>OY728141.1:343712023-352959127 GCA_963277665.1 Viscum album
TCCAAATGACTTGTTTCTCACAACTCTAGATGACTGTTTTTCGAAATTCAAAATGTAGTATAGGCAAAGTTGTGTTTAACAGCTAGATTATAAAATGTGTTGTTTTGTAGGGAGTCAGTGTTTCATGCATTCAATATTTATTTTCAAAACCTTAAGGTGTTACACATATAGTGCCAATAAATTCAAAATAGTTGAAAATGATAATGTGACTATTTAATTTCTTAAATCGAATCCCAAATGTATGCCTAATTTTCTCGGAAGTATTTTTTTTTTTAAAAATACCACAAAATGCCAACTCAATTTTTTTTTTGTAACAAAAAAAAAAAACAAGCACGACACTCCTTTGTGTTGGGTTCACGTGGATCCTCCACTTTATGTTGGGTTCACACTCACAAAAGGGGAAAACAAGAAAAAAAAAAACACTTTTCAATTTTGTCCTTTCTTAATCCCACGCGCGCCACTGGCTTTCAACTCTTCTGGTTTTTTTTCCCATCCTCCTGCCACACCAGCTTTGATAAAAAACAGAGGGTTTACAGATGCCGAGGAGAGATCAATCCAGAGGAGGCTGGGAGCAGACAACAACACCCAGTGGCAGATCCAGACTTGCAGATTCCAGCTTCGAGCAAGAAACACAGACAACAACAAGTGGAGGTTCTCACAAGGGATGGAGATCACTAACAACATTGAGTGGGACGGGCGGCCAATAGCGTTGCTGGGATTTCTTATCCAGGTAAGTAATCTCACATCTGATACCAATTTTTTGTGCGGAAGGGCTCTCAAACTCGCTCTCAAACTCACGCACACAAGCAGAAAAATCAAAATCAAACAGGAGCACGCAAATTTATGTGGATCAGTCGGGTGACCTACGTCCATGGGGAAAGCAACAGATTTATTCTTATTCAGACGAGCGAACAAATTACAGACGGGCACACCTACATATATCTTTTCCCACACGGCGACACCCATATATATAGTCAGGGAGAATGACCAGATTCAAAGAGTTGCTGCAATTTCTCTAGGTGGTCACCAACTCCCTCTCTGATCTTCTTTGGACGGCACCAGCTTCTTCAAATTTTCCTTGGGTGGCACCAACCTCCTGCAGCGGGTCTCCTTCGGCGGCTAGTCATCTATGGCGGTCTCCTACCATGGGGTGGTGATTCTTTATCGTCAATATTTAACAAATGGAACGACCCAGGTGGATTCCA
Source organism: Viscum album (assembly GCA_963277665.1). Lineage (NCBI taxonomy): Eukaryota > Viridiplantae > Streptophyta > Magnoliopsida > Santalales > Viscaceae > Viscum > Viscum album. The sequence continues at coordinate 343,713,229 of OY728141.1, forward strand.
TGCTTGCACAAAATATTAAGAATATGGGTACTCGAAACTGGAGAAAGGGGATTAGGAGTTACCGTCTAATGCCTAGTTTGGCTGACCGTCGCTTCGACCACAGGCCGAAGGCTGGCCACCTGGGACTGCAACATTAGTGGGAGGTGCCACTTCTGCCGCTTGGAGGCTCTGGGTCTGCTCGTCCCCCCTCAGAGATTCGTCATGAATCTCTCCTTTAGCACTTGGCGGTTCTTGTGTAAGCCAAAGGAGACGAGTTAGTAGAACCCAAGGTTTGACAATCGAGTTAAGCTTGCGAAACCATGGACTTACCTTATCATTGGCAAGGCCTTCTCTCTCGGGGGAGGAAGAAGAGTTATCGTCTAATCCTGGTCCGGCTGAACCATCGCTTCGACCGCGGTGCCTCACCGGCAGAATACTGGCCACCTGTGACCGCAACATCAGAGGGAGGCGCCACTTCCGCCCCTTGGAGGCTCTGGGTCTGCTCGTCCCCCCTCAAAGATTCATCATGAATATATCATGCACTTGCCAGTTCTTGTGTAAGCGAAAGGAGATTAGTCAGTGGAACCCAAGGTTTGACAATCAGCTTAGGCCTGTGAAACCAGAGACTTACCTCATCGTCGACAAGGCCTTCTCTCTCGGGGGAGTCTTGATAGGCGTCACTTCCCCATGACTCCTCACTGTTCGGCTCATTCCTTGACGCACCTTCGACCGATCCACCCCTCAGGGGATCTCCAGGAGAGGGCATGTCTAGCAACACCTGCACCTTCGACCGATCCACCCCTCAGGAGATCTCCAGGAGAGGGCATGTCTAGCAACACCCGCACCCGATCGGTCAAGGACTGTGCCACACTACGGGAGTGGATCACGTTCTCCAGCTCCTGTAGGTATTCCAAAGCCTCCGTCCGAGGAGTAAGGAAGTCGACCTTAGCGTGGCCCAACCTGGGAAGAAGTATCCCGTCTCTCTGAAGTTGTTGCCACGTCCTTTGAGAGGAGTTGAACCACCAAAAGATGTCCCAGTTTGCCCAAGTGTCAGGGAAGACTGCGTCTTTTGGCAGCTCCACTACATGTCGTAGGTGATTCCTTAGATCCACTATGGGCACTTTCAGAGTCGTCGCTAAAGCTTCGCCTTGTTCTTGTGGTCGTTTCGCATGGAGTCTCTTGCCTCCCACTGCACCTCCCCTAGAAGATACACCCCATGAAGGAGTAGAATCCCTTGGAGCTGTTGCTACCACTACCCCCGCAGGCTTGCCTCTTCCTGCTTGGAGTGCTCCCATCGCAACACACCCTCGCTCGTGCTGTCACGAGACTCTCTTTTGAATTCGACTGGATCACCGATCGTCTGAGCATCACCTCAGAGTTGGCGCTCTCCCATATATGTGCTTACGGGTGGAACAACCTAAAAGGAGCATCGATTGACGATAGGTCTGTTCTGTCTTCGCTGCCAGAGCTGCCAAAGAACCATGAGACGACGTTCACGGTGTTACCTCAGTGTACACCCTTAGCGTCATTCGTTGGTGACAACGAAATTTGTGAGCAAACATGTATGAATTGTAATGCTCACAAACAACCTTGCCATCAATCCGCGTCACGAGTACCCCACCTTGGAAGGCCAAGAGGTACGACTATTGCTCAATTGTTCCCAAACCGTCATCCATATTCATTCCTCTTGGGAGAGGAAATGGGTGAAAGAAGAACTGCTCCGACAACCTGACCCTTGCGAGTACCCCGATTTGCACCAGTTGAAGGGGGTGACTCCCGACAATGTTCAACAAGGATGTTTTGCGAAAACGTCAGAAGTCACAGAGACAGAGGTTTGCAGATGAAGAAAAAACAAAAACAAAAGAATAGACAAAAACAAAAGAAAAGTCAGATTAACAAGGACACCATGATTTATGTGGTTCGAGAAAAATCCCTATGTCCACGGAGAGACTGAATTACTTCATTAATTTGGGAGCACAATTAACGGGAGACCAGAGTTCCACACACATGAAACCCCAACTTGAATGAGATAATAATGAAGACGAAACACTGTGCCACCAACCACACACAAACTCCACCGTGCTACAGTGTTGGCGGAGGAAGTCTGCAGAGCTACATTAATATGTCGCATGCTGCTGCAGTAAGTCTGCACTGTTATAGTGTCCTGTCGGTGTCATCGATATGGTGTGTAGTATGAGTCGCTAGCATTCAACCCCACATCATCCAAATGGATCAGGCTACACTAATCCAACAATCTCCCACTTGAAGTCTGATTCGCCATGCTGACCTACTTTGATGCTGACTTAGACAACTTACTTAATGTGAACTCTCTCTCTTCTTCACTTACCAGTGCGTTCTTTTCATTCACAACTTCAATTTCAAGTTGACCATTCATAAAATATGAGTTGTTTCCCTTTTGTGATCCCATAATGTCCTCCCATATTCCGCCTCTCATCCTCCATTCATCAGTGAAGATCAATAGAGGCACAACAATGCCTTAAACCATCAGCTTCATCAACATGTTTGTTGGATTGTTTGTTCCAAAAATCTTTTGTAATGTCAGCAACCCATCCTGTATCTAGCCTCTGATGAAATGGTACTTCCACTAAATGACTTCATTCGGGCATGAAACACTATGTTCTTTGCAAGATGTATCGCACTTTGATTCTCACTGTGCAATACATTTTCTTCTCACTTTCTACTCAACACATCCAAGAAGTTCTTCAATCAAAACATCTCCTTTTCGGCTTCTGTTACATCAATGTATTCTACCTCTATGGTGGATAGAGCCACCACCTTTCGTAGATATGATATTCAGCTCATTGCAGTTTTTCTACAGGTAAATGCATAACTCGTGGTACTCCTGTTGTCGACATCACCTCCTAGGTTAGCATCCATATACCCCTATAATGAATTTCCTTTCCCAAAGCACAAAGATACTTCTTTGCTTCCCTTCAGGTATCTCAGTATCCACTTCACAGATTGTCAATGCTGCTTTCTAGGGTTAACCATGTACCTGCTCGCAACTCCCATCGCATGAGCAATATCAGGTCAAGTATAGACCATGGCATACATCGAGCTTCCAACAACTAATTCATATGAAACCTTTGCCAAGTACAACCTCTTATGTTGTCTCCGGTGATTGCTCCTTTGACAATTTGAAATGGCTCGCCATGGGAATAAAAACCAGCTTTGCTTCCAGCATACTGAATTTTTTCAGAACCTTTCCAACATAGTCAACCTGTGATAGCATCAAGGTTCCTGCTGCGCGGTCTCTCTTGATCTTCATCCCTAAAATCTTGCCCGCTTCTCCAAGATCTTTCATCACGAAATCCTCAGTCAACTGCCCTTTCAGCTCATCAACCCTGTGTATGCATGATCCTGCAATGAGCATGTCATCCACATATAGAAGCGATATAATATATCCATCACCAAAAGACGATGTAGCAACATTGATCCATACCACACCATTTGTATGCATTTTTAGTCTTGAATGCATCTAACTTTTTGTTCCACTGCCTGAGCGCCTGTTTAACCAATATAAACTCTTATGGAGTTTGCACACCAGGTTTTCCTTCCCTTACTGAACGTGTCTCTCTGGTTGTTGCATATAGATGTCCTTCAGATCTCTATGAAGGAAATCAATCTTAACATCAAGCTACTGAAGGTATAAGTCTTCTGATGCAACAATATTGAGAATCACTCGGATTGTGGTAAGGTTCACTACTGGTGAGAAAATTTCAGTGAAATCCACACATTCCTTCTGTTGAAAACCTTTCACCACCAACCTTGCCTTGAACCTCCTCTTTCCATCATGTTCTTCCTTGACCCGCTATATCCATTTGTTCTGTAATGCTTTTTTTCCCTTGACATAGGTGTCAACTCTTAGTAATGTTGTCATGTAATTAAGACATTTCCTCCTTCATAGCCAACTCTCACTTGCTCGATTCCTTCAACTGCATTACTTCTTTAAAACATTTTGGTTCTCCACCATCAGTCAATAACCAATAATGTAAGGATGATAAATATCTCTGCACAGGCATTCCCACTCTTATTGATCTCCTCAACTCCACTTGAGGAGTAGGCTCCACTGGTTTCAATGTCACATGCCCAAGTACACTTTCAAGCTCCACTTGCTCATGGCATTTTGATTTTTTATTCCCACTATCAACTTCAACTGCATGACGGTATTTGTACGTGACACCTTCATTAAATATCACATTATGGCTTCTGATGATTGTCTTGTTCTTATCATCCCAAACACAATAGCCAAAGTCCTCAACACTATAGCCAATAAAGAAATAGAATTTGGACTTCACATCAAGATTTTCCCTTGCATCAACATCAAAATATACATATTCCAAACAACCAAAGACTCGTAAATGTGAGTCTTATCTTCTTACTAGACCAGAGCTCCTAGGGTAGACATTCTCTCATTGGTACAGATGGATTATTGTTGATCAGATATGGTGCCATGTTCACTGCTGCATCAGCCCAGAAGTTCTTATGTAACCTTGAGTGCAGTCTCATGCTCCTGACACGTTCATTCAGTGTCTTATTCATCCTTTCAGCTACACCATTTTACTGTGGTGTACCAAGAAGAGTCTCCTCCTACTGAATTTTGTTATTAGAACAGAATTCCCTGAACTCTTGACTATCATACTCTCCTTCATTGTCAAACATCAAACATTTCAGTTTTGATCCTAACTCATTCTCCATCATGGTCTTCCACTTCTGAAATATCTTAAACACATCAAATTTTCTTTTCAGAAAGTAAACTCATACCTCTCTTGTTGAGTCATCAATAAATGTCACATAATATTGTGACCCTCTAAGGAAATGTACTGGTGCAGCCCCCCAAGAATTAGTGTGCACCTAGTCCAGTTTCCCAGCCTTCAGTGTTCTTCCTCATTTTGCGAAGGATATCTTCTTCTGCTTTCTAAAGATACAATCTTCACACAAGACAACTTCCACTGACTTTAGCTCTGGTAGCGTTCCTTTTGTTGTCACACTTTCATCCCCTTCTCACTCATGTGGCCTAGCCTGTAGTGCCACAGTTGTGAATCTCCGACAACATTTATTGATGCGAGCATGTCCATGCACATCTTTGTCATATTGTACAGGGTACCATTCTTTGCTCCACGAGACCATATCTCCTTTGGTAATCTTTCATGCACTGCCAGTGAAGGGTTCATCATCAGTAAGATGTACCTTGCTGAAATTTCCAGAAACATAATTGTTTAGGAAATCCTTCTCTGACATGGAATGAAAAGGTTCTCCTGAGTCTAAAATCCAAGACTTTATCGAGCTTTCCACACTCAGCAGCAACACATCATCAGTTCCTTCAGCCATTGTGTTTGCTGCATTAGTTTCAAGTGCCTTCTGTTTTTCTTTGCATTCTTTCTTGACATGTTCTTTCTTACCGCAAATCCAACAGGTTGGACCAGCCCCCTTTGCTTTGTCTCAACTCTTTCCTCTTGATTTTGGATCATCCTTTGCGATTATCTCATTCTGCACATCTCCCTTCCACGTTCAATGGACCGGAGAATATGCTTGATTCTCTTCGAATATCCTCATTGAGGATCAGGTCCTGGACATCCTTAAGTACTAGTTTTGTATTCACCAAAGAACTGCTCACAGCTATTACAGTCGCTTCCCAACTGTTGGGTAATGAAGACAGTAAAACCAATGCACATATCTTGTGGTCAAGCGCAATTACCACCGATGTCCACTGACTTGTAATGGTGTTGAATTTGTTGATGTGATTTGCAACAATCCTTCAATCATTTTCATATTGAACAGTTGTCGCATCAGATACACCTTGTTCGATGTAGAAGGCTTCTCGTATATATTCGTGAGAGCTTTCATTAGCCCAGCCGTCATATTCTCCTCTTTGATGTTGAACGCCACGTTTTTTGTCAACGTAAGGCACACAATATCCAGAACCTGTCGATCCAGTAGTTTCTACTTCGCCCGTTCCATGTCCATTGTCTTTACACCCAGAAGTGGTAAATGCAATTTCTTCTGGTAAAGGTCGTCTTCGATCTGCATCCTCCAGTAACTGAAGTCAGTTCCATCGAAGCAGTCGATCTTCACCTTACCTTCTTCCATTGACATCATTCAATTCGAGAAAATAGAAACTTGATCTTTCATAATCAACCTCTAATACCAGTTGTTGTGGAAACGCCAAGAGTCACAATGACAAAGGTTTGCAGATGAATAAAAGACAGAAACAAAAGAAGAAGGTGATGAACAAGGACACAACGATTTACGTGGTTCGGAAAAAATCTCTATGTCCATAGAGAGACATAATCACTTCATTAATTCGGGAGCACAATTACAGGTAGATTAGAGTTTCACACACACACAAATCCTTCGAATGAGCTAATAAAAAAGACGAAGCACCGTGCCACCAACCACACAGTAAGTCCACCGCGCTACAGTGATCGGATCGAGCTGCACCAATCCAACGGGCTGTGCACACATGCAGTTACTGATACGCTTCAGCAACTTGTAGAGCTTCACCAACACCGGGACCTCTAGGTTGATGCGATGCCCCATTGCAAGCATCACCGCCATGGCAAAGATGCTTGGTCACACCCCCATATGAGCCTCACGAACGGGTAGCTGCTACCCACAAAGAAATGTTGCAATGAACCCAACCATTTCCTCTTCCAACAGGAATGATTGTGGATGGTGGTCTGGGAACAGTTGTGCAACGATCGTACCTCCTGACCTTTCGAGGTGGGGTATTGATGATGTGGATTGACAAAAAGGTTGTTTGTGAGTCGTACAATCCATACCTGTTTTCCTGTTAATTCAGTTGCCTCTAATGACCGACGTCGATGGTGTAGATCGTGAACGCCATCCTTCGGCAGTACTGGCGCATGTTCTCACGAGAAGGCAGCAAAGACAAAATAGACATGTTGCTGATTGATGCTCCTTTTAGGTTCCACCCTATATTTGCAGAGCTGGGAGAGCGCTGACTTCGTGGAGATGCTTAGACGGCCAGTTGGGTTGTCAAAACGCAGCATCTTAGCCACGATTGCGCCTACACGATGCAGAGCAACACCCAGCCACTTCAGTTGGCTTGATCGCGGGCAGAACGCGAATGTGTTGCCTCACCCGCGATCCCGACCGTCGCGCTTTCATCGTTATCCTGACCGTCGTTACCGCGCGCTCTGTTTCGATGCCAAAGAAATTGGTTTTTCCCCCTGTAAGCAGTCAAACCCCCCTCACCCCTGCCTAACCCATCATATTTCCCCCCGCACCGACGACTCCCTCCCTCCTGGCCTGCACTGCCACGACCCCTCGACGAGACGACCCTGACCCCCAAGATGACATGGCCCGAGACGACTCTGACCCTTGAGCCGACCTGGCCCGCCCCCCCCCCCCCCCCCCCGAGCCGACCTGGCCCGACCGCCGCATCATTTTTTTTCTCTGTTTGCGCAAAGTTAATATTTTCCTTAAGCATCCTTTTTAATTTTTATTTCTTTTTTTATTTTATATGTATTGTTTTTATTCTGTTTTATATTTTATTTATCATATTTTAATTTTTCACCATATATATGTGTATAATTATATAATTTAAATTATATTAATTGGACCGTGTTTGGATAAAAAAGAGGCCTCTACGCGATCCGCGTTGACGCTATCCCATTATAGGACCTCACCGTGTCGCGCCGTGATTCGAGATTGACTACTGTGACGACCTGTGATCTGGTCAGATTCAGAAGAGAAGTCCCGCACAAACGTGGTTGGGGGCATGCTGTGACGGGAGGAGCACTCCAAGCGAAAAGAGGCATGCCCGCGGGGGCAGTGATAGCAGTGGCTGCAAGGGTTTTTGCCCCTTCACGGGGTGCAGCGGGAGACCAGAGACTCCCGAGAAACGACATCGGGAACAGGGTGAAGTTTCCAGGGTGGCTCCGAGAGCACTTTGCATGGTTATGGGAAGCACCTATGCCATGTAGTGGAGTGTTGCCATATGATGTTGTCTTCCCTGACCCTTGGGCAAATTGGGATTGCTTATGACGATTCAACTCCTCCCGGGGGACGTGGCAACAACTTCAGAGAGATGGGATACTTCTTCCCGGGCTAGGCCATGCCAGAGTCGATTTCCTTGCTCCCCGGATGGAGGCTCTGCAATACTCATAGGAGTTGGAGAATGCGATCCACTCCTGTAGTGTGGCACAACCCTTGATCGATCGGGTGCAGGTGTTGCTGGACATACACTCTCTTGTCGATCTCCTGGGGGTGGATCGGGTGAAGGTTCGATGGGGGAGGAGTCAGATGACGAGAAGTCCTAGGGAAGTGACGTCTATCGGAACTCCCTTGAGATAGAAGGCCTTGCCAGTGATGAGGTAAGTCCCTGGTTTCGCAGGAGAGATTCATGATGAATCTCTAAGGGGGGGAAGAGCAACCCAGAGCCTCAAAGTGCAGAAGGTGAGATTCATGACGAATCTCTGAGGGGGGACGAGCAGACCCAGAGCCTGAAAGGGGCGAAAGCGACGCCTCCCTCTGATGGTGCAGTCGCACGTGACTAGTCTTCCATCGACAAGGCGCCGCTTGCGGTCGAAGCGACGACTCAACCAGGCCAGGGATTAGACGATAACTTCTACCCCCCCTCGGTTTCGGGTACCTATATTCTTAATATTTTGTGCTGGCATATTTGCTTGTTCACAACAGAACAAGCACATCTGATTATGGGGAAACCTCTGACGACCTTTGAAATGCGTGTTGATGTGTACATGCCATCGTTAGTGGAGTCTGCGTCGTGCGCCTCAAAGCTCGACTTGTTGGTTGGCGCGACATCTGAGGTCAGCCATAGGCCAACTACTGGGGTTGAGCCTAGCGACATGCTTGAGGAAGCTACCCTTGAACGCGCTCGATGATTCAACCTTGAGAGGGCTATGAAGTGGGAGCTTCAAATTTTGTGTGGGTGGATGAGAAGAGGGGGTGAGTATTTACAGATGTGGTGAGTAAAATTTCATTGAATAAATTATTAATTATTTTGTCTCCACTATTATAAGTGCTCCACTACCTCCCACAGTGCCCCATTACCTCCCTTAGTGCTGCACTATAATGCTCAGTGCCAAAAGTTGTCAAATAGCACTACTTAGCTCGGATTTAGTCATGCTTACATTTATGTGATGTCATATATACTTCATTTTTCCGTATTTCACCAAATTTTACCGTATTTTACTATTTTTATTAAAAATTATCAACTTTCACCCCTTTGTTAATTTTGATGTTCTGATTCTAAATATGCAATCCATTTTATCGAATTCATTCTCTAATTACATACATTGTACATTTTATGTCAGGTTGATACATTCATAAAAAAATGTAGCATTGGAGTAAAAACCTTTTAATTTCATAAAGAATTTACATTATAATACAACTTAATCCTTATATACATAACCTCTAATTACATCGTCATAAGCTCCAAGGGTAAGGTGTGCAATGATTGTATTTCATGGGGTGGTTCAACCAACATTGACCTGGTTGTGATCTCTACTAACTTGAACTTCCCCCGCAGACAGTTCTGCTCCAACCTTAGTTGTTGAAGCTCTGCCTAGGCTTGATCGAGGGTGAATCTCAGAGATGTTACCTCCTTCCCAAGCTTATAAATGAACTTCATAAGGGATGTTTCTATCAGTCGAATCCATAATGAATTTTCATTATTACCCTTAGTATAGACTCATTCCAACCGTCAGTTCTTAATCTTTATACCACCAACAATCATAATGCCCAACAGTCATATTGACCAACAGTATGTTAATCCTTATATGTACACCAACATCTGAATCCATTCATAGCATTCTCTAACTTCTTAGACAATGTCAATTCCAATGTTTGTTGTTTTCTTTTTAATTGCAATGTATCTCGTATACTTATCATTTTTCGAGTATGATCCACCAGAGTATAAGATTATGGTGTTGCTGCACATTGTGCAACAATCTTGTGATTGAAAGGTTTATTTACTATTACAAGATCTTGGGAATTACAAGATGGCTACCTGAGAGAGATGAAGTTCACTAAAGGGAAAGTTGACTATAATGTGAAGGAGATGAGCACAAGTACTCTTATTGTCATTGTTTATATTGATGACGTCATTTTTGCATGAGCCAATGAGTATGCAAGCCAAATGAAAAGTCATTTTGAAATGTTTATGCTTTGAGAGATGAATTTCTTCCTGGAATTGCAAGTTGTGCAAAAAGCAGATTTCATTCTTCTTTCTCAAGAAAATATGCCAAGGAATTATTGAAGGAAGTGGTGTTCGCACACGACAGTTGGGGTGAAATTGAGCAAGGATGATGAAGGGCTGAGTGTGAATCAAAAGGAATTCAGGAAGTTGATAGGAAGTTTTCTTTATCTCAGTGCATCTAGAGATGACGTTGTTTATGTAGTAACATTGTGTACTAGGTATTAAAGTACTCTAAAAGAGTCACACTTAATGGCTGGCCAAGATAGTAATTAAATACATAAGAACTTTGAATTATGGACTGATGTACAAAAAAGTCGAGCACCTGAACCTGTTAGATATACTGATGTTGATTGGGATATAGATTGTGATGATAGGAAATCAACCTTAGGTGGTATATTCTTTTTGATAGAAAGTTGCGTGAGTTGGCATTACAAGTAACAAAATTAAGTGACCTTAAGCATTACTGAGGCTGAGTATGTGGCTGTTACACATGCATGTACACAGATGATTTGGATGAAAGAACAATCAAAAGACTTGACGATGAGAATTGAGAAACCATTGAGAATTTCATGTGCTAATCAAAGTGCAATTGATCTATCAAAGAATCCATTGCAACACTTTAGTTCCAATTTGTTTGGTACCCAGAATAGTGGGCCAACTGGGGTGATTAGGGGGAATATGTTGGGGAATAAATAGAAAATGCTGGGGGGGGGGGCAAGTCTTGTTAGGGAAACTATTATATATAGAGGGTTGGGAAGGAGGAGCAGGGCATCGAGGATAGACCAAGAGATTCGTCTTCGACTTGGGACTTCGGCCACCCGTGGCTTGGGTGAGTGCGCAATAGTGACTCGATTATTCTTCTCCTTCTATTCTTCTTCACTCATCCTTTGTAATTCTGCTGTTCGTACTCATTTTATATGCAAAGTGGATGTTCAAAGAGCTATTGTCAGTGCGACACCTATCACTTGGTCCAACCCGTCGTTGTGCTCCTTACCAGAAATCCATCAGCGGTGACGGCCGTTCAGAGGAGACAGGCACGGTTTGCACAGTGTGGGCCAAAGCACACTCTATGGCGACTTTTTTTCTCCACCCAACACATCAACGATTTTTTGGGAGGCGCGTGAATCGTCGTCTTCTGTTCAGCAGCGCAACGTTTTTCTGGAAATCATTTGCCAGCGGTGCGTATTAGTGGGTTTTTTTGTTTTTCTCGCACGGAATGAGGTACGCTGCACATTCGGTTCTCTTCTTGATCGGACGTAGCACGACTGGTGGAGGCGCCCTGGCTGTTTCTCTCGCACAATGAGGTAGCGACCTTTCGGTGCCGCTGCCGCTGACGTCGCTATGGAGACACGCCTCAACAAGATTGGTTAGCAACTCAGGAGCGCTTCGATTCGGCTGGCGTAGGAGCAAGCAGAACTCCAGGCCACTCTTCAACTTTTGGGGTGACGCCTAGAGACGGTGATGCCTCAGCAGGAGGCGACTCCGCCTCCCCAGATGTCGGGGCTACTTGAGGTGCACTCAACTTCATCTGGTGCTCCGCTGAGACGGGATGCGGTTTTGACGATAAAATTTACCGAACATGAACAATATAAGTTACCTGTTCCTACAGTCCAACATACAGTCACGTTTACGACTATCAACGAAACGACTCTGCCGGGTCTCAAGCACCCTGTTCACATGGACACGAGTCGGCCGCCGCTGGTTATGCGGGAGGTCGTCTTCCGTTTGGACCGTGGCGACGACAAGGAATCAGAATCTCTGTCGGCGATCGGGATGTCCTAGGTCGCCTGACCATGTTTGTCGTCCGACTGGTCTGAAGCGCATTCTGAGGTAATCGACAAAACGACAGTGCCTGCGCGCTGCAACAATTTCGGTTCAGTCAGCCGCTGGGGCAACTCGTGGTTCTGCCGGAAATATTTTCCTGCGTAGGAGTACAAGAGAGGAGGGACTCATCCTTGGTGTCGGGGCAGACTGAGGCTTCAACGGAAAATACAGCCGGGGGTGAAATTCTCTAAAAAACATTGCTTTTATTCAGCAGTGTTGTGTCAGGACATTTCTTCTTGAGAAACTATTAATTGATGAAATTTGGTGTGAGTTGTTGGAGTTAAAACAAATCTAAAGGGGGCGATCGAAGAGGTCATGGAATTGTTGAATAAGTGTTGTATTTGTTGTCAACTATGATTGAGAGTTAATGGGAGTTGTTAAACATGTCTTTGAAGTGATTTGAGATGAATTTGAGTGGGTGAAGTTGTTTGGAGTTGAGAGTTGAAAAAGTCTGGCGATGAATCCTACAATTGCAGATTTTGAAGAACGGATGGTGCATAACGTAATATATTCCAGTACATATGGAAGATATTTGAAGCATACGGAAGATATATGCTGTAGTGCATGATGAAATGTGGTAAAAGCAAAACCACACAGTGATACGGAAGATATTTTGAGATTACAAACGGTTTTCCAGGTGATATGTAATATCTTTCTGATGATACCTGACACTTTGAAGATGATGCAATTCGGAATTTGGCAAAGCATCAGACCTGCTGTGATACATAAGATATTGTGGTGAATACAGAAGATATGCAAAGGCATGCATAAGATTTCATTAAATATACGTAAGATTCTCATGAGCATACAGAAGATATCCTTGAGAATACAGAAGGTATTCTGGAGCATGCCTTAAGATATTTGATCTCGCAGAGATGATACGTATGATATTCCATTTCTTATGTAACGTTTATTAGTTTGAAAAATGTGAAAATTCCGGAGGATTAAAATCAGACGATGCTGAGTTGTTCATCATGAATTAAATATCACGATGCTGGTGATTGAGCCGTGATTCAAGCCAAGTCAGAAGGAGGCATGAATGAGAAGAAATTAAGATTACTGCCTGATTATTCTTGATTTTTAAATACAAAGATATGAAAATCATTGATGGAGATCAAAGATGGAGCAACTGGATGATTCTCTTGACCAATTTAAATGAGAAAGTGCGGGCATTTGTGGAAATTGAGTTGAGGATCATGAGGAGCCAACTCATGTGATCAGTTATAGGGAGTAGATCGTGGGGAATAATCAAATTAGTTGAGAGAATATTCTGGGATTCTCCGAGTGCCTGGTTTTTCTGGAAATTCCAAAATTCTGAATTATTTATTAATTCACGTGGTCTTCTGAAACTTATAAAAAGAAGGAAAAAGATGAGATGAGTGGATGTGTGGAATGTATTTCATATTATGAGTGTGTTATAAAAGAGCGTGGAGAGAGAGTTTGAGAACACAAGTTTATGTACTGTATTCCTACTGAGTATTCTGGGCAATCGGAACTTAATGAAGTGGAAGCTCGGATTACTTGGTATTATTCTGAGGGCTTGGAGGAGATCAATCTTTGATGCTGAAACATCCCAGAGCTTAATTGTGATCTTGTTTCTGTTTTGATCACTTGTAAACTAGTGGGAACCAGTATGAAGATCTATCGGGGGATGGCTGCAGTCGGGAGATAGCTTCACAGGGGTAAAGGATGATACCTGCCCCTCTATTAGGAACCAGTATAAAATCCGTGTCTCAAACTCGACCCGAACACAGTAAAGACATGGTTGCCTATCTTGAGGGGGTGAACCTTGTAAAAATTTGATGTGCTCTGATTTCATTCTCTATTTTCTGCGAACGGGTGAGTGAAATTGAGTTTTGGTTCCTGATCTTAACAGGTCGTAGTGGTTGATTTCTAACAAAAGAGAAATTCTAAGAGTGATAGTGATTCAATCCCCCTTCAGTGTCACACAACTGATAACCAATGAATTTCAGAAAATTTTCATTTGTGCCATTTTGATTCCTCTTTAGTGCTTTTGAAAGCCAAACCTTCTCAAAACATAAAAAATTGATAATTTTTCTTTTAATCAGTCCTTAAGAGATTTGAGCCGGGGATACGGTAATACTGAATTAGCAGAGCCCTATGGAAAAAAATTGTGTATGATAATCCCATGACAAACCATTTCACTGCACCAAAATTTTGCATCTTTGCCGCTGGGGAAGGCAAACAGTTTTTAAAGATCACGGTCAACACTTTTCTAAAAAATTCAGGAATGTAAAAATGAAAAGAAATTATAAATTTTAAAAAAAATCAGAAATGTATTTTCAAAAAAAGTACGTAAAAAAATTTGTAAATAGTAAAAAAAAATTATAGAAAGGGTTTTTTGTTTATATTTTCTTTTTGTTCATAAAAACAATGCTGCTGAAACTTTCTATTCATTATCTATTACATTGAAATCGGCTTTTTTGATATTAAAATCTGCTATTTCGTTAGCAAAACCTGTTTGCTGAATTCTGGACCTGTTGGAACCGAAATCTGCTTGTTTTGAATTGAGACCTGCTCTCTGTTCACTATGTTTTAAGTTTTTTGCTTACTGTCTAGCTTGCTGGTTATTTTCCCATACTGTCATTAAACTGAAACTTGCTTATTTTAAATTGAAGTTTTTTTATGTGACACTGAAATATGTTGTTGCTTGTTGTGAAAAATTATTGTTTTCTGAACTGAAACATGCTTGCTGTCAATATTAAAATCTGTTGCTTACTGGGTTTTGTGCTGAAGTCCTTGTTTTTAATCTTTTGGACTGATTTAAGTGATCTATTTACATGCCTAGGTGTGATTTTTCTGCTGAACTTGAGAACTTTGATCCTGAAATTGAAAGAACAATCACTAGCCTTAAGAAAACTATGAAAGAAAATGACTACTTTAAACTTTTGCTGAAAATATTCACATGGAAAATCATCAACCTAAGAAAACTCTGGAGTTGGCTGATCCTGAGTTTTACAACCAAACCCAAGCAATTCAATACCTCACTTTGGATGCTGATTTTAAACTAAAACCTAACTTGATACAACTTCTTCCTAAATTTTATGGGTTATTTGGGTAAGATCCTCATTTGCATTTAAAATAATTTCATGTTATTTGTTTCATAATAACAACTCTTGGCGTAAACAATAAATAGATTCAGATTAGAGCCTTTCCCTCTTCTCTTGATTTTTTTTTTTTAAACTTGGCTCTATTACATACCCCCTAGGTCCCCTCACATTTTGCATAAAGCTTTTCTTGAAAAATATTTTCCAACCTCTAGGAAAACCTCTTCTAGGAATGAAATTAGTGAAATATGATAATTTCCGGATGAAACTCTACGAGTATTGAAAAGATTCAAAAAATTGTTAGCCATGCCTACCATCAAATACCTGAACAACTCACTCAATGTTTTTATGAGGGTTTGTTGTCTGTGGAGAGGGAAATGATTGATGCGGCTAGTGGTGGAACATTTGTTTTTTAAACTCTTGTTTCCGCTAGAACACTCATTAGTAATGTCTGCAAACTCACAATAATTTGACACTAGAGATAGAAGGTTCTGAGTGAAAATTCAAATTGCGAATCATATAAATTTGATAAAGAATTGATGAATGATTACTATGATGAGAGATCATTCCATCTCATTTCACCTCACAAGCCCCATTTTTCAATATCAACTACCACACAAATTCCATCTTATTCTTGTCATCTTTGCTCAGCAAATGAACACCCATCTGTTGTAATTATTAAGAAACAATTCTTTTAACAATCAAAATTCTTTTCAACCAACCAACCAACCTTTTAGGAAACTTTAACCAACCTTGGAATAATCATTTTCCAACAATCCTCAACATAATCAATGGACTGATAATATTGGAGAATCATCTTTTAAACAACCTTGGGAAAACATACATGGCTGATCAACTTTCTAGTTTTTATAATTCTCAAAATATTATTAATAACAATTTAGATAATAAAATAGGTCAATTGAATTCTACATTCAGCCAACATAATTCTATATTAAACTAAATAAATCAACTTATTCAAAATTTTAATAGAAAATAACCTTCCCAACCATTGTCAATTTTTAAAAGTAATGTTGATAGAATAAAATTTAGGTCTGGAAAGCCATTGAATGAACCTGAAAATCCTCTAAAAAATGACTTAAAATACAAAAATATAGCTGAAAATGTGGAAATTGAGGGAGAAGAAAAAGGTTCAAAAACCTCTTAATGATTTTTCTTTATATAATAGCAATTTTGCTTCGAATTCCCTCTGAAAAACCTATTGTTTCTAATGAAACTAATTTAGTTTTTAGAGCTTCTGTTCCAGCATCTCTTGCAGCCCCTATTATCTATTTTCCTCAGGCTATTAAAGGCTAAAAAACCTGTTGTCATGAACCTAAATTACTTAATATTTAAGAAAGTAGTGATAATAAATATTCCATTGCTTGAAGCTCTAAAACACATCCCTTAATATGCTATGTTTTTTAAATGAAATGAGAGCCAATAGGTATAAATTGAAATCTTTTACAAATGTGTTTCATGGTGAAATCCCCATCAAATCTGACGACCCAGGAACATTCACTGTCCCTTGTCAAATTTGGAAATTTTATAATTGAAAATGCTTTAGTTGATTTAGAATCTTCTATAAATGTAATGCTAAAATCCATTTTCAAATTAATTCATGGAAGTCTTGGCTAATGTGCGGAAGAAAACAATTTGATCCTTGTTGGGGTTAAAAATTCATTTTTCCGATGGATTTCTGTTCTCTTGATATTGAGGGAGTCTTCAAATTCTTAATCATCCCTTATTTTTAGATCCTTCCTCATGACCGGAAAAACTAAAACTAATGTTTGCGCTGGGAAGCCATCAATGGAGCTTGGGAATAAAATTATTAAATTTAACATTTTTGAAGGTTTCGATTCTCCTTAACGAAAAATAAACTTTATCAAATTAATTTATTAGGAAAAGAGTATCCAAACTTTGAAAGAGGAAGTTGATAATGTTACTGAAGTAAAGTTAACAAAATTTGTAGAAAATGTTATTATACATGAGTTTTTAACTGATCTTCTGAAAATTAAATTGCTGATATTTATGTTAATAAAAAATGCTTTTGTTGATCAAGAACAAAATTAAATTTTATTGATGAAATTGACAAAATCATCATAGTTTGCCGAATTCTGAATTAGAATTTGTAATCAAAGCTAAAATTTTAAAGATTCTTTCTTAAAATGATTTTGAAAATCCTCCAGATCCATTTTTGAATTTGAAGAGTTTGAATTTGGTTTAAATGACCATGGAAATTCTAGTTTGAATTATAATCTCATTGCACTAAATTCTAATGATGTGTTACTATTGAAAATTCCAATTTAAATGTTGAGAATTCTAATTTAAATTTGTAATCATTATATGTGAGGAATTTACATAGTATGAATTGATCGAAAACCCATATTTTAAACTTTTATTTCATTGTTTGATACAATTTTTTAAAAATTTTGATACACTATTATTTGTGAAACAAAATTTCATTTTCTAGATTCGAAATTATTGAATACGTTTCACAAAATTTTGATTTTGAAATTATTTAATGTGGTTTATAATATATTATTCCTGAATATGGAAAATTTCCTCTAAATAATTGTTTTTCATTAACATAAAAAATTCTGTATACAACAATTCTCTTCAATGTGTTTCACTAAATTTTTTGTAACAAAGGAGAATTGTTGGAGATTTTGATAGTAAATATTTATCATTTTTGCGAAAGAACATGTTCAATGTGAGGTGTGGCAATTCGTGTTGGTGGGTTGTGTTTGTGCCATGACACCCACACTTGTGGACACACAAACACTACATGATTACTTAATCGTGTCAGGCTACCCAAACATGAACAAGACATTGTTATTACATGGATAACATGGCGCAACACAATTAGCATGATGACATCCAAGTTAAATGGGTTAAACAAATCATACATACACGGGTCACCATGTGACACGTTTGATTAAACAGTTCGTTTCCTATCAAATTCATGTTGAACAAATCAACTCGAATATGACATGATTATCAAACTTGTTGGCACGAGCACGACCCATTTATTAATCGTGTCTGGAAATTCAAACACAAACTAGTTAATTTTGTGCCCTTTTCAAGTAGTTGTGTTATCCTATCCAGTCATAAATTGATACCCTTTTTTGCTTTATTTTATTGGAAGATTATACATATTTTAATAAATGTTTGCACATTTTTGTGTCATGACTATTTATTTGATCATTAAATGTTTGCACATTTTCATTCTTATGTTGGTTGACATTATTAAAAAAAAAATTGAATGGCTTGCATAAGTCTTAGTTAATAATGAGTACAGGCAGAAGGACAAGTATGACCATAGAGATTCTGCATCAGAGGCATTGATGGCAACTGGAGGAAGATCATCTGGCAGAAAATTTGAAAGATTCAAGAGAGATGAATCAATATCGAAATCAAGTGGCGAGTACAGCTATAGACGTCCAACGAAAGATGAATGTGCCTACTGTCACAAAAAAGGGCACTGGAAGGATTGTCCCAAAATTGGAAAACCGAAGACGAATGTTGAACAGAAAACCGAGGATGTTGAAGATACCACTTTCTTCGTTTCCTCGACGGTCAACCATTCAGAAGGTTGGATTCTTGATTCTGGTTGTTTATTCCATATGTGCATGAATCAAGATTGGTTTTCAAGCCTTAAGGGGTTATTTGAAGGTGTGGTTCTTATGGAAAATAGCCACTCTTGTCACATGAGAGATATTGAAACAATACAGTTGAAGATGCATGATGGTACAACTCAACGCCTTACAGATGTAAGATATGTACCAGAATTGAAGAAAAACCCCATATCACTTGGAGTCTTGGATAAGCTTGGTTACCGGATAACCATTGAAGATGGAGTTATGAAAGTTATTTGTGGTACACTCACAATGAAATATATTCGAAAAGGTGTTGTATTATTTGAATGTTGAGACTGTTACAGGTGGAGTGGTGACACCAGAAGAGAGCATAGCCACTGGTAAAACACAAAGGATCATACAGAGACCTTCCAGGTATGATGACGTGGTTTGTTATGCTCTTTCTGTAATTAAAGATGATGTTCCAAATAGTTATCGAGATGTTTAGTATAGAAAAGAAATGAACCAGTGGAAGTCAATTATGGGAGAAGAAATTAGTTCATTGCATCAGAATATGATAGGGGATTTTGTTCCTCCTCTGAAGTACAAGAAGGCAACTACAGGGATCAAGTTTAGCGATGCAAAGCGGGCTCGCGGCCTGCGGGCTTTGCGGGTATGGGGCGGATGTGGGTCGGGGCGGGCCTAAAATTTTTGACCGTTTAGAGTGCGGGCCAATGCGGGTTGAGCCCGCGCGGGTGCGGGCTTACCCGCGCCGTGGACTGGATTTAAAAAATATATATTATTTTTACAATATATGTTTCTTTAACATTTTAGTTTTTTAAATAAAAAAATCATGGTTAAACGGTAACATATGATTTCTCACTGTAATGGTCATATTAATTCATCATTTATTCACATGTCAATTTTAAATAGGCATATATTTATTGTTTTAATATGATATTATATAATTTATATAGTAATTATTAACCATATTCACATGATGTGTCAACCCATCTCTCGAAAAATGGAACTCATTGCCCCTGCGCATGGTTTCAATTCTATAAGAGTTATTATAATCATAATATTTTTTAGGTTGATTTAATTTTGTTATTATTTAATTTAATTTTGTTATTAAGAGAATTGGATAGAACCTCGTGAAAACACTAATAGCTTCTTCCAAAACTGATCGTTACCTGGAGAGACTTCATTCATTCACAGGTTTAGTTGTTCACATCACCACACAACCAACATTATCATTCATCATCCATCATCGATCACTCACCTATTTTCTATCATTCATCACTCACCACCGATCACTCACATACTTTCTATCACAACAGTTCGTCACCACATCGTTGTTACTGCATGCCACCATTAACCCACAAAAAAATGTTTCATCACATTCTTTAAAACTCTAGTTTTTGATAATTTATACTTCTCCCCACAAATACCCTTAAGAATGATAGAAAATACATTATTTAAATGATTATAAGTAGTTTTTTTTTTGTAAAGGAGGGTAAGCCTGCGGGCAACCCGTGGGTTTATGCGGGGCGGGGCGGGCTTGATGTTTTTTGTTCGCATTATATGCGGGCTTTTGCAGACAAACCCGCATGGGCTCAAACTCGCGCGGGCTTGGCCCGCCCCGCCCCGGCCCGCCCGTTTCACATTACTAATCAAGTTCCAACATTGTTTGGACTTGATCGATGTCTCTCGTACCTGAGATGCCTAAGAGCATAGGGAAGGCGACAACAACAAGAAATTTGGTTTGAGCATCAACATGGTGATATTTATCGTTAAGGTGGAGATTATTGAATATTGATGATAAAGAACCACCACCCCATGGTAGGTGACCGCCATAGATGACTAGCCGCAGGAGGAGACCCATTGCAGGAGGGCGGTGTCACCCAAGGAAAATCTGAAGAAGCTGGTGTCGTCCAAAGAAGACCACAGAGGGAGAATGCCTAGAGAAATTGCAGCGACCCTTTGAATATGCTCCTCCCTAGCTATATATATGGGTATCACTGTGTGGGCAAAGATATATGGGTGTGTCCGTCTGTAATTTGTTCTCCCGTCTGAATAAGAATAAATCTGTTGTCTTCCCCGTGGACACAGGTCACCCAATCGAACCACGTGAATTTGTGTGCTCCTATTTGATTTTGATTTATCTGCTTATGTGCGTGAGTTTGAGAGCGAGATTGAGAGCGCTTCCGCACAACACCATTCACGTCGAGTTCATTGTTATTGGCAGGTGAAACTGTCTCACCCTCCCCACGGTCCTTGTTGCAGGACCGTAAAAGGCACGCCCTTTGGTCAAAGCTTACGACCTTAAATTAAGCGACTTTGGAGACCATCGCTCTCCTTCTTGAAGCACGATCAAGCCTCCCTCTCGTGACTTTCACCTAGTTGGTGTTTGTGTTTACCCCACTGGTTTGCGCGCTTTCCAACAGTTTGGTATACTCCCATCCGTATGCCTGACGCAAGACATTGAAGCCTTAAGAGCGCTTGAACTCTTCTTTAGCAATTTGCTCCTTCGTCACGCACACTGTGTGCACCCTTGATTTAGATCGGCGTCCACCTTTCATGTCCAAGTGGGCTCCCCTACGGTGAGTGTGGCCAAAATTGGCTCGCCTCCCGCACAGGGCACCCCCCCGGAAGATACACCTCCATCGTCTCTAAAAGGACTCCCTTACGACGACGACGCATGGCCAAAATAGGCTCGCCTCCTATCCAAGGCACACGTCCCAGAAGAGACATCTTCAGTAGAACGGTTGTGGAACCCGTGTTTCGAACATGTTCAACGGTTATCCTCAACCCACCTGTCTTCATTCATCGACACAGATTCTTGAGGTCGTAATTTACCTCTGCATCCCCCCTCCTCACATCAGAACTCGTGTCTGTTGCTCGAAATTGGCAGTGTCCAAGCTTTTTTGCTCTCCAAAAACGTTAGTGGATACGTAAGCCTCGGCGGTGGCATCATCAAGGGAAACCAACCATCGTCCTCCTCGATGAGCGCGTGTAGGACCCCCAGATTCCTTCGCTCATCCCACTCTAACTGGGAATGGGTGGCTTCAAGCGTAAAACCCAACAACGTCTGGGCTGCAAGACTTAACGTCCTAGTTGCAGGACGTTAAACCGCATGACATCATCCTCATGTTAAACTCTAGCTTTTGCCCTATGCAACAAACATGGGATACCCTATGTGACAAACACGGGATGTCTCATGTGACGAGCACGAGATGCATTATGTGACAAGCATGAGATGATACTTCTATCTTCCGGGCAACTTTTGAGCATAAGTCTCACACCATCCCTTGTTGTCACTCCTTTCACGACACAAGCATCCTTACTGCATGACGTTAAACTACATAGTATGGTCCCGTCACACAACCTTAAGCTAGACGTTAAACTGCATTCACAACACAAGCATCCTTATCAGATGACGTTAAATTGCATAGTTTGGTCCTGTCACACAACCTTAAGTTGTGCAATCGAACTACGTGGGTTTTGATTTCTGTCTCCTAACGGGGTACGTAGTACGCCTCTTTGAGGTTCAATCCCAACCTCACTACAAATCTATCTCCACCTCGGAAGGCAACAACTTCAAAGCTTGATCACCCCTCAGGAGTATACCAAACCTCTCATCACACAAATATGAGGTCCCCACTAGACTTAGGTGTCGCCACAGGACGTTAACCTTTAATCGACCCATACATGACGAGCGTATGTGGGACCGTCCGCATTGGACTTTAAATATGTGTAGCGCCCCCACTCGGCTTTAAACCTGTGACACCTCCTGATGCATCAAAATATCATCCTTACATGACGATCCTAGGGCGTCTTAAGTAACAAGCCTAAAAGGTATTTGTGAGGAGTATCAATCTCGTCTTTACCCGGGCGAAGAACCTGAGTTTCTACCACATGCAACGAGCCTAGGAAGCCTTATGTGACATACATAAGTTGTCTGGCATGTCGGGCGTCAGATTTCTCACATAACAAACGCGAGTCACCCTGTGTAACAGTCGTAGGATACCCGAGGCAATGAGCCTTGGATGACTAACGCACGGAATGTAACTTGCCTTGTGGCGATCACAAGATGTCTCGGGCTCTATACCTGAAACGCTTTATGTCACGAGCATAAGATGCCCTCAAAGCCCAAATGAGGACGACTTTTACAGATGCCCAACATACCCAACGCCATCATTAGCTTCGACTGTAGGTAGTCGCCCTGTCACGGAAGCAAGCGACGTAAGTAACCGGCATCCACTATAAGATGGCATCGGGAACGAGATTCATGAACATGTCAAATATCTGTAAGGGAGACTCGAGCTAAGCAACAAACTCCATGGAAAAATTTGTGGAAGAATCGACATCTCATCATCTCGTTCCAATCAAGCATCCAACATCATCAGCCACAGTGGTGGAGGTCACCTGCCTTTGGAAAGCGGGCATGCGGGGCAACCAGAATGACGACCAGCCCAAGTACAAGGACCCCAGTAGCGCGAGAGCGCACCTGACGGAAGCGTCAGAAAACACCGTCATTTGTGGGTTGTGCAGATTACCGCATCCACAACTCAGCGTGTTTCGTTTTCCTTCACCGCATTACAAGACTGATTATAATAGGTAATATAATATAAGTATGATATTTATGACTTATTTTGAATTCTGAAATGATAAATCATATTACTCTTTTTCTATGGAAAAGGAAATCATCATTCATGCGTATGTGTGGACTACCGCCTCCATAGAACAATTGATTTTCGTTTGTCTTTTCATCAACGTCTTACGTGGTTGGTCATGAGAATGAGATTAATGGATACATATGATGTTTATGAAATTATTAAAGCTCTAAAAAAACAAACTGGACAACCTACTAACAAAATGAGCAATAAATTATGGCATATTCAACCGTCCAAAAGAGCGTTCTAAGAGCAAAAAATGATTCTTTCATACTATGAAATAACTTCATATAGGTTATCTTCTTCTACTTCTTTCTAATTCTAATATAACACACTAATAAATACTAAATATGGTCATTATGTTTCTCGTATAATGATATTACAACTAAATCACTTCATAATCACCTATTAATTCTGGTATGTTCTTGTTTGGATTGATTTAACAACCTACTTGAATGAAATAAATTTATATCATGGATGACTGAGAATTTAATTTCTGAAAAAATATGACATAAAAAAGTAAAAATGATTTGATTTTAGTTGTGTGGTGGTAACGTTAATATTAAACTCGTTAGTTAAGATATCAATGTTCATTTGTTAAAAATCACTGAAATATGCTCATCGCCAAATTCATCTTTAAGAATCGTAACCAAAACTATCATAGAATGAAATTGTAACATTATAAATAATTATAAAACATCAATTCTAGTACCTTGTAAGATTTGAGAATGATGAACTTTGAGAGAAGAATGAATAACAACAACACTATTACGAAACTAGTTCAAAACGACCAAAATTACTCAAACTTGATATCGAAAATAGATAATAACTAATATACATATAGAGAATAATTATAAATGAAGTTTATAAAAGGTTATAGATATGAAAAGGTTAATGAAATCAGTGATTAAGATTACTTTTGTTTTACATGAGGTTAGCGCGCATTTCGACTACACATGAATTGAGGTACGACGTTTTTTGTCTCAAATTTAATTGCTTCAAATATATTTCTTATTGTGCACCATATCTTTAGTATGGTGTGATTACTGCCTAATGAATGTCTTTTACCATATTCATTTGGTTTGAATAGTCATATCATGTTCTCTTTTAAATGCATTTCGATTCAAAAGATACGAGAGAGTTTTTTTCAACTCAACTCTCTTCGTCGAGTTATTATACTTCTTCAAGAACTTCTTCCTTCCAAGATGAGTTTCTTCGAACCTAAGATTTTTATTCCATGATTGCTTCTTTTTCCCCTCTGGGGAAAATGAAACTTTTGATTCAAATCTTCCTCCTCGATGAATTTTGTCCCAATAAAAACTACGTCATTGTAAAGAATAATTCTCATTCTCTTATACGATGATTTTTCTTCTGTGTCCATATTTTCCTTCCTATCAATGTTCTCCTTTATAATTGGAAACCTAATTGTGTGTTATCTCATGTGACCTCTATATTTTCCTCTTAAAAAGAAGTTTTGATACTTTTGTTTTTTATGCGGGTTTTCAGGAATGACATTTCAAAACATTAACCCACCTTACTTTGATAACCTTTATGTTTTTTCAAGGATATGTTATTGAAGTTTCATTTTCCAAAGTAAATGTTTTCAAAGTTTCCACTTCACCTTTTTTAAACCTCAATGTAATCTTTTCAAGGCTCCATTATAGAGGAATCTTTTAAAAAGTAAATGTTTTCAAAAGTTTTCAAATCACCTTTTCAAAAAAAATATATATCTTTTGAAAGTGACTTATAACTTCCTCTTTTTAAGATAATGTTAAAGTTTTAAAATCTCTAGAAGGGAAATGATCCATAAATGTGGTTGTCTTACCTAATCATCCACTTATAATTCTATCTTTTCACCCAATATCTTTCCATTGTGAAACCTTATTTTTGATTCCTTTGATTGAAAAGTGTTCACCTAGATGTTATTCATCAATTGGTTGGGAAAATTATCATCTTAATCGTTATTTATACGATATAAATGTCATATGCTTTATTATCTTGATTGAATGGTATTTACCTAGAAAGTTAATTGATGTCATTGGATACCCATTTATTTTTCATGGGTTTGTCATGCTATGATTATTAATTGAATTATTAATGATTTCCTTATGTGAATCCATTTTAAAATGATATGAAACTCGTTTTCTTTTCATGGGTTTTTTATGCTATGTTGAATGAAACTCGTTTTCTTTCCATGGTTCTTTATGTTATAAAAAGTGAATGATTTTTCATTTGAAAGTTTTATGAAACCCGCTTTATTTTCGTGGATTCTTTATGATGTGATAAGTGAATGATTTTCAAGTGGCACTCACAAGTATAGATGAATGATAGGTGGGGTCCTAGATCACCCTCCAATACATTGGTTAAGAGTTAATATCTCATGAGATAAGTATTCGCAGGTACATTTTAGTTGTCCGTAAGCATTTGCACTGATGGTGTGGCACATGAAAGTAATGTTTCCCTATACTAATGTTTGTGCCATATTTGAAAGATGTTTCACCGTTTTATGTTTGTTCTCATGACTCATGTTTATTGACTCATGTTTCCGCTCTTTAAATTCATGTCTTGTGTTAAGTCGTCTTATGCCATGATTTATGATTCATGCTTTTTTTGTGTAAGTTTCTTATGTATCCTAATTATACTCATATGCTCATCTTATATTCACTTATGATATTTGATTGTTAACCTTTATGTTTATTCTTACTAAGCATCTGAGTTCACCACTTTATTATGTTTCCAGTAACCCGAATTATGAAGATGGGAAAAGAATGAAATGTATAGAAAAGCTTCTTCTATGAAGAATTTATGGGAGATTTTGAAGACTTGTTATGGATTGACTAGTTTCGTATATAATGTGAAAAATGTCCAATTGATACTAAGAACATGGGTTTTATTAGTTAATGTTTCGTCCTAATTCTCTAAAAACTCTAAACCTAAAAGATCTTGAAAATGTATTGTAATAAAATATTTGCTTTAAATTATATGGATAAGACGGTCACGTCTGGAGTCTAGAGATGGTGGCGGCATGTCAACTGACCAGCACCAACCCCTTAGGTCTTATTTTAGGAGGGGTCGAGTTAATATGTCTCAAGGGTAGAATAGTCTTGTGTGGGCTAGCTATATGGTTATTGTTTATTGGGAAAGAGAGGGTAGTTCGAAGGATCATTACAGCTAAACTCTAGGACGCGTTGGCCATAGCCTTAGGGAGAGATCCCAGGGGATAATCTTCAAGATTCTTCTACCAATTTCTCTTGAGTCCTCATCTTGAGAGAACTTCTCTATAAATAACGAATTCTCTATAAAAGACAAATACATAGAAATATAGTAAAGATTTCCTTTCGGATTATGCTATCTTTTGCTCAGTCTCTATCAAATTGGTACTTTCATTGAGAGGTGAAGCTATTGTTTAGTTTTGCTGTTAGATGACGACTCAGATGGAAATGTGTGTGGCTTCAATAGAATTTTCAATGCTGGTTTGGAACAGATGATGCAGATGCGGATGCGGACGGCGATAATGCATTAGCACCGAGAGAGTTTACAACAACATGATGAACAAATCATGGAGGTACAATCATCAATGAATTTTCTTGTTTGTGGACAATAAGAACTCATGCTGCAGCTGCAGCAGGCGATCGAAATAGCATTGCATAAGCAAACCAAGGCGTTTGTCAAATTGTCAACTCAGCGACCTACTTCTAAACAGAGTTGGTGTGCGAAAGAAGAAAGGGAGGGTAGTTCGAAGGATTATTGAAGCTAACTTATAGGAGGCATTGGCCTTGGCTACTAAGAGAGGTCCAAGGGGAGAATTCTTCTAAATTTTTCTTCTACCATTTTCTCGTGAGTCCTCTTCTTGAGATAACTTCTTTGTAAAGGTCGAATACAGAGAAATATAATGAAGATTTCCTTTCAGATTATACTATCTTTTGCTTAGTCTCTATCACTTGTGGTCAAGCATTTCGAGAGATTGAATGTCAAGCATTTAAGTTCGAAAGATAGCATGTACTTGCACTCACAGTGATTTATAATAGAGAAACCAGGTCTCAAAACTCGACCCGAACCTGACAATGAGTAGCCGAAACTCGTAAACCCTCATGTGCTTTCTTTGCTTACATCTGCTTACATACGAGAAAGGGAGAGACAACTAAGAACGAGAGGATCAAGATCTCAACCAATCACAAAGATTGGTTTGAAAGAAAAAAATTGTTGGAAAAGAATCATTGATTCACCCCATCCCCCGCTTAGTCATCTCATCAGATCTAGACACTAAAAATATCTTACTAATCATTTCTACGAGCTCAAATATCTTATGCATGCTCCAAAATATCTTATGTAATGATATATTTTGTATGCTCATGAGAATCTTACGTATGTTCAACAGAATCTTACGCATGTCTTCGCATAGCTTCTGTGTTTGCCGCAATATCTTACGTATCACATGCTATAATACTTTACCAAAAATGTTACGTATCATCTTAAAAATGTTCGTATCATCTTAAAAATATGTCACCTGGAAAACCTTATTCTCATAATATCTTACATATCACAATGTGGTTTTGTCTTTGCCGCATTTTAGCATACACTTTAGCATATATCTTCCATGTGTACTAGAATATATTACGTATGAGCAAGAAAAACTTACATACCATCAACAAAATGTTATGCATCACAGTACACTCCAGTACTTCATCAAATTCTCCAGAATCTGCAATTCCAGAATTCATCTTTGTTAACCCCTATTTTTATTCTTATGGGTATTTTTGAGTCCCACATCGGAATACTCCTTTGTATATTCCACATTCTCATTCTATAAAAGGTCTCCACCTCTCTTTGAAGGTAAGGGGGTTTCTCAACCTACATGGTATCAGAGCAGGTTACATCTTAACCTAGCCTCGCTCTTCTTTGCAGTTTTTCCTGACTAGGTCCGGCCCCGCCTCCCTGGCACCTCCTGCCCGGTGCGGCTCCCCGGTGCGCCTTCCCTCCCAGTGTCTGCTCCTGCGCGTGAGCCCTCTCCGTCGCGGCTCCCCCCGGTGCGCCTTCCCTTCCCGACGCGGCTCCTCCCGACCCTCTCGTCGCCCCGTCGCGCCTCCACCCGAGTGCGACCCTCCATCGCGCCCTCCCGACCCTTCCCGGCGACTACAGCTTCCACGCCTCTCGTCGCCTCCCGTCACCGTTTTTCAGACGCGGCTCTCGGCTCCCGCATCACATCCCGGCGGCCCTCCTCTGCGCGCAGCACTCCTGGCGACCCTCCTCTGCACGCAACACCCCCGACGGCCTCCTCTGCGTGCGGCTTCCGACCAGCCGCGAACCGGCCTCGGCTGCTCCCTCCAGACAAACCGACTTCGTCCAGGCAAAACTGAGCTCCTCCCGGCTCTTCCTATGCCTGGCGTGCTCAGCTTCCCGGCATGCCCGTCCCCTCACTAATTCAAAGAGAGGTGGAGACCTTTTATAGAATGAGAAGGCTGAATATACAAAGGAGTATTCCGATGTGGGACTCAGAAATACCCATAAGAATAGGGGTTAACACTCCCCCTCAAGCTGGACACGCCCAGCTTGGACACTGAGTCCCACAAAAAATAAAGATGACATCATACAAGACCTAAACACACTCCCCCTCAAGCGGGGCGTCAGATGTTGTGGATCCCCAGCTTGGAACTGAGCGAGGCAAGACGAGCACCGGGGAGGCCTTTGGTGAAGATGTTAGCAAGCTGGTCCGCCGTCGAAATGTGGCTAAAGCTGACATCTTCCCCAAAGGCCTCCCCGGTGCTCGCATTGCCTCGCTCAGTTCCAAGCTGAGGATCCACAGCATCTGACGCCCCACTTGAGGGGGAGCGTGTTTAGGTCTTGTATGATGTCATCTTTATTTTTTGTGGGACTCAGTGTCCAAGCTAGGCGTGTCCAGCTTGAGGGGGAGTGTTAACCCCTATTTTTATTCTTATGGGTATTTCTGAGTCCCACATCGGAATACTCTTTTGTATATTCCGCCTTCT
The DNA here is from genome assembly GCA_963277665.1 of Viscum album. Taxonomy (NCBI): domain Eukaryota; kingdom Viridiplantae; phylum Streptophyta; class Magnoliopsida; order Santalales; family Viscaceae; genus Viscum; species Viscum album. Next base: position 343,742,545 of record OY728141.1, read on the forward strand.
CATTCTATAAAAGAATGCATCCACCTCTCTTTGAAGGTAAGGGGGTTTCTCAACCTACAATCTCAAAATTTTTCCAACTCAACTCTAAACAACTTCACCCACTCCAATTCATCTCAAATCACTTGAGACATGTTTAACATCTCAAAAACTTTCACTAACAACTTCCATTGACCTTCACTCATGGTTGACAACAAATGCAACACTCCACCAATTCCATGGATTCTTCATTTTCTTATCAAACAAGGTTGTGATTCACCTTTAGGTGTTAAAGAGTATTAAAATCATTAAATTAAAATATTTCATCTTAAGACAAACTTAATACCACTTAATTCAAATTAGATTAAAGTGCCCCACTATTGATTCATTAGTCGAAGGATCAACAAATTTTAAAAAAAAAACTAATTCAAACTTAGTGGCAGCATATAATCCAAGAATGACTCACTTCATCGATCATCAATAATCCTTGGAGAATAAATTAGTACACCTTAAGAAGTTAAAACACTCATGAGTTGTGAAACATTCATTCAATGCTTTTAAAACCCGAAGATGAATCACATCACAACTATTCTACTCACTGCACATCATTTTACATGCAAGAAATTTCATTACAAGACATCAACAGCAACAGCATTAGCAAAAAGTGACGGTTTATGGTGCAACAACTAAGCAGATTAAAGAAAACATATTAGAATAGAATATTTAAAAAAATAATAAGAAATGGATAACAGATATAATGTTCTAAACTAAAGAAAAACAACCAAATATATCATGAAATAACACTAGAAAGCAGTAAACAGATGAAGAACTATGCTAGTACTTGCTCTCAGAGACTATGACCTACACTTTCTACAAACCAGGCACCGTCAAGAGTGACTACACAGAAAAACAGATAGATGAGAATAGAAAAAGAAAGGTGTGAACTATCAGAAAACCGAGAAAAATATGGAGAACTGGAAGAATTCCTACGAATGAAACCAGATCTACTGATGCTAAGTTTCTATCTACCTACTGCTCATGCATGAAAGTAATGAAGAGCGACAAATAAAAACCAAGAGAAAGGATTTAAAAAATCAAACAAAGAACTTTGGATGCGCGCTCTGAACTCCTGGATCTCCTCTCTCATACATGAGAGACTCTCCCAAAAGACCCCGACTGCGTCTGGACAACTTCCCCCTTTTATTTAACTTCACAGCCGAACACTTCTGCTTCTCGAATCTTCTACTCACCGACCTAACCGAATGAACAGCTCTAGAAAATTTAATTCTTCGATACATCAGATCCGGATGGCCACCCTCCTCCTTCAAGAAGCTTCCTCCTTCGAGTATGGACCAGCTCGTAGTAAAATAGACTGACAAATCACATTTTGATCAACCATATTTAAATCTGTTCTGGGAACCTTCTCCTTTGAGAACCTTCTATAGAATGACACAAACTCCCCAGATCTGAACTTTAAACGGCAACCACAACGTCAGCCAGCCTTCCTTCAATCATTGATTGAAAGAATAGTCGAACCGAACTCCTCCTTACAGGAATTCACTCATGAGCTTGATGATGAACTACCACTATCTTGGATAGATAGTGGCCAAACTCTTAGCGACTTGCGGTGGAACCCTAAATCGTGGCGACCTCTTCACTCGTGAACCCTAGGGTCGGACATCCAAGGCTACGGGGACCTCTTCTATCTTCAACCCAGATGCGTCTCATGCGTCTCATGGTGAATCGACAACTCGCCGGATCTGGGCACTAAAAATATCTTAAATATCATTTATGCAAGCTCAAATATCTTACGCATGCTCCAAAATATCTTCTTTAAGGATAGCTTTCGTATGCTCATGAGAATCTTACATATGTTCAACAAAATCTTACGCATGCCTTTGCATAGCTTCTGTGTTAGCCGCAATATCTTTCGTATCACAGTGTGGTTTTGCCTTTGCCTCATTTTAGCATACAGTTCAGCATATATCTTTCGTGTGTACTAGAATATATTACGTATCAGCAAGAAAATCGGACATACCATCTACAAAATGTCACGCATCACAATACGCTCCAGTACATTGTCAAATTCTCCAGAATTTGCAATTCCAGGATTCATCTCCAAATTTTTTCAACTCAATTCCAAACAATTTTAGCCACTAAAATTCATCTCAAATCACTTCAAAGACATGTTTAACATCTCAAAAAAAATCACAACAACTTCCATTGACCACTGACCTTCACTCATGGTTGAAAACAAATGCAACATTACCAATTCCATGGGTTCTTCATTTTCTTTTATCAAACAAGGTTGTGATTCGCCTTTAGGTGGTAAGGAGTATTAAAATCTTTAAATTAAAATGTTTCTTCTTAATACAAACTTAATACCACTTAATTCAAATTAGATTCAAGTGTTGCACTACTGATTCATTAGTCGAAAGATCAACAAATAAAAAAAAGGCTAATTCAAACTTAGTGGCAGCATATAATCCAATAATCACTCACTTCTTCGATCATCAATAATCCTTGGAGAATAGATTAGTACACCTTAAGAAGTTAAAACAATGATGAGTTGTGAAACTTTCATTCAGTGCTTTTAAAACCCGAAGATGAATCACATCATAACTATTCTACTCACTGCACATCATTTTACATGCAAGAAACTCCGTTACAAGACATCAACAGCAACAGCATTAGCAAGAATTGATGGTTTATGGTGTAACAACAATGCAGATTAAAGGAAGCATAAGGATATTTAAAAGAAATGGGAAACGGATAACAGATCTAATATTCTAAACTACAGAAAAAAAACCAAATATATCATGAAACAACACTAGAAAGCAGTAAACAGATGAAGAACTATGCTAGTACTTGCTCTCAGAGACTACGACCTGCACTTTCTACAAACCATGCGCCGTCAAGAGTGACTACACAGAAAAACAGATAGACGAGAATAGAAAAAGAAAGGTGTGAACTCTTAGAAAACCGAGAAAAATATGGAAAACTGGAAGAATTCCTACGAATGAAACCAGATCTACCTATGCTAGGCTACTATCTACCTACAACTACTGTTCATGCATGAAAGTAATGGAGAACGACAAACAGAAATCAAGAGAAAGGATTTAGAAAATCAAACGAAAAACTTTGGAAGCCCGCTCTGAACTCCTGGATCTCCTCTCTCATACATGAGAAACTCACCCAAGGGATCACGACTGAGTCTGGACAGCTTCCCCCTTTTATTTAACTTCACAGCCGAACACTTCTACTTCTCGAATCTTATCCTCTCCAACCTAACTGAATGAACACCTCTAAAAAAATTAATTCTCCGATACATCAGATCTGGATGGCCACCCTCCTCCTTTGAGAACCTTCTATCGAATGACACAAACTCCCCATATCTGAACTTCAAACGACAACCACAACGTCAGTCAGCCTTTCCTCAATCATGAATCGAAAGAATCGTCGAACCGAACTCCTCCTTGCAGGAATCCACTCATGAGCTTGATGATGAACTACCACTATCTTGGATGATCGATGGCCTTCGGCTGAATGATAACCTGATTGGATAGTGGCCAAACTCTTGGCGACTTCCGGTGGAACCCTGAATCGTGGCGACCACTTCACTCGCGAACCCTAGGTCGGACATCCAAGGCTACGGGGACCTCTCCTCTCTTCAACCCTGGTGCGTCTCGTGGTGAATGAACATAAAAATAAGTTATTTAAAAATTAATAAAAAATAAAGAAAATATATTAGATAAAAATAATGATGATAGTTTAGAAAATTGTTAATAAAAAATAATTTATTTAATTTATTTAATAAATAATCAAATGATAAAATCATTCCATTCCATTGCAAAAAAAAAAAACTCCTAAACATACTATCCCATTCCATTGCAAAAAAAAAAAAACTTCCAAGCAAGTACTTAAAACTCCTAAATCAAATGACCATGGGCTACCTCCGTTAAAACATGTCTCCTATAAAGTATAAGTCATCCCCCCTCCATCATTTTATAACAAAAGTTAAAAATGCAATTAAATTGAATTAAAAAAATGTGTTGTTATTGTTATTGTAAACACACACACATATATATTTTAATTATTATCATCAAAAGAAATATCATGTCGCAATAAAATGTTTTATTATTCATTTTTTTAAAAATAATTTGATCAAGTTAAAAAATGTTTTATTAATCTTTTTAAAAATAATAGAAAACGTGTGATTAAAATGTTTTTTAAATGTTTTATTTATGTTTTTATTCATATGGAATGAAAAAACATCCATTGCATTTGTTTAAAAACATGAAAAACATTTATTTATTTTTAAAAATATAAAATTAACAACAAACACAACATTTTATTTATTCGTATGCATAAAAGAAAAAAATATATAAAAAAAATTAATTTACACGTCACACACATAAAAGCCTGAAGTTTTGGAGGATGAAAGTCTTAATTTTTGGAGAAATGGGTTTGATGCACGGTTAGTACTAATTGTGTGGCTAACCACGCGAGAGAGGTATTTGAGGGACGGTGCAGTTACACGCGATTTCCGCACGGTTTGTCTCATCGTGTGAGGGGTTTTAAGAACCATGCAACCTTGTTTTGGGAAGACACTGACTCTCGCACAGTTGACGCACAATTTGTTAATTGTGTGTCATTGTCTAAATCATTAAAAAACAGTGTTTTACCTTTATGCCCTTGACGGATTTTAACCCAAAACCACATTTCTCCCCCTACCTGTAAAGCCCTAAAATTATTGATCTTTAATATAAATCTTGTTTTTCTCCTTGTCTTGGGTTGGACCATATTGGGATGGAACCCTGTGGGCTTCGCAAAGCAAAATGAGGTTTTAAGGGGTGTTCTGGCAAGTTTATTGTCAAAACAAGAGTTACCATGTCATCGCTTAAGTGGCTATGTAGCAGTGTGGAAGCCCACGCCGCAGTGGAGCTCGCTCCACCACAAGGTTGGTGTGGTTTTGAGACCACGCTACAACTGGAATGACTGTGTTGTAATGGGGGGGCATCCAGGTGAGATTGCCTTGTAGCTTGGGCCGTGGAGGGCTGGCTTGTTGGAGGATGCATCGTCGTGCCTCAGACCACGTCGCAGAGCCGACTTCACATCAGTTACAAATGGTTGGCCTGATCTTCAGTCTTCGAGGGATTTACAACATTAAAAGTATTGTTACAGTATTCATTCAGGGAGATGTTAAGGAGGCTTTACGAGGGGGATTTACTCACGCGAAACATTTTTTCTAAAGGCTACAAATACCTTCTCCTCCTCCCTTTGTTGAGAGAGATCTAGGAGAATCGAAGGGTTGCTCAGACAAACTCCACGATCATGGTCCTCCCCTTTACGCCGCAATGGTACATGCTCTAGTCTGCTTCGACGCCGCAACCCCTCATCATGCAGTAGTGGTGTGCTCTTCTAGTGCAGCCTTGCACCATGGTGGCCGACCCCTGCACCACAGTGCTCCCCTTCCAGCACACCCTTGTGTTGCAGCCTCAGTGCTTGTGCCATGGTCTCTCTTCCAGCACACCCTCCACACCACAACCTCAGCCTTGCACCGTGGAGACCCCTGGATTTCCAGAGAGCTCTCTTCCTTCCCTTTCCCTCCAGACTCGTGGATCTCTTTTGACAACAATCGATCGCAGGTGAGTTTGGTTCAACCCCTTTGGTATTATTTCATTATTGTCTTTCTCCAGAACCCATGACATGTTCGATGAGATCTTGATGGGCGATCTTGTTCTGGTTGGTGTATGAATGCGGTTTGGTTATCGACACCTTTGACAAACTTTGATGTGGACGTTAATGACTTGTGATAGGAATATTGTTTCATTCCTGGATACCACAGAGTTTTGAATGGTGTTTTGTGGTTGCGGTGACATGAGCATTCACGTCAGACACATATATCAACGTTCTTTATAAGCGGTATCTAACGAGTCTTGTTCATGAAACCGAAAACACCCAACGGTTCCTCTATCCATAGTGTTTTATGAACCTACTTTCCAAAGGCAGATAGTCATTGGGAGATGATTCCAACAACACTTAGGGACTCACATTGGTTGAGAGGGTGGAAAGTCGGGCCCATCGCACCTTCCACCACCACAAAAACAGTTTTTCGCAGCGCCCCCCTTTCAGCGCTTGTTTAGTAGCGCTGATAAAGGGGGTCCTTTATCAGCGCTTTTTTTAGCGCTGATAAAGGGTCGGCTTCAAAAAAAAAATTTAAAAATATATTAATATATTAATATATAAATATAGTTATATTGTTATATAAATATAATATATAATTTTTAAATATATTTTAGATAAGTATAAATGTACATTTACACTTATTATACTTAATATATAAGATATTTAGTGAAAATGATTTCTTAAAAAATTAAAAAAATATTTTTAATTAATATTTTGATAATCATTATGGAGTAATAGTCATTTAATAACAATTTGAGGACTAAAAAAATTAAAAAAATTAAAAAAAAGATCCAAAATATGTTGAAAACACAACTCAAACTTCAAACGGTCATAACTTTTGATCCGGGTGTCCGTTTGAGCTCTACCACATATCAAATCGAAGCCTGCGGTGAGCTCTACGTCGCTATGACTTGAGGGAGCCTCAGTCAAGCGTTTTTCGAGGCCAAAAAAGGCGTAGAAGGCCTCCAAAACTGAGTTTTTTGTCAGGGTACCCAGATGTTTTAACATTTTGTGGATTTTCAAACTCGTTTAAGGGGGTATTATTGGGTTTTTTTGGCGGGGACTGAATTTATTCCAAGGTATTACATTCATATTGATATTATGTCTTTGAAATTTCATCCTTTTTTATAATGAACTGCTATTTATAATCAAATATATAACTATATGTACATATTTTTTATATATTCACACCTAAAAATTAATTTTTTTAAATAAATAATTAAACATATTTACATATAAAATATATTAGCTTTATCTAAATAATAACCAATATCCATTTTATTTAAAATACCAATATATGAATATTTATATACCTATATATTAATCTAACTATATATATATATATATTAATCTAACTATATATATATATATATTAATCTAATAACTATATATATATTAATATAACTATATATATATTAATCTAATAACTATATATATATTAATCTAATAACTATATATATATTAATATAACTACATATATATATATATATTAGTATTACTATAAATATATATATTAATATCACCATAAATATATATATTAATATCACTATATATATATTAATATAACTATATAAATATATATTCATATAACTATATATATGTTAATATAACTATATATATGTTAATATAACTATATATATGTTAATATAACTATATATATATATATATTAATATAAATATATATTACTATACGAATAAATATAACTAAATATATATATATATAAATATAGATATATATTAATACCACTATATATATATATTAATATTACTATATATATTATAATATAACTATATATATATATATTATAATATAACTATATATATATATATATTATAATATAACTATATATATATTAATATAAATATATATTACTATACGAATAAATATAACTAAATATATAAATATATATATATATATAGATATCATGAATTGGAAAGCAAATCAAAATAGAGTAGTGGTAAGGGCTTAGGCGCGCAAGGGGGAGGTCTCGAGTTCAAATCCTGGTGGAGGCAGAGGTGTGCGCGCACATGGGAAATATTGGAGCAAGCGCTGTTAAAGGGTGGAGGGGGGTGCGTGGGGTGCGTGGGGTGTTGTATATGGGCTGAAAAACACTGTAAAAGGGGGGGGGGTTCAAGTGCTATAAAAGCCCCCCTCGATTGGCAATATTTTTTAATTTTTTTTAATTTTTTTTAACTTTTATCAGCGCTAAAACGAAAGCGCTGATATAGGACCCCTTTTATCAGCGCTTTTTTTAGCGCTGATAAAGGGGTCCTATATCAGCGCTTTTCGGAGCGTTGATAAAGGGGACCCCCCATTTATCTACGCTGGCTTTATCAGCGCTTTTCTAGCGTTGATAAATGCCATTTTTAGCGCAGATAAAGGCTGTGTTTGTAGTAGTGTTCTTTGAGAGGGATTTATTTCTTTCTTCGAGCCTCTCTTATAAATTAAAGAAATATTAATGAATCCCTTATTAAATCACAAATATAAATGAGTCACCCTTAGGTTGACAATCGATTGTTAGCATGTATTGACTTTAGAATTATCTGTATATATCTGAGATTCTCCATCGATAGGGACATCTGTATGTATTCGAGATTCTCTATTGATGGTACCAATTGTATGTGGATTAGAGATTCTTATGCCGTTTATTATCATGATGTTGGTTTTAAGCCACAGAATGAGGTGCTCTAGAATTTATCATCATTTATGAAGACGAGAGTTGTTTTGATGTTAGGATCGAGCCCATGAGGTGGGTTTCCTATGTATCCTTGTGAAAGGAATCAGAACACAAGTAGTTCGGCGCCACTTAACAGGACACATCATGCCTTTTAAGGTCATGTGACAAGGACCAAACCATGCAGTTTAACACCGTGTGTCAAGGACGTCTAGGCGAAAGGTTCCTAGTCAAGGCTGGTGTGGTACTTATGTTGAAGCGACCTGAGGAACCTGGAGGGAGTTTAGCCTCCTAGGCTAGATAATAACCTTATGGGAATATGTACTAGAGAAGATTAGGGTGAGTTCGTAGTACTTTCTTTATATCTCACGGAGGATTCCTACGTATCCTGTTTAGACAGGAATCAAAACCCACATAGTTTGGATTGGTTAGGGCTTACACCTATGGAGGAGGCCCAATTTGGTGAGTATGGTTAGGGATTATACTAAATAAGAGGCCCTAGGGAAAGCAAGAGGAAGATTTGAAAAAAGATTCCCCTCCCGAGATAGGTAATTGATCATGCAAATGTAGTGATCGTCACTATTCTCTAAACCCACGCGAGTCATGTTCGATGTGGGAAACAAGATGAAGTGGGATATATGGAAAATCACACAATCTTCTCCATTCGTTGGCAGATGAGGAAGGGGTTATGGGAGAGATGTGGCTTGGATTTTCCTATCTCCTATCTTGTTTTCGTAACCCTAGGGGTATGGACCACATGCTTACTCCAGGAGGGACACCCTTTGGTGACATTTACCCCTCGTCTACTGGTAGATGAGGGTGGAGTCACTACAAAAAAGCAACAACTTAGCAGTAGTTTTTAGAGGGAGTTATGCACAACCCCCTCTAAATTCATTTTATAGGGGGTTATACACAACCCCCCTCTAATCATCGAATTTAGAGGGGGTTCACAATCCCCTCTAATTTTTTTAACATTATTTTTTAATATTCGGTTGGATTTTAGAGGTGGTTATGTCAAAACCACCGCTAATTTAATAATTTGTTGCGCTATATGTTTGGTTGGATTTTTGAGGGGCTATATATATATATATATATATTTGTTTGAATATTATAGGGGGTTTTGAACCCCTTCTGATATATGAAATTAAAGGGGTTCATGAACTGCCACTAATCTGTTAGATTAGATGGGGGTTTGAACCCCGTATAATTGAAGAAATTAGAGGTGGTTTCGAACCCCCTCTAATTTATGACATTAGAGGAGGTTGTGAACCCCCTCTAATTTATGACATTAGAGGGAACCCCCCTCTAATTTAAGAAATTAGAGGGGGTTCATGAACCACGACTAATCCATTTGATTAAAAGGAGGTTTTAACCCCACTTAATTTTTATTTATTTTTTAAAATAAGTCTCATATAAATTTAAGTTTTATAACATATATGTGTGTGTGCGTGTGTGTATATATATATATATATATTACATATGCACATTATATAAATACTTTAAATAAATACTTACACATATAAACAAAAATGTATACATATATAAATATTGGTATACATAATATAAATGTAATTATAAATATATTTATTCAAATATATAAAATTTATATATGGTTTTATAAATAATATACATTTAAATTATGATTTATATTATACATATATTATATTTATAGACACCATGAAATGTGTTCCATGCAATTCTCTACAAAATGTCGTCAATCGGGATCAAAAAGTTCACGGTGCGACTCTGCATTTTTCATGGGGGCCAGTGAAAGTAGCGAAGGCACCGACCCAAAGGGCCGGGACCACAACCCGACACTGATTGAAGTAATAATTTTGGCTATGTCCTCAAGGTGTCGCCCTAAGTTAGGCAAAATCACCGGCGACGTGCAAGTCTACTTGGGCGCCACCCATTAGGCGCACAACCACTTGCGCGCCACAAAGTTGGCGTGCAACCCACTTGCGTGACCAAACTCCTTTCACCCAAGGTCACTTATTTGCCTATAAATAGACCCTTGGGGTATTCATTTGTATGGAAGAATTTCCCCAAATCTGAATTGCCACTCTGGTCGCCCTAGTATTTCGCCCCAATCTTCCGAAACTTTCAAGGTAGTTCTTCAACACCTTGAGTAGAGGATTTAAAGGAGGATCATTGGACTTAAGTCCTTTTAGTGTTTGAAAACCATAACACTTGTGCACCTAAAGTGCCCAACCTCCCCAAATCAGAAATACTTGCGTGACGCCTATTTCTTTCATAGGAACTTGAGTGCCCCACTTCTGGGACCATCTATGAATACTCCTGAAGGCTTGAGTCAAGTCTCACCCAAGTATTACCATATAGGTTGTTCATTACTTAAGTGAATATCAGGTCTCCCAAGTCTACTTGTGTGTCCATACTTGCGCGCCCTTACCTACTTGAGTGCCCTTCTTTGATTCACTTACTATCTTCAGTCTACATGCCATCAAGCCTTCCTCAAAGCCATTCATGGTAAGGCTTCTTCTTCCTTGGCTCCCTTGTCTGAAAGTGATTCTATTGAGACCTCCACCAAAACCTCCTGAATTATCAAACCTTTGGGAAAGACACATTAGCGTTTCTCCTATTTGGGTTTGTATATCCACAGTTAGAGGTTTCCCACATTTGTTTCACAATGGGGTTAGGGTTCATAGAGTGTATGTGGGTTTGTATATCCACAGTCACATGGACCTTTCTCCCAGGAATAGTGTTGGGAAGTTCCTGGTTCTGAGAATAAGGGTTTGGGTTCCGATTCTCCCTTCTCAAAGAGCTGGAGACTTCAAATTTATGGTAGGGAAGGTACGGTTCACACCTACTTTTCTTTCTTTTGAATAAAGGAGAAGTATCCCCCTTTACCGGGATAAATTTTAGGGCATCCATCCAGGTGTAAGCACCTGACCTTCATCCCTTATTCCTTTCATTGAACCCTTATCTAATGTAAAGTGAATAGAGGGAAGGTTCATCGCCTCACCCTCTTCTTGGGACAACTCAGGCCTCATCCACCATCGTCGCCGTAGGCGCGCACCCTCTTCCACCAACGAAGGAGGAAAAGTGTATGTGTCATTGTTGAATCTTTCACATCCTCTTGTTTCTCATACCAAGCATGAATCATGCGGGCTTAGAGATTCATGATGATTACAACATTTTCACAAACACCCACGATGAATGAACTACGAGAAATCTGATTCCCATCATAATTGGGATACATAGGAAACCCTCTCAGGGACCGAGCTCATTGGATATCCTGTTCAGGAATCCAACCCTAATTCCCTTAATTTGGGCATCCTCCTTAAGAACAAGCCCCAAATTAAACTCCCAAGTCATCAAGGCATCCTTTTCAGGAAGTAAACCCAAATTCATTTCTCTCAAAGGACTATACTCTCCTATGAGATTTATCGAACTATGTGGGATTTAATTCCCATCCACATGGGATACGTAAGAAGCCTCATTGAGGTTCAAACCCAACATTTCAAATTAACCCTATTCTCCTTGGTCCATATTCCCTAAAGGGTCCAATCTAACTTGGAAACCCATATCATTTCCAAGTTCATTGGGCTGTTTCAGCATAAGTCCCACACCAAACTTTGACTAAGCACCTTTCGCTTAGATTTCCTCACCACATGACATTAAACTGTATGGTTAGGTCCTTATCACATTACCTTAAAAGGTATGATGTGTCCCATTAAGCGACACCGAACTACAAGGGTTTTGAATCCTTTCATAAGGATATGTAGGTAACCCATTTAATGGGTACGATCCCAATATCAAAACAAGCCTTCGTCTCCCTATATGATAATAAATTCTAGAGTGCCCCGCTAAGTGGCTTAAAAACCAGTATCATTATAATTATGATTAAAAAAATCTTGAAATAGTATATTAGAGGATACCATTGATGGAGAACCTCGAATACATACAGATATCTCCATTAATGAAGAACCTTGAATGCATACTGATGATTCTAAAATTTACACATGTTAATAAGTGATTGTAAATTCCAAGGGGAACTTATGTTATGCTTGGTGAATTAATAAGTATTCATGAAAATATCTTAAATTTACAAAGAGAGTCCCAGAGTAGACAATAATTCCCCCCAAAAGGGTGTGATGAGTCCGAACTCCCATCCCCTCAACCAATGTACGTTATTAAGTATTGTAAAGTTCAAACTTAATGAACACCTACCTTTGGAAAGTAGGTCCCCTTTGAATAAAGAACTGTTGGGAGTTTTCAGTTCCATGAATAAATTCAATGGAAACCGCTTAGAAACAATGATTCTTAAAACTAGAACACACATTTCAAGGAACTAAGAAACAATATTAAATACATTTTATGGTATATTTATGTATAAATACATTTATATTATATTATGTATACAAATATATATAATACAGAAAAAATTAAAATTAAAATTAATTATTAGATGTAAATATTTTATTATATATAAATATATACATATTATATAATAAAGTTATATATATATATATTAGATTATATCCATATTAATTATAAATTAATTTAGTATATATATATATATATCATTTAATTATATTATATGTTTCCAATTATATGAATGTATTTAATTTTGTGGATGTGTATATATATATGTATACATTATATAATAAAAATGTATATAATTACATACATAAATACATAATATAAATGTATTTTAATATAATATACATATATAATATAAATCATAAATATATAAATGTATAGTATTTACAAAACCAACATATAATTGTTCTAATTTAAAAAATATATGTAATAATAATATTATTGTTACACAACACACACATGTATAAGTATATAAAAAAACAATTATATAAATATATATATTATAATTATATTATATCTATAAATATTATATATAATACATAAATACACACACACAAATATAAATGTATTAAAATATATATTTATATATATTACAAATATATATATATATATTCTAAATGAAAAATAAACCTCTTCTAATCACCCCAATTTTTTTTATAGTGAGTCTTAGCAGGGGAATCAGGGATATGGGAAAGGGTTTTGATGTGCTTGTCTCCTCTCTTGTTTTCAAACCCCAGTGCTCCATCATTATCCCTAAGGTTGGGATCCTTGTTACCATGAGAATGTATAATTAAAGACACTTTGAGGATCCCACTTGATGGGTAAGTTAAATGCGGGACCCCCTATTACTGTGAGAATGTATAATTTGAGAGGACACACTAGTTTGCCCTATGCTTGGATCACACATAAATGGATGATTTGGGCGAGAGGTATTGGATTGGTCTCCCTAAAAAAGAGGGATCCAAGGGAAGTGGTGGCCTACCATAGGTGGTATGAAAGAGGGATCAATGGGTGGCTTGTGCAACTAAGGCCTAGGAGAATAGAAGGTGGTTTGTGTAGGGTAGACCTGGGTGAGTTGAAGATGGATCATGTAGGGTAGACCTGGGCTCGTTGAAGATGGATCGCATAGGGTAGGGCCTGGGTGAGCTAAAGATGGATCGCACGGGGGTAGGCCTGGGTGAGCTGAAGATACCTTTGGGTGATGGAAAACTTGAGAAATAACACATGGGAGATGCCCTTTCTCTAATCTCCAATGGTCTCCTCGGTGCCTTTGGATGATCTACACTCAAATTTTGAGCTATGTAAGGGGACCTTCTCCCCTAGTAGTTTTGAACTGGAGGTGGTTCCTATCAAGGATCTGGGTGTTATAGACCTCAAGGGGACCTCAATCCCCTTGATAGTTGCTAATTATCTCTTCTTTTGTAGGCATAGGGAACTACCTGAAGGTTTGAAAGACTTGGGAGAAGGACTAGAGAGAGCAGAGCTTCAAGGCTTATTCTAGTCTTCCAATCATGTCAAATGAGGATCCCGATGATTCTATTTATAGAAAATTTCGAGACCCCTGGGCAAAGGTGTTCATCCACGCAGGTTTATTATGCAAGTGTATTACGTAGGGTCTTTGTACAAGTGTGGCTGCTCCTACTAGGCCATGCAGGTAGGGCCTGTGCGAGCCTCTTGGTGCGTAGGTTGGGTGTGCACAGGCTGGCTTGAGAAAGTTCCTTGATTCTCCTCAGTGCCTTTCACCTCTTTATTTCTTGAGGTATTTTCCTTTGAAGCTTCTCACCCTCATGTGAAAAATGGAGTGTCAACACCCCCCCTCAGGATTGGATTTGATTGAAAAGAAGAGGGTCAGATCCTGAGGTAGAGTAATATGGATGTTGATGGATCTTTCATCCGTTGGCCTACACATGTTCTTTCATACCTTTAGGTTTAAATTCAAACATCACTACTCCTAGAATGAAAGATGGGGAAAAATAGATCAAGTAAAGACATCAAATGTGTAGGTCAACCACACGGGTTGGTCGCATGAGTGGGTCTCACTGGTCGATTGCGCAGGTGACCGAGCATCTATAAATAGGTTCTCCTCTCTAAATAATTCTTCCTTTATCCACACTAATTTATTTCTCTCTTTACGCTAGTACCTCTCACAACTATTCCCATATTAACTCAATTCATGCTTCTCCTTCTGCGTATCTTCCGTATGCATGCTGAAAAACCTGAGCGAGTGGCCTATGCAAGGCAATTGGAGTGATTGGCCTAGGTGAGGCCACCTGAGTGAGTGTCCCGCATGAGGCCACTTGAGTGAATGGCCAACGTGAGGGACTCCCTTTATCCAATTTCCTTCTTTTTAAAGGAAAACTCAAAACTAAGGCCTTGATGCTAATGACCCTCCTCATGTTTTTCTCTATAGATTTCCAATGGATAATCAAAAGGGATTCTGGCAAACAAGCTGCTGCCTGTGTTTCATAAATGCTTAAAATCATTGGGCCAAATTATAATGACATGTTTGACTTCACCCTCTCAGAATTACGAAAAATACTTGAAGAAGTACCAACGCAAGTACCTATGAAGTGATTATTTGTCGCTATATAACCATGGACTTATGAGAGATGTATTCATTTCGAATCCATAAAGTTTATTTACCAAAAGTTCCTCGTTTGTGCAGGTACACCAACTGTCCCCACTACCAATATTTCCTCTAGAGGCATATTTATTAATGAAGGAACAATACCCATTGAATGCATAATGAATCACAGTTTGTGTGACCCAGGTCTAAAGCCTCACACTATGGAATCAAAACCTAATTACTACCATTAAATATTTCATGCTTCCAAGAAAGACCAATCACAGAGCTAGAAGGAGGATTAAGACTTCCATTTTGGAGGGGGAGTCAAGCCTGAGTGGATGTGAGCATACTGGGTGCACCAAACCTACGCTGAATTTAAGACTGAGCTATAAGTAGTTGGAATCTATGAAGCTATTTGGGTAGCCTAGAAATGTGTATACAAGAATCCATATATCATACCTAAGTTGCTGATTCAGTGGAGCCCTCAGATGGGCACTTTCCATCTAACACATGGATGAGTTTGACATTAGATTATGGGATGTATTCAAGACCTCAGGAGCGGGAATTTTTGGAGACATGTATGATGAAATTCATCCCACCTAAAGCAGCATGGTAGGATGTTGAAAGGATTAAAACTTTGGATTGTGAGCTACTGAATTTGACCTGGAAGATCAAGAAGGAAATCCCTCGCCCAAGGGGTGACATCCATTTCGAAGCATGGACGAAGGCCTTCCTCGAGTCAAAAGGAGAAGGTCATACCTACTAGAACCCAACAAGATTCCCTTAGTTAGAGAAATTGAAACATTCATGGAAAATTTTTGGGCCTACCTTAAGAGAAAGATCAGTATAACCAGTGGGTATATAAGGTCAAGTCTAACATCCATCCGACAAGATTCCCTTAGTTAGAGAATTGAAACATTCATGGAAAATTTTGGCCTACCTTGGAGCAAGATCAGTATAACAAGTGGGTATATAAGGTCAAGTCTAACATCCATTCAAGTACCCACCTAGTCGGATTTCTAGCAATGTGGTTAAGGATCTATCTACTATCGGTCTGTGAATTTAACGACGGTGTGAGGCCGATGACTTTAGTCATAATGGACAAATTAGCAGAAGGGGAATCACATAGGGATTGGACGCCCCCTATCATAGAAAAGATTTATTGATGCTTACTACATGTATACATAGGGAAGGACCCCTGATAAATTTCAGGGCCATTTAAACTGATTTGGGGTGGATTGCGGCATACTTCATCTCTTATGCCATGCTAAGTGGAGTTTAGGTTCCTGAAGGTCAGTTTCACCCATTCATTTAGGTTGTTTCTGGTATCCATCCTTTATCCCTAAAAAATGAAAAAGCTTTGAATCGCTTAAACATGATGGGAGAGTTTAAATTCTCCCCATATGGTGATCCACCTACCAGAAAATTTGTTGATAATGGCCAAAGTGATGATGATCTAAGGTCCTACATGATTTCCTTCAGAGATAGCATGCTAGTGGACCATATTGACAATGAGATCATCTATAAAGCATAAGCACCACACTGATTTTCCACTAGTTTAAGTGTCTATAATAGCCAAATGTCTCCCCCACATGTTTAGTTTGAGAAACACTTGATGGTGCCTCAACAATTTTGGATCCTCATGGCCTTGGAGGTATCCCAAGAATCGATCAAGCTACCTCTATCATGTGTATCCATCAAGTTAAACTTCAGGTATGCCACTGCCTAGATCTTTTACTGCCCTCAAGGGGTGTTGATAATAAGTGTCCCTCGATTCGAGGTCATGAAAACTGTTGGGCATGGAAAGCATGGTAGGAAGGTTCATCCGAGGAATGATGATGCTAAAGCCCCAAAATCTTCCAAATGATCTCAGGCATGGGCCACAGGGAAAACTAGAGTTGAAAGGACCACACCTTCTAAGCTGAGGATGTCTAGTATTCATCATTAGGAGGAGACCCATGATCTAATTACCCAATCTCCTATCAAAGTAGAAAGGATTGCAGGGACCCCAAAGTCAAAATATGTCAGGTCCTCTTTGTAGTCATACACATCAACATCAAATTATGTGTGGCTTATGGTAGTTTGAGATCGATGAGGCATAACTTGTGACATCAAATACTTATGGGTATTTTTCTAGGATGGAATATATATCCCGCAACTTGGAGATATCTGAGTTCCCTCTGATCTTCACCCTAATGCTAATTTTGATGAGGTGGGGAAATATATTCAAGAGTTGGAGATATTGGTATATGAAACTGATGATCGAATCCTGACCACAAAGAGGGTAACCAATATGTTGGCTCGATGAACTACTGAGGGAATAACTAGTGAAGAAACTGATGAATGGGATGACTATGTTGACATTTGTGAGTTATCTCTCTCTCTTACCTTCTCATTTTAATCCCTCATATATTATTATTTTTTGAGGGGATTTTAATTTTCAATTAGATGGAGAATAAGGGATACCAAGTATGGTGCTTGAATCACCAAAATATGGGTCGATGGGCACCCCCATCAGAGTGGGGGGGGGGGGAGGGTGATACCATCAAGTCCTTAGATCCATCCTTAGGCCAAAGGATGATGGAGGAGGAAATTGCAGGAGGGTATTCTCGACTACCACCTATAGTGCCCATAACTGAGAAGACTAACACTACCCCCTCACCATCTAAGGGGAAGAAATGAAAGAGGGGAAAGATGTTGGTCAGTCGTATGCTCCATAGTAAGTCTTTTCCCTATAATTTAATCCTATGAATCATCTGACATACCCATTTGACTATGATTTCCTTTTGCAGGATCCGCTTCACTCTCCTCCCTCAAGGGGTCCAACACTGATCCTTCCAGGACTGAGGGGTACATTCCAGATGAGGCACAAAATCATGCTAGTGAATCTATCCCCTTGATAAGATAAGTGTTAGGATATGATGCCACATATGTTCCTGTTACTGTAGAGAGGTAGGAGGGTCCTGGTAATGTCAGATTTGTGTTATAAGGTGTCATGTGCTGATTACTGACTTATCTTCCTCATGATATTTTAGATCTATTGCATACACTGGAGGATCCTGTAATAACCACCACTGGACCTTTCACCATTCTAAAAGGGGTTGACAGGGATCTTGGATGGTACGATGAAGGTTTCAGTGCTGATCCTGATTCCACAGGGTTCAAAGAAGTTGTTCCTATTGAGAATCTGAAAGATGAAATCAATGGCAGAGCCAATTTGGGTCCTGATCTATGCACCTCAAATACCCCTACTGATAAGGATGATATGATAATTGAAGCCAAATATAATTAAATAATGTAATTTGAGGATATTTTGAAAAATATTAACATTCTCGCATCTCTGGAGGAGTCCCATGACTTTGATAGGGAATTGGATGGACGTAAGTTTTCTCTTTTTTATGTTTTCAAATAGGTTCAACCTCCTTACGTTTGATGCCTTATATCAAATATTGACTTATATAGATTTTTACACGCAAAAATTACCAATGAGATCCATGAACAAGGTATCGAAGTCCATCCTACTCCCATTGCTGAAGGAACAACAACTGAGGGCCCCAAATTGGGAGACTCTCGAGAGCCCTCTATCCTAATTTTTGAGCGAAATTAGGATAATTTTCCTCCCCAGGAGATCCTTAATCAAAGCATTAAAACCTAGGGTGTTAGGGAGTAACCAATACCATCAGCTGATCCACCAATGGGTGAGTGTTATTAACCACTCTAGTCATCTCTATGCCCTTTCTATCAGTTATCCTCCAATGATAATGACAAGTCCCCTCTATTATCCAGTGTCATCAACTTTAGAAACCATACTTAAGGGAGAATCCTCCATTCCAATTTATCCAATAATAGGAGGAAAAGATAATATTACCTTATATAAAGTGAAACAAGTTGCATTATTGGGTGCATTGATCCCAGAGTATATATCTTCCTCTACAAGAGGCTCTAAGTAGAATTTGGAGGCACAAGATGCCTTTTATGCCTTATGCCAGTTCATTTGATGAGATATCTAGAAACTAATCTCAAAGATGCCTCTCAAAGATCTATCATCATGACCTCATCAACTCTCATCCATGTTTTCCATTTTGGGGTATGATAGATTTGATTACCGTATGATCCACCATGCCATGAAGTCAATCATATGACAACGAGAAGAGGAGAAAAGATCATGATAGGGTGAGGTAAAACTAGTGGTATAGTTCAAAGTTCTCATAGCTACTATATCCTAGGTGGAACTCAACCATTCCAAGGAGGTGGAGGAAAATCAGCGCTGCATTGATGAAAAATATTTCTAGATGGTACACCTTTAATAAGAATTAGATGTCATAAAGGAAGATATTGGAAAAATCCATCAATCCTTAGAGAGGATCTTGGAACAAGGAAGGGAATCATTTGTTATGGATAAGGAGAGACTTTGTCATGCTAAGGAAGATGTTTCCACACAACTGGATGAGCTTTGAAAAATTACAGATAAGGCTTGAGACACACTCTAATAGATCAAAGTCTATGTTAAGGAACACTTGTAATATTTGGAAGACTCCAGCATGTGGAAGTTACTTTGAATTTTAATACATGAATGAAAATGATTTTCTTCCCAATCATATGTTTTTATGTTCATGTCCTCATTGTATCCATAAAATAACACCGAAACTGACTCACTTGATTGAATGTTATTGTGTTAATGTATTGTAATTATAATAATAGGAATGATATAATGCTATAAATTTTTCTAGGTATTTGGACCTAGAGAGTGTTGTTCAATTGTTGCTAGGGTCACTTGATAGACCCTACAAACTTTGCATATTTTGTGCCATCACCCTAATTTTTTCCTAAATTGGACATAAGGGTGACTTAGTGAGTGAGACTTGGATTTTTCTTAGGATGCCCTTTGAATGTTTTCAACCTAACAAGTTTTATGCCTCTTTTTTTATTACTCCAAAAATTTTCCTAAACTATACAAAGTGAAAGTCTAGTAATATGAAGCTTGACTTTTTCCCAGGGTTCCTTTTGCTAGATTTTTAACTTGGTGAGTACTACGTCTCTTTTCATGGGTAGTTGTCTTGCAAGGCAGACTAATGAAACTGGTGTTTTAGGTCAAACAACTTTGACCATGAGTTATGGGATGATGACCCAAGAATACATTGTTGGCCAAAAATGTTTCTACATTATTTAAGTACACAAATGGGGGATTTTAAGTCATGATTTTGTGATTTTCATATCTGAAACATGATGTGAGACAAATATGCAGGGAATGATCATAGAGAATGTTTGAAAAGTGGTTTCTAGCACGATGCTGTCAGGGCTTATGAAAATAGAAGAGGTTTCTCCTGAGGACGAAGGTGCCTCTGGTTGACAGGCTTTTTTAGGGGCGACTTATGTAGATCCAAACTGGGGTATATTATACATGGTCAAAACAAATTTGTCCTTAAGAATAAAACATTCTATTATTGATGGCCAAAGAGTTTATGATGATATGTATTTCTTAAGACCATGGAGGGTGTTTTGTGAAGGGAATTTGTCTAAGAATGAAGGGAGAATTCGGGTCAACACTGGTCATGAATGAGAAACCACACCTACAAAACTTTGGTTTGTATGTAAAGGAGTGGACATTCTATTTCGACCACAAGCTTGCAAAGGAGGGGTCTTGGGAGAAATCCAAAACTTTCCACCTAGATCGGGGTTATTTCCATGAATGGAGGAACACAAACGTTTTAACTGATGTAGCATCTGAGCCTAGAATAGAGGATCTAGGTATCACTACATGTATTAATGGAATGAGCATAAAGTCTTACGCAGTTCTTCAGGGTGATGTGGTGGATGATAAACATCAGGAGAAAAGGATCCTCCTCGATGAGGGTTCAAGAATCATGCAATTTAATGTTGTGTGACTAGGATGCGAACTGTTCAATTTAACATCTTATATAAAGGACATTGAGGGATACAATTTTAAGGTCTTTTATCTTTGTCTGAAAGATTAGTGATCTTCCATTTCATAGTGATCTGACCAAGAATGTTCCATCGTCCTTCAAGCATGAAGACGAAAGGCTTTAAGCTTTAATATGGGATATTTTAGATCCAATGAGTGACATGGGCTAAGTAAAAAAAGAGTGACCAAAGACCATATTTAAAAATTGGTTTCTATCATGACATTGTTAGGGATTATAGATATAGAAGAGGTTTCTTCTGAGGATGAAGGTTTCTCTAGTTGACAGGCCTTTTGGGGGTGACTTATGCAAATCTAAACTGGGGAATATTAATGCATAGTCAAACAAAGGTGTCCTCAGGTATCAAAAATTCTATTAGCAAAATCCAGGGGAAGCTTATGGAGATTCATATTTCCCTAGGCACGAAGTTTGATTTTCACAAGGAGGGAGCTTGAGTATAAAAAGAGATTTTATACTAAAATCGATCAAGAATGGGGAAAAATGTTCCCTGTGTAGGTCTGAACCATACACAATGGGGGACACATTTTTTTTTGTAAATTGCAGCTAGGATAGGACATAGGATCTGAGAATCCCTACTTATCTCATTAATTTTAGAATCATGGCATGAATAGTTATTAGATAGATTCTTTCCATGAATCTAACCCACATACAAGTAGGATGATGCAGGCCTGACACTACACTAGGCCTTTGGTCCATGTTCATGAGACACTCAACCTTAGGCCTATGGGATATGTTATGGGTCTCCCTCTACCCAGATAGAAAGGAGACTTTGATTTATTAATAAAAAGAGGATTTTCCCCAACTTACAAAAATAGGGCCATGGAAATGCATAGTTTTACATCATACAAGAGACATCAACCATGCAGTTTAATGTCATGTGATAAAGAAGTTTGGTGTGCCTTTTATGGTCTTTCACCTATGACTATGCTATCCTTGACATGAACTAATATGTCTCGATTATGTGGGGAAACCCTTACCATAATTCTTAAGCCTACATGATCTATGATCGATGTAAGAAACAAGGAATGTTAAAGGTTTCTTTTACCACACAAAGGTGATTAAAAGAAAGGACATGGGTAGTTTAATCATGTGGTATCTAGACCAAGATTTTGGATAGGGGCATCACTACATATCTCATAGGGGTGAGAATCAAGCTATACGTAGTTCTATGAGAATCTTAATGCCGAATGAGAGGGACATTAACCATGAAATTTAACATCATGTGGTAAGGATGAACGGTTTCCCATAGTTTTGAGTCATATGACTAGGACCAAAGATATGGAAATGATAAGAAAAATAGGGTGTATCAGGCTAAGATATCCTGAAATACCTCATACGTGAAGAGGGAAATTGTAAACCATGATCTTAGGGATTATGGGATCAGGAGAAATGATATGGGAAAGCGTGCAAGGTGTGACCACAAAACATATTTTAGAAGTGGTTTCTAACATGATGTTGTTGGGGATTACGAAGATAAAAAAGGTTTCTATAGAGGAAAAAAGTGCCACTGGTTAACATGACTATTGGGGGAGACTTATGCAAAGAAAAACTAGGGTGTATCAATGCATATTAGAAAAAAAGGTGTCCTCTTATATCAAAAATTCTATTATCGATATCCAAGTGGGGGTTTGTGATGATCTGAATTTCCTAGGACAAGGAGTGGGATGTGTGGAAAGGGATGTTTCCAAGTACAAAGGAAGCATTTAGACCTACATTGGCTATGGGATGTGAAATTATCTATATATATATGTCTCATATGTAGGGAAGGGGAATTTTTTTTTGAGATGGTCTACTGAATGAGGGAACCTGAATTAAGATCTCCTGCATAGATTGGGTTTGCATTACAAGAGGAAAGAGATACATGCCCCCGTGTTCTTTTACTATGGATGGCCCTAGGTTAAAGAAATAGGTCATCACTACGTATCCTATGTGGATAAGAATCAAGAAACACATAGTTCTGAAACATATTCCTTGAATATATCTTACTCATGTGCAGATAAAGGGCATTTTATGGGCTTGTAAATGAAAGGAACCATATTAAAGTCCTCTGTATTGATTTTGTTTATATATAGGAGAGGGGTAATTTTCCGAATAAGTTCTCACAATATATATGAGAACCTGTACTATACTCTCCCATGTAGATTTGGCTCGTACATAAGGATCTGAGAATCACTATGTATCTTGTAAAATAAATAATCAATCCACACGTAGTTCTTGAATAGAGGTTTGGTGGAAGACCAACATCAAGGATTGTGATCCACTCAAGCATGAACTGAAATATTATGTAGTTTTACATCATGAAATAAGGACATGAACCATTCAGTTTTATGTCACATGACAAGGATGTTGTTGTGTATTTTATTGTCTTATGAATAGGACATAAGGATATGTATTTTAAAGTATTATAGGTTAGACTATGTTGTCTTTTATTTTTAGGTATTATAACTTGGACCATGATGTCTTGCAGTTTTGGGTCTTACAACTTGGTCCACAGTGTCTTGCAGTTTAGGGTCTTATGACTAGGACCATAATTCATACCTTTTAAGGTTATGCGATGAGGACCATAAGTCATTCCTTTTATAGTCATGCGATGAGGACCATTCTGTGTAGTTTAGCATCATGAAGTAAGGATGAAGGTTACACGACATAAAAAAATAAGGTCTGAAATTCCATAAACACTGTCCAAGAATTCAGGAAATCACCTCATTAGAAGAATCCCACATTTATGAAATGAGGATTCCTAAGTTAGTTTCTCAAGGCATCCTATTCTTGTCACATAGGATAAGAATACATTTTAACGTCATGTGCTGAGGGTAGACTCCTAGGAGAACCTTGTATGATCTAATATAATGGTTGGGAAATGTTCATGTTACCAATATTTCTTTTTTTATAGAAGATGTTTCCTTGAATATGTTTAGTAGGACAATCAGTTGAGAAGACTACTTCAAAGCCCATTCCCACACCTTCCACAGTGGTGTAGGTAGTGGTTCCTTACCAACCGCTTCCAAAATCCATGGTGGACTATGCTAAGGATTTTCAACTCCAGCATCCCCTAGAATTTTAGGGTACCGATGGACCACATGATTCTAAGGATTATATGGAATCCATAGAGATCATATTTGATCTCATAGAGACACTGTCAGACAAAAATGTAAAGCTGGAAGCATTTATGCTGTAGGGACCTTCTAAGTGTTTGTGGGGAGTTATGGGTCAGGTCGGTCGACAAGAGGGACTCTCATGGGAGGCATTTAAGGATTTTTTGGAGAGTTATCACCTGATATGCTAAAGATAGAATGATCAAAGGAGTTTATGGAGTTTCATAAGGTCTCCATGATAGTATCAATATAATCCACACGTTTTACTAAGATCCTCTGTTTCACATCACTTCTGGCTGATAATGAGGCCCAGAAGGCTAGAAAGTTTGAAATCAGACTTCGCCCTGACCTTAGATAATAGGTCTAGAGTTTTTATCTAGCTTTATACCTAGAGGTTTTTAGGAAGGCACTGACCATTGATAGGATTATGGAAGATAGAAAAAACTGTTCTTTTCTTACCCTTCACTGCTTAGATGAGTGGACCTCTTACTGAAACTGTGACTGCCTCTTCTAATGGTAGGAAGAGGAAGGACATGGACATGCAATAGACCAATGGCATGAAATTTTAGTAGAGTTTAGTCTCTTCAGATCCAAATGGAGGTGAACTAGAGTGTTTCAATTGTGGGAAGTTTAGACACTATAATCGAGAATTCCCATCACCTTAGAGTATGTTCCAATAGTGTGGTAGGATAAAACATATCCAACAGTTTTGTGCCAAAATTTTGGCTAGAATATGGAGACAAACAAAACCAGGGCACCATAGGTTAGGCCAGGTATCTCAATGAAAAACTTGGATTGGTCATGCACCTCAAGGACAAGGTTGTAGGGCTAAGGTAGGTCACGTCTACGTTGTGGACCAGACTCTATAAAATGGTGGAGAGGGGCCATCCATAGTTTGAGGTGTGATCTTGATCACATACACTTTGTCTATTTCTTTGTCTAATACTTGTGCTTCCCATTCTTTTATAGTTTTACAATTAATTGCTATACTTGACCTACTAGTTAAGTTATCTTCTCAGTTAGTCTCCCTTGACACACCATTGGGAACAAAACTGGACTGTCTTTAGCGATGCCTAGATTGTTCCATATTTATCACCGGCTATGAACTTATGTGGGAGTTCATGATTTTAGATATGATGACCTTTGATGTAATACTCAATATGGATCAGTTGAATAGCTTTTGAGCTCACATAGAATACTATTAGAGGTGTGTGGTGTTCACTTCACAAAATGGAGAGAGGTTCTTGATGACTATAGAGTGGGAACTGGGAGCATGCAGAGTTGGACTGAATTTGAGTTAGCTTAGGATGATCACAACACAAATAGTGGTATTGACTCTTTTGGTTGAATTAGTGTAAACCCCCTCATCTCTCCCTCTAATTGTGGATATCTATCATATGATGTTGACCAAGCTGAAGGAGCTCAAGGTTTAGTTGGATGACTTGGAGTAGAAAGACTTTATCATGCCTAGTACTTCACCATGGGATGGACCTATGTTATTTGCGAAGAATGAAGATGGTAGTATTTGTCTTTGAGTTGATTACTGTAAGATGAACCAAGTGACAATGAAGAATTGATATCTCTTTCCTAGGATCGATGATATTTTTTATCAGCTATGGGGATCTTGGTGGTTCTCCAAGATTGATCTTCGATAAGGTTATCACTAGTTGTAAATTAGAGAGGATGGAATTATAAAAAAAACATTTTAGAGTAGGTATAGATTATATGATTACTTAGTGATGTTGTTCAGATCGATGAACATGCCAATAATGTTCATGAACTTCATGGACAAGATCTTCCACCCATACTTGGACACATTATTTGTAGTGTTGGTGAAGACATCCTCATCTACTTGTCGACACTATAGCAACATGATAGGCACCTAAAGATAATTATGAGTATGCTTTGAGCACACCATATTTACTCCAAGTTATTGAAGTGTGACTTTTGGATTTGAGAGGTGAAGTTACTGGGGCATGTGGTTTCTGAGATAGGTATATCTGTAAACCCATAGAAGGTTGATGCAATCATGTATTGGACACTTCCCCAGAATGTGTTTGATATTAGTAGCTTCTTGGGTTTAGTAAGATATTACCGATGGTTTATCCATGAATTTTACTGACTATCATTATCCATGACAACGCTGATGAAGAAAGGAGAAAAGTTCCTGTAGCCTAACTAGTGTGAAAAGGCATTCCCTGATCCGAAGAGAAGGTTAATGATAGCTCCAGTGGTTACACTCCCTAAGCCTGAGATTGGTTATGTAGTGTCTTGTGATGCATCAAGCATTGGTCTGGGGGTTATGTTGATGAAGATAGAGTGGGTAGTAGCTTATGGGTGACATCAGTTATGAACCCACAAGAAGAACTACCCTACACATGATTTGGAGATAACAGTTGTGGTTCATGCACTAAAGTGTTGGTGACATTATCACTTCAGTGTGATATTTGTTGTGTATATGGACCACAAAATCCTTCACTATGTCTTCACACATAGGGATATAAAACTGAGACAAAATAATTAGGTTGATTATCTATAGAAGTTTGACTTTGAGATGCCATATACACTTGGAAAAAGTAACATCGTTGCAGATGTTCTTAGTTGTAAGGCGCAGGCTGAGTAGGAGCTTAATGACCGACCATCCGAGGAGAAATGATGCTTGATAACCTTATTGGATGATTAGAGGATAAATATCATAGAGGAACATGGTTACATGACTTATACTACCTCAATAGTTACATCTTCTCTTATGGAATGGGTGAGGACTAGATAGGAGTTAGACCTATAGTGTATTATGATGAGGGAATAACTAGCTGGAGGTTATCTGACACCCGAGTGGTCATTAAGAAATAATGACATGGTTATGGTTAATGGGAGAGTAATAGTACATTTTTCTATTAGATAGGAGCTAATGATGGATTACCATACCTCTAGATGGGTAGTGTATCCTGGAGTAATGAATATGCACCATGAATTCAGGTGATAGTTCTAGTGTCTAGGGTTGAAGAGAGACAATAACAAGATTTGTCTCTCAATGTCTTAACTATCAGTGGGTGAAGGTTGAGAACCAGTTTCCTAGAGGTTTGCTCCAACCACTTCCCTTAACCATGTGGAAGTGGGAAGATGTCAAGATGAACATTTTGGCGTGGTTACCTAGGACCCCAAGGATCTATGACATAGTTTGGGTGGCTATCGATCAGTTGATGAAAATTGCCAACTTTTTTCTGATCAGAGAGGCACACTCAATGGAAGTATAGGGAAAACTATATATCTATGAGATCATATGATTTCATGAAGTTACTTTTATAATCTTATCAGACAAAGATGTAATTTTTACATTGTGGTTTTGGAAAGGCTTACAGAAAGCCCTAGGGAGTCAGTTGAGGTTGGGCACAATGTACCATCCACAGACAGATGGAAAATACTAGAGGACTATACACATATTGAAGGATATACTTTGAGCTTTCATATTAGACTTTTCTGGAGAATTTTATGATCTCCTAGACTTGGTTGAGTTCATGTACAATAATAGTTACCAAGATTTGATTCATATGGCATCATATGAGGCTCTTTATGGGAGGTCAATTCTCTATTGGTATGAGGTGGGTGAGGCAGAAGCTATGGGATCCAATATGGTTTAGGAGAGCTCTGAGAGAGTGCAACTAATTTAAAAGTGGTTGATCACTGCTCAGAGTAGAAATGAATCTTATGTCAACCACAAGTGGTGTCCATTGGAGTTCATTATGGGTGAATCATCATTTAGGGAATCAAAATATGAGAAAGTAAGGCAAGCTAAAACCATGTTTTATGGGACCTTTTGAGATCAATGAGTGAGTGGGGGTAGTGGAATATTGTATGGAACTCCCTTGTTACTACTAAGGTATGAAGATGTGTTCCATGTGTTACAGATTCAGAGGTACATACCCAAACCTACACATTTTATTTATTACAAGGTTGTTGAGTTGGAGATTGACACATCTTATGAGGAGCATCCGGTGTAGATAGTAGATTAGGGTGAGAAATTATTCAAGGAAAGACAACACCACTTGTTTGAATTCGGTGGTAGTATGGGGGATCTAAGAGGAGACTTGGGAGAGAGAGGATGACATTCGAGCTCAGTGGCCCGAGTTGTTTGAGAAGGATCCTCCAGAGACACTTCTTGAGGATGAGAAGTCATTAGAGGGGGAGAATTGTAAGGCCCTAAAATTCTTGATCTTCAATATAAATCTTTCTTTTCTCCTTATCTTGGGTTGGACCATATTGGGGTGGAACCCTGTGGGATTTGCAAAGAAAAATGAGGTTTTAAGGGGTGTTTTAGAATGTTTAGTACCAAAACAAGAGGTGTTGCACCATATCCTAAGTGGCTACGCCATAGTGTGGAATCCCACACCATAGAGGAGCTCTCTCCACCATAAGGGTGTTGGGGTTTTGAGACCACAACACAACTGGAATGACTGCGTCATAATGGGGGGAATCCAGGTGATATTTTCCCATATCTTAGGCCAAAGAGGGATCACTCACTAGAGGATGCATCATTGAACCTCAGACCACATCACAGAGCTGAATCCACATTAGTTACAAATGGATAATCTGGTTTTCAGTCTTCGGTGGAGTTACAAAATTAAAAGTGTTGTTGCAATATTCATTTGGGGAGACTTTATGGATTCTTTATGAGGGGAATATACTCATGTGTAATTTTTTTTTTCTGAAATCTACAAATACCTTATCCTCCACCCTTCATCAATAGAGATCTAGGAGAACTGAAGGGTTACTTAGACAAAATCCATGACTACAATCCTATCCTTTTACACTATAGTGGTGCATGCCCCAACCTTCTTCTACGCCACAACCCCTCATATTGTGGCCATAGCGTGCTATTCTAGTATATACTTGCACCGTGGTGGCCGACCCTTACACCATGGTTCTCCCCTTCTAGCACACCCCCGTGTTGTATCCTTAGTGTCTACGTTATAGTATCTATTCTAGCACACCCTCTATGCCACAATCTATGCCTTGTATTTTTGAGAAACTTGGATTTCTAGAGAGATCTATTCCTTCCTTTTCCCTTTAGTCTCATGGATCTCTTTTGACAATGATCGACCCCAGGTGAGTTTGGTTTGACCCCTTTGGCATTGTTTCCTTATTTCCTTTCTCTAGAACCTATGAAATGTTTGATTGTATTGGTTCTAGGAGATCTTTATGGGTGATCATGTTCTGGATAGTGTATGAATGTGGTTCAATTATTGACACCTTCGACAGACTTTGATGCAAACATCAACAACTTATGGTAGGAAGTTATTTACCTCTTGTACTCTCATCTACACATGTTTCCTTACTATGATTTATGTGGTAGATTATTTGATATTATGATTAATTATGATTTCATGTGGGTGTGTGTGTATCCCATTAGACCCATTGTGATATTTGATTCCATGAGTGATATTAATGTAGCTTATTTCCATGTTTTATTATGATCACATGATGTTATGCGTGCTGTTATATATTCATGATGATATACTATGCTTGTTTGTGTGATCAACCTATATGTATGTTACCATACCTTGGTGGTTGTGAGTGGCACTTGAGACAGGTGGACCATTTTGATATATTTATCCCTTTATGGGGGAGTGCACTAATTTTCATTTATGATGATGAGAGACTCGATCACATGGTGGAGGTATGAGGTAGCCATGCTGTCATGTTGTGTATGCACTCGAGGTAGCCTTGATTTTATGAGTGTCACTCACTAGAGGAATCCTGGTTGATGGATTACTTTATATTCTCAATTTAGAGGACACCAAGTGACATGGTCTTATTTATGGATAGATGATGTTAGGTTTCATATACACACAAAACCATGAGTATTCCATACAAGGGATAGTTTGGTCACTATCGACTTATTCCTTTATCTTCCGACATGGAGCTGAAGAAGGTACAATCATAGGTTTATGGAGGCTTTTCCAAAACACAACCACTCAATTTAGGATTGTTTGTTTATGATTTTTATGCATTTATTATCACATAATTCACTTGTTATACTTGATAAACCTAGTTTTATGACACATTGGTGGCGTCCTACTAAGTCTTGCACTCACACTCTACTTGGAAATTTTGATGTTCTTGAGATTTCATGAGGTATTTTGTGAAGGTAAAAGGGCACTATGGTGGATAGATAAGCGAAGGAAGATGGAGTTGGTAGTAGACCGATATAGACTTAGGAGGGAACTACAGTTCTTTTATTTTGTCATATGTTTTTATTACTCTAGAAAGGCTTGCCACATTGGGAGCTGCTTCATTCATATGACATGTATGGAATACATTTATTTAGTTCCACATGTTTACTTTGATGGTTTATTATTGTTTTATTTTTTATTATCAATCACATGACATGGTATAGAGGGTATAGTCTCCCCATTGACAGACCCAGACCCTCACTACTAGTCAGAAGCCTCTTATATATGGGGACGCGTGCGATGCATGCATGATGTCATGTTTAATTTTAGATCAAACCCTAAGGTTTGGGTCAATACATTACACCACACACGTGTGCAAACTCCCCCTTGGATTATAGATTCTCCCACCTTCATCTTTGGTGGATTTACTTGCTTCCATTGGTGGTTTTTTCTTGAGGTATGCATGTTTCTTCTTGATTTCTTCATCCTTCACCACTATTCTTTCATATTAACAGAGTTATGAAACCTAGGCATACCATGTGGCCAAATTTAAGTTTTTGGATGGAGGATTTATGTTTCTATTTTTTTTAGGTTTATGAGGACTCCCACTACTCTATTCCTATTATTTTCGTCGAAAGTGGTGACTTTTTACTTGGTTTTGAGGTAGGTATCTCTATTTAAGGGTTATTTTCATGGATTGCCTTTAATTATTACTTTCCATTGGGTTTGTTTATCAAATTGCCTTTAAATTATGTTTAAAATGTTGGTTTATCCATGGTTTTTGTGATTTATGAAATTTAATGGAAATTTGATGGTTTAAAGTGCCTTTTCAAAAGGAATTAGTTTGAATGCATGTTATGTGTTTGATAAAATTACTTTAGGAGGATTTATGGTTTCAAATATATTTCAAAAGGGGGGTTTGAAAGGTTTTTACCTTGTTTTTGATTCTTGGTTGATTATGGATATATGTGGTTTATGAAATGAGTATTTATATTTCTTAATGTGATTAGAAATGTGCGGCACATGGGAGACCTTGGGTGTGGGAGTGACTTAAGCAATTGGAGCCTTATCTTATGTTATAGACTAGCTAGGGAGTGTTACCCATGCTATCGAGGGAGACCAGGGAAAGAATGTTACTCATAAGACCTGTTGATTTGAAATATCTCTTTCTACTCTTACTTTTGAAAATCACAATTAACTCTTAAAATGTTTATATCCCTAATCTTTATTTCTTCTAAAGTATAAAGTTGTTTAGGAAGGAATCCAGTTTTATCGAATGGAGAAATATATTTCTAATAGATGAAGGATTTCTACCTCATCAAATGAAGACTTATAAAGTACATTGGATGAAGTATTAAAAATTCTATTGGATGGTGACTTACAAATTATATCAGATGATGACCTACAAAGTCTATAAGATGAAGTTATAAAAAGTATACTAGATGGAGATTTAATAGTTGCACCAGAAAAAACTTTATACAAATCATTGTATTGATGTTAAATTAGATGACCATCGGACAAAATTCTGATATACTAATTTTTTGAAGGATAAAGATGTTTTGTTTAATGTTGTTGCAAATGATCCTAAGAAGTGCATAATATGACAATTTAAAATTTGTTATGCCACTACCTATAAATAGGACTGAAACCTCAAGGAGAATAAGATACTATCTATATATAATATAAAGCTTTTTGTTAAAGTTTTTCAACGTATCATTACTGAGTGAGCTTCAATTTGTATTATTTAGAGAGTTGTTCTTAGAGATTATGTTTGTGAGGCTGTCATTGTAAATGCTCTAAGTTTTTCTATTGAATTTGTTTTTTTTGTATGATCATGTTGATTGAGTGCTTCCATGGCTAAGGAGACAAAGTTTTTCCTAATTTAGTTGATCGAGGGATCTTAGGGATGGAGAGAGAGATTTGTATGATCAGGTGGATCAAGAGATTTTAAGGATTAAAATATATAACTTATAATAGGTTGAAAATCAGGGATACCTAATGTCAGGTTTATAGACTTCCTTACCACATTGGGTGAAAGTGAAGACCTTTCTTAGTGAAGGTTCTATAAATTTGGTTACGTTTATTTTATAAAAGTGGGCTATACTTTATTTTAGTTTTTAAACAATCATCATAAAAATTTTATATTTTTGCTGTGAATTTTATACAAAGTTTATACCATGTGGTGTTTACTTGTTTCATACTTTGAAAGATATAAATTATATCAAAAAGGCTATTCATATGATATAATTTCTTATAATACTCTGAAAATTATAAAGAATATCAGAATGAATATTCATCCAATAAACTTTCTTATAAACAAGGTGTTGAGATGTTGTAAGTTTAATTTTTTATAAACTATAATTCACCCCATATTTTAGTGAAATATAATACTTTTATGATCCTATATTTGGTAAAAGAGGATGTATCTACACATATTTTCTTACACCAATTGTTTTGATAGTGAAAAATATTATTTTTATGATGGCGGATTTATTTTTTGGAAATTTAGAGAATCTAAATCCTAGCAGACCACCAATATTTGGTGGTGCAGATTATGAATATTGGAGAGATCAAATGAAAACCTTTGTTATAAACACCAGTGTTGGTATTTTTTTTATGATTACTGGTATCTATAAAATTCATGATAAGGACATAACAAATTTCACTAAAGAAGAGAAGAAAAAATATCATCTGAATTATATAGTTTGAAATACTCTATTATGTTCAATGACAAGGAATTTATATAGTTAGATATCTTCTTGTGAGACAATTAACAATATATGGAGAAATCTTTAAGTAACCCATTTTGAAACTTATAAAGTTTTGGAAACTAGAAGTATTTTACTTCATACAGACTATCAAGATTTTAATTTTCTACCAGGTGAATCAGTTGTTCAAATGAATTAAAGATTCATGACCATTGTAAAAAACTTACAATTGATTAGAGAGAAAGAACTGATAGATGAACAACTTATCAAAAAAATTATTGATATCATGCCCAAAAAGCGATAATCTAAAAGAAAAAAAATTGACAATTAAAACATCTAACAAAGATGAGTTTGTATGATCTTATTGGAACTATTATGAAATATAAAAGTAGGTTGAAAAGAGATGCAAAAAGAAAAGAAAAGAATAATAATGGTGTAGATTTTTATTTAACAACTAGAACAATACAACTAAGAAATCTAAGAATAGTGAAAATGTTTCAAAATCCTCAAAGTCTAATAAGAAGTTCAAAGTTGAATTAGATTATAGTTCTTCATAGGAAAGTGAAAACAATCTTGCACAATTGGAAAATATAATGAATAATATAGTTGGCAAGAAATATTTTCATTATAAGTATAAGAATAATCAAAAAGAAAAAATCTAGAAGAAAGATACTTATGAGTTAATCTGTTATAAATGTAGGAAACCCGTGCATATTAGGCCTAATTTTACAATGTTGAAGAAAAAAGAGAAAATTTAAAAGAAATATTATAAAGGAAAAGGGAAGAAAATTTTAAAGTCTATAGAAACTTTGAGTGAAAGTGGTGTAGAAACATATTTATAAATTTATTCTGATGAAATTAATGATAATAAAAAAGTCATTGGGTTTTATCTTGAAATTACAAATAACAACAATTACTACATGTTTAAGGTATCTATTGAAGCCCTTGAAAAATTAAATCTTAATGCAAATTACCATGACAGTTCTGATGAATAATTTATTTCAACTTATTTGGAAGAAGAAAATGTTAACACATCAAAATATGAGGATAGTTTACCCTCTTTTGAATAAATTACTAGATATGTGAATTTGTTGGAGAAAAAAAATTCTAAACTTATGAAAGACTATGATTGTGCTAAAGTAAAACTTTCTAAATATAATTATAGAATTTATAAACTTACTTTGGATATTTATAAAGTTCCATCGGAGTTGGATACAAAATATAATTCAATCTCAAACTATAAAGATAAGAATTTTGTTGTAAAAATTATTTATGAAATCCTTAGTTTGAAAAAAATTCTATCAAATTTTACTTCTAGGAAGGAAGATTTTGATAATCTTTAAAAATAGGTGAGACTACACAAAAGAACTTCTGATTTTTTTTACTTCAGGAAAAACTCATTTTCAGTCAAACTATTTTGTTTCAAAAAATGAACCTTTTTGTATGAAATATCAAAGAGGAGGTAATTAGAAAACAAATTTTCTTTAAGTCAAGTTTAGTCCTTTGGTTTTCATAGATCATATGTTTCTAAAGAATTAGTATTTTTACAAAATAATAAAGTTGTACATATATGGATTACAAGAGTTCTATTTTATAATACATCAAGACCTAAGAAAGTTTGGGTTCAAAAAATATACACTTTTTTTTAGGGAGAAAGGTTGAGTATCAGTACCCAAAATATACAGTACATGGATAACAACTTTTTGAGCATTTGAATCGAAACAAAAAAGTTCTTCCATAAAATTCTAAAGATGAAATGTAGAAAAGTAACTTTTAATGACAATGCTCAAGGAGAAATATTTGGAATTAGAGATGTTGAATTATTTTTTAAGTCTTTAATTTATAATGTTTTATATATTATAGGACTTAAGAAAAATCTCATCAGCATAAGTCAAATATGTGATAAAGGTTACCTTGTGAACTTCAAGAATGATAAATTCATTGTCAAAAGTTCATAAGGAAAATTAATTCTTTATGCTAATAGGCATGAGAATATTTACACTTTAAACCTATAAGACTTTAGAAACTAAGACCGAACATATTTAAGTGGAATGAAAGATCAATCTTGGTTGTTTCATATAAGGTTAGGAGACTATAAAGTTAGAACTTTAGATAAACTTTCTAAGAAAGGACTTATGAGAGATTTATTAGAGCTTAGGTTTAATTCCTCAAAAGTATGTGACCATTGTCAACATGGTAAGTAATATATGACTAAATTTAAATCTATTAGTGAAGTATCAACTTCTGAAGCTTTATAATTAGTGCACATGAATTTATTCAGTCCAACACAAACTGAATGTATTGGAGGTAAACACTATGTGCATGTATTGGTTACTGACTACACTAGATATAATTGGGTCTATTTTATATCTAAAAAATTTGAAACTCTTTTTTGTTTTAAAATCATTATAGCCCATGTTAAAAATTAGAAAAACCCACCTTTTTTTACTATTCATAGTGATCATGGTGGTGAGTTTGAAAACTATGATTTTAAAATTTTTGTAGTAAAAAAGGCATCATACACAACTTCTCGGCTCTCAGAACTGCTCATCAAAATGGTGTAGTTGAAGTAAGAAATATTTTTTTAGAAAATTAATAGAACCATGTCGAGTGAATACTTAATTTCTAAAAAAATTTAGGCTGAAGATTTTAGTAATTCTTTCCATGTTAAAAATAAAATTTTACTTCAGCCTTTATTAATAAAACCCCTTATGAGTTTTGGACTGGAATAAAGTCAAAACTTTCATACTTTAGAGTTTTTGAATGTAAAGTGTTTATTCTTAATATTAAAGATAATTTTCATAAATTTGATCCAACAACTGATGAGGGAATATTTCTTGTCTATTCTACAACCAAAAAGGCATATCATGGTTTTAACAAATGAAAAGACATCATTAAATAAACAATGCATGTTATGTTTGATGAAAATAATCCTCTTGTTTTCAAACATCCAGAATCTATCTCTTCAAATGATGTTTTGAAGATTTTTTTTTCAACCCATGTTGAAAAATTTCTTGTATAGAAGATAAAAAAACCCAGAAGTTGAACCTTTAGTTGAATTTAAACCTATTGTTGAAGAACAAAATTTTACTTAACCAAGAAATTAGGTGATCCTAAAGAATCATCACACTGATAATATCATTGGAGATGTATATCAACCAATAAAAACTCTTAGTTCCTTAAGAAATGAATGTGAACATTATGAATTCTTATCCTAGTTTGAACCTAACAAACCTGATGAGGATTTAGGTGATAAAGATTGGATAAGGGAAATGCAGGATGAACTCAATGAGTTTGAAAGGAATAAAGTTTAGAGTTTGGAATAATGACCTAACGATTAACCTTTAATTGGAGTAAAATGAGTTTTTTGAAATAAATGTGATGAAAATGGAATTATTTTTAGAAATAAATAAATCCTTATTGTTAAGGGTTATAATCAATAAGAAGGAATAAATTATGAAGAAACTTTTTCACTAGTATAAATACTTGAATCTATTCATATAATTCTATCCTTTTCAGTATAGTTAAATTGAACTCTTTATCAAATGGATATGAAGTGTACTTTTATTAATAGATATGTTTGGGAGGATGTTTTTATAGATCAACAACCTAGTTTTAAAAATAAAAAAAATTTCAGAACATGTTTTTAAACTTACTAAGTTACTTTATGTACTTAAACAAGCTCCAAGATCCTGATATGATAGACTTACTAGTTTTTTTACTTTGAAACAATTTTATTAAGGAAGTTTCTGATCTAATAGTTTTTATAAAGAAAGTTTTTAAAGATACAATCATTGTCCAAATTTATGTTGATGACATTATCTTTAGCTCAACTTAAAAATCACATTTTGATTCATTTTTAGAACTTATGAAATCCAAGTTTGAAATGATCATGATGGGTGAACTAATTTTTTTCCTTGGTTTTCAAATTTATCAAAAACCATAAGGAACCTTTTTATCTGAACAAATTATACTAAATATTTACATAATATATCTAGTTTTTATAATTATAAGAGTATAAGTTCTTTTATCAAAACTTCTAAAACCCATGATATTGATGAATTTGGGAAACTGGTTGATCAAAAACTTTTTAGAGGAATGATTGTAAGTTTACTATATCTCACAACCAATCAACCAGATTTAATGTATTTTGTATGCTTATGTGCAATATTTCAAGAAAATATAAAATAATATAATCTTAAAGTTGTTAAATAAAATTTTCATTATCATAAAGGAACTTTGGATCTTAGAATATTTTATTCCTCTAAAAACGATTTTGAACTTTTTTTTTCAGATACTGACTTTGGTGGATGTAATATGGATAGAAAAAGTACATATGGAAATTTTAATTTCTTAGAAGATACTTTAGTGTCTTGGTCATGAAAAAATCATAACTCGGTAGCACTTTCCAATACTTAATATTAATATGTATCAGCTGTAAGTTTTTATGCTCAAGTGTTGTGGATGAAACACATACTAACTGATTTTGGCATGACTTTTAATAAAACTCCAATTTTGTGTGATAATAAAAGTTTCATTACTTTTTATAAGAACCCAAAACATTACTCATGAGAAAAAAAACATAGATATAAGACACTATTTCCTTTGGGATCACACATAGAAAGGAGATATTATTCTTCAATTCATCAGAATGTAAGATCAACTTACTGATATTTTTATAAAACCTCTATATTTTGATATATTTGAATATATTAAACATAATCTTGGAATGATCAATATAAATTGACCATTAATTTAATTCTTGTTTTACCTATATCCTTATGGTAAAAAACTCCTTGAGAAAGGGGGAGGACATTTTTCCTTTATTTTTTTATTTTTTTCATGAATTTCCTTCTTAATTGATAAAATCTCAAGACATAGATGTTTAAAAAATTTCTTAGTTTTATCAGAATGAGGTTTTTATGAAATTTCATCAGAATGATCCCATTTCTCTAACTTCTTATGCAACCAAGTTACATAACTACTGGAAAAACTTTCTTAAAGTAAGTTCATAAACTCTTTGGAAGGTACATTTCCTATTCTCATTATTAATTTTGTAGAGGAAAGTTCATAAAATATTTGTTATATTTCTTAAAGTTCTATTGGAATGGTGCCTTTTCTATAATCTTAAAACTTTCTAAAAAACCACATTACAAAAATAAAAAGTTGAAAATATATACTTTCTTAAATATTTTTTACATCATCACATTCGAGATCAACTCCCAGCTATTGTATTGTCTAAAATTTCAACCACTACTCCTTTCACCTATATATAGTGGTAGTGTCATGATATTATCTCTTTACTATATATTTGAGTGAATAGATCTTATCACTTCATTTCTTCTCCATCCAATAGCTCTTAGGGTTTTTCCATTACTCTTATGAAATCTTTAGACTTTGTCTAATAAGTTTTCATGGATCTGTTTAGAGACTTTTCTACTCAAGAGATCAAGGATATACTTATTGACCAAGAATGGTTCAAAAGGTATGAATCTTTATTAAATTCAATGATTCTTTTCTAAGGTTAGGATAATGTTTGTGTAACAAGAGATGATTATGATATTCATTATCCAAGTAATAATTGAGAATTTTAAATTAGTTTAGTTTTCAATGAAGTAGATGGTTTAAATAATGTTTCCATTAGGAAATTTGAAAAAATATATAACTTGAATATAAATAGAATGGATGAGTTGGTCGGTTTACCACTTGAAGGTGAAGCTAAATTTGTTACTCATTAACTTTCATACAAAGTAAGATCTCTTGAAAGATCTATTTCAAAGAAATCTCTTTTTTATTGTAAATGAGAAAGTTAGAATATTAATCATTTATCCTCTAATGTAAGGATTTTATTTCTATGGATTAAAAGTAATTTAATCCCAAGAAAAGGATATAGAGATACAATAAAAGTTCAAGATATCTATGTTCTTGAATTTATTTTTAATATAAGGAAGTTTAACTTGGTGAATTTTGTTTTGAATTATATAGAAGCTATTAAAATAGAAACAATGAATTTGAAAATATTATTTTATCCAAAGTTTCTTGAAAAATTTATCATCAAGTTTATGTAAATAGAGAAGATTAATAATGAAGCATCCCTGATTAGAGAAAAGAAATATTTTTTTGGTGATGAGACCTTTTAAAAAATGACGTTGATTTACTTACATGCTGAAAGGAAGTTTATAGACAAGGCTACCAAAGCTTCTTCAGCAGAAGAAATTGAATCCCTAAAAAATAAAGTTCATGAGAATATTAAGTCTCTCATAACTTCTCCAAATTCTATTTAACTCCCTCTAAAGAAGGTTAAAGCTATGTCTGATGAATCCTTTACCAAAATGATAAAGACAAAAAAGGAGAGGAAAGATGGACTTTTTTTCCTTGAATCTGCAGAAGCGAAGGATTTAAATGAACAAGTTTTTGATAAAATTAAGGGTGATGAAAAGAAGAATAAATATCTTCTTAAATAGAAGAAAGAAAAATATGCTCAATATTTCCTTAGGGAAATATAAAAAGATCATGAAGTTATTAAATTAGAGAAAGAAGTTACTCAGTCTATTACATGAGAGAAAGAAAAAGAAGTTCCCTAGTATGTTTCAAAAGATAAAGGAAAGGAAGTTGTTGACATTGTTTTTAAGTATAAAGCAAAAGAGATAGTTGAGGTTGTTGATAAATATTCCAATCTCAGAGAGAAACCTGAAGGGTCAAGGAAAATAAATCTTATAAAACAATCAGAAAGACCTTTCAATCCTTTAAATAAATCATATATTGTAAAGGGTTCTTCTCTAAAGGAATCCTTAGTGCATACTTCAATGTTACTAACTTCTCAATCTTCAAAAGATAAGGAATTGTTTATTTCATCATAAGTAGGATCATTAGAAAGTGAAAATCAAGCTTGAAATTTGAAAGTATAGGAAGAAAGAAAATTTTATGAATATGTTTAGTTTGAGAAATTTTATCAATATAAGTTTATTTAAAAAGGGTAAACTTCACCCCCTAGGGTTAGAAAAGCCACACTTCCTAAAATCTCAAATGATTCAACCAATTCTCATTCGAGTACAAGGTATAAGAGAACTGAGATTAAAATGAATTATTTCAATGGAGTTATCAAGATACTTGAAGGGATTATGTAAATATTTCCTTATATTCAGTCCATGTGTAAGTATATCCAAGGAAAAGTTAATAACATTGAAGGTTTAATATCTATTAATCAATTTTAAGAGTCTCTTATTTAGAATGAAGTAGAATTGAAAAATTTGAAAGGAAGTTCAATGTTTTAGTTTAAAAAGATGAAGAATATTATCAAGTGGATGAGTCAATCCAAATAATATGTGAAGTTATTTTAAGAGAATATAGTTGGAATTAAAAGAGCTACAAAGTCAGTTTCAAAGTTTACCGATAGCAAAAATTATGAAGTGGGAGAATGTTCCAGATCCATTAATGATCTTACATCTTTTTCTATCCAACAAGATTCTGATTTGTATCAATAAAAGAAAATTCTAGAGTCGTGGGAGGAAATACTTTGAAAGTAGGAGTCCAAGGATGAAATAATAGAGAAGCTAGAGAAAAACATTAGGAAAATTAAGTACATTGTTAAAAAATATTACAAAACATATTTTTTTATTGAACTATTAGTTATTGTACTAATTAAAATTTATCCATCCACATTACCTACTTTCATATGATTCTCTTAGTGGTTGATATTTTTTCACATATATTCCTATCAAATGTTTATAGAATATTTTTAACTTTTTGGGATCTATTTATACTAATTTTTTTTTCTTTTAATATTTTTTTTTGAAAATTATAAAGTTTTTTATTTATCTCTTAGTGTCGTGTATTGTGATTTTCAAAAAGAGGGAGATTTTTGAGTTTAAATATCTATTTATAATCTTACCTTTTAAAATCACAATTCACTTTTATCCTTAATATTTATTTCCTCTAAAGTATAAATTTGATTAAGAAGGAATTCAGTTTTACTAGAAGAAGAAAAACATTTATAATGAATGGAGTCCCTATAACTCATCAAATAAAGCCTTATAAAGTTCATTAGATGAATAATTACAAAGTTTATCAGATGGTGAATTTCAAATTCTATCAGATGATGGCCTACAAATTCCATAGAAATAAGTTGTAAAAAGTATACCAGATGAACATTTATTATTTCTACCAGATGAAACTTCATACAAAGAATTTTAATGATAATAATTCTGACTACCATCAGAAAAAGTGTTGATATAATGATTATATCAAAGGATGAGGGTTTTGTGCCTTATATCGTTGCAATTGATCCTAAGAAGTGAAGAATATGACCGTTGCGAGTTTTTTATTCCAATGACTATAAATAAGACCAAAAACTCAAGGATAAGAAGTGATTTTATATTGTAGAACTATAATTTTTACCTCAATGAGAGGTAGATACCTTTATTTATAAATAGAGAAAAAGGAATACAAGATAGATCAAACCAATTTGGGACTCCAAAATATACATAAATGGGTCCAAAACTCCCCCTCAAACCAAAACAAGTATAACTTGGAAGAAGAGTCCCATAAACAAAAAACAAGAGATAAGAAACCACAAAGACTAAACACCACCCCCTTAAGCTAGGTCGTGAATGTTGTCGATGCCCAACTTGGTGCATAGAGAATCTGGTTGAGCTCCCAATAAGCCTTTGGTGAAGATTTCAGCAAGATCATGAGTTTTTGGAATATTTCTAAAGAGGATATGCTTTTTCTCTAGGTGATACTGAATAAAGTGATAATCAATCTCAATATGCTTCATACATTTATGGAAAACCGAATTAGAAGCAATCTTCATGGTCGTATAATGATCGCACCAAATATGAGTAGAATTTTGTGGTAGGAAACCAATTTTATGAAGAAGATGAAGAATCTATAGAATTTCAATAATGATCATGGTAATTTAAAGAAATTCATATTTGGCACTAGATCTGGAGATGATAGTTTGTTTCTTGTTTCTCCAAGAGATTAAGCTACCAACCATAAAAACTAAAAACCCAGAAGTAGACTTTCAGGTAGATAAGCAACCAGTGTAGTCGGCACCATAGAAGGCCTCAATTTCCATATGATCTTGATGTGAATACCAAATACCATAGGTATAGTCTTTATTAATGTACTTTACAATGCAAAGAATAGCATCCCATTGTATTTTTTCTGGATTTTCCATGAATTGAATGACCTTTCTGATAGTGAAGGCAATATCCGAATGAGTCATGGTAAGATAATTGAGTTTTCCCACAAGGCGATGTTACCTATCTGGATGAGAATATGTGTTGGTGGAAGCATGAATGGACTATTCCCCTAGTTCAAGAGGAGTGTCAATTTCATTTTCCTAAGATAAGCTAGTATCCTACAAGATATCCAATGCACATTTTCATTGTGAAAGGGAGATACTAGTTGGAGAAAGGGAGACTTCAATGTTAAGACAAAATGTGAAAGGACCTAGGTATTTGGTATGAAACTATTTTTGAATATAATCCTTGGCATGGGTAATTCCATGTGATTTTCTACTAGTAATAATGATATTGTCAATATACACAACCAACATGATGCAACTAGATAATATTTTTTGATAAAAAAAGTGCAATCCTTCATACTCTGAAATAGACCAAAGGTAGTGATGATGGTTAAAAACCTTTCAAACCATGTATGAGGATACTTCTTAATCCCATAAATATACTTACTAAGTTGAAAAACATGAGAACTAGTCCCTAAGGAAAGGAATCCAAGAGGTTATTTGTAAATATATTTCTTCTTCAAGAAAACCATCGAGAAACACATTCTTGAAATCAAGTTAATGAAGAGGCCAATTATGAGTAGCTGCAAGAGATATAGATAATAGAAGATATTCAATTTTATCAATTAGAGAGAATGTATCAAAATAATCAACACCATATGCCTGAGAAAATCTTTTTTCCATGAGACAAGCTTTAAGGCGATGAAGAATACCATTTGCATTTAGACATACTAAATAAATCCATTTGTTTCCAACAACCCGTTTACCTGCTAGAAGGGGGACTAGATCCCGGGTGTGATTGTCATCTAAGACTTGTAATTCATCCCACATTTCTTGAATCCAACCAGGGTGAGATTTATCCTCAACAACCACATAAGGAATAAATATCATCTCTAGAGCAGAGAAGCCTTTGTATGAATTTGTGTATAGAGGATTATTTTGGAAAGAGAGAGTAACTTTCCACAATGAAATTGGAAATTCATCAGTGCCTGTAACAAGAGTGAAAGATGAGGTAGGGGAAATGGTGTCTATGGTTTGGGCAGGGGGAATGTTTGATGGTTAATGATTGTACACAGAGCCAAAGGAAATAACATTATATTGGGTCAAGAAAGGTAGAGGTGGGTGGATGGTGAGAGTAATACAATCATAAATGGTGGTATTGGGGTGGGGAGAGGCTGAATAGGATAATAATGGAGAGTTATCAATGAAAAATAAATCAATAAAGATTATATAACTTCCCAATTCAGGAGAGAAAAAATAGTAGATACATTGGGTATGAGAGTAGGCCAGAAAAATGCAATAGAGGGCCTTTTAGGGAAATTTAGAGAGATGAGGATGAGTGTCAAAAATATATAAAAGACACCCAAACACATTAAGTGGAAGATGGTAAGGTTGAAGAGAGGAGAACTGAGCCAAAAATAGACTCTCCCCCTGAAGGATAGAAGAAGGAATACAATTGATAAGATAAGTGGTAGTAAGAATAACATCCCCCAAAAAAGGAAGTGGCACTTTCATGTGAAATAACAAGGCCCAAGGAGTTTCTAGAATATGATGATATTTACACTCGACCACACCATTCCACTAAGGGGTATTAGGGTAAGACGTATGATGGAGGACACTATGATATTTGAGAAACCACTAAAGAAAAGAATATAGATATTATCAGCTGTTGTCTGAGTTGATACATTTAATAGGCTTAGAGAATTAAGTGTGAATTTCATGGTAAAAGGTTTTGAAAATATCTCCCACCTTTGAACGATCATGGAGGATATATATCCATCTCATTCGAGAGAAGTCATTAATAAAGGATATATAATAATGGTACCCCAACTGACTAGGGACCCTGTAGGGACCCCATGCATCAGGATGAACTGAGTCGAAAGGGTTAGCTATATGAGTCACCAAATGAGGAACATAATTTTCCTGATGACGTTTAGAAAACATGAAGGATTCATAATGGAAGAAAAGGTTTGGAATGAATTGGGGGAAAATCTTATGTAATATTGACTCTGGTGGATGACCATGGAAAAAATTTAGGTTGAGGGAATGAGTAAAGGTAGAGGAGAAAGCAAGGGATAATGGGGTATCAAATATGTTTACCCCACAACTAAGATGACCTCTACCAAGCTCCCAATTCATAAAATTATCCTGAAAAACAACACCAAAATATGTAAAAATAGAAACATAATTTAAGTCCTTTATGAGTTTACTGATGGATAGAAGATTAAAAGGACTGTGAGGAATGTGAGCCACTGAAGCCAGGTGAATAGAAGGATTCAAGAAGCATATACCAAATCTTACAATAGGTTTTGTAGATCCATAAACAACAATAATTTTAATGGTGATGATATATGGATGATAGGTAGTAAACATACCCAAATCACC
Source organism: Viscum album (assembly GCA_963277665.1). Lineage (NCBI taxonomy): Eukaryota > Viridiplantae > Streptophyta > Magnoliopsida > Santalales > Viscaceae > Viscum > Viscum album. Next base: position 343,787,347 of record OY728141.1, read on the forward strand.
TGTGGGATGATTCGAAGCACCATAATCAAGTATTCAAGCTTCTAGTCAATGAGATACACAAGTGATAGGGTAAATAGTCCAAGAAATAGAGGCTGAAGAGGAGGCTGGTGGAAAACTATATTGATGAGAGTGTATAAGCACAATATTATCCATAGAGAGTTCTAGGTAGTGATGAATATTGTATGGTGGAGAGGGTGTTTCCATGTTTGGAGGGAGATGGGGAAGAGGCTATAAGAAACCACTCAGTAGGAATAGCTGAGTCAGTAGAAGTAAGGCGTGCAAGAACAAAATTCAGTTGGAAACAAATTAGATGTTCGACAGATACACCTGGAAGTGTGAGGTGAGACGAAAATAGGGGAAGAGTGATAAATCCAACAAGAATAGATAGAGATGGAAAATCTAGCCTCAGTAGGAAAGGCAGGGCTGAAAGAATAGTAGGATAGAATCGTGAGGTTGGTATGATGATGGTGTGATTCTAGAAAGAGATTCCATAGGTGAGTAGGGGTGCTAGGAGATTGATACTTGGAGTTCTATATGCATTCAACATGATGTCAAGGTTGAGGTGTGCCTAGAGGAACCTCCTGGTGATGCATTATGAATGGATGCGTAGGCTAGGAACTGATAGACCGTGCCTTAGTCTATTTGAATCTCAAACCAAGATCAAGGAATGATGTTAACATTAGGAGGTGAGAAGGTTGAGGTGCAGTCACCAAAGAAACCACATGGGTGGTGGTGTGCACCTAGGAGAAACATGTGCTTAGGGGGGGGGAGGTAGCTAGGGTTGTGGAATTGAGGAGAGGGAAATGAGATGCATCATGGCTAGTGGAAGAGGTTTTTCATGGTGATGATAGGATCTCAGTGGAAAATATTCGGCAAATGGTTTAACATCGACGGTGAGGCAGGTCATCACAAAAATATCAGGACCCGATGGATAGTGAACCAAGTGCAATAGAGGGGTGTGTGGGCCTGGCGGCGGGATGCGGTAGGGATGTGCGAAGGGATGAGGGAAGGAGTGAAGGTGTGGGGGGGGAGTGAGGGGCTGAGAGAAAAAATTGGGGTGGAGAGGAAAAAAACATGGGCAGGGAAGGGTTAGGTTACTCCTTTGTTAATTCCATGTAGAACCATACTCCTTACCTCAATGAGAGGTGGATACATTTATTTATAGATAGAGTAAAAGTAATACAAGACAAAGAAAAACAATGTGGGACTCCAAAATACACATAACTAGGTCCAAGAACTATATATGAAAGTATTGTTTTGTCTGATATAGTTGACCAAGGGCTCCCATGGATAAAGAGAAAAATATTTGTATGATCTGGTGGATTGAGGGCTTACCAATATTAGAAGACAGACCTTCTAATAGGTTGAAAATCTAGGATAACTAAAGTCAGGTTTAAAGACTACCTTATCACTTTGGTTGAAAGTGAAAAATTTTCGTAGTGAATGTTCTGTAAGTTTGGTTGCATTTATTTTATAAAAGTTAGTTATACTTTGTTTTAGTTTTTAAAATGTCTTTGTACAAGTTTTATATTTCTACTATGCATTTTATACAAAGTTTATACTGTATAGTATTTAATCGTTTCATACTCTAAAAGAAATAAAGTATATCACAATTACTGATCAAAATGACTATTCTTCCAATAGAATTTAATCAAAAAGTTAAGTATATGGGAATGACTATTCATCTGATAAACTTTCTTACAAACAAAGTTTTGGGAAGTTGTAAGTTTAAATTTTTATAAACTACAATTTAACTCCCATATTGTAGTGAAATATCACACTCTTATGATCCTATAGGACCAAGGGAGCCCATGTAAATAATGTTATATACAAAACTGAGAGATCCCTTGGAAGGAATGTAGGACCGGGGAGGACTGAGAGAGATTCCAAACTTTTTTTACTCATTTATCCAGCTAGCGAACCATGTATTAGACTAAGTCATACTTGATCCCATTAGTTAGAGCCCATGATGCTTATTGCTTGTGCCTTGTTTGATTTGGACTCCCATGTATTTTTTCAAAATGAATTTGTTTTAAATATGATTTTAAAAATAGAGTTATTTGTTTGTATGGAGAAAGACCACATATATATTCATGGTGGTATCCTACCAGGATTTTTCCTCACACCCTTTATATGCCTTTGGGTGTATGCAGACTGTGTTTTGTAGGACACAGGTAATGGTATGGAAACCATGTAGTTCAATGTTTCTTCTTAATTATCATCGTTTGTGGTTGGTTTGGAATGGTGGAGACATTAATCTTGTAGAGTTTAAATAATGTGGAGCCTTTTGGTATTTTGGTTTTTTGGGATGTTATGTATTGGCCTCTTTTTCCTTGATCCCTATTTTGAGTTTTTTTTTCTATTTCAAGTTATGGATATCATGTATATTTCTTGTTTAAAGTTTTTAAGTAATGATGATTGTGATATCTGTTTTGGTCATTGATGTGTATACTTTGTTTGGATGTTTATATTTTTTGATGATTCTTATTTATTGGCGTGGACATCTAATTTATGGACGGCTCATTATAAATTTTAAAAGTGAAACCATTCCCAAATGGTTAAATGTAATACATTGGTGCTTGTCCTCAACCCATGGTGATCAAAAAGTGCTTTATTTTTAATGTTAAGTGAGATATACTTAAGTTATTAACCATGTATAGATAATATTTATGCATAATCCATTTTTATTTTAGTTCCATATTGTATGATTGTTAGTTCATTAATTATGTGTTCGCGTCAAACATCCATAATGAATAACCATACAACTGACAGAAATAAAAATAAAGGGTATGATCATGAGATTTAATATTTGTTAGTTTATCTTTTGGTTGATAAACTAACCATAACCTAGTAGAGAAACACCTTGAACCGTTTAAGGTTTGTGTTTATAGCTTTACACCTATCCACCTTTGTATCTCCTTGGACTGGTTTCACCTCGGCTCCTAGCTTGAACTGTCTCGTCTAGCTTGAGAGCTCCATCCATTACATATGCTTTTAACTCACATGCAGGTGAGGGGTAAAAGGGGGTTTACAGAAAATAAACCATGGGCATGAAAAACCTACATATTAATGAGGAGAAGACACACATGCCAACAATTTTAATTTAATAAATAAATTAAAAGATAACCAATCACATACAAAGGTCTGGTATACCTCATGATCATCCACATACATGCAACAAATTAGGAATTTAATAAAACTAGCATTAAATTATTTAATAGTTCTTATTAAGATAAATTATGCTCAAATCAATTAATCATTATCTTTAATTAATTGATCCTTTTTTATCTTAATCATTTTCTGGATTTCCTTGAGCTTCTCATCCATAACCTTGTACATAACTTGTACCTTGGAAGAAACCCGGTGAATACCCATCCAAAACTACCCATCATGTATTCATACTTATATACACTTTATTCTTTGTGACATGTAGCATGCACATAGAATTATAATTTTAATACAACTCATACATGATGCGTAGATCTTTGAACATTATGCAGATGTTAATTAAACACACAGATATATATATATATATCAAACACATATCACATGTTGTGTCCTAGCTTTACAACCATACAAAGGTACATGTCTCAAGGGTTACATAATATAATAATAAAATTTTAAATCTTCATAATTTGGAAATAGTACACAGTGTGTAGATATGACTACATAGTGTGTACCCTCCTCACCATCTATCCAAAGTAAACTCCTAGGGAAATGACGTGTGAGGTGTACTTTGGAAATATTCAGAGTACACGATGTGTCTAGTTGGCCACACACCATGTAGACTCCGCATTACACGGTCACCATCCGGGCAAGCCATGTATGGGATACACGACTTGACCCTGACCCAAAAGGACTACACACTGTGTCTAGTGGGCCACACAGTGTGTAGTCTAGCTAACCGTGCACTAGTCTGTCATGGTCAACACACGGTGTAAGAATTAACTACACCGCGTGTCATTAATGCACACAACTTGAGTAATTTCCAAATTACTTCCGATGCATTGAAGACAAATACACAGTGTGTAGATCCGACTACACAATGTATATTCCTGTTTTATATGGGTAGAACCGTCGCTACCTCCTAATGAGACCCTTAATTTAATTTTAATCATAAAATTATTTGTTTCTGTTAAATCTGCAAGAAATGATAAGGGAGGAACATATCTCAAAACTCAATTTACAAGAACAATTAAACATGAATCGACAAACTAAATTATTAAAGTGTAAATCATCAACAAATTATTTAAATAATTATAAATGGAAATATGATCCCTCTGATACCACGTGTAGGTTCCAGACACAGTGTAAGCGCAAGATGAGCATGTACCTAACTTTTCAAATTGTCATAATCGATGATTAATCTGGGATCAATACAATGATGAACACTAGTATCCACAGAATTAAATAAAATATAAAATAAAAAGGAGAGAAACTGAAACTGAGAAGAGAGGATCAACATATTTTTTATAATTAATTAAATTAAATTATAGAATTACCTTCAATATGATTCTTTCTTTGTTGATGCATCCAACCACGGGCCCGATGTGTGGCCTCGTTGCGATGTAGAATCCAAGGATAGGAATCCTCTAGTAGCGATTCACACATGATCCACATATCTACAGATATCACTGAAGGAAATAATGAATATTTATTTATTAAATAAATATAACTGCATTATTCACCAATAAATAAATATTTCATCCACAATATATTGTCTCAAATAACTAGCGATGAAATAAATGTGATCAGGCATACTTGAATAATTATTAAACCACAACCGGGAATAATATTTATTCAACTTGTTAGATAAATAAATTATTTAATTAAGATACTAGCTACACTTAGTGTGTGACCCTCTAGGACTCTTTCTCATTGACATTAGGCAGGCTTTCCTAAAGTCCAAGATTACTATATAACAACAGGTTAAGGTACCCAAGAGAAAGAAGTTGATGTCGCAACAACATGTCACCTCATATGAATGATTACCGTGTAATATAATACATTTTTCCTGATATCTCCAATCAAATGGGTTGCATGCAAGTGCTATCAACCCATGTGCTCGATTTATCATTCTTTGACTTCTCAGAATTGAACTTTCCTAGAGAACACCATGGCCATAGATTTAGTTAGGCTATATCATTTCCATCAAAGGTCCTGATATATCTACTTCCGTAGAAGTGAAAAATCCTTTCTCGAATTATTAATTAATGTAGTATTACTCATGACACACCCAACACATCCTACCTCACCACGAACATTCGTTGTCATGGTTTTTGTCAATACATCTAAGTGCACGAGTCATAATACCCAATAATAATAATTTTAAAGTATAAGGACCAATACACACATATGAAAATAGGAACATCCAATGACACTTATGAATGTGGATTTCCTATTGGTAGGTATTGTCCTCAAAATATCCTTCTGGATATTACCAAGGGAACACCCCATGAGAAGGTGCCTCAAAGTTTCATGAGTCCCCACCCCTGATAGCATATATCATTTGTGTCCCTTCAAATGATATCTTCCGGCCATAGAACATATATTCAAGAATAGTGTCATGACACTTCTGAGTTATCATCATAGTAGGGATCTGCTATGACCTTTTAATGAAAAAGCTATTCTTAGGACATTATCACATACTATGTCATGCATAAGAACAATCATGATTTGATAAGTAGTTTATTAATATTCATACAATGAATATAGGTTTATCATAAAGTAAAAAGAAGTTGGTTTCTAGGGAACCAACTCCAATATAAAGGTGGGATAGTGGGGAGACTATACCCTCATATCAAAGTGGATAGTGGAGATAATCAGATACAATAAATAGAGAAAGAAAAAAACAAACAAACATAATAATAATGCAATGGAATAATAAATATAACTAATATAATAGACAAGTGAGAAAGAAAGAATAAATAGAACTACTGAATAAATATTTCAAAATCTACTAGGTAGTGTCTGATACATGAATACATGGCATGTTGATAATAAAAGGGGAACAAGAGTCAGGAAGATACAAGAATGATATACAAACTAAAAAAATAATAAAAACACCTCCACTATAATCTTAAGCTATTGCCCAGTCCTTTGCTCACAAGCTCTATCTATAAGAAAAATCATATCAACAACCTGTAAAAGGGTGATTTCCCTTATCCATGCATATAGAAAAATAATATTCTTGGGTACCAAAGGCATCCCAAGTAGGGTGTGAGATACAAATCTCATATGGACACCACCAATGGTGTATACATGTAATCCAAGCAGTGCTCATAACTAAACAATGTGCATGTAATAACAGAAAGGAAAACAATACTAAAATAAATAACCAGCTTGCTCAAGTTCCTATAAGACACCTGGAGAGTCTACCTGCATCGACTCATGGCCGAAATGGAAGTCTTAGCAGTCACTATATATATATATATATTAATAATATATATATAGTTTAATTATATGTATATATTGTATCCACCTATATGAACCAAGTAAGTGATGAAGTAAGTGGCTATATACCTAGAATACTAGTTGCTGGCTAGAAAAGGGCATAACCCATAAATCCATGACTAGTATAATGAGCCTATAATATCAAAAAATAAGATATATTCCCTACATCTTAATAAGAGTGTGAAACATCATGCATGACACTCAGGATAGTGAGTGAGCCATTATGTCATCACTCTAAGAAAGGGACATGGTGCATAAAGTCCATCGTACTAACGATGTTAATGGTGCGAGACATCATTCTCAACAATTGATGTAGGGAGCACGATACCGTCGTGCTCAACATCTCCCTTACCATTGTATCACAACCTCTATAAAGGTGTATTCATAATTATAATGTTCAATATGAGGAAATACCTCTCATGTAACATGTTTAACAAGTCTTTATATATAAATAAGTCATATTCATAATTATAACATCACATATGAGGCAATACCTCTCATAAGTCCCTTTATTCAAGTTCAATTTCATTTAAAACATTACAATTCATAATAGGCAATTTAATAAGCATAAACAAAGGCATGGCCTTACCACCCTACATGGACCATTTAATTTAATTCATACAATTCAATTGAAGTAGGGTAACCATCATGAATTATCCAATCCATTATATATAATCATCCCATTTAATTTATTAAGACATGAAAAATCATTTTCATAAGGCTCAAGGTGTCAATTGGAAGGTGTCATGGTCAACATGAAAAATGAATACATGGTAAATTCCCTTAAGGGATAATTGACTTGTCACACCCATGGGGTATCCATAACTGAGGACATCAACCTCTAAAATACTAAAAAAGGATTAATAGATATATAATAGGGTACAATGATCAATTTAACACGAAGAACTCAATATAAAGGGGGCACTTTCCAAAAGTTGGCATGTGGAATAATGATGTAGCTACGAAGCATCAAGACTAAAAGGGAAAACAATGTGACCACTAACCTCAAGGTAGTAGATGAATCCCCACTTGATATTGGCCTTATATTCTAAGTAGGTTAGTCAAAATATGAGAAATGTTCAAACACACTGAAAATATGAAAAATGAGATTACACCTAAATAATGTGATGAATTCAAAGGAAAAATTGAATAGGAGGTAAGAGGAAGGGAGAGAACACCTCAAGGATTTCAACACCTTCAATAGATCTTGGATTAGACACTAGATGAAGGAGAAATAAAGGATCCTAGATTAGGGTATTTGGGAGTGCATAGGTGAAGAAAACATACCCATCCACTGGAGGAATAAAGGAGAAAAGAGAAATAGGTTATAACTTAAGTGAGGGAAAAAATAGTAAATTCAACCCAAAATAAGGGGGTGAAAGGTTTAGGCACATGATTTGAAAACTGTTTGAAAACCATAAAGATACACTCTATCTCAAAACACAACAACATTGCATGACCATGCACCTAGGTCCACACGGTTGTAGATAAACCATGTGGCCTATAGGTTCCCACTTTCTACAACCATACGATTTCAGAGAAACTATGTGGGTTGGAATGTATGGTTTCCTCTAACCAAGTAGCCCAGTATTTTGCCCATTTTTAGAACTCCAAGCTCTGAACAAGCCCCAGATGCTTCTAGGACCTTCCTTAGGCCATATTACATGTTTAATATGATTAAACCAAGGGTTCAAATTGAAAAATAAATGATCTGTACCTTATATGAAAATATGGATTGTTACAACATCCCCTCCTTAAATCAACTTGTCCCCAAGTTGGCCTTCTGAGGTTAAAGAGGTATCATCAGAGAATAACTCTGGCCACTAAGATCTTATACCATCTTATCACTCACAGGTCTCATACTGTACTTAGCTGTGCTTCCATAACATCCGTACCAAAGGAACCGACCTACCTCAGAGTGTCTTCATGGTCCAATCAATAATATGTACAAGATACAACTTGAGGGAAGAATCTACATTCAATTCAACCTCATCAGGCTGTAAGACATGTTTCGGGTCTTGATAGTATCAGCAAAGCTGAGATACATGAAAAAAATCATGCATAAACTGGTATCTCTAAGGAAGTACCAACTGGTAAGTCATTGGTATGATCCTTTTCACAACCTTGAAGGGTCCAACAAAAATTTATGAGGACTTACCCTGATTCTGAATATGTCTATGGACCAACTTGGGTGAGACTCACAATAAAACATGATATCTGACCTCTAACTCAAGAGGTCATCGATGTCTGTTGGAATATAACTATTGTCTAGACTAAGCTATCATCATGTGATTTCTGATCAACTGGACCTTCTTTGTAGTCTCTTACATGAGACGTGTTCCAATCATAGCTACCTCCCATAACTCTAGCTAGCATAGAGGTGTTCGACAAGGCCTTCAATATAAGGATTTATAAGTATCCATTTCGATGGTATCCTGAAAGATGTTATTATAAGAGAAATCGATGAGGGAAATATGTTTCTCCTAGGAACCCCCAAAGTTAAGGACACATGCATGGAGCATGTCCTCTAGAACCTATATAGTACACTCCATATGTCCATCAGTTTGTGGGTGATAGGTCATGCTCAGAATCACTCGTTTACCCAAGGCCTTATGCAACCCCAGTCAGAATTGTGACATTAAAAAATCATCTCTATCTATTTCGATAGAACGAGGAGCTACACAAATATGTACAACCTCCCCGATGTGAAACCTTCATAGATCATCTATCGTGAAGGTCTCTTGCACATGTAAGAAGTGTACAACCTTCTTCAGATGATAAATGAAAAACCACACCGTATCGTTTCCATGAGGTGATCTGGGTAGACCAATCACAAATTCCATCGAAACATCATCCCATTTCCTCTTGAGAATGGAAAAAGACTTCAAAATCACTATTTTATGCTGATGTTTTGCCTTCACTTACTGATATATGGAACATCGAGTGATGAATACTACAATCTCACATTTCATACCATACCACCAATATTGTCATTGTATATCCCGATACATTTCGGTGACACTGAGGTGAACCACCAATGCTAAGGCATGGAATTCCAGCATCAGCTCCTCTCTGATGTCTGTTGGGACCCATACATGTCCATGGAACAATAAAGTATCATCCCCATCCACATTTCAACCTGAATGCGTATCATCATCTAAGACACTTTCCCTTAGGAAACTGCCTTTAGGATCAGATAGTTGCCTCATTCTTACCCATTCTAGAAGAGAAGAAGTCATTACCAAGGTTGAGAGGATAGTCTAACCATGGTCCTCCAGAACCTCAATGTGAATTTATGAGAATAAGGCCATAAAATACCATTCGATACTAGATTCCTAAATTACCTATGTCTGATTCTTTCAGTTCAGAGCATCATCTATAGAATTTCCTTTACCTGGCATTTAGGCAGGCTCAAAATCAAATAACTATAGGTACTCAACCCACCCACACTACCTGATATTGAGATCCCACTATGTAAATATGTACTTGAGGCTTTCATGATCAGTAAACACCAAAAAATTCTCTCCAACTATATAGTGTCTCCAATAGATTAAGAAATTACAACAACAGTAAGCTCAAGGTCGTGCGTCGGGTAATTCTGCTCATGAGGCCTCAACTGATGAGACCTGTACACAACAACTCACTCATACTGTAGGACCCCGGGACACCCTGAGAGGGGAGGGGTGAATCAGGGTGTCAACTTTTTCTTCTTAAAGTTGTGGATCTTGTTCCCACGTTGGTAGGAACTAGTCAAACCTTTATGATGGATATGATCAGCAATGAAACATTCACATGAAAAGAGATTACACAACAATTTTTACTTGGTTCACCACTAAGGGCTACGTCCAAGGAGCATACGCCGACAGGTTGCCGGTCGTACCTAAATCCACTATGCTTCACTAGATGTAGATTACAATTGTTCGGGCACAATCACTCTGTCCCAGGCTCACTGCCTTTACAAAGGTTCAGGGATAGCTCACTGCTTCCCTCGGGTCACTCCCGTTGACTCCCCCTGGCTCACTGCCGTTGGTGAAGTCTCACTCAGTTTATAGACGTGAAGGTCTCTTCAATAGATATGCATTGAAGTCTTTGTCTCCTGTTCAGCATGAGACTTTGCTTGCATCAGAGTCCTGAGTTGATGCTCTTTTGAAATCAATATTCTACTTCAGTGCAATACCTGAATGCACTAAATCTCCTTCTCTTCCTTCAATTCCCAATTCTGACACCTGAGTGTATCGATATATTTCTCTCTCTGTGCAGATCAGATTTTGGTTGCACGATCGTTCTTCTTCTCTTCGCAAAGCAGATTTGAGAGTGCTAAGCACCTGTCAAAAGGCCTGCGGGACCCCCAAATTTTCCGCGCACCCTTCCCGGGGGCTTGCGCGTAAAATTCAAACCTTGCGCGTAAAAATAACTTTTGTCACGTAAAAGGCTTTTCGCGCTACTCTTCTTTTTCGCGCAAGTCTTCCCTTTTTCGCGCAACACCTTCTTTTTCGCGCAACCCTTCTTCTTTTCGCGCACCACTCTATACCCTAGTTTTTCCGCGCATCAGAGATCAAGATTTGTCTAAGTGTCGAGCCTCCTCTAATGAGAGGGGATCACCTCATATTTATAGGCGTTTTTGATCCTGCGCGTAAAACCTCTTCCTGCGCGTAAAACTGTCTCTCAGTTCTTTGAGTTACGCGCATCTTCCATTTATTATCGCGCACCGCCTTGGTTTTTCGCACATCTCATTACTTCTACATTTTTCATCATTCTGAACAGGAATCCTCTCTTGCGCGTAAGACTTCAAACCCACATTTTGCGCACAACCAACTTTACGCGCAACAGTTTGATTTTCCGCGCACATGGTGCGAACATCTCCGATTTTTCGCACGCCTCTTGCCTTTGCCAATTTTCGGTATTTCTGATTCGATACGCTGATTGCGCAAAAAATTCACCCAGCTATTCTGCGCACAACATTTTTCACGCACATTCCCATTTTTCCGCGCACAGCTCTGGTTTTTCGCGCAGCCCATTCCTTTACCATTTTACAACGTTCTGATTCTGAAACACTATTTGCGCGAAAAACTTCGCTCCACTCATTTCGCGCATCCCGCTGTTTTTCGCGCCTAACTTAAGTATTTCGCGCAAGCCTCTTATATTTCGCGCACCACTTCCTTTTTGTGCGAACCTCCTTTTACAGACAATCCATGTCTTCATTTTCCGATTTATGTCGTTTGTTTTCTTTGTCGACAAGGAAGATCACCTCAACAGCGCTTCATCTTGGTGATCTGTATACTTCAGCAACTCTTCTGCTTTTATCACAACCTCCACTATTGTGATATGTAGTCTTTGAAGGAACAGCTTTAGCATCATCATCTTCTATGACAATGTGATGTTCATGACTATCTCAGAAGTCCAATCTTTGCACATTGTCTTCTTCATCAACCAGTATGATGTACTTCATGCAAACCGATTCAATTCGTCAGGAAGTCTCTTGCATGGTTCTCATGCAATCATGAGTAATTGCATGGAATTCATCCAAAGACCTCATTCTTCTTTAATCATCCTTGGATGGATTATACCTCACATTATGCATTGTTGTAAACAATGTATCACATTTGACACATGTTCTTTGAACTTCCGATCAGTACAACAATCGTCTGAATCACCACTCCTCTACTTCATCGGAGTAATTCATGATCTCCTTCATTTTGATATTCCATTGACAACTATTGACAACAAATACAAACCTATACACAAAGTGGTTCCAACAATCTCCCCCTTTGTATTTTGTTGTCAATACCTTAAACATCTTCTGAAATGAATCCGTCAATGTCAAAATGAGAATCTTCTGCATTTCACTTTCTCTCCCCCTTATTGACAAGAAATATAAAGCGCATGGTAGGGAGGGTATCAATCCTCACTTAAGCAAAGTTTCATTAATCATTTCACTCTAAGTCTACTTGAGCAATGCTCGATGTAGAAAACAAGAGGATTTGATTAAGTCAACAATGCTGTCCATTACTCACAGATCATGATACCAACATGAGATGAGAACTCATGTATCTTGTCTTCAAGGGTTTACCACTTTTATTCCAGGCATTAGAAAAAATCACTATGATAGAGAAAGACCAACCTGAAACTCCTGCACTCACATCAGCATGTGGATCAAAAATATTCAAGTGAAATTGGCAGGATAAGTGACCTCAGGGCACTTCCATTCTCTTTATGTCACTGATCAATTCAGTTACTCCCCCTTTGTAAAATAATCTTTTATCTGAGAAACCAAGGGATAGAGATTGAGAAATGACATACCTTCTCCATTGGTGTGTTCTTCAAGAAATTCACAGAACAACTGCTTTTGAGTCCACCTGGAGTTGATATTGATTGAAACAGTGATTATGGAAGCTTCTTCATTTTTCTCCCCCTCAAGGGAAACACTCCTCATCATCTTCATCAAGAGTGATCCTTCATCATCATACTCCTTGAATATCAATTGAAGAATCCACTAAGGATGGAAACTTCTTCAGCTTCGCTATCAAGAGTTGACAGCATTCACTACTTCTCAGGTTCTCCCCCTGAGAGTATGCTTCACCTTCAATTCCCCGCATTGTTAGCACAAATACAATACACAAATGATTACGAGAATAAGGTGGATCATCCTTGCTTCATCAGCAAGACCTACATGGTTGAGGTTCTTTTCTCAACCATGTTCCTTTGTTCACTCCAGACTTCATGCCTACACACTTAAACATATGTTCCGACATCTGTTGGTGTGGCATGGCTCTGTTCACATTCTCTTCTGCTTTGTGTGGAGAATTGTTCTGCTTAGCAGCCATCATGAATGATAGATTCTTACTTCTCTTCAAGACTGCTTCTTGATCTGGTATTAAGGTTAGGCAATCTTTTTCAATGTGACCAGATTTCTTGCATCTCTCACACAGAACTTCTTTGACACGAGTGCTTCTCTTTGTTTGAAATCTCTCCTGCACTATGTCTTCATCATGTGAAAGTTTTCCTTTTCCTTTGTCACCAGCCTTGGCCTTCTCATCTTCAAGTTTCCTTATTCTTTTCAAATCTTTTGGCCAGATGACCAATATGTCATTTGGAACTTTTGCAGCTGGTTTAGGTCTTTCACATGGGTTCATCCGAGATTCATCCCACATAGTGTTTCTCTTGGATGAATGACCCTTCAATTTCATGGATCTAAAATCCTGGGTCTTCTCAGCTTGCCTACTTGATATCTTCTTGGGGAGATGTGTGTTCACCATATTCTTATGATTTCTTCCCAAGGTAAGTTCTTCATACTTAGATGGCTTGTGTGGTCTTCTGTTCTTATCAGCTCTGGATATCTGTTGACCTAGGCATGCACCATTCTTGTGACCACTGCCGTTGCATGCATCACAGATGTTATCAAGAATTCCAAATCTGTTTGCTGTAAACAGATGCTTCTGGACCTGTGGATGTTTCTTCTTCTTCTCCGGCTTCCTCCCCTTTGATATAGGCTTTCCCTGTGCTTTTCCATGAAAGGGATTATAAAAACAATCCAGTGCACAGTGCCCAAATCTATTGCAGCACCAACATTGACCCACAAATCTTTTCTTCTTTGTGTCTTCTGTATTAAGTTTTTGGGCCATCTGCTTAATCTTTTGTTCTCTATTTGAGGAACCCACTTCCTCCTTTTTCTTCTCATCCACCCTAGCCATGGTGGTAGGTTTATTCTTCTCACCTTTCCTCATCCATACTTGTTTAGAAATTTTCTTCCCACCTGCACTGATTGTAGGAGTATATTTGGAAATATGAGTACAAGATGGTTTGGATGGTACCTTCACTTTCTCAGTTGCCTGTGATAGATCAATGAGCGAAGTCATGATCTTCTTATCACATGTTGGAGGTATTTTGACAATAGAATCCTCCATTGAGCATTGAGTACCGGCAGCAACTGATTCTTGATGTGGATAATCAAGAGTTGTCATAATATTCTTATCACATGTTGGAGGCATTTCAGCTTTAGACTCCTCCAACGAACATTGAGTGCAAGCATCACTCATTTCATTCTTTTGTGAAGTCTCAATATGTGTGTTCTCAATCTTGGTCAATTGAGCTTCCAATTTTTGACCCACAATATTGAGGATGATCTTCTGATCTTCAATCGTGATCATCTTCTCTTCACAATTCTTCTTCAACCTTTCAACCTCATCTTCATGCATCTTAACTTTGTTTTGTAACAAAGAGTCAAGTTCCCTGAATTTAATGGACGTTTCTTCCAGACAAAAATTCTTGACTTCATTGTTCTTCTTCAGCTCAGCTTCAAGTGCATGGATCCGTTCTTCTAGAGTATTGTTGACTTCACCTTTTTCTTCAAGGTCTTTCACCCATTTGGTGAGCTTCATACTTTCCATAATTTTTCCTTCCAGCCCCTTTTCCATATTGTCCGCTTCCCTTTCAAGTCTAGTGATCTCAACCTGCATAGATTGAAATAGGCTACAGATAATAACAACCCTTTCTTCTGGAATATCATGCAGATATGTTTTGAGTTTTTCTTGAAAGCATGAATTGGGGGTGTCATCCTTTCCTCTGAAAGAATTCTGAGTCACCTGCTCGATACTTTCCATGCCTGATGTTTATTTTTGGATTGGCATGGAGAACAAGACATTGCATCTTCTTTGGATATGAGGGACTTCTTCAGCTACTTTTTCTCTTTCGTTTTCCTGTTTGTCATGGTCTTGCTAGATGTAGACGTCTTCTCAGAAACTTCATCAAGACTGCTCTTCATTGTTGACTTTAGGAAAGAAACTCAAATCCTCTTCTCAATAGAATTACTGGAGAATATCCAACATACGTTAACCTTTCCCTCTGATACCACTTGTAGGACCCCGGGACACCCTGAGAGGGGAGGGGTGAATCAGGGTGTCAACTTTTTCTTCTTAAAGTTGTGGATCTTGTTCCCACGTTGGTAGGAACTAGTCAAACCTGTATGATGGATATGATCAGCAATGAAACATTCACATGAAAAGAGATGACACAACAATTTTTACTTGATTCACCACTAAGGGCTACGTCCAAGGAGCATACGCCGACAGGTTGCCGGTCGTACCTAAATCCACTATGCTTCACTAGCTGTAGATTACAATTGTTCGGGCATAGTCACTCTGTCCCAGGCTCACTGCCTTTATAAAGGTTCAGGGATAACTCACTGCTTCCCTCGGGTCACTCCCGTTGACTCCCCCTGGCTCACTGCCGTTGGTGAAGTCTCACTCAGTTTATAGACGTGAAGGTCTCTTCAATAGATATGCATTGAAGTCTTTGTCTCCTGTTCAGCATGAGACTTTGATTGCATCAGAGTCCTGAGTTGATGCTCTTTTGAAATCAATATTCTACTTCAGTGCAATACCTGAATGCACTAAATCTCCTTCTCTTCCTTCAATTCCCAATTCTGACACCTGAGTGTATCGATATATTTCTCTCTCTGTGCAGATCAGATTTTGGTTGCACGATCGTTCTTCTTCTCTTCGCAAAGCAGATTTGAGAGTGCTAAGCACCTGTCAAAAGGCCTGCGGGACCCCCAAATTTTCCGCGCACCCTTCCCAGGGGCTTGCGCGTAAAATTCAAACCTTGCGCGTAAAAATAACTTTTGTCGCGTAAAAGGCTTTTCGCGCTACTCTTCTTTTTCGCGCAAGTCTTCCCTTTTTCGCGCAACACCTTCTTTTTCGCGCAACCCTTCTTCTTTTCGCGCACCACTCTATACCCTAGTTTTTCCGCGCATCAGAGCTCGAGATTTGTCTAAGTGTCGAGCCTCCTATAATGAGAGGGGATCACCTCATATTTATAGGCGTTTTTGATCCTGCGCGTAAAACCTCTTCCTGCGCGTAAAACTGTCTCTCAGTTCTTTGAGTTACGCGCATCTTCCATTTATTCTCGCGCACCACCTTGGTTTTTCGCGCATCTCATTACTTCTACATTTTTCATCATTCTGAACAGGAATCCTCTCTTGTGCGTAAGACTTCAAACCCACATTCTGCGCACAACATTTTTCGCGCACATTCCCATTTTTCCGCGCACAGCTCTGGTTTTTCGCGCAACCCATGCCTTTACCATTTTACAACGTTCTGATTCTGAAACACTGTTTGCGCGAAAAACTTCGCTCCACTCATTTCGCGCATCCCGCTGTTTTTCGTGCCTAAATTAAGTATTTCGCGCAAGCCTCTTATATTTCGCGCACCACTTCCTTTTTGTGCGAACCTCCTTTTGCAGACAATCCATGTCTTCATTTTCCGATTTATGTCGTTTGTTTGCTTTATCGACAAGGAAGATCACCTCAACAACGCTTCATCTTGGTGATCTGTATACTTCAGCAACTCTTCTGCTTTTATCACAACCTCCACTATTGTGATATGTAGTCTTTGAAGGAACAGCTTTAGCATCATCATCTTCTATGACAATGTGATGTTCATGACTATCTCAGAAGTCCAATCTTTTCACATTGTCTTCTTCATCAACCGGTATGATGTACTTCATGCAAACCGATTCAATTCGTCAGGAAGTCTCTTGCATGGTTCTCATGAAATCATGAGTAATTGCATGGAATTCATCCAAAGACCTCATTCTTCTTTAATAATCCTTGGATGGATTATACCTCACATTCTGCATTGTTGTAAACAATGTATCACCTTTGACACATGTTCTTTGAACTTACGATCAGTACAACAATCGTCTGAATCACCACTCCTCTACTTCATCGGAGTAATTCATGATCTCCTTCATTTTAATATTCCATTGACAACTATTGACAACAAATAAAAACCTGTACACAAAGTGGTTCCAACACATACTATATCAAAACAGCTCCAAACTCGACACCCGATGCATTACAATATACAATATAGATATTGTATGGATCTGGTATAATCAGTATCAGTATTGAATTCAAATGACCCTTTAACTCTTGAAAGGGTGCTTCACAATATTCTCAATGTATAAATTTCATGCCCTTATTTTTCAAGCCCATAAGCAGTGCTGTAAGATGGGAGAAATCATTGATGAAGTGTCTTTAATATCAAGAAAGAACCAATAAACTCTGAATGTAAAAGATATTATTGGAATGATCCCAAGAAACTAAAAATTTCACTTTATAAGGGAATAATGAAACTCCTGTCTCTAAGATAATGTGACCCAATAAGTATACTTTGTCAATTCATAAGTGGAATTTACTAATCTTATCATAAAGATAATGATCTATCAGTGTATTCAACACGATCTCAATGTGGGTTGTATATTCATCTATGGAGCTTTAATACACCAATATATCATCAAAAAAGACTACCATAAATGAATCCAAATATGGGTGGAAAACCTGATTCATAATATCCATGAAGATTGTAGGTGTGTTCGTGAGTCCAAACGACATAACCAGGTACTTGTATAGACCATACCTTCTCCTAAAATCTATGAGAGGTATGAATGAAGTTCTAACACACACCTAATGATAACCTTAACCAAAATATATATTTGAAAATACCTTTTATCCTCAGATATGATCAAATAGGCCATCTATTCTAGGAAGTAGATTTTGATTATTTATTGTGAGCTGATTTAAATGATGGTAATCTATGCAGAGGATGAGAGTATCGTCTAACTTGATAGAAAAAATAACCAGTGAACCCTAGTTAGAAGTGATGGGGTGTATAAAACCTTTAGATTATAGATCATCCAATTACTTCTTGATATCTAGAATCACCTTAGGTTCCATCCTATAATGAGGAATGGTCACTAGTGTTGTTCTCAAGAAAAGATCAATGGTTAATTCTACCTCTCCCACTATAGGTAGAATAGAGAAGTCATCAAAAAAGATGACCCTAAAACACTCTACTACCAGAGGAAAAACATTGGGTTGTAATCCCTGGTCATCCAGGAAAAGGCTGGCGATATAATCTATCACACTACCCGGCCTCTTCTATTCGGGTACTGATCGTGTATCTTTCACATCACATTCTCCCTTATGTACATGTCCACCACCCACTGGTGATGTAAAAGTCATCCTACGACGATAGAAGTCAATATAGGCTTGATAGGGAACTAACCAGTCCATCATGATGATTAATTCAAATCCCAACATGTTGAAGACATAAAGATTCCATATGAAAAGGTAACCACCTATCTCAATGGGTAAATCCTTATAATGGAGAACACCCTCTGAATAAATACCCAACTAGGTGTATAACATCATAATGCCATAGTAGTGATCGATCTCAAGGCCCGAACTCTCAATGATTACCTCAGATATAAATGAATGAGACACACTTGTATCAAATAAAGTATACAATGAAGTAGAGTATATTAGAATAATACCTCATACAGTAGAAGGACATACACTCTTCACATCCAGCATAGGATAGACTACATGTAATTGGCCTGTATCGTGGCCCCGATTCACTGCCTAACTTCCTCGAGCAAGACCGCTCTACTGGTGCTGAGAATCATAAGTATAACTACCTCTACCTCAACCACCACCTCATCCTGATCAGCCGATGGTATTCCAATTTCCTTCCTATTGTGATACTACTAGACCTGCTTCTGAATGAGGGGTAGTAGTAGATCCCAACTCGCTAGGTACTTATGGGAAGGTCTTGCAGAAATGATGAATATGGCCCATACTTCCACAACCTCTACACTCTAATAAATCATGCGGGAAATGTGGTTTTATATTCCCTAGAATCCCACATTGATTATAGATCAAGAAAATATCCGCACATGGGGCATGATTGCTACTATCATCATGAGTAGCCTGAAAGCATCTATTTCACCCAGAAGTAGAAGAACTGATAACTTTAGGTGCCGAAAAGACCTGACTTGCACCATCAGCTTCCCTCAAATTTCTTTCTATAATAAGGTATTGGTTGAAAATTTCAGAAATTTTCATCAACCTAAACACATTGAACTATGATCAAATGGAATATACCAGACCATCCTCGAATCACCTAGTGGTCATAAGATCATCACCTGTCAGAGTAGGAGGGAACCGCTAAAACTAAGTGAAATGAGTAGAGTATTCCATAATAGTCACACTTCCCTACTACAGGTTCATGAATTATCTACCTTTATCAACCCTCAATTTCTGGGGAAATAAGTAGTCATATAATATGGTCTAAAAATACCCTTATACCATATCTCTCTACTAATATACCTGGGTGATTATATCCCACCACCGCTTAACAGAATTTCACAACATATAATCTTCTAGATTGAACCTCCACTATGGAGGCATCTCAAGATTCTCAAATATAGATTTAATTTATTTGATCCATGAATCAGTCGCATATGGTCCGCCATCCCCTAAAATAGTGAGAATATGATGCTGTTGGAATTCCCAAGTCAATTCTTCCATACTCAAGGCAGGTCGAACTACACCTTGCACAGACTAAAAAATATGGATGAAACCCTCTCTAAATTGGGAATCAGTGACCACATATATAATAGGAATAATATACACTTTTGGATTTATAGGATGAATCAATGGTGGTTTATGGACCACCACCTCAGGTACATGGTCATCACCTCCTTCAGGGTGTGAGATTAGAGGATTTCATGGCAACATAATGCTAAAATTCTAAACAAATGCCTCAAAAGGGATATAAGAAATGTAGGAGATTGAAGATAGAAACTAGGAAAGGTATAAAGACTTCCTATAGAAACAATCACACCTCTCTACTTTCTCAACAATCCAAATCCAATCAGCATAAAAGACCATAACAGGCCATAAGAATGTAAGAGATGCCCCACTACCCACTACTGAGGTTGGTTTTGGGTCTAAGTTTCTATGTTAGATCAATAAAGGATGTCCATTTAAATTTGGGAAACATATTAATTTTAAAAATGTTCTTTTTTGAGTATTTAAATAATTTTTAATGGTTGAATTAGGTGGATTTCCATCTTTTGATCCATAAGGGCCCATGATCCTTATGAACCAAAATACGACATTCACTTAACCCACACCATAAAACGTTCCATCCCATGTGACCAATGGTCCATGGGTCAACATTCTATAATTGACTACTTAAGGTGTCTACTCTAACCTATTCAGAAAAACATTGTTAGGTTAAGGCTGACAATTTAAGTATCAATTATGTTTTCTAATCAATTCAAGAAGTGTCATCACAATTCAATACATATTCAAGGATTGAATCAATATGAAATAATCATATGCATGCTAAAATTAAACATGGAATGGAAAAATGCATGGCCTATTAATCATATTATGCCTATGATAACGCATGGAATGCAACACCCTTATTTCATTGGGCCTTGGTGAAAAAAATCATTATTTTAATCATACCAATATCAATAACACTAGGAAACAAGTGCATCACCCAATGGTGAAGTCATATAAACCATAATAGGCAAAAGAAATAATAACAAGTTCCCATCCCAGGTAATTTGGGATTACCCTATATATGGGTTAGCTACATCTAGGAATAGGTTCAATTATAAATCCCATTAACTCCTAGTCTTCTATCTAATACCCAAACAATAAGATAAAGGAAAAGTTTTCTATGATTCCACTTTATAACATCTTGAACTAGGATCCACTTAATCCATGCCTCGAGATGGTGGGTCACATGGCCTCAATCATGCCTCCCCATATTCCAGAGGCTGCCAACTAGTAGAGAGGGTGTAAAGGTGGTACATTGGGGAGAATATACCCTCATATCAGATTGGCACAATAGAGACAATCAGATACAATCAACAGCAAAATCACAACCTAAATAGAAAAAATAATAGTGTTGGAGAAGAATAAATACAATTGATATAATAGACAAGTATGGAAATGTAAATAAACATAACAACTGAATAATGATATCAGAATACACTAGGTAGTGTCTGATACATGGATGCATGTCATGTTGATAATAAAAAGAGAACATGGGGTAGGAAAATATAATAATACTATATAAAATACAAAAATAACAAAAATTTCTCCACTAGAATATCAAGATAATGCCGATCCTCTACTTCTAAGATCAATCTATAAGAAAAATAATATAAACAACCCATAGAAGGGAGTTTTCCCTTATCTATACCTATAAACAGATAATCTTCTTGGGTACCAAAGGAATCCCCTATAGGGTGTGAGATAAAAATATCAGTAGGCTACCACTAAAAATGTCTACATGTAATCCAAGTAGTGATCATAACTAAATAGTGTGTAGGTAATAATAAAAAGGGAAAAAATACTTAAATAAATAACAAGCTCATTCAGGTTCCTATAGGACACCTGACAGGTCTATCTAATTCAGCTCATGGCCAGAATAGAATCCTGAACAATCAATATATATATATATAGTAATATATATATATATATATATATATATATATTTCATCCACCTATATGAACCAATTACGTGTGGGTGTAAGTGGCCATATACTTGGAATACTAGTTTTTGGCTAGACTAAGGCATAACTCTAACATCCATGACCAGTCTAATAAGCCTATAAGCTCAAGCAATAGGGTAAATTCTCTACATCCCAATAAGAGTATGGGACATCATGCATGTCACTCAAGATGGTGAGTGAGTCATCATGTCACCACTCTAATAAAGGGATGTGGCACGTAAATCCCACCTTCCTAACATTTTCAATGTTGTGATATGTCATGCTCAACACCCGATGTAAGAGAGCGTGATACTGTCATTCTTAACAGGTGTCTTACCATCGTATCATAGCCTCTATAAAGGTGTATTCATAATTATAATATTTCACATGAGGAAATACCTCTCATGCAACATGTTTACCAAGAATTTATATATAAATGAGGCATATTCATAATTATAACATCACACATGAATTAATTCCTCTCATATGTCTCTTTAGTCAAGTTCAATTGCATTTAAAACATTACAATTCATAATAATCATTTTAATAAGCATAAACAAAGGTGTTTCCTTACCACCCTCCATGGAAAATTTCATTTAATTCATCCAATTCACTTTAAATAGGGTAACCATCATCCATTATCCACTCCATTCAATATAATCATCCCATTTAATTCATTAAGACATGGAAAATAATTTCCATAAGGCTCAAGGTTTCAATCGGAAGGTGTCATGGTCAAGAGGGAAAATTCCTACATGGGAAATTACCTTAACAAGCTAGGAAAAGAACATAAGAAGTGGTTGGGATCATTAAAAACTTATATAATTAAGGGAAAAACCATTTAAAGTCTAAGATAAAGGTTAAATAGGATTTCTGGCCAATTTGGAAATTAACCATTAAGGGGCAATTGACTTGAAACACCCATGGGGTGTCCACAACCAAAGGGAATAAAACTCTAAACTACTAAAAAAGGATTAATAGATATATAATAGGGTAAAATGATAAATTTAAAATGTGTAAATTAATATAAAAAGGGATCTTGAAAAAATCCAGCATGCGGCGCAATGGTGTAGCTGCGAAGCATCAAAAATCAAAGGAAAAATTACGTGACCACCTACCTCAAGTACATAGATGACACCCCACTCAATATTGGCCTCATAATCGAAGTAGGTTGGGAGAAATATGATAAATACTTCAATTCCTTGAAAATAGGTAAACTGAGATTTCACCTAAATAGCTTGATAGATTCAAAGGAAAACTTGAATAGGAGGTAAGAGGAGGGTATAAAATACCTCAAGGTGTCTAACACCTTTGACGAATCTTAGATCAGACATTGGATGAAGGAGAAGTCAAGGATCCTATATTAGGATATTTGAGAGCTCATAGGTAAAAACATGTCCAGCCATTGGAGGAAGTAAGGAGAAAAGAGAAATTGGTTATAACTTAAGCGAGGTTAAAAATAGCAAATTCACCCCAAAATAAGAGGCAAACGATTTAGGAACACCATTTGAAAACCGTGCAAAAACCATGCAGATTTTATATGTCCCAAAACATAGTAGTACAACACGACTGTGTGCCTCAGCATACATGATTGTAGACAAACTGTGCATCCTACAGGTGCCCACTGTCAACAACCACATGGTTTTAGAGAAACCATACAGGCTAGGCTGCAGATTTCCTCTAACCATGTGTCCTAGTATTTTTCCCATTTTTCTGGAACTCCATGCTTTGAACAAACCCTAGACTCTCTTGGTACCTTCTTTAGTCCACAGTACATGTTTACCATGATTAAACCAAGGGTTAAAATTGAAAAATAAAAGATTCATACCTTCATGAAAATACGGATCATTACACCTAGTCTGTCCACTTAGATACCTAGGATTACCTTGTGTTCAATTCCTTTTTCCAAGTCATGTGAGCCACCTCTTATGCATAAACACATTCAATAATAGAAAGACACATAAAAATCACCATTTTCAATAGGAAAACCCCCTTTCAAACCCTTACGCACACTAAAACCTTTTGAAAACAAGATTTTCACCACCCATAAAATTCATAAAACCCTTTTAGAAATCATATCAAGAACACTAAAATCATGAAACAATATTAAATCATGGAACCACTTACCTTTAACATGGAAAATTCTAGAAACCAGTTGAAAACCTTAACCACACCAAAGAGATACCCTATAAAGGAAATTCCAAATTATAACCATCAAGGTTTAACCTAAATAAACAGGGTTGAACCCAAATTGAGTCAAACTATCCACTAGAGAGAAGATAACCCAAGAAAGAAGGAGGAGACCAAGAAGAAGAAGAAAATGAGGAAAATAGGGGATTACTTGATGTTTTTCTGAAGATCCAATGCCAAATCACCCACAAAAATGGATCCCAAGGGAGGAGAGGAAAGTAGGGAGGCACACCTAAGGATAAAGGATCTAATGGGGAGTAAAGTGGAGTGATTTGGGGTTAAATTATAGAAGGGAAAAAATGGAATATTAACATTTTTAGTAATCTTTCAGGCTGCATGGTTTGGTGGAATAGTCTTATAGACCATGCGCTAACCATATGACACCTTTGTACAAAGGGAAAAGAGGATGCACAATTTCCTAGGGGAGGCTGCATGCTCGTGTGGCCAATCGTACACCTCAAATAGGGTCACTAACCTAGGAACATGGTTATCCCGCACACCCATGTTTTAGGACATGTTGCCTAGATAGTGCCATTATCTAGGGTGAAAAATTTCATCTGAGATGGTGCACGGTTTCTACTAACCACACACCACCTTTTGCTGGTCCAAAAATCACCACATATCACCAAAACACTCAATAAATCCAAGAGATAAATATAATACCAAAAATAAAATAAAGAATACCTCAAAATGAAATCACGGATGTGACATGGGCTACGTAAGCAGGGCTTGTGCGAGCCTCTTTGCACGTAATTCTGGTGTGCGTAGGCTAGATTGGGAAAGTTCCTTGATTCTCATCGGTTCCTTTCACCTCTTTATTTCTTGAGGCATTTTACTTTTAATCTTCTCACCCTCATGTGAAAAAGGGAGTGTCAACAAAAGATACCCCCCTCAGGATTGTATCCGACTGGAAGAAGAGGGTCTGATTCTGAGGTAGAGGAATATGGATGTTAATATATCCTTCAGTCATTGGACTCCACATATTCTTGTATACCATTAGGTTTAATTTAAACATAACTACTTTTGGAGTGAAAGAGGAGGAAAAAAAATTGAGTGAAGATGCCCATCATGTAGGTCAGTTGAACAGGTCGGCCACACATGTTAGCTGCATAGGTGGGATGCAATAGTCGGTCACACATGTGACCGAGCATCTATAAATAGGGTTTCCTATCTAAAAAATTACTCCTATATCAACAATTAATTATTTCTATTATCACGCTAGTACCTCACATGGATATTCCTACATTCACTCATTTGCGCTTATACTTCCATGTAACTTCTGTATGCTTGCTGAACACTTGACCAAGTGGCCTATGCGAGGTCACTAGAGTGAGTGTCCTGTATGGGGCCACTGAAGCAAGTGTCCTGCATGAGGCTTCTTGAGTGAGTGTACTATGCAAGGGACTCTATTTTTAAACTTCCTTATTTTTAAGGAAAATTCCAAACTAAGTCCTTGATGATAATGACCCTCCTTGTGTTTTCTATGCATATTTCCAATGGAAACTCAAAGGGATTCTGATGAACAAGATACTACCCATGTTTTATAAATGATTAAAACCATTGGTACATATTATTATGACATGTGCGACCCCACCCTCTTGGTATTTGTGAAGTACTTAAATAAGTACCAGAATAAGTACATGTGAAATAATTATCTACCACTATATAATCACATACTTATGAGAGACAAATTCATTTTGAAGCAGTAGAGTTATTTATCAATGTCCTCATTCATGAAGTACACAAATTGTACCAATCCCAAAATTTCCTATAGAGGTTTATTTATCAATGAAGGAATAATACCCATTGCATACGCCATGCATCACAGTCTGTGTTCCCTAGATCTAAATCCTCACACTCCAGAATCAAAACCTCATTGCTACCAATCAATCTTCCATGCTTCTAAGATAGACCAATCACAAGGATGGAAGAAATATTGAGGCTTCTGATCTGGAGGGGGAGTCAAGACTGAGTGGATGTGGGTATATTGGGTGCACCAAACCTGTGCCAAATTTAAGATCGAGTTGCAAGTAGTTGGAATCTATGAAGTTGTCTGGGTAGCCTAGACACATGTATAAAAGAATCCGTACATCACCCCTAAGTTACTCTGTCTATGGATCCCTCATAAGAACAATTTACATCTAACACATAGTGAGGTTATCATTATTTTATGGGATGTCCACAGGATCTCAGGAGTGACCATTCTTAGAGACATGTATGATGAATTCATATCACTGAAAGAAACATGGGAGGATGTTGAAAGGATTCCAACTTCAGCTTATGATCTATTGAAGTTGGACCGTAATATCAAGAAGGAAGGACCTTACCTAAGAGGAGACATCCATTTTGAATCATAGATGAAGGTATTCATTAAGTCAAAAGGAGAAGGTATTACCTGAAAGTTATTGATAGGATTCCCTTAGTTGGATAATTGGAGAATTCTTGGAAAATTTTAGACTTCCTAAGAGAAAAACCAGTATGAATGGTGGGGATATAAGGTCAAGTCTGACATCCATGCAAGTACCATACTGTTCGTATTTCTAGCAATGTGGTTGAGCACCAATTTTATACCAGTATTCAAATATAATAGTGGTGTGAGTCTGAGTAATTTTATCATAGTGGCCAAACTAGAAGAAGGGAAGTATATAGGGTTGGATTCCCCTATCTTAGAAAATATTTACTGGTGCTTACTATATGTATACATAAGAAAGGCCCCTTACATAATTTTAGGTCTATTTCAAGTGTTGTGGGTGAGGGGGGGGGGGATTATGGCACACTTTAGATCTTATTCCATGATGAGTGGAGTTCATGTTCTTAAATTCCAATTTCAACCATTCATTCAGGTTTTTTCTGGTATCCAACCTTTATCCTTGAAATATGGTGAAGCTCCGAATAACCTAAACATATTGGGAGAGTTTAACTTCTTCTTATGCAGTGATCCACCCAATGGAATGATCATTGATAATGAACAAAGTGATGATGATTTGAGGTCCTACATGATTTTCTTTAGAGATAGTATGATGTGATTCTATATTGACATCAAGACCATCTATAAAGCATACACTTCATACCAATTTTCCTATCAGTTTAAGTGTATAAAATAACTAAATGTATCCCCCCACATGTTCAGTTTGAGAAACACCCAATGGAGGCCCAAAATTTTTAGATCCTCATGGATTTGAAGGCATCCCAAGAATATATCAATATACCTCTATTGGGTGTATCCATCAGGTTAAACTTTGGGTATTCTACTACCTAGATATCTTCCTACCCTCAAGGGGCATTGACAACAAGGGTCCCTAAAGTTGAGGCCACAATGAGTGCTGGGCATGTAGACATGGTATGAAGGATCATCCCAATAATAATGATACTGAAGCCCCAAAATATTTCAAATGATATTGGGAACATGCCATGGAGTGAACTAGAGTTTAAAGGACCACACCTTCCGAGCCGAGGCGGTCTAGTTTTCATCACTGGGAGGAGATAAATCCTATAGTTTCCTAGTATCTTGTCAGAGTAGAGAGTCCTAAAGGGACCCCAAATTCAAAATATATTGGGTCCTCTTCACAGTCGGCCACATCAATATCATATTATGTGAAACCTATAGTAATTCAATTTTAGCAAGGCATAACCTGTGACATCATAGAATTATGGGTATTTCACCAGGATGGAATATGTATCCCACAATTTGGGGATATATAAACACCCTATGATCTTCAAATTGACAACAATTTTGATGAGGTAGGGAAATATATTCGGGATATAAAGATGTTGGTATACGTAACTGATGATCATATCCCAGATACGAGGCAGGTAATCGATATGTTGGCTTGAGGTAGCCATAATAGAATAACTAGAGAAGAAACTGATGAATGGGATGGATCTATTGATGTTAGTGAGGTATATATCTATCTTACCTTATCCTTTTACTCTCTCATCTATCATAATTTATTTTTAGGGAATTTTAATTTTTATTTTGGTGGAGAAGAAGGGGTACCAAGGATGGCACCTAAATTACCAAAATATGGTCTGACGGGCACCCCCATTGGAGTGAGGGGTGATACTGCCAGGTCCTCAGAGCCATCCTTAGGCCAAAGGATGATTGAGGAGAAGATGGTGGGAGGGTATTCTCGACTTCCACCTCTAGTTCCCATAATTGATAGGACCAACATGGTCCACTCACTATCTCAGGGGAATAAATGAAATAGGTAAAAGATATTGATTGGGTGTATGCACCATACTAAGTCTTTTCACTATAATTTAATACTATAACTCTACCGATATACACATTTGATTATGCTTTACTTTTGTAGGATCTGCTTCAATACCCTCCTTCAATGGGTCTGACATTGATCCTTCAATGGGTTTGAAATGGGACATTTCAGATGAGGCACATAATTGTGCTGAAAAATCTATCCCCTTAATAAGAGAAGTGTCAATAAATGAATCTGTGTCTATTATTGTTATTTTATAGAGGGAGGATGGTCTTGGTAATATTATATTTATGTTATATGGTGTCATTCATTGATTACTAACTTCTATTACTCATGATATTTTATATCCATCACATACATTGGAGGACCTTACAATAAACAGCATTTTCCCTATCACCATTATATAAGGGGTTGATAGGGATATTGGATGGTCTGATGAAGGTTTTGGTGTTGATCTTGATTCTACTAGGTTCAAAGAAGTTGTGACTGTTGAGAATCCGATGGGAAGAATTGATGGAAGATCCAATTTGGGTCTCAAGATTCTCACCTTAGATACACCTACCAGTGAGGATGTTTCCAGAATTAAAGCCACATATAATGAAATAATATAATTTAAGATATTTTGAAAAATATTAATATTCCCACTTCTCTTGAGGAACTCCTCTGAGACTTTTATAGGTAAATTTATAGATTCATTTTTTCTATTTTTTATGTTTTCAAACATGGTCAACCTTCTTATGTTTAATGTCTTATATAAAAGATTTACTTATGCATATTTGTCTGTAGAAAACATTACCAAGGTGATCCATGGAAAATACATCAAATTACATCCTACTCACATTACTGAGGGAACAATAGTTGAGGGATCCAAATTGGGAGATTCTTGAGATCCCTTCATCTTGGTTTCTAAGAAAACTCAGGAGGATGTTCCTTATTAGGAGATCCTTACTCAAAGTATTGAGAACAAGGGTGTTAGTTAGGCATCAATACCAATAGCTAATCCAAAAATGAGTGATTATTATTAACTGATCTAGTAATATCCATGATATTTTTATTTATTACCCCCAATGTTAATGATGAGTCCCCTCTGTTATCCAGTGTCATTGAATTCGGCAGCCAAGCCTGGGGGAGAAGCCTCCATACCAATTCATCCAATAGAAAAAGGTAAAGCTAATACTTACTTGGATAGAGTAGAATAAGGTGCCTTGATTAGTCACTGAAAGTGGCTAATATTCATTGTTAAGATCTTAATATTAATGTGTTTAAAAGTTAAAAAACATCAATTTTAGTCCAATTCAGAAATTGAACTTCATTTCCCATCATTGTGCAATTCATGCTTAAAGTGTCAATTTGGTCCCACTCAATAATTTGCTTATGGGAATTACAATATTCATCATTTTAATTTGATATTTTGGTATATTATTCATCACTTTATTTGAAACATTTTTTCTTTTAGGTCTTATGGATGAATCACAAGTGAAGATGGATATTTTTGCACCTGAAGGCAGAAAATTGCTGGAAAAAGCATAATGGGCCTAAGGCCCATCAAACAAATGTGGGTCCCACAAACCAAGCCCAATGAAGCTAAAATTTATACAGTATAAATATAAAAATATTATCATCATTTTATTCAACTGTGGACGGAGCTAATTCTAATGTTTTCATGATGATAAAGGGATCTGAAGTTGAGAATTAAATGGTGGACCCGACATTAATGCATAGAAATACGTCCCACCATTTCAACCATAACTTCGAAACGGATGAGAAAAATTTCCTGAAATTTTTACAGATAATAGAAGAAATATGGAAGAAGATATTTTTCTTCTACAACCCCTCCAGATTCTGCCTTATTCAATTACAAATTTACACGTCAATATGGTGGACGAATCTGGACAGTTTTCCGGGTCAAATTCGAAACATCAATTTCCTTTTGATTATTCACCCTCCTTTTGACTCTATTAATTTTTGGGGGTGAATTAATTGTTTGGGGATGGACCTAAGGCTCCTAATATACCTATATAAGGATATAGTGGTGAAGGTAATAGGGGTGGATATTTTTCTTATCATCTTTTGTTGCATGTTTCATTGTAAGGTTATGCTTCCAAATTTCCTTTGTAATGTTTTCCATTTCAATGTAAGTTTCTTTTTTGTATCTTTATGTTATTAATCAACTTCTTTCTCTTCTATATTTTCCATTTCATTTATTAAAACTTTATTATCACAAAGCACAGTGATATCTCTGTGTTGTTGTGAATTAGTTCACACATAGGTGTGAATTTCATTCACACACACGGAGGAGTGCTCATTATTTCCGCAGTTTTAATTTATTCAATCCAATTCTTGTTAGCCATATTCCGCCCACCATTTAGAGTATACCATCAATGGAGGGCTAACCCTTTAATGGGTTGATCTTAGGAGGATGCAAAGGCTGGATTGAATGTTATTTTATGAATGAATTGTTGTTAATTGGATAATTAATTTAAGACATCCATTCTTTATTAATTTCTACTCTTCATCTTTACTGTGTTTGAGAAAACTAAATTCAATTACTAAATGACCATATACCTCATATAGATCATGAATTTGGTTCTCTAAGTGTATAGGGGATTAGTAATTGTGTTTAGTAAACACCAAATCATAAAATGATGAAGGTAGTGTTATTTTTGAATAATGGATTCATCAAGAATTAATAAAACCAAAATTGTCTAAAGAAGTAAAATTCATTCAATCCACCCCGAGCATAATCCTAAGATCAACCCATTTTATTTAAATTGAATTCACTTAGGTTTATTAGTGTTCTTTAAACCATCCAAAATCAAACCCAAAGTTGGCTACTTCATAGCCCATCCTTCACCAAATCATAGCGTCTCAAGGTTACTTCTTCGGTCCCTGTGGATTCGACCCCTACATGTACTACATCGACCGCTTTTACCAGTAGGGTAAATTTGGGTGCAACCATGACTCATTGGGTTCATTGATCCCATAGTATATATCTCCCTCTAAAATATTCTCCAAGTCAGATTTGGAAGCACAATATTCCTTTCGTGCCTCACACCGCTTTATTTGAAGAGATATCTAGAAACTAATCTCAAATACACCTCTTAAAGATCTATCATTATGAATTCATCAACTCCCAAATATGTTTTCTATTTTGGGGTATAGATAATTTGATTACTGTATGATCCAACATTCCTCAAAGTCATTCATCAAGAAATGATAAGAGGAGAAAAGATCACGACAGGCTGAGGTGTAGCCAGTGGGCCAGTTCAAAGATCTCAAAGATATTGTATCCTAGGTGAAGCTCAACCATGCCAAGGTGGTGGATGAAAATCAGTGTCGCATTGATGAAAGATATATCCAGATGGTATTAATTTAAGAATAATTAGATGTCTTGAAGTAAGAGATTGACCAACTCTATCAATCATTGGAGAGGGTCTTGGAACAAGGAAGGGAATCAGTTTTTGTAGAGAAGGAGATAATTTTTTATACTGAGGAGACAGTCACCACACAACTAGATAATTTTCAACAAACTATAGATAAGGTTTGAGCCACACTCTAATAGATGAAATCCTATATTGATAAACACTTGTAATATTTTGCATAGAGACTCCATCATGTGGAAGTTACATCAAATTTTAATGCATGAATGGAAATGATTTTATTAAAAATCATTTTTTCTATATTCATGTCCTCATTATAGCCATAACATAACACTAAAACTAACTCACTTGATTTAATATTGTTGTGTCAATGTATTTTTATTACAACAACATGAATGGGAGACTGCTCTAATTTTTTCCTAGGTATTTAAACCTAGTGATCATAGTTTTACTATTGCTAGAGTCACATGATAGACCCTAAAGATTTTGTGCCTTTGTGTCATAGCCTTGTTTTTTTCCTAATTTTTATATACAGGTGACTTAGAGAGTGAGACTTGGATTTTTATTAGGCTTATATTTACTGGTTTTCAAAATAAAAATGTTTTATACCTATTTTTTTATTGCTAATATTTTTTCCAAACCGTGTGGAGTGCATGTCTAGTGAGATGGAACTTGATTTTTTCCTAGGGTTCCCTTTTGTGGGATTTCAAACTGGTGAGTAATATGTATCTTTTCATTGGTATTTTAGAGTCTTGTAAGCTGGAATAATGAAACTAGTGTTTTAGGTTGAACAAATTTGACCATGAGTTATGGGATGATGACCCAAGTAAAGCTGGCTGGCTGAGAATGCTTTAAAATTCTTCAAGTAAAAAAAGGGGATTTTAAGTCATGTTTTTGTGATTTCTAAACTTGAAACATGATGCGAGAAAACTATGAAGGGAATAACTATAGTGCATGTTTGAAAAGCGGTTTCTAGCATGATTTTGTCTAGGATTATGAGAATATAAGAGTTTTCTCCTAAGAACAAAGGTCCCTTTAGTTGACAGGCCTTTTGGGGGTGACTTATGCAAATAAAAACTGGGATGTATCAATGTATAGTAAAGAAGAGGTGTCCTCAGGTATCATGCATTCTATTAATAAAATTAAAGGGGAGCTTATGAAGATACAAATTTCCACAAGAACAAATTTTGATTTGTATAAGGAGTGTTCTTGAGTATAGAAGGAAAATTTTATTCCAAAATTGACCAAGAATGGGAAAAATGTTCCCTGCACAGGTATGAACCATACGTAGGGTGGGGACATATTTTTTTTTTGTAAATTGTGGCTGGTCCAGGAAATAGGACCAAATCATCACTACTTATCTCATTAATGTGATAATAAATCCACACATAGTTCTTTGATATATTCCTTGCATGGGTCTGAACCACATGTAGAAAGAGGGAATTTTTTTATAGGATAGTGGTTCTGTGAGATTAGGGCCATGGAAATGTGTAGTTTTACATCATGAAAGAGATGTTAATCATGTATTTTAGCATCATGTAGTAAAGATATTTGGTGTTCCTTTTATGAACTTACACCTAGGACCATTCTAACCTTGATGTGAATTGATACATATCGATTATGTGAGGAAAACCTTACCATAATTTCTAATATTTCATGATATATGCTCGATGTGAGAAACAAGGAATGAAAAAGGTTTATTTTACCACACAGAGGCACCTATAAGAAAGGACATGGGTGGTTTTACTATATAGTGGTTGGACCAAGATGTAGGACCCATGCATAACTGCATATCTCATTAGGGTGAGAATCAAGTCATACGTAGTTCTCAGAGCATCTTAATGCCGAATGAGAGGGATTTTAACCATGCAGTTTAATGTCATTTGGTAAGCATGAATGGTGTATTGAAATTTTGGGTCATATGACTAGGACTAAAGATATGGAAATGATGAGAGACATAGGGTTTATCAGGACAATATGTTCTAACACACCTCATATGTAAAAAGGTAAATTGTAAACCATGATCTTGTGGATTATCATATTAGGAGAAATGTTCTGGGATAAGTGTACAAGGTTTGAACACAGAGCATGTTTGAGAATAGATTTCAGCATGGTGTTTCTAGGGATTACAGAGATAGAATAGTTTTCTCCTAAGGATGAAAGTGCCTCTGGTTAACAGGCATTAGGGGCAACTTATGAAAAGACAGACTGGGGTGTATCAATGAATAATCAAAACAAAGGTGTCCTCTAGTATCAGACATTCTATAATCAATAGCCAAGTGGGGGTTCGTGATTATCCAAGTTTCCCACTACAAGGAGTGGGATGTGTGGAAAGGGATGTGTTCGCGTACAAAGGAAGCATTTGGACAAGCATTGGCTTTGGGATGTGAAATTCCCTATGTAGATCTAGATCATATGTAGGTAAGGGGACTTTTTTGATATGGGATTCTAAATGAGGGAACTCAAATTAAGATATCCTTCATGGAATGGGCTCTCATTATAGGAGGAAAGAGACACATGTTCCTACACCACCCTCATTTTTTTACTATGGTTGGGCCTAGGTTAAAGGACCTAGGCATCCCTATGTATCCTGTGTGGATAGAAATCAAGCCATATGTAGTTCTAAAAGATATACCTACATATATGTGACTCATGTACAGAGCGAGGGAATTTTATAGGATTTTAAATGAAAGGACCCATATTGTAGTCCCCTAAATTGATTTTTTTATTTGTAGGAGAGGGTAAATTTTCTTAATATGGGCTCATAATGTATGGGAGAACCTATAATAGACTCTAATATGTAGATAAGACTCATACATATGAGAGTGTTGAATTTTTTATATATATTGTGTCTAGAATAGGATAAGTATCTAGGAATCACTATGTATCTCATCAAATCATGAATCAAGCCATATGTAGTTCTTAAATCGAGGTGTGGTGGGAGACCAACATCACAGATTGTGATCTTCTCAAGAATGAACCAAAATATTATGAAGTTTTTCAACATGAAATAAGGAATTGAACCACATAGTTTTATGTAATACTATAAGGACATCATCATACAATTTATTTTATTGTAACTAGGATATAAGGATATGTAGTTTAAATTCTTACAGCTCAGATTATGGTGTCTTATAGTTTTAGGTATTACAACTAGGACCATGGTGTCTTACAGTTTTGGGTCTTACAACTAGGACCATGGTGTCTTAATGTTTAGGGTTTTATGATTAGAACCATAAGTCATGTCTTTTATGGTCATGTGATGAGGACTATAAGTCATGCCTTTTAAGGTCATGAGATGAGGAACATTCTATGCAGTTTAACATTGTGTAGTAAGGAAGAAGGTTACCTGAAATGAAAAAGAAGGCCTAAAATTCTATAAATGTTTTCAAGGAATTTGAGAAATCATATCATGATAGGCATCCCATGTTTGTGACATGAGGATTCCAAAGATAGTTTCCCAAGCCATCCTATGCTTGGAACATAGGGTAAGAATACATTTTAACATCACGCGCTGAATAATTTTTCATAAAGTTTAATGTCTTGTGACTAAGATGATATGGTTCATTCCTTTTAGGTCCCTGTGACAAGGACATCTCCTAGTAGTTTAGCATCATGCGGTAAGGACACTGTGTCTGATTACATGAAGTATTTCTTAATAAACCTTGTATTGGTAGGGTCGTGACAATCTATCCATTCATCAAGATAAAGGAATAAGATCCCTTAGAGTGGACCTTGTGTATAACATAAGGCCCCTCCCACTTTGGCTCAATATTTAGAGGTTTCTTCTCTGGTATCATTGGGGTTATGAGGTCCAGTACTAGTTCTCCTTAAAGGAACGAATGAAGGCAATATTTCTTGTTAAAATCCTGTGATATATGATTTTGGTGGAATTCCAAGTGATGCAAGGTGTGTAATATTTTATCATCTAGTCACTCCAATTCATCCAACATCTTTTGGAATTACTTTTCTGTGAATAGATGATCTCAAATGGCATTGTGAAGTGAAGAAAATTGGACCTCAATGAGAAGGACTAATTTTTTCCTGTATACCAGTGAGTATGAAGTTTCTTGTGTGGCGGTGCAGTGAAATTGGCACCACAAAGTGAGGAAAATTGGCCCTCAATGGGCAGGACTAATTTTATTATGTATACCGGTGAATATAGAGTTTCTTGTGTGGTGGTTCGGGTTGTAGTCCGATAATCCCACAAGGCATAAAAAATCTTGTATGTACAAGAATTTTTATTCTTATCCACCATCTTCTAGAGTATATCTGATAAGGTCATGTTGAAGGTCTCTATCTCTCCATTATCCATTACATGATAGTTAGATGAGTGGATTGATTTGATATTATACTCCTGATACAACCTTTCCAACTTAGAAGAACATAAATTGGTGTCATTTTCCATTAGTATTGTATGAGGGACACCAAATCTAGTAATGATGTTGGATTTTATGAAGCTGATAATATTATTTTCCCCAACTTATTTGAGGGGTATAGCCTCAACCCACTTAGAGAAAAAGTTGGTTCTAGTGAGCATGTACTTGAACTGCTTGGCTATAGTAGGAGGATATGGCCCTACAACACCCAATCCCCATACAGTAAATGACCAAGAGTATTTGGCTATGTGCAAAAAATCTAGGCGTTGATGAATGAATTTAGCATGCACTTGGTGTTGGAGTTTGTGTCCTAGGACCAACTGTTTGTACTTTGATTACATAAATATTTGATGTATTTAATATTAATAAAACTTCTTATTATATATTGTTTTTTATTTTTCATGAATCTAATATAATAATGTCCTAGAGTATACGTCGCATTGACAAGGTCATAGTAGTTCCCCGCTATGATGAGAACCTTGATGTGCTATGATGTTATTCTCAAATAATGTTTTGTGGTTGGATAACGTACTATGATGGGACACATAGTACATATAATGTCAGGTGTGAGTAATTGTAAGTAGATGAGTCTTATTCTTATGAAGTTCTCACTTGGTAATCTCCAAGAAGGGAGATTATGAGAACATACTTGCCAGTAGGAATTCCACATGTTTTGGTGTCATTAGATATTCATATCTATGAGCATGTGTGATGGTCCTTAAACTTTAATATTATTATTAATTCATGTTATAACTTGCGTACTTAGATGTATTTTATAAACCATGATAATAAAAGTTCATAGTGAAGTTAGATATGTTGGGTGCGACACGAGTGAAATTTCATTAATGAATAAGTTGAGGAAGGATTTGTCCCTTCTATCTTTATGAAAGATGATATCTTGGCCCTTTAATTGGAATAGAACCATTGCATTAAATTCCATGGCCATGGTATAATGACGTATTTATTTCAGATAGTCAAAGAAAGACATATCGAGCATATAGGTTGGTGACACAGATGTACAAATTTCTTGATGAGATATTGTGACAAAGGGATTAAATTAAACATTGAGCATTTGTATGTGGTTGTTGATGTTGTGACATTAAGTTCTTTCTCTTAGGTGCCTTAACCCATTGTTAGACAGTAATCTTGGGCTTTAGGCAAGAACACCTAATACCAATGAGAAAGAATCATAGAGGGTCACACACTAAGTGTTTTCATTGATATTGATTAAATTCTATTTGAGTTTAATTAATGGAGTAAATATTATTCTCAATTATGATAAATAATTTTATTCAAGTTATATCAATCATATAAATTAAATAAATATTGATTTTATAGAATTTGAATAAAATATTTATTTTATTGAATATTTTAATAAATATTTATTTTCTAGATTATGAATAAAATATTTATTTATGAATAACATATTTATTCAGTTATTCAATAAATGCTGGAGTAGTTTGAATGAACCAAGACCGAGTTCAATGACAAATATTAATTAAAAAGACCGTTACATAATATTTTTTATTGTGCAAGTTTCCACACACCAGAAAATAGTAATAATATAATTATTATTATGTGGAATGAGGTTTATTAAAGGTAATAAATGTTATTTAATGGATGTTATGCAATTAAATAATATTTTAACTTAAATACTAACTCTATAATAGACATATTTTTCTATTATATAGAGCATCTAAAATTAAAAATAGAGAATTGTTGCACACAACGAATTCTCTCTCAAATCCTCTCTCCCTCTCAAGAATGAGAAGTTTAAGAGAGATTTATTTAAGACCGAAGAACGAGCGATCAAGAACAAACAATGAAAGATATTCTAATCACCATGCTAGCACCCAGAGATCGAGTGGTATTTCTTGGAGATCATAGGAGCACATGCGGATCACCGTTAGAGGGATTATATCCTTGGAAACAATAAAGGTAATCCGAAAGGGTCTTTTCAGACGATCAACATTCACCAACGAAGAAAGTTACTAAGCCCAGGTATTTATTTCTTCAAATATTAAATAAATTAATTATAAATTTTATGTGCAAGATCCTAACTATTGGTTTTAGGCAATGATTATTAAAATAAATTTTAATATATCACCCACATCCAGATGCTTCCACTACACCCGAAACCATAACATGGAAAGAATGAAACTTTTTGGTGAATTTGGTGCAATCCTGTGTCATTGAAGGCCAGAAACATCCAAGCCTCCAGATTTGATGGGAAATCTTGAATCCTGACTAGTGGGCACCATAGGACCCTATGTGAACTTCTTTCATGATATTTATAGTATCTTATTTGTCAATGCACCTAAGGAATCCATAAAAGCCTCGTTACAGAGGACTTTTTGGTGGTTTGGGCTATCATAAAGAGTAAAGTTGGAAAATTTCCATCGATTTTTATCATTTCCATATTTTTATAATGGGAGTAATCTATTTTGATGGTATTCCAAAATAATCATCATCCAACCAATTGTAGGACCAATTGGTTCAGGGATGGGATTAACCTCGTTGATTTCTTCCATGTCA
The DNA here is from genome assembly GCA_963277665.1 of Viscum album. Taxonomy (NCBI): domain Eukaryota; kingdom Viridiplantae; phylum Streptophyta; class Magnoliopsida; order Santalales; family Viscaceae; genus Viscum; species Viscum album. The sequence goes on from OY728141.1 coordinate 343,825,852, forward strand.
ATATGAACAAAAGGCAAGACCATTATACAGCACGCAATGCTGATGACTGTTTCATCCCGATATGAATCTTATAAATATATATCTGAATTTCCAATACATTTGACTAAGCATTATATGATCATGGGATGTGAGTCAATGTCATCTCTAAGTGGAATTCTGTCATTAGTTTTTGGACATAGTCAAGAAGGGGGATTAACTCTTCCTTTCTAATGGAATAATCATTGCTCATATGCTTGATTAACAATTCTAAATCACCCTTTAACTTCATGTGATCTATGGACATTTGAAGTGATAGTTTTATCCCTGAAATGAGGGCCTGATATTCTACCTCATTATTTGTAAAACCTTCTAATAACATGAAAGAGTTAGGTGAGACTGACTTTACTAGGGAGATGAGCACGACTCCCAACCCAACTTTATTAAGCTTTGGGTCTTCTACCCTTTTACCTTTTGGGATTTTAGATGCACTATCAAAATAAATCTCCCATATATGGGGACCTATAAAATATAGAAGATCTATTTATTAGAAAACTTAGTATTTAATGATTTCGTTTCTATAGTGGGGTGTTCTACAAGGAAGTATAATAATGATAGACCTTTTACCGCCTTTTGGGGAATGAACTGAATTTCAAACTACTGCAAGATGACTTCCACCGTTCCAGATATCCAATCAACATATGATGACTAATAATGTATTTGAGTAGGTTTATATGAGAGAATAAATAGACCTTGTGATGCTTCAGTTAGTTTCACTATTTTTGGACCGTAAAGATTAGTGCCAAACAAATTTTCTCAGTATCTAAATGATGAGTCTTAATGTTAAGAATGGTTCAACTGAGATGATAGTGTCTATTTCATTCCTGGAATCATTCTTTTGTGTAAGGAGAGCACCCAACGATTGTTCTAGTTCTGTCACATATAAAATGGGCGGCTTTCCCTCAACAGGTGACATCAACACTAGTGGACTCAAAATATATTTCTTGATACTATCTAATGATTCCTGATAGTCATCAGTCCACTGGTATGTGTCACCTTTTTTCATCAACCAGTTGAAGGGAAAACACTTTACTGCAAGGTTTTATATAAAGTGCCTAATATAAGAAAGGTGTCCTTGTAATCCCATAAACTCTTTGAGGTTTCAATGGGGTGACATATCAAGGATAGACGTTGTATTCTTGGGATTGAATTTTATTATATAATGGAATACCATGAAGCTGAGAAACTTCCATGAGGTATCATTGAAGACATAATTTAAGGGGTTCATTTTTAGGCAATGATTCCACAGTTTATTAAAGATGGTTTCAAAATCAACAAGGTCATTTGAACGTTGCTAATATTTAACCACCAGATCATCAACATAGCACTCTACATACTTTCCCAAAAGGGTTTAAAGATATGATACATGAAATGTTATTGACACTAGAAAATTTATTCCATGAACTTTTCCACACGACCGATGATATTATCCACACTCAGACACTAAATTTCAAGTTTGAGTCAAAATGAGTCTTTATTCCAGAAGGAGAAGATTGTATTTCCATGTTCTATAAGAATTCTCACACATCGAGGGATGGAGATTCCATATAAAATTTTCCCAATCTAATGGAATAGTGGTGAGAACTTCCCTTTGAGATTTGTACATGAATTTTGGAATGAGAGGTGGGGTACCCAAAAATTCCTCGACCTGGCTTAAAAAGTTCATGATGCGACTATGCAATTTTCACAGGGGTTAGTTATGGTAGAGAAGGTACTGTCACTGATCCCAAGTATAGGTATGGGGGTTTATCCCCTATAGAATAGAGTAGTGGGTTCACCCTAGGTGGTCCTGCGTGCACACAACCTATGCGCTAAGAGGTTCACACATTCCCTACCTACGTGGCCCAGAAGTATCAGCTACCCCTATGTTAGGTACCTATGTGGGGTACCTACATGGACAAACTTATTCTCACAGGGTCCTGTGTTTTCCTATAAATAGGACCTTGTGGCTCCTCATTTGGGGGACTAGAAAAATGAAATAAGCTTCAGAGATTTGGTCACATATCCCCTTCGCCCAGGCCCTCAAAAATATTTCAGGTAGCTCTCCAAAACCCAATAGAAGAGGGAATTAAGCGGAATAGTGAGATAAAATTCCCTCCAGGTAATGAAACACAAGAAACCTACATGAGGACCCTATCCCATAGTTGAAAAGCACTAGTGTGAAAGTCCCTCCCCAAATCTAGGACATTCGTGAACCCTTCCAAGGACACTTGAGAAAAAACTTAGTGCCTAGAGAAAGGCCTAACCCAAGGGCTGTTTCCCATGTTATCCATTGTCGAATGAATCTATAGCTCATGTAGGATTACCCTGTGTAAAGCACTTACAATTCCATACAAGTCTGATCTATGTAAAGAACCTCCTACTCTCTAAGACTTGACCTGCCTAAGACACCTTCTAAGCCTTATTTTAAGCCCCTAATGACAGGGAAACTCTTCCTTTGGACCCCTCATTTGAGGGGGAAAAAATTTAAGGCTACACAAAATCCTTTGAACTTGCACGACCATGGTGAGAGACACACCCACGTTTCTCTCATTTAGTTATGCATTCCTTCGATCAGAGGTGTCTTGCACTTGTATTACCCGAGAGATAGGGTCCTCGAGGTGAATGTAGTTATGCATCCCATCGGTCATGAGGACTTCGACCTTGAGAGAAGTTACAAGGACTTACCAGTCTCAGATACAAGGTATAGAACCATGTCCTTCCCTCACCATCTCTAAGACTAGGGACCTATAGTTCCATATGGTAAGGGAGGGGACCACACTTTATTTTCCCTTTGAGGGTTAGTGGATTATCCTCCTCTCTTATCTAGAACTAGAAAAATGGAATACCTCATGTAGTAATCCCATGGTATTTTTTATGGGCTATTTCTAGGTGGGTAGTCTGATGTGACTATCCTGGTTACCAAAACAAGAGAGGATACATGTACATCAAATCCCTTTCTTCTTCTCTTATCACCCTGCCCTCATGAACCAGTGAATCAGGGACTATGTGGTTTTCTAGATATTCCACTTATTATTATTTATTACATTTGAGCATGAACAATGTGGTATTATAGGTAATCTATGATCATGAAATCCACACTAATAGACGCATGTATTGACATAGAATCTTTTTTTGGATCTTCCTCTTGCATTTCTTTAAAGGGAATGCATAGGCGTGGGTCCTCAAAGCCATGTATCCAACCATGAGGGAATATTAATAAATGGTGTAAGCCCTGGATTCATCCCTTAATATTCTCAAAGGGTTCACATTCCCTATGAGACAAACCTTTAGAGGGACTCCATAGGTGTGGGTCCTCACAACTGATCTACATGGGATTTGATTCCTGTCCAAATGGGATATGTAGGAATACTCCATGAGGTCCAAACCCAAAAACCAAAAATCAACCCTAATTATCTCTAGGAAATATTTCTATTAGGTTTATTTCTAACCTAGGATCTCACATTCCTTTCAGGTTCCTTGGGATACCTCACTATGAGTTCCACACCAAACTTTGGCTAGACACCTTTCGCCTAGATTTCCTTACTGCACGACATTAAATTTCATGTTTTGGTCCTTGTAACATGAACTTAAAAGGTATTATGTGTCCCATTAAGTGGCACCAAAATATGTGGGTTATGATTCCTTTCATAATGATAAATAGGAATCCCATCTCATGGACCTGATCCTGACATCAAAATAACTCCCATTTCCCTGGATGATGATGAACTTCAGAGCGCTCCACTGTGTAGATTAAAACCAATATCAAAATAATAAACAACTAAAGGATCTATCACTAGTATGATAAATTTTACCATCGATGGAGAACCTCAGATACACACATATATATATATATATCTATTGATGAAGAACCTTGGATACATATAGATTATTCTAAATCCATTCATGCTAATAATTGATTGTTATTTCAAGGGAGACCCGTGTCATACTTGGGAATTAATGAAGGATACATGAATATGTCTTAAATATTTAAGATATTCCTAGAGTAGGAAATAATTCCTCCCAAAAGGGTTTGATTAGATTTAAATCCCATACTCTCAATTAATATGATTCCTTAAGTGTCATTAGAACCATTTCCCAATTACCACCTACCTTTGGAAAGTAGGTTCACGAAACATCTTGAATAAGGGAACTGTTAGGAGTTTCCAACCCCATGAACAAAACCCATTGGAGTCTGTTCAAAAATAGTGAACTTGGAATGAAATATTGTGTGACCACTCAAACCCTCACAATAATACCATTGAACAAAATACACAATACATTTTCTTCATAAATACACATTGTCATGTAGCACCAGTATTCTTCAGACCAAAGAGAATTATATAGTAGTAAAATACTCATTGAGGAGCCCTAAAAGTGGTGTATTAATCATCTTAAGGGTCCATATAATTTTGGTTATACCCTGAATATCCATACATGAAGGGAAGGGACTGATATCCAGTTGTAGAATCAATCAGAAGTTCTATGATTGGAACTGAGAATCCGTCCTTTGAAAAATGCCGGTTGAGATATCTGAATTCAATGAAAACTATAATTTAACCATTATTATTATTAATAGAGATTACATTGACCATAAATTTTTGGTATCAAACTTCCCAAATGAAGTTGTCTTTAATGATCTTTTTAACTTCAACCTTAATTTTTGCAGTGTGAGTTGGGTGTGTCCTTCTGGTTTCTTGTTTGTAACCCTAATGGTTTAATGGTAAGCTCAGGTGGTGGGTGGACACTTTAGGATCAAGGCCTGAAATTTTTGTGTAATTTAATAAAAATAAACCTAATTTTTTCTTTATAAATGAAGCATACACATCTTTTTCCTTAGAAGACATAACTGTGCTAATCAGTGTGGGCTGTGGGTCCTCCTATGTACCCATATTCATCTTTCTGAGTTCATCAATATTGGAAGAGACCTATTACTTTAATATTAGAGGTAAATAACTAAGGTCCTATTACTCTTCCTATTCATATTACTATTTATTCATGGGGGAGTAGGTGAGAAAAGATATTTCTAAGAGTTTGGAGAGGAGTCAACATTTTGACATCCAAAAGATGAAGTAGCTTCCTCTGACCCGACTGATGTCATGAGGTTTCTTTGATGATCTGAAGTGGAGATTAGGGATGGAGAAGAAGTGTCTCCACTATATCATAATTAAATAATATATTTTTATGATTCAACTAATGAATAAGGGATCAGTTAAAGCTCAAGGGGTGGAATGAGGATATTGCCTCCCAAGCTTTTAACATTTTTTGAAAGGTTGTTGACCTTTTCAGCACTACTGGGCTCAGTCATCACGAATGATATCATGAAGGTCATTAAAAATGTATGCAAATTGGGACTTATATATTTTATTTTATTTATGGAAAATACATATTATTTGATGATCTATTTTAAAGGAATTTTAAGATTCATTTATAGACCATTCAGGGCAGTGATCCGAGCGACATCGTTAGTCATGGGTTGTTTCCCTTCCCTCTGGTAGAACCCCACATAGATGTATTAAGATTCAAAGGATCTGAATGAGGATTTATCACCATGAAACATCCCAATTTTTCCATTAATGAAATACTTGATTCATTGGTGGTATGATGAGGGGACTACCATGTGTTGATGTAACCAAGTCCTTCCCAGCAGAACATTGATGGTTGTATCTTTCCAAATAACTAGGAACTCTAAGTTGGATATGAGGTCACCAAACTGATATCTAAAACTGATTCTTACAAGGATATTTTTCTTGATTTTTTCATAACCCTATAGTGTTAGAGTTTAAGGGGACAAGTTATCCTTTCCATAGCCCAATTGAAGAAGTATTTGGACTGGAATGAGGTTGACCCCCGAGCTATTATCAATGAAAACCCTTCGGATATCAACACCATTTACCCTTACAAACACATACAATGGTCTGATGTTACCTTATATAATGGAATCTTTATCTTAATACATGAAAGATATAATTGTGTGATACTATACATGATCAATCTCTATCTGATATAATTCAGTAGTGACAACATAAACTTCAAATTCCTTAGGGATCAATAAAGCCTCTGAGTGCTTCTCAGATATCTTTTAACAAACTCAAAGCATCCAGGATTAAAAACCTGACTGGTACCAGGGCCAAATAATTTAATATTTCATACTTCAGGGCTAATGGTTTGTGCTTCCTAGAATGGGTATGCTCTTTCATAGGATCTTTAGGAGATGAATCACTTGACGTGGGTAGACTGAACCTTGGAACAATAGTTGATGGTTCTCCTATCCTTGGTGGGTAAGGCTGAATAGGTCTTCCTTCTTTATGAGGTTGATCGTATGATTTAACCCTGAGTATATCTTCTATGATGATTTAATTAGGGTGGATTTTGGAATACATGGGGGAACTTTCATGATCTTTTTGGATGTATTTACCATAAGTTTTAGTAGTATAGACAGTCTTGGTAGGGCTGTGGCTAAAATATTGAGTTCTACCATGACTGTGTATTCCTCGGTATCCTCATCTCTGATGATATATTCCTCTAGTTCTCCAATTGGGTGTGGGGAAGTCAGGTTCATGACCATATTCATCATTAGATAAGGGATCCATTAAGTTAATGAAATTAATGGAATAAAATATTAATTATTTTTCTGATGAGGATTCCATATGGTGGGTCAATTCCCATGGTACCATTTGGTGGGGAGATGCCTATATCCTCTAAGATGAAGGCATAAAATCTGAGAGATTCAGGGATGGTTTTGGAACCCATACAATATTGTATTCTTACACTTGATTTTTTCTTCTCTGATTATGATGCTTCTTGGAGAACTAGTTCTTGGAGGACTATGGTGTCATTACAGTTGGTCGTGTTATAGAAGGAGAAACTAGAGGAACGATTGGTTGATTTAAATATGCCTTTAGTATGGTGTGAGTTCTATTGTTTTTCTTCTTTTTCATATAATCATTGAACTTCTATGAACACTTTTTAGAAACTTCTTTCCACCCCCTTCTTCTTTTGGGTCAGTAGCGGAAAAACATGCCACTTGTACTGATGGTTTTACCAACTTCACCTATCTAGATTCAACCATTTTTTGTAGTATGTATTTGAAAACAAATCATTCCTAGATAGAGTGACCCTATATCTAGTGAAAATGGAAATAATTAGCCCGATCATTAAGACCAACCTAGTCAGGCCTCTTGGGCTTTGGAATATTGAGTATTTTTTTCAAAGTTGCTATGAAGTTTCCATGAACTTTCTCATTTCATAATGAATAAACATTATTTTTTATGTTCCTTGAACTGATTTTTCCTTTATAACCTTCACTCATCCTAACAAGGAGGGAATTTTACTGATACTAAGGAGAGGGTGACTCACAATATGGTGTGGGATTTAGATCTATAGTTGGTGTAGGGGATGGATTAAACATAACAGTGACAATCTATAATTTCCATATTCTCTTCCCCTGATTTGATGGAATAACTTTTTACTTATCCTTGGTTCATGAGATGATATCTTATAATCATTGAGAAACTGTAGTAATATCCAGAACCCACCATTTTATTTCATAGTGATGAGCTTTATAAACCCTATTTTTTCCTTATAAGACTTTGAAATATATGAAGGAATATTTTTAGTGCTAGGCACCGATACATTGTGTAATTCCGAGTCCCAGTGTTCCCAGAATTAATTTTATAAAAATTTTAAATACATTTTATAGCATGCACATGCATTTTTTCAGAAATAATGAGATATATTCTAAACAGAGTCTTGAATTGAAAATTTGGGACCACAGTTGAATCAAGAGCATGAAGTTTACCCTAGGCATGACCTAAAGTTTATTATAATGGTATGTTCGAATAAAATTGGTTGTTTTTGGGTGAAGTTAAGTAAATAAATAAATTATTTATTTATTTTAAATTAAATGGCCAAAACATAAAATGTTATAAATATGTCATTATGGAAAATTTCTAGGGTTATCCACATAAACCTAGGATTATTGAGAGAAGGTACCATCACCCTTCATTGGAGAATCGAGGATGGGATATCAAATAAAAACTAGATTAAAGAGAATCTAGGTACAACAGATGCAACATATCCTATCTATCATCGGAAGAAATGTTTCCCCCCCAAAAATGATCCGATCTTGAGGTAGGACTCATCAATTGTGGTTTCTACCCATTTAATTAAATTGGTAAAGCATGTTTTGATTTTATTTATTCGATATATGAATAATAAAACCTTTACATGATCCCATTTGATCGACTTAAATTTTTTATTCAATTTCTTCTAGATTATGTCAAGTTTTTCACCTTAAATATCCCTAATTATATGATCACTATCTAATAACACTGGACCAATGATGTTATCACCTTTTTTATTATTCCTTTTCACCTCACATTCTTTGTATTCTTCATTATTGGATCATGAGGTCATGATTCAACTATTTCTAGGTGGATCCAAGCACGATCGAGCCCTCAGATTCGTGGTGGATGTGCGCACAATGAAAAGTTTGGTGATCTATAGAAATAACGAGTTATTTTTTGGGATATAAGTGATTATTACTGTGTATCTAGAATCTAGGATTGATATGGAAGAAACATGGGAATCATGCGATATGGTAGTGACTTTGAATAGTGGTTTGGGATCCGATTTCCAGCCACTAAAGGGCCAAAAATCAACAAATGGTGATTTTACCCTCATTTTCAGTAGAACTCAAGTAGCCAATGGATAGAAATCATGATGATAGGCATGGATTTTGGATCTGCATGATAGATATCAGTTTCTACAAAAATCTTGTCTTCACATCTTGTAGTGTGATGAACACATGCCGTGTAGTACCCCCTTGGCTACGACATTAGGGGTTTGATAAAGATAAGGGTCACACACCATGTGACTAGGAAACACACCATGTGACTAGGAAACACACCATGTGACCCTTCTTTAGAAGGTAGTCCGTGTACCAGAATCCCATAGACAAGACCTCGTGTGGGAGGACACACTATATACTATAGTACACATGCACAAATAAGATTACATAGCATGGCCAGATAGACACAGGTAGGCCTTGGATGGATGAGACATGCCGTGTGGGCCCCATACACACAGTGTATATTGATTTGGACATTGATCTGTATCCAAAGGAGAATATGGATAGACATAAAAGTGGGACCACACACCATATAGTCCCCTTACATGTTGTTCACTTCCTCTTTGAGGAGATTCTATCTCTTGTATCTTCTTCGTTTGGAATTGGAATTTGTCCTGTGAGTAGCATATCCTGAGTGTTTTTTCCATGTAGAACGTGATAGTGCCTTCTGTAGTGGATTTGGAGATATTATGGGTTTTTTTCAAGCATGAATCTTCTTTAGGTGGTGCTCTATGATGATAGTTATTGGGAAAGATCATCAAAGAGAGTGTCACCCTCTTATGGAGCCAGGGTATGAGTCCTGTAACTATTTAGTGGAACCCTCTTGCAGAGTTAGGGCATGAGTCCTCTACCTATTGAGTGGAACCCTCTTATAGAGTGAGGTCGCGAGTTATCTACCTATTGAGTGAAACCCTTCTTCATATCCAGGTTATGGGTCCTCTACCTATTGAGTCGAACCCTCCTATGGAGTCAGGGGATGAGTCCTCTACCCACCGAGTGACACCCTTTTGTAGACTTAGGGAATGATTCCTCTACCCGCTGAGTGGAAACCTCCTCCAGAGTCAGGGCATGGGTGATCTACCTATTGAGTTTCACCCTCATATGGATTCAAAGGATGAATCCTCTACCTATTGAGTGTCACACTCTTGCAGATTCAGGGCATGGTTCCTCTACCTATTGAGTAGAACCCTCTTACAGAGTCAGGGAATGGGTCCTCTATCTATTGAGTTTCACCCTCCTATTGTACTAGAGCATGGGTCTTCTACCTAGAGATGGTGTCCCCTAGACTGTGTGGCATAATGGTGAGGTGTGGATCCATATGGTTACTTATTTGGAAAGACCTGCAAGATGATGGGAATCATTGATGAACCCTTTGGAACAATTGTAAGACTCATCATCCTAGGATTGTATATGAGATGGAGATACATTAATATATCACATGAGGTTTTTTTTATGATCATATATATTTATACCTTTGTTTTGGGTTTTCTTTATATGGGTTGAGCTATCTAATTTTATTGTGTCTCTTACATACCCCCTTCATTTTTTAGGGCATTCTGTTGGGTATGTATATACTCACCCCTAGATGGGATTTTCATGCTTGCGTCATGTCTTATATAGATGATAGAATGGTCAATAGCGACTAAAGATGAGTATAGGGATACCTGGGTGCATTTGATAGTATATGGTGGTTAGGTATTGGAGTTCAAGAGATGGGATTTCACAGAATTTACTTTTCTAGTTTTTGTGAGGTTGGGATAAAATTTTTAGTTGGGTGTGTATTTTTCACCTTTATATTTTAGATTATGATGTCATACTCTTTATATTACCTAGAGGTTTTTTCATACATGGTTATTACTCTAAATGTTAATGTATTTTCATTTTATTCCTCTGTAATTTTTCATAGAGATGGTTGGGTGTGTGCATACAATAAAATTAGGAAAAATACTCCCATATTATTTATGACTTTAGAATCTTTTCACTAGACCCTAGCCTATGTAGGTGGGATTAGGGTAGCTGTGGATTGACTCTATACCAGCTAGGCATGCCCCAGTGGGTTAGGTTGTGACTAATTGGTATCAGAGATGGTTCATTCCTTGTGATAGAGTTTAGAGTTTTTCCATTATGAGGATTTGGTTGGGACTTTATGAAATAGTGTCAAAGTGTATCGAGTGTGGCTTTCAAGCTAAGTAACCAAGTGTTGGTGAAACTATTGACATATCCATACACCAATATTTTGACCACTTACTTGTCAAATCGACATACTGAGACATTAGTTGTAGGGAATATTGGTACATTCATCATATAGGATTGAGTATTTTGACTATCCTTCTTGATTAAACTCCCTATATATATATATTCTCATCTGACTGTGGTATGTCTTGATTACTTTTAGGATGCCTCCTCAAAGTTAACTAACCATGTTACTGATCTAAAATCATGAAAACACTCTAATGAGTGATGTGTCCTTAGTTTAGGGTCCATTGCATGATATCCTTCCTCTAGGTGGGTAGGTAGCATCACCCCACCCTTCGAGAAGTAGGTAGTACCAACAGAGTAGGCTGAGGATGCATTATGACTTAACACACTCCACGAGTTCCAGCACTAGAGTCCGCTGAGGTTCCATGGTGAGCCAAATCCCCAGGTATCAGATGATTGGATCAAGTTGGTGGTCCAAGTTTTTAGGCTTATGCATAACTTTAATGATTACATGGTTTCACTGATAACTAGTATTTTCCAAAAATTATCCAAGTGCTGGTGGAGTTTAGTCAGGAAGACACATGATGAGTCGACATTCTCATGGTCTGACTTCCAGTAATTATTTTGTGAGGAGTACTACCCCACATGCTTACTCTTATTTTTAATTCAATAGCTTCTAGAATTTTATTAGGGAGGGATGGAAATTTATTATTATCCCATGAGGTTCACTGACCTTATGCGGTACTTCCTCTAAATGATTCAGGATGGCTACTTCCGAGCATAGAAGTTTGAGTAGGGTCTTCATAGATACATTTGTGATAGTGTGGTAACCTTGTGAATTACCACTTATGATGGAGTGTTAGAGTAGGTGTTGGAAATTGAGAGCTTACTTTTAGAGGGAAAACATGCAACTGGAGCTATCAGTGGGTGTTATATAGTTGAGTTATCTATAGTGACTAGTAGTCACTAGTCGGTGGGATCTCGACATAGGAGATATTCTCAAGACCAAACTTAGGCATGTGTTTAGGTATCACAAGGATAAAATATAGGACTAGGGTAGACTATAGAGGGGATATGTTATACATGTGATAGTCAAGGTTACATGGAACATTATTTCCCTACCTGATGTGCTGAGGAGGGTAATCAGATAACGGGTGGAATGACACAATAGAGGAAGTTCCATGATCACAGTTCTCCCAAGTGTGGCTAGGGAAGCCCCTAGGGAGGAAGATATGGTAGAGGATTATGTTGTACTCTAGGAGGAGGATATAATGGTGGTGTATGATGTTATGAGATACTTCTTTCACCGCCACCAAACATCCCATGTCAGGTTTAGGGAGCTGGCGGTTAGGGCCGTGGGAAACTGTAGGCTATGAAGGCATATAACCTGGTAGTTTAAATGATGATTATAGGTATAATATGTGTTTATTATACTCTTAATTTAGTAATATTAGGCACAAGTGAGAGTCATTACTTCATCTCCTTACTCTTGGTGTGAGAGCTGGAGCTCCCAGTTAATACTTTAGCCTAGTAGCTTCAGTTTGAGGTTCATACATGGGACACTTCTTTGATATCTTTTATCTGATGCTAGTGTAACCTATTACTTGGTGGATATAGTTTCTCGTGGTACCTATTGGTCATAAAAATTAGACCTTATGATTTCATCTTGGGTATAGAATGATTTTCCATGGTCTGTGCCTAGATAGACTATCACCACAGATGAGTCAGATTCCTTCAGACATATGGGATGCTATTATCCTTTTTGGGAGAGAAAGATCTTGTGGTGGAGCGAGTGGGTATTGTGAGAAATAAGATATAACCCATCACCCATCAGTTGAAAATTTTATACCTGGGCACAATGATCTCTTTAGGAATATGGATTCCTTCAGTCATGGAGGATTATATGGATGTCTTCCTTGAGGACATTTCAGAACTACCTTTGAGGTGGTAGATGAATTTTTTTATTGAATTTAATACTGGGAATGATTTGATATATTCTACAACATATTGGATAAACCCTACTAAGATCCTGGAGCTAGGGGTGCAGTTGGAGGAACTTTGAGAGAAGGGGTTTATTAGACCCAGTGTGTCCCCTTAGGTAGCTTTGGTTTTGTTTGTGAAAAATGTGGATGTGAGATTGTGGTTTTATGTGGATCATCTTAGCCTAAATCAGGATATAATAAAGAAAAATTACCTCTTTCTGATGATTGATGACCTCTTTTATTAGTTCCAAGGAGTGATATGATTCTTGAAGATCGATCTCATTTCTATATACCACTAGTTTAGGGTTTGGGAGGCTAATATTACAAAACTTGCATTCTAGTGTTGCTATAGAAACTATGAGTTCCTATTAATTCCTTTCAGTGTGATGAATTCCCCATCATGTTTATGGATTTGATGAACCGAATCTTCTAGCTGTAATTAGACTTTTTTTGTGGTTGTATTAATTGATGACATACTCATATAGTTTTCATTAGAGGAGGAGCATGAAGAGAACTTGAGAATATTCCCAGAATTACTCTAAGATCACCATATTTATGGTGATATCTCTAAGTTCAAGTCCTAGATCCATGAGGTTAACTTTCTGTGGCATATCATTTATAAACATGGATTAGTTGTGGAACCAATGAATATTGTTGCAGTGATTTCTTGGGATCCACCCTATAATGAATCAGATTTTATATGGTTTTATTTTTATAAATTAATTGGGAAAATTCTAATACTAGGTGCTGAGATGACATGTGATTTTGAGCCCCGATGTGCCCAAAAAAATTCGTTGAAAAATGTTAACTTTTTAATAGTATGCATGAGATATTTTCCTAAAAAAGTAGAATAACTTCTAAACGGGTTCCCAAATTAGAAATCTGAGGGTACCGATGCATTCAGAGCAGTGAATTTACCTTAGAAGAGGCCTAACCTTGGTCGACATGGGCCCTATGTGAAATATAGTTTTTGGATGTAAACATCATTAAAATAATTTAATGAAAATTATTTTTGATGCAATGTTGGTTTTATTTTTTTATATTACCTATTTTTAGGAATCCAGGGTTATGACATAACCTTGAAAACCCTCTAAGGCAAGGAGAAGAATCTCTCTCCAATGAAATATGATTAACTAGAGAAAAAATATAAGATCATCATGCCAATGGAGTTGGGAGATCTCATCAACGAAGACAACATACCATTCTTTATGAACAAAGGATATAAACTCCAGATAGGACGTTGTTTTCTTTGTGATCTTTCCCTATTTCTGAATTCAACGATGAATGCAGACCAACCCATGAACAGGTTGATCCATAGTTTGATCTCTTGCGAGATGAGTGTTATGTTTGAAAGGATGTAATGGTAGAGAGATCTGTGCGATTTTTTTATTCTTCGTAATCCTTATATTAAGGAAGAATCGAGGCTAACATGAACAAAGGACAATATCTTTACTTTGGGAATTATTTGTGCCTTTATTCTCCCCTATTCTTGTCATTCTTCACTATTGGACCCTCATGGTCACGACTCAACTTTTCTTGAGGATTTTAATGTGATCAGACCTTCAGATCAGATACCAATTGACTGTAGAGGCCAAAATAGTGTAGATTGGGACCCAACGAGGCCAGATCTGTGACTGTGTAATTTTTGGGGCATCGGAGGACCCTCAATGGTCCGTAGAAGGGACAAAAATCATAGATCCTGCACAGTGGTCCAATGAGGAATGACGACGACACCATCTAGGAGAGGAGGTGCTGGCTGGAGTGGCGTGCAATGGTGGGGGCCGAAGGCAATGTCTAGCGGTGATGACAGGCTACGAGGCGGCTGCTGGTGATAGTGGGACTGCATGAGGCCATGGGGCATGGAGGGATGAGATGAGGAGTCTGCATACGTGGTAGAGAGGTGGAACACGGGTCAGTGTCGTATTGGAGGATCCCACGATGGTGAGGCCGTGGTGCAGGTGGAGTAGCAGGCCGGCCATGTGGAACATGACACGACATCACGTCAACATGAGAGGCATGCGGTCGAGGCGGATTGTGTGCGACACAACAAGCTGGACCGCAACACAGGATGAACTAGGGGGAGCCGAGATTCTCCAGTGGGCCGCGATCTAGTTGTCCCAATAGGCCGAGCCTAGTGGTCCGGGTCATCCAGATCGGGTTGGGTCAAACGCATGTTGGGTGGGTCGGATCGGACCTGGACCGGAACCAGGTCAGACCTTTTTACGAAAACATATATAACTTTCAAACCATGTGTCTGTTTTATGAGTTTTTTGTAGCATTGGGGCCCTTGCAATGAGATGGTACTTTTAAGATACTCTAAGTGAGTTTTTTTTGTAGAATTTGTAATACGACCTAATGGATTGAGGTGTAGTGTCTCTCGTAATGAGTGCAATACGAGCAGAATCCTATGGCTGGTTGTGACCTAGAATCTGTGTGACCTAGAAGTTGTGTGACCTAGAAGCTATGTGTATTACTTAGAGACTATGTGTCTCATAGAGACTGTGTTTATTACAGATACCATGTGTCTTACTGAGACTATGTGTCTTATGAAGATTGTGTGTCTTACAGATACTGCATGTCTTACCGAGACTGTGTGTCTTATGGAGACTGTGTGTCTCATAAAGACTATATGTCTCATTGGATTGAGTATATTAGGACTTTATTAGAATGAATGTTGTAGACTTATACCTATGTGAACTAAATATACTTCATTTATTTACTTTTTGTATACTTAGTGTATTTACCTTATGGTATACTTCATGTATCTCCTTTGTGGTATAATTCTTGTATATCCTTTGTGGTACACTCTATGTATTTACTTTGTGGTGTACTCTGTGTATTTATTAGTGGTATTATTTTGTGGTTTCGAGGTGTCCTACTGAGTATTATTTTACTCACCCTTGTATGGGCTTCTCTTGCATGTGTCGTTTCTTGTGCATATGATCGATGCTTTGACAAATTTCTAGGTGGATAGGGAACATGTGGTGCTTATAAATATCATGTAGACAAGTTATGATATTATAGATCCATATTGTTTTCCTACACTTACCCTTCAGGTAGGTTTTTCTTTGGATGAGTTTCAAGAACTTATGATTTCAATTTTTTAAAATATTTCTTTTGTAGGGTTTATATTCTAGTCGTTTTCACTTTCCAGTTTCCTACTATCTTACTCTATGGTTGGTATCTTAGTGTATGCTTTCATTTTGTACTTAGTGTTTTTACATTTTATCATTTTGGGCTTGGAGATGTGTGTGTTTGTATAAGTACTTAGGAAAATGCCTCCAATTTGTGGGATATGCCTACTCAGTTATAGTCTCCAGCCCCTGGACTATCGGAGGCAGGCTTGGGGTAGTCATGGCATGGACCCCTTTGGGACGGGTCATGATAGAGTGGTATCAGAGGTTGTTAGTTCTACTTAAGGACCAGGAGTCTGTGAGGTTGGTTTGGGGAAACAATGTCAAGTGTTTCAAGTTTAGATTTCAGGACAGGGAATCTAGTGTTAGTGCAGTAGCTGACATATCCATACACCATGGCTCTAGATACCAACTTTTTGACTCAATACGTGAAATTAATGGTTGTAGGGAAAATAATGGTACATGCATCATATAGGATTTGGGTGTGTTCTCATGTCCTTATTGAGTCATCTCACCAGGTATACTCTATTGACTATGGTACATCTTTTTTTATTTCAAGATGAATCCATGTAGACAGCCATCCAGGATTCCATTGTATGATAATGAAGATGATCCACCTAGTGATGAGGTGTCAGTTCAGGGGCCTATATCGGAGATATCACCTTTGGGTGATTTACCAGCGATACCACCACCCATTGACAAATAGTTACTACCAACGCTACCATTTGAGGATGAATACAAGATGAGTGAATTTCATGAGTTCCATGGGAAGGGGCCTCCTAGGTTTTGGGGTGATACAGACCCCCAGGTAGCTGAGGATTAGCTGGAGGCATTTACACGTGTCTTCTGTCTTCTAAGGACACCTTCCAACCAGATGACAGTCCTAGTTGTGAGTCTTCTCTAGGGCTCAACATGACAATGGTGGAGATTAGTGACCCAGACACACAATGAGGTGAATCTATATTGGGCATACTTTGAGCATATCTTCAGGGAGGAGTTCTTTCTAGATACATTTCAATCAGTGTGCATACATGAGCTTCTAAATTTGCAGCAGGGCAGTCAAACTGTGGCGAAGTACTCAACAAGGTTTACTGATCTTTCTCTCTACTCCATGGATATGGTACAAGACCCGTTATTTAGGGCTTTAAACTTCAATAAGAGGTTACGTAAGGATATCAGGACATCCATGATATCACTTATCATTCCCACATATGATGGGGTACTAAAGGGATCTCTTCTATTGGAGATATTTCTGGCAGAGCAGATGCCAGCAGTGGCAGCTACCAGTAGACACTAGGTAGCTGAGTCTTCAGTGGTGGGTAGATGAAAATAGTTTTAAGGACCCAAGAGGTTCAGACACTCTAGGTAATGACCCCAAGACACATGATTAGTAGTGTGGGTCTCCCAAGGTAGGGCGATTCAGTCGAAGTATAGGCTGTGTTACTCATGCGATGGTCAGGAACATATGGCTCAAGATTGCCTGAATCATCATACAGACGATCAAGAGAGAGTTGAGGGATCGCTGAGGCAGAGACAAAGGCATGAGAAGGGTGGTTTTCAGGGCATAATACATGGTAGAGGAGTAGGTAGGGCAGCATGAAGTGGGTGTAGGTTTGATGTATTACCACCACCATCCCCAGGTGGTCCATTACAGGCTCAGGGAGTTGGTGGATAGGGTTGAGGATATATTCACAATATGGAGGATTACGACCCTGATACTCCAGGGATGATTATAGATATGATATGAATCTTTTACACCCTAGATATAGTTTTTATAGACACAGGTTCCAGTAATTAATTTATTTCCATAGACCTTTTTTGGGGCTTAGAGATTCCAGTTTAACCATTTACTCAACCCTTACGCTTAGAGACTCCCACGAGAGGGGATTCTATGATCACACACTAGTTATAACAGTGTGAACTTACTCTTGGAGGCAAGAGTTTCAGTTGGGATCTCATGGTAGCGACATAGAGGCCTTACGACGTCATTCTCGGTATGGACTGGTTATCCACAATCCATGCTCAGATTGACTGTTTTAGGCATAGAGTGTGGCGTGTCCGCAGTGATGGTATCAGGTTTTCCTTTTTTGGTGAAAATAAAATACATGAAGTTAAGGGTAGACTTACTCATAGGAGGGTGAAACCAATTAATCATAAGTTGTCTAGACTCACCCTTAGTGAAGTGGATGATAGGATTCCTCAATTTCCTATAGTGGTGGTGAAGTATGAGGACATATTTCCTAAGGATGTCCTCAGATTACCTCCTAGTAGGGAGGTCAACTTCTTTATTGATCTATACCTTAGGATGACATTGATATCTACACCTGCATATCAGATGGCTCCCACAAAGCTTCAGGAGTTGAGGGTATAGTTGGAGGACTTTCAGAGGAAGGGATTTGTGAGACCCAATGTTTCACCCTGGTCATCCCTAATTTTATTTGCCAAGAAGGAAGGTGAGATATTTAGGTTATGTGTGTACTTCCAACACCTGAACCAGGTGACCTTGAAGAATAATTACCCACTAAATAGGATTGATGAACTCTTATATCAGTTGAAAGGGTAATAGTGGTTACCGAAGATTGACCTCAGATCAGGATATCACCAGCTTCATGTACGGGATGAGGATGTACCGAAGACAACCTTCAGATGTCGTTACATCCACTACGAGTACTTGGTGCTGCTGCTTGGCATGATGAACACACCAATAGTGTTAATGGGACTCATGAACATGATCCTTCAGCCTTACTTAGACCGGTTCGTGGTGGTATTTATTGATGACACCCCAGTGTACTCAGTATCCAAGGAGAAGCAAGCGAGACACTTGAGGATGGTCCTAGATAGAATCTGAGAGAACCAACTCTATGGAAAGCTCTTGAAGTGTCATTTCTAGATACAATAGGTCTATTTTTTGGGACACATCATTTTAGAGGTTGTATTTGTAGTATATCCAGTGAAGATTGAGGCGATGCTTGCTTGGGAGCCACCCAAGAGTGTTACCAAGGTGTGGAGTTTCCTTGGTTTGGATGGGTACTATCAGAGGTTTATAGCTAAAATTTATAGAGTAGTAGCACCCTCGACAGATTTGACATAGAAGGGGAATTCTTTCATGTAAACAGAGAAGTTCCATGAGAGTTTTCAGCAGTTGAGGTAGAGACTAATGAGCGCTCCCATATTGAGATTACCGGAGGAGGGTGTCAAGTACATAGTATTTTTCAATGCATAATAAATTGGGATTGATTGTGTCCTGATGTAGAGAAAATCAGTGATTGCCTATGGTTCACACTAGTCGAGACAACATGATAAGAACTATGTGACCCATGAACTTGAGCTAGCGGCAGTAGTCTTCACATTGAAGATGTGGTGGCACTACCTTATGGGAGAGTGATTTATCGTCTACTTTGATCACAAGATTCTCAAGTATATCTTCTCTTAGAAGGATCTAAACTTGAGATAGAACTGATGGATAGAGTTACTCTAGGACTATGACTTTGAGATTTTCTATACTCTTGAGAAGGGGAATGTGGTGGCAGATAATCTCAGCAGAAGATTGAGTTCGAATCTACTAAGCGAGGTGTCAGTGTAGTTGGCCTCATTGTAGATATAATTTGTAGATAGATATGGAGTAGATTATCTCCAGTCGATGGTTGTCACCCCTATACTCTTATAGTCATCCAGCAAGTCATAAATTGAAGATATCGACTGTGAGACCTTACATGCTAATATTTCCATAGGTAATTCCCCTGATGGATATTCAAAAGGTAGGGAGCACACCATTTTTTTAGAGGGAACATATTTGCATCAGTGGAATTTTAGGGGGAGGTTATAAGGGAGTACCACACATCCTCTTTGGCAGTACATACGTGCGTGGAAAAGATGTACCAGGACCTTCAATGTCAGTTATGGTGGTTGGGGATAAAGAAGGTAGTGGCATAGTTCGTTTCTCGATGCCTCACTTTTCATTAAGTGAACACTAAGCACCAGGTTCCAATGGGTTTGACCCAACCCCTTGAGGTTCCATAGTGAAATTGGGATGAGATATCAATGGAATTCATGAAGGGTTTATCACGCATGTCTAGGGGACATGATACCATCTGGGTGATTGCTGACCGACTCACCAAGTCAGCCCACTTACTACCTATTCAGGAGTATAGTTCAGTAGAGAGCTTGAGATGCCTCTATGTACAAGAGATAGTTTAGATTCACAGAGTGCCATTGATGATCATTTCAGATCATGATGGTCATTTTACATTATGGTTGTGGAATATATTTTAGGTGGTGTTTGGGACTCAGTTACACTTGAGCATGACGTTTCATCCCTAGGCGGATGACCAAACAGAGGGAACCATTTAGGCTCTAGAGGCTATGTTTTGGGCCTATATCTTGGACTTAAGTTGTAGCTGGGAGGATCACCTACCACTGGTGGAGTTTTCATAAAAAAATAGCTACCGTTCCACCATTGGTATGGTACCATTTGAGGCCTTGTCTAGGTGACCATGCAAGTCACCAATTTGCTGGACTGACCTAGGAGAGTCAGTACTCATGGGTCTAGAGTTGGTGCGGGATACCACCGAGAAGGTGTAGATCATCCAGGAGTGGATGAGGTCTGCATAGAACTAGCATAAGTCATATGATAATAGGATATGGAGGCCTATAGAGTTTGATTAAGAAAACCATGTGTTTTTATTCCTACCTTGACATAGATTATGAAGATTTGTTAGGGGTGAAAATTAATCTCTGAGATATATCGACCCTTTTCAGATTCTATGTAGAGTTGGAGAGGTGGTGTACCGCCTAGTTGTACCCTTTTAGTTTCATCAGGTACATGATGTCTTTCATGTATCATGGCTGAGGATATACATGCATGACCCATCGTACGCCATCGAATGGGGTGAGCTGGACATTGATGATGGGGAGACTTTTGCAGAGTACTTAGTGGAGATCAAGGATTGATAGTAAAGGATACTTTGTGGGTGGTATATTCCTCTGGTATGTGTTCAATGGCAGCACAAGAATCTCGAAGAAAGCACATGGTAGCATGAGGCTCAAATTTGTGCTCAGTACCCTCAGTTGTTTGTTTATCCCTCCAAATCCATTTTTTTTGGTATTTTCTAAGAGTCCACTTTATGGATAAGTGGGAACCTCACATTCAAGATGTTCATGCCATCACATCCCAAATTTGAAATTCAAAAGAGAGTCACAATAACCACATTTGAAATTCAAAACGATGTGCCTTGGACCAATCACCATCGAAACACCTTGAGTCACCAAATCTCTAGCAGCGGTCCGCCTCGATCCACGCCCTCGATAGAAAAATCACCATCTTCAACTAAAAATCACCACTGTCGGCAAAGATCACCAGAAATCTTTCCACTGAATCTATAGTCCATGAACACCGAAGACACCAATAGCCTTGCCATCATTGAATCACCTTCCGAACGAACCGAAATCCATACCAGATCCATCTTTCTGAAATAAAACCATTAGAAACAAAAATTTCACAAAAATGGAAACAAACCAGATCTGTTGAGAACATTCCCAGCAGAAACCCAAAGGTAGAGTAGAATCCATCAGGAACAACACCTCCTAGAACGACATCGAATTCTCGAACTACACATCCCAAAACACCATCAAACCATCAACCTAGTCCGGTTGGGAGAAGAGTTTTGGGATCTTGGTGCTAGAGCAGAGGACAAGCACCGAAAATGAGCCACAAAATGTCTCTGTGACCCGCAACCTCTGCCATCGGAACCACTTGAAACAGAATCACCAAAAAATAAGAACAACCATTGAGGTAACCAAAAGAAAAGAAGACCTCCACAAAACATGCCTCCTGAAGCACTGACCGCTCGCATAGAAAAATCCCAGAACCTCATCAAAAACCTTACACTTAACTGACCTGGAAAAGAGTAAGGGATCTGGAAGCCAGAGAGAGTTATAGAGGACTGGACTTCCATATAAATACTTGAAGAAACCAACACCAACAACACTATAGAAAACATTTCCGACGAACCGTAATTGCCAAAAAAGAGAGCGTGACTCCATCTAAAATCTCCATCAAAGGACCGAAGCAAAATCATCTTCAACGGGATGAGACAACCGGAAACCGCAACCCGAAACCGTAACCCAAACCATCAGATTAAGGAGAAGAATACGAAGAAGGGGAAATCAAGGTCATTGAAGAATATATAACAAATAGAGAAGGTCGAAACAACCTTAGAGAGAAGAAAAATATATTCGCAAAGGTGAGAAATGAGATGGAGAGGCGAGGCCCTCCAAGGCCAGGGGGATGAACCCTAGATGGAGTTGTAGCGCTCTCGGGGGAGCGCTCCGGGGAGAATGTAATGACTTAGATTTTCTTCGATTTTATTTTTATAAATTAATTAGGAAAATTGTGAGACCAGGTTCTAAGATGACGTGTGATTCTGAGGCTCGGTGTTCCCAAAATAATTCATTGAAAAATGATAAGTTTTTAATAGTATGCGTGAGAAGTTCTCCTGAAAGAGTGGAATAACTTCAAAATAGGTGCCCAGATCAGAAATCCAAGGGCACCATTGTGTTCATAGAAGAAAATTTACCTTAGGTAGGGCCTAACCTCAGCTGGCGTGGGCCATATATGAAAGATAGTTTTAGGACGTAAACGTCATTAAAATAATTTTAATGAAAATTATTTTTGACACGATGTTGGTTTTCTTTTTTTATATTGCCTATTTTCCATAATCCAGGGTTACGAAATAACCTTTTAAATACTCTAAGGTAAGGAAAAGGAAATCTATCTAAAGAATAAAGATGAACTGGAGAACAGATCGAAGATCACCTTGTTAATAGAGTTGGGAGATCTCATCAATGACGAAAACATACCGTTCCTTGTCAAAAAAGGATCCAAACTCCAAGTAGGATGTTGTTTTCTTTATGATCTTTCCCCATTTATGAATTCAAAAATGAACATAGAACAACCCATGAATAGGTTGATCCATGGTTTGATTTCTTGTATGATTGGTGTTATGTTTGTGGGGATATAATGGGAGATAGATCTGTGTGACTATTTTATTATTTGTAATCCTTATAACAAGAATGAATCAAGGCCAACATAAACAAAGACCAAGATCCATACTTCAATAATTCTTTGTGACTTTTTTCTCCCCTGTTCTTAGAATTATTTATCATTGGAACCTCGTGGTCATGAATCGACTTTCTGGGAGGATCAGAACGCGATTGGACCCCCAGATCGGAGGAAAATCGACCATAGAGGCCACAATAGTGTAGATCGAGACCCAATGAGGCTAGATCTATGACCGTATAATTTTTTAGGAATCAGAGGACCCTAGTGGTCCATGGAAGGGACCAAAAATGTGGGTATGGAATGATGGTCTAGTGAGGTATGACGATGAAATCAGCAAGGAGAGACAGCAGTGGCTAGAGCGGCGTGTGGCGGCTGGAGCGGTGGCGAATGGAGAGGTGGTGGATGGAAAAGATGGAGGGATCGTGTGAGGCCATGGGACACAAGGGGGACACAAAAAGGAGGCCGCATACACAACAGGTATGTGGAATGATGCTCAGTTTCATGCTGGAGGAGCCTGCAGCAGCGAGGCCATGGGGTAGGTGGAGTAGTGGGCAAGCTGCATGGAATGAGGCACGCCGCCACATCAACATGGGAGGCACATGGTCGGGGTGAATTGTGTGAGGCACAACAAAACAACCCACAGTGCAGGCTAGGCAGGTTCAGACCAGACCAGGTCGATCTGGGTTCGGTGGGTCATATCAGACCCATACTAGACCCGAGTCAGACCTTTTTATGAAAATAACCATAACTTTCAAACCGTGTGTCTGTTTGATGATCCATTTGAGGATTTAGGAACCTTGTGATGAGATAGTCCTTTTGGGATACTATAAGTGAGTTTTTATGGAAGTTATCATACATCCTAATGTCTTGAGGGGTAGATTCTCCCATAACGAGCACAATATGAGTGGAATCCTATGGCTGGTTGTGACCTAGAAGTTGTGTGACCTAGAAGCTGTGTGACCTAGAAGCTATTTGTATTACTTAGAGACTATCTGTCTCACACAGACTATGTGTCTTACATAGACTATGTGTCTTACCGATACTGTGTGTCTTATGGAGACTTTGTGTCTCATGGAGACTGTGTGTCTCATTAGATTGAGTATATTGGGACTTTCTTAGAATGAATGCTGCAGACATATACCTATGTGAGATGACTATAATTAATGTATTTTATTTTATGTCATACTTTGTGTATTTATCTTGTGGTATACTTCTTATATCTACTTTTTGTTATACTTCATGCATCTTCTTTGTGGTATACTATGTGTATTTTTTTTGTGGTGTACTCTGTGTATTTCTTAGTGGCATTTCTTTTTTGGTTTCGAGGTGTCCTACTGAGTATTGTTTTATTCACCCCTGTATGGGATTTTCTCACATGTGTCGTATCTTTTACAGATGATCGACACTTTGATGGAGCCCTAGGTGGACCAGTACAGGTGTTTCTTAGAGATATCAGATAGACAAGGTGTGCTTCTACGACTCCAGACAACTATCCTACACCTACCCTTTAGGTAGGGTTTTATGTAGATGAGTTTCAAGAACTTAAGCATTCACTTTTGAAAAATATTTCTTTTGGTGGGCTTGTATTCTGGCCCTATTTAATTTATAGTTTCTTACTGTCATACTCTATGGTTGGTATCTTAGTGTATGTATGCATTATGTACTTAGTGTTTTTTTATTTCAGTATTTTGGGCTTGGAGATGTGTGCGTGTGTACAAATAATTAGGGAAATGCATCCTAGTTGTGGGATATTCCTACTCAGTGCTAGTCTCTATCCCCTAGCCTATCAGAGGCAGGCTTGGGGTAGTCACGACATGAACCCCTCAGGGTTGGGTCGTGACACACCCAAGAGAATTTTAGAGGTGAAAAGTTTCCTTATCTTGGTGGGGTACTAAAAGAGGTTTGTGGTAGAATTATATAGGATTTCATCCCATTTTACTATCTTGATGAGGAAAGGGAATCCATTTACCTAGAATGAATAGTACTAGAGAGACTTTTAGGAGCTAATGCTGAGGCTGATGACTGCTCCTGTTTTGAGACTACTAGAGGAGGGCATGGAGTAAGTAATATATTAAAATTCCTCTAGATCTAGGATTGGTTTCATGTTGATGTAGAGGTAGGTAGTGATTTTATATGGGTCTAGGTAGTTTATATCCCATGATCATAACTACATGACTCATGACCTGGAGTTATCAATATCAGTCTTCTCTTTGAGGATGTAAAGGCACTATCTTCTAGGATAGTGATTTATTGTATACTCATTCCATTAGAGTCTCAGGTATTTTTTCATATATATCAACCTAAACTTAAGATAGAGGTGATGTTTAGAGTTCCTATAAGACTATGACTTTGAGATAGTATATACTTATAGAAAGAAAAACATGGTGGCATATTTCCTTAGCAGGAAGTCCCAAGCTCTCTTAGTGGAGGAGGTGTCTAAGCAGTTAGATTTGTTGCAGATAACATTGGTAGAGGATGAGGGTGAAGATTTTCTTTAGTTGAGGATTTTGACCATTCTTCTTCTCCAAAGTTTGAGGGAGGCTTAGTTGGGAGACATATATTTTGAGGTCTTACGTGACTAGATATCCTTAGAAGATTCATCGGATGGATTTTCTAAAGGAGGTAATCATGTCATACCATTCTAGGTATGGATGGTGGTCCCAATCATTTTGTGAGAGGAGGTGGTGAGGGAGTTTCATACTTATTATTTAGTGGTATATCTATATATAGGGAATATGTATAGAGACCTTTAGCGATAGTTTTGGTGGGCTAGAATGAGGTAGAGTGTGGCCGAGTTCATCTCTCAGTGCCTCACATATCAGTAGGTGAGGGATGATCACTAGGTTTTGATAGGTTTGTTGCAGCCTCTTGATATCCCAAAGTGTAAATGGGATGAAATATATATGGAATTCATGTAGGGATTCTACAGACAATGAGAGTCCATGATTCCATCTGTGTGATATTTGACCGACTTACAAAGTCGGTTCACTTCCCTACTATCAGGGAGTAGAGTTCAGTGGAGAGTTTGGGGGAGATGTATGTGAAAGAGATCATTCAACTTCATGGGTTTTCCTTAATGATTGTCTCTTACCGTGATGCATAGTTCACATAATAGCCGTGGAGAGGCTTGTAGGAGGAATTTAAGACCTAGTTGTGGATGAGTATAACTTTCCACCCTAGAAATATGGGAAGACCAAGTGCACTATCTAGGTGTTGGAGGATAAGCTGATGGATTTCATGTTAGAATTTTTCTAGAGTTAGGAGAATCACTTAAATTTTGTGGAGTTTTCTTTATAATAATATCTATCACTTTACTATAAGCACGAAACCTTTATAGGTCCTATATGGGAGACCCTGTAGGTCACCCTTATGTTGAACTGATATTGGTGAGGCATCTCTTATTGGTCTAGAGATGGTGTAGGTGATGATAGAGAAAGTCCAAGTGATCCATGAATGAATGAGGACATCCCAGAACTGACATAAATCTTATGTTGACTGACATCGTAGGCCCTTGGATTTTGATTAGGGAGACCAAATTTTCCTAAGAGTCTCCCCATGATGAGGATTGAAAAGATTCATCTAGGGAGTCAAACTATCTATAAGTTTAATAGATATATTCGAGATCTTTCATAGGTTTTAGGAGGTTGATTACCACCTCTCCTTACCCCCATAGTTGGATCGGGTGTACTACGTCTTCCATGTATCATAATTGAGGAGATACATGCATGATCCTACTCATGTAATTTACTGGAGTGAGATAGACAATGAGGATGGATCCAACTTCGTGTATCACCTGGTGGTGATCAAGGATTAGTTGGAGAGGATCCTGTGTAGTTGGACTATTCCCTTGGTTCGTGTGTTATGGTAGCATGGGAGCACGCAGGAGAGCTCTTGGGGATGGGAGATCCAGATGCGGGCTCAATATCCCCACCTTTTTACTTAGTTCATTTTAGGATGAAAATATTGAAGGATGGAATAATGTATAGACCCTATTTTTTCCTTTTATAACTTTAAAATACATCAAGTAATATTTTCAGAGTCAGACACTAAGAAGACATGCGATTCTGAGGCATAATGTACCCAAAATTAATTTTATAAAAATATTAAATATATTTTATAGTACATGTGTGTAGTTTTTTAGAAATAATGGGATATATCATAAACAAAGTCTAAAATAAAAAATCTTAGACCATGGTTGAATTTTAAGCATGCGGTTTACCCTAGGTGCGACCTAAAGTTTTTTGGTGTGGGACGTTCAAATAAAAGTGGCCATTCGTGGATTCATTTAATTAAATAAATAATTTATTTATTTATTTTAAATTAAATTACCTAAATGTAAAATGATATAAATATCCCCTTATGGAAAATCAACAGGGTTATCCACGTAACCATGGGATTGTTGAGAGCTGGTCCTGTCACCTTTCGTTGTTGAATCAAGGAAGAGAGATCAAATGACAACTAGATCATGGAGAATTGAGGTGAAACAAATTCAATAGATCTTCTCTATCATTGATAGCTACATTATTCACCAAATGATCTGATCTTGAGGTAAGAATCATAAATTTTGGTTTCCACCACTTTGAATAAATTGCTAAATCATGTTTTGATATGATTTATTTGATATGTGAATAATAAAACCTTTACATGAGCCCGTTTGATTGAATTAAATTGTTTATTTAATTTTTTATAGATCGTGACTTGTTTCTCACCCTGGATATCCCCGATTATGTGATTTTTATCCAATAAAGATTGGTCAATGACATTATTACCTTTGTTCTTATGCCTTTCACCCTCAAGTTCTTCGAATTCTTCATTATTAGAATACATGGTCATGATTTGACTATTTTTGGTTGGATGTGAGTGTGATCAGCCCCCTGGATTCATGGTGGATGTGTGAACAATGGATAATTTGGTGATATATTGGCAGATCAAGTTCATTTTCAGGATATGGGTGATGATTCCCATGGATCTGGGATCTGGGATCAAGATGACATTGACATGGGGGGTGGGTGAGGTGGCAGTGGCTTCAAACAGTGGGTTGGGGTCTAATTTCTGGCCACCAAAGGGCCAAAAATCAATGTATGGTGACGTTACCCTCATTTTTGGTGGAAATTGAATAGTCAATAGTTTTAAATAATAGTGGTAGATTTGAATCTAGGATTCATGTGAAAAATCTAATTTTCTACAAAAATATCGACTACACAACATGTAGTATGATGAACACATGTCGTGTAGTAACCCTTTTCCTACAACTCTAGGGTTTCAAGAAAGTTAAGGATCACACATTGTGTGGATAGGACACATGTTGTGTCACCCTCCTTAGGAAGTTAGTGTATGTACCAATAGCACATGGTAAGAACCCCGTGCGGAAGGACACATCATGTACTATAGTACACATGCACGAGCATGATTACATAACATTGCCAGATGAACACAAGTAGACCTCAGGTGGATGAGACATGCCATGTGGGCTATGTACACACCATGTATGTTGATGTGGCCATCAATATGTTTACAAAGGATAACAAAACCAGACAGTGGAGCAAGACCACATGCTGTGTGGGACCCTTACGCGCCATGTACTTCCTCTTTGAGGAGTTTTTATCTATTTTATCTCCTTTTTTAGACTCTAATTTTGGCCTGTGAGTAGCCTATCTTGAGTGTTTTTCTTTATAGAAATTTATGGGGCTCTCTGTAGTAAATTTTGAGGTATGATGTGGGATTTTATGTGAATTATGATTCTTTAGGTAGTGATCGATTATGGTAGTGATCAGGTAGGATCATCAAAGATATTGGAACCCTCCCATGGATTCAGGGAATGGGTTATCTACCTATAGAGTGGAACCCTCTTATGAAGTTATGGAATGGGTACTCTACCAATTGAGTGGAACCCTCTTTCCAATTTAGGTAATGGGTCCTCTACCTATTGAGTGACACCCTCTAGTAGATTTAGGGAATAGGTCCTCTACCTAATAAGTGTAACCCTCCCATGGGGTCAAGGCATAGGTCCTCTACATACTGAGTGGAACCCTCCTATAGAGTGAGGTAATGGTTCCTCTACCTATTAAGTGTAACCCTCATATGGAGTTAGGGAATGGGTCCTCTACCTATTGAGTGGCACCCTTCTATGGATTCTGGGTATGAGTCCTCTACCTATTAATTGAAACAAATCTATGAATTTAGGGAATGGATCCTCTACCCATTGAGTGGAACCCACCCATAAAGTACGAGCATGGGTCCTCTACCTATTTAGTGAAGCTATTTTATGAATTCAAGGCATGGGTCCTCTACCTATTGAGTTTAACCCTCATGTGAAGTTAGGGCATGGATCATCTACCTATTGAGTGGAACCCTCCTGTAGAGTCAGGGCATGGGTCCCCTATCTACTGAGAGGTTCCCTCCTGTTATACCAGGTAATGAGTCCTTGACCTAGATATGGTTTCCCCTCAACTATGTGGAATAATGGGGAGGTGTTTCTCCACATGGTTACTTCTTTGTACAAACATGTGAGATGCTGGGCATCATTGATGAACCCTTTGGAACTTTTGGAAGACTCATCACCCCGAGATGGGTTGGGAGATGGAGATCCCCTTCCTAAATCGTCTGGAGTTTATTTTATGAGCATATATATATATATACATGTGTTTTGGGTTTTATTTCTATGGGTTGAGTTTTCAAATTCTATCATGTCTCTTATAGCCCCCTCCAGTTTTCGGGGCATCCTAATGGGTATGTATATAATCACCCCTACATGGGATTTTCCTGTACATGTATTGTCATATGCAGATGAAATATAGGTCGATAGTGACTACAGAGAAGAATAGGGATAATCAGGTGCATTTGATTGAATATGGTGGTTAGGGCTTCAAGATCTGGAGTCGAGCTCTCTCAACATTTACTTTTCCTGTTATTATTAGGTTGGGACATCATTTCTAGTTGGGTGTGTATTTTTCCATTTTACATTTCAGATTATGCTTTCATACTGTTTATATTCCCTATAGGTTGTTCCATGTTTGATTATTACTCTAGATGTTACTATCTTTTCTTTTTATTTCTCTGTACTTCTGCATGTAGACAACTGGGTGCATGCATACAGTTACATTAGGCAAAGGCCTCACATATTAGTTATTCCTTTTGATGATTGTCACTATCCCTTAGCCTATAGAGGTTGGATTCAGGTAGTTTTGGATCAATTCTCTGTCAGATAGGCAGGCCTTGGTGGTTCGGGTCATAGCATGAGAAGTATTTGAAACTCATTGTGAAGATTTTCTATATAGAGTGAAAAAAATATTCTTGGGGAAGATATATGTTTAGGGAGTAATTAAACCCATTATACCTAGAAATAAAATCCGATACCCTATCATTGTCTCACTATTTTCAATTTGAGAGGTCACGTATTGTTGTCTTATGCAATATTGAGATGAATTAAAAGAGAAATTATCAATGGAGATATTACCATCCTATGATTGACCGAGCTAGAAATCTGGTATACCATACTAAGGCTAGCCCTTTCAATGTTTTCACAAAGCACCTGAGTTTCATTACTTCTTATTGTGTAGGGGTTCCCATCATCAGATCATATCGGGGGAAGAAATACATGAAATGATGATCTGAGTACCCAAATCCATTTAATATTAGAAATTCAAGGTTCCCAAAGTTTGGCATCAGAGGGGTTAGATCCACCAATTTAGTGTAAGGATTACTTTCCGTGTGTAATGATGTGCGTCATTCCTTCACAGCTTCCAATTAGGATGCTAATGACTCAATAGTATTGATAATCCCTTAGGTTATGTCTAGATGAACAAGAACTTGAATAGGGGTAGAAATAGGTAGGGCCAACCGTGGTGAATCTGATTGTACCCGTGATGGTTTACTAATAGGGGTTGGCCTATGTGGATGTGTCTAACTTGGCTTTGGTTATGAACCTAATGGAGGTAAATCCTAATTTTTTACTATTGTGGGATCCAAATATATTGGATGTCGTACCCCACATTGAGTGGATCTTATGAATCCATTTCAAAAATTGTGAAGATCCATCTTTGTTGAGGTATGTTATCTTGGAGTACAAGGTGGGGCTCCACTTAAAGGATGTATTTGGTAGGGATGTTTCATTGGAGAAGTTATACATTGAGTTTTCATAACTCCTTCATATCCTCCTATTTCTAAGAAAATATTTCCTCAATAATTAGGGGTTTAACCTCTTTGGGCAGTGGGTGAGGTATGGTCACACATTTACCTCTTTCCATGGTGGATGATCTCTAAGGGAGTGGTAGTGGAGTAGTTGAGGGAATCCCCAAATTCATAGAAATCCTTTGGTTTTGAGCACTCACGCCTTCTTCAATCATATCACTGTGGACATTATTATGAATAAAATCCTCTTCCTTTTGTTACTATATATCAAACTTATGTTCAATGGATTCTATAGAGGTGGTTTCAATGATGTTTAACGATGCATAACATATCACAGGTGCTTCATCAGCCTCTGAATGATAATAGGATCAATTTTCTCAAGGATATATTCTAAAATAACTATGGTCTCTATGGTCATTTTCACCCCTAATGAATCAATTTTGTTTTCAATTATTACCAAGACTCTTCCCTCTCTTTTGGGATTAATTTTTATTTTCTTGGAGAAGGGTGACTTGAAGGGAATCACCACCGAATTTCATCATATGCACTCCTGTTGAAGGAACTAGGTTACAAGATAGGATGAACTGGGAGGATTTATTTTGTAATGTTTCTCATAAATGGGAGAAGATAGATTTCTGTTATAGAGGAGGTTGAGGTGAAAGATCCCCTAGCCCTATGGGCTTGGAGTTCTTCTATTACACTATTGTCATGTCTCAAGCTGAATTTTCTGGCCTTAAAGGGGAATGTTGTGTTAAACCCCCCATCCCCTACAGGATGAGGTTGCTCTTATATCACAATATCTAGTACTACCACAATATATCTCTTGATTTTTCATATTATCATTCATGCATGATCCAAGTGCATTATTTGGTTTTCACATGAGTGGATTCCTTCCGACAGAATAAGTGGTATCCAAAGATTGGATTCTCTTAACCAAGAACCTTGCTTAATTTTCTCAGACACTTGGAGTAGGAGTCTTTCAGTAGCTTTCTATCATTAGTCTTGACATCTATGAGACTTATTTTGGACCTAATCTTGCTGAGCACACCATATTTTGTGGGTGGGGATCATATCTAGAAATTGAATTGGAGAAATGACATTACACAATGTCACTTATAATGGATTTTTCATATCAGAGAGCAAGGTGAAATGAAAATATCTATATTTTCCCTAACCCATGACATGGAAATCAAGAAGGATATCAAAGATCAGATTATGTAATTCATGCAATGCATTGAGGCATTCAATTTGAATATCCTTCTATTGTTTTCCTGATTTTGGGCATCGTGTAGTTGTAAGGACTATCAAGTCAATTTGGAGAAAAAGTTATTATATTACCTTAACATGGTCTTCATAACCTTAATAAGGTAAGAAATTCATTTTCAGGTGGTGAAGAGTCATCCATAGGTTTAAATAGATGTTTTTCATGATTTTTTATGATAACATATCTGAAATATCAAATTGAGAAGTGGATGAGGTCCAAACATGATGGGTATATTATCCTTATCCTATTGTATTCTCATCAGTAACATAATATCATATTATTATACCATAGATTCATCTAATTGATATTCAAAAAGTGTGTACATCTTGGATTCTTTGTTGTGGACAATGGGGTTATTAGGGATCTTGTTAATTGTATTGGAAGTCAAGTGATCCAAGGACAGTTCATAGAATGAATGTTTCCTTGGGACATCTTTCGGTTGAGACAAGATGTCACTTTTCAATGATGAAGCATCATGAATGAATGACCTCATTTTCTCAAGTGCCTCATTATAGGAGGGATTTCTTATTGTTGATTTGACAAGGGGAGGACCTCCTTGATGAAATGAAGTGTCACTGTAGGTAGGACCTTCACATCGAATGCCATCATGGGGAGGACTAACATCACAGTTTGATGTCTGATTGCAAGGATAATTCCTAAAATGTATACCCTAGGGTAGAACTTCAGGGTGGACAATATTAAGGGGAAGAAATTTATACTATTTGATCTTATATCCATGAGGAGGGTTATTGTGACATTCATCAGGATACAGGATCTTATAATCAGTTAGATTGTGGGTAAGAATTAAGTCTTCATGGTAATTTTTCTAGGGATGAAATTTGGAACTACTAGTAGTAAAGTTTTAGTAAAGACCTTTACAAATGTAGCTACAACCTCCATAATTTGGTAACAGATGAGTAGGATACCAAGATACTATAGAAAAATGTATGAAGGCTTCAAGAACACTGACATTGAGTAGATCATGTTCATAGAATAGATCTTCATTTTTCAATCACCTTTGGTGAGGATTATTTTTGGATTCTATCTTACAGGTGATTGGGGATGTTTGTTGTAAATAATGAATTTTAGATATGGGTTTTTCTTTGGGTGGATATAATGTTTCTATCAGAATTTTCTGATAGACTTTTGTGAATTTGGCAGGGATGTGTGGTTTTTCTTGAATGACCACTAGGATGGACTGATGGAGTCCAGTTGGAATGGGGGTATAGACCTGATATGATTTTCTATCTTTCATGTGTTTTTTACCATGACCCTATTGGATAAGAGTAGGGATATGATTCTAATCTGGATTGACCCTCATATTATGTTGACGAGTCACCTCAATTAAGGGGATGGAGTTTTGTGCCTTCCCTTCAACCACTGCCACTACCTCCATTATATATTGGTGGGTTTATAGGATGTGGGTAGGAATTTGAGTCTTCCCCTTCATCATTATCAAGATATATTGAGTGAATTCAGTGGACTGAATGGGGATATACACCCATTATGTGTTTGGAGTAGGGATGTAATCCTTCCCCTATACTCTATTTATTTTAGGTATATACTGAAAATCTTCATGTTTGGGGGTGGAGTTCTGGGTCTACCCTTGGTTTATTATCAGGAATTACCAGATGTTTTCTCTAGTTTCTGTTAGATTATATAGAAATACTTGATGGATGTAGCTAGGTATGTGTGCCTTCAAGTGGTTTTCCATCATATTTTATTGGTAGGCTTGATATACACAAGCAAAGATTTACATATGTTCACTGATCATTGCCATGTTTTGCTGGTGGTCTTATTTGGTTTCTTCCAGACTACATTGGCAGATTTGAGGGGTACAATCAGGGATTTGTATCTGCTCATAAGTTGCTACCATATTTTGTTAGAATACCTATTCAATGTGGACAATTATATGAGCCTTTCCCCAGTTTCTTGATTTCCACCCTCAATGGGCCACCCTAGATTCTTAGGTTTGAATTTATAGAGGTGAAGCTCATGGGGTGGTTTCCTCATCATGTTGAGGGCTTTGTGCTGTGTATCATTGATGATAGGGGATTCTAGAAGGATCCACTTATAAGGACACCTGTGTTGTCAGGATGAGGCTTTCGGTGACCTATTGATTAGTCTCCCTAAAAAAAGGAAGGGTTCTATTGTTATGTTCCAAGGATAGGCTCTTGAAACAGTTTGAGATGATAATGGGAGCTGTCGAATTCTGGACCACCATTCATCATTAAGTGGATGGATAGTGGGGATTCATGTACTGTAGGGATTATCAAGCAGCCTACAAGGTTGGTATAGTACCATTAAGGTGGTACTCTCGAACTAGTGCATTTGAAACTCGACATTGAAGATGATGGGACAACGATGATGTCCTCAGGTTAGATGAGAACCCATATTGTGCAGTGGATGAAGTATATGACTTCTTAAACTAGTTAGAGGTCATTTTTATTGAAGTTATTTCTTGAAAAGGTTCTTAAAATATATGAAAAACAAAAAAAACAAAACCCCATCAAAGCAACATCTTAATAAACAAACACATTCATAACCAATATTTTTGGATCCATGTTTGGACCATTTTAATTTTGTGAAAAGGGTATGACATGGGGGTGACATAGTCATGTTGGTTAAGGATTCACATTGGGTTCACCATTTTTGTTTTCAAAGAAAATTAGGCCCCAATGATTGATTATGGGGGTTGAATTTTGCACAATTTCTCATATCGTGTTCACCATTTTTATTTCATCCCTAAAGACCTAGTGGGGTTTTGAATGGAATTTTGTGTTTGTGGTAGCATGACCATTCATGCTAGACACATATTTCCACATCCTTTATAGGTGGTTTCCAATGGGTTTTGTTCATGGAACTGGAAACACCCAACGGTTCCCTTATTCATAATTATTTACAAAACTACTTTCCAATGGAATATGGTCATTGGAAAATGTTTCCAACAACACTTAAGGACTCACATTGGTTAAGAGAATGGGAGTTTATCTCATAACACATTTTTTATGGGAATTATTTCCTACAATAGGTATCTTTTATGGATTTAAGACATATTCATGAATTCTTTATTAAATCCAAAAATATAAACAAGTCTCCCTTATATTGACAATCGATTGTTATCATGTATTGAATTTAGAATCATCTACATGCATCCAAGGTTCTCAATTGATGACAATGTATGTAAATATACAAGGTTCTCAATAGATGGTACCATTTGAATGTGGATTAGATATTTTTATGTATTTTATTATCATGATGCTATTTTTAATCCATGCAGTGGGGTGCTCTATAATTTATCATCATCCAAGAATAAGAGAGTTTCTTTGATGTCAGGATCAAATGCATGAGATGAGATTCCTACATATCCTTGTGAAATGAATCAGAACCCATATAGATTAATTAAAATTAATAGGAAACATCATAACTTTTAAGGATATGTGAAGAAAACTAAACCATTGAGTTTAATGTCATTCAACAAGGACATTTATGAGAATGGTGGCTAATCAAGGCTAGCATGGGTCTTATGCCAAAGCGTCATGAGAAACCCAGAGGAAATGTGGCCTCTTAGGTTGGATAAGACCCTACCAGGAATATGCTCCAAATAAGATTAGGATGATTTTGGGTTGATGGGTTTGAATCACAGGGAGGCTTACTATGTATACTGTTTAGAAATGAATCAAACCCCACATAGTTTAGAATGGTTTAGTCTTACACCCATAGAGGAGAACCAATTTAGTGAGTATGGTTAGGGATTATACCAAATAGAAGCCCCTATGGAAGGTGAAAGGAAGAACCAAAAAAGGATTCCCCTCCTGAGATAAGTAATTGATTGTGTGGATGTAGTGATCGTCACTAACCTATAAGCTCACACGAGTCATGTTAAATGTGAGAAACAAGAGGAAATAAAGGATCTAGAAAACCACATAATCTTCTTCATCCGCCGGTAGATGAGGGAGGGGATATAGAAGATATTATAATTGGATATTCCCATCTCATATCTTATTTTTGTAACCCTGGGGATATGGAACAGGGGGTTACTTAAGAAGGGATTCACTTGAGTGAAATTTACCCCTCATCTTCTAGTAGATGAGAGTGGATTCTTGGCGGGATAATCTGAGAGAGATAAAGGTATTTTATGTTCATGTATCCTCTCTTATTTTCAAACCCCTATGGACTATCATTATCCCTAAGATTGGGATCATCATTACCATGGGAATTTATAATTGAGGACACTCTGAGGATCCCATATATTAGGTAAGTTAAATGTAGGACCCCTATTAACAAAAGAATTTATAATTTAGAGGACATGAAAGTGTTCCCTACGCTCTGATCACACATACCTAGAGGCTTTGGGAGTAGTCTTAGATTTCCCACACTTAGAAAGGGGATCTAAAGGAAGAGGTTCCCTACCATTGATGGTATGAAATAGGGATAAATAGATGGATCACATAGGTGGGGATTGGGAGAATAGAAGGTGTATCACATATGGTAGTCCTAGGAGAGTTGAAGATGGATCATGCAAGGTAGGACTGGGCAAGTTGAAGATGTATTACATAGGGTAGGCCTAGGTGATTTGAATATGAATCACACAGGGTAGTCCTGGGAAAGTTGAAGGAGGATCACATAGGGTAGGCCTGGGAATGCTAAAGATGGATTACATGAGGTAGGTCTAGGTGAGATGAAGATTCCTTTGAGTGATGGAAGACCTAGATAACAACACTTGGGTGGGTCCTTTCTCTAATCTCCAAGGGTCTCCTCAAGTGCCTTTGGATGATTGGAACTCAAGTTTTGAGCTAAAGAAGGGTCCTTCACCCTAGTAGTTTTGACTATGGGGGATGGTTCCTCTCAAGGATCTTGGTGCTATTGACCTTGAGGGAACTCTATCTTTTGACCATTGATAATTATATCTTCTTTTTTAGGTGTAAGGTACTACTTGAAGGTTTATAAGACTTGGGCGAAGGACTAGGGCAATCATATATTTTAAGATTTTTGTGGTCTTCTAGTTGTGTCAAATGAGGACCCCAAGGGTCATATTTATAGGAAATTTTGGGACCCTGGGTGAAGGAGGTCATCCACATAGTTCAATTTCATAGGTTTCTCACACCAAGACTTCGTATAGCCGTGGCTTCTCTTGCTGGGCCACATAGGCAGGGCTTGCGCAAGCCTCTTGGCACATAAGTTGGGTGCATGCATACTAGATTGTGTGAGTTCCTTGAATCCCCTTAGAGCCTTTCACCTCTTTATTTCTTAAGGTATTTTCCTTTTAATATTCTCACATCATATGAAAAAGGGAGTGTCAACCCCCCTCAGGACTGGATTCGATTAGAATAAGAGGGTCTGATCCCAAGGTAGATGAATATAGATGTTGATGGATCCTTTATTCACTGGCCTACACATGTTCTTGAGTATGATTAGGTTGAATTCAAACATAAATAATTCTAGAATGAAAGAGGGGGACAATAGATCAAGTATAGATTTCCACCACACTGGTTGGTCATATAGGTTGGCCGCACAGGTTAGCCGTACAGGTGGGCCACACTGGTCAATCGTGTAGGTGACCAGGTGTCTATAAATAAGTTCAACCATCTAAATAATTCCTCCTATTTCAACACCGATTTATTTATCTCATTTCTCTAGTACCTCAAATAACTATTCCCATGTTCACTCATGCACGTTTCTCCTTCCACATAGCTTCTGTATACGCATTGAACACTTGATCGAGTGGCCTACATGAGGCCACTGAAGTGAGTGGCTTATTAAAGGTCACTATAAAAAGTGTCCAACATGAGGCAACTTGAGTTAGTGGCCTGCATGAGGGAATCCCTTATCAAACTTCCTTATTTTTAAGGAAAAATCCAAACTAAGGCCTTGATTCTAATGAACCTCCTTGTGTTTTATTTGTATATTTCCAATGGAAACTCAAAGGTATTTCGATAAAAAAGATGCCTCCCATGTTTTAGAAATTCTTAAAACCATCGAGTCATATTATTATGAAATGTGCGATTCCACCCTCCCGGACTTAGCAAAATAATTGAAGAAGTAATAGTGTGAGTACCTAAAATGTGATTATCTGCCGCTATATAATCATTGACTTATGAGAGACAGATTCATTCTAAAGGTACAAAGTTATTTACCAAATTACTCATTCATGGAGTACAAAAATTGTCCCACCACCAACATTTCCTCTATAGGAATATTTTTCAATGGAGGAACACCACCCAATGCTTGCGTCATGAATCATATTTTGTTTTCCCCAGATCTGAAGCCCCACACTCCAGAATAAAAACCTCATTACTACCAGTAAATATTTTATGCTTCCAAGATAGACCAATCACAAGGATAAAAAGAGGATTGGGACTTCAATTTTAGAGGGAGAGTAAAAAACGAGTGAATGTGGGCATATTGGGTTTGCCAAACCTATGCTGAATTTAAGACTTAGCTATAAGTAGTCGGAATTTTTGAAGATATCTGGGTATCCTAGACATATGTATATAAGAATCTAGAAATCATCCCTGAGTTTTCGAGCTAGTGGATCCCTTAGAAGAACACTTTTTATATGACACATAAAGAGGTTGAAATTAGTTTATGGGATGTCTACAAGATATTAGGAGTGCCCATTCTTGGATTCATGTATAATTAATTCTTCCCATCGAAGGAAACATGGAATGATGTTGAAAGGAAACCATATTTAGCATGATATCTTCTGAAGTTAGATAATAAGATCAAGAATTAAGACCCTCAATTAAGGGGATACATCCATTCTAAAGCATGGATGAAGGTCTTCCTTGATTAAAAAGGAAAAGTTCCTACCTTTTAGTACCCGAATAGATGCTATTAGTTGGAGAATCAAAGAATTCATGAAAAATTATAGCCTACCTTAGAGAAAGACCAATATGACTGGTGGGGATATAAGGTCAAGTATGTTGTCCCTACAAGTATCCACCTATCTAGATTTATGGTGATGTGGATGTGCACCTATCTGATACCAGTTTATGAATCTAATAGTGGTGTGAGGCTAATGAATTTTTTCATAGTGTCCAAACTAGAAAAATAGAAACACATAGAGTTGGGCACCCCTATCCTAGAAAAAATTTACTGATGATTATTTCATGTATACACAGGGAAGGAAACCTATAGAATTTTAGGGACATTTCGAGTGCTTTGGGTGTAGATTGTAGAAAAATTCAGATCTTATGTTGTGCTGAGTAGAGTGAAAGAACCTGAAGGCCGGTCTCATCCATTCATTCAAAAATAGTATCCATCAGTTATCCTCGAAATATGGAAAATCTCTAAATAACCTAAACATTATGGGAGCATTTAAATTCTTCCCATATAGTGATTCACCTACCAAAATTTTCATTGATAATAACCAAAGTGATGATGATCTGAGGTCCTATATGATTTTCTTTAGAGATAGTGTGTTGGAAGCCTATATTGACAATGAGATCATCTGTGAAGCATATGCTATGTACCAATTTACCTTACAGTTTAAGTGTATAGAACAACCAAATTTCTCCCCCACACATGTTTAGTTTGAGAATACCCTGACAGTGGCCCAATAATTTTGGATCCTCAGGACTGTAATGACCCTCCAATTCTCATTGGATTGAGAGTACAACGAGTCATTACTAGGCCTTAAGTGACATCCCCAAGATGCCAAAGGCTATCAAAAAATGCCGAAGGGTTTCAAATACAAGTGGGGGATGATTTACCCTTCAAGAAATAAACCAATAAACCAACCAACCATAACCAAACATTTACTATATTATGCATGAAAAAATGAAAGAAAACTCAACAACTTCATGTATCTAAATACCGCATCAGAGTGTGGAATAAAAGAAGACCAAACCAGTATTAAAGTAAACAGTGGATAAGTGACACAAGACTCTCAAAAGATCACATGTCTCCATTATCCACAAGCTCCAATATCTAAAATCTCTAAATAGCCCAAACATCACGTGGTAGTGCTAAAAACATGGTAAACATTACCTTTTCCCCTATCCCGGAAGATAACATCTGCAAAAGCACCAACGTGTCAAAGTAGGGGTGAGTATAAAACTCAGTAGGTTTTCCCCAATGACTTCCCTACTCAGACCAATAGGATAGAAGAGTTAGAAAAATTTACATAAAACAGTTTATATAATTTTTTTCTCAAAACAATTTATAACAAAAAATAAACAAGTGCAATTTCAACAAGTTTTTCCAGCAAGTTATTTTTCCAGAAAAAAATTTGACAAGCTTAAAACCATTTCACAATATCCCTTTTTGGCATACCGAACCATTCCCCAAACCCAATCGACCAACCATGAATGTTTCATTATGAAATTTCCATAATCATGAGCGGTTTCTCATCGATATACCATGTCGTCACATGGTAATTGTTTCCAATGTTCCATTAACCCTTTGGCACCGAGCACAAGGTCATATTTCAACCAAGTCCTGTATATGAAATATGAACTTTTATATCCCGTTTTCCATTTAACCTTTTGCACTGAGCACAAGTTCATATTTTAACCAAGCCCTAGAAATGAAATATGAACTCACACACCAATATTCCCAACAATCATGCCAAAATGACCCTTTCAATAAAACACCTTTTTATTGAAAACCATTTCCATCAAAACCATTTCAATGCCAAAAAATTTCAATAAAACTCCATTTTTATTGAAAACTATTTCTATTGAAAACCAACTTTTCATAAACCATTTATCAATTCCAGAAAATCAATAATTTAAAATCATCATTTTAAATTTAAGAGGATAAATCACTTTTCACAACAATTCATAAAGATTTCACAATTTCACTAAAACCATAAATCATCACTAAAGAAGATTTATTACATGATTTTCACAATAAATCCCATTCAAATAAACTAATTTGAAACTAATCCAATCAATTCTAGAAAGAGGAGTTAATAGAGAAGCCTCCAACCTCATAGGTATTGATGAAAACCACAACAAGTGAAGAACGCTCAAGAAAACTGGGTTGATTCTTCAAGAACCCACCTTAGATCTCTTCTCCTAGAAAGACCAAGACCAAATCTCATCATATTTGGAATCCACACACTTAGATCTACCAATAACGAGTGTAGATCTAAGAAAAAAAAGAGAAGAGGAGAAGTAGATCTAAGTATATCTAAGAAACCGATCAAGAACGATGAAGAATGATCACATACCTCAAGAATTCGGCTTTGATTCACCAAGAAAAGCCTTCAGATTTCCTCGAAAATGCTTGGGTGAAGTTATCCTACCTTAAAGGGAGAGAAATCCCAAGTTATGGCTTATTAGGAAGAAAAACGATCCATTTAGAGGCAAAAACGTGTGAGATCCACTTTTTTAGGATATCACTTAAGTGCCAGCACAGTTAGTTCACACGGTTAGACAAACCGTGCGCTAACTGTGCATTAGCCCTTGCCTCAGTAGACCCTCGCATAGCCTCCTCGTACAGTCTCCCGAACTGTGCTTCAACCATGTGGAAGCCACTACCTCAAAAGTTCCAACTACACACAGTTTGACCGCACAGTTAGAAAAACCGTGCGCCACCCGTGCGACTTCCCCTTTGCCTCAAAACTTCATTCCATGTTCTCCCGACTCTCCCATCAATTACCCTTAAACTTTATAATAAATAAAAGAATTAATTAAGGGTTACATACCAGAAACTGGGGGTACTAAATTCTCCCCACCATTGGTCTTTACATCATTGGAAAGTAGAAAAACCTCACCCAACTGAAAGAGTTCCAGCCACTGCTCTTTCACTTCCTTCATGTTCCCAAGTCTCTTCCTGAATCTGACCATGCTGCCATAACACCCACACCAGACTGATGTTTTTCCCCCTCAAGACTTTCTATTGCCCATCCATAGTCCGTACTGGTATATGTATCAACTAAGAATCTGAATCTAGGTCAACATGATCCCATCTGATCACATGGTCATGACCAGGCTGATACTTTTTCAATTGAGATACATGGAACACATTATGCACCAAACTGAGACATGGTGGTAATGCCAACCGATATGACACCTCCCCGACCCGTTATAGTATCTCAAAAGGGCTAATGTATCTAGGAGATAACTTGCCCTGCTTCCCGAAATGACAATGTCCAAGCCTTGGAGATATCCTCAAGAAGACATGATCACCCACAGCGAATGAAAACGTTCTTCTATGGTGGTATGCATAAGATATCTGATGACTTTGAGTCATATCCATCCTTTTTCTGATCAACTAGATCTTCTCCATTGTTTCTTAGAAAAGGCTCATCCCAACTATTAAAGTTTCACCTATTTCCACTCAACACAGTGGAGAACGAAAAGGAAACCCATACAATACTTCAAACAGAGCCATATGTATCGAGCCCTGATAGCTGTTATTGTATGAGAAATCCAACAAGGGTATATGATCCTCCCATGAGCCACCAAAATACATTACAC
The DNA here is from genome assembly GCA_963277665.1 of Viscum album. Classification (NCBI taxonomy): domain Eukaryota; kingdom Viridiplantae; phylum Streptophyta; class Magnoliopsida; order Santalales; family Viscaceae; genus Viscum; species Viscum album. The sequence continues at coordinate 343,868,698 of OY728141.1, forward strand.
AATCCCGCAACATGTCTTCCAACATTTGTATCATCCAATCGGATTTCCCATCCATCTGATAATGATACGCCGTGTTCATAGTCAACTGAGTCCTAAGAGCTTGCTCTAAGGATTTCCAGAATCGAGATGTAAATCTTGGATCTTGGTATGAGAATATTAAAACTAGTACTCCATGCCTCTTTACCACTTATAGGATGTAGATTTTTGACAGATCCTTCACCATATGAGTTTCACGAATAGGGATGAAATGGGTTGACTTGGTAAGTCGATCCACTATCACCCATATGACATCGTGTTTCCAAACTATTCTTAGAAGACCTATAACAAAATCCATCACTATCTACTCCCATTTACACACTGGGATAGGTAAAGACTACAACATTCTTGCTGGTCTCTGATGCTCTACTTTAACCTACTAACAAGTTAAGAACCATGAGATGAACTCAGACACCTTCCTTTTCATGCCGCTCCACCAAAACTGCACCTTAAATACCTTATACATCTTATGTGTACCTGGATGTACAACCCATCTCGAATGGTGGTAAGCATGAAGGAGTTGTTCCTAACAAGCCATAGATACAACTATCTGATCTCTAAAGAAAAAAACTGAACTCCCATCATGTTTTCATCCCTCAATGGTCTCCCCACCATTGAGTTTTGAACTCATAAACAGACATTCTGCATCAGATGTTTGTGCCTCTTTGACTATTTTTACCAAATCAGGAACAAGTATAGATGAAAAGAAAACTGCAACATCACCTCAGTCTTTACATTCCACATGCATGTCTTCTAGGATTTATATCAACTACTATTCATCTAAAGCTTCTTTTTACAACTGATCATATGACTTTATACTCAATTCATCTTCCACTGAATTTCCTTTTCCTGGTGTATACGTTAAGTCAAATTCAAACATCTGGAGATACTCTATCCATCTCCTTTTTCTCATATTCAAATATCACTGTGATAAAATGTGTTTCAAGATTTTTTGGTCCGTAAAAACAATGAATTTCTCACCAAAGAGATAGTGTCTCCATGTTTTCAAGGCATGAATGGCTACAACTAACTCCAAATCATGTGTTGGGTAATTCTTCTCATGCAGTCTTAACCTCCTTGAACCATAAGCAACCACATGGTCTCCTTGCATGAGAACACAGCCTGTAACGACCCAAACTTTTTGATTAGTATATTAACTTACTCTTAATGATTTAATAGAGATGTTAATGGTTAATGCAGAAAGAGGAGTCGATGGCTTCATCCAGTAGACTCGAACCTTATGAAGCCCACTTATCAAAGCTTGGGAAGGAGGTGGCATCTTTGGGCTTTGCTTTGGACCAAGCCCAAGCCGAACTCCAGCGTGTCAAGCTTGAACGGAAACGCCTACGGGAGAAGTTCAAGTTAGTAGAGATTACTACTAGGGCAATGTTATCTGAGCCTCCCTCAGATTCTCTCATCATAGCACACCTTACACTTAGGTCATATGCTGGTGTTATAAGGGTCTATGTGTCGAGACCCTAGCTTCTTTGTGTAATCCTTTGGGATGAATAAATTTAGATTTCTTCCTTTTGCGAAGTTTGTGAAATTTCCAATGTCTGAATAATTTTAGGATGTATTTATTGATGAATTTTAAAAAAAAGGATATTTTAAAATATTTATGTAAACCTTAAATAATTAATGATGTGTAATGATTTTCAAAAAATTGTCTTCTGCAAAAGTGTTCAGTAAGGAATTTGGAGTCTAATAAGATCAACTTAATTTTTGATGAATAGTAAATTATGAATAGTGATTTTACGCTTAGGATTAGTAATGTGACCAAATGAATTAGTAATCTCACTTAAAGAAAGTTTTAATATAATTTAGACACTTTGATTAAGTAATGAGATTCAATAAAAGGGGTAAATAACGGTTTCATAAATTATTAGTCAAGTATTAGTTTTTTCGGGTGAATAGTGTTTTTTAATTAAAAATTAAATTAAAAAAAATTAGAAAATTATTTTTATAAAATGAACTTTTATTTTTGAACTCAGAGCATCGATATTATGTTATGGTAATTTTTGGGGATTTTTCTGAGAAAAATGAATTCTTGGTGAATAGTGTTTTTATTTAAAAAGTAAATTAAAAATATTTAGAAAATTATTTTTATAAAATGGAGTTCATATTTGTAATAAGAGCATCGATATTTGGTTAAGGTGAAATTTTGGGATTTTTCTGAGAAAGAAGAATTTTCAGTGAATAGTAAAAAAGCAGTTTTAAGGTTTCAGTATGTTTAATGACATCATAACTATGTCATGATGATGTCATGAGATATTTTAAGGTTTGGCCAACCAAAGGTGATGAATTATTGTATTGGGGGCCCCATGTGGCCTAACTCCATGGGAAATATCATGGGAGAGCACATGGTTTTGAGAAAACCACTTGTGAGGTGTCCCTTGGCCATTAATGCCTTGTCCCCTCACTTTCCCTATAAATACCAAGCCATTATCTCATCCTTTGGACTCCAAAATCATTCTAAACGAAGTTATGGTATCCTTACCTCCCAAGTAGTCCTCCCAAGGTTCCCTCAAGCCTCTCAAGGTCCCAAACTTTGAGTTTTAAGAGTTACGTTTAAGGTAAGGGATCCGACCTCTCTCTTTCTTTTCAAGAAATCTCTTTTATGTCATTCCTTTTATGCTCCATGTTCTTATGTGGGAGGATGTTCTTTTATATTCCTCTTACTGAATTTTTCATGTTTATATGATGAGAGATCCCCTCTTACTCTCATCATTTCTTTTTATGAAAGTTTAAGTGACGCCGTTAGGCTGCCAGAATTTTAAGGGATTCTTTCACCCTTCTCATTTTCAAGTTCTATTTTCTTGTCAAGTATTTAAAGTCTCTTTTTATTATGTTGGGGTATGATCTCTATACCTATCATACTGATATTTTATTATCATATTATGAGAGACCCTATTTGATCTCGTCAATTCATTTTTATTGAAGTTTAAGTGACGCCGTTAGGCTGCCGAATTTTCATAAGAGAAATATTATTTTTGTATTACTTCCATGATTTTCATTTCAAATAGTATATCCTTCAAATTTCATTACCATGATTCATATCCTTTATATTCTGTCCCTATACTATTTTTATAGATCATTTATGAGTGGGAGAACCATGTCCCCTCTCTTTTCAATGTTTTCTAAAACCCTGTAACGTAGCCGTTATGTTGCATAATTTTCGTCTCAAGATGCCTCTCTCTTTTTCTCAAAATTATTTTATGTTATTAAGTGAATACTCAAATCTCTTATTTCTACAGGGGTATTCACATATATATCAAAATTTTCTATTTTAAATTCTGGTATTTACATACATGAAACCCTCTTTCCCTTTTCATGGGTTTAAAGTGACATAAAGATCATGTCTTTAAAGCAGTTTTTAAAACATTATGATTATGAAATGAAAACCATTTATTTTATGCTATATGGGTTGTTTATGAAATGATTTATGATGATATATGTGGCTCACATGATAATAAAGACATGTCAAGGGTGCGCCCATATAGCACTCCAATGCATTGGGTAAAGACTTAATCTCTAGAGATGACTTTTTAGACTGATACCTTGGTGAATAACCTTGGTAATTTTTAATGACACCTTGGGGATGGACCTTGGTGAAACGAAATGATTGTCAATATTAAATGTTGTAGCCACATATTCATGTTATGAAAAATGTTATTTTTATTATGATATATCTCAGGATTTCTTTCTCATGCCTTAAAGTTCTTTTCATGACCTTATTGAAGTATCTCAAGTCCACATGTAAAATGTTTCTCTTGTTTCCCTTACTAGGCCTTCTGCTCACCCTTTCTTTTGATGTATGTCCCTAGGTTGAGATACAGTAATGAACCTAGGATGAACTTAAGGAGAATCCTTTCAAGTTTTTAAGAAGAATGCTTTATTTTGTTTTCATGTATTATGTTCCTGGTTTCCAAGACACTAAACCTTAAAGATACTCAGTTTTGTGTAATGTAATGAAAGTTTATGTTATAAAAAGGCGGGATTCTATACAGCCCAAACCTAATCCCGAAGCATCACAGTACACCACATACCCCTGTCATGATTCTGAAAAAATCAAGATAGGTGCATATGTAAGCCAAAAATTCAACTCCTATAAAGACTTCTGGCATTTCCTTATCCATTGGAATGAAGAATTATTTTTTGTTAGAGCTGTCATTGTCAATGCTAGTCATGATAAATCATGCAAAAAGCATCGGTAGTAACCATATAGACCAAGAAAACTTTGTATCTCAAAGACATTCTTTGGTGGTTTCCACAAGATAACAACTTATATCTTTTTAGGATCAACAGAAACGCCTTTTTTAGAAATTTCATGGCCAAGAAAACTTACTTCCTGTATCTAAAAATCAAATTTTGATAATTTGGAATAAAAATGGCGATCTCTCAAGATTTATAACACTGTTTCCAAATTCTACTCATGGTAAACCCTTGTATTTGAATACACCAAGATGTCATACACAAACACCACAATAAAATAATCCAAATATCGCTAAAATATTCGATTCATCAAAGCCATGAAGATCACTGGTGCATTTGTTAGACCAAAAGGCATGACTACATATTAATAGTGGCCATATCTTCTTCTAAATGATGTCTTTGGAATATCCTCCTTCTGAAATTGCAATTGGTGATATCTTGATTGAAATTCAATCTTGGAGAACCATTGTTCTTCCCTTAATTGATCAAATAGATCATCAATGCGTGGGAGTGGATATCTATTCTTTATCGTAACATGGTTAATATTATGATAATCAACACATAACTGAAGATTTCTATCTGATTTCTTCATGAACAAGACCTGTGCTACCCACGAAGATATACTTATCTAAATGAAACCCTTGATTTACAGTTCTTCCAACTACACTTTCAATTCCCTTAACTCTGTTGATGCCATCCTATAAGACGGAAGAGAAATAGGACTGTTCCCCAGAAGGAGATCAACCATAAACTCCTCTTCTATTATAGGTGGTAACCCTAAGAATTTCTTAGAAAATACATCTAGAAATTGATCCAAAACTTCTAGAAAAATAGTTTCCTTGATATCATTCATTGATGCCAAAGTCAATGCTACCAACTAATAAGATATCATTCCTGCCATTAGTGATAACAAGCTCTTTTCACCTTTCTTTACCATTATTTATCCTATGAAGATATGCTTGATGCCATCCTCAGTTATAAAACTAACTGTTCTCCTATAACAGTCGATGTGTGCCTTGAACATTGTCAACCAATACATACCCAGGATTATGTCATATACATCCATGTCCAATATCGAGAAGTCCCATTTCAGTTCAACTCCATCAACAGTTATAGCACATGCTCTACATGCAAAGGCTTGACATTCTCTTTCACCAGGAGAAGTTTGTAGTTTTAAGATAGAAGGAATCATTTCCAACTTTAAAAATAGAAAGTCAACATCATGAGAAGCAATGAAAGAATGTGATGCACCAATATCGAAGATCACTTTCACAAGGGGAGAATTCAAAACAATCACACCTCTCACCATAGATGGTCCATCCTGATCATCAATAATCATATACTCATCTCTATACAATTGCTTCATCACTGTAATGTTCTCCTTTTTTCCTTGCTAAGATTGCTCTGGTTGAGGAGTCATGGTATTTCTAAAATCACCATGGCTAGATCTGCTATGTTGATGAGACTAATTCTAATGTCCTCATCCTATCAAAGCATACGATACTTGCGATTCCTAAGAAGTGTCTCAAGCACCTGACCTTGGAGCACTGTGATAGTATCACTAAATGTGACCCATATTCTTATAGTTATGGAATACTCTAGGTTGTGCCATACACTCTCACTTTTTGTGGTCAAGCGAACCACATTGAAAGAAACCTCCTTTGCTCTGGGGTCTGATCCTTCCATCTAATTCAGATTTCCACATCCACCTTGTAAATAGGTGTCCCTTTTCTGCTTGTTCCCAATGGTTGAGTTCCCACCATTACCTATAGGTATAATCATTCATCCTCCTATCGATCCTGAGATATCACGTTCATCCATAGTCGCTCTGTTCACCATCTTTGTATAATCTATAATACAGAGCACCACAATCTTCAATCGAATCTCTTTATTTAACCCTAATTCAAAGATGTGTTCCTTTAAAGACTCACTTGACACAACCTCTGGTGAAAAAATGGACTAAATTCATGAATTTAGCTGTTTAATCTGTGATAAAGAGTCTCTCATGTTTCAAGCTAAAGAAGTCTATCATTTTCTGGATCTTGAATGTATGAGGATAGAATTGTTTTTTGAACAATTCCTCAAAATCCTCCCATGTAAGGACTTCATCCAATTTAGCCTGTACTTCTAAATCCCACCACTAGCATGCAAGATCCTTGAGCATATACATCACCAGCTTGACCTTGAGCCTTGATGGTGTGCCGATGAAATCGAAGATTAGATTCATCCTACTTAGCCACACCTCTTCCTTCTCAGGTTTAGCATCACCCTAGAAGTTTGGTGGATTATACTTCATGAACTGAATGGTATGATCCACATGCCTTGGTTCATTCTTCTGGTTCCCCATATCCATAGCCTAAAAATCTTGGAAAATACTCCGAACCATCTCTTAGTTCACCCGTGGTTTAGGTGCAACCACATTCTTCATAGCTTCTTCGGGTTGGTTTCGACGACGCCTACCGGGTTCCATCTTCTAAACCAAAACAAACTTCGTCAATCTCACTCTCTAGCAAATGATGGATTGGTATTTCAAATTATATCACCTAAAATATCACACCATTGTTTTCAAAACAACCTCTTTCAATGTTCAACCATTTTTGGAAACATTCAACATGCTTTTTGAAAATCAAACCATTTTCAAAATACACCCAATATCCTATTTTCAAAATCTTTCATTTGAAAACAATTTCTGCATTTTTCAAAAATTCACACCTTTCACAAAATCATAAATCATTCCTTAAAATGAGATATTCAATCCTAGTGGGAAGTCATTACTCTAAAATGCATTCCATGCTCATGTCATTGGCTAAACCCATGATAATGATATTTCAAACATTCTAGAAGTGTATCTAAAACACTTATGTACCCAACACCCCAGTAACTTGAAGTTCAGCATAAACAGGTTAGCTATGTCCTTTTATGATATACATTTCAAGTTCCAAAAATCCTACTCCTATCTAAGATTCCAACCCAAGGAATAGAGGAAAAGGAATTCCAACTCCAAGACCAAGAACACTAATGACCATTTGTACCACCAAGGAAGGACCATACTGATACCATTTGTAATGACCCACTAAGTATCATTGGCTTGAGAGTACAATGAGTCATTACTAGGCCTTAAGTGACATCCCCAAGAAGCCAAAGGCTGGAAATAAATGCCGAAGGGTTTCAAATACAAATGGGGTACGGTTTACCCTTCAATAAATAAAACAATAAACCAACAAAATATAACCAAACATTCACTATATGATTCATAAACAAATTAAAGAAAACTCAACAACTTTATGTATCTAAAGACCACATCAGAGTGTGCAACAGTGGAATACCAAACCAGTATCAAAGTAAACAACGAATAAACAACAAAAGACTCTCAAAAGATCACATGACTCCATGCTCCATAAGATCCATGCTCCACAATCTCCAAATAGCCCAAAAATCATGTGGTAGTTCTAAAAACATGAGAAACGTTACCTTTTCCCCTGTCCCAGAAGATAGCATCTGCAAAAGCACCAAAGTGACAAAGAAGGGGTGAGTATAAAACTCATTATTTTTCCCCAATGACTTTCCTACTCATGCCACTAGGATAGAATAGTTAGAAAAATTTACATAAAACATTTTATATAAAATAGTTTCTCAAAATAGTTTATAACCAAAAATAAATAAGTGCAATTTCAACCAGTTTTTCCAGCAAGTTATTTTTCTAGAAAAATAACTAGACAAGCTTAAAACCATTTCAAAATATCCATTTTTGGCATACCCAACCATTCTACAAACCCAAGTGACCAACCATGCATGATTCATTATGAAAGTTCCATACTCATGAGAAGTTTCTCATCGATCTACCAAGTCATCATAAGGTAATTGTTTCCCATGTTCCATTAACCCTTTGGCACTGAGCACAAGGTCATATTTCAACCAAGCCCTATATATGAAATTTGAACTTTTATATCCCGTGCGCCATTTAACCTTTGGCACTGAGCACATGGTCATATTTAAACCAAGACATAGAAATTCAATATGAACTCACACACCAATATTCCCAACAATCATACCAAAACAACCCTTTCAATAAAAACACATTTTTATTGAAAACCATTTCCATCAAAACCATTTCAATGCCAAACCATTAAATGACAAAACATTAAATTCCAAACCATTTAAATAAAAATCCATTTTTTTTAAAAACCATTTCTATTGAAAACCACTTTTTCATCAATCATTTAGCAATTCCCTAAAATCAATAATTTAAAATCATCATTTTAAATTCAAGAGGCTAAATCACTTTTCAAAACAATTCAACAAGATTTCAAAATTTTACTAAAACCATAAATCATCACTAAAGAATATTTATTCCATGATTTTCACAATAAATACCATTAAAATAAACCAATTTGAAATTAAGACAATCAATTCTAGCAAGAGGAGTCAAGAGAGAAGCCTCCCAACTCAAAGGTTTTGATGAAAACCATAATGAGCGAAGAACACTCAAGAAAACTGGGTTGATTCTTCAAGAACCCACCATAGAACTCTTCTCCTAGAAAGAACAAGACCAAATCTCATCATATTTGGCATACACACACTTAGACATACCCATAATGGGTGTAGATCTAAGAAACCAAGAGAAGAGGATAAGTGGATCTAAGTAGATCTAAGAAACCGATCAAGAATGATGAAGAACGATCACATACCTCAAGAATCTAGCTTTGATTCGCCAATGAAAGCCTTCAGATCACCTCCAAAACACTTTGGAGAAGTTCTCCTACCTTCAAGGGAGAGTAATCCCAAGTTATGGCCGATTAAGAGGAAAACAATCCATTTAGAGGAAAAAAATTGTGAGATCCACTTTTTTAGGATCTAACTTAAGTTCCCGTATGGTTAGTTCACATGGTTAGACAAACCGTGTGCTAACCATGCATTAACCACTGCCTCGGAAGAACCTCACACAAACCCCTCACATGGTATCCCAAACTGTGCTTCAACCGTGTGGAAGCCACTACCTTATAAGTTCCAACTACGCACGGTTTGGCCGCACGATTAGACAAACCGTGCACCGCCCGTACGACTTCTCCTTTGCCTCAAAACTTCATTCCAAGTTCTCCCAACTCTCCCATTCATTACCCTTAAACTTTATAACCAAGAAAATCATTAAGTAAGGGTTACATACCAGAAACTGGGGGTACTAAAATGACCCTTGAGTTATCCCAAGAATTGATCAAGCTACATCTATTAGGTATATCCATTAGGTTAAACTTTAGGTATTCAACTTCCTGGATCTATTCCTAACCTCAAGAAGTGTTGATAGAAATTGTCCCTTGAGTTGAGTCCATGGTGACTATTGGGAATGGAAATCATGTTAGGAAGTATCAACTTAAGAATGATGATGTCAAAGCCCCAAAATCTTCCAAATGATCTTGGGAATGGGACACAAAGCAAACTAGAGCTGAAAGGACTATACCTTCCAAGCTGAGGCGGTCTAGTCATCATCAATAGGACGAGACCCATGATCTGGTTTCCTAGTATCCTTTTAGATTAGAGAGGCCCAAAGGGACCCTAAATTCAAAAGATGTTAGGTCCTCTTCAAAGCTGAAAACATCAACATCAGATTACGTGTGACATATGGAAGTTTAAGTTTGGTGAGGCATAAATTGTGACATAATATACTTATGGGTATTCATCTAGGTTACAATATATATCCCATAGCTTGGGGATATCTGAACAACCTATGATATTCATGCTGATTCCAATTTTGATGTGGTATTGCAATATATTCGAAAGTTGGAGATGTTGGTATACGCAACCGATGATCAGATCCCAACCAAAAAGTGGGTAACTGATTTGTTGGATCAAGGTTCCACTAAGGGAATAACTAGTGAAGAAACTAATGAATGGGATGACTATGTTGACGTTAGTGAGGTATCTCTCTCCCTTAACTTATCATTTTAATCCCTCATATATCATCATTTATTTTGAGGGGATTTTAAATTCCAGTTAGGAGGATAAGAAGGGGTACTGAGGATTACACCTGAATCACAAAAATATGGGTTGATGGGATCCCCCATTAGAGTGGGGGGGGGGAGTGATAATTCTAAGGCATCATAGACTTCCTTGAGCCATAGGATGATGGAGGAGGAGATGGTGGGAGGGTCGTCTCGACTGTCACCTCCAGTTCCTATAACTGATAGGACCAATATGGGCCCCTCACCATCTCAGGGGAAGAAACAAAAGAGGAAAATGATGTTGTTTAGGAATATTCACCACCATAAGTCTTTTTTATATCATTTAATACTATTAATTTCCTAAAATACCCATTTGATTATGCTTTCATTTTTCACTATCTTCTTCACTCTCCTCCCTCAAGGGGTCCAACACTGATCCTTAAAGGATTGAGGGGGGTATTCTGGGTGAGGCATAAACTCGTGCTGGAGAATCCATCCCCTTGACAAGAGAAGTGTTGGGAGATGAATCCACATATGTTTCTATTACTGTAGAGAGGGATGAGGGTCCTGGTAATGTCATATTTTCATTATGAGGTGTTACGTGATGATTATTGAATTCTCTTCCTCATGATATTTCAAATCCTTCACATAAAATAGAGGACCATACAACAACCAAAACCATCCCTTTCACTATTCAATAAGGGGTTGATAGGGATTCTGGATAGTCTGATAAAGGGTTTGGTACTGATCTTGATTCCATAGTGTTCAAAGAAGCTATTATTTCCTAGAAGTTGGTAGAAAAAATAAACAACAGAGCCAATTTGGGTCCCAATATATTCTTCTCAAATACCCCTACTGAAAATTATTCTATGAGACTTGATGACACATATAATGAACTAATGAAATTTGAGGATATTTTGAATAATATCAATATTCCTTTTTCTCTGGAGGAGTTCCATAACTTTGATTAAAAATTGGATGGATGTGAGTTTTATCTTTTATATGTTTTAAAACATGGTAAACCTACTTAGATTTGATGTATTACATCAAATATTGACTTATATAGATTTTTTTAGAAAACATTGCCAAGGTGATCCATGAACAAGGCATTGAAGTCCTCCCTGCTCCCATTTCTAAGGGAACAATAGTTGAGGGCCTCAAATTGTGAGATTACTGAGATCCCTCCATCCTAATTTTTGAGAAAACTTAGGAGGATGTTCCTCATTAGAATATCCTTACTCAAAGTATTGAGACTGATGATGTTAGGTAGACATCAATCCCAATAGATGATCTACCAGTGGGTGAGTGTTATTAACTGATCTATTCTTCTCCCTTCCCTTTCTATCTGTTATCCCCCAATTTTAATGATAATTAACCTTTGTTATCTAATTCCATAGAATTCGACAGTTGATCCTGAGGGAGAAGCCTCTATGCCAATTCAACCAATAGCAGAATATGAAGCTGATACTACCTTGGATGGAGAGAAACAAGGTTCCTCATTGAGTTAATTGATCCTAGAGTATATATATCCATTTGAAAGTGGATCCGAGTTGAATTTAGAGGCATTGGATTCCTTTCGTGCCTCACACCATTTTATTTGTCAAGATATCTGGAAACTGATCTCAGAGAAACCTCTCGGAGATTTATCATCATGACTTCATCAAATCCTGATCATGTTTTCCATTTTAGGGTATGTGATATTTTATTAATACATGATCCACCATGTCGTAAAGTCAATCATCAAACAATTATAAGAGTAGAAAATATCACAATAGGTTGAGGTGCAACTAGTGGTCCAGTTCGAAGATCTCTAAGCTGCTATATCCTAGGTAGAGCTCAACCATTCCAAGGGGGTGGAGGAAAATCAGAACCACATTTATGAAAAATATCTTCATATGGTACTCCATAATGAATAATTAGATGTCGTGAAGGAAGATATTTCCCAACTCCACTAATCCTTGTAGAGGTTATTATCATAAGTAAGGGACTTAGTTACTATAGATAAGGAGAGACTTAATCATGTTGAGGAGGCCGTCACTACACAACCAACTGAGCTTCAACAAATTTCAGACAAGTCTTGGGCCAAAATCCAATAGATCAATGCCTATATCAAGGAACAATTGTAATATTTGGAAGAGAGACTATAGCAAGTGGAAGTTCCTTAAAATTTTAATACATGAATGAAAATGAATTTCTTCCCAATAATTTGTTTTTTCCTATCCTCATTGTATCCATAACATAACACTAAAACTGACTCACTTGATTGAATTTCATTGTGTCAATGCAATGTCATTACAATGATAGGAATAGGAGAGTACTTTAATTTTTGACTAGGTATTTGGACCTCGTGTGTATAGTTTGACTATTTCTAGAGTCACATGATAGACCCTAAAACTTTTTATATTTTGTGTCATCACTATAATTTTTTCCAAAGTTAGATATAAGGGTGACTTATCAAGTGAGACTTGGATTTTTATTAGTACTCTCTTTTCATGTTTTTAACCTAAAAATTTTGATGCCTCTTTTTTTATTGCTAAATTTTATTTTCAAAACCATTTGGAGTGAACATCTAGTGATATGAAACTCAATTTTTTCACAAGTCTCCCATTTATGGGTTTTCCACCTAGAGAGTACTACATATCTTTTCATGGGATGTTTATAGTCTTAAAATCAAGACTAATGCAACTAGTATTTTAGGATGAAAAAAATTTGATCATGTGTTATGGAATGATGACCTAAGCAGGGCTTGCTGGCTGAGAATATTCTGACATTCTTTAGGTGTACAAAAGGGAGATTTTAAGACATGATTTTGTGATTTATGGATCTAAAACATGATGTGATACAAGTATGTAGGGAATTATTATATAACATGTTTGAAAAGTGGTTTCCATCATGATGTTATTAGGGCTTATGGAAATAGAAGAGGTTTCTCCTGAGGATGAAGATGCCTCTAGTTTACAGGCCTTTTGGTGAAAACTTATGCAGAGACAAATTGGGGCATATTATGTATGGTAAAAACAAATGTGTCCTTAGGAATCAAACATTCTATTATCGATGGCCAAATACTTTATGAAGAGGAGGATTTCTCAATACCATAGAAAGTGGTTTGTGAAGGGAATGTATCTGAGAATGAAGGGAGAATTTGGGTCATCACTGGATATGAATGAGAAACCACTCCTATACACATTTTTTTGTATTTAAAGGAGGGATAATTATATTTCAACTAAAATATTAAAAATTTAGGTCATGGGATAAATCCAAAACTTTACACCCAGATCGGGGTTGTGTCCATGAATAGAGAAACATGAATGTTTTAGATATTATAGTAGCTAGGACTAGAATGGAAGATCTAGTAATCACTACATGTCTTGGTGGAATGAGCATAAAGTCATATGCAATTCTTTAGGGTGATGTGGTTGATGACCAACATTAGGAGAAGAGGCTCCTCCCCAATGAGGGTTGAATCATCATGCAGTTTAATGTCATGTGACTAAGATGTGGACTATGGAGTTTAACATCTTAGAATAATGACTTTGAGGGATAAAATTTTAAGGTCTTTTATCTTTTATTGAAAGATTAGTGATTTTTAATTTCATGGTGATCTGAACAAGAATGTTCCACTTTTCTTTAGGCATTAAGAGGGAAGGCTATAAGTTATAATATGGTGGTGTCTAGATCTAATGAGTGAAATGGGACAAGTATTCAAAGAGTGACCACAAACCATATTCAAAAATCAATTTTCAATGTGATATTGTTAGGGATTACATATATAGAATAGGTTTCTCTAGAGGATGAAGGTACCTATAGTTGACAGACCCTTTGGGGGTAACTTATACAAATCCAAACTGGGGCGTATTAATTCATAGTCAACCAGACATGTCCTCAAGTATCATACATTCTATTACTAAAATACAGTGGAAGCTTATAGAGACCTGGATTTCCCCAAGAATAGATTTTGATTTGTGTAAGGAGGGTTACTGAGTGTAGAAGGATCATTTTATTAAAAAATAGTCCAAGAATGGGGAACAATGTTCCCCACTTAGTTCTAACCCATACAAAGAGGGGGCATATTTTTTTTGTAAATTATGGCTATGATACAATATAGGATCTGGGAAACACTACATATCTCGTTAATGTAAGAATCAAGTCACATGTAGTTCTTAGATAGATTCCTTGCATGGGTATAACCCACATACATAAAGGGGTCATTTTTTATAGGATATTGGTCCTCTCAGATGAGGGCCATGACAATGCATAGTTTTATATCATGAAAGAGACATCAACCATGCAGTTTAGAGTCATGTGGTAAAGAAATTTGGTGTACCTTTTAAGGTCTTTCACCTTGGACTATGCTAGCCCTGATGTGAACCGATACATATCAATTATATGAGGAAACCCTTACCATAATTCCTAATCCCACATTAATTATGTGTTCTATTAGAAACAAAGAATGGAAAAGGTTTGTTTTACCACATATAGATCTTGAAAATAAAGGACAGGGGAAGTTCTATCATGTGGTGGCTGGACTAGGATATAGGTTCCATGCATCACTGGGTATCTCATAGGGGTGAGAATAAATCCATATGTAGTTTTGGGAGAATCTTAATGACAAATGATAGGGATCTTAACTATGAATTTTAATTCCATGTGGTAAGGAATAATGGTATCTTATAGTTTTGGGTCATATAACTAGGAGAAAAGATATAGAAGCGATGAGTGATATAGGGTTTACTAGGCCAAGATTTTTTGACATACCTTGAATGTGGAGAGGTAAATTTTAAACCATGATCTTATATATTATCATATCAGAATAAATGATACATGATAAGTGTTCAAGGAGTGACCATATACCATGTTTGAGAAGTGGTTTTTGGTATGATGTTTCTAGGGCTTACAGAGACAGAAGAGGTTTATCCTGAGGATGAAAGTGCCTCTAGTTTATAAGCCTTTTATGGGATACTTATGCAAAGTTAGACTGGGTAATATCAATACATAGTCAAAAAATGTGTCCTATGGTATCAGACATTCAATTATTGATATCCAAGTGGGGGTTCATGATAATACGAGTTTCTCAGGATAAGGAGTGGTATGTGTGGAAAAGGATGTGTATGAGAACAAAGGAAGAATTTAGACCTACAATGGATGTGGGATGTGAAATTTCTTATATATATCTAGTTCATATATAGAGAATGGGTTTATTTATTTATTTTTGAGATGGGATCCTAAATGAGGGTACCTGAATTAAGATCTACTGTATGGATTAGGGTCATATTATAGGAGGAAATAGACACATGTTCCCCCCCATTTTTTACTATGGATGGGCCTAGGTTAAAGGACCTGAGAATCACTATATATCCTATGTGGAAAGAAATAAAGACACACATATTTATGAAACATATTCCCTGTAAAAATTTGAATCATATGTGGAGTGAGGAAATTTTATGGGCCTGTAAATGAAATAACCCATATTGGATTCCTCTATATTGATTTTTTATATATGCAGGAGAGGGAAAATTTTCTGAATATAGGATTAGGATGGATGTGAGAACCCATACTGGACTCTCCTATGAAGATATGTCTTGTACATAGAAGAGTGGGGGTGTTTTTTTATATATTTCAGCTGGAACATGAAACAAATTTGGGTGTCACTACATACCTTTTCAAATAAATAATCAAGACATACATATTTCTTTAATGGAGGTATGGTGGGAGGCCAATACCAAGGATTGTGATTTGATCAAGCACAAATTGAAATATTATGCAGTTTTCCATCGTGAAATAAGGATGTGAACCATGTATTTTTACATCATACAACAAGGACATTGTCGTGTAGTTTATAATTTTTTGACTAGGACATAAGGGTATGTAGTTTAAAGCCTTACAACTCATACTATAATGTCTTGTAGTTTTAGGTCGTACAACTAGGACTATGGTGTCTTGTAGTTTTGGGTCTTACGACTAGGACTATGGTGTCATACAGTTTATGGTCTTATGACTAGGACAATAAGTCATTCCTTTTAAGGTCATACAAAGAGGATCATAGGTCATGCCTTTTAAGGTTATGTTATGAGGACCATTACATGCAGTTTAGAATCATACGGTAAGGATGAAGGTTACTTGATGTGAAAAAGAAGGCCTTAAATTCCATAAATTCTATCCAAGAATTTGATAAATCATCTCAATAAAGGCATCCCAAGTTTGTGAAATGAGGCCTCCTAAGCTAGTTTCCCAAGGCATCTTATTCTTTGGACATAGGGTAAGACTAAATTTGAACATAGTATGCTGAAGATGTTTCCATACAGTTTAATTTCTTATGACTAAGATGATATGGTTCATACCTTCTAGGTCCATGAGACAAGGACCTCTCCTTATAGTTTAGGATTGTGCAATAAGAATTTTGTGTCTAATTACATGAAGTATTTATTAAGAAACCTTGCATTGGTAGGGGGATGTGATAATCTCTCCACCCATAGATATAAATTAATAAGATCCATTAGAGTGGACATTGTGTATGATATATGGTCCCTCCAACTTTGACTCAAGCTTTGGCGGTATCTTCCCTGGTATCATCAAAGTTGTAAGGAACAATACCAGTTTTCCTTGGAGGAATGAGCATAGGCAATCTTTATTGTTAAAATAATGTGTTATTCAATTTGGGTGGACTTCTATGTGATGAAAGGTGTGTAATACTTTCTCATCTAGTCACTCTAATTCATCCAAACTCTTTTGGGATTGATCATATATCACTACCACAAAAAAAGTTTTTCGCAGCACCCCCCTTTATCAACACTTTTTTTAGCACTGATAAAGGGCCCCCCTTTATCAGCGCTTGTTTAGTAGCGCTGATAAAGGGGGGGCCTTTATCAGCGCTTTTTTTAAAAGCGCTGATAAAGGGTCAGCTTCAAAAAAAAAATTAAAAATATATTAATATATTAATATATAAATATAGTTATATTGTTATATAAATATAATATATACTTTTTAAATATATTTTAGATAAGTATAAATGTACATTTACACTTATTATACTTAATATAAAAGATATTTAATGAAAATGGCTTCTTAAAAAATTTAAAAAATATTTTTAATTAATAATTTGATAATCATTATGGAGTAATAGTCATTTAATAACAATTTGAAGACTAAAAAAATTTAAAAAAATTAAAAAAAGATCCAAAATATGTTGAAAACGCAACTCAAACTTCAAACGGCCATAACTTTTGATCCGGGTGTCCGTTTGAGCTCTACCATATATCAAATCGAAGCCTGCGACGAGCTCTACGTCGCTGTGACCTGAGGGGCCCCAGTCAAGGGATTTTAGAGGTCAAAAGAGGCCCAAAAGGCCTCCAAAACTGAGTTTTTAGTCAGGGTACCCCGATTTTTTAACATTTTGTGGATTTTCACCCTCGTTTAAGGGGGTATTATTGGATTTTTTTGGCGGGGTCTGAATTTATTCCAAGGTATTACATTCATATTGATATTATGTCTTTTAAATTTCATCCTTTTTTATAATGCACTGCTATTTATAATAAAAAATATAACAATATATTCATATTTTTTATATATTCACACCTAAAAATTTAATTATAAATATAAATAATAAAATATATTTACATATAAAATATATTAGCTTTATCTAAATAATAACTAACATCCATTTTATTTAAAATACAAATATATGAATATTTATATACCTATATATTAATCTAACTATATATATATATTAATCTAACTATATATATATATATTAATCTAACTATATATATATATTAATCTAATAACTATATATATATTAATATAACTACATATATATATATATTAGTATTACTATAAATATATATATTAATATCACTATATATATATTAATATAACTATATATATATATTCATATAACTATATATATGTTAATATAACTATATATATATATTAATATAAATATACATTACTATACGAATAAATATAACTAAATATATATATATATATAGATATAAATATATATTAATATCACTATATATATATATATTAATATTACTATATATATATATTAATATAACTATATATATATATATATTATAATATAACTATATATATATATTATAATATAACTATATATATATTAATATAAATATATATTAGTATACGAATAAATATAACTAAATATATATATATATATATATAGAGATATCATGAATTGGAAGACAAATCAAAATAGAGTAGTGGTAAAGGCTTAGGCGCGCAGGGGGGAGGTCTCGAGTTCAAATCCTGTGGGAGGTAGGGGCGCGCACGCATGGGGGAATATAGCAGCAAGCGCTGTTAAAGGGTGAAGGGGGTGCGTGGGGTGTGTGGTATAGGGGCAGAAAAGCACTGTAAAATGGGGGGGCTCAAGCGTTATAAAAGCCCACCCGATTCGCAGTATTTTTTAATTTTTTTTTAAATTTTTTTAATTTTTTTTAATTTTTTTAACTTTTATCAGCGCTTTTTTAAAAGAGCTGATAAAATGGTCCTTTATCAACGCTAAAACGAAAGCACTGATAAAGGAAGCGCTGATAAAGGGGACCCCCCCTTTATCTTCGCTGGCTTTATCAGCGCTTTTTCTAGCGCTGATAAAGGACATTTTTAGCACTGATAAAGGCCGTATTTATAGTAGTGTATGTATAGTTTCTCTAAAAAGGAAATGTGAAGTTAGGGAAATTAGACATTAATGGGAAGGATTGCTTTTGTCCTGTAGACCAGTGAGTATAGATTTTCTTGTGTGGTAGTGATGGTTGTAGTCAGATAATCCCACAAGGAATGAAAAAGATTTTTTGGCCAAGACTTTTTATCCTTATCCACAATCTTCTGAAGTATATTTGATAAGGTCTTATTAAAGGCCTCTATCTATACATTTTCTACTGCATGATAGTGATATGAGTGGATTGATTTGATATTGAAATCCTTATATAGCCTTTCCAGCTTAGAAGAATAGAAATTTCTACCACTTTCTATCAATATTGTATGAGGGACACCAAATCTAGTAATGTTGTTGGATTTCATGAAGCTAAAAATATTCTTTGCTATGAATTCTTTTATGGGTACAACCTTGACCCACTAGGAGAAAAAGTTAGTTATAGTGGGAATTTACTTAAACTGTTTGGATGTAGCATAAGTATATGGGCCTACAACATATGTTCCCCATATAATAAATGACTAGTATTATTTGGTTATGTGTGACAATTATGGGGGTTAATGAATGAAGTTGGCATGCACTTGGTAAAAATGAAACTTTTTGGTGAATTTGGTGAATTCCTATGTCATTGAAGGTGAGAAATATCCTAGCCTCCATATTTTATGGGAAATCTTGAATCCTGACTGGTGGGAACCATAGGCCCCCCGTGTGCACTTATTTCATGATAGCTATAGTCTCTTCTCCATCAATTCACCTGAGAAGGACTCCATCAAAGCCTCATTTATAATGGACTAAATGGTGGTTTAGTCCATTATAAAGAGTAAATTTGGTAGATTGTTTTCTGGTTTACTCTTTTCTATCTTTGTTTTATGGTAATAATCTATTTTAAAGGTAATACAAAATAGTTTTCATCCAACTAGTTGTAGGACCATCTGGATCAAGGATAGAATTAACCTCCTTGATTTCTTCCTTGTCAACATAACCAAAGGAGAGGCCATTCTTTGGTGAACAATGTAGATGAATTCCTCATCTTGGTTTGGATATGATAAATCCATATCCACATTTTCCAATGCATATTCTTCCTGATAATTCTGTGATCGTGGAATGTGATTCAATGTCAAATCCAAGGGGAATTATTCTATTAGTCTATGGACATAGTCAAGAATTGGTATTAAATATTTTTTTTTCTGATGGAACGATCATAATTGATCTTCTTTATTACCAATTCTGAATCATTATTTACCTTAAATTGGTCCATGGGCATTTGAAGTGCCAGTTATATCCCTATAACGAGGGCATGATATTCTGCCTCATTGTTTGTGAAACCTTATGATTATAGGAAAGAGTATTGCAAGATTTACTTTTCTAAAGAGATTAGTATGACTCCCAAACTAATTTTATTGATATTGGGGTCTTCTACCCTCTTCCCTATTGGGATTTTGAATGCACCATCAAAATACATCTTTGATATTCGGGGGACCTCTCGAATAAAGATATCTTCATCAGGAAAATCAATATTCAATGAAACCATTTATATAGAGGGGTGTTTTATAAGGAAATATTATAATGCATGACCTTTTAACACCTTCTTAGGTATGAATTAAATGTCAAAATTCTATAGGATGATGGCCCACCATGCCAAACATCCAGTCAATATAGGACGACTAAGAATGTATTTGAGAAGGTTTTTATGAGATAATAAATGGACCTCGAGATGCTATAGGAAGTGTCTCTATTTATAGACTATACATATTAGTGCTAAACAACTATTATCAATATCTGAATAATGAGTCTTAGTGTTAAGCATGGTTTGATAGAGATAATATAGGATTTTTTCATTCCTAATGTCATTATTCTTTGAAAGGAGAGCACCCAACAATTGTTCTAGGGATATCACATACAAAATGAGCAGCTTTCCCTCAACATGCGACATCAATACTGGTGTAATCAAAAGATATTTGTTGAGAATATCAAATGCTTCCCAATAGACATTAGTCCACTGGTATGTGACACCTTTTTTCATAAACCTGGTAAAGGGAAAACAATTGACTGTGAGGTTTTATATAAAGAAATAGATACAAGTGAGGTGTCGTTGTAATCCCCTCAACTATTTTTGGTTTTGAAGGGGTGACATATCAAGGAAAACCTTTGTCTTCTCAGAATCGACTTTGATGCCATGATGGTGTACCATGAATCCAAGAAACTTCTCCGAGGTAATGCCGAAGGCATAATTTAAGGATTTCATTTTCAGGATATGATGATAAAGTTTATTGAATATGGTTTCAAGATCAATAAGGTGGTATAAAAATAGATGAGATTTAACCACTATATTGTCAGTATAGCACTAGATAGAATTTCCCCATAAGGGTTTTAATATGAGATGCATGAAAAATTGGTATATAACACTAACATTCTTCATACCAAAGAGAATTAACCGATAGAACAATACTCTTTGTGGATCCCTAAAAGCATTGGATTACTCACATTTAGGGTCTATTTGATTTTTTGTACCCTAAATAGCCGTCTATGAAGGAAAGGTACTGATATCCTACCGTAGCATCAATCGGTAGTTCTATGTTTGGAAACAGGAGGTCGTCTTTTGGACAATTCCAGTTGAGATATCTAAAGTTTATGAAAACTATGATTTTCTCATTCTTCTCTTAATTTGGAATATATTTTCTAGAAATTATGAGCACTGGAATTATTGAATGAAGTTTTCTTTAATGATCTTGTCAAATTTAGCCTCAATTTTGGCAGTGTGATTCGAGTGAATCCTTCCAAATTCCTGTTTATAACCATGATGGTTTTATGGTAAGACCAGGTGGTGGTTGGCCACTTAGGGATTGAGGCCTAGAATTTATATATAATTCCATGAAAATACATCTCAATGTTTCTTTATAAAGGAGGAATACACCTCCTTTTCCTCATTAATCATATCTATTCAAATAATTATGGGTTGTGGGTCCTCTTCTATACCCAGATTTATCTGTATGAGTTCATCAATAGTGGTAGATATCCCTTCCTTTAATGCTAGAGGGGCATCCCTAAAGTCATATTCCTATTACTCTTCCACTTACTATTGCTTCATAGAGAGATTAGGTGATGAATAAGATTTCTCAAAGTTAGGAGAGAAGTTACCATTTTGACATCCGAGATACAAAGTAGCTTGCACTGACTTGACTTATGTCATGGGGTTTATTTGAAACTCTAGAGGGGAGATGAGGGATGAAGAAGGAGTATCCCCCCTCTATTAATGACATAACGACCTTTTCCAATTCAAATAATGAGGCTAAGATTTTTTGAAGCTCAGGGGGTGGAATGAGGATATTACAGCTCGAGATTTTAACACTGTTTGAAGGGTCAATGAACTTTTTAGCACTATCAGGATGAGTCATCATGATTGATATGATAAAGGTCATTGAATATGTACATGAACAGGGACTTATATCTTTTATATAATTTATGGAAAACATGTATTATTCATTGATATATTTTAAAGGATTCTCCAGTGCATTTATACACCATTTGAGGTAGTAATCCAAGAAACACCGTCAGTTAGGGTTTGTTTCCCTTCCCTCTGGTAGAATCCCACATTTACGTACTGCAATTTTCAATATTTGAATGGGGCTTTATCACTATGAAACATCCCAATTTTCCCATTAATTCAATACTTAAGGTATTGGTGGTATGATGAGGGGATTGTCACATATTGATGTAACTAAGACCTTCCCAATAAAACATTGAAGGTTTTATCTTTCCAAACAACTGATAACTCTAAATCAGATACGAGGTCTCTAAACCGAGCTCTTAGCTTGATTTTGGTACGAGTATTTTGATCACTTTTTTCATAACCCTATAGCATTAGAGAATAAGATATAATGGTCCAAGATTTTCATACATAGATATTACATCATTTTGATGAATAAAAATATAATCCATTGCATAACCATAAAGGTTTAGAGTATTTAGAGATTAGATATACAATCATCTTATTTTATGAAATATCTTCAATATCTCCCACAAAGATTATCTCTCATAGTACTCCTCTTAGACATACCCTACCTAAACCTTTCTTTATCACATGGGGAAAATAAATATAACAAAGAGTGAGCTTAAATGCTCAGTAATGGTAAAAAAATAGAGATAAAAATGATTTCAGAAGCATAATATGAGAATAAGGGTATAAGAACATGAACACAACATTTGGAAATTATACCCTACATATCAAAGATCATAATATTGAATGATTGAATAAATATTTTCAGTTCATAAGATATGAATCATAAGGAAATAAAAGAACATGATTCATGAGCATAATATTGGCTTAAGACATAGAGGTTTTGAAATACACATAATCATAGAAAATCATTTCCATATTAGTCATGGATCACTTCTAAGACCATCATGGTGAAAAAAAACTTTATTAAACTGGGTTAAATCCCCATTCCAGCCTTGTATTACTGAATTGAGTTAACTTCCCATTCCATACCTATATTAAAAAACTAGTTTCAATTCCCATTATAACCTTGTATTACAAAACTGAGTATACTTCTCATTCAATCCCTATATTACTGAACTGGGTTTACTCCCCATTCTAGCCCTGTATTACTAAACTAGGTTTACTTCCTGTTCTATCCCTGTTTTACTGAACTAGGTTCACTCCCCATTCCAGCCCTATCTATATCATGAGACATAAATCTTTAACCAATGAATTAGAGGGAGATATAGGTCCCAACCATCACATAATTAAAGCCATACATATGTGTTCCACAAGAACATAAACCATTCATCATATTAGAACACATAAAAATGTGTTTCAAAAACATTTCATCATAACATAACTAATAGAAAAGAAACAAAATTCATAAAAAACATGCCATCATAAACATAAACCATTTAGAGAAAGAATAATAATTGTATACTTGAATAATATCCATAGTAAAACATAAGTAACATCAAATAACATTGTCTTAGATGGAAAATTATTTTGAAATATCACTTGAAATAGTGCTTGAAAAAAATATTATTTACATTTTAAAAACATTTTTTATAGCCGCACAACTATAAAGGAAAAAATTTTCATTGAAAAGAACCTTGTAATATTATAAAGTAATCTTCTATAAATTTAGGTTTCATAAAATTGGGAAAATACACTCATGCTGTATAAGTTAAAAAACATTCTTTTTTTATTTTTTCCTAGAAAAGTCACAAAGTACCCTATTTGGAAAATAATAAAAATATTCCTTTCAAACCATTTTTGTAAAAATTAAAATATGTGTAAAAATTAATTTAAATATTTATAAGATAATAGTAAAACCCTTTTTGAAAATAATTTTAGGAAACATGGACATAGAAGAGAAATATTCTCTAGTGTAGACTTTAACATAAACAATCCCAAATAATAATGAGACTGTGAAATAAACCCTTAACACTTTTTAATAAGTTGAATAATATGACACATGAAAGAAAAAACATATATGGATATGTAAATACTATAATTTTTAGGATAATAATCATAAAATATATTCATGGGTAGTATATACACCACAAGTAGTGTATAAGGCATGTCTCCCATAGAAATAAAATTGAGATAAAAATCCCTTACCACAAGTCTTGACTTTCTTTGTTCATGTTAAAAACTCTTGTATAATAAATATGGATTTATTATACACTTATTCCATAAAAATAAATCTATCATACCATTTTTTATTTATTTATAATATCTTATCACATGTTTATTAATAAATTGTTATTAAAATCACTGTTCAAGGTGGTAAATGCTTCATTTTCCAAACATGTTTCAGTTTGGAGGTCTTAGTCCTTATACTTTAATTTTGGTATCATGATTTATAGAATTTTAATCATGGTGTAAAAATAATATATAATAATTATATACATATTTATAATCATTCATATAAAGTAGAGATAGAAAAATGAATTACATCGTTCATGGAGACCATAGACCGTACGTATGCATGAATGCGGTTTTCATTTTTCATCTAATGGAATGAAAGAAAATTATATAATAATAAACCTTTAAAAAGTCATAATTATGTTATATAAATCATATATGTTCATAAAAACCATCCTTATTACCATCCATGTAAAATATAAGTGAAAAACTCATCACATCGTAACGTGGAGATGATAGTCCATACGTAAACACGAGTGACATTACCATTTCTCAAAAGATTTGATGATAATAATTTAGGCATGATATTATCATTAGAGAAGTATAATTATTTCATAAATATCATGTATAAATATTAAAACCATCATAATTCCCATCCATAAAACATGGTGATGAAAAATGAATTGTATCGTTATAGGGATATGGTAAGCCGTATGTACACACAAGTGATAATTTCACTTCTTGTTTGATAGAAAATAGGGTGTATAATAGTGTTTTAATTATCACAATAAAATTAAAGTATATTATGTGTTCTGAATTTATTATTTTATGATAATCATCATGGATTTAGGAGAGGTAAGAAAGAGTAGAAAAAGAAAGTGACCGGTTAGAACGATTAACTATTCTTCGAAATGTCTCCTTTGGATCTACTCTAAAGGGTTATGGGTTACTATTTTGGGAATAAAAGAACCTATATAAGGTGACTAGGAAATTTTAGAAGATAATTTTTGAATAATTTCATAAAATATCATTAGTGTTAATTTTGACACTATTCATTACTTTGACTTTAATAAAATTAAGAAAATAAGATATACTCAAACCAAATAATTTAATAAACCCCTAATATTTCATAATAATATAAAAAATTCATGAATCATCTCAATTAATTAAAATTATATTTATTTTAACATTTTAAATATCATTTATTTTATTTTTTAATTAATTGAATAATTATTGTATCAACATTGTGAAATTATTTAAGGTAATTATTTCATCATTATAAATTAAAAATAAATTACCATTATTTAGATAAATATTTTATATTTTATAAGAATATTTATAGTAAAAAATATCTTCTAGATCACCCTATATTAAAAATATTATACTTATTAAAAATAAGAGTGTGATATTTTGTCACTTTCTTTTATTTTAATAATATCTAAGTCATTTTCATGGTCAATTGTCCATTAAATAACTCAATTTCAAACCTTAGGTGTTAAGGGTCAAATTAAATTCATCAAATAAGAAATATCATGAAAAGGTATGTCCGTATCACTTATTTTTAATCCAGATTAACCCGTTTTACCCTTTAACGAGATAATAAAGTTTACCACATTTACTATTCATATTGACTAAAAATAAAAGTGAAATATTTACTAAATTTGGAAACAATAATTCCAAAATACGAGATCAATTTTTTAAAATTCAAAACATAGAATCTTTATAATTCAATTTAAAATAAAACCGGAAAAAACTCAACAAAAAATAGTTTTTTTTGGAAAATTCCCTTTTTAAATATATTTTTTTATACCAAATTAAAGTATAAAATCCATTTCAAGAAGATTAATTAGATTATATTAAATAAAAATTAACTAATAAAAATTTAAAACTAATCCAAAACATATTTTTACCTTGTAAAAACTTTAAAATAAAATATAATTTTCAATAAAAATCAGTATTTTTCACTATTCCTCAAAAAAATAAATGTTTTTAGAAAAGTATCAATAAAATAATTTTAATATAGTTTTAAATATTGAATTAAAAAATTAAATTCAGTTTTTAAATAAATTTTATATAGGCTATATAAATTAATATTCACTCATAAAAATAATAAAAACTCAATTTTGATGAAAAATGTGTTTTTGAAGAATAAAAAGACTACTAAAAAAATGTGTGATCATTTTCTAAGAACTTACCAATACATTCATATTGAGTTATAACTTTATATTTATTTCATAAATTATTTATTTCTATTCATTCCAACTAATTTAATGTCTAGGTTACAACGAACATATAATATTTTAATAATGTTACACAGTTTGTTTAAATAACTGTTGCATGCAACACAAGCTATCAAAGAAATAAAATTATTTAAAGATAAAAATTTCATAAAAATATCTAGGTGTTACATTCTAACCACCTTAAAATTAAATTTTACCTTGAAATTCATATTGTTTATAAAAGGTTTAACATTTTATAATTCATTCATAGAAACCCACATCCTATAAATGAATTAAAAAAATTCCCTTAAAAAAAAGTAAGTTGGAAACATAAATGTTACTTGAAGTAACACATAACTGGGTTTCCACATAGAGAAAAAATTTGTGGAAATTAAAATATGGATTTTTAAGGGAAAAACAATCCCCAATAACTAATAGATAGTGATTGAGAACATGGTCAAGATAAGGTTAATGACCACAATACCGTATACCAAATAGGTATGAAAAAGGTTATTGATATCATTAGAATTGATGATAATATGATAAAATTTTATTTAAAAATCATTTTAGATGGAATAATTACTTGATTTCATTTCATAAGTACAATATCACTATTTGGTTATTCCTTGATCATTTTACACTTCATCTCTTACTCTAAGAAATGAAGATGAAATTGTAATACCTGAAGAACTAGTGGATCATAAGATCCATAGTGGGATGATAATTCATTCCTTCTATCTCTAGTTATCATCATAACAAAATATTTATCATAGGTTATCCAATAATCATAAATATTCATATAGTTAAGTAATACATTAATCTCTAAAACCTCTTCCAAAATTCAACTTAATCAATTTCATAAATGGATACCCTTATAAACCTTCCAAATGATTAAAATCCAAAACTTTTGAAAGAAGGTCACTAAATTTCTAAAATGAAATTATCATTAATAACCTAAAACACTTTATTTATCTCTTAATTGTAACATAAAAAACATGTGAAGATCATTATCATGTATTCTCTTGAAACATTTTAATAACATGAATTTCCATAAAACCTTAGTGAAAACACGCATTCTTTAAAAAATTAACTCATTCCTCATACCATAAATCCAAAAATTCTATAAAATCAATCCATAAACCACCTTTTCATTATATTACTAATTAGTTCCAAGGTCATCAATACTATCCCATTTATTTTATCAAAATAAAACATTTCTTTATCTCATTATTATCCAAAAATCATGAACATATTAAGGGCTATCTTTCCCTTAATCACGTGTTCTCAAAAAATATCACCTTACCGCATTAATCACTTTTCATGGTTACCAGTACCATTTAACATATAATTTTAAATACTTAAGGAAAAACTATAGTGGAACAATCCTTAGATGAATAATTATTATATAATACCATAAAAGTACTTCTACAACATTATTCTTTAATTTCATTACATAAACACTCAATCACTCCACTTTCTTATTAAACCATTAACCAAACTTTATCATTTTATTCCTTAACACTTATTTCATCTCATATGTCATTCATAGTTTCTTCATCATCATCAATATAACTATTACTCATGCAACCTTGAGGATTATTTTCAAGAGCTTTCCCCTAGGAAATCTATTTGCATAAGGCATATACATTCAACATTTAAAACATTTAATTATAGATGATTCCTTAGGAATACTATTATTATCATCCATTGTGTTAACTGAACCATTCTATTTTCCTTTGAAATTAATTGCTTTGTATTTTTCTTTTCCACACCTAAAGCATCTTCTAATTCCTTTGAAACATTCTCCTTGATGCCTCTTCTCACATTCTTTACATAAGGAAAATTGAACATTATTTTCTTTGTAGTCATCATGAAATTCCATCTTTATCTTATTATATGGGTTAGGAAACTCACTAAAGTTGAGATTATTGATCATATTATGTGATTAATGATTATGCATAATAACCAGGTTTTGCCTTCTGACTCCTATTTCATTTGGTTTCTCATGAGGAAGATCATTCCATTATCCATCACATTCACCATTAATATGAATCCTCCTGGTTCCAAACATTATATAAAACCCAAAAAGAATAGTGTGAGAAACAATAATTGTAGTGCGAAACCATATAATCATGAGATATGATATATAAATCATGAAAAATTATTTTTAATAAACAATAAATTAGGTTTAACCTAGGTCATTTATGATTATTTTCAAAACTTTAGTATTTTATCCTATACTTATTTCTATCCCTAGAGTTTTCATAAATTTTTTCTAACCCTAACCTCAAAAGATTTTCTAAACCTTGTTTTGATACCAAATATAACAACCTAAGATTTTTATACATAGATATTACATATTTTTAGGTGAATTATAATATAATCCACACAAGAACCATAAAGGTTTAGAGTCTTTGGATATTATATATACAATCATATTATTTTATAGAATATCTTCAACATCTCCCACAAAGATCATCTCACATAGTACTCCTCTTAGGAATACCATAACTAAAAATTTATTCATCATCTAGGAAAAATAAACATAATAAAGGGTGATCTAAAATGCTCAGTAAGGGTAAAAAATAGAGATAAAAATGATTTCATAATCATAATATGAGCATAAGGGTATAAGAACATGAACACAACATTTGAAAAATATACCCTCCATTTCAAAGATCATAATATTGATTGATGGAATATATATTATCAGTTCATAAGACATGAATCATAAGAAAATAAAATAATATGAGCTATGAGCATAATACTAGATTAATACATAGAAGTTGTGGCATACACATAAGAAAATAAAATCATTTCCATATTAGTCAAGTCTCACTACCAAGATAATCCTAGAAGACAAAGCCCTATATTGAATCGGGTTCACTCCCCATTCCACCCCTGTATTACTAAATCGAGTTCACTTCCAATTCTACACCTGTATTACTGAACTAGGTTCAATTACCATTCTATCCTTGTATTACTAAACCGACTTTACTTCCCATTCCATCCTTGTATTACTGAACCAGGTTTACTATTGGAACCAAGGTTGTTCCTTACTAGAAATTAAGTCTGGTTTTTTGTTTATTATAAATCCAATTGGATGATGAAGGAGTTTATAGGTAAAGTATTCTTATATTTCATGTTGGAAACAATGTTTAGGGTGGCATTGTTTCCCAGTTTTTTCTAAATTTTTGGGTCCTAAAATTGGAGAATGAATAAAAATGTTTTTGTAAAATGAAGTTGCGTGCAATAATTAAGGTGGATTTGAATGTTGTGTGAAAGTTATGTTCTGGTATAATCTCATAAAAATATGAAAAATACAATATCCACGTGAAAGATCTTATTTTTTCATGAAATGTTTTTTTATGCATGAAATATGTGGTTCTGCGTGAAAGAGACTTACACACCCAATGCGACATCAAAAATGGTTTTATGTGATCAGGGAAATATTGCACGCATGGTGTTATATGGGATAAGAACTTGTGTAAAGGGTCATTGAGGTCTATAAATATGCAGCTACCTGATTTAAAGACTTATAAATTTTCCATCAAATATTTGGTAGCTCTTTCACGTGAAATACTTGCGCGTAGAAGACTTATGCGCAACAAATCTTACAAATAAGAAAAAAATTGAGTCAATTCAGAACAATTTAACCACATGGTGTGGTTTTTTAAAAGATAGGTGTTGAGAAAAATAAATCTTTCAAGACAATACCAAAAATTGTGCACAAGAACAGGTGTTACATGCAAGTGTAGGGTTAGACTTATTTCAAGTTTTGAATATCTAGTTTGTTTGATCAGTGCTTTCAAGTGCATCCATTTTGTAATTAAATAAAATTATTGTCTCATGACAGACATGGATAGAATTAAATTAAAATCTATTAAAGCAGTATTTAAGTTGTTAAACTAAGTAAGCCTTCTCTCAAAGCAGTGAGCTTGGGGGAGTCAATGGAAGTGTTCCAAAGGAGGCAGTGTGTTATCCTTAAAACCTTATAAAGGTAGTGTGCCCAGGAATAGAGTAACAGTGTATAAACTCTTGTATTACAAAACTAGTGAATATAATTGGATTTTTGTAACGCCCCGACCCCAGCTGCCCAGAGTCGGTGCATTAATTACATAACATTGTCATGATCACAAGAAAGATCAAATCCCGAAAGACCGATTGGTTTAGTAGCCTTGGAAACACTAGATATAATCATAAAGTTTTACATTACATTTCAAAGTGAAAAACTACTACAACAACAAAGTCTTCATATCCACACTATTAACCCCTCATAATATCCCTGCAAGTCATTCATAATTTACTTCTTCACTACCTGGGAAAAATAAAACATAGAAAAGGGGTGAGCTCAAATGCCCAGTAAGGATAACAATATAGAGGAAACTTTCATAAATAAAAATAAACATTTAAGGCAATGTATAACTAAAACAAAAGCCTTTTAAACTTGAACATTTAACATAGTATGGCATAAATAAAATGAAATAATGCCATTTACTTATTCACATGGATATTCTACTAATCGAATAATCACATGCAAAAATCAATAACCACTTTCATAATGTTGGAATGCATAATGCTAGACTATCATAACCACATAGCCAAGGCCTCGTGCCAAGACTACAAATAAGATTTTGTCAAGGCCTTGTGCCAAGACACTAGTTTGTCTCATGAGACCTACCGATGCATCGAGGAGCTATAGCGGGCTCCACCCGTCACTTATTAAGTCCAATGCATTCCCATATGAAAAGTTTAAACATAACATAAACATTCGTATTAAAACTAGCATACGAAATGTCAATAATTTCACCATAAACTATGAATGGTATAAAAATAGCACATCCACAGTCAAACATATCACAAAACCTTCAATATAATATAGAAGTTTTGTATCATAATAAATCATCTTCAAATAAGCATAAAATCCATCAAAGGATGTTGACATAGATGAAATCAAAACACTTTTTAGAGAAATATCTCTTTCTATTTTTGAAATCATTTAAGAGCCATATAAAATAAAACATTTTCTTGAAAATATTCTTATAAGCTTGTAAGGAAAACATTGAAGATTTTATAACGGCAGAAAATAACCGCACTATCCGTATAAGTTAAAAAAAACATTCTTACCTTAATTCTGTCGAAAAGGTTAAAAAGGACCTTGTTTTGAAAACGACGGAAAGATTCCTTTATAAACCTCTTATAAAAAGTCAAAAAGGGTATAAATGACTTTAACCCATATTCTTGTAAATAATAAATATGTTTTGAAATACATTTCGAAGAAACATGGATGT
This sequence comes from Viscum album, assembly GCA_963277665.1. NCBI lineage: Eukaryota > Viridiplantae > Streptophyta > Magnoliopsida > Santalales > Viscaceae > Viscum > Viscum album. The sequence goes on from OY728141.1 coordinate 343,900,689, forward strand.
GGATGATAAAGAAATCCCAGTAGATTATTACGTATAAACAACCTCGGATAATGAAGAGATTGTGAAATAACCCTTACCTTGTACTTTTCCTTGGTTGGGGTAGGTTATCCTCCTGTATAATGGTGAAATAATTGTTATTAAATTATACAAGAATCATATATATTAATATGATATCATATGTGATCTTTTAACATTGATTTGTTAATAATATCTTAGAATTATCGTCGTTTCGGGTGTTAACTTACTCATTTTCTTTTATATGTTTTGTTACATAAGTCATGTTTGTTGTATCTTATTCATATCCAGAATGATATCAAGTCCTGAAACATCATTTTTAAATCATTAAATGATAATTATACTTGAATGGATACGATGGAGAATGAATCTCATCGCGTTCGTGGAGACGGTAGTCCGTACGTACGCACGAACGCTATTTCCATTTAATTTTTATTTTAAAAGAATCGAATCCAAATGATACATAGGTATATTACTATTCCAGTATAATATAATATTTTATATATGTTACTTAAGTTCATTAACACCATCCTTTATACGTTCCATGTGTGGTATGAACGAGTCATATCATTTTAAGGGGGCGGTAGTCCACACTTCCTCAAATGAAATTATCGTATGTATATACAACATGAAACGAATAATGGTATGAAATAAAATGGAATTACAGAAGCTTATATATAAAATATATATCATTAATATCATATTTAATTACAGTGCCATCATAATGGCCACCATGATAGGTGGTAAGATGTATTTGAACAATCATCGTTTCGTGAGGCGTTAGTTTGCCATCCACAGAAACATTATGTTCATCATCCATTAGATGGAGTTGTGTGTATGTGTAGTTTGAATCCTTATTATAACAACATCCTAGTATATTTAGGATACTGGTGTTGTTACAAAAGAAAGGAAATAAAAATAGTTTGGGGGTTGAAGAAGCAAAATAAATGAAAATAATTTAAGAGAAATCGTTACCTTTAATTTAGGTAACTCACTTTGGTTGGAACCAAAGGACTTGTTGAAATGATTTCTGCCTAAGGGGAAGCTTCAAGGAGGAGGAGAGGGATGTGGGGAGCTTAGTTGGGCAGAGGTTGGACGAGCCAAGTGGCTTGAGAGGTGTGAGGAATGAGAAGGAGGATTGCCCTTTTATAAGAGGGGTGAGGGGCACCTTTGGAAAACCTAGAAATATTAATTTATAATAAATTCATATTCGGTTTCTAATGGCTCCAAAGTTGACTATTAAAAGGTTAAGGTGGGTATGGGTCGAAAAAAACTCAACCAATAGAATTTAGACAGGTTTGGGTACTTATATTAACCTTATCTTTAAGTATTAACTTTAAGTTAATTAGTTTCACTTTTACAATGTCTCTTTGTATTTTTATATAATATGGTTAATAAACTTACTATATACATCCAAGCGACCCCCAAGTGGTCCATTAATGATGAACCTATCCTTATATAAGTATCTTGGCCGAACCTTATATTTTTAGGAATTTAATATCAATTAATAATATAATATTTGTTTTAAAAACTCTTTTATGTCAATTTTGACACTATTCAATGGTTGATTTTTTGTGAAACTCATAAAAGATTGATTACTTCGAACAAAGTCAATTAAATCAATACTAATATATCATATTATCCTAGAAAATTAGTTTAATTCATTAAAAGTTTCATATTATATTTTTTTGGGTATTTATAATATCAATTAGTTTAATTTTTCACTATTATAGTAATTACTGCATCATCATTGTGTCATAAATAAAATAAATTATTTAATGTCTAAAAATTATAAATAAAATATCATTATGTAGGAAATCCTTTTATCTTTCTAATGAATATTTATAATCTAAAATCCAACATATATAACCCTATGTAAAAATTGTTCTTCTAAAAGATGTAAGCTTATGCCATTTTTATTTTTATTTTAACTTTATTAATATAATGTGTCATTATCACTTACAAGTGGATCCATGGGGTCCCAAAATTGACACAAATATGCCCATGGTCGAACATCTATCAACCAATAGGGTTAAGACACGTTTTTAGGGTAATTTAGTATTATTATAATATTATTTTTTTAACCCTTATTTACCGGATTTACCCTTAACCATGGTAAATAAAATATTTACCGCAGTAATTATTCAAAATGTCTAAAAATAAAAGTTACCTATTTACACAATTTGAACATCATGATTCCAAATATGGAATCCATTTTCCTAAATTCAAAACACAGAAGTGGCAGAAATTAATTTAAAATTAATTCCTGCTGTCAAAACAAAAAGCGTGTTTTTAAGAGATAATAACTATCAAAAGATTGACACTTGTTTATGTTCGGTTTAATTGTAAAATTATGTCCAATGACCAAAATTATATTAAATAGTAAAAATATATTCTAAATATACTTTAAAACCACTCAAATTCATAATTTATTACTATTAATTATTTTGATTAAAAAAGTTGTTTTTAATTAAAATTTAGTAATTTTCACTATTCATCAAAATATGAAAGTTATCCGAAAAGTACCAAAATTTCACCTTAGGATAAATTTGATATTCCGAATCCAAAAATGAAGTCCATTTTAAAATATAAAATATATATAACTTCAAAAAGTAGGTATTACTATTCATAACAGCTAGTTTGATTGGTTACGGTGTGTTAGAACTCGAAGTTGCGTACAACACACGCTACTGTTTTATTCAAAGTAAAGCGTACCGTGGAAGCTTGGGATGTTTCATTTTAAATTTTTTGATGTCTCCATTTAGTCAAAAAGTTTAAAATATTGTATTTAAAAAGGTTTCACTATCAAAAGTTGATAAAAGTGCAATACTGAAAATGAATCTGTTCTTGCATTATGACTAAGAAACTCATAATATGGATTCTAAAATTATAAGGATTATATAAAGTTTAAAATTTAGTTAATACTATTCATGACCTCTTTTAATGGTGTGATTGAACTCGGTGTTGCGTGTAGTGCAAGTTATTGAATTATTTTTAAGAAATAACACACTCTGAAATCCTGGGGTGTTACATTCTCCCCTCCTTCAATAAATTGCGTCCTCGCAATTTGAAATTGTTCTTCGAAAATAAAAGGTTGAAAGTAGAAAATATATTTGTGGGAAAACCCACATTGGAAATTAGGTTACTAAAATTTAGTCTTAATATGAGGAAAAGAGAAATCAAAGGGTCACCACCAAATTATGATCTCAATTAGGAGAACATTGGTGGAAATTAGAGACATATAATCGGAGGAAAAACGTAAATATTTATAGGTAGTGATTGAGGTCATCAATCACAAACAAGTGTATAATTGAGGTCCTTAAATTCATCAATCTATGATGATTTGAAATACCATCGGTTCAACAAAACATAGGGTATTAGGATAACACATTTTTGACGTTTCAAAATATCTTAGTTGAAATCCCACATCGAAAAATGAATTAATGAGGCCTCTATTTAAAATAAAGAGTGGAAAGTATGAATATTACCGAAAATAACACATACTAGGGTTCCATGTAAGAAAATATGGATATGGAAGAAAAATCTAGCCATCAATTATCTGATGGAGAGTGGTAGAGAACATGGCTATGAAAAGGCCAACAATCCCAAAGCCATAAATTAGTGATGATTTAAGGTACCATCTAGGACAACATTTTTGTTCTAAGTTTCTTTTCTTAATGTTGAGGAATTTATTTATGAGATTGGCTAAGATCATAAGGAGATATACTTACTTTATAATTAGTGTTTTATCCATTAATAAATTTCTACCACAAACTCATCTTTCACTCTAAAAGATAATAGAATGTAAAAAAATTCTATTTACACTATTCGTATAGGGTTCCAAAATAAACGAATTTATAATTCATCTACAAGATCTTTTAATAAAAACTACATTATTTAATCCAGGACATCTCGTGGGCCAGTGGTAGGTGATACACCCTTGTCGCCCTTCGGTTGCGGGTTCAAGTCTCGCATCCTTGCCGGACGCGACGGGTTGCCGCCCGACCTCCGGGTTTTCCTTTTATGGTAATCCAAAATAATACAAACTAGAACTATCCAAAATACTTCTGTCCAAACTCACAGTCCAACATTTATAAGGAAGGTAAACATAATATAGATCCTTTTTACCCCGTAATAGCATATGAATACCTTCATCATGTATTACCATATTCCTTATTGATTACATTCATGCTCCCTTATTCCATATAGAATGCTGGATATACTTCATTAATCCAAAAATGGTTTAAACCCCAACAATGATGGAATATACAAATCATTAATCAGTTCCAAGGTAGTCAAGAATATCCAATATAATTTATCCAAAACAATCACATATTATTCCAAAATCACTACCTCAGTATCAGAACTATATTATGGTTTATCATTCTCTCAACCATATATTTTCCAAAAATCTATCCTGCTAATGAGTCACTTTTCTTTGTTCCACACAATCTCAAGTCCTTAATGAAATAGTACTGCAGTACAATCCTTATATACTCCATGATTATTGTAACAAGTACATTGTTGATACAACACTCAATTGACATAATCAACATAAGAACTCTAATCATCCCTCTTCATCTGTGGTAGTATCATAACATGATTATTATCCAATAACATCATTTGCGGCATAGTCTGATGACTGGGACATAGGTTCGCGTAGTGTCCAAACTCCTTGCAAATGAAGCATTGTACATTTGAAACCATTTTCTTACCCTTGCAGTCACGTACTTTGTGCCCTTTTCCTCCACACTTATAACAAACTCCCATTCCTTTCAGGCAAGTTCCAGGGTGTTTCTTTCCACAGTTACCACATATGGGAAAATTCTTCTTTTCCCTCTTACTTTTATCCATCTTTCTCTATTCCATCCTTTTCTTCTCTTGCTTCCCTTCAAAGCCATAGGACTCAGTAAACTCTTTACTTATCTTATCAACACATGATATTATTTCTTCATATGATGATAATACATGGGAGACTATTTCTCTTATAAATTCTAGCTTAAGACCATGAAAGATATGATCCTTCCTTCTCTTTGGATCATGTGCATTTCTGGAGTTCTCATTCCTTCTACTGGGCGCCATTTCTAAACAATGGCATACACTAGATCAGTTTATGAATCAAAATACATAATCCCATACTTATAAAAAACTTAACATAAATTGAACTATTTATGGATATAATCCATAATCATAAGAATGTTTTCTTTGAGGAAGTATATACTCATAATCCCTTCAAAATGATTTGTAAATAAAATGAGAGTTATCCTAAGCATATCCCCCGGGAGTGTCGTAACCAAGAGTGCAGCAAGGCCCGTTGTCGTGCACCAGTTCCCGTTCGAGTCTAGCTCAAAGCGGTGTTTTCGGGTTTTACCCCTAGGTACATCTGTGCCAGAGCCGCCTCTACCTGCTCGTATCCAGACAGGGATGTATTGCTTGTAAAACTCACAAAATCTCTACAATACCAAAATTCTAGGAAGTTCTTCTATACTAATCCTCAAAGTTCATCTTAGGTCTACGTGCTCTAATCAGAGTTTATCTAAATCTAGTTTCCAAGGTTTGTACTAAACCTCCCTCTGATACCAACTGTAACGCCCCGACCCCAGCTGCCCAGAGTCGGTGCATTAATTACATAACATTGGCATGATCACAAGAAAGATCAAATCCCGAAAGACCGATTGGTTTAGTAGCCTTGGAAACACTAGATATAATCATAAAGTTTTACATTACATTTCAAAGTGAAAAACTACTACAACAACAAAGTCTTCATATCCACACTATTAACCCCTCATAATATCCCTGCAAGTCATTCATAATTTACTTCTTCACTACCTGGGAAAAATAAAACATAGAAAATGGGTGAGCTCAAATGCCCAGTAAGGATAACAATATAGAGGAAACTTTCATAAATAAAAATAAACATTTAAGGCAATGTATAACTAAAACAAAAGCCTTTTAAACTTGAACATTTAACATAGTATGGCATAAATAAAATGAAATAATGCCATTTACTTATTCACATGGATATTCTACTAATCGAATAATCACATGCAAAAATCAATAACCACTTTCATAATGTTGGAATGCATAATGCCAGACTATCATAACCACATAGCCAAGGCCTCGTGCCAAGACTACAAATAAGATTTTGTCAAGGCCTTGTGCCAAGACACTAGTTTGTCTCATGAGACCTACCGATGCATCGAGGAGCTATAGCGGGCTCCACTCGTCACTTATTAAGTCCAATGCATTCCCATATGAAAAGTTTAAACATAACATAAACATTCGTATTAAAACTAGCATACGAAATGTCAATAATTTCACCATAAACTATGAATGGTATAAAAATAGCACATCCACAGTCAAACATATCACAAAACCTTCAATACAATATAGAAGTTTTGTATCATAATAAATCATCTTCAAATAAGCGTAAAATCCATCAAAGGATGTTGACATAGATGAAATCAAAACAATTTTTAGAGAAATATCTCTTTCTATTTTTGAAATCATTTAAGAGCCATATAAAATAAAACATTTTCTTGAAAATATTCTTATAAGCTTGTAAGGAAAACATTGAAGATTTTATAACGGCAGAAAATAACCGCACTAGCCGTATAAGTTAAAAAAAACATTCTTACCTTAATTCTGTCGAAAAGGATAAAAAGGACCTTGTTTTGAAAACGACAGAAAGATTCCTTTATAAACCTCTTATAAAAAGTCAAAAAGGGTATAAATGACTTTAACCCATATTCTTGTAAATAATAAATATGTTTTGAAATACATTTCAAAGAAACATGGATGTGGATGATAAAGAAATCCCAGTAGATTATTACGTATAAACAACCTCGGATAATGAAGAGATTGTGAAATAACCCTTACCTTGTACTTTTCCTTGGTTGGGGTAGGTTATCCTCCTGTATAATGGTGAAATAATTGTTATTAAATTATACAAGAATAATATATATTAATATTATATCATATGTGATCTTTTAACATTGATTTGTTAATAATATCTTAGAATTATCGTCGTTTCGGGTGTTAACTTACTCATTTTCTTTTATATGTTTTGTTACATAAGTCATGTTTGTTGTATCTTATTCATATCCAGAATGATATCAAGTCCTGAAACATCATTTTTAAATCATTAAATGATAATTATACTTGAATGGATACGATGGAGAATGAATCTCATCGCGTTCGTGGAGACGGTAGTCCGTACGTACGCACGAACGCTATTTCCATTTAATTTTTATTTTAAAAGAATCGAATCCAAATGATACATAGGTATATTACTATTCCAGTATAATATAATATTTTATATATGTTACTTAAGTTCATTAACACCATCCTTTATACGTTCCATGTGTGGTATGAACGAGTCATATCATTTTAAAGGGGCGGTAGTCCACACTTCCTCAAATGAAATTATCGTATGTATATACAACATGAAACGAATAATGGTATGAAATAAAATGGAATTACAGAAGCTTATATATAAAATATATATCATTAATATCATATTTAATTACAGTGCCATCATAATGGCCACCATGAGAGGCGGTAAGATGTATTTGAACAATCATCGTTTCGTGAGGCGTTAGTTTGCCATCCACAGAAACATTATGTTCATCATCCATTAGATGGAGTTGTGTGTATGTGTAGTTTGAATCCTTATTATAACAACATCCTAGTATATTGAGGATACTGGTGTTGTTACAAAAGAAAGGAAATAAAAATAGTTTGGGGGTTGAAGAAGCAAAATAAATGAAAATAATTTAAGAGAAATCATTACCTTTAATTTAGGTAACTCACTTTGGTTGGAACCAAAGGACTTGTTGAAATGCTTTCTGCCTAAGGGGAAGCTTCAAGGAGGAGGAGAGGGATGTGGGGAGCTTAGTTGGGCAGAGGTTGGACGAGCCAAGTGGCTTGAGAGGTGTGAGGAATGAGAAGGAGGAGTGCCCTTTTATAAGAGGGGTGAGGGGCACCTTTGGAAAACCTAGAAATATTAATTTATAATAAATTCATATTCGGTTTATAATGGCTCCAAAGTTGACTATTCAAAGTTTAAGGTGGGTATGGGTCGAAAAAAACTCAACCAATAGAATTTAGACAGGTTTGGGTACTTATATTAACCTTATCTTTAAGTATTAACTTTAAGTTAATTAGTTTCACTTTTACAATGTCTCTTTGTATTTTTATATAATATGGTTAATAAACTTACTATATACATCCAAGCGACCCCCAAGTGGTCCATTAATGATGAACCTATCCTTATATAAGTATCTTGGCCGAACCTTAGATTTTTAGGAATTTAATATCAATTAATAATATAATATTTGTTTTAAAAACTCTTTTATGTCAATTTTGACACTATTCAATAGTTGATTTTTTGTGAAACTCATAAAAGATTGATTACTTAGAAAAAAGTCAATTAAATCAATACTAATATATCATATTATCCTAGAAAATTAGTTTAATTCATTAAAAGTTTCATATTATATTTTTTTGGGTATTTATAATATCAATTATTTTAATTTTTCACTATTATAGTAATTACTGCATCATCATTGTGTCATAAATAAAATAAATTATTTAATGTCTAAAAATTATAAATAAAATATAATTATGTAGGAAATCTTTTTATCTTTCTAATGAATATTTATAATCTAAAATCCAACATATATAACCCTATGTAAAAATTGTTCTTCTAAAAGATGTAAGCTTATGCCATTTTTATTTTTATTTTAACTTTATTAATATAATGTGTCATTATCACTTACAAGTGGATCCATGGGGTCCCAAAATTGACACAAAGATGCCCATGGTCGACCATCTATCAACCAATAGGGTTAAGACACGTTTTTAGGGTAATTTAGTATTATTATATTATTATTTTTTTAACCCTTATTTACCGGATTTACCCTTAACCATGGTAAATAAAATATTTACCGCAGTAATTATTCAAAATGTCTAAAAATAAAAGTTACCTATTTACACAATTTGAACATCCTGATTCCAAATATGGAATCCATTTTCCTAAATTCAAAACACAGAAGTGGCAGAAATTAATTTAAAATTAATTCCCGCTGTCAAAACAAAAAGCGTGTTTTTAAGAGATAATAACTATCAAAAGATTGACACTTGTTTATGTTCGGTTTAATTGTAAAATTATGTCCAATGACCAACATTATATTAAATAGTAAAAATATATTCTAAATATACTTTAAAACCACTCAAATTCATAATTTATTACTATTAATTATTTTGATTAAAAAAGTTGTTTTTAATTAAAATTTAGTAATTTTCACTATTCATCAAAATATGAAAGTTATCCGAAAAGTACCAAAATTTCACCTTAGGCTAAATTTGATATTCCGAATCCAAAAATGAAGTCCATTTTAAAATATAAAATATATATAACTTCAAAAAGTAGGTATTACTATTCTTAACAGCTAGTTTGATTGGTTACGGTGTGTTAGAACTCGAAGTTGCGTACAACACACACTACTGTTTTATTAAAAGTAAAGCGTACCGTGGAAGCTTGGGATGTTTCATTTTAAATTTTTTGATGTCTCCATTTAGTCAAAAAGTTTAAAATATTGTATTTAAAAAGGTTTCACTATCAAAAGTTGATAAAAGTGCAATACTGAAAATGAATCTGTTCTTGCATTATGACTAAGAAACTCATAATATGGATTCTAAAATTATAAGGATTATATAAAGTTTAAAATTTAGTTAATACTATTCATGACCTCTTTTAATGGTGTGATTGAACTCGGTGTTGCGTGTAGTGCAAGTTATTGAATTATTTTTAAGAAATAACACACTCTGAAATCCTGGGGTGTTACAATTTTGGTATGACTGACACACTATCAACTTATGCTCCTTAGACTAGCCCTTAATTGTGAACCAAGTAAAATTGATGTGTTGTCTCCTTGCTCGTGATTTTTTGTTTTCTAAAGGTTTTGATCAGATAGGTTTAACGAGTTCCTACCAACATGGGAAAAATATCAATTACTTAAAAAAAAATTTAACACCCTAATTCACCCCTCCCCTCTCTGGATGTTACATGATCCTATATTTACTTCCCATTCCAACCCTGTATTACAGAACATGGTTTACTTCCCATTACAACCCTATCTATCTGATGAGATATTAATATTTAACCAATGAATTGGAGGGAGATACAGTTCCCAGACATCATATAATTAAATCCATATATATTTTTTACAAAATAACATAAACCATTCAACATATTATAACCCATAAAAAATTGGTTTCATAAACAATTCATCATAACATAACTCATGGAAAAGAAATAAAATTCAGAAACAACATGCCATCATAAACCTAAAAAATTTAGAGAAAGAATAATAATGGTATCCTTGGATCATATCCCTAGTAAAACATATGTAACATAAAATATTTTTATCTTATATGAAAAATGATTTTGAAATATCACTTGGAATAGTTCTTGAGGAAAATATCCTTTCCATTTTAAAAATATTTTTTTATAGCCACACAATTATAAAGGGAAAAAAATTATTTGAAAATAAAATTGTATTATTATAAATAAATATTCAATAAAATCACTTTTAATGAAATCAAGAAAATATAATCATGCTTTTTAAGTTAAAAAAACATTTCTTTTGTATTTTTGTCAAAAAATTTACAAAGTACCTTGTTTGGAAAATAATAAAAATATTCTTTTAAAATAAAATTTTAAAATTTAAAACATGGGTAAAATTTACTTTAAATATTCATATGATAATAGTAAAAAAAATTCTTGAATTTTATTTAGGAAAAATAGACCTAGAATAGAAATAGTCCCCAGTGTAGACTTAAACATAAAAAATCCCAAATAATAATGAGAATGTGAAATAAACCCTTACCACTTTGTAATCAGTTGAATTGTATGCACCATGAAATAAATAAAATAATATGGATATTTAAATCCCATAATTTTCAGGATAATACTCATAAAATAAATTCATGGGTAGTATATATACCACAAGTAGCGTATAAGGTACGTGCCCCATAAAAATAAAAGTGAAACAAAAATCTTTTACCATAGGTCTTGCCTTTCTTTGTTCATGTTCAAACGTCCTTTATAATAAATTTGTATTTATTATACATTTATTTGATAAAAAAAATTCAATTATACAATTTATTGTTTATTTATAACATCTTATCACCTGTTTATTAATATTTTTTTATTAAAATCACTATTCTATGTGGTAACTGCTTTGTTTTCCATGCATGTTTTGGTTCTACAGTCTTGGTACCTGTACTTTAATCTTAGAATAATAATTTCTATAATTTTAATCATTTTATAAATATAATATATCATAATTATATATATATATATATATATTTATAATCATTCATATAAATTAGATATAGAAAAATGAATTACACCATTCATGGAGACGGTAGGCCGTACATATACATGAACACAATTTTCATTTTTCATATAATGGAATGAAAGAAAGGTAAATAATAATAAACCTTTCCATAATCATTATTATGTTTATAAAAATCATCATAATACCACCCATGTGAAATATCAGTGAAAAATGACTCACATCGTATCAAGAAGATGGTAGTCCATACACACACACACGAGAGATGTTATCATTTCTGAAAAGATTGGATGATGATAAGGTAAACATAATATTATCATTATAGAAGTATAATTATGTCATAAATATCATATATAAACATTAAACCATCATGATTCCAATCCATAAAATATGATTATTAAAAATGAATTTTATCACTACATGGAGACGATATGCAGTACATACGCACGAGAAATACTTTTACTTATTTTTTAACGGGAAAGAGAGTTTATAATGGTGTTTTAATAATAATAATATAATATAATAATATTAAGGATAATAAATTTATTATTTTATTATAATCATAATATATTTAGAGCTGGTAAGAAAGAGTATAAAAAGAAAGTGATTGGTTAGAGTGATTACCTCTTCTTCAAAACGTCTCCTTTGGATCTTCTCCAAAGGGCTCTGGGGTTGGTATTTTGGGAAGACCAGAATCTATAATGTGAATAGGAAAATTTATAATATAATTTGGTATATTTTAGTCAATATATAAAAATCAAAGTGGTTAAATGAAGTGAGATATGATGTGTCCTTTTATAATGGAGGTGAGGGGGCACTTTTATACTTTATAAAAAGATTAATTTATAATAAATTAAATTTCTATCCAAATACCTCCAAATAGAAATAGATTCAAAGATAAGATATGAAAAGGTTTTAATATAATAAACCAATATTATTTATATAACTTTTGGTGTTATTTTAAAACTTATCATTTCGATTAACCCTTAGTTAACCTATCTTAATTTTAACTATGGTAACAACGTTTTCAATATTAAAAGGTTGTAATTTTTACTTATAAAGTTTCAATTGAACCATAAATAGTTAATTTATTATATTTTTGACCATAAATTATAAATTTTTTTCTTATTTAATATTTTTATGGTTTTCAAATAATTTAGTAAAACATTATTTTCATAAAATATCATTAGTATCAATTGTGACACTATTCATTACTTTGACTAAAAGAAAATAAAGACACCAATATATATTAAAACCAAATAATTTAATATAGCAATAATATTTTATAATCATATATAAAATTAGTGCATCACATTAATTAATTCAAATTATATTTCTTTAATATTTTTAATATCATTTATTTGATTTTTCATTTAATTGAATATTTATTCCATCTTTGTTGTGTACTTATTTAAGATAATTATTTCATAATTAAAAATTAAAAATAAACTACCATGATGTAGATAAATATTTTTTATTTCATTATAATATTTATAGTCAAACATATATTCCAGATAACCATATATTAAAAATATTATACTTATTAAAAATAAGAGTGTGACATTTTGTCACTTTCTTTGATTTTAATAACGTCTAAGACATTTTCATGGAAAAGTGTTCACTAAATACCTAAATTTATAAATTTAGGTATTAAGGGTCTAATTAACTTCATACAATAATAAATATAATTAAAAGGTATGTCCTTATCACTTATTTTTAATCTAGATTAACCCGTTTTACCCTTTAGTGAGGTAATAAATTTTACCGCAGTTACTATTCATATTGACTAAAAATAAAAGTGAAATATTTACTAAATTTGGAACCAATGGTTCTAAATATGTGATCCATTTTTAAAAATTCAAAACATATAAGTTTAAAAATTTAATTTAAAATAAAACCGATATAACAAAATAAATAAGAGTTTTTTTTGAAAAATTATATTTTTATATAGAAAATGTTTTTATACAAAACTAAAACATAAAATACATTTAAAAAAACAAAATTGGATTATTTTAAATCGAAATAAAATAATTTAAATTTCAAACTAATCCAAAAAATAATTTTACCATGTAAAAACTTTAAAATAAAATATAATTTTCAATGAAAATCAATATTTTTCTCTATTCTTTAAAATAATAAATGTTTTTAGAAAATTATCATTAAAATAATTTTAAGGTATTTTGAAATGATGAATTCAAAAATGAAATTCATTTTTTAAATATATTTTCTATAACTTTTATAAATTAATATTAATTAATAAAAATAAGAAAAACTCATTTTTGATAAAAAATATATTTTTAAAGAATAGAAAGAATTTACTAAAAAAATGTGCGATCATTTTGTATATAACTTACCAATACATTCATATTGAGTTGGAAATTTATATTTATTTTATAATTTAGTCATTTCTATTCATTTCCACCAATTTTACGGCTTGTCTATAATGAACATATAATATTTTAATCATGTTACGAAGTTCGTTTAAACTCACTGTTGAGTGTAACACAAGCTATCGAAGAAACATACAATGGTATGATGTGCCCCTGTATAATGGAATATTCGTCTTTCTATATAAAATAAATAATTTTGTGGTACTCTGTAGGATCAATCTCTACTTAATACACATCAATAATGAAAACCTCATCTTCAAACTTCTAAGGGATCAACAAAGCCTCCATGAGTGCTTCCTAGAGGTCTTTCAACAAACTTAGATCATCCAGGATTGAAAACATATCCCGCACCAGGTCCAAATGATTTAATATTTCATACTCATGGGTTAAAGGTTTTCACTTCCCAACATGGGGATTCTCTTTTCTAGGAACTTTAGGAGATAAATAACTTTACATGGGCAGATCAACCATTGGAATATTAGTTGAAGGTGATCCTATCCTTGGTGGGTTAGGTTGACTTGGTATTCCTTCTTTTCAAGGTTTATTGGATGATTGAACCCCCTCTATTTTATCTTCTAAGATAATCAGATTAGGGAGATTCCTGAAATATGCGGGGTAACCTTCATTCTTCTTCTATGCCTAATGGAGTTATTTACTATAAGTTTTATCATTATAGAAAATCCTAATAGGGAAGTGGCTAGAATATTGAGTTATAATGCGACTATGTATTCCTCAGTACCCTTATATTCAATGGCCTCTTCCTATTATTCCCCAAATTGGGTGCGATAAACTTAGATTCATGGCCATATTCATCATCAGATAAGGGATCCATTAAGTGACTGACATTAATATAATCAAAGATTAATTCTTCATATGATGAGAATTTTATCTAACAGTTCAATTACTATGGTACCATTTGGTGAGGGTGGCACCCATATCCTCTGAGATTGAGGCATAAAATCCAAGAGAGTCATGGATGGTTTTAGAACCCATATAGGCTTTTCTTCTTGAAATTTATTTTTTATTCTATGATTGTTCCACTTCTTGGAGGACTGGTTCTTAGAGGACTGTGATGTTGATGAGGTTGGTCGTGCCGTATAATGAGAAACTAGAGGCATAAATGGATGATTTAATTATTCCTTGAGGATATAATGAGTTCGATTGATTATATTATTGGTCATCTAATCATTAAACTTCTATATACCCTTGTTAGAAACTTCTTTCCACTCACCTTCTTCTTCTGGGGTATTAGTAGAAACACATGCCACTTGTGCTCATGGTTTTACCAAATTCACTTTTCCATAGTTAACCATTTTTTAGGATGTATTTAAAAACAAATAATTTCTAGATAGTGTGCCCCCGAGTTTGGTGAAAAGGGAAATAATATATTTGATCATCGAGACCAACCTGGTTGGGCCTCTTGTTCTTTGGAAAGTTGAGTAATTTTTTTCCAAAGATGTTATGAAGTAGCTAGGGAATTACTCTTCTAATAATGAACGAAATTTATTTTTCTATTCCTCAAACTGATTTTTCCCATATCCCCTCACTCATACTGACAAGGATGTATTTTTTTTGATGCTCATGAGGGGGTTCCACATGATATGGTGTGGGTTTTAGAGTTGGAGCTGGTGTAGGGGATAGAATAAGCGCGATAATGGAAACCTATGATTTCCCTATTTTAATCCCTTGACATACTGAAATTACTCGATAATTGGACTTGGTTTGTGAGATGATATAATATAATATCTGAGAATATATGGAAAGATCTTGAAACCCACCAGTTTATTTCATAGGGATGAGTGGTTTTTGCAACTCATCATGAATATTCTCTATACACAGTGAAAATATATTCTTAGAGAATTTGTAGGTTTAGAGAGTAATTCAACCCATTCCACCTAGAAATAAAATATGATATCCTCTCATTATCCCACTATTTATAGTTTGAGAGGTTAAGGATTGTTGTATTCTATATAATTGATATGAATTTAAAGAGAAAATGTCAACAAATATCTTCCCATCCTATGATTGAACAAGTTGGAAAACTGGTACACCATATAAAGGATGACCCTTATAATATTTTCAAAATTCTCCTAAGTTTCCCCACTTCTTATTCTACAGGGGTTCCCATAATGGGATCAAAATAGGATAAGAAATGCATCAAATACTTCTTCGGGTTACATGATCCATTGAATATTAGAAATATAGGGTTACCAAAGTTTGGTGGGGGAGGGGTTAGATCCACCCATTTAGGGAAAGGATTCCTTCTCGACTATACTGGTGCATGCCATTCCTATAAAAATTCTAATTAGGCTATTAATGACTCAATAGTATTGATAATACCTTTTGGGATGTCTAGATGAACAAGAGCTTGAACAGGGGAAACAATAGGTAGAGATAGCCTTTGAGGCTCTACTTGTATCTATGGTGGGTAACATACAAGTGCTAGCCTATAAGGATTTGTATGAATTGGTTTTGGTTGTGGACCTAATGGATGAAACTCCTGATTTTTTATTTCTATGTGATCCAAATATATTAGTTGTCGGTACCCCATGTTGAGAGGATGTTATAAATCCATTTCTGTTTCTAAGATGAGCCCTCTTCATTGAGCTATGTTAGTTGGGAACACAGGGAAAGGCTCCACTTGTTGAATGTATCCAGTAGGGATGTTTCCTCAGAGAAGTTATTTATTGAGTTTTCTCAACTCCTTTGTCTCATCCTCTTACTGAGAATATATTTCCTCAATCCGGATGGGTTTAACCACTTCGAGCAGTGAGTGAGGTATAGATGCACCTTTACCCTTTACCTTGGCAGATTCTCACTAAGGGAGTGGTAGTGGAGAAGTTAAGGGGATCCAAAAATTCATATAAATCCTTTGGTTTTGAGTACACAAACCTTCTTCAATAATCTCAGTGTAGACCATATTATGAACATAAGTCTCTTCCTCTTATTCTTCTATATCAGTCTCATGTTTTTTGGAGTCATCAGGGGTGGTTCTAATGGAGTTAACCAATGTGTAACGTATCATAGGCTCTTAATCATACTATGAATGATAAGAGGGTCAATTTTCTTAGGGATATATACCAAAAGAACTATAATATCCATGGTAATTTTTACCCTTAATCAATTTATTTTTTATGAAATTATTATTGATCCTCTTCATCCCTTTCAGAATTCCTTTGAATCTTCTTGGAAAATGGCGACTCAAAGGTAATTAGCACAAAATTTCATCATACATTCTCCTATTGAAGGAATTGGGTCACATGATAGTACAAACTAAGAGGATTCATTTTTTAATGTTCCTTATAAACAGGATAATATCTATTTCCATTAAAGAGGAGGTTGAGGTGAAATATACCCCCAGTCCCATGGGATGTGGATGCTTCTGTTCCACTATTTTCATGCATCAAGACAAATTTAATGGCCTTGAAGGGGAAGGTTGTGCTAAAAAATCACCCAACCCTATAGACTGGGGATGATCTTATATAGCGGTAGTTGATGATACTACAGTGGATCTCTTGATATTATATATTCTTATTCAAGCATGATCTAGGTGTAGTATTTGGTCTACATGTGAGCTACCTACTTCTGAGGTCATAGATGGTATCCGAGAATTGGATTTTATTAAGTTGCAAGCTTACTCAATGTTCTCAGATGCCTGGTTTAGGATTATTTTAATAGATTTATCCCATTAGGCTTGATGCTTATGAGAATTGTTCATGGATGATTCTTTCTGAGCGCACCATATTTTGTCAATGGGGATCACATTTGGAAATTGACATGGAGTAATGACATTACATGATGTCACTTATGGTGGATTTTTCTAATTGGGGAGAAAAGTGAAATGAAAAGTTCTATATTCATCCTACCCCCTGATATAGACATATGGAGGGGAATAGATGATCATATGATATAATTCATGCAATTCAGTGAGGCATGCAATTTGAATATCCATCCATTGTTTTCCTGATTTTGGGCATCATGCAGCTGGAAGGGTTTCCAATTAAATTTTGTGATGAAGTTATTATATTTACTTAACATGGTATGTATAACCTTCATAAGGAAAGAAATTAATTTTCAGGTGGTGAAGAGTCTTCTATATTTTTATATAGATATCATGCATGAATTCTTCTAATAGTACCTCTAGAATGTCAAATTGAGAAGTGGATGAAGGCCAAAAAATGATAGGTGTATTATCCTTATTTAGTTGTCTTATCACCATTAACATATTATCCTATTCTTATGAAAAAGATTCATATAATTTATCCACACAAATTGGGAACTTCCTAGATTCTTTTTTGTGGAAAGTTGGGTTAGTTGGGATCACATCTGTTGTATTGGAATGAAAGTGATCTAAGGGTGGTTTGGAGACTAACTGTTGCCTTGGGACATCTTCTAATTGATAAAGGATGTCACTTTTCAATGAAGAGGCACAAGACATGACTGGAATCATTTTTACAAGTGATCTGTGATAAGAGGGATTTATCATAGTTTATTTTAAAAGGTGAGGAACTCCTTGAAGAAATGAAGTTTCATTATGGGGAGGACCTTTGTAGCGAATTCTGTCATAGGGGGTACTACCATCACGATTTTAAATACAACTAAAAGGAGAATTCTTATAGCATATACCCTAGGGAATAACTTTAGGGAAGATAATCGAAATGGGAGGACCTTCTTACTATTTTATATTATATCCATGAGGAGGTTTTCATGACGCTCATCAAGATATGGGATCTTATGGTTGATCATATTGGGGGTATGAAGTAAGCCTTCATAGTAATTTGTCTAGGGAGGAACTTCAGAACTGCTGACAACAAAGTTATGGGGAGGAAATTCAAAACTTCCTATACTATGTCCATAAACTGGTAATTTATTAGTAGGATCCTGAGTCACTATAGATAAATGTATGAGGTATTCAATAACACCAACATTGAGTAGCGTGTGTTTATAGACTGGCTCTTTATTTTCCCATCACCTTTGGTGAGGATTTTTTATGGATGCTCTCTTATGGGTGTCTGGGGAAACTTTTTGTGGATAGTGGATTTCATATATTGGGCTTGTTTGGGTGGATCCCATGTTACTGACATAATTTTAGACAAATTTCTATGATTTTGGAAGGGATGTGTGCTTGTCCTAGAATTGTCATTGGGATAGACAGATGTCCTCTAGTTGGAATTGTGGTATGGACTTAGTCCGGTTTCCATCTATAATGGTATTTTTTACACAACCCTCATAGACATTGTAAGGATATGAATCTACTCTGGAGTGATCCTTTTATTATATTGATGAGTTAATCCAGTTGAGGGGATGGATTTGTGTGTATTCTCTTTAACCACTATCGTTGCTACCATTATATCTTGGCAAGTTTTCAGGATGTGGGTAGGAATTTTTTTCTACCCATTTATCATTGTGAAGATATTATGAGTGACTTCAATGACTAGAATGAGGATATAATCCTATTCCTTGTTTTTTATCAGGGATATAGGCCTAATCATGTCCTCCATTTACTATCGGTATATACTAATAGTCTTCATGTATGGGGGTGGAGATATGGGTGTACCCCAATTTGTTGTCAGGATTTGATGGATGGTTTCTTCAGTTGCTGCTAGATTATGTTGATAGACTTGATGGATGCAAGAAGGTGTCTATTTCTACTCATAGTTTTCCACCATATTTGACTGGCGGACTTGATATACATGAGAATATATTTTCATCTACTAGTTTATCACTTCCAAGATTTCTCATCATGATTCGTTTGTTACTGTAACACCCCAGTAATTTGCTTAATAATTTCAAATAATTGTTTTAATTAATAATAATACATATAAATAATTATAATTTATAGCTTTTAAATTAATTAATGTTTAAAAAAACAAATACTATTTTACAGTATTATTTTTGTATAAAATAATATTTTAATATGAGTATATATATTTGATTATTTTTACAAAATTCATTTTTATCAATATATTATTTAATCAAATATAATATATATTTACTATTATAATTATTTTAATAAATACTAAATTCTATTATGAATATATTCACTATTAATATGACACCACAAGATTTTATGGTATATTTATTCATAAATAATTTCAATTCATTAGATAACTTATATGCACATAACACCGAGTCTCTGCAAAACAACACTTTTTATAGTTATAAACTAGCCATGAAACATAACATTTTCACTTCTTTGATTTTAATTATGAAAAAAGAACATACACCATTGCGATTAGTAAGTTTTTTGGAGTCTAATAGGATCAACTTAATTTTTTGGTAAATAGTAACTTGACCCTCATGAATAGTAATGTACCCTTAGGAATAGTAATGTTACCCTTAGAAATAGTAACTTGAACCTTATGAATAACAACCTCACCCATGAAAGTATAAATAAAATTTAGGCACCTTATAATTGAGAGTGAATGTTTTAAAAATTAAAAATTAAGTGTTGGTATTTTTGTGAGTAATAAATATTTATTTACAATTTTAAATTATTAAATTTATTTAAAATAAAATTAATTTTCATTAAATTTATTCCTAAATAAATATTTTTTTGTCATATGTTTTTATTATAATTTTATGATACCTTAGTTAATTTTTGAAAGTATTATAAAATCAGTTATAAATTTAAAATATGTATTTTTCAAGTAAATAATGATTTTATTTAAAAATTTAATTTAGAATATTTAGAAAATTATTTTGGTAAAATGGAGTCCATTTTTTAATTATACACATACAAAAATGGTTAGGGTTATTTTTTTTGTATTTTTCAGAAATACTTGAAGTTTTGGTGAATAGTGAAATTCGATAATTTACAAAATATGCTAAATAAATGAATTTATACATCATTATGGAGTTATGGATGATGTAAAGGGATATTGGTTCAAAATCACATTCAATTATTACTATTTTTAGTCACAATAATCAATACTATTCATATTATTGATCCAAAATAACAAAATAATGATTAAAATAATGGAAAACCCTCCTCTCCTCCACTATAAAAACCACCCTCACTCCCTCTTCTCTTCACTCCTAGAAGACTTTAATCTTCTCAAATTTCTACCCAAATACCATTCCCTAGTCCCCCCACATCTATAATCCCTTGGTATTTCCAAAATACCAAAACCCCTTCTCTTTAGGAGGTTCTCAAGGGAGATATTTCAAGAGGTAATCCCTCTCCCTTTTTCTTTTAATTTCATTTTCAAATTGTTTTATATTCTTATCTTATCCTCCCTTACTCATTCCAAATGATCATGATAACTCTAATATAATATATATAATATAATTATATGATGTTAATGGAAGATACATCATCAATATTCTTACTCACTCTCTTTTATTTTAAAAATGAAATCATCGTCTGGGAGATGCCAATTTACAACCTTCGTGGATGATGAACCTTCATTCATCATTTTCTCCTTCAAGGATGGTTATGAAACAATTTTTATGGTTTCAAAATATTATATAATATTTATTATATCTTATTTAATTATTTTTAAACCATTATTTTTACATGATAATAAATAATATAACAAAACTTGTTCGTTGTGATCGAAAAACCGCCGTAAAAAATCTAAACGATTATCACTAAATGAGTTATCTAATGATTCATCATCATACCATGTAAAAAATTATATATATATATATATATATAAATTTACACTTATTTATGTTTATTAATGATATATAAATTAAATTCTAGATAATTATATCCATTTCACATGAACTTCCATACTTATAATCAAGCAAATCGATCATGAATATCAAGAAATGAACACTCCATAATGACAGAATTCAATATTATAACTTATCAAAAGAATGTAAATGAACTTAATAAAATTATATTAAATTATATAAATGTCAAATATATTTTTAATTAAATTATTAAGTGGTCTAATTTCATATTACAAGACGTTAAGGTCAAGTGAAGAACACATTCAGACATAAGGTACTGATTTTCTCATCTCACTTCCATTTTTGTGAGATATTCCTAATTAACCACTATTTCTTATGTATGGTGTATGTATACTATCCATTTATGTATCATATCATGAATATATTTATTTTAAATGGTATTAAATATATAATTTCATTATTATTAATTTTGGGGAATATGATTCGATTGATTACAAAGTGGTAAGGGGTTCCACCCAAACCTTCATTTTTTCCTTTGGGTTATTACTTCACTATCCTTACCCAAATGTAATGATTATTTATCTTTGTGTACATATTCTATATTCTGTTTTTATGTTAAAAATCATATATTCAGATCATTTCATCTTTCGTTTATGGGTATTATATGTTTTATAATAGCCCCTTCTTAATTCTTCCCGATAAACATGTTAGATTCAAGGGAACTTCTAGAATTATTACCCATTTTAAAGTGAACTATATAATCTGTTTTAATACATAATTATTTTTTTAAAATCAAAAATTTTATCATGAAAAAATATCTTGATTAATTTATGGTTTTATGAAAACAAACATTGCATTCCACTTTAAAATATCTTTAATATTTTCCTTAAACCGCACTAAAATGTTTTATTTCTAAAGATTAATTAAAAACTCTTTTTACATGATTTCACTTTAGTGGAAAAAAAATTATGCCTAAAATAAAATTTCAACATATTTAACTTTTATTTTCTGGGATAAAAATGTTTACAAAAATTATTTTATGGAAAATAAAAATGGTTTTCCAAAATAACTCTTCTTTCCAAAATAAAAGGGTTTTTCTCATCTCACTTTTAATTCTATGAGATTTACGAATTATTAACCATTTATTCCTTACATGTGGTGTATGTAATGCAACTTGATATATCAAATCATGAGTCTTATTATTATTATGATATTATATGTAATTAATAATTAAATTTTTGAAAGTGGTATGTGACACTTTGTAATTTTTAATGATCATTTTCCTCAAGAGTTTATTAATGATTTAATTAGAGTATTTTCATCTATAATTATGATTCAAATATTTAAAAGTGGTGTGTGACACTTTGATCTAAAAATATATTTCATTATAAATATGACTAATGATTTGGACTTAGCAAGTAATGGGTGTGACCCACTATAGCTCCTCGATGCATCGGTAGGTCTCACAAGACAAAATAGAATCGGGTTTTGGCTGAGGCCTTACCCTAGTATTTTCAGAAGTCTTGGTTGAGTCCTTGATGGCATGTTTATGATGTCCAAAATATGCATTCCCTCATTATGATATTAGTAATAGATAAATCATGTGATTATTCAACTAGTATAATATCCATGGTGAAGTTTCATGTAATTATTTATATAGAATTATTCATTCAGCTTTTATTCTTTCCATGTTATACTCAAGATTATGTTTTAGTGGCATGAGTTATTCACTTTGAATTTATGTTTATAATATCTTCTAGTGTTTCACTTACCCTTACTGGGAACCTAAGCTCACTCCTTTCTTACATTTTATTTCTCTAGGTTATGAAGAAGAAAATTTTGAATAATATTTCAAGGATGAAATTTATTTCATACTATATCATGTTTTATTTTATTTTTCCAACGTATTATGGGTATCATGACTGTAATATGGTCTTTTAAGACCACTAAACTGATCGGTCCTTTATGATTTGATTCCTTTTAATCACGCTAATGTATTAAAATAATGCACCAACTCTAGGTTTTTGGGGTCGGGGCAATACAGTTGGTATCAAAGGAAGTTTATTAGCAACCTTGGAAACTAGATTTAGAAAAAATAGGTTATGGAATATAACCCTAAGAGACACTTTAGGGATAATAATAGAAGAACATACTAGAATTTTGGTAATGTATAAATTATGTGGATCTTCCTAGTAAATACATCCCTACCTAGATATTACAAGTGGATGTGGTTATGAAACAGATGTACCTAGGGGTAACAACTCTAAGAAGGTGTTCCGAGCTTGACTCGGGGTAACCAGGTACATGACAACGGGCCTTACTATGCACCTATTTTGACACTCTTGGGGTATATTTTTCGGATGATTCCCATTTTTCTTTCATACCATTATGAATGATTTATGCTTCAAATGTAACAAAAGTATATGGTTCTAGGATTTAAAATGCATAAATTTTTGTTATGTACTATACAATGATTAGAGTTATAGAAAGATAATAATTTTATGAGCTAATATAGTACACGAATTTTTTTAGAAATGGTGCCTAGCAGAAGTAATGAGAACTCCACCAATGCACATGATGAAAAGTGTAATAAGGATCATATCATTCATGGTCTTAAGCCAAAATTTCGAAGGAAAATAGTCTCTAAGGCATCCTCATCATATAAGGAAATAATATCATGTGTTAACAAGATAGGTAAATAATTCTATGAGTCCTATGGATTTGAAGGGAAGTAAGATAAGAAAAGGATGGAAGAGGAAAATATGGATAAAGGGAGTAAGGGAATAAAGGGTTTTCCCAAATGTGATAATTATGGAAAGAATCACCTTAGAAAATCCTTGAAGGGAATGTAAGTTTTTTATAAGTGTAGATAAAAAGGACACCAAGTTCATGATTTCAAGGGTAGAAAAAGGTTTCCAATGTACAATGCTTCAACTATGAGGAGATGGGACACTATACGAATCAATGTACCAAGAGTCAAAGAAATATACCCCAAATGATGCTATTGTATAATGACCAATTTATTATACTGCCACATATGAAAAGGAATAATTAATATGTATATTGAAGAATTATTTCATTTGAATAATGTATTGGTTATAAGAATTATGAAATATATGAGTATTGTACTATAATACTTTTTCATTAAGGATTTGAGACCATATGTTGAATGGTAACAAGAAAAGATATTCAGTAGAAAGTTAAACTTTTTTGAAAACACATGATTGAGGGAAATAAAACCCTTAATATATTTATGATGTTAATATAATGATGAAGAAATGATTTATTTTGATAATTACTGACTACCTTGGAACTGATTATTGACTTGTAGACAAGTGGTCTATGCTATCATCGATGAAGTTTACAACACTTTTGGATTTATGGAATATATCCAATAACATGTATCTTACTTAAAGAATATGAATACATGTTTTCAATAAGGTTTTATGGTAATTTGAGTTATTACCAAATTTCAAGAGGATACGTGACGAAGTTATTCACATGTTTGGAATGTGAAAATTTAGAGCCGCGTCATATTGATTTAGGGATAATGATAAGTTCATCTTGGAAATTCAGCGAACTTCTTTATAAAGTATTGAATCATTATATTTTGGAAAGTTTAACCATTTATGAATGGTTTAAGTTGATCATTGTATGAGGTTTCAGAGGTTAATGTATTACTTCACCACATGATGAAACCTATGATAAGAGATGAAGTATATATAGTTCAGGGAGTAATCAAAGGATAAGATTGTGTTTATGAAATAGAAACATATATTTATACTCTTATAGAGTGGAATAATTCCTCAACTCAATATCCAGGTTTTTACTTCCAACTAATGTCACCCCATTTGAAAGAATAATTTTTGTGGTGACCACCTCATTTCCCTTATCCAATTTTTAAGAGGATATTTTATTAAACCTATTTCTTATGTGGGTTTACAATAAGAGAATTTTCAAGAATCAACCTTTAACTTTCGAAGTGCAGTTTTGAATTGAGAGGATACAATTCTGTTGAGGGGGAAATAATGTAACACCTCAGTAATTTGTCTAATAATTTTAAATAATTGTTTTAATTAATAATAATACTTATAAATACTTATAATTTATATCTTTTAAATTAATTAATGTTCTAAAAAAACAAATATTATTTTACAGTATTATTTTTTTGTGTAAAATAATATTTTAATATGAATATATATATTTGATTATTTTTTAAAAAATCATTTTTATCAACATATTATTTAATTAAATATAATATATATTGACTATTATAATTATTTTGATAATTAATAAATTATGTTATGAATATATTCACTATTAATATGACACCCTAAGATTTTATGGTGTATTTCTTCATAAATAATTTTAATTCATTATATAACTTATATGCACATAACACTGAGTCTCAATGAAACAACACTTTTTATAGTTATAACCTAGCTATGAAACATAAATTTTCCACTTCTATTATTTGAATTTCAAAAAACGGACAAACAATGTTGTGATCAGTAAGTTTTTTAGAGTCTAATAGGATCAACTTATTTTTTGGTGAA
Source organism: Viscum album (assembly GCA_963277665.1). Classification (NCBI taxonomy): domain Eukaryota; kingdom Viridiplantae; phylum Streptophyta; class Magnoliopsida; order Santalales; family Viscaceae; genus Viscum; species Viscum album. The sequence goes on from OY728141.1 coordinate 343,926,654, forward strand.
TAGTAACTTGACCCTCATGAATAGTTATGTAACCTTATGAATAGTAATGTTACCCTTATAAATAGTAACTTGACCCTTATAAATATTAACCTCATACATTAAAGTATAAATAAAATTTAGGCACCTTATAAATGAGAGTGAATGTTTTAAAAATAAATAATTAAGTGTTGGTATTTTTGTGAGTAATAAACATTTATTTACAATTTTAAATTATTAAATTTATTTAAAACAAAATTATTTATTATAAATTTTTTTCCTAAATAAATATTTTGTTGTCTTATGATTTTAGGGTAATTTTATGATACCACAATTAATTTTTGAAAGTATTATAAAATCAGATTTAAATTTAAAATCTGTCTTTTTGAAGTAAATAATGATTTTATTTAAAAATTTAATTTCACATATTTAGATTTTTTTTTGTAAAATGGAGCCTATTTTTAAATTCTAAACGTAAAAAAATGGTTACAGTTATTTTTTGGGATTTTTATGAAATACTTGAATTTTTGGTGAATAGCGAAATTCGATAATTTACAGAATATGCTAAATAATTGAATTTTTGCATCATGATTGACTCATGGATGATGTAAATGGACATTGGTTCGAACTCAAATGCACTTATTATTATTTTTAGTTACAAGAATCAATAATATTCATAGTCTTGAGCCAAAATAATAAAATAATGATTAAAATAATGGAAAAACCCTCCTCTCCTCCACTATAAAAACCACCCCTCACCCCCTCTTATATTCACTCTTATAAGCCTTGAATCTTCTCAAATTTCTATCAAAATAATATTACCTAGTTTCTACCCACCTCCAGGATCCATTGGTCTTTCCAAAATACAAAAACCCCTTCACTTTAGGAGGTTCTCAAGGAGGATATTTCAAGAGGTAAACCCTCTGCCTTTTTCTTTTAATTTAATTTTCAATTTGTTTTATATTCTTATCTTATCCTAAAATCCTCTGTACAAATTATCATTATAACTCTAGTATCATCTATATACTATAATTATATCATGTTAATGGAAGATACATCATGAATATCCTTACTCTCTTTTATTTTAAAAATGAAATCATCATCTGGGAGGTTCCAATTTACAACCTTGGTGGACAACGAACCTTCGTTCTTCATTTTCTCATTCAAGTATGGTCATGAAACCATTTTTATGGTAGAAATAGATTCTAAAATATGTATTATATCTTATTTAATTATTCTGGAACCATCATTTTTTACATGATACTAAATAATATAACAAAACTTGTTCGTTGTGATCGAAAAACCACCGTAAAAATATAAATGATTATCACTAAATGACTTATCTAAAGATTCATCCTCATACCATGTAAAAAAATGATATATATAACCATTTAAACTTCTTTATTTTCATAAATAATATATAAATTTAATCCTGGTGAATTATATCCATTCTACATGAACTTCCATACTTATAATCAAGAGAACCGATCATGGATATCAAGAAATGAACACTCCAGAATGACAGAATTCAATCTTATAACTTATCAAAAGTCCATAAATGAACTTAATAAAATTATAATAAATTATATAAATGTATAATAGTTTCTTAATTAAATTATTAATGGGTATAATTTCATATTCCATGACCTTAAGGTCAAATGTAAAACACATTCATACATAAGGTAAGGGTTTTCTCATCTCACTTCCATTTTTTTGAGATATTCCTTATTCAACACTATTTATTATTTATAGTGTGTGTATAATTTCAATTTATGTATCATATCATGAATCTATTTATTTTCATTTTATTCAATGCATCATTTTATGATTATTAATTTTGGGTCATATTATTCGATTGATTACAAAGTGGTAAGGGGTTCCACCCGAACCTTCATTTTCTTCTTCGGGTTATTCCTTCACTATCCTTACCCAAATGCAATGATTATTTATTTTTGTGTAAATATTATATATTATAATTGTGTGTTACAAAATCATATATTCAGATCATTTAATCTTTCTTTTATGGGTATTATATGTTTTAAAATAGCCCCTTCTTAATTTTTTCCGATAAATAGTTACGATTCAAGGGAAATTCTCAAATTATTACCCATTTTTAAGTGCACTATATAATTTTTTTAAGCCATAATTTTTTTTAAAATAAAAAATTTTATCATGAAAAACTATCTTGGTTCATTTCTGGTTTTATGAAAACAAACATGCCATTCCTCTTTAAAATCTCTTTAATATTTTCCTTAAACCACACTAAAATGTTTTATTTCTAAATATTTATTGAAAACTATTTTTACATGATTTCACTTCATTGGGACTAAATTTATGCCTAAAATATAATTTCAATTCCTTTTAATTTTATTTTTTGGGATAAAAATGTTTACAATATTATTTTATGACAAATAAAAATGGTTTTCCAAAATAACTCTTCTTTCCAAAATAAAAGGGTTTTTCTCGTATCACTTTTCATTCTATGAGCCTGAATGTCCTGAAGGCCTTCTTTTTTTTATTGATTTTTGATAAATACCCTTTAAAGGGATGAGGGGGAACCCTTACAAGGCCCATAGGCTTTTTTGAGATTGCATGACCCGTAGGATTAAGAGACATTACATGACCTGAAGGTCTTAGGGAATTCTACCAGACTATAACTATAAGGAAATTCCCCTCCCTAGAATCTGAATCATAATGGTAGCTCTCCAAATTCGCATGGAAATATGGATAAGCTTCGCGTGCAAGAACATGCTACTTACGATGGCATTTACATACCCTCCCATTCTTCCAAATTTGTTGGTTCTGCTATGATGAGTGCACCTACCCTGAATCCTCCTCTAGGGATACTCCTTTTTTATAGAGTCTGTATGGGGAAACTGCATTGATCATGTGGACTGAATACCTTGAGGTGTCCCAAAGTACTTGAGGTGGCTTTAAGGCCTTAAAGGTGGCCCAAAAGCCTTACTAGCCTGGAGGCATGGGTGGCCTGAAGGCCTTAAGGACTCCAATCCCAAACTGGTAGCCCAAGGTGAATAGTTCCAGCTACTACAGTACTGAACAGTACCTACTAAAGTACCCCTAGATTTATGCCTCTGCCTGGTTTTGAACCTGGGTCTCATGGATGCACTTAGAGATACCTCACCAACTGACCTAAGGCTCATGCACACTTTTCATTCTACGAGATTTATGACTTGTTCACCACTTATTACTTAAATGTGGTATATGTAATGCCATTTTATATATCAAATCATGAGTCTTATTATTATTATTATTATATTATATTATATTTAATGAAGAATTAAATATTTCAAAGTGGTATGAGGCACATTAGAATGTTTAATGATCATTTTCCTCAAGAGTTTATCAATGATTTAATTAGAGTATTTTCATCTATGATTATGATTAAAATATTTCAAAGTGGTATGAGACACTTTGATATAAAGATATATTTTATTATACATATAATGAATTCATTGGACTTATCAAGTGATGTGTGGGGCCCACTATAGCCCCTTAATGCATCGGTAGGTCTCATGAGACACTACAGAATTGGGTTTTGGTCGAGGCCTTACCCTAGTATTTTCAGATGTCTTGGCTAAGGCCTCAATGATATTTTTATGATGTATAACATATACATTCCCTCATTATGATATTATTAATAGATAAATCATGTGATTGTTTGACTGTTAGAATATCCATGGTGAAGTTTTATGTGATTATTTATATGGAATTATTCATTTAGTTTTTATTCTTGCCATATTATGCTCAAGATTATGTTTTAGCGGCATGATTTATTCAATTTTCCTTATTGTTTATGATATCTTCTACTATATCACTTAATCTTATTAAGAATCTATGCTCACCCCTTTCTTATGTTTCCTTTCCCTAAGTTATGAGGAAGAGAAGATTGAATAAGATTTCAAGGATGCAGTTTTTTTCATATTGTATCATGTTTTATTTTCTTTTTCCAATGTATTATGGGTATCATGGATGTAATATGGTATTCCAAGACTACTAAAATGATCATTCCTTCAGGATTTGATTCCTTTTAATCATGACAATGTGTTAACATAATGCACTGGCTTCGGGATTCTAGGGTCAGGGCGTTACAGTTACTACCAAACTGTGTTGGTGGATTTTAGGGTTATGAGTAGGGATTTTCATCTACTCATAAGTTTCCTCTATGTTTTATTAGAATAACTCTTTAGTGGGGACAAGGATATGGGCATGTCCCTAGTTTCTTGATTACCACCCTTTATGGTCTTCTCTGGGTGCTCAGGTCTGAATGATGTGAGATGGAGCTTATGGGGTGGATTCCTCATCATACCGAGGACTTTTTTCGACACAACATTGATGACACCAAATGTTGGTAGGAGGACCTTGATGGGACCCCTGTGTTTTCAGGATGAGGCCATTTGTGACCTATTGATTATCCTCCCTAAGGAAATGGAATATTTTTTTGTTGCGTTCTGGGGACAGAATATGAAAATGGCTTGAGACAGTGATAGAAGCCATCAACTTCTATACCACTAGCCTTCATTGAGTGGATGTCGAGAGGGGTTTGTGGGATAGGGCTTATTGAGTGACCTCCAGGGTTGGGATGGTACCATTAAGGTGGTACCCCTAAAATATTGCATTTGAAACCCAACACTGAAGACATTGGGTCGAAGATGGTTTCCTTGGTTTAGATGAGGACTCAACTTGTATAGTGTCCAAAGCATATGTCTTCTTAAACTGGTAAGATTCCATTTGGATCGAAGGAAGTTCTTAAAAAAGTGACTAAAATATATGATATAAACAAATAATAAAACCCCATCAAAGTAGAATCTTAATAAACAAACACATACATAATCAATAATTTTGGATCCATGTTTGGACCACTTTAAATTTGTTAAAGGGGCATGACATGTGATCAACATAGTCTTTTTTGTTAAGGATTTATGCTAGGTTCACTATTTTTATTTCTGAAAAAAATTAGGGCCCAATGATTGATTGTGGGGGGTTGAATGATTCATAATTTTTCAAATTGGAGTTACCATTTTTGTTTCTCACCCGAAGATCACATGAGGTTTTGAATTGAATTTTGTGGTTGCGGTTACATGAGAATTCACATCAGAAACATATTTCCACATCATTTCTAGGCGATTTCCAATGGGTTTTGTTTATGGAACTAAAAAAACCCAACAATTACCCTATTCATGATGCTTTACGAACCTACTTTCAAAATCCATGTGTTTATTGGGAAATGGTTCCAATAACCTCAAGGAATTACATTGGACGAGAGGATGGGAGGTTGGGCTCATCACACCTTTTTTAGAGGGAATTATTTCCTACTATGGGACTTTATTATATATTTTAGACATATTCATGAATCCTTTATTAAATCCAAAATATAAAAAGGTATCCCTTAGGTTGATAATATATTTTTAGCATGTATTGACTTTAGAATCATATGTATATATCCTAGGTTCTCCATTGATGGGGATATATTTATGTATCTCGGGTTCTTTTTTGATGGTACCAATTGTATGTGGATTAGACATTCTTATATCATTTATTATCATGATGATGGTTTTAAGCCACACAATGGGGCACTCTAGAATTTATCATCATCCAGGAAGATGAGAGTTTTTTTATGTTGGTATTGGGCCCATGAGATGGGATTCCTACGTATCCTTGTGAAATGAATCAGAACCCATGCAGTTCAGTTCCATTTAATAGGACACAACATACCTTTTAAGGGCATGTGATGAGGAAAAAACCATGTAGTTTAAAGTCATGTGATAGAGATTTCTAGGAAAAAGGTGCCTAGTCAAGGCTTGTATGGGACTTATGTTGAAGTGTCATAAGAAAATTAGAGGGAATGTACCCTCCTAGGTTGGATAAAACCCTATTGGGAATATGTATTAGAGAATATTAGGGTGAGTTGGGGTGCTTGGTTTGAACCTCAAGGATGCTTCCTTTGTATTCTGTTTAGACAGGAATCAAATCCCACATAGCTCAAAATGGTTGGGGATTAAATCTATAGAGGAGACCTAACTTGGTGGGTATGGTTGGGGATTATACCAAATAGGAGGCCCCAAAGAATGAGAGAGGAATATATGAAAAAGGATTACCCTCATAATACAAGTAATTATTCATGTAGATATAGTGATATTCATTAACCTCTAATCCCACACAAGTTATGCTTTGTGTGAGAAACAAGATAAAGTGGAAGATCTAGAAAATTGTACAGTCTTGGTAGATGAGGGAGGGGCTATATAAGAGACATGGATTGGATGGTATCATATGCTCTATTGTTTTCATAACCCCAAGGGTATAAATATGGTATTACTCCAGGAGGGATACCATTAGGTTAAATTTACCCCTCATATATTGGTAGATTATGGTGGTGTATTGGTGGGGGAATCAAGAAGAGAGAAAGGGATTTGATGTGCCCATATCATCTTTTATTTTCAAACCCCATGGGACCATAAATATCCCTAAGGTTGGGATCCAAGTTTCTTTAATATTATATAATTGAAGACACTCTAAGGATCCCACCTATTAGGTAAGTTAAATGTGTGACCCCTATACCATGGGAATGTATAATCGAGAGGACATGCTGGTGTGCCCTATGATTTGATCACACATATCCATAGGATTTGGGAGAGGTATTGGATTGGTCCCACTCATACATGGGATCCAATAGAAGAGGTTCCCTACCATTGGTGGTATGAAATAGGACTCAATGGGTGGATTATGTTGGTGATGCCTGGGCGAAGAGAAGGTGGCTCATGTAGGGTAGGCCTGGTTGAGCTGAAGATGGATCGCACATGTTAGGACTAGGTAATTTGAAGATGGGTTGTGCATGGAAGTCTTAGGATAATTGAATATGGATCACATAGGATATGAATGGTCCAGTTGAAGATGAATCACACATGGTAGTCCTAGGTGAGATGAAGATGGATCATGCAGGGTAGGATTGGGAAAGTTAAAGATGGATCACATAGGGTAGGACTGGGAAAGCTGAATATGTCTCATTCAGGGTAGGACCGAGTGATATAAATATTCCTTTGGTAATTTTATATATGTAGAGAAATAACACTTGGGCGAGGCCTTGGTCAAATCTATAAGGGTCTCCTTCGGTTCCTTTGGATGAATAACACTCGGGTTTTGAGCTATGGAAGGGCCCTTCACCCTAGTAGTTTTGACTAGGGGTGTTTCTTCTAAAGTATCTTGGTGTTCCAGACCTTGAGGGACCTCAATACCTTGACTTTTTCTAATTATATCTTCTTTTGTAGGTGTAGGTCACTACTTGAAGGTTTAGAGGACTTTGGGAAAAGGACTAGGGCAAGTAGAGCTTCAAGGTTTCTTCTAGTTTTCTAGTTGTGTCAAATAAGGTGCTAAAGGGTCCTATTTATAGGAAATTTTGGGACCCTAGGCAAATTAGGTCATCCACGCAAGTCCACCACATAGGTGTCTCATGTAAGTCCTTCGCATAGGTGTGACTGCTCCTACTGGGCCGCATAGATAGGGCTTACACAAGCCTCTTGGCATGCGGGTTGTGTTTGCATAGGTTGACTTGGGAGAGTTCCTTAATTCATCTTAATTACTTTAACCTATTTATTTTTTTGAGGTATTTTCCTTTGAATATTCTCACCCTCATGTGGAAAAGGGAGTGTCAACAAAGTTCCTCACCTCTTGGGCTCTCATTTACACATGTTTCCATACTTGGATTGATGTGTTGGATTACTTGATACTGTGATTGATTGTGATCCCATGTGGGCATGTGTGTATCCTATGAGACCCATTGTGATATTTGATTCCATGAGTGATATTATTGTAGCTTATTTCCATTTTTAATTATGGTCGTATGATGTTATGTGTGCTGCTACATACTCATGATGATATATTATGCATGCTTGTGTGCTCACCCTGTATGTATGTTACCATGCCTTGGTAGTTGTGAGTTGTACTTGAGATAGGTGGAATTTCATGACATATTTATCCATTTAAGGGGGATTTCATTGAGTTACATTTATGGAAATGGGAGACTAGATCACAGGGTGGAGTTCTATGGTGGACCTATTGTTGTGTTGTGCATACACTCGTGATAGCCTTTATTTTCTATGTTCCACTCACTATGAGGAATCCTGGTCAATGGAGTACCTGATATTATTAATTTATAGGGATCCAGGTGACATAGTATTCTTTATGGATAGATGACACCAAGTTGTATGTACACACAACATCATGAGGACAACATACATGGGATGGTGTGGTTGCAATAAACGTTTTCCTTTATCTTTTAGCTTGGAGATGAAGTAGGTATGGTCGAGGGTTTGTGGAAGCTTGTTCAATGCACAACCACTCAGTTTTGGATTGTATGTTTTTGAAAATTGAACATTTATTATCATAGCATGAACTTTTTATAATTGAGAACATCAGATTGAAGATGCATTGGTGGCATACTACTGAGTCTTATGCTTACACCCTACTTAGGTATTTTTATGCACTTGTAGATTTCATGTGGGATCTGGAATAGGTAAAGGGACCTGTGGTGGATAGATAATCAGGGGAGGATGGAGATGGTAGTAGATTAGGAAGAACTCAAGAGGACCCCATAATTGTTTTATTTTTTCATATGTTTTTATTACTCTGGATAAACTTGTAACATTAGGATCTTTTTTATTCATATGACATGTATTCCATCTATTTATTTACTTCTAGATGTTTAATATGATGTTTTATTATTATTTTATTTGTTATTATCAATACCATGACATGACATAGAGGGTATAGTCTCCCCATTGAAGGACCTATAACCCCAATTCTATTCAGTAGCCTCTTGCATATGAGGAGGTGCACATGAGGTCATGTGACATTTTGTCTTGGTCATGGAGGTTCAGGTCAGGACATTACAATATATTATAAGAGGATCATAATTTTTCTAACTCAACTTTTCACTTTCCTTGATTTTCGATATGATAGATAGGAGTTAAGATGGTAGGGAATCGGGCTGGGGAACTATACCAGTGCTAGGACAACATTTTATAGCAGACCTTTGAGTTTCCATAAAAGCAGGAACTTATGTTTTTACTATTACCATTGACTAAATTCAACTTGGGTGATGCACATGATGTTGATATGTTATTTGTGAGATTTTGTGTACATTCATGCATCATGAATAAGTATGTAGGTTCACATTCCACACACACACATATATATACCTATTATTGTTTTGAATAGTAATTCTTTAATTAAATTCTTTAATTTGTGTTATCTATTTGGGATATTTTTTCTTTATTGTGTGATATATATGTGTTTTCATGATATGGTGATATATCTTTATTAGGAATTGATTAGTATAACTGAGCAGGCTTTTGTGTTAGTATATATACGATGACTATGACTAACATGCCGAGATAGAGACCAAGGTTAATACTCAGAGGGTTATACCTTGGGTTAAGGGTAGAATCCTAGGAGAACATTGTGTAATTTCATAGACTGGTTAGGAAATGTTTATGTCCCAAATGTTCTTTTTTTTCATAGAAGATTCTACCTCACATACATTTGGTGGGACTGATAGTTGAGCAGGCTTCTCCAGAGGCCATTCCCACACTTACCATAGTGGTGAAGGTTGTGGTTCCCCACTAACCATAGTCGAAATCCATGGTGGACTATGCTAAGGATTTCAAACTCCAACATAATTTAGCCTTTTAGGGAATCAGTAGACCACATGATTCTGAGGATTGGATGGACACTATAGAGAGAATCTTCGATCTCATCGGGACATCATTAGACCAAAAGAAGAAGCTATAATCATTCATGCTACAAGGACCCACTAAGCATTGGTGGGGAGTTATTGGTTAGGCTGGTTGATGAGAGAGACTATCATGGAAGGACTTAAAGACCTTTTTTTCAGATATTTATTCCCTGACATGCTAAATATTGACCAAGAAAAGGAGTTCATGGGGTTTTAGTAGAGCTCCATGATAATATCTTCATAATCCTCTTGTTTTATTAAGATCCTTCATTTTTCATCACTTATGCCCAGAAATGAGGCCCATAAGTCTAAGAAGTTTGAAATATCACTTTGACCTAACCTTAGACAGTAGGTCTAGAGTTTTTATCTAGATTTGTACCTAGTGGTTCCAAGTAAGGTAATTACCATTGAGAGGATTCTGGAGGATAAACAAACATATAGTCTTTTCCTATGCTTCACTTCTCAGATGGGTGGACCCCTTACTTCCACTATGAGTGCCTATTATGATGGTAAGAAGATTAAGGATAGGGACATGAAATGTACTAGTGTCATGAAAGTGCAGTAGAGTTAAGTCTCTTCAGCTTCGACTGGAGGTGAACCATAGTGTTTCAACTATGGGAAGTTCAAACACTACAATCAGGTATACCCAGTACCCCAAAGTTTATGCTAGCAGTGTGGAAATACAAGACACCTCCAACATATTTGCACCAAAATTTCAGCTAGAAGATGGAGACAACCACGAGAAATAAACCAGAGTTCGCACCAGGGATCTTATAAGTAGACTCATATTGGTCATTCACCTTAGGGACATGGTTATAAGCATGATACAGGTCATGTCTACAATGTATACCTAGCTCTAGTAGATGGTGTATAGGGGACATCTATAGTTTGAGGTACGGTCTTAATCACATACACTATGACTACTTTTTTTCCAATACTGGTGCTTACCATTCTTTCTTAGTTTCTCAAGTAGTTACTGGACTAAACTACCAGTTAATTTATCTTACGAGTTAGTCTCCCTTAACACACTATGGGGAAAAAAAGTAGATCATATCTAGTGATGAATAGACTGTTCCATAGTTGTCATCATCTATGAAAATCTGTGAGAGTTTGGGATTTTTAATATTAAGACCTTCACTATAATACTCAACTTGAATTGATTAAATAGTTTCCAAGATCACATAGAATGTTATTAGAGGCATGTGACATTAACTTCACCAATGTGAGAGAGGTTATTGATGAATATATAGTGGGAAATGGGAGTTGGAAGATTTTTACCTGACTTGATCCAACTTGGGATGATCACAACACACATGGAGGGATTGATTTTTTTAGTTGGATCAATGTAAACCCCCTCATCTATCCCTCTAGTTATGAATCTTTATTAGGATGTCTTCCCAGAAAACATCTTAGGACTCCTACCTAATAGAGGAGTTGACTTTGAGTTATATATTGTAAAAGGTGTGTAACCCATTTTGATACCCCCATATCATATGGAGCTGAATGAGTTGAAAGAGATCAAGGTATAGTTGGATGTCTTAGAGTAGAAAGGATTTATCAGGCTGAGTACCTCATAATGGGGTGCACCTATGTTGTTTTCCAAGAAGGTAGATGATAGTCTTTAGCTTTTCATAAATTATCAAAATCTAAACTGGGTGAATGTGAAGAACTGATATCTCTTTCCTAGGATCAGTGATCTTTTCCATCAACTATAGTTGTCCTAGTGGTTCTCCAAGATTTATCTTTGATCGGGCTATCACTAGTTGTGAGCTAGAGAAGAGGACATTCTGATGATGGCGTTTCAGAGCATGTATGAATTGTATGAGTACTTGGTGATGCTATTCATAATAACAAATGAGTTGAAAATTTTCATGTCCCTCATGAATAAGATATTCCATCCATACTTGGACTCATTCATGATAGTGTTTGTTGGCTGTATCTTCGTCTACTCACTGACACCAAAGAAATATGCTAGGAACCTGGAGATAGTCTTGAGTGTTATTTGAACACACCATCTATATGAAAATTTATCAATGTGTGACTTTTGGATTCTATAAGTGAAGTTACTATGAATTTTCATGTCTGATATGGGTATATCTATTGAACCAAATTAGGTTGAGGCAGTCTTGTCTTGGACATGTCCCCAAAACGTGTTCAAGATTAGGAGATCCCTAGGTTTAGTAGGATATTACCAATGATTTATCCATGAATTCTCCCAACTATTAGCACCCATGATAGAATTGATAAAGAAATGAGTAATGTTTCTATGATTTGAAAAGTTTGAAGAGGCATTCCTTGAGCTATAGAGAAGATCTAGGATAACTTCAGTACTTACACTCCCTGAGTATGTGATTGGTTATGCACTATCTAGTGATGAATCAAGCATTGGTTTATGGGCTGTTCTAATGTAGAGTGAGTGAGTAATAACATATGGTTCTCATCATTTATGACCCCATGAGAAGAACTACCCAATAACTAAATCGTTTCTTGTAGTTGTGGTTCACACACTGAAGTGATAGTGGTACTATCTCTTCGGTGAGAGATTTATTATGTATATAGACCACAAAATACTTCACTATATCTTCACATAGAGGCGTTGGGTTGTGTATCTATAGGTATTCAACTTTGAGATGGCATATTCACCTATAAAAGGTAGCATCATTGTAGATGATCTTATCCATATGACGTAGGCTAAGCAGGATATTGGTGAGTGTCCATTCGAGGAGAAATAATGCTTGCTGACCTTGTTGTATGATTGAAGGATTTATGTCATAGTGGACCAGGGTTACATGAATTTTTTATCCCTTTTTAGTTGGATATTATCTTAATTAATGAGTGAGGACTGGATAGAAGTCATACCTAGAGTGGGCTGTGATAGGGGAATAGATAGATTGAGGTGATCTGATACCTGGGTGGTCCTTGAGCAATGATAGTGTGGCCATAATTCTTGGGAGAGTAGTATTCCCTATTTCTATTAGAGAAGAGCTAATGAGGGATTACCATACTTCTATATGGGTAGTACATCCTGGAGTAATGAAGATGTACCATGAATTTAGTTGATAGTTCTAGTGTTTAGGGATGAAGCGAGAAATAGCAGGATTTGTATCTCATTGCCTTACCTATTACAGGGGGAAGGAATAGAAAAATAATTTTGGAGGTTTTCTCCAGCCACTTCTTATACCCATGTGGAAGTTGTAAGACTTCATGATGGACTTTGTGATGGGTTTACCCAGGACCCTGAGGAGCTGTGATTCATTTTGGGTGGTTTTTGATCGGTTGATGAAAGCTTCCTAATTTTTGATGATCAAAGAGACACACTTAGTGAAATAGATAGAAAATCTATACATATATGATATCACATGATTGCATATAATTACTTTGATCATCATATTGGAAAAAGATTCACATTTTATGTTGTGGTTTTGGAAGGGATTATATAAGGCCCTAGGGACTCAGTTGAGGTTGAACATAGTGAACCATCCATAGACTGATAGATAGTTCATGAATACTATATGCATATTTTAGGGTATGATTAGATATTTTTTCCTAGACTTTAGTGGAGTGTGGTATGATCACATATCCTTAGTTGAGTTCATATACAAAAATAGTTAGCATGCTTCAATTCAGATGTCACCTTATGAGGATATTTACAAGAGTCTATACCATTCATATATCTATTGGAATGAGGCAGGAGAGGTAGAATTTATGGGCCCCATAATGGTTATGGAGACCTATGATAGAGTGAATTTTATTTAGAATAGGTTGATCACTGCTCAGAGTCAAATAGAGATTATATTCCAATCATAGGAGGTGACCATTAGAGTTCACTGTGGGTGATTGAGTTTTCTTAGCGGTGAATCCTCGGTTAAGATTATGATGTATGAGGAAGTAGGGAAAGATAAAACCATGTTTTGTGGGATCCTTTGATATCATCGAGTGAGTGGGGGAAGTGACATATCTTCTGGAACTTCCTTCTCACTACTGAGGTGTGCACGACATGTTCTATGTGCCATAGATTTAGATGTACATACCCAACACTGGAAATGTTATTGATTATGAGGATGTTGAGATATATAATGACACATATTATAAGAAGCGTCTGGTGTATATAGTAGACTAAAGCGAGAAAGTTCTTCAAGTAAAGTTGGTACTACTTGTCCGAATTCAGTGGCAGAATAGACAGATCCAAGAGGAAACTTGGGAGTGAGAGTCCGACATTCAATCTCAGTGGCATGAGTTGTTCAAGAACAACCCTATAGATTATTCTCAAAGATGATAGGTATTTATAGGAGGATAATTATAAATCCCTAAAATTATTGATCTTAAATAGAAATATTTTTATTCTCCATGTATTGAGTCAGACCATATTAGTGTGGAACCCTATGATATTTTAAAAGGAAAAGGAGGCTTTAAGGGGTGTTTTGGAAAGTTTACTACTAAAGTAAGATGTACCACACCATATCCTAAGTGTCTATTTCATATTATTGAATCCCAAACCATAAATTATCTTTCTCCACTTTTAGGGTATCGTGGTTTTGAGACTACACCAAATATGGAATGATTACACCATAATGGGGGATCTCCAAATGAGATTACACCATATACTTGGCCTTAGTGGGATAGCTCACTAGAGGAGCATTGTAGTGCCTCATACCACATAGTAGAACTAACTCCATGTTAGTTACAAATTAATGGCCTGACCTTTGGTCTTTAGGGGAGTTACAAAATTAAAATTATTATTACGGTATTCATTTAGGGAGATATTATGGAGGCTTTATGTTGGGAATTTACTCACATGGATCATTTTTTCTAAAGTCTAAAAATACCTTCTCCTTCCCCTTCATCGATAGAGATCCAGAAGAACCAAAGGGATGCTAAGATAAAATCCATAACTTTGGTCCTCCCCTTTACGCTATAATAGTGAATTCCCTAGACTGCTTCTACGCCACAACCCCTCATATTTCAGTTGTGATGTGTTCTTATAGTACTGATATTCACTATGGTGGATGACACCTGCACCATGGTGCTCCCATTTTAGCACACCCCAATTCTAAAACCTTAGTTTCTTCACTTTGGTATATGTTCTAGAACACACTCCATGCTGCAACTACTACCTTATGTCATGGACACCCTTGGATTTCTAGAGAGATTTATTCCTTCCTTTTCCCTCTAGCCTCATGGATCTCTTTTGAAGATTATCAACCTTGGGTGAGTTTGGTTCGACCCCTTTGGTATTTTTTCCTTCTCACATTTATTTAGAACTCATAACATGTTTTTTGACCAGTTCTATGAGATCTTGACTGGTTATCATGTTCTAGTTAGTGTATGAATGTGGTTCAGTTATCGACACCTTCAAAAAACTTTGACATGGATGTCAATGAATTATGGTAGGATCTTAATTTCCTATTGGTATCTACTTTACATATGTTTCCATCCTATAATTAATGTGCTGGATTATTTTATATTGTACTTGATTGTGATCACATGTGGGTGTGTGTGTGAATCCCATGAGACTCTTTGTGATATTTGATTCCATGAGTGATATTAGTGTATCCTATTTCCATATTTTATTATGATCGCAAGTTTTATGTGTGTTGTTATAGAATCATGATGATATACTATGACCGTTTGTGTTCTCACCTTATATGTATGTTTCCATGACTTGGTGATTGTGAGTGGTACTTGAGATAGGTGGACTATCATGATATATTTATCCCTTTATGGGGGAGTGTACTGAGTTGCATTTATAGTGACAAGATACTTGATCACATGGTGGAAGTATGAGGTATCCATGATTTCATGCTATAAATTCACTTGTGGTGTCCTTGATTTGATGATTTACACTCACTATGAGAAAGATTGGTCGATGGGGGTACTTCATATTTTTGATTTAGAGGATGTCGGTTGGCATGGTCTTCTTGATGGATAGATGTGGCCAGGTTTCATGCACACATGACACTGTGAGGATGCTATATAAGGGATGGTTTGGTTATTATCAACTTATTTCTTTATCTTATAGCATTGATCTGAAGAAGTTATTAATGGGGGTTTATTTTGGCTTTTCCAACACACAACTGCTCAATTTTTGGATTTTATTTTTATTAATGTTGCACATTTATTATCATGTCATGCACTTTTTATACTTGAGAAAATCAGGTTGGGGATGCATTGGTGGTGTCCTACTTACTCTTATACTCACACCCTAATGGGACATTTATATTCTCTTGTAGATTTAATGGATCCAAAGTTGGTATGAATGGGGGTTTATTGCAGCTTATCCAACACAGAACTGCTCGGTTTTGGATTGTATTTTTATTTATGTAACACATTTATTATCATGTCATTCACTTTTTATACTTGAGAACATCAGGTTGAGGATGCATTGGTGGTGTCCTACTTAGTCTTATACTCACACCCTACTAGGACATTTACATTCTCTAGACAGACATGACACATTGTGAGATTCTTTATTTATATGACATGTATTCCATCCATTTTTTAGTTCCACATGTTTACTCTGATGGTATATTATTGTTTTATTTGTTATTATTGATCCCATGACATGATAAAGAGGATATAGTCTCCCCATTGATGGACCCGAACCCTCACTATTAGTTGGAAACCTATTACATATGGGGAGGCACACATGAGTTTATGTGGCATTCTATATCATACCTAGAGGTTCAGGTCGAGACATTACACCTTTCGTGTGTGAGTGGATTAAGAAATTAAAGCCTTAGATTATGTCATGTACTAGATTGGGAGGGTTACCCATGGTATCAAGGAATCCCATGGAAATAATGTTACCCACAAGACCCATTGAGTTGAAAGATCTCATTCTAATCTTACTTTTTAAAATCACAATTCACTCTTAAAATATATATATGCCTAATATTTATTTCTTACAAAGTATAAAGTTTTGGAGGAAGGAATTTAATTTTAATAAATAGAGAAATTAATTTCTAATGGACTAAGGATTTCTACCTCAACATATGAAGACTTATAAAGTAAATTGGATGAATAATAAAAAATTATATTGAATGGTGACTTAAAAAGTCTATCAAATGGTGACCTATAAAGTCTATCAGATGGAGTTATAAAAAGTATACCAGATGAAGATTAACTATTTCTACCAGATGTAACTTCATAAAAAGCATTATAATAATGCTAAATATAATGACCATTAGAAAAAGTATTTATATAATGATTCTATAAAAGGATGAATATGTTGTGTTTTATTTCATTACAAAGAATCTTTATAAGTGAAGAATCTAAACATTGAAAATTTGTTATGCCACAACCTATAAATAGGACCACAACCTCGAGGAGAAGAAGTGACTAACCACATAAAATCTAAATTTTGTTGTTGAAGTTTTTAAACATCCCATTGCTAAGTTTGATTAAATTTTTAGCCTTTATAGACTTCTTATTAGAGCATAAATTTTTTGAGGTTGTCACTATAAATTCTCTCAGTTTTTATATTGTATTTTTTTGTTTAATTGAATTTATCAAGGGATCCCAAGGACAGGGAAGTAGAGTTTTTTCTGATCTAGTTGATTGAGGGACCCTAGGGATAAATAGATATATATTTTTCAAAATTAGTGGATTGAGGTATTCCATGGATTTGAAATCAGATCTTTTGATAGGTTGAAAATTAGGGATAACTAAAGTTAGGTTTAAAGACTTACTTATCACTTTGGGTGAAAGGGAATAAATTTATTAGTGATGTCTTTATAAATTTGGTTATATTTATTTTATGAAAGCTGGTTATACTTTTTTTTAGTTTTTAAACCATCTTTGTACAAGTTTTATATTTCCACTATAAATTTTATAAAATGTTTATACCATGTGGTATTTACTTCTTTCCTACTTTGAAATCTATAAAGTATATCATAATGACTATTCTTCTGATATAATTTCTTATAACACTCTTAAATTTATAACTTATATTAGAATGACTGTTAATACGATAAACTTTCTTATAAACAAGGTGTTGGGAAGTTATAAGTTTAAATTTTTATAAAATACAATTCACCTATATTTTAGTGAAATATCATACTTTTATGATCCTATATTTGGTATTAGAGGGGTTTGTATATATATTTTCTTACACTAATTGTGTTGGTAAGAAAAATTATTTTTTTTTGTGATGGCCGATTAATTTGTTAGAAATTTAGAGAATATAAATCTTAGTATACCACCGATCTTTAATGGTACTGATTATGAATATTGGAGAGATCATAAGAAAATATTTTTTATATACAATAGAATTGATAAGTTTTTCATGATGACTAGTATCTATAAAATTATTGATAAGGAAGTGAAAACTTTTACTAAAGAAGAGAAGACAAAATATAGGCTGGATTATAGAATTAGAAATACTCTATTATGTTAAATGAAAAATAATATCTACAATCAGATATCTTCTTGTGAGAAAACTAACAATATCTAAAGAAAGTTTGAAGTAACCCATTTTGTAACTTCTAATGTTTTGGAAACTATAAGTTTTGTAATTCATGTATGCTATCAATATTTCAATTTTCTACTAGGTGAATCAGCTGCACAGATGAATCAAATATTCATGACCATTGTAAATATATTACAATCACTTGAAGAGAATGAGTTGATAGATGATCAACTTATCAAAAATATTATTGATATCATGACCAAAGAGTGGGAATATAAAATTATAGTAATCGATGATACTAAAAATCTAACAAAGATAATTTTGGATGATCTTATTATAAATATTATGCAATATGAGAGTAAGTTGAAAAGAGATGCATAAAAAGAAACTGATAATAATGGTGTATATTTTTATTTAACAATCAGAATGGTTATGGTTAATAAAGATAGTCCTAGTGAAATTTTTTCAAAATCATTAAAGTATAAAAATAAATTCAAAGTTGAATCAGGTTGTAGTTCAACATAGGAAAGTGAAAATGAGCTTTCTCATTAGAAAAATATAATAAACAAGATAATTGTCAAGAAAGATTTTTGTTATAATTATAAGAATAATCAAAATGGAAGAGGTGATAAGAAATATACTCCTAATCTAATCTATTATTAATGCAAGAAACCAATGCATATTAGGCCTGATATTTCGAAGGTTGAAGAGAAAAGATAAAATTTCAAAGAGATATTATAAATTTTAAGGGAAGAAAAGTTTTAAGGCTCTAGAAATTTAGAATAAAAGTGGTGGAGACACATATTAAGAATATTCTTTTGATTAAAGTAGTGATAATAAAAATTATATTGGTTTTTATTCAGAAATTTTAAAAAAATAACCACTATTACATGGATAAGGTATCTGCTGAAGCCCATACAATCTTAACTCTTAATGAAAATTACTATTATACTTGTGATATATAATTTAATTCAAATTATTTGGAAGAAGAAAAAGTTAATAAAACAAATGATGAGGTTATTTTACCAAATTTTGAGGAAATTAAAAGATATTTCACTTTTCTAGAGAAAAAAAATTCTAAAGTTTTGAAAGAATGTGATTTTACTAAAGTACAACTTTCTAAATCCAATGATATAATTTCTAAACATACTTAAGATATTTCTAAACTAACATCATATTTAAATAAAAAAATATAATTCTAGATCAACCTATAAAGATAAGAATTTGATTTTAAAACTTATTTATGAAATAATTAGAATGAAAAAAATTATATCAAATTTTAATTTTGGGAAGGAAAATTTTGATAATCTTTAAAAAAAGTTGATACCAAAAAGAACAAC
Source organism: Viscum album (assembly GCA_963277665.1). NCBI lineage: Eukaryota > Viridiplantae > Streptophyta > Magnoliopsida > Santalales > Viscaceae > Viscum > Viscum album. The sequence goes on from OY728141.1 coordinate 343,946,125, forward strand.
TTCCGGAATTGTTTTTTTAGGAAAATCTCATTTTCATTCAAACTATTTTTTTCTAAAAATGAAACTTTTTTTATGAAATGTCAAATAGGATGGAATTGAAAAAACAAATGTTATTTATGTCAATTTCAGTTATTTGGTTTTCATAGATCATATGTTTCTAATGAATTTATAGTTATACAACATAATAAAGTTGGATAGATGTGGATTCTAAAAGTTATATTTGCTAATATGTTTGGACCTAAGAAATTTTAGGTACCAAAAACAAAGTCTTTTTTACTTTAATAAGAAATGATGAATATCAATAACCAAAATATATGGTACATGGATAGAAAATGTTTGAGGAATGTGATTGGAAACAAAAATTCTTCCAGAAAATTCTAAAGATAAAAGGTGGAAAAGTAACTTTTGGTGACAATGATCACGGTGAAATATTTGGAATCATAGATTCTGAATTCCTTGGTGAATATTTTATTTATAATGTTTTATATGTTTTAGGACTTAAGCACAATCTCATCAGTATAATTCAATTATGTGATAAAGGTCTCCTTGTGAATATCAATAATGATAAATGTACTATTCAAGGTATAGATAGTAAATTCATTATTTCTATTGATAGAAATGATAATGTTTACACTTTAAATCTATAACACCTTATAAACCACAATATAATTTATTTAAGTTAAATAGAAGATCAATATTGGTTTAGGCATAATAGTTTCGAAAACTGTAATGTTGTAACTTTATCTAAAATTTATAAGAAAGGACTTGTGATAGATTTACCAAATATTAGGTTTATTATTGAAAAGTACATGACCCTTGTAAATATGGTAAGAAATATAATACTAGATTTAAATATATTAGTGAAGTATCAAATTTTTAATCTTTATTATTAGAATGCATGAATTCATTCAACCTAACAAAAAATAAATATATTGAAGGTAAACACTATGTGTATGTATTGGTTGATGACTATAATAGATATATTTGGGTCTATTTTCTATCTAAAAAATCATAAACCATTTTTTTTAAAGTTTTATAGTTGATATTGAAAATGAGAAAAACCCACCTTTGGTTACTATTCATATTAATCATGGTAGTGAGTTTGAAAACTATGATTTTGAAACTTTTTATAGTAAAAAAGGAATTACACAAAAATTCTAAACTCTTATAACTATTAATAAAAATGGTTTAGTTAAAGGAAGAAATAATTTTTTTAGGAAATTACTAGAACCATGTTGAGTGAATAATAAATTTCTAAACATTTTTAGTATGAAGATGTTAGTACTACTTTATATACTATAAATCAAGTTTTACTTGGACATTTTATTAATAAAAATCCTTATGAGTTGTGGACTGGAAGAAAGTTTGAACTTTATTACTTTAGAGTTTTTGGATATAAAGTGTCCATTCTGAATACTAAAGATAATATATATATATTTGATCCAAAAACTGATGAAGGGATATTTATTGGCTATTCTAAAACCAGTAAGTAATATCACATTTTTAACAAATGAAAAAAATATCATTGAAAAAATATCATTTAAAAAATATTTCATGTTAACTTTGATGAAACTAATCCTTATATTTCTCAAAAATCCATAATAAATCTCTTTTAATGATGATTTAAAAATTGTTTTTTCAAACCATATTGGAAAATTCTTTGGATAGAAGATCAGTGGAAGAAATAATTTTGTAAGTTTTACCTTTAGAATAAGTTCTACCTATTTTTTAAGAACAACATTTTAAATATCTAATAAATTAGTTGATGATAAATAATTATCCCACTGATAATATCATTGGATATGTATATAAAATATTCAAAACTCATAGTTCCTTAAGAAATAAATGTGAAAATTGTTCATTATTATATCAGTTTGAACCTAAAACAAATGATAAGGATTTAGGTGATAAATATTGGATAAGGAAAATGTTGGATAAACTCAATGATTTTGAAGGGAAAAAAGTTTGGAGTTTGGTAGAGTGACCTAATGATCAACTAAAAATTGTAATAAAATGGAATTTCTAAAATAAATGTTATGAAAATGGAATTATTATTATAAATAAATTAAGGCTTATTGTTAAAGGTCATAATAATCAAGAAGGAATATATTATGAAGAAACTTTTATACTAGTTGTAAGACTTAAATCTATTTGTATACTTTTATCCCATGCAACAAACTTAAATTATAATCTTTATGAAATGGATATGAAGTGTTATTTTCTTAACATATATGTTTGAGAGGATGTTTTTGTAGATAAACCACCTAGTTTTGAAAATATAAAATTTTTGAATTTTTTTTAAACTTACTAATGTACTTTATGGAATTATAAAAGGTCTAAGATCCTAGGATGATAGAATTACTATATTTTTTACTTCGAAATGATTTTATAATGGGATTTTATGATCCAAGTATTTTTATAACTAATGTTTTTAAAGATACCATCATTGTTCAAGTTTATGTTGATGAAATTATCTTTAGATCAACTCAAAAATATCTTTCTCATTCATTTTCAAAACTTATGAAATATAAGTTTTAAATAATCATGATGGGTGGACTAAGTTTTTTCCTTGTTTTTCAAATTTCTCTAAAACCAAATAGGAACTTTTTTTTATCAAAAACAATATACTAAATATTTACATAAAATATTTGGTTTTGATAATTCTAAGAGTATAATTACTCCTATCAAAACTTCTAAAACATATGATCTTGATGAATCTAGGAAATCGATTGATCAAAAACTTTTTTGAATAATGATTGTAAGTTTAATATATCTCACATCCAATTAAACAAATTTATTTTTTTAATTATTTTGTGAAATATTTTAAGAAAATATGAAAGAATCTCATCTTAACGTTTTTAAACAATTCTTTCACTATCAAAAATTAACTTCATATCTTGTAATATTTTTTTCCTCTAGATTTTGAACTAATTTTTTTTCAGAGACTAAATTTGTTGGATGTAAAATGGATATAAAAGTCACATATGGAACTTTTAATTTATTAGTAGATACTTTAGTGTCTTGGTCGTGCAAGAAACAACACACTGTGGAACTTTCCACTGTTGAAGCTGAATATGTAGCAACTGTAAGTTTTTGTTCTCAAGTGGTGTTGATGAAACACACACTAATGTATTTTGGAATGAGTTTTTATTAAACTCTAATTTTTTATGGTAAAAAAATTTCCATTAATTTTTTTAATAACCCAACACATCACTAATGATTAAAAAACATAGATATAAGACACAATTTACTTTGGTATCACACATATAAAAGAGATATTATTCTTCAATTCATTGGAAAGTAAGATAAAATTGCTTATATTTTTATAAAACCTCTATATTTTGATATACTTGGATACATTAAACATTATCTTGGAAGGATAAATATAAAGTGATCATTAATTTACTTCTTATTTTACCTATATCCTCATAGTGAAAAATTCATCGAGAAAGGGAGAGGAAAATTTTCCTTTATTTTTCTATTTTTTTTCATTAATTTTATTATTAATTGATAAAATCTCCAAACATAGATGTTTAAGAAATTTATTAGCTTTATTAGAATGAGTTTTATCTAAAATTTCATTAGAATGACACTATTTATATAATTTATTATGAAACCAAGATATAAAAATAGTGTAAAAACTTTCTTAAAGTAAGATCATAAACTCTCTAGAAGGAATATTTCCTTTTCTCATTATAACATTTGTGGATAAAATTTTATAAAACGTTTTCTATAATTTTTAAATTTCTATCATAATTTTGTTTTTTTAATAACCTTAAAAATTTCTAACAAACCTTATTATAAAATTAAAATTTCAAAAATAGATACTTTCTTAAATATTTTTGATCTCATCACTTCCAAGATCAACTCCTAACTATTGAATTATCTAAAATATCAACCATCACTCTTTTCATCTATATATAGTGGTAGTGGATTTAATTTATCTTTTCAATGACCATTTTAGTGAATATCTATTTCCACTTTATTTATTTTCTATCAGATATCTCTTAGGGTTTTTTTTTGATACTCTTATGAAATCTTCAAAATTTTTCTGTAAGTTTCCATGGCCCTATTTGGAGACTTTTCTACAAAATATATCATTAAGGAGAGGCTTATTTACTATGCATCATTCAAAGGTATGAATCCTTATTAAAGTCAATGATTCTTTTCGAATTATGGGAAAATGTTTGTGTAATAAGATAAGATTATGATCTACATTATCCAAGTATCATTTAAGAGTTTTACATCAGTTCAGTTTTCAATGAAGTATATGGTTTAAGGAATTTTTCCTTCAGAATGTTTAAAAAAACATATATCTTGGATATAAAGATAATGGATGATTTGTATGATTTACCTCTTGAAGGTGAATCTTTTTCCATTACTCATAAAATTATAGAAAAATTAGGTTCTTTTGAAATATCTCTTATAGGGAAATCTATTTTTATTGTAAATGAGAAAGTTGAGAGATGAATAATTTATCCCCTAATGCAAGGATTGTATTTCTATGTATTCAAATTTATTTACTCCCAAGAAAATGTGATAGAGATATAATCAAAGTTCTATATATATATTCTCTTGAATTTATTTGTAATATGAGGAATTTTAACATAGTGATGTTTATTTGAAATTATATAAAAACTATTCGAATAGGAACAATGAATTTGAAAATACTACTTTATCAAATTTTTCTTAACAAAGCTCTCATAAATTTTATAGAAATAGAAAATATTAAGAATGATGAAACCCTGATTATAGATAAGGAATATTTTTTTGGTGATGATACCATTTAAAAAATGAGGTTTATTTACTTCCATGATGAAAGGAAGTTAATATAAAAGTCTACAAAATCTTCTTCAGAAAAAAACCGAATCCCTAAAAAAGAAAGTTCATGAGAATATAAATTCTCTTAGAACTTCTCAAAATTCTATTGAACTCCCTAAAAAAATTTTAAGGCTATGTTTTATGAATCCTTTATAGAAATGATGATGAAGAAAAAGGAGAGGAAATAAGATAATTTTTTTTGTCCTTGACTTTGTAAAATAAAGGGTTTTAAATGAACAAGTTTTTGATAAAATGAAGGAATATGAAAAGAAGAATAAATAACTTCTTAAAGAGAAGAAAGAAAAATATTCTCAATATTTTCTTATGGAAATAAAAAATGATCATGAAGTTATTAAATCAGATATAGAAGTTCCTTAGTCCATTATAGAGAAGAATGAAAAAGAAGTTCCCCAGTCTATTTCAAAAGACAAAGGAAAGAAAGTTGTTGATATTGTTGTAAAGGATAATGTAAAAGATATAGTTGAGGTTACTAATAAATTTTCCAATATAATAGAAAAACCTAAAGGTTCATGAAAAATAAGGATTATAAAACAATTATAAGGACCTATAAAATATTTAAATAAATCATATGCTGTAAAGGATTCTTCTCCAAAGTAATCCTCAGTTCATAATTAAATATCTCTAACTTTTTAGTCTTCAAAAGGTGATGAATTTTTTATTTTTTCAGGATGATAATCATTATAAATTGAAAATATCATTTCAAATTTGAATGTATAGAAAGAAAGAAAATTTAATTAAGATATTAATATTGAGTAAATTTCTCAATCTAAGTTTATTGAAAAAGGGTAAACTTCACCCCTGATGTTTAGAGAAGCCAAACTTCCTGAAATCTAAAATGATTCAACCAATTCTCCTCCAATTACAAGTTCTAATTGAACTAATATGAAAATGAATTATTTAACTATAGTTATCAAGATACTTGATGGTATTATGTATATCTTTTTTGACATTCAGTCTATGTGTTAGTATATCTAAAGAAAATTTCATAATATTGAAGGCTCAAGCTATCTTAAGTAATTTTCATATTCTATAAGTCATAATAAAGTAGAATTGGAAAATTTCAAAGGAATTTAAATAGTTGAGTTTAAAAAGATGAATAATATTATCAAGTGGACGAGTCAATCCAATGAATATTTGAAGTTATTTTAAGATCATATAGTTTGAATTAAAAGAGCTATAAAGTCTGTTTCAAAGTTTGATTATCGAAGAAATTATGAAGTGGGAGAATGTTTAAGATCCATTAATGATATTACATATTTTTCTATCTAATAATATTCAAAGATATATTAGAAAAAGAAAAATCTAGATTCATGGGAGGAAATACTTTCAAAGATAGATTACAAGAATAAAATAATATAGAAGCTAAAGAAATATCTTAAGACTATGAAGCACATTATTAACAAACATTCCAAGAAAGATTGTTTTTTTCCTTAAACACCTGGTTATTATAATAATTAAACTTTATCCATCCACATTACTAATTTCATATTCTTCTCTGAATAGTTGATATTTTTTTTATATATATTACTCTCAAATGTTTTTAGCATGTTTCTAACTTTTCAGGATCTATTTTTACCAAGAATTTTTATCCTTTAAACATTTTTTTTGAAAATCATGAAGGGAGAGAAAGGTATAACAATCAAAAGGTGTGAAAGTAAGGGGAAGTATTCTCTAAAGTTTTTTATTTCTCTCTTAGTATTTTGTATTTTAATTTTTAAAAATAGGGACATTGTTGAGTTTAAATATCTATTTATACTCTTAATTTTGAAAATCACAATTCAATCTTAAAATGTTTTTATCGTTAATATTTATTTATTATAAAGTATAAAGCTGTGTAGAAATTAATTGAGTTTTACTAGATGAAGAAATTAATTTATAATGTATTGAGGCCTTCTACCTAATTGAATGAATACTTATAAAGTTCATTATATGAATAATTAAAAAGTATATCAGATGGAGAATTACAAAGTCTATCAAACGATGACCTACAAAGTCTATCAGTAGAAGTTGTACAATTTATACCAGATGTATATTTATTATTTATCTCAGGTGAAACTTTATCCAAATAATTTTAATTATTTTAATTATGAAAATCATCAGAAAAAGTTCTGATATGCTGATTATTTTTAAGGAAGAATATTCTATGTCCGGTTCCATTGAAACTAATTCTAAGAAGTGCAGAATACAGTCGTTGTAAGTTTTTATTCCAATTCCTATAAATAGGACTACAACCTTGAGGAGAAGAAGTGATCAACTATATATGATCTTGTAAAATCCCTACTCGAACCACTAGTTCTGATTTGAAAGGTCACATGACCTCATGCGCATCTCCCCATAAAAAAGAGGGCATGTGACCTTTTGTCTTGGACCTAGTGGTTCGAGCCTGGATGTTACAAAATGGTATCATAGGATCAGGAATCACTAACTCATTTATTATTTTTAATTGATTTAGGATAGGTTAAATAGGAGTTAGGATAGTTGGGAATCAATTAGTGGAACTATGTTAGTGTCTGGTCAACACTGTATAGTGTACCTTTAAGTTTCCATAAAGTGGGGAACATATGTTTTGTTGTTAACGTTGAATAAAATCACCTTGGGTGATGAACATGATGTTGATATGTGATTTATGAGATTTTGGTTGCATTAATGCATCATGAATAGGCACATAGGTTCACATGCCATATATATATTTATATACTTGTTGTTGTGCTTCATGGTTGTTCATTAATTAAATACCTTGTTTTTGTGCTATCTATTTGGGATAGTTTCTCTTGTGTGATATATCTGTGTTTCCATACTGTGTGATATATCATTATTGTAATTAATTAGTTGAATTTATCATGTTTTTGTGTTAGTATATATATGATGAATTTGACTAACATTTAGGGATAGAAACAAGGGTTAGTGTTGGGAGGGGTATACCGTGGGATATGGTTAGACTCCTAGGGAAACCTTGTTTAATCCAATATACTCATTAAAATAAACCTTTAATAATCCCATAGATTAAATATGGTTTATCCTAATGACTATGTTTCTATTTTTAATTATGTTCCTTCATGTTACAGAAGATGTCTCCTCAATAAAGTCTTACGAGACTACTTCGGAAGTGGGCCACAATACTTTCACAAGGGAGTTTGTGTCTTCATTAGAAAAAGATTTGTAGAAGAATAAAGTTAAGCATTCTTCTTCACTTACTTTGTGGTTTAGGAAGTAGGGATATTTCAATTGGAAGTATTTCACTTAGTATCTATCCTTGGCATAGGAGTTTAGAACAATGGTAAAAAATGACCTTACTTCAACTCCATAATTCTTCATCCATCCAGGGCACTGGAGGTCCTCGGGATGTTGAGTAGTGGTTTGAAATTATTGTGGATATTTGACCTAGTAGATACACTAAAGGATTAGTAAGTTGAGTGGAAAAGAGATCGTGCTGGGTTTAAATCCCATTTCAATACCCTATATCGTATACTGCCAACCATGTTAAAGAGCTCAAGGTTCAGCTAAAAAACTTAGAAATAAAGGGACTCATTCATCATAGTGTTAATCGATGATATCATCATCTACTCGCTAATACTAGAGAAACATTATAGGCATCTGGAGATAGTCCTTAGTACGCTTCGATCACACAATCTTTACACTAAGCTGTTGAAGTACAACTTCTTGATTTAAGAGGTGAATTTCCTAGAACATGTGGTGTCTAATACTAGTATATCTATAGACCTTGAGAAATTTTAGGCAGTCATGTATTAAACACATTCATGGAATGTGTTTTAGATTATAAGCTTTCTAGGTTTAGTAGGACATTATCGATGGTTTATCCAGGAATTCTCCCAAATATCATCACCCATGGAAGAATGGGTAAAGAAGAGAGTGAAGTTCCAATGGTTAGATCAGTGTGAAGAGTCATTGTTCGAGCTAAGGATAAAGTTGAAAAAATATCTAGTATTGAAACTCCATGAGCCTGGGATTTTTTATGCTATGTACTGTGATGCATCAAATGTTGGTCTAGGAGCGATGCTAATGTAAAGATAGGAGTTAGTTGCCTATGGGTATATAAAACTATGAACCCATGAGAAGAAATACCCTACACATGGCTTGGATCTAGAATTTGTTGTTAATTCTCTAAAATATTGTAGTTACTATCTCTTCGATGAGAGATTTATTTTTTATACGGACCACAAGAGCCTTCATTATATATTCACACAAAGGGACCTGAACCTAAGATAGAGGTGATGGGTAGAGTATCTTCAGACGTTTAACTTTAAGATGAAATATGCACCTGGGTAGAGAATTTTCATAGCATATGCTTTAAGCTGTGAGGCACACACTAATCAGGATCTTGGAGAGAGGTCCTCAGAGGAGAAGTGGAACTTGATGAGTTTATTGGCTAAATAGAGTATGTATGTCTCATAGGATGATGTTTCTATGAATTTTTCTCCCTTCATGGTCACATACTCAATTGTGGATTGGGTAAAAGTTGAAAAAAAACCAGAATCAGAGTGCGTAGTAATGAGGGAACAACTAGCTTATGGTAACTCCAAATCATTTTTTTCGTTATTTTCATAAAATACACTCTGATGGGAGAGTGGGAACCACAAATGACCAAATTACATCATATTGTGGGATAGAAAAACATTAAAATTTCAAAATACAGGGCACATAAAAATCAAAAATGAAAAGGCGGATGATTTTTGTGGGAATCTCCGCTCAACAACAGATCCCACGAATCACTCAAGACGCCTAAAAAATCCTACAGAGGAGGCATTTCAAGTCCGCTACATCATCACATCGACACCATCATCATCCTATCCCCGTCGCCATCATCACGCCATCACCATCATCATCACGTCGTCATCGTAACTCCAAACGTCATCGCCGCCAGTGAGCTTGCACAAGATGAAACAAACTAGATCCATCATTGGAGGGATTTCATATGTCATGAGACCTTGAATAATCATCATTGTTTCCAATAGGAAAGCATCGACGTCATCTCCAACTCTCCGATGAGAATCGCCCATCGGAATCCAACATCATCGCCAAAAAATACCATAGCAGAAACCACTAAACAACATATCGTAAATGCCATATAGGGAGGCCCAAAGGGGACTGAAGGACAAAGACGAGGCCACCATGAGATGCCTCCTGGAGACCCTTTGACCACTCGATCTTCACATCCCAAAACACCTTGGAGACCACCATGCAAGTCCGACTAGTAGAAGAGTGGTGGAGTCTTGGTGGTTCTGGTGGTCATGAACGAAGAGAGACATTGCTAGTTTTGTCTCCCAATGCCTTACCTATCAGAAGGTGAAGGCTGAACACTAGCATCCTGGTGGGTTGTTGAGGCCACTCATGATACTCATGTGTAAGTGAGAGGATGTCATTATAGACTTTGTGACGAGGTTACCCAGGACCCTGAGGAGTTGTGATGCAGTCTGGGTGATTTTCAATCAGTTAAAAAAGTCTGCTCACTTCTTACCAATTAGGGAGACTCACTCAACAAAGGAACTAGAAAATATCTATTTACATGAGGTCATATGCCCACATGGAGTTCCCTTGATATTTGTTTTATATAGAGACACATTTTTTATATCACGCTTTTGGAAGGTCTTGCAAAAATCCATGCGAACTAAGATAAGATTGAGTACAACATACCATCCTCAAACTAATGGACATTTCCAGTAGACTATATATATATTAGAGGGTATTCTTAAAGATTTCATGCTATATTTTTATGTATCATTTAATGATCACCTAGAATTGAATGATTTTACTTTCAATTATAGTTATTAGGCTTCAATTCAGATGACACCTTATGAGGCTCTTTATGGGTGACCATGTTGATCAATTCTTGTTGGCATGAGGTAGGTGAGGTAGTGGTTTTGGCCCTAGTTTGGTTCAAAAGTCCCATGAGAGATTTCACCTAACTTTGAAGAGTTTCTAATCTCTCAAAGGATACAAATATTACATGCTTACTATAGGAGGAGACCCTATGATTTAACTGTAGGAGATTAGTTTTTCTTGGGAGTGACTCTTAGGTTAGGGAAAAGATGTCTGGGGAAGTTGGGTAAGCTAGCAACACATTTTGTTAGACCCTTTAATATCACTAATAATATAAGGTAAGTGGCGTACCGTCTAGACATCCCTTATCACTATTAAGGTATACATGACATATTCTATATGTCACAACTACATAGGTACACACCCAACCTTGCACATTTTGTTGATGGAGAGGATGTTGAGATGAAGACCGATTCATCTTATGAGGAGTTTCCAATGAAAATCATAGATCGAAATGAGAAAGTATTGTGAGGAAATATGGTACCACTAGTCTAGATTCATTGGAAACATGGATGGATCGAGGAAGAGACCTGGGAGCATGATTTTTACTTTCGAGCTTAGTGACAAGATTTGTTTGAGCATGACCACTAGAGATACTTCTTAGGGATGAGAATTATATAGAGGGTGATAATTGTAATATCCTGAATTTTTAAAGATAATAAAAAACCTCTTTGTTGATAATTTATACATTTTTTATGTGAAAATATAGTTTTCCAATAAAAATTACTTAATAAATATTTTAGAAACTTTTTATAAGGGTAAAAACCCAGTTAGTATCCTTGAATATTTTATAGAATAATTTTAGAGTTATACATTGAGTTAGTGTGAGATTCCAAGGCCCATAAAGCCTCAACATAGACGAAATAGAAATATAAAATATATTATATTATGCATGCATGATTTATTCAAAATTATTAAATGTATCCTAAATGCTGTGTCATATGATAAATCCAAGACCACCGTTAGGTCATGGAAATGGTATTTACCCTAGCTGAAGTATAATATTTTTGAGTTTTAGACGTTTGGTCAGGTCGCTCATGATAATATATTATTTAATATTTTTACTATATTATATTTTTCAAAAATAAATTAATATCCCTCAAACGCTGTGTCATATGAGAAATATGAGACCATTATTAGGTCCAGAACACGAGGTTTACCCTATGTGGGGTATAACATTTATGTGCGTCGGGTGTTTGGGAACATCACACATGATAATACCCTTTTTATATTTAATTATTTTATTATTACAATTTTTAAATAATAAATAATTAATATCTCTCAAACAGTGTATTGTATGAGAAATATGAGACCATATTTAGGTCCAAAATAAGGGGTTTTCCCTAAGTGGGTATAACTTTTATATGTGATGAGTGTTTGGACAAATCAATCATTAATTTAAGTTATTTAATATTTATATTAAATAAATAATTTAATTATTGGATGTTTTACTATTCACCATCTTCAAAATTGTGCCGCACCTCCATTTTTGGATGTCTTTACATCACAAAAGTTTGGTTTTCTAAATGGTTTGACTCAAAAATCATTGTAATGGCTTGTTAAGGTAAAACTAATAAATCGATATCCAATTATAGGTTGAATATCAAATTTAAAATAGATATTGATTTTGAGGCTTTAAGGATATGCGGTTGTCGACCCTCAAATGGGAAAACCACACGATTTTCATCATTGGTGGGTTTTTTTGAGTTCAAGCAATTCCAAGATTCCTCTACATGTGTTTGATGAAGCCCCCATCATTTCCCTTTATATCGATCCAGGCGATGTGTGACTGATTCCTTCCCTAGTGTGCCACGGTTGAGGTTGAAGGTGGGTTATTTAAAAAAAATTATTTATTTTATTATCATTATTATTTTAAAGCTTCTACCTTTGATATATTGTCCAATATTGTTTGGATTTATGCGTTTTCGGTGCCGTTGGGTTCACCTCGACAAGAAGAAGCTAAATACTATATATGATTTTGAACACAATGAGGTATTTTTAATATGACATTTTCACATTTTAAATGGACGTTTTAAGATAAATTATAAAAGGATATTCTTTTAAAAAAATTATTATCAAGGATAATAATGTACAATTTATGTAGTACCCCTGGTTTCTGGTAAGTAACCCTTGTTTTATGATTTTTAAGTACATGAAGCATATGATAAATGGTTGGGAAAGTTTGGAGTCTTTTAAAGTGTTAAAGGGAAAAAAGTGGTGACGCACGGGCTTCACACGGGTTGCCCAAACCATGCGGAAGCCATGTAGGTGGTGGTCACTTTGGACAGAGGAGACCGCACAATGTGTGCACGGTTTGGGAAAACCATGCGAGGAGGCTGTACGGAGTGCCCCTTCCAAGCAGTGACTACCACACGGTTAGCGCACGATTTTCCTAGCCGTGCAAACTAACCATGCACGGTGTCAAATTAGATCCTATTTTTAAGGATCTAATCCGTTTTATCTTTAAACCCACTCATTTTTTCTTCTAGAAGACCCTAACTTGGTATTTCTCTCTGGTGAAGGTGGGAGAACACTTACTAGGCATTTTGGAAGCGATCTAGAGGTTTTACTTGGAATTTAGAGGCCAGTTGATTGAGGTAAGTCTCGTTTCCTTTAGTTTTCTTAGATCTCCTTCTTCCCTCTTGATGGATCCTTAGATCTACGCCCAAGGTGGGTAGATCTAAGGTAGTGGATGACTTTTAAGTCGGGCTTTGGTTTTGTTAGTACTAGGGGAAGGAATCTAAGGAGGTTTCGGGGAGTAGTTGACTCGGTTTTGTTGGCATTCTTTGTCCGTTGGTTGGTTTCGCCTAATTTGTTGAGGTAGGTGGCTTCAATCTCGATTCCTCTTTCCTTGAACTTGAAGGCTTAGTTTCAAATTGTTTTCCTTGATTGAAATGTTTTGTTTATCTACTGTGAAAGAATGGTTGAAACCCCTTTTAAGTAACGGGTGATGGAAATTGGGTGTTTTTGGAAAGTGTTTGTTGAAGTGAATTTAAAATGGTGATTTTAAACTGGTTATGGTTTTTCCGCTTGAAAGAAATGGTTTTCAATAAAAGGTTTGATGATTTATTGAAAGGTTTTGAACACACTTGGTTTTGGCATGGATTTTCATGGGTTGTGGTGTGTGTTCATATGTATTGGGATGGATAAGGGCGATAAGTACCCCCATCAAAAGGTTAGGATGGATAAGGGTGAGAAGTACCCCCATCAAAAGGTTGGGATGAATAAGGGCATGAAGTACCACCGTCAAGGTAGTCGACTAAGTGACGACTTAGTGGAAGGATAACTCACCACTCGTGAGTATAAGGGGGGTCCAGGTTGCATTCATGGTTGGTTGTGTGGATTTGTGAAATGGAATGAATGTGCCAAAGTGGAAATGGGAATTTGATTGGAAAATTTTCTTGGTTTCTTTTCTTGAGAAAGATGATTTTTGTTGGAAAATGGTTTTGATATGGAACTTGTTATATTGTGAATTGTTTTGGAATTTTTTTATATAAATTGTTTTATATAAATGTTCTAACATGTTTTATCCTAGAGGCATGGGTTGGGAAGTCATCGGGGAAAACCTACTGAGTTTCATTACTCACCCCCTTCTTTTGCACGTTGGTGATTTTTCATATGTCATATACCGAGATATTGGAAAAGGTAAAGTGTCACATGTTTATAACACTACTTCATGATACTTGGGCTGGTTCGTGATGTTGGAGCTTGGAGCTTGTGGAGAATGGAGTTGGGTTGTAGTCTTGTAGTCTTTTAGTTTTTCTTTCCGCTGTTTACTCTAATTTAGTGTTGGTTTCCACTGTGGTACTATTGGTTGGTTTATGATAAAATAAATGGTTGAGTTGTCTTATCTTTTATCATGAATCATTTAATTGATTAGTTTGGTTATGGTTGTTAGTTCTGTGGTATGTTATAAAAGGGTAAATCGTCCCCCACTTTTTTTCAAACCCTTCGGAATTTATTGCCAGCCTTTGGCTCCTTGGGGATGTCGCTTAAGGCCAAGTAATGACTTGTTGTATTCTCAAGCCAATAAGGATAAGCGGGTCATTACAAATGGAATCAGTTTGTTCAGTCCTTGGGGTATAAATGCAATCAGCTTGTTCCTTTCTTTGTGGAACAAGTAGTCATCAGTTTTTGTTGGTCTTGGCGTTGAGTTCTTACGTGTCCATTCCTTGGGTGATCATCTTAGGAAAGAGTAGGATTGTCGAAACTTGGAATGTAGAGCATAAAAAGACGTAGCTAACCTTTTTATACTGAACTTCAAGTTACTGGGGAGTTGGGTATATAAGTGTTTTTGAGACACTTATAGTATAACAAATCTCATCGTCATTGGTTTATCCAATGAGATGAGTATGACATGCATTATAGGAATCAATTCCCACTAGAAGTGCATATATCATTTTGAGAAATGGATTATGGTTTGATGCAAAAGCACGATTTCTAAAAATTTTAAACTTTTTTTCAAATGAAAGATTTTGAACAGATAATGGTTGATGTATTTTGAAAATATATTGATTTTCAAAAGAAAGAAAAGATTTTTTTTAGAAATGGATAAATGTGGAAAATCTTGATGATTGGAAATCAATGTTGTGAAAGTGATGTGATAGAAATTAAAATGCTAAGACTTCAGTTGCTAGAAAGTGAGACTAACAACGTGCATTGTTTGTATAGAAAATGGCACCTGTTAGGTGTCGTAGAAACCAAACGGAAGAGGCTTCAGAGAATGTGGTCGCACCTGAGCCACAGGTGAACCAGCAGCTAGTCCAAAATATAGTTCAAGCATTTCATTCTCTAGACACATGGAATCAGAGGGATGAGCCAAGGCATGTAGACCATTATGTCCAGTTCCAGAAGTAGAATCCACCCATCTTTCAGGGTGATTATGAACCAGAAAGGGTGGAGGTGTGGCTGAATAGGATGAATCATATCTTCGATTTCATCAGCACACTAGCAGAACTAAAAGTAAGGTTGGTGACGTATATGCTGAAGGGTCTTGCATGATAGTGGTGGGAGCTAGTGGTGTAGGCTAAGGTGGATCAAGGCCTGGGCTGGGATGAATTTGAGGAATTGTTCAATAAATAATTCTATCCTCACACTTTCAAGATCCAGGGGATGAAATTTTTTTTAAGCATGAAGCAGGGGAATCTCTCTATCATGAAGTATGTGGCTAAATTCATGAATTCAGTGCGCTTTGCACCGGAAGTTGCTGCAAGTGCGCCACTAAAGGCATGCATCTTTTAATCAGGGTTTTAACAGGGGATCTGCAAGAATATAGCTGTGCTCTATATTATGGATTATATGAAGATAGTAAATAGAGAAATAATAGCTGAAAGATACATCTCAGGAGTTATGGGAGGAGGAAGTATGATGATACCCACACGAACGGGTGGGAACTCTAATGTTGGGAATAAGCGGAAGAGGGACACCTACTTCCAAGGTGGGAGTGCGAATCAGAATCAGAAGACTGTATCGGTGAATCTTCCTCCATGAACCATGATGAAAGCTGGGTGTTTTCAATGTGTCTTGATTGATCACATGAAATGAGAATGTACAGCACCACCAAGAGCATGCCACAATTGTAACAAGATGGGGCATCTTCAGCGATATTGTCGCAGTGCTCCACGGTCAGGTCTTCATTACACTTCCCAGGTGTAGCAAGCATCTTATGCTTCGACAGGGCGGGAACAACAAAATTAGTCTCACCAGTAGAACAGAGCTAGCTATGGTGATTCCAGGAATACCATGGCTCCTCAGGCAGGACAATCTCAACAAGGAAATAAGAAGAAAAGTACTAGAACAAGGAAATTGTATGGAGCAGAACAGGTGATTGTGGATGACCAGTCTGGACCATCTACGGTGAGAGGTAGGATTCTTTTGAATTATACCCTCATGAAAGTGTTGTTAGATACTGGTGCATCACATTCCTTTCTTTCTTCTCTTATTTCTGAACTTCAAACTTGAAATGATTCCTTCTGTGATAAAACTTTAAACTCCTATCGGTGAAAGAAAGTGTAGAGCCTTCGTGTGTAGAGCATGTTCTATAACTATTAATGGAGCTAAGATGAAATGAGATTTCTATGTGCTGGAGATGGATGTCTATGATATAATCCTGGGTATGGACTGGTTGACAGAGTTTAGGGATCACATCGAATGTTATAGTAGAAAAGTCAGTTTCACGACTGAGGATGGCGTCGAGCATCTCTTTAGAGAAGAAAGAGTGGTGAAGGCAGGTGCAACAGGATTGTTGGCATCAGTAGTGGCAATGATCTCTTAATATTTGGCTGTGTTAAACTTGGAATTGATGTATGAGATCCCGAATAACAGTTTCCCAGTAGTCATGGATCAATTTTTTGACATTTTTCCTGAAAACTTCTCAGGGTTACCACCTGTAAGAGAAGTGGAGTTTACGATTGATATCCTTCCGGGGACCAGTACTATCTCACTTCCATATTATATGATGGCACCAACGGAGTTAAAGGAATTGACAGTGTAGTTGGGAGAACTCGAAAACAAAGGTTTTATTCAGCCAAGTGTGTCTCTATGGGTAGAACCAGTTTTGTTTGTAAAGAAAGAAGATGGAACTTTGAGGCTATGTGTGGATTATCGTAAACTTAACCAAGTTACGATAAAGAATATATATCCAATTCCATGCATTGATGACTTGTTTGATCAATTGAGGGGAGATCAGTGGTTCTCTAAGATTGACTTGTGGTCAGGATATCACTAGTTGCGAGTTCGGTAGGAGGATATTCCGAAGACAGCCTTCAGAAGCAGATATGGTCACTAAAAATATGTTGTCATGCCTTTTGGTCTTACGAATGCACCATCAGTCTTTATGGCATTGATGAATCATATATTTCAGCGATATCTGGATTATTTTGTGGTGGTGTTTGTGGAATACATATTGGTGTATTCAAAAACAAGGGCTAAGCATGAGCAACACTTGGCGATAGTGTTGGAAATCTTGAGAGACCATCAGTTGTATGCCTAATTATCAAAGTGAAATTTTTGGATACAAGAGGTACACTTTCTGGGCCATTTTGTTTATGAGAAAGGTGTTTTAATGGATCCAAAAAAGATAGAAGCTGTTTTTTCTTTACAACCACTGAAGAATGTCTTTGAAATACGAAGTTTTCTTGGTCTAGCTGGTTATTACTGACGCTTTGTGCGTGACTTATCACGACTAGCTTCACCTATGAAAACATTAAAAAAGAAGAACAATGCATTTTAATGAACTGAGGAATGTTATAGATCGTTTCAAGAGTTGAAAGTTCGCCTTACATCAGCACCCATCTTGATTTTGCCGGAATCAGGATAGGGGTACGTGTTGTATTGTGACGCTTCAGGATCTGGGCTGGGATGTGTTCTCATGCAAGGAGACCATGTTGTTTCTTATGGCTCAAGAAAGTTGAGAGTGCATGAAAATAACTACCCAACACATAATTTGGAGTTAGCTATAGTTGTCCATGCCTTGAATACTTGGAATCATTATCTCTTTGGTGAGAAATTCACTATGTTTATGGATCATAAAAGTTTGAAGCATATTTTCTCACAACAAGATTTGAATCTGAGGTAGAGGAGATGGATGGAGTATCTTCAAATGTTCGACATTGACTTGATGTATACACCGGGTAAGGGAAATTCGGTGGGTGATGCATTAAGCAGAAAGTCGTATGCTCAGTTGGCATAAGAAGCTTTAGATGAGTGGCAGTTGATGTCGGTCCTAGCCGACATGCATATGGAATGAGAAGACCGAGATGATGTTTTGGTTTTCTTTCCAGTTGCGCTTGATCCTGATTTGGTGAAGATAGTAAAGTAGGAACATGCATCTGATGTAGAATGTGTTTCAATGAGTTCAAAACTCAATGGTGAGGAGACCATTGAGGGATGGAAGCTGGATGGGAGTTCAGTTTTGCGGTTTCGAGATGGGATGGTTGTACCTTTAACTGCTCAGGAACAACTCCTTCATGCTTACCACCATTCTAGATGGGCTGTTCATCTAGTAATACGGAATATGTATAAGGCAATAAAGATACAATTTTAGTGGAGCGACATGAAACGGAAGGTATCATAATTTGTTTCAAGGTGTTTAACTTGTCAGCAAGTTAAAGAAGAACATCAGTGGCCGACGGGTATGTTACAGTCACTACCAATTCCAGTGTGGAAATGGGAGCAGATAACTATGGATTTCATTACAGGTCTCCCAAGAATGGTTCTGAAGCACAATGACATATGGGTGATAGTAGATCAACTTACCAAGTCGGACCATTTCATCCCTATTCATGAATCTAATACAATGGGGGATATTTCCAAAATATATATTCGAGAAGTGGTAAAGAGACATGGCATACCGGTTTCAATTGTGTCAGATAGATATCCAAGGTTCACATCTCGTTTCTGGCGATCCTTATAGAAATCCCTGGGAACTTAGTTGAATATGAGTACGACATATCATCCTCAGATGGATGGAAAATCCGAAAAGACAATACAGACATTGGAAGACATGTTGCGGGCTTGTGTAATGGATTTTGGTGGCTCGTGGGAAGAGCACATGCCTTTTAGTCTAGTTCTCATATAACAACAGTTATCAAGACTCGATACACATGGATCTATTTGAAGCATTGTATGGGCGTCCTTGTCATTCTCCACTTTGTTGGGTGGAAATAGGTGATACTTCACTAGTTGGTCCAAGCCTTGTCTAAGAAAAAATGGAGAAGATTTAGTTGATAAAAAAGAGTATGGAGATGGCACAAAGTCATTAGAAATCTTATGCGGATAATCGCCGTAGACCATTGTCATTTGCGGTGAGTGATCATGTCTTTTTAAGAATCTCTCCAAGACTTTGACATCGTCGTTTTGGGAAGCAGGGCAAATTAACTCCTCGATATATAGGCCCTTTTGAGATACTGGAATGGGTTAGCGAGGTGGAATATCAGTTGGAATTACCACAATGGTTCAGTGCACTGCATAATGTGTTTCATGTATCTCAGTTTAAGAAGTATCATCCCGATCCTGACCATGTGATCAGATGGGATCATGTTGAACTAGAGCCAGATGCTTCGTTGGTACATATTCCGTTGTAGATTGTTGATAGGCAGGAGAAAGTCTTGCGTGGAAAAAGCATCGGTCTAGTGCAGGTTTTGTTTCAACATGGTCATATTCAGGAAGAGACTTGGGAACACGAGATGTTGGAAAATTTAAAGTGTCACATGTTTATAGCACTAATTCATGATACTTGGGCTGGTTCGTGATGTTGGATCTTGGAGCTTGTGGAGCATGGAGTTGGGTTGTTGTCTTGTAGTCTTTTAGTTTGTCTTTCCACTGTTTACTCTGATTTAGTGTTGGTTTCCACTGTGGTACTATTGGTTGGTTTATGATAAAATAAATGGTTGAGTTGTCTTAGCTTTTATCATGCATCATTTAGTTGATTAGTTTTGTTAAAGTTGTTGGTTATGTGGTATGTTCTAAAATGGTAAATCATCCCCAACTTGTTTTGAAACCCTTAGGCATCTATTACCAGCCTTTGGCGGCTTTGGGATGTCTCTTAAGGCTAAGTAATGACTTGTTGTATTCTCAAGCCAATAAGGATAAGTGTGTCATTAAAAATGGTATCAGTTTGTTCGGTCCTTGGGGTATAAATGCAATCATCTTGTTACTTTATTTGTGGAACAATTAGTCATCTATTTTTTTTGGTCTTGGCATTGAGTTCTTACCTATCTATTCCTTGGGTGGTCATCTTAGGAAGGAGTATGATTTTAGGAACTTGGAATGTAGAGCATAAAAAGTCGCAGCTAACCTTTTTATGCTGAACTTCAAGTTACCAGGGATTTGGGTACATAAGTATTTTGGATACACTTATAGGATAACAAATCTCATTTTCATGGGTTTAGCCAATGAGATAAGCTTGACATGCATTAGAGGAATGAATTTATAATAGGATTAGATATATCATTTTTAGAAATGGATTATTTTTTGATGAAAAAGCATGATTTATGAAAATTTTAAACTTGTTTTCAAATGAAAGATTTTGAACAGAGAATGGTTGATGTATTTTGAAAATAGATTGATTTTCAAAAAAAAGAAAATATTTTTTTAGAAATGGGTAAATTTGGAAAATCTTGATGGTTGGAAATCAATGTTGTGATAATGATGTGATAGAAATTGAAATTCTAAGCCTTTAGTTTCTAGGAAGTGAGACTAATGTCGTGCGTTGTTTGTATAGAAAATGGCACCCGTTAGGCATTGTAGAAACCAAACGGAAGAGGCTACAGAGAATGTGGTCGCACCTGAGCCACAGGTGAACCAGCAACTAGTCCAAAGTATAGTTCAAGCATTTCATGCTGTGGACATGGGGAATCAGAGGGATGAGTCAAGGCATGTAGACCATTCTGTCTAGTTCCTGAAGCAGAATCCACCCATCTTTCGTTGTGATTCTGAACCAGAAAGGGCGGAGGTGTGGCTGAATAGGATGAATCGTATCTTCGATTTCATCGGCACACCAGCAGAACTAAAAGTATGGTTGGCGACGTATATTATGAAGTATCTTTCATGACATTGGTGGGAGCTAGTGGTGCTGGCTAAGGTGGATCAAGGCCTGGGCTGGGAGAAATTTGAAGAATTGTTCAATAAACAATTCTATCCTCACACATTCAAGATCCATAGGATGACATACTTTTTCAGCCTAAAGTAAGAGAATATCTCTATCATGGAGTATGTGGCTAAATTTATGAATTTAGTGCGCTTTGCACCGGAAGTTGCTATAAGTGCATCGCTGAAGGCACGCATCTTTGAATCAGGGTTGCAATAGGAGATCTGCTTGAAGATAGCTATGCTCTGTATTACGAATTATACAGAGATGGTAAATAGAGAAATAGTAGCTGAAAGAGACATATCAAGAGTTATGGGAGGAGGAAGTATGATGATACCAACGAGAATGGGTGGGACTCTAATGTTGGGAACAAGCGGAAGAGGGACACCTACTTCCAAGGTGGAAGTGCGAATTAGAATTAGACGGCTGGATCGGTGAATCTTCCTCCATGACCCATGATGAAAGCCGGGTGTTTTCAATGTGGCTCGATTGATCACATGAAACGAGAATGTACAACACCACTGAGAGCATGCCACAATTTCAACAATATAGGGCATCTTCAGCGATATTTTCGTAGTTCTCCATGGTCGGGTCTTCGTGACACTTCTCAGGTGTCGCAAGCATCTTATTCTTCGACAGGGCGAGAACGACAAAATCAGTCTCGCCAGCAGAACAGAGATAGCTATGGTGATTCCAGAAATACCATAACTCCTTTGGAAGGACAATCTCAATAAGGCAATAAGGAGCAAAGTGCAGCAACAAATAAAATTGTATGGAGCGGAACAGGTGATTGTGGATGACCAGTCTGGACTATCTACAGTGAGAGGTACAATTATTTTGAATTCTACCCTCATGCAAGTGTTGTTCGATACTGGTGCATCACATTCTTTTCTTGCTTCTCGTATTTCTGATTTTCTGAACTTAAAACTTGAAATGACGCCTTCTATGATAAAACTTCAAACTCCTATAAGTGAAAGAAAGTGTAGAGCCTTTGTGTGTATAGCATGTTCTATAACTGTTAATGGAGCTGAGATGAAATGGGATTTCTGTGTGCTGGAGATGGATGTCTATGATATAATCCTGGGTATGGATTGGTTGACAGATTTTAGGGATCACATCGACTGTTATAGCAGAACAATCAGTTTCGCTGTAACGCCCCGACCCCAGTTACCCAGAGTCGGTGCATTATTACATAACATTGGCACGATCACAAAAGATCAAGTCTCAAAAGACCGATTAGTTTAGTAGACTTGGAATCACTAGATACATTTATAAAGTTTACATTACATCATAAAATTAAAAATAAAACAACATAGTCTCCATAGTCCACACTCATATCCCCTCATACTATCCCTGCAGGTCATTCATAAAATACTTCTTCACATCCTGGGAAAAATAAAACATAGAAAGGGGTGAGATCAAATCCTCAGTAAGGGTAAGTAATACAGCGGAAAATGACATAAATATTAACCATGGTAAATAATTTAAACCACATGCCTTTACCAATAATAAACATGAATACTTTTATGGAAAGAATATGAGTTGAGTAAATAATGCCATAATAAAACATAATCATGGGTATTCTACTAGTCTAATGACCACATGAACCATCAATATTATTTCCATAATGAGGGAATGTATAATTCCGGACATTCTGAAACATTTTGTTAAGGCCTCGGCCAAGACGTCTAAAAATGATTAAGGCCTCGGCCAAAACCATAAATCAAATTGGGAAAGGGCCTCAGCCAATTCCATGTCTAGTTGTCTCATGAGACATACCGATGCATCAAGGATCTATAGCGGGCTCCACCCATCACTTACTAAGTCCAATACATTCCTTATATGAAAAGGTTTAAACATATAATAAACATTCATATGAAAACTAGCATACGAAATATCAATACTTTAACCATAAATCATTAATGGTATAAAAATAGCACATTCACAGTCAAACATATCACAAAACCTTCAATACAATATAGAAGTTTTGTATCATAATAAATCAACTCCAAATAAACTTAAAGTCCATCAAAGGATGTTGACATAGATGAAATCAAAACTCTTTTTAGAGAAATATCTCTTTCTATTTTGAAATCATTTAGGAGTCACATAATTATAAAATAAAACATTTACTTCAAAAATATTCTTATAAGCTTCTAAGGGAAGATTCGACGAGTTTATAATGGAAGAAAATTGCCAAACCCACCGTATAAGTTAAAAAAATACATTCTTACCTTAATTTTTCGAAAAGGTTAAAAAGGTCCTTGTTTGGAAAATGACGTAAAGATTACTTTATAAAATTCTTATAAAAATTCAAAAAAGGGTATAAATGAATTTAACCCATATTCTGTAAAATATTAAGAATGTTTTGAAAAACATTTTTAGGAAACATAGATGTGGATAATAAAGAGGTCCTATTAGATAATTACGTATAAATGACCTCAAATAATGAAGAGATTGTGAAATAAACCCTTACCAATTTGGTAACTTACGAAACTTACACCCCAGGAAAGAGGTATCATACAATGAATATTTAAATACACATAAATTAAATTGTATTACATAGATAATACAATTATGGGCAGTACATACACCACACAAAAGGTAATAGTGGAAATATGACAAGAATCTCATAGGAATAAGGAGTGAGATGAAAACCCCTTACCTTGTAATTTTCCTTGGTTGAGGGTAGGTTAACCTCCTATATAATGGTGAAATAATTGTTATTAAATTATAAAATAATCATATACATTAATATGATATCATATATGATCTTTTAACATTGATTTGTTAATAATATCTTAGTATTATCGTCGTTTCAGGTGTTAACTTGTTTTATTTTATATGTTTTGTTATATAAGACGTGTTTGTTATGGATAGGTTGTATATTATTCATATCCAGAATGATATCAAGTCCTTAAAAATTATTTTTAACCATCAAATGAAAATTATTCTTTAATGGATACGATGGGGAATGAATCTCATCGCATTCGTGGAGACGGTAGTCCGTACGTACGCACGAGTGACAATATCATTATTTTGATATTAAAATAATATATAATTGGATGGTATATCATATATACAGAATAATTATCATTTATATTTATTATTTACATAAATTACACATCATTATTATACCCATCCAAACAATAATGTATTGAATAACAATTACACCACGACGTGGAGATGGTAGGCCGTACGTACGCACGTATGGTGACATGTCATTAAAAGGGTGGATAGAATACTGAATATGGTTGTACCGTATTTATAATAAAATAAAAGTATATAGAAGATACTGGAGTTATTATTTTAGAATGGAAATAACAAATAAATAAGAAGTTGAAGAAGAAAGGAACTTGAAAGAGGGTGGTGAAAACATTACCTCTTCTTCGGGTTCCTCCTTTTGACTTGATCAAAATGGATCCTTAGGTTGGATTTCTGATTAAACTAAGGCCTCTAGTTTTAAGTGAGGGAAGTTGAGAGGGTATTTCGGTAGAGGTTGGATGAACCAAAAGGCTTTGAAGGTGAGAATAATTGGTTAAAAGTGGTGTCCTTTTATAAGGGGGAGGAGGGGCTCTTTAGGAAAAACTTAAATTATTATTTTATAATAAATTCATATTTGGTTTCTAATGGCTCCAAAGTGAATTATTCAAATTATAAGGTGGGTATGGGTCGAACATATAATATATATAACCCTATGTAAATTTTTTTTTGCTAAAATATATATGCTTATGTCATTTTTGTATTTACTTTAACTTAATTAATATAAAGTGTCATTATCATTTACAAGTGGATCCATGGGGTCCCAAAATCGACCCAAAATGCCCATGGTCGGACATGTATCAAAAAATAGGGTTAGGAAATGTTTTAGGGTAAATTAATATTATTATAATATTATTATTTTACCCTTATTTACCGGATTTACCCTTTAACTATGGTAAATAAAATATTTACCGAAGTAATTATTCAAAATGTATAAAAATAAAAGTTACCGATTTACACAATTTGGACCTCATGATTCCAAATATGGAATCCATATTTCTAAATTCAAAACACAAAAGTGGCAGAAATTAATTTAAAATTAATTCTCATTGTTAAAACAAAAAGCGTGTTTTTAAGAGATAATAACTATCAAAAGATTGACAGTTGTTTATGTCCGGTTTAAATGTGAAATTATGTCCAATGACCAAAATTGTATTAAATGGTAAAAATATATTCTAAATATACTTTAAAACCACTCAAAATCATAATTTATCACTATTATTTTTTTTTATTAAAAAAGTTGTTTTTAATTAAAATTTTATAATTTTCACTATTCATCAAAATATAAAAGTTATCCAAAAAGTTCCAAAATTTTACCCTAGGACAATTTTGATATTAAAAATCCAAAAATGAAGTCTATTTTGAGAGTTAAAATTTATAAAATTTCAAAAAGTGGGTATTACTATTCATAACGGCTAGTTTGATTGGTTGTGGTGTGTGTTAGAACTCGAAGTTGCGTACAACACACGCTACTGTATTATTCAAAGACAAGCGTACCATGGAAGCTTGGGGTGTTACATTCCCCCCTCATTCAAATAATTTTGTCCTTGAAATTTCTATAATACTACCACGTGAAAAGACTTGGGTGGTTTTTCATCATGAGTTCCTCGGGTTCCCACATTGCCTCTTCCATCTTATGGTTTCTCCATAAAACTTTTACCAGACGATTCGTCCGGTTTCTCAAAACTTGTTCTCTCATATCAAGAATATTAATAGGCTCTTCTCAATAAGACAGATCGGGTTCCAGTTCTAATTCCTCATAGGTGAGTACATGCGTTGGGTCAGGCATGCATTTTCTCAACAGTGATACGTGGAACACATCGTGAACTTTGGAGAGACTTGGCAGAATTGACAATTGGTAAGCTACAGCCCCAATTAGTTCTAGAATTTCAAATTTTCCGATGTACCTGGGACTCAATTTAACATTTTTAGTGAAACGTATAACTCCCTTCCATGGAGATACCTTTAAGAAAACATGATCTCCTACCTGAAATTCCAAATCCTTCCTTCGGTTATCGGCATAGCTCTTCTGCCTACTTTGAGATGCTTTGATGTGGTTTTGGATTACCTTTACCTTTTCCATTGTTTCCTCCACCAGTTCTGGGCCTAAAAGTTTTCTCTCACCAACGTCATCCCAACAGGTTGGTGCGCGACATCTCTTTCCATATAACGCTTCATATGGTGCCATCTGAATACTTGAATGGAAGCTATTGTTATAGGAAAATTACACCAGAGGTAAATATTGATCCCACATACCCTAAAAGTCAAGTGAGCATGATCTTAACATGTCTTCTAAGGTTTGAATAGTTCGTTCTGATTATCCATCTGTTTGAGGGTGGTAGGTAGTGCTCAAACGAAGTTCAGTATCCAAGGCCTTCTGAAGACTTTTCCAGAATCTTGAAGTGAAACGGGGATCACGATCCGAAACAATAGATAGGGGTACTCCATGAAGTCTCAAAAATTCATTAATATATAGTCTTTCTAGACGTTCCAGTGGTAGATCTTCTCTTATAGAAAGAAAATGTGCTAACTTGATAAGATGATCAAGAATAACCCATATTGCATCGTTCCTTCTAGGAGTCTTTGGTAGTCCCATAACAAAGTCCATCGTGATATTATCCCATTTCCACTCCGGTATGGGAAGAGGTTGCATGACTCCTCCAGGCTGTTTCCTTCCAGCTTTCACTTGTTGACAAACCATACATCTTGACACAAAATCAGCAATCTCCCTCTTCATGTTGTCCCACCAAAAATGTTTCTTCAAATCTCTATACATTTTGGTGCTCCCAGGGTGTATAGAGAAATTGGAACTATGAGCATCATCCAACAATTCCCTTTTTAGATCAGGTATATAAGGAACACAAAGTCTCTTCCCAAATTTCAAAATTCCATCTTCATACACAAAGTCACTCAATCTCCCATCATTCACAACTTTAATATTCTTTCGAAATTCTTTATCATTGGTCTGAGAAATCTTAATCCTTTCTAGTAAAGATGGGTTGGAAACCATTTGAAAAATCATTGATGTTTTACCTTCCATGGTTATTCCCATGTCCATCTTCACTAGATCCATGAAAATTGGATCCCTTTCAATTCTCATATTGTTCAAAACTCCATGATCTTTTCTGCTCAAAGCATCTGCCACCTTATCTACCTTCCCCGGGTGGTAGTGTATCATGCAATCATAATCCTTGAGTAATTAAATCCATCTCCTTTTCCTCATGTTGAGTTATTTTTGTGAGAAAATATACTTCAAACTCTTTTGATCAGTATAAATCTCACATTTTTTACCATAGAGGTAGTGTCTCTATATCTTCAAAGCAAAGATAATAGCTGCTAACTCGAGATCATGAGTATGATAGTTTTTCTAATGAATTTTCAGCTGTCGTGATGCATAGGAAATAACTATATCATTCTGCATAAGGACACAACCAGGTACTTTCTTCGATGCATCACTATAAATAATGAACCCATCATTCCATGATGGTAGAGTCAATATAGGAGCATTGACTAATCTTCTCTTAAGTTCTTCAAAACAGTATTCACACTATTTTTTCCTAAAAAATTTAACCCCTTTACGTGTGAGCTTCATTAATGGGTTAGCCAATTGGGAAAAGTTATGGATGAAACGCCGATAATAACCTGCTAAGCCAATAAAACTGCATACCTCGGTTATACTCATCAGTGTAGGCCATTATTGGATTGCTCTTGTCTTAGAAGGATCAACATAGATTCCATCCTTAAAGACAATATGGCCAAGAAAAGAAATCTCCTAAAGCCAGAATTCACACTTGCTAAACTTCCCATATAATTCATGTCATCTAAGAGTCTTCAGGATAATGCACAAGTGATTTTCATGATCCTTGTAGATTTTGGAGTATACCAAGATATAATCAATAAATACCACCACAAAATCATCGAGATATTCCTTGAAAACTCTATTCATTAGATCCATGAATACAGAGGGTGCATTAGTCAATCAAAAAGGCATTACTGTAAACTCGTAATGCCCGTACCTGGTTCGAAATGCTATCTTCAGAATGTCTTCCTTATTTACACACAACTGATGGTATCCAGATCGAAGGTCAATCTTTGAAAAGTATTGATCTCCATGCAGTTGATCAAATAAATCATCAATGCGAGGTAGGGGATACTTGTTCTTTATTGTTATGGCATTGATTTCCCAGTAATCGATACATAACCTCACAGATCCATCTTTATTTTTAACAAAAAGGACAGGGGCTCCCCATGGAGAAACATTAGGGAAAATAAATACCTTATTAATCAATTCCTCTAGTTGTTTCTTTAGTTCAACTAATTCCACAGTGGCCATTCTATAAGGGGTCTTCGATATAGGCCTTGAACCAGGAATTAAATCAATGGAAAACTCAATTTCTCATTCTAGAGGATGTCCAGGTAAATATTCCGGAAACACATCAACATATTCTCTTATAATAGGTACATCCTCTATTTGAACATTACTTTCCTCACCCACAGTTATTTCATTCTCTTCCTCCCCAATAATTTAATTTAGTTGAGCTAATGGGGGTGGATCTAGGTAAGAATTAGGGGGTGATGATTCTGCTCTAAAGATAAGGTGTTCCTTATCACCATCATCATCAAAAATAGTAACCTCCTTCTTCTTACAATAATTTTTTGCATCATGGTTAGAAAGCCAATCCATACCGAGGATTATATCAAATTTAATCATAGGTATGATGATGAGATCCGTAGATAAATAACATTTATGTGCTCTAATGGGGACTGATTCACAAAACTTAGTTGCAATGATACTTCCATTAGGAGTTTTGACTGACAACTCCCTTGTTAAATAAAATTGGAAATATCTTATTTTCTTAGAAAACTGAGAAGATATGAAACAATGCGATGATCCAGAATCAAATAAAGCATTTTCTAAACTTGATGAAACCATTAAATTACATGCCACCACGTCTTTCGGGGCTTCAACCTCAGCATTAGTGATTGTATAAGCTTGGCCTTGGTACCTAGGCCTTTTTAGAGGTAAGTTTCCCTGATGCTTGGGACATTCATTTGTATAATGTCCTATCTCCCTGTAATTGTAGCATTGAACATTGGTAGAGTCTTTCTTTCCTTTAAAATCACCATCTAGATGGCCTTTCTGTCAACACTTATAGCATACTCTTTTTCCTTTTAGACAGGCACCAGGGTGTTTCCTTCCAAAATTATCACAAGGTGGAA
This sequence comes from Viscum album, assembly GCA_963277665.1. NCBI lineage: Eukaryota > Viridiplantae > Streptophyta > Magnoliopsida > Santalales > Viscaceae > Viscum > Viscum album. The sequence goes on from OY728141.1 coordinate 343,975,655, forward strand.
ATTCAATTCTTCCCTTCTTCCCTCTTTCCTTATTTACTTTCCTAGAGTGTTCAGAATATCTCTTCTTCTCTTTCTTTGATTTAAAGTCATAAGACTTAGAGAATTATTTTTCTGTCTTGATAGCACACGAGACAATATCTTCGTATGACGAGAAGGATTGTGAGACCAATGCTCGATGGAGAAACGGTTTTAACCCATCAAATAAATGATCAATCTTACTTCTTGGGTTACATATATAATCTGTAACATACCTTTCTAACCTTGTAAAGTTAGCCTCATACTTTGCGACATTCTCATCCTCCTTTTGTCTCAGACTCAGAAATTGCCTTTCCATATCTGCTTGATGGTCACGAGGAAAGTATTTTTCTAAAAACAGATCTTTGAACTCCCTCCATTCCATATTTGATACTTCATCATATTCCTTCGTGTTTTGAATCAATGACCACCAATGATCAATATCTCCAGTGAGGCTGTAAACTGCCATGATAACTTTTTATCTTTCACTACTCCCCAAGGCATGGAATATTTTCTCTAAAGAATTTATCCATTGCTCAGCTACTAAGGGATTTGTATTCCCATTTAATGTTGGTGGTTTTTGCCTCATGAAACGATCTAACATTGATCCTACACACTGTGGATCAAGGTGCTCCATACAGGTAAGGTTATTATTCATAACCTGAGTGAGTTGTCCCAGTATGGTGATTAACTGATCAGCACCAGTTGCATCACCAGAAACACTATAATTATCTTGAGAAAGAGGGAAATCCCTACATAGAGTGCGTGCATTGATACAGTTTCCATTTCTTCCACTAGGCACCATTTCTAAACAATGTCATAAACTAGATCAGTTTATGAATCAAAATACATAATTCCATACTTGTAAAACACTTAACATAAATTGAACTATTTATAAATATAATCCATAATCATAAAAATGTTTTCTTTGAAGAATTATATACTCATAAACCCTTAATAATGGTTTGTAAAGAAAATGAGAATTATCCTAAGAATATCCCCCGGGAGTGTCGTAACCAAGAGTGCAGCAAGGCCCGTTGTCGTGCACCAGTTCCTGTTCGAGTCTAGCTCAAAGCGGTGTTTTCAGGTTTTACCCCTAGGTATATCTGTTCCAGAGCCGCCTCTACCTGCTCGTATCTAGACAAGGATGTATTGCTCAAAAAACTCAAAAAATTTCTACAATACCAAAATTTTAGGAAGTTCTTCTATACTAATCCTCAAAGCCCATCTTAGGTCTATGTGCTCTATTCAAAGTTTATATAAATCTAGTTTCCAAGGTTTGTACTAAACTTCCTCTGATACCAACTGTAACGTCCCGACCCCAGTTACCTAGAGTCAGTGCATTATTACATAACATTGACATGATCACAAAAGATCAAGTCTCGAAAGACCGATTAGTTTAGTATCCTTAGAATCACTAGATACTTTCATAAAGTTTACATTACATCATAAAATGAAAACTAAAACAAAATAGTCTCCATAGTTCACAATCATATCCTCTCATACTATCCATACAGGTCATTCATAAAATACTTCTTCACATCCTGGGAAAAATAAAACATAGAAAGGGGTGATCTCAAACACTCAGTAAGGGTAAGTAATACAATGGAAAATGACATAAATATTAAGCATGGTAAATAATTGAAACCAAATGCCTTTACCAATAATAAACATGAATACTTTTATGGAAAGAATATGAGCTGAGTAAATAATGCCATAATAAAACATAATCATGGGTATTATACTAGTCGAATGACCACATGAACCATCAATATTATTTCCATAATGAGGGAATGTATAATGCCGGACATTCGGAAACATTTTGTCAAGGCCTTGACCAAGATGTCTAAAAATGATTAAGGCCTCGGCCAAAACCATAAATAAAATTGGGAAAGGGCCTCTACCAATTCCACATCTAGTTGTCTCATGAGACCTACGGATGCATCGAGGAGCTATAGCGGGCTCCACCTGTCACTTACTAAGTCCAATACATTCCTCATATGAAAAGGTTTAAACATATCATAAACATTCGTATTAAAACTAGAATACAAAATGTCAATACTTTAACCATAAATCATGAATGTTATAAAAATAGAACATCCACAGTCAAACATATCACAAAAACTTCAATACAATATGGAAGTTTTGTATCATAATAAATCAACTCCAAATAAACTTAAAATCCATCAAAGGATGTTGACATAGATGACATCAAAACTCTTTTTAGAGAAATATATATTTCTATTTTGAAATCATTTAAGAGTCACATAATTATAAAGTAAAACATTTACTTTGAAAATATTCTTATAAGCTTGTAAGGGAAGCTTCTACGAGTTTATAACGGTAGAAAATAGCCGTACCTTCCATATAAGTTAAAAAAAAGACACTCTTACCTTAATTTGTCGAAAAGGTTAAAAATGTCCTTGTTTGGAAAATAACGTAAAGATTCCTTTATAAACTTCTTATAAAAAGTAAAAAAAGTTTATAAATGACTTTAACCCATATTATGTAAAATAGTAAGAATGTTTTGAAAAACATTTTTAAGAAACATGTTTGTGGATGATAAAGAGGTCCCAGTAGATAATTACGTATAAAAAACCTCAGATAATGAAGAGATTGTGAAATAAACCCTTACCAACTTGGTAACTTACGAAACATACACCCCATGAAAGAGGTATCATACAATGAATATGTAAATATACATAAATTAAAGTTTATTACACAAATAATACAATTATGGGCAGTACATACACCACACAAAAGGTAATAGTGGAAATATGGCCTGAATCTCACGTGAATAAGGAGTGAGATGAAAACCCATTACCTTGTACTTTTCCTTGGTTGAGGGTAGGTTAACCTCCTGTATAATGGTGAAATAATTTTTATTAAATTATACAATAATCATATACATTAATATTATATCATATATGATCTTTTAACATTGATTTGTTAATAATATCTTAGTATTATCGTCGTTTCAGGTGTTAAATTACTCATTTTATTTTATATGTTTTGTTACATAAGTCATATTTGTTATGGATAGGTTGTATATTATTCATATACAAAATGATATAAAGTCCTTAAACATTATTTTTAACCATCAAATGAAAATTATTCTTGAATGGATATGATGTGGAATGAATCTCATCACGTTCGTAGAGACGGTAGTCCGTACGTACGCATGAGCGACAATATCATTCTTTTGATATTAAAATAATATATAATTGGATAGGTATATCATATATACAGAATAATTATCATGTTATATTTATTATTTAAATGAATTACACATCATTATTATACCCATCCAAATAATAATGTATTTAATAACAATTACACCATGACGTGGAGACGGTAGGCCGTACGTACGCACGTATGGTGACATGTCATTCAAAGGGTGGAAAGAATACTGAATATGGTTGTACCATATTTATAATAACATCAACGTATATAGAAGATATTGGAGTTATTATTTTGGAATGGAAATAACAAATAAATAAGAAGTTGAAGAAGAAAGGAACTTGAAAGAGGGTGGTGAAAACATTACCTCTTCTTCGGGTTCCTCCTTTTGACTTAATCAAAAGGGCTCCTTAGGTTGGATTTATGATTAAAATAAGGCCTCTAGGTTGAAGTGAGGGAATTTAAGAGGGTATTTGGGAATATTTTGGCTGAACCAAAAGGATTTGAAGGTGTGAATAATTGGTTAGAAGTGGTGTCCTTTTATAAGGGGGAGGAGGGGCTCTTTAAGAAAAACTTAAAGTATTATTTTATAATAAATTCATATTTGGTTTCTAATGGCTCAAAAGTGGATTATTAAAAGTCTAAGGTAAGTATGGGTTAAAAATATAATATATATAACCCTATGTAAAAATTGTTTTGCTAAAAGATATATGCTTATGTCATTTTTGTATTTATTTTAACTTAATTAATATAAAGTGTCATTATCACTTACAAGTGGATCCCTGGGGTCCCAAAATAGACCCAAAGATTCCCATGGTCGGAAATGTAGTAACCAATAGGGTTAGGACATGTTTAGGGTAAATTAATATTATTATAATATTATTTTTTTACCCTTATTTACCAGATTTACCCTTTAACCATGGTAAATAAAATATTTACCGAAGTAATTATTCAAAATGTCTAAAAATAAAAGTTACCTATTTACACAATTTGGACCTCCTGATTCCAAATATGGAATCTATATTTCTAAATTCAAAACACAGAGGGGGTATAAATTAATTTAAAATTAATTCCCATTGTTAAAACAAAAAGCGTGTTTTTAAGAGATAATAACTATTAAAAGATTGACAGTTGTTTATGTCTGGTTTAAATGTGAAATTATTTCCAATGACCAAAATTGTATTAAATGGTAAAAATATATTCTAAATATACTTTAAAACCACTCAAATTCATAATTTATCACTATTAATTATTTTAATTAAAAAAGTTTTTTTAATTAAAATTTAGTAATTTTCACTATTCATCAAAATATAAAAGTTATCTGAAAAGTTCCAAAATTTTACCCTAGGATAATTTTGATATTCCAAATCCAAAAATGAAATCCATTTTGAGAGATAAAATTTATAAAATTTTAAAAAGTGGGTATTACTATTCATAATTTCTAGTTTGATTGGTTGTGGTGTGTGTTAGAACTCGAAGTTGCATACAACACACGCTACTATATTATTCAAAGAGAAGCATACCATGGAAGCTTGGGGTGTTACATTCACGACTGAGGATGGAGCCGAGCATCTCTTTAGAGAATAAATAGTGGTGAAGGCAGGTTCAATGGGCTTGTTGGCACTAGTAGTGGCAACGATCTCTTACCAGTTGGCTGCATTAAACTTGGAATTGATGGAAGAGATCCCGAATAACAGTTTTCCAGTAGTCTTGTATCAATTTCCTGAAGTTTTTCCTAAAAACTTCTCAGGGTTACCACCTGTAAGAGAAGTGGATTTTATGATTGATCTCCTTTTGAGGACCAGTCCTATATCACTTCCATATTATAGGATGGCACCAACAGATTTAAAGGAATTGAAAGTGCAGTTGGAAGAATTGGAAAACAAAGGTTTTATTCGGACAAGCGTGTCTCTATGGGAATCACCAGTTTTGTTTGTAAATAAAGCAGATAGAACTTTGAGGCTATGTGTGGATTATCGTAAACTTAACCAAGTTACAATAAAGAATAGATATCCACTTCCACGCATTGATGACCTGTTTGATCAATTGAGGGGAGCTCAATGGTACTCTAAGATTGAATTGCGGCCAGGATATCACCAGTTGCGAGTTCGAAAGGAGGATATTCCGAAGAAAACATTCAGAAGCAGATATGGTCACTACGAATATGTAGTCATGTCTTTTGGTCTTACGAATGAACCAGTAGTCTTTATGTCATTGATGAATCAGATATTTCAGCGATATCTGGATTCTTTTATTGTTGTGTTTATGGACGACATATTGGTGTATTCAAAAACAAGGGCTGAGAATGAGCAACACTTGGCGATAGTGTTGGAAATATTGAGAGGCCATCAGTTGTATGCCAAATTATCAAAGTTCATTTTTTGGATACAATGGGCTATGTTGTTTCTGAGAAAGGTGTTTCAGTGGATACAGAAAAGATAGAAGCTGTTCTTTCTTGGCAACCTCCGAAGAATGTATTTGAAATATGAAGTTTTCTTGGTCTAGATGGTTATTATCGACGCTTTGTGCATGACTTTTCACGACTAGATTCACCTATGACAGCATTGAAAAAGAAGAACAGTGAATTATAATGGACTGAGGAATGTCAGATATCTTTTCAAGAGTTGAAAGTTCTCCTTACATCAACACCCATCTTGATTTTTCCAGAATCAGGACAGGGGTATGTGGTGTGTTGTGATGCTTCAGAATCTGGGTTGGGATGTGTTCTCATGTAAGGAGACCATGTGGTTGCTTATGGATCAAGACAGTTGAGAGTGCATGAAAAGAACTACCCAACACATGATTTGGAGTTAGCTTCAGGTGTCCATGCCTTGAAGACTTGGTGTCATTATCTCTTTTGTAAGAAATTCACTATGTTTATGGATCATACAAGTTTGAAGCATATTTTCTCACAACGAGATTTGAATCTGAGGTAGAGGAGATGGATGGAGTATCTTCAAATGTTCGACTTTGACTTGATGTATACACTGGGTAAGGGAAATTCGGTGGCCGAGGCATTAAGCAGAAAGTTGTGTGCTCAGTTGGTGCAAGAAGCTTTAGATGAGTGGCAGTTGATGTCGGTCCTAGCCAACATGCATATGGAATTTGAAGACCGATCTGGTGTTGTGGTTTTCTTTCTAGTTGCGCTTATTCCTGATTTGGTGAAGATAGTAAAGGAGGCACATGCATCTTATGTAGACTGTGTTGCCATGAGTTCAAAACTCAATGTTGGGGAGACCATTGAGAGATAGAAGCTGGATGAGAGTTCAGTTTTGAGGTTTTGAGATCAGATGGTTCTACCTTTAACTACTCAGAAACAAATCCTTCATGCTTACCACCTTTCTAGATGGTATATTCATCCAGGAATATAGAAGATGTATAAGGTGATAAAGGAATAATTTTGGTGGAGCGGAATGAAACATAAGGTAGCTGAATTTGTTTCAAGGTATTTAACTTGTCAGCAAGTTAAAGCAGAACATCAGCAGGAGTGGGTATGTTGCAGTCTCTACCAATTCTAGTGTGGAAATGGGAGCAGATAGCTATGGATTTCATTACAGGTCTCCCAAGAATGGTTCTGAAGCACGATGCCATATGGGTGATAGTGGACCGACTTACCAATTCGGCCCATTTAATCCCTATTCGTGAATCTAATACGGTTGGGGATCTATCCAAAATCTATATCCGAGAAGTGGTAAAGAGACATGGCATACCAGTTTCAATCATGTCAGACATAGATCCAAGGTTCACATCTCATTTTTGGCGATCCTTATAGAAAGCCCTGGGAACTCAGTTGAATATGAGTACGGAGTATCATCCTCAGACGGATGGACAATCCGAACGGATGATACAGACGTTGGAAGACATGTTTTGGGCCTGTGTAATGGATTTTGGTGGATTTTTGGAAGAGCACGTGCCTTTAGTGGAGTTCTCATATAACAACAATTATCAGGCCTCGATACACATGGCTCCATTTGAAGCATTGTATGGGCATCCTTGCCGTTCTCCACTTTATTGGGTGGAAACAGGTGAGACTTCACTAGTTGGGCCGAGCCTTGTCCAAGAAACAACGAAGAATATTCAGTTGATAAAAAAGAGGATGGAGACGACATAGAGTCGTCATAAATCTTATGAGGATCATCACTGAAGACCATTGTCATTTGTGGTGAGTGATCACGTATTTTTGAGAATCTCTCCAAGACTTGGACATCATCATTTTGGGAAGTAGGGAAAATTATCTGCTCAATATATAGGCCCTTTTGAGATACTGGAATAGGTTGGTGAGGTGGCGTATCGGTTGGCATTACCACCACGGTTCAGTGAAGTGTATAATGTGTTCCATGTATCTCAGTTGAAGAAGTATCAGCCCGATCCTGACCATGTGATCAAATGGGATCACGTTGACCTAGAGCCAGATGCTTCGTTGGTACATATTCCGGTGAAAATTTTCGATAGGAAGGATAAAGTCTTGCATGGAAAAAGCATCGGTCTAGTGCGGGTTTTGTGGAAACATGGTCAGATTCAGGAAGAGACTTGGGAACACGAGAAAGAAATGAAAGAGCAGTGGCCAGAACTCTTTCAGGAAAGTGATGGTTTTTTACTTTATGGGGACGGAAAGGCCAATAGTGGGGAGAATGTAGTACCCCCGGTTTTTGGTAAGTAACCCTTGTTTTATGATTTTTATGTACATGAATCATATGAGAAATGGTTTGGAAAGTTTGGAGACTTTTAAAGTGTTAAAGGGAAAAAAGTGGTGACGCACGAGCTTCACACGGGTTGCCTAAACCATGCAGAATCTGTGTATGTTGTGGTCACTTTGGATAGAGGATACCTCACAGTGTGCACACGGTTCGGGAAAACCGTGCGAGGAGGCCGTGCGGAGCGCCCCTTCCAAGTAGTGACTACCTCATGGTTAGTGCACGATTTTCTTAGCCGTGTAGACTAACCGTACGCGGGGTCAACTTAGATCCTAATTTTAAGGATCTAATCCGTTTTATCTTTAAACCCACTCATTTTTGCTTCTAGACGGCCCTAAATCAGTATTTCTCTCTGGTGAAGGTGGGAGAACACTTACCAGGCATTTTGGAAGCGATCCATATGTTTTCCTTGGCGTTTAGCAGCCGGTTGATTGAGGTAAGTCTCGTTTCTTTTAGTTTTCTTAGATATCCTTCTTCCCTCTTGATGTATCCTTAGATATATTCCCAACGTGGGTAGATCTAAGGTAGTGGATGACTTTTAAGTTGGGTTTTGTTTTTGTTGGTACTAGGGGAAGGAATCTAAGAAGGTTTCAAAGAGTAGTTGACTTGGTTTTTTTGTTGTTCTTCGTCTATTGGTTGTTTTCTCCTAATTTGTTGAGGTAGGTGGCTTCACTCCCAATTCCTCTTTCCTAGAACTTGAATGCTTAGTTTAAAATTGTTTTCCTTGATTGAAATGGTTTGTTTATCTGCTGTGAAAGAATGGTTGTAACCCCTTTTAAGTAACGGGTGATGGAAATTGGGTGTTTTTGGAAAGTGTTCGTTGAAGTGAATTTAAACTGGTGATTTTAAACTGGTTATGGTTTTTCTATTTGAAAGAAATTGTTTTCAATAAAAGGTTTGATGGTTTATTTAAATGTTTTGAATACACTTGGTTTTGGCATGGATTTTCATGGGTTGTGGTGTGTGTTCATATGGATTGGGATGGATAAGGGCGAGAAGTACCCCCATCAAAAGGTTGGGATGGATAAGTGCGAGAAGTACCCCCATCAAAAGGTTGGGACGGATAAGGGTGTGAAGTACCCTTATCAAGGTAGTCCACTAAGTGATGGCTTAGTTGAAGGATAACTCACCACTCACGAGTATAGGGAGGTCCAGGTTGCATGCATGGTTGGTTGTGTGGATTTGTGAAATGGAATGAATGTGCCAAAATGGAAATGGGAATTTGATTGGAAACTTTTCTTGGTTGCTTTTCTTGAGAAAGATGGTTTTTTTTGGAAAATGGTTTTGACATGGAACTTGTTATATTGTGAACTGTTTTGGAATTGTTTTATATAAACTGTTTTATATAAATGTGCTAACATGTTTTATCCTAGAGGCATGGGTTGGAAAGTCATCGGGGAAAACCTACTGAGTTTCATTACTCACCCCCTGCTTTGTCATGTTGGTACTTTAGCAGATGTCATATACCGAGATGTTGGAAAAGGTAAAGTGTCACATGTTTATAGCACTACTTCATGATACTTGGGCTGGTTCGTGATGTTGGAGCTTGGAGCTTGTGGATCATGGAGTTGGGTTTTTTTCTTGTAGTCTTTTAGTTTGTCTTTCCGCTATTTACTCTGATTTAGTGTTGGGTTTTGCTGTGGTAAAATTGGTTGGTTTATGATAAAATAAATGGTTGAGTTGTCTTAGCTTTTATCATGCGTCATTTAGTTGATTAGTTTAGTTATGGTTTTTGGTTCTGTGGTATGTTCTAAAAGGGTAAATCATCCCCCACTTGTTTTGAAACCCTTCGGCATTTATTGCCAGCCTTTGGCGCCTTGGGGATGTCGCTTAAGGCCAAGTAATGACTTTTTGTATTCTCAATACAATAAGGATAAGCGGGTTATTACAATTTATTAATGGATAATTATTATAATTATTGAATGATAATTACCCTAGAATATCAAATGATAATTTTAAATAAAATTATCAAAGGTTGATTTATTATAATTATCAAAAGATAATTACAAGGAATTATCAAAGGATAATAATTAAGAAATATTAAGTGATAATTAAAATGAATTATCAATGAAAATTTGAATGAGTTTATCAAAGATAATATTATTCAATTTATTAAAGGATAATTATAATGTAATTATTATGGATAAATTTTTTCAAATTTATCAAACAAAAATTGCTTGATTATCAAAGGATAATTTATGAAATAAGAATTATTAAAGGATAATCACATGGATTTATCAATGGATACTTTATGAGAAATTATCAAAATACAATTATAAAATAATAATTTATGAGAAATTATCAAAACAAAATTATAAAAGGATAATTTAAGAAAATTATCAAAATATAATTATAAAAGGATAATTTATGAGAAATTATCAAAAGATAATTATAAAATTAAAATTTATGACAAATTATCAAAAGATAACTATAAAAGGATAATTTATGATAAATTATCAAAATATAATTATAAATGGATAATTTAAGAAAAATTATTAAAATATAATTATAAAAGGGTAATTTATGAGAAATTTTCAAATGATAATTACAAAAGGTTAATTTAATATGAATTATCAAAATATAATTATAAAAGGATAATTTATGAGAAATTATCAAAAGATAAATATAAAACAATAATTTGGAAATTATTTATAAAAGGGAATGTATCATCACATGCGATATTTTTTTTAAATAAAATAACTGGTTTTGGTTCTAGGAACCCTCTATGATCCTTGAGTGTCAATGATTATGATAATAATTCCATGAAGATGTGTTTTTGATTGGTTTATCCCAACCTTTTTTACATCGATGACTTTTGAGGTAGGAAGTTCCTTACCCTTTTAGGATCTTATTTACACATGTTTCTATACTTGATTTATGTGTTGAAATATTTGATGACCATGATAGATTATGATCACATGTGGGTATGTGTGTTTAGCCCTAAAAACCTTATGTAACACTTTTTCCATGCGTATCTTTGTAGATTATTATTCATCTCTGATGTTGATTACATGTATTGTGTGTGCTACCTTACTTATGATGATATTCTATGACTTATCATGTATCCAACAATGCTATGTATGATTTTTATGGTTTTGTTCTTGAATCCCAAGATAGGTGGACCATCGTGACATGTTATCCCTTACAGAGGGAGTGCACATGACTTGCGATAATGATGAAGAGGTACCTATGCATAGATAAGGGATACAGTGATGCATTAGGGATGCTGTGTGATGCACTTTATGACCAATGAATTCTAAGGGATATGTTACTCGATGACTAGGAGATATTGAGTATCTCTCGATGCCTATATGTTTTTGAGAACATAACCTTCTTGATGCATAGTGATACTGAGTTACATGATCATACGATGTTGACTATCACGATTCATTGGCCTCATGGATAATCCTTGATTATTTTGACAATTGATTTATCCATCTTTCATAGAGACAAAGCATGTGTGGCTATGGGTTTGTGGTGTATTTGTTAGCACTTGACCACTCAGTTTTGTATTTTATGTTACTATAATTATTACACATTGATTTAATTATGGAATACACTTGTATTCTTGAGAACATTAGGTTAAGGATTCATTGGTGGTGTCCTACTGAGTCTTGTACTCACACCCCACTTGGGAATTTTGATGAGATTGTAGATTTCATGAGGGATCCGACCAAGGGAAAGGGACATGTGATGGATGACTGAGTAGTAGAGCACCAAGCTAGTAGCGGATTGGGGTAGATTCTATAAGACCTTCTATATATCCATTTATTTATCTACTGCTTATTACACTGGTATAATTTCCACATTGGGATCCAATTTAGTTGTATTACATGTATTCCATATTTACTTTTCCACATGTTTACTATGATTATTTATTATATTGTTTATTATTGATCCTATGACATGATATTGAAGGTATAGTCTCCCCACTGATGGACTCAAACCCTAGATACTAGTTAGCATCCTCTTGAATATAGGGAGACACACATGAGGTCATGTGAACTTTTGGCTTGGACTTAGTTGTTAAGATCGGGATGTTAAAGATCTAAATCTTCCTATTGAGTTTTTGTAATAAATCATTACCGAGTTCACTTTAATTTTCAATATTTAGAGATTGTTTCTTAGTGCGCACATTTTTAAGGTGTTTATTGTAAATTATCTATGTTTTTCTATTGTATTTTATATTTGTCTTATCATGTTGATCGATGGATCTTAGATCTAGAGAGAGAGAGTGTGTGTTTTGTCTAACCTAGTTAATAGAGGGATCCTAGGGATAGGGAGATATAAATTTTTCCAATCAGGTGGATCGAGGACTTCCAAGTCTTAGAAGACAGACCATTCGATAGGTTGAAAATCAGGGATACCTAAAGTTATGTTTACAATCTTCCTTATAAATTTGGGTGAAAGTGTAGACCTTTCTCAGTGAGGGTTATATAAGTTTGGTTACATTTATTTTATAAAAGTTATTATACTTTATTATCTTTGTTTTAGTTTTCAAACTATCCTTGTACAAGTTTTTTATTTACACTATGCATTTTATAAAAAGTTTATGCTATGCAGTATTTACTTGTTTCATACTCAAAAAGATATAAAGTATATCAGAATGACTAATTGGAATGTCTGTTCTTCCAATATACTTTCTTATAATAATATAAAAGTTATAAAGTGTATGTGAATGATTTTTCTCCTGATAAAATTTATTATAAAAAAGGTATTGAGAATTTTTAAGTTTAAATTTTTATAAATAATAATTCAAACCCCCTATTGTAGTATAATATCACACTTTTATAATCCTATAAGACTGAGGGAGCCCATGGAAAGAATGTTATCCACAATACCGAGAGAGACCTTGGAAGGAATTTAGTGTCTGGGAAAGACTGAGAGAGATTCCAAACTTGTTGTACTCATTTATCCAGCTAGAAAACCATGTCTAAAACTAAGTAATACTCAGTACTATTGGTTATATCCCATGATGCATATTTTTTTGTGACTTATTGGATTTGGATTCCCATGTATTTATGTCTAGATCCTTTTTTGAATTTATGATGATGTTCATGTTCATGCTTATTCTTATTCCATGTTTGGGTGAGTTGGACTTATATGCTCTATATGGTTTCACTTCCTGCTTATTGTGTCTTATTCATTCATATTTGTTTAATAATGGAATATTTTTGAGAAAAATAAAGGAATTTATAAATAAATGTTTTAAAATGGATTTATTTTAAATATAACTTCCAAACTAGAGTTATTGGTTTTTATGGAGAAGTAAATTTTTTATATTTGTGGTGGTATCCTACTAGGATTTTTACTCACACCCTATATATTCCTTTAGGCATATGCAATTTTTTTTTCAGGATATAGGTAAAGATAAGGTAACCATGTAGTTTAGTGGATCTTCTTAATTATCATCATTTTTGTTTTTTTTGGGATGGTGGATACATTAGTCTCATGGAGTTTCGATCATGTGGAGAATTTTGGGATTTCAGTTTGTTGGGATGTTATATATTTGCCTCTTTGGCCTTCATCTCTGTTTTTATTTCTTTATCTATCTTGAATTATGAATATCATGTATATTTCTTGTTTAAAATTGTAAATTGTGATGATTATGATATTTTTTTGGTTATTTATGCGTACAATTTATTTGGATGTTTATATTTATTGATGATTATTATTTGTTGGCATGGAAATCCAATTCATTGTTGGATCATACCAAATTTTAAAGAGTGAAACGTTTCCCAAATGGTTAAGTGTAATGCATTGGTTCCTGTTGTCAACCCCTGGTGTTTAAGAACATTCTTTGGGTCTTGTGGAGGAATAGTCTAGCTAACATTTTTGGTTTTTTAGATCCAATTGATTTTATAATGGTATAAAATACATATTTTTATTTTATGTTCATTGGTATATCTGAGATAGGAACATTGGGGCTTGAGAGGTTGGTGTAGAGGAGTTCTTAGCCAACTCTCCTCCATGACAAAACTTGTGTTTCCATGGGTGGTTGGGATTTGTGTTTGTGATTTGAACTCTATTTTGGGGTTTTTGATAATATTTGATGAATTTTATCATTTATTATGGGCTTCAAGAAGATCTCCTAAGTGGTTTTGAGAAATTTTTAGTTTTGGGGTGAAACAGGGTAGGAAATTAGGGGCACACGGTTTAAGTGCATGATTAGTAGTAACCTTGCAGAGCCCATGTGGATAGTTCTTCAATTATTATAGTGTTGTTTCACATGTTTGGTGCATGAATTTCCAAACTATTCATCCAAACCATGAACAATGTAAAAATGTTTAATTTTTTGATGTTTTCACCCCTTTATTCATTTGGAATTGTTATTAATGATAATACTGGTTACCTGAGATTAATTGTAAGTATTTTTTTGGTTTAATTGATGTTAATTGAAATTCAATTATGTATTGAATGAGTTTTTATGTTGTGTTTTGTAGATAATGCCTCCCAAAAGTATCTCTTCAAAGTTAAGGGAGGGAGTTGTGGAGAACATCTCATAGTTGAGCCCTCCATTTTATCCCACTTTGGTAGAATCAATGATTAAAACTATTCAATCCTTGGGTTAAGTGGGTGAAAGAGGTCAGAAATGAATGGTGGACCATGATCTAGGGTTCACTAAGAAGAACCCACTAGGTTTTCATGGTGAAAATGGACCTAGGAGCCTGAGGAATGGATCAAAAGGATCAAGTATATCTCCCTTTTTATAAAGAACCCTTAGACCTCTAAAGGTGGATTTTCCACTTACATGTTGGAAGTACCAGGTATGAAGTGGTGGGAATCCATGCTGCCAATGAAGAGGAATGAGGATCCCATCTATAATGCCTTTAAAAAAGTGTTTAATCAACAGTTTTACCCTAAGACACTGAGGGTGGAGAAGGAATATGAATTCATGATCATGGATCAGAGAGACCACTCGGTAATGGAATATGATATGTGTTTTTTCCAAATTAGTTTATTTGTCTCCAAATATCCTTGTAAATGACTATATTAGGTCTATAAAATTTGAAATAGGCTTGAAGACTAAGATTTGGATGATTCTTATTATAATTTTCCTATAAACATATGATGTGGTGGTGTATAAAGCAATTATGGATGAGGTAGATTTAGTTATAAATACAGAAACATGGGGTAGTCATATCTCTTCCGCTTGTTAGAAGAGGAAGTGTGATGAGACTTGTTGGAGTAGTGGTAGAGGTGTTTAGAAACCATTAGGTTCATCACTAGTAGCTTCATCAAGGATAAAGGTGATGCATTTTTATTAATGTGGGAAGTATGTCCATACTAGACCAAACTGCCTAGAGGCTTTAAGGATGTTCCACTGGTGTGGGAACTCAGGTCATCTTCAACACTTATGTGGGAATCCCCTATTACGGAGTGGAGTTAGTTCTTCATTTTCTAAGGGTTTATAAGTGAAATGTGATACTTTTAGGGGAGTGGGATCTTGACCTCAGTTTAAAGGGGAATCTCATTTGGATAAGAAGGATTAGGGAAAGCCTAAGTCATTATATCTTTATGAAACAAAGATTGAGATTGAGGACTCTAATTCTAGGTAAGCCACTATAATAGGTACCATGTTTATTGATTCTTATATGGATTTGGATTTATTTGATACATGTGATTCTCATTCCTTTATCTCCTTAAAGTTACTTTATTATTTGGGTATGAGAGTAGAGTTGATTCCATTTATGATGGATCAATTTACCCCATTGGGAATTAAGGAGTAAGGATTTAAATTCCATGATTTTCATGTTTTAGTTTCCAATGTGGAGGTTGCGTGGTACTTCCTTGTGTTAGAACTAGATGTTTTCAATCTAATCATCAATATGGACTAGATGATCAATTACAAAGATAATATTGATTGTTATTTCCATAGGGTCCAATTTCTATCTCCCGATGGGAACAATCATGTTTTCCATGATGAGTAGGAACTAAGGTCAGGGCGGGCATGACCCATTGTTATAGATGTGGGATTTATTTCATTCCAGCGATCTAGGTTGTTCTTTGATATTGTGGAGTAGAGATCAGATGGTCATCTTCCTGAGGTGGTAGAATGATACCTCACAATGTTTCTAGATTCTTTTTCTGGGCTTTCACCCTTACAAAAGGTCAAGTTTACTATTGAAATGATCCCTGAGATGGACCCCATTTCTTTACCATCATACCAAATAGATCCCGATAAGTTGAAAGAGTTAAAAGTTTAGTTAGAGTATTTTGAAATTAAGAGATTTAAACATCTGAGCATATCACTATGGGTATTTGCAGTTATAGTTTCAAAGAAGGAAAATGGGATCCTCTAACTTTGTATAGATTATCACAAGCTGAATCAGGTGACCATTAATAATAAAATCATTGACTTAAATTTATGATATTTTAGATCAAATTAAGGGATCCTAGTGGTTTTCAAAAGTTGACCTGAGGTTGGGGTACCACCATTTGAGGGTTCCAGAAGAGTATGTTCCCAAGACCACCTTTAAGAGACAATATGGGCATTTTAAGTATCTAGTAATGTTGTTTTTACTTACCAAAACTCTCATAGTAATCATGAATTTTATGAAGAATATATTTTTTTTGAATCCTTAGTGGTCATTTTCATTGATGATATCTTGGAGTATTAAAAGATAGATGAGGACCATATAGACTATTTGGAGGTTTTTTTGGGGACCTTGAGAGAACATTGCCTGCATGGAAAGATTTCAAAATTTTATCTTGTCATAAACATTAGTATAGGTAAAATTACTTTCATGAGCCACACAATCAGTGACCATTCTTATTAGAAACAAAAATGTTCTCATTAATACTTATCTCATGAGATATAAACATCAAACCAATTAATTTGAGAGAGAGACAGGACCACACCCATCATCATACATACTTACGAGTTCTACTTGAAATCAATCACTTATCATATCATAAATATTCCATGAAAATAAAATGGGCATCATAAAACTTTCAAATGACAACAATTCACTTTTATAGAATTAAGAACCCATGGAAGGGAAATGAGTTTAATTCAACACTTTATAAATAACCCCTAGAATGAAAATGGGTTTTATATATATTCACAAAAGTAAATCATTTTTAATTCTATAAATAATCATAACATGATAAACCTATGGAAAATAAATGGTTATCTAATGACATCAAGTAAGTTCTAGGTAAATACTACTCAATAAAGATAATAAATCACATGTTATCTAAACTACATGAAAAGGTATACATATAAGTCAATAACTTCCCAAAATCAATCTATGTATGAAATATATGTGAACACCCTTAAATAAAATGAATCAAAATAGGGTACTCATAAAGGAAAGGCATTGGATGAAAATTTACCATTATAAACTAAAGAAGATTAAGAAATAAAAAGGAAGTGAGGTATCATTCCTCCAAAAGATAAAAATATTACATAATTTATCTAGGGAAATAAGGTGTATGGTTACTTTTGAATAATATCATCCATCAAGAGAAAAATCTATATATAAAATGAAAAATGTTTTGGAATGAAATTTTGACACATAAATGTTAAAAATACAATCTTTTAACATTTTTATGAAAAGAATCGATACGAAAAAAGTTAAAATTTCTTTAATACTTTTAAAATAATGACATGTAGCAGAAAATGACCTTAATAAATTATTGTATAATATATAAGGACAATTTAAAAGGAATCCAATGAATATAGATGTGGGAAAAATGAAGGTTCCTAACTGAAAAAAAACAAGGTTAGTTTCAAGAAACACTTCGAGTAAAATATGAGTCAAGGGGAAATGAAATATCAAGGTAATATATAAAAATACATGATTATAAAAAGGAAATTATGAGAGGTTTTATAAAGAATAAAAATTCTCTAGATGTATTATCTCTCCAAAACAATCTTTATTTGAAAATAATATTGGAAATGAAACACTTATGGATTAATTACCATTTTGATCAAAACCACTTTCAAGTTGGGTATATTTTGAATCAATGTCCATTTAAAAAAACACAAGTTATGGATCTTCAAACCCCATTAATATGGTAAAAAATTCCTTTGTAAATAATCACACCATATTAAAGTTATCAAGGTGCAAATTAAGAATTATGTCTCAAGAAATTAAATTTGAGACTAAGAACCCCTTACTTTGTTCCCCCACTTAGTCAAATTCACTCTAAACTCCTATATAACAAACATAAATATCTTAATAAACTATTTAAGAACCATTTTCATATACATAATCTTTTATAAACATAATTTATAATTATTCCGTACATTTATATTAGTTAGTCTTTACCTCCTTTTGATGTCGGTTGTGGGTAATCTTGATCTTTTTGAACTAGTTTTGTAATAACTATTTTATAATTCATTTTTCTCCAAAATTTCATCATTAAAAGTTCATTATAGTTAATAAATTATATAAATTATAATTATTTATGAATTTTATATTTCCTTTCATGATTACTTTAGTCTTTATCTTAGAAGATGAAATCAACAACGAAGAGTTTCCAGTGATTTTTAACATATAAATGGAATTTTATTAATTAATGAGTTAAATATTAATGTATATTTTCTAGAATAAAAAATTATTATTGACATATTTGTATCATATTATACCATTAATTAAGTTTTCATAATCATCTATGATATAATTTCATAGTATTTTTCAAGTAGGTGGCCAAACCGACCCAAATAGGAACATACCGTGATTAATGGATGATTATGAAGTAGTTTAGTTATAATATATTTATACAAGAATAAAAATTATCTAATTAAGTATTTATTATTTTGATATACGATAATTATAAGGAATTATAAGAAGAATTAATGGATTTGAAAATATTACATAATATGAATAAGAATATTTTCCTCTTAGTACACTTTCTTTAAATGATTGAATCACCGATGATCATCTGTTGATCATATCATTAATATGTTATCCAATTTATTATAATAAAACCTTAATGATATCATAAAAATAATATTCATCCATTAAAATTATTATTGTTACTATCCATAAATGGTGGTAATGAAATGAAAAATAAAAATCAATCATTTCATGGATGTAGTAGTCCACATATACGCATGGTTGACGATTACATTTTATATATAATGGGAGAAAGAAGTAATATGGTATATTTTTTCTTAATCATAAGAATGATATAAATATCACAGTTATTTATTAAATTAACCCTTTAGACCATCCTTGTATGGTGGTGAATGAAAGTGAAACATGTTACTTCATGGAGGCATTAGTTCATAGAACGAACATATTATGGTTTCATTTTTCATAATAGAAAATATAAAAGGTGATTAACAATTTTTTTAACATCATGCCACTCAAACATTATATTGGTAAGAGGAGGTGGGTGTTACTGGACTTAGGTGTGATCCCCAAGACACCAAAGGTTAGAAATAAATTCCAAGGGATTCATAAAAAATTGGGGGATTAATTTCCATTTGAAAAATAAAACAACTAAACCATAAGACAATAACCAAAAAACCACTACATGATGAATGGGTACTAGTAAATAAAACTCAAATTATAATAAAAATAATAACCATATTAGAGTAAAAGAATAAACTAGAACCAAAAAAATTCAAGACACCAACTCAACAAATCCCAACCAAATTCAAGCACCAAATCCACATTCCCATCCCAAGGTATCAAAAAGCATCACTAAAGAACTGGGATACCTTGCCTTTACCTGTGTCTTGATATATAACATATGAAAATTCACCAAAATTCCAAATCAAGGTGTTAGTATAAAACCCATTAGTATTTTCCCAATGATTTCCAAACTCACTCCACTAGGATAGAACATGTTATCAAATTTAAATAAAATAGATCAAGATAATTTAAAATAATTTATATCAAATCATAAAACAATTTTCCAAACCAAACAGTTTCTAAGAAAGTAATAAATTAAGCATTTAAATCATTTCACATTTAATTTGGTATACCCATTCCATTTTCACACATCCAACATGTATGAAAACCATGAACCTTCTTATACTCACAAGTGGTGAGTCATCCTTTCAAAAATACCTCACTTGGAAAATCAATTTGATAGGGGAAAATTCACGCCCTTATCCATCCCATTATGATGGAGGAAACTTCACACCTTTATCCATCCAAAATTTACATGAAAACATGCCCACCATGTATTCCAAAACCCATTACAAACCATTTTCCACAAAACCATTCATTTATTTAAAAATTTTCAACAAACATTTTCCATGAATCAAAACCAAACTATAATTTTAAAACCACCATTTTAAAATAATGAACCAAAATCACTTTCCACAAAACCAACCAATTTCTTCCATTTCACAAAACCATCATTAGAGAGGTTTTTATGAATAATCACACATCAGTTTCAAAATTAAATTCAATAAATTAAATAAATTTGAAACCAAGTCTTCAATTTCTAATCAAGAGGAGTTGAGTGGGAAGTCACCTACCTCGCAAATGTTGGTGAAACCAATGATCGACACAAAACTACAAAAATCTAGATTGAAAATTCAATATCTGACCTTATATATTATTCCCTTAAACCAAAATAATATTATCTCATCAATATTGACATCAAACAACATGGATTTATTCCCAATGGATTAAATCCATGATTTCAAGAGAGCGAAGACAAAGAAATATAATGAAAATAAAAAATAACAATCACTTACCAACAAATATAGTCTCCAAAACACTTATATTCACCTAGGAATTACTCTTGGATTTAAAGGAATGGTATCTATAGTCTTGGGAGGGATAGTAATTCATGAAATTACTTGTCTAGAAAACAAATGATAGGATTAGAGGGTAAATCAGATCAGATCCATAAATTTTGGATCTAATTTTTAATGGTGCATAGTTAGGAAAACCATGCATTAAATATTCATGAGCCACTACTTCTAAACACACCTTACATTACTGATTTTCATTGTTAGAAAAACCATGTGCCAAATGTATTATCCCCCTCTTTCCATCTTTATGTGGTTTCTTCTAGGTGGCTACATAGTTTGTTCAAACCATAATCCTAACCATGAACCTATCCAGTGCCCACTGTTTCACATTAAAAGTTTCCTAGAGGAGTTTTATGGTTTCCACTAACTATTCACAAATTTTGCACCTATAAAATCAAAAAAAACATGCCAAAACTCCTTCAAACCTCCCAGAACTTAACCCAATCACTTTATATACTTAAAATACATAATTGAAGGGTCAAGTACCTGAAACCAAGAGCGATACAATTATTACCATATAATAATTACATTAAGTATATAACCAATACTAATTTCAACACATTGGGATTTAAAAATTATAATTTTAAAAGAGAAAAAAGAAAAGAAATAAGTTAAGTAGAAATGATCACCCATATTGAGAACTCTGAGATTTACTTGGAAATGGATGGGATAAGATAATCTATTTAGACCAGAATATTAATAGAGATATATATTACCATCGAGGAATAAAAAAGATCAAATTTTCTATAAGAATTAGAATTTTTAGGATTTCTTTTAAGGGGTGGTGAGACTCCCCTTTTATAAGTGGTGAGAATGTGATTTTAGTAAATATGTCAAATTAATATTAAGGGTGCACATGTTAAACATGTAAAGTGGAGCTAAAATTGATAATTAATTGAGTGAATAATAGATAAGGTTGAGAAACACATCACCCACTCAAAACTAAATACATTTTTATCATGTTTCAATCCATTTACCCATTAAATTATCACTTTTACCATTTTAAATTTTACTGTGGTAACTAGTTTTTACCTAATGTAACTTAATATTTATGCTTAAAAATAAAGTGGTAATTATTTGATAATTTATACCTACTAATTCTAAATTTTAAATCCATTTTGATTTATTCAATTTATAAAAGTGATAAAAATTAATTTTAAAATAATAAAGTCTAATGTATTAAAACAATTTTTGAGAAAATATTGCTTATATTCTAAAATATCAAATATGGGTTTGTGAATTAAAACCAAAATTTTTAAAATTATAAATTCAATTATAAAATATATTTTTGGTCTTATAAAAATGTTTCATGAATTTAAAATTCCAACATATATACTAATAATTTCATAAAATTCATGTTATTTATAAAATGGTAATTTGTACTATTCACCTAAAAATAATTTCTTGTAGAAAAAACCAAAATTTTAATCTTAATAAAATATTACAATGATGAATACAAAAATAATGTTAATTTTTTTAAAGTTCAAATTATATATCTATGGATTTAAATTTTAGATAAAAAGGTGAGATATAATAAAAATTGTTTTTATAGGAAAATAACTTTTTTTAGAATATTAACAATTCCAATTCATATTTATTATTTTTTTATAATTAAATTAGTTTTAAAAAATTATTAATAGAAAATATATTTTATCATTATTAATTATATGTTTCTTAAAATAGAAATGCATATTGCATAAAATGAAAATATTTAGAAAAATATAATTCTAAGCATTAAATGATCATATTAGTCATTTTAGCTGTACCAATTGAATTTAATTAATATTAAAAGTAGGATTTATTTTATTTCTATAAATATTTTGTGAAGAGGTTATTTCTATTTATTACCATTAATTCAATGGATAATTTTTAAGAGTCATACTTAAAATTTATATTTTTATCTAAATATATCATGGCTTCATTTAAGTTTGGTACTTCATGTGGAATAAACTATAAATCACACCGAATTATTTAAAGATATTAATATGTTAAAATCTTGGGGTGTTACATTCTTCCCCTTAACTAAATCACATCCTTGCAATTTTATTGGTCTGTGTAGCTTCGTTGATTCTATACGGGCATGATCGGATTAGAAATTTATATATCCCAAACTATACTAGCTACAAAGGAATAATACAACAATATTATGGGCTCAAACCTATAAGGAAAAGCTGATAAATCTAGTGACCTAGCTGTTGAAACCTAACAGGTGGATTTCTTACATGATTCTTAGTGGTTGGGTTTCTAAAGATATATAGATTTATTTTACTTTAGATGATGACAATGGTTTAAGGTCAATTTTTAGGAGCTTATGCTAAGGATATTCCTAAATCTAACAAGGAAAGGTTTATTGTCTTAGAACACATAGTTGTTTAATAGTCACCAAATTATATTTGGTTCAAAAAATTGGATCTAATTAGAGTGGTAACCACTCTTTGGTCTAGATGTGGTTGCTAATATAAATTCATTAGGTGTAACTATAAAGGTGGGAACTAGATCAAACTATTAATCCAAATTTGGTCTATTCCAAATAGTTCCGGGTCCTTCCATTTAAATATCTTAGTCTAGATCATATAAGGGAATCAAATTAGATTTTATCATCAAAATAATTACTTTGTTAATAAATTACCCTATTTTTAATTTAGAAATTCATTAAGCTCATACCACCCCTACTCTCAACCCTTATCCCCAGGTGAGTTAGCCGTGCATACCAAAATTAGTAAGAAGCATGAAAATTGTTAATGAAATTGAATAAATATTCATCAAAACAATATTTTAAAAAATAAATTTCAATCATTATAATTGAATAAGTAAAGTCACAATAGTATAATGAAGAATATGATTGCACCATGACTTTAATTGATCAAAATACACGAATTCCAGTTGCAGTAGAGTGGCAGAAACATTAAAGCAAGAAAATGAGTTGGAAATTATTTATTAAAAATTATATAACAATGATCTTGAATGAAAATGGAATAAAATAATAGAGAAAATATTATAAGGTAAATAAAATAACACTAAAAATTATCCTCCAAAAAAAATTAATGAAAATACTACGACTCCAAAAAATTTCAAACACTGTAACTTAAATAGGAAGCACCACCTTAATCTTAAAGTGTAAACATGTTTTACACCATAAGTATCCATTAATTTAACTATTATTGAATTATTACATCATAATTATCATATTTATGGAATAAATGATAGCTTTGTGGTCTCTTAGGTTTTATATCTTCTGAAATTAATGTATTGAAAGAGATTTGTGGGGTATTTGAGCCACGATAATTTTATGGTGTAATTTGAGATATTAATCTGAAAGTATTCTCTTCTAGAAAATTTTTATGACTTGAACAAGTTTTATGGTCTGGTTAAACTTTGGTCCATCTTGATAAAATTATGCTATAAATGGGATTTATGGCATAAAATGATTGAAACTACAATTTTTATCAATAAATTCTATTTTTAAGAGGAAACATGCATAACAACCAATAAAATGAAATAAATTGAAAGAAGAAAATGATAGTCCTCCAAAATCACTCATACAGAGAAAATCAGTCATACCTCATAATCAAGTTCTTTATTCAAATTCTTCCTTCCATTAATTACAATTTTTAACCATTTTTTATTATATATACCCATATTTTAGTTTACCTCACCTTGAATTTTCTCTCATCACTCATGGTAAAACGAAATTGATGTTATGACCATACCTTGAATAAATGTTCTTAACCATAATCTTGCATTGGTTCAAAAATATTTACTCCCTAAAGAAAATACATAATCAATCACGAGGGATTTAGAAAAATGGTTCAAATTTCTCTAAGGTTGAGGGTAGGTGGATAAATGATAAAAATCAAGATAAAAAAGAGGGTAAAATCTCCAGTAAAATGCATGATAATCCGAAAAAGTAAAATGAAAAACCTCCTCAAGAAAACAATATCTCCACACTCTAAAAAGATCAGGGTAGGTCCATAGATGTGTCATAAAAGTGAAATGAAAGTATCATGTTTCTTATTTTTCTCTCCTTTTTCGAAAGTCTTTTCTAGTTCAGATATCACATCCATCACCTAACAACATATGATCCATCATAAGATTAATCAGTCAGGTAATGGTGAATTTTGACATTCCTAATACAAATTTTTTATAGGATAATCATGAATGGTATATGAGAAGAACCATGAACCAAATCCATAAGATCATGGGAACAAGTCACTACAAATTTCCTTAGCAACAAATATCTCATGTCTACCAGTAATGACCATCTCCCCCATACTTATTAAAGTGAAAATCATGAAATCATACCAATATTAGGGTAGGATGGCATATAATGGGATTTTAACATGGATTAATCCTAACAAGGTCATTCATGGATTATGTATTCTTAATAAGGATAAATGCCCAATAGAGTCTTAGGATAAATGGATTAACAAAAAATAAATATATCATTTCAACAATATATTTTTTCATTCATATCCTTGATAAGATATCAGTGCAAGTTCTATTAATTTTACATACCCCAAGTATCTCTCAAGAAATACGATTAGAAATGAATATGAAAACGTAGGTCCAAAATCCTCTGAGGGATGGGAATATAAAAAATAGGTAAATCACTTGGGGAATAAAAACCAATAATAATTCAATGAACAACAATTTCAAGAAATAAGAATCAGGAGTAAATTACTAAACTTAGAAATCATGCTAAAATTATAATCAATAATAAAAATAGATTTTAACATTTTCCATATATTTTTTATTTACATGGGTTCAATGAGATTTGAAGTTAAATCATGATTTAAATGAAAAATGTCTCATAGACTAATGAGAACAAGTAATAGTCTAGGTGTAAATATAATGAGGCTCTATAATGTCCCCCTCAAATTTAAAATGAAATAGTGTCTGCACAATTTTGGAAAGTGTCATTGGAGAGAAAACAATAATATCATAGATAGACTAGAAATGAAAATTATGAATTTAAAGTAGGGAATCGAGAGTTACCTTTAACGAAGTTCATACCCCGGGGAAAAATTATGGATATTTATGTGAAACTAGGATACCTCAAAAAATGTTAGAAAATATATATTCACTAAAGAAATAATCATCCCACAATATATAACTAATAATAAAATAGTAATATGGGAAGGTAAACTCAATAGATAGAAATGAAAAGTAGGTCAGATATAATGGTGCATAGAGCAGAATACAAATGGGGGACCAATAAAAATGCCTAATAGGAATACCTAGAACATGAAAATAAGAGACCTAAATGATTCAACATAAACTAAAATGATAAAATATATGGGTTTCCTCCCATAAATCATTAATAATTACATCATCATCTAGATGGATGGACAAAAGATCATTCAGTGTCTCACATCGGATCAATTTACCTCATTCTATTGTGGGAACTAGATGCTATGTCTGTGAGATCTGTTGGTCGTTTAGTGGGGGTTCCCACCTATGCAATGGGTTGACCAAAAACCTCAGTGAAAACTATATAATCTATGTAAGTCATAGGGATTGATCCTTAGGAGGTCATAGATGAATATCCTAGAGCTATCCTTGTAAATCCACTATACTTAGCAATACATCATATGGGAGGCCATATGGAAACCTAATAGACTCATCAATAACCATAACAGAGACATAAGATCGATACATATCTAAATGCATGCAAAATTAATAAAGAGAACGTAAGAAATACATGAAGTCAAAAATCATTTTCCATCCATTGTATAAAATAAATTATACAACTAGGAATATGGAATATAGTGAATACAAAAAATACACAAAAAGAAGAGTAAAATAGAGGAGGGGTACTAGAAAAAAAAATGGGAAGACTCTCTAATATCACCATTAGGGGACCCTCCAAAATGGTGGGTGTCTGAATCTGCTATACTATATCAATTACTATAATAGAGGTAGGGGAAGGTGTCCTGATGTAAGATCCCATCCCTGATATAAGGTACGCCCCAAATTGATTTTTTGGTTTATGGAATGTTTCCCAGGAGTAGGGTAGGATTCAGGGGTGTCTTGAGGTTTTGGGGCATGTAAAGGTAGAAAATGATGCAAATATGTATAAAGAACATGGTTGGTTCATGGTTAGTAGTAACCGTGTTCTATAACTATGTGGCATGTAGAAGGGGTGTTCATGGTTAGGGAAACTGTGTAGGGTGGATTATAAGACTATGCAGCTCAAGCTCCCCTCAGATAGTGGTAAACACATGAACACCATTTGGTTTTTCAAACTGTGTGGGTGGATAGGAAAACTGTTCGGCTCGATTTCCTCTTAGACAGAGGGAACCACATGGTTTGGAAAATTGTGTGGCCAAATCATGTGCCTCATTAAAAGTTGGGTTTTTACCATTTTTCTTCCTTATATTATTTCTTTCTCCTATGATTTTATCCCCCATTATATCCCCAATATCTAGGGTGAATAACCAGAAGTTCCTCCCTCCTCTTTGGATGATTCTACCCCATTTATTAGACATTTGGAGTGTCATTGGGTGCGATTAGAAGATCTGGGTAAGTCTTTGAATATGTTTCCTTCTATTTTCTAGAAAAGTATTGGTGTTTGTTTCCTCTCCTTATGAAACTCTAAACCATCATTTTCAAGGGTTTTATTTATTGTGGTGTTTAAGGCTTTATTATCTTAAATAAAGGGCCTAGGTTGGACAAGCAGTTTTCTATGGGTACGAGGTAGGTGGTCTATAATATTTTTCCTATAGTCTCATTATTTTATAAGTGTATATGGTTGAAAAAATGTACTAAATTGATGTTTTTTTATTTCTTTGATTAATGAAAGTATTTTAGGCCCTAAATTAAGGCGGGATACCCCTCACAAACCCCATTGGGTTCATTGAAAATTTGAGACAAGACCGAGGGATACCCATGGGGTATGCTAAACCCTTGTAAATGGTGAAAAACTTTGGTAAACATTGAGATAGGGTAATTATGAAAGGGACTGGGTTGTGAATTGTGATTTATATGTGATCATGGTTAATGGGATAATTGAAATATTTAATTACTAGATTTTGTGAAATTCCTAAGAGGATTTTGAAATGATTTAGAAAATATGTTTTGGATTTTGATCTAGTCATGGTTTTCAATAAAGGTAAATGGTGTTTTGAACATGGGAAACATTTTAAAAGGATGTTTTGACCTCAAAGTGATTTGAAAAATGGAATCATTATTATATTTTAAATAATTATTTTAATTGTGTGTTTAATGTTCTTGTTTTGAGGGTTAAAGAAAAATACCCTTGTTGAAGGTTAGTTTTGAAATGTTTTAATAAAGTAAGTGTTTTGTTAAGGCCCTATAAAATGATTAATTAGTATTTATGATATGGAAAAATGGTATGGGAATTTTTGAGATGTGTTTGGTTTAAAGGTCTATTAAAACCCTGGAAAATGAAGAATTATTAATGATATTGATATTTGATAAGTGATGTGATAATTATTAAAATGGTTGATAATGGAATGGTTGGGGATGGTCAGACATTACATGCAAAATCCTGGTTGGGTTCATGGATTGATGCTCCATGTTTTCTGACCTATGACTAATGGTTCATGATGTTGGACTGACACTCCACTCCTCAGTTTTGGGTGGGTTAGATTGATGCTCTAGGCACCCCGATTTTTCAGGGGATGGATTGATGCCCACGAACCCAATGGTATGGAAACAGAGTTCCATATCAAGGTTGGGATGGTCAGACATGACATTATGAGTCACAGTTGGATTCATGGATTGATGCTCCATGTTTTACAACTTGTGACCTAGTGTCTAGGATGGTCGGACATGATGTACCGGATCCCTATTGGATTCTTAGATCGAGGCTTCTTGATTTCTAACCTGTGACCCCTGTGATATATGGTATGGGTACCCAGAATGATGCTATGTGGTACACTAGATTAGTGTAATGGATAAATGAATTACCTTGTTAAATAAAATGGTATATTCCCATGGTGATGATATAACATAACTTAAAGATGTAAATGGATAATTAATAAATATTTAAAAGTAAACTTGTTTTCCATTACTATTTAATTATTTTATGCTCTTTGTTTATCTATATAAATGATTTTACAGACTGGATATTTATTTAGAAACTATTTGTGGTGGCCTAATGAGTTGTACTCACACCTTGCTTAAGAATCCCTGGAACTTGGGTACTCGAGTAGATGCTACTTGTTTTTAGGTATAGGTTATGCATGGGATGTTGGGTTGGAGCATGGGATGTCAGTACTAGGTTGGGATTTGACAATGTTTGGGATTTTTTTTATGGTTTTAGTATTGGATATTTTTTATTTCATGACTGCCTGACATGTAGTGCATTCATAATATTTCTATATCATGTATTACTTGGTACTTTTTGGCTCTTTCCACATGTTTTCCATTTATTTTTCTTATTGGTTATTGATTCAGTTGATATTACATATATTGTAGATTTACTCTGATAAGTAGGTATAGTCTCTCCATGTTTATCTTTAGACCCACTCTATTAGTTAGTAGCCTCTGGAATATGAGGAGGTATGCATGAGGTCATGTGGCTACCCTAACAGGGGCACCAATTTAGTGGCTACATGGCCAGGATGTTATAAAGTGGTATCAGATCCAATGTATTCATTATAACTATTTGATGAATGATAGACATGAGACTCATATATTATTGGGGATTGTTAATGAGCTTGTTTCTGGGTGCCTGTATCCCCATGTATAATGGAAAACCCAAGTTTCTATGGGTGGGAATTGATGTTCAATTTTGTGTTTTTACAGTTGATTTATATTTCCACCTTGAGTGTCACACTTGGATGTGATTTTATTTATTTATGATGTTTTTTCTTTTGTTTTAGTATGTAAAGAGAGGGTAAATGGGTTTATGCATCATGCTAGTCACATAGGATTGGTAGTTTATCCATATATTTCCTGTGATTGATAGTTTCCTAGGATTTATATACCAGGGGAGTAATTTTATATCTATGGTTTATACTCATTGATCTTCCTTTGAAATTTCCATTAATGAAAATGTTTTGAAATATGAAATGGAATAAAACTGGGATTTTTGAAATATTGTTTAATAAATGGGTTTTAAAATGTGAATATTTTGTTTAAAAATGGTAAAGTTAATTAAAGGGGAATGTGTAATGATGGGACTTTTAGGGACATCAGTGTGTGTATTTCTTATGTTGTTTATCAGGATCCTTGTATGGGTGGTTTGGGTAGTGAGGGTGCCCTATTATGAGGCCTTGGTCATGGTTTGTGAGGTTTTTTGTGAGTTTGATGTGTGGTTAATGTGGTGTGCTTATTGTTCCTTTAGTTAGGATGAAACCTTGAGGTTGTGAAATGTCATATATTAACATGGATGTGGTGAACCTTGTGAGTTGAGACCTTTTGAGTGTGTTTGAACCCTTTGTCGAGTGTTTGGCTTGTGGTGTTGATTAATATTGGTGTGTATCTTTGGTGTAGGACCTGGAGTACTTGGTCTATTGGTGCATTAGATGTAGTGTGTTTTGGAATGGGGGAAGGAGTTCCACCCATGAGTAGAAACTTGTTGGGTTTTGATGTGTATATCTTAGAGGGAGAGCCAATGGACTATGCTATATGTGACTCTCATTTATGGAGCTGATATCATGTGATCATCAAGGATGACCCATGAGAGAGTCCAGTCTGGTTGCTAGTGCTTTGGGTGCTTATGGTACAGGTGGACATTTTGGACTTTGATAGTAGTGGGAAGATAATGCCGTCTAGTGTGTATTTTTCCTAGAGGTCTAAGTGAAAAATTTAATGGTTTTATATATTCAACTTAAGTTGTGGTGACATTCTAGTGGTTTTTGGAAATCTAGGGCAACCTCGAGTGAGGTTATCCCAGTACTGTGGGTGCCTTAGAGTGTGAAACATGGGGGGGGGGGTGCTTCCGAGGTGGAATCAATGCACGATGGGTGACATAATTTTTTTTGGTAAAGTGCATAGTTATTCCTTGGTATCTTTCTCAGGGAATCACCTGAGTACTTGCAGTGGGTTATAAGTTTGGTTTTGGAAGGGAAGAATCATTTGAGTGTTTAACCTTGCTACTTTAGAAAAATTCAATATGGGGAGTGATGTTAAATCTAAGTAGATGTTTGATATTCAAGTAACACCAAGGTAAGGGGTGGTCATATAGTTGGGATTTTGGATGGAAACATCAGGAATTCTTTGAGTCCAATGAGGCTGGCAGACTAGGAAGAATGGTTGGTCATGTGAGTGGGAATTGAGCCTAGACCTAGTAACGTTGTGACTCATGGGTTTTTTAGTTGGGTTAAGTGAAGGGTTATATAAAAGTTCATTAACATGAGGGTTTTGATGAGGTTTAGATGTGTGTATTCATAGGAAAGGCACAATTCCATTTAGCACGTGTGAACAGGTGGCCCAAAAATAAGTACCTATAGTTTCTGTGAGAACAAAGCGGGAAGCACCGGTTATGCAAGAGACCAGTTGGTTTTGAATCAGATGGGGTGGATTTCATTAACAACATCTTGGTGTACTTAAAGACTTAAGAAAATAATTACCAACATCTTGAAATCATCATGGGTTAACCAAGAGATCATTGGATAAACACCAAGCTACTTAAAGATTTTTCTTTTGGTTGAATGGAGAACCTCTTGGAGGTTTTGTTTGTAGATCAATGTAAGTTAAGACTTATAGTTGTAATTGAACAACCAACCTTTTGTGGGTTATCACCTTGTAAATAAACACATTTTGGAAAATTACAAGGGTTTCATTCTTGGGATCCAAGGACATGCAATGGTAAATGTTTTTTCATCACTCAATTGAGGTCGATATGGACTTCTTAGGCTCTTTAGTGACATAGGTGTGAGCCATGGTGATTAAAATTTCTTGAGAAAAATGGTGGTGATTACACTCCTAAGGCAGTGAGTGATGTGTTAGTCATGGGAGTATGACCATAGTGTTGGTATGATTGTAGGTGTGTGGGGTAGGCTATGAGTTGGATGTGGTGACAAGGAACCCATGGGGTACATTTTTAGACACCTTAGGGAAGTCTAAGTGGGACATGTATGTGGTATTTGATCGAGATGAACATTGAATTCAGTATCGATGTGGTTCTAAAAGCAATCTAGGGTGTTGTGTTGAGGATATGTAAGTGGGTGCGGTAGATGGTTTGGGAAGCAGTGGATGCCCAAACATGTTAGTTTTACCAGAAGTTGGGAAAAGACTCCAATAGGTGTGTTAGATGAAGGTGGTAAGACTTAATTGAAAATGTACCTTGTATAGGTGAAGTAGTAATATTCCAATAGTGAGAGTTGGGAATTTTGAGATGATTCGGCTAGGGATGGTTCAACATGACTTGGAGAGAAGAGTGAAACTGATGAGTTGTAAACCACCTTTAGTGAAAGTTTTAAATGATAAGTGTGTTTTGGGAATGGAAAATGTGTTTTGAAGAAAAATAAAGTTGTATTTAGTTCAAATATGGATGGTGTATATGTGTCTATTTTGGGTGGTTTCTATAGCAATGATGGTTGCCGATGCTGGATGCTTTCTCAAGGATGTTTGGGTGTGGTGAGTTTGGAAATGTATTAGATATATTTTGGGAATTTGACCCTGGGATCTAGTGGTCTTCCCTATGATGGGAGTGAAAAACATTGGAAGCTGGTAGTTATGATCCCAAGTGTATGGTTGGGAGCACCATAACTGGTTAGGGTTCAATTGATGATGAAACCTATGTTTTGGGTTGGATGGGATTAGTAAAAATACATCTTAGTGTTCAGTTTCTGCAAACAGACATCAACTCAGGTTTTGATTGGATAAATTCTTGAGAAAAGTGTTTTTCTTTGGTTTGTGTTGATGATTTTGAGTTGATATTGAAACATCCTTTGAGGAACACCAGGACTGTATTGTTGATCGCAAAGAGAAAATTCCTTTAGGTGGAACTATTTCTTTATTCTATGTGTTAGGATGACATGGTCATGTTTAGGAGGAGACTTGGAGGATGAAAGTTGATAAGGGGTCTTGGTGGTCTGACCATTTGTCTTGGAGGCTTGGTTATGCTAAGGAATGGAGCTTATGGAAGAGCTGTTATAAGGTGAGGATGTTATAAGATCCCAACCTTGATATCATGTATGTCTCAAATTGAATTTTTGGTTTATGGAATGTTTCTTGGTATTTGGGAAAGTTTTAGGGGTGTCTCAGGGGTTTAGGGCATAGAAAAGTAGAAAAATAGGCCAATCTATGTTGATAGCATGGTTGTCACACAGTTAGTAGTAACCATGTTACATAACCATGCAGTCTATAGAAGGGGTGTGCATGGTTAGGGAAACCATGTAGGGTGGCCTAACAGATCGTGCGACTTGAGATACCCTCAGACACTGGTGAATGCCTGGCCACTACATAGTTTCTAAAACCATGTGTGTGGACAAGAAAATCGTACGGCTCAGTTTCCTCTTGGATAGAGGGAACCACACAGTTGGCACACAGTTTGGGAAATTGTGTGACCAAACTATGCACCTCATTAAAAGTAGGGTCTTTACCATTTCCCTCATGATATTATTTCTTTCTACCTCTATTTTCTCCCCCATTCGACCACTAGTAGCTAAGGTGATTAACTAGGAGCTCCTCCCTCCTCTATGGATGATTCTTCCTTGTTTCTTAGGCTTTTGGAGTGTCATTGGGTACAAATCGAAGATCTAGGTAAGTATTTGAATCTATTTCCTTTAATTTTCTAGAAGAGGGTTGGTGTGATGTTTCCTCTCCTTATAAACCTCTAAACCCTTGTTTTACATGGTGTTATTTTTTTGGTGATTGAGGCTATGTTAGATCAAATCAAGGGATAAGGTTGGACAAGAGGTTATCTATGAGCTTGAGGTAGGTGGTATATAATATTTTTTCAATAGTCTCTTTATTTTATAAGTGCATGTGTTTGTGAAAATATAATTCCATGATATGTTTTTTTATATTTGATTAAGGAAAGTATTTTGGGACCTAAATTTCAGTTTATGACCCCTCACAGACCCTCTTGGGTCCATTGATGATTTGAAATTGGATCAAGGGCTACCAATGTGGAATACCAAACCACTGTAAATGGTAAAAAAAATTGGTAAGCATTGAGATAGGGTAATTATGAAAGGGAATGGGTTTCCAATTGTGATTTGTATTTGATAATGTTTAATGGGATAATTGAAATCTTTAATTTCTTGATTTTGGGAAATTCCTAAGAGGCTTTTGAAATGTTTTAGACGATCTGTTTTGGATTTTTATCCGGTTATAGTTTTTAATAAAGGGAAATGATGTTTTGAATGTGGGTAAAGTTTTTAAAGTATGTTTTTACCTCAAATTAATTTGAAAAATGGGTTTTTTATTACATTTAAAATGATTATTTGAGTTATGTGTGTAATGTTCTTATCTTGAGGGTCAAAGAGAAAGACCCTTGTTGAAGTGTAGTTTTTAAATGTTTTAATAAAGTGTGTGTTTTGTTAAGACCCTATAAAATATTTAAGTGGTGGTTATAAAATTATGAAAAAGGGGATTGGAATTGTTGATATGTGTTTGGTTTAAAGGTATTTTAAGAACATGGAAATTGAATAATGATTAATGATATTGAAATTTGATAAATGATGTGATAAAGATGGAAATGGTTGATAATATAATGGTTGGGGATGGTCGAATATGACATGAATAATCATGGTTGGATTCATGGACTGATACTCCGTGTTTTACGACTTGTGATTAATGGTTTGGGATGTTGTAATGATGCTTCACTCCCCAATTTTGGTTGATTCATATTGATGTTCCAGGCACTTTGATGAACCGTAGTAATTTGGGGGATGGAACAATGAACCTAAACCCAAGGGTATGGACATGGAATTCCATATTAAGGATAGAATGACTGTACATGATGTTCCGAGACCTAATTGGATTCAAGGATTGATGATCCATGTTTTCTAACTTTTGACCTTGTGGTTGGAATGGTTGAGCATGGAATATTGGATTTTGGTTGGATTCTTGGACTAGGAATCCTTGATTTCCAACCAGTGACCCTTGTGATATATGGTATGGGTACCCAAAATGATTCTCTGTGGAACACTTGATTAAATTAATGGATAAATGAATTCCTTTGTGAAATAAAATGGAATATTCCTATGGTGATGACATGATATAAATTAAAGAGATAAATAGTTAATTAATTAATTTTTAAAAGTAAACATGTTTTTCCTTACTATTTATTTGTTTAATGTACCTTGTTTATCTATATACCCTGTTGTAAATACTAGATATTTGATTAGACACTAGTGATGGTATCCTACTAAGTTGTACTCACATCATGATCGGGTTGGAATGAAACTTGGGTACTCGAACAGATGCTACTTATTTTTAATTATAAGTAATGCATGGGATATTGGGCTGTAGAATGGGATTTAAGGACTAGGTTAGGACTCATACCATGTTTAGGATGTTTTTTTTGGTTTTGGTATTGGATATTTTTACTTTTATGACATCTTGACATATAGTGTATTTATCACATTTCTATAGAATGTGCTACTTGGTTACTTGTTGGATCTTTCCATATACTATCAATTTTTTATTCTTAATGGTTATTACTTCAGTTGCTATTACTTATATTACAGATTTACTATGATAAGAGGGTATATTCTCCCCATGTTTTTCTTTAGACTAGCACTGCTTGTCAGCAACCTCTAGATTACAGGGAGACACACCTGTGGCCATGTGGCAACCTGGCTCGGGGCATCTGTTCAGTGGCTATTAGGTCAGTATGTTACACATTATGTTGGTAGTATGATTGGGAAAAGTAAGAGATAGAGATGTATCAATACTTATGATGGTCGAGTGTATGGTATATGGATCAATAAATGAAATGTCATATGTATAAGGTAATGTTGGGACCTTACCCCATCGAGAAAGCTTTTCTAAGAATTTCTATTGTCTAGTAGGGTCTATAAGATCTAAAGGAACCTCGAATATAGTGCTCGATAGTGCTATGGTATAGGGGGTGGGTATGGAGGTGGATGTTGTTGTAGTGGATATAGGCTGGGGATGTGCATAGGTAACAGCTGTGGATAGATTGATGGATGACTCAATGAACGGAATGTAGAAATGGTGTAAAATATGATTTTGGTTCTCCAGAAGACATTGGAGAAGGTGATCATGGCTGAAAAAAACCTCCCAAATATCAGAATGATTAGGGGAGGCTGGAAATACATGGAGATCCTCGGTTTGGCAGTAGCGGGTGAAGCAACATGAGAAAAAGGGGCGATAGAATCAGCCAGAGCAGGGGCCTCGTATGATGACCCGTGTCTTTATTACACATTAATTCAAATATAAAAAATTCTATTGTATTTGGGTAATTTAGTACATTACATAAGAACTTAAAACATGGGGTATATTTACATTATTGAAAACTTCTTTAACATGATCATAATATTAAATTGTAATTAAAAACTACATGGGATAACCTAGGGACATACATAAGAAAGGGGTGAGTTATAAAGCCCAGTAAGGGAATAAGTAAAGCATAACATGATTAAGGTATCACATGTTAGAAAATAGGAATATCAATGGGACATAAAATGTGTGAGAATCATAAACAAGGATAATGAGGCATGATATAACATGATAACGTAAAGGCAACATGGGAATGTGGTAACAAATTTAAGCATGACATCATAAGCATAAGTCAAGGTTAAAAACCAAGACAAAATAACATAATCTGCTTAATATAACCTAACACACACCATACATGCAATATCATGAGACTAAAAAATTACCCAATTCATTAGAGAACTATCTAGGTGCACCCATCATAATCATATCATGTACATGTATAAGTGTGCCACATAGATCAAATACATTAGAACATATTTCATAAAATTTAATCCCATGAAAATGGAGTGGTGATTACATACATGTAATCACAAAATAAAATAAGTATAAGTGCATAAATGTGAACACCCTTGATAGGAAATGGGTATGGGTATTCACTGTATAATTGTTTGGCATGGAAAATCAAAGTGAAATTTCAACAACATAATGGGGGAACATAAATGTTCATGGGAGAGATTGATGTGAGTGAAAAGGGGTATATCATAATTTATATATCATAATATCAGTAAGCGGGTATGGAAAATCATATACAACCATTATTAATTGGATATAAAATGCATAAGATAATTAATATTCATTAATAAAGAGGAGGAGAGGATTTCATCATAGTAATTACTTAGGCAAACACTATAATGAGAGCGGATAAATGATCTATCATTATTAGAACATTATTAGTTAATTAGATGAATATTTATAAGTTCATGAAAACATAACTAATTTATATTCACAATTCTAAATATAATATATTTCTTGAATAAAAAATAATAGGGAGAGGTCCCTCACTTTTGGTACGTAAAATCACAAGACAATTTCGGCAACATAACGAGTGTACATAAAGGTTCATGAGAGGGATTAATGAAAGTTCAATGGGTATATAATCACATGGAAATTAAAAGGTCAGTAATAGGGATGTATGAAAAAAAAACCAAACAAGAATAAATGGAAATTAAGCGGCACAACATAAAAGAGGTGCTTGAATAAAAAGAAGAGAGTGGGATCCCTTACATTGAGAGGGTGATTTCAAACGCCTGGGAAGAGCTTCTTGAGATCTTGTAGGCAACTTGGGAGGACTATAGAGAGGGTAAAACAGATTAAGGATGTTATAAATGGTTTTTTAGTGAAGTGTAATTGGATATTAGGTGGGTTTATATAGGAAAATATAGGGGAGTTGTTTTTTATTTCGCAAACATAGGTTTTGGACTCTATAAAATAAAATAATAAAATACACAATCCTTACCATGGTTTTTACCATGTTTTAGAATAAATAAGAGTTTTTTTAATTATTTTATAAGTTCAAGGAATGAAATCATTAAAATATTACCCCTGGTGATGTGGAAGTGAGTCATGTTCTTAAAGAAATTATCTTAAAAACTTAAAATATAATAATGGTTTTGGAGGATTGATAAATGATTTATAAAATTAATAAAATAATATAAAAAACACATTAATTTAAATTTTAAATGTATATTTGGTTGTTTATATATTTTATAGTATTTATTACATCACGTTTCATTCATAATTATGTCATAATACACAATGTATATTTGTATTGTATTTAATTTTTACCTAAAAATTTGATTGTCTTTGAAAATTATGAAAAATTAACTATTGGATAATCTTAACATGTTGATTACAAAAATAATATGTATTTTATCAAAATAATTTTCTAAATATATGAATTTTATCTTTTAAAATAGAATCAAAATTTATTGAGAAATGCTAGGTTTTTTTATAATAATAGTTTTGAACCCTTAAAAAATTATATTTTCATATCATAAAATTACATTATCAATTATATTTAATATATAATATTTAATAATAATATTTAATTAAAATAAAATTTATTTAGAAAATTATTTAATTAATTAAAAGGGTGTCTCATTTAAAACTATATATTACCCCCAACTACAATTTATGTTTTAATGAATCAAAAATCTATTTTTTTATCAAAATCATCATTTAACCATTTATAAAGTAACACAAACTAAAATAAAAATTAATATATTTAAATAAAAATAAAAATATTCATATTATTAGGTTTACTTTGTTTAGATACTATATTAAATTATTCTTACCCTTAATTAACCAATTTTCCTTTGTCGTGACAATAAATATTTACTACAATTATTATTCATATTATCCAAAAAATAAGTTTAACATATTAAATAATATTAATTATCAAGATTAAATATATTAAATCCATTTTATCAAAATAAATTCTTATAGGTTAAATAATTTAATTTAATATAATACCCACAAGTGTTATGAGTGTGATGGAAAGTGGTTTTCTGAAAAATTAAATTTTCAATGAAAATATGATTTTACTTTAACTCTATATCTATTAATATTAATTATATGAATTTAAATTCATAACTATAGGTATATAATATAATTTTTTTATTTAAATCATCCCTCATTATTTTTTATTTTAATTAATTATTATATATAAACATTATGCATTTTAAAACTGTTTTCAAAAAATGAGTTTTTAAGACTGAAAATAAACATATTATAAAATACAATATAAATATGATTTAAATGTATTTAATTTGATTAAATATAACTCAAGAATAATTATGTTTTTTAAAATAAATTTAAAGAATAATGATACTTTTAAACTACTTAATTTATCAAAATAAATGGCGGTTTTACACAAAATGAGTATTTTTCCACTATTCACTAGAAAATAAATATCTTTCCAAAAAAATCCAAAAAATATACCCTAATTTAATGTAGATATGATGACATAAAAATTGGAATTAATTTTATCAAAAAAAATTTCTAAATGTTTGAGAAATTAAATTTTTTTTTTTTTACAAAAAGAAATAAAAATCATTTTTGAAGAAGGAATATTTTGAAGAACAAAAAAGAATTACAAAGAATTGTGTGATTATTTACTAAGAATTTAAAAATACATTTATATTGAGTAGAAAATATATATATGTTTCATAATTTTTTTAATCCTATTGAAATCCAAAAATTTAATGGCCAGGTTAAAACTTTCATATTTAACTAATCTTTCTTTGTTTGGGTTCGGTGTTGCGTATCATATACGCTATAAAACATAGTTTTCTATTTTTAAAAAATTAGGGTGTTACACATTATCAGTGGAATTAGTATACTTAGGATTCCAATTTAAATGGTCATCCAACTTCTGAATAATACCTATTTTATGGAGTATGCAAAGGTCTATGGACTACACTAATCCAAGGTAAGAGAGTGGATGAGTGCTGTTAAAAAATCCAAAATGTCTAGACAGGTGGGTGATCAAGGAGCCACCCATCAAAGTACCTCACCGCCTCCTGAATTGGATCTCAAAATAGATCACAAAATATCATCCATGTTGAGCATATGATCTCCTATGGCAGTGGTGAGTATAGTGACCTCATTTTGGGTAAAACCCAATGGGATTCACCTCATGCTAGTTATACATAGGTTAACGCATGGTGGATATCCTTATAGAAGAACCCTTTAGTTGGGTTCTCTTTAATGATAGTGGATCATGAATAATGTGGGGGTTGTGTGCAATCCAAAACTAGTTCTATGGGGTATCTATCTTTTTTGGATCAACATGGAGGGTAACATACCTATAAGAGGTACAAAAATATGGTGAATAAATTTCAAAGCCTACTCTAAACTCTCCCAAGGTTAGGTTGAAGAACCAACATCCTAACCAGAATGTAACATCGATGAATTCCATATTGATCATAATCAGAAACTCTAAGAAAATATTTTTGAATCTCTCATCACTTACCTCAACAATATGCTCTAGGTGCATCCGTTGGAGGGTATCCATGACTTCCACATCAATGAGGATCTTGTGCAGCATGGTTAAATACATGGTATTGTTCATCCACATTGGCATGGAAAGTACATGGGCCAAGAAAATATGGTTATGTAGGTCCTAAAATCAAAGGAAAGGATGTATGTGGGATGGTGGAGCCTCACCCTATGATTAACTGGATGTAGAATGAGAAATGGAACTAGACAAGGTAAGAGCCACTGGTGGTGGTGGGGATAGAGAGAGACAAAGATGGAAGGGATAAATATGGTGCCTGACACTTGGGGATGGGAAGATCATCACGATGGGCCATTTATTTGGAGGGTTTAGTGGTGCCTCATTAGATTCAAACCATGGTTGCAGGAGGTAATGGTTTTGTGGATGATGAAGGAAGGAGGAGTAGGAATGTGAGATTAAGGATAGAGGATTGAAGGAACGAGCAAGGGATACATAGGATTGAGTAACATAGGGGAGGGGAGAGGGAAATATGGGGGTTGGGGGTGGGGTGGGGCATGTGGGGTTTGTAACCCCATAAAATCTAGTCTTATGCTTTAAAAATAGGAATAATGAATTTTACATTGTAAATTAAAAATTTATCGTGTAAGTTTCATGAGATTTTTCTTTATAATACCATAGAATTTTATAATGTAAATGTATTGTTTATGCTGTAAATTAATTAATTTTTTTCATTAGCTTTCTAAATTTCAAGGATGACAATTTCCTAAAGGAAACAAAACTCGGTTTTCCTCTTAGTCTACACTTCATTTTAATTATAGAGCTAGAAATCCTCTTGAGTCATATGAATTTGATAGAAATAACAAACTCTTCTTAAAATGGATCTTGATAAATATTTAAAATTTTTCCATTTAATTTAAATGGTGGAAAATTTCATTGTTTAATTTTTATATTTCCATAAGGAAAGACTTTGACAACATCAAATGGACCTGACCACCAGGACTTCAATTTTCTAGGGAAAAGCTTTAGATAGGAAGGAACAAAAGAAATTTGTCCCTCGATTTGAAACTCCATCACATGATGTGTTATTAATGCAATTTATTTGTTTTATCCTTATAAATATAGTAATTCTCATAATCATCCCTTATAATTTCTTCCATCTCATACATTTTAAGTAATATTCATTACTTGACTTTGTGAGAATACAAGTTTAACCTTTTGATTGCCCAATATGAGTGGTGCTCTAATTCTAATGGAAAGTGGAAGGGATTGTTATAGAAAATTCAGATTTTTTTGTTCCTACGGGTGTTTTATAGGTTGTGCGGTAATCCCACAATTCATTTTTAATCTTTAGGATTAAGTCTTTCCTACTAATAATTACTGTATTTTTGAGCATTTGTTTGAGATCTTTATTAGATAATTCAACCTCCCCGCTAGTATATGGGTGGTAAGGAGTGCCAATATTTTACATAATTTAGTATTTTTTATGAATTACTTTTATGAAATTATTATTGAAGTGTGTTCCTTGATCACTAATGAGTAATCATGGAAATAAAAATTAGGAGAATGTTTTTTTAAAAAACTACATGAACACCTTGTCTATGTCGAGAGAAGTGGCCTTGGATTTTATCCATATTGAAACAAAATCAATGAAAACCAAGATATAAAACCTTCCATTAAAATTGAGAAATTGTACCATGAAATAAATCCACCAAAAATTGAATATTTCTACTTCTAGGATAGGGTTCTTCTGATTTTTTTGCATTTCCTAATGGTTCATGTTCGTTGGCACCGATCACATATTTTCACAAAACACCTCACATTCCCATGATGTCTGATAGTCAGTGATGTGTGACATAGCTCAATCACACTTTGAATTTCATTATATGGGACACAATGTCGTATCAATCCATCATAACAATGATTTAATAAGAGAGGATCATATCAGTAAGAGCGTGAAGTATCAAAAAATAAATTATTACTCTTTTTATCAGAGAAGTGTGGATAAATGGGTCTAGTGGAAATATAGTTTGTGATATAATAAAACCACTATCTTTCTTATGTATTAATATTGAAAAGTGTTTCATTGGGAAAATTATATTTAATATTCAGATCACTTTCATCTTTGATACTGGGTAGTGGAAGTCTAGATAAGTGGTCAACAATGATAATTTTAGTTCCTTTTGTGTCTTTGATGACTATATAAAATTCTTACAACAAAAAGATCCAACGTATCAGTCGTGGATTGACATCATTTTTACTTAGAAGGTACTTCAATGTTTCATGATTAGTATAAACTATGACTTTAGAGAAAAATAAAGATGAACAAAATTTATTGGAAGAAAATACCACTACCGTCAGCTCATTCTATATGGCCATGTAATATATTTGATCCTCATTTAGAGTGTGGATAACATAATAAAATGGAATGAATATTTTACAACCCACTATTTAAAACACCACCCACAGTGAAGTCACTAACATCAGACATCATTTAAAAATCTTTATCCTAGTTGGGTTATGCTATGACAAGAGTGTCCACCAGGATATTATTTAGAGTATTGAATGGGAATAAAAAATCTTCACTAAAATATAATGAATTTTCCTTAGATAATAGGTATATTAGTGGGTGGGTTATTTTTTCAAAATCTTGGATGAAATGGTGATAAAATCCCATATGTCCTAGAAAACTCCTTCCTCTCATGGTTGTGGGTTTAGAAAATTATTTGATCACTTTGATTTTTGCTGGGTCGACTTCCATGCCATGATTTGAAATTTTATGTCTATAGACTATACATCCTTGTACTATGAAATGAAACTTTTCCCAATTTATCACTAGTCAATTCTCTTTATTAAATTACAATACCAGTTTTAGATTTCTAATCCAAACTTTGAAGGATTTCCCATAAATGGAGAATTCAACCCTGAAGATCTCAGTGAATTACTCCACCATATCATAAAAATATGTGTAATACACTTTTGGAACATTTTTATTGCATTGCATATTCTAAATGAAATAATTTTATAAGAGAAGGTTTTGAATGGACATGTGAATTTTGTCTAATAATAATCGACTAGGTCGATAGTGATTTGATTTTATCCATAATATCTATTTAGAAAATAATAGAATTCATTCCCAACCAATCTATCCAGTATCTGATCCATTAAATGAAGTGGAAAATGGTCTTTTCTAGTTGTCATGTTGATATTTATATAGTCAACACATACTATTTATCTAGTAATGTTTTCAGATTAAATTAAATCATCTTCATTGTTTTTGATAACAGCCAAGCCACATTAATTTGGGACAACTTGTAGTGGGATCACCCATTCTCTATCAGAAATGGAAAATATTATACCAGTTTTGAGAAGATTCAAAACTTCCTTCTTTATGACTTATTTCATTTGTGTGGTGAGTCACCTCTTATGTTGGTGTTTGGGTTTAACACCTTCTTCGAGTATAATTTTATGGGTGAAAATCATGGGGCTGATCCCTTTAATATCATCCACACCCTGAGATATTTATTTTTTATGCCTATTCAAGACTTACATAAGTTTTTATTATTGTTCTTGATTCAACTCTGAGATAATTATAATTGGATACACATATTTAGT
The DNA here is from genome assembly GCA_963277665.1 of Viscum album. NCBI lineage: Eukaryota > Viridiplantae > Streptophyta > Magnoliopsida > Santalales > Viscaceae > Viscum > Viscum album. The sequence goes on from OY728141.1 coordinate 344,019,228, forward strand.
TTCTAAGAATGAATATTTCAATGTTCTCAATAAATGATTCAATTATAACATCAGTGGATTAATGACTGAGGGTATGAATGGTGGGAATGTATCTCTCATTAGAGGTTCAATGTAATTCACCTCCTCAAATTCACTACACCCATATTATTTAGGAGACACGGTCTCTCTCTCATCCTCAATGGTCATGTAATCATCTTATTCACTGATCATAATCATGTCTTGAAAATCAAACAAATCACCACTTTTCCAGGTGGATTTCACTAAATCGAACACTACTTGTTCATCGATAACTCTGAAAATAATCAATCCTTGATTCACATCAATCAATTATTTACTAGTGGTGAGAAATGGTCTCCCTATAATTATGGAGACATATACCTCTTACAAAATATCCAAGATAAATAAATCAAAATAAAAAATGAATTTACCAACCTTGACTAAAACATCCCTGAGAAGTCCTCAAGGATACTTGAATGATCGGTCAACAAAATTAAGTTAAAATCTAATTGGTTTAAAATATTTAATCCCAAATTTTTTGAATACAATCACAGGGATGAGATTAATAATTAAAATGATACCTCACAAGGATTTTATAAAATTTTATATCTCTATAGAGCAAGGAATATCAAATCCTAGGATCTTGCATATTTGGTGGGAGCATCTTTGAAAAAACTGTGGAGAATTATTCATTCAAGTAAATAAATCCAAAGTATTCCATTTTTATTTTTTATAGAGAAAACCCTTCAAGAATTTTGTGTCAGAAGGTATATTAGTGATGAAATCTACAAAGGGGATATTGATGTGCATTTTCTTAAACATCAATAAAGAATTTTTGTATTTTCCATATAAATTTTCTTATCTTATTATCACTAGAAAGGGAAAAGGGGGTATGTATGTTGGTGATTTAATATAAACATATTATTTTTCATATTTCTCTTTTATGAGTGTTTTTTTAGTTTACTCAGATTCCAGATTTCATTTTGACCATCTTTGTGTATTCTATCACCACTATCTTTTCTAATTATTATATCACCTAGTTTAGGTCCCTCTATCTTATTTCTCTATTCTTTGAAGGTCTACTAAAAAATAAACTCCTTTACACTATGAAGGACCATATCTTTTCCATCATCTCTTAGATGTGGCTCGATATTACCAGGAAGTTTTCCTAGTAATTTGTCCAATAACATCTTGGAGATCTATCCCAATTAGTTTGAAAGGATTCATAAGACAACCCTTTTCATATTAGTTTCTCGAGTTTTCATTCACTAGTCATCCATTTGAATAAATTAAGTAAGAAGTTTCTTAATATTTGATTGGTGAGGTGGGGATTGTTGTGCCTAACTCATTGTATCTTGTTGAAACTGTTGCTTAGGTGGAAATTTCTAGGCTTTAGGAGAAAATGTTATTAAGGATATGGTTGTTGAGGTAGAGGAGAAAGATTCCAAGGGGGTATCCAAGTGTTACCTGATTTCTCGGTGGTTCTTGTCCCTTTATCTATTGGTAGTAACCTTTATTTGGTTGTTGTGATTGTTGAAATGACCTTTTCTAGTAATACAACTGTTAAAAATTTTGTGGATGTTGAAATTATTGGGTCGGTTGATTGTAATTAACATAATTAAAATCATGATTTTGAGTTTCTTCCATACCTACTCTACTTTCCTGGTATGGTTATGGGCCTCCACAAATCTCACAAGATTAAATCTCCATAACAAGGGAATGTGGTGGTAATGGTGGTTGAGTAACCTATAAATCGTCCAGTTTATTTGTGATATCTTTGACTTGTTATGCAAGGAGGTTGGTTTTGTCCACTTTATGTATTCTGAATTAGGGTGATCCTTGATCACTTTGCTGAATAATGAAATTGTGTGAGATTTCATCCAAAATTTATTTCCTAACTTCTGGTGTCTTGAGCATGATTCCTCCATCAGTGGTGACTTCCACTACTATACATGCATCTGGTTACATTCTCTAATAGAAAGTTTGAAATTTTAGCCACACATTGACTCTATGATGTTGAAACTTCTAGGTCAATTAGTTAACGTGATACCAAGATTCCCAAGTTGATTATCCATCGACTTGGGAGAATTTATGAATGTCATTTATCAGTTTCCAGGTTCAAATAGATAAAAAATATTTGTCTAAAAATTTATTGGATAAATCTTCCCAAGTAATAATGGACTCAAGAGATTAACTTTTGAGCTAGTCCTTGGCACTATCATGTAAGGAAAAGGGGAAAACCCTGAGTTTTATTGAAGTTAAAGATACAACTTTGATTCTAAAGGTGTCATATACTTTTAGGAAACTTGAAATATGATCATGTGGATCTTCACTCTAAAGTCCACTGAATTGTCTTGGGTTTTGAATCATGTGAATGAGTCTAGGATTGATTTCAAAAGTATGTTCCTGGATAGGAGGATGAATGAAGATGGGTATAAGACAAATAATTGATAGAAATCCATAATCCATAATGGTGAACAATTTCAGTAGAGATCACTCCCATTGTTGTTCGGGTAGCTCATATTGAACATTTTGTGGATTAGGTAGTGTAAGATTTCGATTCTCAACCAGGATGGATTGGTGATGTGTATAAATACATATCTCAATTTAAAGATTGAAAGATAACAATTCTAGTGTGTTCAATCTCCTAAAACAAGTCACAGGACCGTAGAATCGTGCAATATAAAAATGACACAAATGCAGGTGCTAGCCCATGTGTGAAAATTGTAAAAATAATGGGGAAACTATAAAGAGGGTGTGAGGTAATCCCTAGTTCATATTGAAGGTCACTATGCCTAAGTAATAACATGTTACTTGGAAATGATACTAAAATTTGACTGAACTACGCATAATTTTTGATTCTGCATGGTCATGATCCGATTATAAATTTATAAACCCCAAACTAAAATTGCTAAAAAGGTGTAGGACAATGGTAGTATGGGGTCAAACCCACAGGGGAAAGATGGAAAAGCTGGTGACATAGAGATTAGAACCTAACAGGTGGATTTCTCACATGATTATTAGAGTTTGGGTTTCAAAAACTAGGTAGATAGATTTTAATCCAAATGATGATAAGGGTTTGAGATCAATTTCGGAGAGCTTGTGCTAAGGATATTCCTAAATCTAACAAGTACATGTATATTGGATTAGAACACATAATTGTTCAATAGTCTCTAATTTATCTTTGGTATGGGAAATTGGATCTATTAAGATTAAAAACCACTCTTTCCTATAGATGTGGGTTTTAATCCAAATGAATTAGGTACAAATACAAAGGTGGGAAATAGATCAAACTATTGGTCCTAGTTTGGTCTACTTCAATTAGGTCAGGTTCCTTCCCTTGAAATATCTTATCTAGGTCATACAAAGGAATCAAGTTGGATTTTATTATCTCCCTAATTACTTAGTCAATAAATCACCCTAGATTTAATTCAAAAATTAATTAAGTTTACACCCCCTAATTTCAACCCCTAACCCTAGGTGTTTTAGTTACGTATACCTGAAGCAGTAAGAAGCATGTAGATAATTAAAAAAATTGAATCAAGATTCATCACAACGGTATTTAAAAATTCTAATTGAAATTATTCCAATGGAAGTAGTCAAATCACAATAGTATAATGAATAAGATGATTGCACTATGACTCCAATGTATCAAAACACTCAAACAACAGTTGAAGAAGAGTGGTAAGCACATTGAAGCAGTAAAATTAGTGGGAACTTATTTATTAAAAACAATGTAATAGAGCTCTCTAATGAAAACAGAATGATAGAATAGATAAATAGTTGGATAGAAAAGACAATAAAACTTAGAAATGATCCTCTAAGAAAATAGAATGAAAAACCTATGAATCTAAAAAATTCTATCCATTGTAACTTAAATAGGCACCACCACCTTATGACATAAACTTGTTTTACACCGTATGTCTTCATTAATTTATCTCTACTTGAATTATTATATCATTAATATCATATTTGAATTTTAAATGATATAATTATGGTATCTAAGGTTTATATATATTCTGATATTCAATTCTTGAATGGTATTTACGGGTCCTTTGAGACCTAATAATTTTATGGTGTAAGTTGAGATCTTACGTCATAAGTATTATTCTTCTGGAAATATTTTTTTTGGATTGAACTGGTTTTACGACCTAGTTGAACTTTGTACTATCTTGATGGATTTTCACTTTAAATGGGATTTTATAGTATAAAATGATCGAAACTACAATTTTTAGAAGAAAATTATCTTTTCCAATTACACCTCAATTTTCTACAAAAAACTAACTAGAAGTCAAAGTGAATAATATAAAACATATATAAAGAATAGTGTATTATATCCAAATTGTATATATGAATTAGACTTATCAAAATTTTAATTATTACTTAATATACAAAAATATATAAGGGTATTCATAAGGTATAAATGGATTAAGGTAATAATATTAATAACATAGGTAAGTCTAGGAAACTCTCCTATAAGTATATATCTATATTGAGTTTCTTCCCAACCATTTGAAAAAAATACCTCTCATGGTTTAGTGTCAATTTCTATTTTATTTCTCCTTGAGTTCGTAGTTAAACTTATAGCGATAGATTATCCAAGGTTGGTATGAAGTATGATTCCCAAATTTTTTTAATTTGTATGCATACAAATACACATAAATGGACATGCCACATAAATCCATCTCTTGTCCCATGTGATTATTCAACTTAGCAGTGCCGATGGGAGGTTGATCTCGAATGATGAAGTAAATGAGGATTATCCTACTCTTCATTAGAATCATTGAGATCCACATTTAGATTCCTTTTGGTCATTTCCAGAGTAGCTCCATCAACTTTATCAGCCTATACCTTTTCTAGAATATCTCTTACCTATGTCACTAGATTCAACAGATAATGATCAATTTCTTCTCCTGCCTATTTCATTGGACCATACACTCCCTACTCTGTGAAGTCCTCTGGGATAAAGGTTTATAGAGGATTGATGCCCCGCCATGTCTACTCCGAGTGGAAATTCATATGACCAAATAGGGACTTTCAAGATCCATACTATTTCTTATACATGATACATGGGATAACGTGTTCTAGGGTATTGAAACTAATGCTTGAACTGCTCATAACATTGGGGTCACAGGGTGACCTTCTCCTTTTTTGCATCACTATCATGTCCTATTGAACTAGAGATGTTGGATAGGGTTTTTATTATACTTCCACCATTGACATGGTAACTCCTCTAGAAACATTAGGGTATGTACATGTAAGTAGTACATTAATAGATGATGAAGATGATTTTTCATTTTTTCCTAACATTGTAGTGACATTAAGATCTCTTTACAATGGTTGTTGTTCATTTCTTGGCCCTCATCCATTTTAAATAATAGATATGTTGTGGGTAATATTACTATGATTATAACGACCCAAAGTTTCTTTAATGGAAAATACCTCTTAATCCAGTTAAATGTTTCTTTATGAAAAATGTTTTTATAAGATGTCAACTTCTTTGGTTTTATGTTAAGATTTTTGACCGTTGTTAATATAGCCGTTGAACAGTGATCACATGATTAGTATAAATATAGGACCTTAACAAATCCAATTTACTCAGACAAAAGAAGTGATGGACTCATCCAGTAGAATTTCCCCATACGAAGCCCATTTGTTAGAGATCGAAAAAGAGGTGGCATCCTTGGGATTCTCTCTTGACCAAGCCCAAGCTGAGCTTCATCATGTCAAGCTCAAACGTGACCGTCTACGAGAAAAGTGGAAGTTGATTGAAATTACCACTCAAGCGATGTTATCTGAGCCACCCCAAGAGTCTGTCACCATCGCACACCTTACCCTTAGGTCTTATGCGGGTGTTTTAAGGGGTTATGTAACAAATAAGTAGTACTATGTTCATGTACATTATTTTTGTATATAATAATGAATATAATTTCTAGTCATTTTTGATACATTCTAAATAGTTTTTAAAGTACAAATGGCGTTTTTAGTTAGTATTTAATTAAGAAATCTATTTTAAGGGATTTTTGAATTAAATAATATTTTAATAAAATAATAATAATATTGTTAAATTAATTTTTATTAAATATAAATGATCTTATAATTTTATGAATGCAATTAAAATTTTATATTAAGGTTTGAAAGCCATTTCTGTCGAAACCCGTGAATTTTCGATAAATGTAGGTTTTTATTTTAAAAGTGAAAATTAACATATTTAGAAAGTTTTTTAGATAAAATAAATGTCATTTCTGGAATCAGGATGTCGAAATTATCCAACGGTGAATTTTTCATAATTTTCTGAGATAGTCAAATTTTTGGGTAAAAATTAAATACCGTTTAAATATATAATGTGTTTTATGACATCATAATGACCCAATGTTGATGTAATAAAATACCATAATCCTTATGTTCAGACAATATATGTTTTATCATTAAAATAATGTGATTTTGGGTTTTTTTTACTTACTTTTCAAAGCATTAATGGACCCCTCAAGACATATTCAACACTTTGACTTTTTAAATTAATTTCCATGGGAGTGTGACTCACCTCCACATAAGAAACCCTAATATTTTAAGAAGTTCGGACTTTGGCCTTATAGAATATTGTTTTCCTCTTCCCTTTTCTAAAAAACCATGGGCAAAAACCATAGGATGGTTTGTGGTTTGGATTAATTTAATGTAAGGGGACCCAAACATAAATAATAAAGAATTCCCTCACCTTTTTTATATAAACCCACCCAAGCTCCCACTTACTCCTCACTAAAATCCATTTGAGTTCGTCCAACCTCTTCCCTACTCTCTCTAGAATCCTCCCAAGGTGCCCCAAGCTCCCAAGAAGCCTCTCAAAAGCCTCTATCTATCCTTTGGAAGCACACTTCCAAGTAAGGGTTTTTTCTTCCTTTCTCTTTTTTGTCAATTTTATTTAAGTTGTATTACCCTTTAAATTTCAATTATGAATGTTGGGGTATGGTTTTTAACCTCCCCCATACTGCCCTCTTATTGTTTTAATGATGGGATACCCCTTTCTCTCTCATTAAATTCCTCCCATGTACACCCATTACTATACCGAAATTCCGAAAGGAACTTCTCTCTCCTCTTTTACATTCAAGAAATATTTTTGTATCATGAATATAAATTCCATTACAATTGTTGGGACATGTATCTATATGACCTCCTTACTGTCAATTACATTTAAATATGATGAGGAACACCTTTCTCTCTCATCAACCATTTTTATGAATTATTATGTCACGCCGTTACGCTGCCGAAATCACACCGATTTTCTAAGCCAATGCCATTGTGTAGTGAATACCATGCCCATTTCTCCATCAAGGGTATTCACCTTTATGCACATTTACTTATTAATTATAAAGTTTCGTGTATGAATTCCACATTCCTTTATCATGGAACAAATTATTATGTTTTATGAATCCATGTTTTATGTTCCATGTGGCACACTTATGCATGAAATGAAATGTTTAAGAAGGGTGCGCCCTTATAGCGCTCCAATGCATTGGGTAAAATATATTATCATGATACGTCATGTGCTATGAGTTTTGACTCATGCTAATTTAAGTGCAATGAGGGTTTACTCATGATTTATGTGCAATGAGGGTTTACTCATGCTCCATGTGCAATGAGCCTTGGCTCATGCTAATTCCATGTTAAGTGTTGTTGCCACATTTCCATGTTATGATTATCATGATTTATCATGCCTTTATGTTCATGTTTTTCTTATGCTCTATTGATATTACTATTTTCTAACATGCATTTTACTCCTCATGTTATTCCATGTGTACTCCCTTACTGGGCTTTATAACTCACCCTTTTCTTATGCATGTCCTCAGGTTATCCCATGCAATGCTAAGTACGAGGGAATGTAGTGGTCATGTAAAGGAAGTTTTCAATAAAGATGTTGTATTTCATGTTTTAAGTTTTTATGTAATGATCTTAAGCCCCAAAGACACTAAACCTCTCGATCTTCTTTGTTTTATCAAGTGAAGTTTTATGTAATAAATCATGTTTAAGTTTTAATAAAAAGCAGGGTTGTCATAGTTGGTATCAGAGGATAGGTTTAGTTATTTTTGGGATTATAAAACCCTAGTAAATCCTTAGATACAAGACTAAGTATAAAAGAAACATCCCTAAGTTTTGGTAAATACTAAGTAAGTGGTTTATCAAACAAATACATCCCTGTCTGGATACGATCAGGTAGAGGCGGCTCTAGCACAGATGTATCCTAGGGGTAAAACCCGAAAACACCGCTTTGAGCTAGACTCGAACGGGAACTGGTGCACGACAACGGGCCTTGCTGCACTCTTGGTTACAACACTCCCGGGGGATATGTTTTGATAAATTCACAATCTTAGTATGAACCCTTATTAAGGTAAACATTCCCCAAAGAATATATGCTAGAAAGTAGATCACAAAAATCCTAGATTAAAGCCTGTAGACTCATGAGTTAAGGAAATGAAAGTTTATTTATAAGTCATCAAATTTTTTCTTTGGATTACCCTTTATGTGTTACCCCTAACTTTCCTTTTATTCTAGCCAATGGCTAGTAATAGGAGGACTCGGGCTAACAACCGTTGTGAAGATCAGTGTGATGACTGTACTAATGAGATGCCAAATCCAATGGGAGCGGGAATCACGAACTTTGTCATTCTTCTATCTCAGCTAACTCAAGTTTTGAATAGAAACACGGGTCAAGAGGAACGTTCAACCCCCCCTAAGAAGGAACAATTTGCTATCAAGAGCTTCATGAGACAAAGTCCTCCTACGTTTAGTGGATCATCCGATCCCACGATCGCTGAACAATGGATCAACTCCATTGAAAAGATATTCTCCATCCTCTAATGTTATGAACAAGAGAAGGTTCTCCTGGATTCTTATCATATGGAGGGTGAAGCTTATCAATGGTGGACTTTGATCAAAAATACAAAGACTGAGGAGGAGATTGAGGCTTTGTAATGGAAGGAATTCCGGAAGATGTTTTTCAATAAATATTTTCCGCGCACCCTCCGGCTTAAGATGGAAAGGGACTTCCTTTCCCTCAAGAAAAAAGATGAAGAATCTGTTGGAGCGTATGAGGAAAACTTCACAAGGCTTGCACGATATGCTTCCGGATTTGTCGTTACCCCTGAATGCAAGGTTGACCGCTTCTTTGGTGGGCTGAAGCCTAGCTTGAGGAAAGCATTAGTGATCCGTGACTTCAACAGCTATGAGGATATTGTCCGATGTGCCCTCACGGTCGAAATGGAGATCAGAGAATCATAGGGGTATCATGGGGACAATAAGCGTAAGGTAGACTTCAATGCTGGTGGTCCGATGGATAAATCCAACGATGCTAAGAAGTTCCAGCACCCCACTTGCCAAAAGTGTGGAAAGAATCACCCTGAAAATTGCCTTAAGGGGACGAGAAAATGCTTCAGGTGTGGAAGAGAAGGGCACCTAGCTGTTAACTATCGACAAGAAGGACCCGCGACTACGACAGAGGAGAGGAATGATCTGTTCGAACCTCAACGCGTTGTTCAATGCTATAAATACAAAGAACCGGGTCATTTTGAAAATCAGTGCCCTAATCCAAGGGTTATCGGAGGCAACCAACAACCTACAAGACAGTAAGGAAGAGTTTTTTTCCATCACTTCTGCCGAAGTGAACCCTGGCAATGAAGTGGTGACAGGTACGCTAGTTATTCATTAAATAATAGCGAACATACTTTTTGATTCAGGTTCTATGCATTCTTTTATATCTCGAAAGCTTAGTAGAACAATCCCAGCACCACCACAAATCATGGAAGTAAAGATGTCGGTGAGTATGGGAAATGGGGAAATCATTGCATCCCATGAGTATAAGTCCTCCCCTATTATAGTCTGTGGATTGAATTTCCCAGCGAACCTCATCATACTCCCTCTGGTGGAATTTTATGCAATTCTTGGCATGGATTGGATTTCCTTATATAGAGCCAACATAAATTGTCGGGAGAGGGAAATCACACTCTATATGGAGAATCGACCCCCGATTCTTTACAAGTGTCAAGAGGAAGATGAATCTCCTTTAGATCCATCATCTCAAGCATGGATATTACTGCCCTATGAGCATGCGTATCTGGCTCAGATGATTGAGTCCAAAGAAGAAACCATCCTTGAAGAAATGCCTATTGTGAGGGAATTCGCGGAAGTGTTTCCCGAGGAACTGCCTGGTCTTCCTCCTAGAAGAGATGTTGAGTTCTCAATTGAACTTATACTTGGGGCGTTACCAATATCCAAGAATCCATATAGAATGGCTGTTGTTGAGCTTGAAGAGATGAAGAAACAACTACAGGAGAATCTGGATAAAAGGTTTATACGCCCAAGTGCTTCACCATGGGGTGCACCAGTCCTCTTCGTCAAGAAGAAGGATGGGTCAATGTGTATTTTCATCGATTATCGTGAACATAACAAAATCACGATAAAGAACAAGTATCCTCTCCCAAGAATCGATGACTTGTTTGATCAGCTGCGTGGAGCACAATACTTATCCAAGGTGGATTTGCGGTCGGGATATTATCAAGTAAGGGTGAAGAAGGAAGATGTCCCCAAGACTGCTTTTTATACAAGATACGGGCACTATGAATTCATAGTAATGCCTTTAGGACTCACCAATGCTCCAACAATCTTCATGGACTTAATGAATAGAGTCTTTAGAGATTACCTTGAAAAATTTGTGGTAGTCTTTATAGATGATATTCTAATATACTCCAAAACCAAGGAGGATCATGAGGAGCATTTAAGAACTATACTAGAGACTTTGCGCAAGGATAAGCTCTATGAAAAGTACAACAAGTGTGAGTTATGGTTGAAGGAAGTCTCATTCTTAGGCCATATCATCACAAGCAATGGGATATCTGTGGATCCCTCCAAAACAGATGCAATTGAGGGATGACTGAGGCCAACATCGGTAACAGATATCTGTAGCTTCTTGGGGTTAGCAGGATATTATCGACGATTTGTGAGAAATTTCTCACGATTGTCCAACCCTCTTAACAAGATAACTCGAAAGGGAGTAAAGTTTTCTTGGAGTGATGAATGCGAAGAAAGCTTCAAGGAGTTGAAAAAGAGGCTTATCACTGTGCCCGTGCTCACTTTACCCACAAGTGGGGAACTTTTTGTGGTATTCAGTGATGCCTCAAAGAAGGGCTTAGGATGTGTGCTGATGCAGAATGATAAAGTGATATCCTATGCCTCAAGGCAGTTGAAAATCCATGAGAGAAACTATACAACGCATGATCTGGAGTTGGAAGCGGTGATCTTTTCCTTGAAAATCTGGCGGCATTATCTCTATGGAGAGAAATGTGAGATATATACTGACCACAAGAGTCTTAAATATATATTCACATAGAAAGAGCTTAATATGCGCCAGAGAAGATGGATAAAGCTCATCAAGGATTATGAGTGTTCAATACATTACCACCCTGGGAAAGCGAACAAGGTGGCAGATGCCCTAAGTAGAAAGGATCCAGTGATTCTATCAATGATGTGAATTGAGAAGGATCCAATATTCTTAGACTTGATGAAGATGGATGCGGGAATCATAAAAAAAGGAACATTATCAACCCTTTCACAAATGATTGCTCAACCATCTCTTTTGGAAAGGTTAAAGGATGCTCAAAAGGATGATGTTGGAATTCAAGAAAAAGTGGAAGCTATTAAAAAGGGAAAATCCTCAGAGTTTAATGTTAATGAAGAAGGAATTGTGCGGTTTGGGAAAAGACTACATGTTCCATCAAGTCCGGATCTAAAGAAGGAACTTTTGGATGATTCACATAGTTAAAATTTCTCTATTCACCCAGGGATCACAAAGATGTATCAAGATCTCCGAGAAAACTTTTGGTGGGATAATATAAAGAAGGAGATCGCTGAATATACATAAAAGTGCATGGTGTGTCAGCAAGTGAAGGCAGAGAGGCAGAAGTCTAAGGGGATGATGCAAACATTTCCCATACCAGAATGGAAATGGGAGAAAATCACCATGGACTTTGTCAACGGACTTCCAAGGACATCCAAAGGCAACAATGCAATCTGGGTTATTGTGGATCGTCTTACAAAGACTGTACACTTCATTTCTATTCGAGCGGATTTCTATTTGGATCAACTGGCACAGATATATATCAGGGAAGTGGTAAGGTTGCATGGAGTACCAATATCTATTGTGTCTAACCGAGATCCAAGATTCACCTCTAAGTTTTGGAAGAGTCTTCAACATGATCTGAATACTGAACTGAACTTCAGTACGTCCTATCATCCTCAAACTGATGGCCAATCTGAGAGGACTATCCAAACACTTGAGGATATGTTGAGAGCATGCTCAATGGACTTTAAAGGAAGATGGGATCAACATCTTCCTCTGGCTGAGTTCTATTATAATAATAGTTTCCACTCGAGCATCCAAATGGAACCATATGAATCCCTATATGGGAAAAGGTGCAGAACACCGGCATGCTGGGATGAGGTTGGTGAACGTAAGCTGCTTGGACTAGAAATGGTCGAAGAAATGGTAGAGAAGGTGAAAACCATTCAACAACATATCAAGGTAGCCCAGACTCGACAGAAGAGTTAAGCAGATAATCGTTGATGAGACCTTGAATTTAAAGTTGGAGACATGGTGTTTCTACGCATATCTATGTGGAAGAAGGTCATGAGGTTTGGAAAGAAAGGTAAGTTAAGTTCAAGGTACATCAACACCTTCGATATTCTTGATTGTGTTGGGGCTGTGGCCTATCGACTAGAACTTCCACCTACCATGGCCAAGGTGCATGATGTCTTTCATGTATCCCTCTTAAGGAAGTACATACCGGACCCTTCACATGTACTCTCTTCCGAGGTGGTACAATTGGAAGATGATCTTTCTTATGATGAGCAACTAGTGAAGATCTTAGATTGCGGAGAAAAAGTTCTACGAAATAATACAATGCCCCTCGTCAAGGTGTTGTGGAAAAACCACAAGTTTGAAGAAGAGACTTTGGAATCAGAGGATATGATAAAGCTGAGTTACCCACATTTGTTTTAGTGTGGGAAAAGGAAAATTTCGAGGGCGAAATTTCTTAAGGGGGGAATATTGTAACGACTTAAAGTTTCTTTAATGGAAAATCCCTCTTGTTCCAGTTAAATGTCTCTTTATGAAAAATGTTTTTATAAGATGTCAACTTATTTGGTTTTATGTTAAGAGTTTTTACCGTTGTTAATATATCCATTGAACAGTGATCACATGATTAGTATAAATATAGGACCTTAACAAATCCAATTTACTCAAAAAAAAGAAGTGATGGCCTCATCCAGTAGAATTTCCCCATACGAAGCCCATTTGTCGGAGCTCGGAAAAGAGGTGGCATCCTTGGGCTTTGCTCTTGACCAAGCCCAAGCTGAGCTTCATCATGTCAAGCTCAAACATGACCGTCTATGGAAAAAGTGGAAGTTGATTGAAATTACCACTCGATCGATGTTATCTGAGCTACCCCAAGAGTCTGTCACCATCGCAAACCTTACCCTTAGGTCTTATGCGGCTATTTTAAGGGGTTATGTAACAAATAAGTAGTACTATGTTCATGTACATTATTTTTGTATATAATAATGAATATAATTTCTAGTCATTTGTGATACATTGTAAATAGTTTTTAAAGTACAAATGGTGTTTTTAGTTATTATTTAATTAAGAAATCTATTTTAATGTATTTTTGAATTAAATAATATTTTAATAAAATAATAATATTATTATTAAATTAATTTTTATTAAATATAAATGATCTTATAATTTTATGAATGAAATTAAAATTTTATATTATGGTTTGAAAGCCATTTCTGTTGAAACCCGTGAATTTTCGATAAATGTTGGTTTTTATTTTAAAAGTGAAAATTAACATATTTAGAAATTTTTTTAGATAAAATAAATTTCATTTCTGGAATCAAGATGTCGAAATTATCCAACGGTGAATTTTTCATAATTTTCTAAGACAGTCAAATTTTTGGGTAAAAATTAAATACCGTTTAAATATATAATGTGTTTTAATACATCATAATGACCCAATGGTGATGTAATAAAATACCATAATCCTTATTTTCAGCCAATATATGTTTTATCATTAAAATAATGTGATTTTGGGTTTGTTTGAATTACTTTTAAAAGCATTAATGGACCCCTCAAGACATATTCAACACTTTGCCTTTTTAAATTAATTTCCATGGGAGTGTGACTCACCTCCACATAAGCAACCCTAATATTTTAAGAAGTTCGGACTTTGGACATATAAAATATTTTTTTCCTCTTCCCTTTTCCAAAAACCATGGGCAAAAACCATGGTATGGTTTGTGGTTTGGATTAATTTAATGTAAGGGGACCCAAACCTAAATAATAAAGAATTCCCTCAACTTTCCTATATAAACCCACCCAAGCTCCCACTTCCTCCTCACTAAAATACTGTTGGTCGGAGTGGACACTCAAGAGGGGGGTTAATTGAGTTCCAATTAAAATTTCTGTTAAAAACAATTTCTATTTAAATCCCCCAATTTCAAAAATAGATTAAACTGTAGTGAATTTATACAGATTATAAAGGTTCAATTAGTTTCTCAAAGATTGATTAGTTCTCAGTTAACTTAATCTTATGATTAATTTAACTTTTGAAACTAACTTACTGGTTTACAATAAATATAAACACTTGCAAGTTTAACTATCAAAGTATCTTTGAAAATAAATTATATTTCAAAGTAATAGCAGCAGAATATGAAATAAATATGTACTGTATGGATATAAACATTAACTAAAAACACAGAGGAGTTAACCAAGAGGTTCAGTCTCAAGCCGAGACTTAGTCCTCTCTAAAGTTTATATAAAGATGATCCACACCCTGGATCGGGGTTCAACAGTTTACAACTGTCCAGGTCCAAGACCTCTACCACTGTTATTCGTGGGAAACAAAATGACAGCAACCAGTTGTTCAGGTCACACACGACCTCTACCACTATCCACAGTGGGAAAATGAATGAAAAGATAGTGAGTGAGGATTTAAAAATCCTCCAGTTAAGGTTCAGGAGACAGTGTGTGTGTAAAATACAACAGATAACACACACTTCTCATAATGTAAAAAGTAAATCACAGAGATAAAGATTTAGAGTTTAGAAATGGATCTAGTGATCTTCTGCAGCTCTTGACTCCTTTTGTTGATTAGAATTCGTTCTGAGTCTTCTTCTGGTTTTTGTCTGGAAAATAGAGTATCATCTGTTTCCTTGACTTCCAGGTTCATCTTTCTTATCGGCTCAAAGAATGAAGAGTTTTTTGTAGTTCTTATTTAGAATAGATTTCTCGATGTATGCTCTATGTTCTGGAGGCTGGTAGTAGTAGTCTCGTGAGTGCAAGTTCTCCAGTTGTTCTTGGCACGTTTTGAGTCTTGATCGCAAGTGTGTTCTGTGTGCTCGATCTCTTCAAGTCTATTGTATCTCCCCCATCTTTGATACATACACAATTTCCTTTTTATGCCTTTTTTTTTGTTTTTCTGAGAAGAAGAAATGATTATGCTTTTTGATCGTACTTGGTACGGTTTCCTGAAATGGCAACATAAATCATTTAATAACATTAAATGCATCAAAAGTAACAAATGTAACCGTTAGTATAATAAACAAATAGTGTCGAGGATATAGGATTTGACTCCGCAGTTCATTATAGGTAGCCGTTTGTTTGTAGATGTGTACGGTTTCCTCGGTGTAGGATCTTTCATCGGTAGCTCTTCAAACTCTTATCGGTGGCTCTTATCGGTAGCTCTTATCGGTAGCTCTGTGCATCGGTAGCTCTCTGTCCATCGGTAGCTCTGTGCATCGGTAGCTCTCTATGTATCGGTAGCTCTCTGTCCATCGGTAGCTCTGTGCATCGATAGCTCTGTGCATCAGTAGCTCTGGCTATCGGTAGCTCTGGCTATCGGTAGCTCTGGCTATCGGTAGCTCTGGATATCCGTAGCTCTCGCTATCGGTAGCTCTGGCTATCGGTAGCTCTGACTATCGGTAGCTCTGGCTATCGGTAGCTCTGGCTATCGGTAACTCTGGCTATCGGTAGCTCTGGCTATCGGTAGCTCTGGCTATCGGTAGCTCTGGCTATCGGTAACTCTGTGTCTTATGCAAACCACATCTAATTGACTTAGAATGGTTTCAAAGCTTGTATAAACAAGGATAATTGAGATTAACATAAATCAGAGATTATTTAAACATTATTATTAACTTGATCACTGATTTAAAAGAATTAAAATGTAGATCAACAATAATTGAGAATAACATAATATATGAACACATAATTGGGATTATCAAAACATATAAATACACAATTGGGATTATCAAACCAGGTGAGGTCAACAATCTCCCCCTTTTTGATAATCACAACTTATGATATGACCAAAAATAGTGAGAATATAGTATAAGAGAATATAACATTTATATTCGAATTTCTCAAAGAAAGCAGTATCAGAGGAAATAGAGGAAATTGTAATAGAATGAGATAGATCAAAAATTATCATAGTTAGTATTAAATACAATAGTATCAGAGATAAGCTTTGAAAGAATTGGTACCAAAGAAGGAAATGTAAGAAATAGTATCAAAGGCTCAAATTTCTCCCCTTTGATATTTCTCCTCCTCTTTATAGCATATTTCTCCCCCTCTCTTTATATTTTCTCCCCCTTTCTTTATATTTTTCTCCCCCTTTGTGATAATCAAAAAGTGGGAAAGCAGACATAGAAAACTAATAAACAGAGATAGTGTAAAGAAAAGCATTTGTATTAGACCAGACAAAACTTACATAAATAGAATAGAAAAGAAAAAAAAAATTCCTATCAAACAGCCTGGCCACTTTAGCAATCCTGATCTTCAACATGAGATATTCCTTGTGGATCAGAAGAGGATACAGAAGGTGAGGATGTGGGTGAGGGCTTTGGAATTCTAGAAATGATCACAGGAGGCTGAGCCACTGATACAGTGCCTGGCCTGTATGGGGAAGTTCGGTGAGTGATCATAGGTGTGAGGCTTCTAATGGCCTGAGCAGGAGTCATCTGGATGGGAGACTCAATAGACGCAGAGGTAGGCAAGGCAGGAGGGACAATAACTGGTCTTGCATCAACATGCAAAAAGGGCAGCAACAGATTTCTGAAATCCATAATGATTCCTCCTCCTCTTTCCATAGCAGATATAAAATCATCTTTGTTCTCCATGAAATTTTCTAAGGCAGGAGTCATCTGCCTTAGCTTGCTCACTTGTTCTCGGAAGGCTTGAGTTACAGGGGGTAACTTCATGTTTTCCAACATCATCTTGAAATGATGGTTGAGTTGTTGCTTGGTAAAAATCCTTTGAAAATAATAATCCACCTTGTTCTTGATTTCCTCCTGAGAGGCAGAGGCCTCTTTCATATGGTCGTGGACGATTTTCACTATTTCCCTGAATGAATCTCTTGTAGAGAGCACTACTCGGCTTAGATCTGATGAGTCCACAGAGCCACTGGTTGAAATAGAACCAAGATCCTCCTTCATCATAGCTCGTAATTGATTCAAATCAAATACAGGTTTTAAAGCTAGAGGACCAACTGAGAAAGATACAGTTTCTTTGAAACTTTTGGTCAAACCACTAATCAGAGTTTGCAGTTGAGAGTCCTGATTTTTAACATGATCCTTTATAGAATATTTGAAATCTTCAAATACTGAGACCATTTGTCTTACAACACTTTTCACATAGGCTAAATCCTTATCAGCTTGAGGCTTTGAGCTCATGTAAGAATCTAAAGCAGTAACAAACTTCTTTAAGGCTTCAAGATCTTCTTCTATTCTAGAAGATTGGGTCTGGAACTCTTTGACTGCTTCCATTAGCTCACCCATAAAAGTTGACATATTCAAACCAAGAGAAAGCTCAAGAGATTGTTCTAACAACTTCATTTCTTCACTAAAAAAGTGCTTCATCTCAGCAACTGAGGCACTGAAGGATTCTTTCAACTCATGCTTTAGGGATTCGAGATCAGACTTTGTAACAAAATCAGTAGGAGCAACTGTAGTAGATACTCTTGCAGAAGCTAAACTGACTACAGAATCATTCATGACTGATTGAATCGAGGATACTAAAAAAGATTCCATTGTATCTACTTCTTCTACAAAACCGACTTTGAGATTTTCTTTCAGCACATCTAAATCATGTACTCGGACCACATCATCAGGTAATAACTCATAATTGATGTCATAACTGATCTTTGGTCTATTCAAAGATACTTCATTATCCGAATCAGGATAATCCAAACCACAGACTATAAAACCTGGATCTTCTACCCAGTCTTCAACCTCAACAGCCACTGTAACATTTCCAAGATTGGAATGATGCTCCCCCTCAATGGGTGCATTCTTATGTACAACAACTACATTATCTGCTGGTCTTTCTTCATCTGAATCTTCCACAAAAACTTCCATCTCAGCAGCAGTAAGAAGATTTTCTGGAAAAGGTACAACTTCTTCTCTTTCTTTTTCTACTTCAGCAGTAGGCACAACTGAGTTTCCAATCAATGGACTCAGACTCAACCTAGCAGAATCAGACGATTCAGATACATTCTCTTTTTCTCCTTCTTGCTGAGGAACTGGCTGGTCTTCCTCATGAATAGATAACACTTCCTCTACTTTTCCTTTTCTTGAGTATACAAACTCAGTAATAGGACTTGGGGGCAAGTATGGATCTCCTCAAATATCCATAGGAGTTTCTTCCTCTTCTTCTTCTTATGACTCATCACTGTACTCGGGTTCCTCTTCATCAGGTCCTAATCTTGGATCTCTTTTATCCTTTGGCCTTGAAGGATAATCCACAGGATTAAATTTATCATACACCTTCTGGTCATCACTGACCCATTCTCTTTTCCACGGGTTCCAATTGATTTTCATTTACTTATAAACTATAGTAGTGATACAGAAGTTATTCTTAACTACAACTGTCTCATCCTGAGACTCAGCTATCCCTTTCACTTTTATCATCACAGAGATCATTTTGTCAAAGAATAAAGCATTAGTCTTTGATTTCGGCCTAATCATGTCTTCCATTTGACTCAACAGCAGTCTGAACAGATTAACTTTCACACCATGTCTTAACAGATGTAGAAGATAAATATCTTGATATCTCAGATTAGAAAAATATCCTCTCCTCGGTATCAAAACATGTTGAACAAATTTGAAAAGCAATCTGTTCTCTCCATCCAATTCAGTAGCAACCACTTGCCTTTGACTTCCATTACCCATTAGTTCTTTTAAAGCGGTCTCATAGTCAAAGATGTTACTGGTAGGTGGAATTTCTCTTGATACATACCCGGATACACCTTCATGTGGGACTTTTAAACATTCAGCCCACTCTACTGAAGAAAATGACATTTCTTTTCCATTTAAAAAAGAACTTACCCGATTCTCATTCTCAGACTTCTCGAAGCTTACGAATTCGTAGAACTGTTTCACCAACTTCGGGTAGTAGGGACCATTGTTATTTGAAAAACAATCTACCCATCTCTGATCTTCCAGAATTTCAAGCACCAACGACTTGCTTGGTAGCATCCAATCTACGCATAGCTCCTTTTCAATCACAATATCTCTATTTTGAAAATGAGGGTTTACTGGTCGCTTTCCCGACCTAGTTCTGACATTACTTACACTAGCTTCTTGCTGCACTTTCTGCTTCTTTTTTTTAGGCTCTACACTGTCATCTCTGCTGGCAGGAATCTTGGTTTTTGCCATCGCGGATTTAGGGTTCTTAGTCGATTAGGGAGCTAAGATTCGAAGGTGAAAGGTTTTGGGTCTGGTGGAGTGAGAAGCGGCTTAGGCTTAGTTTTATCATGTAGGAATCATAAATAAACGAATAAAGTAAAATAAAATAAAAATAAAATGATTCATATTCTTGGCGGCAGACATAAGTTTTAAAACATTGCATCGGTGAGAATTTCAACATCGGTGAGAATTTCAACATCGGTGAGAATTTCAACATCGGTGAGAATTTCAACATCGGTGAGAATTTCAACATCGGTGAGAATTTCAACATCAGTGAGAATTTCAAAATCGGTGAGAATTTCAACATCGGTGAGAATTTCAACATCGGTGAGAATTTCAACATCGGTGAGAATTTCAACATCGCTGAGAATTTCAACATCGGTGAGAATTTCAACATCGGTGAGAATTTCAACATTGGTGAGAATTTCAACATCGGTGAGAATTTCAACATTGGTGAGAATTTCAACATCGGTGAGAATTTCAACATTGGTGAGAATTACACATCCCCATCTCGTGCCTAATGTAACTTAACCTATCAGAACTTAAAGGTTTACTGAAAATATCGGCCAATTGATGTTCAGAGACAATAAATTCAAGAGTAATATCACCTTTTTGATAATGATCTCTCAGAAAATGATGTCTTACATATATGTGTTTGGTTCTAGAGTGAGATACAGGGTTCTTATATATGTTTATTGCACTAGTGTTTTCACAGTTAATTGAAACATGTTTAAACTCAAATCCATAGTCCAATAAAGTGTGTTTCATCCACATAATTTGTGCACAGCAACTACCAGCAACTATATACTCTGCTTCGGTAGTAGACAATGCAACTGAGTTCTGTTTCTTACTACACCATGACACTAGGGATCTTCCAAGTAAATGACATGTTCCAGATGTGCTCTTCCTTTCTAACTTACATCCAGTAAAGTCAGCATCTGAATAGCTAGTTAGGTCAAAAGATTGTCCTTTTGGATAAAACAAACCTAAATATACAATATGCTTAAGATATTTAAAAATCCTTTTAACAGTCAGTAAGTGTGATTCTTTAGGATTAGTTTGAAATCTAGCGCACATACATACACTGAACATAATGTCTGGTCGACTAGCAGTAAGATAAAGTAAGCTCCCAATCATACCTCTGTAATTAGTTTTATCCACTGGTTTCCCAGCTTCATCTGTATCCAACTTACAGGTAGTACTCATAGGTGTATCATTTTCCTTAATACTATCCAATCCAAAAAGTTTTAAAAGATCTTTTGTATATTTAATTTGATTTAAAATAATTCCATCTCTAGTTTGAAAAATTTTAAAACCAAGAAAATACTTAGCTCTCCCATTAAGATCATTTCAAATTCATTTTTCATACTTTTTTAAAAAGCAGTACATAAAGAGTGTTTATAAGATCCAAATATAATATCATCAACATAGATTTGTACAACTAAAACATCTTTAGAAATTCTTTTAATAAAAAGAGTTGGATCAGAAATCTCTTTAGTAAAACCTTTTGAAATAAGAAAATTGCTGAGTCTATCATACCAAGCTCTTGGAGCTTGTTTTAAACCATATAAAGCTTTAGAAAGTTTAAAAACTTGATTTGGAAAATGAGGGTTTGTAAATCCAGGTGGTTGTTCCACAAAAACATCTTCCATTATAAAACCATTTAGAAATGCACTTTTGACATCCATTTGATATAACTTGAAATTCAGATGTGATGCATATGCAAGTAAGATCCTAATAACTTCCAGTCGAGCTACAGGTGCAAAAGTTTCTCCATAGTCTATACCCTCTTCTTGACTATATCCCTGTGCAACTAGTCTAGCTTTGTTTCTAACTATGTTTCCTGATTCATCAACTTTATTTCTAAAAACCCATTTTGTGCCTATTGTCAAGGTGTCCTTGGGTCTGTCAACTAATTCCCAGTCTTTGTTTCTTTCAAATTGATTTAACTCTTCTTTCATGGCTATTACCCAAAATTCATCATTGATAGCATCATTGATATTTTTGGGTTCTAGCTGTGACAGAAAAGCTTGATGTTCAACCTGGTTCCTTAGAGAAGCTCTAGTTTGTGTTCCTCTATCAAGATTACCAAAAACAGCATCTAAATGATGATTCTTTAGAATCTTAGTCGATTTGGTAAAGGTTGGACTAGAAACTTCAGGTTCATCTATAGGTTCGGGTTCAACAGAAGAAGATTCTGGAAAAAGTCCAGAACTGGATGTTTTTATAACAGGTTCTTTAGATTTATCATTAAGGTCCAGAATAGAAAAATCTTCTTCAAGATTCTCAAGAGAGGTTTTAGGATCATGTGGATCAGTTTCATCGAATTTGATGTGAACAGATTCATCCACACATTTGGTTATCTTATTGAAAACTCTATAAGCTTTACTTGAAATAGAGTAGCCCAGAAAAATTCCTTCATCACTCTTGGATGCAAATTTTTCAAGATTGTCTTTGATATTGAGAATAAAGACTTTGCAGCCAAAAACTCTGAAGTAGTTAACCTTAGGTTTCCTATGGTTCCACAACTCATAAGGAGTCCTCTTAAGAACAGGTCTAATCAAGACTCTATTGATAACATAACAAGCTGTATTAACAGCTTCATCCCAAAAGTAAATAGGTAGTTCATATTCATTGAGCATGGTTCTAGCTATTTCTTGAAGGGTTTGGTTTCTCCTTTTTACTACACCATTTTGTTGGGGTGTCCTAGGGGCAGAGAAATTGTGACTATAGCCATTGTGTGAGCAGTAAGATTCAAACTCATGATTTTTGAAACTCACGACCATGATCACTTCTTAGGGTTTTAATCTTAAGTCCACTAAGGTTCTCTACAGACTTGGAATATTTAACAAAGTAAGGACAAGCTTCACTTTTGTGAGCTAGAAAGTATACCCAAGTATATCTAGAAAAGTCATCTACAAGGACATAGACATAATGCTTCCCATTTAAACTAGAAACTCTTGATGGTCCAAACAAATCCATGTGAACCAACTCAAGTGGTTGAGAAGTTGAGACTTATTTCTTTGATTTAAAAGAAACTTTGTGTTGTTTTCCCTTTTGACAAGGATTACACACTTTTTCATTTGGGAATTCTAATTTAGGAAAGTCTCTAACTAAGTTTTTTCTAGCCAGTTTTCTGAGTGAGTGAATGTTGCAGTGTCCAAATCTTCTGTGCCATAGCCAATATTCTTTATGAAAAGCATTCAAACAAGAAATATTTTGTTTGGCTAAAGAATTTAAATCAACAGCATAAACATTTTCATTCCTTAGAGTAGAAAATACTAAAGAATTTTTGGAGTTAAAAACATCACATGAATCATTTTTAAACTTGACATTGAAACCATCGTCACATAATTGAGATATACTAACAAGTTATATTTAAGTCCATCAACGAATAAAACTTTAGAAATTAATACTGAGTCAGTGTTACCAATCTGGCCTAGGCCGATGATTTTTCCTTTAGAGTTTTCACCAAAGGTGACATGACCTCCATCAACCTTTATTAAGCTCTTGAAGCAAGAATAATCTCCAGTCATGTGTCTTGAGCACCCACTGTCTAAATACCATATCTTCTTGTGACAGCTCTTCAAGCAGGTCTCCTATAAAACAGATTTAAACAGGAAATGACTTTGGTACCCATATTTTCTTGGGTCTAGATAGGTTGACAATCAGGGCTTTAGGTACCCAGATTTGTTTTATTGGTTTTATACAATTAACAGAAGTAACAGATTTTGAAAGATAGACTTTATTTGGTCTATAACCATATGAATATCCTGTTGAAGCATATGAATTTCCAAAACTGGAACTAGCAATATTTTTTTTCAGACTTAGGAATAAATCGGGTTCTGGTGAACTGTCTCTGTCCTGGTTGGTATCCTAAACCAGTAGTATATCTAGGTGCAACTTTCTTTCCTAGAATTTGAGTTAGAGAATCCTTTCTATTTGTGAATTTTTCTAAATCCTTTCTATGTTTCTCATTTGATAGTTTCAGTTCTATATTTTCCTTTAGTAGTTGAGCATTCTTTTCCTTTTCTATATCAATATCAGACTTATGCTTAACACTTAAAGCATACTGTTTCTTTAAACCTTTGTATTTGTCTTTAAGCTCATTACAGGTTTCTTCCAACATATCACAGTACTCAAATAGTTCAGCTTTTGACATGTTTTCCGAATCAGAATCATCTCCAGAATAATATGAATTTAAAACAGGAGTGTCAGATGTTACCTCAGAAGTATTTGTCATGAAACACATGTTGGCTCGATTCCTTTCAGAGTCTGAAGATTCAGCTTCACTAGTGCTGTCTTCTGAATCACTCCAGGTAGCCTTCATGGATTTCTTGTACTTATTGTCTTTGTAATCATATTTCTTTTTGAATTTTAACTTTGGACAGTCTGCTTTGATATTTCCTTTTCGCTTTCATTCGTAGCAGACAACTTCATCAGTCCTGTCATCCTTCTTCCAATCCTTTTTCCATTTGCCTTGTTGATCATACTTTCCTTTGTAATTTGTTTTCCTAAAGAATTTCTTTTTCCTATAAAAATTCTTGAATCTCCTGGCTATTTGAGCCATCTCGGAATCAATGTCAGATTCTAAATTTTCACTCGTTGAACTCTCAGTCTCCATTTGTAGTTTATCATTGTCTTTACTCTTAAAGGCAGTAGTTTTAAACGCTACAGATTTTCTTTTGGGTTCCTCATCTTCTTCTTTATTTACTTTAAGCTCTTCTTCATACATCATCATCTTACCAATTAACTCCTTGACAGACAGTGCTCCAATGTCACAGGATTCTCTAATTGAAACGGATGTACCTCTCCATCTATCTGGCAAACATCTCAGTATTCTCATAATTTGTTCTTTTGCAGGAACAATCTTTCAGAGTGAGCTCATTGTGTTTACTATCTCATTGAACCTGATATACATGTCAGAAATAGGTTCATCATTCTTAATTTTGAAATTATCATATTTAATAGTATAAGTTTTTAATATCATTTCTTTAACATTAGTTGTTCCTTCGTGAGAAACAGCCAAGGTATCCCAAATTTCAAAAGCAGTTTTGCATGCAGAAATTCTGTTGAATTCTTCATCTCCTAGAGCATAGTACAGAGCATTCATAGCTTTACAATTATTATTTTAAGCAGTCTTTGTAGGTTCATCCCAAGTAGATCTATCAGTAGTGGGAATTTTTTATTCAGATTCAATAGCAGTCCAAATATAAAAACTCATGCTTTCTAGATGAATTTTCATTTTAAGTTTCCACTGAGCATAGTTATTTCCATTAAAGAAAGGTGGCCGGTTAGTAGCAGCACCCTCAAGTCTATTATCCATTATAAACAAAATTTAAAGAGATAAAAATTTAGAAATAACAGAAATTTTAAGAACTTTAAAATACAACTAAAATCACAGTTGAAAACAGAGTAATTTAGAAGATATTAACCTCCTCTGATACCAAATGTTGGTCGGAGTGGACACTCAAGAGGGGGGTGAATTGAGTTCCAATTAAAATTTCTGTTAAATAAAATTTCTATTAAAATCCCCCAATTTCAAAAACAGATTAAACTGTAGTGAATTTATACAGATTATAAAGGTTCAATTAGTTTCTCAAAGATTGATTAGTTATCAGTTAACTTAATCTTATGATTAATTTAACTTTTGAAACTAACTTACTGGTTTACAATAAATATAAACACTTGCAAGTTTAACTATCAAAGTAGCTTTGAAAATAAATTATATTTCAAAGTAATAGCAGCGGAATATGAAATAAATATGTACCGTATGGATATAAACTTTAACTAAAAACACAGAGGAGTTAACCAAGAGGTTCAGTCTCAAGCCGAGACTTAGTACTCTCTAAAGTTTATATAAAGATGATCCACACCCTGGATCGAGGTTCAATAGTTTACAACTGTCCAGGTCCAAGACCTCTACCACTGTTATTCGTGGGAAACAAAACAACAATAATCAGCTGTTCAGGTCACACACGACCTCTACCACTATCCACAGTGGGAAAATGAATGAAAAGATAGTGAGTGAGGATTTACAAATCCTCCAGTTAAGGTTCAGGAGACAGTGTGTGTATAAAATACAATAGATAACACACACTGCTCATAATGTAAAAAGTAAATCACAGAGAAAAAGATTTAGAGTTTAGAAATGGCTCTAGTGATCTTCGTGCAGCTCTTGACTCCTTTTTTTGATTAGAATTCGTTCTGAGTATTCTTCTGGTTTTTGTCTGGAAAACAGAGTATCATTTGTTTCCTTGACTTCCAGGTTCATCTTTCTTATCGGCTCAAAGAATGAAGAGTTTTGTGTAGTTCTTCTTTAGCATATATTGCTCGATGTATGCTCTATGTTCTGGAGGCTGGTAGTAGTAGTCTCGTGAGTGCAAGTTCTCCAGTTGTTCTTGGCACGTTTTGAGTCTTGATCGCAAGTGTGTTCTGTGTGCTCGATATCTTTAAGTATATTGTATCTCCCCCATCTTTGATACATACACGATTTCCTTTTTATGCCTTTTTTTTGTTTTTCTGAGAAGAAGAAATGATTATGCTTTTTGATCGTACTTGGTACGGTTTCCTGAAATGGCAACATAAATTATTTAATAACATTAAATGCATCAAAAGTAACAAATGTAACCATTAGTATAATAAACAAATAGTGTCGAGGATATAGGATTTGACTCCGCAGTTCATTATAGGTAGTCGTTTGTTTGTAGATGTGTACGGTTTCCTCGGTGTAGGATCTTCCATCGGTAGCTCTTCAAACTCTTATCGGTGGCTCTTATCGGTAGCTCTTATCGGTAGCTCTGTGCATCGGTAGCTCTCTATCCATCGGTAGCTCTGTGCATCGGTAGCTCTCTGTGCATCGGTAGCTCTCTGTGCATCAGTAGCTCTCTGTCCATCGGTAGCTCTGGCTATCGGTAGCTCTGGCTATCGGTAGCTCTGGCTATCGGTAGCTCTGGCTATCGGTAGCTCTGGCTATCGGTAGCTCTGGCTATCAGTGGCTCTGGCTATCGGTAGCTCTGTGTCTTATGCAAACCACATATAATTGACTTAGAATGGTTTCAAAGCTTGTATAAACAAGGATAATCGAGATTAACATAAATCAGAGATTATTTAAACATTATTATTAACTTGATCACTGATTTGAAAGAATTAAAATGTAGATCAACAATAATTGAGAATAGCATAATATATGAACACATAATTGGGATTATCAAAACATATAAATACACGATTGGGATTATCAAACCAGGTGAGGTCAACAAATACCTTGGAGTTCGTCCAACCTATGACCTACTCTCTCTAGAATCCTCCCAAGGTGCCCCAATCTCCCAAGAAGCCTCTCACAAGCCTCTCTCTAGCCTTTGGAAGCACACTTCCAAGTAAGGGGTTTTTCTTCCTTTCTCTTTTTTTTCAATTTTCTTTAAGTTGTATTACCCTTTAAATTTCAATTATGAATGTTGGGGTATGGTTTCGAACCTCCCCCTTACTTCCCTCTTATTGTTTGAATGATGGTAGACCCCTTTCTCTCTCATTAAATGCCTCCCATGTACACCCGTTACTATGCTGAAATTCCGAAAGGAACTTCTCTCTCCTCTTTTACATTCAAGCAATATTTTTGTGTCATGAATCTAAATTCCATTACAATTGTTGGGACATGTATATGAACTAATTACTTTCCATTACATGTAAATATGATGAGGAACCCCTTTCTCTCTCATCAACCATTTTTATGAATTCTTATGTCACGCCGTTACGCTGCCGAAATCACACCGATTTTCTAAGCCAATGCCAATGTGTAGTGAATACCATGCCCATTTATCCATCAAGGGTATTCACCTTTATGCACATTTACTTATTGATTATAAAGTTTCATGTATGAATTCCACATTCCTTTATCGTGGAACAAATGATTATGTTTTATGAATCCATGTTTTATGATCCATGTGGCACACTTATGCATGAAATGAAATGTTTAAGAAGGGTGCGCCCTTATAGCGCTCCAATGCATTGGGTAAAGTATAGTATCATGATACATCATGTGAAATGAGTGTTGACTCATGCTAATTCAAGTGCAACGAGGGTTTACTCATGCTTTATGTGCAATGAGGGTTTACTCATGCTCTATGTGCAATGAACCTTGGCTCATGCTAATTCCATGTTAAGTGTTGTTTCCACATTTCCATGTTATGATTATCATTCTTTATCATGCCTTTATGTTCATGTTTTTCTTATACTCTATTGATATGCCTATTGTCTAACATGTATTGTACTCCTCATGTTATTCCATGTGTACTCCCTTACTGGGCTTTATAGCTCACCCTTTTCTTATACATGTCCTCAGGTTATCCCATGTAATGCCAAGTACGAGGGAATTTAGTGGTCATGTAAAGGAAGTTTTCAATAAAGATGTTGTATTTAATGTTTTAAGTTTTTATGTAATGATCCTAAGACCCAAAGACACTAAACCTCTCGATCTTCTTTGTTGTATCAAGTGAAGTTTTATGTAATAAATCATGTTTAAGTTGTAATAAAAAGTAGGGTTGTCATAATGATTCATTTAATATGGATTCTATATTGAAATAGTTAATTCATTAACATAATCACATCAATTCCATTAAATAGAAGAGAATCAAGATTCATATTTCCCAATAGACCAACTTGGGATAAAATAATCTTGAAAATAGAAGTTTCCTTTGATAATAAAATCTTTAGGGTGTTGAATTAATACTCATTGAAGACTTCCTAGATACACTAGTGTGGCTAGAATAATGACCCAATAAGGCATCCATAAATCTCAAGTGGAGGATAAGTATACCTTCTTCCCTTAATTTTCATGACCAAATCCTGGAGTAGGAGTTGCAATGAATTTCCCTTGTTTATTTTATTCTAGAGGATACTGATGTTTGTCATCCTTGTTAGTATAAAGTTCTTTTTAGTTCAAACTAGGTCACTCATATTTCAACATATATAATCCATATGTCAACCTATATCATTATAGGTTCAACCAATGTTACATTGAGTGATGTTCTATCATACTACTTAAACCAATACCTTAAATTAATTATGAAATAAATCCTTCATAATGGTTTGTAAATAGAATTTAATAAACCAAAATATATTCCCTAAGAGTGTCTATCTAAGTGTACAATTATACCACTTTTTAATTTATTGGGCCATGGATGAGTTAATACCCAACATTATTTCTTTGTGGTTATTAACCCTAGTTACAACTGTGCCAGAGCCTACATCCACTTTCTAGTATCTAGACAAGGATTTATTTTCTAGGAATACCACAAAACTTCTAATTTAAAAAAAATTGAATATGTTATCCTATACTTAGACATAACCATTAGTCTTATCCTGAGGGGTTTCACTAAAGGTTTGTTATCCTAATCCTCAAAATATTTGATATTAACTAAATTAACTTAAAGGGTTATCTATACCTTTTAAATTAGGATAAACCTTTACTTATCAAACTTTGATAACATTTATAACTCAAAAAATATCCTCAATATATAACATCCTAATTTCCAAATTTATATAAACCCTACTCTAATACTAACTATGATGGACCAGACCTAATAAAACACATTCTCAATACCTTTTAGGATTAGAGTTTTAGAGAATTAGGACAAAAATTAACTAATAAAACTCATGTTTTTGTCAAATAATGAGCATTTTTTCCTTTACACTATAAGATAAACTACTTAATCTGCAATAAGTCTTCAATATCTCCAATAATTTATTCTCATAAGATACCCTTTTGGGAACATCTTATTTATTACTTTTCTTCATAACCTGGGGAAATGTAAACATAATAAAGGGGTGAGATCACATGCTCTGTAAGGTTAAACATAAGTGATAACAATCAAGGATTATATGTGATAATATAATGAGCATATGTGTATAATCAATATAGATAAGAAAATCATACCCAACAAAGATCAGGTCATAAATCATAGAATAAAGTTTGAAATAAAATATAGCATGAATCGAAAGAGTGAGTCAATAAATATTATCCACAAGAGTATAAAATATTTATGAGAATAGGAATAAAACAATGAAACATCTTTCAACTTTGTAACAAACATTAGTATTAGTAACATTACTTTTATTAGACAAACCATTAGTTTCTATACTTATGAGAAACTAAAATATACTCATGAATTCTTATCTCACAAGATATAAACTTTAAAGAAATGCATTGGAGGGTGATATAGAACCCCACGTAACATCATCCGTACTTACGAGTTCCATTAGAAATCAATAAATTATCACATGACCAAGATACCATGGAAATAAAATGGGTTTCATAAAAATTTGAAAATGAAAATCATTCAATTTTATAGCATAAATAACCTATGAAAAGAAGATGGGTTTCATTCAACACATAATAAAGAACCAATGGAAA
The DNA here is from genome assembly GCA_963277665.1 of Viscum album. Lineage (NCBI taxonomy): Eukaryota > Viridiplantae > Streptophyta > Magnoliopsida > Santalales > Viscaceae > Viscum > Viscum album. Next base: position 344,049,418 of record OY728141.1, read on the forward strand.
GAAAATTGGTTTCATATAGAGTCACTTAAGGAAATCATTAGTAATTCCATAAATAATTATAACATGATAAATTCATAGAAAATAAATGGGCATGCAATGACATCAAGTAGCATTATAGGTAAATAACATTCAATCAAGATAATAAAGCATATGGTATTTAGGTCATATAGAAAAAAAGTATATTGTTAAGTTAATAACTTCCTAAAACCAATAGATATATGGAATCTATGTGAACACAATTCAATCAAATGAATCAAAAATGGGTATTCATAAAGGAAAGGAATTGGATGGAAATTTATGGTTATACACAAAATATGATTAGGAAAGATAAAGGAAGTGGTTGACCATTCCTAAAAAAGAGAAGGATATTACATAATTAATACATAGAAAGAAAGTGGATAGTTAAATTTTAAGAATATCCTTGATCAAACATAAGATATGTCAAATGAAAAAGACTTAGATGAAAATAATATTTTTGGAGTTCTAGAAAAATAAATTCAAAAATAAGAAATATCCATGATCATTTGAAATAATTTTAAAAGAGATATTTTATAAAACTATTGGAAAAAAAATTTATTTAGAAACCATGAAAATTTAGAGATAAAGCATCATATAAAATGACAAATTATTGGAATGACATGTTCACATTTTAATGTTAAAAGGAGAAGCGTTTCACATTTTGATGAAAATGACCCATAAAAAATATTAAAATTTATTTAAAACTTTTAAAATAAGGTAAATAAATATAAAATGATCTTAATAAATTTTTATATCATAGATAACAATATTTATAAAGGCTTCCAATGAATACATATATGGAAAAAGGAAGGTTCCCCACTAAAAAGAAAATACAAGATCAATTTCAAGAAACACTTTAGGTGAACATGAGTCAAGGGAAAATAAATTATAGAGGGAATATATAAAAACCCATGAATATATAAGGAAATTATGAGAGGTTTTTTAAAGAATATAAATTCCATATATGGATAATCATTCAAAAACAATATTTATTTGAAAGCAATATTTACAACGAAACCCTTATGGATTGAGTAACATTTTGATCAAAACCGTTTTCAACTTGGGTATCTTTTGAATCAATGGTTTGTTTAAAAGTAAACTATATGTATCGTAAAAAACCATAAATATGGTAAAATATATAAATTAGTAAATAAACATGATATATTAAAGTTATTAAGGTTCACACTAAGAAATATGTTTTGATACATTTAATTTGAGACAAAGAACCCCTAACCTTGTTTCCCTTCTTAGTCGAATGCACTATAAGATCCTGTATAAAAAACAAAAATATCTTAATCAAATATTTTATAAACATTTTAATATACATAAACTTTTATAAAATTCATTTATAATTATTCTCTGCATTTATATTAGTTATTTATTACCTATTTTCAATGTCAGCTGTGGGTAATCTTGATCGTTTTGAACTAGTTTCATAATAGCAATGTTGTTATTTGTTCTTATACTAAAATAAATCATATAAAGTTAATTATAGTTACTATAATGAATTAATTATAATTATTTATGAAGATTATATTTATTTTCATTATCACTTTAGTCATTATTCTAGAATATGAAATCTACAATGAACATTTTTTTTCTGATTTTTAAACTACAAAGGGTGTTTTCTTAATTAATGATTTAAATATTGATGAATATTTTACATAAAAAATAATTATTTAAATATTTATAAAAAAATAATATTGATTAATTTTTCATAATCACCCATGCTATACTTTCATATCATTGTTCAAGTAGGTCGTCAAACTAACCAAAACATGGACATAACACGATTAATGGATTATTATGGGTTTTTAGTCATAATATCATTATAATAGAATAATAATGATAAAATTAAGTTTTTATTAGTGTGATATATAATAATTAGAAGGAATAATAATAATAAGTAATGAATTTGAAAATATTACATAATATGAATAAGAATATTTACCTCATAGTATGCTTGTTTTAAATGATTAAATTAACAATGATCGTTTGTTGATTATATCATTAATTGGTTCTCCAAATTATTATAAAAAATCTTAATAATATCATAAAAATAATATTTATTCATTAAAATCATTCTTAGTACCTTAAAATAATGGTTTCAAAGAAATGAAAAATGGAAATCAATCGTTCCAGGGATGTGGTAGTCCACACGTACACACGGTTTGATATTTCATTTTCTATAGAACAGAAGAAAGAAGTAATATGATTTTTTTATATTATAATCATAAAAATGATATAAATATAATAATTATTTATTAAGTTACCCTTTTAGACCATCCGTGCAAGGTTTTTAAGGAAAATGAAACATGTTGCATTGTGGAAATGGTAGACCACACAATACACGAATTATAGTTTCATTTTTCTAAATAGAAGAAGGGAAAATGTGTTTAATGATTATTAACATAGAATAATAACATTAAACATATGAAGAATAATTATATAATTAATTTTTATTTGAAAATTACAATTTTAAAAGAAAAGAAAATAAAATAAAGAAGTTAAGTAAAAATGATTACTCATGTTGATCACATTGAGATTTTATTGGAAGATCCCTTGGAAATTGATGAAATAAGATAATATCTTATGATCAAAAGATAAATAGAGTGAATTAGTATAATAGGGTAATTAAAAATGGTAGGGTTTTAGGAAGAAAATTAATTTTAATGAGTTATTTGAAGGGAAGGTGAGATGCCCCTTTTATAAGCAGCGAGAATGAAATTTTTGTAAACATTTCAACTTAATATAAAGGGAGAACATGTTAAACATGTCAAGTGGATCCAAAATTTTGAAATAATTTAATGGGTAAAAGATAAGGTCTATAAAAACCTTATACACCTATTTATAATTTTTTATCATGTTTCAATCCCTTTAACCCTTGAATTATTACTTTTATCATTTTATATTTTACCATAGAAACTAGTATTTACTTTGGGTAACTTAATGTTTATTACTAAAAATAAATTGGTCCTTTTTATATAATTTGGACCCAATGATTCTAAATTTTAAATGAATTTAATTTTATTTAATTTATAAATTTCATAAAAATTAATTTTAAAATAAAAATTTCAAATAAATTAAATTTTATTTTTGAGAAAATATTACTTATGTTCTAAAATATAAAATATGGGTTTATAAATTAAAATATATTTTTTAAAAATATTAATTTAGTTATAAAATAAATATTTCATCTTATAAAAATGTTTAATTTATTTAAAATTTATACATATATATTAATAATTTCATAAAATTCATGTTACTTGTAAAAACTTTATTTTGAACTATTCACCTAAAAATCATTTTTTTAAAAAAACCCAAAATTTCATATTAAGAAAATATTACTATGGTGAATCCAAAAATAATTTTAAATTTTTATAATTATAATGATAAATTTATAAATTTAACTTGTAAATAAAAAAGGTGGGATATAAAGAAAAACTGTTTTTATATGAAAATAGATTTTTTTAGAATATTAACCTTTTTCCATTCATATTTACTATTATTTAATAATTAAATGAGTATTAAATAATTATTCATATAAAATATATTAAATCATCATTAATCACATGTTTCTTGAAATATTAATGCATATCACATAAAAATAAAATATTTATAAAAATAAAATTCTAAGCATAAAATGATCGTATTAGTCATTTTAGGTATACCAATTGAATTTCATTCATATTAAAAGTTAACTTTATTTTATTTATATAAATATTTCATAATTTTTTTGTGTATATTAATTAACTATATTTCAATGATAAAGTTTTAATGGTCACACTTAATTTTTATTTTTTATTTAAATATACAATGATTTCATTTAAGTTCGGTGTTGCATGTGGAGAAAACTATCGATCACACTAAATTATTTAAAGGTAGTAATATATTAAAATATTAGGGTATTATAATGGGAACCCAAATAAAATTAAGAATAATATATAACCGATAGATGAATGGTCAGACTAAGTGGGTTATCTATATTCTTGAGGATATGATTTGAGCTCGTGTGATTGACTTTGACAGTTTATGGGAGTGACATATATCGTTGGTCAAATTTTTTCACAAAAATATTTATCAGGACTCAATCAAATGGATCCTTTTGAGTAATTTTATATTTTTTTCCTAGTCCTCATTATGTTGGGTTGATTTAGGTGAGTGTTTCTTATTGGGACCGAGCCTCATCCAAGAGACAACGAAGACGGGGAAGTTGATTCAAAAGAGGCTAAAGACAACGAAAAGTTACCAAAAATAATATAAAGATCATGTTAATTACTTGTTAGAGTTTTAAATTTGTGATTAGGTGTTTATTTATGTATATTTTCTACTAGGAAATCATCATTTTGGAAAGCATATGAAATTGGCATCATGTTATGTTGGGCCATTTTAGACCGTGGAGCATTTTGGGAAGGTATCTTACCGGTTGGACCTGTCACCATGGATGAACTTGATCTATGAAGTATTTCATGTATCATAGTTCAATAATTACTTTCAATAACCATCTCATGTGATGGAGTGGGAGGAATTGGAGTTGGATCTTGACACTTCCATTGTTGAGAAGCCTATTCATATCCTAGATTATCAGAACAAGGTGCTCCATGGTAAATCAATCTCATTGGTCTATGTGATTTGGTATAGTGGTGGAGATATCCATGATATGTGGGAGCATGAAGATTTTCATAGGTATCAATAGCACCAAATTTTTTATTCTATGTAGTATTCAGAAATTTTTTGGGGAAAAAATTTGCATGGTTGGGAGAATTGTGACACCCGTCGGGTCCCTTGTACGTCCTGTTTTGTGTTTTTTATTATAGTTTCCTGGAGTTGGGGGCTAAAAAAAATTAATTTTTGGGTAAAAATCCTGGTGCATAATTAGAGAATAGTTAATACTTGTTGTACTTCTAACCACGTGAGAGATGTTTTTGGGAAAATATGGTTATGTATGATCTCTGTATGGTTTTTCAGATCGTACAGAAGTTTCCAGGAACTGTGTAGCCTTCTTTTGGGGAGATAGTTTCTCCCACACAGTTGGTTCATAGTTTTCCTAATAGTTTAGTCCTATCCAAATCATTAAAAATAGTTGTTTTACCTTTATTACCTTGATGTATTTTAACAAAAAACCACCCTTTGTCTTCCCCACTCACGTGTGCAGCCTCACCCTTGTCTTAGAGGTTCTTCCCCTTCCCCTTTGGTGGATTTCCTTGATTCCATTAGTGGTTTTTTTCTTGAGGTAAGAATGTTTATTCTTGATTTATACATACTCTACCCTTGTTCTTCCTTTTCTCTTCCATTTTCATTATGTTGTAAAACCCTATCATTCTATGTGTATGAATCTAGGTTATTTGATGGGGGATTATATTTTTTTCTTGGAAGTTTAGGTTCTTGAGGAAACCTACTTGATTCTTATGGTTTTCATCAAAGGCGATGAGTTTTAATTTGGTTTCAATTTATATGTATCTATTTAATGGATCTTTTCCTTGAATTAACTTTGGTTATTATTTTTCTTTAGTTTTGTTTATAAAAATGGGTTTAAATTGTATTTATACTATTGGTTTATCCTTGGTTATTGTGATTTATAAAATGTATTGGAAATTTGATGGTTTAAAGTGTCTTTTCAAAAGGAACTGGTTGAAATTCATGTAATGTGTTTAATAAAATGATTCAAGGATGATTTATAGTTTCAAATGTATTTAAAAAGTGGATTTAAATGGGGTTTACCTTGTTTTTGATGATTTTTTGATTATGGGAATATATACTTTATGAAATGGATGTTTATATTGCTTCATGTAATTTGAAATGTGGGGAACATGAGATACCTTGGTTGTGTGAGTGAATTAAGAAATTGTAGACTTAGATTATGTCATGTAAAATCTAGGGAGTGTTACTCAATGGACTGAGGGTTGCCATGGAAGGAATGCTACCCATGATACTAAAGTATCCCATGTAAATAATGTTACCCATGGGTCCAAGAGATCCCATGTAAGGAATACATGGATTAGGGAAGAGTGAGAGAGATTCCAAACATTTTATAGTCATTTATCCAGTTAGAAAACTCCACATTAGGCTAATTCAGATGCGATTCCATTAGTTATATCCCATGATACTTATTTCTTATTCCTTTTTTGATTTAGATGCTGATGTGTTTATTCCTAAACCCTTCATGAATATGTGATGATGTTCATGATTATGATTATGATATGTTTAGGGAAGTTGGCCCTTTATATTATTTATGGTTTCAATTTATGATTATTGAGCCTTTTTCATTCATATTTTTTTATATATGTAATGTTTTTGAGAAAACCAAGGGAATTTGTAATTTTTTTCAAAGTGAAATTGTTATAAATATGGATTCCAAACTAGAGTTATTAGTTTTCATATAGAAATACCATATGTATATTCATGGTGGTATCCTAATAATTTGTTTCTTCATACCCTGAATATACCTTTGGGTGTATACAAACCTTGTTTTGCAGGACATAGGCAAAGGTAAGGAAACCATGCAGTTCCGTAGCTCTTCTTGATTACCATCATTCGTGGTTGATTTAGTATGGGGGAGACATTGGTCTCATTGAGTTTATCTCACATGGAGTGTTTTGTTTTTTTGGATGTTATGTGTTGGACTCTTTAGGCTTGATCCATATTTTTAGCTTTTTCCTACTTTGAATTGTGGATATCATGTATATGAATTTTTAAAAATTGTGAAGTGATATGAATTATGATATATATTTTGGTATTTCCTATGTATATTATGTTTGGATGTTATATTTGTTGATGCTTCTTATTTTTTATCATGTACATCCGATTCATGGATGGGTCATGTTGGATTTTCAAGGGTGAAGCTATTCTCAAGTGGTTAAGTGTAATGACCTTGAGTTTTTCTCCATCTGGTGGTGTTCAAGAATGTGCTTTAGGCCTTATAGCGAAGCGGTCTAGGTGATGTGTAGGGTAAAACTGAGTGGTTTTATTACATTTAAAAATTAAAAACACATAAAATCTATAAGTACAAAACATATAAAATAAATAATTAAAACTTAATTCCTTTGACCAATAAAACTAATAAAAACTATATAAGTTTATAAAATTTATTTTGAAACTTGTAAATTATTTATAAAATTTATAATTAAAATTTAAATATAAAAAACATAATATATATATTTAGATAATAAAAATATCAAATAAATAATAATTATCAACTGTCGTACACCTACTAACTTCAACTATACAGTTATTATATGTCCTCTTATCATTTTCACCATAATAAAACTTCTTCTATGACCACTCCTCTTTATCTCAATAGTCTTTTACAACCATAGAGATGTTTTCCCACTATTTTAGTATCATTTAAGCATTTAAACACTTCCATGGACATATTTAAGTAAGTTTCATGAAATAATAATGGATCTTTATGCATGAACTGACCTTAAACCTCATATAATACAATAGGAGGCAAGAATAGAGCCTCAAAATGTCTTGGCTGATATGGCCTAATTTCTAGCTATGATAGAGCCCTCTATATACCATATCTTTTCCATTATTATATATCTCATATAGTGATATGTTCCAATCATTATTCAAAATTCATTTCGATTATATTACTTTTGTTTCATGATATATATGGTTCCCCTTAAATACGTCTATTATATCCTATGATAAACCTTTCTCACAACACATGATACACCATATACCACACATTCCTTTTATCATAGGCTAAGATGCCACTTAATCACCATTTTCACTATATTTCATAATTCTAATTTATTATTCATTTCACCTTATCAGCACTTGAAATAAAGGTATATCTCTAGTTATGATATACCTAAATTCTTTTTTATCTCTTAATTTAAATGCAACATACTTCAATAGATTGATTCTTATATTCTTCAACATGCTTCCAAAGCATGCTTATTGTCATAATAAATTATTAAACATAATCCAATCCAACTCATGGTATCTCATATTTTACTAGATAAGATAAATTTATTTATTTATTAATTACTTCATACCTATAAAACTTAGATTTAGTGTCTATCCTATGTAAGATCACAAATATTGAATGAAATGTAAGCCTGAGTCCATCAACCAAACTCCCTGAAAATGAGACATTCCTCTATACTTTCTCATGTATTTAGAGTGTACATACCAACTTATCTTAATTCATGTTATCTTCTTCCTACTAAAAACCCCCCATTAGATATAGTAATGAAATCATTTTAACAACATAGTGAGTTCTTCATTTCCTTTGAATAGTCATCACATGTATATATTCATATATGAATCTCTGGTCATCTATATCATGGGTACTTCATCTTCATATTTTTACTAGAGGTCCCTCCTATTAATATTCACTGTATGATTATATTCATCATGCTATATTAAAATTTATATCTTTATGTATGATCATTAAAACATCCCAGTTCCGGGAGCCGCCTAGAGGTGCCCCGTACTCGGTTGGTCACATGGTCTCAAGTGCATTTCCCTGAATTCCAGAGGCTGCCGAATATTAGCAAGGGCCTTGGGTATGATAGTGGGGAAAATATGCCCTCATTAGTAGAATAACTCATCGGATGTAAACATATATCAATAGCGGAAGCAGTATAATACCATACAATAGTAAACAATAGAAGACTGTAGATATAAATATCTAGAGCACATATATAAATGATGCAAGATACATATGTCTAAGAAAGCATCCAAACAAGTCACAATTCTGAAATAAAGTATAGAACCCAAATACAAAAGAAAAAAATAAACACCTCCTCGGCATCACAAGCCTTAGCTTGGTCCCATACTCTTTATCTCCAAGAAGTCAAGTACCTGAAGTATAAGGGCGCTTTCCCTTATCTAGACCTGTAACAATATAATCTGTTTGGGCCTAAAAGCATGACCCAAACAGGGTGTGAGATGAATCCCAGTAGGCAACCAACCAAAGATCTGTTCCTAATAGTTAGTGAATATCTATGGTAGGAAATAATCAAAATGAAGCAGTAAATAAGAAAGTACTCAAAAGTAAACAATCCTATAGTTTCAAATGTATTCAATTATCAGATATCAAGTAAGCAGCTAATCATAAGAAGGGAACCCTCTAAGAAGTACACAAAACCTAACCCCTATGGTTCACAATACAAGGAAAGATATACCAAATACTCTATGAGAAAGCACTCACCGTCAATTCCTCCTAGAGTCATTTGTGTTCAAAGAATCTCTGAGGAAGTAGTCACCATCAATTCCCCCTATAGTCTTTTAGCAGAAAACTACAGACACTCTGAGGAAGCAATCAACGTCAATTCCACCTATGGTCTCGTAATTTAACTATAGACACTCTGAGGGAGCACTCAACATCAATCCCCCCTATGGTCTTGCATTGTGATAATTATAACAAACAATCTGGGAAATCCATCAACATCAATTTCCCCTATGGTCTGACTACACCAAGTTCCCACAGCCCTGTGTAAAGCAATCATGCACAAATGATAATCAGCGGCCAAAGTAAACCTCAATAACTACTTGTCTAAACAACTACAACATATCATAGGATGTCAAATAATAATCACTCCACCCTAACAATACTAGGCATGGAAAGTAAAGTAGCCTAACAGGTTAAGAAAGAACAAACAGTCATAAACAAGAAAACATGGGAAAAACATCCATAGCATGGTAAAGTTAACCCTATTCATAACAAATAACCTCTATCCAAAAAAACAAGGCATAGAAGGAAAATAACAGGGTTAAATCCATAAACACGCAATACCCCAAACAAGGGTACTGGGAACTTTTGCACATATAAATCAAAGACAATCTACAGAAAGTCACAAACCACCTACCTCAGCATTGTACAATCGATATACCCTGGTGTCGACCCTTGGATTGACCTAAAATGTAGTAGATATACAAAAATGTCTAAAATGTTCAATCAAGGATAAATCAAAAGAGAAGAGAAATCAGGAAACGTTGTTCAAGAATAAGATAAAAACTCACCAATGCGATTCCAACACAACTGTCAGAGTTCAATTCAGAGAATGGATGCTCCATTGGGGGCTCGTGGAAGGATCGACGTCGTACAGATGATCTCGGTTGAAGAAGGTGAAGAAGAAGACACTTTTTCCAAATAGACACGACCTTGGTCCATTTAATGAAAAATAGAAAGTACACGGTGTGTAATTGCCTTAACTGGCCCCTGCATTTGGTGGTCTCTAGGTCACCACACACGACCCTGTGCATGGCCATTACACAGCTAGCACCCGGCTACCCGCGGTAACTAAGTACACAGCGTGTACTCGTAAAGTACATGGTGTGTACTTAGGAAATTTCCAAAAACTACTCTTTTCTTAAAAAAAACTAGAAAAAGGAAAACATATCTGAAAAGAGTATCCATTTTCTTACAAACTACCCCTTTAAATAAATTCGTCCCCGGATTTCCCTAGTAAGGTGACGTAGAATAAGAATCCTAAAAAAGATCCGGACACTATGATTGTACATCGGTCTGCCTCTCCTAGTTCTTGTCCTATACCCGCCTGTGCTACTATTGCACTCGTACCAGAGGAACAGACCAGCCACGAAGAACCTTTGCACTTCGATCAATAATCCAAATAGGATGCTCCTCGAATGAGGCATCCACCTCTAACTCAACCTATTCGGGTTGAAAAGAATGATATAGGTCTGACAAGTAACATCGAAGATGAGAAACATGGAAGACACCATTCCTAACCCGATACCTCTGAGGTAACTGAAACCGATAGACAATCAACCCAACATTCTCCAACACCTCAAACAACCCGATGTACCTTGGTGAAAGCTTAACCTACCTCATAATCCTCCTATGTCCCAACCTTGGTGTGACACACAAGAAAACTTGATCCCCGACCTCAAACTCTAGAGGTCATCTCCATCGATCAAGACTAGACTTTTGTCAAGACTGTGCAATATCCATCCTCTTCTGAATCAACTCTATCTACTCTGTGGTCTCCTGGACAAGATGAGGTCCCAACATAGCTGCCTCTCCTGCCTCCAGCCAATATAAGGGTGAACAACATGACCTACCATAGAAAGCCTTATAAGGTTCCATATGAATAGTTGCTTGAAAACTATTATTGTAGGAAAATTCCACAAGAGGTATGTGCTTCTCCCACGAACCTCCAAAATCCAGGATGTATGCTCGAAGCATGTCCTCAAGCACCTAAATTGTATGCTCGGACTGGCCATCTTTCTAGGGATGGTAAGATGTACTCAGAAGTACCTGTGTACCCAAAGCCCTCTGAAGTCCCTACCAGACCTGAGAAGTTAAACATGTATCCTTGTCTGAAAAAATGGAGTGTAGAACCCCATGTAGACGTACAATCTCTCATATGTACAACTTTCCCAACTCATTAACACTGAAAGTCTCCTTAATCGGTAAAAAGTGAGAAACCTTTGTGAGTCTGTCAATGAAAACACAAACTACATCATTCCCTTGAGGTGACCTCGACAAACCTGTCACGAAGTCCATTGCGACATCGTTCAATTTCCACTTAGGAATGGGTAACTGTTGAAAAATCCATGCTAGTCGCTGATGCTCCGCCTTCACCTACTGACAGGTGGAACACCTCCTAAATAAACCAACAACATATCTCTTCATACCTGACCACCAATACTAATGGTGTAGATCACGATACATCTTGGTGACACTAGGATGAACTGCCCAAACTGAGGAATGAAAATCCCGCATCAGCTCCTCGCGTATGTCTACTAACATCCACACACACACCTAAAAATGCAAGATCTAATACTATCCTATGATCCATCCATAAATGGGGTTCTCTCCCTTCACACTTTCTTATAGGACTTGGCCTTCAGAATCTAATAGATGCCTCATTCGCACTCGATCAAGTAGAGTAGAGGTAACAGTTACATAAGAAAGAAATTTCTACCCATATCTGTCGTGCACCTCCAAATTCATCTTAGAGAACAGATCCATAAGCTTCCACTCACTACTGGCCTCCTAAACTTTCTGTATCTGAGTCCTCCTACTCAATACATCAACCACTGTATTGCCTTTCCCAAGCATGTAGGCAAGATCAAAGACAAAATACCGAAGGTACTCAACCCACCTTCGTTGTCTCAAATTCAGGTCACACTGAGTGAAGATATACTTGAGACTTTATTGGTCTGTGAAAACCACAAAATGCTCTCCCAATAGTTATTGTCTCCAACAACGTAAATCATGAACAACTACAGCCAGCTCGAGATCGTGCGTCGGGTAGTTCCTCTCTTGTGGCCTCAACTGCCGAGACCCGTACGCAACGATTCCTCCCCCTACATAAGCATTGATCTAAGCCCGATACCTAAGGCATCATAGTACACAATATATCTCTTTCCCAGCTTTGGAAATACTATTATCGGTGTTGAAGTCAACCTCCCTTTCAGCTCTTGAAAGGATGACTCGCAAGAATCTGACCACAAGTACTTCACACCCTTCTTAGTCAGGCCCATTAGTGGTGCTTCTAATCGTGAAAAGTCATGTATGAAATGTATGTAGTAACCAACCAGCCCTAGAAAACTTCATACCTCAAAAACGTTCTTCGGATGCTCTTAGGAAACTACTTCTCTCACTTTCTCTGGGTCTACTGATACTCCTATCTTTGAGATAACATGACCCAAGAAGTGAATTTGGTCCATCCAAAAGTGGCATTTTGAGAGCTTATCATATAACTGATGCTCTCTTAGTGCACTCAATATGATCTTAAGATGTGTGATATAGTCATTTCGAGTGTGAGAGTACACCGAGATATCATCCATGAAGACTACCATGAAATAATCCAAGTATGGATGAAACAATCAGTTCATTAGATCAATGAAGACTGCATGCGTGTTCTTGAGACCGAACGACATAACTACATACTCATATAGACCATACCTGCTAAAGAAGGATGTAAGAGGTATATCAGATGGTCTAATGCACAACTGATGGTAACCGGATCTCAAGTCAATCTTTGAGAACACTCAGGATCCTCAAAGTTGATCAAAGAGATCATCAATCCTTAGTAAGAGATATCGATTCTTGATTGTCAACTGGTTCAACTTCTGATAATCCATGCAATGTCTGAGGGTAATGTATACCTTCTTCGCAAACAGGATAGGCAAACTCCAAGGAGAAGTACCGGGTCAGATGAACCCCTTAGCCTGCAACTCCTCCAACTGCCTCTTGAGCTCCTGTAACTCTGGTGTGGCCATCCTATAAGGAGGAATTGACACCGATTCCGCTCCTGGAACAAACTCAATTAAAAAGTCCACCTCTCACTCTATAGGTAAACCTAAAAAGTACTCTAAAAAGACATCCTTGAAATGATATACCACTGGAGGGAAGTCCATCTATGATGTACTCTGGTCTTCCAAATAAAGACTATCAATTTGGTATGTAACTCCCCCTAACCCATGATGCTCGGGTCCTACTCTGCTCGCCTGGACATCCCATTCTCCCTTATAAAGAAATGATATTCCATCTAGTAATGCGAAACTCACCCTATGATGATAGGAATCAACAACTGCCTGAAAGGGAACTAACCAATCTATTCCGAGAATGAAATCATAGCCTATCATCTCTAGGACATAAAGGTCCCATAAGAATCGATACCCACCAAACTTTATAGGGCACTCCTTGCACTGTCATACACAAGTCGTTCTTGTCCCCAATGGTGTGTCAAGTGTCAAAAGCTCAGTAGAAGAAAGGATACAGAGCCCAAGGCTCTCCACAAAAACAAAAGATATAAAGCTATGGGAAGCCCCTGTATCGAAAAGAGCAGAAGCTAAAATTAAGGAAACTAGGATCGTACCTCTAACTGTAGAGGGTCCAAGATCCTGCTCCTACTAGGTCTGCTCCACTGCAAAAGTCTGACCTGCACTACGGCCCTATAACCCTGCCTGACCACTCTGAGCTGATCCACCCTGCTGTCGCTGAAATCTTGGCATCTGATTACCACAGCCACAACCTCCACCTTAGCCTAAATGGCTGAAAGAACTCCAATTTCTAGACTGGTGAGAAACTGGTGGTGTAGATACTGAACGAGGAGTCATCGAAGAACCCCTGTCACTAGCTGCTGGTGAGAAGATCTGACAGAAGTGCTGAAGATGGCCCATCTTGTTGCAAGATCGGCACTCAATTGGGTCTCTCGGGCAATGTGGCCTCATATGCCCGACCCTCCCACACTGGCAGCATACTACCTGGATACCTGAAGGTGCATCCCGCCTACTCAGATATCCACATGTAGTCTCCCTACTGCACTTCCTAATATCACCCGGAGAGGCACTAACTCTGGATGCAGAACCACCCTGGAACACAGCTCTAGAATCTCTTAGATTACATTCTGCAATCAGTGCCTGGTTGACTATATAAGTGATAAAAGTTAACCTGAAGATATTCACCTGAGCCCGAATGTCCTTCCCGAGACCATCCTCAAACTTCCTTACTAGGAACAACTCATCTCCCCCTTGAAAGGGTGTAAAGTGCTGCAACTTAGTGAAGCGAGAATAATACTTCATAACAAAAAGAGTACCCTGTTCCAAACTCATGAAATCTCAGGCTCGATTGGCCCTCAAAGTCTCTGGGTAGAATTATTCATAGAAGGTACGCTGAAACTCCTCCCAAGCCATATCTTGCTGGTGTCCTGCCTGTGAGATCACACCCCACCATCTCTTGGAGAAACCCTAAAGCATATACATAGAGAGCTTGACTATCCTCTCTGGAGGTGTCTCTAGATGCTCTAAGATCATCAGCATGGCTTCTAGCCATGAATCTGCAGTCTGGGGTCCTCTATCCCCTGAGAAGGTGGGAGGATGCTGCTGTTGAAAGACCCGCATCAATTCTGCCCTCAATGGGGCATGTGGCAGTACTCCCTAGAAGGTCTGCATAAACCTCATAAAGACATATCGGAACTGTGCGTCAGCACCTGTGTTTGGAATGATGGCTGATGCCAAGACTAGCATAATTGGAGGATCTTCTAGTAGTCCCTGATCAGCCATATCTAGTGTCTGATCACTTCCCTATAACTGGAAGACAACCAGGGGACGTCTCAGTGGCATGACTCTGCAAGGTCAAGCGCACACCTTAGATCAAGATTAACAGGGACCGAAACTTAGAAGTGTAATAAGGGAACAAGATAAAGAAAGAATTCAAGTTCTTCAAAAAATGGATACATGGCGTGTATATTGTCTACACAGTGTGTTCCCTTAAGCCTTCACATGGGCGTGTATTTTCGCCAACTCAGGTTGTGTAACACCCCATACACACAGTGTGTTGTCCTAACACATGGCATGTACTTGAATCCTCTTCCCCTTCCCAAGTTCTTCTACACAGATAAGCCACACAGTTCTCCTAAAACAAGCTTACACGGCATGTTAGTGACAGACACGACGTGTACTAGAAAAACTTCATCGACACATGTTGTTTTCTACATGGCCGGTTACACGTCTCACACTACAAAACATATTTATGACATACATGCCGTGTTCTAGAATAATTTCACTAACCTGTGTTGCTCGTTACATGGTCGGATACTAGGGTTATACTACACGGCGTGTTCAAGGTTGAAACAACGTGTATAAATTAAGTTTTCATCCATCCGTGTCGTTAGTTACATGGGTGGAAACATGGTCTACACCACACGACATGCACATCTGGCACATGGCGTGTTCTACAAGATTTCTCAACCCTGTGATTCTACCCAAGAATTTAGTAAAATGGTTAGAGACTACATGGCGTGTACATATAGTACATGACGTGTATTTAATAGAAATAGTTCATTCCCAAATAGAAGAACACACAACGTGTGTGTCTGATATTACACGCCGTGTATTTTGGGTTTTTCCAGACAGTAAGCCTCAGAAACTACTTCAGAACCCAGAAAACACTGAAATGAACATTAAAGTGCCAAATTCCGATCTGTGAGGGCCCATAATCCCCATGAATCAATGCTTTGAATCTTATACATGTCATATACATGGATAATAGTGCAATGATCTACCAAATTCCAGTCCATGAGGGCCCATAACACCCCATGAACCAAATTTTGGCATTCATTAAAACAAAGTCTTTACATAATTCAATACCCTATCAAATAATAGGTATTCTATCAAGGCATATATCACAACAGAATGCATATCTAGCACAACATCTATCACAACAACATGAAATCGCTAATGCAACCTAAATGTCATGGCAAGAATGCATGAAAATTTATTTCTAGCAAGTGCCTATATGATGCATAAGATGGAATACCCCCATCTAATCAGGTTTCAATATAAATAGAACCTCAATAAAATCAATGATAACAACACAAAACATGTGAATCACCCTATGGTGAAATCAAATCAACCATAAAATTAAAAAACCAGAAAAATTGAAATAAACGAGGTAGATTAGCTTTTCCCTGTACACGAGTTAGCTACACCCGGTCACAACTTATTACTAAGTACATATTATTTCCTATCCCTGGATATAGTCTCCAAAAAGTAAGTCAAGAAGAAAAGAATTTCTCTGAAATCACTTTGTAACATCCCAGTTCTAGGAGCCGCCCAGAGGCACCCCGTACCCTGTTGGTCATATGGCCTCAAGCGCCTTTCCCCGAATTCCAGAGGCTACTGAATATCAGTGAGGGCCTTGGGTATGATAGTGGGAAAGATATTACCTCATTGTTAGAGTAACATAGTAGAAGTAAACATATAGCAATAACAGAAGAAGTATAATACCATACAATAATAAACAGTGGAAGACTATAGATATAAATATTCAGAGCACATATATAAATGATGCATGATACATATGTCTAGGAAAGCAGCCAAACAAGTCACAATGTTGGAATACAATACAGAACCCAAGTACAAAATAAAACAAGAAACAACTCTTCAGCATCGCAAGCCTCAGCTTGGTCCCATGCTCTCCATCTCCAACCAGTGAAGTACCTGAAGTAGAAAGGCACTTGACCTTATGTAGACCTATAGTAATATAATCTATTTGGGACAAAAAGCATGACCCAAACCGGGTGTGAGATGAATCCCAGTATGCAAACACCCAAAGATATGTGCCTAATAGTCAGTGAATATATATGGTAGACAATAATCAAAATGAAGCAGTAAACAAGGAAGTACTCAAAAGTAAACAATCCTACAGTTTCAAATGCATTCAATTATCAGATATCAAGTAAGCAGTTGATCATAAGCAGGGAACCCTATGGAAAGTACTCAGCGCCTAACCCCTCTAGTTCACAATACAAGGAAATATATACCAAATACTCTCTGAGGATGCACTCACCATCAATTCCTTCTATACTCATGTGTGTTCAAAGACTCTCTGAAGAAGCACTCACCGTCAATTACCCCTATAGCCTTTTAGCGGAAAACTACACACACTCTGAGGAAGCACTCAATGCCAATTCCTCATGTGGTCTCGTAATGTAACTATAGACACTCTTAGGGAGCACTCAACATCAATCCCCCCTATGGTCTCACAACGTGATAATTATAACTGACACTTTGGGAAATCCCTCAACATCAATTTCCCCTATGGTCTCACTACACCAAGTTCTCGTAGCCCCATATAAATTAATCATGCACAAACAGTATTCATAATCCAAATCAAACCTCAAGAACTACTTGGATAAAAAACTACAACATATCATAGCATGTCAAATAATAATCACACCACCCTAACAATACTAGGCATGGAAAGCAAAGAAGCCTAACATGCTAAGCAAGACTAAAAAATCATAAACAAGAAAACATGGGAAAAACATACATAGAAAGGAAAAGTTAACCCTATTCACAAAAAATAACCCTTATGCAAATAAACAAGGCATAGAAGGAAAATAACAGGGTTAAATCCGTAAACACACAATACCCTGAACAAGGGTTTTGGGAACTTTTTCACATATAACTCAAAGACTATCTACGGAAAGGCACAAACCACCTACCTCGATGTCGTATGATCGATATACCCCAGCATTGAACCATGGATCGACTTAAAACGTGGTAAATCCACAAAAATATATAAAAAGTTAAATTGAGGATAACTCAAGAGAGAAGAGAAATCAGGAAACGAGGTTCAAGAAGAAGAGAGAACTCACCGATGCAATTCCAATGGAACTGAAGAAGTTCGATTCGGAGAACGGATGCTCGATCAGGGGCTCGAGGAAGGATCAGTGCCGTACGGACACTCTTGGTCGAAGAAGGCAAAGAGAAGACACTTCTTCCAAATAGACGTGACCTCGGTCCATTTAATGAAAAAAAGTACATGACATGTACTTTATAAGTACACGACTTGTACTTTCCTTAACTGACCCCCACATTAGGCGGTCTCCAGGTCACCACACACGGCCGTGTGCATGGCCGTTACAAAGCCAGCACTCAGTTACTTGTGGTAACTGAGTACACAATGTGTACTCGTAAAGTACACGACGTTTACTTAAGAAATTTCCAGAAACTCCTCTTTTCCTCGAAAACACCAGAAAAATGAAAACATACCTAAAAAGAAGATCCTGGTTCTTAAAATAATCTTCATAAAAATGGATCAAACTATATATCTTCTTTTTGTGATCATTTTAATAATAATAGATTTTTCTATATATATTTACTATTAAATCTTTACTTTTTTCTTTATCAAATTTTCAACTCCTTATCCATGGGTTAATATAATTTATCACTGGTTGATCATCTCTGCAATTACATGTCGACACCAAATCTAATTATAACTAAATCTACAAGATCAAAAAACCACCCCTTGTGTTTTTTCTAACTAGTGTTCATATTTATTAATTATAACCTTTCTCAACCTTTGACATACAAATCAAAAATCAATAGATCCCTCATTTTTTTCATATATCACATCTTCACCATGTTTCAATTATCCACATAAGTAGAGATTAAATTACCACTTATTATAAAATCAGATAACCAACCCTCTAAGCCTAATTGAGTTAAATTTCATTGTAGAAAAAAAGAAAATTACCCAAGTAATCCTATATATTATATTTACACCTCTCTTGAACACCATACCTCATATATAATTTTTCATTGAATTTATAATTATCAAAAAATTATTTGTGTCCTTTAATCATACTTTCAACAATAATCAGTAAATAAGTAAAAAATGAAATGGGTATATGGAGCATGGATATTGTATCCAAAATCTCCCCTATGTTATTCAAGTATATAATCTAATTTAAAAATATCTACATAGGGACAACATCCTTATTTCAACTATCATGTGTTCAATTTTTATACAAATAGAATTCTCAAAATAATCCCTACAAAATATATTAATGTTAATTACTACTGAAAAATTAGAAACAAACATGAGATATTATATATTGTTATTTATGTCTTTATCCCCCTTTATCATATAATTATTTATATCTAGTGTACCCCCTTAATACTTAAACTCAAATTTTCTTGAAAATCCATAGGGTTGAGTTGTGGGATTCCTATCCCATAAGGGATCTAATCCATAAAATGTCACTCGTATTACCTCTCTTAGATTCAATGACAACATTGAAATTTTATTATAAAAACATGTATACATATTTATATAAACCAGTATGAACATATACATACCTATCTTGGAATTTTTCATGTTACTTCTAATTTTAGAGTCTTCCCATTTTTATATCATCTAAAATTTTCAATGAAATCCATTGGGAGATGATGTTTCTCTTCAATGTCTCTATGATAATACCTTAATGTTCACCATTGTATTATAATCAACCGTCATTATTGATATCGTTTGTTTTATGATAGAAAATTTCTCTATATGTATCTCATATCATATATATCATCCTTATTAAATTTATTTATCTTCTCTAAACCTATAAGCTATCCTTCATATGTATCTTTCCATCTAGGAACACTAAAAAATTATTTCTCTATCAGTGAAAAAATATCTACATATAACTCTAAGTATCCCAAGTAATCCACCATCAACTATGGATCCACTCCCTTTACTTATTTAGGTGGTGGAGTATTTTCTTTTAACTCCATGGATTCTCTTACATCCACCTATGAATAGGAATAATTTTATAGTAACACATTAAGATTCTTCAAGAGTGTGGTTGTCTCAACCTCCACCACCTTAATATTATCTATCGATCCACCTTAATATTATCTAAATACACACCCTACATATTAAAACAATTATTTATCATTACTTAACTACAATAATTAAATGTTTTCATTTTCATGGATTAATTCTTCTAACAAATAAGAGTCTCCATTTATCACATAGATATTCTTCCACATATCATTTGTAGTTTAAAAATCACAAGCCCTTTCAACTTACCTTATTCTTCATTACATAGCATAACACCTCATGTGTTTCACCATGAAGAATAATTTTTTTCAATACTAATAACACAATATTTTAATACAAATGTAAACACAAAACCTTGAAAATATTTTAAAAAATAAATAAAATAATATCTTCAAGAATTTTATATAATAAAATTAAATTTGGGAACTATAATACATTATTCCCTGATCAAAATATTGTACCAAAAATTAAAAAATAGAAATTAGTCAATAAATACAGGAAAAAAAACCAAATATAACTGATACTGTTTGTTAAATATCAATAATTTAGAATTATATAGAATAAACATGGCTCTGATACCAATTATTTAAGGTATAATTGTAGGGTTATCACATGGAGACACCTTGACAGGTGGGTAAATCAGGGTGTGAGATTTTAATCCAATTTTAATAACTTAAAACTAATTATCCCTCACTTACTATATATATCATGACATTTTAGTGTTAAGGATAAATTTTAATTTATTTTATTAATTGATGATATTACTTATACCCCATGCATTCACCACTCACTTGTACAAAAAAAATATAAATGATGAACATTAAATTTTCTTAGGTCACCTAATGTACAATATGTACATGTTGTGAGTGGGAGTACATTACTTCTCTCATAGATCAATACCACTTCAATGATGTTTATATAATTTAGGGATACCTCCTAAGACTCACTACACATGCATCTATGGATCACTTCTACAAAAATATGGACTCACTATACTAATATCAACATATGGATATAAAAAGTATACATGTTATAGATGTCACCCTTAATATAGTGGTCCTATGTAGCCTAAATTACTACCACCAATATATATTAATTCACTTGATTCTCCTTATATGTTAAAGTTTCCTACTCAAATTATTATTCACTCACTCAAACAGAGTGTTAAATAGATATACAATTTATTTGATGGTTCTGGGGTACAAAAAAGCGTGTCAGGAAATACCTACCAATGTTTTTCATTGGTTTTACTAGATAAATCATAAGAAATTGATGAAGAAAACCCTGGATTCTTTGATAAAATATATTTAATATTTAATTTATAATTAATTTAAAATAATAATTACCTCATCTTAATAATTATTTTATTATTGATAAATTCATATTTCACTCTTTTGGACTTATCATTGTGGTGGAGAATAAAAAATAAGACCCCTATAGTTGTATCCATATGTGATCTAAGAATCTAAAAACATCCATCGTGGTATTATTGGTTCTAGAATGGAGGAACCAAACACCTTTTATCATTCACCATTGATGGGAACAAGAAATCTCACTTGTTCTCTCCTGTTCTTGAGGGGGTGGGAGGAAGATATTTTCTTTGGT
This sequence comes from Viscum album, assembly GCA_963277665.1. NCBI lineage: Eukaryota > Viridiplantae > Streptophyta > Magnoliopsida > Santalales > Viscaceae > Viscum > Viscum album. Next base: position 344,071,091 of record OY728141.1, read on the forward strand.
TTGAGATAAGTCTCTAGAGATAATTCAATGTGAAAAACCACTCCCTCATCTAAAAATAATATAAATTAGATTATATACTTAGGTTTAAATAATTAAGTAACTATACAAAGGCTTTTTTACTTAATTTTTTATTTTAGGTAAACTCCATATAAAATAATAATAATAATATCATTATTATATTTACATGACATGCACTAAAATCATGAATTAATATATCATTTATATCAAACAATTTTAACTCATCCTATCAATCATCCATGTCATTTATTGAAACTTAATGGAAGATATCAATTTTGGTTCTCTTATCAAAAAAATTTATCCACTTAGAAATTTAATAAATTATCCCCTCAGGGAGGTTTTTAGAGTTAAGTTTCAAACTTTAACTTTGGTTTTCTTGTTTTTGGGGAGAAATTCTAACTAAATTGGGGATTTTTTTAAGTTTGAAAAAAATTAAATCTAAAACAAAAAATAATTTGAGAATTTAAATATAGAAATATTGTGATGGGAAATAGATTTCAAAAAGGGGTTAAAATTAGATTTTTATAGTTGTAGTCATAGAAAGTGTGAATCCATTAGACTATATATTTTTTCTTATCTAAATTATTTATCCAATTTTATTTCTCAATAATTACCAAAAAAAATCTAATTAAACACATAAATATACCTAAAAACTATACCAAGACCTTGGTATAGGTGTTGTTCCCTTTATAAAAGTGATTAAAAAACATAAATACCTCCAAGAAATTGAACATGACCAAACTCACTATGCTCAATGAAAAGGCCTTGCCAAATAAGTTTAAATATTGAGAATAGTTTCTTTACTTTTATAAATTGTAAAAAAATATAGAACAATTTATAATAAAATCATTTAATAAATGAGATGAAATCCTTTATTCAAAAACATAGTTCTAGGAAAATATAAAAGAGATAAAATGAAAACATAGACTCAGAAAGGATTATCTTTATAACACACTACCACAACCACCTAAGAGTTTAGTCAAGAATGGATAAACCAGCTCCTATGCTCACTATTCTTCATCATGGCAGCACCTACTCAATAGTTATAACTCTAAAGTTCACATGATATATCTTTCTATAAATCGATAAATCTCTAATATGGGTGTGTATTATATTTATTTTATGTCTCTAGTATTCCATGAAAAATAGATGGGAGATTATTTAAGTATTATTTCTACCTTTAGGTGTCCTTGAAAAGCTTTATGTAGGTTCAAAAACTTCCTTTAAATCATGTCCAGGTGGTAGCAATAACAAGTTCTTTTGTCATGTGAATGATTAAATAATTTCCATGTTCCCTAAGATTTTATTTTTCCTTGGAATCATCCTACAAGAATCAAATCTTCATCTCCCTCTCTAATCTAAGCCACGTGTCTAAGGGGTGCGATTGGTTTAAAATGAATAACATGAATTTTATTTTCCCCAATTCCTAAATATTTCACAAAGTAAATCATCTTATGGGAGGATAAATATCATAAATGAATAGAAATATCTTACAAGATAAAAATTTCATATGAAATTGGATCCTAGAAAAGGGAATTGTCTTATGAGATTTCCAAAAATATCATACGCATTCCCATAACTTCCTATGTAAGTAAAAAGTGTCTTTCAAACCCTGTAAAAAATATCACATGAGATAAAAATTTGAAAAAGTAAAACATCATATGAGAAAGAAATATCATATGAGGAAAAATAAAATATCAAATGTTGCAAACTCAAAAATATCCTATGAACTCCTAGACTTATCCAAAATGAAAGATTTCATGCTCATTTTTTTCAAAGAATTCACAAAATTTTCAAAAAAAGTGTGGTTTGATCGAATAAATACAGAAATTATTTAAAACACTTAAAAACAATGAATTAATCCATTTTAAATGAAATTCCAAAAATATACTTGAGAGTTTAAAGTGTAGGAATTTAGATCAAAATGAAAAATTAGTGGATAATTATTACATGAGAAGTACATGAAAAGTTTTTAAAATAAAAACTCTATCAATCACTCAAAACTTAGAACTCAGACTCTAGAAATGTAAGTGAAAAAAATCACAAAAAATTAATTTCAAAACACAAACCCGTGAGATTTACCAATTTATCACCAATTAAGTAAAAAATATCATGTATCTTAAACAACTATTATTCAAAATTCTACATTCGATTCAATAAATCCATCTTCGCCTCATTTATCATCCCATGAAAAAAATAACATACCTCAAATAAATGTCTTCTCTTCACATCGATATGTATTTGCATAAACTTTTTCTCATCAGAATGAAAGAAAAAGTTACCATAAGTCTGATAAACTTCTAAATCTATACCTAATGTGAGTCAAGTAATTGTATAAAATAATGAATTCTTTTTATGGTTTTTATGAGTCTTTAGGTTTATAAGATTCAAATTTTAATTTTTTAGTGTAGAATAAAGAGGTTTTGAATCTATTTAAAATAAAAATAAATTAATAGATTACAATCAAGTGTGGTTTCTACTCATTCTCCCAAAAATAAATCATCTAAAACACCTTAAAAAATATCTAGTTATAGTTAACAAATTTCATCAAATAAGTTGTAACATGATCTTCTACCCTATACCATAACTTTATAACAGTACTACCCAGTTATTTTTTGGTCTGAATTTTACAAAATTTTGAGATATTGAATGGAATAGAGGAAAATTTGAGATTCAAAATATGGTGTGAACTTATAGAATCTTTCTAAAAAAACTTTAGTTCAAATTTAAAAAATATATATAATGTTTCAACACATCAAAATTGTATTAATGTTTTGTTTTATAAATCTTCTTGAAAAAAATATTGAATGGAACAAGTCTTAAAAAAAACTTCTTCAAATTCTTACTTTCATTCTTACAGTAGCTCATAATGATGTATCCAACCACAAGACAACCCTACCACAATTGTATTCAACTAATTCATACAATTTTACTTCCTAGAGTAGTGTGAATAGGGAAAGTGGCTTGTAAAGTGGCTAACTAATAAGATTTTCATGGATTATAAGGGGATTAATGTGATTAAATTTATAGGTATTATTGAATAAAAGGGATTTTTATTAAATGAGGCTTTTGAATCACAAAATAAATGACTCAATAATTTTTAAAAAAAGTACCACAAAATCAAAGGTTTTGAAATAATTATATAAAATCCTTGTTAGGAAAACATTTTTTGGTTCTATAAAGAATTACGATGAATGTGAAGAACAATACAATTTTTTTTATAGGAAATAAAAGTTTGTAAATTTAAAATTTTAACATTGGTTTGAGATATGGGATTCAAAATTTCAATGATATTTTCAAAATATTCCAAAAGTTTTGAATTTGGAACACAATTATTTTATCATCTATTTAAGTTCTTTTCTATAAGAAAATTATTAAAGTCTTTTTCATGGGTTCCAAAAATTATAAGGGTACTCACTTTAAACATAAAATTCTTTTAAAAACACACTTAAAATGGAATAAAAACACAAACAAATACAATGAAAATTGTAAAAAAAATAGATTGATATAAAAAATAAAAAATAACATCGAAAAGAAAAAACATAAAAGATCCTAAATTAACTATAGATATTAATATACCCACACTTATTTGCCATAATTTCCTTATTGTTCCATGTTTGATGGATGATAGAATAAAATTCAGAAAATATAGACAAAATAAAAAATAAGTAGGATAGAAAGACACAACCTTTTACTCAATGGCACTGAACATCTTGAAGATAGACCTCCTATTATAGAGGCTCTTGAATTTTTTTATTTTAAAAGATTTATTCAATTTCCATTCACTACGAAAGTTATTTATTTATTTTTTTCTTTAATATTAATGGAACCAAAATTTAAAAAATTAGTAAAAATGTAAGGTCATGGCCATTGGGAATTAAATTTTCCTAACAAGAACTTCATTCTAGAGTCATAAAACAATACATTATATTCTTTTCTAAAGTATTTATTTTATATAATTTGATCATGATTTTTTTTAATTTTTCCTAGTACAACCTATCAATTTCATAGGAATTGTTTTTATTTTATTCAAGCTCATGTAAGCATAATTTTATTTCTTTTCCAGTAGAAAATAGATTCATGTTACATACCTTTACAACCCAAAGGATCTATTTTCTATATAAACGTCCATGTGTTAGGATTTTCTATATATTTATATATAGAGTGAAATTATAATTAGGGTTTTAAAATAATTTCTATAGGTCTATGGTTCATAGTACAATTATTCCATTATTTAGGATCAAAATCCATTATTTTCTATTTGAGTGCATAGTTTTCTCCAAAATGTGTTTGATTTATTTATTTGATAGTACAATTATTCCATTAGTTTGCAAGATATAAATCATTAAAACCCCATCATAGACTCTATATTTCTTCAGCATAGATATTAAAGTTTGATTATATAAGTGGGTTCCCTAATCAATGATTAAAAACATGAGTAGAACAAATCTTCAAAATATATCTGTTTTTAAAAATTTTGAAACCAATTTTCCATCATTAGTTCTTGTATGGATGAATTATATCTATATGGACACATATTAAAAAAAATATATATTTAAAGATATCCTAAAGATTTGGGAAAATGTCTAACAAAATCAATAAACCATATATCAAATTCATTACAAAAAATAGGTATTTTTGTGAAATTTAATTTCTATTTTAAATATTTCCTTTAAAATAAAATATCTTACTTGATTTTCAGAATTAAAAATAATCTTTGAAAGGTGAGGAAAAATAAAAAATAGAATCCAAAACTTTTTTTTAGTTCTTTGATATTGAAAGTGGAATCAAATGGGGTATTTCAACAATATCCAAATAACTCAGCAAACCTAGGTCCCTCTTTCCAAACATCATAAAATCTATCCTCAAGAAAGGTTTCTTTGATTAGTGGAAAAATATGAAATTTTTCATAAAACTTTTGGGAAATCTGTTGAGATAGTTAGCCATAAAATTTTCAATTCCTTTATTATCCATTATTTCAATATCAAATTATTGTAACAATAAGATCCATCTCAAAATATTTGGTTTAACATCATGATTTATCATTTAAACTTTTATATAGAATGATTTTTAAAAATAATCACTTTAGAACCTAATAAGTAACATCTGAACTTATCCAAAGTAGAGAAAACAACCAAAAAATATTTAAAGTGATTTTTTAATTAGTTTTTTTATCTAAAGTTATATAATCATAAGAAATGACATGATATTTATTTTTATGATTTTAACATAAAATATCCTCAAAGGAAAAATAAAAAGCAATGGTCATGATTTCAAAGGGTATGATCCTATTGGGTGGTTGGAATATGGGTGGGGATATCAATTTGTGTTTTAAATATTTAAAGGATTATTTACAATTCTCATCAAATATAAATTAAACTTATTTTAAAGAAACCTAGATAATGGAAAAATAGTTATAATAAAATATTTTATGAATCTCATATAAAACCCATCGTGAAAAAGAAATAATATGACATCTCTCATAGTTTTTAAGAAAATAAGTAAAGAAATTACCTCAAATTTGGACTTATCAGTTGTATTATCACTTGAGACAAAACATGACCAAGTAAAATTCCTTTTTTCACCATTAAATTATATTTTTCATAATTCATAACTATATTTTTAATAATTAAATTTTGAAGGATAATAGATAATTATTTTAATAAAATTTCAAATGATGGTTTATCAATATTGAATTAATCCACAAATACTTCCATAAAACTTCCTGAAAACTAAGAAAAAATACTCATCATGTATCTCAAAAAAATTCATGGTGTATTTCCCAAACTAATGATAATTATCCTATAATAAAATGCACCAATAGGGCATGTGAAAGTGATTTTATTTTCATCCTCTAGTGCTATATGAATTTGAAAATAACCATAGAATACATCTATAAAATAGTAACGAGTTTATCAAACTAGTCTCTCAAGCACCTAATCATGAAAAGGAAGTGGTAAATGATACTTCATAGTTACTAATTTTAGTTTACTATAGTCAATACACATTATCCATTTGTTTGGAAATCAAACAGGGAAAACCTCACCAATTTCATTCTCTAATATTGTAAAGCCAATTTTATTAGAGACAAATTGAATGGGTCTCACTGATTTGATTTTAGAGATGGTAAATATTATTGCAATAGTAAATAAAGTGTTAAATTATCTCTTAACAACTTCAAAAAAAATCGGGTTTAATGTTATTTGAAATTGTCTCATGGGTTTCGAATTTTCCTCTAACAGAATTCTATGGATAAAAATTGAAGGATTAGTTAAAATGATATCAGATAGGGTTTATCCTAAATATTTATTATGTATTTTAAAGACTCAAGTAAGTTTGTTTTCTTGGTCTTTTGACAGCTATTTAGAAATAATGATCAATAATTTCTCTTTATCACATAGAAAGGAATATCTAAAATTTCTAGGTAATGGTTTCAACTCTAATTTTGGTGGGAAATGTTTTATGGATAAAAAAGGTTTATGCGACTAATATATATTAATTTTATCTCTTATTTATTAAAAAAATGATCATATTTTAGATTTAGTTAGGGAAAATCATACTCTCCAAAAGTCTGTGAAAAAGTTTGTTCTTTCATAAAATCTATTTATTTGAAGTAAGGTTATTGATTTAAAAATCCTCATCAGTGTTTTGAAATGTCACACCATCAAATTATTGGAAAGAATAACATTAAATTTTTTAAAATTTAAAAAATTTAATAGGTGTAATACTTTCTAAAACAATATGTTCACAAGAATAAAGTTAAAAAATTTAATCATTTATATCATATTCAAAATTTATTACACAGTAATTAGAAGCCTCATTTTCCAATTTTAAAACATTTATATTGAAATTGGAATTTATCATGTTATTATTTTTTATGAAATTAAGTTCAATATTTTCTAAATTAAAGGTTTCAAAAACAATAGATTTAAACTGAGGAAACATCTCAATAAAGAACCAATCAATCATGAATACTTGAGAAGTTGAATTAGTTTCAATTGGGTGTTTCATGGATTGAAAAATATTTAAGGGGAGTAGTCCACTTAAATATTCTAATGAAATTTTTTCTTTGTGGACATTAATGATGGATTTTTTAGTTTTCAGGAAGGGTCTCCAAATAATGAGAGGTGAATGTGTTCTAAAACAATCATATACCATATATAAGATATAAAAACTAACTGGAAATAACATGTTTATTATTTAGACTAGAACATTTTCAATAACTTTAGCAGGCTTGTTGGTACTTAGTTTGGAAATTTGAATGATTATTCTAGTAGGTTTGATTTCTCTAACCTGTAAAGATAAATAAACAAAGTGTGGAATAATGTTTATAGAAGCTCTTTAAAAAAATAATAAAATCCTTGAATTTAAATTATCATATAGTTTAGGGAATATTAAATGTTACTATATCTTTATATTTTATAGGAAAATTAGTTGAATCATCTAGTAGGCATTTCTCACTAAGTTCAATTTCTCTCCTCCTTTGAATTTTCTTTTGTGAGAGAACATCTCTTTCAATTTTTTTTCAAAATTAATAATTTTTTTCAAAACATCCAACAAAGGGATATTGGATTTTACTTTTCTAAAAGTTTCCATGAATTATTTATCCACCTATTTTTCCATACTTATTTTATCTAGTGGAATAATCTTGGGATAATACAGTGGTGGTTTAAATGTTTCTTTATTATTTTGAACATAAGGATCATTTTAAAATATTGTATGGCTCTTTCAAAAAAATACTCTAATTATAATAGTGATTTCTACTTCTAAATAGATTTTTAATTTTCAATATATTTATAATTATCTATATGATCCTTACTATATTGTTTCATTAAAGTATTTTCTAAAAAAGTGAAGTAGGTTTGGTTTCTGGATCAGAGTTAAAACTATTAGTTTGGGTGTTATCCAGTTGGGTTCCTCTATTAAGTTCAAAAACACTTATATTTTACATTCCTTTATCTCATATATTCATTTGGTTTTGTGAAGGTAAACCTCTAATAATTTTATTCTTAATTCTACCCATATCAAAAACCAGTTGACCTAATTGTGTCATTAAAATATTCATCAAAATATATTGTTTTATCATAACTTATTTAAGGTTATTATCTTTTTTTTAGAAAGGTTTATTGGGATATAAATTCTTTCCAAGTTGAGAATTAGATTGTTCATTGAAGTATCTAGGTTGAGAATTACTTGATTCTCCATGTAAAATTTTATTTGGCTATTTAAGTTGTCTAAATATATTTTGTGTTTGATTAATAATTTCTTTATTGAAATTATGGTTGGGTTGAACTGATATATGTTGGTTGGACTAAAATGTTATTCTAGGAAATAAATCATTTTAATTTTTAGTAGAAACTTTCATTTGAGGTAATTGGTCACCAAAGTGTTCATTTAAAGAGAAAATTGCATAATTTATTTGTAAATGAAAATTTGTTTTAGGACTTCGTTTAGGGTTTAGAGTGTTTGAAAACACCATTGATTGATGTAAGTAATATCAAGAAGTAGTATTATAATCCTATTGTTTTAAAAATTGTGAGTGGGGTATTCTTGAGTATATTTAACATGTAAATGGCCTCTTATTCCAAACTTTTGATCAGTTTGGGCCATGTTTGCAATTAAAGTTATAGAATAAACTGGTGTTTTATCAATTGAATATACTCTAGTAGAAACATCAATCATAATACTACAAGTAAGACACAATCATTTATAAAAATATTGGATCAATTGTTTTTTACTTATTTGGTAATGGGGAAAATTAATACAAAGCCTCTTGAATGTTTCCCAAAACTCATGTAAAGTTTCTCCTTGGGTTTTACTAATTCAAAAAATTTATTTTCTAACGAAAATAGTTCTATAAGTAAGAAAAAAAGTCAAGAAAAAGTTTTTTCAATTTATTTAAATCTCATATTAAAGTTAAATGTGAATAAAAGAACAATTCTTATATAATTCCATCTAGAGAAAATGGGAAATCTTCCTGATTCATTTGATTTCCTTCTATTAATTTTTGTTTCATATTGACATATAGGTATTTAAATTATTAAAAATGTTTGTGTGGTACTTTACTAGACAATCCATTGAATTTTGGAAGTTAGTAAATAAAAAAATATTTAATCTCAAAAGAAATTATTTCATTAGGATATTATATAATATTTTGTTGATTTTATTGATAAGAAAAATCTAATTATTTTAAATTTATACTTTTTTACACTGATATTTTCAGTCCAATAATGTTTATTCTAGGCGTGTTAGTGGTAGAATCACAACTAAGAACATTATAATCTCAACCAGAACTATCCCTAGAGTGGTAAGTTGTATCAATTTTAGGATATAAAGGAAAAAATTTGGGTTATAATTTCTGGACATACAAAATAAAAATAAAAATCGACTTAAGAAACCTCCCCAGTAACAATGTTAACTGATAGAAGAAATTTTTCATGTGTCTCTTATCAAAAAAATTTATCCCATTATAAATGTAGTAAAGTAGTCCCTCAGGTTGTCTATTAAAGAGATAGTTAGAATTAAGTTTCAAACCATCACTTTGGTTTTCTTATTTTTAAAGAGAAATTAAAATTAAATTGAGTATTTATTTGAGTTTAAAGAAAAATTAAATCTAAAACAGAACATAATTTTAGAATTCAAAGATGAAAATATTGACATGGGAAAGAAATTTCAAAATAAGGGTGAACATCATATTTTTAAAGGAGTATATGTGGAAAGTGTGGATCATTTGGACCCCCCTTTTCCCTTGTATAAAATAATTATCTAATTGCATTTATCAATGATTACCCAAAGAACTCTAGGTAAATGCCTAAATATTTCTAAAAACTATACCAAGACCATGGTATAGGTTTTTTCCCTTTATAAAAGTGATTCAAAATCATAAAGACCTCCAAGAAATTGAACATGACCAAACTCAGTATGCTTAGTGAAAATACCTTTCCAAAGAAGATTAAATAATGAGAATAATCACATTAATATTATAACTTGGACAAGAATTTAAAATATTTTTGAAGAAAAATGTTCAAGAAATAAGAAATCCTTTATTTAGAAACACACTTCTAGGGAAATAAAATAGACATACAATGAAAAAAAATAATCATAAAGTTTTTTCACACTTAGGAGTTCAACTGGTCATGGTGAAATCAGCTCCCATCTCCCTTATTCTTCCCTAAGAAAACCCCATCTTAGTCCCTACACTTATGTAGTCCCCATGATCTATCTTTCTACAACTCTCTAACTCTTATATGTGTTCATGTGTTCTATATTCTTTTATGTCTCTATTTTCCTTAAAAAAATGGATGGAAAATTATTTGAATTTGATTTATACTTTTAAGTGCACTTGGGAAGCTTAATGTGTTCACAATAGCTTCCTTTCGATCGACTCTAGGTGGTAGAAATAATGAGTTATTTATTCACATGAATGAGAAATTAGTTTCCATACACCCTAAGATTTTATTGATCCTCAGAATCATCCTACAAACATCACATCTCAATCTTCATTTTCAATCAAAGACATGTGGGTAAGGTGTGTATTTGGGAAAAATTAGGTAGAGAGAAATTTATTTTCCATAATTCCTAAACATTTCATAAAGAAAATCATTATATATATGTGGAGAAATATCCTACATGATAAAAATGTAATACAAAATCTAATTCTGGAATAGGGTATTATTATAAGATATTTCTAAAAAGATCTTACATATTCCTAGAACTTTCCACATGAGTGAAAAGTGTCTTACAATCCCTACAAAAATGTCACATATGACTAAAATTCAACATAGTAAAACATCATAGGAGAATGAAATATCATACGAGGAATAATGAAATATCAAATGAGGCAAACTCAAAATATCTTGAGAAATCATAGACTAACCAAAATTCATGATTTCAAGCGAAAAAAACTAAATAAAAAAATTCATATAATTTTCAAAAAAATTATGAATTGATCAAATAAATCAAGAAATTATTTCAAACACTAAAGAACAATGAATTATGAAATTTTCAATGATATCCCCAAAATACCGTTGAGAGTACAAAGTGATGCAATTCAGATAAAAAATAAAAATTAGTGGGGATTTATTCCTTTAAAATCACATGAAAAGTTATAAAAATAACAACTCTATCAAAACTTTAATAATAAATATTTATTTAAATAAATATTATTTTTTGAATAAATAAATAAATATTATATTAACTAAAATCATGAATATATATTTATTTTAATATTCATATAACTGAATAAATATTTGTATTTATCTATTCACTAAATTGGTGAATAAATAAATATTTATTTATTACCATGTGAATAATAAATAAGAGATAATTAAATATTATATTAATCAACTTGTGAATAAATATTTATTTAATATTCAACTCACATATATTTTAAACTTGAATAACTAGTGATTCAATTTATTCGATCAATATAACTTGAATAATTATTATTACACAAACTGAGAGTAATATTTATTATTAATATTGCATTCAAATTAAATTTAATTGAGATTTTGGATAGACTTAATGAGTGATCCTCAAGGCCTTTTTCTCAGTGGAATTAGGTGAACTTTCCAAAAGTAAAAGATCAATTCAAAAAACACCTCAATGAACCTATAATTAAAAATGTTAATGTCATAATTTCAACAACCTCATTTTAATGCTTACTATATACTATAATCCATATATCTTGACTTATCATCAAGAAGGTTGCATACATCATGACATCAACCAATATGATTGATTTATTTATTTTAATCTCAGAAATGAACTTTCTAAGGAACTACCATTCCCGTGAATTTAATCAGATAGTTCTATTTCAATCAAAGGTCCAGATATATCATCTTCCATTATCTTATAAGGGATAAGTAATTTTTTTTCTTATTCAACTAATGTCATATCACTTATGACACACCCAACATATGATATCTTTTCATGATAATATGCCATCATAGTTTTCATCCTCACATCAAAGTATGAAAATACTGAAATACATTAATAGTAATCTCAATTATATAGACTAATAAACACATCTAAAGATATAAATATCCAATGAAACATATAACATGTGGAATTTATATTAGCAAGTTTGTCCTCATAACCTCCATTTTTAGATATTATTAAGTAAAAACTTCAGAAAAATAAGTCTCATCCTATTTTAAGTATACAACACCTAATATTAAAACATCACCTATGTCCTGTAAGATTAATGTCACATTGACCATAGTAAATACAGTTAACAACATTGTCATAACATCTTTAGGTTATCATTATATTAAGAAAATTATATAACATTTTTTATGTTCTAAATACTTTAATGACATTGTCAAATTAATGTTATGAAAAATTAAACTCATAGCATGCTAAGATATTAATTAATATTAATATTTTGGTAATAAAAAGTACAAATTTAGTTGATTCTTGATCACCAACTCTAATAGACTCTCACTTTCACTAGATTCAACTACTAACAAATTTTAGTCTGCTAGCTCTCACATGATATTCATGATTCTACTAAGATAAGCATTTAGTCAACAGGTTCAACACATTTTATTATATATAAAATCTACTTAATATGATATTTAACATTTGAAAAAAACACCTCAAGAAAAGATACTTCCAAATTATATGTTTATTTCATTTATATGACCTTTGATCCTTGGCTAGGACCACTACTGCTATATTAATACAATATAGTGAGATAAAATCTTTACTACTTGGCATAAAATCCATATTCTTAATGAAGTTTAATATACAAACTACTTATTTAGCTACATAAGAAGCCACAATATACTCATAATTTACTGTATAATTAGAGACCACTAACTGCTCAAAAATTCTTCCAGCTCACATATCCTCCATTAAGTTAAAAAAACATATCCCAATTATGATTCCAGATCATTCTGATCTCTTTGGAAACTAGAATATTTTTTTCCTTGATAACTAGTTCCTCACATATTCCATAAACTAAGAACATATCCATTTATGCACCTAATAAACTTCATAATTGTTTTTACATTCACCTAATGTGGAACTCCTAGGTATGTTTGATATTTACCTACCATGCTAATGGAATGAGAAATTTCAAGCCTAATACATAGCTTGAAAGACATGATAGATCCTATAACTGAAGCATAATGGATTCTTATCTTTATCTTTATCACCCTCTCCCCCTATTGTGTCTAGGGATACATTTTCTTATAGAGATGTATACTTTATCACATTGGAAACAATTCCATATTATATTGTTCTATATTCAATCTCTTTAATACCTTGTTAATTTATATAACTTAAATTGGTTTAAGAATCTTCTTAGATCTATCATGATGGATCTTTATCCCTAGAATATATGTTGATTAACTTAAGTCTTTCATGGAGAATCTTTTGTTTAACCTCATATTAATTAACTATAAGACTAGTATCTCATTTCCCATCAGTAATATATATTCACTATATACTACTAGAAATAAATGTACTCATAGTAAACATATTTTAAACATTATCTGACATTCATTATTTTTGAAACCAAATTCTCTTATAGATTTATCAAAATTAATGTTCCATGATCTTGATTCTTGCTATAACCCATAGATGTATATCTACAACTTTCATACCTTATTGACATTCTTTGGAGTCATGAACTCTTTTGTTTGTGTCATATATAGATATTCCAAAAGGTTTTCATTAAAGAAATATGTCTTGATATCCATTTTACAAATATCACAATCATGGTAAGCTTTTATGGAAAGTATAATTCTAATTGATTTAAAAATAGAAACCTGTGAAAATGATTCATCATAGTCTATGCCTTAGAGTTGCTTAAACCCTTTAGAAACTATTCATTCCTTATGGGTATTAACTTTACCATCCATATATAATTTTTTTTCTTCTAAGTACCCATTTCTGTCCAATAAGATTTTCATCAACTAGAGGATCTATCAAAACCTATTATTAGTTATAGTATATGGAATCCATTTTAGAATTCTTGGCTTCTTAACACTTTGTATATTATATTTCATTTACTAATTCCTTATAGGATAAAAGATTATTACTATAAACTAATGATGTGTCACTATCCTTAGTGAATATAAAACCATATATCTATATATTTAAAACATCTGTGGTGCTCTTATGCAGTGCTTGTGTCTTTGGAATAACTTCTTCCACTAGGACCTGTGGAATTTTTTCTTATGCTAACTCTTTATCATAATGAACTTCATCTTCATCAAATTATACCTTTCTCCCACTATATATTTTAGATATGTATTCCATTTTAGTAAGTTTAGGACATTTATCAACCTTGAACTTATTGTCCAAGGGATTTTATAGATAACATACTTTAGTTTCATTATGATATCCTACAAAGATGTAATTTTTGCCTCATGATGTTAGTTTGGTTCTAGAGATATACTTAACAAATTCCTCACATCCCCATACAAAAATATGTAAAAAAATTATTTTTACCTTACTAAATTTCATTTGGAATATCATTTTTCTCTTTAATTGAAACTCGATTTATTATGTATATCATAGTTTGTAATGCATATCCCTAAAAGGATAAGAATATTTACATGAATCATCATTGACCTCACAATGTCTAAAAAGGTGTGGTTCTTCTATTCATCGACACCATTCCACCATGTTTTTTAAATAGGAATATGTTTATATAGTTTACCAAAATACCTTAAATAATTGATGAACTATTAGTTAAGATACTCCCTTCAATCTGTGTGGAGTTTCTTTATCTTCTAAACAAGATGACTCTCTACTAATTATTATATTCCTTAAATTTCTCAAAGGAATCATACTTATAACTCATTAAGTCAACATATCCATATATAATAAATTCATTGGTAAAAGTTATGAAGTAAGTTTATCCACCTCTAGATTCTAAAAAAAGGGTCCATACACATCTTTATAAACTAATTCTAGAAGTTCTTCAACTCTTTCACCTTTTCTATTGAATAGAGATTTGGTCATTTTTCCTAAAAAAGTGTGATATACACCCTAGGGGTTCCATTCAAAAGAACCTAAATACACTTCTTGATATAATTTCTTCAAATTATTCTCATTTACATGAATAAGTCGGTGATAAAATATTTGGGGGTGAATGAGTCATGTGAATTTGATTCATCATCAATTTTTAACACTTTATTTTTATATTCTAGTATATCAATACAGTTATTCAAATGTATCATCATATAAAATATTCTATCTTTATAAAAGTAGAAAATATTATTCCTAAACATGAAAATAAATCCAACTAATTTTAAAATATATGCATATATTTTGTTTTTAGTTACACTAGGATCATAATAACAATTCTTTAAAATTAGAATTAAACGAGCTAGTAATGTAAGATGGTAGTCACTACTAGCTAGTGAAACTAGTATTACTCTATTGGAAGCTCAAATATACACATAAACTCTAGTAATATTTCATAATATACTTGGTTCATGTATTTATATATAAATTTGAGTACCAAAAACTGTATCTAATACCTAATATTTAGAAATAGAAAAATTACACTCGATAACAAAGGTACACAAAGATTAAAATTTATTATTAACTAAGGCATAATTCTACTATCAATAACCTTTATTTATATAATAATAACACATTGAATTATTCATTTCAGTCCACCCCTTAATCTTTCACCTTTTGGAAGGATGGTACAAAGCTTCCTTATGCTTGGAACTAGTCTTAGAGATATTTTCGTTTCTTTTCCACTTATTCACCATAGGGATCGAATATTTTTCATGATTCATGTCCATAATAGTTTGGAAAATTATATTAATTAGATATGGGAAAATCTTATATATATATATATATATTTTATATTAAAATTCACAATAAAACTAGATAATATCTAAGTGAGGTAAGTACATGGCCTATGTACAATTCCTTGGGTAACTTGAAACCTTGAATTTATAAATTCTCAATGTATCCAATCATCTTAACTACAAAAGGTCTAGTCAATAAACCTTATCCAACCTTCCACTTAAATATTTCATTTTAGATCTCATACATCTCTTTTATTTCTTTCCCATAATAAATATCACAAAGACATGAAAACATGGTGTATATATTCATGTCTTCATGAATATTCTAGAACTCACTAATCATAGATGATAGCATGAGGAAATTGAGATCCAATGCATCATCCAAATGTTTATAGAATATGTTTAGTAACTCTTCACTTTCCTCTTTATAGGGATCAATAGGAACTGGGAAATCTAACACATAAAAATTATTCTCTTGGAATAATGTGATGTTCAAGATTTTTTGCCACTCTTGAAAGTTAGTGCTGTTTAAAAGGCTATCTTTCTCTTAAATATATTTCTTGGATAGTGTCATGGTTGAATTAATTTCCATTTTATATAATAAATTAAATAACATTTTAGTACTTTATCATGATTTCCAAGTGTGATGTAATAAATTCAATTTTATTAGTCTCCCACAATTTTATCAAATACAAATAGCCCTCATGATTAGATTCAAAATATCTCATCTATTATATATACTAGTGACAAGGATCCATTTTTCCCTTATCATAAACTAAACTGTGGTCATGAAAACTACTTGAAGGTATTTAGGTAGGCATGGATTTATAATTTCATTTAATCATAGTTCCTTGATATGACGTGTGGACTCCTAAATCCTAAAATACTATACTCATATTTTTCCAATGATTTCCACAAAAATTTATTAAGTAGACTATGGTAATTACCTTTAATAACAATTTGGTTAAGTAAACCCATTATATTTTTAAGACTCCCTAATAATTAAAAGTTTCCTCGACTATGTCTTGAATGAAACTTTAACTATGGTTTCATATTAACCCAGAAGATGAAAGGTGATATCTGACTTAATACTTTATTTGAGGGATTTTGTTTAACATATGTGTAAATTTTATTTATTTTAATCTTCATATAATAGTTAATATTATGTTAATTTTATATAATTAATTAACCATTTATGATGAAATAATTTACAAATAATCATTTTATTTTATTTCATTTAATAATGCTTTCTAATTTATTTACTTTATGTGATCACATTTAAACATCAAATAATCCATGCATTAGAGTAATAAATAAATAATCTTGCACTTGAAAAATAAAATAAACAAGTGATATGATCATTATATTTTAATCTACAAGTTGGTTTACCGAGTGGAATATGAACCAACCTATACCTTAGGGGAGAAAATCCTTGAGTCAATTCCTAGCCTGATTTGGAGCATTACACCGTAAACCAATGTATCTCTTGGGTTGGGTCTACCTTAGACCGGGTATTAAACCGTCTACTATCACTAGGAGATATGTCCTTTATACATTCTTACCCACTCATAGTTTAGGGGTACCACATGCTTAAGGTTATATATAATAAAATTTTTACATGAAATCCAACACATAATAAAAGAGGAAGGGATGATACATAGATCATCATATTTAGTTTAATAACAATTTTTCAAAAAAAAAACCAATAAAATACTAATCAAATAAAATAAAATCCAAAACATACACTAGATGGTAAATCTCATGATCAATTACTACATTAAATGACTACACATTTAAATTTATAGAAACCATTTTAATTCATTCTTTATTAAGATAAATTTACTTTAATTAATAAATTAATAATAATTAGTGAATTAATTAATTATCTTAATTATCAGTCCAAATAGTCCTTGAGATATGAAAGATTCTCATCCTTTATAATTTTAAATAAATTTAATAAATTTAATAAATTTAATTTTATTTAAAATTAATTATGTATGTGACATGTACTGATGGGGTCACACAGCGTATACCCTCTTGGTTAGTTTAAAATCCATTTATGGAATTTTAATATATAAACAACATGTATTAAAGATGAAACAGCGTATGCCTTTCTACATTTTCTTAAATCCATTTCTGGAATTTAACAGTTACACATTGGGTATGGTCCTTGTCATGTATTGTGAACTTACATGACATGTATTCCTACACAACGTGTCATGATATGCATGTCATATTATTCCATGGGTCAAGCCACGTAGTATACACAATGTGTATGATCACACAACATGACATGAATATATGTGGTGTGTTCCATTGGTGATGCCTATGAAGTACATGATATGTATGATTTCCATGCATGCTTTTTATTTGAATAATTACATGGATAATAATTATTAAAGTATTTAATTCCACATGACATGTTGAAAATCACTAGACATGTACCTAGTGAAGAAAAACCTTATCACACAATGTTTATAGTCAACTACATGCCATGTAGTTCAGTCCAAATTTAATTATCAACATGTTTGACCCACACGACATGATTGTCTCAGTGTGTACCTTGCATGAGTTTTCACAAGTTACACAATGTGTAAAACTAGATAAATACCATGTACTTAATTTCTAGCTACCCACACAACAAACCTAGGGACTCAGTGTGTATTCCATCTGGGTTATCACATATTTCCCAATGTGTACAACCAACTACATTCCATGTAATAAATTTTTACCCATGTCAATCTGCAAATAATCAATATGTGGTGTTTAATAATGCCGCATACTTTGACCACACAGTGTGTTTCAATTTATACAGAGTAAAAAATATGTGGGGTTATACAACATATACACCAAATACATGCCATATACTCCCTATCAAGCCACATTCTAGCCAGTGGTCAGTACACAATGTGAAATGACTCTTTGTAACAATTGTTGGAAGAGATCTGTCATGAGTCTCTTAAAAAAATTTAACCCCTAAATAATATTGTAAAGAAACCCATTGGGTTTCCTCTTAGATAAGTTGTTAGAATTAAGTTTCAAACTTTCAATTTGGTTTTATAATTTTATAGAGAAATTATAACAAAATTGGGGATTTATTTGAGTTTGAACAAAATTAAATCTAGAAAAAAATTAAAATTAAAGAAAAAATGTTGATATTGGAAACCGATTTCAAAAGAATAGTGAAAATTGTATTTTAAATCATTAGTTGTAGAAAGTGTGAATAATCTAGACTCCCCATTATTACTTATCTAAAATGATTATCTGATTGTATTTCCTAATGTTTACCTAAATAAATCTAGGTAAAAACTTAAATATTACTAAACACTATACTAAGACCTTGATATAGGTGTTTTTCCCTTTATAGAAGTGATTCAAAATATTAAAGACCTCCAAGTAATTGAACATGAATGAAATAACTATTCTAAATGGTAAGACCTTTCCAACTATGTTTAAATAATGATAAAAATAACTTTAATTTTAAAAATTTAAAAAATATATAGAATAGTTTAGAAGAAAATCATTCAAGAAAGAAGAAGAACTTATTTATTGAATTTTTTTTCTATGAAAGTAAAAAAGAGATATAATAAAAAAAAAATTCATAAAGGTTTTTCCTCAGATCACACTACCATTGACACCTAGGATTTTAGTCAATTATGGATAAATCAACTCCCAGATTACTCCGTATTTGTTATAAATACAATAGATCATCATCAACACAATCACAAAATAGTCACCCATCCTCATCCAACATGAACGCCTTTTTATAAGTACCTTATTCTTTTTATAGATAACTTCCTCTATGAAAATAGAGGAGAAAATATTTGAATTCTACTATATCCTTTAATTAATACTTGAAAATATTTTCATGCATGAAAAAAATAATCCACGAATTCTTCAGGTTTTAGAAGCTCTTTCCATGTGTGCACATGGATTGATAAAATTAAATATTCACGCACATGGAACACATTTATACCTTTTTATTCTTCATTTAATTATTCCCCAAGCAGTGAATCTTTATCTTCTCTTTAAATGAATTCTTGTAGTTTGACCTTCATGATAGTCTAGAAGTATTGTTTCGACACCAATATTTCTTAAAATTTCACAATGTATTGAGAATAAATATTTAAAAGATTTATCATATTATTTTCCTCAATACACGGATTTTTAATCCTTATAGTGGAGTTCAAATATTTATTTTCTAGGTGGAAAAATCCTTAATATGTTAGGTTTCTGATTTTTTTGGAAACAATTGTAAGGGATTAATTCCTCACATTCAAGATTTACAGAAATATGGAAAAGTCTTAGTATTATTATGAAAGTCTTACATTATGGACAAGAACTTTATGTTTACGCTTTATGCTCAACACTTAAAATAATTTATTATCTCAAGTTTGAAAAAAATCTACGAACTACTCAAAATAAAAACAAAGGCATGGATTGATCAATTTACTAAATAAAGGATTTAAAACCCTAATTTTTTTTGAATTAAGTCATTTTTACTAAAATTACCGAATATTATTGAAAACAAAACGTTACTAAAATTAAATCAAAATGAAAAATTAGTGGGGATTTATTCATTATAATACAGATAAAAATTATTGTAAATATTAGTTCTATCAATTCCCCCATACTTAGAACTAGGAATTCTGGATATGTAAGAAACAAATATCACATTAAAAATAATTTTAAAATATAAACCCATGATATCCACCAATTAAACACTAAGAAAATAAAAAATATATTTGATCCTAAAAAATAATCTTTCAAATTTTTTTATTTAGTTCAATCAATAAAATGGTACTCATATATCATCCCATTAATACAAAGAACTTAAAGCACATGAAATTTTCCCTTTTCACACAATTATTGATTTATAATAAAGTTTTATCATCCAAATAAATGTAATAATCACCATAAGTTTAATAGTCTCCTAAATATCCACCCAAATAAAGTTAAATACTTATGTATAATCACTGGGGATTTACCAAGGTTGTTCTAAGGTTTTTTTTGCAAGTTCCATATGTGGATACTTCTAGGATAGAATAAGGAGGTTTTCGATCTTTTAGAAGAAAAAATTCATGGTTAGTTTTTATTCAAGTGTGTTCCTCCTCATTCTTACATCAAAAAACCAAAACTAACATAAAAAAGATATCAAATGATAGTTTATAACTTTTAGAAAATCAAAAACAAAATGATTTTCTTATCTCTTACATAAATTTATAGGATTGATACCTAGTTTTTTTTCTAGGTTTGAATTTTAGCACAATTTTGTGATAGTAAAGGGAAGAGAGGAAAATTTGAGCTTCTGAATTTGGTGTGAACTTCCTACCACTTTTTTCAAATGAAAATACTTCTTCTTATCTTCAAAAAATAATGTTTTTTGTAAGATTTATCATGTAATAATTTTCTCAATGTTTTGTTTTAGAAATATAATTAAAAAGATACAAAAAATAATATCTTTCAAAAGAGTTACTTTTCCAGTATAAAAATTATTATCCTTCTAATTTTTTGTCCTCCAACATCAAAAAATGAAACAACTAACCACATGAATTATCCCCCTACACTTAAATTCAAATAAGTAATGCAGTTTTACTTCTTAAAACAAGGTGGATAGGGAAAATGACTTATAATGCGGATAACTAATAGTATGTTCCTAGATTGAAAGGGGATTAATAGAAAAAAATTATCCAAGTAGGCTTGGATTAGAAGGATTATATTGAAAATGGTATTTTGAATCAAAAAATAAATGAATCAATCATTTTAAACATAAGTTACTCAAAATCTAAAGTTTTAACAGAAGTAAAGAAAATTCATAAAGCATTGTTTGGTTCTATAAGGAATTAAGGTGAATGTGAAGAAGATGAAAAAATGGTTTAGAGGCCTCATAGGTAGATGAATTTAAAATTAGGTAGTGGTTTGAGATATGGGATTAAACATTTTAGTGGTATTTTCATGAGATTCTTAAAGTTTTAAATTTGAAAAATAATTATTTTATAATTCATTTAATTTTAGTTTTGTTGGAAAATAATTTCAATCATTATAATGGCTTTCAAAAAATTAGATGGGAATTTAATTTTAGTATACAAGTATTTAAAAAACACACAAAAAATAAAAAAACACTTGAAAAAATAAAATAAAACAAATAGTAAAATAGAACGGGAAATAAAATAGAAAAATAAATAAATGAAAAATAAATCACACAAAAAATTATAAATTAACCAAATATGTCCCCCCACAATTATTTGGAATAATTTCTTTATTGGGACCTGATTAATGAATGAGAAAATATAATTCAACAATTATAGACATAAAAGTAAACAATTAGGATGGAAAGACACAACCCGGTGCTCAATGGTAATCAATATCTTGAATATAGACCTCTTATCCTATAGGTTCTTAAAATTTTTCTTTTAATAGATTCAATCAATTTTTATTTTCTACTAATGTTATTTATCTATCTTATTTTTTAATCTTGATATAACCAATAGGGAAAAATGATTAAAAATGTAAGGCCCTTACCGATTTGATTGAAATTTACTTGAAAGAGAGTTATTTTAGAGGCATTTAATAAACATTTACCTCCTTTTATGAATAATTTGGCGAGTATCCTTTAATAATGTAATTTTAATTCTTTCTACTGGTATAACCTATCACTATCATATGCATTTTTTTAATTTCTTCTATCTTAATCTAGAAAAATTTTATTTCATTTCTTATAGAAAATAGATCAATGTTTCATGTTTAAACAACCAAAAAATATTTATGTTATAACTTAATGTTTTAGTGAAAATAATTTTCATAGAATAATATAAAAGGGTACAAACCCATTAGTGTTTAAAATGTAGTTCTATAGGACCATAGTTCATCATCTAGCCTCAGACTCCAATCTTCTCTGTTTGGTTGCACAATTTTCTCCAGAATGTGTTTTATTTCTCTATTTGATGGTTGAACCATTCAATTAGTTTGTAGGTGATAGGGTCTTGAAACCCTATGATTTACTCCATATTTTTTAGCATATATTCAAAATTATTATTATATAATTGGGTTCCTTGATGAGTGATTAAGTAATTGGGTAGACCAAATCTATAAAAAAAATTCTTTTACAGACTTGGAAACCACTTTTCCATCGTTAGTTCTTGTGGAGAAAAATTTTATCAAATTGTGCACACAATACATAGAAATAAGTATGTAGAGGTTTCTAAAAGATTTTGTAAAGGGTCCCATGAAATCCATTACCCATACATCAAATACGCCACTAAACAAGAGGGGTTGTTGTGATATTTCATTTTTTCCAAAACATTTTCTTGAAATTGGAACATTTTACATGATTTTTAGAATTAAAAATCATATTTTAAAATTAAAGTCCAATAAAAACCAAAATTTTAACCTTTTTTTAATATTTAATTAAGATATAAAGTGTCCTCCATAACTTAAAGTGTGATTTTTTTGGACTAATTGGAATTCAGAATTGGGGATTCATCTTCTTGTTATTTGGAAACTTCCAACATGCCGCTGGTAAATATTATCCCTAATATAACTTTTTGAATCAATAAAAAGCTTGGAAATTTTTTATAAAACCAATGTGGAATTTCAATGGATGAAAAATAATTCAAAAACTTAGTGTACCAAGGACTCTTATTCCTATTATCATACAATTTCTCTTCAATAGTGGTTTCTTTTATTAGTGAAAAAATGTGAAACTCTTCATAAAAAACCATAGGCATCTGAATTATATGGTCAAACAAAATATTTTCAGTTCCTTTATTAACCTTTATTTCAACATAAAATTCTTGTAATAATAAGATCCATCCAAAAAGTATTGGTTTGACATCACATTTTTTTAATTAAAAAATTTATTTCATAATGATCTATATAAATAATCACTTTAGAATCTAACAAGTAACATATAAACTTATCAAAAAAAAATGGCCCAAAAATCTTTCTCAGTGGTTATTTAATTATCTTGGGTTTGATCTAAATTTCAATAAGCATAATCAGTTTCATGATATTTAATTTCCAACTTTTGATGTAAAACATCACAAATAGAAAAATCAGAAGCATTAGTCATGATTTCAAAGGGTAGGTCCTAATTTGGTGGTCAGGTTATAGGTAGGGTTACCAATTTTCATTTAAACTATTCAAAGGCTTGTTTACACTTCTCATTAAAGATAAAAATGGTTCTTTTTTAAATCAAACTTTACAAGGGTAAGAAATTTTTAGAAAGTCATTTATGAATCTCATTTGTAAACTAGTATGACTAAGGAATGATCTAACATATCTCATAGTTTTTGGGTATGGTAGTGAATAAATTACCTCAATTTTTTACTTCTAAACATGGATTATTAATTGATACAAAACATGAAAAAAATTCCTTTTTTCACCATGTAATGACATTTTCATAATTGAGGACAAGATTCTTGTGAATGAAAGTTTCAAAAACATTAGACAAACTCTTCATGAAAAGTTTGAAATATGATCCATTAATAGTGAATTCATTCCTAAAAATTTTCATGAAACTTTATAAAAGTTTATAAAAATACTCATCACGTATCATTGAAAAGTTCTTAGTATATTTCAAAAACCAAAGGGCATTCTTCTATAGAAAATGGACCAATGAGGCATGTGAATGTGGGTTTATCTTGATTCTCTGGTCCTATATGAATTTGAAAATACCCAGTAAATCCATCTAGAAAATAGTAACAGGTCTATATATATATTATCTCAAGAACTTGATAAATAAAATTAAGTGGGAAATTATATTTTCTAGTTACCAATTTGAGTTTTCTACGGTCAATAAACATTCTCCAGTTTTTGGAATTATGACAGGGACGAGCTCAAAAAATTCATTCTTTGAGATATTGAATCAAATTTAATTAGGTAAAACATGAATTAGGATCCCACATTATCTTTAAAATATGGGAAATATTATTATGGCATCTAATAAAGTGGTAACATCTTTCTTAACAACCTCTAAAAAGTTGAGTTCAATCTTCTTTGAAATTATCTGACAGGATCAACATTTTCCTCTAAAATAATTATATTCATACAAGTTGAAGAGATCATTCCAGTGTGATCAGAGAGGGTATATCCTAATAATTTATTGTGTAACTTAAGTACCCCTTCCAGTTGATTCTCTTAGTCTTTTGACATCTCTTTGGAAATAATAATAGGAAATTTCTAATTCTCCCCAAGAAAGGCATGTTGGAGGTTTCCAAGAAATAATTTCAGATCTATATTGTGGGGGATATATCTTGATTATTACCTAGTATTCTTGTATAGTATCTCTATAACACCCCGTGATTTAAAAAAACTATCTTTGACAGAATATATGACACGCAACATAGAGCCTAAATGAACCATACAATAATATTATTTAAATATGACCATTACAACCAAGTCGTTAAATGGGTGGGTATGAAAAGGATTAATGGGTGGGTATGAATAGGATTAATTGATTTATGAAATATATATAAATTTCCTAAAAATATATATTTATTGATAAATTCATAATAAATAATCACTCATTTTTTATTAAATTCATTTATCCTTCAAAGAATACTTTTTCTTAAAAAATGATATTTATTTCTTTTCATGAGAAAATATTATAATTAATTTATGAAAATTTTAGAAATTTTATTTGATAAAAATGATATTATTTTTTAGATAATTATATCAAAATTATCTTATGGAGAAAATTTTATGTTTTTCTGAAAAATTTGATTTTTCAATGAATAATAAAAATATACTGATTTTTATTGAAAAATGTACTTTCTATTAAAGTGTTTACAATGTTAGATTTTATTTTTCATTAGTTTTAAAATTTAATTGGTTTTTTTTATTAAATATATTCTAATTTTATCCCTTGGAATTAATTTTATATTTTAAATTGGTATAAAATAATTTTTATACTTAAAAAATGCATTTTTTTTGAAAAACCACTTTTCATCGCATTCTGTGGGTCTAATTTTATATAAAATTATAGAAATTATGTGAATTAAATCCTAAATAATGGACTAAATATTTGGAATCACTAGTTCTATATTTAGTAAATAGTATTTCTATTTTTAGTTGATATTAATACTATCTATAGTAAATAATTATCACCACCGTAAGGGAAAATCATGTAATTAAGAATAAAAATAGTATGATAAGGACTAAAAATTAACCCTACAACTTTAATTTATCCTTTTTGATGAGTGTAATTTGTAAATTTCCATCTAATTATTGAATATATTTCCACTTGGTTCCATATTTATTTGATTTTGACCTTTATAATATTTGAGTAAAAGATAAAGACAAAAATGTCACTTTCTTACTTTTAATAACTTTAATATTTTTTGATAGAGATAAAAACAAATTATGTTAAGTTATAAATATTTATTTTATATATAAAATATTTTTTTATAATGGTGACTTATTTCTAATTTTTAAAAATGAAATAGCTACGTTAAATTATTATGAAACACTAAAACAATATTTATTCAATTAAAGGAAAAATAAAATAAATGATTTTAAAAATTTTAAAAGTAATATAAATTAAATTAATTATTTTTTTCAAATAATTTCTTAGATAAATATAACATGTTATTTATTTTTTAAATTATTATATTTCAATTCCATTATTGTCATGTTGTTTTCAAAGTCCAATTAAATGAATAGTTCCAAAAATCACATTAATGATATTTTATAATAAAAAGTATTTTATTAAATGATTTAACATTAATAAAAATCATAAATTCCTTCAATTTATTGAGATATAGTTGAAAATATCAACCATGGTCAATTTATTTCACAACTAGCCTTTTATAGTAACTATCTTGAGCCATAAAGAGTAAAAAATTGTTATCATGGTAATTGTTTTAAAGGGTTAACACTGGTTAAAAAAAATAGATAAGGATAGAAAAATAATATTAAATTTTCTAAATTTTATTGTATGATTTTTTTTCAACCCATTCTCATAATATCCTCGAGTTAAATCATTTTTTATTTTTTTCTATAAAATCTAATTTACATTAATTTAATATTTTATGAAATTCAAAAAGTGCCCCCTCCCTTTATAAAAGGGAACATCCTATCCTATTTTATACACACTTAAAAATACTTTTGGTTTATAAAATACCTGAAAAAATAACTTACTTACTTCACTTAACATGTACTAGAGTCCTTGTTCTGATCTAAAACCCTTATAGGAAGGATTTTAATGTAGACCTAATGAGGTTGTCCAAAGAAGATGTATCGTTCTTAACCGATAGTTTTTGTTTTATTTCTTCTTCCACTTACTTAAAATATTATTAAAAAATGATGATATAATAACATAAATATCTAAAATATATAGAGATATTATTATATTAATGTAATAACCTATATCCATATCATCTTCAATCAAATAGGAAACAGATCCATCATTCGTGTGTATGACGGACTACCGCCTCGTGGACCAATGTAATTTGTTTTTCATCATCAAATCTCACGAATATTTATGATGGTGTATTTAATTTATATATATGATATTAATTACATATTTATAATTCTAGGAAATCAATATATCATATATTTTCTTAACCTTCTGTTCATTGAAAGATGATAATGTCATTCAGGCGTACTTGTTGATTACCACCTCCACAAAGCGATGTGATTCGTTTTTCATTACCAAATCACATGGATGGTATATATAAGTGTATTTTAAGAAGTAATGTGATATTTATGATATAATTATAATTATTTAATAATAAAATTACACTTACCTTCCTTCCATCACGATCGTCGAAAAATGGAAACATTACTCATGCATACATATGATCTACCATATCTAAGATTAAAACATTGTTCATTTTTCATAATTATATTTCGTGGTTGGTTTTAAAAGTATAATTTATGTAGAAAAATTATAATTATTTAATTAATATTATTCTATATATTCTGAAATAATGACCTCAGTTACCATAGTCAACCTTCCAAAGACATTTTTGGGCTTATGAGACAAAAATCATCAAAACGTCCAATGTGAACTTAATTGGTTTAGTAATTGAATATAACATGTTATTAAATAAAATTAAAGGAATAAAATAATTTAAAAAGGTTGTTAAGTAAGTAAATAACTAACATAATTTTATTATTTTGGAAGATAAATAATGTACGCGATGAGTTGGACCCGAGGTAAGGGACTTTCTTTAAAAAAAATCCACTTTTAAAGTTTCCCTTCCAACTCATGTTCTTACATGTACATGTTCTTCTATTTTTTACAAGAAAATTGTTATCTATTCATAAATTTATGATAAAGGTCATTTTTAACATATTTTACTTTCTCTGAAATGTTTTAAAAAATTAATCCTTTTATAGTTTTTTTTGTGAGGGGAACATTACATTAAAACCCTCATTTTAATTTTTTTAATGATTTATTTTATAAATATTTATCTTTCATATAGATATTATTAAAATTATTTTATGGATGTATTTTTATTGAAATAAGTGAATTATAAAGGAAATTTTATATTTATTTATTTTACTTTCTTTCAAAGTTTTTCAAAAGGAACCCTTTTTACATATTTTATATGGAATGTTTTGAATTTATTTAAAAGACAAAAGGAATGTATTATTTTAGAATATACGGTGTCAATGGGTGTAAGGGATATCTCCGAACCACCCCTTTTCTTTAGGTTATGACCATTCTCTCTCTAACTAATTTTATCTATGAATTTAAAGTTATATATTCTTCTAAATTTTGTATATATGTCTCTCAAAGTTATACGTAGCTTATTCTTTCTTCCTCTGGCGAGGTAATATATTCCTTATGTTCATTTCTAAAATGCATTCATTATGAAATTTCATTTGATTATGATATGAGGAAATATTTTTCAACTCATTTATTTCCATGGTTAATCCTTATGTTTACACCTTATGATTGATTTAATTTTTGTGTCACATATAATTAGGAACTTGTTATGATGGGTGCACCTAGATAGTGCTCCAATACATTTGGTACGACTTTTGTATCATATGGCATTATGTATGGGATTGGTGAGTAAATTTAATACACTATGGGACTCTATCCAATATGTAATGTTTTCTTGTAATTTATCCTTGAATTATGATGATGTCATGTTTTATTTTTCCGACACACTTCCTTTGTTTCCATGATCTTATAATACGATATTCTTTATGTTATGATCCCTTGTTATTACTCATGAGATTAAGTTTAAAGAAAAGTATATTCCACTTTATAAGGGTGAAATGTATATTTTTTTTGAAAAAGTTTTCATAAATTTTTCATGATTACAAAGGAACCTTTATGAGTTTAATTTTTTCATTTAATATTTATTAGGAAAGTTTTACGAAAATATTTGGCCATAAAATTTTATTTTATGGGAAATTAAATTTTTATTTTGTGTCCAAAGTTTAATTTTGAAAAAATAAAAAACTTGTATAAGAATTATTAAAATAACATGTTTCCTTATTTATTTTTATATTCCCCTTACTGATATTCTTGTGCTCATCCCATATTTTGAAATGTTTTTCATAGGGTTTTAAGGATAAGTATAGAAAATGACAAGGTAAAAATAAAAATTGTGATGATATTCCATGAAAAGAAAACTATTCTTATCATAAAAGTTTTGTTTTTTTTGAAAAATGGATTCTAATTGGAATTTTCCACTTTGTGATGTAATATATATTTATATAAGGGGGATGGAATAAATATTTAATAGTTTAAATAGTAAATATCCTCAAGTTTAAGAAAATTATTTATTGAGTTAAAAATAATTTTTTTGAAATATTTATGGCTAGGTATATACATTCTCCTTGATTTTTCCCAACTCCATAAATTTCTTTTCTAATTGAAGAAGTTATAGAAGTAAGAAGTAATTTTTCAAGAAAAGGTTTTACAATTCATTCCAATATCAGATTAAAGTTAAATGTGAATAAAAGAACAATTCTTTTGAAACTCCTTCCAAATAAAAATGAAAATATCTAAGAATTATTTGATTTCTATTTATTCCATGGGGATTCATGTTAAAAAAAAATAACTGAATTATTGAGGATGCTTATATGGATATTCATCAGATAGTCCATTGAATTTTGGAATTTAGTAAAAATAATATTTTATTTCAAAACCAATTAGGGAATAAAATTATTTTATATGGATTTTTTGATTGTATTCATAATACTAATCCAATTATTGTAACGTTATATTATCATTAATTAGTTTTTAGGCTAAAAAATGTTTATTTTGGGTGTGTTAGTGGTAAAATCACAACTAGAAACTACATAATATCTAACCGTTATTTCCCTATAGTGGTAATATTTATCAATTTTTGGATCTAAAGGAAAAAAATTAGGGTAAAAATTTCTAGAAATATAAAATAAAAATATAAATAATCTTAATAAACCTCCCCAACAATGATTCCAATTTGTAGAAGATATTTGTTGTGGGTTTATTATTTGAACTTTAACCCATACAAAATTTAGTTAAGTATCCCCTAGGATTATCTTTCAGGGAGGTCGTTATATTAAGTCTCAAACTATCTATTTATTTTTAAAATTTTACATATAAATTCTAAAAAAATTGGGTAATTTATTTGAGTTTGAACAAAATTATATCTAGAATAGAATTGAAAATTAATGACAAAATTATGATACTGGAAACAAATTGAAAAACTAGAGTTAAAATAATATTTTAAAGTTGTATTCATGGAAATTATGTATCCTTTTAACCACCTTTATTACTTATTAAAATTATTATCCAATTATATTTATCAATTTTACCCAAATAACTCTAGGTAAACACCTAAATCTTCCTAAACACTATACCAAGACCTCAATATAGGTGTTTTTCCCATTATAGATGTGATTAAAAAGATAAAATACATCAAAGAAACTAAACCTAATTGAACTCACTATGATAAATGTAAATACATAACCAAATAAGTTTAAATAATAAGAACAATCACTTTACTTTTAAAAATTATACAACAATCTAGAAAAATTTATAATAAAATATTTCATAAAGAAGAATAAATTCTTCATTGAAAAATAAAATTCTAGGAATTTAAAAAAGAGATATAAAGAAAACATAGACTAGAAAGGGATTTTACTCATATCACACTACCAAATCTTCCCAATATTTGAGTCAAGAATGGATAAATTATCTCCCATATTCATCCATCCTCATAGCTACAACAGATCATCATCAACACAATCACAACACAATCACCCATCCTCCTTGAGCATGAACACTTTTATATAGGAAAATTATTCTTTTAATAAATCAATTCCTCTTAAAATGAAGGTAAAATTATTTTAACTTGATTATATCCTTAAATAAAACCTATATAATCCTTTAATGCATGAAAAAACTCATCCACACATTCTCCAAGTGGTAGGAGATCTTTTATTACATATACATGGGCCCATAGAATTAAATATTCTTATGCATTTCATGCATCTATTCTTATTTATTCTCTGTAAATCCCCAACCCCAGTTACCCAGATTCAGTGCATTATTTTAATACATTAGCTTGATTACAAGGAATCAAGTACTGAAGGACCGATCATTTTAGCAGTCTTGGAAAATAGATTACATACATGAATCTTACATTACATTTTATAACATAAACACCACATAAATAATCCTTTATGAATTCCATTATTCCCTTAGATTAACCCTGCATATCAAACACAATACACTTCTTCGAATCCTGGAAAAAATAAAACATAGGAAGGGGTGAGCTCAAACACTCAGTAAGGGTAAGCAATACAATGGAAAATAAAATAAATATTAAGTGTGGTGAATAATTGAAACCACATGGCTTTACCAATAATAAACATGAATACTTTTATGGCAAGAATATGAGCTGAGTAAATAATGCCATAATAAAACATAATCATGGGTATTCTACTAGTCCAATGACCACATGAACCATAATTATTATTTACATAATGAGAAAATGTATAATGCCAGACATTCTAAAACATTTTGTCAAGGCCTCGGCCAAGACTTCTAAAAATGATTAAGGCCTCGGCCAAAACCATAAATCAAATTGGGAAAAGGCCCCGTCCAATTCCACGTCTAGTTGTCTCATGAGACCTACCAATGCATCGAGGAGCTATAACGGGCTCCACCCATCACTTACTATGTCCAATACATTCCTCATATGAAAAGGTTGAAACAAAATATAAACATTCATATAAGAACTAGGATACGAAATGTCAATACTTTAACCATAAACCATGAATGGTATAAAAATAACACATCCACAATCAAACATATCACAAAACCTTCAATACAATATGGAAGTTTTGTATCATAATAAATCAAATTAAAAACAATTTTAAAATCCATTAAAGGATTTTACATAGATGGAAATTATTTGTAAAACTCTTTGATTGAAATATCCCTTTTCATGAAAACATTTAAAAGTCACACAATTTAGAAAGGAAGACATTTAAAGACATTTTTGAATCAAAGTGTCCCATACCACTTTGAAACTTTTTAAAGTAATTAACATTTTAAAACATTCATGTCCCTTTAAATAAATCCTTTAAACCATTTTGAAAACATGGAAATTAATGAGAATGGTTTAGATGAATAAATCTTTAAAACATTTAAAATGATGTTGACATTGATAAAATCAAAACTATTTGAGAGAAATATCTCTCTTTTTTTGAAATAATTTAAGAGTCACATAATTATAAAATAAAAACTTTACTTTGAAAATATTCTTATAATCTTGTAAGGGAAGATTCAACGATTTTATAATGGCTAAAAATAGCCTCACCTACCGTATAATTTTAAAAAAGACATTCTTACCTTAATTTTGTCGAAAAGGTTAAAAACGACTTTGTTTGGAAAACGATAAAAAAGATTCCTTTAACAAATTTTTATAAAAAGTCAAAAAAAGGGTATAAATGAGTTTAACCCATAGTTTGTAAAATAGTAGGAGTGATTTGAAATACATTTTTAAGAATCATGGACGTGGATGATAAAGAGGTCCTAGAAGATAATTACATATAAACAACCTTAGATAATGAAGAGATTGTGAAATAAACCCTTACCTTGTAATTTTCCTTGGTCGAGAGTAGGTTAACATCCTGTATAATGGTGAAATGATTTTTATTAAATTATACAAGAATCATATACATTAATATGATATCATATATGATCTTTTAACATTGCTTTGTTAATAATATCTTAGTATTATCGTCGTTTCGGGTGTTAACTTACTCGTTTTCATTTATATGTTTTGTTACATAAGTCATGTTTATTATG
Source organism: Viscum album (assembly GCA_963277665.1). Classification (NCBI taxonomy): domain Eukaryota; kingdom Viridiplantae; phylum Streptophyta; class Magnoliopsida; order Santalales; family Viscaceae; genus Viscum; species Viscum album. Next base: position 344,104,154 of record OY728141.1, read on the forward strand.
GATAGGTTGTATCTTATTCATATCCATAATGATATCAAGTCCTTAAACATTATTTTTAATCATCAAATGAGAATTAGACTTGAATGGATATGATGGGTAATGGATCTCATTGCGTCCGTGGAGACGGTAGTCCGTACGTACGCACGAGCAACAATATCATTATTTTGATATTAAAATAATATATAATTGGATGGTATATCATATATACAGAATCATTATCTTGTTATATTTATTATTTACATCAATTACACTACATTATCATACCCATCCAAATAATAATGTTTTGAATAACAATTACACCACGACGTGGAGACGGTAAGCCGTACGTACGCACATATACAGAATCATTATCTTGTTATATTTATTATTTACATCAATTACACTACATTATCATACCCATCCAAATAATAATGTTTTGAATAACAATTACACCACGATGTGGAGACGGTAAGCCGTACGTACGCACGTATGGTGACATGTCATTCAAAGGATGGATAGAATATTTAATATGGTTGTACCATATTTATAATAACATAAAATTATATAGAAGATACTTGAGTTATTATTTTAGAATGTAAATAACAAAGAAATAAGAAGTGGAAGAAGAAAGGAACTTGAAAGAGGGTGGTGAAATCATTACCTCTTCTTCGAGTTCTTCATTTTTATTTGATCAAAAGGGCTCCGTAGGTTGGATTTATGATCAAACTAAGGCCTCTAGGTTTAAGTGAGGGAACTTGGGAGGATATTTGGGAATATTTTGGCCGAGCCAAAAGGCTTTTAAGTTTTGAATTATTGAGAAGGGGGAGTGCCCTTTTATAAGAGGGGTGAGGGGAACCTTAGAAAAAACTTAAAATATTATTTTATAATAAATTCATATTCAATTTATAATGGCTCCAAAATGAGTTATTTAGAGTATAAGATGGGTATGGGTCGAAAAAAACTCAAACAATAGGTTTTAGACAGGTTTGGGTAACTTTATTAACCTTATCTTTTAGTTTTAACTCTTAGGTAATTAGTTTGACATTTACCATGTCTCTTTGTATTTTTATATTATATAGTTAATAAACCTACTATATAATTCCAATCGACACCCAAGTGGTACATTAATGATATAAATATCATTATATAAGTCCTTTGGACAAACCTTAGATTTTTAGTAATAGAATATCAATTAATAATATAATATTTGTTTTAAAAACTCCTTTATGTCAATTCTGACACTATTTAATAATTGATTTTTTTAAAGTCTCAAAAACTTTATTAATTTGAACCAAATACATTTAAGAAATCATAACATGTCATATTAACCAATAAAATTATTGTATGTCATTAAAACATTCAAATTATATTTATTTTATCATTTATAATACCAATTATTTGATTCCTTCATTAATAAGGAAAATACTGCATCATTATTTTTTCATAAATAAATTTAATTATTAAATGTCTAAAAATTATAAATAAAATTACATTATTTATGAAATCTTTTTATATTTATAATGAATATTTAGAGTCAAAAATATAACATATATAACCCTATGTAAAAATTGTTTTTCTAAAAGATATATGCTTAAGTCATTTTTGTATTTACTTTAACTTAATTAATATAAAGTGTCATTATCACTTACAAGTGGATCCATGGGGTCCCAAAATCGACCCAAAGATGCCCATGGTCGGACATGTATCAAAAAATATGGTTAAGAAACGATTTAGGATAATTTATTATTATTATAATATTATTTTTACCCTTATTTACCGGATTTACCTTTTAACCATGGTAAATAAAATATTTACCGAAGTAATTATTCAAAATGTCTAAAAATAAAATTTACCTATTTACAAAATTTGGACCTCCTAATTATAAATACGGAATCCATTTTTCTAAATTCAAAACATAGAAGTGTAAGAAATTAACTTAAAATTAATTCCCGCTGTCAAAACAAAAAACGTGTTTTTAAGAAACAATAACTATCAAAAGATTGACACTTATTTATGTCCGGTTTAAATATAAAATTATGTCTAATGACCAGAATTGGATTAAATGGTAAAAATATATTATAAATATACTTTAAAACCACTCAAATTCATAATTTATCACTATTAATTATTTCGATTTAAAAAGTTGTTTTTAATTAAAATTTAGTAATTTTCACTATTCATCAAAATATGAAAGTTATCAGAAAAGTACGAAAAATTCACCCTAAGATAATTTCGATATTATGAATCCAAAAATGTAGTCCATTTTGAAAGATAAAATTTATAAAATTTCAAAAAGTGGGTATTGCTATTTATAATGGCTAGTTTGATTGGTTGTGGTGTGTGTTAGAACTCGAAGTTGCGTACAACACACGCTATTGTATTATTCAAGGAGAAGCATACCGTGGAAGCTTGTGGTGTTACATTATCCATTTAATTATTCCCTAAGAATTTACTCTTATTATTCTCTTTAAATTAATCCTTTCAGTTCAACTTTCATGGTATCATGGAAGTACTTTTTACGGTGCCCAGATTTCTTGAAATTTCATTGAGCATTGAGAGTAAAGATTTGGAATATTCACTGAATGAACTTCATCCACATAAGGATTTTGAATAGTGAAGTTAAAATATTTATTCTTAGGGTAGAAAAGACTTAAAATGTTGGATTTTATGGTTTTTTTTGGAAATGGAAGAGATGGATTAAATCCTTATCTTCAAGCTTTAAAAAAATAAACAAAAGTCTTACGATCAGACTGAAAGTCATATGACATGACTACGGGATTTATATTTAATATTTACAGTCAAGAGTTATACAAATATTTTATTTCAATTTTGAAAAAAAATTCTTGTAACAAATTAGAATAAAAAATAATGGTTTGAATTGATCAATTTACTTAAGAATTTATTTAAAACTTCTAAAAATTATGAATACTACCATTTTTACTAAAATTCCCAAAATATCATTAAAAACTAAAAGGGTTAAAAATTAGATAAAAATGAAAAATTTGTGGAGATTTAATAATTGAAATACACATAAAAAGAAATTAAAATATTATTTCTATTACCAATTCCCACATGATGTGTTGTGATCATCATAGATCACCCTTATGAGGCTGACCATGGGTGCATGATGCATTCTTTTAGGTTACATGTTGTGTATCAATGTCCCTTGTCCAGAATCCCAAAACCTCTAGATGAGATATTTGAGAATTATTCATATATTATAATATTATTATTGGTTATATGAATTTGAAAAAAATTCATTATCTCAACTTTTGGATTGAAAACAAGAAACTAGAAATGAAAAATTAACAATCAAATGCATAAATTGATCTAAAAATAATATATAATTATGAATTATAATGTGACTATTCTAATACCACTTGAAGGTTCTGAGGTGTTTTAGAATCATATTGGGTGGTTCCAAAAAAAATTATCTATTTTTATGGAAAAAATTTAAGAACTTGACAAATAAAACCCTAGATTCTTTAAGAGAGGATATTTCACATTTAATTAATAGTTAATTTATGACAATAATTTCACTAAATTGATAATAATTTTATTATTGATTAATTAAATTGTCACTCTTCTATTATTTTCATTATAATGGAGAATCTAAATTAGTATCCCTCTATTTGTATTCACACATGATCTATGAATCTCAAAACATCACTCTTAGCATTCCAGACACTAGCATAGATGAACAAAGTGCATGCATCATTTTTTAGTTGTAATAATTTTTTTTTATTTTATTATTGATAGGAATGAAGGATGATATTATCTTGAGCATGAGATAATTATTTTTAGAGAATTCATTATACACAACCACTATCTCCTCTAAAAAACACTATAAATTAGTTTAAATACTTAGGGTTAAGAAATTTAGTAATGGTTCAATGACCCTTTAATTAATTTTTTATTATAAGTAAACCGAATTTAAAATAATAATAATAATAATAATATATTTATTATATTATCATAACATGTGCTAAAATTATGAATTAATATAACATTCTCATTGGTCCCTTTTAACTCAGACTATCAATCCTTGAAATTAATTAAACCATGAATAATAAATATTTATTTAAATAAACACCATTAATTCAATAAATAAATAAATATTATATTCACTAAAATCATGAATAAATATTTATTTTAATATTCATATAATTAAATAAATATTTATATTAATCAATTAACTAAACCGATGAATAAATAAATATCTATTTATTATATTGTAAATAATAAACAAGAGAAATAAATATTATATTCATCAACTAATGAATAAATACTTATTTAATATTTAACTCACATATATTCTGAACTTGTATAATTGGCAATTTAACTCATGCAATAAAATTAACTTGAATAATTTTTATTCCACAAACATAAAATAATATTTATTCTTAATATTAAATGAAAATAGAATTTAATTGAGATTTTGGATACACTTAGTCTGTGACCCTCTAGGCATCCTTCTCAATGGATTGAAGAGAACTTATCTATAGTCCAAGATTAGTATATAGTAAAAAATTAAGGAACCCATAGGTAAAGAAGTTAATGTTGAAAATACAAAACCTCATACAAACCTTTATTGTGTAATATAATACTTTTGTCTTAATATCCCATCAAGAAGTTTGCACACTTCCTTTCATAAACCTATATGATTGATTTATTTATTTGACTCTATAAAATGAAATCATTTGATGAAATACCATTTCCATATATTTAATCAGAAAATTCCATTTAAATTATTGGGCAATAGATATCATATTCCATTAAATTAGAAGGGACAAATCATTTATTGACATATTAAATTAATGTCATATCACTTATGAAACACCCAATGTATGTTACCTCCCCTTGAAGAGATTTCATCACAATTTTCATCAAAAAACCAAAGTAAAAAACTCATAATATACATTAAAAATAATCTCAAGTTTAAGGACCAATAAACAAGCCCATAGATAGAAATATCTAGTGACACATATAACATGTGGAGTTTATATTGGTTTGTTTTTCTTTATAATATCCTTTATTGGAGATTACTGAGTGTTAAATTCATAGGAATAAGTCTCAACATATTTTCACCATATAACACCTAATAGTGAAACATCATTTGTGTCCCAATAAATAGACTTTATCTAGGTCATATGACATATGTTTAACAATATTGTCATAGTATCTCTTGATTCTCATTATAGTAGAGAACTGTTGTAACCATTGAATACAAAAAAATAATCTAAGGACATTATCACATCAATGTTACATAGAAGATTAATCACCATGTGATAATATATTAATTAATATAAATATTTTGGTAATTTAATGTAAACATTCAATTGATTCTAGGGCACCAACACAAACAATATCAACTTGTTTTATAGACTTAAACACTTAGTAGGGAATACTCATATAACACTATGTATACTCATATTATCTCCACATATTCTTCATCTAATTATATTACCTCACCACTATATTTATCATCATCATATTCTTTTAACCTCCTTTGATGAAACCTACTATTATAGGATTTTCACACATAAAAAAAGGAACTGACACTGATTGTTTCAACCTATTCAATTAGATAGTACATGGAAGGATTAACCCATTTATTTAATTTAGAATATATATAATAATAATAACCATCATTATATTTTATGATGATTCATCATTTTCTTTATTCTTTTAACAATATCTATTCTCTTTTTCAACTTCGTCCATCATAGCTCTATGAATGTAACGCCCTGACCCCAGAAGCCCAGAGTCGGTGCATTATTACGTATCATTGGAATGATCATAAAAGATCAAGTCTCGAAAGACCGATTAGTTTAGTAGCCTTGGAAGTATTGGATACATTCATAAGGTTTACATTACATCATAAAATGGAAAACTACGACAACATTGTCTCCATAGACAACACTGATATCCCATAGACTATCCCTGGAGGTCAGTCATAATACACTTCTTTGCATCCTAGGAAAATAAAACATAGAAAGGTGTGAGCTCAGATTCTCAGTAAGGATAACATTATAGTAGAAACTTTCATAAATAAGCATAAACATTTAAGGTAGTGTATAAGACTAGAACAAAAGCCTTTTAAACTTGAACTTCAACATAATATGGCAAAGATAAAATCAAATAATTCCATTTACTTATTCACATGGATATTCTACTAGTCGAATGATCACATGCAATATCAATAACCACTTTCATAATGATGGAATGCATAATGCCATACTTTCATAACCACATAGTCAAGGCCTTGTGCCAAGACTACAAATAAGATTTTTTCAAGGCCTTGTGCCAAGACACTAGTTTGTCTCATGATACCTACCGATGCATAGAGGAGATATATAGGGCTCCACCAGTCACTTACTAAGTCTAATGCATTACTCATATGAAAAGTTTGAAACATAACATAAACATTTTTATTAAAACTAGCACACGAAATGTCAATACACTATCCAAAAACTGTGAATGGTATAAAAATAGAAAATCCACAGTCAAACATAACTCATTCGATACAATATAGAATATAGTATTGTATCAGATTAATCTCATTTGAGAATAATGAAGGATATTTACATAGATGAAAATAATCATCAAAATAATTAGAGAGAAATATCCCCCTTCTCTTGAAATCATTTAAAAGTCACACTATTTGTCAAGAAGCCATTTAAAAATATATTTTTGAATCAAAGTGTCCCATACCACTTTGAAAATTTTAAAAGTAATTTTAATTTTAAAACTTTAATGTCTATACAAATAAATCCTTAAAACCTTTTTTAAAACATGGACATTAATGAGAAAGATTTAGAATAATAAATATTTAAAACATTTAAAATGATATTTTAGTTAGAGTTCCTAACCAAAATAGAGACACTTGAATATAAATAATTGAGGTAATCAAAACTTTTTAATATCATGAGAATAAAGGGATTCATGATATACTATGTCAAAGAACATTATATACACCATATAAAAGTGATTTGGTGTATAACAACAAAGAAGTCTCAATGGAATGTAAATTGAGAAGAAATATCTTATAATGACCTCATCCTTAGGTTAAGGATAAATCAAAGACATAATTACATGTGAAAAATATTAATACACTCAATTTGATTGGATATTTAGTGTAAATAAATCAGAGGACATTCACACATATTCTTGTAAAGACAACACCAATGAATTTGATATTTAACTCAACAAATGAAGATTGAGTTAAAATTACTTTTATAAAGTTTATATCGATGACTTGAGAATTTATCAATGGAGTGATTATGTGTATCAAAAGTATATCCACAGAAAGGGGAGTGGCAATTATGACATAAGAAAATTAATAGTTATTCCAGACATAATCTTGGAGTAAAATAATCAATGAAGTATGCGTAAAACCGAATGAGTGGAAATTGAAATTTCAAATTCCCTTATTGATTTGATAACTTATGAAAAATACAACCATGAAATGAGGATCATGCAATGATGATTTAAGGATCCTTAAATAAAATAATATTACACAATGAATACAATCATGGGTAGTACACACACCACATGCAATAAATAAGTGGTGAACAATGGAAATCTCACGGAATTAAAAGTGAGATAAGAAACCTCTTACATTGTACTTTTTCATTGGTCGAGGGTAGGTTAACCTCCTGTATAATGGTGAAATAATTGTTATTGAATTATAAAATAATTATATACATTAATATGATATCATATATGATCTTTTAACATTGATTTGTTAATAATATTTTAGTATTATCATCATTTCAGGTGTTAACAGATTCATTTTCCTTTATATTATTTGACATGTGGGCATATTTTTTATGGATGGGATGTATATTATTCATATACATAATGATATCATATCTCTAAAAATTATTTTTAATCATAAAATGAAATTTATTCTTGAATGTATACGGTGGGGAATGAATCTCATCGCGTTCGTGGAGACGGTAATCCGTACGTACGTACGAGAAACAATATCACTCTTTTGATATTAACATAATATATAACTGGAAGGTATATCATATATAAAGAATAATTATCATGTTATATTTATTATTTACATGAATTACACATCATTATTATACCCATGCAAATAATAAAGTATTTAATAATAATTACACCACAACGTGGAGACGGTAATCCGTACATACGCACGTATGGTGACATGTCATTCAAAGGATGGATATAATAATGAAGATGGATGTACCATATTTATAATAACTTATAAGAATATAGATGATACTGGATTTTTTATTTTATAATGGAAATAAAAAAAGAAGAAGTGGAAGAAGAAAAGAACTTGAAAGAGGGTGGGAAAATTATTACCTCTTCTTCAGGTTCTTCCTTTTGATTTGATCAAAAGGGCTCCTTAAGTTGGATTTATGACCAAAGGAGGGCCTCTAAGATTAAGTGAGTGAAGTTTAGAGGATATTTGTGTAGTGGTTGGCCGAGCCAAAAGGATTTAAAGGTGTTAATTAGTGAGTAGGGGGGGTTCCCTTTGATAAGAGGGCTGAGGGGCACCTTAGGAAAAGTTAGAAATATTATTTTATAATAAATTAATATTCGGTTTATAATGGCTCCAAAGTGGATTATTTAAAGGTTAAGGTAGGGATAGGTTGAAAACCACTCAAACAATGGGTTTTATATAGGTCTGGGTCTCTATAATAACTTTATCTTTTTGATTTAACTCTTAGTTAAATAGTTTGACATTTACCATGTCTCTTTGTATTTTTATATTATATAGTTAATTAACATACTATATAATTCCAAGAGACCCCCAAGTAATCCATTAATGATACAAATATCATTATATAAGTCATTTGTCTGAACCTTAAATTTTTAGGAATAGAATATCAATTAATAATATAATATTTGTTTTAAAAACTAATTTATGTCAATTTTGACACTATTTAATAATTGATTTTTTTAAAGTCTTAAAAACTTTATTAATTCGAAAAAAATTCATTTAACCAATAATAACATTTCATATTAACCAATAAAATTCGTTTATGTCATCAAAAATTTCAAATTATATTTATTTTAACATTTATAATACCAATTATTTGATTCTTTCATTAATAAAGAAAATATTTCATCATTATTGTGTCATAAATAAATTTAATTATTCATTTTCTAAAAATTATAAATAAAATAAAATTATATAGGAAATATTTTTATCTTTCTAATTAATATTTATAGTTGAAAATATAACATATATAACCCTATGTAAATATTTTTTTCAAAAAGATATATTCTTATGTCATTTTTGTATTTACTTTAACTTAATTAATATAAAGTGTCATTATCACTTACAAGTGGCTCCATGGGGTCCCAAAATAGACCCAAAGATTCCCATGGTAGGAAATGTATCAACCAATAGTGTTAGGACACATTTTAGGGTAATTTAATATTTTTATAATATTATTTTTTTACCCTTATTTAACGGATTTTCCCTTTAACCATGGTAAATAAAATATTTACCAAAGTAATTATTCAAAATGTCTAAAAATAAAATTTACCTATTTACACAATTTGGAACCCCTGATTATAAATATGGAATCCATTTTTTGAAATTCAAAACACAGAAGTGGTAGAAATTAATTTAAAATTAATTCATGTTGTCAAAACAAAGGGTGTGTTTTTTAAGAAATAATAACTATCAAAAGATTGACACTTGTTTATGTCTAGTTTAAATATGAAATTACATCCAATTAAAAATATTGGATTAAATGGTAAAAATATATTTTAATTATACTTTAAAACCTGTCAATAGTATAATTTATCACTATAAATTATTTGGATTAAAAAAGTTGTTTTTAATTAATGTTTAGTATTTTTCACTATTTGTCAAAATTTGAATGTTTTCTAAAAAATACAAAAAATTCACCCTAGTCTAATTTAGATATTCTAAATCCAAAAATGATGTCCATTTTGAAAGATAAAATTTATAAAATTTCAAAAAGTGGGTATTACTATTCATAACGGCTAGTTTGATTGGTTGTGGTGTGTGTTAGAACTCGAAGTTGCGTACAACACATGATAATGTATTATTCAAAGGGAAGCGTACCGTGGAAGCTTGGGGTGTTACATTCTCCCCTCCTTCAAACAATTTTGTCCTCAATTTTTTTTTAAAATTGGTCTTGGGAATATAATGGAAAGTTCCACATCGGAAAAAGAGTCAATAAAACTATCACTTTAAAAGAAAGAAACAGAAGTACAAAGGTCACCCAAGATAACCCATACTAGGATTCCATGTAGGAAAACATGGATATGGATGATAAAATAAGTGTCAAGTTCTAATGGATAGGGATGGAAAACATGATCAGGAGAAAGTTAACAACAAGAAAATCACAAACTTGTGATGGGACAAACGATCATTAGTCTACCAGTAGGAAAATTAAACGGCCAAATTTTTTTTTGTTTTAAGTTACATTACATAAAGATGAGGAATTAATTTATGAGATTGACTAAGAACATAAAGATATATACTTACTTTTTAAGTAGAGTTTCATTCGTTAATAAATTTCTACCACTAACACATTTTTTTAAATGATGAGTATTCAAGAAGACATGGTCACACTGGAAGAGCTAGAATAAACTTCTATAGAATCACATGATCCATGAAGAATAAAATATATATTTACCTTGTCTTTAGAGATTAATCAAAACCAAAATGGTTAGTATAATATTTGATGATCTCCCAAAAGGATATTCCATTAGAGAAAGAAACACTAAACTTAATTTCTCAAACGAAACCAACATTACTCCAAAGTTAAATAAATACCATTCAATAAAAAATTGTCCTTAAAATACTTCAATATAATCCAAACTAATATTGAAACCTAAAACTTAGAAGAATTTGATTATTTAGTCTTCCACGTTAAATTGTATCTCCAAATTACATTAACTACTCTTAAAGTCACATACTTAAAAGTAATTAACCTAATCAAATATTCTCTATTATTGGTTAATTATTTCTATAAATAACCCAAATCACTATAAATCCACAATAAAAACATAGATAAAAATCCACCATTACTCCTCAAATGAAATCCCATAGTATTCTATTTTCCTTGGGCATATAGTGTTCCCAACAAAGCGAACATCTTCCAAAATAACATTTATCACTTAATGACCAAATCATTTTCCTATACTAAGGGTATTCATTTGATAAGATATAAGATCCCAAATCAACTTATTATTGATCAATAAAATCATTTAACTTAAAATAATTAGTCACACTAATCAGGGACTTCATGTAGTCCAGTGGTAGGCGATAAATCCCAATCACACTTTATTTGTGGGTTCGATTCCCACAGCTTTGTCCGACGCGACGGGTTGTCACACGGTCTACGTGTTGTCCTTTTCAAAAACTATACTTTATAACATTACCAAAATGATATAAATTCCTCAAAATAACCACAACATAATTTAACCACAAATTTTATCTCATACCATGCATTTTCATCCCAAAATATAATAACTTGTAATTACCTCAAACCCAATGATCATATAAAACCAAATTGTTATTTATAACTATATCCACAAGAGAAAAGATAAGTCTTCCTCAAATATCATTTTCACATGACAAACTGCAGGGTTACAAATACAAGAGAAAATTATTTCAAAGTAATCACATCAACAAGGAGTACTAGAACATTTAAAAATTTATCCAACCATCTATTTCCACATATCTTCTTATTTGACCAAGAAAATATCTTATAGAATAGGTCATTCACTCGGGTAATGGCCAGGTCCCCTACATTTATAGAAAATTACTGTAAATGGATTCTTAGGACATTTTTTATTTTCTTCCATAATACTCTTCATTTTTCCTCGGCAATTCTTCACTTTATATCCATATTTCCCACACGTAAAGCATTTCTTTATTCTATTGAGACACTTTCTTGGGTGTCTCCTTCCATATTTCATGCATGATAGAAACTGAGGATTATTTTCTCCATGGTCTCCACTGCTGGAGCTCTTATCATTTATCACCTTTCTCTTCTTTGTTGAGTCCGAGAGTTGGTTAATATATATTTTATTGATCATATTTTTTGGAAAACTGATTTGGAATGAACATGATATCTTTTACTCCTATCAACATTCCATTTTGATTCTCATTCCCACCACCGTTCCCACCTTGTACATCATGCTCAAAGTTACTATGACTTACTTGGAATCCAGCCATTGACTAAAACCAGAAAGAATTGTGTGAGTAACAGTAGTCATAATATCATTTAGTGAATATCATGACACCATATTTTCAATTTGAAACACCTTAGGGTTGACCAAGGTCATTTATTCTCATATTATATTAAAATACTTCAAATCGGTTTGTAAAGAAAATGTAAATTATCCTAATCATATACCCCGTGAGTGTTGTAACCAAGAGTGCAACAAAGCCCATTGTCAGTTCCCATTCGAGTCTAGATCAAAGCGGTGTTTTCAGGTTTTACCCCTAGGTACATCCGTGCCAGATCCGTCTCTACCTGCTCATATCCAGATAGGGATGTATTTTTCAGAAAACTCACAAAATATCTACAATACCAAAATTCTAGGAAGTTCTTATATACTAATCCTCAAAGTCCATCTTAGGTCTATGTGCTCTAATTAGAGTTTATCTAAATCTACTTTCCAAGGTTTGTACTAAACTTTCTCTGATACCAACTGTAATGCCCCAACCCCAGAAGCCCAGAGTCGATGTATTATTACGTATCATTGGCATGATCATAAAAGATCAAGTCTCGAAAGACCGATTAGTTTAGTAGCCTTGGAAGTACTAGATAAATTCATAAAGTTTACAATACATCATAAAATGGAAAACTGCAACAACATTGTCTTCATAGACAACATTGAGATCCCATAGAATATCCCTAGAGGTCAGTCATAATACACTTCTTTGCATCCTGATAAAATAAAACATAGAAAGTGGTGAGCTCAGATGCTCAGTAAGAATAACATTATAGAAGAAACTTTCATAAATAAGTATAAACATTTATGGCAGTGTATAAGACTAGAACAAAATCCTTTTAAACTTGAACTTCAATAGAATATGGCAAAGTTAAAATCAAATAAATCCATTTACTTATTCACTTGGATATTATACTAGTCTAATGATCACATGCAATATCAATAACCACTTTCATAATGATGGAATTCATAATGCCAGACTATTATAACCACATAGTCAAGGCCTTGTGCCAGGACTACAAATAAGATTTTGTCAAGGCCTTGTACCAAGACACTAGTTTGTCTCATGATACCTACCGATGCATCGAGGAGCTATAGTGGGCTCCACCCATCACTTACTAATTCCAATGAATTCCTCATATGAAAAGTTTGAAACATAACATAAACATTCGTATTAAAACTAGCATACGAAATATCAGTACTTTATCCATAAACCGTGAATGGTATAAAAATAGCACATCCACAGTCAAACATAACTCATTAGATACAATATGGAATATAGTATTGTATCAAATTATCCTCAATAGAGAATAATGAAGGATATTGACATAGATGAAAATAATCATCAAAACTATTAGAGAGAAATATCCCCCTTTTTCTTGAAATCATTTAAAAGTCACACTATTTGTCAAGAAGCCATTTAAAAATAGATTTTTGAATCAAAGTGTCCCATACCAATTTGAAACATTTAAAAGTAATTTTAATTTTAAAACTTTAATGTCCATATAAATAAATCCTTAAAACCATTTTTAAAACAAGTATATTAATGATAAAGATTTAGAATAATAAATCTTTAAAACATTTAAAATGATATTTTAGTTAGAGTTCCTAACCAAAAGAGAGACACTTGAATAAAAATAATTGATGTAATAAAAACTTTGTAATATCATTAGAATAAAGGTATTCATGATATACTATGTCAAAGTACATTATATACACCATATAAAAGTGATTTGGTGTATAACAACAAAGAAGTCTCAATGGAATGTAAATTAATATGAAATCTCTTATAAAGACCGCATCCTTAGGATAATGATAAATCAACGACATAATTATGTGTAAAAAATATAAATAAACTCAATATGATTGGATATAGTTTAAATAAATCATAGGACAGTCACACATATTCTTGTAAAGACAACACCAATGAATTTGATATTTAACTCAACAAATGGAGATTGAGTTAGAATTACTCTTATCAAGTGCATATCGATGACTTGAGAATTTATCAACTGAGGTATTATGTCTATCAAAATTATATCCATAGAAATGGGAGTGGAAATTATGAAATAAGAAAATTAATAGTGATTTCACACATAATCTTGGAGTAAAATAATCAATGAAGTATGCGTAAAGCCGAATGAGTGGAAATTGAAATTTCAAATTCCCTTATCGATTTGGTAACTTAAGAAACATACAACCATGAAATAAGGATCATAAAATGATGATTTAAATATCAATAAATTAAAGTATATTACACAATGAATACAATCATGGGCAGTACACACACCACATGCAATAAATAAGTGGTGAACAATGGAAATCTCACGGGATTAAAAGTGAGATAAGAAACCCCTTACTTTGTACGTTTTACTTGGTTGAGGGTAGGTTAACCTCATGTATAATGGTGAAATAATTTTTATTGTATTATAAAAGAATTATATACATTAATATGATATTATATATGATCTTTTAACATTGATTTGTTAATAATATTTTAGTATTTTCGTCGTTTTGGGTGTTAACGGATTCATTTTCCTTTATATTATTTATTATGTGGGGAATATTTGTTATAGATGGGATGTATCATATTCATGTACAGAATGATATAATGTCTCTAAACATTTTTTTAATCATAAAATGAAATATAGTCTTGAATGGATATGATGGGGAATGAATTTCATCGCGTTCGTGGAGACGGTAATCCGTACGTACGCACGAGCAACAATATCACTCTTTTGATATTAAGATAATATATAATTGGATGGTATATCATATATAAAGAATAATTATCATGTAATATTTATTATTTAAATTAATTACACATCCTTATTATACCCATCCAAATAATAAAGTATTGAATAAAAATTACACCACAACGTGGAGACGGTAATCCGTACATATGCACGTATGGTGACATGTCATTCAAAGGATATATAGAATAATGAAGATGTCTGTACCATATTTATAATAAATTTTCAGTATATATATGATATTGGAGTTATTATTTTATATTTTAAATAACAAAAAAATAAGAAGTGGAAGAAGAAAAAAACTTAAAAGAGGGTGGTGAAATTATTACCTCTTCTTCGGGTTCTTCCTTTTGATTTGATCAAAAGGGCTCCTTAAGTTGGATTTATGACCGAAGTAGGGACTCTAGGATGAATTGAGGGAAGTTTATAAGATATTTGGTTAGGTTTTGTCCTAGCCAAAAGGATTTGAAGGTGTGAATTTGTGAGTAGGGGTAGTTCCCTTTTATAAGAAGGGTGAGGGAAACCTTAGGAAAAGCTAGAAATATTATTTTATAATAAATTTATATTCAGTTTATAATGGCTCCAAAGTAGATTATTTAAAGTTTAAGGTGGGTATAGGTCAAGAAACACTCAACCAATGGGTTTTATACAGGTTTGGGTCACTATATTAACTTAATATTTTTGATTTAACTCTTAGTTAAATAGTTTGACATTTACCATGTCTCTTTGTATTTTTATATTATATAGTTAATAAAATTACTATATAATTCCAAGAGACCCCCAAGCGGTCCATTAACTACACACCTATCATTATATAAGTCCGTTGGTCGATCCTTATATTTTTAAGAATAGAATATCAATTAATAATATAATATTTGTTTTAAAAACTCATTTATGTCAATTTTGACAATATTTAATAACTGATTTTTGTTAAAGTCATAAAAACTTTATTAATTCAAAAAAAATTCATTTAAGAAATTCTAACATGTCATATTAACTAATAGAATTATTTTATGTCATAAAAACTTTCAAATTATATTTATTTTAACATTTATAATACCAATTATTTCATTCTTTCATTAATAAGGAAAATACTACATCATTATTGTGTCATAAATAAATTTAATTATTCAATGTCTAAAAATTATAAATAAAATACCATTATTTAGTAAATATTTTTATATTTCTAATTAATATTTATAGTCGAAAATATAACATATATAACCCTATGTAAAAATTGTTTTTCTAAAAGATATATGCTTATGTCATTTTTGTATTTACTTTAACTTAATTAATATAAAGCGTCATTATCACTTACAAGTGGCTCCATGAGGTTTCAAAATCGACCCAAAGATGCCCATTTTCAGAAATTTATCAACCAATAAGGTTATAACACGTTTTAGGGTAATTTAATTTTATTTAAATATTATTTTTTTACCCTTATTTACCAGATTTACCTTTTAACCATGGTAAATAAAATATTTACCGAAATAATTATTCAAAATGTCTAAAAATAAAAGTTACCCATTTACAAAATTTGGACCCCCTGATTATAAATATAGAATCCATTTTTCTAAATTCAAAACATATAAGTGACAGAAAATAAATTAAAATTAATTCTCATTGTCAAAACAAAAAGCGTGTTTTTTAAGAAATAATAACCATCAAAAGATTGATACTTGTTTATGACTAGTTTAAATGTGAAATTACATTCAGTTACCAATATTGGATTAAATGGTAAAAATATATTATTATTGTACTTTAAAATATCTCAATAGTATAATTTATCACTATAAATTATTTGGATTTAAAAAGTTGTTTTTAATTAATGTTTAGTATTTTTTTACTATTCATCAAAATTTGAATGTTTTCTAAAAAATACCAAAAATTCACCCTAGGCTAATTTTGATATTCTGAATCCAAAAATAATGTCCATTTTGACAGGTAAAATTTATAAAATTTCAAAAAGTGGGTATTACTATTTATAACAGCTAGTTTGATTGGTTGTGGTATGTGTTAGAACTCAAAGTTGCATACAACACACGCTACTGTATTATTCAAAGGGAAGCGTACCATGGAATCTTGGGGTGTTACAATGTATCTCTACTTGAAACAAAAACTCCCATGTGTATAATGGGTTAAAAAATGATAAAATTAATTGTTCCATGATTCTTATATAAATTTCTCGTCTCCCTAATGTGTTCCATATTTTCATAAATACTATTTTCATCCTTTGTACAACTTACCATATCGAGTAAACACTAATATCAAATAAAGCCCTTAAATTATGTTCAACTTCATACACCAATGAAATTCATATCCATAATTATTTTATGTCCTAATATCCAATTTTATTGATAAATTATAAACAAGAAACATTACTAGGATTAAATTTGGGATATTTTAACCCACAATATTCTCTTTTCTTTAAACTTTCCAAGTAGCCTTTTTATCTAAGTTCATGCAAGTATTTTATATTATTTGAATTTATTCAACATTTATTTAATAATATTTGATAACAATATATTTAATTAAATGCCTAAAGATATTTTTAACATATTATTATAATCCATGTTTTTTATTAAATTCATATAGTGTTATAACAATAATTCCTCTCGTGATATATGAATATAAAATATAACTTTGTTTCTATCTTTATCACGTGTAATGATATGACTTTATTTCCATTCATGATATCAAGTGGGGATATGTTGAGATTCTTTTATTTCTCATGTTTCACTATCTCCACTATTTGTTCTTCTATATAACCCCCTAAAATTTAATTATAACCAAAATTATATTCTTTTAACCTCTTATATTTTCAAGTTCCTCTTTATCGCTATATGTGGAATATCCTATCATTATCCTTATTAGAATTTAGTTTACTATTCAATTTAATAGAGCTTAATAACTTGTAAAATTTTATAACTAAAACATTATTCATGATATAATAACACTTATTTGCTTTAACAACAATCATGAACTTTAGTATACACTATTTTCATCCATGTTATGGTTTATGAGATTTTCACATCATGAAATAACTCCTTGTTGTATGTAATATATCTTATAACATGTGTTAACATTCACACCATCATAAAATTTCTCCTATGGTGACCCCATTTTATTTAAAAAATCTTCAAAAACCCTGGGGATGAATTTCCCAAAATTTATTCATCATTTAAAGATTCTAATAATTCAATGTACTTCTTTAAGTAAGTATCATGAAACCTTAATATCTCTCCATGATTGGAGCATACTTAAACCTTGTGGAACCTAGTGAGAGGATAGAACATAGCCTCAAACTATCTTATATTATAGAAATAAATCTTTAGATATGAAATATACCTATATAAATAACACATTCCCAAATTTTCTATATTTCATTGATTGATATATTATTTTCATTTTTTGTTATTTATTTCATGGATAATTGTAAGTGTTATCATTTTATATGATCTAATGTTACCCTTAAAAACTTCCATAATTACCTATGATACACATTTTTCACCACACAGGATACACCAATTTCCATACTTTCCTTTAATTATAGGTCATGATATCCCCTTATCATCAAATTTGTTATGTTTCATTATTAAAATTTATTCTTTATTTAACCTTATCACCACCTGTTCTAAATATATATATATATATATAATTGTGATATGAATCGTGCATCTTTGATATATTTATTTCAATATATTATAATTCATTATATTTATTACAATCTTCTTTAACATGATTTTAATTCACAGTAATCATCATAATAAATTCTTCAACACAATCTAATCCAAATCAGAACATCTAATATTTTCCTATAAATGATACATAAATTTATTTTATGAATCACTTAATACATATATAATTTATCTTTACAATCCATTACATGTATGATCATGATTATTAAATGTAGTGTAACCCTCATTCCATCTACTAGATTCTTCATATATATACATTCCCCTATATCATCTCAAGTTATTACAATGTGAATACTAATATAAATTAACTTACTATGATATTATTATTCCTAAAAATGATCTCCCATATGTATAAATAAATTCATTTCATAATCATAATGAGTTATTTATTTCATTTCAACAATTATCACATGTTCAACTTCACGTATGAACCACTTATCCTATATATCATTGGTAATTTATCCTCATATCTATACTAAAGGTAAAACCTATTTATATTATCTTTATAACCATATTAATTATGATAGTTATAATTATATATCTCTATCATATGATCATTTTTAACATGATAGATAAAACTATATATCTTTTCTATATAATAATCTTCTTCATGATAGATCTAACCATATATCTTCATTGTATGGTTATTAATTGATTACTTCTTTACTAATTAAACTCCATATCCAAAAGTTTATATCCTTTTTCTCTTTTTAAGAACCAATTCAATTGATATATATATAAAATATAATAATAAAATTCACGGGGTATAATAGGAATGGTATAATTAAACCAAAAAAAGTAAATAGAATATAATCAATCAAATTAATTTTTATTATGAAAGAAAGAAACATGGTCATATTAAATTGAATTATTTATTTATTAACTGGAAGTAATTTAAGAAATTAAAAAAGAGGAAATTAAAGAAATTTATTAAAGAATCAGACACATGGAGTTCAAGTAAATATTTATCATCCATAAGTGGTTCCTATAGTGGTGAAAACTATAAGATCTCTAGTTTTTTATATCCACTATATCAGAAGATGAAACATGTTTCATGTCTATGGATAGTGATGTTTTTACTAATAAGTCTTTATATTATTCTATATCTACTGATTTTTATGAGTATCCTTGATTCAGTGGCTTCCATGAGCCTAAAAAACAAATTCTAAACCTAAGTTAAATATAATGAATAGTGGGACTCAGGTTTTCTTCAAAGAGTAGGGTATTGTTGGTGTGATTTTCTTATGTTGTGTGGGTTTGGTGTGTGTTAAAAAATAGTAATAAAAGTGTTTTAAAATGAAATTGAATTGGTTTTAAATTTAGTTTTAAAAGTATAATTCTAACCTCAAATAAAATCTTCATTTACCTGTTAAATCATAATTCAATTTTAACTCTCCATCTCCCTCTCTCTAATCATGTGAAACCTAAAATGATCACCCTCACTTATCAGTTTAATCCCAAATAGAGAAGTGAAATAATCACTAAATTCCATATCCTTTCCAAGACAAGTGATAGAATATCTCCAATCACTCTGGAATTAACCCACTTCCCTCCATTGTATAAGAAGTGGAGAAGTTGTAGGTGGCCTATGTGTGTGAACCAGTGACGAAGGAATGAAGAATTTAAATGTAAAGAAAATTGTAAATCTCCTACTATCTATGTAACCAAAATACTTATATAGAAATAAAATAGGTGATATTTAACATTTAATAGAAGAGTTAATTAATAGGGTAATTGAGATATTATACTTATATCAACCACTTTGAACCTAGTGAAATATCACTGTAGAGCAATTATAGTAAAATAAATTAAATGAAAACAAAATTTTTCAGTAGTATATCATAGTTCGTTCGATTGACCAATAAACCTACTTAGCTCAGTGAATAGTTTTACTCTTTATTTGAAAGAATAAATAATTTAGGTCCTTGTGAATGTTTATAAACTTCTTCTCCCATGTGATCAATACAAGAATCATCTTTTACCATTATTCATTCCAGTGCATTTAGAATTGTCTTATGTTATATTTCCCAACTTGCATCCTCCAATGGCCTCTAGGTTTCTTGGTTAAGGGTCCATATTCTCTTCAGAAAGTTCCTATCAAACATTATTTACATCAAATTTTCTTCCCATGATATTCTCATTCATCATCTTGTTGGATGATAATCATATGAAATATTATGCGAGGTTTTTAAAAATAATAATAATAATATTTTTTATTTATTAGAAAATTCATTCAAGACAAGACAAGAAAATAAAGGGGGACTATATAAATGGATACCTAAAGTCTCACCAATGATAATGTCTTCACCACCTAGGGGAAGAGATCCAAATATAGAAAACTCCATGAGAGGGGACTCCTAGGAGGCCTTTGAATCCAAAAATTATGCCATGTTATTCCCTTAAATCCATGTATATAAAAGCTCAATACCATTGGGCAGAAGGGTATTACATTTTTGAATCATGTATGTGATTTCCCAAGGAGTGGACGATATATCTTTAAGGTATCTCCAGATAATATTTGAGCATATCTTCATTATTTCTAAAAATATTTTTTTTCAAGTAATAGAGTTAAAGTCCATTGAGCATTGCCTTAGCTTCTTCCCTAAGTGAGTTGTTACTATCCCCATAGAATGATATGAAAGAAAGTAACATAAGACCTATGCAGTCTGAAACCAAACATCCTCCCCACATTCAAACTTGACTGCAAGAGCCATTAATGTTCTATTTAAGACCATGGGGTGGGGGGTTCCCACCCATCTGGTGTCTCACCAGCTATGGTCTAGAAAGATTGAGGGGTTTTCTCATCTCCATGAATCACCTAAGAGAGGGGGATTACTCTTAGTGTTTCATAAGACTTGCAGGGTCCACTAAAAGGTATCCAGTCCTCACCACCATGACTGACTCAGAGGGGAGAGCCTTGGTCTGGGATTGGTTCCTTACCTCCCATAGGTTCCAGCATCCCTCTACAAGGAGAATTGAGTAAACCCACTCCTCATGTTTATTCCTATTAGTACCTCTAAACCATTACTGTATAAACTCCTTAACGAACTCTAAAATATAGTTGAATCCAATAAACTCACCAAATATTATCCATACTATCCCTTACCACTTTCTTTGAAATAAGAGGTGGGATGTGGATTCTTCCTTATGAGTCCTATAATAGGAAAATATAGAGGCAATATGAATACCCTTGTACTTAATCATCACATCCATAAGAAGAGAATATTTTTAAACTCTCCAAAATATAAAATTGAATTTGGTTTGAATTAACTTTCATCATAGAAGGGATCCCCACATGTCACTAACTTACTGCACGTATGTTTACTTTCTATAATATTTTGTAGTGAAATTACCTGAATAATTGTTTATGAAAATGCACACTTATAGAGTATCATCTATCATGATATTGTGAAAAACATTTTTTAGTTGGGATTGAGGATCACATGAATAAAGGAAGGGTGGGTGCTGGCCTTATTGAATGTTCGATCAGGCGAGGGGCATCCAAGAAATCCCAAAACCCCACTTTCCCAGTTTTAGTCCCAAAAAATGATGTCTCTATGACTAATAAGCCATTGGGATTTGTGTTAAAGCATCAAAATATGCCCCTAAAGTGACTTCCATAAGGGGTAAGGGTGACTATAGGTAAATATCATCACATTTACATGTTTTTTATGAAACTGGTCTATAGGGAGTTCCCCTTAATGAATTCGTATTCTAGTTTTTTCTTGAAGGTAATATATTTTATCCACCACATTCTTAATGATAATACCCCCATTATCCACTAAGCTAGATAGCCTCTTTTAGGATACCCAATGGAACCTCCCCTCACCCTTAGAATCCTAGATGAATGCATTTAATAGTTTATCAATATCTTTCAAAACCACCTTTGGAACCTTTATCACCAATAGAATCTGCATGGGGATAGATTTCAACACACAATTAATAAGGGTAATTTTGTCTCCAAATGACAGGAACCTGTTTTTACATTTTATGATTCTATTAGTGATCTTGATCAAAATTTAATTAAAGTTCATGATTCAAATTATACTGGGAGCTATGTGAGCTCCCAAATACTCCATAGGGAAGGACTTCCTACTAATACCTAGTAATTATTCAATGTTTCTCCTCCATCAAGTCGAGCATGATGATGGAAGAAAGAATTTTTTTTCCCTATTGATTATATGCCCACTCAGAATGGTATAAATTTACATGGTTTAAGTAAATCCCCTGATAGATGAACTATGATGATTGATGAAGAAGATCATGTCATCAGCAAAGAGGATGTGGGACACCCTAGTGAAATTATCTATGTAATGGTAAGGTTTAATGATAACACGATAAATAAAGAAGCCTATATGTCTACTAAGTGCGTCTTGGGACATGATATTGATGATGATTGATAGGGATTCTCCTTTTCTAACCCCCCCATACAGTTTCAGGAATCCATAATTCCTACCCCTAAAAACAATGTTGAACTAGGCCAAACTATAACACCAGAAGAGAAAATCAACCACCCATTCTAAGAACTCCATGCACCCCAGGACCTGAAAAATGAAGCTCTATTCAAGGTGGACATATGACTTATCCATATCCATCTTGATGACTATGTCGGAACTAACCGATTTCCTGTTAATTTCTCCTACCATATCTTTAACTATTCCAATTTCTCCTTATATAGACTAACCTTGGATAAAAGAATGTTACTCCTTAGAGACCCATGAATGAATGAACTATGAAATAATTTTTTTGATGGTGGAAGACAAGACCTTTTATCCATGTTGTAAATACTAATGGGCCTATATTGAGAGATGTAGGTTGGAAATTTCACTTTTTTAATGATCACCATGGTCATGCCACATGAAATGTGGGGGATATTCTTACCATGAAAATAGTCCTAGATTGATTCAACAAGGTCATTTTTGTTGATTTCCTAGGAGTTAACATAAAAGGATTCCAGGAACCCATTAGGACCTGGTGCACTATCTTGGTTAAGAGATTTAAGTGAGTCTAAGATTTCATTCTCTTCTATAATTCTTGTAAGAATCTCATTGACATGGAGGGAGATCCCATGCTGGATCAAACTAAATATATCTAACTATCCAGTTAGGTTATGGTTCTACATATAGGGGTTAGGGTTACAAAAAATGGAGTTAAAGTGGGAGGAAAGCATTCCACCGATCACATATAAATCCCTTGTGAAGGATCCATCATTCAAATGGATGTTCAGGATACTAAAACAATGTTTTTATTTTAAACATTCATGGAAGAAATTAGTATTGGGGTCCCCTTGTTTGATCCATATGGAACGAGACCTTTCACGAAGGCATATTTCTTGTTCCAACAACATATCATTGAGTTGTTGCTTCCTAATCCTAAGGGATATGAATATATATTCACCCCACAACTCTTGTAGACTCATTTCAACATGTTTAACCACTTATTTGATCGAGTCCAAGATGGTATGGGTAGAGGGGAGGGACTTAGACTAGCATGTGAGATATTTTTTTGGTGACATAGATTGTTATAAAGTCTAATCCTACACATTTCTTGAATGGGTTTCTCCCGAGACTCACAAACCATGGTCAGGACGCTATGATTATGTAGCCACTAGTTAGAGAAGATGAAGCATCCTCCCCATATATAGCTAGATTTAAGGTTTATGAAGAGACAATATTGACCTGATAATGCTTGAACTATCTGGGTGACCTTAGTGCTAGATAATGTAAAGATATCCTGGAGGTTTCCAAAACAATGGTCCAACCAACACCATGTACACCTACTGCCTCTATGGTTATTGAAATAGGTCTATTTTTCACCCGATAAGCCCAGGTTCAGGAGACCCTCTTGATCCATGAAGGAAAATAATTCTAGACTCTCCCTACTAGAGTTGAAACTTCTATCCTTTTTCTTTGAAGTTTCCAATATCATGTTGAAGTCACCTCCCACCAACCAAGATGCATCCCCAGGGTTGAATGATTTTAGGTCATGCCAAAGGTGATCATAAATACTTGCATCTCACTTGGAATAGATGATAGAGAAGAAGAATAACTCATTATTAGCAACTAATATAATAGAGACATGCTGGTTTGATTCTTATAACTTCTCCTCTTCAATGGAGGAGTTCTATAAAACCTGGATATGTTGTTAGTAGGTTCTCCATGCATAAAATACCATATACTGATTCTTTTGGAAAACTCCCCAATCATGGAGGGTATTTTTTTAGGTTCTAGGACAACTATAAAAAACACTTCACTCTTGGACGCCTCATTGGAGAGGAAGCCTATCTTTACCCAAGCTCCTAGGCCGAAGGAATTCCAGAATATGAAAGAGACCATAGAAGTGGGCGTTTCCTAGAACTGTCCCTAGGCGAGGAGGGACTCTTTCTTTGTTACATAGAGACAACATGATTCCTTCTAGATTATGATCTAGTGCATATTATATTTGGGTGATGATATGGAGAGTTTGTGGGATGGATCTCCATTTCTTGGTGTTTAGGATTAAACTGAACATTTTTATTTGCTGAAGATCGGGGGGATGGGTTTTCATTCACATACACTAATTCACTAGAGAAGTTTACTATAAGAAATAGGGAAATTAAAAGACGAAGGTCCCAACGAATATATTGGTTTATAGGAGGTTCAACATTTAAGGGATCCTTCCCTTTAGACTCCCTTCCTACAAAGTCTGTTGAGACGGGGAGAGGACCAGAGGCCGAGGGGAGAGGAGGGGGGGGGTCAAGCATGGGAATAGGCCGCGAGAGTGAGGGGATGGGTTCCATGTGTGTGTGTGTGGGGGGGGGGGGTTAAGGAAAAATAATAATATTGGGGCTAAGCTGGTAGGGGAGGGGGAATAGAAAGGCTAGAGCTAGAGGATTGCCATTGACCTAAAGGTTCTCCCGGTCTGCCTCTACGAGCATTCAAGTAGATCCATATGACTGGAGAGAAGATAATATTCTAACCTCGGGATTTTTCTGGTGATATTATGAGAAATAATATATTTTCTTTCTACAGTCTAATAGTGTGTGTCCATAAAGTTGATAGCCTACATAGTAGCGAGGAATCGTAGGATAAGAGAGGGATTACAACCAATCCATCATGCCTTCAACTTGGAGCAGCATCTATTTCAAAGGGTGAGAAGAGAGGTCTATGCTAGCACATCTTC
Source organism: Viscum album (assembly GCA_963277665.1). Taxonomy (NCBI): domain Eukaryota; kingdom Viridiplantae; phylum Streptophyta; class Magnoliopsida; order Santalales; family Viscaceae; genus Viscum; species Viscum album. The sequence goes on from OY728141.1 coordinate 344,129,952, forward strand.
AAGAAAACACTGAGTCTTGAAGCTATAGGATGTGGTCATCCATGCATAGAAACTCTCCTAGTAAGTCACCAATATTCTTCAATAATAAAAGGTTTTGAATATAGAGTGGAAAACCCAGGAGAATTATCCACACCGCTGAAAGGGGGGATTCCCATCCATAGTAAAACCCCATCGACCAACGGGAGAGGTAAAACCTCCATCGATTCATAGATCTAGAGATTCAGGCCCAAGACATGAAGAAGTCTTTGTGAGAGGTAATAATAATATAGAATAACCTCTTGTTTAACTCAGAAACCTTTTTTAGGATATCAAGACCATAATAGTTGATGAAGCTATGGAAGAGACACAATAGAGGCTTATCAACACTAATGTGATCCACCATGGTCCACCTGAGTATGTCTAAGTCTTCTTTGAAAGCATACACTGAAAAAGAGAGAATATGGCCCCGTTCTGTAAACCAGATCTGAAGGATTCCACTTGAACAACCAGAAATGTAAGAGTTTTTTTAATATGTTTTCTGATTTTTAAAAAAAATAATAGGTTAATTTTTTTAAAATATTCCTTAAAGGAGGCATTGGAGATGCCACCTTTTCCCTAAGAAAATTATTATTATTATTCTATTTTATTTATTCTTTTATATATATATATATATATAATTTTAATGTTTTATTATTATTTTGTTATGTTTATATATATATAAATAAAACAAAATGTTTCAGCATAATTTATCTATTATTCAAGTATGTGAATTTATTAGCCTATAAAATATAAAATATAAGACCAATATAAATAAAAATTAAAACATGGATTAAACATATAAGAAGTAGTCAAAAATAAAAAAAATAAAAAAAAATAAAAATAATGTTGCTGAAAAATAATTTATAAGCTTTCTAATCTAGGAACTTGAAACATAAAAATATTTCAAGTAAGTGAATTTTTTAGCCTATAAAATATAAACTATAAGACCAATGTAAATTAAATTTAAAAAATTTATTAAACATATAATAATTAGTTTAAATTAAAAATAATTTCTTAAAAAATGTTGATGAAAAATAATTTATAAGATTTCTAATCCACCGACTTGAAACTTAAAAATGTTTCAAGTACGTGACCTTGCTAACCTAAAAAAAAACAAAATATGAGACCAATATAAATGAAAATTTAAAAATTTATTAAACATATAATAATTAGTTGAAAATAAAAATAATTTCTTAAAAAATTTTAATGAAAAATATTTTATAAGATTTCTAATCCACAACTTGAAACTTAAAAATGTTTCAAGTATGTGACTTTTCTGGCCTATAAAATATAAACTATAAGACCAATAAAAATGAAAATTTAAACATTGATTAAACATATAATAAGTAGTCAAAAAATAAAAATAATTTCTTTAAAAATATTGTTGAAAATTAATTTATATTATTTCTAATCCACCAACTTGAAACTTAAAAATGTTTCAAGTACGTGAATTTGCTAGCCTATAAAATATAAACTACAAGACCAATATAAATTAAAATTTAAACATTGATTAAACATATAATAATTAGTCTAAGTTTTAAATTTTTATTTACATGGGTCTTATATTTTATATTTTAAAGGTTTTCAAAGTCAAGTAAGTGGTTTTAGATCCTCCTCAACATTCCTTCTTTTCACTCTCACTTCCAAGTAACTTTTATTAAATTCCTTTCATTTTCATTTATTTTTTTTTGAAACTCTTTATTTTTAAAAACTTTTTAGATGTTTAGGATATCTTTTAAATTTTATTTATATTGTTTTTAAACTATATATTTTATAATATTTTAAAGTTATCTACTTAATTTAATAATTATTCTTATGTTTCAAGTAATCAACTTTGAAAGCTATCAAATATAAATTGTGCCTAAAATATTAATAAAAACTGAAATACTGGATAAAAATAAAATAAGGGATGGTAGTAATAATAGTATCTTCATTTTAATATACATAAGACATATAAATGAACATGTATAATCAATGTCTATGTCTATGGTGAGGAGATTCTATCCCACATGGTGGTCTGCGAATAGGAAATCAGCGTCGGGTTTGCTGTGGAGTCTGATGACCTAGAGGGGAATGATCCTCAGGCACTGGAATATTGAATATCACATCCTCCACCTATGTTTTAGTGGAAGGATATATCAAATTCATATCATATTTCCCTCCTGATCCTTCTCCCACTAGGGTGGTAGAAGGACCTACCATCATCGTAGTAGGGAACCAAGCATGTGATGGGTCTGGACCCCAAGGCTACAATGGATATGGACCCCAAGGATGTGATAGATCTGGACCCCAAGGTTATGATGGATCTGGACCCCAATATTTATACAAATTCAGATATCCTGTCAAGAAAGACAAATCCCATGCCACCTGAGGCACATTCTGAATCGACTGAGGCTGGACTACTAGAGGGCCAACCTCTACCCATAGAAAAGGTGAGGCCTCACGTGCAGTAGGAAGTTATCTACTTTTCCATAATAGTGAATACTCAGCACCAGCAAATACTGTAGGATGTTCCTATGGGGTAGGAACTTCCTATCTTCAAGATGGATGCTCGAAGATGCTCTTAGAAAGCACATGATAAGATGAGCTCAGCTCCAATTCTTCAGCATGGATGGATGGCCAGCTAATGACCCCCTCCTCCTCTTCATCACTTATGAAAAAAAGATGTTATGAGTTAATTACCTATAAATAGATTCAAAATGAATTAGAAAATAGCTCAATAAACAAACTAAGGGAAATTTATTAACTTAAAATCCTATGAATCTCTCTATAGTTTCGGGTAAGATACAATATAGACTTCACTATATACCATGGATCATACTCAACCTAATCCGAAAGAAAGAATGGATTCATAGGTACACCCGGGATATAAAACTCTACACATCTATGCTAGCAGTAGAGAAAGCAGGCATGTACTCAACGCCGGTCCTCATCCTACCTTCCTTTCAGCTTCAACCCATGAAGCTGCTCTATCTGTCTTGGCAACAAAGGAATCAGATGAGCGCAACAAAATTGGTGCATGAATCTGTCATGATACTGCCACTCAATAATATGGAATTGAATGAAGGGAACTAAAACTACAGAATCCTCAAGCCCAATAGTGCAGTATGGTGGTAACTGGTCCATAATAGTCCAGTATGGAAGCAATGAAATCTGAAATTACATGTGACCATTATCAAAAAATATTCTAACTAAAAAACAAAATTGATGCTATTATTAAATTTGTTAGACAGTGATAGATTTTATATACATACTTGGTTAGGTAAGATATAGTCCAACTGGATTCGATATATGCCCAAATGGTGTCTTAGAACCATGTGGAAATTGTGTCATTGACACCACCTGTAAAATAAAATATCTATAGTGAAAAATAATGATAAATTAAAGTCTATAACTCCTAGTAGCATAAAAAAAATTAGAAATGAGTGTTCATACCAATGCCCACATGGAGAGTCATAAAGAACCTCCATCTTGATCGATGAACCAGTAAGATTAGGATGAAATGCGGGGATGATCTCACATGCCCCCATCTGAAAAAGGACGACACATCCCCTCAGACCTGTGCGGTCCCTACGGGATAGCCTATATAATGCTGTATATGTGTATGCCAAGTAGGAGGATCCACATCCGTACGTCCCAGCTTGATCAAAGTCCTCTAGTATGGGTAGATATATCATATACACGTGCATCCCCAAGTGATCAGTACACATGGTCCCACCAATGAGCCATAATATATATTCATAGGCATAATGCATGATAGTCTTCTCATTAACATCACCAGGTAAATGTGGAATATGTACCTCTAACCAAGGAAAAGATATCAATGCTATATCTGTAGCCCTACGGTTGGAAAAAATGTCGATGCCTCACAATCGCTAAGAAAGGTCGGACCAAGATTCACTAGTGGGTCTAATAACATCTCTCCCCTAGATAGGAAGACTGAGAAGCACTACCACATCCTAAAGGGTGATGGTCATCTCTCCCTCAGTCAGGTGGAATGTGTGTGTCTTTGGTCTCCACCTCTTTAGGAGGGTATCAAGAAGGTAATGGTCAATAAATGTAAAATCTGATATGAAAATTCCATAGAATCCAGCATGGTGTAAGTATGGTCTAATGGAATGTGGAGGCTCCCTATGACGAAAATGGTGCACTCGACACACCCTGATCGATTGATCCTCACCACCCTCTAGCACGACATGGGAAATATGGGTATCCTGTTGAGTGAGTAATATGGTATCATCCATCTTCATATAAAAAAATGAAATGAGTCATAAGTGTAAAATGAAAATATAACGTTATGGTCAGTAGAATGTTATGACTTGTAGAATGAAAGACATGCCATGTTTATTCACATTGTTTTATGAAGTTTTTTTACCAAAATAAAGGGGAATGTCTTCATGTTTTTTAAAGAATATTACTAACATGTTGTTAAGATATTATTTTACCTAGAAAAGGGTGTTTTTTAAGATATGGTTTTATATATTTATATATATAAACAATTTGACTTTGTTATGTAGATATTTATTATAAAATGGTGTGATTTTTAATTTATGTATGACTATCCACATGATGGTATGTTTCATGATTATTTTATCACATGTAAAGGTGATTCTGTAACACTAACTGAACTTCAAGAAATAATTTGGGGGAAATGAACCATGTCGTAGGAGGAACAATGACAACGACGATGATGATGATGTAAACTCATTCCATCACCGCTGTCATTGTCACTATTTCTCCTATGTCGTGGTTCATTTCCAAAAAATTCTTTCTTGAAGTTCAGTTAGGGTTACAAAATCAGATGTACTAACCTCTATTGTTGGTTTTGTACTATAACAAGCTCTTTTATCAGTTTGTATAACCTCCTCATAGTAGTACACATATGTAAACCTGACTCTATATGTCAAAAATGTTTTCTGATCATAATTCTGATAGTGTAACTAATATTGACAAAGATTTTTGATCATATAATATTTATTATACTTAAATTTTATAACATCTTCTTGTATAGTTATATATGATACTATTATTTAGTTATATAAAAGTTTATTAGAATATAACTGACATATTGTTTTTAAAATCGATGTAAAGGGAACATGTTTTTGGGTTTACAGTTCATCTTTTAGGTTTTAGGATTTAGATATTACGATTTCAAATATTGAGTTTTGGGTATAGGTTTTTGGATTTTTGTAAGGTTTTAGGGTTTAGGTTTATTATTTCAGGGTTAGGGTTTAGGTTTTAAGTTTTAGGGTTCAGAATTTTAAGATTACGGTATAAGGAAGATGTTTCTGGGTTTTGTTTTTTGCTTTTGGGTTTTGGGGTTTAGAAAACTGAGGTAAAATGAAGAGACAGAAATATATAATTTACAAAACAAGAATCTCACAATGAAGACAATACATCATTGTGGTTGAGAGTGTGAACTCGACCTAACATTGTTAGGGCATCATTTCTAGTTATGACCTTCTTTATGACATATGGTGCATCTCAAACTCTGTCCCTATTCTTGAGGCTAATCCATCTCATTCTGCATCCTACTGGCCTTCAGTCTCCCATGGGGACACAACCAATTGATTTTAGGTATCACCATTGACTGGCCTTTGGGCATTGGGAAATAACAAAACTCCCCAATAGGCATCCATGGTGTAGTGTAATAGTTAGAAATGGTGTCCATCCGGTACACTGGATCAACTTATTCTTCCCATGATATGTTCATAGAGGCACATTTTGTGATGAAATGTGTGCATAGAAACTATAAGGCCCAAAAGTTTCCACATTGACATTACCTCATTTCCATTAATACCTCCATTTTTTCACCGATACTATTTGTGATGGGGTCCAAATGCTCTTGAAACTAAAATTGAGAGTCTTCTCATCGAAAAAGGCAAACATGATAACTTGAAGGTTCTTCAATATTCATTTCAATCTCTCGTTAAAAGTGACTTATGTACCTTATCCCCTACCGTATTCCATATGATGCTAGTTTTTGTCTAAAAAAATACTTCACACAATGATATATTTTATCTTGAACTAGGGAAGTTATAGGTAACTTGAAAATCCATTTTAAGACACCATTGATTCACTCCATAATGTTTGTGGTCATGTGTTCGTACCTCTTCCCCCTATCATATTCCATCTACATTATATAATCATAAACATCTTGATTATCTTGCATATTTGTTCAAAACGTTCTTCAAACCGCCATTGATTCGACTCATATTCTATATAAAATAGATGATATTTCACACAATTTGATTTTATCTTTATGTTGAAATAGTTAAAAAACAAATACAATGCGTACTAAGCCTCGTGAATTCCTTCTTCATTGGTTCATTATGGAATTTTTATGCACGTTGCTAGCAATATGTCTAAGCAGAACCAATGATGTGCATTTGAATATCTCCATGTATCAGTATGTGCATTTATTTCCTCATTAATTTCCTAATGCCTATTAGATATCAAACAAACATCCTAAATATTGGTGAAATGGTTGCTGATACATGACAAAAACCAACTCTATGATTCATAGTTGTCTTTCTCTACAATGGAAAAGGAAAGAGAAAGAGGTGAATGGTTTCTATCTTGGGTTGCCGCAATAAACAACATACCCTTGTATTTTTTTTATAGAAATGTTCCATTAATATGAATGAACTATTTGTTGAAATGAAATGTTGAGATACAAGGAAGGAATTCCCATAACAACTGATGAAATTGAACATGAGATAGAACAAGTTGATTATCATGAGACACATGTTAATTTGTATCAGTATGGAAGAAAACATGGTTATGATGCCTTAGTATGGCTAGCAATTGTGGAAACACCTGATACAAGTCATCCCAATCACCATAGACCTTTGAAATTGTGTTCTGTTTCTCCATCCATGCCTTATTATAGGAAATATTATAACCGAATGTCTATTTTATCCTCTCTTGAACAAGGGTTAACAGAACATCATGGAATTTCCTAATCATTTCAACAATAATGGATGACACAAATTCTGCATCCAACGATCTATGATCTTATGTAAGTCTTGGATGAATGTAAGTATAATCTTACTCAATCCTTAAGATTCACCAAACTCCAAATGAAATATCTGGAATCATACTCAAGAGAAATATACAATCATCCCCATACTTATCACACCATATGAGATATTTACTACAACCTAATTCTTGAACTATATAGCTGCAGTGCCTCTGAGTGTGAAATCTCTATAGTGTGCTTTTTAATGCATCTTTACTTGGAAAATTCCTTCCAACATATAAGGGTTTTTCTATCTCACTAAACCTATCTATTAAAACTCTAGGAAACTTAGTTTCCGGTGTGGGAACATTATTGTCAAATTCAGGCACACGTGTCATTGCTTCTAACCAAGATGCAAAGAGTGGTGGATGATTTATTGTAGGTCGAGGTTGTTGTAAAAATAATTCATTTCATGAAACATCCTCCCTAACTTCCACCAGTCCCTCCTCATCAACACTTTTGTCACAATCTATTCTGTCATTACAAAACTCCTCATCAGAAGTCGAATTGACATGTATATCCGGGAGATCATCTATGTTGTCCTCTTCTACATCATTTAGAATAGGATCAATTTTTTAGGGCATACTATCTTTAAACACTCTTGTAATTCTATGTCTTCGTACAACTGGATGTTATCATTGTACAGTAGAAACATCAACATATAACTCCATCATGGTACCATCTGACCGTTGAGAAACTAAATTTATTTCTTGGACCCACTACGCATCAACAACCAATGGACAAGATAAATTCCACAGTGTTGCCGGGAATTGAAAATGTCTATAGCTCATAGAATTGATCTCTTGATTGGGTCCCATATTTAAGGAACCAAAAATTATATATTGAAGGTCACTTAGGGTTACACAATCAGTTATACTAACCACTATTATTTTTTTGTGTAATGTAGGAAGATCCTTTCTCAGTTTGAATAACCTCCCCATAACAGTATACATAGGAAAACATGACTCTCTACATCAAAATTTTTTCTTTGATCAAAATTATGATAGTGTAACCAATATTAATGATGATGGTTAACCTTATAATATTTATTAGAATGTAATTTTTGGACACCTTTTTATACCCTAAAATATGCTAGTAATGTTTCATTATATAAAAGTTTATTAGAATATAATTCACAGAATGTTTTTTAAACTGAGGTAAAAAGAAGAGGAAACATCAAATTAGTTTATTTATCATTTATAAAATGACAGTTCTGATCATATAAAGTGAAATGAAGAAGAAAAAACACATTAAATAACACAAGAATACATTATAACATACACTAAATTATTTTAATTTTTTTTTATAAAATGTGGTTTGGATGAGATGAGTCTCACTTTAGATGAGGTAAAATCCAACTTATTTTTTTGACAGCTTAATAATATCTTTGAAAGATATGTACTTAAATTTTGAACTTTAAAAATCTTTCAACCTTCTAATGACATATATTAGATGTCTTTAAAAGGCCAAAAACTTTTGAAAGTTCAAAAGTGAAGTGCATATCCTTCGAAGATGTTATTAAGCTACCAATTAAAAATAAGATGGATTTTACCTCATGTATGAAGTAATACTCATCTCATCCAAAACACATTCTATTGAAAAATATCAATGAATTTATTGTATGTTTTAAAGCATTAATGTGTTATTTATTGTGTTTGTTCTTCTTCATTTCACTTTATATGATCATAAGTATCGTTAACTAATCATTATATGGATTCATTTTTTAATCCTATGTTATTGATTAATTAATCTATAATTAATCATTATTAATAATAACTATTATTTCTAAACTATATAATCTTTATGATACTAAAATTTTAATTTTTTTTCTTATATCCTAAAATATGATACTAATGTTTTATAATACAGTTTTTACTAAGTTAATCATTCATTAATCACAATTTAATCATTAATAAGTAAATAATTAGTTAATAATTATTCAATAACTCTATAATAGAGAAGAACAAGAACATAAAATAACACATTAATGTTTTACAACATATAACAAATACCAACTTTTTTCAACAAAACATGGTTTGAATCTTATGAGCCTAACTTCTGAAGTGAGGTAAAACCCAACTGATTATTATTTGATAGCTTAATAACATCTTATACAAGTATGTACTTAACTTATTAACTATATATCTTTATATTTTTTCATTAAGATACCAAATAAAAATAAACTAGATTTTAACTCACTTATAAAGTCATGCTCATATCATCAAGACCGTGTTTAATTGAAAAATTGAAAGGTATTTATTGTATGTTGTAAAACATTCATGTGTAATTTAATGTGTTTTTTATTATCAATTTGATTTTATATAATCATAATTTTCATTTAATCAATGATAAGTATTATTAACTAATCATTACATGTATTCATCTTTTAATCTTAAGTTATTCTGTATTTAATCTATAATTAATCATTACTAATAAAAACTATTATTTATAAACTATATAATATTTATGATACTAAAATTTTAGAACACATTTTTATATCTAAAAAAATGATATTAATGTTTCTTAGTACATTTTTAACCAATCAATCATTATTTAATCACCAGTCAATCATTATTAAGTTACACTTTAATTAATTATTTATTCTTTAATCATTAATCATATGATATTCATTAGTTAATTATAAGTAACTAATCATATATATTCATTTTAATCCTAATTTATCTTTATTTAATCTATAATTAATCATTACTAATAATAAGTATTATTTCTAAACTATATATAACTAATTAAACTACTTAATAAATAACATCTTTAAAACTGACTAAAAAGAATTCAATTACTAATAATAACTTTCATTCTTTAATGACTTTTTCCTTGTCCATTTCATTATATATCATCATTATTATCATTTTATCATTGATAAATATACTAATTTTATTTATCTTTTCTTAGGTATTTTAGTAGTTTATAAATAAAATATGAAACATCTTAATCATATCCCCCGAGAGTGTCAAACCATGAGTGAAACAAGGCCTATTTTCATGAACCAGTTATCGTTCGAGTCTAGTTCAAAGCGGTTTTGTCGGGTTTTACCCCTAGGTACATATGTTCCAGAGCCACATTCACTTGTTTGTATCCAGACAAGGATTTTATTCTTAGATAGCCGCATAATCCTAAGTTATTCTATAATTAATCTATACTTAATCATTACTAATATAAATTATTATCCCAAACTATATATAACTAATTAAACAACTTAATATAAAAAATATTTATAAATAACTAAAATACTTTAAAAATGAAATATTTATAACTAAAAATAATTCAATAAAATAAATAAAAAATAAGAAATTAAATAAAAAATACCTCTAAATGATGATTTGAAAAAACTGCCTTCTTTTAGACAACCAACTCCACCACACATAAAAGGATTTTTTAGAGAGAGAAGTAGTGGATTTTTAAGAGATGGGGAAAATTGAAGCGAGGAGGTGGGGGGGGGGGGCTTCCCTTTTATAAAGAGCTAAAGGAAAGGAGGCATCACTGATGCCACCTTTCACCTTTGTGTGAGGCCAATGGAGGCATCGATAGTTCCACCTTTCACCTCACAAAAAGGTGAAATGTGGCATCCTCCCCAACAACTTTTCCATGTTATCAATCCGGGCCAAAGGAGGTGCGGGGTATGGAAGGCGGCATCGGCGATGCCACCTTTAATTCTTAGTTTTTTGAAAACATTTAACCTATTATTTAATTTTTTCCATAAAACATATTAAAAAACTCGAAATGGGAAGGTCAGGGGGGAGAACCTGGTAGAATTAAGGAGAACATATCTCTACGGTATCCCATGATACATAGATGGGTCTAACAAAAAAGAATCAATGAACTGGTAATTAGTAGCCACCACTTTAGCACTATCCAGTGCCAAGGAAGAGCCATGTTCTGATCACACTAGAACCTAGGAGGATGCCAAGTCTTCCACAATAATCAGAAATCCCTATGAAAGTGGAGGCGTGTGAGGTATGTTCTGATGGAATTAAAATTAAACAATCACGATTTTCTTTATAACATGTAATTATAAGCCTTAAATTATGTATTTCTCGTTTTTAATATACTAATGGAACAAAAAATAAATTTTAGGACAAGGACACTTTATTTTTTTATGTATTTTCATCTCAACGTTAAAGGGGAAAACCTTTACACATGTATTTTAGATTGAGATGAACTTTATGAAATATTTTTTTTATTGAGATGACCTTTACATATATTCAGAGTTTAAACCATTACCCCAAACATACATTGGGATAATATTTACACAATTTAGGGACTATGGGGATTCCCCTATGTAGTTCATCCATGACTCATACATTTCTAGTGGTGACTCATTTCATGCGAATTTAAAATTTTATGAGGTTATCAGGATGTCTTAAGTGGGGAAATGAAGTCATATACCATAGAAACAAGTCTTACGATCTTTGAAAGTCAAGAGAGGTAGTTGGGGAAGTCTTACACTTACCTCGTAAGTCTTTTGATTCAATTTGAAGTCATATGTAAAACAAGTATTATGAATTTTTATGAAAATTAACATGAAATGATAGAGAAAACTATGACATAGAGACTCATAATTCTTACACCCATGTCATCCATAGTCTAATATAGAAAATGGAAGTCTTATGAAATATTCACCACTTCATTTTCATCCTCAGTCCTACCACACATGGAAACATAAACTTAGTGTAGTATTTATTCATGTGATTGCAGAATTTATTTAAAATAATGAAAATTATAATCATGATCCTGTTAAAAATTTAAAAAGATAAAAAAAAATCAATATGTAACTTCTCCAATTAATTCCAAAAATAATAAAACAACCAAAAATAAATATTTAAATCCATTTTCCATTTTAATTCTTTATTCACATTTTTACCATATTTCAACCATTTGTTACAAATTATAGGAAAATAAAGGAGAAAATCATATAAAATTCCAAAAAAAAAATTAAAAATTTAAGGATTCATCACTTTACCACACATAAATAAGAACTTTCCCTCAAGATCATAAGGGTTCCACTTCCTCTTAAGAAAAATTTCTACTTCTTAGATTATGAGTAGAATAGATTTAAGTGGAATCAATATTTTAACAAATGGAACCTTACTAAATTCCTCTCCCTAAGATTACTTTTCTAAATTTATTTCCCACACTTCCTTGTTACTTCATAAATGAAATTTAGATATATCATCTTGCACTTCTCTATCCAATTTTATAATTCCCCAAATATTTTACCCCCTTTTTCAATTAGAACATATTGATTTTTTCCCATCTTTGATTGTAAAAAGAACATATTGTATGATTGTAGCTAAACCTAAATCTAAAACATGTTAATAATACACGTACCACTTGAAAATAATTGTAATAGTCATGGTAGGGAATTAACACTTGGAGATCTCTGGTCTCTCTAAATCTTATTTGATGGATAACCCACACACACATGTGATATGATGACTTAATATGACTTTTAGATCTATTACCATATTCTTGTTTTACTTTAGTTCATATGAGCTATAAAAATGTTATTTAGGGAGGATCCCTCATGTGTTAATCAGTCAAAATGGGTATGATGCCCATTTTTAAGTTCAAAATTATGTTTCTTCATGTTATTATTTTAATTTCATTTTGTTATTTTCCACAAGTGTCCTCTTACTAGTTGCAAGGAAAAAAAATTCCATGGTTCCTACTATAATTGGGTTATTTCCATTTCAATTGTGGGGGGTTGAAATTAAAAAAAATCCATTTTATTTTATTTTTCATCTTCAAGCACATAAAAACAAAATAAAACCAATACAATTTATTTAAATTTTAAACTACTTTTTATTCTACCCCACACTCATCTTAGTAACAAATTATAATTAATTATAGTATGTAATGGTTAAGGAATAATAGATTTAAGATGTGAGTTTATAGAATACTATAAAGGAAATAGGCAACCTGATTATATTTATTTATATTCTGAAGAGAGGAGTTTGGACTCCTCCATTGGTTCATTCCAAAAGTCTTCATGAAACTACTATAACTGCTATCCATTTACTTAAAAAAATTGTTGTGATTCAGTTACTATGATCTCAACTGCACCTAATGTAAAGGTTTTAGTCAATGTAAAGGGTCTAGTCTATTTGAAATGAAGCTTACTATACATGAGTTTGATTTTAGGGGAGAATAATGACACCTTTTATCTAACTTAGAAGTCTATTTTATGAATGAATCTATCATGGAATGATCTTGATTTGTACTTATAAATCATATATTTCTCATAATCATACCTTCTCATCCCCCTAGTTCTATTACTTGGAGCTTTCTTTTTCTCTCAATCCTTAATAAATCTTAGGTTTACATTATTCACAACCCAATACTCTTTGTGATTCATCTCAATAGGAAAGAGACAAAATTTTCCACACACTATTATATAAGGACCCATACTTAGGGGTTTGAAGGTAGTTATGTAGGACGACAATGTATCCTCTATATTTTTTCTCCATTACATTTGGTTGGGCTACACTATTCTATCTAGAATTCTCTTTATTTATCTATTCGACACCTTAACCTGCCCATTTTTTTGCGGGTGATAGGTAGTGGAGGTCTTGTATTGAACTCCATATTTCTCCATGAGGGATTCAATAATCCTATTACAAAAATTTGTACCTTGTTTCTTGAGTTATTACAAACCTGCAAAATATATGTGATTATAACATCCCATGTTTAAGAGTTAAAAATTATTATCTAAGAGTTTTATTTAATTTTGTGAAATGCGATTGAGATAAAAATTTAAAGAATATTAAAAGATTGTTTAAATTGATAGTGGAAATTTAATTGTGTTTTAGTGTTTATGGGATAATTAAAAATAACAATAATAGTGTCATTGTTTTTATGTGATATAAAAAAATTTAATTCATTTATATATATATGTATATTTAGACATATATATATATATATGTGTGTGTGTGTGTGGTTTTAAGAATTATTATTAATTAATTAATAATAATAATATATTTTATTATTATTATTAATTTAATAAAATAGAGAGTAAAAGTAATAATAATAATAATAAAAGAAACTATGAAGGGGGAGTGGTCATTCCCAGGTGGGGCAATGTGCATCTCATGCACATGAGGTATAAAAAAAGGTAAACAAAAAAAGTGTAACATAAATAAAAACAATAGAAATAAAATGACAATTTTAATAGGGAAAGAGTGTATACTTGTAGGGATATCAGGCACATATAGAGGAGCTTATTTCCCCCCACATACCCCTCTCTCTATCATCTTTATATCTTTCTCCGCTCTTCTTATTTTTTTTTCAACTTATTTCTTCAATATCTATATCATTACTGATCAGACTGATACACCCTCAATGGCATTAGACTATTCTAAAAGAGAAGAGGGTAAGTCCAAAATTTACTTTTATAGGAATCGATTTATTTTTCCTAAATTTAATCAAATACAATTTTAAAATTTTATTTATTGAAGATGAAGTTTAATATGATTGAATCATTGATTGGCATAACCTTAGTGGTGGATTAACACACTAAATTACGGGTTCATTGGATTGAGGTAGGAGTTTACACACCTCTTCGTTTTCTTTAAATTATATATTATTATTTCAATTTATAAAAATTTGTTTCCTAAAAAAATATGCATGTTTTATAGAATGTAGTGGACTGATATATGGTAAATTATGGTTTGAGAATTTATTGTTCAATTTTAAAAAGGGTTTCTTATTAATTTTAGTCTTTAAGAATATAATTTAGAAAAATAAATATGATAAGTGTTTAATAAAATGGTTAAGATGAATTTCGTACGTAATTTGGGAATTTATATAATGTTTTGAATTTATAAATTTTTTATGTACATTTATTTGGGAGTTTAAGATATTTCTTGATTTTTATTTTAATACTTGAGGGTTTTAACAAGTTTATAGATAAATTCGTTATTTATGATAGTATAGTCTATGTTTAAGTTTTTCTTTGTGTGTCTAATGATGGTTGATTCATACATTTATTATCTAGAAGGTATTTCAGATTAAAGTTTGAAACTATAAGATTTAAAAGAGATTTATAAATGATATTGATATTCAAAATAGTTTCCAAAGTAATTTTTCAAAAGATATTTCTAAAATGTATCATATGGGACTATTGGGAACATAGAAAGAAGGTTTGAAAATGAAATTGATTTGAAAATAGTTTTCAAATATTTTTTGGAAAATTAATCATTAATTAAAGTCTAAAGTCTTGTTTGGAACCTTATATAAAAATTTTTCTATAATTGAGATACACCCTCATGGAAGCCCTATACTATCACGGTATATATATGAGTTTAAGGAATTGATGTGATTTATAGAATTTATATTTTTTTAAAGAGGGGATTTGCATTGGTGGGTGTAAGGAGACGAGATGAAGATATGATGTTGCTATGTTTTTGTTTCATTTGAAATTTGATTAATGTTACCTCACCTCCAATTGATATGATCAAGGAGATCTTAGCCATTATAGTGAGATATTGATATATGGTTACTATATAGTCCTAATGATATAGACTAGATCCCCTTGGTCATGGGATGAGCCATGGGGGGTTCCACTAGTGAGGCTAGTTAAGAGAGTATAGTTGTTTATAGGATAGGAATGCATCAATAGGATAATAAATAGTTCCACCCAAGTACATTAGAGATCATCTCACCATGTATCACTTGAGAGTATGAATGGGTCGTGATTCTCAATGAAAATTTTGGCCTTTCCAATTAGTGGACAGGTCATATTTTCTATCAGTGTTTTTAAATACACTTGGGAGGTTATAACCCCTCAAAAAGATCATTTTGGGTGTGTAATGGGGGTTTTAGGTGGTTGTGGAGGCATTCAGAGGTCTCAGGAAGGAGTGACATTCATAATTCAGATACATATCAGATATAACAATCATTAGCTTCATTTGATCCAAATATTCTTTAGTCAACTGGTTGTATGAATTCCCACTCAATATACCCAATATAGAATTTCACTTACCCAATATACAACAAGAAGAATTAAAATATATATACATATTCCATCCATCTACGATGCCTTAGATTCAAATCTCTTTGTGACCAAATGTGTTTCAAGAATTTATGATATATGAACATTATAAATTTCTCAGAAAAAAGATAATTAAAAAACAGTTTAAATCATTAACTATAATCAACAGTTCCAAATAATGTTTTGGGTATTTTTTCTCATGCACCCGTAACATTCACGAACAATAAGAAACAACATGATTTCCCTATGTGATAACACAACCCAAAACAGATCTCGATTCATCCCAATAGACTACATTCCCCTATCCAGATTTTGGAAATATAAGGATAGGTGGTGATGTAATAAAAACATTGAGATATTGGAAAGATTTCTATCACTCATCATCCCATTGGAAAGAAACACCTTTCCTTGTCAATGCTATCATTGGTGAGTCAAGACATGATAAATCACAAACAATGCAATGGTTGTATCCTAATAAGCTAAGGAAAATCTATATCTCAAAAAAAAATATCTAGTGGTTTCCACAAGATAACAACTTCTATCTTTTCTAGATCCACTAAAAATCCTTTTTTCAAAAATGATATGACTAAGGAAAAATACCTCATGTATCTAGAAATCACACTACAAAATCTTATGATAAAGATAATGTTCCCATAAGGTACATGAAAATATATCCAAGTGTTCCTAATGATCCACATTAGTCCTAGAATACAACAGAATATCATCAAATAACACCACAATAAAGTAATCAATATAACACTAAAATATTCAATTCATTAATTCCATAAACACCACTAGTAAATTTCTAAGGCCAAATTTCATGAACATGTATTATTAGTGACCATAATGACTTTTTAAAGATGTTTTTGGAATATACACCTTCTAAAATCATAATTGGTAATAGCCTAATTGTAGGTTAATTTTAGAGAACCACTAGGATCCCCTCAATTGATCAAACTGGATTTCAATTCATGGAAGAGGATAATGATTCTTTATCGTAACTTGGTTAATCTTACGACAATCTACACAAATCCTAGGAGTTCCATCCACCTTCTTTACAAAAAGAACTAGTGATTCCTATAAATACATGCTCAATAAAATGATTCATTTGCTTTCCAGCTCTTCTAGTTGAACTTTATATTCCATCAATTCTTTTCGTTCTATCCTATAATACATAAGTAAAATTGGAATAGTCCCTAGTAGGAGATCAATAAAAAATTATACTTATCTTTCGGGTGGAAACCCATAGAAATTATCAGAAAATATTTCATAAAATTGTCCATTGATGGTTTTAAAATCACTATGTCCAATCTCATCCAAAGGTTCCAAGGTAACCACTTTCAACTAATAGAATATAGTCTTGGAAACTGGTACTATAGGTTCTTCTCTCCATCTATTTATATCCCAATATCCTTTAAAGATATTCTTAATTCCATAAAAAGATGAGAAACTTAATTTCCATGCATAACAGTCGATATGGGCTCTAAATGTTGTTGACCAATACATTCCCAAAATCAGGTCATCAATATCCATTTATAAAATAGGTAAATATCATACCAAATTTGTACCATTAATTGTTATATCAAACACTACACACTTAACAGCTCAAAAATATCATTACGTAAGATGAATATGAAGTTCCAAGAAAAAAAGAATCATATTAACTTGTAAACCCATAAGATTAACCACACAAGAAGTGATAAAAGAGAGAGATGAACTTGTATCAAACACGTATTTCATATGGGTTAAATTTAAAATAATTATACCTCACTCCATTGAAGGTATAGATTGATCATCCATGATCACCAATTCACCACCATTAAGTTTCTTAGAAGATCCTCCCTAATCCTTGCTTCCATGTTGAGATCTTACAACTCGAGGAGTCATGGTGTTTCTTTAATTACCTTGGTTTTCTCAGTTTTAAGGATGAGAATTATTATGACGAGGTGAAACTGTCAAATCATAGGATGTCTAAGAATCATGAGACACATCTTCGACACCAAAATTTGGAGCGTTGTGACAATAACAATGAAGGTGTACTATTTGATTATAATTATGACATGCCCTTGGTGGTGTTGTAAATCTCAATTCTTATGTGAGTCAAAACAAAATTGGAAATAACTAGGCTTTACATTGGGTTGTGGAAGGAAATTAACTAATCTTGTGGTCTGATTCTAGGACACTCCACCACCTTGTAAGTAGGTGTATCTCATCCACTAATTCCTATTATTTGAGTTCCCACCCATTCTCATGGTGAAAACATACTCCATATAGTTGAATTTATGTAAATATATATTTCTTACACCATCACTATTTTTACCATCTTCATATAATCCGTAATAAAAAAGAATAACTATCTTAGAGAGAATCTACAATGGAATCCCATACAAAAAGATGTGTTCCTTCAAGGATGCACTAATAGCAACTTTTAGGAAAAAAAAACTAAATTCATGAATTTAGCTGCATAATCCAAGACAAATTGATTATATTATTTAAATCTAAAGAAATTAGTCATTATTACTATCTTGAATATGAAATGATATAATTTTTTGTTAAAAATATTCTTCAAAATACTCCCATTTAATTCATTGTTTGAATTTTTCTTAGGTAGGTAGGTCCCACCATTAGAATGAAATATCCTCCAGCATATAACATTCTAGCTTAACCTTTAGCTTGATCAATGTTCCTAAGAATTTAAATATTTGGTGTATCCTATTTAACTAGAATTATGCATTTTCAGGTTTAAAAATCTCCATGATAGATGGGTGGATTTTCTTTTAAAATTTAATAGAGTAGTCCACCTATCAAGGTTCATCATTCATATTTCCTCTGAATATTGCTTGAAAATCCTAAATGACACTTTGGGCTAGTTTTTGGTTCAACTATGGCTTAGGTGAACCATATCTTTAGTAGCCACTCCTAGATGATTATTTCAACATCTACCTGGTTCCATTCTCTATAACTAGAAAAAACTCTATTTATTCATAAATTATTAGAAACTGAAGGCTTAGACAATTCCAAATCACCACAAGCATCAAGTATTACAACTAGTGTTTTGAAAATCAAAACTTTTCACCAATTTCCTAAATCATCATACTCAAAATGAAAAATGCATTCTTAGTGGGAAGTATCACTAACAATGCATGATATGCAACACTCATAGACTAAACCAATGACAATGAGATGACAAAACACACTATAAAAAACTATAATTTAGAAATGTTTACTAAAAAAACGTTGCTATTTTATTAATATTTCCTAAAAAATGTCTCTATTTTAACGATGTTTCCAGAAAAGATTTCAATTTTAGTAAAGTTTCTAGAAAAACATCGCTATATATATGTGTTATATATATATATATATATATTTATATAGCTCATTTCTCAAAATTAATGTAAACACACACACAGATATATATAAACATGGAAAATATATAAAAACACACACACACACACATATGTATATATATATATACATATATATAAAAACACATATATTTTAAATTTAGTCATGTTTTTAAGAAGACGTAGATATTTTAGTGACATTGTTACCAGTGTTTTAAAACATGGGTAATTATATATATATATATATATATATATATATATAATTATAATTATATATATACACACACATATATATATTTACACACACACACACAGACATATATTTAAACAAATATATATTTATATATAAACAAAAAATATAAAATATAAAATATAAACACACATACACACATATATATTTCTATTAATATATATAATTATATATATATATATATATATATATATATTAATTTTTCAAATACTCACACATATATATAAACATACATAAACATTGACATATATATATATATATATATATATAAACAAAAACACACACACACATATAAACACACACACACATTTATATATAAGAACACACATATATTTTAAATTTATTCATATTTTTAAGAAAACATGGATAATTATATATACATATATATACATATAAATATATATTTATACACACACATACACACATAAATAAGTACATAAATAAATAAATATATATATATAATATAAACACACATATAAATATTTAATATAAACACTTATATAAATATATAATATAAACATATAAATAAACATAAAATATAAACGTATATATATTTATAATATACAAAATAAACATATATATATATATATATATATAAACTATAAACACACACATATATATAGTATAATTAAAATTTAAACATATATATTTATATACATATATATAATATAAAAATATAAATACAAATGTATATATATATTAATATATTAATATTTATATATTTATAATAATATTAAAAAAATTATATTGATATATATATATATATATATCAAATATAATACATTTTTTAAATTAAATAATTAAATAGGTTAGTTGGTCATGCCTTTCGATTTGAAGCTTGAGGTTGAGGGGTCAAATTAGGTTGGGCGTATGGGGGAGAGGTGCATTGGGGAGTTTACAGGAGAGGCATGACTGGGAGAGAGGTTGTGGGTTTGTAGGAGAGGTGAGGCGTGTAGATAGGAGGGACTTGGGAGAGAGGTTGTGGGTGTACAAAAGAGGGGAGGTATGCTGGGAAAAAGTTTTAGAGCAAGTACATGGGACATGAGGGAGGGGATGGGGTGTAGTAGTGCTGCATATCATCTCTTATTCAAGAGATTCCACTAGACTCTTCAGTCCAGTGGAATAAGAAAAAAACCTAGTGGAACTTTCACTATTCCGTAGTGATTTTTTTGCCTATTGCACAGGATTGGAGAGTCCAGTGGAATCTCTTGAACATGAGAGGATTCCATTCTGCGTCCTAAGAAAGGTTGAATATTTATTAAAATATTATATTTTTTAATTGTTAAAAGACAATATATTTCAAAAAAAATTCAAAAAAATGTTGGTAAATGATATTATATTTTTCCCTATAAAAAAATATTACAAATTTCAATAAACAAATCAAAAAACAATTTACTGACATTTTCTAGAAATGTCTATAAATGAGGTTCCATTTACCAATGTTTCTAGAAAATATTGGAAAATTAGGTGTCTCTAAATAGCAATGTTTATTTACCAATGTTTCTAAAAAACATTGGTAAATGAGGTTTCACTAATTATAGAAGTTTATAAATATATCTAAATTCACGATGTTTACAAAATTACTAAATTAAAGACACCATATTTAGCGATGTTTTTTAGAAACATCAATAAATGAATTGGTGACATTTTAAAACATCACTAATGAAAAGAACATTTCTAATTAGCATTTTTAGTAGTGACACCTAGAAGTTTCTCATAATAATTTTTTACCCAAAAACCTTATTAACTTGAATTTCAATAGAAAAAGGTTAGCTATGTCTTTTTATGTTATACATTTTGAGTTCTAACATTCCTTTCTCCTTTCCACAATCCCAAGATGTAGACAATTTGACCGTGTATGATACCATTTGTAACATTCTTATTTAACTCATTAGCTTGCGAAGAGATAGAGCGACACTAACATTAGGTGTCATCCCCAAGAAATCAAAGGCTAGAAATAAATTTTATGGGCTTAAAAAAACATTAGGGGGTTATTTTCCCTTTAGAGATAAAACAACTAGAAAACATGAAATATAAAAATCCAAACCAACTATATTCTATCTACCCGAGCTTGATATATATGGAAATTACATTTCTTTTGCGGAATACTTAATACATGACACAAACAGACACTCGGTAATGACTCATACCCTCCTGATCCTTTGCTTTGCCAAATTTTGGTGTTTGGAGTGTCCTGGGGACCATCAGTGACTCATTAACGAGTTTTCCAAATTTCAGGTTTGAGCTTTGGTGATACATATTTACATCAATGGAAAAAATGGGAATCATTGGCACTAATGAGCTTCAGTGGCACCAATGGGCATCGGTGGCACCAATGGGCGTCAATGGCACCTATGGGCATCAGTGGCATCGATCGGCATCGGCGGCACCAATTAGCATTGGTGGCACTGATGAGCATCAGTGGCACCGATGAGTGTCAGTGGCACCGATGGGAGTCGATGGCACCTATGGGTCATCCATAGCACCTATCAACATCAGTTCTAGGGCGATGGTTCTAGGGCGATGGTGACTCACCTAACGGTGAGTCCTCCCCTATTTTTATAGGACCTTCTAGTTTCGCCCCAGTAATGTAACTTTTGACATAAAACTGTTTTAATACCCATTCTAAATCCATTTAATGGAATTAAAAGATGTTTTAAACCCCCATTAATCGGGCTACCCTTCAAATATCAAAATGTGTGGCCTTTTTCCTCGATTTCACACCTTTTCATGTTTTTCATTTTTTCCTCATTACATGTTTTTCGCAGTTTAAAAGATGTCTATTAACTCATGTCCATTATCTCCACCATCTCTAAAGAGAATTATTAAATATAAATTAATCCCAACTTGTGAAACCACCCAACCGCATGGTCGATCCATGATCCAACCTTTATGTACTTCGAAAACGTCTCACCGATTTTAGGATCTGGTTTTTCCTTAAACTGAGATCATATCTTTGTATTTCCTTTCAATTCTCTAAAGTAAGCCCTAGAGACTTACACCAAAGATGAATCATGCACCTATGATGGATCCCTTCCCACTCATCTTTGAATCCTTTGAGTTTTCCTTTCTTGCAAGTCACACATCCCTAGTTCTTGGCGCGAGGAGAGAACTTCGATAGTTGATTATACAAGTAGGATTTTCCTTCGCCTCTCTTACTTTGTATCATGCAGGGTGGGTATGATAATGTTTTCTCGAGGCATGGATGAAACCAAATCTTAAAGAAGATAATAAAAATGCCTTAAGGAATGAAGGGGTGTGTTTAATGGTAATGTTGTTTTACTCTTTTATCTTCACGTATATGTTGTGAATTGTATGGTCTTACGCCCACTGAAAATAGTGGTCATTGGTGGTCCTTTCTTTCACACTAATGAACCTCTATTTTTCTGGAAAATATTTTAATTGAATGGATTTTACATGAAAACTGGTTAATCACTTAAACTTGGTTGATTAAATGGATTCACGATGAATAAAAACCCTTGTGTGATCACCCCGGTTAAACAAATAGAAGGAAGGAACTTAATGAATGGTGTTGGTTAAATAAGAAAACTCTCTTGCTCTGTTTTGCTGTTAATCATAGTTGTTCTGCTTAATGCTTGTGGGGTGATGTGCATGAAGATGGGATCCCCTATTGTTCAGTTGTTGGCTTGCGAATCTATTCCTATAGGTTGGGGCTTGGATTTGTTACAGTACTTTGAGGGATCTCACAGATCCCTTTTGTTGTTATGAATTTACAAGAGAACCAGATGTGAATACTTAAATTTTTGTTTGGCTATCTATTTCTTCAGTCTAGGGTTTTAATGACTTTTGAATGTTCCTGATAGTTTCTCGGTAGTGGAGAAATAATTTTTTATAATGAAACCACTTGAACATGATAACATGAATGGGTGGTGCTCTAGTTGTGGCTATTATGCGTTGTGAATGAATGAATAGTAATGAGGGTGTTTTTGTATGGGCTGGTTTCGGGACCCTTAAGTTGGGATGAGTGATTGTTTACCTATATGTATAAATTTATTTATTATGTTTCTTATTCTCACCCCAACCTAGTTGAGCACTTCATGACGAACACCCCGATTTCATGGGGGAGGTTGTTTTCCCAATATTCTATCTGGTGGATAGTCATTAGTTCCTTTATGCTCCCTCTCCTGAGTAGCCCAAGACTCTTCGGGTAGGATGTGATGACCTGAGGTCCATTATAGCCCAAGAATCTTCGATCAGGGTACGTTGTGGTGGTTGGACCAGGTGTGTGCGGGTAGGTTTGTTTTCCAAGTTTCTTCGGGATGAGGCCCAGGTGCCTTCAGGCGTGGCGGTAGTTGTTCTAGCCCAGGTGTCTGTGGGTGTGGTTGTGTGTGGTTTTGGTGGCCCATGTGTCTTCGGGAAGGATACTTGGTGGTGGGGGCCCAGCTATCTACGGGCGGGATACATAGTTATGGTGGCCCATAAGGTTGTTTTTGGGGTGGCAGTGGGACTGCGGGGAAAATGTAAGGGGAGGTCTGATGCGTAGGATGTATTCAATAACCAGTGTGAAGCAGTGCAGGGTACCCAAATATTGATGTTCTATTACTGTTACTTACCTGATTTTCATTATTTGGGTAGTGTTCCTTAGTGATGTTGGGTGGATAGTTTCCTTTTTAGGTGTTTTGGTTACTTCTACTTCATCACGGGGCATTAGAATGCCTCCCCACTTATGCACAATAGATTTTGGTTTTTACCTACTGAGTATACCAGTATACTCACCCTACATATATAAAACTACTTTTAGGTTTCTAGGAGGACTTCGGGGACCATGTAGGGCCACACTAGCTCATACATTGGGATAGTTGTTGTTGCCATTTTCTTTTATTTTGGTACTTTACCCTTTTGATTTTTCTTGTACTTTGTATGGGTTTACCTTTGAACATGTATATGGGAATGGGTTTTGTCTTTACTTTTACCTTCAGTTTTGGAGTTTTTTTGGTTTTTACCATCGAATCACTGGATCCTAATAAATATTAAGGGAAATTCCTTCCATATTACATGTGATTATATACCCTTGGTACTAGTCTCCACTTTGGGGCCTATTGAAGTTAGGACTCAGGGAGTCATTATCTCTCCTTCAAATTGAGGAAGGAAGGGTCTAGAAGGTTGTTATCCCTTCCCTCATCTGGTGAAGGTGGGTCATGACATAATGGTATCAAAGGTATGGGTTTTAGAGATAGAATGGGGCTTAGGGTTAGGCCTAGTAAGGATTTCATGGGATGACAGGAAAATAGTGTTAGGAAATCTTGGTGCATGAAATAGGCCAGGGAAGACTAGCTAGGACACAAGATTTTTGGCCCCCCATGATCCGATGCAAGGATTTCACACCTACCGAACAACCATGTGAGGCTACACTGATTGTAGGGTAGAGACCCTAGGAAAGATACATGAATCATAATGACTTATGTTCATGTGTGTTTTAGGTGTTCTAGGAATTTAAATAAATAACAAGTTTAAGAAAAATTTATAAGAAATCTTCTACACTATTTGGGCTTAGGCACTCCTTGTTTACCTTGAAGTTATGGCACCCAGATAATGACCATGAGTAGTGTGGGGGATTGAGGCCTAGGAGGTTGATCTAGCTGATCAGAGGAGGATTTATCGAGAGGAGGAGAACGACCAGTGGAATAAAATGTTTTGTGCCTTTCAGCAGTAGACCCTCGGGAAGTACGGGGGCGACATCTTAGACATGGAGACCCAAAGCTGGCTCAAGGAGTTAGTGATAGATTTTAGATTGATCTGGGATCTGGCTAAGTACTGGGTTCCTTTGGTAGTCAGTCAGATGGGGGGAGTAGCAAGCCAATGGTGGAATCTCTACCTCACAGGGGGGTGGCAGTGGCAGTAGATCCCTTAGTGATAATGGCCTAGGTCATGGTCGCGCCCCCGCCTACCCTCCCTGACACGCTTTAACCGGGGATTGGGGTCGTTTTCCCTCCGTCGATTCCATTTCCATCTTGCAACCTTTCTTTTTCCCCCTTCACTGACTCGTCTTCTCTCTCTCTATTACCCCCAATCAAAGTGATCCCTAAAGTCCATTCTTGTGCGAATGGAGTTCCTTTAGTTCCAATTTCTCCCTTGGAGTTCACGAATTCTTCGGCGTTGCTAGATCTTACCCTGGTTGATCGCTTTGGGAAGAAACTTCCTTTGATAGATTCCTTCAACAGGTTTTTTTTTCTCTACTTGGAAGCTTTAGGATTGAGTGGTTGTTGGTCTTTTAGATTCAAAACACATTCAGATTCATTTTTTGTCCAAGGAAGATCTGATCCTCGCTTGGGCCAATTCTCCAAGAATCATGGAGGGTTTCCAGTTTAATTTATTTTGATGGTCCTTTGATTTTCATCTGATGCACGACCCCCCATTCTCAGAACTCTAAATTTTGCTTCTAGGTCTTCTATTACCTTTCCAAAATCCAGAAATTCTCCCATCAATCGGAAATATGTTAGGTCGCTACCTCTGTTCGGATGCCCGCACCAGCTCCATATGTCATCCAGTCTCCCCGAGAATTTGTGTAGAAGTTGATGTTTCAAAGGAACCACTTGACTCCATTGTCATTGAGATTTAAGGAGAGCTCCGATGGATTCAAAAGGTTTTTTACGATTCCTGGGTTCCATTCTTCCTTGGTTGTCATTCCCTGGGTCATGATACCTTTAGATGTCGTCACAACTACTCAGGTGACTTGGCTGATGCAGGCTTCATCAACAATTCAGATCATCAGGTTAGCAGTGGGGATGAAATCCCTTCCAATGTCTGGTATGCGGTGAACACGCTCAATCTGAAAGTCAGGGTGGTGGAAGATCCTGGTGTTTCGGGTTTCTGTAAGTCTGTTCTGGCAGAGGACTAGTGCATAGTTGCAGATCCGAGAAGTAGTGACCAGGGGTGATGAAGATGGTAAACTACATGTTAGGAATGGTGCAAGGAATGAGGATGAATGTGCTGACCCTGGTAAGGGGAAGGGAAAGGATGAAGTCACCCAGTGTTCGGATGGAGCAATAAAGAAAAAACGAGTCAAAATCTTACCTCCAAAACCCATTGTATCAGAGATATTTAACAGGTTGCAGAGTGATTTAGAGAGTCCTCCAAGCAGAAAATCACTGGCTCAGGATTCTCAGACCAGTGTGGTGGTCGATGCATATTTGGATATGTACAATGCTCAGTCTCAGGAATCAGGGTACTCTACTGGAGCTGCTAGTCCAAATACCAAAGATGTGGTGAGACTTCATCCATCCTATGTAGAGGCTGTGCCTGTTGGCGATAGAAACAAATTTGATAGGGTGATACATTCTACAGGGAAGGGTAAGACCAAGGTAGGACAGGAGTGGGAGAGGCCTGAAAATATTTTAGGTAGGCCTCTTGTAACACCCCAAGGTTTTTAAAATAAATATAGAATGAAATTTTATAATATAGCCATTAAAACACAACTTTGCCTCTTCAATGCTTTGAATTTTGAAAAATGGTCATCTAGAGTTGTATCCAGTAAGTCATTTGGAGTCTGATAGAACAAACATGATTTTTAGTGAATAGTAACATACCCTTATGAATAGTAATATGACCCTAATGAATAGTAAATTTTATTATTATTTTATTTTCTTAAGGCTAGAAGATGATAACATCTTGGTTAAGTTTTCATTGTGATAAAGAAGTAGTTGTAGAATTAGGACTGTTAATTTTTGAATTAAGTATTATTTTATTTAAAAATTAAATTAATAATATTTAGAAAATTATTTTTGAAAAATGGATTTCACTTTTAAATTCTACAAGTCGAAAAATAGTAGGGGTGAATTTTTGGGATTTTTCTAAAATACATGAATTTTTCATGAATAGTAAAAATACAGTTTTGAGTTTTCGGTAGATTAATGAAATCATAATGATGTAATAAATAAATATAAAAGTATGGTCTACTTGGTTATAGTAACTTATGACATGAGGTGTACCAAGTGGCTTCAACCATGGGAAAATACCATGGGCAAGGCCATGGTTTGGCAAAAACCACTAATGAGGTGTCCCTTTGAAATTATTAAAAAATTACCTCTCTTTTTCGATAAATACCCACTCATCCATTCGTTTTCATTCATTAAAAATACCTCATCCTCAAATATATGGTGGTTTTAACTCTCTAGTAGTACTCCAAATGTGTCCCTAATCCCCCAAGGTCCCATCCTTCAAGATATAGGAGTTATTCTACAAGGTAAGAGAATCCTTCATTCTCTTCTTTATGTCGACACTTCTTTTATGTTAGATATTTGAAATTACTTTATCATATGTTGGGGTTTGATTTTATTTATTCTTATTATTGTCCTTATGATTTCAATATGATGAGATACCATTTTTGTTCTCATCATTTGATTTTATAAAATTCTAAGTGACGCTGTTAGGCTTCCGAATTTTCATAAGGGATCTCTTAACTTCTCTTTATTTTCAAGTTCATCTCTTTTATTTTTATCTCCTCACCTCCTCTGTACAAATGATCATGATAACTCAAGTAACATATTTATACTATATTTATATCATTTGAATGGAATAACCATAAAAAATATTCTTATTCCCTCCCTTTTATTTTTATAAACGAAATTGACGTCCATGAGGTTCCGATTTACAACCTTCGTGGACGACGAAGTTTCATTCTTCAATTTCTTCTTCATTACTGGTCATGAAACAATATTCATGGTTGAAACAGAAAATAATATATGTTTTATAACCTAATTAATATTCAGGAACCAGAATATGTACATATAATTAAGTTATATGACAAAACTAGTTCATAATATTCCAAATACTGCCGAATAATCGAAGTGGTTATCATCTAATGGTTCATCCTCATTAAATGTAAAAAAATGATATAAATTACCATTATAAATTATTTATGTTCATTAATAATATATAATTACAATCCTGGAGATTTATAACCATTCCACATGAACTTAATTACTTAAAAACACGTGAACCAAATATGAAAATAAAGGAAACGAACACTCCAGAACGACGAAATTCAATACAATAACTTATCAATAAAGACATAAATGAACTAACCATAATTATGTTAAAATAAATACATGTCTAATAGGTTTTTAAATAATTTATTAATATGTATAATTTCATATTCCAGGAACTTAAGTACAAGATCAGAACACATTTGGAGTTAAGGTAAGGGTTTTTCCACCCGAACTTCCATTTTCATTCGGGATACTTTCACTGTCTAAATACCTCAATGAAACTCTTATTTATTGTTATGTAATCCTCATATATTCTGTGTGAGTATCATATATATGTTTAAAAACCATAATCCTTCCTTATTTTATGAATAGTTACATGTTTTAAAAGGAACATTCATAATTGTTTCAAAAATATGTGCCCCATTCAAGGGAATTTCTCAAATTCTTACCTATTTTCAAGGGCACTCTATAATATGTTTTTGGAAACCATTGTCTTTATTAAATTAATCATTTTGTTATGAAAATAATATCTTACTTCACTTCTGGTTTTATACAAATATTTTTCCAAAAGAACTCTTCTTTTCAAAATAAAGGAGTATTTATCTCCAGTATTACTTAATGATTTTATAAGAATGTTTTCATCTAATTATACACTCTTGTTGATTCCATGGTATTATTGGGTTTAATCATTTTTGAAGTTATCTACCATATTTGATTTAATGGTTTATGACTAACTCTATTGTGGATGATCTATCCTAAAACCATTCACCATATTACTCGGAATGGTTAGTGTTTTATGTTTAATGATTGGGGAAAGATTGTTACATTTCATATGATAGTTTCAATATAAATGTATATGTTTTTATGTTTATCCCCGACCATATGAGGAATTCATTGGACTTATTATGTGATGAGTGGGGCCTGCTATATCCCCTCGATGCATCATTAGGTCTCATGAGACAAATAGACCTGGAATTGGCCGAGGCCTTTCCTAATGTGATATGGATTTTGGCCGAGGCCTTAATCACTAGATGTCTTGGCCGAAGCCATGACAAAATGATTTTAGAATGTATGAAATATTCACTTCCCTTATTATGAAGCTAGTAATTGAAAGTTCATGTGGTTATTCGACTAGTATAGTACCCATGTTTATGTTTTATTATGGCATTATTTATTCAGCTCACATTTCTACCATAATGTGTTCAAGTTCATTATTAAAGGAATGTGTTTTCAATTAATCACCATGTCTACTATTTATATTATCATCCGTTGTATTTCTTACTCTTACTGAGCATTTGAGCTCACCCCTTTCTTATGTTTCATTTTCTCAGGACATGAAGAAGTAATTTTTGAATGACTTGCAAGCATAATCTAGGGGACGTGATGTTTCTAGTGGAATAAAATAGTGTTTATGTTACCCTTCATATTGTAATGATAAACTTATGTATGTAACTTGTTTCCAATAATACTAAACTACTTGGTCCTTCGGGATTCATTTTCCTTGTATGTATTCCAATGTAATCAAATAAGGCACCGACTTCGGGAAACTGGGGTCGGGTCCTTACACCTCTGATTACTAGTCAAACAAACAACTTGAAGAGGACTTTGTCCTGCCTCAATTTAAACAACCAATTTGAGAGTTTAAGTTATTATGGAAAGCTTGAAGGAAACTCCAACTGTCACTCTGAGGCCAAGTTTGACTGAGATGGACAACCCTCAGATGAAAATGTCTTGGGAGGGGTTAGTAAAGGTCTGCAAAACCAAATAAGGAAGAAAGGGAATAAGTAAAATAGGGACCCGAGGAGTTATATTGTTTCTAAGAATATGAGACCTAAGGGCCGGAAGGACTACTCCTATCTTCCTAAACTGATGGAGACTCGGTTGGCCAAGAAAGAGGATAAAGTCAAGGAGTACGAGATCCAGCCAGAACTAGGAGAGGAGGCTCAGTAGTTGGGTGCCATAGTGCCTCAATTCCAAGTGAAAGGATCCTCAATGGAAGATGGAAAACAAGAAGAGATGCATCTGCTATCCACGAAGATGTTGCTGGTGATGGATGATACTACTACTCATGGACAAAAATGTGAGGTAGGATCTCCCGATGACTTTCAGTGCCCAAAGGATGAGGATCTAGATGCTTAGATGGATCTTCTCATGCATTATGGTGAAGAAATGAAGGAGGATGTCCTGGTGATTAAGGCAGTGAGGGAAGACATCGATCAAATGATGGAAAGATTGATCCAAGTGGAGGTGTCTAGGGAGAAATTGGAATGGATTGAAAAGAAAGATCATATATTGATTATAGGCTTCAATATTGAGAATATCAGTAAAGAATAATATCTTAAATCTTGGGATTATCTAGAAAAACACTATGAAGACAACATAGAGAAAGATCCATAATTCCAGGCAAGTTCCCTGCCCTGGAAACTATTGAGGGAAATAGATTCCAATTTCCTTAAACTTGTGTTTAATAAGTCATTAGTTTCCTTTGATGTTTGATCTATTTTTCCATGAGGGTTCTCACTATCCCCTTGAAAGTGATAGAAAATAAAAAAGTAAACTTGGATGGATGGATGGAAGCTCTACCTTAGAGAGAGGATGGAGTGTGTGATTTTGTGGGCTGACTTTGAGAAGGAGTTCCAGGCATAATTCCTTTCTTCTACGATGAAGGTTGAGAAGAGGTATGGGTTACTCTCCCTCTATTAGGGGAGTATGTTTGTGGGGGAGTTGGGGATCAAGTTCAAGGATCTCCTTTGCTTTTCTATGTACCTCTTTCCAGATTAGGAGTCTCAGGTGAGATGTTTAGAGGAGGCACTTTGACCTTCTCTTCAGTATGATGTCACTCCATTCACTCTACCAATATAACTGGAGGTAAAGAAGAAGACTGAAGTGGTAGAGAAGATGCACATTCTGGGAGGTGTACTATTAGAGGGGATCCAGTTGGGCTTCTCAAAGGGAAATGTCATTAGTAGCCAACCTCCAACATCGGGTCCATCCAAATTTCGACCGGTGGGTAGTAGGCCTCAACAGTTCCAGTTTCGATCTCCTTGTCCTCACCCTTTCTCTACGAGCCTAGGACTAAGGTGATTCATATTTGGAAGTTGTGTACACCTTCAGAGTCAATTTATGGACCAAGTTCAGTATAGTGGAGGGGGTAAGGTACAATGATCACCTAAGTAGTAGCAGTTTCTAGCTAGGCCTTTTCAGCAGCCGCAACAGGGACAACAATCTCTTGCTCCTCTGAGATTAGATGTTGTAGGAGGAGGCCAACCTCAGGGCACTCCTCAGGGACCTAAACCAGGGTGTGGTCAGGGAGGAGGCTGATAGCCAAGGGGAAGAGGATATGGGCATGGGTAGTTTCACGCCGCAGAGGCAGCAGTTCCAGTAGGTCCAGAGGTCATTCAAGGTACGATCATCTTGTTTAGTACTCTTTATTATTCCTTGTTTGATTCCAGAGATTTTCACTCCTTTGTTGCAACCAGTCTAGCCCATGTTCTGGGTCTAGACACAGAGAGACTTCCCATTCCCCTGGTATTGAGTACACCGGTCAGAGGTTAGAACAACTTATCTTATGATTTCCGGGGATGTATACTGATGGTAGGGCCACATCAGTCTAGTGGGGACTTTATTTTTCTATAGATGAAGCCATATGATGTCATCTTAGGCATCAAATGGGTTTTCTCTATGTGTGATGTTATTGAATGATTCTAGAGAAGGGTCATGTTTTTAGATATGAGTGGCCAATGTGTGACTTTCACCAGTGAGCGGGGTTGCCAGGAGGGCAGCCGGTAAGTGGAGACCCTTCTTTCTTTGTTATCTGAGCTATCAGTAGAGTCTGTAGATGCATAGATAGTGGAGGTCCCAGGGGTCATCAATGAGTTCCTAGAAGTCTTCCCTGAAGAGGTGGTGAATCTACCCCCTTGACACGATGTTGAGTTCATGATAGACTTGCAACCCAGTGCTCATTCAATTTTGATAGATCCCTATCGGATTATGCCTTCTGAGTTGCGGGAGTTACATATTTAGATTGATGATCTGATGAAGAAGGGTTTTATCCAACCGATCACGTCACCATGGGGTGTTATAGTCTTCTTCGTAAAGAAGGTATATGGTGGTCTTAGGCTATGTATAGACTACCGAAGGTTTAATCAGGTGACAATCAAGAACCTTTACCCCCTCTTAAGGATCGACGACCGTTTTGACCAGTTGAAGGGATGATGTTGGTTATCTAAGATCAACATACTTTATGGATATCACTAATCGAGGGTGAAGGAGGGTGACATCTCAAAGACTACTTTCAGGTGAAGATATGAGCACTTTGAGTTCATGGTGATTCCATTTGGCATTAAAAATGCACCATCCATGTTTATGGGGCTCATGATCTCAGTTTTCCACAAGTACTTGGACCAGTTCGTAGTTGTGTTTATCGAAAACATCCTGATTTACTCAAGATCAGAGGAGGATCACACCAACATCTAAGGATGATTTTAGAGGTCCACTAATAGCACCAAATCTACGAGAAGCTGTCCAAGTGAAAATTCTAGACATGAGAGGTGCACTTACTAGAACACGTGGTGTCCCAGCAGGTAATAGTAGTGGAACCATCGAAGGTTTAGGTGATTGTTTCTTGGAAGCACCCAAGAACGTAGTAGAGGTTCATAGTTTCCTGGGTCTAGCAGGTTACTACCGGAAGCTCGTGACCAACTTCTCTTGAGTTTCCGAACCTTTGACAGGTTTGACCAAGAAAGACTAGGATTTTGTATGGAGTGAGCAGTGCCAGGCAGCCTTCAGCTATCTAAAGGGGAAGTTGGTCAATTCCCTAGTACTGAGGTTTCTAGAAGAATGGGTAGCATCTGAAGTGTTCTGTGATGCTTCAGGCCTAGTATTGGGGTGTGTGTTGATGCATTAGTGGGGAGTGATCTCTTATGGGTCTAGGAAGTTACATCCTCATAAACATTACTATGCCACTCATGACCTATAGATTTCAGCAGTAGTGTACGCACGAAAGTTGTGGCGGTATTACCTCATTGGGGAGCGCTACATAGTCTTCAAGGATCACAAGAGCTTGAGGTATATCTTCTCCCAGCGTGACTTGAACTTGCGATAGTGGAGGTGGATAAAGTTCCTTTAGAAATATGAATTTGAGATTTTCTACACCTCAGGGAAGATGAACATGGTGGCTAATGTCCTGAGCAAGATTTCGTAGAAGGATATGGTTCGAGAATCAGCAGATGCTTGGACGGTGATGGGGGAGTTAGCTACCTTTAACCTAGATGCAAGGGTGGAGGATGATAGGGGATGACTATTCCAAATGAAGGTGCATTATTCCTTGGTAAAATAGGTGGAGAAGCCTCAGTGGGGGGACATAGAGGCTGAAGTGATGCATGATCGTGTTAGCCAAGGAAATGCTCCAAACAGATGGTCAGAATCCAACACTTTTTTACGGGAATCTGTTTGTTACAAAGATTATGCATGAGAAAGTTCTCATTGGGTTCCATAACTCACCCATGGTGGTACACCCAGGATTTTCCAAGATGTACTGAGGATTGAGGAGTCAGTTTTGGTGGCCTGGGGTGAAACAGGAAGCAGAGGGGTTTTTGGTAAAGTCCCTCATGTGTCAGCAGGTGAAGGTTGAGCACCATGTTCCAGGAGGTCTATTACAACCTTTAGATGTCCTAGAGTAAAAGTGGGATGAAATATCGATAAATTTCATCATGGGACTACCCAGGGTTCAAGGAGGATATGATGCTATCTTGGTTGTGGTAGAATGACAGACAAAATCATCTCACTTCCTGGCAATCAAGGAGTCAAGTGTGGTGGATTCCTTATCACAGAGGTACATGGACGAGGTGGTGTAGTTGCATGGAGTTTTGAGGTTCATAGTCTCATGTAGAGATACACAGTTTACCTCACAAATCTGAAAAGGATTGTAACATGCTTCTGGAACCCATCTACACCTCAACACTACTTTCCACCCTCAGATGGATGGGAAGACAGAGAGGACCATCTAGACATTTGAGGACATGCTGCGGGCATGTGTTCTAGACTTTGGAGGATTTTGGGTGTGACACTTGCCACTGGTAGAGTTTTCCTACAACAATAGCTATCACACTTCCATTGGCATGGCTCTATTCGAAGCCTTGTATGGAAGACTGTGACGTTCAACTCTGTGCTGGACAGAGGTTAGGGAGGCAAGAGTTCTTGGCCTAGAGGTGGTGCAGGGCATGAAAGAGAAGTTTCAACTTGTGTGTGAGAGAATGAAGGTGGATCAGGACCAACATAAGTCGTACACCAACCATAGAAAGAGAGCCTTGGAGTTTGAGGTTGGGAACCATGTGTTCATAAAGGTCTCCCCTCGGTGTGGGAAACAGAGGTTCGACAGGGGGATTAAGCTTTCTCCTAGGTTTGTTGGACCCTTCAAAGTGTTTTGGCGGGTTAGTGAAGTGGAATATCAGCTAGCGTTACCACCACCTCTACTGAGGGTGCACGACGTCTTCCATGTGTCTCAGCTCTGTTGGTATCTACACAATGATTCACATATCCTCAACTAGGGAGAGATGGATATCTAGAAAGATGAATAATTCATGCAGTGTCTGGTGAGGATCTAAGATCCTCAGGAGAAGGTTCTTCATGGGTGAACCATTCCCTTGGTTCATGTGCTATTGAGGAATGGTGGCCTCTAGGAGAGTACATGGGAATAGGAGGAACAAATGCACACCCATTACCCAGAGCTATTTTGAGTTTTTTTTCTATTTTTTTTACTTGATTGTGATGTAATTATTGTCCTTTTTAACTATGGTATGTGTTGTTTCCCTTGTTCTATGAATATGTGCGAAGAGATTCCTAACTATGGGGAGGGGAGGACATGATCCCTACTCAAGACACATTAAAGTGGATGCTATTAAACTCATGCGGGTGAGTCAGTGCCACCCAAAGTTGATAGTATCCTGACATGGGGGGAAGGGAATCCCTAATCCATATGTCTGGATAGTGATGCCTTTTTATGTTGTGCGGTTTCTTAGGGGAGAAGAGAGGTAGTATATATCTTGTTTTTTAAGAGATAGATGAGGGAGAGGTGTTCCTAGATATTGATGTTGTTTTGGATTCCGAACAACTCTAGGGTGGTATGTCTCTAAGAGGTATCTTATGAGGTGGTTGTTTGGACCCCTCTATTTTCTTCGGGTTTATCCTAAATTCTTGAGGATGAGAATAGTTTGAGAGGTATCTGATGTAATGTCTCAGACTCTTTTGGTCCTTTACTTTTCCAAATTCTGGTGTTTGGACCGTCTTGAGGACCATCGGTGACTCATTAAAGAGTTTTCCAAATTTCAGGTTTGAGCGTCGGTGACACCGATGGGCGTCGGTAGCCCCAATGTCCATTGATGGAACCGATAAGCATTGGTGGCACTAATGATCTTCATTGGAATCAATGGGTGTTGGTGGAACCGATGGGAATCAGTAGCACCGATCGATATCGGTGGCACCGAGGAGCGTCGGTGGCACCGATGAGCGTCGGTGGAACCGATGGGAGTCGGTGGCTCCGATGGGTCGTCCATAAGACCAATAGGAATTGGTTCCCAAGCGATGGTGCAAGGGAGACAGTGGTATGGCGACAGTGCCATAGAAATAGTGCTAGGGCGATAGTGCCAGGGTGATGGTGACTCACCTAACGGTGAGTCCTCCCCTATTTTTCTAGGACCTTCCAGTTTCACCCCAGTAATGTAAATTTTGATGTAAAATTATTTTAATACCTATTCCAAAGCCATTTAAGGGCATTAAAATATGTTTTAAGCCCTCATTAATTGGAGACCCTTAAGCTATCAAAACATGTGGCTTTTTTCCTCTGTGTCACACCTTGTCCTGTTTTCCAGTTTCACCTCGTTACACATTTTTCTCAGAATAAAATATATCTATTAACTCACGGCCATTATCTCCACCGTCTCAAAAGAGAATTATTAAATATCAATTAATCCCAACATGTAAAACCACCCAACCTCATGGTCGATCCATGATATGAATTTTAATTACTTTTAAATAATCTCCCTGATTTTAGGATCTGGTATTTCCTTAAAATGAGATCCTATATTCATATTTACTTTCAATTATCTAAAGTACAACCTAGATACTTACACCAGAGATGAATCGTGTGCCTGTGTTGGAGTCCTTCCTGACTAGCTTTAAAGCCCTCGAGTATTCCTTTCCTATAAGTCGCACATCCCCAGTTCTCATTGTGAGGAGAGAACTTTGATTTTTAATCATCCAAGTAGGGTTTTTTCCTTCGTCTCTCTTACTGTGTATCATGCAGGGTGGGTATGATAATGTTTCCTTGGGACATGGATGAAACAAAATCTTAACAAAGATGATAAAAAGAACATAAGGAAAGAAGGGGTGTGTTTAATGGTGATGATATTGTACTCTTTTATCTCCACTTATGTGTTGTGAATTGTACGAGATTACACCCACTGAAAATAGTGGTCGTTAGTGGTTTTTTCTTGCTCACTAATGAACCACTATTTTTATGGAAAATATTCTGATTGAGTGGATGTAACATGGAAATTGGTTAATCAAGTAAAATTGGATGATTAAATGGATTCACGATGAATAATAACCCTTGTGTTATCACCCCGGTTAACCAAAAAGAAGAAAGGAACTTAATTGATATTGTTGGTTAAATCTGAAAACTCTATTTCTCTATTCCACTGTTAATCATAGTTGTTCTACTTGAAGCTTGTGGGGTGATGTGGATAGGGATGGGATCCCCTATTGTTTAGTTGATGGCTTGTGGATCTATGCCTGTTGGTTGGGGCTTGGTTTGGTTCTAGTATTTTGAGGGATCTTATATATCCCTTTTGTTGTTGTGACTTTACGAGAGAACTAGCTGCGAATGCTTAAATTGCTCTTTGGATGCCTCCTTCTTCAGTCTAGGGTTGTAATGACTTGTGAATGTTTCTGATAGTTTCCCAATAGTGGAGAATTAATTTTTTCGAATGAAACCACTTGAACATGATAACAAGAATGATTGGTTCTCTAGTTGTGGGCATTGTGCTTTTGTGCATGAATGAATAGTAATAAGGGTGTCTGTGTATGGGCTGGTTTTAGGACCCTTAGGTTGGGATGAGTGCTTGTTTACCTATATGTATAAATTTAGTTCTTATGTTTCTTATTCATACCCCACCCAAGTTGAGCACTTCATGTTGAACACCCCCATTTCACGGGGGAGGGTGTTTTTCCCAACATCCTATCTGGTGGCTGGTCATTAGCCCTTTTTTGCTCCCTCTCCCGAGTAGGCCAAGACTCTTTGGGTAGGCTGGGATGGCCTGAGGTCTATTATAGCCCAAGAATATTCGGTAAGGGTATGTTGTGGTGGTTGAACCAGGTGTGTGCGTGCAGGTTTGTTTCTTAAGTGTATTCGGGATGAGGCCCAGGTGTCTTCGGGTGTGGTGGTAGTTGTTCTGGCCCAGGTTTCTGCGGGTGTGGTTACGCGTGGTTGTGGTGGACCAGGTGTCTGTGGGAGGGATAGATGGTTGTTATGAACTAGGTTTCTGCGGGAGGGATACATGGTTGTGGTGGCCCATAAGGTTGTTGTTGGGGGTGGCAGTGAGACTACAGGGAAAATAGCAGGGGAGGTATGACACATAGGATGTCTTCAATAACTAGTGGGAAGTAGTGTGGGGTACCCAAATATTGATTTTATATTACTATTACTTACCCGACTTGCGTTATTTGGGGAGTGTGCCTTGGTGAGGCTGGGAGGATAGTTTCCTTACTAGGTGTTTTGGTTACCTCTACTTCCTCACGGGGCATTATAATGCCTCCCCATTTGTGCACAAGAGCTTTTGGGTTTTCCCTACTGAGTATACCTTTATACTCACACTACATATATAAAATTTCTTTCAGGTTTCCAGGAGGACTTGGGGGACCGTGCGGGGACGTACTAGCTCGAACATTGGGACAATTGTTGTTACCATTTTTTTTTTGGAACTTTTTTCTTTGGATTTTTCTTTTACTTTTTATGGTTTTACCTTTTAACATGCATATGAGAATGGGTTTTGGATTTACTTTTACCTTTATTTTCAGAGTTTTTTAGATTTTTACCATTGTATCTCTTAATCCTATGAAATAAAAAGGGTAATGCCATCTATATTACATGTGATTCTATACCATTGGTGCTATTCACCACTCTAAGACCTATTAAAGGCATGAATCGGGGGTTATTATCTCTCCTTTAACTTAAAGAAGGAAGGGTCTGGAAGGTTGTTGTCCCTTCCCTCATCTTGGTGAAGGTGGGTCGTGACACGCCCAAAGACTGTATTAGTTTAGTGTCTTTGGAAACTCAGAACATAATATTCTAATCATGGTGAAAGATTTCACCCCTTTTTTCCTACCTAAAACATTTCTTTACATCCTGTGGAAAAGAAAACATAAAAAGGGTGAGCTCAAATGATCAGTAAGGGTAATCATGGAAAACATAAAACAAACCATAAAAATTTGAATGTAAGAACATGAATAATAAGTTTAAACATCAAAATATTGAGTAGTGAAATAAATATTGGAAGTACGTAATGAATGGATCATAAAGGAACCTTAACCATGATATAATAGAATTGGAATAAAACATTTAATAGTGGAAAACTAATATGCACATAATCTGATTTCCATAGTAGCCAAGACATTGCTGTCAAGACCATCATAGTAGACATGGTCCATTACTAAATTGGGTTTTCTTCCCATTCCAGCCATGTATTACTAAACCGTATTTACTTTCCATTCCCATCATATCTATCTCATGAGATATAAATTCTTACCCAATGCATTGGATTGAGATATAGGTCACACTCATCTCATAATGAAATCATTCTTACATATTCCACAGAAACATAAATCATTCATCATAGCATAACCTAAGAAATAAAATGGGTTTTCTTAAACATCATTACAACATAATGTAATCTGTATAAAATATCATTCCATCATTAAAAAAAATTAAATCATTGTAATAATATGGATTGAAACATAATCCTATTTAAAGAGAGTCATCTTAGAGGAAAATAATTTTAATGAACCACTTGAACTCAGTTCTTGAGGAAAATATCCTTTCTTCTTCAAAAATGTTTTCTTTTCTCAAAATATCGCACCAATTTAAAAGAAAAGAATTTAGTTGAAAGTAAACTTCAGATAGTGTATAAGAAGCTTCATAGAAATTCTAAGAACCTGGTTCTTATATTTGAGGTACGAGTTTCTTCCTTTCTCTTTTCCTTAAGTGTTTTTGAGAATATATGGAAAATGGGAAAAATAAAAATTTTTGGAAGTACATGCCGTGTACTTTTGGCCATGTAGGGGTGAGTACACGGGGCATGTATCCATGTCGGCGACGAAGGGTGTAGGAACCGACTACATGCCATGTAGTGGTCCTTTACACGCCGTGTAGTCAGTCGGAAGGCCAAAACAGTAAGGCGGTGGAGCAGCTTCCAGTTGGGTGACAGTACACGCCGTGTACTTAGGAGTACATTCCATGTACTCATGTTGACAGATGTAAAGTGTCGTGGTGCCTCCAGAGGAACAATTAAATGAAGGAAGTACACGCTGTGTACATGGAAGTACAAACCGTGTACTTTGTTTTTTTCACTTAAAACAGGAAGTATCCAACCCTGTTCACAGGATTGGCTTAGAATGGAAGAGGGAGCTCGGGAGGGACGACTGAACCTTTGGAGATCTGCCGAGTGTTCGTCTGGAATCCGATTCCGCTTCAGACGATCTCGTTGGAACCGCACGGGTAAGCCCTCTCTTCTCCTAGTGTGTTGCTTACCAATTCTACTCCTAGTGGAAGTTATTTGAGGTTAATCGAGTTTCTTTATTCGTCAGATCTACGTCGTTCTTGGGCGTTTCTAGAACTGACGTTCGGGTATAGCGCTCATTGGCGTATAAGGTAGGTGGCTTGGTGTTTAGTTTTCCAACTGCCGTGGATTTTGTGTGTTTTTGGGCCACGAACCCAAGTTGGAGTGTCGTGTGGATGAGGCCATTTCTATAATAAAGACCTATATTTTGTTAGGTATTTAATTATGATATTAAAATGCTGGTTGGGATCGTTGCTTAGATCCAGAACCACCCCGGGGGGTGTGTTCCACTATTTAGCCATTTGGCCAGGATACCCGAGGGTATGCCTTTAAAGTAGTAATTGTAGAATAGCCTTGAGAGGGATTGCTTGTTTACTGCTTGTTTACCTGTTGGGCATGTCCTGGTTATCTGTTAGCTTGAGGGCGTTGTTGTGATTAGCCTGAGGGAACTGCACTATTTAGCCCGAGGGCTGTAGTTATTTCGCCTGAGGGAAACCTTTCATGCTTGAGGGCTTGATTTCTGTGTCTGAGGGCGACACTTTGTATGCCTGAGGTAAATTTATGTTATGCCTGAGGGAAATACCTGCGGGTTGGATTCTGCTTACCTGAGGGTATGGTTTTGCTTGTCTAAGGAAGTGGACTGTTTACTTAGAAATTCACTGTGGTGATTTCTAAATATTTAATGGATTAAATAAACAATAAAACGGAAATTTAACTGTTAAGTTAGTTACTTTTCAGTACTTCTTACTTTATTGAATTTTACTATTGCACACTATTGTTGCATGCTTACACGCAGTTGGGAACAAACCTTTGGTGCGTGCCGACTGAGATATATTTCTCGCACCCTGTTTGGGTCATGTTTTTCTGCCCAAATAGATTACATTTCTATAGGTGTGGATAGGGGAAAGAGTCTCTATATCGGTACATGATTGCTGCTAAGGAGTAGGAGGGCATGTGACTGAGCCTAGGCTCATGATGCCGCCGCCCGCTGTTTTTTCTTTGTTTCGCTGTACTCTTCTTTCTATTGTATTGTATTGATGTATAACATGCTCTGGATGTTTTCTTAGAACTTGTGACATGTAGCATCATTGTTTATATACTGTTAGTTATATCCACTACTGTAGTTTATTTCAATTGTGTATGTTTTACTGCTTCCACTGTTTGATGTATGTTTTATTTCGTATTCCGCTGCGCTACACTTTGAAAAATGAGGGTATAGTTTCCCCACTATCAAACCTGGGCCCTTGCTGCTAGTCGGCAGCCTCTGGCATTTGGGGAAATGCGCTTGAGGTCACGTGGCGAACCGGGTTTGGGGCACCTGTTGCGTGGGACCCGGAACCGGGACGTTACAAAGTGGTATCATAGGGATTCTTTTATTTGACTTACTATTTGGAGCCGTAGTTAGGGATAGGACGAACGGTAGTTAGTAATAAGCTGTGCTCGGGCGTAGCTAACCCGTGTTCCGGGAAAAGTCAATTTACCTCGTATTTCAATGTTACTGATTTGGAAATTTACAGTTGATTTGATTTCACCGTTGGGTGACGCACTAGGGATTGTGCTGTTTATATTTTATCTTTGGGTTTTATTTAGTTGAAACCCGATGAGATGAGGGTATGCCATCTCATGAATCATATATGCACATGCTAGATATCACAGGCCATGCATAGTTTCATGCCATGTAGGTGCATTAGAAATTTCATGTTGTTGTGATAGTTGTTGTGCTAGTAAAGCATGCTGTTGTGATAGTTTCTTGATAAATACCCGCGATTTGATAGGGTATTATTATGTGAGCCTGTTTATGGAATGGATGCCAAACTTTGGTTTTTGGGGATTATGAGCCCCCATTTACAAGAATTTGGTGGATCATTGACTGATTATTTTGTTATAACATAGATAAGATGTCAAACTTTGATTCATTGGGAGTATGGGCCCTCACGGGTCGGAATTTGACACTTAGGTGTTGTTTTTTTGGTATTTTCTGGGTTCCAGTGAAGTTTTTGAGGCATAATACCCAGAAACCCAGTATACACGCTATGTAGTATTTCAAACATGCCGTGTATGGCCTTCTATTTGGGAAGAAAAATAAACTTTTTGAGTACACGCTGTGTAGTCATTATACACGCCGTGTAGTCTCTTCCTGTGTCACAAACCGTGTTGGTGGCGACACGGGGAAGGGAAGAGATTGGAACAAACATACAGTGTAGATTTTTTACATGCTTTGTAGTGTAGACCTGGAGTCCGGCCGTGTAACTAACAACATGGGTCGGTGAACTCTTGTACAGAACACGCCGTGCCAATAATGAACACGCCGTGTAGTGTGACCTGGGGACTCAGCCGTGTAACTAACAACATGGGTCGGTGTCACCTCTCCTTGAACATGTCGTGTACCTGTGGGACACGCCGTGTAGTCTTGTCTGAGGACAGACCGTGTGGATTTAGCCGTGTGGTGGGGAAATGGGGTTGTTGACACGCCGTGTGTGGGTGTAACATGCCGTGTAGTGTCAAGCCGAGTAGTCGGCCGTGTCACAGATGACATGGGCAGTTGGAAAAATAACACCATACACGCCGTGTA
Organism: Viscum album; assembly: GCA_963277665.1. NCBI lineage: Eukaryota > Viridiplantae > Streptophyta > Magnoliopsida > Santalales > Viscaceae > Viscum > Viscum album. Next base: position 344,172,946 of record OY728141.1, read on the forward strand.
GATTATATACAAACCATGTAGTTTTTTCTCAACAGAAGACGTGTGTCTTAGCCATGTCGAAGGACTCGGGCAGGGGAATGGAAGTCAAGTACACACCGTGTAGTCATTATACACGTCATGTAGTCTTGTTTTGAAAATTTTGAAATTCCTTCTTCCTCTTGTTCTCTTTGTGGTTACTTCATTTTTAGTCTTGATAAATCTTGAATCTGAGGCGTGCTTTTGACCTTGTAGTGTCATGCCTTCTAGACGAACGCGCGTTGTTCTCCAGGAGAGCGGCGACGATTATACTCCAGAAATGGTGGCCCATGGGCTACCAGTTGATCCTACAGCAGAGCCAGATGCGGCATCGGCTGCTATACCAGACACAGGCACTGAGGCATAGTTCCGTGAAGGCTTTATGTGGTTCATGCAGACCTTTCAGGGAGCACCGCAGGCTGCCACATCTATGGCCAAGCTGACACGTATCTTCCAGCAGCAGCATCCACCTATGTTTTCAGGGGATGGCGGACCACAGGCTGCAGAGACTTGGCTAGGATCGATGCAGACTATTTTTGAGCATCTAGAGATGACTCCAGGGAAGAGGGTCAAAATCGCAACTTACATGATACGTGATTCCTCCAAGAGGTGGTGGGATGTCACCACCCAGTCAGAGCATCATAGAGACATGGCGTGGGAAGACTTTTAGGTAGTCCTCTATGATTGTTTCTTCCCGGAGACGCTGAGAGCAGATAAAGCTAGGGAGTTCATGAATCTGTAGTAGGGCGCTATGTCGGTGATGAACTATTCTGCTTGTTTCACTGAGCTTCAGCGTTTTTCACCCGTGATGGTGGGTGATGAGATGTTGAGAGCCAGACGTTTTGAGGATGGTCTTCGTTATGACATCTGAGAACTGGTGAATGTTTTCAGGTTGCCTTCAGTACACGCTATTGTGAACCAGGCACTGATTACAGAGAGGAACCTACAGGAATCTAGTGGTGTAGGCCCGGGCGGTTCAACACCAGTTACGGGTACTATTGCTGCTGGCAAGAGGAAGAGGCAGATGGCCTTCTCTCAGGGCGGAAGTACCAGCCAAGAGGCCTCTTTAGGTGGCCTGATTAGGTGCTACCAGTGTGGTAGATAGGGGAATAAGAGACCACAGTGTCCATGATACCCAGTTGAGTGCCGAGCTTGCGGCAATACGGGACATCTGCAGCAATTTTGTAGGGTGTTTCCACTAGTGGCTAGTGAGAGGGGTTCTGTACAGACTTTGCGTGTGGGAGTAGGAACAATGGCTTCCTACCAGTCTGGGAACTGGAATGCGTCATGGCGTACAGGCAGAGATGGTGGTCGTGGCCATGGTAGCCAGACACTAGTATCTCAGAGGCAGCAGGGCGGGACATCTCAGGGTAGTCAGGCTATGTCGCAGGGCCGTGGCACTGGGCAGGCTTATGCAATGCAACAGACCCAGCGGGAGAAGGATCCCGGACCTTCTACAGTCAGAGGTACTATTCTAGTAGCTTCTGTTTTATCTTCAGTACTTTTTGATACAGGTGCTACACATAGTTTCATATTTGTACCCCTTGTGGAGAGCCTTGGGCTATGTGTTTCTACTTCTTCTGATATTATGACACTAGATACTCCGTTGGGGACTAGAATGACTGGTGTGCATCCGTGCAAGAATTCCCCCCTTGAGGTTGATGGGTGTCACTTCCTTTGGGATCTCTATGTCTTCAAGATGACAGCTAATGACGTCATTCTCAAGATGGACTGGTTGGTTCCCTTTCGGGCCTTTGTAGACTGCTATCGTCGTAGGGTGCGTTTCATGTCACCAGAGGACAGAGAGTTTCTATACAAGGGCAAGTGGGATGTTCAGGAAAGTCGAGCTGGACCATAGCATCGTGGGTAAGGTGGAGTCACATCCCAGATTGTGAGTTTATATCTGGATGATCAGGGGACTTGTCAGACAGATTTCCCTCTAGTTGTTGATCGTTTCAGGGATGTCTTCCTGGACAACTTTTTCGGTCTACCTCCGGAGCGAGAGGTGGATTTATCTATTGAGCTTGTGCCAGGATTAGCACTGGTGTCCATTCCTCCTTATAGGATGGCTACACCTGAGTTGTAGGAGCTCAATAGGTAGTTAGAGGAGTTACAGGAAAAGGGTTTTATCCAACCCAGTACTTCTCTGTGGGGTTCGCCGGTCCTTTTTGTGAAGAAGGAGGATGGTACTCTCAGACATTGCGTGGATTATCAAAAGCTGCACCAGTTGACGGTTAAGAACCGATATCCCTTTCCAAGGATAGATGATCTTTTTGATCAGATTCATGGAGCACGAGTGTTCTCAAAGATTGACCTGAGGTCAGGATATCATCAGCAGCGCGTGAGACCATCGGATATACCGCTTACATCTTTTCAGAGCAGATATGGTCTGTATGAGTACTTGGTTATGCCGTTCGGACTCACGAACGCTCCATCAGTTTTCATAAATCTGATGAATCATGTGTTCCATCAGTATCTTGATTCTTTTGTGGTAGTATTCGTGGATGACATCTTAGTGTACTCTCACACTCGACACGACCATGCCACCCATCTTGAGATCGTATTGAGTACACTGAGAGAGCATCAGCTATATGCTAAGCTCTCAAAGTGCCACTTTTGGATGGACCAGATTCATTTCCTGGGTCATATCATCTCAGAGGAAGGAGTTGCAGTAGACACAAAGAAGGTGAGAGCAGTGGTTTCCTGGGAGCAACCTAAGAATGTGTTTGAGATACAGAGTTTCTTAGGGCTGGCTGGTTACTACAGACGCTTGATACAGGACTTCTCCCTCTTAGTAACATCTTTGACAGGTATGACTAAGAAGGGTGTGAAGTTCATTTGGTCGGAAGCTTGCGAGACAGCCTTTCAGGACCTGAAAGGAAGGTTGACATCAGCATCGATCTTGATACTCCCAGAGCAAGGGAAGATCTATACAGTTTACAATGATGCATCAGGTATTGGGCTGGGAGCAGTGTTGATGCAGGGTGACCGAGTTGTTGCATACGGGTCTCAACAGTTGAGGCCACATGAGCGGAATTACCTGACGCATGATCTCGAGTTAGCCGCAGTTGTTCATGCATTGCGCTGTTGGAGGCATTACCTATTGTGAGATCATTTTGTGGTTTTCACTGACCAAAAAAGCCTCAAGTATATTTTTACTCAACTTGACATGAATCTGAGGAAGATGAGGTGGGTCGAATACCTACAGTCCTTCGATTTTGAGCTTGTATATACACTTGGTAAAGGTAATGTAGTAGCTGATGCACTGAGTAGGAAGGCTCAGATACATGCAGTGTAGGAGGCCAGTGGTGAGTGGCAGCTCATGGCCTTGTTCTCTAAGATGCATCTGGAGGTCCATGACAGTCAGGGGCAGTCTTATCTTTCATATTTAGCTATGAATTCTACCCTTCTGGATAGAGTGAGGATGAGGCAGCTATCGGATCCAGAAGTCCTAGTTCTACGAGAGTTGGTAGCGAGTGGGGACCCTTCTCTTGGTTGGACAGTAGGCGACGACGAGGTCTTCTGTTTCCATGGAAGAGTGTGGGTTCCATGAGATATATGTGAAGAGATGATACGAGAGTTTCATGATTCAGTTTGGGCAGTTCATCTCGGGGTTACCAAGATGTACCGTGACTTGAGACATTAGTACTGGTGGCCGGGTATGAAGAGAGATGTAGCTGGTTTTGTTACGAGGTGTTCCACCTATCAGCAAGTGTAGGCGGAGCACCAGAGACCAGCTGGACTATTACAGCAGTTACCCATCCCGGAGTGGAAATGGGATAATGTCGCGATGGACTTCGTGACTGGGTTTCCGAGGTCACCTAGAGGCAATGATGTCGTGTGGGTTGTTGTGGACAGACTCACGAAGGTAGTTCACTTTTTTCCGATCAAGGGGACCTTCAGTGTTGACGAGCTCAGAGGGCTATATATCCGAGAGATCGTTCGACTTCATGGGGTCCCTAGTCCTATCGTTTCAGATAGGGACGCCTGTTTTACGTCTCGTTTCTGGAAGAGTTTTCAGAGGGCACTAGGTACACAGGTGCTTTTGAGCACAACATACCACCTTCAGATAGATGTCCAGTCAGAGCGTACAATACAGGTGCTAGAGGATATGCTGCGTGCATGCATCCTAGACTTTGGGGGTTCTTGGGAGAAGCATATACCCTTAGTCGAGTTTTCGTATAACAATAGATTCCATGAGACTATTAAGATGGAACCATACGAGGCTTTATATGGTGGTCCATTCCATTCACCCTTGTGCTGGATAGAGGCAGGTGAGGCAGTATTACTGGGGCCACAACTTGTGCAGGAGACATCTAAGCAGGTCCAGTTGATTCAGAAGCGGATGGCTACTGCACAGTCTAGTCAGAAGTCATATGCCGATCGCCGTAGATGACTTTTGGAGTTCGTTGTTGGGGATCAGGTTTTCTTGCGTGTTTCACCAAGGCTGGGACACAAGCGGATCAGGAGACAGGGTAAGCTTTCACCGAGGTATGTAGGTCCATACGAGATTCTGGAGAGAGTCGGGCTGGTTGCCTATCGGTTGCGGTTACTGCAGTGGTACCAAGCTATGCACGACGTCTTTGACGTATCTCAGTTGCATCACTATCATTCGGACCCATCTCACACCTTTCAGCCAGAGGAGGTTGATCTTCAGATGGATGCGTCCTTTGAGGAGAATCCGATTCGTATCATTGATAGAAGCATGAAGGTTCTCCGAGGCCGGTCAGTTCCTCTCATACGAGTGCTATGGAGGAATGGCTGAGTGCAGGAAGAAACCTGGGAGCGGGAGACCGACATACGTGCTCAGTGGCCAGAGTTATTCTCAGCTATATCTTCTCCACCCTTAGAGGGGAAATTCGGGGACGAATTGCTATGGGGGGGGGGAGTTTGTAAGAACCCGGTTTTTATATTTGAGGTACGGATTTCTTACTTTCTATTTTCCTTAAGTGTTTTTGAGAATATATGGAAAATGGGAAAAATCCTAAATTTTGGAAGTACACGCCATGTAATTTTCCACAAACTATGTACTTTTGGCCATGTAGGGATGAGTACACGGGGCGTGTATCCATGTCGGCAACGAAGGGTGTAGGAACCGACTACACTCCATGTAGTGGTCCTTTACACGCCGTGTAGTCAGTCGGCAGGCCAAAACTGTAAGGCAGTGGAGCAGCCACCAACTGGGTGACAGTACACACTGTGTACTCAGGAGTACATGTCGTGTGCTCATGTCGACGGATGAATGGTGTGGTGGTGCCGCTAGAGTAACAGTTAAATGAAGGAATTACACACTGTGTACTTGGAAGTACATGCCGTGTACTTTGTTTTTTTTACTTAAAACGGGAAGTAGCCAACCCTGTTCATAGGATTGGATTAGAATGGAAGAGGGAGCTCGAGAGGGATGACCAAACCTTTGGAGATCCGCTGAGTGTTCGTCTGGAATCCGATTCCGCTTCGGACGATCACGTTGGAACCATACGGGTAAGCCCTCTCTTCTCCTAGCGTGTTGCTTACCAATTATTCTCCTAACGGATGCTATTTGAGGTTAAGAGAGTTTCTTTCTTCATCAGATCTATGTCTTTCTTGGGCGTTTTTGGAACCGACGTTCGGGTATAGTGCTCATTGGTGTATAAGGTAGGTGGCTTGGTGTTTAGTTTTCCAACTGCCGTGGATTTTGTGCATTTTTGTGCCACGAAACCAAGTTGGGGTGTCGTGTGGCTGATGCTGTTGCTATAATAAACACCTAGATTTGATTAGGTATTTAATTATGATATTAAAATGTTGGTTGGGATCATTGCTTGGATCCGGAACCACCCCGGGGGTGTGTTCCACTGTTTAACCATTTGGCCAGGATACCCAAGGGTATGCCTTTAAAGTAGTAATTGTAGAATTTCCTTGAGAGGAATTTCTTGTTTACTGCTTGTTTACCTATTGGGCATGGCCCGATTTCCTATTATCCTGAGGGAGTTTTTGTGATTAGCCTGAGGGCACTGCACTATTTAGCCCGAGGGCTGTAGTTATTTCACCTGAGGGAAACCTTTAGTGCCTGAGGGCTTGATTTCTGTGCCTGAGGGCGACACTTCGTACGCCTGAGGGAAATTTATATTACTCCCGAGGGAAATACCTGCAGGTTGGATTCTTCTTACCTAAGGGTATGGTTTGTCTTGTCTGAGGATGTGGACTGTTTACTTAGAAATGCACTATGGTGATTTCTAAATATTTAATAGATTAAATAAATAATAAAATGGAAATTTAACTGTTAAGTTAGTTACTTTTCAGTACATCTTACTTTATTGAATTTTACTACTGCACACTGTTTTTTCATGCTTACACGAAGTTGGGCACATGCCTTTGGTGGGTGCCTACTAAGATATATTTCTCACACCATGTTTGGGTCATGTTTTTCGGCCCAAACAGATTACGTTTCTGCAGGTGTGGATAGGGGAAAGAGTCCCTATACAGGTACATGATTGCTGCTGAGGAGTAGAAGGGCATGGGACCGAGCCTAGTCTCGCGATACCGCCGCCCGCCGTTTTTTCTTTGTTTCGCTGTACTCTGCTTTCTGTTGTACTGTATTGATGTATAACATGTTCTGGCTATTTTCTTAGAACTTGTGACATGTAGCATCATAATTTATATACTGTCAGTTATATCAACTACTGTAATTTATTTCAGTTGTGTATTTTTACTTCTTTCACTGTTTTATGTATGTTTTATTTTGTATTCCGCTGCGCTACACTTTGACAAATGAGGGCATAGCTTCCCCACTATCAGACCTAGTCCCTCGCTTCTAGTCGGTAGCCTCTGGCGTTTGGGGAAATGCTCTTGAGGTCACGGGGCGAACTAGGTTCGGGGCACCCGTTGCATGGCACCCGAAACCGGGACGTTATAGAAATAAAGTGTCATGAAACTATAAAATCCATTCATGCTGTATAAGGTAAAAAAAATTATTCTTGTACTTTTACCGGAAAAGTCAAAAAGTACCTTGTATGGTGAAAAAAAGAATGATTCCTTCCATACCACACAGTAAAAGTCAAAAGGGGTAAAAATGAATTTAAATATACATAGAATAATAATAAACATTTAATGAAATTATTTTTAGAAAACATGTACATGGATTATAAATATATCCCCAGTAAATACTTACGAATAAACAATCTCGGATAAAAACTAGATTAGAAAAGTTATCCCTTAACTTCGCTCTGATTCCTTCCGTATGCGTCCAAAAATCATATATATTAGGTTTAAACATATTATTAACTTGTAATAGAAACATAATAATATTTATGATATCATATAAAATTCACTTATGACTTTATATTACCTGTTCATTTTCCAATTCCTTGTTAAAGCAACGTTTTGGGTAAAATTGTTTTATTTATCGTACGTGTTTTGAATTGTTATTCTTGATATTATTACTTATATCATGATTTAATTACTTACAGAATTTAAAACATGATTTATATATTATATATATTTATTATATATATATATATATAATAGATATATAAATGAAATGGAATACACTGTTAATGGAGATGGTAGACCGTACGTACGCATAAACGCTGTTTTCATTTCTTTATTAAACTGAATGAAAGTAAGTAAATGAAATATATATATAAATAAATCCAGTATCATTATTATGTAATATATTTCATTATTTTTTATTATATATACTTTATAATCATTTTTGAATGGTTAATGTGGATAATGAATCTCATCGTGTCATGAAAACGGTAAGCCGTATGTACGCACGAGCAACAATATCATTCCCAAAATTGTTGAGTGTTATTGAAGTGGATGGTGTATAGTATCCCATAATTAGTATCATGTTATAATAATAATTTATAGTTATTATTTACACCATTATACCCATCCAAGTAAGCTGGTGGTGAAAAACGGATTACACCACAACGTGGAGACGGTAAGCCGTACATACGCATGTGTGGTGATTTCATTTTTCATAGGATGGATAGAATGTGAAATATTATTGTTTCATATTTATAATAACTTATTATTATATGAGTGATACCGATGTTATTACTTTATAATGAAACAAATAATTAAGTGGAAGTATAATAAGAAAGAAAATTTGAAAGAATCGGTAGAAGAGATTACCTCTTCCTCGACGTGCCTCAGTTATATTTCCTCACAGGGAACTACAGTTGGTCTTTTGAGAAAACTAGAACCTCTAGAATGTAACTAGGAAAGTTTAGAATAGAAATTTGCATGGGTTGGCTGGGCTTGAATGCTCAAAATGGAGTGAAGAGAAGAGGGAGGAGGCTCCCTTTTATAATAGAGGAGGGGGCCAGTTTAGGAAACTCTCAAAATATTAATTTATTATAAATTAAATTTTGATTAAAAATGATCAAAAACTTATTTAATTTGAAGATAATATGATTTTTGTTCTAATATCAATCATAAAATAATTTTTAGACATGTTTTAAATATTTTTTTATCATTCTCTTTTTGTTTTAATCCTTATTTTACCCTTTTTAATCTCACCGTGATATAATGTTATTTACATATTGTGGGTTAATGTAATTACCATATCATGTCGAACGAACCAAAAAAAGTTATTTATGTCATATTTTAATTTATATTAACCATTTTTTGAATATTATATTATTATGAATTTAGTATTATTTAATAAACGATTTTATGTTTTAAGTTATGAAATATGTCAATTTTAGACACTGTTCATACTTGACTTTTTTTTAAAAATTTATAACAACTTGATTCCTTCGAACCAGAGGAATTAAATCATTCCTAATATTTCAATTTCATTCATAAAATTAGTGGATGGAATCAAAATTTTCAAATTAAATTTATTTTAATATTTATAAATTCATTTATTTGAATCTATCATTAATGAGGTAATCACTACATCATAGTTATGTCATAAATAAATATATTTATCTAATGTCTAAAATTATAATTAAAAAACCACGATGTAGTAAATATTTTTAGATTTAAAATGAATATTTATAGACATATATTTCAATTATATAACCCTATATTAAAATCAATTTAGTAAAAGATATATGTTTAGGTTATAATTATCTTTACATTAAGTTAATTCTTATAAAAGGTCATTTTCACATCCACGTGAATCCAAGGAGTCCAAAAATAGACCCAAGGATTCTCATGGTCAAAAATATTTTATCCAATAGGATTAGGACATGTGTTAGGGTAGTTTAATATTATTATAATATTATTTTTCCCTTATTTACCATATTTACCTTTTAACCAAGGCAAATAACATAGTTACTGAAGTTACTATTCATAATGTCTAAAAATAAAAGTTACCTATTTACACAAATTTAACCTCATGATTCCAAATATGGAATCCATTTTTCAAAATTCAAAACACAAAAATTTCATTAATTAATTTAAAATTAATTCCCATTGTCAAAATCAAAAAACGGTTTTTTAAGAAGTAATAATTATCAAAATATTGAAATGTTTTTATGTAAAATTTAAAAGTGAAATTACTTCAAATGACCAAAATTATATTAAATAATAAAAAAATATTTCAATTAAACTTAAAAACCAATTAAAAATATAATCTAACTATATAAATAAATTCAATAAAAAGGCAGTTTCGAATTAAAATGCAATATTTTTTCACTATTTATTAAAATTTCAATTTTATAAGAAAATTACCAAAAATTCAAAAAAATAAATTGTTATGTCACACTTCCAAATAATAAGTTTATTTTGTCAAATTTAACTCATAAAAGTGTCAAAAATAAGATTTAAAATGGGTGCGCCATCAAAAGGCGGTAAAACTGCATTTTTTTAAAAAAATACTTTTTTTATACGAAACAATTGATTTTGTTCTCATATCATGTTCTAGAAAATGTGTAAGTTGAATGATAATGTTATATAAAATTCATATTTTGGTTAATACTATTCATCAAGGCTAGTGTATATCCCATTAAATAATAATATTTTAATAATATATCGGTGTTTAGTGAAACTCGGTATCACATACAACACAAGCTATCGAGGAAGGCATCTCTTGCATGTAACGCAATCCAAGTCAGTGTTACATGTTGTTAAATATTCTTTGGCATTGTGTATAACATAATCCAATATCAATTAATTTACACATTGAACAAAATCTATACTCAGTGTTGCGTGAAATGAATTCTATCAAAATAACTTGAAATTATGTGAAACACAAGCTAAGAATAGTGTTGCATATACTGCAAGCTAATACAATGTTGTGTATGGAACAAACTAATATTGGTGTAGTATACAACACATGACATCAAATAAATTAAAAATAATATATCTCATAAAATCTCGGGGTGTTCAATTCTACCCCCCATAAAATGAATTTTGTCCACAAAATTTGTTGGGAGTTATAAATTGTTTTCTACTTTAAAGTTTCTTTCAGGGAAACCCACATCGTAAAAATGGATAGTAAAAAACAATTTTAAAAAATAAAAGATAGAAAAATAACGGTTACCCAAAGTAACTCATCACTGATTTTCCACATAGGAGAACATAGTTGGAAAGTGAAAACATGGATATTGAAGAAAAAATATAACAATCATGTTCTGAATGTAAAGACCCATAAATTTCAAGGAAATTTTTTTCTCAAATACTTTGGAATTTTACGAGTCCGTGGCTTCTGAAGACACTTGATTCCGAGGCCCGGTGTGCCCGAAATAAATTTCCGAAGTTTAGCTCAGGTACGTTCAGTAAACGAATGAGCATGTTTTTATATATTTTGAACTGATGCTCAGAATTGAAATCTAAGGGCACCGATGAACTCGTAACATCGGTAATTGCTTAAGGGGACCTTTACTGTAGTTGCGTTTGTGAGGGAGGAAAAGTTAATTATTGGGGTTTAATTAAGAAGTGAATAAAATTATTGGAATAATTTTATTTTATATCTAAGGAGGTTAATTCATCCCATGGGTAGTTAAGGGTGGGACCCACAACCACCTAACTACCCAAGTGTGGGTTCTAGAGAGGTGGGGCCCACACGAGCCCCAACCATTTATTTTCCTCTAAACTCCTTAAACCCCCTCATTAATTTGGAAACCCCCCTTTAATTTCCAATCTCTCCACCTCCCTCACTCCATTAATCATTGAAAACCCCTCAAATTAATGAAGATATTTCCTCTCCCGCTCTTTAATTAAATGCCAACGCATTTAATTAATGAGGATCTTTCCTCTCCCTCTCTTTAATTAACTGCCAATGCATTTAATTAATGAGGTGTTTTGAATTTTGAAAGGTATATTGCATGTGTTATAAAATAATAGGAGGAGCCTATTATTTTATGTTGGGAGAGCTTTTGTTCTGCTAAGGAAGATTGGGAGAGCTCTTGAGATTTTGGAAGAACACCAGCCTCCAACGAAGAACGACGTCTCCTACCATGAATAACGAAGACGCACCACCCATTTTATTCTCTGCGACAAGTGAGGAGACACCGCTTCCTCCTCGGATGCACTCCGTCGACGTCTATGAATCCTCACCTTATGACGCCATCTACCGCGACACCGACATTCGTCATCAATTGTTGAGATAAGGGGTTTGATTAATTTATTTTAAATAAATTACTCCCTTGTTCTCGTGTATTCAAGTGAATACCTTGGCCAATTTCTATTGCTTACGCGGAGGGTGTGGGCTGAACGAACACGGCCCGACGACCCTCCGTTTGATCTTGTTATTTATTCTTAGAATCGGAAACTGAAGGCGGAGGAGGCACGACACCGTCGCGTCGTGTCGGAAACATGTCAAAGGAAGCCAGCGTCGCCGTGCCAGTTGTGCGGGAGGAACCGCGACCTGCTACACGGTCCGCTTCGGTAGAAGAACCGTCCGGCCCGTCGGCCGACCGGGTGAAGGGGAGCCATGGCACCAGGAGGGCGCCGCGCTGAAGAAACCAGCGGCCCACCGTGTGGGCCCCGTGCGCCAGAAGGCCGGCCGGCCTAGCCGGCCGGTTTGGGAATGGCAGTGCTGCTTGGCGCTGCCGGTTCGGAGAGCCAGGGGGGGGGGGGGGCGCCCCCTTCAGAACTGCTCGACCTTCGGGTCGAGCCGCTCAGCCAGCCGGCCGAGCCAGCAGGCCACACGCCCCACCGGTCCGGGCCGCGCCCCGCCGGGCCGGCCACGCCCCACCGGGCCGGGCCGCGCCACTTCGGGCTGGGCCGCGCCCTTCGGGCCAAGATTCGTTTTCCTTCGGACCGATCCGACACCCTGCTGGGTCCGACCCGTCAAACTAGGTTAACCTAACCGATGGGCCCACTGGGCTAAACGGGTCGGGGCCGTTATTCTCTTAACCTTGAATAACTTAAAGACCGCGTGTCCAATCGACACGCCGTCTGTAGAATTGGAACCCTTTCGACGAGACAGTCATTTTGCAATACTCTAAGTGAGTTTTGGAAAACTTTGGTAAATGGCCTAGTTTTGAATGAGCATATTTCCAACCGGACCCCTGGAACGAAAAAGCCAATATCTCTCAGACTGGGCGTCCGTTTGACGCGCCTTTTGTCGTGTTGAGTTCCTTTTGAGGAGACAGAACATTGGGATACATCAACTCTGGACTTCACAATAGTTGATGTATCGACCCCCCTTTTACTCGTGGAGCGGACCCTCCCGAAACCGAGTACGATGTGTGCGGGAACCCTAGAGCTGGTTGCGACTGCGACGACGATGGAGACTGTACTTGGATCCTACATGGGTTTGGCAGCGAGGACGACTATACTTGGATCCTATGTGGGTTCGGAAGCAAGGAAGACTGTACTTGGATCCTCCGTGGGTTTGGCAGCGATGACGACTCTACTTGGATCCTACGTGGGTTCGGCAATGATGACAACTGTACTTGGATCCTAGGTGGGTTCGGCAGTGATGACGACTGTACTTGGATCCTACGTGGGTTTGGTAGTGATGGCGACTGTACTTGGATCCTTTGTGGGTTCGAAAGTGATGGTTATTATACTTGGATCCTACGTGGGTTCGACATCGACGACTTCTGTACTTGGATCCTACATGGGTTCGGCAGAGGAGATGATTCAGAGGCTACATCTAATTATCTCCACCTCTCTTTAGAAGTGGTATACCTGTGTGAGCTGAGTCTTGACTTTCAATCATTACTTGGTGTGATTGAATTCTTTCCTGTGTGGACTGGGTTTTGCTTGGTCTCGAGAGATGGATCTGAACTGGAATTTATAACTTAGGTATATGTATGGGCATATAACTAAGTAGAGTCGGTTGATACTTTGTGATTGTATCTTTCATTTGTGTTTTATCCTTTGTGGATTTTGGGAGACCTTCGGGGATCTTGGGGTCCCTAATGAGTATCACATACTCACCCCTGCATGGGATATGCCCGCACTACATTGTGTTGGATGCAGACAATGAGAAACACTGATCGAGGTGGAGGCTTGAGGAGTTGGACGGTACCCGGAGGTGGACCACTAGACGTGACATACACGTAGCCGACGACCAGAGTTGAGGAGCTGAGGATACCATCTGTACCCACCCATCAGGTAGGATATCCGGAGGACGACTCGGCGGTTGCTGCTTACTTTACTTACTTCTGTTTTACTTTCTTTTCATTTGTACTATAATTCCAGTTGGGTTTGTATACTGGCCCATTTACTTTACAACACTTACTTTTGTACCCAATTTTACTTAGTGCTTACTATAATTGGTTACTCTATGGTGTTTGTTTACTTTTATAAAGGAAATGCCTTCCCTTTTACCAGGATTTATGCCTTTGGTGCTAGTCACCAGCCCCTGGCCTATGGAAGGCGAGCTTAAGGTAGTCACGGCATGGACCCTGAGGAAGGGTCGTGACAAATTGGTATCAGAGGAGTCAGTTTTAGCGCAAAACTTAGGACTCTGATCTCTATTTTCTGTGAAGCAATAGTGTTAAGAGTATTGAGTGTGGTTATCTGTTAAGGGAGTCCAGTGTTGGTGCGGCGATCGATGTATCCATACACCAGGACCCTGACTTCTGATTTCTGAATCAGTGCACGAAAACATTGATTGCTTGTGTGTTTCAAAAGTTTTATTTGTGATTACTTTGTATTAGATCATCAGGTATATTGTACTAACTGTGGAGCACCTGTTCCTTCTCAGGATGGCCCCACGAAGGCATCCAGCTAGGGTTCCTAGTTACGTGTGGGATGGCAGCCCACCGAGCGATGAGGCCTCGGTGCAGGGCCCCATTATAGTGGAGGCACCAGCGGTACCACTACCCGCTGGGCCACCGATACCACCAGCCCCAGTAGTGGAGAGTGCATGCCACCTGAGTGCATTGCATGAGTTTCAGCGAAAAAGGCCTCCCGGGTTCTATGGAGAGATGGACCCTCGGGCAGCCGAGGATTGGCTGGAGACTATCGTTAGAGTCTTCAGATTGGTAGGGACACTAGAAAACCTTATGGTGATCCTTGTCATGAGTCTTCTGCACGCAGCAGCAAGTAGATTGTGGATCCTGATGCTCCAGGTGCATGACGAGGCATCACTACTTTGGATGGAATTTGAGAGCCTCTTCTGCTCAGAGTTTTTTCCAGCCACCCTCCGTTTAGTGTACATCCTGGAGTTACTACAACTGTGGCAGGGCAGTATGACAGTAGCCCAGTACTCGACGAGATTTACTGACCTCTCGCGCTACTCCACGGACATGGTACAAGACCCATTCTTTCGGCCCCATACCTTCGAGCAGGGACTAAGACATGAGATCAGGGCTTCGATGATCTCCCTCAGCATTCTGACGTAGGTAGGAGTACTGGAGAGAGCTCTTCTTGTGGAGAGATTTCTTGCTGATCCTACCCCAACAATGAGACCTACTGTAGTGTGACACGTAGAAGAGTCTTCTGCAGCTGACAGTAGATAGATTTCGTAGAGGTCAAAGTGGACCGGGCCATTAGGTGGGCAACCTCAGAATATTGGTTTGGATGTGTGGGGCACACAGAGCAGTGCCAGCCATCCGAGGGGTAGGCAGTGCTATGCATGTGACGAGTAGGGCCACATGGCTTGTGACTGCTCGACCTGCCATGCAGAGGAGAAAAAGACAGTAGATGGACCTCCCAGGCAGAGGCAGAGGTTCAACCATGGCGGTCTGCATGGAGCAGGCAGACGAGGCAGAGGAGCTGTCTGAGCAGCAGGTGGTGGACAACGCTTCAAGGCTCTACCACCATCACCACCAGGAAGACCACCCTGACCACAGGGAGCTGGAAGACAGGGGCAGGCTTAGCTTTAGGCAGTCGAGGTCTATGACCAAGACACACCTAAGATGATTTGAGATACTTTCTGTGTCTACTCCACCCTTGCTGTAGTTCTTATAGACACATGCGCGAGTCATTATTTTATTGCTGCTTCCCTTGTTCGGAGATCAGAGATTCCGATGGAGTCGTTGGCTCAATCCTTATGGATAGAGAATCCTAAGGGAGTAGACTCGACAATTACGCACTGGTTCCAGTAGTGTGAGCTTACTCTAGGAGGAGAGAGCTTCGACTGAGATCTTCTTGTAGTGGCGTCGAGGCCTTACTATGTCATCTTGGGTATGGATTAGTTATCTACAGTCCATGCCCAGATCGACTGTATTAGGCACAAAGTGCGGTGTGTCTGCATAGATGGGAGCATATTAACCTTTACTAGCGAGAAGGGAGCCTTTGCAGTGCATGATGAACTTACGCAGAGGAGAGAGAAGCCGATCACCCATCAGTTGGATAGTCTCATCCTAGGAGAAGTTGATGTGCGAAGTCCGAGTTTTCCTGTTGTGGTGGATCAGTATTCAGACGTTTTTCCTGAAGATGTTCCAGGACTACTTCCTCACAGAGAGGCATACTTCTACATAGACCTATACCCTGGGACAACACTGATATCTACTCCAGCATATTGGATGGCTCCCGCTGAGATTTGTGAGCTACAAGTACAACTGGAGGACTTATAGGGAAATGTATTCATCTGACCCAGTGTTTCACCCTGGGCTTCTCTGATTTTATTCTCCAAGAAGGTGGATGAGAGATTACGACTATGTGTCGACTACCGTCTCCCGAATCAGGTGACCATGTGGAACAAGTATCCACTTCCGAGGATTGATGACCTCTTTGATCAGCTCAAGGGAGCACGATGTTTCTCGAAGATAGACCTCAGTTCAGGCTATCATCAGCTCAGAGTTTGAGATGAGGATGTGCAGAAGATGGCCTTCAGGTGTCGGTATGGCCACTACGAGTTCTTGGTTATACCCTTTGGTGTAACCAACTCACCAGAAGTGTTCATGAGTGTCATGAATAGGATCTTCCAGCATTACCTCAATCATTTTTTTGTGGTCTTCATTGACGACATACTGATTTACTCGTCTACTGAGGAGGAGCACGTCTACCACTTGCGAGTTGTACTGGACACACTCCGAGAGAACCAGATTTATGGTAAGCTCTCGAAGTGCCAGTTTTGGATTCGAGAGGTTTAATTATTGGGGCACATCATCTCGGAGGTGGGAGTTTCTATGGATACTACGAAGATCAAGGAAGTACTTTCTTGAGAGCCACCCATGAGTGTGATGAAGGTGCAGAGTTTCCTAGGTCTGGCTGGGTACTATTGGAGATTTTTTCCAGACTTCTCCAAAGTTTCAGAACCGATTTCAGATTTGATGAAGAAGGGGAAACCCTTCGTATGGTCAGATAGATGTCAGCAGATCATTTATGAGATGGGATAGAGATTGACCAGTGCGCCCATCTTGAGGCTACTGGAGGAGGGCGTTGGGTACGTGGTTTACTGCAATGCATCAGGGACCGGACTCGGGTGTGTTCTGATGTAGGAGCGGGTAGTGATCTCCTATAGTTCACAACAGTTGAGGCAGCACAAGCAGAACTACACTACCCATGACTTGGAGTTAGAAGCAGTGGTCTTCGCCCTGAAGACATGGCGAAACTATCAGATGGGTGAGCGCTTTACAGTATACTCTGACCACCAGAGTCTCAGGTACATCTTCTCGCAGAAGGAACTGAACCTGAGGCAGCAGCGATGGCTTGAGTTCCTCCAGGACTATGAATTTGAGATAGTCTATACTCCTAGGAAGGGGAATGTAGTAGCTGATGCTCTCACCAGGAGATCAGAAATTTAGCTACTTGGAGAGGCGACAGAGCAGTTAGCCACTTTGCAGATATTCTTCATGGATAGAGATGGGGAAGCCTTTCTACAGTCCCTCACAGTCACTCCTCCAATACTTCAGTGGGTCAGAGAGGCACAATGTGCGGATGTTGACTGTGAGACGCGTCGTGCTCAGATTTCCACAAGGTAGGCACCTGATGGATTATTTGAGGGAGGAGAGCATGTCATCCTCTTCAGCGGACGTACCATGGTACCAGTTGCACTGCAGGAGGAAGTGCTGAGGGAGTTTTACACTTCCCCTCTAGCGGTACATCCAGGAGTGGAAGAGATGTACTAGGACCTCAGACAATAACACTGGTGTCCGAGTATGAAGAATGTTGTAGTAGAGTTCGTTTCACGATGCCTCACTTTCTAGAAAGTGTAGGCGGAGCACCAGGTACCAGTAGGCTTGGTACAACCCTTGGAGGTTCCTAAGTGGAAGTGAGATGAGATATCCATGGATTTAATAATGGGGCTCCCACGTACTTCCAGAGGACATGACTCCATTTGGGTGATCGTAGACTGACTCACCAAGTCGGCCCACTTCCTACCGATCAGAGAGCAGGGCTCAGTAAAGATCTTGGGATGCCTCTACGTTTAGGAGATCGTACAACTTCATGGTGTGCCATCGTCTATCGTCTCAGATTGAGATGGTCTCTTTACTTCCCGGCTTTGGAAGGGGTTTTAGGAGGCATTTGGGATGCAGCTATGCCTAAGCACCGCCTTTCATCCTCAGACGGATGGCTAGACGAAGAGGACCATTCAAAAACTCGAGGACATGCTCCGTGCATGTGTCCTTGACTTTGGTCGCAGCTGGGAGGATCACCTACCCTTGTTTGAGTTTGCGTACAACAACATCTACCACTCCACCATTGGGATGGAACCTTATGAGGCACTGTACGACTGACCATGCAGATCACCTCTATGATGGACTGAACCTGGGGAGTCAGCACTCATAGGACCAAAGATGGTTCAAGCTATTACGGAGAAGGTGCAGATGATCCAGGAGTGGATGAGGACTGCACAGAGTAGACAAAAGTCCTATGTTGATAGGAGATGAATACCACTGGAGTTCAAAGATGGCGACCACGTTTTCTTACGGGTCTCACCTCGGCATGGATTGCAGAGATTTGGCTGGGGCGGCAAGTTATCTCCGCATTTCATCGGACCATTCTAGGTCCTCAGTATGGCCTGTGAGGTGGCTTACCTCCTGACCCTTCCATCTCAGTTGCACCAAGTGCATGACATATTCCACGCATCTCAGCTGAGGAGATACATTCATGACACGACCCACATCATTGATCATGGAGAGCTGGACATCGATGACGGGGCGATATTTGCAGAGGACCCAGTGGTGATCGAGGATCGACAGGAGCATGTCCTACGTGGTCGGTCGATTCCTCTGGTGCACATTCGTTGGCAGCACGAGAACCTCCAGGAGAGCACATGGGAGTGGGAGGCTCAGATGCATGCTCAGTACCCTCATTTGTTTTCCTAGTTTATGTTGTAGCTTTACGGGGATGTAAAGCCCTGAGGTTGGAGTAATGTAAAGACCTGGAAATTTCAATGATTTTTTTTCTTAAATGCTTTGGAATTTTACGAGTATGTGGCTTCTAACGGCACTTGATTCCAAGGCCCAGTATGCCCAAAAGCAATTTCCAATGTTTAGCTCAGGTACATTCAGTAAATGAACGAGCAGGTTTTTCTATCTTTTGAACCGGTGCTCAGAATTGAAATCCAAGGGCACCGATGAACTCGCAATGCCGATAATTGCTTAAGGGGACCTTTACCATAGTTGCGTTTGTGCGGGAGGAGAATTTAATTATTGGGGTTTAATTAATAAGTGAATAAAATTGTTGGAACAATTTTATTTTATATCTAAGGAGGTTAATTACTCCCATGGGTAGTTAAGGGTGGGACCCACAACCACCTAACTACCCAAGTGTGGATGTTAGAGTGGTGGGGCCCACACGATCCCCAACCATTTATTTTCCTCTAAACTCTTTAAACCCCCTCATTAATTTGGCAACCCCCCTTTAATTTCCAATCTCTCTACCTCACTCACTCCATTAATCCATGAAAACCCCTCGAATTAATGAGGATCTTTCCTCTCCCTCTCTTTAATTAAATGCCAATGCATTTAATTAATGAAGATCTTTCCTCTCTCTCTCTTTAATTAATTTCCAAAAAATTTAATTAATGAGGTGTTTTGATTTATAAAATATAGATTTCATGTGTAATAAAATAATAGGAGGAGCCTATTATTTTATGTTGGGAGAGATTTTGTTGTGATAAGGAAGATTGGGAGAGCTCTTGAGATTTTGGAAGAACACCGGCCTCCGACGAAGAACGACGACACACCACCCATTTTTCTTCTCTGAAACAAGTGAGGAGACACTGCTTACTCCTCGAAGCACTCCGTTGACGTCTACGAATACTCACCTCGCGACGCCATCTACCGTGACACCGACGTTCGTCATCAATTGTTGAGGTAGGGGGTTTGATTAATTTATTTTAAATAAATTACTCCCTCATTCTCATGTATTCAAGTGAATACCTTGGCCAATTGCTATCCATTATGTGGAGGGTGTGGGATGAACGAACACGGCCCGACGACCCTCCGTTTGATCTTGTTATTTATTCTTAGAATTGGAAACCGAAGGCGGAGGAGGCACGATGCCATCACGTCGTGCCAGAAACGCGTCAAAGGAATTCGGAGCCGTCGCGCCGGTTGTGCGGGAGGAACCATGGCCCGCTACACGGGCAGCTTCAGTGGAAGAACCGGCCGGCCCCTCAGCCGGCTGGGTGAAGGGGAGTTGCGACGCCAGGAGGGCGCCATGCTAGAGAATCGGCCAGCCCATTGGCCGGCCGGGTGGAGCCGAATCGTGGTGCCAGGAGGGCGCCACACTGAAGAAACCAGCGGCCCGCTGTGCGGGCCGTGTGAGATAGAAGGCCGACTGCCCTAGCCGGCCGGTTTGGAATGGAGGTGCCGCTTGGAACCACCAGTTCAGATAGCCAGGGGGTCATGCCCCCCTCGTAACCGCTCGGCCAGCCGGCCGAGCCAGCTGGGTCGCGCGCCCCGCCGGGCCGGCCACGCCCCGCCGGGCCGGCCACGCCCCGCCGGGCCGGCCACGCCCCGCCGGGACGGGCCACGCCACTTCGGGCCGGGCCGCGCCCTTCGGGCCGAGCTACGTTTTCCTTCAGACCAGTCTGACACACTGCCAGGTCGGACCCGTCAAACTAAGTTAACGCGACCCGTGGGCCCACTGGGCTAAACTGGCCGGGGTCGTTAGTCTCTTAAACTTGAATAACATAAAGACTACGCTTATGATCGATGCGCTGTCTGCGGCACTGGAACCCTTTCGACGAGACGGTCCTTTTGAGATAATATATGTGAGTTTTTTGACAACTTTGGTAAACTACTGGGTTTGGAACTACCATATTTCCAACCGGGCCCCTGGAACGAAAAAACCAATATCTCTCAGACCGGGCGTCCGTTTGACGCGTCGTCTGTCTTATTGAGTTCATTTTGATGATACAGAACTTTGGGATACATCAAATCTGGACTTCTTGACAGTTGATGTATCGACCCCCCTTTTACTCATGGAGAGGACCCTCCCAGAATCGAGTACTTTGTGTGCGAGAACCCTAGAGCAGGCTGCGACTGCGACAACGATGACAACTGTACTTGGATCCTACGTGGGTTCGGTAGTGAGGACGACTGTATTTGGATCCTACATGGGTTCGGCAGCAAGGAAAACTGTACTTGGATCCTCTGTGGGTTCGGCAGCGATGAAGACTGTACCTGGACCCTACGTGGGTTCGACTGCGTTGACAACTGTACTTGGATCCTACGTGGGTTCGACAGCGATGATGACTGTACTTGGATCCTACGTGGATTCGACAGCGATGATGACTATACTTGGATCCTACGTGGGTTCTACAGTGATGGTTACTGTACTTGGATCCTATGTGGGTTCGGTAGAGACAACTTCTGTACTTGGATCCTACATGGGTTCGACAAAGGATATGATTCAGAGGTTACATCTAATCATCTCCACCTCTTTTCAGAATTAGTATACCTGTGTGAGCTGAGTCATGACTTTCAATCATTAGTTGGTGTGATTGACTTCTTTCCTGTGTGGAATGGGTTGTGCTTGGGCTCGAGAGATAGAGCCAAACTGGAATTGATGACTTAGGTATATGTATGGGCATATACCTAAGTAGAGTCAGTTGATACTTTGTGATTGTATCTTTCCTTTGTGGTTTATCCTTTGTGGATTCTGGGAGACCTTTGGGGGTCTCGGGGTCCCTACTGAGTATCGCATACTCACCCCTGCACGGGTTATGCCCGCACTGACGTTGTGTTGGATGTAGACGATAGACAGCACTGATCGAGGTGGAGGCTTGAGGAGTTGGATGATACCTAGAGGTGGACCACTAGATGGGATGTACACATAGCGGATGGCTAGACCCGAGGAGTTGAGGAGACCATATGTACCCACCCTTCAGGAGGGATATCCGGAGGACGATTTAGCGGTTGCTGCTTACTTTACTTACTGCCGTTGTACTTTCTTTTCAGTTGTATTTTACTTTCAGTTGGGTTTGTATACTGGCCCATTTACTTTACAACACTTACTTTTGTACCCAATTTTACTTAGTGCTTACTATACTTGCATACTATGTGGTGTTTGTTTACTTTTATAAAGGCAATGCCTTTCCCTTTACCAGGATTTATGGCTCTGGTGCTAGTCGGTAGCCCCTGGCCTATGGAAGGCAGACTTAGGGTAGTCACGACACGGGCCCTGAGGACGAGTCGTGACACTGATAGAGAGTGTTAGAGAACAAGGTTTGGAGAAAGTTAACAACCAAAAGCCATAAATCAGTGATGATTTAAGGGACCCTTTGATTCAAAAAATAAAAAGGTACTAGGATAAAATTTTTGGTTTTCAAGATCCTTTTCCTATGAGAATAAATACTTACTTGATTTTGGTACAATCTCACCATTGTTCGTGCCTTGAACAATTTCCACTTCATCTCTCATTTAAAGAAATGATGTTTAATTTTTCATTCTTGAAGTGTTAGTAGATCATGCGACAGAATGATAGTTCATTCCATCTGTCTCAACAAAAAAAATTAGCACATGTAATAAAATATGCATAAGTCCACCTATAGTGAGATAATACATTAATATAACAAACTTAAATCGGAATATAACTTATACTATCCATAAATGGATAACATTACAATTCTTCCAAAAAATAAAAATATAAAACTTGAGAAGGAGGTGAACTAAATTGACTTAACATGTAACATCCCAGATAAATTAAGAATAAGGCAATTTTCGTATTTATTAATATTTGTGAATTAAATATTAATTTTACATTAAAGGGGATGCTATGTTCGATAGCGTACCCGATATACAACAACATGTTTCTTTGAAATCTTACATTGCAAAATAATAATATAATATTATTATTTTAAATGGTCGATAACTCCTAACCATGGCATTAGCGAGAATGAACAAAACTAACTACAATATGATTATACATGTTTGATAAATGTATTTAAATTTATCCAATAAATTTTATAGGCTTAAAATGTGAAAGAATCTAATTTTAAGCATAATTTACATTAAAAGGTCAATTTACTGCCTTTTAATGGAGATTCCTATTTAAATATAGTTTTGGTCACTTTAATAAATTATATTTGACCAAATAAAATCCTTCTTTAAAATGGGGACATCAAAATTTACTTTGTGTAAATATTTGGAATTTTTCCGATAAAGTTCATTTTTTAATGAATAGTGTAAATATTGTATTTTAATTCAAAACTATGTTTTAATATAATTTATTTATATGGTTATATTATCTTTTTAATTGGTTTTAAAGTGTAATTATAATATATTTTTCCCATTTAATCCAATTTTTGTAATTGGAATTAAGTTAACTTTCAAATTGGACATAAACAAGTGTCAATCTTCTGATATATATTGTTTCTTAAAAACACGCTATTTATTTTAACAACAAGAATTAATTTTGAAATTAATTAATGAAACATTTAGGTTTTGAATTTCGCAAAATAAACTTCATTTTTTAATTTGGAATATAAAATAAAGCCTACGCTGAATTTTTGGTATTTTTCTGAAAAACTTCAATTTTTGATGAATAGTGAAATCACTTAGTAGTAGTTAGAAAAACTAATTTTTTCATATAAATGAAATTTTACCACTTATGTGAATTGAATTTCAAAAATAAGACATACATGGTCGCTATCAAGAAGTAAAATTTGGTTCATTAAGATGAAAATAATTTTTGGTGAATAGTAACTTTTGACTTTTATTTACCGCAATTAAAGGTAAATAGGGTAATTCAAGGTAAAAAGTATACTATAATAATTCAAAATTACCTTAATAGTTGTCCTAACATTATTGGTTGAGTCATGACCGACCATGGGAATCTTTGGATCTATTTTGGGACCCCATGAAGACACTTAAGAATGATAATGACACTTTAGATTAATTAATTTAATGTAAAGGCAAAAATGACATAAACAAAACTCTTTTAGTAAATTAATTTTTATATGGTGTTTTATAAAGAATAGTTTTGTCTATAAATATTCATTTTAAATATAAAAATATTTCCTACATGATAGTATTTTTCTTATAATTTTTAGACATCAAATAATTTAAATTATTTATGACATAATAAGGATGCAGTGTTTACCTCATTAATAAATCATTTAAATAAATAAGATTATAATGACAAAAATATTATCCAAAACCTGTCCAATTCTTATTGGATGATTTTATTTCAACCATGAGTCATCTTATCTTTGATTTTAATGATTTTTGGACCATTATAAACCGAATATCATTATATAATAAAATAATGTTTTCATACTTTTCTAAAAAGCCCCTCCTCCCCCTTATAAAATGAGACCACTTATATCCCATTTCTCACACCTCTCAAGGAATTTGGCTCATACAAAATCTGATCAATTAATCTACCTACATCCCTCCCCTCCACCTAGAAGCCTTACCTTATGCGTAAGGCACTTAAAGAAGTCATTTGGTTCAAACCAAAGGGAGTTACCCAAATTAAAGGTAAAAGTTTCTCTTAATTTGTTTTCTTTTATTTTAATTCTATAACCACAAAAATATTTTTATTCCTTTATTTTATAACAAAACCAGTATCCTAAATATACTAGGATGTTGTTATGAGAATGATTCTAACTACACTTACACACACCTCCATCGAATGGGTGAAGAACATAATGCTTTTGTGGATGGAAAACTAACGCCTCACGAAATTATGATTGTTCAATTACCTCTTACCGCATCTCATAGTGGCCATTATGATGGAACTATATTTATATATGATATATATTATGTTTATATTTTCTTTATGCTTCTATAATTTCTATTTATAGCATGCCTTTATGGTTTTCATTATGGGTAAACGCGATAATCTCATTAGAGAAAATGTGGACTACGACCCCCTCAAAGTGATATGATTCGTTAATTCCATATATGGGACATATAAAGGATGGAGTTAATGAAATTATATATGAAATTATAATGGAAATATAATATAACTATGTATTTTTATGTTTTAATTCCATTAAAATAAGAAATAGAAATGAAAGTAGCGTTCATGCGTACGTACGACTTACCATCTCCATGAACGGTACATTTCATTTCTTACCTCTAAAGGTTATGTAATATTAAAATACATGTATATAATGAATATATATGATATATATAATATCTAAATCATGAATATAATTTTGGATATAATGAAACTTTGACCACATGAACAACATGTAATTATAAGAAGTCCATTTTTGACTCAAGTACCAAATATCGACAAAACGAACATTATTAACTTTAATGATTACATAATGTTTATAACATGGTAATATGTGATATAAAAGGAATAATAAAATTGAAAAAGGTTCTTAAGCAATTATAAATTAACTTTATTTTATTATTCAGGAGATTAAAGAACGATCGAGTCAAGTCGGACATGAGGTAAGGTATTTCTTATCTCACTTTTAATTCCGTGATATTTCCATTGTTAATCACTTATGTATTACATGTGGTGTAATTTTTACTACCATTGATATATATTATCATTATTAGCTTTATATTCATGGTATTATTTGATTTATTTTGTGGCTATTAACTTTTGGTCATACGATTCAATTTGAATACAATGAAGTAAGGGTTTTTCATCTCACATTTAATTCTCGTGAGATTTATGCTATATTTGACACTATTTCCTTTTGTGTGGCGTATTTACTATCCATGATTGTACTATTTGTTTAATATAATTTCATTTATGAGTATTTAAATCTTCATTGTATGATCCTTCTTCATGTGGCGTATGTTTGTGTTGGGAAAAAATCCCTCAAGGTAACATTGTAGTATTTTTTGGGTTGATTGTGTTTGTTGACAAAGCAGGTTTCCATGGAGAATTTTTGAGTTCCAGAGAATTTGTTGACAATCCATGTTGACAAAGAATGATGAAAAAGGAAATGATGATCTGGAGGCGGTACAAAAGAGCAGTACAAGGTGGCGCCGTTTCCCAGTGTTTTCCAAATTTTTGGGGTCCAAAATTTGGAGTTTGGCGAGAATCGTGAAAATAGGATTTCCTTGAAGATCATATTTTTATATGGAAAAGGGATGAGTTTCACGAAGATGGGATGCATGGATTGGATTTCGTGAAGAACAGAAAAATGGAGGCGGTGATGCTTCACGAATGACAGAGTTGAAGCGCATCGCGGCGGTGAAGGGCTTTGCGAGGGAGCTTCGTGGCAAAGTCATGAAGGAATGTTGACGGTGATGATTCGTGATTACGATGAGCTCCGCGATTGGAAAATTTCAATGGAACTTCACGATTTAGATAGAATTCCGGCATAAACTTTGGAGCTTCACGATTTGAGATGACGTGGCATTTACTTCACGTGAAAAGTTCGAGGGTCGGTGGAATCACCTATAAATAGAGGCCGACCCCCTGGAGAGAAGAAGAGAGAATTTTCAGAGAAAATCATTTGCTCTCGGTTCGCGAAGGTAGTTCGCGTAGCCTGTGTGCTTCGCGAAAGAAGAGCTTCACGATGGCTATTGTAGCTCCGCGAAAGGTGCGAGCCCCACGTTGGATCAGTGAGCTTCGCGAGGGAAGTTTCTCTGCAACGACTTGAGTTTCACGGTAGTGCTTCGCGATAGTTCTTTGAGAGAGTGCTTCGTGAAAAGTCAAGAGCTTCGCGGAGGCTTGTTTGAGCTTCGCGAAATTGGGAGCCTCGTGAAGTAGGGTGCTTTGCGAAGGTGTTTCCAAAGGAATTTCCCAGTGGTTAAGAGGCAAAGGGGTATTCATTAGTGGATGAAAGTTGGACTTTAACAGAGCATCTATCAACAGTTGAGGATGCGTGCATTCATGAAAATGAAGATACCTAAAGGTCTATAAACTGTGAGTGGATTCCCTTCCAGAGCAGTGAGCTTAGGAAGTGGAAGAAGGTGATCCTCTCTACCGGCAGTGAGCCAGAGAGAGAGAAATAGGGAGTGACCCTTGGGAAAGCAGTGAGCTGACCCTAAACCTTGCAAAGGTAGTGATCCTGGGACAGAGTGGCTGTAACCAAACATTGTAATCCACAACTACTGAAGTATAGTGTAATTTGGTATGACCGACAACTTGTCGGCGTATGCTCCTTGAATGTAGCCCTTAGAGGTGAACCAAGTAAAATCGCTGTGTCATGTGCTTGCTTTACTTTCTTTTTATTTTGTGCAACAGGAAAGAGAGAGAAGAGTGTTTTGCTTAACAGCGAAACAAGATCAGAACGGGCATTAATTTTCAATTAAGCATACCCTGATTCACCCCCCCTCTCAGGGTATTCAGCCTTGTGGACCTAACAGTTTGGTAAGTTACCAAATCGGTAAGGGAACCTTTCACCCTCCTCTATTTAAAAGACTTAATTTTTATTATGTCTTTTAATTTACATATTATTATGTTGGGATATTTTCTTTTATATCCCCATTGATGTAAAATTTATTTCCACATGATGAGATACCCTTTTTATCTTATCAAATAATTTTCTGAATTTTAAAGTGACGTCGTTAGGCTGTCAAATTTTTACAAGGGAACTTCTTAACCAAATTTCAATTCTTTGGGTTCAACTTGTACTTATTGAATATGTCATCCAATGAATATGTGTGAATGAACTCTGATTGTTTTACACTTAATATCCACTTATATTGGGTGTATTTATATTTGTCACACATAATTATGTGATTGATTTATCCTTAATTTAAGGATACCATCTTTATAAGGGATTTCATCTCAATTTACATTTCCATTGAGACTTCATTGTTGTTATGCACCAATTCACTCTTATATGGTGTATATACTATCCTTTGACATATTATATCATGAATCCCTTTATTCTCATGATATTATAATGTTATTATTAAAAGTTATTCTTCAATTATTTGTATTCAAGCATCTCTCTTTTTGTTAAAATCTCTTTAAATAAAATATCATTTTAAATGTTTTAAAGATTTATTCTTCTAAATATTTCCCATTAATTTCCATGTTTCCAAAATTTATTTTAGGATTTATTTATATAGACATTAATATTTTCAAATGATAATTCCTTTAAAAGATTCAAAGTGGTATGGGACACTTTGATTCAAAAATCTCTTTTTAAATGGTTTTTGAAAATGGTTTGATAAAGCATTGTTTACTTCAATATCTTGATTTTATATAGTGGAATGTGGAAATTTTATCTTTCCTTTATACTTGTGTTATGTGTTATGATTATGTTATAATTATTGGGCAATATTTACGTATATGGGTGGTTCCATGATAAACCTAGGGCGGGTGAGCCCGAGATAGCTCTCCAATGCATTGGGTAACGTGATATAGGTGAACGTGATGTTTCTCCAAAGAGATTTAGGGAATATACCGTGATGGGTATTCCAAGTGTAACTCCCTCTGTAGCTATGATAGCTACAATGTATGTTTGATATGGATGCCATAAGTAACCTTTATTATTTATGATTTGTGTGTGTTATTCATAAATCTTATGATTTCGTAAGGTATGTTATGATTGAAAAGTATAGTTTCATTGATTTGTATTTATTGATGGGATAATGTTTTCCTTTCTTATTTTATAACCCTTACTAAGATTTTTATGCTGATCCCAAGTTTTTGAAATGTTTTCCACATGACTTAAAGATGAATAGGGTCAAGGATGAGATCATGGAAAAGTCATGCTGTCTAAAATATGAAACTAGACATGTTCCTTTTTAAGTGTTTTTATTTTATGAAAAAAATGAATACTGAGTTGTAGTGTCTACATGTAATATTAAAGTTGTTATATAATAGTTATGGCCTGATTCTCTAAAACTCTAAACCTGAAATGATCCTCAATATGAATTATTCATTTAATTCAATATTATATAAGGTTTAAGGTTGGGTCCTTATAGTTGGTATCAGTGGTCGGTTTAGATAACTTTAGTGGTTAGGGTGTTGTTTAAGCATAAGTGACATAACCATAATGGTTAGCATATTAGAAAGATTCATATTTATTTTTGATAAAGTGAATGAGTTTAAGATAACCTGAATAAATATATCTTAGTATTTACCCTCCTCATAAGATATTGTATGATGATTTTACTGATATACTCACACTTACCTTTTTGGTTTTAGTAAATGGATGAATCTAGGAGGCATCAAAGTAACAGTGGATGTGAAGAAAACTGTGACGGTTTTCTGAATGATCAATTGAATGAAATGGGAGCTGCAATGAGAACTCTTTTGGTTATTCTCAACCAACTATTTGGAGTCATGATTGAACACTTGAACCTTTGTGATTTAAATAAGGCATCATATATTCAAGAAACAAATCCCCATGGATGCTCTGGTAATAATCATAAAGGTATATATGTTCAAAAACCTATGTGTCAAGGATGTGGAAAGAAACACCTAGG
Organism: Viscum album; assembly: GCA_963277665.1. NCBI lineage: Eukaryota > Viridiplantae > Streptophyta > Magnoliopsida > Santalales > Viscaceae > Viscum > Viscum album. The sequence goes on from OY728141.1 coordinate 344,202,060, forward strand.
AAAATTTTTCAAAGGGACGACAAGATGCTATAGATGTGGAAATGAAGGTCATAAAGCAAGAACCTTCCATGGAAAAAGGAAGCATCCAGTTGACTCTAGGAAAGGGAAAGAAGTTCTTTCTGAGGGATCAATTGAATGTTTTGAATATGGTGTGCATGGTCATTATACAAACACATGTACTACGAAGAAGTTTCAGGAATGGGATCACCAAGATCGTACAAATATTTGTTTACCAATACCTAATTCCATTCCGATTGAGGATAAAGAAACTGACAATGATCAATGAAAGGTATGGATTATTTCTTAACATATGTTTTGATATTACTGAATCTTAGGATATGATTCATGATTCTGTTTTTAGGAAATAAGTATTTCAGAATTAGTTGAAAAGGAATGGTTAATGGATCATGAAGAATGTTGAATGAGTACAAAGTCAACATATAAGGAATTCAAGAGTTATAGTAGATTTTAGGATGGTGAAATTATTAAATGTATTAACGCTCTTTTGATGATGGGAATTACATTAGAAGACTTTTTATAGTATGTGTAAACATGATGTTTGATATATGAAAATTTTATTCAACGAATAATTATCTTTTCTTTTGTGTATATAGTTATAAAGAACCATTTGGGTTTATATGATCCTTGAATTTGAGTAAATTATAGGTTAATTCATTTTGGGGATGCAAAATGAAAGTTATTAGATAACCTTCAGGGTTAAAATATGTTATTATTATTTTTGATAAATTTATCTCTTTTTGGGAATGATATAAAATTATATAGTTTTGAAAAAATGACAACAAATGGACCGTGTGACAACCCATCGCTTTAGACAAAGATACGTGAATCAAACCCACAACCAAAGTGTGATTAGGATTTATCGCCTACCACTGGCCTATGTGAAGTCCCTGGTTATTATGACAAATTCTTTTTAGTTAGATGATTTTATGAATCAATAATAAGTTGATTTTGGGTTATCTATGAAAATGATTAACCTAACATGGAGAATAAGTTATTAGGTTAATTACATTTCAATATAAGTCATTAAGAGTAACTGATGTTATTTGGAGATAAATGTTAAGATTTATCTTGGAAGACTATATGATGAAATCCTTCTGATATTTGGGTCTCAATCTTAGTTTGGATTACTTTGAAGAATTTTAGCGACAATAGTTTATTGAATGGTCTTTGTTGAAATTTGGGTTTTGTTAGAGAAATTTTGGAGATTAAGAGTAGTTTCTCTTTATGTAAAAGTTTATCATTTTTGGGGATTATCTGATATTATACTAAACGTTTTGATTTTAGTTAATATCTAAAGACATGGGAAATATATAGTTCATGTTTTTTGGATTATTTGATTCTCTCGAAGTTTATTATAACACTTTTAATGTAAACAAGTCATTATGAATACTCATCGTATGGAGAAAATATGAGTTTGTGTTAGAAATGTAGTGAAGGATAAAAGTCTACATGAAAAGTAATTGTGTTACCTTATGTTTTTAGTTAAGATCATAAATAAATTACTCAATGAAAAGTAACTTAAAACAAAAAACCCTATATGTTAACTTTTCCTATAGGGAAATCAAATACCGTTTAACCCATCACAAGTTTGTGATTTTCTGGTGGTTAACTTTCTCCTAAACATGTTTTCTATCACTCTCCATCAGAATTTGATGGGTTTTTTTCTCCTCCATATCCATGTTTTTATGGAATCCTAGTATCTATTATCTCGGGTAACCTTTGTACTTATCATCCTTTATTTTAAATTTATAGTTTTATTGACTCTTTTTTCGATGTGGGACTTTTAATGAAGTCTCCAAGCCCAGTTTTAAAATTGCGAGGACTCAATTCCCAAAAGGGGGGAAGGATGTAACATCCTAGATAAATAAGGAATAATAAAATTTCCATATTTATTAATATTTTGTGAATTAAATATTAATTTTACATTAAATGGGATGCTATGTTTGATAGCGTACCCGATACACAACAACACGTTTCTTTGAAATCTCACGTTGTACACTAATAATATAATATTATTATTTTAAATGGTCGTTAACTCCAAGATGTGGTATTAAAGATAATGAAAAAAATAATTACAATATGATTATACATGTTTGTGAAATGTATTTACATTTATCCAATAAATGTTAGAAGCTTAAAATGTGAAAGAATTTAATTTTAAGCATAATTTACATTAAAAGGTAAATTCACCACCTTTTAATGGAAAAACCTATTTAAATATAGTTTTGGTCACTTTAATACATTCTATTTGACCAAATAAAATCCTTCTTTATAATGGGGACATCAAAATTTACTTTGTGTAAATTTTTGGAACTTTTCCGATAAAGTTCATTTTTTTAATGAATAGTGTAAATATTGTATTTTAATTCAAAACTATGTTTTAATATAATTTATTTATATGGTTAGATTATATTTTTAATTGGTTTTAAAGTGTAATTAGAATATATTTTTACAATTTAATCCAATTTTTGTCATTGTAATTAATTTTACTTTCAAATTGGACATAAATAAGTGTCAATCTTTTGATAGATATTATTTCTTAAAAACACGCTATTTGTTTTAACAATGGGAATTAATTTTAAAATTAATTAATGAAAATTTTATGTTTTTAATATGTCAAAATAAAAATCATTTTTGAATTTGGAATATCAAATAAATCTTAGGCTTAATTTTTGGTATTTTTCTGAAAAACTTCAATTTTTGATGAATAATGAAATCACTTAGTAGTAGTTAAAAAAACTGACTTTTTCATTTAAATAAAATTTTACCACTTCTGTGAATTGAATTTCAAAAATCAGACATACATGGTTGTTATCAAGAAGTAAAATGTGGTTCATTAATATGAAAACAATTTTTGGTGAATAGTAACTTTTGAATTTTATTTACTACGGTTAAAGGTAAATAGGGTAAATCAAAATAAAAAGAATATTATAATAATTTAAAATTAACTTAACACTTGTAAAAACCTTATTGGTTGAGTCATGGCCGACCATGGGCATTTTTGGGTCGATTTTGGGACCCCATGAAGCCACTTAAGAATGATAATGACACTTTAGATAAATTAATTTAATGTAAAGGCAAAAATAACACAAACAAACATCTTTTAGTAAATTAATTTTTATATGGTATTATATAAGAAATAGTTTTGTCTATAAATATTAATTGGAAATATAAAAATATTTACTACATGATAGAATTTTTTTTATAATTTTTAGACGTCAAATAATTTAAATTATTTATGACACAATAATGATGCAGTGTTTTCCTCATTAGTAAATCAATTTAATAAATAAGATTATAATGACTAAAATATTATCCAAAACCTGTACAATTCTTATTGGATGATTTTATTTCGACCGTGAGTCATGTTATCTTCTACTATAATGATTTTAGGACCATTATAAACCGAATATCATTATATAATAAAATAATTTTTTCACACTTTCCTAAAAAGCCCCTCCTCCCCCTAATAAAAGGAGACCACTTCTAACCAATTTCTCACACCTCTCAAGCCATTTGGATCATCCAAACTCTGCCCAATTAATCTCCCTACATCCCTCTCCTACACCTATAAGCCTTACCTTAGGCATAAGGCACTTAAACAAGTCCTTTTCTTCAAACCAAAGGGAGTTACCCAAATTAAAGGTAACAATTTCTCTTAATTTGTTTTCTTTTATTTTAATTCTCCAACCCAAAAACTCTTTTTATTCCTTTATTTTATAACAAAAACAGTATCCTAAATAAAGTAGGATTTTGTTATGAGAATTATTCAAACTACACTTACACACACCTCCATCAAATGGGTTAAGAACATAATGTTTCTGTGGATGGAAAACTAACGCCTCACAAAATGATGATTGTTCAATTACCTATTACTGCCTCTCATGGTGGCCATTATGATGAAACTGTATTTATATATGATATTATTATGTTTATGTTTTCTTTATGCTTCTGTAATTTTTATTTATAGCATGCCTTTATGGTTTCCATTATGAGTAAACGTGATAATCTCATTAGAGGAAGTGTGAACTACCGCCCCCTCAAAGTGATATGACTCGTTAATTCCATATGTGGGACATATAAAGGATGGAGTTAATGATATTATATATGAAATTATACTGGAATTATAATATACCTATGTATTATTATGTTTTAATTCTATTAAAATAAGAAATAGAAATGAAAGTAGCGTTCATGCGTACGTACGACTTACCGTCTCCATGAACGGTGCATTTCATTTCTTACCTCTAAATGTTATGTACTATTATAAATACATGTATATACTGGATATATATGATATATATGATATATAAATCATGAATATAATTCTGGATATAATAAACCTTTTACCACATGAACAACATGTAATTATAAGAAGTCCATTTTTGACTCAAGTACCAAATATCGACAAAACAAACATTATTAACTTAAATGATTACATAATGTTTATAACATGGTAATAAGTGATATAAAAGGTATAATAAACTGGAAAAAGTATCTTAAGCAATTAGAAATTAACTTTAGTTTATTATTTAGGATATTAAAGAACGATCGAGTCAAGTCGGACACGAGGTAAGGGATTTCTTATCTCACTTTTAATTCCGTGATATTTCCATTGTTCGTCACTTATTTATTACATGTGGTGTAATGTGTACTGCCATTGATATATATTATCATGACTAGCTTTATATTCATGGTATTCTGTGATTCATTTTTTGGTTATTCACTTTTGGTCATACGATTCAATTTGAATACAATGATATTAGGGTTTTTCATCTCACTTTTTATTCCCGTGAGATTCATGCTATGTTAGCCACTATTTCCTTTTGTGTGGCGTATGTACTGTCCATTATTGTACTCTTTGTGTAATATACTTTCATTTATTAGTATTTAAATCTTCATTGTATGATCCTTCTTCATGTGGCGTATGTTTGGTAAGTTACCAAATCGGTAAGGGAACCTTTCACCCTCCTCTATTTAAAAGACTTATTTTTATTATGTCTTTTAATTTACATATTATTATGTTGGGATATGTTCTTTTATATCCCCATTGATGTAAAATTTATTCCCACATGATGAGATACCCTTTTTATCTTATCAACTCATTTTATGAATTTTAAAGTGACACCATTAGGCTCTCAAATTTTTACAAGGGAACTTCTTAACCCAATTTCAATTCTTTGGGTTCAAATTGTACTTATTGAATATGTCATCCAGTGAATATGTGTGAATGAACACTGATTGTTTTAAACTTAATATCCACTTATATTGGGTGTATTTATATTTTTCACACATAATTATGTGATTTATTTATCCTTAATTTAAGGATACCATCTTTATAAGGGATTTCATCTCAATTTACATTTCCATTGAGACTTCATTGTTGTTATGCACCAATTAACTCTTATATGGTTTATATACTGTCCTTTGACATATTATATCATGAATCCCTTTATTCTCATGATATTATAACGTTCTTATTAAAATTTATTCTTTAATTATTTGTATTCAAGTGTCTCTATTTTTGTTAAAAACTCTTTAACTAAAATATCATTTTAAATGTTTTAAAGATTTATTCTTCTAAATATTTCTCAATAATGTCCATATTTCCAAAATGGGTTTTAGGATTTATTTATATGTACATTAATGTTTTCAAATGATAATTCCTTTCAAAGCTTCAAAGTGGTTTGGGACACTTTGATTCAAAAATCTATTTTTAAATGGATTTTAAAAATGGTTTGATAAAGCATTTTTTACTTCAATATCATGATTTGATATAGTGGAATGTGGAAATTTTATCTTTCCTTTATACTTGTGTTATGTGTTATGATTATGTTATGGTTATTGGGCATTGTTTACGTATACAGGTGGTTCCGTGATAAACCAAGGGTGGGTGAGCCCATGATAGCTCTCCAATGCATTGGGTAACGTGACGGAGGTGAACGTGATGTTTCTCCTAAGAGATTTAGGGCATATACTGTGATGGGTATTCTAAGTGTAAGTCCCTCTGTAGATGTGATAGCTACAATGTAAGTTTTATATGGATGCCATAAGTAACCTTTATTATTTATGATTTGTGTGTGTTATTCATAAATCTTATGATTTTGTAAGGTATGTTATGATTGAAAAGTATGGTTTCATTGATTTGTATTTATTGATGGGCTAATGTTTTCTTTTCTTATTTTATAACCCTTACTAAGATTTTTATGATCATACCATGTTTTTCAAATGTTTTCCACAGGACTTAAATATGAATAGGGTCAAGGATGGGATCATAGAAAAGTCATGCTATCTAAAATATAGAACTAGAAATGTTTCTTTTTATAAGTTTTTTATTTTATGAAAAAAATGGATACTGAGTAGTAGTGTCTACATATAATATTCAAGTTGTTATGTAATAGTTATGACCTAATTATCTAAAACTCTAAACCTGAAAAGATCTTCAATGTGAATTATTCATTTAATTCAATGTTATGTAATGTTTAAGGCTGGGTCCTTATAGTTGAATCAGAGGTCGGTTTAGATAACTTTAGAGGTTAAGGTGCTATTTAAGAAAAAGTGACATAACCATAATGGTTAGCATATTAGAAAGATTCATATTTTTTTAGATAAAGTGAATGAGTTTAAGATAAAATGAATAAGTATATCTTAGTATTTACCCTCCTCATAAGATATTGTATGTTGATTTTACTGATATACTCACTCTTACATTTTTGGTTTTAGTAAATGGCTGGATCTATCAGGCATCAAAGTAATAGTGGATGTGAAGAAAAATGTGACATTTTTCTGAATGATCAATTGAATGAAATGGGAGCTGCAGTGAGAACTCTTTTGGTTATTCTCAACCAATTATCTGGAGTCATGATTGACCACTTGAACCTTTTTGATTTAAATAAGGCATTGTATATGCGAGAAACAAATCCCCAAGGATGTTCAGGTAATAATCATAAAGGTATGTATGTTAAATAACCTATGTGTCAAGGATGTGGAAAGAAACACCTAGGAAAATGTTTCAAAGGAACGAGAAGATGCTAAAATGAAGGTCATAAAGCAAGAACCTTCCATGGAAAAAAGAGGCATCTAGTTGAATCTAGGAAAGGGATATAAGTTCTTTTTGAGGGATCAATTGAATGTTTTAAATGTGGTGTGCATGGTCATTATACAAACACATGTCCTACAAAGAAGTTCTGGGAATGGGATCACCAAGATTGTAAAAATATTTGTTTACCAATACCTAATGCCATTCTTATTGAGGATGATAAAACTGATAATGACCAATGAAAGGTATGGATTATTTATTAACGTATATTTTGATATTATTGATTCTTAGGATATGATTCATGATTCTGTTTGTAGGAAAAAAGTATTTCAGAATAAGTTGAAAAGTAATGGTTAATGGATCATGAAGAATGTTGAATGAGTAAGAAGTCAACATATAAGGGATTCAAGAGTTATGGTAGATTTTAGGATGGTGAAATGCTTAAAAGTATTAAGGCTCTTTTGATGATTTGAATTACATTAGAAGAATTTTTATAGTATGTGTAACCCTGAAGTTTGATATATGAAAATTTTATTCAAGGAATAATTATCTTTTATTTTATGTATATAGTTATAAAGAACCATTTGGGTTTATATGATCCTTGAATTTGAGAAAATTATAGGTTAATACATTTTTGGGATGCAAAATTAAAGTTATTAGATAAATGTCAGGGTTAAAATATGTTATGATTATTTTTGATAAATTTGTCTCTTTTTGTGAATGCTATAAAATTATATAGTTTTGAAAAAAGGACAACACGTGGACCGTGTGACAAACCATCACTTCAGACAAAGCTGTGGGAATCAAACCAACAACCAAAGTGCGGTTGGGATTTATCGCCTACCACTGGCCTACGTGAAGTCCCTGGTTATTATGAAAAATTATTTTTAGTTAGAAGATTTTATGAATCAATAATAATTTTATTTTGGGTTATCTATTAAAATGATTAACCTAACATAGAGAATATGTTATTAGGTTAATTACTTTTCAATATAAGACATTAAGAGTAACTAATGTTATTTGGAGATAAATGTTAAGATTTATCTTGGAAGACTATGTGATTAAATCCTTCTGGGATTTGGGTATCAATCTTAGTTTGGATTACTTTGAATAATATTAGGGAAAATAGTTTATTGAATGGTCTTTGTTGAACTTTGGGTTTTGTTAGAAAATTTTTGGAGATTAAGAGTAGTTTCTCTTTATGTAAAAGTTTATCATTTTTGGGGATTATCTGATCTTGTACTAAACGTTTTGGTTTTAGTTAATATCTAAAGACAAGGGAAAATATAGTTCATCTTTTTTGGATTATTTTATTCTCTATAAGTTTATTATAACACTTTTAATGTAAACAAGCCATCCTGAATACTCATCATATGGAGGAAATATGAGTTTGTGTTAGAAATACAGTGAAGGATAAAAGTCCACATGAAAAGTAATTATGTTTCCTTATTTTTCTAGTTAAGATCATAAATAAATTACTCAATCAAAAGCAACTTAAAACAAAAACCTTTTCTATTAAATTTTCCTACTGGGAAATCAAATACTGTTTAACACATCACAAGTTTGTGATTTTCTAGTGGTTAACTTTCTCTTAAACATGTTTTCTATCAATCTCCATCAGAACTTGATGGTTTGTTTTCTCCTCCATATCCATGTTTTCATGGAATCCTAGTATCTTTTGTCCCGGGTAACCTTTGTAATTCTCTTCCTTTATTTTAAAGTGATAGTTTTATTGACTCCTTTTTCGATGTGGGACTTTTAATGAAGTTTCCAAGCCCAGTTTTAAAATTGTGAGGAAAAAATTCACAAATGGGGGGAAGGATGTAACATCCCAGATAAATAATGAATAAGAAAATTTGCATATTTATTAATATTTGTGAATTAAATATTAATTTTACATTAAAGGGGATGTTATGTTCGATAGCGTACCCGATACACAACAACATGTTTCTTTGAAATCTTATGTTGCACACTAACAATATAATATTATTATTTAAAATGGTCATTAACTCCTAGCTGTGGTATTATAGAGAATGAACAAAACTAACTACAATATGATTATACATGTTTGTTAAATGTATTTACATTTATCCAATAAATTTTAGAGGCTTAAAATGTGAAAGAATATAATTTTAAGCATAATTTACATTAAAAGGTCAATTTACCGCCTTTTAATGGAGAACCCTATTTAAATATAGTTTTGGTCACTTTAATACATTATATTTTACCAAATAAAATCCTTCTTTAGAATGGGGACATCAAAATTTACTTTGTGAACTTTTTTGGAATTTTTCTGATAAAGTTCATTTTTTAATGAATCGTTTTAATATTGTATTTTAATTCAAAACTATGTTTTAATCTAATTTATTTATATGGTTATATTATCTTTTTAATTGGTTTTAAATTTTAATTAGAATATATTTTTATAATTTAATATAATTTTTGTCATTGGAATTAATTTCACTTTCAAATTGGAAATAAACAAGTGTCAATCTTTTGATAGATATTGTTTCTTAAAAACACGCTATTTGTTTTAATAATGGGAATTAATTTTAAAATTAATTAATGAAATTTTATGTTTTGAATTTGGAAAAATAAACATCATTTTTTAATTCAGAATATCAAATAAATCTTAGGCTGAATTTTTGGTATTTTTCTGAAAAACTTCAATTTTTGATGAATAGTGAAATCACTTAGTAGTAGTTAAAAAAATGACTTTTTCATTTAAATGAAATTTTACCACTTATGTGAATTTAATTTCAAAAATACGACATATATGGTTGCTATCAAGAAGTAAAATTTGGTTCATTAAGATGTAAATAATTTTGGGTGAATAATAACTTTTGACTTTTATTTATCGCGGTTAAAGGTAAATAGGGTAATTCAAGGTAAAAAGAATATTATAATAATTTCAAATTATCTTAACACTTGTCTTAAACTTAATGGTTGTGTCATGGCTGACCAGGGGAATCTTTGGGTCGATTTTGGGACCCCATTGAGCCACTTAAGAATGATAATGACAATTTAGATTAATTAATTTAATGTAAAGGAAAAAATGACATAAAAAAAAATATTTTAGTAAATTAATTTTTATATGGTGTTATATAAGGAATATTTTTGTCTATAAATATTAATTGGAAATATAAAAAGATTTACTACATTATAGTATTTTTTTATAATTTTTAGACATCAAATAATTTAAATTATTTATGACACAAAAATGATGTAGTGTTTACCTCATTAATAAATCATTTAAATAAATAAGATTATAATGACTAAAATATTATCCAAAACCTGTCCAATTATTATTGGATGATTTTATTTAGACCATGAGTCATCTTATCTTTGACTCTAATGATTTTTGGACCATTATAAACCGAATATCATTATATAATAAAATAATGTTTTCACACTTTCCTAAAAATCCCCTCCTCCCCCTTATAAAAGGAGACCATTTCTAACCAATTCCTCACACATCTCATGCCATTTGCCTCGTCCAAAATCTGACCAATTAATCTCTATACATCTCTCTCCTCCACCTAGAAGCCTTACCTTAGGCAGAAGGCACCTAAAGAAGTCCTTTGGTCCAAACCAAAGGGAGTTACCCAAATTAAAGGTAACAGTTTCTCTTAATTTGTTTTCTTTTATTTTACTTCTCCAACCGCAAAACTCTTTTTATTTCTTTCTTTTGTAACAAGAACAGTATCCTAAATATACTAGGATGTTTTTATGAGAATTATTATAACTACACTTACACACACCTCCATCTAATGGGTGAAGAACATAATGTTTCTGTGGATGGAAAACTAACGCCTCACGAAACGATGATTGTTCAACTACCTCTTACCGCCTCTCATGGTGGCCATTATGATGGAACTATATTTATATATGATATATATTATGTTTATATTTTCTTTATGCTTCTGTAATTTCTATTTATAGCATGAATTTATGGTTTCCATTATGGGTAAATGGGATAATCTCATTAGAGGAAGTGCGGACTACCGCCCCCTCAAAGTGATATGACTCATTCATTCCATATTTGGGACGTATAAAGGATGGAGTTAATGATATTATATATTAAATTATACTATAATTATAATATAACTATGTATTATTATGTTTTAATTCCATTAAAGTAAGAAATATAAATGAAAGTAGTGTTCATGCGTACGTACGGCTTACCGTCTCCATGAACGGTGCATTTCATTTCTTACCTCTAAATGTTATGTACTATTATAAATACATGTATATAATGGATATATATGATATATATGATATCTAAATCATGAATATAATTCTGGATATAATGAACCTTTGACCACTTGAACAACATATTATTATAAGAAGTCCATTTCCGACTCAAGTACCAAATATCGACAAAACGAACATTATTAACTTAAATGATTACATAATGTTTATAACATGGTAATACGTGATATAAAAGGAATAATAAACATGAAAAAGGTTCTTAATAAATTATAAATTAACTTTAGTTTATTATTCAGGAGATTAAAGAACAATCGAGTCAAGTCGGACACGAGGTAAGAGATTTCTTATCTCACTTTTAATTTCATGAGATTTCCATTGTTCGTCACTTATTTATTACATGTGGTGTAATGAGTACTTCCATTGATATATATTATCATGATTATATTTATATTCATGGTATTATGTGATTCTTTTTGTGGTTATTAAATTTTGGTCATATAATTCAATTTGAATACAATGAAGTAAGGGTTTTTCATCTCACTTTTTATTCCCGTGAGATTCATGCTACATTGGCCACTATTTTTTTGTGCGTGGCATATGTACTGTCCATTATTTTACTCTTTGTGTAATATACTTTCATTTATGAGTATTTACATCTTCATTGTATGATCCTTATTTATGTGGCGTATGTTTGGTAAGTTACCAAATCGGTAAGGGAACCTTTCACCCTCCTCTATTTAAAAGACTTAATTTTATTATGTCTTTTAATTTAAATCTTATTATGTTGGGATATGCTATTTTATATCCCCATTGATGTAAAATTTATTTCCACATGATGAGATACCTTTTTTATCTTATCAACTCATTTTATGAATTTTAAAGTGACACCGTTAGGCTGTCAAATTTTTACAAGGGAACTACTTAACCCAATTTCAATTCTTTGGGTTCAACTTGTACTTATTGAATATGTCATCCAATGAATATGTGTGAATGCACTATGATTGTTTTACACTTAATATACACTTATAATGGGTGTATTTATATTTTTCACACATAATTATGTGATTGATTTATCCTTAATTTAAGGATACCATCTTTATAAGGGATTTCATCTCAATTTACATTTCTATTGAGACTTCATTTTTGTTATGCACAAATTCACTCTTATATGGTGTATATACTATACTTTGACATTTTATATCATGAATCCATTTATTCTCATGATATTATAAAGTTCTTATTAAAATTTATTCTTCAATTATTTGTATTCAAGCATCTCTCTTTTTGTTAAAAACTCTTTAACTAAAATATCGTTTTAAATTTTTTAAAGATTTATTCTTCTAAATATTTCTCATTAATGTCCATGTTTTCAAAATTGATTTTAGGATTTATTTATATGGACATTAATGTTTTCAAATGACAATTCCTTTAAAATATTCAAAGTGGTATGGGACACTTTGATTCAAAAATATATTTTTAAATGGTTTTTGAAAATGGTTTGATAAAGTATTGTTTACTTCAATATCTTCATTTTATATAGTGTAATGTTGAAGTTTTATCTTTCTTTTATACTTGTGTTATGTGTTATGATTATGTTATGGTTATTGGGTATTTTTTACGTATACGGGTGGTTCCGTGATAAACCTAGGGTGGGTGAGCCCGAGATAGTTCTCCAATGCATTAGGTAACGTGATGGAGGTGAACGTGATGTTTCTCCTAAGAGATTTAGGGAATATACCGTGATGGGTATTCAAAGTGTAACTTCCTATGTATCTATGATAGCTACAATGTAAGTTTGATATGGATTCCATAAGTAACCTTTATTATTTTTGATTTTTGTGTGTCATTTATAAATCTTATGATTTCATAAGGTATGTTATGATTGAAAAGTATGGTTTTATTGATTTGTATTTATTGATGGGATAATGTTTTCCTTCCTTATTTTATAACCCTTAGTGAGCTTTTTATGCTCATACCAAGTTTTTGAAATGTTTTCCACATGACTTAAAGGTGAATAGGGTCAAGGATGAGATCATGGAAAAGTCATGCTGTCTAAATTATGGAACAAGACATGTTTCTTTTTAAGAGTTTTTATTTTATGAAAAAAATGGACACTGAGTAGTAGTGTCTACATGCAATATTCAAGTTTTTATGTAATAGTTATGGAATAATTCTCTAAAACTCTAAACCTGAGAAGATCCTCAATGTGAATTATTCATTTAATTTAATATTTTGTAAGGTTTAAGGCTGGGTCATTATATAACATTTGTCTCCCATATATCATTTGGAAGTTCTTTATGGTCACATTCCAAACATGTGAATACCTTAATCATGTATTCTCTTGAAACATAAATTTCCACAGAACCTTAGTGAAAACATGAATTCTATCAAAAGTTAACTCTTTACACATACCAAAAATACCAAAAATTTTATATACTCAAACGACGATATCACTTTGTTCTTATATTATTCATGAGGTCATTAATACTATCAATCATCTCATTATCTCCTTTTCCCTTGATTATTCACATATCATATGTTTTCCAAAAATATCTGAATAACTTTTCATGGTTACCAGTACCATTCACCATATAATTTCAAATACTTAAGGGAAAACAATAGTGTAACAATCCTTAGATGTTTCTTTATTCCACAGTACGATACATTATTCTTGATAAACATGCAATCATTCCACTAACTTATTAAACCATTAACTATGGTTCATCATTTTATTCCTCAACACTTCTTTCATCTCATATATCATTTTTAGTCTCTTCATCATCATCAACATAAATAATACCCATAAAACCATGCTGATTATCTTCATGAGATTTTACCTCAGGGAATTGACTTTCATAATTCCCATATATTACACATTTAAAACATTTAACCATTGTTAATGTCTTAGCAGTACCATTATCCTTTTCTATTGTGTTAACTTAACCTTTTCCTTTGAAATTACTGGTTTTGTGTCATTTTTTTACACCCAAAGCATATTCTAGTTCCTTTGAAACATTATCCTTGATGCCTCTTCTCACATGATGTATATTAGGAAAATTGAACTTTTTGTCCTCTATTATCATCAAGAAGCTCCACCTTTCTCTTATTAGATGGGTTAGAAAACTCACCAAAGTTGAGATTATATATCATATTATGAGATTTATGATTAGGAATAATAATGATGTTTCACCTTCCAAACCCCATTTAATTTGGTTTCTCATGAAGAATATCATTCCATTGTCCATCATATTCTCCATCAACTTGAATCCTCCTATTTTTGGCCATTTTTAAAACCCAAAAAGAATAGTGTGAGATTCAAAAATCATACTAGGAAAACAACATAATCAAGGGGGAGTAATTTTAGTCTCTAACATCGTAGGTTTAATCTAGGTTATTAATACTCAATACCATAATTCCAGGACTGTAAGATATAGTTATACTTAACCTTAGGGACATCCCTAGACATAACTTCGAAATATATCTAGGTATCTCACAAATGTTTTCGCATCCTAGTTTCCAAAGGTCAACTAATCCTTCACTCTTATACGAACTATAAAAACCCGATATTGATATACATGGACATTATATTTCTTTTGATAAATACTTAATACCTGAAACAAACATACAACCAAATAATATATTTGTTTAGAGTCATCAGAAACTTGGTACATAATCTTCTAATCATGGTGAAAGATCTTCAACATCTCCAATAAATATCTTCCCCCTTTTTTCCTACCTAAAACCTTTCTTTATATCTTGGTTAAGAGAAAAAATAAAATGGGTGAGCTCAAATGTTCATTAAGTGTAACAACTGAAAACATAAAATAAACAATAAACATTTGAACGTAAGAACATGAACAATAACTTTAAACATCAAAATATTGAGTCCTGAAATAAATCTTGGAAGTATGTAAGTCATGGATCATAAAGGAACACTAACCATGATAGAATAGCATTGTCATAAAACATGTAATTGTGGAAAACTAATAAGCACATAATATTATTTCCATATTATCCAAGGCATTGGTTCTAAGACCATCATAGTGGACAAGGTCCATTACTGAACCAAGTTTACTTAGGTTCCAGCAATGTATTACTAAATCGGATTTACTTACTGTTCCAGTAATTTCTATCTCATGAGATATAAATGTTTACCAAATGAATTGGATGGGTATTTAGGTCACATAAGTCTCATAATGAAATAATTCTTACATGTTCCACAAAAGTATAAATCATTCATCATAGCATAACCCAAGAAATAAAATGTGTTTTCTTAAACATCATTCCAACATAACATAATCCATATAAAATAAAATTCCATCATTAAAATAATAAAATAATAGTAATAATAGGTATATAAAAATCGCCATTTTTAAAGAGATTCATTTTATATAGCAAATAATTTTGATAAACCACTTGAACTCAGTTTTTGAGGAAAATATTTTTTCTTCTTCAAAAAAATTTTCTTTTCTCAAAATTCCGCACAAATTTGAAAGAAAAGAATTTAGTTGAAAATAAAATTGAGATAGTGTAGAGTAATATTAATGTAAATAAAGCTTCATGAAACCATAAAAATCCATTCATTCTGTATAATTTTTAAAAACATTCTTCTCATACTTTTGCTGGAAAAGTCAAAAAGTACCTCATATGGTAAACAAAAGAAATATTCCTTCCATACCTTGTAGTAAAAGTACTAAAGGGGTAATATGAATTTAAATATATATAAAATAATATTAAACATTTTATGAATTTTTTTTAGAGAACATGGACATGGATGAGAAGTATATCCCCATTAAATACTTACGAATATATAATCTCAGATAAAAAAGAGATTGGAAACATTATCCCTTACCTTAGGTCCAATTTCTTCCGTATGTGTCCAAAAATCATGTATAGTGGGTTTAAACATATTATTAAAATGTAAAAAACCATAATATTATTTATGATATCATATATGATTCACTTACGACTTTATATTACCCATTCATTTGTCAATTCCTTGTTAAAGCAACATTTTGGGTAATAATTGTTTTATTTATCTTACCTGTTTTGAATTGTTATTCTTGATATTATTAATTATATCATTATTTAATTACTTATAGAATGTATAAAATGATTTATATATTATATATATGTTAATAATATAAATATATATAATATATAGATAAATGAAATGGAATACACCATTCATGAAGACGGTAGGCTGTATATATGCATGAACACTATTTCTATTTCCTTATTAAATTGAATGGAAGTAAGTAAATGATATATATATATATAAATAAATCAAGTAGAATTATTATTTCACATATTTCATGATTTTTTATTATATATACTTTATAATCATTCTTCAATGGTTAATATGGAGAATGAATCTCATCGCGTCGTGGAGACAGTAAGCCATACGCACGCACGAGCGGTGATATCGTTCCCATAATTGTTGAATGGTATTGAAGTGGATGGTGTATAATATCTCAAAATTGTTATCATGTTATAATAATCATATATAGTTATTACTTACACCATTCTAACCATCCAAGTAAGGTGGGGGTGAAAAACAGATCACACCACAACGTGGAGACGGTAAGCTGTACATATGCACGCGCGGTGATTTCATTTTTCATAGGATGGATAGAAGGTGAAATATTGTTGTTTCATATTTATAATAACATATCTGAATATTATTTATATTTATTTTATTAATTTATAATTAAATAACTAATTAAGATGAAGTAGAAGAAGAAATAAATTTGAAAGAATCGGTAGAAGAGATTACCTCTTCCTTAACGCGCCTCCTTTAAATTTCCTCTTAGGGCACTAGAGTTGGTATTTTGGGAAAACTAAAACCTCTAGAATGTAAATATGGAAGTTGATAAGAGAAATGGGTATGGGTTGGTGGATATTGAAGGCTCAAAATGGAGTGAATAGGAGAGGGAGGAGGTTCCCTTTTATAAGAGAGGAGGGGGTGCTTTAGGAAACTCCCAAAATATTAATTTATTATAAATTCAATTTTGATTAAAAATGGTCCAAAAATTATTTAATTATAAGATAAGATGATTTTGGTTCAAATATTCATAATACAATAATTTTAACAATTTTTTTAATTTTTTTTATCCTTATCTTTTTGGTTTAACCCTTATTTTACCCATTTTAATCTTACCATGATATCATGTTATTTATACATTGTGGGTTAATGTAATTACCATATCATGTAAAACGACCCCCAATAAGTTATTTATGACATATTTGGACATATATAAACCATTTGGACGAATAATTGATTTTTAGGAATTTAATATCATTTAATAAACTATTTCATGTTTTAAGTTATGAATTATGTCAATTTTGGACACTATTCAGACTTGACTTTTTTTTAATTTCATAAAAATATGATTACATAGAAACAAAGGCATTAAATCATCCCTAATATGTCAATGGAATCCATAAAAGTTTTGTATGACATCAAAAATTTCAAATTAAATTTATTTTTATATTTATAAATTCATTTATTTGAATCTTTCATTAATGAGGTAATCACTACATCATAATTGTGTCATAAATAAATATATTTATCTAATGTCTAAAATTTATAAATAAAACACCATTATGTAGGAAATATTATTATATTTCTAATTAATATTTATAGACACAGATATCAAATATATGACCCTATATTAAAATCGATTTAGAAAAATATATATGTTTAGGTTATAATTATCTTTACTTTAAATTAATTCTTATAAAATGTCATTTTCACATATAAGTGAATCCATGGGGTCCCAAAATATACCCAAGTATGCCCATAGTTAGAAATATATCATCCAATATGATTATGACATGTTTTAGGGTAGTTTAATATTATTATAATATTATTTTTTACCCGTATTTAATAGATTTAACTTTTAACCATAGTAAATAACATAATTAGTGAAGTTACTATTCATAATGTCCAAAAAATAAAAGGTAAATATTTACACAATTTTAAACTTATGATTACAAATATGGAATAAATTTTTCCAAATTCAAAATATAGAAGTTGCAGTGATTAATTTAAAATTAATTCCCGCTGTCAAAACCAAAAAGCGGGTTTTTAAGAAGTAATAACTATTAAAATATTAACATGTGTTTATGTCAAATTTAAAAGTGAAATTACTTAAAATGAAAAAAAATATATTATTTGATAAAAAAATAATCTAATTACACTTTAAAACCAATTAAAAAGATAATCTAACTATATAAATAAATTAGATAAAAAGGCAGTTTCGAATTAAAATGCAGTATTTTTTCACTTTTCATTAAAATTTTAATTTTATTAGAAAAATTCTAAAAAATAAACAAAAGAAAATTATTATTCCCCTATTCTTAATAAGAAGTTTATTTTATTAAATTTAACTTATAAAAGTTTCAAAAACTATATTTAAAATGGGTGCGCCATCAAAAGGTGGTAAAACTTCATTTTTTGAAAAATACTTCTTTTATCCTAAACAATTGATTTTGTTCTCATATCAAGTTCTATAAAATGTGTAATTTTAATGATAATGTTATATAAAATTAAAAATTTGGTTAATACTATTCATGAAGGATAGTTTATATCCCATTAAATAATAATATTTTAATAATATATCATTGTTTAGTGAAACTCGACATTGCGTACAACACAAGCTATCAAGGAAGGTCGCTCTTGCGTCTAACACAAGATAAGTTAGTGTTGCATGTAGTAAAATATTACTTTGGTGTTTCATATAGCACAATCCAAAATCAGTTCATTTATACATTTAAAAAAATATATACTCAGTGTTCCGTGAAATAAATTCTATCAAAAGAACTTGAAATTGTGTGCAACACAAACCAAGAATAGTGTTGTGTATACTGCAAGCTAATACGATGTAGCGTATAGAACAAGCTAATCTTGGTGTAGTGTACAACCCAATACAAAAAATAAATTAATAAGAATATATCTCATAAAATCTCGGTGTGTTTCATATATGATGCAAGAGTATAAGTTTCAAAACACAAAACATAATCTAACAAAAAAAATATTAGAGTGGCCATGGAACATGGAATGTAAAAATAAAAAACCCAAAGTACCACATTACTCAAATACATAGCAAGGCTTGATCCTAAGTACCACCTGAAATATCTCCAAGCTCCAAACCCACCTACCATGCCCACGAAATCAAGATGCATTTCTTGAGAAATAAGATATCTTCTCCTTTCACATGTCTTGGTATATGACATATACAAACACAAAAGAGTTCCCAATAATAGGGTGAGTATAAAATCAGTTGTTATTCTCCAAATACTTCCCAAATCACACCATTAGGAAAAAAGTTAGTACTTTTTTATATAAAATAATTTTAAAATAGATAAATAGTTTATATCAATCCATAAGATAAAAATATGTGAGAAAACCATAGATAATATTATTTATATCCATTATTATTTGGAATTACCTTCCCCATGTTTACCCACACACACAAACCCATTCACTTACTCACAACCACACACAAAATACACTTAATCTTGGTGTTACATTTTATGGTGGTACTCCATGGTCATAATCTATCCAACCTTGATGGTGGCACTTATGACTTTGTCCATCCACTTTGAACACACATAAACTCAATCATACCAAATTGCATTCCAAATCATTTTCCATAAAAAATGTTTCTTTTGAAAACATTCATCGAACACATTTTTTTTCACTAAAACCAAATCCGTAATTATAAAATCATCATTTTTAAATTATAACCAAAGGGGGTTTTTCAAATTCTATACAATTATACCATACATTCGATACATAAACCAAACAGGTTTACTTCAGGAAATCAAATAGTGTTTCCATCAAAAATAAAAAAAACCATTTAAAAAATCAATTCATAAAGTTCTAGAATATTGGAGATGAGAATGAATCCAAATGATTGTTAACAAAATATGTTAAAGAATAAAGACAAAAAAAATACAGATCCAGTATGAATAACCTTTCTCAATGAATTTGGATTTATAATGTACTTTTATTTTACAAAATATGACTCTAGATCAAAGGGTGTCTCAAAAGGCGCGTAGGGATTATCTGGGATTCAAGAGGAGAAGAGGCATCACTTGAAAGAGTGATTTAAAGCCACCAGATGGAATTTATACCTAAACTAGAAAATAATAGAATGGAATTGGCTACTATAATATGATGTAGACTTGAAAGATAAATATGCAGAGTTGAAGACCACACCACAACATACCTAGTCAACTCTACAGTTGAGAAACAAGACACAAGCTATTCCGTATATCCAATTATTCATAAAGATTACTATGATGTAGTCCTCTAAAACACAACACATAAAAGGGATCTTATAATTCAACCTAACCCTTACATCATAAGGGGAACCCAAAATGGAAGAACCACCAAACTTACCCCCTCGAAGAACTATGATGCAACCTTCTACACCACATCGCAACACTCGACCAGGCTACGATGTGACCCTAATACACTATAAAACCATGCCAAAAAAGAATGTAGATCCAAAATTATACCTCCTAGTATCCTACAACATAATTTTCACTCCAAGACACAAAAACTGAAAGCCTATGCCACCGCCACATGCTCCAGGACTTAGCCTTACTAAAAACAGTAGATCCTTTTAGAAACCCCTTCAAAACCCCCATAACTCCTTAAACTAAACTGAATAATTATATAAGATAAAAATCATAAACAAGGGTAAATTTATTAAAATAGTGGTGATACATGGGTCCTACATTAATGATTCTTCAGTATTATCGGTTATCCGATACAGAGCCATCGACTAGCTGATGGTGTGTTTAGTAGCCATGTAAGTGTTGCAGGATGCACTAGCTGCCTAGTGGGGGAATATTAGCTAGTTAGTGGCCCCTAGATGATTATTAATGAGTGGAAACATTTTCAATTCACTTGGGGCCACCATTTATTCCTGTTATGTAGGATTTCTCCCCCATTTTGGATATTAGCAGTGTAGGGATCTCCCTTCCCCCTTGGAATACCATGGTGGATATCTATTGTTCAGTGTATGATTTCTGTTCCATTAGATAAATTGAGAAGCTAAAGGTGATTCTGTCTATCCTCTTCTCTCTATTTTTGTTCTCTTTTACTATCAGGTAGTGTTCTATCAGTTTTGGCTAATACGCCCTATTTTCAGTGCATTGATTGTTTTCCTATTTTCTCTCAATTCAGGACGAACCAATGTTCAAAAATCAATTTGTATACTCCCATAATCATAAGCTAGGATAACAATCTAATTTAACCAAAATTATTACCTCATATCTAAATCTAGTCTTGGTGTATCCAATATGGACTTTTTATTCTTGACCTTTATTTAAATTAATTATGTTAACCTGAGTATTTCCTTAACTAAATTTCTTTTTTATGCCTTGAATATTATAAATGATTATTCCTAGTTGATCCCCATAAAAAATGAGTGAATATTGGAATTATATTGAAAATGAGATGTATATATTTGAAAATTATAATTAGAATGGGAAATGGGACTTATGTAAAATGGCTAAAAGGGATTTTGAACTTAATAGATGGTTATGAAATAGAATTTCACAATCATCAATATTGTTATTTGAAATGGAACTTTAAAATTGATAAATGGGTTAGTGAATAGAAAGGACCTTTTTAGGAAATGGGAATAGGGTTATCAAAGTGTCCCCTAGAGGGTGTTTTGAAATCATTAGTTTTATGTGATCTTGTGGCAATGCCTTATGGCTTGGTAAATGTTTTCCTAAATTTTTTAAGTTTTAAACAATACAAAAATTGTCTTTGAGTGGTTTTACTTTAGAGATAAATAATTATATGTTTCAAATTATAGAATTTTAATGAATGATAATTGTGATACTTTTATGGGAGATTCCCTAGTATGTGGTTGTGATATTTATTTACCTATGACCTTGATGAGAAAACACCCATGTTTGGGTGGTCCATGATAACTATTGAATTCTACCTTGGAGGGAGGACTTTGATACCTTTTTGGATTATTCTATGGATGAGAAAACAATCGTAAGGGGTGGTATATGATAACTAAATAATAATCCATGAGTGGATTACTATGATAACTAAATAATAGTCATTGTGTGGAGACTTGTGATACCTTGTGGAAGAATGCACCCAATGAGTGGTTTTGGATGTGATGGTTGGCTTGGTCTATGTGACATAGTTAGAGAAACCCTAACACTGGAAGAAGTAGAGCCGATTTTGGTCATATATCAAAGGATAAATACCGGTACAACCGACCTTGGGTTTCATCATGAACCCGAAGCATCAGTAGTTATTTAATTACTTTTACATAAATTTTTTAGAACTATTAAACTATTTACCTTGACCACTTCCACATGCACCTCTATATTCAGATTGGTTATTTTAGGAATATTGTTGGTGGTGTCCTACTGTGTTATACACACACCCTTCCCGGGATTCCAGGACACTAGGGTACTCTAGTATACATAGTTATTTTTATGAGGGATAAGTTCAGGGTAAGGATTTATATTGATAACTTATTGGCTTGGCATGCTGATTGTGGTATAGATGATGGGACTGAATAGACTCGAGACTAATTTAGGGATGACTTTCAATTTTATTTTTATTTGTTCTTTTTTTATCCCATGTATATGATTCAACAATGGGGGTTCCATTTGGAATGTATGACATATCCATTTTTTATAGAATTTTGATACTGTATTTATTTTTAGAACTTTCCCCACTTTATATTTGATGGTGATTTGGATTAGTTTATATATTTATTTTTACTTATAGTACTATAAATACTCTAAATGAGGGAATAGTCTCTCCATGATAACCTCATAGGCCCTCACCACTAGTCGAAAACCCCTGGCATATGGGGAGTCACATCTAAGGTTACGTGGAAAACTGGCCCATTTACTATTCATAGGGTGACCTAGGATGGGATGTTACAATGTAGTATCAGAGCTTTTTTAGTTTTGTCTTATATTTGGGCATGGTAGATAAATTATTAAGAATTTGTCGAGGATTGATGATGAGCTCATTCCTGGAAGTGATCAACCCACACATGTGGGGAAACCTAATTTTCCAAGGACGAGACTTATTGATCATTGATTTCACTTATTACAGTTATATATAATTTTTAAATTGAGTGATGCACTTGGACTATGATATTATTAGCTTATGGAATTCTATCTCTTGTCCAGGTATGGAAAGAGAGTGTGGGTTCATATGTCGATTAAATGCTTCCTAGGATTTATATTATCCTTTGTTTATACTTGTTTGATTATATCCATCTAATTTATGTCTGTCTATTGTATATATTTTACTAGTAATGTGGGGGTTGTTATTTAATGTTTCAATAGTGTAGTATATGTTGTTTTCAATAAAAAATTGTGGAGACATCTTACTTGACCAATTCCAAGTATGATATTTTTATTCATAAAAAGATATAAATATATTGATTATGATCTTGATTAAATAAGGTTCTAGTAATCATAATATAAGGTTTTTCCCTCATTTAATGTGAATGAAACTTTATCTTATCAAGACATGGAAAATTTTAAAGTTTGTTTTAACCAGGATAGAATGAAAATTTAATTCCTTAATAAATGGTAAATAAATCAATAAATGATGGGGTTGGTTAAATAGAGTGTCAGTAAATAACCTATAAAGAGTATTGATCTATATATTTTTGAATAGAACCCTATTAAATCAATCCTAAGGGATTTTGGGAATCATGATAAGCTTTTGTTTTAACAGAATGTGAATTCTATGAAAATGTAAACTTTATGGATTTAATAATAATGAAAATATCTTTATAATATTAGTAATTCATGTTGAATGTAGTGACTTAGAGGCATTTTGTGTTTGGTTTGACCATGGTAGGGTAAAGTTAGGGGATTGACAGAGATATCCGGGTTTTTGCGAAACTTGGGATAGATGTTTGGAACACTAGATGTTGTGTGACCTTGAGACAAGGATGAGTTTCTTCCTATGAGATGTGGAATTTTTGATATTTCAGTTAATGGGATAGGTGGGACGATATAGTGAACATTCAATTATGACTTTGGTTGAGGGTGTCAGTGCCTTGGACCTTCAATGGTATCTCGTGATAGGGGTTGAACTAATCTTTTGAGATTATCTAGTGGAATGAGGCATGGGTAGATACCTTCATTTGTGTGATTTGTGTATGTATGAAACTTCCAAAATTTGGTGTAGCCATTGTGGGGTTACCTTAGTGCTAGTTCCTTGTGTTTAAGTTTGGTTTTATGGGAAAGATTATTCAGATTCCTAGCTCTGACAATTGTGTACATGTTCTAGACAAGTGGAGGCCAAATAGGTAGGGATTTTATGGTTCTCAAAGTTACACCTAGGGTGATGGATGGTTGTGAACTTATACCTGATACATGCGAGGTTTCATGACTATAGTAAAATATGGAATCTAGAATATCTTCTGTTAGTGGAAGTTATATGCTGGGAGTTTGGTTCATTACTTGGTTAGGTGCATGATCCTGGGATCATTGATCCTTGATTCATAGAATGATGACTTAATATCTATGAAGTGATATTCATGTATCATGAAACCATTGGATCTTGATGAGATTTGATAATTTGATGGTAAGAACCCCTCATTTAGTTAGAATAAAAAATAGTTATTGGATCTTTGATCATTTCATGTGACTTGTGACCGGGTGTACGGAAATCAGTGAAGTGATTCCTTAGATGGTTTTAATTATTAAAGCACATGGATTTTTAGTTCTTTGTTTCATGGTTTTGGGTTAGGTAAGGGTAAATAAATTGCCTATACCTATTGAATTTGGGTTATGAATCCATCATTATGGTGTGAGTGGTGTTGGACACTTGAAATTTTTAAAAAATGCTAGTTGGTGGGTAGTCAAGTATTGGACCTTCACACAAGTGAAGAAACCAATTGTGAATAGCAGTACTGAGGATACTCTAGGTTAAGTGAGGATAAATGGAATTATAGAATTTCCAATGGTGTAGGATTTTAATCCTAGTTTTGATGCAAAATGAATCTTGGTATCATGAGTTATGCTATATGATTGGTTCATGTACTATAAAAAAAATGCTAAGTAGCACTATTTTTTTAATTAGAGTCGTTTTAAAACATTTATAATTCATTTAATGACATTTATAAAAAACATCATTAAATGAGGTATGGATAATTTAGTGAAATTTATAAATTTTATTAATTTAGCGTTGTTTCTAAACGTTTCCAATTAGTGATGTTTATAAAAATATATAAATTAATAACATTAATAAACATCGCTATTTAGAGACACCTCATTTAATGAAATTTTTTAGAAACATTGATAAATAAATTTTTTTAAATTAGTAACATTTATAAACATCACTATCTATAGACACCTCATTTACTAATATTTTCTAGAAACATAAGATTTTTTTTGATGTTCATTGTTTTTTGGGTTTTTTAATGACGTTTATAAATTTCATTAGGAATTTGTGTAGCTATGATGGGGTTCCCTTAGTGCTAGTGCCTTGTGTTTAAGTAGGGTTTTATGGGAAAGATTATTCTGATTCCTATCCATGAAAATTGTGTACATGTTCTAGATAAGTGGTGACCACATAGGTAGGAAGTTTATGGTTTTAGAAGTGATGCCCAGGGTGATGGGTTGTTGTAAACTTAGCCTTTATACATGCAGGGTTTCAAGCCTGTTATAAAATAGGGCATCTAGAATACCTTATATTAGTGGAATTTACATGCTAAGAGTGTGTTTCATTTCTTAGTTAGGAATATGAGCCTACAATCATTGATCCTGGATTCATAGGATTATGAGTCATGTTCTTTGAAGTGGTCATCATGGATCATGAAACCCTTAGATATCTATGAGATTCGATGATTCATTGGTAAGAACCCATTGATTAGTTAGAATAAAAATAGTGATTGGAGATTTGATCTATGCATGTGAGGTGTGTCCAGGTATACAAAAATCAATGAAGTGATTTCTTGTATCATTTTAATTATGAAATCACCCGGGGTTCTAGTTCTTGTTTTCAAGGTTTTGGGTTAGGGAAGGGGAAATCAAGTGCATATACCAATTGAATTCAGGTTGTGCTTCAATTAGTATGGTGTGGGTGGGGTTATAAACATTCAGTTTTCGAACAATTCCAGTTGGTGGGTAGTCGTGTATTGGACCTTTTAACAATTTAAGAAACCAATTGTGAAGAAGATTACTAAGGATTACTCTTGGTTAAGTGAGGCTAACTAGTATGAGAGCATGGCCAATGGTATATGATTTTGAGCCTAGTTTGGATGCAACATGAATCTTGGGAGAATGAGTTAGGATATGGGATTAGTTAATGCACTAAAAAATTATAATTAGTGATGTTTTCTTACATTAGAGATGTTTTAAAATGTTTCTAATTCATTTATATACAATTCTAAAAAACATCATCAAATGAGGTGTCATTAATTTAGTGATATTTATAAACATTTATATTTTGTGAAACCTCATTTAATGATGTTTTTAGAAATATAGGGAATTAAACAAAGATAAATTATTTACATTTATAAACATCACTATCTATAAACACCTCATTTACCGATGTTTTCTAGAAACGTTGGAAAATCGCACATCATTTATTGACATTTATAGAAAACATTGGTAATTTTTTTTGAAGTTCATAGTTTTTAGTGATGTTTATAAACATCACCAAATTGATTTTTTTTAAACATCATTAATTAGGAACACTATGTTTACCGATGTTTAAAAAAATGTTGCCACCTTTTTCTAGAAATTTTCTGGAAACATCGCTAAATTAGTGATGGTTTTGAGTAAATGTTACTAAATTAGTAATGATTTTTAGGAAGAATCACTGAATTCGTGAAAATTTTCATGATCCATCACTAAATTAGAGATGTTTTTTGGTTACATTTCTAAATTAGTGATGTTTTTAGGAAACAAAGTTAAATTAGTGATGTTTCCAGAAAAACATTTCTAGAAAAACATCTCTAAATTATAGTTTTTTCATAGTGATGTGTGAGTGTGTGAACCCATTTTGGTTCACTATTTTAAGGAAATGAATGATGGAATATATTGTGCTTATCATGTTTGGGTCAGTGACTGACTAAGTGTAAGATGAGGGTTAATGACCATGGTGAGGTGTTGTGGGAATTATTTCCCAGGGTTTCATTGAGAAGGAAAATACCCTTATATAAGAGGGGTAGAATCTATTTGAATCAAGAAACTATTATATGGTTTATCTGAGAGATCGATATTGGATAAGTCTTGAAAACAGAGTAAGCATGACTCGAGAAGAAGTGGGATACATGTGATAAATCCAGGACCCATTAGGTTTCAATGCCTAGAAAGAAATATGAGAAAATAAATTTGGTGTAGAGCCCACCATAAGATATTATAGGGAACGACCCTCGCTTCAAATGAACTTTATAAAGTAGTGATGATGGTATTCCTTGAGTTGAAAGTGGATAGTGTTAAATGGTTGGAAGGGCGCTCAGGTATGAACTTTTTTGGACACATCCAACCATTTTTCAGTAACAAATAGAAAGTGGGTTGTTAAGATTTGGGTTTTGACCTAGTGGGCTGACAAAAAGGACACTCATGTGGTAGGGAGTTTCATCTCAATCATGGTAATGTAACCTTTTTTCAAGAATGGCTGTTGGTGTATAGAATAGACTTTTTTATGGTCTTGATAGAACCATAATATGGTGCATGTATTCTTTAAAATTATTATAGATTACTTTGGTAATTATAGTATATAACTTCCATATAGTTTTAGATGATTCATGGATTAACTTAAACGAAATAGGCTTAAATATGGTGGCACATTGGTGATCGAGTGAGATCATGGTGTATAGTATCTATGGTTAGTGTTTGACCATGGAATTACACTATGAGGTGAGTCTTAGACCAAAATTTGTTCGTAGGATTACCATGATATGACTTTAGAGATAAGGGTATTTTGGTTAGAAGTTTTAACAATGTGTTGGTGGAGGAAGTCGAGCATTCTTATAACAGGTTGGACATAGGAGGTCTGACCACCTATTTTGTGTGAGAATCAATGTGATAGGTTCACATCTACATTAGAAATTTCCTTAGAGTTATAATAGATCTTATTAGAGAGTTTTACAAGGATTTAAAAGGAATATCTAGTGTGTTCAGGTTGTTCTTGGATAGTAGAGGCTCACCCGTTTGGATTTGAGGATGGAGAGAGAGAGTGGTACTAACATTGACCAATGATCTCACTGATGTTAAGATATAGTGCATTAGAAAAAATATAAAGTGGCTCAATGGACCACTAATAAAAAGCTTCATTAGTATAATTATGATGGTAGGAGGCACTGGGATTCAATATCGGCCATGTGAGCCAGGTCCTATGGTGGGAAGCACTATGATATATAAAATTCAATTATTTGATAAAACATATGTTTCTTAGGATAAACAAAAGTTTTGAGGTGTAATCTCATGTTTTATGGTAATGAGAACATCAAATTAGGTTTAGGTGACCTTGTGCCTTGCATTTGAGGTTGCATTTAGGAATGTCTTATGTTCTTGGTAATGGAACAAGACTATTATAGTGATTGTTAACGATGGGAGTGGGTTGAGTGAAATAGTAGGATAGACACAAGTAATTATCAGGTATGAAAAGTGTTATGGTGGGGATATTTTAAATCATGGGTGTATGGATGGTCCATGGGTCTCAATGATATTTTTCCATCCCTATTAATTGAGTGGGTCATATTTTCCATTGGCATTAAGAACTAAATTTTGGGCATTAGAACCCCTCAAAAGTTTCATTTTGGATGTGTAATGGGGGTTTGAGGTTATCATGGAGTAATTTATAGGAATTAAGAGGAGGCTAGGCTGACATCAAGGATGTTGCAGTGCCTCTGACTAGCTGATATAGAGCCACCAACTAGCGAGTGGTGTGTCCAGTATCCCAGTAAAGTCTATAGGACACATTAACTATCCATCGGTGGACCAATGGATATATTGTTCCCCCTGGGTGATTTTTAATGAGTTAATCCCTCTATTTCACTCAGGGAAGACCATTCTCCCTCTTATATGGGATTCCCCCTCCATTTTGGCCAGTAGCGGTGTAGGGATCTCCCCTTCTTCCCCTTGGAAGGGAATAGTGAATATCCTATATCTGTTGTCCCATTTAACTTTCATTGGGTAATTTTAGAATCTAGTATAAAGTATAACTCTCATATTCTTTCTATATTGGTTTTCTTTCATTATTAGTTAGTGTTCCATTAGTTTTAGCTAATACACCATATTTTCAGGGTGTTTTTTGTTTTTCCATTTTCACATTATTTAGGCTGAACCTATAACTAAAACTTGACAAATAGAATCTCTTAATAATAAAGTAGGAATTCCCTCTACTTTACACAATGTATTACCTTATTTCTAGATATATTTTTGGTGTGGTCAAAATGTCATTTTTATTCTTAACCATTATTAAAATAAATTATTTTAAAAAAAGTATTTCCTAATTATTTTTTTTCTTGAATCTTAGAGATGATAATTCTAGTTTATACCCTTAAAAATGAGTTAACCTTGGAATTAGATTGAAAATCAGATGTTTTTATTTTAAAATTGTAATTAAATGGGAAAATAAACTTATGTGAAATTTTTAAAAGGAACTTTGAACTTAATCGATGGTTACAAAAATGAATTTCACAATCACATATATTTTAAGTGGAATTGGAGATTTAAAATGGATAAATGGGTTATTAAATTGAAATCAATTTTTAGGAAATGGTAAGTGGGTTAAAAAGTGTACCTTAGAGGGTGTTTTTAAATAATTTGTTTTATGTGAGATTGACTAAACACATTATGTATTGGTAAATGTTTCCCTAAAATTGGTAACTTTTAAAAGATAAAGAAAAAATCCTTCGGTTGTTTTACTTTAGTACTAAATAACTGGATGTTTCAAATTGTAACCATTTAATGAATGATTTTTTTTAATTTTATAGAAGACTCCTTGGTAGTTTGTTGTCATTTTTATTGGCCTATGGGATTGATTAGAAAACCACCATTTTGGGGCGGTCCATGATAATTATCGAATACTCCCTTGGATAGAGGCCTTTGATACCTTGTTGGATTATGCTATGGATGAGAAAACACTCTTAAGGTGTGATCTATAATAACTAAATAATACCACCTAAGTGGGGGTTTTTGATAATTAAATAATACTCCTTGTTTGGAGGCTTGTGATACATTGTGGAAGAATGCACCTGATGGGTGGTTTTGGATGTGATAGTTGGCATGGTCCACACAATATGTTCAAAGAAATCATGATACTAGCTGAATAAAGTAGGGTTAATTAGTATCAAATACCCAAGGATTGAAAATGGTACAAAAATACTAGGGTGTCATCATGAACCTGAGAAATTAGTTTTTATTTAATTATTTTTTCATAAATTATTTTAGAACTATTAAACTATTTCCTTGAACACTTCCACTTGCACCTCTATGTTTAGACTGGTTATTTTAGAGACATCATTGGTGGAGTCCAACTATGTTATAACCACACCATGATTGGGATTCCATGAAAATAAGGTACTTGATAAGACATAATTATTTTTCATAGGGATAGGTTTAGGGAAAGGCCCGATGTTGATATCTAGTTGTATTGGAATATTGTTTGTGGTTCAGATGATGAGACTAGGAAAGACTCGAAAGCAATTTAGGGATGAGTTTTAATTTCAAATTTTATTTTTTCTTTTATTATCCCATTTATATGATCCAACCTAGGGGTTCTATTTGGAATATATAGAATACCAATTTATTGTTTTATATTGATACTGTATTTATTTTTAATACTTTCCCTGATTTATCTAGGATGGTGATTTGGATTGTTTTATCTATTTATTTTTACTTCTACAACTATAATGACTTTGAAACAAGGGAATATTGTCCCCAAGGTAACCTCATAGGTCCTTGTATCTAGTTGGTAGCCTATGGCATATGGGGAGGTGTGTCTGAGGTTACATGGAAAACTGATTTGGTTACTATTCACAGAGCGAGATGGACTGGGACACTACATACTAGGTTTTTAGGTGCTTCCCATGGTTATACTCACTTTAAATCATCTTATTAATTACTATTATTTATTTTTATTATATTTTAATCCTTTACTTATTTTTTAACTTATTATTTTTCATTGATATTTGTTTATTATATGATTAATTAAAATGCGTCTTTCATTTACTCATAATTCATTGATACCCACCATTGGTTTATGTTTGATTCTAATATTAATTTATTTAGTTATTTGTTTACATTGAATTTATTTTCTGAAAATGGTTTGGAAAATGTTTTGAAAGTAGATTTTAAAGTGGATTTTAAAAATGGAAGTTATATATATATATATATATATATATATAATTTTAAGTATCATTTTGTTCTTTAAAAGGAATTGTGAAAGGGTTATGAGTTTGTTTTCCTAAAGTGTTGGGAAAAATTATTTTTATATAAAGTATATCACAAATGTGTTCCTAGAATGATTTGAAAAATGAAAAGAAAAAACTATTTGGTGAAATCCTATTTGGATGCTTATGCTCACATCCTACTGACACAACTCACTTTATGTAGGCTGAGTGGTTTTGCGGGTTTAGATTATATAATCAATGAGTGACTTATTAGGGATTCCATATTTTGGATAGTTATTGGAGTGTGTTTTATTCTTTGGTTGGAGTATGACCCTAGGGACACTTGGAGATCTTAGGCATGTATTTTTTTTATTTTTATGTTATAGGTGTTTTATCCTATAAATATTTCTGACATTTCTAGTTTTTAGAACAAATTTTAATTTATTTTAGTTGTGTATTATATGTCTTCTATTTTATTTCAACTACTTATCTTGATTGTTCATGGATGTCCAATGTATGGAAACACCATATCAGAATTCTGGTAGAATTAAACTGCTTTATTTATTTTACTTACTGGGAGATATCCTTCCCTATTGTGTATGTTTTGATACCCCAGAAGTAGTTTCTAGCCTGTGGGGTTCGAGAATTATTTTTGGGACTTTACACAGGCAGAATATAGTTCTTAATTAAGGGGTAATATGGATTGGTTCATGAAAAAATGGTACTATAAAAAGGTTTTTTTATGTTATTTGGGGTGTCAAGGTAGATAATAGATAGGATTGTGAAAACATGGGAGGTAGGACAAATTTAGGTTCATTATCTCTACCTTTATTACCAATACTTGAGTTTATAGGAGAAGTTTGGAAGGTGTAATCCTAGTTTTAGATTTTATTTATCCTTCAAAATGGGTGAAATTTTATTTTTTGAAAAGAAGTTGGAAGGGGAACCATTGAGCTGCATGGATGGAGTGTATGGGCTAGAAACTATGCACACATGCCCTACATCTCATAAGGTTGTGAATTTTTCATGAACCAACCGGATGACCCTAAAATAAGTATCCGATCTAACTGGTGATAAGGCTCAAGAGGCATTCCCAATCCTACAGGGTTGGAAACTAGTATCAGACATCTTGTATAACTTTATTTGGAACAATTATTCCATGAAACAACCGAAAAGTAAGAATATAATGAATAATAGAAAAACTAGAAAAAGAATAATGAAAAAAACTAAACATACCTCCACATGACCTCATGGTCCACCACTAACCTTGGAATAAATTTGCTCCATGAGTGACCAAAATCCAAAACCAAACCTTAAACTAAAATGATAAAGTAAACGTGAGCACTGAAATGATCAGTAGGGATTCCAAAAGTAATCCCCACCATATGTGTTACCTTTAAAGAGAAAACATTTCTTGTTAGTTTGATATATATATATATATATATATCAAAGAAGGGTTTATCATCTATTTCTAATAAATAAAAATATAGTAGTTTAGAAACCTAATTTCCCTTCTATTTTTCACAAATTTTTTTGAAGAATAAAAGATTTCCAACGAAACATTTTTAATAAAGGGAATGATACACTATAAAAGTCTCAGTATAAAAAACATACCAATGAAAAATTATCAAAATAGATCCATGAAAAAATAAAAAAATGAGGTATAAAAAAATAAATCATCGTGGGAGCCAAGAATCTTGTTGATATGGTATAGGACAAAGATATATATACTAATAAAATAAATTTCCACCAAAAATAGATACAATAAATCAACATGCTCCAATACTCGATTTCACCCTCACAAGTTCAACTGAGGAGTAATATCCCATAAGCAGATGAGTGATCTATCTCAAGGCCACTAGTCAAAGAATAATACTGAACTAGTGAAAAATATATACCTAGAGATCCTGCCTAAATACCTAAGGCTTCCTATGAATTAAAAATATAGGTGAGTTTATCAAACTATTATATACATAAATATCAAACATTTTTCACTAAAATAAGAAATTCACCTCCTCACCCCTGAGTTCCCTCTTAAGTGTAGCCTAATTTTCCTTTTCCATGAAATATAAACAAAGCACAATCCCCTCACCAAGAAGACACCACATATCACACATATAGTGCAAATCCAAATTCCATAATTTAAGGGGATTTCTTTAAGAGGGGTTTCATTTTCCATGAAACATTTCTAAGTGGTAAACAAGTGTCAAAATTTAGAAAGAAACATTGATTATTTGAAGAACCATTTTAAATCCAAATATTGTCAATTTCAATGTAACCCCTTGTACTTATATGTATACACACCTCAATATATATATAAGTACCCCTCGTACTAATGTATATATTCACACAACCTTATGTGAATATGTTCAAATAGGATACTTATATATATATATATATATGAATATTCATATAATTCATATTTAAAAATAAAGGATAATTATAAATCATTTTTAAGCTCTCAGAAATTAAACAAGCCATTAAGACTTTATAGAAAAGATGACCAGGAGACCAAATGATCCTAGATATTTCTATCATGAACAAATAAAACATTTTTTTAAGATAAATTAATCACTTAGTGTGCTTAAAATATCAAAAAATATTTTAGAAACATGAATTATTGAAGAAAATTCATGGACAAAATACAATAAAACATGAAAAACATGAAAGACATGAAAGAGGACAATTCCATCAATCAAAATCATTTTCAATAATATACTTTCATAATAATATGATGAAAAAACACAATGAAACACTCATGAAATCATGGTTATAAATATAAATGCTTTGTTATAGTGTAACCTACCTCAAACCTCATTGCCTTTGACAATGACAACTTAAATCCACCATAATGGGACCCAAAAAGCCCTAATTAAGTAAGAGAAACCTAAAAACAAAAACCATACTCATTAAAATTAATCCCCAAGGAACCTAAGGTCACCGAACCATGATAGGGTTAGATAGAAAGAGATAAAATAGAATAAAGGGAAGGAGGAATAGGTTAGAGATTATTTACATTGAACAATCAAGCCCAAATATTGAAGAATCTCAAAGAATCCAACATGGAAGGAAGAGGAATAAAGGGAGAAGGCTCCCTGGTGTTACATGAGACAAATTATGGAGGAGAGGGTAATTTGGTGTTAAAAATGATCAAGGTAAACAGTAAAATCATATTTTAATGAATTCTTGGTGTTGTGTATAGTTTCATTGAACCGTTTGACAAATCGTGTTCCATACATGCACCCTTTACTAGGATTCAAGAGAACTAAACATGAGTATACCATCTGATTTAACAACCCATGTTACAATTGTGCGGTTGGATCTAAGAAATTGCAGAGTCTTTTTCATGGTTTCCATATAGTTTAGTAAACCATGCTCCTAAAACATGAAATATGAAATATATTCCCAAACACCGCTATATTTATAGTAAAAACCACCCCAAAATAGAGATAAATAAATAGAAATAAAAAATAATAAGATAATTGAGTAGTTTTGCATTGGGGTGTGACAATTCTCCCCACTATGACACTTTCTAACCAGAGAATGTTGAAAGATATTATTAGACCAAGGAAATATACCAAAAAAACCCAGAAACTATGACGAGGAAAAAAATACAAAAGATAGATACTAAATATGAAGTAAATTATAATCCCAATCATTCTGATATCATATAAAATAAATAATTTTCTAAAAAAGTGGTGAAATGGGAAAAACTATAAGAACAAGATCCTAATACCCAGGAACCCCCAACCCAATGATTCCATCAAAAACAATTCTAGAGTAAGAGGTAAAAAACTCAACTTATGGATGGGGTTGGGTTAATAATGAAACATTAAGTGATATCACCATTTTTATAAATAAGGAACTTAGAAAAATTATTCCTCTACTCTCTACGAGACTCATTAAACTACACTCATTGGAAAAAATGGGGTTTACCCATGGTGTTCTCCCAACCATTTTAAAAGAGTTATACACATAAAATCCAAAAAAAAAACAATTAGACTCACTCAAAATTCTATAAACCAAAATAAGAAAAAGGATAAGGAGTCCTCAAAACTAGAACCAATGTCACAAAAATAGTGAATCCAAATTCATCAAAGATCCATAAAATTATCCTCCATCCCATATAAAATGAAACACCATCAAGCACAACATCCAAAATAGAAAATATTTACAATAATAGAGACTTTAAAGAGATCTTGAATCAATTAAAAGTTTACTAAACTAAGATATATGATTATTCAAGGGAATGGATATGGATCCACTTCTCTTCTTGGAAATACCCATGTAGAATATTTTCTGGTGCCTCAAAAGACCATAGGTACGAGAGGTATTTGGTTCTTCTTGGAATGAAGACATATTTTTCCTAACTTTCCACCATAACTACACACTAAGAATTTACTGTTAGATAAATATAGAGAGAATAAGAAAAAATGGGCTTTTCATACCACTTCTCGATAGGCTAGATATAATTTTTTTCCCTTCCCCCTTTTGGAATTAACACCAACACTACCAAGTATAGGTGAAACATCAACTACCTAAGAATCTCTAGCTAGTCCGTATTTAGCCTAAATGGTATGCTTCAAAACATCTTTATAAGTGTCTAGGTTTATCTAAGACACTACTAGAATAATTTATAGATGAATTGCCCTTCCAAAGTATTGATCATTCAAGGATTAATGTATGGAAATATATAGAAGATATAATACCAACTCAAAAAATCTCATGACACACTCTAACATCATTGAATCACCGTTATATTGATCATAAATTTCCCTATAATTAATCATACATATAAATTCATAAAATTAATACTTGATGAATAAAAATTTAAAGATTTCCCATGAGTGGTCTTTTTGCAGCTTGGTGTGAATAATAAAATTCTGCCATTTCCAACTCTGGACTTCTAGGATAAAGGTGGAAAATTTTATCTTAAGAGAATTGGGAGATTGAGATGGATTAAGATATATAAATTGATTCACAATCATTCCTTAGATTTTACTATTTCCAACTTCCAAAATAAATGAGGATGGTTTGACTCTCAAACCTTTTGGATGAATTACTGATACTGATCCATCAGATGATGACCAATAAGATCCATATCTAGAATGGTTGAATCAAATGAACAGGATGAATGTTGATCAAACAAAAAGGGTATTCTGTGGGGGCATTCACCCATATATCCCTTGAAAGATTACTTAGAGATTAATAGGGGAGTAATCTAAAAACAAGAATCAAAGAACACAATCAAAACACACTTTAAATACAAATTATAATGGCCTAAATCAAAACTAATAAATCATTCTCAAAATAATATTAAAGTCTCACTCTAATAGTTCAACCCCAAATGTTTAAATGGAAAACACCACATAAGGGAAATGATTCAATAAGTTCAATTTTTTTAAATATCTATTTGAAGAAACTTTTCAACCTAATCCTCTCAAAATCCAAAATTTCAAATCTCTCAATCTCACTCTAAAACATTACTTCACCTTTTCAACACAAAATGAAGTTTTATCAAACCAATTTTTTATTCACAAAACCTAATAATTATTTGTAAACAAATCAATTTCTTTAAAACCAACCACTAATTTCAATCCACTATTTGAAAATTTCATTTTAAATACCAAATCAATATGGATTAAACTATAAAAAATAGCACACAAATCATTAAAAAAAATTCTAGATCAAAGATTAAAATAACAAGATAATTCAAAATTGAAAAAGAACTTGAGAGTTCATAAAACTGGAAAATTCACAACTGTGCATATTTTAGCCACACTACTTGGTCGGCCATGCGCTAATCCTACTAGAGTTCTCTATACATGGATTCATGGTCCATGCACAACTTTTCAAATTATTTATAGTAACCATGGACCCTCTAGTTCCTTCCCAAATTTTACTCCGACCATGGAGTTCTCAAATAAACCCAAAAAACCTCAAAAATAAATTCAAGATACTCAAATAAAGACCTAAAGTATCAAAATAAATTTGAGACCCAATCCTAAAATCAAAGACGTACTCATCCCAAATTACCCTAGTAACTCAAGTATCATCATGAGATGGTGTTGATCAGGCACCCAATCAAGATTGCACTTTTTTCCAACAATCCTAGCTCTAAAATATTTAAAATACACAAATAAAAAGGAAATATATAATACCAATTTATCATGAACCAACCTAAGCCAACCCTAAACTAAGAACCCGAGCCGACCCACGACAAGGCCTGAGTTGCATTCCTGATCCTCCAAAGTAGGAAACTAGTGTCAAGAATCAAGAAAATATTTATTGGAAACAATTTATCCTATGAAAAAACTGAAATTCAAGTAAGATAATAATGAATAAAATAAATATTGGATGAAAAATAAAGAAAAATAACTAAACATACCTCCACATGACCCCTTGGGTCACCAACAACCTTGAAACACAATGACTCCATCAGCGACCTAGATCCAAAACCAAACCTAAAAATGAAATGATAAAGTATATGTGATTACCAAGATGCTCAGAAGGGGTTCCAAAAGTAAACCACACCCTATTCATTAACTTTAAATAGAAAAATATTTCTTGCAATATTCAATATATATAAGTATGATTTATCATATATTTCCAAAACAATTAACAAGATATAAGTTTATAAATTCCATTTCCATTATATTTTTTTTTCAAAAATAAGTTCTATATAATTAAATATTTACAATGAAACAATTTTAATAAATAGAATTTGATACTATAAAAGTTTTAGTAGGAAAAACATATTAGTGGAAAACATTAAAAAATAGAGCCACAAAACATTAAAAAAAATGAGGTATATGAAAATGGTCATAATGGGAACCAAGGATATAGTTGTGATGGTCTAGAAAAAATATAGCAATGCTAATACAAAAAATGAAAACCAAAACAAGATACCAATAATCAATCCACCTCAACACTCAATTTCACCCTCACTGGATTAATTAAGTGTAAAATCCCATTATCAGATGAGTGATCTATCTCATGGACACTAGTAAGAGTGTAATACTAGGCTAGTACAACATTTTTACCTTGAGCTCCTATATAACTACACAAGGTTTCCCATGACATCCAAATAGAGGTGAGTCCATCAAAATATAATATACATACATATAATACATTTTCACTAAAATAATCTATTCAATTCTTTATCCCCAAGTTCCTTCTTAAGTACAACCTCATTTTCCCTTTCCATGAAATATAAAAAAGAACAATCACTCATTAGGAATACACCGCATGTCATACATCTAATTGACATCACAGTTCTATAATTTTATGGGGTATGATTTAAGAGGGGTTTTTATTTTACATGAAACATTTCAAAGTGACATCCATGCCTCAATATTTATAAAGTAAAATTGATTATTTTAAGAACCATTTTTAATACAAATCTTGTCATGTTCCAATCCACCCTTTACAGTTATAAAAATACACACCTCAATATATATACAAGTACCCATTTTCCAAATGTACATATTCATGCAACCTTATGTGAATATGTACAAAGTGTATACCTATATATATATATATATGTGTGTGTGTGTGTGTATGTGTATAAGTCATAATTAAAGATGAAGGAGAATAAGAAACCATTTTTATGCTCTTTGAAATCAAACATACCATTAGTCCTTTATGAAAAAACCTTCCGAGAGAAAAATGAAAGAGTCCAATTACATCCATCAAAATCTTTTTAGATAATAAACTTGCTTCATAATATAAATAAAACACATAATGAAACACTTAGGAAATCATGGTTCTCAATTTTAAGGTTTTTTCAAAGAGAAACCTACCACAATCCTCACCGCCTTTGACAAACAAACTTCAATCCACCATAATGGTACATTATAATGCCTAAAGAAACAATAGAAACCTAAAAAAATTACTAATTAAAAATTATCCCCAAGGAACTCTAGGTCATTAGACCATGCCATGGTTAGAGAGGAAGAGATAAAATAGAATAAATGGAAGGAGTAAGAGGATATAAATGATTTAACTTGAAAAATGAAGCCCGTATCTTCAAGAAACTACAAAAATCCACCATAGAAGTAAGTGTAACCAAGGTATTTGGATCCCTAGTGTCATGAAAGACAAATGAGGGAGGTGGGGATAATTTTGAGGTTAAAAATTGATCATAGGAAAAATGTAAAATCAAATTTTAATGAATCCTAGGAATTGTGTGTGGTTTGGACACATGATTTAATAAATAGTGTGGAGACTATGTACCATATACAGAGATTATTGACAATAAATCATGGTTAGGATATATTATTTGAAAAAACTTTCACCAATAATAAAGTTGATTCTGATAAATTGTAGAGTTTGTAGCATGATTTCCATAAAATTTGGTAAACAATTCACCTTAACCATGAAACATGCACCAAATTCCCAAAAACCACCAAATTTCAAGAAAAAACCATCTAAAAAGAGAAATAAACAAATATAACTCAAAAATAAATAAAATAATAGAGTAGTGTTAGGTAGGGGTGTGAAGATTTTGTTATATTTTTCCTTTTAATTTTTTTATATTATTCATAATAATTGATTTCAATTTATAATGATGCTATCTATATGATATTAAGCTTCTTTTTTCCTAGTTTATTTGAATTTTTTTATTAATTTTGATGATTCTCTTTTGGAATTGTTTTAATTTATTTATATTGGATTTCATTTCTTACATTATTACCTTTGGTGTATACTTTTAAAACTAATCTTTTTGGGAATGACTCTTATAAAATTTAAATGGTTTTGATGAAAAAATGTTATCCATTATCCAATGTGTGGGTTTTTAACTTGATGTTTTTCACATAGTTTAGTTATTTATATGGTTATAAATGATTTAATATTTGATTTTAATGGAAGGTTAAATAATTTAAGAAAATTTAAAATTGAATTGGTTTGATGGCAGCGTTTTGTAATTTGAACAATTTTAAAGTGGTGTAATTTTTTTTCATAAATCAAGGAAAATATTTATATTTAGGTATTTTTTTTCTAAATGGTTCTAAAATAAACAATTATTGTAAGAAATGAATTATTTTTTCTGTGATGGGATTGTGGGGATATAAATTTTGGTTTTTTAGAAATCTATAAAATCGAATGATACTTGCATTAATTTAATCATCACTAAATAAGTTGTGTTGACCAGGATAAATAAATTATTTCTGTGGAAACTACATTTTCAAGGGGTTACCAGTTCATTTTAGAAACTAGAATATTTAAAATAATTTTTGGTTTAATGTTTTTAGCTTTTATGCTTTTAATTGTGGACTTGAATTTTTTAAAAATTTTGTTTTTGGAATTTGTTTTGGCTAAGATGAAAATGAATACCCTATAAAAAAACGTTTTTTTTAATTTATAATTTAATGAAAATTTATTTCAAATACTTTTAATGGAATTTTATTTTAATCTTTATAGATATTTATTTTTTTTCTTTATTAGAAAAATACTAAATCTTCTGGTTTATATTAATGTTTTTTGGGTTATGCCACACTTGTTTTTAAAAAGAGTAAACTCTTTTGTTTTGATGGAATAGGTTTTATACATTGTTGTTTTTATAGTTAAAATTATTTATATATTACATTTAATAGGATTTGGTTATTCATATTGTATCCTTTATAATTTTATTTTTATTTTTTAATGAGTTTTTGGTGGTTTGATTTTTTTATGATATTTGGTTTTAGAATAAGGGAAAAGTATTTTATAGTTGTGAGAACCACACTTATAACAACCTCGACCCCACTAGCCCAAACTCAGTGGTCATTTTATTATAATTACATAGATACAAGAGACCAAATTAAAAATTAATGATCAATTTAGTAGTCTTTAATAAACTAGATACATACATTGTTCCCTTATTATATATGTAATTAAACATAATACATAACAAAAGAAAATAAACTACTTATTTTCACTTATTCAAAGTTATCATCTTCACAACATGGGGATAGAAAACAAATAAAATGGTGAGATCAAATGATTAGTAAGTGTTATCTATGGAAAAGTCATGAATAAATAATAATTGAATAAAAAACAATTAGACATAATCAATATGGAATGGTGAATAACTGAAAAACACATGCCATCAATAAACTGAGATTGAAAATGTATCCATAGATATTTATCATAGTGAAAATATAATGGAAATTAATAAATGAATACTGAATGAAGAAAAACATTATTATTTGGGTGTCATGTATCTATCACATGAAGAATCATACCATCAGGATGGTTTAAGTCTATGGGTAAAAACCCATCTTATTCTGTTTGGAAACAAAAATGAAGGGTTTGTTGCTAACTGTTTTGTCTCATGTGACTTGTTAATGCATATAGGGGCTATAAAGAGACCCTCCCATCACTGAAATTCTAAATAATTCTTCATACATGGATTTTATTAAAGAAAAATAGGGCTTATCAATATTTTTATTGAGTAGAGGATATAGATTCATCAATATTTCCCCAGTTAAAACAACATTCAAAATAAACACCGTATATAAAATGGTATACTACTAAGAATTTAATCATATACATGATACATGAAGATGGATATTTAATAAAAATATAATTTCAAATGAAAATGATCTCAAATGGTTAGTATATACACCACATAAGAATGATTAGGTGCACAATACCAAGTAAGTCTCAATGAAATGGAAATTGAGACAAAGTCCCTTACCTTAATTCAGGCTTAATTACGTTGCTTTTATGCCTCTTGAATAACAAACTTATATTTATTAAAACACTAATCCAGAAGTTAATTATATTCATTTATAAAAATATTTTTCAATTATAATTATTATATTATTTTAATTAATTTTTGTTGATGAAATTGAAGCGTTTTGATATCATGTTTTTCTTAAAAAAATTTCTATTTTGCCTTGATTTCTATATTTTATTAAATGTAAATAATAAATTAGTTTAATTAATTGTTGATGAATTGAATAAATTTAATTAAATATTTATATATTATATATAATCCATAATTTCCATCCATGAATGTGGTTATAAGATTCGTTTTTAGAAATGTCTCCTTAGGTGGTTAACCGACCTTTGACGAGACATTGTCGTAAGAGCGGGAAAAATGAAGTACAAAATTTATATATGTCATATATATAATATATAAAATAGGTTAAAACAATTAATATCATGTTAAATTACTACATAATTAATTTATAGGGTATATGGTTTTGAATGGAAATGGAAAAAGAAGAAGGAGAAGAAGAGAAGAGGAAGAAGTTAGTGGAAACTTACTCATTTCTCGATGTGGCCTCTCTTGAGAGACATTAAAAAAACTATTTGATGATTGGATTTTGGATGGTTCTAGAATGTTCATAGGTCTAATAAGAGTCATAATAGGGAGGATTTGGGTAGATATTTGGCTTTTTAAATGGTGTAATGAG
This sequence comes from Viscum album, assembly GCA_963277665.1. Taxonomy (NCBI): domain Eukaryota; kingdom Viridiplantae; phylum Streptophyta; class Magnoliopsida; order Santalales; family Viscaceae; genus Viscum; species Viscum album. Next base: position 344,245,109 of record OY728141.1, read on the forward strand.
TTGTTTTCCAAGGTAAGGGAGAGAAGTTATTTATACTTGAGGAGTGTGGGATTTTTATAATAAAATATTAAATAAAATATTATATCAAAGTGATACTTTTAATAGTAAAATTTTGACAATATAAATCATATATTAATATAATATAATTGGTTTAAGAGTTTAAAACTCCTTTATAATTCATATTAATTAATTTATTGAAAAGGAAAGTGGAAAGAAAGAAGAATTAATATTTTAAGAAACCACTTTTGACTTCAGGTTTTAGAAAATACATTTTAGTTTTGGAAATTGAGTTTATTGTATTTTAATGAATAATTTTTTTAAATTAAATATATGATATCCAAACTTTAATTTCTCGAATTTATTATTTCACTAATACACCATGAATGATGTAATTTAAGTTACACCGGTTAAGTGAAAACTGTATATTTACTATTCATAGGAAAATTGATTTATTTCAAAAAATTACTATAAAATAACCCTTGGATATTTTAAACATTCTTAATTCAAAAATAGAAACTATTTTTTTAAATAATTTTCTAAATATAATAAATTTAATTTTTAATAAAAATCATCATTTATTCGAAAAAGATTCTAATTTTAAAATTAAAACTAATTTTGTAACACTTTGAAAAATTATATAAGGTCTCAAAAAATTATCTTATAATTATAATGAGAAATATTAATTATTATTCTACTATATGAAAATAAATTTTATTTTAAATAATTATATTTACTATAAATTTATAAATAAACATTTATGATTTTGAAAAATATTATTACTTAATTAATAACTTCTAAAACATTTATTTAATTATACTATAATATAATTATATCATATTACCATTTATAATATGTCTAAATTTTATTTATAATTTCATAGCTGTGGTTACTATTCCATTTGAAAAATTTCTACTTATATGTTTCACATTACTATTCCAAAGGTCAAGTTAGTATTTCATTGGTATATGCTCAAAATTTCTAGGAAAACCCTCATATTTAATTCGTTATTCATTATAGAGTTTGTTTTGTGTTCTCTATGTAATTTTACATATTTATACTATATGAAATAATTTTTGGTGTAATATAATCTATTGAATGAATTAAATTTATTTAAGAGGATACATACCATGAAATCTTGGAGTGTTATATTCTTTCCACATATTGAAATTTCATTCTCAAACTTTTCATGAATATTTCCTTCTAAATAGATGAGGGTGGTTCTTATTTATAACATCATTAGGTTACCAAGTTTATTATTCAATTTTATGGTTTCTACAAAGAAATTTTACCAGCTGAGTCATCTGATTACTCAATACCTACTCTTTGGTGTTAGGAATATTAATAGGATCTTCGTAAATCAGGTTCCAGTTCTATTTCTTTATAGTTGAGTACATACATTGGGTCTGGAATGTAATTATTTAACAATGACATGTGGAATCCATCATGAAATTTGGATAGACTTGGAAGTATTGCTAATCCATAAGCTACAACACCAATTCTATCTAGAATTTCAAATGTTCCAATGTACCTTAGGCTTAGTTTCCCTTTATTACTAAACCTTAAGAAACCCTTATATGAAGATACTTTCAAAAATACATGATATTCCACTTGGAATTCCTAATCCTTCCTCCGGTTGTCAGAATAACTCATTTTTCTACTTTGAGCTGCATTAATATGATCCTGAATTATCTTTAACTCTATTATTTTCTATTTAATAAGTTATGGGCCTATAACTTTCCTCTCCCTAACTTCATCCTAACAAGTTAGATTATGACATCTCTTTTCACATAATGCTTCATATGTCACTATTTGAATACTATAATAGAAACTATTATTGTAGAAAAATTCCATCAAAGGTAAATACTGATCCCACATACCTTTAAAGTCAAGTGAGAATTATCTTAACATGTATTCAAATGTTTGAATAGTCCTTTTAGACTATCTATTAGTTTGAGAGTGATAACCAGTACTCATATGAAGCTCAGTGTCTAAATCCATCTGAAGACTCTTTCAGAATTTTGATGTAAATGAAGGATCTTGATTGGACACAATTGATATAGGTGCACCATTAAGTCTTACTACTTAATTAATATAGAATCTTATTAATCACTCAAGTGGTAAATATTCTCTTATAGAAATGAAATGTGTTGATTTTGTAAGGAAATCAAAAATAACCCATATTACATCTTTCCTTTTAGGTTTCCTTGGTAGTCATGTGACAAATTCCATTATAATTTTATCCCACTTCCACATAGGAATAGGTATATGTTGTGTGACTCCTTTGGGATGCTGTCTCTCGGCCATTACTTGTTTAAAAACAAGACACCTTGACACATAGTCAATGATTTTTTCTTCGAATTATCCCACCCAAATTATTCCTTTAGATATCTATACATATTTGAAATACCAGGGTGTATAGTGAAATTTTAGCTATAAGAATCATCTAATAGTCACCTTTTTATATTTGGTATTGATGGAACACCTAACCTATTTAAAAATTTCATAACTCCTTCCTCATACATTAAGTATTCCAATATTTCATCCTTAATTTATTTAATTTTCTTCTGAAAATTTTCATCATCAGATTGAGAGATTTTCTTCTTCTACTGTAAATATGGTTTAACAATCATTTGAAAAAGGAATGATGTTTCCCCATCCTTAACAATTCCCATATCCATATTTACAATATCCATGAATATAGGATCTTTCTTAATCCTCATTTGGGTTAGAAGTCCATGATATTTCTAGCTTAATGCATCTTCTACCTTATTTTCCTTTCTTGGGTGGTAGTGTATTGAGAAATCATAATATTTGAGTAACTAAAGCCATCGTATTTTCCTCATGTTGAGTTATTTCTTTGTAAATTTGTATTTCAAACTCTTATGATTCGTATATATCTAACATCTTTCACCATAGAGATGGTGTCTTCATATTATTCAGAGCAATGATTATGGATGCTAACTAAAGATCACGAGTTGGATAATTTTTTTCATGTTCCTTCAACTACCTTGATTCATAAGAAAGAACTTTATCATTTTTATAATAACACAAACTTGTCCATTATTTGATGCTTCATCTTTTCCATGGTTATCAGATGTCCTCTTCTTATCTTGATTTCCCTTGAAAATATAATATCTAGAAAATTATTTCTCTATTTTGATGGCAATTAATACTATTTCATCATATGATGAAAATTCTTATGAATCCAGTTCCCTTTGAAAACTTGGATTTAAACCTTAAAATAAATGACCAATCTTGTATTTTGAATCACATATGTAATCTATAGTATACCTGGCTAGTATTTTGAAGGTAGCCTCATACTTCAAAACAATCTTCTCTCCCCTTTACTCCAAGTTAAGGAATTTTCTCTTCATTTCAGTTCATTTCTCTTGAGGGAAGTATTTTCCAAAAAAAATCCTTAAAATTTCTCCATTCCATGCATTTGATTTATTCTTCCTCCTTAGTATTCTAGATCAAAGACCATCGTTGATCAACATCACCCTTGATACAATATATTGCTACTATTACCTTTTCTTTTTCATTGCATCTCTATGCCAAAAATATTTTTCAAGGGACTTGATCCACTACTTGGATACCATTGGATTAGTAGGCCCAATAAAATATGGTGACTTATGACCCATGAAATGATGCAACATAGGTGTAGTTTGGTTATTCTTCATAACCTGATTAAGTTTTCCTAATATGGTTATGATCTTCTCAGCTCCAATACTAACTATTTTAACTTTCTTAGTGGTAAAATCATTAAATTTTCCATGGGTATTGATTTTTTTCCTTCCATTAGGATCAATTTTTAAAAAATGTAATACAATAAATTTATTTATGAATCCTAAAGCACAACTTTAAACTAGAATAACATAAATCACATAGCTAATCTTATAATCATAAACATGGTTTCTTTGGGGACATTTTTACTTTTAAATCCTTAATAATAGTTTTTAAAGAGAATGTGAGTTATCCTAATAATATCCACTAGTAGTGTCAAACTAGGTGCATAGTATGACCCATTTTTATATACGAGGTTACCCCGAGTAAGGCTTGGGACACCTTGTCAGAGTTGTTACCCCTAGGTACATCTTCACCATAACTATATCCACTTGTAGTATCCATAAAAGGATGTATTTCTATGAAGATCCACATAATATCTACCTTACCAAAATTCTAGGATGTTGTTCTATGATTATCCTCAAAATCTATCTTTGAGTTATGTTTCCTAAAATTTGTTTTCCAAATCTAGTTACCAATGTTTCTACTAAACTTTTTCTGATATCAACTGTAATAACCCTGACCCTAGTATCCTAGAGTTAGTGGTCATTTTATTACAATGGAATAGATACAAGAGACCATATCACCAAGGAATGATCAGTTTAGTAGTTCTGAAGAAACTAGATACATACATGGTTCCATTATTACATTAGTAATTAAACATATTACATAACAAAAGAAAATAAACTGCTTCTTGCCACTTATTCATAGATATCATCTTCACTACATCGGTATAGAAAAAAAATAAAAGGGTGAGCTCAAATTCTCAATAAGAGTTAAATATTATAGAATAATTAATCAATAATAAGTGAATCAAAAATAATTATACATAATCGATATGACCTGATGAATAACTGAAAAAAACATTCCATCAATAAAATGAGAATGAAAATGCATCTATATATTTTTTCATAGTGAAAACATAATGGAATGTAATAAATGAATACTCAATGAATAAATTTATTATTATTTGGACGTCTTGAATCTATAACATGAACCATAACACCGTCAAGAAGGTTTAATTTTTGTGTGTAAAAAACCTTCTAATTCTATTTGGAAACAAACACTAAGGGTTTTTCACAATTCTTTTTGTCTCATGGGACCTAATGATGCATAGAGGGGTTATAACGTGACCCTCCCATCATTTAAAGTCCAAATCAATCTCCATATATAAATTTAATTCAAGAACCATATGCCTTATCAATATCTATATTGATTAGAGGATATGAATTCATCAATATTTTCCCAGTTAAAACAATATTCAAAACAAACATCGTATGTAAAATGGTATACAAATAGACAATAATCATATCCATGATACAAGAATATAGATATTTAATAGAAAAATAATTTCAAATGAAAAATTATCTCAAATGGGATGTAGATACACCACATAAAAATGATTAGTTGCATAATACCAAGTAAGTCTCAATAAAAAGGAAATTTAGATAAAGTCCCCCACCTTTATTTCGACTTAATAATGTCTCTTTTATGCCTCGTGAATAAAAAACTTATGTTTATTAAAACTATAATCCATAAGTTAATTATAGTCATTTATAAAAATATTTTTCAATTATAATTATTATATTATTTTTATTAAATTTTTTATGAATTGGAAGCATTTTGATTCCATGTTTTTCTTAAAACAACTCATGTTTTGATTTTATTTCTCTATTTTGTTAAATGTTAATAATTAATTAGTATAATTATTTACCTAAGCATATAATACATTGTTTCGTACTTCCTTGAAATGTGTGTTCTAGTTTTAAGAATCACTGCTTCTAGGTGGTTTCCATTGAATTTATTTATGGAACCAGAAACTTTTAATAGTTCTTTATCCAAAGGGGAACTGCTTTCCAAAGGTAGGTGTCCATTAAGTTTAAACTTTACAATACTTAAGAAAGTGCATTGGTCAAGGAGATGGGAGGTCGAACTCATCACACCCTTTTTGGGGGGAATTTTTGTCTACTCTGGTACTCTCTTTATAAATTTAAGATATTTTCATGAATCCTTATTAATTCACCAAGTGTAACATAAGTTTCCCTGGGAATTTACAATAACTTATTAACATGTGTAATATCTAGAATCATCAGTATGTATTCAAGGTTTTTCATTAATGGAGATATTCGTATGTATTCGAGGTTCTCCATCAATGGTATCCTCTAATATAATATTTCAAGATTCTTTTAATCGTCATTATGATGATACTGGGTTTTTAATCCACTCATCGGGGCACTCTGGAATGTATTGTCATCTAGGGAGACAAAGGCTTGTTGATATTGGGATCGTACCCATAAAATGGGATACCTACATATCCTTGTTAAAGGAATCAGAACCCTCATAGTTTAGTTCCACTTAATAGAATACATCATACCTTTTAAGGTCATGTTATAGGGACCTAACCATATAGTTTAATGTCATGTGGTAAGGAAATCTAAGAGAAAGGTTCTTTGTCAGAGTTTGGTGTGGGATTTATGCTGAAATATCCTAATGAATTTGGAAAGGATATGGGTTTCCAAGTTATATTAGACCCTATAGGGAATATTAACCAAGGAGAACAGGGTTGATTTGAAATGTTGGGTTTGAACCTCAAGGAGGATTCTTACCTATCCCATGTAGATGTAAATCAAAGCCCCCGTAGTTCAATGAGTCTCATAGGAGAGTATAGTCCTTTGAGATAAATGAGTTTGGGCTTACTTCCTAAAAAGTATGACTTGGTGACTTGGGGGGTTTAATTTAGGGATTATTTCTAAGGAGGAAGCCCAGATTAAGAGAATTAAGGTTGGATTTTTGAAGAGGATATCCAATGAGCTCGAGCCTTGAGAGCGATACCTACATATCCCAATTATGGTGGGAATAAGAGTTCTCATAGTTCATTCACCATGGGTGTTTGTGAAAATGTTGTAATCATCATGAATATCTAATCCCACATGACTCATGCTCAGAGTGAGAAACTATAGGACGTGAAAGATTCAACAATGAGACTCACTTTTCCTCCTCTACTGGTCGAGGAGGGAGAGGCTATGGTGGAGACGGTGGATGAGGGCGATATAATGAGCCCTCCCTATGTTCTATTTACATTGGACAAGGGTCCAATGAATGGAACAGGGGATTAAGGTTAGGGGCTTACACCAGGATGGCTTCCCATGGCAAGAAAGCTCAACAAGAGAGGGAAAGGGTAACGAAAGTCCCTATGCCCATCTCCCCTATGGTCTTTGGCACCGAAGAAGAGAGGAGGATCAATGATGCTACCTCGTGCAAGAAATTCTAGGGGCTTACGCCAGGATGGTTTCCCAAAAATTGATCTATGTAGGGGAGCAATAATTCTCCTTTTCTTGCATGGAATAAAAGCAAGCGTGAACTTTACCTTCCCTACCAGAGATATGTGGTTTTGTCTTTTTGAGAAGGTAGAGGTTGAGACCTAAACCCTAATTCTCAAAAATCAGGAACTTCCGAGCACTGTTCCTGGGATAAAGGTCCATGTGACTATTAATATACAAACTCATAGACACTCCATGAACCCTAACCCCATTGTAAAATGAATTTGGTAAACCTCTCACTGTAGATATACAAACCCAAATAGGATACACACTAATGTTTATTTCCCAAAGGTTTGATAAGTTAGAAGGATTTGGTGGATGCTTCAACTAAGTCCCTTTTAGATAAGGGAACCAAGAAAGGAGATACCATACCATGAATGGATTTAAATAGGGTAATTGAGTTGGTATGTAGGATTTATACCAAGCTCTATTGTGTAGGTACCTCGCGTAAGTGTGCTGCGTAGGTACCCCGCGTTGCTGCACCACATAGCTGTAACGCGCAGGTGTGCCGCGCAGATTTGTATGATGACTGAAGAATATATTCACATAGGGGAACCAAACCGATGTAAAAATTGTAAAAGACTTTAAAAACATGCCTATCCCATTTAATTATCTATTCTATTGTGTTTTAGAGAGATACCTGAGACAATTTTAATGATCTGGGCAAAATAACTACGCAATGGGAGCTTCAAGGAGTCTTTTAACTTTTTCAGTCTTAAAATAGGGAGACCAAGGTTCCTATTTATTGGCATGGATGGGACTGGTCGAAGGAACATTGTCCGTGTAGCTTCTCTGCATAGGCCCATCATGTAGGGGTACATACTATATGTTGTCATGTAGGTATTCGGCACAGGTATGCCGCGTAGCTCTTCCACACAGTTCAGTTGTGTAGCTTTGCCAGGCATCCCTTTGGAGGATTTGGGTTTCCATTTAATTATTCAAACCTTTACTTGGGATTTTGAAATATCCAGGGCTATCTTCATAGTCTTTTTTTATTCTTAAGGGGTGTCAACAAAACCCCCCCTCAAGATTGGATCTGATTAGAAAGAGGGTCGAGTCTTGTGGTAAGATAATGGGGAAAAGACTATGGGTTTATTGCTAGACAATACAGGTTTTCGACGAATCTATTTCACGTAGGTATGTCGTGTAGTGTTATTGCACATTCATGTCACATAGGTTCACGACTGGCTATAAATAGGTTCGATCCTTTGTGATTTTCTTCACCCCTGCCTCCAAATTTCCCGGCTCTCATTGCGTAGCTCTTTTTTCTAGCCTCAATGCATTGTGATCTTGCGTAGTCTCCTTGAAATTTTATCAAGGTGAAATTATCTTATTTATGAAGATATGCGAAAGGAATTCGTTGAAGGAATTGCACTAGGACCCTTGTCAAAGGACCTATGCGACATTCCTCGTCGAAGGACCTACACAAACAGTGTGCCTTTTGCCAAATTTTTTATTTCCTGTTCTTTTAAATTGAAATTTAAGTCAAAATTCCAACCTAATAGGATTAGTTTGGTAATTATTTTTTAGGAAAAATGATTCATTTTATTACATCTACTGAAGAATCCAAGGCTCGTCAAAATTAAATGATGAAGATCGTCAGACCAGACTATTATGATGTTGTTGAAAGTACTGTTATTGGGCTATAAAAGTGTTTAATTCCATATCAATGTGAATATCCACAAAGTCCTTACCTTCCCCTATACGAGCATGGTATTTTACAAGATACCCATGTTCTATCTGTTAAGAATTTCTTTCCAAATAATTGGTTTCTTCAATAATCCAATTGTAACTGCATGAATATTTGTGCAAGGGGGGTTCCAGTACATGAAGGAACAATCCCTATTGGTTTTATCCTGCATCATAATGGTTGTACTCCTAATATGAAGTATCATGTTGTAGATCCAAGGCCACATTGCTATGATTCAAGTTTTTGGGATTCTCAGATAGATCAGTCAAATGGTTGGAAGGAAGACTGAGATCTTCATTATATTGGAGGTCTAAAACCTGAATAGATGTGGGAATTTTGGGTGCGTCAGACTTGTGAAGAATTAAAGAAAGAGTTATCAGATGTTTATATTTATGAAGATATCTGGATGGGACTAAATTATGTTTATAAAAATTATTTCATTCCTAAATTACTAAGATGATGGAGTCTACAAACGAATTATTTCCACTTGACGCATGGTGAAGTTGGCATTAGTTTGTGGGTTATCTACTAAATTGCTGGGGTTCCCATTCTCAGGGAAATGTATGATGAGTTTATTCTACTGGCTACAACATGGGGTAATTCTACTAGAACACCACCATTGGCTCATGAACTATAAAAAATAGTAAAGAAATTACCTAAAGACAACAAATATATTCATGCTAGGGTGTGGATGGAAGAATTTTTAGAACGAACAATAGAGAAAGGTCCCACCTGTGGAAGTCCTACCATTTGTCCTTATCCAGATAACTGGGGTAGTTTGGGAACATATTGTCCTACATTGGAGAGAGGTGACTATAAGAACTGGGGCTACAAAGTCAAGTCTGATATTGATGCAAAGACATTCCCATTCTCCTTCCTAGCCACGTGAATAAGCATTTACTTGCTTCCAGTTCATGATTTTGGAGGCGATGTAAGGCTGTGGACTTTTGTCATTGTAGCTAAATAGGTAGAAGTGAAGTATATTGGGTTAGAAACCCCTGTATTGGAAAGAATTTACTACTCCCTACTACATTTATACAATGGGAAGGCTCTATTTAGAATTGCAGGTCCATTCTAAGTGTTGTGGGGAAGGATTGTAGTACAATTTTATTTATACTCTGTGTTGAATTCAGTTAGAGTTCCCAATGGTCGATTTACCCCATTTTTACAGAAAGTTTCTTGTATTCAACCTCAAAATTTGAGACCTGATGTAGTGCTAAAGGCATTGAATGTCTTAGGAGAATTCAGTTTCTTTCCTTTAGGTAACCCACCAACTGGAACATTTATTGATGATGGTAAGGAAAATAATTGTGAGCTGAGGTATTATATGATGGAATTCAAGGATGGTGTATTATAGACTAGGATTGATGGTGAAATTATCTATGAGGCTTACATACCTTATATGTTTGTTCGTCAATTTAGATGTCTTCAAAAATCAAACAATTATCTACCCACATATGTTAGACATGAGAAACACCTAATGGTAGTGAGATAATTATGGATTCTAATGACTTTAGAGGAATAAAAATTGTTGATTACGTTACCTCCACTAGATGCATCAATTGGATTAGAAGCTAGATATTCCAAGGATTGGGCTCATTCCTATCCTCAAGGGGCTTTAACAAAAGGAATATATCGAGTGGAAACTATAAAAAATGTTGTGCGTGATAATTGTGGAAATAAATCCAAGGCCATAGATGATATAGAAGTTTTAGAGGTTTTAGAGCCTTAAAAACATCCTTGTAGGAGGTATACCAGGAAAAATAGGGATAAAGAAGAAATATCTCCGACACCAATGGGATCCAGTCACCCCCATCAAAAAGAGGTTCCTATTTTATATTTTGAACTTTCTGAATAAGAAGGGAGGCCTAAAGAGGATCACTAGTTAGAAGGTATTGAATCTCTTACACAATCAACCATACTGAGATTGAATTATGTGTGACCTTAAACTATTCATCATTGGGAGAGTTTGACCCATGATCTTAGGGATGCATGGGCATTCCTTTAGCATGGCATTAAACTACCAGATGTTGGTGACATCAAGGTACCTTCTGATTGAAATCTGGATAACAACCTGGATAAAGTACATGAGTATATTATAGAGCTAGAGTCTTTTATATATACAAATGATGAAAAAATATCAGCCTCTAAATGAGTATCTCATATAATGGACGTAGGAGTACACAAAGGGGTAATTATCAACCCTGAGGATGAGTGGGATATTTATGTTAATACTGAGAATGTATTTTCCTTTTCTTTTTTCTCAACTCTTCTTTACCATTCATCATCATTAATCTTGATGAAAATGTATTTGTGCATCTTGAATGTAGGGAAGGCAACACTAGATCAGTTCTTGAATCACAAAAGTATGGGCCTACAGGTCTCCTATCAACACATGAAACGATCCTCCTAGGTCTCTATAACTTTCTCCAAGATTGATAATTATGACTGGGGTAATGGCGATGGATAATCCTAATCCATTACCTCAAATTTCTCCTTCCAAGAGGAGTGTTTCTATTTCTCCACAAACTTTTTAAAAGATATGAAAGAGAGTAATGAGATTGATCCGAAGTGTTCACCAAAGGTGTAAGTATTTATACTGTCCTTAGGGTATTGCAATTTTCTCAATACACTCTGGTAATCACGTTTATCCTCTTGCAGGATCTGTGTCTCTCTCTTCTCTCAAGGGACTAAGAGCTAATTCTTCTAGACCAGATAAGGAAACCCCAGGAGAAACCCAAGTTCATGTTGAATAATCTACTATCTTAGCAAATAAATCATCAAAAGACTCATCTATACTCATTCCTAGCTCCAATGGGATAGAGAAAAGTCATGGTAAGATCAAATACATTTCTCTTGAATATTAAAATCTTTGATAATATTCTTATTTTCAACATATTTCAGATCAGTTTCCTTTAACAATTGATCCTGAAATAACCAATGCTGGTATTTCTATTTCTCCAGAAGAAAGGAATGAAGACCCAGGGAAACCTAACATAAATACTGAGGTTGGACCAAACCTAGAAAGATCTGATGATGCTATACTGATTGAAGAGCCAATGGAAAAGAATGTCGGTGGAGCCAATTTGGGCATCAACCAACGTTTATTGGATTCTTTAAATGGTGAGGATGCTATAACATTCCAAGCCTCATACACTGAAATGATGGAATCCCTTAATCCAAATATTGACATTCTAGGTTTCATCAAGGTGTTTGGGGATTTTACTGAGGAATTTCAAGGATTTAAGTCCTTATTATTGCATTTTACATACACAATTGTTCTTATTTACTTGATTCTTTACATCAAAGTTCACCTTATGTACCTTTATCTACCAATAAATGTTGTAAAGTCTCTTCAGGGATGGGAAATTCCACTCTATACTTCTTCTATTGGAGCTACAGAAATACCTATAAAGGACCCTCCATCAAGAGACACTTTAGAGCCTTCAATTATGATAACTGGGCAAACTCAGGAGGGTGACCCTTCTTAAGAAACATCTACTCAACATGTTGAAGCTGAGAATACCGGGGATGAATCCAATCAAATGGATGACATATTATTGGGTAAATATCATCAGTTGTATGGATCATACTCTATTTTTACCATTTTTATGAAACTGATAATGATCTTGATTTATCATTTAGGATTATCAGCTTCCAGAGTTAGGTCAGAAGGTGAAGCTTCTATATTGGCTCAGACATCCCTAGAAGATGAAACTTATACTATTCCGAGAGAAGCAGAACAAGGATGCTCCTTAAGTGATCTGTTTCCAGAGTACATTTTACGTCATGGTAGTGACTCATATTCATATTTAGACATGCAATATGCTCTTGGCATGGCGCGTAAGAGGACATGGAGACATTCTGTAGCATAATTGTTGAGAATCATTTAAATGAACTTCCATCCCATTTTTCCAAACTCCCATAATTATTTTGCATATTGGTATTCGGTGGATTTAATTATTGACCAGTCTAGGATGCAATGAAAGAGACCATTAACCAACGGGAGCATGATCATAAGCTACGGTACGATTTTGAAAGGGCTAAATGTTTCATCAATGTTGAGAGCTTCCAAGCTGCAGTATATGAGGTAGAAGCATATCATAACAAGAAATCAATCTAAATCAGCCAAAAAATAAAATAATACACAAGGGATTCATTATATCTTTAACAAAAACTGGATACTATTCATAACAAACTTGAGAAATTGAACCAGACATTGGGAGAAACCCAATTAGAGGGGATAACTGTCATTTCAACTGCAAAGGAATCACTTCTTCGGGATGAGGAGGCTAGAGTTACTTAGTTATCTCAACTTCAACAAGAATGTGATATGTATTATGAAGTTGTTCAACAAATAAAGAGTCATGTTGAGAGTTTATGTTGAAACATGACAGAGAGGCTCCATTTTGTGGATGCCCCTCTGATTTCATATAAATGGAAGAAATTTTGTCTTCAATCATATATATGTTCTCATTCTTGCTTTTTTTTAATTTCAATATTAAAGGTAATGATGATGATGACTCTTTTTTTTAAATCATCAAACCTTCATTTTAGACAATCACGATTACAATGAAAAGAATGGGAGTGCTCAAAAATTTCTTATTAATCCAATGAGCCTAATGATCATAGTTTGATTTTTTCTGGAGTTATATGGAAAATCCCACAAACTTCATATCCTTTGAATTTTTATTGCTCAATATTACCTAAATCATACAGAAATATAATTTTAGTGAGATAAGACTCGACTTTTGTTCAGAGTTCCCTTTGCAGGTTATCAATCGGGTGAGTACCATGTCTCTTATTGTTAGCAGTTTAGAGTCCTGAATGTTGGACTATGAAGGGTTAGTATTTATGGTCGAACAACTTTGACAATAAATTTTAAAATTAGATCCCAAACAAGAATCGGTGGCTAAGACTTGATTTAATATTATTTAAAATATTTCAACAGGGAATCTTGAGCCATGATTTTTATGGTCACCAAATTTAAAATTTGTATCAACATAAGGGGAGTCTCCTCCAAGAACGAAGTTACCATTATTTTAAAAACTCGTTATGGGAGTTGTGTTATGCAGGGCCAACTAGGGCATATGCTGTATAGCCAAATAATGACATATTTTGACTGACATGCCCATTATATAGGCAACTTATGTAAGGATAACTAAGGGCATGTAAAACTTGTTTAAGCAAAAAAGTTCTTAGGAATTTAACATTTTACTGCTGATAGACAAGGGAAAATAAAATTTGGGTGACTCAAGAACAAAATGGGTGGTTTTTTCAAGAAAAGAAATTTTAAGAATGAAAGTCTTGTCTATGCCAACATATTTCATAAATAAGAAAATCATTTCTACACAAATTTGGTGTATGAAGAATGGTTAAAATTTATCTGAAAGGGGAATTTATGATATAAAATTGTGCAGTTTTAAGTCATACAGTGAAGAGATTGTACTATGAAGTTATAAGTCTTATAGTGAGTACATTAAGCTATGCATTTTTAAGTCATGTAGTGAGGACATTGTACTATAATGTTTTAAGTCTTGTAGTGAGGACATTATACTGTTTAGTTTTAAGTCATGCAGTGAAGAAATTTTTTGGATTTAATTTATTGTTTTTACCTTCAAAAAAAGGTATGAAACTCTCCCAATTTCTTGATGATTTATTTGGAAAAATACTATCATATTCAAGTATGGAAGGGAAAATTGTAAACTGTGATTTGGGAATTTCTAGATCTGAAGATTGATATGGAAAAAGGGATAAATGCATTAGAATAAGTCTTTTCTAAGAACAAAGTTACCATTATTTTAAAAAACCATTATGGGGGCTGTATTATGTAGGGAAAACTGAGGAATATGATGCATAACCAAATAGTGGAATCTTTTAACTGATATGAATATTATGTAGACAACTTTTATGCATGTCCACCTAAGGGTACATACTGCATAGTTAAGCAAAAGGGCTCTTATGAATTTTGACATTCTATTTCTAAAAGATGAAGAAAGTTTATGGAGATTTAGATTTTCTGAAGCACAGAGATTGGATTATGGATAAAGGTACCTGAATATGGAGAGGGAATTTCCAACTAATATTTCCAAAGAATCAAAGGAATATGAATTCTACAAAGGTCTGACCCAAACGTAGAAAGTATGATGTTTGTAGTTTAAGTTCATACAACTAGGACCAGAAATGGAAACAATATATGTTATGCGACCAAGTGATTCCATGGTTATTTCTTATTTATTTGAACACATGGAGAAAGAAATGTGGAAACCATGGTATTTAATACTTTCAGATCGAGAGAAAGATAGTGGGACAAATATACCTGAATGACTGTTTAAAAGATAGATTCTTATATACTGTCATCAAAGTTTGAAGGGTACAAAGACACTATAACGAAGAATAAAATTACCATCATTTAAAAAACCTGTTATGGGATCTTTATTATGCAGGGCCAACAGGGAAATATACTGTATAGTCAAATAATGACATATTTTGACTGACAGACCCGTTATGTAAGTAAATTATGCAAGGCCCCCTAAGGGCATGTACAATATAGTCAAGAAAAAGAACTCTCAATTATTAGAGACTCTATCACCAGAAAACGTAAGAAATATTATGAAGATCTGGAAATATTCATGATTGAGAGTGTGAAATATAAAATAGGGTTATGCTCAATGCACATAAGAAATATTTGAATCAATATTGGCTATGAGTTTGATGTCCTTTACATAGTTATGACTCATATGTAAAATGGAGACTTTCATTGTTTCCTTTTGAATTAACATTTTGATATGTAGTTTAATGTCATGCTATGAGGACATTATACTATTCAATTTTAAGTCTTGAAGTGAGGATGTTATACTGTTCAGTTTTAAGTCATACAGTGAGGACATTGACATACCCACAAGAAATTAAGACACTTTATTTATATAAAGAAGCCTTTTACCCAATTCCTAATCCCACATGAGCAATGCCTGGTATGAGAAACAAGGAGAAATAAGGTTTTCTTATATAACACATAGGTGAAACAAGTGAAGAATATTAGTGTTAGATTTCCATGAAGTTTAATGTAATGCGGTAAGGACGAAGATGAACCAATGTGAAGAGAATGACTTGTTGTCACTGGATTAAGGGATAAAACCCAAGTGTCACTACGTGTCTTGATGAGGGAAATAATCAATCCATACGTAGTTATTTAAACATTCCCTAAGTAGGTTTTATTCTTATATTAGTAATAAAGGGTTTTTTATATATCTTGGCTGGGCCCAAGATTGGAGATCCAGGCATCTCTACGTATCTCATATATATGAGAATCAAGCCGTACGTAGTACTTTAAATAATCATTTCCCACAACAATCGAGTTTTACATGAGAGACAAGGGGCTTTAACACATTCCAGAAGAATGATTAAATTTAAAACACAAGATAGTATGAAAATAAAATCATGTATCTTAAAAGAGCACTCTGTATAGATCTAGTTCATATATAGGAGAAGAGAAAGGGAAATAAAAATTTTGTGATTGTGGTTAGGCCCAAGATTGGAAATCCATTCATCTCTACACATCTCAAATAGATGAGAATCAAGCCACACGTAGTTCTTGAAACCAGGTCCCAATGAAGATCTAACTCAGACATATGGAAGATAAGGACTCATGTGCCCCTAAGGATTAGCAATGATGTCTATGATTCTTGCTTATGGAAGCACCTAATGTCAAATCGAAAAGATGTTAACTATACAGTTTAATGTCGTGTAACGAGGAAAAATAGTGTCATTCAGTTTAATGTTGTGCAACAAGGACAAAGATGCTACGCATTTTAACATCAAGCATCATGGATGCTTATGGTTGTTACACAGTATAACATCTTTCAAATAGTAATTTGTACTATTTAGTTTTAAGTCTTGTAGTAAGGACATTGGGGGCTATGGATTTTTTAGTCTTGTAGTGAGGAAAAGTGATCTATTCAATTAGAAAAATTATTTATTCAAGAATATCACATTGGTTGGATTTGTAATGAGCTCTCCATCCATTGAGATTAAGGAATAAGATCCATTTGAGTAAACCTTATGTATGAAATAATTTCTTTCCCACATTGGCTCAAGCTTTGGAGGTTTCTTTCCTAGTATCATTGGAGTTCTGAGGACTAATACCAATTCTTCTTGAAGAAATGAATGGAGGATAACTTTCTTGTTAAAAGCCTATGTTATTCTGTTTTAATAGAGTTATAAATGATGAGAAGTATGAAATATTTTCTTTTCTAAATGTTCCAACTCATTAAACCATTTTTGAGACCTATCATCTATAGAAAAATGATCATATATTACAAATCTGATTAAAGGAAATTGCATTTAAATTGGAAAAACTACTTCTGTTCTGTATACCAATGAATAAGAAGTTTCCTGGGTGACAGTACATGTAGTAGTCTGATAAGCCCATAAATAATTAAAAAGTTTACTAGGACATGATTTCTTATCTTTATCCACTATATTCTGGAGTATATTTGATAAGGTCTTATTGAAGGACTCTATCTATACATTGGATGCTGCATGATAACAAGATGAATGGTTAGATTTGATATTATATTCCTGATATAAATTTTTTACCTCAGCAAAACAAATATTTGTGTCATTGTCCATCAAAATAGCATGAGGGACACCAAATATGGTGATGATATTAGTTTTTACAAAACTAATAGTAATTTGGGCTCCGACTTCTTTGATAGGTATAGCCTCATCCCATTTGTAGAAAAATTCATCAGGAGTAAGAATATAATTTAACTACTTAGCCGTGCCGAGAGGATAAGGTCCCACAACATCCATTCCTCATGTGGCAAATATCCAGGAGTATTTAGTTGTATGTAGAAACTATGGGGGCTGATGAATGAATTTGGAATGAATTTGGAAGGGATGAAATTTTTTAGTGAAATATGTAAAATTCTGCGTCATTGATTGACAAAAGTTTCCAAGCCTTCAGATATGATCAGAGAGTCTATGCCAAGACTGATGGGCACAACAAACTCCTAAATTCACTTCTTTTAGGAAAGATGTAGTTTCTTTTCCATTAGTACATCTAAGGAGGATTCCATTGAATCCTCGTTTGTAAAGGATATTCTGGTGGTCTGGACTATCATAAAGAGTAAAATTGGCCACTCATCATCAGATCTGTTATTTTTCAGCCCTATCTGGTGGAAGTAACCCATTTTGATGGAAATCTACAATGAGTGTTCTCAATTATGTGGTATGACCATATGGCTCAGAAATAGGGATAATCTCTTTAATTTCCTTCATTTTGGGTTGAACGAAAGGTGAGACCACATGACAATGGGAAATGCTAATGATTGTCTCTTCCCAATTTGGATCTTCCAGAGATATATCTACATTAGCCAGTCCATCATATTGGGTGTTTTGTGATCAAGGGACATAATACAATGTAGTCTCTAAGGGAAATTCAGCCATTAACCCTCTGATGTAATCACACAAAGAGATTAACACTTCTTTTTTGATAGAATATTCACCATTGATTTTCTTGATTACTAATTCTGAATCACCTTTCACTTTTAAGTGATTCACTTTCACTTGAAGGGCCAATTCCAAACCTACGATGAGAGCTTGATATTCTACCTCATTATTGGTACCACTTTCAGATAATAGGAATGAGTAAGAAAACAATGCCTATTCTGGGGAAATAAGGACAATTCCTAACCCAAATTTGTTGAGTTTAAGGTTTTCCATTCTCTTCCATATTGGACTTCTGGAGGAACCATCAAAGTACATCCCCCCATGTTTGGGAATTATCCTAAATGGAGAATATCTCTTCATCAAGAAGTTCTGTATTTAATGATGTATCTTCCACATATGGATGTTCAACAAGAAAGTCATCCAGAGCTTGGAATTTTATTTCCTTCTGAGGCACAAACTAGATATCAAACTATTTCAGAATAAATTCCCACCATGCCAAACACCCTGTAAGCATAGGACGACTAAGGATAAATTTGAGTGGTTTATTGCGAGACACCGATTGAACCTCATTATGTTGGAGGTAGTTTCTTTATTTTTGAACTGCAAATATTAATGCTAGACAACACTTTTCAATACTTGTGTACTGAGATTCCACATCAAGCATAGTTTGATTGAGATAGTAAAGGATATTTTCATTCCCAACATCATTCTTTTATGCAAGAAAGGCACCTAGTGATCTCTCTAAAGCTATCACATAGAGAATAAGTGGTCTTCCTTCAACAGATGGAATTAATACTAGTGGACTCAATAGATATTTTTTGTAGGTATAAAATGATTCTTGGTAGTATTCATTCTATTGATAGGTGACCCCCTCTTTATTAATCTATTGAAGGGAAAACACTTGCCAGCCAAATTGGCAATAAAGCACTAAATATAACACAAGTTTCCTTGAAGTCCTATTAATTATTTCAAATTTCTAGGAGGTGACATACCAAGGATCAATTTTGTTTTCTCAAGATAAAAATTGATTCCGCGATGGTGTACAATGAATCCAATGAACTTTTATAAGGTTACCCCAAAAACACATTTTAAGGGGCTCATCTTCAAACTATGTTGCTGAAGTTTATTGAATTTGATCTCCAGATCAGCCAGGTGATTAGAACATTGTCTGGATTTGACCACCAAATCATCCACATAACATTCAAAAAAATTCCCTAAAAAGGGTTTGAAGATATGGTTCACGACACATTGGTATGTTGCACCGACATTCTTTAAGACAAAGGGAATTACCTGATAGAAAAACACACCTTGTGGGGCTCTGAAGGTGGTAGATTCTTCATCCTCTTGGCCCATACGAATTTGATTATACCTAGAGTAGCCATCCATGAAATAAAGAGCTTCATAACCAACTGTTGAATCAATTAAAAGCTATGTAATTGAAACTAGAAAATCATCTTTAGAACAATGATGGTTAAGATCTCTGAAATCAATGAAAACTCTGATTTTCCCATTCCTATTTTTCTTTGGTACAATGTTGGCCAGCCATTTTGGATATTGAACTTACCTGAAAAAAGTTGTCCTTTATAAGCTTATCAACTTCAGCTTCAATTTTAGAGGCATGAGTTGGGTGTGTTCTTCTTACTGCCTGCTTGAATCTGTGATGTTCTTCTGGAAAACCCAAATAATTGGTGGCTATATCAGAATTAAGACCTAGAATTTTTGTATAATTCCAAGAAAATATATCTCTATTTTTCTTTAGAAATGAAGTATACACCTCTTTATCTTCAGAAGGCATGGACACACTAATTAGAGTGGGGGTGGATCTTCTTCTGTACCCAGATTTATTTCTCTGAGCTCATCCACAGTTGTAGAGACACCTTCCTCAAATGATGGAAGAGCATCCCAAAGAACTTTCTATTCTTCTTTATTACATGTTACCTCTTCTGTTTCTACTTTCATAGTAGATTGTGGGGAAAAAATTCCAGAATTAGGGGAGGCATCAGAATTTGAACATCCTGAAGAAGAGGTCACTATATCTGACTCTAATGATGATGAAGGGTCTTCCTGTGACAATAAAGAGGAGATTATGGATTGGGAATCAATATATTTGTCTTCCTCTAACATTTCTACAACTTCTACTCTGATTGATAAAGTAGAGGCCTATTTTAGTTCATTAGATGGTATGATGACATCTCCATTAAAGCTCCCATCATTGCTTAGTGAATCAGCAATTTCTCCCAAGTTGTGAGGCTTAGTGGCCGTAATCGACATTATGGAAGTCACTGGATGAGTGCTTGGATTTGGTTTTACCCTTTTAATTTGATTGATGGGTAGCACATAATCTATATTCAAATGTATGAATGGGTTTACTAGAATATTTTCCTTTATCATGGACCTCGTTCCTTTTGTGTGATAAAACTCTACCTCAATGTATTGAGATTTACACATTTTCAATGGATCCTTGTCACCATACAATGTCCCGATTTGACCATTAAAACAGTACTTAAGGCATTGATGGTATGACAAAGGTATGGATGCATGTTGTTGTAGCCAAGTCCTTCCAAGCATAATGTTGATGGTTGTGTACTAACGAAAAACCATGAAATCTGAATTAGAAACAAGATCTCCAAATTTATTTTTGAGTGTAATCTCACCCAGAGGTTCTTGATCGTTCTTTTCATATCCTTATAACATTAAAGTGGAAGGAGATAAGTCAGATTCAGTCAAGCCTAATCAACGAAGTGTATGAAATGGAACGAGGTTTACTCCAGAGCCATTATCAATGAAGGATCGTCGGATGTCTATGTCATTGACATTTCCAGATAAATACAAGGGTTTGATATGTCAATTTATAACATCAACATCAACTTCATATGTAAAATATATGACTGCATGACAATTTTCAGAATCATTCTCTATACGGTAAACCTCAGCAGCTAAAACTTCAGTTTCAAACTCTTGAGGACTTGACAAAGCCCAAATAAGTGCTTCTAGAAGATCTTTTGATAGATTCAAGGCATCCAGAATTGATAACTTGGCCATTACTTGGGCCAGTTGTTTCAAAAAATCATACTTTTGATCCAAAGGTATGTGTTTCCCAGCATTGAAATATGGTTTTGTAGTTGTCTTAGAAGTTTATGCTTCTAATGTAGATGTACCATATGTCAAATCAGAAGCTAGAAATATTCTTGTCTTTGGTAGATTAGATTGAATAGGTCTATCTACTTAATGAGAGGAAGATGGTGTGACATCTAATAATTCCTCCAAAATAATCACAACAGAATCGAACCTGTCTTGCATGGAAGAAACTTCATGTTCTTGTTGAGCTCACTGAAGGGCTCTTCCATGAGTTTCTTCTTCATAAATGGTTCGAGTCGGGGTAGAGTTAAAATGGTGGTTTTTAGAATTTCCACGTCTTCCCCTATATCCTCAACCTTGGACTCTTCCTATGGCTCACTAATTAGGTATAAGGAACTCTGGCTCATTATAATCAGAATCACCATTGGAAAAAGGATCTGTTAAGTGTATAACATTGATAGAACCAAAATCAATTCTTCATATGATGAAGATTCTACCTAACAGGTAAGTTCTAGTTATGTCGTTTGGTGGGGCGGTGCCCATACTTTTGAAGCATATGGCATGAAATATACCAAGGTCAAGGACAAATTTGGCCTTGAAACGAGATCATCTTCTTCTGACTGCTCTTTGTCCTTCTGATCACCTCGCTTCTTTGAGGATTTAACTTTTTATGAAAGTAGTTTTACTATGGAAAGAGTGGAAGAGGACACAATCAGTTGTTTCAACTGTGTTCATAAAATGGTACGAGTTTGGTTAATCATTTTCCCGATCATCCAATAATTATATTTCTGTACATTTTTTATTTTGAATTCCTGCCATTCACCTTCTTCCTATAGATCAGTAGCATTAACACATGATACTTGAGATAAAAAACTTTTCTGTTTCACTTGTCAAGAGCCTACAATTTTTTACAGGAGGTCCTTAAAAATGAAACACTCCTGAATGGGATGCCCAAACATCTAGTGAAAGGAACAATAATTTGGAAGATATTCATCTCCTTCTTTGTTTGGTTTCTTTGGCCTTGGAAACTGAACAAATTTTTTTCCAAATTTGAGATGAAGTAATCGAGAACTTATTCATTCTGGAAGGAATAAAATTTTCTTTTTAATTCCTCAAATTATTTCTGCCTTTGATCTCTTTGATCATCTTGACGAGACGGTCATTAATGATGAGACTATGGAGATGGATCCCTTCGATACAATGATGGTTTTAAAGTGGAAATAGGTTTATGTGCTTTCTTGAGTGTAACGGTAGTAGCCTCGGCTTTCCCTATTCTCATTCCCAGAGCTGATGGAATTACATGAGTTTTTTCCTTAGTTTCTATAATAGAATCTTTTATCTTATAAGAAATTGAAGTAAGGTCTCAAAACCATTCTATGTATTTTACAGGGATCAATGGTATGTGTAACTCATCACGTATATTTTCCACATAAATTGGCAACAAATATTCTTGAGGGAGTTCTATATTTAAGGAATATGTTAATCATTTCCATCATGCAATGAAATCTAAAACTTTTTCATTCTTCCTTAGTTTACAATAGTTCAGATAAAAAACTATTGTCTTCAGTAGCATTGAGCTAAATTGAAGAAGGAATTTCTGGTAGAGATCTTTCCATCTAGTAATTGATCGAGATTGTAAACTTGTGTACCAGACAAAAGCAGGTCCCTATAGTGACTGGACAAAACACCTAAGTTTTACTACTTCTTTTTGTTGAAAATTTAACATCATGGGATCACAAAGAGAAACTAAATGTCATGACCCATCCTCGGGACCTGTGTCGTGACTACCCCAAGCCCGCCTTCCATAGGCCAGGGGCTAGCGACTAGCACCAAAGGCGTAAAATCCCGATAACTGGGAAGGCATTGCCTTTATAAAAGAAAACAAGCACCAAAGAGTACAAGCGGAAACAAAACACTAAGTACAAAAGAAAAGATGAAAAGTAAATGGGCCAGAATACAAACCCAAAAGAAAGTATGACTACAACTGAACAAGGTACAACAGCAAAAAGACAAACAACCGGAAGAAGGAAGCTTCTCCTGGGTCATCCTCCTTGGATCCTACCTGAAGGGTAGGTACAGATAGCCTCCTCCACGCTCTCATCCTACAACCTCCTCTGTGAGATGTCACGTCGTGTAGTCCACCTCCGGGTACTGGCTCGTTGTGTAGTCCACCTCCGGGTACCGTCCAGTCCTCGAACACTCGGCCTCCGTCAGCGCTTCCCGTCGTCTGCAACCAACACAACGAGGTGCGGGCATAGCCCGTGCAGGGGTGAGTATAACGATACTCAGTAGGGACCCCGAGACCCTCAAGGTCTCACTAAAACCAATAAGGATAACCACAAAGAAGATCTCAACAGATAACCTCTACTTAGGTATATGCCCATACATATACCTAAGTTATCAAGTAACCCATTTCAATCATGAGGAAACACAAGGATTGTGAAATAAACGGATGACCACTACCCAGGTATATGCCCATACATATACCTAAGTTATCAAGTGACCCATATCAATCATGAGGTATACACAAAGGTCAAAAGTCTCAGCTCAAACCAGGATTTTCATTATCGAAACCGTAACTGCTGAAGAGCTCCGTCTCTGGAGTGTACAGTGGTCCTGTCACGACTCCGAGGTATTACTCACTAACCTAAGACTGCTGAGGTACTCCTCCTGTCGAGTACCGCGGGCCTGCCACCTCACACAATAGTGCTTCCCGCCGGGGTCTGCCACCCAACACAGTAGTGCTCCCCCTCATAGCCTACAGAGGTACTCCTCCTGCCGAGTACCGCAGGTCTGCCACCTCACATAGTAGTTCTCCTCCGCTGTGGGTCTGCCACCTCACAAAGTAGTGCTCCCCACTGGGCTACGTAAGTCACTCCGAATCGAATCGGACAAGCAGTCTTCAGGTCTCTGCCAGCTATACGGTCTCCGTACTCCGTATGCTCATCTCTAGGAGGGTCCGCTCCACGATCTACAAGTCGATACTCCAAGTATATCAAAGTCCCACGAAGAATTTTCTCAAAGGACCGCCTCATCACAGGGGTATCAACGCAACAGACGGCGCGTCAATCGGACGCCCAGTCTATGAGTTATTAGCCTTTTCGTCCCAGGGGCCCGGTTGGTTTCGTGAGTGAACCAACCCGGCCGTATCTCAACAATACCCCGAAATCCCATAGGGTATACTCATAGGGACCGTTACTCAACGTGATCACCAACACCACTGACGGTTCGTCAAATGGACATCTGGTCTGAAAGATATCAGCTTTTCCGTTCCAGGGCCCCGGTTGGATTTCGGTGCGATCCAACCCGACCACTATCCATCTGCATCCAAATCTCGGCGAAGGATTCCAAAAGTTCCGTATCATCAACAGGAACTCAACGCAACAGACGGCACGTCAATCGGACGCCCGATCAGAGAGTTATTGGCTTTTCCGTCTCACACCCACCCTGGGAATCTTCCAGGAGGTCACCCATCCTGATCACTACTCTAAGCCAAGCACACTTAACTATGAAGTTTTAACCACGTAGGATCCCGAAAAGGAAGGTGCACCTTGAGTATAGTATACCGAAACGACCGACTTGATCCAAGGATCGCGTTGCCGCTGACGGCGAGTCGTTTGGAGGCCCGTAGCCCAAGATACGGGCATTTGACTGAAAGTGGTCCGAAACTGGGGGGTCTGGGCCCGGGCCGACCCGGCCCGACCCCCCCTGGGTCGGCCGAACCGGGTCGACCCGCCCCGGGCGGCGACCCGGCCCGACGACCCGGCCCGGCTCGGAAAACCCGGCCCGGCCGGCGGCGCGGGCCGGTGCGGCGGCGCGGTCCGGCGCGGCAGCGCGGACCGGCACGGCAGCGCGGCCTGGGCGCCGCGCGCGGGGGGCAAAGCCCCCCCCCCCCCCTTTGAGAACCGTGGCCCCTTAATTGGGGCCGCTTTTGAGACCCGGCTAGGGGAAATTAATTCCCATGGTCTCTACTGTCCGGCCGGCCCGCACTGGCCGGCCGGTTTCACCAGCAAGGACCGGCGACGGCCGGTCCTTCCTTCGCCGACACCGACGGCCCGATGCCGGCCGCCGATCATCTTGCTCCACAGCGGCCCGGAATCGGCCGCGGCCTATGCCGTCCGGCGCGATGCGACGACATCGCTTCCCTCCGATGTGGCCCCGCTCCGACCGCGACACCTTTGACTTTCTTCGACGCGACGCGACGACGTCGCGTTCTTGGATTTCTTTCCACGGCGCGGCGCAACGGCGCCACACAATAATTGTCGTGCGATTCTCGCGTGGTGCGACGACACCACGCCATCCCGTTCCATCCGCAAGGAAACAATTATGAACATAGGAGGGGGGGTTCGGCCGTGTTGGTGCGGTCCGGGCCCCCCTCTCGTTAGACAATAACATTTAATCCTTTATCCTCGAAGTTCGACATTCTAGAATCAAGAATGGAAAATAAATAAATAAAATATCAACAATCCCCTACCTCGGATTCAAGTGCGGAGCACGCCAATCAAGCCGCGGAAGACTAGCGTCGCGGAGGTCGGGCGTCGCGGAAATCGAACGTCGTTTCTGTTGACGTCGAGGTGCGTCCGAAGAGGTACGTCACTGGAGAAGCTTCGTAAGCTGCTGGAGATAGTCCGAGGAGGAAACAACGTCTCCTTTCGTTGACATGGGAAGAAGATCGAAGAAGCGGCGTCGTCGATCTTCGGAAACTCACCGGCTACGAAGAATAGAAGCGGCGTTCTTCGTCGGAGCTTAAGTGTTCTTCGTGTTCTTCGTCAAGGTTGAAGAAGATGGAGAGAGCTTCTCAAAATCTCTCAAGGTGGCAAATGAGACCAACCCAAAATAAAATAAGCTTAATCCTTATTTTATTTACACAACTAAACATTTGAATTTCAAAAGATAAGAAACGAACCATTAATTCATAGAATTAATTCAACGAAAGAAACAACTCATTTAATTTACGAAATAAACCGCCCAATTAAATGGTCTGTTAAGAATTTAAGAAAACGCATCAGTTGACATTCATAAAGACGGGTTTTCATGGGTGCATTACTTAGCGGAAAGAAACGGCGGGGCTCGTGCGGGCCCCACCTCACAAATATCCTACCAAGAGGGTAGTATATTTCTGGATAGTACCCTATCCGATTCAACTCAGATTAAGCCGCTTTTAAGTGGCTTCAAGTGGCTTCCAAGTGGCTTAAGTGAAATAAAATAAAGTTGTCGCAAAATTATTTTATTTCTTAACTTTAAGCCCGAAAATTAAAAACCACACCCGAGAAAATGCAACTCCGGAAGAGGCGTTTCTAAGCAAATACCGGCGATGTGATTCCATATGTGCCCTCAGAATTCGATTCCGAGCACCGGTTCAAAAGTTAGAAAAACCTGCTCGTCCGTTCACTGAACGTACCCGAGCCAAACTTCAGAAATTGATTCCGGGCACACCGGGCCTCGGAATCAGGCGCCGTCAGAAACTGCATTCTTGTAAAATTCCCAAGAAAATTAACAATAAAATTTCCTTGGAATTTACGGGTCTTTACATTACTCCCACCACAGGGCTTTATGTCCCTGTAAAGCTTCACCACAAACTTAGGGAAACAAAGCGGTACTGAGCACACATCTGAGCCTTCCGCTACCATGTGCTCACTTGGAGGTTCCCGCGCTGCCAAAGAAAGTGCACAAGAGGAATCGACCATCCTCGTAGGATCCGCTCCTGTCGATCCTTGATCCCCACTAGAACCTCCGTGGAAGTAACCCCATCGCCATTGTCCTGCTCCTCATGGTCGATGATATGCGAAGGGTCGAGCATGTATCTCCTCAGTCGGGATACGTGGAAAACGTCTTGCACCTAGTGAAACTGAAGTGGATGGGCCAAGCGGTAAACCACCTCGCCTACCCAGCTGAGGACCTAGAAAGGTCCGTTGAACCTTGGAGATAACTTGCCTCCCTGGCCAAATCTCCGTAAACCTCGTCGAGGTGAGACCCGTAAGAAGACGTGGTTGTCATCCTCGAACTCCAGAGGTCTCCATTTCTGTTAGAACTGAAACTCAAAATGACTGCTGCTACGAGGGTAAGGTTGACCGACTCAAGAGTGATCGGTCTCACCCTCCTGTGCAAGAGTTACCCTGCGCTGCCTGGGGTTTCCTTTTCCGCCGACCAAGGAAAACCCATCCCGACATTTGCCTAAAACCGTCAATTTGAGTATGAACAGTTATTTCCCATTCCGTACTCAAACTAACGTCGTAAGGCCTCGACGCTGCCACCAAGAGATTCCAACTAGAACTCTCGCCTCGAGGGTCTGACCACACCGTCGGCGTAAGTGTGATTATCGAGTCTCCTCTCAAGGTATCTCCAGACGTGAGGGTCAAGTCCACGGCTTACCAGAAACTCTAGGTCTGGAACAAGATTTGTGAAAGCAAGGAATGATTCATATTGACGTCCGTTATTACAGAAGCTAGTATTGGACACAGACTGTCCCTTGAATCATTTCTAGAGCCATTGGGTCACACTCCTTGACCGCATGCAGCCGCACTCTTCCTCCGCCCTCCAGCTCCCTGAGCCTGGCGGGAATAACTAAGGTGGGTGGGTGTACCATGTTAGGATGTACACCACCTCATGCTTCTCTCCTAGCTCTGCCTCCCCGTATGCCTCTTCGCAGACTCATCTCTATTTGAAGCTTCCTCTTTTTGAAACATTTAACACGCCTGAGTCTCTAAGACTGGCACCAGTTTCCTGTTTCTTACTACACTGTGCAGTCTTCATCCTCTATTGGATGACTTGGACCTTCTTTAGTCTCACAAGAGCTGCTACAATTTCTTCTTTGCCGATAAGAGAAATCCGATCTCATCCCCTGGATGAACCACATTCGTTGCCTAATACAGTCAATCCTGACATAAATGATGCATTCATGCCATGGATGACGTCGTAAGGCCTCGACGTAACTACCAAGAGATCCAACTGTCACTCTCGCCTCCAAGGGTCGAGTCACACTGTCGGCATCAGTGTGAGGTCACCGGGTCTCCTCCAGTAGAAATCTCGAAAGTGAGGGTCAAGTAAAAAGTTTAACCGGGAGCACTCAGTATCAACCAAACAAAAAGGACAGGAAAGAAAAAATCACAAGATAAGTGTCTTTTTATTATTGCAGCTCATAATACAAAGACACGAATACAAAAGAAACACGGAACTAGAAGTACAAAGGACGTATACACTAGTTCCGCTCCTGTCCACCTGCTCCCGGAGCTCTACTGCCTTGTCCACTGCTCGACTGTTGCTCAAGCACCCGCTGCTGCTTCTGTCTCGGTGGCTCCTCCAACACCCGCTGATCAACCGTGCGGGGGGTCGTACAGTCACGTGCCAGGTGAACCTTCCTGCCGCAGGAGAAACACTCTCCGTTTCTGGAACGCCTGGCTCTGACCCCACCCCGGGTTCCCCGCACCACTGATCCTAAAACCCGAGATCATCCAACTGCTGGTCTGGTCCTCCTGGACCTCTGCATCATCTGTCTACTGCCCACAGATGACTCGGCAACTGATCGAAAACCCTGCGGCAAAGGCAGAAGCTCCCATACACGCTGGGGGTGTAGAGCTTCTGGCACAAACTCCATCCTGAAGAAGGTCTCTAAGTCTTCCCATGTGAAGGCCATCCCATCGCAAAACTGGAACAAGTGGCTCAACCACCTGCCTGGTGCTGCCTGAAGAAGGCTGGCAACAAAGATCACCATGAATTCTGTCGGCGTCCCCACTAGCCTGAAGACTCCCACCACAGCCTCCAGCCAATCCTCAGCCGCCTGCGGGTCCGTCTCTCCCCAGAACCTGGGTGGCCCTGGTACTGGAACTCGTGCAGCGCACTCAAGTGGCGTGCATCGCCTACTGCTGGGGCTGGTGGCATCGGTGGCCCAACGTATGGTAGTATTGCTGGTGCCTCCGCTGGTGCCTCAACTGCAAGAGGGCCCTGTACCGAAGCCTCGTCGCTCGACAGGCTGTCAGTACGCACATCCCTCTGGGCTCTAGCTAGTCGTTCATGAAAAGGCATCCTGAAAGAAACAATGTAACACGGTCAAAGGTTTATACCTGGTGAGCTGACCTGGATGAGCTGTTTTAAGGGAAAACCTTTGAAAACACACACGCAATCAGTGTTTTCGTGCACAAAGTCGGGAATCAGTCGTCAGGGTCCTGGTGTATGGATACGTCGGCCGCCCGCACCAACACTGGACTCCCTGAACTGAAAACCACACTCAGTACTCTTAAAACTATTGCTTCACAGAAAGAAACATCAGAGTTATAAGTTTTGTGGTAGAACTGAACTCCTCTGATACCAATTTTTCACGACCCGTCCTCGGGACCCGTACCGTGACTACCCCAAGCCCGCCTTCCATAGGCCAGGGGCTGGCGACTAGCACCAAAGGCGTAAAATCCTGATAACTGGGAAGGAATTGCCTTTATAAAAGAAAACAAGCACCACAAAGTACAAGTGGAAACAAAACACTAAGTACAAAAGAAAAACTGAAAAGTAAATGGGCCAGAATACAAACCCAAAAGAAAGTACGACTACAACTGAACAAGGTACAACAGCAAAAAGACAAACAGCCGGAAGAAGGAAGCAGCTCCTGGGTCATCCTCCTCGGATCCTACCTGAAGGGTAGGTACAGATAGCCTCCTCCACGCTCTCGTCCGCCAACCTCTTCTGTGAGACGTCACGTCGTGTAGTCCACCTTCGGGTACTGGCTCGTTGTGTAGTCCACCTCCGGGTACCATCCAGTCCTCGAACACTCGGCCTCCGTCAGCGCTGCCCATTGTCTGCAACCAACACAATGAGGTGCGGGCATAGCCCGTGCAGGGGTGAGTATAAGGATACTCAGTAGGGACCCCGAGACCCTCAAGGTCTCACTAAAACCAACAAGGATAACCACAAAGAAGATCTCAACAGATAACATCTACTTAGGTATATTCCCATACATATACCTTAGTTATCAAGTAACCCATCTCAATCATGAGGAAACACAAGGATTGTGAAATCAACGGATGACCACTACCCAGGTATATGCCCATACATATACCTAAGTTATCAAGTGACCAATCTCAATCATGAGGTATACACAAAGGTCAAAAGTGTCAGCTCAAACCAGGATTTTCATTATCGAAACCGTAACTGCTGAAGAGCTCTGTCTCTAGAGTGTACAGTGGTCCTGTCACGACTCCAAGGTACTGCTCACTAACCTAAGACTGTTGAGGTACTCCTCCTGTCGAATACCGCGGAACTGCCACCTCACACAGTAGTGCTTCCCACCGGGTTCTGCCACCCAACACAGTAGTGATCCCCCCTCATAGCCTACAGAGGTACTCCTCCTACCGAGTACCGCGGGTCTGCCACCTCACAAAGTAGTGCTCCCCACTGGGCTACGTAAGTTACTCCGAATCGAATCGGACAAGCAGTCTTCAGGTCTCTGCCAGCTATATGGTCTCCGTACTCCGTATGCTCGTCTCTAGGAGGGTTCGCTCCACGAGCTACAAGTCGATACTCCAAGTATCTCAAAGTCCCACGAAGAATTATCTCAAAGGACCGCCTCATCACAGGGGTATCAACGCAATAGACAGCGCGTCAATCGGACGCCCGGTCTATGAGTTATTAGCCTTTTCGTCCCAGGGGCCCGGTTGGTTTCGTGAGTGAACCAACCCGGCCATATCTCAACAATACCCCGAAATCCCATAGGGTATACTCATAGGGACCGTTACTCAACGTGATCACCAACGCCACTGATGGTTCGTCAAATGGACATCTGGTCTGAAAGATATCAGCTTTTCCGTTCCAGGGCCCCGGTTGGATTTCGGTGCGATCCAACCCGACCACTATCCATCTGCATCCAAATCTCGGCGAAGGATGCCAAAAGATCCGTATCATCAACAGGAACTCAACGCAACAGACGACACGTCAATCGGACGCCCGGTCAGAGAGTTATTGGCTTTTCCGTCTCACACCCACCCTGAGAAACTTCCCAGGAGGTCACCCATCCTGATCACTACTCTAAGCCAAGCACACTTAACTATGAAGTTTTAACCACGTAGGCTCCCGAAAAGGAAGGTGCACCTTGAGTATAGTATACCGAAAAGACCGACTTGATCCAAGGATCGCGTTGCCGCTGACGGCGAGTCGTTTGGAGGCCCGTAGCCCAAGATACGGGCATTTGACTGAAAGTGGTCCGAAACTGGGGGTTCTGGGCCCGGGCCGACCCGGCCCGACCCCCCCTGGGTCGGCTGAACCGGGTCGACCCGCCCCGGGCAGCGACCCGGCCCGACGACCCGGCCCGGCTCGGAAAACCCGGCCCGTCCCGGCTCGGAAAACCCGGCCCGGCCGGCGGTACGGGCCGGTGCGGCGGAACGGTCCGGTGCAGCGGCGCGGTCCGGCGCGGCGGCGCGGACCGGCACGGCGGCGCGGCCTGGGTTCCGTTCGGGTGCCGCGCGCGGGGGGCAAAGCCCCCCCCCCCCTTTGAGAACCGCGACCCCTTAATTGGGGCCGCTTTTGAGACCCGGCCAGGGGAAATTAATTCCCCCGGTTTCCACTGTCCGGCTGGCCCGTACTGGCCGGCCGGTTTCGCCAGCAAGGACCGGCGATGGCCGTTCCTTCCCTCGCCGACACCGGCGGCCCGGTGCCGGCCGCCGGTCATCTTGCTCCGCCGCGGCCCGGAACCGGCCGCGGCCTATGCCGTCCGGTGCAATGCGACGACATCGCTTCCCTCCGTCATGGCCTCGCTCCGGCCGCGTCGCCTTTGACTTTCTTCGACGCGACACGACGGCGTCGCGTTCTTGGATTTCTTTCCACAGCGCGGTGCGACGACGCCACTCAATAATTGTCGTGCGATTCCTGCGTGGTGCGACGGCACCACGCCATCCCGTTCCATCCGCAAGGAAACAATTATGAACATAGGAGGGGGGTTCGGCTGTGTTGGTGCGGTCCGGGCCCCCCTCTCGTTAGACAATAACATTTAATCCTTTATCCTCGAAGTTCGACATTCTAGAATCAAGAATGGAAAATAAATAAATAAAATATCAACAATCCCCTACCTCGGATTCAAGTGCGGAGCACGCCAATCAAGCCGCGGAAGACTAGTGTCGCGGAGGTTGGGCGTCGCAGAAATCGAACATTGTTTCCGTTGACGTCGAGGTGTGTCCGAAGAGGTACGTTGCTGGAGAATCTTCGTAAGCTGACGGAGATAGTCTGAGGAGGAAACAACGTCTCCTTTCGTTGACACGGGAAGAAGATCGAAGAAGCGGCATCGTCGATCTTCGGAAACTCACCGGCTACGAAGAAGAGAAGCAGCGTTCTGCATCGGAGCTTAAGTGTTCTTCGTGTTCTTCGTCAAGGTTGAAGAAGATGGAGAGAGCTTCTCAAAATCTCTCAAGGTGGAAAACGAGACCAACCCAAAATAAAATAAGCTTAAGCCTTATTTTATTTACACAACTAAACATTTGAATTTCAAAAGATAAGAAACGAACCATTAATTCGTAGAATTAATTCAACGAAAGAAACAGCTCACTTAATTTACGAAATAAACCGCCCAATTAAATGGTCTGTTAAGAATTTAAGAAAACGCGTTAGTTGACTTTCATAAAGATGGGTTTTCGCGGGTGCGTTACTTAGCGAAAAGAAACGGCGGGGCTCGTGTAGGCCCCACCTCACAAATATCCTACCAAGAGGGTAGGATATTTCTGGATAGTACCCTATCCTATTCAACTCAGATTAAGCTGCTTTTAAGTGGCTTCAAGTGGCTTCCAAGTGGCTTAAGTGAAATAAAATAAAGATGTCGCAAAATTTTTTTATTTCTTAACTTTAAGCCTGAAAATTAAAAACCACACCCGAGCAAACGCAACTCCGGAAGAGGCGTTTCTAAGAAAATAACAGCGCTGCGATTCCATCGGTGCCCTCAGAATTCGATTCTGAGCACCGGTTCAAAAGTTAGAAAAACCTGCTTGTCCGTTCATTGAACGTACCCGAGCCAAACTTCGGAAATTGATTCCTGGCACACCGGGCCTCGGAATCAGGCACCGTCAGAAACTGCGTTCTTGTAAAATTCCCAAGAAAATTAAGAAAAAAAATTCCTTGGAATTTACAGGTCTTTACACTAAATGTGTTAAGTGTTGTTCCTAATCTCCTAAACCATTAAATATTGGAAATGTGGTATTCAAAAAATTTGGTGGGGGAGGAATTAGGTCCACCCATTCAGGGTAAGATTTCTTTTCCAGCTGAACTGTCGCACGTCGTTCCTCCATAGATTCCAATCGAGTCATTAATGCCTCAATTGTGTTCATAATAATTTGGGGAATATCTAGATGAGATAGAATCAGTGAAGGTACAACAATTGGAGCATGAGATGGTTCAACGACTGGAAAAACCACTGGTGGTGGTGATGGTATTTGCATTGGATAACCCACGGTAACATGCCTATCGGGATGTGTTTTATCCTAACTTGGTTGTGTACCCAATAGATGAAACTCATTATCCACATCTCCAGTTACTACAAATCCTCATTTTTGAGAAGCTCCTACAAGATGTATAAGTTTAAAAGCTTCCTGGGAAGTACATTTAGAAAAAATGATTCTTCGAAGTAACTCTGTATTATGTCTTTTCAACTCCTTCATTTCCTCTTCTTGCTGTGCAAATATCTCTTCAAGTGAAAGAGATTGACCTTCTCCAGTGGAAAAGTGAGATGAAATCTGACTTTTACCTTTCCCCTTGTTAGATGCCTTTCAGGGGGGGGGAGTTGGTTATTTGAAGGCATACCTAGATTCTGGGTAAGACTCTGACTTCAGGCACATACACCTTCTTCACTTTCCTCAGTGTGTACTATGTAATGGATAAGAACTTCATCTTTTGATTCCCTTGAACTAGACTCATTTTCTAGAGGATCTTCTATAATGGTGTTAATGACATTTACTGATTCATAATGCATTGATGAAATTATTTCAGTATCTTTTTAAGAACATATACCCTTGTATCTTACATGAGACTATGTTCTCCTATATGATGGATTCTTAGGAGCTATTTGACGAACAGTAACCCGAAGGTAATCCTTGTATAGTTCAGTTGTGCACTCTCTTTATGTCTTCTCCCTTAATTGGGAGAAAACTTACTTCCATTGAGGAGGGGAATCTAGATTTGAAAAATCCCCCAGCCTTGTAGGGTGGGGCTGTTCCTATTCTTCTTCTTCAAACTTATGAATTTTTTTAATGAATTTAAAGGTTGAATTAAATGAGCCCCCATCCTTGCAATCTGGGGTGATTCTTGAACTTCTATGCCTGAAATTCGTGCAACTGCTCTTTGGATTTTTCAAATTTTGGTTTATCATTTAGTATGATGCATTATCCGAAAACCACTCAAATAACCTATTTTGGAGGATCACTATGTTATTTCATACATTTGCATTCTCTGATGGCTGAAATCCTCTAAGCGGGATTCTTGCTCAAGATTCTGAGTTTCTTGATGTAAAACTAACTCAACAACTTCTTTTCTTTGGGCCAAACTCTTATGTGAGCTGGTTGAGGCCTGTTATTGAGTGTACATTTGATTACATACAAAATAATTTGATTGTGGCCGACCATGGGAAAAAACATTGCATGAGACCACTTTTTGCATACTTTTCTGATTCTATTGTGTAGTGAAATTCAATGCTCCATGTGCACCCCATCCTATGATACAAACACCAGATGGGGTGTCAGAAATTAACTAGCGTAACCTCTTTAGAGAATTGAGGCATTCATACTGAAGGGTTCTCTACTGCTTTTCAGCCTTTGGATTTCAGGAAACTGAGAGAGATGCCAAGTCAATTTGGTGTTTCAACCCTTCTATTACCTTTACATGATTCTAATATTCATCATATAGTAATACTTGGGATTTCAAATGATGACGAGTTTTCCATAAATTGAGGAGGATATCATGAATACAATCTTCTACCATGAATTCTGGAATTCTATACTGAGAATTTTCCAAAGGCCAGAATATGACTGGTATTTCTCCTTTAGCCAATTATTTTCTCATGTTTAACAAATATTCATCATCTTTAACTAGAGGTTTCTCCACATGGTCTGGCCAAAGTGGATGCTCTGTATTAGAAGTCAAATGACCCAAGGTAGGTTCAGAGAATAAAAATTCCCTTTAGATGTCTTCTGGTTGAGAAAGTTTTCACTCGTCAATGACAAGGAATCAAGAATGACTAGCCTTGTGTTTTCAAGTGCCACGAGATATGAGGGCTTTCTCATCGCTACATTATCAATTATAGAATTTTCTTGATAATGAGAAGTACTATTGAGGATAGCACTTTCTTAGTGAATGCCATCATGGGGAGGATCACCATGGTGGATTACATCAAGGGATTAATCCTCTTTCTCCTTGGTCTTTTGGCGACACAGAGGGTTTCCACGGCTCTCGTCCAGAGTTAGGTTCTCTGGATTGACCAAATTTTCATGAAGCAAGCCTTCATGATGAAGTGTCTAATGAGTAACTTCTGAATTAATAATACCACTACCATAATTTGGTAATTAGAGGATAAGATCTTGAGATGTAATAGATAAATGTCTGAGGGCTTCAAGAACTCCAACATTAAGAGAATCCAAATTGCGCTTGACTCTTGATTTTCAAAAAATGATTTACAAGACTTCTTCTAGGATGTTCTATTATACTTAATTAGGGCCATTTACTAGGAAAAGTGGTTTTCATGGGAAGGTGTATGTGCCTTCCTTGGATTGGTAACTAGAATGGACCGATTACCTCTAATTGGAAAGGGTGTATATTCCTGATCTTATTGTCCGTATGATATGGGGGAGTATGCCCCATGTCCCTCCTGGACTGGAAAAAATGCATGAATCTACTCTAGGATGGAATGCCAATGTTTCATACCATATGTGGGGATATATTTATGTGTCTATTCCCACAGTACTACTGAAGTAGTTGTTATGATATCTTGGAATGCTTCTAGAATATGGGTAGGGATTTGTGTCTACACTTTCACCATTGATAAGATGTGTTTGGTGAATTCAGAAGCTGGAATGGGAATAAATGGCCATTCCATATCTAGAGTAGGTGTATGTTCCTTCTCCTATACTCATTTTCTTGTCAATGGGTATTGAAAGTACTCCTACATGGGGGCAGAGAGTTGGGTCTGCCCTAGATTTGTCACCGGATCTTTCCGACTGACTTCTCCAGGTGCTGCTAAATGAGACTATTGGTAGGCTTGATGAATGATAGAAGGTGTATGTGCCTAATGGCTATTTCTAATCAATTAGGATTGATAGGATTCCTTTAATGATGACATATGAGACTACTGGCATAATTGGTGATTATAAATAGGTGTATGTTCCTGTTTACCAGTTACCACCACATTGGACTGGCAGGATTCTTTAAATATAGTCAGACAAGTCTACTGACTGGATGATAGCTTGTAATCAGTTGTATGTTTCTATTCATAGTACTACACTAGGTTTATCTGGTGGGATAGGTGGGTTGCTACCAGAAGAGTCTGCTGGATAGAAAAATTATGACGGACATGTGTATGTACCCACTTGTTATTTTACATCAATTTAGACTGATGGACTTCTACAGAGGGGGAAGAGGTAAGAACCTGCTCCCTATTGACCAGACGTTGTCTTCGGTAGTTCATCTTGTGTGCCCAGGTCTGAGAGACTAGGGCCAAACGTCTAGAGGTAACACCCCATCATGTTGGGGGTTCACTACCGTGCAATTATGATGGCGGTGATTGTTGGTGGGAGTCCTCAAGAAGGACCCATGCATTCTTGAATTGAAGCCCTGACTGACCTCTTGATCCACCTCCCTATAGTACTGGAGGGACTGGTTTTTGGGTTCTAGGGTTAAGAACCTGAAATGGTTGAAGACGGTGATTGGTGTTATTTTCTTCTTGATCATCGATTGTCATTGGCCAGATGATCGAGGGTTGTTATTGACCTGAACGACATGTAGGGCAGCCTCCAAAAGTCAGAATTGTACCATGATGACAATAATCCTTTATCATCACATTGGAGATCTAGTGTTGAAGATGCTAAGTGGGTGATAACTTCCATCCTGTGGATGAAGATCTAGCTTGAGCAGTGGTCAGGAATTTCACAGATGTCGTATTTAAGAAATCCATTTTGGAATGAAGGAAGTTCTGAGAAAAAAACATGAAACAACAATAAACTCCATTAAAGTGACATCTGTTATATGAATACATGAGTGGTTGATTCCTTTGATTGACCTTAGAATATCAATTGATAAGGTCCTGATAGGTGGGTAACAATATTAACTTGGTTAAGGATTCACGTCGGGTTCACCATTTTTGTTTCGTAGTTCCTTGAAACATGTGTTCTAGTTTTAAGAATCACTACTTCCAGGAGGTTTCCATTGGATTTATTTATGGAACTAGAAACTTCCAATAGTTCTTTATCTAAATGGGACCTTCTTTTCAAAATCAGATGTCTATTAAGTTCAAAATTTATGATACTTAGGAATGTGAATTGGTCGAGATGATGGGAGGTCGGACACATCACACACTTTTTTGGGAGAATTTTTTTTCTACTCCAAGGCTCTATTTATAAATTTAAGATATTTTTATGAATACTTATTAATTGACCAAGTATAACATAAGTTTCCCTTGGAATTTACAATCACGTATTAACATGTGTAAAATTTAGAATCATTAGTATGTATTCACGATTCTTCATTAATAGAGATATTTGTATGTATTAGAGGTTCTGCATCAATGGTATCCTCTAATATACTATGTCAAGATTCTTTTAATCATCATTACGATGATACGGGTTTTAAATCCACTTAGCGGGCCACTCTGGAATTTATTCTCATCCAGGGAGATGAAGGCTTGTTTTGATATTGGGATCATACCCATAAAACGGGCTACCTATGTATCCTTGTGAAATGAATCAAAACCCTTGTAGTTCAGTTCCTCTTAATGGGAAACATCATAACTTTTAAGGCCATGTGATAAGGATCTAACCATACAGTTTAATGTCATATATTAACGAAATCTAAGAGAAAGGTTCTTAGTCAATTTTTGGCGTGGGATTTATGCCGAAACAACCTAAAGAACTTGGAAAGGATACAAGTTTCCAAGTTAGATTAGACCTTGTTGGGAATATGTACCAAGGAGAATAGGGTTAATTTGAAATGTTAGGTTTGAACCTAATGGAGGCTTTTTATGTATCCCATGTGTATGGAAATCAAATCCCCCATAGTTTGATGGGTCTTATAGGAGAGTATAGTCCTTTGAGATAAATGAGTTTGGGATTACTCCCTAAAAAGGAAGCCTTGATGACTTGGGAGGTTTAACTTGGGGATTATTCTTAAGGAGGAAGCCCATATGAAGGGAATTAAGGTTGGATTTATGAATATGATATCTAGTGAGCTCGGGCCCAGAGAGGGCTTCCTACATATCTCAATTATGTTGGGAATCAGATTTCTTATAGTTCATTCATTGTGGGTGTTTGTGAAAATGTTGTAATCATCACAAATCTCTAAGCCCACTTGAGTCATGCTCGGTGTGAGAAACAAGAGGATGTGAAATATTAAACAATGACACTCACTTTTCCTCCTTTGCTGGTGGGGGAGGGTGAGCCTATGGTAGCGAAAGTGGATGAGGGTGATGCAATGAGCACTCCCTATTTTCTCTTTACATTGGACAAGGGTCCAATGAAAGGAATAAGGTATGAAGGTTAGGGGTTACACCAGGATGGCTGCCCATGGAGACAAAGCTCAACGGGAGAGGGAAAGGGTAACAAAAGTCCTTGTACCCATCTCCCCTCTGGTCATTGGCACTGAAGAAGAGAGGAGGAGAAATGATGCTACCTCTTGCAAGAAAAGTTTAGGGCTTATTCCTGGATGGTTATCCTAAAATTGACCCTAGTATGGGAGGGAGACTTCTCCTTTGATTGCATGGAATAAAAAAAATAATGAACTTTACCTTCCCAACTAGAGATATGAGGTTCTGTCTCTTTGAGAAGGGAGAGGTCGAGACCTAAACCCTAATTATCAAAAACCGGGAACTTCCCAGCACCATTCTTGGGAGAACGGTCCATGTGACTATGGATATACAAACCCAAAGACACTCCATGAACCTTAATCCCATTGTAAATAAAATGTGGGAAACCTCTAAATGTGGATATACAAACCCAAATAGAAGACACACTAAGGTGCCTTTCCCAAAGGTTTGATAAGTCAGGAGGATTTTATGGAGGCTTCAACTTAGTCCCTTTCAGATAAGGAAACCAAGGAAGAAGATACCCTGCCATGAATGGATTTAAATAGGGTACTTGAGTTGGTATGTAAGATTTATACCAAGATCTACCGCATAGGTACCTTGCGTATGTGTGTCACGTAGGTACCCCGCGTTGCTGCACCACGTAGCTGTAATGTGCAGGTGTGCCACACTGGTGTGCCACACAGATTTGTATGATGACTGAATAATATATTCACATAAGGGAACCAAACCTATGTAAAAATTGCAAAAGACTTTCAAAAATTTATTATCCCATTTAATTCTCTATTCTCTCATG
The DNA here is from genome assembly GCA_963277665.1 of Viscum album. Lineage (NCBI taxonomy): Eukaryota > Viridiplantae > Streptophyta > Magnoliopsida > Santalales > Viscaceae > Viscum > Viscum album. Next base: position 344,284,972 of record OY728141.1, read on the forward strand.
TTTTAGAGAGTTTCCTAAGAAAATTTGAAGGATCTGGGAAAAAGAGCTACACAGTGGGAGCTTTAGGGTGTCTTTTAACATTTTCAGTCATGAAATGGGGAGCCCAAGGATCCTATTTATAGGCATGGATGGGACTGGTCGATGGAACGTTGCCCGTGCATATTCTCCACACAGCTTCTCCACGCAGGTCCACCGTGTAAGGTTACATACATTATGCTATCATGTAGGTATGCCATGTAGGTTCACCACATAGCTCTACCACATAGTTATGCTAGGTAGTTCTATTATGTAGCTCTAGTGTTCAACCCTTTGGAGGATTTGGATTTCCTTTGAATTCTTCGAACCTTGCCTTGGGATTTTGAAATATCCAGGGCTATCTTCATTGTCTTTTTGTATTATTAAGTGGTTTCAACATACATGTAATTACATATACATATGTATATATTTATTCTATAATTTCCATCCATGAATATGGTTATAATATTTTTTTCCAATTCCTTTGTAGGTGGTTAACCGACCTTTCACGAGACGTTGTCCTAAGAGTGGGAAAAAGGGAGTAAAAAATTTATATGTTTCATATATATAATACATGAAATAGGTTAAAATATTTAATATCATGTTAACTTACTTCATAATTAATTTCTAGGATATATGGTTTTGAAAGGAAATGGTAAAAGAAGAAGGATAAGAAGAAAAGAGGGAGAGTTAATGGAAACTTACTCTTTTCTCAGTGTGGCTTCTCTTGCACGAAACTAAATAAAATCCCTTGGTGATTGGATTTGGATGGATACAGAACGTATCGAGTTATTCTAAGAGCCCTAAGTGGGAGGATTTGGGTAGTGATTTGGGTTTGGAAAGGGTGAAATGAGTTTCTTTCCAAGGTAAGGGAGTGGGATTATTTATACTTGAGGAGATGGAGAGTTTTAGAATAAAATATTAAAAAAAATATTATATCAAAGGTAAGACTTGTAATGGTGATTTTTTATAATATAAATCATATATTAATATAATATAATGAGTTTAAGACATTAAAACTCTTTTATAATTCGATTTCATTAATTTATATAAAAGTAGAGTGGAAAGAGAGAAAAATTAATATTGTAAGGAACCACTTTGGACTTTCGGTGTTGGAAAATAATTTTTAGGTTTTGAAATTGAGTTTATTGTATTTTAATGAATCATTTTTAAAATTAAATATATGATAGCCGAACTTGAAGTTCAATAATTTATTATGTCACTAATACGTCATGAATGGTGTAATTTAAGTTACACTGGTTAAGTGAAAACTGTATTTTTACACTTCATCAACAAATTGAAGTATTTTATAAAATTAATAGAAAATAACCCTTGGATTATTTTTAAGTTATGAAATCAAAAATATAATCCAATTTTTAAAATAATTTTATAAATATGAGAAATTTAATTTTTAATTAAAATTATCATTTATTTGAAAAAAATACTGATTTCTAAATTATAACAGATTTTGAGACACTTTAAAAAATTAACTATGGTCTCATAATATTATATTTTAGTCACATAAAAAAAATATTAATGTATGATTCTACTTTATGAAAATAAATTTTATTTCAAATCATTATATTAATTATAAAATTATAAATAAACATTTATTTATTATAAAAATATAAATACTTAATTAATAACTTCTAAAATATTTATTTACTTATATAAGGATATAATTATATCATATTACCATTTATAAGATGCCTAAATTTTATTTATACTTTTTAGGTGATATTACTAATCCATTGGCCAAATTAGTATTCAAAAAAGTCACATTACTATTCCAAAGGTCAAGTTACAATTTCATTGTTATATGTTCTTAATTTCTAGAAAAAGCATCATATTTCATTCATTCTTCACTATAGAGTTTTTTTTGTGTACTCTATGTGATTTAACATGATTTATACTATATGATATATTTTTTTGTGCAATGTACGCTATTGAACGAATTGATTTTTCTAAGAGGATACATATCGTGAAATCTTGGGGTGTCATACCACCTAGGTAAGAACATTTGGCTAATGGTTTTACAATCTTTTGGAGTGAAAATATTTCATATATGGGACTACCCTTTGTTGTGTAAGTAGTTTCTTTCGAAAGAAGTCCACAATATTTTCCATGGATGAATTTTTTTTGGAGTAGAGATTGTAGCATCCTGTATTTTTGAGTTAAAATTTTTTATGTAAGAGTTTTATTTAAATTTAAGATATGAAATTGTGTTAAAAATTTCAAGAATATTTAAATTTTTTTAAAATTATAATTCAAATATCACCATGTTTGAGTATTTATGGGATGATTAAAAATAAGAAAAATATTATTGTTATTTCTATATGATATAAAAAAATAAAAGGCAATTCATTTATATATATGTGTGTGTGTAAATTTGTATATATATATATATATATATTTATATATGAGTGTGTGGTTTTAAGAATTATTATTAATTCATTAATAATAATGATAATAGATATTATTATTATTTTAATTTAAATTCATTGTGTTAAAGAGAGAGTGTAAAAGTAATAATAATAATAATAATAATAACAACAATAATAAATTAAGAATTGGTAGTTGTTAAGACAATATGGAGAAATGTGAATCTTATTCTAAAGAGGTATAAAAAAGGTTAAAAAAGTGAACCGTAAATAAAAAATAGAAATAAAATGAAAATTTTATAAGGAAAAGGGGGAGACCCATAAGGATATCAGGAACATGTATGGGGCTTCTTTTCCCTATTATATCTCTTTCCCCCTGCTTCCAGGTGCCACCCAGAGTTTCCCTGTACCCGGTTGGTCACATGGCCTCAATCCCATTTCTCTAAATTCTAGAGGCTTCCGACTAGCAGTGAGGGCCTTGGGTGTGAAAGTGGGGAACTATGCCATCATTGGTAGAGTAACACAATAGAAACAAACAGATAATAGTAGCGGAAGCATTAATACAATACCATAAGTAAACAACAAAAGGCTAGAGATAAATAAACAACTGCAACATATATATAAATAATGATGCATGACCCAAGTATCTAGAAAAACCTCCAAACAAGTCACAATGCTGGAATACAATACTAAACCAAAGTGCAAAAGCATGACCCAAATAGGGTGTGAAATGAATCCTAGTAGGCAACCACACAAATATTTGTACCTAACTGTCAGTGAATATATATATAGTTGGAAAAAATGAAAAATTAAGTAATAAACAAGGAAGTACTCAGAGTAAATATTCCTATAGTTTCAACTACATTCATTTACATCTACCAATTATTCAACCAAACAAACACAAGAAACCCTCTAGAAAGTTCTCACAGTCTAACCCCTCTGGTTCAGCTTAGAAAAAGACTCTCTAAGGAAGCACTCCCCATCAATTCCTCCTGTGGTCTTTTAACGGTAAAATATACACTCTTTGAGGATGAACTCAACATCCAATTCCCCATGTGGTCTTACAACGTGAAACTACATACACTTTGATGGATAACTCACATCCATCCCCTCTATGTTATCTCAATGTGAAAAGAATAACATACACTTTGGGGAAGCCCTCTATAGCATCCCTTCTTTTTATAACATAACTTTCATTCCATTACATGGAACTGAGGATCTTTAAGGTTTAGTGTCTTGGAAACAAGGAACATAAAACATGAAACAAAAAAAAACATTCTTCTTAAACACTTGAAAGGCTTCTCCTCATGTTCAACCTAGGCTCATTACTGCATCTCATAACCTGGGGACATACATCGAAAGAAAGGGTGAGCAGAAGGCCCAGCAAGGGAAACAAGTGAAACATTTTACATATGAACTTGAGATACATCAATAAAGCCATGAAAAGAACTTTAAGGCATGAAAATGAAATCATGAGGCATATCATAATAAAAATAAAACTTTTTCATAACTTGAAGATGTGGCTGCAACATTTAATATTGACAATCGTTTCATTTCACCAAGGTCCATCCCCAAGGTGTCGTTAAAAATTACCAAGGTTATTCACCAAGCCGTCGTTAAAAATTACCAAGGTTATTCACCAAGGCGTCGTTAAAAATGGTCATCTCTAGAGATTAAGTCTTTACCCAATGCATTGGAGCGCTATCAGGGCACACCCTTAAATTTTGCCTTTATTATCGTGTGAGACACATATATCATCATCAAACATTTCATAAATAACCCATATAGCATAAAATAATGGGTTTCATTTCATAATCATAAAGTTTTAAAAACTGCTTTAGAGACATGATCTTTACATCACTTTAAACCCACGGAAGGGGAGAGCGGGTTTTATGTATGTAAATCCCAGAATTTAAAATAGAAATTTTTTGTATATATGTGAATAACCCTGTAGAAATAAGATCTTTGAGTATTCACTTAATAACATGAAGTAATTTTGAGAAAAAGAGAGACATTTTGAGACGAAAATTCTGCAGCACAATGGCTACGTTACAGGGTTTTAGAAAACGTTGAAAAGAGAGGGGACATGGGTCAAACAATCATAAATGACCCATAAAATAGTAGACGGACAGAATATAAGGGATTTAAGAACATGGTAATGAAATTTAAAAATATACCATATGAAATGAAGAACATGAAAGGAAGACAAAAATAATATTTCTCTTATGAAAATTCGGCAGCCTAATAGCGTTACATAAACTTCAACCAAAAATGAATTGATGATGTCAAATAGGGTATCTAATCATATGAACATAAAAGATCAGTATGATAGATATAGATATCATACCCCAACATAATAAAAAGTAACTTTCAATACTTTACATGGAATTAGAACTTTGAAAAGGAGAAGGGTGAAAGAATCCCTTAAAAATTCGGCAGCCTAACGACGCCACTTAAAACTTCAAAATACTGAATTGAAGAGATCAAATGGGGTCTCTCATAATATAAACATAAGAGTCAAGTATGATAGATATAGAGATCATACCCCAACATAACAAAAAGGAACTTGAAAGAATTGACATGAAAGTAGAACTTCAAAACGAGAAGGGTGAAGAACCACTTAAAAATTCGGCAGCCTAACGACGCCACATAAAACTTAAAAATACTGAATTGAAGAGATAAAATGGGGTCTCTCATCATATCATCATAAAAGATTAGTATGATGAATTTAGAGATCATACCCCAACATAATAAAAAGGAACTTGAAATACTTTACATGATAATAGATCTTGAAAAATGAGAAGGGAGAAAGAATCCGTTAAAAACATTTCAACAGCCTAACAGCGCCACTTAAAACGTCATAAAAAGAAAAAATGAGAGCAAGAGGGGATCTCTCATTATATGAACATGAAAAGGGAAGTAAGAGGAGTATAAAATTACATCCTTTAACATAATAACATGGAGCATAAAACAAATTACATAAAAGAGATTTCTTGAAAAGAAAGAGAGAGGTCGAATCCCTTACCTTAAAACGTAACTCTTAAAACTCAAAGGTTTAGACCTTGAGGGCTTGGGGGCACCTTGGGAGGACTCCTTGGGAGGTAAGGAGACCATAACTGCGTTGGGGGAGAGTGGGGAGTCAAATGGATGAGAGGATGGATTGGTATTTATAGGGAAAGTGAGGGGACAAGGCATTAATGGCCAAGGGACACCTCATTAGTGGTTTTGGAAAAACCATGGGCTTGCCCAAGGTATTTGCCCATGGTATTGGCCACTTGGGACACCTCATAACTTGTCTTACTATTCATAAGTCGACCATATTGATTACATACTTAATACATCATTTAATGATGTCATTAAACACTCGTAACTTAAAAACTGTGTTTTCACTATTCATCGAAAATTCAACTTTCTCAGAATAATCCCAAAATTTCACCTTAACCAAATATCAATGCTCTGATTTCAAAAATGAAATCCATTTTATAAAAATAATTTTTTAAATATTTTTAATTAAAATTTTAATTTAAAACACTATTCATCGAAAATTTATTTTTTTTCAGAAAAATCCCCAAAAATTACCTTAACATAATATCAATGATCTGAGTTCAAAAATGAAGTCCATTTTATAAAAATAATTTTCTAAATATTTTTAATTAAAATTTTAATTAAAAAAATCTATTCATCTGAAAAAAACTAATACTTGATTAATAATTTATGAAACCGTTATTTAACCATTTTATTGAATCACATTACTTAATCAAAGTGCCTAGCTTATTTTAATACTTTCTTTAAGTGAGATTACTAATCCATTTGGACACATTATTAATCCTAATCATAAAATCACTATTCATAATTTACTATTCATCAAAAATCAAGTTGATCTTATTAGACTCTAAATTTCGTACTGAACATAATTGTAGAAGACCATTTTTTGAAAATCATTACACATTTTTAATTATTTAACGTTTACATAAACATTTTTAAAATATCCTTTTTCTAAAATTCATCAAAAATATGCATACTATATTTATCCAGTCATTTGAAAATTCATAAAAGAAATCGAAATTTTTATTTAAAACAAAGGATTACACAAGATAGTTACGGTCTCCTTAAATAGCCCCTTATCACACCAGCATAGGACCTAAGTGTAAGGTGTGCTAAGGTGAGAGAATCCGAGGGAGGCTCGACCAACATCGCACGAGTAGTAATTTCTATCAGTTTGAACTTCTTGTGAAGGAGATCCCGTTCTAGCTTTATACGATGAAGTTCAGCTTGGGTTTGGTCCAGAGCAAAGCCCAGTGGTGCTACCTCCTTCCCAAGTTCTGTTAGATGAGCTTCGATCGGTCCAAGACTACTGGGTGAGGCCATCAAATCTTCTTTCTATATTAATTAACCAAGATTACTTGTATTTAGAGACAATAATCGAAACGTTTAGTTTACAGCGGTCATATTGACCAATGGTCAAATAACGGTCAAAACCCAACAGTCTCATTTTAATTATACTCATGTTATCAAATGAAACATTTTTGTTGAGTACAAAAATAATATAAAATAACACATAAAATTAGGAAACAAGATTTATTCAAAATTTCAGGTCATTACAATCTTCCCCCCTTAAGAAATTGCGTCCTCTCAATTTTTAAAATTGGGTTTTGAAATTTCATTGAATGTTCCACATCGGAAAAGGAGTCAGTAAAATTATTACTTTAAAATAAAGAAAGGGAAGTACAAAGGCCACCAGAGATAACCCACACCAGGATTCCATGTAAGAAAACATGGACATGGAAGAAAAGAAAGGGTCAAGTTCTGAGGGAGAGTGATAGAAAACATGATTAGGAGAAAGTTAACCATAAAACAAATCCCAAACTTATGATGGTGTGTAAACGGTCTTTGATTACCTAGTAGGAAACGTAAACCTACAACGTTTTTGTTTTACGTTCCTTTTCATAATTTTGGGGAATTCATTTACTACATAGAACAAAAACATAAGAAAATATACCTACCTTCAAGTAGAGTTTCATCCTTTAATAAGTCTCTACCAAAACTAATCTTTTCTCCAAATGATGAGAATTCAAAAACACTTGTTCTCATAAAAAGCACAATAATCATCTTCTAAAGAATCACATAATCCACAAAATATTAACTATCTATTTCTTCTATCTTTAAACATTATCCCAAAAACAGAAAGTTTAAGGTAAAACAACTCTTCAAAAAGAAATAATCCCATAGGAAGGGAAACTACTTTTAAATCTTCAAAGTTCCATGGTACTACCCAAAGTTCATCATAGACCATTCCATAAATAACGGTCCTTAAAATTCCTCAAAATAAACCAAACAAAGATTGAAACCCAAACACACGAAGGATTTGATAACATATCATCCAAAACAACTTCATTGTTCATCTCCAGACAACATCAACCACTCCTAACATCTTATAAAAAAAGTAGCTAACCTAAACATATTTTACCCAAGATAGGTTAATCATTCCCATAAGTAACCTAAATTACTATAAGCCCACCTTAAATTCATCAATTCATTAATATATAAGTCAACCTTACTCCTCAATGAAAATACTATAGTAATCTATTTACCTAGATCATACAGGGTCCCCAAAATAGTGAACGTCTTCCAAAATAATAATCATCTTTTAATCCCCTAATCATCTCTGTCATATTAATACGGAAATCATCACATTTCCTATCACATTGGTTGTTGGGACACGTTATTCCATTTCCCACCATTAACTAAGAAGAGAAAGTATAATTAGAGGCTTAAATACTAAACCAATAATCATGAAAAGAAACTTAAAGCATATAAGGATAACTTGTTGAAGAAAATTATACCATAACTTGTGATCCCCTAGGTTCCCATCTAGGTTATCCATGATCATATATTCTTATGTGAATCTTTATTTTATTTTATCTTTGTTCCTTTAACAATGGTTCATACCAAGCTTATAAATTTACCAAAGCATATCCCCCGGGAGTGTCTTAACCAAGAGTGCATCAAGGCCCGTTGTCGTGTACCAGTTCCCGTTCGAGTCTAGCTCAAAGCAGTGTCTTCGGGTTTTACCCCTATGTACATCTCTTCCAGAGCCACCTCTACCTGCTCGTATCCAGACAGGGATGTATTTGGTTGGCAACCCCTTACTCAATACTCACCAAAATACCAGGAAGACTTCCTATATTTAAACTTTTCTATAGGTTTCTTCCTAAAGTTTTCATATCCTAATTTCCACAAATAACTAAACCATCCTTTGATACCAACTATAGCATCCCGTCTTTTTATAACATAACTTTCATTCCATTACATGGAACTGAGGATCTTTAAGGTTTAGTGTCTTGGAAACAAGGAACATAAAACATGAAACAAAAAAAAAACATTCTTCTTAAACACTTGAAAGGCTTCTCCTCATGTTCACCCTAGGCTCATTACTGCATCTCATAACCTGGGGACATACATCGAAAGAAAGGGTGAGCAGAAGGCCCAGCAAGGGAAACAAGTGAAACATTTTACATATGAACTTGAGATACATCAATAAAGTCATGAAAAGAACTTTAAGGCATGAAAATGAAATCATGAGGCATAGCATAATAAAAATAAAACTTTTTCATAACTTGAAGATGTGGCTGCAACATTTAATATTGACAATCGTTTCATTTCACCAAGGTCCATCCCCAAGGTGTCGTTAAAAATTACCAAGGTTATTCACCAATCCGTCGTTAAAAATTACCAAGTTTATTCACCAAGGTGTCGTTAAAAATGGTCATCTCTAGAGATTAAGTCTTTTCCCAATGCATTGGAGCGCTATCAGGGAACACCCTTAAATTTTCCTTTATTATCGTGTGAGACACATATATCATCATCAAAAATTTCATAAATAACCCATATAGCATAAAATAATGGGTTTCATTTCATAATCATAAAGTTTTAAAAACTGCTTTAGAGACATGATCTTTACATCACTTTAAACCCACGGAAGGGGAGAGCGGGTTTTATGTATGTAAATCCCAGAATTTAAAATATAAATTTTTTGTATATATGTGAATAACCCTGTAGAAATAATATCTTTGAGTATTCACTTAATAACATGAAGTAATTTTGAGAAAAAGATAGACATTTTGAGATGAAAATTCTGCAGCACAATGGCTACGTTACAGGGTTTTAGAAAACGTTGAAAAGAGAGGGGACATGGGTCAAACAATCATAAATGACCCATAAAATAGTAGACGGTCAGAATATAAGGGATTTAAGAACATGGTAATGAAATTTAAAAATATACCATATGAAATGAAGAACATGAAAGGAAGACAAAAATAATATTTCTCTTATGAAAATTCTGCAGCCTAATAGCGTTACATAAACTTCAACCAAAAATGAATTGATGATGTCAAATAGGGTCTCTAATCATATGAACATAAAATATCAGTATGATAGATATAGATATCATACCCCAACATAATAAAAAGTAACTTTCAAGACTTTACATGGAATTAGAACTTTGAAAAGGAGAAGGGTGAAAGAATCCCTTAAAAATTCGGCAGCCTAACGGCGCCACTTAAAACTTCAAAATTCTGAATTGAAGAGATATAATGGGGTCTCTCATAATATAAACATAAGAGTCAAGTATGATATATATATATATCATACCCCAACATAACAAAAAGGAACTTGAAAGAATTGACATGAAAGTAGAACTTCAAAACGAGAAGGGTGAAGAACCACTTAAAAATTCGGCAGCCTAACGGCGCCACTTAAAACTTAAAAATACTGAATTGAAGAGATAAAATGGGGTCTCTCATCATATCATCATAAAATATTAGTATGATAAATTTAGATATCATACCCCAACATAATAAAAAGGAACTTGAAATACTTTACATGATAATAGATCTTGAAAAATGAGAAGGGAGAAAGAATCCGTTAAAAAAATTTCAACAGCCTAACAACGCCACTTAAAACGTCATAAAAAGAAAAAAATGAGATCAAGAGGGGATCTCTCATTATATGAACATGAAAAGGGCAGTAAGAGGAGTATAAAAGAACATCCTTTAACATAATAACATGGAGCATAAAACAAATTACATAAAAGAGATTTCTTGAAAAGAAAGAGAGAGGTCGGATCCCTTACCTTAAAACGTAACTCTTAAAACTCAAAGGTTTGGACCTTGAGGGCTTGGGGGCACCTTGGGAGGACTCCTTGGGAGGTAAGGAGACCATAACTTCGTTGGGGGAGAGTGGGGAGTCTAATGGATGAGAGGATGGCTTGGTATTTATAGGGAAAGTGAGGGGACAAGGCATTAATGGCCAAGGGACACCTCATTAGTGGTTTTGGAAAAACCATGGGCTTGCCCATGGTATTTGCCCATGGTATTGGCCACTTGGGACACCTCATAACTTGTCTTACTATTCATAAGTCGACCATATTGATTACATACTTAATACATCATTTAATGATGTCATTAAACACTCGTAACTTAAAAATTGTGTTTTCACTATTCATCGAAAATTCAATTTTCTCAGAATAATCCCAAAATTTCACCTTAACCAAATATCAACGCTCTGATTTCAAAAATGAAATCCATTTTATAAAAATAATTTTCTAAATATTTTTAATTAAATTTTTAATTTAAAACACTATTCATCGAAAATTTATTTTTTTTCAGAAAAATCCCCAAAAATTACCTTAACATAATATCAATGATCTGAGTTCAAAAATGAAGTCCATTTTATAAAAATAATTTTCAAAATATTTTTAATTAAAATTTTAATTAAAAAAAACTATTCATCTGAAAAAAACTAATACTTGAATAATAATTTATGAAACCGTTATTTAACCATTTTATTGAATCACATTACTTAATCAAAGTGCCTAGCTTATTTTAATACTTTCTTTAAGTGAGATTACTAATCCATTTGGACACATTATTAATCCTAATCATAAAATCACTATTCATAATTTACTATTCATCAAAAATCAAGTTGATCTTATTAGACTCTAAATTTCGTACTGAACATAATTGTAGAAGACCATTTTTTGAAAATCATTACACATTTTTAATTATTTAAGGTTTACATAAACATTTTTAAAATATCCTTTTTCTAAAATTCATCAAAAATATGCATACTATATTTATCCAGTCATTTGAAAATTCATAAAAGAAATCGAAATTTTTATTTAAAACAAAGGATTACACAAGATAGTTACGGTCTCCTTACATAGCCCCTTATCACACCAGCATAGGACCTAAGTGTAAGGTGTGCTAAGGTGAGAGAATCCGAGGGAGGCTCGACCAACATCGCACGAGTAGTAATTTCTATCAGTTTGAACTTCTCGTGAAGGAGATCCCGTTCTAGCTTTATACGATGAAGTTCAGCTTGGGTTTGGTCCAGATTAAAGCCCAGTGGTGCTACCTCCTTCCCAAGTTCTGTTAGATGAGCTTCGATCGGTCCAAGACTACTGGGTGAGGCCATCAAATCTTCTTTCTATATTAATTAACCAAGATTACTTGTATTTAGAGACAATAATCGAAACGTTTAGTTTACAGCGGTCATATTGACCAATGGTCAAATAACGGTCAAAACCCAACAGTCTCATTTTAATTATACTCATGTTATCAAATGAAACATTTTTGTTGAGTACAAAAATAATATAAAATAACACATAAAATTAGGAAACAAGATTTATTCAAAATTTCAGGTCGTTACAATCTTCCCCCCTTAAGAAATTGCGTCCTCGCAATTTTTAAAATTGGGTTTTGAAATTTCATTGAAAGTTCCACATCGGAAAAGGAGTCAGTAAAATTATAACTTTAAAATAAAGAAAGGGAAGTACAAAGGCCACCAGAGATAACCCACACCAGGATTCCATGTAAGAAAACATGGACATGGAAGAAAAACAAAGGGTCAAGTTCTGAGGGAGAGTGATAGAAAACATGATTAGGAGAAAGTTAACCATAAAAAAATCCCAAACTTATGATGTGTGTAAACGGTCTTTGATTACCTAGTAGGAAACGTAAACCTACAACGTTTTTGTTTTACGTTCCTTTTCATAATTTTGGGGAATTCATTTACTACATAGAACAAAAACATAAGAAAATATACCTACCTTCAAGTAGAGTTTCATCCTTTAATAAGTCTCTACCAAAACTAATCTTTTCTCCAAATGATGAGAATTCAAAAACACTTGTTCTCATAAAAAGCACAATAATCATCTTCTAAAGAATCACATAATCCACAAAATATTAACTATCTATTTCTTCTATCTTTAAACATTATCCCAAAAACAGAAAGTTTAAGGTAAAACAACTCTTCAAAAAGAAATAATCCCATAGGAAGGGAAACTACTTTTAAATCTTCAAAGTTCCATGGTACTACCCAAAGTTCATCATAGACCATTCCATAAATAACGGTCCTTAAAATTATTCAAAATAAACCAAACAAAGATTGAAACCCAAACACAAGAAGGATTTGATAACATATCATCCAAAACAACTTCATTGTTCATCTCCAGACAACATCAACCACTCCTAACATCTTATAAAAAAGTAGCTAACCTAAACATATTTTACCCAAGATAGGTTAATCATTCCCATAAGTAACCTAAATTACTATAAGCCCACCTTAAATTCATCAATTCATTAATATATAAGTCAACCTTACTCCTCAATTAAAATAATATAGTAATCTATTTACCTAGATCATACATGGTCCCCAAAATAGTGAACGTCTTCCAAAATAATAATCATCTTTTAATCCCCTAATCATCTCTGTCATATTAATACGGAAATCATCACATTTCCTATCACATTGGTTGTTGGGACACATTATTCCATTTCCCACCATTAACTAAGAAGAGAAAGTATAATTATAGGCTTAAATACTTAACCAATAATCATGAAAAGGAACTTAAAGCATATAAGGATAACTTGTTGAAGAAAAGTATACCATAACTTGTGATCCCCTAGGTTCCCATCTAGGTTATCCATGATCATATATTCTTATGTGAATCTTTATTTTATTTTATCTTTGTTCCTTTAACAATGGTTCATACCAAGCTTATAAATTTACCAAAGCATATCCCCCGGGAGTGTCGTAACCAAGAGTGCAGCAAGGCCCGTTGTCGTGTACCAGTTCCCGTTCGAGTCTAGCTCAAAGCAGTGTTTTCGGGTTTTACCCCTATGTACATCTGTTCCAGAGCCACCTCTACCTGCTCGTATCCAGACAGGGATGTATTTGGTTGGCAACCCCTTACTCAATACTCACCAAAATACCAGGAAGACTTCCTATATTTAAACTTTTCTATAGGTTTCTTCCTAAAGTTTTCATATCCTAATTTCCAAAAATAACTAAACCATCCTTTGATACCAACTATAGCATCCCTTCTTTTTATAACATAACTTTCATTCCATTACATGGAACTGAGGATCTTTAAGGTTTAGTGTCTTGGAAACAAGGAACATAAAACATGAAACAAAAAAAAAACATTCTTCTTAAACACTTAAAAGGCTTCTCCTCATGTTCAACCTAGGCTCATTACAGCATCTCATAACCTGGGGACATACATCAAAAGAAAGGGTGAGAAGAAGGCCCAGCAAGGGAAATAAGTGAAACATTTTACATATGAACTTGAGATACATCAATAAAGTCATGAAAAGAACTTTAAGGCATGAAAATGAAATCATGAGGCATATCATAATAAAAATAAAACTTTTTCATAACTTGAATATGTGGCTGCAACATTTAATATTGACAATCATTTCATTTCACCGAGGTCCATCCCCAAGGTGTTGTTAAAAATTACCAAGGTTATTCACCAAGCCGTCGTTAAAAATTACCAAGGTTATTCACCAAGGCGTCGTTAAAAATGGTCATCTCTAGAGATTAAGTCTTTACCCAATGCATTGGAGAGATATCAGGGCACACCCTTAAATTTGCCTTTATTATCGTGTGAGACACATATATCATCATCAAACATTTCATAAATAACCCATATAGCATAAAATAATGGGTTTCATTTCATAATCATAAAGTTTTAAAAACTGCTTCAGAGACATGATCTTTACATCACTTTAAACCCACGAAACGGGAGAGCGGGTTTTATGTATGTAAATCCCAGAATTTAAAATAGAAATTTTTTGTATATATGTGAATAACGCTGTAGAAATAAGAGCTTTGAGTATTCACTTAATAACATGAAGTAATTTTGAGAAAAAGAGAGACATTTTGAGACGAAAATTCTGCAGCACAATGGCTACGTTACAGGGTTTTAGAAAACGTTGAAAAGAGAGGGGACATGGGTCAAACAATCATAAATGACCCATAAAATAGTAGACGGACAGAATATAAGGGATTTAAGAACATGGTAATGAAATTTGAAAATATACCATATGAAATGAATAACATGAAAGGAAGACAAAAATAAGATTTCTCTTATGAAAATTCGGCAGCCTAATAGCGTTACCTAAACTTCAACCAAAAATGAATTGATGATGTCAAATATGGTCTCTAATCATATGAACATAAAAGATCAGTATGATAGATATATATATCATACCCCAACATAATAAAAAGTAACTTGCAAGACTTTACATGGAATTAGAACTTTGAAAAGGAGAAGGGTGAAAGAATCCCTTAAAAATTCGGCAGCCTATCGGCGCCACTTAAAACTTCAAAATACTGAATTGAAGAGATCAAATGGGGTCTCTCATAATATAAACATAAGAGTCCAGTATGATAGATATAGAGATCATACCCCAACATAACAAAAAGGAACTTGAATTAATTGACATGAAAGTAGAACTTCAAAATGAGAAGGGAGAAGAACCACTTAAAAATTCGGCAGCCTAACGGCGCCAATTAAAACTTCAAAATACTGAATTGAAGAGATAAAATGGGGTATCTCATCATATCATCATAAAAGATCAGTATGATAAATTTAGAGATCATACCCCAACTTAATAAAAAGTAACTTGAAATACTTTACATGATAATAGATCTTGAAAAATGAGAAGGGAGAAAGAATCCGTTAAAAAAATTTCAACAGCCTAACAGCGCCACTTAAAACGTCATAAAAAGAAAAAATGAGAGCAAGAGGGGATCTCTCATTATATGAACATGAAAAGGGAAGTAAGAGGAGTATAAAAGAACATCCTTTAACATAATAACATGGAGCATAAAACAAATTACATAAAAGAGATTTCTTGAAAAGAAAGAGAGAGGTCGGATCCCTTACCTTAAAACGTAACTCTTAAAACTCAAAGGTTTGGACCTTGAGGGCTTGGGGGAACCTTGGGAGGACTCCTTGGGAGGTAAAGAGACCATAACTTTGTTGGGGGAGAGTGGGGAGTCGAATGGATGAGAGGATGGCTTGGTATTTATAGGGAAAGTGAGGGGACAAGGCATTAATGGCCAAGGGACACCTCATTAGTGGTTTTGGAAAAACCATGGGCTTTCCCATGTTATTTGCCCATGGTATTGGCCACTTGGGACACCTCATTACTTGTCTTACTATTCATAAGTCGACCATATTGATTACATACTTAATACATCATTTAATGATGTCATTAAACACTCGTAACTTAAAAACTGTGTTTTCACTATTTATCGAAAATGCAACTTTCTCAGAATAATCCCAAAATTTCACCTTAACCAAATATCAATGCTCTGATTTCAAAAATGAAATCCATTTTATAAAAATAATTTTCTAAATATTTTTAATTAAATTTTTAATTTAAAACACTATTCATCGAAAATTTATTTTTTTTCAGAAAAATCCCCAAAAATTACCTTAACATAATATCAATGATCTGAGTTCAAAAATGAAGTCCATTTTATAAAAATAATTATCTAAATATTTTTAATTAAAATTTTAATTAAAAAAAACTATTCATCTGAAAAAAACTAATACTTGAATAATAATTTATGAAACCGTTATTTAACCATTTTATTGAATCACATTACTTAATCAAAGTGCCTAGCTTATTTTAATACTTTCTTTAAGTGAGATTATTAATCCATTTAGACACATTATTAATCCTAATCATAAAATCACTATTCATAATTTACTATTCATCAAAAATCAAGTTGATCTTATTAGACTCTAAATTTCGTACTGAACATAATTGTAGAAGACCATTTTTTGAAAATCATTACACATTTTTAATTATTTAAGGTTTACATAAACATTTTTAAAATATCCTTTTTCTAAAATTCATCAAAAATATGCATACTATATTTATCCAGTCATTTGAAAATTCATAAAAGAAATCGAAATTTTTTTTTAAAACAAAGGATTACACAAGATAGTTACGGTCTCCTTACATAGCCCCTTATCACACCAGCATATGACCTAAGTGTAAGGTGTGCTAAGGTGAGAGAATCCGAGGGAGGCTCAACCAACATCGCACGAGTAGTAATTTCTATCAGTTTGAACTTCTAGTGAAGGAGATCCCGTTCTAGCTTTATACGATGAAGTTCAGCTTGGGTTTGGTCCAGAGCAAAGCCCAGTGGTGCTACCTCCTTCCCAAGTTCTGTTAGATGAGCTTCGATCGGTCCAAGACTACTGGGTGAGGCCATCAAATCTTCTTTCTATATTAATTAACCAAGATTACTTGTATTTAGAGACAATAATCGAAACGTTTAGTTTACATCGGTCATATTGACCAATGGTCAAATAACGGTCAAAATCCAACAGTCTCATTTTAATTATACTCATGTTATCAAATGAAACATTTTTGTTGAGTACAAAAATAATATAAAATAAAACATAAAATTAGGAAACAAGATTTATTCAAAATTTCAGGTCGTTACAATCTTCCCCCCTTAAGAAATTGCGTCCTCGCAATATTTAAATTTGGGTTTTGAAATTTCATTGAAAGTTCCACATCGGAAAAGGAGTCAGTAAAATTATTACTTTAAAATAAAGAAAGGGAAGTACAAAGGCCACCAGAGATAACCCACACCAGGATTCCATGTAAGAAAACATGGACATGGAAGAAAAAAAAGGGTCAAGTTCTGAGCGAGAGTGATAGAAAACATGATTAGGAGAAAGTTAACCATAAAAAAATCCCAAACTTATGATGTGTGTAAACGGTCTTTGATTACCTAGTAGGAAACGTAAACCTACAACATTTTTGTTTTACGTTCCTTTTCATAATTTTGGGGAATTCTTTTACTACATAGAACAAAAACATAAGAAAATATACCTACCTTCAAGTAGAGTTTCATCCTTTAATAAGTCTCTACCAAAACTAATCTTTTCTCCAAATGATGAGAATTCAAAAACACTTGTTCTCATAAAAAGCACAATAATCATCTTCTAAAGAATCACATAATCCACAAAATATTAACTATCTATTTCTTCTATCTTTAAACATTATCCCAAAAACAGAAAGTTTAAGGTAAAACAACTCTTCAAAAAGAAATAATCCCATAGGAAGGGAAACTACTTTTAAATCTTCAAAGTTCCATGGTACTACCCAAAGTTCATCATAGACCATTCCATAAATAACGGTCCTTAAAATTCCTCAAAATAAACCAAACAAAGATTGAAACCCAAACACAAGAAGGATTTGATAACATATCATCCAAAACAACTTCATTGTTCATCTCCAGACAACATCAACCACTCCTAACATCTTATAAAAAAAGTAGCTAACCTAAACATATTTTACCCAAGATAGGTTAATCATTCCCATAAGTAACCTAAATTACTATAATCCCACCTTAAATTCATCAATTCATTAATATATAAGTCAACCTTACTCCTCAATGAAAATACTATAGTAATCTATTTACCTAGATCATACAGGGTCCCCAAAATAGTGAACGTCTTCCAAAATAATAATAATCTTTTAATCCCCTAATCATCTCTGTCATATTAATATGGAAATCATCACATTTCCTATCACATTGGTTGTTGGGACACGTTATTCCATTTCCCACCATTAACTAAGAAGAGAAAGTATAATTAGAGGCTTAAATACTTAACCAATAATCATGAAAAGGAACTTAAAGCATATAAGGATAACTTGTTGAAGAAAAGTATACCATAACTTGTGAACCCCTAGGTTCCCATCTAGGTTATCCATGATCATATATTCTTATGTGAATCTTTATTTTATTTTATCTTTGTTCCTTTAACAATGGTTCATACCAAGCTTATAAATTTACCAAAGCATATCCCCCGGGAGTGTCATAACCAAGAGTGCAGCAAGGCCCGTTGTCGTGTACCAGTTCCCATTCGAGTCTAGCTCAAAGCAGTGTTTTCGGGTTTTACCCCTATGTACATTTGTTCCAGAGCCACCTCTACCTGCTCGTATCCAGACAGGGATGTATTTGGTTGGCAACCCCTTACTCAATACTCACCAAAATACCAGGAAGACTTCCTATATTTAAACTTTTCTATAGGTTTCTTCCTAAAGTTTTCATATCCTAATTTCCACAAATAACTAAACCATCCTTTCATACCAACTATAGAATCCCGCCTTTTTATAACATAACTTTCATTCCATTACATGGAACTGAGGATCTTTAAGGTTTAGTGTCTTGGAAACAAGGAACATAAAACACGAAACAAAAAAAACATTCTTCTTAAACACTTGAAAGGCTTCTCCTCATGTTCACCCTAGGCTCATTACTGCATCTCATAACCTGGGGACATACATCAAAAGAAAGGGGGAGCAGAAGGCCCAGCAAGGGAAACAAGTGAAAAATTTTACATATGAACTTGAGATACATCAATAAAGTCATGAAAAGAACTTTAAGGCATGAAAATGAAATCATGAGGCATATCATAATAAAAATAAAACTTTTTCATAACTTGAATATGTGGCTTCAATATTTAATATTGAAAATCATTTCGTTTCACCAAGGTCCATCCCCAAGGTGTCGTTAAAAATTACCAAGGTTATTCACCAAGGCGTCTTTAAAAATGGTCATCTCTAGAGATTAAGTCTTTTACCCAATGCATTAGAGAGCTATCAGGGCACACCCTTAAATTTGCCTTTATTATCATGTGATCCACATATATCATCATCAAACATTTCATAAATAACCCATATAGCATAAAATAATGGGTTTCATTTCATAATCATAACGTTTTAAAAACTTCTTTAGAGACATGATCTTTACGTCACTTTAAACCCACGAAAGGGGAGAGCGGGTTTTATGTATGTAAATCACAAAATTTAAAATAGAAATTTTTTTATATATGTGAATAACGCTGTAGAAATAAGATCTTTGAGTATTCACTTAATAACATGAAGTAATTTTGAGAAAAAGAGAGAGACATTTTGAGACGAAAAATTTGCAGCACAACGACTACGTTATAGGGTTTTAGAAAACGTTGAAAAGAGAGGGGACATGGGTCAAAAAATCCTAAATGACCCATAAAATAGTAGAGGGACAGAATATAAGGGATTTAAGAACATGGTAATGAAATTTTAAAATATACCATATGAAATGAAGAACATGAAAGGAAGACAAAAATAAGATTTCTCTTATGAAAATTCGGCAGCCTAATAGCGTTACATAAACTTCAACCAAAAATGAATTGATGATGTAAAATAGGGTCTCTCATCATATGAACATAAAATATCAGTATGATAGATATAGAGATAATACCACAACATAATAAAAAGGAACTTTCAAGACTTTACATGGAATTAGAACTTTGAAAAGGAGAAGGGTGAAAGAATCCCTTAAAAATTCGGCAGCCTAACGGCGCCACTTAAAACTTCAAAATACTGAATTGAAGAGATCAAATGGGGTCTCTCATCATATAAACATAAGTGTCCAGTATGATAGATATAGAGATCATACCCCAACATAACAAAAAAGAACTTGAATTAATTGACATGAAAGTAGAACTTCAAAACGAGAAGGGTGAAGAACCACTTAAAAATTCGGGAGCCTAACGATGCCACTTAAAACTTAAAAATACTGAATTGAAGAGATAAAATGGGGTCTCTCATAATATGATCATAAAAGATCAGTATGATAAATTTAGAGATCATACCCCAACATAATAAAAAGTAACTTGAAATACTTTACATGATAATAGATCTTGAAAAATGAGAATGGAGAAAGAATCCGTTACAAACATTTCGGCAGCCTAACGACGCCACTTAAAACTTCATAAAATGAAATAATGAGAGAAAGTGGGGATCTCTCATTATATGAAAATGAAAAGGGCAGTAAGAGTATTATAAAAGAACATACTTTAACGTAAGAACATGGAGCATAAAAGAAATTACATAAAAGACATTTCTTGAAAAGAAAGAGAGAGGTCGGATCCCTTACCTTAAAACGTAACTCTTAAAACTCAAAGGTTTGGACCTTGAGGGCTTGGGGGCACCTTGGGAGGACTCCTTGGTAGGTAAGGAGACCAGAACTTCGTTGGGGGAGAGTGGGGAGTCGAATGGATGAGAGTATGGCTTGGTATTTATAGGGAAAGTGAGGGGACAAGGCATTAATGTCCAAGGGACACCTCATTAGTGGTTTTGGAAAAACCATGGACTTGCCCATGGTATTTGCCCATGGTATTGGCCACTTGGGACACCTCATAACTTATCTTACTATTCATAAGTCGACCATATTGATTAGATACTTAATACATCATTTAATGATGTCATTAAACACCCGTAACTTAAAAACTGTATTTTTACTATTCATCGAAAATTCAACTTTCTCAGAATAATCCCAAAATTTCACCTTAACCAAATATCAATGCTCTGATTTCAAAAATGAAATCTATTTTATAAAAAAAATCTAAATATTTTTAATTAAATTTTTAATTAAAAACACTATTCATTGAAAATTTATTTTTTTTTCAGAAAAATCCCCAAAAATTACCTTAACATAATATCGATGCTCTGAGTTCAAAAATGAAGTCCATTTTATAAAAACAATTTTCTAAATATTTTTAATTAAAATTTTAATTAAAAAAACACTATTCATCTGAAAAAAACTAATACTTGAATAATAATTTATGAAATCGTTTTTTAACCATTTTATTGAATCACATTACTTAATCAAAGTGCCTAGCTTATTTTAATACTTTTTTTAAGTGATATTACTAATCCATTTGGACAAATTATTAATCCTAATCATAAAATTACTATTCATAATTTACTATTCATCAAAAATCAAGTTGATCTTATTAGACTCTAAATTTCGTACTGAACATAATTGTAGAAGACCATTTTTTGAAAATCATTACACATTTTTAATTATTTAAGGTTTACATAATCATTTTTAAAATATCCTTTTTCTAAAATTCATCAAAAATATGCATACTATATTTATCCGGTCATTTGAAAATTCATAAAAGAAATCGAAATTTTTATTTAAAACAAAGGATTACACAAGACAGTTACGGTCTCCTTACAGAGACCCTTATCACACCAGCATAGGACCTATGTGTAAGGTGTGCTAAGGTGAGAGAATCCGAGGGAGGCTCGACCAACATCGCATGAGTAGTAATTTCTATCAGTTTGAACTTCTCGCGAAGGCGATCCCGTTATAGCTTTATACGATGAAGTTTAGCTTGGGTTTGGTCCAGAGCAAAGCCCAGTGGTGCTACCTCCTTCCCAAGTTCTGTTAGATGAGCTTCGATCGGTCCAAGACTACTGGGTGAGGCTATCAAATCTTCTTTCTATATTAATTAACCAAGATTACTTGTATTTAGAGACAATAATCGAAACGTTTAGTTTACAGCGGTCATATTGACCAATGGTCAAATAACGGTCAAAACCCAACAGTCTCATTTTAATTATACTCATGTTATCAAATGAAACATTTTTGTTGAGTACAAAAATAATATAAAATAACACCTAAAATTAGGAAACAAGATTTATTCAAAATTTCAGGTCGTTACAATCTTCCCCCCTTAAGAAATTGCGTCCTCGCAATTTTTAAAATTGGGTTTTGAAATTTCATTGAAAGTTCCACATCGGAAAAGGAGTCAGTAAAATTATTACTTTAAAATAAATAAAGGGAAGTACAAAGGCCACCAGAGATAACCCACACCAGGATTCCATGTAAGAAAACATGGACATGGAAGAAAAACAAAGGGTCAAGTTCTGAGGGAGAGTGATAGAAAACATGATTAGGAGAAAGTTAACCATAAAAAAATCCCAAACTTATGATGTGTGTAAACGGTCTTTGATTACCTAGTAGGAAACGTAAACCTACAACGTTTTTGTTTTACGTTCCTTTTCATAATTTTGGGGAATTCATTTACTACATAGAACAAAAACATAAGAAAATATACCTACCTTCAAGTAGAGTTTCATCCTTTAATAAGTCTCTACCAAAACTAATCTTTTCTCCAAATGATGAGAATTCAAAAACACTTGTTCTCATAAAAAGCAAAATAATCATCTTCTAAAGAATCACATAATCCACAAAATATTAACTATCTATTTCTTCTATCTTTAAACATTATCCCAAAAACAGAAAGTTTAAGGTAAAACAACTCTTCAAAAAGAAATAATCCCATAGGAAGGGAAACTACTTTTAAATCTTCAAAGTTCCATGGTACTACCCAAAGTTCATCATAGACCATTCCATAAATAACGGTCCTTAAAATTCCTCAAAATAAACCAAAAAAAGATTGAAACCCAAACACAAGAAGGATTTCATAACATATCATCCAAAACAACTTCATTGTTCATCTCCAGACAACATCAACCACTCCTAACATCTTATAAAAAAGTAGCCAACCTAAACATATTTTACCCAAGATAGGTTAATCATTCCCATAAGTAACCTAAATTACTATAAGCCCACCTTAAATTCATCAATTCATTAATATATAAGTCAACCTTACTCCTCAATGAAAATACTATAGTAATCTATTTACCTAGATCATACAGGGTCCCCAAAATAGTGAACGTCTTCCAAAATAATAATCATCTTTTAATCCCCTAATCATCTCTGTCATATTAATACGGAAATCATCACATTTCCTATCACATTGGTTGTTGGGACACGTTATTCCATTTCCCACCATTAACTAAGAAGAGAAAGTATAATTAGAGGCTTAAATACTTAACCAATAATCATGAAAAGGAACTTAAAGCATATAAGGATAACTTGTTGAAGAAAAGTATACCATAACTTGTGATCCCCTAGGTTCCCATCTAGGTTATCCATGATCATATATTCTTATGTGAATCTTTATTTTATTTTATCTTTGTTCCTTTAACAATGGTTCATACCAAGCTTATAAATTTACCAAAGCATATCCCCCGGGAGTGTCGTAACCAAGAGTGCAGCAAGGCCCGTTGTCGTGTACCAGTTCCCGTTCGAGTCTAGCTCAAAGCAGTGTTTTCGGGTTTTACCCCTATGTACATCTGTTCCAGAGCCACCTCTACCTGCTCGTATCCAGACATGGATGTATTTGGTTGGAAACCCCTTACTCAATACTCACCAAAATACCAGGAAGACTTCCTATATTTAAACTTTTCTATAGGTTTCTTCCTAAAGTTTTCATATCCTAATTTCCACAAATAACTAAACCATCCTTTGATACCAACTATAGCATCCCATCTTTTTATAACATAACTTTCATTCCATTACATGGAACTGAGGATCTTTAAGGTTTAGTGTCTTGGAAACAAGAAACATAAAACATGAAACAAAAAAAAACATTCTTCTTAAACACTTGAAAGGCTTCTCCTCATGTTCACCCTAGGATCATTACTGCATCTCATAACCTGGGGACATACATCAAAAGAAAGGGTGAGCAGAAGGCCCAGCAAGGGAAACAAGTGAAAAATTTTACATATGAACTTGAGATACATCAATAAAGTCATGAAAAGAACTTTAAGGCATGAAAATGAAATCATGAGGCATATCATAATAAAAATAAAACTTTTTCATAACTTGAATATGTGGCTGCAATATTTAATATTGAAAATTGTTTCGTTTCACCAAGGTCCATCCCCAAGGTGTCGTTAAAAATTACCAAGGTTATTCACCAAGGCGTCGTTAAAAATTACCAAGGTTATTCACCAAGGCGTCTTTAAAAATGGTCATCTCTAGAGATTAAGTCTTTACCCAATGCATTGGAGAGATATCAGGGTG
Source organism: Viscum album (assembly GCA_963277665.1). NCBI lineage: Eukaryota > Viridiplantae > Streptophyta > Magnoliopsida > Santalales > Viscaceae > Viscum > Viscum album. The sequence continues at coordinate 344,309,460 of OY728141.1, forward strand.
CACCCTTAAATTTTCCTTTATTATCATGTGATCCACATATATCATCATCAAACATTTCATAAATAACCCATATAGCATAAAAAAATGGGTTTCATTTCATAATCATAACGTTTTAAAAACTTCTTTAGAGACATGATCTTTACGTCACTTTAAACCCACGAAAGGGGAGAGCGGGTTTTATGTATGTAAATCACAAAATTTAAAATAGAAATTTTTTGTATATATGTGAATAACGCTGTAGAAATAAGAGCTTTGAGTATTCACTTAATAACATGAAGTAATTTTGAGAAAAAGAGAGAGACATTTTGAGACGAAAATTTTGCAGCACAATGGCTACGTTACAGGGTTTTAGAAAACGTTGAAAAGAGAGGGGACATGGGTCAAACAATCCTAAATGACCCATAAAATAGTAGAGGGACAGAATATAAGGGATTTAAGAACATGGTAATGAAATTTGAAAATATACCATATGAAATGAAGAACATGAAAGGAAGACAAAAATAAGATTTCTCTTATGAAAATTCGGCAGCCTAATAGCGTTACATAAACTTCAACCAAAAATGAATTGATGATGTCAAATAGGGTATCTCATCATATGAACATAAAATATCAGTATGATAGATATAGAGATCATACCACAACATAATAAAAAGGAACTTGCAAGACTTTACATGGAATTAGAACTTTGAAAAGGAGAAGGGTGAAAGAATCCCTTAAAAATTTGGCAGCCTAACGGCGCCACTTAAAACTTCAAAATACTGAATTGAAGAGATCAAATGGGGTCTCTCATCATATAAACATAAGAGTCCAGTATGATAGATATAGAGATCATACCCCAACATAACAAAAAGGAACTTGAATTAATTGACATGAAAGTAGAACTTCAAAACGAGAAGGGTGAAGAACCACTTAAAAATTCGGCAGCCTAACGGTGCCACTTAAAACTTCAAAATACTGAATTGAAGAGATAAAATGAGGTCTCTCATAATATGATCATAAAAGATCAGTATGATAAATTTAGAGATCATACCCCAACATAATAAAAAGGAACTTGAAATACTTTACATGATAATAGATCTTGAAAAATGAGAATGGAGAAAGAATCCGTTACAAACATTTCGGCAGCCTAACGGCGCCACTTAAAACTTCATAAAACGAAATAATGAGAGAAAGTGGGGATCTCTCATTATATTAAAATTAAAAGGGCAGTAAGAGTATTATAAAAGAACATCCTTTAACGTAAGAACATGGAGCATAAAAGAAATTACATAAAAGAGATTTCTTGAAAAGAAAGAGAGAGGTCGGATCCCTTACCTTAAAACGTAACTCTTAAAACTCAAAGGTTTGGACCTTGAGGGCTTGGGGGCACCTTGGGAGGACTCCTTGGGAGGTAAGGAGACCAGAAATTCGTTGGGGGAGAGTGGGGAGTCGAATGGATGAGAGGATGGCTTGGTATTTATTGGGAAAGTGAGGGGACAAGGCATTAATGGCCAAGGGACACCTCATTAGTGGTTTTGGAAAAACCATGGACTTGCCCATGGTATTTGCCCATGGTATTGGCCACTTGGGACACCTCATAACTTATCTTACTATTCATAAGTCGACCATATTGATTAGATACTTAATACATCATTTAATGATGTCATTAAACACCCGTAACTTAAAAACTGTATTTTCACTATTCATCGAAAATTCAACTTTCTCAGAATAATCCCAAAATTTCACCTTAACCAAATATCAATGCTCTGATTTCAAGAATGAAATCTATTTTATAAAAAAAATCTAAATATTTTTAATTAAATTTTTAATTAAAAACACTATTCATTGAAAATTTATTTTTTTCAGAAAAATCCCCAAAAATTACCTTAACATAATATCGATGCTCTGAGTTCAAAAATGAAGTCCATTTTATAAAAATAATTTTCTAAATATTTTTAATTAAAATTTTAATTAAAAAAACACTATTCATCTGAAAAAACTAATACTTGAATAATAATTTATGAAATCGTTATTTAACCATTTTATTGAATCACATTACTTAATCAAAGTGCCTAGCTTATTTTAATACTTTCTTTAAGTGAGATTACTAATCCATTTGGACAAATTATTAATCCTAATCATAAAATCACTATTCATAATTTACTATTCATCAAAAATCAAGTTGATCTTATTAGACTCTAAATTTCGTATTGAACATAATTGTAGAAGACCATTTTTTGAAAATCATTACACATTTTTAATTATTTAAGGTTTACATAATCATTTTTAAAATATCCTTTTTCTAAAATTCATCAAAAATATGCATACTATATTTATCCGGTCATTTGAAAATTCATAAAAGAAATCGAAATTTTTATTTAAAACAAAGGATTACACAAGACAGTTACGGTCTCCTTACAGAGCCCCTTATCACACCAGCATAGGACCTAAGTGTAAGGTGTGCTAAGGTGAGAGAATCCGAGGGAGGCTCGACCAACATCGCACGAGTAGTAATTTCTATCAGTTTGAACTTCTCGCGAAGGCGATCCCGTTATAGCTTTATACGATGAAGTTCAGCTTGGGTTTGGTCCAGAGCAAAGCCCAGTGGTGCTACCTCCTTCCCAAGTTCTGTTAGATGAGCTTTGATCGGTCCAAGACTACTGGGTGAGGCCATCAAATCTTCTTTCTATATTAATTAACCAAGATTACTTGTATTTAGAGACAATAATCGAAACGTTTAGTTTACAACGGTCATATTGACCAATGGTCAAATAACGGTCAAAACCCAACAGTCTCATTTTAATTATACTCATGTTATCAAATGAAACATTTATTTGAGTACAAAAATAATATAAAATAACACCTAAAATTAGGAAACAAGATTTATTCAAAATTTCGGGTCGTTACACCCTCAACATCCATTCCCCCTATGGTCTAACTACACTAGGTTCCCACAACCCTATGTAATACAATAATGCACAAATGATATCTAGAAGCCAAAGTAAATCTCAGATACTACTTGGATAAACTACTAAAATTCATATCATATAATCACTACTCTATCCAAACATCACTAGTCATGAAAAGATAAACAGCCGAATAGGAAATTCTAGACCTAACACCCAAAACCAAAAAAACATGGGAAAACACATCCATAGTAAGGTAATAAGACATATTCATAATCAAACACCCCTAATTTAGAAAAAAAAGAATAATAGGGATTATTAGGATTTAATTCCCTAAACACGCAATACCCTAAACTAGGTTATTGGTTCCTTTTTGCACATATAACTCAAAGAAATATACGGAAAGGCACAAAACACCTACCATGATGTTGTACAATCAATATAGTTGAACCTCAGCCTTTGAATTGACCAAGAATGTGGTAGATCTATAAAAAAGTAAAAAACATTCAACCAAGGATATCTCATGAAAGAGAATAAATCAAGAGAAGAGTCTCTTGAAGAAGGAATAAATCATTGATGAGATTCCAATGCAATCGAAAATGTTCTATTCTAAGAAAAACGGTCTATTGGGGGCTCAGATAAGAATCATCGATCATCGGTCGCTCCTGGATGATGAGATACTAGAAGAAAGAGGTTCTGTCAATTAGACGCGATCCTGATCCAATTTATCAATAAGAAATAAAAAATACATGATGTGTTCCTTAATGATACACAACATGTATATGCCTTTATCGAGACCCGCTTTAGGCGGTATCCGAGTCACCCCACATGGCTATGTACTCATCCATTACACGGCCATTACACGACTACCTGTGGAAACCGGGTACACAACATGTACTCCTAAGTACACGGTGTGTACTCCTTAAATTTCTAGAAACTCCTCTTTTTCACAAAATCACCAGAAATCAAGATCTATACCTAAAAAGAAGATCTGAGTTCTTACAAACTTCCCCCCTTATATAAATTCATCCCCAAATTTCCCTAACAAGGTTGAAAAGAAGAAGGAGAATCCTAGAATAACTCCGGCTATTGCAATCGCACATCGGTCCCCCTCTACCAAGTCTCGTTCTGTACTCACCCGTTCTACTATAGTACCCATACCAGAGAAATAGACCGGCCATGAAGAACCTTCTCATTGCGATAAAAGATCTGAATAGGATGCTCTTCGAATGATACATCTAATTCCAAATCAACCTCCTAGTGTTTAAAAATATGAGACGAGTCTGAGAAGTAATGTCGTAGCTGAGAAATGTAGAAGACGTCGTCCATATCTTTGTACCTATGAGGTAACTACAACTGATATGCAACCGGCCCGACTCTATCCAAAACCTCAAATGGCCTAACATATCTCGGTGAAATCTTACCCTATCTCTTAATCCTCATGTGTCCCAACCTCAGTGTGACAAGTAGGAAATCCTGATCTTCGACCTCGAACTCCAAAGGTCTTCTCTGATGATCAACATAAGTCTTATGATGTGATTGTGCAGTAGCCATCCTCTTCTAAATCAACTCCATCTACTCTCCTGGATAAGATGAGGGCCGAGCATAGATACCTCTCCCACTTCCAACCAACATAGGGGTGATCAACATGGCCTACCGTACAAGGCCTCATAAGGTGCCATCTAAATTGTTGCCTAAAAACTATTATTATAGGAAAAATTCACCAGAGATATGCACTTCTCCGAAGATCCTATAAAATCTAGGACGCATGATCAAAGCATGTCCTCCAGTACTTGAATCGTATGCTTGGACTTGGAATATGTTTGGTTGTAGTAAGCTGTACTCAGAAGTACCTACGTACCCAAAGCCCTCTGTAGTCCCTTCCATACTTGAGAAGTAAAATAGGCATCCCTATTTGAAACAATGGAGTGTGGAACCCCATGAAAATATACAATCTCTCGGATGTAGAACCTTCTCATCTCATAAAAACTGATGGTCTCCTTGATTGATAGGAATTTTCTAGCCTTTGGGGCTTTGACAATGACAACCCAAAATTCATCATTACATCGAGGCGAACTTGGAAAAACTATCCTGAAGTCCATCACGGCATCATTCCACTTCCACTCAGGAATGGGTAACTACTGAAAATTCCCTACTGGTCGTTGATGCTCCACATTCACCTTCTAACAGGTGGAACACCTCGTCACAAAACCAGAAACATCTCTCTTCATGCCTGACCTCTAATACTAATGGTGTAGATCTCTATACATCTTGGTGACACTAGGATGAACTTCTCAAACTGAAGAATGAAAATCCCACATCATATTCCCACGTATGTCTACTGAAACCCATATGAACCCATGAAAACACAAGATCTCATCCTCACTTACTATCCATACAAGAATAGGGTCCTCTCCTGACACGCTCTCCTACAGAACTATGCCTTCAGAATCTGATAGCTACCTCATTCGCACTCGCTCAAGTAGAGTAGAGGTAAAAACTATAGAATAAATAAATGTATGGCCCTGTCTATCATGAACTTCCAAATGAATCTCTGAGAACAGATCCATAAGTTTCCACTCACTGCTGGCCTCCTAAAATTCTTTTATCTAATTACTCCTGCTCAATGCATTAGCCACTACATTGCCTTTCCCAGGCATGTAGTCAAGCTCAAAATCAAAGGATTAAAGGTACTCAACCCACCTTCGTTGTCTCAAATTCAGATCATTCTGAGTAAATATATACTTGAGACTTTTGTGGTTGGTGAAAACCAAAAAATGTTCTCCCAACAGATAATGTCTCCAACAGCATAAATCATGAATGACTATAGCCAACTCAAGATCTTGCATAGGGAAATTCCTCTCATGTGGCCTTAACTACCGAGACCCATACACAATTACTCCTTCCACCTGCATAAGCACTTCTCCCAGCCCAATACCTGAAGCATCATAGTAAAAAGTGTAACTCTTTCCTGGCTCTGGAAAACTAGTATCAATGCTAAAGTAAACCTCCATTTCAGCTCCTAAAAGGCTGAGTTGCAGGAATCTGTTCACACCCTTCTTAGTAAGGCCTGTCAGTGGCGCTGCTAAGCTTGAAAAGTCATGTACAAAGCACTTGTAGTAACCAGCCATCCCTAAAAAACTCAGTACCTCAAAGACATTCTTCAGATACTCCCAAGAAACTACTACTCACACATTCTTTTGGTCTATTGATACTCTTGTCTTTGAGATAACATGACCCAGGAAGTGAATCTGGTCCATCCAAAAGTAGAATTTGGAGAGATTATCATATAATTGATTCTCTCTTAGTGTACTCAAAATGATATCAATATGGGTAGCATGGTCATGTAGAGTGTGATAGTACACCAATATATCATCCATTAAAACCACCATGAAAGAATCCAAGTCTGGATAGAACACTCGGTTCATCAGTTCCATAAAAAATACAGGCGCGTTCATGTGACTGAACGACATAACCACATACTTGTATAGACCATGCCCACTTCGAAAGGCTTTAAGAGGTATATCAGATGGTTAAACACTGATGATAACAGGATCTCAATATAATATTCAAGAACACCTGGGCTCCTCGAAGTTGATCAAATATTTCATCAATCCTCAGCAAGGGATATTGGTTCTTGACCATCAACAGGTCCAGCTTCTAATAATCAACACAAAGTTAGAGGGTATCGTCCGCCTTCTTCACAAACATGACATACAAAACCCATGGAGAAGTACCGGTTCAGATAAATCCCTTTCCATGTAACTCCTCTAACTGCTTCTTGATCCCCTGTAACTCTGGTGTAGCCATCCTATAAAGAGGAATGGACACCAGTTAGACTCCTATAACAAGATCATTAGAAAATTCCACCACTCGATCTAGAGGAAAACCTAAAATGTAGTCTAGGAAGACATCCTTGAAATGATCCACCACTAGAAGAAAGTCCATCTTTGGATTCCCCTAGTCATCTAGATACAAACTAGTAATCAGTATTATAACTCTACCCAATCCATGATGCTTGGGTCCCGCTCTACTATCCTAGACATCCCATTTTCCCTTATATAGAAACAAACCACCCTCTGGTGATGTGAAACTCACCCTACATGGATAGATGTTGACAACATACTTGTAGGGAACCAACCAGTACATTCTGAGAATGAAATCATAGCTTGTCATCTCTAAGAAATAAATGTCCCATAAGAAGAGACACCCACCAACCTCAAAAGGGCACTCCTTTCACTAACACACACTAGCCGTTATAGTCCCCAACGGAGTTTCCATAATCAAGATATCGATAGAAGTAAAGATACAGATCCCAAGGCTCTCCAAAATAGCAATAGATATTAAACTATGGGAATCGCCTATATTAAAAATTATAGAGACTAAAACTGAGGTAACTAGAATCTCACCTCTAACTGTAGAGGTTCTGAGATCCTACTTCTGATGGTTCAGCTCCAGAACAAAATCCTAACTTGCACTGCAGCCTTGTAAAGATGTCTGTGATCCCTGAGCTGATCCACCCTATGACTATTGAAAACCATGTGTCTAACCACTATGGCTATGACCTCCACCTCATCTTGAACAGCCTAAAGAACTCCAGTTCACTGACTGATATGGGACTGGTGGTCCTACTCCGGTATGAGGAGTCGAAACAAAACCCCTATCAATAGCTTCTAGTGAGAAAACCAGACCGAAACACTAAAGATGACCCATCTTTCCACAAGATCCGCACTCAACTGGGTCTCTCAGGAAATATGGCCTTGGATTCCTGCTCTTCTCGCACTAGTAGTATACCACCTGACTACCTGAAGAAATATTACACCTCCTCGGATCTCTACATGTAGACTCCCAACGGTGCTTCCTACTATTAGTTATAGGGATACCAACTCCGAATTCCAAGCCGACCTCGATCAAAACTCCTAAATCCCTCAGGTTTCACTCTATGATCAGTGCCTAGTTGACTATAGAAGTTAAGGAAGTCAACCTGAAGATGTTCACCTGAGATCAGATGTAATTACTGAGTTCATCATCAAACTTCCTCAAAAGTAATAACTCATCACCCCTTGGGATGGGTGTGAAGTGTTGTATATCTGTGAAGTGAGAAGAATACTCCATGGCTGAAAGAGTACCCTGCTCCAAACTCATGAACTCTCGGGCTCGGTTGGCCCTCAAAGTCTCTAGGTAGAAGTAATCATAGAAGGAACGCTGGAACTCATCCTAAGACATAAACTACTAGCATCCTAACTACAATATCACATCCCACCATCTCTTGGTGGAATACTTATTCACGCTCAAATTTACCCAAAATAAGAAGGTAGGACGGTCCTTGTAGTCTAGCTTGGGTTGTCGAATCCCCAGAGACCTAGGAAGTAACCTATAGACACATACATTCTATGGATTGTTTTTGTCTATGAAGTGGCCAAATTGGGTTGATTTAAGATGGTTTTAAAGGATCACTAATAGATTTAAGTTAATTCAAATTAAGGTAATGAGTCTATCCTAGTTTATCGCTCAGGGTGGATTGAATGAATTCATTTTTAATGATTTCAATTTCTTATATTTGAGATGGGTTCATTTTAGAAGATCAAAAAAAATCATCACTTACTGGTTTAATTCCTACACACCCTAATACTAATAACCTATACACTTGAAGGATAAATGTTTTGAGAACTCCAAGGTAATGTTTCGTATTATCACTTGAAATGTGTGACCTTAAAATTCAATAAGGATGAAGAAGTTTTAAAATCATCAAATAAAAATCTCATTTTAAAGAAGTGATTAGAGATTAATTTAGTGATAAATAACATCCAATCCATCCCATTGCTACTCCTTTGGATCAAATCATATGTGGGTTATCCCTCCATTGATCCTATGGTTTTAATGGAAGCGGAATGTAGACTCATGAGGGAGGAAATGGAGAAGTAAAAAAAACAATAAAAAGAAAATGATCACTCCACCGTTGTGTGAATAATTTCACAAGGTTTGGTGTGAATAAATTCATATCTTGAGGAAAAGATATAAAATTAATATAGAGAAGAACTGAATAATAGTAGAAGAATAACTTTTATTAAGAAACTAGGATGAATTAAAACAACTTATATGTGAAAGACAAACTTGAGACAACAAAATCGCAGCATAACATTACAATTGAACAAAGCACCAAAGATGATGAAATCCTCCACCACCACTACCTTAAATAGGAATTTTGGGAGCCTTGGGTCGATCCTCCAATATTACAAATCATCCCACTTGATTATGGTAGGCCTAGGGTGGTAAAAAGCTTGTGGAACGTGGACTTTTCCACTCTTGACCCGAGGTGGCATCTGGCTAGCAACCACCAAACAGATGCATCGAAAGGAACTTATAGATGGACAAATTAGAGTATTAAATATAATAAGAAAATGTATATCCGGATGTCTCAAAATCTCATGAAAAATTTGGGACCATTTGGAGTTGTGAATCGGGAGTTATGGTTGCTTTAGTAGGATAATATTCTGGGCCTCAAATTCTGGACCAGATTTTGATATTCTATTTGGTCCACCTTAATTTTCATCATGTTGGCCGAATTAGCACTAAATCCTGAATACATATTTGTTCCTCTATAATTATTATAGCCTACAATGAAATTTTGGATTCATTGGGACTGTATTGTGGGCCCCGTATTCTCATCAATGGGCTGGTGTTAAATGTGCCTTCTCTAGAATTGCTTCTATTCATCTCCAAATATCCCCATTATCCTTTATGAATCCTCCATTGATCCCTGAATGAAAAATGTTTATATTAAAGTGTAGATACAATTCACAAAATATCAAACTAAAATATCGAAAATTAAATTACTTAAAATTATATAAATCATTGGGCCTAAATTGGTGTACATTAGGCATGAAGTGCACAAATGATGAGAATGAATGTTCAAAATTAAAATCCACTAAATCAGGACCATAAGATCAAAAATGAACATTTAATACCCTTAAAATGCAATTAAAACATTTGTTTTTATTAGCTAATCAAATCCAAAAGAATGTAAGTAGTGAGCTTCAATATCCTATCTAGAGGTGTCTCCAGATGCTCGAAGATTGAAAACATGGATTCTAACCATGAATCTATAGCCTGAGGTCCTTCTTCCCCTGAGAAGGTGGGAGGATGATTCTGCTGAAAGACCCACATCATCTCTTCCATAGATGGGGTTGGATGTGTTTCTCCCCTAAAGGTAGGCATAAACCTCATGAAGCCTTCTTGGAACTGTGCATTGACACCTGCATCCGAAATGATGGATGGTGCCAAGATAGGTAGGACGAGAGGATCTGCTGGTAGTCCCTGATCTACCATGTCTAGTGTCTAATATTTTCCCGATATATAGCATACAATTGGATGATTTCTTAGTGGCATGACACTGCAATGTCACATGCACACATCAGATCAAGATTATCAAAGACTTAAACTTATAAGAGAAGGAAAGGAACAGGAGAAATAAAACATTCCAGTTTTTCAAAACAGGGATACACGGCGTGTATAACCCCTACACAATGTGTTCCCTTAAGACTTTACATGGACGTGTACTTCTGTCAACCTGGTAAAGTAACACCCCATATACATGGCATTTTTGCTCTAAAACAGTGTGTACTTGAATCTTTCCCCTTGCTTGAGTACCTCTACACGACTAAACCACACAGCTCCTTCCTGGGTAACTCTACACTGCATGTTCGCCCTGAACACAACATGTAACCCTTAAGTTTAAATTGCCTGTGTCGTTAGTCACACAGTCAAAGACACGGTTGACTCTAAACAATGTGCTTATACCTGAAACAATGTGTACTAGAAGGATTTCACCGATCCATATCATTAGTCACATGGATGAATACATGGTCTCTATAACACAGAATGTACATCTAGTACACAATGTGTTCAATCAAAGATTTATCAACCCAGTGTCTCTACCCACACATACATGCACACGTTTGAAGACTACATGACATGTACATATAGTACACATAGTGTACTTAAGAAAAACAGTTCCTTTCTGAATAGAAGATACATGGCGTGTATTCATCATTACACACCATGTATTCTGGGGTTTTCCAAATAGTACGCCCTATAAACTATTCAGGAATCCCATAAAAAAACTAAAACAAACATTTAAGGGCCAAATTATGATCCATGGGGGCCCATACTCTCCGTGAATCAAAGATTGGCATCATATACATGTATATCACAAGGTGAAATAGTGAAATCAATCACATGATCCATCAAATTCTTATCCAAGAGGGCCCATAACACCTTAGGAAATAATTCTTGGTGTCCATACAAATGATACTTTAAACATTATAAATACCCTATCAAACACGAGGTATTCTGTCAAGGAATCTATCACAACAACATGAATATCTACCATAATATCTATCATAACAACATGAAATTGATAATTCACCCTAAATGGCTTGACAAGAATGCATGACATGTGATCTCTAGCAAGTACCTATATGATGCATGAGGTGGAATACCCCCATCTCATTTGGTTGAAACATAAATAGAACTGTAATAACACCAATGATAACAACACAAAACATGTTAATCACCCAATGGTGAAATCAAATCAACTGTAACAATTATAGAAACAAAAAATTTCAATAATCAAGGAATATTGAATTTTCCATGTACATAGGTTAACTAATTCCAAGAAAAAAATCATTACCAACAACCTATTCCTTATTATCCCTATTTGTGGGCTCCAAACAGTATGTCAAATAAGAAAATAATTCCTTTGTTACGACTTTGAAACATTCTGGTTCTGGGTGCCACCCTGAGGTGCCCCATACCCGGTTGGTCACATGGCTTTAAGTGAATTTCCCCGAATGCTAGAGGCTGCCAACTAGCAGTGAAGTCCTTGGGTGTGATAGTGGGGAAACTATTCCCTCATTGGTAGAGTAACACAAAGGAAATAAATAGATAATAGTAGCGAGAGTAGTAATAACATACCATAAGTAAACAACATAAGACTAAAGATAAATAAACAACTGCAGCATATATATAAATAATGATGCATGACACAAGCTTTTAGAAAAATATCCAAACCAGTCACAATGCTGGAATACAGTACTAAACCAAAGTACAAAGGAAAACAAGTAAAAAAATCCAACAACATCGCAAGACTCATCTTGGTCCCATGCTCTCTAGCTCCACAACAATCAACTACCTGAAGTAGATGGGTTCATTCCCTTATATATCCCTGCAACAATATAATCTTTTTGGGCTCAAAATCATGACCCAAACAAGGTGTGAGACAAATCCCAGTAGGCAACCATCTAAATATTTTTACCTGAATGTTAGTGAATATATATATAGCAGGAAAATATTCAAAATGAATTAATAAACAAGGAAGTAATCAGATTAAATATTACTATAGCTTCAACAACATTCATTTACATCAACCAATTATTCAACCAAACAAATACAATCAACCCTCTGGGAAGTTATCACAGTCTAACCCCTCTGGTTCAACTTAGAAAAAAACTCTCTAAGGAAGCACTCACTATCAATTCCTCATGTGGTATTTTAACAGTATACTATAGACTCTCTGAGGAAGCACTCAACATCAAATTCCCCCTTGTGGTCATGCAATGTGGAACTACAAAAACTTTGAGGGAGCGGTGAAATCAATACCCCCTATGGTCTCGCAACGTGAAAATTATAAGAGAAACTCTGGGGAATCCCTCAGTGTCCATTCCCCTATGGTCTAACTAGACCAGGTTCCCACAACCCTGTGTAATACGATCATGCACAAACGATATCTAGCAGCCAAAGTAAACCTCAAATACTGCTTATCTAAACCACTACAATTCATATCAAATAATAACCACTCCATCCTAACAACACTAGGCCTATAAAGAGAAACAACCTAACATACAATTCGAGACCCAATGGCCAATACCGAAAAAATATGCTCAAACACATCCATATCAAGGTAATAAACCCTATTCATAATCAATCACCCCTTCTCAAGAAAACAAAGCATAACATACATTATTTGGATTTAATTCTCTAAACACGGAATACCTTAAACTAGGGTATTGGACACTTTTTTCACATATAACTCAAAGACATCTATGAAAAGGCACAAACCAACTACCTCGATGTTGTACAATCAATATAGATGAACCTCAGACTTTGAATCGACATAGAACATGGTAGATATAAGAAAACATCAAAAACATTATAACAAGGATATATCACAAAAGATAAGAAATCAAGAGAAGAGGATTTAGAAGAAGGAAGAACTCACCAATGTGATTCCAAAACAATAGACTATGTTTTATTTGAAGCACAAACGGTCGATCGAGGGTTCAGAGAAGAATCAGAAATCTTCAGTTGCTCCTAGACGAGATGATGCTAGAAGAAGGAGGTTCTGTCAATTAGACGTGATCCTGGTCCGATTTATCAATGAAAAATAAAAATTCATGGAATTTTATTTAAGGATACAAAAAGTGTATATGCCTTTAATGGGACCCACTTTAGGTGGTCTCCAGGATACCCCACACAGCCATGTACTCAGTTGTTACATGACCAGTACACGACTACCCAAGACAACTGGGTACATGACGTGTACTCCTTAAATTTCCAAAAACTCCACTTTTTATCAAAACACCAGAAATCAAGATCCATACCTGAAAAGAAGATATAGATTCTTACATCAATAAAATATTATTTTCATGTTTTATTTATTAAAGATGGATTTTCTTACGATTGAAGCTTTAATTACCATCTCTTGAGTGGTGGATTAACACCCTGACATGAAGGTTTAATGGATTGAGGTATGTGTTTCCGTATCTTTTCCTTTTCTTAACATTCCATGTTATTCTTGTGGTTTTTAAAATTATTTGACTAAAAAATATGAATGTTTTACCAAATGTAGTGAACTAGTATACATAAAATTATATTTTAAGAATTTATTACTCAATTTCATAAATGGGTTCTTATGAATTTCATTCTTGAATTATTTGATTTAGAAAAATAAATATGACAAGTGTTGGATGAAATGGTTGAGATGGATTTCATAAAGAATTTGAGAATTTATATAATGTTTAAATTTATAATTTTTTATGTGGATTGATTTTTGAGTATGAGATATTGATTGTTTTTTATTTTAGAACATTATGGTTTTTGATGAGTTTATAAATAAATTCATTGGTTACACCTATAAATTCTATGTTTATGATTTTACATGTGTGTTTTATGATGTTTGATTCATACATTTTCTATGCGAAAGGGATTTAAAATTAATGTTTTGCTCTACAGGATTTAAAATAGATTTCAAAATGATATTTATTTTCAAAATGGTTTCCAAAGTATGTTTTGAAAATATATTTCTAAAATGTATTTTAAGTGACTATTAAATGCCTGAAAAATATGTTAGAAATTGATATTGGTTTGGAAATAATTTTTTAAAAAAGTTTTGTAAAATAAATTATTAGTTAAAATATAAAGTCCCAATTGGACCCTTATATAAATAATTTTCTATAAATGAGCCACACCCTCATAGAAGCTGTATACTATCATGGTATATGTGAGTTTGACAAATTGATGTAATTTTTTACATCTCAATTTTTATTAAGGAGGGGATTCACATTGGTGGGTGTACAAAGGTGAGATGAGGATGCAATGTTATGGGGTTATTATTTCATTTTACATTTGATTAATGTGACCTCATCTCTTATCTCTATTATCATGAGGATCCTAGGAATCATAGTGATAGATTGAGATATACTCACAATATAGTATTGATTAGATAGACTAGATCCCATTATGATTGAGAAAAACTATAGGGGAGTTTTATCAGTGATGCTAGTTGAGAAAAGATAGTTGGTTATAGGGTAGGAATGGATCTTATAGGCTTAAAAATGGTTCCACCCAAGTACATGTAAGATCATCTCACTAGGTTTTTAGGATTTTCAAATGATTATAACCCCTTTACCTTGTATTATTTATTATTATACTTGATTATGATTCTATTGTAATCCTTTACTTACTATTTTTCTTATTGTATTTAATTTATTTTTGTTTATTTTATTAATAATCAAAATTAATCTTTTATTTAGTATTTATTCATTGATTATTACCTCTAGTTTATGTTTTATATTATATCTTGGTTTATTTTGTTACTTTATTTCATTGTATTTATTTTCTGAAAAATAGTTTTGATGAATATTGAAATGTATATTTTAAAATGGGTTTTAAAAACGATATATATATATATATATCATTTTAAGTATCATTTTACTTTTAAAAAGGTATTATTAGAGGTGTATGAGTATGTTTTCTTAAAGTGTTATAAAAACATTATTTTTAAATAAATTATTAAAAATAGTGATTCAGGAATGTTTTGAAAAAGGAAAATCATGAACACTTTGGTGAAATATTTCTAGGTTTTGTATGCTCCAACCATACTTACACCACTCAATTTCAATATAGTGAGTAATTTTGAATGTCTAGATTCTATAATCAAGAATTAATTTATTATGGCCTCCTTATTTTAGACCATTCTTGGAGTGTGTTTGAGTCTATTGTTGGAGTGTGACCATAAGGTCACTTGGAGATCTCAGGGAGATATTTGTTTTCCTTTTTATTTTATAATTATTTCAACCAAGATGATTTTCTCATATTTCTTGATTTTAGTTATTATTTTCATTTATATTAGTTGTGTCTTATTTGTTTACTATTTTATTTCAACAACTTATCTTGAATGTGCTTAGATGTCTAATTCATGGTTGTATCATGTCAAAATTCTGGTTGAATTATACTCCTTGATTTATTTTATTTATTGGGTCAAATAATTCCCTATTGTGTATATTTTGATTCTATGGCACTAGTTTCCATCCCATGGGAATTAGAAACATCATTTGGGCCATTTCATCGACCATATTGAGTGCCTAATAGAGGGGTATCCCATGTTTGTTTGTGATAATAATATTAGAAGTTCAATAAATTTGAAATCATCATTTCTAGTTGTATGGGATTCAATCTACTTCTAATTATAATATACTACTAAAATAATTTAGGAAAATCCAAAAAATAGAAAATTATCCCATGAAATCCAATCCCCATACAACAAATATTTCTAAAAAAATAAAATTTTGTTGGAGAATTTCATATATTTTTGAAATTACTACATTAATTTAGAAAATTTTACATTACAAAAATTAAATTAATCTTAATAAATTGTGTGAAAAAAGCTAGCTTCCAACAGTTTCTAGATATAATTCAATGTCTAATGTTGCCTCCAAATGTAATGGTATGAAAATATTTAAGAACATAATTTACCTCTTCCTTGACTATACATATCCTAATAACTTGATTAATAAAATTTTTCTAAAAAATAAGGATCTGCCATGACAAATTAAATTATATCATATTTTAGTTTGAGAAATTTATACTTAAAAAGGGAGGGTAGCTTTGATATAAACAAATAATTCGTCATGTGTTCATACTAGGGTACCTTTCTAATTTCATATAACCTCTCATCGGGGAGAGAGTTATCCAGAGATATTTCTTTTGAAGTTTCATCTTTAGTAGTGTGGGCCAATTTGACCATGTGGTATGAAACTAAGTTCAAACATCCCTTTTTAGATTTAATTTTCTTGTTGAAATATTGAAAAACCAGTATTCACATTAGAAAGATTGGTTTTTTATTATCCTTACTTATCAAATATCTAAGAGAAGAATTATTAGAAATAATAGTTACCTTACCACCTAACAAATATGTAAGAAAATTTCCTTTTCATACCACTTCTCGATAGGATAGATACAACTTTCCTTCCCTCCACCCCTTTGGAATTAACACCACCACTACCAAGTATATTTGAAACATCAACCACCTAAAAATCTCCATATAAGCCAGATTTGGCCTAAACTGTATGCTTCACCACATCTTCATATGTTTCTAGGTTTAACAAAGACACTACTAGAATAATTTTTGGATGAAGGCCCCATCCAAAGTATTGATCATAAAAGGATTCAACTATAGAAACATATGGAAGATGTGATACCAACTCAACAAATCTCATGACATACTCTAACACCATTGAGTCACCTTACCAGAGACCATAACGTTATATATCCTTTGGCATACATACAACTTCATAGAAAACCTACTTGATGAATAATGATTTAATGATTTACAGTGAGTTGTATTTTTGCAGCAAGGTTTTAATAATGGACTTCCGCCATTTAAAAATCAGGACTTATACCATATAGGTGAAAAAATTTATCTTAAGAGGGTCAGGAATCTTGATATAGATTAATATCTCTACAATGCTTCATGACCATTCCTCGGGTTTTCCTATTTCCAACTGCCTAAATAAATGAGGAGGGTTTGACTCTCAATACTTTTGGATGAATTCTTGATATTGAGCCATCAGATTAGGACCACTACGATATATATAGAGAATTGTTGAACCAAATTATTGAGATGAAACTTGATCAACCAAAAATGGTATACTGTAGGGGATCCACCCATAGATCCCTTGTAAGATTACTTAGATCTTAGTAGGGGATACTCTAAAAACATGAAGTAGAGAAAACAATCAAAACACAATCAAAACACAAATTCCAAAGTCCTAAATGAAGACTAATAAATCATTCTCAAAATAATATTAAAGTATTTATCTAAAAACTCAACCCCAAATGTTTAAAATGAAAACACCCCACAAGTGAAATTATTTAATAAGTTCAATTTTTTTTGAAATATCCATTTAAAGACACTTTTCAACCCAATCCTCCAAAAATCCCAAATCTCTAAATCTCTTAATCTCACTCCAAAAAACACTTTCCATTTCAAACACAAAATGAAGTTTTATCAAACAAATTTTTTATTCAAAAAAACCAAGAATTATCTATAAACACATAACTTTATTTAAAACCATCACTAATTCCAAAACACCATTTTGAAAATTTCATTTCAAAATAAAAAATAAACATGGATTAAGCTGAAAAAAAGAGAATATAAACCATTAAAAAACATTCTAGATCCAAGATAAAAATACTAAGACAATTAAAAATTCCTAAAGAGCATGAAAATTAAGAAATTTAGAAAATTTAAAATTGTGCATGTTATAGCCACACGACTTGGTAGGCTATGTGCTAATCCTGTTGGAGTTCCCTGCACATGGATTCATGGTCCATGTATAACTTTTCAAACTATATATAGTAATCAAGAACCCTCCAGTTCCTTCACAAATTTCACTATGACCATGGAGTTCTGAAGGGAAACCCACAAAATCTCAAAAATAAATTCAAGGTACTCAAATAAAGACTCAAATTATAAAAATAAATTTGAGACTTGATCCTAAAATCATATATGTACTCATCAAATATTACCCTAGTAACTCAAGTATCATCATGAGAGGGTGGTGATCAGGCACCCACTCATGATTACACATTTTGTTCCAACAATCCAACATCTAAACTACTCAAAATCACCAAATAAAAATTAAAACTCTAGTACCCATTTATCATGAACTAACCAAGGTCTACCCTAAATCGAGAACCTGAGCCGACCTATAACAAGGTCTGAGTGGTGTTCCTAATTCTCTAGAGTTGGAAACTAGTTTCAGGCATCAGTCAAAACTTTATTGGAAAAAATTTATCCCACGAAAAAACTAAAAAGTAAGTAATAACAGAATGAATAAAATAAATATTGGCTGTAAAAGAAATAAAAAAACTAAACATACTGTCATGTGACCTCATTGGTCACCACCAACCTTGAAACACACTCACTCCATGAGCAACCCAAATCCAAAACCAAAACTAAAAGTGAAATGATAAATTATATGGGAGTACCAAGATTCCAAGTAGGTATTCCAAAAGTAAACCACACCTTATAGATTACTTAATTGGAAAACGATTTCTTTCTAGTTTGAATATATATAAATAGGGTTCATTATATATTTCCAAAACAATTAACAAGCTAGAAGTTTTGAAATTAAATTTCTATTCAATTTTTTTTAAAAAAAACAAGTTTTATAGAATGAAATATTTCTAATTAACCAATTTTGATAAATGGAAATTTATATTATAATAGTATCAGTAAGAAAAAAATATCAGCAAAAAACATTAAAATATAGAGACACAAAACATTATGAAAAATGAGGTACATGAAAAAGAGTCATAATGGGAACCAAGGATATAGTGGTGATGGTCTAGTAAAAAAGATATCAATACTAATACAAGAAATAACCACCCAAACTAGATACCAATAATGAACCCACCCTAACACTTAGTGTCACCCTCACTGGCTTAATCAAGTGTAAAATCCCATAAGCAGATGAGTGATCTATCTTAGTTCCACTAGTATGAGTCTAATACTATAATAGTACAACATTTGTTCCATGATCTCCTACATAACAACCCAAGGTTTCCCATGACATGAAAATGGAGGCAATTCCATCAAACTATAATATTCATACATATAATATGTTTAAACTAAAATTATAAATTCATGTCCTTATCCCAAAGTTCCTTCTTAAGTACAACGTCATTTTCCTTTGCCATGAAATATAAAAAGAACAAGCGATCATTGGGAATACACCATATACCACACATCTAGTAGAAATCAAAGTTCCATATTTTAAAGGGTATTATTTAAGAAGGGTTTTCATTTTCCCGGAAACATTTCAAAGTGAGAACCATGTCTCAATATTTATAAAGAAACATTGATTATTGGAATAATCATTTTTAATTCAAAACTTTTCTTTTTCTAAGAAACCCTTTAAAAATATACACAGATACACCCACATATATGTATAAGTACCTATTGTCCAAATGTACATATTCACACAACCTTATGTGAATATGTACAAAGTGTATACTTATATATATATATATATGTATATGTGTATAAGTCATATTTAAAAATCAAGGAGAATAAGAAACCATTTTTAAGCTCTTTGAAATAAAAAATTCCATTATTCCTTTATATAAATACCTATCGAGAGACCAAAAAATCCATGATATTTCTAGATTTTATAAATAAAACAATTTAGAAGATAAATCACATTTTTGGTATGTTCAAGCTTTCAAAAAATATTTTTGAATCATGTCTTATTGAAGAAAACTCATGTAAAAAGAATAATAAAACATGGAAAACATTAAAGAGGCTAATTAAATCCATAAAAATCATTTTAGATAATACATTTGCTTCATAATATATTGAAAACACATAATTAAACACTTAAGAAATCATGTTTCTCAATTTAAAGGCCTGTTAATTGAAAACCTACCTCAAACCTCTCCACCTTTGAAAAAAATGAATTTAATAAACCATAATGGGACATGAGAATACATAAAGAAACAACAGAAACCTAAAAAACATTACTCATTATAATTGATCCCAAAGGAACCCTAGGTCATCAGAATATTCCACGGATAGAGAGGAATATATTAAAGAGAAGAAATGGAAGGAGGATGAGGCAAGAGATGATTTACCTTTAAAAATGAAGTCCTCATCTTTATGAAACTACAAAAATCCACTATAGAAGGAAGTGTAACCAAGGTATATGTCTCCTTGGTGTCTTGAGATCTAAATGAGGGAGGTGGGGGTTATTTTGAGGTTAAAAATTGATCATAGGAAAAAGGTAAAATCAAATTTTAATGAATCCTAGGAACCGTTCATGGTTTTTACACATGATTTAATAAATAGCATGGAAACTATGTGGCCTATATTGAGATTTGTGAGCACCATTCATGGATTTTCTATATTATTTGTAAAACCTTGCACTAATCATAAATTTGGATCTCATAAATTTTAGAGGGTGTGTCATGATTGCTGCAAAATTTGGTAAACAATGAACCTTAATAGTAGGACATTCCCCACATGACCAAAAACCAACAAGTTACTATAAAAAACAACCTAAAAAGATAAGTAAACAAATATAACAAATATATAAATAAAATAATATAGCAGTGTCATGTATGGGTGTGAAAATTTTATTATTCTTTTCATTTTTAAAAAAATTATATTATTCATTTGAATTGATTTCAATTTATAATTATGATTTTTATATTATATGAAATATCTTTTATCCTAGTTTATTTGTAATTTTTGATTAATTATGATTATTCACTTTGGGTATTTTTTCCATTTATTTGTATCTGATTTAATTTTCTACATTATGACCATTGGTGTATACTTATAAAACCAAACTTTTTGGGAATGAATCTTATAATTTTTAAATGATTTTGAAGAAAAAAAATTTATTCTTTATCATATGTGCATGTTTTTTAAATTAATGGTTTTCACATATTTTAATGAATTATATGGTTATAAAATATTTAATGGGGAGATTTTAATGTGAATGTTAAAGAATTTAAAAAAATTGAAAATTGAATTGGTTTGATGGAAGTGTTTTGAAAATTGAAAAAATTTTAAGTAGTGTAAAACATTTTCATAAATCAATAAAAATCATTATATGTAGGTATTTGTTTCTAAATTTCTCTAAAATAAACTAGTATTGTTAGAGATGAATTATTTTTGTGTTTGGATTGTGGGAATAAAAATCTTAGTTTTTTATAAATCTATAAAATGGAATGAGACTTGAATTAATTTAATCACCACTAAAGAATTTGCGTTGATCCGGATAAATAACTTATTTTAGTGGAAACTAAATTTTCAAGGTGTTACCAATTCATTTTTGAAACTGGTATCTTTAAAATCAGTTTTTTTAGTTTTTTTAGATTTTATGCATTTAAATGTGGACTTTAATTTTTCAAAAGTTGGGTTTTTGGAAAATTGGTTTTTCTAAGATGAAAATGAATACCCTGAACAAAAAATGATTTATTTTTAATTTATCTTTTAAATAAAATTTTTTTCAACTATTTTGAAAGGGATTTTATTTTAATCTTTATAGATATTTATTTTTTTATTCTAATGAAAATACTAAATCTTATGGTTTTTAGTAATGTTTTGTGTGTTATGCCAAGCTTGTTTTTAAAATGTGTAAACTCTTTTGTATTGATGGAATCAATTTTATATATTGTGGTTTTATTGTTAAAATTATTTATATATCATATTTTAGAGGATTTGGTTATTCATACTGTCTCTTTTATACTTTTATTTGTCCTTTTAAATGAGTTTTTGGTGGTTCAATTATTTTTTTTGATGATATTAGGTTTCAGAATAAGGGTAGTGTATTTTATGGTTGGGAGAACCCCACCTGTAACAACCCCGAACACAGTATCCCAAAGTCGGTGGTAATTTTATTTTAATGGTATAGATACAAGAGAAAAAATCACAAAGGGATGATTAGTTTAATAATATTTAAGAAACTAGAGATATACATGGTTCCCTTATTATATTGGGAATTAAATATAGTATATAACAAAAGAAAATAAACTGCTTCTTGTTACATATTCAAAGATCTCATCTTCATAATATGGGGATGGAAAAAATAAAAGGGTTATATCAAATGTTCAGTATGGGTTACATATATCATAATCATGAATCAATAATAATCCGATAAAAAAATAATACATAATCAATCTCTAATTGTGAATAAATGAAAAACACATTCCATTAATAAATTGAGAATGAAAATGAATCCATAGATTTTTTCATAGTGAAATACTCATGGAAAGTAATAATTGAAAACTGAATGAAGAAAACTCTTATTATTTGGGTGTAATGTATCTATAACATGAACCATCATACCATTAGGATGGTTTATGTCTGTGGGTAAAAACTCAACTGATTCTGTTTGGAAACAAACACAAAGGGTTTTCCGTAATCTATTTTGTCTCATGAGAACTATTGATGCATCGAGGAGATATAATGGGGACCACCCATAAATAAAATTCCATATAATTATTGATACTTGAATTTAATTCAAGAAAAATATGCCTTATCAATATCTTTATTGAGTAGAGGATACCGATTTGTCACTATTTCCCCAGTTAAATCAACATTCAAAATAAACACTATATGTAAAATGGTATACAAATAAGATAATAATCATATCCATGATACAAGAATACAAATATTTAATAGAAATATAATTTAAAATGAAAACTGATCTCAAAGGTTCTGTAGATACACCACATAGAAATTATTAGTTGCACAATATCAAGTAAATCTCAATAAAATGCAAATTTAGAAAAAGTCCCCTACATTAATTCCTGCTTAATTATGTCGGTTTTACACCTCATGAATAAAAAAAATTATATTTATTAAAAAACTAATCTAGAAGTTAATTATATTAATTTATAACACTACCTTTCAATTATAATTATTATATTATTTTTATTAATTTTTGTTAATGAAATTGAAGCATTTTGATAGCATGTTTTTCTTAAAAAATTTCCTGTTTCGCCTCGATTTCTCTATTTTGTAAAATGTAAATAATACATTAATATAATTAGTTATAGAAGAATAAAATAATTTTAATTAAATATTTATATATGATTTATAATACATAATTTACATCCACGAATGTCACTTTAAAAATAGTTTTTGGAAATATCTTCATAGGTTGTTAACCGACCTTTGACAAGACGTTGTCATAAGAGCGGGAAAAAGGGAGTAAAAAATTTATTTATGTCATATATATAATACATGAAGTAGGTTAAAATAATTAATATTATTTTAAATTTATATATATTTAATTTATATGGTATATGTTTTTTAAAGGAAATGGAAAATGAAGAAGGAGAAGAAAAAAAGGAGTAGTAATGGAAACTTACACTTTTCTCGAGGTGGCTTCTCTTGCATGAAACTAAAAATAATCCCTTAGTGATTAAAATTGGATGGATCCAGAATGTACCTAGGTATTATAAGAGAAATAAGATGGAGTATTTTGGTATATATTTAGATTTAGAAAGGGTGAAATGAGTGGTTTTCCAAGGGAAGGGGGAGGGGTATTTATACTTGAGGAGAAGGGAATTTTTATAATAAAATATTAAATAAAATATTATATCAATTCTGAGACATGTAATAGTGAATTTTTGACAATATAAATCATATATTAATATAATAAAATTGGTTTAAGAAATTAAAACACATTTATAATTTTAATTCATTAATTTATTGAGAAAAAAATTTGAAATAAATAAAAAATTAATATTTTAAGGAACCACTTTTGACTTTTGGTTTTGGAAAATAATTTTCAGGTTTAAAAATTGAGTTTATTTTATTTTAATGAATAATTATTTAAATTAAATATATGGTATCCGAACATGGAGTTCTAGAATTTATTATTTCACTAATACATCCCGAATGATTTAATTCAAGTTACACCGGTTAAGTGAAAATTATATTTTTACCATTTATTGGAAAATTGATGTATTTCCTAAAATTACCAAAAAATCACCCTTTGATAATTTCAAAATTATGGATTAAAAATGAATTTTTTTTAAAAAAAATAATATTCTAAATATAATAAATTTAATTTTGAATTAAAATAATCATTTATTAAAAAATTTATTTTAAAATTAAAACCAATTTTGTGACAATTTGAAAAATTAACTACGGTCTCATAAAATTATCTTATAATCATAAGGAAAAAAATATTAATTTATGATTCTATTTTATGAAAATAAATTTTATTTTAAATCATTATATTTATTATAAAATTGTAAATAAACATTTATGTTTTATAAAAATATTAATACTTAATTAATAACTTCTAAAACATTTATTTAATTATACTACAATATAATTATATCATATTACCATTTATAAGATGTCTAAATTTTATTTATAATTTTATATGAGAGTTTACTATTCCATTGGAAAATTTACTATTTATATGGTTCACATTACTATTCCAAAGGCTAAGTTACTATTTCATTGGTTTATATTCTTAATTTATTGAAGAGCCTCCTATTTCATTCATTCTTCATTATAGAGTTTTTTGGTGTTATCTATGTGATTTTACATGATTTATACTATATGAAAAATTTGCTGTGCAATGGAATATATTGAATTAATTGAATTTATTTAATAGGATACATAACATGAAATCTTTGGGTATCATATTCTTCCCTCTTATGGAAATTTTGTCCTCAAAATTTTCTTGAATATTTCCTTCTAAACAGATGATGTTGGTTCTTCTTGATAACATTATTAGGTTCCCAAGTTTCTTATTTTATTTTATGGTTTCTCCAAGGATATTTTACCAACTAAGTCGTCCGATTTCTCAATACCTGCTCTCCAGTGGAAATAATATTGATAGGCTCTTCACAGTAAGATAAATCATGTAAAGACCTGAAAATTCCATGTATTTTTTTTTAAAATTATATTGGAATTTTATGAGTTTGTAAAAATTGACGGCGAGTAATTCCAAAGCCCGGTGTGCTCGGAATGAATTTATGAACTTTTCTTCGAGTACATTCAGTAAACGTGTGAGCGGGTTTTTGTAACTTTTGAACCGGTGCTCGTAATTAAAATTCTAGGGCATCGTTGAACTCGCAGCGCCGATATTCTTTTAAGGAGATCTTTACCTCGACCATAGTTGGTCGAGGGTGAAAGTTAGTTTTCATGATTTTTATGGAAAAATAAAAATAAAATGTTTAACATTTTTATTTTTATTTTTGAAAACCTTTCTACATAGGTTATGGTGGTGGGGACCACCTAAACCCCTCTTAATGGGGGGAAAACCTCTCCACTCCCCATTGATTTATTCTCCCATTTAATTATTCCAACTCTCCAATTAAATATTTGAGCCATTTAATTTTGTGCCAACATAAATTAATTTTATAAACCTACTTTAATTTATGTTGGTTCCTCACTTTATGATTGGGGAAAATTTTTTGGCAAAGGGAAGAGTGGGGAGAAGTTGGGAGAACTTGGAGAAACCCATCTCCAACGAAGAACTTCTCCTCCAAACAAAGAACACGCCACCTCCATCGAAAAACGTTCTTCAAAATCAAGAAAGAGGATGACACACGAGCTGACTACGGAAATGTGATTGTGGAAGTGATGATCGTTGGCACCCTCTTTGCCTTCATTGTTTTTCATCATGCGACACATCAACAAACCTTCATGGTAGGGGTGTGATTTCTATTGATCGTCGATAATTTTTATTTTATATTGAATCTTCTCTCTTGAGCTGCTTGCTACCGCTCTAACGTGGAGGGTATGAGCCAAACGAACATGGCCCGACCCCTTTGCAAATCGTTTGGTTCATTTTGTGATCTTCGCGGTGGAGGAGGACGGTGACCGACACCGGTGGGGCTCGGGAATGGTGGTCGGCACCATGGCCGGCCGCGAAGACGGCGGTAGCTCAACCATGCCACTGGAGAAGGGCCATGGCCTGTTGTCCACGACAGAGCAAGGGAGGAATTCTACGGAGGCCGACCGCATGACGGGGTGGCGGCGCGCATCCGCGCCCCCAAGCGAGTAAGGGCCACGACGACGAAGGGAGGCCGACCGTGGAGTGGAGGTGCATGACGCGCCATCAGGAGGAAAAGGGGATGGCCATAACGGCTGGCCGATCTAGACCAAGCGGTAACCCATGGGTCCCGCGTGCTGCCTGGAAATCAAACGACTTCAGCCATTCGGTGTTTGAGAGCGGGGGCATGCGACTCCCCCCCACATGCGACTAGGCCAGGCCGCCAGGCCGGGCCGCCAGGCCGGGCCACCCAGTGCGGGCCAGTCCGCCCAGCATGAGCCAGGCCGCCTAACACAGGCCGGTCTGGACCCGGCAGGCTGGGTGGACCCGAACCGGATCGGGTCGACCCAGGCCGGGTCTGGTCGGTCCGGCTGGGTTGGACCTGACCCAGACCCACTTCGACCCATTTCTGCTCTTTTGGCCATAACTTTGGCACCGTGAGTCTGTTTGATAAACCGTCTGCAGCGTTGGAAACCTTGGGGCGAGACAGTTCTTTTGGTATACCTCACTTGAGATTTGGATAAAGTTGTGGAATGGCCGAGTTGGATCGAACATGAATTTACCTGGGCCCTCGGGACTAAAAGGCCAATAACTTACAGACTGGGCATCCGATTGATACACTGTCTGTTTCGTTGAGACCCCTTTTACTTGGCGGTCCATTGGGATAATTCTTTATGGGACTTCATGGAAATTGGAGTATTGACCTGTGGCTTGAGGAGCGGACCATCCCGGAATAAAGCGAGATCAGTGTGGGAACCCTATAACTAGCTTTAACATGAAAAAGGTATCTGTGTGGGTTTGTGATTGAATGATTTGTGGGTATATGTTCGAGAGTATCACTTGGATCCACTCTAGGAATCCACGTGGGACTACTCTAGGATCCTACGTGGTTATGATGTACTAGGATCCTGTGTGGGTCTGATTAAGTACTAGGATCTTGTATGGGTCTGATGATGTACTACGATCTTGTGTGGGTCTAATGATGTACTAAGATCCTGTGTGGGTCTCATGATGTACTAGGATTCTATGTGGGTATGATGATTTACTAGGATCCTGTGTGGGTCTAATGATGTACTAGGATCCCGTGTTAGTCTGATGATATACTAGGATCCTCTGTGGGTCTGATGATGTACTAGGATCCTGTGTCGTTTTGAAGATGCACTAGGATTATGTGTGGGTCTGGCGATGTACAAGGATTCTATGTGGGTTTGACGATGTACTCGGATCCTGTGTGGGTCTGAGGATGTACTAGGATCCTGTGTGCATCTGAAAATGTACTAGAATCCTGTGTGGGTATGAATATGTACTAGGATTCTGTGTGGGTTTGACGATGTACTAGGATACTGTGTGGGTCTGATGATGTAATAGGATCTTGTATGGGTCTGACGATGTACTAGGATCCTATGTGGGCCTGACGATGTACTAGTATCCTATTTAGGTCTGTAATTTGGGATCCTTCGTGGGTATGCCTCTTAACAAAGTAAGATGATTCAGTAGTTACATTTAATCATCTCTACTGTACCTAAGATATACCTGGTGTGAGCTGAGTCCATACCTATGTGGTACTTTCCTTCATGGTAATACCTTGGTGGTATTTTTCTGTGTGGCATACCTGTGTGGTACTGACCTTCGTGTTATTCCTTCCTTTGTGGAATAGTTGAGATTTGGGATTTTGGGTTGGACCATGTGTTTCCTCATGATTGAGATGGGTATATTTGTTAACTTAGGTATATGTATGGGCATATACCTAAGTAGGGTTGTCACTGGTTTTCATGATTTGAGGTTTATCCTTTGTGGTTTTTTTGAGAACTTAAGGGTCTTGGGGTCCCTACTAAGTATCGTTATACTCACCCCTACACGGGCTATGCCCGCACCTTATTGTGTTTGGTGTAGAAGACAGACAACGCTGATTGAGACTGAGGGTACCAGGACTAGACGGTGCCCGAAGGTGGTCCATATGGCGTGGCAGTACGTAGTGGAGACAGGCGGACATAGAGTGCTGAGGAGGCGATCTATACCTACCCTTCATGTAGGATCCTCAAAGGATGACCTGATAACTTTCTTTTTATTTCTTCACTTGTATTGTATTTCAGTTGTACTTGTATCTTTATTATTGGGCTTGGATTCCGACCCCTCTTACTTTCATTACTCTTTTTACTATATAGTCTACTTGTGTTCGTATCTTGTTGTATTCTTGGTCGAGTGTGTTTACAGGTTATAAAGTAAGTTCATTCCTGATTTTTTAGGGGATACGCCTTTCGGTGCTAGTCGCCAGCCCCTGGCCTATGGAAGGTGGGCTTGGGGTAGTCACTGCACAGGCCCTGGGGGATGGGTCGTGACAAATTAGGTTCTAGTTCTATCTTTTTATAGGTTAGTTAATGCATTAGGCCATAAATGTAATTCTTTAACAATGACACGTGGAACACATCATGAACTTTAGAGAGAATTGGAAGAATTTCTAATCAGTAAGCTACAACTCTAATTATTTCTAGAATTCCAAATGTTCTGATATACCTAGGGCTTAGTTTCCCTTTCTTACCAAACCATAAGATAACCTTCCATAGAGATACTTTCATAAAGACATGATATACCACTTGAAATTTGAAATCCTTTCTATGGTTGTCTGTATAACTCTTTTTATTACTTTGATATGCTTTAATATGATCCTAATTTGTCTTTACCTTTGTCATTTTATCTTCAATAAGTTCTGGTCCTATAAGTTTCCTCTCACCAACTTCATCCCAACAAGTTGGAGTATGACATCTTTTTCCATATAATGCTTTATATAGTGCCATTTTAATACTATAATGGAAGCTATTATTGTAAGAATATTCCAAAAAAGGTAAATACTAATCCCATATATCTTTAAAGTCGAGTTAGAATGATCTCAACATGTATTCCAATGTTTAAATAGTCCTTCCATACTGTCTTCCAGTTTGAGGGTGATAAACAGTACTCATATAATTCTTATTATCCAAATACTTCAGAATACTCTTTTTATTACTTTGATATTCTTTAATATGAGACTAATTTTTATTTACCTTTTTCATTTTATCTTCAATAAGTTCTGGTCTTATAAGTTTCCTCTCACCAACTTCATCCCAACAAGTTGGAGTATGACATCTTTTTCCATATAATGATTTATATGGTGCCATTTGAATACTATAATGGAAACTATTATTGTATGAATATTCCAAAAAAGGTAAATACTAATCCCATATACCTTTAAAGTCGAGTTAGAATGATCTCAATATGTATTCCAATGTTAAATAGTCCTTTCATACTGTCTGCCAGTTTGAGGGTGATAAACAGTACTCATATAATGCTTATTATCCAAATACTTCAGAATACTCTTCCATAATTTTGATGTAAGTCATCGATCTCGATTAGACACAATCGATAGAGGTGCACCATGAAGTCTTACAACTTAATTGATATAGAATCTTTCTAAGTGTTCAAGAGGTAAATATTCTCTTATAACAATGAAATGTGTTGATTTTGTAAGGTGATCAACAATAACCCATATTGAATCATTCTTTCTAGGTTTCCCTGATATTACTATGAAAAATTCCATTATAATGTAATACCACTTCTACATAGGAATAATTAGAGGTTGGTCTACTCCTATAGGATGTTTTCTCTCATCCTTTTCTTATTGAAAAACTATACACCATGACACATAGTCAGCAATTTCTACTTCATATTATCACACCCAATTTTTTCTTTATATCTCTAAACATATTGGTATTACTAGGGATTATTGAGGAATTTTATCTATAAAAATCATCTAATAGTTCCCTTTTTAGCTCTGGTCTTGATGGAACACATAAACTCTTTCCAAATTTCAGAACTCCTTCCTCATATATGATGTATGCCAATTTTCCATCCTTAATGGCTTTAATTTTCTTTTGAAAATTCTCATCATCAGATTGGGAGCCCTTTATCTTCTCTAATAAATATGGTTTAGTAATAATTTGAAAATGGAATGATGTTTCTACTTATTTATCAATTACCATATCCATCTTTACTAGATCCATGAACATAGGATCTTTCTCAATCCTCATTTGGGTTAGAAGACCATGATCTTTCCTGCATAATGAATATGTTGCCTTATTTTCTTTTCCTGGGTGGTAGTTTATTGATAAATCATAGTCTTTGAGTAACTCGAGCCATATTATTTTCCTCATGATGAATTATTTATGTGTAAATTTGTTTTTCATGCTATTTTGATCCATATATATCTCATATATTTCACTATAGAGATAATTTCTCCATATTTTTAAGAGAAAATATTATGACTACTAACTCAAGATCATGTGTTAGATAATTTTTTTATGTGTGTTCAACTTCCTTGATGAATAAGCAATAACTTTATCATTTTTTATAAGGATACAACCCAATCCATTATTTAATGCTTCATCTATTCCATGGTTATTATAAGACCTCTTCATAACCTTATTTCTATTTAACATATAATATCTAGAAAATTATTTCTCTATTTTAATGACAATTAATACCCTTTCATCATATGACGAATTTTTTTTCAAAGCCAGTTCCCTTTGAAGACTTGGATTAAGACCTTCAAATAAATGATCAATCTTGTCTTTTTAATCACATATGTAATATATAGCATACCTGGATAGTATTTTGAAGGTTTCCTCATACTTCACAACACTCTCTTCTTCCCTTTGATTCAACCTAATGAATTTTATATTCATTTCAGTTCGTTTCTCACGAGGGAATTATTTTTAAAATAATATTTCCTTAAAATTTATCCATTCCATGTATTATATTTATTCTTCCTCTTTAGTATTCTAGATCAAATACCACTATTTATTATCATCACCCTTGAGACAATATACTATCACTACAACCTTTTTATTTTCATTGCATATTAATGCCAAAAATATCTTTTTAAGGGACTTGATCCACTGCTCAGCTACCAATGGATTAGTATTCCCATTAAAATATGGGGAATTCAACCATATTAAATGATCCAACATAGTTTTAGTATAAAAATTATTCACAACTTGACTAATTTTTCCTAATATGGTCATGATCTACTCAGCTACAACAAAAACTATATTAACTTTATCAATGGGGAAATCCCTAAATTATCCATGGGTATTGATTCCTTTCCTTAAATTAGGCACAATATATAAACAATGACATTCACTAAATCAGGTTATGAATCATAATTCATAATTTTGAACTAGAATAACATAAATCTCATATCTAATCTCATAATCATAAAAATGGTTTCTTTGGAGACATTTTTACTTTTAAATCCTCCATAATGGTTTATAAAGCTAATGTGAGTTATCCTAAGAATATACCAAGGGAGTGTCAGACTAGGTGCATATTAAGGCACATTTTCATTTACCAGGTTACCCCATGTTAGGCTCGAGAGACCTTGTTGGAGTTGTTACCCCTAGGTATATCTGTGCCATAACCACGTCCACTTATAGTATCCAGATAGGGATGCATTGTTAGGAAGACCCACATAATATATACCTTACAAAAAAATATAGGATGGTATTATATACTTATCCTCATAGTCTATCTTAGGGTTATGTTACCCTAACTATATTTCCTAAATCAAGTTTCCAAGGTTTATACTAAATTTCCTTGATACCAACTGTAACAACCCCGACCCCAGTATCCCAAAATCAGTGGTCATTCACTACTGAAAAAACGGCCAATACCCACGGTTCAAAACCGTGGGTATAGCCCCCAAAATCGTGGGCTGGAACGACGTTGGTATAGGTCCCCAAGATATACCCACGGTTCTTATAAACCATGGGTATAGATTTTTTCCAAATCTTTGCGCAACTCCACGCTTTCAAAGCCATTCCCCACGGTTTTAAAACCGTAGGGATAAATATCAAAAAAAAAAGAGACGACAGGTATTGAAACCACGACCTCCCAGGGCTGTCCAATTAACGAATTCGGTCTGACCAACACTGTTATGTGACTTTTGTTCAATTATATATAACTTTTGTCTACTATATTAATTCAGTTCGCTGTATTAGAAAAAAAACGTCCAACATGATTTGATCCCACATCTGTCCAATTAACATAGCGCATATGAACAACTATGTTGCGCGGCTTATGCTTAATTAAATATAAATTTTGCATAATATATTAATTCTATTCGCCATATTAGAAAATAAAAGTCCAGCAAGATTTGATCCCGCCTCTGCGGTCTGTAAAGAACGACGCTTCACTAACAAGCCGAAACATTTTACTTGTTAAATTATTTTTATTTACCTAAATATATTAATACAAACCGTGGGTATATGAGGGAAAACCGTGGGTATAGGTTTTCCCGCCAAATATTTTTTTGTACCCCATGATTTTTTTCCGCCATAGCGTGGGAAAGCTATACCCACGGTTTTTACAAAACCGTGGGTATAGGTCTTCGAGGAAAATACCTATACCCATGATTTTGACCAAAACGGTGGGTATAAGTGTTTCTTTCCCCACGGTTTTAGAAAAACGTGGGAATAGGTCATAAAAAAATCTATACCGACGGTTTTGGGAATAACCATGGGTATAGGTGACTTATACCCACGGTTTTCCCAAAAACCGTGGGTATAAGTCTATTTTACACTAGTGATTTTATCACAATGTTATAGATAAAAGAGACCACATCATCAAGTAAGTATTATTTTATTAGTCTTGGAGAAACTAGATATACATGGTTCCCTTATTACATTTAAAGTTCCCAGATCAGTGTGAATCACTGAGAGGGGGAGGGGGTGAATCAGTGATCCTTTTAAAAATTTTTACTAATTGATTCTTAATCAATTAAACCTCTATGGATTGTTAAGGCCTCGATCCACTCTTCTTATGTCTCTCAACCTTTCCCGGATAATGCAGTAATGAAAAGGCACAGGACACAAGGATTTACAAGGTTCGGCACCAAAGGCCTACATCCTTGCCATGCTCTCCCAGCATGGATTCTCCATTATAACCTGTTAAAATTACAATGGTCGATACAGAGTCCCACTGTATCTCTCCTGAGTCCCACAGGAGGGTCTTTATACTGCGTCACACAGTGTTACCAGAGTCCCACTGGCCTGCTCCAGAATCCCACTGAAGACTTCTTCTCCCTGAGTCCCACAGGGTCTTCTCTTGGCTCCTCGAGTCGCACGAGTAGCTCTTCTTCACTTTAAGCTTCTTCAAGTATCTTCAGCAGTCTGGGATAAAGACTACTGGCCTTTCTCTGTACCTCTGATCACTTGAGTTGATCAGGTCTTCTCGTCTTGCTCAGGCTTTATCACATTCTTCTAAGGATGACCTGGCTTCTCTCCAACTACTGAATACTCAGACAACTGATATCTTTAACTTCAGTCTGGTCCAGTCTCACTTCAAATCATCTTCATGCACTGAGTGCATGGCAACTCTTCCTCCTCATGCACTGACTGCATGGCCTTCTCAATACTTCAAGATCTTCTGTCTTGGACAACTCAGATGCACACAACCAGATTTGGCTTTGTTCACGTGTGCATGTGCATGCATGTAAGCATGCACTCCCCTTTCTTTCTTCTTGGTGCAATAAACCCACAAAGGGTGTAATCAATTCAAGCACACACCTTCTCACTTGAACTTCACACTTTTGTTCAATGTGTTTACACACTTAAATGTGTGTTATACTTTGTGTGAGTCTTCCTCTTCTTCTAATTGTGTCTATTCCACTTAGAGCACACACATAGGTTCGGCCACTTCACTTTGTTGTTTTGCACACACAACTTTGTTCTTTGCTTTGCACACACACAATGAGTGTGTATTTGGCCTCCACTATTTTTTCACACACCCAAGCTATCCTCGGCCTTCTTTTCAAATGCACACACACACAAAGTGTGGTGGTCTTCACTCTTCAAGAATGCACACACAAAGTATGGCCTTGTCTTGCTCACACCCACTGCCCGTAGGGTACTTAGCACACACAAAGTGTGTTCTTCAATTTGGCACACACACAAGGTGTGGTCTCGGCCTCTACTTGCACACACCCGAACACCAACCAACTGAAGGCATGCAAGGTGCAGCCTCTTCTCCTCTTCTTCAAAGCGCGCAAGGTACACTTGGGTGCCACTGGCCGCGCAAGAGCACAAGGCCTCTAGGCCGCACAAGCCTTGGGTGCAAGGCACCGTGGGCGCGCAAGTGCCTCCTGCCGCGGGGCGCGCAAGTGCAACACCCACGGGGTCTTCCTCCTTCCGCGCAAGGGTGCGGGCAGAGAGGGAACAAGCCTCGGGCGCGCAAGGTGTTGCGGCCACGAGGTCTTCCTGCTGCGCAAAAGATTAGCGCGCAGGGGACTCCCTTTCTTCTTTTGCGCAAGGAGTGCACAAAAGGGACTTCACGAAGCCAAAAATGGATCCGGGATTCTCTGCCGCGCAGGGGACGCGCAGCTCAATTCTTCGCGAGGCACAAGGGTTCTCTCACGGGAATCACGTTTCTCAAAGGATCAGCAAGACTCTAAGAGGGCTCGAGCTCTCTTTTTATAGGCGAGGAGAGCCTCGGTTCATCCATGGAGATAAAACTTGAACTCCCGAGAGTTTCGGGATTTCAATATTTCCTTCAAATCTTGTTTTCAATTCTATGTTCAACGCGGGGTCATTTATTTTTCGCCTCCACGTGCATGTGACTTAGAACGCATGCACGGCCTTCTTCTAAGGGCGATCCATGCAAAACACGAACCCATGAAGCCTCAGAAACTTCGTCTGCCTCGGCATTCTTCGAAATCTCCCATTTCACATATGCATGTATACTTTTATGCATGGATGGGTTCAGTTCGTCGAGACGATCCTAATGGACTCTTCGGCTTGATCGGAGATGGCCGGGAACTCAAATTCTGTCGTCGGGGAGGCCTCTGGTTCGAACGGAGCTCGCGGGTGGCAGCGGTCGAGCTCGAGGTTGAAGACGCCTCAGAACCGTCGGATCCGGAGTTGAGATGACATTGGACGGCTGGATTAAATCGCGGCGCGTGGCAGATGAGATGAGCGGCTGCGATCCAGCGCGCGATGAGACGGACGGCTCAGATCTTCTCCCGGGTGAAAATTCCGCGTCCCACATCGAAACGGGCCGCGATTTTTCCGCAGCTTATCAACCATCCACTCCCCTCAGCTCGGCAATTGAACTTCCAACCCTCTCGGTGCCGCCCCGCACCGAGTTCTCCCTGCGGGCGCGCTCTGCGCCCACTCTCGCCTTTGCGGGCGCGCTCCTAGCGCCCACTATGCACACTCGGGTGCGCGAGCTTCACCACCGCGTGCCCTCGGGGCTTATACACGGCCCTGACCCTTCTGCCTCAGGGACATGCTGCCTTGGGCTGAGGGTTCCCCATGGGCGTGGTGACCTCGAGTCCTACATGAGCCTTGGGTGATGACCCTCGGATGGCCTTCCTTGGTGGCTATTTTTTGCTAAGTAAAACACTTAGGACTTTGTATAAAAACAAAGTAACCAAGTGAAAATGCCAAATGCCACTCAAGCCATTTCTTCTCCACTTCTTCTCCACTTCTTCTATTCTTCTTCTTAAGAATTCCATTACTTCTCCTCATATGATCTTCACTTAGGATATGGAATTCAAAAGGTTCTTTATCTTCAACCGAGCTCCTTAATCACATAAATTCTTCAATGAACTTCGTTGATCAAATCAGACATCAAATTGGAACATCTTCTGATTCACATGCACCAAGTGATAGTGCATGGACTTCATTAATGCACATCATCCACTTAGTAGTTGTGGATGGAACTCCTTTCAACTCCTCATGCATTGTGAAGAAAATGCATGGTCTTCAATCAATGTTGTGACATTGTATCATCAGGATACAAGTTCTTTGAACTTAAAGACCAGTTCAACAATCGTCTGATGTTCATAGAGACTGTTTCAACCACAACATCATATGTTACTCAGTGAATCTCCTAAGTGACATGCATCTTAGTACCATGGCCATTCTCCTTCACCACCAACACCATCACAACCTTTGGCATTCACATCTTGACAATTCTTGACATCCATTCATTCTAAGACAACAAAATGTCTCATTGACAACAAATGCAACACAGTGCACTTCAATCTCCCCCTTTGTATTTGTTGTCAATACACTCGAGCACATATGAATGGGTCAATATGTGTGCCAATATTTCTCCCCCTTATTGGCAATCAAATGCAAAGGTGTGGTGTGGTTCTCTTTCAAAAATCTATTCCTCCCTTATAAAAGCATTTTCTTGAAAAACACTGAGAGAGGGATGATGTCACATGTTCTCTTTAGCAAAGAACCTTTAGTAAATCAGCTCTAAGTCTACTTGGGCTAACCCAGTGTAGAAAACAAGAGTGATATGACCAAGGAATTCAAAGTTGTCCATAATTCTCTACACATGTGAGATCATGCTTAGGGGTTTTAAATTTTTCAGATATAACAATGAATTTGCTAAATCCTACACAACTTCACAAAACTCATTAGAAAGTTCAGGTGAAAAGATAAAGCTCCCCCTTTCATCCATTTGCCTTCAATCAATACTCCCCCTTAATTGACATGATGGACTCAATTAAGAAACAAGGGATGAAAGTATGATTGGAATACCTTCACTTTTCTCAAGATGGTATTAAATCTTAGAATCCCATCTTCTTCAGATAGGCTCCCCCTCAAGGGGTGCACTCCATTCCTTCCAAACCATCCTCCAAATGAGAATGATCATCATCTTCAATTCCCTGCAATGTTAGCACATGTAAATACAAGTGATTAGGGAATAAGATGGAACCTCCTTGGTTCATCAATGTGAACAACAAGGTTGAGAATATTCTCTCAACCGAGATGTCCCATTTTCACTAGTCTTCACACTTGCACGTTTGATATTCATTGATGATTGTGCTGGTGTGGTTCTCAATACATCTTCATGTGAAATCTTCTTCTTCCCTTTTGCCTTATCAATTGCCATAACTTCATCTTCAGCTCTTTGTAGATCTTTGGCAAGTTGCAACTGATTTGGCCATATGACTAACAAGTCATTTGGAAGTGTGGCCTCAGTTCTGGAAGTTCCACATGGTTCTTTTGATGCTGTTAAGCTACCTTTCTTAGGAAACTTATTTTCAATCAATCCCTTCTGCTTCTTTTGGATTGATCGTCTGTTTGAGTCCAGTCTGCTTCTATTTAATTTCATGGCTTCTTTACAAAGATCCATGATATGTCCTTTCTTTCCACAGTAGAAGCATTTCTTCTTGGTGGTCCTTCTGGATGCATCACCCTTCATGGATTTAGACTCCAAGGTCTTCTCTTCCTTTTTCATAATCTTCTTGGGAGCATCTTCCACTTTCTTATGCTTGCTTCCCAAGGATTCTTTCTGAGCTAGGTTCTGTGATCTTTTCTTCTTTTGAGCTCTGGATACAGTTGGAGATTGACATGTATCTTTTTGACCACTTTTGCAATCATCCTAGATGTTGTCAAGTAATCCAAATCTATTTGCAGTAAACAGATGTCTCTGGACCTGTGGATTCTGCTTCTTTTCTTCTGGCTTGCTCCCCCTTGGCATGGGCTTCCTCTGTGCTTTGGCATTCAGTGGATTGTACCAATAATCCTTTGCACAATGCCCATACTTGTTACAACACCAGCATTGTCCCACGAATCTTGACCTCTTCAGTCCTTCTGATTGTAGGGTACTTTTCTTGACCTGTTGTGATGTTTCAAGAGAGCTCTGCTTCTTTACTGTCTTCATCCATATTTGTTTGGAATTATTCTTCCATCCTGCACTTTTTGTGGAAACACAATTAGAAGCATCCGTACAAGATGGTATGGATGGTACCTTCTTTCTAGAATATGTTGCACTTTTATTAGAGGATGTCTTTCTTTTAGAATCATCCTTCTCAAAGCTCACTTGAGTAGCAACATTTCTTCTTTCAGCTGACTGGGAGGCTTTGGCTTTGGGTGATTGCTGATTTTTCAATATCACCTCCAGTTCTATGCATTTCATATTGAGGGAGTTCTTCTCATCCTCAATAGTTCTTAGCCTTCCTTCCCATTTCTCTTCCAGCTGCTTTATCTGGTCTTCATGCACCCTTTTTATTTCAAGCAATGAATTATCCAGCTCCTTCACCATTTTGACTTTGTCTTTGAATTGAGCATCTCTAACATTCATTGACACTCTGTGCAATTTTTCCAGTGCATGGAAAACATCTTTGACCACAGTCTTAAATAATTCTTTCTCAGAAAGGATTCTTTGCAATTCTTCAATAGTGTCTTCATATCTTTCATTGAAAAGCGATACTGTTTCATCTTTAGCCTTCACCAGCTTTCTGAGAGTGTTGGTTATGCCAAACCTTTTAGCCAATTGATCTTCCATTGCATTGGCTTCTTCTTCTAACTGTGATTTTTATTCATGAAGATCATGGATGCCTGTAGCTATACACTTTTCCACTTCCATGGGAACTGTCTTCTGAAGATATTTGAGTGCACTCTGAAGATCATTCATTGTTTCAACTTCATCACAGCTAGGACAGGCTTTCTTCATCTTCTTGGCCTGTTTCTTCTTTCTATTTTTCTGAGTCTTGGCAGATATCTCCATTTGAGGCTGGTCGCTCGTTTCCTCAAATCTTCACTTCATAAAGACTCCCTTGGATCTTTTAGAGGTAACCTCCCTCTGATACCAATTGAAGTTCCCAGATCAGTGTGAATCACTGAGAGGGGGAGGGGGTGAATCATTGATCCTTTAAAACTTTTTACTAATTGATTCTTAATCAATTAAACCTCTATGGCTTGTTAAGGCCTCGATCCACTCTTATTATGTCTCTCAACCTTTCCCGGATAATGCAGTAATGAAAAGGCACATGACACAAGGATTTACAAGGTTCGGCACCAAAGGCCTATATCCTTTCCATGCTCTCCCAGTATGGATTCTCCATTATAACCTGTTAAAATTACAATGGTCGATACAGAGTCCCACTGTATCTCTCCTGAGTCCCACAGGAGGGTCTTTATACTGCGTCACACAGTGTTACCAGAGTCCCACTGGCCCGCTCCAGAATCCCACTGAAGACTTCTTCTCCCTGAGTCCCACAGGGTCTTCTCTTGGCTCCTCGAGTCGCACGAGTAGCTCTTCTTCACTTTAAGCTTCTTCAAGTATCTTCAGCAGTCTGGGATAAAGACTGCTGGCCTTGCTCTGTACCTCTGATCACTTGAGTTGATCAGGTCTTCTAGTCTTGCTCAGGCTTTATCACCTTCTTCTAAGGATGACCTGGCTTCTCTCCAACTACTGAATACTCAGACAACTGATATCTTTAACTTCAGTCTGGTCCAGTCTCACTTCAAATCATCTTCATGCACTGAGTGCATGGCAACTCTGCCTCCTCATGCCCTGACTGCATGGCCTTCTCAATACTTCAAGATCTTCTATCTTGGACAACTTAGATGCACACAACCAGATTTGGCTTTGTTCACGTGTTCATGTGCATGCATGTAAGCATGCACTCCCCTTTCTTTCTTCTTGGTGCAATAAACCCACAAAGGGTGTAATCACTTCAAGCACACACCTTCTCACTTGAACTTCACACTTTTGTTCAATGTGTTTACACACTTAAATGTGTGTTATACTTTGTGTGAGTCTTCTTCTTCTTCTAAGTGTGTCTATTCCACTTAGAGCACACACATAGGTTCGGCCACTTCACTTTGTTGTTTTGCACACACAACTTTGTTCTTTGCTTTGCAGACACACAATGAGTGTGTATTTGGTCTCCACTATTTTTGCACACACCCAAGCTATCCTCGGCCTTCTTTTCAAATGCACACACACACAAAGTGTGGTGGTCTTCACTCTTCAAGAATGCACACACAAAGTATGGCCTTGTCTTGCTCACACCCACTGCCCGTAGGGTACTTAGCACACACAAAGTGTGTTCTTCAATTTGGAACACACACAAGGTGTGGTCTCGGCCTCTACTTGCACACACCCGAACACCAACCAACTGAAGGCATGCAAGGTGCAGCCTCTTCTCCTCTTCTTCAAAGCGCGCACGGTAGACTTGGGTGCCACTGGCCGCGCAAGAGCACAAGGCCTCTAGGCCGCACAAGCCTCGGGTGCAAGGCACCGTGGGCGCGCAAGTGCCTCCTGCCGCGGGGTGCGCAAGTGCAACACCCGCGGGGTCTTCCTCCTGCCGCGCAAGGGTGCGGGAAGAGAGGGAACAAGCCTCGGGCGCGCAAGGTGTTGCGGCCACGAGGTCTTCCTGCTGCGCAAAAGATTAGCGCGCAGGGGACTCCCTTTCTTCTTTTGCGAAAGGAGTGCACAAAAGGGACTTCACGAAGCCAAAAATGGCTCCGGGCTTCTCTGCCGCGCAGGGGACGCGCAGCTCAATTCTTCGCGAGGCACAAGGGTGCTCTCACGGGACTCACGTTTCTCAAAGGATCAGCAAGCCTCTAAGAGGGCTCGGGCTCTCTTTTTATAGGCGAGGAGAGCCTCGGTTCATCCATGGAGATAAAACTTGAACTCCCGAGAGTTTCGGGATTTCAGGATTTCCTTCAAATCTTGTTTTCAATTCTCTGTTCAACGCGGGGTCATTTATTTTTCGTCTCCACGTGCATGCGACTTAGAACGCATGCACGGCCTTCTTCTAAGGGCGATCTATGCAAAACACGAACCCATGAAGCCTCGGCAACTTCGTCTGCCTCGACATTCTTCAAAATCTCCCATTTCACGTATGCATGTATACTTTTATGCATGGATGGGTTCAGTTCGTCGAGACGATCCCAATGGACTCTTCGGCTTGATCGGAGATGGCCGGGAACTCAAATTCTGTCATCGGGGAGGCCTCTGGTTCGAACGGAGCTCACGGGTGGCAGCAGTCGAGCTCGAGGTTGAAGACGCCTCAGAACCGTCGGATCCAGAGTTTAGATGACATCAGACGGCTGGATTAAATCGCGGCGCGCGGCAGATGAGATGAGCGGCTGCGATCCAGCACGCGATGAGACGGACGGCTCAGATCTGCTCCCGGGTGAAAATTCCGCGTCCCACATCGAAACGGGCCGCGATTTTTCCGCGGCTTATCAACCATCCGCTCCCCTCAGCTCGGCAATTGAACTTCCAACCCTCTCGGTGCCGCCCCGCACCGAGTTCTCCCTGCGGGCGCGCTCTGCGCCCACTCTCGCCTTTGCAGGCGCGCTCCTAGTGCCCACTATGCACACTCGGGTGCGCGGGCTTCACCACCGCGTGCCCTCGGGGCTTATACACGGCCCCGACCCTTCTGCCTCAGGGACATGCTGCCTTGGCCTGAGGGTTCCCCATGGGCGTGGTGACCTCGAATCCCACATGACCCTTGGGTGATGACCCTCGGCTGGCCTTCCTTGGTGGCTATTTTTTGCTAAGTAAAACACTTAGGACTTTGTATAAAAACAAAGTAACCAAGTGAAAATGCCAAATGCCACTCAAGCCATTTCTTCTCCACTTCTTCTCCACTTCTTCTATTCTTCTTCTTAAGAATTCCATTACTTCTCCTCATATGATCTTCACTTAGGATATGGAATTCAAAAGGTTCTTTATCTTCAATCGAGCTCCTTAATCACATAAATTCTTCAATGAACTTCGTTGATCAAATCAGACATCAAATTGGAACATCTTCTGATTCACATGCACCAAGTGATAGTGCATGGACTTCATTAATGCACATCATCCACTTAGTAGTTGTGGATGGAACTCCTTTCAACTCCTCATGCATTGTGAAGACAATGCATGGTCTTCAATCAATGTTGTGACATTGTATCATCAGGATACAAGTTCTTTGAACTTAAAGACCAGTTCAACAATCGTCTGATGTTCATAGAGAATGTTTCAACCACAACATCATATGTTACTTAGTGAATCTCCTAAGTGACATGCATCTTAGTACCATGGCCATTCTCCTTCACCACCAACACCATCACAACCTTTGGCATTCACATCTTGACAATTCTTGACATCCATTCATTCTAAGACAACAACATGTCTCATTGACAACAAATGCAACACAGTTCACTTCAACATTGGTAATTAAACACAGTACATCGAAAAAGAAAATAAACTACTTATTGTCAATTATTCAAATATATCATCTTCACAACCGGGGGATGGAAAACAAATAAGAGGATAAGCTCAAATTTTTAGTAAGGGTTACATATAGTGGAAGAATGAATCAATAACAAGTGAATCAAAAATAATTACAGATAATCAATATGGCATGGTGAGTAACTGAAAAACACATTCCATCAATAAAATGAGAACGAAAATGTATCCTTATATTTTGTCACAGTGAAAACCTTATGGAAAGTAATAAATGAACACTAAATGTAGAAATTGATTATTATTTGAATGTCATGTATCTAGAACATGAAATTTCATACCATCTGGATGGTTTAATTATGTGTTTAAATTCCATTCTAATCCAATTTGAAATCAACCATGAAGGGTTTTTTCATTAGTTTTTTTGTCTCATGAGACCTTCTGATGCATCGAGGGGTTATAATGGGCACCTAACATCACTGAAACTCCAAATAATTCTTCATACATAGATTTAATTCAAAAAATATTCCTTATCAATATCCATATCTATTAGAGAAAATGAATTCATCAATATATCCCCAGTTAAAACAACATTCACAATAAACACCACATGTAAAATGGTATACAAATAAGACAATAATTATATACATAATATAATAATATGGGTATTTAATATAAAAATAATTTCAAATGAAAAATGATCTCAAAGGGGCCATAGATACACCACATAAGAATGATTAGGTTAAAAATTCTATGTAAGTCTCAATGAAATGGAAATTGAGACAAAGTTCCTTACCTTAATTCCTGCTTAATTACGTCTCTTTTATCCCTCCTGAATAACAAAATTATATTTACTAAAACAATAATCCATATGTTAATTATATTAATTTATAAAAATATTCTTCAATTATAATTATTATATTATTTTTTTTATTTTTTTTGATGAAATTGAAGCAATTTTATATAATGTTTTTCTTAAAAAAATACTCATTTTGCCTCAATTTCTCTATTTTTTTAAATGTAAATGATACATTAGTATAATTATTTCAAAAAGAATAGAAAAAATTTAATTATATATATATATATAAACCACACTATCCATCTATTAACGTGGTTAAAAGAATTGTTTTTGGCAATGTCTCTGTAGGTGGTTAACTGACCTTTGACGAGACGTTGTCATAAGAGCAAGAAAAAGGGAGTAAAAAATTTATATGTGTCATACATATAATACATGAAGTATGTTAAAATAATAAATATCATGTTAACATACAATGTAATTAATTTTT
This sequence comes from Viscum album, assembly GCA_963277665.1. Lineage (NCBI taxonomy): Eukaryota > Viridiplantae > Streptophyta > Magnoliopsida > Santalales > Viscaceae > Viscum > Viscum album. The sequence continues at coordinate 344,353,020 of OY728141.1, forward strand.
AGGATATATGATTTTGAAAGGAAATGGTAAATTAATAAGTAGAAGAAGAAAATAAGGAGAAGTTAATCAAAACTTACTCTTTTCTCAGTGTGAATTATCTTGCACGACACTAAAACAACACAATTGTGATTTTATTTGGATGGATATAGAACGTACCTATATATTATATGAGGCATAATATGGAGTATTTGGTTACATATTTGTATTTTCAAAGGGTGAAATTAGTGGTTTTTCTAGGGAATAGAGATGGGTTATTTATACTTGATGAGAGGGGGTTTTTAAATAAAATTTTAAATAAAATATTATATCAAAGGTGAGACTTTTAATATTGATTTTTTGATTATATAAATCATTTATTAATATAATATAATGGGTTTAATACTTTAAAACACCTATCTAATTCTAATTCATTAATTTATTGAAAATTAAAGTGGAAAGAAATAAAAATTAATATTTTATGGATCTACTTTTGACATTATGTTTTGGAAAATAATATTTAGGTTTTTAAGTTGTGTTTATTGTATTTTAATGATTCATTATTGAAATTAAATATATTAAAAAAAATTAAGTTCTATAATTTATTATGTCACTAATACTTCATGAACGATGTGATTTAAGATACATCGGTTAAGTGAAAATTGAATTTTTACTATTCATTAGAAAATTGAAGTATTTTTGAAAATTAATAAAAACACATCCTTGTTTTATTATGATATTCTAAATTAAAAATTTAAATCCATTTTTTAGTTTTTTTTCTAAATATGATAAATTTAATATTCAATTAAAATCATCATTTAATTGAGAAAAATATCGATTTTAAAATTATAACAGATTTTGTAACACATTAAAAAATTAATTAAGGTATCAAAAAATTATCTTATAATCATAATAAAAAATATATTAATTTATGATTGTACTTTATGAAAATAAATTTTATTTTATATCATTATATTAATTATAAAATTGTAAATAAACATTTATGTTTTATAAAAATATCAATACATAATTAATAACTTCTAAAAAATCTATATACTTATACTATGATATAATTATATCTTATTACCATTTATAAGATGACTAAATTTTATTTATACTTTTGTAGGTGTGGTTAATATTCCATTGGCCAAATTACTATTTATAAGGGTCACATTATTGTTCCAAAGGTCAAGTTACCATTTCATTGGAATTTGTTCTTAATTTATAGAAAAAGCATCATATTTAATTCATTAATTAGTATCGAGTTTGTTTAGTGTTCTCTATGTGATTTTACATGATTTATACTATATGAAATAATTTTTTGTGCAATTTAAGATATTGAATGAATTGAATTTATTTAAGAGGATACATACCGTGAAATCTTGGGGTGTTATACCACTTGGGAAAGAAGTTTAGGCTAATGGTTTTACAACGGTTTTTTTGTGAAATTGTTTCATATGTGAGACCACCCATTGTTGTTCCAGTAGTTTCTTTCATAAGAAGTCTACAATATTTTCCATGGATGAATTTTTTTATGTTGGGGAGATTGCAACATCCTGTATTTTTTAGTTAAATTTTTTTATCCACAAGTTTTATTTAAATTAAAGATATGAAATTGTGTTAAAAATTTAGAGAATATTTTAAGATTGTTTAAAATGATAATTGAAATATCATTTTGTTTGAGTATTTATGGAATTAGTTAAAATAATAATAATATTTTTATTTTTATTTGATATAAAAAATAAAAATAAATTCATTTATATATATGTATATTTATACATATATATTTTTATATATGTGTGTGTATGGTTTTAAGAATTATTATTAATTCATTAATAATAATGATAATAGATATTATTATTATTATTTTAAAATATATTCATTGTGTTAAAATAGGGAGAGTAAAAGTAATAATAATAATAATAATAATAACAATAAGAAATTAGGAAGGGGTAGTTGTCATGCCAATACGGGGAAATGTGTAGTTTATTTGAAAGAGGTATAAAAAATTGTTAAAAAGTGAAATGAAAATCAAAAATAGAAATAAAATGGAAATTTTAATAGGAAAATGGGAAGACCCATAAGGGTACCAGGAATATGCATGGGGCTTCTTTTCTTTATCATCTCTCTCTATCTCTCTACCCTCCTATTTTATTATTGTTTTTTCAACTTCTCTCAATATTTTTATTAATACTGATTGAATTGACATGTAATCAGTGGCATTGGACTCATCTCAATGAGTGGAATGTAAGCCCTAATTTTTTTCAAACGCATTAACCTATTTTTTCCAAATTTAATGAAATATTATTTTCATGTTTTACTTATCAAAGGTGAATTTTCTTAGGACTGAAGCTTCAATTAGCATCATCTTAGTGGTGGATTAACACCCTGACTTGGATGTTCAATGTATTGAGGTATGTCTTTCCATATCTTTTCCTTTTCTTAACATTCTATTTTATGCTTGTGGTTTCTAAAATGATTTTCCTAAAAAACATACATGTTTTACAGAATGTAGTGAACTAGTATATGGAAATTTATAGTTTAATAATTTATTATTAAATTTTAGAAATGGGTTCTTATGAATTTTAATCTTAAATCATATGCTTTAGAAAAATAAATATGACAAGTGTTTGATGAAATGGGTGAGATGGATTTCAAGAAGTATTTGAGAATTTATATAATGTTTAAATTTATAAATTTTTTATGTGGATTGATTTTGAGTTTGAGATATCAATTGTTTTTTATTTTAATGCCTTATGGGGTTTGATGAGTTTTTAAATAAATTAATTTGTTACACCTTTAAATTCTATATTTATGATTTTACATGCATGTTTTATGATGTTTAATTCATACAGTTTCTATGATAAAGGTATTTCAAATTAATGTTTGGCCCTCCATGATTTAAAATATATTTCAAAATGATATTTATTTTCAAAATGGTTTCCAAAGTAAGTTTCAAAAATATATTTCTAAAATGTATTGTAAGGAACTGTTAAACGCTTAAAAAGATATTTGAAATTGGTATTTATTTGAAAATAATTTTCAAACAAATTTTTGTAAAAGAAATTATTAGTTAAAATATACAGGCCCAATTTTACCCTTTTATAAATAATTTTCTATAAATGAGCCACACCCTTATATAAGATTTATAATATCATGGTATATGTGATTTTGATGAATTAATTTAATTTTTTGCATTGAAATTTTTATTAAAGAGGGGATTCACAATGGTGGGTTTATAAAGGTGAGATGAGGATATAATGTTTTGGGGTTACTGTTTCATTTGAAAATTGATTAATGATACCTCACTTCTTATCACTTTATTCCTAAGGATACTATGAATCATAGTGATATATTTAGAGACATTCACTATTTAGTCTCAATTAGATGGAATATATCTCTTTAGGCATGAGAAAAACTCTAGGGGGTGCTATTAGTGATGTTAGTTGAGAGAAGTCAATTGGCTATAGGCTGGGAATGTATCTATAGGATGAAAAATTGTTTCAAACAATTACATATAGGACTATCTCACTAGGTGTTTAGCATATTCCCATGATTGTACCCAAATTATCTTGTATACTCTATTACTATACTTTATTATGCTTATACTCTAATCATTTACTAATTATTTTTCTTATTGTATGTCATTTTTTTCTATTTCTTTTATGAATAATTATAATTAATATTCAATTTAGTAGTTATTCATTAATAATTTCCAATGGTTTATGTTTGGTTTTTTATCTTGGTTTATTTTTTTACTTGTTTTCATTATATTTAGTTTTTGAAAAATATTTTGGAAGAATTTTAAAAATTATATTTTTAAAATGGGGTTTAAAAAGTAAATATATATATATATATATATATATATATATATATATATCATTTTAAGTATCATTTGTTCGTCAAAAAGGAATTATGGAAGGGTTATGAGTATGTTTTCCAAAAGTGTTAGAAAAAACCTTATTTTAATATAAATTATTTCAAGATACTATTACTGTAATGTTTTGAAAAGGGAAAATCATGAACACTTTGGTGAAATATTTCTAGTATTTTTATGCTCTAACTATACTTACACCACTAAGTTTCCATATACTGAGTGGTTTTGAAGTTTTAGATTCTGGAATCAAAGATTTCCTTCTCATGGACTCCTTATTTTAGACCATTCTTAGAGTGTGTTTGAGTCTTTTGTTAGAGTGTGACCACAAGGTCATTTGGAGATCTCAAGAAGGTATTTGTTTTCATTTTTATGTTATAATTATTTCAACCAAGATGATTATTCCATATTTATAGTATTTAGTTCTTATTTTCATTTATATTAGTTGTGTATTGTTTGTTTACTATTTTATTTAAACTAATTATCTTGATAGTGCATGGATGTCTAATTCATTGATTCACCATGCCAAAATTTTTGTAGAATTATTCCGCTTGATGTATTTTACTTATTAGGTCAAATAATTACCTCTTGGGTATATTTTGATTATCTTCCACTAGTTTCTATCCCCAGGGGATCAGAAACATCCTTTGGGCCATGCGATGGGCCGTATTGAGTGCTTTATTGAAGGGTATACCCGGTTTGTTTTTGATAATGATCATATAATTTCAATAAATTTGGAATCATCAGTTCTAGTTTCTTTGGATTCAATCTACTTAGAATTATAATCAAGTACTATTAGAATTTAGGAAAATCCAAAAGAAATATAAAATTATACCATGAAATCCAATCCTCATATAACAAATATTTCTAAAAAAATCAAAGGCTATTGGGTAATTTCTTATCTTTTTGAAATTACTCCAATAATTTGGAAAATTTTACATTACGATAATTAAATTAATCTTTATAAATTGCGGGACAAATAAACTAGTTTCAAGTAGTTTTCTAGATATTATTCATCATCTAAAGTGTCCTCCAAATGTAAGGGTATGAAAATATGTAAGAACCTAATTTACCTCTTCTTCAAGTATACATATCCTAATCACTTGATCAATAAATTTTTTCTAGGAATAAGGATCATTCTAAACAAATTATTTTGTTTTATATTTTAGTTTGAGAAATTTATAAATAAAAAAGAAGGAGGGTACCTTTGATATAAAAAACATATTCACTATGTATTCATAATAGGTTACCTTTCTATTTTCATATATCCTCTCATTGGGGAGGGAGTCATCCAAGGCTATTTCTATTGGAGTTTCATCTTTATCAGTTTTGGAAAATTATATGGTATGCAACAAAGTTCAAACAACCCTTCTTTGATTTGATTTTCATGATGGACAATTGGAAAATCATTATTCACATTTTAAATATTTGTTTTTTATCATCCTTCTTTATCAAATATCTGAGAACATAATGATTAGAAAATATAGTTACCTTACCTCCTAACAAATATGAAATAAATTTCTATAAATTAACAACTATATCCAAAATCTCCTTCTATATTATTTTATAATTAACTTAGGTCGTGTTGATAGTTTATGAATCGTATAATATCAAATATGAATTCCTAGTTAACTTTTGGGAAATCACATCTCCCACTGTTTGGTTGGAGGAATCACTCAATAATTTAAATGCTAAATCCTAGATTGGTGGACTAATAACATGATTTTTGTTCAATATTTCTCTAAGAATATCAAATACTATTCTACATGATTCATCACATACAAAATTAAAATCCTTATAATATATGTTATTAAAATATAAATAAATTATGACAAAGTTATTAGTAAATCTTTTGTAAAATCCAATATTCCCTAAAAATGATCTAATATTCTTTAGAGTGCTGGAACATGCATGTGTAGAAATGATGTCAACCTTGTCCCTGTTCACTCCAATTCCCCACTTAGTGATAATGTGACCTAAAAAAATGAATTTCTACATTATTATATGATTTTTAAAAGTTTTAAACTAAGTTCTATTCAATTATTTTTTAGAACTTCTTCCATATTTAAAATAATGGTTTCAAAACATGTCCCATACATAGTAAAGTCATATAGAAATACATTTAACCAGCTTTCAATAAAATAAAAAAATATGATTATCATACAATGTTGGAAAATACCTAGAGTATGAAATATCCAAAAAGGAATCCTTTTGTATGAAAACAAAACAAATTAGTAGGTGAATATGGTTTTGTCTTGGTTTTATGATGCTTTGAGGACCTAAAAGTAACTAATAAATAGACCCCACCTAGTTGCTCCAATATTTTATCTATAAAAGTTTAAAAGAAGTGGTATTTTTAGGTAACATGGGTTTTTATTGAGTCAATTTAGACTCTCTGGCTATTATAAATCCTAGTATTTATTAGATAATTATTTTCATTATATACAATTGTGAATCTAGTCTTCTTGGTAACAATCTATATGGGACTCATCCACTAAGAGTTTGATTTGGGTTATATGCTTATATTTGTTATAAATATTTCAATTTATTTTTTTCACAACATCCATGTAGGATAGTTTGATCCTTATTTGAGGATGTATCATAGGATTTGACTAATTTTATAAGAGAATTTTATGCACACAAATAATGTGACAAACCCTGGGATGTATCCTAATTACTAGACTATGACCCTTACATTTTTTTAGAATGTTTAAAAATTTATTCACTTGATTAGGTTCTAATTTGTTTGAGATAATCACATATAGTTTTTCATTTTCCTTTAGAAAAAGATATTTAATATTAGATGGTAGAAATTTAAGTTCTAGTTTAGGTGGTTTTTCTGGTGATGGTTTCAACTCAGTGTTTCCCATTTTTGTAACCTATTTATAAAAATTAGAAGTGTTATCAACATATTTAAGTACATTATGATAATTTTATTCTTTTAATTCCTCAAACATCTAAAGAGACATATCTGATTCCAAATTTAACATATTTCAAAAAATAATTTCATCATATATACTTAATGATTCTATGACTTGTTATAGTTTTATTTTTTCATCTAAATTTTGAATTTAAACCCCTAAAACAATAAGTAATTTCAAAATGAGATAGTGTAAAAATATATATGTTCCTCTTGTGGGTATTTCATTGAATCCAAAATACTAAAATTAATAGTTTTTTCTATAAAATCCATTAAAAATTCCCCTTTATAAATATTTATTATGTTCTTAGTTTTATTAAGAAACATAATACCTAAAATGGTAGGGTAATGGGTTTTATATATTTATTTCTCTATTTCTAATATGAATAATTCAATAAGGAATAACAATCCTTTCACTTTTACAAATATATCTCCTCAAAACTCTATTGGTTAGGTAGTTTCTTTATTCTCCAATTGTAAAAAACTTCTGGTTCACTAAAGTTTTCCTATATTCATGTAAGAGTAAATTTATTTAGGAATAATATTTATTGAATCCCTCAAGTCACACAATATTTTAATTAAAGTGAGATCTACTATTTTACAGGGGATAGTGAATGTAATTGGGTCATGAAATTTTATTGATAGTTGTGGGGTAATCAGATTAGAAACATTTCTACCTAAGAATACTTTTCTCCTTTTTTAGTTTTATATTCTTGGTATAAATTTCCTTAATAAAATTTTAATAAATTGGGATTTGGTGGATGATATCCAATAAAGGAATTTTAACTTCTATTTTCTTGAATGTTTCTAACATTTCTTTTTATAGGTATTCTTCACTAGTATTCCTAAGTGGATTTATTCATTAATAGAAGGTAGACTGAGGGTAGGGTACCTATTCTATATTGGATTATCCATTATCCTTGTTCAATGTTTGTATCTTCAAAATAATATCCACTTCTTGTTCAATAGGAGATAGTTATTCTTATTATCTAGGTTTTCCCCTTCCAAACATAGCTTTAATTGATGTTTTTTACTAATTTTTTACTCCCATACACTTCTTAAAGTAATATAACTTACATTTACCCTGAAAATATGAATTTTTTGTGAAGGTAGCTTATTTGGGTGTTGATTTACTATGTTATTCAAAGTGGAAATGATATATCCAAATTGACTTTTAGCTCATTTAGATTTGAATTAGAGTGGCGAGGGTAAATTATTAGTTACTTTGAAACTCCAAAATTTATATCAAAATTTACTTTATTAAAGGTTATTCATTTTTACTTGTTCATATTTTATATAGGACTGAGAGAAATTCCTTTGAAATGCTGAGGATTTGTAGGATGGTTGAATGTTTTATTAGGAAGGTGGAATTTGAGGTTGTTAGTTCCCAGAACCATATTAAATTATATAATTATACTTTAATAATCTTTTATTATTTGTTGGGTTTTGGTAATAACTCTAGTACATGGAATCACAACTCATAATATCTTACACTCTAGGGAATCTATCAATGAAATTATACAAATAGTGGAAACACTTCATATTCTTGGGGGGTATAGATGGTGATGATTCTTGAACCTTATTTAATACTATATATATTATAAGAAAATTTATTTTATAAAATGTAGTTTCAATTAAAGGAAATTTATAACTCTTTACCTCATGTACTCCTCTATTAGTGTGTTTTATTCCAAATTTTTGGGAGCTTTGTAAGATTCACACTATTAGTTCTTTGACTTAAGATATTGATTTTTCAATCAGTGATCCTCTAGAGGAAGAATAAAACATGTTTCTCTCATTGTCTAATAGTCATTGGTAAAATAACAGAAATAGATGGTTGTGTTGAAATGGTTGATCTGAGAATTATATAGTTAGTCTCTTAAATCTATCTCAAAACATATATAGTGTTTCTATACATTCCTACTTGATCCCATATATTTCTTTCGTAAGATAATTACTTTTTGATGTAGGGAGGTCCTTCTATAGGAAGGACCTCCAGAGTTCATCCCAGGTGGTGACTTCTCCAGGTTATAGATTATAGATCAAATCCTTGGATGATCCTTCATGTGAGAAGGAAAAACTATTCTAGCTAATATATGATGTCAGAACTCCTCTGGGTTTAAATTTACTGTATATATTTATAAACTTTCTCAAATGATGGTTAAAGTCCTCTCTTACTAATCCATGAACCTTAGGTAGGAGTTGAATCATTAAAGTTTTAAGTTTAAATTCATATTGGTTATTTGGTTATTAAAGATGATTATTATTATTGAAATTTGGTTCATATATGTACCTTAACATTTTATTTAGTTAACTGAGATTTTACTCTATGATTTTACACCCTAAGGTATCACTAGAAGTATACGAAGAAGAATAGGCTGTAGATTTTATAAAAGTAATTGTGACAATGGCCATATCCACTTTTTCAATGATTCTTTGATTTATAACTCTTAGTAGTGGTGTTCTTTCAACCTATGGATGCAAACTAAAGGGGTTATCCCAACTATACCTAGTCATGTATAAAAAATTTAAATTAAAAGATAAAAAATAACAAAAAAAATACCCGCCTACATCCTCAAAAATAATGTTAGGTTGATGCGGAAGTTTTCATATACCTTTCAACAAACAAAATTTTAATAGATTTTAAATATAGAGAATAGTGGGGATCAAGTTGTCTTTTTATAGGAGGGTGTTCTTAGTGTAGTTTTATGGCATCATGTGGGTTTAGTGCATGTCTAATGTTTTAATCAAGTTTATTGAAGATGCAATCGAATTAGATTTAGATTAAATTTTAAAATTAGTATTCAAACCTTAAATAATCACCTCATTCACCTATTTAATAATAATTTAATTATAACCCTACTATTCTCTTGATCTAATCAGATAAATCCTCACCTAATCACCCAAACATGGTAGTTTTGGATTTAACAATGATGTGAAATAATCACTATATTTCCGATCCGTGCATGTTCGAGTGATTAGAAATCTAAAATAACTCATGAATAAACCCAATTTCCTTCATTGTATAGGTAGTGGAGAAGTTTTAGGTGTTTTTTTGTGTGTGAAAAATGGTGAAAAATGAAATAATAACTTAAATGTTAATAATAATGGAAACCTCGTATTTTCTAATTAATAAAAACACTTCCAGAGAAATAAAATAAGATAGATTTAACATTTAATAGAAAATTCATTAACAGGGGAATTATGAGATTCTATTTAGCTTGAACACTAATGACCCAGTGTTCCATAACTGGAGGGGAATTACAATAGAATAATATAAAATAAAATTCTCTACCAACAATTCCTTGATCAACCGATTGATCAAAGATCGTCCTTAGCTTTGTGAAAATTCACCTTATTTATAAGAATAACAGAATGATCAAGGTTCCTCTTTTTTTTATAAAATTATTACCCCATATGATTAAAACAAGATTTATATTCTTCCATCAGTCATTCCAATGCCTTTAGAATAATCCATAGTTTCTGTTCCCAAATCATATCCTCTAATGTCCTATATGTGTCTCAGTTGAGGGCCTATATTCTCTTAAGGAGCCTCCTCTTAAAAATTACTAGACCTAAAAGTTATTTTCTATGATATTTTCTTTCCTTAATCTTGTTGGATGATGGACATGTGGAATCTTAAGGTTAGGTATTTACTAATTTGGATATAATAAATGAATTAAAAATTAAAAATAGGTTAATCCCTCTTTATTTGTCATGTATTTTTGTCTTTATGGAAAAGGGTATGACCTTTATGTAAAAGGAATAACTTGGGGTGACCTTTACACCAGGATTTTTCTATTGATATGACCTTTATGAATTTTTTGGGTGATGTATGTTACCCTTAAATAGGATGGGATGACCTTTATGTGGTAGAAGGACCATGTGAATACCCTTACGTAGCAACTCCATGACTCAAACAATGCTAGTGGTGACTCATTTTTTATAAATTAAAAGACTTACAAGGTTCCTTGGATGTCTAATGTGGGGAAATTAAGTAATTAAATATAGGGAAAATCATATGAGACTTGAAATTTATACACATAAGTTGTGGAAGCCGTATGCTTGGATCAAAAGTCTAACATCATATATTAAAGCCATATGTGTAACAAGTCTTATAAATTTTCTGGAAAATTCATACGAAATGTTGGAGAAAAGTTTTAGGTGATGATTCATAAGTCCTATGCCCAAGATATCCAAAGTGTGATGCATCCTATGGAGGTCTTATGAAATATTCACTTCATTTTCATTTTTAACCTTAGACCTACCACCCATAGAAACATCAAATTATTGTAGGATTAATTCATGTGATTTTAGAGTTGATTTATAAAATTAAAAACTATAATCGATATTCTATTAAAAATATAAATCTAGAATAAAAAATCAATATATACATTTTCTAATTAATTCAAAAATTAATAAAATAATAAAAAACCAATATTAAAAACTATTTATCATTTTAATTCCATATTCACACTATTACTAGATTTCAAACATTTATTCTAAATTAGAGGAAACCAAAGTAAAACTCCTATAAAATTCCAATTTTTCTGGAAATATTTATATTTATTAATAATTAATCTTTAAAGAACCTCAATAATTATATTTATGATATTTAGGGTACTTATAATATTTTTGAGGAGAAGTATCATAAGGAAAAAAGATGATCTAAATATGGCTAAAAAGTGTCAAAATATACAACTAGTTTAACCTCTATAAAAATTGTTTCAAAATATTTTATTGATCACAATGAAATGATTAGATTTAAATATGAAAATTAATGTCTCAAGAAGACTCTATAAAAGTTTATATAAGTTTGGAAGAATTTGGATCAGTTTTTATCTATAAAAAAATAACCCAAATCAAATAAAATAATTTGATATGCCTCCTCTTTTGAAAAAAATATTTTAGAATTATCTTTTTTCTTGAAAATTAGTTAGAAGATCAGAATGAAAAAAAACATTTTGAAATATTTATAAGGATATAATATACTAATATATCATCAATTATCTCAAAAATTGTCAATCCTTTATGGAAAAAGAATATTAAATTTAAATAAAACATCATTTATCTCCAATTCCAAAGGTCCAAGAAAGACTGGGTCCTAAAGGTATTATTAATTATTTTATAGAGGGGGTCATGTTGGGAAATAATGGTGCTTAGATCGAAGCCTCCCCTTTTTCTCTCCTACCAGCTCATCCTTGGGGATCAAGGATTTGAATTTTTCCTTATTGATTTATTTTAAATTTATGTATATTTAAATTTCCAGTGTTTAGTTGTTTTCTTATTCAGGTAGAATCTATTAGATATACACTAAAATGGGACCACTATATTATGGTGATTGATGTGATACTTTAGTCAACCATTACACTTGATTTTAGCATACATGTGATACATATAGATGAAACACAATTTTACAATTGGTTTTAATTATTTATGAAACAAAGGGTTGGTTTTTTATGGATGGAACACCTCATTCGTTGAATTTGTCGATTAATGAACACTCATAGACTATAATGTTCGGGTTCCAGAGACTGCACTTGATATGTTACGATATGACCGATGCTATTCATTCAATAAAGGGCATTGAAGATACTTATATGAGGATGTAATCATTCTCCTGTTTAGTGTATGATTAAGTGTGTTTGGCTGTGTAGAATATTTCATAATTCAATTGAAACTCACTTCTTCCATAGCTCATTCAATGCTTGGTGAAGGTTCTATCACCCCTTCTAGAGTTTGGGAGTCCTCACGAAGCATTCGTAGATCCATCAGTCGGTGTATCAACCTTAGAGGTAGGATATATTATTTTGATAATATATGTTATATTCATAAAATGTACTCCATCATAATAAGAATATGGATGATTTTAAAGTCTGAGAATTTAAGGTACTCTCTTTTACGCTACGTTTTTCGATTTAACTTATGCATTTGATTCCTTGAAAATAGATTCACGTATGTTTGGGTTTTATTTTGATTCCAAGGGCCATATAATGATAAAATGATACCCATAAGTGGAATTATAATATTTTTATTCAAGGATTAAATTCATATAGTCCTTGTTTTTATTAAAAACCACTATTACCATGACATACCGGTTCCTGTGGCGTTGCCGTGGATACTTCAAAATGCTCAGATCACCATCACCATGACGTAGTGACACCTATGGTTTTCCTTTGCCGGGTTATCTAGGTTACACATACAACTCCATAGTGAAGGGTTCCCCATGGTGTATTGTTTTTGATTCTCATGGAGATCCTGTCCAAAATGGCAAGTGCTCGGTCACCATGATTTAGTAAAGGCCTCAATGAAGCATAATTTTTTTTAAAAAATTAGTTTTTAACATTTTGATTAATCTGGTTTATAAAATGTTTATAAATGGTTTTAAAAGGTATTTAGAGATATTTTAATTTATAAAATCTTTATAAATTAATTAAATGTTTATGAAACATTTGTTAACAAAATATTCCTAGATATTAAATTTAAATATTTAATACATTTTATAAATTATATGTAATATATTATGATCAAGAAATAAATTTTTTATTTATAAATCATAATAAATAATTTATAAAGGTCTATAAGTTACAAGGTTAAAATATAAATGTGTTTATATTTATAATTATGAAGTTTCCATAATCAATGATTTTGAAATTGTTAAAATTAAAAGGTTGTATTTATTATAAGATATTTTTTTGACCACATCAAAATTGTTTTGATGGTTAATATGATTAGAGGTTTAAATAACAATAAAAAATACATATAATGAAAATATGAAATAATTCACATTGATTTTGAATCTAACGTGATAATGTTCAGGTTTTAGCCAGTTTATATAATATTTATAGTTAGCTAGTTTTTATAAGTAGTTCATCAATGTCTCATGGTATGGAAAATAATTAAAATGTTCATTTCTTTGTTATTTTCTTTATTATTATTGTTTAGTAAATTTATTATGATATATATATATATATTATGTATGATAAATTTATTTGATAAAATTTTTCTAGGATAATTCCTTGTACAACATACTGGGTTCTATATCATAACATTTAGTTTTCATTTAACTTGACCTTGATTTGTAATTATAACTATGATCTTGAGAATACTTTTTGAGTATAGTTTTTGAATATTAGATTTTATAATTATCATTGATTTAATTCTACGTTGATTAAAGTATCCCTAGGTAGTGGGACTTGGGGTCAGACCACCTACCGAACTAGAGGCTATGCCTTACCTAGAAAGGTGAATGATATTTCCTATCTATTTATCTATGGTAACTAATAAAGTTATTTCTAGTCTCAATAAATTTATTCCTGTACTTGAAAAGTTAATGTACCTAATTAAAATTATTAATTTGGATATTTATGAATAATTATGGATTCTATTTTTGAGTGAGCAACACAAAATCTTGGGTTGTGTAAAGAGTTACACATTAATGCAGTGTGAAATCATTAATTAGGTGGTTGGAATTGGAATTACAAAACAAAAATGTTAGAGTCAAATATTCCAAAAAGTAATAAAACATGAAAAAAATAAATAATTCATAATACATAATAGTTTTTAATTTTATATGCGTACGATGCATACTAATTTGGTTAGATCTTTAAAATCCTCTTAAATACTAAGTGTGAGATTCCTTCCAAAGAGATAGTTGTCAAAACCTCGATCATATAACCAGGTAAGTCATGATAAATCTAGGTGACCATGGACTATCATGTGTAAGTAAATCATGTAATAAGTGACTATATATTTTCTCTTTTGGGTAGGTAATGATAAAGTTGGGTTCTCATGGATTTTTCTTTTTAACTTGTTTTTTATGTTTACATTGGGTTACACTACCGGAGAGACCCTAATAGGATCAGGTCACCAGTGTAATAGAATCAATTGAATCCATATGATGGATTTAGATAAAGAGTTCTCCACTTAGCTATCTAAGAGTTGTAAATATTATGATTGGTATGATTACCTACCAAAATAGATATGTAATGGGAGAAATGATAAAGTGACCCAGAACTTAGTAAAATAGAGATCATGGCTCACTAAATTGATATGATGTTTGGGGTAATCAATTTTAGTGGGAGAACTATCATTAAATTTACTGAATTAAAATAAATAATACATGATACTTACCCACTGAATTTTCCTTATTGTATGTAATCACTTTGAGATCACTAATATGTATGAACTATTTTATAGATAAATATTGGTATATAGGATTGAGAAGTGTTCTCAAGGATAAACATTTATATTACTTGAATGGGAATGTTATAGATATCAATTCCACCAAATCTAACTCATGTGTATTGGATATCAGGTGTGCATGACACATTTATGGTGAAAAAAATACTTGGATATAGGACGTAATAGATGAAGGATGAAGTTGATATTTTTTGGGTAATGGAGAAAAATTAGCTCCATTAGAAGTCAACACTTATAATCTAAGTGTACCTAGTGGATTAAAAACTATTACTATGTTCTCTCCATAAATATGAATTTTATTTCTATAACTTATTTGGAAAAGATGATATTTTCATTCATTAATAAGGACAAGATTTGTTCCATATATATAAATGAAATGTTTTATACCATTAGGTATATAATTAATACTTTATATATTCTAAATATAAATGATACTATTTATAACATTTAGAAAAAGAAATCTATGGTTTATTTTAATTCCACCCACCATTGGCATCGTCCCCTCATACATATAAATGAGAAACACATTAAAAGACACCAATGAGATGGATTATTGTAATAATTAGATTTTTAATCATTTCAGAGTTTAAAATATTATTTATTAGAAAAAATGGCCAAAGTAACACTTTGGAGAAAAGGTGAAAGAGCTAGTGGACTGTTGGATCTCATACATAGTGATGTATGTGGACCAATAAGCTCACAAGAAAGTGATGGTTTTAGTTACTTTAATAATTTTATTGATGAATTCAGTTTGTAATTATATGTGTTTATAATGAGGCATGAGTATAAAACATTTGAAAATTTTAAAGAGTTTAAAAATTTAGTTCATAATCAACTAGGTAAAAGTATTAAGATTCCCTGATCATATTAATATGGTGACAACTTGAGCTAGGAGTTTACTGATCATTTGAGTAATTGTGGAATTTTTCCAAAACTCACTCCTCCCAGAACACCAAAATGGAATGGTGTGTCTGAAATGAAGAATCATTCCTTATTGGACATGGTTCAATTGATGATGAGTCTATGTGAAATTATTATTTAATTCTAGGGTTATACTCTAGAGACTACTACATTTCTACTAAAACACATTCTATATAATGAATTCATGAATAAAATATATAAGATATGGAATAGGAAACATCCATAAATGTATTTAATGAAAATTTGGGGATGTGAACAACTCATATGACAATTGGAATATGGTAATATTAACTACCAATCAGATAAATTCTTATTTATTGGTTATTGAAATGAAACAATGGGATATTATTTCTTTAATACTACTAAAAAAATGTTTTTTAGCTTTAATTGGTATATTTATTGATAAAGAATATATAATTCGAGGAGTTAGTGGGAGAAAATTTTATCTTAGAGAAGCTCAATACCAAAAAATAGGAAGTTTTCCTGGTGTGGATATTGAGATAGTTCTATAAATAATTATGGAAGAATAACTGACAGATGATAGATAAGAACCTAGAATGTTTGGTTGGATTAATCAATATCCAGTGAGATGTGGATTCCATGTAGCAAATTATTATGAGCTATTTTTCATAAGTGATGAACCTAACACTTACTAGGAACCCATTGAGAGTTTTGATTTCAAAAAATGGTTAAAATTCATGGAATATAAGATGAATTCCATGTATACTAACCATGATTAAAACTTGGTGGACACACTTGAAAGGTTAAGTCCCATAGGGTGTAATTGGGTTTTCCATAAAAAACTATCTTGGATGGTAAATTGTATACTTTTAAATAAATCCTAGCAGAATAGAATTAAAACAACATTCATGGTACTGACTATAAAGAGACCATTTCAACTATTGTGGTGATAAAGTCCATTCATATTTTTCTAGCCATAGTAGCACAATATAATTATAAGAGACATTAAATAGATTGTGAAATTTATTTCCTTAATGATAATCTCGTTGAGGTCATGTATATGATACAACTTGAAGGTTCTTACATTCCAAAATGAGTCTGTTAAGGGTTTCAAGTTGCAACGATCAATTTATGGACTTAAGAAAGCCTATGAGAGTTGGAATATTCATATTTATGATGCAATAAAATTTATTGGTTTCATAAAAAACATGGATTATTCCTGTTTATATAAGAGGGTTTGTGAGAGTGACAGTGTATTTCTAATAATGAATGTAGATGATATACTTCTTATCAGAAATTATTCCTTGACTCTTAAGGTTGGATAGATACCTAGAATGAGAAACTTAATACTTTGATACACAACTTATGTAATTATAAATACCTACTTAGCTAATATGAGGATGGTTGGGTTTATTTCTGATCATGTCATCAATTGGAGAAAAACTAAGATTTGATTTTTCCACTTTTATGACAAGTAAAGAAATCTATCCCTTAATTTAATTATACTAAGGAAAATCATGGCCATGCTTAGTTGTGTAACATATGATGAAATAAACTTGTTTTATAATTTATATGTGATTTATATATCAAATAGAATGAGGACATGTGATGGGTTCATAGAATTATTCAGTCTTTTTCATATAGTCAAGAAAATATGAGAGGTTTATACTATATTGACATGTTCTATGCCTACTAGTCACTTTATATCACGGATAAAGGAGCTATATAGGTATATATACAAATTATATGATACATATTTTAGTGTAAATGTTAATATAAAGATATGATTATGCTTGATGGATATGACATCAGTATCCTTAGTAGATTGAGTAGCACTTATTGTTTTTTAGAGGCTACACTTTTCTTATATATATGAAATAGGGATTTCAAATTTTTTGGTAACTCTAATAAGGCCTGTAGTTTTATACAATTAGTCCCTTGGATAAGGATTAAGTTTTTAAAAAAGTGTTTATTCTAAAATAATGTGAGTTTTATGAAACCGTATCTAAAATGAATTTTTGATGGATTCACAAAGAGTTGTGATGTTTTTTCTTAAATTCCCTATGATATTTTTATTACAAGTTGGTGATTTTTTTGTAGGAGATAAAACATGCCCACTGTGTTATAGAAATTAATGTGATGACTTTGCTGAAAATAACACTTGGGTTTAGTGTGCATGTGATTCATTCAAATTCCATGTCCTTCTCCACTTAGTTTCTCATTAGTTATAAACTATAGGGTTGTTTTGTTTATGGATGGATCATTTTATTTGTTGAAATATTCAATGAATGAAAAAATAGGGTGTAGAATTTGGGTTTCATGAAATATAATCCAATATGTTACGATATGTCCAACACTATTTATTTAATGAATGGAATCGAGGATGACTATATAAGGATGTGGTCCTTCTCCTTTTGAGTGTCTGAGTAAGTGTGGGTGATAGTGGTTAATTGTTCACAATCTAGTGAAATCTCTCTTCTTTATAAATCTTTTTGTCACTTGGTAAAGGTTCTAACACCATTCAAGATACTAAGAGTCATCATGAAGAATTTGTGGATCCATTGGATAGTGTATTCCCCTTGGATGTAGGTGGTATTCATATACTGATCCTTTTGATCTTTAAAAAGAACTCTCTTTCTCAAAAAGAAGATGGTAGCTATTGATATTCAGGCATTTAAGGTATGCATTTTTATTCTTTGTTTTTTGATTACACTTATGTGTTACTTTGAGATATATATGATTGTTCTTGGGTTCACTTACACTACCAAGGTTAATATGATGATCCAATAAAACCCATCAGTGTCATTTTAGGGTTCCCAATCAGCCAAAAAAGTGGTTTTGTTCAAAATAAAAAAAACATGTTAGGGAGAAAAGGTACTAGTAGTAAGGATACATGGTTTATAGATAATTTTTTTTCCTCAAATATGATAAAAGAAAATTTTTACTTTTAGAATTTGAATAAAGTGAAGGGAGAACACATTGTTTTTAGAGAAAACATTCAAGGATGAATAAAAATATTCAGTGATGTCACTATTAATGTTATTCCATGAATATCAAATGTTCTTTATGTTCTGGACATAAATCATAACTGCATGATCATAATATAATTAAATAGTGAAGGATAGTATATGAGAGTCAAAAATAACACATGTACTATGAACATATATTATCTTTCAAAATAAATGATTATTTTTATACCCTATAACTAAAATAAATTTCCTACTAAAGTATTCCATTATTTGCTATAGTGAATGATAATTCAATGTTTTGAATTAGAAGGCTCTGACATTTAAACCTTCAGATCCAAACATTTTTTATAAGTTATCTTATAATGGATATTCTAGAGTTTAAGTTTAATATTTATATTTTTAATGATTCCTGGTAATATGAAAAATAATATAATATTATTAAAAAAATTAATAAATGATTTATTAACTAACATGCATCTGCAACTAGTGATTATGAATATTTTTAAACCAAATAAAACTATAAGTATTTTAGGGAAACATTATGTGTATGTATTAATTTATGGATATACATTTTATACTCTATTTTATTTAATTATAAAAAAATCCTAATCTCTAAAGTTTTTTAAAATCTATCATATTTTATTCAAAATGAAAAACACCAACTGATTATTAATATATAGAATAATCACAATGTTGAATGTGAAAATATTTATTCTAAAAATTCATTTTGTAAAGTGACACAAACCACACTTTTTTGTACTAAAAAATCCATAATATAATCATGTAGTGAAGTAGAGGAATAAAATCCTTCAAAAATTGATAAAAAAATGTTGTGTGAATATAAAGTTATAAAATAATTATCAGATAATTTTTTATATATGTGATACTATACAATAAAATATGTTTTAATATATTATATTTTAATGAAAAATTCTTTTGAATAATATAATTATTGGATGCCCAAGATTTTCAACATTTTGGGTTTTCAGATTTGATATTTTTATTTTGAAAAGCATGTATAATAAAGGTAAATTCAATCTAAAATCTGATGAAGGAATATTTTTGTGTTACTCCATTACTTATATGTTTAGTCGATTAATTGACAAAATGACACATACCATGGAAGAAATATTACATGTGGAATTTTATAAGACATAACAATTTATAAAAAAATCCAGTGTATGTTGATGATATTAGATCCTTATATTCCTTTTAAAATCATCCATTTGGGAGGAAAAAATCTAAGATTAAACCACTGAAATCCATTAATGGGGAATTTAAAATTTAATTAGAAGATAATTAGATCAATAATTACAACATTATTGATTATTTAGGTTGGTTCATTTGTTATGGGTGTCCATCATAAATATCTATTTGCTAAAAACTGTGTCACAATTAATATTATTTGTGGAATACCATTGTTATTAAGATAAGGCATGATATTATTTGTGATGAAAATATTGATCCATTCTAAATAATTTCATACCAAATTATTAATGGTGAAATAATAAATTCATCGTAAATATTATTTGTGATTAATTTAATTCACCATAGAAAATAACTTCAAAAAAAATTAAGACAAATTAAAATTCACTAAAAATTTAATCTATAAAACAACATTCATAATATTTTTTTTTAAAAAATAACAAAAAATATGTTAATAAAAAAATAATAATAATAATTTCACCAAGGGGTGGGGGATCAGCTTCATATGGCATAGGGAACTTTATCCTTAAACCACATGAAAGTAAACACATATACTCCATCATCTTCTTATGTTTCTACTCATGCTATTGTCTATGTTATTTCTACTCTTCATTCAATATCTACATAGTCTCATCTTGATTTTTTAGACTCTCCTCATACTTTGTAGATATAAAGGATGATGATATTTCATGATCTCCATTTGATACAAACAATGACATCGATATAGTATGATAGTAACTATATGTCATCAATCGTGAACCAATACTAACCCCTAACATTTATCAATACCACTCACAGTCACCCATATCCAAAACACCTTATTAAAATTAGACTCACATGCTTTATCATCCCTAATCTATATCTTATCCCAAATCTCCTATATACAAGAAGTCAATATCTCATACACCACCCAAAAATTTATAAATATAAATTAATAAGGTAAAAAAATTATATTATTTTTATTTTAAAAAACAAATAAAGAAATATTAACCATGATGTGTTTTTATATCTCACTAGAAATATACCTAGTATAATTAGTGTATATCATCTTATATACCTAAAACATCATAATATCATGATCAATAGAAAACTGCACAAATTTATCATATACGTTTTGTATTAAAATTATATATAAATTAATAATTAGTGTTACATACCAACTATCGGTGGTGTACACTAAAAATAAAACTCTAAGATCTATGTGTGACATCATGTCTTACTAGATTCTATTAGACAGAAGTTGATCTCCTCTTTAATGTCTCCCCTGCCTTATAGGTTCATATTCACTCCTAAGCCTAGATAGAGACATAATTGGTTTGATGATTGACACAAGAATCATTAAAGACACTTGAAAATTTCCACTTCATGGATCTTGTTTTAAGGTTGTGTAAAAATTGATGAGAGAGTCACACATGAAAACATTTCATGCCTCTAAAATAGTGGGACTTCCATAAGTATAAAAAGGTAAATGACCATAAGTAAATCATCCATGGTTGATCAACCCAAGTATAAATCCTTAGGGGCTATTTTTGGAAGTGTTCCATGAGCATGGACCATATTTTTAACCCTGGGGGTTTTCACCGCCCCACTTATAGCCATGAGTGTTTCATATGAAAATAACAAGAGGGTTCATATGAAAACTTATTGATATAAGAACCTTTCCAGTGTTGATAGGATTATCCACAAGTTAAGGGACTATAGCCTCAATCACTATGATCATGGATATAGGCCTATCCACATAAAAACATATCATTATGTGCATTATTCTCATGAAAATAGGTCTTAAAAATTAGCCTATGGGTTTCAAACCATAACCCTCCACCATAGGAACTTAACTCTTTACCACTAAAATAAAACTAACATTATATATATATATACTTATATTTATATATATATATTATGAAATATTTTATATTATCAATATTTTATATTTATAATTAATATATAATTATAATATCCCATCTAATCAAACATGGTTGGTCCTTCCACCGTGGGTTGAGCTACACATCGAGGTAGTGTGGAGAGGTGAGGGATTACTACCATGGGAGACTCAGCCTGTAGAGGAAAGGTGGCATGAAGAGAACCTACCATCTTGGGATGGCCATCCCATGGTGGTAGTACAGTGTGACGAGAACCTACCACCATGGGTATATTAACCTATGGTGAAAGGGTGGTGCGACGAGGGCCTACCACCATGCTCTAACCTACCCATTGTGATAGGGGTACGACAAAGAACTACCAACATGGGTGACACTTCCCTTGAAATATGGGTGGCATGTTTAAGACTTACCATCATAGGTAGGTTAAATAAAGGTGGTAGGTGTTTTACATACTATTCTTGAACTAAAAAAATACATTCCCACACTCGACTATGTCTACAGGTAGTGTGCTCCTATGACCATATTGTTTCTTGACATTTTATCATGATTGTATTTAATTTTTCACACAAACCTAGAGAAATGATCTAGAATAATCATGGATATATGACACCTATGATCATGGGGTGAGGCTTCCCATGGCTATAGGGTGAACTATGACCATGGGAATTCCCACCATGGATATAACCCTATAGTCATGGGTATTTTTCCTAGTAGTGTCATGCTATCATCAATAAGAGAACCCAAACTATAGAAATTTTTAGTAATATATTAAATTATAAACTAATAAATTTAAAATATAGTACAACATTTATATACATTTTAAGAACCCATATATTATTTTCAGGTATGTTTTTATTTTTCTAGTGTTTTTGAGAAAAAGAGGAGTTTATGGAAATTTTTGAAGTACACGCCATGTACTTTATGAGTACATGCTGTGTACTCGGTTACTGTGGGTAGCCGGGTGCTAGACATATAGCAGCCATGCACACGACCGTATGTGGTGACCTGGATACTACTTAATTCGGGGGATATTAAAGGCAAGTACATGCCGTGTACTTATAAAGTACACACTGTGTACTTTATTTTTTTTCATTAAACAGACCGAGGTCACGTCTAATTGGAAGAAACACCTTCTTCTTCTCCTTCTTTGACCGAGAGAACCTGTATGGCCACATATTTTCCACGAGACCCCTATTGAGCGTCAATTATCTTAATCGATCATCGTCGGTTGCATTGGAATCACATCGATGAGTTCTCTGTTCTTCTTGATCACCTTTTTCTGATTCCCCCCCTTTCTCATGTTATCATCAGTTGAATGTTTTTAGAATTTTTGTAGATCTATGGTGTTATTGGGAGATTCAAGGATTGAGGTTCACTTATATCGATCCTACAACACCGAGTAGGTTGTTTGTGCCTTTCCGTTGAAAGTATTTGAGATATATGTGCAAAAGTTCCCAATACCCATGAACGGGGTATGGCATGTTTACCATTTTATCCCTGATAATTGCCTGCTATGCTTCTATGTTTGAATAGAGGTTAATTGAATGTGAATAGAGTAATTTTCTATTCTTTGGAGGTGTTTTCCCATGCATGTTTTAGTTATTACCTTTTGGTACTTCTTAGCCTATTAGACTACCTTGTTTTTCCCATGCATAGTATTGTAGGATGGTGTGACCGTTGCTTTGACATGTTGTTATACTGTGGGCTGTTTAGCCAAGTAGTTCTTGAGGTTTAATTTGGAAAATATGCACTGCTATGCTTGCATGAATTACAAAGGTCTGTGAGAACCTGGTGTAGTGGACAATAGGGAGAATGGGAGTAAGGTCTTCTCCAGAGTGTCTGTTTTACTGTTACGATGCAAGACCACTTGGGGAATTGACGTAAGTTCTTTCTCAGAGTGTCTATAGTTCCTCGATGCAGGACACATGGGGAATGTGATGTATGTGATTCCCTAGAGTGCCTTTAGTTACCGATACGAGACTATAGGAGGAATTGACGATGAGTGATTCCTCAGAGAGTCTATGCTTAAGCTGAACCAGAGGGGTAGACTGAGTGTGCTTTATAGAGGGTTTCTTGTACTTGTTTGGTTGAACCAGAGGGGTTAGACTGTGAGTACATCCCAGAGGGTTACCTTTTTTTGTTTAGACATTTTCTTGTGTTTCTAGGTAGGACCAGAGGGGATATTCTATGATTACTTCCCACATGGTTACCTATTCGTGTTTTTTCTGCTTTGATTATCTATTGCTTGATATATGAAACTGAATTCTTTGAAACTGTGGATTGTTTACTGCTGAGTAATTCCTTGTTTACTGCTTCCTATTATTATTACAAGCCATAAATTCACTAAATATTAGGCACAACTCTTATGGTGGTTTCCTAATGGGATTTAGTCTCACACCCTGTTTGGGATATGCTTTTGGGCCCAAACAGATTATATTGTTGCAGGAATAGATAAGTTAAATAACCCTTCTACTTCAGTTACTTGATTATTATGGAGGTGGAGAGCATGGAACTAAGCTATGGCTTGCGATGCTGAGGAGTTGTTTACTTGCATTTATTTTGTACTTTGGATTAGTTTTGTATTCAGCATTGTGACTTGTTTGGATGCTTTCCTAGACTTATGTATCATGCATCATTTTATATATGTGCTCTAGGTGATTCTTCATCAGTCTTTCACTGTTTATTGTTGTTTAGTATGTTTACCGCTTCAGCTAATGATATCTATTTTACTTTCACTATGTTACTATTCCAATAAGGGCATAGTTTCCCTACCATCACACCCAAGGACCTCACTGCTAGTCGGTAGCCTCTGGCGTTAGGGGAAATGCTCTTGAGGCCATGTGACCAACTGAGTACAGGGCACCTCTAGGTGGCTTCTAGAACCAGGATGTTACAAAGTGGTATTAGAGGAATTCTTTTCTCCTGACTTACTATTTGGATCCTATAGACAGGGATAAGAAGGAATTGGTACTTGGTAATAAGTTGTGCCTGAGAGTAGCTAACCCGTGTATAGGGAAAATCCAATCTACCTCATTTATTGCAAACGTTTTGGTTTTTCAATTTTTACAGTTGATATGATTTAACCTTGAGTGATTCACATATTTTGTGCTATTATTGTTGATGTTATTGAGGTTCTATTTCTGTTGCAACCTAATGAGATGAGGGTATTTAATCTCATGCATCATATAGAAATTTTGTAGGTATCACATTTCATTCATTCTTTCCATTCCATATAGGATGTATTAGAAATTGCATGTTTTTGAAAGATGTTGTGCTAGTTATGCATGCTGTTGTGATAGATGCCTTGATAAAATACCTTCTGTTTGATCGGGTATTGTTTTTGTAAGGTTTTGTTTGAATGAACACGAAACTTTGGTTCTTGTGGTGTTATGGGCCCTCATGGATTGGAATTTGGTGGATAATTGATCTATTATGCTTATTTATGACTTATATAAGTTTCCAATCTTTGATTCACGTGGAGTATGGGCCCTCACAGATTGGAATTTGACACCTTAAGGTTTGTTTCAATGTTTTTCTGGGATCCGGAGTAGTTTCTGAGGATTACTATCTGGAAAAACCCAGAATACATGCCGTGTATTGTTGAATACACGCCATGAGTTCTTCTGTTCGGGAAGAAAATGTTTTTTTAAGTACATGCCATGTACCGTATATACACATCGTGTAGTCTCTAAACGTGTCTTAGACTGTGTGGGTTGAGGCATGGAGTTTAGAAATCTTTGGTAGGACATGTCGTGTACCAGATGTACACACCGTGTTGTAGAACCATGTAGTCAACCGTGTCACTAACAAAACGGGTGCGTTGAGTCTCTTGTTGTACACATTGTGTCTGGAACAAACATGTAGTGTATAGTTATCCATGTGTTCACTAATGTAACTAACAACTTGTGTAGTTGAAACCTAAGCAGTACACGTCGTGTCAATCTAGAACACACAATGTAGTGTGATCCGTGTATCCGATCGTGTCACTAACAACACCTGTCGGTGAAGATTTTATAGTACATGCAGTGTATGGCACTGAAACTCCACGTAGTCTTGTTCTAGGGGAACTGTGTGGCCTATCCATGTAAGGGAACTCAGTAAGGGGAAGAGAATTCAAGTACACACCATGTGTTAGGACAAAACGCCAGGTGTATGGGGTGTTACACGACCTTGGTTGGCAGAAGTACACGCCCATGTGAAAGGCTTAAAAGAACACACCGTGTAGTCATTATACACATTGTGTATCCTTGTTTTGATAAACTTGAATGCTTTCTTTCTCCTATTCCCTCATTACTCTTTTATTTTTCAGTCCTTGATAAGGTGTGCGTTTGAAATTGCAGAGTCATTCCATAGAGACATCCTCTGGTTGTACGGAAGTTATAGGGAAATGATTAGAAACAGGACACGACTAATCAATGACTTCGAGCAGATCCTCCAGTTGTTCCAGTCTTGACAGCAGCCATCATTTCGGACTTAGGTGTTGATGCACAGTTTCGAGAGGGATTCATGAGGTTCATTCAAAACTTCTGAGGAGTACCAGATCCTTCCCCTTCTATGGTAGAGTTGACACAGGTTTTCCAACAACAACATCCTCCCACTTTCATAGGGGAAGGAGGACCTCAGGGTACAGAGTCATGATTAGAATCCATGATGTCTATCTTCAAGCATCTGGAGACACCTCTAGAGAGTATGTTCAAGCTCGCTATATACATTATTTGGGATTCCACCAAAAGATGGTGGGATGTGATCTCACAGGTGGGACGCCAGCGGGTCATGGCTTGGGATGAGTTCCAGCCTACCTTCTATGACTACTTCTACCCCGAGACCTTGAGGGATGATCGAGCCCAAGAGTTTATGAGTCTAGAGCACGATACTCTCTTAGTCATGGAGTGCTCTTGTCATTTCACATAGCTACAATTCTTCATGCCTATTCCAGGAGGTGATGAGTTATTCCTGGAAAGAAAGTTTGAGGATGGTCTAAGGCACGACATCCAATCTCATGGGAACATAATCATGTTGACTTCCATCACTTCTATCGTCATCCAAGAATTGATCATAGAGAAAAATTTGAGGGATTTCAGAGTTATGAGACAGGGAGGTTTGACATCCTGACTTAGTATCCATCCTACTGACAGCATGAATTGTCGTAGGGAGTCTACATGCGAAGATCCTAGGATGAAAGAGATATCTTCTGGTAGCCTAGAAGTGTGCTACCAGTGTGGGAAGAGAGGGCATATGAGGCCACATTGCCCGAGAGATTCGATGGAGTACCGATATTGCAGAATGATGGGTCATCTTCAGCGCTTCTGTCAGATATTTTCACCAGCATCTGGTGACAGGGGTTCTTCTATGACTCCTCGTTCCAGAGCAACACCTTCAGTTCCTCCTTTTCCTGGGAACTAGATCTCTTCTGGCCGTTCAGGTCGAGGTGGAGGTTGTGGCCAAGGTAGCCAGTCACCAGGATTCCAGCGACAATAGGGTGGATCAACTCAGAGTGGTCAGGCGGGGTCATAGGGCCATGGTGCTGGCCATACTTTTTCAATGGAGCAGTCCCAATAAGATAAGGATCCCATACCTTCCACAGTTCGAGGTACGATCTTAGTTGCCTCAATTTTATCTTCTTCTCTTTTAGATACAGGGGCTTCCCATATCTTTATATTTGTTACTGTTGTAGAGAGCCTTGGGCTCCATATCTTTACTTCTACTAATGTCTTGACATTGGAAAAACTATTGGGGACAAGAACGACTAGTGTACGTTAGTTCATGGAGTGACATCTTGAGGTTGGTGGGTGTCACTTCTTATGGGACCTTTATGTCCTAGAGATGACATACTATTATGTCATTATTGGAATGGACTGGTTAGTTCCCTTCCAGGAAGTTGTCGATTGCTATCGCCATAGGGTGAGTTTTACATCACCAGAGGGCATATTGTTTCTTCATAAGGGTGAATGGTATGTCTAGGAAAGAAGAGCAGGACCCGAGCTTCATGGGTTGAGAGGATTTACAGCCCAAATTTCTAGTCTATATCTGGATGACTAGGGGACTTCACAGATAAATTTCCATCCAGTGGTGGATCGTTTCAGGGATTTCTTTCCAGAGGACTTTCCAGGTTTACCTCTAGCGAGAGAGGTGGACTTTTCTATTGAGCTTGTACTAGGAGCGACACCAGTGTCCATTCCTCCTTATAGAATGGCTACACCAGAGTTATAGGAGCTCAATAAGCAGTTGGAGGAGTTTCAAGAAAAGGGTTTCATCCAACCCAGTTCTTCTCCATGGGGTTCGCCTATCCTATTTTCAAAGAAGGAAGATGGTACCCTTAGTCTTTGTGTGGATTATCAAAAGTTGAACCAATTGATAGTCAAGAAACAATATCCCCTGCTAAGGATTGATGATCTATTTGATCAGCTTTGAGGATCCTGGGTGTTCTCGAAGATTGAATTGAGATCTGATTACCATCAGTTGTACATTAGACCATTTGATATACCTCTTACAGCCTTCCAGTGCAGGTATGGTCTATATGAGTATGTGGTTATGCCATTCGGTCTCATGAACGCGCCTGCGGTATTCATGGAACTGATGAAAACAGAGTGTTCTATCCATACTTGGATTCTTTCATAGTGGTCTTCGTGGATGATATCTTGGTGTACTCTCACACTCAACACGACCATGCTAACTATATTTATATCATTTTTAGTACACTGAGAGAGAATCAGTTATAAGCTATGATCTCAAAATTCCACTTTTGGATGGATCAAATTCACTTCTTGGGTCATGTTATCTCAGAGATAGAAGTATCAATAGAACTAGAGAAAGTGAGAGCAGTGGTTTCCTAGGAGCATATGAAGAACAACTTTGAGATATGAAGTTTTCTAGGTCTGTATGGATACTATAGATGTTTCATATAGGACTTTTCACGCTTAGCAGTGCCACTAACGGGTCTGACTAAGAAGGGTGAAAAGTTCTTGTGGTAAGATACTTCTGAGTTAGCATTTCAAGAGCTGAAAGGGAGGTTGACTTCAGTACTGATACTAGTATTTCCATAGCCGGGAAAGAGCTACAATATTTACTATGACGCATTAGGTATGGGGCTTAGTGTAGTGCTTATGAAGAAAGAAAAATTCTCCACTTACGTTTCTCAACAGTTGAGGCCACATGAGAGGAATTAACCAATGCATGATCTTGAGTTGGATGCAGTTGTTCATGTCTTATGTTGTTGGAGTCATTATTTTCTAGGAGATAATTTTGTGGTTTTCACCGACCAAAAACGTCTCAATTATATCTTTACTCAGCGTGACATGAATTTGATATAGAAAAGGTGGGTTGAGTAACTTCAGTATTTTGGCATTGAGCTTGCATACATGCCTGGTATAGGCAACTCAGTGGCTGATGCGCTGAGGAGGAGGACTCAGATACATGCAGTTTAGGAGTCCAACAATGAGTGTCAACTTATGGCTCTGTTCTCTGAGATGAATTTGGAGGTGCATGATAGGTAGGGGAAGACGTTTCTTTCTTCTGTAGCTATTACCTCTACTCTACTTGATCGAGTTTGAATGAGGAATCTATTATATTCTAATGTCCTAGTACTATGAGAAAGCGTGTTAGGAGAGGAACCTATTCCTGGATGGACCATAGTTGAGGATGAGATCTTGCATTTTCATGGGTGTGTATGGGTGTCAGCAGACATATGTGAGGAGCCGATGCGGGAATTTCATTCCTCAGTTTGGGAAGTTTTATCCTAGTGTCACTAATAAGTATTGTGATGTACACTAGAAGTATTGGTGGCTAGGTATGAAGAGAGATGTTGCTAGTTTCATGATGAGGTGTCCCACCTCTCAGCAGGTGAAGGCGGAACATCAACAACCAGTAGGGATTTTACAGTTGTTACCCATTCCCGAGTGGAAATGGAATGATTTCGTGATGGATTTCATCACAGGTTTGTCGAGGTTGCCTTGGGGGAATAATTCTATTTGGGTTGTCATTGACATACTCATAAAGGTTTCTCACTTCTTTCCAATCAATGATACTTTCAGTGTTGATGAGTTGGGACTGTTGTACATATGAGAGATTGTACATTTACATGGGGTTCCATGATCCATTGTTTATTAATGTGATGCACGTTATACATCTCGGGTCAGGTAGGGGCTGCAGAAGGCCTTGGGTACATAGGTACTTCTGAGTACAGCTTACCACCCCCATACAGATGGGCTATCCGAGTGCATGATTTAGGTGCTTGAGGACATGATTTGAGCACGTATCTTGAATTCTAGAGGTTCTTGGGAGATGCTCATACCTCTTGTGGAGTTTTCCTATAATAATAGTTTTCAAAAAACTATTTAGATGGAACCTTATGAGTCTTTGTACAGTAGGCCATGCCAATCACCCTTATATTGGATGGTGGTAGAAGAGATAGCTATGATGGGACCTCATCTTGTCCAGGAGACCACAAAGCTGATAGAGTTTATTCATAAGAGGATGGCTACTGAATAGTCTAGACAGAAGTCTTATGCTGATCAGCGAAGATGAACTATCAAGTTCTTGTTTAGTGATCAGGTTTTTTTGTGTCACACCGAGGTTGGGGAACAAGAGGATTAAGAGACAAGGTAATATTTCACCGAGGTGTGTTGGGTCGTTTGAGGTTTTGGAGACATTTGGGACGGTTGCCTATCGGTTACAGTTGCCTCAGAGGTACTGGGATATGCATGAAATTTTCCATGTTTCTTAGCTTCGATGTTACTTCTCAGACCCATCTCAGGATTTTCAACCCGAGGAGGTTGAGTTAAAGGTGGAAACCTCGTTTGAGGAGAATCCTATTAGGATTGTTGATTGCAGTATGAAGGTTCTCCATGGTCGGTCTATTCCTCTGGTAAAAGTGATATAGAAGCATAGGTGGGTACAGGATGAGACCTGGGAAAGGGAGACTGATGTACGATCATAGTGGCTGGAGCTGTTTGAGGACTCTTTTTCTACACCACCTTTCTATGGAAATTCGTGGACAAATTTCATTAAGGGGGGAAGTTTTTAAGAACCCAGATCTTCTTTTCAAGTATGTTTTTATTTTTCTGGTGTTTTTGAGAAAAAGAGGAGTTTCTGGAAATTTTTTATGTACACACCTTGTAATTTATGAGTACACGCCATGTACTCGGTTTCCGTAGGTAGCCGAGTGCCAGCCGTGTAACGGCCATGCACACGACCATGTGTTGTGACCTAGAGACTGCTTAATGCAGGGGCCAGTGAAGAAAAGTACATGCCATGTACTTATAAATTACACACCGTGTACTTTCTTTTTTTTCATTAAACAGACCGGGGTCACGTTTAATTGGTAGAAACACCTTCTTCTTCACCTTCTTCAACCGAGAGCACCCATACAACTGCGTTTCTTCCCCAAGACCTCGATCGAGCATCCGTTCTCCGAATTGAACTCCGTCAGTTGTTTTGGAATTGCATTAGTGTGTTCTATCTTCTTCTTTAGCACCTTTTTCTAATTCATCCTATTTCTGAAGTTATCGTCAGTTGAAATTTTTTAGCATTTTTGTGTATCTACGGTGTTCTTGGGTGATTCAAGGATTGAGGTTCAATTATATTGATCCTAGAACACTGAGTAGGTGGTTTGTGACTTTCAGTTTAAAGTCTTTGAGATATATGTGCAAAAGTGCCCAATACCCATGAACGGGGTATTGCGGTTTTACTATTTTAGCCCTGATAATTTCCTACTATGCTTTTATGATTGAATACAAGTTAATTGAATGTGAATAGGGTTATTTTCTATTCTTTGGAGTTGTTTTCCCATTCCTGTTTTAGTTATGACCTTTTACTACTTATTAGCCTATTTGGCTGCCCTATTTTCCCATTCCTAGTATTGTAGGATGGTGTGAATGTATCTTTGACATGCTGTTATTCTATGGACTGTTTATCCAAGTAGTTCTTGATGTTTACTTTTTCCAATACGCACTATTGTTCTTGATTGACTTACACAGGGACGTGAGAACCTGGTGTAGTAGAGTATAGGGATAATGGACATAAGGGCTTCTCCAGAGTGTCTATTTTACCATTACGATGTGAGACCATAGGGGGAATTGATGTAAGTGCTTCCTCAGAGTGTCTGTAGATCCTAGACTCGAACCACATGGGTAATGTGACACAAGTTCTTCCCCAGAGTACCTTTAGTTTCCAATAGGAGACTATAGGAGGAATTGACGACAACTGCTTCCTCAGAGAGTTTATGCTTAAGCTAAACCTGAGGGGTAGGTTGAGTGTGATTCCCAGAGGGTTTCTTGTACTTGTTTGGTTGAACCAGAGGGGTTAGGCTATGAGTACTTCCCAAAGGGTTACCTTTTGTTTTTAGATTTTTTCTTGTGTTGATAGGTAGGAACAAAGGGGATATCATATGAGTACTTCTCTGAGGGTTACCTGTTTTTGTTTGTCACGCTTTGATTAGCCATTTATTGATATATGAAAATGAATGATTTGAAACTGTGTATTGTTTACTACTGAGTACTTCCTAGTTTACTGCTTCCTATTATTATTACCTGTTATATATTCCCTGACTATTAGGAATAGTTCTTGTGGTGGTTACTTACTAGGATTTAGTCTCACACCCTGTTTGGGATATGCTTTTGGGCCCAAACAGATTATATTGTTGCATGCATAGAAAAGGGAATGTGTCCTTCTTCTTAAGGTACTTGATTACTGTGGAGGTGGAGAGCATGGTACCAAGAGATGTCTTGCGATGTTGATAAGTTGTTTACTTGATTTTCTTTTATACTTTGGATTAGTTCTATATTCAGCATTGTGACTTATTTGACTGCTTTCATAGACATATGTATCATGCATCATTTTATATATGTTCTCTATGTGATTCTTCATCAGTATTCTGTTGTTTACTTTTTTTAGTATGTTTACCTCTTCTACTATTGATATCTGTTTTACTTCCACTGGGTTCCTCTACTAATGAGGGCATAGTTTCCCCACTATCACACCCAAGGCCCTCGCTGCTAGTCGTCATCCTCTGGCGTTAGGGAAAATGCACTTGAGGCCATGTGAACAACCGAGTATGGGGTGCCTCTGGGTGGCTTTCAGAACCGGGACGTTACATACATACTATATGATGCTTGACCATGTGATAACACACTTGGCTATGCACCTGATCATATAACACCTGTGGAGCAAAAAAAAAATAGATCCTTCGAATAACACTATATTGACCAATGAATAAATATAAAAAACTATGAAAATAAGAGCAATTGATAAAACAATTAATAATTTAAATAGATTAAGTTAAAAAGAAATAAAATAAATACTTTAACTTCCTAAAATGGGGATCAAAATTAAGAGATGTCCATCACTCAGGAATAGGATCCGAAATCAGCAATCATGCAAGGCCTAAACTTCTCTTAATTGATAGTGCAACGAAAAAATCCCCCATAGATGAAAAAATAAGAGTTTTATCACTAGGTAGATCAACCTCATCCAAGAAACATATCATCTCATTAAACTCCTCTAGATATATCAAAAACAAATAATTAGTGTTAAATAAAATTAATATTAATACATAATAAGTGTTGAAAAATAATAAATAGTTATTTATTGAAATTAATATATACTCATTGTGATTCTAAGTATAATGTAACCCCTCATTATCCATATCCATCTTCATATTTCATATAATC
Organism: Viscum album; assembly: GCA_963277665.1. Taxonomy (NCBI): domain Eukaryota; kingdom Viridiplantae; phylum Streptophyta; class Magnoliopsida; order Santalales; family Viscaceae; genus Viscum; species Viscum album. The sequence continues at coordinate 344,386,595 of OY728141.1, forward strand.
ATCATTTTTAACTTCTTTTTCATCATCATTAATTTTAATAATTGATTAAATTTCATTGATATCTGTATATATTCATATAAGTGATGTATGTGGTGATTTATATTGTAAATTTTCAATATTTTATAACTCCATATAACCATTTTCATTTTCAAAAAACTAATTTTTATGAGATTGTATTTTTATTACACTCTAAAAATCATTTAAATCTCTCATTTATGTATAATAATTTGTGTAATAAACATGATATTCTTTTTGGGTCAACATAAATGGTTCATTTACTATAATATGACTTTTATACTAAATTTCAATGATTCCATGATGTGGTTGAATATGAAATCCTCAATTATAATCAAACCAATGACATTTAAAAATTATTATATAATATTTTCTTAGATAATATAATTTAATTATTTTATCCATCATGCTATAAAAGTCAACTACACTTTTTATATAATGGGTTCCTCTTAAATAAACATTGTTTCTCTGAAGAAAATCAGGTGCTCGACAATTGATTGTATCGGGTTAAGTTTCATACAATCATCTAGGTAGGAATTAATATTTTTTGAATGGTATCCAATGGTTTTTATTCTTGGAGCTAGAAACACTAAACAATTCCATTATTTGGACCTACTTTATAAAGGTATTCAGTTGTTGGGAATTTGTCTAAAAACGCTCAAGGAATCACATTGCTCGAGAGGATGGGAGGTTAGGCTCATCACACCCTTTTGGGTGGAATTATTTCCTACTTGGGGTGTTTTTTATAGATTTAATATATGCTCATAAATCCTTCATTAATTCCCAAGTATGATTTATGTCACCCATGAATTAAAGATCAATTGTTAGAGAGCATATAATTTAGAATCATCTATATGTATCTGATTTTATTCGTCAATGGAGATATATGTATGTATCTAAGGCTCTCTTTCAATTTTTTCCTATTATTTAATGATTGGATATTATTTTTTCATTTATTTTTATGATGATAGTTTTGAGGCACGCCGAGGGGCACTCTAGAGTGTGACATCATCTAGGGATAAGGGTGTTGTTTTAATGTTGGGATTAGACCCATGAATGAGATTAATACATATCCTCATGAAAGGAATCATAACCCACAAAGTTTGGAACCACTTAATGAGACACATCATACCTTTTATGATCATTTGATAAGGACTAAATCGTACTACTTAACGTCTTATATCAAGGGAATCTAGGTGAAAGGCGCATAAAAAATGTTTGATGTGAGAATTATGTCAAGGTGTCCTAGGGAAACTAGATGGGGTATAGACTCACATTTTGGATAAGAATCATTAGGTAATGTATCTAAGATAGTATTAGGGTTGATTTGGTGTGTTGGGTTTGGACCTCAAGGAAGATTCCTATGTATCCCATTTGAATTGGAATCAAAGCCCACTTTGTTTAGTTTTGAGGACCCACGCCTATAGAGGTACAATGAAGGTTTGTATCATAGGAGAGTGTGGAAAATTTAAAATAATTATTTGGGTCTTACAACATATAAGAGGATTCCCATGAGTTTGATATGATTTGGGTTTATACCAAATAGAAGGCCTAAAGGTTGGTTGGGGCTTACACTTGGAATAATTCTTGTAATGACCTAGAATTCTATCAATGAAATTTCCCCTCTTATAATTATTTCATCTATTATAAATCATATAAAATAATATAGATAACACAATATAAACTTTATAAATTAATAACAAATGAAATAAGAGGTATTTCTAGAATTTAAAAAACCTATACTAATACAATTGTAACTTGACCATAAGAATATTAATATGACCCTTATGAATAGTAAACTTGATTAATGAATAAAAATATCACCCATGAAATTATAAATGAAATTTATTAATATTATAAATTATATAATGATATGATTATATCATAGTATAATTTAATGAATATTTTAGAAATTATTAATTAAATTTTGGTATTTTTGCAAGTCATAAATATTTAATTACAATTTTAAAATTAAAAACACGATTTAAAAGAAAATTTATTTTAATAAAATTTACTCATTAATTAATATTTGTTTGTATTGTGATTTTGGTACATTTTTACGAGACCTTATTTAATTTTTCACAGTGTTATAATGTTATTTATAAATTTAAAATCTGTATTTTTTGAGTAAATGATGTTTTTAATTAAAATTAAAATTAATCATATTTAGAAAATTATTTTCATAAAATGGATTTAATTATTGAATTATACACATCAAAATATTATTAGGGTGATTTTTTGGGATTTTTTTTAAAATGAATGATTTTTTGGTGAATAGAAAAATATGATAATTTACGATAAATGATAAGTACATGAAATATTGTGTCATAGATGATGTATGGATAATTTAAGCCCATAATATATAAATATACTTTATTATTTTATCATATGTTTTGATAATTATAAAACTATCTGTAGTTTTTAGCCAAAATAATAAACAAATGAAAAAAATATTCAAAAAACACCCATCTCCTCCACTATAAATACCACCCCTCACGACCTCTTATCCTCACACCTTCCATGATTTTATCATCGTACAATTTCTGTCCAATACTCGTCCCAATACCCTCCCCCATGTCCAAAATCCTTTTTTCTTAAAAAAAGACCAAAACCAATCCTCTTAACGAGGTTCTCAAGGAGGAGAACTCAAGAGGTAAAAATCCTCTTTCTTTTCTTTTATATTCTTTTCAATTTATTTTATTTTCATATCATTACATAACCTACCATACAAAAAGAGACATGATAACTCCAATATAATTTATATACTATAATTATATCATGTTAATATAAGATACATCATAAAACTCATTTCTCACTCCCTTTTATTTTAAAAATGGAAACATCGTCCGTGAGGTGTTGTTTGATCACCTTCAAGGATGACAAGTTTTCATTTTCCTTCACCATATTCAAGGATGTTCATAAAACCATAATTATGGTTAAACCATATTTTATTATACATATTATAATTTATTTATTATTCTATAACCAATATATATATATGTGTGTGATTTTAATTAATAATACAAAACTATTTCGTAACGACCAAAAAACCACCAAAATGATATAAATGATTGTCATTAAAGTTCTATTCAATAAATCATCCTCATATCAAGAAAAATAATAACATATAAGAACATTAAATATTATTTATGACCATTAATAATATATAATTCTAATTATATATAACAACACCCATTTTACATGAACTTTATTACTTATAAAAAGGTGAATCGATCATGAAATCCGAGAAAACTAACGCTCTCAAATGATATAATTAAACTCTATAACTCATCAAAAAGGACATAAATTAACTTAATAAGACTATAATTAATAAAATAAATGTATAAAATTTATATTAATTAATTAATTAACTAATTAAATTTGATTATTCAAGACATTAAGGTCGATTGTATAACTCATTGATACATAAAGTACGGGTTTCCTCCCAAACCTCTAATTTCATTTGGGTTATGTTTTCTCCCTCTATGCACCAATGTAATTTTTAATTTTTTTGTATAATTATTATAAATTATATTTATAAATTCTAAAATCAAATTTCGAGATTATTTATTCTTTTTTTATAATAAATACATGTCTTGTCAAGGTTTCCTTCTCAATTCATTCTGATACGTAAGCCTGATTAAAGGGAACATCTCAATTCCTTATCCATTTTCAAGTACCATCCATAATCTGTTTTAAGACACTATTATTTTTCTAAAATCACTAATTTTTTCATGAAAAACTAAAATTGTTCATTTCTAGTTTCATACAAATAATTATGACAAATACAAATGATTTCTCTAAAGAACTCTTCTTTGCAAAGTAAAAAGGGTATTTCTCTCAAGAATTCCTTGATGATTTTATTATAGTATTTTCATCCATTTCAACACTTATGTTGAATTTTACACTTTTTTGAGAATGATATCTTATGAATATAATATACCATATTTTATTAAATGTTTTATGATCATATTTACTATGGATGTGCTATCTTGATACCATTCACTATACTACTCGGAATGGTTAGTGATTTTTTTTAAAATTTGGGGAAATTTATTTAAATTTCATAAGTAGACAATGTTTATGTTTAACCAAATTCATATTAGGAATGAATTGGACTTATAAAGTGATGGTTAGGTCCTTATATATCCCATTTATGCATCAGTAGGTCTCATGAGATAAAATAAATATGGGTTTGGACAATGAATTAACTATTTATTTTTAGATGTCTTGGATGATGCCTCAATTGTATGTTTTAGATTTCATGAATCTGCCTTACCTCATTATGGTATTATTAATTTATTATCCATGTGAATATTTATCTATTATAATATCCAGGGTTAAACTTCATTCTCATGGGATTATTTATATCGAATTATTTATTCATCTTTTATTCTTGACATATTATTCTCAAGATTATGTTCCAATGGAATGTGTTTTTATACATTCACCATTCCTTATTGTTTATATTTTATTATTATGTATTAGTTTACCATATCAAGTATCTGATCTCAAACATTTATTATGTTTAATTTTCCCCCTATATGTGAAGTTGTATTTTATAAATGACTAATAGGTGTAATATAGGAGTTTATGGGTGTTTATAATTGATTTTATAAATTTTATTTCATTTAAATTTGTAATGTATTGTTCATGTATGTAATCTAGGTTCCAAAAATTATAAAATAATTTGTCCTTTGGAATTTTTATTTATTTATTACAATGTAGTAAAGTAATTCACTAGCTCCAGGCTATTGGGGTCAGGGTCTTTAGAGTTGGTATCAAATCAAGTTTAGTAGAAATATTGGAAACTTGATTTAGAAAAAATAGATTAGGGAACATAAACCTATGATAGACTTTGAGTATAATCCTTGAAGAACATCCTATAATTTTTATAAGGTAGAGATTATGTGATTATTCCTAGAAATATATCCCTGTATGGATACTAAAAGTGGACATGGTTTAGGCACATATGTACCTAGGGTTAACAACTCAAAAAAGGTGTCTTAGGCCTTCCTTGGGGTAACCTGGTACATGGAAATGAGCCTTACTGCGCATCCAGTTTGACACTCCTAGGGTATATTCTTAGGATTATTCACATTATATTTACAAACTATTATGAAGGATTTAAAATCAAATATTTTCCCAAAGAAAACATGTTTATGATTATGAGATTAGCTATGCATAAAATTTTAATTTATGGTTATGTTTTTTTATAGGTCGAGATTATGAATTATTATTCATGACCTATAGTGTATACCATTATATAGAAATGTCCCATAGTGGAAGGAATTGAAACCATATCAACATGTGTATCCCAGGTAGGAATTTACCTTTAATGCAATAGAATGATATTGGTACTAGAGCTGCGACTGGTTCTGAGAAACTTATAACTATACTGGGATAGCTGACTCATGTTATGAATAATAAACTTATACATATAGAGCATCCTGATAAATAACTTGGAGGACTAATTTTAGAAAAAATCATGTGATAATAGCCTCTATCATTTAATGGGACTACAAACCCATTTATAGATCAGAAATGGATAAGTTCATTAGAGAAGATATTTCTCACTTTAGGAAGTAACGAAAGGGAGAAGGTTATCATGGAAGTTTATCATCTCTTAAAATATACTGATCAATGATGTTCATTAATTAGAAACACAAAGGATGAGAAAGAAATTTAAAATATTTAATGGAAGGATTTTAATTAAATTATATTGGAAAAATATTTTCCACATGAAAATCGAGAAGATATGGAGAGGAAATTCTTGAGTCTAAAAAAATGAGGATTTAAACATTATGAAGTTGAATCCAACTTTACAAGGTTATCAAGGAATTCCTCATAATATATACATAATCCAAGGAGAAATATTGATCAATTCTTTAATGGTTTAAAACCATTCCTCCAAAGGATAGTAATCTCCCAAAATTTCTCATCATATGAAGATATAGTCTCATGTGCTATGAGGATAGAGAAATAATTTTCTATGTATTATAAATTTAAGGTAAAACAAGAGAATAAGAGGGTATCATAGGAAATAATGGGTAAATGGAAGAATACAAAGGTAATTTTCCAACATCTGATACTTGTGTAAGGAAACTCCATCTTTCCTGCTTAAAAGGAAGAGAAGCTTGTTACAAGTGTGGAGAAAAATTCCACCATGCCTGTGATTTCAAGGGAAATAAAGAATCTACCAAAGTTCAATGCTACAATTGTAGGGAGATGGGACACTATGAAAATTATTGTCTAAAGCATCAAGAAAACTTACCCTAATAAAGGCCAAGGGGGAAAGGCCAAGCTTATGCTGTCACAACTGTAGAGTTTGAAGTTCTTAATGATGTGGTGGAAAGTAATTTAATAATTTCCTCAAACATAGCCAATTATTTATTTTTGGATCATTTCATTCATTTATATCTATCTAGTTCTCCACAAATATTGTTCATTTCCCGTTTTATTTAATAAAGGAGTTGTCAGTCAAAACTCTTAAGGGAAGTACCATTGCAACAAAGATGTGTTAGTCAGCCCCCTTTATGACACATAAACTTTATTTAGTTTAAAACATTATCATCATACCTATGGTTTATTTTTAAATAATCCTTGGTATGGACTGGATTTCAAAATATGATGTGAAAATCTATTGAAAGAATAAGGAACTCACAATTTTCAGGAAAAATGCAGAATCCATTATCTTTAGAGTAAAAACATCATCATCTGGTTCTTATCTAGATCCAAATTCAGTAGCTCCTCTAAATAAAAATCTTGTCGAGGAAGAGAAAACATCATCTATGGATCATCAAATTGAATATGTTCCTATTGTGCAAGAATTCATTGATATATTTACAGAGGATTTACCTAGACATTCTCTAGAGTGAGAAGTTGAGTTTTCTATTGATTTAATTCATGGTGGAAGACCTATATCAAAGAATCCCAATAAAATGATTACTATGGAATTAGTGAATCTAAATAAATAACTAGAGTAATTAAGTGAAAATGGATTTATTCACCATAGTGTTTATCCATGGGGATCCCCCTTTCTCTTTGTCAATAAGAAGGATGGATCCATGATATTGTGCATTGACTGTAGAGAAATCAATTTTATTACAATAAAGAACAAGTATCCCCTTCCTCTCATTGATTATTTATTTGATCAAATTTATGGAGCTCAATATTTTTCAAATAAAGAACTTCTAACTAGATATTATCAGTTGTGTGTTAGGAATGAATATATTCCAAAGATAACATTTCAAACTAGATATGGACATTATGAGTTTACAGTAATTCCATTTGGACAGACTAATGCACCCTCTATTTTCATGGATCTAATGAATATATTTTTAAAAGAATATCTTGATAATTTTTTGTGGTATTTATTAATGATATCTTGATATATTCTAAAATCTGTGAGGATCATGAGAATGACTTTTGGGTCATTATGGAGACTCTTAGAAGAAAATAGTTATATGAGAAGTCTATCCAGTGTGAATTCTAGCTTCAAATAGTTTCTTTTCTTGGCCATATTTTCTCTAAGGATGGAATCTCATTTGGTCATGAAAAGGAAAAGGTAGTTTAAAAATTTCCTACAATAAGGAAAAAAATTGAGGTTCATATTTTCATTGGTTTAGCAGGTTTCCATCATCATTTCATTCATAAATTTCCCCAATTATCTAACCGGTTAACCAAGATTACTCATAAAGGGGTTATGTTTATATATAAAAAGGAATGTGAATTATGATTTGAAGAATTGAAGAAGAAATTAGTGAATGCTCTTATCTTGAATCTACCATCAAAAAATGGTGGGTTTGTGATTTATAATGATGTATCAAATAAATGACTTGTCTGTTTCATTATACAGAATGATAGAGTTATTGCTTATTCATCAAAGTAGTTAAAATATCATGAATATAACTATCCAATTCATGATCTTGAGTTAGTAGATATAATGGTTTCTATAAAAATAAAGAGAAACTATATCTTTGGAGAATTATGTGAGATATATACAAATCACAAGAGCATAAAATATACTATCTCACAAAAATAACTCAACATTAGGTAAATTAAATGACTATAGCTACTCAAGGATTATGATTGTTCAATATACTATCACCTAGGAAAGGAAAATAATGTGGTTGATGCATTCAGTAGGAAGGATAATGGAGTTATAAAAAAAATGAGGATTTAAAGGGATCCTGTGTTTGTGGATCTAATTAATATAGATATGGGAATTATCAAAGAAGGTGAAACATCATTACTTCTTTTAATTGGTTTCCCAACCATATTTATTGAAATGAATTAAAAGTTCTCAGATTGATGATGAGAATCATAAAAAAAATTATATCTGTGAATGATAGGGAGCTTGTAGACTTTGTGTATGAAGATACGATTATAAAATTTTGGAGGAGGCTATGTGTTTCCTCTATAATTGAGATAAAAGGTAGTTATTTTATGATTCCCATTGCTAGAATTTCTCTATACACCATGGTATCACTAAGAGGTATAAAAATTTGAAGGAATATTTTTGGTGGGATGATATGAAGTAAGAAATTGATAATTATGTATCAAGATATTTAGTATATCAATTGGTGAAGGCTGAAATACAACATCCTAGAGGATTCATGCATCCTCTGCCTATTACTACATGGAAATGGGATGATATCACTATGGATTTTGTCACTGTATTACCAAAAACTCCAAAAAATAATGATGCAATATGGGTAATTGTTGATCGACTAACCAAATCTTAACATTTCTTCTCTATAATGGAATATTTTCCGCTAGTTTTCATTTCAAAACCCCATATTAAGGAAGTTGTAAGACTACATAGTGCCCCTATATCAATTGTAACTAATCGTGACCCATGATTTACATCGAAATTATTGAAAAGTATTGAGAAATATTTTGATACTGAGAACCATTTGAGTACTTCTTATGACCCTAAAATTGAAGGGCAGTCTAAAAGGACCATTCAAACATTGAAAGACACGTTGAGATCATGCTCACTCAACTTTTAAGGTATGTAGGATTAGTATTTACCTTCTGTAGAGTTTTCCTATAATAATAGTTTCCATTCAAGTATTCAAATGGCACCATATGAAGTATTATATGAAAAGATATGTTGTACACCAACTTGTTGGGATGAAGATTGTGAAAGGAATTTTATAGGCCCAGAGACTGTGGAGGAAACAATAGAAAAGGTAAATACTATTCAAACCCATATAAAAGAATCTCAAATTACTCAAAATATCTATGCCGATAATCGAAGGAATGATTAAGAGTTTCAAGGTGAAGATTATGTTTTCTTGAATGTATCTCCATGGAAGGGTGTTATAAGATTTGGGAAGTAAGGAAAACTGAGCCCTAGGTATATTGGTCCTTTTGAGATTCTAGAGAGAATTAGAGCTATGTCTTATCATTTGGAAATTACACCCAGCCTTTCCACAGTTCATGATTTTTCCGCACCTCTTTTTTGAGAAAGTACATGCCAGAACAAATTCTGGTTCTTGCCTTTTAAGAAATATAATTGGAACTAGATTCATCTTACTAGAAAGATCCTAACCAGATTCTAGACACTAGAGAGTAGGTGTTGAGGAATCAGAAAACTCAACTGGTTAAGGTACTTTATAAAAATCATAAAGTTGAAGAGGTGGAGTTGGAACTATAGGAAGTTATGATGAATAAATACCCAAATCTTTTTATGAGGTAACATTCTGGAAATTTTGAGGATAAAATTTTTATAGAAGGGGGTGATGTAATGACCAAGAATTCTATCAATGAAATTTCTCATATTATAATTACTTCATATAGTAAAAAACATATAAAATCACATATAGAACACAATAAAAACAATATAAATGAAGAATGAATGGATTACGAGGTATTTCAAGAAGTTAAGGAACCTATACCGATGAAATAATAGCATGACCTTAGGAATAGTAATATGACCCTTATGAATAGTAAACTGACCAAATAAATAGTAACACCGCCCATGAAGGTATAAATAAAATTTAGGTATCTTATAAATGAAATTATAATATAATTATATCATAGTATAAGTTAATGAATATTTTATAAATTATTAATTAACTATTGGTATTTTTTTAAGTCATAAATATTTAATTACAATTTTATAATTAATAAAATTATTTAAAAGGAAATTTATTGTCATAAAATGTATTTATAAATTAATATATTGTTTCTTATGAATTTAGGATAATTTTATAAGTCCTTAGTTAATTTATCACAGTTTTATAAAATCATTTATAAATTCAAAATCTATATTTTTTAAGTAAATGATATTTTTAATTAAAAAAAACTCACCATATTTAGAAAATTATTTTCATAAAATTGAGTTTATTTTTTAATTAAACTCTTCAAAAAATGGCTAGACAAAATTTTAAGTATTTTTTTTAAAATACTTGATTTTTTGTGAATAGTAAAATACAATAATTTACGATAAATGCTAAATACCTGAATTATTGAGTCATAGGTGATTTAGGGATGATGTAATCCCCTAATTTAGAATTCTCCTTCATTATTTTAATATATTAAGTGATAATTCTAAAACTATTCTTAGTTTTTATCTAAAATAATAAAAAAATGAATAAAATATTCAAAAAACACCCCTCTCCTCCACTATAAATACCACCTCTTATCCTCACACCTTATAGGATTTGAGAGTTGTCAAGTTTCTTACCAATAATCTTTCCAATAATCTTCCAAATACCCTAACCCATTTCCATGATCCCTTTTTCTCATAAAATACCAAAACCAATCCCATTTAGAAGGTACTGAAGGAGGAGAATTCAAGAGGTAAAAATCCTCTTTCTTTTCTTTTTATTTTCTTTTCAGTTTATTTTATTTTCTTATCCTTACCTTAACTCACCTATCCAAAGAGACATGGTAACCCTTTTATCATTTATATATTGGAATTATATCAGTTTAATGGAATATCCATCATCATACTCCTTTCTCTATCCTTTTTTTCTAAAAATGGAAACATTGTCTGTGAGGTATTGTTTTATCACCTTCAAGGAAGTCAAGTATTCATTTTCCTTCACTGTATTAAATGATTGTCGTAAAACCATAATTTTAGTTAAAAAATATTTTATTATACATATTATATGTTATTTAGTATTATGGAACTAGTATATATACATGATATTAATTAATAAGACAAAACTATTTCATGATGATAAAAAAACTACCAAAATGATCTAAATGATTATCATTAAAGTTATATCCAATGAATAATAATCACATATGGAAATAATGTAACATATAATACCATTAAATCTTCTTCATGTTAATTAATAACATATAATTACAATTCTAGAGAATTATTCTCATTTTACATGAACTTCATTACTTATAAATAAGCAAACCGATCATGAAAACCGAGAAAACGAACACTCCCAAATGATTAAATTAAACTATATAACTCATAAAAAAGGACATAAATGTATATAATATAAATATAAGTTATCAATTACGTGTATAAAAAGTTTTAAATTAATTAATAAATGGATATAATTCTATTTTACTAGACCCTAAGGTCAAGTGAAGATGTCATTTGAACATAAGGTAAGGGGTTCTTCCTGAACCTCCATTTTCATTCGGTTTATGCTTTATGCCTATATACAACAATTTAATTATTCATTATTTTTGTATAATTATTATAAATTATATGTAGAAAATTAAAAAACGTATTTTTAGATCACTTTATCTTTCTTTTATAATAAATAAATGGGGTTTCAAGGTTTCCTTCTCAATTCTTCCCGATACGCAACCTCAATTAAAGGGAACATCTCAATTTCTTACCCATTTTCAAGTACCATACATAATTTGTTTTAAAACAATATTATTCTCCTAAAATCAATAATTTTTTCCTGAAAATATATATTTTATCATTTCTAGTTTTATACAAACTATTATGACAAATAAAATTTATTTTTCCAAAAGAACTATTCTTTTCAAAGTAAAAAAGGGAATTTCTCTCAATAATTATTCTATAATTTTATTAGAGTATTTTCATCCATTTAAAATACTATGTTGAATTTTATTATTTTTTTATATTAATATATTATTATTATTGTCTGCCATATTTTATTAAATGGTTTATGATCAGTTTGACTATGGATGTGCTATCTCAATAGTATTCACTATACAACTCAAAATGTTTAGTGATTATGTTTACAGATTAGGGAAGGTTTTTTAAATTTCATATTTATATAATGTTTATGTTTATCCCCATTAATATGAGTAATTAATTGGAATTATAAAGTGATTTGTGGGGCCTAATTTATCCCATCAATGCATCCATAGGTATCATGAGAAAAAACATATATGGGTTTGGCCGAGGTCTTGACCATTTATTTCCAGATTTCTTGTCCAAGGCCTCAACAGTATGTTCGAGATGTCCAAAACCTGAATTCCCAAATTATGAAATTATTAATTGATTAAACATGGGAATATTCAACTAGTAGAATATCCATGTTTAATCTTAATTATCATATGATTATTTATATGGAATTATTTATTCATCTTTTATTATTTTCATATTATGCTCAAGATTATCTTTTAATTGCATGTTTTTAGTCATTCACCATGCATTATTATTTATATTAGCTTCCACTATATTAATTACCCTTAATGAGAATATGAGATCACACCTTTATTATGTTTTATTTTTCCCCAGGATGCAAAGATGTGTTTTATGAATGATTTTTAGGGATAATTTAAAAGTTTATGGGTGTTTCCAATGGAGTTTCTATGTTGGATTTCATTTAAAGTGGTAATGTATTGTTCATGTATACAATCTAGTTTCCAAAAAAATTAATCCGGTTGGTCTTTTTGGATTCATGTATTTTTATCTATGCTAATGTAATAAAGTAAGGCACCAGCTCTAGGCTACTAGTGTTGGGGTCTTTACAATTCATATTTGATTGGAGGTTGGTAATTACACCAAAAGAGTCCCTTTTTGAGGTTTTGGGATTGTGAAGTCATTATGATTTCCACTAAACTCTAATACCACATGATCCTTGCTCTATGTGAGAAACAATTTGATGCAGTAGATATGAAGATCACAAAATCTACTTTGTCTGCTGGTGGATAGAAGCTAGAGCCCAAAAGAGAAAAAGGAAGATATTTGAATGTGATCATCTCAAATTTTATTTTTCTAACTAGGATAGTCACATATTATGATCTATGTAGATATTAACTTGTCATTAAAAGAGGAGAAAAGTGACATCTTCTACAAGAAATACTAGGGGCTTAGTCAAGGAGGGATGCCTTATGGTTGGATACATGGATTTGAGGACCCACGCCTATAGAGTCCCTCTAAAGGAAGGAAATAAAAAGATAAAGAAAATTATTATCTACCAAAACATGCATATAACCATGAATATTTAATGTTCATAGATAACCTCTAATCCCACATGATTCATGCTTGAATTCAAAAAACAAGAGAAAGTAGAAGATCCGGGAAACCACACGATCCTCCTTATGTTGGTGGAAGAGTCCAGTATGATGGGAGAAGAAGAAAGGGATTTGATGTGACCATATCCTCCCATAATTATACTTAAGATAGTCACATATATCTACCCATATGGATACATCTCATGGACATGGATAAGAAGGAAGTAATAAAGTTGGATAGGTACTGCAAGAAAGGATAGGGACTAACTCTAGGAGGGATTCCCAAAAATTGGTTCCCAAGGAAGAGAGGAGGATAATGAACTAATCCTAAAATGGAAAAGCAAGAGTGATCCTCACCCTCCCCGCTTAGACCAAAAGGACCCTATTCTTAGAGATGACTTTTCAAGGACATGACCTTAACCCTCGTTCCCAAAACCAGAAAATCCCTAACAAATCCCATAGGGTTGGAATCCTTATGTCTGAAGGAATGCATATCCACATGCACCCTGAGGACCCAACTTATCAGGTTGAACAAGTATGGGGAACCTCCAACTGAAGGAATTAATATCCAAATGGTAGACACACTGGGGTTCCTCTTACCATGATTTTTCATGTCTGGAGGAATCAATGTTGGTTTCAATTTGGTTCACCTTAGATGGTGAATCAAAAGGAAGAGGTTCACTACTATAAGTGGCTTGGAAGAGGGCTTGAGAGGTCACTCACATAGGGTAGAGGCTGGGTGAGCCAAGGAGGTATCACATAGAGTAGACCTGGGCAGAATGTAAGTTCTTCTCATTGGTAATCATGTGTGAACTAAAGGTGTTTTGGTGACATGACGCCTAGGAAAAAACACTTGGAATAGGTTTTTATCAAGGAATGCGGGGCATCCTTAGCTTTCATTGGAAGGATTTTTCATAGGCCATATATTTAGTAAGGGCCCTTCATGTCAATACATGTCAACTATGGGGGAAAGGGTTCCTCACATAGGTGTTTTTTTATTTCAGACTGAGGAAGGAATTTAATTCCATTATCCCACTTTATTCTCTATTCTATAGTGTTTTGAAGGGATACCTAAAACGTTTCTGGGGGATTAGGAGAAATACTAGGGTGACCAGAGCTTCGAGAGTTCTTTGGGATTTTCTACCATCCAAATGAGAATCCCCAGGATCCATTTTATACAAAAATGTGGGACCTTATGTGAAAAGGCTAGATCACATAGGTAAATCACATAGGCCAATGCATAGGTGTGTCCAGTGTGGTTCCACTGGGTGACCTCACTTCCTAGGTCTACGCAACACTACTAGATGTGTAAGGAAACCCTGTGCGTGGATGCTGCTCCGTGGGACTTTTACGGCTTATCTTTTATGGGACATGTGACCCTTGTAATTCTTTGATTCTTTTCCATTCTTCCATTTAAGAAATTTTCTTTTAATAAATTCTCATCCATGTGACAAAATTGAGTTTCGATAAAATCCCCTCCCCCCTTAGGATTGGATTTGATTGAAATAAAAGGGTTTAATCTTATGGTAATGGGATTTAAAGGGTATGTGGGTCACACATGTCATCTGTGCGGTTATCCGAAAAGGTTGTTTTTGTGTAAGTGGGTACACACGCACACTGAACATAGGGGATCCCACATCTAAAACATGATACAATATGAATATGTGAGGAATGGTCCTAAACTGAGTTCCAAAAGTGGTTTCTAGGATAATATTTTCAGGGTTTATGGGAATAGAGGAGGTCTCTACTGAGGATGAATATGCTACTTGTTGAAAAACCTATTTTTTTGGAAACTTTATGAAAAGGAAACTGGGGAATGTTACGACATAGTGATATAGTGTAATTCTCTAGCAGAAAGGCCCCTAAATGGCGGGAGACTTATGCAGAGTCAATTGAGGTGTGTTTCTCCATAGTTAGGAAAATATATTCTCAAGAATTCTGATGTTACACTACATATGGTAGGAATGTTTGTGAAGAACCAGATTTGTCAAGAAAATGAATGGTGATTTTTCCAAGGGAATATGTTTAAAAATAAAGAGTTCATTTGTATCGTCATTGTCCAGGAATGGGAAAAATTTACTACCAAAATTTTTCTTCTGTGAAGGAGGGTACATTATAATAAATGACTGATGCCATAGGGGAATCCCCATTCTAAAAAGGGTTGAATCATCATACAGTTTAATGTCATGTGAGCAGAACATAGAACACACAGTTTAACAATTTACAGTGAGGACTTTGGTGTACAATTTTATGTCTTGTGACAAGGATGTTTTATTATAAATTTTAACATCATACATCTTGGACATTTGGGGATATAATTTAATTTTCTTTATCTATGACTAAAAGGTTAATAATTCTACCATTTATAGTAATATTTATGGGAATGTTCCACCATTTTCATGTATGAAGGGGAATGGTCTTAAGCTATAATCTGGGGGTCTCCATACTTGTAGAGTGATATAGGGGAAAGGGATTATAGTGATAGAGGATGAGTCTCTTGAGGATGAAATTAACATTGGTTTAAAACCCCATATTGTGGGTGACCTTTTTCAAATATATATAGTCTGTGTTATTGCATACTCAAATAGTGGAATCCTAGAGACGACATGGCCAATTAGTGGATGAATTATGAAATGAAAACTACATCATGTTACAACATAGTCAGGTAATAGAGTTATTTGGAATTTGAAAATTCTATTTCCAATGGATGAAGAAAGATTAAGGAGATTCCAATTTCTCCAAAAATAGAGTTTGGTTCGAGGAAGAAAAGTTCTTGAATACGAAGGGGGTAATCCATACCAAAATCACATGGGAATGGAGGGAAATGATTCATTACTTAGGTCTGACCCTTATATAGGGAAAGGGGGATTTTTTCATACCATTGGTCCCAAGATGTAGGATTTGAGCATCATTACTTATCTCATTTGAATAATAATCACATTGTGTGTATTTCTTGGGAGACCATGTAGTTTAACATCATGAAAAAAGAGGAATTATGCAATGTTATCATCATGAAACAAGGAAGATATGATGTATTTTTAGTTTTTGGTTGTACAAATTAGACCTTAGTGTTATTTAAATGATAGTAAATATGTGGTCTACCAAACCATTATTGTTCTAACTTATATTAGACATGATGGAGGAGATTGTAAACCATGGAATTTGGAGTTCTCAGATTATAAGAAATGATATGTGACTAATATGTGAAGGATAACCATGGAACAAATTGGAATTTCAGGTTCTATCATAATTTTATCAAGGTTTACAGTGAAAAAGGGGATTATACCAAGGATAAAATGTGTCACTGGGTGTAAAACACTTTTTGTGGGTGACATTATGCTCAACCAACTAGGGCATGTTTCTGTATAGCCAAACAATTTAATCCTTTAGTTTATAGGTCTGTTATGTGTGTGACTTATGAAAATCCAATCGATATGTGTTACAATATAATCAGAAAAACGATTCCTCGGGTATCATACATTTCATTTTTGGTATCTAGAGGATGATTATAAAGATATGAAAGTGTCCAAAAATTGGATTATGATGCATTGAAGGTATATGTATGAGAAAAAAGGAAGCATTTGGAAAAATACTGGCCATGAATTAAATATTACCTTGTATAGATATGACTCATATATAGAAGGATAACATCTATGTTTCATTGGTAGACCCTTAGATGAGGGGACCCGAATTAAGATCTCCCACATAGAGCTTTGTTTTTATGTAGAAGAGGTGAGTTTTACTTTACCCCATTATTATGAGTAGGACATAAGGTCTAGGAATCACTATGCATCTCATTCTAATGAGAATCAATCCACAAGTAGTTCTTAGGTTACCATACAGTTTAATGTCACAGGGTAACGATATCAGCCATGAAGTCTAACCACATATGGTAAGGATGAAGGTGACTTGTTGTGAAAAAAGGAATATTGTGATTGGACTAGGGTATAAGAACTAGGATTCACTATGTATCTTGTTGGAGAAAGTATCAAAACACACATATTTCTTAATAGGATTCCCCACACTAATTTAATTCATGTGTCAAGAAAGGGGTTTTTTAATATGGGCTTATTCATGGGTTGAGAACTCGTATTGGATCCTCTTACATAGATTTGACTCATACATAGATGCATGTGAAAATTTCCCATATTATGTCTGGACTAGGATGTAGGATCTCTGAATCATTATTTATTTTGTTGGAATGAGAATCAAGATATATGTAGTTCTCAAAGAACCCATGCGGTTTAAAGTCATGCGGTAAAGACATATGGTGTTCCTTTTAATGTCTTGCATCCAGGAACACTATATACTATGTGTAAATTGATATTCCCTACTTATTTAGGGAATTTATTTACCAAATCTCTTAATCCCGCATGATCTATTCTTGGTGTGAGAAAAAAGGTGTGAAAATGTTTCTTTCACAACACAAAGGAGATACAAGTGAAGTATAGTGGAATTTATAATTTTTGTGGCTGGGGTAGGATGTAAGGTCTAGGAATCACTATATATCTCATTAAAATTAGAATCAATCCATATTTAGTTCTTAAAAGGATCCCTATGTAAGTCAAGCCTATACACGTGGGGGGGGGGTGTTTAGTTGTGTAAGGGCCCAAGATTTGAGATCTGAAAATCACTATATATCTTATTGGAATAAGAATAAAGCCACACATAGTTCTTAAGGAGATCATGTAGTTTATTGTCATGAAACGAGGATGTTAGTTGTGTTATTTAATGGATTGAAATTAGGATGTGGGTCACCTAATGCAGGAATAATGTAGTATTATGGATGGGAAAAAGATCAGAAGTCCAAGCATCACTATAAATCCTGCAGTGGAAAGAATCTATCCACATGTAGTTATTAAAAATAGTCCCCCTCATCAATCAATTTTTTAAATGGTAAAAAAAGACTTTGATATTTTCTAGACTAATGTCTAGTACTAATACACGAGGTATAAGAATTACTATATATCTCTTTGAGATGAGAATAAATCCATACATGGTTCTGGAATGATTTATGCAGTTTATTGTCTTAGAACATAGATGATATGTTGGGTTTTTTTAGGTTCATGAGACAAATACTGACTATATAGTTTAACATCCTGAAAATGAGAATTATATCATACTGTTTAATGGAATATGGTGAGAATGAAATGCTACATAGTTTAAAAAATTACATCTTGGACTATTTAGTGTTGTGTAGTTTAACATCCTACTTCTAGTATGATTGTTACGCGATCTTACAAAATATTTTTTAGGATCCTTTCATTGGTTGGGGTTGTAATGATCTCTCCATCCATTGAGATCAAGTAATAAGATCCATTAGAGTGGAAATTTTTTATAGAGTAATACCCCTCCCAGTTTGGCCCATGATTTGGAGGCTTCTTTCTTGATATCATTAGATCCCTAAGGACCAGTTCCAATTATCTATGGAGGAATGAAAAGAGGAATAATTACTTGTTAAAAGATCATACTATCTGATTTTGATGGAATCCATGTAATGGAATGTGTGAAATATTTTCTCATAGATTCACTCCAATTCATTTAGGCATTTTTGGGATTGATCATCCATGGATAACCGGTCATAGATGGAAATATAGGGTGATGGAAATGTAAACTCAATAGGATGGACTGTTTCTGTCTTGTTGAAAAGGGAATATAGGTTTGATTGCATGGTATTATGAGTTGTGGTTTGGTAGGCCCACAAGAAATTCAAGAGATTATTAGGACAAGACTTTTTATCCTTATCTACCATCTTTTGGAGTATGTTCTATAGGGTCTTTTAAAAATTCATTTATCTATCTGTTATCCACTGCATGATAGTGGTATGAGTTGTTGAATTTGATGTTATATTCCTGTTATAGGTTTTAAAACTTAGTAGAATATAAATTTGTGTGATTTTTTGTTAGTATTGTATGAGGGACACACATTCTAGTAATTGTATTTCCCTTTATGAACCTGGAAATTCATTTAGACCTGAATTATTTGAGGGGTACTGCCTTATCCCATTTGAAGAATAAACTAATAGAAATTAATATATACCTAAACTAGTTGGATATAGATGGATGGTATGTCCCCTCAATATCCATTACACATATGGAAGATGGACATGATTGTATGGATGTTTGAAAAAACTCTGAGAGTTGATGGATGAATTTGGCATGCACTTGACAAGAATGACATCTCTTTGTAAATTCTATGAAATCATTTGTCATAGTAGGCCAGTAGCACCCAAGCCTTTAGATTTTTTGAGAAATCATGAACCCTGACTGGTGGGAACCACAACCATTCAAGTGTACTTATTTCATGATACCAATAGTCTATTCTCCATCAATACATCTGAGAAGGACTCCATAAAAGCCTCATTTATATAGGACCTCCAAGTTATTTGGGAAATTAAAAATATTTATATTGGATTATCACCAAAATTTTTTCTATTTCCTAGCTACGTATGATGGGATTACTTCATTATTGATGTATTAAAAGGTGGGAATCATCCTCAAAATGGTAGAACCATATAGTTCAGGGTGAAGAATGACTTCATTGATATCTTCTGTAGTGACATGAGTAAAAGGTGAGACTATTCAGTGATGCGTAATGATGATGAAAGTTTCTCCCTTGTTTGGATCTTCCAAATTCACTGCTACATTTTCAAATTCATCTTCTTGGGTATTCTGTGATCATGGGATGCGAGTCAGTGTTGGATCTAAGGGTAATTCTACCATTAATCCCTAAACATAGTAAAACATAGAGGTAAACTCTTATTATATGATGGCATAATCTTCGTTTATTAACCTGATTACCAACTCTGAATTAACATTCACTTCTAGGTGTCTAATTTATATTTGGAGTTATAGTTCAAGGCTGTCGATGGGTTCCAGATATTCTACATAATTATTTTTATAGTCTTCTTACAACAGGAGGGTGTAATGAAAGGCTTCTATTTCTGGAGAAATGTGGACGATCCCTAACCCAACTTTTTTGAGCTTAGGGTCTTCCATTCTCTTCCCTATTGGTATCCTAGATGAAATTCAAAATACATTTCCCATTTTTAGGGGACATATTTAATAGAAAATATCTCTTCATATGAAAATTCAGTATTCAATGATGTTGTTTCTACAGATGGGTATTCTATAATAAAATATGCCAAAGATTAGCCTTTCATTGATTTATAAGGCACAAAATGTATATTAAACTACTTTAGGATAACCAACCACAATGCCAAAAATCCTATCAATATAAAACAACTGATGATATATTTGAGTAGGTTATTGTGAGATTCCAAAATGAACCTTGTGGTAATGAACGTAGTGCCTCAGTTTCTGAACTATGAAGATTAATTCTAGGAATCTCTTCTCGATATCTGAATTGTGATTCTCAGCATCGAGCATTGTTTGTATGAGATAAGAAAGGTTGTTTTCATTACTAGATTCATTATTTGGTTAAAGGAAAGAGCCTACTAACCACTCTAGGGATGTCACTTATAGAATGAATATATTCCCTTTAGTGGGTGACATTAGAACTGGTGGACTCAATAGATATTTCTCAAGGATGTAGAATTTTTCATGATAGTCACTGGTCCAGAGATATGTGATCCCCTTCTCCATCAATTTAGTGAAGGGGAAAAACTTTCCTACAAGTTTGGTTATGTAGAACGTGATTCATGATAAGTTTCCTTGAATTCCTCTCATCTCATTAATATTTTGAGGAGGTTACATACTAACGATAACCTTTTTTTTTCTTAGGATTGAATTCAATTTTACAATGACATATGATGAAGCCATGAAAGTTTCTCGAGGTTACCATGAAATCCCATTTCAGGGGGTTCGTCTGTAGGTTTTGCTACCATAGTTTATTGAATATGGTCTTCAAGTCATCCAGGTGGTCATAATATTGTCAAGAAATAAACACAAGGTTATCAATTTAAAATTAAATAAAATTCACCAAAAATTATTTGAATATGTGATGCATGGAACATTGGTAAGTAGTGCCTGTATTCTTCAATCCAATGAGTATTAGCTAATAGAAAAATACTCCATGGGGGTCCTAAAGGGGGTGTATCATTCCTCTTCTAGAGCCATCCTAATTTTATTATACCATGAATAACCATACATGAAAAAGAGGGATTTTTAATTATCCACTGCATCAATCAGTAGATCTATGATTGGAACTGGAAAGTCATTTTTCAGATAGTGCCTATTGAGACCTCTGAAGTCGATGCAGACCCAGATTTTACCATTCTTATTATCTACTGGGATGATGTTGACCAACCATTTTAGATAATGAACTTCCTAGATAAAGTATGTATTAATAAGATTTTCCAATTCATCCTCATTTTTGGTGGTGTGAGTTAAGTGTTTCCTTTTGGATTTCTTTTTGTATCCCAAATTTTCTTCTAGCAAGACCAATTGATGTGTGGCCACCACAGGATCAAGGCTTGGAATATATATGTGTTTCTAGATGAACATGTCCCAATATTGTTTCATGAAGGAATTATATACATATTTTTCATCATGAGTAATGATTTCACTAATCAAAGGGGTCTATGGATCTTATTCTATTCCCATATTTATTTTTCTGAGTTTTTTAATGGTGGTCGATACACCTTCCTCAAATTAGGGAGGGGCATCCCTAATGTCTTATGCCTCTTACTCTACCTCCTGGTTTTCCTCTTCCACAACTACCTTGCTCTTAGGGGAAGTAGGTGATAAATTGAATTTATAAAAGTCCAAGGAAGACTTAATATTTTGGCCCTCATAGGAAAAATAAACTACTTCATACACGATTGATGACACATGGATTTTCTAAGCTCCAAACGGTAGAAAAGGAATAGATAATGAGCATCTTAAATTTATATCAGTGACATGGAAACCTATTCCAGAGCAGCTAATGAGACATTGATTTGTTGAAGCTATGGGGTTTACATGAAGTAATTTTCACATGTCCTTTCATCACTGTTTGGAGAAATAAAAAATTCTCCAGCGATGCGGGGTTTAGTTGTCACGACTGACATCATGGAAGATTCTGAATGTGTTCTTTAATTTGGACCAAAATATGCAATTTTATTGATGGGAAGCATGTACTCTACACTAATGTCTTTGATATGATTACCCAAAATCATATCTAGACCATTAAAGGCATTGATTCAGAAGACATCATCAGTAATGAGATATTTCTATTCCCTTTGGTAAATTATTGTGTCAATGTATTGTGATTCACAGGATTTAAATGAGTATTTGTAACCATACGATGTCTCAAGTTGACCATTGATGTAATATTTGAGGAATTGGTGGTATGGTGAGGGAATAGCCACATGTTTATGTAACAAAGGACTTCCCAATAGAATGTTGAAGGTCATCTATTTCTGAATGATGATGAATTCTGAGTCAAACATGATATCCTCAAACTAACTCTGATGTTTTATTTCACCAAGTGAATTTTTTCATTCTTATCATAACCCTATAGTGTTAGAGCGAAGTGGGACAAGTGGGATTCATTACGGACCAGTTGAAAAAGTGTTTGTACCAAAATAAAATTGAAACTTTTTCTTTTGTCAATTAAGGCTCATCAGATATCAACATTATTTATCCTTTCAGATATATGAAAATGTCTGCCATGTCCTTATATGATTCCATATTCATCCTACTCTATGAAAGAGACAATAATGTGGAATTATGTAGGATAATTATCTACATGATATACTTCAACATTAGAAACTTGAAACTAAAATTCTTGAGGGTTTGATAAATCCTTTATGAGTTTTTCTTGAAGTACTTTTAATAGATTCAAAGCATTAAGGATTGAAAACTTGTCCAACACGATGGATAATTGCTTTAAAATTTGAAACTTATTTTCCAAGGGTATATACTTTCTAGCATGAGGACACTCTTTTCCAAGAACTTTAAGAATAAAAGTACTTGATGTAGATAGGTCATCCCTTATAATAAGAGTTGATGGTACTTATTTCCTTGATGGATTATGTTGACTAGGTATACCTACACACCGAGGATGATGAGGTGATGGTGTCCATTCTAGTCAATCTTCTAGGATGATAATGTGAGGAAAACCCTAGCATGTGTGGGGGAACGTTCTTTCTCCTATTGATATTTTTGGATTACTCTCCCATGAGTTTCATCCATGTATAGGGTTCAATCAAGCACACTTTTAGAGTAGTAACTCATGGAATGATCACATATTTCCCCTATTTCCTCAACTCTGAAGACATATTTCCCCAATTTTCCAAATTAATGCTGGAAATTTGGGTTTATAGTCCTGATCATCATCCATGAAGGGATCTATTAAGTGAATAAAATTAATGGAACCAAAAATCAACTCCTTATATAATGAAGATTGCGTCTGGAAGGTTGAATCTTGTAGTACCATTTATCAGGGTGATGCTTGTGCTTTTGGGACTGTGGGTATGATGTCTGCTAAAGTCAAATATAACTTTGGACTTGGTATAGGTTCATATTCCTATGTTTTATTCCGACTTTTCTAGCCATTTTTTGGAAGACTCAATTTCAGAGGAATGAGTTGCCGATGGAGTCGGTTGTGGCACAAAAGAAGTGGTCGGTGTAACAGTTGGATGTTTAAACTTCACTCAAAGGATAACATGAGTTCGGTCGATTATATTTATGACCATCTAGTCACTAAAATTATGTTCACCATTTCTTATAACTTCCTTCTATTGATTCTTCTCCTCTAGATCGGTGGTAAAAACACATGATACTTGCACAGGTGGATTTACCAGCTTCACTTTCCCAGATTCTACCATTTTTAATAGGATGTATTTAAAAAAAATTATTAGATGTTTTTCCCTAATGATCCATGGAATGGAAAATAGTTTTTGATATATTCATCACCATCCTTTCTAGGATTATTGTACTTTGGTAACTTAATCAAGTTATTATACAACGTCAAGATGAAGTAGTCAGAGACTTGGTCATTTCAAAAAAAAAAATAAACATTATTTTTCAAATCCTCAAACTATTTTCATCTCTTATACCTTTTATCATCCATATGAGGTAGGCACTGCCGTTGGTTCTTAGGAGGAAGAATTGCATGATATGGTGCAGTATTTAAAGAGATAGAGGCTACATGGGCCTACTTAAGTTTAATAACGACATCCATTTCTTTCACTGTATCATTCATTGAGCTAATTCAATTACTCAGGACGAATCCTTTGTCTATACGATGGAGTATTCCACTCTTTGAGAAATCACAACAAGGTCCCTAAACCCTTTAGTGTATTTCAAAGGGATGAGTGGTGTGCACAATTAGTCATGAAGATTCTCTATACAGATATGTAACAAGTCTTCTTGAGTAAGCTATAGGTTTAAGTATTATTTCAACCCCTTCCTCTAAGCAAAGAAATATAGGACCCTATTATTATACCATTTTTTTAGTTTGAGAGATCAATGAATGTTTTTGCTGTGTTGAGCTGAATTGGAAGAGAAACTTATGATGAAGATCTTCCCACCCTGTAATTGATTGAGATAGAAAACATGTGTACCATACAAAGACTGGTCCCTATAGTGATTTTAAAAAGAACATGAGCTTCCCTAAATCCCATTATATAGGGTTCCCCATCATAGGATCACAGTGGGATAAGAAGTGTTTTAGATTCTCCACTAGGTCCCCCTATCCATTGGAAATTAGTAATGTAGGGTTCCCAATGTTTGGTGGGGTAAAGTCAGATCAAACCATCCAAGGTAGAGATTTTTTAAGGATATACCCAAACACCATTACTCTATAGATTCTAATTGAACCATTATCAACTCAATAGTATTGATAATATCTTGAGTAATATATGGTCGATTTGGAGGTGGAATATTGAAAAAAATAGGTAGGAAAAAACATTGTGACACTCTGGTATTTAGCGTGGGTAACCTATAGGTACATTCCTATAATGATGCACTTGGTTCTATTATAGTTTCATACCCTATAAGGGAAACTCCCAAAATTTTTATATGGATTCCATTTATATTGGTAGTCGGTATCTCATGTTGAGAATATGTTCTAGATTATTTTTGATTGGCACGGTGAACCCTCCTTATTTTGGTACACCGGTTGGGAGTGAGAGTTGAGGATATTTTTATATTCCTTATCTAGTAGGAATTCTAACTCAAAGTAGTTATGCATTGAGTCTTCTATACTCCATTATTTCTTCCTCTTGCTGAGAAAATATTTACTCAAGTGTAAGGGGATCAAACTCAGTACGAAGTAGGTGATTCAAAATCTTACCCTTACTCATTTCCTTATTAGATGATATTTTAGGAGGAAATGATGGGTTTTTTGAGGGAATTTCCAAATTTAGGCCAATAATCTACTTCCATATACACACAATTCCTTTAATCATTTCAATGTGGACCATATTATAAACCAAAAATTCCTCTTCTAGCTCCTCTATATTGGTATCATGTTCTTCAAGGTCTATAGGAGTAGTGTTAACGAAATTCATTGAAGAGTAATTAATTATAATAATTTTATCATTGTTTCTTCATGAATTAATTTTTCTACAACCTCTATGAGTCTTTTTCCTCTTCTTCACTGATTTAATGGGAGTCTTTTGTAGTATGTTAATCCAAAAATAATCTCCAGATAGTTCAGTCCTACACATTCCCAATGAGGATACCAAATCATGGGATGGGGAAAATTGGGAGATTTATTCTATGGTGTTCCCCCTAATTATGAGAAAACTAAATTTTACCGAGTAAGTGGTTGTTGGGGTGAAAAATACCATATCCTTAAGGGATGGGTATTTTCTCATCCCCTTCCAGAATTCTTCAATCCTCGTTTTCTGAATTAAAAGGTTGTGATAAAAATCCTCTAGACACACAGAATGTGGTTTCTCTTGGATTTGCATGGATTCTACTAGTGTGGTATCCTTCCTAATTTTATGGAGTTATGTTCAAACATGCTCTGGGTGGATCATCTAAGTTTCACCTGAACCATCTATTTCCAAATCCCTTTGTGCTATCTATGACATTTACACTATCATACAACTTACTTCCCTTTAGAAGGAGGCCTTATCGATATTCTTAGATGATTGATGAAAAGAAATTTTGATGGATTTCACTCTTCTAGACCAAAAATAGAATGTTTTGGTCTTGAGCTATTTTTGTGGATCATATCATTAGTCCTGAACAGAGTCCATTTTTAAAGCCAACCAGAATATATGACATTTCAAGATGAAATATTTGGTGGTCTTTGCTGATTAGGGAGTGTGGTGAAATTCAATACATTATGTTTACCCATATTCTAATATTAACACTGGATAAGGTGTTTATGATAAGCTAACTCAATTATTTTAAGGGGTTGATGCATGCACAATGAAGGGATCTTTACTGTTTCACTAATTTTGGATGTTGTGTAGCTAGGAGAGCTACCAATTCAATTTTGCATTTCACCCATTATATTATCTTAATGTGACTTTTATGATCTTCATAGTGTAATAAATTTTATTTTAAGTGAAAAATAGTATTCCATATACTGAGGTGAATTTATGGGACACAATCTTCCAAAAACACCTCTAGAATGATGTATTAAATGGTGGATAAAGGATAGAACATGACTGGCATGTCATCTTTATCCAACTATTTCCCCATGTTCAACATGTCTTCTTTGTCTTTCACCAGTGGCCCCTCCACCTGGTCTGACCAAAGTGGTTTCTTCCTTGTTTCTTTATAGTTAACAATAATATTGGTAGGGACTTCCTCTGTTATAGTGGAAGGTCGGCGATCCAAGGGTGGATCAAAGAATGACCATCACTTTAGGATATCTATTGGCTGAGAAAGGATTTCACTAGTTAATGAAAATACATCATAAATGAAATCCCTTGTTTTCCAAAGTTCTTTATGGTAGGAGGGTTTTATCATTGTTAAATCTCTAATTGGAGGACCCTTTTAGAGAAGTGAAACACTAATGCAGAGAGATATTTTGCAGCAAATTCCAACATGGAGAGGACTAAAATGGTGGATTACAATTAGGGGAAGACCCTATTACTATTGGAACTTCTATACATGTGAAGGTATATCGTTACTATCATTAAGATATGTGATCTTGAGATCAATCATATTATGAATGCAAAACAAGCCTTCGTGATGATGTGTTAGGGGAGGACCTTAATAATTACTGCAACTATTACCCTAATTTTGTAATGAGAGAGTAGGATCCTGACCATCCATAAATAAATGTATAATGGCTTAAAGAACTCTAGAATTAATTAGATAATGATCATAGTTCATATATTAATTTTATAGTTGTCTATGGTGAGGCATATTTTTGTATTTCTTATTGAAAACGACTGGGGTCACTTTTTGGGAAAAGTGATTTTCAGGTATGGAACTTTTCTTGAATGGATTTCGTATTACTACCATAATTTTTCATAAGATTCTAGAAATTTAGAAGGGGGTTGTGCTTGCTTTGGAGTGACCATTGGAATAGAGAAATTAATTCTTATTGTAATGAGTGTATATTCCTAATCCTATTTTACACACATTTCCAGGGAGTTTTCCCCATGACCCTCCTGGATGGAATCAAAGGTGTGTGTCTTATTTGGAATGACTTGTTTATTGATCACCCCATCTATGGGGACATAATTTCCTGTCTTCCCCTCTACTACTATTTCTTACACCATTATGATATCTTGTCTGGTCTATAGGATAAGGGAAGATATTAATGTATTCCATTCAAAATTTTCAGGATATGATTGGTTACTTTAGCAATTAGAATGGTAATTTATTCCCATTCCATGTATATAGAAGGGGTATGTACCTAATCCTATCCTCCATTATTTGATAGTGAATTCTAACAATACTCAGGTATGGGGGAAGAGATTTTGTCTTCACCTTGTTTGTCACCGGGACTTTCCGACTAACTTATCTAGATTCTTCTAGATGAAACTATTGGAAGTCTTGATAAATGAAGGTATGTATGTGTGAATGATCATGGTTTTTCACCAAACACGACTGGTGGAATTCTTTAAAAACATCCAGATGAGGCTGCTGGAAGGCTTAGTTAATGTGGGAAAAAGATTTTTCCTGCTCATAGTTTTCCACCAACTATGACTAGAGGTATTTTTGGGCGTGGAATGGTGTTTTTTCCCACTCATTGTTGACCACCATATTTTTTTGGTAAGATTCATTGTATGCTACCATACGAGTATTCTAGAAGGCTTGATTAGAATGGGAAAGAGTTTTCCCCTGCTCAAAATTTTCCACTAAATTGTATTGAGGGGATCCTCTAAAGGGGGAAGAGGTGTGTCCCTACTCACTGTTGACTAGTTTCTACACCCAATGGTCTATAATTCATGCCCTTTTCTAGATGACCTTGGATAGACATATAAGTATGGAACCCTTATGATGTTGAGGGTTACCTGATTCCTGGTGTTCATGTTGACGATTGCTGATAGGATCCCATTGAAGGGACCCCTATTTATTTTGGGTGAGGCCATCTTGGGACTCTTGATCCACCTACCTAATGTAAGGTATGATATAGATGTTTCATTATAGGGATAATATCCTAAAATGGTTTGAGGTACCAATGGGTATCATCTACTTCTTGACCACCAATCATCACTGAGTAGATGACTGGTGAAGATTTTCAAGCTATAGGGCCTTTTGGGAAGCCTCCAAGGTTGGATTGTACTATTTTGGTATTAATCCAAAAATAGTGTATTCAAGACCTAATTTTGAAGATGCGGGATTAGTGATGGAATACTCTGATTGGATGAGGACCCATAATAAACAGTAGTTAGGGCATACATCTATGAGAGTTGATGAAACTCCATTTTAATTGGAGGAAAATCTTGTTGAAAAATCTTGCAATATAGGTGAAAAAAATAATAAAACCCCATCAATGTAGCATCTCATTAAAAGAATACATGCGTGATTTTTTTTAACTTTAACTTTTTATTAAAAACTATTTTAGAGTACATCGAAAAACCTTCCCAAGGAGGAAGAAAGTGATGTAGGCCCAGTGCATCCCCTTGGATCACCTTCCTACAGTCTAAATGAAGGGAACCTAAGATATCCTAAATTACAAGAGTATCAGTAAGATTTCCAAAACGAGCAAGGGAGTTAGATGAAAAATTACCTTCCCTCTAAATATTTCAATGATTCTGTCCAAGTTTGAACTCTATGACGCACCTACGAAGTAGATAAATCAAGTGCGAAGAAGCTTCCCACCGTTTCTGAATAGAAGACACTCAAAATTCCGAATCAGACTGAATCTCCTCCACCTAGATCTCATGTGCCCTAGAAATATCCATGACATTGACAAGAGACTACACATCTACCCCCAAAAAAGACCCCATACCATAGAATGAAATGAACCCGAAAAGAACTAAAACTCTCTAGTCCCAAATCACCCCTCCACCTCTCATTAATCCCCCCATACAGGACCCATCCACATTCAGCTTTTAAACCTGTAAAGGAGGTATCCACCTAATATACAAACCCTCCTTCTTCATGAGGCTACCTGGATGATGCGTAAGACCAAAAAATAGACCCATAAACTGATTCCCTAGGGACATCGAACCCAACTCCAATATTAGAGACCTCAACCAGACCTGTAAGAGCAAGGGCGACCCCCTGTTACCTCCTCTAGACTGATTACGAGCTTCCTAGGTGAACCAACAGACAAAAGCATGAATGACCACATGAACGTTGTAGACTCTAGCCCAACCTTCAACTCCATGAAACCATGTATCAATGACCCCATGCACATAAAACTGATCCTCTACAAGGAAAGGTTGTGTAGAGAAGAGAGACCATAAGTAATTCACCCAACTTCTCCTAAAGAAAAGGTGGAAAATTGTTTAAGCTTGCAGCTGATCATAATAAAAACACAGAGACGTCAAAGAAATCCTTCTCCGTTTTATGTTTTCATCCATAGGAAACACCTTATTCCTTATCCACCAAATAAGAAAATTCATCTTGGAAGGTATCTCCCTACAACAAACCTTAGTAGATCCCATCTTCTGTAGACTATCCGAGTTCACTATTCTCCTATAGTCCTTAGAGAATAACCTTCCCAAATATGACCATATGTAGAAACATTTATCTGGGTCCTCATTCAAGATGATGCCTTCTTGCAGCCTCCTCAGTTCATAGTTGAGAATATTAAGAAACAGATTGAGTTGAAGTCATGAATCCTTGAACGAAATGTCCGGATGAGGATAGCTAGGAAACTCCAATTTCTCCCCAACCCGATTGACCTTCCAGAAACTTAAATCCCCCATGACATCAATCCACCTAGCTGAGTCTGAGAGATCCTCAATATGTGACACCATGCACCGAGACAGCCGTGTTAACCGAGACCCAATAGCCGACGCCCCTCATTGATCTCCACACCTTCCCCTAAAAACATAGACCACAATTACTCATCCGCAATGATATCCCAAGCCAGTCTGCCTTGCATGCCATGCATGGATCCTTTAACATCACGTAGAACAACTCCCCCCTCTTCCACCATTCTGGCCATGTGATCACAAGAGGCCCAGTGAGCGCATCCCAGTTGGTTGGCATCCCACCCAAATGAATTCAGAATGATCTCAATCTACTTAACAACCCCTTTGGGTGGATAAAGCACCGAAAACACATTCATATGTTTAGATGTCCGCACACTATAGACCAATGCCTCCCTCCCACCAAAGGAATGAAATTTACTCTTCCAATTCTAGATCCTTCCCAGCAACTATGCAATGATTTCCTCAAAATGATGTTGCCTGATGCGACTAAAGAAAAGAGGCACCCCCAAGTAAAGTATTAGCATCTGTCTTTACTGGCATCCTACGAAATCCAAAATGCTCCTACAACGCCTCTGAGAACACTTTTTGGGGATGTATGGAGAGCTTTTAGAAGCATTGATGAACTACCGCTCAACTGACCATATGTTCTCAAGATCGTCATGAGATTCAACAAGGATCACCATCTTCTGTTAGTGAAAATTAAATTGTTGTCAGCGACCATTACGTGTGACAAGCTTACCATTCCACCTCTACCACGATAGGTAGCCTGCTTTTCCTCCCCCATGCCGTTGTAGAGATTGCAAGAGAAAAGTTCTTAAGCCAAAAAAAACATACTTGGGGAAAGGGGATCCCCCTGCTGAACCCCAAGAACTAGTTTAAAGAAACCAAATCATTTACCCATGATCGAAATAGATATCCAAGTAGACGAGAAACATCTGAAGCAAATATCACAAACCACTCAGGAAACTCATACCTCCTCATCGCACGAATAAGAAATCTCCACCCCAATGGATCATATGATTTATCCATATCCACCTATAGTATAACATTTTAGCCCACATACCTCCTATTTATATCATTCACCAATTAAATTGCAATCCCAATCGCCCCCCTGTATACTACGTCCTCAAATGAAGCCATGTTGTTCCCTTGAAACTAGACGTAGAAGAAATCTTCTCAGCCTAGTTGAATTTAGAGAACTCAAAATCTTTTAAGACACATTGTAGAGACATATTGGTCTATATTGTCCAATATTGGTCTGGTAATTGACCTTTGGAATAAGAAAAATGTGAGAAGCACAGACGACTCTAGTTAACGGACCCCCACTAAAGTAATCTCGAACCGCTTCCACCACCTGAGGTCCAACCACCTCCCAAGACGTAACATAGAAGGCCCACAGGAAGCCATCCAGACCAGGCGTGCTATCCCAAGTGATTCTAAAAACCGTCTCCCTAACTTTCTCCTCATAAGTTAATGTACATAGATTCATATTTTATGCCTTATTAGGAAGTGGAGATAAGAAACCCATAAAGTCCACCTCGTTGCAGGATCCCTGGTTTCCCACGCTCCTCCCAGGCACCTCTCCATCCAACAGACATTTAAAATGCTCCAACGCCAACTGGCCGGCCACCTACACATCCATTGTGAAGACTCCATTACCCATATTTAGATTTATTTTAGTGAAACTCCTCTCCTTCAAACATTCATTGAAGAAATCACTATTCTGGTCCCCTTCCTTATGCCACTTAACCCGAGATCACTGTTTAAGGTCCCTCTCAACCTCTAACTACTTCTCTGCCAGAAGCGCATGCTTATCACAAAGTAGGATAAAATCATTATCAACCCATGCATCCAAAAGACCCTCCTGCAATATGTTAATATCATCTTGTATATTTTACACTCTGGAGTTTTCCACATTCCAATTCACCATCCAACTATGTATATCATCCTTATAGCACCTTAACTGGCATACCAAACCACTGCAGGACCTCCCTGACCCTTCCCTGACCCACACACATTCAAGCATGTCCTCAAATCTTTTCTCTTGGTGCCAGTTGATGTTATAGTGGAATGTCCGCCTACACAATGCCTTTTGTTTGAAATCGAACAACATAGTAGTATGGTCAAAAAGTGCCCAAGGAATGTGAGTCACCATTATCTTGGAGAATAAATCCAACCCCTAGATATTGAAAAGGAACTGATCAAGTCAACTCCATACCCTGCTATTGCCCCTTCTATTGTTTCACCAAGTGTACTTAGGACCAGAAAACCCAAGGTCGAACAGTCCAGCTTTAGTCATGAAATTCCGAAAATCAAACATACCCTCCGAGAAAGTTTCCAAACTGCCCTTATTTTATGATAGGTCCACTATCACGTTGAAATCACCCTCTATGAACCATGGTAGGCCATTTGTTTGTATAGAATCCAGATGTTTCCATAGAAGAATTCTCTCCAGCACATTGTTACTCTCATACACAATACTAAAAAAATATTCTCCAGACCATTACCATAAATTTTAAGATCCATGAACTATGAAGAGAGCCCAACCAACTCCACAATAAGATTTTTCCTCTAGAAAACTCATATATAATAATTATGCAGATGCCCATGAAAAAAATAGAATATTCCATTTTCAATTCCTTAACGAGAATCTTATCTTTATTTTTCCTGCGCTCAAGGATGACCACGAGAGAAGTCCTATGTTTATGGGTATCATTTTCCATGAAGGCACAATTTGTTGTTTCCTTGAGACCCTGAGCATTCCAGATAAAGAGCTATACCATAATCACAAGTTCCTCTGGCCTTTTTGATCGAATCCATTAGGCATGGAAATAAATGTGATGGCACTTGAATCCTTCTACTTTGAGTGAGTGATATTACCTGAAGACCCTTTAGGGGAGGAGCCCCATTTTAGCGTGAGAATGGTCCTCCTAAAGGAACCATCAGATACCTCTGACAGAGACAATCCTTTAGACTTAGGGGGAAAATGAAAAAAGCACTCATCTATCTCACCATGCAGTAGAGAGACTAAGAGGATACAAGGAGTAGAGTCACGTGCCGCCTTGAGTATCCCTACCATTTCCGCCAATAGTGATCCCCCCATCTCTTGATCATTTACCCCCGATGCCAGGTTAGTAGACAAAGATCTCTTCAGAGACACTGGAGAGAGTTACGACGAAATACAAAATGAAGACTGAGAAGAAGACACAGTTCGGGGAATTCGCGGAACAAGGCTAGAGAGAAAGACACATAGATCCCAAGAGATCAATTTGTCCCACACTGGGAATACCACTAGCGCCAAGGTCTAAACACCCCTGGAGGCACCCATCTGCAAAGGGTGCATGATTTTCGTAAAAACATCTTCTCTCAACACTGAATCATCCAGACCCACATAAACCGAAAGATAATCATCTGAAAACACATCCTTCTACCCCACCGACGACATATCTAGCAGATGGATCCTACATCTAGAATTCAAATTTGAAAGGCCCCCTCCAATGGTAACCTCCTCCACCACCCCAACATACGGAGTAGAGTCCCTCGAGAATGATGGTTACCTAACTAGGCCTACTGGAGAATTTCCCCTCGAGCATATCTCAACCACCGACTTGCACCTACACACAACCACAGTATGCCCATGAAACCAGCAGAATCCACAGAACCTCACAAGTTCTTTTTAGAATTTTCCCCCAACTGAAGCCGTCATATAATCTAATAAGAACACATGAAGGAAGATCCACCAACATATCCATCTCCACACAGATATGGGGGCTAGCCATCGCCTGAAGACATCTTGTCTCCAAATCTAAAGAAAGTAATGACCCCAAGGAATCACCCACCACTTTAAGAATCTAAATATTTTGTAAAGGTAGAGGGAGACCCTGAAAACTCACCCAAACCGCCTTCTAAGAATACTCCCTATAGTAGTGATAGTCCCAATACCACCCGGAAATAGAGAGCCTCCATGCTCCGTACCTACAAGTACCACACGCCCACGCTACCACAAAATATTTCCTTGAGAATGTATGGATGAATAAGGCCACTCTAGACATCACTGATATAGATGTAGGTCACTTTAAGCCCCAAGAATGCACACAACTTTTAAAAAGATGAGCGTCAGCTTTCTATGTCCAAAACGAGACACCAAATAAAGATGGTGATAAGCCACCACCTCCAAAAATCTTTTCCTGACTAGTCCACCATCGGTTCTCCCTCTTCCCTAGCCACACCTCTATGCTGCACCTATACTGGAGGTGGTTCCACCAACCCCTAAACCAAAGACAGCTTTAGCCTTTCAATGGAGGGCCCTAGATCCAAAGACGGGCTATAGAGAGAATCCTTGAATGACATTCCTTTGCACAAATCCCTAGAAGCCTTGCCCTACACCTGGAGCGAAGGAGAACCATATCTCAAAGCCAAGGTAGATGACCCTGACAGAAGGCTACCGATCGTTTCCACCAGAGAAGGGATCATCACAACAACAGAATCACACACCAAATATTCCATCCTTCAATGTGTGATTGATTTTATTGTTTATCACTCTTTCATTTGGAAAAAATAGGCCAGAAAAGTGGGTGACATTTTCATCCTGGTTAATGATCACATATTGGTCACCATTTACTATTTTATAGATGAAAATTAGTCACTCGATGATTGGTTGAATTGGGTTGAGTTTCATAAAATCATCCACATCAGACTCACTATTTTTCGAATGGTCTTCAACAGGTTTTGTTCACGGATCCAGAAACACCCAACTATTCCATTATTCAAACCTACTTTTCAAAGGAAGGCATTTATTTGGAATTTTTATAAAAATGCTTGGGGACACACATTAGTCAAGGGGATAGAAGGCCAGGATCATCACACCCTTTTAGGGGGATTTATTTCCTACTATGGGAATCTCTTCTATATTAAAAACATGTTAAAAAATCCTTCATTAATTCCAAAGTACGATGTGGGTCACCCCTAAATTAAATATCAATTGTTATAATCTATGGAATATAGAATCATATTTATGTATATAAGGTTGTCCATCAATGGAAGTATCCATATGTATCTAAGGTTCTCCTTAAATGGTACCCTCTTATGTAATAATTAGATATTATTTTTTCATTTATTTTTATGACACTGGTTTTGAGCCATAAAGTGGGGATCTCTATAGTGTAACATCATCTAGAGAGATGGGAGCTGTTTTAATGTCAAGATTCGAACAATGAATTGGATTCATACTTATCCTCATGAAAGGAATCAGAACCCATGTAGTTTGGAACCACTTAATGGGACACATTATACCTTTTAAGGTCATGTGATAAGGACCAAACCATATAACTTAACATAATGTAGAAAACACATCTAGGTGAAAGGTCCCTAGAAAAAGTTCAATGTGGGAATTATGAAATGGTGGCTCGGGGAACCTGGATGGGGTATGGACTCCCATTTTGGATAAGAATCTATGGGGAACATTGTCTATATAGTATTAGGGTTGATTTGGTTTAATGGTTTTGGACTTCAAGGTGGATTCCGAGGTATCCCATTTGAATGAGAATTAAAACCCACATAGTTTGATTTTGAGGAATCACGCCTATGGACATCCTATGAAAGTTTTTCTCATAAGTGAATTTTTCCATTAAGAGGACCAAGTTGGAGATTACACTATATTAGAGTATTCCCATGAGTTTGATATTATTGGGGATTATACTGAATAGGAGGACTAAAGGATCGTTGGGGATTCCACTTGGAATGATTGCCATTTGAAAAGAGGTTAGGGCTTACACCGAATAAGAGGACCATTTGGAGGTTTTGGGACTATGTAGTTTTCATGATGACCACTAACCTCTAAGACCACACGATTCATGTTATGTGTGAGAAACAAAAAAAACAGTATATATGAATATCACACGATCCACTTTATCCATTGGTGGATGGATGCTGGATCCCAAAGGGAAAGAGGAAGAGATTTGATGTGCTTGTATCCTCTTTAATATTGGTAATCATGATAGTCCCATATGACGATATATTTGGATATAAACCAAGAAAACAAATATGATAAAAAGTGATAAATCCCACAATAAAGACTAGGGGCTTACATCAGGAGGGATTCCCTGTGGTTGGATACATGCCATTGGGGACCCACGTTTATAGTGTCCCTATAATGGAAGGCCAGAGAAATATATGGAAAAGGATTCTCTGCCAAATCATGCATATGATCATGTGGGTTTCATGATCATAGATAACCTCTAAGACCACATTAGTCATGCTTGAATGGGAGAAACAAGAGGATGTGAAGGATCCAAAAAACCACACAATCCTTCTTCTAATGGTGGAAGAGGTTAGGGTAATGTGTGAAGAATAAATGGATTTGATGTGCCCGAATCCTCCCATAATTGTCCCCAATATAGTCACATCTAGATACTCATATAGATACAACTAATGGGATGGAGGATGAAGGAATGAAGTAGGATAGGTCCTATAAAAAATTCTAGGAGATTACTCTAGGAGGTATTCCCTAAAAGTGTTTCCTGGGGAACATAAAAGGATAAATAACTATTCCTAAAATGGAAAAGAAAGAGTGATCCATAGCCTTACCCCCTAGAATAGAGGACCCATGGTATTAGAGACGAGAATTTAAGGACATTTGGTTAACCCTCACACATGAGACTAAATTCCTAACACCGAACCATGGGTCAGTGTCCTCGTGACTGATGGAATGAATATCCAGATGCACCCTGAGGACCCTACCCATTATATAGGACATGTTTGGGGAACCTATGACTAAAGGAATGCATATAAAAATGGGATACAAGCTATTTTACCTCTTACCATGAGTTTTAAACTTGGGAGGATTTAGTGGATGTTTCAATTTGTCCCCCATCAGATGAGGGATCCAGAGGAAGAGGTTCCCTACAATCAATGTCTTAGAAGAGGGAATGAGAGGTAGTGCACGTAGGGTAGAGGCTGGGTGAGGCAAGGTGGTATCATGCATGGTAGACCTGGGTGAAATGGAAGGGATTCACGCAAGTAGGACAACTTAAGCTAAAGGTGTTTTAGAGATAGACCAACTAGAAAAAACACTTGGGAAATGGTTTACTCTAGGCCTCTAGGGTATGCTCAAGAGTCCCTAAATGGATCTCACGTTAGGCCCTCTATTTAGCAAGGTGCCTTCATTTTAGTGCCTTTAAACTATTGGGGAAAAGGTTCATCACACACGTGTCTTATATTTTAGATTATAGAAGTAATTACATTATACTACCCACCTTTATTTCCTCTTCTCCCAAGTTTTATAGGGCTAATTGGAAGGTTTATAAGGGCATGGAAAAAATACTAGGGTGAGTAGAGCTTTGAGAGTTCTTTAGGATTTTCCTTCATCCAAATGAGGTGTCATAGGGTCCTATTTATAGGAAAATATGGGACCCTGGGTGAAGAGGTTGGATCATTATAGTATATCATATAGACCAATTCACTTGTATTTTCTATGCAGTGCACCTGTGTGACCCCACTTCTTAGGCCTATATTGCAACGCTAGATGCGTAGGTCAACCCTGTGCACTCACGTCACTCTAGGGGACTTGTGTGGCTATGATTTTTTGGGATTTGTAACCCTGGGAATTATTTCCTTATCTTCTATTCTTCCCTTTAAGTCATTTCCCTTTAACAAATTTTCATCCATGTGACAAAATAGAGTGTTAAAAAATACTACTATTCATTTTTTTCACTTTTTGTATGTGAATGTATGAAATTGAAGTCCGTTAACCACATAAGTATTATAAGATTTTACCA
The DNA here is from genome assembly GCA_963277665.1 of Viscum album. Lineage (NCBI taxonomy): Eukaryota > Viridiplantae > Streptophyta > Magnoliopsida > Santalales > Viscaceae > Viscum > Viscum album. The sequence continues at coordinate 344,425,049 of OY728141.1, forward strand.
ATTCTAATGGTGAAATAAATAGTACATATAATAAAATTTTAATTTTATTTCCATGTCATTATAATTGTGAAGATATAAATTGGTTATTATTAAAATAAATAGTAAATTGATTTCATATGTATAGTCATACTAAAATCTCACTCACTAATTTTCAATCTAGAACACAAAATTACTTTGGTGCCATTCTTCAAGAGAAGCTGGTCTATTTTGTGTAATTTTTTTTGATATGACCATCATATAATCTACATAAAAAATGGAAATTTAATTTTTTAATAACACAAGGGAAAAAATTTGTAACAACCCAGGGTTGGTAGAGATTCAGATGATTTTAATAGGTAATTTGTAATTTTACTATAGAATATGATCTTAGATAAATTTTTTACCACTTCATTGTTCCTAGAAAAGAGTTTTTTACCCTAGGATAAGAGTTTGTTAAAATTAAAAAGAATTATAATTTTCATTTAATAATTAATAATTAATATAACTAAGTAAAGATTAATTTATGCACATGATTTCATTCAGATATATCATTTGAATAGAAAATTTTATTGATATTACATATCCATATTTGAGTCTAGAATGGGGTGTTTTTCCTAGGAAGGGTATAAACTTATGTTGGGTAGTGGGGTCGGGTCTGAGCCTTGTTTTATTTTTTCTTTATTTTTCTTCACTTTTATTTTTTTATTCTATCCTTTTATCCCCTAGTTTATTGTGTACATACCTTACGGGATTCCTTTACCATAACTAAGAGAGGAGATGTAAAGGGGGATTGATAAGGAGGGAGAGATGAAGGGAGGTGCCACTGTCGATCTCGATAGGATCTAGATCATCATACGACAGTGATTGAATGTGAATACGGGTGAAGCTTCAGTGGATTCCATACCACAGTAGAATATTTTAAAGAATATTATATATATCCCCATATGTATACATATTTATTGTTTTAAGTCCCTATTATGACTTCTTAGGATCCTTAAGGGTTGATCTATAGATTTCACGGGAAAAAATAGGGTTTCTGGCTGATTTGAGGGGTTTACTATTTGCAAATCCCGATCACACAATGTGTAGTTCAGAAACACATGTCATGTGTTCTTAAAATTTGGGGAAGGTGATATTTTTATAAGTACACACCACATATATGGTATAAATTATGTGTAATTTTACTCTTCCATGCAGTCGAGTAGTTGTCCATACACCTCATTTAAGGGTACTTTGTCATGTAATGTTCATTAACGGACACCGAGTGGGCCACATATAGTGTAGAAGTAAATGGAAAGGTAGAATACAAGAAATGTCCATGTGAGGTACAAGGGTGGGTACCCAATTTAGGGTAAAAACTATTTACATGTTACAAAAACCATGCACATGAGTTTTATACAACATGTCCCACTAGAGTACACGCCTGGGTGAGGATTTGAGGGTACACGCCATGTACTCTGGTATACACGTCGTATACTCCTCCCTTGCTGCCTTTTTAGGGTTTTCCTGGTTTACACCTTGAATTAAGAATTGGACATATGTGAAGTCAATTTTTAGTAACTTTCTATGTAGATCATTATGGTGAAACACTTGAGGTGATTTGATGACTCCTTGGAGGCATTTCATGATTTTTACTAAATAAAGAGATTCTTCCTCTGGTAATTGAATCCCGCTATCTTCTAAGAGTGAGATACTTGATATAAGATGAACCATTAGAAAACTCTATAGAATGGTATTCAATTAATTTTACTTTTATACTAATAGGACATCTTATCTTTTGACTTAGAGGATCCAGTATAGGATTCCTATACCTTATTAATATTACCGAGGGTTCCCTATGAGTTTCCCTCACTTACATGATACCTAGGGAATCCCTTATAAAATCCATATACCTATTTAATCATCCATGAATCACACATAGAATACCTATACTTATGTTTTACCTAGAGGATCATATGTAGGAATCATCTATTTACTTACTTCTTTCGAGGATCCCATGTAAAATGCTTCCGGTAGCTTACTATTTTTGTGGTTCCCTAGAGGGGTGAATTAAATTATGAAAAGAATTATAGGATCCCAAGTAAGATAAATCTATAATTTTTTTACATAAGGTACCCCGTGGTTGCACCAATATTTGAACATCCCTGATCTTGTACATTGGGTTTTTCGTAGAGATGGTAGTGGATGTCACCTTAAAACCCGTACAAAAAATTTAAGTCATGATGTTGTGGAAATAGTGGTGGGTCTAGTTGTTTGGACACCCTCACTATTTTATTTATGATTTAACATTACCATTATTGATAAAAATATTATTTCAATAGGTTCTTCTTAGTTTTTGGATAAATAACATGATTTGATGAGATATTTATTTTGGGATGCACATACATACTTCCTAGGATTTGAATTCTAAGCCTTTTTATTGTCTGTTATTTTATTTGTATACCCAAAGGAAATTTTTGGTATCTAGATATTGATACTTCATGTTTTAATACTATTTTATTAGGATATCTATACGTACTCTAGGGGTCCCTCTTATGAGATGCACCCATGGATGATTACGATCTCCTAAGAAATGGGGATGATTACGCTCTCCCGGATAGAATACTTGACCATGATGTCGGACATGGAACTCCTCAACAATTATTTGACATTCCCTTGATAATAATTATACTATAGTAATAAATGGGGATGATTAAACTCTCCCTGATCAATTACTTGACCACAATTTTGGATGTGGCTCTCTACATCATTGTTGAACTCAAGGATGATTATGCTCTCCCAAGCGATTTGGATGATTATGTTCTCCCAAATTGATTACTTGAATGTAGTGTTGGACATGGTAATCCACATCATTGATGAATTTAAGGATGATTATATTATCTCAAGTGATTCCTAGAATGATTCATAGGGTTAGGTGGACACACCATTACATTACTAAACTCACAGGACTTGACTAGGAGTGGGTTGTTGAGATATTTTCTTTTGAATATATTCCAAGCATGTAATTAGATCCGGAAGTCATTCCATTTTCAAATCACCTAAGTGTGATCCCCTTATGGATTATCCAATTTGAAATGCCATAACCTTATATGGACTAAGACCCAGGGGTCAAACATTGCACTATATTTAGATGTCTTGAGTGGCTTGACGTCTAGTTCAAAGACTATTTACTAAATATCCATATATTACCTATAATACTACATTATTGTGATTAGAGGTGAGTATGGGTGATCCTAGGGATAGAAAATATATCCCCCTATAGTGATTTAGCTTGCTTAGATAAATTTATGGTGTTATCCAAAGAAGGTATTATCAATTGGGATTACAGACACAGGGATCGACTTAATTATACGTGGTTTGAGTGGCATGGAATCTAGATCAATACCCATTTCATAGGATGTTCATATTATCAGGATTAGAGACCTAAGGATTGATTGCTATTGATTTATATTATTTTTTACTTCACTCATGTATATACATATTTATGTATATATATATATATATTTATGGGAATATATATATATATACATATGAAAACATATAAATAAATATATATACATGATGACGTAATGCCAAGTTGATCGCGGTCACAGAACAAGGGATAGACTATAGATACACTTTATTTATTTTATTTATCATTTCCAATTGTATCTCAACTATGATATGTTTATTTCAGAAGCATATAATTATGAAAGTAGTTTATAGGTTCACCATTGGGGGTGACCTACTGGTATTTTTTTTTCTAACCCTCTATATATGTACCTTAGTGTGTATGAAAGCCTTATTTTTTCATTCAAGTTGAGAACATATAAATAATTGTAGGGATGAGTCATAGGGATTCATGACCGATCAGAGCCACTCATGTGGATTATTTTGATTGAGTTAGAGCAGATCGAAAATATCATGGAGACCAGGTATATGGTCTAGATCAGAGTTAGTATTAGTGCCTTATACTTTTATTTTAATTTATTTTATGTACTCCGATATGTATGGTTGACCCATTGGGTGACAAATTTTGTATGTATGAAATGGATGTTCAAGCTTTTATATCATTTCAATTATTATTACAACATGCTTATATTTCATTTTATTTACTAATTTAGAAATATATTTATTTATTTATATCAATGTTGTTTTCTTATTTACACTATCTTCTTACTATGATATGATGGAATATTATCCTCATAGAAAAAACCTAAGCCCTCTCTTCTAGTCTGTAGCCTCTAAAATATGAGGAGGTGCACTTGAGGAATTTTGGAAAACTGGATCAGAGCACCGATTTAGTGGATTTTGGTTCAGAATGTTACAAATTTCTATCAGAGCAATTACATTCCTATTGTGTTAATATTTTAGATATGGTAGACCTGAGTATTAGAAATGTGTCTGAACCTATGATGGATATTAGACTGGTTCATCTATAACACTTGTTTTGGTAAAAAGTCATGATTTCTAGGGTTATGAGATTATTGTTCTGATCTGTGATCATACAATTGTATTTTTTTTTCTTTTAGTGACACACATACTCAGTGTATTTAATCACTTACTTGGGATTTATGGATCCTGTCCCATTAGTAATAAGCCATCGATGTATTTTTGGCTCTTAGACCTTCGTAAAGAGAGAAATGACTAATTTTGACTCCTGTCTGACAAAAAAAGAGGCGTATCATACATAATATTTGGCATAGAGGTTCCACATGTTATATTCCTTCTAGTGTTTTATTTTACTGATGACATATTATAATTGTTTAAAGTGTATAAAATAACCTAAATTCCATTTTCTTGTATAGGTTATTAGTGAAATTTTACTCAATTGATTTGACTTATACATGTATTTACTTTTGATGGTAGGCTATGTGGATTTGTGGTGAGACATTTGATGGTGAAGCTAATAACTCAGTCCTCATGTACAAGAGGTTTGGTGACCCTAGTAGATCGATAGGGAACATGATACCAATTTGTTGGACCAATTGTAGGACTTTGTTTCTTAGGATCAGTTATTTAAAGTGTTAGTAAAAAAATATAAATTGTTATCCTTCATATCTTGGAATAAGAATCTACTGTATCGAACCATGTTCTTATGATATGCCATAGATCATTGAGATGATGTTGTGTGCATAATATTGAATTTCATCGGTTAATTTCAGAAGTTTATACTTTCATTTTAGGATACCTAGTCTGGATACTTAGTATGATGCCAATAAACACCCAAAAAATTTAGATAACTGAAACCTTTAGGGTGTATTACCATACATGGATGTTCATTGAGTGTCAGTTCATTATTATTCTTATGTTCCTATCATGATACTCTAGGGGAAATACCATATGAGAATTCTCTAAGAGGATCAAGGCCCAGGTAGGATGATGCTTGATAGTTTTTAACCATGTAGGTTGGTATTTTATCTACCTATTTAAGAGAGAGTGAGTTGATAGGTGTGTTAGATATATTGTGTTGATATGGGTGCATGAATGATTCCCTGTGATATGTGACCCTGTTGAGAGGTTTGATCTTTGATCTACGTGGTTATACTTAGTGACCCTCATATGAGTTATGATTATTAGGGTTAGGTGGGATACCCACAGACCCTTAGATGTGAATAAAAATCTTATAGGTTAATATTTTATTGGATCGATGGAAACCAATGAGAGGGGGTTTCCAATGTTTTTAGATGCTTTAAGGTGGTGATCTTGGTTATAAACTCATTTTGAGGCTATGGAACGATAGGTTCTTAGGTTTATGTGATATAAACATGATGATGCCTTTGGTTTATGAGGAAGCATATATGGTGTTTGTGTTTCGAGACTAGATTTGAAGGGCATGACTATTTGGGTACCTGTACCTATTACCCAGTAGTTTCAAGTTTGATACTTAAATTTTGGAAAAATGAAACCATAATATGGGTAGTCATGGAATAAATTTTGGAACAAGAGATGTTCTTGATTTTGAAGAGGAGTTCCAATAGAGCTTCTGGTTTAATGAGTCTGGCATGTCATGTAGCCTGGTGAGCTTGAATTTGTAGCATGTGCCATATGGTGGTGTGAGTCAGTTGATGACTGGGAGGTATGGGCTTGTACACTCACTATTAAATGTGAGATAGAAAATGTTGAATGTTTTTGTACATGGTACCATTTAAATATTAAATCAGTGAGTGGATAAGTGTGATCCAAAGACCATTGGTTTTAAATATATACTACATACATTGTTTCCCATGAGTTATGAAAATGTGATAAATGACACTCCATTGCAGAGGAGACATCGAAGATGAATCAGATGCTATGGAATGACCATATAGCTGAATCCTAGTCATGTATAAATAGAATGTTGAATGTAGATCAGTGAGATCTACACACAGCTAACAATAAAATATTGGTACACTTCTAGTTTAGAGAAAATCAGGACCCCTATCCTAAAATTATGTTGAGTACAATATGAGTGTGTAGGTTATATGCTTAGATTCTTAAATATCTTTTCATATTTGATAGATTAACTCTTTGTGGGTTGCGCTTGAGGGGTGGTATAAGGTTTATGGTGGGTATTTCACCTTTGACAATTTTAGGGTGGTGAACCTAGTTCTGAGTTGAAATCCAGCACTACCTTGGAAACCATTCTAGGGAAGTAGGAACATGTGATGTTAGGATATGATTATAAGGATACTCTTATGGTGGGGAGTATCAGATCCATCTTGGTTAGACATCTTCCTTTATGGAAGATTTTTTAACACTATAATACATTTAATTGGATGGTCAAGCTAGTTTAGTGATGTAGATGAGCAGTATGAGAGAATGACTATAGTTTACACACCAAGGATTTTCAAGTATGTGAAGGTTTATGGTGGGAAGTTTGTAACAACCCATGTTTTTTCAAATTAGAAATTTGAGCATAAATTTGATTTTATTTTCTTTTAGATTCTTGTAAGAGGTAAAATGGAAATTTTACCCAAGTAGATGGTATTGTATAATTTTTATAACCACTCCATTGGTCCCAAAATACGGTATTTACTATAGGAAATGAGTTAGTATAATATTGAGACATTTTAATTTTCATGGAATAATTAATAATTAATATAATTAATTAAATAATAATTTATTCACACGCATTCATTTAGCTATATCTTTTTAACAAAGTGTCAGATTGAGATTCAATCTTCTAAATTGAATCTATAATGAAGTATTTTTCCTAGGTAGGGTATAAAATTATGGTGGGTGCCAAGGTTGGTCCTGATCTCCGTTTTCTTTTATCTTTCTTTTTTTTCCTTTTCATATTTTCTTTTTTTTCTATTTTTATCAACTCCATTCTTACATTCTACCCTGTGGGATTTGTTCACCACAAATGAGAAAGTGTAGGGAGAGTTAGAGAGGGAAAAATAGGGACATAGAAAGTGAGGTGCCTCTATAGAGCTTGGGAGGATCTAGATTGTTGTGTGGTAGTGGCCAAACATGAATATGGGTGAAGATTTAACTAATTCCACCCGAAGGTAGTCCATTTTTATGTTTATGATAAAGATCCCCATAAATTTACTAATTTTTATATTTAAGGCCCTATTATTATTTCTTATCACCCATTGAGGATCTATATATAAATTTCACAGGAAAAATATGGTTTTGGCCCGATTTGAGCAGTTTCCCGTTCAAAAATCCTAATTATATGACATGTAGTTGAAGAACAAACACTATGTGTCTTTCCCATTCAGGGAAGATGATATTTTTAGTAGTACATACTATGTATATGGTACGCACTCAGTGTATTGGTAGTTAGCGATGTAGTTGAGTACCAAGACAGACATCCCATTTAGGGGTATGTTGTAGTGTAAAGTACAAGGCCAGACCCCGAGTGGGATGCACACTATGTAGAAGTACACATCCAAGTAGAATACTTGGTAAAGCCATGCGAGGTACATGGTCAGTTACCACATGTATGTTACACACCATGTACATGGTATACACACCATGCACATGGGTTTTATATGCAATGGTCAAATGGAGTACATGCCCAGGTGGGATTTTGAGGGCACATGTCATTTACTTGAGTATACATGTAATGTAGTCCTACCTTGATACCCTTTTTAGGGTTTTACTATTTACACCCCATAGTCATAATTTGACACATTAATTGATCATTGTGAGTAATTTTTCACTTATATCACGATGGTGAAACCCTTTAGGTGATTTTAGGACTCCGATGTGGCGATTCAGACTTTGTAGTTAATAGAGAGGTTCTTACTATGGTAATTGAATCTAGATATATCATGAGAGTGATCCCCTTGATCTGAGGTGAGCCATGATCCATATATCTATATTGGTATTCAAGGAATTTTACTTTTATTCTAAGAGGATATATTATCTTTTGACCCATAACATCCCACGAAGGATGTCTCTACCTTATTACTATTACCAAGGGTCCTATGTGGGTTTCCTTCGAATACATACAAACTTGAGGAGTCCCTTATAGAATCCCTCTATCTGTTTACTCTTATGAGGATCCCATGTAGAAAGCCTCTTCTTATGTTCGACCTAGAGGTAGGATTCCTTTGTTTACTTTATTCTTTGAAGGATCACATGCAGGATTCCTCTAGTATATTATAGTTTCTGAGGGTCCCCAGAGGGATGCCATCACTAATTTATGGACTTCGAGGATCCCAATTCGGATGTATCTCATGCGTTTTGACTTGAGGGACCTAGTGGGTTCCTCAATGTTTGAAAAAAAATGAGCTAGTATGTTGGGTTTGGGTAGATATGGTAGTAGGTGTCAACTTATAACAAAAACCAGACATGTAATATGTGAGGATATGGTAGTAGTGGTTGGTTTAGGCATTAGAAAACCCTCACTATTTTATTTACTAATTAACATAACTATCGTTTATGCATCTATTCTTTCTAGTGGTTCTTCATGATTCTCAACTGAAGATCCTGATTTGATGCGATATTTATTTGGGGATTCCCAGATGTACTTCCCAGGGTCTGGCTTCAGAACATTTTTATCATTTGTTATTTTATTAGGATACCCATAGGTACTTTCTAGTATTTAGTTTTTGATCCCACATGATTTAATATTATTTTATTGGGTTACCTAGAAATACTTCTTGAGGTTTGGAATATGAGATGTAATCATAGATGATTATGCTCTCCCAAGTGATAGTGATGATTATGTTATCCTTGTTTGATTAGTTGACCATGATGTTGGTCTTGGAGCTCCTCAACAATGATTTAACATGCACTCAAGGATGATTATCATATCCCTAGTGATGGGGGTGATTATTCTCTCCCTGATTAATTACTTGACTGTGGTGTTGGATATTTCACTTCACATCATTGATGCACTCTAGGATGATTTTGCTCTCCCAAACGATACCTAGGATGCATCCTAGGGTTTGGTGGATGATCTATTACAATACTGAACTCACCAGAGTTGATTTAGAGTGTGTTTTTGAGTAATTTTATTTTCAATGGATACCAAGAATGTACTTGGATCTGAAAAAGCATTAATTTTTCCTATTTCCTAAGGGTCAGCCTCTTAGGGATTATCTGAGTTGCAATGTTGTGACCACCTATGGATCAGGAACTAGGGCTCATAAATTGTATTGGGTTTATATAACATGAGTTTAATTACTTCCATATTAGATAACATTTATTTTATGTCCATATATTTCCTAGAATCCTTCATTATAGTGATTAGAGGTGAGTATGGGTGATCCTTGGGATAGGAAATGTATCCCCATGTGGTGATATAGCTAGGTCAGAGACATTTCTGGAATTGGCTGAATTAGGCATTGTCAATCGGGATTACAAAACCAGGGATAAAATTATTTATACACATTTTGAGTAGTAAAATATCAATATCAATACACTTTTCATAGGATGTATAGATGATCTAGATTACCGACCCAAGGATCAACTACTTTTGATTTATGTAATTTTTCACCATACTAACATAAATACAAATATATATATATATATATATTTGAATATATATTTATATTTATATTCAGACACAAATATATATATATATATATACACGTGATGAAACAATGTCCAGTTTATTGGGGTCACAAAACCAAGGATCGACTGGGGATCCACTTTTTTTTTATCATAACCAATTGTATCTCGACTATGATGATAATATTTTATGAGCATTCACTTATGGATGTAGTTTATAGGTTCAACATTGGCTGTCCTACTGGGATTATTTCTTACCCTCTATACATGCACCTTGGTGTGTTTAGACCATATGTTTTCTTTCAGGTTGATCATTAATACACGATGGAAGGGATGATTCCTTTGGTAGCATGATCGAGAAGAGCCACTCATGAGGATTCTTTTGATCAGGTTGGAGTAACTCAAAATTTTCATGGAGAACAGGTATGTGGTATGGCTTGGAGTTAGTATTAGAGACTTTTTCTTTTATTTTAGTTTCATTTATGTACTCCTACATGTTTGGTCAGACCAATGTGTGACTAGTTTTGTATGTTTGACTTGGATATTCAAGACTTTTTTGAATTTAATTTATTATTATAGTACGATTCTATTTTAGTTTACTTACTAATTATAGAATTTATTTATTTATTTATATGGAATATGTTTTTTTATTTTTTCTGTTTTATTTCTCTAATATGTGGGAATAATATCCTCATAGACACACCCTAGGACCTCACTGTTAGTTAGAAGCCTCTGGTTTTTGAGGAGGTACATTTGAGGTCTTATGGTGAACTGGCTCAGTGCACTAGTTTATTAACATCTAGGTTATGATGTCCAAAACTAGTAATAATGACACTTACTATATGAACTATGAAATTTCTTCATATTTGAGTAGAACATATTTATGATTTCTATGTTGTTTGTCATATGAGATCCATTTTTCATGGTCACTACTAAAAACAATTCCATATTTATCAAATACCAATAATTTATTATCAATATAATCATTGATATTCCAATAATTACATCCAATTTAATTATTCTTTTATGAATTTTATGATTGGAAATAGTAAGAGGAAAATTTAATATTTCCTCTTTGAAATGCACTTATACAATTGACCATTCAAGAGATAATTTTTTTACATACCTTTTTATTTAAAATTTTCATATATATCTTAGATGGGTACATCCATTGAAATTATACCATCCTTCCACATTTTGTTTCCTATAGAAAATGTAACATTAAATGTTCCATTGAATCATATAAGGCCAATGTATTTTTTTTCTAATTTACATTAACTTAAAAAAATATCATCTTACAATTTATTTAATTTATCATAGTCTAATGTTAAAGAACAAATGTTTTAAATATATATGATATTTTAGTCAAAAAATATAAATTTTATTAACTCAAAACCCCTATAAGACCAATAGACAATAGATTTTTCATTATGATATTAAAATTAGGGCTTTTTAACCCGGTTATATGAAATTTTATTACAAAATGAAATTGAATATCCCATCGGATGGTGATGATGAAGTGATTCTTTTTTTAAAAACTATTTTCAATTTAAGTAAATGATATATATATATATGAAGATAAATTGATGTTTCTTATGGGTTTTCTAGAAGTTAGTTCATTAAAATTTCATACTTCAGATGGTGGAACCATCAGAATTAGGAACTCCATAGATGCATATTCTATGATTGGACAATGAAGCTGAGGAAGGGATGATTGATTTATCTAAAGTTTAGAAGGTCCATTTCATTGTATATAATAAGGAGGATACTATATTATGTTATGATTATAGATAAATAATTTTTTATAATTCTATAATATATCTAGAATTTTCCTATACATATGATGATTGTTGAGATGAGATTAATTATGATTTCCGGACAAGTTTTGAATATTGAAAGAGCACTGTATACTATATGTTTAGTTAAATATACTTCTTATTTAAAAGATAATGACTTGAGTAATATTTTAGAATTAGATAATTTTTTTTAACACATTCATATGTTTACTGTAGTAATAGATACAACATTATAAGTTATAATATGATCAACCAAAGGACATTAGCCCGAGGGTAAAACCATTGAGTGTTACTTGATAAAGAAGACCAGAAACTAGGGTGACCAGAAGATAATGGAGAATGAATTTATTTTAAAAAAATTAATATTTAAATTGATCCATTCCTAAGGAATGTAAGGTAAATATATCCTTTCAAATATATAAATAAAGAATTTGTAAAATACATTGAATACACAAAGAGTCACTCCTAAAAAAATATAATCAGTGAGAGATATACTGGAAATGATAAGATGTAATATCAAATTAAGAAGAGGCTAATGAAACCATTATAATAGTTTACTATCCCAAAATAACATAAAGGTTATCAAATGTTATACTCAGTTGGTAGAATACAATTTTTGGATATATATTTGTGAATTAGGTGAAGATCACAAGAATCATTGGAATCAAGATAAAGTGTGTTTAAAGTTTATGATTCATGAAGAAGTTTGAGTGTATCAGTGATAAAGGTGGAACCAAAAGTAGTGAATAATGACTCATATAGAATTACATGCACAAAAAAAATTTCTAGAATACTTTACATTTTTGTGAAGTGAACATTATGGTGATATTGATTTAGATGATAAAAGTTAGAAAATTCATGATTGTAAATTCATGATTCAAAAAATCAATTACAGGATAGTTTAGGTAATTTGATGCTAATTTTTACTAAGTTTTTGATGGAGTAAATCTATGATATATTTATATACATTAAAGGAGGTTGATTTAAAAATGACTTGGTGGGTGTTTAAAACTGAATCCCATGCATTCCCTATATTTTTTGGATACTAGGATTTCATATAAAGGATAATTTTATTTAACTGAGATACATATGGGAATGAGAAGTTTCTTATGATATTATTGAGAAGAATAAAACTAAGGGATCATCTTAACAAGTACATATTATAGGATCTATTGTCTTGATGATTTGAGAAGATAAGGACATTAAGTTCTAATCAATAATATTAAGGACCCTGGATTCAGATAACCAGAAGATATCAAGCACGCCCAGCATCAAACACCCACATGGGGATGTTCTAGCAACTAAAATCCTTGAAAATAATTGATATAGATTTTTTTTGAAATGATATGAAGGATGATACCAATGTCACAAAAATACAACATTATTTTTGGGTGTTAAAGTACTCAAAGTTGAGAGCTTTATATTTAGTTTATCGAAAGCAGGGATAGTACCATGTGCATATTGAGTATAATAGAACTAGTTTAAGTTGCATTTGAATATGTATCTGGGGAGTTCATGAAGAACATTTTAAGACTTGTGGTTTTAATATAAACAATTCAACCATTCCTACTAGGAGGTAGAAGATGTTTCTCATGATATAACTTAACCACAAGTTTAATATCATGGTAATAATATTTTAGGATAATAAATTTAATTACGGGTAACATATATAATAACTTGATTCATTGTAACAATTATATTTATATAAAAATATATGGATTATAAAAATAATAATATGAAATAAGGAGTTGGTTTCTCACATTGGGTTCGAACCTTATAAAAATATTTTTGTTTTTTCCTTTAAATTATCTAAATTTCATATGAGAATAAGTATTGATGGTTTATATCAATGATTCATACATCTTAACCAATGATAGAGGTTCAAAAAAATTAAATAGGGTAAAAATTTTGGCAGAATTTATTCAATAAAAATTTTTCTACACTTATTCAACCATTTAGTGTTTATAAATGGTAAACTAGGACTAACAAGTGGCATGAGAGATATCCAAATTTCCTTTGTTTGGATCAATTTTTTTCCCTTAGTTTATTTTAATTATTTATATGAAGTGAATATTTTTAGAAGTTGAATAAATATTTCCTATTAATGACAATGAATATATTCTTGATTTTAAGAAAATGGAAGTTATTTCTAGTAGTGGTAACATGAAATTTTTATCTAAAACCTTAAAAACCATAAGAAAAAAGATTCTTATAAGTAAAAGAGTTTGTGATTCAAAATAAGTAAAAGAGAAAACTTCCACTAGATGATGAAAAATATATAGGGATTTAGAATAATAAATATGAAAATATTCATCCCCCAAAAGAGGAAAGCTCAAGTTGTGATGATTATTAATCTTTTGAAATAATAAAATATTTTTTACTTTGAAATAAAGGATTATATGAATAATTCCCCTATTGAAGATATTATATACATAATTAATTTTTTCAAGGCCCTACAGGAATAAGAGGAAATAATGGAATCAAAATCCAATGATATGGAGGATTTATTGGATAGGAAATTTTACAATTAAAAAACATCCATAGAAATATTGGAATCATAAAAACAATAAAAATTACTTTTCAATTAAAAAATTCCTTAGTCAAAGAGTAATTGTAAAGGAATGTCTATGAGAAATTATTCTTTAAGAAAGTTATTTAATAATCAATTCATGCATTGAATGTTATAACTAGTGTCATGAACTCCTATTTATAGATAAATTATATAAGAATAAAAGATCTTGATAACTCCATATTAGGTAGAATGAATTTTCATGATGACCAGGTCTGGAAATTAAAAGTTGTGTGTGAAGTAAAATCAATTTTTTTTAAGATTAAAAAAAATTGATTTAAAGTATATTGAGTTGGAGATAAAATTTAATAATATGGAATTTACTCAAGTTTAATCTTTACATAATGTTAATATAAGATATATAGTTGGAATTTATATAAAATTTCTTACTTTATAGAAGAATTAATCCAACAGTATATGAAATTTGAGTCAATCAGATGATTTATATTACACAGTCTTGAAGAAAAAGGTTACCCCATGTTTAAGTAAATTTGTTTTCACTAATTCCGATTATCTAAATAGTGCAGATAACAAAATAATTTTTAGAAAAAATTGTTAAAGAAAATTAGTGATACCCCCACCACTAATTGGAAGGCACAAAAAAAAAGAAAAATAGAACATGTAGTTCCCCTATGGTTCTCAAAATAAGGATATTTCTTCATGAAAAATTAAAAACCAAAATAATAAAAATATATCTACTGGCTTCTACTAGTTATATAGAAGGTTCAAACACCTGGACATTTACTATTTAAAAACATAAATTTTATTAGATAGATACAAGGAATGAATTAAGATAGAGAATAATGAAAATAAAAGAAAATTAATCTGGGTTCAAATAGCGTACAGAGAAGAAGTAAAATCCATTGACATATAAATATTTTAATATCATGAACAGTTTTTTGGAAGTTGCATAAAAAGTGGTATCAGAGATGAAGAGTGTTGGTTTACATCTACCTAGAACAAATAAATTAAAACCAATGGAAGGAGGATAAAAATATGAAGAGAAATAAAGGGATGATAGAATATAATAATACCTTGGGATTTTATCAAATGGAAGTTACAAAACCTCGAACACCATAGAAATAAGGAAAATAATACACCATGCCTTAGAAAATATGCTTCTTTTAAGGAAGGAAGTTCTATATCATAGATAATTGTAAACTATCCATGAATGCTGATAGTAGCGGAATAAATTTTGATCAGTAAAAAAATACAGGAAATAAACAAATAGATTGGTTTAGTGGAAGAAATATTTGATTAAGAAGTTAAGGTAAAAAAAGTTACCATAGAAGGGTAGCTTATCAGAAACAAATAATTTTTTGCAGGAAAAGTAAGAAGGATGAAAACACTCCTAATAAGTACATGAAAATGTTACTAGAAAATTAGAGGTTTGTGTATAAAAGGAATCATTCATAATAAGATTAAGAGTTTTCTCTGAAAATATAATATCATCATAAGTTAAAAATAGAACATGTTCTGAATGTTTACATGATAGTTTAGAAATATATGCTAAATGAGGCAAGGAAAATGGAAGCTAATTAAAAGAAGAATGATTTTTTAGCAGAAGTTAAATAGAAATATTTTCAAAAAGGTAAAATATAAAAGTAAGAAAAATAAGTCCATACCACCCAAGAATATTGATGCCTAAAAAACAAAGGGTCAAATGAAGAATAAAAATAAAGATAAAGTGAAGAGAGTTTCTATATTGGGAAACCCTTCTAAATCCTATTTCTCTAATGGATGAGCAAATAAAGATCCACCTCATTCCCATATAAGTTGAATTTTTATCATTATAAAAGGAATTAAAGGTAATATAATTTATGGGGATACCTAAAGAAGATGAATGGATTTCACCCATTTAGGGGGAGTGAATACGATGTTGGTGAATTTTTGGAAATTTGATAAATTTGAGTGAATACTCTAATTTTTAGACATCCAAATAACAGAGAAACTACATGGTAAAAATCCAGTGTATTGAAGAATTAAAGTACCTAAAAGTAGAACGTTTGGATGAATATGAAGTTTCATATGATGAAAATATAGGGATTGTAGTTTCTATAATATTTAAGGTATTATGATACTATCCCCTACTTGTGTATAAAAATTTATTCTGGGATTAAGGGTGAAAAATTTATTAGTCAACGAGAAAGTTAAAAAGTATTTTATAAAGGGGTAGTAACCTATATTTTTTGATTGAATGTTTTTTATTTATTTTTCTGAGATGGTTACAACATGATTCTTTGAAAAAGTATTAAAATTAACCATGGAATAAGACTCACAAGTGGTATCACTTGATGAATCAGTAATTAAAAACTTTGTATCCAAATTTAATCGCACTTTATTTCTACACCTAGCATGGCTCAGAAAGATGTATAGTTGATTGATTTATGGATCATTTCTTTGAGTAAATATGATTGAATCTATCTCTTAAGAAATTAAATTGTTTTTTTATCCGAATAAACAATCAGTGTAGAATATGAAAGGTAATGAAGGGTTTAGTCCTAAGTAACGTCTTTGAATTTATTGTCAATATGGGGGAAAAGAAATCATTAACATAAAAGAGAGATTTGTATTGAAAAAAATACAAATTTCGGGATTGAGGATCCCAAAATATCGTGATGATAAAGTATTATATTTGTTTTCAGTAACTATTTTCAATTGAATTCAATGATTTTTAGATGAAGATAAAGTGAATTTTTCTATAGGTGTTTTGTAAGTAAGTTCATCAGAAGTTCATACCATGGATAATGGAACCATCGAAAGAAGGAAAACCATAGATGCGTATTCGATGACCGAATGATGACAATGAAAGAATTATAAGTTATTTATTATAATATTGGTAGTCACATGTCACCATAAGTATAGATGAGGAGACTTGAGTAAGTTATGGTTACAGATGAAGAAGAGTTCACTGAGTCTTCAATATATCCCGAAGTAGACTAAACATCTAAGGATTGTTGAGATTATCTTAAGTATTACTTCATAAAATGTGATGAATATTGAAGTGGAATTTTTTAATACATGTTGAGATAAAGATACATGTTTATTAGAAGTTAATGGATCAAGGAATATTTCAAAAATGGATTCATAGGTATAACATATCCAGAAGTGGATTAAACCATTAGATACACTATAATATGTTACAAGATGATCTACCAAATATTTTTATCCCAATGGTACAAATACTAGAAGTCCCTTAGTGAAGAAGACCAGAGAAGATCGTGGAGGATGAACCACATTGAATAATTTTTTGAGTCCTTAAGATTGATCCATGTGGAATGTACGATAAATATAACCTTATGAAGCTAGATTCTAATAATTTGTAAAAGTAATGAAGTGCACTAAGAGTCACACCTGAAGAAGCAACAAAACTAGAGGATATAATAGAAATGGTAAGT
Organism: Viscum album; assembly: GCA_963277665.1. Taxonomy (NCBI): domain Eukaryota; kingdom Viridiplantae; phylum Streptophyta; class Magnoliopsida; order Santalales; family Viscaceae; genus Viscum; species Viscum album. The sequence continues at coordinate 344,442,721 of OY728141.1, forward strand.
TGTAATTTCATCAGAAGGAAAAGACATGAAAAGAATTAAAAGACTCGAGTAGCCAAATCCATTTTACAGGTGATTGTAATTTATACTGATTTTTTGGAAGCCAATGTTTGAACACATGTCATTGCAGTGGATAAATATCCCTAGAATGAAGTTAGAGTTCATTTTAAGTTCAAGTGGTTGGAAAAATTTTGAGTGTATTAGTGAAAAAATAGTACCATAAATAGTAAAAAATCATTCCTATAGAGGTACATGAACTATAAGATTCCAAAAAACCTTATATTTATGTGAATTAAATATTATGTTGATACAAACTTCGAAATTAAATGATTTTAAATTCAAGAAGGGAACTATGTGATTTGAGACAATATTTGTGAGAGTTTTTTTGTAAGTTGACATCGAGTTTTGTTGATGAAACTATGAATTCAGTCTCTATTATCATTAGAGGCATTAAATGTAGTTGATTGGAAAATGAGTTGGTGAGATTTTCAATTCTAACCCTGACTATTCCCTACATTTCTCAGATACTAGATATATATATAAAGGGGTACATCATTCAAGTGAGATACTGATGAGAGTGACAATTTTTTGATGACATTTTTAAGATTTATAAAATATATGGAGCAGCCGAACAACTACTTTTCATAAGATTTGAGAAGTCCAAAATTTGAATTTATAAAGAAGAAGAGTAATGTATCCATAATTATAGAATCATTAGATAATGAGAAATTAAAGCATCCAATTACTACTTTATGAAGGTTAATTCACTGAAGTTCATGAAATTAAGATTTCTAGAAATTATATTTTTTAAAGGAGAAGAAGTCAAAGACTGAAGTAATGAACAAAAAAAATTATTTACTGGTATCAAAGTACTCAAGGATGAGGGAAACATATTCAGTTTACTAATATCATGGACAAACTTATGCGCATACTGGGTATGAAAAAACTATTTCAGGTTATAGTTAATGATTTTTTAATGGATTTAAACAATAACCTTTGAAGAATGTTGATTCCATCATAAAAAATGATACTATTTTTAATAGGAGGTAGAAGAGGATTTTTTAGAGATATCCTAACCACACATGTAATATTGTGGTAATGAGAAATTTAGATAATAATTTTTCCCTTGATAAAAGTTTAATAACTTACTACATTTTAAATCTTATAAGAATAGTGAAATCTATGGATTGATATGATAACCAGAAACAACAAGGTGTAGGTTTGCCACACTAGGGAAGAACCTTATAAAAATACCTATGTGTGTTTCCTTTACATTATCTAAATTTCATTTGGGAGTAAGTATTTATGTAATATATTAAATATGTATACATATTAATCAAGGGAAAAGCTTTGAAAAACTTAAAGGTGGTAAAATATTTAGCTAAAGTTATTTATTAAAAAGTTGTCAACACTGATTCACCCCTATCAGTGTAGTTTCTCGATACACAGGGACTAAGAAAGTTAAATTAGAAGAATAAACTTTTTTCAATATTGGATTTTCAATCCACTGAGATAATAATAAATTACTTTTTTTAGATTGTGCATAAAATAATTTTGGATTGGTTAAATTTTTTGGTATGCCATTTTCAAATAACTGAAGTTCAAGACACCTAAAATTTTAGGAAATATAAAACCATGCATTTAGTGTATCTTCAATCTTTCCTGGTGTGTATAAAATAACATAGAATATTTTATCAATATATTTATTTTCAATATGAATTACACATAACAGGTGATGTAACAGTAAATCAAACCAAAATTCGAGATCCCCAAAAGTAATTTGTAACATCTAGTTTTGATCTCTCCCAAAGTATCATTATTTTTATTAGTTCATTGTTGGTACAAAAGTAATATGAGGTAATAAATAAAATATATCTTCCACCTAAATGACTGATATAATTATTGGAGTTCTATCACTTATAATTCTAACATTCGTAAAATTATTTCTATTCTTTCATAAAGGATGGTCGGTGTGAAGAAACCTATGAGAATAATCAAAAAATAATTTTTTTTATATTGACAAGAACAAATTCTTTACAATCACCCATGAAATATGGACATGATTTAGGACCCTGTGTATTTCTTCCATATAACATACCAAATTAATGAAATTCATTGATTTTACACATTAATGTTGTTCTTGTTACAAAAATATATTGTGTAACTTCACTATATATAGTGACACCACCACTAAATATTAAATTTAACTCTAATAAATAGTTTAAAATAAATATCGATATTTTTAATTGTATTTCCTATAATTAATTACGATAAGTATAAATTGAAGAACCCTTAGGAAGATTTAATATTGAATAACCCTAATTAAGTGAATTGAAAACATAGGGGATGAGTTGATCTCAATTGATTCTTGGTCAATGTGGTATTGATCTTACACAGAGGGATATAGTTCTCTCCTAATCACTATTCTATCCTATAGTGAGGTGTTTAGATGACTTTCACATTAGAGGATTGTTTTGAATTTTTTATTTAGGTAATTCCTTCATGATTTTAGAATATTTTCATGTTTTATTCATTGATAACATCATCATGGATGCATTTGAAGCACTTTGGAGTTATTTAGAGATGCCCATGAATTATGTTCTTCTACTAAGACTACATGAAAATGATCATTTATAAACTATTTTTGAAATCATCATTAAATGTTTCATTTTATATTTTAGTGGTGGTTTTAGAAAACCGTCACTGATTTTGGTAGTATATTAAAAAAATCACCGTCATTTAGTGGGGATCAAAATTATTTCCAAATATGAAATTTTATTTATTTCTTATTTAATTTTAGTAATATTTTTTTTATGAATGAAGGTAAAATTAATAATATTAAAAATTAATAATAATAAATAATTTAAATTTCTGTGACTTGTAATTTGTTAAATATTAATTATGTATTATTAAAAAAATATTTTTTTAATTTTTTTTAATTTTTTATTAATAATTAATTAATAATTATTAATTAATTATTAATAATTATTAATAATTATGAATTAATTATTAATAATTATTAATAATTATTAAATATTTACTAATTCGTACTTAGTAATTATTAATTAGTAATTAGTAATTATTAATAATTAATAATTAATTATTATTTATCATTTATTAATTATTAATTATTAATTATTAATTTTCAATTTTCAATTATTAAGTATAAATTATTTATAATTATCAATTATATATTATTTAAAATTGCAATTACTTATCAGTTTTTTATTATTAAATTTTAATTATTAATTATTAATTATCATTTATTAATTATTAATATTCAAGTTTAAATTACTAATTATCAATTAATTATAATTATTAATTATATATTATTTATAATTTTAATTACTTTTCAATTACTAATTATTAATTATTATTAATGAAATTTTAATTAATATTGACTATTTATCAAAAAATTTATTGAAAATTAATTAATTAATTTATTTTTAATTGGTAAATATTAATAACTAATCATTTTTAATAATTATTATTTCATTATGATCTTTCAATTTTATTCCATAGTTATTTATATAATTTCTTAGGCTTTTCAAATTGGTTAAATAACATTTATTGACATATTGTTACATGTGAATTCATTTGGTGAAGCAGTTAACACTTATAGATTTAAGTGAAAATTGGTGGGAGTAGTGTATGGATGAGTGACCTCCTAGGAAGTTATAGTGTAATATAAAAAATGTTGAAACAAGTAGGTTAAATATCATTTATTGAAATACAAATACATGCAAATACATTTAGTGGAGTGGTTAGTACTAAAAGAGTTAAGCAAGAATGAGTGGAAGGAGTTTAAAGATGAGTGACCTGATGAGAAGTTGTTGTGCCATGTATAAAAAAATATAAAATAAATTATAAAATAAATAAAAAATTTATTTTAAATAAATAAAAATCTTGTAAATAAATTCTTTTTAATAAAAAATATAATTTTTTTAGTTTTTTTAAATACACATTTCAGTAATTAACTAACATTAATCCTTTATAAATGGTTTAAACTATTGAAAAAAAATCCAATGCTAAATTATTTTCAATAACATCATAAAATGAAAACTAATATAGAAATCCACAATATTTTTGAGAAACCATTATTAAACATTTAGCAGTAGTTTTAACCGCTTTTAAATACCGTTTTTCTTGTAGTGTAATAAAAAATTCATGATGTTAATGGTGGAGATCATGCCTAAAAATGGTTTCATTACTCTTACATAGAAGTAAATGTATTGTACATGAGAAGAAAGCACATTTTAGTTGGTTTGGTCACACTGTGAGGATGCTGATGGGGGAATGGGTTAATCATACATGAGAATCTAGTACACCAGAGTTAATCTGTCATGATAAAGGAATTATTCTAATGTATGTAGGACCACTCCACAAATATATTATTTTCTCCATGAGAAATCATGTGAGGATTTATAAGGAGTTGACTTTGCTATGAAGGCCAACCTATGAGAATTCAGATCCACATTGGTAAAGGAGTCAAGTTTTCTTATGTTGCGAGACAATGGTTCAAACTATAGGATGTGGTTAAGAAAAGAAGACCACACAACATTAGAAGAAATACACCTCTACAACATGGGAAATAAAGTTTTGAGGATTTGTTGGATCTAGATATTTTAGGTATTCCACACCACAATACTTGTTCCACACTATAATGAGTCATATTGAATAATATTGGTGGATTATTGATTTTATAAAAATTGAATATTCCACATCATAATCTACTTGTAATGATGAAAATATAGTCAAAAATATTATGAGATACTACAAGATATTTAGGATTTAGTCTTTCATATCATTCATATTTGATGGTCATGTCATAGTCAAAAGCAACACACCATAACCCATTTTAACTGTAAATATGTGGATAAATTCTTAAAGATAAGAATATGTGGAAAAAATATGAGAATCTTAGAGAATTAGATACCATTCTAAAAAGGGTTCTGAGAGTTATTTAGGAGAAGAAAAAGAGTTCACAACAATTTTAAATTTTAAAGGCACATGAGGTATGATAAGCGAAGATATTCAACTTTTTATCACACACTTTTCATCTTTTAATTGGAGTTTAAGACAATCCTTTTACAAGTTTCATCATTAATTTGATAATAAATTTTAAAATGGGTAGAAACATTACAATCCCTACACCCCAAGGATTATCCACATGATAAGAAGGTCGATCGAACCCTTTAAAAATCCTTATGTCCTTATGTGTTCTTTCTTAATTAATCTCTCATCATCACATCACCACCATTTATATATATTTTCACTAACCAACAATGGGAATCATGTTGTTTGTGAGAGTTAGTGTTTTTGAAAACCAATGATATAAACCCCCTCTCTGTGGTGGTATACACTTTCTAAGGACTATAATTTAGTTTCAAAGAAACATTACACTAAAATATTCATTAATGATTTGATAATTAGATGAATATAAATTGTTATAAGAGAAATCATGAAATGGTTCTTGGTGATATTCCCACAAATTTTAGTTTTCTTTAAAGTTATTATATCTTTTATTGACGAGATCCATAGAGTTAATGAATACCATCAACAAAAACCAGGTTCCATTATTTTTGGTAAGTTATTCTATCTATAGAGAGAGGATGGTTTTGTAACTTCTATCACTTAACCTGGTCATTATTGATATCATCGAGAACAATGTTAATCTTATTGAAACCGGAATAACCCATACTTTTCAAAATAATAAGAACATCCAATCTTATGGGAGATCAAATAACTTGTTAAATTTATCACTCTCAAATAAAGAGATGCCACGAGTTATGGGAACGAATCCAACAAACAAAATCTAGAAGAAACAATATTATATCTATAAATGAAACATGAAGGTGAAAGAGTCTCAGTTATAAACCTGTTAGGATGAGTTTCAAGATATTAGAATAAGTGAAGATTAATTGGTGGATGAATTATTTGTTTGATTGAAAAAATTATAATATTGAGTCAAATCTACTGTGAAATTCTTGAATATTCTAATTTTTTTAATAATCTAATTAGAATTTTCCTAGATAAATTTTATATGATAATTTTAGACCTTGTGGATCAGGACATGGATAAGTGGGCTATCAAAAACCTCGAAAATGTTTTTACCACTTAATATATGAGAAGAGGGTCGACCTTAAGGAGAAAAGAAAAAATATATAATTTGACCACATTCAATTATTTAAAAGCCTCAAATTATATTGAGTCAATGAAGTCTCATGATAAAAAAACCAATGTTGAGGATGATTCCATGGATTTTGAAGAATTCATCTCTTCATTTTCAGAAGGCATGAACTGAGGAAAAGGTAAATATAGAGTCAATATTACATTTAAATTCATTATTGAAGATAAGTATTACTAAATTTCAAAAAGAGTCTCCGAGAAGAAAGAAGAATATGAGAAAGATAATAAACTCAAAAGACCCACTAAGAATAAAAAGATGGTTAACAATCACACTAGAGAAATATTCTTCAAAGGAAAAGGAAAATATAATACAAAAAATTATAAAAATATTTTCTCATAACATGATGTGACATATATTGATAAGGAAAGTGAGAGAATAATAAAACTCATAGGATAATGGTAAAATAATATTTAGGGAAAATCAAAATAGTTAAAATATTCCTCAAGTAGAGAAATAGAGTAAATGATTAGTGAAGAAGAAATTATTGATGAAGACACACCAAATGAGATTCAAATTATAGTGGACCTCATGGTGTGATCAAAATATAATATAAGTCTTAAAAGGGAAAATAAAGCACTGAATATAGAGAATGATTCATTAATGAAATACCTTAATGATTCAAAATCTAAAGCGATTGTAGAGAAGGATATTGAGTTAAAACAAAATTTGAATGTTCTCAATGCAATTCTTGAAGAAAGAGATAAAATTATTGATTTTATAGCTGAAAAATGGTTGAAAATAATTAAGAGGTGAAGGTTTTTGATGTAAAAAAAGTAGAAAATGAAAATATCATGAGTAAATCCAAATATTTGGACTACAAAAATTTAGTTATTGAAGCTAGATAAAGGTATGAAGTAATGGATAATGTTTTTACTAATTCTAGGTAGTAAGGTGATTTTCCTATGGTGACAAGATCAATTCATTTGGACACCTGTATGTTCAATTCTATAGGTGGAAGTAATGATAAAGGAAAGAAAAATGTAATTACCTCACCTAAAAATGTAGATACACCAAATTCAATAATTTATGATGGTGTTGTAAATTCCAATGGAAGAGAGGTGTGGAAAGAAAAGAATATTTAGGATAAGACTATGTTTAAGGTCAATGTAAATAAGAAGGATCCTAAGAATGAGTGTATCAAAAAAATTCAGATATCAAATTTAAATTAATCCCAATGATTATATTTTAATGAAAAAAATTTCAATTAGAGGAGATTTGTATTTGAGGAAATATGTTAGTGATATGAATTTTATGGACACAAAGCCTATGTATTATTTTATAATCAATTACACCATCAATTTAAGAATGGTTTTGAATCATGGGAAAGTAAATATGAAATTCCTAAATTCTATCCAAGAAAAAAAAGAGAAGTTCCAATTGTAAAATTATTTTAATTCTCTTAAGGAGGATTTGGGGAGGGGTGATCAACCTGGAACCACCAACAAAAAATTTATTACCATTCTATTGAAACAAATAAAGTATAATGAAAGTTCCCAATATTTTAAAAGGAACAATAATTAAGAGCGTGCTATAGTGGTTAAGGTGGATTGCGAGCCTAAGAAAGAGAGAATACATGAATACTTGATTGTCATTTCTCATCAAATATGACTTATAATAAATATATTTTGAATTATATCCAATGGTATGATGGTTTTGTCACTTTTAGAAACTATTAATCTCTCAATGTGAAAAATGTTGGATACACAAAGATTGGTAAGAAGAAATCCAGTGATGTTATCTTTGTTGATCAGATGAGGTAAAATCTTTATAGTGTTTCCAAACATTGTGATAATAGAAATGAGGTGATATTATGAAAAAATAAATGTGACATAAATAGGTTTAAGGAAAAAATAATAGTAATGAAGTGGTACTAAACAAATGACAAGTTATTCTAGATTTCGGATCATCATAATTCATGTTTCATGAGCATAAAATATAAAAACTAGATTTGACATGGAAGACTTGGACATATGGTGTAAAATAACATGGCTAAGATGGTAAATCATGATATTGTGAGACACATATCAAATATACAACATGAAGGACCCAACACATGTGTTACATTTTACAAGGGAAAGATTCTAAATAAGAGTCACAAGATAACAAAAATCTAAATGAAGAATCCTCTTGAGTTAGTACACTCGGATGTGTACAGACTGATGAAACTACACTAAAAAATGAAATTTACCAATATTGTTTTTGATTTACATGGTGGTTTAAACTACCAATAAATAATATATGATATTTTATCAAAACAATTGTGGATACCTATGTCAGGGATTTTCTTTTTCAGTTTTTTTAGAAAAACTGTAGTGAATCATTTTGTAGTAGTTTTTAGCTACTGTGAATTATTTAGGATGGGTTTAGAAGAAATTTTTATCATTTAATGAAAATTTTATTTTTTTATTTTAATCTTTTACTGAATATTAAAATAATACCGTACTTTTTTTTAATAAAATGTTTTTTATTAATTATTTATAAAACTCTTCCAATAAGATTAAGTAATGTGTATGTGGAGATTTGAACCCCATACCTCTTGGTTATTCAGCAGAGAATTTACCACTCCATCAAGAAATTTATTTGATAACTAAAAATATTTTAATATATATATAAATATAGATAAATACAAGTAATTACACACACACACACATAGGTACACATATTTATTTCATGAAATGACCCAAAGTCCTTAGATGTTTTTTAATTATTTCTTGATAATTTCCTTTTTAACTAGGTTGAGAGGGACCCCATACATGGCTTGGAAGCCTAGTAAAATAAGGATGATAAATATACCATAGGTTTAGTGACACAGAGGCCATGTACATGGCTCATAAGGCCAATTCTAAGACCCCACACTGAAACAACCCCTTCACTTGTCTCCCGTGTCTGTCACTCCAACTTGTAGTCCTGATTTCACATTCATTATTAGTCATCTCTACCTCCCCTTCTTGGGACTTGAACTGGAGTGTTCTATTCACTCCATGAATGAACCTCCACATCCAACTAATCCCTGGGTCCCACTTTTTCAACTTTTTCTCTCCATCTATTAAGTAATGCTTCAACATGGGGTATATGGACCTCTCTATGGCCTAAATTCCCTATGGACCAAAGGCCTTAGATGATCAAAATACATGTTGTCTGTAAGCATAAATTAGTGGTTCGTAGGGCCAAATTGGGTGAAAATTTCTTCTATTATAGTAACACCACAATACCCACTACAATACTACAACGATACTTTGGAAATACTCCCTCACTAGGATTTGATCCTAGGTTTCATGCAGGATTATAGTGTGTGTTAACCACTTGACTACCACCCCAACTATGTGTATATATATTTATTTCTACTTTATAAATTCATACATATAAATATCTATAAAAATATATAAATATAAATAAATTTTCGTATATAAATTTTCATATAATTAACTATAAATACATATAAATATATATAATGACATATAAATATTCATAAATACACACACACAAAAATATCAAAATATATAACCATATAATATATATAATTACATGTAAATATAAATACATATAAATCAACATAAATATCTATCATTATATTCAATTATAAATTGATAAACATACATTTATATAAATTATATATAAAAATACAAAAATATATATAAATACAACTACATATGTAATTAAAATAAATTAAATATGAATATAAATATATATATATATATAAACACATATAAATATTCATTTATATATATACAAACACACACACACACACACACATATAAATATCTATATATATACCCATAGAATATATATGAATATACAGACATATATATATCTGTAAATATATATAATTATAAACAAATATACATAAATATGTATAAATTATAGATAAATATACATAGATATATATAAATATAACTATATATATAATTAAATATAATCATATATAAAAAGAAATTAACACACACACACACACACATATATATATTCATAAATGGACACAGACACACACAAACCCACATAAGACACACACACACACACATAAATATTTATAAATATATAGAAATATACATAAACACACACACAAAAATACACACACACACACACATATATATATATATATATATGAATATATATATATATATATACCGATATAACAAATATAATATATATATATATATAATAAAATTGTAAAAAATATGATAAATATATTTAAATTATGTATAAATACAGCTATATATTCATACATATTTGATACTGGAGGTTCAATTACAACAAAACACATACAAACCCACACCTACAAGCTAGAAGGGCAGTCCATAGCCCCCCCAGGGATAACCCACCCATTAAAACTTTATTTATTTATTAATTATATTTAGGACCACATACCCCTTCAGTACAAGGCCCATAATACCCCATTATATGGACCAAAGTCCCACGAAAACTATACCTAAAGCCTTGAAACATTACATTATACCTTGTTATCTGTGTCTCCCCATCATGACCATCCTATACTATCGGGGAAAATCTCCCCATGTTTAAAATGAGGTAGAAATCCACCACATAAGAACGCCCCCTAAAAGGCTTGCATCAATGGATGACAGTTGCACATGAAGCCTCTCAAAGTCTGATGCAGGAGCATTGCCCGAGGTTGCACCAAGTCCCCACCATGTTTTCGCCAGTGGTACACATACTTGCACCACTAAACACATGATCTTACCTCTAAACGTCGAACACCGATCTCCCAACACCCGCCCTACCTTCATCAGCCACCATGTCATCGGCCCGACCACCTCTGCCGAAACATCCATGGATATGGTCACCTATTCTTCTGTCCCACACCGACATAAAATCCATAAACACTATCAGATTTATACCCTATTCCATCATCAGCTCACTTACTGAGTCGATATCCATGATGCATGCCCGCACTGATGCCATAGTCAGAGTGCCTCCCCCCTCTTCGTGACCGAATTACCCAACCGGTGGCACACCTAAACCACCCCTTCCTTCGAGTAGGGGTCCATATGAAAAATCACCTGTACAAGGGCCATAAAACATACCTGTTTCAATTAACTCCATCCCAACAAGCTGCTCCACCAAATCAAATTAGGCGCCAAATGGAGCGCAACTGATATTTGTACCTCAGTCTGCCAAAGGGATATGTAGTATTACGGGGCACCTCAACCACTAAGGCATAAACCAAACTACACTATATATACATAAATATACATTAATACTAATATAATTAAAAATAATTATACAATAATATAAATAATAATAAAATAATAAAATATATAAATATATATAAACACATGTACATATACATTAATATTAATAATTATTTAATTAGATATAAATATACACAAATAAATATATATCAGTACAACTATATATATATATATATAATTAAATATAATGAAATATAAATATAAATATATACGTATATGTATATATATAAACACATATAAATATACATATCAGGAAGGTTCATGAGTCGAGCATGCTCAACCCTAAATTTTAATAAAGTAAATAAAAATGCATGAACATTGTGACTCAAAGCATGTTGAACATAAAGCACCACCAAAGAAAAAAGTGACAAAAATAAATCTACTTAAAAAACAACAAGAAGAAGCGATAGACCCATCCAAAATAAAATTAAGGCCTAAGGACCCCCATTATTACATAGACCATCAACACATGTAGACTACATGAAGTTCCATTGGAAATCAGTCTGAATCACCAATACATGATCCAAAGAGACCAACATGTCATCCATCCTACGAAGGGCCCTACGCATCCAAATCCCATACGTATTCAGGCCATTGTCCATCAAAATCTACCCTGAGGGCATCAACCCCTTCAATATCGACACCCATGTGTCATCCATGCACCAAAACTTCATCATTAGTCTTGTTCCATAGACCCATCATAATCCCATTCCACTAATATCTAAAGTGGATCGAGGCCATCACACCCATTGAAATACTATGACATTGAAAATAACCATGAGATTCATACCCCACCAACATTCTATGTCCCCACAAACCACTCGAGAGTCCCACATCAAACCCAATCCTCCATATAAACCATCAGAACATATATAAATGGACCACATACCATTTTCTCATTAAGGACCAAATCTAGGACCACTCTACTATTAAAAAATAGTTTCCAACAATCCATCCTATGACTAGTGACAAATCCCAAGGTCACCTCCCTTTTTCTTCTCAAGGTCATCTTAGTCTATATCACAAGTCATTGCATGTCAAAAACTACTATCATCAACCAAAAAGGTTCATCAGCTTACCATCCCTGCCATATCTGTACATTGAAACACACCATTATCCCAATGCCATCCATTAACATTTTATTCTTTCCATAGTCATCACATCGCTGCCACACACCATCCGCTCCTTTAAGATCACAAACCCATGTCACTAACAAGATCCCCTTATCATCACCAACTAACTCCCGACCATCATACCTACCATTAGTGAGGATTCCATCATCACCATCCATCACCCAAAGGATTCAAAATGGACTCCAAAAATGAAAAAACCACATCACCTCCAAGGTCCCAACTCACCACTTTTGGGGTACCAAATCTCTCTCCATCTTGTTCCTTATGCCTAATATCATCAATGATCTTCTCTATTCTCTCTGTTGCGGTGGGTCCTCTATTGGATCTTCAAAAATAATCAAGTCCTAAAATGATATCCTTTTCCAAAATAACCCATGCCGATCGAAGTCATTTATCCTTTCAAAGGTCATCACCCAATGAAATAGCCCACTTCCATGATTTGAAGGCCCACCATTAAAATCATCCCTAACATATTTTGATTCAAACACACTGATACTTCCTTATCCATCATCCTAATTGCTTCCAGAGACAATCAACTTAAAATAGTTATTTGTTAGAACCTTTATGCTCACATTATTCTTAGTAGGATGAACATGAGACATGATCATGAGAGGATAAGTTTCATTTTGATAGAATATTCTATTCAAGTTGATGTTATCTAATTTTGAATCCTCATATCTGGATGATTTATGATTAGAGGCATGTAGATCAAAAGTCTCCCTATCTGTAGCATGAGATAATCCTATATAACATTGGCTATCATGAGTCGCAACATTAGAGAGCTATATTTTTATGCCATATGAACCCAAGTTTGAAGGACCCACTACAATCTTATTCCCTTTATCCAACCTATTAAAATTATTAAAAATGATAAAATTCTTCTTATTAGATTGTATAGATCCTTCATAAAAATCTATTCTTGATATATAATCAATTTTAATTACAGTAGGGTAATGAGAATCACCATTTCCATGGGAATTAAATGTCACCATCTCAACTCTCATACGGGCTCTTACTATACTATAATTAGATGTAGTGGGAACATTACCATCCTTTTATTTGTTCAAAACTATAATTTTGTTCAAATACTCCATTAGAGATTTAGTAGATTTAGATTATTGACTTGGATAAACAGATTTATTGGAGGGCACTACCACTTTGAATTTTCCCTAATCAAGAATTGAGTTTCATATTCCATCCTCTTCTTTCCCATGTGAAATAAGAGAACTTTTTGGTTTTGATTTCACAAAGGTGGCTTATTACATTATCATTTTCCATTTGTGACTATTGGGAGATATCATAATTCATTATTACCATATATTGATGTCGATATTGTCCTGTTTAGACAATCAATTTATAACTTGACTATCATTAGATTCCTCATTATCTTGATCATATCCTAAACCTTTAAATACAGAATCCTTAAAAGATACCATAATACTATCCATGTGTATCTAATCCTCAATGTTAACCAAAGAATTATTATAATTTCTTAATTATATTTTCGTCCTGAGGTTGGTGAACATCAATCCTAGAATTAAGGCCCTCTTTACACCCAAAATTCTAAAGGGAACACTAAAAAATATTTCATGAACCCCCCGAGAAGATACTTCATTTGAATAATTAAAATTATTCTATTCCATTGATAGTCTTGAATTTAAAATTGTAAGAACCAACATAGTATCATCCTTGACTTGTTCTTTAGATCAATTTTTAGAGATCTGATCATTCCCATTATTTTTCTTTCTTCAAAAAAGGTTTTCGTCATGACCTCTTAGATGTTATTTATAGAAAATATGGCTAGTACTAAAATAATTCTTCAAGTTTCTTATAATTCCACAATAATAATAGAAAGGGGGATTTCATACTCAATTTTATGATTGACTTTATCTTGTGGTGTAGAGAGAACAACTTTTTCAATTAGAGAAAATCTTAGACTGAATTTAACAAAAACCCTTGTAATGTGACCAAAGATAACCAGTTCAACGGTATTATCCATCCTAATAAAAATTTAAAATGAAGAATAAACATCATATAGGTTTTCTGGATTCTATAAGTTATAATTTAAACCATGGATTTTGACCTAGATGCTCACATGTTTCTTTAAAATCATTCTGATTAAAATTTTAATTCCAATCATGAATTATTAGAGTTATTGACCTTAAATTAACCAATACCATACTCCAATATCTTCATTTAAATTTTATAAAAAGGAAGAGAACATTGAAGAATCCAAATTCATGGGAGAAAAATTTAAAATAAAAAGATCCCCAAATAGAGGCTAAATGAGTAATAAGGAAAACGACATTCCAAGGAATCACTCCTTCTGATAGAGAAATTTAAGTTATAAAGGAGTTCTTAAAAAGACCAAGTGAGTCTAAAATAGTACTACTAGAGGATGAGACATGAAAATTTTAACCTTTCTCAACGATTCTCTATGAAACCCTCTCCTTGAGAAAAGGGAAAGAGCCTTGTAAAAACCCAAAAAAAGATGAGAAATTATTAAAATATTCACAATTATATTCCTTACATATCATTTTTGATTTGGAAATTACACGATTCCCAATATAGTGGTTCAAAACATAAGATAATGGATTCAAGTTTCTTGAATGTCCATGGCCAACACAATCTTCAAAGATCTCGAGATCCATATTTTTCTATGACACAATATCAATCTCTACTTATATATATACAAACACACACAAAAATATGTATATATATATACACACATAACCACATAACACACACACACACAGATATAATAAGTATATGGGATCTTTTCCAAAAGGACAAGTCTCTTTTATTTTTTTAAAAAAAGGATACAAAATTCTAAAGTCAGGAAATTTACAAACCTCTGATTGAAACTGGGAACAATCACAAAGGTAAATTGTTGGAAAGAGTTAGTTCATTACAACTCACCCTTTTTTTCAATCCCATCATCTATGAGTTTGGATTCCATGTATTCATGCATAATAAAATCACCCATGGTTGAGATAATATCCAAGCATATAATACACTGAGTATTTAACTTCCATGAAAGATGAAATCAACCATATATAATAGCTTAAACAACGCTGGTAGAGTCACACTCAAGAAAAATTTCATTATAAGATTTATAACTTTATTTATCAATCAAATTAATCAAACCCATAATTTCAACCTCCAAAGCTAAAGAAATAAACATGGACTATAATGAAATCCCATAATTTTCTTATTGTAGTCTCTAAAGAAATATCCAAAACACAAAGGTCCTATATTTTATCAGGAGGCCCCATCCATGTTCCAGAAAATCCATCCAATGAGTGGAGAATTCCAACTAATTTTGAGAGTTCAATGAGGTAGAGGTAAATTAGCATTAATTACAAGACATCTAAAAAAAAGATATATCATGCACATAATTAATGCACTATACTTGACCAAGAGTGTTCAAATTCTTAACTTCCTTAATAAATAACAATAGAGATTCTTGGAGGTTAAAGGGATCATGCTTGTGTATCCATTTTTTATCACAAAACTAGATGAAATAGATGATTTAATCACAAAATTCTTGGAATATATTGAGTATTGGTAGAGAGAGGGAGACTCGATAGAAAATTTTGAGGTGTTCCTATACATTTTCATTCTAAGGGGGATTCACTTAAAACATATGATAAGTACCATTACATAGTGATGAAGTAGCAGCACAACTCAAAATTAGGTTATTTATATCCTCCCTATATTAGTGGCACAAGGTGCATTTAGAGAATAAGGAAATGTTGGGTTCTTGGAGACAAGAGTCAATCGATAGTTTGTAGTGAGAAAGTCTCTACAAGATCATGAATCTATAAGCAGAAATCCCAATCTTATTCATTCTTCCAATTAATTCATGATTATTACCATTAATTAAATATTTATAATATAGTTTCTATGTGGAAATCCCATTGATTTCTAGTTCTCATATCATGATATCATCCCTATTGATGAAATTAAAATTGTTAATCATTACTCTAACCACCTCAGGATGCTCCATAAAATGAGTCTCTGGATGATATTTGATTATATAATTGATGTCCACCACTGGGTCATTGAAGCTGAGGAGGTCCAACAAGGGTGTACTAGTATAGTTATTAAACCAAAATTTAGTAGAATATTTTTTTAACTAACCAGTGTGCTTGTGAGTTGATTATAGATATACATAAATACATATAAATATATAAATAAATATATACAAATTTATATATATATATATATACTTATAAATAAATATATATAAACATACAAAAACATGAAAATTTCTTAACCTTAAACTTCCCAACATAATGAATTTCCATGTACAATAAGGATTAATAATGAATTCTATCCAAATTCAAGTATATGGGATTAACCATGCCAAGGAAATCATACAAGACAACTAAGAAAAATAAATCACTAAAATAGGGAAGAACACTTAAATTTAAACACCGTCATTTCAATAGGAATTTAATACTAGGTAATAAATTTATACACTACCCAAAAGGATACGAAAAATCACTTAATCGATGCACAAATACATTCGAATGATATAAAAATAGAGTAAATTAACATAAAAATGTGTTTTGAGGCCTTCTAGGCCTCTTTTTACCAAGAAAACAATGGGACACAAGGTCTCCCCATACATAACATCATATATCTCTTAATAAGATGATATTTTATCAGCCTTGAATCACAAAAATACAACTAGATTAAAAACTTATGGTTATTTGATGTTGAAGTCCAAATTTCAACTTCTCTGAGAACAATAATTTTTTTGTTATCTAATATTACCAAAATTATTATCAATATAGTCATAGTTATTTTAATAAGTTATGATTTGATATGTTATGAAATATAATTGAACATGTGAAACAAAAGTTATAGATATTTGAAAAAAATATGATTCCCAACTTCAATTAATTATTTGTTATCAAAATATTTGCAGTAGTTTATAATAAATTTTAAAGAATTAGGGACAATTTTTTAAAAACTACCACTAAAATTAAATAAATTATAAACCAAAATTCTATAATTAGAAGTGGTTTTAACCTATACTAAAAAAATCCACTACATGGTTTCAATTTTTAATAATTTATCATAAATTAGAAAAAAATTTCTAAAATCACTACAAAAATAAAAAACAAATTGAAACATTTAGCAATGATTTTGAAAGACAATACAAAATACTAGTTTTTCTATAGTGTGTAATTGAATTAAAAAAAATTAAAGATAAGTATTTCATGTCTTTTTTGATGATTTTACTCTTATAATTTATCTCTAGTAAACCAAAATATTTTAAGGAACTTATACACTTTCATAGGATTGTTGAAAATAAAACAGGGTATGTCATCAACATATTTCAATCTGATATTGGATTTGAATACATTAATGAAAATTTATAAGAAGATATTGAAAATAATAGGATAATAAATGAATATAATTATATATACACAACCTAATAATAAATATTTACTAATATTAAGAATCATATCTTGGTGGTCATGAGAATAATAATTCTACCAGAGTATGATACATCAAAAATATTTTTAGAGAGAAACCACAACTATGAGCATCTATATCATGAACCTATTCCAAATTTGACTCAATTTTATCAATAAACCATATGAGTTATAGTTTATAAATAATCATTCTTAAGGATTTTGAAGGTATTCAATATCCCATGCTTTATTAATATTAAATGAAATAATTTAGTAAAGTTTTATGATAGAGATGAAGATGGTATATTTTTTGAGAATACACCTATTAAAAGAAGTTATTGGAACTAAAAAAAGATTATAAGGAATATTTTATACCTCTTTAATATAATTGTGTTAGAAAATCAAAATAATTTACAAGAATCATTTCTCTTTTATGATAATATTGAAGGAGATGAAACATGTGGATAATAGGAGAGTTTTCTAGATGAATAAGAAAATTCTCATAATTCTCTGGTTGATTCAGAAAAGTAAAAAAATGAGCATGATTTAGAGTAATTTTTTTAAAGTAATAAAGACTTAGAAATCATGCTGATCTTGAAAACATTCTTGGAGATAGAAATAAGGGAGTACAAACCCAAAGAACCTTGATAATTTCAAATCACACCAACTTTCTTTCAAAAGTTTAAGCAAAGAGCGTTGATAAATAATTACAACATGAGAATTGAGTTTCAATGATGAAATTATAGTTGAACCATATTGATAAGAATAAAAACTATAAATTGGTGTTATTTGACCAAAAAAATGTGAATGGTACAATGTGGGGTTCTAGAATAATAGAAATGAGAAAATAACATGGAACAAATCTCTTCTTTTTTGTAAAGGATACTTTTAAACTGAGGGTATTGATTTTTATGAGACTTTTTATCCTGTCACAAGTCTGGAATTATATGAATCTTTCTTGAGATTTGGGATCAATGAAACTACAAGGCTTTCCAAATGGATTGGAATTCAACATTACTGCATAAAGAACTTGAGCGAGAGGTCTAAATTGAAAAACCATATGTATTTTTTCTTGATGGTGATGGATATAGATTGCGTAAGATGAAAAAGGAACTATATGGGTTCAAAAAAGAACCCCAATCATGATATTATAAGTTATACAATAGATTAAAGATCCTGAAATTCAATAAATGAAATGTGGGTTCAAATATTTTTGTTAAGAGAGATGACACAAAATTTCTCATTGTGATTGTGTATGTTAATGAAATTATTTTTATTAAATTATAATACATAAATTTTTATGAATTTCACTCCCAAATGAGTCACCTCGTTATCATGTCAATGATTGATGATACGACATTTCTCTTAGGTTGATAATTCACTAAAAAAACACCATCTATCTATTTGTCATATTAAAAAATTTCTTATGAGTTAATAAATAAGGGTGAATAAAGGAACCAAGAGAAGTTATAACTCCTATAGGATATGGGTCTAAGATATCCGTCGATGAGTATGGATAGAGTGTAAATAAAATTTAGTTTCAAAGGCTCATTGGTAGATTACTCTATTTGATGATATTATGACCAAACATCGTGTATTCCAATACTATTTGTGTATGATTCCAAAGAAACCTAAATGGTTGTTATCTTAGGGAAAAAAGATCATGTGCTCTATCAAAGTCACTATGAATTATAATATTATGTGTATAAAAAATAAAACATTACAACTTTATGTCTATACTAATATGTATGGGAAAGGATATTTTGGATATTGATATTCAATTGTTGGAGGAAGTTTCATTATCAGAGGAATATGTATTTCATGGTTCTATAATAAATATAATCCTTTCAATCTTAGCTTAATAGAACTTTGGTATGTTGTAATATTATAAGACACACCTCAAATGATATGGATGAACTTATAGTTTAACTACATGAAGGTCAAAAGTGGATACCCATTGGCGATTGGATGTGACAATCAAAGAGCTTTTAACTTGTAAAATAATACATTGTAATATTCAATGAAAAACCATATTGATATAAAGTACCAATTCATAAAGGATAAGGTGGATAATGATGAGATTTCACTGGAATATATTTTAACTAAAGATAAATTCATGAATATCTTGGAAAATCCTCTTTTGAAGGATGGATTTTATCACTTGTGATTGTTTTTGGTAGCAAATTATTTTTTAAAATCCTTGTATGTTTTCTTGATTATTTTCCCTATTCCATTCCTTCCAATTTGTTAATAGGGGTAATATAAAAGGATTGATTCTTGTAATGGGTAGTGACTCCAGTTTTCTTTTTAGGTGATCAATAAGGGAGAAAGGAGTTAAGAAGTCTGCCAAATCATGGGAAGTCTGAGGTGCTAGAATCTAGAGTCTATATAAGGTCTAACATGTTAATTAATATTATTATAATAAATAAAAAGGGTTAAATTGTATATCCCTTTGAGAGATTGAATACTAAAAAACCATCATAGAGTGAACTGATAAATTAAAGTTGCATTGTTCTCAATTGAGATATGGTTAATATGACATTGATATTACATCTTGGGATGACATTCTCTAACAATCACCTTTATCCCCTCTGGCGAGGTGTTTAGATTAAAATCATATTAAAGGTATACTATGGGTTGTTTATTAAGGTAATTCATTCACATGTTTGTATTTTTTTCCGGTTGTATTCATTGGAAACATGGTCATGGAAGAGTCGGAATCTCTTTAGAGTTAAGTGAAGATGGAAAATAATAAAAGGAATTAAGTTATGCTATAAATTAAAATAACATGGTGTGAATTGTGGTTATAATTATACTACATGGTTTATTTATTCTTAGGTACAAGTAAATGTATATTATATGAGAAATAATCACACCACAACAATTTTGGTCCAGCTATGATGATGCTTATAAATAAATGGGTTAATCGTAGATGAGAAGTTTATGTCCAAGAGTTAATATGATATAAGAAATGAATTATTATGACAAAGGAAAATACCATAGTTGGTTTTTTTGTTTCAAGATTGGTCATATGAGGATTTACGATGAGTAAATTTCACTATGAAGACCATCCTAATACAATTTAGTGCTATGCTGGTTTAGGGGTCAGTGGTATTATTCCATGAGACAATGATTCACACTGTATGGTGTGATTAGGAGAAGAATATAAAGTATAAACCAGAGAAATAATGACACTAAAACCTAGGAAAATATAGTTTTTAAGATTTTTTTGCTTCTAGATATTTGAGGAATGCAATGTCGTGACACTTTTTCTATACTTTATTGAGTCTAAATAAATAATTTTGGTGATTTTTGGTTCTTGAGAAATTATATATGTCATATCATAATATATATGGAATGATAAAAATTTAGTCAATGATATTAAAAGATACTGTGGGATATTTTGGATTTGGTATTTTCTAGGTCTAACAGGAGCCTAGATACCCTAAGGGGATGGGGGTGAATTATAATATATATATTCTTTTCAAAATTATTCGTACCCCACCAGATCATCACCTATTTATTATAATGGTGATTTTTTTTCTATTTGGTGTTTATATTGTTCTTATCTTTTCTAGCATTTATCTAATGATGATGCATAGAAAGTAAATTAGGAATGAAAACACATGGACATATAGATTATTACTTGGTTCAAACTCACTGGGATATATCCAAGGATCATACAATGAGAATGTACCATTGTACAAAATCCACTAAGGGTCACTTAAAAATTACAAGGTTCAGGATATATCACTTCTATTCCCAAGATCATCGCCTTTAAAAAGATTTAGGGTTATCTCAGTACATTCCCAAGGGTCTCTCCCAATGCCTCTTCCACTAGCTCACTACTGGTGGAAAAGATCACCATCTTCCTCTTCCTTTCATAACTACTCTAAAAAGGGTCCACCCCTAGTTTATGGTCATGTAAGTCCCTTGATTATCACTAATGAATGAATCCTAAACTATAGGTAGATTCTCTATTGAATTCCCCCTTTTTTAATGTACAGTAAGTTTGAAGAAATTTCTTTCATGAACTATTTTAGTTCCTCCGTGAACTATCCTGCACTCTCTGTGAAATTCTTTCAATCCTCTACATACTATGTTGCATCACATGGAGAGATTCCATTGTGTACTATATTTTCTTTTGTGTACAAAACCTTATTCTGTGAACTACCTCTTGTTTTGTGGACCGCTTCTTCTTATATGGACCACCCCTGCTTCCGTAGACAGCCTCTTCTTCTACAGACTGTCTCCTCTTCCATAAAACAACTCTATTTTTATGGGATACATATTATTTTTCATACCACATACTTTTTTTTGACCTCATTTTCTTCCATGGAACATTTTATTTTGTAAACTATAAATCCCTAAAAAAACCACTTTCATGAACTGTTCATCACAAACGACCTCTTTCACAAAATTCCCCCTCGCGAATAACTTTGGGCATCACCAAATTATTCTCAGAGTGATGATCTTATAATTAAATTTTATCCATGTAATGATGTGATTAGGAGTCTTTATATAGGAAAATAGATCCGAAAAAACAACAAATACAAATTACCCAAAGCTTAAATGCGGTATATCCTTCACTGGGAACTTCTTTCTCATTTGCATACCATATTTCTCCTTTGCGTCATCGGATTTATTCCTCCAGCATAAACCTTTTAGGTATCCCAAAATCACTACCTATCAAATGAAAATGATGATATTCCGATGAACTATGATCTTCCCACAAATTGAGAGTCTCCCATGAACTGATTTCACTAGTAGAACCACATAGCGCGCTTCATAGTCTGTAATGTATGCTTCGCTGTCCGCAAACTTCACTTTGTAGACTCCGTTGTAGAAAAATTTCCTTCATCATGAAACAAAATCCTAATTTTGAGGCCCAAAAGTTTGATAGAAACTAGAAAAATGTTCCACATTAAACATCTTCTTCGACAACACTAACCAAACTGATTCCTGGATGTCTGGATTTGTCAACAAACATAATCACCATGAAACACTGAGATAGTGCTTTGAGGAATTTTTTCATGATAATATCCCCATTTGGGTTTTTTGAAAACTCTTTATATATGGATACCTCATTAATCTTCGTCCATATTCTACCAGAATTCACTTATTACGATTAATATAATAATCAATTATTTACTCAACATACACTCTATGCCTGCATGATCCATGCTCACCATGGGAAGTAAGAGTATAATGAAAATCTCATCAATTAATCACTTCATTTATTTTCAAAACCAATCCAATACACTTATTTAATTTCATCACAAACCTCATCTATAATGATATATAACCATTGTCATATCACCTTTACCATTATCATATTTTAAAATCCCCATACTTTGCTGACACCCTATCAGCTTCTCTCCCTGTCTTGATGAAGACATTTTCGCTTATTTTATAGCTACAATTTCTCCCCCATTGTCAATGAACCTGGAGGCTACTCCTTTGAGGTATTAAATATGGTAAAGAACACATATCAACATATTAGGGGAAAAAACCATAACTTGGGGAGAGGGGGTCCCACATCCACACTTTTTCAGGTGCAGGGAGTCAAAGGGACTCCATGAGCCAGTCAATGTTGTTCAAATGATTATTTGGGTAATGTATTTGTTAGAATATATGAAACTTGTAGTTCTATAATCACATAATCCAACTTCACAAGCCTTTGATCCACCTTCCTCTTGATAAAATTATTCTTGATTTCAATGCACTTTGTCCTTGAGTGATGGCTGTATTTTTTCTAAGACTTATAGCACTTTAATTATCACAATGGATTCTGATTGGAGACTTTATTATAACTCCCATATCATCAAGATATTGATTCACCCACAATAACTATGTTCCCACTTGAGTAGCCTCAAAATATTTATCTTATACGATGCTTAATAAAATGTAATACTGTCTCTTTATTATCCAAGAAATACATACTCTTCCAAGATAAAATGACCCACCAACATAGACTTTATATCATCAGCTGATCAGACCCAATTTGCATCTATATAACCCAATATCTCTTGCTGAGATTTTTCATTGTAAAGAAAACTAAAATCCACCATTATCTTGATATACTAAAGTATTATTTTCAATGCATGAAAGTTAATTTCTTTGGGATTACTTTGATATCTTGCTACTTGGAATATGGAAAAACCATATCCAGTCATGTCACTATTAAGTACAATAGGATTCAAATAGTATACCTATATTCTATGAAATTAACCACTTTCCCTTAATAATTCCATGATTGTTTCATCTGATTATCCATCAGAGTCATCATCTCCATGGAATTATCTATTCAAAACCTTCTTAGGACTTACTTGGAATATTTGTATTGTGTAATAAATTTTCCATTCATTCCTTTTTCACCTGTAAACTAAGGGAAAATGTTAGTTCACCAATCATCAACATTTTAAAATGAATTTTTATAAATTCAAAAAACTCATTATACTTCTCTTTATCTGATATACTAAATATTATGTCATTAACAAATACCAGCATCATAATCCTTTTATTACTGTCATTATTGACATATAGATTTTAATCAACTCCCCCACCCTAAAACTGAAATTCTTCAGAAATTTATAAAGTCTGAAATACCACACTCTCGATTCCTACATAAACCCATAATGATACATTCTTAAATAAATAAAATTTTTCTTATCTTCATGAATGATAAAACCATCTGGATGATCAATATAAATTTCTTCTTCTAGAACCCCATTCCGAAATGCAGACTTGATGTCCATCTGAAAAACGTTGAAACTTATTTCACTACTATGGTCAAGAATAATTTGATTGTCTCTAGACTTGAAAAATTTAAAATTTCTCCTCAACATCAATAAATTCAATATGGGAGTACCCTTTTCACCCTAATCATTCTTTATTTCAAATCATTGTTCTATCTTCATTCATCATGTTATGAAAGAACTATTTGGTCCCAATGAAATTTTTATTTGTTGGCCTCGAAATAATATTCCATGTCTAATTATTATCAATTTGGTAATTCTCTTTATTCATATAAATGACCCAATTGACATCTCTAGCTACTTTCTCAAAACTTTTAGGCTCTACATGTGATAAGAACGTTGCTTGATGTAGAGTCTTTATCATAATTGTAATGTACCAATGTTTTATCAATGGAATATGATTCTTATAATTATTTCTTATTGTATAATCAGATAATATTACATATAGAACACAATAAAAATGGTATAAATGAACATTGAGTGAAATAAAAGGTATTTCTAGAAGTTAGTTAACATATACCAATGAGATAATAACATGCCATTTGGAATATTAATGTTACCCTTATGAGTAGTAAACTAGTCAATGCAACATTAACATCAAGAATGAAATTATAAATAAAATTTATCCATCTAATAAGTTTCAATATGATATAATTATATCATAGTATAAGTAAATAAATATTTTAAAAATTATTAATTAATAGTTAGCATTTTTGTAAGTCATGTATATTTAATTACAATTTTATGATTAATTTAATAAATTAAAAGAAAATTTATTTTCATAAAATGTATTAATAAAATAATATATTTATGTTATATGATTATAATATAATTTTATGAGACCTTAATTAATTATTCAAAGTGTTGGAAAATCCATTTTAATTTTAAAATTTATATTTTTCATGTAAATTATAGTTTAAATTAAAAATTAAATTTATAATATATAAAAAAATAATTTCATAAAATATATTTCATTTTTGGATTCTATATGATTAAAAATAGTTAGGGTTGTTTTTTTTTGGGTTTTTCTAAAATACATGAATATTTTGGGGAATGGTTAAATACTGTAATTTACAGTATATATACATTGTAAGTTAAATACACTATTTATTGAGTCATGATATATGTACGAACCATTGGTACCAAATAAAATTATCTAATAACTATATTTAGTCTCAATAATCAGAACTATTTCTTTTCTTGAGAAAAATAATAAACTAATGAATTAAATATTAAGAAAACTCCCCTCTCCTCTACTATAAATACCACCCCTCACATCGTCTTCTCCTCACACCTCCCCAACCTTTTTTCCTTGAAAAAATTCTACTAAAATATATAATTATTCCTATATACCATCTCTATGTGCTCTTGTTATCATCAAAAGTCAAAAAACCTCTCCCCTAAGGAGGTTCTCAAGAGGTAAAACCCTCTTCTGTCTTCATTCAATTTCTTTTCAAGTTCCTTTGTATTCTTCTCTATCATCTCCTATACTCATCCAAATGGAGTGATAAATATATTACCTTACATTAAGATAAATGTTTTATGCTAATGTAATAATTCATCATTATATCTCATTTTTCCTCCTTTTATACTAGAAATGAAAACACCATTCGAGATGTGTTAATTTATCACATTCAAGGAAGACTTGTTTTAAATTGCTATTACCATATTATATTATGTCCATGAAACCATTTTTATGGTTGAACCAGATTATTAAGTATGTAATATACCCTATTTATTTTTTTGGAATCATTTTTTACAAATGTTATGAATTTATATAACAAAATGAGTTTGTTGTGATAAAAATTTCCAAATAACCCAAATGATTACCATTAAAGTTTTATATAAAGATTCATCCTCACTAAAAATAACCAAATGAATTTTATATCCATTTAAACTTATATATGTTATATAATATCATAAAACTTCAATTCCGGAAAACCATTAACATCTTATATTATTACCCACACATGTATATAAGTAAACACATCATGAAAACCAAGGAAACAAATGCTTCCAAACATTGAAATTGAGCCAATTAACCCATCAAAAAGGCCCTAAATGAACATAATAAGGTTATAATAAATCCATTACTTGTATAATATGTTTTATAATTATTAATTAATGAATCTAGTTGGATTATCCATGACATTATGATCAAGTGGAGAACACTTTCATACATAAGGTAAGGGATTCTACCCGAACATCCATTATTCTTTTGGGTTGCCCTATCCTTATTTTTACCCAAATGAAGTTACTTTTCTTTTCTATTTACATCATATAATTTTTTTATATGTTATAAAATCATGTATCATGATCCATTCATCATTATATTTTTGGAATATACATATTTTTAAGTGGTTCACTTTTCAATTTTTCTCGATAAGAAAGCCCATTTTAAGGGAACTTCTTGAATTATTACCCAATTTCAAGTGCAATATATAATTTTTTAATCCAAAATTATACTTCAAAATTCACTCATCTTATTATGAAAACCTTATTGGTACACTTCTAGTTTTATATAAAAGATAATTCCCTTTTCGGTTTTAAATGATCTTTGATATTTTCCTTCAACAACAGTAAAATGTTTTAAATCTAAAGTTTCTTAAATACTTTTTTTAAACAATATCACTTCAAGTTGATATCACATATCATGACATATTAATTTTATACCTTATTATTTTCCATTCATGATCTAATTCTTTTCCTTCATGGACACTTTTAAGATAGACCCATTGGTTATGCTTTAGGACATGATTATGATTCCCATTTCATTCCATGGGCACCCTTATGTTTATGTATGATTGATTATGTATGATTATATATGTGGAAAAAATATTCATGAACATGTTATGATGGGTTTACCCATACAGTTCTCTAATGAATTGGGTAAAGATTAGTCTCATGAGAAATTATATGCAATGGTCTTGGTGGTTAGCCTTGACTCATGTTCCATGTGCGTCGATCTTGGAGGTTAGACATGACTCGTGGTACTCTCTATGCAATGAGCCTAGACTCATGCTAAAGTCATGTTTTATGTTTATTCTAAATTACTATGATTCCATGTTTATATGTTCCCATGATTTATATTTTATGATTCCATATGATCAATCTTATTCTATGCATTTTTATATAATTATTTCATGCCTTCTAAACCATGTGATAATGATTTATTCTTAGTTTTACTTCCTTAAAGGGATTTTTAGCTTATCCCTTTGTTCATGCCATCCCCAGTTTATCCTATGAAGATGTATGAGCATAATGAAAGTTAGGATCTCAATATGGAGATTAAATAAAATTTTCTTTTATGATGTTTAATTATGTACCTTGTCTTCCAAATACACTAAAATTTACTATCATTGGCTTGAATTTTTATGTTTAATTATGATTAAAATCATGTAATGATATATGTAAAAGGATAGGGTCACTATATTTGGTATCAATGTAAGTAATAGTTATTTTTTTGGATTATGAATAGAGCACTTTAGTAAGAACATTATGGATACGACTAAGAATAATAAAACATCCCTAAATTTTGGTAAGTATAGAGTTTGTTTTTTATGGAGAAAATACATCACTAAATAGATAATACAAGTGGAAGTTGTTTTGGAACCGATGTACCTAGGAGTAAAAACTCTAACAAGGTGTTCCAGGCCTGACTTTAGGTAACTTGGTATACGAAAATGGACCTTACTGCACACCTGGTTTGACACTCTCGGAGGATATGATTTAGTAAATTCATAAGATCATTATAAACCATTATTAAGTGAACCAAAAAAATAGATCCCATAAGAATATATGTTAAGAAACAGATCAATGATAACATATATTTAAACCTAGGTAATCACATGTTAGGATAGACTTTTCCTTTATAAGTTCATCCTTTTATGTTCAAAGATTTCTTTTATACTTATTACAAAAGTTTTCAATCCCCCTAATTGATCTTTATTTTATTATTTAATGGTGAGAAATAAAATAACACGTGCCAACAATAAATGTGATAGCGAATGTGAATATTACCTTAATGATATGAAAAATATGATGTGAATAGGTGATCAAAACTTTATGAAATTACTTTCTCAGTTGGATCAAGTTATGAATAATAAAATTAATTATGTAGAACACCCTTATACTCTATGGAAATAGAAAGTTTCCATTCAATCCATTATGTGGAAAAGGAACCCAATGTTTAGTAGATCTTCTGATCACCTCCTCATAGAATAGTAGATTAACTCCATTAAAAAGATATTATCTATCCAATAGTGCTCCGAAGAAGATAAAGTCCTATTGGTGGTTTATCATTTTGATGGGGAATCTGATTAGTGGTGGAAACTGATCAAGAATATGAAATTCTCGTAGGAAATTGAATCCATCTGTTGGGAGGAATTCAAGAAAATGTTTTTTAATAAATATTTTCTTCAAAACCTCTATCTTAAGGAGGAAAGAGAGTTCACCTGACTTAAGATGAATGAAGATGAGTCTATTGTGGTGTATAAAGAAAACTTTAAAAGGATTTCAAGATATTCTTCTAGATTTTTCATGAAAACCTAAAGGAAGGTGTGTCTCTTCTTTACCAGACTAAAGATAAGTCTATGAAAAGAATTGTTGATTTATGACTTTGGTAGTTACAAGGAGATTTTCTATTGTTCCCTTGAGGTAGTAATGGAGATTAGATACTCACAATGGTCTTGTGGGACTAGTGAAAGAAAAAGCGGAAAATGGAGTCAAATATGGGTGGAGTATCAAATGAATCCCATAATGGAAAGTATAATAAACATTACATGGGTCAAAATTGTGGGAAGAATCATCCTAGGAACTATTTAAGGAGATCTAGGAATTACTTCAAATATGGAAGAATGATACATCTGGATAAGAAATGACAAAGGGATATGAATACTTCCACTAATGTTAGAGAATAAAGGAAGGTTCATGTCAATTATCAACATGTAGTGAAGGGTTTAAACTATATGTAATATGATAATTATGAAAACAATTTCCCTAATCTAAGAATTATTGGAGTAAATAAAAAAACCTCCAAGGAAACATGAAAGGGCTTATGCTTTCACAACTACTGAGGTAGATCTAGATAATGATGTGTTTAAAGGTAAACTAGTTATTCATTCATGAATTTCAGATGTACTATTCGACTTTAGTTCTTCAAATTCTTTCATATGTTTCATGTTTAGTAGAACTATTCAAACACCACCTCAAAATATGAAAATTGTGTTATCTATGAGAACAAAAAATGGGGAAATTATTGCATCCAGATTTTATAACTCCTCCCCAGTTAATGTTTGCGGATTGAACCTCCTAGAAAATCTCATCATACTTACTTTGGTAGAGTTTAATGCTATTTTGGGCATGTATTAGATATATTTATATAAACCCAACATCAACTGTTGAGAAAGGGAGATCAAACTTCACATATAGGAGTATCCTCCAATATTGTACAAGTTTAAGGAGGAAGATGAATCTTATTTAGAATCATTGTATCATGCATGGATATTGTTTCCTTATGAGAAATCATATCTTACTCAAATGACTAAGAAAAATTAGAGAATCATGATTGAAGACATTCCGATCATGAAGAATTTAAATGATCTATTATGAGAAGAGTTTCCTAGTCTTCCACCTAATTTAGAGGTTGAGTTCTAAACTGAAATTATTCTTGGATCTCAAACTATATCAAAGATACATTAT
Source organism: Viscum album (assembly GCA_963277665.1). Classification (NCBI taxonomy): domain Eukaryota; kingdom Viridiplantae; phylum Streptophyta; class Magnoliopsida; order Santalales; family Viscaceae; genus Viscum; species Viscum album. The sequence goes on from OY728141.1 coordinate 344,473,135, forward strand.
AGAATAGACACTGTTGAGATTGAAGAGCTAAAGAACCATTTATAAAAACATTTAGAGAAGGGTTTTATATGCCTGAGTGCTTCACCATGTGGTACACCATTCCCCTTTGTTAATAAGAAGGATGAATAAATTTTTCTCTGCATTGATTATCATTAGCTCAATAAAATCACGATAAAGAACAAGTATCCCCTGCCTCAGATAGATGAATTGTTCAGTCAACCACGTGGGGATAGTTATTTCTATAGGGTATATTCTCAGCCGGGATGTCACCAATTAATGGTGAGGAAGGAAGGTATTCCCAAAAATACCTTTTGAATGTGGTATGGACACTATAAGTTCATATTTATTCCCTTAAAACTCACTAATGATTTTGAAATTTTTATGGATTTAATGAATAATGTCTTTAGAGATTACCTAAATTTTTTTTGTTAGTCTTTATCGATGATATTATGATATAATCCAAGAGAAAAGAGGAACATGAGGATCATTTGAATACTGTGATAAAGACATTGTGAGGGATAATATATATGAAAATTATAATAAATGTAAGTTTTGGATGGAGGAAGTATCATTATTAGGGATTGTTATCACCAGAAAATGGATATCTGTGGACCCTTCTAAGACACAGACAATCGAAGAGTGGCCCAAGAAAACATCTGTAATGGAGATCCACAAATTTCATGATCCAGCTGTGTATTAACAATGATTTGGGAAGAATATATCATGATTTTCAAACCTAATAACTAAGATGACATGGAAGGAAGTGAATTTTTTCTAGACTCAAGAATGCGAGGAAAGCTTTAAGGAGCTCAAAAATAGTCTTTTCACTACACAAATACTCACACTTCTAAAAAGTGGAGAACTCTTTATTGTGTACATAAATGAATAAATGAATGGATTAGGATGTGTAATAATTAAAAATGATAAAGTGATAGCCTATACCTCAAGATAGTAAAAAATCCATGAGAAAACTGTCCCACATATGATCTGGAGTTGGAAATTGTAATCTTTGCATTGAAAATCCGGTGACATTATCTATATGGGGAGAAGTGTGAGATATATACTAATCACAAGAGTCAAAAATATATATTCACACAGAATGATATTAATAAGATCCATAGAAGATCGTTAGATCTCATCAAGGATTACAACTGCTCAATCCACTACCATCCTAGTAAGGAAAATAAGGTCGCAAATGATCTAAGTAGAAAGGATCATGCATCTTTATCAATGATGATCATTGAGAAGGATCCAATATTCATATATTTGTAGAGGATGGAAATGGAAATCATTAAGATTGGAATATAATCAATAATTTCTTAAATTATTTCTCAAACATCCCTCATAGAGAAAATAAATGATAATCAAAGAAAAGATGTGGAAATTATGAAAAGGGAGAAGGCTATTAGAAATGGAAAATACTATATATTAAAGATTTATGAGAAATGAGTTTTAATAGTTGGTTCATGATTATGTGTACTATCCAATATAGAGATAAAGTGTGGGATTTTGAATGAAGCACATAGCTCAACCATCTCTATTCACCCAGGGATCACAAAGATGTATCAATATCTTAGGGAAAACTAATGGTGGGACAATATGAAGAAGGATATCACTGAGTGTACATAAAATTTCTTAGTATATCAGCAAGTGAAGGCAGAAATGAAAAATTATAAGGGGATGATGTTACCACTACCCATACCAACATAGAAGTGGGAGAACATTACCATGGACTTCATCACTGGACTTCCATGAAAATCCAGAGGAAACAATGCTCTATGGGTTATTATAGATCGTCTTACAAAGACATATCACTTTATCACAATTTGAGAGGACTTCAAACTGGATCAACTATTACATATATACATCAAAGAAATGGTAACACTACATGGAGTACTACTATCAATTGTATCTAATCAAGATCCATGATTCACCTCGAAGTTCTAGATAAGTATCCAGCATACTCTAAGCACTGAGTTAAAATTTAGTACGAACTATCATCCAAAAAAAGATGGATAATCTGAGAAAACTATTTAGAAACTATAAAACATGTTAAGAGTGTATTCTATAGACATCAAAGGAGTATAGGGCCAACACCTACCTCTGTTTGAGTTCTCTTACAACAATAGTTTCCATTCAAGCTTCTGAATAGAACCATGTGAAGCCCTTTATGGGAAAAGGTAAAGAACATAGGTGTGCTAGGATGAAGTCTGTGAGTGTATGCTGATAATAATTGAATGGTCAAAGAAATGGTGAAAAATGTGAAAACTATACAGTAACACATCAAGGTATTACAAATTCATCAAAAGAGTTATAAATACAATCATCCAGGAACACTTGAGTTTAAAGTTAGAGATATGGTATTCTTCCACATATCTCCATGGAATATGGTCATGAGATTTGGAAAAAAAAGAAATATAACTCCTCGATACATCAGTCCCTTCGATAATCTTTATCGTGTCAGAGTTGTGGCCTATTGAATAAAACTTCGACCTACCATTTCTAAAGTACATGATGTATTCCATATATTCCTCTTAATAAAGGACATACCATATCCTTCACATGTACTATATTTATATGAGGTATAGTTGAAGAATAATCTTTCTTACAAGGAGCATCCCGTGAAGATCTTGAATCATATAGATAAATCTCTACATAACAAGACTACTCACCAAGTCAAAGTACTATGGTGGAACCATAAGTACAAAGAGGAAACATTGTAACTAGAGGAAGCAATGAAGGAAAAGTACCCACACCTATTTTCATCTTAGATTGTAGATTAAAATTTGGAGTGAGAAATTTCATAAGGGGGTAATAATGTAATGAACCAATATTTTATCAATGGAATTATATTGTAATAATTATTTATTATAGTAAAATCACATAATATTATATATATAACACAATAAAAACCGTATAAATGAATAATGAGTGAAATAAAAGGTATTTATAGAATTTAGGTAACATATACCGATGAAATAAAAACTTGACCTTTAGAATAGTAATGTGACCCTTATGAGTAGTAAACCATACAATGAAATTGTAAACTCCCCAAATGCTGATATTTGGGTTAATATTCATGGGTTAAGTTGGATGTTTTTGTATCCTTTGATTTTGAATGACTTAGTTTATTGCATTGGTGTCCCCAGAAAAATAGATGAGAATACATTTCATGGAAAATTTGGTTACATTGCCAAAGTGTTGGTCGATTTGGAAATATAGAACAATTTACCAAATTTTTCCACATTGGTGGCCAATGATGAGAAATTTGAGGTTGAGTTTGTTTATGATTTAATAATTTCATTATAAAATTATTACAGGTTGGTGGGGTATGATGTTTCTGAATGTAGGAATGTGAGAACAATCCAGATGAAAAAAGGATCTTTCAATCATGGTAAAAAGTATAATGGATCTTCCAAGGTGATTAAACCTGGTGGGAACCAAGCAATTGCATATAAGGTTAAAATTCTTAAACCTCGTGACCATCTAAATTAGGTGGTGCAGGACCCCTTGATTCATTCTGACAAAGGGGAGGTGCACTTCAGAAATGAGCCAGTGTAGATGCCCCAACTATTTCAATGGGGAGGGTTATTTCTCCATCGGGCTCTACACATAAAGAGGGTTGTGAATTTGGTAAGGAAAATGCTACTTCCTATATCCGAGATGTTCTTCTAAAAGGAATTCAAGCTAATGTTGAAGATCAATGTGATGAGTCTGATTTAGACCATGATGACAAATTGTAGCTGATGATCAGTTTTGGGAGGAGCGATGTTCCTCAAAAAATAGGAAAGGAAAACAGGTTGAGTCTCCCTTGATCAAGGCTGGAGCTGCTATAATTGGGGCTAAAATGACCCAGGATATAGTTAAAACCCCTCTAATGCGACAAGGTAAGTTTAGTATTATGATATAAGTTCTAGAGTTTGAGAAAAATTCACTTAGTCTACTTGAAATTCATAATCAATCAATTAGAAAGGAAGTCTTACATGATGAATTTGAGAGTTCTCATGGATTTAAAATGATAATTGCAAGGAGATCTACCTTGAAGGCCCCGCCAGAGTGCTCTGATCATTATGAAGATTTTGATCCTCACACTTCCATTAGAACCTTTCCACTAGAGGACACCGAATCTCCATTGGATGGTGAGGCATGGAAACAACCTAATATGTGGAAGAGAGGATGACACCCACAAGTTAGGGGTGGTGGCTATCACTCCCAATGGATTTCTCCTATTTTTGGGATGTGGCATTGGTATTTAGTTGTTTCCATTCACTTAATTTTTATGTTTTCTCCATCTTGTATGTTGATTTTATTTTCTTATAATAAAATTTTGAGATCATGGGCTAATATCCCTTGATCTGAACCATTTTCATATATGTTAATTAATATTTTAAAAATTATTAATTAAGTGTGGGTATTTTTATAATCCATATATATTTAATTAAAATTTTATTACTAATTTAATTAATTAAAATAAAATTTATTTTAATAAAATGTATTTATAAAATAATATTTTGATGTCTTATGATTCTAAGATATTTTTATGATACGTTAATTGATTTACCAAAGTGTTAGAAAAATAGTTTTAATTTTGAAATTTATATTTTTCAAGTAGATTATGGTTTTAATAAAAAATTAAACTTCTTCATATTTATAAAATTAATATAATAAAATTTAGTTCATTTTTGGATTCTACAGGTTGAAAAATAGTTATGGGTTTTTTCGGTATTTTTCTAAAATACTTGAATTTTTTTGGTGAAAAGTAAAATACTGAAATTTAATGTATATATACATTATAATTTTAATAAAATATTTATTGAGTCATGGATGATGTAAGAACCATTGGGTCTAACTCCCATGATCTAATTACTATATTTTTCTTCAAGAATCAGTAATATTTCTTATCTGGAGAAAAATAATAAATTAATGAATTAGATATTGAGAAAACTCCCCTCTCATCCACTCTAAATACCACCCCTCACCACCTCTTCTCCTCAAACCTCTCAAGCCTTGTGAATTTTAAAAATTCTAGTCAAATATATCCAAAATACCCTATACTCTGTCCAACATCTCTTGGTCTCATAAAAAGAACAAAACCTCTCCCCTAAGGAGGTTCTCATGAGGAAGGAATCAAGAGGTAAACTCTCTTATAGTTTCTCTCAATATCTTTTAATGATGCTTTGTATTGTTTTCTATCCTCACCACTATTCATCCAAATGGTGTGATAACTATAGTAACTTAAATGTATTTTAATTTTTCAATTCTAATGGAGTAATTCATCATCATGTCTCCTTTACCCTTCTTTTATACTTGAAATAGAAACACCATCTGAGATGTGTTAATTTATCACAATCAAGGACAATGAGTTTTCAATTTCTATAACCATATTAAATTATTGTAATGAAAATTTTTTAGGTTTTAAACAGATTATTATGTATTTAATATATCTTATTTAATGTTATGGAAGAATTTCGTACAAATGGTATTAATTTATAAAACAAAATGAGTTTTTTGGGATAAAAAAACTGCCAAATAAACCAAAAAAATACCAGTAAAGTATTATATAATGATTCATACTCACTCCATATAAAAAAATGAATTTATAACCATTTAATCTTATATATGTTATATAATAACATATAACTTCAAATCTGGACAACCATACACATCTTACATGATTATCTTTACATGTATATAAGTAAACCGATAATGAAAACCAAGGAAACAAATGCTCTCAAACAATGAAATTGAACCACTTAACCAATAAAAAAGGCCATGAATAAGCTTAATAAGCTTATAATAAATCAAATAAATTTATAATAGGTTATATACATTTTAATTAATGAATCTAATTTTATTATCAAGGACACTAATATCAATTGAAGAACACCTTCAGACTTAAGGTAAGGGATTCTACCCAGACCTCCATTATTCCTTTAAGCTATTCTACCTTTCTTTTTACCCAAATTAATTTATATTTAATTTTTATTTATATATTATAAATAATTTTTATATGTTCCAAAACCAAGTATTAATATAAATTCATCATTATATTTTAGGTATATACATATTTTTAAGTGGTTTCTTTCTCAATTCTTCCCAACAAGCAAGCCCGTTTTAAAGGAACTTCCCAAATTCTTACCCAATTTCAAGTGACATATATAATATATTTTAGGACACAATTATACTTATAAAATTACTAATTTTATTAAGAAAAAATTCTTTATTCACTTCTGATTTTATATAAAATATTATACCCGTTTCTTTTTAAAATTACCTTTGATATTTTCCTTAAACCACACTAAAATGTTTTAAATCTAAAGTTTCTAATCAACTATTTTTACATGATATAATCTAAATTTGACATAAAGTATCATGATATATGACTATTTTAACTTACTATTGTACATGAATTATATAATTCTTTTACTTCTTGGACAATTTTATGATACGCCCATTGGTTTTTCTTTATGACATGATTATGATACCCATTTCATTTCATGAGTACCCTTATGTTTATGTATTATTGATTATGTACGACTATTTTGGTCAAAGAAATATTCATGAACATGTTATTATTGGTGATACTAGGAAGTGATCCAATGAATTGGGTAATGTTTAGTCTCATGAGATGTTATGTGCAACAGTCATGGCGGTTAGCCTTGACTCGTGCTCTATGTGCAACGATCTTGGTGGTTAGCCTTGACTTGTGATATTCTATGCGGAACAAGCCATGAATCATGATAAAGTCATGTATTATGTTTCTTAAAAATTAATATTATTACAAGTTTATATGACCCCATGTTTTATATGTTATGATTCCATATGATCAATCTTTTTCCAGGCATTTTTGTATCATTATGTCATGTCTTCTAACCCATGTGCTAAAGATTTATTTTTATGTTTATTCCCTTACTAGGATCTTTAGGTCATCACTTTATTAATGTTATCCATAGGTTATCCTATGATGATGAATGATAATAATGGAATTTAGGAACTTAATATGAATATTAAATAAAAGTTTCCTTTATGATGTTTAATTATGTACCTAGTCTTCCAAAGACACTAGACATTACAATTCTTATATTATATTTTGATGTTTTATTATGCTTAAAATCATGTAATGATATGTGTAAAAGACTATGATCACTATAATACTTGTATTAACTAGATATATCTAATCATTTATTATGTTCTATCTATCAATCTTAGCTCTTCTCTTTGATATTTGTGAAAATACAATTTTGTGCTCATCCTTTTCATTATCTAAATCTTTATCCGAATCAGCCTCTAGAACTAGAACTTCCCCTGATTTGATTATATATTCATTAGTATCCTCCCACAAATTATCATGTATTTATTGAGTATTTTTCTCAATATCTACTATAATTAAATTATTTCTTTCCACTACCTTTCCCATCTGCTTAATGAAAAATTTATTTTCTTATATTTTCTCTGAAGAACCAAGAAATATCCATTCATCTCCCCAAGATTCAAACATCCTATAAATAGATATCATTGAGACCCTACAATTGATTAAGAGATATAATTACCCCCTATGATATGAAACACTTTCTATTGTTAGGACCATAAGAATTCTTCTTCCTCTGCATAATTTATTAAAATGTGTCACCTTGCAATGAGATATTAATAAAACCACCAAGCATACTGAGTCAAAACTCTGTGTAGGAAACAAGAGATAATGTTAATAACACCATCACTATCCATTGCACTCAATGCTTCCATATATCTCAAGACTCCATAGACGACTAAATCCTTTCAAGTAATTCTTCCAGATTTATTCTTTTTCTCTAATAACTAATTTCAATTAGTTGACATTCTAGAGTATATCAAATCACCACATTGCATCTTTTGATGCTACTTCTCCTTGGATTATATCTTCCCAAAAAAACCATAAATATTTGAACATTAGTGAATATAATTTAGACACATAGTCAAAGGAGAACATTTGTAATCATCAATAATACGATTTCGGTTTATCCTAATAAATAATCCATTTGATACTTTCTTGAAAATCATTGTACTATTTTTATGCTTGTTCCATATGCCCAACCAAATTCAAATGTGTTGGCCATATGACTATGTATTTTTTACCCACATGTTGAGTCTTCTTCTGATATATGGATTCTATAGGCATTTAATTTTTCAAAATTTAATATTTAAACCCATTTTTATAAATTTACTTCATTGATGCTCCACCGATATGCAATTTTTCATGAATGTTTATTTGAGAAGGAATATTTATACTGGTCATCCAAGCATTGTTTTTAATCCATTTGATGGATATTTTTATTTCCTTCACTTATATATATGTGTCATGGAATGTTAATTTTAAGGTATTCTCTATTCATTTTTCTTTTATCAGTAATCCGAGTCATGACACCCTTTCTTTTTTGGGGTTGAGTCCTCCACTGAATTTATATTCTTATTAATCACAACTAAAGAGTCTTATACCTTTTTAATCTATTTTAGTTTACATTATTTACATGAGTTCTATTGTGATTGTAGAATAAGAGGTGGTTTATACACCTTTTTTTGAGATCCTTGTGATTCCCTTGAGTTTGTAAACCCATTTTTCAAATCATTACATTTTCTTTTAATATAAGATTTTTTGTTATACACTTCTAGAGTTGGAGATATCCTTCTAGGTTCCATTTCATTCCCTTAATTATTTATTCTATAATGACTCACCAAATTTTTATTATTTGAATGCATATAATATATTCCATTAAATACATAACTCATGTCATCATTTCTTGAATGAGAAATTGATGCATCCAAAGTTATTATTTTTCTAATAACGACTCTTTGAGATTCCTGAAACATACTCATGGTGTGTCCCTGGCTTCCAAAATAATAAAATTTGATGGATAATTTTTTTTAAGAATCCTTACTTTCAATATTCTCAAGAATCTTCTACTTAATCTTGGATTTATCAATATTTTCACCATCCTAATTTGAATATAGTCAAAGGATTTAGAAAAAAAACTTGAAGTATTTCCATGTATCCCATATAAATAGCACATGATGTCATTACTTCCTAAAAAATATTTTTAGGTCTATGTTTATCACTTGTATGATTTTTTCTATTTATAGAACTGTTTTCTATTCTCATTCTATCATGCATGGGAGGGGTTTTGTTATATCCAATTCCATATTTTCTCAAAATATATGGCCTTTGTGATGAGAGAATCGTTTCATATTTACCCTATGAAATAGAATAATTTCTCTTCATTTCACTAATACCTTCTAAATTATAATCAAATAATAAATGAAATGAAAACATTAATTTGGACTTGCCTTTGGAATTAGTTTTCACCACTTCTTTATTAACCAAATCTATCTCTTAGCCCAATTGATGAATTTTATTATCCCTTGATTCAAGTTGAGCATTAAGTTATCTATATTTATTCATGCTTCCAGTCATTTAATTTTATGATTCCAGAGGGTAATTTTCCATCATTTTAGATTTATACACTATTTTAAAATTTATCTGAGCAACAAAATCATTACAACATTCATTATCCTATTTTAGAATTTTCTTCTCTTAAGTTTATTCAGATATCTATGAAAAAAGATCTTCATTTATGTATTTTTAATTTTTAATCATATCTTTGACTAGTTTCTTTTTCATTGCATCTGCTTTTAGTTTTCTTAGTTCTTCATCATTGGAATATATATTGTCTATTAGATCTATACTCACATCAACTTGGATTTTGTTTAAAACTTTAATCTTGTTGAGTTCAATTTCATGCACATGTATTCAGATATCTTTATAATTATTTTCCTCTTTTAATTTCTTATCCTATTCAATTTTTATATTAAAAACAACTAATATTTTCCCTCTTAGAATTTCTTCATCATTAGTAGTTCTAGCATCACTTGGAATGTTGGGTTATTTATTTATTCTTGTAGTATCTTTGAATGAATAAATAGTGTCAGAATATGTTATGTTATTGGATTCCTTCAACTGAATCACACTCTTTACATAGACACTTTCATAATGAGGAATACCACCTGACATCTACTTCTTCTTTGTAGATATCATATTTTTCATGGAACACCAAGATATGATAAAACTAAAACTTCAACCCCAACAATAGAGTAAACCTTGTTATAGAAACCAAATCATAAAAATTAACCTTTCTCTAAAAGAAATTGTTAGGTCCAATATGAGCCTAAATACCCTGAGGGGGGAAGTGGGGTTGAATTAGGTTATAAAATATTATTTTCAAAATTATTTCCGTACCACTGGATCTTGACCTTTTTATTATAAGGGTAACTTTATTTTATATTTTTTTATATTTCCCTTATCCTTTCCACCATTTATATGATGATGATGTATATAATTTATAGAAGGAAAGAAAACATAATTAAACATATATTTTTTCTTGGTTCACCCACACAAGGATACACCCAATAAGATTACAATGATAATGTGTTAATGTACCAGATACACAAAGGCTCACATCCAAATTACAAGTTTTGGGATAGATAACTTCTATGACTAGGCTCACTACCATTACAAGATTTAGGGTCAGCTCACTACTTTCCCAAGGGTCACTCCCTAAGTATCTTTCTTTGGATCACTATTAGTGGAAAGGATCACCTTATTATTATTACTTTTCTCACTACTATGGAAATGATCTACTCATAGTTCATGGACAAAAATGTCTCTTCATTGTCACTAATGAATGAATTCTAAACTTTAGGTAGATACTATGATGAAGTCACACTTTTTCCACATGTTGTATGCTTGCAGAAATTACTTTTGTGATCTATTTTAGTCCCTCCATGAACTATCCTACATACTCCAGGAAATTCCTTCAATCCTCCATGTACTACCTGACACTGTTTTGTGTGAGTGCTTCATAGACCACCACTTCCTTTGTATACCACCCCTACATCCATGGATCGCCTCTTCTTCTGTGGACAACCCCAGCTTCTGTGGATCACCTCTTCTTTTTCAAATCATATCTTCTTATACATACCACCTCTCCTTCCACAAACTGACTATTATTCCATTGACCATATTCTATTCGACAGACTTCCTTTTTTATTTTGTTTACCATTTTCCTTTGTGAGCTACAAATCCCTACAAATACCCTTTCAAAAAATTGTTCCCAGTAAACTACCTCCTTCATAGAATTCTCCTTGGTGAAAAAATTTATACTTCATCGAATTCTTCATAAAAAGATGATATTATGATGAAATTAACTCTAAGTAATGATGTGATTAGGGATATTTATATACAGAAATAGATATGAAAAACCAAAATACCAGAATTACCGAAAACATCGATGTGGTAAAACCTTCACCACAAACTGCTTTGCTGTCCGCATAACATATTTCTCCTTTAAGGTGGTCGATGTATTCCACATAATGAAACCCTTTTAGGATCTCAAATAAACCGCCACTCAATTGAATATGAATAGATTACCTTGAACAATGATCTTCCTACGAACTGCAAGTCACCTACGAATGGATTTTTCTATACGATCTGTGTTTCACGCTTCACGGTCTTTATAGCACTATTATGAAAAAATATTCCCTTTCTGATTTTACTTCACCCCATAACTCCTTTGTTCTTCATGAATTATGCTTTACAGTCCACAAGCTATGATTAACAAACTCATTTGCAAAAAATATTCCTTTTCTATGAAACAAAGTCTTGATTTTGAGGCCCAAAAATTTGACAAACATTGCGTAACTATTCCACCTTAAACATCTTCTTTGGAAATACCAACCAAACTAATTCATGGTCATATGGATATTTGAACAAAAAAAATGAACTTAAAAACATTGAGATGATTACCTTAGTGATTTTCCCCAATATTATTCCATATATTTTAAATATGATGCTCACATCGCATCCAAAAGCATCATGCTACAATGCAGGTTGAATATATAAACATGTGGTAACCCACCAAGATATAAAGATGTGGGGTGAAAAGAGGAGACCATGATAGAATAAAATGACATTCCAAGAAGTATTTGGAATGATATTGATGATAATAAAAAGGGTGCACACCATGTCCAAATTCTAGAGGCAGCTGAGGTATGATAAGAAAAGATCATTTAACTTGTTGATGCTCATTTTTCATTTTGAAATTGGAGTTCAAGAAAAAACTATGGCTCCTTTACATGTTAATTTTATAATAATAAGAATGTGGGTAGTGGAATAACAGACCATATACACTAAAGATGATCAAATTAATAATAAGGGTGAGTGGAATTTGAAAAAACTCTTATGTTAATGTGTATTATTTACTGATCAATATCTCACCATTGCATCATCACCGAGAATATCAATTCACAATAAATGATACAGAGGATTGTATAGTTTATGAGATTTGATTTTTTAGCAACCATTGATTCACCTCCCCTATCAGTATGCACCAAAATGAAAAAACTAGTTTTAGATAAACACAACCATATATTACAAGGTTCTGAATTAAAACAAGGATGATACCGATTAAAGTGTTTTCATGAATCATCATCTTATAAATGATTTATGATTATATTAAAAATATATTAGATTAATTCTATTTCATGAATGAAGCTATATTGTGAGAAAAAATAGACACTAAAATCTAGGTGTAATCAGAAAATACCTCAACTCTTTTACAGGCAAAAAATTGGATTTTAAATATTAAATGTCTTTTTACCTCATTTGTACACATATTATAAAATTAACCAAAGAATAATAATCACCATATTATAAGATGAAATAATTTGAACATGTGTGGATATTTGAGTAACTAAGATCAAATTATAGACCATATTTTTGTGTTTATAGAAATTTATAGATTGTATATTTCCCTAAGTCAATGAAGATTTGACAAAAAAATATTTGATAAAAAAATATTAGACATTATAAAATCTGATTTAATAGTCATAACTTCTATAAAAGCTTTGATTTTTTTTATTTTGTATCTAGGATATAATTACTCTCTTTCCATCAACCACATATACTAAATTTTGAAACTATGATGGGCTATGAACTAGGAAATTCATAGTTCCCAGTAATTTTTTACTATATTGATACCTAAAAACACAATTTTTCTATGAACCAAAACATAATTGGTGAAATTTAGTGGCATGAAACATTTTAAATCTCACATGATAACATTAACTATAATGACTTTTAATTTTCCATTATGAAACAAATTCTAGATTTAAATATGTGAAAGAAATAAATGCTTCAACACCCTCAATAAAGATAAGTTTTATAATAGAATCATGTGGATTTTTTCATTGACTTATACAATCATGATCTTATAACAAAAACTTTTATGTATTTCCCCAACTATATTTTTCTAAAAAAATAAAAATAAAATTGAAATTTTTTTTGATTAAAAAAAATAGCTGAGTTTTGAAATTAGTTAATAATTTAATATAATTTTTATTCTAATAAATTATTATAAAAATATTTAAATTTTTCTACAAATATCAAAATACATTATGTATTAATATTTTTTATAGTCAATTATTTTTTATGGTTCATATTTGCTGTCGTATAAGAATTTTTATTGTATAAGAACTATATAAATTAATTATTAATGCATTTTATATTTTTTTATTTTAAATACTATATGAATTTTTCACAAAAATTAATACCTAATGAAAATTAATTAGATTATTGATTTATAAAAAATATTTATTTTTATTACTCAACTTGTATTTATTAATTTATTGTAAATTAATATTAATTAATTATTTTATATCTAAAATATCTTAATAACCTTGTAATATTTTTGGATTATTTATAAATATATAAAAATTTTCACAAATTTTTACTAATTTTTTACCATTATATATAATTTTTTAATCAATTTACTATAATTTTTAATTATATATTTTTATTTATTTTAATAAATAGAAAATCAATTTTAATTTTTATTATTATTTATTAATTATTATGTTTTATCATTTTTTATTATATTATTATTTTATATTAATGTTTTCGATTTTTTATTAATTTAAAATATTGTTTTGTTACCTAACTCGTTTTATTACTTTATTATTAAACTTTTATTTATTATAATTCCATAATAATTTTTAGCCTTTATAAATATATAAATTTTTTTTTTATTAAATTATAATAATTTTTTTTCTTAATTATAAATATTACCTAATAAAAAAATATTTTTTATTATTTTTATTTATTTTAATTTTTTTCTAGTAATTTATAAAAAATTTACTATTTATTAAATAAAATAGCAACTTATAAAAATTTAAAATTATATTTTCAGTATTTTTTACGTAACCAATCTATTATCTATAATAATATACGTGCGTCCCTATTGACATGTCACCATTTCCATACTCTTTGTATACTTTTCATCATTCCAAAGATCCCCCTTAACTTATTCCATTATGTAGTCTTAACAACTCCCTACTTCTCCCCACTTCCTCCCCAATCTCCCTATAGTTTCTTCCCTCCTTCACATTCTACTTGTGTGTACACCCCCCTCATTTATTTTCCTTCAATTTTCCATTCCCTCTTCTATTAGTTTCGAATCCCCAATTTGGTGTCGCCTCCACTCTACTTCCACTAATCACCTCTATCCCGTCGATAATTCCATTATGGCCATTTGCAATGCTCCTCGAGTCACTATACACATAATTTTTGTGGAATATTAATCTATTCTCAATGGTCCACCTCATTTACGGTGTAGTGTTTTTGACATCAATATAAACCCACATCTCCTCTTCTATGACAAGTTCTCTCCAAACCCATAAAAATCTTCTAAATAATTATTACTTATTATATAATCCCTTACAAACCAATTATACTTTTCTTCTAATTATACTATTTTCCTTAATAAAGCACGAAATATATTGATTTTCAATACCTCACCTTCCAATTTTATGAATCATAATGTTTTAAATATATGAAACTCTATATTTTCCACTATACTTAAAAGATTTATGTTAAGGGAGAAATAAATAAGCTACTACCTTGGTTTTTTCTCCATTGATGATAGATATATTCTCGAATTAATTTACTATTATCATATATTTTATCTTTGAAATTAGAGAAATACCATCTCACCTAAAAATCAACAAGTTTCATATAACCCTTTTAAAAAATCATGCATTTGATTTACTAAAAATTATCACAGAAGAAATATATTTTACTTCAATGTAACTTAATAATAGTATTTCAAATTCTTATCACAATTGATCTCATATCCTTAAAAGACACAGATCTCATTAATTCTATCTCTATTATTCATGTTATCAAGCCATTCATTTCTAAAACAACAATGGGTATCATTATTTCTGATAAATAATACCAGTTATATGGGTTTGAAATTTATTTATTCATATATATATATATATATATTTAATATATGAACCATATACCTTGAAAACTCATTTTATTGATCTATTCAGTTTGAAAAACAACTACACTTTAGATGTGGAGACTTAGTTCTTATTATTTCTATTATCTTAATATATATAAATGATTTCACATTCATTTTTTAATTTTTTTACAATTTTCCTGTAAAAAATCTAACATAACTTGATAATGCATAAATTAAATTCTTCATTATTTCGATATCAATATCCTAGTTCCAAATACTTTTTATCACACTAAATATATGAAACATAGATGATATGTTATATTAATTGGTCATATCCATAACTCATTGGATCACCAAGTCATCCATGATAATTATTTCCATTGTGATTATAATTGTTGTCTATATCATGGACATCATATTTAATTGTTTAATATATATTCTATATTTTTATGTAATAATAGAAGTGAAATTGTGTTCTCAACTATTAATCATTCATAAAACTCATAATACACAATTATTTATTTTTAGGATACTTATATTCCTAATTTTTTGAAATTTGTCTGACTTGTTATGATTATGTAGTTCATAAGTCAATAAGTATTATATAAAAATCCACTTCTCAAAAGTTCAAAATTCCTAGAATCATTTTTCATTATTTTAGGATGGTGGTTTCATGAATCATCTATTCAAGGAAATCATTTTCCAAGAATCTCTATAAAATTTGGTATTTCAATGTATTGAATTTGAACAAGATGACAATGACTTATATAGATGAAGAATGTAAAGATCTATTTGAAAAAACATTCTAAAAAATTATTATAAAACATATTTATATTTGATATTATTTGTTGAAAACTACTTATAATAATTCAATATATATTATATTAAATTTAAATAAGTTCCATTCTATAACAAAATTAAGTGGTATTTTTTTAGAAATTTATAAGGATGTCTTATTTAGAAATATAATAGATGATAATTTTAAAACCACTATTAATAATTTATAAGTGATATAAGTAATTTTCAACAAACTCTATTAAATATTCCTTATTGAAAGATATTTTTTTCCATATTTTTAATCATTTTTAAATATATTTTTTTGATAAAAAACTCAATTAAAGCTTATAACACTTATGATAGGAATTATGTATTGGTGAATCTATATTTATTATTAAAAAAATTCTTTCTAACTTTTTATTCTTATATAATTTATGTGAATGTGATCTTTTATGAAAAAATAATGGAAACTAATTTTTATTTTCTATTCAAACTTTTCATATTAGTTGTAAATATTATAATCATTTTTACAAAATCTCTATAAAACTAGAAATAAATATAATTACTAAGTCCAAATACTTTTATATAATAAAAATCCCAGCACATATTTTTTGAAATTATTATCATAGGTGATAGGTGAAACAAATAGTTTTTAATAAGGGTTTCTAAATAATTCTCAAAATTTTAAATGATTCTTTCACAACCTCATAATTCCTTGACTCTATAATATTTTTCTATTCCCTTGATTTTTTTTAAAATCATATATTTCCATTTCACCATGTCCACTTTTTTTACACAAATATAATACATCATAATTTATTATAAATTTCATTAGGTTAAATTAATATAATATTTAGAGAAATATGAATTTTTAATGTCTAAAAAAAATTATTTATCAATATTTATTTTATTATTCAATACACATGAACTGTTCCTATAATCTCAATTTCATGTTTAGGTAATTTTTTGATCTTGGAGGGGGGGAGACAACATGGGTAATCCATTTTTTTGTGAAAATTTTTCCTACCATTAAATACTATGATTAAACTTTGGATATCATTCATGAAAGTAATAATGAATTAACCACACTTCCATTTTATTTGTCATTTCCAACCGATCTACTAGAATAGATCATAGCGTGCATCAATATTGCCAACCCCATCTAGGAAAGTTTCATCGGTAAAATATGACATGATATTTCCACTATGAAGATAGTGTTTCATGTCTTTTTTATTGGTCACAATATTAATAATTTAGAGAAACATAATCCAAAACCATTATAAGCTATGGATGAGATTCTTGGGTATAACATCCCTGAACCCATATAAGAATTAAATTTATCTTATGACTGACAAAGATCAAAACATCAGAACAATGCATGTAATTTACTAGTTTTTCTAATTGATTTATACCGTTTCCACATTGACTGGTTCATCAATTTTATAAAATTAAATTTTCCTAAATTTGTAGATTCATTTAACAAATATTTTCGGGATTTGAAAAAAAATAATCAGTATTGTTCTTCACATGTAAACAAATGTTTAATATTCATATTGATTATGCATGTAAGTTAAAATATCAATACTCATGCATATGTATTACCTAATATAAATTTTCCCATAATTGTTTATATAATTTTCTTATTATTTTTAATATAAATCTTCATGTTTAAAATTTATCATAAGTCATTATTTACTTTATTTTTTCTCGAAATCAGTGTTACATATATTTATTATAATATAGAACATTTAAATATATATTTTATTCCAAGAAATAAATGTTTCAAGTGTAAAATATCTTAAATTATCCCAATGATTCATCATTATAGACTATTCCATGTATTTTTAAAATTATATATTATTTATAATGTTTTTAATATATGGAATTATGATGATATGTAATAATTTATCATACTGTATCTCATTTTACCATATAATAAAGAAATTTACAATAAATTTTAATAATAAATTAAGTTAATTTTTTCATATATAATTATTTCATTCTAAAAAATGATACATGAGTCAATATCATACAATATCTTCGATAGTAAACATAAATTCCAGTAATAGTATGAATAATTATATAATAGTGTGTATAAAAAAAGAATATCCTGGGTTTATCTAAAATTATAAACCTTATTAAGGTTATCCTTACAACTATTTTATGATTTCCATTAAATGTAATATACCATTTATAAATCTATATTTATTACCACCTTTCATACTAATATAAAAAAAATCTATATATATCATTTTAGGCACTAACATCTTCTGAAAAATTCTTAATTCATTAATATGTGAGAAACTTGTATTAATACTTTTGTATTTATTATATATTTGTTTCAATATAAAGTTCAATGTACATATGATGTCTTATCCACACTAATTACATTATTCACTATTATATATGGGAATATAGAATAATATGTTTTATATTATATTCTTTATATTGATAACAATTTTAAAGGCATATTAAAAAACATAGATACATAATTTTGTGGTTCCAATGATTTTTACGAATAATAAAATTTTTAATAGATATGTGAATTATAGGTTTTTGAATCCAAATGTTTATTTAATGATTTAATTATGAATAAAAAATTAAACCAATCATCATGGTAGTTTTTTATATAGAGAATCTAAATATTTCAATTCTTATATTTTACCACAGTTTTTTTGGATTAATTAATTAAATGTGGGATGTGTTGTTATGTTTTATGATGTAAAATATATAAAAATGGAAAAATCTAGTTGTATGATGAAAAATTTATTTCTTATTGGTATCAAGAAAAGTAGTGTATATTTTTATGTTTTAGATTAATCGAGGAATCAATTAAATAATGAAAAATATGGCATAAGTTATCATTGAAATGTCTCTTTAGAATAGGTTTTAACCATAATAGTGCAGTAAAATCCTATATTTATGGTTTCTTTTGGTATCCACATAATTTTTTTATCATGAAATCTATTTTATAAATTGTTTTTACATTATTAACACATCTAAATAATTTTAAGATTATGTCACCAACCTCTATATTTTCATCTACTCGATAATATTTCCTTTAAATTTATTATATCTATATAAAATATCTGTATATTACCACTTTTCATAATTAAAAAATTAGAAAAACCTTATCTCTCTTATTTTAGGCATTGGAAAATTTATTTAAACTCCCAATTCATATCTATCTATAGAACTGTTATGGAATCTTTTTTTATATTGAATGTTTTATTTTTGTCTTCTAAAAAATTACATTATGAAATATGTTATATATTAATTTATAATTCTATGTTTTATATCATATTCTTTATAGTGATAAAATTTTTCATGGTAAATCAAAACCATGAAATACATATTTTCTCCCTATTTTATTTTATAGAAATATATGTTTTGAGTAGATAACTAAATCAATCATTTTTTTCTTAAAACTACTGTTTTTTCTATAATTCTTTAGGTGTATGGCAGGACCTTAATATTATACTTTTTCTTTTTAATCTCACTTTATTTTAGTTTATAATTTTACACTCCAGATTTCATTATCCATTATATTTTTCCTCTTCCAAAAAAAAATCTAAAATTTCATCATTTCATGACAAAAATAAGTGGAGGGATTAAGGTGGTGATTCATGTGATTATAATTCCCTAAGTCTTTTATTCATATTAGCTGATATATGAGAAGGTTACTAAATATGATTCTCACAATTCATTCATGGGTTTAACTAAATCTAAATTATAGATTTAACAATCCCATAAACAATGAATTTTTTATTATTCAGTAACATGATATTCAAAGTCATTTGGGATGAATAGATGTTATAAGGCATATAATTTATTTTAACATAATTATACTTAAAATATGTTTTTTTTCAAAATAATTAATGTGACTTGTAGGACCTCAAATACTATGTTTTTTTGTTTAATCACATTTTCTTTCATATTATACTTATCCACCATAAATTTCGTTGACCATTATATTTGTGGCCATCATAAATAAATTCCTATAGTTTTTATCCCATTATTATAAAAACTCAAGGGATTAAGGTAGTGATTCATATTTTATAATCCTTTTCATCCATGTGGTTGTTTATTCTCAATTACCATTATGGGTTCTTTTGATTAACTGTCACTCGTTTTCTTTTGAAGGTAAGTATATCAATTTTTTTTGTTTTTAAAACTCAATAATCTCTCCTAAAATTTATTTATTTAATATATCTTATATCATTTCCCTCTCTTAAATATAATCAACTTATCATTTCTTTAGTTCTTCAAATTTTGGCGTAAATGTATGAATCATATCAAGATCTTAATTCTTATGTTTTCTTGTATCATGATATCTATAATTTACTTATAATTGTTAATAACTATATAAATTTTCATTTATGTTTATAAACTCTTTAATTTGTCCGTAAAATAAATTTTTTCGTCTATATTTTTTAATTCCTCACAAATTTCTTCATATATTTTTTACAGGGAGATCGAAAACATTTTTATAAAGTATCATAGAAAGAGATGATGAGTTCCCTTATTTAAAACATGGAACACCAACATCAGATGAGACTCAGAAATATATCAATTTAAAAAATAACCCAAAGAAAACAATGATGGAAATATATAATTGACTGGACTTATATATCTTTATGTTATTCCCTACAAATTTTTATCTCAATCATCGGGTAACTATTATTCAATTAAGACTAACTAAATGCATTCAATTACATTTTCTCTAATTAATTGGTATTTTAGCATATGTTTTTTGAAAAACTATATCTTGCTATACTTTTTATAAATAGAGTTTATTTTGATTTTATATAGAAATAATTTCCCATGAAAATGCACACATGGAGATACTAGTTTGTGTTAAATTATTAGAATTATCATGTTTAATTATTTTAATAAATTTTAATAATTTATATCAATTTGTAATAATGTATTTTTATTATATTTATTATTATATTTATTATTTTCTTTGTAATTTTAACTAATATTAATTATTTTTGATTATAAATAAATATTTATTTTATTCTTATATTTTTATATCATTATAATATATAACTAATTTTAAATTTTCTATGCTATTATTTACTATTATTTTTTAATTTCATTATTGAATTTTTTTTATTAATTTATTTTTATTTTTTATTTTCTAATTATAAATTTTATTTAACAAAAAATCTTCATTTCTTTATTTTTATTTATTTAAATTGACTAAAAAATGTATAATTATATTACTATTAATTAACTAAAATAATAATTTAATAATAATTACTAATTATATTTTTAAAATCATACTAAGGTGTTATTATTGTTATATTAAAAATCCTAATAAATTAAATGATTAAAAAATACTAATTAAATAAAACCAATTAATAAGGCAACTGAAAATAATTAATTTTTAGTCATTTATAACAATATTAACATTTTTTAACTATAATATTTATTAAATAATAATAACCAATTACATAAATTAAATTATACTAATGTTTTATTAATTTTATACTATAAAACCTAATAAATTAAACTACCAACAAAAATCTTACTAATTAAAAAAAATTGAATAAATATATTAATAAAAAATAAGTAATTAATAAATTTTACAACTAATGGTTTAGTGTAATACCTTTAGATTGAAGAAAAAATTATTTTCTTCGTATCAACAATGATATAACTTGTTCACATGAACTTCTAGTAAGAGTGAATGAGTGAATTTGAAGATAATTGAGAGAAAATTATGAGGGGGAATGGCTAGGAGCGTGAAAATTAAAACTAATTTTTTATAACAGACAACTGTGATGAATTATTCCATCATAAATAGTCTACTAAAAAATTAATTTCAATTAAAAATTGTGATGGAAAATGTTATTTGTGATGGATAACATAATCTATTTTTAAAATTATATACTGTATTTAATTTTACATCCTTTATGAAAATTATTTATGATAGATAATTTCATTGTAAACAATCCACCACCTTATTAAGTAATTTTATATAGAATTTTTTAATGGATTTTCTAATCCATTTAAATTAATGGACTTTTGATACATATTCTTTTATTATATCATAATTAATACTTGCGTGACACCACACTTGTTGAATACTATCAATAAAATTCTCAAAAAAATTGATGTCCATCACAATAAGTCATCATTAGTATAAGTGATTTGCTATATTATTTGTTTACATCACAAAAAATATTTCAAAATCTAAATTTTTCAATGGAAATTCTTTCCAACACAAAATTTCCATTGAAAAAAGTGAAGAACTTTATATATAATCTTCCATTTCACCTAAAAAAATATTAAAGGACCATCCTATCAATAATATAATTGGGGGTTTTTATGTACTAATCACTTCTAAAAGTTCCCTACAAAATGAATGTTATAATAAATAATTTCTATTTCTATTTAATCTCTAAAATAAATATGAAACCTTGGTGATGATAATTTGTTGATGGACATTAAATAAGATATTAATCAATTAAATAAAACAAAGTATGATTAATAGTCAAATTTCCCACAAAATTCTTCATTTTAGAAACTTAATGGGTTTTCAAAACAAGTGTTGAGATGAACCATACATAACATACTTTGAATTTGAATAATTTTCATGATTATAAACTATAAATGTAACATCCTATTATTTTTTTTAGGTATTCATAAACCCCATATTTTTAATATTATTGGGTTTGGTTTAGTTTGGGGTTATTTCAAGAGAAATTTTAAAAAAATTAAAAATTAAAGGCTAGTGAACAGTTGGCGCACAATTTTCCCAAACCATACGACCTTTCAAGGAAATCCATACAAACCAAGGCAGTGGGGTTTTGAATAGTTGGTGCACAGTTTACAAAACTTTCACCCTCTTCGGATAAACCGTATAACCCATACAATAGAATTCATGGTTTGGTCTAATCGTGTGACCCTACCTAGCTAACCGAACGTACGAGTTTATTTAATAGAAAATTATTTTTAAAACACCCAAAACCTGTATTTTAAGTCCCTAATGGACTTGTATAACCCATATGTTCTTTATTATTCTCTTGAGGCTCCCAAGAATAGTTTTTACCCCTTTTAACCCTCCTAGAAGTGGATCGAATCTTAGAGAAAGAAAAATGATCCTCTCCCAGTTAGTTTATCTTCTTGTTCTCTATATCTCAATCTCTCGTTTTTCCTCCATAGGGTTTTGTATATCTTTGTGTTATTTGGGGTATCTAATCCCATCTATTTTAGATCTCAAACCTAGGTTTGATTCCCAAATCCCATTTTCATTATTATTCATTGAAAATCCCGAATAGGTTTTAGAGTTAAGATATCTAGCGATCCCGTTGTTAGTGGTTCTGTCATGATGTCCTGTTTTTATTAACCCTAAATTACATGATTGTTTATTAAAATTAAATTACTATTATAAATTAAATTAACTTCAATTTATTTTTTAAGAACACAATTCAATTGAATTGGGTATTTTGAAATTGAATTTTGGCATGACACTAGGGAAACCCCCCAATTCATTTGAATTAGGGTGTGATTGTGAAATTGATGGAAAATTATGGAGATTTAACTTGTTGAGTTTAAATTATGAAATTTATGGAAAAGTTTTCAATTAAAATTTTGAATTTAATTATGGGGAATGAATCGGGGAATTGAATTGGGAATTGATTTCAACTTTTTATTTGATAAAAATTATTTTGATAGAAACCTTTGAGGTTTATCTTATTAAAGGATTATTTTGATTAAAAACCTATTCTTAGTTTAAATGTAAAATTGGAATTTTTAAAATTGTAGAATGATATTTAATTTTATTTTAACTATTCTTGAAATAAATTTCCCATTATTTATTTGTACCAGAGAATATGAAATCCTAGGTAGTTAGTGAGTTATTTGGGACAAACACACTAGGATGACAATTCCCTAGCACAACATTGATTTTTTACAAATCTAAAAACACTTTTAGAAGATTTTATTCCTCAGTAAAATATAGATGAGTCCTCCATTTCATATGTTGAGGGACATGCGTACAAATTGAGGTTATTATCACATGAGTGTGTGAGGACAACCAAACCTAGATCTATCGTACCTCTTGGAAGATGACCATGTTTCTTGCTTGTCTATAAATGAGATATACATGTATGCCAATGTTTTTAAACTTTTTTAGATGCCTTATGATTTATATAAACTACATTTCATAAAAGATTTTATTTAATCTATTTGTTTAAATAAATTACATCATTTGAAATGTATTCTAATTTTTGAATTGTAATGCATGATTTGTTAAAATATTATTTTGAAATGACAAACCTATTTACATGAAAACTAAAATATATGTATTTGGTTAACTAAATGTTGGAATCTATTATGGAATCCTTGGTTAGACCATACTAGGCTTTTTTATCACACCCAGCCTATGCTTTATGGTGTTTATATATTATCTCCATCTAGGTTTGAGCAGGGGGTAAAGAACCACTTAGGGGTAGTTCTGGTTGTTGTTTCATGGACTTGAGGAGTTTCATATATTGATACATGAGATTATATCTTGTTTTTTAGTATTTTTTTCTAGTACTTAGGGTTTTTTACCAGTTTTACTTCTTGTACACTTCTCCCTGGGGTGTTTTTTTCTTATATGCATGCAGTCTTGTTATCTTTCTTTCACAATGTTTGTGAAAAAATCATTCCCAATTTTTTTATGTTTCCAGGTGCTATTCTACAACCCATGGGGATTGAAAACACCCTTAATGTAATGTTTGATCCATATTGGTTATAGAGTTACTAGGTTACCTGGGATGGTTCATGACAAAGTGATATCAAAACTCTATGTTGAGATTCTTGTCTTAAATACAACATATATTTGTGTATTCTTGTTGGGATTTAGGAGGTAGTTGCAATTGAGTTCCTAGCTACCTCTCACCACAATGAACCATATGTCACCGGGGGTGGTTTGGGAAAGACATATTGAGGATTATTTCTTCTCTTTTTCCTAGTTTGGATTTGGATATATTGAAATACAAATCTTGTTGTCTATTTATTAGGATAAATTTCACCTTGTTGTCCCATTTTATTGTCAATAAGATGCCTTCCTTATTGTATGGTAATTTTTTGTAGAATCATACCTCTAAGAATATGTGAATATATGATCTAGGAGGAAGATACAGATAATCCTTAGTGAGAAACTACTCTCATAGACCCAAACCCGGTTGAGGTTATCATGTAGACTGTCCAAGCTTTGGTACATGCCCCAAAACTATTTCCCATTTAGGCTCTAGCAGTGGAACCTTGAAGGGACATTCTCCATGGTCATTATCATGAGTTTTTTTGCTAGAAGCTTCCAATTTTCTAATTCTATAATGATCCAAAAATAGATAAGGAATGGTTGGGACGAATTGAGAACTTATTTGAGTCCATGGAAACACTTGATGAAATCAAGATGTAGTGTTCCACCTTCATGCTGTAGGGACTAAGAAAGATATGGTGGGATATGATGGTGATTGTGAAGAATAACAAGGAATCATGGTGGAATGACTTCAAGGATCATTTTACTAAAAATTTCTATGTAGAGTTGATGGTGTTGGACAAGGCTTTCGAGTGTATCAAACATGAGTAGGCTGAGAAGACCGTGATAGAGTATAGAGACCATTTTAATGAACTTGTGAATCTTTCAAAACAGTTAGTGTCAAATTAGAATATGAAGACTTGATTACTTGAGTTGGGAATTTGATAGGATATTTTCTCATAGTTTTTTTGCTAAAAATGACTTCTATGTGCATGGTTTCCTATAATATAACGTGAAACCATGATGATTCTCATGGTTGTGATCGAAAATAGGGTCATTTCAGCTCCCTTATAGTTCCTGGAAGACGTCCTTTTACTTTTTATCAGTATGGACATACATGGAATTCTAAGAGGGTTTTTAGAGAGGTACATAAGGTATGTGGTTCTTGTGGATTCTTAGGTAACTTACATAACTTCAGTGACATATCTTCCACTCATCATAGTGGCATGAGATCATTAGAACCTTCTGAAACTATGGGGAAACTAGATTATTCACATAAAAAAGGGATCTAGACATAATAATTGGGAATTGATATTCTTTATGTAGTGGAAGAGTCTCTAGAAGAAGTAGACACATTCCCAACGACTATGAGAGGTACTATCACTATAGCTTCTCTATTAGTGACTCCTTTATTTGATAATGGGGCATCTCATTCCTTTCTTTCAACCCATATTGTTAGTCTTATAAATCAGCCTACATAGATTTTATCTTATGTTATGGATTTTACTACACCCCTTGGAATGAAGTGAGAGTAGGGTCTCTATAGTCCCACATGTGTTTTCTATCTGTCAAATGTTGACATAGCATGGAGTTTTTTTGTTCAAAACATGAATCCACTTGATGAAATATTTAGGATGGACTGGATCATTTCCAATAAATCCTATATTTATTGCTATCTTTGACATTCCCCATTTACAATACCTAATGGTGTGGTCCATGTATTTCAAGTAGAATTAGAACCTAGATTGAGTAGGGTCGGACCTTATTATCTGGATTTGGGGAAAGTGATATATGTATTCTTAATTGATATGGAGTGTGAATCTATTAGTAGTGATCTCCCTTCAGTTTCCATCATGTTTTTCCATTCTGTTTTCTTCTGACTTCTATTTTTTTCCACCAGTAAGAGAGGCTAAGTTTTCTATTGACTTAATTCCTAGTACTAAATGTGAATATATTCATTCTTACCACCATGGTACCAACTGAACTAAAATATCTAAAGACTTAATACGTTTACATCTTAGATAAAGTCTTTATACACCCAACTGTGTCACCTTAGGCGACGTTGGTTCTATTTTCTAAGAAATATGATGGTTTACTTCACCTATGTGTTGATTACTGAGATTTCAATCGAGTCACGGTAATGAAAAAACAATTGTTTCCACAAATTGATGACATGTTTGATCAGTTTAATGGGGATACATGGTTATAAAATATTTATCTTCTATACAATTACCATCAGTTAAGGATAAAAGAATCTAAAATTTAGAAAACTAACTTTTAGAGTAGGTACGACCATTATGAGTACCTTTTCATGCCCTTTGGTTTGACCAATGATCATGGATTTTTTATGGATTTAATGAACAAGATTTTCCATGAGTATCTTAATACCTTCCTGGTAGTATTTTTCGATGAAATCTTTATTTACTATAATTCTGAGGATCATGTGCATAATTTTAGAATAGTTCTAGAATTGTTGGTAAATCACTGACTTTATGCAAAGCTTTCAAAATGTGATTTCTGGATCCAAGATGTGAATTTTTTGGTAAACATGATGTCTAAACAAGGTATATATGATAAACTTGATAAGGTTAAGGATATTATGACATGGGATCAAACAAGAATGTTTTCGATATTCATAGCTTCTTAGGATTAGTAGGTTATTATCCCTGGTTTGTTTAGGAATTCTAAAAGATGTATTCTTCAATGACTACTCTAACTCGGAAGGGATTTATGTTTTCATGGGAAGATAAATCTCAATGTTCTTTTGATGATTTGAAATTTCTTTTGACTACTATGCTGGTGTTGACTCTTCCAGAGGTTGGGCAAGGCTATATAGTCTTTTGTGATGAATTGGGTTTAGGTTTGGGATGTGTTCTTATGCAAGGAAATCATTTGGTAGATTATGGATCTCTTTATATTAGGCCACCAAAGAAAAATTATCCAAGCCATGACCTCGAACATGAAGTTGTTATGAACACACTAAAGAGTTAGTGGCATTGCCTTTATTGAGAATGGTTTACCATATATTCAGACCAAAAGAGCTTGAGTTATATCTTCTCTCAAAAATATTGGAATACTTATCATAGGTTTTTGGTTGAATACCTGCAATATTTTGAATTTGACATCACCTATACCCTTGGGAAATGGAATTTAAGATTGAGAAGGAAAATTTTGATCTAGGCGGTGAAAGAATCATCAGAAGAGTATAACATGATGGCTCTCTTTGCACAGTTTCATATTGAATTATAGAAATTAGGGTATAAGGTTTCTTTGGAAAGTGTTCAGTTGACATATTCTCATCTCAAATTGATTCTTTAGGATAAAATTATTGATGATGTGTTCCATAGAATTAGAGACTCTTTTTATGGTGAGGATACTATGGCTGAGTGGTCATTCTCCAAAGAGGTAATTCTATGCTATCAGAATCACTTTATTATGCTGTTAGTGGTAAGGAATGTTATGATGGGGTATTTTCATAAATCCTAGTGGACAATGCACCTAAGAACCATAAATATGTTCTAAGAAATGTGGGGTCAAATTTGGTTTCTAGGTATGAGATGAGGAATTTCTGAATTTTTTACTCATACATGTCAATAGTTGAAGGAAAATCACCAGAATCCTTAGGCTTTTCTTCATCCAATTCCAATCCCAATTTGGAAGTGGGATGAGATATAATTGGATTTTTTGGTGGGGTTTCCTCGTACCTAGATAAAGAAAAATGCGATATGGTTTTAGATTGATTAGATGACAAAATTGGCTCACTTTATACCCTTTCTGATACAATCAATGTTGAGGAGTTGGGAAATCACTAAGTGAAAGAGATCATTCTTTTTTCATGGAGTACCATTTTATATAGTTTCTTATAGGGATCCTTGGTTCACATCTCATTTTTGGAGAGGTCTTCAAGAGGCACTGGGATCTCATGTCATTTTGAGTATGGCATACCATCAGGAGTTGGATGGATAGATAGAAAGAGCTATATAGATTATTAAAGATATACTACATGATTACGATATTTTCTTTAGTATAGCATCAGATGACCATTTGGGGATAGTTGAGTTTTTTTATAACAATATTTACCACTCTGAAATCATAATGGATCCTTTTGTGACCTTTCTTGGATAGCCTTGTCGATCTCCATTATGTTTGTTGGAGATTGGTGAAAGTTCTTTGTTTATACCAATATTGGTTCAAGAAATGACAATAAATATTCAATTTATTTTTCAGAAAATGTTGATGGAATAGAGGCGATATAAGTTTTATGATGTTATTCATCATAGGCCATTGGAATTATTAGTTGGTGACCAAGTATTCTTGAATGATTCAACTCAGATGGGTCATCAACAACTTGAGAGACAGGGGAATGTTGATCCCCATTTTTTTGGAACCTTTGATGCTATTGAGTAGGGGGAAGAGTTTCTTACCTTTTACCACTTCCACAACAACTGACATTGATAAATAATGTTTTCTATGTATCTCATCTATGGAAGTATATATATGATCCATCTCATGTGTTGAGATGGAGTGATCTTGAGGTTGAACCAAAATTATCTATGATTAAACAACCAGTCAAGACAGTTAATTTGGAAAAAAATTTATTTTAAGGGAGGGTGATACCTTTGGTTAATGTACTATGGTAGTATGGTTCTGATAATCACGAGACATGGGAGAGGGAGGCACTGATGCGAGATCGGTGTCCTCATCATTTTTGCAAGGAAACATCTGAGTAGGATTTTAGAGGACATAAATATCTATGGTGGGGAGGATGTAACATCTTATTATGGTTTTCAAGTATTCCAAACCCCAATTTTTAATATGCTTGAGTTGGGCTACATTTATTGTTATTTTGAGACAAATTTAATTTTTTTTCAAAATTCTAGGCTAGTGCATGGGTGGCACAAAGTTTTCCCAAAGCATGCACCCTCTCAAGGAAAACTGTGAAAAACCAAAGAGGGTTTTTTCATGGTTTTCTAAGGGTTACAAACTATGTTCCCTCTTAGGAGAAACAAGGAAACCCCTAAAAAATGGGTGAATGTCTATGGGGAATGGTTTGGTCTAATTGTGCAGCCCTACCCAACTAACCATACGTACATTTTTTAATGTGATATTTTAAAACACCATAAACATCCCTTTTAGGTCCTCGAAAACCCTGTATGGCTCATATAAGATATATTATTCCTTTGGATCACCCATGAATAGTTTTTTGGGCCCTCAAAACACTCCCAAAAGTAGATCAAATCTTGGAGAATGGGGGATGGCCTCTCCTGGTTAGTTTCTTCCTCTTGTTCTCTATCTCCCACTATCTCTATTTTCCTCCCAAGGTGTTTTTTAGATATCTATATTGGTTGTGGGATACAATTCACACTTTTTTGGATATCAAACCTAGGTTTTATTCTTGGATCCCATTGTCTTCTTTCTTCATTGGAAAATCTCTATTAGGGTTTGGAGTTATGAGATCTAGCAATACTGAGGTATGTGGTTCCATAATGAATTCCAATTTTTATTGACCCTAAATTTCATGATTGTTGATTTAGTTGAATGGTGCATGATCCGGATGCACCAAACCTAAAAAATTTATTAATGTAAAATACAGAACAAATTCAAGCATTAAAAGAGGTTTTACAACGATGGGAGTGAACCACACCTCCCATATATACATCCACCAGTGATTCTAGTAATTTGGAAACCTAAAGGACCATATAGTACTCATTTTCATGATATCCCTCTTTGAGAGTACATTGTATACTTGATTTTCTTCCATGTAAGTGTGTGAAAATGTTAAATTGATTTTATGGGATTGGTCAAGGCATCTGATCCAATGTGGGGTGATTCTTTATGGAATATTCATGGTTCTGGATTTGAGAACATTGACAGAAAATTGAGAGTTCGATTCAATCCAGATCCATTTTCATCCCTGAAAGACAACATATCTAACGACATATATAATGGCCAATAATTCTATTTCATATGCTATTCCTAGTATGATAATGTGATAGAAATAACCTTTGAAAAATCCATAGTGAGTGAAGAAGAATCATATACACCCCGAGAGTCCTAGAATCCCATGGACTTATTTATTGACATTTGATATTATCTATTGTGAGATAGAAGGAATCCATTTAATTATCTTGAGCATGAGATGTTTCCTTGTCCTACATAAAATTCCTAGTACTCTAAGAGTTGTAAGGTCCTAGAATATGTTATCCATTTCACCAACCTACATCACCGAAGCATGAAATATATCTATATGAATTTCTAGTGCACCAACACAAAAAGTTTGAGGAGAATTGTAAAGTAGTGAGGTGTTGTGAGCTTCCTAGACGGAGCTGATGACAGTTGTAATAGTAACCATTAAAAAGTTCTAAATCTGTGGAATTTTACTGCTAGTACTGATTTGTATTAGCATATAATCAATCTGACTATACATACAAAGATTGATATTGAAGAGATCACTAATGTAACACCATAATTTTTGTGCAAAATAGAATCCAAAGAACAAGTGCTACATGTTTTCAACACTCCTCAGGAACATGTGACATGATGATACTATGAACTAACCAGATTTCCCCAATTTATCATGCACAAGAAATAGATTCCTCTAGATTCTCCACCAAATCAAGAACCTTGAGGGTTGAATAAATATTTTCTTGAATTTTAGTAGCCAAGATGGTGCTTGGATGGGGACATTACACTGTAGGAGGTATATATCCCTAGCATTGAACATGCCATTTATTTATGGATTCTAGATCAAAGGGTCATTATCCCTAAAAGGATTTATTTTAATTTCCAGGACATACAATAGAGTGATAATGTCATAAATATTTTTAGTGAAATTTAAAAAATTAGTAACACACATACCAAGTGCATTTGGATGAAAATTTATTGAATTAAGGGAACTTTCCGTCCAAGGAAAATCCTAATAGTTGAGGCATGACTATCAAATTACTATCAATTTGGAGTTTTGAATCAAATCTGTAAAGGAGTGTACGATTGAAGGCCATACAAATGAATTGAGATAGTGGGAATACCCATTCTGAAGCCTCTTATTGAAACAACAAACCAAAAAACCCATGGATAGATCCTTGGACATTAGGATATCCCACATGAATTTGTTCATAAGACTATCATTAAAAATATTGAAATATTGGATTCCAAGGTCTCCCATCTCAATAGGTTTAGTACAATCATTCTAGTCCACATTAATTAGATTTATTTCATGTAATGACCCTATCCAAATAAAAAACCCCATCAGACATTAGAGATCATAGATAAGACTTCATAGACATCTATAGATAGAGAACAATTACAGACACTTTGATGTGATCACTAAATAAATTTGGAACACCCTTAGAACAAGATACATGGATTTTCTTTTCTATCTTTCCAATTCAATAGTAATTCTAGAAATACTATCTTCTAGAAACTCTCTTCTGACTTTCACACAAAAAAAATTAACCCTAATAAAAACAAAGGGAATGTGTCCCTTCATCACTCCAAGAGTCCTTTTGAACCTATTTTTCTTACCATCAATAATATCATCACTAAACATAATAAAATATTTTCTCCATTTTATGGTATGAACAACTACTACCTCATAATGAATGAAAGATTTAATTACAGAAATGGTTTTCCTTGAGGATTATGCAAAAAGAAGAATTTAATCAGCATATAATTAGTGGTATAGGATTAAGCTATCTTAACCATACTTAATAAGCTTATTGATTCCAAATTTAGTGAGATCCTTAAAGAATCGACTCATGTAATCTTTAAAAATGGAAAAAAAATATCCCAGAGAGGGGGTAAACTTTTCTCACACCACTATAACATTGAATGTAACCTCTAGGGGAACCATTAATTAAAATAGATAACATTGAAGATGTAATAATACCACTGATTAATATAATAAATTTGTTATAAAACCATTAATTTTTATAAAAACAAAAAGAAAAATTAATTCAGAGTGTTAACCGATTTCAAGATATGGTTTTTTAGAGAAAAGTTTCCATGCACAGACTTCCTTTTCATAAAGTTAATTCATTCTATGGAAGTGGAGAGACAATTATAAATACCTCTTCTACATACAAAAACAAACTGATTTGGGGAAATATTACTCTTTATAATTCTCCCCAATCAATTCATCATATTTTATCTAATAACCTTAGGGATTGTATTCCCAATCTCCACCGACCTAAAGTCGTTTATTTCAAAAAAAAAAATATTTCTTGGGAATCAAATAAATACAATTTTAGCTAATCCCATAATGCATATGAGCATGAGAAATTAAATCTTTGACTGTCTTAATCACATCATCCAGAAGTATATCCCAATAAAACATTAAAAATTTATTGGTGAAACCATTCAGTCCAGCCACACATTCCATGTTTAAAAAGAAGTGGGATTCCTTTATTTCTTCCTTAGAGGGATCCATTGTGAGATAATTGTTTTGAGAGGCACCAATATAAGGTAATATGTTATAAATCATTATATGGGTGTTTTCAAAACCATCATCATAATAAATATAGAAGAAATAGTCCACAACCACATTAGAAATAAAAATTTCAGAGCTGTGAAGAAAACCATAAATATTGATAGCCTTCAAGCCTGACCTTATATTCCTTTTATTGGGAAGCCTATGAAAGAGTTTTGAGTTCTTATCCCCATACTTCAACCACTTAAACTATAGAATATTTTGATCTAGACATTCCTTAACATTTGAAAGATTATCCAGCCTTGAATGGGACTGAATTTACTCTCTGATGGGGCTTCTTTGAAACTGATTTCTAATTTGATAGATTTCCAAATTATCTTTAGTAGCCAAAATTTCAACTTCAAGATTAGAAAATGTGCTGTAGATCTGCTCTCTTAGAATTAATTTTTACATTCTTTAATTTTCCAATAAGGACATGTAATGGACTACTATATTGATCCATCCTCCAATCCTCCACAATCACCTCCCTATATCTAGAAGTGAAAAGACAACCATTATTAAACCTAAAAGGTATAGGAGAATACCTAGAAATTTTAGTTTAAATATTAATAAATATTGTATTATGATATAAATTATTTTTGGGAGGATTGTTCCCAGAGATTCCTACAAGAATTTCTTCAACATCCACCTAAAAAGCACCTGTAAAGCTTGCTTAACTGCCTTTTTTTAGAGTATACCTAATCTAAGTGAAATTAAACCCTACAACTGGGAATTCACTAGGATGAAAATGATCAACGAAGAAAGAAAAAATCCATTGAGGATTCTCTATTGAAGTTCAGTTTGGTATTTTCCATATGTCTCAGTACTATGTAAAAATCTTCCATTATCAACTATTTATTAAGGGAATTCCTAGATAATGCCTCAATATCATCCCAAAGTTCCATGATTATGATGTAGGATGATGAGGAATAAACAAAATAAATTTCAATGTTAAAACCCCATTGGTAACAGAAGACTAATATCCATTAGGGATTCTTGATAACTGATAGGGGTTAAATTCTCTCATGTTTAAAAACCCAAAGATGATACATATTGATATCATGTTGATTTTGAGAGACAAATGCATAACCATGAGAGTCCCATTTGAATGCAATCCAATTCTCAAAGAGAATTTTTGGTTTATAAATACCAATAAGCAGTGATTTATTAGCCAAAATAAAGTGTATAAGGGCTTTGACCATTGGGGAGTTCCCAAGAAATTGACAATTCCAAAAACGTATCTTCATTTTAAAAGCAATTGGATCCTTGTTAGGGTCACTTCATTATTTTTCTCATATCTCTGGTCTTTTAATTTCCTTCTTATACCTTTCTTCTGATCTATTCTAGGAGTGGATAATCCCACATTATCAATGATTCTAGCCTGATCTACTAGTCCATAAATGGGGGCACATGCCCAATACTTTGGGTGTTTGCAATTGGATTAGGGGGGCTGGGGATCCTCTGTATCCTCAGAAAAAAGGATCCACTCAGGGGTTTGAATTTATTCATGTATAGTATGTGAGTCAGATCACTTCTCAACTTGGGTTTCCATTGAGTAGCTTTAGAAGGGAGTGTCCATAGGAAAGTCCCCTATGGTTCAGTTGCAACTAAGGCTTGATCATTTCTATTTTCACTCTCATCATGAGGAGGCAGTAAAAATGACCCTACCTAAGTATTGGCATCAGCTCCCAATGTGTTATTTCATTTGTGATATACATGGTTTTCAAATAATGTCATCCCAGGTGAATTATTCAACATATCCATAGGGAAAGGGTCCCTATATTGAAGGCGTTCCACCAGTTTCTCTAATAGGTTATCCTCCAATGAGGTCCCTTCCACTCCATTAGAAGTTTGCACCTCATTTGAGTTGGGGGATTTCTGAGTAGGGATGGAGTGTTTCTTCAAAATGATATCCTCTTTATCTAGTCTATTATTATATATGATTTCTAGATCTATCACATTAGAGGGATTTCTCAAGTTAGGTCCCCCCTTAGATGTGTGCTCAGTGTGTACTAGAAAAACTATTCCCACTTGGTTCTTTTAAATTATCATCCTTATCCATTCCCTGGGTATCAGGAGAAAACTTATCCTTTACCTTATTCCTTATACATGTGGCATTATCATGCCTTCCCACCTTGAAGAAGTTTCACCCTTTAGCTCTGTTACATTTAGAAATCAGATGTCAAAAGAACATAAAACTTAGGTGAAATTTCAATTTCCTTTCATATAAAATGTAGTGTTTTATATTGTCATCCCCTATTGTGATGATAACCTCTTTATCTAGGGTGTTCTATATGTCCACTTCCACTAGAATTCAGGCATAATGCCTAAACCTCAGGCTATTTGTCTGCCGATAGATTCAAATGGTATTTCCTATATCTAAGGCCATATACCACAAGATCTTTGGGTTCTAGTAAAGCTAGGATAACCATTAATTTTGAATCCAAATCTAAGCATGTATATTTAAAAAAATCATGGGATCCAAATTCTGATCCCATTCCTGTATGTTCAAAAATCTAGGTTTAAAAGAAATTTTACCCTTTCTCTATGCTCTTATCTTGCATTCATCCAAAGGGAATACCATAGGGTAGTACACCTTCCTGTCATGGTCATTCTCAATTCATTGAATCCCCAAACATCTTCAATTATTTTGGTTAAGTAATTTAATTTCAATAACTTCTCGCCTATAGTAATAAAGACACGTGCAATGGTCGAGTATCATAAAATTTGACTCTCTCTTCAACCACATCCTGATTTTCCAACACATTAGTAATTTTTCCATTCTTTATCACCTACCCAGGTGGAGGTGTATCAAAATCGGAGAAATATGACCCGGAGGTATCCTTTACTACTTTTTAGAAGTTTCTATTTGGGCCAATAGCCTCAGAAGGAGAAGGTCGTATAACACATGAATTATTTTTCACAAATGAGAACATTTACTTATGAACAATATACTAAGAAAAAGATCCCAAATTATAATCCCCATTTAAATTTTTTTATTGTTATAAATTAAATTACATTCAATTAATTTATTAAAAATCCAATTCTTTTAAATTATGGTTTTTGGAATTTTATTTTTGACATTAAATTGGGAAAATTCCCAATTCCATAGAATTGGGGTGTGATTGTGAAATTGATGAAATATTGTAGAGATTTAAATTGTGTAATTTCAATTGTGAAATTGATAGATATTCTTTCAATTAAATTGTTGAATTTAATTATGGGAAATAATTCTTGGAATAGAATTATGAATTTATTTTAAATTATTATTTGATAAAAATAGATTAAAATGGTTTCAATAGAAACCTTTCGGTTTTATCTTGGTAAAATGAATGTTTTGATTAGAAACCAATTTTGGTTTTTAAAGGAAAATTTAAATTTTTTAAATGGGAGAATGGGATTTAATATTATTTTAATCAGTCTTGAAATAAATTTCCCATTTTTGATTTTTACTTGATCACCTGGAAGCCTAGGTAGTTAGTGAGTTATTTGGGACAAACACGCAAAGATGTGAATACCCTATCACCATTTTGACATTTTACAACACTAAAAAAACACTTTTAGCATATATTGTCCCACATTAGGACATTTATGAGTTATCTCTTGGCAGCTCTTAAGGACTTGTTTACACATTTCAGTTACTATCACATGTGCATTTTAGGTTCCCATAACCTGGGACATTATTACCTCTTTGAATATGTACATGTTTCTCACTTGTTTATATATGAGATATAATTATATTCCAGTTTTTGTAAACTATTTTACATACCTTGTGATTTTTATAAACTTCATTATATATTTTTTTTAATCATTTTTTAAAGTATTTTCATCATCTGAAATGTATTCCATCTTTTGAAATAAAAATCATGATTTCTTTAAATTTAAATTTGAAATTACAAACATATTTATTTTTAAAATTTAATGATATTTTTTTGGTTAATTAAATTTCAGCATTGATTGTGGAATCCTTTGTTATGCCCTACTGAGATTTTAGATCACACCCTACCTATTCTTTCAAGCACTTGTTGATTATCTTATTTTAGGTTCGATTAGTGGAAAATAACCTCTTGGACATGGTTCTAGTCGTTGATATATAGAATTAGAGAGTTGTGTACATTAGGAATTGGGATTATATCTTGTTTTATGGTACTTTTGTTTAGTACTTTAGGTTTTTTTAACCGTTTGACTTATGGTACACTTCTACCTGTGGAGTTATATATATATATATATTGTATTGTTATCTTTATTCAATAATGTTGGGGAAAAATTGTTCCCACTTTCATTTTGTATGATGTCAGGTTCTAGTCGCCAACCCATGGGGATCAAGAACACACTTCAGGTTATGTCAAGAATGACTTAGTTATCAGGTTACCAGGGTACCCAGTCTAGTTAATGACAACAATTAATGATTAAAAAACACTCCCAAAACCAAATTATTTTGTTTCTTTGAATATTATCTATATATCCATATTATTTCAAAACAAAAAATAGATTTTTTTCATTGATTCATTGATTATTATCTCAAAGGTATATAAATTCATAGTAAATATTGGGGATATACATAAAAAAATAAAGGGTTAGAATTTAAATGGGAATTA
Source organism: Viscum album (assembly GCA_963277665.1). Lineage (NCBI taxonomy): Eukaryota > Viridiplantae > Streptophyta > Magnoliopsida > Santalales > Viscaceae > Viscum > Viscum album. Next base: position 344,511,067 of record OY728141.1, read on the forward strand.
AAATAGATAAAAATAATAAAAGAGTAAGATAAAAATTTGTAGTAATATAAAAAAAAATTTGTTATTTTTTACAAAATTATGAAATATCCATCAATAAGTAAAATGTGTTTTATACACCATTTTTTTAAAAAAATACATAAAGATGAAAATATTTCCATTAGAAAAATATTTTATAGATAACCAAGGATTAGAACATATAATACAGAATCATTCATTGAAAATGAGTATTAATAAGAAAGAGAGGAAATTTTTAAGAAAATTTAAAAGAAACATCTTCATAATTCTCATATAATATTAAATATATATAAAATTAAAATTAAACATATAAGAATAATCTTAATGGAATGTAAGGAAAATAGAAAAGTAAATATAATGAAATCAGAAAACCATTTCCTAAAAATATTATAAATAAATTTATATAAATATAAGTGAATTAATAAGGATATAGAATTGAAAAAGATAATCCGAATAGGTCTAAAAAGGAAGAATTCCATTTTAAACATCGAAATGAATAAATCTTTAAGAGAATGATAAATAGGTATGTAAATCGATGAATTGAAGATAAATAAATTAATATTTCAATTATAAATTACATTTATATCATCCAAAGTAAGATTATATATATAAACTCTAACTTAAGAATAGAGATCAAGAGAAAATCTCTTAACTTAACTTCTAAATTTCTCAAATATGCTCTCACTATAACAAAATCATTATGGTGCATTTTTTTTACATTATCCATGTTTATAAATATGGACAATGAATTTACCCACATTTTCTTACTCACTTGAATGTGATATAACTATAAATATTCATTTATCTATGTTTTTATTCCTTAGACATGTTTATAAATGTGGATAATTTATTTACCAGTGCTTCATATAAACAAAATTAAATTTAGCTTTGTTTTTAACCCCATTTACCGATATTTCTTTAAAACAATAACAATTAAACAATGATTTTCCTATAATATTTCAATTATAAATTACATATAAATTAACTAAAGGAATACTAGACATTGATATTTTCATATAATAAGATATATCTAGATAAAATCTTGTACCTTAGTTTTTTACTCACTAGAATTTTTTTTCACTACAAAAGGCATTTAGACATGTTTTATTTTTTCATTAGATATGTTTATAAACATATAAAATTAATTAACACATGTTTTTTGACATGCTTAAATGTTCTCTCAATATTAAAAAATTAATTTTGAAGTGTTTTAAAAAAAATTATTGGCTGTGTTTTTAAATATGTCCAATGTAGTTACTAGTGTTTCATTGAAACATGGATAAATAAACCCATGTTTCTATGGAACAATAATAATTGAAAAATGAAATTCCTAAATTTATCAATAAATATCTAAATATTATTTTAATTTTAAATTTATATTAACTAATATTTAATCTAATTGATTTTTCTATAATTTATCACCTCCCCCTTGTGGACCCTTGCTGAGCATGCCTATCCCACTAGCCATTGACAACTCATTTCCCCTACATTCCCTTATCCACCATCTATCTACATACCCACACCCATAAACCATACCCTATGAATGATAACCCATGCATCACCTCCCCCAATGTCAACCCTTAATGCCTATATTTTAACCACAAGGTTTTAGTTGGAGATCCATAAGACCTCATTTGAACCCCTATACACAAGAGGCTACCACCTAGTAGCGAGGGTCTGAACATCATTAGTGGGGAGACTGTACCCTATGGTAATCATTTCTACAATCCAAAAATTATAAATAAAACATGTAATAAATAAAGAGTATCAAGGTAGAACATGAATCATCATAATTTAATAATAGATGGAACACATGTCATTTAAAAAATAAACTAGACTCAGAGTGTGGAAAGACAAACAAAGTATAAGTTCATGTAAATAAATATAGAAAAAATTGTGAAGTCCTCTAGGGTTTTTCCGGGTGCTGCTACCGTCTCCATGATCCTTAGCCCAACTATATACTATCGGTAACTTTCATTTATCTGGATTCCAAAACATGAATTCTCCACACACATTAATATTTACATGTTGGGTGTGAGTAATAAACCAAGTTGGACACCACTAATGCATCCTTAACATGTGTGAACAAGTATAACAAGGGTATTTCATGATAAATATAAAAGTGAATGTAATAAAAAATAATTATATATCAATAACCCCTATTCTAACCAAGAAACCATAATCCCTGAATGTACCTTCTTCAGCTAAATATCAAAATATAATCACAAGATGTTGGATGTGATCAAGTAATAGCCATAAGGATGGAGAACATGTTACTCAGAATCCTGAAGGCATTGGGTGAACATGTTACTTATCATCCTCAAGGCATCAAGTTAACATGCTACTCAACACCCGCAAGGCATAATGCGTACATGATAATGATAAATAATAGGAATCATGTCCACAGCGCATCGAGTAATCTATCTAATCAACATCCATTAGGAATTCACTTGTCCCTACCCCATGTTTAGGACCTTTGGAGTAATCGTCTCATGTCTTGAGAACTCCCCCACTAAGGGATCATCATATAACAATGGTCCACGTATTTTGAGAACCAAGAAATACATTAAAATTCATGATAAATACATAATAGGAAAGATAATAAAAATACATGCATTGCAAGAAAACATGAGAACCAATAGAATGATAAAAAAATGTGATCAATAATCTAACATAGTAACACGATTAATATGAATACTCATGGAATGAAGAATCATTAATAGGTCTCATGATATACACACATACATCAACATGAAATCATTATGAATAATAGTAAAAAATTTATTCCAACATGAATGTTATCAAGGAAACAAGTGTATAAAAGGCTCTAAATGTTGAGGAATATCCTACCCCAAGCACATAGATGTCAACATCATGATTTTCTAAGAGTTGGCACAAAAAAATGATTCCCATCCACCAATAGGATCAAGACCATAAACCAAGGATTCTATTACCAATATCAAATCCTTAAAAAAGATATTATATATAAAAATACCCTAAAGAAAAAGATATGTCTAGATATGTGATTCAGCCCATGATAAGGGGGGAAAACTGTGAATAATGGGAGAAAACTCACCTAGAAGTATCAAGAGTTGACCCCACATGGTAGGGAAGGAATTCATGATCTTGAGGGTTGGGAGATCTACTTAAGAATCCCTAATTCTATCCAAAGTTTGATACAGGAGGCTGAGGAATGGATAGGTTCGAGGGACATTGGAATTTATAAGCAATCCAGAAAAATAAGTTTTAGAGTGTAGAATATCATACTACACCGTAATGGGTATCAAAATGGAAATAACTATTCCACAAGGGATTTGGCAACACCAAAATAGTGTCTAGTTAAAATTATGTAAAGCCATTATGTATTCAATGAACAACTCATATAAAAAAAGGGGAATACAGTTTAATGGCCATCACCATACTGTAGTCTCCTAGCATTCATAAGAACTTTATTCTCCAACCACCACTCCATGGTGTAATGAACCCAAAATTTATAGAACAACCAAAACTCCACCCTCTTGCCTATACTTCGTAGCTATAACATCACATCACAACTATGTCTAAAAAATTAGATCCTCCAAAACCAACTGATATTCCTCAGTTCTCTAACCATGCCACAACCACAACCTCTAAGACACAAAACAAGAACCCCACCATAGAATCTAGTTCAACTTCAAAAAATAGTTCAAATTCCCTTTTCTCGACCAGAACAAACCCTAGGAAAACTATTAAAAAAACAAAGGGTGTTACATAACTGACTCACCTATAACATGCATGTTAACTACCCTGTTTCAGAACACCGATAGTCTACTTTTAAAACAAATGAGAATCATCCTAGGTCTTGAACCCAGGATGTCGACGCTCTCAGCGGATTCACTAACCATAGGTCCTGTAGATATATACATATATATATCTATAAACATTACTAGTTAAATATATATATATATATATGTTAATATATATCAATATATATATATATATATATATGATAGTATATTAATATAATAATATTTTTATAATATCTTAATATATATACACAAATTAGTATATAAATTGATATATATATATATATTGTGTCTATATGTATTACCTAATATAAATATATAAATATATAAATCTATAAATAAAAATAAAATTATATATAATCATATATATAAATTTATAAACACATGAAATGATATTAACAATTAATAATGAATAAATTAATTATTAATAAATATTTTAATTTCTATATTTATACTATATATTAATAATATATTATTTATTATCATTATGTTATTCGTTATTATATATATGTATATGAATGTGTGTCTATATGAATTAATATACATATACATATATATATAATAATTTATATATATATTTATAAATATATATTAATTAATATTTTTTTACTAATGATCATTTATTTTTTATTATTAATTAATAATAATAATGTTTTGAACTCTGTGTGGGTTTTTTTATATTTATTCATGTGTGTATATATATATATGTGTGTGTGTTTGTGTGTGGGTGTGTGTGTGTGTGTGTGTATTAATTTTATATAAATAACACTTATTTTTAATGTTATGAAATACTATTATATATGAACTATATTTATATATAAATTATACATTTACATTATTATTATTATTATTATATATATTAAATAAATAACTTTTAATTTCTTATTTAATTTAGCTGTATTAAAAAAACAACTAAAATAAAAATTAGCCACATTTTTTAAAAATGGTTAAAAAAATGGATAAATGTAAACTAGCCACATTTAAAAACATAGTGAAAAATTGCTAAATTTTCCACTTTTTAAAGAAACTTGGATAAAATAAAAAATAGCTATGTTTTAAAAAAACATAAAAAATGCCATCAATTGAGTGCTTTTTATAGTGTCTAACTCCTTATACAACTAACATAAGTTTATTGATAATTTATTTTGGAACCTTATTAGTATTTATTTATTTTATTTTTCATTATTTACATTCATTTATTACTTATTTATTGATTAATCATAATTCATATCGATCATGGTATGTAATTAGTTTTAATATTCTATGATTTCTTCGATTTGGTAGTGTTAGTTATCATTCAATGTTCATGATTTCATAACCTTTATAATAGTTAAGGCTCTGGAATCATATTTTCGTAATTATAAAACTTGTTCCATGTTCATTCTATAGTATGTTTGAGTATTCTTCATAAATAATATTCATGGATTAGTTAAATTGAGGTGATTTTATCAATTATAAAGAGTTATTTTTATAATGATTTTTTCCTTTGAATATTTCCATTCTAAAACCATATAAATATCATAAATAAATTTCATATATAAAAATAAATTATTTTTTAATACTTTTCTATAATGAAAAATTTGATAATATGGTAGTATCATTTATGTAGGTGGTTGAACCGACTGAAGCATGAACTAGCTAAAGTGAGTGAATTATTATGAGTAGATTACTATTTCATAACTATATCATTATTAAAATCAGTAAAATGATGTTAATTACATGTTATTAATATGAATAATTATATTCAATAAGTTTTATAATGAGAATATAAAATAAATAAATTGAAAATATTGTGTCACTTACTTAGAATAAATTGTATCTTCACTTGGAAACAATCTTTGTTTTGAAGGATTTGTGACTTTTTATTATGACCAATGTGGAGACCTCAACCAATACAGGTGTAAATCATTTTTAATTTTTTGGCCATTTTATTTCATTTATAATGAATTTTGTAATTGGAGGTATAATTGAAGCAATTGGGAGAGGAAAGGGAGGAGATAGAAAATGACACAAGGTCCAAGAGGCCATTGGGTACCCAGTGGACCTAGATCGGGTACCTGATGGGGGTTACATGGGTGTGGGTGGTTCTTTTTGAACTACTGGGTACATGGGGACTTTGTACTGGGTACCTAGTAGGCCGCTGAGTAAATTTTCATTAATAAATGGTGTTTTTGTTTATATTAAACCTAAAATTTTACACCTAAATGTTTTGGGCTAGAGATTCTTCATTCATTTCCTACCACTGGAGTCCCACTCAGGCTTCCACTCCTATCTTCTTCATCCATAGTAGATAATCCATCCAAATTATTTCAAGGATTCTTTAATCGGTAAAAGAGCTTGTTATTATTGAGGTAGGGCCAAAAATCTCTCTAACATTATCTCTTTTCAAGAATCTCCATTGAAGTGGGTACGGTCCCAAGTTCCCTTGACCTAGGATTCCCAAAATTAAATAGAACTCTCATAGTCCAATCATTTTCATTTTTTTAAAGTATTATTCTTGATTAATCAAAGGTAACCTCATGGTTTTGGTTTCCAAATTTATTTTACCTAAAATGTATCATGAAAAAAAACCTAAAATACTATATTTTATGTTGGTCATTCTAGTCTATGGTGGCGCACTCTCCCTCTTTGGAGCTCAAGAAAACACTTGTATTTATATTTGTACGGTGTACCCCCTCTCCTCTCAAGGTCATAAAGAGTAATCTTAGTAGTGGTTTGGGGTTGAGTGAACCATAAATTAATAAAGAGTTATCAACATTATTTATATTATAAAAGTTTTTATTTTTCATGAGTTCAAGTTAGTTTTTTATACCTTATCTTTTTTTAATTGTTACTCTCATTTCATGTTTTTCACCTATGATTTTCCTCACTATACATAAAAATTTATTTATGGTTAATGAAATATGAAAGGGATGAAATCATTTTGTTATCTTCTATCTATTATTAATATAATTGTAGTTTAAGGTCTATCATATGCCATATTTGTTAAACATGTTACAGGATTTAATTTTATTTATTATCTATATTAGAAAAGTAAAATGTATATATATATATATATATATTTTGTGATCTTCCGCAGGAATTGACACATTGATGTACAATAGGGTGGTTTTTTTATTATGGGATCATAATACCCTACCTTGTTTTATATATTTCCCTCGTCTTTGGGATGGACAATAATATTTCCATAACAACTTATAACTGATTCCCTATCCCCTAGGATGAGTATCTAGGACCTTGAATTATTTTACACACACACACACACACATATTTATATCTATGTGTGTGTGTGGGTGTGTGTAATATACATGTGTGAGCAATTTATTGGTACTGGAACTACCTCCCATAGAGGATGGAACAATATCACTATCTTATATAGCAAGATAAGGGTAAAAGTAGGTAGTGTTGGTAAGGATCCTCCCCACATGGTAGGTTGATTGTAATTTTTAATGTCATATAATTTTCTATAAGAGCATATACATTTTTTATTGAATGTTCCACTAGATTTTAACTATTTTTGGGATGAACTATAGTTTATTATAGGTATACAGGGGAAGGCGATAACTATCTATTGGGTATTTTATACTGACATCCTATATGGGAACCAATGGGATGTGTGCATACCATCTTTTTGTGGCCCAGGTAAAGGAAACACCACCAATTATTTGATATTGAACACATTGATTATGGATCTTGGGGAGACTAATTTTAGGATTTTGAAGGATGGGCTAGTAGGGAACACATGGGATATCCTCGGTACCAATTATAGAGTTTTAACACATAGAGGCACTATTTTGGAACCTTAGTATGACAAAAACAAACCTGTAATCCCATATCCTATGATAAAAAAAATAATATTTACATTTATGTCTTTGATACCAATTAACAAGATCCAATTTTATTCATCCAATGCATTCAACATCAAATAGAAATATTGGACCACTAACATACACAAAGAAAATTTTAAAACCAATTTTTGGGTAAAAGAATTAACATTAGATGTAAAATAAAATTCCATGTGTATAAACTTAGTCAAGATATAATATTTTAATAGTCATCATATACGCTATAGAAATGAATATATGAACATCAATCAAAAACATGTCTCAAAGAAGGATGTTTGAGATGAGAAACCTTAGAAACATCTATAACGATTCAATAAAAAATCTATTGAATGAATGAACATAACTTAATTAAAAAACCCAAAATTTTAGTGAAATAATATTTAAAAAAATTTCTATGATAATAAGTACACTGTATAAAATAAATCATGGTACAATACATAGAGTATGTCTCAAAGAAATGAAATTGATACCATAAAAACCCTTGAAACTTTTATAAAATTTTAAAAAATATATCATGAATGAGAGAACATAAAAGGATCATAAAATATAATGATAGAAGATTCATTCATGATATAATTTCTCAATACTTATTATTTATAACTTATAAATGGAATTAGGTTCATAATACAAGACATATATCAAGGAAACAATATTGATACAAATAATCCTTAAAAATATCATATCACTAAAGTTAGAATTAATCAATAAAGTGATTATGTGAAAATAATGTAAAATAAAAATAAAAAGGTGTAAATATAATATAACACCACTATAGGTTATTTCACACATAATATTAGATTAACATAGTCAATGAAGTAAATATATAACCTCATCAATGGAAATTGAGTTAAGAATCCACCTACAATGAGTCTAACGTTTCACATATATTATTTAGATCAATTATAATAAATATATATTGATTATTTAATTTATTAATAACATTTCATATGTTTTATACATTATCATTAATCCAATTACTTAATTTTAGTATTTAATTACTTAATCTATTAAGTCTATGTTGTGTATTTTGAAGACGTTTGTTCATAATTTCAAAACAACTTTGGTATGTTGACTATGGTAAAATAAGTCATTATTATATCATATAAAGAATAATTATAATTAAATAATTACCATTTTTATATAAAAATTATACTTTTATAACCATATATGGAAGGTGTTTATGAAAAATTAATTACGTCACAACACGAAGATGGTAGTTTGTAGGTATGCTTGAATAACGTTTCCATTTTCAATAAATCATGATGAGAAGAAGGTAAGTATTATTTTATTTTTCAAAAATCATTATAATTTTATAAAAAAACATCTTTATTAAATAACACCCCATGACTATCCATAAGAGGTAGTTTTTGAAAAACAATGTACATTGCTACATGGAAATAGTAGTCACTACAAACACACATGCGATGATTCTATTTTTAACAATTGAAATGGTATGATGAAAATTGATATATTAAATTTAAATAATAATAATTATTTAATTAATATAATATATATACATTAAATCCATCATTAAACATATCAATAAAATTGGGTGATGAGAAAAAAATACATTGGTTTTGAGAGGCGATAATTCACACATACAAAAAAGTGGTGGTTTCATTTCCTATTTGATTGGAAATGAGATGAATAAGGTTATTCCATTAATAAAAAAATATATCATTATATGATATATAATGATATTATTACATTGTAATGATTATTATATAATTTAAATGGGTATAAGTAGAAGTAAAAATAAAACACTCGATAGACATAGTTCCTCCTCTTTGGAGAACCTCCATTGGATATCTCTTTAAAGACTCTAGGTATGTTATTTTAAGAATAAAAAACCACCATAATGTATATAAGGAAGTTAAGAAGAGTTTTTATATGTTTTTTTGAGATACATGGCTCATGAAGTGTAAGTATGAGTGGAGGTGTGGTTCTATAAAATAAGATATTAGAGGGGCACCCCTGATATTACATAATGTGTTAAATTAATATTAATTAATTTTCATGTTAATGTTGTAAAAAAATAATTCAAATATAGGGTGAATATATTTTAAAGTTATTTAATAAAAAAATTTAGACAATTTAATGTTATGTTTTAATCCTTATATCTTAGTTTTAACCTTTCATTAACTCATTTAACGATACTAAAATATCAATATTGTTTACCTTTTAGGGGTAAATAAAGTTACTAGAAAAGGAAAAGTGACCAATAAATGAAAATGGTTTATATTATCCAACATATCACATTGACTTATCCAAATATAACATTTTTATGAATTTTAAATCATTTTATAAAATATTATTTAACTGAAAATACTATTAAATTTATTTTTGGAAGTATTTACATTATTTGACTTAAAAATTTAAAAATATAAAAGTGTAGTTAAAATTTAAAAATTTAAAACATAAATAAGACATTATATTTATCTAAAAAATTCAAATAACACCATAAATCACCAAAAAAATATTACTTTTTATGTTTTTAAAATAATTTAATTGATTTTTTACTGCGTGCATAGACACTATGTAGATGTTGCGTAATCATTTAAGGAAAATATTTAATCACTAAAAATTAAAAATAAAATACCATCCTAAAAAAATATTCACTAAAATTTGAAATAATAATGTATAACTATGGATTTATAGTTTTTAAACTTTGAATACATATTAAATATATTAAAATCAATAAAGTGAAATTTTGGAAGTATTTTTTACTTAAAATAATTTAAAGGTCAATATCAAAGAAAGATAACACCAAAATGAAATATTTTAAAATATATAAAGGCTTTGGTATAATTAATCTCGTAAAATTAAATATATGAATGTTTATAAATGATTTTAAAGACTTACTCTATAGTTTTAACATTGTTTATCCTATTTTACCCTTTACTAAGGTGATAAATTTTTACCAAGGTTACAATTCATAATGAAAAAAATAAAAGACCCATAATTACCAGATTTAAAATTAAATAGTAAAAATATGAAATAAAATTTATAAAACTTAAACCCTATAAGTTTAGTAAATTTCCTTTAAAATAAACTCAAAAAGTGCTATCAAAAATGGTTTTTGAAAAAAATGGATTTTTTAGTACAAAAATGTTTCTATTAAAAAATTAAGCATAAGTTAAATCAAGATTACATTAATTAGACTATATTTAAAAACAAATTAGGGATGGAATCGTAAAATCAATTAAAAAATGGTAGTTTTCTAATACCTAAGTGAAAAAGTAAATTTTCTATAAAATCGATATTTAATTCATTATTCGTTAAAAATTTTAGCTGTTTAGAAAAATACAAAAAATTTATTCTAGGATAATTTTTATATGATGATTTAAAAAATTTTATAATTATTAAAAAATAAAATATTTATAATCGGAAGAAATTAATTATAATATTCGCTCTTAAAAAGCAATGAAAACTATTATTGATGAAAACATATTTTTAAAGTATACAATGACTTTACAAAAAATTGAGTGCTTATTTCCTAAAAGTTAATCAATAGATTTTTATTGGGTAGGAATTTTTTATAAATATTTCATAATTTAATTACATATATTCATACCATCCAACTCAAAGACTTGGATATAAAATTCACATTTAAACAATAATATTTTGTGGTCATTAAAGCTTCATGTTTCATGTCGTACATATTATCGAACATAGTGTTGTTTTAAGATTTCGGGGTATTACACTTAGGGAATTTTTTTCCTATGCCAATTATCTATATATATATTATTTTTTTTGTCTCACACAATTTTTATATATTTTTTATGCTTTTGGATCGACTGTTCTTAAATATGATTGTTCATGTCATATCATGCCGTGTTGTATTATTTTATAATTCATATGTGCTTCCGTTGGTAACTGGTTACAAAACTTGCATAACCAAATATTTGAATAGACATACCACAAATGATTATATAATTTTAATTGTTTTATGTATCATTTTATGTGGGAAATCATATCTCACATTTCCATTATTCATCCCTAGAGTTTATGTCATTGTATGGTGATCGAGAGGTGCACCTAAGGTGTTTTGAGGATGTGAATCAGGTTTAATTGATATATTTAGGTCACAAACATTACAAGATGTAATTAGAGTGAACATTAAGTGATATTAAGCATAGTACATGAGATTAGTCCCGAGATATGACCATTGAAACTCAAGAAGTAACCCATAAATATGTACTTCCAGAATAACAATGGTGGAAGTTTGAGTTTCTATGTGAAATTTGATATTTTTTTCTTTTTCTTTGACTTCATCCTATGTACTTAGGGCCCATCCATCATATTTGACATCTTTAGGAAGGAAAAAGTGGGATAGTATGGAATACCATGTTCATTCCTGTCTTTGGTTATTATAACATTGCTGGATGTAGTTGAATACCTATATTAATTGAAGAATTAACAATAAATAATTTACGTTTCCCCATATATTTATTGTTAACTATTAGGAAAATAAATGTTAGAAATATATTCCTTTGGATGTATGGTTTTCTTATATACCATTTATTATTATTTTCTTTTATGTTATACCAATATTTTCCTCCACCAATTTTTAAATTATTTCTAGATCATGCTAAACAAGTTTAAAATGGTTTATAAAGGATGTTTTAAATTGAATAGTATTTTGTTAAATGAATGTGAGGGAGAGAGGAAAGGGGTTATGCATAACCTATAAAGTGAAGTTAAATCCTTGGGGTAATCTATATTGGGATGATTATATTTATATAATTATATACCTTATTATAGAGGTTACTTCATATATGAACAACTCCCATTATGCATGAAGTGGTGGGTGAGAATACACCACCAAATCAACCAATAGTTGGCCCTTGAGTATTATAAGGGACTGTAAAAAAATTTCATGAAGATGGTCAAAGTCCTCCTTGAATGTATCCGATGACCTTTTATGTTATGAGGGATTTTTAAATCTATATACTTTGAGAATTCATGGAAATGTCTCCCATCAAGAGGATACGGAGCGAATTAAACACCTCTATTATATATTCAAAATCATAAAAAACAAAGTAACACTAGTTTGGCCTAAAAATTTTATGTTGTAAGGGTTATCTCACACACAGTGGAATATGATGTCGAAGGCCAAGAAGGATCAAGGTTTTACTCGAGGAATGTTCCAAGATCTCTTATTTAAGTAATTTTTCCCATACACCCTATGTTGGGTAATGAGATATGATTTTATGAAGCATCAGAATGAATCAATTTTACTTATGTAATAAGTCACTAATTTTTCAGATAACCTCCATTTCACTCTATATTTGAGATAACACGAGGAATTTAAATCAAGTAGTTTTGAAACGGGGATAAAAAATCCTTTGAAAATAGATGTTATGCTTTTTAAATTTTCAACCTTCTTTGAGGTAGTCATAATATACATCCTCATTGAGACATAACCCAAATGAGGTTCAAGAGATTGGAAAATACGTGGTTGGAACTCAAGCGATTGATTTAAAAATAGTTGGAAGTGATATTAAATGGTGGTGGTAGGAGTGGATCACTTTATGGAAACAAGGATAGTGGCATACCTTCATCCCCTAGGTTTATAAGATCCTCTATTCAATGTCACTAGTATGAGAGAATTGGCTACATGATTCCCAACCATACCTTTGAGGAAAATCCATTCCAAGATTTTAGTATATATTTCCATCTTTATAATTTCTTGCAATGAGGTACATTAGAGAGTATTTGGAATTATCATCAACTGATCTATGCATCCTAGAAAAATATAATTGTGTAGGCTATTGGTGAAAGTAAACCATTTTTTGGGAGATTTGGTCAAGTTGTGCTCTGTAGAAGTCATGAATATTTAACTACCATGGAGTCTTTTATGTAGGGATTTATACTTCAGGGTCAGCATGAGGGTACATTCAATGTGTATTTCATGGATAAACCTATATCCAAAATTGGAGTAAGGCCTTCTATAGTTATAGGTACTATCCAAGAATCCTCTACTTTGAAATTTGATTTATTTTATACATATTCCTTTTATTCATTCATTCATGACCAATTGGCACCATTTCTAGAGATCTAATTAAAATATTTACCTTCGTTTATGATCCATGATACTCTTTTAAGAAAAAGGATTCAATAGACCTAGAATTTTTCCTCTTGTTTTATGGTAGGTGAATCCTTCATATATATCTTGGATATTATGGTTATTAAAATTAATTCCATAAATTTCATTGTGAGGATGGATTGGTTATCCTATTTCTATGCTTGTATTGACTAATATGATAGAAAAGTTTATTTTTCATCTCATATTAGTGTTCAGTATACTCTCTGTGGGGACTAGGAGTTTTGGGTGGTCAGAGTAGGTAGTGATATGTGGAAAGTAAAATATATAACTTTAGAGATGGATAACTTTACCATTCTAGTAATTAATAGAAATAAGTGTAAGGCTTACCACATGTCATGGATATATATCCGGATATGTTCAGTAAATAATTTTCAAAATTTCCCCCTTAACAAAATGTAGAATTCTCCCTTGGAATTATTATTAGAATAAAATCAATTTCTATTCCTCAATATCAAAAGGATATAACAAAATTTTGGGAATTAAATATTCAATTAAAGGAACTCGATTCTAATGTGATTATCAAAACTATTATTTATCATTCATGTTCTCTTGTCCTCATTTTTAATAGGGATTATGGAAGACTATATTTTTATGTATACTAATAGAAGCTAAACTAGGTGATGGTAAATAATCATTAAAATTTTCCTAGAATTGATGATATTTTTGATCAGTTTAAAGGGGTGAATCAATTTTCTATAATTTTCCTATACTCAGGTCACCATCATCTTAGAGTTAGGCCAATGAATATTTCAAAGATATATTTCTGATATAGGAATAATCATATGGAATACCTAGAAATATCTTTCAGCCTAAAAATTTATCTTTCTATATTAATTTATTTAATAAACGAAAATTTTCATCCATTTTTTCACACCTTCATATTAGTCTTTATGAATGACATCATTGTTTACTCTAGGTCTAATGATGATTATGTTCATTCATTCTAAACACCTTAGGAGAACAATAAATTTTCTCTAAAAATTCCAAATTATCCTTTTTGATTCATGAATTCAAATTCTTTAGGAATTTCATATCTAAATCCAAAATCTTAGTTGATATTGAGAAGGTGGGATTAGTGTACTTATAGAATGTTCCATTGAAGTTATTTTAAATAAGGAGTTTTTTAGGATTTATTGTTATTTTCCATTTAATTCAACATTATTCCATGATAGATACTCTTATTACTCCATTAACTAGTAAATGAGGTAAATTTGCCATGTTAGATAAATTTGAATCTGCTTTCCAAGAGTTGAGGGATCTATTGACGACATATTAGGTTCTTATTATACCTCAATCAGGAATGATTTCTGAGGTGTATTATGATGTGTTTTCATTTTTCCTCAGATACTATCTTTTACAGGATCATAGAGTAGTGGAATATGGTTCTAGAAAAGATCATCTTCATTAAATGAAATTCCCTAACCATGATTTAGAATTAGAAACTATCGTTTGTGCCTTGAATTACTGGAGGCACTACCATTATGTTTAATGTTTTGTGTTGTTTATATTTCATAGGAGATATAAATATGAGAAGAATCACTATGTGAAATACCTTCAATATTTTGATATTGGTATCCAATATTAACATTTTAAAGGAAACATAGCTACAGATGCAATTAGTAGGATAGTCCATCTTCAAAGGGTGTGGGATGAAAAGTATAAACGATGATTGATGTTAATTATGGATAAAATCCACTTAAATGTAGTTTATGATCATATTGGGATATGTTTATAGAATATTTAACACATTTTATATATTTTAGACTAGGTCAAAGACTCTTGTATATTTGTTTAAGATTATATAATCATTTGAAATAAACTCGATGGTGGGGAGATCATTGACATATGGTTTTAGGATTCTTTTTCCTTCCAATATGTCTATGGAATACTAGTCATTATAACTAGTATAATAGAATGTGTGATGAAATAATATCATGATTTTTTATGGGTAAGGAACCATATAATCATGAGGATGTATCAGGATATTTGTCTCTAATTCTGGTTTCCTAGCATAAAAAATGTATTGTTGGGTTCATGGATAGATACCTTACCAATCAGTAGGTGAAGGCATAATATCAAAGACCAATTTGAACTCTTCATGAAATTACTCTACCTATATTGAAACAAGATGATATCATCATGGATTTTGTGACTAATCTTTTGATAACACCTTGAGCATGAGATAAAATATGAGTGATTATAGATTAATTGGAAAATGTGAATCAATTTTCACTAAAATAGAAGGTTCCTCAATTGATGAACTCAAGAAATTTTATACAATAAAAATTATAAATATACATAGTATAATCTCTAGTATTATTTATGACAGAGATCCCAGGTTTATGTCATAGTTCTTGAAATATATTTGATGAGAATTAGGTTTAAATGTAAGGCTAAGCACTACCATTTCCCCATAAACTGATGGTCAGTTTGAATAGACTATTCATGTTCGGGAGGATATGATCCATGTTTTTGTTCTTGTTTTTTGGGTTTCACGTGAGTATAATGTCTATTTAATAAAATTATTCTACAATAATAGTTATTAGTTTTCAATTATAATAATCCCCTTTAAATCTCTCTAGATATGACCATGTATTTCAACAATATATTAGACTTAATTATGTGAATCTTCTATGATTAGGTTTAGAATTTTCAAGGATAAGAATGATAAATTCAAACTAATTTAGAAATATCTCATAACTTATCCAAGTAACATAAAACTATATGATATTTATTGAAGGATACCCCTTAAATTGAATGTTTATGAATATGTATTATTTTAGATCTTACCAATTTTTGGTCACTAACATTTGGAAAAGAAAGGGAATTTGACCTCGGTATTTATCTAGACTTTTAAACATCTTGGGAAGAGTTGAAGAAATTTCATAAAAACATTCCTTAAATTCAAAATTAATTTCAAAGAATAACACCTTCCATGTTTCTCAATTATGGAATTATGTGCCTGACCCTAATCATATGATTTGGTATGTTGATATAGTGATTTTGGTCATTGAGTCATATATAGAGAATCCCATTTTCATCATCGATCAAAGTCAAAAGGTTCTATGAGAAAATATTATCTATCTAGTTAAGATTATCTTGAAACTTGAAAATACCCAAGATGAAAAAAGCGATAAATAGGTTAAGATAAGGATGAAATAGATGGATTTTCTTCCTTAGGAAGATAGTTGGAGCATCTCCGAGATAATAATCATGATTTTTGGGTATGTTATAAAGACCCATACCTTTATGTATTAGAATCCATTTTATATCATTTATAATGAATTTTTGAATAAATAGAGAAATTTGAGGAATTATTAGAGATATTTTTGGAGAAAGAAAAGGAACCAAGGTCCAAGAGGTCACTAGGTACTCAGTGGGACTAGATCAGGTACCTGGTGGGGCTTCTAGAGATGAAGGTGGTTCTGTTTGAACCACCGAGTACCTAGTGGATTTATACTAGGTGCCTATTAGGTTAATAAGAAAAATTTCTCATAATAAATGATATTTTATTCTTTTAAAACAAAATAATTTAACCCCTAAATGTTTGGGGTTAGATATTATTAAATAATTTCATCCCGTTTGAGTCCCATTGAAGCATGCACTCCCCTCTCATTCATGCATAGTAGATCCTCCATCCAATTTTGGTCTGAATGGATTGGACCCGTCATATGAGAATTTTATTGGAGAGGTAAATCCATAACTCCATCGAACCTTTTACCTTTTCTTTATTCTACTTGAGAAAAAGTATGATCCCATATTCAATTAATCTACTATTCCAAAAATTCAACAAATATATAAAATTATCTATTATACAACTATTGCTGAGTCTTAGTCCTGGTGAATCGATGGTAAACTAATGGTTTTATTTTCCATATTTGTTGTTATTGAACATAATCATGTTAAATCCCTAAAATCCCCTTTGTTAAGTTAGTAAGGCTTGGATTTGGGGGTGTAATCACGCTCTGTGGACCTCAAAACATATTCTATATAGATTTTTGGTAGGTGTACTCCATCCACCTTTCATACTTGTTGAGAGCGAACTTACAAATAGTTTAGGGCTGAGTAAACCCAAAATGAATAAATTTTTTTCATTATATAAAAGTTAAAAAAATTATTTTATTAATGTAATGAATTTTTTTATTAGAAAAACATACTTTTTTGATATGATATATTTTTTAATTTTTTAGTTACATGTTGGGTTTTTCACTTATTATTCTACTCAACCTGACTACTTATTTATTTAAAGTTAAGAAAATATGAAAATGACAATATAATTCTATTTTATACTATATAATATTAAAATAAGTTTAATTTTACTTGTATATCAACCCATATTTTCTAAAATTATTATATTGTTTGTTGATTGATTTATTTGATATATTAGACAAGTTATATATATATATATATATATTGCTGCTAGTGAGATCTAGCAGGTACGATGCAATAAAAAAAATTTTGTCGATCGAGACTTAGCTCAATTATGAATTTTAGAAACCTATGATCTCTATAGGAGGATAATGGTAAATTAAACCTAGAAATAAAACATGAATTTTTTTATGGTTCTCTTATGTGGTACCTTATGATTTTTATAGTTAGTCTAAAGGGGGGTGGGATGAATTAATGTGATCATATTTCACCAAATTATTTTATCTTTTAATATCCTATTCTAAAATTCAAGTATTTATATTGGTTAAGATGAATGAATCTCATATTTTTCACTCAATGAATTCATAGTACATAAAATAAAGAAATAAAAGAGGGAATGAAACACAATATTTTTACAAGGTTCGATCCCAATGTGGGTATCAAATCCTTTCTATGTCTGGGCTGAGTATGAGACGTAGGTTCATCCACTACTATAGATAGTGCTTTTAAAAGCTCTAGAAAATGCTTTTAACAGTGCTAGAAAAGTACTGTTGATCTCAGTGAAGATATGGGGTCCCTTTTATCATCGCTAAAAAATGAGGTGATAAATAAGTGATAAAAAATCGCTGATAATAGGGTCATTTATCAGCACTTTTTTAGAGCTGATAAAAGTCAAAAAAAAAATTTAAATTTGAGCCCCCTATTAACATTTCATGGACCCCCCATTAACATTGCTATCCCCCACCTGCACCCGTTCGTGCCGCCGCCACCCCCTTTAAAAGTGATATCACCCCCACCCTACACCCGCCCATGAGCTAGCCCCCCCATGAACCCACCCTTGTGCCTCTGCCTCCCCCAGGATTCGAACTCGAGACCTCTCCCCCACATGCCTGGATCCTTTACCACTCCCCCATGTTTAATTTTTCTCCATTAAATGATATATCTATTTATTTATATATATATAGTTATATTTGTCCATATATTAATATAGATTTACATTAATATATATATATAGTTTTATTAATATATATATATTTATTTGTATATTAATATATATATATATAGTTATAATTTTTATCCATATATTTATTTGTATATTAATATATATTTATAAGATTAGTTAAATACATTTATAAAATATAATTTTGTGTGTGTTTATAAATAAATATGTACATACATATATACAAAATATACACAACATACATACATTTGTATATTATATATATACATATATGTTTGTTTATGTAAGTATAATTATACATTTTTATAAATATTTATAAGTATTATATATTCATATGTATATTCTTAAGTATATTCATATGTTAGAATATATAGATAATATATATCCATTTGTTAATACAGACAAACACTAATATATATATATATATATATATATATATATATTTATATAGACACACACACACACACATTATAATGGTATATAAATATACCTATATTTGTATTTTAAATAAAATAGATATTATAAGGCATATATATTGAGAAATATACTTTATATGTAAATATATTTAATTATTTATATATAAAATTAAATTTTTAAGTGTGAATATATAAATAATATGTATATATTGTTATATATTTGATTATAAATAACATTAAATTTTAAAAAATGATAAAATTTCTAAGACATAATATCAATATTATTGTAATACCTCAGAATAAATTCAATCCCCACTGAAAAAGGGAAAAAGACCCCTTGAAATGAGGTTGAAATTCCACCAAATGATAAAATATTTGGGTATCTAAACTAAAAATTTAGTTTTGGAGGCCTTTTGGGCCTTTTTTGTTCTCGAAAAATGCGACAAAATGCTCTCGTTCTCTTTAGCACGTAAAGTTAACTACAGGATTCAATTTGATATGTGGTAGAGATCAAACAGACACTCGGATCAAAATTTATGACCGTTTGAAGTTTGAGTTACGTATTCAACTTAATTTTTTATCCTTTTTTTTATTTTTTTTATTATTTTTTGTTCAAATTGTTTTTAAATGTTTATTAGTCGATGATAATTAAAAAATTAATAATTAATAATATTTTTAAAATATTTTAAATCCAATTTCACTAAATTTATTATATATTAAATGTAAATGTCTAATTATACTTATCAAAAACATATTTAATATATATATATTGTATTTATATCAATATAAATATATTTATACTTTTACATATTTATATAATTTTTCAATGTTTTTTTAAATATACCCTTTAATAGTGCTAGTAAAAAAAACAACTGATAAAGAACCCACTTTATCAGCACTAATAAAAAAAGCGCTGATAATTGGGGCCCCATTAACAACGCTAAAAAAATCACTAATAAAGGGTGACCTTTATTAGCGCTAAAAAATTCCTGATAAAGGGGTACTTTTAGCAATTCTTTTTTTATCATTGTTAAAATTACCCTTTATCAGTGATTTTTTAGCACTGTTAAAGGGTGGAAATACGAAAACCCACTTTTTTGGTTGTTCTCACTAATAAAATAAAATGAATACTCCTTGGCTATCTTTAAAAAATCATTTGTTTTCTCTTGATAGTTTTATAGTTTCCCAAGTGGTTCTTTATACTATATCTCACTAGTTTACAATAGATCCTCCAAAACTAATTCCTGAATGAGATCCTCAATATTCTTTGAGATATCACTACATAAAATCATCGTATCTTCTTCCCCAATCAGATTTCTCCAAATATAAGAGATAATATTCTACAGTAGAATAAATTCGGGTTTATTCATCTCACACTAAAATAAAATACTAATATTAGAGGGGGTTATAACCCCTTTAAACATACCAAGGGAGGTTATTCAAACAACTAATAATATGGTTGCATATTTTCCATTAGCATTAGTTTATGGAAAGATCTAGTATTATAAAATTAGTGGTGGTTCTATTATAGGGTGTTAAAACCCCTTTTCACAAAAAAAAATTAAATGTGGAAAAACTAATAAGGGGTTAAAACTAAAAAACATTAAAATTCCCGATATAATTTAGAGGGGGTTTTATCCTCTTTTAATTGGATGAAAATATATTACAGGGGATTATAAACACTTCTAATAAAAAATATTAAAATTCTAGGGGGAATTCCGAGGAATTTTTAACCCCCTCTAATTGGGGGAAAAATATTATTTGGGGTTATAACCACCTATAATAAAAAAGTTTAAAATTATGCGGTGAATTTGGAGGTGGTTTAAACCCTCTCTAATTGGGGTAAAAACATTATAGGGGGTTATAACTACCACTAATATTATATTTTCTAAAAAATAGAGGCGGTTGTAATGCCATATATTTTAAAAAATAAATTTTTTGAAAACATTAAAGGGGGTTAAAACCGTTACTATTCTAATAATAATTTTTTAAAAAATTAGTAATTCAAAATTTGGTAATATATTTTTTAAAATCCACATAGTCCCATAAACTACACCCACCACAAATCCAAAAAATTTAATATTGATAAATAGATATTTATACAATATTTAATGATAAAAAATTATTTTTATTGATAAAACTCAATTAAATAAATCATGAAAATCTACATAATAAATAAGATACAATGGTTTTATAAAAAAAATAGATCACATCATTATTCAAGCTGTTCAAAAACAACTATAAAATTAATACATTTTACCAAAATACAAATTTTTAATAAAAAAACATTAACAAAATAATCATCAAATCCGTCGGATTAAAATCACAACCCCTGTCGCCAGATAAAAAGCACCACCCTCACCACCAGATGAAAAGTACCAACCTCATCACCAAACACACAACAAAATCAGCAAGATATATCAACCTATAGAAACAAAATAAAAATAATTAATGAACAAAAAACAAGATCAAGAAAGAAAACAATAGCGATAAAACAGATTTACTTTTATAAAAATTCAAAATATATCTTTTGAAAAACAAGACCCAACACCTTTATATACAATGCATTGAAAACATGGATATATATGTTCCGTATCAACAAAAATCCTTAAACAATTATTTCATGATAAAATTATAACATGAAGAATGAGAATATTAAGATCAAATAAGAATAAAAACTAGCCTACTACAAGGGATCACATTAAAAAAATAATATGTCTTTTATAACATTTATGGTCATGTAGGATCACTACATTTTATATCAAATGAGGTCAGACTTAAACATGTTATCATAGAAATTAATTTTCAATTTAAATTCCATAATCATGTCTATATTATGCCCATTTTATACTTCATACCTTAACTATTGTCCATTCAGGCTCCTAATATCTTAAAGTGATGTGATTTAATCACATGGTGTTGTATCTTTTGTGTGATCTGGTATTTTTCTCTAAGAAGGGGGGGATCATTATACAAGTGATTTAATCACTTGTGGTCATCTCCTACATTATCCAGGCATGTCCAATATAAAAATATTTTGATTCCATTAGTTGAATGTGATGGATTCTAATATTCATATTGCTATGTTTATAGAGTGGTTATGTCCACTGAATTAAATTAGTGGAAGGAATATAAATTTAATGCTAGGAAGTTTGAGATCATGGTTTCTTTGGATTGTGTTAGGAGGTGGGTATTAGCTAATGAGAAGGCTAGAAGGGAGAAACGAAAGTGGGAAGATTTCCTGAAAGAGTGGATGCTCTGGCATGAGCAAACACAGTAGTTCACGGAGACATATCATCCATGAAGTTATGAGAATACTATATTGAGACTTATTTAGGCTACACAAAGCTGATATATATTTATAAATTAATATTTAGTTAAATGTCTATTTGAATCAGGTAATGAAAGTGTGATATTATTCACAGATCCTAAATCTTGATAAAACTCATGATCATTACTCAATATGAGATAAAATGGCATGAACTGGCCAAGGGATGATGTGGTAGTGCCAAGATGAGATCTACATACCACAAAACATGGTTCCATGTCACTGGTTCATGGAAGTAGGTTCACGGTAGATGGTTCATGGGATCAGGTTCATAGACCTATTGTAGTTTATTGTAGATATTTTCCTTTATCAAGTGGATAATGACTTCACAGGTTCATGGGATCTGGTTCATGGACCGATTTCCGTTTTCAACAGATACATTTCTAGATGAGTCAAGAATCCATCATCTTAATGAGGATTTATGGCCAATGAATAGGTATATGATCACAAAATTTATACTCCCTATTTATATACATTACTAATAAAGGATGAGGTTTTAGAGAAGAGTCAACAATTGGGATTTTACTGACAAGAAGTTAGATGATAGGTCACCCCAAGGAGCAATGTTTCAAGAAGTGGACTGTAGGATTCATGCAGTTAGGGTTTTGAATAGTAAGGAGGTGACCACAAAAACTCTTTTGACAACTATTTGGGAAATGTGTTATCTAAGAATATTCCATTGGATTCACATATTAATTATATTTTTTAGTTGAAATGGTTACAACTAGGATTAGTTTCCTACTGTATAGGGAGGCTTGTTTTAGATGGGCATTTGAACCCCTTTTTGGTAACAACAACAGTTTCCTTGAAAAAAAATCATGGTGGGGACCATAATTGATTTTTAGTAGCCAAGTAAAGATGGATTCTGTTGGTATGGAATTTTTATAGTCCATACTCACAATTAACTATGCAATATCATGTCCATTAATAGGGAAAATAGACTAGTAGGGGATTCGGGTGTGGTCAGATTCACATGTTGGAGGTGGTAGAACTAGTTGAACTATGAGTTGTATGAGGTATAATTAATTATTCATCCACTATTTTTTTAATTATTTGATTAAAATCTTATACAGTTTTTCCCTCTACTTGGGTATATATTTTGGGATTTTATGTGGAGATATTTGAAGTACCATTGGTGTTATATATGTCGGTTGAAGGTCAAGATGTTTTGTATGTTGTGTATCAGTGATATAGGATTGTAGTAGGGAATCACAAGTCAATGGGAGACCATTTTTATTGAAGATGAAACTATATAATATTATACTCAGCATGGATTAGATATATTCTATATATGACATCATATAATACATCAAGAGGATATTTTTTCCTGATGTGGAGTACCATCGAGCGACAATCATTGGTGGGAGAAGTTATAAGATGGGTGGTAGGCTAGTGAAGATGATTTTATCTTTGTTAGAGAAGATATCAGTGGAATATAATAAAAATAATTTTTCTATTGGTTTGTATGAGTTCCATGATGTTTTTACATAGGATTATATGACCCTACCCCATCAGTGTGATGTTGAGTGTGGGATAGAGATACAAGCGAGTTCATCTAAAATTTCAAAGGCTCCATATCAAATAGAACATATGGATTAATGTGAGTCAAAGTTATATATGGATGTTATTATGTATAGAAGTTTCATTTGACTTAGCACGTTTTCTTATGGTTCTCCATTTTTATTATTTAAGAAGGTTGATGATGTTATGAGGTTATGCATTGACTATCGATGTTTAAATCTGATGATTTTCAAGAACCATTACCCCCTTCTTTGGATCGATGAATTATTCAACTAGTTTAGGAGATCAATTTTGTTTTTTATTAATTATATGTAGTTCAGATATAACTAGACTATTTTTAAATATTAGTATATCTTGAATATTTACTATAGATGTTGGTATGGGAACTCAAGTTTAGGGTAACGTTGTTTAGTGTTATTGAAAAACAAGTTTTTTCTGTGAGGATCAGTAACTCTGTGTTCTTTGAATTCCTATAAAAGTTCATTTTTATATTCATCAATTATATCTTGATATTCACTATGTAAAAGTAGGAGGATGTATGGTTTCTCGGTGCTATATTCAAGGCCATTGGACCCCATAATATTTATATGCAATTATCCAAACATATTTTCTAGATGTGGGAGGTGCGTTTTCATGAGAATGTGTTGTCTCAACTGAGTCTGACTATATAACAATCCATGGTTGAGATAGTTATTTCATGGTAAACAAACATGAACACGGAAAAGTTTCATATTTTTCTTCACATGACATGTTATTATAGGAGTTTTGTGCTCAATTTCTCTCAAGATACAGCCCTACTAACATCTATCACTAAGAAGAACCCGGATATCATATGGATTTATTTGTGTGAGTCATCATTCTATTACATGAAATAAATGTTGTTGACTGCTTGAATTCAATAGTTTCAAGATGAGGGAGTGTTTTAAGTTCTATTGTGATTCTTCCCATAGGAGTATGGGATGTGGGTTAATGCAGTAGATGACATTGATCTATCATGGGTTTAGATATCTAATTTCTCTTGAGTGTATCTATTATACATATGATATAGAGTTGGTGGTGGTTTCATTTGTGATAAATTTGTGGTGTAATTGTCACATCAAAAAGTTCATTATGGATTTTTTGGACCACATGAGCATGAAACATATTTTCTCTAAGTGGGAACTAACTATATTCGAGTAGAGGTGGATAGATTTTGTCAATGATTATAATTTCTATATCTATTTTTCCCAAATAACCAGGAATGTGGTTGTAGATGCATTAGGTTAGATTTCCAGAGGATATCTAGCTCAGGAATCTACTGATGTGTGGAATGGATTGAAGGAGATTGTAGTAATGCATCTTAACATTAGAGATATAACTGGACATGTATTTCTTCATTAGATTACAATGATTTCAAACTTGATTTGGTAGGTCAAAAAGCCTTCGTGGGGACACACAGAGCCAAAGGTGATGAGTGATCATGATTTCTATAGTGATACCCCTAACGGGTTGTAGGAGGGTGGTAATAGACTCTGGATACAAACCAAAGGAACAAAAATTAAAGATAAACTTCAAATTAGAACACTAGTGGATCCAATACCTCAATAGAACAATGGACATGTGAAAATTTCTAATTAACATCACTTCCTCAGATGATCTTCTATGATGAATTGAAGGTTGATCTTCAGTTTTCCCCCATCTTATTCATTAATGGAATCATATATAAGATTTAAAAACATAATGTTTTAACATGTATGAATAATAAAAGTCATCAAACATATATTAAAAAGAAATGTTTTCACTTAACAATAAAAACCAGAAACCATATAAATGGGAAAATAAGGCATACATTAATTTATTAATGCTTTGTGATGTAAACATTCTCAAACATTAAAACAATAAACATGTGTTCATAAGCAAATAAACACCATAAATGATCAATTGGTTACCTACAATCCAAACAAGAATGCTTTAGTGTATGGTTTTTAGTTTGGTAAATAGTCCAACATCATGTTCACATATAGTATTGGTATGCATCTCATACAGGTGAACTACTATGGAATCGGTGGTTGTTGTGATGTTAACAAAAATAGTGAACACATGGTTCTTTAGCATGCTGTTTTGGAGAACATGGAGATAGTTCATCCTAGATCTAAACAATTCCACCCTAATTGTACAGACTTTCATAGTGGAATTGACAATTTTCAAAACCCATGGCATTATAATGTTGGGAAAATAAACATGAAAACGTGTTTATATCGTGAATATGCTATATATTTTAAGGTCCCTTCTAACATTTTCTGGAAGCAACATTTTTTCTGTTCAAAAATACCCATTAGAACAATGAATGTGCTAGAAATTTAAACACACTGCATTTAACACCCCAATCTTCCACGGTACACTTCTCTTTGAATAATACAATAGCGTGTGTTGTACGCAACACTGAGTTCAAGCGCACCACGACTTACCAAACTAGCCGTTCAAAAGAGGTTATGAATAATATTAACTGAATTTTAAATATTATATTATCCTTATAATTTTAATCCATCTTATGAGTTTCTAAGACATGATTTATGATAAAATTCATTTTTTTTCAGATAAAAGAAGTATTTTTCAAAAAATGAAATTTTACCGCCTTTTAATGGCGAAGCCTTTTTAAATCCAATATTTGAAACTTTTATATATTAAATTTGACAAAATGAAATTATTCTTTAGAATCGGGACATAATAATTTAGTTTCAATAATGTTTTTGTGTCTTTCTGATAACTTTCATATTTGGGTGAATAGTGAAAAATACTATATTTTAACTGAAAACAACTTTTTTTAATCAAAATAATTTATATTGTTAAATTATACATTTTAATGGTTTGTAAGTATAAATAGATTATATTTTTACAATTTAATCCAATGATGGTCATTTTATGTAATTTCACCTTGAAATTGGACATAAACAAGTGTCAAGCTTTTGATAGTTATTATTTCTTAAAAATACGCCTTTTGGTTTCGAAAGCGGGAATTATTATTAAATTAATAAATGAAACTTTTATTTTTTTAATTTGGTAAAATAGACTTCATTTTTTGATTCGGAATAACTAAATTAGGCTAGGGTGAAATTTTGGTACTTTTCGGATAACTTTTATATTTTGATGAATAGTGAAAATTACTAAATTTTAATTAAAAACAACTTTTTTAATCGAAATAATTAATAGTGATAAATTATTAATTTGAGTGGATTTAAATTATATTTAGAATATATTTTTACCTTGTAATACAATGTGGGTCATTGAACATAATTTCACATTTAAACCAGACATAAACAACTGTCAATCTTTTGAAAGTTATTATCTCTTAAAAACACGCTTTTTGTTTTAACAACGGGAATTAGTTTTAAATTAATTTCTGACACTTCTCGGTATTGAATTTGGAAAAATGTATTCCATATTTGGAATCAGGATGTCTAAATTGTGTAAATAGGTAACTTTTATTTTTAGACATTTTGAATAATTACTTTGGTAAATATTTTATTTACCATGGTTAAAGAGTAAATCTGGTAAATAAGGGTAAATAAATAATATTATATTAATATTAAATTAACCTAAAACATGTCCTAACCTTATTGGTTGATACATGTCCGACCATGGGCATCTTTGGGTCGATTTTGGGACCCCATGGAGCCACTTGTAGGTGATAGGGACACTTTATTTTAATTAAGTTAAAATAAATACAAAAATGCCATAAGCATATATCTTTTAGCAAAACAATTTTTACATAGGGTTATATATGTTGGATTTTATAATATAATTATTCATTATAAAGATAAAACTATTTACTACATAATGGTATTTTATAAATTTTAGACATTAAATAATTTAATTTATTAATGACACAATGATGATGCAGTAATTACCATAATAGTGAAAAATTAGAATAATTGATATTATAAACACCCAAATAAATATAATTTGAGACTCTTTATGAATTACACTAGTTTTATAGGTTAATATGACAAGATATTATTGATTTAATTAACTTTTTGTGAAGTAATAATTCTGTTATGATTTTTACAAAAATCAATTATTGGATAGTGTCAAAATTGACATAAAAGAGTTTTTAAAACAAATATTATATTATTAATTGATATTAAATTCTTAAAAATCTAAGGTTCATCCAGGAGACTTATATAATGATAGGTGAATCATTAATGTACCACTTGGGGGTCTCTTGGATGTATATAGTATGTTTATTAACAATATAATATAAAAATACAAAGTGACATGGTAAATATTAAACTAATTAACTAAGAGTTAAAACTAAAAGATAAGGTTAATATAGTGATCCAAACCCATATAAATCCTATTGGTTGAGTTGTTTTAGACCCATACCCACCTTAAAATTTAAATAATCCACTTTAGAGCCATTAGAAACCGAATATGAATTTATTATAAAATAATATTTCTAGCTTTTCCAAAGGTGCCCCTCACCCCTCTTATAAAAGGGAACCCCCCCTTCTCATTAATTCACACTTTCAAAGCCTTTTGGTTCATCCAAATCCTACCCAAATACTCTCCCAACTTCCCTCACTTCATCCTAGATGCCTTCCTTTAGTCATAAAGCCATCCTATGGAGTCCTTTTAATCAAATCAAAAGGAAGAACCCGAAGAAGAGGTAATGTTTTCACCACCCTCTTTCAAGTTCATTTCTTCTTCAACTTCTTCTTTCTTTGTTGTTGCCATTCTAAAATAATAATTCCACTATATTATATATACTTTTATGTTATTATAAATATGGTATAACCATATTCAGTATTCTATCCATCCTTTGAATGACATGTCACCATACGTGCGTACGTACGTCTTACCGTCTCCACGTCGTGGTGTAATTGTTATTCAACAACTTATTATTTGGATGGTTATAATAATGATGTGTAATTCATGTAAATAATAAATATAACATGACAATGATTCTTTATATAATATATAACATCCAATTATATATTATTTTAATATCAAAAGAGTGATATTGTCGCTCGTGCGTACGTACGGATTACCGTCTCCACGAACGCGATGAGAATCATTCCCCATCATATCCATTCAAGACTAAATTTAATTTGTTGATTTAAAATAATGTATAGAGACATGATATCATTCTGTATATGAATAATATACATCCCATCCATAACAAATAAGACTCTCATAACAAATAGTATAAAGGAAAACGAATCCGTAAACACCCGAAACGGCAATAATACTAAGATATTATTAACAAATCAATGTTAAAAGATCATATATGATATCATATTAATGTAAATAATTCATGTGTAATTAAATAAAAATTATTTCACCATTATACATGAGGTTAACCTACCATAGACCAAGGATAAAGTACAAGGTAAGGGGTTTCTTATCTCACTATTAATTCCGTGAGAATTCTATTGTTCACCACTTATTTATTACATGTGGTGTGTGTACTGCCCATGTTTGTATTCATTGTGTAATATAATTTAATTCATGTATATTTACATCATAATTGTATGATCCTTCATTCATGGGTGTATGTTTTTTATGTTACCAAATCAATAAGGGAATTTGAAATTTCAATTTCCACTCATTCGGCTTTACGCATACTTCATTGATTATTTTACTCCAAGATTATGTGTAGAATCACTATTAATTTGATTATGTCATAAATTCCACTCCCCTTTATGTGGATATAATTTTGATACACATAATAACTCCATTGATAAATTCTCAAGTCATCGGTATGAACTTGATAAGATAACTTTTTACCCAATCTCGATTTGTTGAGATAAACATCCAATTCATTGGTGTTGTTTTTACAAGAATATGTGTGAAAGTACTTTGATTGTTTTACACTGAATATAAAATCATATTTAGTGTATTTATATTTTTCACACATAATTATATCGTTGATTTATCTTTAACCTAAGGATACGACCTTTATGAGAGATTTCATCTCAATTTACATTCCATTGAGACTTCTTTGTTGTTATACACCAAATCACTTTTATTTGGTGTATATAATGTACGTTGACATAGTATATCATGAATCCCTTTATTCTCATGATATTACAAAGTTTTGATTACCTCAATTATTTGTATTCAAGTGTCTCTCTTTTGGTTATAAACTCTAACTAAAATACTATTTTTAAATGTTTTAAAGACTTATTCTTATAAATCTTGCTCATTAATGTCCATGTTATAAAAATGGTTTTAAGGATTTATTTATATGGACATTAGTGTTTTAAAACTAAAACTCCTTTTAAAAGTTTCAAAGTGGTATGGGAAACTTTGATTCAAAAATATATTTTTAAATGGCTTCTTGAAAAATAGTGTGACTTTTAAATGATTTCAAGAAAAAAGGGGGATATTTCTCTCAAATAGTTTTGATGATTATTTTCATCTATGTCAAAATCCTTCATTATTCTCGATTGAGGTTAATATGATACAATAAAATATCCCATATTGTATCTAATGAGTTATGTTTGACTGTGGATGTGCTATTTTTATACCATTCATGGTTTGTGGATAAAGTATTGACATTTTGTATGCTAGTTTTAATACGAATGTTTATGTTATGTTTAAAACTTTTCATATGAGGAATGCATTGAACTTAGTAAGTGACGGGTGGATCCCGCTATAGCTCCTCGATGCATCGGTAGGTCTCATGAGACAAACTAGTGTCTTGGCATGATGCCTTGAAAAAATCTTATTTATATTCTTGGCAGGAGGCCTTGGCTATGTGGTTATGATAGTCTGGCGTTATGCAATCCAAAAATTATGAAAGTGGTTATTGATATTGCATTTGATTATTCGACTAGTATAATATATATGTGATTAATTAAATGGAATTATTTCATTTTATCTTTTCCATTTTATGCTGAAGTTCAAGTTTAAAAGGCTTTTTCTTTAGTTATAAATTGCCTTAAGTGTTTATGCTTATCTATGAAAGCTTTTGCTATATTGTTATCCTTAATGAGCATCTGAGCTCACCCCTTTCAATGTTTTATTTTTCCCAGGATTGTGAAGAAAGTAAATTATGAATGACCTGCAGGGATAGTATGAGTGTGGACTATGGAGACTATGTTGTTGTTGTTTTCATTTTATGATGTAATGTAAACTTTATTAATGTATCTAGTTATTCCGAGGCTATTAAACTAATCGGTCTTTCGAGACTTTATCTTTCTTGTGATCATGCCAATGTTATGTAATAATGCACCAAATCTGGGTAACTAGGGTCGGGGCATTACACTACAAACAAGCTAATTAAAAAAATACCTATCTAACATTATTTTATATTGACATTCATTGAAGGAATATTGGAACACATTACTTTAATAACATCAATGATCATAAGAATTTGAGTTTTTGTTTGGGATAACTCATCTTTGTTCCTTTGTACTTTTAATTCATCCTGACTCAAATTTGAGTTCAAATCAACAACATATTTTTGATATGTAGGACTAAAATTAGATATAGTGTCATTGATGCCTCCAATTCATGGAGAATATGAGTTGAATACACTTGTTAGACATGCTCAAAACCCAAGAGAACATACACGACCTAGATTATCTATCCAAAATACTTTTCTGAATTTATCATTTGGAGAAATCAGTGAATGTTGTAATGGTTCCACTTGACTTAAAATTACACTCAATTTTTCCTACATAAAGATGACATCAGTTTGGTTACGTAAAAATGTAACACAACTTTAATATGAATTATTAATTCTATTTTTTGCATCATCATTTACATTTGATCTGTCACTTTTGTGATGGACCACATCCCATATATTGGCTCTACCAATCAAATGTCCAGTGTTCTTCCCTTATAATAAAAAATATTATAAAAATAAATAATATGAAACTAATTTCTAAAAATGTAAATGATATACTACAATGTCATATTTCTTGTGGGAAAATGTTTTTGTTCTAGATGTATGTGGAATGGTTGAACTACGATGATTTAGTGAATTTTGCTTACACATGTTCTACACATATAAAAATGAACATTTTACTAACATTTAATGAATAAAAAAAATTAAATGTTAAAATATAATAGAAGTAGAAAAAAATTAAATTACATGGTGTTTTTTCTTATCACAAATGAGAATATAACTTTTACATTTCTCCTTTGTTATACCATTTGGACAGTTCTGCTCAAATTTTTATTCTTTATTTAAGCTATAATCATAATGTTTATGAAACAAAATACCTCTATTAGTTCTCCATATTTTTCTTATTGTAGTATTAGAAAACCACTTTTCCAACTTGTCATATAGAAACTGAAAGTATGTTTTCGCCAACAAAATAAAAACATTAGTTGTGCAATTCAAAAATGAAACTTAAAAGGACATTAAATTAGTAAACAATAATTACCACAATCTATATACATAACAGGTAATCTTTTAGAGAATTTGGTATGATTTTCCAATATTCATAATCTATAGGAATTTTATTCCTAGCTATATATAACAAATTGCACGTAAAACTAAACCTTCTTCTTCCCCAATTGGATAGCCCTTATCATCGAAGTTCATTATGACTTTTTCATTCCCCAATAATAAAATTTTCTCTATTCAAAACTGTTTAGCTTTTGTTACACCCTACAAATCTATTCAAATATTGAAATAAATTTTTAAATGGATTAATTAAAATGAATAATGCATGAATAAAATTGGATATACCGATAACATTTCATATCCAACCAGTTCATTGTTTTTCCCTCCTTACACTAATTAATGTCGGAGAAACATTCACTTCCATCTCAGCTTCAACACTGAATCAACTTTTAGGACTAGATAATCCAGGATTGTCATCCACATTGGACTATAATAATGTGAATTGTGTTTATTGACCATAATTTTAATGTGTTTTCTATGGGAAAACATATTGGGATATATGAAATCGTGTTGATCTTGATGGACTATCTTCAGTCAAGGAATGATGAACATTCACATTCATCTCTGATTGTGTTGTATGTTGTTCATTTATTTTATGAACTCTAGTTTGTTTTGATTTATTTATATCTATATGGTTATTAAAGGCTTAAATTTTTTTAACAATTAAAATGTGCAGTCTATAACATCATTATGACTATAGTTGAGCCTAACTCCAAAATTATGGTTGGTTTCCTTAACAATGTTAGAATACAAGGGTACATGGAAATTTCTCTAAGCATACTTATATACTTATTATCTAGTTTCAATAAGTAATCAAAAATTTGAGTTAAATTTACAATTATACAGACACATTAATTATTTTTTCATGTTCAATATAGTGAAAACATTGGAAAACACAAAACATTAAAAAATTAATTAATGTTCAAATTCATATATTATTCCTTGATATAGAGAAAAAAAAACAATTTGTGAAACTAATTACAAAACCAAGGTTTTGTTAAAAAAATAAAATTTTCTCTTCAAACTATTTTAAGAATAAAAGACAACACAATGGTTTCCCATGATATGAAAAAAACAATTAATACCCACAACATAAACATGTGTCTAGAAAAAATGAACACAAAATAAATATTTTTTCTATAGTTAGTCCAAAAAATTCCAAAAATTCAGAAAAAAATGTAAGTATTTATTCCAAATTGTTTTCATGTTCCTCCAAATTCACAAATAAAACACCATAGTATTCCTCTTCTCTTACAAGTTAAATATTTTCGCTTTCATTGTAGAAATATTTATTAAACTCTTGTTCTTGAAAATGTGAATGGTCACAGATATCCCCATCATCTTTACCCATTTCATACAAATATCTATGATTAATATTCACCACAACACTCCATTTAGGAGACGACTCAACATAATAAACAATTTGATCTTGAGAGGCGTAAATTAAAGGTTCATGCTCTTCACATTCTCCATTGTAAATAAATTTACAAAAATTGACAACATTAATATCCCAATAATACTTTCTAAAACCTCTATTATTTGTTGTCTAAACTCATTTACATTTAAAAAGTGTCACATATTTTCCATTGTAATTGATCTCAATAATATCTTCCAACTCCCAAAAATAATAAATATCAGCATTAATTACATTTTCATCATGGTGAATTGAAACACACTCAGTTCTACAAGTCATAAAGAGTCCAGAATTTTGTATTTTTAATCATTGTTTATGATCTATTCTATGAAAATTGAATCCATTAATATTTAATGTTGAAAAACTTTTAACATTCTAAAGAGGGCCTTGCTATAGATGTTTCAAATCATCTGATAGAGTAACAACCACATATTCCAAAAATACCTAAAAAATAATCTTTAAGAATATAATTATTAATCCATATTGAATTATCAGTCACTACATTAACTTACCCATCTAGAAAAACGACCAGAAAAGTGTTTACGTACAATATTCTACACTAAAGAAGAGGAGCGTGTTCGACTCCTGATTTTTTCCTTCACATGTAATGTGTATTCCATACAAGTAATTACTATTAACATAATAAGTTATAATACTTAAATTTCTAAATAAAAAAAATAAATTGATACCTACTCTATGACTGGATACACTTATTCACAATTGAATAATACATGTTGATGTGCCTGTTTCAACGCAATATAATTTAAGACAAAATTAGTAAAACTCCCAACTGGTCTTCCAATATTTTAAAAGATAGTATACACATCATCATTTTCAACATCCATTACATCATAATTAACATGACTTGACCTATTGAATTTGTCCTGAATCCTTTCTAAATATCTTGAAAAAAATGTAAAACATTCTTATGATATATACTTCTCAGCAATAGAACCTTTAGGTTGAGCCTTATCATGAATATAAGACTTTAAATGCCCCAAATATCTATATGAAATAAAAAAATAATAAGAAGAAAAAATAAAATATTATGATGTGAAATAATATATGTATAAAATTTTAAATTACAATTCAATGGGATACATTCATCAATATTGTACTGGCCCACCCAATTTTACTTTATCAACTAGATGCATGCAAAAGTGAATAATGATAGTAAAAAATGACGGGGGAAATAAAATTTACAAATGAAAAAGTGTGAGAACAATTCAATGTTGGACATTATCAAGATTTATGGGATTGATCACCTTGCCACATATTTTTCGAACAAATGCATATAACTCTACCAATATTGCAGACACATTGTTTAGAAACACATTACATATTGAAATGGGAAGTAATTGCTCCATAATGATATGAAAATCCTGAATTTTCAAACTAGATATTTTATGATCGTTCATGTTGATACATCTAGGATGGTAACCCAAATAACCTTTGGTTAACTTGATATTCACTAGACATTTCAAAAAGGAATCTTTCATTTTATTTGTCATTGTAAAAAGATATGGTTGATATTTCCCTTTATCATTTGTCCACAAATCCCTTTTTATACCCATTGTATGGAAATTTATTTAGGCATTAAGATGATCTTATTTCCGTACACTTTTATACAACAAGTATAAATGACACTATAACATACATTTTTATCGATATGCATGACAACAAGATTATGACATAACATTTTAGTCTCCCAATATATAAATTCAAAAAATATAGACTTTTTTCCCATTGTTTGGAGACATCCTTATTATCATTCCCCCGAGCTATCTTTTCTTTACCATATTGTGTTATTGTCATTCCAAATTAGACATTTTTATTTTCAACCTGTTTGAAAATTTCCATGCTAGACAACACAGTTGGAGGTTTTTGAAAATCCTCATTTCCATCAAAACATAATATCATCAATCAAAATTTATGACTACCACCAATAAATCGACGATGTCCCCAAAAACACAACCTTCAACTATGAGGAAAATGTAATGGAATTGTGTCAAAGTTACATGTTAGAAAAGATAATATGGTATGAGTATTATATCCAGATAAGGTACCAAGTCTGGGAAAGTCACTGATTGTCCACAGTAATGCTTCTCTCATTTTAAACATTTCAGACACTGAGACATCATAGGTTTCAACTCTGTCCACCCACAACTCTTTCAACTCCTTCAAAAGAGGTCTCAAATAGACATCTATATCATTTCCCAACATTTGTTTCCTATAAATGATCATTGAATGAATCATATATGTTTTCTTCATACACATCAATGTGGGTATATTATATGATATCAATATTATAGGCCAAATACTATAACAAGAACTCATGCTACTAAAAGGATTAAAAGCATGAGCTACAAGACCCAAACAAAAATTTTGAGGATCAATGGAAAATTGAGGATGTGTGACATTAAATTTCTTCCATGATTTAAAATATCTATGATTCCACACCAATTCATCATTAAATTTTTCATTTTTATTCCAACACATATGCTTGGCAGGTTTACTAGACATAAACAGCTGTTGCAACCTTTGTTTAAGTGGTAAATAAAGATACAATTTTTCTGGTTGTTTCTTTTTTTCCAAAAACTTTTTCCTTCCACCTAGATGTTTTAAATTTATTTAATTTTTTGTTTTCCTCATAATACCTCAATAGAACATGTAGTCATTTAGACATGTATGTATCTTAATATAATTAATCCCAAGTTTATTAATGATTTTCTTAGCCGCATAAAGAGTCATGGATTTTGGTATATTCAAAATCAACTGTTAGAAAATCAGAAATCATTGTCATTGAATTATTATTAATTACACGTAAACACTTGATGTTGTACATTTTTTATTATAAAAGTCAATTTGGATTAATTTTTACAACCTTCATATAATTCCTGATTCCCATCATTCAATAACTCAAAAAAATCTATAGAAGCTTCAACCATGTTTACACCAAGAGATGTGTCTACTTCATTTTCACCAAGAATATTATCAAGACCAAATGAATCATTTACCATTTCCACTATATGATCTAGAGGTTTGATATTATGGGGAGAAGTATCATTCTCTTGTTCTATACTAGACAGTAATTTAACTTTATTAAATTATCTATGCCAAACCCACTTGGTGTATTCAATCTGAAATTGTTTTCGACTAAAATGTGAAAATACAACAACTTTGGTCAACCATTTTCTAAATTTGAAATTACAACAAGGATATATTATTATTCAATGCTCAAATGAAAAATTTAGAAATTCATTTAATCCTCCCTTATACTCATCAGTTTTTATTAACAAGGAAATCCATGATTTATCCATTTCTACTACATTAATTGAAATAGAATATATCAATTAAATATGTTAATATATACATAGGAAAAAATCATAAAGATCTAAATATATTTTATACAATAAAAATCATCTAAAGAAATTTTCTTCATAAAACACTTGCATTCAAAAATATAAAATGTAAATCTATTTTCTATTTAATAATATTAAAAACCAATTTTTTTAAACTATAATTTTTTCATTAAAAAATAATTTTTTCCTATTAAAGATTATAGAAAAACATGAGAAGTTTGTTCAACAAAAAAACACACACTTCAGAATAGTTTGGAATTGCTTATTGAAAACTGCTCATAGACTTTATTAGTTATAACAAATAGTTGGAAAAATAATTTTTTTTGTTTGGTTTCTAAAAAATCAAAGCACGTTCCTTTCAAAATAAAACTTCTTAAAGTAGTGGCACTTATTATAACTAATATGTCTTATTGGTAGTTAAAATAATAAAAATCCAAATTCTGGATAATTTAGATACAAATAAAATTTATGCTGATTATACATGGGTATTAGAGTGAATAAGAATATCTTTATAAATATGAAGTGTTTCAAAAAATACACTGTGTTTCCAAATATTACAATTAACATAATAAAATCAATGACGAAATTACATGAAACAAAATTTAGCATTAATATTCTAAATAAATCTAGAGAATCCAAGATCCAAATTGGGCAGTCCAATTACCTTCCTAATGTTGACTATATATTAGGTATAGAATTAATATCCTCGTGATCAAAAATAACTTTATTACCCTTAGAAAAGGGGAAAAATATTAAAACAACTAGTTTACTGAGGGTTTCATTGGGGGTTTAGAAGAAATAGGAAATGGGTGAATTATCCATAAACATCGACTGGTCTGGAGAGGGTCCCCATTAAGAAATGGTTTCAGGAGGGAGACCATAAGGGAGAGGCTTTTTCCAGGGGCTTTATATGACACGTCAATGAGGAGTGTTACCTAATTTGGTTGGAGTGCCATGGAGACTTGAACACAAAGAGTAGTTGACTCGATCATAGGGGAACCATGATCTAAGAGATAGGGGATACCTCATGAGAAGGGGGAGGGGGAACCATCAGACTCACGAGAGTGATGTAGCATGGCAGTTGAGAGAGGGTGTGTTATTATGATGGGAATCAGGGACATCTGAGAGGGGGTGTAGAAGGGAGGGGAGTTTTGGGAGGTAGGGGAAGCCGTCTAAAGTGGTAGGGAGAGGGGAGATACTAGATGATGTGGGAGAGGGGAGTGATTTGAGGGGGTGATGGTAGAGGGGAAATAGAGTTATCAGGGGTGGGGTGGGGCGATACAGGGAGGCAGGTTCTGGGAAGTGGGGTTATCGGGGGGGGGGGGGGTTATCATAGGTTGGTGGTGAGGAGATACCGGGAAGAGGGGAGAAGAGGGGTGAGGGGTTATTATGGTGGAGGGGTGAGGGGTTATCTTAGGTGGGGGGTTGGGAAATATAAGGAAGAGGGGAGAGGAAGGGTGAGGGGTTATCATGGCGGAAGGGTGAGGGAAGAGGGGAGCAGAGGGGTTATCCCGACGGGTGGGGGCGGGGTGATACAGGGAAGAGGGGAGCGGAGGGGTGAGGGGTTATCACATGGGGGAAATAGTAGGGAAAATGGGATAGGGTGTGGGTATAAACAAAATAATGTCATGAGTTAATATTTATGGGTTTATTTTTGAATCAACCCACTTCTAATTAGAAGGGGTTATTATTAACCCCTTACAATTTTTATTTAGAGGGGGTTTAGAATAACCCCTTATAATTTTATGCTGCCAAATATCACCTTTTTTTCAGTGTCAACTCAATATCAATCTTCACAATTCTCAACATACGAAAATTATATTTGTGAGGAAGAAGTGTTTAACTTTCTCAACTAACTACTTATCCTTCTTCTTTGGCTTCCATGATATAGAGATATCATAAGGTTGGAATTTTCTCATACTTATTCTTCTTGTTATTAATTCATTATGAAAAAATGGTATACAATAGAAGTACCTTGTTGGACTTATTATTCTTTCATATTCTTGGATACAAAATATTTCAAGTATAATTAATATCAATTTCTCATCATTATTCTTTATCACACACTTTCATTCACTTAATATTATTTATTTTGTTCTCAAAATCACATGAATCTTATTTCTATATTTTGAATATAGAAATTATAAGATATTAAACATTTTCAACACCTCAATTTTACAATTTAATATCTCAAAAAAATAAGGTGGTCCCACTCCCCAAAGTATCAGATTAATCATCTTTTACTAGAAACTTTTCTCAAATGGTATTACACAAATACTCATATTCTCATTTAAACTGGTTTAACATATTCTATTGAATTTCTCCAAAATTATTATTCAAAAAATATTTCAAATATTAATATTTAAAATCTCAAAATTATTTTGATAGGATAAAATCAATTATTTATCATTTAGATATCATTTTGACTTGGATTGAATCATGGATCAATAACTATCATCATGATATTAAATTCATGAAGTACAATTCAACATCATCTGACTTTGATCTATAAAAATATTGTATTTTATAAAACTAAGAAATTTTACAAAATAAATGTAATATATTATGTATCACTTTAAATAAATTTTATATATCTTATACATGAATAAGAGTAACTTTTTTATGATTATGTGAATCTTACATATTCTCAACAAAATCTTACAAATGAATTTTTATAAATTATGTATCATACAAAATACCATATGAACCACAGTGCATCTGATAATTTTATATTTTTTAACTCTATAATAACTTATTTATAAACAATGATATATTATATATTATTTTAAAACATTCTATATGTTCCTTATATCTATGTGGCATAGTGTAGTTTTTTCCTTTTTTATAATTCAATAAGAACTTCATAAAATATATGACATATGCTTCAAATAACTTATGTATGACTATAAGATCTCTCCTTTGATAAATTTTAGTATAAAATTATAAAAATATATTTTCTATGAACTGAAGTATGGTATGTATTAGGAAAATATCTTATATACCATATGAAATATTCTACGTATCATAATGTAATTGTCAGAATTCGTTATATATCATCCAGAGAATGTTACATATAAAATTGATCTTTTTTCTTTAAAAATGTTTTGTTTCTAAGAAAAACATATGTATTCTTGTTTAAATTCTCATATTAGACTATGATTTAAAAAACTTATTTTAAATATATTAGAACCTATTACAACCTTATCATGGCATATCTAATCACACAAATTCAATAAAAAAACATAAATGACTTTAGAAATATATCAGACCTCCACAGATCTCTTAAACATAATTCCCAAAGAACTTTGAATCATAAAAATACACTTCTTTATTATTTCCATATATATTTAACTAGATTAACAATTATCATCTTCTAAATTAGCCTTATCCACCTATCATCCAATAAATACCCTTCATTTGTCATCGAAACCTTCATTCTTTATAATCCATGGAAGGTTTCTCACTTCAACTCTTAGATAACTTTACCCAATTTATCTGGATTCTATATTCTCAACTTTATAAGGAAAATGTGGTAGATAATGATTTAATATTCAATAAATAAGTACTTATCATGAACATATTAAAATATCATCAGATATATTATGATTTTTTCTCAAATATATTTATCTAAAAACACTAAGTAGTAGTATTACCTTACCATTTCTAAGGGAAGTATCTCAATCATCATCATCACTTCCATAATATAAATTCATATCTAATAAGAAATGGAATAAAATAATTCATATAATATAGTGGAACTCCAAGGTATATTTCAAACCTTAAACTTCTTCATTCATTAGGATCTTCATCATCATCCATCTTCAACACATATTGATTTCACATATGTTTTATATATTAAAAAATTAAAACAATATTTATCAAAATCCATTTGGTTAGTTAAATCCTCTCCTTTTTATTTTTTTACAATACAAATTTTAATTCCATAGTCAATATCATTCTCCCTCTTATTGATAATCAATGCAAATGTGAAAGGGTAACAAAAGTCCAAGTAATCTCATCCTTTTTCCATTATTGAAGTTTAATATTTTCCCCATTAAAAAAACCTAAACCACATGAGAGAAGGGTTAAATCACATTTCAATAATAAATGAGAAATATATTAATCAACTCTAAGTGTATATGATATAGCTCAGTGTAGAAAACAATAGTGACCAATATAGATAACAAAGTTGTCCATAAAAGTATTTTTTATGTGATACTTACTTATAAGTATGATTATAGGAGTTTTCCCAAGAATATTTTACAATTAATTTATAAACAACACTCAACTCAATGAACATATAAAATATATTCAAGTGAAAATAGATTTTCCCCATTCAAGATTCCTTCCATCTTAACATACACCACCTTAAAAATTAAATTTTACTTAATCAATAAAAGGATAAGAAAAGTGATTGTCATACCTCAAATAATGATATGTAGAGACATGGTTTTTCCTTATATTAATTTAATATATATATATATATATATATACAGAGCTTGGCACTGATACGATATATGATTCTGGGGCCCATTGTACCCAAAATTAATTTTAGAAAAATATTTTATATATTTTATATCACAAACACAACTTATTAAAGAAAATGATATAAATCTTTAACAAAATCATAGATAAAAAATATGATACCACAATTGAGTATATAATGTGGTGTTTACCCTAAGCATGACAAAGAATTTAATGGTTCGTGGTGTTCAGAATCGTCACTTGTTGGTAGCATATTCAGTGTATTAATTAATTAATTAAATGATTGATTAATTGATTAATGAATTAAATAATTCATTCATTTTGGAATGAGAAGGATTTTTTATTAATATATCATCATGAGTAAATTTATAGGGTTTTCCTAAAAACCCTTAATTCATAAATGATGCTCTACTTTCTCCTTCCATTGGTGGATCATGTTAGACAACGATGAAACACCGATCAGATCAGATCAAGACATGATAAATGAAACAACTTATTCCAATCATTATCGGACACATTCTTCTTCAATTAAGGATCTATAATAGTGTTAGTACTCATCAATTAGTTTTTTTATTCCATTTTCATTAATTTTTTTGAGAGGATCTACCCATTCTATCGATCTCTACCAAATTGCACCCTTTGCATGTGCTTGGGTATCGATCAATTTTTTTATCTAAATTGTTTTCTATAACTGATTCTCCATTATTTATAACTGTAAAATAATGCTTAAAAATGATTTTTAAACCTTTTTTGTCATTATTTTCTCATTTTTCCTTCATTTTCATCATCAGTTGGACCCTGAGGTCCCGGTTCGACAATTTCCTACCGGTACTAAGCCCGATCAGATCCTTAGATTTATAACAATTATGTGAATGGGGATTGGAACAATGAAACAAGGAAATATATGAGATTTTTTTGGGGCATGTATTATCATTTTTATAGTTAAGGATCAACAAATCAAGTGTTGAAGGAATGGTGGTGTGTAGTTTATGCAACCAAACCTCGACGAACAATCAGAGGCCAATCTCTAGAAAATGATGGCATGAGACCATGATTTTTGGAAAGTTCTATGAGTTTTTGG
Source organism: Viscum album (assembly GCA_963277665.1). Taxonomy (NCBI): domain Eukaryota; kingdom Viridiplantae; phylum Streptophyta; class Magnoliopsida; order Santalales; family Viscaceae; genus Viscum; species Viscum album. The sequence goes on from OY728141.1 coordinate 344,554,155, forward strand.
TTAATTCAAGGTACTATCTATAGAATAAAGATAAAATTAAAGGCATTAATATTAGATCTATAAATTTTGAAAAAATTCGACTACATGCCGTGGATAATGATGAACACACGACATGTACCCCCCTTAGCGACAACGAACAAGGTTTCAGAAAGATTAGGATGACATGAAATGTAATTCCTCAAACACACCATATACCCATTTCCTAGTTGGAATAATCAGGTTATGGGACTCATTGGTGAGAATCAGTGTGTAAATACATGTCCAAGTTCAGAGTTGTGTTCCCGATTACATGGGAATAGGGTCCGTTACACAGACACAGCTAGCCAGAGATGACCCAATCTCTATTAGTCGTGACCCACTGTGTAGTCCAACTACACAACATATAATGTAACATAGGATGGGGATGTGTTCTAGAAAGAGACATGTCTGGGTAGTGGAATGGTACCCCATGCTATGTGAGTCCCCTCAAACATTTTCTACCACTTTAACTCTTCTTAATAAATTTTATTTGACTGTATATCCTTCATTTGATCTCGGATTTTGGCCACTGAGTAGCCTATTGTGAGTGTTTTTTCATGTAGAACGTGATGGTTCCTTAATTTTTGGATTAAGATATATGATGTGTAATGTAATTGGAATGATTCCTAGTTAAGAAACTCTTGATTATCATCATGATCACACATGGTCACCAGGACCTTTTTTTAGTGGTACCCTTTAGTAGGGATGGGTAGTGGAGTTTCTTGAGGACCTTTTCTCGAGTTGTACCCTTCATAAGGTCTAGGAAGTTTATTTAGTTGATGAAATTTTTCAGATAGGTACCCACCAGTAGGGCTGGGAAATGGAGTTTTTTAGATGACCTTTTCCGAGTGGTACCCTCTCGTATGGATGGACAATGGAGTTCCACTATGAACCTTTATTTTCAGAAGTACCCTCACACTGGGATGGGTTGTGAAGTTCCCTGATGACCTTTTCTGAGTAGTACCCTCTAGCATAGCCGGGTAGGGGATTTCCCTGGTGACCTATCGAGTGATACCCTCTAGCAGGGCTGGGTAATAGAGTTCCTCAATGGTTATCAGAGAAGGAACCTTCAATCATATGAGGGAATGAGTTTCCTACCTCGATTTTGTGGTCCCTTGACTATACGACATAGTGACGAGGCATTGCTTATCATGTATGGATACTTAAGGGCATACATGTGAGATGTTGGGAATCATTTCTAGAATATTGAAAATTTTTCCTACTCTTATTCTTTAGTTGAGCTATGATATAGAGATCCCCTTTCTCTCCCATTTGGGATTCTTTTGACTGAGCATATATATATAGATATATATCCTTATGTATCCACTCCTTGGGTTTGTTAAATCTCTTTCTTGGAGATGTAAAGTCATGTGGGGTAAACCACATTATTTTTGGGTTTAGCTTCTCATGGTCGGACGATTCTAAACTCCTACTATAGGTGGCTAAGACTTGACAGGTAGTTCATCTACTCATCATGTTTATCCTCTTGTGTTTGTACGAGTATACTTTTACTCTTTGTTTAAGTTGAACTATTCTATTTCACTTTATCTTGAATCAACTACCCTTTATTTATAGTTGAATCTTTGACTACTTCCCCTTCATCTTTTGGGGTGTCCTATGGGGTATGCATATACTCACCCATGTATGGGCTATTTTTGAATGTGTCATGTCTTTTATAGAGGAAGGAAAATTCATCCATGACAACAAAGGAGCTGAGGGATACTAGGAGATTTGGACCACATATGGTGGTTATAGTGTGGGATTCAAAATTTGGTCTCTCTCAATTATTTATTTTTCTAGTTTTGTTAGTTTATGACATATTTTTGGTTGGGTGTGTATGTTGATCCTTTACTTTTCACTTTACACTATATTAATTTTTTTCTTTCTAGAGGTACATGAATTCTTGGTTTACATTATAGAAGTGTTGCATCTTCTACTCTTTCCATCTTCAATTTTTCATTGAGATGGTTGTGTGTGACCATAAATGTACTTAGAAAAAGGTCTCCTTGAGTTTAGTTATTCCTTTAGTAATTTACGCCTCCCCTAGGCCTATGGTGGCAGGCTTGGGGTAGATGCGGTTTGAGTCCCAAATTTTGTCAGGTTGTGAAAAATTGGTATTAGATAAAGGTTCATTCCTTAGGTTTTTATTTATACAATTCCCCTTAAAAAATTCTATTGGTTTTCGTACAATAGTTTTAATGTGTCTCAAGTGCAGATCTTAGGCTTGGGAATCCAATGATGGTACAACGATGGATGTATCCATTCAATAGGACCCTGACTACTTTCATGTCAATGCAGAATATCAAGAAATTTGTGGTTGGGATAAATGATACATGCATCATATAGAATTGAGTCTTTGACTGTCCTTTTTGAGTCATCTACCCATTTTTGTTTATATATATATATATTACTCTTATCGTGGTACGTATTGAAAAATCTCAGGATGCCTTTGGGATGAAAGACCACTAGGATCCCAGTTCTGTTTCATGATGAAAATACAATGAGATAAGAGGCCTTAGTTTCAAGTCCATCCTGCTACCCCCTTCCTCTAGGTGGGTAGGATGTAGAACATCCACCTGTTCAGTAGTAAATCAAATCCACTAGAGTAGGTTGATGATACAGACATGCATAGTGCACTATGTGAGTTCTAGTATCAGAGGCCACTGAGGTTCTATGGTGATAAATATCCTTAGAATGTAGAGTATTGTCTAGATTTTGTGTTCTATATCTTCAGGATTATTCATACCATGACATACGAAGTGGTTTCACTAATAGATATACTTTCCCAAAGAGAAACTGGGCATTGGTGGAGCCTTGTTAAAAAAATTCATGATTAGTCGACACTATCATGGACAGACTTCCAAAAAATGTTACTTAAGGATTATTACCCCTCTTGTTTGCGCCTAGTCTAGATTCAATATCTTAGGGAGATAAATTTGGTATGGTGATTATAGATGATTATGATATTAGGTTTATATACATTACATGTTACTCTCTTGACCTGATATAGGACAACTAATTCTGAGCACAAAAGTTTGACTAGGGACTCTATAGTGTGATCCATTCCACCATTGTTCGCTTGTGCATCCCCAACAATGTTGGAGTGTTAGAGTGAGAACTAGTGATAGAGAGGTTTATGTTAGAGGGATTTCAGATAACTGGAGTTGTAAGTGGGTTCCACAAGGTTGATTCATTTATAGTAGATAGTATACAGTAGGCATCAGGATCTCAGCATATAGGACCTCCCTGTGATCAGACTCGGGTACATGGTCACATTTTATAGAGACAAAACAAATAACAAGGGAATCCTATAGAGGGGCAGTGCTTTACCTATGATGGGAGAGGTCACATGGTGTGTGATTTTTTGATGAAACACTACGAGGAGCGCATACAGATAGCTAATAGACCGCCATGGAAAAGGCAGTACCATGACTAGGGATGTCCCAGGAGAAAACATGGATGGTACCTAACGAGAAATATCTATAAGAAGAGTAGAAGGATATATGGGTTGTGGAAGATGTTATAATATTCTTCCACCACCACCACCACCACCCGTAAGCCCGCATCAGGCTGAGAGAGCTGGAAGGTGAGACCACAAATAACTATAGGCATTGGATGTCTATAATCATATATTGCACAAGATGATAATAGTTTCGATCTGTGCATTTTCTAATATTTCTTAAATATTAGTATACACTGGTCTGATTAATTATTTTATCACTATTGTCCTGGTACGAGAGCTCAATCTCCTAGTTAAGGTGCTATCCCATAAGATTTTTCTTGAGGTTCCTACAGGGAATGATTATTCTGTATCTTATATCTTCTGATAATGTGATCCATCACTTGGTGGAAAGAGGTTCATGTGGGACCTTTTGGTTGTTATTATGTAAAATTATGACATCATCTTAGGTATAAATTTTCTGTCAATGGACCAAGACCAGATTGACTATCATCGTAGTCAAGTTAGAAGCATACACACTGATGGGATGATAATCACCTTTTCTGGTGAGAGAGATCTCATGGTAGAGAAAGTGTATTATGTGAGAAAGAGGCTACAACCCATCACTCACTAGTGTTCATGTATAACTCGTGCTTCATAATTCTCTTCTAACATTTGTATTCCGTTAGTTTTGGAGGATTACATGGAAGTCATACCATAGGACATTTCGAGACTACCTTCAAGGAAGGATATGGAATTTTTCATTTAATTTCATTCCAACACCACTCTGATATCTTTTTAAAAATATTGAAAGGCCCCTAAATAGCTCTGATTGCTGTGGATTCAGTTGGAGGACCTTCAAGATAATGGTTTCATTAGACCTAGTGTGTCCCTCTGGGTAGCTCCACTGTTGTTCGTAAGAAAGGAGGATGGGAGATTTTTGATTTTCATGGATTATGGTTTCTTGAACCAAGCCATGATAATGATAAAATACCCCTTAACAAAGAATGGAAACCTCTTTAACCAGTTATGGGGTGTGACATGCTTCTTGAAGATCAATTTTAGGTATGGCTATCACCAGTTGAGGGTTTTCAAGGTTGATATTCCAAAGTTGGAATATTGATGTCACTGTATACAATATTCTTTCCTAATGATTCCCTTTGGTGTGATGAATTCCCCCACCATGTTTATGGATTTGATAAACCAGTTCTTCTAGTCATAATTTTACTATTTTTTATTTTTTTCATTGACAACATTGTCTTATACTCTGTATGATAGTGATGAACATGTAGGGAACATGATGATGGTACTAGATCTACTTCGAGGGCACCCAATTTATAAAATGATATTGAAGTGATAGTTATAGATACATGAGATTCAATTTCTAGGGAATGTCATTTATAAGCATGGTTTAGCCATGGATCCAGTGAATTTTGAAGTAATTATTTCTTTTAAGCCACCCAAGAGTGTGTTTGAGGTGCATATTTTTTTCTTGTCGTGGACCAACAAGAGGTCTATAATAGATTTCTACAGAATCATAGTCCCTTTGACTGACTTGATACTAAAATACCAGTTATTTACCTAGTATGAGAAATGCTATACGGCCTCTGACGAGTTAAGTATGAGGCTGAAAAGTTCTCCAGTCTTGAGACTACCAGATGAGGGCGTGGAGTTCATAGTGTATTGGTATTCTTCAATAGGTAGGATCAGTTGCATGTTAATGTAGTTGAAGGAAGTTATTGCATATAGTTCAAGGTAGTTGTGATGCCATGAGAAAAAATATGCAACTCATGACCTAGATATGAAAACAATATTCATAACCCAAAGAATGTGGATGAACTACCTTATGGGTAAGAGCTTTATGGATTACTCATACCACCATAGTCTCATGTACGTCTTCACACAAATAGACCCGAACCTGAGACAATTACTTTGAGATAGTTTATACTTCATTAAGGGGAAATGTTATAATATATTCTCTTACAAGGAATTCCCATGATCGCTTAGTGAAAGAGGATTTGGAGAAGTTATCCTCTATTCAGTTGACCCTAGTGGAGTAGGAGGGAAGACCCTTTCTATAGTTGATGATTTTGACTCCTCTTCTCAAGCGTGTATGGGAGTCATAGCTGGAAAACATTGAATGTGAGGTCTTACATGATCAGGTATCTATGGGAGACTCACAAGATAGATATTTTGAAGGAGTGAATTCAGTAATTTTGTTCTAGAGGAACACAATGGTTCTAGTAACGTTGCAGGCGGAGGTGATGTGTTTCACACTTCTCTCTGAGATTTACATCATGGTGTGGGGAAGATGTACAGAGACCTTCGATGATAGTTTTGGTAATTCTACATGAGATGTGGTGTAACTTAGTTTGTCTCTTGGTTCCTCACTTGTTAGCAGGTGAAAAATGAACACCATGTTTCGACTAGTTTTTTTTACATCCCCTTGACATATCCGAGTGACATATCCATGGACGTTATAATAGGAAATCCAATCATAGTGAAGGTACATGATTCCATCTTGTTGATAGTTGATCAACTCATGAAGTCATCACAATTCCATTCCATTAGGGAGCATAGTTTGGTGCAAAGTTTGCAGTAGCTATACGTGTGGGAGATCATTAGCCTTCCTTAGTTTCCCCTAATGGTTTCCTCTGATAGTTATGAAGAATTAAAATCACGATTATAGAAAGGCCTATAAGAGGAATTTGGGACCCAAATGAGGGTGAGTATATCCCTTCACCCCCAGAATGGTAGGAAGACTTAGAAAACTATCCAGTTGTTGGAGGATATGATGAGGGATTGTGTGTTGGACTTCAACTAGAGTTGAGAGAATCACCTACCTTTGGTAGAGTTTTTATGATACAACAACTATGACTCCACCATTGGCATGACACATATTGAGGCCCTATATTTGATACCCTTATTGTCACCCTTGTAAGGGATAAAGATTAGTGAGACATCTCTTTTGGGTTTATAGATGGTGCTAGTGATGATAGAGAAAGTCCAGGTCATCCATGAGTAGATGAGGATGACCAAGATAAGGTAGAAATCATATAAAGATTCTTATTGTTGGCCCTTGGAGTTCATGAAGGGATACCATTTTTTCTTGAGTGTCTTCCCAAGATGAGTATTGTAGAGGTTTGGCTAGGGAGGCAATCTATCCCCGGGGTTCATTAGTCTATTCCAGAACATGAAGAGGGTTTACGAGGTTTCTTATCACCTCTCCCAACCCCCATAGCTAGAGTGGGTTCGTGACGTCTTACACATGTCATAGATAAAGAGATACATACATGACCCCACACTCATTATTGACTAGGGAAAGATGGACATCGAGGACATATCAAAATTTATATAGAGCCTATTGGTGATCAACGATTAGCAGGATATGAACCTATGTGGATGGACCATTTCCATGGTGCGCGTGTTTTAGCAGTATGATAACATGCATGAGAATTCTTGGGAGCAGGAGAGTGAAGTCTGAGCTCTATATCCAAAGTTGTTTGCTTATTTTTTTATTTTTGGGTATGAAAATCTTGTAGGAAGGAATGATGTAGAGACCCTATTTTTCTCTTTAAGAAATTTAAATATTTCTATATATATTTCCAGATCTAGGAATTGAGTAGGTGTGCGATTCCAAGGCCTGATGTGACCAAAATTAATTTTATAAAAATATTAAATATATTTTATATTATAGGGAAACATATTCTTATAGAAAATGAGATAAATCTTAACCAAAAGATCAAATAATTAATCCAAGATAATTATTGAGTTTGTAATGTGGTGTTTATCTTATGGGATGCATAAAATGGATTATCATGTGGAATTTAGACTCCCAACTCATATGTGATACGTTCAATGAATGAAGGAATACGTGAATAAATAAATGAATGAATGAATAAATTCATTCTTTCATTCATTTGTGACCTTGATGGAATGTTTATATATATATCATCATAGATAAATTTCTTGGGTTATCCTTATAACCCTATAATCACCAAATACACTCTCTTTATTCCTTCTATATGGAAATAATTTTGAAAAATGAAAAAAATGCCAAATCAGATCAAAACAGGGTGCAGGGAATGCACCATATTCTCCTAGTTGTTGTCAAAAGAATTATTCATTAAAAAACATTCCATAATCAAGGAAGGACCCATATATTGGGTTTTTACACCCTTTCTGTTAAATAGTTTGAGAAGATCGACTAATTATATCTATCTTTGTCAAATTATGACCTTTTCATGCACCTGAGTACCAATTAATTTTTTATCTAAATTGTTTTCTTTCCCTTGTTGCTCATTATTAATTGTAGGCCACGAAATATTGTCCAATTTTGTTTAACCCTTTGTTATTGTTCTTTTCCCCATTTTTTCTTCCCATAAATCATTGGTTGGACCCTAAGGTTCCTGTTTAACAATTTCCAGGTGGTACTGAGCCTGAGCGGACTCTCAGATTCATAGTGTTTTCACAAATGAGGAGTGGATCAATGAAATGAGAACAAATCCAATTTTTTTGTGAAAAATTAATGATCATTTCGATGGTTTAAGATCATGAAATGAAGTGTTGACAAAGAGATGGTGTATGGTTCATCCAAAGAAACCCCAAAAAACAACTAAAGGCTGATCTCCGATGATTGATGAACATAAACCATGTTTTTTATCCAGATCCATGAGTTTTGGGATGATTCAATGAAGAATATATCATAGAATGAGTATATTTAAGGAATAATGATCAGATCTAATAAATTGTGAAAAACCCGATTACACATCCTATACAATGATGAACACACGATGTATATCCTCCTCCGCAGTGGTGTATAGGGTTTTAATAATTTAAGATGAGACAACATGTAAGGTCTGCATCATGTCATGTACCCATTTCTCAATTGGACTATCCATTTGGTGAGTGTCATGGGTGAGAACCTGTGTGTAAATACATTGCCAGGTGCACCATCATGTATCCGAGTAGATAGACACGGGATCCAGTACATGGACATGACAAACCACACACAACATATTCTTGGTCAGTAGGGAAACACCTGGTAGTAAACCTACACAACATGTACTACTACATAGGATGGATCCATATGTTGGATCGAGACACGACTAGTTGGTGGAGTGGGACCACAAGCTATGTGGGTCCCCTTACATGACATACACCACTAGAACTCTTCTGAAGAAACTTCAATCGAATGTATCTCATTCATTTGAACTCGTATTTTGGATTTTGAGTAGCCTATATTGAGGGGGTTTCCACTTAAAACATGATGATGACCTCCCTTGTGGATTAAAAGATATGATGTTGAAATTTTGTAGAACAATGATGGATTATGCAATGATCGATGATGACAGTGATCATGTAGGATCACTAAGACCTTTTTTGAGTGGTACTCTCCAGTAGGTCTAGGCAGCGGAGTTCCTCTATGACCTTTTCATGAGAGGTACCCTCCAACAGGTCAGGGAAGTGGAGTTCCTTGGTGACATTTTCCAAGCGTTACCCTCCATCAAGGCTGGGCAGTGGAGTTCCTTGATGAACTTTTTTCTAAGAAGTACCCTCTAATAAAGCTAGGAAGTAGTGTTCGTCAATGGCCTTTTCTGAGTGGTACCCCAAGTAGTGGTGGAAAGTAGAGTTATTGGTGACCTATCGAGTGATACTCTCCAGTAGGGCTTGGAATTGGAGTTCCTTGAAGGTTAATAGAGTAGGGACCTCCAATTGTACCATGGATTGAGTTCTCTACCTAGAGTTTTATCCCCCTGACTGTGTAATATAGTGATGAGTTGTGGCTAGATTTGGATGGATAATTCTAGGCATATGCATGAGATACTGGAAATCATTTTTGGACTTTTGGAACTATTGGATACTCTTCTTATTATGTTGATCTGTGAGACGAAGATCCCCTTCATCTATTTTTTGGGTTTCCTTTGACAGAATATATATATATATATATATATATATATCATTATGCATTAACTCCTTGGGTTTGGTTACCATACTTCCATGGAAGGCAAAGACAAGTGGGTAATTCCAAGTTCTTTCTGTGTTTAGTTTCACATGGTTGGATGTGTCTACTCTCATACTATAGGCATTAAAGACGTGCTGGGTAGTTCATTTGTTCGTTGTGTTTATCCCCTTATGTTTGGATGAGCTTACTTTCACTCTTGGTTTGGGTTGAGCTATTCCCTTTCACTGTATCTTTCATCTACTATCATTTAATTACTATTACATCTCTTACTATTCCCCCTTTAGCTTTTGGGGAGTCTTATGGGGTCTGTATATACTCATCCATTCATGGGATTTTCCCACACATTCTGTGACTTTTGCAAATGAAAGACAGGTCGAATGTGACTGTAGAGGAGCTCAGGGATACTGGGTTCTTTGGATTAAATATGGTGGTCACAATGTGGGATTCAAGATATGTTGTCTCACAATAGTTTATTTTTATTATTTTGTTAGGTTGGTACATATTTCTAGTTGGATGTGTATTTTTACATTTTACTTTTGAGTTTTCACTATCATAATTTTTCACTCTCTAGATGTTCATGCCTGCTTGGTTTACTTTAGAGCAGTGTAGAATCTTTTACAATTTCCCTCTACACTTTTCATTGAAATTGTTTTGTGTTCATACATGTACTTAGGTGAAATTCTCCCTAGGTTTATTTTTGCCTTTGGTGCATGTAACCACACCCATGCCTATAGATGTGGGCTTGGAGTATTTATGGTTTTATCCCCACCTTGGGTTGTGTCATGAAAAGACATATATAAAAATTCCAGATTCAAATAAAATAATTTTATTCTAAAAACTTCTTAAATTGTCATCTTACCCTGAATGGATACATTCCATCAATATTCATCATGATTGAAAATGTTTCAAGGACAAAATAACTTATCATTTCCAGATATCTTCATGATGTTTGTATCTTCCAACTTTTAAGTAATGACAACACTCATCTAGTTCTCCCTTATACAAAGAACCTTCAATTCCCTACTCAATAAAGCATAAATAAAAAAATATGAATAAGGTGTGTCTTCCTTGGATTCTTAATGAGATAAAATTGAAAAGTTTTTCATCTCAACCCAGAAACTATTTTCAACTATATCTAGTCCAGAGATAACTCTTAATACTTATTCAACCATTGATTTTCCAAATTTAATCTTTTTAGGAACCATGATATTCCTATTTTTCACAATATTCTTCTCCTGTGGAACTAGTTATTTCACATTATCTAGACAAGTAATTTCACTATATTGTACTTGATCCATCTTGTTTTCCATATCTAGTTAGGATAACTAAACAGTCATGCATTCTTTAAAAATATATCTAGATATAATGGATTTTCTATATGGGTTCTTAACAATATTTTAGTCAATCTTCTTTGAAAACTTATCAAATTCATCTTCTTAGATTTCTTCCAACAAACCAATCCTTTTATTTTTGTATTAGGTTGATTCTATTATTTTTTCCAACCTTCATCCTTCTAATTTTGTATTAATAGACTATTTGTAATGCTCTATAATAAAACATTCCCTAATTAGTAAATGAATCATCCCTTTCTTGTAGAATCCTTCCCCAACATCTTCTTGGGAATTCTTTGTTCTTTCTTTTTCTTACTCCCCAAGGAAAAGTTACTTTCACTTTTTCATTAATTTATTCTTATCTCTTGTGGTATTACTCCTCTGATAACTTATGATACATGATTGATTGATCCATACCAGCACTCTTATTATTTGTGACCCCCCTTATTGAAATTTCCATATAAAATTTCCAACCATCCAAATATATATTTTATAGATATATTATCCATTTTCTATTTACATTGACTCACCTCAGCGAGATTCCTCTTCACTTTAGGTCTTCTAAGCCTTGTTACAAGACTTATTTCTATTTTAGTTATTTAAAAATTATTTCTACATTTAATATCCTTTTGACTAAGTCTTCCATATAACCAATAGTGACCAATAAACCTTATAATTTACCTTTGCGCACTAGTCTGGTTGGTATGAACATCTTACTATTTATTTGAACACTCCATTCTCTTGGAAGATTTTTGGGGAACCTTTCATTCTACATAGGCTTACATATAACCTTAAATTAGTGGTAATATTATAATAAAATTTTACACCCAAATTTACTAATATTCTGAATTGTATTTGTCATGACCCGTCCCCTGGGGCCTGTATCGTGACTTCCCTAAGCCCGCCTTCCATAGGCCAGGCGTTGGTGACTAGCACCAATGGCATAAATCCCTAATCTGGGAAGGGATTTCCTTTAAAACAGTAAAAACACACAACAAAGTACACAACTGTAAGTAAAACTGTATACAAAAGAGTGTGTTGAAAGTAAAGGGGCCAAAAATACAATCCCAACATTAATTTAAAATACAACATAAGAAAATAATTAAAGAAGCTACAGTGTCGCCCTTCGGGGATCCTACCTGAAGGGTAGGTACAGATTACCTCCTCAGCACTCCACGTTCGTCCGTCCGCTCCATGAAACATCACGCCGAGTGGTCCACCTCCGGGTATAGTCCAAACCTGCTACTCTTTGGCTCAGTCAGAGCTGTCCATCATCTGCAACCAACACAATGGGGTGCGAGCATAGCCCATGTAGGGGTGAGTATAACGATACTTAGTAGGGACCCCGAGACCCTCAAGGTCTCAAAAAATCCAACAAGGATAGCCACAAAGTATTAAATCAACGGATAAACCTCACTTAGTTATATGCCCATACATATACCTAAGTTATTAGTAACCCATCTCAATCATGAGGGAAACACAAAAGTCATTGATTCAGCTCAAAAATAGGATTTTATTCTAAGGTGGAAACATGTAACACTCCCAGTAAAACTATTGAAACCTCATCTGCTAGTGTACTCCTCCAATATAGAGTATTGTGGGCCTACCGCGTCACACAGAGGCGCTTCCCACTGTCCTGGACTGCTGTAGTACTCTTCCTGTCGAGTATCGTGGGTCTGCCGCATCACACCGAGGCCCTCCCCACTGTGGGTCTGCCACGTCACACAGAGGCGCCCCCCCTCGTAGCCTGCTGAGGTACTCCTCCTGTCGAGTACCATGGGTCTGCGACATCACACAGAGGCACTCCCCACTGTGGGTCTACTGCGTCACATATATGCGCTTCCCATTGGGCAAGTTGAAACACTCTAATTCAAAAGGTCATTAGTCGTCGGGTCTCAACCAGCTACTAGGTCTCTCTACTCAACTCGCTCGTCTCCAAGAGGATCCGCTCCACGAGGTAATGTTCGATACTTCAACTGTCATGAAGTCCCAAGTAGAATTATCTCAAAGGTCCACCTCGTCATAGGGGTCTCAACGCAATATACAACACATTAATCGGACGCCCGGTCTGTGAGTTATTGAAATTTTTGTCCCGGGGCCCCGGTTGGTTTTTAGGTTCAAACCATCCCGACCGTACCCCATATGTGTCCAAACCTCAAGTGGGATGTTCCAAAAGAACCATGTTTCTCTAAGATTTCTGTTGCCTCAGACGGTTCATCGATCGGACACACGTAACCCAAGAAATGGGTGAAAAAGGTGTAAACTGGCCAAACGGGTCCGGGTTCGGTCCAACCTAGTTAGACCGACACGGCCTGACCCAGTCCGCGGTCGGCCCAACCTGAGTGGGTGGAATGGCTTGAGTGGGAGGCCCGTCCTAGGGGCGGCTCGGCCCGAGGGCAGCCCAGCATGATGGCTCAGCCCAAGGGCGGCCCGGTGGCTCGCGGGGTTTGCCTAAGCCGCAACTTGGGGGGAGGAACGCACCCCCTGGAACACAGAATCGGCTTAGCCGTTTAGGTGGGGACCCTAACCGGTTCTAGGTGGCGGTAGTCTAGGTAATGTGGGACCCTTAGGGTCCCGCTCCTCTTGGCCGGCCAAACGGCCTGCCGTTCGGCTCCTCCGTTGGTCGGCCCGACCGGCCGCCTCAGCTCCTCAGTCGTGGTGCGATGGCGCCGCGGTCCTGCTCCACCACGCGGCGCGACGGCGCCGCGCCTCCTCCACCGCGGCCTGGCCTGGCCGCGGCCCACCTTCAACACCACACGGCGGTGCCACACCCTTTTGGTGATCCGATGACCTTGCACCATCGATCTCTTCATGACCGGCCCGATGGCAGCTGCCGTTGTTATGCCTTCGTCGCCAAAAAACAAGAAAAATTAAAGGGAGAGCGTCAGACCGTGTTCATCCAGCCCGAGCCTTCCATGTTATTTCGATAACATGGCAAAACAAAAACACAAGATTGAACGACATTGAACGATGAAATCATATTCAAATGCAAAATCCCCTACCTCACTTGTCAGTCATTGATGGTGGAAGGAGAGGAATGGCGAACATCGATTTGTTGACGTTGGGAAGCGTCCGGGGTAGGAGACCGAGGAAGAGGTGTCGTCAAAATTCTTTGCGATCGACTCCTTATCTTTTGGCTCAGTCGAAGATCGATGAAGGATTTCATCATCCTTCAATGGTGAGTGGTGTTCTTCATTGGAAGTATGATGTTCTCCAAGTTCTTTCTCAAGCTCCACCAAATTAATTTCCAACCAAAAATAAAATAATAGACTTGTCTTTTATATAATTGTTGACATGAATTCAAAAGAATTAAAAAAGGTTCCAATTAATTAAATGAAAGAGTTAAATTAATTAATTGTGAGGGTTGGAACATAAAATTAATGGGGGAAGTTCAAGGGTTTCTCCACTTAATTGGGGGTTCCGAGGGGTTACAACCCCCAGGTGGTCCCCACCAAAGATATCCTCCCAAGGGAGGTTATGTGCGGGTGGGACCCACCACCATAACCTCTCATGGGAGGTTAGTTTGTGGTGGCCCCCACCACTAACCACCTCTTAGAGGTTTTAACCACCTTAAAAATAAAAATAATATACACTTATTTTTATTTAACTTATTAAAAACCTGAAAACTAACTTCCATTTTCGTTAGAACACAACTACAGTGAAGGTCTCACTAAGCAATCACCAATGCTGTGAGTTCAATAGTGCCCTCAGATTTCAATTCCAAGCAACAGTTCAAAAGATAAAAAATATCGCTCATATGTTTACTGAACGTACCCGAACAAAACATCAGAAATTGAATCCGAGCACATTGGACTTCGTAATCAAGCGCCGTAAATTTTCACGGACTCATAAAAATACCATTCTTTTAAGAAAAAAATTTCCATGGAATTTATGGGTCTTTATATATCATGTACTATAAAATTATGCAGTAGTAGTACAAACAAAAACTTCTAGAATATGGGTTACCACTTTCCTTGAGCTTGTAGTTGATGGATCTTTTGAAGATCTCAAGATATTTTTGCAACCAATAAGGGAGTGTTTTGAGTAAATATCCTTATTAAAATCATATATGTTGGATATTCTTATTTTATCTTCTTAGGAGGTGTCTACTTGTGTCACAACCATATTTTTTAGTTTTACTTCTTGCTCCAGACACTTCAAATTGAGGGGCTTCTGTTCATCCAAAATTGATCTCATTTTTAATTTCTATTATAAATTCATATTCTCAATATGATTTTCATGTATCTAGAAATTTTATTTCAAGGTATTTACATGATATTTTAACCTTTTAATTTTGATATTTTATTTATAATTCTTGATATCCCTAGAAACTGTTTCAATTTAATTTAATTCATGGATATTCTCTTTATAAGATTTACTTACATTAATTTTTCTATTAATTATATTTTTCAAAAAATAATATTTAGTGAATAATTTTTATTATTTTATATTTATGTAATTTTTTTTTCTTTTACTAATTTTGTGGGAGAGTTATATTATTGAAACTTTACTTCCAACTCTTCTTCTTTGTCCTCAGTTTCCAACTCTAATTATGTTTTTTCATCATGTAGTACCTTTATAAACAAAATTATATTTGTGAAAACATTAAAAGTTATATTTTTTTTGTAAATATTTACTTCAGACAAACACACATTAAGTGTCTCAATATCCACATACTCTTTATAGTGTAAACTTGAATCTTATAGAGTATCACTATAAATAGATTTAGGATAACACATCACGATGATTACCATCAATTAATGGTTCACCCTATTTCTCCTTTGAGATCCCATTTAATTTCTTAGCATATTTATTATATTTTTTCCTCATGGTTTTGGTTGAAGCCTTAATTTTTATATTTAGAAGGATGGAAACTATATTTTATAACTAAGGAGACTGAAAATCAAATTCATATATACACTTTATATATGTCTGATAAAAAACTAGGAAAGATAATATATCTAATAATATGGAATCTAAATTAGATTTGAAACTACTTATAGTAACAACTGATCTATGTAATCACTCTGGGGGAAGTGAATATGTGTGACCCTATTTTGTTGGATCTTTTTATCATTGTTTTTCCTTCTTAATATTTGAACCTATGAATAAGTCTTGATAAATGGACCACATATTTTTCACTCAATTCATTTAAACTCCATGAAAGATAAACAGTAATTATGGAATTACATATAATATTTTGATAAGGTTTAATCTCAGTGTTGGTATTTTATCTTTTATGTGTTTATATTGAGTTTGAGACACCAACCATTCACTAATTATGTAAATTAAATACACATATACTATCTTACAAAATGAATTTATTATCTCACAATAGTTTTCAAATATCCTGATAATTTTATAGTAGTAGACTGGTTCATTATACTAGATCCCTATATTTCATAGTGGATCCTCAAAAACTCACTCCTGAATAAGATTTTCAGGCTTCTTTGGGATGTCACTGCACCAAATCATTTGATCTTTTTCCTAAATCAGAGTCTTTAACAATAAATATGTAAAGAATCAAAAATATATATTTCATGTAAAAAAGGATTTTATTCTTCTCTTACATTTAATTTTTGAGTTTATCCATGCTTGGGTGGGGACTTGTGAGGTTGGAGTAGCTTATGGAGGGTTAAATTGGGTTGTAGAGTTTTTTTTTTCAAAATAGATGAAGAAATTCCCATTTCATAAGTTGTTTTAGACCATGAAATTTCTCAATAGTGAATTGTAAAGGAAATGTCTTTCCAAGTGCATGTCCATGGAAATAAAGTATTTCCTCTATCATCTTACAAAATGGTAAGGAAAAAATCTTGGCTAATACATGTCTCTCAATTAAGTCCCCTTTTGGACACATATTGGGAAACCAAACCACACCCTTTTTATATTAAGTGGTGAGCAAAATTACCTTGATCTTTGGTACATGTGTCCATTCTATTTTAGGTTTCATGATCAGAAACACCATGGAAAAAGGA
This sequence comes from Viscum album, assembly GCA_963277665.1. Taxonomy (NCBI): domain Eukaryota; kingdom Viridiplantae; phylum Streptophyta; class Magnoliopsida; order Santalales; family Viscaceae; genus Viscum; species Viscum album. The sequence goes on from OY728141.1 coordinate 344,570,883, forward strand.
TAGGCTATAGTGGAGGGTATGTTGAAGGTTGTGGGATGTTTTAAAATGGATGAATCCACTAGAACTCTTCCTGGATCTTGACATTTTCAATAGGTAAATGCATGTAGAATTAATTTGGGGTTTTAATTTGGTTTCAATTTGATTCCAACCCCTATTAATCAAACCAGAATCCCCCATTGTTGATTCCTTGTAATGGGATTAATTCTATATAAACTTCTAGGCATTTTAGGGAAAGGATTTCTGAAGAACGTTGTAACGAACTGACCCCAGTATGACCAGATTCAGTGCCATACTTTATTACATTTTCATAGATACAAGAAGAATACATCCAAAAGGAATGAAAAGTTTAAATGTTTTGTGAACTAAATAAAAACATGATACCCATTTTACATTGATAATAAAATATGAAATATAATATATAATAAAGTAAAATGCGTAGCATCCATGAAAACCCATTCCAAGAATTCATCTTCATATCTCAGAGAAAGGAAATCAAATAAGGGTGAACTCAAATTCTTAGTAATGAAAAAGTACAATGTAATCAATAGTGAATCAATGAGAATAATCAATATGAAAAGGTAGATAACTAAAAACAATTTCCATTTAATCAATATACTAAAAATGAAATGCATTTATAGAGTTTTTCATAGTGAAACTATTTTGGAACATAATAATTGAATACCGAATGATGTAAACGCTTAAATATTGGAAACCATGTTTCCCAAGTACATGCAACCATTACCACCAATATCTATTCTCAAGAAAATTTAAAACTACTCTGATTTGGCCAACTGAATCATCTCATGAGACTACCGATGCATCGAGGGGAATTCCTTAACCAGTCCTCATCAAATTGCATGCATATCCAAATCATTCCTCATATAGATAATAATCAATTATATTAATAAAAAATATGTTGTATCATGGAATATCCATATTTAATAAATGATACAAATTTATCAATATTTCCCCAGTAAATAAAATAACTTACAAAGTAAACACCATATGTAAAAATGGTATAAAATTTTGGAAATAAAAATTTCCATGATAAATGATATATATAATCAGGGGAAATTTAATTTCTAGTAAATATTTCAAGGACACTAAAAATTGAATCAAGGAAGTGAATTTAAATATTATCATCGGTCAAAATAATCATAAACCATTTAGAGTAATAATAAGGAAAATATATATATATAATTTATACCCATTTGGGTAATAATAAGGTTTTATTTGGTTTATCAATATAAATACCATGAACAGATCATTAAAAACATTTTTGAGAAAAATAAATTTTAAAATTTCTAAAGTGTCTCATGCCACTTTGAAATATTTGAACCATAAGTCCCAAAAGTAAAAATAATAAAATGAAATATTTAAATACCGTGAATATAAAATAATTCATGATATAATATATCAAAATGGTAGGTATATACACCCAAAAAATAAGTAACTAGTTAATATGAAATTTATCTGACAGATGTAAAAAGTGAGATGAAAATCCCTTACCTTGAGTTCAACTTGTCATGTGTGTCAATATACTCCTGAGTAATAAAATATTTTAATTATTTACATGTTTTAAAAATTCATTTATGTTTATTTATTACATTTATTCCACAAATTAACAAGTAATAAACAAATACTTATCCAATTAAGTTTAAGTCGAATGTTTTGACCATATTCAGTTCATGTGTCAAAAACAACAAGGTAGGTAGAATATGGTCAAAGGGGTCATTATTTTAAAATATAAAGAATAATAATAATGAAATAATTATCATATTTATACATAAACTATTTTTAAAACTAATCACTGAAGTTGGTTATGAATAATGAACTATCCTTATGGCCATGGAGATGGTAGGTCGTTTGTACGTATGAGTAACATTACCATTTTTCAATGATCATTACAAAAAGAAGATAAGTAAAATTTATCCTTCCATTAAGATAATTCTATGTTAAATAAAATATTATTTAATCATATATAATTTTATATATAATTATTTTTATTTAAAAATAATAACATTTCCTCGAGGAGAAGGTAGTCAACACGCCTATGAACGACGCTATCGATTTTTCAGTGTGTGAAAGGGAAATAAAGAAAATGATATATTATATTTCCAAAAAAAATTATGTCATGAATATCATAATTATTTCATTTATATGATATATAATTATTTTATATGTATTCATAGTGATCCATAATATTTTCTGATAGGAAATGGAATACACAGTTCATGGAGATGTTAGGTCGTACATATATAAAAACACTATTCCCATTTTCTGGCCATGTTGAAGGAAAGAATGGTAAATGATAAACATGTGTGTACAATATAATTATAGTATATTTTTTTAATATATTACATATATTTTTATTAAACCCATCATTAATACTTTATATTTGAATAATCAACAAATTACATCGCTTTGAAGAGGCAATAGTCCACACCCCCACAAATGATGTTATCACATTCAAACCAAATGAAAATCATGACAGTAAGTGCTATAAAATAATTTTAGAAGCATAATTAAATTATAAATATAATATATAATATATATAATCTACAAATTTATAATTATTTACAATCATGAAAGGTGGTAATGGAATAATGAATGACATCAGTTCGCGAGGTTGTAGTCCTCCATACACACTAACGATGATTGTGTATCCCATTTGATGGAAGAGTGTGAAGGTGTATGTAAAAAACATAACATATAAAATATTATTATATTTAGGATACATATGTTATTATAAAAAATTTATATATGAATAATTTATGGGGTTTATAAATTAATAAAATAAAAGTTCTCATTAAAGAATGTTACCTCTTTTTAGGTTACTCATTTTTGTTTATTCCAAAATCCTTCTTGTTTAGATTCCTTCCCAATGTGAGGCTTCTAGTATGAGGGTATAGATTTTGGGATATTATTTGGGTAGGTTTTTATGATAAAATGGATTTATAGGTGTGAATAAGTGAGAGGATTGGGTTTCATTTTATAGTGGAGGAGGACTGACATTCTTGTAAATATAAAAGGTTAAACACTATTTGGAGGTCTCCCTTAAATAATGTGCCACCAATAATGGTAAATTTTATAAATTAGTTTGTATTTGCTATAAATATTGCAATAAAATAGATATTTGTAATGTTTATATGTTATTGTTTCCCTTATGTTTAATTTTAACCACTAAGTAAACTCATTTTCCCAAGTTGCTATAATTAATATTAATTACTTTCACTAAATTGTTTGTTAAAAAATAATTTTAAATTAATAGAAAATATAAATTATTTTTATTTAAAATATTTAAATAATTTTTTCAAATTAAAATCATAGAATTGATAAAAAAATAATTTAAAAATAATTCCATAAACAAGATAGAAAAATTAGTTTTTAATGTGAAAACATTCAATAGATCATTAAGTTTTTATATATAAATTCAATATAAAAAGGATTAAAATGAACTCTATTTTGTTAATATATATTAAATTGATCTAATAATACTTTAAAATTAATTAAACATATAATTTAACACTATAAAGTATTTAGATGGCAAGTCTGTTTTCAATTAAAATTCAGTATTTTTCATTGTTCATTAAAAAAATAAACTTTCCTTGAAAATACTAAAAGTTAACCCTAATATAATTTTGAAATTACAAATAAAAAAATTAATTTAATTCTTACATGTAACATTTATAAAATTTCCAATGTTTGGTTTTAATGTAGGTTCACCATTAAAACATGGAAAAGTTATCTTTATAAAAATAAAACCTGTTATGAAAAATATTGGATTTATTCTTATATTATGATTATAAAACCTATTGAAGGGAGGTAAAAAAAATTTATTTAATATATGAAACATAAAATAAATTATTTTCACTCAATAATAGTTATTAATTTAATTTATTAATATAAAACACCTTAGTGGGATTAAAATAATTTTTCATAAAAACACATCTTATATATTCAATTGGGTTCATTATTCACTTCTAAAACCAAATAATTATATAAAAATATGTGAAAAATATTTTCAAAATTTAGATAATACTTTTCATACATTTAATTTCATTGTGTAGTTGATAACAATCATATTAAATAATAATATTAATAGTATATTTTATTTTGGTAAAACTTGGTCTTGTGTGTATTTTTAGCTGACCTCGATATTCCTTGTATGGAAAGCTAAGAATAATGTTCCTTGTAATTCTAGAAAAAATAAGTGCTTCATACAGTATAAGGTTAACATGGCGTTTCACCTAAAGTTTTCTAGAAATAAAATTAATTTATTATAAGTGAAAAATATTATAAAGTCTTAGGGTGTTATATTCTCCCCACCTTAAATAAACTGCATCCTCACAATTGAAAGTTTATCTTGGTAATCAAGGGATTGATATTTGAAAATAATATTGTTTAATAAACCCACATCATTAATAGAGTTAATAAAAAACTTATTAATAAGAGGGGAAAGGAAATGATAATGTCATCACAAAACTATGCATTCAAATAGAAGAACATTAGGGAAAACATCGACAAGGAGGAGAAATATAACTATCATGTTATGATAGAGAGTGATTGAGAACATGTTCATGTGAAAGTTATTTACCAAAAATACATAAAATATTGGTGTGAAAATGGTCATTGATATCATCAAAAATAATGATAATATGATGACATTTTGGTTTCATGATCCTTTTCCTAGCGTTGAGTAATTATTTCACTCCATAATAATGTAAGGAAATATAATTATTTATATGTTTCTATTGCATAAGTAAAATCTTATAATTTGGTTGTCCGATGAAAAATTTCAACTTCATATATTATCATAGGTAAAATCATATGGTTAATAAATAAATAAATCTTTAAAATCTTGTCCAAAGATCAAATTAAACCATTTTCATAAATGGATAAACCTATGATCCTTCAAAATATTATGATCAAAAACTTTATAATTAGTTATTAGGTAGCTGGTAGTATCCTATTTAATTTATCCTTATAAATCATCTATTTATACAAAAATAATTATCTCAACATCAAGAAAAAATTTAGTGTTATATTTCCCACAATCATGTGTTTCCCCAAATGTTTAAGTTACTACTGACTCTCATTTCAGGGTACCATTTAACATAGATATCAAATAATTTATAAACTAGTACTATAGTATAATAATTATCTATTTTATAATACTTAGAACCAAGAATTAATTGATACAATATGAAAATGAAACAATTCTTGAATCCAAACATAATAAAATTAATCATTTATCTTCATATATGTTAATAATATATGCTTAACCATGATACATTAGCTTCTTTTGAGATGTATTCTATTGATGCTTGGGGAATTCATTTTCATAGTCCTCCGTATCATTGTAGTTGTAACAAAGTAAATTATCCTTTTTTATTATTCCCTTTTCATTATTTTATCATGGTGACCTTTATATTTGCACTTATAACAAATTACGATTCCCTTTAAGAAAGTACCTGGGTGTTTCTTTCCCCATTTTTCAAATGCGAGAAAGTCCTTCTTTCACATCTTCCCTTTATCTATATTTCACACATCTGTACTCTTCTTCTTGTAATTCCCACCGAATCCATAATACTTAGATAACTCTTTCTCTATCTCTTTAGAAGATGATAATATGTCCCCATACGATGTAAATGTTTTGGACACGATTTACCTTCATTATATTTTCTTAATCCCATAAAAGTGATGATTGTTATTACTCTTTTGACCACATGAATTTTTTAGGTTCACATTCCTTCTTCTAGGCATCTTTTCTAAATGAAGTCTTATACTAGATTAGATCATACTATTATGAATTATAATGTATAGTCCTAAATCTAATGAAATACTTAACATAATTTAGAAAATATTTTCATAACTAGTCTCATAATCATAAACATGGTTCCTTTCGGATGTTCTCTTATATTTATACTCAAATTATATCATAGGATTTTCTCTAATAAAAGTTTACCTATATATAGTTTCCATGGTTTCTAATAAACCTTCTCTAATACCAACTATAATGACCAAAACCCAGAAAGACTAGAGTCGGTGCCTTACTTTATTACACTGGCATAGATACAAGAAAATCCAATACCAAAGGACCAACAAGTTTAGAAATTTTTTAAACCAGATACATAGATGATACCCCTTTTATATTGTTAATATAAAATCAAACATAATACATAACAAACTAAAACACTCAATATCTTGGAAAAATCATTCAAATAACTCATATTCATATCCTTGGGGAAGGAAACAGAATAAGGGTGAGATCACATTCTAAATAAGGGTTAAGTATAGAAAGATAAATAATGAATCAATGAGAATAATCTATATGTAAAGGTAAATAAATGAAAAACCATTCCATTTAATCAATATATTGAAAATGAAATGCATCCACATCTTCTTTCATAGTTAAAATCCTTTGGAAAATAATAACTGAATACTGAATGAAGAAAATGCTTAAATATTGGACACCAGGTTTCCAATTTACATGAAAACTTTACTATCAAGATATAATATCAACACAATTTAAAAATACACTAATTTAAAAACTAATTCATCTCATGAGACAACCAAATAAATGAGGGGATTTCCTTAACCATTCCCCAACTCATGTCATGTATGTATAAAGAATTCATCATATATTGAATAATCATTTTAATTAATAAACAATGAGCCCTATCATAAAATAACCATATTGAATAAAGGAATTTTTTTATCAATATTTTCTCAGAAAATCAAATAAACTTTAAATTAAACACCATATATAAGAATAATATATGGTTTAGAAATAAACATATCCATGATAAATGATATGGATAATTAGGGTAAATTTAATGTGTAGTGAATATTTCATAGGGACTAAAAAATGAATCATGGAAGTGAATGAAAATAATATCCTATATCAAAATAACCATAAACCATCCAGTGAAATAATAAGTATAATATCATTTCAACTTATACCAATTAGAGTTAGAATATAGGGTTTTTCATTGATGAATAGATATACCATTAAAATATCATTAAAAACATTTTTATGGAAAATAATATTTAAACATTCCAAAGTGTCTTATACCACTTTGATGCATTTGAATCCCAAGTCCCAAATGTAATAATAATATACTGAAAATTTTAAATACCATGAAGAAAAAATAATTTATGATAAAATATATCAAAATGGGTAGTATATACCCCACATAAAACAAGTTAGTCATGAATATGATATTTGTCTCACAAATGTAATAAGTGAGATGAAAATCTCATCCCTTAAGTTTTATTGGTCACGTGTGTCTCTATAATACTTAATAATAAACTTATGTTAATTTTTTTACTTTATTTAGACCCTTTTTAGACTTTATTTATTACTTTTATTTCACATATTAATAATATATATTCAACTACTTATCTTATTAAGTTTATGTCAGATGATTTGACCATATTCAATTTATGTGTCAAAAATGAATTTGGTAGGTAGAATATGTTCAAATGGGTCATTATTTAAACATATAAAGAATAATTATCATGAAATAATTATCATATTTATATTTAAATTATTATTTTAAGACTAACCATGGAATATGGTTATGAAAAATGAACTAACATTATGATCATGGAGACGATAAGTCGTACGTACACATGAGTATCATTTCCATTTTTCAATGATCATTGTGGAAAGAAGTTAAATAATATTTATATTTACAGAATTATTATTATATCTTAAATACCATATTATTTAATCATAAATAATTTTATATATAATTCTTGTGATGAAAAATAAAACACATTGTTTTGAGGAGATGGTAGTCCACACATCCACAAACGATGTTATCACTTTTCTAGTGTGTGAAAGGGTAATGAAGAAAATAATACTTTATATTTCCAAAAAGAAAATTATTTCATGAATACCATAATTATTTAAATTATATAATATATATTTATTATATATTTATTTAGAGTAATCCATAATATTTGGTGATAGGAAATGAAATACATCGTGCATGGAGACGGCATGTTGTATGCACACATGAATGTTATTTCCATTTTCTTATCATATTGAAAGAATGAAAGGTAAATTATATATTTTTTGTATTATAATTTTATTGTAACATTTATTTATTTAATTTCCCATATTTTCATTACACCCATCTTTAATACATTCAATGTTAAGTGTGATCGAAGCACATCACTTTGAGGTGGTGGTAGCCCATACATCCACAAACAATGCGATCATATTATCAAAAAATAAAAATATTGATGGTATGTGTTATTAAATAATTAAAAAAGATAAAACATTATAAATACAGTGAATACCATATATATACTATAAAATCATTATTTTTATCCTTTAAAGGTGGTAATGGAAGAACGAATGACATCAGTTTGTGAGGCTGTAGTCCGCCACAAACATGAATGATTATTGCTCATCTCATTTGATGGATGTCTGTGAAGGTGTAATTAATAAAATTAAGAATAAAATATTATTATATTTAGTATACATATTTTATTATACAATAAATATATAATGTTAATTTTAGGATTCAGTAAATAAATAAAACAAAAGTGTTTATTGATGAATGTTACATCTTTTTGGGTAACTCTGTTTGGTTTATACCAAAATACATCATTGGTTGAATTTTTCTAAAAAGTTAGGATTTTAGTATGAGATGAGGATTTTTTATCTTGTTTGTGTAGGTATTGAATGATATAAGGGATTCATTAGTGTGAATAAGTGAGGGGGTGAGTTCCCTTTTATAGTGGAGGAGAAGTGGCAATCTTGTAAATATAAAAAGGTAAACACTATTGGGAGGTCTAACTTATATACTATGTCTCCAATAATAGTCCTTTTCATATATAATGGTTTATATTGTTGAAATAATTCCATTAATTTTTTTTTTCATTTTTATAGGATATTTTTCTCCTTAAGTTAATGTTTAACCACTAAGTAAACTTGTTTTTACCTTAACTTCTATATTTAATTTTACTTACTTTCAATAATATTTTTTGGTAAAAAAGTAAGTTCAAATTAGTATAAATTATAAATTATTCTGTTTTGAAATAAAAAATAAATTTTTATAAAATCAAATCGTAGAATTTCTAGAAATTGATTTAAAATTAATTCCTCTAATGGGATAAAAAAATTATTTTTTAATGTGAAAATATTCAAAAGTTCACTAAGTTTTTATATCTAAATTAAATATAAAAATTATTAAAATGAACTATATTTTACTAATATTTTTTAAATTAATATAACAATACATTAATACTAATTATAAATATAAATTAACACTCTACATTATTTAGATGAAAAGTCAGTTTTCAATTAAAATTCAGTATTTTTTCATTATTTATCAAAAAATGAAATATCACAGAAAAATAATTTTTTTCTATAAGATAGTTTTTACATCAAGAATTCAAAAAAAATTATTTTGACATATAAAAATTATATAATTTCTGAAATTTAGTTTTAAAATATTTATGCGATTAAATGGCGATAAAACTACTTTTAGGAAAATATAGATTTTTAAGCATAAAATTGGATTTATTATTATTTTATGCCTATAAAACCTATTGGATGAATGAAAAAAAATTTTATTGAATATATAGAATATAAATTAAATTAATATAAGCCACTAATAGTGATTAATTTAATTTATTACTATAAAACACCCTGGTGTGCATAAAATATTTTTCATAAAATCAAATCTTTTTATATTCAATTGGGTTTTATATTCTTTTCTATCACAAAACAAATATGTAAATATGTGATTTTTTTATAATTTTAGTTAATAATTTTCATACATTCCATTAAAATGGTTAATTTATAACAATCATAATAAAAAATAATATTAAAAGAATATTTGTAGTTTGGTAAAACTTCTTGCATGTAACATAATCTAACCTATGTGTTTCATGTAGAGAAAGATAAGAATATTGTTGCATGTAATGCTAGCTAAAATAAATATTTCATGTACCATAGGATTAAATTGTTTTTGCATATAAATCATACTCGCAATAAACATAAATTTATTCTAAAAGGAAAATATTATAATGTCTTTGGGTGTTATAAACCTCTTTACTGGATTTTATAACCATGGGTGTTGATTATCCAATAGAGCATCATTAATTCCATATAGGGAGAACCAAAATAATAAATTTATAAAAATACTCAAACTATGCTATCAGTTAATTCAAATATAGTATGCAGAAAGATCTTGGTCGAACCCTCGAGATAAAGAAACTAGATTATTAGGTTTTTCTTAAAGAAAAAATTTTATTAATTGATTTTAAGAAAGGGGGAAGAATTATATATGGGGTTTCAATATAGTTTTATAGAATCAATAATTTAATGTGAAGAAGATTGATTTGAAAAATCATTTTTTGAAAGGGCATTGTGATTTTACTGTTTTAGGGTTCAGGTGAAATTGTATTATAGAAAATAAAAATATTATTCATTATTGTCATCAGAGTTAAGTTGCAGTAGATTCAATGGTCATGAAATACCCTTATATCTGTTACAATCCCCCCTTTTCCATGGTTAGTTAATATAGTAAACTATCATATCAAGTTTTTCTTGATACCAATTTTTAAGCATTATTACCCTAAAAATGAAAATGGTCATAACTAAATTTGGGTAATTAGTTCCACAATTTAAATGCAATTTGTAGATTCATCAATCAATGATCCTGATTTAAGAAGAAAAATGAGGTTAAATTTTATTAATTAAAATTGAGAGAACCCTAATACATGAAAAAAAATAAAGAAATGAATACAGAAGAACATTCCCCCATCATCTACATTACACCTGAATAAGGATAAAATTACCACCTAATCTTAGTGATGAGGGTGTAAAGAGGTAGGATAAAATAAAAAAACATGAAAAAAGAGACATCAATTAGTGATGACCTTGTACAATGCAGCTTCTCACCCCAATCTTTAGTCTCCATAATCATCCTTGGAAGCCGAAATATGGTATTAAATTTATATACTTCCATGGGGATCACGCTGAATTTTGGTCCTCATAATTGAATCCTATTATGAGTCATAACCCCCTGTATATTTAATGGAATACTAATCCATTTATTTTATTTACAATTTTTAAGATCCTCATAGAAACTTTATTTACTTGGTCTGTCTAACATCTTTCACAACATTAATGTATGTGTCACATTATAATCAAATTTATTTTTCTTCACTTCATGACCTGTAATCCCATCACATATTGTAATATTTTCATGTCCTGTAATGTTTTCACAGTGTGAATATTTATTTTATGGTTTTAGAACCATCGTTTCATCTCATATCTTTAGTTTTTTCCCTGAGAAGTGTTTTATATGTATCAAACGTCATGGGAAGTCATCATTAAGTGTAATATTTTTCATTTTTCGTATTTTGTTTTTTTCATAAATTATAGTATGATTCCAAATATGAACAAAACATTAGGTTCACATCCTATAATTAATCATTAAATTACCAAAAGTGATGTAGTTTAATATCAAATTGGTATAAAATAAATGAACATATAAATTTTTTAAATATTTCCTCTTATTGTATTAATATAGGTGCTTCTTCCACCCTCCTTTTTTAGTGATTCTAGTTTGAGGTGATTTGGTGGAAAACCCAATGAGTTCTTATTTATCTAGTTTAAGTCTTCTTCATTTTCTCTGGACGATCATAAAATGGTACTTTTATGGTTATGGAAATGTTATATCATAGGATATTTGTGGGGATTAATAAATTTTAATGGACAATAGATCATCTTGAGGATTATTGGAATCCTTCAACATCTTGGTGGTGAACCTCTTGGTGAATTATTAGAGAGTCTCTTGAATTATATTTTTGATATTTTGCTTCAATTGTACCCGATTCTAAACATTGATGTTGCTTTTCATTGGTTAAGGGTTGTTTCACCCATTTTATTTTTTTACTTGTTTCATTCTATAGAGAATGTATTATTTTATGTGAAATTACTTATAAAAGTTCTTAGTGAGAAATCTAGTTTTGGTTTGTGTGTGAACATGGTTTAGGAGACAACACCCTTGAAAAACCTTGATGTGAATATAGATGAACTATAGGTAGGGAGTTTATTACCATTTTGAGTTTATCTATATGATTTTTTTTATGAAATAAAGCTCTTTGATTATATTATTTTGACCATTTTTGAGTTGTTCACATGTGTTAACATGCGTAGCCTTTAAGGCCATGTTAGAGTTTTATCACATGGGTGTGTCTGGAATCTATTATTATGATTGTTGGGATATGCCTTTGGATATATGTTACTGATATATTGACACTATTTACATGTTATTTTTTGGAATATTCTATTTTTTTGTCCTATGTGTAGTACAAAATTAACAGGTGGACCCATCGTGGCTCGGTATCCCTATAGGGGAGAGTGTTCTGATGCTAAATGTGACATGATGACAAGATAGAGATTGATGATAGGTCGTGATTTAATTGCATGTAATAAACTGTGGAATGATTTTCATATGTGATCATATACTGAAGGAAAGAGTGGGGTATGGTGATATTATATAATCTAAACTGAGTGATAGTAATAGGGTATGATGAACTAGTGTGGTATAACTTTTAGGTTTAGAGCCTATACTTTTGATAAGAGATATGGGGAGTGATGGACTTGTGTGGTATGACCTTAGAATATTATCCAGGTGGCTACAGTGGGATTCTTGTGGTGACATTGTGTTTGACCATACATCATGACTTCCTTTATGACTACATTCTAGTATGGAGCTAAAGTAGGTACAACCATAGGTTTGTGGTGTGTTGGTTAGCGCACATCAAATCAGAATGATATTGAATGTTATTTCTTTAATATTTTTTTATTAATCATTACTTAACCTCTTATACATATTAACTCAAGATATGGATACATTGGTGGTGTTCTACTGGGTTTATAATCACACCCTTCATGATAATCTCAATGTGTGTGTAGAATTACTAGTTATGGATATAGGAAAGGGAAAGGACTTGGTGACATGGATCTAGGATATGCATAATGATATTCACCACCAGCACTATGATGGTATGTAGAGTGATGTAAAAGTATTTATTTATTTACCTATCTTATTTATACTCTAGTTTGACCTACCACATTGGGGGTATTTGGTTAATATTTATGTATTACTTGATATTATTTTGTTATCATTTTTTATTGAATTGTTTAATTGTTCCACAATGTTAGTGTTTATGATTATCTTTATCGACACTAAGGGTATAATATCCCCACTAATGAAATTAATAACCGTTCTTTTATCCAAGGACCTCTTTCATATGGGGAGGCACAAATGAGGCCCTTAGGAACTCCAGATTGGATTTATCGATTTGATTCGGGTCATTACAAAGTATTATGAGAAGATGTTTTCCCTCTTTATTTCTTTTTTAAATTGTTTTGGGGAAAGGTAGAAAGGAGTTATGTTGTATGGTACTTAAGGAGGTGAGTTTTATGTGTGACTTACCATTGATGGGATTACAATTAAAATTATAGATTTATTCTTTCTTGTTGATCCTAATTATATTATGTTGTTATTGTTTATTGGGATTTCGGTAAGTTCATGCATCATGACTAGGATCTTAGGAGAAAATGAAATATAATGCATTTTGACTGTTGCATGTAGTTCATTAATTTAATGCCTGAATTTAATGCATTGATTTTTTCCTTAGGGACTGTCATGGATTCTCCCTTAACCTTTATCAAAAAGGATTTCTGTTCATCTTTTTTATTTTTTAATAAATAGGGATCTGCTCTAAATGTTTTGGTATGTTATCTTTTATTACGATATATCTCTATTTTGGAATTAATTACTTGACTCTGAGTGTTCTATTTGTTTTTTGATATATATATATATATATATATATGAATGTGACTAACATGGAGGTACAAAGGGCCTTGAGCAGTGTTAATATAGTTCTACCCCTTTTTTATGGGTACCCACCTAGAATATATTTCCATAGTAATTTCTTATTAATCCCTCATAAATTCTTAAGCAAGACTGTGTATTAATTCTGAACATTCTTTTGTAATTTCATAAAATTAAACCTCATATATATTTAAATAGACCACTTCATGGAGTATGATAGAATGATCTTATAAGAGAGTAAGTTCTAGTTCTACCGCCATAAATATAGAATAATTCTACCACACCCACTCCAGTGGGTTAGGTAGAAGGACCACTTCATTTAGGAGTCTTCTACATAATTTTGATTCAAGGGATAAGAGTTACCAAGACTATGGTCGACAATGCTTGAGACTTTAAGATCCATCATCATCAATCCTTCTAGGTAACTAGAGGATCTGTGGATATAGAGCACTAGAAAAGATCATATAGGGTATCATAGACTTGGTAGAGACCCTTAAGGATTGAAAGGTAAATCTTACGACCTTTATGCTTTATGGTATTGTTGGATGGTGTTGGGATGTTATACATTGAGTTGGAATCCATGAGGGTCACATGTTGGATACCTTCAAAGTTATTTTCTTCAATGAGTTCTTTCAAGGTATGATGAATTTTTACCATGTACATGGATTCATAGAGCTTCATCAGGGGATGATGATGTTGTCTTCTTACTATGCATGTTTCATTATGTTACTCCACTTTGATTTTCTCTTTGACAGGATGATGTGAAAAATATCAAGAAATTATAGATCGATCTTTATCTATAGTTGAGACACCAAGTAAGTAATTTCAACCAGATGATAGATATAGAGGTACTCCCTAAGTCCATGATGATCATGAAGGGTCTATATGAATATAGAGATATGATTATTCTTTTAGCCTTTATTAGACATCCGAGTTACACTTTTAGTAGTAAGAAGAATAAGGAAGAGGATTAAAATCTGAGTAGTAGTAGAAGAATAGAGAAGATAATATTATCTTCATCACCATCTATTGAAGGATGTGGTCCTCAATGTTTCAAATATGGTGATATTTGGAATTATCATAAATTTTTCCAATTCATGTGATCAAGTGTCATTGGTGTAATAAGACAGGACATATATAATGTTTCTGATCAAAGGCATCAAAAATGAGGTGTTGTGGAGGTTTAAATCAGATTCAATAATCGATACATGAGATAATTTTGGGTCCTTAGCAGTAGGTTCAAACCCCTCCTATGATGATAACTCATAAGAGAAATGCATATTCCATATGTGGTTGTGGAGATGAGGCAGGTCAGGTGTATATATTTGATTAGATTGAAACAAATTATGGATAAGAACCATAGATCATTCGAGTCTTGGTCTTGACCAAATATAATATTTCTTCTAATACTTTTGATACTGGTTCTTCCCATTATTTTTTATCTAATAAAATTGTTGACGGAATTAATCTACATCTCAAGTTAGCTTCAGAGTTTCTTTCACTCATTATGCCCATAGGTAAGAATGATTAAAATCATTAGAGTTTTGATGTCTGTCATGTTGCATTTTCTTGTTATAGACATTTATCTATCTTTAATAACCTTGATTTGACTAGCTTCAATGTGATATTTTGGTTGGACTAGATGATAATATTTTGTGCTCATATCGATTGTTATTAGAGGTTGGTATCCCTTATTTCACATAAGTAAGATAAATTTATAATGATTGGTGAATGGAAGTTTGGAGAAGGTTGAGTGGGACCATGCATTAAGGTATATGTGGTAGGGTTGGATCTTGCGGTAAGGCAAGTAGTAGCCTCTTCTTTTTATCCAGTGGTTGATCTTTATCAGGATGCCTTTATGGATGACATTTCTAGACTCCCTCCCAATATATAAATTTACTTTTTGATCAAACTCACACATGGAGTGAACACTATATTGATTCACCCATATCATAGGATACTATTTGTTTTGATTTAATTAAAGGTACAACTCATGGAATTGGAGTCTATGTGCATTATCGAACTGAACATGTTGGACTAGGGTGATCTGGTGTTATTTAAAAAGATGGAAAATGGTACTATTTAGTTGTGTGTAGAATAATAGAATATGAAAAAGTGGATGTTAAGAATCAATACCCATTTCTGTGGATCAATTTCATTTTTGAGTAGTTTCAAGAAGTTCAGTGGTTCCTGAAGATTTACTTAGGGTCAGTCTACAACTAGCTTTAGGTGAAAGATGTTGATATTAACAAAACAAAATTTAGTAGTATCTAGACACTATATGAGTATATTTTCATTCCATTTAGGATAAAAAATTATCTAGCGGTGGTCATGGATATTATGAACAAGATATTCCATTCATATTTCTACTCCTTCCTTGTGATGTTTGTTGACGATATCCTCATATATAGAAAAACATCAGATATGCATGAAAGAAACATTGAGATTATATTGAGTAAACTTTGAGCCCATAAATTGTATGAAAAACTAACAAAGTTTCACTTCTAGATTCTGGAGGTACGTTTCCTTGGGCATGTGACCTATAAGGCTGAAATTTATATGGACATAGAGGAGGTTGAGGTGTTAATGTGTTAGGTTTATCTGAGGGGGGTTTTTTTGAAATCAAGGGATTTCTTGGGATTATAGGGTACTATAAATGGTTCATGAATGTCTTATTCCAAATAAAGGTACATACAAAAGGCTCACAAATAAGGGAGTGATGTTTTAGTGGAAAAATTATTGTGGGGATGTTATCCTATAGATAAATAGAATACTAAAAACAACCCCAATTTTAACCCCTATAGATATTGGGGTCAGTTTTATAGTGTATTGTGATAACTCAGGAGTTGGGTTGGGTGTTGTGGTGATATAGATAGATCAAGTAGTTTTCTATGGTTCATTTCATTTGTGACCCCATAAGAGGAACTACCTAACACAAGACTTGGATTTGGTAGCTATGGTCCACACTTTGAAGTGTTGGTGACACCATATCTTTGGTGATAGGATTATAGTCTATAAAGAATACATGATATTATGATATATATTCTCTCTATGAAATATCAACTTAACATAGAAGTATTGGGTGCATTATCAAGATAAATTTAACTTTGAGATGACATGTGCACCATGGAGAGGTAATTTCATTGCATATCATCTTCGTAGGAAGACACCAAAGATGTAAGAGCATGGAAGACCTTTATAAGAGGAATTATGTCTAATGAGTCTTATGGAAGAGTGAATTATGGATTAATTTTTGGATCATGGTTTGGTTTCATGTGGACCTTTAGTGATCACATCATATTTATTGGACTGGATGAAGGCATTCTAAGAGTCAGACCCCAAGTGTGTAGTGATGTGGGAATGATTAATGAGAGATGATCTAGTTCCAGGATAGACCATAAATGAAAATCACATGATCTAAGTTCATGATTGGTTATTAGATAAAACTTCCTTTAGGGAGGTGATGATGATATACTATCATTAATTGAAATTGGAAGTTCATCTAGGGCCAAAAAAATATTTAAAATGACATTTGACATTAGTTCTGGTGGCCTGTTGTGAAGATGGATGTTGCTGGTATTGTTTCATGATGCCTTACCCATCAAAGTGTAAATTCTAAGCATCAACACCCTAGTGGTTTTCTCTAGGCACTTAGAATACTATTTTTTAAGTGGGATTAAGTGATGATGGTCTTCATGATAGGGTTACCTAGTACCTTGAGGACTTGGGATATCATTTGGGTGATATTCAGTCGGTCAAAAAATGATTCTCATTTCTTACTAATATGAGAGTCCCTATCTATTGATAATTTGGGGAAGTTATACATATTCGAGAGGTTTTATGAATTTATGGAGTTTCCTCCATTATCATATCATATAGAGACTCTTGTTTCCCATCACGGTTTTGGTAAGGCTTCCAGAAGGACTTGGGAACATAGTTGAAGTTGAGTTCAACGTACCGTCCATATACCGATGGAATGTCTAAGCGTACTATTCATATCCTTGAGGATATTCTTTGAGAATAAATCATAGATTTCAGAGGATCATGGAATGAAAATCAAGACTTATTGGAATTTTTTTAAAATAAGATTTCTAGGCTTCTATTGAGATGGAAAATTTGGAGGCTCTCTATGGATCACCATGAAGCTCACCCCTTTATTGGAATGATATGGGTGAGTTAGCTATTATATGGCCAAGTATGGCTCGTGAGACCTTATAGAGAGTGTATTTGTTTAGTAATTTTCTTGTGGATACTCATATTAGGATGAAATTTTATGTATACTATAAGAAATGAACCTTTTCATTTTATATTAGTGATTGGGTTTTCTTACGGGTGACACATCAGTTGAGGAATAAAAAATTGTGGAAGTAGGAGACACC
The DNA here is from genome assembly GCA_963277665.1 of Viscum album. Classification (NCBI taxonomy): domain Eukaryota; kingdom Viridiplantae; phylum Streptophyta; class Magnoliopsida; order Santalales; family Viscaceae; genus Viscum; species Viscum album. The sequence continues at coordinate 344,589,139 of OY728141.1, forward strand.
AACATCATGGTTTTTGGAACCATTTAAGATCACCAAACATATCATAGTAGTGTATTTTTTACTAGAAATTCCTTCTCATTATTGATTAATGCATGATGTATTCAAAATTTTAAAGCATCAAAGGCACTTTATTTGTTCTGTGCATGTGCAACATTTATAAGGACATTCAGCTAGAACCAGAAGCATATCTTGTAGAGTGCATGGTTTGGATAATTTAATAGAGTGAAAAAAAGTTATGGAGGAATATTGATTCACTTATTTTTTTCTTATGGCAGCATGGATTGATATAGGATGAGAAATGGGAGAAGTAATCAAATGTCTGAGTTTAGTTGCTTAAGTTTATTGGGTTGGACCACTATAGATGATTCTCGAGGACGATAGGTCCTTATAGGAATAGATTTTAATGCCTCATAATTTTTTTTTCATGTATATAAATACTTGTTTCCTTCTTATCCTTTTTGTTTTTTAGTTTACCCATGCTTGGATAAAACCCTATGAGGCTGGAGTAGGTTATGGATGCTTACATTGGGGGTTTAATTATAATATATCCAAAATGGCCAACAAAACTCCCAAGATAAAATTCATTTTGGACACTGACATGTCTTGATGAAAAAAGGAAAGGAAATGGACTATTAATTGTGTGGCCAAGGGAATGGACTAGGACCCATCCTGTCTTGAAAAATGGAAAGGGAAATCACTTGGATAAGATATGGTGCTCAGGTGAGGATCTTTTTAGCCACATCATGGGTACCCATAACATGCCCATATTTTATGGAATGGAGGGTAACAACTACCTATATATCAGTGATATTCCATATTATATTCCATTTATGGGAAGGGTGATCAAGAACATCACGACTAAGGCTGTGATATAATGGAGGGTGAGGAGATGATCATGCGATATTAAAAAAAAGAAACCGTCAAATCTGTTATTGGATGCTAAAATTTTCAAAGGGTAAATGCATGGGAAATTAATGTGGGGTGTTTAATCTAGGTTTAACCCAATTTATACCCCTATTAATTGACCCATCCTTATTCCTTGTTCATTCCTTGTAATGAGATGAATTTAAGATAAATTTCTAGGTGTTTTATGGAAAGTCTTTCAGAAAAACATCCTTGCTGATTCTATGAAATTGGGTGTTCATATCATTCCTCTTCTTGGGTCAATATAGGGGATCCTTTCTTACTACTTTGTTGGTTCTTTTATTTTGGGGTAATTTTGTGGATAAATTGGAGAGTCCTTCTTATTCTATCTAATTTATTCTTGTCCTTCCTTGGATGATCCTAAAATGTAACATTTTTTATTATGGAAATGATATATCATGTGATGTTTTAGGGTTTTAATCAATGTTATTGGACACCATAAATTCTCAATAACCATTTGTATTATTATATTTCTTGTTGGTGAACCTTTTATATAATTCTTCTTTAGTGAGTGTCTCACACTATAGCATTAACATTTCCCTATAACAGAACTTAGATTCAACCATTGATGGTGGTTGTCTTTCGGTATGTTTTGTTATAACACTTGTATTTTACCCCCATATAATACTCTAGAATCCATATTATTTTAGGTGAAATTAATTCTAGGAGTTCTTGCTGAGAAGGGTTCTTATAGTTGGTGTGTGAAAGTGGGTTGGGAGACAACACCCCCAAAGAACCTTGATGTCGATGTTGAAAACCTTAGGGTAGGAAGTAACATAGAATGTATAGGAAATTTATATGTTTTTATCATGAACTTACATTATGTGATTATATTATGTATACAATTCTTGATTTTGATTGTATTTTTTTGGCTTTCATAGCTCATACGACCATATTAGAGTTTGATCACATGTGTGTGTTTGGCATATCGTATCATCAATTATGTTATTTAATTATTTATATATTTAATTAATATGTTTATACTATTTACATATAATGTTTTTTATATGGAATATTTTCTTATTCTATACATGGTACCAATGTAATAGGTGGACCCATCCTGGATCAGTATCCTTAGAGGTGTAGCATGTTCATATGTTACATGTGGCATGATGATAAGATTGAGATATATGATGGGGCTTTATTGACTTACATGTCCTGACCTAGGTATATGAAGATCATATGTGATTAGACATGATAGGAAAACTTAGAAAATGATGGTCTTATGTGATATGAAATGAGAGATATAAACAAGGTATGATTGTCTAGAGTGTTCTAACATAGAGGCTAGATCCTATACTACTAATGTGAGAGATGGGGAATAATGGTCTTGCATAGTCTAACCTAAGACTATTATCCTTGTAAATATGTGGTTACCATGTGTTCTACTTATGTTAAAAACTTTTGTTATGACTATGATTCAACATGGAGCCAAAGTTGATACAACTAGGGGTTTGTGGCAGCTTGGTTACTACATGAAAACTCATTATGAAATTTTATGTTGTTTCTTGCAAATTTATTATTTATCATTACATGTACTATTACACATGTGAACTCATGTTAAGGATGCATTGTTGGTTCCCTAATAGATTTATTCACCCACCATGCAAGAGTATCTTGATGCATATGCAGACTCTATGGTCATGGATATAGGAAAGTGTAATGTCATAGTGATAGGGAGATAAGAGACATAGAAAGGTGTTTTGGGGAGGTAATAGTACGCAACATGGAGTGATTATAATGTATTTATTTATATACCCATCTTATTTGTACTCCAGTGTGACCTACCACAATGGTGTCCTGGGCTTGTCTTTTTGTATTACTTGAGATTCGTTTCTTTTAATTTATTAAAACCTTGTTTAATAGTTCCACTATATTTTAATTTGTGATACTATTTATTGATATATAGGGTATAGTCTACCCATTTATGGAATTCATACACTTAAGACTAAGCAATAACCTCTTGTATATGGGGAGGCATTAATCCAGCCATGTGGTACTCAGTCTCAGATTTGTTGATTCTAGTCAGGGAATTACAAAATAGAGGATCTACTATAATAGCATGCATGTTGGTTTCTTCAACTTAACTCAATATAAATTAACCAGAGTCTCAACACACAAAATGTTTATTTATGCAGCTATAATGCAATCCTTTCTCAACTAACTTCATTTCCTTCTTCTTTGGATTCTATAATATAGAGATATCATAGGGCATGAATTAGCTCATACTTCTCCCCTTACTCCTTCCAAAATTATAACATGATACACATCAATAAAACCACTATGAACTCATTATTTTTTTCTTATTCTTTGATACATTATATTTTAAATATAATTCAATATCAATTTCTCATCATTATTGTTTTTCAAACATCATCACTCACTTCATCATATTTATTTATTTCTCAAAATAACATGAATATTTGTTTCCATATTTTAAATATAGAAAATATAGGATATTTCACACCATGATAATATGAATATTCCCATTTAATATCTCAATTGAATAACTTGTACCTACCACTAGGATCTCAGAATATTTTTATTCTTCTAATAATTTATCAAAACTAGTATTCTATAGATACCCATCTTTTCATTTAAAACAACTAACAATATTTCCACGAATTACTCCAATTTTTATCTTTATAAATGAGTGAAAATGTCTATATTTAAAATCCCAAAATTATAAAGAAAAGAACCTATAAATTTATTCTCATTTAAATATCCTTTAGAGATATATTGAATCATGACTCAATCTATAGTATTATGATATTAAATTCATGAATAACAAATCAACATCATTTAACATTGATCTAAAAAAATCTCATATTTTCTTAAACTAATAAAACTTACATAATAAATAAAATATCTCTAATATCTAACACATGTACAAGAATATATTACATATATCCATGAGAGTCATACATATTCTCAAAAAAATATTACGCATGCCTCCTTATAAATTCTATAATAAATAGAATAACTTACACACCACAGTGGTTGTGATTATTTTCCAATTTTTTCTCTACAATATCTTACATACTAATTATTATATATTTTATATTATCTAAAATCCTTTTTTATTATCCACATATCATAGTTATTATAGTTTAATTTTCCTTTTCTCTAAATTCAGTTGGAAATTCAAAAAATATCTTCTGTATACTTCATATATCTTACATATCACTATAAAATCATTCATTTAATATATTTCATTATAATATTCAATACATATATTTCTTACGAACTAAGATATGTTATGTATTTTTTAAATGGTTACATAACATATGAAATATGATATATATCTAAATTTAACCCCCAAAATTCTTTAAGAATCATCCAAAGAATGTTATGTATCATAGTAAGCTATAATAATTTAATAATATTTTACTTCTATGAAAAACCTATGTATGAAATTATCAATTTTTGACTTTAAATCAGAATTATATAACATATATAAATCAGCTCAAAACATAATAAAAAATTCTCAAGGAATATCCAATCATTTCAATTCTATCCAAAACAACTTAAATAGATTTATAAATAAATAAAACCTTCACAAATATATCCATCATAATTACCAATGCATCTTTTTGTTTATAAATACTCTTATTGAGTATTTCCATGTAACTCCAAATTCTAAAATAGTTATATGTTAATGGATTTATGATAAGTTCTATGTTATTATATATTCATTCACTATGATAAGTTCTAAGTTATTTCCGTGTAATTCCAAATTCCACAATAAATATATGTTAATGGATTTATGATAAGTTATAAGTTATTATATATTCATTCACTATCTAACCCATGTTCTTTTTGGGGGTTACATTTAGATATATATCATATTTCATATGTTATGTAACCATTTAAAAAACACATAACATATCTCAATGAAAAAACTACAAGTAGCAAAAGTTCTTTCACTTTTTAAGGGAAATATCTCAATGTTCATATTAATTTACACCATATGAATGGATATTTAATATAAAATGGTATAACAATTCATATAATCTAGTGAAACTTCAATATGTATCTCAAACCATCAACTTATTCTATCATTAGGTTCTTCATCATTACCCATATTCAATAAATATGGAGTTCATTTCTCATTCACATATTTAAAAAAATATAAGAATCTTAATAAAAATCCATTTGGACACTTTAAATTGATATCGGGGTGTAGTGTTTACCCCTAGGAATAGGTTTAGTATGTTACTGAGAAGAATTAATTTTAAAGGATATTTAATATATATTATTTAAATAAATATTTATGTTATTAGAGTAGGAGTTGATATATCCTAAATTTTTAATTATATGGAAATTTAGACACTTCCATTGCTTCCATAGTGGAGGGTTTACCCCAAGAGTAATTTAAATTTTATTCATATTTTAGACCCCTAGGATGGACCGTCATAGGTGTAAATTAATTAATTACAATTAATTAATTGATTAAATAACTATTTACAACAGATAACCCAATTTTATTGTTGAAAATTAATATTTTAGACCCTCCACCTAGGGTCATCCACTTCCAATGATGAAAAATATATAGAGATAGATTTGGAGAGGAATGATTTCTTTTGAATAGAAATTGATATTAGATCTAAGGATTATTAAAATATATATGATGGAATTTATGATCAGATCACATGTCAGTGATGAAAATGATAATAGAATTAACAAAAGACTGAATCTATATTTTTTCATCATTGAGGAATGGATTAATATTTTTGATTCACTCCTTTCATTATGATTTATCAGGAATATGTTCTAATTTTAATTTGAATTTTTGAATTATTTTACCCTTTAAATTTATATTCTTTATATTCTTACTTGAAACATATGATTATGAATTTATTTCCTTCCATTTTTCATCATTTTAAATCCTATTATTGATGGTTGATGTCCAAAACCCTTCATAGACACCCTTTAATTTTTATTCTATGATTTATCTTCTAGTTATTCCTTATTATTAATTTTTTTACCACTTCCCTATACCATGGTAAATGGTTTGATAGATCATGGCCCAAATTGGTGAACAATAAAAATTCAGATCTATGATCAGTAAATTTGGACATATAATTAGTGATCAAGGAGTGTGTAATTGTTCATGGGAAATGAAGGACTATCAAGAGGCACAATAGCATGAATTTTTTAGGGAAACAACATTGAATGGAATCAGGGTTTCATGAGAACCACTTTAGATTCATTTTAAGAGAGAAAAGTAGTTGGAAAACTACCATTAGAAGCATAAAATTGACATATGAGGTGATTGTTATAGATTTTGGATAGATTAGAAGTGAGAATGTTGACAACATGATGATTATGGGAATTATTTGGATTACATTTTTGAAGATGTGATCACATGACATGTGATCTAGAAATTCAAACCATGTTATTCCCAAGAAATAGAGGTCATGGTTTCAGAATGAGTTGAGTATCACATGGAGTGTTCCCTTGGTATACACAAACTATACCCCTAATCTAACTAGCATGGCATGTATATGGAGTCCACAACTAGGTGTCTTTATAACCACACACAACATGTGGTAAAGGACCACATACAGTGTCCACATGTCCACACAACTCGATATCCACAAAAATACATAACAAGTGACCCATCCTTGACTATATACCATGTAACCTCTTGAAAATTCCATTTATTCAGTAAACATAAATGAATTTTGTTCACTATTAGTACATGTCAGCTGAGATGGATAGGACTGCCCACCATGTACCCTCCTTGGGACACATGACGTAGTTTCTATAATAATGATTTAAATTGTTTATACAAGCATGAGATTAAATTTTAAACCTCACTAGTCCCATATGCCTTGTACCCAAGTACAAACAACATGTAGGTAGACCCGTACCTTCTATGTGAAGGGTAGTTCATGAAGATACTATCACTAAGGGGATACATGACATATCCCCCCATAGTATATGTCGTGCACTATTTTATCCTTAGTGTATTTTCATATATCTTTTCCAAAGACCTGGATTTGGTCATGAAAGTAGTCTATACTGAGTTTTTTTCTACATAGAATGTGACTATACACTCTTAATTGTTTTCAAAGGTGATATTTAAGGTGATATATTAAGTTTAGTATCCTTATCTCTATATGTCCAATGATGGGTATAAATAATGTTGATCATAGAAATCGTAGGGTGTTATCGATAGATTTTTTTTCCCATGAATGTTTTGAGCCAGTAACATACCTTCTTTCTAAAGAAAGTTGATCACTATGAAATACTAGTGAAACTTTTGAGTACATGTTGGTCTAGTTGATGGGAGGTTATGCTTATGTCATAGTTTTAGGGGGAAATATTTCCCACTATTGGACTGTCATATAGATTTAAGTTATGTTCCTGAATCCTTCCCAAATCCTAGTGTGATATTGGTTATCACCATGAAATTTATCAATTAAACCATGAATTGATGTGAAGATCTATTTATATTATAGGTTCTCTATCATTATCTTATTAAGTGATTTTATTATGATTTAAATTCCCATAGTTGGTAACTCTAGAGTCTATCACTATCCTGTGATTTATTAGGTGTCGTGGAGTTAGGATTAGGCCCATAGAATGGTATTTTTATGTATCTCCCTGGAGGGAATTAGAATCCCTATAGTTCAACGCCTCTTAATAGGAAACAACATACCTTTTATGGTCTTGTGACCAGAACCAATGCAATGAATTAATATCATACATCCATGAACAAGGGAATTTCCTAATAAAGGAATGTTTCCATGAACTATTAAGTGTTGGTATTGATCCCTGATGAGGTTACAAACATATTATATTGGAGATGGAATCAATGCACATGTAGTTTAGATTCACATTTTATGGTAATATAATATACCATGTCCATGTAGTTTGATGTCATATATTGTAAATAGGGGCTATAAAGTTTAAAGATGTATAGCTGGGACAAAATTATATGTAGTTTACATTCATCCATCTTGGAAATACTAGGTGAAATGTGTCTAAAAATGGGTTGTGTGAGACTTATATAAGTGACACTTTCAATTTCATCTCGTTTGTTAGTAACTTAATATGAGAAGATAGGTTTGGATATTATGACTAAAAAGAGGCCCATATTTAGATTCCAAAATCTTGTTTGGTAGTTACTAGAATATTAAGGAATACTGGAGAGGTTGGATCTTACACCCAATAAGATGTCTATATATGTACTACAACCATCTATTAGTTCATAACTAGATTGGGATGGAATACTAGAGAGGTTTGGGATTACACATAATAGTAGGCCCATATATGAGTGATAACCACCAACTTATTGGTTACTAGAAAAAGAAGGAATAATAGAGTATTTATGGATTACACCTAAAAGGAGGGATATATATGGTTGTTAACCTCTTCTCTATTGAAAAATAGATGAGGAAGAGTGGAATAGTTGGGGCTTATACCCAGTAAGTGGCCATTTTTATCTTTCTTATGTTAGTCCATGAGGTAATATTATGCTCGTCACATAAGGAATGATTGGTAATCGTACGCTCATCACAAATGGCATGTTATACTATTCACATAATAGATAATAGGTATTGTTATTCTCATAACATAGGGAATATCATATTCATTGCACAAGGTGATTGGTTTCTTATGTTCATCACATAAGAAAGTATGGTTAAATTTGAGAGATACTATTTCTCTTGGGGGTGGGATAGTAATTGTGTTGTAATTTTGATATTGAACCTCAAGGAGGTGTTTTACATATCCTATAAGAGAGGAAATCAAAATCAATGTATTTGGATTTGAATAGTTTTTAGTTGTGTGATAGGACTAGTCCATGAATTTTAACATCATGTGGTAAGGATGTTTATTTCATGAAATGGGAGATACAAATGGATTTATTGGAGATTACACATTCGGATACCATTGATGTTCAACCTGGTAGGTGACTCAGGTGAATTTGGTTTTCAGGGATTACATCTAGTAATGGGTCCATATGAGTAGATCCCCAAGTAGGTGACACGGGTAAAGGGGCACCCATGTATGGATGCTTGGGTGAAGTGGATGACCTAGTTATAGGACTATGGTGAGGTGGTTACCTAGTGGGGACTATAGAGAAGGTGCAATATTGTATGATACATGTGTGAAGTGGCACTCTAGTTGGAATACCTGACCAAATTAATGACTGTGTATGGAGTACTAGGTAGTTGGGTGCCTAGTTAGGAAGAACAGATAAATGGGAGCCCATCTACGAGACCTAGGAAAAGTCACACCCAAGAATAGATGTCTGGGAGGAGTCACACATATGTATGTAGACCTGGGTGAAGTCATGATCATGTTGCTGACCTGGGTGAATTCATGATTAAGTTGGTAGGTGAGTCCAAAGGTATTCAGGAACCCTGGTTATTAGGCATTTGGGTTACTGGTTCTTAGGTAGGGGTTCCCATGTCAATATGTAATTTGGTGGTCCCATGATTATGGTGTAACTTTGATTATGGGGGTTTAGGAATAGACTTTATACCCCCATTATATATGTTATTTATTTTAAAATCACTTTGAATAGGGTTTTCGAGAGGCATGGACACATGGTTTGGAGTTCCGTTTAACAGGGTTCTATTTGTCTCACTTGTGTGTTGAAATGAAAGGAAAGGGGGTTATTTTTTAGTTAAACCCTGGCTTTGTCACCCAAATATGGTAGTAACAACCTCAGGCACCCAGGTGTGCATCTAGGAACACAAGAAGGGTGTACACATATCTTCAAGAAAGAGGATAGGTGTGTAAACAGGGTGCATACAGATCTACATGAAAGGTAAAGTGATAGAGGAAGGGTGTGAAAACAAGGCACACATAGATCTACATGCAATATTAAGCATCATACTAAAATTAATAAAAACCCCTTCCATATTCAAACTACTATACATTTTGATATATAAGTATCTTTTGGATACATGATAAGTCAAATAAAATACCAAGATATAATATAATAATTTCTTTATTGGGATTCCCTAAAACATTTTTATTATATAAGAAAAATGTTCCAAGGATTCCTAAAATGGTTTTATGGTTTCAACAAACATTTTGATCAATAATGACTGATACCCATCTTCAAACTACTGGTTTTTTCCAAAACTATATACATCCCTTTTTGTAATAAATAATTTCAATAAATAAAATTAAATTATATGTAAAAAATATATAGGAAAACAACTTACATGATAAATACATGTATAAATGTCTGTTTTATATTGTTAAAAGGAAAGAAATTATTTCAGAATAAACATTTATAATTTAAGAAATAAAATTTATAAAAATACTCATTTAAAATTTTGGATATTACATTATACTTCAACAAAAATAAATTACATCCTAAAAATATTAATTTATTGTTATAATAATGAATATATCTTGACATAGGTATAATCGCAGATGAAAATTTTGGATATTACATTTTACTCCCTTGAAAATAAATTACATCCTAAAAATATTAATTTATTGTTATCATAATGAATATATCTTGACATAGGTATATTATCAGATGAAAATTTTATCTTGATATATAATTACTTATTTAAAACCATTAATCTTAGTATTTATTAATTAAATTTTTCTAAAACCCTATATGTATCATTTTAAGACTCATATTTGTGAATGAATTATTGGTCAGAGATATATTGTAAGAGGGGGTGAATTTTTACAACACCCTATGTTTTTATGTATTTTTTTAATAAATTAAATTTATTTGATAGATTGAGTTACACATAACACCAAGTTAAAATTGAGTTACACACAACACTAGGATAACTTTCCTTACACAAGACATTGAGTTTTAACAAAACCGTGAAAAATTATTAATGTTATTTAAATGAGATCATTAAAACCTACCTATAAAAAATAAGAATAAGAATATTAATAAATAAATATTAAATATTTAGTATAATGTTTATATATAAATAATACATATTGATAAAAATAACTTAGTTATTTGATAATTAATTTATATGTTTTGAAAAAAAATTCTCAAAAAAATGTTTTTTATTTCTTTTTGTGAACAATAATAAAATTTATTTTTTCCAATTTTAGAAATTTTTTATTTTAAAATAATTTTTTTTAAATCATAATATCAAAATTATATTAGGGTGATGAATTATAATTTTTTAAATATATTAATTTTTTGATGAATAGTGAAACATAATAAATTTTTATTGAAAACTACCGTTTTGTTTAAATTATTTATTAAGGTAAATTATTTTCTAAATTGGTTTTATAGTAAAAATAGTTCAATAATAAATATATTAATTCAATTTTGGTCATTTTAATCAATTTTATATATAATTTTGATAAAAAAACTTTTTAATCTTTTGAACATTTTCTCTTTAAAAACCCGCTTTATCGTTTAATCTGTGGGATTAAATTTAAATTTCAAATTTCCACTTCTATGAATGTAATTTTTTAAAAATGGATTAAATATTTTAAATCAGAATAATTTATACTATATAATAAATTTAACTTATTTTTTATTCAAAATGAATGGTAAAAAGAGTAAAAATTATATAACACTGTTAGGGTAAAAATGGGGTTTCTGGGGGTTTAAACTAAAAATATAAGGGTTAAAAATAACCCAAAACTTATCAAAAAACTATTTTATGGAAATATGTGAACACTATAATTTCTTAATATTGTTAATAATGTATTTATATCCATTTTTCAAAATAAAAACATGGTTACACCTGTTTATTTTCAAAAACATTACAATTATACCTCTAACCTCACTTATAAAAAGCCAACACTTATCCTATCATTTTCAAATCATAAAACCCATTTAGTATTGAAAAAACTACCAAAATAACATAAAACATTCCTCATATCAACCTATAATCCTTATTTCGTATAGAAATTTAATATAGGAAGGATTTGGGTGCAAACCGAAGGGGGATTCAAGAAGAAGATGTAATGTTCTTCAATAAGAATTTTTGTTTAATTTATTCCCACACATCCTTAAATTATTATTATATTATGATGATATAATAATATTATTATATTCAATATGATAATAGTTTTTTTATGTTAATTTAATTACATAAAACCATATCCACTTCCACCAAATGGGTTACAAAATCATCACTCGTGTGTATGGAAGACTACCACCTCACGAATTGATGTCATTCGTTTCTCCATTACCAAATCTCAATGATTAAAATAATTTAGTATTTATTATTTATATATTCTATTTATTACATTATAATAATTGTTTTTAATTATTATATCACACATACCTTCATAATTTCCATTCTGTGAGAATACGATAATGTTGCTCTTGTGTACGGCAGACCAATTCCTCACGAAGCAATGTGATTCATTCACACTTTACCTGGAAGGTAATAAGGATGGTTTTAAAAAAAAATATGTGATATAAATGACATAAAAATAATTATATAATTATCATATAAAATTTTACCTTATTTCATTCATTATAATGATAAAATGGAAACAATGTTCATGCATATTTATGACCTATAGTCTCCATGAATTCCGTATTTCATTTTCTCTAAATAAATATTATGGATTTCTAAAAAAATATATATAATGAATATATATTATATTTATATAATTATTAAAATTATGTAGATGACTAAATGAGGATATATCTTATAGAACCAAAAATAAAAAGTCAAAACATACATGAAAAACAAAGCAATTATTGACAGAAATGTGACTTTAACATGGAATTGATAATAAAAAATTAATAAAATGTCATAAGAAAATTATTTATTGTATTAAATATATAAATATTGTTATTTAATATACCTAAAATAAACATATATTTATTATACAGTAGGTTTAAACATTTATGATGAAAGTCAAGATTTATGGTAGAGATTTTGTCTCAATTTTCCTTCTTTGTGACATAAGTTTTGTTATACACCTATATTATTTTTTGAGTTGTACATAAAACCCATTTGACATATAATAGCATGAATTTATTTATTTTTATAATATTTTATGTTTTATTTTATGTTATTACTTCATGTATATTATGATTCAATGTTAACAAAGTGGTAAGTATTTTATGTTACAATCTCATCATTTATAAAGATTGTTAATTATTATGTTTCCAATGAGAAAATCATGTCACCAGTCACTCAAGAAACTCATGAATTTTATTATAATATAGTCATTTCATGGTAATACATGTTTTCTCTTTATTATCTTTACTTTCTGAACTCAATAGTTTAAAGGAATATTTTTTTACAAAAATTATCTTTATTACTTTGTTTTGTTGGAAATTCATTTTATTCTAAAAAAATGTTTTCTAAAAATGTTTTCCAAAATTTTTTAGACTGTTACACTGTTATTTTTAAAAGATTTTTTTTGTGATTTTTTAATGTTTTACAATTTTTTTGAAAGTAATATTCATGTTATATTCCAAACAATCTCCAATTGAGTTTTATAGAAAATGTGAAAGGAATATTCATCTAAATGTGTACGAAATGAACAAAATTTCCCACCATCATCACAATTATTTACTTTGAATCATCCTTTATATGTTTTCATGGTTATTTTCAATGAATTTTATTTTAAAAATGTTTTATGTTTTAATGAAAAGTGATTCTTTTAAAGTGGAAAGGAAATTTTCCTAAAAAAATGTTTAAAATGATCTTTCAAAATCATCTTCTATTTAAGACGACATGCGTTGATTTTATCTATGAATTATTGTGGATATGATCCAAGGATTCCATTGAGATTATTTCTTTGATGTTTTATATTTATGATTTTAGGATTTTTATGAAAACCATTTCTCTTGCATGAGTTATACCATGATGAAATGCATTTGAAACCCACTTCTTTTCACAGGTTAAACTATGATGAAATGATTATTAAACCTATCTCTTTTCCATAGGTCATGCTACGAAATAAATTTATGAAACCCATTTAATTTCATGGGTTATGATATGATTAATGTTTTGTGATATTATGACACACATATGTAGTATTTATATTATGATACACATGAGACCTATATCTCTCTCTAATAAATTGGATAAATATTTGCATCTTATTAGATAGAAAAGACTAAAATGGGGAGTAAACCCAGTTCAGTAAGGAAATTTTTATACTATGATGGTCTTGTCAGTAAACCTTGATTAATATGATGGTTTTGAGAGTGAACCCATACCACTATGATATCATTGGAAGTAAACATTTAGTACTATGGAAATGATTTTCTAAACATATTTACATGCTTAAAATTCTATGTGTTATGTAAATGTAATGATATCATGGATCATTTTCATTGATTTCATTATGATTCATGTCTTATGAAATTCCAATATTTATGTAATGGCTCATGTTTATGATCTTTTATATGGAGGTCATGGTTTTCAAATGTTATTATCATGTTCTCATACCCTTATGCCCATGTTATGCTTACATATCTCCCATTTATACCCTTATTGAGAATTTGAGCTCACCATTTCTTATATTTTCTTTCCTCATGATGTGAATAAATTTATTATTCATTATATGTATAATATGGGTTGTAGTTATAAAAAACATAGTGTTAGATATTGTAATTCAATTATTCACGAATTTTTCATGTTTCTATGTTTCCAAAGGAACTATACCTTTATGATCCTTAGGCTTGTATTTATGTAATGTAATGAATATTCATCTAAAAATGTAGAATTTATATGTATGGAAAGCCTAGGTAACTATAGTTGGTATTAGAGCTAGGTTTAGTTAACAATTGGAAACTAGGATGTGAAACATTTAGCAAGATCTATAAGGACATGGCTAAGGATAAGTCTAAGGATGTGTCAATGTATTGGAAAATGTACAAGAATTTTAGTAATGGAATGTGTGTGTGGTTTACAATAAAATACATCCATGTTTTGATTCAACAAGTTGATGTGTCTTTCGAATAGAGGTACCTATGTGTAGTAACTTTTAAATGGGTGCATTCATCGGGACAAGATCGACACAGAGTTCACAAAAATGGGCCTTGATGAAATCCTAGTTTGACACTCCTTAGGGATAATATTTTGAAATTCTGTAACTATTTAAAAATCATCATAAAGGTTATAAACATATTATTATTATGACTGACCTAGGATAAACCTTTTATTCCATATACTAAAAATAATATGTCATGATTTAGATATCATATAAGTTATTTATCCTAATTATGTGGTTACCCTCAATGATTATTGTTTCTTTCACTATTATTTTTGGTTTTGTCAATGGTTGGGACCCAAAGGAACTACATTAATGTTGAGTGTGATTGAAAATTTAATGATTATCCTCCCAGGAATCCAATAGTTTTTCGGATCTGGAATGAAGATATCATTTCTATGATCAGACAACTTTATTAAGCTATAATCTTGTTGTAATTCAAAACAAACTAGGAAACAACATTCTATTGAGTCCTTCATGAAGAAATTACCACTTAATTTCAATGGGTATTCTAATCAACATGTCTGATAAATAATGGATCAACACAACTAAAAAGATATTTTTCATTCTCTAATGTGAGGAACATGAAAAATTCATTTTAGATATACACTATGTGAAAGGTGAATACGATAAATGTTGGAACCTTATCAATAATATGATAAAATTGAATTAAATTTACTCAATGGATTGGGTTTAGTTAAAGAAATTAATTTTTAATAAGTACTTCCCTCGTATTATCCATATGAAGATGGAGGATATGTTCCTTGAGAAAGGAAAATGGATGTTTAATCTGTTGGTACCTATGAGGTAAATTTTACATGACTTGTGAGGTATTCTTCTGGTATTACTATCCATCCTTAATGTAACTTTGATCAATTATTCAGTGGATTAAAACCAAGCGTACAAAGAGAATTATACAAAAGATAATTCATTAGCTATAAAGAGAATGGTTTCTGTGTTATTAGGGTGGAAATAGAGTTTGGAATTATGTATCAATCTCATAGTTTTTATAAGAAGAGAAAAATGGAATTCAAAGAAAAATATAAGAACCCTGGTGAGAAGAATATGATAATTCATTTACGATAAATGTGTGTGAAGAATCATGTAGGAAATTTTCTGAATGGGACTAGTAAATATTTTAAATTTTAAAGGGAAAGTCATTTGGAAATTGATTGCTTAATTGATGAGAAGAAGTTATCTAATGACATGAATATAGATCCATGAATATATGATCTCTATCAATCCTCATTTAGGTAAGAAGTTCATGATAATTACTACTTAATACATCTACCACCATATTTTCCTTTCCTAGGTGGTAGTGTATTGAACAATCATAATATTTGAGTAACTCAAGTCATATCCTTTTCCCTATGTTAAGTTATTTCTATGTAAAAATGTATTTCAAAATATTGTGATCTATATATATCTCACATATTTCACCGTAGAGATAATTTCTCCATATTTTTAATGAAAAGGTTACAGCTACTAACTTAAGATCATAAGTTGGGTAATTTGTTTCATGATTCTTCAACTACCTTGATGCATAATAAATACAATTATCATTTTACTTAAGGAAGAAACCCCTTATATTATTTGATGCATCACTATATATCCAAAACCCATCATTTCTAGATGAAAGTGTCAATATTAGTGCATTGAAAAATCTTCTTTTCAATTATTCAAAGAATTCTGTAAATTATTTTTTCCATACAAAATTAACCCCTTTACATGAGATCTTGGTTAGCGGGTTAGCCAAAGGAGTTAAATTCTAAACAAATTTCCAATAGTAACATACTAAGACAATAGAACTATGTACATTGGTTATGTTAATTAGTATGAGCTATTCTTGGATTGACATTGTCTTCATATGATCAACTAAAATTCCATCCTTAGAGACAATATGACCAATAAAAGAAATGGGTTGAATTCAAAATTCTCACTTGCTAAACATCCCACATTATTCATTTCCTCCAATATTTTTCAGAATAATCAGTAAGTGACTCTCATGGTCTTCGTAGATTTTGGAGTATACCCGGATATCAATGATAAATACCACAACAGATTCCTTAATAAATTCCTTGAAAACATTATTCATTAGATCCATGAAAATAGAGGGTGCATTAGTCAGTCCAAAAGGCATTACTGTAAACTCGTAATTCTCATACCTGGTTTGAAATGCTATCTTTGGAATATCATACTTCCTCACATATAGCTAATGATAAACAGATCAATGTTCAATCTATGAAAAATAGTTGTCTCCTTGAAGTTGATCAAATAAATCATCAATTTGTAGCATAAGATACATGTTCTTAATTGTAATATCATTGATTTCCCTATAATCAATGTATACCCTCATTGATCCATATTTCTTCTTGACAAAGAGGACATGGGATTTCCATGGAGAAACACTTTTTAAATAAACACTTTTTAAATCAATTCCCCTAGTTGTTTCTTCAACTCAACTATTTCTAAAGTGTCCATTCTATAGGGATTCATTGATATATGTCTTGCACCAAGAATTAAATAAATAGATAACCCAACTTCCTGCTCTAGAATATGTACAGGTAAATCATATGGAAATACATCAATGTACTCTTATATAAAATGTACATCTTTAATTAGAAGATTTATTTACTCACACATAGATATTGTGTTCTCTTCCTCTATATTAATTTCATTCAGTAGAGATTCTAGGGGTGGATCTAGATAAGATTCATATGGAAAGGTTTATTCTCTAAAGATAAGGGAATCTATACCATTCTAAAAAATTGTAACTTATTTTTTAATTCAATATATCTTCACATCATAATTTGATAGAAAATTCATACCGCTAATTATAATAAATCCAATGTAGAGACTCGAAGCTTGACGTACAAGGACATTACATTACTTTTGTGGAATACTTAGTACATAACAAAAACACACACAGAAGGACTGTAATAGTTTAGTGTCTTTGGAAACTCGGAATGTAATATTCTAATCATGGTGAAAGATCTTCAACATCTCCCATAAAGATCTTCCCTTTTTTTCTTACCTAAAACCTTTCTTTATATCCTGGGGAAAAGAAAACATAAATGGGTGAGCTCAAATTCTCAATAAGGGTAAACAAAAGAAATATCAATCACATCATATTCATAAGAGCATAACTTTTGAAAATCTTAACCTGCAAAAGAGATCAGAATTTCATAACATGGGATAAATCATAGTAGTGAAATGTAATCCCAATACTCATAACATAAAAAATGAAACTTTTTGGCGTACACACATAATAATAGAGATTCATTTCTTATTAGTCAAGACTCATTTCCAAGACTATCTTAGTGGACAAAGTCCATTTCTGAACCGAGTTCATTCCTCGTTTCAGTCCTGTTTCACTGAACCAGTTTAACCTTCCATTCCAGCCATGTCTATCTCATGAGATATAAAATCTTTACCCAATTCATTGGAGGGAGATATAGGTCCCACCCATCTCATAATGATACCATTCGTATGTGTGCCACAAAATCATAAATCGTACATCATTGCATAATTCATGTAATAAAAATGGGATTCTTAAACAACATGACATCATAAAACAATTCATATAAGATAAAAGAATTTATAAAAATAATTCCATCACAACATAATCAAATCAATGTAATAATAGGGATAGAAACAGAACCCTATATTATCTTAGATGGAAAATAATTTTGATAAAACACTTGAACTCCATTCTTGAGGAAGATATTATTTCTACTTCAAAATCATTTTCCTTTATTAACATGTCATAAAACATTAAACTAAAAGAAGTTGATTAAAAATAAACTTGAAAAATTATAAAGGAATCTTTCTGGAAATAATTATTTAAAAATCCATTCATGCCGTATAATTTAAAAAAACATTCTTCTCGTACTTTTGTCGGAAAAGTCAAAAAGCACCTCATACGAAAAATGACAAAAGATTCGTTTCATATCTTTTACTAAAAACTCACCGAAGAGTAAAATTGGATATAAAATATTATAGAAGGATATAAATATTACATATTGAGGAAACATGGATGTGGATGATAAATATTCCCCAATAAATTCTAAAGTATAAACAATCTCGGATAAAAATTGAGATTGTGAGATTTTCCCTTACCTTAGGTCCGATTTGCTTCGTAAGTGTCCGAAACTCCTGTATAATGATTTAAATAATGTAATTTACTTATTCAAAAATCATAAACATTGTTATGATATCATATATGGTTCACTTATGACTTTATATTACCCGTTCTTTTGTAAATTCCATGTTAAAGAGCGTTTTGGGTAAAATTGTTTCGTTTGTCGTCCATGTTTTGACTTGTAATTATTCATATGATTACTTAGATCGTGATTTTTTAATTCGAGAATATAAAACATGATTTATAAATAATATATATTCATAATAAACATATATATAATAAATCAGTAAATGGAAAGAAATACACCGTTCATGGAGACGGTAGGCCGTACGTACACATGAACGCTGTTTTTGTTTCCTTATTGAGTTGAATGGAATTAAGTAGATGACATAAATATATATACAAATAAATCCAGTATCATTATTATGTCATATATTTCATGATTACTTATTATATATACTTTATAATCATTCATGAATGGTTAACGTGGAGAATGAATCTCATCGCATCGTGGAGTCGGTAGTCCGTACGTACGCACGAGCGATGATATCGTTCTCATGATCATGGGACTGTATTGGAGTGTATGTATACTATTTCAGAATCAATATCAATTTAAAATAATCATATATAGTTATTATTTACACCATTATACCCATCCAAGTAAGGTGGTGGTGGAAAATAGATTACACCACAGCATGGAGACGGTATTTCGTACGTACGCACGCGTGGTGATTTCGTTTTTCGTAGGATGGATATATGGTGAAATAGGGTTGTTTCATACATATAATAACATATCAGTATATGAATGACACTGATGTTATTACTTAATAATGAAAAAACCTAAGAAAAATAAGTGGAAGAAGAAATAAAGTTGAAAGATCGGAAACGGACATTACATCTTCTTTGAAGCGCCTCTTTGAGTCCTCCTCTTAGGGAACTAAAATTGGTCTTTGAAGAATACCAGGACCTCTAGGATGTTTCTAGGGAACTTTAGAAGAGAATTTGGCAGGGGTTGGATGAGATTTAAGGCTCAAAGTGGTGTGAGGAAGAGAGGGAGGAGGTGCCCTTTTATAAAGGAGGAGAGGGGCTCATTTGGAAAACTAAAAATATTATTTTATTATAAAGTCATATTCGGTTTTAAATAGATCCAAATTGATTTATTTAGAAGCTAAGGTGTGGATGGGTCAAAATACTCTAATCCAATAGAATTTATACAAGTTTAGGTTCCTATTTTAACCTTATCATTTATATTTAACTTTAAGTTAGATAATTTTACTTTTACCGTGTCTTTTTGTGTTCTTACACTATAAGGTTAATGACCTTACTATAACAAGACAAACGGACACCAAGTTGTTTATTATTAATATATATAACCTTATCTAATTCATTTTTCCGATCCTTATTTTTTTAGGAATAAAATAACAATTAATAATATAATATTTGTTTTAAAAACTATTTTATGTCAATTTTGACACTATTTAGTAATTGATTTTTGTGAAAATCATAACAGAATGATTAGTTCTAAAAAAGTTAATTAAATTAATACTAACATATCATATTAACCTATAAAATTAGTTTAATTCATAAAAAGTCTCAAATTACATTTATTTGGGTGTTTATAACATCAATTATGTCAATATTCCATTAATAATATAATTACTGCATCATCATTGTGTCATAAATTAATTAAATTATTTAATGTTAAAAAATTACAAATAAAATACCATTATGTAGAAAATATTTTTATCTTTCTAATTAATATTTATAGTCGAATTTATCTTATGTATAACCATATATTAAAAATTAACTACTTATTAAACTCTGATTTTAACTATTTTAACCCTTCTTTAAATAAATTAATAATAAATGTCCTGATCTAATACAAGTGGGCCTAAATGGTCATGTTTTATTACTAATGTTGTTTTGGGTCTAATTACATTTATCCAATAGAATTTGGACTTGTGTTAGGGTAATAATAATATCATTTTTACCCTTAATTACCCTATTTACTTTTAACCGTGGTAAAAAAAAGTAAAAAATTATTATTAACCAAAAATTATTTTCATCTCATTGAACCACATTTTAGTTACTGACATCAACCGTGTCTCTCGTATTTTTGAAATTCCATTCACAGAAGCGGTAAAATTAAGTTTTATGAAAAATTTATTTTTTTAAACTACCACTTAGTGGTTTCACTATTCATCAAAAAATAAAAGTTTCCAGAAAAATACCAAAAATTTGTCCTAAGATATATTTGATATTATGAACTCAAAAATGATGTCTATTTTACCAAATTCAAAACATATCAGTTTCATTAATTAATTTAAAAATTAATTCTCGTCATCAAAACAAATAGTGTTTTCTTAAGAGATAATAACTATCAAAAGATTGACACTTGTTTATGTCTGGTTTAAATGTGAAATTACATCCAATGACCAAAATTGTATTAAATTGTAAAAATATATTCTAAATATAATTTAAAACCACTAAAATTAATAGTTTATCATTATTAATTATTTCGATTAAAAAGGTTTTTTTTAATTAAAATTTAGTAATTTTCACTATTCATCAGAAAATGAAAGTTATCTGAAAAGTACCAAAATTTCACCCTAAGCTAATTCTGATATTCTGAATCCAAAAATGAAGTCCATTTTGAAAAATAAAATTCAAAAATTTTCAAAAAGTGGTTATTACTATTCATAATGGCTAGTTTTAATAATATTTTAATAGCATATCGTTGTTTAGTGAAACTCGGTATTGCGTACTACACACGCTATCGAGGAAGGTCGTGATTGCGTGTAATGAATGACAAGTCAAGGATGCGTTTTGTCCAAGATCCTTTTGGTGTAGCATACAAAATAAGATATTAATGAAATTAAAAAGAATATTTTTCATAAAATCTCAGGGTGTTACATTCTACCCCCCTTAAAATGAATTTCGCCCTCGAAATTCGTAAGGGTTATAAATGGGTTACTATTCGAAAGTTTCTTTGATAGAAACCCACATCGTAAAAAGGAATACCAAAAACAATCTTTAAAAAAAGGAATGAAATGTAACGGTTACCCAAATAAACTAATCATTGGGTTTCCACATAGGTGAAAATATGGATATGGAAGAGAAATCTAACCATCACGTTCTGATGGAGAGTGGTAGAGAACATGGCTATGGAAAATCCAGCAATCACAAAGCCATAAATTTGTGATGATCTAAGGTACCATCTGATTCATCAGATATAAGAGCACTAGGACCGCATTTTTGGTTTTCAAGATCATTTCCCTAAAGTTGATGAAATTGGAATTAGAGGAAATACGTTTGTGATTTAGGTATAGTCTCACCGTTGGTCATTATTTGGACAATTTCCACTTCATATCTTAAAGAAATGAAGTTGAATTTGTCATTCGTGATGTTTTAGCAGATCATGTGATAGAATGATGGGTCATTCCATCTGTCTCAAACAAAAGGTTAGAAAAGTTATCAAAAAATACATAAGTCCATCTATATTGAGATTAATCATATATGGTTCCTAAAATGGACTTATACTTCATATATCATACTGCTTAATATAATAAAACTATTTTCTACTAAACAGGGACATCCTGTAGGCCAGTGGTAGGCAATAAAGGCCAGTCGCACTTCGGTTGTGGGTTCGATTCCTACAGACTTGTCCGACGCGATGGGATGTCGCCCGTCCTGCAGGTTGTCCTTTTTCTAAAACCACATTACTACAACATCCCATCAATAATATCAAAAAAAAATTCTATCCTTAAACAATACTAACTTATGTATAACATAATCTATTCCAATATTTAGGCTTATCTAAAATACGTCGGTCCAATCTCATAGTATAAAGAAAATGATTAATTGAAATGTCATCAACCAAGCATGTGAATACCATAATTTATCCCCCATATGTCTTTTTGGTCACATTCCAATCATGTGAATACCTTAATCATTTATTCTCTTGAAAAATGAATACCCATTAAACCTTAGTGTAAACATGAATGCTATCAAAAGTTAACTCTTTACACATACCAAAATCCTTAAAATTATATATACTCAAACCATGATATCACTTAGTCCTTATATCAATCATGAGCTCATGAATACTGTCAAACATTTCATTTTTTTCCTTATCCCATCATTATGCGCATATCATCTTTTTTCCAAAAATATCTCAATCACTTTCTATGGTTACATGTACCATAAAATTATTGAAAACCACAATAGACCAATACATAAATATTCCAATACACCATAAAAGTACCTCAACAACATTATTCATCAATACCAATACATAAACACTTCAGTCCATCCTCTTCAATGATTTTCCTGGAATAATTCCTCCCTTGATTTAGAAGTAACTTTTTAGGTCAGGGCATTCAGTTGGGTAATGCCCATGTTCTCCACAGATATGACATTGAACTCCATAACAGTCTATCACTCTATGACCCTTTTCTCCACACAGATAACATCTTCCCATCCATTTGAGGTATTCCTCAAGTTTCTTCTTCCCTTCTTTAGAAATATCAATCTTCCTTTCTTTATGCTCCTCAACATGTGAACACGCATAAAAGTCTACCTTCCTTTTATTTGATGAATTAGGTATACCACTAAATTTCACCTTGTTAATCATATATCGAGATGACTGATTTGGCATAATCGCAATATCTTTCTCTCTAGGCATTATGCAATTTTGTTGCTCATAGTCACCAATTTGTCCATTGGATTCAATGTTAACCGATTTCTTTTTGGTTCCCTCCATTGACTAAAACACAAAAAGAATTCTGTGAGAGGAAAAAAATCATACAAGGAAAATAACATAATGAATGGGGATTACCATCAACTTCTGAAATCCTAGTTTTAATTCTAATTTCATTACCGTAATTCTAGGACTATAACCTTTACTTATATTTAACCTTAGGGACATCCCTAGACATACCTTAGAAATATCTCTAGGGATCTCACTAAAGTTTTCACATACTAGTTTCCAAAGGTTGACTAAACCTTTCCTCTGATACCAACTGTAGAGACTCGAAGCTTGACGTACAAGGACATTACATTACTTTTTCAGAATACTTAGTACATAACAAAAACACACACACTAGGACCGTAATAGTTTAGTGTCTTTGGAAACTCGGAACGTAATCTTCTAATCATGGTGAAAGATCTTCAACATCTCCCATAAAGATCTTCCCTGTTTTCTTACCTAAAACCTTTCTTTATATCCTGGGGAAAAGAAAACATAAAAGGGTGAGCTCAAATGCTCAGTAAGGGTAAACAAAAGAAATATCAATCACATCATATTCATAAGAACATAACTTTTGGAAATCTTAACCTGCAAAAGAGATCATAATTTCATAACATGGGATAAATCATAGTAGTGAAATGTAATCCCAATACTCATAACTTAAAACATGAAACTTTGTGGCGTACACACATAATCATAGAGAATCATTTCTTATTAGTCAAGACTCATTGCCAAGACTATCTTAGTGGACAAAGTCCATTTCTGAACCGAGTTCATTCCTCGTTTCAGTCCTGTTTCACTGAACCGGTTTAACCTTCCATTCCATCCATGTCTATCTCATGAGATATAAAATCTTTACCCAATGCATTGGATGGAGATATATGTCCCACCTATCTCATAATGATACCATTCTTATGTGTTCCACAAAATCATAAATCATACATCATTGCATAATTCATGAAATAAAAATGGGATTCTTAAACAGCATGACATCATAAAACAATTCATATAAGATAAAAGAATTCATAAAAATAATTTCATCACAACATAATCAAATCAATGTAATAATAGGGATAAAAACAGAACCCTATATTATCTTAGATGGAAAATAATTTTGATAAAACACTTGAACTCCATTCTTGAGGAAGATATCATTTCTACTTCAAAAACATTTTCCTTTCTTAACATGTCAGACAAATTTAAACTAAAATAATTTGATTAAAAATAAGCTTGAAAACTTGTAAAGTAAGCTTCTTGGAAATAATGTTTTAAAAATCCATTCATTCCGTATATGTTAAAAAAACATTCTTCTCGTACTTTTGTCGGAAAAGTCAAAAAGCACCTCGTATGAAAAACGACAAAATATTCCTTTCATATCTTTTACTAAAAACTCACCGAAGAGTAAAATTGGATATAAACTATTGTAGGAGGATATAAATATTACATATTTAGGAAACATGGATGTGGATGATAAATATTCCCCAGTAAATTCTGAAGTATAAACAATCTCGGATAAAAATTGAGATTGCGAGATTTTCCCTTACCTTATGTCTTATTTGCTTCGTAAGTGTCCGAAACTCCTGTATAATTATTTAAATAATGTCATTGACTTATTAAAAAATCATACTCATTGTTATGATATGATATATGGTTCACTTATGACTTTATATTACCCGTTCTTTTGTAAATTCCATGTCAAAGAGCGTGTTGGGTAAAATTGTTTCATTTGTCCTCCGTGTTTTGACTTGTAATTATTCATATGATTACTTAGATCATGATTACTTAATTACAGAATATAAAAAATTATTTATATATAATATATATTTAGAATATACATATATATAATAAATCAGTAAATGGAAAGAAATACACCGTTCATGGAGACGGTAGGCCGTACGTATGCATGAACGTTGTTTTCGTTTCCTTATTGAGTTGAATAGAATTAAGTAGATGACATAAATATATATACACATAAATCCAGTATCATTATTATGTCATATATTTCATGATTACTTATTTTATATATTTTATAATCATTCCTGAGTGGTTAACGTGGAGAATGAATCTCATCGCGTCGTGGAGATGGTAGTCCGTACATACGCACGAGCGATGATATCGTTCTCATGATCATGGGACTGTATTGGAGTTTATGTATACTATTTAAGAATCAATATCACTTTAAAATAATCATATATAGTTATTATTTACACCATTATACCCATCCAAGTAAGGTGGTGGTGGAAAATAGATTACACCACGGCGTGGAGACGGTATTCCGTACGTACGCACGCGCGGTGATTTCGTTTTCCGTAGGATGGATAGATGGTGAAATAGGATTGTTTCATACTTATAATAACATATCAGTATAAGAGTGATACTTATGTTATTACTTCATAATGAAACAACCTAATAAGAAGAAGTGTAAGAAGAAATAAAGTTGAAAGAATCGGTAACGGACATTACCTCTTCTTTGAAGCGCCTCTTTGAGTCCTCTTCTTAGGGCACTAAAATTGGTCTTTGAAGAAGACCAGGACCTCTAGTATGTTTATATGGAAGTGGAGAAGATAATTTGGCAGGGGTTGGATGAGATTTAATTCTCAAAGTGGTGTGAGGAAGAGATGGAGGAGGTTCCCTTTTATAAGGGAGGAGGGGGGCTCCTTTGGAAAACTAAAAATATTATTTTATTATAAAGTCATATTCGGTTTTAAATAGATCCAAATTTAATTATTTCGAAGATAAAGTGGGGATGGGTCTAAATACTCTCATCCAATAGAATTTAGACAAGTTTAGGATCCTATTTTAACATTATCATTTATATTTTACTTTAAGTCAGATAATTTTACTTTTACCGTGTCTTTTTGTGTTCTTACAGTATAAGGTTAATAAACCTACTATAACAATCCAAACGAACCCCAAGTTGTTTATTATTAATATATATAACCTTATATAAATCATTTGGCGTAACCCCATATTTTTTTGAATAAAATAACAATTAATAATATAATATTTGTTTTAAAAACTATTTTATGTCAATTTTGACACTATTTAGTAATTGATTTTTGTGAAAATCATAACAGGATGATTAGTTCGAAGAAAGTTAATTAAATAAATACTAACATTTCATATTAACCTATAAAATTAGTGGAATTCATAAAAAGACTAAAATTACATTTATTTGGGTGTTTATAACATCAATTATGTCAATATTTCATTAATAAGATAATTACTTCATCATCATTGTGTCATAAATTAATTAAATTATTTAATGTTAAAAAATTAAAAATAAAATACCATTATGTAGGAAATCTTTTTAGCTTTCTAATGAATATTTATAGTCGAATATATCTTATTTATAACCCTATATTAAAAATTAACTACTTATTAAACTTTGATTTTAACTATTTTAACCCTTCTTTAAATAAATTAATAATAAATGTCCTAATCTAATTCAAGTGGGACTAAATGGTCATATTTTATTCCTAAGGTTTTTTATGGTCTAATTACACTTATCCAATAGAATTAGGACATGTTTTAGGGTAATAATAATATCATTTTTACCCTTAATTACCCTATTTAATTTTAACCGTGGTAAAAAAAGTAAAAAGTTACCATTCACCAAAAATTATTTTCTTCTCATTGAACCACATTTTACTTACTGACATCAACCTTGTCTCTCTGATTTTTGAAATTCCACTCACAGAAGTGGTAAAATTATGTTTTATGAAAAAATCATTTTTTTAAACTACCACTTAGTGGTTTCACTATTCATCAAAAAATGAAAGTTTCCAGAAAAATACCAAAAATTAGGCCTAAGATATATTTGATATTATGAAATCAAAAATGATGTCTATTTTACCAAATTAAAAACATATCAGTTGCATGAATTAATTTAAAAATTAATTCCCGTCGTCCAAACAAATAGCGTTTTCTTAAGAGATAATAACTATCAAAAGATTGACACTTGTTTATGTGTGGTTTAAATGTGAAATTACATCCAATGACCAACATTGTATTAAATTGTATACATATATTCTAAATATATTTTAAAACCACTAAAATTAATAATTTATCACTATTAATTATTTCGATTAAAAAGGTTGTTTTTAATTAAAATTTAGTAATTTTCACTATTAATCAGAAAATGAAAGATATCCAAAAAGTACCAAAATTTCACCCTAAGCTAATTTTGATATTATGAATCCAAAAATGAAGTCCATTTTGAAAAATAAAATTTACAAAATTTCAAAAAGTGGTTATTACTATTCATACCGGCTAGTTTTAATAATATTTTAATAGCATATCGTTGTTTAGTGAAACTCGGTATTGCGTACTACACACGCTATCGAGGAAGGTCATGATTGCGTGTAATGCAAGGCAAGTAAAGGATGCGTGTTGTGCAAGCTCCTTTTGGTGTAGCGTACAACACAAGACATTAATGAAATTAAAAAAAATATTTTTCATAAAATCTAGGGGTGTTACATCCAATCATTGGTATGATGATAAGGATAAAAACTAAAGCATGCTAATGTGTCATGATGGGGACTGATCTATAAATAATGGTTGCAATGATACATCCCCAATGATTTTTTACTGAAATTTCCTTTATTAAATCAAAATTGGAATGTCTTTTTTTCTTGAAAAACATGTAAAATATTAATGAATGTGATGATCTAGAAACAAAGAAATCACTCTCTATGTTTTAATAAACAATTAAAGTACCTTCCACTGCATCATTATGAACTTCAACCTCCACGGTTATAATCACATAATCTTTTTCTTAATCTCATGTCCTTTTCTAAGGAATTTTGTTTTGGCACTTAGGACACTCATTTGCATAGTATCTCATCTCTACACAATTGTGGCATTACATATCATGTACTTGTATCATCCCCTTGAATTAAATAGATTGATTCACCTTTTCTGCACACTTATATCAAACTCCCATGCCTTTCAAGCATTTCCCAAGATGATTTTTCCACAGTTCTCACATAATGGAAATTTCTTCATTATATTCTTCTTCTTTGGTGCTTTACGTTTTTCACAGTAATTAAAATACTTCTTCATATCTTGGTTTCCCTTGAACAAATTTAATCTTGAAAATTATTTCCTTGTTTTGATGGAACTTCTTACAATTTCATCTTATGATAAAAATTACTGAGAAACTAGTTCCCTTAGAAGACATGGATTAAGACCTTAAAATAAATGATAAATCTTGTCTTTTATGTCACGTAGGTAATCTATGGAATACCTAGATTTTATTATGAAGGTATCCTCATACTATGCAAAAATTTCTTATTCCATTTACTTTAAGACAAGGAATTTCATCCTTATTTCAGTTTGTTGCTCATGTGGGAAATATTTTTCAAAAAATATTTCATTAAAAGACCACCATTCCATATCTTCTATTTATTCTTCCTATGTGGTATTCTAGATCAAGGACCACCATTGTTCAGCATCACTATTGAGACAATATACTTCCATCACTTCCTTTTCATTTTCATTTCATCTTAATTACAGTAATATATTTTCATGGGAATTGATCCACTAATCAGGTACCAATCCATTAGTAGTCCTTCAAAAATATGGAGTCTTATTCCACATGAAACGATCCAAAACTGGTGTAGCATGGTTATTCTTTACAGCTTGAGTAAGTTGTCCCAATATGTCCATGATCTGATCCCCTCCAACATTGACTATGTTGACATGCTCAGTGGGGAAATACATAAATTTTCCACAAGTATTTATTCCACTTATTTCATTAGGATCCATTTCTATATAATTTCATATACTAGATTAGGTTTTGAATCATAATTTATAATCTTAACTTGAAAATTACTTAGCATAAATTTAAATTATATGCATAGATAATCTCATAATCATGGTTTCCCTAAGGAAAACTTTACTTTCAAATCCTTTATAATGACATGTAAATAAAGTGTAAATTTTACTAATCATATCCCATGAGTGTGTAAAACTAAGAGTTCATCAATTCTGGTTGTCATGCACCAGTTCCCATTCGAGTCTAGCTCAAAGCGGTGTTTTCAGGTTTTACCCATAGATATATCTCTGCCAGAGCCACCTCTACTTGTTTGTGTCTAGAAAATGATGCATTTTCTAGAAAGATAAACATAATATATTCCTTACCAAAATTAAAAGATGTTATTGTATGTTTATCCTCAAAGACTACCATAGGGATATTTTCCCTAATATACATTTTCTAATCTAGTTTCCATGTTTTCTACTAAACTTCCTTTGATACCAACTGTAACACCCCGACCCTAGAATCCTGAAGCCGATGCATTAGTAATTACATTGACTTAATTGAAAGGAATTAAATCCCAATGGAATGAACAATTTGTTAGTCTTGAAGAAATTATATACATACATGTAACTCATATTAAATTTTGAAAGGTAACAAAATACAATACATAACAAAAACTAACAAACTACATCCACGAGAACTCAATAAATGATCTCCTCTACATAACCTATTAACGACAAGAAAATGAAATGGGTGAGATAAAATTATCAATAACGGTTAGAAATATCGTAATAAAAAATAAAAAATAATTGAATCATAACCAAATTGGCATAGCCAATATGGCATGGTGAATAAATGAAAAACACATGCCATTAATAAACTGAGAATGAAACTGCATCCATAGATTTTGTCATAGTAAAAAAATCATGGATAATATTAACTAAAAATGAATAAAGATAATGATTATTAATTTTATGTCATGTATCTGGCACATGATACCACTATTCTGGCGTAATGGTTTAAGTTTGTTGGTAGATACCATTCTGATTATGTTTTGAAAAAAAAACTCAAAGGGTTTGTCACCAAGTAATTTGTCTCATGAGACTTGTCGATGCATAAATTGGATATAGAGAACCCCACATGTCACTGAAATTCCAAATAATTTTTTATACATAGATTTAACACAACTATAATATATCATCTCAATATTAGTATAGAGTAGAGAATATAGATTCAACAATTTTCCATAGTTAAAACAACATTCCAAATAAAAACCATATAAGGAATGGTATACGGCTTAAGGAAATAATCATATCCATGGTACATGAAAATTTATATTTCAAATAATTATAATCTGAAATGAAAAACGATCTCAAATGGAATGTAGATACACCACATAAGAAATATTAAGTGCACAATACCAAGTAAGTCTCAATGAAATGGAAATTGAGACAATGTCCTTTACCACATTGTAAGCAATTAAATCATGTGACTAAAAATCAATAATCACCAAATTAATCATAGAATACCATGAATATAATGAGAATCATGATATTTTATATCAATTTTTTGTACATATATACCACATAAATGAAATAAGTGGCGAACCATGGAAATCTCACGGAATTAAAAGTGAGATGAGAAACTCCTTACCTTATGCCTGAATGTGTTCTTTGATTGATCTTAATAACTAGAATAATAAAATTTATCTTCAGTAATTAATAATTCTATAGCCTCCTCTACATGTAATTTATTTATTTTTACCTTATTATATTCATTCATGGATTTTTTTAATAGGTTTAAGTGGATCAATTTTATTATTTTGGAAGAATTTATTCCTTGGTTTTCTGGATCAGTTGACTTATATTCATGAATGGATGTTCATTTGAAATGTGGTTAAACATCCATAATTTTTAACATATATAATTATTGTAATTACATAGATATAAAGGATCTTATAATGATTCTGCTTATATACCCTAAGAATGACTCATTAAATAAAAGTTAATGATAAATGATTGGATTAACTTGGAGGTATTGTGCACAATGAACTTGTTTGCTATTAATATTTTATATTACGAGTGTTTAAGGATTTATTGAACATTGAATAAGATAAAAAAATATATTATGATCTTTTTAAACCATTAAAAAGGTTTCATGACCAGTTAGGAATTTAGTAATAGAAATTGAGACCCCGTCCTCCTTGAATGTGATAAATTAACACATCTCGGATGGTATTTTCATTTTTAGTGTAAGAGGAGAAGGAAATGAGAGATTATGATGAAATATTACATTACAAAAATAAAATTATAGTTCATGTAAGGTACTATAATTATCATATAATTGTTATGTGGGGAAGTGTAACACCCAAGACTTTTATGAGAAATATTTTGTTTTTAAATCATCAAAGTAATCTTTCACTACACACAACACTAGATTGGCTTGCTTTACACGCAATCACGACCTTCCTCGATAGCTTGTGTCGTACGCAATACCGAGTTTCACTAAACAACGATATGCTATTAAAATATTATTAAAACTAGCCGTTATGAATAGTAATAACCACTTTTTGAAATTTTATAAATTTTATTTTTCAAAATGGACTTCATTTTTGGATTTAGAATATCGAAATTAGCCTAGGGTGAATTTTTTGTATTTTTCGAAAAACTTTCAATTTTTGATGAATAGTGAAACCACTAAGTGGTAGTTAAAAAAACTGAATTTTTTATAAAACTTAATTTTACCACTTTTGTGAGTGGAATTTAGAAAATCCGAGAGACATAGTTGATTTCAGAAAATAAAATGTGGTTCAATGAGATGAAAATATTTTTTTGATGAATAGTAACTTTTTACTTTTATTTACCACGGTTAAAAGTAAATAGGGTAATTAAGGGTAAAAATGATATTATTATTACCCTAACACATGTCCTAATTCTATTGGATAAGTGTAATTCGACCAAAAACAACCTTAGTAATAAAATATGACCATTTAGGCCCACTTGGATTAGATTAGGACATTTATTATCAATTTACTTAAAGAAGGGTTAAAATAGTTAAAATTAAAGCTTAATAAGTAAATCATTTTTAATATGGGGTTATACATAAGATAAATTCGACTATAAAAATTCATTAGAAAGATAAATAGATTTCCAACATAATTTTATTTTATTTATAATTTTTAGACATTAAATAATTTAATTTATTTATGACACAACGATGATGTAGTAATTATCTTATTAATGAAATATTGACATAATTGATGTTATAAATACCCAAATAAATGTAATTTGATACTTTTTATTAATTCCACTAATTTATTAGGTTAATATGACATGTTATTATTGATTTAATTAACGTTTTTATAACTAATCATTCTGTTATAATTTTAACAAAAATCAATTTCTAAATAGTGTCAAAATTGACATAAAATAGTTTTTAAAACAAATATTATATTATTATTTGTTATTTTATTCGTAAAAATCTAAGGTTCGGCCAAATGACTTATATAAGGTAATATATATTAATAATAAACAACTTGGGGTTCGTTTGTCTTGTTATAGTAAGTTTATTAACCTTATAGTGTAAGAACACAAGAAGGCACGGTAAAAGTAAAATTATTTAACTGAATGTTAAATCTAAATGATAAGGCTAAAATAAGAACCTAAACTTGTCTAAATTCTATTGGATGAGAGGATTTCGACCCATCCCCACCTTATCTTCGAAATAAATCAATTTGGAGCTATTTAAAACCGAATTTGTCTTTATAATAAAATAATATTTTTAGTTATTCCAAAGGTGCCCCTCTCCTCCCTCTCTTCCTCACACCACTTTGAGCCTTCAAGCTCGGCCAAAACCTTCCAATTTCTTTTCTCCAATTCCCTAGAGACATCCTATAGGTACTGGTCTTCTTCAAAGACGAATTTTATTTCCCTAAAAGGAGGTCTCAAAGAAGCGCTTCAAAGAAGAGGTAATGCCCGTTACCGATTCTTTCATCTTTATTTCTTCTTCCACTTCTTCTTCTTTAGTTGTTTAATCATGAAGTAATAACATAAGTATCACTCATATACTGATATGTTATTATAAGTATGAAACAACCCTATTTCACCATCTATCCATCCTACGGAAAATGAAATCACCGCGCGTGCGTACGTACGGAATACCGTCTCCACGCCGTGGTGTAATCTATTTTCCACCACCACGTTACTTGGATGGGTATAATGGTGTAAATAATGAATATATATGATTATTGTAAATTTATATTGATTCTGAAATAGTATACATACACTCCAATACAATCCCATGATCATGGGAATGATATCATCGCTCGTGCTTACGTACGGAATATCATCTCCACGATGTGATGTGACTCGTTCTACATGATATTCATTGCATAATGATTATATAAATGAATTGAATGAATTAATATGATATATATTACACTAATAACATTCTGTAAATTAGGTATCTCTATCTTAAAAAGAATAATAAGAATTTATTCGACAAAACACGCATAAGAACCAAAAGTAATAAACATCTGAATAACAATTAGCAATGAAATATTACTAATAATAAGCTAAGAATATGACCATATATGATATCATAACAATGAGTATGATTATGGAATAAGTCAATGAAATTATTTAAATCATTATACATGAGTTTCAGACACTTACAAAGAAAATCATACCTAAGGTAAGGGAAATATCACAATCTCATTTTTAAGGGGATGTATAGGGACCTGAAAGAGTACTTCTGGTGGGATGGAATAAAAATAGATGTTGCTGAATATGTCTCTCGATTCTTGGTCTGTCAGCAGGTTAAAGCTGAGAGACAAAAGTTTAAGGGGATGTTACAACCATTACCCATACCCGAATGGAAATGGAAAAACATCACTATGGACTTTGTCACAGGACTTCCTAAAACATCCAAAGGCAATAATGCTATCTGGGTCATAGTTGATCGTCTTACAAAGTCCGCACACTTCATTCCTATTAGAGAGGATTTATCTCTGGATCAGCTTGCCAGGATATATGTAAAGGAAGTGGTAAGATTGCATGGAGTACCACTTTCTATTATATCTGATCGGGATCCGAGATTTACCTCGAAGTTATGGAGAAGTATTCAGCATACTCTGGATACAGAGTTGAGTTTCAGCACTGCTTATCATCCTCAGATAGACGGTCAGTCTGAGAGAACAATTCAAACTCTAGAAGATATGTTGAGAGCTTGCTCTATGGATTTCAAAGGTGGTTAGGATCAACACCTACCTTTGGTGGAATTTTCTTATAATAATAGCTTTCACGCCAGTATTCAGATGGCTCCTTATAAAGCTCTCTACGGAAAGAAATACAGGACTCCAACTTGCTGGGATAAAGTTGGGGAAAGAAAGCTATTAGGACCTGATCTTGTTGATGAGATGGTAGAAAAGGTCTGATCTATTCAACAACACATAAGAGTAGCTCAAAGTCGACAGAAAAGTTATGCCGACAACCGAAGAAAAGACCTAGAGTTTGAAGTGGGCGATAAAGTGTTCTTATGAATATCTCCCTAGAAGAGGGTCATGAGATTTGGAAGGAAGGTGAAGTTGAGCCCTAGATATATTGGTCCTTTCGAAATACAGGATCGTGTTGGAAAGGTAACTTACCGATTGGAGCTTCCACCGAATCTCTCCCATGTTCACGATGTGTTCCATATATCTCTCATGAGAAAGTACATAACTGATCCTTCACATGTACTCAGCTCAGAAGTTGTACCGTTGGAGCATGATCTTTCTTATGAAGAACAACCGATAGAGATTCTGGATCGTAGAAAAAAAGTCCTACGGAACAAGACCACTCGCTTGGTGAAAGTTTTATGGAGGAACCACCAATTAGAAAAAGCTACATGGGAGCTTGGGGATATGATGAGGGAGAGGTATCCTCATCTGTTTGTTACAAAGTGACGAATTTCGAGGGCGAAATTCATTTTAGGGGGGGTAGAATGTAACACCCGATACTTTTATGAGAAATATTTTGTTTTTAAATCATCAAAGGAATCTTTCACTACACACAACACTAGATTGTCTTGCTTTACACGCAATCATGGCCTTCCTTGATAGCTTGCGTCGTACGCAATACCGAATTTCACTAAACAACGATATGCTATTAAAATATTATTAAAACTAGCCATTATGAATAGTAATAATTTTTTTGAAATTTTATAAATATTATTTTTCAAAATGGACATCATTTTTGGATTTGGAATATCGAAATTAGCCTAGGGTGAAATTTTGGTATTTTTCTGAAAACTCTTAATTTTTGATGAATAGTGAAACCACTAAGTGGTAGTTAAAAAAAACTGAATTTTTTATAAAACATAATTTTACCGCTTCTTTGAGTGGAATTTCGAAAATCCGAGAGACACGGTTGATGTCAGTAAGTAAAATGTGGTTCAATGAGATGAAAATAATTTTTTGGTGAATAGTAACTTTTTTACTTTTATTTACCACGGTTAAAAGTAAATAGGGTAATTAAGGGTAAAAATGATATTATTATTATCCTAAAACATGTTATAATTCTATTGGATAAGTTTAATTCGACCAAAAACAACCTTAGGAATAAAATATGTCCATTTAGGCCCACTTGGATTAGATTAGGACATTTATTATCAATTTACTTAAAGAAGGGTTAAAATAGTTAAAATCAAAGTTTAATAAGTAAATAATTTTTAATATGGGATAATACATAAGATAAATTCGACTATAAATATTCATTAGAAAGATAAAAAGTTTCCAACATAATGGTATTTTATTTATAATTTTTAGACATTAAATAATTTAATTTATTTATGACACAATGATGATGCAGTAATTATCTTATTAATGAAATATTGACATAATTGATGTTATAAATACACAAATAAATGTAATTTGAGACTTTTTATGACTTATACTAATTTTTTTAGGTTAATATGACATGTTAGTATTGATTTATTTAACTTTTTTCGAACTAATCATTCTGTTATAATTTTAGCATAAATCAATTACTAAATAGTGTCAAAATTGACATAAAATAGTTTTTAAAACAAATATTATATTATTAATTGTTATTTTATTCCTAAAAAACTATGGTTCGGCCAAAATACTTAGATAAGGTTATATATATTAATAATAAACAACTTGGGGTTCTTTTGGCTTTTTATAGTAAGTTTATTAACCTTATAGTGTAAGAATACAAGAAGACACGGTAAAAGTAAATTTTTTTAACTTAATGTTAAATCTAAATGATAAGGTTAAAATAGGAACCTAAACTTGTATAAATTCTATTGTATGAGCTTATTTCGACCCATCCCAACCTTAGCTTTGAAATAAATCAATTTTGAGCTATTTTAAACCGCTTTTGGCTTTATAATAAAATAATATTTTTAGTTATTCCAAAGGTTCCCCTCTCCTCCCTTATAAAAGGGCACCTCCTCCCTCTCTTCCTCACACCACTTTGAGCCTTCAAGATCGGCCAACCCCTGTCAATTTCTTCTCTCCACTTCCCTAGAGACATTCTAGAGGTCCTGGTCTTCTTCAAAGACCAATTTTAGTGCCCTAAAAGGAGGTCTCAAAGAAGCGCTTCAAAGAAGAGGTAATGCCCGTTACCGATTCTTTCATCTTTATTTCTTCTTCCACTTCTTCTTATTTAGTTGTTTCATCATTAAGTAATAACATCAGTATCACTCATATACTGATATGTTATTATAAGTATGAAACAACCCTATTTCACCATCTATCCATCCTACAGAAAATGAAATCACCGCGCGTGCGTACGTACAGAATACCATCTCCACACCGTGGTGTAATCTATTTTCCACCACCACCTTACATGTATGGGTATAATGGTTTAAATAATGAATATATATGATTATTTTAAATTTATATTGATTCTTAAACAGTATACATACACTCCAATACAATTCCACGATCATGGGAACGATATCATCGCTCGTGCGTACGTACGAAATACCGTCTCCACGATGTGATGCAACTCGTTCTACATGATCTTCATTGCATAATGATTATATAAATGAATTGAATGAATTAATATGATATATATTACACTAATACCATTCTGGAAATGAGGTATCTATAACCTAAAAATAAGAATAAGAATTTATTTGACAAAATACGCATAAGAACAAAAAGTAATAAACATCCGAATAACAAGTAGCAATGAAATATTACTAATAATAAGCCACGAATATGACCATATATGATATCATAACAATGAGTATGATTCTGGAATAAGTAAATGACATTATTTAAATCATTATACAGAAGGTTCGGACACTTACGAAGCAAATCGGACCTAAGGTAAGGGAAATATCACAATCTCATTTTTATCCGAAATTTTTTATACTTTGGAATTTTACTGGGGAGTATTTTATCATCCACATCCATTTTTCCTCAATATATAATATTATTTCCATCCACCTAAAATTATTTAAATCCAGTTTTACCCTTTGGTGAGATTTTCAGTAAAAGATATGAAATGAATATTTTGTCGTTTTTCGTACGAGTTACTTTTTGACTTTTCTGACAAAAGTACGAGAAGAATGTTTTTTTTAACTTATACGACATGAATGGATTTTTAAAAAATTATTTCCAAGAAGCATCCTTTACATGTTTCAAGTTTATTTTTAATAAACTTCTTTTAGTTTAAAATTGTTTGACATGTTAAGAAAGGAAAAATGTTTTAGAAATGATATTTTCCTCAAGAATGGAGTTCAAGTGTTTTATCAAAATTATTTTCCATCTAAGATATTATAGGGTTCTGTTTCTATCCCTATTATTACATTGATTTGATTATGTTGTGATGGAATTATTTTTATGAATTCACTTATCTTATGTGAATTGTTTTATGATGTCACAGTGTTTAAGAATACCATTTTTATTACATAGGTTATGCAATGATGTATGATTTATGATTTTCTGGCACACATAAGAATGGTATCATTATGAGATGGTTGGGACCTATATCTCCCTCCAATTCATTGGGTAAAGATTTTATATCTCATGAGATAGACATGGATGGAACGGCGGGTTAAACCGGTTCAGTGAAACAGGACTGAAACGAGGAGTGAACTCGGTTCAGAAATGGACTTTGTCCGCTAAGATAGTCTTGGCAATGAGTCTTGACTACTAAGAAATGATTCTCTATGATTATGTGTGTATGACACAAAGTTTCATGTTTTATGTTATGATTATTGGGATTAAATTTCACTACTATGATTTACCCCATGTTATGAATTTATGATCTCTTTTGCAGGTTAAGATTTCCAAAAGTTATGTTCTTATGAAAATGATGTAATTGAGATTTCTTTTGTTTACCCTTACTGAGCATTTGAGCTCACCCTTTTGTATGTTTTCTTTCCGTAGGTTAGGAAGAAGGTTATTAAGTAAGATATGCCAAAAGGGACTATAGATATGATGAAATAATGGGGAGGCAGTGTAGATGCTTTATGAACTAGTTGTTTATGTTTCCCAGTTTCTAAAGACACTATACCTATACGGTCCTTTCTTGGTTTTGTTATATGTCGTAATAAGTGTGCTTCAATTTTTAAGTAATAACAATGTATGTAAATATGGTTCGTTATAGGAAGTGAGGAGAGAGAAACAAAAGAATTTAACTTGTAAAAGATGTTGAAAGAAAAAGAGAGAGAGGTTCAACTCTTGAGTACTACTCTTTATAATCTCCTTAAGGCCTCTTTTGGCCTTTTGGTAAGACTAGAAGGTATTGGACGTGGGGGGAGGTCTTCTGAAGTGTATTTGTTAGAAAATAGGAAAGGATCAGAGCTTGAGTGGTGTGAGATGAAGAGGGGATGAGGGGTGGTTTATATAGTGGAGGGGAGGAGGGTTTTCTTAATTTTTTAATCATTAGTTTATTATTTTTCTATAAGAAAAGAAATAATGATGATTCCCAAAAAATAGTAATAAGTTCATGTGATTTCTAACTAATGGTTTCTTACATCATCCATGATGTAGTGAATAGTTTATTTATCTCATAATGTATTTAACAGTAATTACAATATTTTTCTATTAAACAAAAATACAAGTATTTCCAAAAAATCCATAAAATTTATCCGAACCATTTTTTGACATGTATAATCCCAAAATGAACAAAATTTTTCAAGAATATATTTTTATATATGATTAATTTAATTTTTAATTAAAATAATCATTTAATCGACAAATACCAACACTTAAAATAATCATCTTCATTTTTAAGGTGCCTAAATTTTATTTATAATTTCTTCGGTAAGGTTACCATTCATAAGGGTAATATTAATATTAATAAGGGTAAGTAACTATTCATAATTGTATGTTAATATTTATAAGGGTAAGTTACTATTCACTAAAAATTAAGTTGATTCAATCCGAGCCCAAATATCACACTAACTGCAGCCGTGTATGTCCATTTTTTGAAATTCAAAGCATAGAAGTAGAAAATGTAAGTTTAATGGCTTGGTTATGACTATATAATATAATAAACAAGTTTTGTATCATATAGACTCAATGCTTCTTGTAATATTGGCTATCTAATTAATTTAAATTATTTATGATAAATATACCATAAAGTATTTTAGGTGTTATAAATAATTTTCCATGATTGACCATTGTTCTGGATATCATCAATTGAGGTTAAAAATGAAGGATATACCAAATAAAACATTATATACAAGGTACAAACTATGAATAGTTAGTGATTCCATTCAGTCTTGCTAATGACATTGTTATCTTCATGGATTTAATAAATAGAGTCTTTAGTGATTACCTTGATCAGTCAATGGTAGTATTTATAGAATATATTCTTACCTATTCAAATAGAAAATATAAGAATTAATATCACTTGAAAATTGTAATAAAGAACCAAATGAAGAAGAAACTATATAAAAAAATTTATAACGTGTGAATTTCGGCTGAAAAGGGTTTAATGTTTGGCTCATATAATCTATATAGAGGGTATATCAATAGACCCATCAAAGACAGATGTTATTGAATGTTGGACCATAATAACAAAGATTAATTAGATCTATATTTTTCATGGATTAACTATATATTATTGACGGTTTCTAGAGAATTTCTCAAAACTATCTAATCCACACACCAAGATAACTCATAAGGGAGCCAAGTTCTTATGGATACATGAATGTGAGGAAAATTTCAAGGAAATGAAGATAATATTAGTCAACTCACCTTTGATTACATTAACATATAGTGAATACAAGTTTTTAATTTATATTTATTAATTCAAGTAGGGATTGGGATATGTTATTAGAAAGAATGTCATGGTTATTGCTTATGCCTCATGAAAATTGAATATTCGTGAGCATAATTACCCAACTCATGATTTGGTGTTAGCTATGGTAAATTTTCATTAAATATATATAGGAATTATATTTTTAGAGAAAAATGATATATATATATATTCTGATCATAATTTTTTTAATTATATATTCACATAGAAGGAGATGTATATTTTCCTAAAAAGATAGTTAAATCCTATTAAATATTATGATTTATGAGTACATTTCCACATTGGGAAGGTGAAAAAGGTAGATGATTCATTTGTTTGAATGTATAATTCTTGATTAT
Source organism: Viscum album (assembly GCA_963277665.1). NCBI lineage: Eukaryota > Viridiplantae > Streptophyta > Magnoliopsida > Santalales > Viscaceae > Viscum > Viscum album. Next base: position 344,630,255 of record OY728141.1, read on the forward strand.
CAGTGATGATGATCATAAAAGTCATAATATTTATGGATTTGAAAAGTATGTATCTAAAAATCTATAAGTAATGGGAGAAAAATTATATTTCATAATTTAATGTTCATCCATATATGCAAGTGAATATTAAAGAGGTATAGAAGGAAGATGTAGAATTCAAAAAGAGGGATAGAAATCTTCCTGTGTTTAACCTTTATCATTATAGATTGATAAGGTTCATGAACCAAGTATGTATTTTTTCTATACCTCTTTTGAAGAAGGAGGTTTTTAGGAAGCTCATATTTCTTCATTATCTATTCATCACAGAAGTATGATTATGTATAGATATTTGAAATATTACTTCTAGTGGGAATAAATAAAGAGATATATCAAAGAGTCTGTATATCGATGCTTGGTTTTTCAACAAGTTAAGGGTGAGAGACAAAATTTTATGTGTATGTTACATTCATTACCAATACCAAAATGGAATTGGGAAAACATCACTATAGATTTTTTCATTAGACTCCTCAAAACATTTAAACGGTTTAATGTTTTATGTATTGCATTTGATTACCATAAAGATTAATCACACTTCATTAATATTATAGAAGACTTTTATCTAGGTTATATTTCCATGATATACATTAAATAAGTTTTAAGGTTGAATGAAATACAATATTTCATTGTGTCTAATCCAGATTCTAGTTTTACCTCAATATTATTGTAAAATATTTAGCAATATATCGATATTGAGTTGATTTTCAACACCATGTATCATTAATAAATATTCCTCCAATTATAAGAAACAATTTAGACTCTAGAGGGTATGTTGATATATTTTTCATTGGATTTAAAAGGTGTGATGGATGAACAACTTCCTTTATTTTATTTTTCTAACAACAATAGTTTTCACTCAAGAATTAAAATGGATCATTATGAAGACCTCTATGGAAATATATATAAAACTCCAATGTGATGGAATTAATATTAAAAATGAAAGATCTTAGTACCATAGATAGCTAAAGAAATGGAATATAAGGTTATATATATTAAAAAAATACATAAAGGTATCTTAGAGTTGATAAAAATGTTATATTGATATTCAGTGGTGTGATCTCGAATTTGAATTTAGTGACATGGGGTTTCTACTAATTTCTACATTGAATAAGGTAATGAGATTTGGAAAGAATGAAAAACTAATACCTTAGTAAATTTTTCATGTTGAAATTCTTAATCGTATTTGTATGGTAAACTATAAGATATTTATCCCACTAAACCTATCTCAACTCCCTGATGTGTTCTGTGCATCTTTCCCATAGAAGTAAATTTCTAACCCTTCACATCTACTAAACTCTGAGGTCATACCTATGAAGAAATATATTCCATATGAGTAATGACTAGTGGAGATTTTGGAACATAGAAATAAATTTATACAAAAAATACCACTAATATGTTCAATGTATTGCGGTGAAACCACTAGTTCAAATAAGCTACATGGGAACTTTTGGATATGATGAGGTAAGAGAATAATTTTTTTGTATCATAGAGATGAATTTCATGGGTGAAAGGTTGAGAGGGTATGTGAGTATGATATACTCTATAATACGAAATGTAGGATCGAAATAAAAGAGATACTGAGTAAAGTATCTAATGATGGTTAAAATACATGAGGGGTGGGGGTGAAATGTATTCTTTAAAAAATTCGTTTGGAACTTTTAAAGATGGTTATTTTTAACAAGGTTAAACAAGGTAATTCACAAGACCTCTAGTTCTATACACATTCTTGATTCCATAAATATGATTCCGAGAATGTTTATTCGGAAAGGATGATTCCGGAAATGAAACATAACAAAAGTTTACAATGATGAATATTCTACCTTAAAGCATATAGAATCTAACTAGATCAAAGTACATGTACGGGTAAGTATAAGATAGTAATACCTTCCTCAAAAATATGAATGTAGTGGAAAAATTGTAAAAAAACACGTAATAAGTAGTAAATCGTTTAACCCAAAGAGAAGGGTATCCAACAACCATGGATAAAGGTCCCTTGATTTATACTTTCAAGAAAGTCTGTCTTACCCACACCAAGGTAAGCCCTCAGTACTAAGATAGAAGTCTCTCTTGCTATCCCTGCAAGCCCTCAACTTCAGTATAGTCGACACCTCTGTCTTCCTCAGCACGGAATCCCTCAACTTCAAGGTAGTCGGCACCTCTATCTTCATATCCCCAGAAGCCCTCGATTGTACACAAAAACAATCGGATTCACACAAAGAAGATATGAACCAGAAGTTTCGTACGCACTAAGCATGAGAGTATATCATTAGGAATCACTTCAGATAAAGAGTTATCCAAATGTTCTGAGCTCTTTCAAATGAGCTTTTATTTATAGCCATGGATTAAATGGTCAGCTCCCTCTTCCAACGGTCATATTTTTCCATGAATTTTGTAGGGACCTATACATGTGTCTCTCAAACAATAGTTAGTGAGTAACTGAATGCAAGACATCATTTTATAACAAAACAATTGTAAGCAAAAATATGGTTACATAACTAAAATCTAATATTTTGAATGTAAGAAAATGAAAGTCCAGAGTCTAACCAAAAAATAATTTAGAGTCTATAATACAAGGATTTTATGATTCTGTTTTCTAGGAATTCAGAACCAGAACTCTATAGAATTCTAGAGTCTGAATTTCAAGGAAATTCAGAATCTGGATTCACAATAATTCGGAACTTGAACATAGAAAGTTCAAAGTTAGAGTTCAGGAGAATTCGGAGTCAGAACTCATAAGAGTCAGGAGTCTGTATTCAGAGAAGACGGAGTCAGAACATGGAAAAGTTCGTAACAAGAATTCATATTTAGAATTCGGAGTCATAAAGAATAAGAGTTCGTAACCAGAATTCGTAATCCGAATCCAGAGTCAGAACTCATAAGAGTTCATAACCAGAAATCGTAATTAGGATTCGGAGTCAATACTCATAAGAGTTCATAACCATAATTCTGAGAATTCATACCCTAAAAAAAAATGCTTCATATATAGGTAATTATAGGAGTCCGAGGTTTTGGTTTCAAACCAAATTTTACACTTAGAAAAATTATGATATGAACAATGAAAACATGATAAGGATAAATTTCCTTGGGGAAGGAAATTTTTCCTTATAGAAGTAAAACACATGGTAAAAAGATATTTTCCTTGAGATAAGGTGTTTCTGATTTTCAAAAAAAGAAGGAATGGTAAAGTCATAAGAAAACCTTGTTGACTTAACAATCTCCCCCATGTATTAAGGAATGGAAAATTAATAAGAAAAACCTTATTACTCAATAATATCCCCCTTTTTGGAAAGCAAAAACATCCTTACGAAAAAGAATATAAGGATTTAGAATTTTTTTTCTAGATTTTGAAATAAAACTTATCTCCCTTTTCACATTAAAAAAGATTAATATGACTAACTCCCCCTTATGCTTTGGAACACTAAGGATCATATTCTAGATTTCTGGAATGAGACTTTTCATTATCCGGAGTACGAAAATCTTTGTAATGAAAACCCTACTTAGATAAACTCCTCCTTACTTAGGGATATTTCTTCTTTTCATAGATATATTTTTCCTTCTCCCCCTTTGTGATTTTCAAAAAGAGTTTGAGGGAATGGAAAATAAATTATAGTACCTGAAATATGAGTGAAAAGCATGCAAACTGAAATGAGCAACCAAAATTTCATTAAGATTGGAAAAATTTATACAAGGAAAGAAAATAAAACAAAAGATCAGATTTATTTTCCTTCCTTTTCCTTTGGTATCAATTTCTTGACAATGGTTTTCAGTTTATTTAGATCCTTGTGATATTACTATGCTTTATTCTCTAAGGCTTTGATCCTATCATCCTAAGCCTTCAGCGCCTCTGCCTAAACCTTCAACAAGTCATCTTGCTTCACTAGATTTTCTTCAATCTCGATCTGGAGATCCCTTTCTCTTTTCCAACATTGAAAAATAGAGTTAATCTTTCCATTCAGTTCCTTGACCTCCTGAATCCGAGTATTCCGCTCAAGATTTAGCTTTTACTCGAAGCTATTTGTGAGAACCTTCATTTTTTGTCTTGAATATCAAAGGATTCCTTAACATCATCTTGAAACTCATTAGGATCTTTCAAATGTTCAACTATATTCATTGACCAGCTGACCACTTTCTTACAAGATTTTCTGTGGGCATCGTAGTTGATAAAGAAGTTCTTGTAATCAGACTCAATCTTTACACACCTATCCATCACCATGGATATAGAATCTGATTTCTGATTCATTCTATGTTGAATAATCTGACATCTAGAGTCAATGGTTGGAAATATGAGAATGGTGTCAACAAGCTTCTTCAGAGATTGAATGACAGAATCATGTCCTAAAGTTGATGACTCTGAATCTGACACTTTTCTTGGTGATAGTTATTATTCTAGCTCGACCAGCTTCCTATTGGAAGATCCACCAACTTAATTCTTCCTTAAAATTTCTTTATTTAGGGTATCTACAACCACTTGTTTTCCCTTATTGGTTCTCGGAACAACTTCTTCATCTGGAGACTCATGCTCACTTCCAGACAACTGAATAATCTTATCATCATCAAATTTTTCTTTCTCAGATCCTTCCTTAATATCTTCTGGATGAATGGATTCATGAGCATAAATTTCTTCCTCATAAGGTTTATTCACTTCATCTTAATATTTCTCATCAATTCCAGGAGTATCATGTTTCGAAGATCCGGCTTGAGAATTTTGGATTGATAATTTTTCGGAACCACTTTCCTTCTCATGAAAGTCTTCAACTTGATTTATCAGATCAACTCTATCATCACTACTTTCTGATTCTTGTACTTCTTCTATAGCTTCCTTTTTATCAATAACCTTTTCAAGTACATTTTCCGAAGTGAGAAATTTCTTACCCAGAGTCTCAGGTAATGGTTCCACCAAGAATGATTTTGGTACAGTAATATTCTCAGATTCTATTTCAGTATCCCTTAGAAATGATTCCACAATTTTAGCCTCAAACATTATCTTTTTAAGCTTCTTATCTTTGTATTGCTTCTCAATCTCATCGGCTACCTTCTTTTTCAAAGCATTGACATCTGCAGGATCCAAGCCAAATTGTGTCTCTCCTTCCTTCCGATTATTTTTGTTTTCTCTCCATTTAGCTACTACCTCATTCGGATAGGCTTTCTGCTTCTTGGGATTTGGAGTTGCAGACAGAGTTTCTTTGGACTTATGGGTTTTCTCTATTTCTTCTACTTCCTTCAGTTTCCTCTTTTTTCCAGCCTTCTTCGATGGTTTAGCCTCCTCTCTTTTCTTCAGAACAACTTCTGCTTCTTCAACTGGTAGATCATAAAACTCTCTGGAATCTTTATAAAATCCTAAATTCATTCATTTCAATGTATCATATCTTACTAACATGACTTTTCAATTCCATGGCTTTGAACAGCAAGGAATTTTGAGGGACTCAAGACATCGAACAATCAACTTGGAGAGTATTGTTGGATACATGATTATATGTGCTCTCAAATTCCCATTCTTGATATTCTCTATTGTAATGAGAATATGATTCATTAGATTGATCTTCCTTATATTTACCAAAAAATCCAAGATATACATATCACTTTTCTTCAGCATGTCCTGTTTACCCTTTCTTGGTACGATAAAACCCTGAACCCATAACTCAAGGATCCGATTATTTGTAGACAAATGAGAAATCTTTTCATTCTTGACATCTGTAAGTCCATGACATTGTATATCCTTCACCTTTATAAAGCTTCCTTGAACATCTGGAAGCTTGTGGGAACAGAACTTGGCTTCCCCTTCGTAAGAAAGCCCCACTAAGCTAGAAACCTTGGTGTATGAAAGGGAATAGGTTTTTCCATAACTCTTGTATGAAAACTTATCTCTCCCTTCTTCCTTAAATAAAAAATAGACTCATAAAACTCAATGAGTAGATCCGGATATACTATATATTAAGCTCCTATCTTTGATATGGATACAGTCCCCCATCTATTAAGCTTGATATTCTTTTAAATAATGGAGTCATACTTGTTCAAGAAATTAGGATGCACCAAACTTTATCTGTATATTTTTCACTCAGCAATCGGCTTGATAGAAGACATATCTTGATAAGGAACATCACCAGAAATTTGGAATTAAGAAACCTTTGAAGATCTGAAATGGGATTTTGAAGTGGGGCAGATCTTCGACACACAAAATCTTGGAAACTGATGTTGGACAACCATCGGGGGTCCCCTTTTATAGGTGTTGATGCGACAATTCATCTCCTTATCTCAATACAATGGCTAAGAATTCTTCTGATCAGATATGACAGTTGAAATGATAGACGTAAGGAAAATTTGGTAGGATCCGATCTTTGGAGGTTTTTAAAAGAAAACATTCAGATTTAAGGAAACTAGAATCTGATAAATTTGAAAAAAACACAAAAGAAAATACTAGAATGTAAAATGTGATTACGAAAACTGAAGAAAGAATCATAGCTTTTGGATTTTCAGGAGAATTATTCATATTGAAGAATATTATTCTTGAAGGAATTAAGATTCCAAAAAAAATTGAGCATGAAAAGAAAGAGAGTACGTAGATCTTCATTATGAAAATCTTCCTTACAAAAATCTTCATTATGAAAATCTTCATTATGAAAATCTTCATTATGAAAATTTTCATTATGAAAATTTTAGACTTTGAAAAAGAAAAAAATCTTCATTACGAAGAATTTTAAAAAACTCCATTTCGGAATTTTGAAAAAAACTTCATTACAAAAAATATGAAAAACTTTATTATGAAAAATATGAAAAAAATCATTACAAAAAATATGAAACACTTTATCACAAAAAAGATGAAACACTTCATTACGAAAAATATGAAACACTTAATTACGAAAAATTTGAAAAACTTCGTTACGAAAAATATGAAACACTTATGAACAAATGTACTACCCCTGTGAAAATGAGTTTATCACTGTAAAGAGATTGATTCCACAAGAAGTTAACAATGAATATTACTTTATTTGATATATTATGTTACACATAACACTTAGTTAATAGTTAATTATCCAAAATTCTAGGTTGTCTTGTGTTAAACATGATACTAAGTTTTAATAAAACCTTGATATATTATAAATATTTTTTAAATGATAAAATTATAACACAAACATTAAACATATAGATATTAATTTTAATAAATAATTATTAAATGTTGAGTATAATGGTTTTATATAAAGAAATCATTTTGGTAAAATGTACTTAATTTTTTTATAAAGTCCTTATATGTTTCAAAAATACTATTTTCTCAAAAAAATGTTTTCTTATTTCATTTTGTGAAAATTAAATAAATTAATTTTTATTAATATTATAAAAAATGTTTGATAAAATAAAGTTCTTTTTTTAATTCATCATATCAAAATTATCTTAGTGTGAATTTTTGTGAATTTTCTAAAAAGATTAATTTTTTTGATGAATATTGAAAAATATTGAATTTTAATTAAAAACTAACTTTACAAAGTTACATTATATTTTAAATTAGTTTTAATGTATAATTATTTAAATTATATATCCATTAATTCAATTTAGGCCAGTTTAATCTATTTGATATCGAATTTTGATATAATTTTGTTTTCAAACTTTTGAAAAAATTTTATTTAAAAAACCACTTTCTCAATAGGTCTATGTGCTTAATTATAAATTAATATTATCCACTTATATAGATGAAATTTGGAAAAAAGTATTCCCAATATTTAATCAGAATAATTTATTTTATCTGATAATATTAAAATAATATTTCATCAAAATAAAAAGTCAAAACTTTAAAAGTTATTTATTGCGGTTAAAGTAAAAAAATTATTTTTATTAGAGGTTAAAATAAAAGGATAAGGGCTAAAAATAACCCAAAACATTTAAAACCACATTTTTATGGCCATATGTTGACCTTATAATGTAAAATTCCTTATAAAACTCCATTTTATAGACTTGTGGATAGATTAAAATGTGGATACTCCTTCTGCTTTCTGAAAAGATACAAGTGTGCCGCTCACCTCACTTATAAAAGGTAAACTCTGCTCCTATCCTATTAAAAAATTAACAACATTTTAGTTTGGACAATAACTACCCAAATAACTTACTAAATTCTACAATATCATCCTATAATCCTTATTTTGACCGAAATCGTACCTAGGAAGGCTTTTGGTGCAAACCTAATTAGGATTCCCGAATAAGAGGCAATGTTCTTCAACGAGCATTTTTATCTTATTTATTCCTCCAACTTATTCAATTATTATTTTAAAATGACGATATAATAACATATATATATTTAATATTATTATATATTGTTATTTTATGGTCATTATGTACAATCATCTATACTTTTATCAAATGGTTTATGAAATCACTACTCTTGTGTATGCAGGACTACCGCCTCACGAATTGATGTAATTCGTCTCTGAATTAAAACTTTTGAAGGATATGAATAATGATGGATAAATTATTTATAAGTTATTTTTAGAATATTATTATTTTTATGTAATTATTATATACTACATAACTTTATAATTTCCATTCTATGGGAATATGATAACATCACTCATGTGTACGAAGGACTACCACCTCGTGAAATGATGTGATTCATCCATGATTTACATGGAATGTAATAAGGATGGATTTAATGAAAATATGTGATATATATGACATAAAAATTATTCTATAATTGTAATATATAATTTAATTTTTGTTCTTTCATTCTGATGTAAAAATAGAATCCATTTTGTATGCGTACTTATGACCTATCATCTCAAAAAACGGTGTATTTCATTTTCTGTCATTAAACTTTTTGGATTAATAAAAATAAAAATATTATAAAAATATATTATATTTATATATTGGATAAAATTTTGAATATGGTTAAACCATTGTCAATTTAATAAGACTAAAATTACAAATTCAAAACATACATGAAATACAAAACAATTATTTCCTGAAACATGACATTAATGTAGAATTGTTAATAAAAGGGTAATTAATGGTTAAAAGAAAAAATATATGGTATGATATAATAAATTTATATTTTTTATAAAATTGTTTTTAACATGTGTGATGGCATTCGGGACATAAGATAAAGGGTTTTTATCTCTATTTTCTTTCATTGGGTCATATGATATGTTATACACCTATTACTGAAACGAGGATTATATACACACCATTTGACATGTAATATCATAAATTTATATATTATTAGGATTTTTTAAGTCTCATTTTATGTTATTCCTTCATGTTTCTTGTGATTCAAATTTAACAGTGTGGTAACGATTTTATGTAACAATCTCATCGTTTAATGTGATTATTTAGGATTATATTTGTAATGTTAAAATCTTATTTTCTATATCTAAGTAAACTCATGAAATTTATTATCCTGTGGTTATTACATTAGAATAAATTTTTTTCCTTTATTTTCCCATATTTATATAATTAAGAGTTCAAATAAATGTTTATAATAAAATCATCCTTATTTATCTATTCAGTCGGAACTCCATTTTCATCCAAAATCATATTTTATAAAAAAAATCAAAAAAATATTTATATTATCCTATTATTTTTAAAATAATTTTTTTACTCATGTTCAAATATTTTAAGAAATGTTTTGATTGAAATCTTTATGCATTTCTCAAAAAAATGCAATGTTGTATTTACTGAAAATTTGAAAGGAATATTATTTTGAACGTGTATGACATGAATGTAATTTCACAACATTATAAAAATTATTTTATTTTTAGATTAATTTATAAATTTTCAAGGTTATTGTTTAATAAAATTATTTTAAAAATGTTTTAGGTTTTAAAGAAAAGTTTTTTTTCAAAGTGAATGGAATATTTTCCTCAAGAAATGTTTTAAATGATACTTCAAAATCATTTTCCATCAAAGATGAAATCCATGGATGTTACCTATTTTTTACTAGGGATGTTATCCAAGGATACCATTCATATTATTTCAAATAATAGTGTATATTTATGATGAGAAGTTATCTATTAAACTCATTTCTCTTCCATGTGTTATGCCATGATAATATACTTATGAAACCTAGTTATTTTTATTGGTTATGTTATGTTGACATGTTGAAATGATTATGAAAGCTATCTCTTTTACACATGTACTAATACGATGAAATATTTATGAAACCCGTCTCATTTAAAGGTTTATGATATGATGAATATTTTATGATCTTATTGCACACATATGTATGATTTAAATTATGATACAGGTGATGCCTATATCTCTCTCTAATGAATTAGTTAAGGATTTATATATTATGAGATAAAAAATATTAGAACTGGGAGTGAACTTGAATTTTTCTACTATGATGGTCTTTGGAGTGAACCTTTACTACTATGATGCTTTGGGGAGTAAACCCATACCAATATTACAGCCTTGGCAGTGATCCTTGAATTCTATGGAAATGATTTTATATGCACATGTGTATGCCACAAGTTCATTGTCTTATACCAATTTTATGGTCTTAGGTATCATGTTCTTTGATTTCCTTATGATTAACATCTTATTAATCACCAATCCTTATGAACTAGCTCAAGTTTATGATCTTTGATATTCAGAATATGGTTATGAAATGTTATGCTCATGTTCTCATACCCATATGCTCGTGTTATTCTTATGTATATCCCTTTTTTACCACTTACTGAGCATCTGAGCCCACAATTTATGATGTTCCCTTTCCTCAGGTTGTTAATAAAAATATTATGTATAATATTTATAATATGGGAGCTAGATACTAAAAAAATATCTAGATATTATGTAGTTCTCTTATAAACCATTTTTTTGTGTTTACTAATTTCAAAAGGCCCTATACATTTGTGATACTCAGGCATTTATTTATATAATGTTATGAATATTCTTATAAAAATATGTAACATATATGTATGAAAATATTGGGTGGAAATAATTCAACTTATAAATTTTTTAAACAAAAAACAATGAATAATGTAATACATTGATTGAGGTATAATTGAAAATTTTGATCTGAGTTATTAAGATAATATCAATGTAAATTAATAATGAAAATTATCAAATTAATTTTTTTATGTTTTAAAATAAATGATAACATATGTTATTAAATAAATTAAATAGATAGAAAACACAATTTATAAATCATACGTTAATAGATTGATGTTACCCCTTATATCTTCATTTCTCAACTTGAGAGGTCAATAATAAAAATACCTAAATCTTAATGGTGATCAATAAACATATACCTCACAATTTTGGTTTTTTGAGAACACTTTTGAGCTTTACCAACATCTAATGAAACCAATAGATAAAAATGATGATATGGAGGAGGTTCTCCTAGTGAAAAACCAACACAAATACACAAACAAATATCTTAAATGGATGATTGAAATTGGTAATGAAATATTTGATGGAAATGTTGAGATCCTTGAGAGATTGAAAAGATGTTGTTGGCTCTATGAGAGTATTTTAATGATTCTATAAGTTTAATGTTGATTTGTACTTATGAGAAATTTTGGGAGAAATATTTCTAACCGATATGTTCTAAGATGCAAAGGGAGTCCTTTTATACAATCCAAGATGTGCATAAACATTAGGGAATCCATTAGGTGTAACAAATCTAAGGAATATAATCATAACAAAATTTTTGACTGAATTAAATGCATCCTCATAGGAGTTGTCTTCAAACCATTGGATACTCGGTTTCCACCACCAAGTTGCAGGTGGCCTACATGGAGCTAAATTGTCTTAGAAGACCACCAAATACTAGTTATTGGAAACTAGATGAATCTATCTGATTATCTATTCACCATTTGTGGGATGCTTCCTTAAACAGGTGAGTCGGTGTTGCATAAATTTCTTTATCTTCATCCATGGCCACCTCAAAATGATTCTATTTTCTTATAAGAATATTTAAACATGATTCCAACGATTTGATGAATGAATATAAATAACACCAAGGAATTATAAGTGATTTAAATGATATTCAATATTCCACTAAAAACCATCACTTGATATTAAAATTAAATACTAAAACTCACTTAAATGTATTTTTTAGAAACATATGTGTGGGTTTGTGATCATGAAAACACCCTGAGAGAGGGATAGGTACAACAATATCACCTATTTTAATGATCTAAACACATAAACTAAAAATATAAATTAAGATTAATTAATTTAAGATAGTGATAGAAAATTAATTCAAGAGATTAATAAAAGATATTGAAGGTGCTCAAAGTGTAACTATATCAAGTATTATATTAACAATTACAATTATAAATTTCAAAATCACCCCATTTTTAAAAAAACTAATCATTAAATATAAAAAAAATAAATAAATTTATCATGAATCCCCCTTTTGAAAAACTATTAAAAAATACCCCTTTGAATAAAAATAATTTCATCAAAAATTTCTCCTCCTATGTGATTATCAAAAAGAAACAAAAATAATATAATTATTTAAATAAAAATGCAAGGGATATTTTGAAAGACAAAAAATAATTCTGAAGAAAAAGTTTTAAGAACGAAAATATTTTTAAATGGAAAAAAAATATTTTAAAAACACCTCTTAAAATCAAAACACCCCAAATAATATTATTATTAGAGAGAGAAAGAAATGTAAAATAGTGGAGAAAAATAAAAGAAAAACAAAAAAGAAAAATATAATAAATTGAAAAAAATGTAACATCAAATCTCCCCAAATAATAGGATCATTATAGAGTGTGTGTGTGTTGAAATTTAAAATAATAAAGAATAATGGTTTAAAAGGAAAACATATAAGATAAAAAATTTAAAATAAAAAGAGAAAATACATAAAGAGAAAGAAGAAGAGAAAATAAAACTATTACATACCTTTTCCAATACACAATTTTATTCAAGGGATGATTTTACCTCTAATTAATTACTACTTCATTGAAAGAGATTTTAGAGGTTATTAATTTAAATTGAAACCATAATTCTATATAATTCATTGTTCTCCATTTCATAAAATTTAAATTTGGGAAAAAATTATATAAATGAGAATATTTATTTAAAATATTTCACACATCAATAATCTTAATTAGGTGTTATAAAAAACCTTTTTCAAAAAGGATATCATATACACATTTATCATATATGTTTCTAAAATAAAATTAGTAACATATTTTGAAAAAATAAAGGTGAAAAATGTAGTTATTTTAAAACAATATTATAAAAAGTTCTTAATTTGATGAAATATTTTTTTGAAATTTTGAAAATAAGAGATTTTTTTGAAAATAAACAATTAATTTGAAAAACAATGATCACAACTAATGAATATTTCTGAATTATAGAGCTATGGATATCTCTCAAATGAGAGAATAAGTAAGATAATGGGATCATAACCACAATATATATGATAAATAATAAATTAAATATTTAAAATAAAATAAATTTTGAAAATATAACTCAAGATATCCATTTATAAAATTAATATTTTTACAATAGAATCATTCCTAATTCACCTTTATTGAATTCATAATGATCAAGGGATAAATGTATGGTGAAAATATATATGTGTTGATATTCCATGTTAAAAAATTTAAGTGAGGCACCACCCTTTCATAATTTATTATATTATATTAATGTTTCGGGTGTGAGAGTATTGGATAGGGTTTTTATAGATATTGATAACACATGTGTTTTCACACTTATTAGGTATATGATCAAATGTAATCCCAAAGTATAAGATATTGTGTTGCATCCATATTATTTAGGCACAAAAAATCATGTTAGATATTTATTACAGTATATATGTATAAAGAGAAATATAGTTTTTATTCTTATCAATCCATAATACAAGGTATTTTCCTAGAATATTTAATGTTTAAGTAGTACCTTTACAATCTCGATAGCATTATCCCAAATTAGAATTAGAAAAATAAGTTATTTTAAAAGGAGTTCCATTCAGATAAAACAAAACAAGTATTTTAGATCCTTTTAAATAATAAGGAATCATATTATCAAATTTAAAATTATATTACTTTGGATATTATTTAAAATAGGAATAAAGGAAAACACTGAACATGATATCATCCTATGTTGTTGTAAGGTATAATATTCTACCAATCATACTTCTATAAACCTTGTTGTCAACTTTTTTATTGGATTTATCAAATGTAATATTACAATTTATTCATATGGGAGTTCTAATTTCATTATAATTATCCATAAAAAAATATTTTTAAGATTCCATTGGTTCCAATTCTTTGGTTTAGAAAAATTAAATCATTTATTTAATAAATTTTAAAACTAAGAAAGTATTTGGGTTCACCCATAAAACCTATTTCAAATTATTTTTTTATTAAATTAGAAAATTAAAAACAAATATTTTAGTTGGAAGAGTCTAAAATAATATCACTAACATAAATTTTAACGAGTAAAAAATCATTTGTGATATGTTTTAGAAGGAGAGTTGAATAATATTTTCACATATTAAAAACTTTTAAAAGATGATAATTTGAGTTATGTTCATACCAAAACCAAGTGGCTTGTTTTAAACAATAAATATATTTTTTAATTTGATAATATAATTTGGAAAAAGGGGATTTTTAAATCCATGTGGTTATTCTAAATTTGTTTTTAGTAATAAGAACATTTTAAAAGATTTTTTTACATCAATTTGAAAAATAAATATATTTTTAAAAGGTTGGAGCTGAAGCCTCATTTTATTATTTAAAGAAAATACCTCTTTATACTGGGTAGAGGGAGACCCATTACTTAGCCCAAAGTCCCAAGGCCAAGTGGCCTGAATACTAGGCTTGAAAGCCCATTTTTTGGCCTAAAGGGACCATTTGTTAATAGAACTACTACAGTACCTAGGATGCTACAGTACCACCACTGCTACAGTTCCTACTCTAGTGCCTCTGCCGCTATAGTGTCACCGTCACAACAGTTCCGCCGCTGCTATAGTACTGCTATAGGTCCCTGCTACAGTACCCCTTGAAAATTAGTCCGTAACCAGATTCTTAATGAAAAATGGGTGTAAATGTTTCATAATATTCAATTCATTATGCTTGGTTATAACCTTTAGCTATTAGATAGGATTTATTTATGGTGATATTACCATATTTATCTATGTTTTCTATAAAAATATACCTAGATCCAATAAAATTTATATAATTATATATTTTTATGAGATTCTATAAATAATTTAATTTAAATTTGTTTAGTTGATTATTACTATAAATATACCAATTTTCATCATTAAGATCATTGTTAAGGTCATGGGGTTTAAGGTGAGAGAAAAAGAGAAGGTGTAAAACCTAATTTAAAATAGATCTATGGTAGGATTTTTTTTCTTTTAAATATCTAATGAAATTTTCAAGGGGATGATATTTAGTTTTTTTTGAAATCTTTGGGAAAAAAAATTTCAATGATGTTATAGTTATTATTAAACTATTTAGTTTATAAGGGTTCATTTAAAACACCATTTTCAAAAAAAACATGTCAAGAAAGTGGTTTTAGAAAATTTTCATCAAAAACTCCATGGATTGATTCTTCAACAATTATAGCCCTTTTCAAATACATGATATAATTTTATTGATTTTTATTACCCAATAAAGATACATTCATTAGTTTTAGAATCAAATTTACCAGGATTATATTAAGAGTATAAAATAAAAGACATGTAACCAAAATTTTAAAAAGATGAGTTTAATTTTTTATTAATCCAAAGTTTATTAGGGGGACTTTTGAGGAAGGTATTATGAGAACCATATTAGTGATATAACATGTAGTACTCAAAAACTCAACAAAATAATATTTTGGTAAATTTATTCATTTAAAATAGTTTGATCAATTTCTTGGATAGTTTGATTTTCCCCCTCTACTACTATATTTTTTTATAGGATTTATGGAGGACAAAATAATTATTTTAATAATCAAAAGATCATAAATCATAAAATAAATTGCTTTTGAATTCTGAACCATGATCACTTCTAATTGAAATAATTATAAATCCTTTTCCATTTTATACTTTTTAGAAAACATGATATATGATTTTCAAGCATCACATTTGAGATAAGAAATATGACAAAGTGAATCTTGTAAATTCCTTAAAAATAAAAAAGTTACAGTATTTTCATCATAAAATTTCAAATTGAGAAGGTCTAAATAAATAAATAAGAATTAATTCAAGATTTTTTGACTAATAAATATATTTTTTTAATTTTGAATGAGTATTTTTGTTTCTTACCATACTGAAATGATTTCTAAACATTGTCATCTTTGAAATAATGTTTGTGAAGATCAATTAATAGTTGATAATAGTTGAGTTTGAAATGTGAATATGTTATATGATGAGCAAGGATTCTATAAAAAATCCATAACTCCATAACTTTTACACTAAAGCATAATATGTTTTGGGTTTTTATATATTTTAAATTAATTTTATAGACATTTTAAAATCAACATGTGGTAAATAAAATTTTTTATTTTCATTTATATTTTTTTAAAAATATTTTCTGAAGGAAATTTTACAACATATATTACACAACTAAATAATACTTAGTAAATTGTGTTTCAATACTTTTACAAACAAACCATTTAAAATTAATCTTTATTTATAAAAACCAATAATACCTTCAATTATTATCTCACCCATATAATCATCATTAAAAGTAAACCAACCTCTTTAATGTTTATTGATTTGATAAAATTTAGAGAGGTCACCACAAATGTATTTTGAGAAACCACTATATAGATACCACATTGATTCTTAGGTTATTCTTGGAAGACACTTTAACTAAAAAATTAAATGACTAAATTTTTTAGTAACCATAAGAACATGGGTCTACTTATGTTGAATAATAATTATTTGGGAATATATATTTGTTTGGAATATTGTATTCTTTTGGAAAAATTATAATAAATATGAATTAACTATGGTATCTCATATCATGAATTCTTTTAATCACATTCATAGTTTAAATAACCAATTATCTTACAATAATTACAAAATCTAGCTTTTGATAAACCCTAAAATATGTGGTTTACAATATATTTGTTGAGGTGGATTCATGATTAGAGAAACCAAGGATGGCCCATTATTTTTTGTGATTTTTAGTGGCAAATTTTATATTTATATTTTATTCACCATTAGTGAATTTAATAATATAAATTTTGTGGTCTTTAATGGTGGATTAGATTTTATTAACATCTAATTGACTCTTAAATTTCGTGGATAAATCTTTTTTTTCTTTAAAAAGAATATCCTTAAAAATGATAACTTTTTTTCTTCGATATCTTTCTTATATTTATTTTCAAGTTCATTATATGTTGAATTAGGTTTATGAAATCCATTTTCGAGTTTATAATGAGAATATTTTAGATCTTTATAATTAATTTAAATATTGTATTATGAAGTAAAATAAGAATAAGAATAATGAGAGGAAAAGGAAGAGGAGGAATACATAAGAAGATGGGTACAAACCTTATATCTTCGTAAACATGAACCATAAGGTACTTCGGACTTGAGTCAATTCAAATGGAAAAATGAATTTAAATCCATGGAGTCATCAATTGATTTCAAAAAAATTTCTTTTAAAGACTTATGAACTTGTTTATTTTTTAATATTCTTTTTATATATGGGGAAATCTAGATTAATGTGAAGTTTCTTTTTATATTCACAACACATCATATTAGTTCTTACATTTTGAATTTAATTTTTATATTTTTTGTAGAATTTCTTATTCTTGGGGAAATTTCTTATGTTCTTGGAACATTGAGCATTTTCTAGATCATCACCTCTAGATAAATCAACATTAATAGATTTAAAGGTGGTGAGTTTCTTCAATTTTTTACTTCATCTGACTCCTTTTTATCTTGTTTCTTCATTATTATTTCAAATGTCAGTTGAGAAATGATGATTTATCTAACAAATATATTCTTCAAATCCTTTAATTCTTGACCGATAGTTTATTTAGGATCCCATAAGCCATGTAAAACCCATAATATTTTTAATGATAATTTTTGTAGACAAATAATCACTGATGAACTTTATACCATTACGAATGTATTTAAATGTTGTAAAAATACTCATAAAATATTATTTATAATTAATAATAAAACTGTAAAAATCATGGAAATGAATATCCAATCCTATGTATTTTTTTTGAGTGATTCTTCTAATAATTTAAAATTTTAATTAGAATCTTTTTTAAGAATAAATACTATTGAAGTCATTTATATGAAGACCATAATATAATAAATTCATAGAAATGTTTTTAAGTTTAAATTCTTAACATATTTTGGGGTCCATATTTTTTCAGATTATTTAGTTGGAACATGCTCATGTATTACCATTTTCTAAATGGTTTAACTAATATTAACAATAAATGTTGACATATCATTCTTCCAATTGGAATAATCAGTTCTATAAAATACAGAAGCATGTGAATTGGAATTAGATTCCACAAAAATGATATAGGGAATCAACTAAGATTTTTTTTTTGAAAATAACCCTAATTTTTTAAAACCAGTTTTATTTGTGAAAACCAAATTGCACTCCCTTTATAATTTTTTTGGTTGGAGGTATATAGAATAATGGGGGTAAATTTCCCTTTTATATTTTTTCAAATGAAAATGAGGAATGAAGTGAAAAATAAATTGAGTGATAGTTGATAAATTTGATCTATGTTATCAAAGATAATATAAAAGGAAATTAAGCATGGAAATAATAATACTCAATTTATGAAATTATGTGAAATGATGATTAAATATGTAATGAAATAATGTGAATTGAAAGCATGCAACACTCATGGCTCTACTATAACAGGTAAACACCATATACTAAACTATTATTCAATTCATCCTTTAAAGAGACTTTATTCATTATATTTTATATATTATTTTAATAATTATACATATATCAACGAATTTTTTTAATTAATTATATAAATATTATATAAATAGTAATTTTTTACTTTTTTGGAAAATTTTGGTTTTTAGTTGAAAATACAGTTTTCAAAAATCATATATTTTTTGGACTTTATCATTTTTTACGAATGATATATAAGTTTATGAATTATTTTGAGTTATAAAATTTTAATTTTATGGAATAAAAAAAAATTCAAAATATTCTTTGAATTTATACATCCCGTGTCCAACATTTTTAGAACTAATTAAAATGTTACTTTAATAAAAATTTGAATATTACTCTTTTATATAAACCATGTATTTTAATTGGTGATTATATTTTGGGTAAACTTGAAATCATTTAAACCATTATTTTTTATAAAAAATTCATTTATTTCAATAAAATAAATATACAATATAACTTTGTCTTATATATAAATATAAATCATAAAAACTCTATTTCTATAAAAAATATTTTTACACAATTAAGGGTATTAATTTTTAAATTAAATTTTATCACATATAGAATGTTTATTTGATAAAATTACATCTAAAATTCAAATTATATGTATCGAATTAGTTAAAAATTTCAATCATAATATTTTTCAAAAAAATTAATTAGTAAGGCTAAAAATTAATTATCATTGAAAAAGTAAATGGGGTAAATTGAGTTTAACCTATTGTAAATTCCATAAATCTTTTGAAAAACATGAATTTAATTTAATGGTTAATATTTGGATCAACTAATAAATGTTTAACCTAAACCTTTTCATTTTTTTCCATTGAAACCTGATTAGCAACCTTACATTATTGAAAATGTATGGGCTACTCCCAAAACCACCCTTATCATCACTTATAAAAGGGTAACAGATTCACCACTCTAAGACACAAATATCAGTATAATTTTACCTTGAAACTATAAAATTTTAGTCTTATTATAATAATCTTCCACTATCATAATCCCCTAGACACTCATAGATTTCCTAATTCCTTCAAATTCATGGAGACTTTAAGGAAAATTCAAATCCCTGATGTAAGTATTATCAACTACTTAGTTTTCTTTTTAATTATCTTCAATCAAATTTACTATAGACACACCATTATAGTTATGTTATTAAAATTTATACACTTTAATTTTACTATATTAAGTTTTATATTATTATTTATTCATACACCCCATCTATTAAAAAAATAAAGTTGTTGTTCATACGTTGTGTAGAGTACCACCTCTAGAATATAACATGTTTTGTTTTCCTTCACCTATTTAAAAATTTAGATGTAATTATGGTATTTAGGGATAAATAAAATTTTAATTACTTTGATAGGGTTCTGGAATGGAAAATTATAGAACCTACTAATGATTTGATTAACAAATTATCATCATTAATTTAATCATTTAAAATAAGAATTATAAGAAGATAATATTTTATTCGAATCATGTTTGATTTAAATATCCATTAAATATTATAATAATACATTAAATTTATAATATATCACACTAATTAATACTAAATAAGCTCCTTATACTTATGGTATAATAATATTACAATAAAACTACCTCATTATCATTACTTAAATTTGGGTATGTTCATGTTTGGTTCAATTTAACCACCTACTTGAACAATACTATGAATTTATATCATGGTTGAATATGAAAAATTATTTATTTATATAGGATTTATATGCGTAAATAATCATTATTTTTGGTTCTGGAGATATTATATTAAAATCTAGTTCATCAATAAAATAAACACCCTCCATTCACTAAAAATCACCAAAACATGTTTATTATTAACAACATCTTCTAGGATAAGTTTGAAAATACTCATGAATGGAATTTGAATCATCCTAAATTATTAAAAATCATCCCTTAGTATAAAATTAAGGGACTATTAATAATTTACTTTGGAATAATAATGAATACAATCATCACTATTATTAAACTAGTACAATAGAACAAAACTATATACACCAATCTGGAAAATCGTAAGAATTCATTTAGAGAATGGTTATTTATGAAGATTGTGAATGAAAGTGGATATGAGTAATATTATAATTTATGTTATTATGATAGTTATAATTATGAAACATGAGGCTAAATTATGTTTGTATAAGTTGGGAAATGAGGTAAGGGTTTTCCATCTCAAATTCCTATATTTGAGACATATTTTGTATTACGAGCCTAATTTAATTTATATGATATATAAATATATTGACACTGAAAAATGTGTTTCATGAACACGTCCACAAAATTAATGATTTTATCTTCATCTAGACTGAAAATTTTGAGTTAGAGTGAAAATTTTCCTCTACACAGGAAGGAACATATTGGATTTCCATGTTCCACAATAATTCTCACACACCGAGGGATGTAGATTCTTTAGAAATTATTCGCAGTCAAATAGAATGGTGGTGAGAACATCCCTACAAGAATTAACCATGGATTCCTAAAAGTGCTAATAAAAAGGATTTGAAGCCTTAAGATGCATTTTTTATTGTCTTTTTTGAAATATTTGGCATTATAAAATAACCCAAGAGAATAGTTAACTTTAAATGATTTTATTTAACTTTTCACGGTTCCAAAATGGATATATAGACCAAAAGTTATGAATGTTGAATGCCATGAATATTTGGAAAAGGAATTAAAGCTCCCACACAGAGTCCACACGCAATCTATCTGTGCAAGTCCCATACACAAGCCCCATTGTGCAAGCCCATTCACGCAAGTCTTATTATGCTATCCCATTCACATAGGTCCACCTACCGGTCTATAAATAGACCCCTTTTACACTAATTTTTAAATGATGAATGAGCTCCTAGATGATGAATCAAGGTGAGGGATCTAGTCTCACTACACCTTCATCCAAGTACTCCATCCATACTTGGGAGAGATATTATTTATATCCCTCTACATGGATGTGTCCCCCACAAGGGTGAGGCATTCCAATCATCTAAATTACTACTTGGGAGAGGTACTTCCAATCCACCCAAGTAATAATTATTCAAGTCACATCCAATCTGAAAAAGTGGAGGTATGTCCCTGCACCCCCACTCTGGATTAGTTTTAGGATACGATCATGGGCCTTCAGGATAGTCCCTTTACTACCACGACAAAACTCCATAAAAACTGGAGAGTTTCACCATTAATTTTCTGGACGGGTCGAGGATCTTTTGTGTTGAGACACATACAAATTCTACCTCTCATTTAAAATCACTATGAGTTAAGATACTCATAATTTATCCAAAAATATGGGCATCCCCTTAAGTTTAATCCACAACTAAACATATATAATCACCATGAGTTGAGATAATCATCATTATTTAAGAAATATGGACATCCTCCTAGTGGTAATCCCCATACAAAAGAAATCAACATGAGTCAAGACACTCCTCATGGTTCTATAAATATGAAAATCTTCCTAGGTGTATGCCCTAACCAAACCCAATCACCATGATTTGAGATACTCCTCATGGTTCCAAAATTAGAGCATACCTCTTGGAGTAATCCCTTAGTGTTTCTTATAGGAGGTCATACCCCTCACTTCCTCTATCCCTAAGGTTAAAAATATGCAGAGTAGATGGGAATATCAATGACCTTTCCTTCTCCCATCACTCTTGCCTCATCCACCAGCAGATGAATGAGATTGGGTGGTTTGTTGGATCTTTCTATTCCTATTGTTTCTATAATCGATAACAACTCATGTGGGATTAGTGGTTAGTGAGGATCATGGTGTCCACAAGATCAAATAAATGTTTTGGTAGATAATACTTTTATGTATCATCATATCGACTTCCACCAAAAGTCCTCCAAAGGTGTGGGTCCTCAAAACCATGTATCCATCTCAAAGGAAATTATACCCTATTAGATTTCAAAAGTTAGTCCAATTCTATATAAATACCAACTGTATAGACAAGTTTGTGCCTCCTCTTATTTGTAATCCCCAAAACCAAGCTATAATTATCTCAAGGGACCACATTACCTATGATAAAACCCTTTAGAGGACATCCATAAGCATGTATCTTTAACTTATTCCAACTAAATGGGATTTAGTTACAATATAAATGGGATAAGTAAGAAGCCAGCTTGAGGTACAAACCAAACACCCAAAAAATCAACCCTAACATTATCTGGGCCACATTCCAAGTAGGGTCAAATCCAACCTAGGATCCCATATCCCATATGAGTTCCCTAGGAGGATTTGGTGTATTTAACACACTGAACATTGACTAGGATTATTTCTCCAAGACATAATTACCACATAATGTTAAACTACATGTTTTAGTCCTCATTACATAACCTTAAAAGTTATGATATTTCCCATTAATTATAACCAAACTAAATGGGTTCTGATTAATTTTATAATGATATGTATGAATCCCATATCATGGGGCTGATCTTTACATAAATAAAATCCCATATCCATGGTTAGTGATAAATTCTAGAGCTTCACAATGTGTGGCTTAAAACCTGCATCATGATAAAAAATGTCGAAAGAATCTCTAATATATTCAAAAAAGTGTACCATTGATGGATAACCTATAATACATATAGATTTATTCCTTAATAAATAACCTAAAAAATATAAAAAATGATTCTAAATTATATTAATTATAATATTTGATTATTAATTTATGGGTGTTCATGTCATACATGGGAATTCATGAAGGAATTGGAAACATATCTTAAATATACAAGAGTGTCATGAAGTAGGAAATAGTTCCCCAAAAAAAGGTGTGATGAGTTCAACCTCCTATCCTTCCAACCAATGTTATTACCTAAGCTTAATTAGATCCATTTACCAATGGATATCTAACTTATCAAAGAAGATACATGAAATGTCTAAAATAAGGGAATTGTTGGGTGTTTCCAGATCCATTAAGAAAACACATTGGAAGCCGCTCGAAAATAGTGCATCTGATATGAATGATTTTGAAACATTAAAACCCCCAAAATCATATTGTAACATGTAAACGAACATGAAATTTTATTTGGAAATAATGTACTACCTATTTGAGATTTTATATCATGAAGTGAATTCATTCAGGGAATTTTATAATCATTCTTAAGATATAAATTTCAATAGGTTATGATTAAATTTCTAACCAATCTATAAATGGGGGGTTTTCTATCTCAATTTTAATTCTATAGGACTCATGTTATAATCACCACCTATTCCCATTTCTGTGGTACTTAAATTTCTATTGAATAATCTTTCCCATGTTTCTCATAGAATATAAGGGATTTAAATTTATATATTGTTTTCCCTATCTCGGATTCTTTTAATAAATTTTTTTTCTTATAAATGGTGGAAAACCATACTTTATTTTGGTAAAGTAATTTTTTTTAAATTCCTAGAAAATACATCCCTATCTATATAATAAAAGGTGTATATGACTATGAAAATGATATACCTTGGGGTAGAAATGGGTTTGTTAAACATTGAATATTTCATCACCCTATTGTAGGATGAGTGGGCCTAATACTGAAAAACTAGAGAGACACTCCTAGGGGGAATATGACTTGGAATGTTGTTGAGGCTCCATTCCATCACAAAGTCGAAATTAATGGAAAGGGGAATTCCTTAGAAAAAAGTGATTCATCCTTTGAAGAAAACATAAAAAATTGACAAAGGAATGAACAAAGAGTCATTTACACATGGGTCACACAAGTTCCACCAAGGTCACACAAGTATACTTTCATGACGCCCAGTGGTCGCACAAGTGACTTGTGTTCCCTCTTTGAAATTTCACCCAGGGTCTCTCTAGCCTAAAAAAACCCCTGTTGGCCCCCCATTTTGGGAGACGGAAAAATTCCAGAACCTCAGATTTGAGCTCCCATCTCCCTAGTCTCTTCTCAAAGCTTCTGAACACTTCTAAGGTAATTTATTACCTAGAACGGATGATCTAAAGAAGGAGAGGAAGACCTAAGTGTTGAAACTCATCAACAGTTGCGCGCCTGGGTGGTCATCCCTTAAGGGAAATGGCCACACTTGCGCACCGCCTTAACCCTTTCACATAACTTGCACGCCTCTCTTCTGGAAGTCTCTAGGGGTAGTATTAAGGGCTTGAGCCAAGCCTCGCCCAAGTTCTACCATAAGGATTGGCTGTCGCATAAGTACCCATGTGTCGCACAAGTACATCTGCACGATTAGGACTTGCGTGCCCACATAGTACTTGCTCGCCCATGTAAGACTTGTGTGCCCCTCTCTTTTTGGGTGCCCTTCCTACCCATTTCATCCCTCTTACACCTATCCACCTCTCCTCTTCAGTATTAAGCCTTCAGAACTCTCTCCAAATCCATTCATGGAATGATTTCTTTATTGTCTTCCTTATCTGAAAGGAATTCTATGGAACATCTCTTGAAACTTAGTGATTTACATATCGTCATGTCACTAAGGTCAGATATTTCATTCATTCAACCTCATCCTTTAAGATGAGAGAATCCTTAACTTGAGCCTCCTTTTAAAGAGTATGTCCCAGTCCAAATTCTCATTAATTTGGGCATCCTCCTTAGGAGTAAGCCCCAATTCCTCATTAATTTGGTCATCCTCCTTAGAAGTAATCCCCAGTTCCCAAGTTCCCAAATATGGGAATCCTCCTCAAGAGTAAGCCCCAACCATGGCTCTTCTATCTTGGTCTTCTTCTTCAGGAATAAGCCCGAGTCTCAAATTCTATGAATATAGGCATCCTCCTAACGAATAAGCCCCAAATCCCTTTACCCTGGGCCTTCTTATCAGGAGTAAGCCCCAGTCTTAATTTCTCTTAACTAGTCTTAATTTACTTTTGATCTGGGTTTCCTTCTCAAGAGTAATACCCAATCATAAAGTCCCCTATTAATTTGGGCATATTCCTCTGGAGTAAGACACAAGTTAGAGTATCCAAATCTCTATGAAGTACATATACCATTATGGACCTTGTTCTTGGATTTCTTCCTTGAACTAAATCCTAATCTTCATCTATTTGGGCAGTCATACATACATAAGCCCCACATCATTGCATCTTTTGGGGCACAAATTGTCTGGTTTCACCAATACCTCTTGTTTCTCACAACGAGCATGACTCACGTGATCTTAGAGTGTAAAATTAATCATGACATCTTTCTTTGAGCCATCAATCATACATAAACATCATACTCCCTTAATCGAACTACGTGGGTTCTGATTCCTTTTCTAAATAAAGGATACGTAGGTATCCCATCTGCGGGTATGTTCCCAAATTTAAAATAATCAATGTCCTTCTGAATGAAAATAAAATTCAAGTTCCCCACTGAGTGGCTTTAAAACCAGTATGGTCATCATAATGACCAAGAGACTTTTATGTATCGAAGGATACCATTGACTAAGAATCTCTAACAAATAAAGATGCTTCTCTATCGATGAAGAACCTTGAATATTTATAAAAGATTCTCTAAATTTCCTACATATCAATCATTGATTGTCAGATCTAAAGGAAATCTCATTTTATACTTGGTAACGTAATAAGGATTCATGAACATAACTTAAATCTATAAAGAGAGTCCAGGAGTAGTCAATAATTCCCCTCAAAAAGGTGTGATGAGTCTGACCTCCCATCCTCTCGACCAATGCAAATTCCTACGTCTCATCAGTCCACAACTAGTGAGCGCCTGACTTTAGAAAGTAGGTCCAAATGGATATGGAATCATTGGATGTTTCCAGTTCTATGAACAAACCCATTAGAAACCAATTGGAATGTTTGAACCTTCAATCAATGAGGTCATCCCAAATTCTAGAGGAAACAAAAAATGGTGAACCCGACATGAATCCTTAACCATGTTAAAGTGATGTTTTACCTATTTGTTAGGCCCCTATTTAAACTCAATGAGAGGTCCAACAAAGCAATCAATAACAAATGTGCTCATCCAAAATATGTAGTAGCCGAACTTATCTTGATTATGTTTTTTATATCAAACAGGCACCCTTTTCCAAGATCTTCTGCACTACAAGAATGGATTCTCTTAAATTCCCACCATTGAATACTTCTGCTGTGAAAACCTTTGTTGTGAATGCATCTGCTGCTACTCCTACTGGATCATCGTCGACTCTGAGGGAGACATCACCAACTCAACGTCTTTAACGCCGGGTATCCAATGCGCTAGTTAAGTAGTACCGTCAACACGGTACCATTCCAACTCTGGAGGCTTCCCGACAAGCCCTCTAAGTGAACAACTCACCCTGGTCGTCCGGACAGCAGTTACCAGTGATCAAGAAGCAGGTGGTGCTAACCACCATCTCTAATCGTTTCGGGTCATTATCCATGGAACACAACCACCATTCCCTCCCGTATTATGAGGAGGTGAATGAGCAGGTCCCTCAGGGCCTTAACACAAAGAGACATGATTCCTTCCTGAGGGCTCCCATCAACAATCGTCGCCAGACTCGTGTGGCAGTTCCCCATCAACATGATGAGGGTGTCGTCTCCAGGTGTTCGACTCAGGTTCCTCGAACACGAGTAGGAAGGACGAACCACCAGAGGCGAAAACTGGCTAATAGTGAGCAGGTCCTTATCTCTGCCATTTCCGGAGAAGTCCACCAACCTAACTTGGTGGAATGCAGTGAGTGGGTACACACACCCATCCGTTTTAATCCCGCTGTCTAGTAAAATCGTCTGGAAGTAGCATGCCAATCCCACCAGGAAATTCATGTGGAGTACTATAGACAGGAACATGCACCTGTTTATAAATCATAAGCTAGTTAGCAGGCTCTTCTGACTATATGTGATGGAGCCTGCCAACCCAATGTGTTGACAACTGCTAAACATGCACATACACCTGCTTACAATCATCAATCCTTCTAGCATCCTCGTATGTCAGTATTGAAGGAAGCTCGTCAACCACATTCGGAGGAGTGCAATCAAAAGGCACATACACCTGCTATTATTGATCAATCCTACCAATAGTCTCGTTTGGTAGCATTCGGAGAAGTCAGTCAGAAAGATCCAATGACAAATAGGAGGCGGACTCAACTCTCTTCCCCCACACATGAGTACTGTCAGGATTCACTGATAGGAAAAGGAGGACAGGAGTAGGCACATACACCAACACCAAGCATGGAATGGACGTATATCCCCGTTCCGGCCACTGAAGTCACCAAGCACATTATGTCAATGGTGAAAGAGCAGAAACAAAGCTCTGCTCATATTCTGGATGCCTGCCAGGATATTATAAAAGCTTCAGCAGCATCTCAGGGAAAGACACATAAATCTGTCCCTGCCAATGGAGTGACACATCAACAGTTCACTCCGGAACAGACACCCACATCTGTTCCAGTCCAAGAGGGTTGTGGGGAATACTCCCCCATATCATACAGATAGCCAAGTTAGGCACATACACCTGATTTGAGTGGAGATAATCAGCCTGACCTGATCATTTCTCTTGAGGAGGCACATACACCTTCCAAAGTGAGTAACAAGGTGTCTAAAAAGAAGACCCGCCCAACACAGTCAAGAAATCAAGGGCCAATATGTAATAAGGCCTTACTCGATGTTAGAGTTCTTGATGCACTCAGACAATTATCTGTTTCAACTCAAGATTCTACTCTCTCAATTCCCAATAGTGGGAACATTAATTCCAAAGGTCTGCATCAGATACTTCCTCATGAAGGCTTGCTTCATGAAAATTCAGTCGATCTTGAAGTTTCATCTTCATATGAGATCCAAAAGAACCCTCTGTGTGGTCAGAAGACCAAGGAGAAAAATGTTTCATCTTTTTCTATAACCCACTATAGTGGTCCTCCCCATGATGATGAATTTAGCTGCGAAAGTCCTCTCTGTAGTAGTAATTTTCATTGTCCAGAAAATTCTTCATAAGGCAATGCAGTGATGGGAAAGCCCTCTTATCTTGAGGCACTTGAAAATATGAAGCCAGTCATGTCTGATTCTTTACTACTAGAAGGTGAAATAATTTCTCAACCAGAAGATAGCCCAGGGTGTAGGTCATTCTCCGAACCACCCCTAAGTCATGCATCTTCTAGTTTGATCAGTGATTTCTCTACCAATCTTATTGAATCTGATGAAGCAACAGTGAATCACTAGATTTGGTCTAATCAGGTAGAAGCGTCTTCATTGAATGATAAAGAGGAAGTACTGAATACGAGAAAACAACTAGCAAAAGGTGAAGTGCCAGTTATGTTTTGTCCTTTGGCTGATTCTCAGTATAACATTACAGCGATGTTGATGGAAGATGGAATTCATGATATTCGTATTAACATATGGAAAACACTTTGTCAGTTGAAAAAGAAAATATTATCTTATGATAATATGAAAATCATGTCAAAATAATATAAAGGTTACAACGCCAAATTGATTTGGAATCTCTCTCAGTTTCTCGATATCTGAAGGCTGAAAAGCATTAGAGATCCCTTTAGCATTCATGCCTTGGCACACTAAGAAGATTGCACCAGTTAATTTCCAATGCCCCATCTGGTATTCATTTTAGGGAATGGGGTGTTCATGGAGCCCTACATTTCACTTTAATCTTCAGTCAGCAAAGCCCGCCAAAAATAGTCTCATGCAATGTTATTGCCCATAGCCGTCCACAGTCAATGGGTTTTGTTTGTAATCAAAAGATTTCCCAAGAACAAGCTTCAACTAGTTCCTCTCAGAATAAAGTATACAGAGAACAAGTTGTTGAATTACTCCTGCATCAAGAAAATGATAATATTGAACAAACATCTCGTTTGGAGCAAGCACATCATCAAGTGACATAAGTTTCAGAAATCATCCAACGGTCTTTTGATCCGGGTGGTAAAAGTGGATGCAGGTTGATGAATCCAGCTAATTTTTGGACTAAGGTCCACAAGATCAGGAGATCTTTCAAGAAGGTCTCAGATATAGCATGTCAAGAACACCCCCAGCATTCCAGACTAGGGACTCTTTTAACCAAACCCTCAGAATCAACAAATAGGATTTGAGGAGTTGAGCAGGAACAACCACAGTCCACCGGACTGGGGACTTTTTTAAATCCTCAATCCTTCCCTCAGAAAAAGTCAGTATTCTCTCAATTAGGGAAGAATCCTCAAGAGGAACGAAGAGCCAAATTATCATGTGATTCCCTCTAAATTACGGTTCGTAAAGATGTTCTTGAGGGATCAAACCAACAAAAGGTAATGTCTCATCAAGGACATGAAAGAAGGCATTATCGCAGAAATTCTGATAGAAGGGATGCAATGATTTATGAATCAATTAATGTCATTAATACCATTGTTTCTGATCCACTATATGAGGTTCACTCAGAGGGATCAGATGAAGAGATTCCTGCTGAAGACATTGTATGCACAGACACAAATGAAGAAGGTGTGCGTACACGAAATCAAAGGATTACTTAGAACCTAGGTAATCCTTAAAGTAATCCACTTCCCCCTCTCTGAAAGGTGTCCAATAAGGGGAAAGGAATGAATCAGGTTACATACCCTTCCTCTGAAGAAGGACAATCACTCTCTCTAGAGAAAATATTTTCACAATAAGAGGAAGAGATGAAGGAATTAAGGAGGATTAATGCAGAACTACTTCAGGGTAGTCTTCCTCCTAAATGTGCTAGAGTCAGTCAGACAAGAGAATTTTTTGCGGCTAGTGAGATGGATCAAGAATATTCTCCTCTACCAGTACACCCTCACAGGTCTAATCCTACGGGTCAAATGCAATAAAAATCGGCAGTACTACCATTAGTTGAAGTACCAGCCACCACATCTATACCAGCTCTAGTCATTGCACCTGTTCAGGTACAAGCTCAAAAAAATATTTTGAAAAAGGTAATCACTAATATTGTGTCATTAATATCTCGGTTGGAAGCTATGGAGGGAAAGCGTGCTCAAATTCAACCAAAAAATGGAGCTTACCCTGAATGGTTTGATTCAATTCCTTCCCCATAAAATTTTCCAAGTACCACATTCCTAATCAATAATGGTTCGAGAGACCCAGAGAAACACTTAACACATTTTGTTTCTTGTTGCGATCCTATGATAGGAACCCTTCAGCAACAAGAATTAGTTACGTTCAGGTGTTTTTTACAGTCATTAAAAGGGCCTTCTTTTTTTGGTACACAATCTTACAATCTCGGTCAATTACCGTATGGGAGGATCTTCGTCAAAAATTCCTTCTTCAGTTCATCTCAACATTGCCAAAGACGACAATTTTTGATCTTACAAACTATAAGCAAAGGTAGAATGAAAGGGTCTCAGATTTCGTTGCATACTGGAAGGGATTAACATATTCCCTAAGCTTAGCACTCCCTCAAGAGGAATTGTTGCCAATATGTGTGGAAAATTTACGTGATGAGTTGCGCACACCGCTGATCCCTATGAAATACACTAGAGGGTTTCAAGACCTTACTTCAATTGCTCAACAGATTGAAGATTCTCTTATGAAGACTAAGGATAAACCTCCTGTAATTCCATCAGCTATAGGAGGGAGAATGGGTAAAGCAGAGACTGCTACAGTTATGCTTAAACAAGCACCTGTACCTGCTTCTTCATCAAAACCTTCATCTTCTCGAAGGGCTCCACCTCCTGAGCGTCAGAAATAGAGGTCGTTTTATCAAGATAATCAAAGAGATCAAAGACAAAAACAATTTGAGGATTTTAAAAGAAAAGTTTACTCTTTCCGAAATGAACAAGTTCCTAGTTACTTCATTTCGGATCTGGAAGATAATTTGGTTCAATTACCAATGAACAAGAGGCCAAACAAGGAAGGAGATGAATAATGTCCCAATTATTTTCCATTTCATTAGATGTTGGGGCATCCCATTCAGGAGTTTTTTGTCTTCACGGACCTCCTACAAAAAATGGTCTACTTGGGACAAGTCAAATTGAAAGTTTCTTCAGCTCAGGTATCATGTGTTACTGCTACAGATCCAGAGGAGGAAGGCTAGTGGAAAGAAGTCAAGAACAAAAATACGCCAATATATGATAATTGGATGGTTAGAAAAACTATCAACCGAACTCATGCTATTTTGCAAACAGAATTGAAGAAACCAATTGTGCCTCCTGCCATGAATACCGCAACAAAACCCTCTTCATCAGAGGGAAAATCCCCAAAGAAATGACATGATTCAAAGAAAGAAGAAGAATCAGAAGAATATGAGTATGTGTCAAAGCCCAAGTTGTCTTTGACTCTGGAAGATTTTATTCCATCTACTTTGAAGCCACGAGCACCACCCCACCAAACGGCACAGCCTAAACAGACTAATCATGCAAAGTCATCATCGGATGAAGAGTTGATTTTCGGTTATTTTGATATGATTCAATTATCAAATCCATATTCTAGTCACAGTTTCGATTTTGATGAGCCCGAATTCCCTGTAGAAAATAGAGGAATCAGAGAAAGTTCTAGAGGCTCAGGATACAGGGGAAGACGTGGATCTTTCAGATGCCACTATTCCAATTCTACCCGTAC
This sequence comes from Viscum album, assembly GCA_963277665.1. Taxonomy (NCBI): domain Eukaryota; kingdom Viridiplantae; phylum Streptophyta; class Magnoliopsida; order Santalales; family Viscaceae; genus Viscum; species Viscum album. The sequence goes on from OY728141.1 coordinate 344,662,560, forward strand.
TAGAACTATGTATGCAGTAGAAACTCGTGGAAAATCCTTTCAATGATCTCAACAAGAATAAGCATGTTCTTCCAGACAAGGCAGACTCAGTTTTGACACAATTATTCTGGATGATCAGTTGAAGGTTCCATCTTCTTCCTCTCAGCATTTAAATAGACCTAATCGGTCTAATCTTCCAAAGCCGGGAGTGTTACCAACCCCTATCCCGATATAAGATGCTTCAACTTCCAAAGCATCAACTTCCAAGTCACTTGCTAAACCACATGTTCCTATTGGGAAACACAGACCTTTAGATCAAAAGTATGATGTATTGAAACACTTGGCCCAAATACCGGCCAAGTTATCAATTCTTGATGCTTTGAATTTATCAAAGGATCTTCAAGAGGCACTCATCGAGGATTTGTCAAGTCCTCAGGAGTTTGAAACTAATATTGCTACAGCTGAAGTCTACCATGTAGAGAATAATCCTGCAGAATGCCATGTAGTGATATATTCTACTGATGAAGATGAAGATGATTTCATGAATGGACATATTAGACCTTTGTACTTATCTGGAAAGGTCAATGGTGTAGACGTCCGAAGAGTTTTTACTGATAATGGTTCAAGAGTCAACCTCATCCCCATTCGTACACATCGTCGATTTGGCCTCACAGAATCTGATTTATCTCCTTCTACTTTGATGATACAAGGATATGATAAAAATGAACAAGAACCACTAGGAGAAATTACACTCAGAACTCAGTTTGGAGATCTTGTATCCAATTCATATTTTATGGTTTTTGATCAAGACTCATCCTTCAACATCTTTCTTGGAAGACCCCGGCTACATCAGCATGCAGCAATCCCTTCATAATACCATAAATATCTCCAATATTGTTTCGATGGTCAAGTTGGGGGATTTTATGGTGATAAGGCCCTGTTCAAGACATGTGAATCTCAATAAATTGAGGCGGAATTCTACCACATGACGGGAAATGAGAAATCCATAACAAGGGAGATTACCAAATTTAATGCTCCATATGGTTTGGAAAAGATTACAGTAAACCCATTAGCACATGTGAGTACAAATTATGTATTTCCTATCAGTCGGATTGACAGGATAGAATCAAATCCAAGTACTCTTATGGAAAATTCCATAATGTCAATTACGTCAATCAAGCCGAACAGCATGGGAGAAATTGGTGATTCACCATGTAATGATGAAAGCTCAAATGGGGATATCTTCATTTCATCTGCTAAAATTCAGCAAGTCTATACTTCGTCAATTGAATCAGAGAAAGTTATAGCACTGTCATAGGTAAACGATGATGTCAATTCTAAATCCATCATCTCCTCTTTATTACCCAAAGAAGACCCTTCATCATCAATCGGGTTGGAAATGGAAGCCTTTTCTTCAAGATGTACAAATTTTTAACATCTCTTGTAATCATGAAAATTCTACTTCATCATCTACTATGAAAGTAGAAACAGAAGATATAACACATGTTGAAGAAGAATAAGAAGATCTTAGGGATTCTCCTCCAGAATTTGAAGAGGGTATCTCTACCACCGTGGATGAACTCAGAGAAATAAATCTGGGTACAAAAGAAGATCCACGCCCCACTTTAATTAGTGTGGCCATAACTCTTGAAGAGAAAGAGATGTATATTTCCTTTATAAATCAAAATCAAGATATATTTTCTTGGAACTATACAGAGATTCCATGGCTTGATCCTGATGTTTCCACTCATCATTTGGGTTTTCCAGAATAACATCAAGGATTCAAACAAGCCACTAGAATAACACACCCAACCTATGATTCCAAAATTGAGGCTGAAGTGGATAAGATCATCAAATCTAACTTCGTCACAGAAGTTCAATATCCCAAATGGTTGGATAATATTGTCCTAGTAAAAAAGAAGAATGCGAAAATTATCGTTTGCATTGATTTTAGAGATCTTAATCGACATTGTCCTAAGGATGATTTCCCAATACCGATTACAGAACTCTTAATTGATGCAACAGCTGGCTATGAAGCACTTTCCTTCATGGATGGATATTCCAGATATAATCAAATCCAAATGGATCCAGAAGATGAAGAATTTACAGCCTTCTGAGCCCCTCAGGGTGTGTTCTGCTATCAGGTAATTCCCTTTTCCCTAAAGAATGCAGGTGAAACATATTAGCGTTCCATGCATCGTATCTTCAAACCCTTTTTAGGGAATTTTGTTGAATGTTATGTGGAAGATTTGGTGGTTAAATCCAAACAATGTTCTAATCACTTGGCTGATTTGGAAGTCATATTCCACAAACTTCGGCAACATATTTTGGAGATGAATCCCTTAAAATGTGCTTTTAGGGTAACCTCCGGAAAATTTCTCAGCTTCTTCATACGCCATTGTGGTATTGAGGTCGATCTTGAGAAAACAAAGTCAATCCTCGGTATGCAACCTTCTCAAAATTTGAAAAAATTGAGAGGACTTCAGGGACACTTGGATTATATTCGGCGTTTCATCACCAATTTGGCAGGCCAAAGTTTACCCTTCACTAAATTGATGAAGAATGGAGTCACTTACATGTGGACTGAATAATTTCAAGAAGAATTCGATATTATCAAGAAATATCTCTTGAGTCCACCAGTGTTAATGCCACCTGTTGAAGGAAGACCACTTATCCTCTATGTGACAGCTCTAGAGCGATCATTGGGTGCCTTTCTTGCTCAGAATGAATGATGTTGGGAATGAAAACAACCTATACTATCTCAGTCGGACTATGCTTGAAGCAAAAACCCAGTATTCAAGTATTGATAAGTGCTTCCTAGAATTAATCTTTGCAGTTCAGAAGTTGAGACACTACCTGCAACATCATGAGATCCAATTGGTATATTGCAATAACCCACTAAAATTCATCCTTAGTTGTCCAATGCTTACAGGACGTCTGTCAAGGTGGGAAGTTATTTTGCAGCAATTTGATATTCAATATGTGTCTCAAAAGGAAATAAAGGGCCAAGATCTGACTAATTTCCTGGCTAAACACCCTTCAGTGGAAGACACATCTTCAGATATTGAACTCCCTGATGAGAAAGTCTTCTCTATTCAAGAAAGTCTTCAAACATGGGAAATGTACTTTGATGGTTCTTCCAGAAGTCAAATAGGGAGGAAAATGGAGAATCCTAAATTCAACAGAGTTGGCTTAGGAATTGTGCTCATTTCTCCAGAAAATGCAGTGTTACCTTATTATTTCTCATTATTGGGAGGCGGTACAAATAATGAAGAGGAATACCAAGATCTTATTGCAATATTGGAGGTGGAGCTTCAAGCAAAAGTGAATCACTTAAAAGTGAAAGGTGATTCAGACTTGGTAATCAAACATGTCAATGGGGATTACACAATCAGAAAAGAAGAACTAATCCCTCTGTATGATTACGTTACAGAGTTAATGGTAGAATTCCATTTGGAACTGACATTTTCTTATGTCCCAAGATCACAAAATGCCCAAGCTGATGCACTGGATAATATAACCACAACTCTAGAAGATCTAAATCGGGGCAGGACAACCATTAGTATTTCCCACTGTCATAAAATTTCACCTTATGTTCAAATCAGAACAGAGGAAATAAATGAAATTAGTCCCATATCTAAACCATATGGTCATACTACAGGATGGATGACACCTATCAGGGAATACCTTCAAAATGGAACACTTCCACCTGATAGAGTCAGGAAAGAAAAAGTCTAGAGACATGTGGTAAATTTTACTCTTTATGATAGCCCAGATCACTTAGAGAAAGTTCTCTACAAAAGGGGTTTTGATGGAGTTCTCTTCAGATGCATTGATGGTGAAGAGACAATGGTTGTCATGAAATAAGTGCATGTAGGAGTCTGTGGTGTCCACCAGTCTGGACATAGATTATCTGATCAAATTCGAAGGCTTGGATAATTTTGACCTTCAATGATACAAGATTGTATTGATTACACAAAGAAGTTTCATTCATGCCAAGTACATGCCAACTTCATTAATCAACCCCTAGAGTGGATTCATACAGCTAAATACTCATGGACATTTTCCACATGGGTAATGGATGTGGTGGGACCTTATCCTTTGTCTACATCCAAGCAGTTTAAGTACATTCTTACTGCTACTGACTTCTTTTCCCAATGGACAGAGGCAATACCTCTCAAAGAAGTTAGTTCTAAATGCATTCTTAGCTTCATCAAGTCTATAATCATTACCAGATTTGGTGTCCCTCATACCGTATTGACTAACAATGGAACCAACTTCTTTTTATCCGAGGTGAACAAGTTTTATCAAGAATAAGACATCAAATCCAATCATTCTTCTCGGTATCATGCAATAGCCAATGGAAAGATAGAAGATTTCAACAAGACTCTGTCAAATATAATACAAAAGATGGTGGATAAAGATAAGAAATCATGGCTTGATAAACTCTTTCATGATTTATGGGATTATCAAACTACCACCCGCACTGAAACGCGGTCAACTCCATATTCTTTGGTATATGGAACGGAAGTAGTCTTGCCAATTGAGGTTCAACTACCTTCGCTCAGAGTAGCCATTTGTGATCAGTCATCTACAGATGAACAATCTCAAAAGATATTGGATGAATTGGAACAGTTAGATGAGAAAATATTGTGCACCCTGCACCACTTGGAAGTCTATCAGAATCGAATAGCACGAGCTTTTAACAAAAATGTTCGTCTTCGTTCATTCGTTCAAGGAGAATTGGTATTAGTTCACAGAACTCCAATGATACCAGGGAATAAACCTCCCAATATTGAGACTAAATGGGAAGGGCCTTATTCAATACATATGGTCCACTCCAATGGAGCTTATTATTTAATCTCAATGGATGGAGAACTCATCACTACTCCATCCAATGCCATATTTCTGAAGAAATATTTTGTATAAACACAAAAAATACCAACGGTCCGTGCATACGACCTTAACCTATTGGCATTTCTATCATCCATCAAGACGTTAAACTGCATCATAACCAAGGGTCCATGCATAAGACTTTAAACTATTGGAACATACGTCCAACCTGACTTTAAATTGTGACGTCCTAACTACATGACGCTAAAATATACAAAAGTCCCTTACATCCAGCAAGATGTTAAACTGCATAATCAATGGTCCATGCATACGACCTTAAACTATTTGCATCCTTATCATCCAACATGACACTAAACTGTATTATCCCTTTCGTCCAACATGACATTTAACTATGACATCGTCCAACATGACGTTAAACTGTGAAAAAGTCCCTAATATGTCCAAATGACGTTAAAATATGTTCTCTTTCATCCTTACTACATGACATTAAACTGAAAAATCCCCTTTTTTCATCCAGCATGACGTTAAACTGTATTGTCCCCATCATCTTAGCTACAGGATGCTAAACTGTACAACACCCTTATGTCCAACATGACATTAAACTGTGTCCCTATACTTTTCCTACATGATGTTAAAATGTATTTTGTCCCTGCTTCATGACAATATCCTATGAAGCACCAATAGTCCTCACTACAAGACTTTAAACTGCATAGTCCCTTCATATGTACTACATGACATTAAACTGTGCATCGTTAAGGTTATTGCCACATCTTGTTTCTCACACCGAGTATGACTCATGTGAGCTTAGAGTAAACTTCAACCATAACAGCCTCTTTGGGCCACTAACCACAGGTAAGTCCCAACACCATTTTGTTTTTAGGTCGTTGTCCCCAAGAAAAACTTGATCACTAATTCATTTTTTAATTGAACTACGTGGACTTTGATCCTTGCCTTCCAGGCTGGGTACGTAGGCAACATCCCAAGGTTTAAGACCAAAACCAATCTCTTCACATCGGGTTCACCATTTTTTGTTTCCTCTGGAATTGGAGATGACCTCGTTGATTGAATGTTCAAACATTCCAATCGGTTTCTAATGGGTTTGTTCGTAGAACTGGAAACATCCAATGATTCCATATCCATTTGGACCTACTTTCCAAAGGTATGCGCTCATTAGTTGTGGAATGATTAGGCTTAGAAATTTCTATTGGTCGAGAGGATGGGAGGTCGGACTCATCACACCTTTTTGAGGGGAATTGTTGTCTACTCCGGAACTCTCTTTATAGATTTATGTTATGTTCGTGAATCCTTATTACATTACCAAGTATAAAATGAGAATTCCTTTAGATCTGACAATCAATGATTGATATGTAGGAAATTTAGAGAATGTTTTATATGTATTCGAGGTTCTTCATTGATAGAGAATCATCTGTATTTGTTAGAGATTTTTAATCAATGGTATCATTCGATACATAAAAGTATCTTGGTCATTATGATGACCATACTGGTTTTAAATTCACTCAGTGAGACACTTGAAGTTTATTGTCATTCAGAAAGACAGTATTATTTCAGAGTTGGGATCGTACCCATAGATGGGATACCTACGTATCCTTTATTTAGAAAAGGAATCAGAACCCACGTAGTTAGAGTAAGGGAGTATGATTTTTATGCATGATTCATGGATCAAAGAAATATTTCATGATTAATTTTACACTCTAAGCTCACATGAGTCATGCTCGGTGTGAGAAACAAGAGGTATTGGTGAAACCAACAATTTGTGCCACGAAAGATGCAATGATGTGGGGATTATGTATGTATGACTGCCCAAATAGATGAATATTATCATTTACTTCAAGGAATAAATCTAGGAAAAAGGTCCATAAAGGTATATGTACTTCATGGAGATTTGGATACTCTAAATATGGGCATCCTCCTTAGGAATAAGCCCCAAATCCCTTTAACCTAGGCCTCCTTCTCAGGAGTAAGCCCCAGTCTTAATTTCTCTTAACCAGTCTTAATTTACTTTTGATCTGGGTTTCCTTCTCAGGAGTAAGACCCAATAATAAAGTCCCCTCCTAATTTAGGCATCTTCCTCAGGAGTAAATCCCAATTTAGAGTATCCAAATCTTTATGAAGTAAATATACCATTATAGACCTTGTTCCTGGATTTCTTCCTTGAAGTAAATCCTAATCTTCATCTATTTGGGCAGTCATACATACATAAGCCCTACATCATTGCATCTTTCGTGGCACAAATTTTATGGTTTCACCAATACCTCTTGTTTCTCACACCGAGCATGACTCACGTGAGCTTAGATTGTAAAAGTAATCATGACATCATTTTTTGAGCAATAAATCATGCATAAACATCATACTCCCTTACTCGAACTACATGGGTTCTGATTCCTTTTCTAAATAAAGGATACATAGGTAGCCTATCTGTGGGTACGATCCCAACTCTGAAATAATCCATGTCCTTCTGAATGAAAATAAACTTCCAGTGCCACACTGAGTGGCTTTAAAACCAGTATGATCATCATAATGACCAAGAGACTTTTATTTATAGAAGGATACCATTGACTAAGAATCTCTAACAAATACAGATGATTCTCTATCTATGAAGAACCTCGAATACATATAAATGATTCTCTAAATTTCCAACATATCAATCATTGATTGTCAGATCTAATGGAAAGCTCATTTTATACTTTTTAATGTAATAAGGATTCACGAACATAACTTAAATATATAAAGAGAGTCTCGGAGTTGACAATAATTCCCATAAGAAAGGTGTGATGATTCCGACCTCCCATCCTCTCCATCAATGCAAATTCCTAAGCCTCATCAGTCCACAACTAATGAGTGCATGCCTTTGGAAAGTAGGTCCAAATGGATATTAAATCATTGGATGTTTTCAGTTATATGAACAAACCCATTAAAAACTGATTGGAATTTTTGAACCTTCAATCAATGAGGTCATCCCTAATTCCAGAGGAAACAAATGTCAAATTCTCTTAATAAAAAATGATAGAGTATTTTTCCTACCATTTCCTTGGTCTCCCACCAATTAAATATTTTGCATCTAATTACTTTCTTACATGGATAACCTCGCACACTGTAAATACCCTTTCTACTTGATTTCATTAATAAGGGTAATTTATTTTAGTTTGATGATACCCCATGGATTTTATATTGATTAAGTGATAATCTATTAGAAATCTACATTATTCGATTGAATGCAGAAGTATTTTCTTTTCACATTTTTTCATTATATAGGTAGGTATGTTTTATTGAGTAAGAGGTTCCTCATGGAATTATATTTAAGGTATTGATAAATATTTTGGTGAATGCATTAGACTTAATCAGGTGATGAGTGGCCCCCAAAATTATACATTCCTAGATGCATCGACAAGTATCATGAGATAAAACAAGTTGGGTTTTAGTGTATAACTTTTCCCCTAATAGAAAAGTGTCTTGGACTAAGTCATTTATAGTAAGTTTGTGATACATGGAATTATGTATTCCATCAGCATGAGATCAATGCTTATTGTTATCTATGTATTTATTTATAGTCATGGATTTAGCATTCCCTCAGTTTCATTTGAATATGGATTCATGTTGTTCATAAATTATTTCCATATCACTTATTCAGGTTTATGTAATGTAAGATTTCATTTTATACTACTCCTTACTAAGAATATGAGATCAACCTTATTTATTTTTCAATCCCAAGGAAACCTAGAGGAGAACTATGTGTAATTTTCATGGATATTTTGGAAGGGGCAATCATGTTTTCCAAACATGTTCTCTACATATTTTATATTTTTAGGTGTAATACATGTTTTAATATTGTCTTAAAAGACTTCCAAATAATTACATCATTTGTCAACTCCTTTACTTTGTACCAATAATATAATATAAATACCAAAATTTTGTTTTTGGAGTTTGGGGTGTTATATTTGGTACCAACTGAAGATTAGTGACAACCTTAGGGATAAGATTTATTAGAATAAAGTTATATGGACTACATACTCTGAAAAACCCTCAATATTTCGGGGGAACACTCAAGATATAATAATAGAAATTATATTTTATAATTCATTATTAATAGATAATTATTTTTTGATTTATTTTATAAATATGGAGACTAAAATGAGGAATGAGATCTGTATCAACATTTATAGTCAATATAGGGATATTCCCCCTAAATAAGATAATGAAGCGAGAGTTGAGGCCAATAAAATCATAACCATATTATGGCAGTTAACCTAGTTTATAAAAAATAATCTTGTCTATATAGAGAATCATGATTATCTACAAAATTTTCTAACTATATTGGACCACCTCATATGAAAACAACATTCGACATTTAGTAGAACTACTTATCTATTGGTTATTTAACAATGGATTCAACGCCATGAAAGGATCTTTCTCACTTTCAGAGGTAGTAAAAAGAAAAAATTTATAATGGTAGTCTATCATATAAATGGAAATATAAACCAATGGTTGTTTCTAGTTTAGAAAACTAAAGAGGAATATGAGATCATGTACCTGGAATTAGGAACTTTCAAGGAGGTATTCTTGGAAAAATAATTTCATCCTGAGAAAATACAGGAAATTGAAACTTAGTTACTTAATACTAGACAAATGGAGGAGAAAAATTTTATGGAATATGCGGATAACTTTATATGGTTATCTTCTCATGTTGGTTATTATGTTTTTAGACCAAAAATTAATATTTATCGTTTCATTATTCTTTGAAAATTGATCTTTCAAAGGGAATTGGTCTCTTACAACTTTTTATTATATGAGGATATAGTCTCCAGTGCCATTAAGGTAGAAAATGATTTCTCCACATTGTATGAATTTAAAGGAAATTAGAAGAAGAGGTTAGATGCAATTTATGGGAAGACTAATATGGCTATGTGTGTGAAATGAAGGATGTTATTTCTCACATGTGATAATTTTATGAATAAACACCCTTGGCCTTGTATGAAGGGAACTCAAGTTTGTTACAAGTGTGAAGAAAATGACCATCAGGCTCACCATTGTAAGGGAAGTTCGAATCTATTGATTTAAAATGATTTAAATGTAGTGATAAGGGAAATTATGAAAACCAATTCCCCAAACACCAAGGAAATTTAAATTAGAAAAGGCCAAGATTATGAAGTTACCATAGCTAAAGTAAAAGTTCATAATGATGTAGTGGTAGATACTGAGATTATTTACTAAACATTAGATAATTTTTTATTTTATTCTTCATTTTCACATTATTTTATACCTTAAATGATTTCTAAAATCATTAGATACTTTCCTATCATCCTATTAATGATTTTATCAATTAATACACTAAGTGGGAGTCTTATTGAAATGAAGATGTATTATGTAGTTCAAATTATGATGCATCTGCTTACCCTATTATAAATCGGGTTATCATACCTATGATTGAACTTGATATGATCTTTGGTTAGGATTGGAATTCAAAGTATAATGAAAATTATTATTCCAAAAAGAAGGATATTTTGATTCAATAAAGTGAAGTGAAATATATTATCATTATATGTAAAATTTCATCATCTAAATTAGGTCCAAATCCTTCCCAAATAGCTATACTTAATGAAAATCTTGCTAAAGTGGATGATCAAGTGAGATATACAGATTGTTAAGATATCCGTAGAATAGAGGATGTACCTATAGTAAATAAATTCATTTATTTTTCCTAGAATAATTACATGGTCATCTAGCATAACATAATGCTGAGTTATCCATTGATATCATTCCATATGAAAGGACTACATATAAAAATCCTTAAATAATGTAAAATGTGGAGTTAGTGGAGTTGAATAAATGGTTAAAGGAGTTGAGTTATTAGGAATTTATACACCCCAATGTTTCATCATGGGGATTCACTATTTTATTTGTGAAAAAAAGGGCGGGTCCATGAAATTATACATTTATCATAGGTAGATAAATTACATTAAAATAAGTAATATGTATTATTTTCCACATATTTATGAATTAATTGATGAAATTAAAGGATTCTAATACTTTTCGAATACTATTATTCACTTTGGTTATCATAAACTATGGGTGAAGAAGGATGATATATTGAAGATAACATTTTAAACATGGTATGCAAATTATGATTTTATGGTAATGGATTTTAAATTAATTAATTTTCCATGTATCTTTATATATATGATTAGCAAATTATTAAAGACATATCTTGATAACTGGTTGCTTGTATTGATTGATGATTTATTGATATAATCTAATAACTATAAAGATCATGAGAGTCATATTTAAATAATTTTGGAGAACCCCAAGAAAAATGAATTATATGGAAAGTACAGTAATTGTGAATTTTGGCTCACTAAAGATTATTTTTTGAATATATTATCTCTAAGGATGAAATATATGTTGAATTTTCAACGAAAAATGTTTTAAAAAATGAACTAAACCGATGAACATAACCAATATTTTATGCTTCTTGGGTTTAGTAGGTTAATACTGGTAGTTTTTCTAAGATTTCCGCAAGTTGGAAAACCTGTTGACCAAGTTTAACATGTAAAGGGGTTTAATTCACATGGTCAAGGGAATTCATGGGAATTTTTGAAGATATAAAAACGATACAAATCAATGTAAAAGTATTAATTTTACGATTATATAAGGACAAATTTGTAATTATTAGTGATTCATCAAAGAAATGACTTTTCTATATCCTTATGTCAAATTATATAGTGATTTAATATGAAATAAGGTAGCTAAAAATACATGGAAAAAACGTCCAACTCATGAAATTGAGCTGATAGACATATATTTAATTGGAAAATATAGATATACTACCTATATGAAAAAATAAGTGACATATATATATGGACTAAAAGAGTTTGAGTTGTATCTTTTCTCCAAAGGAGCTCAACATGAGCCACATAGGATATTTTGAACTTCACATGGACTATAATTTCTTGATGTAATACCATCCAAGAAAGTAAACCAAGGTGGATAATGTATTTATCATGAGAGAGAATGGAGTTTTAATCTTGATTAGTATTAACAAGAATCTTGTACATAGAAATCTAGTAAAGATGGATATGTTGATTTCTAGGTAAGGGGATCCATCATTCCTTTAAAAAGAAATTTATTAACCATCATTATAAAAAATAATAGAGAAGTCCTAATACAATGATAGAAATATAAAAAGTAAGATTAAAATAGTTAATGATGGAAAATTTATAAAGTTTATCTATAGAGATGGAGCGTAGATGTTTGAGAAGTGGTTATGTGTTCTATCTATACTAGAGTTAAAAATAGAACTACTATATGGAACACATAGCATGAATTTATCTATACACCATTATATAATAAAGGTTTAAAGGTATCTTAGAGAAAATTTATGGAGGGATGGTATCAATTGGGTGATTGTAGAATATGTTTATTGATGATTAGTATGCCATTAGGTAATGGCTAAAAATATATCATAAGGGAGTCATACAACCTCAACCTATAACTATATGAAAGTGAGGAAATTATTCAATGGATTGTTTATAAGACTCTCAAAGAATACGAGGAAGAATAATTCTATAAGGGTCATTGTTGATAATTTTAATATTTTTTCTCATTTCATAGCGATAATAAAAGATATAATCCTTAACTGACTTCCCAAATTCTGTATCAATGAAATCATAAAGCTTCATGGGACACATATATCAATAGTATTTGATCACGGCCATCAGATTACATAAAAAATATATAATAGTATTCAAAGTAATTTCAATAATAAGAAACATTGGAGCATAGCATATCATCCCCAGACTAGTGTGTAGCCTAAGAGGACTATCTAGAATTTAGATGGCACCCTGAGATCATTTCCTCTTTAATTCCATGGTATGTGGGATCAATATCTACCGTTGGTGAAATTTTCATATAATAATAGCTTACATTAAATAATATAGATGGAACTATATAAATCATTTTATGAGAAGATTTTTCATACTCCAACCTATTGGGTAGAAGATATAGAAATAAAGATAGTTCTCCTAGATCATATAGAGGTGAAAATTGTTAATGTATAGAGTATTCAAGATCACATTAAATTATCCCAAAGAATAAAATGATTTATTGTGATAATATAAGTAAAAAAAGAATTTAAATTATGAAATCATGTATTGTTGAAGGTATCACCATGGATGGGAGTTTTATGATTTCGTAAAAAATGGAAGTTAAGCTATAGGTACATTAGGAATTTTGATAAACTTAAAAAAATTGGGATTGTAGCTAACAAGTTGGATATGCTGCCAATGCTTTCTAATGTACATGACATATTCAACGTTTTATTACTAATGGAGTAAATGTAATATCCAATTCATGTGATAACGTGTGAGGGAATAGATTTGGGGCTTAACTTGTCTTATAATGAGGAGTATATATATATATTCTTGGTACCATTGAGAAAGTATTGCAGAAGTGGGATACTTGTTTAGGGATAGTCCTCTAGAGATATAAAAAACTAGAAGAGGCAACCAAAGATAATAAATATTATATAAGTGAGTAGTATCCACATTTTTTAAATCACTGATATATAACTCAATTTTAAGGATGTAATTATTTAGGGGGTATGTAACACCAGAGACTCTACTATAGTTATAATGCACCATATCCCAAACTATCAAGAAATATTCCCTTTAAAGACCATTTATTTATGAATTTATTTAATATATTAATTTAATAATTTAAATTTAACAAAATTAAATTCATTTTTTAATTCATCATATGAAAAATATCGTTTCCAAAATTTTTGTATCTTTTTTCTGAGAAGTTTAGGTTTTTTTCAAAAATACAGTTTCCACAAAAATGTAACTCGTATGAATTTATCAGTATATAAGAATTATATATATTTTTAGAAAAAAATTTGAGCAATAAAATAGAAATTTAAGGAATAAGAATATTCAATTTTTTTTAAATTATAAATCTTATGTGCAACATTTTTAGAACTAATTTAAATGTTACATCAATAAAATCAACTACTTGTAGTTTTTTAATTAAACCATGTATTTTGATGGAAGATTCAGTTTTGGATTAAATTTAAAGATTCACAATCTTTATTTTTTTTATAAAAAAAATATATGTAATTAAAATAACAATCTAAGATAACATTAGCTTATATATATATTTAAATCTTATGAAAATTATTTCTCTAAAAACTATTTTTTTCTATTAAGTGTATTTATTTTAAAATTATCTTACAAACCATTTAAAGTTATATTTTAAAAAAGTATATTTAAATTTAAAATTTTAGTTTTCAACATTGGTGAAAAGGTCAATCTTAAAATTTTTCAATAATATTAATTACCAGGTTTAAAAATTAATTAGCACAATAAAAGTAAAAGTGGTAAATTGAGTTTAACCATCTATAAAAGGCTATTTTTTAAAAACATTCTTTTAATTGAATGGATGAGATTTGTATCTTCAAATAAATGTTTCCCCTATTTTTTAATTTTTAGGACTTTTAAACAAGAATAATATCCTTTCATTATGGATAATGCTAGAGTTACTTCCAAAAATACTCTTCCCTTCACTTTCAAAAGGGTATCATCTTCAACACTTCATGAATAACCTGTAATTTGAATTTATCCTTATAAATATACCATTTCAATCCCCCTCAAATCCAATACCAGTAAAATAATCCCATTTTTTCTCATATTTATCCTAGTCTCTTCATATTTAAGGAGGCTTTCATGGAGAATTCAAGTCCCAAACATGAGTATTATCAACTAATTGGATTTATTCTTAATTAACTTCTTTAGAATTTATTCCGTACACACTATGATAATGATATTATTTATATTTATATACTCTAATGTTACTATATTATGTTTTATAATATTATTCATTTATTTACTCCATCTAATAATAAAAAAACCGTTGTTCTTGCATTGTGCTGACTACCACCTCCAGGATATAATGTGTTCTTTTTTCCCTCACCACATTACATATTTGAATATGAAAATGGTATTGGAGAAAAAAAATATTATTTTTATGATATAATTAATGTTCTATTAAGAAAAATTATTGATCCTACTAATGAAGTGACCAACATATGATCATAGTTAATTTTATCATTTAAAATATGCATGATAAAATGATTACTTTTATTTAAATAATGTAATATTTTTAAATCCATTACCTCTTATTATATTTCATTTAAATTATAAAAAAATTAAACTAATAAACACTAAATAGTGTCATTATTCTTCCTTTATAGTTATATTACAACGAAACCACCACATAATCATTCATTAAATCAGGGTATGTTCATTTTTGGGTTTGTTTAACCATGAACTGGAACAATATTATACATTTATATCATGAATGACTATGTAAATTTATAAATGATATTATATGATATAAATTTTTAAATAATTAAATTTATTTTTTTCTTGGAGATATTATATCAATATATATTTCACCAATTAAGGAAACATACTCTATGTGTCAAAAATCACCAAAACATGGTTATTATCGACTTCAAATTCATAGAATAGGTCTAAAAAACTCATGAAAGTAATTTAAAATATCATAAATTAATATAAATTATCCATTATAGTAAATTTAATTTCCTATTAATAATTTATTTTTGAATAATACTGAATACAAAAACCACTATTTTGAAATTGGTACAAATAATCAAAATTATAAACATCGATGTGGAAAATGAGAATAATTCATGTAGAGAATATATTTAATAAAGAGTATGAGTGAAAATGGATATGATTAATAATATATATTCAGTTATTAAAATATATATTTTTATTACACAAGAGGTTAAATGATTTTAATGGAATCTAGGACAAGAGGTAAGGGTTTTCCATCTCAAATTCCTCTCTTTGAGAAATACTTTATATTACGAACCTAATTTACTTTATATGGGGTATATAATTACTATTAGAGATCTTATATCATTAAATTACTTTATTCATGGTACTTTAAGATCATGTTTATGTCTTCTCTTTCAATAGGTTATCATTGAATTGCTACCCAAGCCATAAGTGGGGTTTTCTTGTCTCAGTTTTCATTCTTTGAGACTCGTGTTATAATCAAAACATTTTTTCTTTTTTTGGGGCATAAATTAACATAGGAGAATTTTGGGATGTTAATCATAATATTTAAGGGATTTAAAAGTCAATATTGTTATCACTATTTTATATTATTTGGATTAAATAGTTACATAATCCATGTTGTAAAAACTATATTATGTTTTGGTAAAGTAAAAGTATGTGTACCTTCTTAGAAAATAAATCCTTATCTAGATACTGGAAAATAGATACAATTACAACATAGATTTAGATAGGGGTAATCACAAAAAAATTTGGTTGACCATTGACTAAATTATCACCATGAGTCATGATGAGTGATCCTAAGACTACACACCTCGAGATAAACACTTAAGGGATATGATTTGGAATATTTACAGGCTGTTTATGAACCATATTGAATGTGTTTTCTAAATATTACCTTGGTATCCTACCAATGATAACTATTCAATAAAATTACTATATTCTGTTGAAAAAATAGCACATTTAAAGTACTATCACCACTATATTTCTTTGATAAGGATACTTCATGTTACATGGAAGATACCCCATGAATTTCAAGATGATTAATTGTTATCCTCCTAGAAATCCATATTATTATTTTGAATGGGGAAGTATTTTATTTCCATGTTTATTAATTATATGGATTTCCATGTTTTATTTAATAATATGTTTTTCAAGGAATGGTATGAAAGGTCTTGATAAATCTTATGGTTAATACATTTAAATTAATCAGGTTGTGGGTAGGGACTAAAATTGTATTTCCCTTTAATGCATCAACATGTTTCATGAGAGAAAACATGTTTTATTTTGGTTCACACCTCCACCCATGATAAGAGAGTGTCCTATACACAATAATTGATAGAAGTTTTTGGATCTATGACATCATGCATTCCATTAGTATGATATTAATGATTATTGTTATCCATGCTTTCATTTAATTACATTGATTATTAATTCCCTCAATTTCAGTAGATTAAGTCTTCATATTGTTAATTTATTATTGAAATATCACTTATTCCATTTTTATTTTGTAAAAAATTTAAATATATGATACTCTTTACGGATTATCTATGATCACCCTTATTTTTTTAATTTCCCCAATAACCCTATAAGTGGATTGTGTTTAACTTTCTTGGATATGATGGAATGACTAATCATGTTCTCACAATATGATCATGCTATATATTATATTTCCAAGTGTAGTGTGTGTATATATTAATTATTTCATGAATGATAAAACATTATATCCTTTACTAACTCTTTTACTATATACCAATAATGTTATACAATCATTAAATCTTAGTTTCTAGAGTTCTGGTTGTCATAGAAAAAACCAAATTGATATTGATTTCAAAAATAGATTGATGTGAGACCTTACATCTCCACCCATTGACTCAAGAGTCAAATAGTAAAAATCCCTTTATCTGAATAGTGATTAAGAAACCCTTCCACCATAATTTTTTTTATGAGAACCCTTTTGAGCTTCACCATTAGCCAATAAACCCTTATTTTTTCTTCTCCAGCGTTTAAACTTTCTTATATAACCTTTTTATCTCTCTATCTATTTAAACCTCTCTCTCTAACCTTATTTCATCTTATAATATTTTAGTGAGATTTGAGAGGGAATTTCAATAGGTTTTCTAGTATAAAAACAATAAATTTTCTCTTTTATTGAAAGAATTGGTTTCTTGAATTTTCTATCTAGAAGAAAGGGTTATTTTACTTCTTGGTTCCTCTTAAAACCAATGGTTCTTTGTTTTTTTAATTTTATATTAAAAAGAAAGTGAATATTTGGTTCTTAGTTCTTGATAAAACAAAGAGTTATATAACCCTCTCAATATTTCTTATAGGGATGAGATATAGGGGCACCTATGTGATATTTCTAGACCCCATTATCAATGTATTCCCTTTCCATCCACTTTATGGATTTTTGTCCACTATGCTTGCACTTCAATTTTTTTTTTAAATTTCCTCAATACTTTACTTTGTAAATTTCTTATGATTACATTATACCATCACTTATAAAATAAATTTATTTACCATTTTAATTTTTAATGGTAATTTACACAACTTATTTCCATTATTTCCCCAACCAATATAAATACCTTTTAAGGGTCTTGATTAAATTTTCAACTACCAAAATATTAGTAGTTCTATTAAATGATGAAGGTTTTTGTCACATGAAGTTGTATAATATCACTACATCATGTTGTGATACAAGAGGTCCATCTTTTTAGTTAAGATTATTTCTCATAAATTTTTCAAATATATTTATAATCATATTAGATCTAACTCTCATCAAGTTGATTCTATTAGTAGGGAAATAACTACATAAATTATAGGTGTTTATAAAATTTTCATTCATACCTCTTAGAGAAATTTATAAATAAGGTAATATGCTTAACTAAATTAAAACATTATGAATATTAATATAATGTATAAAATTTAATTTTTATGTAAATTTTCTTGGGAATTATTTATCATAATACTCATGCTAAATGCATTTATCCAAAATATAGTTCCCAAGGTTTCTACTAAATTTACCATGATACCAACTATAATGGCCCTGAGTCAAGTATCTCAGAGTGAGTGTTTGTTATATTACATTGGTACAAGATACATGATATTATATCCTATAGGATTGAATATTTAAGTAGTATTGGGATACAGTATATATACATTATTCTCACATGACTTTTTAAAACATGAAATATAAATTCAAATTCACAAGAAAAAATTATTATTTATTCTGGTATATCCTTAAAATCATTAAGAGTTCACTATGGGTACCCTAGGTACTGTAAACAAAATAAAATGGCGATCTTATATGATCAATATAGGATAGTATATAAAAAAATATAATATATCAACCAATGTATGGGTAATATGGAAAAGATAAATAACAATCAAGTATTCTATATAACCAATATCATGAAGGTGGAATATTTCTATTGATGAAATAACAACATAAATTTTCACAAGGATAACAACAACTAGTTTTATAATGATATAATTCATAGCGTCGGACATCATAATCATATCATCAAGGACTCATGCAAAGACATCATACATAAATAGGAAAGGAATATGCTAAATACACATGCTATTATCTATCACGAGACTCACTAAAGCATTGATGTGATATCTAATTCAATTCCCACCTATTACTAAATAAGTCAAATTCATTCATCAAATGGTGGAATGAGTAAAAAATATAAGTCACAATCATCATATCATAGTAGTAATCATTCATATTGGTAAACCAGTATAGGAGCTGTTAATATTCTCCCCAAAAAATAAATAAATAAATTATCAAAAGAAATCTAGAAAATGATGGTAGAAGATATCATTAAATATTATCTAGAGTGAAGTATAAAAAAATTAAAGGATTTTTATGCAATTAGAAAACAACTTTATAAAGGCATTATAATGTTTCTTTGAGAATAATAAGTAACATTCTTTCCTTTTTTTGAATTTTATAAAACTAAAATATTCACATAAAAATAGGTATAATATTTAACTTTAAAACCCTTGAAAAAATATAAAGGAAGATTAATATCTCATTATGTTTATAATGGTAGAAAAATAAATAAAATATATAAACATTAAAAACATTATTTTCACACTTTGGTAATGAAATTCATTGTGACCCATACAAAAATAGTTAAAAAGATTTATTCTAAACCTTTTTAATGAAAGACAATGATTGTTAAAAATGACCATTAACAATCATTGGAGAAAAGATAAAAACATTATTAAAAAAATATAATGAATATTGACATTGAAGAAAAATAATTCTGACCAATGGATAGAAATAAGGTTAGTTATCTTATAAACATTCTCTCAGTTGTTTTTTAATCCAAAGGTGAATCAAAAGATAAAAAAGAAATAAAAACCCCAATATAACCATAGGAGAATAAAATATACGGATTTTATAGAAAAGCAGCATATAACCCACCAAATGGAAAAATTAAACATAAATAACACCAATAAGAAAATGATTGTCAAATATACCCCCTACTGAAACTTATGCTAGGTCGACGTAACAAAACAAAATGGATTGACCCATAATGCTACCAAACCTAGACTACCAAGACATAATGAGAATGTTCTTGATTATCAAATGTTAATGTTAAGCACCTAGGTATCATAAAAATATAATATGGGAATGATTTCACCCTCAAAAGACATATTATATGATTTAATTAATCATAGAGACACAAAAGATAAACTAAATATTTGTCATATATCAAAAAACCATAAAGACCATAACCCATGACTAGATTCTATGCTCTCAATCAATAACTAAATGACTATATGAAACAAAGAACCTAATAAAGTAATGGTTCCATATTTATGTAAATATAATTCACCATTATCACAACACATTAGAAAGGAAACATGATCCAGTAGAACCATTCACTACATGATTCCCTTCCCTCTAACAGTATCCTATAAAACCATGGTTAAGAATTTGAAATGGAAAAAGAAGGTTTAGATCACTAAACCATAGTAGGATACCCCTAATGAATATATAAACATTATATCAATGTTTATCCATTATTTCATGTATAAAATCATATTATTTATACACTTATAAAGAAATAATTTTCCATACAAAAAATATTCATTTGGATTTCTTTTAAAAAAACATCAAATTCTTTCAAAATCATTCTATATTAAAATAAAAAGTGAAATATGACATATTAAATATCTAATGTAATTATAAGATAAATAATTTTTTTTAATAATCAATCTTCATACAAAGATCAAGTTGGAAATAAATAATATCGAAATATCATGCACATAATGTAATCTAAAAGCATAAAAAGAAGGAAATCCAAGACACAAGGGTGTGCTCAAGTAAACCACTAAGACATTCATAGGAATACTATCTATTATATGTGACTTCGAAAATATAGGAACCATGGTTCTATTTAAATTATTCCCCATAGCCTCCATGGAACCAATAAAACCTCCCTTAGTAATAAATAACTCCACTCGGGATCATCTTTATTTATTTTTTCCCCATACCTCAAGTTCTACCCTTGTGCTTTATACCACCATTATGTCCAAGGAAAAAAACCATGTTTCATAAAACATTTTCCAAGGTAATTTTATTTAAAATTGAAGAATATATTTTTATAAAAAGATTTATATAGAGATACCATGCTTCTACCATGATTGAAAAACAATTTCCTTTATAAAATTTTCTTTTAGAAAATTTAATAAATAAATAACGTGTCACAAATTGTTCCCATAAAACCCCCTTTTAAAAACATGACCATATCCCTCAATGATTAAAACCAATTTTTATATTAAAAACCAAAGTAGATAATCATAAGAACAAAAGGTATGGTAGATTATTGACCATAAGGTAAAAACACCAACCTCAAGAATGATGAAAATGATGTTTTCTTCTTAAATGGTGATGTGAGAGGAAGTTATTGGATAAAAAGTACATAAATATGATAGATATTATGTCAATTATAGAGGTCTATACTATATCTTGTGATTTAGTCCCAATTGTGAACAATTATAAGGAGAAGAAGATAAGAAACAAAATCAAAAGAGACTTTCTCACCATATTATGATTAAAAAAGACCCAAGATTAATCTAGAATGAATATTTACATTTTGGGAGATAGATAGATCAAAGAAAATAATATTTGAGCCTCTAGAACAAAGATAATTATATTAGGGATGTAAGGGTAAAATTAGGGGTGATAAATATTAATTCAGGTTAAAATTACATTATACCCCTTACCAAAATAAATGCCCAATGGAATCATATATGAGACACTAAACCACATTGGATAGATAATGGGTACTATTAGAGTGCATATACTTCTAGATAATTCACTAGTTGGTCGATGACACCTACAGACATGCATGTGTTATTCCATCCAACACTGATTAACTAGTGGCCCTCTACTACCACCAAATACCCAAAAACCTTATCACCACTTAAGTTATCCACCCTAGAATTCCAAAATAAAAATAAAAAATTGATCTATATTAGTTCTCACATACTAGGGTGTGAATGATATCCCAAACATATAACCATTTTTTCCCCATAAAGTAACCTCATCAAGAACATGAGAAGAGACATGTCCATTTTCACATCATTAAGGCCTCACTCTTTGATGTCCATTGAATGTCACCACCAAACACCCATCAAACTCAATCCAATGGGATCATTTTTTCACAAAAGAACTTATCTTATAAGTCAAATATCTAAATAAACCTTCAATAACTTTTTTCTTGAGTTTAATATCAACATTCTACCACTAAATCACATGGGATAGATCTATATGGGATTTATTTAGTTCAGATAACTAAAATACATAGTGGATAGAAGTCAAATGGTTAGGTAACTCCAAATGATAGTCTACCTTCCCAAGTATCTTTGAAATATCAAACTATCTGTCATAACAAGGTGTTAAAATACCATTCTTTTTCAAATGTATATGTCCTAACTGAGGGAAAACAATAAGAAAATACCTATCACCTACCATAAAGTCCAAAAAAATATAATGCATATAAAAATAATATTTTCGGTGACCCTGAGCTGTTTTTAAACTCTTTCTAGACAGATACATTCTATCTATCATCTCATGAATAATTCTTAGTCCATAAAAGTACATTCCTTTATCCACTTTTTAATAAAGATGAGATCTCTAAAGCTTCTCATACAAAACCTCAAAATATAGTATCCTATTTGATGTTTGATAACAATTCTTTTATTAAATCTCTATTAAGGGTATGTGTTTCTCCCATGATTCACTAAAGTCAAGAAGAAATGACCGGAGGATGTCTTCAATAATCTAAATGGATCACTCTATCTTTCCATCCATATATCGATATTGAGATTTTCTACCATTAATTGACAACCCATCAACATCTACAATCCAATTGTGAACAATGATATAAAGTGAGGTTATTTATCCAGAATGATAACAAATGAAACACCATGATGTCTAGAAATATCCTACACATTCATGTTCCTAAAATATTTTTACTCCATCTACTCCCAAATTGTTATGAAATTCACTGGTTTCCTAAGATGACAAATATTAAACCATATCATATCATTAATACTATAAGTTTGTGTTTTCCAAATTAATAATTCAATGGATATCTCAATCCAATTCTACATGGAATGGGTAAAGGTTTTAGAAACCCAATAATCCTATAATATTCCTCGATAATTCTAGAACATGTATTTAACTAATACATAAAACATACAATCAATTGTCTCGTTCCCATGCTCAAATAATTAAGTCTCAAGTAATGATAAATCTTGGTGACTCTAGGGTTCACAAACCAACTAGATCATTGTTCACTATCCATCAATTATAGAATCATGTATATCAGAATAACCATCCTTACTTGGAAGCTAAATACTCTATTAGGTGACTGAGAACACTCACTTGAGGTATTCCCACCAAAATGATTCTAGCTAAAATATATACACTCTCTATCCCCATCCCATCCATGTTGAACTGGATCATCCATAAATGATCCTTACTAAAAAAATCTTAGAATAATATATTATCATCAATCCATTCATAAATGTTTATCTCAAAAAACATACTTATTAAGAACCAAACTTCCACTAATTTCTTCAAACCCTATGTTGGTATCATTCTGCTGAAAGTTTGGATGATGACATTAAATTTACCAGGGGTATAAGAAATATCAAAACCAAATAGATGATGGTAATACACCCATATTATCTATATCATGTATAGATCCCTCTAATAAAAGATACAATTTAACATTTATGGTCTGAATACACCATAAACTTTTCTGTGAAGGGATAGTGGCACAAATTCTTAATCAGGAACATCATTGTTTCAAACTCTAGATCATTGTAACTAAGAAGATACCTAAGCTACTATTTATCTACCCTGGATCAAGGCACAACACAAACCCATAGTTTAGTTTTAACGATAATAATAATAAATGACACTCATCTTAGGAAGAATCATAACTAGATATAAAGTCAATATAAATTTCAACTCCTCAAAATATATCTAGCACCAATCACTTCAAAAAAAATTCACCCTCACAGGTCAACTCCGTCATAGGGTATTCAATATTGTAGAAGTACTGAACAAAGAACCTATAATAACTTACTATTCAAATGAAACAATAGATCATAAACACATTTATAGGATGATCCAAATACATCACCACCTAGATCTTTTCAGGATCCACTAAGACAACTTTCTCATAAATCACATTGTCCAAAAATTTCACTTCTTGAATCTAGAACTAACTTTTGGATATATTCTCATATAGATTATGTTCTATCAAGATTTCAAGGATTGTATTCCAATGTTTAGTATGATCTTGATCTAATCAAGAATAATCATCGATATTTTCGATGAAATGAACCATGTAGAACTCCAAGAACTGATGAAATATTCAATTCATCAATTCTATAAACACCATAGGTGAATTATTATAGCCAAATGACATAACCGAATACTCAAAATTCCCATACCATATTCTGAACATCATATTATAAATATATTCCTCTATAAACCTCATTTAGTGGTATCTTGATCTCAGATCAATTTTCATAAACCACAGAACCCCCTTGAGATGATAAAAAAGGTCATCAATATGGTGAAAGGGATATTTTCTCTTCACTAAAAT
Organism: Viscum album; assembly: GCA_963277665.1. NCBI lineage: Eukaryota > Viridiplantae > Streptophyta > Magnoliopsida > Santalales > Viscaceae > Viscum > Viscum album. The sequence continues at coordinate 344,687,152 of OY728141.1, forward strand.
TGTATGAGTTTCAAATACTCAAAAAATCAAGATATAGCCATCTTCTATCTTTTCAAAGAGAAATAGGGATTCCCAAGGGGAAATTATAGGATAAATAAAATCTTTAGCCTCAGGGTCCTTATTTTAGAAATTAATTTTTTTTTAAGTGGTTTTCATATGATAAAATTTATGGAAATGGGTATCTTCCACAGAAGAAAGTATATGGAGAGATAAAATTACCTATGAGTTGGTAACATAGAGAAATAATATGGAAAAACATTAGGATACTCACACACCACTGTATTAATAGTGAAACTAATACATGTTTCAATAACATTAAAATAAACTCTGTAAACTAGTAATAGATCACCAAAAAACAAGGATTAAGAGGTCCTACACTCCCCAATCTCAGATCCCACTCACCATGGAGGACATGAGTGAATCTATCAAGATAAACTGTACTCAATGATAAAATAAATGAATCATGGATTTATAAATAATTATTCAATACAGGTCAAAGATAAGATAAATAATTTAAGATCAAGTAATATAAATTCCAAAAATGTTTCTTAGTTATAAATCACCACATGTCACGCAGAGAATTTAAAACCTTACATCGATTTCCTTCATAAGGGAGTGAAAATAATCATCAGGATGGAAACAATATCTGAATACAAGGACAATATATCAATAATATGGGATGATATAAAGAAATTTATTTCAGTTATATCAAATAAATCCATAACCATAGATGATTTAATAAACACCATATACCCATTCCTTGGATAATGATGACCAAATGGAATGTATCCCCCTCAGCGGTGGTGACCAAGGTTTTCATAATGATTAGGATGACATGATGTGTAATTTCTCGAACACACCATATACCTATTTCCTGGTGGGAATAATCATGCGATGGGCCTCATTGGTGGGTACCAGTGTGTAAATACATGTCCAAGTTCATAGTTGTGCACCTGATTACATGGAAAGAGGGTCTGATACATAGAAACAGCCAGCTGGACATGGCTTAGTCTCGGTTAGTCATGACACACCATGTAGTCAAACTACACAGCGTATAATGCTTCTTGGAATGAGGTTGTGTATTATAAATGGTCATTTATTGTAGTGTAATGGTACCCCATGTCATGTGAGTCCTTTCAAACGTTTTTTAACACTAGGAATCTTATTATAAAACTTCAATTGACTGTATATCTTACATTTGAACTCAGATTTTGGCATGTGAGTAGCTTATCCAAAGTTTTTTTCCAGGTAGAATGTGATGGTTCCCTACATTGTGGATTAAAAGATATTATGTGGTATGTTATAGGAATATTTCCTTAATAAGATACTCTTTATAATGGTCATGATAAAATAGGATCACGAGGACCTTTTTTGAGTGGTACCCTCCATTAGGATTTGGTAGTGGAGTTTCATGATGACCTTTTTTAGATTTGTACCCTTTATCAGGTCTAGGAAGTTGATTTAGTGGATGAAATGATTATGATAGGTACCCACCAGTTGGGATGGGAAATAGAGTTTTTATGACCTTTTTCGAGTGGTAGCCTCCCATATAGCTAGATAGTAGAGCTACCTGATGACCTTTTATTGAGAAGTACCCTCAAACTGCGATGGGTTTTAGAGTTCCTCAATGGACTTTTCCAAGTAGTACCCTCTAGAATAGTTGGGTAGTGGATTTCCTCAACGACCAATCAAGATTTACCCTCTAGCAGGGCTGGGTAGTGGAGTTCCTCCATGGTTATCATAGTAGGAACCTCTTATCATAAGAGGGCATGAGTTTCCTACCATAATTTTGTGGTCTCTTGACTATACTATATATTGAAGAGGCATTTCTTAACATGGATGGATACTTAAGGGAATACGCTTTAGATGTTGGGAATCATTTCTAGACTTTTGGAAATGTTGCCTACTCTTATTCTTTAGTTTATATATGAGATGGAGATCCCCTTCCGCTCCCATTTTGGATTCTTTTTACTAAGCATATATATATTAATATATATCCTTTTGTATCCACTCCTTGTCTTGGGTAACTCTGGAGAGGTGAAGTCATGTGGGGTAAGCCACAAGATTTTTGGGTTTAGCTTCTCATGGTTGGATGAGCATACTCTCCTACTATAGGTAGTGAAGACTTGATGGGTAGTTCATCTACTCACCACGATTATCCTCTTCTGTTTATAAGAGAATACTTTTACTCTTTTTTTGGGTTGATCTATTCTCTTTCACTGTATCTTAAATAAAATATCATTTCTTTATAGTTTAATCTATTACTACTCCCCCTTCATATTTTGGGGTGTCCTATAGGGTATGAATATACTCTCCCGTACATGGGCTGTTTTTCATGTGTCATGACTTTTATAGAGGAAGGACAATTCAGGCATGATAATAAAGAGACTAAGGGATACTGGGTGATTTGGACCACATATGGTGGCTACAGTGTGGGATTCCAAATTTGGGTTCTCTCAATTATTTATTTTTCTTATTTTGTTATTTTGGGACATATTTTTGGTTGGGTGTGTATTTTGATCCTTTACTTTTTTACTTTACACATTAGTACTTCTATACATTCTATAGGTACATGCATTATTGGTTTACATTATTTAAGTGTTCCATCTTATACTCTTTCCATATTCAATTTTTCATCATGATGGTTGTGTGTGTGCATAAAAGTACATAAGAAAAGGTCATACTGAGTTTATTTATTCCTTTAGTGATTTTTTCAACCCTCGAGCCTATGGTTTCAGTCTTGGTGTAGATGTGGTTTGATCCCCAACTTTTGTTTGGTTGTGAAAGATTGGATTCAGATAAAGGCTTATTCCGTAAGTTTTTCTTAATACTATTCCCCTTAATGAAATTTTGTTGGGTTTAGGACAATAGTTTCAAGGTGTCTCAAGTATAGATCTTAGGCCAGGGAATCCAATGATTGTACAATGAAGGATGTATCCATTCAACATGACCCTGACTACATTCATGTCGACTCAGAATATCATGAAATTTGTGTTAGGGATAAATGATAAATGCATCATATTGAATTGAGTCTTTGACTATCCTTTCCGAGTCATCTACCCATTATATATATATATATATATATACAATAATCTTACCATGGTACGCCTTGAAAAATATCAGGATGCCTTTGTGATGAAAGACAAATAGGATACCAGTTCTGTTTCATGATGACAGTTTAATGAGATAAGAGGCCTTAGTTTCAGGTCCATCCAACTACCCCATTCCTCTAGGTGGGTAGGAAGTAGAACTTCCACCTATTTAGTAGTAAATCAATTCCACCAGAGTATGTTGAGGATACAGACATGCCTAGCGCACTCTGCAAAGTCCAGTATCAGGGGACATTGAGGATCTGTGGTGAGACATATCTTTAGACTGTAGAGGATGGTCTAGAGTTGGTGGTCTATATCTTTAGGCATATTCATACCATGATAGATGAATTGGTTTCACTGATAGATTGACTTTCTCATGGATAAATTAGGAATTAGTGGAGCCTTGTTAAAAACATTCATTATTAGCCGAAACTCTCATGGAACGACTTCTAGAAAAGGATACTTGAGGAGTGTTACCCCTCTTATTTGTGACTTGTCTAGATTCAGGATCTTATAGACATAAAGTATGGAGGGTGATGATGGATAATTATGCTATGAGTTTTATAGACCTTACTTGGTACTCTCTTGACATGATCTAGGAAACCTACTTCTGAGAACAGAAGAATGACTGGGGACTCTATAGAGAGATCCATTCCAACATTGTTCACTTGTGCATCCCCACCAATGTTGGAGTGTCAGACGAGGAACTCATGATAGAGAGGTTTATGTTAGAGGGATTCCATACAGATGGAGATGGAAGTGGGTTCCATAGGGATGAGTCATTTACAATAGATAGTAGACACTAGGTGTCAGGATCTCGGCGTAGATGACTTCCCTATGATTAGACTCAGGTACATGGTCACATTACACATAGATAAAAAAATCATCAGGGAATCATAGAGAGGGGAATTGATTTACCTATGATGGTATAGGTCACATAGTGTGTGACTGTTTGAACAAGCACTACAAGAAGATCATACAGATAGCTAATGGACTGCCATGGAAAAGGTAGAACCCTAACTAGGGATATCCCAAGAGAAAACAGGGTTGTCCTTAAGGAGAAAGATATAGAAGAAGAGTAGGTGGAGATATGAGTGGTGGGTGATGTTATGATATTCTTCCACCACCACCACCACTAGGCATCCCACATTAGGATGAGGGGGCTAGAATGTGAGACTACAAATACCTGTAGGCTTTGGATGTCTATAATCTTATAGTGCACCAGATGTTAATAGGTATGATCTGTGAATTTTCTAATATTTATTAAATATTAGTATACACATGTTCTAGTAATTACCTTATCTCTATAGTCATTGTGTGAGAGATCGATCTCCCAGTTGAGGCGCTATCCCATTAGCTTTTCTTTAGGTTCTTATAGGGAATGCTTCTTCTGTATCTTATATCTGTTGATAATGCAAGCCATCACTTGGTGGAGAGAGGTTCATGTGGGACCTTTTGGTTATTATGAAGGAAAATTATGACATAATCTTAGGTGTGGATTGTCTGTTAATGGCCCAAGACCATATTGAATTTCACCGTAGTTAAGTTAAAAGCATACAAACTGATAGGATGATATTTTCTTTTTCTGGTGAGAGAGATCTAATGGCCGAGTAAGTGTATTATAATAGAAGGAGGCTACATCCCATCACTACCTAGTTTGTATGTATAAATTGAGTTGTGAAATGCTCTTCTGAAATCTGTATTCCTTTAGTTTTAGAGGATTACATGGAAGTCTTACCCGAGGACGTTCTGAGACTACCTTCAAGGTAGGATATGAAATTTTGCATTGAATTTAATTCTAACACTACTATGAAATATTTTGATAAATATTAGGAGGCCCCTAACTAGATCTGATATATGTGGATTAAGTTTAAGGACCTTCAAGATAAAGGTTTCATTATACCCAGTGTGTCCATCTATGTAGATCCAGTGTTGTTCATAAGAAAGAAGGATGGGTGGTTTTAGATTTTCATGGATTATTGTTTCTTGAACCAAGCCATTATAATGAAAAAATACCAGTTACCAAGGATTGAAAACCTCCTTAACCAGTTACAATGTGTGATATTCTTCTCAAAGATCAATCTCAGGTATGGATACCACCAGTTGAGGGTTCTCAAGGCTGATATTCTAAATTTGTAATATTGATGTCACTATAGACAATATGATTTCCTAATGATTCCCTTTAGTGTGATGAATTCCCCCACCATGTTTATGGATTTGATAAACTAGTTCTTCCTGTCATAATTGTACTAGTTTTTTATTTACTTCATTGACAACATACTAATCTACTCTGCATCCTAGGAGGAACATGCAGGGAACTTGATGATGATCCTAGATCTTCTTCGAGAGCACAAAATTTATGAAAATATCTTGAACTGATTGTTCTAGATACATGAGATTCAATATCTAAAGAATTTCATTTCTAAGAATGGTTTATCCATGGATCTAGTGAATTTTAAAGTAGTGATTTCTTGGGAGACACCCATGATTGTGTTTGAGGTGTATATTTTTTTCTTGTCGTGGTGCTACAAGAGTTCTATTATAGATTTCTCCAGAATCATAGTCCCTTTGACCGACCCGATACTGAAAGGCCAATCATTTACCTAGTATGAGAAATGTTAGAGGGCCTTTGATGAGTTAAGGATGAGGCTGAAAAGTGCATTAGTTTTGAGACTAACAGAGGAGGGTGTGAAGTTCATATTGTATTGGTATTACTCAGGACTATGATTGGCTACGTGTCGATGTATTCGATAAAAGTCATCGCATATGGGTCAAGGCAATTGTGACCCCATGAGAAAAACTATGCAACTCATGACCTAGATATGACAACAATTGTCATAACCCTAAGAATGTAGAGGAAATACATTATGGGTTAGAGCATTATGGTTTACTCATACCACCATAGTCTCATGTACATCTTCACACAGAGAGACCTGAACCTGAGATAATGATTCTGGTTGTATTTCATACAGGACAATGACTTCAAGATAGTTTATACTCCATGGAAGGGCACTGTTGTAGTATATTCTCTTATAAGGAAGTCCCAAGCTCGCTTATTAAAGGAGGATTTGGAGCAGTTATCCTCTTTTCAGCTGACCCTAGGGGTGCAGGAGGGAACACCCTCTCTACAGTTGATGATGTTGACTCCTCCTCTTCTAAAGTGTGTAAGGGATTCAAAGATGGGAAACAGCTAATGTGAGGTCATACATGATCAGATATCTACAAAAGACTCACCAGATAGATATTTTGAAGGAGGGAATTATGTATGTAGAGACCCAAATATTGACGTACATGGACATTACATTACTTTTGCGGAATACTTAATACATAACAAAAACAAACACAGATGGACCGTAATAGTTTAGTGTCTTCGTAAACTCGAAACATAATCTTCTAATAATGGTGAATGATCTTCAACACCTCCCATAAAGATCTTCCCTTTTTGTTTTCTTACCTAAAACCTTTCTTTATATCCGGGGGAAAAGCAAACATATAAAGGGTGAGAATAAAGTCTCACTAAGGGTATGCATGGATAAAATAAAACAAACCAAATACATTTGAACTTCAAAACATGAACATAAATTTTACACATCAAAATCGTGAGTTGTGAAATAAATCTTGGAAGTATGTAAGGTATAGGTCATAATGGAACATCAATCATGATAAAATAGCTTGGAAATAAAACTTTTAATTGTGGAAAAAACATTAATCACATGATATGATTTCTATAGTAGCCAAGGCATTGCTGCCAAGACCATCTTAGTGGACAAAGTCCCTTTCTAAATCGAGTTCACTCCTCGTTTCAGTCCTATAACACTAAACCAGATTAACTTACCGTTCCAGCCATGTCTATCTCATGAGATATAAAACATTACCCAATGCATTGGAGGGATATATAGTTCCCACCCATCTCATAATGAAATCATTCTTTCATGTTCCACAAAATCATAAATAATACATCATAGCATAAACCATGTAATAGAATGGGATTCTTAAACATCATTACATCATAACATAATTCATATAAAAAAATGGATATCATTTCATCATAATAAGAATCAAACCATGTAAATAATGGAGACATTATACTTGAAACATAAACATATTAAATAATGCCATTTTAGATGGAAAATAGTTTTGATAAAACACATGAAATGAATTCTTGAGGAAAATATCATTTCTTAAAAATCATTTTCTTTTCACAAAATTCCATGAAATTTTAAAAGAAAAGGATTTTTTTGAAAATAATCATGCAATATTATAGAGGAAGATTCATGAAAATGAGGCGTTAAAGAAACCGTAAAAATCTGTTCACGCCGTATAAGTTAAAAATAACAATCTCCTTGTACTTTTGTCAGAAATGTCAAAACGTTACTCGTGTGGTAAAAAAAAGTAAGATTTAATTCATAAAATGTGGTAAAATTAAAAAATGGGTAAAATTACATTAAACATACATGAATTGTTTTTAGAAAATAGAGACATGAATGATAACAAAACCCCAGTAAATACTTACGAATAAATAATCTCGGATAAGAATGAGATTGGAATAATTATCCCTTACCTTATGTCCAATTTCTTCTGTATGTGTCCGAGACTCCTATATATTGGGTTTAAACATATTATTAAATTGTAACAGAACAATAATAATATTTATGATATCAAATATGATTCACTTACGACTTTATATTATCTGTTCATTTGTCAATTCCTTGTAAAAGCATCATTTTGGATAAAATCGTTTCATTTATCATCCGTGTTTTGACTTGTAATTATTAATATGATTACATAGATCATTATTACATAATTCTAGAATATAAAACATGATTTATATATAATATATATTCAGAATATACATATATATAATAGATCGATAAATGGAAAGAAATACGCCGTTCATGGAGACGGTAGGCAGTACGTACGCATGAACGCTGTTTTCGTTTCCTTATTGAATTGAATGGAATTAAGTATATGACATACATACATATATATACATAAATACAGTATCATTATTATGTCATATATTTCATTATTATTCATTATATATACTTTATAATCTTGAATGGTTAACATGGAGAATGAATCCCATCGTGTCGTGGAGACGGTAGTCCGTACGTACGCACGAGTGATGATATCATTCCCATGATCGTGGAATTTTATTGAAGTGTATGTATAATATTTCAGAATCAATATAACTTTACAATAATCATATATGGTTATTTATTTACAGCATTATACCCATCCAAGTAAGGTGGTGGTTGAAAACAGATTACACCACGACGTGGAGACGATATTCCGTACGTACGGACGCGCGGTGATTTCATTTTCCATAGGATGGATAGAAGGTGAAATAGGGTTGTTTCATATTTGTAATAACATATAAGTATATAATTAATACTGATGTTATTAATTTATAATGATACTACTAAAGAAGAATAAGTAGAAGAAGAAAGAAACTTGAGAGAATCAGAAGAAGATATTACCTCTTCTTCGACACACCTCCTTTAAGCTTCCTTTTAAGGAAGTAGAGTTGGTCTTTTGGGAAGAACAGAATCGCCAAAATGTTTCTAGGAAAGTTTAGAAGGGAAATGGTCACGGGTTTTATGAGCTTCAAGGCTCAAAAGGGTTTGAAGAGAAGAGGTAAGGGGTGCCCTTTTTATAAGGGGGGAGGGTGGCACCTTTGGAAAAACATTAAATATTATTTTATAATAAAGTCATATTTAGTTTATAATAGCTCAAAATTGATTTATTTCAAAGCCAAAGTGAGGATGGGTCGAAATACTCTCAAAAATAGGGTTTAGACAAGTTTAGGTTACTATTTTAACCAATATTTAAGATTTAACTCTAAGTTAAATAATTTAACTTTTACTGTATCTTCTTGTTTTCTTACACTATATGGTTAATAAACTTACTATAACCAGACAAACGAACCCAAAGTGGTTCATTATTAATATATATAACCTTATCTAAGTCATTTTTATGAACCTTAGATTTTTAGTAATATAATAACAACTAATAATATAATATTTGTTTTAAAAACTATTTTATGTCAATTTTGACACTATTTGGTAATTGATTTTTGTGAGAATCAAAACAACATTATTAGTTCGAACAAAGTTAATTACATCAATACTAACATTTCATATTAACCTAGAAAATTAGTGTAATTCATAAAAAGTCTCAAATTACATTTATTTGGGTATTTTTAATATCAATTATTTTAATATTTCATTATTTAGGTAATTACTGCATCGCCATTATGTCATAAATAACATAAATTATTTAATGTATAAAATTTATAAATAAAATACCATTAGGTAGGAAATCGTTTTTTATTTCTAATTAATTTTTATATTCTAATTTATATTATGTATAACCCTATATTAAAATTTTGTTAGTTATTAAACATTGATTTTAACTATTTTAACTCTTTTTTAAATAAAATAATAATAAATTTCCTAATCTAATCCCAGTTGAACTAAAAGGTAATATTTTACCCCTAAAGATGTTTTTGGTCGAATTACACTTATCCAATAGAATTAGGACATGTGTTGGGGTAATAATAATATCATTTTTACCCTTAATTACCCTATTTACTTTTAACCGTGGTAAATAAAAGTAAAAAGTTACTGTTCACCAAAAATTATTTTTATCTTATTGAACCACATTTTACTACTTTTTATTAACCGTGTCTCTAAGATTTTCAAAATTCCACTCACAAAAGCGGTAAAATTATGTTTTATGTAAATTTTCAAATTCTCCTAGGAGGTGGGTAAAAGAGGCTGAAAAGTTCAATAAAATTTTTATATATCTAAAAATATTATAAAATGACTCCAATTAATTACATTGAACTTATATAGGTATTATGTATCAATTTTTAACCTAAAATAAATTTAAATAAAATATATAATTATTTAAATAAAAAGTCAGTTTTTAAATAGTAACCCTGTGTTTTCACTATTCATCAAAAATTGAAAGTTTTCAGAAAAATACCAAAAATTCACCCTAAGCTAATTTCGATATTCCATATTCAAAAATGAAGTCCATTTTGAAATATAAAATTTATATAATTTCAAAAGGTGGGTATTACTATTCATAACAGCTAGTTCATAATAATATTATAATAATATCTCGTTTAGTGAAACTCAGTATTGTGGACTACACACGCAATCGAAGAAGGTCTTGATTGCGTGTAATGGAAACCAAGTCAGGGATACGTGTAGTGAAATCTCTTTTTGGTGTTTCATATAACATAACCAAAACATATTTCATTTATACATTAAATAAAATCTATACTTAATGTTGCATAGAATAATTTCCACAAAACAAACTTGAAATTGTCTGTGACATAAGACAAGAATAGTGTTGTCTATACTGCAAGCTAATACGGTATTGAGTATAGTACAAGCTAATCTTGCTGTAGTTTATAGTAGAAGACATAAAAGAAATTAAAAATAATATATCTCATAAAATCTCAGGTTTTTAAATTCTACCACCCTTAAAATGAATTTCACCCTCGAAATTCGTCGGGGTTATAAATGGTTTACTACTTAAAATTTTCTTTCATAGAAACCCACATCGTAAAAAAAATACTAAAACATAATTTTAAAAAGTGAATTATGAAACATATCGGTTACCCAAATTTACTCATCACTGGGATTCCACATAGGATAACATAGGTGAAAATATGGATATGGAAGAGAAACCTAACCATCAAGTTCAAATGGAGAGTGGTAGAGAACATGGCTAAGAAAAATCCAGCAATCACAAAGCCATAAATTTGTGATGATCTAAGGTACCATCTGATTCATCGGATATAAGGGCACTAGGACAACATTTTTGGATTTCCATATCATTTTCCTAAAGTTGAATAATTTGAATTAGAATAAATACTTAATTTATTTTGGTATAATATCACCATGGGTTGTTCCTTGGAGAATTTCCACTTCATCTATTAAATAAATGAAGTCGAATTTGTCATTCATGAAGTGTTATTAGATCATGTGATAGAATGATGGGTCATTCCATCTGTCTCAAACAAAATGTTAGAAAAAGTTATCAAAAATACATAAGTCCATCTATGGTGAGGTTAATCGTATATTATTCCAAAAATGGACTTATACTTTATCTATCATACCAAATAATAAAATAAAACTATTTTCTACTAACCAGGGACTTCCTGTAGGCCAGTGGTAGGTAATAAAGGCCTGTCGCACTTCAGTTGTGGGTTCGATTCCCACATCCTTGTCCGACGCGACGGGTTATCGCCCATCCTGTAGGTTGTCCTTTTTCTAAAACTATACAATTATTACATTCCAGAAATAATATCTAAAAACAAGTTCTATCCTTAAATAATACTATCCAATGTCCAACATAATCCATTCCAATCTTTAGACTTATCCAAAATACATATGTCCAATCTCATAGTATAAGGAAAACGATTACTTGAAAGGTCACATAACAAGCACGTGAATACCATCATTTATTCCCCATATATCATAATATATATCTAGTTGGTCACATTCCAAACATGTGAATACCTTAATCATGTATTCTTTTGAAACATGAATTACCATAGAACCTTAGTGAAAACATGAATTCTGTAAAAAGTTAACTCTTTCTACATACCAAAATCCCAAAATTTCTATATACTCAAACCATGATATCACTTTGTGCTTATATTAGTCATGAGATCATTTCATTTTTTATTTATCCCTTAATTATGCGCATATAATCTTCTATCCAAAAATATTTCTATCACTTTTCATGGTTACCAGTACCGTATAATTATTGAAAACAAATACATAGATATTCCAAAATTCCACGATACCATAAATGAGATTCCATGATATTATTTTGAAATCCCATTACATAAACACTTAATCATTACACAACATCATTTTCATACTCAACATCACAAATAATGATCGCATGTGAGTTCCCTTTATCCTTTTCCTTAATAATTTTCTCACATTCATCATCATTATCCCTTGGATTATGGCATTGATTATCATAATGCCCCACTTCCTTGCACTTGAAGCATTGAAGTATTGGTGGTGCATTCTCTGTAGTCTTTTCTTTATTCACATCATTAGAAACCCTTTTTCCATTACTTCGACACTCAGCTTCTTGATGAACTTCTTTTCCACACATAAAACATTTTCCAGTCCCTTTAAGACAACCTCCACCATGCTTCTTTCCACACTTTGAGCATAAAGAAACATTCATCTTCTTTTCACCATTATTATGAGATTTCTCCTTGAACTCCATCTTTCTTTTCTTGTCAAAACCATGAGATGGATATGTAACACCAACTTCCATTTCTACCTTGATAGCACAATGCACAATTTCATCATAGCTACTGATGTCTCTTATATCTAATGCCCTTCAAAGACTTGGTTTTAAGCCACTGAAGAATCGATAAACTTCACTTCCATGTTGGATGATAAATCTAGATGCATAGCTTGAAAGCCTTGTAAAATTCGCTTCGTATATACCAATAGAGTCATCATCCTTTTCCTTAAGCTCATGGAAATCCTTTTCCATCTTTGTTCAATGAATACGAGGGAAGTACTTATTGAAAAATAAGTTCTTGAACTCATCCCATTCCATGGATTCAATTTCATCTTGGGGCCTTGTATTCTTAATTAGAGTCCACCACTGGTCTGCTTCACCTTCTAAATGGTAAACAACTAAAATGACTTTTTCATGCTCTGAACATCAAAGTATATAAGATATCTTTTCAATGGTACTAATCATTTGTTCAAAAAAAAGTGGATCAGAAGACCCACTTAAAGAAGGTGGACGTTGCCTCATCAAGGACTCAATAGAATATTGTTCCTTTCTCATCTCATTTGGAAGTCCATAATAATTCATAGCTTGTGTAAGTATAGAAATAAGATTCTGCACTCAATCTCCCATAACATTGGTTTGTTCAGGAGGAAAATCATTGCATTGTCCATTACATTGATCAAAACGGTTCCTTCGGGTTCCATCCATCTTCTAAAACCCAAAAAGAATAGTGTGAGAGGCAAGAATCATGCTAGGGAAAAATAATAATAAAGGGGGAGTACCTTCAATATATAACATCTTTGGGTTAATTCTAATATTGTTACCATAATTATATGACTATAACCTGTACTTGTACATAACCTTACAGACATCCCTAGACATACCTTAGAAATATCTCTAGAGATCTCACTAAAGTTTTCACATCCTAGTTTCCAAAGTTTAACTAAACCATTCCTCTGATACCAACTGTAGAGACCCAAAGGTTGATGTACATGGAAATTACATTACTTTTTCGGAATACTTAATACATAACAAAAACAAACACACAAGGACCATAATATTTTAGTGTATTTGGAAACTCAGAACATAATCTTCTAATCGTGGTGAAAGATCTTCAACATCTCCCATAAAGATCTTCCCCTTTTGTTTTGTTACCTAAAACATTTCTTTATATCACGGGGAAAAGAAAACATATAAATGGTGAGATCAAATGCTCAGTATGGGTAAGCATGGAGAAAATAAAACAAAACATATATATTTGAACTTCAAAACATGGACATAAAGTTTACACATCATAATCATGAGTTGTGAAATAAATCTTGGCAGTACGTAAGGCATAGGTGATAATAGAACATCAATCATGATAAAATAGAAGGGAAATAAAACTTGTAATTGTGGAAAAACATTAAGCACATGATATGATTTCCATAGTATCCCAGTCATTGCTTCCAAGACCATCTTAGTGGACAAATTCCCTTTCAGAATCGAGTTTACTCCTCGTTTCAGTCCTGTAACACTGAATCAGATTAACATACCATTCCATCCATGCCTATCTCATGAGATATAAATCGTTACCCAATTTATTGGAGGGAGATATAAGTCCCACCCATCTCATAATGAAATCATTCCTTCATGTGCCACAAAATCATTAATCATACATCATAGCATAACCCATGTATTAGAATGAAACATCATGCCATCATAACATTATCCATATAAAAAAATGGATATCATTTCATCATAAGAAGAATCAAACCATGTAAATAATGGATACATTATACTTGAAACATAAACATATTAAATAATGTCATTTTAGATGGAAAATAGTTTTGATAAAACACTTGAAATGAATTCTTGAGGGAAATATCCTCTCTTCCTAAAAATCATTTTCTTTTCACAAAATGCCATGCAATTTTAAAATAAACGGGTTTTTTTAAAAATAATCAAGAAATATTTTAGAGTAATCTTCATGAAAATGAGGCGTTATGAAACCGTAAAAATCCTCTCACGCCATATAAGTTAAAAATAACATTCTCCTCGTACTTTTGTCGGAAAAGTCAAAAAGTTTCTCGTGTGGTAAAAAAAGTAAGATTCCTTTAATAACTTGTGGTAAAATTCAAAAATGGGTAAAATGGCCAATAAACATACATGAAAACATTTTTAGAAAACAGGGACATTGATGATAACAAAAACCCCAGTTAATACTTACGAATAAACAATCTCGGATAAGAATGATATTGGAATAATTATCCCTTAAATTATGTCCAATTTCTTCTGTATGTGTCCGAGAATCTTATATTGTGGGTTTAAACATGTTATTAACTTGTAACAAATCCATAATAATATTTATTATATCATATATGATTCACTTATGACTTTATATTATCTGTTCATTTGTCAATTCCATGTTAAAGCAGCGTTTTGGGTAAAATCGTTTCATTTATCATCCGTGTTTTGACTTTTAATTATTAATATGGTTACTTAGATCATGATTAATTAATTACAGAATATAAAACATTATTTTTATATAATATATATTCAGAATATAAATATATATAACAGATTGATAAATGGAATGAAATACACCGTTCATGGAGACAATATGACATACGTACGCATGAACGCTATTTTCGTTTCCTTATTGAATTGAATGGAATTAAGTAGATGAAATAAATATATATATATATAATTAAATCTAGTATCATTATTATTTCATATATTTCATTATTATTCATTATATATACTTTATAATCATGAATGGGTAACATGGAGAATGAATCTCATCGCGTCGTGGAGAGGGTAGTCCGTACGTACGCACGAGCGATTATATCATTCCCATGATCATGGAATTGTATTTAAGTGTATGTATAATATTTCAGAATAAATATAACTTTACAATAATCATATATAGTTATTTATTTACACCATTATACCAATACAAGTAAGGTGGTGGTCGAAAGCAGATTACACCACGGCGTGGAGACGATTTTCCGTACGTACTCATGCGCGGTGATTTCATTTTCTGTAGGATGGATAGATGGTGAAATAGGGTTGTTTCATAATTATAATCAAATATCATTATATAAGTAATACTGATGTTATTAATTTATAATGATACAACTAAATAATAAGATGTAGTTGAAGAAAGAATCTTGCGGGAATAAGAAGAAGAGATTACCTCTTCTTCGACGCACCTCTTTTAAGCTTCCTCTTAAGGAGGTAGAGTTGGAATTTTGAGAAGACCAGAACCTCCAGAATGTTTCTAGGGAAGTGGATAATAGAAAAATGTCAGGGTTTGGCTGAGAATTAAGGATCAAAAGGGTGTGAAGAGAAGAGGGAAGGGGTGCCCTTTTTATAAGTGAGGAGAGGGGCACCTTTGGAAAAACATAAAATATTATTTTATAATATAGTCATATTTGGTTTATAATAGCTCCAAATTGATTTATTTAGAATCTAATGTTTGGATGAATCTAAATCCTCTCAACCAATAGGTTTTATACAAGTTTAGGATACTATTTTGACCTTATTTTTTAGATTTAACTCTATGTTAAATAATTTAACTTTTATCGTGTCTTCTTGTTTTCTTACATTATATGGTTAATAAACTTACTATAACCAGCCAAACGAACCCAAAGTGGTTCATTATTAATATATATAACCTTATCTAATTCATTTTTCAGAACCTTATATTTTTAGGAAGATAATAACAATTAATAATATAATATTTGTTTTAAAAACAATTTTATGTCAATTTTGACACTATTTGGTAATTGATTTTTGTGAAAATCATAACAGCATGATTAGTTCAAAAAAAGTTAATTAAATCAATACTAACATGTAATATTAACCTAAATATTAGTTGAATTCATAAAAAGTCTCAAATTACATTTATTTGAGTATTTATAATATCAATTATTTATAATATTTTATTATTTAGGTTGTTACTGCATCACCATTGTGTCATAAATAACATAAATTATTTAATGTCTAAAATTTATAAATAAAATACCATTAGGTAAAAAATATTTTTATATTTTTAATTAATATTTATAGTCTAATTTATCTAATGTATAACCCTATATTAAATTTTTTTAGTTATTAAACATTGATTTAAACTATTTTAACTCTTTAAAATAAAATAATAATAAATGTCCTAATCTAATCCAAGTGGACCTAAAGGGTAATATTTTATTCCTAAGGTTGTTTTTGGTCTAATTAAACTTATCCAATAGAATTAGGACATATTTTAGGGTAATAATAATATCATTTTTACCCTTAATTACCCTATTTACTTTTAACTATGGTAAATAAAAGTAAAAAGTTACTATTCACCAAAAATTACTTTTATCTTATTGAACCAAATTTTACTCCTTGATATTAACCGTGTCTCTCGGATTTTAGAAATTCCACTCAGAGAAGTAGTAAAATTATTTTTTATGTAAATTTTCAAATTCTCCTAGGAGGTGGGTAAAAGACAGTGAAAAGTTCAATAAATATTTTATATATCTAAAATTATTATAAAATGACTCCAATGAATTACATTGAACTTATATAGGTATTATGTTTCAATTTTTGACCTAAAATAAATTTAAATAAAATAAATAATTATTTAAATAAAAAGTCAGTTTTTAAATAGTAACCCAATGTTTTCACTATTCATCAAAAATTGAAAGTTTTCAGAAAAATACCAAAAATTCATCCTAGGATAATTTCGATATTTTGAATTCAAAAATGAAGTCCACTTTGAAAGATAAAATTTATAAAATTTTAAAAAGTAGGTATTACTATTCATAACGGCTACTTCATAATAATGTTATAATAATATCTCGTTTAGTGAAACTTGGTATTGCGTACTACACAAACTATCGAATAAGGTCTTGATTGCGTGTAATGAAAGCCAAGTCAGGGCTATGTGTAGTGAAAGCTTCGTTTGGTGTTGCATATAACATAATCAAAACTTATTTCATTTATACATTAAACAAAATCTATACTCAATGTTGCATAGTATAATTTCCACAAAACGAACTTGAAATTGTGTGTAACACGAGCCAGGAATAGTGTTGTGTATACTGCAAGATAATATGGTGTTGTGTATAAGAAAATATAATCTTAGTGTAGTGTATAGTAAAAGACATCAAATAAATTAAAACTAATATATCTCATAAAATATCAGGTTGTTACAATGTAATCCTCTTCTAGGGGAAGACAATGGTTCTAGTAACATTGTTGGAGGAGGTGATGTGTTTGAAACTTCTCCCCGAGATGTACATTGTGGTGTGGGGAAGATGTACAGAGACCTTTGATGACAGTTTTGGTAATCCAACCTAAGATGAGGTGTAGCTTAGTTTGTCTCTTGGTGCCTCACTTGACAACAAGTGAAGGATGAACACCACGTTTTAACTGTTTTTTTTATAGCCCCATGAGATATCAGAGTGACAAATCCATGGACATTATAATAGGAAATAAAAACATAGTGAGCGGATATGATTCCATCTTGGTGATACTCAACAGACTCATGAAGTTGACACACATCTTTTCCATCAGGGAGCAGATTTTTGTGTAGTGTTTGGGGTAGTTGCTTGTGTGGGAGATCATTTGGCTTCATAGGGTTCCCCAAATGATTGTCTCTTTTAGTTATGCACGGTTTAAATCACGATTATAGAATGGTCTGTAAGACGAATTCAAGAACCAAATGAGGATCTGTATATCCCTTCACCCTCAGAATGATGGGAAGACTAAGAAAACTATCCAGGTGTTGGAGGATATGATGGGGGATTGTGTCTTTAACTTCAACTAGAGTTGGGAGCATCACATACCCTTGGTAGATTTTTCATGGAACAACAGCTACCACTCAACCATTGTCATGAAAAATTTTGTGTCTCTATATGAGAGGCACTTATGGTCACCCTCGTAAGGGATATAGATCAATGAGACATCTATTTTGGGTTTATAGATGGTGATGGTGGTGATAGAGAAAGTCCAGGTCATCCATGAGTCGATGAGGATGGCCTAGATAAAGTTTAAATCTTATACATATTCCTATTGTAGGACCTTGGATATTATGCAAGGATACGATATTTCCATAAGAGTCTCCCCATGATGAGGATTTTAGAGGTTTAGCTGGGGAGGAAAGATATCCATGAGGTTTATAATCCATTAGAGATCATGAAATGGGATAGAGAGGTAGTTTATCACCTCTCCCTACCCCCATACCTAGATTGGGTTCATGAAGTCTTACACATGTCACAACTAAGGAGATATGTACATGACACTACACACGTTATTGGATAGGGAAATATGAACATCGAGGATGGATCCAAAATTATAGAGAAACAATTGCAGATCATGGATCTGCAGAAGATGAACCTATGTGGATAGAAAATTTCCTTGGTACATGTATTTTGGTAGCATGAGAACATGAATGAGAGTTCCTGGGAGTAGGAGAGTCAAGTCTGAGCTCTATATCCAAAGTTCTTTGATTAGTTTTTTATTTTTGGGTATGAAAATCGTTTTGTGAGGAATGATGTAGAGACCCTATTTTTCTCTGTAAGAATTTAAAATATTTATATATATATTTCCAGAGCTATGCATTGAGTAAGTGTGAGATTCCAAGGCCCGATGACCCCAAAATTAATTTTCTAAAAATATTAAAAAAGTTTTATATTACAAGGGAACATATTCTTAATTAAAATGATAAAAATCTTAAGTAGAAGCTCAAATCTTGAATCTAAGAAAATTATTGAGTCTGTAATGGAGTTTTTATCTTAGGGGATACATAAAATGAATCAGCACATGGCATTTAGACTCCACACTCATATGTGATACGTTCAATGAATGAATGAATGAATGAAAACCCGATTACACATCCTATATAATGATGAACACACGATGTATATCCCCCACCATAGCAGCATCTTGGGTTTTAGTAATTTTTAAGATGAGACAACATGTAAGCTCTTAAACATGTCATGTACCCATTTCCTAGTTGGACAATCTATCTGATGGGTGACACGGGTGAGAACCTGTGTGTAAATATATGACCTGGTGCACCACCATGTATCTGAGTAGAAAAACATAGGGTCTAGTACATGGACATGACCAACCAGACCCAACCTATTCATGGTTAGTAGGGACACACCTGGTAGTCAACCTACACAACATGTAACACTACATGGGATGGATCCATATGTTTGATCGAGACACGACCAAGTGGTGGAATGTGACTACATGCTATGTTGGTCCCCTTACATGACCTACACCACTAGAACTCTTATGAGGAAACTTCAATCGACTGTATCTCATTAATTTGAAGTCGTATTTTGGCTTGTGAGTAGCCTATCTTGAGGGTTTTTCCATGTAGAACATGATGGTGACCTCCATTGTGGATTAAAAGATATGACGTTGAATTTTTCAGGAACAATTATGGGTTAGAAAATGCTCAATGATGACAGTGATCGTGTAGGATCACCTGGACCTTTTTTGAGTGGTAACCTCTAGTAGGTCTTGGCAGTGGAGTTCCTCAATGAACTTTTCCTGAGAGGTACCCTCCACCAGGGTTGGGAAGTGGAGCTCCTTGATGACCTCTTCCATGTGTTACCCTCTAACAAGGCTGGGCAATGGAGTTCCTTGACGATATTTTTCTAAGTGGAACCCTCTAGTAAAGTGAGGAAGTGCAGTTTCTTGATGGCCTTTTCTGAGTGGTACCCCTAATAGGGGTGGAAAGTGGATTTATTGGTGACTTATTGAGTGATACCCTCCACATGGCTTAGATGTGGAGTTCCTTGAAGGTTATCAAAGTAGGACCCTCTAATTGTACCATGGAATGAGTTCCCAAACAAGAGTTTTTATCCCCTTGACCGTGCATCACAGTGTTGAGTTGTGGGTAGATTTGGATGGATAATTCTAGGTATATACATGAGATTCTTGGAATCATTGTTGGACTTTTTAAACTATTGTATACTATTCTTAATATGTTGATCTATGAGATGAATCTCCCCTTCATCTATTTTTTGGGTTTCTTTAGACTAAATATATATATATATATATATATCATGTATTCTCTCCTTGTGTTTGGTTACTATCCTTCCATGAGAGGTAAAGACATGTGAAGAATTCCACGTTCTTTCAGTGTTTAGGTTCACAGGTTTGGATATGTCTACTTTCATACTATAGGTATTGAAGACTCGATGGGTAGTTCATCTATTCACTGTGTTTATACCCTTGTGTTTGGATGAGCTTACTTTCACTCTTGATTTGAGTTGAACTATTCCCTTTCACTGTATATTGAATAAACTATACTTTATTTCCTATTACATCTCTTACTATTAACCCTTCATCTTTCGGGGTGTCCTATGGGGAATTTATATACTCACTCATTCATGGTATTTTCCCACACATGATGTGACTTTTGTAGATGAAAGATAGGTCGAATGTGAGTATAGAGGAGATCAGGGATACTGGGTGCTTTGGATTGCGTATGGTGGCCACAGTGTGGGTGTAAAACCTCAATCTTCCATAGTACACTTCTCTTTGAATGATACAATACCGTGTGGTGTACACAACACTGAGTTCAAGCGCACCACGACTTACCAAACTAGCCGTTAAAAAGAGGTTATGAATAGTATTAACTGGATTTTAAATATTATATTATCCTTATAAATTTAATCCATATTATGAGTTTCTAAGACATGATTTATGAATAAATTCACATTTTTTCAGATAAAAGAAGTATTTTTCAAAAAATGAAATTATACCGCCTTTTAATGTCGAAGCCTTTTTAAATCCAATATTTGAAACTTTTATATATTCAATTTGACAAAATGAAATTCTTATTTAGAATCGGGACATAAGAATTTAGTTTCAATAATGTTTTTGTGCCTTTCTGATAACTTTCATATTTGGGTGAATAGTGAAAATACTATATTTTAACTGAAAACAACTTTTTTAATCAAAATAATTTATATTGTTAAATTATACATTTTAATGGTTTGGAAGTATAAATAGATTATATTTTTACTATTTAATCCAATGATGGTCATTTTAAGTAATCTCACCTTGAAATTGGACATAAACAAGTGTCAAACTTTTGATAGTTATTATTTCTTAAAAATAAGCCTTTTGGTTTCGAAAGCAAGAATTAATTTTAAATTAATATATGAAACTTTTATGTTTTGAATTTGGTAAAATAGACTTCATTTTTGGATTCATAAAAACTAAATTATCCTAGGGTGAAATTTTGGTACTTTTTGGATAACTTTTATATTTTGATGAATAGTGAAAATTACTAAATTTTAATTAAAAACAACTTTTTTAATCGAAATAATTAGTAGTGATAAATTATTAATTTGAGTGGTTTTAAATTATATTTAGAATATATTTTTACCATGTAATACAATGTGGGTCACTTAACATAATTTCAAATTTAAACCGGACATAAACAACTGTCAATCTTTTGATAGTTATTATCTCTTAAAAACACGCTTTTTGTTTTAACAACGGGAATTAAATTTAAATTAATTTTTGCCACTTCTGTGTATTGAATTTGGAAAATTTTATTCCATTTTTGGAATCAGGATGTCCAAATTTTGTAAATAGGTAACTTTTATTTTTAGAAATTTTGAATAATTACTTCGGTAAATATTTTATTTACCATGGTTAAAGGATAAATCCGGTAAATAAGGGTAAATAAATAATATTATATTAATATTAAATTACCCTAAAACATGTCCTAACCTTATTTGTTGATACATGTCCGACCATGGGCATCTTTGGGTCGATTTTGGGACCCCATGGAGCCACTTGTAGGTGATAGGGACACTTTGTTTTAATTAAGTCAAAATAAATACAAAAATTCCATAAGCATATATCTTTTAGCAAAACAATTTTTACATAGGGTTATATATGTTGGATTTTCTAATATAAGTATTCATTAGAAAGATAAAACGATTTCCTACATAATGGTATTTCATAATTTTTATACATTAAATAATTTAATTTATTAATGACACAATGATGATGCAGTAATTACCATAATAGTGAAAAATTAGAATAATTGATATTATAAACACCCAAATAAATATAATTTGAGACTTTTTATGAATTACAATAATTTAATAGGTTTATATGACATTCTAGGATTTATTTAATTAATTTTTTGTGAAGTAATAATTCTGTTATGATTTTTACAAAAATCAATTATTGGATAGTGTCAAAATTGACATAAAAGAGTTTTTAAAACAAATATTATATTATTAATTGATATTAAATTCTTAAAAATCTAAGGTTAGGCAAAGAGACTTATATAATGATAGGTAAATCATTAATGGACCACTTGGGGGTCCCTTGGATGTATATATTATGTTTATTAACTATATAATATAAAAATACAAAGTGACAGGGTAAATGTTAAACTAATTAACTGAGAGTTAAAACTAAAAGATAAGGTTAATATAGTGACCCAATCCTGTCTAAATCATATTGTTTGAGTTTTTTTCGACCCATCCCCACCTTAACATTTCAATAATCCACTTTGGAGCCATTAGAAACCGAATATGAATTTATTATGAAATAATATTTCTAGCTTTTCCAAAGGTGCCCCTCACCCCTCTTATAAAAGGGCACCCCCCTTCTCATTAATTCACACTTTCAAAGCCTTTTGGTTCGGCCAAACCCTACCCTAATACTCTCCCAGCTTCCCTAACTTCATTCTAGAGGCCTTCCTTTAGTCATAATTCCATCCTAAGGAGTCCTTTTGATCGAATCAAAAGGAAGAACCCAAAGAAGAGGTAATGTCTTCACCACCCTCTTTCAAGTTCCTTTCTTCTTCAAATTATTCTTTCTCTGTTATTACCATTCTAAAAAAATAACTCCAGTATCTTATATATAATTTTATTGTATTATAAATATTGTATAACCATATTCATTATTCTATCCATCCTTTGAATGACATGTCACCATACATGCGTACGTACGGCTTACCGTCTCAATGTCGTGGTGTAATTTTTATTCAACAACTTATTATTTGGATGGGTATAATAATGATGTTTAATTCATGTAAATAATAAATATAACATGACAATAATTCTATATATATGATATAACATCCAATTATATATTATTTTAATATCAAAAGAGTGATATTGTTGCTCGTGCGTACGTACGGATTACCGTCTCCACGAACCCGATGAGAATCATTCCCCATCATATCCATTCAAGACTAAATTTAATTTGATGATTAAAAATAATGTTTAGAGACATGATATAATTCTGGATATGAATAAGATACATCCCATCCATAACAAATACGGCTCGTATAACAAATATTATAAAGGAAAACGAATCTGTTAACACCAGAAACGACAATAATACTAAAATATTATTGACAAATCAATGTTAAAAGATCATATATGATATCATATTAATGTAAATAATTCTCGTGTAATTAAATAACAATTATTTCACCATTATACATGAGGTTAACCTACCATCGACCAAGGAGAAAGTAAAAGGTAAGGGGTTTCTTATCTCACTTTTAATTCCGTGAGAATTCCATTGTTCCCCACTTATTTATTACATGTGGTGTGTGTACTGCCCATGTTTGTATTTATTGTGTAATATATTTTAATTCATGTATATTTAAATCACCATTGTATGATCCTTAATTCATGGGTGTATGTTTTTTATGTTACCAAATCAATAAGGGAATTTGAAATATCAATTTCCACTCATTCGGCTTTACGCATACTTCATTGATTATTTTACTACAAGGTTATGTGTAGAATCACTATTAATTTGATTATGTCATAAATTCCACTCCCCTTTCCGTGGATATAATTTTGATACACATAATCACTCCATTGATAAATTCTCAAGTCATCGGTATGAACTTGATAAGATTAATTTTTACTCAATCTCGATTTGTTGAGATAAACATCCAATTCATTGGTGTTGTTTTTACAAGAATATGTGTGAATGTCCTTTGATTATTTTACACTGAATATCCAATCATATTTAGGGTATTTATATTTGTCACACATAATTATGTCGTTGATTTATCCTTAACCTAAGGATACGACCTTTATGATAGATTTCATCTCAATTTACATTCCATTGAGACTTTTTTTTGTTATACACCAAATCACTTTTATGTGGTATATATAATGTACTTTGACATAGTATATCATGAATCCCTTTATTCTCATGATATTACAATGTTTTGATTACCTCAATTATTTGTATTCAAGTGTCTCTCTTTTGGTTAGAAACTCTAACTAAAATACCATTTTTAAATGTTTTAAATAATTATTCTTCTAAATCTTTCTCATTAATGTCCATGTTATAAAAATGGTTTTAAGGATTTATTTATATGGACATTAATGTTTTAAAATTAAAACTCCTTTTAAAATTTTCAAAGTGGTATGTGACACTTTGATTCAAAAATCTATTTTTAAATGGCTTCTTGACAAATGGTGTGACTTTTAAATGATTTCAACAAAAAGGGGGATATTTCTCTCAAATAGTTTTGATGATTATTTTCATCTATGTCAATATCCTTCATTATTCTCGATTGAGGTTAATATGATACAATACAATCTCCCATATTGTATCTAATGAGTTATGTTTGACTGTGGATGTGCGATTTTTATACCATTCATGGTTTGTGGATAAAGGATTGACATTTCGTATGCTAGTTTTAATACGAATGTTTATTTTATGTTTAAAAATTTTCATATGAGGAATACATTGGACTTAGTAAGTGACGGGTGGAGCCCGTTATAGCTCATCGATGCATTGGTAGGTCTCATGAGACAAACTAGTGTCTTGGCATGAGGCCTTGACAAAATCTTATTTGTAGTCTTGGCACGAGGCCTTGGCTATGTGGTTATGATAGTCTGGAATTATGAATTCCATCATTATGAAAGTGGTTATTGATATTGTATGTGATTATTATACTAGTAGAATATCCATGTGATTAAGTAAATTACATTATTTCATTTTATCTTTGCCATTTTATGCTGAAGTTCAAGTTTAAAAGGCTTTTGTTTTAGTTATAAATTGCCCTAACTGTTTATGCTTATCTATGAAATCTTTTGCTATATTTTTATCCTTACTGAGCATCTGATCTCACCCCTTTCAATGTTTTATTTTTCCCAGGATTGTGAAGAAGTAAATTATGAATGACCTGCAAGGATAGTATGAGTGTGGACTATGGAGACTATGTTGTTGTTGTTTTCATTTTATGATGTAATGTAAACTTTATTAATGTATCTAGTTATTCCAAGGCTACTAAACTAATCGGTACTTCGAGACTTGATCTTTCTTGTGATCATGCCAATGTTATATAATAATGTATCAACTCTGGGTAACTAGGGTTGGGGCTTTATAGTTGGTATTAGAGGAAGTTTAGTACAAACCTTGGAAGCTAGATTTAGATAAACTCTGATTAGATCACATAGCCCTAAGATAGACTTTGAGGATTAGTATAGGAGAACATCCTAGAATTTTGGTATTATAGAGATTTTGTGAGTTTTCTGAGCAATACATCCCTGTCTGGATACGAGCAGGTAGAGGCAGATCTGGCACAGATGTACCTAGGGGTAAAACCCGAAAACACCTCTTTGAGCTAGACTCGAATGGGAACTGGTGCACGACAACGGGCCTTGTTGCACTCTTGGTTACAACACCCCTGGGGGATATGCTTATGATAATTTACATTTTCTTTACAAACCGATTTGAAGTATTATATATAAGATGAGAGTAAATGAACTTGGTTAATCCTAATGTGTTTCAAATTGAGTATATGGTGACATTATATTCTTTAAATAATTTTATGACTATTGTTACTCACACAATGCTTTCTGGTTTTAGTCAATGGCTAGATTCCAAGGAAGTCCTAGTAACTTTGAGAATTATGTTCAAGGTGGGAACGGTGGTGGAAATAAGCAAAAAAATGGAGTGTTGATAGGCGTGAAAGATATCGTGTTCATGCCAAATCAGTTTTCCAAAAATATGATCAACAACATATATATTAACCAACTCCTAGACTCAACAAGGAAGATAAAGGTGATGAATGATAAGATATCTAGAAATGGAGACCATGGAGAAAAGAACCCTCAATTTCCATCATGCAAGAAATGTGGTAGGAGCCACCCGGGAAAGTGTCTCAATGGGACCAAGAAATGCTTTACGTGTGGGAAGGAAGGACATAAAGTGAAGAATTGCCGAAGAAAAATGAAGAGTACTATGGAAGAAGATAAAAATGGTCCCAAGAATCCATTTACAGTCATTTTCTGTAAATGTAGGGGACTTGGCCATTACTTGGGTGAATGCCCTATTCTATAGGATATTTTCTTGGTCAAAGAAGAAGCTATGTGGAAATAAATGGTTGGAGAAATGTTTAAAAAGTATTACTGCTCCTTGTTGATGGGTTTACTTTGGAATAATTTTCTCTTGTATTTGAAACCCTATAGTTTGTCTTGTGAGAATGATATTTGAGGAAGAATTATCTCTTCTCTTGTTGATATAGTTATAAATAACCATTTGGTTTTATATGATCATTGGGGTTTGAGAAAGTTATAATTTTTTATAATTTGGGTTGAAAATTCAAGGTATGATATAAAATTTGTGGTTAAATTATGTTATGGTATTTTGAGGAATTTATCTCATTTTGGTAATGTTATAAAATATAGTTTTTGAAAAAGGACAACACGTAGACCGTGTGACAACCCGTCGCGTCGGACAAAGCTGTGGGAATCGAACCCACAACCCAAGTGTGATTGGGATTTATCGCCTACCACTGGACTACGTGAAGTCCCTAGATAGCGTGACTAATTATTTGTAGTTAAATGATTTTATTGATCAATAATAAGTTGATTTGGGTTCTTATGTCTTATCAAATGAATACCCTTGGTATAGGAAAATGATTTGCTGATTAAGTGATAAATGTTATTTTGGAAGATGTTCTCTTTGTTGGGAACACTATATGCCAAAGTAAAGTAGAATACTATAGGGTTTCATTTGTAGAGTAATGGTGGATTTTTATCTACGTTTTTATTGTGTATTTATAGTGATTTAGGTTATTTATGGAAATGATTAACCTATAAAAGAGAATATGTGATTAGGTTAATTACTTTTAAGTATGTGACTTTAAGAGTATTTGATGTCATTTGGAGATACACTTTAACATTGGAGACTACATAATCAAATTCTTCTATGTTTTGGGTTTCAATATTAGTTTGGATTATATTGAAGTATTTTAAGGACAATTGATTATTGAATGGTATTTATTTAACTTTGGGGTATTGTTGGATTAATTTTAGAAATTAAGATTAGTGTTTATTTCTCTTAAGGAATATCCTTTTGTGGGATCATTAGATCTTGTACTAACCATTTTGGTTTTGATTAATCTCTAAAGACAATGTAAATATATAGTTTATCCTGCATGGATCATGTGATTCTATAGAAGTTTATTCTAGCTCTTCCAGTGTGACCAAGTCTTGTTGAATACTCATCGTTTAAAAAAATGAGTTAGTGGTGGAAATTTATTAATGAATGAAACTCTACTTAAAAAGTAAGTATATATCTTTATATTCTTAGTCAATATCATAAATGAATTCCTCATCCTTATGTTATGTAACTTAAAACAAAAAATGTTGTCTGTTTACTTTTCCTACTAGGAGACTAATGACCGTTTGTCCCAACACAAGTTTGTGGTTTTCTTATTGTTAAATTTCTCCTGATGAGGATTTCTATCCCTCTCCATCAGAACTTGACACTTATTTTATCATTCATATCTATGTTTTCCTACATGGAATCCTAGTATGGGTTATCTTGGGTGACCTTTATACCTCTCTTTCTTTCTTTTAATGTGATAGTTTTATTGACTCTTTTTCCAAAGTGGGACTTTCCATTATATTCTAAGCACAATTTTAAAAATTGCAAGGATGCAATTTATTAAAGGAGGGGAGAATGTTACACCCCAATTTCCATGGTACACTTCTCTTTGAATAATACAATAGCGTGTGTTGTACGCAACACTGAGTTCAAGCGCACCACGACTTACCAAACTAGCCGTTCAAAAGAGGTTATGAATAGTATTAACAGAATTTTAAATATTATATTATCCTTATAATTTTAATCCATATTATGAGTATCTAAGACATGATTTAGGAACAAATTCAATTTTTTCAGATAAAAGAAGTATTTTTCAAAAAATGAAATGTTACCGCCTTTTAATGGCGAAGCCTTTTTAAATCCAATATTTGAAACTTTTATATATTCAATTTTACAAAATGAAATTTTTCTTTAGAATTGGGACATAAGAATTTAGTTTCAATAATGTTTTCGTGTCTTTCTGATAACTTTCATATTTGGGTGAATAGTGAAAAATACTATATTTTAACTGAAAACAACTTTTTTTAATCAAAATAATTTATATTGTTAAATTATACATTTTAATGGTTTGGAAGCATAAATATATTATATTTTTAATATTTAATCCAATGATGGTCATTTTAATTAATTTCACCTTGAAATTGGACACAAACAAGTGTAAAACTTTTGATAGTTATTATTTCTTAAAAATACGCTTTTGGTTTCGAAAGCGGAAATTAACTTTAAATTAATAAATGCAACTTTTATGTTTTGAATTTGGTAAAATAGATTTCATTTTTGGATTATGAATAACTAAATTATCCTAGGGTGAAATTTTGGTACTTTTCGGATAACTTTTATATTTTGATGAATAGTGAAAATTACTAAATTTTAATTAAAAACAACTTTTTTAATCGAAATAATTAATAGCAATAAATTATTAATTTGAGTGGTTTTAAATTATATTTAGAATATATTTTTACCATGTAATACAATGTGGGTCATTTAACATAATTTCACATTTAAACCAGACATAAACAACTGTCAATCTTTTGATAGTTATTATCTCTTAAAAACAGGCTTTTTGTTTTAACAACGGGAATTAATTTTAAATTAATTTCTGCCACTTCTGTGTATTGAATTTGGAAAAATGGATTCCATATTTGGAATCAAGATTTCCAAATTGTGTAAATAGGTAACTTTTATTTTTAGAAATTTTGAATAATTACTTCGGTAAATATTTTATTTATCATGGTTAAAGGGTAAATCCGGTAAATAAGGGTAAATAAATAATATTATATTAATATTAAATTACCCTAAAACATGTACTAACCTTATTTTTTGATACATGTCTGACCATGGTCGTTTTTGTGTCGATTTTGGGACCCCATGGAGCCACTTGTAGGTGATAGGGACACTTTATTTTAATTAAGTTAAAATAAATACAAAAATGTCATAAGCATATATCTTTTAGCAAAACAATTTTTACATAGGGTTATATATGTTGTATTTTATAATATAATTATTCATTAGAAAGATAAAACAATTTCCTACATAATGGTATTTTAAAATTTTTAGACATTAAATAATTTAATTTATTAATGACACAATGATGATGCAGTAATTACCATAATAGTAAAAAATTAGAATAATTGATATTATAAACACCCAAATAAATATAATTTGAGACTTATTATGAATTACACTAATTTCATAGGTTAATATGACATTCTAGGATTTATTTAATTAACTTTTTGTGAAGTAATAATTCTGTTATGATTTTTACAAAAATCAATTATTGGATAGTGTCAAATTTGACATAAAAGAGTTTTTAAAACAAATATTATATTATTAATTGATATTAAATTCTTAAAAATCTAATATTAGGCCAAGAGACTTATATCCTGATAGGTGAATCATTAATGGACCACTTGGGGGTCTCTTTGATATATATTGAAAGTTTATTAACTATATAATATAAAAATACAAAGTGACATGGTAAATGTTAAACTAATTAACTAAGAGTTAAAACTAAAAGATAAGGTTAATATAGTGACCCAAACCTGCCTAAATCCTATTGGTTGAGTTTTTTTCGACCCATCCCCAACTTAAAATTTAAATAATCCACTTTGGAGCCATTAGAAACCGAATATAAATTTATTATAAAATAATATTTCTAGCTTTTCCAAAGGTGCCCCTCACCCCTCTTATAAAAGGGCACCCCCCTTCTCATTAATTCACACTTTCAAAGCCTTTTGGTTCAGCTAAAACCTGCCCCAATACTCTCCCAACTTCCCTCACTTCATCCTAGAGGCCTTCCTTTAGTCATAAAGCCATCCTATGGAGTCATTTTGATCAAATCAAAAGGAAGAACCCGAAGAAGATGTAATGTTTTCACCACCCTCTTTCAAGTTCCTTTCTTCTTCAACTTCTTCTTTCTTTGTTATTCCCATTATAAAATAATAACTCCAGTATATTATATATACTTTGATGTTATTATAAATATGGTATAACCATATTCATTATTCTATCCATCCTTTGAATGACATGTCACCATATGTGCGTACGTATGGCGTACCGTCTCCACGTCGTGGTGTAATAGTTATTCAACAACTTATTATTTGGATGGGTATAATAATGATGTTTAATTCATGTAAATAATAAATATAACATGATAATTATTCTGTATATATGATATAACATCCAATTATATATTATTTTAATATCAATAGAGTGATATTGTCGCTCGTGCGTACGTACGGATTACCGTCTCCACGAACGCGATGAGAATCATTCCCCATCGTATCCATTCAAGAATAAATTTAATTTAATGATTAAAAATAATGTTTAGAGATATGATATCATTCTGGATATGAATAAGATACATCCCATCCATAACAAATATGGCTCTCATGACAAATATTATAAAGGAAAACGAATCCGTTAACACCCAAAACGACAATAATACTAAGATATTATTAAAAAATAAATGTGAAAAGATCATATATGATATCATATTAATGTAAATAATTCTTGTGTAATTAAATAAAAATTATTTCACCATTATACAGGAGGTTAAACTACCATCGACCAAGGAGAAAGTACAAGGTAAGGGGTTTCATATATCACTTTTAATTCCGTGAGAATTCCATTGTTCACCACTTATTTATTACATGTGGTGTGTGTACTACCCATGTTTGTATTAATTATGTAATATAATTTAATTAATGTATATTTACATCATCATTGATTGATCCTTCATTCATGGGTGTATGTTTTTTATGTTACCAAATCAATAAGGGAATTTGAAATTTCAATTTCCACTCATTCGGCTTTACACATACTTCATTGATTATTTTACTCCAAGATTATGTGTAGAATCACTATTCATTTGATTATGTCATAAATTACACTCCCCTTTCTGTGGATATAATTTTGATACACATAATCACTCCATTTATAAATTCACAAGTCATCGGTATGAACTTGATAAGATTAATTTTTACTCAATCTCGATTTGTTGAGATAAACATCCAATTCATTGGTGTTGTTTTTACAAGAATATGTGTGAATGTCCTTTGATTGTTTTACACTGAATATCCAATCATATTTAGTGTATTTATATTTTTCACACATAATTATGTCATTGATTTACCCTTAACCTAAGGATATGGCCTTTATGAGAGATTTCATCTCAATTTACATTCCATTGAGACTTCTTTGTTGTTATACACCAAATCACTTTTATGTGGTGTATATAATGTACTTTGAAATAGTATATCATGAATCCCTTTATTCTCATGATATTATAAAGTTTTGATTACATCAATTATTTTTATTCAAGTGTCTCTCTTTTTGTTAGAAACTCTAACTAAAATACCATTTTTAAATGTTTTAAAGACTTATTATTTTAAATCTTTCTCATTAATGTCCATTTTATAAAAATGGTTTTAAGGATTTATTTATATGGACATTAATGTTTTAAAATTAAAACTCCTTTTAAAAGTTTCAAAGTGGTATGGGACACTTTGATTCAAAAATCGATTTTTAAATGGCTTCTTGACAAATAGTGTGACTTTTAAATGATTTCAAGAAAAAAAGGGGATATTTCTATCAGACAGTTTTGATGATTATTTTCATCTATGTCAATATCCTTCATTATTCTCGATTGAGGTTAATATGATACAATACAATCTCCCATATTGTATCGAATGAGTTATGTTTGACTGTGGATGTGCTATTTTTATACCATTCATGGTTTGTAGATAAAGTATTGACATTTCGTATGCTAGTTATAATACGAATGTTTATGTTATGTTTAAAACTTTTCATATGAGGAATGCATTGGACTTAGTAAGTGACGGGTGGAGCCCGCTATAGCTCCTCGATGCATCGGTAGGTCTCATGAGACACACTAGTGTCTTGGCATGAGGCCTTGACAAAATCTTATTTTTAGTTTTGGCACGAGGCCTTGGCTATGTGGTTATGATAGTCTGGCATTATGCATTCCATCATTATGAAAGTGGTTATTGATATTTCATGTGATTATTCGACTAGTAGAATATCTATGTGATTAAGTAAACGACATTATTTCATTTTATATTTTCTATTTTATGCTGAAGTTCAAGTTTAAAAGGCTTTTTTTAGTTATAAATTGCCTTCATTGTTTATGCTTATCTATAAAAGCATTATCTATATTGTTATCCTTCCTGAGCATCTGAGCTCACCCCTTTCAATGTTTTATTTTTCCCAGGATTTTGAAGAAGTAAATTATGAATGACCTGCAGGGATAGTATGAGTGTTGACTATGGAGACTATGTTGTTGTTGTTTTCATTTAATGATGTAATGTAAACTTTATTAATGTATCTAGTTATTCCAAGGCTACTAAACTAATCGGTCTTTCGAGAATTGATCTTTCTTGTGATCATGCCAATGTTATGTAATAATGCACCGACTCTGGGTAACTAGGGTCGGGGCGTTACAATGGGATTCAAGATATGGGCTCTCACAAAAGTTTATTTTTCCAATTTTTTCACGTATAGACATATTTCTAGTAGGATGTGTATTTTTACACTTTACTTTTGAGTTTACACTATCATTATTTTTCACTATCTAGAGGTTCATGCATGTTTGGTTTACTTTATAGCAGTGTAGAATCTTTTAGCATTTCCCTCTATAGTATTCATTGAAATTGGTATGTATTAATATAAGTACTTAGGCAGAGGGCTCACGAAGTATAGTTATGCCTTTGGTACTTGGCACCACCCCCAAGCCTATGGAGTTGGGCTTGGGGTATTTATGGTTTGATCCCCATCTTGGGTTGTGTCTTGAAAAGACATATAGAAATTTCATATTCAAATAAAATAATATTATTTTAGAGACTTCTTAAATTTTCATCTTCCCATCAACGGTTACATTCCATCAATATTCATCATGATTGAAAATGTTTTCAAGGAGAAAATAACTTATTTTTTCCAGATATCTCCATGATAGATGTATCTTCCAACTATTTTATGATGACAACACTCATCTAGTCCCCCCTTATATAAATAACTTTCAATTCCCTTCACAATGAAGCATAAATAAAAAAATTAATAAGGTTTGTCTTCCTTTGATTCTTAATGAGATAAAAGGGAAATGTTTTGCATCTCATCCCAGAAACTCTGTTCATCTCTTCTCTAGTTTAGAGATAACTCTTCATACATATTTAGCCATTGATTTTCTATTTTTAATCTTCATTAATAATCATGATATTCTTATATTTGACAATATTTTACTCCTATGGAACAAGTTATTTCACATTATCTAGAAAGGTACTTTCAGTTTATTGTACTTGACCAATCTTGTTTTATATATCTAGTTGGGTCATATAAATAGTAAAGCATTCTATTAAAAACCTATCCAGTTATATTGTATTTCCTATATGTATTCTTAACAATATTTGAGTCAACCTTCTTTAAAAACATATCTAATTCATCTTGATAGATGTCTTCCAACCAACAAATCCTTTTATTTCTATATTAGGTTGATTATATTTTTTGTTCCAACTTTATTCCTTCAACTTTTATATTAATGGACTGTATGTAATTATCTATGATAAAAAATTCCCAAATTAGTAAAAGAATCATCCATTTCTTATAGAATCCTCCCTCAACTTCTTATTGGTAATTCTTTATTCTTTATTTTTCTTACTCCCTAAGGAAAATTTACTTTTACTTTTTCATTAATTTATTCTTATCTCTTGTGGAATTACTCATCTGATAACTTATGATACATGATTGGTTGATCCATATCAGCACTCTTAATATTTGTGACCCCTTTTTTGCAATTTCTATATAAATTTCCAGACTTCCTAATATATATATATATATATATATATATTCTACATTTTTTATTTACATTGACTCACCTCTGTGAGATTCCTATTCACTTTTGGTCTTAATATCCTTGGTCCAAACATTATTTTTATTTTAGTGATCAAAAAAATAATTTCTACTTTTAATATCCTTGTGACTAAGTCATCCATATAACCAATAGTTACCAATAAACCTTATACTTTACCTTTGCACAATAGTCTTGCTGGTGTGAACATCTTGCAATTTTTATGAACACTCCATTCTCTTGGAAACTTTTTGGGGAACTATTCTTCCTAAATAGGCTCACATATACCCTTAAATTATTTGTTATATTATAAACATTTTTCCACCCAAATTTAACAATATTTTGAAGAGTAATATGTACTATAAAAGTAAGCAGTAGTAGTACACACAAAAATTTCTGGATTATGGGTTACCTACTTCCTTGAGATTGAAGTAGATGGATCTTTTGATGATCTCAAAATATTTTTTCAAACAATAATAGAGGGTTTTGATAAAATAAACTTATTAAAATAATCCATGTGGGATATTCTTCTTTTATCTTCTTAGGAGGTCTCTACTTTTGTCAGCACCATATTTTTTAGTTTTACTTCAAGCTCGAGACACTTCAAATAAGCTCGAGACACTTCAAATTGAGGGTGTTCTTTTCTTCCAAAATTGATCTCATTGTTAATTTCCATTATAACTTCTTATTTTAAATATGATTTTCATGTATCCTGAAATTTTATTTTAAGGTATTTACATGATATTTTATAATTATAGCTTTGATATTTTATTGATAATTATTGATATCCATGGAAACTATTTCAGTTTCTTTCAATGCATGGATATTCTCTTCCCAAAATTTACTTACCTGAGTTTTTCTATTAATTATATTTTACATAAAATAATATTTAGTGAATATTTTTTTATTTTATATTTAAGTAAAATTAGTTTTCTTTTACTACTTTTATGGGAGAGTTATATTATTGAAACATTATTTCCAAATCATCTTCTTTGTCCTCAGTTTGCAACCCTGATTATGTATTTTTATCATGTAGTACCTTTATAAACACAATTATATTTTTGAAAAAATTAAAAGTTATATTTTCTATATAAACCTTTACTTTAGAGTAAAACATATTATGTGTCTTAATATCCACATACTCTTTACAGTGTAAAAATGATTCTTATAGAGTATCACTATAAATAGATTTAGGATAAGACATCACTTTGATTACCATAAATTACTAGTTCACCCTATTTCTCCTTTTAGATCCCATTTAATTTCTTAGCATCTTTATTATATTTTTTCCTCATAGTTTTGGTTGAAACCTTCAGGTTGGTATTTAGAATGATGGAAACTATATTCTATATCTAAAGAAACTCAAAATAATATTAATATATACACACTATATATGACTAATAAAAAACAACTAGGAAAGATAATATATCTATTAATAGGAAATCCAAATTAGATTTGAAACTACTTATAGTAACATGTGATTTATGAAATCACTATAGGAGAGAGAGAATATGTGTGACCATATTTTATTGAATCTTTTTAACATTTGAATTTCTTCCTTAATATTAGAACCTATGAATAAGATATGATAAATGAACCTCATATTTCTCACTCAATTCATTTAAACAACATTAAAGATAAACAGTAATCAGGGAATGACATGTAATATTTTCATAAGGTTCAATACCAATGTGGGTATTTAATCCTTTATATGTTTAAGTCAAGTTTGAGAAACCAGCCATTCACTAATTATGTAAATTGAATATGCATATACAATATTCCAAAATGAATTTATTATCTCATAGAAGTTTTCAAATATCTTGATAATTTTATAGTTCTGGAATGGTTCATTATACTAGATCACTTTAGTTTATAGTGGATCCCCCCAAAATCACTCCAGAACAAGATTTTCAAACTTCTTTGGGATGCCACTGCACCAAATCATTTGATCTTCTTCCAAAATCAGAGAATTCAATAACAAATATGTAACGACTCAGAAATTTATTTTTCATGTAAAAACAGATTTTATCCTTACATTACTTTCAATTTTTGAGTTTATCCATGCATCGGTGGAAACTTGTGAGTTTGGAGTAGCTTATGGAGGGTTAAATTGGGTAGTAGTGTTTTTTCTATTCACAATGGATGAAACAATTACCATGTTGTAAGATGTTTTAGACCATGGAATTTCTCAATAAAAAATTGGAAAGGAAATGTCTTTCCAAGTGCATGTCCATGTTCATAAAGCATGCTCTATATCATCTTAAAAAATGGTAAAGAATAAATATTGTTAAAGACATGTTTCTCAGTTATATCCCCTTTTGGAAACATATTAGGAAAACAAACCACATCCATTTTATAGGGAGTTGTGAGTAAAAATTACCTAGATATTTGGTACATGTTTCCATTCTGTTATAGGTTTCATGATCAGAAATGCCATGGAAAAAAGATAGGCTATAGTGGAGGGTATGGTAATGGTGGTGGGATGTTTTAAAATGGATAAATCCACCAGACCTCTTCTTGGATCTTGTAATTTTTAATAGGTACATGCATGGGGAATTAATTTTGTATTTTAATGTGGTTTTATTTTTATTTTTACCCCTATTAATCAACCATAAATCCCCTATTGTTGATTCCTTATAATGGGATGAATTCCATATAAACTTATAGGCATCTTAGGGAAAGGCTTTCAAAATAACCTTGTAATACCCTGACACTAGAATGACCTGATTTGGTGCCGTACTTTATTACATTGACATAGATACAAGAAAACTACATCCAAAAGGACTAAAATGAATAATTGTTTTGGGAACTAGATACATACTTGATACCCATTTTACATTGATAATAAAAAATAAAATAAAATATATAATAATGTAAAATGCTTAGCATCCATGGAAACTCATTCCAAGAATTCTTCTTTATATCTCAGAGAAAAGAAAAAAATAAGGGTGATCTCGAATTCATAGTAATGAAAAAGTACAATGGAATCAATAATGAATCAATGAGAATAATCAATATGACATGGTAGATAACTAAAAACATTTTCCATTTAATAAATTGACTGCAAATGAAATGTATCCATTGTGTTTTTCATAGTGAAAATATTTTAGACCATAATATCTGAATACCAAATGATGTAAATGTTTAAATATTGGAAACCATGTTTCCCAGGTACATGTAACCTTTACTGCCAATATATATTCTCAAGAAAATATAAAACTTCTCTAATTTGGCCAACTGAATCATCTCATTAGACTACTGATGCATCAAGGGTATTTCTTTAACCAATCGTTATCCCATTTCATGCATGTCCAAAGAATTCCTCATATATAGAATAATTAGTTGAATTAATATACAATACACTATATCATGAAATATCCATATTTAATAATGGATACAAATTTATAAATATTTCCCCAGTATATCAAATATCCAAAAAAGTAAACACCATATGTAAAAATGGTATAAAATTTTGGAAATAAACATATCCATGATAAATTATATAGAAAATTATGTGAAATTTAATTTCTAGTGAATGTTTATAGGGGACTAAAAATTGAATCAAGGAAGTGAATGTAAATACTATCATTAGAAAAAATAATCATAAATCATTTAGAGTAATAATAAGGATGATATATAAATATATATATAATTTATATCCATTGGAGTAATAATAAGTGTTTTTGTGGTTGATGAATATAAATACCATGAAAATATCATTAAAAACATTTTGGAGGAAAATAGTCTTTAAAAATTCCAAAGTGTCTCATACCACATTGAAATATTTAAATCATAAGTCCCAAAAGTAATAATCATAAAATTAAAATTTTAATTAACATGAATAAAAAATAATTCATGGTATAATATATCAAAATGGGAATTATATACACCCAAAAAATAAGTAAGTGGTTAATATGAAATTTATCTGATAGATGTAAAAAGTGAGTTGAAAATCCCTTACCTTGAGTCAGACTTGTCTTGTGTGTCAATATATTCCTCAATAATAAAATTAATTTAATTATTTACTTGTTTTATAACCTATTTCATGTTTATTTATTACTTCTATATTACAAATTAACATGTTCTAAAAAATTACTTGTCCAATTAATTTAAGTGATATGTTTTGACCATATTCGGTTTATGTGTCAAAAACGGCTTTGGTCGGTGAAATATGGTCAATGGGGTCATTATTTAAACATATAAATAATAATAATAATGAAACAATTAATATATTTATACATAAATTATTATTTAAAACTAATCATGGAATATGGTTATGAAAAATGAACAAACCATATGATCTTAGAGATTGTAGGTCGTACGTATGCATGAGTAATGTTAACATTTTTCAATTATCATTATGGAAATAAGGTAAGTAAAATTTATCCTTTTATAAAGATAATTATATCTTAAATACCATATTATTTAATCATATATAATTTTATATATAATTATTTTTGTTTTAAAATAATTACAATGCTTTGAGGAGGACGTAGTCCACACATCCCCGAACGATGTTATAAATTTTTCAGTGTGTGAAAGGGAAATAAAAAAATGATATATTATATTTCCAAAAATACAACTATGTCTTTAATACCATATTAATTTCATTTATATCATATATAATCAGTATATATGTATTTATAGTGATCCATAATATTTTTTACTAGAAATGGAATACACCGTTCCAAGAGATGGTAGGCCATATATATGCAAGAACACTATTTCCATTTTCTTGTCATATAGAAAGAAAAAAAGGTAAATGATATATATATATATATGTATAATATAATTATAGTATCATTTTTGTCATATATTTCATATATTTATATTAAAACTATCCTTAATAATTTCAATGTAAAGAATTAACAAATCAATCACGTTGAAGACTCAGTAGTTCACACCCCCACAAATGATGTTATCGCATTATAACCAAATAAAAATCATTACAGTATGTGATATAAAATAATTAAAGAAGTATAAATACATTATAAATAAAATAAATAATATATATAAACTATAAATTCATAATTATTTCCAACCATTAAATGTGGTAATGAAATAACAAACGACATCAGTTCGCGAAGTTGTAGTCCTCCATACACACGAACGATGATTGCGTATCGCATTTTATGGAAGAGTGTGAAGGTGTAGGTAGAAAAATTTAGATAGAAAAATATTATTATATTTATGATACTTATATTATTACAAAATAAATAAATATAAATAATCTATGGGTGTATAAATTAATAAAACAAATGTGCCCATTGAATAATGTTAACTCTTTCCATGTAACTCATTTTGGTTTATACCAAAATCCTTTCTTATTTAGATTTCTTCCCAATGTTAGGATTCTATAATAAAGGTATAGATTTTAGGGGATTATTTGGGTAGATTTTTAATGATAAAAACCGGTTTATAGGTATGCATAAGTGAGAGGATTAAGTTTCATTTTATAGTGGAGAAGGAGTGACATTCTTATAAAGATTAAAAGTTAAACACTGTTGGGATGTTTCCCTTAAATAACATGCCAAAAATAATGAATTTTTTTTAAAGATTTTTATGTGGTATAAATATTTGGATAAAATCAATTTTTGGCATGTTTATATGTTATTTTTTCCTTAAGTTAAAGTTTAACAAATAAGTAAACTCATTTTTCCCAAGTTGCTAAAATTAATTTTAATTAATTTCACTAAATTTTTTAGTATGAAAATAAGTTTAAATTAATATAAAATATAAATAATTTTTATTTCAAATATTTAATTCATTAGTTTAAATTCAAATCATATAATTTAAAATTAATCCCATAGAGGGGATAGAAAAATGAGTTTTTAAAGTGAAAATGTTCAAAAGTTCAGTATGTTTTTATATATAAACTCAATATAAAAAGGATTAAAATGACTTATATTTTATTTATATATTTCAAATGGATATAATAACACTTTAAAATTAAATAAACATATAATTTTACACTATAAAGTATTCAGATGACAAGTTTGTTTTCAAATAAAATTCAGTTTTTTCATTATTCATTAAAAAATGAAACTTCCTAAAAAAATACTAAAAGTTAACCATAAGATAATTTTTAAATTACATATTAAAAAATAAATTTCATTTTTAAATTTAAAATTTTAAAAAATCAAAAGTTTGGTTTTAATATAGGTGCACCGTTAAAACGTGGCAAAGCAATCTTTATTAAAATGAAACTTGTTATAAATCAAATTGGATTTATTCTTACATTATGAATATAAAACCTATTGAATGAAGGTCAAAAAAATTATTGAATATATGAAAAACAATAAAATAATTTCACTCAATAATAGTTATTAATTTAATTAATTAATATAAAACACCTTGGTGGGAATAAAATAGTTTTTCATGAAAACATATCTTACATATTCAATTGGGTTCCCTATTCATTTCTAACACCAAAAATTATATAATCATATGTGAAAAATATTTTCCCAATATATATAATCCTTCTAATAGCTTTAATTTCAATGGGTATTTGATAACTATCATATTAAATAATAATATTAATAGTATATTGTATTTTGGTAAAACTCGGTCTTGTGTGTACCGTAGCTGACCTCGATGTTCTCTGTAAGGAAAGCTAAGAATAATGTTGCATGTAATTATAGATAAAATCAGTGTTTCATGTAGTTTACAGTTATCATGGGTTTTCATATAAAGTTTTCTAGAAATAAAATTAAATTTATTATAAGTGGAAAATATTATAAAGTCTTGGGGTGTTATATTCTCCCCACCTTAAATAAACTGCATCCTCCAAATTCAAAGTTAATCTTGGTAATTTAGGGATTGATATTTGAAAATAATTTTTTTTAAGAAACCCACATCATAAATATGCTTAATTAAAATCTTATTAATAAGTGGGAAAATGAAATGATAAGGTTATTACAAAACTATGCTTTCGAATAGAAGAACATTAGAGAAAACATGGACAATGAGGAGAAATATTACTATCATGTTATGAGGGAGAGTGATAGAGAACATGTTCATGTGATAGATATTTACAAAAAATACATAAAATATAGGTGTGAAAAGGGTCATTGATATCATAAAAAATATTGATAATATGACAACATTTTGGTTTCAAGATTCTATTCCTAGCATTGAGTACTTATTTCACTCCATAAGAATGTAAGGAAATATAATTACTTTATATGTTTCTATTCCATAATTAAAATATTATACTTTGGCTGATCATTGAACTATTTCAACTTCATATATTATCATAGGTTAAATCATATGGTTAAGAAATAAATTAATCTCTAAAATATTATCCAAATTTCAACTTAATAAATTTTTATAAATGGATAAACTTATGGACCTTCAAAATATAATGACCCAAAACATTATAATTATTTACAAGGTAGTTAGTTGTATCCAATTTAATTTATCATTATCAATAATTTATTTATACAAAATTAATTATCTCAACATCAGGAAGAAATTAGTGTTATATTTTCCACAATCATGTGTTTTCTAAAATGTTTAAGTTACTACTAAATCTATTTTCATGGTACCATTCAATATAGATATGAAATACATAAGTAAATAGTACCACAGTATATTCATTATCCATTTTATAATACTTATAACTAATAATTCATTGATAAAATACTGAAATAAAACAATTCTTGAATCCAAACATAATAAAATTAATCATTTTCTTTCATATATGGTAATAATATAAGCTTAACCAAGATACATTAGCTTCTTTTGATATGTATTCTCTTGATTCTTAAGGAATTCATTTACATAGTCCCCCATATCCTTATATTTGTAAAAAATACAAGTATTATTTTTTATTATCCCATTTTCATTCTTTTATCATGTTCACCTTTATCTTTACACTTATAACAAATTATGATTACCATTAAGAAAGTACCAAGGTGTTTCTTTCCACAGTTATCATAGGTGGGAAAGTCCTTCTTTCCCTTCTCCCCGTTTTCTATCTTTCTATAATTTGTACTATTATTCTTGTGCTTCCCACCTAATCCATAAAACATAGATAACTATTTATATTTCTCTTTATAAAATGATATTATGTCCTCATGTGATGAAAATTTTTTGGACACGATTTACCTTCAAAATATTTTCTTAATCCAATAAAAGAGATGATTATTCTTACTCTTTTGACCCCATGGATTTTTTAGGTTCTCAATCCTTCTTCTAGGTTACTTTTCTAAATGAATACATATACTATATTAGATCATGCTACTATGAATTATAATTTATAATCCTAAAACTAATGAAAAACTTAACATAATTTGGATAATATATGCATAACTAGTCTCATAATCATAAACATGGGTTCATTGGGATGTTCTTCTATATTTATCATCAAATTATATCATAGGGGTTTTCTCCAATTTATGTTTACCTAAATATCATTTCCATGGTTTTTAATAAACCTTCTCTAATTCCAACAATAATGACCCAAACCTAGAAAGACCAGAGTCCGGGCCTTACTTTATTACAAAGGCATAGATTCAAGAAAATCGCATCCCAAAGGACCAAAAAGTTTAGAAATTTTTTAAACTAGTTACATAGATGATACCACTTTTAAATTTGTATTAGAAAATCAATCATAATACATAACAAAGTAAAACTCTCAATATCCTTGAAAACTCATTCCATGAATTTATATTCATATCCAAGATAAAGGAAACAGAATAAGGGTGAGCTCAAATTATAAACAAGGGTAATGTATAGAAAAATATATAATGAATCAATGAGAATAATCGATACAAACAGGTAAATAACAGAAGAAAAATTCCATTTAATCAATATATTTAAAATGAAATGCATCCATATCTTTTGTTCTAGTGAACATCTTCTGGAAAAAATAATAACTGAATACTGAATGTAGGAAATTCATAAATATTGGACACAATGTTTCCAAAGTACATGAAACCTTTACCATCAAGATATAATATCAACACAGTTTAAAAATACACTAATTTCAAAAACTGATTCATCTCAAGAGACAACCCAATAAATAAGGGGATTTCCTTAACCGGTCCCCAACTCGTGTCACATATATACAATAAATTCATCATATATAAAATAATCGATTTAATTAATAAACAATGAGCCATATCGTAAAATATCTATATTGAATAAAGGATAAAATTTAATTAATATATACCTTATAAATCAAAATATTTTTAAAGTAAACAGCATATATAAGTATAATATATGGTTTAATAATAAACATATCCATGATTTATGATATGGATAATTAGGGTAAATTTAATGTCTAGTGAATATTTCACAGGGACTAAAAAATGAATCAGGGATATGAAAAAAAGTTCTATCCTACATCTAAATAATAATAAATCATGCAGTGGAAGAATAAGTATGGTATCATTAATACTTATACCAATTATAGTAATAATATGGTGTTTTTCATTGACGAATAGATATACCATTAAAATATCATTATGAACATTTTTATGGACAATAATATTTAATCCTTCTAAAGTGTTTCA
The DNA here is from genome assembly GCA_963277665.1 of Viscum album. Taxonomy (NCBI): domain Eukaryota; kingdom Viridiplantae; phylum Streptophyta; class Magnoliopsida; order Santalales; family Viscaceae; genus Viscum; species Viscum album. The sequence continues at coordinate 344,731,302 of OY728141.1, forward strand.
TACCACTTTGAAGTATTTGAATCATAAGTCTCAAATGTAATAATCATAAAATGAATTTTTTTTAAAACAGTGAAGATAAAATAATTTATGATAAAATATATCAAAATGAGTAGTATATACGCCACATAAAATAGGTAAGTGTTGAATACGATATTTATCTCACAAATGTAAAAAGTGAGATGAAAATCCCATACCTTGAGTTTAATTTGTCACGTGTGTCTCTATAATACATAATAATAAACTTAGGTTAATTTTTTTTACTTTCTTTAGACCCTTTTTAGACATTATTTATTACTTTTATTCCACATATTAACAGGATATATAAAACTACATATCCAATTATGTTTAAGTAATATATTTTAACCGTATTCAGTTTATGTGTCAAAAATGACTTTAGGAGGTAGAATATGGTCAAAAGGGTCATTATTTAAAAATATAATGAATAAGTATCATGAAATAATTATCATATTTATAGTTAAATTTTAATTTTAAAACGAATCAGGGAATATGGTTATGAAAATTGAACTACCATTATGATGATGGAGATGATAATTCGTACGTACGCATGAGTAACATTTCCATTTTTCAATGATAATTATGGATAGAAGGTAACTAAAATTTATATTTACAGAATTATCATTATATCTTGAATACCATATTATTTAATCATATATAATTTTATATATAATTCTTTGGATGAAAAAAAATCACATCATTTTGAGGAGATGGTAGTCTACACATCCACAAATGATGTTATCACTTTTTATGCGTGTGAAAGGGTAATGAAGAAAATGATATATTATATTACCAAAAAGGAAATTATTTCATGAATAATATAATTATTTAATTTATATAATATATATTTCTTATATATTTATTTAAATTAATCCATAATATTTGGTGTTAGGTACTGGAATACATCGTTCATGGAGACGACATACTGTATGTATGCATGAATGTTATTTCCATATTCATATCATATTGAAAAAATGAAAGGTAAATGATATAAAATTTTTATATTATAATTATAGTGTCATATTTATTTCATTAATTTCAAATATTTTCATTAAACTCATATTTAATACATTCCATGTAAAGCATGATCGAAGCACATCACTTTGAGGTGGTGGTAGCCCATACCTCCACAAACGACGTTATCATATTCTTAACAAATAAAAATATTGATGGTATGTTTTTATAAAATAACTAAAAAATAATAAAAACATTATAAATATTTTAAATAACATATATATACTATAAATAAATCATTATTTCATGCCTTTAATGTTGGTAATGGAAGAATTAATGAAATAGTTTTGCAAGGCAATAGTCCGCCACAGACATGAATGATGATTTCTTATCCCATTTCATGGAAGTTTGTGAAGGTTTAAGTCATAAAATTAAGATAAAAAATATTATTTTATTTAGGATACATAATTTTATTGTATAATAAATATATAATATTAATTTAAGGGTTGGATAAATAAATAAAACAAAAGTGCTCATTGAATAATATTTCCTCTTTTTTAGGTAACTCTGTTTGATTTATACCAAAATCCATCATTGGTTGAATTTATTACCAATATGAGGCTTTAATTATGATAGGATTATTTTTTAGCTTATTTATGTAGGTATTGGATTATATAATGGATTTATAGGTGTGAATAAGTGAGGGGGTGGGGGGGGGGGTGCCCTTTTAGAGTGTAGGAGAAGTGGTATTCTTGTAAATATAAAAAGGTAAACACTATTGGGGGTCTCACTTACATAATATGACTCCAACAATGGTCCTTTTCCTATATAATGGTGTATATGGTTGAAATAATTCCATTAAATTTGTGTTTTTTACTTGTGTATACATTATTCTCCCCCTTAAGTTAATGTTTAACCACTAAGTAAAATTATTTTTACCTTAACCTCTGTATTTAATTTTAATTACATTGAATAATATTTTTGGTAAAAAATTATGTTTAAATTAATATTAAGTATAAATTATTCTGATTTTAAATAAAAAAATAATTTTTATAAATTCCAATCACAGGATTGGTAGAAATTAATTTAAAATTAATTCCGCGGATGGGATAGAAAATTGAGTTTTTAATGAGAAAATGTTCAAAAGTTCACTATGTTTTTATATCTAAATTCAATATAAAAATGATTAAAATGAACTATATTTTATTAATAGATTTTATATTGATATAATCATATATTAAAACTAATTAAAAATATAAATTCACACTATATATTAATTATATGAAAAGTTAGTGTTCAATTCAAATTCAGTATTTTTTCATTATTCCTCAAAAAATGAAACATCACAGAAAAATACAAACAAAATCAACAAAAGTTAATTTTTACATCAAACATTAAAAAAATAATTTTATTTTGACATATAAAAATTATATAATTTCCAAAATTTATTTTTAAAATATTTAGGCTATTAAAAAAGCGGTAAAAATACCTTTAGAAAAATATAGATTTTTATGCATAAAATTGGATGTGTTAATATCTTATGCCTATAAAACCTATTATATGAATGAAACAACTTTTATTGAATATATAAAATATAAATTAAATTAATATAATCCACTAATTATGATTAATTTAATATATTAATATAAAACACCAAGGTGTGCATAAAATAGTTTTTCTTAAAAACACATCATTTATATTCATTGGGTTCTATATTCATTTGTAACACAAAATAAATATATAAACATGTGATTTTTTATAATTTTAGTTAGTCCTTTTCATACATTCCATTGAAATGGCTAGTTGATAACAATCATATTAAATAATAATATTAAAAGTATATTGTAGTTTGGTAAAACTCGGTCTTGCGTATATCATAATCTATCCTATGTGTTTTATGTAGAGAAAGATAAGAATATTATTGCTCTTAATTCAAGATAAAATAAACATTTCATTTTCCATAGGCTTAAATTTGTGTTTCATATAAATCATGCTAGAAAAAAACATAAATTTATTCTAAAAGGTAAATATTATAATGTCTTGGGGTGTTATAAAAATAATTACTGGATTTTATAACCATGGGTGTTGATCATCCCATGAATCGTCATTACTTCTATATAGGGAGAACGAAAATAATAAATTTATAAAAATAGTCAAGATATGATACTAATTGATTCAAATATAGTATGTAGAAAGATCTTGGTTGAACCCTCGAGATAAATAAATATATTCTTATGTTTTTTTAAAGGAAGAAAAATTTAATTATTGATTTTAAGAAAGGGGGAAGAATTAGATTTAGGTTTTAAATATAGTTGAAGGAATCAATAATTTGAAGTGAAGAATATTGGTTTTAAAAATCAGTTTCTGAAAGAGCTTTGTGGTTTTATAGTTTTAGGGTTCAGGTGAAATTTTATTATAAAAAATAAAAGTATTATTCAATATTGGCGTCAGATTTAGGTTGCATTAGATTCAATAGTCATGAAATACCCTTCTCTATGTGACAATACCTCTTTTCCCATGGTTTGTCAATTTTTTACATTTTCAGATCATGTTTTTCTTGATAATAATTTTTAAATATGATTAACCTAAAAATGAAAATGGTCATTCCTTAATTAGGGTAATTAGTTCCACAATTTAAATGAAATTTTTAGATTCATCAATCAATGGTCATGATTTTAGATAAAAAATGAGGCTAAAATTTATTAACTGAAATCGATAGAACCCAAATACATGAACAAAAATAAATAAATGAATAGAAAAGAACCTTCCCCCATCAGCTACATTACACTAGAATAAGGTTGAAATTAACACTCAATCATAGGTATGATGGTGCAAGGAGGAAGGATAAAATAAAAAAACATTAGAAATGATACATCAACTGGTGAGGACCTTGCATAATGTAGCTTCTCAACCCAAGCTTCAGTCTCCAAAATAATCCTTGGAAGTAGGAACATGGTGTTACATTTATAGATTTCCATGGAGATATTGTTCAATTTTGGTACTCATAATTGAATCCCATTATGTGTCATAGCCCCCTATATATTTAATGGAATACCGAGCCATTTATTTTATTTACATTTTTTAATATCCTCATAGAAGCTTTATTTACTCAGTCTATCCAACATCTTCCACAACATTAAATTATGTTTCATATTGTAAAACTATTTACTCCTTTCAAATTGATTTTTCTTTAATTCATGAGATGTAATCCCTACACATATTGTAATATTTTCATGTCCAGTAATGTTTTCACAATGTGATTCTTCATTTTCCAGTGTCAATGCCTTTGTTTCATCTCATATATTCAGTTTTGTCCCCAAGAAGTTTTTTATATGTATCAAACATCAGAGAAATTTTTCATTAAGGGTAATCTTTTTAATTTTTCTCATTTTATTTTTTAAAAAATTATAGTATCCTCCCTAATATGAACAAAACATTAGGTGAAAATCTTATAATTAATAATTAAATTACCAAAGGTGATGTTTATTAATATCAAAAGGGTATAAAATAAATCAAAGTATATAGTTTTTAAATATTTCCTCTTATTGGTTAAATCTAGGGGCTTATTCCATCCTCAGTTTTTGGTGCTTCTATTTTGAGGAGATTTTTTGGATAACCCGATGAGTTATTATTTATCTAGTTTAAGTGTTCTTATTTTTATTTAGAAAATCCTAAAATGGAACTTTTATGGTCACAGACATGTTATATCATGTGATTTTTTGGGGTACTAATAAATGTTAATGGACAATATATCATCTTGAGAATTATTGGCATACTTCGACATTTAGTGGTGAACCTATTGGTGAATTATTAGAGAGTCTCTTGATTTATATTTTTGATATTTTTCTTCAATTGTACCCAATTATAACATTAATGATGGTTTTCATTGTTTAAGTGTTGTTTTGCACATTTAATTTTTCTTACTTGTGTATTGCTATATAGAATGTATTATTTTATGTGAAATTAGTTCTCAAAGTTCATGGTGAGTGATCTAGTTATGGTTTGTGTGTGAATATGGTTCAAGAGACGACACCCTTGAAAAAACTTGATGTGGATATTGATTAACTAGAGGTAGGGAGTTTCTTACCATTTTAAGTCTATATATATGATTTTTTTCCTAAAATGAAGCTATTTGATTATATTATTTATCCCATTCTTGAGTTGTTCGTATCTGTTTACATGTATAGCCTATAAGGCTATGTTATAGTTTTATCACTTGTGTGTCTTTGGAATCTATTATTATGATTGTAGGGATATGACTCTAGATATATTTAATTGATATATTGACACTATTTACATGTTATATTTTTAAAATATTTTTTAATTTTTGTTCTACGTGTAGTACCAAAGTAACATGTGAACCCATCGTGGCTCGATATCACATTAGGGGAGAGTGTTCAGATGCTGCATGTGATATGATGACAAGATAGAGATAGATGATAGGGAATGATTGAATTTTGTGGCACAAAATAGGAAATGATGTTCATATGTGATCATATCCAAGAGGAAAGAGTGGGGTATGATGATATTATATATTCTAAACCGAGAGATAGAAATAGGTAGTGATGAACTAGTGTGGTATAACGTTTAAGCATTGAGCCTATACTTTTGATAAGAGAGATTGGGCTTGATGGCCTTGTGTGGTATGAACTTAGAATATTAGCCACATGGCTGCAGTGGGATACATGTGGTGACATTGTGTTTGACCATTCTTTATGACTTTCTTTATGACTAAATTCTAGTATGGAGCTGAAGTAGGTATAGCCATAGGTTTGTGGTGTGTTGGTTAGTGCATGTCTGGTTAGCATGAGATTGAATGTTATTGCTTTAATATTTATTATTAATAATGAATTACACTCTTATACATGTTCACTCAAGATTAGGACACATTGGTGGTGTTCAAATGGGTTTATAATCACATCCTACACGATCACCTCAATGAGTGTGTAGACTTACTGGTTATGGATATAGGAAAGGTAAAGGACATGGTGACATAAATCTAGGATATGCAGAACGATGTTCACTGGTATCACTAGGATTCTATTTAGAGTGATGTAAAAATATGTATTTATTTACCTATCTTATTTATACTCTAGTTTTACCTACCACATTGGGGGTATTTGGTTTATCTTTATGAATTACTTGATATTATTTCCTCGTCATTTTTTATAGAATTGCTTAATAGTTCCACTATATTACTAATTAGGATTATCTTTATTGAAACTGAGGGTATAATATCCCCACTAATGAAATTGGGACCCTTTCATTTATCCAGGAACCTCTTGCATATGGGGAGGCACACATGAGGCCCTGTGGAACTCTAGATTGGATTCATCGATTTGAGTCGGGGCATTACAAAGTGTTATCAGAAGTTGTTTTGCCTCATTATTTTTTATTAAATTATTTTGGGGAATGGAAGGAATGAGTTAGGTTGTGGGGTACTTAAGGAGGTGAGTTTCAGGTGTGACTTACCATTGATGGGATTACTATTTGAATTATATATTTATGGTTTCATGTTGATCCTAATTTTATTAGGTTTTTATTGTTTATTGGGATTTGGGTAAGTTCATGCATCGTGACTAAGAACTTATGATAAGATGTAATATAATTCAAATTGACTATTTTATGTAGTTCTTTAATTTAATTCATGAATTTAATGCATTGATTTTTCCTTATGGATTCTTATGGGTTCTCCCTTAACCTATATCAAAAGGGATTGTTGTTCATCTTTTTTATTTTTTTAATAAATAGGGATCTTCCCTAAACTTTTTTGTATGCAATATTTTATTATTATATATCTCTATTTTGGATTTAATTACTTGATCCTAAGCATGGTATTTGTTGTTTGATATGTATATATATATATATATATGAATATGAATAACATGGAGGTACAAAGGGCTTGAGTAGTGATAAGACAGTACTACCCCTTTGTTATAGGTACCGACCAAGAATTTATTTTAATAGAAATATATTGTTAATCCATTATAACTTATTAAGCAAGAATGTATAGGAATTCTGAATGTTCTTTTGCAATTTTAGAAAATGAAACCTCATATATATTTAAATGGACCACTTCATGGAGTATTATAGAATGATCCTATAAGGGAGGAAGTTCTAGTTCTACCACCATGAATATAGGAGAATTATCCCACACCCTCTCTAGTGGTTTAGGTAGAGGGACCACATCATTTAGGAGTCTTATACATAATTATGGTTCATGGAAGAGGATTTACCTAGACAATGGTCAACTGTGCTTGAGACATTAAGATCCATAATCATCAATCCTTCTAGAGAGCTAGAGGCTCTTTGGATATAGAGTACTAGATATTATCATCTAGGGAATATTCTACTTGGTAGATACCCTTAAGGAATGAAAGGTAGATCTTGCAACCTTTATGCTTTACGGTATTGTTGGACGGTGTTGGGATGTTATGCATTGAGCTGGAATACATGAGGGTCACATGTTGGATACCATCAAAGTTATTTTACTCAATGAGTTCATTCAAGGTATGATGAATTTTTTCCATGTACATGAATTCATAGAGATTTATTAGGGGATGATGTTGTTGTCTTATTACTATTCATGTTTCATGATGTTACTCCACTTTGCTTCTCTCTTGGATGGGAAGATGTGAAAAATGTCAAGAAATTAGAGATCAAAGGCTATCCATGGTTGAGACACCATGTATGTAATTTTAACTAGATGAATATATAGAAGTACTCCCTAAGTCCTTGATGATCATCAAGGGTGTGTAGGTAGATAGAGCTATGAGTCATCTTTCACCCTTTATCAGACATCCTAGTAACTATTTAAATAGTAAGAAGAAGAAGTAAGAGGATTCACATCTGAGTAGTAGTAGAAATATTGATAAGATAATCGGATCTTCATCACCATCTATAGGAGTATGTGGTCCTCAGTTTTTCAAATATGGAGTGATTTGGAATTATCATAAAATTTTCCAAATGAATGAGATTAAGTGTCATCAGTGTAATAAGATAGGGAATATGAAATGTTTATGATCAAAGGCATCATAAAAAAGGTGTTGTGGAGGTTTGAATCAGATCAATGAATCGATACTTGAGATAATTTGGGGTCCTTCATAGTAGGTTCAAACCCCTCAGATGATGAAAACTGATATGAGCCATGAATATTACATACATGGTTGTAGATATGAGGAAGGCCAATTCTATGTAGTTGATTAAGTTTCAATGGATTTTGGAGAGGAGCCATAGACTATTCGAGGCATGGTCCTGACCAAATTTAATATTTCTGCTAATCTTTTTGATACTGGTGCATCACATTAATTTTTATCTATTCAAATTGGTTATCGAATTAATCTATAACTCAAGTTATCTTTTTGGGTTATTTAACTCATTATTCCCATAGGTAAGAAAGAATAAAATATTTAGTGTTGTGATGCGTGTCAGGTTTCATTTTTTGGCCATAGACATTTAATTGTCTTCAATAACCTTAATATGACTAGCTTCAATGTGATCTTAAGGTTAGACTAGATGATAATATTTTGTGCTCATATTGATTGTTATTAGAGGTTGGTATCCCTTATTTAACTTAAGGAAGAGAAATTTATAATGGTTGGTGTACGAGAGTTTGGAGATGGTTGAGAGGGATCATGCATTAAGGAATATGTTGTTGGCTTGGATCTTGCGGTAGAGCCAATAGTAGCCTCTTCTTTTCATCCAGTGGTTCATCTGTATCAGTATGTCTTTATGGATGACATTTCTAGACTCCCTCACAATATAGAATTTGACTTTTATATAAAAAACTCATATGGAGAGAAAACAATATTGATTCCCCTATATCATAGGATACTATTTGTGTTGATGTAAATGAAGGTACAACTCATGGAATTGGAGTCTAAGGGCTTTATCAGACAGAAAACATCATCCTAGGGTGATCTGGTGTTGTTTGAAAAGTTGAAAAATGGTAGTATTCATTTGTGTGTAGAAAAACAGAATATGAACAAAGTGTATGTGAGGAATCAATACCCATTTCTATGGATCAATAAATTTTTTGAGTAGTTATAGGGAGTTCAGTGATTCACAAAGATTTACTTATGGTCTGGATACCACTAGCTTTAGGTGAAAGATGATGATATTACTAAATTAACATTTAGGAGTAGATAGAGAATATATGAGTATATTTTCATTCCATTTATGATAAAAAATTATCTAGTGGTGGTCATGGATATTATGAAAAAGATATTACAATATTACATCAACTCCTTCTTTGTGGTGTTTGTTGATGATATCCTCATATACACACAAACATCAGATATGAATGAATGGGACATTGAGATTATATTGAGTAAAATATGAGAACCTAAGTTTTATGAAAAACAATCAAAGCTTCACTTTTGGATTTAGGAGGTACGTTTCCTTGGACATGTGATCTATAAGGCTGAAATTTTTATAAACATAGAGTAGGTTGAGGTGTTAATGTCATAGGTTCATCTGAGGATTTTTTTTAAATCAAGGGATTCCATGGGAGTATAGGGTACAATAAATGGTTCATGAATGACTTATTCCATATGAAATTACCTATGAAAGTCTCACAAATAATGGAGATATGTTTTATTAAAAAAATTAGTGTGAGGAGGTGTTCCTATAGATTAATAGAATACTGAAAACAACCACAATTTTAACCCCAATAGAGATTGGTATCAGTTTTACAATGTATTTTGATAACTCAGGAGTTGGGTTGGGTGTTTTGTTGAAATAGATAGATCAAGTAGTTTCCTATGGTTTATTTCATTAGTGACCCCTTAAGAGAAACTACTTGACACAAGACTTGGAGTTGGTAGCTATGGTCTACACTATGAAGTGTTGGTGACACCACCTATTTAGTGAGAGGGTTATAGTCTATAAAGACTACATGATATTACGATATATATTCTCTCTATGCAATATCGACTTGATATAAAAGTATTGGGTGGATTATCAGTATAAATTCAACTTTTATATGACAAGTGCACCATGGAGAGGTAATTTCATTTTAGATGATCTTAGTAGGAAGACACCTAAGATGTATGAGCTTGGAAGACCTTTATTAGAAGATTTATGTCCAATGAGTATTATAGAAGAGTGAATTATGGATTAATTTGGGGATCATGGTGTGGTTTAATGGTCACCTTTAGTGATCTCACTATCTTTAGTGGACCGGGTGAAGTCATTCTAAGAGTCAGTCCCCAAGTGTGCAGTAATGTGGGATTGATTCGTGATAGATGATCTAGTTCCCGGATGGCCCATAAACGATAATGACATGATCTCTGTTCTTGATAGGTTATTAGAGACAACATCAGTGAGGGATTTGATGATGAGATTCTTACATTCCATGAAATGGGAAGTTCATCTAGGGCCAAAAAAACATGTAAAATGACATTTGATATTAGTTCTGGTGGCCTGGTGTGATGATGGGTGTTTCTGGTTTTGTTTCATGATGCCTTACCCATCAAAAGGTAAATGTTGAGCATCAACACCCTAGTGGTTTTCTCTAATAACATGAAATTCTATTCTGTAAGTGGGATGATGTGATGGTGGACTTCATAATAGGGTTACCCAGTACCTTGAAGAGTTGGGATATCATTTGGGTGATATTCAACCTGTAAAAAAAATATTCTCCTTTCTTACTAATACGAGGGGCCCTCTCTATTGATAAGTTGTGGAAGTTATATATATTCAAGAGGATTTTGGATTTTATGGAGTTCCATCCATTATCATATCATATAGAGAGGATTGTTTCACATCATGGTTTTGGTAAGGCTTTTAGAAGGCCTTGGGTACTTAGATGAATTTGAGTACAACGTACAATCCATATACCAATGGAATATATGAGAGTATTATTCATATCCATGAGGATATTATTTGAGAATACATCCTAGATTTCGGTTGATCATGGGATGAGAATCCAGACATAGTGGAGTTTTTTTAAATTAATATTTCTAGGATTCTATTCAGATCGAAAATTTTGAGGCTCTCCATGGATGACCAAGAAGATCACCCCTTTATCATAATGAGATGGTTGAGGTAGTAGTTATAAGGCCTAGTTTGTCTCATGAGACCATAGAGATAGTATAGTTGTTCATTATGTTTTTGGTGGCACCTCATATTAGGAATCAATTTTATATATACTGTTGGAGATGAACTTTTTCATTTTATATTGGTGATTGGGTTTTCTTACGGGTGACACCTCAGTTAGGGAATAAAAATTTGTTAAATTAAGAGACACTAGCATCATTTTTTTTGGAACCATTTGAGATCACCGAACCTATCATAGTAGTTTATTTATGACTAGACCTTCCTCATCATTATCGATTAATTAATGATGTATTAAAAAATTTAAAGCATCAATGTCAATTGATTGGTTCTATGCATGTGCTAGATTTATAAGGACATTGAGTTGGAACCAGAAGAATATTTGGTAGAGTGCATGGTTTGGATAATTTAATGGAGTGAAAAAAAGTTATGGAGGAATATTAATTCACTTATTTTTCTCTTATGGTAGCATGGATAGATATATGATGAGCAATGGGATCTGGAAACAAACATTTGAGATTAGTTTCTTAATTTTATTGAGTTAGACCACTAGAGATGATTCTCAAGGTTGATAAGTCCTTATAGGAATAGATTTTAAATCCTACAATTTTTTTCATGTATAAAAATACTTGTTTCCTTCTTTATCCTTTTTGTTTTTGAGTTTAACCATGCTTGGATAAAACCCTATGAGACTGGAGTAGGTTTTTGATGCATAAATTGGGGGTTTGAGTATAATATATACAAAATGGACAAGAAAACATCCATGGAATAATTAATTTTATACCCTGAAATGTCTTAATGAAGAAAATAAAAGAAAATAGCTTATTAATTGTGTGGCCAGGGGCATGGATCAGGACTCATCCTGTCTTAAAAAATGGAACGAGAAACTGCTTGGCTTAGACATGGTGCTCAGGTGAGGATCTTTTCAGCCACATCTTTTGAAGCCACAACATGCCCATATTTTATGTAATTTTGGGTAAAAACTACCTATATCTCAATGAAAATACATATTCTATTTCATTCAGGGAAGGGTGATCAAGAACATCATGACCAAGGCTGGGATATGATGGAAGGCGTGGAGATGGTCATGTGATATTTTGAAAAAAATTAACCATCAACCCTATTAATGGATATTAAAATTTTCAAATAGTAAATTCATGGGAAATTAATGTGGGGTATTTAATTTTGGTTTAACCCAATTTCTACCCCTATTAATCGACCCACAATCCATCTATGTTCATTACTTGGAATTAGATGAATTCTAGATAAACTTCTAGGTATTTTTGGGAAAGACGTTTAGGAAAACATCCATGCTCATTATATTGAATTGGGTGTTCGAATCATTCCTCTTCTTGGTTAAATATAGGGGATCCTTCATTCCCTATTTTTTGGTTCTTCTATTTTGGAAAACATTGGTTGATAAATTGGTGAGTTCTTCTTATTCTATCTGATCTCTTCTTGTCCTTCCTTGGATGATCCTAAAATGTAACTTTTATTGTTATGGAAATGTTATATCAGGTGATATTTTAGGTTTTTAATCAATGTTATTGGAAACCATAACATCTCAATAACCATTGGAATTCATATATTTATTCTTTGTGAACATATTATATAATTCTTACTTAGTGTGTCTCTCACACTATAGCTTTAACATTTCCCTATAACAGAACTCAAATTCAATCATTAATGGTGGTTTTCTTTGGTTAAGTGTTGTTCTAAAACTTTTATTTTACACATCATATAATACTATTGAATTCAGATTATTTTATTTGAAATGAATTCTAGGAGTTCCTGGTTAGTAGGGTTGTTACAGTTGGTGTGTGAAAGTGGTTTGGGAGATGACACCCCCAAAGAACCATGATATTGATGTTTAAAACCTTCAGGTAGGAAGTTACATAGAATGTATAGAAAATTTATATGTTTTTTATCATGAACATACATTTGGTGATTATATTATTTAGACCACTATTTATTTTGATCATATTTTACTTCATTTATAGCTCATGATACAATATTAAGGTTTGATCACTTGTGTGTGTTTGGAATATGGTATCATGAATTATGTTATATAATTATGTATATATTTAAATAATATTTTCACACTGTTTCCATATAATATTTTGGTATATGCTATATTTTCTTATTCTATGCATGGTACCAAATTAACAGGTGGACCCATCATGGTTCAGTAGCCTAAGAGGGGTAGCATGTTCATATGTTTCATGTGACATGATGAAAAGATTGGGATAGATGATGGGGATTTATTGACTAACATTATTGACCTAGGTCCATGAATATCATATGTGATTAGACATGACAGGAAACCTAAAACAATGATGGTCTTATGTGATATGAATTGAGAGATAGAAATAAGGTATTATGGTCTATAGTGGCTTAACATAGAGGCTAGATCCTATATTGCAGTTGTGAGAGATGGAGAATAATGGTCTTGTATAGTCTAACCTAAGACTATTATCCTTGTAGCTGTGTGGTGACCATGTGTTCAACTTAAGTTCATAATTTTTGTTATGACTATGATCAACATGGAGCCAAAGTTGGTACAACTAGTGGTTTGTGGAAGATTAGTTACTGCATTGACACTCAATATGAAATTTTTTGCTGTTTCTTGAACATTTATTATTTGTCATTACATGAACTATTACACATGTGAACTCATGTTAAGCATGCATTGGTGGTGCCCTGCTAGATTTATTCACAAACTGTGCATGGGTATCTTGATGCACATGCAGACTCCATGTTCATGGATATAAGAAAGTGTAATTTCTTAGTGATAGGGAGCTAAGAGACATAGAAAGGTCTTTTGAAGAGGTACTAGTACATTAAATGGAGTGATTCTAAATAATTTATTTATTTACCCATCTTATTCGTACTCCAGTGTGACTTACCACATTGGTGTCCTAGGTTAATCTTTTTGTATTACATGAGATTAGTTCCTTTTAATTTATTATATAATTGTTTAATAGTTCCAATATATTATATTTTATGATATTAATTATTTATATAGAGGGTATTTTCTCCCCATTTATGGAATTAAAACACATAACGCTAAGAAAAAACCTCTTGTATATGCGGAGGTGTGAATTCGGCCATGTGTTACTCAGTCTCAAATTTGATGATTCATGTAAGGGAATTACAAAATAGACAATCTACTATAGTAACATGAATGTTTGATTCTATATCTTAACTCAATATCAATAAACCAGAGTCTCAACCCACAAAATGTATATTTATGCAACAATTATTTCATCCTTTCTCAACTAAATTCATGTATTTATTCTTTGGATTCTAGGATATAGAGATATCTTAGGTCGTGACTTATCTCTTTCTTCTCGTCTTACCTCTTCCAAAATTATAACATGATACACATCAACAAAACCCCTATGACCTCATTATTTTTCCCTTAGTCTTTGATACATAATATTTTTAATATAATTCAATATCAATTTCTCATCATTATTGTTTTTCAAACACTATCATTCACTTCGTCTTATTTCTTTATTTCTAAAATTTACATGATTATTTATTTCTATATTTTGAATATAGAAATTCTAGGATATTAGACACCATGATCATAATAATATTCCCATTTAATATCTCAATTTAATCACATGTCCCTACCCCCATGATCATAGTATATTTTTATACTTCTAATAATTTATCACAACTTGTATTCTATAGATACCCATCATTTCATTAAAACCAACTAACAACATTTCCATGAATTCCACCAAATTTTATACTTATAAATGAATAAAAATGTTCATATTTAAAATCCAAAAATTATAAAAAATTTCCCTCCCAATTTATTCTAATTTAAATATGATTTAGAGTTAGATTTAATCATGACTCAATCCCTAGCATTTGGATATTAAATTCATCAATAAACAATCAACATCATTTAACTCTAATCTACAAAAATCTTGTATTATCTCAAACTAATAAAACTTACATATTAAATGGAATATCTTGTGTATCACTTCAATTATATCCAATATCTTAAACATGTGTAAGAATATAATCCATATATTTATGAGAGTCATACATATTCTCAACAAAATATTATGCATGAATCCTTATATATTCTATATTAAAAATAATAACATTCATACCTCAGTGGTTGAGATACTTTTCCAAATTTTTACACTGTAATATCTTATATACCAATTATGATATATTTCATATTATTTGAAAACCTTTTGTATTATCAATATACCATACTTATTATAGTGCAATTTTCCTTTTTGCAATTTAGTTGGAACTTAAAAAAATATCTTCTTTATGCTTGAACTATCTTACATATCAGTATAAAATAATTCATTTAATATATTTAAGTATAAGTTTTATTAAATTTATTTATTTTGAATTAAGATATGTTATTCATTTTTTTTAATTGTTACATAACATTGTAAATATTCTATATATCAAAATGTAACCCCCAAAATTCATTAAGCATCATCCAAGTAATGTTATGTATCATAATAAGCTATAATAATATTCCAATATTATACTTCTTTGAAAAACCTATGTATGAAATTATCAATTTGAGACTTTAAATCAAAATTATATAAAATATTTAAATCAGATCAAAACAGATTAAGACATTCTCAAGGAATATACAATCATTTTAATTTAACCCATAACAACTAAATAGATATAGAAATAAATAAAACCTTCAAATATATATCCATCATAATTACCAATGCATCTTGTTTCATATAAATACTCTTATTAAGTATTTCCATGAATCTCTAACTTCCACAATAATTATTAGCTTCAATATAAACCTTCTTTAATTATAATCTGATAGATATTCTTCATTTTTTGAAGAAGACATCATGCTTGACAATCCAAGGATGGATTCTCACATGAAATCTCTACCATATTCACTTTTCTTATCTAGAATCGATTTCTCAACTTCAAAAGGAACATGGGGTAGATAGTGATTGAATATATAAAAACATACAACTTATTATAAATCAATTAACATATAATCACTATAAAAATTATATATATTACTATTCTTCCTTATATCTTCTTATGAAAAAACTACAAGTAGAAAAAGTTCATTCACTTTGTTAAGGGAAATATCTCAATGTTCATATTAATTTACACAATATGATTGGATATTTAATATAAAATTGAATAAAAATTCAAATAATCTAGTGTAACTCCAATTTTTATCTCAAACCATCAACTTATTCATTCATTGGGTTCTTCATCATTACCCATATTCTGAATATATTGAGTTTATTTCTCATTTACATATTTAAAAAAATATAACAATCTTAATAAAAATAAATTTGGAAACTTTACATTGATATCAGGATACGAAGTTTACCCCTAGGAATAGTTTTATTATGTTACTGAGAAGAATGAATTTTAAGGGATATTTAATATATATTATTTACAAAAATATTTATGTTATTAGAGCAGGTGTTGATATATCATAAATAGTTAATTATATGGATATTTAGACACTTACATTGATTCCACAGTGGAAGGTTTACGCCTAGAGTAATATAAACTTTATCACATTTTATACCCCCAAGATGGACCTTCATAGGTGGATATTAATTAATTAAAATTAATTAATAGATTAATTAACGAGTTACAACAACAAACCATATTTTATTTATGACAATTAATATTTTAGAACTTCATCCTAGGGTCATACATTATCAATGATGAAATATATATAGAGTAATATTGAGAGAGGGAAGATTGCTTTTGAATGGAAATTGATATTATATTGATGGATTATTAAAATTTTTGTGATGAAATTTTTGATCAAATCACATGTTAGTGACGAACATGATAGTAGATTTAAAAAAATATTGAATCTATATTGTATCGTCATTGAAGAAGGTATTATTATTTTTGATTCACTCCATTATTTTTTATTAATCAAGAATACATTCTAATTTTTTTATGTTTATAATTAGACCAACCTTTAAATTTATATAATTTATATTCTTACTTGAAACATATGATAATGAATTTATTTCCATCCATTATTCATAATTTAAAATCATATTGTTGATGGTTGATGTCCATAACCCTTCCGTGACACCCTTGAATTTTTATTCTATGATTTATCTTCTAGTTATTCCTTATTCTTAAAATATTTACCACTTCCCTCTACCGTGGACAATTGTTTGATGGATCCTGGCCCAAATTGGCGAACAATTAGAATTTGGGTCTATAATCAATAAATTTGGACATAGAAGTAGTGGTTAAAAAGTGTGTAATTGTTTGTTGGAAATGAATTATTATCGAGAGGCACAACAACATGAATTTTTTAGGGAAAAAATATTTAAAAGAATTAGGGTTTCAGGAAAACCTCTATAGATTCATTTTAAGAGTGAAAAGTAGTTGGATAATGACCATAATAATAATCCAATTGACATATGAGGTGTTTGGTAGAGTTTTTGGATTTATTATATGTGATAATGTTGAAACATGATGATTATGGGATTTTTTTGGATTCTAGGATTGATGATGTGATCACATGACATGTGATCCAGATATTCACACCGTGTTTCTCCCAAGAAATAGAGGTTATGGTTTTGAAATGATTTGAATATCACATGGAGTGTTCCCTTGTTATACACATACAGTACACCTAAGCTGACTGGCAAGGCATGTACATGGAGTCCACTACTACATGTCTTTCTACCAACACACAACATGTGGTTTAGAACCACATACAGTTTCCACATGGCCACACAACTCAATATCTACAAAAATACATAAAAAGTGAGCCATCCATGACTATATATCATGTACCCTCTAGGAAATTCCATTTATGTAGTTAAACTAAATGAATTTTGTTCCCTAGTAGTACATGTCTAATGAGATATCTAGGACTACCCACCATGTACCCTCCTTGGGAAACATGATGTAGTTTCCATAAGAGTTATTTAATGTGTTTATAAATGCATGAGATTAAAATTTAAACCTCACTAGTCTCATATGCCATGGACCCTAGTACACACATCATGTAGGTATACCCGTACCTTCCGTTTGAATGGTAGCGCAAGAACATACTACCCCTAAGGGGACACATTCCATATCCCCCTATATTACATGTCGTGCACTATTTTATCCTTAGTGTATTTTTATATAGCATTTCCAAACACTTGGATTTGGTCATGAAAGTATTCTATATTGAGTTTTTTTCTACATAGAATGTGACTATACAATCTTATTTTTTATTAAAGGTGACATGTAAGGTGATCCATTATGTTTAGTATCCTTATCTCTATATATCCAATGGTGGGTATCTAGAATGTTGATCAGAGAAATTGTTGGGTGTTATCGATAGATTACTTGTCCTATGAATGTTTTGAGTCAGTGATGTACCTTCTTTCTAAAGTAAGTTGATCACTGCAAATACTAGTGAAAATTTTGAGTTCATGTTGGTCTAGTGGATGGGAGGTTAGGCTTATGTCATAGTTTGAGGGGAAATTATTTCCCCAAATGGGATTCTTATATAGAATTAATTTATGTTCCAAAATACTTCCCAAATACTAGTGTGATATTGGTTAACACCATGAAATTTATCAATTAAACCATGAATCTATGTGAACATCTATATGAATTATAGGTTCAATATCATTATCTTATTAATTGATTATATTATGGTTTAAATCCCCATAGTTGGGAACTCTAGAGTCTATCACTATATTGGGATATATTAGGTGTTGTGGAGTTAGGATTAGGCCCATGGAAATGTATTTTTATGTATCCCCGTGAAGGGAATTAAGATCCCTATAGTTTGATGCCTCTTAATAGGACACGACGTACCTTTCATGGTCTTGTTACTAGGACCAATGAACTGACTTAATATTGTACAACCATGAACAAGTGAATATACTATTGAATGCATGTTTCCAAGACCTATTAAGTGTTGGTATTGATCCTCAGGGAGGTTCCAAACATATTCTTCTAGAGTTGTAATCAATGACCAAGTAGTTTAGATTCAAATTTTATGGTCTTGTAATATACCATATCCATGCAGTTTAATGTCATATGGTGTAAATTGGGGCTATAAAGTTGAAATATGTATTACTGGGTTAAAATTATATGTGGTTTAAATTCATCCATTTGGGAAATACTTGGTGAAATGTGTCTAAAAATGGGTTGTGTGAGACTCATATAAGTGAAACTTTAAATTTTATCTCATTTGTTAGTAACTTAATATGATAATATATGGTTGCATATTATGACTAATAAGAGGCCCATGTTTGGATTCCAAAATTCTTTCTGGTAGTTACTGGATGCTAAATAAATACTAGAGAGGTTGAGTCTTACACACAATAAGAGGTCTATATATGGATTTCAAACATCTGTCCATTCATAACAAGATTGGGATGGAAGACTAGAGAGGAATGGACTTATACATAATTGGGGCCCATATATGGGTGATACCCACCATCTTATTTGTTACTAGACTAAGAATAAATACTAGAGTATCTGTGGATTACACCTAAAAGGAGGTCTATATATGAGTGTTAATCACTTTTCTATTGGCAACTAGATGAAGAAGACTAGAATAGTTGGGGCTTATACCTAGTAAGAGGCCCTTTTTATCTTTCTTATGTCAGTCAATGAGGTAATATTATGCTTTTCACATAAGGAATTATTGGTAATAATATTCTCATCACACATGTCATGTTATACTAATAACATAAGAGATAATAGGTCTTTTTATTCTCCTCACATAGGGAATCTCATACTCATTACACAAGGTGATTGGTTTCTTATGATCATCACATAAGAAAGGATGGTTAAATTTGAGAGAAACTATTTATCATGTGTGTGTGTGTGGGGGATTGTAATTGTGTTGTGATTTAGAAATTGAACCTCAAGGAGGCATCCTACATATCCTACTAGAGAAGAAATCAAAATCAATGTATTTATATTTTAATAGTTTATGGTTTTGTGATAGGACTAGTCTATGCAATTTAACATCATGCGGTAAGGATGTTTATTTCATGAAATGGGAGAGACAAATGGATTGAGTGGAGCTTACACATTGGGATACCATGGATGTTCAACCTAGTAGGTGAATCTGGTGAATTAGGGTTTCAGTGCTTATACCTAGTTGGGGCCCCATATGAGTAGATCCCCAAGTAAGTGACCCGGGTGAAGGGGTACCTCGGTATGGAGGATTGGGTGAAGTGGGTGAACTAGTTATAGGACTAGGGTGATGTGTTTACCTAGTTGGGACTATGGAGAATATGAAATAAAGTATGATACTTGGGTGAAGTGGAACCCTAGTTGGATTAACTGACCAAATGAACAATTGTGTATGGATTCCTAGGTAGGTGGGTTCTTAGTTATGAAGAATAGATGAATAGGGGAATATCTACGAGACTTGGGAAAAGTCAAACCCAAGAATAGATGTCTGGGTGGAGTCACACCCATGAATATAGGCCTGGGTAATGTCATGATCATGTTAGTGACCTGAGTGAAGTCATTATTAAATTTGTAGGTGGATCCAATGGTATTTTGGAACCCTGGTTTTCAGGCATTTGGGTTTTTTGTTTTTAAGTAGTGGTTCCCATGTCATTAGGTAATTTGGAGGTCCAATGCTAGGGGTGTAGCTCTAATTATGGGGGTCTAGTAATAGACTTTCTATCCCCGTTTTTAGGCTATTTATTTTTACATCACTTTAAATAGGGTTTTTTAGAGGCATGGGCACATTGTTTGGAGTTACTCTTAATGTGGTTCTCTTTGTCTCACTTTTGTGTTGATATGGAAGGAAAATGGGGTTATTTTTTAGTTAAACCCTGTCTTGGGCACCGAAATATGGTAGTAACAATTTCAGGTACCCAGTTCTGTATCTAGGAACACCTGAAGGGTGTACACATAGCATCAAGAAAGAGGATTGGTGTGTAAGTAGGGTGGACACATATCTACATGTAAGGTAAAGTGAGAGAGTAAGGGTGTTCAAACAAGTCACACATAGATCTACATGAAAGACTAAGCATGAGACTGAAATTAAGAAAACCACCTTCCATCTTCAAACTGCTATAAATTTTGATACGTAAGTCTATTTTGGATACATGAGAAGTCCATAGTAGCAAGATATAAACTAATACATTGGTTATTGGGTTTCCCTATAACATTTTTATTATATAAGAAAAATGTTCCAAGGATTCATAAAAAAGGTTTAATGGTTTCAAAAACCATTTTTATAAATAATGATTGAAACCCATGACCTATCAATAGTGGAATGTTATCATGACCATGTACTCTGGCTGGGAAACAGTTTTGAGGAATATCCAACCCTTTATTTATTAGAAATAATCTATAATATGGAGATCCAATGTTTACCTTCTTCATGAAGAAATATATTTTCCTCCCGGAACTTGAATTGTGTTATCAAAGTGGGATTGTATCATGGATTTCATATAAAAGTGCATGACACAAATTTCTTGTTCCCAACAAAATGTGTTTATAACTGGGAGGGGATCCTCTATATGGAATATATATTTAGTAAATCCCCCAAGAATGGGGTTTTAAGGTGATTTTGGAGGATATTGGCTGAGATAAGGTGATGAAAGTTTGTGGAGAAGTTAGGAGAGGAGGTTCCCATTTATAATAGAGGGGAGTGACACCCTTTTAAATACCTTTAACATTAAAATAATAGTCATTTTTAAGGGAAAGTGTCACAAAATGGAAATATATTAAAATATAGGACAATAGAGGGTATAAATCCACTCATACAATCATGTTTACAAATGTTTTAGTTATATATGTGTCATTATATCTTATTTAAACCATTTACCACATTTAACCTTAATGATGATGATAATTTGATTTTACCAAGGTAAATGATTTTTATAAATAAAAATGAAGTAGAAATTATTACCAAATTTGAATATGATGATTCCAAATTTAAAATCCATTTTATATGATCAATTTTTTAGATTTTCTAAAAATTAATTTTAATATAAATACTTAAAATGAAACCATTTTTTAGAGAAATGCTATTTAATCATAAAAAAATATTTTACACCAAAATCAGGTATATAATTGATTTCCTTGAAATTCATTGGTTTATCAATAAAAAATAGTTATTTTATAACTTTAAAATAAATATACAATATAATGGAACATTTTTAATACCTAATTAATGGAAAGAAACCAAAATAATTTTTTTATTAAAATAAAATATAACTTAGGTTTAAAAAAGTAAACCATGAGTTTCCAAATTCAACATCACAGTTTTAAATTATTTTTTATACTACTTCGATACAACTTTTTTGAAGTTAATGTTTTATATTCTTTTAGCATAATGATGTCTTAAAAGATATGATATTTGAAAAAACAATATTTTTTTACTATTCACCCCAAAAAAAAATTCTAAATAGTGCCAAAAATTCACCCTAAGATACTTTTAATTGTATAAATCCTAAAATTAATATATTTTTAGAATTAAAATTATAAAATTATTAAATTTAACTTATATATAAAAACATGTATGTTATTGAAACCCAATTTATTTATAATAAAAACTATTTCTTATGTTATGTGTTACTAAATTTATATTCTTTATTATCAATTATTTATTCTATAATGATAATTAACTATTTAGAGTTATAAAAATTATAAAGTTTATTAATTTATTATAGTAATTAATATGAATTTATATTTTACACACATAATCAGGAAAATGGGTTTAGTGTAATAAATTATATATAGTATTATTACAATGTTATACCAATGAACATTTTATTTTTTATTTTTTTAAATTAAGTATAAAAAATTATAACCATTTAGTGAAAATAAGACACTCTACATTATAGGAATTATATTATCAAATAAAAAAAAATAATTCACAATGTTATTCTATTATAAAACATGATACTTAAATTTTTTAAAGGATATTTTTTACTAATAAAATATGCACACAGAATATGATAAAAACCATTTAAAATATAATGTTACAAAAAATTCATTATAAAGTATTTTTTAGAGTAAAATGATGTTTAACCATTCATAATAGGTTTCATATAACAGGTTATATGGAATTACTTTCAATATGTTACATCTTTTTTCATTTCTTATAAATGTATTAGAATATGATAACCAAAATATTATAATGAATTAATAATATAATGATATGAAAATAAAACTAAAAAGTAATTTAGTTACCTAAAAAACTATATATATATATATATGAAGGATTGTAAATATAGTAATAAGGATATCAATATACATAAAAACTTATGGAAAATAGAAATAGAATAGTCTGTAGGCTTTTGGTAGGTGATACACCCTTGTTGCCCATTGTTCATGGGGTCGAGTACCATAGTATCACTAGATGTGACTGGTTATTTCCCAAAATATATAATTTCCTTTTTCTAATAAATAATTTTAATAAATAAAATTAAATTATATGTGATAAATATATAAGAAAACAACATACATGATAAATACATGTATAAATGATTGGTTTATATTGTTAAAATGAATGAAATAATTTTATAATAAACATTTATAATTTAAGAAATAAAATTTATAAAAATAATGATTGAAAATTTTGGATAATACATTCTACTCCCCCAAAAATAAATTACATCCTAAAAATATTAATTTATTGTTATCATAATGAATATATCTTAACATAGGTATAATCTCAGATTAAAATTTTGGATATTACATTCTACACCCCCGAAAATAAATTACATCCTAAAAATATTAATTTATTGTTATCATACTGAATATATATTGAAATATGTATAATTTCATATGAATACTTTATATTTATAAGTAATTACTTATTTACAACCATGAATCTTATTATTTATAAATTAATGTTTTCTAGAACCATATATGTATCATTTTAAGACTCATACTTTTGAATGAATTATTGGTCGGAGATATATTGTAATAGGGGGGGGTGATTTTTTACAACACCATAAGTTTATATGTATTTTTATATAAATTTAATTTATTTCATATATTGAGTTACACATAAGAACAAGTTAAAATTTAGTTACACGCAACACTAGGATAACTTGCGTTACACAAGACATTGAGTTTTAACAAAACAGTGATAAATTATTAATATTATTTAAATGAGAACATTATAACATATCTATTAAAAATAATGATATTAATATTACTAATTAATTTTTAAATATTTAGTATAAATTATATATATATATATAATACATATTAATAAAAATTACTTAATTCTTTGAGAAATTATTTTTATGTTTCACAAAAAATTCCCAAAAAAGATTTTTATGTCTTTTTGTGAACAATAATAAAAGTAAATATTACCAATTTTAAAAAATATATATTTTAAAATAAAATAATTTTTTAAAATAATCATATCAAAATTATATTAGTGTGATGAATTATAATTTTCTAAATATATTAATTTTTTGAAGAATAGTGAAACATAATAAATTCTTATTGAAAACTACCTTTTTGTTTAAATTATTAATGAAGGTAAATTATTTTTTAAATTAGGTTTTATAGTAAAATTATTTAAATAATAAATATAATAATTCAATTTTGGTCATTTTAATAAATTTTATACTGAATTTTGATATAAAAACATTTCAAACTTTTGAACATTTTCTCTTTAAAAACCTGTTTTCTTGTCACGTCTGTGGCATTAATTTTAAATTTTAAATTTCCACTTCCATGAATGTAATTTTTAAAAATGTATTAAATATTTCAAATCATAATATTTTATACTATTTTAAAAAGTTAACTTAATTTTTTATCAAAATGAATGGTTAAAAGAGTTAAAATTATATACCACGGTTAAGGAAAAAATGGGGTTTCTGGGGGTTTAAACTAAAAATACAAGGGTTTAACGTAACCCAAAACTTATAAAAAACCCCATTTTATGGAAATATGTTAACCATATAATGTATTAATATTGATAATAATTCATTTTTATCCTTTTTTCCTAATAAAAACACGGTTACACCAATTTATTTTCAAAAGGATTACAATTGTACCACTAACCTCACTTATAAAAGGGCAACCCTTATCCTCTTATTTTCAAACTATAAAAACCATTTAGTTTTGAAAAAACTTACCAAATAACATATAACATTTCCTCATATCATCATACAGTCCTTATTTTGTATATAAATCCAATATTGGAAGGATTTTGGTGCAAACCTAAGGGGGATTATAGAAGAAAATGTAATGTTCTTGAATGAGCATTTTTGTTTAATTTATTACCACACATCATTAAATTATTATTATAAGATGATGATATAATAATATTATTATATTAAATATTATATTATTTTTATGTCAATTTTATTACATAAAACCATATCCACTTCCCTCAAATGGGTTACAAAATCATCACTCGTGTGTATCGAGGACTATCACCCCACAAATTGATGTCATTCGTTTCTCCATTACCCCCTCTAAAGGATGTAAATAATGTTGAATTTATTATTTATATATTATATTTATTACATTATCATATTTTTTTAATTATGATATCATATATACCTTCATAATTTCCATTCCGTGGGAATACGATAATGTTGCTCTAGTGTATGGCAGACGACCACCTCACGAAGCGATGTGATTCATTCACGCATTACCTAGAAGGTAATAAGGATGGTTTTAACAAAAATATGTGATATAAATGAAATAAAAATAATTATATAACTATCATATAAAATTTTACCTTCTTTCATTCATTCCAATGATAAAATGGAAACAATGTTCTTGCGTATGTATGACCTACAGTCTCCATGAATGCCCTATTTCATTTTCTATCACAAAATTTTATAGATTTCTATAAATAAATATATAATGAATATATATGATATTTATATAATTATTAACATTATTGTGATGTTTAAACTAGGATATATATCAGAGGACCAAAAATAAAAAAGTCAAAACTTACGTGAAAAACAAAGTAATTATTGACAGAAATGTGACTTTAACATGGAATTGCTAATACACAGTTACTAAAAAGGAATAAGAAAATAATTTATGGTATGAAATATATAAATATTGATATTTAATATACCTATAATAAAAATATGTTTATTATACGGTAGGTTTAAACATGTATGATGAAAGTCAAGACTTATGGTAGAGATTTTGTCTCAATTTTACTTCATAGAGACATATGTTTTGTTATAAACCTATATTTTTATGAGGTGTAAATACAACCCCTTTGACATATAATATCTTGAATTTAGTTATTTTTTATGATATTCTATGTTTTATTTTATGTTATTCCTTCATGTTTATTATTATTCAGTGTAAACAAAGTGGTAAGTATTTTATATTACAATCTCATAATTTATTAAGATTGTTTATGATTATGTTTCCAATGAGAAATGTAGGATCGAATTATGAATGTAGATTCTCAATATAAAAGAGGGGGGGTGGATTTTATACTTTAAAATTTCTTCTAGAACCATTAAAGTTGGTATAAAACTTTCTTTTTTAACCTCAGGGAAAACTATGTTTAACAATGTTAAAAAAGGTAAATTTACAAGACCTCTTAGTTCTACAAACTTTATAGGTTCTAGAAATATGGTTCCAAAAATGAAAATTAAGAAAATTTTACAAGGAAAAATATTCTACCTTAAAGCGAATATAATCCTACTAATCCGAGTATACAAGTACAAGAAAGTATAAGATAGTTATACTTTTCTTATTAATCAAAATATAGTGGAAAAGAAACTTGAAACAATATAATTAACAAGTATGAAATATTTTATCCCAAAGTGTAGGGTATCCAACAACCTTGGATAAAGGTCCCTTGATTTTTACTTTCAAGAAAGACTGTCTTACCCACACCGGGGTAATCCCTCAATAGAAATATCAGATTCTATCTTTCTATCCCTACAATCCCTCGAACTTCAAGGTAGTTGGCACCTTTGTCTTCTTTATCAAGGATGTACTCAAACATTAAGGTAGCTGGAATGTCTGTCTTCCTAATCAAAGAATTCCTAAAGCATTAAAGGTAGACAACACCTCTGTCTTCCTATCCCCAGAAGCCCTCAATTTTACATGGCAACAATCGGAGTCCCACGAAGAAATATGAACAAGATGTCTAGTACACACAAAGCATGAGAGTCTCTCTATCTATAAATCACTTCTAAAACTTGTAATCTCTATACGGATCAACGTTTTAAGTTGTTTTTTTAAGTTCATTCAAATGAGTTCTTATTTATAGGCATTTTTCCAACAGTCATCTCCCTCCTCCAACGGTTATATTTTTCTTTGATTCTCAGAGGGATCTATACATGTGTCACTCAAACAATGGTTAGTTAGAAATGGAATGCATGGAATCATTTCATAACTATAAAAAGGGTAAGTAAAATATGGTTTCTCAACTAAATATATTTTTTGGAGTCTATGAAAAAAAAGTTCAAAGTCTAAGAAAATAAACATTTAGAGTCTATATTACATGGATATTCAGATTCTATTTTTCAAGGATTTCAGAACCTGAAATTCAATAGATTTCAGAGTCTGAATTCTAATAATTTCAGAGTTGGAATTATATGTAATTCAGAGTCTAAATTCTAAGGAATTCAGAGTCCGAATTCTGAGGAATTCAGAATCTGAATTTCAGATAATTCAGAGTTAGAATTCAGGGAATTCGGAATCCGAATTTCAGAGAATTTTGAATCTGAATTTTAAGGAATTCAAAATATGAATTCAGAAGAATTCTGATTCTGAATTCAGAGAATTTGGAATCTGAATTCAAAAGAGTTTGGAATCTGAATTATGAAGAATTCAGAATCTAAATTTTATAGAATTTGGAATCTGAATTCAGAAGAATTTGGAATCTGAATTCAATAGCATTCATAATCATAATTCAGAAGAATTTAGAGTCTGAATTTAGAGAATTTAGAATCTGAATGCAGAAGAATTTCGTAATCTGAATTTTGAACCTGAAAACATAATACTCTATATCTATGTATTTATTGAATTTTGAGGTTTTAGATATGAAAACGGATTTTACACATAGAAATAAAATGAGTTAGATTTAGATAATCTAAATCATGAACAATGAACACAAAGGTAAAGAGAAAATTTTCATGGGAAGGAAAATTTTCCTTAATAAGATAAGTCTTATGGGAAATAGAATTTTCCTCAGGATAGAGTGTTTGTGATTTAGTCATAAGGAAACCTTATTGACTCAACAATATCCCTAATTTTGGAAATTAAAAACATCCTTATTCAAAAAACATCATTGATAAGAAAATTCCTATATATGAACTCCCCCTTAGGGAAATATCTTATTTACTTTATATTATTTTTATCATTCCTATATCCCCCATTGTGATATTCCAAAAGAAATATAGGGAATGGATTAATTGGTACCTGAACCATTAGTACTAAACAACCACAAACAAAATATATGAAGAACAACTAAAATTTCATTAATTTTGAAAGAATTCATACAATAAAGAAAATACAAAAAAATATCGAAATGGAACAAATTTATCCTTCTTTCTCCTTCAGCATCAGCTTCTTAACAATGGTTTTTAGTTTCTTGAGATACTTTTGATCCTCTTATTCTCAGTTAAGAAGCTGATCTTGTTCTTCACTTTTCTTCTCCAAGGCATTAATTTTCACTCTCTCAGCCTTAAGACTTTCCTCTTGAGATTTCAACTTTTCTTCTATATTGACAAGATTTTCTTCAATCTAAATTCTGAGATCCCTTTCCCTATTCCAATTAATGTCTACAGAATTAAGATTGCCATTCAGATCCTTAACCTTCTTCTTCCATGTAGTCTATTCTAGGCTTAACTTTTCCACAAAACTATTTATAAGATCCTTGATCTTTCCATCTTCAGTATCAAATGCATCCATGAAATATTCATGGAATTCATCAAATATTATAATTTCTTTGATTGTCTTATTTGACCAGCTTTTCATCTTAATGAAAGATCTTTTAGGATCCACATAACCGATTAGGAAGGTCTTAAAATCGGCCTGTAGTGCGACACATTTATCCCTCACCATGGAAACTGAATCAGACTTCTGATTAATCGTATGCTGAAACATATTGCATCTTGAGTCTATGATTAGGAATATAGGAATAATACCAACTAGTTTTTTAAAGACTGAACAACAAAATCATGTCCGAGGGAAGATGATTCTGAATCCGAGTGTTTGGTTGGTGAGATTTCTTTTTCTATGTCTTCCGCTTTCTATTTTGATGAAGCACCAACATATTTACTCTTCACCAAATATTTACTAGGTTTATCTACTTCCACATAATTTCTCTTATCTACTCTCAGAATGAAGTCTTGTTCTTTGGGAGACTCAAGCTCACTGTCAGATAACTAAACAATTTTATCTACCTCAACTTCTTCTTTCTCTACATCAGTCAGCAGATCGTCCATATGAATGAAGTCAGGATTACTACTTTCATCATCTATTGTCTTATTCAATTCTTCGTCACCTTTCGCATATTTACTTGGTGTAGAAATTTTTGGGGATTCATCTTGAGATGTCCGAATTGATAGTTTTATAGAGGTGCTTTCCTTATCATGGTAATCTTCAAATTTCTTTATGATATCATCAGTTTCGTTCCCTTATTCTTCCACCTCCTCTTATTCTTCTATTTCCTCTTTCACTTCTTCTTATTAATCTATTTCTTCTTCATGATGTTATTCCAAAATCACCACTTTATTTCTCGGAGTCTCTAGTAATGATTCTTGTAGAAAGGATTATGATACCAGAATTTGCTCAGAGGACTTTTCAGCAGCCTTAAGAATGGATTGTACTATCTCAGCCTTAAACATATTCTTATTTTTCTTCTTATATTTCTGTTCTTTTTCATGATTCTTAGCAGCATTTTCCTTCAAAGACTTTTCCTCAATATGGTCCAAATTGAATTTAGGCTCCCCTTCTTTCCTATTCTTATAATATTTTCTCCACATAGACAATACTTCATCAGGATACTCTTTTTGCTTATTTGGATTTAGAGGTACTGACTGAGTTTTCTTATCCACAATAGTTTTTCTTTTCTCTTCTGATTCCTTATACATTCTCTTCCCTCCAAATTTTTTAGAGGTTTCAGCCACTTCCGTCTTCATTGAAAAACCTTATACTTCTTTTTCAAAATATCATAAAATTCTACAAATTCATTGGAAAACCCAATTTTTAATCTCTTAAGGGTGTCACCACTCAGCAACATCACATTTTAATTTATCATCTTGGAACTGCATGGGATATTGAATGACTGAAGACAAAGAACAATAATCATTGAAAGGATTGCTGGATACATAATAATTTGAGATTTTAGATTCCCATTCCAGATATTCTCAATAGTTACCAAAATATACTTAACAATGTTTATCTTCATGAGATTCACCAAGAAATCCAACATATAGATATCACTAATCTTCAAAGTATCCTTAACTCCTTTCCTTGGAATTATAAATCATTGAACCCACAATTCAAGATTCCTCAAATCCATAGATAGATGAATGATATTTGGATTCTTTACTCCATCCAAGTCAAGACACTCTATTTCCTTTTCCTTATCAAAATATTTGGATTCATTATGTAATTTGTGAGTACAAAACTCTGTTTCTCCTTCATAAGGAATTACAATAAGGCTTGTCACCATGCTGTATGAAAGAGAGTAGGTCTTTCCATAACACTTAAATGAGAAATTTTCTTTTCTTTATTCCTTGAAGAAACATTCTTTCTCATAGAACTCAATCAACATGTCTGGATAGATCTGATCTTTTACTTTTTGTTTCGACACACATACACTCTCCCAACCATTCAGCTTGAAATTCCTAGATATTATATAGTCATAATTATCCTAAAACTTAGTATTGACCAACCTTTCTATGTATATCTTCTACTCATAGATTTATTTAATAGTAGACATTTCATTCTGAGGAGAGGCTTCAGCAGACATTCAGAACTGAGGAAACTTTTGAATATTTAGAATGACCATAAAATACAAAGGCAGTGCTTCAGCATGAAAAAGCTTCAAAAATTGATGTAGGACATCCATCGGGCGTGGCTTTATATAACAGATTTAGGTGGCGATTCAACTTCCATGTTTGATCCAATGGTTGAAGTACTTTTGACCAAATCTGACGGTTGGGATGATAACCAAAGAGGATTTTGATAGGTTCTGATATTTTGAGATTTTTAAGAAGATCATTCAGATTTAAGAAAAAGATAATCTGAAAAAGTTTCTTAAACAAGATTAAAATACCAAAAAGTAAAAATATTATTACGAAATACTTAAAAAAGAAAATATAGCTTCCTAATTTCTTAGGAAAATTATTTGTAATGAGGAAAAAATATTCTTGGCTACGAAAATATTGACTACATAAAAAATTTGATTACGATAAATTTTGACTAAGAAAAATTTTATTACAGAAAAAAAACGTGATTATGAAAAATTTTGATAATGAAAAAAAATTTTATTAAAAAAAATTATGATTACAAAAAAAACTTGATTACGAAAAATTTTGATTATGAAAAAAAACCTGATTACGGAAAATTTTGATTACGAAAAAAAAATTTGACTAATAAGAAAATATAACCCCCTATGAATAGTAGTTTATTACTGTAAGGTTATAGGTTTCAACAGAAGTTAATATGGAAGATTACCTTACTATTATCATTATTAACTTCGGTTTGATATATTCAAATATATCGAAGGGTAAAGATTTTGTGAAAATATTAGCCAGTTGATCTTGCATTCTAATAAATTGAAGAATTATATCTCCTTTTTGTGTGTTATCCCTAAGAATGTGATGCGCAATATCTATGTGTTTTGCACGAGAGTGATGTACATAGATTTTTCTTAAGTAAATGGAACTAGTTTTATCACACAATATTTTTGTTTTGGTAAAACTCATAACTGAGTTTGTGAGTGTGTGTTGCATCCACAAAACATGAGCACAACAACTTCCAATCGCTACATATCCAACTTCAGCTGTAGAAAGTGCTTCTAGGTGTTGCATTTTTCATGACCAAGAGACTAAGGAATATCCTAATAAATGACAAATTCCATATGTACTTTTCCTATCTGTTATACATCCACCAAAGTCAGCATCTGAAAAACGTTTTAAAAAAAAGTCATTTCCAGAAGTATAAAAGAGTCCTAGATCCATAGTTCCCCTTAAGTAGTGAAAAATCATTTTCACTTACTTTTAATGAAATTCCATAGGATTAGATTGATATCTTGCATAGAATCATACTGAAAACTTTAATTATGGATGACTAGATGTCATGTAAAGTAGACTTCCTATCATACCTCTAAAAGATGTTTGATCCACTGGATTCCCAGCTTCATCAAGATCAAGTGAATTTGAAGAGAAAATGGGAGTACTTATACTCTTAGTGTTGTCATATCTATAATTTTAAAGAATATATTTAATATAAATATTTTGGGATATATAAATATATTCTCGTTTTTTAGAAATTTAAAAACCATGGAAAAATGTTAACTCACCCATCATACTCACTTCAAACTAAGATTTCATTAGATCCGCAAAGGAATCTGTTAAAAATTTCTTAGTAGAACTAAATATAATGTCATCAACATAAATCTTAATAATCAAATAATTTTTATTCTCATAATTT
Source organism: Viscum album (assembly GCA_963277665.1). Classification (NCBI taxonomy): domain Eukaryota; kingdom Viridiplantae; phylum Streptophyta; class Magnoliopsida; order Santalales; family Viscaceae; genus Viscum; species Viscum album. Next base: position 344,763,942 of record OY728141.1, read on the forward strand.
ATAAAAAGGTTTGGATCAGCATTTCCCTTAACACAATTTGTTTTAAGCGAAAACCCTATAAGTCTATCATTCAAGGATACATGGGCTTGTTTAAGTCCATACAAAGATTTTGTAAGTTTAAAAAGATGTTAATATTTTTTTGTATCTTCAGAACCAGGAGTTGGTTCAACAAAAACTTCCTCTCGAACATAACCATTTATGAAAGGACATTTAACATCCTTTTGAAAAAGTTTTAATTTAAAGAATACTACAATGGAAATTAAAATTGGAATAGATTCATGTCTGGATACTGGAGCATAGGTTTGTTCATAGTCTATTCCTTCTTGTTGATTATAGCCTTTAGTAAATAATTTATATTTATTTTTTACTATGATTCCATTTTCTTCACACTTATTTCTAATGACCAATTTTACTCTAATAACATAAGTTTCCTTAGGTATTTCAACCATGGTCTATACTTTATTCCATTTGAATGCATTTAGCTCATCTTGCATAGATTTTATCCAATCACCATCACCTAAAGCTTCAATAGTGCTTTTAGGTTATAATTGAGAAAGAAATGCAAGATGTTCTACTTCATTTCTTAAGGAAACTCTAGTCTTTACAGGTTGATTTAAATCACCTATGATACTATCACTGGTATGATTCTTGAGAAACAACAGATTTGGGTTCTGTAAAACTTGTTCATCAATATATGGTAGGATATATTCTGGGGTAAATGCTTCAGAAATATTTTTTTGGACGTTTTCCTTATCATAAGGATCTTTAATCAAGGGTTGATAATAAATTTTTGAAAACACATTCCTAGATGTAGGTTGAGGGTGTTTGAAAACAAAGGTATTGGTTTCATAAAATTTAACATGTACTGTTTCTTCAACAGTACAAGTGTTTTTATTGAAAACTCTATAAGCCATAGAAGTTGTGCAGTAGCCTAGGAAAATTCCTTCATCAGATTTGGGTGTGAATTTATTATGTTTATCATTAGTATTCAGAATGAATACTTTGCAACCAAATACCTTGAAGTAGGAATGTCTAGGTTTTTTTAACATTCCATAACTCATAAGAGTTTTTATTAAGAAAAGGTCTAATCAAAACTCGATTTATTGTATAACAAGCATTACATACAGCTTCAAACCAACAATCTTTAACTATCAAATATTCACTCAACATGGTTCTTGTTATTTCATGACGAATTCAGTTTCTTCTTTTGACAACACCATTCTGTTGAGGAGTTCTTAGTGGTGAGAAGTTATGAGTAATTCCTTTTCTATTATAAAAACGTCTCAAAATCAGAATTTTGAAATTCTTCTCTATGATAACTATGAATAGTTATCAATGGAATGTTTTTCTCATTTTTAACTTGGGCTATAATGTTTTTAAAATAAGAAAATTCTTCATATTTCTTTACAAGAAAATAAACCCACGTAAATATAGTATAATCATCAACTGAGAAAAATACATAATATTTTCCTCCGATGATTCTAGTTTGTGTTGGACCAAAATGATCCATATGCACTAACATTATTGCCTTAGTATTTGAGACTTCAACAACTGATTTAAAACTTGATTTATGTTTCTTGTCATATTGACAAGGACCAAAAACTTTTTAAGAATCAAATATAAGCTATGTTAGATCCTTAAATAGTATTTTCTTAGAGATTTTACATAGTTTCCAAAGGTTACAGTGTCCTAACCTTATATTCCATAACCATGAATGATCTTCCATTTCACTAAGTCAAATTAGTTCTTGGCACCTAAGGTGTTCTATGTTTAGAGTGTATACATTCTCTTGCCGATGGGGAGAAAGAGTAAACTCTTCCTTGGAATAGTGTACTAAACATTTATCATTCCTAAAATTCAAAAGAAAACCTTCATCACATAAATGAATTATGCTATTAAGGTTTTTCTTAATACCCTTAACAAATAAAACATTTTAAATCAATGTTTTTCCAAGAAGAACAAGGTTACTTATAAAAATACTTTCTCCCTGAGCATTATCTTCGAAAGTTACCTTCCTCCTTTCATATTAATAGTATTTTCAAAGAATTTTTTGTTACCAGTAATGTTCCAAGAACATATAATATCTATGTACCAAGTATTTCATTTGGTAATATCTTTACTTTCCTGAAAAGAAGAGATTTATACTTTCAAAACCCAAAATTTCTTGGATCCTGAAACTTTAGAAAGCAAAATTTTAGAAATCCACATTTTCTTAGAAAAATAATATTTATAAAAAAACATAAAGGTTGCATTTTGTTTAAGGAACAATTTGTCACCCAATGTGCACTACACAACCATTTAGTGTAGAATGGAGCACTTTGAGGAAGAAAAAAATTATTTCTAAAAACTGGTTTAGAATAAGTATAGACAAAACTAGAATTATTCCTTAGTGGTCAAATTTGTGAATACATCTTATCAATGTTTTACTTACCTAAGGTAAAGTTTAAAAACACTTCCTTAAGGAAAATATTTCTGACTTTAGTTTAATAAGTAAGTTTTTATCCTCAAAAACATCAGTTTTATCACTAGAGTTAGTCTCTAAAACATTTTTCTTAGATATTAATTTTTTATAGATCCTTAAAAAGTTTATCCTTCTCAGAATTAACTTCCTAAAGTATTTTTGAAATAATTTTAAAGTAATAAATTTTCATATCAATATATTTATAAAGATCTGATACTTCTTCAGTAAGAATAGAAATTCCAGAATTTTCCTTATCAAGCTTTTTCTTGACTTTTGGAATTTCATTCTCAAGAAGCTTAGCAAACCTATAAACTTATTCATAAGTAGGTAATGTATTATATTTATTAGAAGAAAATTATTTATCTAAAGATTCATAATATCTATTATCTCTATAATTTTCATTTAAGGAAACATTGGTTATAGATTCAACATTGTGTAACTTGTCCATTAAACAATGATTTTCAATAGGTAGTCTGGCTAGTAAACCAAGATTTTTCGGATCAAAAGAATCATATTTTGAGGATTAATCAGAAGAGTCTCTACCACTGGAACTCCAGGTGTCATTTTCTTTCAAAATGTTCTTATCTTAGCTTTATAGTACTTCATTCTATTTTTCTCAGAATTCTTTTTCTTTCTATCCTTTCTCTTAAGCATAGGACAATCAGGCCTTATATTCCCTGCTCTTTTGCATTCATAACAACTAACTTCAAAGTATGTCTTGTTTTTTCTCTTTTTCTTCTTAAATATATGCTAAAAGTATTTCTTCCCAACTATCTTGTTTATCCATCAAGAAAGATTAGCTATCTCATTCTCAAAATGTTCACTTTCACTAGATTAAGATAAAATAATGACTTTCTTGGACTTGGATCATATAACCATTTAAAAATTCGTTTCTTTAGTAGTACTAAAAGATACACTTCCATTTCCATTCTTTTTCATATAAAAATCTGCATCTCTTTTCATTCTTGCCTCATGTTGAAGAAGAGTTACAAAAATATCATCAAGAGTAATCTGAGATACTTTACTATTCTCATCAATAGTTGTTCTCTTAGATTCCCACTCATTAGGAATGATATCTATAATCTTGTCCACAAGTGCCTTATCATCTTAACCTTTCTCACCCATGGATTGTAAACTGTTAATAATAGTCATAAATCTTTGTTGCACCTTTCATAGTGGTTCTCCAAAAGGAAATAGAACTCCATGATATTCTTCATTAAGCATAGCTCTTCTAGTTTATATTACCTTGGATGTACCAAAATGAGAAACCTACAATTTTTTCCAAATAAAATTCACAGCTTCAAAGAATAAATCTGACTATATATATTCTTGGTTGTGTAACACCACAATGTATTGAGTACCTTGTATTTTAGTTGATATTATGATTTTTCTTGATTAGTAAAAGTTATAACTTTCTTATCAGGAATCTTGTAATCATCGGTAAGCATAACAAAGTTGTCCATTCCAATATTAATAAAAAAATATTCATATGTTCTCTCTAATATTCATAATCATTCCCATAATATATAGGTGGTCTAGAATGATTATGATTTTCAATCGAACCATTATTCATCCCTTCCATCTAAAAAAAATATCTTTCCACAAAAACTTATGAGTTGAAAATGTTTGTAAACAAGGATAAAAATACTAAGCAAGGAAAATATAGTAAAATGAAAACTTGAGAAAGAAAACTTATATGTGAATATAAGTATTTCAAAGACCTACTTTGATACCAATTGTAGGATCAAAATATGAATGTAGATTCTTAATATAAAAGGGGGGGATGAATTTTATAATTTAAATCCTTATTTTTTAACCTTGGGGAAAACTATGTTTAACAAAGATAAAAAAGGTAAATTTCGAAGACCTTTTAGTTCTACAAACTTGATAGGTTCACGAAATATTGTTCCATAAATGAAATATAAGAAAATTTTACAAGGAAAAAGATTCTACCTTAAAGCGTATAGAATCTTACTAATTAGAGTATACAAGTACAAGAAAGTATAAGATAGTTATACTTTCCTTATTAATCAAAATACATCGGAAAATAAACATGAAACAATACATGTAACAATTATAAAATATTTTATCCCAATGTGTAGTGTATCCAACAACCTTTGATAAAGATCCCTTAATTTATACATTCAATAAATTCTTTCTTACCCACACTAGGGTAAGCCCTCTATAGAAATATCGGATTCTGTCTTTCTATCCATGAAAGCCCTTGAACTTCAAGGTAGTTGGCACCTTGGTATTAATTATCAAGAAAGTCCTCAAACTTTAAGGTCGTCGACAACTCTGTCTTCCTAATCAAGGAAGTCCTTGAACATTAAAGTTAGTCGGAACTTCTATCTTTCTATCCCCAGAAGCCCTCTAGTATACACATCAACAATTAGAGTCGCATGAAGCAAGCTGAAAAAGATGTCCAGTATGCACAAAGCATGAGAGTCTCTCTCTAGAAATCACTTTAGTGGCATGTAATCTCTAATGTGATCAACGTTTTCAGTTGTGTTTTTAAGCTCGTTCAAATGAGATCCTATTTATATTCATTTTTCCATCTATCGACTCCCTCCTCCAACGGTCATATTTTTCCTTGAATCTCAGAGGGACCTGTATATGTGTCACTCAAACAATGGTTAGTTAGAAATAGAATTCATGAAATAATTTTATAACTGTAACAAGGGAATGTAAAACAAGGTTTCTCAACCAAATCTATTATTCTGAGTCTAATAAAAAATTAAGTTCGATGTCTAAGAAAATAAACATTGAGAGATTAATTTACATGGATATTCAGATTCTATTTTCAAGGAATTTCGGAAAAATATTCTATATATTTCAGAGTCTGAATTATAATGAATTCAGAGTATGAATTCTAAGGATTTAAGAATCAAAATTCAATGGAATTTGGAGTCTGAATTCTAAAGAATTAAGATTCGGAATTCTGAGGAATTTGGAGTCTGAATTTATGGGAATTCAGAATCCGAATTTCATAGAATTGAGAATCTGAATTTCAGATAATCCAGAGTCTAAATTCAAAAGAATTCAGAATCTAAATTCAGAATAATTCAGAATCTAAATTCAGAATAATTCACAATATGAATTCACTGAATTCAGAATCTGAATTTAGAAGAATTCAGAATCTGAATTCAGAAGAATTAGAATCTTAATTTCAGAGAATTCGGAATCTGATTTCATAAGAAATTGGAATCTAAATTCATAAGAATCCACAATCCAAATTCAGAAGAATATTGAGTCTGAATTCTAAGAATTCGGAATCTTAATTTAGAAGAATTCGGAGTCCGAATTCATAGAATTCAGAATCTGAATTCAAGAGAATTCAGAATCTGAATCCAGAACCTATAAACATAATTCTATATATCTATGTTTTTATAGGATTCCAAGGTTTTAGATATGAAACCTAATTTTACACTTAGAAATAAAATTAGTTATATTTAGATAAAATAAATCATGAAAAATGAACAAAAAGATAAGGAGAAAATTTCTTTGGGGAGGAATTTTTTTTTAATGAGATAAATCTTATGGGAAATATAATTTGACTTAAGATAGTGTGTTTGTGATTTTCAAAACATAAAGGAATGGAAAATTTATTAGGAAACATTATTGACTCAATAAGAAAATCATATTATCAGTCTCTCAAGAAACTCATGAATTTTATTATAATATAGTCATTTCATGATAATACATGATTTATCTTCATTTTCATCACTTATGCACTCAATAGTTCAATGGAATGTTTTTTTAAAAAATTATCTTCATTTCATTCATATGTTAGAAATCATTTTTCTTCCAAAAACATGTTTTCTAAAAAAATATCAAAAATATTTTATTGTTATCTTATGATTTCTGAATGACATTTTTTCTATTTTTTAATTTTTTACAATTTTTTTTTGATATGAATATTCATGTCGTATTCCAAAAAAACCCTAATTGAAATTTACAGAAAATGTGAAGGGAATATTCATCATAATGTGTACAAAATGAACAAAATTTCCCACTATCATCACTATTATTTACATTGAATCATCCATTATAAGTTTTCAAGGTTATTTTCAATGAAAATTATTTTCAAAATGATTTATGTTTTAATGAAAAGTGTTTTTTTAAGTGGAAAAACATTTCCTAAGGGAATTTTTTAAATTATCTTTAAAAATTGTATTCTATCTAAGATGAGATGAGTTGATGTTACCTATGAATTACTATGGATATAATCCCTGGATTCCATTGATATTATTTCTTTGAATGTTTTAAATTTATGGTTTCCTGATTTTTATGAAACCCATTTCTCTTCCATGAGTTATACCATGAAGAAATGCATATGAAACCCACCTCTTTTCACTAGTTTTACTATGATTAAATTATTATTAAACATGTCACTTTTCCATAGGTCATGCTACAAAAAAATTCTAAAACCCCTCTCATTTCATGGGTAATTATATGATTAATGTTTTGTGATCTTGTGACACACATATGTAGTATTTTTATTATGATAAGTGTGGGACCTATATCTCTCTCCAATGATTTGGATAAATATTTACATCTCATTAGATAGAAAGGAATAGAATAGGGAGTAAAACCAGTTCAGTAAGGGAATTTTTATACTAAGATGGTCTTGGGAGTGAATCTTAATTACTATGATGGTTTGGAGAGTGAACTCACACCACTATGATATCATTAGTAGTGAACCTTGAGTACTGTGGAAATGATTTTCTAAACTTATCTACATGCTTAAAATTATATATCATATGCCAATTTTATGATATCATGGCTCATTTTCATTGATTTTATTATGATTCATGTCTTTTGAAATTCTAATATTTATGTAATGGCTAATTTTAATGATCTTTTATATACGGGTCATGTTTTTCAAATGTTATTATCATGTTCTCATACCCTTATTCTCATGTTATTATTACATATCTCCCTTTTTCCCTTATTGAGAATTTGATCTCACCCTTTCTTATATTTCCTTTCCTTAGGTTATGAATAAATTTATTATGCATGAAATGTATTACAAGGGTGCTATTTATGAAAAACATAGTGGTAGAAAATGTAATTTAATTATGCACCAATTTTTCATGTTACTTTGTTTCCAAAGGCATTATACCATTATGATCCTTGGGCTTGTGTTTATGTAATATAATGATTATTCATCTAAAATGACAGAATATATTTTTATGGAAAGCCTAGGTCACTGTAGTTGGTATTTGATCTAGATTTAGTTAACCATTGGAAACTAGGATGTGAAAAATCTTGTGAGATCTATAAGGACAAGTATATGGATAAGGCTAATGATGTGTCAATTTACAAGAAAATGTCCAAGAATTTTGGTTAAGGAAAGAGTGAGTGGTGTCCAAAAAATTAAATCCATGTCTAGATTCAACAAGTGGACGTTTCTTTAAAATAGAGGTACCTAGGGGTAAAATCTTTTATATGGGTGCATTGAGTGAGGCATGATAGACACATAGTTCATGAAAATGGGCCTTGATGCAAACCTGATTTGACACTCCTGTTATATATGATTTATAAATTCCCTAACTATTTACAAACTATCACAATGGTTTTAAATAGATTATGATTTTGACTGACCTAGGATAAACCTTTTTGGTCATATATTAAAAATAATATTTCATGATTTAGATATCATATGAGTTATTTCTCTTAATTATGTGGTTCCCCACAATGATTGTTGTTTCTTTCACTATGATTTTTGGGTTAGTCAATGGTTGGGATCCAAATGAACTGCATTAATGCTAAGTGTGATAGAAAATTTAATTATTATCCTACCAAGAATCCAAATTTTTTTGATCTAGAATTAAAATATCATTTCTATGATCAAAAAGAATTATTATGTTATAAATCATGTTGTACTTTGAAAAAAAGGAGGAAACAACATTCTATTGAGTCCTTTATGAGGAAATTACCACTTACATTCAATGGGTCTTCAGATCCACTTGTTTGCTAAATAATAAATCAACAACACTAAAAAGATATTTTTCATTCTCCAATGTGAGGAACATAAAAAATTCATTTTGGCTATATACCATGTAGAAGGTGAAGAAGATCAATGTTGGAACCTTATCAATAATATGAGAAAATCGGATGAAATTTACTCTATGGATTGGGTTTAGTTCAAGAACTTATTTTTCAATAAGTACTTCCCTCATATTATCCATATAATGATAGAGGATATGTTCCATAAGAAAAAAAAGTATGTTTAATCTATTGATACCTATGAGGAAAATTTCACATGGCATGTGAGGTATTCTTCTGGTATTATTATACATCCTTAATGAAAGGTTGATTGATTATTTAGTGGATTAAAACCAATCCTCCGAAGGGAATTATCCATAAGATAATTTAGTAGTTATAAAGAGATTTTTTATGTTCTATCAGGGTGGAAATAATGTTTGGAATTATGTATCAATCTCATGGTTTTTATAAGAATAGAAAAATGGAATTCAAAGGAAAATATATGAACCATGTAGAGAAGAATATGATATTTCATTTATGAAGAATGTGTGGGAAGAATCATGGAGGATGTTTTTCTAATGGGACAAGTAAAAATTTTATGTTTTAAAGGGAAGTTCATCTGGAAATTGATTTCTTAAGTGATGAGAAGAAGTTAGCTAATGACACGAATGAAGATAAAGTGAGACATAATGCATCAACCATACTGTAGTGTTTCAAATGTAAGAATTATGAGAAGTATGCTAACCAACGACCAAATTTGATAGTTAATGAGGACGATCAACATTGGAAACCTTTTAATCTAAGATACAAAGGGAAATTTCATCCCATTAATATTTTTAATGAGGGGTTAAATAATAATGTGGTGAAGGGTACACTTCCCATCCACTCTAGAACTGCTAATATATTATTTGACTTTATATCTACCCATTTCATTATATTTAAATCATTTTATATGGGTATCAAGATGGCCACATAATTATTAGATTTAATATTATTAGTAAAAACACATAATAGTATGATGTTCGCATCTCAGGTATATGATTGTTCTCTAGTTGAACATTGAGAGAAGGTGCTTCCAAAAAATCATATAACTCTTCCTTTGGTTGAATTTGATGTTATCATAGTCATTGATTGAATTTATCTACCTAAACCCCACATCAATTCTTGAGGAAGGGAAACCAGATTAGATATTACAAACTATCCTATGATCATTTAATAATGGTACAATAAATATAAATTTATCACGAAGACCACAACTAATTTATGGGTCTTTATTCACATTCAGAAGGGGTGTTTATCTCATTTGGATGGGTAGAAACTTGACATCTCTGATATTTCTATTATGTATGAATTTTTTATGTATTTCCAGAATATTTTCCAATAATTACACACAAATTTTGAATTTTGGTTCTCAATATAACTCATACTTGCTTCCACACCAATTTCAAATACTCCCTATAGAATGAACCTTATTAAGTTGTCAGAATTGAAGAAGAAAATCCATGATAACCAGAAAAAATGTTTCATTCGTCCAATTGTGTCAACTTGGGGTGCCTCTATTATTTTTTTTAAAATAAATATTTATTGATGTGACTCTTTATAGATTATCAGGAGCATTAAAGAATCATAATTAAGAACAAGTATCTTCTTCCATGTATTGATGAATCATTTGATCAACTTCAAGGAGCTCAATATTGTAACACCCCAACCCTAGAATCCCAGATCCAGTGCATTACTTATTACATTGGAATGACTGAAACTAATGAATTCAAGAAGTAATGATTAGTTTTGTATTTTTGAAAAACTAGATACATACATTTAACCCACATTACATTAGGAGAGGTAAGAAAATACAATACATAATAAAAACTAATAAACTGCATCCATGAGAACTCAAAATATTGTCTCCTGTACATAAGATGTTAAAGGTAAAAAAATTAAAGGGGTGATCTCAAATTCTTAGTAAGGGTTACAAATAGTCGAAACAAGGAAAAAAAATAATTGAAGCATAACCAAATTGGCATAGTCAATATGGCATGGTCAATAAATGAAAAACACATGCCATTAATAAAATGAGAATGAAATTGCATCCATAGATTTTGTCATAGTGAAAACCTCATGGATAGTAATAACTAAATATGAATAAATATAAGAAATATTTATTGAATGTCATGTATGTGGAACATGATACCACTATACCAAAGAAACAGTTTAATTTTGTGGGTATATACCCGTCTGATTTTGTTTTGGAAAGAAAATCAAGGGGTTTGTCACCAACTAATTTGTCTCATGAGACCTATCAATTCATCGAGGGTATATGGTGGGCTCTTACCATAATTGAAAGTACAAAGAGTTATTTATTAATATATTTAATATAATAACAATATTCCTTCTCAATATCTGTATAGATTAGATAATTTGGATTCATCAATATTTCCACATATAAAACATCATTCCAAATAAACATCTGATGTGAAACATTATACGACTTAAGGAAATAATAATATCCATGCTTCAATAAAAGGTATATTTATGAGAATTATCATTTCAAATGAATAATTATCTCAAATGGGTAGTAGATACACCACATAAGAAATGTTAGGTGCAAAATACCAAGTAAGTCTCAATGAAATGGAAATTGAGACAACGTCCATTAACCAATCATAATCAATTAAGTCGTGTGAGGAAAAAATCAATAATCAAAAAATGAATCACATAATAACATGAATATAAAGATAATAATGATATTATACATCAAATTTAAGTACACATATACCACATTCAAGAAATAAGTGGCAAAAAATGGGTATATCATGGAATTAAAAGTGAGATGAGAAACCCCTTACCTTATGCCTGAATGTGTTCTTTGATTGATCTTAATAACCAAAATAATCAAATTTATCTTCATTAATTAAAAATTCCACAACCTCATATACATTTAATTGATTTATTTTAAGCTTATTAGGTTCATTTATGGCCATTTTATGGGTTTAAGGGGTACAATTTTATTGTTTGGGAAGCATTTTCTTCCTTAGTTTTCATGATCAGTTTACTTATATTCATGAATGGAAGATTGTTTGAAATGTTGTTAAACATACATAATTGTTAACATATATTATTAGTGAAATTACAGAGATATAAATGATCATATAATTATTCTGTTTATATACCATGAGGATGACTCATTAAATAAAAGTTAACGATAAACACTTGGATTAAATTGGTGGTTTTGTGCACAATGAACTTATTTTGTATTAATATTTTATATTATATGTGTATAAGGATTTCCAAAACATTTAATAACATTAAATACATATATTATGATCTATTTAAACCATTAAAGACGTTTCATGACCAGTATTTAAGATAATAATAGAAATTTACAACCCTTCATCCTTAAATGTGATAAATTAATACATCTCAGATGGTATTTTTATTTTTAGTGTTAGAAGAGGGGGAAAAGAGAGATGAGGATGAAATATTCAATTATAATAATAAAATTAAAGTTCATTTATGGTACTGGTATTATCATGGAATTTGGATGCTGGGAGGGGAAGAGAGATCAACCAAAGAATGTAACTTGTAAAAGAGTTTGAAATAAAAAGGGAGAGAGGTTCACCTCTTGATCAGTCCTCCTTTGGAATCTATTTAAGGCCTTTTTGTCCTCTGGGTGAGACCAGTAGGTATTGGACGTTGTGGGAGGACTTAGGAAGTTTATTTGGCAGAACATTGGTAAGGCTCAAAGCTTGAGTGTTGTGAGAGGAAGATTGGGTGAGGGGTGGTTTATATAGTGGAGGGGATGAGGGTTTTCTTAATATTTTAATCATTAGTTTATCATTTTTCCTAAGACTAGAAATAGTGAATATCTCATGACCAAAAAAAGTAATAAGTGCATGTGTGTTTGAAATAATAACTTTTTACATCATCCATGATGTTGGGAATAGTTTATTTAACTCACAATGTATTTATACCATAATTACCGTATTTTACTAATGGCCAAAAATTCATGTATTTTAGAAAAATCTGAAAAAATCACCCAGCCAAATTTTCAAAGTGTAGAATCCCAAAATGAACTCAATTTTTCATTTTTTTGAAGATGTGAAATTTAATTTTTATTTTAACTAATCATTTAATCAACAAATACGAACACTTAAAAGATTCATTTTCATTTTTAGGGTGCCCAAAATTTATTTATAATTTTTTGGGTAAGGTTACCATTCATAAATGTCATATTAAAATTGATAAGGGCAAGTTAATATTCATAAGGGTAAGTTACTATTCAAATAAAATGAATTTTATTATATTAGACTCCAAATATCACCCCGATCGCAACCGTGTGTGTATTTGTTTTGAAATTCAAAGCACAAAAGATAAAAATTTATGTATAATGGCTAGGTTATGAATATATCCTATAATAAAAATATTTCTTATCATAGAGACTCAATGCATCATGAAATATAGGCTATATAATTATTTGAAAGTATTTTATAGAAGTATACCATAAAATTTTTGGGTTGTTATATTCTTTCAACCTTCAAAAATTTTGTCCACGTGATTTTTTATGTATAAAGAAGTTTAAAAAGATGTGGGTGGTTATTTTTCATAACATGATTTCCCATGTTTCTTTCTCCATTTTTTTCACTAAAGAACCTTTATTAGTCGATTTAACTAATTTCTCAATACCCCATCCCTTGAGTCAAGAATCTTGATAGGCTCTTCATAGTATCACAAATCAGGTTTCAGCTATATTTTTTCATAGGTGAGTAAATTAATTGGGTCTAGCATGTATTTCTTTAACAACAACACATGTAACCTATTATGAACATTAGAGAGACATGGTGGAATTTATAAATGGTAAGCTACAACTCTATTTTTATCTAAAATTTCAAGTGGCCTAATGTACATGGGGATTAGTTTCCCTTTCTTATCGAAACGTAAGACAACCTTCCATGGATATACTTTTAGAAGGACATGATCTATCACTTTTTATTCCAAATCCATTATCCAGTTGTTAGCATAACTCTTTTATCTACTTTGGGCTGCTTTAATATGGGCCTGAATTTTCTTTACCTTTGTCATTGTCTTTTCTATATGTTCTGGACCAATAAGTTTCCCCTCACCATCTTTGTCCCAACAAGTTGGAGTTTGACATCTTTTTCCATTTAAGGCTTCATATAGAGCTATTTGAACACTAGAATGGTAACAATAATTGTAGAAAAATTCCACCAAGGGTATGTACTGATCCCACATACCTTGGAAGTCGAATGGGCATGATATCAACATGTCTTCCATATTTTGAATAGTTCTTTCAGATTTTCCATATGTTTGAGGATGATAAGAAGTACTCATATGATGCTCAGTATCCAAACCCTTCTGAAGACTCTTCCAAAATTTTGATTTAAATTGGGGATCTCGATCAGGCACCATTGATAATGGTTTACCATTAAGTCTTAGAACTTTATTAATATAGATTATTTATAGGTGTCGATGTGGTAAATTCTCTTTTTTTGCAAGTAAATGTTCCACTTTTGTAAGATGATAAAAAATTACCCATATTTCATCATTCCTTCTTAGTTTCCTTGGTAATCCTATGACAATGTAAATTTTAATGTCATACCACATCCACATAGTAATTGGTATAGGTTGCATGACTCCTCTAGGATGCGGTCTCTTAGCCTTCACTTGTTAAAAAACTAGTCACTTTGACACATAGTCAGTAATTTATCGCTACATATTATCTAACCGAAAACATTATTTCAGATCTCTATACGTCTTAGTGATAATAGGGTGTATAGATAAATTTTATCTTTGAGAATCATCTAATAGTACCTTTTTGTGCCCAGGTAATGATAGAATTCATAACCTCTTCCAAATTTCATAACTCCATCCTCATTCACGAAGTCCTCCAATCATTCACCATTAACAGATTTAATTTAATTTTGTAGATATTCATCATCAGATTGAGTGATTTTTATCTCCTCTTGTAAATATGGGTTATCAATCATTTTAAAGAGGAAATATTTTTCCCATTCCTTAACAATTTTCAAATCAATCTTTAGTAGATCCATGAATATATGATCTCTCCCAATCCTCATTTGGGTCAGAATTCCATGATCATTCTTACTTAATGCATGTACCACCTTATTTTACATTCCAAGGTGTTAGTGTATTGAAAATCATAATCTTTGAGTAACTCGAGCCATCTCCTTTTCCCCATGTTGATTTCTTTCTATGTAAATATGTATTTCAAACTCTTTTGATCTATATATATCTCACATCTTTCACCGTAGAGATAATGTATCCATATTATCAGATAAAATATTATAGCTACTAACTAAAGATCATGAGTTGAGTAATTTTTCTCATGATTCTTAAACTACCATGATGCATAAGAAATAAAAATATTATTTTTCATAAGGACACAACCCAGTCTATTCTTTAATGCTCCACTGTATATCAAAAATCCAACATATCCAGATGGGAGAGTCAAAATTAGAGCATTGACCAATATTCTGTTCAATTATTCAAAGAATTCTATACATTATTTTTTCCAAAAAAACATAACACCTTTATATGTGATCTAGGTTAGCGGGTTATCCAAATGAGCGAAATTCTGAACAAAATTCTAATAGTAACATGCTATGCCAATAAAAATACGTACCTCAGTTATGTTTGTTGGTGTGAGACCTTATTAGACCAACTTTGTATTCATAGGATCAACTAATATTTTATCCTTAGAGACAATATGGTCAATAAAAGAAACTAGTTGAAGTCAAAATTCACACTTTCTAAACATCCCACATAATTCATTTCTTCTAAGTGTTTTCAGAATAACCCGTGAGTGATTATCATGGTCTTTTTAGCTTTTGGAGTATACCAGGATATCATCAGTAAATACCACAAAAAATTCCTCAGGATATTCCTTGAAAATTCTATTAATTAGATCCTTGAAAATAGAGGTTGTATTTTTCATTCCAAAAGTCATTACTGTAAACTAGTAATGCCCATACCTTGTTTGAAAGGTTGTCTTTGGAATATATTCATTCCTCGCATATAGATGATTATATACAGATCAATGGTAATCATCTAAAAATATTTGTATCCATGAAGTTGATCAAATAAATCACCAATTTTTGGAATAAGATACTTGTTCTTTAATGTAATAGTATTGATTTCCCTATAATCAATGTATAGCATCATGGATCCATCTTTATTATTAACAATGAGGACATGGACTCCCCATTGAGAAACACTTAGTTGAATAAATGATTTTCCAATAAATTCCTCTAGTTGTTTCATTATATTCACTAATTAAAAAGTGTCCATTATATGAGGAGTCTTTGATATATGTCTTTCACCATGAATTAAATCAATAGTGAACTCAACTTCTTTCTCTAGAGGATGTCTGGGTAAATCCTCTGGAAGTACATCAATGTATTCTTCACAATAGGTACATCTTTAGATTTAATATTTATTTCCTAACCCATAGATATTGTGTTCTCTTCCTCTTCAAGAATTAATTCATTAGAGCTACAGGGGTAGATCGAGATAACATTCATATGTTAAGATTTCTTCTCTAAAGATAAGGGATTATATTCCATTCTAAAAAATTATAACTTCCTTCTTATAGAAATATATCATGAAATCATAATTTGATAGAGAACTCATACTGAGAATTATATCAAATGAAATCATTGGAATGATGAGAAGTTTAACAAATAAAGCATGCTTATGTGTCATGATGGGGAATGATCGACTCATAATTGTGGCAATGATCCATCCCCTAAGACTTTTGACTGAAAACTCATTTATTAAATGAAATTTGACATGTATTATTTCCCTAGAAAACTAGTAAGATGCGAATGAATGTGATGATCTAGAAACAAATAAAGCATTGGCTATGTTTGATGAAATAATTAAAGTACCTTCCACTACATCATTAGGAACTTCAACCTCAACAGTTGTAATCACAAAATCTTTCCCTTACTCTCATGGCCTTCTCTGAGGCATGTTTCCTAGGATATTTGGACACTCATTTGCATATTGTCCCATATCTCTACAATTGTGGAATTAAATATCATTGACTTGTGTCATCCCCTTGCATTCACTAGATCGATGACCGTTCTCTTCACACTTATAGAAAACTCACATTCCTTTCAAGCATTTTCCATGATGATTTTTTCCATAGTTCTCATATAATGAAAAAATTTTAATTGTATTATTATTCTTTGGTGCTTTAACTTCTTCACATTTATTAGAATACTGCTTCATATCTTGGTTTCCCTTAGACAAATATGATCTAGAAAATCTATTCTCTATTTTGATAGGACTTAATACAATTTCATCATATGATAAAAAGGACAGAGAAGCTTGTTCCCTTTGAAGACATGGCTTAAGACCTTCAAATAAATGATAAATCTTGACTTTTGAGTCACATACATAATCTACGGAATACCAAGATAGTATTGTGAAGGTAGCCTTTTACTCTACAACAATGTATTCTTCCCTTTACATTAAGACAAGGAATATCATCTTCATTTTGGTTTGTTGCTCATGTGGGAAATATTTTTCTATGAATTTTTCTTTAAAAGTAATAAATTCCTTATCTTCTATTTTTTCTTCTTCTATGGTATTCTAGATCAAGGACCACCATTGATCAGTATCCCCATTGAGACAATATACTTCCATCACTACCTTTTCATTTTCATTGCATCTTAATGACATGAATATCTTTTCATGGGAACTGATCCACTGATCATGTACCAATGGATTAGTAGTACCACTTAAATATGGAGGCTTCTTCCACATGAAATGAATCAACACCGGAGTTTCATGGTTATTAGTCTTATCCTGAGTAAGTTGTCCCAATATGGTATTCATCTGATCCGCTCCAACATTGAATGTCTTGACTTGCTTAGTGGGGAAATCCCTACATTTTCCACAAGTATTTATTCCCCTTATTCCATTAGGATCCATTTCTAAATAATGGAATACACTATATTATGTTATAAATCATAATTTATAATTTCAAATAGAAAAGTACTTACCATAAATTGAAATTCTATGCATAGATAATCTCATAATCATGGTTTCTCTAAAGAAAAATTTACATTCAAATCCTTCATAATGTCTTGTAAATAAAATGTGAATTATAATAATCATATCCCATTTTAGTGTCAAAACAAGAGTGCAACAAGGCCCATTGTCATGCACTAGTTCCTGTTCGAGTCTAGATCAAACCGATGTTTTCAGGTTTTACCCATAGATACATCTCTTCCAGAGCCACCTCTACTTGTTTGTATCCTGACAAGGATGTATTTTCTAGAAAGATCCACATAATACATTCCTTACCAAAATTATATTATTTTCTTGTATCATTATCCTCAAAGACAACCATAGGGATTTTTCCCAAATATACAGTTCCTAATCTTGTTTCTTTGTTTTCTACTAATCATCCTTTGACACCAACTATAACACCCTGACCCTATAATCTTGAAGCTGATGCATTAGTTATTACACTGTATTGTTAAAAGGAATGAAATCCCAATAGAACAACTGGGTTTTTAGTCTTGGAGAAACTAGATACATACATGTAACTCATATAACATTGTGAAAGGTAAACAAATACAATACATAAAAAATAATAATAAACTGCATCCATGAGAACACAATAAATGGTATCCTCTTCATAACCTATTGAAGGTAAAAAAATTAAAGGGGTGAGATAAAATTCTCCGTAAGGGTTATAAATTGCATAAGAATAAATTAGAAATAATTGAATCATAACCAAATTGGTATAGTCAATATGGCATGGCCAATACATGAAAAACAAAAGCCATTAGTAAACTGAGAATGAAACTGCATCCATAGATTTTATCATAATTAAAAACTCCTAGATAGGAATAACTAAAAATAAAGAAAGGGAATAATTATTAATTTGATGTCATATATTTGGTACAAGATACAACTATACTATTGAAATGATTTATGTCTGTGGGAAGATACCCTTTTAATTCTGTTTTGAAAAAAAAAACTCTAAGGGTTTGTCACCAAATGATTTGTCTCATGAGACCTATCGATGCATCAAGGGGATATAGCAGGCTCCAACCATAACTGAAAGTCCAAATAATTATTTATACATAGATTTAACACAGTTACAATATACATTATCAATATATTTATAGAGTAGAGAATAATTATTCATCAAGATTTCCATATTTAAAACATCATTCCAAATAAACACCGTATGTGAAATGGTATACGTCTTAAGAAAATAATCTTATCCATGTTACAAGAAAATGGATACTTACAATAATTATAATTTCAAATGAAAAATTATCTCAAATGGGTAGTATATAAACCACATAAGAAATATTAGGTGCATAATACCATGTAAGTCTAAATGAAATAGAAATTGAGACAAAGTCCCTTACCACGTTGTAATCAATTGAATCGTATGACCAAAAATAAATAATCACCAAATGAATCATAAAATTCCATGAATATAATTAAAATCATGATATTTTATATCAAATGGTAGTACACATATACCACATGCAAGAGATAAGTGGCGAACAAAGGAAATATCACAAAATTAAAAGTGAGATGAGAAACCCCAAACCTTATGCCTGATTGTGTTCTTCGATTGATCTTAATAACCACAATAATAAAATTTATCTTCACTAATTAATAATTACATAGCCTCCTCAACAAGTATTTGATTTATTTTAACCTTATTATATTCATTCATTGGATTTTTTATGGGTTTAACAGGTTCAATTTTATTGTCTTGGAAGCATTTTGTTCCTTTGTTTTCAGGATCAATTTAATTATATTCATGAATGGAAGTTCATTTGAAATGTTGTTAAACATCAAGAATTTTTAACATATATTATTAGTGTCATTATAGCGATATAAATTATCTTATAATGATTCTAGTTATATAACCTATGAATGACTCATTAAATAAAATTTAATGATAAACGATTGGATTAACATGGCTGTTTGGTTCACAATGAACTTGTTTTGTATTAATATTGTATATTATCAGTGTGTAAGGATTTCTAGAAAATTTCATAAGATAAAATAAATAGATTACAGTTTGGTACAACCATTAAAAAGTTTTCCATATTAGTCTTGAATATAGTAATATAAATTGAGAAAATGTCATCCTTGGATGTGATAAATTAACACATCTCAGATGGTATATTCATTTTTATTATAAGAGGAGGATGAAAAGAGAGATCATGAAGAAATATTCCATTAGAAAAAAAAATTCCGGTTCATTTTGAAGGTTCCAGGTGCAGTAAAAGCTTGCGGGTGGATGTTCCCACTTGGATTTTTGTCATTAACAATGATCAATCTGGGATCAATACAACGATAAACGTCAGTCTCCATGGATCGAATCACAAAAATGGACAAAGAAAAGGAAAGTCCCGGAACCACAAAGTAGGGTCGTTACAGGTTGATTATAATTAGTTTAATCTATTTTAAAGAAATAAGTTTTGGGTGTTCTTTCTTCATTGATGTTCTTGATCACGTTCCGGTGTGATTCGTCGTTGCCTCGCAGAAGCCAAGTGTAGAATTCCTCTAGCGGTGATCCACACGTGTACCTCGTATCTCGGGACGTCGCCAAAGGATTCTCCGGGTGCTAGAGTGGAGAAGCATTTTCTTGCGTTGTCCGCCTAAGATCATCTTGATCTGATGGAAGAAGATCTCTCTCGGTCTTGAGAGCGTTCATGGAGGAAGAGGTTCTTTCAGCCTTGAAAGAATTCTCCAGAGATGTTGTGCACAATGATTCTCTTGTGTGTAGGTAATGAGTTGGGGTTTTAAGGATATTTATAATCAAGTTTGAGGTTGTAGAGTTATGACAATAAATAAATGTGTTATGTGTTTTATTTATTTCATTGACTCTTATTTAAATCCTCATGTCGAATAATTAATTCCTTGACATGTTCCCATACTGATTATAATAAATATCATTTGAAACAATATTATATCCTCAAAATCCCAGCTAGAAAAACTACACGGCGTGTTTTAATAAATACATGGTGTGTACTTGTTTTTAATTGAAAACTAAACGGCATGTACATTCAATGTACACGGCATGTATATCTTTTTTTTAATTTATTCACTTCCTTTCCATAAATAAAACTACACGGCGTGTAATTATTAATACACGGCGTGTACTTGTTTTCCATGAAAAACTACATGGCATGTAATCTTTAATACATGGCCTGTATATCTTGTTTTTCATTTCCTTATCCCTCCATCATTAAAACGATTTAGGATTACTTGAATAATTATTAAACCACATACGAGAATAATCTTTATTCTACTTGAGATACTTGAATACACTTAGTGTGTGACCCTCTAGGCCTCTTTCTCGTTGGCATTAGGCGAGCTTTCCCAAAGTCCAAGATTACTATCTAGAAACGGGTCAAGGCACCAGAGGGAAAGAAGTTTATGCCACATTGACGTATCACCAAATACGAACGCTTACAATGTAATTTAATCCCTTTTTCTCGATATCTGATCAAGCATGTTTCATGGAATTGTCATAAACCTATATGCTTGATCTGTCATTCTTTGAATTCCTGAAATAAACTCATCTTTTACACCATGACCATGAAATTTAATGCGATAGTTCTATTTTAATCAAAGGGCCAAGATATCAACTTCTATAAATGGAAGGGACAAATCCTTCCTAGACTTATCCATTAACAACATGTCACTCGTGATGCACCCAACGTACCCTACTTCCCGCCAACTGTCTGCGTGACAGTTTTCGTCAGTAAATATAAGTGCGCAATTCACGACATGAGTTAATGAAAATCTTCCAGTATAAGGACCACTACACATGCTCATAGATAGAAATGTCTGATGACACCAAGACATGCATAATTTTTACTGGTGGGTCTGTTCTCATAATCTCCCATCTTGGAGATTACCAAGTGCGAACTCCATGAGAGAGAGTCTCGTCTTTTTATGAGTACTCGCACATTACAGTTTATATACTATGTGTCTTATCATAGTATGTCATCCAACCGTAGAACTTTATTTAAGAATATTGTTATTGCATTTCAAGGTTCTCATCATAGCAGGGATCTTCCATGACCTTATCAATGAAAAAAATATTCCAGGACATTATTATATTATAGTCGTGCAGAATAATGAACAATATATAATAAGTGAACATTCATGTAAACAAATTACAAAACAGTTGGTTCTCAGGACACCAACCCTTACAAACTCTCACTTGGACTAGAGCCAACTTCCTATAAATTTTAGTCCGCTAGACCTCACATGATGATCATGTTTCTGTTGAGTCAAGGCTTTATTCAAGAAGTCCACCACGTTTTCTTCCATGGAAATACTGCTCACTGCAACTTCACCTCTCTGAGAAAAATCCCTCAAGATATGATACTTCCGAAGTATGTGATTTGTCCACTGATGTGGCCTTGGCTCTTTTAAAAGTTCCACCGCTGCAGTATTATCACAATAGAGTGTGATAGGATCTTTACCGATCGGTACTAGATTCAACTCTTGGACGAAGCTTCACATCCATACTACTTCTTTATCTGCCTCAGAAGATGCGATATACTCGGACTCCACTGTAGAATCATCCCCCACACTTTGCTTTGAGCTCTTCCAGCTCATTGCACCTCCATTCAAATAGAAGATGTATCTAGTCTGCGACTTCATGTCATCTTGATCAGTCTGGAAACTAGCATCTACATGTCCTCTGATGACTAGTTCCTCACATCCTCCATAAACCAGGAACATATCCTTAGTACACCTCAGATATATAAGGATAGACTTGACTGCCATCCAATGGCGGTCTCCTCGATCAGCTTGATATCTGCCTACCACACTTAATGCGTAAGCAACATCTAGCCTCGTACATAGCATAACATACATGACTGACCCAATCGCAGATGCGTAAGGGATCCTTGACATTATATTTCTTTCCTCACTTGTCTGAGGACACATTTTCTTGGAAAGATGAATGCCATGTGACACTGGCAACAATCCCCTCTTGGACTGTTACATACTAATTCACTTCACTATCTTGTCACTGTATGTACTTTGACTCAGGCCCGGCATTCTCTTGGATCTATCACGATGGATCTTGATCCAAAGAATATATGATGCCTCACCCAAGTCTTTCATGGAGAAGCATTTATGAAACCATGCCTTAACTGACTGTAAGATAGGTACTTCATTTCCCATTAGTAATATGTCATCAACATATACTACTAGGAAAACGACTGCACTTCCACAAAACCTCTTGCAGACACAAGGCTCAAAATCATTCTTAACAAAGCCAAATTCCGTTACAGCTTCATCAAAATGAATGTTCCATGAACTTGATGCTTGCTTTAATCCATAAATGAATTTCTACAACTTTCATACCTTGTTGGAATCCTTTGGAGTCACAAACCCTTCAGGTTGTGTCATGTAGACCTCTTCCTGGAGGTTCGCGTTAAGGAATTCTATTTTTACATCCATTTGACAAATTTCAAAGTTATGGTAAGCGGCAATGGCCAATAGGATTCTGATGGATTTCAGCATTGCAATCGGAGAAAAGGTTTCATCATAGTCAATTCCTTGACGTTGCTTAAAACCTTTTGCAACCAGTCGTGCCTTATAGGTACTAACTTGCCCCTCCATGTAGAGTTTATTCTTGAATAACCATTTATTACCAATAGTCTTTACATCAACTAGAGGATCTACCAAAATACAGACTTGGTTTTGGTACATGGAATCCATTTCAGAACTCATGTCTTCTTTCCACTTGGCAACGTTTGTGCCTTCAACTGATTCCTTGTAGGTAAGAGGATCATCATTGTCAACCAATAATGAGTCACCATCCTCGGTGACAAGAAAACCATATCGTTCTGGTTCTCTCACCTCTCTCGTGCTCCTACATAGTTCTTGTTTCTCTGGAACAAATTTTTCTTCCACGGGGCTTTGTGGAATCTGTTCTTGTACCAATTCCTATGTATCTTGAGCCTCAACTTCATCGAAGTCTATCTCGCTACCACTATCTCTTTTGGATATGTGCTCCCTCTCAAGGAATATGGTTTTTCTTGCAACTGTAACCTTTTTTATGAGGGGTTGTATAGGTAATATTCCCTTGTTTCCTTGGGATATCCTATAAAGATACACTTTGTGTCTCGAGGTGTAGGTTTGTTACCTGAAGAGGCCTTAATAAATTCTTCACTACACCACACATGTAAATTCGATAACATGGCTTTGTGTCCACTCCATAACCCATATGGAATACCATTTATCGATTTAGTTGGTACTTGGATTAGTATGTGCGCTGCTGTTTGTAATGCATATCCCCAAAAGGATAATGGAAGACTCGCATGACTCATCATTGATCTCACCATGTCCAACAGGGTGTGGTTCCTCCTTTCACTTACACCCTTCCACTATGGTGTGTAAGGAGGAGTGAGTTGAGATAGAATCCCAAACTCCCGTAAGAAATCAATGAAGTCCTGATTAAGATATTATCCTCCTCTTTCTGAGCAGAGTTTCTTAATCTTCTTACCAAGCTGGTTCTCAACATCATTCTTGTATTCTTTGAACCGATCAAAAGAATCTGACTTATACCTCATTAAGTAGATATATCCATATCTAATAGAAATCATCATTAAAAGTTATGAAGTATGAGAACCCACCCCTTGATTTAACTGGAAATGGTCCACACACAAATGTGTGAACTAATTCTAGAATCTCTTTAGCTCTTTCACCTTTCCCACTAAATGGGGCTTTGGTCATTTTACCTTGTAGACATGCATGACATACACCAAGTGGGTTTAGTTCGAAAGAATCTAAATACCCATCTTTATGTAATTTTGTCAAATGTTTCTCATTGACACGACCTAGCCGGTAATGCCAAAGTTGGGTGTGGTATGAGTCATGTGAATTAACATTGTTATCGATTTCCATTACTTGGTTTGTGTAGTCTAACACATAAAGGTCATTATATAAATGTTCCCTACCAAAAGAAATGCTATCTTTATAAAAATAGAAACATCCACTACCAAACTTAAAGATGAATCCATCATTATCTAATCTAGATACTAAAATGATGTTTTTGGTTATAGAGGGTACATAATAACATCCTTTCAAAACCAAGACCATCCCCGTAGGCAATGTGAGGTGGTAGTCTCCGACAGCTACAGCAGCAAGTCTAGAACCGTTGGCTACTCGTAGATCTACCTCCCCTTGATCAATCTTCTTGAATCAACTTGGTTCCTATATTTGGATACAGATGTGATCACCATGAGTATTATCTAATACCCAATTAGTAGAAACTGATAGATTTCATTTGATAAAAAATGGACCAGAAGCATCCCCTTGCTTCCTTGGCTGGGTGTAGTTTTTCTTCGAGTGGCCCTTCTTGCCACATGAGAAACAAACAAAATCATGTTCCTTTTCCTCCCCTTTGATCTTCCTTTTCTTGGAAGGCCTTGAAGAAGCTTTGGGCTTAAAGATCTTCTCCTTCCCATTCCTTTTATTCACCATGAGGACATAAGGTTTTTCACGCTTCATTCCATTGTCCGATTGGTGAATAAGGATAAGAAGATCATACAGAGACTTCTCAATGTTGTTCATGTTGAAGTTCACAACAAAGTTTGAGAAGCTCTAGGGAAGTGATGCGAGAATGAGATCAGTACCCAGTTCATCATGAAGTTTAAACCCTAGAACCTCCAAGCTCTCGATGTAGCCAATGATCTTGACTATATGAGGCCCATCTGGGGAACCCTCTCCATGCTTGCTCTGAAATAGAGCCTTGGAGATCTCAAACCTTTCCTGTCTTTCTCTCTCCGGGTATAGACCACGGAGGTGCTCGAGCATGCTATAGGCATCCATTTCTTCATGAGACTTCATGATCTCACTAGAAATTGATGATAGCATCAAACATTGAACGTCATGTGCATCATTCAAATTTTGATCATAGACTAGGAAATCTTCATCACTCGCCCCTGGGGAAGGGGAATCAAGAAGTGAGGACTTCAGTATGTAAAACTTTCATTCATGGTGCAGGATAACCCAAAGGTGCCTAAACCATTCCTAAAAGTTTCTACCAAGGAGGATGTTGTCTTTATCCAGAATTTATCGCAGAGAAAATGTGGTTGATGTGTTTTTTGTTTTCATTCTAAAAATTAAAAGAGCATATTTATCAGTACTTTCTTGATTAAATTTTATGAGAAATAATAAATTTTATTAAGTATCCCACTATTTTATCAAGTCCCAGTGGCCCTCACCATTGAACTTGGAATGTCCAGTTTCTTTGACATTCTAGTGGAAAGGATCCATATTCCCCTTAGCATAACCCCAACAAGGGTTGGTCAAGATTTTTAAAGGTGTTTAGGTAGTCAAGTCTTTGCCAACTATGATCTTACTATTCCTTGATCTGTTGAGTGGACTCCCCTATCCTGAAATATTGACTTGGATTTCCTCAACTCTTGCCTCCAATATTACATCAAGTCTAGAAAGGACTACTCCTATTGATGTAATATGGTTAAGTCAACCCAAAACCTTTCATAAGGGATTATTTTGTAAAAGTAAGTGTCCCAACAAGGGTTGGTCAAACACATAGTTTTATTGAGTCTTTCCCTTAATCAGGTAACAGAAGTCTAAGTATGACCTAATATGGTATTGAGGGATTTTAATCCTTTATGTGTAGTTTTTCATTATCACATGCTTGTTAATATTAAGTGATTCTTTCTTAAGTGATTAACCATGTTCTGATAATGTTTACGCATAGTCCAATTTTTATTTTATTCTATCTTTTCATGCTTGTTCATTTTATTAACTATGTGATCATGACAACACATACATAATAAATAAACCATGCAATTTATATAGAAATAAAATAAGATATCATGATCATGAACTTTTATTGGTTAGCTTATCTAGCGGTTTGATAAGTTAACCCTGACCTAGGGAAAAATACCTTGAACCCGGTGGTTCGTGTTTTGCAGCTCCCACCTGTCCACCTTTGTATCTTCTTGGGTTGGTTTCACCTCATCTTCGTATTTCAAACCGTCTCCTCTGGCTTGGGAGATCTTCCATTTACATGGGTTTACATTAAAGAAACCATGGGCATGCATGCCCAACATTTTATTGGATGAAGGCTTGCATGCCGAAAAATTTAAATTAAACAAATTTAAATGAAACCATACACACATAAAAATGGTATTTGATCTAGCTCATGATCATCCATAGAATGCAACAACATTTATTCATATTTAAAATTCAAATTCATTTAATCGTTCTATTATTTAAGATAAGTCGCGCTTGAATTCATTTAATTATGATCTTATAATTAATCAATTATTTATCTTAAATTCCTTTCTAAATTTCATGGAGATTATTCTCATCCATATTCCTTGTTCAGGTCTTTATACTTTTGGAGGAAACTTGGTGAAATTTCTGAAAGTACACGGCATGTAGTTTATATTTACGTGGCGTGTATTTTTTTCACCTTTTATCCAAAGTACACGTCGGGACTTTGGTGTGTTCTCTATACTTTGGAAATTTTGGAGTACACGGCATGTATATAAATCATACATGTCATGTACTTCCTTATTATGTGGTAACCGGCCTGGTGATCCTGTGTACGTGGAACACGGCTTCTCTTTGTACACGGTTTCACCTTGGCCAGATCGGACTACAGGGCGTGTTGCTCTAACACACACACCGTGTATTCCGGTTTCCATGTGCCGTTCAATTCTGGTCAACACGGCATGATTAAATCTTAGGAATAATCAATTCACATGGCGTGGTTTGGTAGACCAGTGCTGGTTCGTGGAACCTAAGTACACGACGTGTAGTTTTAATTACACGACGTGTAATCCCGTGTTGTACAGACAGAAAGAGCGGATCCTCCGGATGAGTTACTAATTTTTATTTTAATCAAAATTAAAATTAAAAGGTCGTTTCTATGATATGAATCGAGAAATGAAGGAGGAATAATAGATCTCGTTTATTCAGATTTATTGAATGATTTATTGTGAATTAAATCAAATATAAATGCGTAAATTATCAATGAAAATTAAATAACTATAATCAACGTTGTAACCTAGTTCTGATACCATATGATGGTTCCGAGCACAGCGGAAGCTTGCTGGTGGATGTGCCCACTTGGATTTTTTTTCATTAACAATGATCAATCTGGGATCAATACGATGATAAATGCTAGTCTCCACGGATTGAATCACAGAAATGTACAAAGAAAAGGAATGTACCGGAACCAAAAAGTAGGATCGTTATAGGTTGATTATAATTTATTTAATCAATTTTAAAGAAATACCTTTTGGGTGTTCTTTCTTCATTGATTTTCTTGATCACGTTCCAGTTTTATTCTTCGTTGTGTCGCAGAAGCCAAGTGTAGACTTCTTCTAGCGGTGACCCACACATGTACCTCATATCTCAGGACATCGCCAAAGTATTCTCTGGGTGCTAGCATGGAGAAACCTTTGCTTGAGTTGTCCTCCATAGATCGTCTTGATTCGATGGAAGAAGATCTCTCTCGGTCTTGAAAGCATTCTTGGAGGAAGAGGTTCTTTCTTCCTTGAAATAATTCTCCAGAGATGTTGTGCACAACGATTCTCTTGTGTGTAAGAAAAGAGTTGGTGTTGTGAGGATATTTATAATCAGGTTTGAGGTTGCAGAGTTATGACAATAAATAAATGCGTTACACATTTTATTTATTTCATTGACTCTTATTTAAAACCCCATGTCGAATAATTAATTCCTTGACATGCGCCCACACTGATTATAATAAATATCATATAAAAAAAATACTATATCCTCAAAATCTTTGTTGGAAAAACTACACGGCATGTATTAATAAATACACGGTGTGTACTTGTTTTTCATTGAAAACTACACGGCATGTACATTAAATTTACATGGTGTGTATACCTTGTTTTCATTTATTCATTTCCTTTCCATAAAGAAAAATACACACCGTGTAATTATTAATACACGACGTGTTCTTGTTTTCCATGAAAAACTACACGGCGTGTAATCTTTAATACACGGCGTGTATATTTTGTTTTTCATTTCCTTCTTCCTTCATCATTAAAAAAATTTAGGATTCCTTGAATAATTATTAAACCACGTATGGGAATAATCTTTATTCTACTTGAGATACTTGAATACACTTAGTGTGGCCCTCTAGTCCTCTTTCTTGTTGGCATTAGGCGAGATTGCCCAAAGTCCAAGATTACTGTCTAGCAACGGGTCAAGGCACCCAAGAGAAAGAAGTTGATGCCACATTTACGTATCACCTCATACGAATGCTTACTATGTAATTTAATCCCTTTGTCTCGATATCTCATCAAGCAGGTTTCATGGAAGTGTCATAAACCTATATGCTTGATCCGGCGTTCTTTGACTTCCTGAAATAAAATCATCGTTTACACCATGGCCATGGAATTTAATGCGATAGTTCTATTTCAATCAAAGGGCCAAAATATCAACTTCCAAAAATGGAAGGGACAAATCCTTCCTCGACTTGTCCATGAACAACATGTCACTCATGATGCACCCAATGTACCATACTTCCCGCCAACTGTTTGCGTGACGGTTTTCATCAGTAAATGTAAGTGCGAGAGTCATGACATGAGGTAATGATAATATTCCAGTCTAATCACCATTACACATGCTCGTAGATAGCAATGTCTGATGACACCAAGACATACAAAATTTCTACTAGTGGGTATTTTCTCATAATCTCCCATCTTGGAGATTACCAAGTGCGAACTCCATGAGAGAGAGTCTCGTCTTCTTACGAGTACTCGTACATGATGGTCTGTATACTATGTGTCCTATCATAGTATGTCATCCAACCTTAGAACTTTATTTAAGAATATTGTTATAGCATTTCAAGGTTCTTATCATAGCGGCGATCTGCCATGACCTTTTCAATGTAACAAATATTCGAGAACATTATTATATTATTGTCATGCAGAACAATGAACAATATATAATAAGTGAACATTCATGTAATCAAGGTACAAAATAGTTGGTTATTAGGACACCAACCCTTACACATTTATGGTTATAGAATTATCATAATATTTTTTTTGGGAAAGTGAGGAGAGAGAAACAAAAGAATGGAACTAGTAAAATAAGTTGAAAGAAAAAGAGAGAGAGGTTCACCTCTTGAGAACTATTCATTTAGAATCTTCTTAAGGCCTTTATTTTTGGCCTTTTGGTGAGACTAGAAGGTATTAGACATGGGAAAATGGCTTGTGAAGTGTATTTGGTAGAACTTAAGAAAGGATCAAAGCATGAGTGGTGTGGGTGGAAGAGGGTGTGAGGGGTGGTTTATATAGTGGGGGAGGAGGGTTTTCTTAATATTTTAATCATTAGTTTATTATTTTTCTCAAAGACAAGAAAGAGTGATGATTCCATGACAAAAAATCATAATTAGTTCATGTGAGTTCTAACTAATGGTTTCTTACATCAGCCATGATGTAGGGAATAATGTATTTATCTAATAATGTATTTATACGATAATTAAAATATTTATTTATTAAAAAAAATTCAAGTATTTCAGAAAAATTGAAAAAGTTCACCCTAACCATTTTTCAACCTTTAGAATCAAAAAATGAACTCAATTTTTCAAAAATTTCTTTATAAATATGATAAAATTAATTTTTAATTGAAATCATCATTTAATCGATAAATACCAACACTTAAAATAATAATCTTTATTTTTAAGGTGCCTAAATTTTATTTATAATTTCATGGGTAGGGTTACCATTCATAAGGGTCACATTACTATTCATAAGGGTATGTTAATATTCATAAGGGTATGTTACTATTCATCAAAAATTAATTTGATTATATTAGACTCCTGATATCACCCTGACTACAACCGTGTATGTCCAATTTTTGAAATTCAATGAATAGAAGTGGAAATTGTTTGTTTAATGGCTAGGTTATGACTATATCCTATAATAACCAAGTGTTTTATCATATAGACTTAGTGATTCAGGAAATATAAGTTATCTAATTAATTTAAATTATTTAAGAGAGACATACCATAATGTATTGGGGGTGTTATAAATACTTTTACAATATTGACCTAGGTTCTAGATATCAATAATTGAGGTTCAAAATGGAGGATATACAAAAGAAAACATTATATACAAGGTACGAAATATGAATATTTAGTGATTACATTTACATAATGTTTTGTATTAATTTTCAAAAGTAAATAATAAATAGAAAATATGTGCATGAATATCACTTGAGAATTGTAATAAAGACCCTACGGAAGGATAAACTATATAAAAAATTTGTAATGTTTCAATTTAGGCTGAAAAATGTTTAATGATTGGCTCATATAATTTGAACAGAGGGTATATCAATATATCCATCAAAGGAAGAGGCTATTGAATATTAGAACATAATAACAATGATGAACGAGATCCATATTTTTCATGGTTAAGCTATATATTATCGATGGTTTTTGGAGAATTTCTCACAACTATCTAATCCACACACCAAGATAACTCATAAGGGAGCCAAGTTCCTATGTATACATGAATTCAAGTAAAATTTCATGGAAATGGAGAGAAGACTAATCCACTAAACTTTGATTACACTAATATATAGTGAATAAGGTTTTTTAATATATATTTATACATTCAGAAAGGGATTGGGATGTGTTCTTACAAATAATGACATGGTTATTTCTAATGCCTCATGAAAACTGAATATTCATGAGCAGAATTACCCAATATATGATTTGGTGTTAGATATTGTATTTTTTTTCATTAAATATATATAGGAATTATATTTATAGAGAAAAATGTGATATATATATATATATATGGTCATCATCAATTTTCTTGTTTATATATTCACATAGAAGGAGCTCTATATTCTCCAAATAAGATAGTTAAATCTGATTAAAGATTATGACTTCCCAATAAATTTCCACATTGGGAAAGTGAACATGGTGGATATTGAATTTAGTTGAAAGTGTCACTCTTGATTATCAGTGATTAGGATCATGAACGAAATAATATTTATGGATTTGAAGAGGATGTATCTAAAAATCCAGAAGGATTGGGTGAAATATTATATTTCAAAATTTAATTTTCATCCATATATCCAAGTGAAGATTAAAGAGGCATAGAAGGAATATGTAGAGTTTCAAAAGAGGGTTAGAAATATTCTTGAGTTTAATGTTGATCATTATAGATTGATAAGGTTCAAGAACCATGAATATGTTTTGTCTATACCTGATTTGAATAAGGAGTTTTTTTAGGAAGCTCATAGTTCTTCATTATCTATTCAACAAAAAAGTATGAAGATGTATATAAATTTCAAAGATTACTTCTAGTGGGATGGAATGAAGTGATATATCATAGAGTTTATATCTTGATGCTTGGTATGCCAAAAAGTTGAGGATGAGAGACAAAATTTTAAGGGTATGTTACGTCCATTACCCATACCAAAATAGAAGTGGGAAAACATCACCATAGATTTTTTCATTAGACTCTTCAAAAAATATAAAGGGTTTAATGCTATATTGACTATATTTTATCACCATAAATATTAATCACACTTCATCGCTATTTGATAAGAATTCTATATAGGTTATATTTCTTGGATATAAATTAAGGAAGTGGTAAGGATGAATTGAGTACCATATTCCATTGTGTCTAATCCTGATTCTAACTTTACCTCAATGTTCTTGTGAAATACATAGTAAGATCTTGATATTGAGTTGACTTTCAACACCACATATCATCTATAAATAGTCAACCAATTAGAGAATATAATTTATACTCTAGTGGGTATGTTGAGATATTTTTCTTTGGATTTAAAAGGTGTGTTAGATCAACACCTTCCATTATTTTTTTTAACAACAATAGTTTTCACTCAAGAATTAAAATGGATCATTATCAATACCTCCATAGAAAGAAATAGAAAACTCCAATGTAATGGAATTAATTTTAAAAATTAAAGCTACTGGTACCTGAGATATATGAAGAAATGGAAGAGAAGGTTATATATATTAAAAAATAAGTAAAGGTATCTCAAATTTGATAAAAAAGTTATATTGATATTTAGTAGTGTGTTCTAGAATTTGAATTTAGTGAAAAGGGGTGTCTACTAGTTTCTCCATAGAAGAAGGTAATGAGATTTGGAAATAATGAAAAACCAATCCCTAGGTATATTGGTCCCTTTGATATTCATGATCGTAACTGGATGGTGACCTATAAGATATTTATTCCACCAAACCTCTCTCAACAACATGATGTGTTCCGTGTATATCTCCCAAATTAGTACATACCTAATCCTTTACATCTACTAAACTCTGAGGTCATACCTATGAAGAAGGATATTTTATATGAGGAATGACTGGAGGAGATTTTAGAAGATATAAATAAATTTATACAAAAATACCACTAACATGTTAAATGTATTGCGGTGAAACCTCTAGTTTGAATAAGCTACATGGGAACATTTGGATATGATGAGGTAGAAGAATCATTATTTTTCTGTATCAGAGTGATGAATATCATGGGTGAAATTTGTTTTTTAAGGCATAAAATGTTAAACCCTATGTTTTTATGTACTATTATTTTTCAAATAAATAAAATTTATTTGATATATTGTGATACACATAACACTATGTTAATATTTAGTTATACACAATACTAGGAAAACTTGTGTTACACACGACACTCAGTTTTAACCAAAACCAGATATATTATAAATATTATTTAAATGATAAAATTATAACACAAACATTAAACATATAAATATAAATTTTAATAAATAATTATTAAATATTGATTATAATGGTTTTATATAAAGAAAACATATTGGTAAAATGTACATAACTTTTCTATAAAGTCCTTATATGTTTTAAAAATACTATTTTCTCATTAGAATATATTTATTTTTGTTAAAATTAATAATATTAATTTTTATCACTATTATATTTTTTTTGATAAAATAAATCTCATTTTTGAAATCATCATATCAAAATTATCTTAGAGTGAATTTTTGAGAATATTCTAAAAGATGAATTTTGTTTGATGAATATTGAAAAATATTTAATTTTAATTGAAAACTTACTTTACAAATTTAAATTATATTTTCAAATAGTTTTAATGTAAAATTATTTAAATTATACATATGTTAATACAATTTCGGTAAGTTTAATCTATTGGATATCGAATTTTGATATAATTTTTTTTTCAAACTTATGAATATTTTTTATTTAAAAACCCACTTTCTTAATAGGTATATGAGTTTAATTCTAAATTAAAATTATCAACTTATATGAATGAAATTTGGAAAAAAATTATTCCATATATTTAATCAGAAGAATTTAATTTATCTAATAATGTTGAAATAATATTTTATCGAAATAAAAAGTAAAAACATTAAAAATTAGTTATTGTGGTTAAAGTAAAAAATATGTTTATTGAAGGTTAAAATAAAAGTATAAGGGATAGAAATAACCCAAAACATTCAAAAACCCATTTTTATGGCTATATGTTGACCATATAATGTAAAAGTCTCTATAAAACTCAATTTTGGAGACTTTTGGCTTGAGAAAAATGTGGGTACACCTTTTTCTTTCTGGAAAGATATAAGTGTGCCGCACACCTCACTTATAAAAAGTCACCTCTTCTCCTATCCTCTTCAAACATTAACACCCTATTAGTTTGGAAAATAACTACCCAAATAACTTACTAAATTCTCCAATATCATCCTATAATCCTTATTTTGGATAGAAATCATACACAAGAAGGCATTCGGTGAAAAACTAAGTAGGATTCCCAAATTAGAGGCAATGTTCTCCAACGAGCATTTTTATCCTATTTATTCTTCCACCCCTTTCAATTATTATTATAAAATGATGATATAATAACATAAATATATTTAATATTATTATACTTTATTATATTTTAGGCATTATGTACAACCATCTCTACTTCTATCAAATGGTTTATGAAATCACCACTCTTGTGTATGCAGGAATACCGCATTGCAAACCGATGGAATTTGTATCTGCATTAACACCTATCAATGATGGTAATAATAATGGATTTATTATTTATAATTTTTTTTGGATATAATTTTTTTTGTAATTATTATATACTACATAACATTATAATTTCCATCTTGTGAGAATATGATAACGTCACTCATGTGTAAGAAGGACTACCACCTCGTGAAATGATGTGATTCATTCATAATTTACATGGAATATAATAAGGATATATTTAATAAAAATATGTGATATATATGACATAAAAAAGATTCTATAATTGTAATATATCATTTAAATTTTTTTGTCATTATAATGAGAAAAGTGAAACCATTTTTATGCATACGTATGAACCATCGTCTCCAAAAACTATGTATTTCATTTTCAATAATTAATCTTTATAGATTAATATAAATAAAAATATAATAAAAATATATTACATTAATATTTTGGATAAAATTATGAATATGGTTAAACCATTATCAAAGAAAGAGGAATAAAATTACAAATTCAAAACATACATGAAATAGAAAGTAGTTATTTCATGAAACACAACTTTAACATTAAATTGTTAATAAAAAAGTAATTAAAGGTCATAAGAAATAATATATGGTATGATATAATAAATTTATATTTTTTTATACAATTGGTTTGAACACATATAATGATATTCAAGACATAAGATAAGGGGTTTTGTCTCTATTTTCCTTCTTTGAGTCATATGATATGTTATGCACCTATATTCTGAAACAAGTTTTATATATAGACCATTTGATATGTAATATCATGAATTTATATATTATCATGATATTTAAGTATCATTTTATTTTATTCCTTCCTGTGGATTATGATTCAAATATAACAATGTGGTAATGATTTTATGTTACAATCTCATTGTTTGAAGGGATTATTTATGACTATGTTTCTAATGTGAAAATGTCATGATCTATCTCTAAATAATCACATGAAATTTATTATCCATCGGTTATTCCATTAGAATTAATTTTCCCTTTATTTTCCTCTATTTAGGTACTTAAGAGTTCAAATGAATGTTTTTAATAAAACTGTCTTTATTTATCTCTTCAGTCGGAACTACATTTTCATCAAAAAGCATATTTTATAAATATGTTTTAAAAAATATTTTAATATAATCCTATGATTTTTAGAATAATATTTTTACTCATATTAAAATATTTTAGGAAATGATTGAAATGAAATGTTGATGTTTTTTTACAAAAAATTCATTTTTTTATTTACTAAAAATTTGATAGGAATATTTATTTTATCATGTATTTTATGAATGTAATTTCTCACCATTATGAACAATATTTTTTTTAATATTACATTATAAATTTTCAAGGTTATTTTTAAATAAAATTATTTTCAAAATGTTTTAGGTTTTAAATAAATGTTTCTTTTCAAATTGAAAGGAATATTTTCCTCCGGAAATGTTTTAAATGATATTTCAAAATCAATTTCTATAAATGATGAAATCCATTGGTGTTACCTATTCCTTACTGGGGATAATATCAAAGGATACCATTCATATTCTTTCAACGAATAGTGTATATTTATTAGGGGAATATTTTTGGGACCAAGTTGGATGTATAAGAAAATAAGAAAGGTTTGCTGTTATAGATTGTTGTATTTTTTGTCAATGAACCTAAATCAATTAACTTTGTAAAGGACTCAAAAACTATGACGATCCTTTGCTGTTTTTTATTTCACAAATATCATAAGTTAGGAGAACTTGTGATGCAAGCCTTATGAAGAGTATAGAGAGTAAAGAAGTAATTTTGGAAAAGCAAAGAAAGTGGCGCGCAAGTCAAGAGTGGTGTGGAAGTATAGGCGTGCAAGTATATGTGGCACACAAGCCATATTTCAAGATCATCACATCAAAATTTGAAAAAGGAAATAAAATGGTGTGCATGTATAAGTGGCATGAAACTGTGGTGCGCAAGTATAAGTGATGTGCAAGTGTGACGTGAAAGTATAAGTGGCGCGCAAGTGTATGTTGCACGCGAGTCATATTCCAACATCATCATATCAAAATATGGAAAAGGAAATAAAGTGTCTCACTAGTGATGGAAGGGCACGCAAGTGATGGAGCAGAGTGCAAGTGATGAAGTGGTGAAAAAGTGATGAAGTAACACACAAGTAGGAACGTCGAGCAAGGGTATATAGCATGAAAGCCACCAAAATGCCTATAAATAGATGACTAGACTCTTCATTTTTTAATGCTCAAAACGTAAGAGAAAAATTGTGCTCTGATCGCGCAAGTAGTAGAAGGTGTTCTGATCGTGCATGTAGCAAAGGGAGGCGCACAAGCTGAAGTGGCGCACAAGTTGAGGGTTATTTATAAGGAACACAAGTTTTGTCGTGCAATTTTTGTCACGCAAGTTGACAGAGTCGCGCAAGCAAGGAGATGATTTCAAGAAGTGGGATGTGTATAAGCCAAAGGTGGCATTCATGTTGTGAGCGGGGCTCGATGGTGGCACGCAAGTAGTGAGTAGGAGCGCAAGTAGGTGGCACGCAAGCAGTGAGGCACGCAATTAGGGAGTGGTGCACAAGATATTAGCACCGGGAGGTTCTTAACAGCTTCTGGGTAGGAAAGTAAAGAAATTTTTTGAAAGATTTGATTTGTAAAACTTCATTAAGAAGCACAGAATCATTATATTACCCTATTTGTTCTAATAGGGAGAACACACTATTGGATTGTTTTCAAAGTACTACACGAGGGTAAGGGTATATCCTACTCATTGTATTCCACATCAAAGGATTGTTTTCTAGTGGATTGTGTGGTACTGGATTGTTTCCATACCATACCAAGGACGTAGCTACTCTTATTGAGTAGTGAACCTTGTAAATCATGTGTTCATGTGGTTGTGTGTATTCAGCAGGGAAGAAACTATTTAACAGGAGGTGAAGGTTGTTTCAAAAATAAGTAAACTTAAAAATAAAAATATATCACTGATTTTATCCCTCCCCCTCTCAGTGATACTTGGATCATGACTGGGAACTTCAATTGGTATCATAGGTAGGTTCCCTTTGTTTATTCTTTGCTGAAGTGGTTGAAGAGAAGTTGTAATAGAGAATATAAATTGTGTGAACAACAAGGGGATTCTGATTTTTGATGGAAAGAACTATCACATATGGAAGGACAGAATGATTCCTTATCTTATTTATCTTGAATATGAAGTTCTTGAAACTACAACATATGGATTTCCTACTATTGATGATAAGGATCCTCTTACTCCTGTCGATAAGAAGAATCTTGAGAATGATGGAAGAGCTAAAAATGCGTTACTCTCATCTCTTTCTGAGAGTGAATTTTTAAGAGTGAAAGGTGTTGCTATAGCCAATGGAATTTGGGACAAAATGAAGAACATCTATGATGGAAATAAAAAGTGAAGAAGGAAAAACTACAAATCTGGAGACTGAAGTATGAAGAATTGAAAATGGGAGAACATGAATCTGTTGGGGATTTCATTAGCAGGATAAATGATATTGTCAGTAAAATCAGATGTCTTGGTGAAACGTTTGAGGATTCTATAGTTTTCGAAAATATCTTGAGAATTATTCTTGATAATTTTAATGCTAAAGTGTCTTCATTAGAAGATAGAGACCCTGAAACATTATCTTTGTATGATTTTCATAGAACTCTCATTACTTATGAGATGAGAAGGGAGAAGACTATGAAGGGAAAAACAAAAGCTGATAGAGAAATTTCATTCAAGGATATAAAGAGAGAGAAGTCAAAAAAGACTCTTATTGAAGATGATGCTGGGGAATCCTAGTCTGAATTTGAGGTATGTAAAACTTTTGATAAAATTTTATCCTTGTTTTCTAAGAATGTGAAAAGAGATACAGGGAAATACAAGGGTAAACTTCCCTTGAAATGTTTCGAGTTTGGAGATGTTGGTCACTTTGCGACTAACTATCCTCAAAAGAATAATGGAGAAGACAATGATGATGATAACAAAAGGCTAAGACGGTTGTAGAATAAACAAGATGAAATAGAAAAATATTTTTCGAAGGGGAAGGATTAAAAGTTCTTCAAATCAAAAAGAAGAATCTTTTTATCTAAATTTGGAGATGAAGAAGACAACGATGATGAATATGAGAAATTATTTTCTGAAAAAACTAGAGAGAATACCTTTATCTCTGCGGTGAATAATGAATAGTACGAGAGAAATAGTTCAGAATAAGAACAAACTCAACTTGAATATCATCTGAAAAAAGAGTTGAAAGAATTCTTGAGGAAGATCAGAAGTCTTGACAAGGAAAACAACAAGATGGTAAATAAAAATTCCACATTAAACAATCAATAAGGTTTTCCTGATGATAAAATCATGATGGAAAAGGAGATTGATGATCTGAAAACTTCACTTGAGAATACAAATAATCGTAATGATCATCTTAAAGTAAAGCTGAAGAAAAAAGAAGAAGAGTTGGATCTTGTCCAACAGAAACATTATAAAGCTAAATAAATGAATATCAGTTTCAAAAATTCTATCTCATAAGTTGGTGAATGTTCCAGTAAGAATGAACCAAACAAGGATCCAAAAAATTTACCTTCAAAGGTCAAAATGAATGACAGAATTGGTTCTGATAAGAAGAAGGCTGGAAAGACCATGTATGTGGTCAAAGTCAGCAATGATGAAAAATCAGAAGTGCATTAAAATAATGAGCCAAGAAAGAATTATAATACTACTGGTGTTGTTAAATCTGAACTAAGAAAGCGAGTTACAAATGAAAACATGAATGTTGATGGTCAGCATAGCACTATTAAAAAGGTTTTTGAGAAGCATGTTCACAAATCGGATCAGTATAGAAGTTTTAAGGGGAAATATTCTTTGTATGGTTACTACTAGTATTGTGGTGGATTTGGACACATGGAAAATATGTGTTGGTTCAACCAACAACATTACAACTATTCCACAAGTTTTGAAAGACAAGGATTGAGGGTGAGTCAATCATTTCAATATAAAAAGTCTCCAAATAAATTTTAGAAGATATATGAGAAGACAGGTGTGAATGTAGAGAATAGGTTCCGACCACTGGAAACTATTTGTGAAAGATGTGATCGACCTTGACATCTTTCCAAGGGCTGCCTTAGTGTGTTACCAGAGAAACAAAAGATTCTGAATAATTCTCAAAACCCAGAGTTTTTTAAATCTAAAAGGGACAGGTCTGATAAGTCCTAAAATAAAGAGTACATGGTTTTCTGGACAGGACACATTTACTTGGATAGGAAATTGGAGGAAGCAGAACAGAAAGTGAATGAAAAGGAAGAAAAAAAGCTCTTATTTCCGAAACTACTTTGAAAGCTACAAAAGGAGAAATTCCATGGATTTTTGGATATTTGATGTTCCTCTCATATGACAGGAGACTTAAAGCTACTGCAGAATGTGACAAACATCAAAGAAGGAACAGTGAAATTTTGAAATGATGAATCTCTAAGAATAAAAGGTGTTGGATCAGCCATCATTGGAAAAGAAAAGATAAAATATAGGAAAACACTATATGTTGATGGGATGAAACATAACCTGCATAGTGTGTCACAACTCTATGATGAGGGAAACAAAGTTATCTTCAGAAAAGATTGATTTGTTGTGAAAAGTGAAAATGATGGAAATATATTTACAAGGGGACAACGTACAAGAGGGAATTTGTTCCAAGTCGGTGAAGTGTAGAACTCTTGTTACATGGGTGTAGTGGATGAAAATCAGTTATGGCATAAATGGATGGGACATATGTGTCAGAGAAATATGTGAAAGTTATCAACATGAGACAATGTCTGAGGTATGCCTAATTTATCAAGATGAAGAGATTGGTGCTGCACTATCTATGAAAATGGGAAGATTACAAAATCTTTTCATAAGAGAGTTGAAATTCTTTAAAAACAACCCTTGTAACTTATACATTCTGATATATGTGGAGTAATGAGAAAGAAATCAAAAAATGGATATAATTAATTCATTACTTCCATTGATGACTTTACTCTCATTACTTGTGTTATGTACATGAGACAGAAGTTAGATGCTCAGAAAATGTTTAAGAGTTTCAGGAGGAAAGTAGAGATGGAATGTGAGTTTTCAATGAAGAAGTTGAGAACTAATAATGGTGCAGAGTATAAGAATAAAGAGTTTGTAAGTTACCTCGAGAAACATGGAATTCGGTATGAGTTCAGTTCACCATACACACCTCAACAAAATGGGGTTTCTGAAATAAAGAATCGAAGTCTAGTGGAAATGGGGAGAACTATGTTACTTGAACATAGTCTTTCTCATTATTATTGGAGGCAAGACATGAGAACTTCTATGTATATTCAGAAAAAATGTTTCTATATCCCAAACTCAGATATGACTCGATTTGAAATGTTCTATGGAAGAACTCCAAGTCTGAAACACTTTAGAGTATTTGGGAGTCCATGTATTATAAAGAAGAAAGGTGGAAACTTGGGAATGTTTTTGAAAATAGGAGATGATGGAATTTTTCTTGGCTATACTCAAGAAGGAGGAGGATATAGATTCCTTAGTAAAGAAACAAGAATAATTATTGATTCTTCAGATGTAGAAGTTGTTGAAAATGATGAGAAAGAAAAGAAGCCATATGATGAAGTTGAAGTCCAGCAGGAGAGAGATGATTTTGTTAACAATTCTAGTAATGCTACAAACTGTGTTAATCCTACTCAAGAAGAGGGATCTGACTCAGAGATCTCAAGTGATGAGGATGGAGTTCAAAAAACTCATCCTAGGTTGAGGAAGCAAGTGGAGGCTCAAAACATTATTGGAGATAAAAATCAGAGGGTCCAAACAAGAAGAACAACAAATGTTATATCACATACTTCTATTTATTTGAAAGTTAAACCGAATGATGTAAATGAAGCTTTTGAGCATCTAGAATGGGTTCATGTAAGGAATGAAGAGCTTGCTCAGATAGAGAAGAATGATACTTGGGAACTTGTACCCAAGCTGGACAACAGGAACATTAGTGGTACAAAATGGGTTTTCCGGAACAAGCTCAATGAAGAAGGTAATGTGATAAGAAACAAAGCAAGATTTTTTTGCAAAGGGTATTCACAAATTGAAGGCATTGATTTTGATTAAACCTTTCCTCTGGTGGAATGATTAGAAACAATCAGAATCTTTCTTGCTATTTCTGCACAATGAGGTTACAAAATCTTTCAAATGGTTGTAAAATCTGCATTCCTTAATGGTGACCTTGATGAGGAAGTTCATATTGATCAACTATATGGATTTGTTATTGGAAAGGATGAAATTTATGTGTTCAGGTTGAAGAAGGCTTTGTATGGGCTAAAACAGGCTCAGATGGCATGGTATTTTAAATTAGATACTTGCTTAAAGAAGATGAATTTTAAGAAAGTTAGAGTTGATAGCAATATTTACATCAAGGAGTGTCAGGATTTTTCCCTGATCGTTATTGTTTATGTCGATGAAATTATCTTTGCTAGGAATGATGGAAGGTCATGTGAAAGATTTGATGAGGAGATTAAGAAGTTATTTGAGATGTCCATGCTAGGTGAAATGAAATATTTTCTTGGGCTAAAAATATCACAGAAAAGGAATCATATCTTTCTGTCTCAAGAAATGTATGCTAAGGAACTTCTGAAAAATATTGGCATGGAAAATTCGAAACCAGTGTCCACACCTATATCAGTGGGAACCAAGTTGTCTAAAGATGGAGTAGACAAGGAAGTTAATCGGAAAGAGTTTCAAAAGTTGATTGGAAGTCTATTGTATTTGACTG
This sequence comes from Viscum album, assembly GCA_963277665.1. Classification (NCBI taxonomy): domain Eukaryota; kingdom Viridiplantae; phylum Streptophyta; class Magnoliopsida; order Santalales; family Viscaceae; genus Viscum; species Viscum album. Next base: position 344,806,223 of record OY728141.1, read on the forward strand.
CAATAAGACTCGACATCATCTATACTGTCACTTTTTGGGAAAGATTTCAAAGTGCTCCTAAAGAATCACATCTGATTGTTGGAAATATAATTCTCAGATATATCCAAGGCACAACAAATTTTGGAATAAGGTATGATGGCTCAAGAAATATTTATCTATTTGGGTATTCTGATGCTGATTGGGCAAGAAATGTGGATGATCGGATATCCACATCTAGTGGAGTTTTTTTCTGGGGAAAAGTTGTGTTAGTTGGCATACCAAGAAACAGAATTCAGTAACTCTTAGTACATCTGAAGCTGAGTATGTTGCTGCTACTCAAGCTGCAACTCTATTAATGTGGATGAAGACCCAGTTAGAAGATCTACTAATTTAAGTAAAGCTACCATTGTTCTTGGGTTATTCCAATTAGAGTGCAATCAATATTATAGGAAATCTGGTACAACATTCATTTATAAAACACATTGATATAAAGTACCACTTTATCAAAGAGCAGGTGGAAAAGATTGAATTAAACCTGGAGTATATTCCTACATCTGAACAAGTGGATGATATATTCACAAATCCTTTACCGGAGGATCCATTTTCAAAATTAAGGTTGAACATGGGTGTCCAACCTTCTTCTCATAATGGTTAATGTATGTGTTTCTTTCCCCACTCTCATCTTTCCTTTGGATAGTGTTGTGAAGGGGTAGAATTGTTTCATAAATCTAACCTTATAGATGCATGCAGAAAGGGGGAGTTGTGGGTAAGATGTGAATCCATCATGTATGTGTGTGAACTATTCTAACTGTTTGTTGGAGTGGTTGTTGGAAACAATATTGTTTTCCAGGAAAGTTGAATAAGTGAAGAATACTGAAGTAGAAGCTTGAAATATGTTAAAAAATGTTGAAGTAGAATCTTGAAAGATGTTCTGAAGAAGGCTGAGGAGGTACACTCATGGTCACTGTTTTTGGACATCATGGTTTTGGCTGTGAATAATTATTGTTTCCTACAATGAGTTAGCTCACGTAGGCTTAGAATTATTGATAAGTAATTCATTGCTTAAGGTTACAAAGATCAGTGATTTATGAATCATGGTAGACAAACAAATCCAAAGGGGGAGATTTTTGGGACCATGTTGTATGGATAAGGAAGTAAGAAATGTTTGTTATTACAGAGTGTTGTATTTTTTGTCAAAGAAACTAAATCAATTCACTTTATAAAGGACTCAAAAACTATGGTGATGCTTTTCTGATTTGTATTTCATAAATATCATAAGTTTGGAGAACTTTTGATGTAAGCATTATGAAGAGTAGAGAGATCAAAGAAGTAATTTTTGAAAACGAAATAAAGTGGCGTGCAAGTCAAGAGTGGCGCGCAAGTATTGTCGCACAAGTATATGTGGCGCACAATTCGTATTTCAAGATCATCACATCAAAATTTAACAAAGGAAGTAAAATGGCGCGCAAGTTTATGTGGCACACAAGTGTGGCACAAATGTATAAGTGGTGTTCAAGTGTGACTTGCAAGTATAAGTGGCACACATGTGTATGCTGTGAGCAAGTCATATTCCAACATCATCATATCAAAATATGACAAAGGAAAGAAAGTTCCGCACTAGTGATGGGAGGGCGCGCAAGTGATGGATCGACATGAAAGTGATGAAGTGGCGCACAAGTGATGAAGCGATGTGCAAGTAGGAACGACGTGAAAGTGTATATTGGGTGAAATTCACCAAAATGCCTCTAAATATATGACTAGACTCTTCATTTTTAAGGATCAACACTTAATAGAGAATTAGATCCCTAATCGCGCAAGTAGTATAAGGTTCTATGATCGCGCAAGTAGTAAAGGGTGATGCATAAGATGAAGCGGCGCACAAGTTGAGGGTTATTTATAAGGCGCAAAAGTTTGGTCACACAAGTTTGGTCATGCCAGTTTACATAGGTGCACAAGTAGGGAGGTGATTTCAAGATGTGGGAAGTGTATAAGCCAAAGGTGGCATGCAAGTTGTGAGCTAGGCTCAATGGTGGTGTGCAAGTAGTGAGTAGACGCGCAAGCAGGTGGCGCGCAAGCAGTGAAGCACGTAAGTAGGGAGTGGTGTGCAAGCTATTAGCACCAGGAGGTTCTTACCATCTTCTGGGAAGGAAACTAAAAAATTGTTTTTAAATATTTGATTTGTGAAACTTCATTAAGAATCACAGAATAATTACATTACCATATTTGTTCTAATAGGGATCACACACACTATTGTATTGCTTTCAAAGTGCTACATGAGTGTAAGGGTATATCCTACTCGTTGTATTCCACATCAAAGGATTGTTTTCTAGTGGATTTTGTGGTACTGGATTGATTCTGTACCATACCAAGGATGTAGCTACTCTTGTTGAGTAGTGAACCTTGTAAATCTTATGTTCATGTGGTTGTGTGTATTCTGCAGGGACAAAAATCTTTTACAGTAGGAGAAGGTTGTTTTAAAAAGAAGGAAACTTAAAAAGAAAAAGATATCACTAATTCATCCCTCCCCCTCTCAGTGATACTTGGATCCTGACTGGGAACTTCAAATTTATTTATTAATCCCATTTCACTTCCACGTGTTATTCCATGAAAAAAAATTCTTATGAAAGCTCTTTATTTTCATTGGTTATGCTATGTTGAAATGATGAAACAATTATAAAACCTATATATTCGTCTCATAAATTAATATGATGAAATATTTATGAAACCCACTTCATTTCATGGATTATGATATGATGAATGTTTTATTATCTTATGGTACACATATGTATGATTTAAATTTCGATATGGGTGATGCCTATATCTCTCTCCAATGAATTAGTTACAGATTTATATATTTTTAGATAGAAAAGATCGGAACTGGTAGTGAACCTGATTTAGGAATAGAATGTTTCTACTATGATGGTCTTGGGAGTGAAACTTTACTACTATGATGCTTTGGGGAGTGAACCAATACAACTATTATAGCCTTGGAAATTAGCCTTGAATTCTGTGAAATGATTTTATATGCACATGTGTATGCCAGAAGTTCTATGATTTATTCAAATTTTATGCTCTCATGAATCGGGTTCTTTGATTTCCTTATTATTCACATCTTTTGAATTACAAATCTTTAGGTCCAAGCTCAGGTTTACGATCTTTGATATGCATGGTAGGGTTTTGATATGTCATGATCATGTTCTCACACCCTTATGAAAATGCTAAGATTATGTATCTTCCTTTTTTACCCCTTACTGAGCATCTGATCTCACACTTTATGGTGTTACCTTTCCTCAGGTTGTTAAGAAAAATATTATGTATTATATTTATTAGAAGGGTGCTAGTTATTAAGAACATAGTTGAAGATGATGTAGTTCTCCTATGAACTATTTTTTTGTGTTTACTTGTTTCCAAAGGCCCTATACCTTTGTGAACCTCAGGCATTTATTTATATTATGTTATTAATATTCTTATAAAAATATGTAACATATATGTTTTAAAATATTGGGTTTCCATAATTCACCTTTTAAATGTTTTTAATAGAAAAAAAATAACATAATAAATTTATTGAGGGATAGTTGAAAAAATTGATATTAGTTATTAAGATAATATCAATGTAAATGAAGATTGAAAATTATAAATCAATTTTTTATATATGAAAATAAAGGATAACATATGTTATTTGATAAATTAAATAGAGAGAAAACATAATTTAGAAATCAAACATTAATATATTGATGTGATCCCCTATATCTCCATCCCTAAACATGAGAGGTCAATAATATAAATGACATAATCTTAATAGTGATCAAGAAACATGTACATCACAATTTTTGTTTTTGAGAATACTTTTGAGCTTCACCAACATCCAATGAAACCAATAGATAAATGTGTCGATATGAAGGATGTTTTACTTGAAAAAAATCATTAAAAATTCACTAAAAATACCTTAAAAGGATGATTGAAATTGGGAATGAAATATTTGAGGGAAATGTTGAGAGCCTTTATATATTGAGACGATGAATTTGGCTCTATGAGAGGATTTTAATGATGCTATAAATTTGATGTTGATTTGTAGTTATGAGAAATTTTGGGGGGAATATTTCTAACTGATATGTTCGAAGAGACAAAGGGATTCCTTTTATATGATAATATAGGTTCATGAACGTTATAGAATCCATTTGGAGTAATATATACATGTAAGACCATCATAAAAACATTTTTTACTACATTAAATTCATCCTCAGAGGAGCTGTCTTGACACCACATGATATCTGTTTTCCACCACCGAGTTTTAGGTGGCGTACTTGGTGATAAATTTTACTATAAGTCCTCAAAACACTAGTTATTGGACACTAGGAGAATCTCTCTGATTCTTCCTTCACCATTGGTGGGATGATTCCCTAAACAGGTGAGTCGGTGTTGCATGCATTTTTTATCTTTATCCATATCCACCACAAAATTACTTCAATTTTTTTATAAGGATCATTTAACATGATTCCAAGGATTTGATGGAGGAAGATAAATAATTAAAAGGAATTATAAATGATTGAAATTGTATATAATATTATATGAAAAACCATCACTCTAAATTCAAATTAAATACTAAAAATCAATTAAATATATTTTTTTAGAAACATATGTTTTCGTTTGTGATAATGAAAACGCCCTCAGAGAGAGAGGTACAACAATATCCCCTATTTTAATGATCATAAACACTTAACATAAAAATATAAATTAAGATTAATTAATGTAATATAGTGATAGAAATTTAATTCAAGATATTAATAAAATATATTCAAGGTACACAATGTGTAACTATATCAAGTATTCTCTTAACAATGATAATGATAAATTTCAAAATCACCAAATTTTTTTAAAAAATTAATCATTAAAGTTATAAAAATAATTTTTTTTTCAAGAATCCCCCCCTTCTGAAAAAAATTAAAAAACTATCTCATTGAATAAAATTAATTCCATAAACAATTTCTCCCCCTTTGCGATTATAAAAAATAACCAAAAGGATAAAGATGACTTAAAAAATTAAAAGGGATATTTTGAAAGATAAGAAATAAATTTGAAGAAATATTTTTAAGAAAGAAAATATTTTTAAAACAATATTTTTGAAAACACCTCTTAAAATCAAGACACCCTAAATAATATAATTATTAGAGGGAGTGAGGAATGTCAATGGGTGGTGAAAAATAAAAGAAAAACTGAAAAGAAAAATATAATAAATTGAAAACATTTTTTAACATCAAAATTCCCTTAATAATAAAACCATTAGAGAGAGTGTGTGTGGAAATTTAAAAGAAGAAAGAATAATGGTATAAAAGGAAAAAAGATAAGATAAAAAATTTAATATAGAAATAGAATAGAAATAAAGAGAATGAAGAAGATAAAATAAAACAATTACATATATTTTCCATGACACAATTTTAATCAAGGGATGGGTTTACCTCCATTTAATGATTTATTCATTAAAAGAGATTTTAGAGGTTATTATTTTATAGTGAAACCATAAATCTAAAGAATTTATTGATCTCCATTTCATAAAATTCAAATTCTAGAAAAAAATGGATAAAGAATAATATATATTTAAAATATTTCACTCATCAATAATCTTCTTTAGGTGTTATAAAAAAACATTTTTCAAATAGGATATCATATAAATATTTATCATATATGTTTTTAAAATAAAATTAGTAACATATTTTCAAAAAATAAAGAAACCAAATGTAGTTTTTTAAAAAAATATTATAAAAAGTGATTAATTTGAAGAAATATGATCTTTAAATTTTTAAAATCACTAATTAATTTGAAGAAAAGAGCACAACTATGAAATATTTTCAAATTATAGAGATATTTATCTCTATAAAATGATATAAGAAGTAAGATAATGGGATCATAACCACAATATAAATGATAAAAAATAAATTAAATATTTAAAATAAAATAAATTTTGAAAATATAAATCAATATATCCATTTATAAAATGAATATTGTTACAATAAAGTCATTCATAATTCACCTTTAATGAATTTACAATTATCAATAGTTAGATGTTTGGTGAATATATATGTGAGTTTATATTCCACGTTAAAAACATTAAGTGGGAATCACCCTTTCAGAATTTATTATTTTAGATTAATGATTCTGGTGTGTGAGTGTTGGATAGGGTTTTTATAGATATTAGTGACACATGTGTTGTCACACTTATTAGGGATATGGTCAAATGTAATCCCAATATATAATATAAGTGTTGAATACAGATTATTTTGGAGCAAAAAATAATGTTGGATATTTATTAGAATATGTATGTAGAAAGAGAAATATATTTTTCTCTTACCACTCCATAATATGAGGTATTTTCCTTGAATATTTAATGTTTAACTAGTACCTTTCCAATCAAGTTAGCGTTATCCCAAATTTTAATCGTAAAAAGAATTTAATTTAAAAGGAGTTACCTTTAGATAAAACAAAACATGTTTTTAGATACTTTTTTAATAATAAGGAATAATTTTAACATATTCAAAAATATATTCCTTTGGATTTTATTTAAATCAAGAATAAAGAAAAACACTGAACATGATATCAGCCTAGGTCATTATAAGGAATTGTAGTCTACCCATCATACTTCTATAAATATTGTGGTCAAATTTTTTATTGGATTTATCAAATGTAATCTTACAATATATAATAATGGGATTTATAATTTCCTTATAATGATCTACAAAAAATAATTTTATGATTTTATTGGTTCTCTCCTTTGGATTTTAAAAAATCAATCATTTATTTGTTATATCTTAAAACTGAGAAATAATTCAGTCTCAACCATAAAAATCATTTCAAATTAATTTTTCATTAATGTAGAAAAATAAAAACAAATATTTTAGTTGGAAGATTCTAAAATCATGTCACTAACATTAATTTTAACGAGTAACAAATCATTTGTGATATGTTTTAGAAAGAGATTTGAATCATATTTTACCATATTAAAAACATTTAAAATATGATAATTTGAATGATGTTATTACCAAAACAAAGTTCCTCGTTTTGAACCATAAAGTTAATTTTTTAATTTGAAAAAGGAATTCATAAATAGAGAATTTTTAAATCCATGTGGTTGTTCCAAGGTTTTTTCAATAATAAAAACATTATTCTATGTTTTTTTGACATCAATTTGCATAATATTGAAATTCATATTATAAAAAATTAAAATAATATTATTATGGATTCTCAATGATAAATGGGGGTAATGGTTTCACCATATTCAATTAATTATTCTTGGTTACAACCATTAGCTCTTAGATGGGATTTATTTTTAGTGATATTACCAGATTCATATAGATTATCTCTAAAAATAGATCTAGATCCAATAACATTAATATAATTATATATTTTTATGAGGGTCCATAAATCATTTAGATTAAATTTATTTAGTTGATTATTAATGTAAATAACACAATTTTCACTATTAATAGAATTTTTATGGTCATGGGGTTTATAGTGAGAGATAAAGAGAAGGTGTTAAAACTCATTTAAAATCGATCTTTGGTAAGATTTTTTTCTTGTGAATATTTAATGAAAATTTAAATGGCATGGTATTTAGTTTTTTTTAATGATTTAGGAAAGAAATTTGAATGATATTATGGTTAATTTTAAACTTTTAAGTTTGAAATGGTTCATTTAAAACATCATTTTTTTTAAAAATTTCTAGAAAGCATTTTTAGAAAATTTTCATAAAAAACACCATGGATTTATTCTTCAACAATTTTATCCATTTTTTTAAATACATGATATAACTTTATTGATTTTTGTTACCCAATATATATATATATATTCATTGGTTTTATAATCATATCTACCAAGATTATATTTAGAGTTTAAAATAAAACACCAGTTAATTTTTTTTTGAAAAAGATAGGTTTAATTTTTTTGTTAATCCAAAGTTCATTAGGGGGTTTTTAAATATTGGTATTATGAGAACTAGATTAATAATATAAAATTTTGTAATAAAAAACTCAACAAAATAATATTTTGGAAAATTAAATAATTTAAAATATTTTGATTGATTTCTTGGATAGTTTGATTTCACTCCTCTGCTACTCTGTTTCGGTGAGGGGTTCAAAGAGAAAACAATAATTATTATAGTCATCAGAATAACATAAGTCATAAAATTAATTGTTTTTGAATTCTTCACCATGATAAATTCTAATTGAAAAAATTATAAATAATTTTCCATTTTAATCTTTTTAGAAAACATGATATATGATTTTCTATATTCACTTTTGAGATAATAAATATGCCGAAGTGAACCTTGTAAATTCATTAACAATAAAAAATTTATAGTATTTTCATCATAAAATTTCAATTTGATAAGGTATAAATAAATAAATATGAATTCATTAATGATATTTTAAAGAATAAATATATTTTTTAGTTTTAAATGAGTATTTTTGTTTCTTACCAAACTGGAATGCTTTCCAAACATTGTCATCTTGGAAATAATGTTTGTGAAGATCAATTAATACTTGATAATATTTTATTTTGAAAAGTGAATGTGTTATAAAATGAACAAGGAATCTACGAAAAATCCATGACTCCCTAACTTGTACACTCAAGCATAAGATGTTTTGGGTTTTGATATATTTTAAATTAATTATATGTACATTTTAAAATCAATATACGTTAAATAAAAGTTTTTCATTTGAGTTAATGTTTTTTAAAAAATTATTTTATGAAGGAAATATTATAAAATATATAAAATAGTTGACTAATACTTAGTAAATTGTGTTTCAATCCTTTTACAAAAAAACCAATTTGAATTAATATTGATTTATAAAAATCGATAATACCTTCACTGATTATCTCACCCATATAATTATCATCAAACGTGAACCTAACTCTTTAGTGTTTATTGATTTGATTAAATTTGGAGTGGTCACCACACATTTGTTTTGAGAAAACACTCCGTAGATACAACATTGATTCTTAAGTTTTTCATGGAAGACACTTTTCATTAAAAATTAAATGACTAAAGGTTTGGGTACCCATACAAGCATGGGTCCACTTATGTTGGACAATAAGCATTTAAGAATGAATATTGGTTTGGCATAGGGTATTCTTTTGGAAGAATTATAATAAATATGAATTAAATTTGGTCTCCCATATCATGAATTATTTTAATCACGTTCATAGATTAAATATCCAATTATCTTACAATAATTTCAAATTTTATCTTGTGATAAACACTAAAATAGGTGGGTTTCATTATATTTATAGAGGTGTATTCATGATTCATGAAACCAAATATAGACCATTCCTTTTCATGATTTTGAGTGGATAATTTTATTTTTATATTTTATTCACCTTTAGTGAATTTAGAAATAGAAATTATGAGGTATTTAATGGTGTATTTCAGTTTATTAACATCTAATTAACTCTTAACTTTCATGGATAAATATTTTTTTTCTTTAAAGAGAATATACTTAAAAATGATAAGAATATTTTTTCTTCAATAAATTTCTTATATTTATTTTAAAGTTCATTATATATTGAAGTAGGTTTATGACTTCCATTTTTGATTTTATAATGAGAATATTTTAGATCTTTATAATTAATTTGAAGATATTATTATGAAGTAAAAGAAAAAGAAGGATAATGAGAGGAAAATGAATATGAGGAATAAATAAGAAGATGGGAACTATCTCTATATCTCCATCAACATGTACCATAAGGTACTTGGTACTTGAGTCAATTCAAGTTTATTATGAATTTAAATCCCTGGAGTCCTCAATTCCAGTCCAAATCTTTGTTTTTAAAGCCATATGAACTTGTTTTTTTAAAATATTATTTTTGTAGATGGGGAACTCCATATTAATGTGAAATTTCTTTTTATATCCACAATATGTCATATTCAGTTTCACTTTTGGAAGTTACTTTTTAGATATGTTGGATAATTTCATATTCTTGTAGAAATTTCTCATGTTCTTGGAATGTTGAGCATAGTCTAGATCATCTTATCCAGATAAATTGACATTGATAGATTTAGAGGTGGTAATTTTCATGAGTTTTTTTGACTTCATCAGAGATCTTTTTAGCTAGTTTTTGCATTGTTATTTCACATGTCATTTGGGAGATGATTATTTATTCAACAAACATATACTTCACATCCTTTAATTCTCCCACGATAGTGTATTTAGGATCCCATGAGCCAGGTAAATCTCATAATATTATTTATGATAATTTTTGTAGATAAATAATCACTAAAGGACATTATACCATTATGAATGTATATTAATTTTTCAAAAATACTCAAAAAATATTATCTATAATTAATAATAAAACCTTATAAATCATGGAAATGAATATACAATACAATGCACTTTATTTTTTCCTTCATGTGGTACATCTAATAATTTAAAATTTTCATTAGAAGTTTTTTAAGAATAAATACTATTGAATTAATTTATATGAAGACCATAATATAAGGAATTCATAGAAATATTTTTAAGGTTAAATTCTTAACATATTTTGGATTAAACATTTCTTCATATTATTTTGTTGTAATATGATTATGTATTACCATTTCATAAATGGGTTATCTAATACTACTAATAAATTTTGACCTATCATTCTTTCAATAATAATAATCAATTCCATAAAATATAGGAGCATTTGAATTGGAATTTGATTCAACAAAAAATGATATAGGGAATCAACTAATATTTTTTTAAAAAATAACCTTAATTTTTTTAAAAAAAGTTTTAATTGTGAAAATCGTAATTCACTCAATTTATATTTTTTTTGGGTTGGAGGTATATGCAATGATGGGGGTGAATTTCCCTTTTATATTTTTTCAAATGAAAAGAAGGAATGAAGTGATAAATCGATCGAGTGATTGTTGATAAATTTGATCTATGTTACCAAAGATAATATAAAATTATATTAAGCATAGAAATAATCAAATTAAATTTATGAAACTATTTGAAATTATGATAAAATATGGAATGAAATAATGTTAATAGAAAGAATGAAACACTCGAGGATCTACTGTAACAGGTAAACACCATATCATGAACTATTATGCAATGAAATCTTTAAAGAGACTTTATTAATGATTTTTTATATTAATTTAATAATTTTACATATATCAACTAACATAATTTTTTAATTCATTATATAAATATTTTATCAGTAATAATTTTTGACTTTTTTGGGAAATTTCAGTTTTTAGTTGAAAACAATGGTTTTGACAAAACATATTTTTTTTGACTTTATCATTACGTAAGAATGATATATAACTTTATGAATAATTTTGAGTTATAAAATATTAATTTATGTAATAATAATAATAAATTCAAAATATTCTTTGAATTTATAAATCCCATGTCTAACATTTCTAGAACTAATTAAAATGTTGCTTTAATAAAAATTATAATATTGATATTTTATATGAACGATATATTTTCATTATTGATTATATTTTGGGTAATAATGAAAGCATTTAAACCTATATTTTTTACAAAAAAATAATTTATTTTATTAAAATAAATATCCAATATAACATTATTTTATATATAAATTTAATGATTAAAAACACTATTTGTATAAAAATTATTTTTACTCAATTAAGGGTATTAATTTTAAAATTAAAATTTTGCACATATAGATGTTTTATTTGATAAAATTACATCAAAATTTCAAATTATATGTATCAAATTAGTTAAAATTTTCAACCATAATATTTTTCAAAAAAAATTAATTATTAAGGAAAAAAATTAATTATCATTGAAAAACTAAATGGGGTAAATTGAGTTTAACCTACTGTTAATTCCATAAATCTTTTTAAAAGCATTCCTTTAATTGAATGGTTAATATTTGGATCGACTAATAAATGTTTAACCTAACCCTTTTCCTTTTTTTGGCCTTTGAAAGTTGAACAGTAACTATACATTATTGAAAATGTAAGGGATCCTCCCCAAACCACCCTTATCATCACTTATAAAAGGGTAATAGATTCACCACTCCAAGTCTAAAATATCAATATTTTTTCACCTTGAAACTATATAATTTTACACTTATTATAACAATCTCCCTTTATCCTAATCCCCTGAATAATCATAGTTATCCTAATTCCTTCAAATTCAAGGAGACTTTAAGAAAAATTCAAGACCCCGACGTGAGTATTATCAACTACATAGTTATCTTCTTAATTATCTTCACTCCAATTTAATCTTGACGCACTAGTATAATGATGTTATTAAAATTTATAAACATTAATTTTACTATATTAAGGTTTATATTATTATTTATTTCTATACCCCACCCATTAAAAAAATAAAGTTGTTGTTCGTTCGTTGTGTGGACTACCGCATCAAAGATATAACATTTTTTGTTTTCCTTCACTTATTTACAAAGTTAGATATAGTTATGGTATTGAGGGATATATATGATTTTTATTATATTGATAGGGTTCTCGTATGGAAAATTATAGGACCTACTAAGGATATGATGAACAAATGATCATCATTAATTCTATCATTTAAAATAAGCCTTCATAGAAGATAATATTTTATTTTAATCATGTATGATTTAAATACCCCTTAAATATTATAATAATTCAATAAATTTATAATATATCACACTAATTAACACTAAATTAGGTCATTATACTTCTGTTATAATAATATTACAACAAAACTGCCTTATTTTCATTACTTAAATCAGGGTATGTTCATGTCTGCATTAGTTTAACCACCTACTTAGACAATAATATTAATTTATACCATAGTTTAATATGAAAAATTATTTATTGAAATGTTATATAAATTTGTTAATAATTATTTATTTTGGTTTTGGAGATATTATATCAAAATCTAGTTCATCTATAAAGGAAAGAACTCCCATTCATCAAAAATCAAAAAAACATGTTTATTATCAACAACAAATTCAAAGATAAGGTCTAAAAAACTCATGAAATTAATTTGAATAGTCCCTAAAAATAATATTAATGAACTATTAAAAACATACTTTAGAATAATAACGAATACAGTCATCAATATTTTGAAACTAGTACAATTGATCAAAACTATATACACAAATGTGAAAAATCTTAAGAATTCATATAGAGAATGCTTATTTATGAAGATTGTAAATGAAAATAGATATGATTAATATTATAAATTATGTGATTATGATAGATATAATTATGAAACATTAGGCTAAATTAGGTTAGTGGAAGTTGGGAAAAGAGGTAAGTGTTTTCCATCTCAAATTCCTCTATTTGAGACATATTTTGTATTACGAAAATAAATTAATTTATATGGTATATATATATATATATTCAAACTAAAAAAAATTCCATGAACACGGTGACAAAATTAATGATATGATCCTCATTTAAACTGAAAATTTCGAGTTATAGTGAAAATTTTCCTCTACAACAGGACACTATTGGATTTCCATGTTCTACAAGAATTGTCACACACCAAGGGATAGAGATTCTTTATAATTCTTTCCCAATCCAATGGCACGGTGGTGAGAACATCCCTCAGAGAGTACTCCACGGATTCCTATAAGAAATAATAAAAGGAAGTTAAATACTTAAGATTATTTTTTTATATTCTTTTATGAAAAATATGGTATCATAAAATAACCCTAAAGAATAGTTAACATTAAAAGATTTTATTTGAATAGTACAAGTTCCCAAATAGATATACAGATCAAATGTTATTGATGTTGAAAGATAGGAAAATTTGGTAAAGGAATTAAAGATCCCACTCAACAACCACACACAATCTATCTGCGCAAGTCCCACACACATGACCCTTTGTACAAGACCATTCATGCAAGTCTTCTTATGATATCCAATTCAAATAGGTCCACCTACTGGTCGATAAATAGACCCCTTTTCCACCAATTTTTAGAATAAAGAACGAGCACCTAGAATATGAATCAAGGTGAGGGATCTGGTCTCACTAAACCTTCATCCATGTACTCCATCCATACTTGGGAGATATATTATTTCTATCCCTCTACATGGATGTGTCCTCCACATGGGTGAGGCATTCCAATAATCTGAATTACTACTTGGGAGAGGTTATTCTAATCCACCCATGTACTACTTGGGCGAGTTACATATCATCTGACAACAAGGGGATATGTCCCTACATCCCCACTTAGGATTAGTTCTAGGATATGACCATGGGCCTTCAGGATGGTCCCTTTGCTTCCATGAATAACTTCCATAAAAAATGTAGAGTCACACTATAAATTTTCAGGTGGTTTTTAGGATATTTTGGATTGATAGACATACAAATTCAAAATCTCATTTCAAATCAGAATGAGTGAAGACATTCCTCATCATTCCAAAAATATGGGCATCCCATTAGGTTTAATCCCCAACTAAACATCTAAAATCACCATGAGTTGATATAATCATCATTATTCAAAAAAATATGGGCATCCTTCTAGGTGTAGACCCTATACAAAAAAAATTAACATGAGCCGATACACTCCTCATGGTTCTATAAATATGGGAATATTCCTTGGTGTAAGCCCCAACCAAACCAAATCTCCATGATTCAACAGGCTGGTTCCAAAAATATAGTAGACCTCTTGGAGTAATCCCTTAGTCTTTCTTATAGGATTTCATACCCCTCATTTCCCCTATACTCATGGTTAAAAATATTGGGAGTAGATGGGAATATCAGTGACCTTTCTCTCTCCCACCACTCTAGCCTCATCCACCGGGGGATGGATGAGATTGTGTGGTTTGTTGGATCTTTCCATTACCCTTGTTTCTAAAACCGATAATGAATCATGCAGGATTAGTGGTTAGTGATGATACTAGTGTCCACAAGATCCAATAAATGTTTAGGTTGATAATCCTTTTCTGGATCTTCATATTGCCATCCACCAAAGGTCCTCCAATTGTGTGGGCCCTCAAAACCATGTATCCATTTCAAAGGTAATTATACCCTATGATATTTCAAAAGGGTCTCCAATTCGGTATAAATATCAACTGTATAGACACATTTGATCCTCCTCTTAGGTGTAATCACCAAAACAATGCTCAGATTCTCTCAAGGGTCCACATTACCTTTGAGAAAACCCTTTAGAGGACCTATATAGGCTTGTTTCTTTAAGTTATTCTAACTAAATGGGATTTAATTACCATATAAATGGGATAACATGGAAGATAGCTTGAGGTACAAACCAAACACACCATATATCAACCATAACATTATTTGGGCCACATTCCATGTAGGGTCAAATCTAACCTGGGATCCCATATCCCATCTGAGTTTCCTTGGAGGCTTTGGTGTATTTACCACACTAAACATTGACTAGTATCCTTTCCCCAAGACATATATATAATATGATTTTAAACTACACGACTTAGTTGTCATCACATGACCATACAAGGTATGAAATGCCACATTAAATGTAAGCAATCTACATGGGATCTTATTCCTTTTATAAGGATATGTATGAATCCCATTTCATGGGACCGATCATAACATAATAAAATCATTTATCCATAGTTGGTGATAAATTTCAGAGCACCACAATGTGTGGCTCAAAACCTGCATCGTGATAATAAATGTACAAAAAATCTCTAATATATTCAAAAAAGTGTACCATCGATGGAGAACCTACAATACATATAGATTTATCCATTTACAAAAAACATAAAACACAAAAAAATTATTCCAAATTATATGAATTATAATAGTTGATTATTACTTTATGAGTGTTCATCTCATAAATGGTAATTCATGAAGGATTCGAAAACATATCTTAAATATATAAGAGTGTTATGAAGTATAAAATAGTCCCCCCCAAAATGTTGTGATGAGTTCAACCTCCCATACTCCCAACCAATGTGATTACCTAAGAATCATTATATCCATTTACCACTGACTAACTACCTTTTCCTAGAAGATTCATGAAACATCTAAAATAAGGGAACTGTTTGGTGTTTCTATCTCCATTAAGAAAACCCATTGGAAGCCATTCAAAAATAGTAAATTTGATGTGAATGATTGTGAAACATTAAAACCCCCACAATCATATTATAACATGTAAACAAACATGAACTATTCTTTTGGAAATTTTTACTATCTATTTTAAATTCTATATCAATAAGTGCATTCATTCATGGAATTTAAAAATCAACTTTAATACATCTATTTCAAGAGTTTATTATTGAATTCCTAACCAATCAATAAATTTGGGGTTTTCTATCACAATTTTAATTCATTAGGACTCATGTTATAATCAACACCCATTATATTTTCTATGATACATACATTTCTATTGAAATTTTTTTCCATGTTCCTCAAATAATATAAGGTATTTAAAAGTATATATTGTTTTCCCTCTATCATATTCTTTTTATACAACTGTTTTCTTATATATGGTGGAAAACCATACTTTATTTGGGTAATGTAAAATTTTTGTAATGTCCTGGAAAATACATCCCTGTCAATATAATAGAAATTGTATATGACTATGTAAAAGATTTACCTTGGGGTAGAAAAGGGTTGGTTAAACATTGAATATTTCATCACCATATTGTAGGATGAGTGGGCCTAAGACTGAACAACTAGAGAGACACTTCTAGGGGGATATGCTTTGGAATTTCACATGCTCTTAATGAACCATGATGAAGGATTTTTCCAACCATTTCCTTGGTCTCCCAGCAATTCAATATTTTTAATCTAATTACTATATTCCATGGATATCCTAGCACATTGTAAATAACCTTACCATTATATTTCATTAATAAGGGTACTTTATTTTATTATGACAATACCCCATGTCTTCTACATTGATTAAGTGATAATCTATTAGAAATCCATATTATTTTATTTAAGGTGGAAGTATTTTGTTTTCTAATTTCTTCATTATATATATAGCTTTGTTTTATTCAGTAAGTGGTTCATCAGGGAATGATATTAAAGATCATGATAAATCTTTTGGTGAATGCATTAGACTAAATCTGGGGATGGGTGTCCCCCAAAATTATACATTCCAAGATGCATAGACAAGTATCATGACATAAAACAAGTTGGGTATTAGTATATACCATTTCCCATGATAGAAAAGTTTCATGGATCAAGGAATTGATTGTAAGTATGTGGTATATGGAATTATATATTCCCTTAGTATGAGATCAATTATTATTGTTATCTATGTATTTATTTATAGTCATGGATATAGCATTACCTCAGTTTCATTTGATTATGGATTCATGTTGTTAATCAATTCTTTCCATATCACTTATTCCATGTTTATGTTATGAAAGATTCTATTTCATACTACTCTTTACTAAGAGTATGATATCAAAATTATTTATTTTTCTATCCCAAGGAAAACTAGAGGAGGACTATGTGTAATTTTCATGGATATTATGAAAGGTACAATCATGTTTTCCAAACATGTTCTTTCTGTATTTAATATTTTCAATTGTAATGCATGTTTTAATCTAGTATTAAAAGACATGAAAATAATTAAATCTTTTGTGAAATCTTTTACTTTTTTCGAATAATATAATATAACTACCAAAATTTAGTTTTTGGAGTTTGGGGTGTTATATTTGGTACCTACTATAGATTAATGACAACATTAGGGATTAGATTTAGTGGAATCAAGTTAGATAGAATAATTTCTATGAAAAAACATTAATATTTCTAGGGAACACTCAAGATAGAATAATAGGAATGATATTTTACAATTAAATGTTAATAAATAATTATTTTTGTGATTTTTTTAGAGATGGAGACTAACATGATGAATGATATATTTATCAATGGTTATAGTCAATATATGGATATACCCATAGAACAAGCTAATGAATCTAGAGTTGAGTCTAACAAAATCATAACCATATTATGGTAGTTGACCTTGTTTATGAAAAATAATCTTGTCTATATAGGGAATCATGATGATCTTAAAAAATGTCCAACTATATTGTAACACTTCATATTACAAAAACACACAAAATTTAGTGTAACTAATAATCTATTGGTTATTGAACAATGGATCCAACCCCTAATAGGATCATTTTCACTTTCAGAGGTAGTAAAAAGAAAAATTTCATAATGGAAGTCTATCATATTATGGGAGATGTAAACCAATGGTTGTTGCTAATTTAAAAAACTAAAGAGGAAGATGAGATCATGTACATGTAATTATGAACCTTCAAGGAGGTAGTCAATGAAAAATAATTTCCTCATGAGAAAATAGAGGAAATTAAAATTTATTTACACAATACTAGATAAAAGGAGGAGAAAAATGTTACTGAATATAAGGATAACTTTAAAAGGTTATATTCTCATGTTGCGTATTATGTTTTTAGAACAAAAATTAATATTTATAGTTTCATTATTGTATTAAAATTGATCTTTCAAAGTGAATTTTTCTCTCAAAAATTTTCATCATATGATGATATAGTCTCAAGTTCCATTATGATAGAAAATTATTTCTTCAGGATGTATGAATTTAAATAAAATTAGAAGAAGATGAGGTTACATGATAATTTTTAGAAGACTAATACAGCTAAGGGTGTGAAAAGAAGGATGTGATTTCTCACATGTAATAATTTTATGAATAAACACCCAAGGTCTTTTATGAAGGGAACCTGAGTTCCTTATAAGTGTGAAGAAAATGACCAACAAGCTCACCAATGTAAGAGAAAGTTAGAATCTATTGATTTATAATTATTTAAATATATGGGGAAGGGAAATTATGAAAACCTATTCCCAAAAAACCAAGGAAATTTAAATTAGAAAAGGCCAAGATTATGAAGTTACCAAATCTAAATTCAATGTTCCTAATGATGTAGTGGTGGATACTATGATTATTTACTAAAATTTAGATATTTTTTAATTTTATTCTTCATCATCACATTATTTTATACCTTAAATTTTTTCAAAAATCACTAGATTCTTTTCTATAATCTTATTAAATAAGTTATCAATTAATACACTAAGTGGGAGTCTTATTGAAATGAAGATGTGTTATGTAGTTCAAATTATGATGCATGTGCTTACCCTATTATAAATTTGGTTATCATACCCATGGTTGTATTTCATAAGATATTTGATTTAGATTGAAATTAAAAGTATAATGAAAAGATTTATTTCCAAAAGAAGGATATTATGATTCACTAAATTAAAGTAAAATATATTATATTTAAATGGAAAAATTTCATCATCAAAATTAGGTCCTAATCCTCCCTAATAGCAATACTTAATGAAATTCTTTCTAAAGTGTAAGATCAAGTGAGATATATGTATTATTAAGATATACTTAGAATAGAGGATGTACCTATGGTAAATAAATAAATTTATTTTTTTTCAAAAGAATTACATGGTCATTCAATAGTGCAAAAAGTTGGGTTATCCATTGAAATCTTTTCATATAAAAGGACTATATCTAAAAATCCTTAAATAATAGAAAAAGTGGATTTAGTGGTGTTAAAGAAATGGTTGAAGGAGTTTAATTATTAAGGATTTATACACCCCAGTGTTTCATAATGGGGATCCACTATTTATTTTGTTAAAAAGAAGGATGGGTCCATGAGATTATGCATTTATCATAGAGAGATAAATTACATTAATATAATTAATATGTATTATTTTCCACATATTTATGAATTATTTGATAAAATTCAAGGATTCCAATACTTTTCAAATAATATTATTCAATTTGGTTATCATAAAATATGGGTGAAGAAGGATGATATATCGAAGATAACATTTTAAACATGCTATTAAAATTATGAGTTTATGGTAATGGATTTTAAATTAACTAATTTTTCTTATATAATTATATATATGATTAATAGAGTATTAAAGGAGTATCTTGATAACTTATTGGTTGTATTTATTGATAATATTTTGATATAATATATGGACTATGAAGAGCATGAGAGCCATCTTTAAATAATTCTAGATAACCTCAAGAAAAATGAATTATAAGGGAAGTACAATAATTGTGAATTTTTACTCAATAAAGATTATTTTTTTGATATATTATCTCCAAGTATGGAATATATGTTGAATATTCAAGGAAAGAGTTTTTAAAAAATGAACTACACTGATGAACATAACCAATATCTTATGCTTCTTGGGTTTATTAGGTTAATATCAGTAGTTTCTCTAATATTTCCGCCAATTGGAAAACCTATTGACTATGTTTAACATATAATGAGGTTTAATTCACATGGTCAATAGAATTTGTGGGAATTTTTGAAGATATAAAAAGGATATTTATTAATTTACCAATATTAACTTTACCATTATATACGAAAGGATTTTTAATTATTAGTGATTCATCGAAGAAAGGACTTTTCTATATCCTTGTGTAAAATTGTATAGTGATTTAATATGCAATAAGGTAGCTAAAAATACATGTAATAAAATATCCAACTAATGTAATTGAGTAGGTAGTCATATATTTATTTTGAAAATATAGAGACACTACCTATATGAAAAAATACATGATATTTATATGGACTAAAAGAGTTTTATGTGTATATTTTCTCCGAAGGAGCTCAACATGAGGAACATAAGATATTTTTAACTACACATGGACTATAATTTCTTGATATAATATCATCCAAGTAAGTAAAACAAGGTGGATAATGTATTGAGCATGAGATACCATGGAGTTCTAACCATGATTAATATTAACAAAAATCCTATATATAGAAATCTAGTAAAGATGGATATGTTGATTTCTAGGTGAGGGGATACATATTTACTTAACAAAGAAATTTATAAACCATAATTATATTAAATGATTAAGAAGTCCCAATAAAATGATTGGAACAAAAAAATTATGATTAAAATAGTGAATGATGGAAAATTTATAAATTTTATCTATGCAGATAGAGTGTTGATGTTAGAGAAGTGGTTATGTGTCCTATCGATACCAGAGTAAAAAAAGGGAATTATAAGATGGAACACATATCATGAATTTATCTATACACCATTATATAGTAATGATGTATAGGTATCATAGAGAAAATTTATTGAGGGATGGTATGAAGTGGGTGATTGTAGAATATGTATCTTGATTCTTAGTATGCCATTAGGTACGAGATAAAAAAATATTATAAGGGAGTCAGGAAACCTCCCCCTATAACTATATGCAAGTGAGGAAATTATACAATGGAATTTTTCATAAGACTCTCAAAGAATACCAGGAATAATAATTCTATATGGGTCATTATTGATCATTTTACCATGTTCTATCATTTCATAGTGGTAAGGGAAGATATAATCCTTAATTTACATACCCAATTCTATATCAATGAAATCATAAGGATTCATGGGACACATGTATCAAAAGTATTTTATCATGACCATCGGTTCACATAAAAAATATAGAATAATATTCTAAGTAATTTCAATAATAAGATACATTTGAGCATAGAATATCATCCCCAGACTAGTGTGTAGCCTGAGAGGACTATCTAGTCTTTGGATAACACCCTGAGATCATTTTCTCTTGACATCCATGGTATGTGGGATCAATATCTAATTTTGGTGAAATTTTTATATAATAGTGGCTTCCATTAAATAATATAGATGGAACCATATAAAGTATTGTATAAGAATATGTTTCATACTCCAACCAATGGGGTAGATGTTAAAAAAATAAACATAGTTGTCATGGATCTTATAGTGGTGAAAATTGTTAAAGTATGGAGTATTGAAGATCACATTAAAGTATCCCAATGAATAAAAAAGAGTTATGCTGATAATATAAGGAAAATATAGAATTTCAAGTCAGATATCATGTTTCCATGAAGGTTTCCCCATGGAAGAGTGTTTTATGATTCATTAAAAAGTGGATGTTAATCCATAGGTATATTTGTAATTTTTAAATACTAGAAAAAATTGGGACTGTAGCTTACATGTTGGATGCGCTGTCCAGGCTTTCTAATGTAAATGTCATATTCATTGTTTTATTACTAATGAAGTACTTGTAATATCCAATGTATGTGATCATATGTGAGGGAATATATTTGGGGCCTAAATTGACTTATAATGAGGAGTGTATATATATATTCTTGGCACCAAAGAGAAATTATTGCAGAAGTGGGAAACATGTCTAGGGAAAGTCCTCTTGAGAGATAAAAAACTAGAAGAGACAACCGAATATAATAATGATTATATAATGGTGGCGTATCGACATTTTTTTAAATCACTGATATATAACCCAATTTGAAGGATGGAATTATTTTGGGGGTTTATGTAACACCAGAGACTAAACTATATTTAAACAACACAATATTAAAAACTATTATGAAATACACCCTTTAAGGACCATTTAATCATGAAATTATTTGATATATTAATTTAATAATTTAAATTTGACTAAATTAACTTCATTTTTTATTTCATTATATGAAAAATATATTTTTTCAAATTTTATTTCTCTTTTTCTGAAAAGGTTGGGTTTTAGTCGAAAATACCGTTTCCAAGAAAAATGTATCTTGTAAAAAAATTTCATTATATAAGAATTATATATATTTTTAGAAAAAAAATTCTGCAATAAAATAGGAATTTAAGAAATAAAAACATGATTTTTTTTAAATTATAAATCCTATGTGCAATGTTTTTAGAACTAATTTAAATGTTACTTCAATAAAATCAACTATGTGTAGCCATTCATTTAAAACATTTATTTAGAAAGAAGATTTAGTTTTGTATTAAATTTAAAGACTCATAAACTTTTTTTTATAAAAAATAAACATATGTAATTAAAATTATTATCCAAGATAACTTTAACTTACATATAAATTTAAATATTAATTAAATTATTTCTCTAAAAACTGGTTTTATGTTATTAAGTGTATTTATTTCAAAATTAGTTTTTAAAGCATTAAATGTTTTATTTTATAAATGTATTTTTAATTTTAAAATTTTAGGTATAAACTTTTATTAAAATTTAAATCTTAATATTTTTCAATAATATTAATTACCAAAGTTAAAGATTAATTAGCACGATAAAAGTAAAAGTGGTAAATTCAGTTTAACCTAGTATAAAAGACCAATTTTTTTAGAAATATTCTTTTAATGGAATGGATGGGATTTGTATCTAAAAATAAATATTTCCCCTAAAATTCTTTTTTTTTTCATTTTTAGGCCTTTTAAACTTGAATAGTAACCTTACATTATTGAAGATTCAAGAGTTACTTCCAAAACTACACTTTCCTTCACATTCAAAAGGGTATCATCTTCCCCACTTCATGAATAACCTGCAATTTGAATTTATCCTTATAAATATTCCATTTAACTTCCCCTCAAATCCTATACCAGTAAAATAATCATATTTTATCTCATAGTTATCCTAGTCCCTTCATATTTAAAGAGGATTCCAAGGAAAATTCAAATCCTCAAGATGAGTATTACCAACTAATTAGTATTATTCATAATTATATTATTTAAAATAAATTCCATACACACAAGTATAATGATATTATTTATATTTATATACTAAAATTTTACTATATTATATTTTTTAATATTATTCATTCATATACTACATCCACTAAGAAAAAAACCTGCAGTTCTTGTATTGTGAGGACTACCGCCTCCCTGATATAATGTGTTCCATTTTTCCTCAACACAATACATATTTGGATATAGTATAATGTTGATGGATTAATATTATTTTTTTGATATAATTAATGTTCTTCTATGTAAAATTAGAGAACTTACTAATGAAATGACCTAAAAATGATCATTGATAATTTTATCATTTAATATAAGCATGCTAAAATGATTATTTTTATTCAAATCATGTAATATTTTAATATCCATTACCTCTCATTATAATTCATCAAAATTATAAAAAATTAAACTAATAAACACTAAATAGTATCATTATTCTTACTTTATAGTTATATTACAACAAAACAACCTCATAATCATTCATTAAATCAGGGTACATTCATGTTTTGTCTATTTAACGACGAACTTGAACAATACTATACATTTATATCATGGAGGACTATGAAAACTTATTTAATGATAAAATATGATATAAATTTTTAAATAATTAATACTATTTTTTCCTGTGAGATATTATATTTATATATATTTCACCAATTAAGGAAACATACTCTATTTATCAAAAATTACCAAAACATGATTTTTTTGACATCATCTTCGTAGAAAAGGTCTAAAAAACTCATTAAAGAAATTTAAAATATCATAAATTAATATTAATTATCCATTATTGTAAATTCAATTTCATATTAATAATTTACTTTTGAATACTAATGAACACAAAAACCACTATTTTGAAATCGGTAAAAATAATCCAAACTATAAACATCGATGTAGAAAACTAGAATAATTCATGTAGAGAATAATTTTAATATAGAGTATGAGTGAAAATGGATATGATTAATCACATATATTTAGTTATTAAAATAGATATTTTTCTAATACAGGAGGTTAAATTTTGTTAATGGAATCTTGGACAAGAGGTAATGGTTTTCCGCCTCAAATTCCTCACTTTGAGAAATATTTTATATTATGAACCAAATTGAATTTATGAGGGGTATATAGTTAAAAATAGAGATCTTATATCAACAAATTTCATTATTCATGGTACTTTAAAATCATTTTTATTTCCTCTCCTTCAATAGGTTATGATTGAATTTATACCCAAGCCATAAGTGGGGTTTTTAGTCTCAATTTTCATTCTTTGAGACTCATGTTATAATCATAATTTTTTTTTCTTTTTTGTGGTGCATAAATTAACATAGGAGGCTTTGGGATATTACTCATAGTATTTAAGGGATTTAAAATTCAATATTGTTATCCCTATTTCATATTATTTGTATTTAAGAGTTATATTATCCATGTTGTAAAAACTATATTATGTTTTTGTAATGTAAAAGTATGTGTTACTTCATAAAAAATACATCCCTATCTAGATACTGGAAAATAGATATAGTTACAGCAAGGATTCAGATAGGGGTAATCACGAAAAAAAAAGGTTGAGTATTGAATAAATTATCACCAAGAGGAATGATGAGTGGGCCTAAGACTACACACCTTGAGATACACTCCCAGAGGATATGCTTTGGAATATTTACATGCACTTTATAAACTGTATTGAATGTTTTTTCCTACCATTACCTTGATATCCTACCAATGAAATGTACTGAATTAAATTACAATCTTCTATTAAAAAACTAGAACATTTAATGTACTATCATCACTATATTTCTTTGAAAAGGATACTTAATGTTACATGGATGATAACCCATGAATTTAAAGATGATTAATTGTTATCCTCCTAGACATCCATATTATTCTATTAAAAGAGGAAGTTTTTACATCCATGTTTATTAATTATATGGATATCCAAGTTTTATTTAATAATAGGTTATTAAGGGAATGGTATGAAAGGTATTGATGAATCTTATGGTTAATGAATTTGAATTAATCAGGTGGTGGGCAGGGACAGAAATTATATTTCCCTTCAATGCATCAATCAATCAGTGCCATGAGAGAAATCATGTTTTATTTTCATTCACACCTCTTCCCGTGATAGGATAGTGTCTTGTACACAATAATTGATATAAATTTTTGGATCTATGACATTATAAATTTCATTCGTATGATATCAAAGATTATTGTTATCCATGCTTTCATTTATGTACATGGATAATTCATTCCCTCGATTTTATTATAATAAGTCTTCATATTGTTCATTGATTATTGAAATATCACTTATTCCTTGTTTATTTTGTATACTATTGAACTATATTATACTCTTTGCTGATTATATGTGAACAACCTTATTTGTTTAAATTTACCTAATAACCCTATATGAGGATTGTGTTTAATTTTCATGGATATGATGGAAGATCTAAACATGATCTCATAATATAATCATACTATATATTATATTTTAAGTGTAGTGTATGTATATATCAATTTTTCCATGAATAATAAAATATTATATCCTTTAATAACTCTTTTACTATGTACCAATAAAGTTATATAACTATCATATCTCAGTTTCTAGAGTTCTGGTTGTCATAGAGAAAACCCAATTGATAATGATTTCAAAAATTGATTGATGCAAGACCTTACATCTACACCCATTGACTCAAGAGTACAGTAATAAAAATACATTGATCTAAATAGTGATTAGAAAACCCTTCCATCATAACTATGGTTTATGAGAACCCTTTTGAGCATCATCAGTAGCCAAAAAACCCTTATTTTTTCTTATTGAGCCTTTAAACTTTCTTATATTACCCATTATCTTTCTATCAATTATAACCTCTCTATCTAAACTTATTTCATCTTATAATATTTCAGTGAGAGTTGAGAGGACATTGAAATTTTGTTTCTAGTATAAAAACCATCACTTTTCTCCCTTATTCAAAGAATTGTTTTCTTGATTTTTCTATCTAGAAGAAATGTGTATTCTACATCTTGGTTCCCATTAAAACCAAGGGTTTTTTGTTTTTTCTTTCTCCATTAAAAAAATAGAATTTTTTGTTCGTAGTTCTTGATAAAACAAAGGGGTTATATAGACCTCTTAATCTTTCTTATAGGGATGATATATAGGGGAACATCATCAAGTATTTCTAGACTCCATTATCAATGCATTCCTCTTCCATCCACAATCTGAATTTACTTTTCTTCTACGCTTGTACTTCAATTAATTTTTTTAAAATTTATTCAACAGTTATACTTATGCTTACTTTATAACATCACATAAAACATCAATTTATTTATCATTTTAATTTTGTAATGGGAATTCACTCCCCTTATTTCAATTATTTCTCCAACCAATATAAATACATTTTTGGGTGTCCTGGTTAAATTTTTAGCCACCAAAATATTATTAGTTATATTAAATGATTAAGGTTTTTTCCTATGAAGTGCTATAATATCACTACATCATGTTGTGATTAAAGAGGTTCCTATTTAGAGTTAAGATTATTACTCATAAATTTTCCCAATATATTTATAATATTATTAAATAAAACTCCCATCGTGTTGATTCTCTTAATTGGGAAATACCTATATAAGTTACAGGTGTTCATACAATTATAATTCCTTCCCCTAAGATAAATTTATAAATAAGGGAATATGCTTAATTAGATTAAAACATTATGAATATTAACATATAGTATAAAATTAAATTTGTAAGTAAATGTTTTTGGGAATTCATTATCATAATGATCATTCTAAATGTCTTCATCTAAAATATTGTTCCCAAGTTTTCTACTAAAGATACCCTAATACCAACTATAATGTCCCTGACTCCAGTATCCCAGAGTGAGTGTTTATTATATTACATTGGTACAAGATACATGTGATTACATATTACAAGATTGAATATTTTTGTAGTATTGGGATACTTAATATATACATTATTCTCACATGACATTGAAAACATGAAATATAACTTCAAATTCTAAAGTAAACATTATTATTTATTCTATTATATTCTTATAATCATTATGAGCAAACTTATGAGTACCCTAGGTATTATAAACAAAATAAAAGGGTGGTATTAGATGATAAATATAGGATAATATATAAAAATATATATTATATATTAACCAATTAATGTGTAATATAAAAATCATAAATAACAATCATGTATTATATATAACTAATATCATGAAAGTGGAATATTTTTATAGATTACATAATAACATAAATTTTGACATAGATAACACCAACTAGTCTCATAATGATATAATTCATAGTGTCAGACATCATAATCACACCATCAAGGCCTAATGCAAAGACATCATACATAAATTGGTATAGAATATGCTAAATACCCATGCAATTATCTATCACGAGGCTCCCCAAAGCATCAATGGGATATCTAATTCAATTCACACATATCACTAAATAATTCCAATTCATTAATCAAATGAAGGAATGGGTATAAAATATAATGCACAATCATTATATATTTTTAGTAATCATTCTTAATGGAAAAGTAGTATAGGAAATATTAATATTCTACCAAAAAAATAAATAAAAAAATTATCAAAAAAATCCAGAAAATGATGGTAGATGATATCATTAAATATTATCTAGAGTGAAGTATAAAAAAATTAATGGATGTTGATGAAACTGAAAAATAACATTATAAATGCATTATAATGTTTCTTCGAGAATAAGAAGAAACAACCTTTCCTTTTTGTGAATTTTATAAAATTAAAAAATTCACATAAAAATGTGAATAGTATTTTTTTTGAAAAACAATGAAAACATCTAAAGAAAAATTAATATCTAATAATTTTTATAATGGTAGGAAAATAAAGGTAATCTAAAAACATTAAAAAAATTCTTTTCACACTTTGGTAATAAAATTCATTGTGACCCATACAGAAATAGTTAAAAAGATTTATTTTAAACCATTGTAATGAAAGACAATTATTGTTCAAAATGGCCATTAACAATCATTTTAGTAAGGATAAAAAAATTATTAAAAAAATATAATGTATATTGACATGGAATAAAAATAATTCTGACCAAATGGGAGAAATAAGGTTAGATTTTTTTATAAATATTCTCTTAGTTATTTTTTAATAAAAATGTGAAACAAAAGATAAAAAGGAAATATAAAATCCAGAATAACCATATGAGAATAAAATAGATGTATTTTTATAGAAAAATAGCATATAAGTTACCAAATGAAAAATTTAAACATAAATAACACCAATAAAAAAACCGATTGTTAAATATACCCATAACTGCAACATATGCTTGGTCGATGTAACATAACAAATTTGATCAACCCATAATGTTACCCAAATTATCCCACCAAAACATAAAGAGCATGTTCTTAACTATCAAACGTTATTATTAAGCACCTAGGTATCATAAAAAGAGAATATGGGAATGATTTCAACCTTAACAAACATATAATAAGATTGAGTTAATCATAGAGACACAAAAGATAAACTAAATATATGTCATATATCAAAAAACCATAAAGGCCACAACCCACAACTAGATTCCATGTTCTCAAACAATAACTAAATGACTAAATGGAACATGGAACCTAAAAAAGTAATGGATCCATCTATATGTAAATATAATTTACCATTATCACAACCCATCAAAAAATAAACATGATTCAGTAGAGCCATCCACTACATGATTCCCTTCTTTCTAGTAGTATCCTATAAAACCAAGGTTAAAATTTACCAAAGGAAAAAAGAAGGTTGTCATCACTAAACTATAGTCGGATACCACTAACGAATACATAATCTTTATATCCATGGACATCAATTATTTCTTGTATAAAATCATATTTCTTAAACACTTATAAAGAAATCATTTTCCATATTAGAAATATTCATGTTGTTTTCTTTTTAAAAAAACATCCAATTCTTTCAAAATCTTTCCGTATTAAAATAAAAAGTTAAATATGAAATATTACATATCTAATTGAATAATAAGATAAATATACATTTTTTACTAATCAATATCCATACCAAGATTAAGTGTGAAAGAAATAATATTGAAAAATCATGCACATAATGTAATCTAAAAGCATCAAAAGACGGAAATCCATGACACAAGGGTGTGCAGAAGTAAACCACTAAGAAATTCACAGGAATACTTTCTATGATATGTGACTCCTAAAATATAGGAACCATGGTTTTATGTAAATTATTCCCCATATCCTCCATGGCATCAAGGGAATATCCCTTAGTTATAAATAACTCCACTTGGGATCAACTTTGTTTAGTTTTTTCCTGTACCCCAAGTTATACCCTTGTGATTTATACCACAATTATGTCCAAGGAAAAAAACTATGTTTCATAAAACATTTTCTAAGGAAATGTTATATCAAATTCAAGAATACATTTTTATAAAAATATTTTTATAGAGATACCATGCCTATCTCATGATTGAAAAACAATTTCCTTTATAAATTCATCTTTGAGAAGATTTGATAAAAAATAATGTGTCACAAATAGTTCCCATAAAACACCACTTTTGAAAACATGACCATATACATCAAAGATTAAAACTAATTTTGATATCCCAAACTAAAGGAGAGAATCATAAGAACAAAAGGTGTGATAGAGTATTGAACATAAGATAAAAACACCCACAGCATGAATGATGAATATGATGTTTCCTTCTTAAATGGTGATGGGGGAGTAAGATATTGGATACAAAGAATCTAGATATGATAGAAATTATGTCAATTATCGAGTTATATACTATATATTGTGATTTATTCCCAGTTTTGAACAATTATAAGGAGAAGAAGATAAGAAACAAAATCGAACGAGTCTTTCTCACCATATTATGACTAATAGAGACCAAAGATTTATCTAGAATGAGTATTTCCTATTAGGGAGATGGAGAGATCTAAGAACATCAGATTTGAGCCTATAGAAAAAATATTATTATATTAGGGATGTGAGGGGGAAATTAGGGGTGATAAAAATTAATTTAGGCTAAAAATAAATTTTAACCCTTGCCAAAATGCTTGCCTAGTGGAGTCATATATGAGACAATACACCACATCAGATGGATGGTGGGTACTAGTATAATGAATATACTTCTAGATACTCCACTGATTGGTCAATGACACATACAGACATTCAGGTGTTATGCCAGCCCGCACTGATTAGCTAGTAGCCCTCTACTACCACCAACTACCCAAAAACCTTCTCCCAATATAATTTATTCACCCTGACTTCCAAAAAAAATAAAAAATAGATCTATAATAGTTCTCACATACTAGGGTGTGAAAAATATCCCAAAAATAAAACCATTATGTCCCAATAAAAGAACTTGATCAAGAACCCAAGAAGAGGCAAGGCCATTTTCATATCATTAAGGCCTCACACTCTGATGTCACATGGATGTTGACACCACACTTCCATATCACTTAGACCAATGAGATCATATCTCCACATGACAACTTATCTTATTAGTCAAATATCCAAAAAAATCCATAAATCACTTCCATCTTGAGTTCAATCATAACATTCTACCACTAAATCACATAGGAAATATCTGGATGGTATATATTTAATTTAGAAATCTAAAACACATAGTTTATTAAAGTAAAATGGTTAGGTAACACCAAATGATAGTCCACCTTCCCGAGTCTCTCCAAAATATAAAATGAGCTCTCATAAAAAGGTGCTAAAATACTATTCTTTCCCAAATGTACATGTCGTAGCTGAGGTAAAAATATAAGAAAATCTCTATCACCTACCATAATGTCCAAAAAATGGTAATGTAAAAAGAAATATGATTTTTGGTAACCCTGATCTATTTATAACCTCATTCAAGTCAGCTACATGATATCAATCATCTCATGAACAATTCCCAGTCCTTAATAGGAATTTCCTTTATCCTTTTGCTAATAAATATGAGATCTATGAAGTCTTTTATACAACACCTCAAATGTGGTTATCCTATTTCATGTTTAATAACTATTCTTTCAGGAAATCTCAATTAAGGGCATATGTTTCTCCCATGTTCCACTGAAGTCAAGCACAAATTACTAGAGGACGTATTTAATAATATGTATGGATCACTCTGTCTTTCCATTCATATATTGATATTGAGATTTTCTAAATTTAATTGAGAACCCATCAACATATACAATCCACTCGAAAAAAATATATAATGCGATGTTATTTATCAGGAAGGATAACAAATTGAACACCATGAAGTATAGAAATATCCCACACATTCATGTTCCTGAGATATTTTTACTTCATCTACTCCTTAATAGTTATGAAATTCATCGGTTTCCTAAGTCAATCATTAATCAACCATATCGTATCATTATCACTATACGTTAGTGTTTTCCTAATCAATAATTCCATGGATATCTCAATAAATTTCTACTTAGAATGGGTAAAGGTTTTAGAAACCCAATAGGCCTATAATGTTCCTCCATAATTTTTTGACCTGTAAGGAACTAATACATAAATTTTGTAATCAATTGTCTCATTCTCATTCTCAAATAATGAATTCTCATGTAATGATACATCTTGGTGACTCTAGGGTGCACAAAACAACTAGACCACTATTCACTATCCATAAACTACTGACCCATGTATATCAGAATAACCATCTTTACATGGAAGTTAAATACTCCATTAGGAGTCTGAGAACACTGACTTAATGTATTCCCACCATAATGATTATAGATAAAATATTTACACTCTTTATCCATATCCCACCCAAGTTGAATTGAGTAATACATAAATGATCCTTAATAAAAAAATATAGGATTACTATACCATCATCTATCCATTCATACATGTTTATATCAACAAAAAATACTATTAAGAACTACACTTCCACTGATTCCTTTATACCCTATGTTGGTATCTTTCTGCTAAAAATATTGGTGAAAACATTCCCTTTATCAGGGGTATAAGAGATATCAAAACCAAATAAATTATGGTACAACACCCATAATATTTATATCATGTCTTGATCCCTCTATGAAAAGATACAATTTAACATTTATGGTCTGAATACACCATAAACTTTTCTATGAAGAGATAGTGGAACAAATTCTTAATCAGGAACATCACTGTTTCAATCTCTAGATCATTGTAACTAAGAAGATACATAAGATACTATATATCTACCCTAGATCAGGGCACAACACAAACCCACAGTTTAGGATTCATGGTAATAATAATAAAAAATAATCGGCTTAGGATGAATCATGACTAGAGATAAAGTCAATCTATCTTTCAAAACCTCAAAATAGATCTAACACCAATCACTTGAAAAAATATTTTCAACCTTATAGGTCAACTCCATCATAGGGGATGCAATCTTGTAGATGTCTTGAACAAAGAACCTATAATAACATACTACTCAAATGAAAATATAGATCGAAAACACATTTATAAGATGATCCCAAAACATCACCACCTGGATCTTGTCAGGATCCACTAAGATAACTTTCTCATAAATCACAAGACCCAAAAATTTTACTTTCAATCTGATATTTAAATTTAGATATATTCTCATATAAATGATGTTCTATCAAAATTTAAAGGGTTATATTCAAATGTTTAGTATGATCCAAATCTAATCAATATGAATCATGGATATTTTCCCGGAAATGAACCACACAGGTATCCAGGAACTGATGAAATATTCAATTCATCAATTCTATAAACATCATAAGTGAATTATTATAGCCAAATTACATAACCAAATACTTATAATTCACGTACCATATTCTGAACTTCATCTTAGAAATATATTCTTCAATAACACTGAATTAGTGGTATCTTGATCTCAGTTCAATTTTCATAAACCACTGATCCCTTTGAGATGATAAAAAAGAAAATCAATATGGTGAAAGGGATATTTTCTCTTCACTGAAATTGGATGAGTTTCCAATACTCAAAAAATCCAGATATTCCAATATTCCTTCCTTTCAAAGAGAAATAGAGATTCCCAAGGGGAAATTATTGGATAAATAAAATCCTTAGCCTCAGGATCCTCAATTTAGACATTTAATTTTTTTTAGTTAAGTGGGATTCATTTGGTAAAAGTTATGGAAATTGGTATCATCCAAGGAAAAAAGTATATAGAGAGCTAAAAATACCTATGAAGTGATAACCTAGAGAGATAATATGGAAAACATTAGGATACTCAAACACCATTGTATGAATAGTGAAACTAATACATGGATCAATAACATTAAAAAAACTCTGAAAACTAGTAGGAGATCATCCCAAAACAAGGATTAAAAGGTCCTACACTCCCCAATATCAGATCCCACTCACCATGGAGGACATGAGTGACTCTATCAAGAGAAAATGTACTCAATGATAACATAAATGAAGCATGTATTTTTAAATAATTATTCAATACAGGTAAAAGAGAGGATAAATTTTTTTAAGATCAAGTAATAAAAATTCCCACAATGTTTCGTAGTTAGAAAACACCTCATGTTACAGAGATAATTTAAAACCATTATTCGATTTCCTTCACAAAGGAGTGGAAATAATCATTAGTAAGGGAAAATCTCTGAATAAAAGGAAAATATATCAATAATATTGTATGATATAAAGTAATTGGTTTCAGTTATATTAAATAAATCCATATCCATGGAAGATTTAGTAATCACCACACCTCTCATGTTAGTTGGTCCCTCCTCTGACTCCTCTAGTGCTCACTCTCCTGCATACAAATATCCAATCTCATCGTACCTTTCCTTTTTGACCTGAGAAACACTTTTGGGATGAGGATGATATCCCACCCATTTTTCTATGTCTCATGTAATATGATATCCCTTGGTGAAGGTGGAACCATATCTACTACTCTGGGATATTCTTTTATAGAAATGATGAAGATGAACAGATTGGAAATATGTGCAACACACCCTATGGGGCACTATAAAATCATGTTTTTTCCCTTTTTTATCGTGCTGATAAAAAACCACATGAATCTTCCTCGAAGTCCATTTCACACTCTTACCATCACCTTAGTGTTAATTATAGCACGTCATTATTTGACCATAAATCAAACACTCACTACGTTATACCATCACTGATTCTATATAGAGTCATTTTCCCCTTCTATGTCCACCATAATCATAGATAACTTTTTCAAAAACTTCCAGGTCGGTGGTTAGGAGCATAAGAATAATCATAGACCAAATATATTCCATCAAAACTATTTCAAAACTCCATGCCTTAGCATTGTTGTCAGAAAAAACCTATAAAGATAGGTGAACCAACTCAAAAACTAAGTAATACACTCCCTGGCAGATTTATCTCCCTGAACCAAAGTAAAAAAACACTCATTCCTTTAATTCTCTTAGAATCATTGGATAAAAGTACCAGTTAAAGGATTTCATGAAGGAATTTCAAGTGAGATTTTAGTGCAACTTTTTTTGTATAATGAATTCCCACTACGTCCTTCTTGAATCTTGAATCATGCATGCGGTGAGTTCAAAATTGGAGTCATCATGATTTTATAGAATGTGTAAATTCATCTCTATAATTACAATCCATTACTCTACATCCTATGTAAACATTTCACCAGAGATGATTATTGGATATTTCTTAGTGAATTCTGAAGAATATTCCACAATTCATTACAATTTAACATCAGGGACTAAACCCAGATACTATATTGTTCTAATGATTGTATCCACTAAAAATGATCAAATATGGGATTTGATCTAGGAAATTCTTTACTTCATTCTCTCTTTAAATCCAATGTATTCTTATTCTTGATGGGAATATTACATAAATCATTATTGGTATATATATTATTTATAATAAATATTATATTGTATAGAAATTTAGATTTTCATTCCCATAAAATATATTTTTTTTTGAAAATTGATAAACATATATAATTTTATGATTTCCCATAGTAGTGATCTTTAAAAAATAATTACGTAAGATGTAATATAAGGGAGTAAATTCATAGGATTCATAAACTAACCATATTATTTACACAGTCATATTAATAAATTAATAAATGAGACAATAATCTAATATAATCCTTTATTGATTAATTAATCTACTTCCATATGATAGAGGTTTCTATATTAAGATCCTTATTCATGATAAAAACACACTAAGACCCATAACCATCTTCATATTCTTTATTTGCATATAAAACGCTAGGAAATCATGAATATAAGGATGGATCCCTCTCATAAACTGAGAAAATAAGTTTGGACCATGAATACCTACAATGGAGGGATGATTTATTTCCATATTGGTGATGATGATCAATATATTTGTGTCTTCTCTTTAGTGTAATGTATAAAAATTAACAGCAATTTTATATTTCATTTTTATCACATTTTTCATTTATCTTGCATGAGAGATCCTTGTATTGGGTTTATAAATTCTCTTTATATTTCTAATAAGTATTATTAGATTCATAATAAACATAAAAATTGTATTATAGAGAAATACTAATTTACATCTATGATATCTTGCATTGAAATTAAGAAGTAACCATAAGGAGAGCATCATTTTTTAGGATTTATGAAAATATGGATAATAAGTTAACACTTACTTAGATCATCTATGTAAAGGTAACGAAGGATTTACAATTACATCGAGTGGTATGTGTAAGTACCATCACTCCTAAACCTTATATAGACTGTACTATGTAAGGGTCACCTGGAATTACTCTTATGAATGTACGGGAACCCAAGGCATATCTTTACAAGATGGGTTCATGTAAATGGAGTTTAGAATGAAAGCCTTATGTAAATGGTTTGAATAAGTATTTTATTTAGGGTTTGATATTAATTACCAATATACATAATGGTAGTTTAGGGTTTCAGTGTCTTTTATAAAGGTGATTTATGAATCTAGTAAAGGTTATGTAGTAATTTAAAACACACGTAAATGTTATGCGTGTTTAAAATGGGTTACGTAAAGGTAGATAACCACTTACTCCTATGTGAAACATGACTATGTAATTGTAACCAAGGGGTTTCTTTATGTGTATGGGTTGATTAAACACAATAAAATAGGATACCCTTATGAGAGGGCTCCAAAAATGGATTACACTTTTGCAGAGTGTCCATGAAAGGGTAGATGGAGCTTACCCTTGTAGAATCGATTTTAATTGTTTATAAATATTTATAAATCATATATGATACAATAAATATAATTATTATTATTTTAGAAGTTAGTAACATTTTTAAATCCATTATATAAGAGTTTTAGACAGGTACGAAGAGTATCATACCTAAGCTAAGGGAATTTCCATCTCACATTCAATTTTCATAAGATCTAAGAAATGTTTACAACCTATTTCTTGTGTTTGGTGTATTTAATACCCATATTATATTTCATATCATAAATACAGTTTTCTTCTGGGAATTTAAATACTCATTTGATGATATCTGGCATATGATTTAAATGTTCAATGTGGAATGGGATGCTTTGAATGTTGAAATAATTATTCCTTGCTCCATTTAAATATTCATGATATTATTTTACATAAATATTTATATGGGTATAAAAGGAATATAAAGGAAAGAATATTTCTATTTTTAATTTTCTTAAAAATTTTTACAAAGTAATATATTAATGTTTTTGGAAAAGGTAAATTCCTTAATATATTTATTATCAAATATTTTTTACGTAAGAATTTATGGGGACATATTTATCATCCATGTTCATGTTTCATTAAAATGTATTTAAAAAAAATTATTAAAATTATTTTTAAATTGTTTATAGAAACTTTTACTCATGTTATATTTTATAAAGAAAATCTTTCTCTCATTTTTCTTTATGAGGTACTTTATTTGACCTTTTCAACAAAGTACTAGAAGAAAGTTTTTTAACTTATATGGAAAGAGTGGATTTTTCCACCATAGTAATGCCTTAATGTTTTAAGCATAATTTACAAGATTCAAAGATTATTTTCAATGAAAATTATTTATTATTAAATTTCGTGGAATTTTAATTAAATATTTTCAATAAAATGGTTTATTGATTTAATGAATCCTCTAATGATTTTATTAAAAACATTTCCAACTATTTAAACATATTTTATAGGATCTTATGTTTAATTAATGTTGATTTATATTGATACAACCTATCATATAATGTTGAAGGGTTTATGAATAGTTTGACTGTGGATGTTCTACTTTTATACCAATAATGGTTTATAGAAAATGTATTATGATTTTATACGATTGTTTTAATACGAATGTTTATGTTGGTTTTCGTTTACACCTTTCATATGAGAAATGCATTGGATATTGTAATTGATGGGTAGTGCCCACTATATCCCCTCGATATATTGGTAGGTCTAATGAGTCAAAATAGTTTGGGTTTCTACTCATTAATGTATGCTTTCTTGGATGAAGTCTTGAAATTATGTTTTTGATGTCCGACATTATTCATTCTATCATTATCAAATTAGTTATTGATATTACATGTGATTATTTGACAATTAGTATATCTATGTGAATGCTTATATAGATTTGTTTTATTTATAGTTTCTATATTATGATCAAGATTATATTTTAATTCCTTATTGTTTTTATAAACCATGTCTTAAAGGTTTATGCATATAGATTTCATAATATTGTTTACCCTTTACTGATCATATGATCTCACCCATTTCTTATGTTTTATTTTACTAGGATTCCAAGAAGTGTCTTATGACTAATATACAGGGGTAATATTGGATAATAATGGTTTTCTCAAAATATTATATATGTTGTATTTAATTTTTTAAATTTTAATATAATGTTCATGTATGTAATCTATTTTACAAGACTACTAAACTGATCGGTCCTTTGGGATTGGATTCCATATAGTAATTCCAATGTATGAAAATAATTCATTGATTCTAGGATATTGGGGTCAGGGTGATATACTTGTTACCAATGGAATTGTATCAAAAATATTGGAAATTAGATTTAGAAAACATAAATTAGGGAACATAACCCTAATATAGATTTTGAGGATAGGTATAAAATAACATCCATGAATTTTGGTAATATATATATTATGTGAGTATTCCTAGAAAATACTTCTTTTTTTGGATACTACAAGTGGACGTGGTTATAGAATATAGGTACATAGGATTAAAAACTCTCAAAAGGTGTTTTGGGCATAACTCGGGGTAAGATTGTATACCTTAATTGGACTTACTATGCACCTAGTTTGACTCTATTAATGGATATTCTTGTGATAATTTACATTTTATTTCCAAACCATTATAAAGGATTTAAATGTAAATATTCCAGCAAAGAAATCATTTTTATGATTATGAGACAAGATATGAATTAATAATCAATTTTGATTAATTATTTTTAGTTTTTTGATTAAACATTACGACATGGTATAACATAGTGCGTGTCAACATTTAAAAATGGAAACCAATAGAAAGAATGCGAACCTCACTAATGCACAATATCTAAAGAGTAATAAGGATCCTATCCTCCATAGTCTAAAGCCAATATTTCATAGGGAAATAATATAAATATCATTCTCATCATATGAGGATATAATGTCATGTTATAAATGGATAGGTAAAGATTACATTAAGTATTATGGTTTTTGAGGGACATATGAGAATAAAAGGATTGTGGGAAAAATTTTAGATAAAGGGAAGAAGGGAAAGAAGTATTTTCCCACATATGATATTTGTGGAAGGAAATACCTTGGTTCCTACATAAAAGTAAAAAAATTTTACTTCATGTGTGGAGAAAAATGACATCATGCTCGTGATTATATGGGAAAGAAAGAAGCTATCAATGTTCAATGTTACTATTGTAATAAAATGGGACACTATGAAAATCAATGTCTCATGCATCAAAGGAATATAACCTGAAAGAGGATAATAGATCATGATCAATATTATGTTACTACCATGTATGAAGAAGAATTATTACCGTGATCATGTTTAGATACTTGTATTATGTCATTTTGGTATTTAATCATCGATGCACTGGTTGTAAGAATTATGGGATATATAAGGATTGTATTGAAGTACTTCTTCTTTAAATATTTTTAAACATGATAATTTTCTTTATGGTTTTAACGTGATAAATGTATTCATATTTTTGGTATGTGAAAATAAGTTAAAAATTATGTTGTTTGTGGATAATCATATGTTGATATTGAGTTTGGAAAATTAGAGACCTTATTGGACTGTTAACTAGGACAAAAGTATTTCTGGATGATTATAAAGGTTAGAGTGGATTAAAATGAACATAAGATATTATTTTTTGAGGTAAAAATATTTAATGTTATTTATATTCTGTAATAATAATATTGTTTTAGAAAAAGGGAAAACCGCAGGTCGGGCGGCAACCCGTCGCGTCTGGAAAGGCCGCAAGACGTGAACCCACAACAAAAGAGAGACTAGGGTGCATCACCTACCAATGACCTATGTGATGTCTTGGTTAGTATAAAATAGTTTTATTTTATTTAAATGGTATGATAGATAAATTATAATTTAATTTTTGTAACCCTATACTTTTAATAGAAATACAATATTATTAATATTATTATCTTTTTGAGAGAAAGATGAGTATGTGATAGAAATACGTTAATATATGAAACAATACATGATAAGTATTTATAATTCCTTGTATTATTAGTCTATTAAGTAAATTAATTCTTAATCTCTAGGTAAAGAATCTTGAAAACAAAAAATCTATCTTAGTAATTTTTTTAGGAATCAAATGGTCCATTAAATCATGGAATATTTAGAGCTTTTCGATTGTTACCGTTCTCCGAATCATGTTTTCTTTATCACTCTCCATCATAACTTGATGGTTATATTTTTCATTCATGTCTATGTTTTCATATATATAACCCCGATATGTTTTATCTGTGTAACCTTCACACTTACCTTTCTTTATTTTACATTATAACTTTTAATGACCCTTGTTCTAATATGGGATTGTAATAAAATAATTTTAAATTGTCGAAACATAATAAACGAACACAAATTTGAAAATTAAGAGGACATAATTTATTTAAGAAGTGGAGAGAGTTAAACCCCATGATTTCATGGTATGTTTAGTTATAATTACATAAATGGATTTCATTTTATAAAACATTGAGTTAGAGCACACTATGACATATCAAATGAGCTGTTAAAAAAAGATATGAATAGTAGTAACCACATTATAAAATTTATAAATTTTATTTTTCAAAATAGACTTTATTTTTCTGTTTTTTTATAAAAATTAAGTTAGCATTATTTTTTGGTATTTTTAGAAATATATTCAAATTTTAATGAATAGTGAAAATATTGCATTATTATAAAAAACCCCGAATTTTTCATTTAAATAAAAAATTTACAAAAAATTTATTTTACTACAATTTTTTTAAATAATAAATATACTAATATAGTGTCGGTCTATAGACACATTATATATTAAAATTAGATATAGTAACTTAATAAACTATTAAACCTCTCTTCTATTAACCTTCTGACCACATTAGCATTAAACGTAACATTACAAATTCTATAAATGGAATTTCAAAAAACAGACATAAATATTTTTAATTAGTATGAAATTTATTATTTAATAGAATATAATTAGTTTTTTGGTGAATAGTAACTTTATTAATTTTTTATTTATTTCCAATGATTAGGGCTATATCGGGCAATTAATGATAAAACTAATTTGATAATATTTTAAAATTACCCAAAACCATTTCCTAATAATGGATAAGTTATTTAAACTAAAATCAAGATTAGAGAGAAATTATAATCTTTTTATGCCATTTGGTAAGAATAATAATTTTATTATATTTTATTTAAAGAAGAGTTAAAAATGCCATATTCAAAATTTGATAACAATATAATTTTTAATATTAGCTTATACAAGTGATATGGTTTACTATAAATATTCATTAGAAAAGTAAAATTTTTATCAACATTATTAAAATTTATTTATAATATTCAGTCATTGAGTAATTAAATTTAACTGTGGCATAATTATGATTTAATATTGATTTATTTAAAGTAGATTCAAAAAAATTATATTAATAGTTTTAAAATAAATATAATTTGTAGTATTTTATGGAATCAAATTTTTTTATAGAGGATTGTAAATTATCATAGATGATTTAATGTAGTTTTATCAAAAGAATAAAGTTGTTACAATTTTTTAAAAAACTCAATTAATAAATTGTTTCAAAATTGTCAAAAATGATAATTTAAAATAAATAATATTTTAATAAATGATATAAAATTCATTAAAAATATAATTTAACTAAATAAATAGTATAATAATAAGTATTTCATAAATTATCCAATTGGGGTTCTTTTGTAATTTTATAGTAATTATATTAAATATATAGTGTTAAAAAGAAATGTTATCATGATAAGAGTTAAATTGTTTAACAAAGGGTTAAATCCAAATGATAAGGTTAATTTTATTACCTAAAATGTGAAAAATTAATTGGTTGAGTGGATTTAAACCCATACTCATCTTATCCAGGATATTACTCACTTTTTTGTTATTTGAATTCAAAAATCAATTTATATTAAATTAATAGTTTTGAAATTTTCAAAAGCTGCTTTCCCCTCTCATATTAAAGGGAACGTCTCCTTGTCTGTTATTGACACCGATAAATCCCATTGGATTGAAAAAATCCAAACCATTTCTTCTCCCAACTTCCCCCAATTAACTATAGCAGCCATTATTTTGGCATAAGGACAAACTATGTAGTCTTTTTAAGGAAATCAAAAAGAGACACTCAAATAAGAGGTAATTGTTTTACCAACTCTTTCAAAGTTATCTTCCTATTTAGCTTCCATTTCCAAATATTTTTGCATACTAAATTATTATAAAAATAATCTAATATATGTTGATATGTTTTTATGATTATGGTACAATGATATTCCTACTTTTACCCTTCCTACAAAAAACAATATCACCATGCGTGTGTATGTATGACTTACCATCTCCCCGACGTGGAGTATACTGTTTTTCATCTATAATTTATTTTGATCGGTATAATTATTAATATAAAAGATTTAAATAATAAATATGATATGATATTTTTTCTTTATAATTTATATTCCATCCAATTCCTTACCCTTTACTATTACAAGAATAATATTGTCACTTGTGCGTGTGTACGACCTATAGTCTCCACAACGCCATGAGATTCATTATCCACATTAACCATTAAAAAATGATTATAATAATATATATAATTAATAATTATGAAATATATGACATAATAATTCTAATATTATAATATATATATAGACATATATTTCATTTACATTCTTATATTTAATACAATAAAAAAATAGAAACAATGTCCATGCATACTTATAGCCTACCATCTATATGAATGATGTATTTAATTCCATATATCAATAATTTATATATGTTTATATAATAAATATATAAAATATATAGATAATTATTTAAATTATAGAACGAATTAAATCATGATCTATGTAATAGAATCGATAATAACAAGTAAAAACATGTAAGATAAACAATACTATTATTACCCAAAATGTTGATTTAACTTGGAAATTATTAATTAATGGGTAATATAAAGTAATAAATGAATCATAT
Organism: Viscum album; assembly: GCA_963277665.1. Lineage (NCBI taxonomy): Eukaryota > Viridiplantae > Streptophyta > Magnoliopsida > Santalales > Viscaceae > Viscum > Viscum album. The sequence continues at coordinate 344,849,300 of OY728141.1, forward strand.
ATGATATAATAAATATTAAAATGATTTTTTAGAAGTTAATAACATTTTTAAACTATTATATACGAGTTTCCGACATGTACGTGGAGTATGAGACCTTAAGTAAGGGAATTTTTGTCTCAATTTTATTTTTCAAGACATATAAGCCATGTTCACCACCTATTTATTATGTGTGGTGTATGTACTTACCCTATTATATTTAATACCTTGAATAAATTTATCTTCATAGAAATTAAATATTTATTCAAATACATCATGCTTATGATTTAAATGATCAAATTGGTATGTGATGCTTTGAATGTTTGAAGAATTAATCCTTTCTCCATTTCAATATTCTTGATAATATTTTATGTAACTATTTATATTGATATAAAAGGATTATAAATGAATGTTTATGTCTATTTTGAAGTTCCATCATATTTTTTAAAAAGTAATATTTTATGTTTTTATGTAAGGGTTAATTTCACAATCTCTTTATTATCAATGATTACTTTTACTTAAGAATATAATGGGACATATTTATCATCAACGTCCATTTTTCTCAAAAATATATTTGAAAAAATTATAAATATTTTTTTGTAATATTTTAAATAAATTTCCCCCATGTTTTATTTTATAAATTGAATATTTTTTATGTTTTCTTTATGAGGAACTTTGTTTGAATTTTTAAATAAAGTATGAGAAAAATGTTTTTTAACATATAAATCATAAGAAGTTTTTTTTCAATGTCATTAATGATAAATGTTTTTAAGATTAAATTACAAGATTACAACACTATTTTAAATGATAAATTATATTTTAAAATAATATGTACATTTAAATAACTATTTTCAATAGAAGGGATATTTATCTAATGAAGTTACTAATGATTTTATAAAAAATTCATTTATATAAAGTCCTTTATTGGCTATTTTTTTTAATTGATGTTGATTTCTTATGATAAAACCAATAATATAATATTTAAGGGGTTATGAATAGTGTGAATGTGTATGTACTAATTTTATACCATTCATGGATTAAGGATAATGTATTAAAATTTAATATTATAGTTTTAATAAGAATGCTTATGTTGGTTATGTTTTACTCTTTTCATACAAGGAATGTATTGGACACAGTATGTGATGAGTGTGGCCCTCTATAAACTTTTGATGCATCGGTAGGTCTCACAAGACAAACTTGTTTGGGTTTGTACTCATTTATTTATAGTGTCTTTCCGAAGCACTGACAGTATATTTTAGATGTATGGAATTATCTATTACCTTATAATGAAATTAGTTATTAATATTACATATGATTAATCAACTAGTATAATATCCACGTGGATGTTTATATTTCTTTATTTGATATACAGTTGCAATATTATTCTCAAAAATATGTTTTAAAGGCTAGTTTTTTAGTTAAACACCATGCCTTAAGAGTTTATGCTTACAACATCCGCTATATTATTTACCCTTACTAAGAATCTAAGATCACCTCTTTCTTATGTTTTATTTCTCCATGATTCTAGGAGGTGTTCTATGATTAATATACATGGTTAATCTCAGATAATAATTGTGTTCTTAAATTATTACCTATTTTTTATTTAGTGTTTTTAATTGTACTCTAATTATCATGAATGTAATCAATTTTACAAGACTACCAAACTGATTGGTCCTTTGGAATTTGATTCCTTGTAATCATGCTAATGTATTAAGATAATTCACTAGCTCAGGGCTTCTGGGGGGGGGGAGTTACAGATATGTATGATTTTTCTTACCATTGGGTGGACATTAAGTGTTAATGCAATAATATAATTTATTGGCATGTTCATAATATATGGGTATGGAGAATTGTTATTTTATTTATTACATTGACATATTTTATTGATGTTATTTTTATGATTATTTACAATTATGAAAATAGCGGCGGTTGGAACCGTTTCATGCACTGTAGTTGATATATGTGTTGGACCTTTCAATTTTTTGTGTGATCACACACTGAATAAAAGGTTAAAAACATAATTATGTTTAGTAATTAGTTTTTATTAGATATATAGTCTCTGTGATAATACCACTGATAAAATAAATAAGTAATGTGACTAATCCACTAAAACAATTAGAAGATGGGATGTGTTACTGTTGTGTGTGGATATGCTTGTTTGGATTATTTTTGTGGGTTGTGGTTGTTGTGTGGTGATTTTGTTTACTAGATAGGTTGTGTGGTATGCGGTTCAGTGATGTTATGGTTGGTTAACATTGATGCAATGTGGGAAGTTGTGTCCTGTGGTGAAGTGGTTGTATCATAGTGGTTTTGGCATAATTTTTGTGGCATAATGGTAGTGTTACATAGAGAATATGGCTGTGAAATTTTCAATATGTGTGTTTTTTATATTTTGTGACTGATTGAATGATGTTATTCGATGGTGGTGTTGGATGTGTAGTGTTGCGGTGATATTTTTGTTGTGGGGTTGTGTTGGTTTCCTAGGTAGGAGTGGAATAAATTATGACGCTGAATGAAATGAATAAATAAATTATATGGGAATTGAAAGTTAAATGTGGTTAAAATAAACATGTATGTAATGGATTAGATTTAATTGAATGAATTGAACAAGTGTTATAACTTGAAATTAAAAGTCTAATGAATAAAAGTTGGAGAAATTGTAAACCGAAAGAGGAAAATGATGTGTGGTTTTTGGGGAGGATATGTGATGTGTTTCATATAGTGGTGGAAGTAGTTGGGATAATTAATGTGTGGTAAAGTGGTCATAGTGTGGTGTGTACTAGTGTTGTTGATGTTAACCCTTAGTTTAGGTATTGTGTGATACCTCTATATCAGGTATGTTTATGTTATTTTATATGTGCCTCACCTGAGTTGGATAAACTTACCAACACTCAGATGTTTTATGTTTTGGAGTATTTTTTACCAACATCTAGGTTGGTAGTAATATGGATGGATAGATGCCCTCTCTCCCCCGATCTTCCTTCATTAGTGACTTATTGGCCTAGGTGTCTTCAAGTGAGATGTGATATGTGTTCAAGGTGTATTTGGGTGACATGTGATTTTTTCCCATGTGCTTTAGGGATGAGATGTGATGTGTAGTCCCATGTGTATTCGAGATGATATATAAAATGTGGTCCCATGTGTCATTGGGATGATCTTTGATGTTTGGTCCTAAGTGTCTTATGGATGATATTTGATATGTGGTCTCAGGTGTCTTTGGGATAATGTTTGATGTGATGTGATGTAAAGTGTAGCCTGGTTGTGTAGGGGTGGGACGTGAGGTGAGGTGATGTGTGTCCCATGTGTGTCTTGATGAAAAGTGAAGTGATGTGATGTGTGGACCTGATGTTTGTGGGTTGGATGTGATGTGATATGTTTGCATGGTATTGGATCATAATACATTCGACGTTTGGGAATGAGAGTGATAAATTAGGGGGGAAGAGGCAGTGGGGGCCTTTATTTATTATGATTTCAAAGTTGTATTATTACATTGGATGCATGATTTAATGATTGAGTCATGGTGAGGATGGATTTTGATAGTTAACCTTTTTTGGTTCTGTTGGTTATACTGTATATTCATTGGTGCATTAATAAAAATTTTTACATTTACACATGAGGCCTTGTTTATGTCCCTACTCAGTATACCTGTTATTCTCACCCAACGAATATAAATAGTTTCCAGGTTTCTAGGAGGAATTTAGGGACTGAGTTGGAAATTAATAAATGGGTTGGAGTTACTATTGATTCAGAGTCATAGATGTTCCTTTTTGGTATTTACTTTGGATAATTATATATATATATATATCAGTTTTAATTTATTCATACATTGTGGGATGGTTTTTTTACCATTATATAGTATATTAGAGTATTTGGATTTTTTATCCAATATTATGATTTTAATAATTTATATAGGGTAATGCATCCCATATTTTGATATTTTTATACCCTCTGTGATGGTCACCAAACCAGGGCTTACCAAAGGTGGAACTCAAGGGTCATTATCATTCTCCCTTCATTGCGACAAATTTTGTGGGAGGGGTCATGAAAATTGTAATAGTAATAAGACATCTATGAATAGTAATCTAATTTTTAGAATAGTATCCTCAAACATTTAAATGTAAAATAATATTTATATATCTTATAAAATGAAAATATGACATTTTTATGTCATAATAAAAGTAAATAAATGTTTTAAAAATGATAAAATAAGTGTTTGTATTTTTGAAAACCCTAAATGTTTTAGATTCATTTCTATAACACATGTAATGATTTAAAAATTATTATTTGATTAAAATAGGTTTATAAAATAATATTAAGTCGTAATATAAGGGTAATACAATTTTATTATACCAAAATTAATTTTTCAAAGGGTTTGAAAATCGATCATATTAATAAAATTTTCATTTTTTAAATAAATATGGATTTTAATCAAAAGTTAAATTTTTCATATTTTTCATATTATTTTCATAAAATTTAACTTATTTTTGGAATCTATGTATTTAAAAATGGTTAGGTTTAATTTTTCCGGTTTTTTCTAAAATAGTTTAATTTTTTGTGAGTAGGAAAATATGAAAAAATATGGTAAATTGCATATAAGAAAAATACTTGTAGAAATGATTGATGGACGATATAAGTAACCGTTGGTCCTTCTTGATTTACACCATTTATTTCATACAGTGAGAATATTTATCAATATTGATATTCTTGAGCCAAAATAATAATCTAATGAATTTAATATTCAAAAACCCCCTCCCCTCCGCTTATAAATACCACTCCCAGCACCCATTATCCCAACACCTTATAAGTACTGTCCCATGATTTTGGACTAGATGAAATTCCAAAAAGATATTAAATTTCCTCATTTGTTTGATGGGTTGTTCTGTAAACCATGCTTCAGAATGAAATTATGAGAGTTGAGACACTTTAATGTGTTGGTTTTAGACTAGGTTAAAGGGACGTGAGGTGATTTGGGTGTTCTGTTTAGTTTCAGGAGTTCTAGAACTTGAATCAAAAATCATGATAAGGATGATGGGGATACATGGTTTGTTTGAAACCATATGACCCTTAAGAAGTAACCATACAACCTACTCATATGGGCTGAGAGTGTCACATAGTTTGGTCCAACCCTGTGAATCAGGCCGCATATACATGAAACATTATCTAGGTCTTGAGAAGAGGGAATACACACGATATTCGCATGGTTTCCTGAATTGTGCAAATGAAACGTGTGAATCCTCCCCTTATGTAGTGACTCTTTCATAGTTTTCGCATGGTTTAGCCAATAGTGTAGCCCAACCGTATAACTCATTAATGGTGATAGAAATTACCTAAATTTCCCACTTGTTTTTATATTCTCCACCTCTTTATTTCTCTATCATGAGCACTAGGGAGACTCCTTCTTGGGATCTGCCTCTTCTCTACTAGTGATGTGACGATCACTCTCATTTGACCTCTGTTTCAGCCACTATCACGTGCATTGGATTAACCTTGGTAATTCTAAGACTCATCTTCCCTATTTTCTCCATTTAGTTTCTCTCCTCTTATGCTATTTTTGTGTGACATATTTCACCCTATTTCCTAGTCATTAATTATTTTATTCAATTTCACTCTAATCAAACCAAACCAAGCCTCGATATCTGATAAAGAAATCATCCATTGTATACAGTAGGTGGTATATATATTTTCCATATATTATTACCAATTTAAAAAATATAAGAATTCTTCTACATTTTAATCTTTTCCAGTGTCACTTTAATTAATAAATTTCTTTGAATTAACTTTCCTAAACTTTTATATGATGTTTTTAGACCATTCTTGGTGTGGTTGGAGGTTATGATATCCACTTGAACCACCCATTTAGGGTGGGTTCATCATGTTTCCCTCTCTGAATTTTGTATTAACTTGTTAGATCCACCCATTTAGGTGTGATTATATATTAAATTGAGATGCTCAACTATTTTAAAACCATGTTTTAGGGGGGTTTATTTATTCCTTGTGATGGAATGGGATTACATAATTTGAAAAAAATTATTATTTTTGTTTAACACCATCATGTTCTCTAATAAAACCACTCGATGGTGTACACTATCATCAAAATGGAAATGTGATATATGTGTAATGCCTTGCTTGAATTTATGGTATGAGTGATTACATGGAATTATTTTGTTTTCATTATTCTTTATGTGGCTTACACATGTTTGTGGATATTTTCATTCTAAAATTAATTAGAAAATGGGCATGTCCCTCTTAAGGAACTCTAGATTCATACTATAGAATAATCACTAACATTTCCTTTATATTGTATAATTTAATTGATTTAATGAATTATGAACACAAAGGGTGATACTCGAGTTTCCTTCCACGAACCCCAAGGAGAGGGTCATCATGCTTATTACCATCTTTGGTGGTGGATTGTGTTAATGGTGGAGGCGACACTGGTATGCAGGGAAGTGCTCACCATAAATTTTTCATACCTAAAAATGGGAAAAATCGATTATCTATGGGAGAAAAATTGGTTGGGATTAGTGGAAATATAAATACACTACGACAAGAGTGGGATTCGGTCCCCTACATGAGATAATTGGTATGGGATTTGAGTTCATTGTCTAACATTAATCCTAGAGTGATACTTGCAAGGCAATTCATGAATCGTATTGAAAGGGTTTTGACATTAGTGAGTATTTATGGAGCTCTTGGTGTGATACCTAGGTTCCTTGATAAGGTTTTAATTAGATGTTCGAAGGATTATTCTTATTTAATTTTTGTAATTACATTTATAATATTTGTTGATGATGCATATTTTTTATCAAAGGGATGCGTATAGAAAAACAAATCATATTATTTGGTTCCATCCAACTCATAATACCTATTTTATGATGTTTTTATCACTTTTCCCATATCATTTTTTTACAGGTTACCTATGGTTTTGAGATTTATCGTTATGTCCAAAGTATGTATGGTTTGGTTAGGTGTCCTTGAATAACCTAATGCTGACATGGTTGTTTACTTATTTCAAATTGTAAGTTTAATTTTGATGTACATGAACACTGCTTATTTTATAAGCATGAACTGAATTATGATTTAGAAATCATTGGTGGTGGCCAACTGAGTATATCTCATATCCTACTCAAGACTCCATTGCATTAGGGTAACTAAGCATACCTCATTTGTTGTAGTATCATAATCCTTGATTAATTTCTATTGTTGTTCTTTTACCTGTGAGTTTGGATCACAAAATTGAGATGGAGCTTTGAATTCTCAAGGAGTATCCCTTGGTGTCCTTTTTTGTTTTTGTTTTGTTTATTTGTAATGTATCACAATTTCTACTGTATTTTCTTTTATTTTGGTTTTTTATAATCACATGAACATGCATGTATTTATTTATGTTGGTTTTTACCACATTTATTGTGTATTTATATTTATCTTCAATTTTTTTATTTTTTTACCGCTTCCTCTTTTGTCTATGAAAATTTATATCTGATATACCTATTTGGTACACAGGTAAAAAGAGGGAACATTCCTTCCTGTTACCATGATCAGAACCTCACTAGTATTCGGTATCCTTTAGAATTTGTGGAGGCATGCTTGAGGAAATGTGGTGACAAGCCTACCTACTAGTTTCATGGTTATTTGGTCTAGGATGCTACAGGTGGAATTTGAGAATTTTCTTTATTCCATTGACTTAATTTTTTGGTTTGGTAGACATGACACTAGTAATGTGTTGATTCATGATAAATAGTCACTATTGGGAGTGATCAACCCACATATGTGGAAAAGTACAAGTGGTGGGGGATACTGTTTTGTTTCATGCTATTTGTATCATAGATGATTGTGATTTTACCTGGAGTGAATTGAGTACACTTTTATACTTAATATTTTATGATATGTATAGAATTTTACCATTTTCCTGGTATGTTAACGAAGTAGTATTATATGAATCATTGTAGTCACATAGATATTCACATTCCATTCCATGTATATTTCATTTCTTGGTTGTTTGAAATTTTTTATTGTGCCCTTCATGTTTTCTTAGCATGCATTTATATTCCATGATAAGAATTTTAATAACATGCTTATTTTGTACCTTCCTAGGAAAATAAATTTCATGTGTGTTTTTTAATATGATGTGTGACTAATCTAGTATGCTTACCTATACAGTATCTTTCTATAAATTAATTATCATTCCCTGCTTATATACCATATTTAAGTGATTAATTAATATTACATTCATTGTATTCCGTGCTTGGGTGTCTTCCCTCCTTATATAGTAGTTTTCATTGTTTTTTACTTTTTAGCACTTTTTTAGCATGAATAGTGATTTATTAGGTATTACCAGTAGTTTACCATTTTTAGGTAATCAATTAGTATGATTTTATCATATGTTTTGTTCTGGTGTTCTTTCAATATGTTGTATCTATATGTAATGATTTTAATAGAATAATGTTAATATTTTAATGTAAAGGCAAGTTAAATAAAATTAAATCATCCATATAAGTGGTGTTTTCAAAATAGATTGATGGTGGAATTATATTTTACAAACCAATCACGAAATTTTGGATCCTTGAACTGTTGGTTGCAAGGAATGAAACATACTTGTTGAAGTAAAATGAGAGACAATTTCCAATTTATAAATTGTATGGGAACTTTATAAAATGCAATGTGGTAACCCATATGATTAAACCATTTATTGATATCTATATATATATATCTAGAGACTTGTATTTATATAATGGATATAATGTTTTGACATAATTGTTTTCGTTTCCTTATTAAAATGTTTATCTATAAGGATTTAGAATGAGGAACCATATACCAAAATTTATAAATGCACAACTTGAATCTAGAAGATCAATTAGGGAATGTTTCTTATAGGATTGACGTGACTCAACTCAAGTAGGATGACCATGAAACGTAGTTCTTATGAGATAAACCCATCAAGGGTTTTTAAAAAAAATATAAATGTTTAAAATGAAATGGGATTGAATTTTGATGGACCCAGGATGGCTTAAAGGGACCATCATAGGATTCCTTTCTTTTTTTATTTCTTAATACTGATCCACATGGGGTATAATTATAACATGTAGTGATGATCATTAAATATTTCCATATCTATTTTTATTGTCTTACATATAGATGTATGGTGACATATTACTTCACCGATTAACTTTTTTATTAATAAATAATCTGTTAATTTTATTTCAGTTGTATTTATTTTAGGACATATTAAATTATCATTCCAATTACAACATAAAGGGTGTTTACCTATATAGATTTTAATTAACGTTTTCTTCAAGTAATCGTAATTTTGATAACCTTATAAGTTAATGAATTATGTTGAAAATGAAGTTTATCATATGAATTTTCAAGTTATGAAAGGATTCCAATTAAATAAATAAAGTTCAAAAAAATTGATAGTGTTTTTGTGTGATTGGTGGATTTTAATAAACAATGTAACATGTATAAATGTTATTCCAAACTAGTACATGATGTAAATTAGAACTTTTAAAATGTTTAAAGAAATAAATATAAATTATTTCTTAGCATTAATGAATCCTTAATTGGATTTGTTATCTTAAAACCTTGTGTATTCTTAGTTTTAATCATTCTTTAGTGGTTCCTTGAAATGAGAGCATATACATTACTCGTAGGCCCTAATTTTATAGATCGAACCTAAATGATAGGATCTTCGACATAGATTCATCTTTAGGTGTGATCTCTTGTAGGTTCAATGATTTATGAATTAGTAAGGGGATATACTAAGTTGGTTAGTTCCCTAATAACATTTAAAATTTGATAAATTCTTATGATCTTTTAGATGTGTGGTGCTTCTCGGGTGCCATAGTCCCCTGTAGGACTCTTAGATTCCAAAACGACACGTTCATCAAGTTTGGTGGTCACATGGTTATTTATCTTTATTTATGGGTTTTATCATCATATAATGCTTGTTTATCAAGGGTTAGACATTTCTAGGGAATGATAAACCACCTCGTAGGTCATGTGACCCTTAATTTTCTTCATTCTCAGTGTTGGATAACTTGGTCCGTCATCAGCCTATTTTGCAGTCATATGGGTTGGTGTAAATCTGAGCTAGTTATTTTTCATGGGTCATGAAATACTTGAATGCATTTGGATGAAAATACTATATATAGTATCACAGATGATCCCTTTTTATCAGGAAACCTAGGGGTAGTATGTGTCGATACACGCGGTACCCACTAAGTTGTTAAATAGGTAAGTTGAACCATTTGAGTTCACTATTAATCATTTAATCATGAGATGTTATGCATTGATCATTGGTCATATCTGAGGCAGGGTGACCTGGGTGTATAATAAAAGAAATAATATCCCAATTATTTTTATGGAATTGTAACATGATCTAGTACATTGAAACACTAGTTATTAATTTTTTTCCTTTATGCCTCAAGATTTTGTGCATGTGGATGTAACACATGAAGAGTGAAACATGTAAACCTAGAGTAAATCAGTTAAGTTTTAGTTCAATGTTATAGTTTTACAATTTAAATTTTAGTTAAATGATTACTAAGCAGGATTGGACACATCCCTGATCCATGTTTAGAGTCCAAGGGAGAGTGTGTCGTGGAGTGAGTTTCTGCATTTAGTACGAAATGAATTAGACACTCCTTAAGTGGGGAGCATCATGTCAGTTATGGTAAAGTGTGTCCCTCTAAGTATAAGTTTTAGAAGCAATAATTTCCATTTAGATGTGGTGAGTGCTAATTTAATTTATCGGATTGTGAGATTTGAATTTATATTGGTGATTGCGAGGAAACATGGTGATGTATGATTGGATATTTATTATACATTTGAAAATGTTGATAGCCAGGTCATAATTTTCTAGTTGTGGTTGAGAGATTATGGGATACTATACAGGTGTAGGTAACATTATTTCTAAATGGAGATGCCTCAGAAGGTGAGGTAGATATTCCATTAAATGAATTTATCCAGTAATGGTTCGATGGATCTTCCTTCCTATAGTTTGTTTAAAGTTAGTTTGGAACCATACCTAGCACTCCGTATTATGGTACCAAGTGTGCCTTAGATCCTTTTTTGTGATATTAAAAACCCTCTTAGTGTACTCTTCTTTTAGATAAAATCATGTACCCTATCTTAACATCAACCTAGGCACATTGAGAGAGCTTTGGATTTGTTCATCACTAAATTTTAAAATCCAAGGGAAAGATAAGTGGTATCCACATGGTTGTAAAACAAAAACATGGTTATTATAAATTCAATGTTATTATTGAGTGATACATAGGTTCCAATGTACTGAAAGCATGGATAGAATCATGGACACTAACCGATGCTTTGACTTGACCTCCTAGTATATTCTTTTTTAGATTAAGTCAATGTTATTAAAATGTAGAAATTCGGCTTTTTATCGACACATTACATGTAAATGTCAGAGAATGGAATAATTTGGATGATATCCATGGTTCATAGTGAATGATTCTAAAGTTACCCCATTTTTCTACTGGGCTCATATTTTTTATTTTTAAGGGTACTGATCCAAGTGTTCTAAATCATGGTTATACCCATGTTCATGTTGAGGCCTGAAAACAGAATAGACTTTTGGGATTGAAATGTCACTGGAAATCAAGTAAAGACATTGGTAGATGTTCTCAACGACATAAAAAGGTTTATTAGAGGAAGAATACAATTTTTTTAATCTTTTACACTAGTTTTCTAAGATGAACATTTTGAGAACAATCATCTATAAGTGGAATGACTGGTTATCCTCTGGTTCCATCCAATGTGGTTAGTAAAAAACCATTTAAAGTATTCCATCAAGGAAATACAGTTGTTATATAAGTTTTCAACTAGTATTTTTATTTAAATTTCATCTCAACTAGGATAAGTAAGTTTCATTAGGAGACAAATTTTCATCTAACCAAAAAAAGCTTCTAAGATCATCATTGGAGTTCTAAGGGCATATTTAAATGGGAAATTATGATGGAGGAAATACTGAGAATTTTAATTGGATCCTTTGAATTCTAGAATATATGGAGGGAAAATTCATAGGTTATATGATTAAAGGGGTGATGACATGATCATGTCTTCAGTTAGGGGATCTTGTGAGAACTTTATTGATGTTTCACTTTAGAAAACTAGCACTTTCTCAAGTTTCTACAACTCATGTGTTGTATGATTAAACTGATTCTCGAGGTGAGATGGTTGTCTAGAAATGAAACATGACCTTTTTAGAAAGACTTTAGGACCATGTATGGTAATATCATGTTTCCTAAAGGATTATTAGGGACATAAGTTTTAAGGCAGGGATATTATAGAATCTCATGTTTTTGAACCCAATTAAATTCCAAAGGAAATTAAATATTGTCATTTGGGGGACGAGTTATTTTGAAAAATGAGATCCATAATGGAATTATGATATTATAAAAACTTTAATGTGTTTTTATATTATATTAAAGGTCTAGGGGGTTTCTTGGGTGTTCTATTCAGTTTCGAGAGTGCTAAATCCAAAATCTCAAATCTAAAGTGGATGACAGGGGCACATATTTTTTCTGAAACATTGATACCTTTTAGATGAAACTGTATGGCCTATTAAGAGGGTATGAGGGTGTCACATGGACCCTATGACCCCTTAACTTAATTAGTGACTCTTTCATGTTTGGAGCATATTTTGGACTACCATGTAGCCCAATCATGCATCTCATTTTGTGGGATATCAATTACCTAAATACCCATGTCTCCTTTTCTTATTCTATCCCCCATTCCTTCTCCTTTGTTCTCACTAGGGGGCCTCTTGATCGAGATAATCCTCCAATATCATAGGGATTGAATGATATACCTCATCCAACCTCTATTTCTAGCGTCACCAGGGTCATTGGATTACTCTTGATAAGCCAAATATTCCTCTTCCTTCATTTCCCCATTTTGTTTCTCTCCTCTTATGCTATTTTTGTGCAACCTTATTCACCCTATTTATCAAGAGTTTATATATTTCATTAATTTATCACAATATATATCAAAAAAATCCTCAATATTGAACAATTCACTCAACCATAGTATGTGGTTTGTGGTCAATAGATTTTACCTCAACTATCTCCTCTTTATAAAATAAATCTATTGTTCCCTACACCTAAATTACTTGGTGTCGCTTCAATTAATAAATTGAGTTGGATTAATTTTTCTATCATTCCATGTGATGTGTTTACACCATTCTTTGTGTGTTTATAGGATGTGACCTCCACCCAAACAACCCCTTTATAGTGGGATTGTTTATTCAACCTCTCTAATTGTTTTCTTCCATTATTAGATCCACCCCTTTCAGTGTTCTTGTATCTTAAATCTTGATGTTGTCCTATTCTAAAATAGCAATTGGGGTGGGTTTCATTTTTCTTTATGTTTTAATGATATTTCTTAAAGGGAAATAATTGAATTGTTTGATTAGAAGCATCATGTTTTCAAACAAAACACCTCAATGAGGTGCAATAACCTCAAACTAGAAAATTGATATATTTTTTATGGATTGATTTACTTTATGGTATGGGTGATTCCCTTTGTCTTTTTTTCTTCATGATTATTGATATATCTTACTTGTGTATGTATCTCGTTTCATTATAAATTGAAGTGTAAAATGTGTGTGTCTCGCTTAAGGCATCCTTGTTTTATACTATGAAATGATCACTAAAATGTGCTTTATATTGTTTAATTTAATTGATTAAAAGAATTATTATTTCCATGAGTAATACTTTGGTTTACTTCCATGGAACTCCCAGGAAGATATCATCATCATTTTTTATTAACATTGGTGTTTTATTTTGTATATGATGGGGGAAATACTGGTATGCTAGGACTAGGTCAACATGCATTTTTCTTATATCATATTGAGAAATATTGTTTCCCTATGGGAGACACCTTGGAAGGGATTAGTGGCCAGATGGATACACCATTCCACAAGTGAGACTCGGTCCCCTACCCAAGATACCATAATGATCTATGAGGGTTTTGTCTCAAATTATACTAATATTGATACTTGAGTGGCCATTCATGGATCACATTTTACAAAATCTGATATTTGTGAGAATTTATGGTGCTTCGGGTGCTGTACATGGGTTCTTTATTGTGGTTTACCTTGGATAGTCCCAAGATGGTAATTTTTTTTAATTTTATAATTAAATTTATATCAAATATTTATGATACATATTTTTTATCCAAGGGATGCATCAACCATGCCAAAATAACATTCTTGGGATCATTCTATCTCATAAAAACTATTTTATGAGTTTGTTTTTTCACATTTCCTATATCTCTTTTACACAGGTTGCCTATGGTTATGAAATTTCCCACTGAGGATAATGTAGGTATGTAAGGTTAGGTGTCCTTGAGGAACTTTATCATAACTTTTTTTTTAAATTTATTTTATTTTAATTTTTATGAACAATAACACTTCTTAGTTTATATGTACAAACTGGATTAAAATTTAGAAACCATTGGGGGTGGACTACTGATTATATCTCACACACTGTTAATTCCACCATTTCACTAGGATACCCATGAATTCCCCATTGGTCATAGGATCAAGTTCCTTGGTTGATTTCTTGCACTGCTTCTATACTTGGGAGCTAAGAGCATAGGACTGAGATGGATCTTAGGATACTGATGGAGTATCCCGTTGTGGCCTTTATTATTTTTATTTACCATTTTTATTATATTTAATTTTCTACTATGTTATTTCATATTTTGGTTTCAAATAATCAAATGGACATGCATACATTGATGGATTTTGGTGTTGGCTATGTTTATTCATTAGTTATATTTTCGTTAGATGTTCTTTCCTTTATTATTACTACATACACAATTATTTGTGATTATTTATATATGATATACACCTATTTTACTTTTGAAAAAAGAGGTTTTAGTACCTCCACTATACCATTATCAAACCCTCAATGCTATATGTATGTTCCTGGCATATGAGGATTTTCTCTTGAGGTAATGTGGTGACTGGTCCGGCTACTAATTTAATAGTCATTCAGGCTCATATATAATATTATAAGCCTAGGAACTTACCAAATCTCTTCCAAAATCTCTCCTAGTATCTCTAACAACATCCCTATAATCCTTCCTCTAACCAAATACCATCCCATGTACCCTTAAGGGGTATCCTTTAGAGGAGACAACCAAATGGTGATGTAAATTCTCAACTAGAACACACAATATTTAAATATTCTTCTACCACTTTCATATGTTTTCCATCCAATAATACATAGTAACATAAGTATCATTAATATATTGGTATCTTTTTTTAGGATTCAATATCCATCATATACCCTCCTCTAAATGGATTCATAAATTTGAACTTTTTTCCCAATATGGTTGGTTCACTACCTACTAGAACAACATTCAAGGATGGTTAAAAAATATTATTATGATTAAATATGAGGATAATAAGTATTATATAACTTATTAAATGATATTTAATGTTTTAATAATCATTTAATTAAATAAAATGAATGTAGGTTATGATGTTATGTATAATGACATCAATGAACAAACTGTATAACTATGATGTTAATACTAAATGAATCATCCCCATTCCATAAAAAATATGTATATTTGGTACCATTTCATTTTTTTAAGAGAATTAATACTATTTCATTTCAATTTTGTATTTCTAGTCCTATTTTATAATAACTTCTTTAATTATTTTTACAGGATGTAACCTTGGAAGCATGGAAGAAATTCCCTTAGAAAAACAAAATTAAACATGACATGTAAATTAAATGGTTGTAAATGAACATAATATTATTCTATAAAATTAATAATATATTGTAATATTTCATAATTAAGTAATTATTTTTTTTGTTGGATTATCCCAGATTTTATGTGAAAGTGCAGAACAATTCTAGATTTAAGGTAAGGTGTCTCTCTGAACCAACCTATTTTCATTGGGATATGACCTCTATATCTCTAACTAATTTTCTCTATCACTTTTTTGTGATTTTATGAATATAAATTATATATATGTCTCTTACTTATATACATATATTATTATACCTTAATTTTATAGGTTATACATTCCTTAAGTTTATTTCTAAAATAAATTCTTTTAAATAATACCTGATTAAGGGGAAATTTTTAATCCCTTTGTCATTTTATATAAAAATCATTCATCCCCAAATGATGATTTCATTAATTAAAATAATATTTTAGGGGAATACATTATGGTTTAACTATTTTTATCAATGAAAACACCATATTATATCTTTTTCAAATGTTTTTAATTAAATCTTTAAAACACTATTTTAAATGTTCATTTCTATACCCAATTATATACCCATTAACAATAAATTTTTGAAATAAAAATTGTATTTAAGTACTCTGACTTTATATATATATATATATATAAATTTAAAATATTTAGTTCCTTATTCTCTTTGGAATCTTTATAAAATATCATTTGATTATGATATGAGGGATTATTATGTAGCATATTTTATTCCATGGGTATTTCTTATGATTATTCCATATGTTCGATAGCCTTTTTTGGAACACATATTCATTTACATGTATATGATGAGTAAACCCAAATAGCACTCCAATGAATTGAGTAACGATTTTTTTCTCATGAGATGATATATATTGTATTAAAGAGTAAACCTAATCTATAATGAGACATTTTACATTATTAAATATTGCCTTGTTAGTTATCCTTGACTTATGATTATGTCATGTTTTATATTGACACCAAATTCCTATGAATCTATAATCTTATTATTCCATTTTATTTAAGTCATTCTTCTATATATTTATTCACGATCCTTGAATTTTATGATATCATGTTATAACTTTTAACTCATATGTTGTTTTTATTTATCATGATTATTCCCTTAATAGGCTTTATAGATCACCCATTTTATTATTCCCCACGTTATCCTCTATAGTTTTAGGGGATAAAATAAATTTAGGGGACCATTATGTATATTTAAATAATGATCCTGTGTTTTATTCTAATTTTGATATATTATGAACCTAGTCTACCAAAAACACTGGGCCTCTCAATATTTTTGTTATGTTAATTGGATATTTATGTAAAAATTATATAGAAATATCTATTAAAGAAATGGTTTACTATTTATTGAGAGTTCCTTGGTAATGAAATATCATGATATGGTTGGGATAAGTGGTTAGATATATTTTTATTTGAATTTGGATGGATTATTGTCATTATGGCGTGACCCTTCTAGGGTGGGAAGATGTATAAGATCCTAAGTCTTGACCATGGTGGCCAGGATTAATGGATGTTTTCTAGGTGCACTACATTATAGGAATGAGTATCTTAGAGGGAGTGTGGGTAGGAAGAACAAAGGACTAGGGTGTCAACTCATTCACTGTGTCTACGACATGTGTTGATATGCTTGTGTTTATAGTGATTAATCATTCACTTAAATGGTGAACATTTGGGGATGGAATGTTCACCATTTTTTGTGGTACTAGTGATAAGGCATTCACCATTAGAATTTTTAATTTAGGATAGATCATTTTCTTGTATACTCCCAGTGATATGTCATCTACCATAGAGTTTCTGGTTGGGTGATGCCTCATTCACCTAGTGAAGCCTCATTATAAAGGCTTGACCATTTCTAGAGAAGTATTGAGCTCATTTAAAGGTTCTCTAATTCATTTTGTTTAGTAATTTATATTTGGGGTTTTCCCTTGGGGTAAAATTGGCAGAAATTTGGAAATTTTGGAAGGAAATAGGAAAGTGCATGGTTGGTGCTCTGTTTTCTCAAACCCTGTGGCCGAGCCCAGCAAACCGTGCCACCATAGATAATGGGGTTTTTCATGGATGGAACATTTTTTGTATAACTATATGACCTATTAAGAGAAATTGTGCACCCACTAGAAGAGGCCCATGGCTATGGTTTATAGTTATATGAAATCATTAACCCTGAGTAACAAACCACACATACATGTTTTTAGTCCCCTGAAAAATTATTCAAAAATACCAAACCCCTATCAAATTCCCCCAGAAATCCTAGATAAACACATAATTGATTTATCTTGATTTTATAGCCTCATAAATGGATTATATTTCAGTTTAACCTATTTTCTTAGGGATTGGAATCCCATTTGATAGATATATATCTCTTTGGGTATGTGGTTTTGTCCCGATTGATTTATCGTTTCCTTCTCATTCTTCTCCAAGGCCATTAGTGGGTCGTTATCCTCTGGTTAGTTGGATCTAGATCATGATTTGATGATTCTGTATATAGAATTGGGGAAATCTATCTATAAATAAGATATATTGATTTATTAGATAATGGATTTAATTTTTAGATCAAGATCTCGTTCTACGACTTTACTCTACCGAATATAGGGATTTTTGCCAGGAGATCAATCATAAATGATTTGAGGTAGGTGGTCTATAAATAAAATATTATATCCTTGATTTAAAATAAAATTTTATAACATTATAATTTCAATTCTATGTATAACAATTGATTTTCTTGATTGAAAAAAATTAATTTTGTGACATTGTTAATTGAGAAGATGTGAAATTAGGGATTTTGAGATTATATATTTAAGTAATTAATTTTTGAATTATTTATGGTATTTTTATATAGATGAGTTGAGATAATTAATTATATAATTAACTATGAGATATTGGGGTTCTTAATTTAGATAATCCATTTATCCAATAATTATGAGATATTGAGTTTTTTGATTAGATAATTAATTTGTGAATAAATTATGAGTTATTGAGAATCTGAATTGAGATAATTAATTATATAATTAATTATAATATATTTATATCTTTATAAAGATAATTAATTTATGAATTAATTATCAGATATTGAGATTTTAAATAGAGATAATTAATTGTTGAATTAATTATAGGTTAGTGATTAATTAATTTTTGAGTTAATTAATGGGGATTTTGTGTTAAATTGGTGGCAGAATTAATTAATGGGAATTACATGATGAATTTTTTTTGAATTAGAAATTATATTGAGATAAATAATTACTTTCATAATTAGTTAATAGTATTGACATGATTAACTAATTATTGAATTAATAATGGAATTGATGTGGATAATTAATTATTGAATTAACAATGTGTTGATGATTGGTAACATGGTAATTCAAGTGTAGATTACGGAATGTGAAAATAGCCATACTATGGTGTGTGGTATGAATGCAACCATGTTCATTAAAGTGTAAATTAAGAAATTGGTACATGGTCATTCAATTGTGTGAATGGTAACAATGGAATTCATA
The DNA here is from genome assembly GCA_963277665.1 of Viscum album. Taxonomy (NCBI): domain Eukaryota; kingdom Viridiplantae; phylum Streptophyta; class Magnoliopsida; order Santalales; family Viscaceae; genus Viscum; species Viscum album. The sequence goes on from OY728141.1 coordinate 344,868,539, forward strand.
GAAATGAGATTCTTTAAGGGTTATTCAAACTCCGGCATAGGCCAAAGTAGGTATTAGGATACATGTGTCCTTGGGAACCCGAGGGTTTGTGTGGTTAGTTAAATATTGATTAATAATTTGATAACTACTTACTTATGCATGAAAATTATTTCCTTTGTCAACTGAATACACTATTATAGAATGGATATTTTTTAGACCCCATTGGTTATGGAATACTGATTTATACTCACACTCTACTCAGTATGCTTGATTGGTACCTGAATAGATTTCATGGTTGTATGAATAGTTAAGTTAAAATTCCCTAGGTTAGATGACTAAGTTTGGGTGGAGCATAGACGAGAGAACCAAACATAGTTCTATTACCACTTGGGTGTAGTCAGTGTCTTTAATTTTGAGTATTTTTTTAAGAAGGTTGTGGCATGAATTGGATTCCCAATTCATTCCCTTTAAGGGAATTTATTACATTCAAAAAGTTACCATACAAACACGAGGTGTAATGTACCTACACCAGAAGGGAGATATGGTGGAACATAATAAAACTCAAAGAAAAAGCACACAAATACATGAAGCCAGCTCATCATATGTTCACCCTTCCTTCAAGGTCGACTATCCATTAATTAATTTTGAGTATTAATTTTTACACTTTTCACGTACATTATCATTGAATATGCATTGTTTAGTTTTGATATTGTATTTTCAGTTTTAGTTATCATGTGGTATATACATATTTATGGTTATTTTTATATATTTTGTTATTATTTATTTATTTTTTACGGGTTTTTTACTCTATCAAAGAGGGTATAGTCTTCCCATGACTGATATTAGACCCTCACAAATTATTGGAAGCATCTGGTGTACGGGAAGTGTGCTTGAGGTTATTTTACTGACTAGTCCGGGGCACCAGTGTGTGGCACCTGGGCTAGGATGTTACAAAGTGGTATCATATCCAGTTTTCTTTTCTTTTCCTTTTGTATTACTATTATGGAAGGTTAGATAAAATATTAGGAAGAGTTGATCCATGGTTATGAGCGCATTTATGGGATTTTATAACCCATGTATGGGGGAGAATCGAATTCCCCTAGGTGGGAATGTTGTTATTGGTATTTTCTATTATAATTTAATGATATATCACTATGGGTGACACACTTGTGGTGCGATGAGATTATTGGTGTTATGATTTTTTTATATTTAACTCATGTATTGGTATGGTACGAGAGTTGAGTTTTCATGCATCATTCTAAGCACATGGGTTTATTGTGACATGTATCATTTTAGAAACACACAAGAAAATGGGTAATGGATTGGTTTTTTAACTAGAACTATTTTTTCTTGCATGTGAAATTGAAATGAAATTGTCTCTTAACAAGAAATTAATAAATATTTTCAAATGATGCAAGATGAGAATAAATGAGTGTCTAAAGGAGAAACCTGAATAATTAGAATGTGATTACCATATTAACCATTTACTAGGTGTAGTATGGTTGAGGGTAGTGATAGAGCCTTCGTTTTGACCATGTGGTGAGGTTTTGGGAAATGAATTTTTTAGGCTTTTTTTTCCTCTTATGAAAATGTGTTAGTGTTGTATTATGTGACCTAAGATATGTGTTTTCTATTGCAGAGAGTATACCTCTATGAAAATTCTTATTGAGATGACCACCATTGAACATGTATTGGTATGATCCTCCAATGGTGGAACCTCAGGCACCAATCATGCCAGTTGAGGGAGTCAGGGAGAAGTTCTGATATAACATCCCTCACTTCTTAAAGATTATAGAAAGAGAACTAGGGAGGGTTGTGAATATCATACTTGACCTTATGTGCGATTTTCAATTGCAAAACCCTCAGACTATTACTAGGGAAGGTGGACCTAAGGGAGATGAGTTCTGGATTGGGTCTATCAAGATTATACTTGACCATTTAGAGACTCCAATTGAGAAGAGGGTCATGATGAATGCTTTTATACTAGGAGGATTACTAATGCATTGATGGAAAATTCAAGTGTAGACTAGATGAGTTGATGGCATGTTATGTAAGTAATTTTTTATGAGGTTTTTGAAGTAATTATACCCAAAGATGTTGAGGTAAGAGAGATCTACTAATTTCAAGAGATTGTCTTAGGGGAGTATATATGTGATGCATTACGATGGATGCTTTATAGACATACAAAAATTTTCTTCAGTATTGGAAGGAAATGAGATGAGTTTGAAAAGATGTTTCCAAGATTGAATTAAATATGAGATTAAGTCCCAAGTTAACATCTTTAAGTTATATAAGTTTACTAAGGTAGTGGATTAGGATCTCATCGCTGAGGGGAACATGAAGGAGGCTTCCAACGAGGGATGGATTGTTACTTTTAGATGATCTGGATGTACAAATTATTGGCACAAGAATAATTGCAACGAAAATGTTAATCAAGGTAGTGAGATGTAGGATGCATAGATAGAGGGATAAGTTTCTCCTGGATCTTACTTGAGTGATCTATCACTAGTGTTGTAGGTTGAAACACATATTGAGACAGTTACCCCAACAACCAGTAGAGTTCCTATTGTGTAGAAATATAGTTCATCTATATAAGAATTATAACACCCAACGAATGATGAGTTATGATATAGGAACATGATTGAACCAGGGTTCCAGAATGTGATTTTTGGAACCATATGAGTCTGGTAGCTAGTGTTCTATTAGCTGTGAAGGTAGTAGTAGGGAAGTTGGAGATTCAAGGCATGAGTGCATGTATTGTTAGTGTGGTGTAGCTCAGGGGAATCAATTTTCTTCATAGGGATGAGGGGAATGAAAGTTCCTTGATATACAGTCTACACTTGAGGATAGTGAGGCTATGCCATCGATAGTGGGAGGTTATATTATTATAGATTATATTCTAGATAGATCTTTATTTGATACTATTTCCTCCCATTCATTTATTTCTTCTGAACTTGTGAATGGTTTGAGCTAGGTAGTAGAGTTCCTGAGAGAAGTTTTCACGATAAATAAACTATTTGTAGTATAGTTGGTAGAAATGTTCTTGTGCATGGGGTGTTATCTTGAGGTTAAAGAGTATCACTTTCTGTGGGATATTTATATTCTTTACACGTCAGGATTCAATAATTATGGGTTTGGATTGGTTAGTAGCATACTGAGCGCATATTGATTTTTACTACAGGAGAGTTACCATTACGTTTCCAAAAGGTGATAGTTATATTCATCATGGAGAGTGGGATATCTAGGGAGTCTGGTGAGGGCCAAATACTAAGCAACAAAGAGAAATCACATCATAGGTTTCTAGACTATTGTTGGATGATGGAGGGGTAAATCATGATGTCTTTCCACCAGTAGTGGACAATTTTTTGGATGAGTTTCCTAATGATTTATCTTGGCTTCCAACTGAAAAGGATGTAGAATTCACTATTGAGCTCATTCATGGGGCTAATCTAGTTTCTATTCTACCATATAGAATGGAACCCATAGAGCTTAATGAGCTCAAGAATCTACTAGAGGAGTTAGAGGATAAGAGAAGTATATACCCGAGTAAATCGCCTTTGGTTTCACCGGTGTTGTTTCCAATGAAGGCTGACAAGACACTATGCTTGTGTGTTTATTACTAGAAGTTGAACCAGAAGAATGTCAAGAACCAGTATCTGCTTTCATGCAACGATGATCTGTTGGACTAGTTTACAAAAGCTAGTGTATTCTCAAATATTATACTGAGATTAGAGTATCATCAGTTGAGAGTTTAGACATTTGATATACTATGGACTACATTCAAGAAAAGTTATGGCCTTTAGGAATTCATCATAATTCCCTTTCTATTGACAAAAAAACCATAAATGTTTATAGATTTTATGAAAAAAATATTTATCCATACCAAGATCAGGTTTTTGTAGTATTTTTGGATGAAGTCTTGATGGACTCCATGACTCTGGATGATCTTTCCCAACATATTGACACCATCCTGAGTATACTGAGATAGACTCAAATATATTCCAAGATATCTAAGTGTCAATTTCGGATTTATCATGTACACTTTTTGAGCCACATCATTTTGGTGGAAGGTGTGTTAGTGGATCCATATAAGGGTAAGGAAGTGGTTTCTTGGGAGCATCCCAAGAACTTGTTTGATATTCATAGTTTTTTGGGGTTAAGTAGATATTATTGGAGTTTCATTCAGGACATTTCCCATTTGGTTGTTCCCATTTCATTCTTGACCAAGATGGGCTTAAATTTTTACTGGTTTGAATCAAGTAAGAATTATTTCTCAGAGCTGAAGAAGCACTTAACATCGGCACTTATCTAGGTCTTACCTGAGCCAAGTGATTAGTATATAGTGTATTTTGAGGCTTATTAAGTAGGGATCATATAAATGCTAATATAGAGGGATCAAGTTATGGAATAAGGAGCTCAGAAGATGAGTCCCCATGAATGAAGTTACCCTATACATGATCTCATGATAGCTACAGTGGTTTATGCTTTGATGTGTTGGTAGCAATACCTATTGGGTGAAATGATTATTGTGTATACAAACCACAAGATCTTTAAGTATATCCTTTGGCTACCATTTTTGAATCTATACCTATAGATATAGGTTGATTATATTCATTATTTTGACTTTTAGAAATCATATACATCCTCAAAAAGAAATATTGTTGTTGATGCTTGGAGTAGAAAACTTAAACTCAGGATTTTCAGGACTCAAATGTTGAATGTAAGAATATGACATTGATGGATATGACAGAGGTTGTGGTTAAAGAGAGTTAATTGTATATTAATATTGTATTTTTTTAGTAGAGTATATACTTTTTGAATGGATCAAGAATAGAAATTATGAGGATCCAGAGTGATTAAACTTGTGTAAAATCCATGAAGTGGGGGGACACCTTACGATTGGACCATTGAGGAGGATAATATCATTTATGTTAGGAATTAGGTTTTTGTGCCTATGAGTATTCTGGAGTTGATGATGGTTGAGTTTCCATCCTCAAAGTGGGTAGTACATCCTAGTTAGAAAAATATTACTATAACTTATAATGACAGTTTTGGGGATGGGAATGAAAAAGGAAATAGTAGGATTCATGACACGATGCTACACCTGTTAGCATGTTAAGGCTCAGCATTAACGACCTAGTGGTTTACTATAGTCATTGCCTATTCCAAAATAGAAGTGAAACATTAATACTATGCATTATATAGTGGGTCTTCCAAGGATTCCTCAAAATAAAAATGTTATTTGGATTATTGTGGAAACACTTATAGAGGTAGAACATATTTTTCCTATGAGGGAGCCTTTCTCAATGGAGCATTGAAATCACTACTGATTGTCACCTATCTACTAGTTTGGTGCTCTGCTAATGTGTATAGTAGTACTCGGGTCGAATCCCTAGTGATGAAACTTTTTAATAGTCGATTGTTTTTAGTTGATTCTATTCTGATTGGGGGTTTGTTTGCAAAGAATATGAAATGATTTATTGATTAATATTGATTTAACAAATTGATAAAGATTTGGGTGAGTTCATTATTAGGGTGTTAAGATTGTGATTTCTTTGAGATTTTCTTTATATTGCATTTAAATTAACACCGACTTCACAAGATAACGCTAATTGGAATTATAAAGTGTTAAGGCTTTAGTCCAAGCCTTAACATATCACAAGGTTTCAATCTCAATTAAGGCTTATTTATGCTAGTTTATTTATGGTTCCATGAATCCATGGAAACCACACATTAAACAAATCTTGTCATTAATCCATGAAATTCTATGTTTAACATACACAATGTTAATTTAAATAACATCCGTCAAGAAAATTCTCTCAATCACTTAACATCCCAAAATTATAACTCACCCCAATGGTAGATTTACTCACTGATTTTTTAGTTAATAATCTAGTTTTAATGTTTATGATGACGAATTATAAACAGAATAAAAAGAAAGGGGTAATAAAAGAGTTGTGTGTCGAACACAAACAAACAAACAGTGAAAGGAATTAAATTATGACTTTAGATTGAATGAGAAAAAAAATGAAGGGAAGAGGATTCAACTATATTTAAACTATGTTAAGTCCACTAATATTATTTAACAGAATGTGGATGAGAATAATAGATGAATAAGAAGAAACATTCATTAAAATAGAATTACAAAAACAAAGACTTACAAGAATAAAACAAATAATAACACAAAAGTAAATGATAAAAAGAGAAGAGGAAGGGTATCTCATGCGAAAACATGAGTATGGTAGGTCCTCCCAATCCCTTGAAAAGGCTTTGGTCATGCTAATATGTGCTCATCTCTTCTGAAATGCCAACTCCTTTGAAGGAGAGGAGGTTTATGTATTTATAGCCCAAGGAAGCGGACTGTTTGCATTCCAGATTTATCCCTCCACTTGGATTCCCAATTGGATATTTAAAAAGCCGAAAATACCTTTTATAAATATTTATAAACAATTAAAATCATTTAACAGTTATAAGAAAAAAAAATTATGTTTACCCTTACAAGGAATATCTATTCTGTAAGGGTAACCTCCATCTACTAATTCATGGACACTCTTCAAAAGTGTGATCCATTTTTTGAGCCCTCACATAAGGGTATCATATTTTACATTAAATGAGATGCTAAGTTTGATGGTGTACCGATACACAACAATGAGTTTCTCTAAAATCTTACGTTGCACACAATGCAGAGGTATACTAAAAAATAATATAATATTATTATTATTTTAAATTGTAGTTAACACATAGTCGTTGTATTTGTAGGAATGGATAGAACTAAAAAAATATGATATAATATGTTTGTTAAATGTTTTTACATTTATCCAATAAATTTTAGAGGCTTAAAATAAGAACGAATCTGATTTTAAGCATAGATACTCTAATATACATTAAAAGGTCGATTTACCACCTTTTGATGGAGAAACCTATTTAAATGTAGTTTTGGTCACTTTTTATGTTCTGTTTGACAAAATAAAATTCTTCTTTTGAATAGATAAATAAAAATATACATTGGGTTAATTTTTTGTATTAATCTTATAAAATTCATTTTTTAATTAATAGTGAAAAATAGTGTATTTTAATTCAAAACATCCTTTTAATATAATTTATTTATAAGGTTATATTATCATTTTAATTGGGTTTTAAGTGTAATTATATTATTTTTTTACTATTAAATTCAATGTTTGTCATTGTATGTAATTTCACTTTGAAATTGGACATAAATAAGTGTCAAACTTTTGATAGTTATTATTTCTTAAAAACACGCTTTTTTCTTTGACAGGAGAAATTAATTTTAAAATAATTTATGACACTTCTGTGTTTTGAATTTTTAAAAATTAATTTCATATTTGGAATCATGATTTTCAAATTGTATTAATATGTTACTTTTATTTTTATACAATATGAATATTTACTTCTGTAAAAATTTTATTTACCATTGTTAAAGGGTAAATCTGGTAAATAAAGTTAACAAAATATTGTTATAATAATATAAAATTACTCTAACATGTGTGCTAATCCTATTGGTTGATTCATTTCCAACCATGGGAATCTTTGGGTCGATTTTAGGACCCTATAGAGCCACTTAATAGTGATAATGACACTTTATATTAATTAATTTAAAGTAATGACAGAAATGACATAAACAAATATTTTTTAGTAAATTAATTTTTACATAAGGTTATAAAAGTTATCATTAAGACTATAAATATTATTTGGAAAAATAAAAAGATTTCCTACATCATGGTATTTGTTTTATAATTTTTAGACATCAAATAAGAAAAATTATTTTTGACACAATAATGATGTAATGTTTACCTGAATAATAAATGATTTAAATAAATATGATTATAAAAAGTTAAAAAACATAACACACCTATCCAATTCTTATTGGATGATTTTATTTAGACCATGAGACATCTAAAATTTGACTTTCATTAGTTTTTTACCTTTAGAAACCGAAAATAATTATATAATAAAATAATATTTTCACACTTTCCTAAAGAGCCCCCTATAAAAAACTCTCACTTCTAACCCATTCCTCACACCTCTCAAGCCCCTTAAATCTTCCAAAAACTTCCCAAATAATCTCTCATGATCCCTATATTCCTCATAGAATCCTTACCTTAGATATAAGGCAATTCAAGTAAACCTTTTTGTTCAAAACAAAGGGAGATACCCAATTTAAAGGTAACATTTCTCTAAAGTCCTTTTGTTTTATTTTACATATACAACCCCCTAATTTTTTTATTCCTTTATTTTATAAAACAACTAGTATCCTCAATATACTAGTATGTTTTATGAGAATTATTCTAAATAAACTTACACACACCTCCATCTAATGGGTAATGAACATACTATTTCTATGGACGACAAACTAACGCCTCACGAAACAACGATTGTTCAATATTCTCCTACCACCTCTTATGGTTGTAATTATGATGGTACTGTATTTATATATGATATATATTATGTTAATATATTTTTTATTCTTCTTTATTTTTCATTGATAAAATACCTTTATGGTTTCCATTATGGGTAAACGCAATAATTTCATTTGAGGAAGTGCGGACTACTGCCCCCTCAAAGTGATATGACTCGTTCATACCATATGTGGGACATATAAAATATGGAGTTATAGAAATTATATATGATATTATACTGGAATTATAATATAACTATTTATCATTATGTTTTCATTCAATTAAACTATGAAATAGAAAATAAAGTAGCGTTAATGCATACGTACGACTTACCGTCTCCATGAATGGTGCATTTCAGTTCTTATCTCAAAATGTTATGTACTATTATAAATAAATTTATATACTATATATATATGATATATATTATTTTTAAATCATGAATATAATTATGGAGATAATAGAATCTTGACCACATGGACAACTTGTAATTATAAGGTGTTCATTTTTTACTCAAGTACCAAATATTGAAAAAACGATCATTATTAACTTAAATGTTTACATAATGTTTATAACATGGTAATAAGTGATATAATAGGAATAATGAACTTTAAAAATGGTCTTTAATAAAGTATAAATTTACTTATGTTTATTATTTGGTAAGAACTAGGAACAAACATGTCTAGTCAGACACGAGGTAAGGGGTTTCTTATCTCACTTTTAATTTCGTAAGATTTCCATTGTTTTCTTATAATTTATTGACTGTGAGGTATTGTGAACTTCCATTTGATATATATTATCCTGATCCTATTTATATTCATTTTATTATGTGAATCATTTGGTGTTTATTAACTTTTGGTCATACGACTTGATTTAAAATAACGTGGTAAGGGATTTTCATCTCACTTCTTAGTCCCGTGAGATTCATGCTATTTTTTCCACTATTTTCTTTTGTCTGGTTATGTATTTTCCATGATTGTATTCATTTTGTAATATAATACAATTTATGGGTATTTAAATTTTCATATTATGATCTTTCTTTCATTGGTTTTATGTTTTGTAAGTTACCAAATAGTTAAGGAAACCTTTTAACTCAATTTCCATTCACTGGGTTAATCTTATAATTCTTAATTATGTCATGATATGATTATGTGTGTAATAACTATTTATTTCTTTATGTTTTAATTTCCACTCCACATTGTTTCTATATACTTTTGATACACATAATCACTCCATTTATAAATTTTCAAGTCATCGATATGAACTTGATAAGAGTAATTTTAACTCAATTTCCATTCATTTAGTTAAACATCCAAGTCATTGGTTTTTTTCAGAAAAAGAGCATGTGTGAATGTCCTATAATTTATTTAAACTAAATATCCCATCATATTGAGTGTATTTATATTTGTCACACATTATTATGTAATTAATTTATCCTTAATCTAGGGATATAGTTTTTAATAAGTCATTTCATCTCAAATTACATTCTATTAAGACTTCATTGTCATTATGCACAAATTCACTTTTATACGGTGTATATACTATCCTTTGTAATATTATGTCATGAATCTGTTTATTCTTATGATATTATAATGTTTTTATTGAATTTTATTCCTCAATTATTTTTATTAAAGAATATCTCATTTTGTTAAGAACTCTTTAACTAAAATATTTTTTAAAGATGTATTATTCTAAATATTTCTCATTAATGTCTATTTTTTCAAAATGGTTTTTAGTATTTATTTATATGTACATTAATGTTTTAGAATTTTAATTATTTTAAAAGTTTCAATGTGGTATGGGACACTTTGATTCAAAAATCTCTTTATTAAATGTTTTAATTGTTTTTGAAAATGGTTTGATGAAGCATTGTTTATTTCAATATCTTGATTTTATATATTGGAATGTGCAAATGTTATCTTTCCTTTATACTTGTGTATTGTGTTATGATTATGTTATGGTTATTGGGCATTGTTTACATATATGGGTGGTTCTGTGATAAACCTAGGGCGGGTGAGCCCGAGAGAGCTCTCGAATGCATTGTGTAACGTGACGAAGGTAAATGTTAATGTTTCTCCTATGAGATTAAAAAAATATACTATGATGGGTATTCCAAATGTGAATCCCTATATAGCTGTGATAGCTACAATGTATGTATGTTATGAATTCCCAAAGTTACCTTTATGATTTATGATTTGTGCATGTTATTCATAAATCATATGATTTCGTAAAGTATGTTATGATTGAAATTTATGGTTTCATTGATTTGTATGTATTGATAGGCTAATGTTTTTCTTCCTTATTTTATAACCCTTACTAAGCTTTTTATGCCCATACCATGTTTTTGAAATGTTTTCCACATGTCTTAAAGATGAATAGTGTCAAGGATGGGATCAAGTAAAAGTCATGGTGTCTAAAAAATGGAACTAGACATGTTTCATTTTAAGAGTTTTTATTTTATGAAAAAATGGATACTGAGTAGTAGTGTCTACATGTAATATTCAAGTTGTTATGGAATAGTTATGGCCTAATTATCTCAAACTATAAACCTGAAAAGATCCTCAAAGTGAATTTTTGACATAACTCAAGATTATGTAATGTTTAAGGCTGGGTCCTTATAGTTGGTATCAGAGGTTGGTTTAGATAACTTTAGAGGTTTGGGTGTTCTTTTAGAATAATTGACATAACCATAATGGTTAGGATTTTAGAAAGAGTCACAATTATGTTAGATAAAGTGAATGAGTTTAAGATAACATGAATAATTCTATATAAGTATTTACCCTCCTCATAAGATATTATATGATGATTTTACTAATATACTCACACTAACCTTTTTGGTTTTAGAAAATGGTTGGATCTAGCATCCACTAAAGTAAAAGGGGATGTGAAGAAAACTGTAACAGTTTTTTGAATAGGCAATTGAATTAAATGGGATCTAAAATGAGAAAACTTGTGGTTATTCTCATCCAACAATATGGAGTCCTGATTGACCACCTAAACCATAGTGATTTTTATAAGGCATCATATATGTGAGAAACAAATCCCTACATAAGTTCAGGTAATAATCATAAAGGTAAGTACATTGAAAAACCTATGTGTTAAGGATGTGGAAAGAAACAAATAGGAAAATGTTTCAAAGGGATGGGGAGATAATATAGATGTGGAAATAAAGATCATAAATAAAGAACCTTCCTTGGACAAAGGAAGAATCCAGTTGACTCTAGGAAAGGGAAAGAAGTTATTTCTGAGGGATCAATTTAATGTTTTAAATGTGGTGTGCATGATCATTATACAAAAAGATGTCCTGTGAAGAAATTTCAGGAATGGGATCACCAGAATCGTACAAATATATGTTTACCAATACCTAATTCCATTCTGATTAAGGATGAAGAAACTGGCAATGATCAATGAAAGGTATGAATTATTTCTTAACATATGTTTTGATATTATTGAATCTTAGAATATGATTCATTATTTTGTTTGTAGGAAATAAGTGTTGTAGAATAATTTAGTAAAGAATGGTTAATGGATAATGAAGAACGTTAAATGAGTAAAAAGTCAACATATAATTGGATTTAAGAGTTATGATATATTATAAGATGATTAAATTCTTAAAGGTATTAAGGTTCTTTTGAGGATGGGATTACTTTGTATGAATTTTTATAATATGTGTAACCTTGAAGTTCATTATATTAAAATGATATTCATGGAATAATTTTTTTATGAGTAATGGTGGAATTTTATATTTGAATAATCTATGTTTATATTTTGGATATATGGTGATTTGTGTAATTTATGGAAATGATTAACATATCATAGAGAATATGTTATTTGGTTAATTACACTTCAGTATGAGACTTTAAGAGTATTTGTTTTTATTTGAAGACAAATGTTAAGAATTATCTTGGAAGACTATGTGAATAAATCATTTTGAGATTTGGTTTCAATCTTAGTTTGGATTAATTTGATTAATTTTATAGAAAATTGTTTATTTAATGGTCATTGTAGGACTTTGGGTATTGTTGGACAAATTTTGGAGGTTATGTGTATTTTTTTCAATTTGTAAAAGATTATCCTTTTTGGGGATTATATATTCTTGTACTAACTATTTTGGTTTTGGATAATTTCTAAAGACATGGGAAAAATATAGATCATATTAGGGGGATTATGTGATAATCTAGAAGTTTATTCTAGTGCTTTTAATGTGAACAAGTCATCTTGAGTACTCATCGTTTAGAGAAAAGATGAGTTTGTGGTTTAAATTTAGTAAAGTATGAAAGTATACGTGACAAGTAACTATATTTCCTTATGATATTAGTATAGTTATTAATAAAATTCTTCAACTCTATGAAAAGGATCGTGAAGAGAAAATTTTATCATATCTCTTTTATCATTAGACATTTACCCAACCTCAAATCTATGGTATTGTGGTGGTAACTTTCTGTGATGAAGTTATCTATCACTCTCTATTGATCTATGAGGGTTATTTTCTCTTCCATATCCATGTTTTCCTGAAATCCTAATATATTTTTCCTTGGGTGACCTTTTTATCTATCTTTATTTCATTTAAAGTGATATTTTTATTTACACTTTTTCAGAAGCGGGACTTTCAATGATGTTTCCAAGCCCAATTTTAAAATTGTGAGGACACAATTCCAAAAAGGGGAAAGGATGTAACATCCCAAGTAAATAATGAATATAACATTTTCATATTTATTAAAACTTGTGAATTAAATATTAATTTCACTTTAAAGGGGATGCTACATTCGATGGTGTAACCAATACGCAACAACGAGTTTCATTGAAATATTACATTGCACTCGATGTTGAGTTATACTGAAAAAGAATATAATATTATTATTATTTTAAATGGTAGTTAACACATAACTGTTGTATTGTTGGGAATGGATAAAACTAACTAAAATATAATTTTATATAATTTTTAATTTTTTTTACATTTATTTAATAAATTTTAGAGGCTTAAAATAAGAATGAATATGATTTTATGCATATATACACTAATATTCATTAAAAGGTCGATTTACCACCTTTTGATGAAGAACTCTCTTTAAATCTAATTTTTGTAACCTTTATTAGTTTTATTTATCAAAATAAATTTTTTCTTTAGAATAAGGAAATTAAAATTTACTTTGGGTAAAGTTTTGGTATTAATCTGATAAAATTCATTTTTAAATTAATAGTGAAAAATATTGTATTTTAATTCAAAACCATCTTTTAATCTAATTTATTTATAATATTTGACTATATTTTTAATTGTTTTTAAAGTCTAATTATATTATTTTTTTACTATTTAATCCAATTTTGTTCATTGGATGTAATTTCACATTGAAATTGGACATAAATAAGTGTCAATCTTTGGATAGTTATTATTTCTTAAAAACACACTTTTTTTTGCTTTGATAGCGGGAATTAATTTAAAATTAATTTCTAAAACTTATGTGTTTTGAATTTTTAAAAATGAATTTAATATTTAGAATCAGGAGGTACAAATTGTGTAAGTAGGTAACTTTTATTTTTAGACAATATGAATATTTACTTCAGTAAAAATTTTATTTACCATGCTTAAAGGGTAAATCTAGTAAATAAGGGTAACAAAATATTATTATAATAATATAAAATTACCATAACATGTGTTTTAATCCTATTTGTTGATACATTTCCAACCTTGGGCATCTTTGGGTCGATTTTGGGACCCCATAGAGCCACTTAAGAGTGATAATGACACTTTATATTAATTAATTTAATGTAATGATAGAAATGACATAAACAAATATCTTTTAGTAAATTAATTTTTACATATGGTTATATAAGTTATCTTTTAGACTATAAATATTCTTTGTAAATCTAAAAATATTTCCTACATCATGGTTTTTTTTATAATTTTTAGATAACAAATAAATAAAATTATTTTTGACATAATAATGATGTAATGTTTACCTCATTAATAAATGATTTAAATAAATAAGATTATAAAAAAAAATAAAAAGTATCTTAAACCCGTCCAATTCCTATTGGATGATTTTATTCTGACCATGAGTAATCTTATATTCATCTTTAATTAGTTTTGGACCTTTAGAAACCAAAAATCATTATATAATAAAATAATATTTTCACACTTTCCAAAAGAGCCCCTCATACCCATTATAAAAAGCCCTCACTTCTAACCCATTACTCATAGATCTCAAGCCCCTTGGATCATCCAAAACCTGAACAAATAATCTCTAAAAATTCCTTTCTTCCTCATAGAATCCTTATCTTATGATGAAGGCACTTCAAGTTAACGTTTTGGTTCAAACCAAAGGGAGATACCGGATTTAAAGGTCACATATTCTCTTAAGTCCTTTTATTTTATTTTACTTATACTACCCCATAAACTATTTTAATTACTTTATTTTATAACATCATCAGTATCCTAAATATACTAGGTTTTTTATGATAATTATTTTAACTACACTTACACACACCTCCATCTAATGGGTAAAGAACATTCTGTTTCAATGGACGACAAACTAACACCTCACGAAACGATGATTGTTCAATATTCTCCTACCACCTTGTATGGTGGCTGTTATGATGGAACTATATTTATATATGATATATATTATGTTTATTTTTTCTTTATGCTTCTGTATTTTTTATTTATATCATACCTTTATGGTTTCCATTATGGGTAAACACGATAATTTCATTTGAGGAAGTGAGGACTACCGCCCCCTCAAAGTGATATGAATCATTCATAGCATACTTGGGATGTATAACGGATGGAGTTATTAAAATTATATATGATATTATACTAGAATTATAATATAAAAATTTATCATTAATTTTTCATTCAGTTAAAATAAGAAATAATAATGAAAGTAGCGTTCATGCGTACGTACGACTTACTGTCTCCATGAACAGTGAATTTCATTTCTTATCTCCAAATGTTCTGTAATATTATAAATAAATATATATACAAGATATATATGATATATATTATATATAAATCATGAATATAATTCTGTAGATAATAAAATCTTGACCACATGGACAAATTTTAATTATAAGGTGTTCATTTTTTACTCATGTACCAAATATCAACAAAATGACCATTATTAACATAAATGATTACATAATGTTAAAAAAATGTAAATAAGTGATATAAAAGGAATAATATACTTGAAAAATGGTTCTCAATCAAGTATAAATTAACTTATGTTTATTATTCAGGAAGAATAAGGAATAAACAAGTCAAGTCAGACACAAGGTAAGGGGTTTCTTGTCTCACTTTTAATTCTGTGAGATTTCTACTATTTGCCACTAATTTATTTCGTGTGGTCTATTGTTTATTTCCATTATATATATATTATCATGATCCTATTTATATTCATGTAATTATATGAATCATTTTTTTGTTATTAAATTTTGGTCATATGGCTCGATTGATAACAATGTGGTAAGGGATTTTCATCTCACTTTTTATTCTCCTGAGATTCATCCTATATTTGCCACTATTTACTTTTGTGTGGTTTATGTAATGCCCATGATTGAATTCATTGTGAAATATACTTCGATTTATGGGAATTCAAATCTTCATTTTATGATCTTTCTTTCATTGTTTGTATGTTTCGTAATTTACCAAATCAGTACAGGAACCTATTAACCCAATTTCCATTCCTTGGGTTGATCTTCTAATTATTAATTATGTCATGATATGATTAACTGTGGAATCAAAATTTATTTTTTTGTGTTGTAATTTCAACTCTCCTTTCTGTGGATATACTTTTGATACACATAATCACTCCATTGATAAATTCTGAAGTCATTGATATGAACTTGATGAGATTAATTTTAACTCAATTTCCATTCATTAAGTTAAACATCCACGTCATTGGTTTTGTATTAAAAAGAACATGTGTGGATTACCTATGATTTATTTATACTGAATATCCAATCAAATTGAGTGTATTTATATTTTTCACACATTATGATGTGATTGATTTATCCTTAATCTAAGAATATAGTTTTTATAAGGGATTTCATCTCAATTTACATTCTATTGAGACTTCATTGTCATTATGCACCAATTCACTTTTATATGGTGTTTATACTATCCTTTGGTATATTTTATATTGAATACATTTATTCTCATGATGTTATAATGTGTTTATTGAATTTTAGTCCTCAATTATTTGTATCCATGTATATCTCATTTGGTTAATAACTCTTTAACAAAAATATTGTTTTAAAGGTTTATTCTTCTAAATCTTACGCATTAATTTACATTTTTTCAAAATGGTATTTAGTATTTATTTATATGGATGATAATGTTTTAAAATTTTAATTCTTTTAAAAGCGTCAATGTTTTATGGGACACTTTGATTCAAAAAATCTTTATTAAAGGTTTTAAAATGTTTTAAAAATTGTTTGATAAAGCATTGTTTATTTCAATATCTTGATTTGATATATTAGAATATGGAAATATTATATTTCCTTTATACTTGTGTTATGTGTTATGATTATGTTATGGTTATTGGGAATTTTCTACATATAGAGGTGGTTCCTTGATAAACCTAGGGTGGTTGAGCCTGATATAGCTCTCCAATACATTGGGTAATGTGATAGAGGTAAAATTTAATGTTTCTCCAAAGAGATTTAGGGAATATACTTTGATGGGTATTCCAAATGTGACTCCCTATGTAGCTGTGACAGCTACAGTGTAAGTATGTTATGAATTCCATAAGTTACCTTTATGATTTATGATTTGTGTGTGTTATTCAAAAATCTTATGATTTCATTAGGTATTATATGTTTGAAAAGTATGGATTCATTGATTTGTATTTATTGATAGGTTAATTTTTTCCTTCCTTATTTTATAACCCTTACTGAGCTTTTTTATCTCATCCCATGTTTTTGAAATCTTTTCCACTGGACTTAAAGATGAATAGGGTCAAGGATGGGATCAAGTAAAAGTCATGCTATTTAAAACATGGAACTATACATGTTTCTTTTTAAGTGTTTTTATTTTACGAAAAAATTGATACTGAGTAGTAGTGTCTACATGTAATATTCAAGTTGTTATGTAATAATTATGGCCTAATTATCTAAAACTCTAAACCTGATAAGATCCTCAATGTGAATTCTTGACATAATAAAAGAGTATGTAATGTTTAAGGCCAAGTCCTTATAGTCACCAACTCTTAAGTGAATTCATAACTACTACGAGTTCCAAATCATGAGTGATATACTTACTCTTTTTCATAGGAAGATGATTGAAGATGTAATCACCAGCATGATATCCTTTCATAATGATACAACCCAATCCATCACCCGAAGCATCATAATAAAACATAAATCCCTATATATACTCCAGTAGAGTTAAAATAAATGATGAGGTCAAAATATAGTTCAGTTTATCAAAGGATTATAGAAAAATCAAATCCCAAATGAACACAACCCCTTTTTGGGTGAGATAAGTGCAAGGTGATGCAACATTTAAGATTTTTTTTAAATTACCAATAATATCCTATCAAAAATAGGAATCTTTAAATCTATTAGTCATTTTGCAGTTATTCCCATAACATGACAGCCTTCACCTTTTTAGTATCAACTAAGATACCTTGTATGTGATCATGTGTCCCACAAACCTAACTTCTCATACATAGAATTAAAATTTTGATAATTTTCAATATATGCAATGATCCCTTTGGATATACAAACCATGTATCAAGTGGTTCACATGATTTTATTTAGTCATTGAGTACAATTGAAAGTTGTATTTGAATACCATGATAAAATAATCAATACATTGGTTGAATATTTTCTTAATTAGTTCCATAAAGACTGTAGGAGCGTTATTCAGGACAAAAAAGGTAAATAAAATGAAAAATCCTACTTCAGAAAAAGGACTTCAAAATAACTAAATCCTTGATTTTTTGTTGGTGGTTACTAGACTATTGATAAATTTGGAAGAACTAATTTCTCCTTTTTATCTGATTAATGAAATATTCAGTGTGTGTAAAAGGGTAGTTTTTCTTGATTTTTACTCAATTGAACTTCTTATAATCAATGAATAAATAGATAATTCAATATAGAATCAGGGAAAGGAACACAAGGGCCTCCCGTGATGACATAATCAGGAATATAAAAACCTTATATCCCAAATATTGCAACAAAAATTTCAGATCATTCAACTCAAATAGATTTATTCAATCTGATGGAATCAACACTGGATGAGTTCTTGGAACAACGTCAACTGATAACTCAAATTCCCTCTCTCAAGTAAATCCCAAAAACTCATCATTATAAACATCAAAAAATTCATTGGAAACCAGATGAATCTCTGCACTAAAAAATTCAACTCCCAGTTTGTTCATAAATAAAGATATGAACTTACCAAGATCTATAATAGGAGGCCCCACCTAACTGGTCCTAGGGTCCCATTGAAATTAAAAACACACGGATGTTCCCATCAGTTTGAGAAATGAACAATCACTGATGATAAAAATAAAGTTGATCTTTTTGAATAATCAACCAATCCATACTACAACATCAAAGAGGTACAATTCAAGACCCTGAAAATCCCAAACCAGCTCAACATCGCACATAAATAAAGAGTATGATGGTCATAAAAACATAGCTCATTATTCTTTCCTAGAGGCACCAGAAATTCCATAATGAATGACATGATTTACATTGTATGTTTTAAATTATAAAAAATCAATATCAACATAAAGGAGTGAGAGTCACTTATATCAAAGAAAATAGATTTTATGGATGAATTAATATAAATTGTACCTCTCACACTTACAAGACTCACAACTACTTCCACTTGAGATTCATCCACTGATGTAATGGGTTTATTTATGAGTCTTATGGATATAACCATAATTTCCATGTAGTATCTGACTAAACCATATATCCTATAGGTTATCATGAGCTTGTTCAAGAGTGAGGATAAGAAATAGTATTAAACATTTATAAAATTTAGTAAAACATGAACCTGGGTAGCAGACATTGGATAGAGGAGGAAAAAGAGCTTCTTGTACCACATCTAGCCACACTGGTAAATATTTATACCACTAAACACATATAATAGTATAGAAAAGTTCTTCTTTGAAGAATTCACACTATTTCCACCATCAAACATGATCTGATTCCCCTTCCCCATATAAGATTCACTAAGGTAACCATAAAAAGTATGTGGAACTTTGAACTGACCAGAATTACCATCCATGTCAATCTCCACCATCGATTCCCTATCCACTACCTTTACATAGTTAGGAATATTTTTCATGAATAATTTTGACCAAATATGAAGTAAATTTTCTATTTGAATCCTTTAGGACATTATTTACTCATTTTAGAAAACTTTAGGTGATATAATACTGATTATGGAGAAGATATATATGTATTCTATCACTGAATGATTCCCTTTCTCAAAGATTAAGAACACCAAGGATTTCACATAGGTCATAAACTTTATGTCTAATTTCTTAGTGAAGATGGTATTGAAGTCTTTGCACTCCAATTTCTCATTTGTTTTCCAAAAAATACACAATCCCCCCACATTTTACTCAGGCCCTCATGTATGAAGACAACACACCTCACCTTGAAATAATTATTGTTCTGACGGATGTGTCATTAAAATTTTCCTAATAAATCATATACCTTCAATGTATCTTTCAACCTGTGGAAATATCGTGTTTTTAGTGAACAAAATATTATTCTCAATTCCTATAATTTTTTCCTAGAGGTTTTACCTCTATGATTGATCTGGGGTAGGTTTCATACCTTGGTTTATAGCTATGATTGTTTACACAACTGATTCAATGCCATTTTTATCAACTGTAGATTTTTTTACTATGGTTCATACAATGTAACCTCCAAAAGATTTTCTAGAAATCTTTTCGGGTGAGTAGTAATATACATCACCAGTAAAATAGAAATAAGAAGATGATACACAAGAATCAATTCTAGCATAGAATAATGTAATTCAAATAGAATTATAATGAGATATAGAAAAAGAAATACTAGTATCAAATCAATATAAATTCCAAATTTCACATCTCCATACTACCCATGGTAACTAAATGATCATCACAATGAGAGATTTTCAGACACTCACCCTCAACTTAAGCATTAAATCCCAAAGTTTCTATATCATAACTACCAAGAAATTACAAGATAAATATAGGAAACAATGATATAAAACACTACATTTGATACCAATTTTTCAGAAAGAAAACTGGATCACCAAAATATCGAGAAACCCAAACACATAATGAAATGATATATAGAGAATTCCTAATCCACAAAGGCTAGAAAAATTATTTGGTCATCAAGAACTACCTTTATGAATTATTTTTAGACAAAGGAACATAGTATGAAAAGACATATATAAAAAAATTGG
The DNA here is from genome assembly GCA_963277665.1 of Viscum album. Taxonomy (NCBI): domain Eukaryota; kingdom Viridiplantae; phylum Streptophyta; class Magnoliopsida; order Santalales; family Viscaceae; genus Viscum; species Viscum album. The sequence continues at coordinate 344,889,347 of OY728141.1, forward strand.
TATGCCAATAAAAGTTAACAGTGGAAACAAGACAATAGTAAGACAAATTCGAGTGTAGAAAACCACAAAAAAAACAATGATACACAAGAACAAAACTTTCCGTCTCTACATGACATATAGTCACCACCATAATCCCACACCCTTGTAATAAATAAACCCACCACCAACCTACAATGCATTTATGTTACCCATGTCAGATAAAACATGATCTATATACACCCAATGGAATATACAATGTGTGTGAACAACTAGACAAGCGAGATCCCACAAAGCATTTCATAAGAATAATTTATAATATATACTAATTATACTCAAGTAAATAAATAAAATTAATGTGAACAAATTTTATATAGTTTAATATAAAACATGGAAAACCACCCTTTTCACAAATTATAAAGCACCGTAAAAGATAATATTTTAGTGAATTTCCCTAAAAATTTCAAATAATCATTTAAAAAAATTGTAATTTGGAAAAAAATCCATTCAGACACCATTTGGTCTGAGTTATTCATTCTCCTTATAAAATTTCTATGATCAATAAACCACACGGTATGAACATTACCCTTATAAAACAATCCAATGTTGTAAGATTTAATATATGAGGACATATCATTTCCCCAACAATGATAAAATTTTGTCTTACCAATATTCAGAATTTAAACAATTCAATGGTAATTTCATCTTTTATTAAACGTAAAACCTTTGAAAATATATAAAAATTTCATTAAAACCAATTTAATTAATAACACAAATGAGGGAATTCCATTTTGTTGATATAATCAAAAACACCATCATTCATTTAAACATTGTAATTTATCAAAATTTAGAAACCAATTTCAATGAGAAAACAAGAATTTTTTGTACAATAAATCCATTTAATATAAACACCTACCTAAAAACACTTGAAATTCAACTATCAAAATGAATCCACAATCTCAAGATAGTGAAATATTGATGAAGAAAGAGTAAGAACCATATATCCATAATTTACAATTATAAAACTCAGATCTAATTGATTTTCATGGTTTTTAATGGATGGCCCATAACTGTAAAGATCGAGATTATAGGGAATAAGATGATATAAAATGAAAGGGGAGTTAGGCTTACTGAAATAGGGTCACAACATCGATCCTCCAAGGATTAATGTTCTGAAAGACAAAATCTACCATATAGAGATTGTAGGTTAAAATATGTTGACTTTAGGTCTAGGTAGGATGAAGAAGAAATAAAATAAAGGCTTCAAGGAAGAAATACAATATTGCCTTTATTTTTTCTCGTATAGAGTAGCATAAATATCTAGTTGATGTCTATCTACCAGCTGGTCAGTGGGAGAATAACTAGCCAGTTGACATCATATTGGCTAGGTTAGTATAATCCAATCTTTAAGATTGTCAGTACCTCTCACATGCTATGTAGTGGACCACCTATCACTTTTCTATATATAGGTTAATGTTAGAACATTAACAACCCTTCAATCCACACCACTAACCCATCATAAAAACTAAAAATAACCATAAACACGTTGGGATAAAAAAAGATAATTAAAATGACATAAGTATATGACAACACCAAGAAAATAATAATGTGGTATTAAAAACACATGAAATATATCCCATAAAAACCAAATAAAGATGAATGTGTATTCCAAAAATGGAATAATACAATGTTGAAACTGAAATAAAAAACTAAAGATCTGAATAAGACCACCATTCAACTCCATTGGCTCCAAAATTAATATTTAACCCGATCCCACTTCAATGAATCATTAAAACTAATTTCTATCATGAAAAAATAGTTAATATTATATTTGCGCAACTAAAATGAAAAAAAATATCTGATAAAGGTCCAAATAGTGTCTTTATAGGGTTTAATCCTACAATAATTAGCAGGGAACTGCCAATGATGTCTCAAAATAATATTTTATGTCTTTGAGAACATTTCTACACATTTATGTATATATATAATGAGATAGTTTAAGTAGTCATATAAATGGAATAACAAAAAACTAACAATGATATAAATCATGAATCAATATAGTATATAACTAGTAACTCAATATATATGAATGATCAATACATGAAATTACTTGGTTTTACCTACTTTAAGATATGCCAATGTTAATTCCCGGCTGGTGATAGGGAAATATTTTAACCCATGTGTTTTAGGATGAGGTTAGGTTATTGTTGTATCAAAACTTTCCTAGTTGAACTTCTTGATTTAGGGTCTAAGAATATCCAATGGAAAAAGGATTTTGTAATCAAATTCACATTATTATCATATCTCATGGAATATGGAGAGAGTTATACTCTTTCAAAGATCAAAAACCATAACTCTGAATTTTTTTGGATTTGGTATGCAAAAAACTCAATATTTTTAGTTTTTATTGTATGTATAATAATATAATTAAATATTAATTAATTTATATGAGAATATTGATTACTATTATACATGAAATTTAATATGTTAATTTCCTTAGTGTTTTTTCACATTGAATGTTCATAAATGTTCCCCACTATGATGAAAACCATAAAATTCCATGACATTATTCTAGAATATATAAGTCATATGGTTGAATAATTCCATATAATGGAACTTAGATGTTGTATACTATAAAGTGTTTGATTATAATAGTAAAATGATGGTTCATTTAATGATTTTTTTACCTGGTAGTCTATTAGATAATAGATTATGATGATAGTCATGCAAGCAATAATTCTATTTGTTTATGTTTCATTAAATATTCCTATCAATGAGCATCTGTAATGATACTTTTACTTGATATTATTAGTAATTCATCTCATTATTTAAATAATTTGATGTATGGAATAAAATTTTATGCTCCATGTTCACTAGAATATAAGATAATTTGGGTGAATCCTAAATGATATGAAATTAATGAATAATTCAATAAATTATTTCCATTCTAAGATCAAGAGATGTGATCTTTAACCTTTGATTGATATGGAATCATTGATAAATATTCCATGGACATGATTATGGAAGAGTTCATTCCATGAATTCATGTAATGAAATATCAAGAACATGGGTTAATGATACAATTATACAGCCTCCTAGATGAGACCTTGATAAATTGTCACACACTTAGTGTTTCTATTGATCTCATTTAAAATCAATTGAATTTAACAATTGAAATAAATATTATAATCAAGACCAAGTAATTATATTTATTTAGGATATTTTATTTAATCTATTATTCAGTAACTAATTTTAGTTGAATAATTAAATACACAAGACCATCAAATATAATATTTATTTATCTATTGTTTATTCACATGAGAGTAAATAATATTTTTTATTGAATAAATATTTATTTATGAGAATATGAAAATATATATTTATATATAAGACCATTAATATAATATTAATTTATTAAATGAGTAATTTTTATTATTCAATGTTTAGTAAATATTGGGGTGGAAATGTGTATTAAGATAAAATGGTTAGGGAGGAATGATATGTTAAATAATATTTAAATAGATATAAATTTATTTATAAGAATGATACTTATTTTATCTATGATTTAGAAATGTTTGAAGGAAATATTATTATTATTATTATTATTATTACATAGGGTGTTTTCTAAATATTAATAGAATGATAATGGTGCCATGTTTAATAGTTTATTATCTAACCTACCTATCTATATATATATTGTTATATAACATCCTAGTTTTAGTGTAAAGAGGCATTGTTGTTCACAAGGAATCCACTATATAAATTTCTACCTCAATGACGTAAAAATAATGGGTCTATCTCAAGAGTAAAAGTATACTTACACATGATACCTTCCAATCAATATAAATAGAAAAAGGGAGATAATCATTCCAACATAATGGATTCTGTTTAAATCAACGTAAATGATGAATGGAAATCAGTACATCCATGGTAGCATCTAAAGATCTATTGATAAAATTTTGAAATAAAGAAGCATGCATAGATAACCTCCATAGGGATTCCATTTTGGATACTCTTAAAAAAATTCAATACATAAATGATATTTAAATGATCAACACCTTCATCTATGAAATATTCCAAGACTGATGTAGAAAGCATGTTCTAAAATTAATTATAAATTTAATGTGAAATATCCACTATTTTATTTTAGGATTCTTTGATCCTGTTACATTATATATAATATGAAACATGGAACCCATAATCATATTTTTATGGTTTTTTCATCAAATATGGGGAGACAATGTCATTAATAATGGACCCTTTGGGCTTTCACTTTGCTCAGAACCATCATGTGGTATTAAAGTATCCATATTTAAATTTGTAATTATTAATTTTTTGACAGAATTCATAATACCTTGTTATATATATTTCATTTCATTCAATTAATTATCTAATATAAACATAGACATATCTTCATAATTCACCTTATTATAACCAAGGATATGTTTAGAACACGTGAGGAACATCGGAAGAAACCATTAAATTGTTTTATAGATTCTAGAAAGATAGTACAAGACTACATAGAGTATAAGAAATTATATAATACATGCATCGATATTCAAGACTCAAAGGAAAAAAATGATAAACATGGATGGTCATGTGAAGGATAACCTATTTTCATAACTCACCATGTATTGATTGAGATAGCTGGAACATGTTTTTTTAGGACTACACATCATATAGTCAGTGTACACACTGTGTGGACCTGCGTGGTTATCCTAGTGAATTTCATGGAAAATACATTGTCAATGTATTCATCAGGAATGTATTACACGAAAATATGGACATTATACTGAGTAACTCATGTTAAATGGTACTACATAATTTGCAGATGGTGTACATTCCATGTAACCAATAAGTATCCATGGAGATTACATGCCAATCTTAGATGTACCCAAATAAAAATAATTTCACAATAATAAAATAATATTTACCATTAAACCAAAATAACACATGTTTTTCTATCATAAATGGATAGTACAAACTTGTGATAAGGTTTAAAGAATACTGAAGGATTAATTAAATTCCATGATAAATTTAGAACTCCACATCATGTGTGATAATCATTCCACATTATGTACTCCATATTTAGTAATAGTAGTACTCTCTATAAAACTTATCATTTATCAACATTTCATAAATTGATAGAACACATTGTGTATTTATGTAAAATAATGTATACAATACATGCCATGTGAGTGTACAATACATGAAGATAACTATATTCTATGTATTTTGGATGTGTAAACAACATGTTTCCTCTATGTATACACCATATACTTAAGTAATTTCCAAAAAATTTCTATAATTTATTTAAATGTAAAAATTATAGTGGATGAAATAAAATTTATATTTTTTTGTGACTAATAGGATTAATAATTATGAAAAATATTTAATTATGAAATAAGACAATTAATTTATAATTCAAATAGAAATTTATCTTAATTAAATAGTTTAAATTGAAATGTAAACAAGAATGTCTGAATATGATGTTGTTGCACATATGTGATTGATCATGAGGTTGAGAGGTCAATGTATTAGTTGGTATTCTATTTGATTTAACATTATCTCATAATTTTTTATACGAAATACAGTTTTTTGAAAATAAATATGATGACATAAAAGTTATCCCTTACACCTTTATTATGTAGGACCTATGTTTCCAAGGTTTTTTATGCATCCCATAACCCTAGTTACCCTCACCTGAGTGTGTGTAAAACATGTAATGTATGGATATACAAGGCGATGAAGTGGTTTTGAACTTGAGATGAGGTAAAACCAACTAAAAAGATACTAAGATTGATGGTGGGATACAACAACTTGAGCCAAGAATGGATAAATGAGTTATTACCTAGGTTCATAAATTGATTTATCATCCTCTTGAATTACCAAATATTAGAAATCTCATGATCAAGTAACTATGTATTTATTTTTTATATGTTAATGGTTCTATATTTTACGCGATTCATGTTTATATAATGTTAAACATGATTACATAAACTAAATATGATAACAAGAAACGTGAGATAATGTAAAATAAATGGATTATACATATTTTTTATACGAAAACACAGTTAATCAATTATGTAAAATCCATATTAAATTAAAAATAAATGTAAAGGATTAAATAAATAAATTTACGCATAAAAAATAAAATCCAATAATTAAATATTATGTTTAATTCATTTTATTACTTCATTTATAAAGGAACCATAGAATTGTGTATTGGCCCTTTGGAAGAAAATTACTTTAATTTGGGTGTTCTAATGATGGTTTTGGGTTGACTTAACTATATTGGCATCAATAAAAGTAGTCCTTCGTAGAATTTGTTTAACATAGAGGAAAATAATTAGTAAATCGATGTTGGGATTTCAAGATTGGGGACTCAATTCAATAAATAAAGAATTTTCATGTTTGCTGTTTTCATTCCCACCAACCTAAATACCGTCAAGAAATTTACGAGAACATTTTTTGGGTTATGGGATTGGAAATATGGATCCTTCACACTATAATTTATACTAAACAAGACTTGGTGATTCTAATGATGGGGGCTATTAAGAATTGATAAAAAGTGGGAGACTAATAATATAATAAAAAAATATTTCAACTCACGTATTATTGAAATAAAGATAATATACTTAAACTACTTTTAGTTTTGTTTTAGAAAAATAGAAATTTATATTATATCTCTATCACTACAAAAAAATCAACCCTTTAGAAGGGGTTATTTATTACATTAGAAGGGGTTATAACCCCTTCTAAAGACATTAGAAGCGAATGTGGGAAATCACTGCTACTGTGCCCGCCTACTATTAGTAGAGCCGTTTGTCAGAAGGCACTAATAAGTTCATAGTGAATTTAGTAGAGGTTCCATTAGAGGGGGTTTAAACCCCATCTAATGTTGCTCAAAATTTACCACATTAGAGGCGGTTATAACAAAAACTGCCTCTAATATATGCATTTAGGGGAAGTTCAAACCGCCCCTTACCCCTGGACACCCACTCCAACACACCCCTGTTGACACCCCACACGCCCCCTTGACACCCTCAACACCCACCCTCACGCGCCCCATGAAACCCCACCCTGAAAACCGCACGTCCCCATGAAACCCCATCCACACACCCGCACGCCCCCATGAAACCACACCCTAACACCCTGGACACCCACCCCCGCACGCCCCATGACACCCCGCCCTGCCACCCGCACGCCCCCATGACACCTCTCCCTCACACCCGCACGCCCCGAATACACCCCCGCGTGCCCCCATGACACCCCCACCCTGACACCCACACCCACTGACACTCGCGCACCCCCATGACACCCTTCCCTAACACCTGCACCCCCTGACACCCCTCCCTGACAACCCTGCGTTCCCCCTTGACACGTGCCCCCCTGACACCCCATTTGACACCCCAGCACCGCCCTGACACCCCAGCATGCCCCCTTGACACCTCGCCCTGACACCCGCGCCCCACTGACACCCCACCCTTACACTCGCGCCCCCCTGACACCAACTGTTGACACCCCAGCGCACCTGAGAGTGTCAAAATGCCTGTGGCGTAAAAACGTATCCTGCGGGTTTCGAACCATACACATGTTCCATCTAGCGCACAATTGAGAACCACTATGTTGTGTTCTCTTATGTGTATATTATACACTATGTTATATTTAATTTTATTATGAAGTATTATATATATATATATATGTGTGTGTGTATATATTTGTGTTTTGAAATATAAAAAATATAATACATTTGTATATATACAATATATTTCTCTATAATATAATATATATTTGTGTATAATATATATATAATATGTATTTATGTATAATTATAATATATTTGTGTACAATATATATATACACACATGTTTGGGTATATTTAATATATATAAATACATATTTATACATATATTAATAAATATATTTATATTTATGCGTGTGTGTGTGTATTTTTGTATTTATAGATATAATATAATTATAATATATATTATACATATATTATATTAAATATGTTTATATTATATCATTGGTTTCAAATTTTTCACAAATCCTTATTTTTTAAATTAGTAATATACGATATTTATAATATTTTTTATATCTGAAATTACATGTTTTGATTGATTTCTTTGAATGTGTGACATGGACATGAAGAATAGAACACGACTCATGTTTAGTTGATAGAACACTTGGCTCTTGAAAATGGTTAAATATTTTTAGAAGCATGTTTCAATCTTAGGAATATGTTTGTGATGTTTACGAAAATGGTTATTGAAATCTTCTCAAATGGATTTATAATCTTTTTTGGGTTAAAAATGGCATGTTGCACTTATTTATGAGAATAATTGGATTGAGGATAATATGTAATCCCCGTTTGGAATTTATTTCAAGAGGACAGATTGTGTAGTGCAAACTAAGAGTTTATAAAATGCCAGATTGTCTCTTATAAATGTTTTTTTGGATTTAAATAGGTTGTTGGTTTTCATAAAATGAGTTTCCAAGTAGGTCGTTTTCATTCAAAGTGAGTGCATATAGTATTAAAAATTTATTTCTTTTAATGTGGGGCATGTTTTTTTAGGTTTTTGACACCAAGGTTCTGTTAGTTGTTCATTTGGATTTTCTAATAAGTTCATGATTTCTAAAGGCATGAATTTGTTGTGTAAATGATAGTTTGACATTCAAACGATGGTTGGTGTTTCCAAAGTGGATTTTGATGTTTTTTGGTGTTGAATATAACCTATGTATTACTTTTTATAAAAAAAGATTAAAATGTGAAAAATATTGAACACTTGGTGGAAGGGCCCATTTGGCTAGGTTTATGTAAAATGAAGTTTGGATTTGCATTGGAAATGGTATTATAAATGACTTGATAAATTTTATAGTATCACATAGGTAAAGGCCCAATTGGCACTTTTGAATGGGTTTTTTGGGAAAACCCATCTTCGGTTGGTTCTCTTGCCTCATTGATTGATCATGGGACTAAAGAGTCCTCGATATGGGACCTTCTTTGTATAACTATTACTTTAAAACTAAGACTACCCTTGATCTGGATGGGGTGGTGTCGAGTTGTGTGGTGTGTTTGGTTATAAATATGTGTCTTTTTATTGGAAATGTATGACACCCCCACTTGAGAACTATTCATGGGAACCTAGAATAAAAAATATATTTACTAAGAACGATTGCTGAACTAGTTTAGAATACGCAATGGATAGTGGCCCTTAGTACAGAATTTGCGCTTCTAGGGGATTGGGTATAGGCTAGGTAGGGCAACACCAATCATTTTGGTGTTATAGAAACATCGAGAGTAGGCATGCATTCCGGACAAGTCACATGTATTAGTATGTCTGGCTTTTCTTCTGAGTTCCTAGGATTTATCATGTTCATTTGACACTAGTATAGTTTATATCATTTCCCTTTGTATATGAAGTGATACAAAGTGTTATTAGTTTTGGTGTTTTCTTATTAAATTGTAAATGTGTGGTTTTCTAAAGACCTTTACAAGAAAAAAATCTTTTAAACGAATAATCACTCTATCCTTTGACACTTTTATGAACAATGAATGATTCCTTCTTGGTATCCTTTTCTTTCCTCCCCTTGCACCTTATTTTAAACATGAGGGAAATGGATTATGATTGTGATTTTTTTACCTTAAAAATGAAACGTGTATAAAATTCTATATTTATAGATTGTATTTCAAAGCCGAAATCAATGTTTTCTTTATATAACTAATGTTCATTGGGAATAGATTAGTCGGGTCTACCTACTAAGTTTTAATACTCATGCCTATAGTGTTTTCTTGTTTTTAGTTTCTCTTATGGGTTCCAACTCTGCTTTGTATCACCTTGCACGATGTATGGTTTCGGTGTTCGAGAGTAACTTATTTGGTTACGTGGAGTCTTATTCTTGGATAGGTTATTCATGTTTTGGTCATTCATTCTTTTCCTATAGTTTATTTATCTTGTTTTATTCTATTTATTCTAGTTTATTTATTTATATTTATGGGAAAAATCATTCCCAATGATTAAATTTTGATGTCTGACACTAGTTTTCAGCCCACGGGGATCGGGAACGCTCTTCAGGCCATGCTGCAGATCGGCTCCGGTGACCCATTCAGGGTCGACCTAGGTTGGTTCACGAGAAAATGGTATCATAGGAGGACCTTGTTATTTGGGGTGTCCAATAGATGATGATTATGACTGGTGGGACAAGAGAGGTAAGTACGAGAAGGATGCCATGAACCCTCTCCCATTCTGAACCTCGAGTCGTCAGGGGTGGTCTACGAATTGGGCCCTTGCTTCATTTTGGTTTGTTTTGGATTGAGGGATGACAACAGAGGGAAGAAAATGTTACATATTTATTTCACATCGATTAGTGACCCATGTGGAGTCTGAGTACATGGTTTAAGTTCCTCCTCGTTGTTGATGTTAACTTGGGGCATGGCCCACTACCATGCAGCCTAGTTAAGCATGAATACTAGTCCCTCACCCTGGTAGTTTGATTCATGTTGAGGGTCATCTTGGTTCTGTTTCGTTTAAGTGTTCTCTTGAAAATGAAAAGGGTTTTAAAATGAAAATTATTTCTTTTAAATGGCTTAAAATTTGAAAAATGGGTTTTAAAATAGAATGCACTTGGTCAAAAAATCGGGTGTTTTCTTGGAATTGGTAGAGAAAGTGTTTGGGTGAAACCTTAGTTACTATCTATGAATATTTTCACATGTGAGGGAATTCATGGTGAAACACCCCAAGCTTCCACGGTACGCTTCCCATTGAATAATACAGTAGTGTGTGTTGTACGCAACTTCGAGTTCTAACACACACACCATAACCAATCAAACTAGCCGTTATGAATAGTAATACCCACTTTTTGAAATTTTATAAATTTTATCTTTCAAAATGGACTTCATTTTTGGATTAGTAATATCAAAATTAGCCTAGGGTAAAATTTTGGAACTTTTCGGATAACATTTATATTTTGATGAATAGTGAAAATTTCTAAATTTTAATTAAAAAAAACTTTTTAATCGAAATAATTATTAGTGATAAATTATGAATTTGAGTGGTTTTAAAGAATATTTAGAATATATTTTTTTCATTTAATACAATTTTGGTCATTATACATAATTTCACCATTAAACTGGACATGAACAAGTGTCAATCTTTTGATAGTTATTATCTCTTAAAAACACGCTTTTTGTTTTAACAACGAGAATTGATTTTAAATTAATTTATGCCACTTATTTATTTTGAATTTGGAAAAATTGATTCCATATTTGGAATCAGGATGTCCAAATTGTGTAAATAGGTAACTTTTATTTTTAGACATTTTGAATAATTACTTCGGTAAAATTTTTATTTACCATGGTTAAAGGGTAAATCCTGTAAATAAGGGTAAACAAATAATATTATAGTAATAATAAATTACCCTAAAACGTGTTCTAACCTTATTGGTTGATACATGTCCGACCATGTCCATATTTGGGTCGATTTTGGGACCCCATGGAGCCACTAGTAAGTGATAATGACACTTTATATTAATTCAGTTAAAATAAATACAAAAATGACATAAGCATATATCTTTTAGAAAAACAATTTTTACATAGAGTTATATATATTGTATTTTGGACTATAAATATTAATTAGAAATCTACAACGATTTCCTACATAATGGTATTTTATTTATAATTTTTAGACATTAAATAATTTAATTTATATATGACACAATGGTGATGCAGTAATTACCTAATTAATGAAATATTAAAATAATTGATATTATAAATATCAAAATAAATGTAATTTGAGACTTTTTATGAATTACACTAATTTTCTAGGTTAATATGACATATTATGACTGATTATATAAATTCCTTTTGAAGTAATAATGCTGTTATGAATTTATCAAAAACAAAATATCCAATAGTGTCAAAATTGACATAAAAGAGTTTTTAAAACAAATATTATATTATTAATTTATATTCAATTCCTAAAAATCTAATATTCGGTCAAGAGACATATATCATGATAAGTGTATCATTTATGGACCACTTGGGTGTATCTTGGAGGTATATAGTATGTTTATTAACTATATAATATAAAAATACAAAGTGACAAGGTAAGTGTCAAACTAATTAACTAAGAGTTAAAACTAAAAGATAAGGTTAATATAATTACCCAAACCTGTCTAAATTCTATTGGTTGAGTGGTTTTCTACCCATACCCACCTTAAACATTAAATAATTCACTTTGGGGCCATTATAAACTGAATATGAATTTATTATAAAACAATATTTCTTGCTTTTCCAAAGGTGCCCCTCACTCCTCATATTAAAGGGCACTCCCCCTTCTCACTAATTCACACATTAAAAGCTTTTTGGCTGGGAAAAACACTAAAAAATACTCTCTTAACTTCCCCTCACTTCAACCTAGAGGCCTTAGTTTGATCAGAAAGACAACCAAGGATCCCTTTTGATCAAATCAAAAGGAAGAACCTGAAGAAGAGGTAATGTTTTCACCACCCTCTTTCAAGTTCCTTTCTTCTTCAACTTATTCTTTCTTTTTTATTACCATTCTAAAATAATAACTCAAGTATCTTATATATACTGTGATGTTATTATAAATATGGTAAATTCAGTATTCTATCCATCCTTTGAATGACATGTCACCATACGTGAGTACGTACGACTTACCGTCTCCACGTCATGGTGTAATTGTTATTCAATAAATTATTATTTGGATGGATATAATAATGATGTTTAATTCATTTAAATAATAAATATAACATGATAATGATTATTTATATATGATATACCAACCAATTATATATTATTTTAATATCAAAAGAATGATATTGTCGCTCGTGCGTACGTACGGACTACCATCTCCACGAACGCGATGGGATTCATTCTCCATCGTATCCATTAAAGCATAATTATCATTTGATGATTTAAAATTAATGTTTAAGGACTTGATATCATTCTGGATATGAATAATATACAACCTATCCCTGACAAACATGGCTTACGTAACAAAACATATAAAAGAAAACGAGTAAGTTAACACCCAAAACAATGATAATACTAAGATATTATTAACAAATCAATGTTAAAAGATCGTATATGATATCATATTAATGTATATGATTCTTTTATAATTTAATAAAAATTATTTCACCATTATAAAAGAGGTTAACCTACCCTCAACCAAGTAAAAGTACAAGGTAAGGGTTTATTTCACAATCTCTTCATTATCCGAGGTTGTTTATACGTAATAATATACTGGGACTTCTTTATCATCCACATCCATGTTTCTTAAAAATGTATTTCAAAACATTTTTAATATTTACTAAAATAGAGGTTAAAGCAATCTATACCCTTGTTTGACTTTTTATAATAGGGTTATAAATGAATATTTCTGTCGTTTTTGAAATAAGGTCCTTTTTAACCTTTTCGACAGAATTAAGGTAAGAATTTTTCTTTTTAACTTATACGGTGGGTGTGGCTATTTTCGGCCGTTATAAAATCTTCAAAGCTTCCCTTACAAGCTTATAATAAAATTTTCAAAGTAAATATTTTATTTTATAATTATGTGACTTTCAAATGATTTCAAAAAAAGAGATATTTCTCTCAAATAGTTTTGATTTCATCTACGTCAACATCCTTTGATGGATTTTAAGATTATTTGAAGTTTATTTATTATGATAAAAAATATCCATATTGTATTGAAGGTTTTGTGATATGATTGACTGTGGATGTGTTATTTTTATACCATTCATGGTTTATGGAGAAAGTATTGACATTTCATATGCTAGTTTTAATACGAATGTTTTTGTTATGTTTAAACCTATTCATATGAGGAATGCATTGGACTTAACATGTAATGGGTGGAGCCCACAATAGCTCCTCGATGCATCGGTAGTTTTCATGAGAAAAACTAGTGTCTTGAACAAGGCCTTGACAAAATCTTATTTGTAGTCTTGGCACGAGCCCTTGGCTATGTGGTTATGATAGTCTGGAATTATGCATTCCATCATTATGAAAGTTGTTATTGATATTGCATGTGATTATTCGACTAGTAGAATATCCATGTGAATAAGTATATGGAATTATTTCATTTTATTTCTGCCATATTATGCTAAAGTTCAAGTTTTAAAAGGATTTTGTTTTAGTTATATATTGTCTTAAATGTTTTTTCTTATTTATGAAAGTTTATGCTATATTGTTATCCTTACTGGAAATTAGAGATCACCCCTTTCTATGTTTTATTTTTCCCAGGATGTGAAGAAATATTTTATGAAGGACTTACAGGGATATTATGAGGGGATAAGAGTGTGTACTATGGAGACTATATTGTTTTATTTTTCATTTTCTGATGTAATGTAAACTTTATAAAAGTATCTAGTTATTCCATGGCTACTAAACTAATCGGTCTTTCGAGAATTGATCTTTCTTGTGATCATGCTGATGTTATGTAATAATGCACCGAATCTGGGTTATTGGGGTCGGGGCATTACAGTTGGTATCAGAGAAAGTTTAGTACAATCCTTGGAAACTATATTTAGATAAACTCTGATTAGAGCACATAGACCTAAGATAGAATTTGAGGATTAGTATAGAAGAAATTCCTAGAATTTTGGTATTTTAGAGATTTTTGTGAGTTTTCCGAGCAACACATCCATGTTTGGATACAATCAGGTAGAGGCGGATCTGGCATAGATGTACCTAGGGGTAAAACCTGAAAACACCGCTTTGAGCTAGACTCGAATAGGAACTGGTGCTCGACAACGGGGCTTGCTCCACTCTTGGTTACGACACTCTCGGGGGATATGCTTAGGATAACTCTCATTTTCTTTACAAATCATTATAAAGGGTTTATGAGTATATACGTCCTCAAAGAAAACATTTTTTATGATTATGGATTATATCCATAAATAGTTCAATTTATGTTAAGTGTTTTATAATTATGGAATTATGTATTTTGATTCATAAACTGATCTAGTTTATGCCATTGTTTAGAAATGGCGCCTAGTGGAAGAAATAGAAACCGTATCAATGCACGCACTCCATGTAGGGATTTCCCTCCTGCTCAAGATAATTATAGTGGAGATGGTGATGCAACCGGTGCTGATCAACTAATCACCATACTGGGACAACTCACTCAGGTTATGAATAATAACCTTACCCATATAAAGCACCCTGATCCAGATCGTGGAAGATCAATGTTAGATCACTTCATGAGGAAGCAACCACCAACATTCAATGGGAGTACAAATCCATTAGTAGATGAGTAATGGATAAGTTCCCTAGAGAAAATATTTCAGGCTTTGGGGAGTAGTGAAAGGAAAAAAGTTATAATGGAAGTTTACCGCCTCACTGGAGATATGGATCAATGGTGTTCATTGATTCAAAACACAAAGGAAGATGATGAAGTACCAAATATGGAATGGAGGGAGTTCACAGATCTGTTTTTAGAAAAATACTTTCCTCGTTACCATCGAGCAGATATGGAAAGACAATTTCTGATTCTGAGACAAAAGGAGGATGAGAATGTCACAAAGTATGAGGCTAACATTACAAGGTTAGAAAGGTATGCTAGAGATTATATACGTAACCCAAGAAGTAATATTGATCGTTTCATTGATGGGTTAAAACCATTTCTTCGTCGAGCATTAGTCTCACAATCCTTCTCGTCGTACGAAGACATTGTCTCATGTGCTATCAAGATAGAAAAAGAATTCTCTAATTCTAATGAATTTAAAGCAAATCAAGAGAAGAAGAGATCTACTGATCAATCTGGGAATGGAAATTAGGGGAATAAGGGAAAAGTTGAATATCCATACCGTAGTAAATGTGGGAAGAAACACCCTGGTACTTGCTTAAAAGGAACGAGAGTCTCTTATAAGTGTTGTGAAAAAGGCCACCAAGCTAGTGATTGCAAGGGGAAGAAGGAAGTTACCGATGTCCAATGCTACAATTGCAGGGAGATGGGACATTATGCAAATGAATTTCCTAAGCGTCAGGGTAACTTACCTCAGAAAAGGCCAAGGGATCAGGGACAAGCTTATGCTATCACTACTACTAAGGTAGAAGCTCCGAAAGACGTGGTGGCAGGTAATTTAATGGTTTCCTCAAGTTTAAAAAATGCATTATTTGATTTTGAATCATCAAATTGTTTCATATCTTCTCAGTTTTCTAAGAAAATTAGATATTTACAATTTGATTTAACAAGGGAGTTGTCAGTTAAAACTCATAAGGGAAGTATCATTGCAACAAAGTTTTGTGAATTAGTCCCCATTAGAGCACATAAATGTTCTTTATCCGCTGATCTCATCATCATACCTATGATTTAGTTTGATATAACCCTCGGTATGGATTGGCCTTCAGACCATGATGCGAAGATTTATTGTAAGAAGAAGGTTTAAGGGTTGGTGTCCTCAGAACCAACTGTTTTGTACTTTGGTTACATAAATGTTCACTTATTATATATTGTTCATTGTTCTGCATGACTATAATATAATAATGTCCTAGAATATTTGTTTCATTAATAAGGTCATATAAGATCCCCACTATGATGAGAACCTTCAAATGCTATAACAATATTCTTAAATAAAGTTCTGCGGTTGGATGACATACTATGATAGGACACATAGTATACAGACCGTCATGTGCGAGTACTCGTAAGAAGACGAGACTCTCTCTCATGGAGTTCACACTTGGTAATCTCCAAGATGGGAGATTATGAGAACAGACCCGCCAGTAGTAATTCCGCGTGTCTTGGTGTCGTCGAATATTTCTATCTACCAGTGTATGTAATGGTCCTTAGACTGGAAGATTATCATTAACTCATGTCATGACTCGCACACTTAGATTTACTGACGAAAACTGTCACAAAGACAGTTGGTGGAAAGTAGGGTATGTTGGGTGCGTCATGAGTGACATGTTATTAATGGATAAGTCGAGGAAGGATTTGTCCCTTCCATTTATGGAAGTTTATATCTCGTCCCTTTGATTGAAATAGAATGGTCGCATTAAATTCCATGGCCATGGTGTAAATGACGAGTTTATTTCAGGTTGTCAAAGAACGACATAGCAAGTATATAGGTTTATGACACTTCCATGAAACCTGCTTGATGAGATATTGAGAAAAAGGGATTAAATTACACAGTAAGCGTTCGTATGAGGTGATACTTCAATGCGGCGTCAACTTCTTTCTCTTGGGTGCCTTGACCCGTTGCTAGACAGTAATCTTGGACTTTAGGCAAGACTGCCTAATGCCAACGAGAAAGAGGCCTAGAGGGCCACACACTAAGTGTATCCAAGTATATCAAGTTTAATAAAGATTATTCCCATACGTGGTTTAATAATTATTCAAGTAATCCTAAGTTGTTTTTAATGATAGAGGAAAAATAAAATAAAACAAGTACACGCCGTGTATTATTATTACACGTCGTGTAGTTTTATTTTGGAAAGGAAATGAATAAATGAAAACAAGATATACATGCCGTGTACATTTAATGTACACGCCGTGTAGTTTTCAATGAAAAACAAGTCCACGCCGTGTATTTATTATTACATGTCGTGTATTTTTTCTAGTCGGGATTTTGAGGATATAATATTGTTTTAAATGATATTTATTATAATCAGCGTGGGCGCATGTCAAGGAATTATTTATTCGACATGGGGTTTTAAATAAAGAGTCAATGAAATAAATAAAACACGTAATGCATTTATTTATTGTCATAACTCTATAACCCCACACACCCGATTATAAATATCCTCACAACCCCAACTCTTTTCCGATACACAAGAGAATCGTTGTGAACAACATCTTTGGAGAATTCTTTCAAGACCGAAAGAACCTCTTCCTCCAAGAACGCTCTCAAGACTGAGAGGGATCCTCTTCCATCAGATCAAGACGATCTAAGGTGGTCAACACAAGCAAAGGCTTCTCCACGCTAGCACCCGGAGAATCCTTTGGCGACGTCCATAGATACGAGGTACACGTGTGGATCATCGCTAGAGGGAGTCTACACTTGGCTTCTGTGACGCAATGACGGATCACATCGACAACGTGATCGAGAACATCAATGAAGAAAGAACACCCAAAAGATATTTCTTTATAATTAATTAAATTAATTATAATCAACCTGTAACGATCCTTGTTTGTGGTTCTAGGACAAACCATCTTCTTTGTCTTTTTCTGTGTTTCGATCTGTGGATACTGGCGTTTATCGTCGTATTGATCATTTCTAATGACAAAAACCCAAGTTGGTACATCCACCCACGCGCTTACGTTGCGCCCGAAACCTTCAAATGGTATCAGAGTGAGGTTACAATGTTGATTATAGTTATTTAATTTTTGATGATAATTTACGCATTCATATTTGATTCAATTCGAAATAAATCGTTCTATAAATCTGATTTAACGAGATCTATTCTTCCTCCTTCGTTTCTCGATTCATATAACAGAAACAACCTTTTAATTTAAATTTTGATTAAAATAAAAATGAGGAACTCATCCGGAGGAGCCAATCTTTCTGTCTGTACAACACGGGAATACAAGACGTGTAATTAAAACTACACGCCGTGTACTTAGGTTCAACGAACCGGCACTGGTCCGCCAAACCACACCGTGTGAATTGATTATGCCTAAGTTTTAATCACGCCGTGTTGACCATAATTAAACGGCGCGTGGAAACCAGAATACATGGCGTGTATGTTGGAGCAACACGCTGTGTAGTCCATTCTGACCCAAGTGAAACTGTGTACAAAGATAAGCCGTGTACCGCATACACAGGATCGCCAGGCCGGTTACCGTGTAACAAGGAAGTACACACCATGTATGATTCATCTACACGCCGTGTACTCTAAAATTTCCAAATTACAGAAAACACGCCAAAGCCCCGGTGTGTACTTTGGATAAAGGGTGAAAAGAAAAATACAAGCCGTGTAATTATAAAATACACGCCGTGTAATTATAAACTACACGCCGTGTACTTTCCAGAAATGGAATTTCACCAGTTTTCCTCCAATGTACAAAGACCCGTACAAGGAATATGGATGAGAAGAATCTCAAGGAAATTCAGAAAGGAATTTTAGATAAAGAATTGATTAATTATAAGATCATAATTAATTGAATTCGAGTGCGTCTTATCTTAAATAAAAGAATGGTTAAAAGAATTTGAATTCTAAATATGCGTAAATGTCGTTGCATACTATGGATGATCATGAGCTAGACCAAAGACACTTTGTATATCTATGGTTTCATTTAAATTTATTTAATTTAAATTTGTTGGCCTGTGAGCCTTCTTCTAATAAAATGTAGGGCCTGCGTGCCCATGGTTTCTTTAATGTAAACCCATATAATGGAGGATCTCCCAAGTCAGAGGAGACGGTTCAAATCCCGAAGCTGAGGTGAAACCGACATAAGAAGATACAAAGGTGGACAGATGGGAGCTGCAAAACACGAACCATCAGGTTCAAGGTGTTTTCCCTAGGTCAGGGTTAGCTTATCAAAATCGCTAGATAAGGTAACCAAATAGAAGCTCATGATCATGCCATATTATTTTATTTCTGTCTGATTGCATGGTTTATTTATTATGTATGTGTTGTCGCGATCACATAATTAATAAAATGAACAAGCATGCAAAGATGGAATAAAATAAAAACCGGACTATGCGTAAACATTATCGGAACATGGTTAATCACTTAAGCAAGCGTCACTTAATATTAAAAAGCATGTGATAATGAAAATATACGCATAAAGAATAAAATCCCACAAATACCATATTAGGTCAGACCAAGCCTTCCGTTACTTGATTAAGGGAAAGACTCAATAAAACCATTTGTTTGACCAACCCTTGTTGGTACACTTACTTTTATAAAGGAATCGCTTATGAAAGGTTTTGGGTTGACTTAACCATATTACATCAAGAGAAGTAGCCCTTGCTAGACTTGATGTAATATTGGAGGCAAGATTTGAGGAAATCCAAGTCAGGATTTCAGGATTGGGGAGTCCACTCAACAGATCAAGGAACTGTAAGCTCACAGTTGGCAAAGACCTGCCTACCTAAATACCTTCAAATAGCTTGACCAACCCTTGTTGGGTTTATGCGATGGGGAATATGGATCCTTGCCACTAGAATGCCAAAGCAACTGGACATTCCGAGTTCAATGGTGAGGGCCATTGGGACTTGATAAAATAGTGGGAGACTTAATAAAATTTATTATTTCTCATAAAAAGTAATCAAGAAAGTACTAATAAATCTGCTCTTTTAAATTATAGAATCAAGATGACAAACACATCAACCAAATTTTCTCTGCGATCAATTCTGGATAAAGACAACATCCTCACCGGCAGTAACTTTCAGGAATGGTTTAGGTGCCTTCGGGTTATCCTACGCCATGAACGGAATTTTTACGTGCTGGAGTCCTCACATCCTGATTCTCCTACCCCAGGGGCAAGTGATGAAGATTTCCTAGTCTATGATAAACATTTGAATGATTCTCTCGACGTTCAGTGTTTGATGCTGTCATCTATGTCTAGTGAGCTCATGAAGTCTCATGAATACATGGATGCCTACAGCATGCTCGAGCACCTCCATGGTTTATACCAGGAGAGAGAAAGATAGGAAAGGTTTGAGATCTCCAAGGCTCTGTTTCAGAGCAAGATTGGAGAGGGTGCCCCAGATGTGCCTCATGTAGTCAAGCTCATTGGATACATTGAGCTCTTGGAGGTTCTAGGGTTTAAAATCCCCGAAGAACTGGGTACCGATCTCATTCTCGCATCACTCTCCTAGAACTTTTCAAAGTTTGTTGTTAATTTTAACATGAACAATATTGAGAAGTCCTTATCTGATCTTCTTATCCTTATTCTCCAAGTGGACAATGACATGAAGCATGAAAAGCCTTCTGTCCTCATGGTGAATAAAAGGAAAGGGAAGGTGAAGAGCTTTAATCCCAAAGCTTCTTCAAGGCCTTCCAAGAAAAGTAAGATCAAATGGTAGGCAAAGAAATAGGATGCTGTTTGTTTCACATGTGGCAAGAAGGGCCACTGGAAGAAAAACTGCACCCAGCCATGGAAGAAAGGGGAAGCTTCAGGTGCGTTTGTTATCGAATGAAATCTATCTGTTTCTACTAATTGGGTAATAGATACTGCTTGTGGTGCTCACATCTGTATCCAAATACGGGAACCAAGTAGATTCAGGAAGATTGATCGAGGGGAGGTAGATCTACGAGAAGCCAACGGAGCTAGACTTGCTACTATTGCTGTCGGGGATTACCACCTCCCATTGCCAACTGGAATTATCTTGGTGTTAAAGGGTTGTTATTATGTGCCTTCTGTTACTAAAAAAATTATTTCAGTATCCAGATTAGATACTGATGGATTCATATTCAAGTTTGGAAATGAATGTTGCTACTTTTATAAAGATAGAATTTGTTTTGGTAGGGAACATTTATATAACAGCCTTTATGTGTTAGACTACACAAACCAAGTAATGACAATCGATAACAAAGTTAATTCACATGACTCATACCACACCCAACTTTGGCATCACCAGCTAGGTCATGTGAATGAGAAACGTTTGATAAAATTACATCAAGATGGGTATTTAGATTCTTTCGAACTAAAACCACTTGGTGTATGTCATGCGTGTCTACAAGGAAAAATGACCAAAGACCCATTTAGTGGGAATGGTGAAAGAGCTAAAGAGCTTCTAGAATTAGTTCACACAGATGTGTGTGGACCATTTCCAATTGAAGCAAGGGGTGGGTTCTCGTAAGTAATAACTTTTACAGATGGTTTTAGTAGATATGGATATATCTATTTAATGAGGTATAAGTCAGATTCTTTTGATCGGTTCAAAGAATACAAGAATGAAGTTGAGAACCATCTTGGTAAGAAGATTAAGAAACTCTGCTCAGACAGAAGAGGAGAATATCTTAATCAAGACTTCATTGATTTCTTACGAGAGTTTGGGATTCTATCTCAACTCACTCCTCCTTACACACCGTAGTGGAATGGTGTAAGTGAAAGGAGGAACCGCACCCTGTTGGACATGGTGAGATCAATGATGAGTCATACAAGTCTTCCATTATCCTTTTGGGGATATGCATTACAGACAGCAGTGCAAATACTAAACCATGTACCAACTAAATCGATAAATGGTATTCCATACGAATTATGGAGTGGACGCAAAGCCATGTTATCGAATTTACATGTGTGGGGTAGTGAAGCATTATTTAAGGCCTCTTCAGGTATCAAACTTGCACCCCGAGGCACAAAGTTTATCTTTATAGGATATCCCAAGGAAACAAGGGGATATTAACTATACAACCCCTCATACAAAAAGGTTACAGTGGCAAGACACGCCATATTCCTTGAGAGGGAGCAAATATCCAAAAGAGATAGTGGGAGCGAGATAGACTTCGATGAAGTCGAGGCTCAAGATACACATGAGTTGGTACAAGAACATATTCCACAAAGGCCCGTGGAAGAACAATCTGTTCCAGAGACACAAGAACTGCGTAGGAGCACGAGAGAGGTGAGAGAACCAGAACGATATGGTTTTCTTGTCACCGAGGATGGTGACTCATTATTGGTTGACAATGATGATCCTCTTACCTACAAGGAAGCAGTTGAAGGCACAAACGTTGCCAAGTGGCAAGAAGCCATGAATTCTGAAATGGATTCCATGTACCAAAATGAAGTCTGGATTTTGGTAGATCCTCCAGTTGATGTAAAGCCTATTGGTAATAAATGGGTATTCAAGAAGAAACTGGACATGGAGGGGAAAGTCAACACCTACAAGGCACGACTGGTTGCAAAAGGTTTTAGACAGCGTCAAGGAATTGACTATGATGAAACCTTTTCACCGGTTGCAATGCTGAATTCCATCAAAATCCTATTGGCCATTGCTGCTTACCATGACTATGAAATTTGGCAAATGGATGT
This sequence comes from Viscum album, assembly GCA_963277665.1. Taxonomy (NCBI): domain Eukaryota; kingdom Viridiplantae; phylum Streptophyta; class Magnoliopsida; order Santalales; family Viscaceae; genus Viscum; species Viscum album. The sequence continues at coordinate 344,912,269 of OY728141.1, forward strand.
CAAAACAGATTTCCTTAACAGGAATCTCCAGGAAGATGTCTACATGACACAACTTGAAGGGTTTGTGACTCCAAAGGATTCCAACAAGGTATGCAAGTTGCAGAAATCCATTTATGGATTAAAGCAAGCATCAAGGTCATGGAAAATTTGTTTTGATGAAGCTGTTACAGAATTTGGCTTTGTTAAGAACGAATGTGATCATTGTGTCTACAAAAGTTGTAGTGTAAGTGCAGTCATTTTCCTAATAGTATATGTTGATGACATATTGCTAATTGGAAATGAAGTACCTGTCTTACAGTCAGTTAAGGCATGGTTGCATAAATGATTCTCTATGAAAGACTTCGGCGAGGCAGTATATATTCTTGGGATCAAGATCCATCGTGATAGATCCAAGAGAATGCTGGGCCTAAGTCAAAGTACATACATTGACAAGATACTGAAGAGATTCAGTAAGAAACAGTCTAAGAAGGGATTATTGTCAGTGTCACATGGCATTCATCTTTCCAAGAAAATGTGTCCTCAGACACATGAGGAAAGAAAGAGGATGTCAAGGATCCCTTACGCATCCGCGATTGGGTCAGTCATGTATGCTATGCTATGTACGAGTCTAGATGTTGCTTACGCATTAAGTGCGGTAGGCAGATATCAAGATGATCCAGGAGACCGCCATTGGATGGCAGTCAAGACTATCATTAAGTATCTGAGGCGTACTAAGGATATGTTCCTATTTTATGGAGGATATGAGGAACTAGTCACCAGAGGACATGTAGATGCTAGTTTCCAGACTGATCAAGATGACATGAAGACACAGACTGGATACATCTTCAGTTTGAATGGAGGTGCAGTGAGCTGGAAGAGCTCAAAACAAAGTGTGGTGGCAGATTCTACAGCAGAGTCTGAGTATATCGCAGCTTCTAAGGTAGCTAAAGAAGCAGTATGTATGTGAAGCTTCGTCCAAGAGCTGGATGTTGTACCGAGCAGTAAAGATCCTATCAAAATCTATTGTGATAATACTGCATCGGTGGCACTTGAAAAAGAGCCAATGTCACATCAGCGGATAAAGCACATACTTCGGAAGTATCATCTCTTGAGGGATTTTTCTTAGAGAGGTGAAGTTGCACTGAGCAGTATTTCCATGGTAGACAACATGGTGGACCCATTGACTAAAGCCTTGACTCAGCAGAAACATGATCATCATGTGAGGTCTAGCGGACTAAAAGTCATAGGCAGTTGTCTCTAGTCCAAGTGGGAGTTTGTAAGGGTTGGTGTCCTCAGAACCAACTATTTTGTACTTTGGTTACATAAATGTTCACTTATTATATATTTTTCATTGTTCTGCATGACTATAATATAATAATGTCCTGGAATATTTGTTGCATTAATAAGGTCATAACAGATCTCTGCTATGATGAGAACCTTGAAATGCTATAACAATATTCTTAAAAAAAGTTATGCGGTTGGATGACATACTATGATAGGATGCATAGTATACATACCGTCATGTGCAAGTACTCGTAAGAAGAAGAGACTCTCTCTCATGGAGTTCGCACTTGGTAATATCCAAGATGGGAGATTATGAGAACAGACCTGCCAGTAGTAATTCTGCACGTCTTGGTGTCATCAGATATTTCTATCTATGAGCGTGTGTAATGGTCCTTAGACTGGATGATTATCATTAACTCATGTCATGACTCGCACACTTAGATTTACTGACGAAAACCGTCACGCAGACAGTTGGCGGGAAGTAGGGTACGTTGGGTGCGTCATGAGTGACATGTTGTTAATGGATAAGTCGAGGAAGGATTTGTCCCTTCCATTTATGGAAGTTGATATCTCGACCCTTTGATTGAAATAGAACTGTCACAATAAATTCCATGGCCATGGTGTAAACGACGAGTTTATTTCAGGTAGTCAAAGAATGACATATCAAGCATATTGGTTTATGACACTGCCACGAAACCTGCTTGATGAGATATTGAGACAAGGGGATTAAATTATACAGTAAGCATTCGTATGAGGTGATACGTCAATACGGCGTCGACTTCTTTCTCTTGGGTTCCTTGACCCATTGTTAGACAATAATCTTGGACTTTAGGCAAGACTTCCTAATGCCAACGAGAAAGAGGCCTAGAGGATCACACACTAAGTATATCCAAGTATTTCAAGTTGAATAAAGATTATTCCCATACGTGGGTTAATAATTATTCAAGGAAGCCTAAGTTGTTTTTAATGATAGAGGAAGAGTAAAATAAAACAAGTACACACCATGTATTATTATTACACATCGTGTAGTTTTATTTTTGAAAGGAAATGAATAAATGAAAACAAGATATACACGCCGTGTACATTTAATGTACACACCGTGTAGTTTTCAATGAAAAAAAAGTACACACCGTGTATTTATTATTACATGCCGTGTAGTTTTTCCAGTTGAGATTTTGAGGATATTCTATTGTTTTAAATGATATTTATTATAATCAGCGTGGGCGCATGTCAAAAAATTATTTATTCGACATGGGGTTTTAAATAAAGAGTCAATGAAATAAATAAAATGCGTAACGCATTTATTTATTGTCATAACTCTATAACCCCACACACCCGATTATAAATATCCTCAAAACCCAAACTCTTTTCCGACACACAAGAGAATCGTTGTGCACAACATCTCTGGATAATTCTTTCAAGACCGAAAGAACCTCTTCCTCTAAGAACGATCTCAAGACTAAGAGAGATCCTCTTCCATCAGATCAAGATGATCTAAGGCGGACAATGCAAGAAAAGGATTCTCCATGCTAGCACCTAGAGAATCCTTTGGAGACGTCCAAAGATATGAGGTACATGTGTGGATCACCGCTAGAGGGAGTCTACACATGGATTCTGCGATGAAACGACGGATCACATCGACAACATGATCGAGAACATCAATGAAGAAAGAATGCCCAAAAGGTATTTCTTTATAATTAATTAAATTAATTATAATCAACCTGTAACGATCCTTGTTTGTGGTTCCGGGACAAACCATCTTCTTTGTCTTTTTCTGTGATTGGATCCGTGGAGACTGGCGTTTATCGTCATATTGATCCCGGATTGATCATTGCTAATGACAAAAAGCCAAGTGGGCACATCCACCCACGCGCTTCTGATGCGCCTAGAACCTTCAGAAGGAGGTTACGATTTTTTATGATGATGATAAGGAACACCTTATCTTTAAAGCAGAATCATCACCACCTAATTCTTATCTAGATCCACCCCCAGTAGCTCAACTAAATTCAATTATTGGGGAGGAAGAGAATGAAATGAATGTGGGTGAGGAAAGGAATTTTCAAATAGAGGATTTACCTATTGTGAAAAAATATGTAGATGTGTTTCTGGAAGATTTACCTGGACATCCTCCAGAACGAGAAGTTGAGTTTTCCATTGATTTAATTCCTGGATCAAGAACTATATTGAAGACCCCTTATAGAATGGACACTATGGAATTAGTTGAACTAAATAAGAAATTAGAGGAATTGAGTAATAAGGGATTTATTCTCCCTAGTGTTTCTCCATGGGGAGCCCCTGTTCTTTTTGTTAAAAAGAAAGATGGATCTATGAGGTTATGTATCGAATACATGGAGATCAATGCTATAACAATAAAGAACAAGTATTCCCTACCTCGCATTGATGATTTATTTGACCAAATTCATGGACCTCAATAATTTTAAAAGATTGAAATTCGATCTGGATACTATCAGTTGTGTGTGAAGAAGGAAGACATTCTAAAGACAACATTTCGGACAAGGTACGGGAATTACGATTTACCGTAATGCCTTTTGGGATGACTAATGCACCCTATGTATTCATGGATCTAATGAATAGAGTTTTCAAGGAATATATCGATGAATTTGTGGTGTTATTTATTGATGACATTTTGTTATACTCTAAAATATACAAAGATCATGAAAATCACTTGTGCATTATCCTGAAGACTCTGAGAAGACATGAATTATATGTGAATTTTAGCAAGTGTGAATTCTGGCTACAGGAGATTTCTTTTCTTGGCCATATTGTCTCTAAATATGGAATCTCTGTTGATCCTTCTAAGACCAAGGCAATCCAAGAATGGCCTGCACCGACGAGTATAACTGAGGTAAGCAGTTTTATTGGTTTAGTAGGTTATTATCGACATTTCGTCTAGAATTTTTCCCGGTTGGCTAACCCATTAACAAAGCTGACAAGTAAAGGGGTTAAATTTGTTTGGACAAAAGAGTGTGAAGAATGTTTTGAAGAACAGAAGAGAAGATTAGTCAATTCTCCTATATTGAATCTACCATCGGGGAATGATGGGTTTGTTATTTATAGTGATGCATCAAAGAAAGGACTTGGTTGTGTCCTTATGCAAAATGACAGGGTTATTGCCTATGCATCACGAAGGTAGAAAATGCATGAGAAAAACTATCCTACTAATGATCTCGAGTTCGAAGTTGTGATATTTTCTTTGAATATATGGAGGCACTACCTATATGGTAAAAATGTGAGATTTATACTGATCACAAGAGTATGAAGTATATTTTCTCACAAAAAGAAATCAACATGAGGCAAAGGAGATGGCTTGAATTACTCAAGGATTATGATTTTATGATACACTACCACCCATGGAAGGAAAATAAGGTGGTAGATGCTTCGAGCAGAAAAGATGATGGATTTTTGAACATGATAATAATTGAAAGGGATCCAATTTTCATGGATCTAGTGAAGATGGACATGAGAATAACCATGGAAGGTGAAACATCAATACTTTTTCAAATGGTTTCCAAACCATCATTACTAGAAAGGATTAAGAGTTCTCAGACTGATGATGAAGAATTTCAAAAGATGGTTAAAGCTATAAATGATGGTAGATTGAGAGACTTTGTGTATGAAGATGGAATTTTGAAATTTGGGAAGATACTTTGTGTTCCCAATATACCTGATCTAAAAAGGGAATTGCTAGACGATGCTCATAGTTCCAATTTCTCTATACACCCAGGAGCACCAAAATGTATAGAGATTTGAAGGAACATTTTTGGTGGGACAACATGAAGAGGGAGATTGCTGATTTTGTGTCAAGATGTATTGTTTTTCAACAAGTGAAAGATGGAAGGCAACAGCCTGGAGGATTCATGCAACCTCTTCCCATACCGGAGTGGAAATGGGACAACATTATGATGGAATTTGTCATGGGGATACCAAATACTCCTAGAAGGAACGATGCAATATGGGTTATTATTGATCGTCTTATGAAGTCAGCACATTTTCTTTCTATAAGAGAAGATCTACCACTGGAACGTCTAGCAATAATATATATTAATGAAGTGGTGAGACTTTATGGAGTACCTCTATTGATTGTTTCTGATTGTGATCCCTGTTTTACTTCAAGATTCTGGAAGAGTCTTCAGAAATCCCTGGATACTGAAATTCAATCGAGCACTGCCTACCACCATCAAACAGATGGACAATCAGAACGGACTATTCAAACCTTAGAAGACATGTTGAGATCCTGCTCGCTTGACTTTCAGGGTATGTGGGATCAATATCAACCTCTGGTAGAATTTTCCTATAACAATAGCTTCCATTCGAGTATTCAGATGGCACCATATGATGCATTATATAGAAAGAGATGTCGCACACCAACCTGTTGGGATGACGTTGGATAATGAAAACTTGTAGGCCAAGAATTGGTGGAGGAAACAATGGAAAATGTAAAGGTAATCCAAAACCACATCAAAGCAGCTCAAAGTAGGCAGAAAAGCTATGCCAATAACCAAAGGAAGGATTTGGAATTTTATGTAGGTGATCATGTTTTCTTGAAGGTATCCCCATGGAAGGGAGTTATACGTTTCGGTAAGAAGGGTAAATTGAGTCCTAGGTACATCGGACTTTTCGAAATTCTAGAACAAATTGGGACTGTAGCTTACCGTTTTGCAATGCCGCCAAATCTCTTCAAAGTTCACGATGTGTTCCATGTATCACTATTGAGAAAATGCATGCCTGAACCAACGCATGTACTCACCTATGAGGAATTAGAACTAGAACCCGATCTGCCTTATTACGAAGAGCCCATTAGGATTCTTGATACGAGAGAACTAGTACCGAGAAACCGAACGACTCGTCGGGTAAAAGTTTTGTAGAGAAACCATAAGATGAAAGAGGCAACGTGGGAACCTGAGGAACTTATGATGAAGAACCACCTGAGTCTTTTCATGCAGTAGTATTCTAAAAATTTTGAGGACAAAATTATTTGATGGAGGGGAGAATGTAACACCCCAATCTTCCATGGCACACTTTCCTTTGAATAATACAGTAGCATGTGTTGTACGCAACTTCGAGTTCTAACACACACAATATAACCAATCAAACTAGCCGTTATGAATAGTAATACCCACTTTTTGAAATTTTATAAAATTTATCTTTCAAAATGGACTTCGTTTTTGGATTCGGAATATTGAAATTATCCTAGGGTAAAATTTTGGAACTTTTTGGATAACATATATATTTTAATGAATAGTGAAAATTACTAAATTTTAATTAAACCAACTTTTTTAATCGAAATAATTAATAGTGATAAGTAATGAATTTGAGTGGTTTTAAAGTATATTTATAATATATTTTTACCATTTAATAAAATTTCGGTCATTGGACATAATTTCACAATTAAACTGGACATGAACAAGTGTCAATCTTTTGAAAGTTATTATCTCTTAAAAACACGCTTTTTGTTTTAACAACGAGAATTAATTTTAAATTAATTTCTGCCACTTATGTGTTTTGAATTTGGAAAAATTGATTCCATATTTGGAATCAGGATGTCCAAATTGTGTAAATAGGTAACATTTATTTTTAGATATTTTGAATAATTACTTCGGTACAAATTTTATTTACCATGGTTAAAGGGTAAATCCGGTAAATAAGGGTACAAAAATAATATTATAATAATAATAAATTACCCTAAAACGTGTCCTAACCTTATTGTTTGATACATGTTCGACCATGGGCATCTTTGGGACGATTTTGGGACCCCGTGGAGGCACTTGTAAGTGATAATGAAACTTTATATTAATTAAGTTAAAAATAAATACAAAAATGACATAAGCATATATCTTTTAGAAAAACAATTTTTACATAAGGTTATATATGTTGGATTTTAGACTATAAATATTAATTAGAAATATAAAAATATTTCCTACATAATGGTATTTTATTTATAATTTTTAGACATTAAATAATTTATTTTATTTATGACAAAATGGTGATGTAGTAATTACCTAATTAATGAAATATTAAATCAATTGATATTATAAATATCAAAATAAATTTAATTTGAGACTTTTTATGAATTAAACTAATTTTATAGGTTAATATGACATATTATGATTGATTATATAAATTTTTTTGAAGTAATAATGCTGTTATGACTTTATAAAAAACAAAATACCCAATAGTGTCAAAATTTACATAAAATAGTTTTTTAAAAAATATATTATATTATTAATTTATATTCAATTGCTAAAAATCTAAGGTTCGGACAAGAGACTTATATCATGATATTGTATCATTAATGGACCACTTGGGGGTCTCTTGTAGGTATATAGTATGTTTATTAACTATGTAATATAAAAATACAAAGTGACATGGTAAGTGTCAAACTAATTAACTAAGAGTTAAAACTAAAAGATAAGGTTAATATAATGACCCAAACCTGTCTAAATTCTATTGGTTGAGTGGTTTTCGACCCATCCCCACCTTAACCTTTAAATAATCTACTTTGGATCCATTAGAAACCGAATATGAATTTATTATAAAATAATATTTCTAGCTTTTCCAAAGGTGCCCCTCACCCCTCTTATAAAAAGACACTCCTCCTTCTCACTAATTCACACATTAAAAGATTTTTGTCTCAACAAAACCCTGCCCAAATACTCTCTCAACTTCCCTCACTTCAACCTAGAGGACTTATTTTGATCAGAAGGACAACCTAGGAGCCCTTTTGATCAAATCAAAAGGAAGAACCCGAAGAAGAGATAATGTTTTCACCCCCCTCTTTCAAGTTCCTTTCTTCTTCAACTTATTATTTCTTTGTTATTACCATTATAAAATAATAAATCCAGTATCTTATATATACTGTGATGTTATTATAAATATTTTACATTCATTATTATATCCATCCTTTGAATGACATGTCACCATACGTGCGTACGTACGACTTACCGTCTCCACGTCGTGGTGTCATTGTTATTCAATAAATTATTATTTGGATGGGTATAATAATGATGTGTAATTCATGTAAATAATAAATATAACATGATAATTATTCTATATATATGATATACCATTCAATTATATATTATTTTAATATCAAAATAATGATATTGTCACTCGTGCGTACGTACGAACTACCGTCTCCATGAATGCGATGAGATTCATTCTCCATTGTGTCCATTCAAGTATAATTATCATTTTATGATTTAAAAATAATGTTTAAGGACTTGATATCATTCTAGATATGAATAAGATACAACCTATCCATGAAAAACATGGCTTACGTAACAAAACATATAAAAGAAAACGAGTAAGTTAACACCCGAAACAATGATAAAACTAAGATATTATTAACAAATCAATGTTAAAAGATCATATATTATATCATATTAATGTATATGATTATTTTATAATTTAATAAAATTTATTTCACCATTATACAGGAGGTTAACCTACCCTCAACCAAGGAAAAGTACAAGGTAAGGGTTTATTTCACAATCTCTTCATTATCCGAGGTTGTTTATACGTAATAATCTACTGGGAATTCTTTATCATCCACATCCATGTTTCTTAAAAATGTATTTCAAAACATTTTTACTATTTACTAGAATATGTGTTATTGTCATCTATACCCTTGTTTGACTTTTTATAAGAGGTTTATAAAGGAATCTTTCTATCGTTTTCCAAACAAGGTCCTTTTTAACCTTTTCGACATAATTAAGGTAAGAATGTTTCTTTTTAACTTATATGGCGGGTGTGACTATTTTCCACCGTTATAAAATTTTTGAAGATTCCCTTACAATGTTATAAGAAAATTTTCTAATTAAATGTTTTATTTTATAACTATGTGACTTTCAAATGATTTAAGAAAAAGAGATATTTCACTCAAATAGTTTTGATTTCATCTATGTCAACATCCTTTGATGGATTTTAAGCTTATTTGAAGTTTATTTATAATGATACACAAATTCCATGTTGTATTGAAGGTTTTGTGATATGTTTTATTGTGGATGTGTTATTTTTATACCATTCATGGTTTATGGAGAAATTATTTACATTTCGTATGCTAGTTTTAATACGAATGTTTATGTTATGTTTAAACCTGTTCATATGAGGAATGCATTGGACTTAATATGTGACGGGTGGAGCCCGCTATAGCTCCTCGATGCATCGATAGGTCTCATGAGACAAACTAGTGTCTTGGCACAAGGCCTTGAAAAAATCTTATATGTAGTCTTGGAACGAGGCCTTGGCTATGCGGTTATGATAGTCTGGAATTATGCATTCCTTCATTATAAAAGTGGTTATTGATATTGCATGTGATTATTCGACTAGTAGAATATCCATGTGAATAAGTATATGGAATTATTTCATTTTATTTCTGCCATATTATGCTGAAGTTCAAGTTTTAAAAGGCATTTGTTTTAGTTATACATTTCCTTAAATGTTTATGCTTATTTATGAAAGTTTCCACTATATTGTTATCCTTACTGGGCATTTGAGCTCACCCCTTTCTATGTTTTATTTTTCCTAGGATGTGAAGAAGTATTTTATGAATGACCTGTAGGGATAGTATGAGGGGATAAGCGTGTGGACTATAGAGACTATATTGTTTTAATTTTCATTTTACGATGTAATGTAAACTTTATGAAAGTATCTAGTTATTCCAGGGATACTAAACTAATCGGTCTTTTGAGACTTTATCTTTCTTGTGATCATGAAAATGTTATGTAATAATGCACCGACTCTGGGTAACTGGGGTTAGGGTGTTACACACGGGAATTTCTTGTTGGTGCATATAAAATAAAGTGGATGAAGACATGTACAACGATTCATGGGATTACTGGGGTGTGTACTTGTAATTAAAGGTTTGACCTTGTTTTTCTAAAATGATTTTAAAGGGTGAAATGATTTTGGAAATTGAATTTGTTTTGAAAAGTGGGTTTGGTATTTGGAAAGTGGCCTTGAAATAAGGTTGTTTTTAAATCTAAAAATGGGTATTTTTTTGTTGTGTTGGTATTTGTATGTTTTTTAATCCGGTCATTTTGGCTCAAGATGTTACTTTTAATTATAAGTTGGTTTGATATCAGTTTCAGATTTTTGTATTATATGTTGTTCAGAAAATGCTTCCCAGAAAGGTCCCAAAGGTTTATGATAAGTCAGGCCTAGTTTTTGGTTCTTTTTGGATGTGGCCTTTCCTTCATGGTGATCAGGGTCTATTAGAATTTTTAGATTGGCTTGAAGTGGTTGAGCGTGTCATCTGGGTATTGGGAACTCCCAACATTGTCAGAGTGCAATCCATTTTGGGTATGTTCAAAGGCTCGGTAATGGATAAATGGGATTTTTTCTCCCCGCCATCAATTCAAGTTGGGATGATGTGGGATATCTTTAAATTCATCTTCATCTGATGGTTTATACCTGAGGAGGGGAAGACGAATAAAATCAAAGCGATAATGTGTATTCAACAAGTCCAACAAATGGTTAAAGAATATGATGTACATTTCAAGGAACATGTTTCAATTTCTTCTCAATTAGCATTGCATGAATCAATAAAGTATTCCATCTTCATCGGGGGTCTTCATCCATAGATCTAGGATAGGGTCCTCATTTATAATGACCATCATTTTGAGAAGCTAGTTGATGGGGCGTTCGAAGCTGAGTTGGTCTCTGGAGCGTAGATGGTTAGAAAACCAGCGTATCTAGTTGCTCATGAAGGTTCCCCATCAGATGCGTAGGGTGTCCTAGATGGACCTATTTCTATAGAGTTATATTCATTGGTTATAGCTTCCAGTTCGTCAGACCATTCAATGGCGTGGCATCAATGTGGCTGTTTTGGGCATGTGAAGTCGTTATGTCGCATCCCTCCAAACACATGTCATCATTGTGGTTGTCTAGGTCACTTGGATATGTTTTGCAGAAAGTGTCACCTAAAGAAAATAATGTGACCAGGAAATTCTAGTGCCTGACAATGAGGCAAGATTTTATTTAGTCATTAGAGAACCAGCTGCAAGTCTTGGGGTTAACCACGTGCATAATGAGGAGTTTCCTAGGGTATAAAGCCTCAATCTAGGATTATTGTTCTGTGTTGGTAGTAGGGCATTTAAATTCTTTCAATTATTTTTTTGCTGTTAATTTTTTGACATCATTGTAAGTTATTGGTTTCATCGTAGAGTTATGATGGACATGTTTTATTATAATCCAAAACGTTTTGTTTGTCTGGTCTTGTTTTTCTGAATCATGTGCTTTTATTAAAAGTGTGTTTGACCCCTATATGGCTTGATCATGGTTTAGAAGTGTTTGTTTGGAGATATAAATGCATGTGAAGGAGTCAAGTATTGTAGTTAGGCTTGGGTTTACTACTTGGGTCATGTTCGGATTGGAGGTTAATCTCTAGTGTTTAGGGTTTCTAGTCTGGGTTGAGAGTTACATATTCAATCAGGGGTGGTGTTTCACTCTTAAAATTGAAGTTAGCCAGATAGATTGGGAGTTCCTGCATCAGCCACCTTGCAGGGGTGCTATGTTTGGGTGTTTAATTTCCATGCTTGATGAGTTCATATAGTGGGGAGAACCCTCTAGTGTTTTCTCATTCTATTGTGTTGTGGTTTTTTTTAGTTCCTTTCGGGCAAGGTTTCTTGTTTTGTCTATTGTCTGACTAGGTGACTTTCTTGAGGCAGAAAGTGCATGTGGTGGGGAGAATTTCCCCACCCCAAATTTTTGATTTATTTTTATTTTAATATTTCTTAGCTCCAAGTCCTCAAGGTAATGTTTGGGATATGTCTCAGTTTAAAATTTGTGACATTTAATATGTTTACTTTGTTTTGGACTCGTATGTGGTCACCGCACAATGGGCAATAGCCACATCGTTAGCTATGTTTCCAAAAAAATGTTTAACAATTAAAATTAATAAAGTTTTATATAAATAAGGGGGGTTTAATTTTCAAATTGTAATAAAAATAATTTTATTATTTAATTAATATTATTATTATTACCTAGGTGTTATTATTATTATTATTTCATTATTCTATGTGTTATTATTATTATTATTATTATTATAATTTTTTTATTGTTATTGATTAGTTTTTTGTTATGGCCATTTTATTATTTTTTTGGTTTGATTATTATTATAAAATAAAAATATAGGAACCCCTAATTTACCCACAACTGGCCCCCCCTTTCCCATTCGTTTTTTCTTTACCACTGTTCGGCGCACCAAGTCCAGTAGCCGAGCCCTCCACGCATACACCTTCACCGCTCTGCCATCCTACATTATGCCCCTCACCCTCCTCTTTGGCCTTTCTCCCTTGAGATCCTATGCCATCCACCCTATAGGACCCCAACGACCCCTCGTTCCTTTTCCTCCCTCACCCAGGCCATCGGCCTTGCCCCCTTATCACACCTAGTCACTCTCCCTTCACCCCACCAGCCTTGCCCCACCTGCATCTGGCTCGCCTAGCAGCCTTCGCCTGCATCCGGCCCACCCTCAACCTCCCCCAGCCTCACCTAGCACATCTTCCTCTCCATCATACCATTATCCAGCCTTTGACCACCATCTCCCTTTTCAGTTGGCGACCTCCACCACTGCCGGTCACTTTTCTAGCCAGCAACCAACCAGCTGAACCTCCTTTCGGTCGCTATGAATCTCCTACTAGAAATGTACCTCCTTTCACATGCCTTACAACCTGTCGCATTCCCTTTGATTGGCTGAACACCCTTCCCGGCCGTGCCTCCCCTACCGACAACCTTTCCGGCACCCTGCAACCACTCTTCATCTTTCTGAGGTGGAATGACCATCCCCATTGGCTCTTGTTCCATCCTTGTTCCTGAACCCGACCAAAAAACTTATTCTCAATTGGGCTCATGACAGAAAACCTCTACCAAAGGCAAGCGATTCAGGTTCAGTTTGATTCACCTACACTGGTGTCGAGGTGGGGTTTATGCTATTTATTCATTTGGATTATTTTAGGTCAGCATTTCTATGTTTTTAGATGCTTTAATTTTTTTTCAGTGTGTTGGTGAGGTAAACATGTGATTCCATAGTCATCGGCTTGTGGGTAATTATGCACATGCGTGATTCAAATTGTGTCATCTTTTTTTAGCTACGATTGGAGGTAGGACCCTTTGCACATTTCCTTTAAATTTATGATTTAATTTGTTTCTTGTTTTTCTCACTTATTTTGTTATTAAATTAGTAATGTACTATTTTTATATTATTTGTTCTATGTAAAATGAAGTGTTTTTTCTGATTTCATTGAATGTGTGACATGGATATGAAGAATGAAGCATGCCCCGTTTTTGGTTGAAAGCACTATTGGCTTTGGAAAATTGTTAAATATTTTTAAAAGCATCTTTTGGTCTTAAGAATATTTTTGTGATGTTTACTAAAATAGTTATTTAAATATTATCAAATGGATCTACAATGTGTTTTGGGTTAAAACTATCTTGTTACACTTATGTATGAGAATAGTTGGTTTGTGGAAGATATGTAAGGCTCATTTTCCATTTCTTTCAAGTGTTCAGATTGTGTTGTGTAAACTAAGTGTTTATCAAATTCTGGATTGGATTTTATAAATGTTTTTTAGATTTAAAGAGGTTGTTTATTTTCCTGAAATGAGTTTCCTAATAGGTATTTGTCATTAAAAGTGAGTGTGTATCATTTTATAAATCGATTTCTTTAACATATGGTGTTTTTTGTTAGGTTTTTCACACCAAAGGGTTGGTTAAGTGCCCATTTGGATTTTCTAAGTAGTTCATGTTTTCTAAAGGCATTAATTGGTTTTATAAATGATTGTTTGACATTAAAATTATAGTTTGTGTTTCTAAAGTGGATGTGTAAGTTGGTTTTTTTTGAATATAACCTATGTATATCAATTCCTAAAAAGGATTAATATGTGAAAACTGTTAAACACTTAGAGGAAGGGCCTGTTAGGCCAGGTTTATGTAAAATGTAGTTTGGCATTTCTCTAGAAATGGTTTTCTAAATGAATTGATAAATTTTTGAGTTCTGCATCGGTAAAGGCCCGATTGGCACTTTTGAATGGCTGTTTGGGAAAACCCCTCTTGGTTTGGGTCTTCTGCCTCATCGATTGATCATGGGAGGGGAGAGTCGTCAGTATGGGACATTCTTTGTAAAATTATTATTTTAATGCAAGGACTACCCGTGAGGTGGCAAGGGTGGTGCCGAGTTTTGTGGTGTGTTCATTTATATATATGTGTTTGTTTATTTAAAATGTATGGTACATCGTTTTGAGAACTATACAGGGGAACCTTGAATATCAGAAAGGTTTACAAATAATGATTACTACACTAGTTTAGAATATGACATGGATAGTGGCCCTCTATATAGACATTGATCTTCCAGGGGATTGTGCCCCTCGGTTGAGCTAGGTAAGGAAACACTGAGTGTTTGGGCATTATAACTTCATCGAGAGTAGGTATGCATTTACGATAAGTCAAATGTATTAGTACATTCTAGTTTTCCTATGAGTTCATTTGAATTCTTGTGTTCCTTTGACACCAGTATAGTTAGTATCGTTGCCCTCGCTATATGAAGTGATACCCATGGTTCATAGTTTCGGTTTTATCTTATAAAATAGTACATGAGTGGTTATCTAATGACATTTTCAAGAAAAAAATCTTTAAAATGAACAATAACTCTTTCCTTTGAAACTTTTATAAACAATAATGATTCCTTCTTGGTCTCCTTTTCTTTCTTCCCGTTACACCTTATTTTAAACTTGAAGGGAAATGGATTATGATTGTGATTTTTTTACCTTAAAAACGAATCATTTATAAAATTCAAATTTTATCGATTGTATTTAAAACCTGAAATTTATGTTTTCTTTTTTAAAAGAATGTGAATTGGGAATAGATTAGTCGGGCCTGCCTACTGAGTTTTAATACTCATTCCTATATTTTTTTCTTATTTTTAGTTTCAATTGCAGGTTCCAGTTCTAGTTTTTATCACCTTGGGAAATGTTTGGTTTCAGTATTAGAGAGTAACCCACGGTGTTACATGAAGTCTTAGTCCTGGATCGGTTAGTCTTATTTTGGTTGTTCTTTATTTTCCTATAATTTATTTATCTTGTTTTATTCTATTAATTCTGGTTTATTTATTTATCTTTATGTAAAAAATCATTCCAAGTGATTAAATTTTAATGCATGACACAAGTTTCTAGCCCGTGGGGATCAGGAATACCCTTCGGGCCATGCTGTAGATCGGCTCGGGTGACCGATTCATGGTCAACCCAGGTTGGTTTGTGATAGAGGATAAGAGACAAGGGGGGTGATGGTGGAGTTTTATTTCACTTTGAAAAATTATAAATCGAATTCGCCCCTAATAGGGGTTATATAAATAAAGTAAAAGGCCAAACTACATCCATTTTAATAGGATAATTGCTCTAGGTCCCCGGTTTCTTATTATAGGGCCACTGGATTCCTGTTTGGCACCACCAAAATACGTAGGTTTCTGCCTTGTCCACTAGGCACATAGTATGACTGATAGTCCTTGGACTACAGGTGGTTCTAAACCTTGGCCACCCAAACCATTGTCGACCGAAACCCTCTATTCTCCTTCCGAATAAACAATCATATAAAAAACCACCCTATAAGCAATCCTCAAAATCCTGATATCATATCCAAATTAGAAAAAAAATATTAACCCCTCAATTATAATATAAAAATTAAAGAAATAAAAACATTATCCATTCAAATATAACATTAATGAGCTCAAATCACTCTATTGAGTTCACACGTAATTACAATGAATGGTTACCAACATTGAATAATGTGATTTATATTCTCTATGATAATTTCAAACAAATTAATTTTTCGTTTACAGGAAAAAATATTTTATCATAAATTGAATACTCAAAATAGATAGATAACTAACCCACCTCAATTAAGTGAGGTGGAGGGATAGGAAATAGACTGATTAACTAGGGTATATGGTGGATGGTAAGAAAGTTTCACTTAATAATTTTTTTCTATTTCTTTATACATTCATTTTAAATATTAGATTTTATATTTTTATTCCAAAAATATAATAATTTATACTCAATATCTATATAGTCAATCTTAATTTATTGTATTTATTATCATAATAGGCGAGAAATGGTAAAAATATGAAAATGAAAATTATTAATAGGTAGTTGGAAAGAGAGTAAAAATGAATTAAGTGAGAATTTTCAATTAGAATGAAAGTAATAAAAAATTAAGGGTTATTTTATCACATTAAACAACATAACTACCATTTAAAATATTTCATAAAATAGTTAATATAAAATTTTATTTTATTTTTAAATTTACTATATCTTATAATTATAAAAATGGGGGAGACTGTTTGGTAATATTTCAAGTAAAAAACAATATATCATTTGTTTGAATTAATAAAAATAACTAAAAAATTATTTAATTTTATAAATTATTTTTCTATTTTTAAAATAAAAATGGTTATAGTGTATAATGATGATACCAACTATGTTTAAACCAACTAGTATCATAATATACTATCAACCAAAATTATTGAATTAAGTTTCCCAAAATCAAAACAATATACATATGAAATTTAGTAAACAAGTATCTCAAGTTTTTAATTAATGGATATTTATAAGTCATTTAACAAAGATTATAAGATGATGTAATACCCCTTGTTTGAATGAGTTGAGAAATGTAGATGGAATTTAAATTTTTGTTTTCCTGAATGGTTCATTTTGAGAACCAAGATTCATAATGGAATTATGAAGGTTTGAGTATCCATAAAAGATGATTTTCGATGTAGTTTGGGACACTAGTGGTGTCTTAGTGGGTTTGAGAAGGCATCAGAGGAAGAAAAAAGTTACCCTTGATGTTGAATAATAGTAATAAAGGCCATTGGTAGTCGAAGGCACTCCATTAACTCACTAGTGGGCTTAAAATCGCCTAAATTTCTACATGGGCATAACATCCAGTTTATGGGGTAAATTGAGGTTTTATTTGTTTGTTTTTTTATATTTTTTTTGGGTCCCCTCAAAAATTTTCACGAAGGGGAGACATAGAAATCAATTTTCAGTCAGATCCCCGCTCTCCTCCCCCGTTGTCTCTCCCTGATCTAGTGGCAGATATTGGGTGTGATTTTATTGTTATCTAAGGTACATTATCCACTTATCTTCCATTATTGATCCCTTATTCCTCAAATTATATTTTTTACATTAATCTGGATGATTTTTTTGTGAATTATTCTAAAAGAGTATGGTGGAAATCATCTTTATTGATGGGAATTTCATATGTGTTTTCTAGATGAAGTCTCAAGATGTTCATCAAAATATGTTGCATTATATTTTGATTTTGGTAAGTATCTTATTAATTTTTATATGGTTTTTGATGATGTTGGGAGAATTTTGAAAATTAATCTGGTGTTTAATTTGGAGATTTATTATTTCTTAGGACTGGGGGTGCATCGGGAGTCCACTATTTCTTATAGTTTTGATATCATGGCAGTACCCAATGATATTTTATTAATTATACATATTTTGTTGAAATGTTTTAATTAAATATAAATATTTATAATTAATAAATTTTTAGTGATTTTTATCACGAGTTAGAGACTTCAGATGATGGTCCTTTGCTATTTCAGCCGAGATAGACATGGTAAAGCTTAGGCATAGAGTTTTTGGCATGATAATTAAAGGGAATTGGATTTAAATGAGGTAGGGGTCCCTTTTAATTTTCCCATTGTAAGAAGTTTTCTTTATGCATTCAATTTTGAATTTGATATGCGACCTCACCAATGTCAGTAAATTTACATCATTAAATTAACAAACTATTCAATAAATATTAAATTAATTATTTACAAATAAAAAAATGTCTAAGAATGATACAAGTATGGTGTCAGGGACCCCAATGGAACTTTGATCACTAACTGGACATCCCAATCATTGATTCTTACTAATGAAATTACAATCATGTAAACTATGATTTGTGGATCCATTGAGATTTTCTCAAAAAATAATTATGTTGACCTGGGGATAGGTTCCCATAGAATCCTTGAGTATGGATGAGTTAAGAATTAGGATAATTTTCTGTAATCATCCTTATAGAAATGTGAGATGCCTTAGATCCATCAAGATATATTATATGAGTATGGTATAAATAATCATAGAGTACCTAGATAGAAGCCTTAGGATTTCTCCTAGGCTGGAAGTGGTGAAAGACTAGTTATGGCTAGCATTTGTTTTCCACTTTGACCAAAGGATTAGATTGGGTGAGAATTGGGAGGCCAGAGCAACTGTATCATGTTTGGGTTGAGACCAAGGAATGTGTTAATCTTGAGTCATGGAAGTCTCCCCAATTAAAGGTTTTTTTATTTATTAATTTATTTTTTGAGGATTATTTAGATGTATCTCAATATCTGAGACCTGAGTTAAATATTGAATAGTTAATTAATAATTTTTTTTGAATGTGTGATTATTCATATATAATTGTGGGGAATGTATATAGCTTCATATATATATTATACATATTATTCATATATGTTTGGGAGACAGTGGTCATAGTTACAAGGATCTGGTGCCACAATTATTTATATATTGATGGGGGACCATGGATGTAGTTCCAAAGATCTAGTGTGCCCATTATATATATATATATATATATATATATATATATATATATTGTCAGGGGACCATAGATTCACTTCCATGTATTTGGGGTGCCCATAATTTATATATGTTTGGGGGACCATGGTCATATTTCCATGTATCTGGTGTTCCCATTATTTATATATGGTTTGGGGACCAGGAACATAGTTCCTTGGATATGGTGTTCCCATTATTGTTTATATATGGTTGTGAGATTTATTGAATGTGTTTCTGAGATTAGGGGTGAAAATATTCATAGATATTTATAGTTTAATTTCATCACATTGGACATGATCCTTGGGATTGAGGGTAATGGATGTGACCCCCCTGCAGAGTTTGGGCTACCATGGGTGTAACACCTAGACACATGAGGATATGTTTTGGGGATACCATGGATTTGGATCTTGGATGATAAGGTTTCACCTATCATATATTTTAACCCTAAAGTTGTGTGAATAATATTTTTTTAGTGTTGTCATGGATTTGGAGCTCGTATGGTTTTGGGTTGGCACGGTCAAAAGATGTTCTCAGAGACACCCAAAACTTACAAAAGTATGTAGGGTCAATCAAGAATGTTATGTTAGAATCTGAGGATTGATGTCTAAATTTATTTATATTTTTTAGTTATTTATATATTTTATTGAGCATTCGACATGCACATATCACTTCATTTACATGCTATTTATGAGACCTATTTGGTACTTACCTATTGAGTTATGTACACACACCCATTTTAAGTGACCTTCACACTTGGGTACTCAAGAATCCCTCCCCATTCCCTAGTTCAGGATGAGTAGTGGTCTAGAATTGGACCGTTCAACATGATAACCAAGTCATGATAAAAGACATGGATGAGGTGAGGCCCAGTGATGTAGTAGAGCCTTAGTCTATTTTATTTAATTATTTTATCTAGTATATATATGATCATACCAGTGGGTGAAAAATTCATCTGATTGTATTTATGACTAAATCCATTTATCATTGATGGATTCTATTTATTTATTCAACACACTCAGTTAATATTTTTTATTTTTCATGATATTTGGTTTAAATATGCTATTATTTATACAGTTATGTGAGATTATATTCTCCCCATTGTAACATCAAAGTACATTGATGCTAGTCAAAAGCCTCTGATATATGGGGAGGTGGGCCTGACTTAATGTGGTAACTCAATATGATTATTATAGACTGAATCAGGGTTACATATACACTTTTCAAAAGAATCATTTAAAACAATTCTTATTTTTAAAGGTGAAATATATACACAAGGATGATCTATCTATCAAATATCCAAATAGTTAGGATTATTTACACCAAATTATTTATTAATGTGTTGGGTATATTTAACTACATTTATGAAGAAGAGTCAAATTTATTTTTAAAATAAATCATGATACAAAAAATGTTAGAAGTTAATACCACAATTGTCACAAATCTCAATGAATTTTTTTATAATATTATATAAATGATTGAGTTTCCATAAGTTGGAGTACCCAATCATTACCCAAAGAAACCATCAACTAATAGAATCTTGATATTTTAAGTTGGTTTTATAAAGAACATGTTCATGTATTTGTTAAATTTTATATTTTAAATAGGTTATTCATAATTATGAATTAAATTTATTTTATAAGACAACTCTATAAAATTTAAATGTATAATATAAGAGTTTTATTTTGTTGTAAAATAGGTGTATTATTAAAAAAATTATTTTTTTTGTAGTTTTGTTGTCTATACATGATTTGATAAAAAATGCATGAAATCCATGTAGTGAAGCATATTTGAGATAGTGTTTAATTAAATATTGGCATATATACCACCCATGAATTTTCATATATGAATATTACATCATTTTTAATTTATATTACATAATAGTTATACATTCAAGAATCAAGAGGTTTGACATCATTGGAAAATTTGGTACATACATCACCTGTACATAAAAAAATATAAACGTAATTTAAGTCCTTCTTTATAGTACCCTTAAAACATCACATTTTCTCTTCAGTACATGTATTCCCCATAGGGATACACATCAATGAATGTGTGGTTTAAAATCCCAATAAGGGGAGAAATAATAAGGAATGTATAAGAGACATGAATCAATAGTAAATGGGTGGGAATAATCATCATCGTCATATCATAATCAAGGATCATAATTATTTTCATTGTGGAATAATATGAAAGAGTAATGGAATTGGGAATATTTATAATAATGATGCATCATAAAACATTTATCAAATACCACACATAGTTTCAAACAAATATAATATCATGTTTGCACATAACATATGTCTGTAAATCATAACATAATAATTATGAACAAATATAATATCACGTTCATGAATAATAAAAATAATATTATAAAATATACTACATTATCTATGAATTTTAGGGATATATAATTCTGATCTGAACTGTCAAATTATAAAATTCTCAAGATCATACATAGCACATAGAAAGAGAACATATAATAATTATAGTCATTAAATAAACACATTAAAAAAAATTTATAAATTTTTCATAAATCATACTTTAACAAATATAAACTTAGGATCAAAAAATAATAAGGGAGTTCATATTTTCAGCATAAAAGATAATTATTTTTGAGCGGAGAAGAAACAAATCAAGAGGAGTAATTGAGTTTTTAAAAAAAATTATTTTTGAAAATTTTTTATATTTCATTAAAATTATTTAGAAATTTTAGAAACATGTATATACCATTAATAAGAGTGAAATAAATGTGAAATGAAAATTTTATGTCATTAGAGAAAAATAATTACTAATAATAATTATAAAGAAGTGATAACTGAAACATAAAAAGTCAGGTTTCAAAATTAATCTTACTTTATTCCCATTTTATTTCATCACCATTTGGATTCCAATATAATAAACGTAAATTAATTAATACATTAATTCAATGGTGAATTAATTTAATTTTTTTTAATCTTTATTAATTATAATCTTTTTATTGTACTTGATAATTTATTTTGTTAAAGGTGAAATGATTTGATATCATATTTTTAATAAAATATATCGCATTTCTTCAATTTATTTTTTATTTTTTTATATTATTAATTAATTAAAAATTATTAAAAATTATTATAAATAAAAATATTTAAAAATTTATATATCATAAATAATATTTTATAACCGTCTATAAAGGCAAGGATAAGTAGAAAATTCATAACATCCAGATTGTCAGTAACCTGACCATTAACATAACATTTTCTAAAGAGGATTTTAGAGATGTATAACATATAAATTCATTGATTACTATAGATTATTATTATTAAAATATTTTAATAATAATAATTAATTAATTTATGAAATATTTTGATAGAATAATTTAATGATTGAGGTAGAGAAGTGGAAAATGAAAGAGAAAATATGAAGAAATATTACTTCTTCTGTTGTGTTGTTCTTTTTCTAAGTATTTTAAATCCATTAAAGCATGGAGTTATATGAATCCAGAATAAAAATTAGTATGATAAGATAAATATATTTTTATGGTAATTTTACTTGATGTGGTTTCACATGGGGAGATATTGGGTTTGTTTATACTTGAGGGGAGGGGTGATTTTTGGATAAAATATTGAATAAAATATAATTTTCAAGGTAAACCGTATAATATTCATATATTTAAATTATGAGTAATATGTGATATAAAATAGTTTTTTTATAATTTCAACTCCTTTAAAAAAATATTTATTTGGTTATTTAATAAATAATTTGGAAAAATTAAAAATAAATTTTTAATGGAATAATACAGACTTTAGACATTGGAAAATAATATTTAGTTCTGTAATTTTAATTTAATAAATTATTTAACTTATTATTTTTTTTCACTAGTAATTATAATATATAATTGGTTATGTCATTATAATATAATGACTTATGTTATTCAAAACATACAAGTTAAATAAAAAATGTATTTTTACAATTCAGTTAAAAGTAAATATTTTTCAGAAAATTTCCAAAACTTACACTTAAAATATATTAACATGATGATTAAAAAATTAAATTAATTTCATAACAATAAATTTTTAAGATAGTTAATTTTAATTATAATCCTTAAAATTATTTTATTTATGTAATATATCAAAATATATATTATTAAAAATGTGTTTATAGTTTTATTTGTTTTTTATCCTTGATATTTATTTTATGGGATTGTAATATATATAATTTATTAAATTATTGATGGTAAATAATAATTATATGACATTTTAATATTTTGAGGTCAATTTACTTATCCAACAGTAATGTTACTATTCCAAACAGTCTGGGTACTATTAAAACTCTCATATTACTATTCCATAGGTTATATTAGCTCATATAAATACCCTTCAATTCCATTATAAATAATTCACATATATTCACCACAATATTTTTACTTTTATTATTTCTAAAATATTTATTAGAATACTAATTTTTTTATAGTTTTGTTCATGAGTTTGATAATTTCAGAGATCAACACAATCTACATTTTCTAGTGATATTTGTTATATTTTTTGTGTTTATT
Organism: Viscum album; assembly: GCA_963277665.1. Lineage (NCBI taxonomy): Eukaryota > Viridiplantae > Streptophyta > Magnoliopsida > Santalales > Viscaceae > Viscum > Viscum album. The sequence goes on from OY728141.1 coordinate 344,935,687, forward strand.
GTCACATTGAACGTGTTTCCATTTTATTTGATATATTTATAATAAATGAAAATTAAATATATATAAAATTTTGGGTTGTTACATTATTTACCACATTAGAAATTTCTTCCTTGAAATTTCAACTCTTATCCTTAGATGAGATGAGGGTTCCTTTATTTCATTACCCCCTTTGGATCCCATTATTCTTCTCATACTTCTTATTCCGCCAAACAACATTAATATAGTGAGATATGTTATTATGTAGAACCTTAACTCTATGGTCCAATATCTTCAGTAGATGATCATCCTAAGGGAGTTTACTCTCTAGTTGGACAACCTCCATATTCAGTACATATGAGGGATCAGATATAAACTGTAGAATCCCGTGTTTTTGAACCAGGTTAAATTTACGAATGTTTTTGAATTTATTTTTCAGTTTATCAATGATTCGTTCATTTTAAACTAAGATATGGAATTTTATTCCGAGTGTTGGAACAACTAAAGATGTCATTTTTCAAACTTTGATAGATGTTTTGAGGAAAACGAGAAGTCCTATGGGCGTCGCATAGTTTTTCTAACCGTGCGGCCAAACCATGCATAGTTGAAGTTTTGAGGCAGTGACTAATGAACGGGTAACACACAGTTTGTCTAACCGTATGAGGATTTTTTGTTGAGATAGTAGCTAACCCACGGTTAGCACACGTTTTGTCTAACCGTGCGAGCAAACTGTTCGGGCACTTAAATGAGATCCTTAAATTGTGGATCTTACTCGTTTTTTTCCTTTATATGGCTCTTTTAAGCTTCTAAGTGGCCATAACCCAGTATTACTCTCCCTTGATGGTTGGGAAACTTCTCCCAAGCGTTTTGGAGGCAATATTAGGGCTTCTCTTGGTGAATCGAAGCCGAATTCTCGAGGTAGGCAGATGTTCTTCTTCGTTCTTGTTCAGTTTCTTAGATCTACATAGATCTACATCTCCTCTTGTATAAGTTTCTTATATTTACACCAATTATGGGTAAATCTAAGTGTGTATATGACAAGTATGATAAGTTTTGTTCTTGGTCATGCTAGGATAAGTTATCTAAGGTGGGTTCTTGAAGAATCAATCAGTTTCTATTAAGGTTCTTCATTCGTTATGGTTTCCGGAAAAACCCCGAGGTAGGGTCCCAAATTGTTAACAATTTGTTTAAGAATTATAGATTCTTTAAAAGATTTATAATGTGGGTTTCCTTGATTATGATAGGTCGATGAATGACACTTTTAATGTTATTAAGTAATGCCACCCACAAGAGATAAATGAGGACTTGACCATGTATTGATTTTAATCATGGATTGCTATTGTAGTTAAAGTGATATGATTAAACAATTGAATGATTTGAATGGAAAGAATGAGTAATAGGATAATTAATTATAGAATTATTTATCAAGTCATGAGTTGGAATGAGATTGTGTCTTTTACTGATTATTTGGAATATTTAATATTTGACATGTTCAGAATATGATTTGGAAACTGGTAATAATTAATGGATGGATTAATTATTACATGTTAAATGGTTAATGGTTAACTAATTGATGATTTGTTAAAGATATAAGGATTAATTAACTAATTTTTGAATTAATTAATTGGCATGCATTAAATTAATATTTTGAATTGATAGTTTGTTACGATTGTTGGCTAGGAGTACCTTTTGATGCGTAGTATTTTTACATGCCTTAAGTTGTCTTGGATGGAGTTGTTTAGAGATATAATATGTTGTTTCATATGGTCACTAAATATATTGTATTTTTTCAGCATGTTTTGAGATGATTATGATGTGCATGTAGATTGTTAAAGTCCTGGACGAACCATTGTTTGAGTGGATGGGTTTAGACTAGTTAATGAATTTGGATAATTAAATGTTGAGTTAATTATTCAGATGGACTACAAATAATAATTCATTGTTAATTAATTTTTAATTAATGATATGTTTATTTGATAATTAAGTGTTTAATTATCTGATGATCTATTTGTGTTGTTAATTAACTATTTAATTAATTAACGGATTAGGTTTCTGGTGTTAGACATGGTATTCTACACCAATGATAAATATATATGTATGATTGATGAATGGGTTGTGATACAAGAACGGAGGCTCCAAATACTCCCAGTGTGTTAGACATGGCGTTCTACACCAATGATATATGTATATGTATGATTGATATATGGGTTTTGAGATAGGGACTGATGCTCCAAATACTCATGGGGTTCTAGACATGGCGTTTTACACACATATTGCAAGAGAATATTCTTTTATGGGATAGGGACTGATGCTCCAAATACCCATGGATTATGAGACAAGGACTAAGGCTCCAAATACTCACGGGAGTGCTAGACATGATGTTTTGCATCCATTAATTAACATTGGAATGTGGGTCCAATTGTTCGTGCATGAAATGAGTTTAATGATTAATGAAGGCTGTTGTGACATGATGATTTTTGAATTGATTATGAGAAAGGGTTCAAACTTGTTTATGAATTGGGTGAACCACTTTTAGTGGATGGGATTATACTCAGTATATGAAAGATTAAATTGAATAACTTATGACGCGTTATCCAAGCCAAAGAACAATCTTGGATTCAGTCTTTACTTTATTACTTAGACGGTATTTAGAGACATCCATGGTGAGTGACTAATATGGGAGATGTCGGGCGTTGGCAGAATCTCAAGACATTAATAATTTATTAATATTGGAATAATTGATAATTGATAAATGATTATGTAATGATTGTTGAGTATGCATGACAAATGAATAGTGCAGGGTAAGACACCAGCTGAGGGCTGAAGTAGGTACTTGGGTTTATTGTTACTTTGTACTACTTACTTTATTTTATGCATGCCTTCACATGTTATAAGTTATTTATTAAATGTCAGGATTTGGGGTAGACACCGGTGGTCCCGACCTACAGAGATTTATATCTCACACCCTACTCGGGCCGCCATTAGACTCGGTACTAGAGTAGATTATATTTGGTTGGAGGACTATGATGTTTGAATTTACTTAGGAGATAGGAGTAGAGGACCGAGCGGATCCTCGGGATGCTCGAGGAGATTTCCCTTGGGGTTTTGAGTCATTATTTGTTTATTTATGTATTGGAATGTAAAGCATGCTGTATTGTTCAATTTTATCTATTTTGTATCATTATAATTTCATTCATGCATTTGCTGTATAATTTGGTGTTGGCCATTTTCTTTGTACAAGATTTATAAAATATTCTTTCCGCTAATTTATCATTTATTAGATTGTTTATGATATTTATTGCCTTGGTTTATTTTTGAACACTAATATGAGGGTATAGTATCCTCACTGACTATCCTTAGACCCTTATTTCTAGTCGGAAGCCTCTGGCATACCCGGAGACACGCTTGAGGTCTTGTGGCAACCAGTCTTGCCACCGGTTCAGGGGTGACCTAGTTCGGGATGTTACAAAGTGGTATTAGAGGATTTAAGTTTCTTTGTTTTCTTTTGTCTTACTATTTTGGGGTTGGTAGACAGGATATTAGGAATGTGTCTGCGCTTGGGCTAATAGTCATGCTTGGGACTAATCACCTAATGTAATAGAAATGACCATGTGGCCAGGTATGGGAATTGATGTTTGTAATATTTGAGGTTATAGTTGATATGATTTCACCTTGAGTGACTGGTGTATTTTCTGTTGTTTATTGATTTTGAGAATTTTGAAAAGAATAATTTTTTTGTCCTGATATGGCAAGGAAGTTTCATACATGCATCATCTTAGTCACTTAGAGATTCACATGTCATTCATATAACATACCATGTAGTTGCATTAGTATGATGCCTGCTAATTTGTATTGTGTTCCTTGGTTGCAATGCTGTGTTTGATCTGTTTTAGTATGCCTCTCTAGATAGCAAGTTACGATGATAGATTTAACTTTCTTGGGTGATTATATGTCGTGTTTCCTTAGTTATTATCATGTTTTGTTGTTGTGACATGCGTCCGTGTTATAACATGTTGTTGCGTTACTGCTTATGCTAACATGTTAGAGATGTTTTGATATTTGAATGGGATGCTAATGTTAAAATGTTAAATGAATGTTGATTGTGTAAAATGGGAGCCAAAATCCAGTGATAAGGTGTATGGGCGCCTTATCGATTGGTAGGTGGCCACCCAAATAATTTGGACCTTTAGGTTGATCATGTTAATTTATGAATTTTCATTAGTATCGAATAATGATAGCCAATTTTAAATCCATGGTGTGTATGGGCGCTTCATGAATTGGGAAATTAAGACTCATATTAAATGCGATGACAAGATGCCTTGTGAAATGCTTATAAATGTGAAATATGTTTGATGTTGATCTGAAATCAAATGGCTAGTTTCTAAAATGCAACTGGACCCAAGTAGGTCAGTTTTGGAGTGTTTTTATCGGATAACCCATTTGGGTGTTTAAAATTTTAATACCTGTGAATTTGCTATTGGGTTGCTTATAGAGAACCCAGGTTGGTTAAAATGGGATCCTCGTAGGTCGCCAAATCTTCTTAAAAGAAATTTATTTTGATAAGTTTCATGAAAATGACAGGATGTCAACTAACGTAAATTTTTTAAAAAGGGTGTTTTATAAAACTTGCATGTTCTGCCTTGGGGAGTTTTGAAAATGGTACTTTGATGTTTTGATTAAATCTTTTGATGATTAAAGAATAAATGTTATTAAATATAAGAGGCTAGGAAACGGAACCTATTGTGGTGTCAACTATTTAAAACTCTCATGTAAATGGTAGTTTGGAATTCTCTTGTGTTTCCTTGGAATAGAATCATGGGTACTTTCCGTAGGTGTTCTTATCCTTAGAAATGGCCTTATGTTCGACTTTTGAGCCTAGTGAATTGTTTGAAGTGACCCAGTTTAGGGTTGACACTTTTTCTTCGTAAGGGGCTAACCTGTGGTCGATGGTGCCCTGAATAATTAAATGCCTTGCTAGCGCTATGGATTTTCTCAATCTTTTAGAGTTTTTGGGTTCCGTTGTCCCAGGTAGGACTTTCATTTTCCAATGAAACCCTTGTTCTAATGGTTGGTGATGTGTTTCTTGAACTTGTTGTGGGCTTGATCATCGAGTAATGCTCTTTGTCAGCTGGTTAGACATGCCTCGGGCATGGTTGACAACTTTTTTGGTCATTTGACCCTTTCATCTTAGTAATGGATGACTGGTTATGGTGTCATCTAGGAAAATGGTTGTATGAGGTAATATGACTCCGTAATAAGTCTTTTTGTACTATTGAGTACGGTCTCAGTTCAACATCATGTAGAGTAACACGAGCGTTAAATAATTAGTTTTATTTCAATGCATGGAATTGTTTTCAAAAGACCTAGGTGTTTTGACACGCCGATCTTATTGTTAATCTAGCATGCTGGTGGGTGGCATATCTTTTCTTGAGACGTCAGGGGAAATCCTAAGGTGAATATTGTCACTTTGTTCTCAATGAACGTATTGGTAGGTGATGCCATGCTTCTAGAACAGAGTTGTCTAGTAATTGTTTGACTGATCTCCTTCATGACCTCAGTTTTCTCTTAGTGCGCTCTTCTGGACACGACGAGCATGTCCCCTATCATGACCTTGTCATGGAGACACTAAGATAGCATTAGTCGTACACCACACTATAGCCTAAATTTTTTTGGGCTTGAGGAGTAGTTCTTATTTGGGGAGTATGTGGAATGCGTGGTTTCTTTGGGCTACTTCTTTATTCGTGTTGGGGCACGGTTGTTTTTAAAATTGCCTTGCGATGGATTGACTTAGAAAATTTACCAGATGTTGGGTAAGGATTTCGTTATACATGCGGATGGTTTTGGAATAGTCTTTAAGGCATGTATCCAGATAAAGGGAAAAATGGGGTTTTGGGTCTGTAACATCTTTCGAGGGAAGCATGTGAAACCTATTCCATTTTTTGATCGAGATTCAACCTTTTATTTTGACAAGGACCTTCTAATGAACTTAAATATTAGATTTTTTTCGATGTTAAAGATTTAGAGTAATCATTGGATCTAGTTGTAAAGGATTATCCACCGGGTTTGAGAAGGGTTGAAGCTGTGTTTGGTGTTGGGAACACAATACGTCACTTCTAACAAGATTAAATGACATTGGTAGGTCAATTTTTGTAGTAGTGGTTCTGATGGCTTCTCGGGGATGAAAAGTTTTTAAGGTGGGTATAATGTAGAATCCCGTGTTTTTGAACCGGGTTAAAATTACTAATGTTTCTGAATGTCTTTTTCAGTTTATCAATGGGTCGTTCTTTTTTAAACCAAGCTCTGGAATTTTATTCCGAGTGTTGGAACACCTAAAGATGTCATTTTTTGAACATTGATAGATGTTTTGAGGCAAAGGAGAAGTCACACGGGCGGCCCACGATTTGTCTAACTGTGCGTCCAAACGATGTGTAGTTGATGTTTTGAAGAAGTGTCTAACACACGGTTAGCACACAGTTCGTCTAACCATGTGGCCAAACCGTGCAGGGAGTGTTTTTTGAGAATGTAACTAATGCACGGTTAGCGCACGATTAGTCTAACCATGCGAGAAAACCATGCGGGCACTTAAATGTGATCCTTAAATTGTGGATCTCACTCGTTTTTGACTTTAGATGGATCTTTTAAGCTCTTAAGTGGTCATAAGTAGGGATTACTCTCCCTTGAAGGTTGGGAAACCTCTCCCATGCATTTTGGAGGTGATATGAAGGCTTCTCTTGGAGAATAGAAGCCGAATTCTTGAAGTAGGTAGATGTTCTTCTTCATTCTTGTTCGGTTTCTTAGATCTACTTAGATCTACATCTCCACTTCTCTCGATTTCATAGTTCTAAACTCGTTATGGGTAAATATAAGTGTGTAGATGACAAGTATGATATGTTTTGGGCTTTTTATTGCTAGGATAAGTGATCTATGTTGGGTTCTTGAATAATCAACCCGTTTCTCTTGAGGTTCTTTATTCGTTATAGTTTCTGGAAATACCCTAAGGTAGTGTCCCAAATATTAAACGATTTATTTGAGAATTATAAATTCTTTAAATAGATTGAGAATGTGAGTTTCCTTGATTATGATATGTCGATGCATGACACATTTAATATTATTTAGTAATTCCACCCACATGAGAAAAATGATGACATGAACATGTGTTGATTTTAATCATGGATTTCTATTATAGTTAAAGTTATATGATTAAACAATTGAATGATTTGAAGGGGAAGAATGAGTAATAGGATAATTAATTTTACAATTATTTATCATGTCATGAGTTGGAATGAGGTTGTGGCTTTTACTTATTATTTGGAATATTGAATATTTGATATATTTGGAATATAATTTGGAAACTAGTAATAATTAATATATAGATTAATTATTACATGTTAAATGGAATATGGTTGACTAATTGATGAATGGTTAAAGAGATAAAGATTAATTAATTAATTTGCATGCATTAAATTCAGATTGTTAATTTATAGTTTGTCATGATTGTTGTTTAGGAGTACCTTTTGATGCATATTAGTTTTCCATGGATTAATTTATCTTGGATGGAGTTGTTTAGAGATATGATCTGTTGTGTGAGATGGTTAGTAAATATCTTGGATTTTTTCAGCATGTTTTGAGAAGATTATGGTGTGCCTATAGATTGCTAATGTCTTGGACGAAACATTGTTTGAGTGGATGGGTTCAGACTTGTTAAAGAATTGGGATAATTAAATGTTGAGTTAATTATTCAGTTGGCCTTTTAAGAATAATTAATTGTTAATTAATTATAAACTAATGAAAATTTGTTTGGATTATTAAGTGTTGACTTATCTGAAGATCGATTCGTGTTTTTAATTAATTGTTGAATTATTTAACGGATTTTTTATATGGTGTCAGACATGGTATTCTACACCAATGATAAATATATCTGTATGATTGATGAATGTTCTGTGGGATAAGGAATGAGGCTCCAAATACTCACAGGGTGTTAGACACGACATTCTACACCAATGATATAAGTATATTAATGATTGATTGATGGGTTGTGAGATAGGGACTGATGCTCCAAATACTCACGGGGTGCTAGACATGACGTTCTTCACCCAGATAGCAAGAGAATATTCTTTTATCGGATGTGGACTGATGCTCCAAATTCCTATGGGTTGTGTGACAAGGACTGAGGCTCCAAATACTCACATGGGTGCTAGACATTATTTTTTACATCCATTAATTAACATTGGGATGTGGGTCCTACTATTCGTGCATGAAATGAGTTTAATGGTTAATGAACGCTGTTGTGAAATGATGATTTATGAATTGATGAGGAGAAAGGGTTCAGACTTATTTATGAATTGGGTGAACCACTTTTAGTGGGCAGGCACAGACTTAGTATATGAAAGATTAAATTGAATAACTTATGACACGTTATCCAAGCCAAATAATAATCTTGGATTCGGTATTTACTTGATTACTTAGATGGTCTTTAGAGACATCTGTGGTGAGTGAATTATATGGGAGATTTCTGCCGTAGGATGAATCTCAAGACTTTCATAATTTATTAAGATTGGAATAATTGATAAACGATAAATGATTATGTAATGATTGTTGAGTATTCTTGAAAAATGAATAGTGCAGGTTCAGACACCTTCTGGGGGATGAAGCAGGTACTTGGGTTTATAGTTAATTTGTACTGCTTACTTTATTTTATGCATGCCTTAACGTGTTATAAGTTATTTATTAAATGTATGGATTTGGGGTAGACACCAGTGGTCCCGACCTACTAAGATTTATATCTCACACCCTACTCGGGCTTCTATTTCACTGGGTATCCGTGTAGATTATATTTGGTTGCAGGACTATGCTGTTTGCATTTACTTGGGAGATATGAGTAGAGGACCGAGCGGATGCTCGGGATGCTCGAGGAGATCGCCCTTGGGGATTTGAGTCATTATTTGTTTATTTCTGTATTGGAATGTAAAAAATTCTATTTTGTTCACTGTTTTATGTTTTGTATCCTTATCATGTCATGCATGCATCTGCTGTATAATTTGGTGTTGGAAATTTTTTTGGTAAAAGATTTATAAAATCTTCTTTTCGCTTCTTTATCATTTATTAGACCATTTATGCTATTTATTGCCTTTGTCTATTTTTTGAACACTAAAATGAGGGTATAGTATCCCTACTGACTATACTTAGACCCTCGCTACTAGTTGGAAGCCTCTGGCATACAGGGTGACGCGCTTGAGGTCACGTGGTGACCGGTCCGACCACCAGTTCAGGGGTGACCTGGGTCGGGACGTTACATGTACTTCCTTAGAATAGATACATAGAACACATCATGAACATTATCCAAGTTTGGTGAAAGTTCCAACTGATATTCCACAACTCATATGTGATCAAGGATCTCAAATGGACCAATGCACCTATGGATAAACTTTTCTTTATATCTAAACCATATAAAAAACTTCAATGGTGATATTTAAATGAAAAACATTATCTCCAACATCAAAATGAAAGTAACATTCACGCTTTTCAATATATATCTTTTTTAAAATCTGAGAAGAATTTATTTGATGAGGAATGGATTGAACATTTTATATCATATTCTATATAGGATCTGGTATAAGTAGATTACATTCAGCTACTTCATCCGAACATATATGATTTATGCATTTCTTCATATATAGATCCTTATATGGGTCAAATTGAATAACTGAGTAAAATATTATTTTGTATGAGAACTCTAGCAATGGGATATATTGATCCCATCCACCTTTAAATTTTATTGAGAACAATTTCAGAATATTCTCAAGAGTCTAAATGGACCATTCATATTGGCTATCAGTTTGAGGGTGATAGGTTGCACAAAAATTAAATTCAGTATTCAATGTATAAAGAATTATTCTCTATATTTTAGGGGAAAATCATGGTTCATGATCAGATATTATCAAAAGTATCACCTCAATTCAAATCTAAAAACAGCTATTATGTTTATCTTAACATGTTTTTTTGGATTAAAATATCCCTAAATAGAGTTAAAGTTGGTAGTATTGTGGGGTCGACCCACCACAACCGTCAATCTATCAGAATTTTCGCCCTCTTAATTAACATATAAACATACCAATAAATGTTATGTGTAATTAAAAATCACTTTATTAAATATGTCCCACAATAAGTGATATTTATGATCAAAATACATATTGGTACTTCCTAGATGGATAGAGAAAAACAAGATATGATCATTATCCAATAGATATTTCTTTATCTTAGGTTATGAGGACAGATAAAGACTCTATAAAAACTAATTGAAACCATATTTATCGACATTGAATCCATGAATCTAAAATTAATTTACTGCTTTCTCATTCTTTTAAGGATCTAAATCATCCCACTGTGAATCAATGATCTTAAATTAGATATATGGATTATAAATAATATTTTCACGGTGGTATTTCTTCCCTACTTTTATGACATCCAAATTTATCTTTTGAATATCCCTAAAGATAGGGTCTTTATAAATTATTGTCATAAATAAAGTATATGGTTCTATTCAGATAAGATTATGTGTTACATTATTCTCCTTTCTAGTGTGGTAGTGAACATAGAAATTATTGTCCTCTACTAACTATAATAAACTTCATTTAATCATATTGAATTTTTTTATGTGAATATATATTTTATTATCATTTGTTCTTTATATATGTCAATATTCTCACCATAGAGGCAGTTTCTTTAAATAATCAATGTATATATTATATCTGAAAACTCCAGATCATTTTTGGGTAGTTTTTCTTATGGATCTAATTTTATTTTGAGACATTGGCATTAACATTATCTTTATTCATGATAACATAACCCAAAACTTTTATTGATGAATAATTGTATACCATAAACCCTTCCCCACTTGAAGGTTGTTTGAGTACATAAATTGTGGATAGCCTATTATTAAATCCTTACAAATTTAATCACATTCTTATATCCATATATTCTTGACCCATTTCCGTGATATAATATATAGTGGGATAGGAAATCATTAGATGTTTTTCCCAAACCATTAGTAATACCCATCTAGTCTAAGAAAACTACAGATCTCTATGACACTTGATGTTTTGGAATATTAAAAAATTGTCTTTGTCTTTGTGGGAACTTTAAAAATACCCTCACTTGTGATCACATGAACAAATAATGTGACTTAAAGCATCGAAAAGTCACACTTTCTAAACTTATCATATAACATGTCCTTTATTAATTTCACCAACACAATACATATATTCTCTTCATATTTCTTCTTTTCTATTTGAGTAGATCAAAATGTCTATAACAAAGATTATAAAAAATGTGTCAATTTAGCCTCTAAAGTCTCTATTAATCATGTCCATCATGATTTATAGGGAATTATTTAGTCAAAATAGAATCACTATGAACTCATAGTGTGCATTATCATGTGGAAGGTCTTCTTATAGATATCTTATCTCATAACCATTAGATGATGATACCCCAAATAATGATCAACCATTGAGAAATTTTGATCTCATTAAAGTTGATTGAAAAAGTCATCAATCCATTCTAGGGTTAATTTTTATTTATGGTGGTCCTATTGAGATTCTTATAATCAATCCACAACCACATTATTACTTATTTCTTATTAAAAAAGAGCATCATTTCAACCTAAGGCGATGAACTTGGGTGTATTAACACCTTTTCCAAATTATCTTGTATCTACTTATTTAAGTCCTCCAGTTCTTTATGAGCCATTCTATAGAGGTATTTGGAAATATGAGGGGATTCTAGTACAAGTTATATTAAGAACCATACCTCAAAATCTATGGGATGTTTAGGAAACTCCTTAGGAAATACATCAGTTTATTACCTTATAATGGGAACTACCTTAAGGTTGATACATTCCTTGGACAAAACAATTTTGATAATATTTTCATTATTAATGACTATAAAAATCAGCACTATTGAGGGAATTTACAAATAAGATTCATGATTTTCCTTGAATTTGTTTATGAGAATGAGGTGGTTTATAATATAGAATGTGATTTACCTTTTCTATCAACTGATATGAGATATATATAAAGAGATCCAATACATTCCTAGTATAGAATAAAATCCCACCATGGTAATGATTAAAAGATTCATTACAAGAATCTTATAATATACGCTAACATGATAAGAGTCCAACACTTGGGTTTCAATGATTTCATATCTTTGTGTTTTTAAATATATCACTACTTTAAGGTATCATGGATGTGATTTAATACCATTATCAAACTTATTTGATATAAAAGAATGAATAAAACTATAATTAAATATAATGTTTTACATTATTGAGTTTATATTAATTATACCATATATGAATTCATTTTCATGTTCCACCTTAGTGAGAGTGATGGAATAATATTTCACTTTCTCCCTCAATTCTAGTGGTTGCTAAAGTTTACTACCCTCAATGATCATTTGTTTAGTGCACCAGATTTCATAGTGACCATAATTCTTATAGTTGAGGAATTGATCCATGGATGGTGCATTGCGATGAGATTTCCATTCCTCCACAAGGTTAGGTAGAATCATCATATATCTTCAAAATTCATGATATTGATTCCCCTGTCTCTTATAATTAAATCATTTACCCATTAATTTAAGGCAATTTCTATGATACCACATGTTTGAGATGTGGGTTGTTGGATCTTGTTTTCTTATTTATCATTCAATTCCACATCTTGAGTCACCATTATTTTCATCTTATTTACATATCCATGAGGACATTAAAAAAAATCCATCTCTATATTATTGAACATAAAATTAATTCTACAATACTCACAAATTCTCATATAACTAGAGACTTTCATAGATGTTGTTTTAATCCAGTAAAGAAACTATCATGTTTTATATCATTATTGATAAAAACCCCAATGCATAATTTTAAGTCATTGTGAAGTTTTCCTCATTAGATATAAATGATTACCAATCATTTTTGTATGATTTATAATGTCTCTCTCAATCTTAGTTCAACGTGTTTGAGGGAAATACATTGTGATGAAAAAATTCAAAATATCTTCCCACTCAATTTCTTAAATTTTATCTTTTATATTTTACATCATGATCAATTACCACCATTATCATATTATACATCTAAAATATAGATCACTATTGTATCATTATCCTCCTTCAAAAAAGTGGATCAAAGAAAAGAACATTTCTATTGAGTTAACCCACTATTCAATGATAAGTTGATTAGAATATCTACAAATATCGATGGTTTTATGAATATATTGGACATAATGGGTTTTTTCTCTATATTTGGTGAAGCAAAAATTTATCCTTGTTTCATTTTATTTCTCATATACTGAGACAATTGGGAATGTACTAAAATGATGTTTTGAACTCCACATCCCATTATATTGGAAATTTCTCTCAAATAATCATTTAATTATTCCAAATAAGGGTTGTTTTACTCTTTTCTTTTAGTTACTAAAATATTATAAAATATAAATTGTTACAATAAAGAATAATTAAAATCTCTTTAATAAATATTTTATTCTCAAGTAAAAATTATTTATAAACTCATCTCATCTTAGATCCAGGAATTTAACATATCCTTCATCTAAATTGATGATAATAGGATCTTGTACTTCAATCATTTTCTATCATGAAAAGACAATGTTTGTTTAGATATATCTCCTTCATAATGGTTTTCAAATATAATGTGATTCTAAAAAAGAATAACCTTTTGGAGTTTCAAAAATAGCGTACAGTAAGGCCCACTAATCATGCCCAATGTGAATATTTGGTTAACACTAAAACAACCCTTTTTGAGATTATTACCCCTACTTGAAGCAGCATAAGAACCATTCCAGTTCTAGTATCTAGACTTGGAAAAAATATCCTATATAACATAAAATCCTTACCTTATAAAAAATTAGTATGTTTGTTTAGACTCAGACTAATCCCTAGAGTTTTCATTAATGTTTTCTTGTTAAAATTCCAAAATTAACTAAACTATGAAATGATACTAACTATAGAAACCCACCCTTTTCTTATATGAATGTTATGTAATTTTAAAGGTAAATAATATAGTATTAATAAAACATAAAATAAAAAGGTTTAATATTTTGGGAAAAAATAATCATACATCACATGTACATGATAATACATAAACATTATTTAAATAATTCATCATAGTCTTCCTTAAATATCTCATCTTCACTATAGTATCAGTATTCACTAGAGGATATATATAAATGTAATGGATGTTCTAATAGCCGATTATGTGGAGGAATTAAATGAAAAAAACAAGGGAAATTAATCAAAAGTAAATGTGTGAATAATCATGATTATCATATCATAAACATAAGATCAACGTCAAAATAATGGGATAATCATTTAAAAAATACACTAAATGTGTTATATTCAGAATAATGAAACATCATAACATAGTGGTCAAATACCATACATAACAACAACAAAAATATAATGTCATGTTCCTGAATAAAACACACAATATCATGTGGTGTATCAAAATAACCAATGAATTAGATGGATATATAATTCAAGGACCACTGTTCACATCATATGATGTTTATAATCAAGAATTCAACATGGAAAGAGAAAATATAGCAATCACTGTATGGAAATAAAACCATGGAAGTAAATGGGTTTCATAAATATGTTATAATGAATAGTTCAAGGTTCCTTGGATCATATATCCAGTCAGACGCGACCACATGGTTCAGGCCCTAGGAGGTTTCAGAGTAGGCGTTTATTCTGTGCCGGCTTTACGAATTTCGATGTTTGAGAGGGTATGGCAACAACCATCGGATCAGGCCCATTCTTCGTCACAGGACACTATTTTCTATACATCCTGCATCGAGTGAGAGCTTCTTCACGTTTCAATTGCTGGGGACGGGCAGTTCTAGGTTGTCTGTCTGGTCTTGTTTTATATGATCTCCGTGTCGTGTAATTCTTTATGTCATGAAGTATTTGGTTTCCCCCTTCTTCCATTAAAAGGGGCTTCTTTTATAATAATAAAAATTTAAGGCCTTTGGGACATTAGATGGAATAGTTCAAGGAATAAACTTTTAGGTTACCAAATAAATAAGAGATATCAAATTGAGTCATAAAATATCATCATTAGTGAGTGGAGAAGAAACAAATTATGCAGCGTTGATGATATGTTTTTAAAAAACAAAGTATTTTTTAAAAAATATCTGTGAATGGATAGAAAATATAGTAAAAAATATAAGAAAAGTAATTTCTAGAGAAGAAAGAATTATGTAATAGTAAATTTAAATTTTGAATAAATTATTTAAAAATCCACACTAATAATAAAAATTAATTTGAGAAACCCCGTATAGAAGATTCAGGTTCAAGAATTCCCATAACTTTATTACCAATTTTATTTCATCAACATTTAAATTCATATATAGTAAAATTAAATTTATTTAATACATGAATCTGATAGTGATATATACTCATTTTTTCACCCTTGAAAAATTATAATTATATTATTTTACGTGTAAATTTTCATTATTTAAGTTGAAACCTTTTGATACTACATTTTCATTGAAATATCCCATCTTACTTCGATTTCGGGATTTTATTTTATTGCTATTAATACATTAATATAATTAATTATAGGATATTATAAATATATATATCAGAAATATTTTATTATAACCATCCCTAAATGTGGTGATAATAATGTAATTTTAAATATCTTCCTTGGTTGTTAACTGACTATTAATGAGACATTTTCCAAAAAAGAGGAGAGAGATGTATAACATATAAATATGTTGAATGTTTAATCATTACAGTATATTAATATCACTAATAATTTTTTCAAAATAATACATAATTAATTTTATTAGGTTTGGAATATAAAATAGAAAACATACTGAGTAATTTAAGAGGAAAATTAAAGGAAGAAGTGGAAGGAATCTTACCTCATTTTATCAGTTGTTCCTTTGATAACACTATTAAATCCTTGAAATCATGGAGTTATATGACTATAAAATAAAAAAGATGATTATAATGTGATTAATAGAAGTTAATTATGAATATATTTGTCTTTTATAAGTGCACGTGAAGTGGTTTTACTAGAGGAGGGAGAGAGTGTAATTATACTTAAGAAGCTGGATGTTCTTAGGAAAATATATCAAATAAAATATAATATATGATGTAAACATTATAATATTAATATTTTTAAATTATGAATAATATTTTATAAAAAAATAAATTTTATTAATAATTTTAAATCATTAAATAACAGGATTTATTATTTTTTTTTAAAAATAAAAGTGGAAAATTAAAATTTTTATTGAATATTATAGAATTTAGACTGTGGAAAATAATTTTTTGGTCTGTAATTTGAATTCTAGTAATTATTTAACTTTTTAAATATGTTATTGGTGGAGCCTAAAATTATATAATTGGTTATGTAATTATTTCATAATGAATTATTTAATTGAAAATATTCAAGTTATTTCAAAACTATATTTTTACTATTCACCTAAAAATTGAAATATTTCAAAATTTTGTGAAAAAATCACCCATAGAAAATATTTACATGATGATTATAAAAATAAAATAAAATTTATCATAATAATATATTTAAATTAAATGTTTTAATTATAAATATAAAATTGTGTTTTTTCAAAAATACATTAAAATAAATTTTATTAAAAACATACATGTGTTTTATTTGATTTTTTCTCTTTTTATTTATTTTATCGAATTATAATATTTATATTTACTTAAATTGTTAATTATTAAAATTATTTATATGATATTTTACTATTTTAGGGTTAATTTAATATTACAATGGTTATGTTACTATTTCTAATGACCATTTTACATTTTCAGTAGAAATATTAATATTCCAAAATCAATATTACCACTTATAAATACAATTTAATTCCTTTATTAATCATTCAAATCAATTAACCACAAAGTATTTATATTTACCATTCTAATTTTTTTATTTAATTAATAAGGTTATATCTCTTTTTTACAGTGTTGTTCATGAGTGTGATTATTTTATGAGATAATGTGGTAAAAATTTTATAGTTGCGCTTATTTTATTTTATTTTTGTTATTATTATCAAATTGTACTACTTTCTATTTTCATGGATATATTAATTTTTTAAATTTAATATTCCCAATTAATGAAATAAATAATTTTGTTTTGTATTTGTTTAAAATATAATATATTCCTAAATATGAAAAAAATAATTTATTCATAAGTCAATTTCAATATATATAAATTTTTGGAATGTTACGACATGTTATTTTGGGAACAATGTACATAAACTGTTTATTACTAAATGTTTACCCAAAACATTAAATTTCATATCAAGACCTCTCAAGAAATGTTTTATATGAAAAATATATTTCCAATGAGTTGTTCTTATGTGTTTGACATGTTCATGAAATTTATAATTTTTTTCTTAAATTATTAACTGAAATATTCATATAAAATATGTAAGTTACTAAATGAAATGTATTTTTAATATTTTTAATATTACTATATAATTATGTATGTTAAAATTTAGATTGGAATGGAATATTGTTTTTAGTGTTACTTGTTGAATGACTATAATGTTGATTAAAGAATAAGTGTTATAAAAATTAATGGGTTCTAGAAAAATATTAATATTATAAAAATAAAATAACTTATTATTATTAAATATAATAAGTAAAATAGTGGAAATACCCATCTTTTTCCCATTATTTCCTGATGAACCAAGGTAGGGAATATTGGGTGCTCTCCACTATTACTTCTCCAATTACCTATGATCACCTCCTCTCTTCCATTAAAAACTATGGGTATGTCTCTTTTCTTTAACGTATTATGTTATTCTTATTGTTTTTATTTTCTCTTGGAAATTCCATATATCTTGGGTTCTTAGACATAAATGGTTTTTTCATTTCAAGTTTAAACATTGAAAACCCATAGGTATTTTCATTTTGATTGTTAGAGCTTCCCTATGTGTGTCTTATACCCCCAGTTTGAGTATCCACTTTAAAAATATGACTCACTAATAAATATTTACACTTAAATGGATTTTATATATAGTTAAATTCATTTGATTTTATGATTGTAACTTACTAATAATAGTCCATATGCTCGAGAAAGAGGGTATTGTGAGCTCATTTCCATAGAAATTTTTAATGCACCCACAAATATTGGAGGCTTTATATATCTCCCCTTAGTCATGGATACACAGTATAATTATTATTATAATTTTTTATTTTAACAATATTGAAGAAAAATATAATTTTTCTTGATAAATTTTAGATACACTCATAATTATGGTCTCTTTTTTTACAATTTATTTTGTAAAGGGATTGTTCTAAAAGTATAAATTATTCTTGAATAAAATAATTCATGAAAATTTTGTTTCATTTATATTCCCTTTTAAAAAATACTGATTAATTCATTAAAATTAAATTACATGATGAAACATGATTATATTGATTGATTTCATCCTTAATAAAATATGGAATGCTAATCAAATTTAGTTAGAAAAAAAATAATTTTCATGAATCCACATCTTTACAATGTTGTGCAATTTCTGATAGCCTCATTATAATAATGATTAACATAAACATTATGAAATGAATCAAGGAATTATGTTTGTTGATAAAAGTTGAAATATTTTTTCCCTTGACCAAATAAAAAAACACATTTTTATTGAATTTTAATAGCAATCCTTAGGATGTCATGGTTGGTAATCTATTCCACACTTCCTTTAATGGCTTCTGACATATCCATTAAACATTTTGAGGAGGATTTGTTGAAACAAATTGATATAATGGGAAATATCATAGAATTTATCTATATAACTTCACCTACATTTGAGTGAGAATTACATAAAAATTTAAATTAAAACCCCATTTTCCTTTTTAATTATGAAATGTTCTTATAGGATTTTTTTGATAAAATATAATTTATTATTATAAAATAATTGAAAAAATATATTTATAATTATAAATGATCTGTTTCTCAAATTTTATTTATATATAATAAAATAAGTTTCATCAAATGTGAGTTTAATAATTCCTTTATGTGATGTGTGGGATTGTACTTATATATTTGAAAAAAAATCCAAGTTACCAAACTTTTACAATTATTGATTATCTTATTTATGATAAGTCTCAAACAAGGTAACTAAAAAGATTCTTAATCAGAGTATATATATATATTCAAACTACACTCTCAAATAATCTAGGTCAACTATTAGTATTTACACCTCTCTCCCACACAAGTAACATGGAGCGATAAATCTTGTAAAGAGAGACATAAGAAATTTTTACATTCTTCACTCAAACTAGGATATTCTTATGGGAATACAATGATGATGTGTAAATGTATTAGAATAAATAAGTTCACTAATTTTTTAGTTATAATCTATAGTTACTAAACTAACACTCCATGTTTAGAACCATCACATATTAAAATAATCATGTCACTCAGTCACTCAGGAAGCTCACATAACAACTACGAAAAATAGTCTTAGTCTTAATGAATAAAAAATTGTAATATAACATTATGGTGTATCTATCAACTACTACATCATCTATGAAAAGAAAATATTTGATATTCCAATGAGATAAAATATTGTATATCCCTCTTTATGTGTCTCAATATTTCTAGAATATATTTGAAATTACCACTCTTTTCGATCCATGATCATATGTCTATTTTATTTGAGAAATAGATATCATTAATATTGTGAGAATATTATTTTTGTTCCATTAATTTACATTAAATTCTCCTTGATTAATATGAGGAAATTTATACAAAAAACATTTAATTTAAATACCACATTTAATATTTCAAATAATAAAAAGTACCAAACATTTTAGAACACTGAATTATGAATATTCTTCCAGACATGAACTTGTTGCGGTATAAACACCATATTCATAGTGAAGTTACTTTTTTTACTCAAAAAATCATTTCCATGCTTATACCTTTTTATGTTACCATTATGTGAACACCTTATTTATTAAAAAATGAAATCACCATTGGGTTTCCCAAATAATAATCAGATATTCCCAGTATGAAGATATAATAGGAATGAACATTGACTAATCCCTTCATGATGCGATTCAACTTCATTTTATGACATTAATTTTATATAATATCACTAGAAACTAACATCATTATTTAATAGTAGACTGATTCTATTGATATTTGATATCCTTATTATTACTCTAGGTTTATTCTTACAGGGTTTTGATTTAATCTCATGAAAGACTCATTATGACATATCACCTATCCTCCCAAGAAAAATAAGTGACCAGCTTCATATAGAACTATTCCAAACATTCATTGGGTTACTGTTATAGTGTGAAACACTCCATAAAATACTCACCTTCAGAATAGGTTACACGATTTTATCTCAATTTTTACATAACATAACTCATTATAACATGATTTTTTATATATTAATATTTTTTGGGTTTGAGTTATTATTTCTTAGACTATACATCATGTTACATAGGTTCTAATTTAATCACCCATAGGTCCATTATAGAATAACTATAATACTCATAGGAAAACCAATAATATAAGCACACAACATTAACTTAACATGAAACCTGACATATTGTGATTGTTACATTTGTGACATGAATTCTTTTATAACAATTGAACTGGTGTAGATTTCTAAAGCTTCATCCAACTCCATAAAAACATAACGGATTCAACTATTCAAGTATGATCATACTTATTTTTATGTATCTTCACAATCATTGCAAAAAAAAAATAAAACACAAAAAATATAAAATGGAATATTTATAACAATTTACCCCTTTTTGGTTTCTCATCAACCATTCAAGACATTAAACACATATAAAATATTTATCACTAACCATAAACACAAGATAGAAATTATTTTCATTCATATGGTTTATAAATCATTTAATAATCAACTACTATAAGACCAAATGCAACAATATTATTATAAATACACAAGTGGTGATGGAAATGTCTAATAAACTACTGAAAAATTGTGCTATAGCCATAGTAAAAACCATGGATATAGGGGTCAAAATAGTGGCTATAACATATAGCCACAGTTCTAGCTAGCCGTGGCACCTATTGGCGTGGCTATAGCTAAAAGCAATAGCCATGGTTTTAAAACGTGGCTATAGACCTATTGCCACGGTTTCACTAAATCGTGGCTATAACCCCCATATCTGTCCACCATAGTAGTTTGGATATAGCCATGGTTGTCCCCCATGGAAGTAGGGTTATAGCCATGGTTTTAAACCATGGCTATAGCCCAATAAAACCGTGGCTATAACCCAAAATTAATTTTCACCCAGCGAGATTCGATCTCTGTACCTTCGCTATATAGACCAAACACATTTCCACTACTCTACAGATGTCTTTACGGATATATATATATATTGTTAAATATATTATTAAAAACTGTGGCTATAGAATGTAAACTGTGGCTTTAAACCTTGCTGCCATTTTTTCGCGGGTTAATTTTTTTCCCGCGCAGGGGCGAGAGATATATAGCCATAGTTTTGATGAACCGTGGCTATAGTTCATGAAAACAATACCCTATAGCCACAGTTTTACAAAAAATGTGGATATAGACCAACCCTATAGCCACGGTTTAACCAAAATATGGCTATAAACCTTTGAAAAAGACTCTATAGCCACATTTTCACCCAAACCGTTGCTATAATGCTTTGAAAAAGACCCTATAGCCACGGTTTTTGTGAAACCGCAACTATAGATTTCGAAAAAAAACATATAGCCACATTTTCAAAAAATTTAGGCAAATTGGATTATAAATATAAATTATTTGTAACACCCTGACCCTAGTTACCCAGAGTCAGTGAATTATTACATAACATTGGCATGATCACAAAAGATCAAGTCTTGAAAGACCGATTAGTTTAGTATCCTTGGAAACACTAGAAACATTCGTAAAATTTATATTACATCATAAAGTGAAAACTACATCAACATTTTGTCTTCACACTCATATCCCCTTATAATATCCCTGAAGGTCATTCATAACATACTTATTCATATCCGAGGAAAAATAAAACATAGAAAGAGGTGAGATCAAATGCCCAATAAGGATAACAATATAGTGGAAACTTTCATAAATAAGCATAATCATTTAAGGCAATTTATAACTAAAATAAAAGCCTTTTAAACTTGAACTTCAGCGTAATATGGTAGAAATAAAATGAAATAATTCCATTTACTTATACACATGGATATTCTACTAGTCGAATAATCACATGCAATATCAATAACCACTTTCATAATGATGGAATGCATAATCCCAGACTATCATAACCACGTATCCAAAGTATCGTGCCAAGACCACAAATAAGATTTTGTCAGGACCTCATGCCAAGACACTAGTTTGTCTCATGAGAACTACCGACACATCGGGGAGCTATAGCAGGCTCCACCTGTCACTTACTAAGTCCAATGCATTCCTCATATGAACAGGTTTAAACATAACATAAAAATTCGTATTAAAACTAGCATACGAAATGTAAATAATTTCTCCATAAACCATTAATGGTATAAAAATAACACATCCATATTCAAACAAATCACAAAACAATCAATACAATATGAAAGTTTTGTATCATAATAAATCAACTTCAAATAAGCTTAAAATCCATAAAAGGATGTTGACATAGATGAAATCAAAACTATTTGAAAGAAATATATCTTTTTATGAAATCATTTAAAAGTCACATAATTATAAAATAAAAAATTTACTTTGAAAATATTCTTATAATATTTTAAGGGAAGCTTAGAAGATTTTACAATGGTGGAAAATAGCCGCACCTGCCGTATAAGTTAAAAAAAAGACAGTCTTACCTTAATTTGTCGAAAAGGTTAAAAAGGTCCTTGTTTGGAAAATGACGTAAAGATTCCTT
Organism: Viscum album; assembly: GCA_963277665.1. Taxonomy (NCBI): domain Eukaryota; kingdom Viridiplantae; phylum Streptophyta; class Magnoliopsida; order Santalales; family Viscaceae; genus Viscum; species Viscum album. Next base: position 344,958,589 of record OY728141.1, read on the forward strand.
TATAAACTTATTAAAAAAAGTAAAAGAAGGGTATAAATGAATTGAAACCATATTTTGTAAAATAGTAAGAGTGTTTTGAAATACATTTTAAGAAACATGGATGTGGATGATAAAGAGGTCCTAGTAGATAATTACGTATAAACAACCTCTGATAATGAAGAGATTGTGAAATAAACCCTTACCTTGTAATTTTACTTGTTTGAGGGTAGGTTAACCTCTTGTATAATGGTGAGATAATTTTTATTAAATTATACACGAATCATATACATTAATATGATATCATATATGATCTTTTAACATTTCTTTGCTAAAAATATCTTAGTATTATCGTCGTTTCGGCTGTTAACTTACTCGTTTTATTTTATATGTTTTGTTACATTAGCTATGTTTGTTATGGATAGGTTGTATCTTATTCATATATATAATGATATCAAGTCCATAAACATTATTTTTAATCATCAAATTATAATTATACTTGCATGGATACGGTGTGGAATGGATCTCATCGCGTTGGTGGAGACGGTAGTCCGTATGTACGCACGAGAGACAATATCATTATTTTGATATTAAAATAATATATAATTGGATGGTATATCATATATACAGAATAATTATCATGTTATATTTTTTATTTTCATGAATTAAACATCATTATTATACCCATCCAAATAATAGTGTATTGAATAATAATTACACCACGACGTGGAGACAGTAAGCCATAAGTACGAACGTATGGTGAAATGTCATTAAAAGGATGGATAGAATACTGAATATGGTTGTAACATATTTATAATAAAATCATAGTATATAGAAGATAATGGAGTTATTATTTTATAATGGAAAAAACAAAGAAAGAATAAGTTGAAGAAGAAAGGAACTTGAAAAAGGGTGGTGAAAACATTACCTCTTCTTCATGTTCTTCCTTTTGATTTGATCAAAAGGTCTCCTTAGGATGGCTTTCTGATCAAAATAAATCCTCTAGGTCTATGTGAGGGAATTTCCGAGAATATTTGGGCAGGTTTTGGCTGAACCAAAATGCTTTGAAGGTGTGAAGAATTGGTTATAAGTGGTTTCCTTTTATAAGGGGGAGGATGGTCTCTTTAAGAAAAACTTAAAGTATTATTTTATAATAAATTTATATTCGGTTTCTAATGGCTCAAAAGTGTATTATTCAAAGTATAAGGTGGGGATGGGTCTAAATAATTTCATCGAATAGATTTTAGACAGGTTTGGGTTACTATATTAACCTTATCTTTTAGTTTTAACTCTTAGTTAATTAGTTTGACATTTACCATGTCACTTTGTATTTTTATATTATATAGTTAATAAAAATACTATATACATCCAAGAGACCCCAAAATGGTCTATTAATGATAAAAATATCATGATATAAGTATTTTGGCCAAACCTTAGATTTTTAGAAATAGAATATCAATTAATACTATAATATTTTTAAAAAGTCATTTATGTGAGTTTTGACACTATTCAATAATTTATTTTTGTTAAAGTCTTAAAAAATTAATTAATTTGAATAAAATTAATTTAATCATTAATATCATGTAATATTAACCAATAAAATTAGTTTATGGAATCAAAACTTTCAAATTATATTTATTTTTACATTTATAATACTAACTATTTGATTTTTAAATTAATAATGAAAATACTACATCATTATTGTGTCAAAAAAATTTAATTATTAAATGTCTAAAAATTATAAATAAATTACCATTATGTAGGAAATCATTTCAGATTTATAATTAATATTTATAGTCTAAAATATAACATATATAACCCTATGTAAAAATTGTTTTGCTAAAATATATATACTTATGTCATTTTTGTATTTACTTTAACTCAATTAATATAATGTGTCCTTATCACCTAAAAGTGGCTCCATGGGGTCCCAATATCGACCCAAAAATGACCATGGTCGGACATGTATCACCCAATCAGTTTATAACATGTTTTAGGGAAATTTAGTATTATTATAATATTATTTTTTACCCTTATTTACTGGATTTACCCTTTAACCATGGTAAATAAAATATTTACTGATGTAATTATTCAAAATGTCTAAAAATAAAAGTTAACTATTTACACAATTTAAACCTCCTGATTCTAAATATTGAATCCATTTTTCTAAAATCAAAACACATAAGTGGCAGAAATTAATTTAAAATTAATTCCCGTTGTCGAAACAAAAAGCATTTTTTAATAAATAATAACTATCAAAAGATTGACACTTTCTTATGTGCAGTTTAGATATGAAATTATGTCTAATGAACAATATTGGATTAAATGGTAAAATTAAGATTTAATTATACTTTAAAATCACAAAAATTCATAATTTATCACTATTAATTATTTCGATTAAAAAGTTGTTTTTAATTAAAATTTTGTAATTTCCACTATTCATCAAAATATGAAAGTTATCAGAAAAGCACCAAAATTTAACCCTAAGATAATTTAGATATTATGAATCCAAAAATGAAGTCTATTTTTCCAAATTAAAAATATATATGTTTCATTTATTAATTTAAAATTAATTCCCGCTATTAAAATCAAAATGTTTATTTTTAATAACTATCAGAAGTTTGACACTTGTTTATGTCCAATTTCAAAGTGAACTTACTTAAAATGACCATCATTGGATTAAATGGTAAAAATATAATCTATTTATACTTCCATAACATTAAAATGCATAATTTATCACTATTAATTATTTCTATTAATAAAGATGGTTTAAGTTAAAATATAGTGTTTTTTACTATTCACCCAAATATGAAAGTTACCAGAATAACACCAAAACTTTATTGAAACTAAATTCTTATTTCCTGATTCTAATGAAGAAGTTTATTTTGTAAAATTTAATGTATAAAATTTTCAAATATTGGATTTAAAAAGGATTCTCCATTAAAAGGCGTTAAAATTGTATTTTTTAAAAAATACTTATTTTATCTGAAAAAATGTATTTGTTCTTACATTATGTATAAGAAACTAATTATATGGATTTTCAAATTATAAGGATTATATAAAGTTAAAAATTCAGTTAATACTATTCATAACCACTTTTGAACGGCTTGTTTGGTATGTCATGGTGCGTTAGAACTCGGTATTGCGTGTAGTGAAAGTTATTGAATTACTTTGAAGAAATAATGTACTATGATATCTTGTGGTGTTACATTATTCCCTCCTTAAATAAATTTCATCCTCACAATTTGAAATTATTTTTCGAAAATAAAAGGTTGAAAATAGAAAATACCTTCGGGAAAACCCACATCGGAAATTAGGTTAATAAAATTTAGTCTTAATATGAGGAAAAGGGAAATGAAAGGGTCACCACCAAATTATGATCTCGATTAAGAGAACATTCGTGGAAATTAGAGACACTTAATTGGAGGAAAAACATAAATATTTATAGGTAGTGATTGAGGTCATCAATCACAAACAATTGTAAAATTGAGGGCCTTAAATTCCACATATCTATGATGATTTAAAATACCATCGGTTCAATAAAACATATGGTATTAGGATAACACATTTTTTGTTTTAATATCCCTTCACTAAAGTATTATAATTAATTTTTTTCATTGAATAAGATAAGAAGAAAAATCTATACTTGACAAGTAGAGTCCCATCCTTTAACTAAGTTCTACCATAAACTCATCTTTCACTCTAAAAGATAACATAACTTAAAAATATTATTCAATTTATCCTATTCGTATAGGGCTCAAAAAACTAATTTACAATTCATCTAGAAGAACCATTAAAAATTTACATTATTCAATCCAAGACATCACGTGGTCCAGTGGTAGGTGATACACCCTTGTCGCCCTTCAGTTGAAAGTTCAAGTCTCACGGCCTTGCCGGACACGACGTGTTGCCATCCGACCTCCAGGTTGTCCTTTTATGGAAATCCAAAAATAATCTCAAACTAGAATTATCCAACATACTTCTATCCAAACTCACAGTCCAAAATTTATAAGGATGGTAAACACAATGAAGATCCTCTTTTCCACGTAATAACATGTTAACACTTTCATCATGTATTCTTTTAAAACACTACAACATCCTAAATTAACATAAAACCTTATTGATTAAATTAATGATCCTTTATTCCTTATAGAATATTGGATATACTCCTTCTATCCAAAAATGTTGTAAACTCCAACAATGATGGAATATACAAATCATTAATCAGTTTCAAGGTAATCAATAATATCTAATATAATTTATCCAAATCAACCATGTATTATTCCAAAATCAGTACCTCAGTATCAGAACCATATTATGGGTTATCTTTCTCTCAACCATATATTTTTCAAAAATTTAACCTACTATTGAGTCACTTTTCTTGGTTCCACACAATATCAAGTCCTTAATGAAATAGTACTGTAGTACAATCCTTATATACTCCATAATTATTATAACCATTTCATTGTTGATACAACACAAAAATGACATAATTCTCTAATAACAACATAAGAAATCTAATCATTCCTCCTCATCTGTGGTAGTATCATAACTTGATTATTATCCAATAGCATCATTTGGGAAATACTCTCATGATTTGGACATCGGTTCGCGTAGTGTCCCAACTCCTTGCAGATAAATCTTTGTTCATTTGAAACCTTTTTCTAACTCTTGAAGTCAAGTACATGGTGTCCTTTTTCTATACACTTATAAAAAACTCCCATTCCCTTTAGGAAAGTTCCATGGTGTTTCATTCCACAGTTATCACATATGGGAAAATTCATCTTTTCCCTCTTCCCTTTATCCATCTTTCTCTCTTCCATCATTTTCTTCTCTTGCTTCCCTTCAAAGACATAGGACACAGATAATTAATTTCTTAACTTATTAACAAATGATAGGATTTCTTTATATGTTGAGAATACATGGGAGACTATTTCCCTTATAAATGTTGGCTTAATACTGTGAAAGATATGATCCTTCTTACTCTTTGGATCATACATATTGCTGGAGTTTACATTCCTTCTACTGGGCTCCATTTTTATACAATGACATACACTAGGTTAGTTTATTAATTGCAATGAATAATTCCAATATTATAAAATACCTAATGTAAATTGAACAGTTTATGGACATATTCCCTAATCATAAAAATGTTTTCTTTGATTAATTATATACTCATAAACCCTTCATAATGGTTTTTAATGAAAATGAGAATTATCCTAAGTATATCCCCTAGGAATGTCATAACCAAGAGTGCAACAAGGCCCGTTATCGTGCACCAGTTCCCATTCAAGTCTAGCTCAAAGCGGAGTTTTCGGGTTTTACCCCATGGTACATCTGTGTCAGAGCCGTATATACCTACTCGTATCCAGACATGGATGCATTGCTCGGAAAACTCACAAAATCTCTACAATACCAAAATTCTACGAAGTTAATCTATACTAATCCTCAGAGTCCATCTTAGGTCTATGTGCTCTAATCAGAGTTTATCTAAATATAGCTCCCAAGGTTTATAATAAAATTCCTCTGATACCAACTGTAACACCTCGACCCCAGTTACCTATATTCGGTGCATTATTATATAACATTGGCATGGTCACAAAAGATCAAGTCTTGAAAGACTAATTAGTTTAGTAGCCTTGGAGGAACTAGATACATTCATAAATTGTACATTAAATCATAAAATTAAAACTACATCAATATTTTGTCTTCACACTCATATCCCCTTATACTATCCCTGTAGGCCATTCATAAAATACTTCTTCACATCCTGGGAAAAATAAAACATAGAAAGCGGTGAGCTCAAATGCCCAGTAAGGATAACAGTATAGCGGAAACATTCATAAATAAGAATAAACATTTAAGGCAATGTATAACTAAAACAAAAGCCTATTAAACATGAACTTCATCAAAATATGGTAGAAATAATATGAAATAATTCCATTTACTTATTCACATGGATATTCTACTAGTAGAATAATAACATGCAATATCAATAACCACTTTCATAATGATGGAATGCATAATGACAGACTATCATAACCACGTGGACAAGGCCTCGTGCCAAGACTACAAATAAGGTTTTGTCAAGGATTCGTGCCAAGACACTAGTTTGTCTCATGATACCTACCGATGCATCGAGGAGCTATAACGAGATCCACCAATCACTTACTAAGTCCAATGCATTCCTTATATGAACGGGTTTAAACATATCATAAACATTCGTATTAAAACTAGAATATGAAATGTAAATACATTCCCCATAAACCATGAATTGTAAAAAATAACACATCCACAGTAAAAAATATCACAAAACCTTTAATAAAATATGGATGTTTTGTATCATAATAAATCAACTTCAAATAAGCTTAAATTGAAAGAAATATCTCTTTTCTTGAAATAATTTAAAAGTCACATAATTATAAAATAAAACATTTACTTTGAAAATATTCTTATAAGCTTGTAATGGAAGCTTCTAAGATTTTACAATGTTGTAAAATAGCCGCACTCTCCGTATAAGATAAAAAAAGACATTCTTACCTTAATTTGTCCAAAAGGATAAAAAGATCATTGTTTGGAAAATGATGTAATGATTCCTTTATAAACTTCTTATAAAAAGTAAAAAAATGGTATAAATGACTTTAACCCATATTCTGTAAAATAGTAAGAATGTTTTGAAATACATTTTTAAGAAACATGGATGTGGATGATAAAGAGGTCCCAATAGATAATTACGTATAAACAACCTCGGATAATGAAGAGATTGTGAAATAAACACTTACCTTGTACTTTTCCTTGGTTGAGGTTAGGTTAAACTCCTGTATAATGGTGAGATAATTGTTATTAAATTATAAAATAATCATATACATTAATATGATATCATATATGATCTTTTAACATTTCATTGTTAATAAAATCTTAGTATTATCGTCATTTTGAGTGTTAACTTACTCGTTTTCATTTATATGTTTTGTTAAATAAGACATGTTTGTTATGGATAGGTTGTATCTTATTCCTATCCAGAATGATATCAAGTTCTTAAACATTATTTTTAGTCATCAAATGAGAATTATACTTGCATGGAAATAGTGTGGAATTGATCTCATCGCGTTCGTGGAGACGGTAGTCCGTACGTATGCGCGAGAGACAATATCATTCTTTTGATATTAAAATAATATATAATTGGATGATATATTATATATAAAGAATCATTATAATGTTATATTTATTATTTACATGAATTACACATCATTATTATACCCATCCAAATAATAGTGTATTGAATAACAATTACACCACGACGTGGAGACGGTTAGTTGTACGTACGAACGCATGGTGACATATCATTAAAAGGATGGATAGAATACTGAATATGGTTGTACCATATTTATAATAACATCAAAGTATATAGAAGATATTGGAGTTATTATTTTATAATAGAAAAAACAAAGAAACAAGAAGTTGAAGAAGAAAGGAACTTGAAAAATGGTGGTGAAAACATTACCTATTCTTCAGGTTCTTCCTTTTGATTTGATCAAAAGGCCTCTTTAGGATGACCTTCTGATAAAAGTAAGGCCTCTAGGTTGAAGCAAGGGAAGTTGATATAATATTTGGTCAGGTGTGTTCTGAACCAAAAGGCTTTGAAGGTATGAATAATTGGTTAGAAGTGGTGTCCTTTTATAAGGTTGAGGAGGGTCTCTTTAGGAAAAAATTAAAGTATTATTTTATTATAAATTAATATTCGGTTTCTAATGGCTCAAAAGTTGATTATTAAAATTCTATGGTGAGGATGGGTCTAGATCCTTTTAACCAATAGATTTTAGACAGGTTTGGGTCACTATAATAACATTATCATTTAGTTTTAACTCTTAGTTAATTAGTTTGACATTTACCATGTCACTTTGTATTTTTATATTATACAGTTAATAAAAATACTATATACATCCAAGAGACCCGAAAGTGGTCCTTTAATGATAACCCTATCATGATATATGTCCTTTGGCAGAAACATAGATTTTTAGGAATAGAATATCAATTAATAATATAATATTTTTAGAAACTCATTTATGACAATTTTGACACTATTCAATAATTGATTTTTGTTAAAGTCTTAACAATGTTATTATTTCGAATAAAATTCATTTATGAAAAATAACATGTAATATTAACCAATAATTTTCTTGGATGGCATCAAAACTTTCAAATTATATTTATTTTAAAATTTATAATACTAATTATTTGATTCTTTCATTAATAAGGAAAATAATGCATCATTATTGTGTCATAAATAAATTTAATTATTAAATGTCTAAAAATTATAAATAAAAAACCATTATATAGGAAATAGTTTTATCTTTATAATGAATATTTATAGTCAAAAATATAACATATATAACCCTATGTAAATTTTTTTCTAAAAGATATATGCTTATGTCATTTTTGTATTTACATTAACTTAATTAATATAAAGTGTCCTTATCACCTTAAAGTGGCTCCATGGGGACCCAAAATCAACCAAAATATTTCTATGGTAGGACCTGTATCAAAAAATAGGTTTAGGACACGTATTAGGGTAATTTAAAATTAATATAATATTATTTTTTACCCATATTTATAGGATTTACCCTTTAACCATGGCAAATAAAATATTTAGTGAAGTAATTATTCAAAATGTATATAAATAAAAGTTACCTATTTACACAATTTGGACCTCCTGATTCTAAATATGGAATACATTTTTCTAAATTCAAATCACATAAGTGGCAGAAATTAATTTAAAATTAATTCACGTTGCCGAAACAAAAAGCGTGTTTTTAACAAATAATAACCATCAAAAGATTGACACTTTTTTATGTCCATTTTAAATATGAAATTATGTACAATGACCAAAATTGGATTAAATGGTAAAATTATAATCTAATTATACATAAAAATCACTCAAATTCATAATTTATAACTATTAGTTATTTCGATTAAAAAAGTTGTTTTTAAATAAAATTTAGTAATTTTCACTATTCATCCAAATATAAAAGTTATCAGAAAAGTACCGAAATTTTACCCTAAGATAATTTCGATATTCCGAATCCAAAAATTAATTCTATTTTACCAAATTCAAAATATAAAATTTTCATTTATTAATTTAAAATTAATTCTCTCTATTAAAATCAAAAGGCGTATTTTTAATAACTATCAAAAGTTTGACACTTGTTTTTGTCCAATTTCAAAGTGAAATTACATACAATGACCATAATTGGATTAAATGTTAAAAATATAATCTATTTATACTTCCATACCATTAAAATTCAAAATTTATCACTATTAATTATTTCGATTAAAAAAGTTGTTTTCAGTTAAGATATAGTGTTTTTCACTATTCACCCAAATATGAAAGTTATCGAAAAAACATAAAAACATTATTGAAACTAAATTATTATGTACCAATTCTAAAGTAGAATTTTATTTGGTACAATTTAATATATAAATGTTTCAAATATTGGATTTAAAAAGGCTTCTCCATTGAAAGGCGGTAAAATTGCACTTTTTGAAAAATACTTATTTTATCTTAAAAAAATGTATTTGTTCTTAAATTATGTCTAATAAACTCATAATATGGATTCTAAAATTATAAGGATTATATAAATTTCAAAATTCAGTTAATACTATTCATAAACTCTTTTGAACAGCTTATTTGGTAAGTCATGGTGCACTATAACTCAGTGTTGCGTGTAGTGAAAGTTATTGAATTATTTTGAAGAAATAACATACATTGAAATCTTGTGATGTTAAATTATTAATTCTTGGAAACTTTATTACATTTCTATAATGTAAAAAAAGATCAGGATAGCTCATTTACCTTATAAAAATCACATGTTTAAATGTATAATTTTAGATTCCAAGATCCAACAAATACCTTTAATAATCATACTTGTGTGGTAAATTTTTCATGTTATCCACAACATGATATTTCCCTAACACATAATCCAAATTTACTATCCCTTGTTTAACCTTAACCTTAATGAAGTTTTATTTGTGTAAATTTTTTTTCCATAAGTATTAAAAATAATTTTTTCAAATATCAGTATTAATCAATTTCTTACAAATTATTCGAATAGAAAATTTCACATTATATCATAAATTCTCATGTTATTGCTTCATCCATTGAAATTTAGTACATGTTTGGAATGATATAATATAAATTTCCTTAGTTCTCAATTTAATGAAATGTTTATTCTTTATTTTTCGATGAAATATATAATCCACTAAGATAGAATGTTTCCCTAATGTTGACTTGCAATGATCATTTGAACCATCACAATCCATATCTATAAATATCAATACCTTATGTTGTTTTCTAGTATCATAAAACAGTAAAAAAACTCAACATGACATTGAAATTTAAAAATATCCTTTTCAATATTATAATGTGTCATTTTTTGAGAATATTTTTGTATCATGTTACCAAACAAATGGAAAACACAATTTCAGTTAATCTAGATATCATGTTAAAAAACTTACTCCCAAAATTTCAAATGTATTTTAACATCAAATTATTACTATAAAACATATCATAAGCTGTCATCTCTTTATCCAATCACAAAAAATAATGATTTATAATACCTAATAACATTAAGACAACATGTTTCCAATTATTACCCAAATTTCATTTTTTAGTAAGAATCATTTATGACATATGTTTTGTGATATGGTTCTTCTACTCAACAACCCAATTTTGCTGAGGAGTCCTCACCATTGAATCTAGGTTCCTTCTATTGTGATTTTCCAGATAATATTCCTCATTATTGTTTATAAAATTTATGCCATTATCAGTCCATAATTTCAAAAATGTAATCCCAAATATATTCTCTAACAATCTTTGATAATGGAAAATACAGTTTAATATTTGGAATTTTTGAGAGACCACTTTTAACCGTTCTATATATATATAATAATTTATGAATAAAATAGAGAAAATTTATTAAAATAGGGATTTAGGTGATATTTTCCATGAAAAATCAATGTGAACCAACTCAAGAAACATCGTTGACTTTTTTACTTTAAAATTTATTCTTCCAAATAATAATTACCTTTCGTAAATTATCACACTATAGAGTGAGATTTCATGATACTTTAAGGGTATCATGTATTGATTCATTCATAAAACAAGTCATCCAAGTAATTTTGGAAAAACTTTATATGATTTTTATACCATAACATAGTTTCTTTTTCTGCAGTTAGAATTCATATTTCTTCAACTCTACTAATGAGGTATATATTCCCTTTTTTGTGTTTCCCTTACATCATATTAATATCAACTTTTCATTTGACAATTCTATATTTTTAGGTGTAATTTATAACATAACTCAATAAACACAATTAAATTATAATTAGAAAATTGTACCTAAGGCCTTCAACATCAAAAAAAATATTTGTGCCTCAGACCTTCAACAGTAACATTGGATTTTCAAGAGCTAATAATTTTAAAACATTCCTTATTTTTAAAATAGTGTACACCATATTATTTGTACTTTATTAAAATGATAATATATCTTTCCCGTAATATGAGAAGTGAAACTGCATTTATGGATCCATACTCTAGCTCAACCCATTAACTCAAAGAAATATCTGCAATATTTTCCATCTCATATCTTCCTTTTTGGAGTCACATTTCATAGTTTCACCCTTATGGGTAGTTAATATGATAATACAACATCTAAATCTATTAGATCATTCTTATATTACATGTCTACAAATTGTTTTCTAATATTAATCTCTCTTGATGATGCTTATATCTATTAATATTTCATCTTCTAGGTCTCCTTTGACACATTAACTAATACCTTTGATGAGAGATTCATTTCCATATATCCAAATACATCATATAAAAAAATATCCATAAATGAAATTATGAGTATACATGTACATTATTATTTATTTTTTATTTTTTGACTTGATTTCCTATTAAAAATATCCTTTTAGTTTATTCTACCACTCCGGAACAATAGAACCAAATTAATAGGGAATTTTTTTGGGTATTTTCTACTACACTTGTGTCCAACTAGGTATTTGAAGATTCACCCAATTTGAAATTCTTTCTAGGAGTAGGTTCTTAGGGGATTTCATTAATCATCACCACCTCTGTGTTACTGTTAATATACACAATTAACTTTCCCTTAATATTGATGAATTTTATTGGATGGAAATTGTCAATGTTTTTTGTTTTCTCCAACACTACTCTTTATCATCATTGAAAACATATACTTTAAATCTTCTCGACATCATGAAAAGAGTTATATGTCTCATTTAATCCTAAATATTTCTTTATATACCAAAAATGATTTAATAAGGTCATTGGATTCATTTTAATTAATCTTTAACTTTTTAGAAAAGTTATCAAGGATTTGTTCCTGATCAATAGTTTTTTATTTATACATATCCTCCTTCTCTGAGTTTTCTTGATTTCCATATTTGAGTAACCCATGTTCTACCTTCAAGATAGATTTATATTCTTATTAATGTTGTATAAATAGTATAAAATTATTAAAATATCTATTGGGATTCTTTATTTTGTCTATTCATACATTAATGTCTTCAAGCTCCCCTTTGGGATCAAATTTGAGTTCCATTCATACCTAAAAGTCACCATCTTAACCCTCAATGTACTCTATTTTTGAGTTATCTATGAAAGAAACATGGAACTATTCATTATTTTATTTAAATTCCTTAATTTATTATTCCTATATCTCTATAAATATAACACCATATTTTGAATAAGGGTATTATTTTTGAGAAATTTCTATTGGGAAATCAACTCACCCTTCACTTGTTTAAATTATTTTTTTCTGAATGAATCATATTTATAATTATATTAAATCTTCATGGGACTCTTTATATTAAAAATCCTTAACTTTCCACATAAAAATCATCTGAGTGTAATATTACCATTTGATTTTCCTTCCCCTTTTCAAATTTTAAAAAATAATCGACATAACTTCATCAACTTTCTTATCCTCAAGACAATCCTACAATGTGAGTATATTCAATGCCTTTAACTCAATATCCCAAGATTTCAACATTTATATGGAATAATTTTCTTAATTCATTATTTTATATTAAATGAGAGTGATATGAAGACTACCCAATGTGACTTCTTATGGATCCCTATGTTCATGCATGAAGACTTGCACATTTAGTTAGGGTGAAAAAATTATATGTACCCTCTTTATAATTTTTATTTCATCAATGTTTTCTCTATGTTCACAAATTTATTTCATAATTACATTCACCTGATCAAAGTTTTCATTGATGATTTAATTTTGGTGCATCCTGAATGTGATTCCGCATCTTAAATATCTTAAAAACACATGAGTGGGGTAAAAACATGGCTTAACCATGTATCCCTACACTCTATAGGCATTCCAACTAGTGGATAGGACACAAAAAATTCATGGAGATACAATACCATATATGGAAAATCCATAGATTCACGCTCCAGTATATAAAAAATTAAACATTATCCATCCATATAATAGATGACCCAGATGCCTATAGACAAAAAAATTAATCCTAGAGGGCCCCAAAATTCATGTGTAGAATCTGATAATATAGTTTATATGATGAATAAAATAATAAAAAAGTAGAAACAATAAACATATAAATATGAAATGCATCATTATATAAATAGATATATTGAAACACTAGTTCGTACATATGTATAACAATAAACAAAAATTAAACTAACTCCACCTTATACTGACACATATAATAAAAACATCCAAATCAATTACCCCATAACCTTCTAGATGAACGATTTGTATAAGGCCCTGGCCTTAAACCTTACTTAATATTGAATTAAATGAATAATTCACATAGAGGATCTTTTCAGGTTTAGAGTTTTAGAGAATTAGGACATAACTATTACATCTCAAAAGATTACAAAGTAGAAACTTTTAATAAGTTTCAATAAAATAAAAACTCTTAAAAATAAACATGTCTAGTTCCATGTTTTAGGTAGCATGACTTTCCCTTGATCCCATCCTTGACCCTATTACACGTTAAGTCCTGTGAAAAACATTTCAAAAACTTGGGATGAGCATAAAAAGATTAGTAAGGGATACAAAAAGAATGAAAACTGTTAGTTTTTCAAAACAACAAGTAAACCATGTATACTTTATCAAATTAATACTTTTCACCTTTTCGAAGTAGTAAAAACTCTTCACTGAAGAAAAGTTCATTACTTACCCTTCTGTAACCAAAATATTACCATAAAACCCATATAAAGATCACATAACATATAAAGGTAACTTGGGACATAAACACACTTAAGTGGAATAACCATAAGGTATACTTCCACACATATCACTTAATGTAATCGCCATTCGGCCAACTTCCATACATACTTAATGGAATAGCCATATGGCCGACATCCATACCCAATGCATTGGAGGTTATAATGTAACCACCCATCCTGGTATTCACGGCACCACCCATTTTATGGTTTATCACGTAACCACCCGTAAAATGTCCAAGTACCATCATTACACATAAAATATTGAAAATATAAAAATTTCAACAACAACATTTCATTTTCAATCAAAATAAGTAATTCCATGATATTTAATTAATCATTCCATTTTCAAAAATCATTTAAAAGATATTTTTGAATCAAAGTGTCCCATACCAATTTGAAGCTTTTATTAGAATTCTAATTTTAAAACATTAATGTCAATATAAATAAATACTGAAAACCATTTTGAAAACATGGACATTAAAGATAAAGATTTAGAATAATAAATCTTTAAAACATTTAAAACGATATTTTTGTTAAAGAGTTTTTAACAAAATGAGAGACTCTTGAATACAAATAATTACGGATTAATATTTAATCCGAAATTTATAATATCATGAGAATAAAGGGATTCATGATATAATATTTCAAAGGACAGTATACACACCATATAAGAGTGAATTGGTGCATAACAACAATGAAGTCTCAAAAGAAATGTAAAATGAGATGAAATCCATTATAAAGAAGGTATCCTTAAATTAAGGATAAATCAATCTCATAATTATGTGTGACAAATATAAATACACCCAATATAAGTGGATATTAAGTGTAAAACAATAAAAATCCATTCACACATATTAAAAGGATTAAATATTCAATAACTACATGTTGAACCCAAAGAAATCGAAATTGGGTTAATAAGTTCCCTTGGTAAAATTCGACAGCCTAACGACGTCACATAAAATTTTAAAAAAAAGGGTTGATGAGAGAGATAAATGGGATCTCATCACTTGGACATAAAATTTACATAAGGATATAGAATAACATATCCCAATATAATAGTATGTGAATTAAAAGACATAACAAAAGAAGTCTTTTAAAAAAAAGGAGGGTGAAAGGTCCCCTTACTGAGTTGGGTAACTTTCGAAAAGTACACCCCATGGAAGAAGGGTCATAAAATGAAGATGAAAATACCCATAAATGAAATTATAATACAGAAAGTGTATAATAATGGGCAGTACATACACCACTCAAAGGAAATAGTGGCAAACTTAGCATAAATGTAACGAGAATAAAAGTGAGATGAAAAATCCGTTACGAAAACTCGGCAGCCTAACGGTGCCACTAAAATCTTCCAAAAATTGATTGATGATATCAAATAGGGTCTCTCATTATATGAACATAAAAATTAAATAATGATCAATATAAAAGAACATCCCCAAACATATGAAATATGATCTTAAAAGAAATGACATAAAAGAGAGTACTTAAAAAGAAAGAGAGAGGTTGGATCCCTTACCTCGTGTCCGACATGACTCGATCATTCTTTAATCTCCTGAATAATAAAATTTGGTCAAGTTATAATTTATTAAGGACATAATTTAAATATTATTATTCAGTTCATATCACATATTATAATGTTATAATAATCGGTTAATAAAGTGAGTTCATATCAGACATTTTTGTCGATGTTCAGTACATGAGTAAAAATTGAACTTGTTGGAAAAGAATTTTCCATGTAGTTATAGGTACATCATCTCCAGAATATCATTGATCTTCTAAATATAATATATATCCAGTATATATTCATTTTATACTATTCCATAGCATTTGGAGATAAGAAAAGTAAAAGCACCGTTCATTGAGACGGTAGGCCGTACGTACGCATGAACGCTACTTTCATTTTTTTGTCATATTAATGGAATTAAAACAAAATGAGAGATATATATATTATAATTCCAGAATTATATACTTCATTTATATGTAATATATTACATATATATCTATTATATATATGTACTTATAATAGTACATAACATTTGGAGATAAGAAATGAAATGTACTGTTCATGGAGACGGTAAGCCGTACGTACGCATGGACGCTACTTTAATTTCGTTTTCTATTGTATTAAATGGAATTAAATAATAATTATATAAAGGTATATTATAATTCCAGTAGGATATCATATGTAATACCATTAATTCCATCCTTTATATGTCCCACATATGACATTAACGAATCAAATCACTTTGAGGGGGCGGTAGTCCGCACTTCCTAAAATGAAAATATCGCGTTTACCCATAATAGAAACCATAAAGGTATGCCATAAATGAAAAATAAATAAGATTAAGGAAAACATAAAAATATTATATATCACATATAATTATAGTGACATCTTAATGGACACCTTTTAAGGTGTTAAAATAATATTGAACAATCATCATTTCATGAGGCAGTAATTCGCCATCCACAAAAACAGTATATTCTTTAACCATTAGACGGAGGTGTGTGAAAGTGTAGCTCAAATCCTTATTATAACAACTTCCTAGTATATTTAAAATACTGGTGTTGTTACAAAAAAAAATTAATAAAAAGAGTTTAGGGGTTTGGAGAAGAAAAATAAAACAAAAGAACACAAGGGAAGACATTACCTTTAAATCGGGTAACTCTCTTTGATTTGAGCTCAAAGGCTTCCTTGGAAAGGATTATTCCCAATGTGAGGCTTCAATGATGAAGAGAGGGATGTGGATAGATGAAATTGGCAGGGTGTTTCCGAGACAAAGCCTTTAGAGGTGTGTGTATGGTGGTAGAGGTGGGGGCATTTTATTAGAGAAAAGGAGGGGCAGTCTTGGAAAGTTATAAAATATTACTTTATTATAAAATTATTTTCGGATTTTAAAGGTCCCAAAAGGATATATTTCGAGGATAAGGTGATAAGGTTTCTAAATCCATCCATACAATAGGTTTGTGATAAGTTTAGGTCTTATATTTTACATTATCTTTTCATTTTATTTAAATCGTTAAATAATGAGGTAATCACTGCATCATCATGGTGTCATACATAATTTAATTTATTTAGTGTCTAAAAATTATAAAAAAAATATAATGATGTAGGAAATATTTTTATATTTATAATTAATATTTATAGTAAAAAATATGACTTTTATAACCCCATATAAAAATTGTTTTAGTAAAACAACACATGTTTGTGACATTTTAATTTTAACATTAAATAAAAAGGTATTAATGTCATTTTCCAACCAAAGTGGCTCCATGGGGTCCCCAAGTTGACCCATGGATTGTCTTGGTCGGACATGATACATATAATGAGGGTAGGACATGTTTATAGGTCATTTCATATTATTAAAACATTATTTTTACCTTAAATTACACTAATTACCTCTAATCGCGATTAATAAACTTAAAAGTTACTATTCACCAAAAAATTATTTTAATCCCATTGAACCAAATTTTACTTCTTAATGACAACCATGTATGTCGGATTTTTGAAATTCAAATCACAGAAGTGGTAAATTTTCATTTAAACGAAAAATCAGTTTCTTTAATTACCACTTAGTGGTTTCACTATTCATTAAAATTTGAAGTTTTTCAGAAAATTACCAAAAATTCACCCTAGGATATATTTGATATTTTGAATTCAAAAATGATGTATATTTTACAAAATTTAAAAAATATAAGTTACATTAATTAATTTAATAATTAATTCCTGCTGTAAGAGCAAATAGCGTGTTTTTATGAAACAATAAGTATCAAAAGATTGACCCTAGTTTAAGTCCAATTTCAAGATGAAATTAATTCCAATGACCACTATTGGATTAAATGGTAAAAATATATTCTAATTTCACTTTGAAACCAATTCAAAAGATAATCTAATGATATAGATAAATTAGATTAAAAAGAGGTTTTGAATTAAAATACAACATTTTTCACTATTCATTAAAAAATGAACATTATCGGAAAAATACCAAAAATTTACACAAAGTAAATTTTGATGTCCTGATTCTAAAGAAGAATTTTATTTTGTCAAATATAACACATAAAATTTTCAAAAAGTTTATTTAAAAGAGGTTCTTCATCAAAAGGCGGTTAATTGACCTTTTAAAGAATATTAGAATGTTTACGCTTAAAATTGGATTCATTCGCATTTTTAATCCCCTAACATTTATTGTAAAAAGTAAAAATATTTGACAAACATATATAATAATTTTGTAGTTAGTTCTGTTTATTCCCTCCATTACAACAGCTAGGCGTTAACTACAATATAAAATAATATTATTTTATTATTAGAGTGCAACGTAAGATTCCCAAGAAACTCGTTGTTGCGTATTGGGTACGCCATCGAGCATAGTGTCCCCTTTAAAGTTATATTAATATTTTATTCACAAATATGGATAAATGTGAAAATGTCATATTCTTTATTTACCCGGGGTGTTACATCCTTCCCCCCTTTTGGGAATTGTGTCCTCGCAATTTTAAAATTTGGCTTGGAAACTTCATTGAAAATCCTACATCGGAACAAGAGTCTGTAAAACAATCACTTTAAAATAAAGAAAGAGAAGTACAAAGGTCACCCTAGTTAACCCATACTAGGATTCCAAGTATGAAAATATAGACATGGAGGAAAAAACAAAGGGTCATGTTCTGATAGAGAGTGATAGTAAACATGTCTAGGAGAAAGTTAACCATAAGAAAATCACAAACTTGTGATGGGTTAAACGGTATTCGATTCCCCAGTAGGAAAAGTTAACATGAAACAATTTTGTTTTAAGTTACTCTTCATTGAGGAATTTATTTTTGAGCTTAACTAAATCATAATGAAACATACTTACTTGTCACGTAGACTTTCAAATTTTACTAGATTCCTTGATCAAACACATAGTTTCTTCTAAAGACGAGTATTTAAGAAGACTTGTTCGCATTAAGAGTACTATAATCAACTTCTTGAGAATCACCTAATCCAAAAAAGGGAACTATATATTTCCCATGACTTTAGACCAAATCCAAAACAAAAAATTGTTAGAACAAGATCCACAAATGAATAATCCTTTATAAAAAAAAATATATTCTTAATCTCCAAAATTTGTCCAACGAACCCAATGTTCAACGAAGACCATTAGATAAACAATTTGTCCATAAAATTCTTCAAAGTAAACCATACTAAGATTGAAACCCCATTATTTGAAGGATTTAATGACATAGTCTTCCAAGATACAAATTAACATTTATCTCCAAATAACATCAGTTGCTCTTAAAGTCTCATATTGAAAAGTAATTAACCTAATCACACATCCTCCATGATAGGTTAATAATTTCCATAGATAACCCAAAATAAACTTACTCTTGATTCCTAAAATCATCTAACTAAAAAGATTTAGTCAAACTAACCAGGGAATTCACGTTGTCAGTGGTAGGCTATAAATACCAGTCGCACTTTGGTTGTGGGTTCGATTCCCATAACTTTGTCCGATGCGACGGGTTGTCACACGGTCTGCATGTTGTCCTTTTTCCAAAACTACATAATTCTTAAAACATTCCACAAAATGAGCTAAAATCTTCAAAAAAATTCATAACATATTTTAACCTCAAGTTTATCTCATGCCTTTCATTTTCCATCATAACATATAATAACCCATAATTACCTCAAATGTAAGGATCATATAAACTATAATGGTTACCTTTATAATTATTACATGAACTTCCACATCGATTGGTCATCTAGTACATGATTCATTACAGAACATACAAAGGTTCAAGTGGTTGATCATGACTCCTTGATAGTTGGTTTAGAACAACCACGAGTTTCCTCATTGAATCCCCCATTTTATCTAGTATCTTAATCAGAGAACCACCACAGTTTCCTTCAAACCTGTTGTCTCTTTGGTTCCTGCTAGATCCATCCATTCACTAAAAACATAAATGTCAGTGTGAGTATATCAACAAAACCATTATGTACTAATGAGGAAGATAAACACTAAGATATACTTACTCATTCACTTTATCTAAAACTAGGACTCCTTCTGAAATCCTAACCATTATGGTACTGTCACTTATGATTATTGAATACCCTAACCTCTAAAGTTATCTAAACCAACCTCTGATACCAACTATAAGGCCCCGACCTTAAACCTTACTTAATATTGAATTAAATTAATAATTCACATTGAGTATCTTTTCAGGTTTAGAGTTTTAGAGAATTAAGACATAACTATTACATCTCAAAAGATTACAAAGTAGAAACTTCTACTATGTTTACATAAAATAAAAACTCTTAAAAATAAACACGTCTAGTTCCATGTTTTAGGTAGCATGACTTTCCCTTGATCCCATCCTTGACCCTATTCCACGTTAAGTCCTGTGAACAACATTTCAAAAACTTGGGATGAGCATAAAAAGCTCAGTAAGGGATACACAAAGAATGAAAACTGTTAGTTTTTCAAAAGAACAAGTAAACCATGTATACTTTATCAAAGTAATACTTTTCACCTTTTCTAAGTAGTAAAAACTCTTCACTGAATAAAAGTTCATTACTTACCCTTCTGTAACCAAAACATTACCATACAACCCATATAAAGATCACATAACATATAAAGGTAACTTAAGACATAAACATACTTAAGTGGAATAACCATAAGGTCGACTTCCACACATATAACTTAATGGAATATCCATTCGGACAACTTCCATACATACTTAATGGAATAGCCATACGACCGACTTCCATACCCAATGCATTGGAGGTTATAATGTAACCACCCGTCCTGGTATTCACGACACCACCCGTCATATGGTTTATCACGTAACTACCTGTAAAATGTCTAAGTACCATAATTACACATAAAATATTGAAAATATAAAAATTTCAATAACAACATTTCATTTTCAATCAAAATAAGTAATTCCAACATATTGAATTAATCATTCCATTTTCAAAAATCATTTAAAAGATATTTTTGAATCAAAGTGTCCCATACCACTTTGAAGCTTTTATTGGAACTATAATTTTAAAACATTAATGTCCATATAAATAAATACTGAAAACCATTTTGAAAACATGGACATTAAAGATAAATATTTAGAATAATAAATCTTTAAAACATTTAAAATGATATTTTTGTTAAAGCGTTTTTAACAAAATGAGAGACTCTTGAATACAAATAATTGCGGAATAACATTTAATACGAACTTTATAATATCATGAGAATAAAGGCATTCATGATATAATATTTCAAAGGACAGTATACACACCATATAAGAGTGAGTTGGTGCATAACAACAATGAAGTCTCAAAAGAAATGTAAAATGAGATGAAATCCATTATAAAGAAGGAATCCTTAAATTAAGGATAAATCAATCTCATAATTATATGTGACAAATATAAATACACCAAATATAAGTGGATATTAAGTGTAAAACAATAAAAGGTCATTCACACATATTCAAAGGATGACATATTCAATAACTACATGTTGAACCCAAAGAAATCAAAATTGGGTTAAGAAGTTCCCTTGGTAAAATTCGACAGCCTAACGACGTCACATAAAATTTTACAAAAAGGGTTGATGAGAGGGATAAAGGGGATCTCATCACTTGGACATAAAATTTAAATAAGTATATAGAGGAAAATATCCCAAAATAATAGTATGTGATTTAAAAGACATAACAAAAGATGTCTTTTAAAAAAAGGGAGGGTGAAAGGTCCCCTTACCGAGTTGGGTAACTTTCGAAAAGTACACCCCATGGAATAAGGGTCATAAAATGAAGATGAAAATACCCATAAATGAAATTATACTACACAAAGTGTATAATAATGGGCCGTACATACACCACTCAAAGGAAATAGTGGCAAACGTAGCATAAATGTTACGGGAATAAAAGTGAGATGAAAAATCCCTTACGAAAACTCAGCAGCCTAACGGCGCCACTTAAATCTTCCAAAAATGGATTGATGAGATCAAATAGGGTCTCTCATTATATGAACATAAAAATTAAAGAATGAGGAATATAAAATAACATCCCCAAACATATGAAATATGATCTTAAATGAAATGACATAAAAGAGAGTACTTAAAAAGAAAGAGAGAGGTTGGATCCCTTACCTCATGTCCGACATGACTAGATCGTTCTTTAATCTCCTGAATAATAAAATTTGGTCAATTTATAATTTCTTAAGGACCTCCTTTAAATATTATTATTCATTTCATATCACATATTATAATGTTATAATAATTGGTTAATAAAGTGAGTTCATATCAGACGTTTTTGTCGATGTTCAGTACATGAGTAAAAATTGAACTTGTTGGAAAAGAATTTTCCATGTAGTTATAGGTACATCATCTCCAGAATATCATTGATGTTCTAAATATCATATATATCCAGTATATATTCATTTTATACTATTCCATTGAATTTGGAGATAATAAAATTAAAAGCACCGTTCATGGTGATGGTAGGCCGTACGTACGCATGAACGCTACTTTCATTTTTTTTCATATTAATGGAATTAAAATAAAATGAGAGATATATAAATTATAATTCCAGAATGATATAATTTATTTAGATGTAATATATTACATATATATCCATTATATATATGTACTTATAATAATACATAACATTTGGAGATAAGAAATGAAATGTACCGTTCATGGAGACGGTAAGCCGTACGTACGCATGAACGCTACTTTCATTCCATTTTCTATTGTATTCAATGGAATTAAATAATAATTATATAAAGGTATATTATAACTCCAGTAGGATATCATATGTAATACCATTAATTTCATCCTTTATACGTCCCACATATGATATTAACGAATCAAATCACTTTGAGGGGGCGGTAGTCCGCACTTCCTAAAATGAAGATATCACGTTTACCCTTACTGGAACCATAAAAGTATGAAATAAATGAAAAATACAGAAGATTAAGGAAAACATAAACATATTATATATCATATATAAGTATAGTTACATCTTAATGGCCACCTTTGAAGGTGTTAAAATAATATTGAACAATCATCGTTTCGTGAGGCAATAATTCGCCATCCACAGAAACAATATGTTCTTTAACCATTAGACGGAGTGTGTGAAAGTGTAGCTCGAATACTTCTTATAAAAAAAATCCTAGTATATTTAAAATACTGTTTTTGTTACAAAAAAAATTTAATAAAAATAGTTTATGGGTTTGGAGAAGAAAAATAAAACAAAAGAACACAAGGGAAGACATTACCTTTAAATCGGGTAACTCTCTTTGATTTGAGCTCAAATGCTTCCTTAGAAAGTATTATGCCCAAAGTGAAGCTTAAATGATGAATAGAGGGATTTGGAGAGATGAAATGGGAAGGGTTTGGCCGATCCAAAGTCTTGAGAGGTGTGTGTAAGGTGGTAGAGGTGGGGGCCTTTTATAAGAGAAAAGGAGGGGCACTCTTGGAAAGTTATAAAATATTACTTTATTATAAAATGATTTTAGAATTTTAAAGGTCCCAAAAGGATATATTTCGAGCATAAGGAGATAAGGTTTTGAAATAAACCCATCCAATAGGTTTGTGACAAGTTTAAATCTTAGATTTTACATTATCTTTTCATTTTATTTAAATCATTAAATAATGAGGTAATCGCTGCATCATCATGGTGTCATAAATAAATTAATTTATATAGTGTCTAAAAATTATAAAGAAAAATATCATGATGTAGGAAATATTTTTATATTTCTAATGAATATTTATAGTAAAAAATATGACTTGTATAACCCCATATAAAAATTGTTTTAGTAAAAGAACACATGGTTGTGACATTTTAATTTCAACATTAAATAAAAAGGTATTAATGTCATTTTCCAACCTAAGTGGATCCATGGGGTCCTCGGGTTGACCCATGGATTGTCTTGGTCAGCCATGACACATAAAATAAGGGTATGACATGTGTCTAGGTCATTTCATATTATTAAAACATTATTTTTACCTTAAATTACACTAATTACCTCTAATCGCGATTAATAAACTTAAAAGTTACTATTCAACAAAAAATTATTTTAATCCCATTGAACCAAATTTTACTTATTAACGACAACCATATATGTCGGATTTTTGAAATTAAAATCACAGAAGTGGTAAAGTTTCATTGTAACGAAAAATCAGTTTCTTTAACTACCACTTAGTGGTTTCTCTATTCATCAAAAATTGAAGTTTTTTAGAAAATTACCAAAAATTCACCCTAGGCTATATTTGATATTTAGAATTCAAAAATGTTTTCTATTTTAAAAAATTCAAAACATATAAGTTACATTAACTAATTTAATAATTAATTCCCGCTGTTAGAGCAAATAGCGTGTTTTTATGAAACAATAAGTATCAAAAGATTAACCCTAGTTTAAGTCCAATTTCATGATGAAATTAATTCCAACGACCACTATTGGATTAAATGGTAAAAATATATTCTAATTTAGATTTGAAATAAATTAAAAAGATAATATAATCATATAAATAAATTAGATTAAAAAGAGGATTTGAATTAAAATACAAAAATTTTCACTATTCATTAAAAATGAACATTATCGGAAAAATACCAAAAATTTACACAAACTAAATTTTGATGTCCCAATTGTAAAGAAGACTTTTATTTTGTCAAATATTACACATAAAATTGTCAAAAAGTGGATTTAAAATAGGTTCGTCATCAAAAGATGGTTAATCAACCTTTTAAAGAATATTAGAATGTTTACGCTTAAAATTGGATTCATTAGCATTTTTAATCCTCTAACATTTATTGTAAAAAGTAAAAATATTTGACAAAAATATATAATCATTTTGTAGTTAGTTCTATTTATTCCCACCATTACAACAGCTAGGCGTTAACTACAATTTAAAATAATATTATTTTATTATTAGAGTGCAATGTAAGATTCCCAAGAAACTCATTGTTGCGTATTGGGTACGCCATCGAGCATAGCGTCCCCTTTAAAGTTATATTAATATTTTATTCACAAATATGGATAAATGTGAAAATGTCATATTCTTTATTTACCTGGGGTGTTAAAATTTGTATGTCTCCAAGTATTACTTATTACTTTATGGAGATATAAAGGTACATCCATCTATATTGAAACCTATTTCATAGATGTGGGTAAGGTTTGAGTCGAATAACTACGTTGGAATCCCGAATTCCTGAACATACTAATTGATGTTGTTATAATATGGGTGTGATGTGTGTGTATATATATATATAAATTAGAGTATAAGTAATTTTCATGGAACATACTCTTCTAGAAACCTAACACTTAGTTCATATACAATCATACATGCTGGGTTATCATATATTAACCAAGAAACCATTAAACCTGACCATACATACATCGACTAATACCTCATGGAATAGTGTCACCTCATGCAACCAATACTGACCCATATATGGTAGGGTATCTTACCAATTCTCAACATTTACCCTCTTCTTAGGGTAGTTTTTCATAATAAAATCTCAAACCATACACTCTTACTCTAGTGTTGTAGCACATATGTTCCCATACCATCCTCTATAAATTAGGTGAGGGTTGACATCAAGTACCCAAACGAATCAATATTAGTAGTGGTCATACATTAAGTACCCAAAACAACCCATCTTAGGGGAGGTCATACATCAAGTAAAAAATAAACCTCTCTCATGTGAAGTCTCACAAAAACTACCAAAACCAACCCCTCTCATGGGTGGTAACACATAGAGTACCCAAACCAACCCTTATCAAGAGAGTTCACACATCACTACGATTTTGAGTACCCAAACCATTCCGTCTCATGCAGGGGAGGCCTCACATCAAGTCTCACATGAATCCCATTCATGGTTTCAGGCCATAACTTAAAACTAAATGTTGGTCACATATTATATCTTGGGCCCCAAACCTATCATTTTAGGTTGGTCGAAAAATCCAGAATCAAATTCTTTGATATATTATCCTAGCACCCACTCACACAGGACAAGGGAAAAATAATTATTCTCAACATATCACATGATGGGAAACTTGGATATCACATTATAAAGTGTTATCACATGGTCAAGTACTAACCCAATGAAACACCCTAATAATAAATTATTATTGGAAAAAAAATTAAATCCTCCCTTTCAAACCATTATTGTTTTCTCACATTAGTAATTTAAAAAATTCAACACTTTTATAAGATAAGGAACTCATTACCAAAACTCATTTTTCATATAACTTGTGTAAGGAAATAACAATAAAACATTATATAGAGTTGAGTTTTAAATGAATAATTAATTTTATTATATTTATAGGATGTTTATTAATTAGAGTTTTAGAGAATTACTACATAAATGTTAAATAGAAAACCCATAACTTACAATGTGGAAACTTCCACTAAGTATCCATTTTTCTATAGTAAAAAACATTCTAAACGAAAAATGTTTTATTTTCCTGATAAATCATTTAAATTTTCGACTTTATATCATCATTATTATTCAAAATCCTTAAACCATATGAAAAGTTATGAAAATGTATGATATGAAAGAGTACAAGGAACATATAAAAAGATGAAAAGTAATAAATTAATATTCTTCAGAAGCATGAGATAATATAAGAGAGTTTATTTTTAACATAAAACATTTTAAGCCCAAAAAATAATTTATATAAACATAAAGTATTCTTTAATACCAAATTAAATTAGTAAAAATTTATTTTAAAACATAAGAGGAAAAATTTAAAATCACGAGGTTTTCTTATAAAACATGACAACCCATGAGAAAACATTATCTTAGAAACATACCTTATCAACCAAAATGCCATATTCATCCCATTAAATAGAATATCATTAGATAAAATTATAAAAAAAATATTCCTATAAAAACTAATTATAAAACATAAAAAATTTTATAGGTTACTTGTGAAATAATATTCATAGAAGCCTTACAAGAACACTTACAAATGAAATAACATATATTGCTAATTCCGACATAAATATCTAGTAAAAATAATTATTACCCATTGCATTGGAGAGTTATAAAGGTCTCAAAAATAATAATATTCAATCTCAAAGAACCATAACATACATTAAACACATAAAAGATTTTGTTTCCAATAGGAAAATCATTGTTATGTAACTTTTAACCCATAATTAAAACTTCTTTGAATATTGATACATCCCTCTCCTTAATAATTCAATTTTGGAAAATTAAATCCCTATAACAACGTAACGACATGTGTTTCTGTTAAGAAAAATATATTATTGTCAATGAATTCAAATATAAAATACTAGTTTTTGTCGAGGGAAAGGTCGTTGACTTCATATGCATTAAAATGGAACATTAATTTTTTAATTTAGTAAAGAAAGTAATTTTTTAAATAATATATGTAATCATATTCATTTGAAAACATTTTAAATAAAATATTAAGAGAAATATAATTCCTTATATAATTATTTTTTGTAAATATAATTAAATATAAAAAATTTATTATGAATATGGAAATTTTTGAAAAATAATTTGAAAATAAATTGTTAAAATATTTAAAACATGGTATTATGGTATAATGTCCCTTCCTTCTAGTCTGACTGGTCACATACATTATTTATATTACTTTTCCATTGATAACCTCTCTATATTACACTTTAAACCATATAAGAATGGTATTTTGGTAAGATGATGATATTAAAAATGAGGGTAGGGATGTTATAGAGATATTTGGGTAGGTATTGGAAATATTCGAGTGCTCCAAAGGCATTAGAAAGGGAGGAAAGGAGGATCCCTTTTACTAGTGAAGAAATGAGAACTCTTGGATGTACTTAATGTATTAAAATAAAATAAATTATTTTCATGTTCTTGTGAAAAAAATTGTGACGTCCCGATATGGATTACCCTCGAATCAGTAGCTGGACTGGTCACCAGATGACCTCAAGTTCATCTCCCCATACACACCAGGTTTTCGACTAGCATCGAGAGACTATGGATAGTCAGTGGGGATACTATACCCTCATATTTAGAGTGCTCATCATAAACAAATAATAAAATCAGATAATATAAGAAGAAAATATAAGGCAATAATCAACTGAATAATGAAAATGGCCAAATATAGTTTATAAAATGCATTCATGTCATGGTGATACATATCTCAAAGTAGTAAAGAAAACAAAATGATTTACATCTCTGTACTGAAATAAGGGAGGACTCAACACCCCAAGGGTGTTCCCCATGATAATCTCGAGTTCCTGCTCGATCCTTTTCTCCTAATTCCAATTTTCAAGAAATCAACAATAAGAAAGATCTAAGTTCCTACAAACAAGTAGAGTCTAATCGGGTACCCCAATGCAATAATGGCCCGAGTATGGTGGGAATATAAATCTCAGTAGGTCAGGACCACCGGTTTCTAGCTCAATATAGACAATATATTATAAATAAACCATGTGAAGGTATAACTAAGTAAAAATATAATTGAATAAATAAACTACAGCCCATCTAGGTTCCTGAGGGACACCTGACAGGGATACCTACTTTATCTTGTAGCAGGAAATATGAATCTAAACATGAACTATATATATAATACATAAATAAACTATTTAACACATTATTTGATATTATTTATTTATCAACCTAATCCCTAGGTTACCGTGGACACCTGTATCTCAATACCTATCTCATTAGTTCCGGAGTCTGAACCATTTCACATATTAAATTCACAAATCATTACATCACATCTTCTTTCATTAACTATTTAATTATATTAATGTATAACCAATTGTACCCATAGTCCTTTTCAATTAATGGGTGTAGAGCATCATGTGTATCACACTCACGAGTATTTGGAGCATCAGTCCTTGTCTCACAACAACTAGGAATTTGGAGAAACAGTCCCTGTCCCAAAAAGAAAATTTGCATTCATGTTGGGTTTTGAACATTATGTCTAGAACCCCATAAATATTTGGAGCATTAGTCCCTACCTCATAACCCGTTAATCAATCATACATATATTTATGTATATTTAATGGGTGTAGAACGTCATGTTTATCACTCCAAGATCCCATACATTAATTAATTACTAAATTAATTTATCAAGTCTATTAATTGATTAAATAACTAATTAAACACATCGCATTCAATACAAACACAAAAAATAGTTATACACAACAATTCCATTAGTTAACTCAATATTTAACTAAAAATTACTGTAACATTAATGAATTAATCCAGTAATTAATCTCACCAATTTCTCTAGTTAATATAAAAATTAACTAATCAAAAGGAAACCATCTCAATATTACATAATTAATTCAAAAAATAATTATCTCAAGGAAACCATCCCAATATCACATAATTAATTCAAAAATTAATTATCTCTAAAGAAACCATTTTGAAATCACTTAATTATTTCCAAAGTAAATTATCTAAACTTAGCCCAAATCAATATCTCATAATTAACCCTTGATTAATTATCTGTAATATAATCACATAAAACATAATTAATTCACAATTAATTGTCTCAACTTTAACAATTTAATATCTCATAATTAATCCCTCGATTAATTATCATTACCAAGCACCTAATTAATTCATAATTTATTATCGTAACTTAAGGAAATTAATATCTCATAATTAATCCATTGATTAATTATCATCTCATACCACATAATTAATTCATAATTGATTATTTTGTTTTGAAAAAATTAATATCTCATAGTAAATTCGTCGATTAATTATTGTTCCAAATCACAATATTAATTCATAATTAATTAATTTAAATTAACCAAATTAATATCTCAAAACTAATTCCTCAATTAATTATCATTTCAAAGAACATGATTAATTAATAATTAATTGTTTCAACATAATCAAATTAATATATCATCATTAATTCTATGATTAATTATCATCTCAACGAGCATAATTAATTTATAATTAATTATCTCAAATTACTCAAATTAATGACTCATAATTAATCCCTCGATTAATTATCATCTGAAAGAACATAATTAATTCATAATTAATTATCTCAAATTAAACAAATTAGTTACTCACAATTAATCGCCTGATTAATTATCTATTTTAAAACCTTAAATAATAATATTTTTTCATAATTATTTATCCCATTCCACTAATGAACAATTTAATCCATAATTTTAGTAAACATTATCAAAATCAATAAATTAACAAAATTGGATTTTATTAATTAGGAAAAGTTTATAACCCTAGCTTAAGGACTTTTGTTGAGCCCAAGATTTCTAAGAAAACTGAAACCCGCTCACACATACTCACTACCACAATAATGCATGTGCATACTTCGAATTGATCGCAATAACTAACACCAACACCTGACACACACAACTAGTGCGGTAGGGACTTACACACACAAAAATAATCAATCCAAACCCAATTACACCATAAGCACCGAATTTAAGGGGTGTGAAACCAATTATTAGGTTTATAAGATTAGCCGAATGTGATAGTGGTGAACCAATTCAAGACAAACAACTTCGCCTTAGGCAACGATTGTTGAAATACAGACCAACAGGTCCTGAGATATCCTCCACACCGCCTAAAGTTGGATGAAAAGAAGAAACTGAATTAAACCTGAATATAGGGTTTCAACATAACAGTGATAGAGAAAAGGGGAGTTGAGATGGCCAATGAAAATATTAAAACATGTGGAAAAGGACATACCTTGACAAGATAGACACATTCTGTGATGGAACCACCGTGATCTGGTGCACGGAGAGGAGCCATGAAAGGAGGGTGGTGTGCCACCCATGGGTGTGTCGTGCCTCATGTAAGAGGTGGGAGAGGTGCTCCTCCCACTTCAATTATCCCTCAAATAATATATTAATAACCCAAAAATAAATATTAGAATTAATATAATAATAAGAATAATAATAATAGTTATCATATTATTATTACCACCCATTAATATTACACATCTTCAATAAACCCCAACTCCCCAATTATGCTTATCATTTAATTAAATTACTTTATAACTAAATTTAATTAAATAAAATTTTCTAAAACTTTATTATTTAATTAAATTTTATCAATATAATTTAATTCAAAAAAACCCCGATATCTCATTAATCACCATTTAATTAAATTCCTTCCAACTGTATTTAAATATATAATTTCTCCAATTCATGTTATTTAATTAAACTCTTGGAACACAATTTAAATAAATTAAAAACTCCAACCCATCAATATAATTTAATTAAATTCTCTCAACCTTAATAACCCCCATTTCATAATGACAAGTTAAATTCTTATTTACCTGGAATTTAATTAAATAAAACATCTATTTCAAAATAATTAATTAACTTCCTTTTTGCTATGAATATAATTAAATTAATCCCCAACTCTTCATTTACACATCATTTAATATTACCATTTAATATTAACCTTCTTTGATAATGAAAATCCTTATTTAGATGTCATTTAATTATATTACTCTCAACTCAATTTAATTAAATAATGACTCCAACTCATTATCAAGTAAAATAAATTTAATAATTTTCGTCGAAATTTAATTAAATAACTTCTCCACCTCAATATACTTTAACTAAATTCTGCAAACATTATTTTAAATAAATACAAACCAAAATATCTCATTTAATTAAATTCCATTCAACCATGAATTTAATTAAAATAAATTAACCTGTAACTCAAAATCGGGTAACCCACAAGGTTTAACTCGCACTGTATGATAGACTGTGCAAAAACCATTTCCCAGCTACCTAATACCTGGAGTATCCTATATGGATGACCTACAAAGTTTAACAAAATATGCACCTCCACTACTAACGCCTCTTCAGTTTCTTTTTTATAATAGATTTTTCGTGTCCGGTGCTCTCGAAACCCATTGAGCCTCCCAGGAAACTCATATATCCTTTAATTAAGCCTTATATCAACACATAAAATGAACCTAACATGCGTAACGTTATCCCAAATCATGGTTATAAAACCAACATAAGTAATAAACAAAAAATATAAAAATATCATATTTTTACCTGATTAAAAACACATGACATTTCAATCTACAAACCTTAAAAACTTATCATCCTTGAGAAGCCATCGAGAGCTACTATAACAAAATTCAACCCACCATGGTTAATAAGTCTCATTAGAAAGACCACGTTTCATTATAAAACTCCCTATACATCTTTAACTGTTTTAGAACCCCAAGCCATGATAGTTTTATTTAAAAACATCACTGACCTTAGAAACCCATACCCATCATTAAACTAGTGATGTGCCTTTAAAATGATTTAAACACCAACCAAAAGTAAGAAAAATTTCTTAATCAACATTCAGTGACCTCTTCAAATAAATCCATCGCAAGGATACTTTAAAACTATTACCCCCCCGCACAAATAATGGCATAACCCAATGAACCATACATCCTGTGTACAACCAAAATAACAACCACTTATCAAGCAAAATTACTTTTAAAACATTATCACGACATAAGACCAGCACAATATCAGTGCCTACAGGATGAGGCCAAGAAATAGTACATGACCATCTCAATAAGAATAGCACACTAAGTGTAAACCTAGGTCACCAAGAAGGTCAATCGAACTATCACTGGTACACTCATTACAAAAATCTAAGATTCACCTACTTATGTGTCATAAACCAAAACATGATGCCTATTTCACTGAAGGAATTAATGTTCATTAAAAGCACACCATTTAAACTCTTCCAAAAAATAAATAGAGTTTCCAAAATGTATCACTAATTGCAAACCTTATCAAGTCATGCTACCAAGAAGCATCGACTCGTTTACCGAAACTGATTTGACACTACCCACCGTAGGAGTGTCCATGTCATCGAAAAAAGTCTAGCTGATCCCAATAATGATATTTCATACACACCTTAAACACATGTGGTACATTTCATGAACCACAATAACTTTTTCAAAATCTTTCATGAAAGACGTAATTTTAAACCGATTGGTGTATCAAAACACCAGAGCCCCAAAAATTCATCATGAGAAGTGGGATGATCTTATATTAATGGAATAATCTTCCTATTCCAAAGATAACATTAGCACATATTTAAAGGATGAACATGTACAAGGTATGTCTACCTACATGAACCAAGCATTATTCCAATATTCTTCCCAAACCAAGAGTCGAGATACAACAACCAACCCTCAAGACAAGGGCTTCATTCTTTAAAAAAAATTCCTACTAAGGAAAATGACATTTCAATGGTACAAACACCAAAACGTTCACAACGGAACAAAGAAAATTTTTTCTTTAATGATTTATCATTCAATTTCATTTCATTTTAAAAAATAATATCTTCATCTAAATTAATTTTTAACACAGAGGCAACCTATGAGGGTCCCATTAATTAAAATCCCGATTCTTTGAAAACCAACACAAATTAGTTAATTCAATCAAATATCAATAGTTTTACATATACAAAAATTTCTAGACACAATATGGTAATACATGGCTTTAACAAAAGGGTGGCCATCTACCAATCGATAAGGCTCACATACACCCTACCATTGGCATTTGTCTCCCATTCATCACAATCAATATTCATTTAACATTTTAACTTTAGCATAATTTTTTAAACCATTAAAATACATGGGTTAACCTTTTCTAATTATAAGGTGCCCATACACCTAACAACTAAAACTAGAACTCATCGTAAATGCATCCAAAAAAATTTCATCAATACATCTATTTACACATAAAACATTTCTTGCATGTTATCACAAGAAGTAACAATGAATTATGGTATAACTCATTAGAATAGAATAATATCAACACATGTTAATAATAGAAGAAACATTGTATATAAAAACTCAGGAACGATAAATTTTTCACCAAAACAAACTATCATAAGAGGCATTCTAATGCAGATCAAAACATTGCATTACACCCAAGTCACACAATCAAAAATTAGCAGGCATCGTAGTAATGAAACTATATGTCATGTCATATTCATGGAATGTGAATATCAAAGTGCCGAAGATGATGCTCATAATAAAAAATACCTACCATATCAGGCCATGGGAAATTTAAAAAATTCTCTGAATTGATATATAGCGGGAATTACATCAGTCCCCCAAGGTGAAATCAAATCAACTCTAATAGCAAACAATATCAACATCAATTACCAACCCTGTACACATGGTAATTTACCATATATAGGATGATCAGTCTTAGGTAAGACTATTTACCTAGGACTAAAACTTTTCTTGTCTCATATCTACCATCCTAAAAGAGAAGGATAAGCAAAAAATAAAGAAAACATGCATCTGATACCACTTTGTGATGTCTCCTCTTGGCTTACCCTCGAATCGGTAGTCAGAACAGTCTCCAAATGACCTCAAGTGAATCTCCCCATATTCCAAAGGCTAAAAACTACCAGAGAGAGTATATGGATAGTCAGTGAGGAGACTATACCCTCATATTTAGAGTGCCCAATCGAAATAGATAATAAACTCAAAAAAATAGAAGAAAATATAAGGCAATAGTCAACTGGATAATGAAAATGGCCAACACCAGTTTCTACAATTCATGTATGTCATGGTGATACATATATAAAAGCAGTAAGAAATACATTCTTTACATATTAGTACATAATTAAGTAATTACTCAAATCCCCAACGGTTTTACCCATGTGTAACACCCCAAGAATAATACAATAGCTTGCGATGTATGCAACTTTGAGTTCTAGCACACCACGACCAATCAAACTAGCCATTTAAAAAGCTATTATGAATAATAATACCTAGTTTTTTAAATTTTATAAATTTTATTATTCAAAATGGACTTCAGTTTTGGATTCGGAATATCAATATTATCTTATGGTAAATTTTTTGTATTTTTCCGAAAAAATTCAATTTTTGATGAATAGATAAAAACACGGCATTATTGTTTAAAATCGACATTTATTTAAAAAAATATTATTATTATTGAAATTTATTTTAAAATCAAAATAGATACATAATACCTATATTAGTCTAATTTAATTCATTATATTCATTTTATAATAATATTAGATATATAAAATTTTATTGAACTTTTTACCGTCTTTTGCCCGCCTTCTAGGGACATTTACAAATTTGAACAAAATGTAATATTACCACCTTTTTGAATTCAATTTCAATAATATGAAAGTTATGGTTAACTTTAGTAAGTAAAATTTCATTCAATAGGATGATTTTTTTTGGTGAATTGTATCTTTTGGATTTTATTTCGAATAGTTAAAAGTAAATATGGTAATTAGAGGTAAAAATGATATTATAATTAC
This sequence comes from Viscum album, assembly GCA_963277665.1. Lineage (NCBI taxonomy): Eukaryota > Viridiplantae > Streptophyta > Magnoliopsida > Santalales > Viscaceae > Viscum > Viscum album. The sequence goes on from OY728141.1 coordinate 344,994,116, forward strand.
CCTAAAAAATGTACTAATTCAATTGGATAAGTGTTTTTCGACCAAAATCAACCATAGAAATAAAATATGATCCAATTTGATCAAATTGGAATAAATTTGGACATTTATTATTATTTTATTTAAAGAAGTGTTAAAAGTGTAAAATTCAATGTTTAATAACTAAAAATTTTTTAATATAGGGTTATACATAAGATAAATTTGACTATAAATATTCATTATAAATCTAAAGATATTTCCCACATAATGGTATTATATATATAATTTTTAGACATTAAATAATTAAATTTATTTATAAAATAATGATTATGTGGTAATTACCTTATTAATGAAAGATTAAAATAATTGATATTATAAATATCCAAATGAATGTTAGTTGATCCTTTTGATTCATTCCACCAATTTTCTAGGTTAATATAAAATGTTATGTTTGATTTAAGGTTTTTATCGAAGTAATCAAGTTTTTTTAACCTTGACAAAAACTGTATACTAAATAATGTCAAAATTGACATAAATGAATTTTTAAAACAAATACTATATTATTAAATAAAATAATATTCTTAAAAAAATAAGGATCAGACAAAGGAAATATAAAATGATATATATATGTCATTAATGAACCAATTTAGTTTCTCTTGGCATTTTATGTAAGTTTATTTACCAGGTAATAAAAAATAAAAAAAGTCATGGTAAAAGTTAAACTATTTATATAATAATTAAATCTAAAATATAAGGTTAATATGGTAACCTAAACTTGTATAAAACCTATTGGTTAAGAATATTTCGACTCATTTCCACCTTATACTTGATATAAATCTATATGGAGACATTATAAACCAAAAATTATTTTATAATAAAATAATATTTCATGCTTTTCAAAAAGTGACCCTCACCTCTCTTATAAATGGGTACTCCCCCTTCTCTTAATTTATTACCTCCAAAGAAATTTTTATCATCCCATACCTACATAAATCTCCTCTATAATACCCTCAATTAAACCTAGAGGCCTTTATTTGAACATAATTCCAACCATTGGAGCCATTTTGATCAAATCAAAATGAAGCACTAGAAGAAGAGGTAATAATTTCATCACCACTTTCAATGTTACTTTCTTCTTCCACTTCCACTTTCATTGTTGTTTCCATACCAAAATAATAACTCCAATAATTTCTACATACTATGATGTTATTATTAATATGTTACAACAATATTCATTATTATATCCATCCTATGAATGACAAAGTCACCATACGTGTTTACATACGGCTTACCGTCTTCACGTCGTGGCGTAGTTTGTTATTAAAAACTTCATTATTTGGAAGGGTATAAAAATTAGTATAATTGATTTAAATAATAAATATAACACATTATTTATTATTTCTATATTATATACCATTCAATTACATATGATATCACCATCTATAGATTGATATTGTCGCCCGTGCATACGTACGGATAACCGTCTCCACGAACGCGATGAGATTCATTCTCCCTTATAACCATTCAAGAATAATTTTCATTTTATGATTAAAAGTAATGTTTAAGAACGTAATATCATTCTGGATATGAATCAATTACATTCTACACATAATTAATATGACTTACTTAATAAAACATACAAATGAAAGTGAATCAGTTACCACCCGAAACATTGATACTACAGAAATATTATTAACAAAGATATATTAGAAGATAATATATGATATTATATTTATGTACGTGGTCATTTTATAATTTAATAACAATGATTTAACTATTATATAATAGGTTAAAGTACCGTTGACCAAGGAAAATTACAAGGTAAGGGTTAATTTTAAAATCTCATTATTTATCCGAGGTTGTTTATATATAAGTCTTTACCGGGACTACTTTATCATCCACATATGTGTTTCTTAAAAATGTATTTCAAAACATTTTTACTATTTCCTAGAATACGGGTTAAAGTCATTTATACCCTTGTATGAATTTTTATAAAATGTTCTAAAAGGAATCTTTTGATCATTTTTTAGACAAGGTACTTTATGAGTTGTTCGACAAATTAGTGCAAGAATGATTTTTTTAAATTATACAGAGGGTGCGGCTATTTTCCACTATTATAACACCTTCAAAGCTTCCCTTAAAATATTATATGAATATTTTCAAAATAATTGTTTTCTATTATAATTAAATAACTTTTAAATGATTTCAAAATGGAAGAAGATATTTATCTCAAATAGTTTTGATTTCATCTATGTCAACATCCGTTGATGGATTTTATGTTTTTTTGAAGTTTATTTATTATGCTAAAATAATAAATATTGTATCGATGGTTTTATGAAATGTTTGACTGTGGATGTTTTATTTTTATACCGTTCATGGTTTATGGTTAAAGTATTGACATTTCGTATGAAATTTGTAATAAGAATGTTTATATTATGTTTCAACATGTTTTATGTGAGGAATGCAATGGATTTAGTAAGAAAATGGAAGGGCGCACTATATCCCCTCATTGCATACGTAGGTATCATGAGACAAACTAGTGTCTTGGCACAAGGACTTGACAAAATCTTATTTTTATTCTTGGCACAATGCCTTGACTCAGTGGTTATGATGTCTGACATTATGCATGCCATCATTATTAAATTATCTTTTGATATTACATGTGATTATTAGACTAGTATAATATCCATGTCAATAAGTAAATCACATTATTTAATTTATATTTTCCATATTATTCTGAATTTTATGTTTATACATCTTGTGCTTTAATCTTATACATTGCATTAAATGTTTATACTTATTTATGATAGTTTCTGCTATACTATTATCATTTCTGAGCATCTGAAATCACCCCTTTCTTATGTTTTATTTTTCCCAGGATGTGAAAAATTATATTATGATTTATGTTTTGGGATAGGCTAAGGGATATAAGTGTGTTCAAATGGGACATAATGTTGTTTTTTATTTACTCATGTAATGTAAAACTTATGTATGTATCTAGTACTTCTATGGATAATAAACTAAAAAGTCTTTTGAGACTTGATCTTTCGTGATCATGCCAATGTTATGTAATAATGCACCGAATCTGGGTAACTAGGGTTGTTCATTATAGTTGGAATCAGAATAAATTAAGTACAAACATTGGAAACTAGATATAAAAAAACTCTAATTAGAGAACATTACCCTAAGAAAAACATTTATGATTAGTATAGAGGAACTTTATAGAATTTTGGAAATGTAGAGATATTGTGAATTTTACATGAAATACATCCCTATACGGATATGATAAGGTAGAGGTATCTCTGGAACATTTGTATCTTGTGGTAAAACCTAAAAAACTGCATTGACATAGATTCAAACGAGAACTGGTGCACAACAATAGGCATTGTTGCACTCTTGGTTACGACATTACTAGGGGATATGCATAGGATAATTCACATTTTCTTTACAAAACATTTTTAAGGATTTATGAGTATATACTTCCTCAAAGAAAACATTTTTGTGATTATGGATTATATGCATAAACTGTTCAATTTATGTTAGGTATTTTACTAGTTTGGAATTAATAATTGTGATTCACAAACTTACCTAGTGTATGAAATTATTTACAAATGGCGCCTACGAGAAGGAATGGAAACCATATCAATGCATGTAATCCATTTTGGTATTTACCTCCTACTGAAGATAAATATAGTGGAGCTAGTGATGAACCTGGTGTTGAAAATATTATAACCATACTTGGACAACTCACTCGGGTTATGAATAATAACCTTACCCATATAGAGCACCCTAAATCAATATGCAGAAGATCAATGTAATACCACATCATGAGAAAACATCCTTCAAGATTCAATGGGACTAAAAAATCCATTTCTTTCTAAGAAATAGATAATTTCCTTAGAGAAAATATTTCATTCTTTGGGGAGTAGTGAAATAGAAAATGTTATCATAGCAGTTAAACGCCTCATAGGAGATGCAAATCAATGGTGGTCATTAATTCAATACACAAAAGACAATGAATAAGTATCAAATATGGAATGGATGGAGTTTAAAGAGATTTTATTAGAGAATTACTTTTCTTTTGACCATCAAGTGGATATGGAAAAGTTTTTCTAATTATGAGGAAAAAAGAGGGTGAGAATGTCACAAAGTATGAGGATGACATTACAAGGGTTTAAAGGAATGATACAGATTAAATATGTAACCCAAGGAGTAATATTGATCGATTATTTGAAGGGTTAAAACCGTATCTCCATCTAGAATTACTCTCACAATCCTTATCATCATACAATGATATAGTATCATGTGTTATCAAGATAAAAATATAATTCTCTAAGTATTACGACTTTAAAGAAATGAATGAGAAGAATTGTTCTGATGAACACTCTGGAAATAGAAATAAGGGGAAGAATGGAATTGTTGAATTTCCATTCTACAATAAATGCTGGAAAAAACACCCTGGTACACTCATTAAGGGAATGAGAGTTTCTTACAAGTGTGATGAAAAGGGCCACCAAGCCATTGATTTCAAGGGGAAGAAAGATGTTTTCAATGTGTAATGCTACAATTGTAGGGAAATGTGGCATTATGAAAATGAATGTCATAATCTCCAAGGAAACATATCTCATAAAAGGCCAAGGGATCAAGGCCAAGCTTATGGGATCATTACTTCCAAGGTTGATGTTCCAAATGACATGGTGGAATATAATTTAATTATTTCCAAAAAAATTATGAAATGATTTTTTTGATTTTGGATCTTTGCATTCTTTCATATCTTCCCAGTTTTCCAGGAAAATTTGATATTTCCAATTTGACGTTACAAGGGAGTTGTCAGTCAAAAATCCAAAGGGAAGTATCATTGCAACAAAGTTTTGTCAATCAGTTACCATTATGGCATATAGACATTCTTTATCTACTGATCTTATTGTCATACCCATGATTGAATTTGATATAATCCTCGGTATAGACTTGCTTTTGGACTATGATGTGACAATTTATTTTAATAAGGAGGAGGTTACAATTTTGGGTGATGATAAGAAATACATTATCTTTATAGAAGAAACAACACCATGTTATTCTCATCTATATCGACCCCCAATAGCTCTACTAAATTCAATTATTGGGGATAAAGGGAGTGAAATAATTGTGGGAGAGGAAAAGAACGTTCAAATAGAGGATGTACCTATTGTGCAAAAATATGTTGATGTGTTTCTATAGGATTTTCCTGGACATCCTCCAGAACGAGAAATTGAATTTCCATAGAAATAATTCCTAGTACAAGGCCCATATCTAAGACCCCTTCTAGAATGGGAACTATGGAATTAGTAGAACTAAATAAAAAACTAAGGAATTTAGTAATAAAAGATTTATTCTCCCTAGTTTTTCTCCATCGGGAGCCCCTCTTCCTTTTGTTAAGAAGAAAGATGGATCTATGAGGTTGTTCATTGACTACATGAAGATCAATGATATAACAATAAATAACAAGTATCCCTTGCCTCGTATTGATGATTTATTCAACGAACTTGATGGAGCTCAATATTTTTAAAAGATTGACCTTTGATTTGGATATCATCAGTTGTGCGTGAAGAAAGAAGACATTCCAAAGACTGCATTTCATACCACATATGGGAATTATAAGTTTACAGTAATGAATTTTGGAATAACTAATACACCCTATATTTTCATGGAACTAATGAATTGAGTTTTCAAAAAATATCCTGATGAATTTGTAGTGGTATTTATTGATTAAATCTTGGTATACTCCAAAAGTTACGAAGATCATGAAAATAACTTTCACACTATTCTATTGACTCTAAGAAAAAATAAATTTTCTGGTAAGTTTAGTAAGTGTGAATTCCTGATTTAAAAGATTTATTTTCTTTGACATATTTTCTTTAAGGATTTAATCTATGTTGTTACTTATAAGATAAGAGTGATACAATATTGTCCAGCACCGATGAGTATAATTGAGGTATGTATTTTTATTGGTTTAGCAGGTTATTATCGGCATTTTTGTATAGAATGTTTCCCGATTGGATAACCAATAAACTAAGCTCACATGTAAAAGGGTTAAATTAGTTTGGACAAAAGAGTGTGGAGAATGTTTTGAAGAACTAAAGAGAATGTTAGTCAGTGCTCCTATCTTTACTCTACCATCAGGGAATGATGGGTTTTTTATTTATAGTGATTCATCAAAGTACATTGTTGTATACTTATGAATAATGATAGAGTTATTGCCTATGCATCATTGTAGGTAAAAATTAATAAAATAGACTATCCTACTCCTGATCTTGAGTTTGTAGATGTAATCTATGCTCTAAAGATACAGAGACACTATATCTATGGTGAAAAAATGTGGGATATAAACTAATCACAAGGGATTGAAGTATATTTTCTCACAAAAAGAACTCAACTTGGGGAAAAGGTGATGGATTGAACTACTCGAAGATTATAATTACACTATACACTACCACTAAGGAAAAAATAAGGTGGAAGATGATTTGAGTAGAAAGGATCATGAAGTTTTGAACAAGATGAGAGTTGAAAGGGGTCTTTTGTTCATGGATCTTATAAAGATGTATTTGGGAATAATCATGGAAGGTGAAACATCAATACTTTTTCAAATATATTCCAATACATATTTACTAGAAAGGATAATATGTTCTCAGACTGATGATGAGGAGTTTCAAAATAAAATTAAACATGTGAATGGGGGGAGATTGGTCGACTTCGTATATGAAGATAAAATTTTGAAATTTGGGAAGAGACTTTGTGTTCCAGATATACATGATCTAAAAATAGAATTTTTGGATGATGCTCATCGCTCCAATTTCTCGATACAACCTTCTATTACAAAGCTGTATAAATATTTGAAGGAACATTTTTGGTGGGATAACATGAAGAGGGAGATGGATAATTATGTGTCAAGACGTATGGTTTGTCAATAAGTGAATGCAGGAAAACAATATCCTGGATGAGTCATGCATCCTATCCCAGTACCTGAGTGAAAATGGGATGATATTATGATAGAAATTTTTATGGGTCTACCAAAGACTCTTAGAAGCAATGATTCAATATGGGTAATTATTGATCATCTTACCAAGTCCGCACATTTTCTTTCTGTAAGAGAAGATTTACCACTTGAATGTTTAGCAGGACTATATTTTAATAATGTTGTAAGACTTCATAAAGTACCCCTATCGATTGTTTCTGATCGTGATCCCCATTTCACATCATGATTCTAGAATAGTATTCATAAATCTCGAGATACTAAACTTTGTTTGAGTACTGCCTACCACCCTCAAACTGATGTTGGAGAAAGAAAACTTGTAGTCCCATAACTTGTTGAGGAAACAATGGAAAATGTGATGATTATCCAAACCCACATCAAAGAATCTCAATGTAAGAAAAATAGATAGGCCGATAACCAAAGGAATGAATTGTAATTTCAAGTAGGAGATCATGTTTTATTGATGGTATATCCATGGAAGGGTGTTATACTATTTAGTAAGAAGAGTAAATAATTTCATAGGTACATTGGCCCTTTTGAAATTTTATAATGAATTATATTTATATCTTATCTTTTGGAAATGCCACCAAATCTCTCCAAAGTTCATGACGTGTTCCAAATATCACTATTGAGAAAATTCATGCCTGACCCAACACACGTACTCACCTATGGTGAATTAGAACTGGAACCCAATATGCTTTATTGTGCAGAGACTATTAAGATTCTTGATACTAGAGAACATGTATTGAGAAACCAGATGACTTTTCTGCTAAAATTTCTTTGGAGAAACCATAAAATGGAAGAGGCAAAATGGGAACCTAAAGACCTTATTATAAAGAACCATAAAAATCATTATATTCAGTAATATTCTATAAATTTTTGTGACAAAATTATTTGAATTATAATACAATGTAACAACCTGCGAAAAATACTATAGCTTGTGATGTACGCAACTTCATGTTCTAGCACCCCACGACAAATCAAAATAGCCATTTAAAAAAGAAGTTAGGAAAAGTAATACACTATTTTTGAAATTTTATAAATTTTATTTTATAAAATGGACTTCAGTTTTGGATTCGGAATATCAAAATTATCTTAGGGTGAATTTTTGGTATTTTTTTGAAAACTTCCAATTTTCGATGAATAGTGAAAAACATTGCGTTATTACTTAAAATCAAATTTTATTTAAATAATAATTATTATTATTTAAATTAATTTTATGTAAAAATTGATACATAATACCAATATTAATCCAATGTAATTCATTTAATTCATTTTATAATAATATTAGATATATAAAATTTTATTGAACTTATTACCGTCTTTTAGCCATATTCTAGGAACATTAGAAAATTTGTATAAAACATAATTTTACCACTTCTATGAATTTAAATCCAAAAATCCGAGAGAGATGGTTCACATAATTAAGTAAAATGTGGTTCAATAGGATGAAAATAGTTTTTGGTGAATAGTAACTTTGGGATTTTATTTACCACGGGTAAAAGTAAATAGGGTAGTTAACGGTTAAAATGATATTATAATTACCCTAAAACATGTCCTAATTCTATTAGATAAGGTTTTTCTAACCAAAATCAACATTAGTAATAAAATATTATCCTCTTTTATCCACTTGATTTAGACTTGGACATTTATTATTATTTTATATAAAGAAGAGTTAAAAGTGTAAAATTCAATGTTTATTAACTAAACCATTTTTAGTATAGGGTTATACGTAAGATAAATGTGACTATAAATATTCATTAGAAATATAAAAATCTTTAATACATCAGGGTATTTTATTTATAATTTTTAGATATTAAATAATTGAATTTATTTATGACACACTGATGATGTAGTAGTTACCATATTAATGATAGTTTAAAATTATTAATATTATAAATATCACAATAAATGTAAATTGAGACTTTTTATACATTCCACTATTTTTCAAGGTTAATAATTCTTTTTAGGGTTGATTTAATCTATTTTCATCGATGTAATCATGTTTCTTTTGACTTTCACAACAACCAAATACTAAATAGTATTAAAATTGATGTAAATGAGTTTTTAAAAAAAATACTATATTATTAAATGATATAATATTTATAAGAAAATAAGGTTAGGAAAAAGGACTAAGATAGTGATATATATGTCATTAATTAACCACTTGTGGTTCTCTTGCCATTTTATAGTATCTTTATTAACCATTTAATATAACAATACAAAAAGACATGGTAAAAGTTAAACGATTTAACAACGAATTTAATCTAAAATATAAGATTAATATGGTGACCTAAACTTGTCTACCACTAATTGGTTGAGAATATTTCGACCCATCCCCACCTTATACTAAAAATAAATCCATTTAGAGACATTATAAATTGAAAATTATTTTATAATAAAATAATATTTCAAGCTTTTCCTAAAGTGACTGTCACCTCTCTTATAAAAAGATACTTCCCCTTCTCTTAATTTCACACCTCCAATGCCATTTTGCTCGGCCAAACCCTATTCAAATATCCTCCCAATTACCCTCACTTCAACCAAGAGGCGCCAATTTAATCCGAAAGCAATCTTATAAAGCTCATTTGATCAAATCAAAAGGGATCACCCGAAGAATATGTTATAATTTCATCACATATTAGAAAGTTCTTTTCTTCTTCCACATCCTCTTTATTTATTGTTTTCATACAAAAATAACAAATTTATTACCTTCTATGTATTGTGATGTTTTTATAAATATGGTACAACCTTATTCATTATTCTATCCATCATAAAAATGACAAAGTCACCATACATGTGTATGTATGGCTTACCATCTCCACGTCATGGTGTAGTTTGTTATTCAACACTTCATTATTTGGAGGGGTGTAATAAAGAGGATAATTGATGTAAATAATAAATATAACACTATAACGATTATTTATATATGATATACCATTAAATTACATATTATTTCTCCATAAATAGAATGATATTGTCACTCGTTTGTACGTAAGAATTACCATATCCAAAAATGTGATGACATTCATTCCCCATCGTAACCATTCAATAATAATTTTCATTTTATGATTAAAAATAATGATAATGAACATAATATCATTCTTTATATGAATAAAATACATCCTATCCATAACAAACAGAACTTACTTAACAAAACATATAAATGAAAATGAATTAGTTAACACCTGAAATAATGATACCACTGAAATATTATTAACAAAGAAATATTAGAAGATCAAATATGATATCATATTTATGTATGTGGTTCTTGTATAATTTAATAACAATGATTTAATTGTTATATAGGAAGATAATGTATCCTCGACCACGGAAAATTATAAGGTAACGATTAATTTTACAATCTCATTATTTATCCAAGGTTTTTTATACGTAAGTAAATACGACGACTTCTTTATCATCCACATCTGTGTTTCATAATAATGTATTTCAATTTTTTTTAATAATTTATAGAATATGGTTTAATGTCATTTATAAATTTGTTTGAATTTTTATAAAATGTTTTGATAGAAATCTTTTCGTCTTTTTCCAAACAAGGTACTTTATGTCATGTTCAAAAAATTAAGGTAAGAATGATTTTTAACTTATTCAGAGGGTGTGGCTATTTTCCACCATTATAAAACCTTCGAAGCTTCCATTACAAAATTATAAGAATCTTTTCAAAATTATTTTTTTTATAATTACATGAATTTTAAATTATTCCAAAATAACAGATATATTTCCCTCAAATTGTTTTGATTTCATCTATGTCAATATCCTTTGATGGATTTTACATTTGTTTGAAGTTGATATATCATGATATAATATTCTATATTTTATTGAAGGTTTTGTGATATGTTTGACTATGGATGTGCTATTTTTGTTTCATTCATGGTTTATGGTTTAAGTAATGACATTTCATATGCTATTTTTAATATGAATTTTTATATTATGTTTCCACCATTTCATATGAGGAATGAATTTGACTTAATCAGTGAAGGGGGGGCTATAGCCCCTCAATAAATCGGTAGGTATAATTAGAAAAAATAGTGTCTTGTCACAAGGCCTTAACAAAATCATACTGGTAGTCTTGGCACAAGGCCCTGACTATGTGGTTATTGTGTACGGAATTATACATTCCATCATTATGAAATTTGCTATTGATATTACACGTGATTATTAAACTAATAGAATATCCATGTGAATAAGTAAATGGAATTATTTGATTTATCTTTTCCATATTATAATAAATTTTATGTTTAAAAGTCTTGTGTTTTAGTCTTATACATTTCCTTAAATTTTTTTATTTTTTATGAATGTTTCCACTATACTGTTATACTTACTGAGAATCTAATCTAACCCTGTTCTTATGTTTTATTTTTTCCAGGATGTGAAGAAGTATATTATGATGGGCCTGTAGGGATAGGATAAGGGATATAAGTGTGTTAAAAGGGGACTTTATGATTTTTTTATTTAATGATGTAATGTAAAACTTTTTTATGTATCTAGTACTTCCCAGGATACTAAACTAATCGGTTTTTATAGAACTGATCTCTTGTGATCATGCCAATGTTATGTAAAAATAAACTTACTCTTTGTAACTAGGGTCGGGGTGTTACACCATGAGCATCCCGATATACCACTCGGTTCGTTGCTCCTAACTCCCAAGTACAAGAAAACAACATTAAGCAAGATCCATGGTCTAGCAAAAAAGTAGAGCCTACTCAGGTACCCTAGTACAATGGAAGCCCAGGTAGGGTGTGAGATATAAATTTCAGTAGGATGGGACCACCGATGTCTAGATCAATATTTAAAATACAATATAAATAAATAATGTAAACATATAACGATGTTATAACCAAATTGAATAAATAAATTACAACCCATCCCAGTTCCTAAGGTACAACTGAAGGAGAAACATGATTCTGCTCATGACTATAAATAAGATTCTGAACAAGAACTATATATATATATAACACCGAAATAAACTTTTTAACACATTATTTGATATTATTTATTTAAGTGAATAAATCCCCAGGTTCTTGTGGACACACGTATCTGAAAACATGTCTCGGTCATGATAGAGTCTAAACCATGTCTCATATTCAATTTACAAATCATTACATCACATAATCTTTCATTAACTATTTAATTCAATTCATGTATGACCAATTGGACCCATAGTCCATTATTAATTAATGGGTGTAGAATGTCAGGTCTAGAAACCTCATGAGTATTTGGAGCATCAATCCTTATATCACAACCCATGGGTATTTGGAGCATCAATCTATATCCCTTAAAAGTAAATTTGTGTGCTTGTTGGGTATAGAATGCCATGTCTAACACCTTGTGAGTATTTGGAGTGTCATTCCTTATCTCACAACTTGTTTATCAATCAAACACACACACACACACACATATCATGGGTGTATAATGTCATGTCTAGCACACCAAGTTCCCATCAATTAATTAATTCATATATTAATTAATAATGTCTATTGATTAATTTAATAACTAATTAACCACATCATATTCACTAAAAACCTAACAAATATTTTAACCCAACAATTCCATTAGTTAACTCAAAAAATTAACTAATAATTACTATACCATTAATTAATTAATCCATTAATAAATCTCATCAATTTCTATAGTTAATTTAACAAGTAACTATTCAAAAGACAACCATTTCAATATTACATATTTAATTCAAAAAATAATTATCTCAAGGAAACCATCCTAATATCATATAATTAATTCACAAATTAATTATCTCTAAAGACACTATTTCAAAATCACATAATTTATTCACATGTAAATTACCTCAACTTAGCCCAAATCAATATCTCATAATTACCCATGATTAATTATCTATAATATAATCTCATAACACAAAATTAATCACAATTAACTATCTAAAGTTAAGTATTTTAATATCTCACAATTAATCCCCTGATTAGTTATAATCACAAAGAACATAATTAATTCATAATTAATTTTCTCAACTTAACCAAATTAATAACTCTTAATTAATCTCCCGATTAATTATCATCGAAAAGAACATAATTAATTCATAATTAATTATATCAATTTAACCAAATTAATGTCTCATAATTAATTTCAAAATTAATTATTTTAACTCTACCAAATTAATATCTCATAATCGATTCCATGATTAAGTATCATTTAAAAGAACATAATTAATTTATAATTAATTATTTCAACTTAATAAAATTAATATCTCAATATTAATTACTCAATTAATTATCATCTCAAAGAACATAATTAATTTATAATTAATTATCTCAACATAACCAAATTAATTACTCATAATTAATCCCTTGATTAATTATCATCTTAATGTAAATATTTAATTTATAATTAATTATCTAACGCTAACCATATTAATTTCACATAATTAACCACCCAATTAATTATCTATTTTACAACCTCAAAGCATAAAATTTATTTATAATTAGTCATCTCATTCCCCAAATAAATAATTTAATCCATCATTTCCTTCAACTTTATCAAAATAAATAAATCAAGAAACTACATTTTATTAATTAGGGAATGCTTAGAACCCCAACTCAATAAATTTGTCCAAGACAAAGCATCCTAACTCAAATCGTCACCCGTTCTTGTATACAAGCTTTCAAGTTAATGCATGGGCGTACATGGAATTGATCTCAACACCTAACACCAACAACCAACACTCCCAATTAGTGCGTCGGGGACCAAGATACACCAAAATAATCGATCCCAACCCAATTTTACCATAAGAACCTAATTCATGTTGTGTAAAACCAATTATCGGGTATATAGCCATACCTGAATATGAAGGAGGTGTACCAAAACAAGTAGAATTGCTTCGTCTTCATCTACGACTGCTGGAATATGGATCAATGGTTCCCGAGACATCTTCTGTGCCACCTAAAGTCAAAAGAAAAGAAGAAACTGAATTAAACCCGAATATAAGGTTTTCCCCTAACAGAGACTGGGAAAAGGAGATCCAATACAATCGATGAAAAGAACAAAACATGCCGAGAAGGACTTACCTGGATGAGAAAAACAACATCCATGAAGGAACCACATAGATACGACATGTGGAGAGGGAGTCGAGAGAGGAGGGTGGCGCGCCACCCATGGGTGCCCCGCCTTGGGTGTGTCGCGCCTCATGTAAGGGGAGGGAGAGGTGCACCTCTCTCTTCAGTTATCCATTAAATAAAAAAGTAAAAAACCCAAAACAAATATAATAATTAATATTATATTATTAATAATTATAATAACCATCATATTATTATTAGCACGTATTAATATTACACATCTTTAATAAACCCCAACTCCAAAATTACACACATCATTTAATTAAATTCATTTCCAACCGAATTTAAGTAAATAAAATTTAAAACTCTTTAATATTTAATTAAATTATGTCAACATTATTTAATTCAAAAAAATCCTGAAACCGTATTAATCATAATTTAATTAAATTCATTCAAACTGGATTTAATTAAATAATTTATCTAATAAATTTTATTTAATTAAACACTCTAAACACAATTTAATTAAATTTAAAACTCCAAATCATCAATAATATTTAACTGAATTCCCTCATCCTCAGTTTAATTAAATAATACCCCCTATTTCGCAATAAAAAATTAAATATTTCTTAACCTTGAATTTAATTAAATAAAACATCCATTTCACATTAATTAATTAAATTACTCATTAACTTGAATTTAATTAAATAAAACCCCAAATATTTATTTACACATAATTTAATACTACCATTTAAAATTACCCTTCTTTGGTAACCCTAAAATCCTCATTTATACATCATTTAATTAAATTAAACTCAACTCAATTTAATTAAATAAAGACTTCAACTCATCATAATTTAATATAAATTTAATTATATTCATAAAAATTTAATTAAATAACTTCTCTATATCAACATCATTTAATTAAATTATCTCTACTTTAATTTCATTAAATGAAACCCCCAATAGATCCTTTAATTAAATTTCCTTAAAACATGAATTTAATTAAAATAAAATTACCTCAATCAAAAAATTGGGTAAGCCGCACTGTTTAACTTGTATGGTCTGATAGACCATGCATAGACCATACAATATATACCAAACACCTAGAGTATCTTGCATGGCTAACCAGAATGGTTTAATTAACTGTGTGTATCCCCATTGAATGACATTGCCTTGCCTTTTTAAAACTGAGTATCCGAGTTCGGTGTTCTCAAAACACATCAAGACACCTGGGAAACTTCTAGAGACATTACTCAAGACTAATATTAAGACTTAAAATGAACCCAACTTGCACAACATCACGATGAAACATGGTTTTAAAACTGAACTCAGAATTAAATGAAAAATGTCAATAAAATCATATTCTAACCTGGTTTAAAAAACAAGAGACTTTAAAAAATGACATATTTATAAGATATGATAGGGATGTGTCAAAATAATCTCACCCAATAATATTTTGACCTGTTTCGGCAATTTTTCAACCTTATCTATTAGTTTTAACCCCCATTAAACCTCTTGATGATTATTATGAAATCAAATTATATTACTCAATAGGAGTGAGATAGTTTTTATAAAAGGAAAAGTAACCCATATGTGAAAAATATTTGATATAATTGACCATATGCCATATATTTATTAAAATATTATATATTTTTTTGAAATATTTTAACCATTAAATAAAATATTATTAAAAATAATATGCCATTAATGATAATTTTGAGAATATTCATATATTTTGACTGTAATGAAATGAATATAGTAATATAATTATAATATAAACTTTTAACACACCTCTAAGAAGTTTGATTTATATAAAAAATTAATGAAACACAATAATTCAATCAAATTGTTTAACTTTTAATGTTATTAAAAATCCTTTACTTAGTTTTTCTATTACTTGAATGAAACTATATTGACTTTGAATAAGAACATAAGTTAATTACCCCATCACTATGAATATAAAATAAATTACCATGATAAAAAATCATTCATCTTTCAAATAACTATTTTGAACTGAATATAACATATTTTCATCCCTCTTAAATAATAGTAGAATTAAAAAAGAAAAGAGAGAGAGAATTTGATTTTATTATATACTTAATATCATATTAAGGTCAATATAAAATGAAATAGGAAATAAATTCCAACATTTCTTATCATTGGATGATTATGATTGAGAAATACTTATTTAATAAAGTAATGACATGAGTTATAGATATTTTTGGGCCTTATATCATAGTATTAACATTGAATTACTATTACTAAGGTGATATATATTTATTGTGGTTACATTTCAAAATGACTAAAAATAAATGAGTTAAACACAATTTAAAATAGTTTTTAGAAAATTGAATTTTCAATCCCAAGAATGACCTTATACCAATATTAGGTATAATAATGATTACAATGTAATTAATTAGATTATTTATAATTAAATGAGACTTATGTTAGTTTAATATAAAGTTAAAAACATAATGATAATTCCATATTACATTATTTAAGTAAAATAAATGACTCTACCCAAAATAAATCTATAGTTTCAATATTCACATAAAAAATTTCTATAAAATTAAAAAAAACATCACATGAAGCTAATTTATACTTGATGGTATAATTTTTTCCCATTTTTTTTAATGTTTGAAGACTATAATATATAAATTAAATTATTGAATAAAACAACATAACTTAGGAAACTAAATTTAGTTAGATGTAATATATTTTCTATTTAATTAGGAAATTATTTAATATTATTTATGTGAATGTACCTATATAAAATCTATTTTATGAATATTGTTATTTAATAGAAGAGTTATATTATCAACATTACATGGTATGTCATAAATAGGTCACCAACATCCCAACCAGGTCTAAGTAACACACCCTAGGCCATTTTTACCAAAGAGTACAACCCCTCCTCACTTCATGGAACACAATATGGTTCAATTAAAAAAATTACAATTTACCCTTATCTAATATATAAGGGAATTTCTATTATCCATAAAAATAGGTGAGGTCACTTTTTTACCAAAAAGAAACATCATCTTCTAATGCATACAAGCATGCATCATCAGTGGAAAAATAATCCACCTGAAAATCATAATCCAAAAGCACATTTTAAATAAATCATGATTTATAAATAATATAATCACTAATTTAATATAAAAAATACAAAAAAAACTTGACTATGTTATTTTATATATATTTTAATAAAAAATTTTAGGTCCTCCTTAAAAACTATTTAGATAAGATATAAAAATCCATTTTACTCACACTTGTTCTTTGGCCAAAATCCCATAAAAATTTATCTAGATAACCATAACCTTTTTTTGAAGTACCATTTTAATAAAAATTCATGAAATCATTCAATTTCCTTTGATATACTATTTAAATAAAACCCCTTTTTAAAAACAACATTTTAAAAAGGAAACATATTTCTCATTGAAAAATATCTCACGCAATCACATAAAATACAAATAATTCCAAAAACACATGTTCAACTAAGGAATCACCAAACAACCATTTGATAAGCTATATAGTCCGTGTTTACTATTATACTAGTGTGAGATCATTGCAATTGATAGGGTGATACAAAAAATTTCATTTAACATGATATAACTGATAATAGTGATGGAATGGAAATATAAATCCATAAATAATAAAGTGACCTTTGAATTTTAGCAACAACTTCTGCAACCGATGATCTTCAGATCAATAATAATTATGTATCAACCTCCTCTATGTCCATGAGTACTTATCTATTCCATAAACACATGAAAATCAATAAACTACATATTTGAAATCTAAAAATTGTGATGACATAATTTACATCAAACTCACTAAAAACATCACGACAATGTAACTAAAAGCATCAAGGTGTGGTCTACTCTTGACATGAAATTTGTCATAATCCACCTAAAATACTAAAATTTATTCACTTGAATCAATGAATAAATAAAAAAATTTCTCTAGAAAATATTAATAATTATTTAGGGGAAAAAGATATAATAAGTGACACTATTAAAAAAGCATTAATACCTCCTCTCGATACCTTATCTAGAAGCCACACACACCAATTAAGTGGAATGATTCCACCATGATCTATCATAATTTTCAACATGAAACCCTAGTAGGAACAGAAAAATCTAAGAAAAATAGGTGGAAGGGAAAATAGGAGAATTTAAAAACTCTTACCTTTTATCAATTTGGTGAAACCCTCCCAAAACAATTGATTAATAATTGTAAATGGGAAGTATGGGTGATCGAAATAGGTCACACCCCATTTCCATCAATGAACCAATGAATTGGATCACGAGTGTAGTTCTATATACAAGCACTTATAAAATTAATAAATAGAAACATTAAAATATTAAACACATTTATCATAGTGTGAACATAATGGTCACACCCTGATAAATGTATAGTAGGTCCATGTCATGGAATTGACCCTCTAGGTTAGGGTGTAAACACCCCCAGTTAGAGATCCTTACCCCATTGTCATACATTAACACAAAATCACTATAATGATAATGACCTAACGCATCTACACAAGTTCCAGGTTTTAGAGTGTCTACTATAAGTCATAGTGTGACTAGACCTAGTCAAAGGGCCTAACCCCACACAACCACCAATTCCATGCGAAATGTCTTCCCAAATTTGGGCCAACATGCCTTGGAACCACGAAAACCTTCCTTGATCTCTTTCAGTTACCCAAACAAACCAAAACCAGCTAATCTCTTTATTGTGGCTCATATCCATAATACCATGATTCCCTGAATATATAATAATTCATTAACTAACACTTGATAACCCACTAAGAGTTTTGTCTCAAAAAACTAAGACCCTCGAAACATTTCATTAATCATTTAAAAAATGATAAAACTCATGATCCTTGATCCAAATCTAAATATTTAAATTTTCCCCAATTTTCAATGAATAATAGTGATGTGTGTCCTTGAAACTTCTCAACCATAACAGTTATCCTCAAGAATTACTGGATAGTGTGTGTAGTAAACAATACCGGGTTTCACTAAAAAATGATATATTGTTATAATATTATTATGGACTAGCCATTATGAATAGTATTAACTACATTTTTAATTTTATAACATTATTATTCATATTACACATTTTCTAGAATATGGTATGAGAACAAAATAAATTTTTCGTTAAATATTTATTTTTCAGAAATTATAGTTTTCTCTCTTTTTGATGGCGCACCCACCTTTAATATTGTTTTTGACATGTATATAAGTTCAATTTGACAAAATAAAATTCTTCTTTGGAATCAGGATATAAAAATTTACTTTGGATAAAATTTTCATATTATTCCGATAACTTTCATATTTTAATGAATAGTAAAAACATGCTATATTTTAATTAAAAACAACTTTTTTAATCGCAATAATTTATATGGTTAGATTATCATTTTAATTGGTTTTAAAGTGTAATTATAATATTTTTTTACCATTTAATCCAATGTTGTTCATTGGAATTAATTTCACTTTGAAATTGGATATAAACAAGTATCAATCTTTTGACTGTTTTTGTCTCTTAAAAACATGCTATTTGTTTTGATAACGGGAATTAATTTTAAAATTAATTAATTCCAATTCTTTGTTTTGAATTTTGAAAAATAGACATCAATTTTTAATTTGGAATATTAAATAATTCTTAGGCTGAATTTTTGGTATTTTTCTGAAAAACATCAATTTTCGATGAATAGTGAAACCACTTAGTTGTAGTTAAAAAATCTGACTTTTTCATTTAAATGAAATTTTAACACTTCTGTAAATTGAATATTGAAAATCCGAGAGACACGGTTAATATCAGGGACTAAAATGTGGTTCAATGAGATAAAAATAATTTTTGGTGAATAATGACTTTTTACTTTTTTTTTACCACGGTTAAAAGTAAATAGGGTAATTAAGGGTAAAAATGATATTATAATTACCCTAAAACATGTCATAATTCTATTAGATTAGTGTAATTCAACCAAAAACAACCTTACGAATAAAATATGACAATTTAGGCCCACATGGATTAGATTAAGACATTTATTATTAATTTATTTAAAGAAGGGTTAAAATAGTTAAAATCAAAGTTTAATAATTAAAGAATTTTTATTATAGGGTTATACATAAGATAAATTCGACTATAAATATTCATTAGAAATAGAAAAATATTTCCTACATAATTGTGTTTTATTTATAATTCTTGGACATTAAATAATTTAATTTATTTATGACACATTGATGATGCATTAATTATCTTATTAATGAAATATTAACATAATTGATGTTATAAATACCCAAGTAAATGTAATTTGAGACTTTTTATGAATTAAAATAATTTTATAGGTTAATATTACATGTTATTATTGATTTAGTTAACTTTTTAGAACTAATAAATCTGTTATTATTTTCACAAAAATCAATTACTAAAAACTGTCAAAATTTACCTAAAATAGTTTTTAAAACCAATATTATATTATTAATTGTTATTTTATTCCTAAAAATCTAAGGTTCGGAAAAATTACTTAGATAAAGTTATATATATTAATAATAAACAACTTGGGGTTCGGTTGTCTTGTTATAGTAAGTTTATTAACATTATAGTGTAAGAAAACAAGAAGACACGGTAAAAGAAAAACTATTTAACTTTAAGTTAAATCTAAATGATAAGGTTAAAATAGAAACTTAAACTTGTCTAAATTCTATTAAATGAGAGGATATCGACCCATCCCCAACTTAGCTTCGAAATACCTCTATTTTGAGCTATTAAAAACTGAATATGACTTTATAATAAAATAATATTTTTAGTTATTCCAAAGGTGCCCCTCTCCTCCCTTATAAAAGGGCACCTCCTCCCTCTCTTCCTCACACCACTTTTAGACCTCAAGCTCGGCCAAACTCTGACAAATTATCTTCTCCATTTCCCTATAAACATCCTAGAGGTCCTGGTATTCTTTAAAGACCAATTTTAGTGCCCTAAAAGGAGGTCTCAAAGAGGCACTTCAAAGAAGAGGTAATATCTGTTACCGATTATTTCAACTTTATTTCTTCTTCCGCTTATTCTTCTTTAGTTGTTTCATTATGAAGTAATAACATAAGTATCACTCATATACTGATATGTTATTATAAGTATGAAACAAACATATTTCATAATCTATCCATCCTACGGAAAATGAAATCACCGTGCGTGCGTACGTACAGAATACCGTCTCCACGTCGTGGTGTAATCTGTTTTCGACCACCACCTTACTTGGATGGGTATAATGGTGTAAATAAATAAATATATATGGTTATTGTAAAGTGATATTGATTTTGTAAAATTATACATACACTTTAATACAATTCCACGATCATGGGAATGATATCATCGTTAGTGCGTACGTACGGACTACTGTCTCCACGAACGTGATGAGATTCATTTTCCATGATTAACAATTTAAGAATGATTATAAAGTATATATAATTAATAATAATAATATATATATCTATATCATCTACTTACTTCCATTCAAGTCAAAAAAGAAAGGAAAACAACGTTCATGCGTACGTACGGCCTACCATCTCCATGAACGGTGTATTTATTTCCACTTATCGATCTATTATATATATGTATATTGTAAATATATATTATATATAAATAATTTTTTACATTATATAAGTAAGAAAATCATGATATAAGTAATAATAATATCAATAATGACATGTCAAAAAACGTACGATGTAAGAAACAATTTTACCCAAAACACTACTTTAACATGGAATTGACAAATGAACGGGTAATATAAATACCTAAGTGAACCATATATGATATAAAGAAATGAATATTATTCTGTAATAAGTCAATGACATTATTTAAATCATTATACAGGAGGTTCGGATACATACGAAGCATATCAGACATAAGGTAATGGATAATTTTTCAAATCTCATTTTTATCCGAGATTGCTTATACGTAAGTATTTAATGGGGTTATTGTTATCATCCATGTACATGTTTCCTAAAAGTGTGTTTTTATGTATTTTTAATGTCCTTTTTACCCATTTTTTACTTTTTCTACATGGTATGTAAGGAATCTTTTTTTTTACGTTACAAGGTACTTTTTGACTTTTGCGAAAAAAGTACGAGGAGAATGTTTTTTTAACTTATATGGAATGAAAAGATTTTTACGGGTTTATAAAGCCTTATTTTCACGAAGCTTCCTCCAAAAGATTTCATGACTATTTTAAACAAAATCTTTTTCTTTTAAAATTTCATGACGTTTTGTGAAAAGAAATTGATTTTGAAAAATAAAGGATATTTTCCTCAAGAATTCATTTCAAGTGTTTTATCAAATCCATTTTCCATCTAAGATGACATTATTTCATATGTCTATGTTTCAAGTATAATGTCTCTATAATTTACATGGTTTCAATTTTCTTATTATGAAATTATATCAATTTCTTTTATATAGATTATATGATGATGGGATGATGTTTATGAAACCCATTTTATTCGTTGGGTTATTATGAATGATGTATGTTTATTTTGTGGCACAAGTAAGAATTAATTCATTATGAGATGGGTGAGACCTATATCTGCCTCCAATGCATTGGGTAAAGATTTATATCTCATGATATAGACATGGATGGAATGGTAAGTTAATCCAGTTCAGTGTTAGAGGACTAAAACGAGGATTGAACTCGATTCCGAAAGGGACTTTGTCCACTAAGATGGTCTTGGCATCAATGCCTTGGCTACTATGGAAATCATGACATGTGCTGAATGGTTTCCATAATTACATGTTTTATTCCCATAATATTTTGTTGTGATTGATGTTCCCTTATGATATATGCCTTACGTACTTCCAAGATTCATGTCTTTGCTCAAGATTTTTATGTTTAGATTTTATGTTCAAGATTTTGCATTCAAATGTTCATGGATTGTTTTATGTTCTCTATGTTTACCCTTCCTGGTCATTTGAGATCACCCCTTTTATGTTTCATTTTCCCCAGGATATAAAGAATTGTTTTAGGTAAGAAAAAAAGGGAAGATCTTTATGGGAGAGGTTGAAGATATTTCACCACGATTAGAAGATTACGTTCCGTGTTTCCAAAGACACTAAACTATTACGGTCCCTGTGTGTCTGTTTTTGTTATGTACTAAGTATTCCGAAAAAGTGATGTAATGTCCATGTACGTCATGCTTTGGGTCTCTATAGTTGGTATCAGAGGAAATGTTTAGTTAACCTTTGGAAACTAGGATTCGAAAAATTTAGTGAGATCCCTAGAGATATTTCTAAGGTATGTCTAGGGATGTCCCTAAAGTTAAGTATACGTATAGGTTATAGTCCCAGAATTGCGCTAACAATATTCGAATTAAACCTAAGATTTTAGATACTGAAGGTACTCCCCATTTATTATGTTCTTTTCCCTAGCATGATTTTTGCCTCTCACACTATTCTTTTTGGGTTTTAGACGATGGATGGAACCCGAAGGAACCATGTTTATAAATGTAATGGAAAATGAAATGATTGTCCTCCTAAGCAAACCAATGTTATGGGAGATGGAGTGAAAAATCTTATTTCTATACATACACAAGCTATGAATCATTCTGGACTTTCAAATGAGCAGAAAAGGGAACAATATTCTATTGAGTCCTTCATGAGGCAACGTCCACCTTCTTTTAGTGGGTCTTCTGATCCACTTGTTGCTGAACAATGGATCAGTACCACTGAAAAGATATTTTTAGTTCTTCAATGTTCTGAACATGATAAAGTCATCTTAGCAGTATATCGTTTGGAAGTTGAAGCTGATCAATGGTGGAATCTTATCAAGAATACGAGGCCAAGAGATGAAATTGAGTCCATGGAGTGGGACGAGTTCAAGAACTTATTTTTCAATAAGTACTTACCTCGTATTCTTCGAAAAAAGATGGAGAACGAGTTTCTTGAACTAAAGAAAAAGGATGATGAATCTATTGGTATATAAAAAGCGAATTTTACAAGGCTTACAAGGTATGCATCTGGATTTATCTTCCAAACTGAAAGTAAAGTTGATCGATTTTTCCGTGTCTTAAAACCAAGTCTTCGAAGGGCATTAGATATAAGAGACATCAGTAGCTATGAAGAAATTCTGCGTTGTGCTATCAAGGTAGAACTGGAAGTTGGTGTAACATATCCATCTCATGGTTTTGACAAGAAACGAAATATGGAGTTCAAGGAGAAATCATATAATATTGGTGAAAATAAGATGAATGATTCCTTATGCTCTAAGTGTGGAAAGAAGCATGGTGGAAATTGTCTTAAAGGGACTAGAAAATGTTTTATGTTTGGAAAAGAAGTTCATCGAGCAAATGAGTGTCGAAGTAATGAAAAAAGGGTTTCTAATGATGTGAATAAATAAAAGACTTCAGAGAACGCACCGCCAACACTTCAATGATTCAAGTGCAAGGAAATGGGGTATTATGCTAATAAATGCCCTAATCCACGGGATAATGATGATCAATGTGAGAAACCTCTTAAAGAAAAGGATAAAGGGAAGTCTCATTCGATCACTATTTGTGATGTTGAGTATGAAAATGATGTTGTATAATGATTAAGTGTTTATGTAATGGAATTTCAAAATATTATCATGGAATCTCATTTATGCTATTGTGGAATTTTGGAATATCTATGTATTGGTTTTCAATAATTATTTGGTACTGGTAACCATGAAAAAGTGATTGAAATATTTTTGGAAAGTAGATGAAATGCGTATAATGAAGGGATAAAAAGAAAATAATATGATAGTAATCATGAGCTCATGACTGATATAAGGACTAAGTGATATTATGGTTTGAGTATATAGAATTTTTGGGATTTAGGTATGTGGAAAGTGTTAAAATTTAACAAAATTCATGTTTTCACTAAGGTTCAATGGGTATTCATTCTTTAAGAGAATACATGATTAAGGTATTCACATGTTTGTAATTTGACCAACAAGATATATCTTATGATATATGAGGGATAAATGATGGCATTCACGTGATTATTATGTGACATTTCAAGTAATCATTTTCTTTATACTATGAGCTTGGACCGAATTATTTTAGATAAGCTTAAAGAATTTAATGGATTATGTTGGACATAAGTTATTATTGTTTAAGGATAGAACTTTTTTCAATATTATTTATGGGATGTTATAATAATGTAGTTTTAGAAAAAGGACAACCTGCAAGACGGGTGACAGCCTATCGCGTCGGACAATGCTGTGAGAATCGAACCCACAACCGAAGTGCGCCAGGACTTTATCGCCTACCACTGACCAACAGGAAGTCCCTGGTTAGTAGAAAGTAGTTTTATTTTATTAAGAGGTATGATAGATGATGTATAAGTCCATGTTTGGAATCATATCTGATTAACCTCACCATACATGGACTTATGTTTTCGATAACTTTTTCTACCCTTTTCTTTGAGATGGATGGAATGACCCATCATTCTATCACATGATCTGTTAGCACTTCACGAATAACAAATTCAACTTCCTTTCATTAAGACATTAAGTGGAAATTGTTCAAAGCACGAGCAATAGTGAGATTCTACCAAAATCAAGCAAGTTTTTCTTCTAATTCAAAATTTTCAAGTTTAGGGAAATGATATTGAAAACCAAAAATGTTGTCCTAGTGCTTTTATATCCGGAGAATCATATGGTACCTTAGATCATCGTAAATCTATGGCTTTGTGATTGTTGGCTTTTTCATAGCCATGTTCTCTACCACTCTCTATCAGAACATGATGGTTAGATTTCTCTTCCATATCCATATTTTCACCTATGTTCTAATATGTGGTAACCCAGTGATTAGTTTATTTGGGTAACCGTTACGTTTCATACAATAGTTTTTAAAGTTAAGTTTTGGTATTTCATTTTACGATGTGGGTTTCAATTATATAAACTTTCAAGTAGAAAACCATGTATAACCCCGACGAATTTCGAGGGAGAAATTCATTTTAAGGGGGGTAGAATGTAACAACCTGATATTTTATGATAAGTATTCTTTTTAATTTATTTGATGTCATGTGTTTTATGCTACAACACAATTATCTTGTGCTATACACAACATTCTATTAGCTTGAAGTATATGAAACACTATTCTAGGCTTTCATTACATGCAATCACGACCTACCTAGATAGCGTGTGTAGTACACAATTACGGGTTTCACTAAACAACGATATATTGTTATAATATTATTATGGACTAACCGTTATGAATAGTATTAACTAAATTTTAAATTTTATAACATTATTATTCATCTTACACATTTTCTAGAATATGGTATGAGAACAAAATAATTTTTTTGTTAAATATGTATTTTTCAGAAATTATAGTTTTCCCGCTTTTTGATGGCGCACCCACCTTAAATTTTGTTTTTGACATGTCTATATGTTCAATTTTAAAAAATAAAATTCTTCTTTGGAATCAAGATATAAAAATTTACTTTGGATAAAATTTTCATATTATTCCGATAACTTTCATATTTTAATGAATAGTAAAAACATGCTATATTTTAATTAAAATCATCTTTTTTCATCGTAATAATTTATATGGTTATATTATATTTTTAATTGGTTTTAAAGTGTAATTATAATATTTTTTTACCATTTAATCCAATGTTGTTCATTGTAATTAATTTCACTTTGAAATTGGATATAAACAAGTATCAATCTTTTGATTGTTTTTGTCTCTTAAAAACACGCTATTTGTTTTGATAACGGGAATTAATTTTAAAATTAATTAATTACACTTCTATGTTTTGAATTTGGAAAAATAGACATCAATTTTTAATTCAGAATATCAAATAATGCTTAGGCTGAAGTTTTGGTATTTTTCTAAAAAACATCAATTTTTGATGAATAGTGAAACCACTTAGTGGTAGTTAAAAAACAGACTTTTTCATTTAAATGAAATTTTACCACTTCTGTGAATTGAATTTCTAAAATCAGAGAGACACAGTTAATATCAAGGACTAAAATGTGGTTCAATGAGATGAAAATAATTTTTGGTGAATAATAACTTTTTACTTTTTTTTACCACGGTTAAAAGTAAATAGGGTAATTAAGGGTAAAAATGATATTATTATTACCCTAACACATGTCCTAATCCTATTGGATAAGTGTAATTCGACCAAAAACAACCTTAGGAAAAACATATGACAATTTAGGCCCACTTGGATTAGATTAGGACATTTATTATTAATTTATTTAAAGAAGGGTTAAAATAGTTAAAATCAATGTTTAATAACTAAAGAATTTTTAATATAGGTTTATACATAAGATAAATTAAACTATAAATATTAATTATAAAGATAAAAATATTTCCTACATAATAGTGTTTTATTTATAATTCTTGGACATTATATAATTTAATTTATTTATGACACAATGATGATGTAGTAACTATCTTACTAATGAAATATTGACATAATTGATGTTATAAATACCCAAATAAATGTAATTTGAGACTTTTTATGAATTAAACTAATTTTATAAATTAATATTACATGTTAGTATTGATTTAGTTAACATAATTAGAACTAATAATCCTGTTATGATTTTCACAAAAATCAATTACCAAATAGTGTCAAAATTTACATAAAACAGTTTTTAAAACAAATATTATATTTTTAATTGTTATTTTATTTTTAAAAATATAAGGTTCGGCCAAATGACTTAGATAAGGTTATATATATTAATAATAAACAAATTGGGGTTCTTTTGTCTTGTTATAATAATTTTATTAACATTATAGTGTAAGAAAACCAGAAGACACTATAAAAGAAAAATTATTTAACTTAAAGTTAAATCTAAATGATAAGGTTAAAATAGAAACCTAAACTTGTCTAAATTCTATTGGATGAGATGATTTAGACCCATACCCACATTAGATTCTAAATAGCTCAATTTGGAGCTATTAAAAACCTAATATTACTTTATAATAAAATAATATATTTAGTTATTCCAATGGTGCCTCTCTCCTCCTTTATAAAAGGGCACCTCCTCCCTCTCTTCCTCACACCACTTTGAGCCTTCAAGCTCGGCCAAACTCTGAAAAATTCTCTTATCCACTTCTCTAGAAACATCCTAATTGTCCTGCTCTTCTTCAAAGACCAATTTTACTACCCTAAAAGGAGGTCTCAAAGAGGCACTTCAAAGAAGAGGTAATGTCCGTTACCGATTTTTTCATCTTTATTTCTTCTTCCACATATTCTTATTTAGTTGTTTCATTATGAAGTAATAACATCAGTATCAATAATATACTAATATGTTATTATAAGTATGAAACAACCCTATTTCACCATCTATCCATCCTACAGAAAACGAAATCACCGCGCGTGCGTACGTACAGAATACCGTCTCCACGCCGTGGTGTAATCTGTTTTCGACCACCACCGTACTTGGATGGGTATAATGGTGTAAATAAATAACTATAGATGGTTATTGTAAAGTTATATTGATTCTGTAATATTATATAGACACTTCAATACAATTCCATGATCACGGGAATGATATCATCACTCGTGCGTACGTACGGACTACCGTCTCCACGAATGCGATGAGATTCATTTTCCATGATTAACCATTCAAGAATGATTATAAAGTATATATAATGAATAATAATGAAATATATTACATAATGAAGATAATGGATTTATGTATATATATATATATATGTCATCTACTTACTTCCATTCAAGTCAAAAAAGAAAGGAAAACAGCATTCATGCGTATGTACGGCCTACCGTCTCCCAGAACGGTGTATTTATTTCCATTTATCGATCTATTATATATATGTATATTGTGAATATATATTATATATAAATAATTTTTACATCCTGGAAGTAATTAAGTCATGATATAAGTAATAATAATATCAAGAACAACAAGTCCAAACACGTACGATAAAAGAAACAATTTTACCCAAAACACTACTTTAACATGGAATTGACAAATGAACGGGTAATATAAATACCTAAGTGAACCATATATGATATAAATAAATGAATATGATTCTTTAATAAGTAAATGACATTATTTAAATCATTATACAGGTGTTTCGGATACATACGAAGCATATCAGACATAAGGTAAGGGATAATTTTTCAAATCTCATTTTTATCTGAGATTGGTTATACGTAAGTATTTACGAGGGTTATTGTTATCATCCATGTATATGTTTCCTAAAAGTGTTTTTTATATATGTTTAATTTCCTTTTTACCCATTTTTACTTTTACTACATGGTATTTAAGGAATATTTCTTTTGTTTACGTTACAAGGTACTTTTTGACTTTTCCGACAAAAGTACGAGGATAATGTTTTTTTAACTTATATAGAATGAAAGGTTTTTTACAGTTTTATAAATCCTTATTTTCATGAATCTTACTCCAAAATATTTCATGAATATTTTAAACAAAATCTTATTCTTTTAAAATTTCATGACGTTTTGTGAAAAGAAATTGATTTTGAAAAAGAAAGGATATTTTCCTCAAGAATTCATTTCAAGTGTTTTATCAAAACCATTTTCCATCCACGATGACATTATTTCATATGTGTATGTTTCAAGTATAATATCTCTATGATTTACATGGTTTCACTTTTATTATTATGAAATGATATCCATTTCTTTTATATGGATTATATGATGATGGGATGATGTTTATGAAACCAATTTTATTTGTTGGGTTATTATGAATGATGTATGTTTATTTTGTGGCACAAGTAAGAATGATTTTATTATGAGATGGGTGGGACCTATATATCCCTCCAATGAATTGGGTAAAGATTTATATCTCATGAGATAGACATGGATGGAATGGTATGTTAATCCGGTTCAGTGTTACAGGACTGAAATGAGGAGTGAACTCGATTCATAAAGGGACTTTGTCCACTAAGATGGTCTTGACAGCAATGCCTTGGCTAATATGGAAATCATGACATGTGCTGAATGGTTTCCACAATTACATGTTTTATTCCTATTCTATTTTATCGTGATTGATGTTCCCTTATGATATATGTCTTACGTACTTCCAAGATTCATGTCTTTGCTCAAGATTTTGATGTTTAGATATTATGTTCAAGTTTTTGCATTCAAATGTTCATGGATTGTTTTATGTTCTCTATGTTTACCCTTACTGGGAATTTGAGCTCACCCCTTTTATGTTTTCTTTTCCCCAGGATATAATGAAATGTTTTAGGTAAGAAAAAAAGGGAAGATCTTTATGGGATATATTGAAGATCTTTCACCACGATTAGAAGATTACGTTCCAGGTTTCCAAAGACACTAAACTATTACGGTCCTTCTATGACTGTTTTTGTTATGTACTAAGTATTCTGCAAAAGTGATGTAATGTCCATGTACATCAAGCTTTGGGTCTCTACATTTAATCCTCATATACAACGATTTTTTATATTAAGATCATCTTTACTATGCTCTTAGACATCAAAAATATGATAATATGGACTCATCAATGTGTGATTTGATCCATTGTCTTTGAAATCTAGATTATAGGGACACAATTTTGTGAGGATAATTTTTTTCCTTCTAATAGAATAAAACAACCCTAACAACCACATGATGAATGTTACCCAACTAGGATAATCTACATGTAATCCATCTTCTTCCTCAATAGCCTAATATTTCAACGATAGTTTATCTTCTTTTTTCCTTATCCCATCCATAAACTAGATATAACTAGTGGTTTGTTTTGTATGGATATACTCTATTTTTTATCTTGAAAATTAGATGCATTGTTTAATATTTTTTTTTCAGAGTTTCTATTTGTATTTTTATAAAATCGTCTAAGAAACCATCTCATAAGATACGGATTATAATTAATTATCTTCTTCTTATCCTTAATGATTATGAAATGAATCCGAATGTGGGAAAAATATTTATACATGGGTAAATTAAATTACCTGAATCTGGATAAAAACAATCCTATTTTTCAAAGAAAACTAAATCTATAAGATATTTTAGATATATCTTTTTTATTTTGTGATACACTATATTTTGGTGTGATCTTCCTCAACATTAACCATTAAATTGTTTGATCTATTCCATTGAAATGTTATTTTTTGGTAAACTACTATATCAAAAAAAATACATAAGATATCTAATTTAAAATTCCTACAAGTATTATGTTATAATATTCAAAATATATTCAAATATTTTTTGATCTTGAATATATTGCAACATGACACTATTCTTTATAGTGTAAAGACTTACTTCCCAATCCAACAAATATTTCATCCTTTTTACCAGAAGAAAATATTATACAGTGAAATTATAATGTCATATAGTGGTTCTTATAATCATTGAATGACCATGGAATTAATCTTGAAATACTATTGGATTCCTCCCAACCAACTAATTCCGATATAAAACTATTTCTATTAGTCTCTTAGTATAGCATTTATTCCTACTATAGTCAATTCATTTTCCCCAATTAATGTCCGGTTAATAATTTTATGGTGTATAACTCTAGAAACAAGAAATACATGGCTCATGTTTCACTTTTATAGATCTTTTGGACCTCATCGGTTTATCTCACATAGCTTTAAAACTATAAATATTATTCTTCTAAATCAATATGTTTCAATGCTGTCATTTTATTCAGGAGACATCCATTAATTTTAAACTTCCATAGTAATCTCACATATAATAAATTGTTTCACAGTTTTTTTTACTGTCACAATATGTATATCCTACTATTTCCTAATTTATTCTTACAAAACCTCTATATAATCTCATTGAAGGATATATTATATCATGGTTAATATTTTTCTAGTGTGATTACATTTAATTAAAAATACTTCCATGTTTCACTATATAAATTCATGAAAGATCCTACTTCTTTGAACACATTAGTATGCCAAAATAGAAATAACATTACTAATTTATCACATTTTAATATAGGTTATTCCTTCACACTCCAAGTCTTGATCTCCTTGTTATATAACCATAATATATAATTATATCACTTTTCTTCCTCTATCACAACTATATATATTGACTATATGAGAATAAATACCTTTTTATAAGATATGTGATGATCATCAATAATAGTCAGTGAAATGTTTTTCTATAAATTCTTCACCATTGGGTAAACTAGGATTGTCAACTGATTATTCTCTTAAATCCATCCAATTAATACATTAATTGAAAATAGTAATTTACATCAAATCCAACTTATATTAAAACAATAACCTATTCAATGTACATGAATTTAAATTAAATGATTGACTTTTTTTCATTATTCCCTAGGTTATAACTAATAAATATTTTCTATAAGAAATACCCTGAATAACCTATTAACATGCCTTATTCTATATGTTATACATATAATAATTGTATTCTCTTATGTAGAGATTTAAAACATGTCCTATGATACTATATATAATGGATCAAAGTTCTTGGAATGACTTATCACTTTGGTGTCATAATATAGATGTTGTACATTGACTTTAGAATAGATTCAGGTTATTTTTATAAAATTTAATATTAACATGATTATGTATATTCCATGTCATTCTTGTGTGTATTTTGAATGTTTTTGTTCAATTAAAGTCATGATCAGTTATATGGACACATATTCTTCTCCTTTTAGTTTAAATACCTTGATAATTATTAAAGATGATTTCTTTCTTGATTATGGCTGCCACATTTACCATTGATAAAAATGTTAGTTGGGTTTCATATATGTTTATGTATTATTTCCATATGAACTATTTAATAATGTACTGGTCATTTGTAATGTAGTTGTTGAGATGTTATCTCAATTCCCTAAATAAGTATACCCATTCATTATTTTCCCTCAGATGGTTTGAGCCCATGACTTATTATACACCATTACCATTCAACCTTAGGACATGTGTTTCACCTTTAATTGGTAAATGCACATATTATTATATGAGAATGTTTAAATATTTATATTTGTGGTATTAGACTCTGGATTATTGGGAAGTGTTACTTGGTTTCCCTTTTTAGTCTTTATCCAATGATGGATTGTTGCTCAAAGTAGGTATGTCAAATATAGACCAAATTGGTATAGGTAGTTACATGATGTTTCTTATAATTAATGTTTTAGTTGTTTTCATACTATTATTACCATGTCATGATAATTTTTTACTAACACTATTTTGTTATATATGTATATTAATGAATGTAAATTCTCATTCATACACCTGATTATTCATTACATATTATATTCCATCCAATGTTAAAAATTTTACTCATGAAAAAGGGGAAGGGGGGGGGGGGGGGTTTGAAGGACCAACCACACTAACAACCCATATCATGGTGGTTGGAAATAATGGAGACCAAGGGCATATCCCCGTATAAGGTTCACCACCTATAGTTTTATACTAGACACATTAGTAAGACACATTACCCATGTACCAGGAACCACAAAAGATTCCATATGGTCTGCCACTTTGTTCCCCTCTCACCACATGTGCGAAATAATTGCTTTTTCATTTAGGAGTCAGTTACACAATATAATTGTATAGGTGATAGACCAGGGTTTGGTACCTCTGCCGATAAGAGCGCTGTGGGTAATCATAGAGCCCGTTTCCATATGGGTAATGGAAAAATTACACAGTATACGCATGTTTGTGGTTCCCTATTGAGTATATATATGCTCGTTCCATGTATGGAAACTCTATTAGAAATGAAACTATTCATGTGATTACATCTAAGTACCTTACTAACAGTGGTGTGTTCATGAATCGACTAGTATTTTTTATTATAGGAGTTAAACCATCATTGAGTTTATATCCTAGTTAGTGTATCTATGTTTTAATTGACATTATGAGTCGATTAGTTAGGGTTTCCCATTGTTAATATGTTGTATATTACACAAAATAAACTTTCTATTAATGGCCTATAAGGCCATGTTTCATTTCTGATTACTACATATAGTTGATTTTTGTATATTAAAATCTTTTATAGACATTTTGTGAGTTTTTTATACTAGTTTGATTAGTATTAAAGTATCATGCATTTTTTTAACTTTTTTTCATTGTAATTTTATCAATAGGGGCATTGATAATATATTATAACAGTTTGTTCTATAATTTTATCACCCCTAAGGTAATTATGGATTTCCAATATCCCTTGAATATGATTTATATTTTATTTTAATGGGGAAAAATACCTCCCATATGTGTTTAATCAGACCCCTGGTGCCTACACTAGATTATATAGATTAAGAGGTTCACCTGAGGTGCTTTTATGATTTCATTTGAGTATAGACTATGAGTTCTAGTCATAGATTTTATAAGTGGAATTAGTTTGATGTTGGGGTATTATGATTTTCAAATATTTTGGACAAAATATAGCCCCATAAAAACCTAATAAACAACCAAAAGTCCCGATCAACCTCTTTATGGTGTAATCTCATGTTCTATGTGATTTATCGGTAATAAGTCATAACTATTATTTTGAGTGATGTCCTCATTTTTATATATGAAGTTTCACCAGGAGAAACATGAGAGGTTTTTTGGGATAAAATGAGATCCATAGTATTTATGCAATCATATATAATAAAGTCTAGTATAACATTTGGAAATGTATATCATTATTATATTATATTTAATATATGGGTTTGGAATTAAATAATTAAAAAATAATAATGTATATTGTAATATTCTGTATACTCTAATAGGTGTTTTATAATAAAATAAATTCACTTGCACAAATTTTTGATTTTGATCATGTTATCTATTTCCATTTATGTTGTCATTTTATAATGATAACTATTCTATATTTTATTACATCTTTGTTATATGAGATCTAAACATTAGTTTATGAGCTAATTTTTATAATGAAAATGTTTTTCTAACTTTCTATATTGATTAAATGCCTAACTAGTTTCCAAATTTATTTTTTAGTATGTATTTATAAATACACTGAATGTTCTTGCTACATATTTTATGACTAAAAATCCCATATCAAGATACCCAATTTTTTTGTATAATAGAAATTTTCACGATTTATTACCCCAAATCATGATATATACTCTCTAATTATAATATATTGATAGAGTAACTTTTTTAAATAATATTTGTTTTTGACATGATATATATTGAATCTATGATACAATTTCTATGATTTAAGTAGATATATACGAAGTATTAATGTTTTTTTAAGTATTAAAATTGCATGCAATTTAATTATTAAAAAGGAAAATGGTTTGATACTTTTTATTTTAAAGGGTAATTGTATTAAAAATGTGATATTAAAAAATAAATTAGTATATTTTGTATAGTGAAATTGGGATTTTTTTTCTAAAAAATCTAATTTGTTAAACAAGTTGGTTTTCTGAAATCCAATTTCTATGAAAATGGATTTGATCAGTGATTTTAAAATAAGATTTTTTTCCATAAAAATGATTTAACAAGACAATGTTGTGAAAAATTTGAATTTAGTGGTAAATCCTTCATAGGAGACCCTAGGTCACTGTTATGATCAAGAATACCATAAAGGCACAAATATTTTTTAGTAGTATTTGAGGATCTAATGTAATGAAAAGTGTCTATTGGGTATTAGAATGTTATTTTATTATATAATTATTTTTTCTTTTGGTCACACATCAGAAGTGTGGTAGATATTTGGGATGGGAAATAAAATTTTACTGGAAATTGATTATTTATATATAGACTTTATTTCTCTATAATAATTTTATTTGGTAGTGTTGAAGGTTTTATAATCCTTTAAGAATTAAATATGAATAGTATAATGAGTGATTTGGGATTCAAATGGATTTGTTAACTACACAAGATTCTCATTAATGATTGAATTATTCTGTATTTTGTGATTCGGGATTGAACTTTGTATTATTCAATTATTTAGCTTAACATTTGAAATGGTTTATCAAAAATTTAATGAATAAATTGGTAAATGTATTGTAATATGGAGGAGGATTGAGGTATATACGAGGTATTATTTTTTGGTATATGAATGCATATGTAATTATAAAGCACGAGATGTGTCATGATGGGGAGTTTATAATTACCCATGCCATTAATTATTTTATTTTATAAAAAATTTGGTCTTTCTTGTGAATTGTAGTTATAGAAGGAACAATAGTTGTTGAATTTTTTATTTTAGAAAGGTGGTGATTGTTAATTTTGGGATTCAATTTTATATTATGTGGTTAGTAGATTAAATTAAAGGTATTTTTTCAATTGGTGAGATATTGGTTCGGAGGGGGGGGGGGGGGTTAACAGGTTTCAACCAAAACTCATAGGGTATAAATGACACAAGGTACCTAGTAGGTTTTCAGTAAGTACGTTGGGGTCTTGACAGTAGAGGGGGCCTCTAGGTGGTTCCAATAGGCTATCTAGTGATGGGTACCCTCTAAGAAAAGTTTGTTTTTAATTTATGAATTGAATATTCAGTAATTTCACCTCTGAATTATTACCCCCTTTCACCATATCATTGATCCATTATCCTTTCCACTATATATAAGCCTCTCTTATATATCCTAAATCTAATCTTATTCCCATGATAATTCCATGTGATACCAATTTATATAAAATGAGTTCCCCATGTTAAATCAAGGTAATATTTTTCTCCCAATCTATTCTATCAGTTTACAACCTTATTTTTTGATTTCCCATTATTTTGATTGAAGTTTTGAAATGATATTTTAATAGTTCAGGGTGGAATCTCTTTTTAGGGGTTATATATCCCTTATCTAAATGAGTCCATCATGGATTATTTTTCCTTTGTTTACAAATATTTTAATATAAATATATTATAGTGGGACATTTTCAATGGGTTTTATGGAATTTGGTTAAAATTGTGATATGATTTAGTTTTAGCAATTCAAGATTTTGGTTGGTTCTTTTTTTAGTTGAATTAATTGATTTCTCTCTTGGGTTTCTATTAGGTTTATTTTTTATTTTTTATAGTAATTATTTTAATAGACTTAATTATTTATGGATGTTTAGTTTAGGTTTTTTAGTTTTTGGTTGAGATTTTCTAGGGTGGATAAAGCTCATCATGGAATATGGTAGGGGGCCTCAAATATTTGAGTGAATTATCAAGAAATTCCTAAAATATTTCTATCATTGATTTTCCTAAATGTAATAAGAAAGAGGAATATTTTTTTAGATTTATAAATTATTTTTTACAGACACTATTTCTATATAATAAAATAATTTTCTCCAAAAGTAATTTTTTTAATCAATTTTTGTTATGGTTTTATTTTCATTTATTCATTTTTTTTGAAAGTTATCAAAAAATTTGGAAATTTTTTTCTCTTAGTTATGTCAATGTTTCATTTGATTTTAAAAACCAAGATTGTGTCAATTAGGATTAATTATTTTTTGGATATTATATATATTGTTTCATATATATAAAATTATCAGATAAAATAAAAAGATGTAGGATTTTGAATAGTTAAAAAAACACATACGTATTCATGTGAGCCAATTAATAAATTTTTTGGGTTATTTTTAAAATGCGCATCATAAAGACTCTATGATTAATGTTCAAGTAGTGTAATAATCATTGGTTAGGTACCTCTTACATCTACACATTTTATCTGATAAAAATGAATATCATTTCATTTCAAGAAAACCATATTGAGTTATAAGTAAATCATCCAATTCTCATCTCCAATTAATGGTTTCGTCATTGGTGATGTGATGGAAAGTTTAGTTAGATGGAATGGAATGATGAATCAAGTGTTCGTCTATCTTTTAAAACTATTTTTTAGAAAATAAAACATTATTTTTTTAGAAACTAACATGTTTTCCTCAGATAAGGTGAAATTATTTAATTATATATATTTTATTACTAAACTCATACCATGATTTTATAAAAAAACTTCTATTTTAGAAAACCTAAATTTTATTATTATTGGAAATTTTTTGATTTAAAAGTAAAATTTTAACATGAAATTAAAATTTTCATTCTTTTAAAATGGTATAAATCTTGTAGAATGGTTTCCATAACTAAATATTCACCAATCCAAAAAAAATATATTTTACTTAAATGAGCTCAAAATAATACAGACTTCTTTCAAAGATAACTTAATCTCTTGTACATGAATTTAAACTCAATGCATGATATTTTTTTAATTCTTCACTAGGTTAAAAATATTATTTGTTATATGTAATAACATGAATTAAAAATTACCTAGTTTGATTCTATATTTTATCTTTGTAATGATTGAGTTCTCTTATACCTATATAGAAAATAATTCACATGATTTTATGAATAAGTGAAAAAAATACTTGTCATAAATTAACACATGGGTACCTTAATGATTTTTTTATACCATGACATGAGAAATTTTTGTTTTTATGTTTATAAAATTTAATATTAACATGATTAGGTATCCATGAGATTATATATTTATATTTCGTGTCATTCTTGTGTGTATTTTTGAATCTTGTATTGTGGTTACTTTAGAGATTGGTTGCATTGGATCATGACTTTATATTATTAGTTTTAATAACATGATATTTTATTATATATTATTGGTTATTGATAATAGATACCATATTTATTATTGATAAACTTGTTATATTGGCTATGTATATGTACTTATATTCTTTTTATATTAACAATTTAATCAAGTACCAGTCGTTGAAATCAAGAAGGTTGGGATAGGTCCATGGTGCCCTGGCTTAGTATAACTGTTCACATTTTTCATTTGGAAGAGTTGAGGCCCAAAATTATCGTACACCATTTCATTTTACCCTTGCATGGGTGTTTCACAATAAATTTGTATACACACATCTATTCATATGTATAGGTGAATATATGTACATGTGTGTAATAGGACTCTTGATGGATGAGAAATGTGGAACGATTTCCCAGTGCACTCCATCTTATATCATGAGTGGAGGCTTGTATTAAATTTGTTAGTTATATTTCCTCTTGGTATAGAGATTACTTGATGTTTAAGATAATTGATCTATTAACATCATGATAATTTTTTTTCCATGTAGTTAATTGTTTTCATAAAACTATTTTATTACTTATATTTAAAATATGTAGAAATTTTCATGTATACACCTTATTTTTAATTATTGAGTTGAGGTTTATTATTAGTTAAATACTAAGTATGTATATACAAAAACTCTATAGAGATAATGTAGTGGAAATGGAACACTTCAGGTGATTCCATTCAATTACCCATTTAGAATTGGAGAGTTTGTGGCTTGATTAGTGTTTGTTATTGTAGAATTTCGGACCCCATTGAGTCCATGTAATTAATGGATACTTGGTGTTATGATGGGAATGCAGATTTGGATGTATAATGGCTTTCAATTTTTAATATAATTAGGATTCATATCATAGAGGTTCTTCTCCAGAACCGTATGGTCATGTTTGGTTTTCACTTTTTATGTATAGTTTTTTTTGTTTCACTCTTTTTAATATTTTTTATTTATATTAGTGGGATTATTGGTATTCATTTATTATATATCTATCTAACCTTGATATTATCCTTGTGGTTTTATCTATTGGTGTATCAATAGTAGTTGATGACATTTAGTTCTATAAATCATTGAACTATTTGGCCATAAAATATTTTTAGTAAACCTTATATATCCTTTGTCTTTTATTTTATTGTAGAAAATACCTGAAACATTTGTTTAATCAGAACCCTAACATTTATTCCAACTAATAGTGACAGGGAGGTACACATGAGGTACTTTTATGGAATGATTCAGATACAGAACTGTTACTCATAGAAAATACATTACATTTTAGTTGAGACATACATTATTTAAAATGGTACCTAATAAACACTAAAATATTATTTTATATGTCACCTTAATTTTTAATTGTTAAATTCCTAATGACTACATTACCCTAAAACCTATTTTATATTTCTATAAATACCATTAATACTTCTCCCAAATACAATCTCTTTTATTCTTGAATTTACTATCAAGATTTATTTTATTAAGAGTATATTTTACGACTAATATTTATTATTAATTGTACACAAATTTTCATATTCAGGATGCTTATGGTAGACCATAATTAGAGATATTTTCAAATGTTAGTCCTGATATTTTCTTTTATTTATAATTTAATTTAGTATTTATAAATCTTAATAAATTTATATACTTTATTTGTACATATTACTTAATAAAATAATGAAATTATTATTTTTTATCATATTTAATTATTTATGTATGTTTAATATTATATAATCAGGTGTATTTTTCTAAAAATAAAAAAAATAACTGGTTAATTATGAAACACATATAAGTTAATGGAGAATATATATAATCTCTACTCTTATAAGAATAGTTTCACAACCCAATCCTCTACAAACACTATAA
This sequence comes from Viscum album, assembly GCA_963277665.1. Taxonomy (NCBI): domain Eukaryota; kingdom Viridiplantae; phylum Streptophyta; class Magnoliopsida; order Santalales; family Viscaceae; genus Viscum; species Viscum album. The sequence continues at coordinate 345,034,480 of OY728141.1, forward strand.
TAGAAGGATTTTCCTAAATATAGGAGTCAAAATTTATTAATATAATGTTTTAGAAATTTATTGAGATCATGTTTCCTTATTAGTTGAGGGAGATTTCTGTGCTTTTTTATGGGAGTCATTATATGTTTTTATTTATTTTCAACCCTATAATGCATAGAAATAAATTCAGAATATTTTGATATACATGTTGGATAAGTATAAGAAGGGGTTTATATTGTATTGATTCTATAATAATAAGTATAAATGTGGTACGAGAAGAAGAATGAAACAAAAATAGGATGTGTAATGATGATTAGTAATTATCATGTGTTTTGTGACATTGAAATTGAAATTCAAGGTATTTTTTATAGACTAATTGAATTTTTTAAAAAAATTATTACATTGAATGTGTGTTGTGGTATGTTGAATGAAAATTTTCAAATAATATATTATAATTATGCTTAGGGAATGGGGTTTCCTAAGGTTAATCTGAAATTCATAATGGATATAGGAAATTAAAAATCATAGAACTGAGGTTACATAAGATTTTTAATGCTACCAAATGTTTCTTGAGGTTGATATGAAGGATTCCAAGTATTATATTATATCTGTAAACATTGAATGATCTATTTAAATGGATTATTTAGAATATCTTTAATCAGAAAAAAGAGATTTATTTATTTCCAATACTTACATAGATCTTCATTCGTATTTTTTGTTATGAATTTCATGATCCAAGGTACGTTTTAATCATTTTATAAATTTATAACATTGAGTATAATAGATCATGGGTTGTAAATATAAACTTTTTTGATGTATGTTAGAGTGGTTATTCTTTTTTAAAAGAAACTTATTTATCCTGGGCATCAGAATGATCATAAGTAACACTATGTGAGGTGGAAATAGAATAATAAAAAATTAAATATGTTAGATTAATTCAATGTTAATGAAATTTTAGGTGTAAAATATGAGTGGAAGTTAGATGTGATTACACTACAATTTAATGGCTGTAAGAACTAAGGGAAATGATGAAGAGGCGATAGAGGAACAAAAATAATTTAATGTGTGTTTTTTGTAAAATGAAACACATATAGAATAATTATAATAATAAATATATGTATCTAGGAAATTTTAATTTTGATATGTGGAATAGTTTTTTCAAATTCAAAATAACTCAATAATTGAAGAAGAAAAATTTTAGTTTTAGTGAATATTTGTGTTCCTTAAATTTTATCATATCATTTAATCATGTTTGAATGTTCATATATTTTCTTTTGTGTTTCTAAAATTAATCATGATTTATTTTAAATTAATCATATAAATATATATATCATTATAAAAGTATGGGGGAATTTATAATTTTGTGAAAAATATATTTCAACATGTTTAAGAAAAATAACTATTCATTTTTATTCGAATGGTTGTCGTAGTAGATCTTATGGAATTGGATTATTTTTGGGAATTTTAGGATGTATTCATTTATATTAAAGGTAAAAATAATAAATTATTGTGTAATAATTTAATAAATGATTATGTTTTCTCACAGGTGAAGACAGATTAAAAAAAACAAGATTCCTTATCTAATCAGAAAATGAAGATTAAAGAGTTGATATTCGTTGAATTTGAGAAGGTTTAATTACACACTAATTCATCCACTTCTCTCAAATTATTATATTTTTATGGGTCATTTCAAATTGGAATCATAGTGTGGTTTGGGTTATTATTTAATGAATTATGGGTTTTCATTCAAGGTTCTAATAATTAATCTGGATTAAAAAGTTGTTTGGTGGTAATATTTATTAAAAGTTATTGATATAAAAAATTCATAAATTATTAAGTATCTAACAACATTTATAGCAAGAATTATTGTATATAAAATTATTTTTTACTACATTAATTGTTATATTTTAGTATATATGTTCTTAACATTGTTATAATTGGTTATAGACCAATGAAAGAATTTGTTAAATGAAGATTGTAGATAACAAGAAAATAGAGAATGGTGTTTAAGAATATAATGTAATTTTAGAATAAAATTTTATAAAATTTCACTATGTTGATGGTAATCAATATCAATAAAGGTATATGGGACAATCTAAAATACATATACAATAATGATAAGATATTAAATGAACAGAAGTTGAAAATTTGTCAAGTGTTGTTTGAGGATGCCCATATTTTTGAATATCAATCAATTGATGATTTCAATAAAAGGGTGAATGATTTTATATTATCTACTCTGAGATTTATAGAGAAATTATAAGACTTGTATATTGTTAATAAATACTCCAAATTATGACAGATAGGGTTGATGAAAAGGCATAATATCTTAAATACTATATCCTTGATATATTTCCATGGTATAATTTTAAAAGTGATTTGATAACACATGGAAAAATAAAATTCATAATTTTTAAAAAGAAATTCAAATCTATAAAATAGATTACCTTTAATAAAAAGAAAAATGTTATGAGTTAAAATAACAAAAAAAATTTGAATTATCATATTAAAATGAAGATTATATTTATTTTAGGTTTATTAAACTTATTTCATTCTATTATGAAATAATCATCAAGTAATGGTAATAACCAATGTAAATTACCTTTAAAGTGTTTCAATAATAATTTCATAAAAAACATAACTACTAACTATGATATGCTAAAAGAATAGGAAAATAATAGTAAATATGATTTCTTAAGAAAACATTCAAGAAGGATATGAAATATGTTATATAAGGGAATGAAATTTTCTAAATATAAGTATATAATTTATTTTAGAGTAAAAATCTGAAACATTAAATTCATGACAGAGATTAAAATTGAAGATAATGATAATTATTTTAACAACTATAGTGAAAAATATGAGGAGATACTCAGTGCTATAGTGAATGGAGAAGAATGATTTTTTTTAAAGATGATGATTACAATTAATAAGATATTAAAATTGATATAACATTAATTTGTAAGTTTGAGTTAAATGAGTGAATTTAAAATTTATCAAAAATTATTTAATAGAAAAAAATTGAAAAAATCATCATATTTTTCATGTAATGAGGAAACGTCTCTTGATAAAAAGGAATTAACCATTTTAAAGAAGATTGGAAGGTTAAAAATATATACTATTGAAGATAATAAAATAAATAAATACTTGAATATAAATATATATATTTTAATAAATAACATTAAATCATATAAAAAATGTTTATGGATTATGAATATCATATTTGGAAGTTAAAATTAAATATTCAAAAATTTATCAAATATATTGGAAAAGGTTCATAGAAAAGTATGGGATTATCTATAGCGTAAAAAAATATTAATGACTTTATAAATATTGGATTACAAAATTTAATTGATAAATAATATCTTGTTTTTATGAATAAGAATTTTGTAAATAGCTGTAGAAGAAATATGTGAGGTTATTTTTCTAAATAGAATGACTTTATAAATGTGTGTTATATTAGAATGTAAAATTTTAAGAAGAAAAAGAAAATTACAAGGAATCCCAAAAATTGAATAAGTTTTTTAAATTTATAGAGGAAAAATATAGAACATGTGGATTTTTTCTATAAAAATAAGTTTAGAACTGTTTTCAAAAATATATAAAATATAAAGGGGTGTATTTATGATATCATGATATTTCGGTTATTAATTATTATTTATATAGAAACTATTGCTTTTTTGAAATTATAGGGACAAGGAAAGGAAATTCTTGTTTAAAATAAGATCATATCAAAGATATAAAAAATGATTAAGGAAAGATTCAAGGAGGAAGCAACTAGTTTAGAGAAGAAAAGTTCAATAGAATATTGGAAATTCTAAACTATAATTAAAAACATAGTTTTATTATTTGTGTGGATGATGAGACCAAATAGGTTATTTAATTGAATATTATCCCACCATTTATCTAGATTAGTTTACTATGTATAGGGGTACTCAAAACATTCATAAGTGTAGTAATGTAAAGAAATTTTCACAAGTGATGTATGTTTCATAAAAGGAATCTCAAAGATAATTCCCTGGGATATTTGATAGTGGTTGTTCATTCCATATGATGAAAGATTTTATGTAGTTAACAGGATTTGAAAAAAAGAAAAGAACACTACATTAAATTTTTTAATGATTTTTATCTTATTATAAATGAAATGTTTTGACTAAAATTGACGATAAATGGATGGAGTTAAAGAATAATTTTTACATGGATGGCTTAATACACAATATTCTAAATGTATCATAGATTTTATAATGATAGTAAAAATTTATTTTTTAAAAGAGATGAATTATTGGTGAATTTATTTAAGTATGATCATGTTTTAAATAATTTTATATTATTAAGAAGGTATAAATAAAATATATAATTGTTAAAAAATTCATGTTATTTATGAAATAATGATTAGAATGTATTATTTCTTTCAAGTCATAGTTATTTTTGAAAAGGGAAGACGAATTTGTTTAATCAATATGATGTTTTTCAGCGAATTTCAGAATATAAAAAGGAAGAGAAATATTTTTTCAATGTTTCTAAAAAAAGTATGATGATGAATTCCTTAAATAAGTTGATGTAAATTCAAACATCAAATCCATTAGAACACTTTATTTAAAAACTTTTAATACCAATTAATCCAATGTCATCAAATGAATATATGTGATTTGTTTCCTTTATTAATGAAGTTAATTAAATTAACTGAAAGATCTATATGAAATATAATATTAAGGCATTATAAAAGTTCAATTTTTTTTTTTGATAAATTATAAAACAAATTTTACTTTTCCTTGAAGATACTTTGTGTGAATAATGTTATTGAGTACACAAGTTGATGTTTTGAAGTACACCTCAATTTTTTGGAAACTACATGTGAATAGTTATAATTACACACCATAATAAAATGGGTCTGTTGAATAGATGAATTTAAATTATATTGATATTTTTAAAATAAGTCTTTTAAAACATGAGTTTCTCATTATTTATAGATAAAAACTATTGTAAAGAATTATATAGTCAAAACTGATAATTTTTTATAAAAAATTTGGAACCTCTTCCTTTGGAATAAATTACATGAAAAATATTATCTTTATATATTTCTATGTGTTTTGAACATTTTTTCTTATCAATATCAAATATAATAATATTAGAAATATTGAGTAGTGATAAAATTATTATATATTCCTAGGATATTGAACAAATATAATAGGTAATATTTTTTAATATGAGAATATTACTGACGGTGAAATTGTAAAGGTTTTTGAACACTCATAACATATGAGTGGACTACAAGTAGTGAAAAAATACCAAATAACAATTGAATGTTTTATAAAATACTTTGGAAATGATGAAGGTATTAAAATTCAGGTGCTAAATATGTGTAGGATCATTATTTTACCATGTATAGCAAGAAATAACATCCCAAAACGGTAATATATGATTTAAAAAGTAATTTTAGGTTCAAAATATCATTTTATTCCATAAATCCTAAATTAAAACTAAAAAATAATTGATGATATCACAAAAACATTATTATATTCTCATATTAATCTACATTTTTTTGACAAAGAATTGTAACATTAGGAGGTGGTTGATTCATTAAATGATGAATTGGTTCAGATAATGAATAATGACACATGAGATATAAAAACTATGTTAATGAATAAAAAAATTATTATACCAAATTGGGAGATCTAGAATAAATTTATTGAGATATGTGATGTGGATAAGATTTAATTATGTCTTTTATAATGGTTTCTTAAGTAGAAGGGGTTTAATTCAATAAAACCTTATAGTAATTGGAAAGTCATAAAATAATAATAATCATTATTGAGAAAATATATCAAAGTAACTATATGATTTTTTAAGGGGATGTAATGTCTATATTTCATAATACTAAGCTTGAATTATAGTTCATATCTTAGAAAACCCAGTGATTTTTCCCTTATAGATGATGGTATATGTGTTTAAATAAATAGATGGGGATTTTACGGTTTAAATCAATCTTAATTGCTTGGTATAGAAAATTATAAACATGTTTACATAATGTGACAAACCCAATTTCAATTTTGAAAAATAATTTCCAATCTAATTATTTTATGACTAATTTTTAGGTTTTGTGTTGAAATTTAAGGTTTTTGGTAGAAAATAAAAGAATAAATGGTTGAATAATTGTTTAGAAACCTTGTGAGGGAATAGTTTATGATGAAAAGAAATTTATAGCCACTTATTCATGGATGGAGAATATTTATTTAAATTTTCACCTCACATATAAAGATCAATTTTTGTTTTTAATATCTCATGAAATATTGGCACATAGTTGGACTAAACAAGTATTCCAAACACATAGTCCAAGAGTTTAGTTCCAATGGTTTGTTTATAGTTGCATCATAATTAGCCCAAAAATTCAATTAAACTATATTTCATGCCAAATAACTATTTTTTTCAAATCCTTTTTAAATAATTGGTTATCAATTATTCATTAATTCCAATCACTCCACTTCTAAGAATCAACCCCTTACTCTCTTCCATTTCCTAATTCATTAACCATAGTAATTCCACATGTTTTAAATTTTATTTATCAAGATAAGTCACCAAATATAAGTTGTTTTAATCTTTTTATCCCATATTATTCCATTTTATTTTTGTAAGATGGTTATGGAGAACTAGGGTTCGATATTTAATGTTATTTACATGGGGTTTATTAATATTAGGGATTTTATAGTCTTCTAGGATCCTATATCCTCATATATTAGTAGAATATCATCGTTCATTAATTGATTTCATGTTTTATGATGGGTGTATATTTTCAATTCCATTTTAACGAAACCATGGGTTCTTACATACTAAAAATAATGTTTTATTCAATAGAAAACCAATTTTGAGAAGCAATAATCATAATGTGTTGATTTATTTTTTTTCTTCACAAATTTTCACATGAAATAGAAGTTTATTTCTTTATTTAATGTGAGAAATTATACTCAAGTGAAATTTATTAATAATTGTAGATTCTTAAAATTCATAGTAAGGGTTTAAAATGAAATAATAAAATGATTTACATGGATTTATTTTCTCATTAATTATAAAGATCAATTAGTCCATTATTTGGGGTGTTTCAAATGAAAATGAATGTATTTTTACTTGAAGTGTTGTATAAAAAAATTTGATTGTGTTATAAAATAATAGAATCTATGTTTTCCTTTTAGTGTTCAAAATCATATTTATAAATACATGTGATTATGTTTAATTGTTAATTTATTATGGTTTTGTAAATATAAAGGAACATTTTCTAAGTGAAACAATTTCTTTTATTATGTTAGTTATATCATTGAAGATATTCCCTATATATTATTTTTTACTTTATTATGCATCATGGATTGATGTGTGGAATTTAAAATTATTGGACTTCTCAAGTAATGTTAAAGTAATTTTTCATTCAAGGGTGTATTAAGGTGAGGCGTGAGTTTGAAATTTGATTATTATGGAATTATATTTTTATAATAACTTGAGTGAACACCTCTATTTGATATATCATGGGAAACCACATGAAGCTATGTTTGAGTTTTTACAACAAATGAATTACTTTATATCATTTCTTTAAAACACAAAATAAAATTTATTCTAATTTTATAAAAATGTGATGTTTCTATTTGAATTATATGTATGTATATTTTAACATTCAAATCATTAAATTCTTATAAAGTAAATGCAGCACTTAAGATCCAGTTCCTTGTGAACATTTTAAAAATCACACTTTATGAAAAATATAAAAGATTCAGTGTCTATTATAACTTAACTCAAAGATCACATATGTTATTTTTTTAGTTTTATAGGACTATGTTACTAAATCAGAATTAATCTTATTAAAATGAAAGAATCATATTAATACCAGAAAATTCTATTATTGAAGCTTTGCATCATGTATACTCATTTGAGTGCTTATGATTGTTTTATTTTTTGGTGAGTTTTCTATGGGAATTAGATTATGATGTCATAAATTTAGAATCTTTTAATTTCATTTTTTATAATTAATTATGTATATATTTATGATTGATGATATTTTATGTGAGGAATCTTATACATTAGGACATCATTTTTGATGTAGTCTGGTTATTGGATTTTCTTCGGATCCTATTGTCGAAGAAGAGATTGGATATAAAGTTGCCTAATATTGAAGGTAGTTTTGAAGAACATTTTAATATGGAAATTTTAGAATCCTATGGGTTTTTCTTTGAATTTATATGGTAATAACATGACCATTATATGTTGGTTGATTGATGATGTAAAATGTTCAGAACTTATATCCCTTTGGTCTTCTTAATCACTTTCCTCCCACTTTTGGATAAATGTGAACAGTTCCAATGAGTTGGAACTCTTGGTAATAATATGATTCATAGGAGTTTTTTTAATATTCATCTAGAAATCTATTTTTATCATTTTCCATTGAATGTGTAATTCTAAACATTGAATTGTTTCTATATCTTGGTTAAGAGTTTTAACTAATTATGGTTAATTTCAAATTTTCTTATTTAATTTTTTTGTTTTTGTTTTTGTTACATTGATATATTATGGGTTAATAACATATAAAAAAATTTATTTATATAGAGGTAAAATTATAAGTTTGAAAAATTATTTTAATTAAAACCCCTATTATGTTTTCATGAAATTATTATTTTGCATAATAAGAGTTTTATTTATGAGTACTACTCTCGGGGAGATTACACACCACGTATTATTCCCTTTAGTGTATTATCATTATCTAGATAAGGGTTTTTTATACTCTTGTAATATGGTAGAGAGTGAACTGAGTGTACATGAAGTCAGGATCATTAGGTAGCCATATGATTACTTATATCATAGTTATATTTGGTAACTCACCCTTAGTTCAAAAAGTATTATCCCATGACGAATATTATATGATATTTGTGTCATTGAATTATATTTGATGTTTTAACTATTGGTTTGTACTATTAATTATCTGTTATAGTGTTTTTTACTATGATGTTAGTTAGGAATTTCCATGTCTCCAATTTGTTAAATTAACAAATGATTAGTATTTAATTTTATATTTAGTTTATATTTATTATTGAAAATTTAAAAACATTATGTTTTAAAATTAAGGGTTTGATATTTCTATGAATGGTTTCATGATCTTTTTTTAAAAAAATTATTTTATAAAAGTTTTTTAAAATGAAAAATAAAATAATTGCTTTAAAATAATAGTAGATTATTTCACAATAGATGATTTCAAATTAAAATGTTATTTAATGTCATATTACCCCTTTTCATTTCATTGTTCCCTATAAAATGAATTTATAATTTCATCTTCCTATGTAAATACCCACATGGTAAATACAATGAAATAGATTTTCATTTGTTTTAGTAAAAAATCATTAGGAACATACCTTATTATTTTTTTATATAACAAAAAACATAAATTGACATATTTTTTTTCAAAACTATTGTAACATTAATATATTTTTCAAGATAATTTTTATTAGTATTTTGTGGAATATTTTTGTGAACGTCAATATCCTATACTAGATACACACATTTTTACAAATGTATTCATTTTATCATAACATTATTTAGGTGTTATATAGTTTATCCAGTCCCTGGAGGATCACATATTATATTTGGGTATGGTGGTGGTGGAACGTGATGTGATTTTCAAGCAAGTTTGACATGGGTACATGGTCTTCTTATGTCATGAATTTTGGGTGTTGATCATGGTATCATTATATATAGAGCTACATCAGACCTCTATATCATATGAAATAATTTAGTCTATTTTGGGTTTTTATCTATTTTCTAATGATTTTATCTATGGATTTTTATTTTTGGTTTTATAATTACACTTTTGGGTTGTTGAGTTTTAGTTTAGTTCATTATTCCTTGTTTTGTTGTTTTGTATTATTGCAACTATTTATTTTTTTGTGTGTGAAATCTAAATAACTAGAATGGTAAAAGTAAAATTTTATAGTGAGGTTTACTCTAGTTTATTATTTATAATGTAAAAAATTCCAATGTATAATTAGGTTGATACCTTGATTGTGGTTGTTATCCCATGATGATCATGAATTCAATTGGGAAGTTAGGGCTAGATGGATCGGGTACTAGTTAGAGTATCTTATTTTTGTTCATTATAATATTTTATCATATCCTTGTTTTTAATGATATTTTGGATGTTAGGGTAGATCAAACATAATAGAATCAAATATAAAAAGGTATATGATAGCTAATGTATGAAAACCACTTTTCTCGAATCAATCATTGATATATAATGGATAATGTGGAGTTTAAATTTGAGTATGAGCTTTTATTTCTATTAGTTTCCACATATTTGGATGTAAATCAAGGGTAATATGATTTATATTGAATTAATATGTGATATTTTGAGAAATTATGAGTTTTTTAGTATGAATGGGAATAACTCATAGTGTACGTTGTTAGTGTTCATGGTTTGAAAAAATGTATTGACTTCATGCATCCAGTTGTTGAGAACATCTGTTGATGATTTTATGGTTGTCTCATGGTTTAGTAAACCATGAATATAAACCATTCATTATTAACTATTCCCTTTTCTATAACATTTTGATTTATTTTTCTTAGATGTTTCTTTAAATTAATATTTATTATACTATTTATGTAAATTTATGTGAGTTTTGATACATTTTTTATATATAGTGATTTTTATTTGATTCTATATTGATTTTTATATAATTTTAAGACAATTTTTTTCTAATTTTTATGATTTTTTCATTTATAATTTATTTTCATTGGTTGAGTTAAATTATTCTCAAAATGTTATAAGGTATTCTCATGGTATATTCTATATAAGATGATTTTATTTTGGTAAGAGTTTTAGGGTATATAATGGAAAAACATTACTTCAATGGTTGTTCTCATAAAAAATATTTAATATATGTATAGGATATGGTGGTATTTTCAATGGGATTTCTATAGTTAATACAATGTAAGTGGTTGTGCATGGTGTACTTGTATGTATGATGAAGATATTGTAAATAATGTTTTATTTTGGGGTATTGGTAGATTTATGATGTGGATGTTATGGTTTTTAAAGGTAATTTAACACTTATAAAGTGTTTACTGAAGTTTATTATGATGATATTTCTTATTATTTGAAAAATATTTTTTGTTTTAAATTAATTATCATATATAAAAAATTGTTTTACAATTTTTTTATTTTTATATTTGGTATATTTATATCATATTTTAGGATGTTTAGTATTGTTTTATTGATTTGAATTATATTTCAGTTGTTTTAGTTTTGGGTTACATGTTGTGGTTTTTGTTGTTGTTTTGTGTTATTACTATTGTAAACTAATATTCTAACTTCCCAAGAAATGATAGAAAAAATAATTTTCATATATATAAATATGATTTTGATAGTTATATTGGTTATAAAAATATTATGTAATTTTTAAAAATGATGGTTATAGTTTTAATTAAAATCTTTTCATACAAGGTTTTATTTAAAAAATAAATTAATAAATATTAAAATTGTAATTTTAAAAAATAAATATCAATTTTTAAATCATAATTTCAAATTTATATTTGGTTAATTTTTTGTTATTTTAATTTAAAGGATATCTTTTTTTATGAATACTGAAAACCCTAAATTTTGTTAAAAATATTTTATTTTTAAGAAATTAGGTAATTTAAAAGTCTTAATATGTTTGGAAAATGACTTCAAGTAAACATTTCATTATTTATTAATTTTAAATTCTTCTTTTAATTTCTAATTATATTTATATTGTTTTTAGAATAACTCTATTTTTTGGTTTTAAAAACAGAGTTTTCTAAAAAAATTAAAATGAAATATGTTTCGCTATTTTAATTAAAAATAATAATAATTCAATGGGAATGTTTTAAATATATATTATATATTATATATTATTAAATATTTTTATGTATAATTATTATTATTAACCATATAGTTAATATAGAATAATATTTTACATAAAAAAATACTCTTCTTAAAAACTCATTGTCTCCACGCGGCTATGAAATTAATATTAACTTAAAATTTTCCACTTATAAGAATTGAATATTGAAAAATGGATTCAAAATTTTTAATTATAATATTTTAAAATTTTTAATAAGTCCAAAATAATTATTTTACATTAATCATTAGTGAAAATAGTTAAAATTAATCACTTCAATTAGGGATAAAATAAGCTTACCAAGGGATTGAATATTAAAACTATGGGGTAAAATGAACTTTAAACATGTCAAAAATTAATTGGATGGACATATGTTGATATTTTCTATTATATCCTCGATAATGAATCATTATTTTTGTCTGGTCTCATTAAAAATGTTGTTTAAATTGACACTTCAAAAAAACTATAAGTATACCAGTCTCCCCACTTATAAAAGGCCACCCACTCTCCTCATCGCTTCACACCTTCAAAAAACATGTATAAAAAAATAACTTCCCAAATACAATCTGATATTCACTCCACTTATCCAATAATCCTAATGTTTGGTAGAATTTCAACCATGTAAGACGTTTGGTGGAAACCAATTGGAGATACCCTTAGAATTGGTAAAGTTAGTCAACGAGCATTTTTATTTTACTTGTTCCTATACCACTTTTTTTATTTTTATAACATGATGATATTATAACCAAATCATATTAAATATACTGATATTTTGTTATATTATTTGTAATACCTATATCAACACACAATACTATCAAATGGGTTATGAAATCATCATTCAGGTGTAAGATAAACTATCACGTCGTGAAATGATGTCAGTTGTATTTCCATTACTATATCTCACAATTTTTTATGATGATTAATCAAAAGTTTATATATGATATTAATAACATAATTATACCTTTAGAGTAATTATATCATATATACCCTTTCAATTTCGATCCCTTAATGGATACAATAATGTCATCCATGTGTACTACCACCTCATGAAGCAACATGATTTGTTTTTCACTAACATGTTATGTGGAAGGTAATTAAGGTAAATAAAATAAATAAATGTGATATAAATGAAATATTAAGGATATTATTGAATTATTTATAATTATATTAACACAATATGTCATTTTATTTATATTTTTTCACTCATTAAACATTTATAATGTCATTCGTGGATATGTCGACTACCGCCTCCTCAAAGAGATGTGATTCTTTTTCTCATCATAACACCACAATAATGATACATATATGTATATATAATTAAATAATATATTATTTTTTATATTATTATCATTCTATAAATATAAATTTTACTTACATTCTTTCCATGATGACCATTGAAAAAATGAAAACATTACTCACGTGTACGTATGGCCTATCATCACAATGATCAGAGCATTATGTCATTTTTCATTACCATAATTCATGATTGGTTTTAAAATAGGAATTTTTTTATAAATATGATAAATTTTAAATCATTATTATTATTTTATTAATATTTTAATAATTAAATTTTTGACCATAGTCAACATACCAATGTAATTTTTGACACATAAGTCTAATATAGTAAACACACTTGACATTAACATAATTGATTAAGTAATTATATATAGCTTGTTAATAAGTGACAAACAAGTAATAAAAAAATGAAAAAAGATCAAAATCAATTTAATACATATCATAAATTTATTATTCTGGATGATAAATAAATTTGTGACAAGTAAGACTCAAGGTAATGGACTTGATCTCAATTTACTTTCATTGAGGCATAATTTGATGTTATGAACATATACTTTTTATGACGTGTATATTCATCCCCGTTTACATATTAGATTAGAATTTTCTTCTCAACATATTTAATTTTTTTTAATTTTTTCCTTTAATGGGGATTATGATTCATTTATTTCCTTGGTGAGAATGAAATTTTACTAAAAAATATCCTCTTTTAATGTTTTACTTAAAAATATATTTATATTCCTTGTCTTTATTTTTTAAAATAATTTTAAAAAAATTAATACGTGAATAAAATATTTTTTAATTAAATTATATCTTTCATTTTTCATTATTTTCAAAGTTTTTAAAAGGTAATATTTTTATATGTTTTATGTTGAATGTTTTAACAAACAACAAAAGGAATGTAATATTCTTAAAAACATGATGAAAATAACTTTTACACCACCATGACCATTAGTATATTTATGGTTTACATTACAAGATTTCATGTTTCCTTAAATGAAATCTTTTTTTACTTTTATTTGGTGATTTTGGTATTGAGTTTTTTTTCAAAAGAAGAAGGTTAGTTTTGTATTAAAAATGGAGTTTTAAAAGAAAATGGAATTTTGATATAAAATGTGATTTGTTTATATGTTAAAATGAGTTTATGAAAAGAGAAATCCAAAAAATGTTTTATTTATTTTATGGTACATTATAGTTATAAATGAGAAATGGTTGCACCTAGATAATTATAGGTGAAATCATTATAGCTTATACAATGCGATGACCTAGATAGCATTGGGTGAGCCCATTACAGCTCATACCATGGGGAGATCTAGATAGCATTGGGTGAGATCATTATAGTTTAAATAAAGGGTTTTCTCAGATAACACTACATTTCATTGGGTAATGTTTCTTATTATAATAGGAAACATTGAAGAGGTACCAATGGGTTCTTCCTCTAAATCTAACTGGGCTCAGGTTACTTAAAACAATAAATTAAAATGGATTATGAATTTGATTCTTTAAGTAACTGAGAAGGGATTTTAATTTACTTCAATGGGATTTAATGGACATTTTTGATAAAAATGTGCAAGTTTCATGTGAATTTTATTTTATTTTATTTCTCAACGAACATTGATATATAGGTAAATATTTAATGGGATTTCATGTTTTCATAGGACAAATTTTTTCCTTTCATTCATACAACTTACGTAGAATTTTGTTCTCATCCAACATTTCTAAATGTTTTTATAGGATTTATGTATGTGTAAGGGAAAGAAGGAATTCATGTTGAAGTCTTTAAGATTTTACATGAATAGAAATCATGATTTATTTGGTGGTTTTTATATGATAGGAACAATGGATTATAATCAGAAGTAACCCCTAGGTATTATATGGTTTTGTAATGTATGAGTTAGGGACTAATTATCTAAAAATATAAACTAGATAAGATATTCAAAGTGAAATAAATTAAATTCTGGAATAAAACTCAAGATTATGTAATGCTTATGTTTGTGTGCTTATTATTGGTATCGGTGATTTTTTTATCTAACTTTAGCGGTTGGTATTATGATAACAACATTCACTTGAAATATTTCACTATATGGGAAAGTTAAAATGATATAGTATTTAAATATTATAATTTTACTCCATCGAAAATAATTTTGTTCCGAATGGTTTTCTAGAATCGATATTAGGATGTTGTAGTGGGATGAAACCAAAACAAATCAGCATCTTGGTATGGATGAAATTAGAAAAAAATATTTCTCTATAATGATGGATAATTTGACCTGAGCTATAAAAAGTAGTGGAATCCATGATAGAGAGGAACATGATCTACCAGAAAGGAACATGTATTTTTTATATCATTTCATGATGCAATATAACCCATCATTCAATATATCACATGACCTTATGGAAGCTAAAGTATGGATTAATTCCATGAAGAATATATTTGATCACATGGATTTTTTATATGTCAATAGGTAACTCTTACCATTTATCAGTTTGAAGGTGAAGTTGATCAATGATGGTATTTGGTTATTCATACTAGGGAAAAATATGGTATTGATTCCATGGAATGGGAAATGTTCATTGAAATTTTCCATGATAAATATACCCCTAAGGTTTTTTAACTCTAAAAAGGGAAAAAATCATTGAATTAAGGATACAATATGAAGATTATATAGCTATATATGAAGAAAATTCATGAGATTGGTTGTGCATGTGACCGATTTTATTAAGGCTACTTATAGAAAAAAGTAATCAATTTTACATAATATTGAAACCATATTTTTGAAGATAACTAGGCCCCGAATAATTTAAACATTTTAAAAAAGTTGTTAATTGTGATGAGAAAGTTGATATGGAGATTCCTGACATGTATCTTCCTAAAAAAACAACAGTAAGAAAAGGTTCTTATGGTAGTAAATGAATAAGTAAAAAAATCTATAAGGTTCAAAGGCAAGCCTTGAAACCACTACAAGTGTATAAAATGACTTTTTAGATAATATTTTTATGGTATCTGTGATTTTTTCCTGATGTGGCCAGTTTGGTCATAGGTCTCATGATGGTAAGTAGAATAGTCCTGAACAAATAAATAATGGTGTAACCAATAAACAAAAAATGGGGAGGTGGTCTTGATTCAATGAGTTGTTTCATTATTTTAATTCATGTCCAATGTTAGTACCACAAGATGTAAATAATACTGATCGAAAATATAAAGGTGTAATAGATTAATTTTATACTAATATTGTTGTTATTAGGCACTCAAAAGATGGTGATAGATGCTGGGATATTATTATTTTATTAAGGGCGACATGAGGTCAAGGTAAAATCAGTTTAAAGTGAATGAAGGAGACATTCTAAAGACTTTATTTTAGACTATATATGGGCACTATAATATTTTAGTTATTCTATTTTGGGTATTCTAATTCACATAAAATATTTATGGACATTATGAATAGAATTTTTCATGAGTTTTTAGAAAATTATGAGGTTTTGTTTATTGAGGTCATGTTGGTAAATTCAAAAATTCAATAAGAATATTTAATACACATAAAGGTTGTTTAAAAACCCTTAAATGAAAATAATTTTTTTTAGAAATTTTACATGTGTGAATATTCATTGCAACAAATTTAATTCCAATATCATATTGTTTTGAAATATTTAATAACTATTAACCCTGCTAAAACAAAAGTTGTAAAAGAATGACCAAAACCATAAAACATCACATTGATTCAGATATCTCTTATATTATTGGGTTACTACTAGTGGTTTTTTGAAATAGTTTCTCGATATTTTACCCCATACACTTTGTTATTTCAAAAAGGAGTTAAATTTATCTCGACAATAGAATGTGATGATTCTTTTGAGGAACTAAAATGAAGATTTGTGAATGCTCTATTTTTATCCAAGCCATATAGAAATTGTAATATTTTAATCTATAATGATTTTGCATTGAACAGGCTTGTTTGTGTTATAATTCATAACAATTAGAAAATTTTATATGTTTTATGCCAATTTAAACCTAATGATTTAATTTAACCTATATATGATTTTGGATTATCTACTAGGGTTATTTTATTAAAAAATTTAGAGGCATCATTTGAATGTAGTAAAATGTGAAATATATATTGATCACAAAATTTTTATGTATCTATTCACTCAGAAATTTTATAACACGAGACAAATAATAAGACTAAATATGATCAAGGATTATGATTTTATGATTCATTACTATCTCAGAAAAGAAAAAAAGTGGTCAACACATTGATTCAAAAAAATTTATGTTAAAAATGTTACATTTCTAACCCAAACCATTGGTTACGGATTTGATAAATTTATTCCTAGAAGTTGTGGATATAGGTACATAATCTATTTTATTTCATGGTTCATGGATGTGTACTTTGTTAGGAATAATCAGGGAAGATTCGGTGGAGGATACATAATTATAGGAATGTTGAGAAATATTTTAAAACGGGTTTTTTTAGTAATATAAATATTGATGAAGTTTTTTTATGATTTCATAAAATGGTATGGGTGAATTTTGATTTCAAGTTATGGAATGTGTTTTTGGTTGAAGCTCATGGTTCTTAGTTTCCCATTCATCTCTAAAACATTATGATGTATAGAGATTATTGTCAGTATTACTGATGGGATGGAATAAAAATAGATATTACCGACATAACCTGGAATTTATTGAAATGGAAATATGTTAAAGAAAAAAATAAATTAATGAAGGAGTTTCTTCAACCTCTTCAGTTTCTGGATTCAAAATGGGAAAATATATCTAAGGATTTCATGGCTAGATATACAAGGAAATTAAAAGGTAACAAATTAATTTTGGTTTTTGTTGATCAACTGAAAATCTACTTCTCATTCAAGATATAATGTCATTTGATCATATATATCGACTATATCTAAAGGTTATAATCATGTTACATAGAGTGCCTATATCTATTGTATTATAACGTGATCCAAAGTTCAATTCTAAATTTTTTAAAGGACATCAGATGTTATTAGGTATTGAATTAAAATTTCAATGCCACTATTTTTTCTCAATAAAATGGGTAATTTGAGAAGAAAATTCAGGCCATTTATGATTTGATTCATTCTTATTCAATGGATTACTTGGAAATTTTTTATCAATATATTTTATTGGTTGAGGTTTATTATAACTATAGTTTTTATTCTAGTCGACACATGGTACCCTATTAAGAATTATATAGAAATAAGTATCGGAAAATAGATTTTTAGGATGAAGTTAAAGATAGGAAGTTGTTGAGAATTAATGTGTTAGAAAAAATTCTTGAGAAGCTGTGGCGGAATCAGTACTATATGGGGATGGCTCAGAGCATAAAGAAATTTTTTTCCAATAATTATAGGATATGTATTTCATTCCAGGTAGGTGATTGTGTATTTCACAAATTGTATTCATGAAAATATTTTCTTAACATTGGTAAAAAGGAAAGGAATGTTCTTAGTTCATTGTACCTTAAGAAATATATGATAAAGTAGGGTCATTTTCCTATCGAGCAGATTTTCCCCTAATTTTATCTCAGGTGCTCAATATTTTCCATGAATCATTGTTAATGAAATATGTGACAGATTAATCTTATGTTTTGAGCCATAAAATTGTTTAATTGGAACAGAAAATTTATTATGTAGAATATCCAATTCATATTATTGAATATAGATAAAAAGTTTTGTGGAACAAGTTGATCTACTAGGTTTTCATTTTTCGAAAAAACCATATGACTAAAGATGCTACATGGTAATCAAAACATTCCATGACAGAAATATTTCACAACATTTTTAATTAGTGAATATAATTATGAGGTTAAAATTTATAAAAGTGTGAAAGGGTGTCAAAATCTCGGTAATGAATAAATATATTATTTTTATATTTATTAATTTTAATTATATAGTTATATTAGTTATAAAAATTTAATTTAATTTCTATATAAATATGAGAATAGTTTTAACTAATCTCTTTTCTTATAAGTTTTTTTTATTTAAAATATTAATTTATAAATTTTATAATTTGAATTTGAAAATATTAATTTAATTTATTATATAATAATGTAAAAATAATTTAATGTTGAGTTTTTTTTATTTTTTAAAAGGCTTCATTTTTTGATGAATTGGGGAAAATATCAATTTTTGTAAAATAATATATTCTTTCAAATAAAACAAGTAATTTAAAAGTATAAATATTATTTAAATATTATTTAGGGTAACCTAAGTATTATTTATTTATTTATAAAAAAATTATTTACTTTTGAATAAACATTATATTGTTTTTAGAATAATTTTTTTTGGGTTCAAAAAATGTTATTTTCTAAAAACTATTATAAAAATCATATTGTTTCTTCCATTTTAATTAATAATTATAAGAAAAAAATGTGGACTATTTTAAATGAAATTTTTATATTATATATTGTTAAATATTAATTTATTTTTAGGAAATATATATTATTATTCAATGAGTTAAAATACAATAATATTTTTCTCAAAAAAAATTATCTTCATAAAAACCTATTGTCTCACCGCATCAATGAAATTAATGTAAAATTAATTTTTCCAAATATATGAATTGAATTTTGAAACATTAATTAATTTTTGTTAACCAGAATAATTTATAATGTAAAATAAGTCTAAAATAATTGTATACTATAATGATTAGTGAAAAAGATTAAATTAATCACAAAGAATAAGGTTAAAAAATAGTTTACTATGCAATTAAACTATAAACTGAATAGGAAAATGACCCAGAAACTAATACAAAACCAATTTAATAGCCATAGTTAGACCTGATACACTATAATATCTTTAATTTGAAGTTATTTGGGCCTAGTTACATGAAAATAAATGGGGGTGGAATTCACTCTTACAAAAAAATTACAAGTGTGCCACTCACACCACTTATAAAAAGACACCCCTTCTCCTCCACTATTCACACATTCAAACCCAATTCGATTGACCCTAACCTACCCAAATAACATCGAAAATTCCATCCAAAAATCCGATAATCCTGACTATGGGGTGAAATCCAAACAAGGAAGGCCTTTGGTGAAAACCATCACGAGATACCTGAAGAATAGGTAACATTCATCAATTAGTGCTTTTATTTTATTTAATCTTATACCCCTTAAATTAATATTATAAAATGATGATATAATAAAAACAATTATTACATATTATAATATTTTTTTATGTTAATGTTATAAACTAAACCCACAAAAACATTGAACAATTGTGTTACAACATCATCATTAATGTGTACGACAGACCGTCGTCTCATGAAACGATGTCATTATTTTTTTAATACCACCTTTTATGGTTGGTAATGATAATGGATATAATTTTTATATTAGATAATTAAAAAATAATTTTATATATGGAGACTTTTTGTCATATATACCAATTTTAGTTCCATTCCATGAGGAATACAATAATGTCACTCGTGCTTATTAAGGACTACCACCTTGCGAAGCGATGTGATTCTTTTTTCACTAATGCGTTAAATAAAAGGGAATAAAGGTAAATATTTAATATATATATGATAAAAATGAAAATTTTAATGTATTAGTGAAATATTTATCATTATTTAAATATTATATATCAATTTATAATCACCTTTAACTCACTGATGAAAATGATAACTTCGTTCGTGGATGTGCAGACTACCACCTCCTCAAAGCGATGTGATTATTTTTCTCATCTACCCATAAAAAGAATGAAATATATAAGTATATATAATTAAATTATATGTTATTTATTTTATTATGATAATTATGGAAATCTAAATGTTACTTAACTTCTTTCAATAACGATCATTGGAAAAAATGGAAACATTAGTCATTGTACATACGACCTACTGTCTCTATGATTGTAACAATACTTAATTTAATATAACCATATTTCATGATTTTTTTTTAAAATTATAACTGATATATAAATATAATAATGATTTCATGATTATTAATCATTATATGTTTAAATAATGGCGTCTTTTACCATATTCATTCCACAAAATTCATTTTTGACACATAATCCAAATATGGTTGAAACATTTGAATTAAACATAATTTATTATTTATTTATAGATAACATGTTAATAAGAGATATAAAAGTAATAATATATTTCAAAAATTTTCTCAATAAAGTAAATAATTAATTTTTTTTATCATTCAGGATGTTAATGAAACTAGTGACAATTCAGACAAAAGGGAAGTGACTTCATCTCAATTTCCTATCATTGACGAAACTTTTGATGTTACACACGTTTATTACTTTATGAGGTGTATATAAATACACTTTTACATGTTAAATCACAAATATAAGTATTCTAACTGTTGGAGTTGGTGGTCTAGAACCAACTACTTTGTACTTTATTCATTAAATAAAATCCTTATCACATCTTGATTGTTCTTCTACGTGACATGTCATGTGATAATGTCCTAAGGACAGCTGTTGCATTAAAGGGTCGTAGCGGATCCCTACTATGATGAGAACCCAGAAGTGCCACAACACTATTCATGAATGTATGTTCTATGGCCGGATGATATTATTTGAGGGACACAAATAATACAGGTCATTAGGGGTGAGGACTCATAAAACTTTGAGGCACCTTCTCATGGTGTGCGCCCTTGGTAATATCCATGAGGATATTATGAGAATGAGACCCGCCAGTAGGAAATCTACATTTTATAGTGTCATTGGATGTTCCTATCTGTGGACGTGTGTATTGGTCATTAGACTTTAAGATTATTATTAATGGGTATTACAACTCACGCACTTAGATGTATTGACGAAAACTGTGACGACACACTATTCACAGCGAGGTAGGATACGTTCGGTGCGTCATGAGTAATACTGTATTAATAGATAATGTGAGAAAGGATTTGTCCCTTTCGTTCCATAACAGAAGTAGATATCTCAGGCCCTTTGATGGAATTGATATAGCCTAAATAAATCCATGGCCATGGTAAGGTATGGGCAAGTTCAATTTCGGGAAGTCAAAGAAAGAATAATCAAGCACATGGGTTGATGGCACTAGCATGCAACCCACTTGATTGGAGATATTGAGACAAAGGGATTATATTACACAGTAAACATTCCTAGGAGGTGACACGTCATTGCGGCGTTAACTTCTTTCTCTATGGGTTCCTTGGCATGTTGCTAGACGCTAACCTTGGACTTTAGGCAGGCTCAGCCTAATGCCCCTGAGAAAGAGGCCTAGAGGGTCACACACTAAGTGTGTCCATGTATCTCAGTTAAATATTACTTTAAGAAGTTAAATAAATATTATTCCCGATTGTGGTTTAATAATTATTTAAGGATGCCTGATCGCATTTTTTTCGACACTAGTTATTCAAGAGAATATAGTGTGGGTGAAATAATATATATTTATTAGCGAGTAAAGTAGTTACATTTATTTTAGAAATATATAGTCATTACTCAAGGTCTAATAAATATGGTGGAGGAAATAAATAAAATGAAAAAATAAAAGTACACGCCGTGTAGTTTGTTTTTCAGGATTCTTGAGAAAATATTGTTTATTTAATTAAATGATATTAAATGTAATACGTTGGGCGCATGTCAAGTAATAATGATGGTCAACTGTCATTATTAAGACATGTGGTATTACTAAGAATTAAATGAAATGATTAAATGATTTCAGGAAATTAATTCATTTTATTATTCTAAGTATTATAATCCCAATTACATTATTCTCATAGAATCAGATCCATTGTTGTACACAACGGATTTGGAAATACTCTCAAGTCAAAGAGAGAATTACCTTTCCACCAAGAACGCCCTAAAGTTATGAGAGCAAGATCCTCCACCGGATCAAGGCGGTCGAAGGCGGACATCACAAGCGAAGGTTCTTCCGCGCTAGCACCCGAAGATCCCTTCGGCGATGTCCGGAGATACGTGACACATGTGTGGATCACCACTAGAGGAATCCTACACTTGGATTCTACGACGCAATGACAGATCACCGAATCGTGACCGGACACATCAACGAAGAAAGAATTACAATGAGGTAATTCTTATGCATTAATTAAATTAATTATAATCAACATATGATGATCCTCCTCAAGGGTTCCAGGACTCTTATTTTCTTTTCGTTCTTCGTTCTATTCTAAAGATTCGGCATTTTATATCGTGATGGATCTCGGATTGAACGTTATTTAACGTTAAAATTAAAGTTGGACAAACCCACCAACGCGCTTCCGCTGTGCCCGGAACCTAAAAGTGGTATTAGAGCGGGTCATATCATTGATTATAATTATTTATCTTTTTGTTGGTGATTCATGCATTTAATAATTTAGTGATTTCAATTCAAGTTTAATCGTTCTGGAAATCTGAATATCGAGATCTATTCCTCCTCCCTCGTTTCTCGTTCACCTCACATAAATGAATATTTCTTTTAATTTTGATTAAAATAAAATAGAGAAACTCATCCGGAGGAGCCAAATGTTTTTGGCCGTATAACACCAGAATATATGGCATGTATTTGGAAGTACACGCCGTGTAGTCTAGGTTCAATGCATTAACTGATCCGCCAAATCAGGCCATGTATTGGATTTTTTCTAAGAATTTAAGATACTATGTGTTGACTAGAAACAGGTGGCACATGGTTTCCAGAATACTCGTCGTGTGGTCTAATGAACACGGCGTGCAGTCCCTTCAGGTTAGGGTTGGGTCGTTTACTCCGTACACAGCCTGCCCGGCTGGAAACCATATAACGCGGAAACTACATGGCGTGTGTCCCACTGTACACGCCGTGTAATCCGAAAATTTCCGAAGTAAATTAGCAAGCCCTGTCCCCGGGCGTGTACTTCGGATGAATGGTGAAGAAAAGTACATGTCGTGTAGTCGGAACTACACGATGTGTACTCCGAAAATTTCCGAAGTACATTAACACGCCCTGTCCCTAGGCGTGTACTTCGGATGGACGGTGAAGAAAAGTACACGCCGTGTAGTCGGAACTACACACTGTGTAGTCACCCAAATTACGCAGATTTATTAAAATTTATTATTATATTATACAAAACCTTGAGACGTGTACCATGGTGCAGGCGTAAAGATGAGGCACAACACGTGATAGGTGTTTTATATATATGTGTTTAATTTAACATCTGAGTAATAAATGGGAATTCACCGGGTTGCCTCCAAGGTACAAGTTACATACAAGGATAATTTTAAATGAATTTATTTGTTTAAAATTATGATGGATGAGAATCTCAAGGAAATTCAGAAAAAGGGATTTAATATAAAAGGATTCATTAATTAAAGATAATTAATTGATTCGAGCGTGATTTATCTTAAAAAGAACGATTAAAGAATTCAATGCTAGTTTTATTTATGCTTAAATATCATTGCATGTATGGATGATCATGAGCTAGACCGAGACCTTTGTATGTGAATGGTTTCTTTTAATTTATTTATTTAAAATAAATTTGATGGCCTATGAGCCATCTCCTCATTAATATTTAGGGCCTGCGCGCCCAAGGATTCTTTTATGTGAAAACCCCTTTTACCCCTCACCTGCATGTGAGATAAATGCATATGTAATGGATGGAGCTCCCTAGCTAGTGGAGGCGGCTCAAGTTAAGAGCCATGGTGAAACCAATCTAAGGATATACAAAGGTAGACAGGTGGAAAGCTATAAACATGAACCTGAAAGGTTCAAGGTGTTTCTCCCCTAGGTCTTGGGTTAGTTTATCAACCGCTAGATAAACTAACAAATAGAAAATCTCTTGATCAAACCATTTATTTTATTTATGTCAGTTTCATGGTTTATTTATTGTGGGTGTGTTGTCACGATCACACAATTAATGAATTAAACGAGCATGCAAGATGGAACTAAAATAAAACCGGCTTATACGTAAATATTATCTTAGCCATGGTTAATCACTTAATTATATCCCACTTAATACTAAAAAGCATGTAATCAAAGATAATAAAATGGAAATTTATGTATAAGGATAAAATCCCTCAAAATAAATATTAAGTCGGCATAGCCTTCTATAATCTTGGTTAGAATCGAACCATAGTTCAAAGTTCTTGACCAACCCTAGTTGGGGTGCTTTCAATTATCTGGGAATTATAATTCAAGGTTTTGGGTTGACTTGACTTGGTTTGCATCAAGGGTTGACTTCCACAGCAGGACTTGGTGTGACCAAGAGGCAAAGGTTGAGGAAATCAAAAAAATAAGATTTCAGGATTGGGGAGTCCACTCAGCGGATCAAGGAGCTGCGAGTTAATGCAGTTGGCATTTGGAATGCCTACCTAAAACCCTTCATGTTTCTTGACCAACCCTAGTTGGGGTAATGCGAAGGGAAATATGGATCCTTTCCACTAGAATATTCACTCAACAAAATATTCCGAAGTCAATGGTGAGGGCTATTGGATTTCGATAAAATAGTGAGAGACTAATAAGTATTAATTTATTTATCTCAATTTTGTAAAAAAGTACTAAACCTTTGCTCATCTTATTTTTTATAAACGACAAGAAAATGACTTCAAACATATCATTGCACACCATACTCATAAAAGAAAACCTTCTCACTGGCACCAATTTCCAAGAGTGGCAGAGGCGTTTACGCGTTGTCCTTTGCCACAAAAGGAAATTATATGTGCTGGAAGAGCCTATTCCAGTTGCGCCTGGGAAAGAGGCTAGTGATGAGGAATTATATATCTACATGAAACACATGGATGATGCCATAGATGTCCAGTGTTTCATGCTATCGGCCATGTCTAATGAGCTCTTGAAGCGACATGAAAACATGGACGCGTATAGCATGATGTCTCACCTTAAAGATCTCTACCAAGAGAAGGCGAGACAGGAGAGGTATGAGATCTCCAATGCTTTGTTTACCATGAATCTTGGAGAGTCTGCGCCAACTGGGCCTCATGTAGTCAATCTTATTGGCTACATTGAACGCTTGGACATATTAGGGATTAAATTCCCAGATGTGTTGCGTACAGATCTCATCCTATCATCACTACCTAAGACCTTCTCTAGCTTCATTGTCAACTATAACATGAGCGGTAGTGAGAAGAGTCTATCATAGCTTTTGACCTTGATTATCCAGGTAGATAAGGACATGGGGTGTGACAAACCTATGGTCCTTATGGTGAACAAGAAAAGGAAGGACAAGGCAAAAGGGCCAAAGACTTATAAACGGTCTGAATCACCTGATCACCATCCTTCCAAGAAGGGGAAGATCCAGAGGTAGGGTAAGGAACGGGAGGCAGTGTGCTTTGCATGTGGAAAGAAGGGCCACTAGAAGAGAAACTGTACCCAGAAGCATGTGGATGCTAAAGGTGCGTTTGTTATTGAGTGCATTCTTTCTATTTCTACACATTGGGTATTTGATAAAGCTTGTGGGGCTCACATCTGTATTCAAATACAGGAACCAAGTAGATTTAGAAAGTTTTCCAGAGGAGGGGTTTATCTTTGAGCTGCCAATGGCGCAAGGCTGGCTGCGTTGGCCATTGGCGACTACCACCTCTCATTGCCGACTGGGTTGATTTTGGTTTTACAAAACTGTTATTATGTGACTAGTGTTACCAAGAACATAATTTCTGTATCTTGTTTCAATATGGATGGATTTGTTTTCAAATTTGGAAATAAGGGTTGTCTCTTTTATAAGAACAATGTATGTTATGGTATGGAACAATTAAATAATGGTTTGTATGTATTGAATTATGAAAACCAAGTGTTGGCAATCGATAACGAAACAAACTCACATGACTCATACATCACCCAATTATGGCATCACCGCCTTGGTCATGTGAACAAGAAGCATTTGACAAATCTCTGCCAAGATGGCAATTTAGACTCTACTGAGCTAAAACCACTTGATAGATGTCACGCTTGTTTACAAGGAAAAATGACTAAACCACCTTTTGGTGGACAAGGTGAAAGGGCCATAGAGCTTCTAGGATTGGTACACACAGATGTGTGTGGACCATTTCCAGTAGAAGCTAGAGGTGGATATTCTTACTTCATTAATTTTACTGATGATTTGAGTAGATATGGCTATGTCTACTTAATGAGGTATAAGTCAGAGTCCTTAGAGAAATTTAAGGAATTCAAGAATGAAGTAGAGAATCATCTTGGTAAGAAGATAAAGAAGCATTGATCGGATCGAGGTGGAGAATATCTGAACCAAGAGTTCATCGATCTTCTACGGGAGTTTGGGATTCTATCTCAGTGCATTCCTCCTTATACACCATAGTGGAATGGTGTTAGTGAAAGGAGGAACCACACCTTGTTGGACATGGTGAGGCTGATGATGAGTCATACGGATCTTCCATTATCCTTTTAGGGACATGCATTACAAACAGCAGCATACACATTAAAACGAGTACCAACTAAGGTGGAAAATGGAATTCCATCCGAGTTATGGAATGGAAGGAAACCCACTTTGTCGCACACACATGTATGGGGATACGAGGCATTTGTTAAGGCCTTTTCAGGCAACAAACTAGCACCCCGGGGAATGAAGTGTATCTTTATTAGATATCCCATTGAAACAAAAGGATATTACCTATATAACCCTCAAGACAAGAAAGTGACTATCACCAAACAAGTCGTCTTTCTTGAGAGTGAGCACATCCTCAAGAAGGATAGTGGGAGAAAGATTGACTTCGATGAAGTTGATGCTCAAGATACACAGGAGTTGGTATAGGAACAAGTTCCACAGGTCCCCATGGAAGAGGTTCCAGAAACACAGGTACTGCGTAGGAGCTCAAGAGAGGTAAGGGAACCAGAGAGATTTAGTTTCCTAGTCACCGAGGATAGTGAATCATTATTGTTGGACAATGATGAACCTCTATCCTACAAGGAAGTAGTAGAAAGCTCAGAAGCTGCAAGATGGCTAGAAGCTATGAATTCTGAGATGGATTCCATGTATCGGAATTAAGTTTGGGTTCTGGTCGATGAGCCAGTTGATATAAATCCTGTTGGATGCAAATGGGTATTCAAAATAAAACTGAACATGAAAGGTCAAGTTAGCACCTATAAAGCAAGGCTAGTGGCTAAAGGATTCAGACAACGTCATGGAATTGACTATGATGAAACCTTCTCGCCAGTTGCCATGTTTAAATCCATAAGAATCATACTTTCCATAGCAGCTTACCATGACTACGAGATTTGGCAGATAGATGTCAAAACAGCATTCCTTAACAGGAACCTTCAGGAAGATGTCTATATAACACAACCATAAGGGTTTGTGACACCAGGTGAAGCCAAACAGGTTTGCAAAATGCAGAAATCCATTTATGGATTGAATCAAGCATCCAGGTAATGGAATATTTGATTTGATGAAGCCATTCAAGAATTTTGTTTCATTAAGAACGAATGTGATCCATGAGTTTATAAGCGGTTTAATGGGAATGCATTCATTATCCTAGTGGTATATGTTGATGACATATTGCTTATTGGAAACAACGTGCCAGCCTTACAGTCAGTTAAGGACTGTTTGAACAATTGTTTCTCCATGATGGAATTAGGAGAAGCAACCTACATTCTAGGTATCAAGATCATTCGTGACAGATCCAAGATGCTGCTTGGACTAAGTCAGGGTACATACATTAACCAGATACTAAAGAGATTTAGTATGGAAAAATCCAAGAAGGGATTGGATCTAGTGTCATATGGCTTACATATTTCTAAGAAAATGTGTCCCCAGACACAGCAGAAGAAAGATAGGATGAGCAAGATCCCATACGCTTCGGCTATAGGATCCATCATGTATGCCATGTTATGTACCAGGCTTGATGTTGCCTATGCACTGAGCATGGTAGGAAGATATCAAGCAGATCCAGAAGAACAACACTGGACTACTGTTAAGACTATCCTTATGTATCTGAGAAGAACTAAGGATATGTTCCTGGTGTATGGAGGAGACGAGTAGCTTGTCATCAGAGGGTATGCTGATGCTGGTTTTCAAACAGATCATAATGATCTGAAGTCGCAATTTGGATATGTTTTTTGTCTCAATGGAGGAGCTGTGAGCTGAAAGTGTTCAAAGCAGCCAGTTGTCGTCGATTATACAGTGGAGTCTGAGTATATAGCGGCTTCCGATGCAGCCAAGGAAGCCGAATGGATTCGGAACTTTGTCCAGGAGCTTGATGTGGTGCCTAGTAGTAAATATCCCATTACATTGTATTGTGATAATACTACAGTGGTGGATCTTGCAAAAGAACCAAGGTCACATCAACAGAAAAAGCACATACTCTAGAAGTATCACCTCTTGAGGGATTTCTATCAAAGGGGTGAAGTTGAAGTGACCAGAGTGTCTATGGAAGAGAACGTGGCGGACCCCATGACTAAAGGCCTATCTCAACAGAAGCATGAATATCATGTGAGAGCTAGCGGGTTAAAGGTTGTTAGCAGTTGGCTCTAGTCCAAGTGGGAGTCTGTTGGAGTTTGTAGTCTAGAACCAACTACTTTGTACTTTATTCATTAAATAAAATCCTTAACACATCTTGATTGTTCTTCTGCGTGACATGTCACGTGATAATGTCCTAAGGACAACTGTTGCATTAAAGGGTCGTAGCGGATCCCTACTATGATGAGAACTCGAAAGTTCCATAACACTGTTCTTGAATGTATGTTCTATGGTTGGATGATATTATTTGAGGGACACAAATAATACAGGTCATTTGGGGTGAGTACTCATAAAACTTTGAGGCACCTTCTCATGGTGTGCGCCCTTGGTAATATCCAGGAGGATATTATGAGAACGAGACCCACCAGTAGGAAATCCACATTTCATAGTGTCATTGGATGTTCCTATATGCGGATGTGTGTATTGGTCCTTAGAAATTAAGATTATTATTAATGGGTATTACAACTCGCGCACTTAGATGTATTGACGAAAACTGTGATGACACACTGTTCGCAGCGAGGTAGGATACGTTGGGTGCGTCTCGAGTAATACCACATTAATAGATAATGCGAGAAAGGATTTGTCCCTTTCGTTCCATAACAGAAGTAGATATAAGGATGCCTGATCGAATTTTTTTTGACACTAGTTATTCGAGAGAATATATTGTGGGCGAAATAATATATATTTATTAGCGAGTAATGCAGTTACATTTATTTAAGAAATAAATAGTCATTACTCAAGGTCTAATAAATATGGTGGAGGAAATAAATAAAATGAAAAAATAAAAGTACACGCCGTGTATATTTATATAAACGCCGTGTAGTTTTTTTTCAGGATTCGTGAGAAAATATTGTTTATTTAATCAAATGATATTAAATGTAATACGTTGGGCGCATGTCAAGTAATAATGATGGTAAACTGTAATTATTAATACATGTGGTATTACTAAGAATTAAATGAAACAATTAAATTATTTCGGGAAATTAATTCATTTTATTATTCTAAGTATTATAATCCCAATTACATTATTCTCATAGAATCAGAGCCGTTGTTGTGCACAACGTATTTGGAAATACTCTCAAGCCAAAGAGAGAATTCCCTTTCCACCAAGAACGCCCTCAAGTTACGAGAGAAAGATCCTCTACCGGATGAAGGCAATCGAAGGCAGACATCGCAAGCGAAGGTTCTTCCGCACTAGCACCCAGAGATCCCTTCGGTGACGTTCGGAGATACGTGACACACATGTGGATCACCGCTAGAGGAATCCTACACTTGGATTCTACGACGCAATGACGGATCACCGAATCGTGACCAGACACATCAATGAAGAAAGAATTCCAACGAGGAAATTCTTATGCATTAATTAAATTAATTATAATCAACATATGATGATCCTCCTCAAGGTTTTCAGGACTCATATTTTCTTTTCATTTTTCGTTCTATTCCGAATATTAGGCGTTTTATATCTTGACGGATCTCATATTGAACGTTGTTTAACATTAATATTAAAGTTGGGTAAACCCACCAACGCGCTTCTGCTGCGCCCGGAACCTACACTAACAATATTTAATGTTTTTTAATGTAATATTTTTATGTGTATTAAGATTAAAATATTATCATGCTGATATGAGATGTTTCCTTAAAAAATAATGTTTTATTTTTTTTCCTTAAACTATATTTCTCTTCCACGTCAATTTTTAATAGAAATGATTCTGTAAAAAACTTATATAGACACAAAATATTTTTATAGAAGATTTTATATAACTTTTTTCATTATTTTTTGAGTTTTTCAAAAGGAAACACTTTACATTTTTTATGGAACATTTTAACAAATGAAAAAAGTAATGTCATATTCTTAACATATACCAAGATAATGAATTTTCCACTTCCATGACCATTATTTTATTTCCAGATTCTTTTGAAATATTTCATGTTTCCATCAATAGAGAAATATGTTTCCTTTTATTTCATTATTTTTTTAATTATAAATGTGTTGTTAAATGAAAAGTATATATTTTTATTGAAAATGGGGTTTTAAAATTAAATAGTATTTTGATATCAAAAATTATTTTTTAATGAGTTTTTTTAAAGTGAAACAATAAAAATGTTTTACTACGGTTATGAAACATGAAAATTGTAAATGATAAATGGGTGTTCTTAGATATCACCAGGTGAGCATGTTAGAACTTATATGACGGGAAGTCCTAGATTGCATCAGGTGAGCCCAATATAGCTTATACGATGGGGTTGTCCAAATAGTGCTCCAGTGAAATGGGTAATATTCATTATCTTAAAATTAAATTAGGATGGAGTTACCATATGGTTTATCCTGTGGGTTTAACTGAGATCCAGTTGCTTTAGACATAGGTTTAAAATTTATTTTGAAAGTTTTTTCTATGTTACTGAGAAGGGTTTTCAATTTCATTATTTGGGTTTTAAATGATTTATTTGAGAAAATTGTGTGTGTTCAGTTGAAAATTAATCTTTTCAGTTTCTCAATGACCATTCATGTAAAGGTAAATATTTTACGGGTTTTTCTATTCTCTCTAGACTGACAGGTTCCATTCATTCATATCTCATACTAAGATTTTTGTGATCATACAAGATTTTGAAATGTTATTCATAGGATTTGAGAATGGGTTAGGGGAAGGAAGAATTATAGTTTAATGTTGTGAATATTTTCAATGAAATGAATTCTTAATTTATTTTAAATGTTTTATGTAACGGGGAAAATGGATAATAATTAGAAATGAACACTCAATTTTATCATGGTTTTGTAATATATGCATTATAGAATAATTATATAATACTTTAAACATGAAAAGATCATAAAATTTATGTGAATGAACTATTGAATTAAAATTAACGATTAAATAATGTTTTTTATAATGTTTTATATTGTGGATAAATGGATACTAAATAAATGTTTCCCTTTTGTATTATGTGGTTTTGTAAAGAATTAGTTATGTTCTAATTCTCTAAAACACTAAACATGAAAAGATCCTCAATGTTAAAGATGAATATTTACTCCCTAATGTTAATGATTATGTATGTTTTAAGTTCATCTCCTTATATATATGACCCTAATAGCCCTAATGAATTATTTAGAGGTAATAGTGCATGATTTGATGCAAGATAATCCCCGTTTTGACATAATTTTAGTAGTATTAATTGATTATAGAATATTATTTGTAAAAAATGGTGTTAGTTTGAGTCTACCTAAAGCTATAGGCTGGTTGTAGGAATTATAGTATTAAAGTATTCCAATCACCCAAGAGAAGAAATTTTCATCAAAATTATATAAGTGGTTGAATAATATTGCATGAATCTTTAATATGATTATGATTCCTAAATATTTAATGTTTTGATATACTATATTGATACTTGACGGTCTGATTTGGATATTATAAAATCCCATTACTTAGTAAAAACTACCAAAGGATGGGTATCAAGATGATTTAAAGGTGTTTTTCATAGAATGTATTTTATTTATAGCCACTAAAGTGGAAAATAAATTGTAGTTTTACTACATTCAACTCGGTGATCAGGTAGTAGTGGAGTATTCCAATTATTCCCATGATGTATTAACATATCTTCTTAAGATAGTATTATATATTATTTTAAACTCTAAACATTTTATAATGGGTATCTATAAAAATATTTAATTGAATATTTCTTGGAATGATAACACATCTCATGGGGACCTATTTTAATTAGTTAAAAGTATAAGATGAATTATGATTTGATTATTTAAAAATATTAATGTTCCCTATATAACCATGTGTAGTTAATATTGGTAATGTAGTGTAACATGGAAGCTTATATAATAGGTTTGTACAAAAAATATCAGTATAAAAGGATAACTCAAATTTATTTTTCAACAGTTACCATGAATAAATCATCATTATTCTATCAGTATAGGAATATAGGTAAAAATAAACCAACACGCTAAAAAGATCTGAATACATTATATAGATATAAAAGATTGATTCATCTACAATGAATCTAAATATGTTTTTGAAATAAATAATAATATTTTTTAATTTGAGGCGCTCATAGAATTATATAACTATGTTGTTTTCTTTATTTTAAGTAATTATCTTTCTTTTCAATAATACTAATTGTAGTCTCCTCTTTATGTGGGAATTATATATAATAATTTTGGGTGATGGTGTCTACAAAATTATAACTTCTATATGATTTTCTTAGGACGTTAATAGTCTTTGATATAATATGGTGTCTATAAAGTCACTTTTTCTAATTAACTCATTATTGTGTTATGAAATTGAGTGAGGATGATAAAATCTACTCTTATTTCAAATTCTTAATTTGGTATAAGGAATTTAAATCCTATATAATATAATCCTAATGATAAGTTTTGGGGAGACCAAAAAAATGGAATCTCCACATGGAAATATTCTTTTCATTTTGGGGATCTCCTCTTTCCAATGATTTCAATATTAACCATTGGGTATTATGTTTGTTGGAATAATTCTACCCTACCCACCCTCACCCTAGATAGTACTTGGTTCCCTTGGATTATTCCTTTTTCCAAACTCATATAACAAAAAAAATTATCCAATCATTGACAATGTACTCACTAATAACATGTTTATGTCTTTTTTAGTTGAATAGTTTTGGATTATGAGATTTATGGTAGAGATTGAATTATTAGGTTTTTTTATCCATTTATTTATATAGACTTCTTTGGGAAGAAAATATATTTGTATTGAGAATTTTTCCATCCACAATCTCAAATTATATAAATAATTTTATGTTTAATAATTTTAGGATTTTTTATATTTTGTGTGGAAATTTAGAAATCTTAGAATGAAAAATAAAAAACGTGTTATTGGTGTATGGTTTCTCAAACTTTCTTACTAAAGCATGTATTTTGAAAATATACCTCCAATTGCTTGTATAAAACATTTGCATGGTTATATAAACCATGTTCCCTAACTATGAAGGAATATTTTTATCTCTAATAACATTCCCATGATTGTTTTACTATTGGACTAACATGCATATAAATTGATTAGGAAAAGTGTCTAATTAGTGGATTTTGCACAATTCGTGCATAGTTATCCTAACAGTTAACCTAAACCAGAAAACATAGTAAAAATCAATTTTATTTATTTATTAATCCTATTTAAATAAGAATATTTTTCTTATTCCCCTAATAGATCCACTAAAACTATATGCATTAATCTCTCCCTATAGTACAATTTTTCTTTATTTAACTGTAGTTATTTCCCATG
The DNA here is from genome assembly GCA_963277665.1 of Viscum album. NCBI lineage: Eukaryota > Viridiplantae > Streptophyta > Magnoliopsida > Santalales > Viscaceae > Viscum > Viscum album. The sequence continues at coordinate 345,069,295 of OY728141.1, forward strand.
ACTGTAGTTTATTTCAAACAGTATGTCACTCAAGATCACTAACTCTATTTCCCTCGCTCATTTCCTCCCTTTTTCTTACCATGTATTGGTCATATCACACATGGGTTAAATTTTATGTTTTTATTTCTAGGGGATTCTCCATATTAGGTATTGTTATGGTGTTATAATGTTTTATATCATCCAATTTTAGCGAAATAACATGATTATACAGTAGAATCACCGGTATATGGTTGATCGATCTTTTCAACTCCATTAATTTATGAAACCATTGGTGATTTACTTATTAATATTAGTCTTTATTCAATATAAAACATATATTGAATATTTATAATTATTATGAATGGATACCATTTTATTCTTCCCAAAATATCACAGGACATCAGATTTTTTTTCATCATTCATTGTGTAAATTTTATCTCAAGTATAATTGCATAATTATAAGTGTTAAATTAAAATATTAAAATTATTTTTTAATAAAATAATCAAATTATTTCTGTGGATATATTTTTTAATTAATTATAAACAACAAGTTGCACATTATTGAGAGTGTTTTCAATAAAAAATGTGAATAATAATACTTAAAGTTATTTATAAAAAGTTTTAATTATGTATTATAATCAATAATTCATGATTTTTCTTTTATTTTAAAAATTCATGAAAATAACATTGATTTTTTTGAACCGCTACTTTATTTATTCTATGTTTTTAATGAGTTTTCATATATCCAAAGGCATATTTAGAAAATGAAATTAAGGATTTAATCATGTGAGTTATATCCACGATTATATTCCCTGTGATTATTTTGTATATTATGATGAATTATGGAATGAAATTTGGAATGTATAAATTTTTGACTTGTTCATTTTATGTAGGGTGTTTAGTGGAGATGTGTCAGTTTATGATATGATTATTATGAAATTTTGTTGGTATGTTGACTTTATTTCTCACCTCCATTTGATATATCAATATAATCCTTTGCTAGGTAAGTGGGATTTTTAATGAATAGTACTAAACTATTTGATATTATGAATTGGATTCTCTACCCTTTAGTGTATCGTCGTTTGTTTTTGGGAAAGGTATTTTACTGTTTCGGTAGTTTGGTGGGGAACTATTATAACTCAAGACATAAACACACTTTATTTCATAATTTTTCACATATATTTACAAAAGAAAATATTTCATTACATATATTCCCAAGAAATTTTAGGTTAGGATTTTATAGGATTATGAAATATAATAACTAACAAAACATATGATATTTGTATCAAAAGGACATTTTACAACTATTTGAGAAAGTACCCAATCTATAAAAAGTCTGAAAAAACTCCCAAAATTCATCAACATAACATATAATGTTAGATATATGATGTGATATATTTATCATCACAACCCAGGGAAATGGAATCATGAGATGTAATGAACTAAAACATTCGGTACATGTAAAAATAATAGATAACAATAATGATCATAAATGGGAATAAGATATTTATATGGGAATGACAATGTAATTAACGAATATAAAGATAAAATTTACAATTCAAATATAATAGAGAGAATTATAATTGTCACGACCCATCCCCCGGGGCCCATGCCGTGACTTCCCCAACCCCGCCTTCCATAGGCCAGGGGCTGGAGACTAGCACCAAAGGTGTAAATCCCTAAACTGAGAAGGTATTGACTTTAAAACATGAAAATTCACACAACAGAGTACGAGTTTGAAGAAAAAAATAAGTAAGACCGTATACAAAGAGTTCTGAAAGTAGAGGGTCCTGAATACAAGCCTAAGTGGAAAATACAAGTACAACTAAAAACAAGTAGAACTGAAAAGGAAAAAACTACTGAAAGGTGAAGAGAATATCCAGGATCATCCACCATGGATCCTACCTGAAGGGTAGGTAAAAATAGTATACTCAGCACTCAACTTCTGTCAGTCTCCTCTGCCTACCGACATATTGTATGGTCCACCTCCGGGTACCGTCTAGTCCTGGTACTCTTAACCTTAGTCAGCACTATCTGACATCTGCAACCAAAACAACGAGTTGCGAGAATTACCCGTGCAGGGGTGAGTATAACAATACTCAGTAGGGACCTAGAGACCCTCAAGGTCTCACAAAATCCAATAAGGATAAGCCAAAAAGTAAGAAATCAACCAATAACCCCACTTAGGTATAAGCCCATACATATACCTAAGTTATTAAGTAATCCATACCAATCATTAAATAAACATAAAAGATACTAACTCAACTCAACCAGGAGTTTATTTTAGGGATAGTATCAATCTGAACCCTCAGCTATTAGGGAACTCCTCCTCTATCGAGTACTGTGGGCCTACCGTGCTCACATAGAGGCGCTTCCCACTAACCTTGGACTGCTGAGGTACTCCTCCTATCGAGTATCGTGGGTCTTCCACTCTCACAGAAAGGCGCTCCCAACCATGGGTATGTCGCACTCACACAAAGGCGCCACCCATCGTAGCCTGCTGACTTACTCCTCCTGTTGAGCACTGTGGGTCTGCCACGACACCAAGGCACTTCCCACCGCGCGTCTTCCGCGACACCATGGCGCTCCTTGCTGGGCTAGTAGAATCATTCCGAGTCAAACGGTCAACATTCATCAGGTCTCAGCCAGCTACTAGGTTCCTGCACAAATGCTCGTTCGTTCCCGGTAGATCCTCTCCCCAAGCTACCGGTCGATGCTCCAACTACCACGAAGTCCCATGTATAAGTAACTCAATGGTCCTCCATGTCAAATAGGTCTCAACGCAATTGACAGCGTGTCAATTGGAAGCCATATCAGTGAGTTCTTAGACTTTTAGTCCCGAAGGCCCAGTTGGATTCGTGCACGATCCAAACTGATTATATCTCAACTTTACACCGAACTCCAGTGGGGTATACTAAAAGGGACCATCGCACTCCAAGAATACCTGTGCCACTGACAGTTCATCAAATGGTTTTCCAGTGCCAAAGATATGGCCAAAAGAATATAAAGGGTTGTGGTGGGCTCGGGTCCGGTCTGACCCGGTCAGATCGACCCGACCCAACCCAATCTGGGTCGACCTGGCCTGGGTCACTCGGTCAGACCTATTTGGACTGGCATGGCCCATTGATTGGGACAACTTATTAGGTTCGGCCCACCCCAATGGGCCTAGCCCAGCAGGTCGTGAGGGCGGTTCGGCCCGAGCTCAGGTTCGGTTCGGCCCGGAGTGTCGCGAGGGCGCGACCTCGAACAACTCGTCCTAGAGGGAGTGGCCATTCTAGTTCAGCCAGGGCGCTGTAAGGGGGGTGGGACATTGGCTCGGTCAGATGGCCGCGAGGGATCCGGGACACCAGCTCGGCCAGAAGGCCATGAGGAGGCCGGGACACCAGCTCAGCCGGGTGGCCAGGAGGGAGTCGGGACGCCTGCTCGGCCAGGAGGCAGTGAGGGGCACATGTAGAGGCCAGCATGCAGGCTGGTTTGGGGATGTAGGTAGGGTGCCTGTGGTGGATGGCAGGCGGGCCGATGACGTTCGACCAGGCAGGGCGCGACCAAACAGCCAAGAGGATGAGAGGCGGGTAGGCGGGCTAGCCCGGTGCGGCTCAGGCTGGTGTAGTTCAGTGTGGCGTGGCCGCCTCCCGGTCTCCAGCCCGCCTTCCAGCCTCTGCGCACGCCCCTCGCAGCCTCCAGGCCGAGACGGCGTCCCGGCTCCCTCGCGGCCGCCCGACAAAGCCGTTGTCTCGGCCTCCTCACGACCTCCCGAGTGATCTGGCATCCCGACTCCCTCCAAGCCACCCGGGCGAGCCAGTGTCTCGGCCTCCTTGCAGCCTCCCGGCCGAGACGACGTCCCGACTACCTCCCGGCCACACAGTCGAGCCGGTGTCCCGACCTCCTCGTGGCCTCCCGGGTGAGCCGGAATCCTGGATCCCTCCCGTCCACCCACCCGAGCTGATGCCCCACCCCCTCGCGTCAACCTGACCAAACAAGCCCGGATTCACCCTCCGGGCAGCGCTGCATTGGCCCGCGCCCTGGAGACGCTTCGGGTTGAACCAGCCCCGAGCCCGGGCCGAACGACCCTCGCAGCCTGCTGGGTTGGGCCTAGCGGGCCGGGCTGAACCGAGCACTCCGGCCCGCTCAAAGGGTCAGGCCAGACCAAACAAGTCTGACCGGGTTGACCCAGATCAGGTCGGACCGGACCCAGGCCCACCAAGACCCTTTACATTCTTTTGGCCATATCTTTGGCACCAGATGTCCATTTGACAAACCATCAGTGGTGATGGTATTATTGGAGAACGACAGTCTCTTTGAGTATACCCCACTGGAGTTTTTAGTAAAGTTGAGATACAGTCAGGTTGGATCGTGCACAAATCCAACCGGGCTCCCAGGACTAAAAGGATAATAACTCACAGACGGGGTGTCCTATTGATGCGTTGTTAGTTGCATTGAGACCTCTATGATGTGGTTGACCTTTGAGTTACTTTTTCTTGGGACATCATGGTAGTTAGAGCATCAAATAGAATCGTGTGGAGTGGATCTACCGGGAAAAAGTGAGCATTTGTGCAGGAACCTAGTAGCTGGATGAGACCTGACGAATGTTGACCGTTTAACTTGGAGTGATTCTAGTAGCCCAGCGGGGAGAACCATGGTGTCGCAGTAGACCTGCAGTGGAGATCACCTTAGTGTCGCGGCAGACCCACAATACTCGACCGGAGGAGTACCTCAGTAGGCTATGAGGGGGAGCGCCTCTGTGTGAGCACGGTAGACCCACGGTGGGGAGCGCCACTTTGTGAGCACGGCAGACCCATGATACTCTACAAGAGAAGTACCTCAACAGTACAAGGTTAGTGGGAAGCTCCTCTGTGTGAGCATGGTAGGCCCACTGTACTTGATAGAGGATGAGTTCTCTAGCAGATGAAGGATCAGATTGATACCATCCCTAGAATAAAATACGAGTTGAGCTGAGTCAGTAACTTTTGTGTTTATCTCATGATTGAGATGGATTACATGATAAATTAGGTATATGAATAGACATATACCTAAGTGGGGTTATCAGTTGATTTCATAATTTTTGGTTTATCTTTGTTTGATTTTGTGAGACCTTAAGGGTCTTGAGGTCCCTTCTGAGTATCGTTATACTCACCCCTACATGGGATATGCCCGCACCTCGTTGTGTTGGTTGCAGACGACAGATAGTGCTAACTGAGGCTGAGAGTACTAGGCCAGGACGGTACCCGAAGTTGGACTATACGACATGTCGGTAGGAAGAGGAGGATGAAAGACGTGGAGTGCTGAAGAGACTATATGTACCAAAACATCAGGTAGGATCCGTGGTGGACGATCCAGGAGCTGATCTTCACCTTTCAGCTATTTTTTCCTTTTAAGTTGTACTTTTTTTCAGTTGTACTTGTATTTTTCTATTGGTTTTGTATTCCGTCCCCTCTACTTTCAGCACTCTTTATATACAGTTTTACATAGTATTTTGCTTCCAGCTCGTACTCTATTGTGTAGATTTTCATGTTTTAAAGGAATTTCATTCCTAGTTTAGTGATTTTTTCCTTTAGTGCTAGTTTCCATCCCCTGGCCTATGGAAGGCAGGTTTGGGGTAGTCACGACATGAGCCCTGGGGGACGAGTCGTGACAAATTGGTATCATATGAATCGGTTCTATCACAAAACATAGGACTCTGATCTTTTCTGTGAAGAAATATTTTTAAGGTTAATGAGTATAGTTTTCAGTTCAGTGAGTCCAGTGCTGGTGAGACGACCTACATATCCATACACCAGGACCCAGACTTCTGATTTCTGACTCAGTGTTGGAAAACACCAATTCCTTGTGTGTTGTCAGAGTTTTCTTTAAGTCATATCAACCAGGTCATCTCACCAGGTATAAACATTTGACCGTGACACATCTGTTTCTTTCGAGATGCCTCCCCATGGATGACCAACAAGATTCCTGAGAGTTGTACGCACATATAGCCCACTGAGCGATGAGGCCTCGGTGCAGGGCTGTTTTCTGGTGGAGGCACCAGCAGTACCACTTCCTGTTGGGCCACCGATGCCACCAGCCCCTACAGTAGATGATGCATCCCTCTTGAGCGCGTTTCACGTGTTCCAGCTCTAGAGGCCACCTTGGTTTAGGGGTGAGATGGAACCGTAAGAAGATGATGATTGGATGGAGGCTGTGGTGAGAGCATTCCAAGTGGTTGGGACACCAGCCGACTTCATAGAGATTCTTGCTACCAACCTTCTATAGGAAGCAGTGGGAAGATATTGGAGCATGATGCTCCAGGTTCACAACGATATGACACTACTCTGGGTAGATATCGAGAGCCTGTTTCAGGCAGAGTTTGTCCCAGCCACCCTATGTGCAGTATGGATACAGGGGCTACTCCATCTGCAGCAGGGTAGCATGAAGGTGGAACAATACTCAATGAAGTTCACCGATCTCTCCCACTACTCCATAGATATGGTGTTGGACCCATTATTAAGGTCCTGGACATTTGACCAGGGGATCAGTAGAGAGATCCGGGCTTCGATGATCTCCCTCAGCATCCCGACGCAGGTAGGGGTGTTTGAGCGAACCCTCTTAGTGCAGAGTTTTCCTGCTAAGCAGTCTCCAGCAGCGAGACCCACCACTAGACGACATATAGCAGAATCTTCTGCAGCTAGCAGTAGACAGATGTCGTAGAGGTCCATGAGGACCAGACCCATGGGTGGACGACTGGATGACTCAGGATCAGTTGTACAGTGAACCCGGTGCAGAGACACACATGCCAGGAGCGGGCAATGTTACTCATGCAGTGGGCATAGTCTCAGGACTCGTGACTGTCCGACCTGACATTCAGATGATCAGCAGATGGTCTAAGGACCTTCCATGTAGTGACATATATTTTATCGAGGCGGTCTGCAGGGAGCAGGCAGACGTGGTAGAGGAGTTGGACATGTTGCTAGCGGTGGGATATGTTTTGAGGTTTTACTGCCACCCCCACCAGGAGGTCCACCCCGACCACTAAGAGCAGGTGGACATGGGAGATATCATCTCTAGACAACTAAGTCCTATGATCATGGTGCTCCAGAGATGATTATAGGCACGAATTGTGTCTAATACACCTTAGATGAAGTTATTAGAGACATAGGTTCCAATCACTCTTTCCTTGCCACTTCCCTCGTTCGGAGATCTCATATTCTGATGGAGCCGTTGGCTCAATCCACACAGCTAGAAACTTTTACTGGAGAAGACTCAATGATTATGCACTGGTGCCGATAGTGTGAGCTTACTCTAAGAGGCAAGAGCTTCGGCTGGGATCGACCAGTAGCTTGTGGAGCAGATCTACTGGGAACGAGTGAGAATTTGTGCAAGAACATAGTATCTGGCTGAGACCTGATGACTGCTGACTCTTTGACTCAGAATTATTATACAAGCCCAGTGGGGAGTCCCATGGTGTTGCAGGAGACCCGAAATGGGGAGCACCTTGGTGTCGTGGATGACCCACGATACTCGACAGGTGGAGTACCTTAGCAGGCTAAGAGGGGGAGCACATTTGTGTGAGTGTGACAGACCCACGGTGGGGAGTGCCTCTGTGTGAGTGTGGCAGACCCACAATACTCGACAGGAGGAGTACCTTAGCAGTCTAAGGTTAGTGGGAAGTGCCTTTGTGTGAGCGCGACAATCCCACTATACTTGATAGAGGAATATTTCTCCAGTAGCCGAGGATTTAGATTGATACTATCCCTAGAATAAAATCCTAGTTGAGCTGAGTGAGTAACTTTTGTGTTTACCTCATGATTGAGATAGATTACTTGGTTTATTAGGTATATGTATGGTCATATACCTAAGTGAGGTTATCTGTTGATTTCATTATTTGTGGTTTATCCTTATTGGATTTTGTGAGACCTTGAGGGTCATGGGGTCCCTACTGAGAATCTTTATACTCACCCCTGCATGGGCTGTGCCCGCACCTCATTATGTTGGTTGCAGAAAATGGACATCGCGGACTGAGGATCAGAGTAGCTGGACTAGATGGTACCCGGAGGTGGACCTTACGACGAGTCGGTACACGGAGGAGACTGATGGACGTGGAGTGCTGATGAGGCTATCTGTATTTACCATTCAGGTAGGAATCCCCAGAGGAAGTCCCAGAAGATGCTTTACCTTTTCTTCAGTTATACTTATATTTTTTTCAATTTTACTTGTACTTCCCTGTTGGGATTGTATTTTCGGCCCATTTTATTTTTCATCAATCCTTTTTATACAATTTTTATTAGTGTTTTACTTCCAACTCGTACTCTATTATGTGTGTTTACACTTTATAATGGCAATTACTTCCCAGTTTTAGGGATTTATGCCTTTGGTGCTAGTCTCCATCCCCTGGCCTATGGAAGGTGGGCTTGGGGTTGTCACGGAATGGGCCCTGAGGGGACGGGTTGTGACAATAATAATCTTGGAAACATGACCTAAGTAAATGACATCATAAGATCTCATAATAATGGATTTTTTTAAGCAACATAATACATGACATTATAAGCATAAACTTAGTCTTATTTCCATGACTCTTGTAGTAGATGGCACCCAATGGTAGATTGGTATCACTCCAAATTCCCATAAACATAGCATACAATTTCCCACAATAGATTAGGTTCTTTCTATAATCCCATACATAACATATGATGACATACAAATCTTTACCCAATGTGTTGTACGGTCTACTCATCACATAAGATATTGGTGTTATGCTAACTAACCAAACACCGTATATGGTATATAATGAGATGAAAACATTACCCAATTAATTATAGGTATATATAATTTTAGTCCCTACTATCACATAATGAAAATAATATAATGTAAAGTCATATGTGTGTCACATGAATAAATGAAAACACATAAAGCATAAGTACTATAAAGAATTAAAGAATTTTTAATTTTTAATTTTTTTTAATGAAACATAGATCTTGATCATGGTTTTCAAATGTATGAAAATTCATAAGAAGGATCAAGAATAAGTTTGGATAAAAAATGAGCTACATGGATAATGATTTTTAAAATGAGAATAAGATATTTTAAGGATAAAAATAACATATTATTTATCTTTATAATGTTATTTATATATTATGGTTTTATATAAAATAATGATAATTTTAAAATTATATTCATGGTGACAATCATTTTATGGAGTTATCACTTTTCAAGAAATAATAAATTAGAAGGTTCTATTAATATGTTTTAAAAATAGCATTGTTGAACTTATGAAATGTAATAAAGGATTATAAAACATTATTTTGAAAATACTAGAATTGCAATATAAATGTCAAATGAGATAACACATAATTTGATTTCTAATTAAAAAGGGGGAAATTGTCAAGATGAAAAGTTATGGATTAGTAGGAAAACCATCGTTTAAGAGTATATGAAATATTATGAACATAACTAAATTTTCAAGATAGAAGATAACTCATTCATAAATAACATTTGAATAAAAATTTATCTCCCAAGGAAAAAATATGGTATACCATAATAAATAAAAGATATATCTAAATTATAAAAAATAAAACTAATTAATGAAGAATGATTAATTAAAAACCCTTATATTTTAGGGATGATATTAATCTTAGTCAACAATATGGAAGAGGTTAAACAAAATTAAACATAATTATATAAAAAATAATTTATTATACTATAAATTAATGTATAATTAGATATATTATACAAATGAACACTAGTGAATAATATTAAAGAATTCCTCATTGGAGATTGATTAAGACAAACCCCTTACCTTTTATCTTAATTTCATCAAATGTGTTCAAACATCGTGTATAAAAAAATAACTATCTTAATTAATTATTTCAGGAAATTTTTCATAAATTTTATCATTTATAATCATCATTTAAATTTTTTCCCGACATGTATATTAGTTAATTTTGACCAATTTTTAATATCGGGTGTTAGAAATCTTGAACATTTTGAACTAGTTTGGTAATAGGTGTGTTTTTCATTCTTATTTACATAAATTTTTACATTAATAGAACATTAGAGATACATTAATTTATTATTTATGATTATTTAAAATGTTATAATTTAATTCAACGATATTTTTAGCTATGACAATTGAAGTTGAAATCATCGATGAGCATGATTCAGTTTTTTTATCAAATGAAAAGTGGTATCTAAATTAACAAGTTCAAAATAATTGTTAACAACATAGAATCAAAATTCAAAAAATTATTTATTAATTTTTTTTCATACTTTTTTTAGAACATATGTTTTTATATTCATCCATTACATTATTTTGTAGGATTTTTTAAGTTGGTGGTCAAACCGAAAAAAGAAACATTCATTAATTTAATGGATGGTTAAGAAGTTGTAATGTTATGGAATCTCTATACATGAATACAAATGATATTAATTAGTGTTTATAATTGTGATATATAAATGTTTTATATAATCATTAGGATAATATAATTTATATATAGTCATTACATTCATTAAAAAAAATCATTTTCCTCTCAGTGTTCTTGTTTTGAGGCAATTAATGTTTTAAGAATTGTTTACTATTCATATCATTAATAGGCTACCAAATTTGAAATAAAAACCATAATAATTACATAAAAAACATATTTAATATTTAAATCCATTTGAAAATCCATCCAATAAAGGAGTTAATGAAAAAAAGAACCACACTATTCCATAAAGGTGGTAATCCGCACATGCACATGGATGATGTTTTATGTTTTTTCTTAGAAAGGGGAGTGGAGTAATATGTTTTTTAATTTTAAAACAATAAATCATGAATAAATATATTAATTTTATATTATATCCAATTTTAAAATATCCATGTTAGTGAGTATTGGAAAACAATCATGTTACCTTATGGAGGCAGTAGTCTTCACATACTCAAAATTCACTTTTTAGATTTTATTAATGGAAAAGGGAAATATTGTTAATCATGGAACCATCATTATAATTAAATAAAAATACACTAATTAAAATTATTTTTTCAATTAAATATAGTGTAATGTAATTTTAGGAAGAATAAGTGCAAATAAATAAATGGAAATGAGGAAGTATGGGTTAGAAGTTTGTCCCTCACTTTTTGAATTATCTCCATTGAAAAAGTGATAAGACCATGAGGGATGGTCTTTTGAGAAGACCAGAAAAAGTTTAGGGTGGATAGGAATGTGGAGGACATTATTGGGAATATTTGGGGCCGAAATAAGGTCATATTGTTGTGAGGATGTGTAAGGATATGAGTTACACTTTTATAAGTGAAAAGTGATGCCATTTTTTTAAAAACCCAAAATATTTCTCTAATGTGATTTCACTCACAAAGAAAGTGGAAAAAAATTGGAAAACATTTTGGGGAATAGATAAGGTCTATATAATCCTTAACCAACCATTCACACTTCTATTTTAAACATGTTTTGGAATCATTATCATTTTATTTTCTGGTATTAAAATTATAACTTTTATTGTGGTAACTAGTTTTTACCAAAGGTAAATAATTTTTTTTCTCTAAAAAATATATTGAACAATATTTCATAATTTGGACATAATTATTTAAAATTTAAAATCAATTTCATTTGGAAATATTTTTAAAAGTGATGAAATTAAATTTTAAAATACTAAAGATATAATATATTAGGAATATTGTTTTAAAAAAATATACAACTTGTGCTCTAAAATGTCATATATGTTTTTTAGTTATTTTAAATAAAAATTAGAAATAAAAATTTAAAAATATTTAGTCCTATAAATATGTTTAATGATTCTTAGATTAATAATTTTATATTAAAAATATCATAAAATTCATGTTATGTAAAGAAACAGAATTTATTCCAATTTATGTAAAATTCAATCTTTTTAGAAAATATCTACATTTTCATATTAAACTAACATTAAAAATATAAATAAAAAATGAAGACTGTTTTTTATAATTAAATTTCATTAATTTTAAATTTTCAAATTTAATTAAATCAAAAAATAAAATGATAAAATATTTTTATAAGAAAATAACATTTTTTTAATTATGAGTAGTTCTTATGCATAATTTCTATAAAAAATTAATAAATGTAGTATTAATAAATAAATATTATATTTTATTAAAATATTCATTTAATATTATTATATTTATTTTAAAAAAATAATAAATATAGTGAATTAAATTTTATATTCTCAAACAAAATAATTAATTAAGTATATTTGTATAAAATTTCATTTATATATATATATATATGTATATATATATTGTAATTTGATTAAACATGTTCATAGTTACTAATTCAATTAATTTATTTTACCCGTTTAATCATATCATCGTTTTATTTTAGTTTTTTATGTGTGTGAAGAATGCTATCAAAAATATTTCACATAATTAGAATAAAAAATATATTAAAATCTAGGGTAGTTGCATTCTCCCCCTGATAAAAAAATTGAGTTCTCACAATTTTAAACACATCCAATGGTATCAATTTACATATAGAGATCATAATTTAGCATACACTAGTAGTTTTTTATGGATTGATTTAGGATATAAAGTGAGATTTACATATATGAAATATGATATAATCACATTGTAAAAAGAGATAATTCATTCCCAATATAATCCTAAAAAGTGAATAAGGTATAAATCCACAATAAATAACTTCAAAAAACTGTAAATAATATACTTACGCTATGACTATAAGAATGATACCACAAAATGTATTTTTTATAATTCAATATGTAATTTGATAAAAAAATGACATAAGAGGTACACAAATCTAGTTCACCGATTTACATAATGCTAAATTTACATTCAATTGAATAAATTTTTTCTTATCTATTTCCATCAAACTTTTTATGTTTTTGGCCTTTATCACCATGATTTTATCATCTACCCATCCTATTATGAAAAATTACCACGGATTCTTTCTATATTTCTAATATATAGAAAATGAGATATTCATTCCTTCATTATCGTTTTCACATAAACATCAATTATAATCCACCCTTATCTAATTTTGTGGGTTTGGGACATTTAATATCTTCTCATTTTTAAAAATATTTCATGATCAAGAGCTAGGAATAATTAAAATGTCACCCACTCTAGATCATATTCTTATTGGTTGTTCATTAAGGAAATATGTACATTATCCATCATACCCATGGGCCCGTAAAAGTTAAAACTACTACTAAAAGAAATAGGGGTTATCATTAGTGAGGAAAAATTCAAATTATAATATTATTTTTATAAATATTCTATGAAATATTTCACCACAAGATATCTTGTTGTATGGTACGACCAGGATAACCTATAGTTCTTTTAGATTTATTTATCTCACACTTACATCCACCTATATCATTCTTAACTCAACCTTGTTTACCATATGTTTACTTTCCTCATAATTCTTAAACTTTTTCCATTAATATAACGTGGTAAGAAATATTTTATATCTCTTTGTAAATTGCATATGATTAACCAAATCATATCTCCCAAATGTGCCAAACTAAGTGTCCATTCAAGACACTTTTTCATGGACTAGATGGTTATTTATTTAATAAAAAATCCATCATTTGGGGGGGGATTCAAGTATAGGTATACCTATTTTATAGCATACAACCACTTGTACTATCTAGATAGAGATGCATTTTCAAGGAAAACCACAAACTAAAAAATTTCCATAATTTCCAAAGGTTTTCCTGTGTATAGAGTTATCCCTAGTATTTTCAATAAAGTTATTTCATCCCATCCATCAAATATTTTATAATAAAAAATATAACCTAATGAATTATATATTTCTTTGAAATTAAGATCAATATTATATTATCAACTTTTAAATTAACACTTACTATATATCCTAACCTCAAAAGTAAACTATATTCTACATTCATACCAACTATAGAGACCCAACTCTTAAACACACATTGTTACATACTTTTTAAAATATATTCAAAAAATAAAATAATTTACTACATACTTCCCTAAGAACTTTTATATTTAGTGTTTTCGAGCATTATGAAAAATAATAAGTAACAAAACCCATGTCCTTTGTCTCAAAATAACATTTTTTAACTATATAAGAAAATACATAATCCATAATAAGTCCACAACATATTCCAAAAATTATCCACATAATATGTAATGTTAGAAATATCATAATCAATAATTTTCTTCAAAAAATATGGAAATTTAAACATAAGAATGAGTGAGATAAAATTCTTAGTAAAGGTAAGAATTAAAGATAATAATCAAAGATCAATGTGGGAATAAGATAAACATTAGGGTATGTGAATGTAAGTATGGAACATGAAGATAAATATATAATTAAAAATTAATAAATAGGGTGATAAAAATCATGGAAACATGAAATATAGAAATAGTATCATAAGATCATGGGATCATTGAATATTTGGAAACAACAAAAGACTTGACATCATAAGCATTTGTGAAGGCCCACTAAAGATACCATCATAGTGGATAGAGTACTATAGTGGATTGAGTTCATTCCCCATTCCCATAAAAATATTCAAAAAATATCCATAGTTTATTATTTTCACTCCCTAATTCCATATATAACATCTCATGATATATAAATCTTTACCCAATGCACTGGAGGAATAGACAATTCTAAGCCTAACAACCCCATAACCTTGTTTTCTAATGATAAAAATGCATGCACCAAACACAATATTTCATGAGATAAAAAAATTACCCTATGAATTAGATGGATATATAATTATAGGACTACATATCAAATAATTATAATCATAATATGTATTTAAGGTCCCAAAAATCTAAATTAGGAACATTTTATTTGATAGTGTGTATGACATGAAACACCATGCGTACAATGGAATATAATATCCCAAAAAATTTAACAAATATTAACAGTTTTAAATAAATTAATTTTTTATTTAATGGAAGGAACTCAACACTAAGTTCACGTACGTCTCGTGCTACAATGAGTTTCTTCAATGCCTTGTATTACACTCATGATGAGTTTTAGGGATAAATAATATATTATTAAAATATAGTTATTTAATATAATAAGATATAAAATAGACACTAAATTAGTGGATATAAATAGGATTTACTAACTTATGAATATATATGTTCTAAAAACTATGAAATTAATTAATCAGATACAAATTAATTATAATTTAATATAAGAACCTATTGAAAATAATGATTTTTTTTATTTTTATGCCTATAAAGATGTTTTACCTAATGATTTAAATTAATGAAAATTAGTTAGTGATATCAATATAACACATGTATATTATATTTAATCAAATATTTTTAGTATTCATTCAAAATATTTTATTGGTACAAGATAATAATAAACCCAATTTTACGTATACAAGCCTATATTTTTATAAAAGGGATTTTACTACCATTTTAATGGTGAAAATATTTTAATTTCAGTTTTGGAACATTTATAAATATTATATGTCAAAATAATCTTAATATTTTAATGAGGAACAAAAAAATTAGGTTAGGGTGGATTTTTGGTAATTTTCTGTGATGTTTCATTTTTTTAACAAATAATGAAATACACTAAATTTTAAATCAAAAATTCTATTTCCAATAATTTATTTCTAAGATTAAAAAATATTCTGAATTAGCTTTAATTTTTAATAAGATCAATTTATTACTATTTAACCCTTTTTAGGTAATTTTAAACAATTTCACTTTGAAATTTGATATGAAAACTGAGGAAACGTTTGGAAATTTTTACTTTAAAAACTCACATTGTCGTCTTATCTACCAGATTAATTTTAAATTAATTTATTCCACTTATATGATTGGAATTTGAAAAAAAATTAATAAATACATAGAATCAGAATAGTTTATATTTTTTTATATGTTAATATTAGATTTTGACGAAAAAAATTAGTGAATGAATTTAAAATTAATCATAGATATTAAGATGAAATTATTCTTTATAAGTGACAATTACCTATTCTGAAGGCCAAAATAACATTGAAACTTGTCAAAAATCCATTTTAAGGCCATATTCTATCATTATAATCCTTTTTATCTATAGTTTTCCATTATTGAAGCCACATTCAACTAGAAAAATATGGATAGAATCACATTTTCCTAAATTTACAAGAGTACAACTCCTCCTCCATTATAAAAAGCCCCACCTCCCCCCACTTACTCTCTTTTAAAAAGACACATTATATTAACCAAGATCTACCCAAATGGATCATAAAAATTTCTTTACACAGCCTATAATCTGAACCTTGTCCAGAAATCCATCAAAGGAGTCTATTTGGTGAAAACCAAAACTAGATACCTCAAAAAGAGGTAACATATTTCCTCAAGATCATTAGTTTTATTTCCATTATACTCCCACAAAAATATACGTTTCCAATGATTATATAAGAACCAAAGTACATTCAATATAATAATATGTTATTATATTAATTTCTTGACATAAAATTACACACACTACCATCTAATGGGTAACTAACATACCGTTTATGTGTACGGAGAACAACCACCTCACGAAATGTTGATTATTCATTCATCTATTACCACCTCTAATGGTGGAAAGTATGATATAAATGATGTTTATATATAATATATTTATGTTTTATTGATTTTTATATAGAATATACTTTTATGATTTCTATTTTTGTGAAATTTTGATAACATCATATAGTGGAAGTTTAGACTACCACTTCCTAAAATCATTTTGAATCAATAACAGAGTATATGGAATGAATAAATAATGGTTTTAATTAACCATTTATGACCTAAAAAATATATATTAAATTAATTACATCATGAAATTTCTTTACAAATAATATATATCGTTCATTTTTACCCTTTCACACTCTTAAAAAGTGATAATGTCGTTAGAAGACTTGTGGACTACCACCTCTTCGACACAATGTGATTCATTTTAGATCACTATAAATATATATATATAAATAAGTATATATGATTAAATAATATACTATTTTGGATATAATTATCATTAAAGAAAGATTAATTTTACTTACTTTCTTTCCATAATTATAATTACAAAATGGGAACATTACTCATGCATAGGTACGACCTACTGTCCCCATGATTTTAATATTGGTTTATTTTTCATAACCATATATAATGATTGGTTTTAAAATATAAATGATTTATAAATCTAATAATTATTTCATTATTATTATTCTTGAGATTTTATATAATTACCCCATTAATTTCAGTTGACCCATCCTTGTTGTTATTGAAACAGAAATCAAATTTGGTCAAACCACCCAACATAATGATTATTGTTATGTAGTTGTATTTAAAATGAAAATAAGGGAAATAAAATTTATTAAAAACATGTAAAAGTTTCCAAAAAAATTAAATCATTAAAATAATTTTATTATTCTAGAAAATAAAAACACACGAGACTTGTTAGACTAATGGTAATGGATTTTTATCTTACTTTTTACATAAGTGAGATAAATTTCATATTAACCATTTACATATTTTGTGTGGTTAATGTAATTGTAATTTTGATACATTATATCATTAATAATTTTATCTTTATGGATTTTAAAACTGTAATTTAATGTTATTCCTTAATGAAGATTATGATTTAAAATGTTTCCGTGTGGGATGTGACACTTCGGAATGATTAAAGATTATTTTCCTCAATTATAATTTTAAATATCTTTCAATGGAATTTACTTTGGAAGAAATTATAAGAAAATTATTTAATAAACCACTTCATTTTATTCTCCTATAGTTATTCATGATCATTTCCTATCATTAGTCCTATTATTCCATTATTTGGAACTTAAAATGTTTTAGAAACAGTTTTTAAGAAAACTTGATTTCATTCTCTATTTAGTCGGAGAACCTATTTTATTTTAAAAACCAACATTATAAAAAGGTTTCAAAATTATTTATATCTTTTCCAAAATGAGTTTTTGAAGAAATTTTTACCTTTTTAATTTTATCAATTGTTTCAAAAGAATATTCTTGTCAATTTATGAACAATTAATTTTTATAACATTTTTACCATGAAAAAGAATGTTTTTTTATCTTAAACCACATATATGGCTTTACCCACCATCATTTCATTAAATCTTAATTTTCATGTAAAAAAGTTTAATTTTTAAATAAATTTTTTTTAAAAGATAATTTTAATTAAAATGTATTTACAATGTTTTTTTTCAATACAATGGATATTTTCCTCAAGAATGTTTTTAAATGTTATTTTTATAGTATCATTATTCATCCAAAACAAAAAACCCTTTTTTTATACTACACATGGTATATATTGTATTGATATAATCCTTATTATTCCTTGGGATTTTTTATAAATGATTTGAAAAAGGATAATATTGAAATTAACTTCTATGATTTCTTTTAGTCCCCTTAGAATATTCTATTTCCAATGATAATTTAAAATTAAATTTCCCATAAATATTTATATCAGTTTTCATGGATATGATTATTTCATGAACTGTATACCATTTTTATATAGTGTTTACATTGAATGTTATATGATTATTTGGGTAAATATTAATTAATATATATCCTTTATTCGTTATATATATTTGATAAGGTATATTATTAATGTAGAATGCTTGGGAGATGAAATACATGGGTTGGGAACCATTTAGGGAAACCCATATGGGTTTGGGAACAGTTTATGAAATAATTTTGATTCATCGATATCCTAATAAGACAAAATTAGTTAGAGAAAATCCATTTTACTCCATTTTTAAGAAGAATAGATAAGTTTTTACCCATATTCTTAAACTGTCTTGTGGATAGATCTTGACAATATAATGGTTCATGTGCCAGATACATGACAACCAATAGTTAATAATTTCATTTATATTGATTCATTTATTATTAATCCATTATATTTTTCAATGAAATGTCTAGGGATTCATATCATTACCTGGTCATTGGTTAAATGACTTGAATTTGAGTTTCCTACCTTACCATTTTTATTTTTTCTTATCCAATTATTTGAATGGAATGTGTTTCCATTTATTTAAATGTCCATATTTATTTAACTCATTTATTCATTATTTCTTCCAATGTACTTTAACCTTATTATGATTTTGAGATCACCCTCAATGTGGGTTTTCCACAAAATTCTATGAAGTGGACGAAGATATTTATGCAAGGATATAGTAGATATAAACAAGTTATTATCCTCAAATGAAAAAAATATGTTTTAATTTGTGTATTCATTTTTACTAAATGACCCATATATGTATCTATGTTTCTAAGACTACAAAATTGTTTTGTCCTTTGGGATATGATTTACTTATATCATATAGCAATATAATGGTAGTATCACACCATCTCTAGGATTTTTGGGGTCATGTCACAATAGTTGGTATCAGAGAACATTTATTAGAAACATGGAAACTATAGTTATGAAAACATATAGTAGAGAACATATTCATAAGGTATACTTTTAGAATAAGTATAGAAGACCATACTAACGTTTCAGTAAGATAGAGATTGTGTGGGTTTTCAAGAAATACGCCCCTATCAAGATTCTACATGTGGACATGGTTCTGGAACATATATAACTAGGAGTAACAACATCGTAAAGGTATCTCAGGCCTAACTTAGTGTAACTTGGTATATAAAAATGGGCCTTACCATGAACCTAGTTTGACACTCCAAGAAGATATTCTAAGTATAATTTACATTTTTATTATAATCCATTATTAATTCTTCTGATAATGAGTAACCTATGATTAACCTAATCTATTTTAGATTGATGATAAGGTGTTAGGATTTATATATCCTATAAATTATTATACATTTTCTATTAATATTATTATTCATACTATGGTTTATGATTTTAATTAATGGATAGTGCATTAAAGATTCAAGTTTACATTAAACATGATAGAAAAGGTTGTGAAAATGAGAAATAAAATGAGGTGTTTAGGACAAATTATTTTCCCCAAATTACGATTAACAAAATATACATTATCCAACTTCCAACATCACCAAATATAAGAAACACAGAGTTTGATATGAGCTCAAGTGGTGGTGACTATGGAGAGAATAAGGCTTTATTTCACTCATGTATGAAATATTTAAGCAGACACCTAAGAATGTTTCTAAATTGAATATGGAAACTATTTATGTGTTATAAAGAAGGACCGAATGAAAAGAATTTTCATGTAAAATTTAAGGGTATGATGGGAGGAAATAAAACTCAGTCTAAGGGATCCTTTAATGTTTTTTGCTGTAAATGTTGCGAACATTGACATTACCAGAGTCAATTACCACTTTTAGAGGATATAATATTGAATAAGGTAGGATCTATGTAGAAATACGTGGATCAAGTATATATTTATTGGGTTTATATTAAAATACTTATATAAAAGACTATTTTGTGATTAACATTATTTTAAGGATGATGGTCTTTTTTTTGGAAATTTTTTTAATATGGTTTTAGAAATAAAAAATTATACTTGGTGACAACCAATCATATCTTGTAATGCCGCAAGTCTTATACCCATAACCAATGGATGATAAGTGTTTCACTCTGATCACTAACCTAGATAATCCCCTAGTTAATATTGTAGTGTTTTTAGTTAAACAATTTGATGAATAAATATAAATGATGAACCAGTAATGAATTGTTTTAGGTTTATAGATTAATTTCTTAACCATACTGTCTTTGGATAATATCTAGAGGCAAATTTAACGACTTTTCACTATTTTATGTTCTTTATAATATGTAAATGTTTATTTTATGGCTTCAGGGGTCAGATTTAATCTTTGTAAACCCATTTATTGAATTAAGGGATGAACTAAATTTTTCTCAAAGCACAACATACATATTGAATTATTTATATAATTTTAAAACATATCAAGTTTGTAAATTTCATTATATTCCAATGTAGTAAAGGAATTTATGAAGATGGGGAAAATGATATTAAAAAATTATTTGAAAACCTTAATTTTAATCAAACCGATGGTAATTTAAATAATAACATATTTATTGCATTCATTCCCTAAACATTCTAGTGATCATTAATTTTTTTGTGATTAATGACCTCAATCAATAACTAAAAATATTTATGCTTTTCCTCCATGTACTTATATATACTTTAAAATAATAATCTTCAACTTAGAGACCTTGTTATATGTTGTTACATGTGACCTCTCATACTCTATTTTCTAGAGTATTTCTTATAAAAAGATTTCCTGATGTGTTAGTTAGAACATTGGAAATTTAAAACAATTTATCACTAAGACCGATTTTATGTCACGAAGATACAATTTAATTATGTTAGGAATAATATAACACCCATAAAGTATAAAGCTGGAACATTGTATTTGATATTGTATATAAAACACAACACCAAGCACGTAAGGGAAAATAATATCTATAGAATTTATAATATATTTACTATTTTAAATTAAATAAATATATTTTATATATTTCAATGCATGAAACACCGAGTTAGTGTACATCACATGCAAAAAATAGTTTCTTCAGTGGCTTGTGTTACACACACGACCGAGTTTTACCAAAAAATAATATATTGTTTAAATATTATTATTTAATAAAATAAGATATAACCTAGATAATAAATTGGTGGCTATCAACTGGATTAAAAAACATTATGAAAATAAAAGGTTTACAAAAATTTGAAATTAATTTATTAGTTACTAATTAATTATATATGAATTTAAGAACCAATATAATATAAAGGTAATTTTTTTATATTTACTATCAAAATAGTTGTTTTAAAGTAATAAATTAAATTCAATAAATTTTTCGAGTTATATTAATATAATATATATTCAATATTTTTTTTTTCATCAAATAGATTTTATAGGCATACGATAAGAATAAACCTAATTTTAATCATAAAACCTATATTTTTTTAAAGTTACTTTTATTATATATTAATGGAGATCCTAATTTAAAATCAATTTATGGAAATATTAAAAATCATATATTAAAAATAAACCAAATCTTTTAAATAAAAACATAAAAGTTTGGATAGTTATTATTTTAGGTAATTTTCTATAAAATTTTACTTTTTAATGAAAAGTGAAAAATACTGAATTTAATACAAAAGTAGCATTGTCATCCCATATATGGGATTAATTTTAAATTAATTTCTACTACTTATATGATTGAAATTTGAAAAAATGGATTTAATATTTATAATCATAATAATTTATAATTTTTAATAATTTAAAATTTGTTTTTTAATCAAAATATTAGTGAAAGTAATTAAAATTAATTACAATGATTATAGTGAAATTAAGATTAATAAGAAACTAAACCCAAAACATAAGGCCTAACTTGACCTAATTTTTATTATAAAATCCATTTTATGGACATATTTTATCCATATAATACATTTTATTTAATATTTTATATTATGAGAGCTAGTTTTAATGAGAAAAAGTGGGTGGAATTCTCGTTTCCCAAATTTACAAGAGCGCCACTCCTCTGCTATAAAAGGCGCCCTCTTCTCCCACTTCCTAAAACCTCTAAATCCACTATAGATAAAAAAAATATCTACCCAAATATATCCTCAAAATCCCTTCCAATAACATGAAAAATTCATCTGGTTCATAAAACAATCCATAGTGTCCCATCGGTTCAAACCAAAAGGAGTTACCTGAAGAAGAAGTGACATCTTTTCTCACTCTCTTTTCTTTTATTTCCATTATCCAAAACTAAAATTTATTTATTACATAATTATATAACAACCAATATGTCACCAATATAATTATATGTTTTTATATTAAGATTTCAACCTACACATACACACACTTCTATCTAAGGGGTAACAAACATACCATTTTTGTGTACGACGAACAACCCCCTCACGAAATAATGACTGTTTGTTATTATTTTACCGCGACACATGGTGGGAAATTGTGATAGACATGATGTTTATATATGATAAATATTATATTTTTAATATATTTATGTTTCTGTAATTATTAATTGTAACATACCTTTATGCTTTCCATTTTTTGGTAAATACAATAACATCATATTATGGTACTGTGGACTACCGCCTCCTAAAATCGATGTAATTCAATAAAATTATACATGTAATGTATAAAATATATTTCTAATTTAAAATATTTAAAATAAAAAACATATATATTATACTAATTAAATAATTAAGTTTCTATAAATATAATATATATCATTTTTTATTACACTTTGACACACTTAAAAAGTTACAACGTCATTTGTGGATGTGTTGACTACCAACTCCTTGACCCGATTTGATTCATTTTACATCACAAGAAGTATATATTTTTAAATAGTATTTTATTTTCGATATAATAATAATTATATATAGATTAATTTCACTCACTTTATTTCCTAATAGATCATTGAAAAATGGGAGCGTTACTTATGCGTATGTATGCGCTACTATCTCCATGATAGTAATGCTAGTTAATTTTTCAAAACCATATTTAATTATTGGTTTTAAAAGTATAAATAATGTATAAATATTATAATTACATCCTGATTATTATACTTTATATGTTATATAATGATCCCTTTCACCATAGTTGACTGACCAAAGTTGTTTTTGACAGGAAAACCAAATTTGGTCAAAACACCCTCCATAAAATTAATTTTTTATGTACTTGTATATAAAATGGTAATAAGTAAAATAAAATAGATGATAAACATGAAAACTTGTCTAAATAATTTAAATAATTAACATATGATTAATATTTTTTCAATATAAAGACATATGAGACAAGTTGGCTCAAGGAAAGAGATTTTCATTTCAATTTTTACTTCTATGAGATAAATTTCATATTCACCACTTACATATTTGGTTTAACATATCTTATGACTCTATGAAATATTATATTATTATAAATTTTATCTTCATGGTTCTTAAAAAATTCATTTATTGTTCATATCTCATGAGTATTATGGTTTAAATTTTTTTAATATTGTATGGATCACTTTGGAATGTTTAAAGATTATTTTCCAGAAGACTAATTTTAATGATATTTCAATGGTATTTACATTCAAGAAAATTATACAACCAAATTTTAATGAAATCATTAATTTTATTCTTCTATATTTATTCGTGAACTTTTTCATGTATTATTAACATTTTTTACTCTTTAGTACTCAAAATGTATTAGAAAATGTTATTAAGAAAACCCACCATCATTCTCTCTTTAGTGAGAGAACCTGTTTTACTCTAAAAAACTTATTTTCTAAAAAAATAATTTTTTTAACCTTTCCAAAAAATATTTATTAATGATATTTTGACAATTTTTTGTATTTTACCAATTATTTTAAACTATTCTCTTATAATATTCTGAATAAGGAATTTTTATAACCTTTTTAGTGTGAAAGATGATTATTTTTTAAATCATACAAATTATATGGATTTTCCTAAGGTCATTTATTTGAATCATACATTAAATTTATTAAAGGATACTTTTTAATGATTTTTTTTTCAAAAGTGATTTTCAAATTAAATTCGTTTCAAAAGTTTTTTCAAAATAAAATGATATTTCCCTCAATAATGATTTTAAAACATCTTTTTAAAGTATATTTATATATCAATGAAAATAACCCTTTACGTTTATTCCAAAATGGTTATGTGGTTTTGAGACCATAATTTTTATTCCTTTAGATATTTTATGATTTATTGGAATAAATATAGTATTTAAATTCACTTCCTTGACTTCATTTAGTCCCATCGAAATATCCATTTTCCTATAATCATCTAACATTGAATTTACCTTAAATATAAATATCATTTTTCATGGATATAATTATTGCCTGAAGTATACACCATTTTTCATATGTTTTTTACTTTTAATGTTATTTTATTATTTGGGTAAATATTGATAAAACCATATCATTTATTCAAAATGGATATTTTATAATGCATATTGTTTATAAGGAATGTTTGGGACCTAAAATAAGTGAGTTGGGGAACACTAAGGCATGCCTTATTGATTGGGAAAATGATAATGAAATACCATAGATTCATTATTAGTATAATGAGATTAAATTAGTTGAATCAAACCATTTGAGTTTGTTTTAAATCAGAATATATAGGTTTCTATCAATAAAATTATACTGTATTGAGGATTATTATTGATTATATAATGATTCATGTTCTAGATACATGATGTCCAATAATTAATCACATCTTTATTTTGATTCAATTATTATTTTTCTATGTGATTTTGCATCAACATGTCTACGGGTAAATTTCATTATTAGATAATTGATTAAATTATATGTGTTTAAGTTTCTTACCTTTTCATATTTTTTAATTATGCATTTAGTGGAATGGAATGTGATTCTATTTATTTAACTTTACATATCAATTATTCTCATTGATTCATTATTTATTCCAATATAATTTACAATTAAAAACATTTTGAGCTTACCCTTATTATTTTTCATTTCCCCTAGATTCCTAGAAGTGTACTATGAAATATTTAAAAGGATATTCCCTTTGGAATAAAGTTATTATCCACAAATGAAAAAAATATTTTGTAATTAGTTTATTCTTTTGTAATAAAAGTCACATGTATATATCTATATTACATAGACTACTAAACTCTTTCATTCATTGGGATGCTATTTACATGTATTTTATGACAATGTAATGATATCATGACACCAGCTCTAGGCTTATTGGGGTTGGGTCGTGACAATATATATATATATATATATATATACATGTGCGATATGAGGAAATGAAACCATACATAATGAATAATAATAATAAAACTCATAAGAAAGAAGTGGTTCTCATAATATGGTATCAATAAATAATTGATGGATATATCATAAGGATTCCCATGATAATGTTGAATTTAAATTTTTTATATGTTCATATTTAAAATAATAATAATTGAAATTGGACATTTATTTCAAATGTAGTAATATTCATGAGAATGATAAAGGCGATAAAAGAATAAAAAAATGAAATTCATAGGTGATGTTATTTGAAATGTGTTTAATATATTTTATGGAAGGAAATAATTTTCTTTGTCTATTTTGAATATAATTTGACTCAGTTTTTTTAAAAAATAATTGGGGTTTTCAAAATCTATTCATGATGAAACAAATTTATAGAGGTGACACTAGTCATGAAATAATAAATCCGAAAGTATATTTTTTTAAAGAAACAATTATTTAAATAACACATTATAAAAAGGGTAATAAAATAATATATTTAAAATAGGTGAAGTTAAATATGAAATAATCATTAGAAAAAACATAATTTGGATTCCAATTTAATGGGTGACCATTGGTGGGACCGGAAACTATAGACAAGGAGGCAAACTGTCATTTAAGAGGCCGAGAATTATTCTTAACAGAGTTATCTTTTAAAAAAGGTAGATAAAAAATCAATAAATTATATTTAAAAAAAATTATTATCTCAAGATAGAAATATGGTATACTATATGATACTAAATTTGATTCTCAATGAGAAACATTATAAATCAAGAAAAAGGATTGTGTTATTGAAAACCCATAAATTTCAAAGAAGATATCGATTATAGCCCATAAAAATTGATAAAACTTAATGGATAAGAACGTAATGAGTTCAAAAATGGGTTATAATATTATATATAAAGGGTAAATTATTCACACCAATGAGATGAATATTGGGAATAAGATCAGCACATGCCTCAATGAAGGGTTATTGATACTAAAAACCATGAATTTTATCTTGCGTTCCATAAATATTCTCTAACATATTATATAAAAAAATAAATATCTAAATTAATTATTTTATAGCCTTAATCATATCTATTTCCATTTATAAACCACATTTATATTTTTTATATACATGAGTATTTGTTAGTTTTTACCAAAATTCAATACAAATTGGGGGCAATCCTGAACGTTTTGAACATATTTTATAATAATTGTATCATTCATTATTATTTAAACAATTTTCATAATTACTATATAAATAATTGAAATATAATTTATGATTTATATTTATAAATTTATAATTTAATTTTGTTGTAGTTTAGACAACTATCCTTGATGGTGAAATTACTGACGAAGAAGTTTCAATGATTTTTAAGAAATAGAAAATGGTATCTTAATTATTTATCATATTATCAATTATACCATTATTGAAACAAAAAAGTAATTATTTACTCATTTTTTATATATATTATTTGTATTTAAGTTCTCATAGTCATTCATTATATTATTTTAGATTATTCATTATGTGGGTGGTTATACTGATCCAAAGAAAAACATACTATAATTTAATGGATGGTTATGAAGTGGTTAAGTTGTAATATCACTAAATAAACGAATAATGATACAAAATATTATTTATTCTAGTTAAATATCTATATTTTAAATAATTATAAGTAATATAAATATATATAAATTCGTTACATTAAATAAAACAATCATTTTCCTTCTAGTATGGTTGTTTTAAGATGGTTGATTTTATAATGATTTATATTATTCATATGATTAATAGGTTATCAATATTTTATTGTCAAAAAAATAATAATTACATAAAAATAATTTTAATCCTCTTAAAACATTCATAGATATATTCATGAAGTCCAGTAATGAAAAATATGACACCCTGTTCCATGGTGGTGGTAATCGATATATACCCACAGATGATGCTTTAATTCCCCTTTGAACAGAAGAGAGGATTCTTAGATTTTATCTTTTTATAAACATAAATAAGTAATAAATATACTAATTATACATTAAAAAATATTTCTAACTATCCATATTAAGTAGTGGTTAAATGAGAACATGTAACATCATGGATGTGATAGTCCGCACATAAACACGATTCAAGTTTTCATTATTCTTAATATAAAAGGGAATGGTGGTAAATGGATTAATAATAAATTTAATATCATGAGATTATACTAATGATACTTATGATATCATTTTAATTTGGTATAATGTAATTGTATGAATAATATGTTCCCAAAACAAATAAATACGAGGAAGGAGCGGTTATAAGTTTATACCTCACTTCTTGGATGATTTCATTTTAATAAGGGTTAATACCTTAGAGAATTGTATTTTGAGAAAACCAGATCCTATATAGGGTTTCTTGGAATGTGTATGAGAGGTTTGGGGAGGTTTTGGGTTGAAATAAAGTGTTTTTGGTGTCTGGGGGAGTGAGAAAAAGAGTTCGCCTTTTACAATGTAAAAGGGATGAACTATTTGTAAAGACCCAAAACTCTTCAATAATGGGAAGTAAATATCCATGAATGTGTATGAATAATTAATAAAAAATATATATGGGAATAAAAAGGTTCTATATTTGACTCAAAAAACACTTTATAAAAAAGTTTAATCCTATTTTTAACTCAATACAATTAGATTATTAACTTTTAATAATTTATCTTTTATAGTGGAAACTAGTTTTTACCTAATGTAACCTATCCTGTATATCAAAAGTAAAGTTTCCATAATTACATAGTATAGGAAAAATTATTAAATTAAATTAATACATATATGTGGTAAGATTTTTAAAAGTTATAATATTTTTGGAAGGCTACATTAATAATGTATTATTTATATTTTATTTTTCAAAAAATACAACGTAAGTTATAAAATTTCAAATTTGGGTTTGTAAATTACAACCAAAATACATAAAAATATAGATTCACTATAAAAACACATAATTTATCTGGTAATTTTTTTTCATTATTTTCTTATATACACTTATATACTAATATTTTCATAAATTTCATGTTAATTATAAAACCAATATATTTGACTATTCGCCTAAAAATCAATCTTTTAATAAAGATGCCTAAAACATGTCTTATATTAATGTTGACACTAAAAATATGAAAATTGTGTTTATATTTCAAATTAAAAATATATAATTTTCTGTTGTAACTTTTAAATAAAATCATAAAATACATTGAGATTCTTTTTTATAGAAAAATTACTTTTCTAAACAAAATAATAGTTTTTCTTATTTTTAATTTCTATATAACACAAATAAATCCAGGTTTGATTATGCTATATTATATTTAATTAAAATAATTATTTAAATATAATATTTTTTTCTATAATTAAAAGTACAATGCATAAAATATAGACTCTTTAACATAATAATGAAATAAGTAAAATTGCATAAAATAACAATTATACATAAAAATATATAAATATTAATATATTTTGTAATTTAGTTTATCATATTCAAATAAAATAATTTGATGGCTAGGTTTTAACTGTCCAAACATATCATGGGTTTTTGTTCATTAATGAAAATATATCAAGATATCAATTACATTTTACTTAATTAAGGGAAAACCTATATTAAAATATCATGTTTTTTGAAGATAGAACTATGTGTAAGTGAAATTAAGATCATAAAATAGGAATACAATGACATGAATCTTAGTTAGGTTCATGAATATCTCCTTAGTTCCTAGAGTGTTATCCCTGGATGATAAAGATGTTTAATTTTTGTATTTCCATTAATTTTGAGTGTATTATAATTCTTCTATACTATTCTTGTTATGATATAGATATTTCTATCATGATGTTAGATATGAATTACAATTATTCTTGTTTAATAAATTCATGGTTTTTTTTTCAAATTCTTATTATATATAGTTAGTCGTTATTTATGGATATAATTTCAAAAAGGTATATTTAATGATTCATGTCATTGAAATTTATGAATAAAAATTTCATGGTAATTTTTAAAATAGTTTTTTTATTAATGGTGTTAAAAAAATTAATGTTTGGTTTTAAAATACATGTATCGACTTTTATAACAAATTATTTAGAAGTTAAATGGGATCACCACTTTTAGTTTAAATTTTTACTATCATATGAATGTCATATTTTATATTATAATAATAATATAACATCTGGTAAATGTAATGAAATAGATATGGTTTTGTAAAGTTAAAACACTTAATAAAACTCCTATTTGATTTTATTCATAAACTAAAAATGTCACTTTGATTACTATATGTCAAAATACAGTGTAAGGGATTTATTTTCCAAAAGAATTAAAAAAAAAAATAAATTGAATTCTACTAGAAACATTTCTCTTTCACCCAATATATAGATTATGTGTGTATTTAGTTTTTTATAATCATATTATAAATATGTTAATGAGTATCTTGAACTCATAGAGTATTTCATATTTAGTATAGGTATGCTGGTGTATAAAATTGAAGGTATTTTATTTTTTACTTAGAGATGTATAGCTTGTCTTATTTTATCTAACCATTTGGGGTTTTTATCATAACATATTTATTTATTAAGAATAATTATCCTTATATATCTTAAGTTGGTCTATTCCTAGTTTTTTATGTTTTAGTGGTTTCATATGTGGATGAAGATTGTTGGTTTTTTAATTACAAATTTGTGTTTTTGATATTTTTTATTTCACTGTGTCCTATTTTATTTTACTATATTTTTTCCACTCTCTATTTTTTTTGAATGACATGAAAAAAAGTAGAATGGTCATTCCAAAAATTCATGTGGAGGTTTATTTGAGGTTATGATATATATGGTTAAATTGTTCTTAATTGGAGTAATTTTGATTCCATGATAGTAGTTTCTATCCTATGGTGTCCAATAATGTGCTTCAAGACTTGTGGTAGGATGAAACATGTACTAGGTAAATGAATCCTAGGTTGGTTCATTACAAAGCCACTGCAATTTTGGAATGATTATTTGAAGCATCATTTACATCAATATAACTAGAAATAATTCACACATTTTATCACTTTTGTGGATGATATTATTTTTTTGGATATTGAAGAACAATTTTGAAATATTTTTTCTTCTCAAATGAATGAAGAATTTGAGATTTACATAATGGGAGAGATGAAGTACTTATTGGGTCTTCAAATTACATAATAAAGAGACTATATATTCTTATCTCAAAATAAGTACGCTTTATATTATTTGAATAACATCCATATATTGGATAAAAAGTATGTTTCTTCTCTATTTTACTATTAAATGATAATTTAAAAAATTCAGACAAATATTTCATAAGGTCATTGTCATCTATTAGTGTTCATATTTAGATCAGTATAATTCAATATATATTTACTATGAACTTGAGATATTCAAAAGGAAGAAGAATAAACATGATTTTTTCTTCACCATTACAACATAGATTTTCACTTAAGATGTGGATTAGTTACTTATAGTTACCTTTAAAACATAGATTCCCAAGACTCCATTGACTATAAAAGTACTCCATATATTCCCATTTCTACATGAGGAACAAATAAAACATACTAATCCTAGCTGATATCGACCAATTGTCATTTGAGTGCATGATTTCACGCCCAATCCCTCTAATACTCTCCCTTGTGTGTCATTTAAATAAAAACTGAAGAGAAAATGAGGTTATTTTAGTCATCTGATTGTTTTTACACCCAAAACTCTCACGAGTGAACAATTTTCCAATCCTACACATAATAGAGGGGTAAATGACCCATTTTAGGTATGAATTATGAAACATGATGACAATAAAATCTCACTACAATGAACTACTAAGACGTTCTTGGACTAATGGTAAATACTATACCTCATGCACACCTCCCCATATACTAGAGGATATCTACTCTATGTGAGGGCCTAAGATGGTATCATGGTAAGACTATACCCCCTTTATCAAAGAATTTAATAGCATGTAAAATATCAAAGAATCATATAATGAAAAAAATTTCATATTAAATCGATAAATAGAAAATACCACCAATAATGATATGAATATAAATCATACCTATAGCTATACTATCTCAATCACTAATTAGGATTATCACAAATTCATAATGAAAAACAAATAAATCACACAGCATATCATATTCCCAATGCTATGTCTAACCGTATCCCGTGATCCGCGTATATAATGATACCCCCCCTTAATTAATCATGGTCATCAAGCCAACCTATTCCAGTACTGAAGTGAAATTCTACTCAGTTACCCAAGTTTAATGATGTATAGAGTACGATGTGAATATATAAATTATGTGGTCCCCAACAATGTGGTCCTATACTATATAAACAATTATGGGATATGTGCATGTGAGATTCTCAAAATAGGATCTTGAGTAATAATATGAGATCATAACATAAAGAGCATCGTATCATAAGATCATTTCAATATATGAAATGTGGAAGAAATATATAACATGATGTAAACATGAGTCAAGTATAACTTCATAGAAAATATCACATGGTTTCAAAAGTCTTATAATTTATTAGGTTTATTCTATAATCCCATATATAAAATATCATGAGACTGAAGCTTCAACCGACACATTCAATCTATGTGAACCTATAATAACAGGTTAATGATATATATCTTCCAAAAAATGGATATTATTCCAAAGGAATAAACATAATAATTACCCATTAACATAAGATGTGTTTCATAATATTTCCCCATATCATAATCTAATGTTTTTTCATAATGAATAAATTTTAGCAAGGAACATAATGAAAGTATTACCCCATTATAGAAAGGGAGAATATGATATTTATATAAAAATGAGACATTTATAAATAATTTTAAATTATTATGTGACTTTTAATATTATTTTCATTGGTGAATATAAATAATTTTTAAAATATTAAAAAAACTTGTAGAAAATAACCTTTCCAATTTCAAAATAACTTTTGGAAAAACTATAAATTAAAAAAATATTTTTGAAATAATTATCTTTAAAATAATCCTTAGATACATGTGAAGGATTATTTAATGAAATTAATTGTCATTATGGTGTTTAATTACATACATTCTATGTAAGTAAAAATTAAATTATTTCATACATTGGTAAAAAAGTAAAATAGTACATTTTTATGAAAATGAAAAAGAAGATTCTTTTTAAAAAATATGAAAACATGGGAAAAATTATTTTAATCTACATTATAATAATATTACAACATTTCTTCAATCCTTTTAATGAAATGTGGACATCGAGGATTAAGGGTTTTTGACCAAATAGATAAATAATAATTATTTTCCTAAAAACATATACTCAATCATTTAAATTACCGAAGAGATGAAAATGGGTCTATTTGTTGAAAATTTCATGAAGAACCATATCATAATAAAATAAAGGGGTTTATTAAAAAATGATCAAATAATTTTGTAAATCTAATTTCAAGAATAAATAATCCCAGTCATAATGAGATTGAACCATAAACCCATACTACCTTGGTAAATATTGTATCATAACATCCATGAATGATTTAAGAGGATTTTCACTTAAAATACAATGATTTATGAATTATTAATGATATAATATGTAAATTGGCAGTATATGAACAATAAAAATGAAATTCAGTAGATAAAAGGTCATCTATCTCAAAAAAAATTAATATGAAAAGATTTATCTCATGTCTAAACAGGTCATATAGGACATTATCTCATTTATAATAAATTTATATAAATATTTTTGTTAAGAAAATTTTATAGGATGATCCCTTATATATTAAAAAATGTACTTAAATTGTTTTAAAAACAAAGTTAATTGATTAATCAATTTTGTCTACATAGGGTGTTCTGAGGATGTTCGGTTCATAAGTTCCAAATAGAACTGGTTTTTTACCATGACAAAAAGGTTCATTATTCCATTATTTATAGAAAATTTAAAATAAATTAATTATCTAATTTATAAATCAATTATAATTTAAAAACAAACAATGTAGTATGTTTATAAAAAATGAATTATATAACAATCTTGGAGATAGTGGATCATACGTACACATGATTAATGTTTCCATTTTTTAAAAGTTCATTATATAAATATGGTAATTTTATTTTATCATTAAATAATAATAATTATATCATAAATATAATATTAATTATTCAAATAAATTTATATATACCATCCATTTTATGTTGTAATAAAAAATAAATCACATCACTTTGTGATGCGGTGGTCCATTTTACATATAGATGACATTATCATTTATCATGTAAGTAAATTGTAGGAATTTCAACCTTGTTACCCTATAGTTGTGGGTTCATGCTTTGTGACCTTGTTTGATGTGATGGGTTTTCACCAAGACTTTGGGTTTTTCTTTTTATAAAACTATAGAAAACAAAATTGACAACCATATTCATAATTCACCGTGGTCTTATAATATTCTGATGAATGTGATAAACATATTAATAAATAACATTAGTCATAAAATAATTTTTTTAAACCATTCTGGTATGGTAATTAGTTTACTAAATTTCAAAAAATAAAATAATTTTATTAAACAATAATTATCCCAACATCAAGCACATATCAAACAATTATATTTCCCTCAATTATTTTCCAATAAAATATCACCTTCCAATTAAATCTTCATTTGAGGTCATTAGTAAAATTCACCATATTAATTCAAATCATTAAATATAAAACTAATGAATGATCCTTAAAATTTTCATTATTATTATAATTAAAATATCATTAATAAAAATATATAAACCTGACTCTATAATTACATCACATAAACACATGAATCATTCCACTTCAATGATTTTAATTACATATACCCTTAGGAATCAATCCTTATATTAGAGAATTGATTTGGATAATGACATATTTTCCCAAATAAATGATATTTAAATTTTTGTGGTGCCTTAGGTTGAACATTATCTTCATGTGACGTGTTAATAAGGTTCTTAATTTTTCATAATCAATTAGCTTATTATTTTACACCGTTACCACATGTATAATATGTTATATTTCCTTTATGAAAATTTACATGGTGAAACTTCCCAAATTTTTAACATGTATGAAATTGAATATTCTTTTTCATTATAATATTTAATACATGAACTGCAATGTGACACCATCGTTCTCTACTTTTATGTGATTTGAAATTCAACTATATGTTCCATTTGTTAATATTTATTTGATATAATTCATTTGGAAGGATAACAAGATATCTGAATTACATTCTAATTATATTTGGAATATAATTATGGAAATCATTACATTCACCAGTATATTGGTTATTAGCATGCTTTCTTATATTACACTCCACTGAAAAATAATAAAGGAAAAAAATGATAATTCATTAAAATAAAATTGGAAAACTTATAAACCTAGAAATAATAGCTTATAATTAATAAGTACATATTGAATTTGGATTCTATATTTTTAAATCTAGGTTATCCATATTAATTTTTCTTATTTTTGTTTCTAATCAAACAATTTTCTATGTCCGTCATAAATGTTTGTAAATATGTTTTAAATTTTCAAACCAGATATCCTAGGAGTATCAAACTAGATGTGTTGTAATGTATAATTTCTTGAAATTAGTGATAAATGGGTCTAGAACAATGCACCAAATTTGAGGTTACAACCCCTAGTTACAGCTATTCTATAACTACGTCCACTTGTATTATCCAAAAAAGGATTTATTTTCTAGGAATCCACTCACTCTATACTTCCCCAAAATTCTAAGATATTTTAATATATATATTCTTATCTATATACTTTTCCATAGGTTTATCACTGTGTTATTCTATTCATAATCACAATAAATAACTATACCATACTATGATACTAATTAAAGTTACCTAATACATTTACACAAATTATTTCATGTTTTTAAACACAAATATCCTCACCAAAGAGAGAAAAGGCCTATTGTATTTGGAAGACTAGATTCATAATACCTGAAAAGGGAACTACATATTGATTACTATTTTTTTCTCCCAATGAGATCCTGATTCCATTTTAGATTCTAAAACTACATTGGATTAATGGTGAATACATTAATGAAATGGGTGATCTAAAAATCCTAATAAAGGAATAAATATGATAAAGGATCATAATATAAGAGATAAATGTATACCATGATTTAATAAATAAAAAATATCGTGATTAATAATATAGGATAGTAAAATAAAGATAATGGTATCATAAGATCAAATAAATATATTATATGTGGCATCAAGATTAAAAATGGAATAATTATGAGTCATGGATATCTTCAAAGACAAAATCAATTTGCGAAAAATGTCCCATTATCGATTAGGTTTACTCTCTAATCCCATAAATAACATCTCATGAGACTAAATATTAACCCAATGCATTAGAGATATATATGGGAATTCCCAAAATAACATTTTCATGATCTACATGTTCTAAAATATGAAAATTAATCATAAATCATAAACATAATACTTTTCCATAGATAGAAAATGGGTTTTATAATCCCTCCTCATATCATAATCCAACAAAGTTTCATAATGAAGGAATTTGAGAAATGAACCTATTTTATATATAACCACATTAGAAAAAGGTAGAATAATCATGTTATTTTAATGTGATACATATATATAGAATTTATAATCAATCCCTAACAGTAAAGGTTTTTTCATTATATAATAGAAATACTTCTAAAAATATTTAAAACATTATAGATGAAAATAACCATAAGACATTGAAAATAACAATAACAAAATATAAAAAATTCAAAAATAGTGTGGAAATAACTTTTAAAAAAATATCATACTACATATATAATTTAATATTCAAATAAAATGATGACCATGATGGTTAGTAATTTTGTACATTCTGTTTAAGTTAAAAAACATTCCTTCACACATGGGTACAACGTCAAAAAGTACATCATATAGAAAATTACTAGAAGATTCATTTGAAACCTTTATGAAAAAAATAAAAATTGATAAAAATGGATTTAAAAAATAATTGAGTAACAAAAAATCATTTTTCAAAACATTTTTTAGAAAATACAAACATAGAGGAGAATGAGTTTTTGATCGAATTAAGAAATAATGTCAATTTTACTTAAATAATTTACTCAATAATTTTACATTCCAATGAGTGGAAAAGTCTACCATTACATGAAATTTTCATGAATAAAAAAACGAGAACAAATTTAAAGGGGTTTATTATACAATTATTCAACATTTTCATTTAATGTAAATTTACGCATTAATAAGTTTGATCGAAAGGGGATTGAAGTATAAACCCTTATCCCCTTTGTAACTATTGAATAATAACTATCATTAATAAATAAATTTAATTATTAATTATAATAATTTGAATTATTTTGGATTCAAGATAATATATTTAAATTGATACTATAAACACTATATATAAGAAATTTTGTTCATTTTAGAACATTTGTCTCAATGAATCAAGTTTTGAGATGGAAATCGTGATCTCGAGTCCATACATGTCGTGTATTTCCATTTTCACGTGTTTAATATACTTATATATGATATATTATTTCTCAAGATTTATTCAGTTTTTATCCTTTATAATTAAAAAATTTACCTCTTTTATTATAAAAAAACTAATTACTTATTAATTTGTTTCCACATTGGATATTTTAAGGATGTTGAGTTCATAAATTTAAAAAAACATAATTATGCTTAACATGGTCAAAATGGAAATTTTTACATCATATAAAGAATAATAGTAATTAAAAAAATAAAATTTTTATAAATATGTTATTCTTTTAAAATCAACCATGTACTGTGGTTATGAAAAAATACCTATGTTATAATCCTAGATATTGTTGGATGTACGTAAGAATGAGTAACATTTCCATTTTTTGTTGACCACAATGGAAAAAAGTTAGGTTTTTTTTAAATTTATAGAATTATAATTATGTCCAAAAAACATAATTTCTCATTAATTACACTCACACATACCATTCGTTTGACGGGGTAATAAAAAACGAACCACATTACATCATGAGGTTGTAGTCCATCAAACACATAAATTAATTTATAATTTTTAAATGGATGGTATGATATGAAATTATATAAAATATTAATTATCTATAATTAATATATTACATGAATAAAATATAAAAAATAATTAATTAATTATAAAAATTAATTTGAGGTGATGATGAAAATTGAATTACATTTGTTCGCGAGGCGGTAGTGCGTCGTATACACGATCGACAGTCCTACTTCCCAATTGATGGAAGAGGAGATGAATGTACCTTATATAATTACCATTATAAAAAATAGTGTATAATGGAAATAAATACTTATTTATATCATCATGGTTGTGAAATATTTAAAGGAGGTGGAAGAATAAATAAAACAAAGATGCTCAGTTAAGATCAATACCTCTTCTTCGGACCACATTTTAGTATTATACCAAAAGCCTCCCTAGATTGGATTTATGATCCAAATAATTCCTCTTAGATTTTATTGGTGAAGTAATGAATTAATTTTTGTCTTTACAATATGACCGACAAGGCTTAAGAAGTGAGAAGAGTAACGGGTAGAGAGTTCCCTTTTATAATGGATGAAGAGTGGCATCTTTGTCAATACCCCAAATTAATCAATAATGTGTATTCTATCCTAACCCATGTGCCATAAAAACAAATAAATAATTTATTTTATGGTTTAAATTTCTAATAAAAACCTCTAAAATTAAAAAAGAAACAAGTTTTAAACATTTTATTCCATTTACCTCTAAGTTTACACACTTATATCATAT
Organism: Viscum album; assembly: GCA_963277665.1. Lineage (NCBI taxonomy): Eukaryota > Viridiplantae > Streptophyta > Magnoliopsida > Santalales > Viscaceae > Viscum > Viscum album. The sequence goes on from OY728141.1 coordinate 345,107,708, forward strand.
TGAATTTTCACGATAGTAACTAATTTTTTAATATTTTTATTTTCAGTATGAAAATTTTTATGTTAAACTTATTAAATAGTCTCAATAAATATGATTCCAAATATTTAATCTATTTTATAAAATATAATTCATATAATATAGAGAATTTAATTTGAAATTAATACTGCAAAACACGTTAAAATATGGGTTTTCAAGAAATATATTTTTCACACATTAGATGAAATATAACTAACTATATGAACCAAAATCATAATTATAAGAATTTAAAATCATATTTCTAGATTTATAATCTATAATTTTTATTTAAATCAGTCCTCATTTGGCGATATAAAAATTAATTAAAATTGAGAAACATAATGTAATATCTAAAATATTTCAGAATTTTTTTAAGACTAAAGAATAACCTTATACAAAAATATTGTATAAATATGAATTAATTATAATTATTTTTATTAAAATATAAATAATTAATAGTTATTTTAAATTTAAAAAAATTAATACAATAATTATACTTCTAATTTAATTAATATATTAGAATGAAAGACATTATTAAAAATATTAGTTATTTCACTATACACTAAAACACTGTCCTTTTAAGAAAACACAACAACATTCACCATATATTAAAATTTATATATTTATTTAAAAAAAATTATTTTTGAAAAAAATACCTTATGGTGAAGTCTCATTGTTTTTAGGGTGATTGTGTTTATTGACAAATTATTGGACAACTTTTTTTATGGTCGGTGTTGCTGAAGAAGATGATTAAGGTGTCATAGTTTACTAGTGTTTTACAAATATTTAGGGAAAAAAATCTAGAGTTTATTTTATAGAAATGATGGTTATCAAAAAATGAGGTCAAGGACAATATTTCGCAGACCATGAAGCGTGGAGCTTGCAGATCACGTAGTAGTGATGCGATGCTATGGGAACCACCGAGGTGGTATGTGAGCAGTGATGCACACTATGAAAGCTAAAAAGGAAAATCAGTTCATATGAGGGTTATTATTCATGGAAGGCTCATGGTTTAATTGAGGCTCACCATTCATATGAGGCTCAATGTTTTTTGATTGAGGCTTTTATTTAGGATCCCCAAAAGGGTTTTTATTTACGGATTACATCATCCACCGTAAAGGAGAAATGTGCTATCAAGATCACCTAGAATTTTCAAGGTGAAGTATATAAAACAATGGAGTATCGGGTATTTTTGATTAGTGGGTTTTTTGTGTTTTAGTTTCTTTAATAGAGGGCCCTAATAACATCATTGGACCAAGATAATTTCATTATGGAAGATCATCTCTGCTGGAAGAATTCTAGAGAGTTATAGGTAGTTTCTGATAGAGGATTCCATAAAGGAGAGGAGACATGTGAGGGATAAATTATTGAAACATGAAATAATTTTTTTAGAGTTAATTCAAAAAAATTAAAGTTGTTTGTCAATGTGAAATTCTAAAAAACATAAAGTGGTTCGTGAGATAGGTCTTTTTTAATGCATAGTATGTGAATGAGGTTCATTTATGGTGAACTATAGCTTCAAAAGGAAATGTGATCATGGTGTTTTATCGATCCATGATGAAATTTATGTCCATAAAATAGAGACAACTTGCGAATTAATCACGCTACAAAATATAAGGTGTTCTTTGAAGAAGGTGGTTCAAGAAGTATGTGGTTTATGAAGGTGGTTTTCATAGAGGGAAAAGGTATTTCATAAAATAACTCTCGGTAATGAAATCATTATGTGGAGAATTATATTTCATATATAAGGTGAAAACAAGAATTTATAGATTAATTACATGTGAAACTAATTTTATGGTATCATGTAAGGAGATATATACCCGGATTACACAGTGAACAACATTTTTTTTGAAATCTAAATTTTGAAGAATAAGAAAAAGATAGATGATCTACCTCACTATAATATATTTGTTGAGAGTGTTTACTCACTTCTAAATTTAAGGAAGTGAAATAAATAATTTTAAACTATTTAGCATATTCTAAAGAGAAGGTAATTTATAAATCTATAGTAAAGAGAAGTTTGTTCCAGTTGTTCAGAACGTGGATGTGTGGCATCAAGGAGTTTTCACATAATTGAAGGATCATGCTAGAAATAAATTCAATAGTGGATGTACCTATAATTATGTATTCTTTAATTATTGATAATTAAGGGATATACATGTCCATAAACAGTATGTGGGTCCTTTCTAGAGTAGTGAGTAAAGGAAAAGGATGAAGGTGATCCTTTTAACCAGTAGTGATCCATAGAAGGAGAGATTCATGGAGTGGCCCTTGGGATGTAGTGAAAAATCCCTAATCATTATAATGGATGGTATCCAAGTAATATAAGAGATATATCATGAACCATGTATTGGTAGTGAGCCATAATGGATTTGGTATATTAGAACATTTCTCTTTTATTCTCATTTGAGGTATCCCAATGAGGGTAAAACACAAAAAAATCCATGTGTATTTGTGTTTTCTTTCATTTTTTTCATTTTCTGCCTCCTCATATAATAATTTTGGAATGTATAAGAGAAATAAAAACACTATAGATAAAATAATGTGACCCTTATAATAATAAGTTCAAGATTTAGTGGGGTAGGAAGAATATCAAAAATAATATTCATACCCTGATTCACCCTCCCTCTCAGGATATCTATGAACCCTTATGTCATATCAATGTTTATCAGATGATAGGTTACATTTGGTGATCAGTTTTCTCTGGATATATTTATACTAATTTTGGAATATAAGTATCAATTGGATCTTATATTGAGCTTCCATGGAAAATGAAAAAATACAATGAACAAGAAGACGTGAGGTAGTATTCCTCAGTGTGGATGTGTCTACGGAACAAGTGTGATTTTGATTAAGGAATAAAAAAATTACTAAATAATGGATTGGATGAATTTATAAGTGAATATATATACTCACTCAGTTATTCTCTAAGAATGAGAGAACTTAGTATGCCATGTGATGTTGAAACTTTCGATTTTGATGAAACACCAAGAAATAAAAAGTTGGAGATGTTTATAAAAAAATGGAATTGGATCATAAATTGGATGAAGAAATGAAATCTAGAGATATCGATATCTAAGTATATAAAATTAAAGTCAACTATAAAAATGGATTAAATAAAAGTATTATTGAAGTGGAAATAAATCTATGTGTGAAGAATGATTCCCATGTTAAGGAACCTAAAAAACATAAAGCTGATGGAATTAAAATAATACGAACTTAGATATAATTAAGAATTTGAAAGCCATAAAATGTGATCTTTATACACACCTATTTAAACAAGATCTGGATAATAATGGTCTTCAATAGAAGAATCTATTTTCCAATGATTCTATTACTCATATGAATTCTATTAGAAAGTATACATCTGACATGATGGATAATTTATCCCAAGGATTGGAAGATGAGATGGATAAAGGGAAGAATATCAATAGGGAACATAATTATCAACATGAAACAAGATTTAAAAAGATTCAACAGTTGGTTGAATAGATAGAATCGGTCAAGATATAAGTGCAGAAATATAATTCCAATGGAAAGTCCAAATTCAAGGAATCTTTTACATCCTATTTGATTATCCTTCAGTAAGTGATGATGAAATGAAAATAAAATAGGCTACATTATCAAAAAGAATTAAATGATTGTCTAATCCCAAAGGCCATGTAGTTTTGGAAAATATGGAATTGGATATGATGAACCATCACCCATACATGATTGGAAGATATCCATGAACAGTTCCACAAATAGGATAAGTCTTGAAGATATTGGAAACAAACATAAAATGTATTTTACAGTATGTATTGAAAACATGGACTATTTTTTTGGGATGCATGGTTATTTTTTATGTTATAGTTCTAAATCATTGGAATATATTTTATTTAATGAAGATTGAAATTTTTCAATGTCTGCTAATAATAAGTAGATTCATCATAAGTATAAAAGTAAATCCTCTCATAAAAAATTTGTCAAAAATTTCTATTATCATGTAATACATGGAAACCACATGAGTATGTGTTATCAAGACCAATGGCTCAGTGTCAGAAGAAGTACATTGGATGGATCAACATATCATATGAGAAAAGATGAAATGATGTATGTATTTAATGTATGATGTTTAATGTATTTTATTCATGGGATTTTGGAAAGACAATTCAATATATATAATATAGGTATAGAAAAGGAACCCAAAAGTAGATCCCCAACTCTAACAGTGTGTGATAAAAAAAGGATATATTGGAAGAGAATAGAAAAATTTAAAAAATATGCATGCATCCTTAGTAGAATCACAAGGTGATCAATGAAAGATGTATCAATCACCTCATCCATTACACTCACAATAGTTCTATTGGAAATAATGTGAATGAACCTAGAAGAAAAAGTGAGTAGATGCCCCAGTTTTCATTAACAAGATTATAATTTTAGTGGAAAACAATACCCCAATAAGAAAGGATGACATGGCTTCGATAACTGATAAATCAAAATTGAATACACAATGCCTTGAAAAAACATTCATGTCATGCTAAATGGTGTGAAGTAAAGGTAATAGAATGATCTCTCCAATGTAGGACCAATATTATGTAGATGATAAGTGAAAATACTTCTTCTTATATAATGTTTTATGAAAAGTGTAATATTTGAAGAGCATCAAAGATTTTAATTTCCTAAAATGGATTTAAACCCCAAATTTTGAAATATCCCAATCCTATAGAATCTAAATTTCATAATAAGACTAATCATGTGAGTATAGAATGTTTAGTCATATGTCTAGAATAGTTTATGTTGGATGGGTATTTGGAACTAGTACAAAAAGTTGTATAGTGATTTGTAAGAAAGTATAAAAGGTTTGATCTATCATTATAGACCAAAATCCTCTTATTAAGGATTCTATAGGTACCCATGTCCTTATATTTCAAATGAATATCACCTATTCTAGAATTCATGTATATTTATGGGGGATATACAATCCAAGTATTGTGTGTGATAAAAGTTCATTGGTGTATTTGTTGAATGAGAGACATGTAATAGGAATAATTTGAACTCTTGAAATTCACATACGACATCAAATTTAAAAAAGTGGTGTTAAAAAAACTATATTTTCCAAATCTGTATCATAAGGTTGTGTGTTGCGGAAAAAAGATATAGTAGATAATGATCCTAATATAAAACAAATGATCCATCAAAACTAAACTTCAATGGTATATTAGTTCCAATTCCTTTTGAATATTTCATCATTGGTATCATGCCTTAGTTCAAAGTGTAACATTCCCACAAATAGGACATAAATTGGGAGATATGAAAGGTATTTAGGGATATATGGTGGCAAGAACACTGGGCATTATAGCCTTATCTAATAAGAGAGTCACTTAAATAAATAAGGAAAGTAATGCTACTATAATTTGTGAAAGTAAGTGAGTGGAATTGAAAAAAATTGAAATTTATTTTCATTAAATATAGTTTTCTACAATGATTTATTACTTACTAGGCTTAGATGATCTTTCAATGAATTATTTATAAGTGCTAATTTCACTTTCTGAAAATATTATAGTTATGTGCAGGTATACAATTATAATATGACTCAGATCTTAAAAGTGATAAAAATAAATGTTTTAATGACATGTTGTTAAATGGAATCAAATGTGACCTATCTTATAGCTTAGAAAGCCTGGTGGTATTTAGATATCAACATATGGTTTCTCTTGGACTACAAATAATTTAAAAACCAATGGGTGATGGTAATTTCTCATTTTCTTTATTTTAGGAATTAAAAGAATAATGTGCTTCTCTCATGATTTTTTAGATTTTTTGCATGAAGGTCATTGACTAAGGGGATTGAATTCGTAAATAAAATAAAAATCAATATAACTATATGAAAACGTGGAAGATTTATTTGAATCCAATTATTTGTATACATTTTAATAATTTATGTGTTGTAAATAATAGAAAAATTCCAGTCCATCACTAAATGAAAAAATCACATTAAAATCAAAATTCACTTCATCAAGAAGAAGGTGGAGTTTGGGCTTGTGATGTTTTAGTATGTGCGTACTAAAATACAGGATGTAAAAATTATTATGGAGGCCTTACATAAAGTGGAATTTGAGCAATATCTACTAGCTCCTGGAGTTTGGTTGACTCCCAACACATAAAAAGTGTGGATGTGGGACCCCTCTCTAAGGTATGATTTCTTTTCCCCAATGTGCCAATCTATTTTCTTTACCCTACTGTAGATCAAAACAATATGACCTTTAGGTTATTAGACAAAGGGGGTAAAATTGTGTCTATAAAAGGGTATAAATTGTCTTAATCATGAATGATGGAGAAGATTATAGGGGGAGAATAATTGTAGAGGGATTTATAAATCTCAGAATGTTTAAAATGTTTGATCAAAGGTGATATATCACTACAAAGGGGATCTTGATGAATGAATTTGAGTGGTTTTTAATGTAGTGATTTATTAATGAACTTCACATACTTCTATGGTTTCTGTATATGAGCATGAATCATGTAGGATTAGAGTGTGTATTGAGTAAATTGTTGGTCTCTACCAGAATCAAAAGAATCATGTTTTGATAAAAGATGGAGGAATATTTAACGTGGAATCAAAATGTATAGAGTTTTCAATATACCCAATGTGGGAGATTGTTGGGGAAATCCCTCAAGGTTATTTCCATGTGTTATGGGGTGATTTTATTTTTTACAAAGCCAGCTAACTACGTTTTAGTATTGTTAGTGGTGTCGATGAATGTGTTTAAGGTGGCGTAGTTTCCCAGTGTTTTCTAAATTTTGGTCCTGAAATTATGAAGATTATTTTATGGAAATAAACGGTTTTCTAAAAAATCATTCTTGGATATAGTTTGTAGACCATGAAGCTTAAAGATCATGGACAACATAGTAGTGAAGTTATGCTATGTTGATGGAAAATGTGTTATGAGAACTACGAAGCTTGCTACATGAACATATATTGGATAATTAGTTTGTAGGAGGCTCATCATTCGCAGGGGGATATTCATTCATAAGAGGCTCATTGATCATGCTATGGTTTCCATTTGTGTAAGGCTCATCATTTTATGTTTAATGCAGTGATTTAAAGATATGTAAGGGTTTTCAGTTTTCAGATGACATCGACCACCAAAATGGATAAAGGTACTATGTGAACCATTTGGAATGTTCACAGTGAAGGATATACTGCATTAGAGTATGGGTTAGTTGTGATTATATTGTTTTGTAGGACTTATTTTCCAATTTAATGATCTATAATCAAATCATTTTGAAGAGATAATTTCATTAGAGAATATCGCATGAGATGGAAGAATTAGGTTGACACAAATGTAGGTTGCAAGGGTGGATTCTGTAAAGGATAAGAGTTTATAAGGGGCGAAATTCTACAATGATAAAATAGTTTCATGAGGGGGGGATTACCTAAATGAGAAAGTAGTTTGTGAAGGATGAATTCCACAGAACAAAAAATAGTTCGTGAGTGAGGATTTTGTGAAGGAATTGTTCAAGATAGAGGATGGTTTTTAAGGAGCTGCAGCTCTCCAATGAAAGGTGATCTATGAGGAGTTATCTATCCACGAGGAAAAGTGTATTAATGAAATAGAGGTGACTCATGAAGCACTCACACTATGTAGTGCGATGTGGTTCAAAAAGGAGGCTTCCATAGAGGTAAAATGAAGTATATGAAAGGACTCTCCACAATGGAATGAATATATATAGGGGTCTACTTGATATGCAAGTTGAAAATATGGACTTAGGGAACCCTTAAATGTGAAACAATTTTGATTTTCTTGAGTAAGGATATACAATCTATGATTACCATTGAACTGTATGACGTTCTAATTAGAATTATGTAAAAGAAGAAGAAGAAAGAGGATCAACATCAACAGAATATATTTGTAGAAGGAGTTTATTCACTACTACGTTCAATGAAGTGATGGAAAGACATGGAATCTACTAAAGAAATTTCCTAATATAAGGTAATTTCTATTTCTATACTAAATATAAGTCCTTCTTGTTAAATGGAACGTGGAACTTATGCATCCAGGTGTTTCCATATAAGCGAAGGAGTATCCTAGAAAGAACATCAACAAAACATCTACCAACCCCTAAAGATTCATTCATTATTGAAAATGATGGGACCAACTTGTCCATAAACTACATAAGGATATATTATGTAGAATTGAGTAATGGAAAAGGAATATAGTAATCTTTTACACTAGAAGTTATCCATAGAAAGAGATATTGATGGAGTGATCCTTGTAAAGGAGCGATCGTTCACTTAACATTGTTAATGCACTAAGCTAGGGCATAAGTGTGATATATCTAGAACCATGTATTGGTATTGTGAATTAGTGGATTTGTTACATCATCACATTTTATTTTTATACTCCATGGATATAGAGAAGTGAGGGTGATACAAATAAAAATATGTGTGTCCTTGTGTTTTCATTACTGCATTACTTTTTATGCATAATCATCAGTTAAATATTGAAATGATAAGAGAAATATAAACATTAATGAGAAAATAAAGTGTCCATTATAATAAAAAGGATAAGATCCATTGGAGTAGGAAATTTTTTTTAAAATAATATACATATCCTGTAACACCATGAGATTTTATGAAAAATATTCTTTTAATTTCATTAATGTCTTGTGTTTTATGCTACACCAAGATTACCTTGCGCTATACGCAACACCGTATTAGCTTGCAGTATACGCAATAGTATTCTTGGATCGTGTTACACACAATTTTGATAATAGTTATTCTACGCAACATTGAGTATATATATGTATATATATATTCAATGTATAAATGAAATATGGTTGGATTATGTTATATGAAACAGTGAAGGATTCTTGCACAACACGCAACCCTGACTTGGCTTGCATTTCACACAATCGCGACCTTCCTCGATAGCGTGTGATGTACGCAACACCGGGTGTTACTAAACAATGATATATTTTTATAATATTATTATGAACTAGTCGTTATGAATATAATTAACTAAATTTTGAATTTTATAACATTATTTTTCATCTTATACATTTTCTAGAACATGTTATAAGAACAAAATAAATTTTTCGGGTGAAATAATTTTTTTTTAAAATACAGTTTTGCCGCCTTTTGATGGCGCACCCACTTTAAATCTAGTTTTTGAAATGTTTATAAGTTCCATTTGAAAAAATAAAATTACTCTTTGTGATCAAGAAATAAAAATTTACTTTGGATAAAATTTTCATTTTATTCTGATGACTTTCATATTTTAATTAATAGTAAAAACACGCTATATTTTAATTAAAAACAACTTTTTTCATCATAATATATTATGTGGTTAAATTATAATATTGAATGGTTTTAAAGTATAAATAGAATATATTTTTACCATTTAATATAATTTATTTCATTAGCATTGATTTTACCTTGAATTCGTAGGTTAAATCAATTCAATCTTTTGTAATGTTTTAAAGAAAAACCCGTTTTCTTTCGACAACGAGATTAATTTTAATTTAATTTCTGCAACTTTTGTGTATTGAATTTGAAAAAATGGATTCCATATTTGTAATCAGTGGGTCCAAATTATTTTAATAAGATACTTTTTATTTTTGAGCATTGTGAATAGTAACTACGGTAAATTTTATTTACTATAGTTAAAGGTAAATCGTGTAATTAAAGGTAAATATAAGATTGTAGAATTACCCTAACACATGGAAAAATCCTATTGGATGACTAAAAGTCATCACATATCACCTATGGTTCATATTAGATTCATTTAATGTACTTTTTCCTATGAAAATAATTTAATTATTATTAAAACCAAAGATTGTGACAACATGTCACTTTCTTAAATCATATAAGTATAATAATTTTACTTTAGTGATAAAATTAATGAAACATCGAAAATGAATAGTCTAAAGAAATATAATACAATGATCTACATCATAGGAATTTATTTATAATTTTTAGGGATTAAATAACTATCATTTATTATGACACAAAGATGATGCAGTAATTATCTTATTAATGAAATATTGATATAATTGATGTTATAAATACCCAAATAAATGTAATTTATGACTTTTTATGAATTAAAATAATTTTATATGTTAATATGACATGTTATTATTGATTTAATTAACTTTTTTAGAACTAATAATTCTGTTATAATTTTCCCAAAAATCAATTACTAAATAGTGTCAAAATTGACATAAAATAGTTTTTAAAACAAACATTATATTATTAATTGTTATTTTATTCCTAAAAAACTAAGGTTCAGAAAAATGAATTAGATAAGGATATATATATTAATAATAATAAACTTGGGGTTCTTTTGGCTTTTTATGATAAGTTTATTAACCTTATAGTGTAAGAACACAAGAAGACACGGTAAAAGTAAAATTATTTAACTTAATGTTAAATCTAAATTATAAGGTTAAAATAGGAACATAAACTTGTCTAAATTCTATTGGATGAGAGTATGTCGACCCATCCCTACCTTATCTTCTAAATAAATCAATTTGGATCTATTTAAAACCGAATTTGGCTTTATAATAAAATAATATTTTTAGTTTTTCCAAAGGAGCCCCTCTCCTCCCTTATAAAAGGTCACCACCTCCCTCTCCTCCTCACACCAATTTGAGCCTTCATGCTCGAAAAAACCCTGCCAAATTCTCTTCTCCACTTCCATAGCAACATCATAGAGGTTCTGTTCTTCCTCAACGACCAATTTTGGTTCCCTAAAAGGAGATCTCAAAGAGGCGCTTCAAAGAAGAGGTAATGCCCGTTACCGATTCTTTCATCTTTATTTCTTCTTCCACTTATTCTTCTTTAGTTGTTTCATCATGAAGTAATAACATCAGTATCACTAATATACTGATATGTTATTATAAGTATGAAACAACCCTATTTCACCATCTATCCATCCTACGGAAAACGAAATCACCGCGCGTGCGTACGTACGGAATACCGTCTCCACGCTGTGGTGTAATCTATTTTCCACCACCACCTTACTTGGATGGGTATAATGGTGTAAATAATAAATATATATGATTACATTAAAGTTATATTGATTCTGAAATAGTATACATACTCCAATACAGTCCCACGATCATGAGAACGATATCATCACTCGTGCGTACGGACGGACTACCGTCTCCACAACGCGATGAGATTCATTCTCTACTTTAACCATTCATGAATGATTATAAAGTATATATAATAAGTAATCATTAAATATATGAAATAACAATGATACTGGATTTATGTGTATATATATGTATGTCATCTACTTAATTCCATTCAACTCAATAAGAAAACGAAAACAGCGTTCATGCGTACGTACGGCCTACCGTCTCCATGAACGGTGTATTTCTTTCCATTTACTGATTTATTATATATATGTATATTCTTAATATATATTATATATAAATAATGTTTTATATTCTTGAATTAAGTAATCATGATATAAGTAGTCATATGAATAATTACAAGTCAAAACACAGACGACAAATGAAACGATTTACCCAAAACGCTCTTTAACATGGAATTTACAAAAGAACGGGTAATATAATGTCATAAGTGAACCATATATGACATCATAACAATGAATATGATTCTATAATAAGTCAATGACATTATTTAAATCATTATACAGTAGATTTGGATACATACGAAGCATATCAGACATAATGTAAGGGATAATTTTGCAAATCTCATTTTTATCCGAGATTGCTTATTCGTAATTATTTTCTGGGGTAATTGTTATCATCCATGTCCATGTTTCCTAAAAATGGTTTCATGTATGTTTAAAGTCCTTTTTACCCACTTTTGACTTTTACTACATGGTATGTAAGGAATATTTCTTTTGTTTACGTTACGAGGTACTTTTTTGACTTTTCCGACAAAAGTACGATAAGAATGTTTTTTTAACGTATACGACATGAAAGGATTTTAATGGTTTTATAAATCCTTGTTTTCATGAAGCTTCCTTCAAAATATTTCATGACTATTTTCAAAAAAAATCTTTTCTTCTAAAATTGCATGACATTTTGTGAAAAGAAAATTATTTTGAAGAAAAAAGGATATTTTCCTCAAGAATTCATTTAAAGTGTTTTATCAAAACCATTTTCATCTAAGATGAAATTATTTCACACGTGTATGTTTCAAGTTTAATTTCTCTATGATTTACATGGTTTCACTTTTCTTATGATGAAATTTCCATTTGTTTTATATGGATTATGAGATGATGAGATGATGATTATGAAACCCATTTTATTCTTTGGGTTATGATGAATGTTTTAAGTTTATTTTGTGGCACAAGTAAGAATGATTTCATTATGAGATGGGTGGGACCTATATCTCCCTCCAATGCATTGGTTAAAGATTTATATCTGATGAGATAGACATGGATGGAATGGTAAGTTAATCTGGTTCAGTGTTACAGGACTGAAATGAGGAGTGAACTCGATTTAGAAAGGGACTTTGTCCACTAAGATGGTCTTGGAAGCAATGTCTTGGCTACTATGGAAATAATGACATGTGATGAATGGTTTCCACAATTACATGTTTCATTCCCATGAAATTTTATCATTATTAATATTTCGTTATGATATATGCCTTACGTACTTCCATGTTTTATGTTATTGCTCAAGCTTTTGATGTTTAAACATTATGTTCAATTTTTTAAGTTCAAATGTATATGGTATGTTTTATTTTATCCATGTTTACACTTACTGATCATTTGAGCTCACCCTTTTTATGTTTTCTTTTCCCAGGGATAAAAAGAAAGGTTTTAGGTAAGAAAAAAAGGGAAGATCTTTATGGGAGATGTTAAATATCTTTCAGCACGATTAGAAGATTTCGTTCCTTGTTTCCAAAGACACTAAACTATTACTGTCCTTGTGTGTGTGTTTTTGTAATGTACTATGTATTCCGCAAAAGTAATTTAATTTCCATGTACGTCAAGCTTTGGGCCTCTACAGTTGGTATCAGAGGAAAGGTTTAGTCAACCTTTGGAAACTAGGATGCGAAAATGTTAGTGAGATCCCTAGAGATATTTCTAAGGTATGTCTAGGGATGTCCCTAAGGATAAGTATATGTATAGGATATAGTCCTAGAACTACGGTAATGATCAAAGAATTTAACCTAAGATGTTAGATATTGAGGGTACTCCCCCTTTACAATGTTGTTTTCCCTAGCATGATTTTTTCCTCTCACACTATTCTTTTTGGGTTTTAGAAAATGGATGGAAACAGGAAGATTCACGATAATGGAGGATATAACGGACAATGGAATGATATTCTTCATGAGAAACCAAATGAAACTGGATCTGGAAGTCCAAAAATCATTATTATGCCGAATCAGCAATCTCATAATATGATCAATAAACTCAAATTTTGTAAGTTTCCTGACTCGGATAATAAGAGAAAGATGGAGTTTCATGATGATCATAGAGGAAAGAAAGTTCAATTTCCCCTATGTAAGTCATGTGGGAAGATGCATCAAGGAGAATGTTTCAAAGGAACTGGAAGATGCTTTGGGTGTTGAAACGAAGGAAATAAATACAATAAGTGCAAAGGAAAGGGTTCAGTTAACACCATGGATGAGGATAATGGTATTGCTACGACATCAACAATGGTTAAATATTTTAAATGTGGAATGTACGGGCATTATGCAAACCAATTACCTAAGGGAAAGTCTCATGAAGAGAATCAGTATGGTCGTATGGGTAGTATTTATGTTGATGATGATGAAGAGACTACAAATGATATGTGAGATGAAAGAATTGTTGAAGCTCGGTCAATGGTTTAAGAAGGTAGTGGATTGATTATATGTTTATCAAGTGTAATGTTGTATAATTAATCTCATGGTACAATGGAATAAAGAGACATCTAAGGATCGTTACATTGTTTTCTTTCCTTAAGTTTTGAAAGTGTATGATTAATGCTAACAGTATCCATGAAAGGTTATTCAGATATTTTTGGAATATAGAGGATATGCGCATAATGAAGGGATAAGGAGAAAATTAAATGTTTGATAGTATTCATGATTTCATGACTGATATAAGGAGAAGGTTATATCATGGTTTGTGTATATAGAATTTTTGGATTTTGGTATGTGGAAAGAGTTAACTTTTGACAGCATTCATGTTTTCACTAAGGGTTAATGGGTATTCATTTTTCAAGAGAATACATGATTAAGGTATTCACATGATTGGAATGTGACCAACAAGATATATGGAGGATAAATGATGGTATTCAATTGCTTGGTTGATGACATTTCAAGTAATCGTTTTCTTTATACTATGAGCTTGGACCGAAGTATTTAAGATAAGCCTAAATATTGGAATGGATTATGTTGGACAAAAGTTAGTATTGTTTAAGGATGGAACTTTTTTTGATACTATTGATGGGATGTTATAGTAATGTAGTTTTAGAAAAAAGACAACCTACAGGACGGGCGACAACCCATCGCGTCGGACAAGGCTGTGGGAATCGAACCCACAACCGAAGTGAGACTGGCCTTTATCACCTACCACTGACTTACAAGAAGTCCCTGGTTAGTAGAAACTAGTTTTATTTTATTAAGCGACGTGATAGATGAAGTATAAGTTCATTTTCATATACGATTAACCTCACCAAAGACAGACTTATGTATATTTGATAACTTTTGCTGACCTTTTGTTTGAAACAGATGGAATGACCCATCATTCTATCACATGATCTTTTAACACATCACGAATAACAAATTCAACTTCATTTCATTAAGAGATGAAGTGGAAATTTTTCAAAGCACGAACAACAGTGATATTGTACCAAAATAAAGTAAGTATTTATTCTAATTCAAATTCTTCATCTTTAGGGAAATGATCTTGAAAACCAAAAATGTTGTCCTAGTGCCTTTATATCCGATGAATCAGATGGTACCCTAGATCATCACAAATTTATGGCTTTGTGATTGTTGGCTTTTTCATATCCATGTTCTCTACCACTCTCTATCAGAACATGATGGTTAGATTTCTCTTCCATATCCATATTTTCACCAATGTTATCCTATATGGAAACCCAGTGATGAGTTAATTTGGGTAACCATTATATTTCATACTTTAGTTTTTAAAGTTCAGTTTTGGTATTCATTTTTACGATGTGGGTTTCTATTAAACAAACTTTCGAGTAGTAAACCATTTATAACCCCGACGAATTTCAAGGGAGAAATTCATTTTAAGGGGGGTAGAATGTAACACCCCAAGATTTTATGAAAAATATTCTTTTAATTTCATTAATTTCTTGTGTTGTATGCTACACCAAGATTACCTTGCGCTATACGCAACACCATATTAGCTTGCAGTATACGCAACACTATTCTTGGATCGTGTTACACACAATTTTGATAATAGTTATTCTACGCAACATTGAGTGTATATATATATATATATATTCAATGTATAAATGAAATATGGATGGATTCTGTTATACGAAAAAACGAAGGATTCTTGCACAACACGCAACCCTGACTTGGCTTCCATTTCACGCAATCGCGACCTTCCTCGATAGCGTGTGTTGTACGCAATACCGGGTGTTACTAAACAACGATATATTATTATAATATTATTATGAACTAGCCGTTATGAATAGTATTAACTAAATATTTAATTTTATAACATTATTATTCATCTTACACATTTTCTAGAACATGTTATAAGAACAAAATAAAATTTTCGGGTAAAATAAGTATTTTTTAAAAAATACAGTTTTGCCGCCTTTTAATGGTGCACCCACTTTAAATCTAGATTTTTAAATGATTATAATTTCCATTTGAAAAAATAAAATTATTATTTGGGATCACGAAATAAAAATTTACTTTGGATAAATTTTTCATTTTATTCTGATGACTTTCATATTTTAATGAATAGTAAAAACACCCTATATTTTAATTAAAAACAACTTTTTTCATCGTAATATCTTATGTGGTTAAATTATAATATTGAATGGTTTTAAATTATAAATATAATATATTTTTACCATTTAATATAATTTATGTCATTAGCATTTATTTTACATTTAATTCGTAGGTTAAATCAATTCAATCTTTTGCAATGTTTTAATGAAAAACTCATTTTATTTCAACAACAGGATTAATTTTAATTTAATTTCTGCAACTTTTGTGTATTGAATTTGGAAAAATGGATTCCATATTTAGAATCAGTGGGTCCAAATTATTTTAATAAGAAACTTTTTATTTTTGGGCATTGTAAATAGTAACTACGGTAAATTTTATTTACTATAGTTAAAGGTAAATCGGGTAATTAAGGGTAAATATAAGATTATAAAATTACCCTAACACTTGGCAAAATCCTATTTGATGAGTAAAAGTCGAATCATATCACTTAAGGGTCAGATTAGATTCATTTAATGGATTTTTGTTCTATGAAAATAATTTAATTATTATTAAAACCAAAGAATGTGACAACATGTCACTTTCTTAAATCTTATAAGTATAATAATTTTAATTTAGTGATAAACTTCATGACACTTAGAACATTAATAGTATCCAAAAATCTAATACAATTATCTACATCATAGGAATTTATTTATAATTTTTAGGGATTAGATAATTATCATTTATTATGACACAAAGATGATGGAGTAATTATCTTATTAATGAAATATTGACATAATTGATGTTATAAATACCCAAATATATGTAATTTAAGACTTTTTATGAATTAAAATAATTTTATATGTTAATATGACATGTTATTATTGATTTTATTAACTTTTTTAGAACTAATAATTCTTTTATAATTTTCACAAAAATGAATTACTAAATAGTGTCAAAATTGACATAAAATAGTTTTTAAAACAAACATTATATTATTAATTGTTATTTTATTCCAAAAAATCTAAGGATCGGCCAAATGACTTAGATAGGGTTATATATATTAATAATAAACAACTTGGGGTTTGTTTGGCTTGTAATATTATGTTTATTAACCTTATAGTGTAAGAAAACAAGAAGACACGGTAAAAGTAAAATTATTTAACTTAATGATAAATCTAAATTATAAGGTTAAAATAGGAACCTAAACTTGTCTAAATTCTATTGGATGAGAGTATTTCGACCCATCACCACCTTATCTTAGAAATAAATCAATTTAGATCTATTTAAAACCGAATTTGTCTTTATAATAAAATAATATTTTTAGTTTTTCCAAAGGAGGCCCTCTCCTCCCTTATAAAAGGGCACCTCCTCCCTCTCCTCCTCACACCAATTTGAGACTTCAAGCTCAAAATACCCCTGAAAAATTATATTCCCCACTTCCCTAGAAACATCCTAGAGGTTCTGGTCTTCCTCAATGACCAATTGTGGTGCCCTAAAAGGAGATCTCAAAGAGGTTCTTCAAAGAAGAGGTAATGCCCGTTACCGATTCTTTCATCTTTATTTCTTTTTCCACTTCTTCTTATTTAGTTGTTTCATCATGAAGTAATAACGTCAGTATCAATCATATACTGATATGTTATTAAATGTATGAAACAACCCAATTTCACCATCTATCCATCCTACGGAAAATGAAATCACCGCTCCTGCGTACGTACGGAATACCGTCTCCACGCCGTGGTGTAATCTACTTTCCACCACCACCTTACTTGGATGGGAATAATGGTGTAAATAATAACTATATATGATTACATTAAAGTTATATTGATTCTAAAATAGTATACATACTCCAATACAGTCCCACGATCATTAAAACGATATCATTGCTCGTGCGTACGTACGGACTACCGTCTCAACGACATGATGAGATTCATTCTCCACTTTAACCATTCATGAATGATTATAAAGTATATATAATAAGTAATCATGAAATATATGACATAATAATGATACTGTATTTATTTGTATATATATGTATGTCATCTACTTAATTCCATTCACCTCAATAAGGAAACGAAAACAGCGTTCATGCGTACGTACGACCTACCGTCTCCATGAACGATGTATTTCTTTCCATTTAATGATTTATTATATATATGTATATTTTGAATATATATTATATATAAATCATGTTATATATTCTGGAATTAATTAATCATGATCTAAGTAATTATATGAATAATTACAATTCAAAACACGGACGACAAATGAAACGATTTTACCCAAAAACGCTCTTTAACATGGAATTTACAAAAGAACGGGTAATATAAAGTCATAAGTGAACCATATATGATATCATGACAATGAATATGATTCTATAATAAGTCAATGACATTATTTAAATCATTATACAGGAGGTTCGGATACATACGAAGCATATCAGACATAAGGTAAGGGATAATTTTGCAAATCTCATTTTATTCTGAGATTGCTTATTCGTAATTATTTTCTGGGGTTATTGTTATCATCCATGTCCATGTTTCCTAAAAATGGTTTCATGTATGTTTAAAGTACTTTTTACCAACTTTTGACTTTTACTACATGGTATGTAAGGAATATTTCTTTTGTTTATGTTATGAGGTACTTTTTTGACTTTTCCGACAAAAGTACGATAAGAATGTTTTTTTAACGTATACGGCATGAAAGGATTTTTATGGTTTTATAAAGCCTTATTTTCATGAAGCATCCTTCAAAATATTTCATGACTATTTTCAACAAAAACATTTTCTTCTAAAATTTCATTTCATTTTGTGAAAAGAAAATGATTTTGAAGAAAAAAGGATATTTTCCTCAAGAATTCATTTAAAGTGTTTTATCAAAACCATTTTCATCTAAGATGACATTATTTCACATGTGTAAGTTTCAAGTTTAATTTCTCAATGATTTAAATGGTTTCACTTTTCTTATGATGAAATGTCCATTTGTTTTATATGGATTATGAGATGATGAGATGATGTTTATGAAACCCATTTTATTCTTTGGGTTATGATGAATGTTTTATGTTTATTTTGTGGCACAAGTAAGATTGATTTCATTATGAGATGGGTGGGACCTATATCTACCTCCAATGCATTGGGTAAAGATTTATATCTCATGAGATAGACATGGCTGGAATGGTAAGTTAATCTGGTTCAGTGTTACAGGACTGAAACGAGGAGTGAACTCGATTCAGAAATGGAATTTGTCCACTAAGATGGTCTTGGCAGCAATGCCTTGGCTACTATGGAAATCATGACATGTATTGAATGGTTCCCACAATTACATGTTTCATTCCCATGAAATTTTATCATTCTTAATGTTTCTTTATGATCTATGCCTTATGTACTTCCATGTTTTATGTCATTGCTCAATATTTTGATGTTTAAACATTATGTTCATGTTTTTAAGTTCAAATGTATATGGTATGTTTTATTTTATCCATGCTTACCCTTACTGAGCATTTGAGCTCACCCTTTTTATGTTTTCTTTTTCCCAGGATATAAAGAAAGGTTTTAGGTAAGAAAAAAGGGAAGATCTTTATGGGAGATGTTGAAGATCTTTCACCACGATTAAAAGATTTCGTTCCAAGTTTCCAAAGACACTAAACTATTACGATCCTTGTGTGTGTGTTTTTGCAATGTACTAAGTATTCCGCAAAATAATGTAATGTCCATGTACGTCAAACTTTGCGCCTCTACATACCCTCATTCACCACCCTCTCAAGGAATTTATTCCCATTTATGACCAAACATTTTATGAAATAAAATTTCTTAAATTTTAAAATATTAATTTTCATATTATCTAATAGAATGAAATAAAAATAATTTTTGAAGAATAAATATTTTTAAGCATAAAATTAATTAATTGAAATCTTTTTACTTGTTTATTATGAATTAATGATTAAATTTAGAATATATAAAATAATTTATATATTTTTCAAAATATGTTTATTCATATTCAAGCTGACAATTTCCAATTTTATGCTATAAAATTTGTGTTTAATGAATAATATTTTAATAGTATATCATAGTTCATTTAATATCAGTGTAGCCTATTGTATACAATATTGAACATAGAATTATTTTATAATTTTTGGGTGTCACCAACAATATATAATTCATTTTGTGCAAAATGTTATCTGAAAACTGTTGTGGCTAAAATTCCAAACACAATTTCACAACTACCAAAAGACAATATACATATATCCTGGGATGAGACCAAAGACCACAATTGATCTTCAGGTCTATTACCCCAATCAACCCTAACTACATTTTCTAGTGTCATCATGTCTCCAAAAATATAGAAATGACAATCAAAACAAGTATATCATACCCATGTCTCCATGGTATATAGATAAGTATGACCGACCTTCATTATGATAGTTTTCTCAGCTTGGGAATATGCCTAAAAGTATCACAAACGTCCCCTTGAGGAGATTTCTCATTCAAGGAATAATATCCTAAGTATTAAAGGAATCCCATATAATATTTTTCGTAGTCTGATATCATATACCATAAGTAACCTAAAACTCCCTTAAAATAGATTTCCCATCCACGTATCATCGAGTATAAGTAACCAAGCCCCCCCATTGAAGTTTTCTAAGTGAGGTATCAAAAACTTCTGTAAATTAATTTTTTATACATAAATAAAAACCACCCATGTGATAGTTTTCTCTTACATAAATAGAATACCTACAATATATTAATTTTCAATTTTATACTATCAGGATCACATGCTAGATTCTAATAAACATAACTAGGTAACCACAAATATACAAAAACTAAAATAGAATAAAAATATTATCATGGGTTTGTTGCATTCCCAAACCCATCACAACTATTTATACACAACCAGAACCTCTCTCTAGGATCAAAATTTCACTGAGCTTCCCAATGGGCACCCTTAGTCACATGAAGCAGAAAAAACCAAAGTGTATTCTATTTTCCCATTCCCATATCTCGGGATAACTCTCAACTTCAATAGGGCACCACATCCCTTAACACCCATTAAAACTGTGTCACCCTACTTGGTGTATAATCACTTAAATTTATAACACTTGATACATGCATGTTACCCAGGGGTAGAAAATGCCTCACCACGTCATAATCATGGCACAAAATCATAGGTCAATAAGGGTATACCCTATAGAAAACCCACTAAAGGGATGGAATAAGGCATGATTTAATTTATATTGTCACTCAAGGTCCCTCACCCACCCAACTCATGCTCGTGATATGAATCAATATGGCCATAATGTTCCAATTCACCACATAACTCAATAAAAATTTCCCACGGGATCAAACACTAGGGCCCATAAAATATTTCATTCATTTTATTTAATTTCATCCAATCACGGGGCCTCAATTTTCTCTAAAAATCAATATTCATGGACTACGAAATTGGTGAAAAAGGATTTAGTAGTGTTCATGAGGACAAATATGGCCACAAAACCCTTTTATATTCAGAGTAAATCAATTTAATTTAAAAAATTAATTAATATTTAAAATATTTAAATTAAATAGGACAATTCCCTCAGTTTCATAGAAGGATTTTCCATTAATTATAAGAAGAATTCAAAAAATATGTAGGGATAGAACGGGGACCACCTAACTCATGGAGAAGCCAAATAATTTTCAAAATTCTAAGACTAGTAATTATATCTACACTTGTTGAGATCCATCTAAGATTGAACAATCACAACTGTCCACTGCCAATCCACATGAGTCCCTAAACCATGAAAAATATCCCATATTAATTAATTATAAACACACTGTGTCTAATTAAAATATTATATTTAGATCTTTTAAATTTTATTCAAAAGGGAATAACTATATAAAACTCATTGAAAAGAGTCAGTGTGTCGACACTATATCCAAGAACCAACGATAGATTAATAATGGATCTCAGACACAAAACTTGGTGAAATCACAATTTTTGGTAGATGATTAATTAACACAATTAATATAAATTTTATTGAAATACAAAAAAATCATTATGGTTACATACCTTAATGAAACGGTGCACGATGAGGACTAAAAAACTCTCCAGACACCCTCTAGCTAGGTGTCATGAAATCCTTAACCCATTCTGATAATTCTTCAATAATATATTGGAATTAGTATAAAAACCTATGTTAGAGAAGAAGAAAATTAAAAATATAAGAGGATGTGTCTAATGAGATCAAAATAATTTGAAACATACCATATATTTCTGAGATGGAATACTAAAAATCTCATATTAAAGGTTGTTGCAGCAATGAAACATGGGGTGAACCCCCTAATGTTTTAGATCAATCAAATGAAAGGATATGGATTCCCCACCATAACATTATATGGAGGGAAATATACATTTCAACCCATAAAACCCATCTATTTTGAAGAAGGTTACTTTCCAATGGTCTGGTGCAGTTTTTTTGACTATAATAGAAATCCCTTGCTTCTCTAGGATTTCCTGAGATCTTAGGACTCCACAAGACATCAAACCATTCATAAAACTCATCATTTCATGTGTTTCCATGTCCTGTAATTTTATTCCAATCACGGGATACCATAATGGACCTCCCATTAAACAAAAAAAATCTACATTTTCTTGAATTATAAACATCCTTATAGAAATGAGGTTATTACAATCACCCCATCATACCACTTCAAATCCTTGAAACGACTTGGTGATTATACAAAGGGATTTGTGGACCTAATTCATCCAGTAATTTACACTCAATTTTTTTTTTCCGTCTCTAGATTTAAAACACAATATTGTTGTATAACCTTATATCCAAGGCACAGAAGCCAGAAAATAGAGCTAATTATCATAATTAATTATCAAGACACTGAGATGATTCATAACTAATCATGTCCACCCCATGAAATCTCCATGTATTCATCTAATTGATCATACATCCTATAGTTCTTCCAACTATAGAACTTATCTCATAACAGAAGATTTTGATCCATGGGGATTTTTGTTATTGGAATCAATTATTGAGAAACCTATGTCACATTCTAGTGATGCAATTGATATGGTTTCCATCATTACACACCCAAATATACGTGAAACCACTAGTCTAA
This sequence comes from Viscum album, assembly GCA_963277665.1. Taxonomy (NCBI): domain Eukaryota; kingdom Viridiplantae; phylum Streptophyta; class Magnoliopsida; order Santalales; family Viscaceae; genus Viscum; species Viscum album. Next base: position 345,130,703 of record OY728141.1, read on the forward strand.
CAATTATACCACTAATAGTTTTAAATTACTAAAAAATTAATTGATGTTCCTCATCATCCAATATTAACTTGATTGTGAAATATTTTCAACAAAAATTATAGGCCAATTTCAAAAATATACCCATAACTTCTACAATTATGCACATAATTCAATTCTTAACACAATTTATCCAGTTATATGAAAACCCACTGATCAGACCTTCCCTGAATGACCAACCTCCAAAATGATCATTGGACCCTATTGATTCATCACGAACTATATAAATTACTATAAAGCTAAATTTAACATATTATCATGCAAACATTCCCCTGAAAGTTCATACCCAAATTTTACTGAAAATGTACAGTCATATCATCATCTTTGAAAAACTAGTAATCTTACCGAACTATAAGAACAGATTCAATGCTTATATGACCACACATAAATTAAATCAAATTTTTTATAACCGAGAATATGGACTTGAAATTCTTTCATTATGATATTATATTTTCTTCAAGACATTAATAATATAATCCAATTATTTTTTTATCTATTTACACAGTAGAATCAAAATGAAAAAATGATCAACCAATGATAGATTCCAAATACCTATAACCCTTTATACATGAGTACTGCATTACATATGACTGATATCTCACTTCCCAACTATAAGGCCATCCTTTTGATCACATCATTATGTCAAAACTCTACCCTTTATAGATATTATCACATATATCACTATGCTCCAAATTTAAATATACTCATTCTACTCATACCTAAGCACCAACATGAATCATAAATCATTTCTCATTCTTGGAACATGGGAACAACCTCTATGACTTCTACTAAATTTTATTTCATAATGAGGGTGACCACTGTCAATCATCCACATGTGAAATCCCCACCATGTGTCATAACTTAAGTGCCTCTATGTGTGTAGTTCTCAGTAAATATAATTAAAAGTGAATATGTTTCACTATTCCTGATCCAAAAACATCAATATTATAGGATAATAATGCTAAAAACAACTCATTAAACTCCACTTGTGAGATTCACAAATAATAGACTATGAAAAAAATATGACTTCAACTACTATCCATAATCCAAGGTAATTAATTTAACTCAGATAACAACACACCTAAAACCCATTTCAGACTCCTATAGTCAGGTGTTTTCCCGGTCCAGCTATTCTTCGAAGTAAGCTAGGTTGTGGAATTCTAATGTTTATATGATAAAGGTTTACAATTTAAAAAGAAGTGGGTGGGGGAAAATTTTTGTGTATAAAATAAAAAAAATTATTATCATTACCACCTTATATAGGTTTATAAGATAAACATTCTGTTCGAATTATATTTCTAGAGATAATAAAAGTTTATAATGAAATATTATTTCCTTGATTATTGGAAAGAGGAATAAATAAACAGTAAAAAATTTATAACAAATCTTTTAAAGTATGTAAAAATGACTTAAAAATTATTGTAAAATATTTACACCCATTAATCTCAAGTGTAAAGGATGTCACAAACCCTTACATTATGTGTCCATGGTTTCAACATAATTTTTAGGTCTATATTTCATATAACAAGAAAGTGTTTGATACAATTATTAGACATATCTCTAGCTTCTTATCCCCAGAATCCCTCAATATGAATGATTTGATACACCTATATCTTTCTATCCATGGAATCCCTCGATCATTAAGACAAGAAGGACAGTAAAAACATATAAAATCCTAATAAATTTACAAAATATTATCTCTTGGATTTATTAATAAAAATACTATAAAAATTTTACAGTGAAGTTATCTCAATGTAATAATATGTTACATACTCTTAAAAACAAAATTATATTGTCTTGGTTGTAAAATATTCCTCCTCCTTTAAGTATTATATTATTTATTGGAAAACAAAAAATAGACAAATCCACAAATCAAGGAGGTGGTTGCAACAACCTCAGAAAAACTTTCCCTTTTCATAAAAGGATTTTGACCATCATGTTCATTAATTGACGTAAGTTTCTATACCGTAATATTTTTTTTACTATTTCTTATTTTTTAAAAAGATCTTTTTTTCCAGTAAAATTAAAATTTCCCATATAATAGAGTAAATGAATGTCTTTCTGGAGATCATGTCTCCCTCCATCCGAAAAATTTCATATCATAGTTTCAATATTCCTTTTTCTAGTAGACTTCATTATACGTATACTTATAGACTTATATAAATATTCACCCTATGAAATCTGTAATTGTCTTTCCAATGTTCTAATACATTTATGTTCTTTAATTAAAAATAATTTTACCTACTAAAATTAAATTTATCCATGGAAAAAATTAGTTTTTCTACAAAAACATACTTAGAACTAAAGAAGTATGAAAGTTAGTAAAATATAAAATATTTAGGTAGTGTATTTTTAATTTAACAGTTATATTAGAATATGATGAATGATATTATTTTAACTCAACAATATCCCTCTTTTTTTAAATGAATAAAATGAAATATTTTAAAATGTAAAACATAAAAGATGAAGAAAAAATTTCCCTTGTATAATATAACATCCCTTTTACATATTTTTTCACCATTTTATTCTTATATTTTGTTTTATTTCAATCTATAACTCCACTATACTGACATTTATTTGAGAAAAACCATTATACACCAATTGTAGAAATCTATTTAGTATATTCACCAAAAGTATAAATTTTATTTCTATAAAACACGTTTATTTTCATATGCATTATTTTTACCCAATATTCATCACCTAAAGCCTCACCGAGAGTCCTTGGTTAGAATTGTTATAAAAATAAACAATGATCACATTAATTTCTTAAGGAACTTCTAGTTTTAATTTGTTGATTTACATCATCAATTATTTTATCAATAGGATGATTCCTAATAATATTTTGATTCAGTGTGTTTATAAAGGGGGTATCTTTAAAAATATGTTTAATTACATTTTTAGGTATAACATCAAAAAAAAATTATTGAGTTATTCTGTTAAAAGAAAAATATTCTAACATGGGTTGAAAATATTTTTTTGAAAAAACCTATGATGATTTGGATTCAATTTTTTTATAATTAAATGGTTTAGTTTCCTTGAATTTATCATTCACCATTTCCTCAATAGTACATGTATTTTTATTTAAAACTCTATAATCCTTACTATTTGTGGAATATCCTAAAAAAATTCCTTCCTCAGATTTTACAGATTTGTTTTGTAAATTATATTTATTATTTGGAATAAATAATTATCAACTAGGAATATTAAATTATAATCATATGTCTTTCTTATAGTATACAACTCATAAGGATTTTTATTAATAAAATTTCTATGATAATATTTATTAATAGTATAATTGTTTATACTAACTAGTTCATCCGATTTTTTTAATTGAGCATCTAGTCAAATTGTTTATATTAGTCTTCTGATGAACCATATATCTTTTTTTAACTACAACATTTGGATGAAGTGTTCATGGAGCCGAGAAGTTATGTATTTTACATTTTTTACTGAAAAATTGTTTCTACCTAAAAATTTACAAATTATTCCCATGGTTTATATGAATAGTTACAAAAGGATGATATTTCAATTTTTTTAAAAAATTGGAGACATAAATTTTAAAATATAAATAGTATTACGAACATTAATCTACAAAGCATACTAATGTGTATCTAGTGTATTCATCCACAAAAACATACACATAGTATATTCGCCCACTACATCTTATTTTTTGTAGGACCAAATAACACAATTTATAGAAAATGTAAATCATTATAATTCGACACTTCATTAAAATTATTAAAACCTGACTTATGTTTATTTCTAAAATGAAAATGTTCATAAACATTAGAATAATTAAACATAAGCTCTGGTATATCTCTAATTTCTCATTTGTTATAAATTTTGGCTAAAAACTAACATTATCCTTATACACCACATCCAATATTGATATTCCATGACACTAAGACATAGTGGATCTTGGATTCTATGTTCATATATATTAAGTAGATAAACATTCTCATGATTGTCAGAAGAAACAATAAATTTACCTTAGGTGAATAATAAATTTATCATTCTTTAAGTTTCAAAGGTAACCTTCATGATATAATTTTATTATTCTTATATTATTTTTCTTAATTCCAGTCATAAATATAACATTTGAAATCAATTATTTTCTATGAATAAGAATATTTCATTTTTCAATAATTTATCCTTGAGAATTATCAGTAAAAGTTACTTTTCTACTATTAATCATTATAATATTTTGGAAAAATTACATATTTCCAGTCATATGTTAAGAACATCCACTATTTATATACCAATTGTTGTTTCTATTTGTATTATGCTTATTTTCCCAAAAAGTAGAAATAATTAGATTTTTTGAACCTAGAAATTCTTTGGTCGATAATTATTTGAAAACAGATCATTAAGAATCCACATATATTTAACTTTTACTTATTATATAGTAATAAATTGTTTATAAAATTATTATTATGAAATTTAAATGACTATAAATTATTTATATAAGTCTAATTTGTTAAATATACACAAATTTTAAATTTAAAAGAAAATAATGAAATTTTTGTATCAAAATAATTATTTTGGAAATAGAGTTTTAGATTTATAAAACCAATCCTAAAAATATTTCTAGGAGGTCTAATTTTCCTATAAATATTATCCAAATTTTCTTTTTTAGAATTAAAATTTTATAGTGACTTTTTAATATTCAATTTTTTAGAATATATTTTAATAAGTAAAGCATTGTTCTCATCAGTACAAGTAGAAATAGATTTACTATATAATTAATTTGTATGATTAGTAACATATATGAAATATTTTTAGATATTATTATTTTATTTATTAGGATATTCCTTATAATATTAATTTTTTTAGAAATATTATAATTTTCATTTTTTAAAAATTACAAAAATTAGGGAATTTCACCAATGTTTAGTAATGATTAAATTTTATCAAATGTACAATATCATACTTCTTTTGATGAAGAATAATAATTTACATCCTAATAGTTAGGATCATTTTCATTTAAAGTCAATTTTCAGGGGATTCATTAGATAACAATTTCAAAAAGTATTCATTAGCCTACATAGGATCGTCATAAAGCATTAAAACATTTCAATTATCATAAGTGTTATAAAATAGAAATTTTTAAGCAATTATATCCACCCATAGAACCCCATGTGTCTATAGATTTCATAATCTTCATTCCTTTATTCTTGTATAATTTTTTAGAACTTATATATTTCTTATCCCTCCATTATGTCTAAAATAATCTTGTCTTATATGATCGGGTTTCTTACACTCATAGTATACCATCTTAGAAGAATATTTATTCAAACATATTTTTTTAGAATTAATCTTATACATGTAATAATTTTTTTTTCTACCTATCCTATTCCATATCATAGAAATATTACCCATTTTATTTTCACCTTTTTTAGATTAACCAGTTTTATTCATATAATTAACTTTCTTCTTCATCAAATATTTAGTTATACACTCATATGATCATTATTTCATAATAAAATTTGAAGTAGAACAAAAAATATACTCCATTTTTCTTTCTTATTGTTTTAGTATCTCATATTAGTCAATCATGATAATGGAAGATATTTTCAATAATATCCTCTATGTTAAAAAAATATGTTCTTTGAATCATCAAGCATTGTTTTTTTAGATTCCCATTCAGTTGGAATAATTTAAAAAATCTTCTCTACCAAAGTTCTACTAGTTAAATATTTTTCACTTATTTTTTAAAAAATATTCTTGATTTTCATAAATTTCTAATTCATCATTGCAATAGATTCTACTATTGTAAATTCAAAATATTTTTAGTCATATAATACCTTATATTTTCTATTTTTAATAACATTGGATGTATCAAATTGAGTAACATCCAACTTTATCCATATATGATTTACTAACTTATAATAATAAATCTAACTATAGATATTTCTAGTCATAGTGTATAACAAAATGGTTTTGACATGATAATTCAGTTCATACTAAGTCTTCTCATATTTATAAAATTAATTAATATCCTGGTCTATAATTCTGTAATTTACTACTATAATGAAAAATTATCTACTACAAAAGTTATAATGAATGTCTTCATATAGTCTATAAAATACTCATAATCAGCACCATCAAATATTGAGGGTCTATTTTGATTTATTATTTTTAAATTTATAATGTTTAAATCTTTCATTTTATAAAGAATATACTTTTTCTACAAAAATAGGTTAGTGTAAATAGTATTTAAATAATACAAATTGTCTAAAAATATATCAATTTATAAAACACATAAAGTCTTAAAAATTAGTAGAACTTGCTCTAACAAAAAATGATGGATCGTAAGAACTTACAATTTATGTTAATGGAGGGGGGGGGGGGGGTGGTTATTTTCAATTTATAAAATAAAACAAATAATTTTCTTAACCTCCTTGTATTGGTTATTAATAATATATTTATATTCAAATTATATTTTTAGAAACAAGTAAATAATATAATCAAGTAAAAATTCATAACGTAATCCATATTTGAGTAAATAAATGTGACAAATAAAGTTGTAAAATAGATTAAAAATAATTTAATAATTACTTAAAAAATTTATAATATATTTTTACACTTTAACTATAAGTGAAAAAAATAACAAACCCTGATGTTTGATATCCATAGTTTTAACCAAACCATAAGGTTTGTCTTTTTTATAACATGAAACCCCTAGATACTAAGATCAAACATAAATCTATATTCCTTTTCCCATAATGTAACAAACTTTTATTTTAGATTATATATCTCCTCAAATAATGTTATTTATTTTTGAAATTTTATTTTATATGAAACCTCAAGTTAAAAAAAATGATATACTATTAAAATATTATCCAAAAATTTGAAAACTTTATAGCAGCCATTAGCTTGGTTTTTATGAATAAGATTAAATGAATTATGAAATATTTATATAATTTTTATAAATAAATATAAATGTATTTATTTTATATTTATAAATAATTAATTAATTTTTATAAAAGTCATTTTATACTGGAAAAATATATTTTCCTCAGAAAAAATTTTATTTCTTTTTGGGGGGAAAATTATAATAAATTTTTTAAGGTTTTTAAAAATTTATTTGACAAAATATACTTTGATTTAAAACATAATATCAAAATTATCTTATAATGAAAATTTGAGTAGTTTCTAAAAGTTTGATTCTTCAATGAAGAGTAAAAAATACATATTTTTTTGAAAACAATATATTTGTTTTAATGTAATTAAACTTTAAAATTCCCATTTTTATTTTAAATAAACATTTCTTCATTTTGATTTAAAATAATCCAATCTAACATAATATAAAAACATTTTATACTTAAAAGAAGGATTTTTATAAAAAACTATTTTTCATCTCTTTTATTTTTTATTTTTTTTATAAATTAAATACATAAAGTTTTGTTTTTTCAATCATAAAAATTGGTTTACATATTAGTAACTAGGTGGTATAAATTTTTTAAATTGTTCCCGTTTATTTTTTCCAATATTAATTGAAACTAAATTAATTTTTGTTACCCTAGTAAATTGTTAGTCGAGTAATTAATGATAAAAATAAAATTAAAAGGACTATAACATAACCCTAAAAAATGACATAATTTTATTGGGCGATTAAATTAAATCCATAATCATCCAAATTCAGTTATATGTCCTTTTTTCAATTTGATTTCATTATGATTCTATAACATATTCTGTGAAGAAAATAAAAAAAATCACAATTTTGTTTTTAATAACAATGATATTTTTAATAAGGGAATAATTATAAAAAATATTCCATTATAAATAGTTTTTATATATAAAAATTATCTATCTTAGATTTTTTAATTTATATTTAATTTATAGGGAATAAATAATTACATTAAATGGTTACACAACATCGACACAATAATTAATCAATTAATACAAAAATAAAATAAAGGATATTAAAAAGATTAAAAGTTGTATAATTTGAAAGAATTAAGATTACAAAAAAAAATTATATATTGGGAAAAAAATTAAGGATGTTTTAAAATATTTTTTCTAATTTCATCTATTTTACAGTTTTATAATATTCTATGTAAATGAATAGTTCTAAAATTAACATTATTTATATTTTATAAAACTTATATGTTATCAAATCATATGAAATTGAATATTATCTTTAACCAACTAAGTTGGATATGGTATATGAAATCAACCATGGTTCATTCATCTTCCTTTTTTCTATTTATAGTAATTTTATTGACCTCATAAGAGTAATAAGTATTAACATCACCAAAATTGTCAAAAGAGTGATAATGGGGGGGGGGGGTAAAAATATAAGCGTATCATAAAAACCTATATATATTATTTTGAATGATAATAACTCATATAATAATCATTTTATATTCAAATATTATGAATTTTTATCCTTTTGAACAAAAAAATTAATTTATATTATTTTAATGTTATAATAAATTAAAAAAGTTCACACCCCCTCAACTTTTAAAGGTAACCCCCCATTTATCTTATTTAGACCACTTATATCCTTATATATTGGAAAAACACAAAAATATACATTGTAAAGTTCCGTATAAATAGTATAAAAATCATGGTCTTCCCAAAAGACCATACATTGCATCCAAAAGGGGAGATCCATATGAGTTAATTTAAAAAAGATGTAATTTTCTTAACTAATAAATTTCTTTTAATTTGTTTTTTACATTTTATAAATATAGGGTATTTATCATATGATAATAAATTATGTTTCTAAAATATACTAAAATTATTCTATAATTATGAATCTAGCCTTATACCCCCTCTTTCCATCAAATGGGAAGTGAAAGTATCACGCGTGCGTATGTATGACTTTCCATCTCTATGTGGTGATACAATTCATTTTTAATCACCATATTTTAATGGATGGGTATTATGGTGGTTTTAATATTTATATATGAAAATAGTTAAATAATTTTACATTTTTAATGATAATATCATCTCTACATTTTTTTCTTCTAATCCATTAGGAAATGATAACTTTACTCATATGTATGTGTGGAAAACCACCTCCATAAAGCAATGTTATTGGGGTTTCATTTCTATTTTACTTTAATGGTAATAAGGATGTATTTAATAAATATACATGCTATATATTATATATAATTTATTCTATAAAGGTGATATATTATTTAATTTTTGTGTTTTATCCATTTAAATATGAAATCAACATTCATACATATGTATGGCCTAGGATCTCCATTAATGTTGTAAATAATTTTTCTATCTTTACTTTTATGAACAACTCAAAACATATATAAAATGAATTTATGTGATATTTATATCATGATTATCATTATATATATTATTCAACCATGGTAAAAGTATAAGGACCAAAACTATTGAACAGAAGCATACATGAAAAATGATGAAAATATAACATGGAATAGTAATTTTAATAATTAATTATTAAAAAAATGTGTAATAAAAGGGAATAAATTCTTAATATATAGTATGATATATATCAAATTTTTTAAATAAAATATTTATAATAATTATAAATTTATTATACAAGATGATTCAACATGTATAGTGGAAGTCAGATATAAGGTTATTGATTTTCATCTCACTTTTATTTATGTTAGACGCGTGCCAAATTGAAAACTAGTTTCTTTTATGTGGTGTATATAATTCCCATGAATTTATTTTATTATTTTTATAATTAAAATTAGTTTCATCCATATATCTATCAATGTATATTTCCTTCACGGGTCTTATGATTTATATGTTACCAAAGTTGTAAGAGTTTTATGTTACAAACTCATTATTTTTCAAGACTATTTATGATTAAGTTACCGACATTGAAAAATCATGATATAACACTAAATAAATTAACATATTGTCTTATAATATGCTTATTTATTTATTATATATGTTTTATTATCATTTTTATCAACATAACTACTCAATAGATTGAGAATTTATTTTAAAGAAAAATCGAATTTATTTTTCTCTTCGTTCAAAATGACATTTTCATCCATATATATTCTTTATAAAAAATATTTATATAAGTATTTTATTGTTATCCTATGATTTTATAAATTAGTTTTTAGCCATTTTTTTACTTTATAAAAAATTTCTTAAGATTAATCTTTTTTTTGTTTTCCAAATGAGGAAATGTTTTTACTTTTTTACAAAAGTGTGAATGGAATGTTTTATTTTTAGTTATATTGCATGAAGATTTTTTACCGATATCATGATAGATCAATTCATTAATGATTACATTAAAATTTTCCATGTTTCATTTAAAATAAAATTATTTTCATAATATTCATGGAAGTATTTTCCTTTTAAATGTTATTTTAAAAAGGGAAATTTCATTATTCTCAACAAATATTTATGTGGGTTTTAAAAGCTTTACTCATCCATCAAAACATCCTTTTATATTAATTATGTTTTAATGGGGATATAATATATTCATACCATTAATAAATTTTTTGGATTATTAGTTCTAATGTTAATGAGATGGTTATGATACCCATTAATTTTTCTAAGGGTTATGAAATGATGAATAGTGGAAATGTTTATGAAAACCATTTTCATTTCAGGGGTTTAGATGTGATAAAATGATGAATTATTTTTGATATTTTTGAACACTTATGTTTTGTTTTCATAAATTTGTAGTGTTTACATTATAATATAGGATGGGGGTTATATTATAACCAAGGACGGTGGTCATGTTATAATCAAGGATGATTGGGACCTATATCTCCCTAAGATGTATTAGTAAATGTTTTATATATCAAAATATTACTATGGTAAACAAGTCGATGATCTTGATACATAATGGAAATAATTAAACACATTTTATCCATTATAAGAAAAAAAACCAATATATTTGATACACTATAGGAAATATATAACCCCTTAAAATTTTATGGTATGTAGCATTTAATATTTATTATCTTATATAGTATGTGATTCAAGCAACACTGAGTTTATTATCATAAGATACTATTAAATTTGATCAATGGAATTGTAATGTGATCAATACAAATATTAATATTTTGGATAGAATTGTAACATAATCTATAAATGTATAAATAAAATTATGGTATGTTATAAATGTAAATATATTATATTTATATCATGGAATATGAAATAAAATTTTTAAAAATATAAATTAAGTGTTGTAATTTTTATGGAATATAACTATTAATTTACATTTTATAATTAATATAATGATTTAAAATAATTATTTTTCAAAAAATATATTTAAAAAGTAATATTTTTCCCTTATTATTATAAGATAATTTTATGAGACCTTTATTCATGTTTTAAATAGTCAAAATATTATTTATTATTTTAAAATCGATATTTTTCAAATATATGATGATTCTATTTACAAATTAATCTTTCATATTCATAATTTTTTTATAAAATTTAGTGAATTTTTTATTCTACACATAAAAAATATATAAGGTGAATTTTGGGGATTTTTCTAAAATTGTTGAACTTTTGGTGAATAGTGAAATATTTTAATTTACTATATTAGATAAATACATGAATTAAAAAGACATAGATGATTTATAGATGATGTATGGAATATTAGTTCGAACTCACATGAACCAAATACTATATTTAGTAATAAAAATCTATAATATTGATAGTTTGGAGCCAAAATAATAAACTAATGTATAAAAAACCAAAAAAACACACTTCTCCTCTACTATAAATACCACCCCTTATCCTAACACTAAAAAATCCTTTAAGATTGATTATTTTCTGCCAAATTACACTCCAAAACATCCTACATACATTCTGGTCTTTATTTTATCACTAAAAGACCCTTCCTAAGTTACTTAAGGTTAATCTCAAGGATAATAAGTTCAAGAGGTAAAATTGTTTTTTGTTTTCTATATATATCTTTTCAATTTATCTTGTTTTATTATAATATCCCCACAAACCTATATAAATATGGTATGATAAATCCATTATATTTTATATAATACAATTATATCATGATAATGGTATATCACCATCTAATTTTCATTTCGTCACCTTTTATTCTAAAAATAAAAATATCATATCTCAGGTGTCATTTTACATCCATTGTGCATGATGAGTTTACATTTTTAAATTCAGAATTTAAGGATGGTAAGAAAACCATTTCCGTGGTTAAAACATAATATAATATAATTATTAAGACATATTTAATGTTATAAAACCAGAATATATACAAAATATTAATTAATAAAACAAAACTTGTTCATGATCATCAAAAAACACCGAAATAATATAAACGATTATATATAATGTTTTATCTAATGAATTAGTCTCATATTTAAAATAATGTTATATAAGACCATTTAATGTTTTATAATATTTTTTATAACATATAATTTCAATTTAGATAGCCACTCCCATTTTATATGATTTTCTATAATTATATACAAGTAAACCAATCGAGAATACCATGAAAATGAACACCCCTAAACGAAAAAGTTTCAACTTATAACACATCAAAAAGGCCATAAATTAACGTGATAAAATTAAACTAAACAAAATAAATTTTTAACTGCTTCTGAATTAAATTATTAATGAATCTAATTTTATTATAATGGTCATTAAGTTAAACTAAAAAACACTTTCATACATAATGTAAGGGTTTCTTACCAAACCTCCATTTTCCTCTAGGATACGCTTTATATCACATTACCCAAACATAATTTTTAATTATTCTTAAGTACTATTTCTAAAATATATATAAAAATTCAAATGAGTTGTTTCTAGAACAATTTTTCATTCATTGATGGGTAATTACATTTTTTATAATGTTTCTTATTTTATCCCTCCAGATACGCAAGCCCGGTGAAAGAAAACATCCCAATTTCTAACCCATTTTCATGTACAGTACCTAATCTATTTTAAGAACCAATTTTTTTATAAAATAAATATTTTTTTCATTAAAAACCATATTAGTTAATTTTTTATTTAATTCATGTAATTATTCAATTTTCATATTTAAAAACACATTTATATTTCCCCTTAAACCAAAATAATGTTTCTCATTTACAAAAATTCTTAATCTCTATTTTTACATGATTTAACATTAGTTAAAAAAATTTAGTTTGAATGATCATTTAATATTACTCAAATATAATTCATTTTTTTCTCTTTTATGGAATACACATGTATACAATTTTATTTTTATGTCAATTACAAATGATTTTCCAAAATAACTCCTCTTTCTAAAGTAAAAGAATATTTCTCTCAAGAATTTATCAAGGATTTTTTAGAGTATTTTCATTTATTTGAATACCCTCTATTTAATATTATACTTAATTTATATCCTTCTCTTATGTAACCATGAATCATAATTTATTTCGTGGTTTATGATTACTTTTGGAATGTATTATCTTGATACTGTTGGTCAAGTTACTTTGGATGGTTTATGATATAATACATTGTTTAGGGGTATTATTTATTTCTCGTATGATAGTTCCAATATGAATGTATATTTTTATTATGTTATATCCTTTTCATATGAGGACTTCATTGGACTTAGTATGTGATAGTTTAGACCTAGTATATCACCTTGATGAATCATTAGGTCTCACAAGACAAACTAGAACAGGTTTTTATCTATTTATGTATGGTGCCTTGGTCAAATCGTTGAATATATTTTTACGATGTCTGACAATTTTAATTACCTCATTATGATATTTCTAAATTAAAATCCATGTGATTATTTTATATATTAATTTCATTGGTTATGTTTCGTTCTCATGTGATTATTTGTATGGAATTATTTAATCAGATATTATTCCTTCCATATTATGCTAAAGATTTTGTTTTAATAGAATGTGTTTTTATTTATTCACACTGCCTTATTGTGGACTTTTTATTGATTACCCATATTAATGATATGAGATCACTCATTTATTTTTAATTATTTCTCTCTATAATGGGAAGATATATATAATGAATGACTTTCTAGGATAATCTAGGAGTTCATTGGTCTTTTCAATAGAGTTTAATATTGTATTTCATTTCAATTTGTAATGTAATAATTATCTATATTTCTAGTTTTCCAAAGCTACTAAACAATTATATCCTTTTGGAAGTTATTGATTTTTCTTTGTAGTAAATTAAAAAAGTAATTCATTGACTCCTTGTTATTGGGGATAGGGTCATTATTGTTAGTATAAGAGAATGTTTGGTAAAAAAATTAGAAACAAGATTTAGGATAACAAATGAAAGAGAGTGATACCCTATGATAGAATTTGGAAATATTCTTAAATGAACTAAACTTATAATATAGAGATTATTTATATGTAAATTCTAAATTAAGGATTATGTGATTTAATAGTTATGAGATTACACATTATGTCTAAAAATGTTATGATCTAATATGGTGTATGACATTGTTTAGAAATGGAACCTATTAAATGTTATGAAAGATGTCTCAACCCATGTATTAAATTTATGGATTTCTATCCAATGTAATATACTGATATTGAAGGTGGAGCTATATCCAGAGATGAAAAAATTATATCTATATCGGGACAACTGAATAAGGATATGAGCAATAAAATTATTCGTGTGGATCATCCTGACCCAAAACATGGTATAATAATGTGAGACCACATTATGCAACACAAAACACTATCATTTAATTGGACTATAATCCCACTTGTAGATGATAAATGGATAAGTTCCTTAGGTAATATATTTCTCAGTTCGGGAAGTAATGTATGGGATAATTTTATCAAGAAGATATATTTTCTCTCAGGATATATAGATAAGTGGTGTTGGATAATTCAAAAAAAATATAGGAGGAAAAAATTGAAAATATGGAATAGATGGACTTTAAGGAAATAATATTGTAAAATTATTTTCCTCAAGAATAACAAGCAGATTAGAAGAAAAATTCTTGAGTCTGTGGGAGAAATAAGATTTAAAAGTTCCCATGTATGAATTCAAATTTACGTGTTTATAAAGGCATTTCAAGGACTATATAAATAATATATGGTGAAATATTGACCATTTATTTTATAGTCTTAATCCATTTTTAAAAAGGGAACTACTATCAAAGAATTTATCATCCTTTAGGGATATAATATCATGTTCCATAAATAATGAGAAAAAGTTTTCCAATACATATATATTAGAATGGAATCAAGATAAGAAGAGGGGTATGATTACTCTAGAAATGGAAACAAAGAATAAGGTAAGAGGGGAAAGATATAATTCCAAAACTGAAATAAATGTGGAATGAAACATCATGGAACTTGCCTATTGGGAATTAGAGTTTGTTACAAATGTATAGAAAAAGTATCTTAGTCATGTTATTATAGAGATAAGAAAGAAGATGACATTGAGAAATTATTTTTCTATATGGAGTTGGGACAATATTAAAATGATTATCATAGACATCAGGGAAAACTAAATCATAAATGTCCAAGGAAAAAATGAAATGCTTATGCAGTCACAGTAGAAGAGGTTTAAGTTTCTAATGCTTTGGTGGCAGGAACATTAATCATCTCTTCAAATTTATCTACAGATTTATTTAATTTTGGATCATCGCATTCCTTTATATATTCCAAATTTTATTTAATAAATGGAAATTTCCAATTAATTTTAACAAGGTATATTTATATAAGGACTCATATTAGAAAACTTATTGTAATAAATATGTGTTGATAATTTCCATTTACGACAAATTAACATGCTCTAATTGTGGATTTTATCATCATACATATGGTTTTTTTTCGATATAATCTTTCGTATGTCCTAGATTTTGAAATACAATGAAAAAAATTTATTTCTAATAGAAGGAAATTATTATTCATGATAAAGATATAGAATTTATTATCTTTAGATGAGAGACTCCATCATCTGATTCATTTCTGGATCCACCTCAAGTTGCTATTTTAAATGAAATTATTGTATAGGAAGAGGAAAATCCTATGTGGATGAGGAAATAAATCATAAAATTTATGATGTATATATTTTAACTGAATAAATTGATCTATTTCTTAAATAATTAATTGGAAACCTCTATATCATGAATTTTAGTTTATAATTGATTTAATCCCTCATTAAAGTCCAATATCAATGACTCCTGACCAATGCGGAATTAGTGGACCTAAAAAAAACTAGATGAGATAAGTTATAAGGTATTTATTTAACCTACTATTTCTCCATGGAGATCCCCTTTTATTTTTATCA
Organism: Viscum album; assembly: GCA_963277665.1. Taxonomy (NCBI): domain Eukaryota; kingdom Viridiplantae; phylum Streptophyta; class Magnoliopsida; order Santalales; family Viscaceae; genus Viscum; species Viscum album. The sequence goes on from OY728141.1 coordinate 345,146,930, forward strand.
TGAAGACATGTAGATCCATGAGGTTGTGCATCGACTATAGGGTAATCAATGTTATTACAAACATGAACAAGTATCATCTGCCTCATATTGATGATTTATTTGATCAACTTCACAGATCTAAATATTTTTCATAGATTGAACTTTGATTTATATATCATCAATTGTGTGTGAATAATAGATATATATTAAAATAAGTATTTTGAATAAGGTATAGACATTATGAGATTACAATAAAACCATTTGGACTGACAAATGAACCAACTATTTATATGGATCTTATGAAAATATTGTTCAAAGAATATATTTATGAAAATTTTATGGTATATATTGATTAAATATTTATATATTCCAAAAAAAATGTGGATTACAAGAACCTATGACGACTTTTTCTAGAGACTATTGTAAAAATAGTGTTAAATGAGATGTTTAACAAGATTGAATTCCTGATATAAATAGTTTCTTTTATTAGCCATATTTCCTATAAGAATGGAATATCAATTGATATTGTGAAGAAAAAAGGTATTCTAGGAATGACACATACCAAGGAAACAACCAAGGTATGTAGTCTCATTACTTTATTGAGTTACTATAATCATTTCATTAATAAATTTTCATGGTTGTCTAACCCGTTAACATAGTTTACTTATAATTGGGTTAAGTTCACATAGAAAATATGGCATGAATAATGTTTTGAAGATTTGAAAAGGATATTAGGGAATTCATTGATCTTGACTCAACCCTCATGAAATAGAAGAATTTAAATTTTTTGTAATGCATTGAAGAATGGACATATTTTTTCCTTATACATAATGATAATGTGATTTCCAATGCATCAAGGAAATTTAAAACTCATGAACAGAACTATATTACTCATTATTTGGAGATAGAAGTTGTAATCTTTTCTCTGATGATATAGAGGAATTACCTCTACTGTGAATAATGTGAGAGATAAAGGATCATATTAATTGGAAATATATATTCCATAGAAGGAAATCGATATGAGGAAAATATAATGGATTATGGTACTATTAGATTATGATTATTCAATACACTACTATGAAGGAGAGGAAAATATGGTTGAAGATTCATTATGCAAAAAGGATTTTGGAGTTTTTAAAAAAATTAGTATTTAAAGAGATTATGTGAACATGGACTAAGTAAATATGTATATGAAAATTATCAAGTAAGTTGAAACATAACTAATTTTTCAAATGGTTTCCAAACTATAATTATCAGACAAGATTAAATGTTATTAATATAATGGTAATAATTTTAAAAAGAAATGTAAAGTTGTGAATGATGGAAAATTGGTTGAATTTGATTATGAAGATGGAATCCTGAAATTTGGGGAAAGGATTTGTGGTCCCACAATACCCAAGATAAAAATGGAATTATTAGACGATGCTCATAACTAAAATTTCATTATACACCATGGTTGCACTAGTATGTACATATATTTAATGGAACCTTTTTTGATAATATGAAGTAGGAAATTGATTATTATGTTTCTAGATGTTTAGTTTGTCTACATGTGAAGGTTGAAAGGAAACTTCCAATAAGATTACTGAAATCTCAACCAATTCTTATATGAAAATGGGAAAAAATTACTGTGTATTTTGTCACTAGATTATCAAGGGATCATAGAAGAAATGATACAACCTGGACAATTGTTTATCAACCTACTGAATCATCATATTTCCTTGTAATGAGGGTTAATTTTCCAATGTAACCCGTTGAACGACTCTAAATTAATGACGTTTTATGACTTCATGTTACACAACTTTCAATTGTGTCTGACCATGATCCATGATTTACAATGACATTATAGAAATGTTTTTATAAAGATTTGGATACTGAGCTTAATTTGACCACTGATAATCCCCATCAAACTAATGATAATTCTAAAAGAACCATTCACAGATTGGTGGAAATGTTGAGATTATTCTGACTTGACATTCATTATATATTAAATCAGTATTTACCTTTATTGGATGTTTTCTAAACAAATAGTTTTCAATAAAGTATTCAAATGGAACTGTAGAAGGCATTTTATGGAAATAGGTGTCATACACCAAATAGTTGGGATGAAGTTGGTGAAATAAAGAATGTAGGCCTAGAGTATGTGGGGGAAATAACAAAAAAGTAATGTCTTTTCTAACTAATACTAAAGCCTCCCAAAATAGGAAAAAGTGCAATGCTAAAAACTGAACAAAGTATTTAGAGCATCAAGTGGAAGATCATGTTTTTCTGAAAGAATATTCTTGGAAGGGTGTCATAAGGTTTGATAATAAACGGAAACTGAGCCCCATGTGCATTGTATCTTTTGAAATTATAGAGTGAATTGAAGCTATATCTTATCATTTGGAGATGTGGATAAGCCTTCTTGAAGTACATTATGTGATAAAAAACTCTTTTTTGAGAAATTACATGGCATAACCAACAAATTTTTCACTTATAACTTAATATAACTATAACATGAATTCTTTTACTATGAAAATACTATCCAGAATCTCGACATAAGAGAACACATTTTGAGGAATCAGATGACTCTATGGGTAATGGTGATTTGAAAAAAACATAAAACTAAAGAGGTTATGTGGTAACTAGAAGAACTTATGATGAAAAACTACCAAAATCATTTAATGAGTATACATTCTTTAAATTTATAAAATTAAATTTTTTAATGTGGAGAAAATATAACGCCCCAAGATTTTATGGTATTCCTATTTTAAAATTTAATATCTCTGATAGTTCATTCGTTATAAAACCTTGAGTTTAAAACCATAGTATACTATTAAATTTAAAAATTGGAATAGTAATGTGACCATTTGGATTGGTAATATGAACAATTGAATAGTGTATTAACCTATTAAAGTATAAAAATTGGGTTTCTTTTAAATTAAATTATGGTATATTTATACCATATTATATGTAAACAAATGTTTCAATAATGATTAATTAAGTATTGGTATTTTGGTAAAACATACATATTTATTTTTAATTTTAAAGTTAATATAATGATTTAAAAGAAAATTTATTTTCAAAAAACAGATTCATAAATTAATATATTATTTTCTTATGATTATAAGATAATGTTATGAGGCTTTAATTATATTTTCAATGTGTCATAAAATCAGTTATAATTTTAAAATTTGTATTTTTTGAATAAATGATGATTTCATTTAAAAATTAATTTATAATATTTGGAAAATTATTTTTATAAAATGGAATCCTTATATTAATTCTAAACATATAAAATTGGTTAGGGTTATTTTTCGTGATATTTCTAAAATAGTTTATTTTTTTGTGAATGGTGAAATTATGTAAATTACGTTATTGTCTAAATAGATGAATTATTTCATCATGAATGTTTTATGGATGATAAAAGCACCATTAGTTCAAACTAATATGCACTAAATATTTTATTTAGTAATAATAATCAATAATATTGATATGCTTGAGCTAAAATAACAAACAAATTAATCAAACAATCAAAAAGAATCCATCTCCTCTACAATAGATACCCCCCACCACACCTTCGGATCACACCTAAAAATAAATTGACATTTCTTATATTTTTCCAAATTCCTCTACCAATAACTTCTTTACATTCTTTTCATACTGGTCCTAGAAAAATAATATCCCCAAGTTGTAATAACCAAAGATTTTATAGTATGTGTTTTCTTAAATAAATTCATATTGTTTCAATAGCTTATGTTGCAAACAACAACTTTATAATTTTAAGATACACACAACAGGGATTTGTTTTTAATTATATAAAATATAATATTTCCTGGATAACATGTGTTACATGGAAAATCGAGTTTTACCAAATAACCGTATATTATTAAAATATTATTATTTAATATAATATATGATTATTATAACCAAATAGTAAAATTAATATTAATGAATATTATTAACCATATTATGAAATTTATATATTTAATTTTCATAAAAAATATTATGTAGGCATAAGATAAAAATGAATACAATTTTAATGCATTAAAGTGCTTTTTCTATAAAGGCAGTTTTACCACCTTTTGATCACACACATATTTTAAATCAATTTTTTGAAATTTTAATATTTAATATTTGAAAAAATAATATTATTCTTTGAATGAATAAAATTTAAATTTATGTTACCTCAATTTTTGGATTTGTTTTGATAAGTATCACATTTTGATGAATAGTAAAAATACTAAAATTTTAATTGAAAACAACTTTTTTAATTAAAGCAATTTATATTGTAAGATTATAATTTATATTATTTATAAAGTATAGATATGTTATTTTTTATAATTTAATCCAATTTAGGTCATTGGAACCAATTTGACATTGAATTTAGATAAAAATATCTAAATCTTTTGAACGTTTTTATTTTAAAAACATGTTTCCTCAATCCATTAACGAGATTAATTTTAAATAAATTAAAACAACTTATATTTTATTAATTATGTAAAATGGATTCCATATTTGGAATCAGTGGGTCAATATTCTGTTAATATTTTTATTTTTATTTTGGGCATTATTAATTGGAACTTTAGTAATATTTTTATTACCACTATTAAGGGTAAATATGATAATTAAGTGTAAAAATAATAATATAATCATTAAAAAATTACTCTAAAACATACAAAAATCATATTTTATAAATAAAATTAGAATACTAATATTTCAGGTTTTTAATAGAATAATTAAATGGGAACTTTTCTATTAAAATTACATAGATATTATTTAAATCAATGAAAGTGACAAAATGTCTCACTCATATTTATTATAAGTAAAATAATTTTATTAAAATGATAACTAAGAGACATATTCAATAATAAATATTCTATAAATATATATGTAATTATCTAAATTATAGTAAATTATTAATAATTTTTAGATATTAGATAATTTTCAGGAATCTTGACACAATTGTGATGGAAACATTATTTTATTAACAGAAATATCAATAAATGATATTAAAAATATTAAAATAAATATGATCTTAATTACATAAGGTTATCTATGAATTTTTTAAGTGAATATGACATGTTAGGAGTATAATAATTAGTCGGGTTTGAAGTTATCTTTATATTTTCAAATTATTTAATTTCAATGTAATGAATAATGTCAAAATGTACACTATTGATATTTTATAAAAAAATTAATTTATTAAATTATTTAAAAATAAAAAAATTAAAAGATACAATATTATTATTATAAGGTCTAAAATTTCATAAAATGTCTATTTATGAAAAATTTTCACCATATCAGTAAAAATTTATAAACCTTAAATATCTAAAATTTTACAACCTCAATTTGAATTAAATAGATTAATTAACGGTTAAACACAAAATATAAGGTTAATATTATAACCTAAACATTTCTATAAATAATTTTTTTGGGTATTTGAACCCATCCTAATATTACCTTTCCAAAATAACATTATTGTAAAAATTAAAATTTAAAAATAATTTATCTTAATTAAATATTTTACAAGTTTCATAAAGTGACCCTCACCTCATTTATTAAAGGGGGCATCTTCCTTCACTTTCTCACAAAACATTTTTCATTATAACTCGACCAAACACTACCCATTTTACTTATAAATTTTTTTACCCACATCTAAGTGGTTTTTGTATTATCAAAAGAAGAACCCTTTTGTCCCCAATAAGAGATCCAAAGGATGTTCTCTGAAGAAAAGGTAATCGTCTTTACCGAGTCCTTTACATTTATTTCTTCTTCTACATCCTCTTATCAAATTGTATCCTTTATAAAATAATAAATATAGTATCATCTATATTTTTATATGTTTTTATGATTATGGGACAATAATATTCCTTTATTTATCCTTCCTATATAAAACAATATGACTATTTGTGCATATGTATGGCTTACAGTCTCCATGTCATGGTGTAATCTATTTTCATCACTACATTATTTGAATGGTTATAATGATGAAAATAATGGATATAATTAATTAATATCACATGATATTGATTATTTATCATTAATATATCATCCAATTCCTTACCCATTTCCATTAAGTGAATGATATTGTCTCTCATGCATACGTACAACTTACAGTCTCCATGATGTGAAGTGATTCATTAATGATGTTAACCATTAAAATATAATTATAATGATGTAAATAGTGAGTAAATATAATATATGTGAACTTATTATCATTCTGGATATGAAATAAAAATATCTTATCCTTAATAAATAAGAGTTACATGACCAAACATGCAAAAGAAAAAATAGCAGTTAAAACCCGAAACACGGGTAATAGGAAAAAATTATTTACAAACATGTGTTACGATAATACAAGAGGTTTATATATGATATAATAAATATGGATATGGTTTTATAATGAATTAATAGCATGTTTTAAACCATTATAAAAGAGCTTAAATATTATCTAAATAAAGGAAATTACATGGTTAGGGTTGTTTCCCAATGTCATTATTATTCAAGATTGTTTATACATAAGTATCAATTGGGGAACATTTATCATCCATTTCCATGATTAGTTTAAATATTTTCCAATTTTTTTTTAATTTTATCCTATGTTTTTTAAATTCTTTTCACTCATGTACATATTTTTATAAAATTAATCAAAAAGAATATTTTTGTAATTTTCCAAATGAGGTACTTTGAGACATTTTCGATTGAAGGACTGTTTTTATAAACTTATGTGGCATGAGTGTATTTTTCCACCATAATGATAGATTAACATTTTTATGTTTTAATTACAACTTTAAAACGTTATTTTTTGATAAAATTTTTTCATTTATAAGTTATATAGTTTTAAAATAAATTATATCTAAGGAAAATGGATATTTCTATAAAAAGTTTCAATGGTTTCATTAGAGTATAATCATCTATGATAACATCCTCTATTGAATCTTATATTTAATTGAGGTTCATATATTTTGATATCATTTTTCATATGTAATTTACTTTTTTATGATTATTTTGAATTTATATGTGCTACTTCGATACCATCATGTTTATGGTTTATGTATTCATGTTTTGTATGCTAGTTTTTCAATAAGAATATTTTTGTTGTATAGGATTCACCATTTTCATAGAAGTAATTAATTGGAATTAGAATGTAATTTGTAGGGCCTATTTATCACATTGATTCATTGTTAGGTAAAAGGAGACAAAATCTGTTTGTGATAAACCCTTCATGTTTTTTTCAGATTAGTTTTAAATAGTTAAGAGGATAGATCTTGACATAAATTAGATGGGTTTCTACCCACAGACTTAAACAATAACGACGATAAATCATGAAAATATCAATCTAGATGATAGATCTTGATATTGTATATGTACAACATTATGTATTATATTATTATTATTATTTCATGTGTTTATCTGATTTTTTGAATATACATGGTTATGTTTCCTAACTCATGTGATTTTTTAATGGAATGTTTACCATTTATTTACATTTAAATTTTTTATTCCATAGTTACTCATAGCTTCAACTGTAATCTTACCCTCACTTAGCATTTGAGCTCACCCATTACTTAAGTTTTGTTTTTCCTAGGATTATAAGATATTTATTATGACTGATATGAAGAGTTAATCTAAGATGATAATGTTGTTATATAAGGATTTTATATGTCTAATTTTGTGATATGAATTATAATGTATGGTTCATATATGTAGTTAGGATTCCAAGACAGCTAAAATGATCGATCCTTTGGGATTCAACCCATATATTAATTCAAATTTAATAAAGTAATGCACATAATCTTGGATACTGTGGTCCAAGTTATTATTTTTAGTATTAGAGGATGTTTAGAAAAAACATGAAAACTAGGTTTAGAAAACATATATTAGGGAACATAAACCTAATGTATACATTGAAGATTTGTATAGATGAATATCACAATGAAACCACGTCCATGATTATGATATTATCTATGTATAAAATTTTAATTTAAAGTAAGTGTTTTACAAGTATGAATTTATGAATTGTAATTTATAATCTAATCATTTGTATTCCATTATATTGAAATGGTACCAATTATAAGGAAGAGAAAATGTTCAGTGAATGAAATCTATGTAGGGGTTTCCCTCCTATAAAAGGTAATGATGTGGGAGATGGATCTATAACTGGTGCTGAGAAACTGATAACTATACTATGATAGTTAAATCATGTCATGAACAATAACCTTACCCACATGAAACATCATGATCTACAATGTGGAGGAATAATGTTATATGACATCATGAGACAACAATCTCTAATATTAAATGGGAGTACAAATCCATTTGTAGCTAAACAATGGATATGCTCTTTATATAATATATTTCTTACATTGGGAATACATTAAAGGGAGAAGAGTGTACTTCTTATTTATCATCTCTCTATAGATGTAGATCAATTGTGGTAATTGATTCAAAACATGAACGAGAAGTGAAAATTATAAAAATTGGAATTGAAGAATTCTAAGGAATGTTTTAGGGAAAAATAATTCCCTCATGAGCATAGAGCTGATATGGAGAGTCAATTCTATGTTTCCGGAAAAACTAAGATTATAATTTTGTGAAGTATGAGGCCAATTTTATAGGGTTAACAAGGCATTCTATAAACTAAATATGTTACCGAAGCTGTATTATTTATCATTTCCTTGATGGGTTAAATTCATTCCGTTAACAGGCTTTGTTCTCCCAAAAATTCTCATCAAATGAAGATGTAGTCTCATGTGTTATCAATATAGAGAATGATTTCTCAATGTCTTATGACTATAAGGGAAAGCATGAGAAGAATTGGATATTATAGAAATATATTTATAATGGATAGATGGTAAAGAATGATTTTACCAAATGTGATAATTGTCGAATGAGTCACCCTGGTATTTTCCTAAAAGTATTGTGTTTTTATTATAAGTTCATAGAAAATGGTCACCAAAAAAATGAAAAGGAAATAAAGAAAAGACTATTTTTTAGTGTTTCAACTTTAGTGAAATTGGGCACTACAAAATTTAATGTCATAATAATCAAGGAAATATAGATCATAAAAGATAAATGGATAATGTTTAATCTTATTCTATTACTATAGTAGAAGTGGAATAATTAATATATTTGTGTTTTTGAATTCATGAATTTGTTTATTATATTATGTTTATAAGAATCATGATATATTTAAGGATTGTATTGCAGAACATATTCTTTAAGAATTTAGAGGCATGAACACTTTTATTGAGGTTTTTAAGGTGATAAAATATTTGGGATAAATCAATAAGAGATACATTTTATTATTTAGGGAATCCAATGTTACAATTTATTTTGGAAATTTTGAGACCTTTTTGGACTCTTAATTTAGACTGGAGTGTTTTTTATAAGTGTTAAGGTTGGAATGGAGTAAGTTGAACATTGGATATTATTTTTTTATTAAATTATGATTTAGTAGAAACTTTGGGATAATCTTTTGTTTTCAATAAACATTTAGAAGATGAAGAAAATACTTGTGAACATTATGTTTCATCAAAATTTAATCAAGAATGAAAAATTAATTTTGAAAATTCATTTATATATATATGGAATGAAGTTGAAATTGATAAAATCCCATATAAAGGATGAAAATATGTTTATGATATGGAAATAAATCAATTAAGAGCTTATCTAAATAGTAAAATAATTCCTCAAATCAAATGAAAATTTCTCGAAACCAAAAAATTTATCCTAGTACCTTTTTTACGATGAATCAAATGGTCCCTTAGATAATCAAATATTTATATATTTGTAAATATTCATATTCTCTTGACCATGTTTTTTGTCACTCTCTATCAGAATTTGATTATTAGATTTCTCTTCTACATCCATGTTTTCCGACATTGAATCGTAATATTTGTTATCTATAGTGACCATCATACTTTCCTTTTTATTTTAAAATAGAGGTTTCATTAATCATTTTTAAAATATTTAATTTCTATAATGATATTTTGAAAAGTTAATACCCTGTTTTTTGATCTTAATATCAAACTATGAGGTCGTTATTTATTGAGACGGGGGGGGGGGGTGGGTGATGTAACACCCCTAGATTTTACAGTATGTCTCTTCTAAAATAAATAAAATTTATTCAGTATCTTTTGTTATAGATAACACAATGATAACATTATTCTACACACAATAATGAGTTGGCTTTCCTTAAACAAAATAGAAACATTTCTTCATATCTTTCATTACACAAGAGATCATGTTTTATCAAATAATAATATATTATTAAAATATTCTCATTTAATATAATATATGATTATTATAACATAACCCTTAAAATAGATAGAATAAATATTATTAACAATATTTTAAAACTTATATATTTAATATGAATCTAAAAAATTATTTTACAGACATTTGATAATTATGAATCCAATTTTAACGCATTAAAATGTTATTTTTATAGAGGTTGTTTTACTACCTTTTAATGGAACACCAATTTTAAATCTAGTTTTTTACACTTTTATAAGTTATATTGGGAAAATTAAATTTATTCTTTGAAATAGTAATATAATATTTAATTTGGTTCAATTTTTGGTATTTTTCTACAAAGTTTTATTTTTTGATAAATTTTGAATAATACTGAATTTTTATTGAAAACAACATTTTTCAATGAAATAACATACAATGTTAAATTATAATTTTGATTAGTTTTAGACTATATATATATTAATTTTTTATAATTTATTCCAACATAGATTATTTTTATCAATTTCTCATTTCATTTAGATGTAAAAACATTCTAATATTTTGAACATTTTTACATTAAAAATCATTTTCTCAACCCGTCAATGAGATATATTTTAAATTAATTAATAATTTTTTTTAATTTTTAAAAATGAATTATATATTTGTAATATGTGGATCCAAATTATATATTTTTTTTTATTTTTTTTAATTATGAATAATATCATTAATAATATTTTATTACCATAGTTAAAGGTAAATCGGGTAATTATGGGTTAGAATAATATTATGAACATTATAAAGTTATCCTAAATCAAGAAAAAATCATATTTGATGAATTAAGTTATACCTTTAATTCCTTTTTATCTTAATCTAATAATTAAATTTACGTGTTTCTGTGAAAATTCCATAGAGATTATTTAAATCAACGTAACTGAAAAAATGTCATACTCTTATTTCTTATAATTATAATAATTTTATTAAAATCATAAAAGGCTATATCTTAGATAATAAATATAATATAATTATATAAAATAATTATCTACATAATAAAATTTTATTTATTATTTTTAGATATTAAATACTTACCATTAATGTTAACACAACAATGATACAATAATTATTTTATTAATAAAAATATCCAATAAATAATATTAGAAATATTAAAAAGAAATTTATTTCAATTAATTAAGGTACTTCATGAATTTTATAGTTGACTTGGACATGATACAATTATATTAATTGGTTTTGTTGTAATTTATATTTCTATTTAGATTTTATGTAAAGTTAATGTAATGAATATTGTCAAAATCGACACTATTGATATGTTCTAAAAATAATAAATTATCAAATTATTTAAAAATCCTAAAAAATATGTAAAATTTTTATTATTATAATGTAAAAACTATCTTAAAATATTAAAATATGTACAATTTTTATCATAAAATAAAAAATTTATAACCTTTTAACATATAAAAAGTTATTACCAGAACTAAAATTAAGTAGATTAATTAATCCTTAAAACCAAAATATAATGATAATATTGTGACAAAAAAATATCTAAAAAACTCAAGTTAGAGGATTTAAACCCATAATCATATTATATTTGAAATAAATCACTTTGGTTCCATTTTTAGATAACAATTTATTTACATTAATTTAAATTTTTTAGAGTTTACTAATGTGACACTCATCTCAATTTTAAAAATAAAACCCCTTCCTCAATTACTCACACTGTATTGGGAATTTTACCTCAACCAATCCATACAAAATTTCCTTATATACATACCTATACATATACTAGATGTTATGGAATTCTAAAATTTACCACCTGGGAGTCACAAAACGGATATCCAAAGGAGGGTCACTAAAGAAGTGGTAATCGTCTTTTCTGAATCTTTCAAAATTATTTATTCTTCTACTTATTTTTCATACATTGTTTCCATTATAAAATTATTGATATATAATAATATTTATTATGATATTTTATTATGATTATGGGACAATAGTTTTATTTCTTTTATTTATTCTACAAAAAACAATATCACCATATTTACACAGAAAAGACTTTCCATCTCTACATCATGGTGTTATTTTCTTTCACCATGAAATTATATGAATGGGTATAATGATTGATATAATGGATGTAAATAAAAAATATGACATGATATTGATTATGTATAATTAATATATCATCATGTTACTTACCCATTCACCATTAAGAGAAAGATATCTCCGCTCGTGTGTATGTATGACCTACAATTGACACGACATGCTACGATTCATTTTCCTTGTTAGCCATTGAATAATGATAATAGATATATATAAAATGTGTTAATTTAATGTTTATAAAAATAATAAAATTATTTATATAAAATAAATATATCCCATTCATAATAAATAGTACATACATGAAAAAACGTGCATAGGAAAAATAAAATAGTTAACACCAAAAACAATGGTAATATCGAAATATTACTAACAAATGCGTTATAAGATATTATAATAGGATTGTATATGATACATTAAATATGGTTATGTGTAAAATACCAGGTAAATATAGAATATGACATTTTCATATTTATAAATATTCATGAATTAAATATTAATATTACTTTAAAAGAGATTTCATGCTCGATGGCATACCCAATACACAACAACGAGTTTCTTTGAAATCTTACGTTCACACTAATAAAATAATAATATTATTTTCAATGGTAGTCAACACCTATCCATTGTAATGGTGGGAATGAACGAAACTAACTAAAAAATAATTATATATATTTGTTAAGTATTTTTACATTTATCTAACAATTTTTAGAGGCTTAAAATGAGAATGAATCCAATTTTAAGCATAAATATTCAAATATTCTTTAAAAGGTCGATTAACCGCCTTATGATGGTGAACCCTTTTTAAATCCTGTTTTTGAAAATTTTACATGTTATATTTGATAAAATAAATTTTTTTTAGAATCATGACATCAAATTTTACTTTCTGTAATTTTTTTATTTTTCCGATAAAGTTTATTTTTTCATGAATAGTGAAAAATGTTGTATTTTAATTCAAAACCTCCTTTTAATATAATTTAATTATATGGTAATATTATCTTTTTAATAGGTTTTAAAGTGTAATTAGAATATATTTTTACCATTTCATTCAATGGTGTTCACTGTAATTAATTTCACTTTGATGTTGGACATAAACAAGTGTCAATCTTTTGATAGATATTGTTTCTTAAAAACATGCTATTTGTTTTGACAGCAGGAATTAATTATAAATTTAATTAATGATAATTATATGTTTTGAATTTGGTAAAATGGAAATCATTTTTTACTTTGGAATATCAAATTTACTTTGGATAAATTTTAGGAGTTTTTCTGAAAAATGTTCATTTTTAATGAATAGTGAAAAATACTGCATTTTACTTCAAAACTGCTTCTTCATCTAATTTAATTATATAGTTATATTATCCTTTTAATTGGTTTTAAAGTGTAATTGAATTATGTTTTTATCACTTAATTAAATTTTTTTCATTCGAAGTAATTTCACTTTTCAATTGGATGTAAAAACAAGTCAATCTTTTGATAATGTTTACTTCTTAAAAAACCCTTATTTGGTTTTGACAACGGGAATTATTTTTAAATTAATTACTGCAATTTCTGTGTTTGGAATTTGGTAAAATGGATTCCATATTTGGTATCTGGAGGTCCAAGTTATGTAATTAAGACTCTTTTGTTTTTAGACATTATGAATAGTAACAACGACAATTATCTTAAATTTTCATGATTAAGTAGTAATCAGGTAGTTAAGGGTAATAAAATAATATCATAATAATACAAAATTACCCCAACATGTGTCAAAATACTCTTGGTTGTGTCATGGCCGACCATGGTATTCTTTATGCCAACTTAGGGACCCCATGGAATCACTTTTGTGTGATAGTGACCTTTTATCATATTATTTTTAAAGAAAGGAAAATATAACCAAACTATGTAACACCTAAGTAAAAAAATTTCAATTTTGTTTACATAAATGAACTCTTAGACTATAAATATTAATTTTAATTCTAATAATATTTCCTAAATCATGGTATTTTTTAATATTTTTTAGACAATAAATAGATAAATTTATTTATGACACCATGATGATGTAGTTATTACCTCATTAATGAACGATTTATATAAAATGAAAAGATAACGTAAAATCTAAGACTTACTGTAACATCCTGGGTAAATAAAGAAATAAAATTTTCATATTTATTAATATTTTTTAATAAATTGTTTAAATTAATTTAAAAGTAATTCTATGCTCGATGGCGTACCCAGTACGCAACAACAAGTTTTTTGAAATCTTATGTTGCACACAAATAATATAATAATATTATTTTAAATGGTAGTTAACACCTTGATATTGTAACGGTGGGATTGAAGATAAATAACTACAAAAATATTATATATATTTTTTAAATATTTTTTCATTTATCCAATTAATGTTAGAGGCTTAAAATAAGGAAAGAATTCGATTTTAAGCATAAATATTCTAATATTATTTAAAAGGTCGAATAACCGAATTTTGATGGAGAACCCTTTATAAAAATACTTGGTCAATTTTATATGTTATATTTTATACAATAAAATCGTTTTTTAGAATCGGGACATCAAAATTTACTTTGTGTAAATTTTTTTTTCCGATAATGTTCATTTTTTAATGAATAGTGGAAATACTGTATTTTAATTCAAAACCTCCGTTTAATATAATTTATTTATATGGTTATATTATCTTTTTAATTGGGTTTCAATTTTTTTGAAATATATTTTCACCATTTAATCCAATGGTGGTCATTGGAATTAGCTTTACTTTGAAATTGGACATAAACGAGTGTCAATATTTTGATATATATTATTCCATAAAAACACGCTAGTTCTTTTGACTATGGGAATTAATTATAAAATTAATTTATGAAACTTCTATGTTTTGAATTTGGTATACTATAAATAATTTATGAATTTTCAATATTAATTTTTCTTTGGATAAAATGTTTTTATTTTTCTGACAAATGTTCATTTTTAATGAATAGTGAAAAATACTACATTTTACTTCAAAATTTCTTTTTCATCAAATTCAATTTTATAGTTAGATGGTTATTTTAATTGGTTTTAAAGTGTAATTGAATTATTTTTTCATCACTTAATTCATTTTTGTTCATTGGAAGTAATTTCACTTTTCAATTGGATGTAAAAGCAAGTCAATCTTTTTAAAAATTTTACTTCTTAAAAATCCGTCTTTGGTTTTAACAATGAGAATTATTTTTAAATTAATTACTTAAATTTATGTGTTTGGAATTTGGTAAATTGGATTCAATATTATTAATTAGAAGGTCCAAAGTTTTTAAATAAGACTCTTATGTTTTTGGACATTATGAATAGTAACGACGACAATTATCTTTAATTATCGTGATTAATTAGCAATCAGGTAGTTAAGGGAAATAAAATAAAAACATAATAATATAAAATGAACCCAAAATGTCTCCAAATCCGCTTTTTTGAGTCATGGATGACCATTGGAAGATTTTTATCTATCTTGAGGGCCCATGGAGTCACATGGGTGTAATAGTGACACTTATGACATTATTTTTTAAAAAGAAGATAAATATAACAAAGGTTTGTATGTCCTAAGTAAAACAATTTTAATTTTCATTACAGAAATCATATGTTAGACTATAAATAGTAATTGGAAAGATAAAAATATTTCCTACATCATTGTAATTTTTATAAAATTTTGAGACATTAAATAAATAAATTTATTTCTGACACCAATATGATGCAGTGATTACCTCATTAATGAACGATTTAAATAAAATGAAATGATACGGTAAAATATAAGACATAAAATTCTCTAAAACCTATTTTATGGGTGTATTTAGAAACATTATGACCTTTTCCTTGAAATATATCATTTTGGGACCATTAAAATCCGAAAACCATTTTATAATAAAGTAACATTTCTAGACTTTCCAAAAATGACCCTCCTCCCTCTTATAAAAGTCCCCCACCTCTACCCCCTTACCCACACATCTCAAGAACTTGGATCTTCCAAAAAATGCTTATATTATCTCTCCACATACCTCTATTAGTCCTACAAGCCTCACTTTGGGCATAATTCCTTCCAAGTAATCCTTTGGCTCAAATCAAAAACAGTTACCCGATTTAGAGGTAATGTCTTCTCTCGAGTTTCATTCTTTTATTTTCCTTCTTCACTCACCACTATATTCATACTATTTGACCAGATAATAAAAACAGTATCCTAAATATACTAGGATGTTTTTATGATATGTATTCTACCTACACTCACACACACATCTGCCTAATGGTTAAAGAACATACTGTTTCTGTGATTAGCGAATTACTGCCTCACAAAACAATAATTGTTCAATCTTCTTTTAACACCTTTCATGGTTGCCATTATGATGTCAATATATTTATATATGATATATATTATATTTATGTCCTCTATATGATTCTTTATTTAATATTTAAAATATATCTTTATGATTTTCATGTTCTGCAAATGCGATAATGTCATATGAGGAAGTGTAGACTACCGCCCCTCAAGTGATGTGACTCGTTCATGCCAAACATGGAATTTATAAATAATGTAATTAATGATCTTATTTTACCTATATAACATATATATTATAAGGGAATTATAATATATATAGATATATGTCTCATTTAGTTTTAATTCCATTTTCATGATAAAGAAATGAAAGTAGCCTTCATGCGTTTGTACGACCTCCTGTCTCCAGGAACGGTGCATTTCATTTTTTATCTCCAAATGTTATGGAATAGTATATAATGAATATATAATGGATATATATGATATTTAAATCATTAATTCCATTCTGGAGATGATGTACTTATAATTTCATGGGAAATTCTTTTAAAACAAGTTCATTTTTGACTCACGTACCGAACATCGACAAAATGTATGATATGAACACACATAATTAACTAATTATTCTAACATGATATGAATTGAATAATAAAAATTAGAGGAAGTCCTTAAGGAATTATAAATTTACCTAAGTTTATTATTCAATAATATAAAGAAATGAACAATACAGGTCGGACTTGAGGTAAGGGATCCTACATCTCTCTTTCTTTTCATGTATTCTCCTTTATGTCATTTATTTTAAGCTCCATGTTCTTATTTTGGGGATATTATTTTATATTCATCCTACTGTCATTTTCATTTTCATATTATGAGAGACCCCCTATTTCTCTCATCAATTCATTTTAAAAATGTTTGAGTGGCACCGTTAGGCTGCCGAATTTTTGTAAGGGATTTCTTATCTCACTTTTAATTCCGTGAGATTTCCATTGTTCGTCACTTATTTGTTGAATTTGGTGTATTTTGTACTAAAATTTCATATATATTATCATGATTATATTTATATTAATTTTATTATTTGATTCATTTTGTTTTTATTATCTTTTGGTCATACGACTCGATTGATTACAATGAGGTAAGGGGTTTTTATCACACTTTTTACTCCCGTGAGATTGATGCTTCATTTGCCAAAATTTCTTTTTCTGTGGTGTATGTACTACCCATGATTTTATTATTTGTGTAATATATGTTAATTTATAGGTATTTACATCTTCATTTTATGATCCTTCTATCATGGGGTGTACGTTTTGAAAGTTACCCAAATCGGAAAGGGAACCTTTCACCCTCCTCTTTTTAAAACACTTATTTTTGTTAGGTCATATAATTTACATATTTTTATGTTGGGATATGTTCTTATATATCCTTATTACTGTAAATTTTAATTCCAAGTGATGGGATTCCATTTTAATCTCTCATCAACTCTTTTTTTGAATTTCAAAGTGAAGTCGTTAGGCTGTCAAATTTCTGTAAGGGAACTACTTAACCCAATTACAATTCTTTGGGTTAAACCTATACTTCATGATTATGTCATGCTATTAATATGTGTGGGTGAACTATGATTGTTTTATACTTAATATCCACTTATATTGAGTGTATTTATATTTGGCACACATAATTTGGTAAATGAATTATCCTTAATCTAATGATACCGTCTTTGTACGGGACTTCGTCTCAATCTCCTTTAATTGAGGAATATTTTGATTTCAACACGACTTTATTTTATATGTTGTATATAACCCTTTTTACTTTTAATTTTATTCAAAATGAATCTTTTTAAAAGAAGAGTTTTACTAAACAATAGAAGGAATGTTTTTTTTCTTACGTATGCGGCGACAGCGACTTCTCCACCATCGTGACCATTATTTGAGTTCCAGCTTCCTCTAAAAGCCATTACTTTTTTAAATGAAAAATAAATACCATGTTTTACTTTTCTTTTATTTTGGTATTGAAAATTGTTTTGATAATTTTTTGATTATATAAATGTGTTGTATTGATATCTTGTGATTGAAATGTGGAAATGTTAAGTTTCCTCTATGCATGTTTTATGTGATACGATTATGTTATGGTTCATGGGAATTGTTTATGAAGTCGGATTGTTCCGTGATAAACTAACGACAATTGAGCCTGAGGTAGCACTCCAATGAATTGGGTAACACGAAGGAGTTAAACTCTAAGGTTTTTCCAAATAGATTTAGGGAATATATTGTGATGGGTATTCCAAATGTAACAATGAGGGTTACTCCCTACGTAAGAATGTTATGAATGCCTCAAGTTACCTTTATGTATTATGATTTCGATGAGTTATTCATAAATATTATGATTTCGTGAGGTATGTTAAAGTTCTTATGTTTTATGATTAAATTATGATTTCATTGATTCTTATGTATACATGGACTAATGTTTTCTTTCTGTATTTTTATAACCCTTAATGGGATTTTTATGCTCATCCCAGGTTTTTGAAATGTTTTTCACAGGACAAAAAGCGGAATAGGGTCAATGATGAGATCAAGGAAATGTCATGCTATCTAAAACATGGAACTAGACATAAATCTCTTATTCAAGAGTTTTTATTTTGTTAAAAAAATGGAAACTGAGATGATGTATCTACTTTATAATCATTGATATGTAATAGTTATTTCTTAATTCTCTAAAACTCTAAACCTGGAAAGATATTCAATGTGAATTATTCATTTAATTCAAGATTATGTAATGTTTTGAGGCTAGGTCTTTATACTTACACATGTCTAAATCTTATTGGATGGGTGGATTTCGAAACCTTATCACCTTATCCTTCAAATATATCATTGTGGGACCTTTAAAATCTGAAAACCATTTTATAATAATGTAACATTTCAAGACATTCCAAAAGTGACCCTCCCCCCTCTTATAAAAGGTCCCCACATCTACCCACTTAACCACACCTCTCAATCCCTTGGATCATCCAACCTCTACTCATATTATCTATCCACATAAATCTCTTACTCCTAGTATCCTCACTTTGGGCAGAAGTCTTTCTAAGGAAGCCTTTTGCTCAAATCGAAAAGAGTTACCCGATTTAGAGGTAATGTGTTTTCTCGAGTTTCTTCCTTTATTATCCTTCTTCACTCACCACTGAAATATTATTATTTTATCCCATAATAACATCAGTATTATAATTATACTAGTATTTTGTTATGATAAGGATTCTACCTAAACTTACACACACCTTCGTCTAATGGTTAAGGAACACATTTTTTCTGTGGGTGGCGAATTACTGCCTCACGAAACGATGATTGTTCAAACTTCTTTTAAAACCTCTCATAGTGGACATTATTACGGAAATATATTTATACATGATATATATTATATTTATGTGCCCTCTATGCTTCGGTATTTTATATTTAAATCATAACTTTATACATTACATGTTGTGTAAATGCAATAATTTCATATGAGGAAGTGCGGACAACCGCCCCCTCATGTGATGTGAATCGTTCATGCCAAACATGGAATTTATAAATAATCTCATTAATGAACTTATTTTACCTATATAAAATAAATATTATCCTATAATTATAATATATCTATGTCTAATTTAGTTTTAATGTCCATTAATATGAAAAATAAATGAAAGTACCGTTCATGCGTATGTACGACCTAGCGTCTCCCTGAACGGTACATTTCATTTATTTTCTCCAAAAATTATTGAATATTATTAAATACATATATACTAGATATATATTATATTTAAATAAAGAACACAATTCCAGATATGATGTACTTATAACTACATGGTCAATTATCTTCAAACAAGTTCATTGTTGACTCATGTACCGAACATCGACAAAACGTATGATATGAACTCGTATAATTAAATAATTATTATAACATGATAATATGTGATATTAATTGAATAATAATCTTTAAATAAATTCCTTAAGCAATTATAAATTGACCAAAGTTTATTATTCAAGAATATAAAGGGACGAACAAGACAAGTCGGGTTTGAGGTAAGGGGATTTCTTATCTCATTTTTAATTCCATGAGATTTCCATTGTTTGCTAATTATTTATTGCAGGTGGTGTATTTTGTACTTTAATTTGATATATATTATCATGATTATATTTATATTCATGGTATTCTGTGATTTATTTGGTTCTTATTATCTTTTGGTCATACAACTTGATTGATTACAATGAGGTAAGGGGTTTTTATCTCACTTTTTATTCCCGTGAGATTCATGCTATATTTTCCACTATCTCCTTTGAGTGGTGTATGTACTACACATTATTCTACTCATTGTGTAATATACTTTAGTTTATGGGTATTTAAATCAATGTTGTATAGTTATTATTTCATGGGGTGTACGTTTAGAAAGTTACCCAAATCTGTAAGGGAAACTTTCACCCTCCTCTTTTTAAAAGACTTATTTTTGTTAGGTTTTTTAATTTACATCTTCATATGTTGGGATATGTTCTAATATGTATTTATTACTGTAAATTTTATGTCCAAGTGATGAGATACCCTTTTTATCTCTCATCAACTCAATTTCTGAATTTTAAAGTCACACCGTTAGGCTGTCAAATTTTTGTAGGGGGACTTCTTAACACAATTTAAATTCTTTGGGTTAAACCTATACATCTAGATTATGTCATACTATGAATATGTGTGTATGACCTATGATTGGTTTACACTTAAAATCCACTTATATTGGGTGTATTTATATTTTTCACACATAATTATGTAATTGATTTATCCTTAATCTAAGGATACCGTCTTTTTACGGGACTTCGTCTCAATCTCCAACTGTTGAGGCATACTTCATTTTATATAAAAATTTCTTTTATTAGTTGTATAATAAAACATTTTGAATTTTAATTTCATTCAAAAGGAATATTTTTTCACAAATCATTTTACTAAATGACAAAAGGAATGTTTTTGTCTTACGTATGCGGCGACAAAGACTTCTCCGCCGCCGTGACCATTATTTGAGTTTCAGATTTCTCTAAAATCCATAAATTTTTTAAATGAAAAATAAATACCATGTTTTATTTTTCTATTATTTTGGTATTTAAAATGGTTTTGATAATGTTTTGATTATATCAATGTGTTATATTGATATCTTGTGATTGAAATGTGGAAATGTTATGTTTCCTTTATGCATGTTTATGTGATATGATTATGTTATGGTTCGTGGTAATTGATTATGATGTCGAGTGGTTCCATGATAAAATTAGGGTAGGTGATCCTAAGATAGCTCTCTAATTCATTAGGTAATGCGAATGTGTTAAATGCTATGGTTTCTCTGAAGAGATTTTGGGAATATACTGTGATGGGTATTCCAAACGTAACCATGAGGGTTACTCCCTACATAAGAATGTTATGAATGCCTCAAGTTACCACTATGTCTTATAATTCATATGATTTTTTCATAAATCTTATGATTTCATGAGTTATGTTAAATTGATTATGTTTTATGAGTAAATTATTATTTCATTGATTCTTATCTGTACATGGAATAATGTTTTCTTTCTGTATTTTATATCCTTTACTGAGCTTTTTATTCTCATACCATGTTTTTGAAATGTTTTTCACAGAACATAAAGTGGAAGAGGGTCAAGAATGGGATCATGTAAATGTCATGTTGTCTAAAATATGGAACTAGACATGTCTCTTCTGTTCAAGAGTTTTTATTTTCTGAAAAAATGGAAACTGAGTAGATGTTTCTACTTTGTAATCATTGATATGTAATAGTTATGTCCTAATTCTCTAAAACTCTAAAACTGAAAATATCCTTAATGTGAATTATTCTTTTAATTCATGTTTATGTAATGTTTTAATTCCATGGATTTATAGTTAGTATCAAAGGTCAGTTTAGATAACTTTAGAGGTTAGGGTATTCTTTAATAATAAGTGACATTAATACGATGGTTAGGATTATAGAAAGAGTTGTAGTTTTTTTAGATAAAGTGAATGAGTTTATGATAACATGAATAATTATATCTTATTATTATATGATTATTTTACTAATATAATCACACTAGCCTTTTTGGTTTTAGTAAATGGATGGATCTAGTAGGCACCAAAGTAATAGTGGATGCGAAGAAAACTGTGCCGGTTTTCCGAATGAGAAACTGAATGATATGGGTGCTGCAATGAGAACATTTGTGGTTATTCTCAACCAACTATCTGGAGTCACAATTGACCACCTGAACCTTAGAAATTTTTATAAGGCATCATAAATGTTAGAAACAAATCCCTATGGAAGTTCACATAATAATCATAAAAGTAATTATGTTCAAAACCTATGTGTCAAAGATGTGGAATGAAACACCTAGGAAAATGTTTCAGAGGGACAGCAAGATGCTATAGATGTGAAAATCAAGGTCATAAATCAAGAACCTTCCATAGAAAAAGGGAAATATTTTCTTTATGAAGGATCAATTGAGTGTTTTAAATGTGGTGTGCATGGTAATTAGGAAAACACATGTCTTACGAAGAAGTTTCGGGAATCTGATCACCAGGATCGTACAAAAATTAATTTACCAATACCTAATGCCTTTCAGATTGAGGATGAAGAAACTGACAATGACCAAATAAAGGTATGGATTTTTTATTAACATATGTTTTCTTATTATTGAATCTTAGGATATTATTCATGATGTTGTTTGTAGGAAATAAGTATTTCAGAATAAGTTGGAAAGGAATGGTTAATGGATGATGAATAATTTTGAATGACTGAGAAGTCAACATATAAGGGATTCAAGAGTTATGGTAGATTTTAGGATGGTGAAATGCTTAAAAGTATTAAGGCTCTTTTGATGATGAGATTTAATTAGAAGACTTTTTATAGTATGTGTAACCCTGATGCATGATATACGAAAATTTTATTCAAGGAATAATTATCTTTTCCTTTTAGTAAATATTTATAAAGAACTATTTTGGTTTATATGATCCTTTAATTTGAGGTAATTACCAGTTAATAAATTTTGGGATGTAAAACAAAAGTTATTAGATATCCATTGTGGTTAAAATATGTTATGGTTATTTTTGATGAATTTATCTATTTTTTGGGAATGTTATAAAATTATGTAGTTTTTGAAAAGGGACAACACACAAACTGTGTGACAACCCGTCGCATCAGACGAAGCTGTGAGAATCGAACCCATAACCAAATGGTAACTAGTATTTATCAGCTACCACTGAACTACGTGAAGTCTTTGGTTTTTATGTCTAATTTTTTTAGTTAGATGATCTTACGAATCAGGAATAAGTTTATTTTGGGTTATCTATGGAAATGATTAACCTATCATGGAGGATATGTGATTAGGTTAATTACTTTTCAGTATGATACTTTAAGAGTAACTGATGTTATTTGGAGATAAATGTTATGATTTACCTTCGCAGAAGATGTGATTAAATCCTTTAGAGACTTGTGTTTCAATATTAGTTTGGATTACTTTGATGAATTTTATGGATAGCTGTTTATTTAATGGTCTTTCTTGAACATTGGGTTCTTTTTGTTGAATTTTGGAGATTAAGAGTAGTATTTATTTTTATAATGGATTATCCTTTTGGGGATTATCTGATCTTGAAATAACCATTTTAGTTCCAGATAAGGTCCAAATACATGGGAAATATATATTTCATCTTTTGTGGATTTGGTGATTCTCTAGAAGTTGATTATATCACTCTTAATGTGAACAAGTCATCCTGAATACTCGTCGTTTAGAGAAAATATGAGTTTGTGTTAGAAATATATTAAGAGATGAAAGTCTACATGACAAGTAAGTTTGTTTCCTTATGATTTAGTTAAGATAAAAACTATATTTATCAATGGAAAGTAACTTAAAACAAAATTTTTTTTGTTAACTTTACCTACTGGGGAATAAAATACTATTTAACCCATCACAAGTTTGTGATTTTATGGTGGTTAACTTTCTCCTAATCATATTTTCTATCACTCCCCATAAAACCTTGATGGTTTGTTTCTCCTCCATATCCATGTTTTCATGGAATCCTAGTATCCGTTCTCTTAGGTTACCTTTGTAATTTTCTTTCCTTCTTTTAAAGTGACAGTTTAGTTGATCCCTTTTCCGATATAGGGCATTCAATAATGTTTCTAAGCCCAATTTTAAAATTGTGAGGGTGCAATTCCCAAAAGGGGGGAAGGATGTAACATCCCAGGTAAATAAACAATATTATATATTCATATTTATTAATATCCGAGAATTAAATATTAATATAAAATTAAAGGAGATTCTATGTTTGATGGCATACCCAATACGCAACAACGAGTTTCATTGAAATCTTACATTGCACAGTAATAATATAATAATATTATTTTAAATGGTAGTTAACGCTTAGCCGTTGTAAAGGTGTTAATGAACAGAACTAACTACAAAATGATTATATATTTTTGGTAAGTATTTTTACATTTATCCAATAAATGTTAGAGGTTTAAAATGCGAATGAATCCAATTTTAAGCATAAATATTCTAATATTCTTTTAAAGGTAGATTAACCTCCTTTCGATGGCAAACCCTTTTTAAATTCACTTTTTGACAATTTTATATGTTATATTTGAAAAAAATAAAATCCTTCTTTAGAATCGGGACATCAAAATTTACTTTGTGTAATTTTTTTTATTTTTCAGATAAAGTTCATCTTTTTTATGAATACTGAAAAATGTTGTATTTTAATTCAAAACCTCCTTTTAATCTAATTTATTTATTTGGGTAGATTATCATTTTAATTGGTTTTAAGGTGTAATTATAATATATTTTTACCATTTAATTAAATGGTTTTCATTGTAATTAATTTCACTTTGAAATTTGACATAAACAAGTGTCAATTTTTTATTAGATATAGTTTCTTAAAAACACGCTATTTGTTTCGACAGTGCGAATTAATTATAAAATTAATTAATGAAACTTCTATGTTTCTAATTTGGTAAAATGGACATCATTTTTTAATTTGTAACCTCAAATTTACATTGGATAAATTTTGGTATTTTTCTGACAAATGTCCATTTTCAATGAATAATGAAAAATACTGCATTTTACTTCAAAATTATTTTTTCATCTAATTTAATTATATAGTTATATTTTCTATTTAATTGGTTTTAAAGTTTAATTTAATTTTTTTTATCACTTAATTCAATTTAGTCTATTTTATGTAATTTCACTTTTCAATTGGATATAAAAACAACTCAATATTTTGATAAATTTTTTTTCTTATGAAATCCATCTTTGGTTTTGAAAACGTGAATTATTTTTAAATTAATTGCTGCAATTTCTGTGTTTCGAATTTGTTAAAATGGATTCCATATTTGGAATTTTAATGTCCAAATTATGTAATTAAGACTTTTGTTTTTTGGACATTATGAATAGTAACAACGACAATTATCTTTAATTATCATGATGAATTAGTATTCAGGTAATTAAGGGTAATAAAAAAATATCATAATAACATAAAATGACCTCAACATGTGTCCAAATCTTTATTTTTGTGTCATTTCTGACCATGGGATGCCTTGTGCCAACTTAGGGACCCCATGGAATCACTTTTGTGTGATAGTGACCTTTTATCATATTATTTTTAAAGAAAGGAAAATATAACCAAACTTTGTAACACCTAAGTAAAACTATTTTAATTTTGTTTACATAAATTATCACTTAGACTATAAATTTTAATAGGAAATCTAAAACTATTTCCTACATCATGGTATTTTTTTATATATTTTTTAGACATTAAATAAATAAATTAATTTATGACACCATGATGATGCAGTGATTACCTCATTAATGAACGATTTAAATAAAATGAAAAGATAAGGTAAAATATAAGATATAAGCTTCTCTAAAACCTATTTTATGGGTGGATTTATAACCCCTATCACCTTATCCTAATAATATATCATTTTGGGACCTTTAAAATCCTAAAACCATTTTATAATAAAGTAACATTTCAAGACTTTCCAAAAGTGACCCTCCTCCCCCTTATAAAAGGTCCCCCCCTCTACCCACATACCCACACCTCTCAAGCCCTTGGATCATAGAAACATAGATCATATTATCTCTCCACATCCCTCTATTACTCCTAGAATCCTCAATTTTTGTAGAAGTCTTTCCAAGGATGCCTTTGTCTCAAATAAAAAAGAGTTAACCGATTTAGAGGTAATGTCTTCTCTCGAGTTTCTTTCTTTTATTTTCCTTCTTCTCTCACCACTATAATCTTATTATTTTATCCCATAATAACCCAAGTATTCTCAATATACTAGTATTTCGTTTTGATAAGAACTCTACCTACACTTACACACACCTCTGTCAAATGGTTAAAGAACATACTGTTTCTGTGGGTAGCGAATTACTACATCACGAAATGACGATTGTTCAATCTTCTTTTAACACCTCTCATGGTAGACATTATGATGGAACTGTATTTATATAAGATATATATTAAATGTATGTCCCCTCTACTCTCATGTATTTTATATTTAAATAATACCTTTTTTCTTTTCATGTTGTGCAAATGCAATAATTTCATATGAGGAAGTGTGGACAACCACCCCCTCACGTGACGTGACTCATTCATGCAAAACATGGAATTTATAAAGAATTTAATTAATGAATTTATGTTACCTATATAAAATAAATATTATATCGGAATTATAATATATCTATGTCTATTTCATTTTTAATGTCCATTAATATGACAAAAAAATGAAAGTAGTGTACATGCGTACCTACGACCTACCATATCCAGGAATGGTACATTTCATTTCATTTCTCCAAACATTATGGAATATTATTAAATATATATATACTAGATATATATAATATTTAAATAATAAAAAACATTCCAGAGTTGATGTACTTATAACTAGATGGACAATTCTCGTCAAACAAGTTCATTGTTGACTCATGTACTGAACATCAACAAAACGTTTGATATGAACTCACATTTTTAATTTAATTATTATAACATGATAATATGTGATATTAATTGGATAATATACTTAAAAGTAAGTCCTTAAAAAATTATAAATTGACCAATGTTTATTATTCAGGAATATAAAGGAATGAATAATAGAAGTCAGGCTTGAGGTAAGGGGATTTCTTATCTCACTTTTAATTCTGTTATATTTCCATTGTTCTCTAATTATTTATTTCATGTGGTGTATTGTGTACTGCCATTTGATATATATATATATTATCATGTTTCTATTTATATTCATGTTTTTTTGTGATTCATCTGGTTCTTATTATCTTTTGGTCATATGACTTGATTGATTACAACGAGGTAAGGGGTTTTTATCTCACTTTTTATTAACGTGAGATTCAGGCTATATTTGCCAATATCTTCTTTGAGTGGTGTATTTACTGCAAATTATTCTACTCTTTGTGAAATATACTTTCATTTATTGGTATTTACATCAACTTTTTATAGTCCTTCTTTCAGGGGGTGTATGTTTCGAAAGTTACTCAAATCGGTAAGGGAACCTTTCACTATCCTCTTTTTAAAAGACTTATTTTTGTTTGGTCTTTTAATTTACATATTAATATGATGGGATATGTTCTTATATATCCTTATTTCTTTAAATTTTTTGTGCAAGTGATGAGATACCCTTTTTAGCTCTCATCAACTCATTTTCTGAATTTTGATGTGATGTTGTTAGGCTGTCAAATTTCTGTAAGGAAACTTCTTAACTCAATTTCAATTCTTTGGGTTAAGCCTATAATTCTCGATTATGTCATACTATGAATATGTGTAGATGACGTCTGATTTTTTTTCACTAAAGATCCACTTATATTGGGTGTATTTATATTTTTCACACATAATTATTTAATTGATTTATCCTTAATCTAAGGATACCGTCTTTTTATGGGACTTCACCTCAATCTCTTATCATTGAGGAATACATCAATTTATATACGACCTTATTTTATTAGTTGTATAATAAAAAGTTTTGAATTTTAATTTCATTAAAAAGAAATCTTTTTACACGAATCGTTTTACTAAATGACAAAAGGAATGTTTTTGTCATACGTATGCAGCAACAACGACTTCTCTGCCGCCGTGACCATT
Organism: Viscum album; assembly: GCA_963277665.1. Lineage (NCBI taxonomy): Eukaryota > Viridiplantae > Streptophyta > Magnoliopsida > Santalales > Viscaceae > Viscum > Viscum album. The sequence goes on from OY728141.1 coordinate 345,175,644, forward strand.
ATTTATGTTTCAGCTTCCTTTACAAGCCATAACCTTTTTAAATGAAAAATAAATACCATGTTTTACATTTATATTATTTTGGTATTGAAAATGGTTTTGATAATGTTTTTATTCTATCAATGTGTTGTATTGATATCTTTTTATTAAAATATGGAAATGTTATGTTTCATTTATGCATGTTTATGTGATATAATTATGTTATGGTTCTTTGTCATTGTTTATGAAGTCAGGTGGTTCCATGATAAACTAATGGCGGGTGAGCCCGAGCTAGCTCTCCAATGCATTGGGCAACGTGAAGGAGATAAATGCTAAGGTTTCTTTGAAGAGATTTAGGGAATATACTGTGATGAGTATTCCAAACGTAACCATGAGGGTTACTCCCTACGTAAGAATGTTATGAATGCCTCAAGTTACCTTTATGTCTTATGATTTCTATGAGTTATTCATAAATATTATTATTTCATAAGGTATGTTAAAATAATTATGTTTTATGAGTAAAGTATGATTTCATTGATTCTTATGTATACATTAACTAATGTTTTCTTTTCGTATTTTTATATCCCTTACTGAGCTTTTCATGGTCATACCATGTTTTTGAAATGTTTTTCACAGGACATAGAGTGGAATAGGGTCAAGGTTGGGATCAAGGAAATTTCATTCTGTCTAAAACATGGAACTAGAGATGACTCATTTGTTCAAGAGTTTTTATTTTGTGAAAAAATGGAAACTGAGTAGATATGTCTACTTTGTAATCAATGAGATGTTATAGTTATATCCTAATTCTCTAAAACTCTAAACCTGAAAAGATCCTCAATGTGAATTATTCATTTAATTCATTTTTATGTAATGTTTTAAGGCTAGGGCCTTATATTATGGTTCTACTATTAATTTTTAAAATGTATTAAACCATTATACAGGGGGTTAAAACACGTCCAACTAAAGTTAAGTACAAGGTATGTGTTATTTCATAATCTAATTAATATTTGGGATTTTTTATACATAAGAATATACAGAAAAAAAATTTATCTTACATTTCCATTTTTCATTTCAATATTTTCTAAAATATATTTACTGTTATCCTATTAATGTTTAATTTTTATTTACCCATGTTTTTATTTTTATAAAATGGTTCTAAATCAACCGTTTTTTCATTTTCCATACCAGGTTATTTGAGACTTTTTCTATATAATTTTTTTTAACTTATGAGGCATGAGAATATTTTTCTAACATCATAACACCATAATATTTCGAATCTCCTGATATTTGTTCAAATTTTTTTTCCAAATAAAATATATTCATTGATAATTGTTGTGGTTTTATAAAAAAATTATTTCAATGTAAAAAATGGTATTTTTTTTAAAATTTCATTGTTTTTATTATAGTATGGTCATCTATGTCAACATCGTTTATGGAATCTTATAATTAATTGGGGTTGATCTCTTATAATATAATAAATAATATATTATTGAATGGTTTATGTTTAGTTTGACTATGGATGAGATACATTGATACCATTTATGTTTTATAGTTGAAGTATTCAAAATGTGAATTATGATTTATAATGTTATATAGTGTATTAAATTATTAAGACATGGATCCTAGTTAATGGAATGTAAACTGTAAGAATTTACATAATATATTTAGGTATTTCCCTTCTATTAAAGGTAATGATGTTCGAGATGGAGCTACAACTGGTGCGGAGAAACATATAACTATATTGGGATAGTTGACTCAAATTATTAACAATTACCTTAACCGTATGCAGAATCTTGATCCAAAACATAGAGAAAAATGATAGACTATTTCATGAGACAAAAACCTCTAACATTATATGAGAATAAAAATCTGTATTCTATTTAAACCGTTGATAATTTCATTAGATAAGATATTTTGTTCTTTAGAAAATAACGAATGAGAGAATATTTTAAGGGTAGTTTATCATATTTTTGGAGATGAATATCAATGGTGGTCATTTAATCAATAAATGATGGAATAATAAAAATAAAAAACATGGAATGAATAGATTTTATGTGAATTTCTTGGAAAAATATTTCCCTCACAAACTTAGAGCTGATATGGAGAGGCAATTTCTGAGTATGGGGAAAAGGGAGGATGCGCGTTGTTATGAAGTATGAGGTGAAAGTTACAAGGTTATAAATGCCTATTATAGACTATATATGTAACACAAGGAATACTATTGATAATTTTTTTGATGGCTTAAATTAATTCCTCCAAAAGTATTTGGTCTCCCAAATATTCTCATTATATGATGATATAGTCTCATTTTTTGTCAAGATAGACAATTGAATTATCTAATTCTTATTTCATTAAGGGAAATAAATAGAAGAAGATTAATTTGGAATAAGAGATGGATAATGGGAATTATAAAAATAATTATTTTCACACATGAGATAATTCTGGGATAAATCACCCTAGGAAGTACTTGAATGTATTGAGTATTTATTATTAGTGTGGGAAAAAGGTTCATGTTGAAAAAGAATGCAAAGGGAAGAAAGAAAAGTCTAAAATTTAGTGTTTCAACTATACTGAAATGGGGCACTATGAATATAAAGGTATAAATCATCATGTAAATATACCTTATTAAAAACAAAGGGATCAATGTCAATATTATTCTACTACTACTGTTAAAGTGGAATAATTAATGTATATGTGTTTTTGGATTGATGAATTCTGTTGTTACATTCTACTAATAAGAATCATGAGATATTAAAGGATTATACAAAAATACTTATTCTTTGAGGATTTATAGGATTTAACTTTTTCATTAGGGTTATTAAGGGGATAAAATATCCGGTATATATAAATAAGAACTACATTTTATTGTTTGGGGAATATGATGTTATGATTGATTTCTGAATTTTGGTAATTTTTTGTACTGTTAATTTTGACATAAGTATTTTGGATATATCATAAGGTTGTAATGGAGTAAGTTGAACATTGGATATTATGTTTTGAGGTTAAATTATTATTTATTAGATACTTTGGAATGACATTTTCTGTTTCATTAGACATTTAAGGGATGAAGGAAATACTTACGGACCTTATGATTCTTCAAAAGAACTTTAGGCATGAACAAATAATTTCAAAACATCATGTATTGGTTTATGAAATGAAGTGAAAATAATCTAAATCCCAACCCAAGGATGAGATTATGTTTATGACATGGAAATAAATCAATCAAGTACTTCTCTGAATAGTAAAATAATTCCTTAACTCTAGGGAAAATATCTTAAAAAAAGGTTATCATAGTATGTTCTTTTTCGATGAATCAAATGGTCCCTTAGATCATCACATATTTATAGATTTTTTCTAACTAAATTTCTCAAATCCAAGTTCTCTATCAGTATATATTATAATTTGATGGTTTGATTTCACTTATATATCCATGTTTTTTTATATGGAACCTTAGTGTGTGCTATCATTACTGTCCTTCATACATACCATTATTTATTTTAAATTGGAGGTATCATTAATTCTTTTTATGATATGGTATTAGAAGAAATATATTTTTAAAATTTAAAACCCTATTTTTCAATTCTAAGTTCAAATTGCGAAGATGCAATTTATTGAAGGAGGGTATAATGTAACACCTTAAGATTTTACAATATGTCTCTTCATAAATTGATTAGATTTATTAAATATATTACCTAGTAAAAAACAGTATAATAATCCTACTATACACACAAATATGAGTTGTCTTGTGTTACGTGCAAGAGAAACTTTAATAGATATCTTGTGTTTCATGCAAGACTTAGTTTTACCACGCAACAAATATTTTATTTAAATATTATTATTTAATATAATAAGTGATTGTTATAACCTAGATGATAAAATAGTGGTAATGAATAGTATTAACCACATTTTGAAATTTAAATATTTCAAATTCATCAAGAAAAATATTTTTATAGATATAAGATAAGTATGAATGCAATTTTTACGCATTAAAGGACTATTTTTTATAAATGTAGTTTTACTGCCTTTTGATGAAGAACATATTTTAAATTTAGTTTTTGATAATATTATAAATTAAATTAAAAAAAAAACTTCTTCTTTTAAAGGATAATATTGAAATTTACTTTTTCTAAACTTTTTATTTTTCTATTATTTTTTATGTTTTTCTGGAATAATGAAAAATATTAAATTTTAATTGAAAATAACTTTTTCCCTAAAAATAATTCATAGTGTTAAATTATAATTTTTATTAGTTTTAACATAAATCTATATTATTTATTACAGTTTAACATAATGTAGTCCATTTTCATCAATTTCACTTGGAATTTAGATATAAAAACATTCCAATCTTTGGAACAATTTTAATTTAAAAACTCGTTTTCTCGATCCGTCAATGAGATTAATTTTTAATTAACTACATAAATATCTTTATTTTAAATTTTTAGAAATGGATTCCATATTTATAATCAGGTATTCCCAATTATATAAATAGGTGTCATTTATTTTCGGGCATTATGAAGAGAAAATTTAGTAAAATTGTAATTACTACCCAAATGGGTAAATTGGGTAACAAAGTGTAAATTGTATATGATAAAAATAATAAAATTACACATAAATATGAAAAAATACTACTATATTAATTAAATTATACAATTAATAAATTATTTTTTTAATTGAATCATTAAATGGAATCTTTTTTATAAAAATGACAGATAATTTTTAAATCAAAGATTGTGACAAAATGACACACTATTTTTTCTTATATGTATAATAATTTTTTTAATGATAACCAGGAGTAATATTAAATAATAAATCGAATTTAAAAAGAAAAAAAATTATCTACATCATATTAATTTATTTATAATTTTTATAGATTAAATAATTTCTAGAAATATAGACATAATAATTGTGATGTAATAATTTTATTTATAGAAATATCAATTAAATGATATTAAAAATATTAAATGAAATATAATGTGAAATAATTAAGGGTTTCCATGAATTTTTTAGGTGTAAATGACAGGTTAGGTGTACATTCAATGTTTTTTCTGAAGTTATATTTCTTTTTTATTTATTTAAAGACAATGTAATGAATAGTGTAAAAATTGAGACTATTGTTATTTATAAAAATACTAATTTAATAAATTATTTAAAAAACTTAAAAACAATTAAAAAAATACAACGTTATTATTATAAGGTCTTCAAGTTCATTCAATATCAATTTATGAACAATTGCCACCACATAGGGAAAAAAATTTAACCTTTTAATATCTAAAATATTATTACCACAATTATAATTAAATAGAATAATTAACGGTTAAATATAAAAGAATTGGCTAATATTTTGATCTAAACATGTCTAAAAATAATTTTTAATAGGATTTTATCGCATCATAATATTTTCTACGAAATAACTCACTTTTGATCTATTTGAAATTTAAAACTAATTTATATTAATTTTATATTTTGAGATCAATAGGGAACCACCTCCCTCACTTTCTCACACCACATTTAGCCTTTTATCTTAACCAAAATCTTCCCATTTTCCTTATAAACTTCCCATGAATCATATTATTGGTTTTTTCATCTCTAAATACCAACCCTAGTGTCCCTAATAGAAGATTAAAAAGAGGTTGTCTAAGAAATATGAAATTGTCTTCATCGAATAATTCACAATTATTTCTTCTTTTATATCCTATTAAAATGTTGTTTACATTCAATAATAATAAATCCAGTATCATATATATTCTATGAATTTATTATTATTATGGGACAACCATATTATTCCTTTAATCGAACCTATGAGAAACAATATCACCATGCGTGCTTACATACAACTTACCATCTATATGTCAAAGTGTGATCTACTTTTATCACTACTTTATTTGGATTAGTATAATGATTTATATATTTGATATAAATAATAAATATGACATAATATTTATTTTTTATAATTACGATATCATCTAATTTGTATAGCCCTGACCCAAAAATCCTGAAACCAGTGTATTATTTTAACACAATGGTAAGATTTCAAGGAATCAAATCCAGAAGGACTGATCAGTTTAGTTGTCTTGGAAAATAAATTACATTCATCAACATTGAAAGACAATTTAAAACATAAAATAAAACATATATACAACTGTGAGAAAAAATATTCTCTGATCACATTCTTGCATATTAGTCATAATAAATATCTTGGGGTTTAGGAAAATAAAACATAAGAAAGGGGTGAGATCATATGATCAGTAAGGTTAAGAATACAACTGAATCATTTTTGAATAAATAGTCATAAACCTTGTGGGAAAATGAATAATTGAAACACAATACCTTTAAACAATATATTTATCATAATATGTCAAGAATAAATAATACCATAAAAAATAAGAATAACAATGGATGTTCTACTAGTCAAAAAATCACATGGAATATCTATAACTAAAATAATAATAAGGGAATGTAGAATTACAATCATCTATAATGTCAAGATATATTATCATTATAGAAACTGTCTAAATCTATCCTAATGAAATTTTAAGACTTTGGGTAGAATCCCATCTGATTTATGTCAATTTTTATCCTCCGAAAAATGTTAAATTGATTTAAAAACCAATGAGAAGGGTTTTTCGCCCACTAATTTCCTCTCATCAAACCTACCGATGCATCTAGGGGATATAGGGATCTTTAACCATCACTTACTAAGTAAAATGCATTCCTCTTAGTAAAGGGGTAAAACGTAACCAACATAAATATTAATATTAAAACTATCATATGAAATGTTATTAATTTAACCATAAACAATGAATTATATAAAAATTATACATCCACAATCAAACATATCATAAAACCATCAATACAATATGAATGGTTGTACCATAATAAATTAACCTCAATTGAGCATAAAATCAATAAAGAATTTTGACATTGATGAAAATAATCTAAAAAAATCCCTAAAACTATTTGAGAGAAATATCCCTTTTTACATTAAAATCATTTAAAAGTCACAAAATTATATTATAAATTTTTTTTTGCAAATATTCCTATAATATTTTAAGGTAAACCTAAAAATTTAAATGCCTCATAAATTTGGAAATAACCTATTGTGTTGTACAATCTAAAAAAACATTCTTTCATTAATTTTTCAAATAGGTCATAATGTACTTCGTTTTGAAAATGACTAAAATATTTCTTCAAAAACATTTTATAAAAAGTAATCTATGGATAGAAATGAATTTAACTAATTTTTTAATTATATATTTTAATACATATTTAAAACATGGAATTGTATGATAAATATATTCATGTAGATTCTTATGTATAAACAACCTTGGATAATAATGATATTGTGAAATTAAACCTTGCCTTTTACTTTCCTTCAGTTGAGGGTGATTTAACCACCTGAATAATTTTTAAATAATTTTATAAATTTATACTAGGAATTTGGACATATTTTATGATAACATATATGATCATAGTATATAATTTTTAATAATATTTTAGTATTACCATTGTTTTGGGTGTTAACTGCTTCATTTTATTATGCATGTTTTGTCATGTAAGTCATGTTTCTTATATGTATAATATATTTTATCTAGATTCAGTATGATATTATGTTCATAAACATTATATTTAATCATCATACGTATTTTATAAAAATTATTTAATGGTTAATATGGATAATTAATCTCACCGCGTTGTGGAGACTGCATGTTGTACGTATGCATGAGCGACGATATCTTTCCCTTATGGTTAAAAGATATGGAATTAGATGGTATATTAATTATAGATAATAATTATCATGTCTTATTAATTATTTATATCAATTATACTATTCATTATACCCATTTAAATAAATTAGGATTGAATAACAAATTACACCATGGCGGTGAGATGGTATGTGGTACGCACACATGCATGGTGATATTGTAATTAGTATGACATATAAAATGTAGAATATGGTTATACCATAATTATAATAAAATATCTTATTGTAAATTATATTTTAGTTATTAATTTTTTATGGAAACCAAATTGTATGTTGATGTTGAAGAAGAAGAGATCATTGAAAGAGTTGATAAAAAATACCTCTTATTCAGGTATCTCTTTTTGATGTGCACAGAATGACTCCATAGGTTGGCTTTCTTCCCAAATTATTGCTTATAAGATGAATTGATAGATGTTAGAAGTATATTTGAGTATGGTTTCTATAGGAAAAATGTATTTATATGGGTGAATAAAAGAGAAGGATATGTTCTCTTATATAAGAGAGGGCAGGGGCACTATTGGAAACTCCCAAAATATTAATTTATTATAAATATATTTTTAGATTTGAATTGATCCAAAGTGATTTATTTAGATAATAATATTATTATTGGTTTAAATATTCTCAAATAATGATTTTTATACATATTTAAGTCACAAAAGTAACCTTATCGTTTGGATTTAACCCATTGTTAAACAGTTTAACTCATACCATGTTTACGTGTCTTATTATAATATAGGATTAATATAGTGACTATAAAATGGAAAAAGAACCCCAATTGGACCAGTTTTGAAATATTTAATTCTATACTTGTGAGTTTTATAAAACTTATCTTTTTATAAATTTTATAACATTTAATAAAATATTACTTATTTTAAAGAATCATTTATGCCAATTTTGATACAATTCTATATTTTTATTTTTAAAACTAAAAAACCAACATGAAAACATCAAAAAAATACATCCAATATTTCAATAAAATGTATATGTTATATATAAATTATTATATTTCATTTATTAAGTCAAATTATATTTATTTTAATATTATTAATATCATTTTTTTGATATTTCTTTTAATTAAAATATTTTTACTTCACTATTATATCATCATTAAGGGTAATCATTTAATCTATATAAATTATAAAAAAATTAATATGATTTATATAATTAGTTTTCATTTACAGATATAAATTTACGATTGAATATTTCTTATAGTGATATTTATATTAAAATAATTATACTTATAAGAAATGAGAGTGTTACATTTTGTCACATTCATTGATTTTAATAATATTCATGTCGTATTCTTAGATAAGTATCCATTAAATGATTAAATTAATAATATTTGATGATAAGGGTCTAATTTTATCATCTAATAGGACTTTCACATATGCTTGGGTATGCTTATAATATTATTTTTACCTTTAATTACCTGATTTACCCTTAACCATGATAATAAAAAATGTAATAATGTTACTATTAATAATATAAAAAAATAAAAGTAACCTATTAACAAAATTTGATAAATATGACTAAAATATAGAATATATTTTTAAAAATATAAAACACATAATTTATAGTAATTAATCTAAAATTAATACTCATTGAAAAAAAAATGAGAAAATGAGTTTTTTTATGTAAAAACTATCAAAATATTGATAATTGTTTACATCAAATTTCAATGTAAAATTACTTCCAAGTGCCAAAATTGGATTAAATTATAAAAAAAAATTAGACTTTAAAACAAATTAAAATTATAATCAAACAATATTAATAAATTAGATGAAAAATATGTTTTGAATTAAAATGCAGCATTTTTCACATTTCATTAAAATATGCAAGTTATTAGAAAAAGACCAAAAATTTATCAAAAATAAATTTTGAAGACCCGATTCCAAAAAATAAGATTATTTTCTAAGGTAAAATTGATAAAATTGATAAAATTTTAAAATATTGCTTTAAAAATGGGTTCTATAATAAATAGAAGCAATGCTTTATTTTTTGAAAAATACTTCTCCTAACTGAAAAATTGAATTATTTTTTCATTTATAATGTCCAGAAAATACATAAGATGAATGATAAAATTATATGGAGTATAAAAAATACAAAATGTGATTAATAATATTCATAACCACTAATTTAATGGATATATTATATATTATATTAAATTATTTTATTATATTAACATATTGTTGTTTGGTAAAAATTGGTCAAGTGTGTAACACAATACAACTAATTGTTGTGTGTAGCATAAGATTAACATGGTGTTCTGTAACCACAAATAAAGAACAAAAATTATTTTTATTTATATATGAAAATATTATAATTTATCGAGGTGTTACATTCTCCCCTCCATCAATAAATTGCGTCCTCACAATTAAAACTCAGGATAAAAAACTAGGGGTTTGACATTCCAAAACAACTTTGTTGAAATCCCACATCATAATATGATTAATGATAAACCCACATTAAAATAAATAAAGGGAAGAATGAATATCACTAAATATAAAAAACAATGGGGTTATATATAGAAAAACATGAATATTAACGAAAAATATAAGTATTATTTTATGATTGATAGTGATAGAGAACCTGATTAAGATAAAGTTAACAATCACAAAGATCTAAATATGTGATGTTCTATAGGAACATTTGATTAATCATAAAAAGTACTAGGATGTAATTTTTGGTTTCAATATCCTTTCCCTATATTTTAAGAATTAATTTACTTCATTGACTAATAACATAAGGAATCACACTTACATGGCAAGTAGTGTTTCATCATTTAACTAATTCTAACCACAAGCTCATCTTCAAAAGTTAATAAAATTAAAAAATATTCCACTTATCATAATCATATGGGTTTACAAAAATGAACTTATATTTCATATTCAATTCCAATTAAAAAAATAAAACTATGTTATACTAACCATAAAATTGCATATCCCAATAGTAGGAGACTCACCATTGTCACCCTTCGGTTGTGATTTCATGTCTCGTGGACATGCATGACATGATAGGTAGTCATCTGACCTACATGATATTTTTTAAAAAATACATTTGTTATGAAATTCCACAAGAATCCTTTTTATATTAAATATTAATGAATGGTTTTATCCTCAAATAATATATTCAATATTTAATATAATACATCCCAACTTTGAGAATCAACTAATATATTTCTATCCAAATTAATAGTCCAATAAAGTCTCTACAATTCTAAAATCAATCTTAACATCATAATTTTTATCAAACATAATGTTTATATTTTTATCACATACCATATATATCAATACCTTGGTCACATTACAACATTTATGCTTTAAGATCCTTAAATAATAAGTATTTTAATACAATCCACATATATTCTATAATTCATATAACAAGTAAATTTATAATAAAATATTAATATTAAATAATTCGTGAAACCCAAAAATACAGATAGATTAATTATTCAGTTTCAACAGTAGTAACATCATAAGGTTTACCTTGATCCATATTATTTTTCTGAGAAATATTTCCTTGATACTTAGGATATTTATTTACATATCTCTCCATTTTAATATTTTACTTCTTATATTTTCATTATTTTTTCTAGAGATCCTTTTCTCCACCCTTATAACAAACACCCAATCATTTCAAGACCATCCCCAGGTGATTCTTTCCCTAATGATGACATGTGGGAAAATCATTCTTTCTATTCACCTCATTATTTTTCTCTTTCTCCACCATCCACTTCTTCTATTGCTTTACCGTAAATTCATAAGTCATAGAAAATTATTTTTTGGTCTTGATAGAAATGAGACTATATATTTTTATGATGAGAAAGATTGTGAGATCAATTTATATCCGAGTAATGGATTTAACCCATCTATGAATTAATCCATCTTACTTCTTGGGTTACATATGTAGTCTATAACATTCCTTTTTAACCTTGTGATGTTAGCTTCATAATTTAAAACATTCTTATCTTCCTTCTTCCTTAGACTCAGAAATTTCCTCTCTATATATTCTCATAGATCATGAGGAAAATATTTCTCTATGAAAAGTTAATTAAACTCCTTCCATTCCATATTTTCTTCTTCTTTATCCTCCTTCATATTTTTAATTAATGAACACCATTGATCTGCATCTCTTGGGAGATGATAAAATTCCCTGAAATCTTTTTCCATTTCCTTACTCCCCAAAGTAAGAAATATATTCTCTAAGGAACTTATCCATTTCCCATATACAAATAGATTTGTCATCACATTGAATTTTAGAGTTTGTTGGCCCATAAAGTGGTCTAACATTGATCCTCTGTGTTGTGGATCAGGGTGCTCCATATGGTTAAAGTTATAGTACATAACCGGAGATAGTTATCCCAATATAGTTATAATCTATTCAAAATATGTTTTCTCACCATCACCCATGTCATTATCTTTCACAAGAGATAAATCCCTACATAGATAAAGCGCATTGATATGGTTTTCATTCCTTCAACTAGGATCTATTTCTAAACAATTTCATACTCTAGATTAGGTTGTGAATCATATTTCATAATTCCAAAGTAGTAAAATAAATAACATAAATTGAAAAATTTTGTCATATCAAATCTTATATTCATTAAAATGGTTTCTCTGGGGGAAATTTACTTTTAAATCCTTCATATTATTTTGTAATGAGAATGTTAATTATCCTAAGAATTTCCCTCAGGAGTTTAAAACTTGATGTGCATTAAGGCACATTGTCATGTACTTGGATACCCTAAGTTAGGCACAGAACACCATGATGGGGTTGTTACTCTAATGTATATCTGTTCCCAAATCATGTCCACTTGTTGTATCCTAGGCGTGATGTTTTTTAGAATACCCATAAAATATCTACATTACCAAAATTCTAGGATGTTCTTCAATACATATCCTAAAAGTATATGTTATGGTAATATTCCTTAATAAATCTTCATATAAATGTACTTTCCAAGGTTGTTTCTAAAATTTATTTGATACTAATTATTATGCCCTGACCCCAAAATCTTGAAGTCGGTGCATTATTTTAGCACATTGGAATGACTACATGGAATCAAATTCCGAAGGAACAATCAGTTTATTAGTCTTAGAAAATATATTATATTAATCAATATTTAAAAAGAATAAATAACCTAAAATACACCATAGATAATCCTATAATAATTACATTATTCTACTATATTAACCCTACATATCAGTAATAATATACTTCTTAGAATCATGGGAAAATAAAATATAAGAAATTGGTGAGCATATATGATTACTAAGGGTAAAAATATATCATCAACTATTATTAATAAATAATCATACACCTTATGGTAACATGTATAACTAAAACAAAATCCATTTAAACATAATCTTGATAAAAAAATGGAAATAATAAATAATACCATATAAAATAATTATAACCATTGATATTCTACTAGATGAATAATCACATGGAATATCCATACCTAATATCACAATGAGGTAATTCATAATGTCTTACATCTACATTATTAAGATATATTATAATTCTAGCTAATTTTATGATCTATCGTTATGATAGTTTATTTGTTTGGGTGGAAACATCTATAATTTGTGTCAAGATCTATCTTCTTGACAATGTTAAGCTACATGGAAAACTAACATGTAGGGGTTTTCACCCACTATTTTCATCTCATGAGACATACCAAAGCATATACGGGATATAATGGGCTCATCATACCACTTAATAGTCCAATGAATTCCTCTAATAAATTGGGAAAAACATAACCAATGTAAACATTCATATTAAACATAACATAATAAATGTTAATAAAATAAATATAAACCATGAATGTTATCAAAATAGATCATCCATAATCAAACATATCATAAAAAATTAAATAAAATATTTAAGATTGTAACATAATAAATCATCCTTAGTTAACATTAAAATTCAAAAAGGATGTTGACCTAAATGAAAATAATATTATAAAATCATTAATACACTTTGAGAGAAATATCCATATTTTTCTTTGAAATAATTTAAAATTCACAAAATTATAAAGGAAAACCTTTTTTTTGAAAATATCCTTTTCATAGTAGCAGGGAAGCTTCATAATTTTAAGGCATCATAATAGAGAAAATATGCACCTACACCATATAATTTAAATAAATATTCTTTCCTTACATTTTTGAAAAGGTAATAATGTACCTTGTTTGAAAAAATATTGAAAGATTCCATTAAATTTTTTTATAAAATGTAAAAAAATGGGTAAAAATTAATATAAACAATTGATGATACTATTTTTAAATTCATTTTAAGAAAACATTACAAGAATAATATCCTCTCAAATGGCCCTAAGGCCTTCATTTTTATTGATTTTTGATAATCCACCTTTCATGGGGTGAGGTGGAACCCTTACAAAGCCCGTAGGCATAAGTATTACTTGGCCCATAGGCCTTAGAGGAATTAATTTCCCATAAGCTTCAAACATTACATAAAACCCTAACTAGATACTTGGAACTGCTCCTCCCCAGCATCTTCGTCGTGAAATCAGCTCTCCTCCTTCACATGGCTATTCGGCTAGGCTTTCCCGTGCATGCACATGCTTGTATAAATAACCATAAATAATAACGAGAATGTAAAACTAACCCTTACCTTATACATTAATTTTTTAGAGGGTTGTTTGATATCTTGTATGATTGGAAAAGCATGTTATTAAATTATACCAGTACCATATCTACATATATGATATCATATATGATTCTATTATATTGTTTCATTAATAATATTTTATTATTATCATTGTTTCATGTGTTAACTGCTTCATTGTCCTATATATGTTTTTTATGTAAGTTTTGTTTCATATGCACAAGAAATATTTTATCCATATTCAGAATTATATTAAGTTAATGAACATTATATTTACTCATAATATGATTTTTATTATTATTCTTGAATTATTAACCCGGAGAATGAATTTGACCACGTTGTGGAGAAGATTTGTTTTATGTATGCACGAGCGACGATATCATACCCTTTATGGTTATAAGGTATTGAATTGGATGGTATATTATTTATAAATAATAATTATCATGTTACATTAATGATTTATATCCATTATACCCATCCAAATACATTATTGTTGAATAAAAAATTACGCCACGACGTGGAGAGGGTAAGTCGTACGCACACACGCATGATGATATTGTTATTTATTGGATGGATAAATGGTGGAATATGGTTGTCCCATAATTATAATAAAATATTATCATGTATATGATATTGAATTTATTACTTTGGTATGGAAACAACATAGGAAGAGTATAATAATAAAATAACTTTCAAAGTGTTGACAAAATATTTACCTCTTTTTTGGGTATCTCCTTTTGATTTTCACAAAAGGAATCCATAGGATGGAATTATTCCCAATGTATGGCCTCTAGGATGAATTGAGGAATTTTTGGAGGAGATTTTTGTAGTTTTTTCCTAGAAAAAGTACATTATAGGTCTGAATAAAAGAGAAGGATAGGTTCCCTTTTATAAGAGGCGGGTGGGGAAATTTTGGAAACTCCAAAACTATTAATTTTTCATAAATTTATTTTTAGTGAATAATAGCTCCAAAGTGAGTTATTTAAAGAATAAGATTAGAGTGGTTATAAATCCCCTAAAATAATTATTTTTAAAAAATTTTAGGTAACAAAATTAACTTTATCATTTAGATTTAAGCATTAGTTAAAAATTTTAATTCTTATCATGTTTACTTATATTTTTATAATATAGTTTTAATATTGTTTTAGTAAAAGACCAAAAGAACCTAAATTTGATAATTTATGAAATATTTGACATCATATTAGTCATTTTGATGTATATTTTATTTTTTAAATTTTTTAACTCTTAATAAAATATTATTTATTTTAAAGTATCATTTATTTCAATTTTGATACAATTCGATATTTTTTATTTTTAAAAATATAAAAAAACCTGATAAATAAGAACCAATACCTCAAATATGTCCTCAAAATGTATATGTTATCTATTAAATTCGTGTATATCATTTATTAAGTAAAATTTTATTTATTTTAATATTTTTAATATCATTTATTTGATACTTTTATTCATAAAATTATTTTCGCTTCACCATTGGTTTTTAAATAAATGATTTCAATGTAAAATTATTATTTCTATAAACAATTTTAATGATTTTATTAAAGTATATTCATCAATTTTAACATCATATATTTAATCATATACATAATTGAGGTTGACCCATTATTATATAATTTATCATATTTCATTGAACAATTTATAATCACTTTTATTTTGGTTGTTCTACTTCGATACCATTAATTTACTATTTTAAAAGGCTTCTTTTTTCATATGCATTTTTTTCAATATGAATGTTTTTGCCGTTTATGTCTTCCTTTTTCTTAAGAAGAATGAATTTAACATAGTAACTGATAGGTGGGGTCTCTATAGCCCCATTATGTATAATTAGGTCTATTGGGAAAAATTCATTTTGTAAAAACCCCTTTACATTTATTTCCAAGAAGTTTTAAAATTCCATGGGGTAGATCTTGACACAAATGGAATATTATTTTTTCCCACAGACTTAAATTATCAAAAGGATTGATCAAGACAGTAGCTTTCTTGAGGATACATAATGATATTATAGATGTGAAAAATTATGAATTCCATTGTTATTATTCTTACATGTGTTAATTTTATTAGTTATATTAGACATGGATAAGTTTAATTACATATATGATTATTTAAATGGAATGTGTTTTAGTTATTTACCTTTCCATATTGTTTATTCCGTAGTTACTCACAGAATCCTTTATAAACATACCCTTATCAAGGATCTAATATCACCCCTTTATTATGTTCTATTTTTCTTAGGATTCTAGAAAGGGAATTACGAATTATATGCAGGCTTAAACTAAGAGAATAATGGAATTCTCAAATAATTTTCAATGTTGAATTTTATGTTTTGAATTGTAATGTAATGTTGATGTATATAATCTTTGTTCTAAGATTTATAATGTGATTTATCATTTGGAATTATAAAATTATATCTATTACAATATAATAAATTAACTCCCCATCTCTATAACACCCCAAGATTTTATGAGAGAGATTTTTATAATTTCATTGATGTCTTGTGTTATTCGCAACACCATAATTATCATGCGTTATACGCCCTACCATATTAGCTTGAAGTATACACAAAAATATTCATGGATTTTTTACACTCAAATAAATGTTATTTTGATACAATTCAATTCATGTGTGACCGAATATATGTGATAACTAAATATTATATCCTAGTCATTATAATGGCTAGTAGGAATAGTGTTAACTTCCTTCTAAAAAATATTTAAATGAAAATAAGTGAGTATATAAAATAATAAAATCACTATTTATTTATTTTATTAGTGATATATATATGCAATATATTAAACTTAATGTTTTAAATTCATCTTATAGGTTTTTTAGATATTATATAAGAAAAAATAAAATTTTTCTGATAAAAGATGTATTTTTCAAAAAAAATACAGTTTTACCACCAATTTATAGTGACCCTATATAAATATATTTTTTACAATTTAAAAAGTAATAGATGACATAATAAACTTAATATTTTGAAATGGGACATCAAAATTTACTATGGTTGAAATTTTTTTATTTGTCTAATGAAATCCTTATTTAAATGAATTATTTATAATACTGCATTTTACTTCATAAATGCCTTTTGGTAAAATTTATTTATATAGTTAAATTATCTTATAAATTTGTTTTAAAGAGAAATTGGATAATTTTTTTATTATTTAATAAAATTTTTTCCATTGGAATTAATTTCACATTTATAGTGGACATAAAAACATGTCAATCTTTTGATTTTTTTTACTTCATAAAAACCCGCATTCTAGTTTTGAAAACATGAATTAATTTTAAATTAAATTCTTTAAATTTTTTGTTTATAATTTGGAAAAATGGATTTATTATTTTTAATGATAAGGTAATTATTTTTAAATAGATACCATTTATTTTTGGACATTATGAATATTAACTTCAGTAATTATTTTTAATTACCATGGTTAAAGGGAAAATTGAGTAAATAAGGGTAAAAAATAATATTATAACAATATAAAACAACCCTAAAACATGTCTTAATATTAATTTATTATTAATAGATGAAGAGAAACACCCTTAGGCATAATTGTTTTTATTTTATAACCACTGGTGTTTGAAAAGGACATCTTATAATATTTAATTTAAAGTAAAGAGAAATATAACATAAAAATACATCGTTTAAAAAAAAAATAATGTGGTGTTATATAATTGATATATTGCACTATAAAAATTAATTATAAAGAAAAAAATATTTATTACATCATGGTATTTTATTTCTAATTTTTAAATAATAAATAAAAATTTTTATTTATGCCATAGTGAAGATACATCGATTACCTTATTAATGAAATATTCAAATAAATGATATAATAAACATTAAAATAAATGAAAAATGATTATTTTAATGCCATCCATGAATTTTTTCTTGGAAATTGACATGTGAGGGATGATATAATTCCTTTTTTTTGAGTAATAAAGTTTTCATGACTTAAATAAATTATTTATTAAATAGTGTTAAAATAGACAAACATGAGTTTATAAAAAAAATACTATTTTATTAAATGATATAATAGTCTCAAAAATTTTAGAATTGTCCAAATGACTTATATAAAGTAATTTTTTTAACAATGATTTACTTTTTGATCTCTTGTAATTTTATAGTACCTATAGAAACCAAATTATATGAAAATACAGAAAGACATGGTAAGCGTTAATGTTTTTTTAAGTAAGGTTTAATGTTTAATGATATGGTTAATATTATGACCTAAACATGTATAAAACCTATTGTTTTAGAGGATTTAGACATATAATCCTATTATACTCTAAATTAATAACTTTTTATCCCTTAGAAACTGAAAATCTATTAGTAATAAATTAATATTTCAAGACTTTCCTAATGTGCCCCTCCTCCCTCTTACAAAAGGCCACCCCTCTACCCAGTTACTCACACCTTTAATGCCCCTTGGCTCGACCAAATTCTACTCAAATAATCACCCACAATCCATACCTTCCTTATATTGTCCAAACATTGGGCATAAATCTATCCTAAAAAGATGTTTTTTGAAAACCGAAAAGAGATACACAAAAAAGAGGTTATTTTTTTAATCACATTTTAAAAATTATTTTCATCTTCTACTTCTTCATCCTATGTTGTTTCCAAACTAAATAAATAAATAATGTATACACTACATGATGAGATGTTATTAAAATTATGTGGAAATGTTATACATACTCATATCCATCATACGAATAACAATTTCACCATGTGTTCCAATGTATGACTTACCATCTCCACACTGTGGTGTAACTTTTTTTAAAAAAATAAATAATTTGGATGGGTATATTGATGAGTATAATGAATATAATTATTTAATATAACATTATAATTATTTTTTATAATTAATATACCATCCAATTCCACACCTTTTATCTATTATGTGAATTATATCGTTGCTTGTTCGTACGTACGACCAACCGTCTCCACGACGCAATGAAATTAATTTTCCAAGTTAAGCATTCAAGAATGATTACAATGTATATATATATAATAAGCATGAAATATATAACATAATAATGATAATATATATATATATATGTATAATTTTCATGCTTCCATTCGATTTAATAAGGAAATGGCAACAACATTCATTCATACGTATAACCTACCGTCTCTATGAGCATTGTAATCCATTTCATTTATCTATATATTATATATATTTCTATAACACATATATCTGACATGTAAATCATGTTTTTCATTATAGAAGTCATTAAATCACGATCTATGTAATAATATTATGAATAACAGGTCATAACACATACGATAAATGAAACGATTATTGCCAAAAAAACTTTTAACATGGAATTGATAAATAAATGGGAAATATAAAGTTATAAGTGTATTGTATATGATATCCTAAATAATATAATGGTTCTATTTCAAGTTCATAATATTTTTAAACCCACTATATAGTAGTTTTAGACACATATCGAAGAAATCGGACCTAAGGTAAGGGATAATGCTGCAATCTCATTATTATCTGATATTATTTCTTCGTAATTATTTACTGGGGTATACTTATCATTCACATTAATTTTTCTTAAATATATAATATTATTTATATTATTATACTAATTTTTGAAGTCATTTTTTATGATTTTGGAATTTTTTTTAAACAGTATGGATGAAATATTTTAATCTTTTTCCATACAATGTACTTTCTGACTTTTCAAGGAAGAGGATGAGAAGAATGTTTTATAACATATACAGCATGATTTGATTTTTATATCTTCTTAATTCCTTTTTTCCATAAATCTTCCTCTACACGATTTCAAGTTTATTTTCAATGGGATACTTTCCTTTTAAAATTGTGCAGCATTTTGAGAAAAGAAATCCTTTTTGAAGAAAAAAAGATATTTTCCTCAAGAATTAATTTCATGTGTTTTTTAAAAATTATTTTCCATCTCAGATGACATACAATAATGTTTCTATCCCTATTATTACATTTATTTTATTGTGAATAAGATGGAATTATTTTTATAAAATCCATTTATTTTAAATTGAGTGTGATTGAATGATGTTTAAGAAACCCATTTTATTTCTTGGGTTATGATAAGATGAATGATTTATATTTTTATAGAACATTTAAGAATTATTTCAATATGATATGGGTGGGACCTATATCTCCCTCTAATGAAATAGGTCAAGATTTACATCTAATGATATAGACATGACTCGAATAGAATGTAAATCTTGTTCACCAATACAGGGATGGAGCGAAGAGTAAATTTGGTTCCGTAATACTAGGATGTAACAACATATAAATCTACACTATGGAAAAAATGTTCTTTTGAGACGATATTTTTGCGACTGGAATTAATCCCGTCGCAAAAAGTCCTTTATGGAGGTTATTTACGACGGGATTTAGGGTCCTGTCGCAAAAGGTAATGTGTGGTTTGGCATGTGGTTCACACCAAACCGTGGGAAGGTTATTTGCGATGAGAAAATATTCTCGTCGCAAATAACAACGACGCTAAATGATTTTTTTTGCGACGAGATCTTGGCCCATCGCAAAAAAGTGTCTCAGAAGGACACTTTTTGTAACGGGTCCCTTCGAAACTACCGGTGACGGTAAATGGTTTTTTGAGACGGGATATTGGCCCATCACAAAATGAGTGCCGGTATGAACCTTTTTGCGATGGGTCCCATCACAATTTCCTATTTAACCACCGACAACAATTAATGCGGGAAAAGGTATTTGCGATGGGGATCCCGTCGCAAATAGTCCCATCACAACTAATCTAACCTATATATTCCCCCCTCCATTTTTCTTTCTCATTCCCTCAATTCTTATTTCCTCTCTCTCTAAAATCTATTTGTTGACTGGAATTTTCTCAGAGTTAGTTTTTTACGGAGAAGTTGTGAAGTCTTTTACATCAATAAGAGATCATGTTTAAAAGTATTTATATTTTATTTAATTTATTATTTAAATCATTTTATGATTATTGTTATTATTTATTATTATTTATTATTCATTTATTACTAATTATTAGTAGAAATGAATAATAAATAGTAATAATTAATAATAATTAGTAATAAATAGGAATAATTAGAATTAATTAGTAATAATTAGGAATAATTAGTAATAATTAGGAATAATTAGTAATAATTAGTAATAATTATGAATAATTAGTAATAATTAAGAATAATTAGTAATAATTAAAAATAATTAGGAATAATTAGGAATAATTAGCAATAAATAAGAATAAATAGGAATAAATAGGAATAAATAGGAATAATTAGTCATAAATAGGAATAAATAAGAATAATTAGGAATAATTAGTAATAATTTGTAATAATTAGTAATAATTTGTAACAATTAGGAATAATTAGGAATAATTAGTAATAAATATTAATAATTAGGAATAATTAGATAAAATTATCAATAATTAGCAATAATGAGCAATAAATAGGAACGAATAGGAATAAATAAGTATAAATAGGAATAAATAAAAATAAATAGGAACAAATAGGAATAAATAGGAATACATAGCAATAATTAGGGATACATAGTAATAATTTGGAATACTTAGAAACAATTTGTAATTATGTGCTACAATTAGGAATACTCAGCAACAATTAGGAAAAATTAGCAACAATTAGGAATAATTAGCAACAATTAGGAAAAATTAGCAACAATTAGAAATAATTAGAAACTATTAAGTAGAAAATACATTATAATAAATTGTAATACCTTATAAAATTATGGAACAATTTTCTGTGGATTGACGACACTCCTTTTGCTCGATGACTCTTCTCTATTCAACATTCACTGACTCAAAACATTAAAAAAAGTATGCCTATATGAATACATATCCAATATCGTATACACGAGTTTGAATATGCATTCGTGGGACCACATATTTAATAATGTGTTTAGATGGTGACAATTGTAAGAAGATGATTCATCGATGAAAAGGGGGCTATTTTGTCCGACAACTCATTTACTTGAAACATTCTCAGACAGAAATCACAATGAAGAATCTTCTTGGAGGTACACATATACATTCTCATATGAACTAGAATGAATATGTATACCTTCGAGCATATTCTTTATTGTGATTTCGGTGTGAGATAGTTGGAGGTAAATGAGTCATAAAACAAAAGAGTAGTCGTCAATACATTAGAAATCATGTATCCCAAAAATAATGGTAATTATTAATAAGTTCTTGTAATTAATTATCCTTTTTTTAGATAATATTTTTATAATTTTAAATTATTCAACAAGAGTAATGATTTTATATTTTGTACAAAAATATGGAACAAGGGAGTCACCAACAGACATTATTAGATGATCGCACATGGATAAATCACAATTGAAATCCAAACTAATCAGGTTTAAATCCTATATATATTGAGGGTGTTAAATATTTCATATCATTTGCATCATAAAAACCATAATATTTTTTGGAAGGAACAATAAAGTGTCCTTGTAAGAAATGTGCTCTGAGAATGTTTGACACGTTTGACAAGGTTAGGGGACATCTTTTCACTTTGGTTTTCATCTAGATTATGTTTTCTGGTATCAAAAGAGTGAATGCAGTTCTAGAGAAGATACTAATAACTTGATTCTAGATCCTTCATAGTTTCAAAATTTAGTACATGATGTTGAAGGTCCATCTATTCAACAAACTGAAACTCAAGATGATGTTTATTTTCTCTTGAGTTGGCACCATTCCAATTTTATGAGTTATTGAGGTCTTTGGAGGAATCATTATATCCTTGTTGCAAGGTAAGAAAATTAGAAGTTGTTATAAAATTTATGGCTATTAAATCAAATAATGGAATGTCAATCAATTGTTTTGATCAGATAATTTCTTTGGTTAAAAGAATGTTACCTGAAGGAAATATGTTGCCTACAAATTAATTTAAGAGAAAGAGGCTGGTTCATAATCTGGGCCTTAGTTATCTGAAGAATCATTCTTGTCCAAATGATTTCATCTTATATTCTGGTGAAAATGATTCGTTGGATAGTTGTCCCGCATGTGGACAATCAAGGTATAAATAATCACAACCAGGGATGTCTGGATCAATTCCAGTAAAACAGTTGAGATATTTCCCCCTTACACCCAGGTTGCGGAATTTATGTATGTCTCAGAACACAACATCAATGATGCCATGACAAAAAACCAAGATTTCAACTGATAAAAGATTTAATCATCAATATTATTGTGATTCCTGGAAAAATTTTGGCCATCGGCACCCGTATTTTTTCTTTAGAAGGTCAAAACGTGCGATTTGGCCTTTCTACTGATGGTTTATGTCTTTTTGGTTCTTATGGTAGTCAGTATTCATGTTGGCATGTCTTTATAACTCCGTACCATTTACCTCCATTGATGTTGATAAAGGATCCATATATCTTTTTGACCTTATTAATCTGAGGACATCTGAAAAAGAATATTGATGTTTATTTGAAACCATTGATGGATGAGTTAAATTCATTATAGAGTGATGGTGTTAGTATATATAATGTTGCCGAGAAACAAAGTTTCATATTAAAATCTGCATTGATGTAGACGATTAGTTACTTTACAGCATATGGCATGTTATCTTTCTGGAGTACACATGGTCTAAAATCATGTCCTTACTGTATGAAAGACAACAAAGACTTTATGCTATTCAATGGAATAAACCATTCTATTTTGATTTTCATCCTAGATTTCATCCAACCGATCTCCCTTTTCGGAGGAACAAATATCATTCTAGAAATGTTACAATTGAAAGGGACGAACCACCAAAAATGATCTCAGGTACAGATTTAAAATTCATTTATCTTCATTACCTCCAATCACATTTGGGCCAATAGTAAACAAATAAAAAATTCATGGATTTCAGAAAGAACATAATTGGATAAAACGAAGCATTTTTTGGGATCTTCCATATTGTTCTGATTTTTCAGTCCGCCATATGTTGGATGTCATGCATATTAAAAACAACTGTTTTGATAATATATTTCATATAGTTTTGGATACACCAGGTAAGACCAATGATACTGTAAAGGCATGATTAGATCTTTCCCAAATTTACAGGCGACTAGAACATGAACTATTTGAAAATGTCAGATCATAGCGGTTAATGAAGCCAAAAGCAGCTTATACACTATCCAAAGAGAGTCGCTTATTATTTTGTTAGTGGATTTCATATTTGAGACTTCCATAGGGCTATGATTCCAATTTGGAAAGATGTATTATGAATGGTTATATTACCGGATTAAAAAGTTCTAATTTTAATGTTATAATAGAAAGACTTATGCCAATTTGATTCAATGGATTGTTGAATTATATGATTTGGGATTCGATAACAGACATATAATATATTTTTTGAGACACTTGTGCAGAGACAACAAACTATGATGTGCTAAGAAAACTGGAAGAAGATGTTTCTTTAATTATATGTAAACTGGGAAAAACCTTTCCACCGACTTTCTTTGACTCAATGGAACATATGATATTACATTTTCCACATGAATCTAAAAAGTGGAGGTCCAGTATAGATTCTATGGATGTACCCATTCAATATATGCATGTAGAAATTAAAGAAAAAAGTACATAACAAAGAATCAGTTAAAGGCTTAATTACTGAAGCTTATTTTCAAGAGGAGATTGCTTTTTTCTTCTCTCATTATTTTGAATCTGAATATCCCTCAAAACACAATCACATGGGATGAAATGAAGGGATTGTTAATTAAGAAATGGAAAATAAATTATCATTTTTTAATCAGCTTAATCTTGGATTCGGTGGAGTTCATGAATGATGGCTTTCAGATGATGAACATCACAGAGCTCATACATATGTTCTGCTCAACTGGGAATAAATGACATCATTTGTGCTCTGATTCCTTCTATCACTTATTCTATAATTTATGTTACAATATGTAAACATATTTTATTTATATGATATATGATAATCATATCAAGAAACAACTGCCCCAAATTACAAAAGTTTCTCTTGAATAATGAAGAAAAAAATTTATCAATGATTTCAAAAACTGGTAACATGAATTATTGATGGTTTAAAATCAATTCTATTTATTATTTATTATATTGATAATTGTTTTACAAATTTACATGTGTCTCGACATGATGATAAAATTGATAAGAGACTTTGTATATTGAGTAACCTACCATCCAAAATGGTTAATTCTTATAATTCATATATGGTGAATGGTTTTAGATTTCGTACACGTTTATATGGAGAATAAAAAACAATGAACAAGGAGTTTTCTTAACAGGATCACATCACAAAGAAACTGAAGTTGAATTTTATGGAATTTTGGATGAAATTATTGAGTTTTGTTATCAAGGATAGAATTATATATCGTTGTTAAAATGTTGGTGGTTGGATACTGATAGTGGCTTGCATGTTTATACGGCTCATGGAATCATCGATAATCAATATAAAAGTCTTCTTATTGTAAATGAACAATTTTTACGGGATCAACATGCACATAAACTTTATTATGAAATATACTGTGCTACTTTAAGAGACTTCAGCGATTGGTGGAGCATAATAAAATGGAATCTCAGAAAAATTAGTTTAATCAAACTGAATGTGGTTCTACTGAAGTGAAAGGAATTGAAAATTTTCAACAGACTTCTCAAAATCCATATTTTCGCAGTGAGACGTGAATATCTATGATTACACCCCACAATTAAGGATTTATGATGATGAAGATTTTAATGATGTTACAAATGAATTTGAAATGAAAAGAGATGATGAAATTGAAACTCATATAGATATTGATGATGCTGAGGAGGAAGATGAATACATTGACATTGACAGTTATGGAGATGAGGATGAAGATGGAAATTGACAGAGTTAATTACTGGTTATAATCATAACTAATATATATTTATATATAATAGTTATTTTCAACTATCTACTAAAAACAATAATTATGTGTTTCAGATGGATCCTGTTCTATTTCGTGAGTTGCTAGAGGCTGGGAAACCTTTGGATGTGGGGGATTTTGGATCATCTAACCCTTAGCATACAGGAAGTTTAGGGGGGTATACAGAGGGGGTGCGGTCTTGAAAGACTCATGATTCCTAACCCTATCCTCGAGCGACATCCACATATAGGCTTCGATCTACGCACAAAGAGGTATTCTAATTTGTATATTAAAGTTACCTCTCATTTAATTTATTTATATATACAATTATTGTTTGATTATTTATTCCTTTTTCATAGTTTTTTGCATGTAGCTGTTGGATAGGGGAGCGCTATCTTGCAGAAATATTTTTCGCAGTCATGGATCACATGGGAATAGATTCTCATTGATGTGTAGATTGATATGTTCAATCATTGGATGGTACGTAAATAAATAATAGATATTTTGAAATTTATATTATTAATAACAGGATATTATAAATTATTTGTAGGGTTTATGATATTCCATCGATGATAGCATGCATGACATTATCCACACAGCATGGCAGGTGTCTATGCGTGACCGTTTTCCATCAGTTTTTGCACAATTTGGGAAGAACGACCATTAAGAAAGCAAGAGTGACAGAATATGATGAGTCATGTAGATCCCACCAACTAGAGTACATTTCATCTCATGTTTGGGATAGATTATTTTTACACTGTTTGCGTGGTGGATTTCAGAGTATATCTTTATTGGGTCGACTGAACCAGGGGAGACAAGAGGTGACACATCTAGCTGGTAGCTGTACATTTAGTACGCATAGAGAGAATCTGGTAAGATTCTTTTTAAAATTTTTTATATATCATTAAATATAAATAGTTTATTTTTAATTTCTATAGGTATTCAAGCATCCCGATATTACAGAGTATGACATTTATCGGAGGATGTATTGTGATCCAGCCACTGGAGAGATTATAGGTGATCACTAGAGTTGGATTGTTGTTAGTATTATTTTTTTAGTTTTAAAATTAACTACCTATAAAATTTTCACAATTTTAATTTCAAATTGGAATTGAATGATTCATAGGAGGCTACAACCTCTAACATAGAGGCTGAGAGTCAGGATGTGATCACTGATCAGACCAGTGCCCACTATTACGATGAGGCGGCATGGATACAGGTGACTCAGTATGTCTTTGAGAAGGGCCGAGTAGTTGGTATCGACTCTCATCTGACTCTTGGTATTTATTATGGTACTGTTGCATTGTCGGCATCCATCTTGAGAGGAGCTCGTGGAGAGGCATCATCTTCTGCCTCATAGTATCAGGAGCAGTTGCGAACTCATACATAACTTGTAGAGAGTTTGCAAAAGCAACATAAAGAGATGTGTCGGTAGAAGCAGCAACAACAGCAGCACGAGGAGGATATGCGTCGATGGAAGTAGTAGCATCACGAGTAGATAGAGTACATGTGCCGTCTGATACATAGTTTAGGGATGTATTTTTTCCACCATCTTTTACAGCTCCTCCACTACATCCAGAAGATGACCCCCCTGTGATTTTTTTATGTTTCAAACATTTGAATTCAAGATTTGTGGTAATATTAACTATTTATAGTTTATTTCTTTTATATAGGTTTAAATATTTAATAATTTAATTTTTTTCTAATTTTTTACTATTTATTATTAGTATTATATTTTTTAATATTTGTTTATTTTAATAATAATAATAATAAAAACAATTTATGATTTTTTTATATATTTTTGTAAATATTGAGAATTTTTTATTTTTTTTATTTTTTTATTATTTTAATAATATTAACATTAATTTTTCATTAATCATATTTTTTTAAAAATATATTTTTTAGTATTAAATGTTTTAATGATTGTTTATTTTAATAATAATAATAATAATATTTATGATATTTTTATATTTTTTTAGAATATTGAGAACTTTAATATTTTTTAATTTTTTATTATTTTAATAGTATTAATATAATTTTTTCAATAATTATAAGTCTATTATATATTTTTGTATGTTGTTTTGTATTTGCAATGCGGCCTTTTCCGATGGGCTCCCATTGAAAATAGTTTAAATATAAATTTTTTTAAAAGAAGAGTATTTACGACGGGCTCGTCACAAAAGTTTATATATATATAATGTTATCAAAGGCTTATTTGTGACGGGACCGTCCCAATTACTATTTATGATGGGCCCGTCGCAAGTACTATTTATGACTGGCCCGTCGCAAAAATTATTTGCGACCGGCCCATCGAAAAATGATTATGTATGTGTAATGTATATAATCATAGACTTATTTTTAGTGGGGAAGTGGACAGTCACAAATACTATATCTTGGGACGAGCCCATCGCAAAAAATAGTGTTTTTGATGCTGTTTTCTGCAACGGGCTATTTGCGATGGGGCCCCATCGCTAAATACTATTTGCGACAGGATCCAGTCGTAAATAGCCTATTTTTTAGTAGTTATAGTTTAGTAATAAAGAACTGGAAAATAAAGTACATCTTTTTTAGTAAAACAAGGATGGAATGGAAAGTAAACCAGGTTCAATAATTGTAATTTTCAACTATGATTGTATTGGCAGCAATTCCCTGGCTACTTTGGAAATCATATTATGTGTTTATTTGGTTTCCACAATTCCATGTTTTATGTAAATGTTATTTTATCATGGTTCATTTTAATTTATGATTTATGCCTTTGGAATTTCCAAGAATTAATTCATGACTCATGATTTTGATATTCAAAATTTATGTTCATGTTTTACAATATTTTGTTTATTTTTTGTTTGATGTTCTTCATGTTTACCCATACTCATCATTTTATCTCACCCTTCTGATGTTTTCTTTTCCCCAAAATATTAATAATGTTTTTAGGTTGGAAAACTAATGGGGAAGTTCATAATGGGAGATGTTGAAGATCTTTCACCAAGCTAGAAGAATGTTTTATGAGTTTCCAAAGTCACTAAACTAATTTGGTATTTGGGTGTCTATTTTTTTAATGAATTATGTATTTCAAAAAATAAATGTAATGTCTATGTTCATCATTCTTTGGCCATTATAGTTGGTATTAGAGAATATATTTACTCATCCATTGAAAACTAGGATGTGAAAACATTAGTGATATCGCCAGAGATATTTATATGGATATGTATAAGGATGTCCTAAGGATAAGTCAAGTATAGGTTACCATCCTAGGGTTGTTGTGATAATCATGAAAAAACTAGGGTTAATCTAAAGATATCACATATTGAATTATTATAAGTAATTTGACTTACTTATGTGTTTCTATTCTTTGATATGTATTTCTCACATTTTGCTTTCTAGTCTTAGTCAATAGACCGAACTACATAGCACATAGTTAACCATTGATTATTTTATATGTGGAAAGTATAGGAATTATGATGATCAGTTTCCTAAGTGGAAATACAATAAAGATAATCCAGAAAATGGTACACATATTGGGCATAATGCTAAGGATAAATAGATTTTAATTGACATGTGAAAGGTATGTGATGTTCTTCTAATATTTTTTTCAGTAAACCTAAGAGACATGAGGTTGATAAACCTTAGAACACTATTCATATATCAGGAAAGACGAAGATGATGGATCATGAGTAATTTTTTAAGAATAATAATGGATGATTGAGGTGTATATGTTTCAGAATTCAAAGATTATGGTATATGAATCATGAAATATATATGTGATTTTGGAAGAAGATTTGCATTTGGTATTGGAAAGTATATGTTTAATAGTTCTAAGGAGACAATAAAGTTATTGAGGGGTAAGGTGATAAACTTGGAGAACACATGATCAAGGGAAAGAAAACCCTTATTATATCCATTATGTTAACAGAATGATGTTTGGGTAAAGATATATTAAAATTTAATAAGTAAATTGGATGATTTTGGTTTTTTGAAAACTAAATATGGGTTTTTAAGCAAGAGGGTTATGCTATCATAGATGAAGTATACAACCATTCAAGACTTAAAAAATAATCTACTATGTTTTGGAAAATAGGAACATGAATTTTTTCAATAAGGATATCTAATAATCTAGGTTGTGACCTTGAATCAAGATAAGAAATGATGTTACCAACTAGATATACCTTATGATATATGGGGGATAAATGTTAAGAAAGATTATTTCACCACTTTCTAAAGTTTTAGATTTTCAGTTTTTAGAAGGATTGTAATTTATCCATTTATAGATAGAATAAGTTATACCATGGTTCAAGATTATTAGATTAATGTATTATCTCCCTAATGGTGTACTTATGAATGTTTGATAACCTATTCTATCATTTTTTAAAGACAAATGGAATGAGCTATCATTTTCTTTGATGTCTTATGTTGTAGGCTACACCAAGATTAGTTAGCACTACATGAAACACCTTAAAAGATTGAAGTATAAATAACACTATTCTTGGATAGTGTTAAACAAAATTTAATTTTCTTATTAGAGAATTAATTTCATTAATGACGGAATATAAGTGATAACTAAATATTATAACCTAGTCATTATGTTTGTAGGAATTAATAGTGTTAGCTTCCTTCTAAAAAACTATTTCAATGAAAATATTTGAGTCGTTAACATAATAAAATCACTCTTTATGGATTTTATTAGGGAAATATATATTTCATATATTCAATGTAATGTTTTTAATTTATATAATTTGTTTCCTAGTTAGGATATAAGAACAAATATGATTTTTTCAGATAAATGATGTTATTTTCAAAAATATATTGTTTAAGTACCTATTGATGGAGAACCCTATTTAAATCTTGTTTTGACAATTTTATATTTTATATTTGAAAAAATATACTTTTCATTAGAAGAGAGACATTGAAATTTACCTGGGATAAAATTTTGGTATTTTTTGATTAAATTCATATGTTAATGAATAGTGAAAAATATTTCATTTTTAATCAAAACTGCATTTTCATCTAATTTATTTATATTGATAAATTTTATTTTTAATTTTTATAAAGATTAATTAGATTATGTTTTTATCATTTAATCTAATGTTGTTCATTGAAATTAATTTCACATTTAATGTGTGCATAAACACATATCAATCTCTTTATAATTTTTACTTCTTAAAAACCCATTTCTCGTGTTGATAATGGGAATTAATTTTAAATTAATTTATGAAAATTCTATGATTTAAATTTAGAAAATTGGATTTTTTTTATTTTGAATTTGATGTTATAAATTATTTAAATAAGTACCTTTTATTTTTGGACATTATGAATAGTAACTTCAGTAAATATTTTTATTTACCATGGTTAAAGGGTAAATCACATAAATAAGGGAAACACGTTATATTAAAATATTTTAAAACTACCTTAACATGTGTATTAATATTATTTGATGAGTTGTAGAAGACCAAAAATCCCTTATGCTGATTTTTTGTCATTTGATAACCACTTGGGTTTGAAAATGACATGTTAAAATAATTAATTAAAAGTATAGGGAAATATAACATAAACATATATATTTTTACTAAAAAATGATTACTTTGGGTATATATAATTGATATATTTGACTATAAATATAAATTAAAAAAATAAAAATATTTCCTACATTATGGTATTTTATTTATAATTTTTAGACACCAAATAAATAATGTTATTTAAGACACAATGATGATGAAATGATTACCTTTTCAATGAAATATTCAAATAAATGATACTATAAATAATAAAATAAATGTAATATGAACATTTTTATGACATAAATGATTTTTTAGATGAAACTGAATTGTTACTGATGATTTAATTAATTTTATTATAATGAATCATGTTTTAATGTCTTAAAAAAATAAATAAATTACTAAATAGTGTCAAAATTGACAAAAATGAGTTTTCAAAACAAATACTATTTTATCAAATGATATAATAGTCCTAAAAATCTAATATTCGGCCAAATAACATATATAATGTTAAAAATGTCCATAAGTATCCACTTATGGTTCTTTATTCATTTTATAGTAACTATAGTGACAATATATTATGAAAATACAATAAGACATGGTTAGAGTTAATGTTTTTGTCTAAGGGTTAATGATAAAAGATAATGTTAATTTTTTGACCTAAAATTGTCTAAAACCTAAAAGTTGAAAGGATTTAGACCTCTAATAATTCTATCATCTAGATGTATCACTTTTTATAAATTAGAAAACGAAAATCAATTTTTAGTAAATTAATATTTCAGTACTTTCTTAAAGTGCCCATCCTCCCTCTTATAAAAAGACACCACCTCTACCCACTTACACACACCATTAAAGCCCCTTGGATCAATAAAATTATTCTAAAATTAGCTCCCAACATCACTCCCATAATTTTAAAGTCCACACATTGTGATGAAATCTATCCTATGGAGACCGTTTTTGAAAATATAAAGAAGATACTTGAAAAAGAGTTAATTGTTTTACCACCCTTTCAAAATTCATTTCTTATTTTATTTCCACTAATTAGGTTGTTTTAAATCTAAAGTAACAAATCCAGTTTCCTTTTTATTATGAGATGTTATTATAATTATTTTACAACCTTATATTTACTTATATTTATCATAGTAATAACAATATCACCATGTGTGCGTAAGTACGATTTACCGTCTCCATGAAGTGGTTTAATTTTTTACTAATAAATGCATAATTTGGATGGGTATAATGATGAGTATATTTGATGTAAATAATGAATATAACATTATAATTATTCATTACAATTAATATACCATCAAATTTCATTCAATATAACCATTAAGTGAATGATATCATTCCTTGTGCGTACCTGCAACCTACCGTCTCCATGACGCGATTAGATTTATTCACCACCTTAACCATTCCAGAATGATTATAAAGTATATATAATAAATAATCAAAAAAATATGAAATAATATTTCTACTAGTTTAATGTGTGAATATATTTATATATATATTTCATTTACTTTATTCCATTCAATTCAATAAGGAAACAAAAATAGCATTCATGCGTACGTACGACCTACCATCTCTATGAAGGATTATTCTATTTAATTTATCTATCTATTATATATATTTATATACTGAGTATATATCTTATATAAATCATGTTTTACATTCTGGAAAAATGTAAATCGTTTTCTATGTAATAAGATCAATAATAAAAAATAAAAACATGCATGATAAATAAAACAATTATTACCCAAAACACCAATTTAGCATGGACAAAATAATGGGATATTAATCCCACATGAATATTTTCTTACCTTATAGAAAATAGTAAACATTAAAAATATGGTAAGGGGATCATGGGGGTCTGAAAAAGTGAATACCAAGGGCATCCCCTAGAGCCACCTCCATGCCGCCCGAGGGGAGGGAACTAGTAGAACTATACACCATAAGGGGAGGAGAAGGGGAGGCCCTAGAGGTCAGGAAGTCTGCCATATGATTTCCCTCACACCATGTATGAAGAGTCTGAATGTTTTCCAGGAGAAGAGGTATTCACTTGCGGATGATATAAAAAATGTGACTAGGTGTCAGAGAGACTCCCTTAAGGGGGGACCAGATGATTTTGGAGTCAGTTTCCACCACAGTGAGGGGGATGTTCTGTGAGTTGCAGAGCTCCATCCCGATAACCAGGGCCCTTGCCTCTTACATCAAAGAATCCCCATTTCCAATGAAACCGCTGAAATCCATGATAAATTAACCAGATGGGTCATAGACCACTTCGCCTCCCCTAGTAATGCCATGTCTGTACGCACCATCAGAGTTTATCTTAAAGCCCTGAACAGGGGGAGTCTATCTCACCCAAAACCCCAACTACAATGGGAAGGAGTGGGGATATTCTAATTCCATAGAAGCACCTAAGGTATGGTTCCTCTTCATGCCTGTTGTGGGGGGTAACCAGATTAGCAAAGAGGCATCTGGTTCTAAAGACCTGGCCATGGGAAGATGTACGAAAATCATTGTGACACGCCCTGTTGCGGGCCTGGAATATACACAAAAAACCCACCGCCAAGAGGATGAAATGGATGAATTCCTCTTCTAGCTCATATCTCCACTGAACCAGCGCTGGAGGAAGTCCTCATGTTTCACAAAGCCTCCCAATGTAGTGATGGGATCACCGAGGGAACTCCATACACACCTAACCCAATCGCCCTGGACAAAAAGATAGAGAGTGGTCTCCTCCTAGGGGTCGCGATAGTAGGAACATCTCGACGCAATATAAATACTTCTGGATTTGATATCCATATCAGTTTGGATTGACTTGGATCGAGCCCTCCAAAAAAAAAGTTGAATTTGGAAGAGATAAACTTTCACCACAATATCTTACCCCTAGGGTCTAAAACCGTCCACATGTGCATGGCCCTTCTATACACCTTGGCTGAGAACCTCCCATCTGGGGATGCCGAGAAGATGAATCTATCAGCTGAGCCGTCCAGATAAATGTTGTCAAAGTTAGCTTTCTTGGTGGGGTCACATATTGACTTGATAAAAGGAAGGGTGGAGGCTTGCCTCCTTGAAGGACATGTCAGGGGTTGGGCATCCTATGTATCCTTGTACTCCAACCCCCCAATTGCATTCCCAGAAGATGGAGTCACCCCAGCCAATAATACAGAGGGATCAGTCCATGAGGAGGGGTATGTTACCGTAGATAGAGGCCCACATAGGAGAAGGTTTCTTGGATGTTTCCATAAAACTGTACTCGTACGTTGATATGATAAAGCGGCTCCAAAAAGATTTATCCTCTATCACCTCCCAGGTCATCTTGCCCTGCAAAATGAACATTGACACTCCCAGCCACTTAACATTAATTCCTCGATGCTCTAGGGGTTTCGACAGTATTTCCCAGGAGGCCCAATGTCACCTACCCTTGCTATGAGCATCCCACAAAAAAGAATTTAGTACCCTCTCAATTTGAGTAATTTTAGCTTTGGGGACTCTGATAACCGCCATGATGTGCATGGGGATTGAGGATAAAACACAATTGATGAGGGTGATTGTACCATCAAAAGAGAGAAAAATATTTTTTCAGTTATTAATACGGCTAATGAATTTGTTCGATATATCCTCAAAGTGCTAGATGTGAACTCTGTCAGGTGCTAATGGAGCTCCAAGATAAGTCATGGGAAAGTGCTTGCCGTGGATACCAAGGATTTCTTTGACATTACTAATCATTCTCCCTGAGAAGTGAGAATAAACGAAGATCCCACTCTTCTCCTTACTGATAAGCAACCCTCTCCACTTACAATACTCCTCCATTATCCTTCCAAAGTTCCTAATAGAGGAGGTTCACCCATTGTTGAAGAACATAGAATCATCCGCGAAGAGTAGATGAGAAACCCCAGAGAAGTGAGCGCCACTATGAAAAGTTTGTATCCCTTCAGCCTATGTTATGAGAGAAATGTACCTACTAAGAGTGTCCTACTAAATAATGAATATATTAGGAGATAGTGGGTCACCCTGTTGCAGGCCCTTGACTGTTTTGATAAATCCACACTACCTCCCTACAAAGAGAATATTGAACCATGGAGAGCGGAAAATAAAACTTTTTTGAAGAAGAAATTATACATCCCACAAGAATAATGTTAAAGTATTTTATCCAAATTATTTTCCATAGGGTTATGATTATATAAAATTTATTACTTGAAGTTTATTATGTTTAAGTATAATTTTTTTATGAAATCCATTTATTTTATATAGATTATGAGGGAATTATGTTCAATAAACACCTTTTATTTCATGGATTCTACTATAAATAATTATTTATATTTTATGTAACATGTTTGAATTATTTTAGTATAAGATATGGTGGTACTTATACCTCCAGCCAATTAATTAGGTAAATATTTATATCTCATTATATAGACATGAATGGAATAGAATGGAAAGTAAATATGGTTCAATAATACATGGCTAGAATGACAAGTAAATATGGTTTAGTAATATTGGGTTAGAATGACAAGTAATTATAGTTAAATAATACAGGGCTGGAATGGAAAATAAATATAATTTAGTTACTCATGGTTGGAATGAAATGTAAACATGGTTTCATAATGATATTTTTCCACTATGATGGTCTTAGCACCAATTCCATGGATACTATGGAAGTCAAATTATTTTCATATTTTGTTTCCACAATTCCATTATTTTTTCATTTTTATTTTATCATAGTTCATGTTCATTTAAGATTTTTGTCTTTCAAATTTCCAAGACATAATTCAAGGCTCACAATTTTTATATTAAAAAATTATGTTCAAGTCTAATTTTTATGTTTTGTTTGACATTGATCATGTTTACCATTATTGAGCATTTGAGATAACCATTTTTAGTTTTTATTTTCCCCAGGATATAAAGAATGATTTTAGGTAGGAATACTAAGAGGGAAGATCTGTATGGGTGATGTTTATGATCTTTCACCAAGATAGAAGAATGTGTGTCGAGTTTCCAAGAGCACTAAACTAATAAAGTCTTTGGTCGTCTATTTATGTAATTTATTATGTATTCTGAAAAATAAATTTAATGTACATGTACATTATGCTTGGTTTCTTAGAAGCACTATAATACTGGGTTTGGTTTCATTACACAAGTTCCATAAAAAATATTTCTCATTGAAGAAGTTCAAGAGGTAAATTTCCTTTTTTTTTCTTTCAATCTATTATATATATATATATTTTCTTATCATCTCTTTAAATACCTACACCAAAGTCACATGGTTACTCTATTATACCTTATATAATTTAATATAATCATGATAATGGTATATCAATAATCAATTATTTTATCTTACCCATTTATTCTAAAAATTAAAACATCATCTACGAGATACCGATTTAAGAACATTGTGGATGATGAGTTTTCATTTTGTAATTTTTCCTTCTATAATTGTAATAAAAATATTTTTATGGTCAGAATAGACTATAATATATGTATTAAAAATTATTTAATGTTATTAAACCAGTATATATACATAGTATTAATTAATAAAACAAAACTAGTGCATGATAATTGGAAAAATGCCAAAATAATCTATATGATAAGAAAAAATTCAATATCTAATGAATCATCAATATATCTTGAATCATAATGTTATATAAGAAAATTTATTCAAATTTATGTTCATTAATAACATATAATTTCAATCATTTATAACTATTCAAATTTTACATGATCTTCCATACTTTTATACAAATGAACCAACCATGAAAACCAAGGAAAGAAACACTCCCGAATGATAATGTGGAATCTTATAACTCATCAAAAACTCCATAAATGAACTTAATTGATTTATAATAAATAAAATATATTTTTAATAGGTTCTAAATTAAATTATTAATGAATCTACTTTCATTATCAAGGTCCTTCTGTGAATGTTCATAAGACTTTCTGATATAAGGTAAGTGTTTCTTCTTGAACCTCCATTTTCCATCGATATATATATTATATCTCTTTACCCCAATGTAATTAATAGTAATTTTTATTTAATACATATAATTTTTTTTGTTAAAATGATATGTATCTATCACAATTATTCTTTCTTCGATGTGAAATTACATGTTTTAAATGGTTCCTTCTTCAATCCCTCCAAATAAACAAGATTGGTTAAAGGGTACTTCCAAATTTCTTATCAATTTTCAAGTGTGATCCATAATATTTTTTAAGAACAATATATTTTTTCCAAAAGAAAACTATCTTATTTTATCTCTAGTTTTATGAAAACAATTATTCCTTTTTCTTCTTTAAATAATCTTCTCTATTTTCTCTTAAACTCCTTTGAAGTATCTCTTTTCTAAAAATCCATAAGCACTAATTTTACATGTTTTCACTTAAGTATCTAAATTTCTATATGAATTTCCATTTAATTTTTCTCAAAATAAAATTTAATTACCTTTTAATTTCTAGGATATAAATGTCTCAAATATTTTTTATTATAAATACAATTGATTTTCCCAAATAACTATTCTTCCTAATGTAAAAATATTTTTCACTTAAGAATTTCTAATTGATTTTATTAAAGTGTTTTCATCTATTTCAAAACTCATTGTTAAGTCTTATAGTTAATTTAGATTGATTTTTTATGTCACCATCTACCATATTTTATTGATTGTTTTATGATTATTTTTTGGGAAGTGATCCTTTTTTTCTATTCCCTATATTACTCTAGATGGTTTATGATTATGTCCATTATTTAGGGATATTATTTACTATTTACACACTATGTTTAATATAAATGTATATTTTTATTATATTACACCTATTTCATATAAATAATTTATTGGACTTATTAACCAATGTGTGGGGGCCACTACATCCCCTCGTTGCATCAGTAGGTCTAATGAGACAAACTAGACTTGTATTTTACCCATTTATGTATGGTTCCATGGTCGAAGACATGAAGGTATGATTACGAGTTCCACAATTATTCATTCCCTCGTTATGATATTAGAAATTTCTAATCCATGTGATTATTAAACTAGTATAATATCCATGGTAAATTTTTATTAATTTTTTATTATTTATATTGATATATTTAATCATAATTTATTCATTCTATATTTTATTCAATATTTTGTTTTAATGGAATGTGTTTTCAGTTATTCACCTGGCTTTGTTGTAGCTTCTATTGTATTTCTTACCCTTATTGAGCATATGAGATCACCCATTTCCTATGTTTTATTTTTCCCCTAGATATGAAGAAATATATTTTGAATAAATTTTAGTGATAATATTAAAGTTTATTAGTTCATGTAATAGATTTTCTATGTTGTATCTAATCTTATGTTGTAATGTAAACCATATGTATGTATCTTGTTTTCAAATGGTACTAAACTATTATGTCCTTGGGGACATGGTTGCTTGTTCTTAGTGTCATCTTAATAAGGAAAGGCAATGACTCTGGCCTACTGTGGTTAGAGTATTTAAAAAATTGGTGTTCAATATTTATCCATTATTATTTTATGGTCTTGGTGGGTAACATTAACATATAAAATGGTTTTTATATATATAATGGTTACAAACGTCTATGAGAGGAATGTGTGGTTATTGATTGATTTATAATGTTTTTTGACACATAAGAATCATCTGTTTTGAAATTATAAATCATTATTCCAGGACACATGTTTATTATTTTTGATAGATTCTATCGGAATAATATATGTTATGGTCATGATATAATAACCTTATACATATATTATGTATTAATATGATTGTCAGTTGATATCTTCCTTGTTTACCCTTACTATTAATTTTATTTCACCCATAATTGTGTTTGCATTCACCACGTCATGAATAATTGGTTTAAATAGGGTTTCTATAAAAGGAGATCAAAATTATAAGTTATTTATGAGATATATTAAAGAAATTTACTGAGATAAGATAATTCTGTTTCTAGTCTCCAAATACACTAAACTTTTATGGTCCTCGAGAAAAGTTTTATGAAATTTGTTGAATATTATTCAAAAATATTTAATAATTATGTATTAAAAGCCTATGACTTTACGTTTACTCCCTCAATCAGAAATATCATACACACCTATATATTTCTATCCCTGGAATCCATCTATTAAAATTATTAGACATAAAATAAAAGAAAAAAATTCTTAAGAAATTCACAAAATATATTCTCATAGATGTCTTAAGAAAATGATAGAAAAAATATTATAATGAATCTCTATCAAAATATCAAGATTTTAAAAACTCTTCACAACAACATTAGATAGTCTTGGTTGAAATATCATCCTCTTATTTTACTATTTAACTTATTTATAATAATGTTCTCAATGGTCATATAATCAAATAATGAAGTTGGTTAAAAAGAAATTATAAAAAACACCCTCATTACTTGAAAGGATTATTCTCTAGACATTCATCCAGTTAACATAATATTATACATTGTTGTAGTGTCTCACATTTGAATTTGGTTTGAATAGAAATTGATCATCTAATAAAATGATGTTTCTCATTCCCATGGATTTAATGAATGTTCATTTGGAGAACATGCCTACATCTCTCTGAAAAACATCATCAATAGTCTCGATAAAACTATTTATGGAGGAATTTTCTATACTTCTGCTTCTAGACATATAAGAATATTCATTTGATTAAATATTTAATCATATTTCAGATGTTACAAAATATATATGTCTGATTATGGAAAATAATTATATCTTATAAATTAATTTTTCTACACATATAGAAATAATATTTTCTTCAAAAAGATACATATAAATAGGGAACTATGAAAGTTAGTCAAATATAAAAAATTTAATAAATACATTTTAATTTTCAAATTAATATTCGAATGTGTTTAAATATATTCTTTCCACTCAACAACTTCACCCATACTTGCCCTCATTGATTTCATTCCCAACCCACACTAAGGTGCCATATTTTCCAAGTCCAGTACAATTTTTAGTTTCACACACATGTTAAGGGTGATAAAATATTGATCTAAAATCCATCCACTAGATGGAGGACATGCCTAGAAATAAATTTCCCACATTGGAACCTCAGTCAACCAAGAATCCCACCTATGAAAAGTGTCGTCCCATCACCCTCATGGGTTTCATTACCTTATTAAAACTTATTATTCTAGGTACCCCCTTATGAAAGACTACTTTACCCAAACCTAAACATTGGTATCCAAATAATTCTCACTCAAAAATGTTCTTTATTCATGTAGAACATACAATCATGTGTTCAATTGATAATGATAACCTCTCATCCTATAAGGATCTCCCATGGTTATCCTCCATAACTAGTAGGTTCCTTAAAGAACACTCAATCTTGAATTACATTCATTATCAAGATCTAATACCTTAGTAACAATA
Source organism: Viscum album (assembly GCA_963277665.1). NCBI lineage: Eukaryota > Viridiplantae > Streptophyta > Magnoliopsida > Santalales > Viscaceae > Viscum > Viscum album. The sequence continues at coordinate 345,216,751 of OY728141.1, forward strand.
GTTTCATCCCTTTTATAAGGGATATCCTCAAGAAATCACCAGTGTCCTAAGGTATGGGATCCTCCTTATGAAAAAGAAATTCATAGATTACTATACATCAAGGACCATTCTTGTTCAGTCACTTCCAAACAAGGGTAACCAATATTGTTAATATAAAAGATTTCATGAAAACCATTAATCCTATAAGAACGTTTTGTAATAGAAAACAAGATTCTATATAGAATTATTCAACCTATTATCATCCTCATTATAATATTTATATACCTTAATAATATTAAAAAATATTTATATTTCGGAAAATCATCAAAAACATAAAAGGAGAACACAACATGAAATCGTTTACTTGTAAAAGATATCAATTTACAAATGAATTATCATTTATGGTACTATAATAATGGGTTTTTGTATATAATTTCTCTATTATAATTTAAATAGAATTATCAATGAATATAAAATATGCGTATTTGGAACCTATTCTAAGATGAGGGAAATTAAAAGATAAATTATCATTACATGAATCATTAGTTAGTAGAACCCCAAACATACATTTCTTAAGACATGACTTCCACAGCCTCAAATTACTAATAAGAATTTCCACTCACTCAGTTCTTATAGTGTCAAGTGGTTAATTTCAAAGTGTTTGAATATATCTATAATATAATTATTCTTATTTAAAAGTTTCTTGAGAAAACGTAGACTATCTAAAGACATAATACTTATCACCTCTACAATAAGATTGTTTCAGGTAAGAAACCCTATTGAAACTTCAAACAATTTAGGAAGTATCTCCATAGAGTGAGACAATACTCAACTGCATTATCTTAGAAAGGTTGAGGAAGATATCTATTACATCCAAATTGATAATTAAGAACTACCATAGAGACTTACTATTGAATATTTTTTTCTTCTTCATCATACGACAATAATCTCCCTATATTATGTTGGAATGGAATCAAACACATTATTCATACAAAATAAACCATCAGGAGAGCATGTTGGGTGAAACATTCCACTAAAATTACAGAGAATGATCATATCCCTACCACTCTCAATATTCTAAAGGCCTATTCCTAGTAATAGTGTCCTTGGATATTTTAATTTCACCATCAATAAGAATACTATATTTTTATTGGAAAAATGGTTCATATATTAACTTATCCCACAACCTTAATACTAAAAAAATATTCTGGTGGTTCTTCAAATGGTGACATTTACAAAAACTTTGGAGGTCCTCTGAAGAGTACACATTAAAGAGATCATCCCAATAGTAATATAAATATCAGATATAGAGGCCATCCCTATGATAACCATTAATAACCTAACAACTATGAATGTCCTCCCCAATTTTAATCAAATATAAGAAATTCTAGTGGAATATCACAAATTCAAAATTATGGACATCCTCTCTATGATACTATGATGAACATCCAAGTAGGTCCTATCAATAGCGAAGAAAATTCAAATTACCATAGATTTCCCCAATGGTATCCTTTTTGGAGGGCCTCATGTGATATAATATTTAGCTAATAAAAAATTCTTCCACATGGTGATACACTAACAAGAAGAATCTTTCGAGTCCCCCCTTGAGGTTATCATTATGAAGGTCATTTATATAATAATTAATATAGTTCATGGAGAGGTCCTCCACATAAAAATGTTCAATAAATGATAAATTATAAACGATATTTCTAGGAATCTTAATGAGAAGTTCCTCTATACATAAATATGGAAGAAAACCATGGAATTCTACCTAATATTCCCCACCATAATGCTCATTTCCATGATAAAACCTCTTATCGAATATAAGGTCCTTCACATGTTGATAATCAATAAATAATCATCCATATTTTCCTTCCCCATGGTACCTATTATGAAGGACCTCCTTGTGGTACAATATATCCTTAACATGAATTTATTACCCATTATAAAATTAAAAAAAATTGGATTCATATAATGATGTACTAGGGAAGCCAACTGAAACCACACTAGGAACTCCACTATCAACATGAAGTGTGTCCTTCCGAAAAATGTGTGAGTTATGGAATCAATCATAATCTATAACTCTTACACACCATAAACACCAATAAAAAAATGAAGAACTCCAAAATAATAAATATTATTTTAACAAAGAAATTTAAAAGTGTCCTTTGAGGTTATAAAAATTGATGAACCATTAATTAAAGATATAGAGGATTACAATTTCATATTTGTGGATTTTGTGATGAAAAAATTATTAGTCATATTCTGGATCTTATATAAATTTTAGAATGTTATTATGATAATCCTTGAACAAACCAACCCTTTGTAGTAATTTTTTTATTACATTTAATCATGTTAATTAAAAATATCTAAATTATGAAGAGTATATTTATAACATCAAGAAATTTGAGGAATAATATCACTAAATGTAACTAGATTATTATTTTTTAATTTAAACACCAAATAATGTAAAAAACGTGATTTTCTCAAGTAATTATACATAAACAACCTCAATATGACTTGCCAAATATTCACTGAATATTCCTTAAATGTGAGTATTAGAGATTGGGTGAAACTAGAGGGTATTAATTTTCCATACATATTAGTCAATATGGTTATCCCTATATATATGTTTTTAATATCATTATAACAAATCAGGTTCTAAATCTAAGTCTTGGTTATGATAGTTGGTTAATTAAATAAAACCCCATTTTCTCAAATGAAATGAAATATCATGCTCTATAGTAATGATAAATTTATTTTCTTTAGAATCATATTTCTATAAATGTAAAATAGGTATTGTACCTAAGGTGAAAATACTATGTGAAAACAGAATCACCCAGAGTAGACGACACATATTAATTAGAATACTCTTGAATTGTATTCCATCTAGCACATTCCATAATATGATATTGAAAATAGAACATAGTAGAAATCAAAAATACTATTACACAAGGGAAACACCACCCCAAGTGGTTTGGAGAAATTTTACATCCGTCACCATCCTCGGTATCATAAATCAAAAATTGAGATAGATGAATTTAGAACACACCTCCTATGAAGAAATTTTTATTCTCAAAAATGGTATAAGAACCTTGGGATCCAAAAAACCTACTCTACTTATAATTTTTATATTAACAAATTTACATGTTTCATGTTCAATGATATTCATGGTATATTTTTAATGGGATGTGAATACATATTCTAATAATTGGAAATTCAGATCATCATATGCTTAGAAAATCAGAATTTTGGGAATCAAAATTACATTCATAGGAATATTAGTCACCAGAAAGTGGTTATTATAATTTTATAGGAAGTTTAATGGGATATTCTTCAATGGTCATAGGTCTATATGGTATTCAAAGCTACTAGTTGTTCAATGTTTGAGCACCAAGAGGTATATAATTCTATTAAAGATTAGGGGTCACCATGTCAAAAAACATTCTCAAGAGGTCGTGTATTATGATCTGTGTTTTCAAGAGTGAATTTTAAAATTGTATGACTTTTTTTGACTATTATTTAATCACATTGGACCTTATATAAAAATTGGTAAAGTAACATGGTGCTAACTATTGTTCTGATGGTGATTTTTTGGATATATAATAAGTTGGTGAGGATTACTTCTACTTGTAATCTATTTTTATCTTGTAATATTTTAATTTTAATAAACAAATAAGTAGAATGGTTTTCATCCATACATGTAGGATGAAACCCTAAAACATGTTAACAATAAAATTTCTTTCATTTCTTCCATATTTCATTTTGTTATTTTACTATTGAATGTTTTGGTATTTTGTATAATTTTACAAAGGTGTGTATGAGGATGAATTTATGAGGTGAGTATAGTAATATGAAAAACTACATACAGTTCACTCAGTCAAGGGGGAAGTTGAATTTTAGATATTAAATTTTCTATTATCCTTCTAAAGTGTGAAACTATCTATTATATTGTCCAATATAGTTCTGATGGTCTATCGATAGTACATGAGATTGATTTTTCTTGAAAAAATTACTCATAACCCCATTAATTAGTTTCCTAGAACTAGTTTGGAATCTCGTAGTCCATCACACTGATATTTTCACATGCATGGAATCAGATAAATTGACAGTCTAAATGTAGAACTACAATAGATCAAATTTTTTCTTCAAGAAAATATATATTGAAGACTATCTAATTTAGAAATAATTTGAGGTTCCCTATCAATGTGTAATTCCAGTGTTTATGTAGGAAGATTAATATTAGGACATGTATAATAATAAATTTGTGAAATTGAGAATGTCACTAGTATAGAAATCTATGATAAATATTTTTGAGTAAAAGACTACAAAATATGTTTAAAAGGCCCCAGTAGATATTTATAAAAAACTAAAATCCCTGAAAAAGTTATTCAAGTTGTGATGGCAGTTTGGAATAAGAATTTTGGAAGGAATAATTGTAGAATATCATGTGAATGACTTGAAATTTATTCATTGGAAGCTATAATACATAATAGTAAAATTTGTTAATTTTGTATGGGTCTTGTTCCTCTTAAATTCTCTTATGGTGAGCCAGGATGCAATTGTTTCTACTATTAGTAACTCTAGTTGAAAATTATATTTTTGGATTGATGGCATCAAGAATATGATACTAAATGAATAATATAGGTGAGTAAAATTCTAGGAACCATCTGTTAGTGCACATATTAAATACAAAAGGGGTTAATCACTCAATAAAAAAAAGCCTTATCAGAATAAGTTACCTGTATGAAATATTAAAGAATAGAAATGGAAGAATATACTATGAATGATTGTTGGTCTGTGTCCTACCTATTAAAACTATTTTGAGAAATAAAATTAGAAGAACTATTGAATATTTTTAAAGAGGGACACTAAAATTACATCAACCATAAGAGGATAAGATTCAACAAATAAAAACGAAGTTTACAATGACTTGTTGCTATGTGATAACACATTGGTAGAATCTTGTGAGATTGAATTTAGAGAATCTATCCATTCAACTAATAATCAATGATTCATGCAATGATATATATATATATATAGTAATTTTGGTAAATTACACATTAATGATAGTGAATTCATGTGTGTTTTTTAAATGGATATGACAACATTCCATTGAGGAATATAGTATTGTTCATTATATATAATTTTAATCACATATCTGACCTTAAGTGGAATATAATGTCTTTTGGGATATTGAAATATAAGGGTAACGGATCTTGATATGATAATGTGAGCATAGTAGGTTACCCAAGGATGCATGATACATAAAAATGGGTAAAGTATACCCTCTTTAGAAGATTATAAATTTAGATGAGGGTGAAATGATTGTAATTTAATCTTAAAAAAGTCTAGAGGTATGACACTATAGGTGTGGTCACCTTAGTGAGAAAGAAATTAATGATATGATGGTAATGGGAACACTAGTTATTGACCATATAGAAATAGGATAGTGTGAATGTTTTATGATGGGAAATAAGAATATAGTTTCTTTTAACATAGATGGTTAGAATATTTGAGGATATAATTTGGATATTTTACACACTGTTGCTTAGGAAAATTCCCATGTTCAATCCTATGGGTGTTTTCATTACATTATAACATTCAATGATGATACTACATATAATATATATATATATTTCTCTAATAATATATCTTCTGCATTTTTTGTATTGGTATATTATTGAGCACTTCCAGAAAGAGAATACCATCCAATGTTGTTGTTCATAAGAAAAGACATAATTGGTGAGTAAACAAGATAAAACATCCCATGTTTCATTAAATATAAGGGGATGATGAATTGGATGAGGGTTCTAGTAACACCATAAGATAATGGATTAGATCAAAGGGAGAATCAGACTTTGATAGAGTATTCCAAAAGAATGGGGTGGTTCTTGTGAATTTCTATTTTGTTTTGGACCAAGCCACTCAACATTATGGTTCATCTCACAATTAGAAGGCCATCATCAATAGTTGGATAGAAACATTCAGAGGAGATATGGTCTCTAATATTATTGAATGTTCATCATCAGAACATTATCTATATATTATCAAAAAGACACGTAAATAATATGGATTGTGAAAAAAATTAAACAAAATCCAATAGCTCTTTTATACATGTTATATAGATGAAAATAATTGATATCATTTATGGGATATTGATAATAAAAAAAGTCATCAGAATTTGGGATACTATTTTTTATTATAAGGTTCCATGGAAGTAATAGAACATGGTCTAGAAGGATGTTGGTACATAACTAACAATCAAAATATAAGTTTATTAGACTTCCAATAGTTCATAAAAAAAATAGAGACCTCATATACAGATGCATAATGAATTAGAAGTCCAGATGTAATCCATAAAAAGTACCATAAATTTTAAGAGAAAATAATCCATTGGTGGAATCACAAATAATATTCACTATAGAAGTTCAAGTATCAAGTGTTTAGGCACCATTATATATAATAAATTTAGTTTTACTAATTCAATTAAGGATTTCAACCATAATTATATGACTGGTGCAATAGTTGTGGTATGATTTGAACTCACTACTCTTAATAAATACAAGATAAAATAATGATCCAAAGGAGGTAATTTCTCTTTGTGATTTTAACAAGTTTGACTAATCCATGAATTATTATATAAAATCATTAATGTTTACTAGAACCTGGTAAATGGCTTAACTACTAATCATAAAAAAATCCACTTAAAAAAGTGGGTACCCTGAATCAAGGAAGTGGATGAATGAAAAAGAGATTAAAAAACTTGGTTTTTAGTAAAGGGGTTTCATTAGAAAAAATTATTTGATTTCTAAGAAATATCATATCAAGTAATGAAACATTAAACCATAATAATATTTTTATGTATAGTTTCATCAAAATATCAATTTCTTGTGTAGATTGATTCCAATAAATCTTTCCCACATGGTCATTTGAATAGGATATTTACATGGAACAACCAAGAAGGGTACCTGATGTTAGGAACCATAATTTGGTATGTATACTATATAGATGAATCTATGAGATGAATAAATCCTACTATAGTGTTATTATATTTTCTATTCATGCATGTTAGAGGTGTGGTTCAACATTTGTAATAAAGATCACTTTTGTCCCCCGAAGCAATGAAAATATAATAAATTAATCATATTTTTTTATTTATGTGTATGAAATACTGATTGTTTGATAATATTTTCTGTAAATATTAAATTTAAAGTATTATTATTATTGAATATTTGATAAAAAAATTCTTGGGAACATAAGGAGTATTTTTGTGATGGTAATCAATAGAGATATAAAATCAGGTACTTTTGTTCTATCTGAAAAAGATTATATTTGAAATTTCATTGAAATGTTTTCGATTATTAGATGTATTACAGTGTAAACACATCTTTTAAATCACTCTATGTTATCTAATTCACATTTTAAAAGAATGTAATTTTAGTCTAATTACATATATAGTGTTTCATATGAATATATGGTTGGATGTTTGATATAAATAACAGTTTTAACTCAGACATATATTTCCTATATAGTGGTAGTTATGAGTTGGTATATTAGAAATCTGGGGAAATTTACATGGGAATCTAATAAGTGGATCATTTTATTAGATAAAATCATAATATCAAGTTCATTATATTGGTGAGGAAGATTCATTAGAATTACTTTTAGACTCGAGCATTGCCGGACATGCATATACTTAAAGTGTACAAAAGGTATCATGTTTACAATCCTAGGATATATTGTTAATATGATATTATTACTTCAAAAATCATTTCCCTGAATACAATAGAATCAATGTATGTTTTTAAAGTGGAATCCATTGTTTATATTTTCTAGTTGAATATACTCTGATAATATCATTATAGGGTTCAATCAGAACCCATGCTTTACTATGATAGCCATAGTGTCATCTACATGGAAGAATTCATGTATTCCATGCTTATATAATGAATATAATGCATAGATAAAACATCATAAAGAGTTTTCTAGTTGAAAATAGATAAATCTATGAAATATAAGGGAATAAAAAAATTGGTAGGCATATTCACCGAGGTTATAGTTTAGGAAATTCAGAGGTATCATAGAGCCTATGTATGACATGGGAGAATGGAGGAAGGAATGAAGTAGTATTTTATTAGATTACCAATGTTGTATGGTTATAATCATTTACTAGGAACAAGTATTTAATTGGGAGATTACTGGTTTGTGAATCCTTATTTTTATAATCTAATGTCAAGACAATCATATGTTTATAGAATCGAAAGTTTTGTCATCAGAATTATGTTCATCAGAATTTCGGTCAGCAGTAGGTGTCATGGATTGATATAATGGAATAATCATCTGTTCATATACATTGAAAATAAAAACATCATAGGTTCACAACAACCAGTGGTTCTATGGTGGAGCACTGGGAGGTTTGGATTTTTTTCATAGCTGATGGGTCACCTGGTTGGAAAACTTGGTCAGAAATTCATGTACTATGATTTAGGTTTTTAGAGTATAATGTTAAATTTTATTGAATGGTAGTGATTTTAATTTTAGTTCCTAGGAACTTGACTAAAAATGGTAAAAAAAACAATGTCTTGAAATTGGTTCAACTGGTTATTTATTAGAGTGTTGAGAAGATCGAGAGTATTACATATCTTTATAACCTGTTTTCACATGTAATATTCCTATTATAATAAAAGAAATTAGACGTTTTATTTTCCCTAAAAAATGTAAATAAAATGTTCAAATAATGTTAAATATTTGTTTTATTTATTTTATTTCCTATTTTAAATGAATTTTTTACCATTTCATCTTTTTTATTTTGTATGATTGTACTAAGGTGTGTTTGATTATTTCATTTTGTTGTATGTAGGGTGCAATGAATACTTTATTTCAACATACATCATCTAGGGGGGATATAAAATTATAATATTTTAATTTATTCTATGCATTTAAAATTTTTTAACATCCATTATATTGGTCAGTTATACTTCAAATGATTTATGATTAGTACAAGAAATTGGTTTTTAATGTATTTCTCCTATCCACCATAAATTCTCTTAGAATCACACTTCTCTAGTATCCTCTCACTTTACCTTTGCGAGATAACCAAAGTATAAATCTATTACTCATAAGGGTTGAAAACCATATGGATCCTCTAAATAAACAATAAGAAAAGAATATAATGAGTCAAAATTGAATTTTTTTTGAGCTTGATGAGGCTATATAATTCTCCAATGAAAATAAAGACTTGGTCAATGTAACATGTTTTTAATACATAAATATTTTAGTGATAAAAACACTAATGGTTTAGAACCTGATAATGGGGATGAAAAGGAAAAGTAGGAAGAATCCATTGAAGGATTACATAATCAACCACGATCATAATATCACAATTTATGGTCTCAAAACATGTCATTGCTAACTGTCTAATGAGGTAATTCCATGGATAAAGGAAATGGATTACAAAACCCCACTTCCCACTCACCAACCACTAGTGTTGTGACCATGATATTCAAAGAATGTTACACCCAATATAAGTCTAGGATTGATAATCTTGAGTGAATTAATGATTATTTATTCAAGTAAAACATTGTGGTTGAGTTTGAATTCCTAGAAAATGATACATTGCCTCATGTAACTAATATTATATGACTATAAGTTATTATGAGACCCATGAAAGTATAGTATAGTCTTCACACTTCCCAAAAATGAACATCAACCTATACCTTAAATGAAACATTGTGTGGTGTAAAATATTTTATAATCCACCTTAGTACCTATCATTTTTAGGGTAGTTAAAAGATATTTGTTATCATTATAGAATATTCTATATTGGATTTCATAGACTGAGATGTTTCATATGATGTGACATAGGGTAGTTGATATGGTTATAGGTTATGAACTTTTCATAATCAAATTCCATTAATAAAATGTTATGTAACAAGTGAGTAAATGTATGGAAAGGCTTGTTAGCTTCTTGATGGATACATATAAGGGAATAATTAACATGATATGCTGCTGGTGGGAACCTAAAAACTCCACTACTGATTATCTCATTCCCTCCCTAGTATTAATTGATTTAGTTTAAATTATGGATACAACACAGATGAGAGAGTATGATGGATACCTCTAATTGATATTAATTAAACCCCTATGATTTATGGTCTCAATAGAATGTATTTCATTAAAGGTATATGTGTTCTTAATTTATTTTAGAAGTGGTTTTATTTTTATGCATTTTTCATCTTGGAATGAGGATTCTATTGAATTAAAATGTGTTGAATGAGTATCCTTTGAACCATAGAAATCCATATGTTATGTTATAGATTCACCGTGTTGTACAATTCATTAAATCATGTTAGAGAATGGGGAAAATCATTTATCATATAGATGTAATATCCCTTTTTATAAAAATGATCAATAATCTTTACTATGGCTAGTAAAATGATATTTGAAGTTGTAAGCTATGATAGGAATGGAATGTGTGACATACGATATTGTAATGTATAATCTAGATAAAATTATCTTGTTTTATGTATAGTATAACATATGATATGGGATATCATAAACAGCAATAGCATCATGTCATGCATAAAGAATAGAGCATCATATCTTCATAAGGATATAATGAATATCATGGTTGATGAAATCCCATTTCTCAATGTATTTAATTCTTCAAATTACATATATCATAAGTAGTGATTTCTTACATCACTTGGTTTCTATTACTTAGGCATCATGACCTATTTCTAGTCATGCAATATCTATTGTAATGTATGATAGAAGACTCCAAGATTATCTAGAAATCTCTTTGTAAAGATGTGGGTATACCTTTAAATCGGATATAAAAAATTCAATTTTTCATATTTTTAATTATGAAAGGGATTTTGGTTCAATATATTTTTATAAATCATATGAAAATACTATTGGACATATTTATTTAATATATAACGGTGTTAAAAAATTAGTTAATTATAGATTGTTTATAATTGATTATTAAATGTCTACATAACATTTAATAAATAAAAATATTATGATATTAATTATTCATATAAAATACCTTTTCCAAATTCTATGGCATGAATTTTAATTTAGATACAATGGGTTTATATAGAAATTAATTGTGTAATTTAGAAATTACAAAATAATGTTAACTATATACTGGATCTTATATTTAATATTATTAATTGTTCATGGTATTTAATTTTAAATATTAAAATTATCATCCCTTATTTGAAAAATTAGTTAAATCTCCCTAAAATGAATTTTAGTAGTTGATATGATTATGGTTTAAGTAATATTTAATATGAGATATTTAGATTATGAAAATTGTTTACATAAGTGAATTGGAATATAAAATGTCTATATATCATTTTCTATCATATATTTATGTAAATTTTATATAATGAATAATATGAAATATTTTTATTATAAATAAATAAAAAAAAATTATAGTTATTTAATTGGGTAATCTATTTAATGAATGATTAAATTATATAGTGCATATAATTTGATTCATTTATAAATTGTTCTTATTTTTTTAATCTCATGTTTATATATATGAATTTTTCGTTTATTGATTTAATACCATAAATTATGTGTAGATATAATTTTTTTCTTATGAGTTTTTTTATGAAGTAGCTTAAAGTGATAAACTACTTATAAAAATTTCCTTACATGAAAATAATATGTTACATGCTTCGTATGATAATTGATTTAGATTTCTTATCTAATGATTTTGAATTATACATGGTAATCAGATTGAATTAGGAAATTGAATATATTTTATATATATTAGGTGTTATAATTTTGATGGAAATATGTTTTCTCTTGAGTAAAGTACCACTAGGAAGAGGGACTCTGGTATGAACTGCTAACCAAACTATAGAATTTTGCATTGTCTAGTTAACTTTCTAAATATCATATAACCATTGAGAGGGAGGATTTATAATTGGTTTCCTTTTTAAAAATATAAAAATTTATGATGTTTATCCCAATAAACCTGTTAGAGTTATTTTCCATACCAAATTTAAAGAAAATATGACTAGCATGAAAATATGAGAATGTGAACAAGAGATTAATGATTTATAAGTTTCCTCTTTAGTGTGAGACCCTACATCATTTTCAAGGAAACTCTCATCCGTCCATTGTAATTAACTTTTAGAAACTAGTGAATAATCCTTTTTCATCCAACTCCTATTATACTTATTTTATATCCAAATAGGTATGATTATACTGACTCTATAATATTTAAAAAATATTTCTTACAAAACAGATCTATTACAAATGCATGAAACTATCTAATAAATCACCATAATTGTTCATATAAAAGCTCTGTTCGATATAGTTTTCTCGGTAAGTGTCTATAAAGTGTTCCTTTATTTATTAGGGATTCTTTATCAAGTACACCTCACTAAAATAGACACTTTTTATAAAAACTACACTTTATTGGATTAAAAAAACCATTGCACCTCAAATATTTGAAAAAACACTCTATCTAATTTCTCTCCTTGGTAATACGAACATGAATACTCTTTAAAAAACTCTAATTCAACCCTCTATCTAAAAATCCTTAACCTAAAACAATATCAGTTGGATACTCATCTACAAAACTAATTCTATAATGTATCATCTTTTTTTCTCTTTGAACAATAGTATGTGTGATGTACTATTCACCCCCTTTATATAGGTTCTTTTCGAATGGAAATGACGTTAAACAATTTTCCTTTTTCCACTCACTAAAATTCCAATTTCGAATTTGAAGATAATTTTTATTTTTTACAAATCATTCCCATCTGTTCTTGAATATTTTTGATGATTAATTAAATTTCAAATGCTTCCATCCTTTCCCAAAACATTCAATTTTCCACCTATTGGAAGTTGTTTGATGAAATATTTATGAAAAACACCTTGGTCTATTATAATTTTCATTTGATCATTTTCTTTATGATGAACTTAAATAATGTTCATCTAAAGGCCTTCTTCAAAAAGGATCACTCAATTACCATATATCCAATAAATCATTCTTTTTGTGATCACAAAACTGCATGAGTATAATTTTATTCATCTGACTGAATTTCATTTTTTGATGTATTGAAAAAAGTTATTTATAAACTTATTTCTACATTTGGTCTTCGTAAAACATTGCAGATTTGTTTATGGTGATATACATGCTCACATTAATTTATAAAGTCAGGAACTTGTTACTTTAATCATTTATTCTTAGAAGACCTCTGTACAAATGAATTTTCTAGAAAAATAAATGGTGTAGGTAAAATAATATATTCTTGGTACTCAAATACACTTATATTAACTTATAAAAACATCATATATAGTCTAATTGAATAGAATAGAATCAATGGAATTATTTTTAGAAGTTTCTTAAGAAATTAATGTAAACATCCTAATGCGATTCTTCTCTAGAATCACTATAACAATGAATTTGTAAACATCACAAAACACTTATTTTCCATTTTTATAAAAAAAATTAAAAAGTATGTTGAAAAAAATAAAAAAAAAACATTATTAGTAATCATTACAAAGGATATTATATCTCCCCCATTTTATTTTCAACTATAGTAATTAACCACTTTTATAACTCATCATTTTTTAACCCTCATTTTTATCAATAACTCGAATTTTATCAACATCTAATCAAATCACAACCATTATCAAAGATCATTTCTTGAAATCACACAACTGGATATTGTAATATTTATAAATTAATTACATTTATCATTGAAAAGAAAATTTTTGGTCATGAAAATGTAATTTTTTACCTCATAAAGTATTATCTCAAAATTTTCCTCACTTATTTTTAATCTCTCATTTGTCCCCCCCCCCATGATTTTTTAATGAACTCAACATCAGTTTTTAAATAATTGAAAATATTTTAATCTTCCTTGCATTCTTATACTATCTATAAAATTTTTACTTGACCCGTTTAAAGTAAAAATTTATTCAATCTCTCCCCCTTTGTACTAAAAATTCAATTCATGATTGGGGACCTCTATAATAATTCGAGGAAGAATTTTTTGGAGGCTAACTGTGAAGTAGTAGACTCAATTCTACATATATCTCTTTTCACATTACTTTATTGAAAATAAAATTAATGTGATATATTGAAGAAATGAACATAAGTATGACTTCTCCACCGGGAAAATTATATTTTCAAAAATAATACATCATATCAATATAATTCGATCAGGAGTGTTGTACATGAATTTTGGAATGATCTATGGAAATATAATTATGAAACTGTTACTTTAATTTTTTTTAAATTTTATATTCAAATATTCGATCTAATCATTGATTCAAATAATTTGTGTAATAGAATTTTTGGCAGCACTATACTCTACTTATGTTGGGATAAAAGTTTTTGAACATTTTTCTATTAATATTCCAACTCACACTACATTGTCCAAAGAAAAATATTCCTCCTGATGTTTATTTTATATCATTATGATATCCATTAAAATAAGTATCATTTTATTTAAGAATGTTAATATCACAACATTGTTTATACAATCTCATAGGAATTATTTATTTTAAAATACATCATAATTTATTTTTTTACTAACTTTTGAGATTCCCTCGGATCAGTTTATATATAAAACACAAATTAACAACTTATAAAATGCATTGTATTGAATCTATAAGATAGAGAAAAATTCATATTAATTTTTTAGAGTATTTCTGTTTCAAAAGCTATTCACATAATTTTCTTTAATAAATTTATTACTAAAAGAGACAGGTGTATAAATATATTCTAAATAATAAATATTGAACTTTTGAAACAAATAGGTAGATTTATTTTCATATTAAATACATGTATATCCTTCCTTCTATTTCACTTGTAATCATAGAAATAATGTTAATTATTTATCCATTAAAATTGGAAAACTCTTCATCAATTCTTTAGAAAGTTATTAACATTAATTTTCTCTATCCTCTATGAAAATTATTTCATTAAAATAAATAATAAAAATTAGGATACTTGAGTTTATATCCATTATATATAAGATTATATAAATTTTCACTTTATTAAAATTCAATGTTTTCAAGAAACTATCATCTTTGATGTTCCATACACATGGATCTTGTTTTAACCTGTGCAAGTATTTATTTTACATAAAATCATTGGTTTCATATTTAGGAAATATAAACCCACATGGTTTCTCTATATAAACATCTCCATCAACATCCAGATTTTGAAAATATAATATCACTTACATCTAATAAACATTTTAACAATGATGTTTTTCCACTAATAGGAACATTTTGATTGTTTCCAATCTCCCAATTGGGGAAAAGTTTCTTCAAAATATAGACCTTACACTAATTAATATCATTTAAAAAAAAGCATCAGTTTGTTTTTTCAAGAATATGCATGTTCATTTAATTTTTTTTGTGCAACCATATTTTCCCAATAATACTATTTCCCGCAGGATGTGGAACAAGTTCCAAAGATTCATTTTTTCTTAATTAGATTAAATTATTCATTCATAGGTTGTACCCCTTCTTTGTGTTCAATATATTATTAAACTGATTCTTGTTCAACCTTTGAGATAAGTAGTGTCTAATTATTTAATCTCAACATTATTTGAGTCTAAATTGGTAATTTTTTATTTCCATTGTTATTTTCATATTGAACTAGTTTCTATATGGTACAAAATTTTAGTGTTTTTATTCCTATTCCAATTTCATCATCACTTAATTTTATGAATTTTGAATTTAGTATTTTGGTTCAAATTTTATTTCACATTATTATCCTTGTTGTAATTCTTCAATTTTAATTCCATCATATTTTCAAAAACCCTGTTATGTAATTTGGATTTTCCAAAACATTCACATCATATTAATTCACTAAAATTTTTAAATTTTCATTCTATTGTTTATAAAAAATATCTTTGGATGAATATCCCATGAATATTAATTCCTTGGTATTTTTAGATAGTTTTCCAAGATCCATATTTTTGATAGTTAGTAAACATGTACTTCTAAAATCCATGAAATATTTCACTAAAGTTTTTTTTTTGTACCACATCGCATCAAAATTAATTTTTATTATGATCTTAAAAACAATAAATTTTCAGCATATAAAATATTACTAAAATATTCTCTCATAAAAATCATCGAAAGTTTGTATTCTATCAGCATTCTTCATAAAATCTATACCAAGATACTATTTTTAATTTCTACAAATCCATTTTAAGGGGTGTATGGATAATTGTTCTGATGTTTTCATTAATTATTATTCAGATATGGTTTTATATCATTAAATGTGTATTCATTTACATTTTCGGTTCTCAAATACATTATATAAACCCCCATTTCTTTCTCAACTTCCATTCAGAAAAATCTAAACATTTCTACTTCCACTAACATGTTCTTTATAAACATAATGTTGGTAATCTGAGTCAAATAATCAATAAAATTGATTAAGTAAAAGTACCCTTTAATTTATTGATGTCTCATCAACCCTCATAGATATGAATGAATAATATTAAGAGGTCTCATTGATTTAATTTTTACTTTCTGATGGCTATTACTAAACACATTTCATTTCTGACAATTTCAAAAAAAACAACATCTTCTTTTATTTTCAACTATGGTAAGATTCTCAAAACATAAACTTTGTAATGCCTATTCATACATTTTCTCCCAATATTACTAAGACTTTCATGCTAAACAAATTTTGTTCATCACTCAAATAATGGTAGTTACAGTGTTTCCCAATCTAAAATAGGTTTCTGGGTAGTTCTTTCTCCTCTAGTAACAACTTTTCTATCCTCAGCACATTTGATGACACATGAATATTTTGTGAATATAAATTCCAATACATCATGAATAATTTTTCTCACACTAATTATGTTATTTTTAATAACATAAATATATAAAACATCTTTATATTTAATATTTTTCTTCTTCAATCATTGTTTTCCTTTTCTAATGATTTTTAAAGAATTATACTTTCCAAAATTTACTACTCCTCCATATTTATTTCAAACATACTCTTTAATAATTAATTCACCTACCATATTTGAGAAACAATCAATGGAAATATTCAATATTTTTTCCTCTTTCATCATTTTATAGTTATATCAAGAACAACAACTCATTCTACAACATTCATCTTTCCTACATTTTTTTCATTTCATCAATATGAGTTTTGTATAGGAAGGGTTGTTAAATGTTATTTAGAAAATTGACATAGTTTTTCACATCTTTTATACATCTCCTAAATATAGTAAAATTATTTTTTCATTGGAAACTACTTAACAACCTGATATTTTGGTATACCAACTTCCTCCGGCTTATGAAAGTTACTTTTATTAGATTTCTTCTCTCTATTATTGCATACCTACTACCCAGAAGACATATGTTCTTCCAAAAACCATATGATTTGTGCCCCAATATACAAAAACATTAACAAAAACCATTGAATCATGGTATTCGATAAAAATAAATTCTTTCCCTATAATTTGTTTTTCGTGGATTAAAAAATCATTCTATTTTTGTTTCATATAGAAAAGTGGAATCATTCTTTTAGGTGAAATTTTTAAATACTGTTAATGTGATATATTTTTCACACCCTTTATCAATAAAATACTTTCCCACATTTTTTTAACACTTATATGGTCATTAAAATCAAATGAACTTTTACATATGTGGAAAAAATATTTCATGTTATTATTGGAATATGATTTCTCAGTAGCTCCATATGTTTTAGATTTTACCTATGAAGATTTATTAAAACCTTTTTCATATTTATTAAGGTATTTTCAACGTCAATAAATTTTTACTGAGATTTATAAACTTCATCTTCCATATATTCAATTTTCACACTGATATTTTCCACCATCCACCCTTATTTTATAACTTTTAACTTGAGGTTTACAACCTCTTAAATATACACATCATTATATTTAATGACATCTCTTACTTCATCATTTTCTATTACCTTTTTTATCTCCATCAATCTATTATATTTCTTGAGTCTTTAGTTTTTCTAAAGGCATACTAAAATATCATATCTGAATTGATATTCTCTAGTTGATTCTTCACCTCATTTTTCTTATTTTATATTTGAGGATTCCCAAATTTTCTAAATAATTTCAAATAAGTTTCTGATTATTTCTAAACATTCTTATTCTGAATAATTTTTTTTAGCATAATTGGATTACATTTTTGTAGTCAACAAAAATATTTTTTTCCATTAACATTTTTCTTCACACCATAAGACTTCTTATCTTTCTTAGAATATTTGTCAAACTTATTGAAATGTTTTTTTCAGTCAAAATGATATTCATATTCAACAACATTCTTATTTTGGTAAATCATAAAAAGACAACAAATTCTTCTTGAGTTGAAACATTTTAGTTGAAGTTTGACACCATATATTCGTCCACCACTTTGATAGATTTTATAGATTAGAAACATGATCTTTTCATTCATTTCATAGTCTACATTTTTATCCAAATAATTGAGTTCTTCATTCCCAGTATTGTTGATTCTCTCCTTTCTCAGAGCTTCAAAATCCATTTCATTATTGGTCATGTTTTTTAAATCTGGAGAATTTCTCATTTCATAAGAAATATAAAATTTATGAAATTCATCATGTGATAAATTATTCTTATCTTATAATTATGAGATTTCATACTCAATCCTATCAGAGAATATTCTCAATAATTTATTAACAATAGTATAATATTATAGTATTTCACTAAAACCTATGATATTTCACATGACTTAATTAACTCCATCAAATTATTCATAATTATTTTCTTCATCACTCACTCTAATATATTTTAACATTATTTTTTTGATATGTAAATTTATATCATTTACATTGGTTATACCCTTTAAATTAATTTTGATATTGTCACAAATTTCCTTAGTATTTTTTAGGCCCATTCCCTAAATAAAAAATATTTCTAATAAAATAAATAATAATGACACTTCTAGCTCTTAAATCAACTAGATGTATTATCTTTCCCAAAAAAAATCATTGGGTAATTTTTTCTTCTGGGTGGAAACCAAATTGTTTCTATATCTATAACTACTATTCCATGTAATAGAAGATATTGTATCATTTTATTTTTCCAATAATGATAAATATTTAAATCAAATATAAGAATAACTAAATTATATTCTAATTTGACATTTTACATGATAAGTATTCAATAGGGGTACCCTCCCTATAATACAAATTGAATTTTCTAATGATAATTCAACAACCAAGAGGGTAGGGGATGGTTATATCACTGGTTTCCTTTATTAAATATTCATCTTTATGAAGTTAATCACATGAAATTAGTTTGATTTATCTTCCTTATTAATGATTATAAAACTATCAGAAGAATTAAAATATTAGAAACTAAACATGGTACACAATATTTACAAGCTTTTACCTTAGTGTGATAATTTTTATCCTTTCTAGGGACACTCCCATGGGTCCATATAAATTCATTATAAAAAAATAAGTGAATAAATATTCTAATCCAACTGTCATTAGACTAATTCATTTTCTTGATTTGTAAGATTATAAATACCATTATCAGTTGAAATTTTTCTCATAAAAAATTTAGCTACAACAATGTATGAATATTGAAAAATAACTCCATCGAATTGTGTCTGGAAACGTTTTCCAAAATCCTTGGTGTGGTAAGTGGCTTTCTAGAATGCCTATCTTCATCCAATGTTCAATTTATAATGGACCTCACTGAAATATTCACCTCTTATATAAAATTCATCGTACCATTTTAAAAAACCTATTTTTATCAAATATTAGTATAAAAACTCTGTATGATTTCTTTATTAGTTGATCTAAACTAAAAAAGTATATATGACTCTCTAATAAAAACCACATTTTTGAAATATTCAACTAAAAATGGCTCAAGGATGATAACTGACCATTGACACTAATTTTATAGTATATCATATTTTTTTCTAATTAAATCGTAACAACCATGTCATAATTTTCAACTATTTATATAGGTTATCATAAAATTGAAAAGGTAGGAAACAAATTTAATTTTCCTAAAAATTGAGACTCATATTCAAAATTTCATGATCATTTGAATTTCATAATAAATCCTCTCAACTATTCTATAATTATAATGAATCATATTGAAATATTCAACACATCCAGACTTTCTATAAAGATTCAATTTCTCTTTCAAGAGGATGTTTTTCTGATGAAATATTTTAGTAGTACTTATTCATCTATAGAACATTTCATTTGATCTTCTTTCATAGAAAAAAAATTATAAATGTTTATCTAATGGACTTTTTCACAATAGTTCATTCAATGAATAACATTCTATGGGAATAGTCTCTATCAGATCAAAAAACATTACAACTAAAATTCTCTTCATTCAAATTAACTATTTTTATAATGAATCCACAAAAAATTATATTTTTAATTCATTAAACAGATTCACATCAAAATCATTTGGTAAAAATTCATACAATTATTGGAGTGAAACCATTCGTTGATATACTCAACAACTTTATACTTTTAGTAGTTCTTCTTATATAAACTGTGTTCGAATTTTTTTCCATAAAACTGAATGTTTAACATTCTGTAATGTTTATCGAGGACTCAGATACACTTATCTTCACTTTCTAAAAAATAATCTATGGTTCACACAATAATCAAATTTAAAAATCCGATTTTTCATAAACTATGTTCATCTAGAAGTTATGTGGGGAAAAGGTTGTATAGTTCTCAATATAAAAAATTCTATTTATAATCACCATCTTTCCCCAGATAAAACTTCATACATCATAACATGTCTCTATTAGAAAAGGTTCATATAGGAAAAACTATCCCCCACTTTGATCAAAATCATGTATCATGAAGTTTTCGAAGTTGTTAGGAAAATTGAGATGGGAATAAAGTCATTGAAATTAGTTAATAAAGTTTCTTAATGAAGTCTAGTAAAATTCATAATTTATTTTTTCTCTATCATCTTAATAACAACAATTTTTCAACTTCCATCTAGTTTTATTTTCTTTTTTTACCAAACCATCCAAAAAAATTATATTGACAAAAAATAAAAAAATTGAAAACATCAAAAAGGATAAAAATCTAGAAAATTAGAGGTTGACTCTCTATCTCCCAAATAATACTCTTTTAGGGATTATCAATTTTTTTGAAATGTAATATTTTAAATAAAAGTGAATCATGTGTCTTATAAAATGGATTCATTTGTTTTTGTATAAATATAATTAGATGTTAATTTAGTATTTTAAAGAATGATGAGTTCTTTAAAGAGTTAAAAATAATTTTTGTTAGAATACATTGATTTAGTGGAAAGAATAAGTTCCAAAACTATGCCGTTAGATGAATAAATATTTATAATTATAATACATATGATAATATAATGAGACTAAATCCCCTTTAATAATACTAACTACCAAATTCCTTAAAAAACAAACACTTTTCAAGACATTGATCAAATAATTGGGTAGTTTCATGCTAAATCTAGGATCCCCAATATTATGTTATATATGGAAATCATGTAATGGTTAATGATAATGGGATTCCATTCCAATTTCTTGAATTTTTTGAGATAAATTTAGCTAGGAACCCCTTAAGAAGGATACTAATTTAATAGTCTATATTTTACTTAAATTCTAGATTATTATTATATTTTTTCACTTAATAGTCCAATATTAAAATATTATATGATTGGTAAGATATCCTACCTAAATAATTGAGTGGTGAGATGAAAACAAATGTCAACTAATTACATAGTGATGTATGGATCTTAAACCACTAATTAATATGTTGTAATAAAAAAAGGTCATCATTTTAATGGGAGAACATTTAATAAAAGTATTTATTAAAATTATTGTAAAACCTGATACTCATTTTATAGAAGATTCTATTATAGATAAATTTCATTATCATCATAATTTTTTTGACATTATTCATTAGAAAATAAGATCTTAATTTGATAAATCATTTTGACTTATATAAAAATTTAAGAAAAGTTCTTAAGTATGAAAATTATATTTTTTTGATCATTACCTAAAAATGTAAATAAATGAAGTTTCTCCACATGGGAATCAATATTTTTTATTATAGGTATTGATAAATTCAGTTAACATTACAAAGGAATCAGATACAAAATAACTCTAAGGGACGGAAGGTTTCCTTTGATTTCTGATGACATTATTGAATTCATTTAATTTATATTATTATAATCTTTTCATCAATATAAATTTAATTAAGAAATATTTACCTTATTTTATCAAAGTGGTGTGAAAAAATGAGCATGAAATGTGAGGTCTTGTATCTATTTCTGTACTGAAAATGCATATTGGTAAAAGTTTAAAATAAAATACAATTAGCTTCTTTGAAAGTCTAATAATGATTCACTGAATATCCAGTCATGGTTACTAAACCAAATGGTTGTTTAAGGAAGGAAGTGAATATTTTTTATATGATGGATTCAATCATAATTCTTAAGGGTCATTGTGAAACTTTATCAAAGGTCCATGTTAGGAAATAGTGTTTTAGAAATCAATTATTCAATTTTGAAGGGTTTATGAAAAAATATCAAACTTTTAAAATTTTGTTTTTATATGGGAGTCCAAAATCATATAAATAATTGACAGAGTTTATAATTTTAAATTAAATTTTTAAGAAAATGGATTTTTAATAATTTAATTAAACGAAAACTAATTTCATAAACATAGATAGATTTAAAAAAAATATGTGTATCATCATCTAATTTATGTTATATTATAAGAGAAGTTTTTTTAATAGGGTGGTGTAGTGAAAAAATATCTTAGGATTAATTTGATATATATGGTTATTATTTGATCAAATTATATCACATGATTGAAAATAATATGAGGAAATTTTTTTTATCTTGGGTAAAAATGTTTATCATTGATATGTGTTCTAATTTGAGGGAAAGAATTCCCATCTACTATTAACTTCGTATTTTAACTAATAACATATGGGATATATATATATAACCGTTTATTAAAAAAATATTACCACTAAAAATAAATAATGAATCTTTCTTAAATAATTTTATGTTTTGTATAATTATATTCTAAAAAGAATATAGTATCTCAGAGGCTTGTGGGTGTATGTTTTGACTAAGTGAAGATCAATTTTTAAATGTAAATTATCCTACTTAAAAAAATACAATTTTAATTTCAATTAATATCGTTAAATAATTTTATGGTACATAACTAAACAAAAATTTATAGATTATCATTTAGTTTTTATAAATAATTGACTATCACTTTATATCCTAAAGATATTTATGATGCATCGGTAATGAAAAAATATAGAGGGTTATATACTATTACTAAAAAGGATATCAAGGAAAGTTTATAATGGAATATACTCCATGGATGTTGATCATAATTATGTTAAAATGAGTTTCAAATAGATAATAGATGTCATTAATAACATTACATTTGATGTTATAATGTAAAGAAGTTTGAATACTTTATTGAAGGAGATGAAAATTTGGAATATGTTTCCAATGTCTTTCCATTATTCCAAAAAACTAACTTCATATCTGTTACTCATGAAAAGAGTTATGTGGGAGGGTTTAATCAAATAGAAACTTAGATATGTGGATAGAATTACTTATATATGTAATGAGTTTATAAAAACCCAAGAAGTACATCAAACATAAAGATTATTTGGCACTCTATCATATGTGATATTACATGATATTCTTATGTATGGTTTGTGTAATATTATTAAAAATGTTTAAGAATATCAAATATATCATATTTTAAAAAATCTAGTCTCTACTTTATTATTATGTCATGTATGATTTAAATATTCATAAACTGAAATAATAATCATCCTTTCAAATAATGACTTTGATTTATCGTTAAATTTTTGTATCATGATTTATTATATATTGTTATGAAATGTTAAATTTAGTGAGAAAATGTTTTCATATAGATATACAAAAAACCAGGAGGCATAAAATGGGTTTTTTGAATTGGATTTCCTTTCAAGTATATAACATGTTTTGTCATACACTATGTATTTAGTATGTTAGGGCTGAATATTATATATTTGGATTCCCCCATTACTCTGTTTTGTGCCATTACTTACATTAGGACCGTCATACATTGATATTTTTCTTAAAAAATAATTGAGGATTAGATATTCAGTGGGTGTTTGGGTATTATTTTGATAATTCAATTGGTAAGAGATTAACCAAGATGAAAATAATCATCTTGTATAATGAGAATAAAATCTATGACCGTAATTGAAATAGAATAAGAAAGTGAATCAAACTAACAAGTTAAGATATGTGATGTGACTATCTATCAAAAGAGGGGTATGTGATGTGATCATCCACAGTGGTGAATGATGTGACATGGTCAGTATATACATAAATATTCCAGAATATATAAGTAGCTACATGGGATTGACATACTCTGTGTCCCATGGTTACTAATTTTATATAAAAATGTATTATAGGAAAATAGATGCTTTTATATGAAAAAAATGATAGAAAAAACTATATGGATATAATAATTTGAAGGAAATCACATTATATCCATTTATTTATTGAGTACTAATGATTATTTTCAAAGGGATACTCTTTGTTTACATTATTATTTAGGATTTTATATTTTTTTCAATGAAACAAAGGCCTATAGGGAAAAAATTTTCAATTAAAATAATATTTATTATGTTCTAATAAATAGTTTAACTAAAGTTATTTTAGATTTATCCAAAAAGAGTTGTGAAAGGATTTTCAAAATGTTTTATTTATGATGTGATACAAGTTGAAACTAATAATAACTTTCTAAAAGTTTTTTGGAGGATATCCAAAAGAGGTTTTAGATATGTTTTTAAAATATATTGTATATGACACAATATATATTTAAATAGAACTATTTTTAAGATGATTTAACGAAACTATATGTTTCATATAGATATTTCCTAAATCCTTATATCATTGTGAATAATATATATATGTCATATGGAATAACATATATGGATCTATAGAATATCATAAATTTTGTTACAGTGGTATCCTGATACTTTCTTAAGTTAATTGTTGTCTACAATTTTCTTATATCATAATTGAAATATAGGTTCATGTATTATATTGTATGATCCACCTTTATTCCTATGAATAGTTTGGTAACTGAATGATGAGTGTTATCATTTAGGAATATTCTAAACTACTTATTAACAATTGATATATTTCTTATTATAAAACACATGGGAGTATATTTGTATGTTGTTCCGTAAATATTTACAACTACATAATTTTAATCAATTGTTATGCAACACTGATTTACATTTCACGTATGTATTGAGAGAGTCTATAGTCATATATTAGGATACAATCATCATGAGGTTGTTTTGGTGATAGCCTTCTAATGCCACTATAGAATCTCTATTTTCTAAACCTATATTCTTCCTCTTTCCATTATATGATAATACCATTTCATGGATGCAAAGAGAAACTCACATGAGGGTTAGGTGATTTGGTTGAGGTAGTAGACTCACCATGTAGAGGGGATATATTTCCTAATTCCAGGGGATCTTCCTCAAACATACATGATTGAAGGAAATAGATGTATCTTCTCATTATAGGGTACATGGGTACATTATTTTTGTCAATACATAGTTTTAGTTTAATGTTTTATTTGTATGTATATAATATTTCAATATTATTTAAATATATTGAATGTGTTTCATTTGACCATTAGAAACCCATATAACATCATCATAAGTGGTTTCCTCAAAAGATAAAGTGTTATAACCCCTCATAACTCAATTAGAATCTATTTAAGGCTGGCATGAATCAGTGTAGTCAATTAAAATTGTTTACCCAGAGTGAGTAGAATTGAATCCTCCTATTAACTTTGAGTATATCAATATTTCCATATGTAATAACATAAGGTACCTAAAAATTATATTATATAATTTTTATCTCAATGTAGATTAATACAAGAAATTTTATTGAAATTAGAGGCAATAAAACATAAATGTCACATGTAGAATTTGGAATGTTTGGTGTTTGTATTGTATAACACCATAACAACTATATCCATTTATATTTGGGAGGGTATCTTATAGAAATTAATTTACCAATTAGACAACATAATGAGTAAATTAATAATTAGGGACCACTATAACGGCATGTAGAGTAAGAATGAAGGAGTCTTGAATTTCATCTCTAGTTGAAAGGGACTAACAAATTCTTTAAATATAAAACTTTTATAGGGAAAAAGAATAAATATTTATTTATATATTATTATGGATTTGCGGGAATTTAATCTCATTTTTTGAGAAATATCATGTCATATTTTGTTTATTTAGTATCAAAACATGATAATTATAAGATTTCATTCGACAAAAAATGTCATGACACGTATTTACATTATAGGAATGAAAAAATAGGATGTTATAAATCATATATTTCACTATTTAGATATAATTTGTCCAAATAATATCAAAAAATCATATCAAATTCAATGTTTTACTTCCCCCTAAGGAATAATAACAATCTAAACATCCAAATGAAAATATATAGGATGTGAAGTAGGATATGATTTTTTGATAACAAGAAAAATATGGTCTATTATTTAGTGGATGATCATGTCATAAGGAAATTCATATTTCTATTCAGAAATAATTTTTTACGCTACCAAAAATAAAAAATCTCGATGTTGTGGGGTAGAATAATCATTATAATTACCATCCCATCTACCATATGTTAGGGAATAAAAAAAAGATTTTCTCCATCAAATAATTTCTCTTGAGGATGGTATATGGATAGAGATTAATCATAAAGTACCTTGGTAAACATGTGTATCGTATGCCCACATCTCCATTGTAAAAATAAGTGTGAAAAGAATATTTTAATAACAATGTCTAGAAAATACATCATTGGATGACCTCAAATTCAACGTACCATGCACATGGGATCATTAGTGAATGATTGAGTAAACCAGTTATGAACCAAATTCCCTCTTTAATTCTTATAATAACATCTCTTATTTTCTATAACATTTTAGGAACACTTGAAATAATTAGGAAAAATAGAAACATGGGAAGTGGAATCCCTATGGTTACCTAAACTAGTTCAAACCATTACAAAATTTATAGCTGTATCATTGGGATGATTGGTTCTCACTATAAAATGAAATTTCCCCCTACAAAAATATCCCAATATGTTTTCAAAAATATCTTCCATCTTAATGACTTGTATGTTGATGAATAGAATACCCATGAATATGTTTCTTGATCAATAACCCAAGAAGAGTACATCTAAGAAAAGGGATACATAACCAAGATATACCTAGGGTTAGAAGGGTCAATCCTGTTTAAACCAAACAGAAAATAGACCACAATAAAATCATTTCAGTGAGACAAAAAAAACATCAGTTTGATTTTGAATCTTTTTGGACCAATTAATCTTTTATATAGTAGGTTAATTGATTTTCAGATGGATATTAATTTATCCAATCATGGTACATGTGAAAATAAGTTCAACCAATATAATAATATAATATTAATTCCTCCCAATTATTACATAGGAATGAAAGAATCATCATCACACTAAGATCAACCTTCTAAGACTCAAGATTAATATTAGACACATGGTATCAAGAATTATTGTAACATCCCATGTAAATAATGAATATAAAATGTTCATATATATATTAATATTTGTGAATAAAATATTAATATTACTTAAAAGGGGATGCCATGTTCGATGGCGT
Organism: Viscum album; assembly: GCA_963277665.1. Lineage (NCBI taxonomy): Eukaryota > Viridiplantae > Streptophyta > Magnoliopsida > Santalales > Viscaceae > Viscum > Viscum album. The sequence goes on from OY728141.1 coordinate 345,244,468, forward strand.
ACCCAATACGCAATAACGAGTTTCTTTGAAATCATATGTTGCACGCTAATTATAAAAAAATATTATTGTAAATTGTAGTAAAATACTAGTCAATGTAATGGTGGAAATGAATGGAACTAAGTAAAAAAAGATTATATATTCTTGTCAAATATTTTTACATTTATTCAATAAATGTTAGATGCTTAAAATGCGAATGAATCCAATTTTAACTGTAAATATTCTAATACTCTTTAAAAGGTCGATTAACCGCCTTTTGATGGAGAACACTTTTTAAATACACTTTTTGATAAATTTATATGTTATATTTGAAAAAAAAAATTCTTTTTTATAATTGGGACAACAAAATTTACTTTGTATAAATTTTTGTTATTTTTCTGATAAAGTTCATTTTTTAATGAAGAGTGTAAAATGCTGTATTTTAATTCAAAACTTCTTTTTAGACTAATTTATTTATATGGTCAGATTAACTTTTTAATTGGTTTTAAAGTGTAATCAAAATATATTTTTACTATTTATTACAATTGTGGTCATTTGAATTACTTTCACTTTGAAATTGGACATAAACCAGTGTCAATCTTTTAATAGATATTGTTTCTTAAAAACAAACTATTTGTTTTGAGAAAGAGAATTATTTTAAATTAATTTATATAATTTATGTGTTTGGAATTTGATAAAATTGATTCCATATTTGGAATCAGAATGTCCAAATTATTTAATTAAGAATCTTTTTTTGGAAATTATGAATTGTAATGATGCTAATTATCTTTAATTATCTTGTTTAATTAGTAACCGGGTAGTTAAGGGTAATAAAATAATATCATAAAAATATAAAATGACCCCAAAATGTGTCCTAATGCTACTTTTGGTGACATGTAAGACCATGGGATGCCTTGTTCCAACCTTGGGACCCCATGAAATCACTTTAGTGTGATAGTGACATTTTATCATATTTTTTAATGAAAGGAAAATGTAACAAAACTATGTAACACCAAAGTAATTTTTTTTAAATTTTCTCTACATAAACGATATCGTAGACTATAAATAGTAATTGGAAATATAAAATAATTTCCTACATCATAGTATTTTTTTATAACTTTTTTTTCATTAAATAAATTAATTTATTTATGACACCATGATGATGCAACAATTATGTCATTAATGAATGATTTAAATAAAATAAAAAGAAAAGGTGAAATGAAAGACTTACACTTGTCTAAAACCTATTGGATGGGTGGATAGCTAACCCTTCTCACATTATCCTAGAAATATATCTTTTTGGGACCTTTTAATTCCAAAACTCATTGTAAAATAAAGTAACATTTCATGACATTCCAAGAGTGCCCATCCTCCCTCTTTTAAAAGGCCCCCACCTATACAACATTACTCACACCTCTCCAGCCATTGTATCGACCAAACACTGTTCATTTTATCTCTCCCCATACCTCTATTCATCATAGAATCCTTACCTTAGTCAGAAAGCTCTTCAAGAAACCCTTTTAGTCCAAACCAAGGGGAGTTACTCGATTTTAAGGTAAAATATTATCCAATTTTCTTTTGTTATATTTTGATTCTACAACACCATAAACTCTTTTTATTAATTTATTTTGTAAAAAAACTAATATTTACAATATACTAGGATGTTTTTATGAGAAGTATTCAAGATACACTTACACACACCTCCGTCTAATGGTTAAAAAACATACTGTTTCTGTGGATGGGGAATTACTGCCTCACGAAACAATGATTGTTCTATCTTATCCTACCACCTCTCATGGTGGCCATTATGATGGAACTATATTTATTTAAGATATATAATATATATATTTCCTCTCTATGCTTCTGTATTTTACATTTAAAATATACCTATATGCTTTTCATGTTGTACAAATGCGATAATTTCATTTGAGGAAGTGTGAACTACCGCCCCCTCAAGTGATGTGACTCATTCATGCAATAAATGGAATGTATAAAGAATGAAATTATTGAAATAAATTGACCTATATAACATATATATTATACTAGAATTATAATATATATATATCTCATTTAGTTTTAATTCCATTAATGTGACAATGAAATGAAAGTAGCATTCATGCATACGTACGGCCTACCATCTCCATGAACAGTGCATTTCATTTTTTTATCTACAAATATTATAGAATAGTATAAAATGAATATATACTGGATATATATGATATTTAAATCATTAATAATATTATGGAGATAGTGTAATTATAACTACATGGAAAATTTGTAAAGACCTTGAAATTTCAAGGAAAGTTTTTTCTTAATTTCATTGGAATTTTAAAAGACTGTGGCTTCTGAAGGTACCTAATTCCGAGGCCCGGTGTTCCCGGAATCAATTTCCGAATTTTTAGCTCAGGTATGTTTAGTGAATAAATGAGCGAGTTCTTCTATCTTTTGAAACGATGCTCGGAATTTATATAAAAGGGCACTGATGAACTCGCAGCGCCGATATTTTCTTAATAGGACTTTTAATGTAGGTGCGTTTGTTTGGGGGAAGAAGTTAAATTTTGGGGTTTAAGGAAGTAATAAATATAATTGTGTACAATTTTATTTTTGATATTCATGGAAGTTAAATTATTCCATGGGAAGTTGTTGGTGGGGTCCACTACCACCCAACTTCCCAATTGTGAATATGTGGGAGGTGGGGCCCACACCCACCTAACCTCCCATGGGATAGTTTATTTTAGTGGGGCCCACACGAGACCATAACCCCTTCAACTTCTTATAACTCCTCTTAAACACCCTTGAACATAATGTGCCAGCTCCCCTTTAATCTCCCCTCACTTTTGAATTTTAAATTAACTCTTCACCTTCTTCTCTATCTAATAAATTAAGCCAACCCATGATAAATTAATTAGGTGATTCACTTAATTAATTTATTTTGAGTTTTGAAATATTTATTTTTTCATGGATTTTCTTTAAGATGGAGAGATCTTCTATAAATATTTTCCTTAGCAAATATTTTGTTTGGAGAAACCACTTGAGAGAGAACTTTGTGAAGGAAGATGGGTTTTTCTCCTTCGTTGAAGAACACAATACCTCCGGCGAGGAATGAAGACGGACCCTCTATCCTCTTTGTAGCATGACAAGAGAGGAGACATCAATTCTTCCTTGGGTGCACACCGACAACGACGGAAGCAATGAACACCAGCGACCATCGTCATCTTCATCTCCTCCCTTGGGATGACATCGACGAGCGGACGTCCACCCTGTTGCGATATCGTCAACAAACGACGAACGACACGAGGTCGGGGGTTTTCTTATTTTGTGATTAAGTGAATTATACCCTCCTCAATGATTAAAAGCATGTGTTTAAATGTTTTCCTTTTTATAACACCTAACACGGAGGGTGTGGGCCGAACAAAAACGGTCTGACAACCCTCTGCAGATTGTTGTTGGTGCGCGAATCGACGGGCGATGACAGAATGGGCCGCAATGAAAATTTGAGGCCTTCGCAGTAAAGTACGGGACCTGAGATGAACACCGGCGTAGTCGGAATTGAAAACGGACCACCAGAGCAACTCCGGTGGACCGCGGACACCACTGGTGGCGCGGGTCACCAGTGGCCGGCACCGGCCGGCCGCCCGGATGCGGCGGCGCCCCGGCATGCTGCTAGAAGGAACCGCCGTGGCTGAAGACGCGGCGGTAGGCGGCCGGATCCCGCGGCCGCACGGGATCCGGGGGAGCAGAACGCAGCGCTCGCTGCGTCCGCGGAGCGCAGGGGCCGTAGAGGGCCGTGTCCCCCGCTCGGCTCGCTGGCCGAGGCAGCGTGCCACCTGGCTGGGCAGGGCCGGGTCGCGCGAACTAGATTAGGTAGTGCTCAGCCGGGCCGGGCCGCGCCCTGTCAGGTCGGACCTGGTGCGGGCCGACCCAGGGGGTATCGGGCGGTGTCGGACTGGGCCCGAACCCCTATTTTCGGATAACTTCTGGTCTTTTGCCCATATCATAAGATATAGACCTCTAATCGACGCACCTTTAGTTGAGTATCGTTCCTTGGATCGAGATGGTCGTTTTGGTATATCACACTCAAGGTTTCAGAGAACTTTGAGTATGGCCAGGTTGGTTCAAATACGAAACCAATCGGGCCCTCGGAGCGGAAACGCTTATAACTTGAGCTCCGGACGTCCTATTGACGTGCCATCGAATTTGTTGGATTCCACTTGATGAGACCGAACTTTTTAAATACTTCACATGAGGTTTGGACGCACTTGGAGTAATGCCAGGTTGGATTGTACCTGAAATCCAACCGGGCCCCTGGAACAGAAAAGCTGATAACTTTCAGACCGGACCACCATTTGACGAACCGTCAGAGGCGTTGGTAATCTTGTTGAGAAATAGTCCCTATGAGTATACCCTATGATATTTTGGGGTACAGTTGAGATGCGGCCAGGTTGGTTCATACATGAAACCAATCGGGCCCCTAGGATGAAAAAGCTGATAACTCACAGACCGGGCGCCCGATTGACGAGCCCTCTATTGCGTTGAGACCCCTATGACGAGGCGGTCCATTGAGATACTTCTCAATGGGACTTTGTGAGACTTGGAGTATCGACCTGTAGCTCATGGAGCGGACCCTCCTGGAGATGATCGTACGGAGTACGGAGACCGTGTAGCTGGCTCAGACCAGACGACAGCTTGACCGACTCGACTTGGAGTGAGTAAACATTCCCAGTGGACAGAGCACTCCTGTGTTTGGGTGCAGACCCATGGAGGATGGATCACTACTGCGTTTGGGTGCAGACTCGCGGTACTCAATAGAAGGAGTACCTCTGCAGGCTATTAGGGGGGGTGCACTACTGTGTTTGGGTGGCAGACCCCGGCGGGGAGCACTACTATGTTTGGGTGGCTAACCCGCGGTACTCGACAGGAGGAGTACCTCAACAGTCTTAGGTTAGTGAGCATTACCTCGGAGTCGTGACGGGATCACTGTACTCATCAGAGACGGAGCTCTTCAGCAGTTACGGTTTCGATAATGAAAACCCTGGTTTGAGCTGAGTCTATGACCTTTGTGTTTACCTCATGATTGTGATGGGTCACTTGATAACTTACGTATATGTATGGGCATATACCTAGGTAGTGGTTATCCATTGATTTGATAACCTTTGTGTTTCCTCATGATTGAGATAGGTTACTTGATAACATAGGTATAAGTATGGGAGTATACCTAATTAAGGGTTATCTGTTGAGATCCTTCTTTGTGGTCATCCTTGTTGGATTTAGTGAGACCATGAGGGTCTTGGGGTCCCTACTGAGTATCGTATACTCACCCCTGCATGGGTTATGCCCACTCCTCGTTGTGTTGGTTGCAGGAGACGAGCAACACTGACAGAGGCCGAGTGTTCGAGGACTGGACGGTACCCGGAGGTGGACCTCACGACGAGTCAGTATTTGGAGGTGGAATTCACGACGAGACGATACTCGGAGGAGGTTGACGGTTGAGAGCGTTGTGGAGGCTATCTGTACCTACCCTTTAGGTAGGATCCTTGGTGGACGATCCAGGAGCTGCGCTATCTGTACCTACCGTTCAGGTAGGATCTGAGGTGGATGACATAGGAGCTGCTTCTATTCTTCCAACTTCTTGTCTTTTCTGTTGTACTTTCGTTCAGTTGTAGCTGTACTTTTAGTTGGGTTTGTATTCTGGCCCATTTACTTTTCAGCACTTTCTTTTTTACTTAGTGTATTACTTTTGCTTGTACTCTGTGGTGTTTTGTTTACTTTTATAAAGGAAATGCCTTCCCAGTTATCAGGATTTACGCCTTTGGTGCCAGTCTCCAGCCCCTGGCCTATGGAAGGCGGGCTTGGGGTAGTCATAGAATGGGCCTCAAGGATGGGTCGTGAAAAAATGGTATCAGAGGAGTCGGTTCTACTGCAGGACTTATAACTCTGCTATTTCTTTTCTGTGAAGCAATAGTGTTAAGTGTACCGAGTGTGGTCTTCAGTTCAGGGAGCCCAGTGTTGGTGCGGCGGCCAACGTATCTGTACACCCGGACCCTGACTAATGATTTCCGACTTTGTGCACAAAAACACTGATTGCGTGTGTGATTCCAAAAATTTAAATTCAGCTCAAACCAGTTCATCTCACCAGGTATAAAATGTTGATCGTGTCGCATTTGTTCAGGATGTCTCCACACAGACAGTCAGTTGAAGTTTTGAGAAAGTACATGATGACGGCCCACCGAGCGACGAGGCTCCGGTGCAGGGCCCTTTTTACTATGTTGGCACCCTCGGGTGGTGTACCAGCAGCACCATCCCTTGTTGGGCAGCAGATGCCACCAGCCATACAAGTGAACCATGCATGCCGATAGAGCGTGTTGCACGAGTTCCAGTAGCAGAGGCCTCCGAGGTTACGAGGCGAGACAGATTCCCAGACAACAGAGGATAGGCTGGAGGCAATTTCTAGAGTTTTCCGCCAAGCTGAGACATCTGTAGAGTGGATGGTGGACTTGGCTAGTAGTGTTTTCCAGTGAGTGACCATGAGGATGGTCCGTAGAGTGATGATGCTTCGGTGTGTAGACCAATGCCTGAGATAGTGCCTTCAGATAGTGTTTTAGCTATACATCACTACCTGTTGGTCAGTAGTTACAACCGGCGGTACTGGTAGGTGACACATTTAGGCTTACTGATTTACATGTGTTCCAGCACCAGATTCCCCTCAAGTTCCGAGGCAAGCCCGAATGACAATCGGCTAGGGACTGTCTTGAGGAGGTGGTAGAGAATTTTTTATAGCTTATAAAGATTCGGCAGGATGACATGTCAGTAGATGAGAATTCATCGGGGCATACCAAACCATTCCTGGTACTCGATGAATACGATGCGATCAGTGCTTCAGGGCTCGGACTTCCGAGCGAGGTATATTTAAGGACACCCGAGCTATCACATTTCCTCTATGCATTCTTAATTATGATAGGGTGATAGAAAGAACTTTTGTGGTTGAGAATTCTTTTGCTGAATGAATGCAGTCAGTTAAGGTGTGCATTGAGAAAGCAGGAAACTGGGTCCAGTCTCGGAGACTTGGGCATGTAAAATGTTTCAAGTAAAGGAAGTGAACAGGATAGATGAATTTGTAGGGAAGAAGACGTGGAAGTGGATCTAGGAGAGCAGCATGGGGTGGTGAAAATTTTGCTATGTCGTAACCACCTGCCTTTGTAATCCCAGCTAGGCTCATTAAGCTGGAGGGCAGGGGAAAGAGTAGCTACATGCGGTCATGAAGTGCAACCGAAAGGATCTAAGGATGATTTTATGTATGAAATGTGTCTTCTACTAGCTTCCGTAACAACAAGACATTAATAAGAATCATCCCTTCCTTCCACAAATCTTGTCCCAGACCTAGAGTTTCCGGTTAAGCCGTTGAGTTTAACCTCACATCTGGAGATACCTTTGGGTGGAGACTCGATAATCACACTTATGCCAACAGTTTGATCTGGACCTTGAGGTGAGAGTTTTGGTTGGAACCTCTTGGTGGCAGCATCCAGGCCTTACGATGTTAGTTTGAGTATGGACTGGGCAATCATAGTTCATACACAAATTGATGATATTAGGAAAAAAGGTTGTGATCTATATACAACGTCGAGATGGGTTTTCCTTGGTCGGTGAAAAGGAAACCTCAGGTAGCACAGGATAAACTCATGCTTAAGAGGGTGTAGCCGATCACTCATGGGTTTTCCAACCTTACCCTCGTGGCTGTAGGAGTTTTGAGTTTCAGTTCTAATCAGGAAATAGAGGCCTCTAGAGTTCGAGGATGGTAACCATGTTCTTATACGGGTCTCACCTCGACGAGGTTTACAGAGATGTAGGCGAGGCGGTGAGATATCTCCGAGGTTCGACGAACCTTTCTAGGTTCTCATCAGGGTAGACAATGTGGTTTACTGCTTGACCTTTCCACCTAAGTTGCACTGGGTGCACGATGTCATCCACGTATCTTAGCTAAGGAAATACGTGAATGACCATTCACACATCTTCGACCGCAGGGAGTTGGACGTCAATGACAGGGAGACATTCATAGAGGTTCTAGTGGAGAATGAGGATCGACAGCAGCGGGTCCTACGTGGATGGTCAATTTCTCAGTTTCACTTTCATTGGTAGGATAGGAACCTCCAGGAGAGCACATGGGAGCAGAAGGCTCAGTTGCGTGCTAAGTACCACTTTTGTGCCCTAGTTTGTGTTATAGCTTTACAGGGACGTAAATCCCTGAGTTGGGAGTAATTTAAAGACAAGGAATTTTCAAGGAATTTTTTTTCTTAATTTCATTGGAATTTTACAAGACCGTGGCTTCTGACGGCACCTGATTCCGAGGCCCGGTGTTCTCGGAATCAATTTCTGAAGTTTTAGATCGGGTACATTCAGGGAACGAACGAGCTGGTTCTTCTATCTTCTGAACCGGTACTCGGAATTGAAATCTGAGGGCACAGATGAACTTATAGTGCCGGTATTTTCTTAACAGTACTTTTACTGTAGTTTCATTTGTTCGGGGGAAGAAGTTAAATTTTTGGGTTTAAGGAAGTCATAAATAAAATTGTGTACAATTTTATTTTTGATATTCAAGGAAGTTAAATTCTTCCATTGGAATTTGTTGGTGGGGTCCTCTACCACCCAACTTCCCATGTGTGAATATGTGGGAGGTGGGGACACACCCACCTAACCTCTCATGGGAGAGTTTATTTTGGTGGGGCCCACACGAGACCATAACCCCTTGAACTTATTATAACCCCCCTTAAACTCCCTTGCACTTAATGTGCCAACTCCCCTTTAATCTCCCCTCAATTCTGAATTTTAAATTAACTCTTCACCTTCATCTCTCTCTAATTAATTAATCCAACCCACGATAAATTAATTAGGTGATTCACTTAATTAATTAATTTTGAGTTTTGAAATATTTAGTTTTGCATGGATTTTCTTTAAGATGGAGAGATCTTCTCTAAATATTTGCCTCAGAAAATATTCTGTTGGGAGAAACCTCTTGAGAGAGAACTTTGTGAAGGAAAAGGGGTTTTTCTCCTTCGTTGAAGAACACCAAACCTCCGGCGAGGAATGGAGATGCACCCTTTATCGTCTTCGTCACACAAAAAGAGAGGAGACATCAATTCTTCCTCAAGTGCACACCGATGACGACGAAAGCAATGAATACCAGCGACCATCGTCATCTTCATCTCCTCCCTTGGTACGACGTCGACGAGCCGACGTCCACCCTCTTGTGATATCGTCAACAAATGACGAACGACATGAGGTAGGGGGTTTTCGTATTTTGTGTTTATGTGAATTATACCCTCTTCAATGATTAAAAGCATGTGTTTGAATTTTTTCCTTTTGATAACACCTAACGTGGAGGGCACGGGCCGAACAAACACGGCTCGAAAACCCTCCGGAGATTGTTGTTGGTGCACGAATCGAAGGGCGATGACGGAATGGGCCGCAAAGACAATTTGAGGCCTTTACAGTTAAGTATGGGCCCCGAGATGAACACCGGCGTAGTCTGAATTGAAAAAAGACCACCAGAGCAACTCCGGTGGCCTGTGGACACCACTGGCGGTGCGGGTCACCGGCGCGGGGGCGCCGGCGGCCAGAGGCGGCGGCCGGCGCCGGACCACCGCCAAGAGGAATCGCTGCGGATGAAATCACGGTGGCAGGCGGCCAGATCCTGCCGCCGCGTGGGATCCGGGGGAGCAGGACGCGGCGCTCGCCGCATCCGCGGAGCGCAAGGACCGCCGGGGACCGCGTCCCCCGCTCGGCTCGTTGGCCGAGCCAGCGTGCCACCCGGCCGGGCCGGGCTGGGTTGCGCTGACTGGACTAGGATGCACCCAATTGGGTCGGGCCGCGCCCTGCCGGGTCGGACCTAGACCCGGGTTGGGTCGACCTGGTTTGGGCTGACTCAGTGGGTATCGGGCCGGGTCAGACCGGGCTCGAACCCCCTATTTTCGGATGACTTCGGGTCTTTTGCCCACATCATGGGCTACGAACCTCTGATCGATGCACTGTCAGTTGTGTAGCGATCCATGGATCGAAACGGTCGTTTTAGTATATTACACTAAAGGTTTTGGAGATCTTTGAGTATGGACGGGTTGGTTCAAATACGAAACCAACCGGGCCCTCAGAGCGGAAACGCTTATAACTTGAGCTCTGGATGTCCGATTGAAATGCCGTCGACTTTGTTGGATTCCTCATGATGATACTGAACTTTTGGAATACTTCACATGAGGTTTATACATAGTTGGAGTAAGCCCAGGTTGAATTGTACCTGAATTCCAATCAGGCCCCTAGAACGGAAAAGCCGATAACTTTCAGATCGGACCACCGTTTGACGAACCATAAGTGGCGTTGGTAATCTCGTTGAGAAACAGTCCCTATGAGTATACCCTATGAGAGTTCCGGGTACAATTGAGATGCGTTAGGGTTGGTTTGTACATGAAACCAACCGTACCCCTAGGACGAAAAAGCTGATAACTCACAGACCGGGCGCCCGATTGATGTGTCGTTTGTTGCGTTTAGACCCCTATGATGAGGCGGTCCTCTGAGATACTTCTTTGTGGGACTTTGTGATTCTTGGAATATTGACCTGTAGCTCGTGGAGCGGACCCTCATGGAGACAAGCGTACGGAGTACGGATACTGTGTAGCCGGTTGAGACCTGATGACTGCTTGACCGACTCGACTTGGAGTGAGTCGACTAGCCCAGTGGATGGAGCACTACCGTGTTTGGGTGCAGACCCATGGTGGATGGAGCACTACTGCGTTTGGGTGGAGACCTGTGGTACTTAACAAAAGGAGGACCTCTGCAGGCTATTAGGAGGGGTGCACTACTGCGTTTGGGTAGAAGACCCCGGCGGGGAGCAGTACTGTGTTTGGGTGACTGACCTGTGGTACTTGACAGGAGGAGTACCTCAGCAGTCTTAGGTTAGTGATTAGTACCTCGGAGTCATGACAGGATCACTGTACTCGTCAGAGACAGAGCTCTTCAGCAGTTACAGTTTCGATAATGAAAATCCTTGTTTGAGTGCAGTCTATGACCTTTGTGTTTACCTCATGATTGAGATGGGTCACTTGATAACTAAGGTATATGTATGAGCATATACTTAGGTAGTGGTTATCCATTTATTTCATAACCTTTGTGTTTCCTCATGATTAAGATGGGTTACTTGATAACTTAGGTATAAGTATGGGATTATACCTAAGTAAGGGTTATCTGTTTAGATCCATCATTGTGGTTATCCTTGTTGGATTTAGTTATACCTTGAGGGTCTCTGGGTCCCTAATGAGTATCGTATACTCACCCCTACACGGGCTATGCCCGCACCTCATTGTGTTGGTTGCAGATGACGGGCAACACAGACAGAGGCTGAAAGTTCGAGGACTGGACGGTACCCGGAGGTGGACCTCACGACGAGTCAGTATCCAGAGGAGGAATTCACGACGAGACGATACTCGGAGGAGGTTGACGTGCGAGAGAGTTGTGGAGGCTATCTGTACCTACCCTTCAGGTAGGATCCATGGTGGACGATCCAGGAGCTGCGCTTTCTGTTCCTACACTTCTGGTAGGATCCGAGGTGGACGACCATGGAGCTACATATATTATTTCAGCTTCTTGTCTTTTCTGTTGTACTTTCATTCAGTTGTAGCTGTACTTTCAGTTGGGTTTGTATTCTGTCCCATTTTCTTTTTATCACGTTCTTTTGTACTTAGTGTATTACTTCCGCTTGTACTCTATGGTGTTTTGTTTATTTTCATAATGGCAATGCCTTTTCCAGTTATCGGGATTTTCACCTTTGGTGCTAGTCACCATCCCCTGGCATATGGAAGACGGGCTTGGGGTAGTCACGGAATGGGCCCCGAGTACGGGTCGTGACACAATTCTTTTCAAACAAGTTCATTTTTACTCTTGTACCGAACATCGACAAAAACGTCTGATATGAACTCACATAATTAAGTAATTATTATAACATTATAATATGTGATATGAATTGAATAATTAAAATTAATGGAAGTCCTTAATCAATTAGTAATTGACGAAAGTTTTTTATTCAGGAATATAAAGAAATGAACAAGACAAGTTAGACTTGAGGTAAGGGATCCAACCTCTCTCTTTCTTTTTACATACTCTCTTTTTTGTCACTTCTTTTAAGATCCTCTTTCATATGTTGGGGGATGTTATTATATATTCCTATTAATGTAATTTTTATGTTCATATGATGAGATACCCTAATTGATATCTTCAATCCATTTTTGGATGTTTTAAGTGGCGCCGTTAGGCTGCCGAATTTTCATAAGGGGATATGTTATCTCACTTTGTATTTCCGTAAGATTCATGCAATATTTGTCACTATCTCCATTGAGTTGTTTATGTACTGACCATGATTCACTCTTTGTGCAATATAATATCACTTATGGGTAATTACATCCGCATTGTTTGGTCTTTCTTTCATGGGGTGTACGTTTCGAAAGTTACCCAAATCGGTAAGGGATTCTCTCACCCTCCTCTTTTTAAAAGACTTCTTTTGTTATGTATTTTAATTTACATCTTATTATGTTGGGATATGTTCTTCTATAACCTTATTTATGTAAATTTTATGTCCAAGTGATGAGATGCCATTTTCTCTCTCATCAACTCTTTTTCTTAATTTTAAAGTGACACTGTTAGGCTGTCGAATTTTTGTAAGGGAGCTTCTTAACTCAATTTCAATTATTTGGGTTAAACTTATAATTCTTGATTATGTCATTCTATGAATATGTTTGGATGGAAACTGATTTTTTTACACTGAATATCCACTTATATTTGGTGTATTTATATTTTTCCCACTTAATTTTTTCATTTCTTTATCCTTGCTCTAATGGCATGATCCTTGATTGGGATCACATCTCAATTTCTTCTCATTGAGACATTTCTTAATGATATGCACTATTATTATTTTATAAAGATTATATACATCCCCTTTGACATTTCATATCCATATTATGTCTATACTAAAGTCATTTAAATGTTTTGAAAATGGTCTACTTTCATGTGGCTTATAATTTAAATGTTCAAAATGGAAAATGACTCTTTTATTAAAACATTGTTTTAAATGGTTTTAAAGATTTAATATTTTAAACATTTATCATCCATATCCATGTTTTAAAAATGGTTTTAAGGATTTATTTATATGGACATGAATGTTTTAAAACCCCTTCAAGTGTTTCGAAGTGGTATGGGACACTTTGATACTAAAATCTCTTTTAAATGTCTTCTTTTAATATTTTCAAATTATAAAGGGATATTTCTCTCGTAGAGTAATATTGATTTTATTAGATGTTTTTATTTATGATAATAGCAGGATGTGATCTCTTGTGATTGAAATGTGGAAATTTTATGTTTATTTTATGCATGTTTTAAGTGTTATGTTTATGTTATGGTTCTTGGGAAATGTTTATGAAATCGGGTGGTTCCGTGATAAACTAAGGGCGGGTGAGCCCGATATAGCTCTCCAATGCATTGGGTAATGCGAAGGATTTAAATGCTAAGGTTTCTCCAAAAAGATTTAAGGAATATAATATGGTGGGTATTCCAAATGTAACCATGAGGGTTACTCCCTATGTAATAATGTTATGAATGCCTCAACTTACCTTTACGTCTTATGATTTCTATGAGTTATTCATAAATCTTACGAGTTCATGAGGTATGTTAAAGTGATTATATTTTATGAGTAAAGTGTATTTTCATTTATTCTTATGTATACATGGACTAATGTTTTCTTTCTATATTTTTATAACCCTTACCGAGCTTTTTAGGCTCATCCCATGGTTTTGAAATGTTTTTCACAGGACATAAAGTGGAATAGGTTCAAGGATGGGATCAAAGAAATGTCAGGCTGTCTAAAACAAGGAACTTGACATGACTCTATTGTTCAAGAGTTTTTATTTTGTGAAAAAAATTGAAACTGAGTAGATGTATCTACTTTGTAATCTTTGATATGTAATAGTTATGTCCTAATTCTCTAAAACTCTAAACTTGAAAAGATCCTCAATGTGAATTATTCATTTAATTCAAAATAATGTAATGTTTTAAGGATGGGTCTTTATAGTTGGTATCAGTGGTTGGTTTAGTTAAATTTAGTGGTTAGGGTATTTTTTATGAATAAGTGACCTTACCATAATTGCTAGGATTTCAGAATGAGTCATAGTTTTCAGATAAAGTGAATTGAGTATGTATATCTTAGTGTTTATCTTCCTCATTAGTACATGATGATTTTGTTGATATACTCACACTGACATTTTTTTGGTTTTAGAAAATGGATGGATCTATTAGGCACCAAAGTGACAATGGGTTTGAAGGAAATTTTGGTGGTTCTCTGATTAAGAGACTGGATGAAATAGGGGATTCAATGAGGAATATTGTGGTTATTCTAAACCAACTATCAAGGAGTCATGATTAACAACTTGATCCTTGGTGAGTTCTCTTATGCATCATGTATGAGAGAACCAACTCGATGTGGAAGTTCAGGTAATAATTATAATTGTAACCATTAGGGTTAATATGATCCTTACTTTTGAGGTAATTATGGGTTACTATATGATGGAAATTGAAAGGCATGAGTTAAAATTGAGGTAAAATTATGTTATGGTTATTTTTGAAGATTTTATCTCTTTTGGGAGAATGTTTTAATAATTATATATTTTTGGAAAAAGGACAATACAGAGACTGTGTGACAACCCGTCGCGTTAGAAAAAGGTGCAGGAATCAAACCCACAACCAAAGTGCGACTGGTATTTATCGCCTACCACTGGACTACGTGAAGTCCCTGGTTAGTATAACTAATTTTTTTAGTTAGATGATCTTATGAATCAGGAATAAGTTTATTTTGGGTTATCTATGGAAATGATTAGCCTATCATGGAGGATATGGGATTGGGTTAATTACTTTTCAATACGAGACTTTAAGAGCAACTGATGTTATTTGGAGATAAATGTTAATATTTACCTTGGAAGACCATGTGATCAAATCCTTAAAATATTTGTGTTTCAATCGTAGTGTGGTTTACTTTGAATAATTTTATGGACAATTGTTTATCGAATGGTCTTTTTTGAACTTTGGGTTTTGTTGGACAAATTTTGGATTTTAAGAATATATTTTATATTTATAAAGGATTATTTTTTTGGGTATTATATGATCTCATACTAATTTTTTTTGGTTTTGGTCTAAAGACATTGAAAATATATAGTTCTCATTTGTGCATTATGTGATTCTCTAGAAGTTGATTATAGCACTCTTAATGTAAATGAGTCATCCTAAATACTCATCTTTTGGAGGAAATATGTGTTTGTGTAAGATATCTAGTAAGAGATGAAAGTCTACATGACAAGTAAATATGTTTCCTTAGGACTTAGTTAAGCTCATAAATAAATTCCTCAATGAAAAGTAACTTTAAAAAAAAATTCTGTTAACTTTTCCTTCTGAGGAATCAAATACCGTTTAATCCATCACAACTTTGTGATTTTCTTGTGTTTAACTTTCCCCTAATCATGTTTTCTATCACTCTCCATCAGAACATGACCATTTGTTTTCCCTTCTATGTAAATGTTTTCCTACATGTAATCTTAGTATGGGTTAACTCAGGTGACCTTTGTACTTCCCTTTCTTTATTTTAAAGTGACAGTTTAATTGACTCCTTTTCTGATGTGGGTCTTTTAATAATGTTTCCAAGCCCAATTATAAAATTGCGAGGACCCAATTCCCAAAAGGGGGAAGGATGTAACATCACAGGTAAATAAGGAATATGAAATGTTCATATATATATATATATTAATATTTTTGAATAAAATATTAATATTACTTAAAAGGGGATTCTAGGTTTGATGGCATACCCAATATGCAACAAATAGTTTCTTTGAAATCATATGTTGCACGCTAATAATAAAATAATATTTTTGTAAATGGTAGTAAACTCCTAGTCAATGTAATGGTGGGAATGAACAGAACTAAGTAAAAACTTATTATATATGCTTTTCAAATATTTTTACATTTATTCAATAAATTTTAGATGCTTAAAATGCGAATGAATCCAATTTTATGCGTAAATATTCTAATATTCTTCAAAAGGTCGATTAACCGCCTGTTGATAGAAAACCATTTTTAAATCCACATTTTGAAAATTTTATGTGTTATATTTGACAAAAAAATTTCTTTTTTAGAGTCGGGAAATCAAAATTTACTTTGTATAAATTTTTGTATTTTTCCGATAAAGTTCATTTTTTTATGAATAGTGTAAAATGCTGTATTTTAATTCAAAACCTCATTTTAGTCTAATTTATTTATATGGTCAGATTATCTTTTTAATTGGTTTTAAAGTGTAATAAAAATATATTTTTACCATTTAATTCAATTTTGGTCATTTAAATTAATTTTACTTTGAAATTGGACAAAAACAAGTGACAATATTTAAATAGATATTGTTTCTTAAAAACACCCTATTTGTTTTGACAACGGGAATTATTTTAAATTAATTAATACAATTTATGTGTTTGGAATTTGATAAAATGGATTCCATATTTTGAATCATAAGGTCAAAATTATTTAATTAAAACTCTTTGGTTTTTGGACATTATGAATAGTAACGATGGTAGTTATCTTTAATTATCATGTTTAATTATTAACCGAGTATTTAAGGGTAACAAAATAATATCATAAAAATATTAAATGACCCAAAAATGTGTCATAATGCTACTGGGGGTTTCATGGCCGACCATGGGATGCCTTGTGCCAACCTTGGGACCCCATGGAATCACTTTAGTGTGATAGTGACCTTTTATCATATTTTTTTAATGAAAGGAAAATGTAACCAAAGTATGTAACAACAAAGTAAAACAATTTTAATTTTGTCTAAAGAAACCATATCTTACACTATAAATAGTAATTGTAAAGCTAAAAATATTTCCTACATAATAGTATTTTTTTATAATTTTTGGTCATTAAATAAATTTATTTATTTATGACACCATGATGATGTAGTGATTATCTCATTAATGGACGATTTAAATAAAATGAAAAGATAAGGTGAAATAAGAGACCTACAAATGTATAAAACATATTTTATGGGTGTATTTCGAACCCTTATCACCTTAACCTCGAATTATTTCTTTTTGGTACCTTTTAAATTCGAAACTCATTTTTAAATAAAGTAACATTTCATGACTTTCCAAGAGTGCCTCTCCTCCCTCTTATAAAAGGCCCCCACCTCTACCACATTACCAAAACCTCTCAAGGCATTGGCTCGGCCAAAATCTGCTCATTTTATTTCTCCCCATCCCTATATTTATCATAAAAGCCTTCCCTTAGGCATAAATCTCTTCAAGAAACCCTTTTTGTCCAAACCAAGGGAGTTACTCGATTTAAAGGTAAAGTCTTCTCCAATGTTCTTTTGTTTTATTTTGCTTCTCCAACCCCCTAAACTCTTTTTATTACTTTATTTTGTAAAAAAACTTGTATTTTCAAAATACTAGGATGTTTTTATGAGATGTATTCAAGCTACACTTACACACACCTCCATCTAATGGTTAAAAAACATACTGTTTCTGTGGATGGCAAATTACTGCCTCACGAAACGATGATTGTTCTATCTTCTCCTACCACCTCTCATGGTGGTCATTATGATGAAACTAAATTTATTTATGATATATATTATATTTATTTACTCTCTATTATTCTTTATTTTACATTTAACACATACCTTTATGCTTTTCATGTTGTGAAAATGCAATAATTTCATTTGAGGAAGTGTGGACTACCGCCCCCTCAAATGATGTGACTCGTTAATGCAATACATGGAATGTATAAATAATGAAATTAATGAAATAATGTGTCCTATATAAAATATATATTATAATTTAATTATAATATATATATATATCTCTCTCATTTATTATTAATTCCATTAATGTGACAAAGAATTGAATGTAGTGTTCATGCGTACGTGCGACCACCCGTCTCCATGAACGATGCATTTCATTTTTTTATATCCAAATGTTATGTAATAGTATAAAATGAATATATAATGGATATATATGATATTTAAATCATTAATACTATTTTGCAGATGGTGTAATTATAACTACAAGGACAATTCTTTTCAAACAAGTTCATTTTTACTCATGTACCGAACATCGACAAAAATGTCTGATATGAACTCACATAATTAACTAATTATTATAAAATTATAATTTGTGTAATTAATTGAATAATAAAATTTAAATTAGGTCCTTAGGAAATTAGTAATTTACTAAAGTTTATTATTTAAGAATATAATGAAATGAACAAGACAAGTCGGACTTGAGGTAAGGGATCCAACCTCTTTCTTTTTTAGTACTCTCTTTTATGTCACTTATTTTAAGCTCCAATTTCTTATGCTGGGGGATGTTATTCTATATTTATATTACTGTAATTTTTATGTTCATATGATGAGAGAAACTAATTTATATCTTCAATCCATTTTTGGATGTTTTAAGTGGTGTCGTTAGGCTGCCAAATTTTTGTAAGGGGATATCTTATCTCACTTTTTATTTCTGTGAGATTCATGCTATATTTGTCACTATCTCCAATTATTTGTGTATGTAATGACCATGATTCTAATATTTTTGTAATATAATATCATTTACGTGTATTTAAATAAGCATTTTTTGGTCCTTTTATGGGGTGTATATTTCAAAAGTTACCCAAATCAGTAAGGGATTATTTCACCCTCCTCTTTTTAAAAGACTTATTTTTTTTATGTCTATTAATTTACATATTATTATGTTGGGATATGTTCTTCTATATACTTATTGATGTGAATTTTATGTCCAAGTTATGAGATACCATTTTCTTTCTCATCAACTCTTTTTCTGAATTTTAATGTGACGTCGTTAGGCTGTCGAATTTTTGCAAGGGAACTTCTTAACTCAATTTCAATTCTTTGGGTTAAAATTGTACTTCATGATTATGTCATGATAAGAATATGTGTGGATGAAAAATGATTGTTTTAAACTTAATATCCACTTATATTTGGTGTATTTATATTTTTCACACATAATTATTTCATTTTTTTATCCTTTCTCTAATGGCATGATCCTCAATTGGAATTACTTCTCAATTTCTTCTCATTGAGACATTTCTTAATGATATGCACTTTTATTCTTTTAAAAGTGTATATAAATCCCCTTTGACATTCCATATCCATATTATCTCTATACTCAATTCATTTAATTGTTTTAAAAATGGTCTACTTTCATGTGGCTTATAATTTAAATGTTCAAAATGGAAAATGACTCTTTTATTAAAACATTGTTTTACATGGTTTTAAAGATTTATTCTTTTAAAAATTTATCATAAATTTACATTTTTTAAGAATGGGTTTAAGGATTTATTTATATGTACATGAATGTTTTAAAACCCTTTCAAAAGTTTCTAAGTGGTATGAGACACTTTGATTATAAAATCTGTTTTAAATGTATTCTTTTAATATTTTCAAAGTTTAAAGGGATATTTCTATCATAGAGTTTTAATGATTTTATTATATGTTTTTATTTATGATAATAACATTATGTGATCTCTTGTGATTGAAATGTGGTAATTTTATGTTTCTTTTAAGCATGTTTTAAGTGTTATGATTATTTTATGGTTCTCGGTCAATGTTTATGAAATCGGGTGGTTCTGGGATAAACTAAAGGAAGGTGAGCCTGATATAGCTCTCCAATGTATTGGGTAACTAGAAGGAGTTAAAAGATAAATTTTCTCTAAATAGATTTAGGAAATATACTATGTTGGGTATTCCAAATGTAACCATGAGGGTTACTCCCTATGTAATAATGTTATGAATGCCTCAAGTTACCTTTACGCCTTATGATTTTTATGAGTTATACAGAAATATTATGATTTCATGAGGTATGTTAAAGTGGGTATGTTTTTTGAGTAAAGTGTGTTTTCATTGATTCTTATGTATATATGGACTAATGATTTCTTTTCGTATTGTTATAACCCTTACTGATATTTTTATGCTCATCCCAAGTTTTTGAAATGTTTTTCATAGGACATAAAGTGGAATAGGGTCAAGGATGGGATCATGGAAATGTCAGGCTATCTAAAACATGGAACTAGACTTGAATCTTTTTTTCAGGAGTTTTTATTTTGTGAAAAAATTGAAACTGAGTAGATGTGTCTACTTTGTAATCTTTGAGATGTAATAGTTATGTTCTAATTCTCTAATACACTAAACCTGAAAAGATCCTCAATGTGAATAATTCATTTAATTAAGGATTATGTAATGTTTTAAGGATGGGTCCTTATAATTATCATTTGTCTAAGAAGCTAGATGTGTTGAATCATTTATTTATTATCCCAATATGGATCTCAGTCTTGGATAAAATTATTTATTCCAAGGTTATCAATGATAAATTATCCAGGACCTATCAAATCCTTAAGAGCATTAGACTAGTGTAATAACAACTAAAATATTCCATGAAACAAATATGCCTAGTGAATTTCAAAAATTGTTTTGTTTTACTGAAAAAGATTAATTAAAATCTAGAAGAGGACACATTAAACTCTGATCTGGGTCAAAAAAATTCAATATTATTAATATACATCTTCATATATTAGATAATGGTTTATAAATTATTCCATCTTTAGTTCGAATCCTTCATAATTTTAGATATAGAGAAGATGAACTAGAATTACCTGATCTAAAGATCAATGTATACGATATGAATACATATAAACCCTTAAGGAATATAATTATAAAGACAAAATTTGGTGAAATCATTTATAATTATACTTTTATGGTGTATTTTCATGACATCACCTTTAATTTCTTGTTGGGGAGACTTTAGATCCACATTCATGTAAAAATACATTCTTCATATCATCATTTTTTGAAATATGTTTTTTTGTGAAAATTGATGAACCTAATAGTGACCACCCCCATTTGATTCATATGAACCTTGATATTTCAATACAAGATACTGAAATAGATAAAGAAAGAAACTATAATTTAGAGATATTACACAAATAAAATCCCCAAAAATATTAGACGATGCTCCTAGAAAACCATTTAATGGATTAAATGTAAATTTTATACTCCTAGTACATCACATCAAAGTGTTGATTTTAGATTTAGAAAATAATATGTCACCAATAACTAAATAGGGGATTTTGAAATTACCATTTATTCTAATAATGAAAAAGGATGAATGTTTCTAGTATGACCCCTACACATAGATATTTTCATTAAATATAATTACAATAATACATGATAAACTACTATCTAGTCAATAGAAATGATAATTTACAATCAGTTAAAAATTAATCCTCTATAGAAAACATGGGGCCTATGTAATTTTATCTATATTCATACAGTGTTATAAATGCCTAATTAACAATTTCTTACATAATAATAGTGAATTATATTCATGGATAATATGCCCCCATGAAATATATTGAAGCATCGTAAATTATCCCTTATTTCAATCATAATGCTTTAGAAGTAGATGATCTTTTTTATTCCCTAGGCTACTTTTTAGTTTGTGATTTTAAAATAATTTTATGATCTTATGTAATTGAATCATGTTATTAAATAATACCCACAATTCATATTGATTAGTGCATCTGTTCCTTCAAAGGAGAAGGAGTAATATTGAAATTTTATTTAATAATACAAGTGTTTTCATGGAATTATATTGAGATATTAGGACGAGATGCCCAACTTGTTTCCAATAATTTAGTCTTACTATATTACCACTATGTTTACAAATATATGGTGAGGAGGACTTATCTGAAGCATCTCACTAAGGTAGAAGTTTAGGTTTAAAATTTATTGAGAAACTATTTCATCGAGGATGTCTAATAAAAAAATGGTTTTATAGTACCATTCCAATTAACAATTAAAATGGGAAATTAAGAATTTTCTTTTTATTCCAAGATTTAATCCATAATTGTCTAATGATAAATAACTTATTCTAATAATTTGAAGAAATAATTGGTTTAAATACCTCTCATACATGCATGGGTTTTTTGAATGAAAAATAATTTAGATGTCTCCAATGTGTGAAGAATATATTTCCTTCAGGGAACCCCTAGTAGTAAATGTGACATCCCACCCTTCCTCATTGGCTAAGGAAGATGGCAGGAAATTACCAGCGCTTAGGTGACATCCCATAAGCACCAAATTTTTGAAATAAATGCCAAGGTATTCATAAAATATTCGGTCAATATATTCCCACTAAAACCCAAATAGAACTATTAAAACCTCTAAATAATGAATTAATGTAAAATACATATCATATACAACCAACCAAAATAAATCTAAATCAGTGTAAAATGAGGAAACAAAAACAAAAAAAACTCAAAGACACTAACAACATAAACTACATAGATCTAAACATGATATAAGATCCAAATGAACAATCCATTCCCATCTTATCACCATGCATCAATAAAGAATTATGATACATGCCTTTACCTATGTGTCAATAAGAAATATCTGAAAATTCAATTAACTTAACAAGAAGGGGGTGAGTGTAAAACACAATATAATTTCCACCAATGACTTCTAAACTAATGCAACTAAGATAAAACATGGTAATAAATTATTATGAAATAGATTAAAATAATTTAAATGATTTTATTACAAATTCAAAATAGTTTTTCAAACCGAGTAGGTTTCAGTGGAATGAATCCAAAAAATTCATTAAAACCATTTATCACATTCCATTTTAACATTCAAATTCATTTCCACACATCCACACATCTATAAACATAAACACATTCATATAAACCATGGACCTCCCTATAATCACGAGTGGAGATTCATCATTTCTCTAAGCCATCACATACTGAAACATTTTGATGGCGGAAACATTTGGCCCTTACCTTTCTCATTTTTATGGAGAAAATTCATTCCCTTCTACATCCCAAATTCATATGAACACATGCCAACCATGTATGCCACAACCCACTCTAAAAAACATCAATAAAATATTTCTTTTTAATGAAAAAAAATCTAAAAATAATTATTCCATGAATTAAAACCAAACCAAAATTTAAAAGTCATCATTTTAAAATCACGAACCAGACACTTTCCACAATAACCAACCAATTTAAAACATTTCAAAAAACCACCACTAAAGTGGTTTTCCATTAAGAACCACACATCAATTTCCAAATCAATTTCATGAAGTGCATTAAATTTTAAATATTGAATTATTATTTTAATTAATAGGGCCATGAATGACCCCATTTACCTAAATATATACTGGAGAAACCAAATAACATCAGAAGAATCCAAAAACTAGAAATGATACTCCAAAAAGAACATTATATATTGTTCCCCTCAACCGAATAGTCATATATCACTATGATTAACATTAAAAACAAATAAACATCCCTAATATATAAGATATTGATTCCAAGAGAGGGTTGATGAATAAATCTAACGAAAATAAACAAGAAAACGAACTTATCAAGAAATCTATGCCTCCAACTCACTTAAATACATCTATGAATCACACCCGGATCAAATGAAATAGTCTCCATTGCCTTAAGAGGACTAAGAATTCAGTTTATGACCTATTTAGCTGGGAAATGAGGGAATATGGGTCTAATATTATATGCCCCAGCCATAAACATTACTTAATATTGAATTAAGTCAAGAATTCACATTGAGGATCTTTTTAGGATTATATTTTTAGATAACAAGGCCATTACAGTTACAGTACATCTCAAATATTACAAAGTAGAGACATCTACTCTATCCTATTTTTTCACAGCAATAAAACTCCTTAAACAAAACTTGAATCCTTATCTTCATACAAACATTCATGAATTTTTCATTTCTATTACATTTCCTTACACCCTATATAAAACATTTCAAAAACATTGTATTTTCAAAAAATGATCATTAAGGTATTTGAAAGAAGTACATTGTAAATTATTCCATGAATACATACAAATAAAAAAAATCATACTTTTCAATCATAAAAGATAATCTGTTTAAAATTACTCATGAATTCATAAGATTTAATAATAACACATTGAAATCACAATTTATAAAGGTAAATTGTGGAATCCAGAACATACATACATTGTATCTTTCACAGTTACACAATGAGTTACATTGGGAATACCCATCATGGTATATTGCCTAAATTTGAAAGGATAAAGATTAATGTTTACCTCTATCACATTACCCAATGTATTAGATAGATATCTAGTGCTCACTTTCCCTTTATTTATCACAGAACTACCCATATATGTAAACAATGCCCATGAAGCATAACATATTCATAACACATAAGACAAGTTTAAAGGAATGATAATATTTCTACATTGCAATCATAATATATAATTTCAAGATGTTGACATAATATATTCTTTTTCAAAACAATTTTAAATAAAAAAATAGCTAAAAAGGGTATATGGTATTCATTTTCTTTTAAAAATACTACGTCTTGTTAGGGAATCCAGATATCAAATAATACTTGTGGTAGTGTAAAGGTAGTTGTCAATGTGTATGTTAAAAAGAAACATTCCCTTTGTCATTTAGTAAAACTCTTCATAGAAAAACAATTTTTTGAAAACCATTGAATTAAACTAAATTAAAGATGGTATAATTTTTCACCATATAAAATAAGGTAGTGTATAAACCAAAATATACCTCAATGAAAGATGATTTAGACGACGTCCCTTACCATGTGTCTGACTTGTCTTGTTCAATATTTATATTCTCGAATAATACAAATATGTTAATTTATACTTTCTTCAGAATCTTTTTCAATTTTATTATTAATTTTATATTACTTATCACTATGTTATAAAAATTACATAATTATTTAATTTCATATCGGTTATTTTTTCGATATTCGGTACTTGAGTCGAAAATGATTTTTTTTATATAAATTGTACTTGTAGTCAAAATTAAATCATCTAAAAAATGATATTTATGATTTAAAGAACATATACATCCAGTATATATGTGTTTATAATATTCCATATAATTTGGAGATAAGAAATGAAATGCACCGTTCATGGAGACTGTATGTCGTACGTACACATGAATGCTAATTTGATTTCTTTTCCATATTAAAAAATATTATAAAAATTATTTAAATGTATATTATAACGCCATTATTATATTTATGTAGTTTATTTATAATAGTTTTAATATTATCATCCTTTACACATTCCATGTAGAGCATGAACGATTCATATAACTTTGAGGGGGTGTTATTCCACACTTCCTCAAATGATATTATCGTATTTACACATCATTGAAAGCATACGGGTATATTATAAATATAAATTAAATAATAATAGATACAATATAAATATAATATATATCATATATAAATATAGTTTCATTTTAATTTCCACTATGAGAGGTGGTAGGGGAAAATCGAACAATCATCATTTCGTGAGGCAGTAGTTTATCTTACATAGAAACAATATGTTCGTATCTATTAGATGGAGGTGTGTGTAAGGGTAGTTTGAATACTTCTGATTACAAAGTACTAGTATATTTTTTATTCTATTTTTTTATGTAATCAATGATTAAGAAGATCATAGGTAGTGAATAAATAAAATAAAGGAAATGAACTTGAGAGAAGATGTTACCTCTAAATTCGGTAACATCATCCGATTTGAGCCAAAAGGATTTCTTGAATTTCTTTATGCCCAAGGTAAGGATTCTAGGATTAAAGGATGAAAGTTTTTAGCTTATTTGGGAATAATTTGGATGAACCAAGGGGCTTGATAGGTTTGATTATATGGATATAGGTGATGACATTTTTTAAGAGGGGGAGGGAACATTAAGAATGTATTAAAATATTAATTTATTATAAATTAAATTTCGATTTGAAATTCTCTTAAACACATTTAATTATGAGATATGATTATGTTGTCTCGAATACCCACTATCCAATAACTATTAAACATGTTTTTAAATTTTTTTTATCCTTATACTTTTGGTTTAACAATTATTTTACCATTTTTAATCATATAGTGATATCATGTTATTTACACATTGTGGGTAATTATAATTATTATATCATGGAAAACGACCCCAAAAAAAGGCATTTATAAAATATTTGTACTTTTATTAACCATTATGAAGAATATTATATTTTTTTAATTTAATATCATTTAATTAACTATTTTTTGTTTTAAGTTATGAATTATGTCAATTTTCGACACTATTCATACATGACTCTTTTACAAATTCATAACAACTTTATTACATCTCATAAAGGGAATTAACTCAAATATAATATTAAAATATCATCATGAAAATTCGTTTTTGACAACAAAATAAAAAAATTATGTTTATCTTAACATTTATAATATCATTTATTTGATTCCTTTATCAATGAAGTAATCAATGCATCATTATTAAGTCTTAATTAAATTTATTTATTTAATGTCTAAGAATTATAAATAAAATATCATAATGTATGGAATATTTTTAGATTTATAATTAATATTTATAGTTTAATATATAACTTATATTACCCCATAATAAAATTATTTTAGTAAAAGATACCTATTTTGGTAATATTATTGTTTACTTTAAATTAATTATTATAACATGTCATTATGATACCCAAGTGACTCCATAGGGTCCCAAAATCGACACAAGGAAGCCCATGGTTAGGAATATATCATCCAATAGGATTAGGACACATTTTAGGGTAGTTATATATTATTAAAATATTATATTTACCATTATTTATTGGATTTATCCTTTAACTGTGGTAAATAAAATAATTACAGAAGTTATTATTCATAATGTCCAAAATAAAAAGGTATGTATTCAAAAAAATGTTTACCATATGATTCCAAATATGGAATCCATTTTTCCAAATTGGAAACACATAATTTTCAGAAATTAATTTAAAATTAATTCCTATTGTCAAAACCAAAAAAACAGGTTTTTATGAAGTAAAATATATCCAAAGATTAACTTGTGTTTATATCCAATTGAAATGTGAAATTACTTCCAATGAAAAAAATTAGACAAAATAATAAAATATAATCCAATTACACTTAATATAAATTAAAATGAAAATATAATTGTATATATAAATTAGATGAAAAGACATTTTGAATTAAAATTCAATATTTTTTCAGTATTCACTAAAAATGTTCATTATCAGAAAATTTCCAAAAATTTAACCAAAGTTAATTTTTTTTGTCCTGGTTCTATAAAAAAATATTATTTTTTCAAATATAACATATAAAAGTGAAAAAACTACATTTAAAAAGCATTTGACGTCAAAAGGAGGTAAAACTACCTTTCAAAAATATTAGAGTATTTTATGCTTAAAATCTGATTCATTCTTACCTTAAGTCTCTAAATATTATTGGGTAAATGTAATTTTTTTTAACAAACATGTATAATAATATTGGATATAGTTATTTATATTCCTGCATATACAAAAACTAGTCATTAACTACCATTTAAAATAATAACAACATTATAGTATTATTTATCGTTATAAATCAACGTTGTCTGCAACGTAAGATTTTGCGGAAACACATTGTTGCGTGTTGAGTACGCTATCGGAAAAAGAATACCATTTATTGTAAAATTAATATCTTATTCATAAAAATTAATATCAAATAAAAATTATTATTATATAAATTCATGGGTCGTTGCATCATTATGCCCTTTTGGAAATTGCGTCCATGCGATTTTAAAATTTGGTTCGGAAACAACATTAAAAATCCCATATCGGAAAAAGAGTAAATAAATATATCACTTTAAATGAAATAAAGAGAAGTACAAAGGTCACCCCAGATAACACATACTAGTATTTCATATATGAACACATGGATATGGAAGAGAGGATAACCATCATGTTCTAATGGAGGGTGAAAGAAGACATTATCAGGGGAAATATAACATTCCAAAAACAAACAAATTGTGATTGGTTAAACAGTCTTTGATTTACCAATAAGAAATTTAAATAGAAACCATTTTTGTTTTAGGTTTCTTTTCATAATGTTGAGGAATTTATTTAGGATATTTTCTATGAACATAAGGAATTGTACTTGCTGATCAAGTAGAGTTTTATCCTTTTATAAATTCATACCACAAACTCATCTATTCACCAAATGATGAGTATTCAAGATGGCCGGGTCACATCATAAGTGATAGAATCCACTTTTAGATAATCACATAATCCTAATAAGATTAACTATATATTTCCCCTATGCTTAGAAATTATCCAAAACTAAAATGGTTAGTACAAGAATATATAATCCCATAAAAGGATAATCCTTTGAAAAAATAAATAATTCGCTTAATCTCCAAAATTCAACAACTAATTCCCAAAGTTCAATAAATTCTATTCAATACCCAATTATACATAAAATTATTCAAAATAATCCAAAATATTATTGAAACCAAAACTTTAGAAGGATTTGATCATATAGTCTTCCACATTAAATATTAATATTTATCTCCAAATAACATCACCTACTCTTAATGTCTCATACTGAAAAATAATTAACCTCATCCCATGTTATCTATTATAGGTTAATCATTTCCATAAATTTCCCATATCACCATTAGTCCAAAATATAAGCATATGTTCTTACAAAATGAAATTAAACCATTACTCATCAAATAAAATCCCATAGTATTCTATTTTCCTTAGGAATATAGTGTTCCCAAAAGAGGGAATGTATTCCACAATAACATTTAGCAGCGAATCACCAAATCATTTTCCTATACAAGGGATATTTGATAAAACCTAAATTCCCAAAATCATCTTATTCCTATTAAATAAATTAATTTAAATAAAAAAGAATAAGTTATAATAACCAAGGACTTCATGTAGGCCAGTGGTCGGTGATAAATCTTAATCGCACTTTGGTTGTGCATTCGATTTTGGAAACATTGTCCGACAAGATGGGTTTTAACATTGTCTACATGTTGTCCTTTTTCAAAAACTATATAATTCTATAACATTAAAAAATATTAGATAAATTCCTCAAAATTAACAATAATGTATTTTAACCTCAAAATTTATCCCATACCTCTCATTTTTCATCCCAAGGAGTAATAACCCGTAATTGCCTCAAATTCAAGGATAATATATACCCTAATAGTTTTTTATAACTATAACCATAAAAATATATTTCATCCTCAATTAATTTTTTTTTAAAACAAACTTAAGGGTTACAAATACATGAAGTCTTCTAAAGTAATCTGGCCATTAATACATTTAAACATATCGTCATACATAGATCTGAAATAACTCTTCAGTTCCTAAAATTTAAAAACATTAATCATCGAACATTATTTATGATCCTTTATCCATGTTTTTCCATCTTATTATATTATAATTCCCTAATACAAAAAAAATCATACACAATGTCGTAATATTAAATAATGTCAAAACATGAGTTAAGAATTAATCCATAAGTTTTATAGCTCATTTTTAGTTTCCACATTTTTAATTGGAATTTAATTAGGTTTTAGAAAAGATATATTTGTATGGTCCTATTGATCCCATTCCCGAATCTTCTCTATAGGACATATAATTTCCTAGTGACTCTTCACACCACATTTATCACATTTAGTTGATCCCTCTAAAAGAACATATTTCCCTTTCCTGGAGTTAACAGAACGTATCCTTTTTTCGTGGTAGGTTATTGCATTATGAACTTAATTACCACATCTATAATATATTCCCATCCCTTTAAATCATTTTCTTAGGTGTTTCCTTCAACATATTTTACATAAAGGTTTTTGAATATACTTACCTTTATGATTATTTCCAAAAATTCCATAGGGATTCATTTCTCGCATATATGACACCTTAGAAATGTCCCCAAGGTTCAAGAGGTAAATCATGTTTCAAAATAGTTTATTAAGAATAAAAACAAGAGTTATCATTTTAGGTCCCATTTCATTCGGTTTCTTATTCAAAAAACCCCCATAGTTTCATTCATATCCATTATTGCATTAGTACCTGATAGATCCAGCAATTTACTAAAACTAAAAAGGATAGTGTGAGTATATCACTTAAATCATCATATACTATCTTATGAGGAGAGTAAAAACTAAGATATACTTATTCATGTTATCTTTAAATCATTCAATTTACCTGAAATAATAATTAATCTTTCTAATATGCTAACCACTGTGGTTATATAAAACTTGTCACTTATGATTAAATAACACCCTAACCTCTAAAGTCATTAAAATCAACCTCCAATACCAAATATAAGGCCCCATCCATAAACATTAATTAATGTTGAGTTATTTCTAGAATTCACATTATTGATATTTTTAGGTTTAGGGTTTTATTGAATTAGTCCATAACTATTACATTACATCTCATATATTATGAAGTAGACACTTCTACTATATCCATTTTTTTACAATAATAAAACTCCTTAAATAAAACAAGAATTATTTTCTTTATATAAATATTCTTGAATTCCTCCTTTATCTTACCCTTCCATATACTCTATTAAAAATCATTTCAAAAACATGGAATTGCATAAAAAGATCCGCAAGAGATATAAAATAAGGAAAGAAAGCATTAGTCCATGAATGTATACAAATAAAAGAAGTAATACGTTTAAATAATAAAAGAAAACCACTATAACATACCTCATAAAAAAATATTTTTTATGAATAACCCATAGATATCATAAATCACAATGATAACTCGAGGCATCTAAAACATACATACATTGTATCTTTCCCAACAACATAGGAAGTTATGTTTGGAATACTCATTGTAGTATATTCCCTAAATCTATTAGTAAAAACATTAAAAAATAAATATTTCATGTTACCCAATGAATTGGAGAGATATTTCGAGCTCACCCTCCCTTGTTTTATCATAGAACCACCCATATACATAAAAAATGTCCAAGAACCATAACATATTCATAACACTTAAAACAAGCATAAAATAAAGATAACATTTCCACATTGAAATCACAATAAATAATTTCAAGATATTGGAATACTAAATGATTTATCATAACCATTTTGAATACAAAAATACATAAAAAGGGTTTATGGTATTTATTTTTCTTTTAAAAACATTATTTCTTATTATGGAATCCAAATATCAAATAATACTTGCTGCAATAGAAAGTTCGTTGTCATTGCATTTGTTAAAAAACATTCCCTTTGTCATTTATTAAAATGATTCATATAAAAATATTCATTTTGAAAACAATTTAATCAAATTAAAATAAAAAGGTTATAATTATACACCGTATAAAATAAGATCATGTATGAACCAAAATATATCTTAGTGAAAGGATATTGAGATGAAGTGTCTTACATTGAGTCTGACATGCCTCGTTCATTCTTTATATTATAGAATAATAAACTTAGGTTAATTTATAAATTCATCCGAAAATTTTCCAAGACTATTATTCATTTTACACTACTTATCATCATGTTATAAAAATTACATAATTATTTCATTTCATATCGGTCGTTTTGTTGAAATTTGTTACTTGAGTCAAAAATGAACTTCTTTTGATATAAATTGTACATGTTGTCCAAAGTACATCATCTTAAAAATGATATTCCTGATCTAAATATCTTCTATATCAATTTTATATGTATTTATTACGGTCCATAACATTTGGAGATTTGAAATGAAATGCACAGTTCATAGAGATGGTATGTCATACGTGCACATGAACACTACTTTCATTTATGTGTCATATTAAAAGAATTATATTAAAATGATATAATTGTATATTATAATAATATTATTATATTAGTTTAATTTTTTTATATATGTTTAATAAATATATCTTTTATATGTTTCATGTATAGTATTAATGAGTCATATCACTTTGAGGGGGTGGTAGTCCACAAATCCTCAAATGAAATTATCGTATTTACAGATAATGGAAAGCATAATGGTATTTTGTAAATAAATATTATAGAGTCATATTGATAATATAAATATAATATATATCATCTATAAATAAATATCCATCATAATGTCTACCATGATAGGTGTTAGGGGAAAATTGAACAATCATTGTTTCATGAGGTAGTAGTTCATCGTACGCAGGAACAATATGTTTGTATCCATTAGATGGAGGTATGTGTAAGTGTAGTTCAAATACATATCTTAAAAATATACCATTATATTGATGATACTAGTGTTTTTATGAAATCAAATATTAATAAGAGTATAGGGTGTGAAGAATGAAAATAACATAAAGGAACTTGAGAGAGGACGTTACATCTAAATCAAGTAACTTTTTTAGATTTGAGACAAAAGGCTGTCTGGAATTGACGTATGCACAAGATAAGCCTTATTGGAGGAAATTATGGATTTTTGGAGAATTTTTTAGAATAATTTGGATGACCCAATTGGATTGAGAGGTGTGAGTATGTGGGTAGATGTGATGGCCTTTATAAGAGGGAGGCGGGAACTTTTCGGAAGTCTTGAAATATTAATTTATTAAAAATTTAATTTGTATTATAAATGGTCCTAAAATCATTTAATTCTAAGATAATATGTTTTTGGTTCAAAAAAATCATATAATAATTTTTATTAATGTTTTTAATATTTATTTATCCCAATCTTTTTGTTTTAACCATTATTTTTCTCTTTCCAATCTTACAGTTATATCATGTTATTTACACATTGTGGGTTAATTTAATTGTCACGTCAAACAAAACACAAAAATAATTAATGACATATTTGTACTTTTATTAATCATTTGGAGGAATCTTATATATTTTTTTAATTTAACATCGTTTAATAAACAGTTTTATGTTTTATGGTATGAATTATGTCAATTTCGGACACTGTTCATACAAGATTTTTTTTTAAATCATAACAACATGAATAATTTAAGAAAAAGGAATTAACTAAAATATAATATTTCAATATAATCCATAAAAGATTTTTATGACATCTAAATAACCAAATTGCATATATTTTATCAATTAAAATATCATTTATTTGAATCATTTATTGATAAAGAAATCAATCCATCATCATTGTGTCATAAATTAAATTTATTTACACAATATCTAAAAATTATAAATTAAATATAATGATATATTAAATAGTATTATCTTTATAATTACTATTTATAGTCAAATAGATAAATTATATAACCCTTTATAAAAAATCAGTAAAAGATACATGTTTATGTTAGATTTCTCTTTTCTTTTAATTAATTCTTATAACATGTTATTATCACACCCTGGTGTCTCCATGGGGTCTCAAAATTGACCTAATGATGAAAATAGTAACAAATATCTAATGAATTAATATTAGGACACATTTTAGTGTAGTTTAATATTATTCTAATATTATTTCTTACCCTTATTTACAAGATTTACCCTTTAACCTTGGTAAATAAAATAATTACTGAAATTACTATTCATAATGTCCAAAAATAAAAGGTAACTATTCAAAAAATTTGGAACATCTAATTCCAAATATGGAATCCATTTTTCCAAATTCAAAACACAGAATTGTTAGAAATTAATTTAAAATTAATTCATGTTGTCAAAACCCAAAAGTGGTGTTTTGAGAAGTAAAATCTATAAATAGGTTGAAATGTGTTTATATCCAATTTAAAAGTGAAATTACATCCAATGAAAAAAATTAGAATCATTGATAAATAAAATAACACAATTATACATTAAAGCCAATTAAAATTAAAATATAATTGTATAAATAAATTAGTTTAAAAAGCAGTTTTGAATTAAAATGCTGTATTTTTTCACTATTAATTAAAAATGATCTTTATCAGAAAATTATCAATAATTTAACCAATGTAACTTTTGATTCCCCAATTATATAAAATAAATTTGTTCTATAAAATAAAAAAATAATAATGTAAAAAATGATTTTTAAAAAGGTTTCTCCATCAAAAGGCGGTAAAATGGCCTTTTAAAAATATTAGAGTATTTTTGGATTAAAATCAAATTCATTCTTATATTAAGACTAAAAAATTTATTGGCTAAGTGAAAAAACATTTTAAAAACATGTATAATCTTATTGTAGTTAGTTCTATTTATTCTTAAAAATATAATAGCTTGGAGTTAACTACCATTTAAAATAATAATAATATTATTGTATTATTTTTCAGTACAACTCAAAGATGTGTGCAACATAAGATTTCATAGAAACCCTTTGATGCATGTCGAGTACGCTATCGGAAAGAGAATACCATTCAATGTTAAATTAATATCTTATTCATAAATATTCATAGAAAATAAAAAATATTTTTCATTAAATACCTCAGTCCTTAACAAACTACACAAGATATAGACAATCCAAATAAAATTTTTAATTGTGCATGGTTAGGGTGCATGTTTAGGAAAACTATGCACTAAACAGGCACTAGACACTACCTCCAAACCCACCTCACATAGTTTGACCGCTCGGTTTGGAAAAATATGTTCCAACCATGCTATTCCCCTATATCTAGTTTGTCCTTGTTTCTCCTAGGTGGCTACAGGGTTTTTCCAAACCATTCACCAAACCATAAACTGACCTTGTTCACGCTGTTTCACTTAAACGGTTTCGTAGAAGGATTTTCTTTATTTCTACTAACTATTCTCAATCCTTACACCAAAAAAACTCAAATTACATGCCAAAACTCCTCTTGAATAACCAAAACATAACCCAATCACTATATATAATTAAAATACACAAATAACGGGTCATGTACCTTAAACAATGGATGCTAAATTCTCTCTAACAATGTTCTTTACATCAACAAGAAGTCGAAAACAACTATTCTTTTAAAAGAGTATGGTCTATTTCTCTATAATTTCCTTCACATACTCCCATGTTTCTTCTTGAATCTTAGCATGTTTCCATTAACCCCTCACTAGACCTTTGATTTTCCTATACATGAATTTCTCTTTCCTATCCACAATTTGTAATGTCGCATGAACCAATGTTGCATCTAGATCCTAGTCAAAAATATCCCATCAAATTACATGGTGAGGATTAGGTTGATGGTTCTTCAATTGAGATACATAGAACACATTATGAAATAAACTCAACTTTGGTAGCAAATCCAACTAATATAACTCCTCACCAAACCATTCAAGTTTCTCTAAATGACATGTGTATCATGAATATATCTTATCATGCTTTCTAAAACAATAATATCCAAATATTGGAGATATTATCAGGAACACATTATGTCTCAGCAAAAAATGAAAACAATCATCGATAATGATCCACATATGATTTCTAACAACTTTGAGCAGTATCCAATCTCTATATGATCATATAAATATTATCTATTTTCTCTGTCGTAGAGATTGGTCCATCCAATTTTGTCACACCTATTTCTACACAAAAAAGAGTAAAAAAACAAGTACACCAGTACAATTATTAAAATTTATAAATATGTATCAATTGATAGTAAAAAAAAATTATGCGAGAACTCTACCAACTGTATGTTCTCACCCATTGAGCCATAAAAAGAATTTATACAATCCCTAAAAATGTCTTCCAACAATTTTTTCATCCTTTTGTATTTTGTCTCTATTTAAGGATGATACACTAGGGTCATATTCAATTGATTCCCAAGGGCTTGCAATAAGGATTTCAAAAAACATGTCGTCAACCTCAGATCTCGGGATGATACTATCAAAACTAGTACACCATTACTCTTCAAAACTTCTCCAATATATATTTTTGACAATAATTCCACCATATGATATTCAATAATAGGTATGAAATGATATGATTTAGTGACCCAAAACATGTTCACCCATATGACATCATTTTTCCAAAACATACTTATAAGACATGTTACAAAATCAATAGATATTTTCTCTAATTTCCACATGGGAATTGGTACAGATTACAACTCACCATCTGGTTTTATTGAACTTTCTAAACATTCGGTTAGGTGAGTCAAACCATAAAAGACATAGCCAAATTCCATTTTATTCTATTCCACCATGATTTTTATTTCATTTATTTATACATTTTTTTATTCCATGATGAATATCCCATTTCGAATGCTTTCAATCATAATTAAGTTGTTACGAACAAGACATAAGTACGACTATAAATATTGAAACCATAATACTGACCTTATATCAGCACAAATTCCCTCAAAATTATCCCCACCATTTATTTTTGACCACATATAAACACATTTGGAATATGATTTTTGTTTCTCCTTAACATTCTCAATCAAATTATGAACAAAATAAAATAGAAATAAAACTGCCATTGTAACTTGGTCCTCAAAATAAATGTGCTTGTCGCATATCACAAAAATCCTATTTTTCTAATTGACTAGATGGCCTCCTACGTAGTACATATACCTTACAGTTTCTATTACAAATTTTATATGTTAATTGAATGAAAAAAATTAACGTTACTCTATCCATATGCTTTGTCTCAAATTAAAAACTCATTGTGATATAATTTGTTTCATGATTTTATTATTTGTAAATACCATAAATTTCTCAATAAATAGGTAATGAAATCGAGTCATCAAATCATGGACCAGATTATCCAATTACAAATCATGTGTTGGGTAATTATTATTATGAAAAAAGTTTTTTGATCCATGAGAAACAACATGATCTCCTATCATTATAGCACACCCCAATCCAAGTCCCAAAGAATCAAAATACATGAAATATCCTTGTCCTGATTCTAGAAATATCAATATCAATGCTAAAGGAGAACATTATGATCAATAAATGAATTCTGAAACTACTCATTCCTCTGAAATGGATTTCCTTTACTTGTCAAATCTATCATTATAGAATCTAGTTGTGAAAGGTTATGAACAAAACATCAGTAATACCCATATGAGAAAAGGAAACAACATATCTCAAAGGAATTATTTAGTGGTTTCCAATTGATTATGGCCTCTAAATTTTCTATATCCATAAAAAACACTTTTTAACTATTATATGGCCATGTAAGTGTACATTTTGTGCTAAAAATCACACTTTGAATTTTTGGCATACAGACGATGATCCTAGAAGATACCCTACACTGTCACCAAGTGTTTCTCATGGTTATCCCTTGTACATGAATACACCAATATGTAATCCATAAACACCACCAAAAAAATACAAATATTGATGATATATCAAATTCATACATTAAATAATGAAATCTAGTGAATTCATAAGACCTAAAGGCATAACCACATACTCATAATTGACATATCGTCTTTTGAAAGTTTTCTTCATATTTTCATCCCCCCAAACCCACAATTGTAGATATTAGGAATACAAGAAAACTTTAGGGAACCACATGGATACCCTTAATAGATCAAATAGATCATAAATTCATAGAATATGATACAAATTCATTATCATAACTTGGTTCATTTTATGATAAAACACAAACAACTAAATAGTTATATATTCTCTTTTCACAAACAAAATCATTGATTCCCATGGAGATTTACTATGCAAAATGAAATATTTTCTTCTATTCTCTTTCAACTCGATTTTCAATTCACCTAATTATATTAATGAAATATGATAAGATGTAATTGAGATAGGAATGGTACCTGGGGGGAGATCAATCATATACTATAATTCTCTTGTGGGTGGAAACCCTGAGATGTTATCTGGAAAATATTATGAATTTGATCAACAATTACTAGAAAACTATTATTCCCAATCTCATCTTCCAATTTCATTGTCAAATATTCCAATTGGTATGAGATAATTATTAATAATAGTTCCAAAAATCATGTTCTATTTTACTTTTAATTTCTATATCCTTTAAAGAGATGCCCAATGCCATCATCAACTACCAAACTAACCCTTCTGGTATAACAATCAATGTGATATTTATCATTTTCAACCAACAAATTCCTAGGATTATGTCATATATATTAATTTATAGTATATATAAATCTCATATCAGTTATTCAACATCTATAGTTATAGAACATTATTTTCTAATAATGTGTCAATTTTATCTTCAGGTAATATGAGTTTGATGTTTCAAAATAGAATACATTATCTCAACTTAAAAACCTAGATGTTCAACAACACAAGTAATAAATAATGGGATGAACATATATCAATAAAATATTATATAAAGATTTAATTTAAAATAAATATACATCCCACCATTAAATGTCTCTATTGATCATCCATGATCATTTTCACAACTCCATAAAATTATATACTTTTTGAACATTGATCTTTATTACCCTATTGAGATTTCACTGGTTGAGGAGTCAAGATATTCCTAGAATCTCATAGCTTGCTGAGTTATTTAGATGATAATTCTTCTTCTTCCACTATGCCATTCAAACATATGAATACAGAGATTTGTGCTGGGTTTTCATATCCCCCAATCATGGAGAATTGAAACAATAGAACTGAAGATGTCCCATCTGGTTTAAATTTTAATTTTCTCTTGTTTGTGTTTTTTGATCTCACATCATTAAATTGAAAAAAAATTTGAAAGTATCCACACTAACTCTTTGGTTTAGGTGGAATATTTACCAATCACACTATTTAATTCATATTCAAACTACCACCTTGAAAATAAGTGCCCCTCTTCCACTTATTCCAAGAAATATAGTTCACAACATTTCATATAGGTACCCTCATGATTCCTCCACCTACATTTCCTGAGACGTCTATTTCTTCAAATATTTCTCTATATACCATTTCTATATAATCTATTATACAAATCATGAAAATTATTGCAAGAATATTTTGGCATATCCCAAATTCAAAATTTTGTTCCTTTAAGGACACACATGCAATAAATTATAATTATAATTAAACTAAATTTATGAATTTATCTATCCACTCTACTACTATAATGTTCTATTTCATATAACTAATGAAATATAATATTTTAAAAATTCTAAATTTATGAGGATATAATTTTTTCTTTAACAGTTCTTCAAAATCCCCTTATTAAATTCCATGGTGTAATTTAAACAACACTACTAAAGCCCACCTCTTTCATACAAGATCCTCCAACATTATCTTCCCAACTTCACCATTAGCTAATCTAGTATTCCTAGGAAATCAACGATTCAATTCATCCTATTTGTCATCACTTCAACATTTTCTAGTTTTGAATAAACCTAAAATATTTTTTAATTATAGTTGGTACTAAATAGAATGACCCGCCTTCCTTTGTTTATCCATTATGTTCCCTATATCTATATCTTGGAACTCATGTCCAATACTATGAACCAATTTTTTTTTAATATGTTGCTCAGGTGTAACCCCACTCTTAGAATCCTATTCTAGTTTGTTCTTAGGGCTCCATATAAGTTCCATTTTCTATTACAAAATAAAATTCCATTTAGTCTCACTCTCTAACAACTGAAGGTATAGAAATTTCAAATATTTCACATCACACATATCACAATAAGGCCCTTCAAAATTAAATAATTTCCATTTTCGAAATATTTTTGAAAATTCTACCATGCTTTTTAAAAATCATAGTATTTTCAACTATTTTAAAAAATATTTATGTTTTCAAAAAATCATAAATCATTAGTCAAAATTAATTATTATCTTGTAGTGATAATTCATTACTACAATTTCATGTGATTCTATTTCCATCATCTATACCCATGGCGATGAGATTACAACTCCAATAAGTGTCTTAAAACACTCATGTTCCCATACTCCCAAGTACCTTGAAGTTAAACATAAATATGTTAGCTTTGACTCTTTATGATCTTGATTTGATGTCTAAAAAATCCCACTCCATTATACCCCTAAAATCAAGGACAAAACTAAATTATTTTCAACTCTAGGAAAAATAAAACTGATTCTATTTGTGACATCCCACCCCTCCCCATTGTCTTGGGATGGAAGTGGGACATTACTAAGCCTTAGGTGACATCAAAAAGACACCAAAGGATAGAAATAAATTTCATGGGATTCACAAACAATCATGGGATGATTTTACCTTCAAAATTATCAAATAAACCAATAATATAATTACCAAAAACCCTTTATATGATGCATGAGTATAAAAAACCCTCAAAGAAAACCAATACAAAAAAAATCTATATTAGGGTAAAAATTGGAAACCAAAACCAACATGTAAGAACCCGGATCTTCATTTCAGGGATGGATTATGATTTCTGGTGATTTTTAAAAAAATTAGGGTTTCTGGAAATTTAAGGAGTACAAATCGTGTACCCGGTTTCTGTGGGTTGCCCTGTACTAGCCGTGTAATGGCCAAGTATAGGTCTATGTGGGGTGACCTAAAGACCACCAAATGCGGGGCCTAGTAAAGGCATATAAAGTCATTTATCCTAAAATAACATGCAGTGTATTTTTATTTTTAATTGATATATCATACTAGGGTCACATATTGTATATAGAAACATCTTCTATTGGATCTTTCTCATCCAGGAGCAATAGATATCACTGATTCTTGTTTGAGTACCTGTTTGGTCATATTTTTTCCAAATCAAACATCATCAATTGCATTGGAATCGCATCAGTGAGTTCTTACTTCTTCTAGAGTTGTGTCTCTTGATTCATCCTCTCTCTTGAGATAACCATTGTTGAAATTTTTAAATGTTTTGGTAGATCTATATCCTTCTAGGTTGATCCATAGGTTGAGGTTATACTATATAAATTGTATAATGTTAAGGTATGGGGGTTTTTCCTTTCCAAATATTGTATTTGAATTATATGTGAAAAAGTTCCCAAAACCCTAGTTTTGGGTATGCCGTGTTTAGGGAATTTAGCTTTTTTAATGCCTTTCATGCCTTGTTTGCTTGAGTCTGGGTTTTTGATTATAAATAGGGTTATTTACCTCAATATGTAGGTGATTTATCTTATTTTAAATGATATTGTGGGAACCTGGTGTAGTGAGACCATATGGTGAATTGATGTTGAGGGATTCCCCAGTGTGTATGTTGTTCTTTTCAAGTTGTGAGACCATAGGGGTATTCACATTGAGTGCTCCCTCAGAGTGTCTATAATTGTCATTACGAGACCACAAGGGGAATTTACATTGAGTACTTCCTCGGAGAGTCGATAGTTTATCTTTAGAAGACTGTTGGAGGAATCAATGGTGAGTGCTTCCTCATAGAGACTTTGTTTGCACGAGACCAAAGTGGTTAGACTGTGTGATCTTACCCATAGGTTTGTAATATCTTTTTTATAAATTTAACTAGAGGGGTTAGGATTCCTGAACTTTCTTAAAGGGTTTTATGTAAATGTTTAGTTGAATTAGAGGGGTTCGGCTGTGAGAAATTTATCAAATCCTTACTTGTGAACGATTTGTTGAATAATTAAAAATTGTTAATGAATGTATATGAAATTTTAGGACAACTTAATTTTGAGTAATTCCTTGTTTATTAAATAATTTTTCATATTTTTCTATTATATATATTCACTAATTGTTTGGAACAGATCTTTGGGTGGCTTCCTACTGGAATTCATCTCACACCTTCTTTGGTTCATACTTTCGGGCCCAAATAGATTATATTTTAGCATGTATAGATAAGGGAAATCTCCCTTATACTTTTGGTACTTGATTGCTATAGAGATGGAGGGAATGGAACCAAGATGATGCTTGCGATGCTGGTAGAGTTTTTTTCATTGCTTTATTACTGTATTCCAGCATTATGACTTGTTTGGTTTCTTTCCAAGATACTTGTGACATGCAACATTATTTGCATATATATATTATGAAATTGTTTATTTACTTTCATTGTTCCATTGTTTACTTTTTTATGGAATTACTATTTCTGCCACTATTATATGTTTGTTTCCATTGTGTTACTCTTCCAATGAGGGCATAGCTTCCCCACCATCACATCCAAGGCCCACACTATTAGTCAGCAGCCTTTTGCATTCGGGGAAATGTGCAGGATTCCATTTGACCAACCGGGTACAGGGAACCTTTGGGTGGAACCCAGAATCGAGATGTTACAAATCGTTATCAAAGGGATTCTTTTCTTATTTTACTTACTATTTTGTGCCTATAAACTGGGATAGTAAGGAATAGGTATTTGGTAATGAGTTGTGTCTGAGAGTAGCTGACTCGTGTATAGGTAAAAGCCAATATTCCTTGAATATTTCAATTTTTCTTATTATTCAATTATTACAGTTGATTTGATTTCACCATTGGGTGATTCACATGTTTTGTGATGTTATCGTTGATATTATTGAGGTTCTATTTCTATTAAAACTCAGTGAGATGATGGTATGCCATGTCATGAATCATATAGGCACTTTCTAGATATCACATGTATTGCTTTATTGCCATATCATTTTGGATGAATTATCTATTGAATATTGTTGTGATTGAGGTATTTCCTGATATGAATGATGTTGTGATAGATTCTTTAATAGAGTACCTGCTATTTGATGAGGTATTTTTAATTGTGTAAGGCTTCATTTGAATGAGTGTCAATCATTGGTCCCTGAGGTGTTATGGTCCCTCATGGATCAAGATTTGGGGGATCATGTGTTTTAATTCATTGTTATACATTGTGATATACATGTATATGATGCCAAGATTGGATTATTGGGGAGCATGCCCCCCCCATGGATCAGAATTTGGAAATTTAATGTTCGTTTCAATTTTTTCTTTTTATGGGATTCATAGTAAATTTTTAGTCTTATTTACTAGAGAAATATATAATACATGGTGTGTATTGATGAATACACACCATGTATCCTTATTTTAGGGAAAAAACTAATTTTCTTAGGTATATGTTGTGTACTATATCTACTTGTTGTGTCGTCCATAACCGTGTGACTGACTTTGTGGGCATAGACATGGGGTTGGAAAATATTTTGTGGAACACACCGTGTTCCTAACATACACGTCGTGTTATAGAGACCATGTATCTTACTGTGGGACCAATGAAACGGGTGGATGAAACTCAGGTGGAAAATTCCATGTTCTATTATTACAAAAAGTGTAGATTCGACCATGTTACCGACCGTGTGACTAACAACACAGATGGTTATGACTTAAAGGATACACACTGTGTCTAGGTCCCACATGCTATATAGAGTTACCTATGTAGGATTTGTGTGTATACCCATGCAGAGGAACTCTGACAAGGGGAAAATTATTCAATTACATGCTGTGTCTCAAGCCGGACACGTTGTGTGTAAGGTCGTTTCATGAACCAGATTGGAATAAGTACACTCCCAAGTAATTTTTTAAGGGTACATCCCATGTAGGGGACATAGACGCCGTGTATCCATGTTTTGAGTAACATCAATGTTTTATTTCTCATGTTTTGTTTGAGCTCTTCTATGTTCCAGTCCATCAAAATCATGGACTAAGGTGTGTGCTTAACCTTGCATAATCATTCCACCGAGACATCCTCTGGTTGTATGCTAGATATAGGGCAGTGATCAAACACCAGACATGGTAGATTAGGGACTACCAGCGGACCCTATCTTCGTGCCCTTCTTGGCACCAACTTTTATCCTCGATACAGGTTCTGAGGCACACATGCGAGAAGGATACATGAAGTTCATACAGACCTTCCAGGGAGTACCACATCCAGCCTTATCTATGGAATAGTTGACATGGGGTTTTTAGTAGGATCATCATACTACTATTTTAGGGGATGTAAGATCTCAGGCTACATAGTCTTGGTTATAAGCCTTGCTATCTATCTTCGATCACCCGAATATGCCTCCAAATAGGAGGGTGAATCTCCATATGTACATAATTCAGGATTCAACCCTGATATTGTGGGATATGATACCACCAGAGGGTTGCCATCAGGATATGTATTGGGATTATTTCATGAATACCTTCTATAACTACTTTTACCTAGATAATTTGAGGGTCGATCAATCCTGAGAGTTTCTGGGTTTGGAGCTGGGTACTATATCTGTAATGGAGTATTGTTCTTTCTTCACAGAGCTACAGTGCTTCACACCCATTCTAGGAGGTGACGAGTTATTCCTATCAAGGAAGTTTGAGGATGGTGTTAGGAATGAAATCTGTTCTTAGGTGAAAATTTTCAGGTTGATGACCATATCTTCCATAGTCAACCAGGCACTAATCACAGAGCACAACCTGAGGGATTCTGGAGCTGTGGGCTAGGGTGGATCAACATCCAGAGTTGGTGCTTCTCCAAATGATAGTCGGATGTG
Source organism: Viscum album (assembly GCA_963277665.1). Taxonomy (NCBI): domain Eukaryota; kingdom Viridiplantae; phylum Streptophyta; class Magnoliopsida; order Santalales; family Viscaceae; genus Viscum; species Viscum album. The sequence continues at coordinate 345,288,575 of OY728141.1, forward strand.
TTGTAGGGAGTCTATACATAGAAGTATGAGTAGGTGAGATACACCTTCAGGTAGCCAGGGGGTTTGCTACCAGTGTGGTAAGGGTGGGAATATGAGGCCACATTGCCTAAGAGACCCAGTTGAGTGTCGATCTTACTGCAAGATGGGTCAGCATAAGAATTTATATTAGTTTTTCTCACCAACAGTTGGTGACATAGGTTCTTCTATGACTCCTCATTCAAGAGCAGGACAACTAGTTTCTCATCATTCTGGGAACTGGAGTTTGTCTGGTTGTTCAGGCCAAAGTAGAGGTCATGGTCGCAGTAGCCAGTCACCAGGATTTCAACGACAACAAGGAGGATTTTCTCATGGTGGATATGTTGGGTTGTAGGGCCACAGTACAGGTTATACTTTTTCAGTGGAGTACACCCAACAAGATAAGGATCACATACCCTCGACAGTTAGAGGTACAATTCTAGTTTCCTCAGTTTTAGCTTCTACACTTTTCAATACAGGGGTTCCCATAGTTTTATATTTGTTGCTGTTATGGAGAGCCTTGGTCTCTTTATCTATTATTATACTGATATATTGACTCGAGAAACTCCGTTGAATACTAGAAAGGATAGTGTATTTTAGGGCAAGGAGTGACCTGTTGAGGTTGGTGGGAATCACATCTTATGGGAACTCTATATCATAGAGATGATAGGCTATGATGTCATTTTCGAAATGGGGTGGTTGGTTCCCCTCCAGGTTTTTGTCGATTAATATCATTGTAGGGTGAGTTTTACGTCACTAGATAGTAGTAAATCATTATATAAGGTTGAATGGGATGTCCAGGCGAGTAGAGCTGGACCTGATCATCATGGGTTGGGTGGAGTTTCAACCCAGATTTCTAGTCTATACATGGATGACCAGTGGACTTCATGGATAAACTTTCCTCAAGAGGTGAATCATTTTAGGAATTTATTTCTTGAGGAATTATCAGGTTATCATGGGAATGTGATGTGAAATTTTCTATTGATCTTATTCCAAGAGCGGCACCGGTGTCCATTCATCCTTATTAGATTGTTACACCAGAGTTATAGGAGCTGAAGAAGTAGTAAGAGGAGTTACATGCAAAGGGTTTCATCTAACCTAGCACATCTCCTTACGGTATGCCTATCTTGTTTGTGAATAAGGTAGATACAACCATCCTAAAATGTGTGGATTATCAGAATCTGAACAAGTTTATAGTCAAGAACTGATATCCCTTACCAAGGATTAACGATCTCTTTGATCAGCTTCGAGGTTCCTATGAGTTCTTGAAGATACACTTGAGATTCGGTTACCATCAGTTGTGTGTTAGACCATCATATATACATATTAAAGCCTTTTGGAGTAGGTATGGTCTACACGAGTGTGTGGTTATGTCGTTCGGTCTCATGAACACTCATGTAGTTTTCTTGGAACTGATGAACCTAGGGTTTCATCCATACATGGATTCTTTTGTAGTGGTCTTCATGGACGATATCTTAGTGTACTCTCACACTCGACACGACTATGCTACCCATCTTATGATCGTTTTTAGTATACTGAGAGTTTATAAGTTATAAGTTAATATCTCAAAATTTCACATTTGGATGGACTAGATTCACTTCTTAGGTCATGTTATCTTAGAGACAAGAGTATCAATAGACCCATAAAAAGTGAGAGTAGTGGTTTCCTAGTAGCAGTGGAAGAACATATTTGAGGTATGGAGTTTTCTAGGGATATTTGGTTACTACAAAAATTTTATACAGGAATTTTTATGCTTATCAGTACCACTTTCGGGCCTGACTAATAAGGGTGCGAAGTACTTGTGGACCAATTCTTGTGAGTCAGGATTTTAGGAGTTGAAAGGGAGGTTGACTTCAGCACTGATACTAATTTTTTCAGAGCTGGGAAATATTTATACAGTTTACTGTGATGCATCGAGGATCGGGCTGGGAGCAGTGCTTATGCATAGGGGAGGAGTCATTGCATACAAGATTCGGTAGTTGAGGACACATTAAAGGAATTACCCAACACACAATCTTGAGATGGATGCATTTGTTCATGATTTAAATTTTTTGAAACATTACCTTCTGTGATAGAATTTTTTGGTATACAATAACCACAATATTCTCAAGTATATCATTACTCAACATGATTTAAATTTGAGACATTGAAGGTGGGTTGAGTACCTTCAGTCCTTCGATTTTGAGCTTGCCTACATGCCTGGTAAAGGCAACGTATTGGCTGATGGGTTGAGTAGGAGGACTCAGATATAGGAAGTTCAAGATTCCAGTAGTGAGTTGCAGCTTATGTAACTTTTCCCAGTGATTCATTTGGAGGTGTGCGACAGACATGGATAGATGTTTCTTTCTTCTGTAGTTTTTACCTCTAGTATTCATGAGCGAGTGTGTGTGAGGAAACTATCAGATGTATAAGTCATATTGATGTGGGAGATTGTATCAGTAGGGTACCCTACTCTTGGATGGACTATTTTCGAGGATGATATCTTTCATTTTCATGGGCACATATGGGTGTCAGCAGACATTTGGGCAGAGATGATGCCAGATTTTCTGTTTTTAGTTTGGGTAGTTCATCTTGCTATCACCAAGATGTATAGATATCTACATAGTAATTATGGGTGTCTAGGCATAAAGATAGATGTTGCTAGTTTTTTTATGAGGTGTTCCACCTATTAGAAGGTGAAGGCGAAGCATCAGTGACCAACAGAGCATTTGCAGCAGTTACCCATTCTTGAGTGGAAGTGGAATGATGTCATGATGGACTTCGTGACAGGTTTTCCTTGGTCTCCTCAAGGGATTTATGTATTTCAGGTTTTCATTGACAGACTCATGATTGTTGCACAATTCATACCGATCAAGGATAACTTCAGTGTTGATGATTTGAGAAGATTATACATCCGAGAGATTGTAAATTTTCATGAGGTTTTGCACTCCCTCATTTCAGACAAGGATGTTTGTTTTACTTATTGGGTTAGGAAGGGACTACAGAGAGATTTGGGTACCCAGGTACTTCTAAGTACATCTTAGAATCCCTAGACAGATGGACAGCCCGAGCATATGATACATATTCTGGAGGACATGCTTTGAGCATGCATCCTAGATTTTGGAGGTTCATGGGAGAAACACATACCTATGTTGGAGTTTAACTACAGTTATATTTTTCAAGAAACTATTTAGATGGAACCTTATGAGTCATTATACAGTCGACCATGTCAATCACCTCTATGTTGGATGGAGGGATGATAGGTAGCAATGCTGGGACGTCATCTAGTCCAGGATACCACAGAGTATATAGAGCTGATTTGTAAGAAGATAACTACTACATAGTCATGGAAGAAGTATTATTCTGATCATCAATGATGACCTATGGAGTTCGAGGTCAGAGATCTGGTTTTCCTATAAGTCACACTGAGGTTGGGAAACATGAGGATTATGAGACAAGGCTTGCTTTCAACAATATAGGTTGGACCATTTGAGGTTTTGGAGAGAGTCGGTCCCATTGCCTATCGTTTGCAGTTACCCAAGAGGTATCGGCCCATGAATAACTTTTTCCATGATTCTCAGCTCTAACGTTACTTCTGAGACCCATCTCATGTTTTTCAAACTGAGTAGGTTGAGTTAGAGTTGAATACATCTTTTGAGGAGAATCCTATCTGAATTATTGATCGAAGTGTGAAGGTTCTCTGTTGCTGGTCTATTCATATGGTACGGGTGTTGTGGAATCACAGGCATGTACATGATGAGACATGGGAGAGGGAGGCTGATTTGCGATCACATTGTCCAGATCTGTTCGAGGATTCTTCTTCTCTGCCACCTCATTAAGGAAATTCTGGGACGAATTTATTTAAGGGTGGAAGTTTGTATGAACTTGAATCTTCATTTCAGTTATGGATCATGATTTCTCTTTTTTTAGAAAAATAGGTGTTTCTGGAAATTTAAAGAGTAGATTCTGTGTACTTAGGATTACATGTTATGTGCCTAGTTGCATCAGGTAGCTGTGTACTGGCCATGTAATAGCCGAGTACATGGTCATGTGGGGTGACCTGGAGACCGATTAAAAAGGGTCCTGATTAAAGAATATACACCTTAGGTATATTTAAATAACACTCAGTGTATTATTATTTTTAATATATATATCAGACCGGGGTCATGTGTCATTTATAGAAACATCTTCTTTTTGCTCTGTCTCATCCAGGAGTGATGGATATCACTGATTCTTATCTGAGCCCCCGTTTGGTCGTTTGTTCTACAAATCAATGACCATTTATTGTGTTGGATTTGAATTAGTGAGTTATTCCTTCTTCTATATCTGCATCTCTTGATTCCTCCACTTTCATGACATATCCATGGGTGAACGTTTTAGACCTTTTATAGATATATAGAATTCTAGGTCGATCTAGAGGCCGACATTCAACTATATCAATTGTACAATGTTGAGGTAGGTGGTTTGATCCTTTTTGTATATTGTCTTTGAATTATATGGAAAAAAGTCCCCAATACCCTAGTTTTGGGTATTGAATGTTTAGAGAATTTAACCCTGTTAATGCCTTCCATTCCTTGTTATCATGAGTATGGGTTTTTTATTGTATTGAGGGTTATTTACCTTTCTATGGATGTACTTTCCCATGTTTGATCTGATATTGGTCATTGGGTCTAAGATTTCTTTTTAGGATGCTTTGTTTTCTATGCCTACTACTGTTAGAATAGAGTGATATTATCTGTAATGATTGTGTTATGCTTCGTGGTCATTTAACAAAATAGTTTTTGTGATTTACTTTAGATGCTAAATACCTTTTTTGCATGATTTCTTTAAACAGGGCTATGAGAACCTAGTTTAGTAATACCGTAGGGGTAATTGATATCGAGGGATTCCCCAGAGTGTCTGTTGTACTTTTCACGATGCAAGACCATATGGGGGATTGAATTTGAGTGCTCCCTCAGAGTTTTTATTGTTTTCGTTACGAGACCACATGGTGAATTTACATTAAGTGCTTCCTCAGAGAGTCTTTTGTTTGTCATTAAAAGACTATTGGGGGAATTGGTGGTGAGTTTTTCCTCAGAGAGACTTTTTTTCATGAGACAAAAGGGGTTAGACTGGGTGAGCTTAACCATAGGGTCGTTATATATTTTTTACTAGTTGAACTAGAGAGGTTAGGATGTGTGAACTTTCCCAGAGGGTTACTTCTGAATGTTTAGTTGAAACAGATGCATTAGGCTATGATAAATTTCCCGAAGGGTCACTTGTGAATGGTTGATTGAATAATTAATAAATTTAAATTAATGTAGTTGAAACTGTAGGGCTTCTAAATTTTGAATACTTTAATGTTTATTACATCATTTTGCATTTTTTCCTGTTATATATATTCGTTGACAGTTAGGCAAAAATATGTGTGTGGTTGCCTACTGGGATTTTTCTCACACCCTATTTGGGTCATGATTTTAGGCCCAAATAGACTATATAGTTTCTGTTATAGATATTCTAAATCTCCCATTAACTTCATGTTCTTGATTTATGTGTAGCTGGAGAGCATGAGACCAAGATGAGGCTTGCAATGATGCAAGAGTTTATTTGTATTTCTTTTACATTGGTTTACTACTTTATTTTAGCATTGTGAATTGTTGGGATACATTCCCAGATACATGTGACATGCATCATTATTTACATATATAAGTAGAAGTTGTTTATTTTTTTTTAATTTTCCGTTATTTACTTATTGTATGGCATTACTATTTTTACTACTATTTTGCATTTTTTCCATGGTGTTACTCTTACAATGAAGGAAAGGTTTCCCTAACATCACACCCAAGGCCCTCTCTTCTAGTCAACATCATCTAGAATTCAGGGAAATGCATTTGAAGCCATGTGACCAATCGGGTATGGGGAACCTTTGGGCAGAACCCAGAACTGGGATATAACACAAAAAAACTCAAAGTGTAATGTCCCAGGTATGTGTAGAATAATAATTTTTATTTTCTGTTAATATTTATGAACAATTTATTATTTTTACATTAAACATAATTATTTTTCTGATAACTTACTCAAAATGCAACAACAGGTATCTTTTAAATTTACGTTGCACACAACATTGATTTATAACGAAAAATAAAATAATAATATTATTATTTTAAATGGTAGTTAATGTCTAACCATTGTATTGGTGGAAATGGATAGAACTAAATAAAATATGATAATACATGTTTTTAAATGTATTTAAATTTATCCAATAAATTTTAGAGTCTTTAAATAAGAATGAATCTGATTTTAAGCATGAAATAATCTAATCTTTTTGAAATGACATTTTACCAACTTTTGAGGTAGAACCCTTTTTGAATATTGTTTTTTCTACTTTTATATGTTTAATTTGAAAAAATAAACTTTTTATAAATACGTGGGACAACAAAATATACTTTGGATAACTTTTTGGTACTTTTCTAATAGAGATCATTTTTTAATGAATAGTGAAAATACCACATTTTTAATTCAAAACAATCTTTCCATGAAATTTATTTGTATAGTTATATATTCAATTTAAATGGGTTTCTATGTAATTAAATTATGTATTTATCATTTAATCCTATGTCGTTCATTTGAAGTAATTTTCCACTGAAATTGGATATAAAAACATGTCAATATTTTGATAGTTATTACTTCTTAAAAACAAGATTTTTGGTTTTGGAAATAAAAATTATTTTTAAATTAATTAATGAAACTTCTGTTTTTTGAATTTATAAAAATGGATTCCATATGTAGAATCAAAAGTTACAAATTGGGTGAATAGTTACTAAACTGGTTGGAGGTCGTCACGACCCTCAAAATTACATTTTTTACTCCTACACAAGCACAATGGTGTAGGGTCGATCCATAGAGAAGGCAGTTGAGTGAATTCTGAGGTTTTAAAACTAAAAACCTCACTGTTTTCAGCAATGAGTTAACCACATTTATTGTTTTCTTTACCTTTAAAATTTCTTTTTACTTTTCTTTATGTAGAGAAACTAAATCAATTACCAGTATACTGATGAACTAAGACTACAATAAAAGTAACTTAAGAGAAAAAAAATACTAAAATAAAGCAGCAAGCTCGAAGGCGCAGATCAAATGTAATACTCAATAATTCCAAACTACTAGTTTAAAGGATATCTTCTCCACTACACTTTATTGAATCACACCTCAAGAAATAATAGTGATAAGTATCCCTCTCCAGGAAACTGAACACATAGAAGACTAACTTTAGAAGTTCGCCACTCCAAAATCAGTCAAACTGCTTGACAGTTAGAAAATGATAATAGTTGGAAAATAAACTTGTCGTAAATTTCTAGAGTTTAAGACATTAACGCTTCGAAAAAAATTCATTCAAGAATTACCTCGCCAGTAGATCTTGAATATACGAATTTTTAAAACATTTAAGGTGTGAAACAACTAAACAGAGAATCATTATTCAATCTTGCTGATAGATTATGATTCTGAAAATTGTAAAGTGAATGAAGAAGTTTAGAAGATTAACCAATAGAATTGAATTCCTGAGATAAGACAATTAATCCCTTAATCATATTGATTTATAAAATGAATAACAATTTATTACAGAGTTCTGAAAACTTATGTACAAGAATGGAAAAGAACTCCCTTAGTGATGCTCTGTTCTCGGGCTCCTTCGCATCCATGTCTTCTCTCTCACCTCCTGGGAGTCTTCACTCTCCAAAGATGGTGTGTTCGTGGAATGAATAAAAGTCCCCCCCGAGTTAGTTGGTTTCTCTGTTTTATGTACCCATTGTCTTCTACTACTCGTCACAAAACATCTTCCACCAACTTTGAAAACCCTTCACAAAAACAACGCAAAACGTGCGTTTTTTCGTGACAGGCATGTTGTGCTATTTTTCCTCACGTAACTAACACCCATTGAGTTAGTCAAGTGAATCTGGAAGTATACATGTCTTTTGAATGGACCTGCACATGTTAAAAACAAAATGAAATAATTAAAACTCTACAAAAGTAAATTAATATTTTACGGTTATTATTCTATGTTTACTGTTACAATACTTATTAAAAAGTAATTAAAGATAATTATTAAATATCTTAATTAATAATAAATGTTTACTATTATAAAACATTATTACTATAATTTTATCAAAACTCTTTTAATTTAATTTAATTAATAAACATAAATACAATATACTAAATTTTATGTTTATTATATTCAACTAAATCATTAAAATTTAACATCATAAGTAAATAAGTAATTAAAAATTTAATAATTTAGATTGTATAAATTATTTTTATTTAATAATTTTATTATTATTATTGTAATTACAATTTAAGAAATTAAATTGGTAGGTTAATTTAAGTATATTTAAATTTATTTGTTAGTTTATTTTAATTTAATAATTAGAATTAACAATTTAGTTTCAAATATTATTAAAAATTAATAATAATATTTTATAGTTTATTTATAATTATTTTTAATTATAAAATTATACTATTAATAGTATATTAATTTATTATTAACATTTATTATTAATTTAGTTTTGTATATTAATTTATATGTTATCAATTTATTAATATTATAGTTATTTTAATTAATAACTTTTTTTAATTATATTATATTCATTTGATTAAATTAAAGTTAAAACTTTAACATTAACTTTTTTTTATATTACTTTTATGATATTTATATTATTTTAATTTTTTTGTTAACTTATTCCTACCCCCTTAATCGTGGTGCTACAGGTGGAGGGTTTCTTCTCCTGGATTGCAGCGCAGCTGCAGCCGCGGAACTCCTGAACACCAGCTCGGATGGCCTCCAATAGGCAGCATCAACTTTAGCTTCTCCTCAGGTGACGACGCAACGTCTCAGAAGTGCGGGTGTCTCTTTGTGGTATCCTCCTTTTTTCTTGCTTGGTTCGAGCTTCATCGATGGAAAAATTCCCTCCAAAATTCGGCGCACATGAGGGTTCTCCTTCCTCCCGAAGACAGCCGCGCTTTTCCCTACAGCTTCAATGCTCCACCCTCCATCCACGGTGGTGTGATCCAACAGCGACAGGATGAAATTCCAGCAGGTGCGGCAAGCAGATCTTGGGCGGCGACAGACCACTCAGACCTGAATCCTCTGCCTGTTGCACCTGTTTCTGTAAACAACAGATTCAACATATTTTCAATTTTCAATTGTTGGAATTTTGTTCGATCTACACACAAGATTGGAATTGGGATTCGAAATTGAGTTTGATTTAGTTTGAATATTGATTTGGGTTTGGAATTGAGGTGTTTAAGATGATGAGTTATGGTTATGGAGTTTTTTTGATAAGAAGATATTGATGTTGGTCAAGAGTAGATGCAGGGCCACATCAGTGTGAGTTCTTGAGCTCTGGTAGCGGTGTGGAGGAACCCGTGAAGTAAGGATGGATTACTGAGGATTGGTGACTGATAGTGAGTTGCAGGAACGATATTTTAACGGTGATAAAAAGAGGGGTGCAACGGTGAGGTAGATATATCAGTGAGGTAGGAAGAAGCTAGCGGTGAGGAATGGTTAACAGTGGGTGTGAGGTCATGAAGTAACAGTGAGGTGCACGAATTTTCCAAATGTGAGGAAAAGGGAAGTTAGGTAACAGTGAGGTGGAGTGGGAAAAGGGTCACCGATAGACATGGAATCTCACCGGTAGTTTAAAAATGGGAAAAATCACCGGTGTACTGAAAATAAAAGCTATGTGTTAGAAATATATATTAAGGTTACAGTTACTTAATAGTCGCCGATATAATAAAACTAAAAACTGCCATTAATTTAAAAAATGGCACTGATTCAGTAAAATAAAAAGCTACCAATTCCTAGTAAAAATAAAAGGTCCAACCAATACAAATAAAATTAAAGGCTCACCGTTGGACTAAAAATTCACCGGTATAAAATTTCACTGATAATTCAAAGAAAATGTCACTAGTCAAAAAAAAGTAAAATAAAATAAACATTATAGTGCAAGGTCACTGATAGAAAAAAAATAAAAAGTGCACTGATGCATATTAAAAATTAATGTTACCGTAGACTGATATTATAACGTCACCATTGGGCTAACAAGTCACCGATAAACTGAATAGTCATCGTGATTAATAAAATTTACCAAAAGACAAAATTAAAGGACAATGTTACAACAAGAAAGGCTATCGATAGCTTAAAAACAAAAGGTCACCGATAAAATTAATAAAATCTACTGTTAATTTAAAATAAAAAGTCATTGGTACTCAGAACAAAAGATCATCGTTAGAAAAAAAGGTCACCGGTATACGATATTAATAGTAAGGTGCAGGGGTCACCATTACAAGATAAATAAAACTACTAGTGACCTTTGGAAATTATATTGAACTAAAAATTAAAACTTAAGAAAAAAAAATAAAAAGATTGAAAATAATTAATTAAAAGAATTTAAACATCATAAATTTAAAACAAGATTTTTATTAAATTTTAAAACATTAAAATTATAATAAAAAGTATTAATTGATAACTATAAAATTAATAAACTTAATAACTGATAAACTAAATAAATACAAGACTTAAATTAAAATAACTATATATGTTAACTAAAGAGTTGCAGTGAATAAAAATGAAAATCATCGGTGACCCAATAAGTCACTACTAGTTCTTTTCTACTCACTAGTAGACTAAAATCAATAGAAAATGAATTAATAATCAAACAACATACATTAAATAATATAATTAAGGTTTAAAAACTCTTAAATAATTAATTAAATAACTATTTGAATAAATAAAATTAAAAGAGAACTATTTTATTTAATTTAAAACCCAAATTATATACACAAATGGTTAACAGGATGACTAAACATATTAATTAAAATTTCTAAAATACTTTAATGTACCTAAATTAAAAGATATAATATTAAAAAAGAGACTAAATTAATTAAATAGAATTATGTTGATTAAATAATTGTTTTAAAAAAATATTATCTTATTAAAAATTCAATAAGATTTTAATTAACCAAACTATATAAGACATAATTAATGTTGATTAGTTTATTAAGATTAGAATTATTATTTTGATGACTAAAAATACATTATTAATTAAAAAAATTTATTAATTAACAAAGTTAACTATAAAAATAGAAAAGTAAAATTATTGAGTATAAAGTGATTAAATAATTAATTAAGTCATTGAAAATTAACTAAAAAGATGTGGTAATACTATGTAAAAATAGAGCCACATCAAATTTCCCCACACTTAAGTATTGTTTGTCCTCAAACAATCTCATGTTTTATTATATTTAAAAAAAGGTACGGTATTTATGATTTTGCTCAGAATGTAACATGTTCAGCACTCAAAATGGAGGACAATACTTAACAGCAGGCTATAAGAAAATGAATTTCTCATATGAATCTTGCCTATAATAAATACACAGGGGAAATCAAGAAAGGTATGAATCATCAAGTAATGAATATTTCATGCCTCATACGTGATACAACATAATGACTCATTTCAATCCAAGATGATGTTTTACATCCAATAATGGGAGGAGGTAAAATATCAATGGAACTATGTCCTTAACTATGTAACTTTGTACTTTGAAAGAATCTTAGGTCCCAAAAATAATTATTTTTATTTCTCGAATCCCATTATTGATACAACCGAAATTATTTCCATAAAAATCAATTGACCCTTTTTCATCTGGCATTCTTCATTACCCTCACCTAAATAAGCTCATTTTTTGACCCTAGACACATTATTTTATTTTTCCAAAGCTATGTTTCATTGTGCTCAGAACTGTGCAATAAGCTTATTCAAGGTGCACATAGGGCTTAAAGTAAATAGAAATTCACCCAACATCTAGGGTCTTAGAGACTCACCATGAGATCTCAGATGTCCAAATTACGCCAGTTCCAAAAGATTTATATAAAACTCATTTACATTGGCTCATTATGATGATTAATTTTAATAATTAGAAAAACATTAATGAAGCCCCTAGAAATAGAATCAAACTTCTAGTTCCAAGAGTTGTGATCACAATTCCATTAAAAGGGTACCCATGTCTCTTTCAGAAGTAGTCCTTAAACAAAGATATCCATCAACTCACTAAGTTAGGTCACTCAACAATCATCCATTATCATTAATTTCAGTTTCAGAGTAGTTTTTAACTACCTTCAAGGAAATTTTCCTATGGAAAGACCCAATTGAGTATAGTTTAATGTGTAAAATTATGAAAAAAAATTGAAACAATTTAACCATTTTTTACATGAAATTTAAAATTTCAGTGGGAATTGAGGGGCTTACATTAAAGCATAGTTTAGAATAGTCAGCACAGTCAAGAATTGACCTCCTCCCCCACACATAAAACAAAACTTTGTCCCCAAACTTGACTTCTAAATTTGGAGAAGAAAAATTAAACAATTAAGATTCAAGACAGATTTTCAATTTAATAGATTTTTGACATGTATAAAGGGTCTCTATGAAGTTCAAAAATATTGTTTTCCATAGTGAATAAAAAATAAACAGGTTCATTAAAAAGTACAAACACCAATATTTATTCTAGTGAATAAGATTTTCAATTCAACTCAAGATATATCATGTAATTTGTGGATGCACAATTAATTGGGTGTAAGAAAGTTTAGCAAAATTTATTCAGTTAGATATTCAAATAAGATGACGAAGTTCATGATAAACACCCCAACCCAAAGCGGATTCAAAATACCAGCATCATGTACCCCCCACACTTAGTTTTAAGCAGTGGAAAAGATTTTAATAACAATGAAATTCAATTTTTTTCAGCAAGATGAACATGCAGATTTTTTAATTCAAATTAGTGACATGCAAAAAAATTTTATTTGTATATGAAAAATATGCAGCATATTTTTTGCAAAAATGGAGAAATTTTTTTAAACAAGCATAATTTTTAGTTCATTATCAACATGGGAAGTAGAATTTTATTATAAAAAACAGAAGCAGTAATAAATGAAAAAAGTTGAAATACTTCCCTCACTAGGTTCTTGTCCAAAAATGACCATGGAAATTCCACTCCTTATATGACAGCAACAACATTCTAAAAACAAATATTGTGAAAGCTACTGGAAAATTACCAGCATAGACAGTGCATACATGAGGCAGTAGAACATGACTTTATTAAAAGTTAAAAAATAATAGAAATAAAAGTAAACACAAAAGAATGAACATGGGTTGACTACCATTAAGCACTGAATTTAATGTATTCCGTTAGACTTTATTTAAATAAAAAAAATTTATTGAAAAAAAGAAAAACCATGGGTTACCTCCCATGTAGTGCTAGGTTTAAAGTCCCCATCCAGACTCACCTAGAAACAAACCATAATCACTAGGTGGATATGGTTTCTTTAATAGGAACCACCACATGTGTTTGGAAAAATTATTTTTAACAGAAAGATGAGATTTGTGGGAAACAAGACTAAAGTAGACTAAAACCAAACTCTCATAACCTGAAATAGCCCCTATGTAGCACCCTTTAATAGTAGTGGGTGTAGTGATGTCCACTTACAGAATAAGTCCATACATTTCAAGATTTGAATACTCATAAAGGGAAAACATAGATCTAGGTGCTTCAAAGGGTGTATCATTGACCTTAGATCTCTCTCTGTTAACCTCAACACTAATAAGTTCAAATTCGAGGGTGAAAATGGGTAAATACTGAATAGTAGGTTCAAGAAGAGATTTAATAGAGTGCTAAACACGAATCATGGACAATGGAACTCATTTCTAATTCTCAATCTATACTACTATCAGTTTCATGAGAAGTCTCAGAACCCTTCACAGGTGAGGATAGAAGTGATAGGCAGGGAAGAGAATTTATTTTATCACCAACAGATTTAGGTCTAACAATGTTATAAATCTCTTCAAAAAGATCCTCATATGTTAAATCACACATAACATCTACTAATTGTAACAAATAATATCTACCTAATTCAAGTTTGTGTTCAACCACTCTCTCAAGTTCAACTATGAAAGGCTTACTTTCCAAAACAATGTCTGTAGTGTGTTCTAGAAAGTTCAGTTCATGGGAAGAAATGCTTAATTTAGCTTCAATAAAGTCATGTTCATGGCTGATCAAATTCAAGTATTCTTCCCCAAGAATGACAACACTGCATTCCATTTTAGTACACAAAGTTTCATAAAAGTGATCACTATGAGAATAGAGAAATGAGAACTCATCAGTTAACCTTTCTTCAAATATCATTCCCTCTTCCTCATTATCTAACAACAGTTCAGAAATTATTGGGTTTACAGGTTCAAAACATAGAAGAGAAGTATTCAGTTGACGTTCAAATATTTCAGATTCATTAACTTCGAGTTTAATGTTTTCTTCCATCGTTTTCACCATTTCTAGGTTAGGTTCAGTATTCACAATGTCAGAAAAATTGGGTGAAGAGTTTTTAACATTCGAGTATTCAGTTTCAAGTATCTCTTCTACCTGCGTAACTTCCTTCTCAAAAATCCTAAAACAATGATTCTTCTCCAATGTAGGAATTATGAAGAGAACTGGGAAATATTTTTCAATAGGTTTTAATTCATCTTCAAACTTTTCCAACTCAACACCATTAAATCTCTTTTTGGAGTTTTCAATGTTATTCTCTTGACTTAAAGAGTTGGTTGTTTCCAGTTTTAGTTTAGCAGAATCAGATTTTTCAAATAGAAAGTTTTGTTTCCCATTTTAACAGTCACTGACTTCTTCAATCTGATTTTAAAATCTTTTATAAACATTTTCTTTTTCGTTTTCTTCAAAAAAAAATTATTCTTTAACCCTTTGTTGTATATCCAAGAGCATGTTTTCTAATATTTTCATTATTTTATCTCACTCTTAAAAATATCTATTTTGAATTTCATGGGTTTGAGTTAACCAATTGTTAATTAGTTCCACCCTAGCATCCAATATAGAATCAATTACATCAATTATAGCAAGGGTGTTAGGACTAGACTCATATTATTCAATTTCTTCAATGTAAAAATCCTGTTGTCGATGGTTATAGACACACTGCCAGGCAGTATGTCCATAATCTCCACAACAAATGCAGTAAGGTCCAATAAAGTAATTTTAGCCTTCGAAACATTCTCTTTTTTTATAAAATATTCTGATTAAATGCACACAAAAAATTTCCAAATGAATATAAACAGGCAACACAAGCAGCAATTATTCAAATATTTTAAATTTTTTGTAGATTTTTTTATGATTTTTATATGTTTTTTTTCTATTTATTCTTTATTTTTCAAACCCTAGACTCTCATTGCGTGCCTTCCCCAGCAATAGCGCCAAATTTTGATCTGGTCGGAGGTCGTCACGACCGTCAAAATTATATTTATTACTCTTATAATAGCACATTGGTGTAGGGTCGATCTGCAGAGAAGGAAGGTGAGTGAATTCTATGTTTATAAAACTAGAAACCTCACTGTTGTCAGAAATGAGGTAAAAATATTTATGGTTTTTATAAATTTAAAAAAAATTACTTTTCTTTAAGAATAGAAACTATAAAACTAATATAAGAGAACTAAATACTAAAATAAAGAAGCAAGGTTGAAGGTGAAGAGGAAATGTAATACTCAAGAATTCAAAAATAATTGTTTAAAGGATATCTTCTCCATTCCTCTTTATTAAATCAGACCTTAAGAAATAATAGTGATAAGTCTCCCTCTATAGGAAACTCAACACACATAAGACTAACTTTAGGAGTTAGAAACTCTAAAATAAGTCAAACTGCTTGAAAGCTAGAAAAGGATAATAGTTGGAAAATAAAATCACCGTAAATTTCCACAGTTTAAGACATTAACGCTTCAAAAAAATGCATTCAAGAACGAACTCTCTAGTAGATCGGGAATTTATGAATTTTTGAAACATTTAAGGTGTGAAACTACTAAATAGAGAATCATTTTAAATATCGCCGATTGATTATGATTCTGAAAATTGTAAAGTGAGTGATGAAATTTGGAAGATTAACCGACAGGATTGAGTTCTCAAGAAAAGATAAATAATCCCCTGATCATATTGATTTAGTCAATGAATAACAATCAATTACAGAGTTCTGAAAACTTATGTACTAGAAATGAAAAATAACTACCTTTGTGATGCTCTGTTCTCGGGCTCCTTCACATACATGTCTTCTCACTCACTCCCGGGAGTCTTCGCTCTACAAAGATGGTGTGTTTGTGGAATGAATGAGAGTCCCCCCGAGTCTGCTGCTTGCTCTGCTTTAAGTACCCAATGTCTTCTAATGATCATCACCGAACATCTTCCACTAACATTGAAAAATCTTCACAAAAACACCGTAAAACATGCGTTTTTTCATGACTAGCACGTTGTGCTATTTTCCCTCACATAACTAACTCTCGTTGAGTTAGTTAAGTAAATATGGACGTATACTTGTCTTTTGAATGAACCTTCACATGTTAAAACAAAATGAAATAATTAAAACTCTAATAATGTAAATTAATATTTTACAGTTATTATTCTATGTTTACTGTTATAATACTTATTAAAAAGTTATTAAAGACAATTATTAAATATCATAATTAATAATTAATGTTTACTTTTATATAACATTATTACTATAAGTTTATCAAAATGCTTTTAATTTAATTAAATCAATAAATATAAATACTACATAATAAATTTTTTAGTTTATCATCTTTAACTAAATCATTAAAATTTAACATTATTAGTATATAAGTAATTAAAAATTTAATAATTTAGATTGTATAAATTATTTTTATTTAATAATTTCATTATTATTATTATTATTACAATTTAGGAAATTAAATCGATAGATTAATTTTAGTATATATATATATTTATCTATTAGTTTATTTTAATTTAATAATTAGAATTAATACTTTATTTTTAAATATTTATAAAATTAATAAGTATATTTCATAGTTTATTTATAATTATTATTAATTATACAATTATATTATTGACAATATATTAATTTATTCTTACCTTTTGTTATTAATTTAGTTTTGTATTTTAATTTATAATTTATCTATTTATTAATATTATAGTAATTTTAATTAAAAATTTTTTTTTAAATTATATTCTATACATTTGATTTAATTAAAGCTAAAACTTTAACTTTAACTTTTTTTGTTTTATTATATTTATATTATTTAATTTTTTTTGTTAACTTCTTCCTCCCCCCTTAATCGTGGAGCTATAGGGGGAGGGTTTCTTCTCTTGGATTGCAGCGCGGCAGCAGCCGAAGAACTCCTCAACACCAGCTCAGATGGCCTCCAGCAGGCAACATTGGCTTCAGCTTATCCTTAGGCGATGGCGCAGCGCCTAAGATGTGTGGGTGGATCTTTGCGGTATGATCCTTCTTTCCTTGTTGGCCGAAGATTCTTTGACGACACAATTCCCTCCAAAATTCTGCGCACAAGAGGGTTCTCCTTCCTCTAGAAGATAGATGCACTTCTCCCTGCAGCTTTCGTGCTCCACCCTCCATCCGCGGTGGTGTGATCCAACAATGGAAGGATGAATTTCCAGTGGGTGCGGTGAGAAAATCTTGGGCGGTGACAGAACACTAAGACCTAAATCCTCTACCAGTAGCACCGGTTTCAGTAAACAAAAAATTCATCATATTTTTAATTTTCAATTGTTCGGATTTTGTTCGATCTGCACACGGGATTGGAATAGGGCTTCGAAATTGAGTTTGATTTAGTTTGAATCTTTATTTGGGATTGGAATTGAGGTGTTTAGGATGATGTGTTGTGGTTATTCTATTTTTTTGAAAAGAAGCTGTTGTTGTTGGTCAAGAGTAGATGCAAGGCAACAACAGTGTGAGTTTTTGTGCTCTGGTAGTGGTGTGGATGAACCCGTGAAGTAAGGTTGGAGTACTGAGGATTGGAGACTGACGGTGAGGTGTAGGAAAGATATTTTAACAGTGAGAAAAGGAGGGGTGAAATCGTGAGGTAGAGATATAAGTGAGGTAGGAGGAAGCTAGCGATGAAGAATGGGTAATAATGGCTATGAGGGTAAGAAGTAACAGTGAAGTGTGTGAATTGTCTAACACTGAGAAAAAGGGAAGTCGGGTAAAGGTGAGGTGGAGCGGACAAAGGGTCACTGATAGATAGGGAAGCTCATTTGTAGTCTAAAAACAGGAAAAATCATCTATAGATTGAAAATAAAAGCTCACCGTTAGAAATATATATTATGTTTACCGATACTTAATAGTCACTGATATAATAAAACTAAAAACATCTGTTAATTTAAAAAATGGCACTAATACAGTAAAATAAAAAGCTACCAATGCCTAATAAAAATAAAAGGGCCAACCAATAAAAATAAAATTAAAGGCTCACCGTTGGACTAAATATTCACCGGTATAAAAGCTCAACGATAATTAAAAGAAAAGGTCACTGGTCCAAAAAAAGCAAAATAAAATAATAATTACAGCACAAGGTCACTTATAGAAAAAAATAAAAAGTGCACTAATGCATAATAAAAATTAAGGTTACCGGTAGACTGAAATTAAAAGCTCACCATTAGGCTAACAAGTCACCGATAAACTGAATAGTCATCGTGAAAAATAAAAGTTACCAAAATACAAAATTAATGGTCACCATTATAAGAAGAAAGGCTACCGATAGCTTTAAAACAAACGGTCTCCGATAAAATTAATAAAAGCTACTGTTAATTTAAAATAAAAAGTCACCAGTACTCATAACAAAAGCTCACCATTAGAAAACAAGTTCACCGGTATATTATATTAACAGTGAGGTGCAGGAATCACCATTACAAGATAAATAAAACTAACAGTGAACATTGGAAATTATTTTGAACTAAAAATTAAAACTTAAGAAAAACAAATATAATGATTGAAAATAATAATTAAAATAAACTAAACATCATAAATTTAAAACAATATTTATGTTAAACATTAAAACATTAAATTTATAATAAAAAGTATTAATTGATAACAATTAAATTAATAAACTTGATAATTGATAAACTAAATCAATAAAATACTTAAATTAAAATAACTATATAAGTTAATTAAAGAGTAGCAGCGAATAAAAATGAAAAGCATTGGTGACCCAATAAGTCACCGCTAGTTCTTGTCTACCTCACCAGTAGAATAAAATCAATAGAAAATGAATTAATAATAAAACTGCATACATTAAATAATATAATTAATGTTTAAAAACACTTAATTAATTAAATAAACAACTATTTGAACAGATAAAATTAAAAGTGAACTATTTTATATAATTTAAAACACAAATTATTTACTTAAATGGTTAACAGGATGACTAAACATATTAATTTACATTGTTAAAATATTTTAGTGCAAATATATTAAAAGATAAAACATTAAAAAAGAGACTCATTTAATTAAATATAATTACGATGATTAAATAATCTTTTTCAAAAAATATTAACTTATTAAAAAGTTGTGTAGATTTAAATTAACCAAACTATATAAGACATAATTAAAGTTTATTAGTTTTTTAAGATTAAAATTATTAGTTTGACGACTAAAAATATATAATTGACTATAAAAATTGATTAATTAACAAAGTTAACTATAAAAATACAAAAGTACAATTAATGAGTATAAAATGATTAAATAATTAATTAAATCATTGAAAATTATTTAAAAAGATGTGGAACAACTTTGTAAAAATAGAGCCACACCAGTTACCCTTTTAAGGATATTATGTGTAAGAAATTTAGTAATTATTTAATTTACCATGATTAAAGGGTAAATCTTGTAAACAAGGGTGAAAAATATTATTTTAATATTAAACTATCCCTACACATTTCCCAATCCAGTTGGATGATATATGTCTGAAAATGGACATCCTTGGGTCAATTTGGGACCCCATGGAGCCACTTGGGTGCGAAAATGACTTTTTATAAGAATTACACTAAAGTAAAGAAAAATATAACATAAACATGTATTTTTTACTAAAAACATTTAATAGGTTTATATAACTGATCTCATTGAACATAAATAGTAATTTGAAAGCTAAATAGATTTTCTTTTATCATGGTGTTTTATCTATAATTTTTAAAGATTAAATAGAAAAATTATTTATGAAAAAATGATGATGTAGTGATTGTTTCATTGATAAAGGATTAAAATAAATGATATTATAAATATTAAAATAAATTTAATTTAACTATTTTGATGACATCCACGTATTTTATGGATGATAATTACAAATTATATTTGATTTAATTCCTTTGGTTCAAAGGAATATTTTATTTTGAATTTTTAAGAATGTCATGTATGAATTGTGTCAAAAATTGACGTAATTCATAAATTAAAACATTAAATAGTTTATTAAATGATATTAAAATTTTAAAAATGTATTATTCATCCAAATGGTTAAGAAAAGTCAAAATATTTCACAAATGAATTTTTTTTGCGTTGTTTGACCTGATATGATATTTAAATTATGAATACTATTATGGAGATAATGGAATTTAGACCACATGGAAATTTTTTTATTATAATAATTTAATTTTCAACTTAAGTACCAAATATTAACAAAATGATTGATATGACCTTGAATAATTATATGACTGTTATGGAAAGGTAATTGTAACAACACAAGATTTCATAGTACATTTTCTCTTTAAAGTAATTCAATAGCTTGTGTTACATGCAACACCAAGTTCAAATGCACCAAGACTTACCAAACTAGCCATTACAAAAAGCCGTCAAGAATATTATTAACTACATTTTGAATACTCAATATAATTTTACAATCCATATAATGTGTTTATTAGACATAATATAAGAACAAAATCAATTTTTCATATAAAAAAAGTATTTTTCAAAAAATCCAATTTTAACACCTATTATTTGCGAACCCTTCTTAAATCCTATATTAGACACTTTTATATATTAAATTTTACAAAATAAACTTCTTCTTATAAAGTGGGACCTAAAACATTAGATTGGATAAATTTATGGTGTTTTTCCGATTACGTTCATATTTTCATGAATAGCGAAAGATACTAAATTTAAATTGAAAATCACTTTTTCAATAAAAACACTTTATATCATTAAATTATATATTTTAATGGTTTTTAAGTATAATTATATTATATTTTTATCATTTAATACAATTTAGGTTATTATAAGTAATTTCACATTTAAATTGGACATAAAAAAATGTGAGTCTTTTGATGTTTTTTACTTTTTAAAAACCCACTTTTTGGTTTTTACAATGGGAAATAATTTTAAATTAATTACTGAAACTTCTATGTATTGAATTTGGTAAAATATAATTCATTTTTTAATTCATAATATCAAAATTATATTAGGGTGAAGTTTTTGTATTCTATTGAAAACCTTCAATTTTTGATGAATTGTAAAAAACATTGTGTTATTATTTAAAGCCGACTTTTATTTAAATAATTTTTTTTAATTTAAATTTATTTTAAATTCCAAATAGATGCATAATACCTATATTAGTCAAATTTAATTTATTGGTGTCATTCTATAATAATATTAGATATATAAAATTTTGTTGTACTTTTTACGTCTTTTACCCACATTCTAGGAACATTTTGAAATTTTCATAAAACATAATTTTACTACTTTTATGAATTGAAATTCAAAAATACGAGAGACACGGTTGACATCAGTAAGTAAAATTTGGTTTAATAAGATGAAAATATTTTTTAGTGAATAGTAACTTTTGAATTTTATTTACCACCATTAAAAATAAATAGGGTAATTAATGGTAAAAATGATATTATAATTAGCCCAAAACTTGTCCTAATTATATTAGATAAGTGTTTTTAGAACAAAATCAACCTTAAAATAAAATATTATCCTTTTTTATCCACTTGTATTAGATTAGGACATTTATTGTTATTTTATTTAAAGAATAGTGGAATGTGTTAAATTCAAATTTTAATAACTAAAACATTTTTAATATAATGTTATAAATAAGATAATTTAAACTATAAATATTCATTATAAATATAAAAATATTTTCTATATCATGTTATTTTATTAATTATTTTAGGTTATTAAATAAATAAATTTATTTATGACACAATGATGATGTAGTATTTACTCTATCAATGGAAGATTAAAATAATTGATATTATAAATATCAAAATAAATGTAAATTGAGACTTTTTATTCCATCCACGAATTTTTATGGGTGAATATGAAATTTTAGGGCTGATTTAATGAATTTTTTTAGAAGTAATAAACTTTTTATGTATTTCACAAAAATAAAAATACTACAAAGTGTGAAAATTGACCTAAATGAGTTTTTTAAAAAAAAACTATATTATTTAATGATATAATATTTACAAAAATATAAGAATCATCAAAATGACTTATATAATTATAGCTCTTTCATTAATGAACCAATTGAGGTTCTTTTGGAATTTTATAGTATGTTTATTAACCTTATAATATAAAAATACAAGAAGACATGCTAAAAGTTGAACTATTTAACGAAGAGTTAAATCTAAAAGAAAATGTCAATATGGGGACATAAAACTTTCATAAACCCTATTGTTTGAGAGATTTGAGACCCATCCCTACCTTATCCTCGAAATAAACCAATTTTTAGCCATTAGGAACCAAAATTTATTTTATAATAAAATAATATTTCACGATTTTCCTAAAGTACCCCTCACCTCTCTTATAAAAGAGTTCTTCCCCTTCTCTTAATTTATCACCTCTAATTCCATTTGACTCAGCCCAAACCTACTCAAATATCCTCCCAACTACCATATATTTAACCTAGAGGCCTTACTATGATCCAAAAGCCAACCTATGGAGCCATTTTGATCAAATCAAAAGAAAGCACCTGAGGAATAGGTAATTATTTCATCAACTCTTTAAAATTTCTTCTCTACTTAAACTTCCTCTTCCTTTGTTGATTTTATAACAAAATAATAACTCCATTAACTTCTAAAAAATATTTTTTTTATAAATATGGTATAACCATATTCATTATTCTATCTGCACAAGAGACTCAACCCAGTTGGTGAGGACATGGAAAGTGCATCCAAGAGACCCGAGTTCAAAACCGAGTGGAGACATATTTCTGGGTTATGCTAGCAGTACTGTAGAAGTACTGTAGCAGTACTTTAGTAGGCTCTTTTTGGTACTGTACCATCTAGGACTATTCATCTGTTTGGGATTTAGGGCCACCTGTTTGGGCCTCGGGTCCATGAAGGCCTTCGGGCCACCTCAAGGCCTTCGGGCCACCTGAAATGGTGCTTTATTGATCAAACAGACTCTACAAGGAGTAGACTCTAGATGGGGATTAAGAGCAGGCACATTCACCAGAGCAGAAGCTAAGATGATTTTTCAGAAATAGAGGGTATGACAATGCCATAAGGACTAGCTTGTGCTTTCATGGTAAGCCTAACCGAACAACCATGCGAATGAGGAGAGTTGATATCACGATGAAGAATTTGGGAGGAGGAGTTCCAAGAATAGTCTGAATATTTCCTAAGACCTACGGGTCATGTAATCTCTAAGCCTACGGGCCTTGTAAGGGTTCCCCCTTATCTCATGAATGTGGGATTATCAAATATCAATAACAATTAAAGGCCTTCAGGCCATTCAGATAGGCTATTCATTATTTTATCCATCCTATGAATGAAAAAGTCACCATAAGCGTGTACGTACGGCTTACTGTCTCCACGTCATGGTGTAGTTTGTTATTCAACATATCATTATTTATATGGGTATAATAATGAATATAATTGATGTGATCAATAAATATAATATGTTAATGTTTCTGTATAATTAATATAAAATCCAGTTCTATACCATTTTATCATTCAAGAAAGGATATCGTTGCTCGTGCGTACGTACGACTTGCCATCTCCAAGACACGATGAGATTCATTTCAACATTCACCATTAAATGATGATTAAAAAAATATATATTATTAATAAGTATGTAATTTATGACATAATAATTATACAGTAAATATATATATATAGGTATGTATTTACATATATCTCAATCAATTACTTCCACACAAATTGATAAGAAAACAGAAACAACGTCCATGCGTACGTACGAAATACCCTCTCCATGACTGGTGTTTCCATTCAATATATATATATATATATCTATTATAAATATTTATATTATAAATATATATTTTATATAAATCATATTTTATATTCTAGAATTATTTAAATAAGTATCTAAGTGATACAATCAAGAATAACTAGTTAAAACACATACGATAAAAAAAGTGATTATTACCCTAGATGTTACTTTACCATGGAAATTATTATTAATGGGAAGTAAAAAGTCATAAATGAGTCATTTATGATATAATAAAAATTAATATGGTTCTAGTATAATTTAATAACATACTATAGTAATTATAAAGGATGTTAAATGTACCCTTGACTAAAGGAAAGTACAATGTAAGGGTTAATTCCCCAATCTCATTATTATCCGAGATTATTTATGTGAAAGTATTTTCTGAGACATATTTATAATCCTTCTACATGTATTATAAAAAAATTCAAAAGGCATATTTTACAGTTTATGGAAGTTTCTATTTAACCAGATCATCATTTAAATGTTTTAATGATTTATTTCTCTAAATCTTTTTAATTAATGTCCATGTTTTCAAAATGAACTTAAGGATTTATTTATAAAGACGTGATTGTTTAAAAATTTTAATTCCTATAAAAATTTTCAAAGTGGTAAGGTAAAATTTCATTGAAAAATATATTTTAGATGAATTCTTTTTTAAATGTGTGACTTTTAAATTATTTCAAAAAATATTATTATTTCTCTCAAAGAGTTTTATTGATCATTTTCAACTATGACAACATCCTTTAAAAGATATTATTATTGATTGATGTTGATTTATTAAAAATAAAGTCTTAAATATTTTGTCTAATGAGTTATGATATGTTTGACTATGAATGTGATATATTTATACCATTCATGACTCCTGGTTAATGTATTGACATTTCGTACGCTAGTTTTAATACAGATGTTTATTCTTTGTTATATCATTTTCATATGAGGAATGCATTGGACTTAGTAAGTGACGGGTGGAGCCTGCTATATCTCCTTGATTTATAGGTAGGTCTCATGGGACAATCTAGCGTCTTGGAACAAGGCCTTGACAAAATTATAATTTATAGTCTTGGCACTAGGCCATGAATATGTGGTAATGATGTCCGACATTATGTATTCCCTCATTATGAAATTAGTTTTACTTGTGATTATTCGACCAGTAGAATATTCATGTGCAAGTTTATATGGTAATGTTTGATTTATTTTTTCCATATTATGTTCATTATTATGTTTAAATGGATTTTGTTTTTATTACACATCTTTCATTAAAAGTTTATAGTTTTTGATATATTATTTACCCATGTTGAGAAACCTATATCAACCATTTTTATGTTTTATTTTTCCCATGATGTGAAGAAATATATTATGAATGAAATGCAGAAATAAGATAAGGGATATGATTGGGTTGAAAAGGATACAAAATGTTCTTATTTTTCATTTCATAATGTAATGTAAAACTCATGTATGTATCTAGTAATTCCAAGGCTACTAAACTAATTAGTCCTTCAGGACATGATTCCTTGTAATCATGAATATGTATTAAAATATTGCACCGACTATGGGATTCGAAGGTTAGGGCATTACAGTTGGTATCAGAGAAAGTTTTATACAAACCTTTTATACAAGATTTCGAAAAATATATGATTAAAGAACATTACCAAAGATAAACTTATAGGATTAGTATAGAATAACATCCTATAGTTTTAGTAATGTATATATTTTGTGAATTTTCCAAAAAATACATCCCTACCTAGATACGAGAAAGTAGATGTGGCTCTGGAACAGAGGTACCTAGGTGTGAAAACTCCGACATGGAGTTCCAGGCTTGACCTCGGGTATTTTGGTACACAACAACACGGCCTTTATGCACTCTTGGTTACGAAATTCCTGGGGGATATGATTAAGATAATTCATATTTTCTTTACAAACAATTATTAATTAATTATGTGTAAATAACTACTCAAAGAAAACATTTTTATGATTATGGATTATATGCACAAACCTTTCAATTTAAATTAGTTGTTTTAAAAGTTTGGAATTATGCATTGAAATTCATAAACTAACCTACTGTATGCCATTTTTTATAAATGGAACCCTATATTAGAAATGATAACTCCAACAATACGCATGATCCAAATAGTTAGAAGGATCATATATTTCATCGTATTAAGATATCATTTAGAAAGGAAATAGTCTCCCACATATTCTCATCATATGAAGAAATATTATAATGTGTTAATAAGATAAGTAAATAATTCTCTGAGTCCTATGGTTTTTAAGGAATGCAAGAGAAGAAAATGATGGTATAGAGAGATGGATAAATGGAAGAAGGGAAAGAAGGATTTTCTCATATGTGATAACTGTGGAAATAATCACATTGGTAAATGCTTAAAGTGAATGAGAGTTTTTTGTAAGTTTGGAGAAAGAGGACACAAAGTACATGATTTCAAGGGTAAGAAAAGGGTTTCAAATGTGCAATGATTCATCTTCAAGGAGTTGAGACACTATGATTATAAATGTCCCAATCATCAGAGTATACCCCAAATGATACTATAAGATTATAATAAAATTATGGTACTACCATGGATGAATAGGAATGATAAGTTTTCTTATGTTGTTATTAAATAAATATTTCATTTGAGTATTGAATTAATCATGTACAAATTATAATAATTATAGAGTATATAAGTATTGTAAAACAATACTATTTCATTAATGATTTGAAGCTGTGTGGAACTAATAAAATTGAATTCATAGTAGGTTAAATGTTTTATAAAATATATGGTTGAGAGAAAGATATACCTTAAAATAGTCATGAGGCTGAGGTAATTATTTTTGAAAAGAGATAATTGAGTTGGATAAAGTATTTTAGATGTTATTGACTATCTTGGAACTAATTAATGGTTTGTTTATTCTATCGTTGTTGGAGAATACAACATTTTTGGATTTAAGGAGTATATCCAATATTCTATGTTTTATAGAAGAAATAAATAAGTACATGCCTATTCAAGTATGGTTTTATGGTAATTCAGTTTATTACCATATCTTATTAGAATACACGATGAAGGTATTAACATGTATGTTGTGTGACCTTCCTTATTAATTTTGGACTATGAGTTTGGAAAAAAATAATTTTAGATACTTCTAATGGTTGTAATGGTTTATGTTGAACTTTTGATACAATTTTTTAAGGTTAAAATGCTTATTAAGATTATTTTTTGATTGTTATAAAATGAAAAACCTAGAGGTCAGACGATAACTCTTCGCATTCGGTTAGGCCACAAGACTTGAACCTGCAACTAAAGAAAAACAAGGGTACTTCGCCTACCACTAGACTACATGATGTCCTATTTTGGATAATGTTGTTTTTTTAAATGGCATGACAAATGAATTATAAATTCATTTTTTTGAAGCATTATACAATTAGGTTTAATAGAATATTTTTTAGTTCTATTATCTATTGGAGAGAAAGATGAGTTTTTGTATAAATTAGTTAATGGATAGAAATATACATATCAAGAATTATTTTTTTATTATTCGATGAAGAAATTAATTCTTTAACATTAGGGAAATGATATCAAAACCAAAAATGTGTTATCATAATACCTTATTTTTTGTTGAACCGATGATATTTTAAATAATCATAGATTTATGGCTTTGAGGCCATTAATTTTACATTTATTGTTCACATGTTTGTGATTGATGACCTCAATAAATCCCTATAAATATTTATATTTTTCCTATAGTTATGTGTCTATAATTTCCACCAATGTTCTCCTTTTCGAATCCATAATTTGGTGGTGACGTTTTCATTTTTCTATCCATCTTATTAAAACTAAATTTTATTAACCCTATTTCTGATGTGGGTTTTCCACAAAGGCATTGTTTATTTTAAACCTTTTAGTTTCAATGAACAATTTCAAATTGCGAGGACATAATTTATGGAAGGTGGGTAGAATGTAACACCCCAAGATTTTATAGTATGTTATCCCTTTAATGTAATTAAATTGCTTGTGCTATATGCCACACCGAGTTCAAACTCACCAAAAATTACTAAACAAGCCACTGAAAAATGTTTTTATGAATAATATTAACTGCAATTTGAATACTACATATAATTTTGACATCCATATTATGTATTTCTTAGACATAATATAATAAAAAATTCAATTTTTCAGATAAAAGAAGTATTTGTTTAAAAAAAAATCAATTTTACAACCTATTAGTGGAGAACCCTTTTTAAATACATTATTTGAAACTTTTATATATTAAATTTGACAAAATAAACTTTTTATTTATAAGTGGGACATAAAAATTTAGTTTGGATAATTTTTAGGTGTTTTTATGATAACGTTCATATTTTGATGAATACTAAAAGATACTAAAATTTAATTGAAAAAAACATTTAATCAAAATAATTTATAGTGTTTA
This sequence comes from Viscum album, assembly GCA_963277665.1. Classification (NCBI taxonomy): domain Eukaryota; kingdom Viridiplantae; phylum Streptophyta; class Magnoliopsida; order Santalales; family Viscaceae; genus Viscum; species Viscum album. The sequence goes on from OY728141.1 coordinate 345,317,061, forward strand.
ATTATATATTTTAATGGGTTTTAAGTATAATTTGATTATATTTTTATTATTTAATACAATTTAGGTCATTATATGTAATTTTATATTTAAATTTGACAGAAACACATGTCAATCTTTTGACAGTTTTTACTGTTTAAAAACTCGCATTTTGGTTTTGATAATGGGAATTAATTTTAAATCAAATAATGAAACATATATGTTTTTAATTTCATAAAACAGAATTCATTTTTGAATTTCGAATATCAAAATTAGATTAGGATGAAATTTTAGTATTTTTTTGAAAACTTTCAATTTTCGATGAATAGTGAAAAACAATATGTTATTGTTTAAAACTGATTTTTATTTATGTAATTATTATTTTTTATTTTAATTTATTTTAATTTAAAAATAGATAAATACCACCTATATTTTTCCAATTGAATTCACTGGAGTCATTTTATAATAAGATTAGATATATAAAATTTTATTGAACTTTTTACATCTTTTACCCACCATCTATGCTCATTTGAAAATTTTCATAAAACGTAATTTTACCACTTCTGTGAATTGAATTTCAAAAATACGAGATATGTGATAGATATCATTAAGTAAAGTTTGGTTAATAAGCTGAAAATAATTTTTGGTGAATAGTAACTTTTGAATTTTATTTCCCACGATTAAAAAAAAATTGGGCAATTGAAGGTAAAAATGATATTATAATTACCCCAAACATGTCATAATTCTATTGGATAACTTGTTTTCGACCAAAATCAACCTTAGTAATAAAATATGATACTTTTTGGTCCACTTGAATTAGATTATGACATTTATTATTATTTTATTTAAAGAAGAGTTAAAAGTGTTAAATTCAACGTTTATTAACAAAAACATTTTTAATATATGGTTATATATAATATAATTTAGACTATAAATATTTATTAAAAAGATAAAAATATTTCCTATATCATGGTATTTTATTTATTTATTTTAGATTTTAAATAATTGTATTTATTTATGACACAATTATGATGCAGTAATTAATTTATCAATAAAACACTAAAATAATTGTTATTATAAATATCAACATAAATGGAAATTGAGACTTTTGATTCCATCCAATAACATTCTAGTTTCATATGACATGTTAGGGTTGATTTAATTTATTTTTTTAAATGTAATCAACATGTTATGACTTTCACAAAAACCAAATACTAAATTGTGTCAAAATTGACAAAAATGTGTTTTTAAAACAAATACTATATTATTAAATTATATAATATTCTTAAAAATATAATATTCATAAAAATAATTATATAATTATATATATATATATATATCAATAATTAACCACTTTAGATTCTCATGGATGATTATAGTGTGTTTATTAACCATGTATTATAAAAATACAAGAAGACATGGTAAAAGTTAAACTATTTAACTGAGAGTTAAATCTAAAAGATAATGTCAATATGGTGTTCTAAAACTTGTCTAAAACCTATTGGTCGAGAGGTTTTAGACCCATTCTTACCTTATCCATGATATAAATCAATTTAGATCCATTAGAAACTGAAAATTATTTTATAATAAAATAATATTTTAAGCTTTTTTGAAAGTGCCCCTCACCTCTCTTATAAAAGTGTACTTCCCCTTATCTTCATTTCACACCTCAAAATCCATTTGTCTCAGAAAAAACCAACTCAAATAACCTCCCAAATACCCTCATATAATCCTATAGGTCTTAATTTTTTCAAAAAACCAACCTAAATATCTCTTTTTATCAAATCCAAAGGAAACACTTGAAGAAGAGGTAATTATTTCATAACATCTTTCAAAGTTCATTTCTTCTTCCACTTCATCTTTTATTATTGTTTCTATAAAAAATAATAACGCCAGTAAAATCTACATTTTGTGATGTTACTATAAATATGGTACAAACATATTCATTGTTCTATCCATCCTATGAATCAAAAATTCACCATGCGTGTTTACATACATATTATTGTCTCCACATCGTGGTGTTGTTTGTTATTCAACACGTCATTATTTGGATGGGTATATTAATGAGTATAATGGATGTAAATAATAAATATAACATGTTAATGTTTCTATATAATTAATATACCATAATATTTTATACCATTTTATCATTAAGGAAAGGATATCACAGCTCGTACATATATATGAATTATCATCTCCACGACATGATTAGATTCATTTCCACATTCACCATTAAATGATGATTATAAAAATATATATTATTAAAAAGTAGGTAATATATGAAATAGTAATGATACTGGATATATATATATATATATATGTATATATATATACGCATATCTCAATCTCATACTTCCATTCATTACGATAAGAAAATAGAATCACTATCCATGCGTACGTACGGTCTACTGTATCCATGAATGGTGTTTCCATTTCATATATATATCTATTAAAAATATTTATATTCTGAATATTTATGATATATAAATCATGTTTTATATTCTAAAAGTATGTAAATCCTTATCTATGTGATAATATTAAGAATAACTAGTTTAAACCCATATGATAAAGAACATGATTATTACCTGAAATGTTACTTTAACAGGGAAATTATTATTAATGGGAAGTATAAAGTCATAAATTAATCATGCATGATATAATAAATATTAATGTGGTTCTTTTATAATTTAATAACGTACTATGGTCATTATACAAAAGGCTAAATGTACCCTCAATTAAAGGAAAGTGCAAGGTAAGAGTTAATTTCTCAATCTAATTATTATCCAAGATTGTTTATGTGTAAGTATTTTTTGGGACATATTTATCATAAATGTAAAATTATCATAAAAATGTTTTCCAAAGGAATATTTTATGTTTTATGGATTGTACTATTTAACTAGATCATTATTTAAATGTTTTAATGATTTATTTTTCTAAATATTTTTAATTAATTTCCATGTTTACCAAATTATTTTTAGGATATATTTATATGGAAATGATTGTTTTAAAATCTTAATTCCCTTAAAAAGTTTCATAGTGGTATGGGACACATTGATTCAAAAATATCTTTAAAATTACTTCCTTTATAAATGTAGCATCCCAAGTAAATAAAGAATAATACCTTTTCATATTTTTTAATATATGTAAATTAAAAATAAATTTTACTCTAAAACAGATTCTATAATTGATGGCGGACTCGATACGCAACAACAGGTTTCTTCGAAATCTTACGTTGAACAAAATGTTGAGTTATACTAAAAAATAATAATATAATATTGTTATTTTAAATGGTTGTTAACGCATGGCCGTTGTAATGGAAGGAATGAGCATAACTAACTATAATATTATTATACATGTTTGTTAAATGTTTTTACATTTATCCAATAATAGTTAGACACTTAAATTGCGAGTGAATTTAATTTTAGGCATACATACTCTAATATTCTTTAAAAGGTCGATTAACCACCTTTTAGTGGCGAAACCTATTTAAATATAGTTTTGGTCACTTTTATATGTTATATTTGACAAAATAATATTCTTATTTATATTTGGGACATCAAAATTTACTTTGGATGAAATTTTGTTTTTATACTGATAAAATTATTTTTTAATGAGTAGTGAAAAATACTGTATTTTAATTCAAATATGTCTTTTAATCTAATTTATTAATATGGTAATATAGTCTTTATAATTTGTTTTAATGTGCAATTAGATTAAATTTTTAAAATTTAATCTAATGTTGGTCTTTAGAATTAATTTCACATTGAACTTTGACATAAACAAGTGTCAATCGTTTGATTGTTATTATTTCTTAAAAACATGATTTTTTGTTTTGAAATCAAGAAATAATATTAAATTAATTAATGAAAATTATATTTTTTTTAATTTTGTAAAATAGATATATTTTTTTAATTTCGAATATCAAATATATCTTAAGTTGAATTTTTAGAATTTTTATGAAAAACCTCAATTTTTTATGAATAGTGAAAACACTGAGTTGTTAAATAATAGATTTTTTCATTTAAAAGAAATTATACAACTTCTGTGAATTGAATTTTGAAAATAATACCTACATGTTTGTTATTAGTAATTAATATTTGGTTCAATAAGATGATAATAATTTTTGGTATATAGTAACTTTTGACTATTATTTACCACGATTAATGTTAAATAGGGTAATTCAAGATAAAAACAATATTATAATTTCATTTATAAATTATTAAATCATTGACTTATATTTTCCACTTTTTATATACCTAATCAACCCATTTATAAAATCTTACATCATTTATATGATTTTTGTAAAGGATTTCGTCTCAAATTTACATTACATTGAGGCTAATTTGTTGTTATGGACCATTTCACTTTTATATTGTGTATATACTGTACATTAACATATAATACCATGAATGTACGTATTCCCAGGATATTATAAGTTTTTGTAATGTTATTATTTAAATATTTATATTTCAGTGTTTATCAAGTGGTAAGGGATTCTTTAACTAAATCATCGTTTTAAATGTTTTAAAGATTTATTCTTCTAAATCATTCTCATTATTTTCCATGTTTTTAAAATGGGTTTGTGGACTAATTTATATGTACATTAATGTTAAAAAATGTTAATTCATTTAAATGTTTCAAAGTGATATGGTATAATTTGTTAAAAAATATTCTTTTTAAATATTTTAAACGTGTCTTTTAAATTGGATTGATTATGCCAATATATTGAACAAGCATCTTGTGATTTCAATGTGGAAATGTTATCGTTCTTTTATACTTGTTTTATGTGTTATGATTATGTTATTATTCTTGGGAATTATTTATGTATATAGTTGGTTCTATTATAAATTATCCATCAGTGAGCCTGAGATAGCTTTCCAATGCATTGGATTACATTACAGCGGTAAATGATAAATTTTATCATAACCAATTTAGGGAATATAATGTGATGGGCATTCCAAATGTAACCATGAAGGTTATTCCCTATGAAGCTATGATATCTACAATGTAAGTACGTTTTGGATACCAAAATTTTCCATTATGATCTATGATTTATATGAGTATGTCATAATTATTGTGATTTCATGAGGAATGTTATATAGCTTATGTTTTATTAGTGAAAAATATGATTTCATTGATTTTTAAATATTCATGGACTAATGTTTTCATTCCTTATTTTATATCATTTGCTGTGATTTTTATTCTCAGCCCATGTATTGGAAATATTTTTTAGAGGGTATAAGGAATGGTAAGAGAAATAATGAATTATAGATGATTTATATCAACAAAAGAATTCTTGTTTTATTTATGGAGTTTTATTGTTATGAAAAAAATGGGATAGTTTCAAAGTGTCTACATTGTAATATTTGAGAAGTAATGTAATAGTTATCACTTAATTATCAAAAATCTAAACCTGAAAAGATCCCAAATGTTAATTCTTCAATTAAGTCAAGATTATGTAATATATAAGTCTGGGGCCTTATAGAAATACACTAAATACATAAACTCCATAGATCCCAAAATGACCTAGGATCCCACTAAATAATACATTACCATAGTGTCATGACGCATCAATAATGAACAATGACACCTTTTCTTCACCTGTTTCTCGATATATAGGATATCCAAATGCACAAGTTCTTATGAATGGTGTGAGTAAAAAACCCAGTAGGATTTTCCTAATAACTCCCCATCACACACTACTAGGATTGAACATGTTTGAACATTTATATAATATAATTATAAACATTTTAAAGAAGCTTATATTAAATCTAAAATATCTTTCAAAACCAATAATTTTTTCACAGAATGTAACCAAAAAAATTAATTAAAATCATTTCTCAAATTCTATTTTGGAATACCCATTAATTTCCACAAATCCACACAACTACATGCATACAACCTTGAATTTCTACCACATAACTCCCTATACTCATGAGTAGTGATTTATCTATTTCTGAAGATACCACTTAGTCAACCATTTTGATAGGGTAATCTTCACATCCTTATCCTTCTTGTTTTGATAGGGGAATATTCATGCCCATATCAATCTAAAATGTACATGAACACACACCAACCATGTATTAAAAAACCCAAGCCAATCCATGTTAGTAATAAAATTATTTTATTGCAAAAAATTATATAATTATTATTCCATGCTTTAAAAATATTAATTTTTAAATAATCCTTTTAAAATCAAGAACAAAATGACATTCCACAAATAATAATCCAATTTTCACCATTTCACATACCATAACAAAAGTGTATTTTAATCAAGAACTACTGATAAAATTCAGAACAAATTTCATGAAATTTCTTCTATTAGAAATATATAATTCATGTTCTAATCAAGAGGAGTCATGAGTGAAGGTACCTACCTTAAAAAACTTTTAGAAACCAAATAATGACAACAAAATCCAAAAACGTAGCTTAATAGACCAAAAACCAACATTAGATATTTTTCCTTTGACTAAATTAATCATATCTCTTCACGATTAACCTAAAAAACATAGATATATCGCCAACTAATTAGATCTATGATTTCAAGAGGGAGAAGTAGAAGAAATATATGGAAAATAACCAATAATGATCACTAACTAAGTAATTCAAGCCTCAAATGGACTTCAATTTTCATAAGGATATATCTCGGATTGAAGTTAAGGGTTTCCAAATCCTTGGATAAAAGTTTTATTTTTATGAAATTTTTTGGGGGAAATGAGGGACTAAATGGAAAAACCATGTGAGATCCTCCAAATACAGATCTAATTTTTAATAGTGATCTATTAGGGAAAATAGTTTGGAACAAAAAGTGATAACCAAGCAATAGTCACTACCTTTAAACCCACCTCGCATTGTTGGATCTCGTAATTGGTAAAACCATTTACCAACCATGATATTTCCATTTTTTCATACTTCTACTGTTTCTCTTGGGTGTCCACATGGTTTTTCCAAACAACATTCTTAATTGTGGTCCTACCTTATTCCAAATTTTTCACTTTCACAGTTTTCAATAAGGTTTTTCATGGTTTCTACCAACCATTTTCAAGTCATGAACCTCGAAAGAAGCCCCAAAAACATGAAAAACTCTTTTAAACCTCCTAAAACATAACCAAATTATTATATATACATAAAATTCATAAATAAAGGGTGATGTATCTAAAAATAGTGTATATAAAGTATAATAATCTAAATTGACACCTTTCAATCGTAAAAATGTTTGATACACTTATTAAAGAGTGATACACCACATCTTCAAACCCCTACATGGAAAAACCATGGAATTTTATGTTAATGGCCTAGTTTTCAAAAATTCTTGCATTTTTATCATTTCATAAATTTAAATGTAGAATTGAAAAATCCTCAATTAAAACTTCTGAAGATGAATACACTAAAAATATCATTTGGGTAACATTTAGAGTATTCCACATATTTTTGGTCTTTCATCCAGACATTGAAATTATTTTTGTTAAAATAATAGTAATACATTAAATGGAACCTCAATGAAATATCTGATATTTTAATGGTATTCAGTGGAGGTTAACTTATATTAGGCCCTTCATTAAATATATCAATAGTGAATATTATCCCTTTATAGAACTAATTAATAAAGGAGAAACTACCAATGAGATGAATATTTATATAAATTTTTTCATTTCTTAATGTAGTAATTTTTACACACACTATTCTTGATCCATCTTATATACAAGAAATATCTTTTCCACAAAATAGAAGATCAAGAATAGTTACTTAGAACCTTTATTTCCTAAAAAAACAAGAAAGGAATTAAAAAGATCTTTTACTACATTATCTTTCCACTATTGGATGTTAATAGATGGTATGAAACAGTTGAGAAGAATTATCTTTCATTGATTTTTGAAGTGATGATTTCATTTTCAAATTGGTATATAATAAGGTCCATATGATTTCTCACATTGATCCATTGAAATATAACACTGGTCATCCTATATTAATTAGATTATTTGACAGATAGGTTTTTATCTCTTTGAAATTCCGTATCCATTTAGTTTCTTGAAATGAGATTAAGGGGAGAGATTTGGAAGATTTTATAGTAACACACCTCTACGTAGATGAATCCACATTATTATGGAACATCATGATAAAGATTTTTTCTTTATAAGTGACGCTTATTAATACTAGTAAATTTATTTCAAAATGACTGTAAAATTACTACGAATAAGTGTATGGAAAAAAAATTCAACCAAGTCAGTTTGAGAACTATTTTCATTTCATCAACAAAAGAACTTATTCCCCACTCATTAATACTCTTAGAATGATGCACCAGTAATGAGGCATAATACTAAACTATCATAACAAGTTTGGAGATATCTTAATGATTCTTGTTATCTATCTAAATGTCAATGAAATCCTAGAACTAGTAATCAAATAGATCAATTAATATTATTCTATCAAAAATTATGAATTTATATCATTATTTAAATACATATGAGATTTAATGGAATAATTATATTAAAACCCATTATTATCTCAAGCTTAATTCTTATAAAATTCTAAATATTATTCCATGGGAAATATATCAACTACTCTAACTACTCTTGATCCAGATAAAATAATAATCCAAATTTCACATTGAATAATTGTTATCTCATTCATAAATAAATAATTATTGGATATCAATGAGTTCAATGCAATATATGGTTAAACTAGATCCACATCCCCATTAATTAATATAGAAACAACTTAAATATCTCTTCTGGTATTATACCATCACTACAAAAATCTTATATAAAAGTGAGTTATAAAATAAAAAATATATGAACATGAATAAAATTTAATTCTCTATGCTAAACTAAATTCCTATACGTTCCTTTATGAATGGGGTTTTGATGGGGTCCTTATCTGGTACATTTATGGAGAGGAGACAATCACTGTCATAAAGGGAGTCTGTGGTGGCACATGTGCGGCACAAATAAGAAGAAATAATATCTACCATAAAATCATAGGCCATTTATTCTATTTGCCTTCCATGATACATGCATATATATTTGTTATAAGGAAGTGTCATGGATTTCATGTTCATGAAAATTTTATCAATCAACCCCCATAGTTTATCCATGATAATAATTACTCATGACCATTTTTCATATGGGGAATAGATTTTATGTCTCCAAACCCTCCAAAAATTATTTGTAAATTTATGTTCATCTGTACTGACATTGAATTATATTCTGAATGCATCAAAGTAGTAACCTTAATAGAATTTAAAAAACCATGATAAACTTTAGGAAGTACAATATCATTTTTAGATTTAGTGTTCTATAAACATTTACTATATACATTGGTACACATTTTTTTCATTTGACATAAAAAGGCATTACTCCAAGTATAAAATTTTATTCCATGATTCATCTCACTATCTCATTACATAAAATGGATAAACATATTTATTTAATAAGTCTATATCAATTTTATAATATAAAATCATGTATTTCATTAATAAATCATTCCTTCTAAAAATCCCCATTATTTATGGGAATATTACACCACATCATGAACCCATATAGAGGATATCCCATATTCATTAGTGTATGAGATAGATGTGATTTTCTTTTTGACTTCCTGTTAGCCCAAATTTTAATATATAATTACTTCTAGATCACTGAAGAATAATGATTATAGATTTTCTAGGATGATTAAGAGAAACTTGATGAGAAAAGGTTATAGAAATTAAATAACCTTAATGTCAATCATAAATATATAGAATCAGTATTGAATAATATGGTTCTCTTCTACTCATTTACATAAGTGGAATTGATTTTAACCTTAAATAATCCTATGATGGAAGGGAATAAAAAACACAAATTAGAAATAAAGTGTGGAGGGCCTCATATCATACATAATGTATACTCTAATAGAGCATACTTACTGATCATGGGGAATGAATATAATATTATGAAACCAACCAATGTAGATTTATTGAGGAATTATTTTCATAAATCCATATTAGTCACAAGGTCAACATCGTAAGACCCTAAACTGTATAACACATGGTCCAAATCATATAACCTACAATATCACAGGATAAGGTTTGTATCATGTGACAATAAACTATATAGTTTATTTTCCATCCTAAAAAAGTCAATAAACTACTTAGTTATGTCCATTCAATATGACATAATCATATTATATAGGACATGGCAGCACATATGAGTTCCTAGTATATGATTTACCAATTCAAATAAGGTTAATTTTATCAACCATGTACTAGAACATGACATTCCATTCAGAAAACAATATATAGACTAAATCATATTCTCACTGGACATATATTGATGCATTAATCTCTTATCCTGGGTCCAACCATAATTTTCATTAACTTAGTCCTTATTACACGATTGTGTTGAGACTCTTAAAAATTCACGTTAGGTTTTTTCCTATATCCCCTCACAAGTGAAATAATTTATTACATCCCATTTTCCAATTAAAATCATCTTAGTGATCAGGTTCACCAATTTAGGTTGAGTCATTCTAACTGGATATATACTATGACGCACAGAAATAAATCTAAATCCAAATATATATATATACTGATTCATATTCTAATAGGATACATTGTGATGTCTGGATCTCTTATCCCAGACCAAAACACAAATTTCACCCAGCCCCAAATTCCACATTTTCCCTTACTTCCTATAATCCTAGAATGATGGTCTAATAATTAATGGCATTTCTTCTACTATTAAGCCAATTCAAGGATAAAATATTTTTCCCTAAGAGATCTACATATGTATTGACTCTAATTCCCATAAGACATATAGTGACATTTGAATATCCAATCCACTATCCAATGAAAGATATTCAAGTAATTTTATCCCCTATTTAGTGATTTTTATAAATCCCATTAGATCTTTATTGAATCATATTATTCTAAAAACATTTAAAACCCCCTCTCATATACTATAATCTATAAGTTATGTATTTGAAAAACCACAAATATTTCCTGGAAACTACTAACAAATATATCTAATCCCAAGGGAACCCCTTGTTTTTATGATAAAACAGTTGATTCCTATCCACCATACTTATACCCAAGAAAATTAATATATTTTTCCTAAGAGAACGATTCCATAACCCCATATGTGTTCTCCAATATTTCAGTAAAACCTTCCATTCAAATGTAACCACTGGTTTTCCTTGATATTCATGTTCATTGATACAATTGCGTATCCATTATTCCAATATAGTAAAATATTTTCCTACACTATCTATTATCATCCCACCATTACCGTTATTTAATTACTCATACCAATATTTATAATACTCATAATCCATTGTTATTAAATGAAAGATTTCTAATAGCTCTCAAACCTCCACTTGGTTTGAAAAAATACGTCCATTTTTTCCATTCAGACAACACCACCATTTCACATTTGATAATTTATGTATACAGTTTTAATGACCCATTTTCACTATTCAAGTATATTCATCATGATACTAAATCTCACAACACTTTTTCTAAATAAAATGGTTGTAAAAGGAGTTTTATTAAATAAATTACAAAAAAATGATAAACTTCAAATATATATAATTTAATGGATTTTTAATTCAAAATGTATAATTGTAGGTAAGGAAAGAAAAATAATAGAAAATAAAATGAATTGATAATAAAAGAGAATGAAATTGAGTTTTTACCTCTTGACCTCCTCTCCTTGAGATCCATGTTAAGTCCATGGGTTTTGGACTTTTGGTGAGATGAGAATTCTTGAACATGGGTGAGAGGCTTGGGAAGATGATTCAGAAAAAATTAGATAATTTTTAAGTATTCAGTGGTGTGGGTAGAAATGGATGTGAGGGGTGGTATTTATAGTGGAGGAGAAGAGGTTTTTTTAATTATTTTATTCATTAGTTTAATATTTTGGCTCAAGACTATGAATAATTTGAGAATTTTCAACAATTATATTAAAATAAATGCAGTTATAGAGATTTGGAGAAAGTAATAATTGATTTTTGAGGAGATGGAGGGACAAGGTGGGAGTGGTGAATGCCCTAAATCTACTAGTAATGAAGATCATGGGAAGAAAATATTTATTGAATTCTAAATGTATTTAGGGCTTGAAGAACATGTTGGTCATGGGGATTTATTCTATCATACCGATAAGAAGTCAGATGTGAACGACCGGTCACTAGGTAAGGTGGTTGGTGTGACGATAAATTTTTAGGAGTTGGTCAAATCAGGTGTGAATCCTTCATTTTCTAACATTGATCTTCCTCCTATTAGAAGGATCGTCAACAAGGGGTGGATGGCTCATGTCTCATCGAACTCAGATGCAGGCAAGGAAATGGTATGTTTGTGTAGTTACTCAATCCTTTTTAAGGGTATTTGTTCCAAAGGGGAAAACCCTTAGAAATTACATGATCTTACTAGAATGTTTATAGAGATATTGGGATTTGGGGAAGGAAAATGAATATGATGGGAAGCTGTACTATCTTGTGACATTTCCTAATGATGGTCTTACGTGAGGATCTTGGATTCAAGGGTCCTTTTACTCGCAACCGAGTTTCTAAATAATTAAAAAACGTGAATTAAATTTTGACCCAAAAAAGGTAATAAACACTCATTTAAAATTTTGGATCCGTATTTTAAAATTAAACTGTATGTACTAGCATCCATTCATTTTATGGGATATTGCCTCAACTTTGGAGAATATAATTCAGTTAGATAGGCATAATGACAATCCACGTTATGGAAATTATTCAAGAATTATTGTAGAAGATTATGTGTCAATCATACTTGTGGAATAAGAGGTCTTAACCACGAGGGATTACAACATCAACATGTTCATTAAATACAAAAAGAAACCAAGTTTTTGCATGAATTGCATGTTCTTTGGTGATCATTCCACGTAATCTAATAGGGACAAAGAATGATCATTTTACCACATGAATGGAAATGGTATTTATAACTAAGAAAGGAGAAAGGGAAATGATATTTGAGACCCTAACATGAGGAGTATGGATATTTTTGGCCCCTATAATATTGGGTAGACAAGGGATTTTTATATTGATGACAAATATGAAGCTGGTCCTGCCTCCTCTCTTAGTGACATCCAAACTCCTCTACAGAATGTGAACATCATAGATAATGTTGATATATTGCATGATGGTGACTCTTGTGACTACTCTGGTAACACACCTCCTCCTGTTGATACCCATAAATTTTCCAAGATGATGTAGGATGAAAAAATGCTCCAAACAATTAGTCGGGTGGGAACAACTCATGTGGATGGTGGGAAAGGTTTGGAAAATGGTCAGGTGAACTCTTACTCCATTATCCCCATTAATGCTGATATTCCTAAGAAAATTTTCCCCTCAGATGAGTCACATTGGATTTCTAGTGATGTTCATTTTGATGGGATTTCCAAATATATTCCCAGTGCATAGGAGGACACCACATATATGAAAATGACTCAGTTGGAGGCCTCACTTCACACTGAACAACCTATGTCATGCATGAAGGATCAGATGAACATGATAACAATAGCTACATGGGAGGGATAGAAGTATATTACTCCCTGCAAAAGAGAGAAGAATATGGATCAGATGACAATAGCCATTGGGAAAGGTTGTCAGACCATTAACCCCTTCACTGGTGAGCAGAATCCATATCAAATGGCCGGTGATGTTTTCAAAAAATTAATTAGGCATGAGGAAAGGAATGAAATCCTAGGGATGTCATCACCTAATTGGAGGCATATTGATGCTTATTTTAATATCACTTATGTAACACCCCAAGCCTCCATGGTACGCTTCTCTTTCAATAATGCAATAGCGTGCATTGTACGCAAGTTCGAGATTCTAACACACCGCGACCAATCAAAGTAGCCGTTATGAATAGTAATACCCACTTTTTGAAATTATATAAATTTTATATTTCAAAATGGACTTCATTTTTGGATTCGGAATATTGAAATTAGCCTATTTTGAATTTTTGGTATTTTTCTGAGAACCTCGAATTTTCGATGAATAGTGAAAAATACTTAAAAACAACTTTTTTAATAAAAATAATTTATAGTGATAAGTTATACAATTGAGTGGTTTTATAGTATAATTATAATATATTTTAACTGTTTTATCCAATGGTGGTCATTAGAATTAATTTCACTTTGAAATAGGACATAAACAATTGTCAATCTTTTGATATATATTTTTTCTAAAAAACATGCTATTTGTTGTGACAGTAGGAAATAATTATTAAATTAATTAATTCAACTAATATGTTTTGAATTTTGTAAAATATACATCATTTTTGAATTAGTAATATCAAATATAGCTTAGGGTTAATTTCTGGTATTTTTCTGAAAAACTTCAATTTTTGATGAATAGTGAAACCACTAAGTGGTAGTTAAAAAACTAATTTTTCATTTAAATGAAACTTTACCACTTCTGTAAATTGAATTTAAAAAATCCTACATACATGGTTGTCATTAGTAAGAAAAATTTGGTTCAGTGGGATGAAATTAATTTTTTGTGAATAGTAACTTTTATGTTTTATTAATCACGATTAAAGGTCATTAGTGTAATTTAAGGTAAATATAATATTATAATAATATTAAATTACATTTAAACATTTCTTACCCTTATTGGATGAGTCATGGCCGACCAAGACAGTCCATGGGTCAACTTTGGAACCCCATGGAGCCACTTGGGTAAGAAAATGACATTAATAACTATTTATTTAAAGTAAAAATAAAATTGTCACAAACATGTGTTATTTTACAAAAAAAATTATTACATGGGGTTAAAAAAGTTAAATTTTCAACTATAAACATTAATTGGAAAGATAAAAAAATTTCCTATATCATGGTATTTTTCTATAATTTTTATACATAAATAAATTTTTTTTATAACGCCACGATGATGCAGAGATTACCTTATTAATTAACGATTTAAATAATATGAAATGATAATGTAAACTCTAAGACTTACACTAGTAAAAAATATTTGGAATTATAATATTTATAACCCTTATCACCTTATCCTCCAAATATATAATTATGTGACCTTTGAAATCAGAAAAGAAGTTCTTAATAATGTATAATTTCATGACGTTCCAAGAGTGCCCCTCCTCTCCTCTTATAAAAGGCCCCCAACTCTACCACCTTATTCACACCTTCAAAGCCATTTGTCTTGGACAAACTCTACCCAAATACTCTCCCAAATTCCCTATATTACTCCTAGAAACCTCACTTTGGGCAAAAGTCTTCCAAAAGAATCCTTTTTCTCAAATCAAAAAGAGTTCCCCGATTTTAAGGTAATGTCTTCTCTTATGTTCTTTTAATTTATTTTGCTTCTCCAACCCCTTAAACTCTTTTTATTACATTATTTTGTAACAACACCCGTATATTCAATATACTAGGATGTTTTTAGGAGAATTATTCTATTTAAAATTACACACACCTTCGTCTAATGGTTAAAGAACATACTGTTTCTGTGGGTGGCGAATTACGGCCTCACGAAATGATGATTGTTCAATATTTTTTTAACACCTCTCATGGTGGACATTATGATGATACTATTTTTATATATGATATATATTATGTTTATGTTTTCCTTATGGTTCTATATTTTTCATTTATGGAATGCCTTTAGGATTTCCATTATGGGTAAACATGATAATTTCATTTTAGGAAGTGCGGACTACCGCCCCCTCAAAGTGATTTGAATCGTTAATGCCTTATGTGAGATATATAAAGGATGGATTAAATGCTATTATATATGATATTATACTGTAATTGTAATATAACATTATATCATTATGATTTAGTTCCATTAAATACAAAATAGAAATGAAAGTAGCGTTCATGCTTACGTACGGATTACCGTCTCTATGAACAGTGCATTTCATTTCTTACCGCTAAATTTTATGTAATATTATAAATGCATGTATATACTAGATATATATGATATATATGATATCTAAATCATGAATATAATTCTGTATATAATGGATATTTTACAACATGAATAACTTGTAATTATGAGAAGTTTCTTTTTGACTCAAGTACCAAAGATCGACAGAACGACAATTATTAACTTAAATGACTACATAATTTTTATAACATGGGAATAAGTGATATAAAAGGGATAATGAAACTTTAAAAAGGTTCTTAATAAATTAGAGATTAACTATAGTTTATTATTCAGGAGATTAAAGAACTATCGAGTCAAGTCGGACACGAGGTAAGGGACTTCGTCTCAATCTCCTTTCATTGAGGTATATTTTATTTTATACACAACATTCTTTTATATGGTGTATAAACCCCTTTTAATTTTACTTTTATCCAAAATGAATCTTTTTATATGAAGTGTTTTTAATAAATGACAAAAGTAATGTTTTGTCTTATGTATGCGGCGACAACGACTTCTCCGTCACCGTGACCATTATTGGTGTTTTAGCTTCCTCTACAAGACATAACTTCTTTTAAATGAAAAATAAATACCAAGTTTTAATTTTCTTTTATTTTGGTATTGAAAATGTTTTTCATAATTTTTTTATTACACCAATGTGTTGTATTGATATCTTGTGATTGAAATGTGGAAATTTTATGTTTCCTTTATTCATGTTTTATGTGATACGATTATGTTATGGTTTATGATATGTTTAAACCTGTTCATATGAGGAATGCATTGGACTTAATAAGTGACGGGTGGAGCCCCCAATAGCTCCTCGATGCATCAGTAGGTCTCATGAGACAAACTAGTGTCTTGGCACGAGGCCTTGACAAAATCTTATTTGTAGTCTTGGCACGAGGCCTTGGCTACGTGGTTATGATAGTCTGGCATTATGAATTCAATCATTATGAAAGTGGTTATTGATATCGTATGTGATTATTTGACTAGTAGAGTATCCATGCGAATTAGAAAATTGAATTATTTCATTTTATGTTTTCCATATTATGCTGAAGTTCATGTTTAAAAGGGTTTTGTTTTAGTTATACTTTGACATAAATGTTTATGTTTATTTATGAAAGTTTCTGCTATATTGTTATCCTTACTGAGAATCTGAACTCACCCCTTTCTATGTTTTATTTTTCTAGGATGTGAAGAAATATTTTATGACTGACCTATAGGGATAGTCTGAAGAAGATATGAGTGTGTACTATGAAGACTATGTTATTGTAGTTTTCACTTTATGATGTAATGTAGCATATATGAATGTATCTAGTGTTTCTAAGGCTACTAAACCAATCGGTCCTTCAAGACTTGATATTTTGTGATCATGCCAGTGTTACGTAATAATACACTGACTCTGGGTAACTGGGGTCGGGGCGTTATAACTTAGTTGACAAGAGTATGAAAAAGTTCTTTTCACAGGTTGAAATTAAAAGAAAAGCCAGTGGACATACACCTAAAATGGATACTTTTGGACCTAAAAAATCCTAGAACATGTTTACTAAATTCAATGTTAAACATTTGGATGACGAATATGATGACCAAAATCCCCTTATAGAGGATAGAAATGGAACCATAGGGTAAGATAGGATCATATAAGAAGCATTTGTTCCATGGGGTGGGAAAAGAGGTAAAAATAAAAAAATAAAAGGACGTGATAATATGGCACAAAATGAAGGGCTAGTGACAAGTGTTAGATTACACATACAACTAATACATTGTATTTTAATTTCAAAGGGCTATGGAATCCCCTAATATCTTGATCCATTAGAAACATTATTATGGCCATAAAACCTATTCTTATTGGGACTGTTGATCCCAAAATGAGGTTTAAAATCTAGAAACACCTCTTGTGGTCTTATATGGGATACCACTATGTCTATAAAAACATCCACAATAGTGACAATGATCATTTACAGATACTCAAACATGATATCAATCGACTGGTCTCAAGAAAACATGGAGAGATGAGCATCACTGCCAATTTTTTCATTTCTAGATAGATGGTGTAGGTTACCATCATGTATGTCGTCACATCCCATGTTAGAAGAAGGGAAATTTTGAGATAACTATGGGAACTCTCTAGGATTTCAGTTTAAAAGTGGATGGTGATGGGTGACTACAACACTTTTATCTCACCTGATGAAAATATTGGTTCCAACATTAATAGGATAGCCTCAAATAAATTCTCGTAATGCATTAATTAGTGTATCCTCATCGAGGATCTAGTCACTGGGGAGGATTTCACTTGGAGAAGGTTAACATGCAATGAATGACATGTAAGAAAACATAATAGATTTTGTTTTCAAATTGGTGAAAGAATAATCCGAAATGGGCTATCACTATATAAAATTCCTATGAATAACTCTTATCATAACCCTATTATTGTGGAACTTCACACCATGTCAAATCCATTCCTACTCCCATTTCATTTTTATAATGGTTGGGTCACTATCCCTAAAATGTAGGGACAATGCACTAAAGTCTTGGATGCTTATACCATATGTAATTACACTTCAAAGGTTTATGTAGAATCTCCAACACAGAAAGAGGATCTTATAAGAGTGGAGAAAAAAATTCTTTTTTCGAAGCTTGATCTGGATATCCATCTTACTAAAAAACAATGAGAAAACATCCAAAACAGTAGAAAACCCAGGGATCTCCTTCCAGGAAAGAAATAAAAACTCATAAAATGCTCTCTGATCTTTTAAATCATCAACGATAGTATAGATATGGGTTAACTTAATGTGATTTGGATAGAATAGGGTGGTTTTAATTCAATATTCCATTACAAAATCCACACGGAGAATTGTGCTAAGGTAGGGAATCATTCCCTTATAATAAATGTGCAGCTATATACTTTTGAAAATGAAAATTCCAAGTTATTCGTAAACTAATTTAGTAGCCTATATTCTGATTATTTTTTGGAAAATACGTCAATGATTATTTATCATACTCTCCTTTAAATTAATGACAATCAATGTTAATATCTCATAAGTCTACCAGAATGGGAACAAATCATGAAGAATCTTTTTTATCTTAACATGGATAGTGACGCTGGAACCGATGGATTTTCTAAAAAATATATTTATGTTTTATAGGTATATCATCTAGGAGGACTTGACAAATAAAGTTAGAGATTTATTTGTGCATGACTTTTTACAATATGGAATTAATTCTAATTTCAATTTCCTACTTCAAAAGAAAATGAATGTGGTCGATATCAAAGACTTTAGACTAGTGGCTCTTGGTAAATTCGTTCCTAAAATTATCACTAAGGTCCTTATGTCTAGGCAAGGAGATATTTTCGAACTTCCTATCACACCAAATAAATATTGTCTCTTTATCAGATGATGCATTCATAACTTTTTGTTTACAGGCTCGAAGAGTATTAATAATTTGAGAAGGAAGGAAAAAGATGGTATATTTTCCCTCATGATTGATATCTTTATAGCTCTTAACATCCTCAAATGGATCTTCATTCTTGACATCTAAAAAATGTATAGTTTTTCAAGAACCTTTGTGAGACATATTAGATGCATTATTTCATCATAAAATCATTCCATCCTCATCAATGGGACCCCGAGAGGATATTTCAAGTGCAATAGAGGTGGATGAAATGGTGACCCACTTTTAGTTATTAACTTTTCTATTGTTGAAGTCTAAATGAGAAAATTAAGTAAAGATATATCTCTAGTAGGTCTTTTAAAAAAGAATAAGGTTGGGAGGATTATTTTTTCTCAATCACACTTGCTTTATACTGATGAAATTTTATTCTACAGACAAGATTCAAAGGGAACTATTTCTAATATTCAGGATCTTTACTAACATTATAAACAAGTCGCGATATAGGACATCCGCTGGGGTAAGCCTTTTCTTTTTTTTTCGTGATGTCCCATCTATGGGAAAATAGAACAGGGTAGAACAGATACTTGGTTTGCAAAGGGGATCACTACTCTTCAATAACCCGAGTGCTCCACATTTCATGGGCAAGGATAAGAGCCAATATTCCATAGGGATTATCACTGGGATCATTAATCAAATGGAAAACTATAAGAGAGTTTCTAGGTGACAGGCTTGAAGAGTTTTTTGTGTGAGATTAGCCATGAATTCAACATTTTTGTATTCCTTCTATATTTATATATGGCCTAGAGTACTTCTAAAGGATTTCCAAATAATTGTAAGGAATTTTATATGGATAAGATTTTTGCATGAGAGAAAATTGATTACTATTTCTTGGAAGGATTAAATGAAGCCTATTGAGATGTGGGGATTGGTATGAAATATATGAAAATTTTCAATGATGGGATAATTTCCATGTCCAAAAGGAATATTATCACCACCAAAGATCCTTTTAATTATTTCTATAGTTAGGAAGTTCAAAGGAAAATTGATGAATAGATACCCATATTATCACAGATCTTTGGTATTGCATTCACTTTATCTCACCATTAAGGAGATTATGGAGAACTCTAAATGGATTGTAAGAAGGAACTCTGATGTTAACTATAGTAATATATGTTTTCGTGATCATCCCCTAAAAAACATATTGAATGTCCCCCCTTACAACAGGTATATGGTTATTTTTTATTTCATTAATCATTATAGAGAACTTTATTATTTCCCTATACAGGTTGTAATGGAGGTAAAAAAATCTTCCTTTAGGGATGTTGATACCCTAGTATGGAGTCCAAGTTATAATGGTCATTTCAAATATGAAGAGTATTATAATTTAGTGACTGGTAACAAAAACATAATTACATCATGGATTTCTCAATTTAAAGCCAATTTCATAAATTCATTGAGGATTATTCTTATATGAATGAAATGGAGGAATACATTACCCAAATATGATCAGATAAGGGGGGATGGGATATGCATACCCTTGGAATTACAATTATGTCTTTGAGTAGGGGAGGCTATTAAACACCCATTCCTTGAGAGAAGGTTTGAAAGATTTATGTAGAAACATGGAATACACCTCTCCATCCTCAACTGGGAAATCATTAGACTCGCTGCTAGATTTCATTTAAAATGTAATATAGAGTAAGCAGGTTTATCACCTTCTTCTGGTCATTGTTGCGTTAATTTTTTCTGTTATATGGAGGTAACAGAATAATAAGGTGTTCTAGGACCAGGTTCCCAACACTCACGCTGATATAAAAGGACGTTCATATAGATGCTAAACTTTATATGGGAGTAATACATAAAAATATGGAATACCTAAACATTATAAGATGGCATAGTGTTTTAGCTAAAACAATGAAACCCCATGTACTGAAATATGTGTCATGGATACCCCCATTGGATTTTGGATGAAGGTGAATGTCAATGGTGTGGCATCGGGCATACCCAGTTCATCAGGATGTGGGGGTGTATTCCAATCATATCATTGACTTTTCAAAGCATGTTTTCCCCATGATATCAGTATAGAGACAACATATGATGTCAAATTGTGGGAAATTATGTATTCAATTAAATAATCTATCCACCATATGTGTCATTTTTTATGGATTGAATCGGACTCAGGAAATGTTGTTCCTGCTCTTATGTTAAGAATAAGGACTGTCTCATGGAAGCTGCTACCCCAGTAGATTTACTGCATGAATAAGGCTAATAAACTCCAACAACTTATTTCAGATGTGTATATAGAATCTAACATGGTGGCAGATGCTTTCTCAAAAAGGATGATTCTTGAAACTATCACAATGTGGACATTTTGGGTGCCTAATTATTGTACCACTTTGGTGGATGTTGACATGCGTGGGGTGGTTCACTTCTGGGTGTGTAATTCCCCTTGTACTACCTAATCTTCTAATCTTGTACTTCTCTATTTTAAATAAATATTTTTAGGACCGGGATCAGCCTAAATCCTGTAATTTCTTTGATATATAAATAATAAATTTCCCTATTTCCCTATTCAAAAAAAAATCAAATATTTCAGAAAAATCCCAAATATTTACCCTATCGATTTTTCATCATGTATAATTAAAAAATAAACTCCATTTTATCAAAATAAATTTCGAAATATCATAATTTTAATGTTTAAATAAAATCCTAATTTAATTGATATAAAATTAAAACTATAATAGATTTCATAATACCTTGAATCAATAATCAAGGTCTTATAAAATTGTCTTGTAATATTAATATAATAGAATATTGATCAATGAATCTATTTTATGAAAATACTTTTTATTTAAAATAATTAAAATAATAATAAATTTATACATAAACATTTATGTTTCACAAAAACACAAAAAATTAATTTATCATTTTCGAAATATTTATTAACTTATTCCATGATATAAATATTTCATATTTTAAATTATAAAATACCTAAATATTACATATACTATCATTGGTGGGGTTACTATTTTATTGGAAACTTTACTATTCATACTATTTATTTTAGTATTACAATGTTCAAGTAACTACTCAATTAGTTTAGATTTTATAAAATACCAATTATTTCATTATACATAAATAATGAATTTTACTATTTAATTTCGTAAGGAAAACAAATTATTTTATAATTACATGGTTTGTTACATTCTCCAGACCATCTATAAATTATGTCCTCTCAATTTTTAATAACATATCAAACAATTGGGGACACCTTTCCCTTGTATAATTTTATGATCACCATATTTATTCTTCAAACATGTGGTTTCTTAAAAAAACATTAACTTGGTGGATTAACTTATTCAGAAATACATGCTCTATACGATCATGAATCTGAATAGTCTACTGTTCATATGAATGGTTATCTTTTATATGAACTAATTTTGGGATGAAAACATGAGATGGATCTAGTAAAGAATCTATCAACATTGAAACATGATAATAATTGTGAATCTGGTATAAACTTGGATGTAATTCTACTCAGTATGAAACCGGTTCAATGTTCTCGAATATTTTAAAATGTCCAATAAAACATGGAATTACATTTACATGCTTACCAGAATTCATAAAAGATTTCCATGTATATATTCTAAGGAAATCATTATCACCTACATCAAAAAAAAATCCTTTCCTTCAATTGTCTAAAAAACTTTTCTACCTCTAATGAGCTTTCCTCATGCCTTGCTAAATCATCTTCAAGTTCTCTACCACCTCCTCTACTAATTCTAGTCCCATAAACATCAATTCCCTAACTTCATTCCAAAATGATGTATTTCAACACTTAGGTGGTTATATTTTATTTTTAAAAAAAATTATACTACATGATTTTATGGTCCATGCAATAGTAACAAGGTGGTTGTATAATGGTGAAGAGAAATCTATATAATTTCAAATAGAAGGCTCTAAAATCGTATCCATGAACTGTACAAAGGTATATAATAGAACATGAAGTTAGAATATCAAAATAAGTTTGTTGTAAAAACTATTTAAGGTTCTGAGGATGATTCCAGAAGGAATATTCAATATTTATGTCTTTGAAGTTGTGAAAATTCCATGTGTGGCTATATAAATATTGAATTATTCTTCAAATTTGGAGAAAATGACATGCATGAGGGAAAAGTTATGAACATATGAATGATGGGAACTCCCACACTCCTAGTAAATATTTCATGCTCTTTTAAAAAGATAAAATGCATATTCTAATTTTAAAAAGAGTATTCCATGGTATAAGATGAAATATGAAAAATTTAAAAGCTACATAAATTATAGTGTTTCAAAGTATAATAACTTCCTAGATAATTAGAATGAAGCGGTGGAATGAAATCTATTTTACCATGAGTATTATACAAAATTTAATTGTGTTTTTGACATTTAATAATAAATACTCACTACCTATATGTAGAGTTGTATTATTCATATAAAGAGATCAACTACTATATAGAGAATTGAAACTGAATTTTTCTTATTTAAATTTTTTCAGTGGCAGTAGTTAATTTCCCTTTCTATATATTGATTATTTTTCTTGTTCAAATAATGGTGTTTTCATTTTTACCTCTCAATGTTTTCTCTATTTATCAATTATATTTAGTTTTCACTATATGATATCATCTTGTGGTCATCTAAAAACTATCATTATGGTGAGTTATTGACTTCTGGCTTTTCTATGGGGGAAGTTTTCTTTGTATTCCCAATTTCTCCCTCTAAAATACTTCAAATTTATTTTTTATTTTTGTCAAGGGGGAGTTATGTTTTCTGTGTTAGTGTGGTGATAATCCGCATCTCATTGGAATGCCATTCATAATCGTTTTATTCTTTACCAACCCACAATTCCCTCACTTCTATCATATATACTCCACATAAGATGGATTTTATTGTACTTGAGGGATGAAAAACAAAAGTTAGATATGATTATTAAAAGTTTTCACACTCTTTACATAGGTCAGTTCAAAATTCATTTCTACTTGAGGAGATAAGGATTGGTGTTCCATTGAGATCTTGTATGCATGCATAATTTTATAACCATATTAGTGATTATAAGTACAAGAACAATTTAGTGGGATATAAAATAAAATTAAAAAATAATTAAAAAATAATGATAGAACCTGAGTTTCCAACCCCAAAACCAACTTCATTTTTTAAACACCTTCAATCTTGTCTTAATTATTTATATTCATGTTTCATTTTTGTTTTTAATCTCACATTCTAAAAACCTTGGTTTTAGTGTTTTCTTAAAATTTTAAATAATATAAAATTAAAATAAGTAAATTAATATTACTCTATGTTTGACTATGGAAGATCCTCAAGTGATATGACCACGGTCGTCTAGTGTACTATATTAAAAAAATTATTTTTTACCACCCTAAAATAATTGTTTCTTATTTATTCTCTTCATCTCTACCATGTGGAATGGGGTGGTTGTGATAAATTTTGATTTTAATTTTGTTGATAATCATTCTTTAATTACTTTATATTGGGTTTTCTATTTTTATAGTCATTATTTTTTAACATTATTATTATACTATAACTTTTATAAACAATGTAAATACAAAATTACTATTTAATGAATGATGAATGAGGCATGTAAATTCATTATCAATCTACCTTAAAATTATTGAAAAGTGTAATTAATTCTTCAAGTATTATTATGATTGATTTATAGCTATGGATAGATGTCAATCATAGGTGTTTTATTAATTTTTAACCAATTCATAATGAACATGTTAATTTATGACTTTAATTAAATGGTTCTTTTCTAAAGATAATTTATTGGTGATGAGTGAGCCCATTCTGGTATGATAAATGATTGAATATCATAGTGAGATGAAATTATTTTCCAAATAAGAACATCATATTTAAAATAATCATTTTGATTTATATGAAGGATCTATGATGATAAATAATTTATTTTATTTATTGATAACCTATTATGGTTTGGATATTTGACAAAACTTTGTATAGTTTTTCAATGGTTCTTGAGGTGGTTGATACCAGTAATGGTGGGATGGAATGTGATGTGTTAAATGGGGTCAAGAATAAAACTAAGGTGGTTGATATAACTTGTGATATGGGATAGATCAATTTTTTTATTGATGCTAATTTTTAATGGATTGTTTTGGAATTATTGTTAGTTATGACTTACAATAACTTGTAGTGGATTGTCTCGATTCATGATAGGTGAATATTTGGTTCCTGTAGCTTAGGATGAGTCAAATAGTATGTAAAATATATGGAATAAGAAATTCTATTAATAAATAAACCCATGGTATAGGTAGTTTTCGATGGTCCTAGTGATAAATGATTTATATTAATGAATAACTATAGAATGATTAGAAATAATTCTTGAATTGAATGTGTATTGAATCTTGAAATTGACATATAAATTAATATACAGGATGGCTTGTAATGGAATGGTTTTTAGTATACTAAAAATAATTATTTAATAATAAATTATGAGTAAATTTATAAAGCACTTAAGAATTCATTGGAACTTGCTAAATTACTAGTGAAGATGGTTAATGATGTGAATAATTATTCTTTTTTTCATGTTTGGGATCTACAAATTAGTGGTGGCAGTCAAGAATTTCGTGATAAAATAGTCATAGATGAGTCTAATGCTAGGAAGTTTCCCTTATATTGGTTGTTTCTAATATGTATTATATTATATGATTTCATATACTTCATTAACAATGTGAGAAGAGATACTGATAACAAATGATTTGGGGGTGTTTTATTCGACATCCATGATGGTGGTGGAAAATATGGATGGCTTCTCCCTCCCCATGATTCTCCCTTTATTTGTAGTATATTTCATGGGAATACCTAACCTTTGATTGCTCAATGTTTAGTGTATAGACTCATGTGTGATCTGATGAAACTTGAGTAATATACATTTATGGGTAGGTTATAATGGATTGAGGTTATGACACATACTTGTACACAATCAAAATGGATATAGTTTCCAGCTAAGTAAGGTATTATTCATAGTGGATTCTAGACTAAAAATTGTGTTCAGATTATATGATGAGGATCAGATTTCATCAGAATGAATGTGATGCAGAATGGTTCTGATATGTATGTGTGGGATACAAGATGATTCATGTAAGGGGTGAGAATTGGATGTGGTCCATTGGAGAGTTAGAATGACACAATAGTTGGGACGTAGAAGTGGGGTTCCTTTCATATATATATATATATATATGTTTTGAAATGTATATTATTACTTATATATGTCACTTGGTTGGAAAATGATGGTGTAGATGGGAAATAACTTTTCTTTTTCAAGTGATGAGTTAGTTTCTTTTCATTATTCACTTGGATTAAGTTTTATTTTTTCACAATTTTTCAATAGTGGTTATTGGGTGGATCCTATTGATTTTACATTTTATAATCACCCTTTATATACATATACAATTTTGTACATCGGTAAGAGTTGGTTACTGATTTATATATTAATTGTTAGTTCATAGTGGTTGATATAGAGTTTCTGAAGTTTGTGGTCATTTCCTAGGTATTTGTTTTTGGTACTTTTAAGGTTTTTTATCAAATGTGTGACATTAAATTATAATCTGGAATTGTTTTAATAAATTATTCATGGTTTTTATTATTGGATCTCCTCTTGTCTCTTTTTCCTTAGATTACATATTTAGAGAAAATTATCTGATTATATGGATTATATAACCTTTGTTCTAGTCTCTAACCCATAGCCTATTATAGGTTTTCTTTGGGGTCTATATCTTAATTATTGGAATAGAATGGGTACTAGTGGAGTAGAACAAAAATTTCCAGGGATACTACCTTAGTGTGGCTTTATGTGATATATCTTATATTTTTTAATTTTATACACTTCAATATCTAAGTCGTTAGGTGAACGTACACCAAAATGTTTCAAACGATTTGTAATACGAAAAAAGGATGTTGATAGAATGGATGGCTATATTTCCCCCCTCCCTTTCTCTCTATTTTTCTATAGTATATTACATGGGAATGCAAGGGTTGTGATGGATCAATGAGTAGGGTGTGGACTCATGTGGGAAGTGATGGATCTAAGCTACTGTACATTTACATGCAAGTTTATTGTCTTGAGGTTAGAACATATTATTAAATCCATTCATGGTTTCTATATCTTTCAACATGTTTATATGAATAGGATATTATATATTGAGGTTTACTACATATTACGTGGGTTTTAGTGGCTTCCAAACTACTACATGGTTATGAATGAGATGATGATGATGAGGCTGTGTTGAGATGCATGAGATTATTAATGGTTGTGATACATATACATGAGATTAAATATGATTCATGTAAGGGATGAGTATAGAATTTAATCTATTAGCGTGCGAGAGTGACACATTAGTGGTGAAGTGGAAGTGTGGAACCTTTCATGTATAAACCATTTTTTCATTGTAAGATGTTGAAATATTTCTAAATATATTTTATGATCTAAGCACTAAGATGATGTGAAATTATTAGTTTAAGTGTTCTTGAAATTAATTTTTAAAAAATATTACATATATTTTATACTATGCAGGTGAATGAAGTGGGATGAATCTCTAAAGGAAACTCGGATAAAAAATATGAGGCCACTACTAAGCCCAGAGCATCGAGTTTACACTTGTCGAGACATAACTTTTGTTAGAATGAATATTCTATAGTAAAAGTTGTCGAGGATGTAAAATTAAATAAAATCATTAAACAAAATTATTTTTTGGATGTTGTTTTCAAAAACTCTGGAACGAGGAATTTTATTGGAAATATGAGGCCACCGTTGAGTTTATAATGTTGTGTTTTACCTAAGCGTGACAAAAAATGAGAGGGCACGAGATGTTCAGATCCTATGACCATTGGTGGGTAACCAAATTAAATTTTATAAATATGAAATAATAATGGAAATGAACTAGGGTTCGACACCTAGAACTCCCTTCTGCAATGAAGATCTCTCCCTTCCACCCTTTGGAAAATAAAACATGAATACTTGATAGATCACGGTGGCATTGTGAATATGAGGAGATCAGAGTGCGGAGAACGTAATGAATGATGGTGGGCATGTTCATCAAATATGATCATATCCAAATCCAGGTAAGATTATTTCTCTTGGATTCTTCATCCTCGATTGAAATTCTTGAATCAGAATTTTTTTAGTGGATTGAGTCATCGTGGAATATCCATGATTATGGAAAAACTAACACGACCATCGATCGATCCCTCTTTTCCTTTTTTCCTGGCGTGTTATTCATCGTATATTTTTTTATATGAGGGAAAAATAATGAATCATCGATAGGGGAATGGATCTATATAGATACAGGAGAAAAGATTCTCGATACTCATTTTTTTCATTGTTTTTATTTGTATTGGAGGTGTGGTAGCTATCGGAAATGAGAGGTGGTCCTTGTCGGTCAACCGATAAGGTAGATTGGTAGGATGGTGGCATGCTGTGGTTGATTTCCATGCATCTATGGTCACGTGAAGGGAGTGTTCCAAGGTAAAATCAGGATGCGTCGGGGTTGTATGGGTCAGCCAGGATGTGATGAGAGGTTGAGGAACACAACATGTGGTTGTGAGTGTTAGTGGAATGCGTTGAGGCCGCATGGTAGCTACATGAGTATATTTCGACGTCCCGGCCATACGGCCCTTGCAAGAGCAGGCCCAGACTAGGTGGGAGAGGTATTAGGTGGGCTGGGACTTGGAGGTACTTGTGGGCTGGATGAGATTGAAAAAGGTAAAAAATGAGTCTAACTAAGGGTGTTTGGGGTGAAGAACGGCCTGTCCGAGGTGGTCGAATGTAACAGTTGACCGTGAGGCCATGACATCTCGAGTTGTCATAGGGACAGCGACCACGATTGGTCGACTACAGGGCCATAGAATCTTGATATTAAATGGTTTTAGTGACCTCAAGTGGTCCTGAGCAGTCGACCACGATGGTTCATCCACGACTAGTCAGTCCGCAGGTGTGGGCAGGGTTGCAAGCAGATTTTACGTCACCATCATATAATAATCATAAATCCAAAATGGAGCATCCAAATAACGTATCATATTTGGAAATGTGATCATACTTTTGATGTGGAACTTTTGAGTACATTTTGGAATTTAAATTCAGGATCGAGATGTGGGCCCTATGAATCACTTTTTGTGAAATGCTGATAAATGTAGCTTCTTTAATGAGATTCTGATTTGGGTGAATGAATAGACTATCATGTGTTATATTTACAAAGATCGAAATGGTGTGATATGTTTGGTTATCTATGGATTTGTGGAGAGGCATGTCAGTAAAACAATATTTATCCATTCTGACCAATGACGTCCATCAAGTGCTTATTAGTCTTTTGGCCAGACATTTCATGTACTATGAGACTAAACTTGCATGCCTAGGGGGTACTAGGTGATAGATTAGTACCCAATTATGTATAGATACACATCCAGTAAAAATGGTGGGTTCAAAATTTGTGTGGACCCATACACATTTTCACCACTTTATAAATGTTCTATGTTTCACATATCATTCTTTTGGACTCATATTTTATCCCACAAGTATCATATCCTGAGAGTTTTCTCATGTAAAAAGTGAGGGTTTCCTCCATATTGGATTTTGAGGTATGATGTGATATGTTCAAGGAATAAATCCTATATGATGTGATGTTTGATTATCTCTGCGATCTAGGAGAATCAACAAATGATTCTTTTAGAGTGAAACCCCCCATATCAGTATCTTCGTGGGTCCTCTACATTTACTTCCTAGCCTAACCCCCATACCGAGTAGGGCATTGGTTCTTACTAACCATGAGTGGAACCCCTTGTGATACCAAGGAATGGCTCCACAACCTTCTGAGTGGAACCCCCCAAATGGAATGAGTGTGATTCCTCTACCTTTTGAGTGAAACCCCCTCTCTAATGGTCCACAAGACCTCAACAACCATGATGGAAGCCCCCTGTTGTACCAGGGTGTGGGTATCCATGATTCTAGAGTGTAACCACCCATAAGAATGGGAACAGGTCCTCTGCGACTACTATTAGAGTTGAACCCCCATCTTTATGGTTGTATGTCCTCTATGAATACTATTAGACTCCCCCCCTCGACACATTAGGGAATGGGTCATTTATAATGAGTTTGTGCCCACTCAACTGTGTGTCACAATGATGATATGCTGTTTGACTTAACATTGGGATAATAAGAAAGAGGGAAACTTTCCCCACTATGACACATTCTTGTGACACAACATAAAACTATGGAGGTGTGTTAGTGCCACCAAAAGTGGTTAATATCAAGGTGTGGTGATTGAGTCCCTTAGACTTTTGTGTTCAGGGTAGACAAGTGGGATGTTGGGCATCGTAGATTGACATACCTTGAACTATTGGTGACTCTTCTTACTAGGCTGATCTATGATATAAATATCCAGTTAATCTATTTTTTGGGTTTCTTTTGACTAAGAACAGACAAACAAACACACACACACACACATATCCTATTTTAGTACCCACTCCATGTTTTTTGGTTACTCTTATTCTAGGATAGGTGAAGACACATTGGGTATTCTACGTGCTTTCTATGAATAAATTCTCGTTGTTGGATTAGTCTAATCTCCAACTATCTATAGTGAATACTCATGGAGAAGTTAATCTTCTAACCATTTTGAGATCTATGTTTCTGGATTCACTACTACAAATACCCCTTTTATCAGCGCTCAAAATTTCCTTTAACAGTGCTAGAAAAGTTTTGTTAAAGCTAGTGAAGATAAAGGGGCGGGGGGGGGGGGGGTCCCCTTTATCAACACTCAAAAAAGCGCTGATAAATACCCCTTTTATCAGCACTAAAAAAAGTGCTGATAAAATGGGTCATTTATCAACGCTAAAAAAGTGCTGATAAAAGGGTCCTTTACCAACACTTTCTTTTTAGCGCTGATAAAAGACACCTTTTATCCATGATTTTTTTTAGTGTTGATAAAACTAAAAAAATTAATAAAAATTATAAAAAAAGCTTACCAATCTCAGGGGGGGCTTTTTATAGTGCTTGAGCCCCCCCCCCTTTATCAGCACTTTCCACACCTCCAGCGCCCGCACACTCCGCCTCCACCCTTTATCAGAATTATATACCACCTTTATCAGCGCTAACCATTGAAATTCACCCTTGCGTGTGCGCCCCTGCCTCCTCCTAGATTTGATCTTGAGACCTCCCACATGCGCGCCTGAAGCCTTTTCCACTCCCCTATATTGATATGTTCTCTTATTTATGATATATTTATTTATTTATACATATATATTTAGTTATATTTATTCATATTTTAATATATATTTATATTAATATATATATAGTTATATTAATATATATATATAGTAATATTAAAATATATATAGTTATATTAATATATATATTTTTATATTAATATATATATAGTTATATTTATATATATATATATATATAGTTATTTTAATATATATATTCATAGTTATATTAATATATATATATATATAGTTATATTAATATATAATTATATAAATATTCATATATTGTTATTTTAAATAAAATGGATATTAGTTATTATTTAGATAAAGCTAATATATTGGAAACACCAATTTTATCTAATCCATCATGACATAGGTATGGTATACTAGGAGTTGGAGGAAAATTAAAACAAAAATGGTTTTCTTGATGCACCATGATTCGTGGAACCTGATGACCCGCTATCGTGTAAGGGGAACCAATACTATACTACTCATTGAATATAATAGTTCCATTTATCTATAAATATATATAATTATAGTTATATTAATATATATATATATAGTTATATTAATATATATATATATATATATAGTTATGTTAATATATATAGTTATATTATTATATATATAATTATATTAAAATATAGTTATATAAATATTCATATATTAGTATTTTAAATAAAATAGATATTAGTTATTATTTAGATAAAGCTAATATATTTTATATGTAAATATGCTTAATTATTTAGTTAAAAATTAAATTTTTATGTGTGAATATATAAAAAATATGTGATATTGTTATATATTTGATTATAAATAGCAGTTCATTATAAAAAAAAATTTAAAGATATAATATTAATATGAATGTAATACCTTGTAATAAATTCAGTACCCACCAAAAAAAGTCAATAATATCCCCTTAAACGAGGCTGAAAATCCACAAAATGTTAAAAAATCAGGGTATCCCGACTAAAAACTCAGTTTTGGAGGCCCTTTGGGCCATTTCTAGCCTTGAAAAGGCCTTTAACAGGGTATTCCCTAGTAATAAGGTTATAGATCTCATCTCATGATTCGATTTGATATGTGGTAGAGCTCAAATGGACACCCAGATCAAAAGTTATGGCCATTTGAAGTTCGAGTTGCGTTTCCAACATATTTTGGATCTTTTTTTAATTTTTTTTTTAATTTTTTTAGTCTTCAAATTGTTATTAAATGACCATTAATCCATAATAATTTGCAAATTATTAATTAAAAATATTTTTTTAATTTATTTATAAGCCATTTTTACTATATATCTTATATATTAACTATATTTATTGTAAATGTTTATTTATACTTATCTAAAAAATAATTAAAAATTAAATATGATATTTATATCAATATAAATATATTTATATATTACGATATTAATATATTATTTTTAATTAATTTTTTTTGAAGTCTACCCTTTATCAGCATTACTAAAAAAAGTGCTGATAAAGGGACCCCCTTTATCAGCGCTTTTTCGTTAGCGCTGATAAATGTTGGCGCCAAGAAAAACAATTTTTGTGGTAGTGATTATTTTACATTCACTCTATTATTGGGTTGAGATGAACTCTTTTATAGCACCTTGTTTTATATCCTAATTTCCTATTTAATGTATCTACTACAACTCCCCTTCATCTTCTAGGGCATCCTACTGGGTATTTTTATACTCATCCCTATATGGGATTTTCCCACAAATATCATACTTTGTGAAGATGATGTATAGGTTTATTTTGAATTTAAAGGATATTAGGGATATATGTTCTTAGACTACATATGTTGGTAGTAGATTGGTATCCACGAGCAGGGCTCCCTCAGATATTATGCTTTCTTGATTTTCTGTCAATTCGGGACACTTTTCTACTGGGGTGTGTATTTTCCCCTTTTACATTTTAGTTTACAATATCAAACTTGTACTATTTAGAAGACTATGCCTACTTTGTTTATTTATATTAGTATTTCACCTTTTGTTCCTCTTCCCTTTTAAATTATTCATTGAGTTTCCTATATGTGTGTGTGATGGTACATAGGATTAGGCCTCCTCAATGTTTTTATGACTTCAGTGATTTTCCCCAACCCTGGCCTCTGGAGATGGGCTTGGGGTAGTTACGGCTCGAGCCCCAACATTTTTCGGGATGTGAAAAGTTGGCATGAGATAAATTTTATTCATTGGGATGTTGTTCGGATGTTTTCCCCATAAAAAGGAGTGGTTGGGTTTAGGGAAACATTTTCAACATGTCTTGAGTTTAGTTCTCAATCAAGGGAGTCTGATGATGGTGCGATATCCAATATAACCATTCCCTAGGACCACGATTACCCACTTGTCAAGTCAACCTGCTGAGACATTTGTTGAAGGGATCAATGGTACATGCATCATAAATTATTTCTTCTTTAACTATACTTATTGAGTCATCTCTACATCATGGTTAACAGTATATATATATATATATATATTTATTTATTTATCTGCTCATCTGACCACAGTACTCTTTGATAACATTCAGGAAGCCTCTGTGATGGAAGCCATCCTGAATAATAGCTTTGGTTCATTATGATGTCACTATGAGAGATGATGCCTCATTTCAGGGTACATCATGAAATCTCTTTATTCTTATTTGGTAGGTAGAA
This sequence comes from Viscum album, assembly GCA_963277665.1. Lineage (NCBI taxonomy): Eukaryota > Viridiplantae > Streptophyta > Magnoliopsida > Santalales > Viscaceae > Viscum > Viscum album. The sequence goes on from OY728141.1 coordinate 345,351,240, forward strand.
AAACCACCACCTATTGAGTAGCATATAGTCCTAGTAGAGCAGGCTAAGGATGTGTATAGGCTAAGTGCACTCCCCAAGTTCCAGCAATAGAGACCGTTGAGGTACTATGATGAGCCAGCATCTCAGGAAGAGGAGGATTGAATAGAGGTAGTGGTTTATATCATTGGGATTGTTCAGACCCTGACTAGTCATATTTTGGATTTGGTAGCCAGTCTTCTTCATAGAATAGTTGGACGTTGGTGGATCTTGGTCACTCAGATTCATGATGAGTCGGAGCTCTCATGGGACAACTTCTAGTATCTATTCTGTGAGGAGTACAACCCCTCCTAATTATGATCTATTAATTCTTACATGCATCTGGAGCTTCTATAGGGATCGATGATGATTGATGAGTATGTGGCTAGGTTCACAGACCTGACTCAGTACTCTCTGTATTTGATATAAGACTGTGACTTCTAAGAAATAATATTTGAGTAGGGACTCCAAGAGACATTTGTGCCAACATAGTTCACTTTAGTATCCCCAACTATGTTGGGGTGATGTATCAGGCACTTGTGATAGAGAAATTTCTATCAGAGGATGCCAGATAGCTAGTTTTGGTAGTGGGTGCAGTAGAGAAGAGATATCTTCCCAGTTAGAAGATGTCATTATATAGGGCCTCGATGCAAGATACCTCCCTATTATCAAACTCATGAACATGTTAAGGTATATCACATATCATCGGGATAGCCCATGGATGGACGATGTAATGACAGTGATGGGATAAGCCACATGCGATGAGACTGTCGGACGAAATGTGATGTGCATCTCTAGAAGATAGTCGGTAGACCACCACGGATCAAATTGCACAGTGATAAGGGATCCCATGTGTAGGTATAGAGTTATCCCTAGGAAGGAGGTGCTATTATAGGAGAGGGAGGTTCTTCAGGTGGTGCACAATGTTATGAGATCCTTCCAACACCACCACCAGGCGGTCCATGTTAGGTTTAGGGTACTAGTAGTCGGGGCCGCAACCAGCTTTATGCAATGTATGTCTATAATCATGTAGTGTTCAAGATGATAATATGTTTATATGTGTCTCTTCATCTTATTTAAGTAGTAATTGTTAGAAAATTTTCATGTAAAATTATCTCCCTACGTCTTTCTCTAGGTTTTACCAAGGGGACATGTGGCATCGGGGTAACCAGGTGCTAGTGTTGTTCGACAAAGCTTTGATTGAACAAGGAATATGGGTTCTTCCCCCACCAGGATGCATTTATTTACATCATAAAAACCATGAGGGTGAGTTAGTGTCATCTAATGATGATTAAATATAGGTTAAGTGGATGATTCCCCCTGACTTGTGCGTTTAGGGAGAGGTTGTTTGATGGAGTATCAGAGCAGGTCTTGTCACTTCTTGTGGTGTTTTCTTATTTGAATCATTTTTCTAGGGATTTCATTAGAGGGTGTGGAAGAGTATCTGGTTTTTTTACTCTCCATCCAAGAGAGGAAAATTTGCACAGGGTAAGGCATGAGCCTTCTGTTTCTAGCATATCACATTTGGATGATTTTACACACCCCCTTGTTCATTAGTACCTTTTTGTTCTCAACGTCAACCATGAAATAGTGAAAAATAGTTTTTGAATACCGGTCGAGGCTACTAAGACCCTAGGAGAAGAATTTCGCAACTCACTACCCCGTGTTGGTAGTGGTATTCTTCTCCCTAATATTGTGGAGGCACTACCTTATGGGAGAGCACTTTGTGGTTTACACAGACCATCAAATATTCTCATATGCCTTCACCCAAGGAGACATAAACCTGAGGCAGTGATTCTGGATGGAGTTCCAACAAGACTATGACTTTGAGAGAGTCTATACTCTGTGAGAGTGTAATATTGTAGTAGATTCCCTTAGTAATAAGTCCTAATCTCGCATAGTGAGGTATGTTTCAGTATAGTTTTCTTCCCTACAGCTGACATTGGTGGAGCCTGGGGGTATAGATATTCTTTAATCCATGGTGTTGAATCATTCTATTCCTAAGCGTGTGAAATAGTGATAGTTATGAGACAAAGGCTGTGAGATATTTCATTACTAAATATGATTTTGAGTTTTTTCTAACGCATTTTCTGATGTAGGGATCATGTAACCCATTTTTAGTGAATAATGATGTTTCTGGCTATAACGTGAGATTAGGTGGTGATAGAGTTTTACATTTTTCCTTTCACTATGCATCTCGGTGTTGGGAAGAGCAAGGTGCGGGCCTAGTGTCCCCACAAGTTTTCATAGTTTTTTCTTTTTGAGGAAAACAATATTTGAAGAAGGGAATGATGTAGAGACATGGTTTTTCCATTTTAACTGAATGAAAATTACTTTTTTTATTATTAAAACACTTTTGAGGAAGAAAGTGAGAAACCCCAAGCTCAGACTGAACAATCCCAAAACAACACAAGAAGGTAAGGAAAATAAACCAAAGAAAATCAATGGACCTATCCCACCCCAGCCAATGATTCATGATAGCAAGCCTTGTTGATGGGACGATGTGTTATTCCAAGGCCTGGTGTGCCCAAAATTATGTTTTAAATATATTATTCAAATTTTATACTGTGCACACAAATGAAGTGGGATCAATCTCTAATATAATTATAGATCAGAAATATGAGGCCATGTTTGAGTCTGAATCATGGTGTTTACCCTAGGCAAGACATAACATTCTTTAGTGTGGGTCTTCTATATAAAAATTCACTGATGATGTACCACTAAATAAAATTAATTTATTTCGGTTATTGTTATGAATAACTATTTATTGGGAACTCATATTGTAAATCCATTACCACCATTGATTTTGTGATTCAGTGTTTTACCTAAGGGAGACATAATGTTTTACGGAATGGGATGTTCAGATCCTACGACCATTAGCGGGGAAAATTGTTAAATATTACAAATGGGTCATTATGTAAATGAACTATGGTTTGGCTCATAAACCTCCCATCCATGATAGATCTCACTCCCATCCTCCCTTTGAAAATTCAATATCAAATCCTTGATAGATCATGAAAGCGCGGTAGATCTAAGTCAATCGGAGTGTGGAAAATGCAACAATTTTTGGTGGGCTTGTTTGTCAACCATGATTAGATCCAAATCCAGGTAGGATAATTTATTTTGGATTCCATATCCCCAATTGAAAATTTTGATTCATATGTTTGGTTTCATTGTCAATTATGTCAACATTGAACATCAACGGTGATGACCAAACTAACAAGTCCATCGTTGGATCTATCCTCTCTTCGATTCTTCATGTGTTCATCATCATATACTTTTTGATAAGAAAAAATAATAATGAATCGTTGAGTGGAGAATGGATATATGTAGATTTGGGAATAAGGATTCCAGATCATTTTTTTCCTTTTCATTTTGAGTTGGATCGAAGGTGCAGTGGAGAGTGGATGTAGGAGGTGGTCTATATGGGAGAACCAATGATGCAGATCGGCAGGGCAGTGGTGTGTAGAGGGTATCTCACATGGGGTGGTGGTTGTGTGGAGTGGTGTGTTCCCCAGCAGTCATGGAAGAGTTGTGGAAGGAGACATAGGCCACAGATAGTAGGAGGATGCGGGTCGTGGAGGAGATGTTTGGGTCCATTGAGAGGTGGTAGGTGGTCATGGAAAGTGGTGGGTGAATTAAGGTATTGGAGGAATGAGAAAAGGATATAGGGTAGCTGCGTGGGATAACATAGATGGGTGAGACCACTTGTGATCAGGTTCAAGTGGGCCAGGCCTAGCGAGGAGGCCTGTTCATAGCAGGCCCGGAGGGCCGAATGAGACAAATCCAAGTCGAACCTAGGTCGAACTGAGGGAATCTAGGGGAAATCATGGATGGTCCGATATGGTTGACTGTGAGGCCACACAACCTCGAGCGGCCACGGGGATAACATCTTCATCCAGTCCTAGAAGGCCATCTGTGATGATTGAACGCAAGGCTGTGACATCTCGATCTGCTATAGGTATAGTAGCTGTGACTGGACCAAGGCCGTCGACCATGTCATGACCCATCCCTTGGGGCCCATTCTGTGACTACACCACGCCCTCCATCCATAGGCTAGTGGTTGGAAACTTGCACCAAAATTGTGTACCCTTATATCGAGAAGAAATTTCCTTTAAAACTGTATAAACAAACAATCCAAGAACACAATAAGAAGCAACCACAAAGTAAACTGCTATGGTAAAAAGTGCACTGAAAGTAAATGGGTCGAAATAAAATACCAACTAAAACGTAAATGTAAAACTAAAAAGATAAAACATATCCTAGATCATCCACTAAGGATCCTACCTAAAGGGTAGGTACAAATAGTCTCCACATCAATCCATGTCAGCCCGTCTCCTTTGAGTACAGCCTGGTATTGGATCCCTCAAGCCTCAGCCTAGCTTCTCTTCATTTGCACAAGACACAAAAATGTGTGGGAAAATCCCGTGAATGGTTGACAATAACAATACTCATTAGGGACCATGAGACCCCAGAAGGTCTCACAGAATTCTAAAAAGGAAACCCACAAAGCATGATCTCAATCACAAAGCACAATGCAATAAACACATCTCGAACATAGTCTCATCTCAAACCCAGTATTAGTAAAGTATAGAAGTTGATGTGATTAGTCATGAAGCTAGATCATCTTATTCTGTCAAGAGGCATGTCTACTTACCATATAGAGTCTGACCCACAAAGGATCAATAAGTACTAACCCTCGCAATGACCTGTATAGGATCCGACCCGCCTGAATTCGATAGGTACTAACCTCTAAAACGACCCACACAGGATCAGTATGCACTTACCCACATTGGATCGCTGAGCACTGACCCACACAAGATCAAACCCACACAAGATCGGTAGGTCACTGATCCACGATGGGACGCTCTAAGGATGGCCATCAGCGTGTCGTGAGGTTCTGACCTACATAGGGTCTCTAGGTGCTGATTCACACAGGATTTCTAGGTGTTGACCCACACATGATCGCTCGGTACTAACCTCTATATGGTCTATCTCCAACCTCCACCTCACTGCCAGCCACAACATTCTCGATCATAACACTCTTGATTCTGGGAGAACCTCTCTTCAAGCCATCAGTCGTATTTCAATCGCCATGAATTCCCATAGGAAGTAACTCGATGATCCTTCACGTGATAAGTGTCCCACCACAAAATAAGGCACATCGACCGGATGATCATTGTTTAAGTTATTCGCATTTTTATGCCGAGGGCCTGATTGGATTTGGATTTGATCTAACCCAACCATACTCAAACCTTTTCCAAAACTCTCTTGGAGTATTTAAAAAGGATCGCCTCATCCTAAGGGTTTCAACATAATAGATGGTGCATCAACTGGACGCCCGATATATTAGTTTCATCCCTTTCTTTGAAATGGAGGTGATCTAACCTGGTCCAACTGAGCTTGGTCGGGGCCACTAGAATATTCCAAAGGGGCCACTTCCAAAAGGGGTCCCAACACCACTGACGACATGTCAATCAGACACTCGGTTTATCAGTTATAGGTGTTTATTTATTCGGGGATCGGTTGAGTCTAGACCTGGTCTGACTCAGTCAAACCGTCCCAACACAATGGTTCTCAGGGTATACCAGACCCTGCTTGAGTTGAACCCATAATGGGGTCGGCATGGTTCACTAGGTCTGGCCCGTAAGGTTGGCCCGGTTCGGTTCGTGGGGCCAAACTGTGGTTTTCCTGGCCCACCGGGTGGGGCTCAACCAACCCGCGCTGGCCCACCGGGCCATGGGTTAGGTCCGCTTAGCTAAACCCCACCGACTCGGTCCGTTCGGAGGCGGACCACTGTGTCCCAATGACACCGTGCTTGTGGGGATGTTTTCCAACCTATGGGGCACTGCCCCACCACAATTAATGGTCAGAAGTTTGGCCGATCAGGGGTTTCACCAATGCAGAGCGGCATGGTCCATGACCGCTTTCACCGGTGGTGCCTGCAGGCACCATCCTTGTCTTGCGTGGCCGGCTCAGGCCTGCTACCTTCAACCTCCTCGTCATGATATTCTTTACTACTTTCCACCACCTAAGGCCTATTGTCACCAGTCTTCTTTGGCTACCATCGGCCACTACCGACATCGTGCGTCGGGGGTTTCTTATGTGGGTCATCGGGCATGCTTCGATGTCCATTCTTGGTTTGGTCTATGCCTACGTCTCTCCCGCACTGTCTCTGTCATAGTGTGAAACACTATTTCAAGTTTTCGTCAAGTTGGAAAATTGTTCCCTAAAGTTCCCATCAAGAATGAAGTAGTATAAGATGCATGCCATGTTCATTTGGCCCCCTACCTCCACGTTGCATGATATCAAGCGGAAGAGATATTTTATTCATAAAAAAAACTTCAAAAAAACCACTACATGGAATAGACGTTCACTGACAATGATATACAGAACAGCCTTCATCGTTACTATTTGTTTTTGATTTGGTGGCTCTCATGACTGCTCGCTGAAACTATTCTGATCCTCCAAGTGGTTGGAATCATGGTACTTTTCCAGAGCTTCGTCTCTTGGTGAAGTCGTGCCCACCCTCCACCCCAAGATCCATATAAATAGGAGAGGGGAAGGGTGAGTAACACATTTGGAATTAATTGGGTCTATTTAATTAAGGAACCTTCCAAATTTTAATGATGTAGTTACAAGAATATAGGGGAGTCAATCCATTTAATGGGTTGACATTTCGTTGGTCCCGCCAATGCTTCTCATCCGTTGGATAAAAGAAATATAAAATGACAATAATATTTTAATTGTATTATTCTACAAAATTGTCCAAAAACTAAATTATTCTCCCCAAAAATATTTATCGAAGTGATTCCTCCCTTAATAGAATACCAACGTTGTGGATTCAGTGGTGATCTCAGATTTTTCGATATGAGTAATGTGTCAAAAGATAGAAAACACCGCCCATGCATTTACTAAACGTTCCCAAAAAAAAGTTTCTAAAATTATTAACAGTCATCCTTGACCCGTGCTGGTCGAGGTTATGCTCTGCCTAGGGGAAACACATCCCAATGAACTCAACGGTACTATCAGATTTTCAATCCGAGTTACCATTAATAACATATGTATTTTAATAATAAAATATTTGTTACTTAATTTTTTTTATTTACGACCAAAAACTAACATCGATTGTTGGCCCATGTCGACCAATGTTATTATCTTCCTAAAAACTGCTCAACCTTAAGAGTTTATTAGTTGTCTTAGATTTTTAATCTGAGTCACCGTTCATGAGGTATAATCATTTGATAAATAAAATAACTTTATTTAATTATTTTATTTACGGTTATGCCATTTTTGGGTTTTCTCACCGGAGGCCTGCACCGACTAAACATAAGTCACGCCTAGGGTAAACCCGTTATCCTAAACAAAATAATGCCCTCAGATTTTGGATCCAGGAATCCATTTAAGAGTTATTATAATTTTTCAGTAAAATAACTCATGCATGTTATTTTAAAAAAAAAAATTCAATAGATCATTCCAGGCACTTTGGGTCTCGGAATCATGCTCCATCATATTTTGCAGTCTAAAATAATTCCAGATAATTAAAAAAATTATACGTAAATTCGGGGACATTAAATTCTACCCCCCTTAGGGATTTTCGTCCCCAAAATCCCAAAAAGGTAAAATCAAACAAATGAGGGTACTAAACACGAATCTGAGCCTCTCGCTTCTATATGCTCCCCTGGATTTTCCTGTGTTTCCATCTAACTCACACTAGAGGGATCAACTGTCCATGAAGGACGTGCTCTTGTCCATCCTCTATCTCCACCTAAAACTCAGTAAAATTCACCTTATCATCAAAGTACAAATCACCCTAGTATTTAACGTGTGATGGATAATGCACACATCTTCTTAGCTGTGATGCATAGAAAACATTATGCACCCTGTGAATCTGCTGGGGAAGAGATAGATGGTACACCACCTCAGCCACTCTACTGAGAATCTATAATGATCCGATGAAGCTCAGAGATAGCATGTTCCCCTTGCCAAACCTCTGCAATCCTCATCTTTGTGAGACCCATAGGAAGACATGGTCTCCCTCCTCAGACTCCATGGGTCTCTATCCCCTGTTGGAATAAGACTTATACAGGCTCTATGCAGTCTTCACTTACTAACAAGTGAGGCATCATGATACAAACTTTGCAACTGCTTCTTCCATTACTGGACACCAGTACTGACGTCGGGGGTCTTGGTAAATCTTCGCCACTCCAGGATGTACCGTTAAAGTGGATTTATGGAACTCCCTCAACACCACCTCCCAAATCATCACTGCTACCATGGTGCGTCCACTGATGAGAATGATGTTCTCACCACCTTCAGAAAATCCTTCAGGAGACCATCTTGAGGATAACTGAGCACGTAGGACCTTGCAGTCGACACCCCTAAGTTGTGCCTCCCAAACTCAATGATGAATTGGGAGAGTGACAGTCATAGACTAGGGTTAAGCTTCTTCATCATTATCCATGAAGGATGTCTGCAGCGTGACTAGCTATTCTAATACATCACTCAGTAGATGTAGACCAGACCTCCTAAGGAGTGTGTCTGATACCAAGTTTTCCTTTCCATGAGTATAGACTATCTCAAATCTACAGTCTTGGATGAAATCTAGTCATCGTAGTTGTCTCAGTTTCATTTCCTTATATGAGAATATATACCAAATACTTTTGTGATTATAGTAAACAGTAAACTATTCACCAATCAAGTAGTGCTGCCACATCTTTAGCTCAAAGACCACTACTGGTAACTCCAGGTCATGGGTAGCGTAGTTCTTATCATTTTATCTCAATTGTTGTGAGAGGTAAGTGATCACATCCCTATCATACATTAAGAAACAACCTAGTCTTGTCCCTAATGCGTCTTAGTAGACTACATACCCAAATCCCTCTTCTGGTGGCCTTAAGATGGGGGCACTCGTCAGTCTCTATCTATGCTCTTGAAATCTTTGCTGACAATTCTCTGTCCACAGGAAAGGATGCCCATTCTTCGTCATAGTTGAAAAGGGTATCATTACCTAGGATAAGTCTGGTAATAATCTATAGTAGTTCCCAACCCAAACAGAAGTCCCTCTTCCTTCGGGGGGGGGGGGGGGGGGGGAATCCTAAAACATCTTCGGAAAATATGTCCCCACACTCCTCCACAACTATTGGGAACTGAAAAGTCAATACTCCTGCTTCCATGAGAGTAAGGCTGGCCGATTCAAGAGTGATTGGTTGCACCCTCCTATGCATGAATTTATCCTATTCTACTAGGGATTCCTTTTTCATCGATCAATGAAAACCCCACTCCAACAATGTAGATATAAAACAATCTTTTTGCCGAAAATGGTCAATCTTAGTATGAACTGTGGATTTCCAATCCATACACAAACTAATTTCTTAAGGCCTCGACGCTGCCACCAAGAGGTTCCAATTGAAACTCTCCCCTCCAGGGTCAGATCACACCATCTGTTTATGTGTTATTATCGAGGCTCCTCCGAATGGTATCTCTAGACATAAGGGTCATGTCATCGGTTTAACCATAAACTATAGGTCATGAACAAGTGTCATGGAATGAAGGAATTATTGGTACCTCTGTCTATTAATATGACATCTATTAGTAGACACAAAAAATACCTCAAATCCTTCTTGAAGCCCTAGGGTCACACTTTTTGACTGCTTGTAGCTACTCCATTCGGTTGTCCTCCAGCACCCTGAGCCTGTTATGGACCATAATGGGGGGGGGATTTGTTACAAGTATAATTGTATACCACCTCATTCTACTCTCCTAGCTCCACTTACACATCTATTGCCTAGCTGATTCGTCTATCCCTATAACTTCCACTTCCCAAAACAGGTTACATGCCCAAGTCTCTAAGACTATCGTCAGTTTCTTGCATTTCCACTCCTAACATTCACTGGATATATCCACTCAACCAAAGAACAATATTCCACTAAGTTTCTCTCTTCCACCGTAACAAAAGTAGGAATGCATAGAGGAATAGTGCTGGCTCAGATGTCCTTAAACAAACCTTTTTCAGAGGTCTAGGCCCTAATGCACCGATCTTACTATATTCATCAAGTACATGGGATTTTCGGTACACCTTGATGAATACACAGCTACCGACATGTCATCCCGGTGAAGTTGTCAAACCTCTAAGGAACACTCACCCCTTAGATTATTATTTCAAGAGACCCCCTTCTCTGAGGAAGGTCTTCAATCTTGTCCATAGAAATGTCACCTCTTCACAATATCAGGATAATCTAAACACTATCATCATCCGACGGAGCCACATAGAAGGATCTCTACCAGGACCACCATCTGATTTAATAGTTCCCTGGCTAGTTGGATACTCAACCACCTCCTCAATCCTTCCTTAGCCGCCTTTGAGTTGAGATTTCCTTAGAAACTGAGGGGTATATAATGATGAAACACATCTAAGGCACTAAAACTATATGTGAACTCTACTGATACCAATAGTTGTAACTTCAGACCAAAGTGCAGTGATATAGCAGGCACACTACCTGAAGTTAGCATCTATGAAAATGGTCATTGTACCAAAGCTTCTTCACCCTATAAACCTTCTTTATGGTCAGGCAGTAGAAAAGACTAGCAGCTTGGATCACAATCTACTCTACTGGTGTCTCAACTAGGCGAAAAACTCTAGCCACAGCCTCCAACCAGTCCTTATCTTCCTAGGGACAATCTTTACAAGAAATATGGGAAGCCTCTTCCACTGGAACTCGTGAAATGCACTCAATCGGCATGCACCGTCCACCAGTGCGGCTGGTGGTAACTACTGCCCAATGGGTGGTGGTACTGCTGGTACACCACCAGAAGGTGCCAACATAGTAAGAGGGCCCTACAATGGAGCATTGTTGCTCGGTGGGCCCCCATCGTGTAATCTATTGGGAATCCTGGATAGTTTTCTCCATGGTTGCATCTTGAAAGAGAATCAAGATGAACCAAGGTCAAAGGGTTATACCTGGTGATATGACACAAAAGAGATCAAATTAAAAAATTTCCAAAACACATGCAATCAGTGTTTTTGGGAATCTAGTTGGATATCAGAATTCAGGGTCCCGGTGTATGCATACGTTTGTCGTCACACCAACACTGGACTCCCAAAACTGAAAACAACACTCAAAACACCTAACAATAATTATCCATTAGAAGTATCAAATCCCCAATTCTTCTGTAGAACCAACTCCTATGATACCACATTAACACGACCAATCCCCCAGGGCCCGTGCCATGACAACACCAAGCCTGCCTTCTATTGGCCAGTGGTTGGTGAATAGAACCAAAACGATGTACCCCTATATCAGGAAGTAATTTCATTTAATCCTTTACTAACACACAATACAAGAACACAATAAGAAGAAACCATGAAGTAAAATACTATAGTAAAATTTGAACTAAAAATAAAGGGGTCGAAATACAGGCCCAACTGAAAAGTACTAGTACAACTAAAAATAGAAAACATCTCCTGGATCATCCACCTAGGATCCTACCTGAAGGGTAGGTATATATTGTATCCACAAAACTCCACGTCATCCCATTTATTCTACATAACACCTGCTCCTGGCTCCCTCTAGCCTCAGCCCAGCTGCTCACTGTCTGCACAAAACACAAAAAAGTACGGGCGAAGCCCGTGTAGGGATGAGTATAAAAATTCTCAGTAAGGACCCCAAGACCCCCGAAGGTCTCGCATAATTCCAAAAAGGCAAACCACAAAACAAGATCTCAATCACAAAGCACAAAGCAACATACATAGCTCAAATTGAGTTTCACCTCAAACCAGGTATTAGTGAAGTATAGATGTACATATTATTATTCACGAAGCTAGATCATCTTATTCTGTCTAGAGGAACTACTGCAGACCATATAGAATCTAACCCACATATGATCAATAAGTACTAACCCTTGCAATGACCCACAGAGAATCTGACCCCCCTGGAGTCAATATTTACTAACCCCTGCAATGAACCACATATGAATGATATGCACTGACCCACACAGGATCACTGTGTGCTGAACCACATAGGATCTGACCCACAGAGGATCAGTAGGTCATGGATCCATGACGGGTTTCTCTAAAGATGGTCCTCGCTAAGTCATGAGGTGCTAACCCACACAAGGTTTCTAGGTGCTGGTCCACATAGGATCTCGTAGTGCTGACCCACACAGGATCTCTAGGTACAATCCCTTGTATGATCTGTCTCTAACCTCTGCCTCACTTCCAGCCATTGTATTCATGCTCATAGCACACTTGATTCTGGGAGAACCAATCCTCAAGTGATCAGTCATATTTCAATAGACATGATGTCCCAAAATAATTAACTCAATCATCAGTTATGTCATAAGGGTCCCAATTCAAAAGACAGCGTGTCGACCGGATGTCCGAACTTTATGTTATTATAATTTTAGTGTTGAGGGATAAGATGGATTTGGAGTCGATCAAACTAGTCCGTACTCCATAATTTTCCAAAACACTCAAGGAGTATTTAAAAAGGACTTCCTAGACCTAAGGGTTCTAACACAACAAATTTCACATCTACTGGAGGCCTAGTCTATTAGTTGCATCCCATTTTGTAAAATGGGGGTGATCACACCTAGGTACAACCGTGCTCGGTTAGGCCCACTGGAATTTGGAAAATGGACCGCTTCCAAAAAAGGGGTCCCAACTCCACTGATGGCATTTCAATCGGACACTCGGTTTTTTCAGTTGTCGGTGTTTATTTATTCGGGGACCGGTTGGGTCTAGGCCAGGTCCGACTCTGTCAAACCATCCTGATGCAATGGGTCCTGGGGTCTACCTGACCCCACCCAAGTCCAACCCGTAAAGGGGCTGTCCTAGTTCTGTTCGCAGGCCCGGTCCGCGGATGGACCATCCCATTGGGTGGGGCTCGGCCCTCCCGTGTCGGCTTGCCAGGTCGTGGGTCTAGTTCACTTAACGGCCCGCACCAGCTCGGTCCGCCCAGAGGAGGACCGTTGCGTCCTACTGGCCCTGTGTTTGTGGGGTCGTTCACCAGCCGGTGGGGCACTGCCCCACCACAATTAACGGTTGGCCATTTTGCTGATTAGGGGTTTCACCAATGCGGCGCGGCACAGACTGCGCTTCCCCATCCTGGCACGACCTGCTGGTCGTGGCCGTTTCCACCAGTGGTGCCTCCAGACACATCCCTTGTCCTGCCTCACCATCTCAGGCCAGCCGTCTTCAGACTCTGTCGTACGCCATTGCGTTCCACCTTCCTCCCCCCGTAGCCGATTGCATCAGGTCCTCTCTAGAAACCGCCTTCCACCTCCGACATGGGGAACCAACGGTTTCTTCTATGGGTCACCAGGCATGCTCCGGTTTCCCTTCATGGTGTCATCTACGCCTACGTCTCTCTCACATTGTCTCCATCATAGTGTGACCCACTATTTTGTGTTTCCATCGAGTTGCAAAATTGTTCAAAAAACTTCACATCAAGAATGAAATGGCAGAGGGTTTGGGAATTATTCATTTTTCCCATGAACATCACATTACATGATATCAAGCAGGAGAATAAATAAATAAATAAAAAAGAACATAAAAAACCCCTACCTAGAAGAGAAATTGACTGACGATAATCGATGGAACCCCCTTCATCATTATCATTGGTTCATGATTCGATGGAACTCATCACCGCTCACTAAAACTGGTATCGTTCTCTTAGTGGTTTGCATCATGGTACTTATCTAGATCATCATATATTGGTGAATTCGTGTCAATAATCCATCCTGAGCTCCATATAAATAGGAGATATGGAGGGTGAGTAACGCACGTGGAATTAATGGGGTTCATTTAATTAAGGAACCTTTTTAATTCAAATGGTGCAGTTACTAGAATAATGTGATGTCAATCCATTTAATTGCTTGACGTGCTGTTAGTCCCACCAATGCCGCTCTTCCATTGGAGAAAATAAAGATAAAATAACAATAAAATTTTTATTTTATTATTCTTTAAAAAGGTCCAAAAAATAACTCATTCTCTCGACAAACTACAGTCAAAGTGAATCATTCCTTAAGGGAATCCTAGCACTGTGGATTCAACAGTGCTCTCAAATTTTTTGATCCGAGTAACGTGTCAAAAGATAGAAAATTCCGCCCACACATTTACTGAATGTACCAGAAAACAAATTTAGAAAATTATTCACAGTCAGCCTCGACCCACGTCGGTTCGAGGTTAGGCTCTACATAGAGGAAACACATCCCAAAAAACTCACCGGTACACTTGAATATTCAATCGGAGTTACAATTTAGATGGTATAGATTTTAACAATAAAATAATTGTTAATAAATTTATTTATGGAAAAACTATTACTTCCATAGCTGGCTCGTACTGGCCAATGTTAGTATCTGCCTAATGAAGTCATTCCCTCATGAGATTAGTAGTGGCCATAGAATTTTCATACGAGTCACCATTCATGAGTTATAAGCATTTGAAAAATAAAATAACTTTATTTAATTATTTTATTTACAAGTATGTTGTTTCTGGGTTTTCTCATAGGAGGCATGCACCAACTAAAATTATATCGTGCATAGGGTAAAACCTCTATCCTGAAAGAAATGGTGCCCTTGGGTTTCTGATATGGGCACCCATTTAAGAGTTAGTTCACATTTTATTGAAAACCACTCATGAATGATTTTTAAACATAACATTTTTTCGACAGATCATTTCGGGCACTCCAGTTCTTGGAATCAGGTACCATTAGATTTCACTGACTCGAAATAATTCGAAATAATTAATAAAAAATTATACAAAAATTCGGTGACATTTAAGACCATGGTGGTCGAATGAGGCAGTCGACCATAGTGATCAACCATATGTTCAGGCAGACTTTCGGGTGACATATTTGAATGGTCATAACTCATAAACAAAGTGTCAGATTGATTATACATTTATGAAAACATGATTGTACATTATAGGAGGACCTTTTAAGTCTTGTTCGGAATTATAATTTGAGATTGAGGGATGGGACCCATGAATCATCATTTGAGAAATGCTGAGAAATGCAGCTTCTTCACGCGGTGTCCGATTCAGGCAAATTACAAGTTGATCACATTCTGTTTTAAGCAAGGATTGAAAAATCGTGATATATTTGGTTATTTGGGGCTGTATGAGGATGAATTCTCGTAAAAATATGTTTTTTTATTTGGAAAAATGATGATAATTTTGTTCTTATCATCTTTTTTTCCAGATGTGTCAGGAGCTCTGAGAGTACATTGGAACACCAAGGGGTACTAGTTAATAGTTAATACTAGAGTATGGATAGGTACACTGCCTGTAAATGGGACAGGGTGACATGTTGTGTGGGCCCCATACACTTAATGTATGAATTTATAAATCTTCTAACTTTTATATATACTTCTTTTGGACTCATATTTTGGCCCCTGAGTAGCCTATCTTGAGTGTTTTTGTTTAGAATGTGAGGGTTCCCCCGTAGAAGCTTTCGAGATATGATGAGAGATGTTCTAGGTGAAAAATATATCTGAGGTGATGCTCGATGATAGGTATGATCCGAAAAATAACCCGAGGCTTCTTCTAAAGTAGACCCCCACCCCCCATCTGCTTTGGTTTGGGTCCTTCAAAGTTACTTTCGGGTGAAACACCCTTTCTGGGTGGGGTGAGAGTCAATAACGACTTAGATTGGAACCCAAATGTGATACCAAGGCTCAGTTCCGTATCCTTATGATTAGAACCCCCCCCCCCCCATCAGCAAGGCACGGGTCCCCTACCCTTCAAGTATAACTCCCTTATCAGATAGGGCACGAGTCATCAAAAAATAGGATGGAACAGATAGGGCACGAGTCATCAACAAATAGGACGGAACCCCTCTATTGTACCAAGGTACCGGTCCCTATGATACTAGATTTGACCCCCCCCCCCCCCATCAGCATGGGTTTGGGTACTCTTTAAATACTATTAGAGTGGAACCCACCTGATGCATTAGGGTGTGGGTCCTATACTTCATGTTTATTCCCACTCGGATGGGCAGTTCAGTGATGAAACATGGTTTGATATACCTTTGGAATCACAAGAAAGAGGGATGATTTCCCCACTAAAAACTAATTCTTGTGACATTTAATTAAACTGTGTGGGTGAGTCTGTGCTACCCAATGTGGATAGTATCAATTTGTGGTGACTGGGTCCGACTGACTTGCATGTTTAGGGTAGATGTGTGAGATATTGGGCATCGTATATGGAGTTCCATTGAAACTTTTTATGATTCTTCTTCTTGGGCTTAGATGTGAGATGAAGATTAACTTAATCTCTCATTTGGGTTTTTTGACTGGGAACACAAACATACATACATAAATATCATGTTTTAGTACCCACTCCTTGGGTTTTTCTTACTCTACTTATAGGATAGTCAAAGTCATGTGGGGTAATCCATGTGATTTCAATGTATTCCATCTCCTTGTTAGATGAGTCTACTCTCCTATTACAAGTTGTAATGAATCGGTGATATGTTCATCTTCTTATAGTTTCTATCTCATTGTGTTTGGATGACTTGACTTTAACTCTATTATAGGGTTGAGTTGCACTCTTTTACCATAACTAGTTCTATCTATAGCTTTCCTCTTTAGTGTATCTGTAACACCCAAAGATTTTATGAAAAATATTCTTTTAATTTCCTTGATGTCTGGTGTTTTACGCTACACCAAGGTTACCTTGCACTATACACAACACCGTATTATCTTGCAGTATACGCAACACTATTCTTGGATCATGTTACACACAATTTCAAGTTCGTTTGATAGTAGTTATTCTACATAACATTGAGTGTGTATATATATATATATTCAATGTATAAATGAAATATGGTTGGATTTTGTTATATGAAACAATGAAGGTGTCTTGCACAACACTCAACCCTGACTTGGCTGGCATTACACACAATCGCAACCTTCCTCGATAGTGTGCGTTGTACACAATACCATGTTTTACTAAACAATGATATATGGTTATAATATTATTATGAAGTAGCTTTTATTAATAGTACTAACTAAATTTTAAATTTTATAACATTATTATTCATCTTACATATTTTCTAGAACATGGTATGAGAAAAAACTAAAATTTTCGGGTAAAATAAGTATTTTAAAAAAAATGATGTTTTGCCGCCTTTTGATGGCGCAACCACTTTAAATCTAGTTTTGACATGTTTATAAGTTAAATTTGACAAAATAAAATTCTTACTTGGAATTAGGATATAAAAAATTAATTTGGATAAAATTTTCATATTATTATGATAACTTTCAAATTTTAATGAATAGTAAAAACACACTATATTTTAATTAAAAACATCTTTTTTCATCACAATAATTTATTTGGTTAGATTATATTTTTAATTGGTTTTAAAGTGTAATTAGAATATATTTTTACCATTTAATCCAATTTTGGTAATTGGAATAAATTTCACTTTGAATTTGGACATAAACAAGTGTTGATCTTTTGATAGTTATTGTTTTTTAAAAACACGCTATTTGTTTTGATAATGGGAATAAATTTTAAAATTAATTAATTCCACATATATGTTTTTAATTTGGAAAAAATGACATCATTTTAGAATTCAGAATATCAAATATATCTTAGGATGAATTTTTGGTATTTATTTGAAAAACTTCAATTTTTGATTAATAGTGAAACCACTTAGTGGTAGTTAAAAAACTGACTCTTTCCTTTAAATGATATTTTACCACTTATGTGAATTTAATTTAAAAAATCAGACATACGTGGTTGTTATAAATATGTAAAATTTGGTTCAATAAGATGGAAATAATCATTAGTGAATAGTAACTTTTGACTTTTATTTACTGCGGTTAAAGGTAAATAGAGTAATTCAAGGTTTAAAGAATATTATAATAATTCAAAATTACCTTAACACTTGTTCTAACCTTATTTTATGAGTAGTGGCCGACCATGGTCTTCTTTGGGTCTATTTTGGGACACCATTGAGCCACTTGGTAGTGATAATGACAATTTGGATAAATTAATTTAATGTAAAAACAAAATTGACATTAACAAAAATCTTTAGTAATTAATTTTTATAAGTGGTTATATAAATTATATTTTCGACTATTAATATTCATTGGAAAGATAAAAATATTTCATACATGATGATTTTTTGTTTATATATTTTACACATCAAATAAATTAAATTATTAATGACACAATAATGATGCAGTATTTACCTCATTAATAAATGACTTAAATAAATAAGATTATAATGATTAAAATATTATCCAAAACATTTCCTATTCTGATTGGATGATTTTATTTCGACCATTAGTCATCTAATATTCATCTTTAATGATTTTTGGACCTTATTAAACCGAAGATAAATTTATAATAAAATAATATTTCCAAACTTTCCAAAAGAGCCCCTCCTCCCCCTTATAAAATGAGACTATTTCTATCCAATTCCTCACACCTCTAAGGAAGTTTGGATCATCCAAAATCTGCCCAATTAAGCTCCCTAAATCCCTCTACTCCACCCAGAAGCATTACTTTAGGCATAAGGCATTTCAAGAAGTCCTTTTGGTTCAAACCAAAAGACGTTACCCACATTAAAGGTAATTGATTCTCTTAAATTGTTTTATTTTATTCTACTTCTCCAACCCCTAAACTCTTTTTAATACATTCTTTTGTAACAAAACCAGTATCTTAAATATAGTAATATTTTTTTATGAGAAGTATTCGAACTACACTTACACACACCTCCATCTAATGTATGAAGAACATAATGTTTCTGTTGATGGAAAACTAACGCCTCACGAAATGATGATTGTTCGATTTTCTCCTACCGCCTCTCATAGTGTCCATTATGATGGATATGTATGTATATATGATATATATTATGTTTATTATTTCCTTATTCTTATTTACATCCCAATTATATCAAGCCTTTATGGTTTCCATAGTGGGTAAATACGATAATCTCATTTGAGGTAGTGCGGACTACCGCCCCCACAAAGTGATGTGATTTGCTAAAGCCTTATGTGGTATGTGTAAAGGATGGAGTTAATGATATTATATATGATATTATACTGGAATTATAATATACCTATGTAATATTATGTTTTAATTCCATGAAAATATGAAATATAAATGAAATTAGCGTTCATGCGTACGTACGGCTTACTCTCTCCATGAACTGTGCATTTCATTTCTTACCTCCATATTTTATGTACTATTATAAATACATGTATATTCTTGATATATATGATATATATGATATATAAATCATTAATATAATTCTGTATATAATGAACCTTTGACCACATGAACAACATGTAATTATAGGCAGTCTATTTTTGACTCAAGTACAAAATATCGACAAAACAAATGTTATTAACTTAAATGGTTACATAATGTTTATAACATGGTAATAAGTCGTATAAAAGGAATAATAGACATAAAAAAGGTTCTTAAGAAATTATAAATTAACTTTGGTTTATTATTTAGGAGATTAATGAACGATCGAGTCAAGTCGGACACGAGGTAAGGAAACTTCTTAACCCGATTTCCGTTCATTGGGTTGAAATTCTCTTTCTTGTTTATGTTGTTCTTTTATTATGTGAGAAATTAATTTTTATATATTTTCATGTATTTATACTTTATTTATGTGACCTTAGAGTGAATACACATAATTTATCTATTTTATTTACAAAAATATCTTTGTAAGGGATAACTTTTCCAATCTCGTTTTTATCCAAGATTGTTTAATCATAAGTATTTACTGGGGTTATATTTATCATCCATGTACCTATTTTATAAAAAAATTTCAAGTATGTTTAATGTCCTTTTTACCCATTTTTTACTTTTACTACATGGTATTTAAGGAATATTTCTTTTGTTTACAATACGAGGTACTTTTTGACTTTTCCGACAAAAGCATGAGAAGAATGTTATTTTTAACTTATACTGCGTGAACAGATTTTTACTGTTTCATAATGCCTTATTTTCATGAATCTTACTCTAAAATATTTTATGACTATTTTCAAAAAAATAATTTTCTTTTAAAATTTCAAGGCATTTTGTAAAAAGAAAATGATTTTGAAGATGAAAGGATATTTTCCTCAAAAATTCATTTCAAGTGTTTTATCAAAAACATTTTCCATATAAGATGACATTATTTCATATTTGTATGTTTCAAGTATAATGTCTCTATGATTTACATGGTTTCACTTTTCTTGTGATGAAATATCCATTTGTTTTATATAGATTATGTGATTATGGGATGATGTTTATGATTCCCATTTTATTCTTTGGGTTATGATGAATGTTTTGAGTTTATTTTGTGGAACAGGTAAGAATGATTTCATTATGAGATGGGTGGGACCTATATCTCCATCCAATACATTGGGAAAAGATTTATATCTCATGAGATATAAATGGATGGAATGGTAAGTTAATCTGGTTCAGTGTTATAGGACTGGAATGAGGAGTGAACTCGATTCAGAAAGGCACTTTGTCCACTAAGATGGTCTTGGTCGTAATGTCTTGGCTACTATGGAAATCATTTCATGTTCTTAATGGTTTTCAAAATTTACATGTTTTATTCTCATGCTATTTTATCTTGATAAATGTTTCTTTATGATCTAAGCCTTACGTACTACCATGTTTTATGTCATTTCTCAAGATTTTGATGTTTAAAAATTATGTTCATTTTTTTTAAGTTCAAATGTATATGATTTGTTCTATTTTATCCATTCATACCCTTACTAATCATTTGAGATCACCCTTTATATTTTTTCTTTCCCTCGGGATTTAATGAAATTTTTTATGTAAGAAAATAAAAGGGGAAGATCTTTATGGGAGATGTTTAAGATCTTTCACCACGATTAGAATATTATATTCTAAGTTTCCAAAGACTCTAAACTATTATGGTCCTTGTGTGTTTATTTTTGTTATGTACTAAGTATTCCAAAAAATAAATTTAAATCAATGTAAGTCAAGCTTTGGGTCTCTATAGTTGGAATCATAGGAATAGTTTAGTTAACCTTTGGAAACTAGGATGCGAAAACTTTAATAAAATCCCTAGAGATATTTCTAAGGTATGTGTAGGGATGTCCCTATGGTTAAATATATGTATAGGTTAGAGTCCTATAATTATGTTGAATATCATGAATAACCTAGGGTGAACCTAAGGTGTCATGGATTAAAGAACTTTTTATATGTTAGACATCCCATAAGTGACTTTTTATGATTATGTGGTTCCTTGTTATTTTAAATGTTTCTTACACTATGGTTTCTGGTCTTAGTCAATGGAGGGAACAGGAAGGAATCCAGTTAACATTGATTCCAATGAAAAAATTGGTGACTATGATCAACGAAATTATGTAAAGCCTAGAGAGAATGATATTGTGATTATGCCAAATCAGTCATCTCGATATATGATTAACAAGGTGAACTTTAGTTGTATTCCTAAGTCTTCAAATAAGAGGAAGATGTAATTTTATGCATGTTCCCATGGTGAGGAGCATAGTGAAAGGAAGATTGAGATTTTTAATGAAGGGAAGAAGAACCTTGAGGAATAACTCAAATAGAGGGGAAGATGTTATCTATGTGAGAAAAGGGTCATAGAGTGACAGACTGTTATGTAGTCCAATGTATTATATGCCGAGAACATGGGCATTACCCAACTCAATGCCCTGACTTGTGAAGTTACTTCTAAATCGATGAAGGGAATATTCCATTCCAATCATTGAAAAGGATGGGTTGAATGGCTTATGTATTGTAATTCAATAATAATGTTGTTGAGGGGCTTTTATTGTATATTCAAATATCAGTGTATTGGTCTATTGTGGTTTTCTATAAGAATATGGTACCAGTAACCATTAGAAGTGATTGAAATATTTTTGTAAAGCGGATGATATGCGCATAATGAAGGGATAATGAGAAAATGAAATATTTGATAGTATTATTGATCTCGTGACTGATATAAGGACTAAGTGATATCATGGTTTGAGTATATAGAATTTTTGTGATTTTGGTATGTGGAAAGATTTAACTTTTGACAGCACTAATGTTTTCACTAATGTTCTATGGTAATTCATGTTTCAAAAGAATACATGATTATGGTATTCACATGTTTAGAATGTGACCAACAAAATATATCTTATTATATATGGTGGATAAATAATGGAATTCACATTCTTGTTATGTGACATTTCAAGTAATCATTTTCTTTATACTATGAGATTTGACATATGTATTTTGGATAAGCCTAAATATTGGAATGGATTATGATGGACATCAGATAGAATTGTTTAAGGATATAACTTTTTTTCAATATTATTTCTGGAATGTTATAATAGTGTAGTTTTAGAAAAAGGGACAACCTGCAGGACATGCAACAACCCGTCGCGTCGGACAAGGTTGTGGGAATTGAATCCACAACTGAAGTGAGACAGGCCTTTATCGCATACCACTGGCCTACAGAAAGTCTCTGGTTAGTAGAAACTAGTTTTATTTTATTATGCAGGATGATAGATGAAGTATAAGTCAATTTTTGGAACTATACACGATTAATCTCACCATATATAGACTTATGTATATAACTTTTTCTATCCTTATGTTTGAGATAGATGGAATGACCTATCATTCTATCGCACGATCTAATAACACTTCACGAATGACAAATTCAACTTCATTTCTTTAAGAGATGAAGTGGAAATTGTTCAGGGCACGAGCGACGGTGAGATTGTACCAAAATCATGTATGTATTTATTTTAAATCGAAAATTTTTCAACATTAGGGAAATGATCTTGAAAACAAAAAATGTTGTCCTAGTGCCCTTATATCTAATGAATCAGATGGTACCTTAGATCATCACAAATTTATGGCTTTGTGATTGATGGATTCTTCATATCTATGTTCTCTACCACTCTCCATCAGAACTTGATGGATAGATTTCTCTTCCATATCCATATTTTCACCAATGTTCTCCTATTTGGAAACCCAGTGATGAGTTAATTTGGGTAATAGTTATGTTTCATACTTCAATTTTTAAAATTAAGGTTTAGTATTCCTTTTTACGATGTTGGTTTCAATTAAAGAAACATTCAAGTAGTAAACCATTTATAACCCCGACGAATTTCAAGGGCGAAATTCATTTCAAGGGGGGTACAATGTAACACCCTGAGATTTTATGAAAAACATTCTTTTAATTTCCTTGATGTCTTGTGTTGTACGCTAGACCAAGATAACCTTGTGCTATACAAAACATCGTATTAGCTTGCAGTATACACAACACTATTCTTGGATCATGTTACACACAATTTAAAGTTCGTTTGATAGTAGTTATTCTATGCATCATTGAGTGAATATATATATATTCAATGTATAAATGAAATATAGTCATATTCTGGTATATGAATCAATAAAGTAGTCTTGCACAACATGCAACCCTGACCTGGCTTGCATTACACGCAATCACGGCCTTCCTCGATAGTGTGTGCTGTACGCAATACCAAGTTTCACTAAACAACGATACATGGTTATAATATTACTATGAACTAGACGTTATGAATAATATTAACTAAATTTTGAATTTTATAACATTATTATTCATCTTAAATATTTTCTAGAACATGGTATGAGATGAAGCTAAATTTTTCGGGTAAAATAAGTATTTTTTCAAAAAATGCAGTTTTGCCACCTTTTGATGGCGGACCCACTTTAAATCTAGTTTTTGACATATTTATAAGTTCAATTTGACAAAATAAAATTCTTCCTTGTAATAAATATATAAAAATTTATTTTCGATCAATTTTTCATATTATAATGATAACTTTGATATTTTAATAAATAGTAAAAACACGCTATATTTTAATTAAAAACAACTTTCTTCATAGAAATAATTTATATGGTTATATTATATTTTTAATTGGTTTTAAAGTGTAATTATAATATATTTTTACCATTTAATCCAATGTTGGTCATTAGAATTAATTTTACTTTGAATTTGGACATAAACAAGTGTTGATCTCTTGATAGTTATTGTTTCTTAAAAACACGCTATTTGTTTTGATAACATGAATTAATTTTAAAATTAATTAATGCCACTTATTTGTTTTGAATTTGAAAAAAAGTCATCATTTTTGAATTTTGAATATCAAATATAGCATAGGCTGAATTTTTGGTATTTTTCTAAAAAACTTCAATTTTTGATGAATAGTGAAACCACTTAGTGGTAGGTAAAAACTGACTCTTTCATTTAAATGAAATTTTATCACTTCTGTGAATTAAATTTCAAAAATATGACATAAATGGTTGATAGCAGGAATTAAAATTTGGTTTAATAAGATGAAAATAATTTTTGGTGAATAGTAACTTTTGACTTTTATTTAGTGCAGTTAAAGGTAAATAGGGTAATTCAAGGTTAAAAGAATATTATAATAAATCAAAATTACCTTAACACTTGTCCTAACCTTATTATATGAGTATTGGCCGACCACGGACATCCTTGGGTCTATTTCAGGACCCCATTGAGCCACTTGGTAGTGATAATGACAATTTGGATTAATTAATTTAAGGTAATGACAAAATTAACATTAACAAAAATCTTTTAGTAATTAATGTTTATAAGGGGTTATATAAATTATATTTTTGAATATAAATATTCATTGGAAATCTAAAAATATTTCCTACATGATGGTATTTTTTTTATAATTTTTAGACGTCAAATAAATTAATTTATATATGACTCAATAGTGATGCAGTATTTACCTCATTAATAAATGATTTAAATAAATAAGAGTATAATGATTAAAATATTATCCAAAACGTGTCCACTTCTAATTTAATGATTTTATTTAGACCATGAGTCATCTAATATTCATCTTTAATGATATTTGGACCTTTTGAAACCGTAGATAAGTTTATAATAAAATAATAATTTAACACTTTCCAAAATAGCCCCTCCTCCCCCTTATAAAAAGAGACCATTTCTATCTTCTTCCTCACACCTCTCAAGCCATTTGTTCTTCCAAACTCTACCCAATTAATCTCCCTAAATCCCTATCCTCCCCCTAGAAGCCTTACCTTAGGCATAAGGAAGTTCAAGAAGTCCTTTTGGTTCAAACCAAAAGAAGTTACCCAAATTAAAGGTAACAGTTTCTCTTAAATTGTTTTCTTTTTATTCTACTTATCAAACCCATAAACTCTTTTTAATCATTTCTTTTGTAACAAAAACAGTATCCAAAATATACTAGTATTTTTTATGAAAAATATTCGAACTACACTTACGCACACCTTCATCTAATGGATGAAGAACATAATGTTTCTATGGATGGAAAACTAACGCCTCACGAAACGATGATTGTTCGATTTTATCCTACCGCCTCTCATGGTGGACATTATGATAGAAATGTATTTATATATGATATATATTATGTTTATTATTTCTTTATTCTTCTTTAATTTCCAATTATATCAAGACTTTATGATTTCCATAGTGGGTAAATACAATAATCTCATTTGAGGAAGTGCGGACTACCGCCCCCTCAAAGTTATGTGATTCGTTAATGCCTTATGTGAGATGTATAAAGGATGGATTTAATGATAATATATATGATATTATACTGGAATTATAATATACCTATTTATCATTATTTTTTAATTCCATTAAACTAAGAAATAGAAATGAAAGTAGTGTTCATGTGTACATACAGATCACCGTCTCAATGAACGGTGCATTTCATTTCTTACCTCCATAGGTTATGTACTATTATAAATACATGTATATGAAAGATATATATAATTTATATGATATTTAAATCATTAATATCATTCTGGATATAATGAACCTTTGACCACATGAACAACATGTAATTATAAGAAGTCCATTTTTTACTTAAGTACCAAATATTGAAAAAACGAATGTTATTAAATTAAATGGTTATATAATGTTTATAACATGGTAATAGGTGATATAAAAGGAATAATAAACTTGAAAAAGGTTCTTATGAAAGTATTAATTAACTTTGGTTTATTATTCCAGAGCTTAATGAACGATCAAGTCAAGTCAGACATCAGGTAAGGGAACTTCATAACCCAATTTCCATTCTTTGGGTTGATCTTCTCTTTCTTGTTTATGTCGTTCTTTGATTATTTGAGAAATTAATATTTATATCTTATCATGTATTTATAATTTATTTATGTGACCTTATAGTGAATACACATAAGTGATCTATTTTAGTTTCAAAAAGATCTTTGTAAGGGATAACTTTTCTAATCTCATTTTTATCTGAGATTGTTTAATCGTAAGTATTTACTGGTGTTATATTTATCATCCATGTACCTGTTTTATAAAAATGTTTTCAAGTATGTTTAAATTCCTTTTTACTCATTTTTGACTTTTACTACATGGTATGTAAGGAATATTTATTTTGTTTACAATACGAGGTACTTTTTGACTTTTCTGACAAAAGTATGAGAAGAATGTTATTTTTAACTTATATGGCGTGAACAGATTTTTACAGTTTCATAACGCCTTATTTTCATGAAGCTTACTCTACAAAATTTTATGAACATTTAAAAAAAATATTTTTCTATTAAAATTTCATGGCATTTTGTCAAAATAAAATGATTTTGAAGAAGAAAGGATATTTTACTCATGAATTCATTTCAAGTGTTTTATCAAAACCATTTTCCATATAAGATGACATTATTTCATATGTGTATGTTTCAAGTATAATGTCTCCATGATTTACATGGTTTCAATTTTATTTTCATGAAATATAAATTTTTTTATATGGATTATGTGACGGTGGTATGATGTATATGAAACCCATTTTATTCTTTGGGTTATGATGAATGTTTTAAGTTTATATTGTGGTAGAAGTAAGAATGATGTCATTATGAGATGTTTGGGACCTATATCTCCCTCTAATGCATTGGATAAAGATTTATATCTCATGGGATAGACATGGCTAGAATGGTAAGTTAATCTAGTTCAGTGTTACAGTACTGGAACGAGGAGTGAACTCGATTCAGAAAGGGACTTTGTCCACTAAGATGGTCTTGACAGCAATGCCTTGTCTACTATGGAGATCATATCATGTTCTTAATGGTTTTTCAAAATTACATGTTTTATTATCATGATATTTTATCATGATTAATGTTTCTTTATGATCTATTCCTTGTGCACTGAAATGTTTTATGTCATTTCTCAAGATTTTGATGTTTAAACATTATATTCCTGTTTTTCTAAGTTCAAATGTATATGATTTGTTCTATTTTTACCATGCTTACCCATAATGAGAATTTCAGATAACACTTTATATGTTTTCTTTTCCCCAAGATTTAAAGAAATGTTTTAGGTAAGAAAACAAAAGGGGAAGATCTTTATGGGAGATTTTTAAGATCTTTCACCACGATTATAAGATTATATTCCGAGTTTCCAAAGACACTAAACTATTACTGTCCTTGTGTGTTTATTTTTGTTATGTATTAAGTATTCTGAAAAAGTAATGTAATGTCTATGTACATCAAGATATGGGTCTTTACAGTATCTCTTACTACTCTCCCATTATATTTTGGAGAATCCCACTGGGTATTTTTATTCTCTTTCTATATGGGTTTTTCCTTCACAGATTGTGATTTATGAGGATGATGAACTACCTGATCATGAAATTGTTGGAGCTAACAGATACAGGTGCTTGGACTGCATATGATTGTCATAGCTTATGATCCAAGAGTGGGGCTTGCTTAGCTATTTTACTTTTCCATTGTTCTATCAGTTTTGGAAAAACAATTTGGAGGGTATTTTCCCCCTTTTTTAGTTTACATACCATACGCGTACTTTTTATAAGTCAAAAAATACTTGGTATAACAAAAATACTCTATATTTCATACTTAAACATGATTTATTACATAAAATTCACTTGATGAAACATATAAGATCAAGAGTTCTAGTGTCTTTGGGGATTAGGATCATTACATAACAACTTAAAAAATTAAATACAACATCTTTATTAAAAACATCCTTTACATGACCACTACATTCCCTCGTACTTAGCATTTCATGGGATAACCTGAGGATATACATAAGAAAATGGTGTGCTATAAATCCTATAAAGGGAATAAACATGGAATAACATGAGGAATAAAATACATGTTAGACAATTTCAATATCAATAGATCACAAGAGAAACATGAATATAAAGGCATTTTAAATCATTATAATCATAACATGGAAATGTGGAAACAACACTTAAAATTGAATTAGCATGGGCCAAGACTCATTGCACATGGAGAATGAGTAAACCCACATTACCCATGAATCACGAGTAAACTCTTATTTCACTTGAATTATAATGAGTCAAAACTCATTGCACATGATTTATCATGATACTATACTTTAACCAATGCATTGGAGCGCTATCAGGGCGCACCCTTTCTTAAACATTTCATTTCATTCATAAGTGTGACACATAGATCATACAACATCGAATCAATCATCATCATTTATTACACAATAAATGGATGTGGAATACATACATGAATCATTATAATAAATAATTAAATGTTCATAAAGTTGAATACCCTTTATAGTTAAATGGGCATGGAATTCCTTACACAATGACATTGTCTTTGAAAATCATAGTGCAATTTCGGCAGCATAACGACATGAAATAAGAACTCATAAAAAATGGTTGATAAGAAAGAAAGGGGTTTCTCATTATATTTACATTAAATGGAAAGAATGGGGGGTCAAATAGATACATTTTCCAACAAAAATAATGGAATTTAGATACATAATTTAAAAGAATTACTTGGATGTAAAAGAGGAGAGAGAAATCCCTCACCAAATTTTAGCATGGTAACGGGTGTACATCGGAGGCATTAATGAGAGAGAAATGGGTCTCCCATCATCCAATCATAAAGAGGGAAGTATTTGGGAGGTTTTAAAGCATACCCCAACATTTTTAATTGATAACAAAATAGCTTAACAACTTAAAGAAAATTGGACAAAAATGAGAATGAAATAAATACCTTACTTAGAAGTGTGATCCCCAAGTCTTGGGAGAGCCTTGAGAGAGGATTTTTGGGAGCTTGGGAAACCTTGGGAGGATTTTATATAGAGGAGTTTAGAGGTTGGATGAAACTTTGATGGAAGAGGAAGTGGGACCTTGGGTGGCTTTATATATGAAAGGAGATGGAATTGTTTATTTTTTAAGTTTAGGACACCTCTCATTAAAGTAATAAAAAACCACACACCATCCCATGGTTTTTTCCAATGGTTTTTACCAAAGGGTAGTGGAAAAAAATATTTTATAATTCCAATGGCCTAACTTATTATAATAATAGGGAGGATTATATGAAGGTGAGTCACACTCTCAATGAAAATAATTTAAAAAGACAAAATGTTTTATAAGACTTGAAGGGTCCACTAATGCTTTGTAAATTAAATTAAAAAAACAAAAAATAAAATTATTTTAATGGTAAATCATATAATAGACGAACATAAAGTTAATAGTATTTTATTACTTCACTATTGGGTTATTATGATGTCATAAAACACATTATATATTTAAACGGTATTTAATTTTTACCCAAATATTCGACTGTCTCAGAAATTTATGAAAACTTCACCATTGGATAATTTCAACATACTGATTAAAAAAATAATATTTATTTTATCTAAATAACATTCTATATATGTTAATTTTTACTTTTAAAAAAACCTACATTTATCGAAAATTCATGGGTTTTGACCAAATCAGCTTTCAAACCTTAATAAAAATTTCAATAGCATTCATAAAATTATATGAAAATTTTTATTTAATAAAAAGTAATATAATAATAATAATAATATTTTATTAAAATATTATTTAATTCAGAAATCCATTAATTCATCATAATTTATTTCTTAGTTGAATATTAACTAAAAATACTATTTTTGTTTTAAAAACTATTTACAATGTAATAATAATAAAATGAATGCACATTCTTTATGCCAAAATACTGAACAAAATAGTTGTTCTAAGGTCTTATTACATAACCCCTTATTACACTGGCATAAGACCGAAGGGTAAGGTGTTTGATGGTGACATACTCTTGGGGTGGCTCGGATAACATCACTCGAGTGGTAATCTCTATTAACTTTCACTTCTCCCATTGTATGTTCTGATCAAGCTTAAAGTGTTCAAGCTTGGATTGGGATTGGTTAGGAGCGAAGCCCAATGAATCCACCTTATTTCAAGCTCTAACAAATGGGATTCCTATAAGGAAAGTATACTGGATGAGGCAATCACTTTGTCAGTCTGAGTAAATTGGATTTGTTAAAGCCCTATATTTATACTAATCATGTGATCGCTGTTCAATAGCCATATTAGCAATGGTCACAAATCTTAATGTTATTTTTAAAATAAAAAAAATAAAACCAATGAAGTTCACACTTTATATAACCAAAATAAGACATTTAATTATATGAAGAGGAATTTTCATTAATGAATGTTTGGTTCGTTACAATCTTCCCCCTTAAGAAATTTCACATGTGAAATTTTTTTCCCACACTAAAAAAGATGTGGGTAACTCTGCTTCATCACGTCCTCTGATTCCTACATCGCTTCTTCACACTTGTGATTTTTCCATAACACATTGACGAGGGGAATAATCTTATTTCATAGAAATTTTTCTCTATAATCGATGATCTTCACTGGTTTCTCCTAATAATAAATATCATCCTCTATCTATACTACCTTTGAAGAGAGTACATGTGAAGGGTCTGGTATGTACTTCCTAAAGAGGGATACATGAAAGACATTATGAACTTTGGCCATGGTAGGTGGAAGTGCTAGTTGATAGGACGCATCCCTGACATGATCAAGAATCTCGAAGGGGCCTATGTACCTAGGACTTAACATCCCTTTCTTTCCAAACCTCATGACCTTCTTCCATGATGATATGTGTAGAAATATCATGTATCCAACTTTAAACTCAAGTTCTCATCGAAGGTTATCTACATAACTCTTCTATCGACTCTGGGATACCTTGATATGCTGCTGAAAGGTTTTCACCTTTCCACCATTTCTTCAACCATTTATAGTCCTTGAAGCTTACGCTCACCAACTTCATCCCAACATTTTGGTGTTCTGCACCTCTTCCCATATAGGGCTTCATAAGGTGTCATTCATATGATCAGGTGGAAACTATTATTATAGTATAATTCAACCAGTAAAATATGTTGATCCCATCCTCCATTAAAGTCCATTGAGCATGCTCTCAATATATCTTCAAGTGTTTGGATAGTCTACTGAGATTGGCCATCAGTTTGAGGATGATAAGCGATACTGAAGTTTAGCTCAGTATCTAGATCATGTTGAAGACTCTTCCAAAACATAGTGGTGAATCTTGGATCTCTATCGGATAAAATAGATAATGGTTCTCCATACAGCCTTACCACTTCCCTGGTATATATCCATTCCAATTGATCAAATGAAAAATCCTCTTGAATTACAATGAAGTGTGCAAACTTTATAAGACGATCCACAACAACCTAGATTTCATTGTTACCTTTGGATATCTTCAAATGTCAAGTGACAAAGTCCATGGTGATTTTATCCTATTTTCATGCTGGTATGGGCAATGGTTGCATCATCCCCTTATACTTCTGCCTCTCTACCTTCACTTGCTGACACACTAGAAATTTTGACGTATACTCAGCAATCTCTTTCATCATATTATCCCACCAATAATTCTCTCAGAGATCTTGATACATCATTGTTTTTCCTGGGTGAATAGAGAAATTTGAACTATACGCATCATCCAAATGTTCCTTCTTTATCTTTGAACATGATAGAACACATATTCTTTTCCCAAATCTCACAATTCCTTATTCATTAACATTGAACTCTGAATATTTCCCTCTTCTGATATATTCCACATTCTTCTGAATTCCCACATCATACCTTTGAGCATCCTTTAACCTTTCAACAATAGACAGTTGAGAAATCATTTCTGAAAGGATTAATGATGTTCCATTCTTTATGAATCTCATGTCCATACTCATAAAATATAATATTATTGGATCCTTCAAAATTCTCATCAATGATAGAATCGTTGGGTCCTTTCTACTTAGAGCACCAACCACCTTGATCGCTTTCCCAGGGTGGTAATTTATTGAGCAGTCATAGTCTTTGATTAGCTTTAACCATCTACATTGGTGCATGTTCAACTATTTATGTGTGAATATATACTTGGCCCTTTTGTGTTACTTATATATTTCACACTTCTCCCCAAAGAGATAATGCCGCCAAATTTTTAAGTTGAAGATCACCGCAGCCAACTCTAGATCATGTGTAGGATAATTGTGCTCATGAACATTCAATTTTCTTGAAGCATAAGAAATGAATTTGTCATTTTTCATCAACACACATCCCTGTTCCTTCTTAAATGAATCACTAAATACCACAATAAGATCTCCAATTAAGGGTAAAGTGAGAATGGGTGTAGTGATAAGCATTTTTTTAACTCCTTGAATCTTTATTCGCATTCATCACTCCAATAAAACTGTACTCCCTTTTGAGTTAGATTTGTAAAAGGGTTGGAAAATCGTGGTAAATTTCTCAAAAATCATCGGTAATATCCCGCTAACCCCAAGAAGCTACGGATATTTGTTACCGATGTTGGCCTAAACCATCCCTCTATAGTACTTTTCTTGTAGAAATCCACATATATCCCATTGCCTGTGATGATATGGCCCCATGAATGAGACCTCCTTCAACCCAAACTCACACATTCTCTACTTTTTATAGAGCTTCTCCTTTCACAAGTTCTCTAGTATAGTTTTTCGATACTCATCATGATCCTCCTTGGATTTGATGTATATAAAAATATCATCCATAAAGACTACCACATATTTGTCAAGGTAATCTCTAAATACTCTGTTCATCAAGTCCATGAAGATTTCTGGAACATTAGTGTGTTCGGAAGGCATTACTATGAATTCATAGTGCCCATATCTTGTACGAAAAGTAGTCCTGGGGATATCTTCCTTCTTCACTACTACTTGATATTATCATGAACATAGATCCACCTTGGAGACTTATTTTGCTCCATGTAGCTTATTGAACAATTCATAGATTCGTGGGAGAGGATACTTGTTCTTTATCATGATTTTTTTAAGCTCACGATAATCGATGAAAGGGTGCATTGATCCATCCTTCTTCTTGATGAAGAGGACTGGTGCACCCCATGGTGAATCACTTGGGTGTATAAACCCTTTATCCAAATTTTCCTGTAGTTGTTTCTTTATCCCCTCAAGCCCCACAAAATCCATTCTATTTAGAGTCTTTGATATTGGAAAATCCCCAAGGATGTGGTCAAATGACAATTCAACATCTCTTCTAGGAGGAAGACCATGAAATTCCTCGAGAAACACTTCAAGAAATTACCATCATAATAGGCATGTCTTCAAGGATGGTTGCCTCCTTAGAATCAATCATCATATCTAGATATGCATTCTCAGTGGGTAGTAATATCCATGCGTGAGATTATAGAGCTAAATAAGATTCATCTTCCTCCTAGCACTTTTACAAAATATGGGGTCAATTATCCACAAGGAGAGTGATTTCCCCCTCATGACAATTTTTGTTGGATATATATAGGGAAAGCCAATCCATGCCAATAATTGCATGAAATTGCACAAGAGGGAGTATTATGAGGTTTTCCGGGAAGTTAAATCCACATATTATGATAGGGGAGGAGTTATATTCATGGGATGCAATGATTGACCCATTTTCCATACTCATCGACATCTTCACTTCAATGATTTGTGGTGGTGCTAAGATTTTTATAATAAAAATCTAGGATATAAAATAATTTTTAGAACTAGAATCAAAAAGTAAGTAAGCTATTCTTGAATGAATCACTAGCGTACATGTCACCACTTGGTTGTCGGGGTTCACTTCGGCGGTAGTGATGGAAAAAGCTCGCCCTTGTTGCCTTGGATGTTGTTGGTTGCCTTCGAAAACCCTTGGATTAGGGCACTTATTTTCAATATTCCATAGTTCATTATAGTTGAAGAAATGAACAATGCATTGAGAGTCGAATAGAGTGATACTCTCTTCTATTGTAGCCACAGGGTTTTCTTTCCGACAGTTAATAGCCAGGTTCCCTTCTCTTCCACACCTAATTTGTAACGCCCCGACCCCAGTTACCTAGAGACAGTGAATTATTACGTAACATTGGCATGATAAAAAAAGATCAAGTCTCGAAAGACCGATTAGTTTAGTAGCCTTGGAAACACTAGATACATTCATAAATGTTACATTACATCATAAAGTGAAAAACTACACAACATAGTCTCCATAGTCCACACCCATATCCCCTTCATACTATCCCTATAGGCCAGTCATAAAATATTTCTTCACATCCTGAGAAAAATAGAACATTGAAAGGGGTGAGATCAGATGCTCAGTAAGGATAAAAATTTAGCAGAAGCTTTCATAAATAAACATAAACATTTAAGGCAATGTATAACTAAAACAAAAGCCTTTTAAACTTGAACATCAACATAATATGGAAAAAGTAAAATGAGATAATGCCATTTACATCTTTACATGGATATTCTACTGGTCGAATAATCACATGCAATATCAATAACCATTTTCATAATGATGGAATGCATAATGCCAGACTATCATAACCACGTATCCAAGGCCTCGTGCCAAGACTACAAATAATATTTTGTCAAGGCCTCATGCCAAGACACTAGTTTGTCTCATGAGACCTATCGATGCATCAAGGAGCTATAGCGGGCTCCACCCATCACTTATTAAGTCCAATGCATTCCTCATATGAGCAGGTTTAAACATATCATAAACCATAACATAATCGTATTACATAAAACATGCATAAAGGAAACATAACATTTCCACATTTCAATCACAAGATATCAATACAAAACATTGAAATAATAAACACTCTTTCAAAACCATTTTCAATACCAAAATAAAAGAAAATTAAAACTTGATATTTATTTTTCATTTAAAAAAAGTTATGGCTTGTAGAGGAAGCCGAAACACAAATAATGGTCACGGCGGTGGGGAATTCGTTGTCGTCGCATACATAAGAAAAAAACATTCCTTTTGTCATTTTGTAAAAATTCTTCGTATAAAATGATTTTTTTTGAATAAAAGTAAAATTCAAAGGGTTTTATACACCGTATAAAGGATGTTGTGTATAAAACAAAATATGTCTCAATGAAAGGAGATTGAGATGAAGTCCCTTACAAAGATCATTTTTTTAATATAAAATAGATCTATTATGTGTATTCACAATAAGTACACATAAATAAAGTACAAATACATGATAGGACATAATAATATCATGACATAATTTGAAACTAGTAGATTAACCCAAAGAATAGAAATTGGGTTAAGAAGTTCATGTACCTTGTGTCCGACTTGACTAGACCTTTATTTAGCCTCCTGAATAATAAACTAGAGTTAATCTATACTTTATTAAGAACCCTTTTCAAGTACATTATCCCTTTTATATCACTTAGTACAATGTTACAAAAATTATGTAGTCATTTAAGTTAATAACGGTCGTTTTGTCGATCTTTGGTACTTGAGTCAACAATAAACTTCTTATAATTACAAGTCGTTTATGTGGTAGAATATCCATTATCTCCAGAATTATATTCATGATTTAGATATCATATACATCATATATATCCAGAATATACATTCATTCATAATATTACATAACATTTAGAGGTAAGAAATGAAATGCACCATTCATGGAGATAGTAAGCCGTACGTACGCATGAATGCTACTTTCATTTATATTTCATATTTAATGGAATGAAGTTATAATTATATAAAGGTATAATATAATTCCAGTATAATATAATGTATAATACCATTTACTCTATCCTTAATACATCCCACATATGGCATTGACGATTCAAATCACTTTGATGGGGCTGTAGTCCGCACTTCCAAAAATGAAATTATCACGTTTACCCATAATGGAAATCATAAAGGTATTCCATAAATGAAAAATACAGAATCATAAGGAAAAAAACATAATATATATCATATATAAAAATAGTTTCATCATAATTGCCACCATGAGAGGTGTTAAAAGAATATTGAACAATCATCGTTTCGTGAGGCAGAAATTCGCCAACCACCGAAATAGTATGTTATTTAACCATTAGACAAATGTGTGAGTAAGTGTAAATAAAATAATTCTCATAAAAACATCCTAGTATATTTACGATACTGTTTTTGTTACAAAAGAAAGTAATAAAAAGATTTTAGGGGGTTGGAGAAGCAAAATAAAACATAAGAACACAAGAGAAAACACTACCTTTAAAACGGGTAACTCTTTTTGATTTGAGAAAAAGGCTTCCTTGGGAAGAATTATGCCCAATGTGAGGATTCTAGGAGTAAGATAGGGAAGTTTAGAGAGTATTTGGGCAGAGTTTGGATGAGCCAAAAGGCTTTGAAGGTGTGAATAAGGTGGTAGTGGTGGGGGCCTTTTATAAGAGGAGAGGAGGGACACACTTGGATAGTCATGAAATGTTACTTTATTATATAATGAGTTTCCGAATTTAAAGGTCCCACATTTATATATTTCAAGGATAAGGTGATAAGGGTTCGAAATATACTCATCCAATAGGTTTTTGACAAGTGTAAGGATTAGATTTTACATTATCTTTTTATTTTATTTTAATCGTTAATTAATGAGGTAATCACTGCATCATCATGTTGTCATATATAATTTAATTTATTTAATGTCTAAAAATTAGTAAAAAATTATCATTATGTAGAAAATATTTTTATATTTCTAATTAATATTTATAGTAAAAAATATGCCTTGTAAAACCCCATTTAAAAATTGTTTTAGTAAAACAACTCATGTTTGTGACATTTTTATTTTAACATTAAATAAATTTTTTTAATGTCATTTCCCTACCAAAGTGGCTCCATGGGGTCCCCAAGTTGATCCATGGATTTTCGTGGTCGTCCATGACTCATCCAATAGGGTTAGGACAAGTGTAAAGGTATTTTCATATTTTTATAATATCATTTTTACCTTAAATTTCCCTAATTACCTTTAATCACGATTAATTAAACTTAAAAGTTACTATTCACAAAAAAATTATTTTAATCCCACTGAACAACATTTTACTTCCTAATGACAACCATGTATGTCAGATTTTTGAAAATAAAAACACAAATGTGGTAATGTTTCATTTAAACGAAAAATTAGTTTTTTAACTACCACATAGTGGTTTCACTATTCATCAAAAATTGATGTTTTTCAGAACAATGCCAGAATTTCACCCTAAGCTATAATTGATATTCTGAATTCAAAAATGATATCTATTTTAAAAAATTCCAAACATATAAGTTTCATTAATTAATTTTATAATTAATTCCCACTGTCATAACAAATAGCGTGCTTTTAAGAAACAATATATATCAAAAGATTGACAATTGTTTATGTCCAATTTCAAAGTGAAATTAATTCTAATGACCACCATTGGATAAAAAGGTAAAAATATATTCAAATTATACTTTAAAACCAAACAATCGTATAATTTATCACTATAAATTATTTTGATTAAAAAAGTTGTTTTTAAGTATTTTTCACTATTCATAAAAAATTGGAAGTTCTCAGAAAAATACCAAAAATTCAACATAGGCTAATTTTGATATTCCGAATCCAAAAATGAAGTCCATTTTGGAATATAAAATATATATAATTTCAAAAAGTGGGTATTACTATTCATAATGCCTATTTTGATTGGTCGTGATGTGTTAGAATGTTGAATTTTTATACAATTCAAGCTATTGCATTATTGAAGGAGAAGAGTATCGTGGAAGCATGGGGTGTTACATAATTCATTTCCTCACCCCCTTTAGGAAATTTCTGGGGTACTTCTTTCCGCACCTTTGGCAAGTGGGGTGTTGGATCTTCTTAGCACCATTGGGTTTATCCATCGAACCGTCAGAATTGAATTCCACCTTACGCTTCTAATCTCCATGATACCCGTGATATTATCTGATCTCTATATCAACCTTGAGGGAACATCAGACAATTTCCTCATAGATTTCGATGTCACAGATTACTAGCGCTTTCCGTAGTCTAGGTTTCATCCCACCAAAGAAGTGGTATACATTGCATTTGGGGGTAATGGCAATGTTGGAGGTATATTGTGAAATCCTTGTGATTTTTTCCTCATACTCTCCGACAGATTCATTATCTTTTTTCTTGAGGGATAGGAAGTCCATTTCCATCTTAAGTCATAGGGTGCGCAAAAAATATTTATCGAAAAACATCTTCAGGAAATCCTTTGTTTCCAACCCCTCGATCTCCTCTTCGGGCTTTGTTTTTTTTTATCAACATCCACCATTGATCAGCTAGACCCTCCATATGATATGTAGCCTAGAGAAACTTCTATTGTTCAGAACATTGAAGGATGGAGAAGATATTTTCAATGGAGTTGATCTATTGTTCAGCGATTGAGGGATCATATGATCCATTAAAAGTAGGAGGCCTTTGTCTCATAAAACTCTCAATAGTGACTTTTTCTTTCTTAGGGGGGGGTTGAACGTTTCTCTTGACCCATTTTTCTATTCAAATTTAGAGTTAACTGAGTGAGAATCATGAAAAAGGTCACGATTCCCGCTCCCATAGGATTGGGAATCTCATTAGAATAGTCATCACATTGTTCTTCACATCATTTTTTATCCTGAGACCTCTTATTACTGGCCTTTGGCTGGAATAAAAGGATTGTAAGGGGTAGCACATAAAGGGTCATACAAGGAAAAAACTGATGACATATAAATAACTTTTATTTCCTTAACTTATGAATCTATAGGCTTCAGATCTACTTTCTAACATATATTCTTAGGGGATTTTTTTATTCCCTTAATCAAGGTTAATACTAAGCTTGTGAATTTACCAATGCGCATCCCCCAGGAGTGTCGTAAACAAGAGGGAAGGAAGGCATGTTGTCGTGTACCATGATACCCCAGGTCATGCCTGAAACTCCTTATCGGGGTTTTCCCCCTAGGTATATATGTGCCAGAGCCACCTCTTCCTTCTTGTACCCAGACACAGATGTATTTTCATGATAAACAAATTACTCAATACCCACAAAAATGTAGGAATGTTTTTATTATACCTAGTCTTGTCTATAAGAAATCAACATGGTTATCTAATCCTAATCTAAAATATAACTAAACCCATCCTCTGATATCAACTATAAAAACCCTTCTCTTTATTTCATACTTAAACAGGATTTATTACACAAACTTCACTTGGTACAACATAGAAGATTAAGAGGTCTATTATCTTTGGGGATTAGGAACATTACACAACACCTTAAAACCCAAAATACATCATCATTATGGAAAAAGTCCCTTACAAGACCACTACATTCCCTCATACTTAGCATTGCATTGGATAACCTGAGGACATGCATAAGAAAAGGGCAATATATAAACCCCTGTAAGGGAATAAACCTGGAATAACTTGAGGGATAAAATAAATGTTAGAAAATAGACATATAAATGGAGCACAATATAAACATGAATATAAAGGCATGATAAAGTATGATAATCAGAACATAAAAATGTTGCAACAACACCTAACATGGAATTTTCATGAGGCAAGACTCATTGCACAAGGAGCATTAGTAAAACCTCATTGCACATGAAGCATGAGTAAACCCCCATTTCACATGAATTAGAATGAGGAAATACTCATTTCACATGATGTATCATTATACAATAATTTACCCTGTGCATTGGAGTACTATTAGGGCACACCCTTTTTAAACATTTCATTTCATGTATATGTGTGCCACATGGATCATACAACATGGAATCAATCATAATAATTTATTCCATGATAAACGGATGTGGAATAAATACATGAAGCTTTATAATAAATAATTAAATGTTCATAAAGGTGAATACATTTGATATGTAAATGGACATGGTATTCCCTATACAATGACATTGGCTTGGAAAATCATAGTGCAATTTCGGCAGCATACCGACGTGAAATAAGAACTCATAAAAAATGGTTGATGAGGGAGAAAGGGGTGTTTTATCATATTTACATGAAATGGAATATAAGGGGGTCATATATATACATGTTCCAAAAAACATAATGGAATTTAGATACATCATACAAAATAATTACATTGATGTAAAAGAGGAGAGATAAATCCCCCATGGAATTTCGGCATGCTAACAAGTATACATGGGAGGAATTAATGAGAGAGAAAGGGGTATCCCATTATTCAAACACAAATACGGAAGTATGTGGGAGGTTAGAAAGCATACCCCAAAAATTTCAATTGAAAAAAAAGGCATAACAACTTAAAGAAAAAATTGGACAAAAATGAGAAAGTACGAAATCCCTTACTTGGAAGTGTGATCATCAAGGCTTGGGAGAGGCTTGATAGAGGATTATTGGGAGCCCAGGGCAGCTTGGGAGGATTTTAGAGAAATGGGGAAAGAGTTTGGACGAACATCAAAGGCTTTTAGTGAAGAGGAAGTTGGACCTTGGGTGGGTTTATATTGGAAAGGAGATGAAATTCTTTATTATTTGGGTTGGGGACACCTCACATTAAACTAATCAAAACCACAAACAATCACATGGTTTTTACAATGGTTTTAGAAAAATGGGAGTGGAAAAGAATATTTTATAAGGCCAAGGGCCTAAATTTTTAAAATAATAGGGTGTCTTATGTGGAGGTGAGTCACACTCTTAATAAAAACAATTTAAAAAGATAAAATGTTTTATAAGCCTTGAAGGGTCCACTAATGCTTTGTAAAATAAATCAAAAAACCGAAAATCATATTATTTTAATGGTAAAACATATATTGGATGAAACTAATCTTTATATTATTTTATAACATCTCTATTGGGTCATTATGATTTCATTAAAATACATTATATATTTAAAGGCTATTTAATTTTTACCCCAAAATTCGACTGTCTCAGAAAATTAAGAAAAATTCACCATTGGATAATTTCGGCGTCCTGATTCCAAAAATAATATTAATTTTATCTAAATAATTTTCTAAATATTTTAATTTTAACTTTTAAAATAAAAACCAACATTTATCTAAAATTCATGGGTTTTGACAAAAACAACTTTCAAACCATAATAAAAATTATAATTGCATTAATAAAATTATACGATAATTTTTATTTAATAAAAAGTAATATAAAAATAGTAATATTTTATTAAAAAATTATTTATTTCAAAAATAAATTAATTCCTTATAATATATTTATTAGTTTAATATTAAATAAAAATGCTATTTGTGTTTTAAAAACTATTTACAAAGTAACCATAATAAAATTAATGAACATTATTTATACCAAAATAATGAACATAAAAATTATTCTAAGGTATTGTTACATAAACCATGATAACACCCTCATAAGACTGAAGTATAAGGTGTGCGATGGTGACAAACTCTTTGGGTTGCTCAGATAACATCGCTCTGGTGGTAATCTCTATTAACTTCCACTTCTCCCATAGTCGGTTCCGCATAAGATTAACGTGTTCAGGATCGGCTTGGGCTTGGTCAAGAGAGAATACTAATGGCTCCAACTCCTTTATGAGCTCTGAAAAATGGGCTTCGTACAGGAAAATTCTACTTGATGAGGTCATTGCATCCCTAGTCTGAGTAGATTGGATTTGTTAAAGCCCTATATTTATACAATTAATGCGATCACTATTCAACGACTATATTAGCAACTTTCGCAATTAAAAATGGTTTTTTAAAATAAAAAACATAAAACTAAAAATTTTCATACGTTATATAACCATAATAAGACATTTAATTAGAACAAGAGAAATTTTTATTATTGAAAGTTTGGGTCGTTACACTTGGTGTATTTATATAAGTGTTGCATATTTTTTTCACTTTCCCTCTTCAATTTTTCAATGATATGGTTGTCTGTGTGTACACGTACATTGGAAAAGGTATACCTGAGTTTTTTCTACCTTTGACTCATATATCCACCCTTGGACAATGGAGGCATGCTTGGGGTAGTTGGGGATTGAGCCCTGTCATGGTTCAGGTCATGACATTTCATTTTTTTTATGTTTTGAGAAGGATATTATTACATGTATGAATTAATTGGTGAGTGATCCATGATGATTATGTGAAATATATTTTCCCACTTAGGTGATGATATGGTTTCATTTTTTTATTCACAGATCTTTAGTATGCTTCTTTTTCAATTTCCAAGAGAATTTCTATAAAGGATCCTACTTATTAGACATTTTACGCTCACCCATTGTATATATGAACTATTTTTCAGGTCTTCATGATATGTTGGTTGATTGAGATGGGTTTTAGGAACTTTGAGTGGTTTTTCAGATGTTATTTGATTTCATGGTCACCACCTATGTTTTTCTTTTGGTATGTTTCATTTTCTTCAGATCGTGCATGACATTATATTTCTACATTGGGATTTCTTATTTATATTATTAATGGAATTGATTAGTAGATCCCCAATAGTAATTTATTCCCTATGTTAAATATCTCGGATAATTCTTCACATGGTAAAATTATATATACCATTGGTCATAGTCTCTAACATGTGAAATATTAGTAGTTGGATTTGGGGTTATCATCTCTCTCATCAATACTAGACCAAGAGTGGTATAAATGAATAAAAACTATTATAATAATACAAATTAATTGTTCTGATGCACCTATCATACAATGGTAAAAAATATATTATTATTTTTTATAAATGTGACATAGTGGTTGACCATGTCATCTAACATAAGGATATTTTGTAATCAAACACCCACTACTCATAACTCACTTATTAATTTTTTTTTTAAATTTTAGGAAATGATTAAAAGCCTAAGGGTATGAATATTAAATGAAAAATATGAAAAAAACATATATTTATTATATAAAAATACAGTGAATGGTGTTTTAAAGAAAAAACATTGTCTGAGGGTTGTATATTAATGTTCCTTCATTATTCATGTTTCATTTTCCTAATTATATTTCATAGGGAAAACCACTATACATGGTTTACTTATACCTAAATTTACTGTGAAATCCATGCGACCCGAGGTAAAATCCATGCGGAGGCTAATTTTCCACATATTGTAGCAGTACTGTAGGTGGTATTGTAGGAGGTATTGTACCTAGACTATGTAGTATTGTAGCAGGTACTGTTGTGGGAACTGTACTAGGCACTGTTTGTCATTGGAGACACTAGGAATATTCCCCCGTCTGGGCCTTCAGGGTACTGATTTGGTCCTCGAGTCCTTTAAGGCCTTCGGGACACCCAGGCATTCGGGTCAGTAAGGCTTTCAAGCTACCTCAAATCCTTTGGGCCACCTTTAGTGCAGATGAAAACCTGATAACCTACAATGAATAAGCTTCAGAAAGAGGATGAGCAATGAGATTTCACCATAGAAGAAGCTAAATGGATTGCAAGAATGAGAGGGTATCAAACCTGCCATTGGGAAAAGCCTTGGCACGCATAAAAAAGCCTAGAAGAATAGTCATGAGAAGTTTGAGAGCTGATTTCACAATGAAGTTGTTGGGGATGAGCAGTAACAAGTATTTATTCTAGGTTGTATGTAATGTTTTAATCCTACCGGAAATGAATTCCTCTAAGGCCTACGGGCCATGTAATACTTACACCTACAGACCTTGTAAGGGTTCCACCTCACCACTTGAGAGTTGTATTATCTAAAATCAATAAAAAATAGAGTCCATCGGTCCATTGGAGGGGGATATGATTATTAAAAACACCACAATCGATAGTTTCAAGATCCATCTCAATATTATGCATTTTCATCCTTCAAACACAATAAACATCATTATATTAAGAGAATACCCAAGACAATAGATGGAAATTTGATCTGGTAGATAATAGAATAAGTTTAGGAGTTATGAAAATATGTTTTGGATTATTACCACACAAACTTATAACACTTATCCATACCTCCCAACAAGTAGAAACTATAATAATGATTTGTAAAGTGAGAATTTTAGAACACCCTAAAACCTCCCCAAAAACAATCTGTAGGTTTGTCACTCACTCGTATGATTTTTTAGAGATCATAATGAGAGGATAAAAATGATATAAAACAATATAGAAGAAATAAATAGATAAATTAATGCAATATAAATAAA
The DNA here is from genome assembly GCA_963277665.1 of Viscum album. Taxonomy (NCBI): domain Eukaryota; kingdom Viridiplantae; phylum Streptophyta; class Magnoliopsida; order Santalales; family Viscaceae; genus Viscum; species Viscum album. The sequence continues at coordinate 345,395,433 of OY728141.1, forward strand.
GATAAAAAATTTTATTTAGGCATGAAGAATGAGAAATACACTGAAAGAGAAATAAATTCTAGCAGTATACTAATTTATGAGTAGTATATCCTTTGGCCAGATTCATAGTGAAGTGGTCAATCTCCTCATATTTATTCATAATCCAAATTTTATAGGTAGTAGTTTATTATTATTCATAGTAAAAAAACACCTTCAAACAATTTATATGACAAGAGGCCAACCATTTTCATTTCTACTCGTCCTTTTTAAAAATCAAATATAAAATAAATTTATTAAACTTTCCAATTTTTATATCATCAAATTTTCTTGATTTCATCCGATATAATTCCATTATTATATTAAAATATTAATCAACATGTTAACTTTTTAAAATGACTTGAAAATTTTACTACGAGATAGACAGTTCTTGTTTCATGTACGCATTCTACAATTTTCTCCCATGAAACTCAACATTTATAAATTTGGTTAAGCACTCCATATTTATGAATCTTCACATGAAATTTAAATAGCATATAAATCATGGACTTTACATAGAATATCAAGATTCAATCACACAAAACACACTAAACACATACACATCATTCCTAATTCCCTTGTACATTTTATCTACCTTCACACAACAATGAATAAAATTTTAAAGCACCCAGATACCTTTACATGGCATAATTTTTACCTTTAAATAGCATCATAAACTCCTTTAATTAGCCTTCTCATTACCTTTATACTAACCATTTCATCAAGATACATCACTAACAGATAAATATACTCTATCCACCCATGTTAAAAGTACTTAAAGAGGATTGTTTACCAGAATTGAGAATACATATTCATCTATAGAAGATTGTGTCTTCTTGGAAGTATCCCAAGTCATACATTATTCTTCCCTTTAATAATGTGGTGTAGTGGTGATTGTGGAAGAATATTGTGAGGATTATTGATATGGGAAGCTATAGAGAATAATGGTGTTTCATTATGTCAAAGAACACATAATTTGGAGGAGACAAATTGTGTCACATTTAGGAAGTCCCGCATTGGAGGAATGTTTTGGAGGATCATTGTTTATCAAATTTGGCACAACATTAGGCTTCTAGAAAATAATCCCATGTGTCATCTCGCACATGTCCTCTTTCATAGTGCATTCATATACTTATCTAGATGTTGTTCCTCTATAAACAATCATTGGATATAGATGAAACTTCATTGGTCTCTTCCAAGATAGTTCATTCTTGGTTCTTTGGTGATGATTGGTCTTCCAAATCTAGGTGTCTTGCATAATCTCAGAGGGTTCCTTACTTGGGTTGGGAAATATGTTTTTAATAAAACACATGAACCCCTATAAATTCAAGTAAAAACCCTTTTCCTTTAAATAATTCTCTACCATAGGAATTTACTTTTTGACCCAAAATACATTGTACAAAATACCATATACATATGTTTCAAAGACATCCCATGTAGAAAATCACATAAACTAAATAGTGTTTCTGTTAAAAACTCATTTAAGATGATTTAGACAATTACATTAAAAAACCCTGTCATAGATAACACATATGACAATGAAAAATAATAAAATTATCCACTGTTACTCATTAGACATTCACATGACCAGTGAAAAATGTATTTACAAAAAAAATGTGTCTTAAATACCTATACAATAAGCTTAAATTATTTTAACAGTTGTAACACACATCATCAACAAGTTGTATACCTTATGAAACTGATGGAGGAATGATATGGAAACATATGGGAATGTTTATTTTCATTAGGTTTTTCTTTAGGTGTAATTAAATAAAATAACTATGTATTTGGTGGTAATTTATTACTACAATTTCATGAGTATTAGATGTGTTTTGGTATTTTCATTAGATTTTTCTTCCACTTATTGTATATATTCTAATAGAGGTGACTCTTTTAGTTATTAATTTTAGGATAGGTGAAATTAATACTATCTACCTCAATAAACTAGATTATGGGAGTGAAACCCATACACATTCAATCCATATTTCATCTACCGATTTTACATTAAAAACAACCAAGAACACTGATTATCAAAAACCCACCCCAAGAATTTTTTCGGGTTAATCACTATATTTATCTATTTTATGATTGAAATTTTTCACTTGTGGGTGATATAAAAAACCACACTCCCTACTTAGTGTTAACTACCTTGAAATTGGATTCACACTTTCTATGTATCATAAATTATAGTAAGGTGATCAAATAGTGTTTAAAAGACTCATCATAAGTCTCCTATACAAGAAAACATTTCGTTTTCATAATGTTTATATTCTAAAATTATATTATCATTTAAAAAGTGAACCTAAATAACATCATTTTTATTATAGAAAAGATGATTATAAGGTATTTGAATGTAACTAATAATTATGGTATTATTTATGATAATGATGTAAATTTTGAATTTTATTTTCATTCCAATATATATTGGTATAGAAATGTTGATTATCGAAAGTCCACCTCATGAGAAGAATTATTTTTTTTAAAAAGGATTGCACAATAAACCATGAATTTGAGAAAATTTATTAATCTTAAGAACATAAAAAATTGAATATATTTTTGTAAGTAATGTTCTAACCCAAATGATATAGATAATTACTTGAAATATAAATATTTTAGTTGGGGTGAAGTTATCATTTCAAGTCGTATGTGGTTATAAATGTGTTTTCAATTGTTAGAAAACAATTTTTCAACTTTCTCAATAAAATAATATTACATTATAATATTTAATCATAATATAAAATGTTGAAAAATATTTTGGAAAAAAATAATTTAATCCAGTAATGAGTCAGGTGAAGAATGTTTTCACGAAATATATTTCAAAGGCTATATTTCAAAATTTTATGATGATTATATCAGTTAAACATGTCCTTCATGAATGGTGAGGTTCATATGTCCCATCCCCTTTCCTTTTTTCTTAGGATTATTTTTATCAAAGAGTATAAATTAATGTTTCCAATATAATGAATTTATTTTTACAATAGGGTGAAACTATTGGGGGGGATAAAATAAAAGGGAAATTTTGTATTCTAGTTATTTTTTATTGGATATCATTAATGTATTTGATGAGTATATAAAGATTTATTTGAAACTTATATGAAGAGAAATATGTTTCCTATAATTAAATAGTTTCAATATGTGTTTAAGTGTTGAGAGAGTGATCGTGAGTTCACTACTAATTATATTCATTTGTTTTATAAAAAAATAACACTCATTTTCCAATAAGGAGTTCACTCACAAATTCATAGATTTTATTGAAAAATATTTCATTATAATAAATGATAATTTCAGTGATGTGACTTATTATTATCTTTTAAATGGTAATAAATTTTTCCATATTTGGTATAACCATATTAATGATGCATATAATAAGTGTAAATATTATATATTAGTATTTAATATTTAAAGGGACTAAAGGAGGGTTAAAACATATAATGTGGTGGGGGATACTTTGTTATAATTGTTTTCTAACCTCATCTTTCTCTACTAGTTAGGGGATATTATTGAAAATATTTTTGATAGGTATCTATATATTATATTTATTTAAAACATATAATGAAACCATTTAAACCGTAGAAATAATTTCTCAAGAGTTATATCAGTATTATAATTCCAAAAACGTGTTTGGACTGAAGAAAATCTCTTGAATAATTTTAATGTTGGGTAATAAAAAAATTAAGTGATAGTTTGGATTGGAATTTTAATTTTTTGAATGAAATTGAAATATAAAATTGATGTTCTTCATGTTATAATTTTTTTTCATGTTCTATGTGATATTTAATTGTTATCATATGATAGTGAGATATATTTTCAAAGGAAGTGTGACATTGGATTTTAGAAAATGGTGTTGTGGTATGCTAAAATATACTTTTTTATCCATGTCGCATTAAAATCCTTGGATCAATGGTCGTGTAAAATTGAGATTCTATTTACAATGGTTATGAAGGGTTAATTTGTAATATAAATAAAACTAAAAGGATATATAGTAATATTGAATGGTATTTTTTAAAGGGTTTGTAGTATTGAATTTCATTTTGAACATTGGATTTTCTACATAACTATTTTTTTCATTGATCTTCATCAATGTTATACATTATTAATTTTGTGATAAAAGGAGGATTTTTCATTTCATTAAATAGGATCATTGATTTTATGTGATTGTGGGTTGTCAAAGTGAAATAATATCCGCCATTTATGAGAAATTATGGTTTTGGATAAAAAATGAAACAACCTAGTCATATGAAAATTGGAACAGAATTATATGTGATAAGAAAATGAATATTAATTTATTAATAAGATAATTATGTGAGTTACATTCAAATATTTTATATTCTTAGTGCATGTCAAGATACCATGACGATTGTGATGGCACTAAAATTTTGGGACCAAAACAACTGAATATAGTTAGATAGGGATAATAAGATGAAGAAGAATTTATTGTGAGGTGTGTGTCGAATGAGAGTTAAAAATAATAAGAATTATATTAACATAATTAACTTATGATATTTTATTTATTATATCGAAAATAGATTCAAATATTATAATAAATTCTATGGAAATAGAAAATAAATTTAACATTTATTTAAGATCTATTCTCATTGGGTTATATTATAATGGTTTGTCAAGTTTGAAGCTTACTCTACAATTTATATTTATTATAACAAAATTATTAATTTTATTTTATTTTTTAAGTTTAATTTAAATCATTGTACATGTATAAAAGAAAATATAATTTTTTGAGACAAATATTGAGCTAATTTCATATATGGGACCTCCTCCTTTCCACTCACAGGATATTCTAGTGGATCATCTGTCCATGGATTGTTTCAATTTAGGATACAGATGTAGTCTTTCAATGTGAATAAAAAACGTTTTAAATTATTTTCTACTCAATTTATGTGAGTTTGATGCCTCCCATGTGAATGTAGATTAATAATATTTTTATTAAATTTATATTATAATGAAATAAAGAGTGAACAATGGGTTTTGATTAATATGAGACGGTAAAAATTAAACACTAATTCACCCCCCATAATGTAATTGATGTCATCTAGGGACTCCAAAAAATCTGTTTAACATGGTCATGTAATGGATGATCCAATTATACTCACATAATTAATTTTAGAGTTATGTTCTAGAAAATATTGAATTCATAATAAACTATGTTTTGTTTAGGGAATCTAAAAAGTCACCGCATGATATATGGAATGAGATTCATCAAAATTTAGTTTTTTAATTTCTAAGTGTAAATCATATATAAAACCTATCATTTTATAAAATCATAGTCTTAAATTATTAAAATGTATATTCATTATTAATAAATCATATGAGAATCATTTCATTTTGGATAAAATTAGTTATAAATATAACAAACTTATAGTTGTTTGTATAATAGGGAGACATTTTATTTAATTTATATCATCCTTTAATGAAAAAAGATTTTCTATCTCATTATATAATATTATTTAACAAGGACTATATTTATTAAGGAACCAATGGAAAAAAATTAATTAATGTCATGGTTTGATTCCACTAGAACACCTCCTATGTTAGTAATTAAATTGAGTGTAACTCTAGAAGATTTCCTCAAATAGGACATGAGTTTAAAACTAGTATCAAGGGTATATAAAATGAAATATATGTGGAATTATCCTCTTTAATTACAAAAAATAAATAAACCATCTATCAATATCAATCATTAAACATAAAAAAACCCAATCATTGCATAATAAATATATAAAATGAACAAAATTTCATAAAACACTAACAGAAACAAATATATATAAATTATTCACCATGAACTAAAGCCATAAAAAGAAATAATGAACTCCTCTAATTAACACTAATCTCCAATACATGAGATATTAGGGTCTATTAAATTATCAAAAACCATCCTATAAAATTTTAAAAATAATATATTTATCTTGGGGTGGGTATAATAGTATACTCAGAAGGTTCCTCCCTAAAAATTATTGTATTAATGTTGAATAATCACACTCCTGATTTAGTGAATGAAAAATGAAATTATCATGTGATTCCATACATGGTCATCTATATATCCATATCACTAAAATTACACTCACCAAATATGATATAATATAATTATAGAAAATTATTAAAATATAAAAAAGGATTACCACATAAAAAATTCCCTATTGAACTAGTATCCATCATGTCCTAACTGAATATAACCTAGTTCTACCAACCACTATCACATTCACATATCATAATATAACACAACCATTACCAAATAATACCAAAACCAGAACCAAATATAACATATAAACCATCTATATACCAATAATAACATAATCATACTCACATAACCATATCTATGATTAAAAGGAAGAGAAAAATATGGATATGAGTCATCCTTATCCATTATATCCTTGATATTGGGGTGACTAACCTATACATAAAACCTCATATGAATGTCATATAGGTTATATTAAATGGGTGTTTGTTCATATAAAAAAAACCAACAACAATATTTAATTTCTCAACAAAACTGATCCTAAGGTCGACATAATGTTATGTCCACCTCTATAATCATCTCATTTCCTTTATATTTACCACAAATAAAATACCACCTCTTCTTTTAACTATGAAACTATAGAAACTAAACAGCCACATAATTCATCTTAAAAATATACCATAATTTTTCATCCACTTAATATTCATTTTCCAATTACAATATGTATTAATCACCACTAAATAAATTACTTCATCACTACAATTATTCCTTATATTTATCTATGCATATCCCATATCATTCCTCTTATTAAAATAATTAAATCATTATTTTCATATTCATAATTAAGGAAAAATAATCATGTAAATCTAACTAGTCATTCCTTATTTCATTACCACATCTATATCACAACACCACATTCTCAAGTAATTTCAATCTACCGCAAGTTTATAAGCTATAAAAAAGCATGAAACAAATAACAATAAGAAATACCATTTTACATATAAATATTACTTCCCAAGTAAATTTCATTTTTTTATTCCATATAACTAATTCAATTTAATATACTTAATAAAGATATCAATATAATTATAATACCATGTCAATAACAGTAAATAATACGAGAGTTTCTAAATCACATACCTCAAACCAAATATTGAATCATTTCTTCCTTAAATGATAAATCTTAGATCTCAAAATTTTATATTTTCATAAAGATTCTTCATTATATTTAGAACCCAACAACTTCATATCATTTCTCAGTCACAAAAGTACACCAATTACAATATATAGATCCCTAATATATCATTATAAGATTAAAATGTGAGAATTAAGAAGAAGAGTATATTAGATCATTTATATTCAATCTTGTGAGAGAAGGTACATAAAAATATACAAAAGAACACCCAAAAAAACATAAAATCATATCTATGTCTAAATGGGTTGTCAATGTGAAGATAAAACATAATTAGATAATAGGGGGACACATAAATTTATATTTAAATTGATACATAACATAATTTGTAATTGTTCACATAACCACATTTTGTTTTGGGTCTGTAATAGATAATATAAAAATAATATATTGTAAAATTTTGGATACTTCAAATATATAATTGAAATTTTCTTTCCAAATTATAGGCTTGATAGAAACGATGTAATTTCCTTGATAACCATGATATGTATTCCTTGAGTCCTTTTCAAACCATGATAAGAAACCGCAATATCCTCTTCTTAAACCACTTCATTTTCTAAACCAAGATGCAAACGATGACTTTGTTTAATTCCATTTCAAATATTTGATAGACAAATAAATATATCTAAATCACCAAATTGACTATTGATGTTTGAACTAATCCATGATATGGTTTCCAAAAAAATATGTAATTATACTTCCCATACGAACCAAAATCTCATTTAATTTCCTTCCTCAAAAAATTACTTCAGACATTATGAGTTCATAAAACCATGATGAAAAGTGGAAAACATGATTATTTGAAGAGAAAATCACAATTTGGTTTCTCTTAGAACACTGAATTTAGCTTAAATCCTAAAATTCACCTCCAAACTAACTCTTTACTACTCCAAAACATAAAAAAATAACTATGTAATGAACTAGGATTTTATGTTCCAAAAATTCTATACAACTCTAAATATTCTCTTCCTCAACTGTCTAATAAACCATTAGAGATATTTTAATTTCTCAAAACCCCACCACTATGTGAGATACCTTTCACCCAAGGATGTTTCCATTGGAAAATATTCAATCATAACATGATAACAAAACAAGAGAGATTTGTAGAGACCCAATTTTTTATTGTCATAATTTTAGATATTTATATATATATCCAGATCTTGGTACTAAAATGGAATGTGAATCTGGGGCCCATTGTTCTTGGGATTGATTTTATAAAAATATCCTATATTTTATGTTTTATGTGTACAGTTTTATAAAAAAAATATAGGATAACTCTTAAAAAGTATCTCGTACCATAGAGCTGAGACCATGGATGAGTCTGCATCATGGATTTTACCCTTGTCAAGACCTGATATGAGTTAGCAAAGGGTGTTTAGATCACTATATCATTGGTTGTATGTTCAGTGGATTAAATTATTTGATTAATTTAATTAATTGTTATGATTATCCTAAACCGAAATGTTATAAATATATCACCATTAAAAAATTCCCACAGTTAGCCTCATAATCCTAGAAATTTCCCAAGATCTGTCCCCTTCCTTATATTGGGGATCTCATTGAATGATGATGAAACTCTAGATCAGAGGAGATCAATATTTTCTGAATTCAATAGATTCTCTCAAATCATATTTTCGGTGTGTTCTTCATTAATGGTAAATTTGTAATTGATGTTGGACTCATCAATTGGTGTTGTTAGACACTCTTTGTTAAATGGTTTATTATATCCATCTTATTTCTTGTATCTAAATTAATTAAAAACCTTTCATTCCCTTGGGTATTGAAATATAAATTAATTTTAATTGTTTATCTAACCCTGGGTTCCCCATCCTTGATAGTTTGGCTATGAATGATTGTATTCAATAAATAAAACATTTCTTTTTTTTTCTTTTCTACCTAAAAGATTTACATTCTTCACTAATTAGACCATGTGGTTCTAGTTCGACAACTTTTGGGAGGTACCGAGCTTGATCAGACCCCTGAATTCACGAAAAATTGACAAAACAAAAACATATCGATGAGAGAAGCCTATATAAGGGGTTTTAAAAGGAAATTATGATCATTCTGATGGTTTAAGATAAATAAATTCATGCTGGAATGAGTTGTTGCATGCAGAACGAATAGTGAAACCCAAATGGACCTTTGGTCGCTGTTTTCAGAAAAATGACAACCGATATCTATTTTTTTTGTTAGATCTTACATTTTAGAGAGATTAGATGCTAGAATCGAAGCGACGTTAATATATTCAATATCATATTTATGATATTTTATTTCTAGAAAAAAACCAATAGCAAGCCATGTTTAAGGATGAAAACATGGGATGTAGGCCCCACTGAAGTTCCTACGTGTTTTTAGGAAATTTAATGATGTAATGGAATGTATTCCACTCACACATCATATAACCATTCCTAATTTGAAATCCCATATGATGGATCAGATGATCTAGAATATTTGTATATGTACATGGTCTAGTACATAGTCATATACTATGGTTTCTGGACATGGGGTCTAGTACATGGACATGAGTTTTAGTACATAGACATGATGAATAGCACATGGCCCAATCTATGGGTAGCTTCTACATGTCATGTATTCCACCTACACGACATGTTCTTCTAAATGGTCAGGACCCATGTTTTGGCAATGTACATGGCCGGGTGGTGGGTCTAGACCACATGAAGTGTGGGTCCCCTCACACACCATGTACCCCTTGAAATCCTTTAAGGAAACATCAATTTTATTTATCTCCTTTTTTGAACACATGTTTTATCACATTAGTATCCTATTCAATGTTTTTTCATTGAATAATGTTATGGTACACTTAGTTGCTACTTTAGAGGAACAATTTAAAATGTTCCAAAAATATTTCTGACATTGTGATGCTCGACAATAGTAGTGATAACATAGGATCATTAGAAAACTTCCAAGTGGAATCCTCCTGTGAGGCAGGGCATGGGTCCCCAATTTTGTAGATTGGCACCCTCAAACTAGGCTGGGAATGGTTCCTTAAACAACTATGGGGAACATTCATTCGAGGTACATCATAGTTCCATGATGACTTAGAGTGGAACCCTATATCTTGGCTGGGTATGGGTCCTCAACCATATGAGTGGAACCCTCCGGTGGGGAAGGGAATGGGTCCTCAATGAATTAGAGAATCACCCTCCAACCTATCTTGGTATGGGTCCTTGATAACTAAAGTGGAAAGCTCTTATTGTACCACGGCATGGTTCCTCTACCTTGAGATTGTGGACCCTCAACTATGCAGAACTGTGGTGAGGCTAGGCTTAATATTGGAAAAAACTTATGGGAAGACTTGTGAGATGTTGGGTATCAATGATGGTCTTTTAGAACTTCTGGATACAATTATCCTTAGGATAAGTTGTGATATAGAGATCCCCTTACATAATCAATTTTTCTCCTTTTACTGAAAAAATATATATATATATATTTATATATATTCTTATTCTTCTATATCCACACCTTAAATTTGGTTACTCTCCTTATAAAAGAGTTAAAGACATGTGGAGTATTCCACGTGATTTCTTTTCTTAGCTTTATTGGTTGGATGAGTCTACTCTCCTTATATAGGTTCCGAATAATCGTTTTTTAGTTCATCTTCTAAAAATGTATAGACCATTATTCTTGGATGTGTATAATTTCACTCATTATTGGGTTGATCTATAATCTTTCATTATACCATGTTCTATCAAATATCTTTATATTCAACTAATATCTCTTCCTACTCCCCCTTATATTTTAGGGAGTTCTACTATGTATTTGTAAACACATCCCTATATGGGATTTTCTGATACGTGTATTGTCTTATGTAGATGATGGACTGGCCGACCATGACTATAGAAGATCTTAGGGATATATAGTACTTGGACTGCATAAGGTGTTCATGGATTGGGATTCAAAAGATAGGATATATTTTAGTTGTGTACTTTTCTTGTTCTGTTATGTTGGGACTCATTTTTGGTTAGGCATGTGTTGACCATTTTAATTCTCAGTTCATACTACCATACATTTGTACTATCTAGAGGATCTTTCTTTAATGGTTTACTCTATATTAGTGTTTCATATCTTATTATATCCATATTAACTTTTTCATTGATATGGATGTGTTTGTGCATACAAGTACTTAGGAAAAGGAATCCCTAAGTTAGTTATTACTCTAGCGCTTGTCGGCACCTCTTGGACTATGGAGGCAGGAATGGGGAAGTTATTGATTGAGCTCTATATTAGGTCAGGGTGTGACCTATTGGTATCAAATAATGTTCATTCCATGGGAATTTTTTAGGACGTATTCCCATAAAGGGGATTAGTTGGGTTTTGGACAACAATGTCAAAGTGTCTTGAGTGTAGCTCTAAGGCTAGGGAGGCCAGTGATGGTGCGATGGTGATGTATCCAATAACCATGACCTTATATACCAATTTGTAGACTCATAATGTCAGGATGTTTTTATAGGGATTAATGGTACATCCAACAAATAGGATTGAGTATTTGACTATACTTCTTGAGTCATCTCCCCGTTTTTGTTGTCATATATGTATATTCTCTTCTGAAAATTATAATCCATGGTATCTTTCAGGATTCTTCAGTTAAGATAGCTAGCCAATATAACATCTCTGATTCATGATAATGACCTAGTGATTGACAAAGTCTTAGTTTAAGGTATTTTCTACACTCCCCTTCCACCAGGAGGGTAGGTAGCATCTCCTCCCCCTGTCGAGTAGCAGATCATTTTAGAAGAGAATGCTAAGGATGCACACATTTGTCTGTTCTATCTTCAAATACCAGTGAGGTCCCATAGTGAACCATATCCTCAGGTAATAATGGATTTTCTAGATTTGGTGGTCTATATCTTCAGTCTTGTTTATACCTTGATGTATCAGGTGTTTGTGCTTGCATCTATCCTTTTCCATAGAGAATCAAGGAAATAGTGGAACCTTGTTATATAGATTTACGATGAGTTAACACTATCATGGGATAAATTTTAATAGTTATTTCATGAGAAGTACTATCCCTCCTCCTTGTGCTTAGTCTAGATCCAAAGAATCTAGAGTTACATAAGGGATCGATGATGGTCTATGAGTACATGGAAATGTTCAAAAACCATATACAGGACTCTCTTGAAATGATTCATGATGGTTACCTCTGAAAGAGAAATTTTGAGCGTGAAATATGTAGATATATTTGAGCTAACATTATGTCATTTTCCCTCCCCACATTGGTTGGGTGTGTTGGATTGGGCACTGGTGGAAATGTTCTTTCTTTCAGGGGGATTCCGGATAGCTGGATATTATAGTGGGAGACACATCGAATAGTGGTTTTTAGTAGTTATAAGATTCCATGTTCCAGTATCTTGATGCATGAGATCCTCCCTTGATCAGGTACCAGCACATTCTCATTCAAAGAGATAAGTTCTAATGTATCCCAGAGAGGGGAAGTGCATTACTTGTGAAGGGAGATAGAACATGTCTTGAGACTACCTAACTAGACATGTAGAGCATCCTAGAAGAACAACTGACAGACTGCCATGGTAGAAGTAGTGTCATGATGAGGGATCTTCTAGGAATGCATAGGGTTATCCCCAGGTAGGTAGAGCTAGTAGAGGAGCTAATGGATCTATGGGTTGTGGATTTCGTTTTGATAGCCTTCCACTCCCACTATCAGGTCTCCCACATTAGGCGTTGGGTGCTAGCATTCAAGGCCATAGTTAGCTATAGTATTTGGATGTCTATGATCCCATAGTTCATGATATGATAATAGGTATCTTCTGTTTATTTTCTAATCTTCATTTTGTGTTATTAGACACATGTTTCATCCATTAAATTATCTATATACTCCATGTGTGAGAGATGGAGATCAAAGTTGAGAATATAACCTAGAAACATCAACATGAGGTTCCTATAGGAAATGAATCTTCTATATCCTACAACTTCAGGTAGTGAAAAATATATATTAGAGGAGGGAGGTCCATGCAGTACTTTTTTTTCTTTACGATGGTGCCCTATGAAATCATACTGGGCATGGATTATCTATTCATAGTCTTGGAAAATATCAACTATCACCACATACAAGTCAGATGTCTATCGACGTATGGGGTGAGATTATCCTTTTATGGTGAGAGAGATATCATGGTAGGGAAAGAGGGATATGAAATCATGAGTATCTATCCCATAACCCATTAATTAGAGAGTATATCCCTTACAGTAGAAATTTTAGGAGGATTCATGGATTCCTTCAGTTGTGGAGGATTATATATATGTCTTCCCAAAGAATGATCGGGGACTACCACTAAGTGTATATATGTATTTTTTCAATAAATATAATATAGAAACTCTATGATATCTTCTAAAGAATATCAGCTACCCCTACATAGCTCCAAGAGTTGTTTTTGAAGTTGGATGACCTTCTAGAGAAATGATTAATTAGACCCAATGTGTCCCCCTAGGCAGCTCAAGTGTTGTTTGTGAAAAATAATGGTGGGAGTTTGTATATTTTCATGGACTAGCTTCACCTGTACATTGAATGATAATGAATTTATACCCCTTTTAGAGGATTTGTGACCTCTTTGACCAGTTGTGAGGTGCTATATGGTTCTCAAATATTGATCTTAGATCTGTCTACCAACAGTTGAGGGTTCTTGAGACTGATATTCTAAAGATGAATTTCCGATGTCACTACAAACACTAAGAGATCATAGTGATTCCTTTTGGTGTGACTAATTTATCTCCCATGTTTAGGGTTTTGATGAACCATCTCTTCCAACCATACATGGACCAGTTTTTTGTTATCTTTATCAACAAAAAACCTATCTACTTTGTATCAAATGAAGACCATGAATTGCTCTTGAGTATATTCCATGACTTTATTTGATAGAACCATCTTTATGGAAAGATCTCAAGGTTTCAGTTTTGGATTCACAAGGTTCACTTTATCAGGAATGTAATCTCATTACATGGTTAGTCATGGATCTAGTGTTGATCAAATCATTTCATTCATGGGACCCACCCCAGAATGTGTTCAAGGTGTATAGATTTCTTTTCATGGATGTGTAATATTTTTTTTGAAGACCCCCCAAGAATCACATCCCCTTTTACCAACCTAACATGGAAATAGAAGTCATTTACCTCGTTTGAGATGTTCTAGAGGTCCTTTGAGGGGTTAAGGACAAGGATAATGAGTGTTCCTGTGTTTAGACTACCAGAGGACAGTGTGGAGTTCAATGTGTATTGTGATGCCTTAGGAGTTTGGCATGGCTATGTGTTGATGGAGTGGCAAATAATTATCACTTATGGGTTGAGGTAGTTGAGACCCCATGAGTAGAACTACACAAATCATGACCTATAGTATGTATTAGTAGTATTTCCAAAAATGATGATGAGACACTAACTTCTGGGAGAGAACTTTTTGTTTTACTCATACAACCAGAGTCTTAGGTACATCATCTTGAATAGATACATAAACTAGATACAATGACACTAATTGGAGTTCTTTTAGGACTATGACTTCAAGATAGTCTACACTCAAGGTAATGAAAATATTATAAAAATTTACCATAGTAGGAAGTATCAGGCACTGTTTTTTTAGGAGTCTTTGGAGTAGTATGCCTCCATGAAAGTGAACCTAATAGAGAAGGGTGGAACAACTTTTCTATAGTCCATGGTGTGGAAACCTTCTCTTTTTGATAATGTGAGCGAGTTGTGGCTAGAGGAAATCAACTGCATGTTCTAATGTGATTAGATATCCACAAAAGGCTCACCAGATTAATATTCTACTAGAGGGACTGACGTCATATTATTTTGAGGATGGACATTTATTCTAGTCATGTTTTAGGAAGATTTTGTACAGAAGTTATAAAATTCCCCCTTATATTTACATCATAGTATGGTAAATATATACATAGACCATTAGTTGGAGTTTTGGTTGTATGGAATAAGAAAAAGTTGAGATGAGGTCATCTCTCTGTGTGTCACTTTTCAGATGGATAAAGTTGAGCACTAGGTTCTGGTGGTTTTTCTACACCCCCTTGAGATCTTGGAGTTGAAATGGGATAGAAAATACATGGACACATTCATAGGGATTCCATGTACAAAGAAAGTCCAGGTTTCCACCCGGTTTATTGTTGAATGAATAACCAAGTCATCACACTTCCTTGCTATCAGAGAATATAGTTCAGTGGAGCATTTGAGAAATTTTTTTTATAAGAGATCTTTCACCTCCATAGGTTACCCTTGTTGATTTTTTCCATCCATGATTTTTGGTTTACGTCAATATTTTGGAGAGAACTACATGAGCCATTTGGGACCCATAAGAGAAAGGGTACATCATTTCACCCCTAGAATGATGGGTAGACCAAGAAAACCATCCATGTGATGGATGATGTGTTGAGGGAATGATTGTTAGACATTGGTCAAAGCTCATAGTATCACCTACCCTTGGTATACATTGCGTACAATAGCTGCTACCACTCTACCATAGGCATGACACCCTTTCAGACCTTGAATGGGAGACCCTGGAGGTCATAATTATGCTGAAAATAGATCAGTGATACTTATTATGTGGGTCCATAGATGGTGCAGGTAATGACATAGAAATTTCAGATCATCCATGATCGGAATAGGAAAGCACATAACAGAAAGAAATATTATGCAGATCGCTATTGTAGGCCCTTAGAGTTCAAGTTGAGAGACTATGTTTTTCTTAGTGTATCCCTATGACGTGAATTGAGAAGGATCAAATGTTGATGTAGATATCCTCATTTTTTATTGATTCATTCTAAATTGTGGAGAGGGTTCGTGAGGTTTTCTGTCACATCTCTCTACCCCCATAGCTAGGAGCTGGTGCACAATGTCTTGCACATGTCATTTCTGGAGATGATACAAGAATGGCACAACACACATCATATACTAGTGCAAGATGGACATCGATTAGAGAGAAACCATTTCAGATCACTTGGTGACGATGGAGGATCGGTAGGAGAGAACTCTATATGGATGTACCATTCCCTTTCTCTGCATGTTGTCGAAGTACAAAAACATGTAGAAATGTTATAGGGACCAAATAGCCTTGCATGGGCTTACTATCCCGACTTATTTCTTTAGATTTAATTTTCGGGGAAAAAGCATGAAGGAGGGAATTATATGGAGGCCCAATATTTTCATCATAAGACATTGAAATATTTCAATATATATTTACAGAGGTAGGTGCTCAGACATCATGTGTATATAAGGCCCAGAGTTCCTATAATTAATTTTATAAAAATATTAATTATATTTTATATTGCATGTACTCAATTTCATAAATGATATTGGACTATTATTAAATCATTGATTTTATAAGAGATATGAGACCACGTTTGAGTCTATAAGGTGGTGATTACCCTAGGCGTGATAGAAAATGAGTCAGTGTATTTTGTTCGGATCCCTAGCTCATTGGCTATATGTTTAGTGAATTATGTTAATTAATTAACTTAAAGGATTGTTTTGATTAACCTAAACTAGAATTTTATAAATATAACTCCATGGGAAACTGATCGAGGTTAGCATCATAATCCTATTAACTTTTCAAAAGGTATTTCATTCCTCATAATGGTGGATCTTTGTAGAAGAAAATGTTACATTAGATAAGACTAGATCAGGAAACTACAAACCCAATAGCTTCTTTCAAATCATTGGAAGAAGAATTCTCCATCAAGGACCAATCCTTAATAGAGGCAGGACTTTTTATTTGGTGTTTTTATTTCATCTTGATTAAATTATTGAAAATATCCATCATATTTATTAGATCTACTCCAATTGAATACCTTTCATGCACCCGAGTATTGAAATTTAAATTAATTTGAATTGTTTATCTAACCTAAGATTCCCCTTCCTTGATCATTTTTCCATGAACACTCAAAATCAATCAATAAAACATTTATTTCGTGATATTCTACCTCGTTACTTTACCTACATTACTTATGGGACCATGTTATCCTGATTTAATAATTACTGGTAGGTAACAAGATCTATCTAACACCCAGATTCATGGTAGATCAACAAAATAGAAACATATCAACAAGAAAATAAAAGGTCAGGGGTCATTGTAAGGAAAGGACGATCATTTCGATTATTTAAGATAAATAAATCCATGATGGAAAGAGTATTTGATAACATAAGGATTAGAAAAACCCCAATGGAACTACAGTGGCCATTTTCTAGATAATGATAGCCTAGATTAGATGTTTTCAGTTAAATCAATATTTTTTGGGTACATTAGAGTCCAAAATTGAAGAGTCGTTGACATATTTATGCCTAGATTTTGGATGTGTGATTTCTAGAGATATCCTGACTACACAATGTGTTCAAGGATTTACACACATCATTTATCCCCCATAGCAACGGTGGCAAGGATTTTTGGAAACATAAGGGTGGAACGTTGTGTTGTCCTTCAACATGTCGTGTACCCATTATAAGTTGTAAATTTTTTTTAAGGATAATAATGGTGGGAATCAATGTAGATTTATGTGTCCATGTACTCTGTTACATGGAAACTGGGTAATGTAAATGGAATTGGGGTATGGTACATAGTCCTAGTGAGAAACGGACAACACAGTCTCTGGGTAGCTTAGCCACACTATGTACTGAACCTCCACGACATGTACTTCTACACGGCCAATATCTATGTTTCGGTCAAGAAAATAGGTAGGTGGTTGAGTAGGACCACATTTCATGTGGGTACCTTCACATTTGATGCACCCCTTGACCTAATTTTAGGAATCTTTAATGATATTTTTATCATTCATTTTACCTCATATTTTGGACCATGAGGAGCCTATCCTGAGTGTTTTTTCACATAGAATGTGATGGTACCCTCATTTGAGGCTTTGTATGTATGATGTGAAATATTCATAGCCAGGGGATTAATTAAGTGGTTCTTTACAATATAAATGATCATATATGGTCACTAGAATCGTTCTTAGTGGTACCCTCTTATAGGGAAGGGCATTGGTCCTCAATGAATTAGAGTTGAACACTCTAGCTAGTCTTGAAATGGGTCTAAATTTTTTTGAGTGTCTCCGACATAAGGGGTAGTGCATTGGACCTCAATGACTTTGAGTGGAACCCTATGACTAGAATGGCCATAGGTCCTCAAACTTTTGAGTGGCATACCCATGTGGGGTAGGTCATGGGTTCTGGTTGACATAGAGTGGGATTGTCTAGCCGGGCTGGGTATGGGTCCTAGATCACTAGAGTGGAACCCTCGTAGCTTACCAATGAATGGTTCTAATACCTAGATATTGTGTCCCCTAAACTATAAGGCATATTAACGAGTCTTAGATTAAATTATATGGATAGTAAAGGGAAGAAGCATGAGATGTTGGGCAACGTTGATGGACTTTTAGAATTATTGGATACTATTGTTTTTTTGGGATGAGCTTTAACTTGGAAATCCCATTACCCTCTCATTTGGGATTTTTTGACTAAGCATTTATATATATATAAATATATATGTATATTTCTTCTATATCCACATCATGGAATTTTTTACTCTAATTCTCTAAGAGGTGAAGATGTGTCGGGTATGCCATGTGAATTCCTTGTTTATCATCTTGTGGTTGGATGAGTGTAATATCCTACTATATGTGCTGAAGAATCAATTGGTATTTCATCTACTCACCATGATTGGACTCTTATAGAGTTATGAGCTTACTTTCACACTTGGTTAGGTTGAGATGTACTCTTTCCTTATACCTTGATATATCTATTGTCTTTTTCATCCTCTTGTATCTTTTCGGCTCCCCCCTCAGCTTTTGGGGTGTTCTAATGGGTATATATATACTCACCACTGAATAGTATTTTTTGGCATGTACCATGTCTTATATAGAAAATAGACATGTCGACATTGATGAAATAGGATCTTAGAGATATTGGGTTCTTGTACTATGTACGATTCCTATAGCTTGGGATTCCGGAGCTAGGATCACTTTTAGCTATTTAATTTTACAATTTTATCAGGTTTGGAAACATTTTTTGGTAGGGAATGTATTTTACCATTAAATTTAGGGTTTACACTACCATAATTTTGTACTATATAGTGTTTAAAACAATATTGGTTTACTTTATAGCAGTTTTGCATCTTTTATTCATTCCCTATTCAATTTTTCATCAGTATGGATGTGTGATTATGTACAAGTACTTAAGAAAAGGCTTCACCCAGATAGATATTCGTTAGGAACTTATTGCCACCCCCTGGAATAAGGTGGTGGGCTTGGGGATGTGGTGGGTTGATCCTCATATTAGTTCATATCATGAAGAAAATATCAATCATTTTAGCAGAATATCAAATATCAACTTCTATAAGAGAAACATGGTTAAAAAAAACATTAGGTCTTGAACCAATAAATAAAATTTTTCTCCAACATATGTTATTCAAATTATACATTCCCCCTTAAGTATTTCAACAATGTAAAAAATAATCCATATAATAATTTCACTTAATGATTTTAAATCACTATAGATTACTCCATGAATAACACATTTTCCATTATAATTAATTCATTCCAATTATTGAAATGGGTTCCATAGTAATGACATCTTTTAAATTAGGATTTGTAGGAAAAAAATTTAACATGATCCAAATAGAATGGAATCACCTTTCTATACACCACCTCACTAATCTCTCTAACACCTCAAATGGTCTAAAACACATAGAAATATTAATAGCTCTATAAAACCTCTATTTATCATAGTAAATTTAAACCACCAGGATCACTTGATACTTACCCTAGAACTCTAGTGTTATTACCCTTTGATCTACATATGACCTCTAGAAATACATTGGAGACCATATCCACATTCAAATCATCTGTAAATTATATATTATACCATGTAATTAGTTTGGTTCAATGACCATTTACACTCCAAACCTAGTCTATAAAAAAGGTAATCAATATGGTCTCTCAAACATAACATTAAATAATATCATGCTACTAGAATATTGTTAACTATTATTATATATATACTCAAACATAGGTAAGTGACTCACTCACGATCTATTAAAATCATGGATTCATTAAATCAATATGTCCACTAATTTTGAGATTAATCATTCGGTTTACCCATCCTTCTAATGATGGTACATCATGGTAAATATTAATTATGATTCAAATTCAATCTGTAATCCCATAAAAATTATGATTGAAATTAAGTATATTGATAAAATATGATCATAATTGGATCTATGTGGTGTTCGGTGATCTATTTTACTACACGAGGCACCCTAATTGATGGTAAATTTGAATGAATCATTTTTTATTCACAAGTACCCATATAAAATCACAACCTTCAAATTCTCAAGGAAAAAATATTCTAAAATCCTTGGATATATATTACCATTTTCCTTTAAAATATCTATAGGATATAATGAACCCTCTAAAATCCAATGGATCTATTTTACTAATTGGAAAACAACACATTGAGACACAAACTCTACCACTAAATTATTAATATTGTTCCACCAAAGATGCTTTATAAAATAATGGTACATATTTAAAAAATGTGGACATAAAACTAGAGGAGAGATAAAAAAATCATGTATAAACACCCATAACATCCCCCATAAATAAATATATTCATTTAAAATAACACCTGATAATCATTATCCTATATCCATCTATCAAAATTATCACTATAAAAAATATTACCTCTTCATAACTCTACCTCATGATCTCGTACATTTGATTTCTCCACCAACCAAAACAAAATATAGTTTTTATCATCTATTATAAGTAAAATTATCAAATAACATTCCCCATGTATTGATACAAAGATGCAAACTCTCCCATTATCTGTTACTCATCGCCACCTTTATTAGAATCATTACATTAAAACTTATGGGTGAAATATTCATCTACAACATTAAATTCACTATATATGTATGTGATTTTAAATTCATAATCATGTATGAAATTCACCCATCTCTATTAATTTAATATCATGCCCTATAGAGAGATGATATACCAAATTCCTTTAGAATTTCTAAAGATTATATAAAATTCTCCAATTAAATAATTCCTACAAAACGTCAAAGGAAACACCACCATCATAATTCAAGATCATTGGTGAAATAGTTACTTCCATGGAGATATAAATACCTAGATCCATAGGAGATTTCTTTCCTCCCATGAATTTATTTGAAATCCAGACCTTGATGGGTAGTGTTATATTAACCATTAAAACTGAATCCTTCTTTAGAAAAGTGGAAGATAAGAGTATTGAAAATACTCTAATAAAAATAATAAAACTCCACTTAAATTTTATTATTCTATATGAAATCATATTAATTTTTTTTCAATGTTTTCAAGGGATCCATGATTTAAGATCAATTTGATATAAACCTCCAATAATAAATAGACAATCATAGAAATCAATGTTCCTTGGAAAAATTATTAGGTACTATCCATGAATAAAATTGTTCAATTTTTAAAAGATAAATTTCAATACAACGATGATACATGACATTCCTAAGGAAATAGACAACATTATTCTAGAAATTACACATTGAAAACTTATCTTATAACTAGTGTTGTAGACGGATCTATAAGTTAGTTCATAAATGGTAATCATATGACAACCCAAGTATTTCATACACCTTAATTCATGATTGATTACCTAAAGACACACATAACACAATCCTAGAATATTTATAGGTGTATTTCCATTTATAAATTAGGTAAATATAATATTAACATGAAACATGGGTACAAAAACATTATAAAAACCATTAGAATGTTCCTTTATATTCCATTGATCATATAATACAACACGGCATATCTTGGGGACAAACTTAAGAAAGGGGTGATATATAATTCCCAGTAATGGAATAATAGAATAATAACCTAAAGAAAGTAATATGTGTCGGTCAAAATTCATATTTATTTGAAATAAAGGGATAAAAATCATAAACATGAATATTGAAGCCTGATATAAGGTGATAACATCATGGACACATAAGAATGAGGAAAAAACATAAAATATGACATCACATTCATAATTGATGGTTAACCTCCAAGATATCATAAAATATTTATCATATGATAATTTTTTGTGCACCATACATGGTATTATAGGAGATAAAAAATTACTCATTGTAGTAGAGGGCCATATAATTCTTAGAACACACTTCAAATTTGAACCGCGTACAAGAAATTTTTCACCATATAGATTATACAATAGTATAATTAAATTAATCATTTGTATCCCCAATAGTAAAAAGTATTTATTAAATACATGTAATTTTCTTATAAATGATGGATATGTAAATCTCAGAAAATAACCTTGAGTGGATATTTGGATGAGAATTCACTAAAAAAATGTTTGTAATGGAAAATTGTAGGAAACTTTTTTCAACATAATATGTGTAAATAATGGTTTTTAGAAGTGTTAAATGGGAGAAAAAGGGGTCTCTAATTACATGGGAATCATAAGGGTAGTAAAGGGATGTGCAAAAAACATTAAAAAAATGGAAAACTGAAAATAAAATGGGCTTATTAATAAGAAATCAGTAGAAATTAGAAGAATGTGGGAGATTACATAACTTTGGAATAATAACAACACAGCTAAAAGAAATAATGAGAGGGGATAAGAAATACAACAAGGGAATGAATCCTTTATCACTTGGGTTCCCCATCCAATTCCTGGTATCTCCAACAGTTTCCCTCCAAAATCTTTTGTCGTGGGACCAGTGGTGAGTTTGTGTGTCATCTATTTCTCCCTTTCTTCTTTTCTTACCCTCTATTATCCAACCTTTCCTTTTTTCAGCCTGTTATTAGGATTCTTTGTAGGTTTATTCCAAATTTTCTATTTCATGGATTTTAAACATCTCTCTTGTTTTCCTTTCTGGTTTCACCTTTAAAGGTGACTTCTCTAACCACTAAACTGTTGCTGTTATCATTTTGATGACTTCATCTTCTTTATTTTTAGGTTTTGACGATATGATTAAGGTTGTGGTGAAGCCCTTGTTCACTAATTTGTTTATCTAACCTCATGATCCTTGGTTTCTCTCCATGTCATATTTTAAGTAGTGGTTACAAAAAGGTGTTGGTAATTTCAGTTTGGCGGTGGATGGTTTTCTTGTAAATCTTGAGTCTGCTTGATTTTTTCTTGTTGGATCTGGTTTCTCATCCTCATCAATGATCTGATTTTGGATCCATCAGACTCCCTTACTTTTATCTCATCTCTTTATCCTCTACACATCTCAAAGGTGGACTATGTGTCGTGGTAATTATTGGTTTTTGGGTGTGTGATTTAGTAAATAGTGCTGCCATAAACATGAGTCCCATTGACGATGGTTTAGATAATGAGTAAGAATCATCTTTATCTCAGTGATGTTTCTATATTGTTTGTTTTGTTGGGTGTTTCTTCCTTTTCCACTAGTGAAGGTTGTTTGGTTTTTTTGGGACTCTTTCCCTTGTTCTTTTCAGCTTGGGATGACTCAAATTATATATTTGGGAGATAAAGATGGTGTTCAAATTTAATAGAGGTTTGAGATGATGTTGTGCAGGTTTTCTGTGATGAGGATGGTTTTGAAAATGCGGTTTTCCAATGGGCCGGGTTCGATGAGGTTTGGATCATGAGGTGGTAGGCTCAAGGAGGTGATGATGGTCTCTATATTGGAATTATAAAAAGGTGATGTGTCCTGGTGTGCATTATAAGGTGGTGATGATGGCCCTCATTTGAATCATTTAAATTCTGAATAAGGGTTTTTCATGGATTGTGTCATGGTGTTGATTGTCATGTTTGATAATTTGAATTTTGAAATCGATAATTCATCTTTTGTGACTTTTCTGAAGGTTCCTAATTACCCTAAAAATATATTCTTCAATAAATTAAAAAAAAATATTCTATTTCTATAGAGGGGATAAATGATATCTATTTCTCAAAAAATCAATAATATAGTAAAAGGATATTTATAAATATATGATTACCTAATCAATTAAGATTTAAAAGGATCATTTTAAAGAAGTTGTTTGAATGGAAATGAAGGGAGATATATTATTACCTTGAGTGGGTGCTTCTAAAATCTTGGGAGGAGATTTTTAAAAGCATGGAAACACTAAGAGAGGTATTTAAATAGGGTAATGATTATTAATATAATTATCAATGGGTTTCGATCTTATAGGAGTGGTAATTTGGGTGGGTATTTATTTTGAAGGAGGGAGGAATTGTATAATAATTTCTAAACATAGGTTTTGGACTCTTTATGGTAAAATAATCACAACCACAAACCATCCCACTGGGTTTTTACCATGGATTCTTCAAAATAATAGTGATTTTTTATATTTTATAAGTCCAAGAATTTAACATATTAAAATTACAACATAGGTGGTGTAGAAGTGATTCATGGTCATAAAGAATTGAGTTTAAAACATTAAAATATAATATAGATTTTGGTGGATTAAATAATGGTTTATAATTTTAATAGAATAAAAAAACACAATATTTTCAAGGGAATATAAATATATATATATATGGTCATGAATTTATTTTATCGAATTTTTTATTTCACTTTTGGGACATTATGATGTTATAATACAAACCGTATATTCATACCATATTTAGTTTTTTCATAAAAATTCAACTGTATTAAAAAATTATGAAAAATTAACTATTGGATAATTTTGATGAGATGATTACCAAAAATAATATTTATTTTATAAATATTATTGTATAATTAAAATAATTTACAGTTTTAATTAATATACTATATTAAATATATAATACTTGTGTTTTTGAAAATAAAAATTTGATGACCCTTATAAAGATTTCATTCAACTTTAATAAATTATATTATCATTTTTATATAAATAAATTTTATTTAAGAGTACAATGTGGTACACATATTTATTTAATAATTCAATAATTTATCAAAATATTGTTTAAACAATATATTTTATGAAAATAAAATTTTGATCTCATTGTATCAAAATGTAATTTTTATCATCTCTTATATATTAGTATATATAAATTAAAAATTAAAAGGGATAAACATAATAAATATTTTATTTATAATAAAATATAAAAATTCATACTACAAGGGTCTAGATACATAAACCCTATTTGTATGTTTTGGGCGCAGCGGAAGCACAGTTAGGCTGACACCCAACTTTAATTTTTACCAAGATAAATGATTATTCTAAGATCAATAGGATGATGAATGTCTGTTTCGATGGAATAGAATCATTGATTTAGATAAATAATAAAGAGTCCTAATACCTTTATAGAGGATCTTGCACATCATTTTTATAATTAATTTAATTAATTTTATAAATAATAGAATACCTGGATCTTTGGAATTTTCATAATTGTTGATACTGATCGTCCAAAATGACCCTTCTGGATTATCTTGTTGCACTTGCATGGATCCAAACTAGAAACCCTTTAGCGGTGATCCACACGTGCTCTGATGGCCTCCGATCGACACTACGCTTTCTCCGGGTGCTAGCATGATGAAGCGAGTATCTTCTGTCAGTCATTCTTGATTTCTTGTTCATCAGCTTTAATGAACCTATCTCATTATTGAGAGGGGCGGGAAAAAGATTTGAGAGAGAAATGGTTTAGCTCAATAATTTTCAATTCACAAAGCGTGCGGTGTGTTCACCATGGCAAAATAGATGTAGTGGTCTATCTATATACATGGAACTTCAGTTACAATATTTAATTGCATAACAATAATTAAATAAATTTATAAACGTAGGGAAAACCCATGCTCATAATAATAATACCGCATCATTATTTATGTGGCTCCAACTTGCATGAAACAGGATAAGGAATAAAATTCCTCGTCAAAAAATAATTCTGGAATCATTATTATTTTAACTTGTGCCAACTAATAATTATTTAATTACTTGAAAAAAATTATTTTATTACTAGACCGGCCTTGGTCCGCTTGAAATCCACTTCCATTTATCGAACACCTGAATAAATAAATAAATAATAAATTCTTTTAAATAAAAATTTTATATACAAACTAGTAAATAAATATTTATTCAATATTCAATAAAATAAAAAAATAAATTTTATTTAATTTATGCAATCACCTTAACTTGAACAAAATTATTCCACCATCATGAGAATAATATTTATTTCATTAATTAAATTCAAATAGAATTTTATAAGGACCACCAAGAACACCTAGTGAATGACCCTCTAGGATTCTTTCTTATTGGCATTAGGCGGGTTTGCATAATTTCCAAGATTACTGTGTATCCATGAGTCAAGGAACCCTAGATAAAGGACATAAAGTCGCAACAACAAAAATCTACATAAAATTTATCGCTATTTAATATAGTCCCTTGGTCTCAATATCTCATCAAACATGTTTCATGATAGTGTCATCAACCATTATACTTGATATGTCTTTCTTTGACAACCTGAAATAAAATCATCGTTTCACCATGGCCATGGAATTTTACACAATAGTTCTATTACACTAAAAGGTCCGAGATATCTACTTCCATAAATGGATGGTACAAATCCTTCCTCAACTTATCCATTAATAACATGTCACTCGTGACACACCCAATGTACCCTACTTCCCACCATCAGTCTACATGACAATTTTTGTTACTAAATAAAAGTGTGTGAGTTGTGACATGTATTAAGGATAATCATAATGTCTAAGTAACATTACACATGCTCGCAGATAGAAATACCAGATGTCACAAAAATATGTGAAATTCCTACTGGTAGGTATGTTCTCATAATATCTTGTCTTGGAGATTATCAAGTGTGAAATACAGGAGAGGATGTCTCATCTACTTAAGAGTACTCACACCTCACGATTTTCATGGTATGTTTCCCTTCATAGTATATCATCCAACTATAGATCTATATTTAGGAATATTGTTATATCATTTCAAGTTTCTCATCATAGAGGGGAACTGCCATGACAACCTTATCAATGCAACAAATACTCGAGGATATTATTACATCATAATCATTCAGAACAATGAAAAATATAAAATAATATGTTTATTATTTAAATACATTTAATATACATTTAATAAAAGTACAACCAGTTGGTTCTAGGACACCAACTCTCACAAACTCCCACTTGGACTAGAGCCAACTGCCTATGACTTTCAGTTTTCTAGAACTCACATGGTGATCATGTTTATGATGACTCATGGAATTAGTCAAGGGGTCTACCACATTTCCTTACATGGAAATACTTCTCACTACCACTTCACCTCTCTGAGAAAAATCCCTCAAGATATGATACTTCTGAAGTATATGCTTTATCCACTGATGTGACCTTGGCTCTTTTTGTGAGAGCCACCACTATCATATTATCACAATATAGTGTGGTGGGATATTTACATCTAGGTATCACATCCAGCTCCTGGATGAAGATTCACATTTCAACTGCTTCTTTAGCTACCCCAGAAGCTGCGATATACTCAGACACTTCGGCAGAATCAATGACCACACTCTTCTTTGAGCTCTTCCAGCTCACTGAACCTCCATTAAAAGTTAATATGTATCCCGTTTGAGACTTCATGTCATCTTGATCATTCAAGAAACTAGAACATTCATATCCTCTAATAAATAGTTCCCCATATACTCCATAAACTAGGAACATATCCTTATTAAGCCTTATATACTTTAAGATGGTCTTTACTGCCATCCAATGGTGGTCACCTGGGTCATCTTAATATCTACCTACCACACATAATGCATAGGCGAAATCCAGCCGAGTACATAGCATGGCATAAATGACTGTCCCAGTCACTAATGCATATAGAGTCCTTACCATTTTCATTCATTACTCATCTGTCTGAGTAAATATTTTCTTGGAAAGATAAATGCCATGTGACACTAGAAATAATCCCCACTTGGATTGTTCCATACTGAATCTCTTAAGTATCATATCAATGTATGTACTTTTACTTAGTCCCAACAATATTTTGGATCTATCATGATGAATCTTGATCCCAATAATATATGTTGCCTCACCCAAGTCCTTCATGGAGAAGAATTGATTAAACTATGCCTTAACAGACTGTAATAACGGTATCTCATTTCCAATAAGTAATATGTCACCAAAATATACAATTAAAAAAATGATTTCACTCCAAATAATATTTTTGTAGACACAAGGATCACATTCATTCTTTATAAAACCAAATTCTATTATGGCTTCACCAAAATGAATATTCCATGACCTGGATGTTTTCTTTAATCCTTAAATGGATTTCTACAACTTTCATACCTTATTGGAATCCTATAGAGTCACAAACCCTTTAGTTTGTGTCATGAAGACATCTTCATGAAGGTTCCCATTATGGAAGGATATTTTGACATCCATTTTCCAAATATCATAGTCATGGTAAGTCGTAATGGAAAGTACAATTCTGATGGATTTGAGCATTTCAACTGGTGAAAAGGTTTCATCATAGTCAATTCCATGATGTTGTTTAAAATGGTTTTCAACATGTCGTGACCTATATGTAAAAACTTTTCCATCCATGTCCAATTTTATATTGAATACCCATTTTCAACATACAGTATTTACATCAACTGGAGGTTCTACCAAGATCATGACTTGGTTTTCATACATGGAATCCATTTCAGAATTCATGGATTTTTTCCACATGGCAAGGTTTGTGACACTTACTAATTCCTTATAGTTTAGTGGATCCTTATTACCAACTAATAATAACCATCATTAGTAACTAGAAAACTGTACCATTATAGTTTTCTAACCTTTCATGTACTCCTATGTATTACATGTGTCTCTAGAATAGATTCTTCATCCATGAGGCTTTGTGGAATCTATTCTTATACCAACACTTTTGTACCTTGAGCCTCGACTTCATCAAAGTCTATCTTGCTCCCACTATCTCTTTTTGAGATATTCTCCATATCAATGAATAGAGTGTGTCTTTCCACTAATTTTTTTTGTCTGAGGGGTTGTATAGGTAATATCTATTTCTTTCTTTTGGGTATCCTATAAAGGTACACATTGTGCCTTAGGGTGAAAGTTTGTTACATGAAGAGGGATTAAAAAAAATAATCACTTCCCCACACATGTAAGTTCGATAACATGGATTTCATTACACTCCAGGATTCATATGGAAAACCATTTATCAGTTTAATTGGTACTTGTTTTAGTATGCGATCCACTGTTCGTATGCATATCCCCAAAAGGATAATGTAAGACTCTCATGACTCATCATTGATCTCACCAAATCCAATAGGGTGTGTTTCTTCCTTTCACTCACACCATTACACTAGGGCGTGTATGGAGGATTGAGTTGGGATAGGATCTCAAACATCCTTAAGTATTCAATGAAGTCTTGATTAAGATATTCTCCACCTCGATCTGATCATAGTTTATTAATATTCATACCAATATGGTTCTCAAATTCAGTCATGTATTCTTTGAACTTATAAAAAAATATGACCTATACCTCATTAAGTAGATATATAAATATCTAATAAATCATCAGTAAACATTATGAATTATGATTACCATCCCCTTTCTTCAACTAGAAATGGTCCACACACATCTGTATGAACAAATTCAAGAAGTTCTATACCCCTTACACCATTCCCACTAAACGTGGCTTTGGCCATTTTGCCTTGTAAACATGCATGGCATACACCAATTGGTTTTAGTATAAAATAATCTAAATATCCATCTTGATGTAACTTTTTTAGCGTTTCTCATTTACAGGACATAGCCAGTGATGCCAAAGTTTGGTGTGGTATGAGTCATGTGAAGTATCATTGTTATCGACTTGAATTACATGGTTTCTGTAATCCAATATGTAAAGACCATTTTATAAATGTTCCCTACAAAAAAGGCTATATTTGTAAAATAAACAACATTCATTTCCAAAATTGAAATGAAATCCATTAGTATCTAATCTGGATATAGAAATAATGTTTTTAGTAACAAATGGAACGTAATAGCAACCCTTTAACACCAAGATCATCCCAGTTGTCAATGTGAGTTGGTAGTCCCTTACAGCTACAATAGCAAGTCTGGCTTCGTTGGCTTCTCATAGATCTACCTTCTCACAGTCAATCTTTCTAAATCTACCAGGTTTCTGTATTTTGATACATATGTGAGCACCAAAATCTATATCTAATACCCAATTATTAGAAACCTGTAGGTTGTAATCGATAACATACTCACCTAATGCTTCCCCTTTCTTCTTAAGCTAGGTGTAGTTCTTCTTCCAGTGGGCCTTCTCACCACATGAGAAACAAAAAACCATCAGTTCCCTTGCCTCCCCTTTGATATTCCTTTTCATGGAAGTTCAGGAAGAATATTTGGGCTTAAAGCCCTTCGTCTTCTGTTTCCTCTTATTCTCCATAAGGAAAGAAGGATTTTTGTGCTTCATATATTTTTCCACTTGGTGAATGAGGATAATAATATCAAATAGAGGCTTTTCAATGTTGTTCATATTCAAATTGATAACAGTGTTAGAGAAGCTTTGAGGGAGTGATGTGAGAATGAGATCAGTGCCCAGTTCTACGGGGAATTTAAACCCTAGAATCTTCAGGAACTCATTGTGTCCAATGATCTTTACTACATGAGGCATAATTAGGGAACATTGTCCATGATTACTTTGAAAGAGTTCCATAGTGATCTCAATCCTTTCATGTCTTGATCTTTCCTGGTAAAGACCACATAGGTGTTCAAGAATTCTATAAGCATCCATGTTTTCATGAGACTTAATTATCTCACTAGAAATTGATGATAGCATAAAACATTGAATGTCGACCTCATCGTTCATATATAACTCATAGACCAGAAAATCCTCATCACTCACCTCTTTGGAAGCTGGCTTAGGAAATACTATCCCCCGCATGTAAGACTTCCATTCATGGTCTAGGATAACCCAAATGAATCTAACCCATTCCTAGAAGTTACTACCATTGAGGATGTTTTCACTATCTAGAATTGATTGCAGGGATAGTTTGGTTGAAAATCTTGTCATTTTAGTCTATAATTAAAATATTAGATCGTTATTAATTTATTGATTACATTTTATGGGAAATAATAAATTTTATTAAGTCTTCAAATATTTTATCAAGTCCCAATGGCCCTCACCATTGATCTCAGAATGTCCATTTTCAATGACATTCTTGTGGTAAGGATCCAAATTCCCCTTCACATAACCCCAAAAGGGTAGGTCAAGTTATTCAAAGGTATATAGGTAGCAATTTCTTTTCCAAATGAGGGCTTGAGGCTCCTTGATCTATTGAGTGGACTCCCCAATCCTAAAATCACAACATTGGATTTCCTAAACTCTTACCTCTAATATTACACAAATTCCAGCAATGGTTACTCCTCTTGATGTAATGTGGTTAAGCCAATATGAATCCTTTTATAAGGGATTCCTGTATAAATGTAAGTGTCCCAATAAGGATTGATCAAACACATTTTTTATTGATTTCTTCCCTTAATCATTTAAATGAAGGATTGGTCAGACTTAATATTTTATTTGAGGGATTTTTATCTCTTATACATGAATTTCTTATTATCATTATCACATGATTGATAATATTAATTGGAACTCACTTAAGTGATTAAAAATGTCTTGATAATATTTAGGCATATGTCTGGTATATTTTAGTTTTATCTTTCATGCTTGTTTAATTCATTATGTATGTGATTGTGAAAACACATCCATAATGATAAAAAATTAATCTGATAGAAATAAAATAAATAGAATGATATTTATCTTTCCTAATGGGTAGTTTATCTAGCGGTTGATAAAAAAACCCTGAATTATGAGAGATATATCATGAACCTATTGGGTTCTTATTTACATCTTTACACTTGTCCACCTCTGTATCTCCTAGGATTGGTTTCATCTCGGATCTAGCTTGAACCACCTCCACAATCTTGGGAGTCGCATCCATTAAATATTCCTTTTTTTAACTCACATGTAGGTGAGGGGTAAAAAAGAGTTTTACAAAAAAAACATTGCTCATGAATACCCTGCATAT
The DNA here is from genome assembly GCA_963277665.1 of Viscum album. Taxonomy (NCBI): domain Eukaryota; kingdom Viridiplantae; phylum Streptophyta; class Magnoliopsida; order Santalales; family Viscaceae; genus Viscum; species Viscum album. The sequence continues at coordinate 345,427,631 of OY728141.1, forward strand.
GAATGTGGGGATGGCTTGCAGGACAAAAAATTTAATTTAAATAAATTAATTAAATTAATCCATCCACATACAAAGGTCTTGGTCTAGCTTAGGATCATCCATACATGCAATGATATTTATGCATAAATAAAACAATCATTCAATTCTTTAATAATTCTTGTTTAAGATAAATCATGCTTGAATCAATTTATTATCATCTTTAATTAAATAATCCTTTAATCTTAAACCCTTTTCTGAATTTCCTTGTGATTATCCTCCATCATAATTTTAAACAAATAAATTCAATTAAAAATTTCTGTTTACGTAACTTGTAACTTGGATGGAACCCGATGAATTCCCGTTCATAACTACCCAACGGGTAGAAATGAATATTACACAGATGTTAAATAAAACACATATATATAAAACACCTATCACGTGTTGTACCTCAGCTTTACAGCCACACTATGTTACACATAGATAAGGATTGTATAATATAATAATAAATTTTATTAATTTGGATGAGTACACGATTTGTAGTTCTGAATATATGTAGCGTACTATTGTTCACTATCCATCTGAATTACACGCCCGAGGACATGGTTTGTAAATGTAATATGGAAATCTTCAGAGTACACGACATGTTCAGTGGGTAAAACTTCTTTTTGTATATGTGTTACATAGTTTCTTGGTGAGAAATCTGTGTATTGGGTTCACGGTCTAACCCTAACCCAAAGGACCTACACATCGTGTCCAGTGGACTAGACAGTGTCTTATCCAGAAACCACATGCCAAACACATAGATTCATTTATGAAAAATAAAGACTCCAACACATTACTTGTTTTGGTGAATCGGTCTGATGCATTGAATTTTAATTACATGATGTGTATTACCAAATACATGTCATGTATTCTAGTGTACTATGACCAGGAAGCATTGGACCCTCTATATGAGATCATACATTTTATTTTAATAAAAATTATAAGAAAATATCATTTCTGTAAGGTGTATGAGAAACTAAAGAGGAGACACAAATCTCGAGATTTAGATATGTAGAACGATTAACATTAATTGATACAACTAAATTATTATGTGATTAAATCATCAATGAAATATTTTAATAATTATAAAATATGATGTAACCCACTTTGATACCACTTGTAGCATCCAGGCACAGTGGAAGCACGGTTGTGCTGACACCCAACTTTAATTTTTACCATGATTAATGATTATTCCATGATCAATACGATGATGAATTTCATTCTCCATTGAATAGAATCAAATATTTAAATAAATAAGGAAGAGGCCCAAAAACTTTAAAGTTGATCTTGCACATCATGTTTATAATTAATTTCATAAATAAAACAATACCTAGATCTTTTTTATTTTCTTCATTGATGATGTTGATCATTTAGAATGAACCTTTTGGATTATCTTTTTACACTTGCAAATATCCAAACTAGAATCCCTCTAGTCATGATCCACCCATACACTGATGGACTCATATCGACAACACTTGTTCTCCAGGTGCTAGCACGAAAAATCAAGTTTCTTGTGTCAGTCATTCTTGATCCCTTGTTCTTTGGCCTTGAAGAATGTCTCTCGATCGTTAGAGGGGTTGGAAGAGGATTCGACAGAGAAATTTTTTAGATCACCAATTCTCAATTCACCAAGCTTGCGGTGTGTTCGCCATGAAAAAATAGATGATCTTTTCTATTTATATGTATGGAACATCAGTTACAATAATTAATTTCATAACACAAACTAAATACATTCATGTACTTAGAGAAAACTTGCGCTCATAATAATAATACCGCATTATTATTTTTGGTGCACCAACTTACGCAAAATGGAATTATGAATAAAATTATGCATCCCAAAATAATAGTAGTGTCATTTTTATTTTATGATGTTCCAACTAATAATTATTTACCAACTTGGAAATACTTATTCTACTGCCAGACCGTCCTTGGTCTACTCAAACTCCACTTCAATTTTTTGAACCCCCGAATAAATAAATTAATAATTTATTCTCTTAAAAAATATTTTATATAAATACTAGTAAGTAAATATTTATTAAATGATCAATAAAATAAATAAATAAATATTATTTTATTTAGGAGAACATATTTACTTGAATGAAATTATTCCCTGATCTTTAGAATAATATATATTTCATTAACTAAATTCTAATGGAATTTAACCAATAACACCAAAAATAGTCTGTGTGTGACCCTCTAGGATTCTTTCTCATTGGTAATAGGCATGCTTGCCTAAATTCCAAGAGTACTATCTAGAGATAGGTCATGAAACCCACAAGAAAGAAGGTAAACTCACAAAAAAGACATCCACATATCAATGCTCACTATGTAATATAATCCCATTGTCTCAATATCTCATCAAGAAGGTTTCATGATAATTTCATCAACCTTTATACTTGATACGTCGTTCTTTGAATACCAGAAATAAACTCATTGTTACACCATGTCCATGTATTTTTGTGCCGAGGTTCAATTTCAATCAATGGGATGAGATATCATCTTCCATTAATGGAAGTTACACATCCTTTCATGACTTATCCATTAATAACATGCCACTCATGATGCACCCAATGTACCCAATTCAACTCCAACTATCTTCATGACAGTTTTCGTCAGTAAATTATAGTGCATGAATCGTGACACGTATAAATGATAATCCTAAAGTCTAAGGATCGTTACAAATGCTCGCAAATATAAATATACAATGACACCAAAACATGTGGAATTTCTACTAGCAGGTCTATTCTCATAATCTTATATCTTGGAGATTACCAAGTGTGAACTTCATGAGATTATGTATCGTCTTCTTATGAGTACTCACACATGACGGTCTTCATGCTATGTTTCCCTTCATTTAATTTCATCAAACTGTAGAACTGTACTTAATAATATTGTTAAGTCATTTTCAGGTTCTCATCATTGAGGGGAACTTCCTTGACCTTATCAATGAAACAAATACTCTTGTACATTATTACGGCATAGTCATGAAGAACAATGAAAAATATGTAATAAGATGTTTAATATTTAAATACATTAAATATCCATTTAATAAAAGTTGAACTAGTTGGTTCTAGGACACCAACTCTTACACTTTTTACAATAGTGTTTTCCATAATGGTAAGGTCTGTGATTATGGCATTTTCTTAGGATGGTTCAGTGAACATGCTTTGGGTCATTTTCTTAATAACCTTTACCTACTCCCTTAAATGGCTATGTTTGTGTTACAATTGTAGAACATTAGATTGGGATTGGTTAAGGGAAAAAATAGTGGTTCCATATCCATTTTAATATCTAATAAATGGATTTCATGAAGAATTATTCTACTAGTCAAGGCCATAACTCCTTCTTTCCATAAAAATGGAATTTATCATAACCATTGTTATATCCTAATATTAACAGTCATAGTACAAGGACTATATTATTAATTATTGAGATTCATAATGGGATTTTAAATCTAAAAGGCTATATAATGGTCCAATATAACCAAATTAGTTCATTTTATATTCGAATACATTATTTAATAAGGTATTAGTTTATTCACAAAGGGAAATTCATTTATAGAATTTTGGGAAATTAAATTCTTCCCAAATTTTTAAATTTATCTCTTGAATGTTCATTTCAAAAACAAAAAAATAGGGGTACTTTTATTTCATTTCCTCTTCCAGTTCCCGTTTTTTTCCTTGCACTGGTGGTTCTTCCATGACACATTGAAGAGCCGGGTTGTCTTTTTTGTGGAACTTTTTGTCAATGATCTAAGAACATCATTGTATGATTTCATATAAAATATCATTATATAAGGGTATAAACTATTTATTCAATATGTATTTGGATTCTAGTATGTACGTCCTCATGGGGGATACATGAAACCCATAATGTAATTGAGATTGGTTAGGTGAGAGTGTTTGTCCATAGGCCACCGCCCTATTGTGATCAAGGATCTCAAATGGGATGATGTGTCGCGGCCGAATATTTTCCATCTACCAAAGGCTTATAATTTTATAACATGGATATATATAAAAGGAGAAATTATATCCAATATCAAAATCTAGTTTTCACTGATGATTGTATACATATCCTTTTAGTTGGCTTTCTGTGTATTTTATATGGTATTGAGGATTTAAACCTTCTATGTCATCTCATGAATAATATTATGTCTAATATGTTTATGATATCCAAATTCATACTAGTTTTTTGTTGTTAGATATATCATCCCACACAATGCCTCATAAGTTTTCATATGAATGGTATAATGGAAACTATTGTTATATGAAAACTCTACTAGGTAAAGGTATTACTCCCAACATCCTTTGAAATTCATTGAATGTTATCTTAGTATATCCCCTAGATTTTAAATTGTTCTCTGAGACTGACCATTAATCTGAGAGTGATAATAAATACTAATACTCAGCTTTGTATCTAATGCTAGTTGAAGTCTTCTCCTGAACCTTGAGGTAAAACATGGACCTCAATCAGATATAATAGAAAATTAAACTCTATAAAGTCTTAAAATGACCATTATTTAAATATTCTTGAGTTATTCAAGAGAAAAATATGCCAGAATTGAAATTAAATGTGAAGACATTTTATGATAACTAAATACCACCTAAATGGTATTACTGACATTAGATGTCCTATGGAGTCCTATGATGATATATGTAGATACGTTTTTAAATCTTCATACTAGTAGGAGAAAGTTTTTCATTATACACATTGACTTATATCATTCATATTTGACTTCATGTCATATGAGGCATCAAGATACAAATTATTAAATATCTATATTCGTGTTATCCCACCACATCTAGAAGTTTCTTCTTAAATTATGGTTTTATGGGGCATATAGCTGAGTTTAGAAACATATAACTTCATATTTAGAAAAGTTTAACTATAGAATATTCACTTCCTTTATCAATCTCCCCATCATATTTTTTGGCCTCCTTGATCCTATCAATAATGGATGGGTGTTCATTATTTTATCAATTTAGTATAAATATCCTTTTATTATTCCCATTTCATTCCTTTTCATACTAACAAAAATTGGATCCCTTTAAATACTCCTCATGGATTGGGTTGCAATATCTTTTCTACTCAGAGCATCTGCCGCATTTTTTCTATCCCAAGATGGTACTGTGTTGAAAAATCATTATCATTGATGTGATTTGACCACATTATTTGGTGCATATTGATATTATTTTGTGTGAATATATAATTGAGACATTTATGATCTATATATGTTTCACACCTATCCCAATAGATATATTTTTACAAAATATCAAACATTAAGACATCTACCACCATTTTATATCATGTTTTGTGTTTTTATGCTAGTGGATCTTTAATTTTAGAGATAAATTGGCTATAAATTCTTTATCATTCAAGAGAACACAACTCATGACCATTGTGGATGGATCATTTCAGATCAAAAATACTTTCCCACTAGTGGGTTATGTAAGCATAGGTGCAGGGATTAGACTCTTGTTTAACTCTTTAAATATCTCCTCACACTCATTTGTCTAGAATAGATTAAATCATTTTCATGTTATATTGGTTAGTGGGATTGGACATCATGAAATTTTCCAAAAACATTTAATGATAGAACCCCATTAATTGAAGGAAACTATGGATATATGTCAAATATGTTTGTTTGGTCCATCAATTTCCTTAATTTTTAAATGATCCATAAATATTCATTTACTAGTGAAAAAATTCCCATGGAATTTTACTTTCTCCATCCAAAACATACATATACTGTAATTCACATATTACATTTCCATTCATAATTCCTTTAGTACCACATCCAAATAATCCCCATATTCCATTTTTTCTTTGGATTAAATAAGAATATCATATATAAAAAGTAACAAAAATATATCGAGGAAATCCCTAAGGACTCTATTAATTAAGTACATGAAGATAGATAAATCATTAATGAGTCTATATAGAATCTCTATAAACTCATAGTGCCAATACCATTAATGAAAGTCAGTCCTTGGGATATCATCCTTCTTTACATTTACATGATAGTATCCCAACAAAATATCTTCTATAGAGAAGTACTAGACTCTATATATCTGATCAAACAACTCAGCAATCCATGTAAGAGGAATTTTTTTCATTATTGTGATCCTGTTAATATCACGATAATCAATGAAGATTCCAAATGACCAATCCTTCTTCAAGGAAATTACTAGTTCACCCCATGTTAAAGCTCATAGGTGTATAAAACCTTTTTAAAAATTCTCATTATGTTTCTTTTGATATCTTTATATTAATTAGTGTCCATTATATATGGAGTCTTAGTTATTGGGAAAGCCCATGTATAATATTTATTGATAAATAAATCTCATGACTTAAAGCGAAGATATAATTTTTTTGGGAAACCCATCTACATATTCCTTTATAATGGGTATGTTATAAAGGATGATATTTTCCTTCATCTCAATCATTTTATCTATATGTGTTTAACCATAAGGTAATAATTTCCATTCTATAGATGATGATTAAAAAAGAGATTCAACATCCACATTAAACTTTTATATAACCATACGGTAATTAATGACACATAGGGGGATTTATTTATCATAGAAATTTATATTTTATAAATATAAGGAGCATTATTCCATACATATATTTTCATTGAATTTCACTAATGTGAGTATCACAAGGTTTATTGGGATGTTTATCTAAAAAATGTTGATAAGGGTTGAGATATATTATTGGGATGTATTTATTTCCCCATCTTTAATTTTTTGTGGTAACTCAACTTCAATGATTTAAGGTAGTGTTTGAATAGTTCAAATAAACTTGTGTGACATGAAAGAATGTGTATAACACCAATCATGTAGGATATCTGATGTTCATGAATGGATTATTAGCCTATATTTCACTAGTTGATCCATGTTCTAATCATTTCATTCATATCAAATAGACATAGGGATGATAACCTCCAACCTATTAAACATTTATACGAAAAACAATGAAAATTTATGAGATAACTCTTAAATGAAGTATGTTCCTTAATCTATTAATTTATTGGGTTCAATCAATGTTATTCATGGAATTTCCAATACATAAACATTAATGGGAATTTTTATTCCCATCATAATGGTTCAAAAGATATTATAAATTTTCTAAATAATATCCCCTAAGAGTGTTATAATAGTTTTTCATCTAGTCCTCCTTATTTTACCTCAAGTGATGATTGAGTCAAAACCCAATAATCCCTTTTTATGACTATTACTCCTAGGTACAACTACGCCAGAGCCACATCCACATGTAGTATTCATAAAGCGAATTTTTGAATGGAAACCACTTACACTATATTTTACCATAATTTAGTGAGTTTTTAAAATGTTTTTTATTATCCTTATGGATTTTTTAAATTATTTTTTCTAATTAAAATCTCCAAAAATAAATAGACTTTCCTTTGACAGTAACTATGATGACCCATATCTTTAATACACCTTAATTCATGATTTATTAGATAAAGACACACATAATACAATCTCAGAATAAATAAGGGCCTAGTGTCTTAGGGGAATATGGTACATAGAAAAATAACATGAAATATGGATATAATAAAATTATTTAAAAACATCTTAACATGCATATATATTTTAAAAATATTTTAATATTTCATGGGAAAACCTAGGTACATATATATGAATGGGCTAAAATACATTTAGATGTATGAGAATAATAAAATAAAAACATGATTATGGGAATAAAATTTAGTAAAGACGCATATTGATTTGAAATAGAAGGGGTGATAATCCTAGACATGAACAACAAATTATGTTGTAAAATGATACAGTCCAAGAAATAGAGTAATGTTGAAAAAATTTCAACATGAAATCATAAGAATAATTCAAGTATAATAGTTGCTTCATAATAACATATTGTGATTAGGATAAACTCCCAGGCACCCAATGAGATATCACTTGGGATAAAAATAGTACCCAATGTGCTGGAGGGATATATAATTCTGGTCCAAATCATTACATTCATATCATTTACATGAATTTGTGCACCATATATATCATAAAAAATTAGATATATTTTCAAAACATTTAACCCTGTAATTTTAAATTGTTGGGTACATACATGGATGTCTCAAATAAATTAATAATGTGTATAACAATGTGAATACCCTTGAGTAGAAAACTGAAGATGGATATTCACTAAAAAATGTTTTCTATGGGAAATCACAAGATAATTTCTACAATATTACATGTGTAAATAATGTTTTATAGAATGGGTGAATTGAAGTGAAAGGTGGTATATCCTTACATTGGAATCATAAATATAGTAAATATATGTCTAAAACACATTACAAAAATAAATATTTGAAATAAATTTTGATAAGTACAAATAAGGAACTTGAAATAAAAATAATAAGAGATATTCAATTACTTCAACATAGTAACAACTTTTTTTAAAGTTTTAATGAGAGGGGACAAATTATATCCCATTATTAGAATATAAGTTTGATAGTAATGTGTTGTTAAAAATGAATTTAAATTAAAATAAATATATACTTAAACGAATTAATAAAAAATGTGCTTGAATGGAAAAGAAGATATGGACCTCGTACCTTGAGAGGGTGCTTCAAAAATATCATGACGAGATTCTTAATAGATTGTTAACTACTTGGGAGGAATATAAATAGGGATTAAGAGATGAAATTCGTTCTCATGGGGTTTTGAGTGAAGAGTAGTGGGAGGTTGGGTGGGTATTTATAGAAAAATGTTAGGGAATTCATTATTAATATATGAACGTAGGTTTGGACTATATATGATTATATAACAAAAACCAAAAAATATCCCATGGTTTTTTCTGATGTTTTCTACCATAAAAGAGTGGTTTATAATATTTTATAATTCCAATAACTGAGCATATTTAAAAACACCATTCGTGGAAGTGATACATATTTATAAATAACTGGTTTTGAAAACCTAAAATTCAATATTTATGATGGAGGATTCATTAAATGTTTATAAACCTAACATAATAACTTCAAAAATACATTCTATTAAATGGGAAATATATATTTGGTATTGGATAACATTATATAATATATTAAATCACTTTTCATCCATTATAATGACATAAAATTGACCATATAATTGTACCCCATTTAATTATTACACAAAAATCGACTATCTCAAAAAAATTATAAAAAATTAATCATTACATAATTTTGGCATGCTTATTTGAAAGATAATAATTATTTGGCCAATTTTTTTACAAATTTTAGAATCTTCACATTAAAATAAAAATCCTTATTTATTATAAAATAATTATGTTTAAAAAACTAAAAATTTTCATGCACTTATTAATATTCGATTTGACATGATTAAATTATATTGCAGATTTTATATAAATAAATACTATTTAATAATATTATTTGAATATAATATTTATTTGAAAATTATTTAATTTATCAATATATTGTTAAAACCATATATTTTCCAAAAATAAAATTATGGTTCCTTTGTATCAATATATAATTTTTATCAACTAATATATATATATATATACGTATATAAAAAGTAACAATGAAAATGGATAAGAATAATTATTATTTTAATTAGAGTAAAATAGACTCATTCGTACTACTAGGGTTTATATACATTCACCATTATTACACCAATGTACACCCAAAGGGAAAGGTTTATTATGGTTTCACATTTTTGGGTGGTTCAGTGAATAGGTTTTGGGTTATGATATTGATAAGATTAAACTTTTTCTTTAAATGGTTATGTCAATGTTTCATTTGTTGAATTTTACCATGGAATTTGTAAGGGAATATCCCAATGACTCTATATCCCATTGAATCTCTGCTAAATGTGATTCATAGGGTATGGTCCTACTGGTTCAGTCCCTCTATACATTTGTCTATGAAAATGTACTTTATCAAAACCATTAATATACAATAATCTTAATGTTAATTCTATGACAACAATATTATCAGCCACTAATATTTTTAATGGTATTTTAGTTCTGATAAGGTATATAAAGACCAAATATAAAAAATATAGTTCACATGTTTTCTATAAATATAATACATAATAATGTATTTATTCATTAACAATGGGAATTTCATTTATAAAAGTGTGGGGTATTAAACAACATTCACCTCTATTATACTTGAATACACTAGGATTTCATCAATTAACAAACATTAAATAGGTATAGTAACTCCTGAAACACCATGTTCATTATTCCCATGAACTATATCATTGTATTAATGAATCTAAAGCGGAACACCAAAAATTAAAAACACATTTATATACACCTAAATAATGTAACCTTAATGACAAAATTTATCACATGTATTTGATGATACCTTATCAATTAATTAATTAATTTGAACTAGTTGTCACTCATAAATTTATAGAATTATAGTTCATTCCTAAATAGTGGAAACTAGTTCTCAAACACCTCTTAATTATTCCCATGATAATTTTAAAAAATATGAGTTGTAAAATTCCTTATTTAAAATCAACATTAAAGCTCCTCAAGGGGATAAACTAGGCTGTATGAATCCCTTCGACAAAAAAATCATCAATCTGAACTTGAAAATCATATTTATTTGATGTTCATATCCTATAAAGAAATACAAAAAACATAGAAACACCAGGTTATAAATATATATTGAACTTTATTTCATAGTAAAGGGTTAATGCTACATAATTTTCTAGATAAACATCCATAAAAACATCTAAATCTCTCAATAACATCTCCTCCATCACATTCATTGATATTGATATAAATCCTTTAAAAATGATGAAATATGGTATATAATTTTCAATAAATTAAATTATATCTCATTCCAAAAAGTTTACCATTTCCATATTATAAAGAATTATCAATCTATGATAGTTGTAAATAGAGGCTCGTAAAAAGTACAACCAATTCATACAACGGATGAAATTGAATAGTAATATTTCACTCACACCCCTGAAAAAACACTAATCAATTTACTAGGGTAGAGAACAACAAGGGTCCAAAAATCCAATCGATCTAATGTTTTAGTTCTCAAAAAATAATATGTATTAAAATATTATATAGATCATATTTAAATCAGTATATAAGACAAGGTATAATATAAGTAAATAATACCTCAAATGATATTCAATTCTTATGTTGTTAGAAACTCTATCACATACATACTTCTAAATCCTAAACTACTGACCAATTGTACCTAATATTGTTCACACCATTTTTCATGCCGATATTGAGTACAATTAGGGTATGGAAAATCACTCAGTTTTCCACTTGCTACACCATCTCACATCGATGGTTTGAAATCCGGAGGACTAGGATGTTTTTGAAAATGTTGAAGAGGTAATTGATGTTGGGATATAATTTGAGAATAATGAGGATCCTCTAACTGCCCCCTACTGGATACATTCTATCGGCTAATAAATGATGGGAATATATAAATTTTTATATTGTTTCCTAATTTAGAAATAGAAATTAATTTATGAGTTCTTGGTAGAAATATAAGAACTACCAAATTGAAGTAAATAAGAGAAGATAGTATAAGGGAGAATCCTTACTAGTTGAAAACTAAAATAACCTAAAAATTAAAGCTTCTCATTATAAATTCACTCCCTTTTAAGTTAAAATGAATCCTACATTAAATAAAATATGTTTTCCCTTAGTTATTCTCAACCACATAATCCTTTTTGAGAACCTCAATAAATTTCATCAACGGTAAAAGATTAACCTTGTGTTTTAATAACCCATGTAATCAATGAGTAAATTATTTTTATATTTACTAATAAAATTTATTTATAGATTTATCTTCTTTATAAAAATATTAAGTGATTCTTAAAACAAAAAGGAAATAATTTCATTAACCTCTATTATTATAAGGTTTTATAAAAAAAAAATTCTTTAAAATTATTGATTTTTTGTTTTGAAAGTTAATTAAATTTTGGAATTCATCATTTTAGAATTATACTATGAAGAAATTTATAGATTTTTTAGAAATTATTGATTTTTCAAGGAATAGTGAATAAATAATGTTTTTATTGGAATTTTGTTTTCTTTTAGAGTATTTACTAAGTTAAATTAAATTATGGAATATTGTAAATTTTTATTATTTCATTATTATTTAAAATAATTCAAATATGGTATTTGAAAAAAAATTTATTCTGGAAATTAGTTTAAAATCATTTATACTTCAATGTGGAATTTTTCTGAAAAAAAATTTAATACATATTTTTGATATAATTTTAAATTATATTATTCCACTTTTGTGAATTTTATCTTGAAAAATGGATTCTATATTTTAGAATATTTTTTAAAAATTTAATAAATTTTTCCCTTTTATTATTTTCAATATTCATAGTAAACCTAGTAATTCTTGCTAACAAAATAAATGGTAAATCTAGTAATTAATGTTAAAAATAATGTGATACTGACTATATGAAAACCCTACACATGATTTAATAATTTTAGATGATTATGTATTTCCCATAATCATCCAAAATTAGAAAATTTGGCATTTTTCCATTTAGATATGATTTTAAAATTTCTTGTATATAAGTGAATATAAAGAAACAAATTCTATACCCATTCTTTTATAAAGTATATTATTTTTTAAAATGAGGATAAAAAGATGATATATTTTAGAATAAAAAATTTAAATCTAAATAACTATGTATAATGTTAATTTATTTTAAAATTTTAATGAGTAAATAATTACCTAAAAATCTCACGCAAGGCTAATGTTGAAATTATTCAAGTAATAGAAGAATTAAATAAATGATATTAAATATGATAAAAATAATTTGATTTGAATGACTATTTTTTTATATGATTTCATTTGATTGAAAATTCATTTTATAGAGGTTTTTATTCATTTTATTTTAATTCTATTTTTGTGTGGTAGTATTACAAGTCAAATTAAATGAATAGTTCTAAAATTGACCTTAATGTTATTCAATAATAAATATAAATTTATTAAATTATTTAAAATTTGTAAAAAATATACATTTATCCAAGTGAGCGGGATAGGATTTATTATATGAACCTTCTTCTATTTATGGTAATCTTTTAATTTCATTATAACTATATTAAAATCTTAAGAGTAAGAAACATTGATATTACATTAATTGTCAAAATGGTTTAAAAGAAATTATTAGGTTACAAATGTCATCTAATCTTGTCAAAACATTATTAGGTAAGATTATTTAAACATATACATATATCATATTATAATATAATCAATATTAATCCATTTTAACTTAAGAATAAATTTATTCAAATTTAATATTTTAAGAAATTCCAAGAGTACCCCATCCAACTCTTATAATGGGGAACCACTTATTCTCTTTTCATAACACATAAAATCTTTTTGGTTATGAAAAAACCTACCCAAATACCTTATTAATATCCTACCCCTTGTTTTATAGTCCTTGTTTTTATGTAATAAAAAATTCATAGGTCTTAATGTGTAAATCAGAGATGGTTTTCCAAAGAAGTTGTGTAGTTCTTAGCAGAACATTTTTGTAATATTTCTACTTCCACCTCCTTTAAATGATCTATATACAAGATTATATAATAACATAATTTTATCCCATATAATTATATGTTACTATATTAATTTAATAAAATATATACTTCTACACACTACTTTAAATGGGAAATAGATCCATCATTTGTGTGTATGGAATATTACAACTTCAAGGACTGAAGTAATTTGTTTTCCATCACCACCTATCACAGCTCACTATAAAAATGAATTTAATGTATGTATAATATATTCATGACATTATTATAATTATATAAATAAAAATATAACCCTTGTATTCTTACATTTTTATTCACTAAAAAATGATAGTGTTGTTTGTGTGTATGTGTTGACTACCACCTCTACAAAGCGATGTGATTCATTTTCAAAACCATATCATATATATTATATATATAAATTTATATAAATAAATAAGATGGTATTTTTGATATTATGATAATTTTTTATATAAAAAATACTACTTATCTAATTTCAATTGTGATCATTGAAAAATGGAAATGTTATACTAGCAAACGTATGACCTACTGTCTTCATGAATGTAATATAGTTTGTTTTTTATTACCATAATTCATGGATGATTTCTAAAGTATTATATATATATATAATAATTATTTCACTATTATTATTCTATATTTGATTTAATAATGACCTATTTGACCATAGTCAACAAATTGAAGTCATTTTTGACATATAACTTGAATATCAAAAAAATTTCTAACCTGAACATAAATGATTATGTAGCTGTGTCTAAAAATGTAACATTTGTAATAAAAGAAAAAATAAACCAGAAAAAGGTTCTCAAGTAAGTCAATTTTTAACATAATTTCGTTATTCATTAAGATAATTAATGCATGTGCTGATCCAAACTTGAGATTAGGGACTTTCTTTTAAAATACCTCTTCTAATGTTTCCCATTCAACACTTCTTCACCAATTTACCTATTTTAAAAATTATTATATAGATGTTTTTATATGAACATAAATTATTTATAAAAGAAATGTTATATCTCTATTTAATTTCATTCAAATGTTTTCCAAAAGGGAAATTTTTATGGAATTTTGGGATTTAATTACAACAGTCAAAAGAAATATTCTATTTCAATGTATATAGAGAAAATTAATTTTCCCACTATTTTAAATAATACTTTTTGGGTAAATTTAATTCATTTAATTATTTAATAAAAAACCTCTTACAAATTTTCTAGGTTTTTTGTAAATGAAATTGTGTTTTGATATGGAAGAGGTATTTTGATATCTGAATTTTTTTATAACTGTTTAAGTTTTTTTCAATGGATTTTTCATGAAAATTTCAAGAATAGAATTTTATATTAATGATATAATTCAAGAAAATTATATATGATAAATGTGTGAGATTGATAAATCTTATATGACAGATTGAGCTCCATTATATCTCATAGTGAACTAGTGTGATCGATACTTATTAGACGTAGGGTCTGCCCCAATATATCTCACGAATATATTCTATAATGTTTTCATTCCGAATTGGAAAATAGGAGGGAGTTACTAAATTTTTTCTCTTATATATTTAGTTATTATCTAATTATTTTATCACTGGTTTAAAATTTTCTAAAAATAGTTTCCCTAAATTCTCATAATGGGGTTTTTGTTTTTTATTATCATTTTTAAACTTTATCTACGAGAAAGAAATAATATGTATTTTTCATGTGGAAATTATTTAATTAATTCACTCAAAGGTCATTAATGTAAAGATAAACATTTCATGGGATTTTATGTTTTTCACTGGGCTAACAGATTTCATTAAATTTTTGTAACTAATAGATCTTTTTTTGTTCATCACATGTTTTTAAATGGATTTAATTGGATTGAAGGATGAATAAGGGAAAAGACAAAGTGTTGTTGAATGTTATAAATATTTTTCCTTAAAAGTTTGAATATTTTATTTGAAAAGATCTATTTTTTTAGATAATTATATATTGACTATTGGTGTACATAAATTATTATATGGTTTTTTACGTACAATCTATGTCCTAATTCTCTAAAACATTGAAACATAAAATTTCATCAAATACAAGAGAATTCATTCTTGAATTAAAACTTGAGATTGTAAAATCATTAAAGATGGCTCGTTATAGTCTGTATCAATGTAATTATTTAACTGAATTTAGCGATTAGGATAATATTAATAGAATACAATTATAATATTATACATTATTAGTATGTTTAAATTATATAACATTTGAATATTATTATGTTTATTCATCTAATCCGTGTCTATCCATAATGGTTTTATATATAGGAAATATAATGATAATCTAGGATGGTATTGAGAGGGAAATATCCTTCCCAATTAGAATCCCAAAATGGTTGTAATTAGAAATGAGCAATTTTTTCACAGAAATGGAATAATTGAAGGAGGAAATAAATCATGGTGGAATCTATATTAGAGAGAAACCATATTTTCCAAAAATAATCCTATTGATTAAAAAAATTCATGAAACAAAACCCTCTAGAATTCAAGGAAATGTTGGATCTAGTGGTTGTCTAAGGAAGGAAGATTTATTGGTAAAATATATTTATAGTCATGGGTGCTCATAGTGTTAAAATTTAACACTTTTCAATTATCATTTTGGAGGTGAACTAATAGATATTGGTTTTTTGTTAGTAATAGGAGATAGAAAGAGGATCTTTACACCAAGTAATGAAACAAATTTAAGAATATTTTCCTTGAAAAATATATCCCTAAAATTATTTAGCTTAGTATGGGGAACCATTTCTTGGAATTGAAGTTAAATATAGAGGATTAAGTAGCTATATATAAAGATAATTTTTCAAAATTGTAAAGGTATGCATTAGATTTTATTTAGGGAATTTATAATCAAATAAATATATTTTAATCAGGTTTGAAATTAATATTATGAAGATACATGGATGAACAAGAATTTAAAAGTTACAAGAATGTATTTCTTTCATATTGATAAAGATGAGATAGAGTTCTGTCGAACGTACGTTCACTGAGATGTCAAGAGAAATAAAAGTCCAAGGTGGAAGGAAATGGAAAATAATCCCAATATGAAATCCGGTGTTAACCCCTTCATGTTCGAAGTATTAAAAACAAAATTTCAAGGAATGTATAATTGGATATGGAAAGTGTTACCAATTTAGTATGTTTGGTCATTGGTCTTGTCAATAAAAAAATAGTCATAAAAATAAAGGAATGTGTTAACAAATATCCATCCATTGGTGAGATGTTTCATTTGCAATGAGTTAAGTCATTATGATGACTTGTATCCAATGTTAGTTATATAGTATATAAATCATAAATTTGGTAACAGAAAGGTGAGGAAAACCCATTTACTACTATTATGGTTCATGATTATCCATCTAATCATGTGGTGATAAGTACGATAATTTTTTTTCGAAGTTTGAAAAAACATTTTATGACTCTATATCTTCCCATTCTTTAATTTCTAATAAGTTTGAACTTAAAATAAGAATATCACCTCAAAAAATGATGGTATAAATTTTGATTAAAAATCCATGTGGAAATATTGAAGCAACCAGGATTATTATAAATTGTCATATTGTTATTAATGGAAGGTAATTTCCTATAATTTTTTTAACTATCCATAGTACTATTTTATATTTTTTTTTGGAATAGATCGGCATTCGGATTATCTTTCTCAGAAGAATTTTGAAGCTAATAATGTTTTATTTAATGATTTCACAACTATTATAACCCACCAATAAGTAGGGAAATTATTTATAAATAGAAATATAAGTTACACAACTCATTATTTTTATAATAAATGAACTATAAAAATATTTTTTTTGATAGTAGTAAAACAATACATAGATTTTTTTATCCTTGGTGAGTTATCTGGTGTTATAAGTAATTATAAAGTTCAATTTCTAAAATACTTATTATAAGGAACAAATCCAATATCAAAACACCCATATAAAATGGATCAAGAAGTAATTTTGGAATTGAAAATTCATTTACATAAATCTCATGATATTGGATTAATTCATCCTAGAACATCACCATGGGGTTATCCTATTTTTTTAGAATAATAATGGTTACTTGAGTCTTTTCATTGATTACAGTTCTTTGAATAAAAACCCTTTTACAAAAAAGTATAATTTTTCACATATTAATGATTTTTTTATTAGAATTAGTGATTATAACATTTTGGGAAGATTGATTTTATGTTGGGGTTAAATCGGTTGAAGGTGAAAGGGGAATATATCATAAAAACTGTGTTTGAGACTATATGTAGTCATTGATTGTTTTTATTTTTTTGGTTGGGATTTATATCGAACAAGAATTACTTATGGCTCTTATGAATAATGTATTCAATGAATATTTGGGTATGTTATTTATCATTTTTATTAATAAAATATTGATGTCTTCTAAAATTCATGAGGAACATTAAAGAAATCAATAGACTATTTTTTAAACCACCAAATAAAAGAAACTCTTTTGAATGTTTATTAACTATAATTTTTTTATAATATATCTCCTTACATGGATGAATTGTAAACAAATATGGCATAATTGATGACACTTATAGTTATAATGTTGTTGATTAATAGACCAAAAATATCTATGTTTTTGAGATTTATATATTTATTTTTCTTGTATGATATTATCAGTAGTTTGTTGATAATTTTCCATAGTTTTTCTAGTCCACCAAATAATTTAACTCAATAGGGTGTCAAATCTGACTCGAAAAATATATTATGATGTCTATTTTTAGGAATTAAAAACAAAATTGGTGAATTATCCATTTTTGGACTTTCCTTCTAGATATTATGATATTTTCATCTAATGTGATTCATCTTTCTAGGGAATTGGTTATTTCATGACCCAAAATCATTAGGTTATTTCTTATGCTTCACGTTAAGAAAAAAATCATGAGTTAAATTATCGTACACATGATTCGGATTCAAAATATGTGTTTTATGTTAAAAAATATAGAGAAATCAATTGAATAGAGTAAAATGTGAAAAAAATATTGATCATATAATTTTGAAGAACATATTCACCCAAAAAGAGGTGAACATGTGGTAGAGAATGTGGCCAGAACTGATCAAGGATTATGACTTCCAGATTTGTTACCATCTTGTAAAATAAAAAAATTTAACTAATTATTTGAGTTAGAAAAATAGTATTAAATTTACCTAGAAACATTTAGTACATAACCCTTTCGTTAATGATAATATCTATCAGAAGTAAATAATCATGTTCATAAGGAAAATCATTAGTAATAAAAATAGGAATAAATTTTTATGAAGGGTAAGTATCTCAAATTTAATGTTGGGAAACAATCTTTTTTGAGATTTTTAAAGATATTATGTTTGAATTATTATTCCCATTTGAAGATATATTTGTTGGTGAAGCTCATAGTTCCATATTTTATTCTTCATAGAAGTAATAATATGTAGAAAGACCATTGAGTGTTAAAATTGTCATATGGAATGAAAACGGATATTGCTTACTTTACCATGAAATTATTGATTTGTCAATAGGTTAATGAAGAAAAAAATTATGGAAGGGTATTCTCCATTTTTTTCCAGTTCTATAAAAAAAATAGAACAATATATATGAATCTATTTGGTGGGATGTTCAAATATATATCGATGAAATATTGTGACTTTGGTTACTATTGAACAACTAACTTTATTTATGAATTTCCATCCCAATAGAGATACATTATATTTAAATAACAATTCATGAATTTACATTATTGAAATAGTCCGGTCACATGGAGTTCCTCTCTCTATTGAATCAAATAATGATCCCAAGTTCACAAAATATTTTTAGAATGGACATATGAAGTAATTGGGTACTAAATTAGATTTCACTACAAATTTTGATCATAAATATGATGGATAGTCTAAGAGAGTGATTCATAAATTGGAATACTTGGTTTATTATGTTTCAATTGATTACTAGGGATGTTGTGATTAATATTTTTCATTGATTTATTTTTCTCATAATTTACTATTTCATTAATGTATACATATGGAAAATTTTGAGGTATTATATAAAAAGAATATTCTAACTCTATATTTTTGGGATGATGTAGGATAACAAAAGTTTATGGGACTATATTTTTTTGATGAAATGGATGACATGGTGAATATGATTCATCGATATATACAGATGTATTAAAGAAAATATAAAATTTATAAAGATAATTGGTGGAAATGGATTTATTTCAATGTGTCAGATCATGTTTTTATTAAAGTATCTCCTTGAAAAAGTGATCCTTTTTTTGGAAATAAGGGAAATTTATGTCCGCAGTTCCTTGGAACCTATGAAATCATGGAGAACGTTGGAGCAGTTTCCTACTGAGTGGATTTTCCTTTGAGTATATCCTAGTTATACATCGTTTTATACATTTCAAGGTTAAAAGAATATGTGTCAAATTCATCTCATGCTTTGAGGACTCAAGTAGTTCAATTTGAAGATAACATTTTTTATGAGGAAAATAAATTTATATTATTGACCATATATATTAGATATTTTTTAATAAGAAAATTTATATTGTTTATGGTTTTGTGGAAAACCATGTGGTTTATGAAGCAACATGTGAATCGAAATATGTAATGGGGGAAACATATCCCAACATGATTAATTAGTGAATACGATTACAAGTATATAATTTCCAAAAAGGTAGAATAGTGTAAGAAACTTGTTAATCATAGATTAAATCTTGTTTATATTTGTTAGTATTCATTAATTTTAATGTTATATTTAATATAAAAATATTGAGTAATATTTAAATTAAAAAATAAATAGTTTAATTAAACTCTTTTCTTATAATTTCTTATTTAAATTTAATTATAAAAATATATAATTTGAATATAAATAAGATAAATTTAATTTTTTTGTTTATCTTATCAAAATTATCATAAAATTAATTTTTGAGAATTATTTATAAATATTGATTTTCCAATGAATGGTGAGAAATAATAATTTTTATTGCAAAATTTATTTTCTTTTTGAACATTTACAAAGTAAAATTGCATTTCGGATTAGTTTTATAAAATAATTATTTCATTTTGATTTAAAATCAATTCAGGAATGTTTTTAAATGAATTTTATAATTGAATTTATTATAAAAACATCATATAGTCAAAAAAATAATTGTTTAAAACAAAACAATTGTTTTTCATCGCACTTTTTCGGTAAAATTTTAATTTTAATTTTTTACACATTTTGGAATTGAATCGTGAAAAATTAATTCAATTTTTGGAATCAATGGGTTTAAATTTGGTAAATACATCCCATTTATTTTTATTCAATTTAAATATTAATTACAAATTTTTATTACCATGTTAAAGGGTAAATCTAGTTAATAAGGTTAACAATAATATTATAAGTTCTATAAAGTAAAAAATAAAAAATGAATTAATTTTATTTTAGGATTATATATCATTCATAATCTTAAAAAATTCTAATATATGGACTTTTTTGAAATTTTAGATAATTTTTACATTTATTATATTTAATTGAATAAAAATCCAAAAATGTCACGCACTTTCTTTTAAAAACTATAATAGTTTTAAAATAGGGATAAAAATAGGATATTTTTTTCAAAATATTTATTTAAAAAAAATTCTCACACTAATTATTTTGAAATTTTAATGATTGAAAAGTAACTTAAAATATTATGACATAGTAATGTAGTAA
Organism: Viscum album; assembly: GCA_963277665.1. Lineage (NCBI taxonomy): Eukaryota > Viridiplantae > Streptophyta > Magnoliopsida > Santalales > Viscaceae > Viscum > Viscum album. The sequence continues at coordinate 345,448,878 of OY728141.1, forward strand.
TTTTTAATTAATTGAAAAACAAAATAAACGATATTAAAAACGTTATAATTCATATGATTTGAATTAAACAATGTATTTTAGATCTTTTTAGATGAAAAATATGTATTAGAGAGTTATGGATGTATTGGATTCTAATTCCATTAGTTTATATTAGTTTTAAAAGTGAAATTAAATGAATACTTCCAAAATTGACATTAATGTTTTTTTTAATAAATTAAAATTTAGGAAATGATTAAAATTAATGAAATTATTATATTCAAACTTGTGAATTGGAAATGGTTTACTAAATAAAAAATGTTCCACTTATTTTTTTGTTATTTTATAGTAATATATTAAGCCCGTAAGAATAAAAATTATTCATATCATAGTAATAATCCAACTGGTTTATATAAAAATATAAGGTAAATGTGATCCAAACTTGTCCAAATTTTATTGGATGAGATTATTTCAAAAAAAATCAGGTTATATTATATTCTTATAAATTTATAGACTTTTTTACATCAAAATTAAATTATATTAATTTGATATTTCAAAATTTCTAAAACTATCCCCCCTCTCTTATAAAAGGGAGTCTGTTTATCTCTTTTCCTCACACTTCAAGAGATTTTTCTTCAATAAAATACTACAAAACTTCCTTAATAACATAACTCCATACATTCTAGAGTCATTATTTTAGGAATAATATGTACCTTTTTGGTCATAAGATGCAACGAAAAAAGATGTGGTTTAAAGAGGACATATATTTCATAAATGATCATTTTTATTTTATATATTTTTCAACATCCTTCAACTATTCCTTAAACTAGATGATATAATAAAATAAGTATATTAAATATATAAATATGATATAAGTTTAACGTAATAACCTAAATCTATCTCCAAATTTTATCAAATGTGAAAAGAATATTTCATTTCTGTGTATGACAGACTTCCACCTTACAGACTGGTGTGATTTGTTTCCCATCACCGCCTCTCAATGCAGCTTAAAATGATATATTTATTATATATATATATATATGATATTCTTGAAATATTTATTATTTTATAAGGATAATATAGAACCTATTTTATAAACTTCTCATTCACAAAAAATTATAACGTCATTCATGCGTAGGTATATATTACCACCTACATGAAGCCATGTGATTCATTTTTCATCCCCACATCACAAAAATTATATATATAAGTATATAAAAAGAAATAATATGGTATTTATGTTAATATTATCATTATTAATTTCAAAATTGTACTTAACTTCTTTTCATAATGATCATTAAAAAATGTAAATGTTACACATGCGTATGTACAACCTATAGTCTCAATTAGTGCAACCTAGTTAATTTTTCATAAACATATTAAATGGGTAGTTTCAAAATTATAATATATATATATATAAGAATTATGTTTTGATTATTACTCTATATAATATTGAATAATGAACTATTTGACCACATTTAACCAACTGATGTTATTTTCCACATATAAGTCGAGTATTATAAAACAATTTAACATGAACATAAATAATTAAAAAAATTTATATAAATTGGCATAGAGTGAAATAAAATATAATAATATAGAGTAAAAATATACTTGATAAAGTAAATAATTAGAAAATTTTTATTATTCGGTATGATATGTAACACATGTGATGCATTGAGCATTAGTTAAGGGGATTTCTATTAAATATCCTCTTTTAATGATTGCCTTGAAACGTTTTTTCTACAATGTTCATATTTTAAAAATTATTTTATGGATGTTTTTATATGTATATAAAATATTTATCAGAGAAATTTTTGGTCTATTTATAATTTATTTTAAATTTTTTCAAAATGGAATATTTTTACTAAATGTTTGAGTTTTATTACAAAAGACAGAAGGGATGGTTTATTTTAACATATAATAAGACAAAAAAATCTCCCACAATAATAATGGTTATTTAATTTTTAGATTCCATTATAATGTTTCAGGTTTTCCTCAAATAAATACCCTCTTTCACTTTTTCATAGAATTTTGGAAATGAAAATCAGTTTTGAAAAAAATGATATTTCGATATCAGAAAGTTTTATTCATATGGGTTTAAAATAGTTTTTCAAATTTATTACAATTATAAGTTAATGTAAGAAAATATTTATTCATGATATGGAAATTTTTAATTATAAATGTGAAATAGGTGAGCCTAATACAACTTCTACAAATGTTGGAGATCCATTATAGCTCATGAAAAATGGGTGAGCCCGATACATCTAATAAGAAGTGTTAACCCCATTATCTCTCTATAATTTATTAGGTAATTTCCTTTTATTATTATTAAATAAGGGAGGGGTTTACCAAAGGGTTTATCTTATGTATTTAAATGTGCTCTAATTATTTATTACACATGTTTAAAATGTTTTATGAATATAATTTTTATAATATTCCTAAAATGTTTTTTATTTTTTTGATATGGGTTTTGACTGATTTATTTAAGGAAAGAGTATGTGTGAATTTCATGGGGTAATGATTTTTTTCATTATTTCAAAGAATATAAAGATAAAATTAAATAAGCCATGGGTAATCATATTTTTGAGATGGTTATGATATTTCGTTATCTTATATATGTCACCGAGGTTTTTTGTTCATATCCCATGTTTTAAAAAAAAATTCCTTAGGGTATATGGATGGGTAAGGGAAAGTAAGAATTAATGTTGATATTCAAGTAGTTTTTAATGAAATGAAAAGATATATTATTTTAAAAGTTCTATTTTTGAGTAAAAATGATACTGTATAGAATTGTAAACATTATAATATAAGGTTGTTTGTGTAATATTTATTTCCTAATGATATACAATTATAATCCCAAAAATGTCCTAAAATATAAGAGTATGAATTTTTGACATAAAAATCATTATTATAAAATTTTCAGGGATGGTTCCTTATAGGTTTTGAGTCATTGGTTAAATGGTTTCTACAAGACATTTCACACTTTTACTTTCTATTGGATATAGATTAGGGGAATAAAATTTTGGCTTCATGAACTTCACCTTAAACATGCACACACCAGATACCCATATCAGTTGGTGAGTGAATCCATCTATTATATCGATTGAAGAATCAAGGATATTAACTTATTCAAGAATTAAATCCAAAAAATCTTCAATTTATCCTTCAAAGCATCATTATCACCAAGATACAGGGTCTTATATATCCACATTGTTCTATCAAAAATTCAATGATTAATAGAATCCAATTCTATACTCATACTCAGATAAACCAAAATTAAATCCCCACCGCCTAAAATACACAATTTTATAATCCACCATCAATTTCTATAAGTTAAAATCTATTAATCCAATAATATTGAATTATTTTAGAGTATTTTGGTTCATTTTATGTTCCTCCCTCCAAATTTTTCTACCATCAAACAAATTTATAATTAAGGATGATATGGGAAATACACATAATTTTATACCCTTTAATCATTACAATCTATTTTATGAAAATTCATGAAAATTTAAAAGTCCTTTCATTATATTACATGGTTGTTATATATCTTAGACTGTTTCGCTAGCCTACATCACATTCTATGCTCAAATTGTATTATTTACTTAACAAAAAATGAAATCTTTCAAATTTCCTACATTAAAATTAAACCTATAATAAAATAAAGAAATTATAATACTTTTTTATGAACCTATTATAAAATAAAAACTCTTATATCAGTAATGACATTGTGTTTTTCACCTAAATATTCCCTATAATAATCCATATGTTAGAGACTAGAACAACTAGATTAATAAAAAAATATATGAGGTATTTGCCTCTTTAATAAAGGTATTAAAAGAAAAAACTAATAAACACCAAACACCATGGTCATATAAATCATAAACATCCAATAATCACTCTGAAATGTTTTTATAATATATTATAAATCTAAATGACAAAAATATTTTGGATGTATATAATAATGATTAATTACTCCAAAAAAGAATAAAATGGCTTTTTAGTTACCACCAATAACTATGGAATAAGATATTAATATCTTTACCTTTCTCCAAAAATATCTTATAAGTTTGTAAAATTAATATATATAAGTAGTGTATAGTATTTAATTATACTCAATAGGGTCTTTCTGTAAATGGTCAGGTCAGTGGAGAATAATTATATTAAGGATTCAATGATCAAGCAATGAAAAGAACATGTTATCCCCTACCAGATTATATATTAACCTATATTTCCACAGGTAAACACTCTATATACGTATAAAATATAAGTATAAGAAATCAAGAATGTATAGAAAAGATACTCTAAACTCACTTCTCCATAGAACTAGATTCCCTCACATCCTAATAGTATATTCTATATAACTCTCATAAATTCCAAAAATCCATATATAAAATTATACAATAATCATAACATTAAAATTTCATTAGATATACCCAATCCACCACATACATAAACTACATAACAACACCCAAAAAACAAAAAAAAACGAAATTATAGTCATTCCTAAAAGGAAATGTATGAGAGGGGGATTAGATGACTATTTACTTCCACCACATCATAGATATTGGGATTCTGTGGTTATCCAAATAATCATATTAGAATTTGTTTTATTATATGAAAAGGGTGTGAGTAGAAATAAAAAATCATACAATGCTATGTAATATCTCACTAAACCTATCTTATAGTCCATATCCTGTTAAATCACCTCTACACCCAATATATCACTAACATCATCAATTCTATAAAAATACCACCACTATATCTAGCCACATAAAAAATCTCATACAACAACATAAAAATTAATTTTAAGATTTTTATAAAACATTTCCTACACTTTATATTCATTATATATTGTTCACATATATTAATAACCACTTTAATCAATTATAAAATAACTTCTATAATTCATTAAATTTATAAATATATATCCTATCTTATTCTTTTTCATTAATTAACTAATTCATTAATTTAATATCCATATATAGGGAATACTAACCACATCAATTGAATTATAAATTACTCATTACATTACGAAAAAATTCACAATATACTTCTATCTACAACCATAGCATAGGCCATAATAATCAAGAAAAATATAAAATGTGATCACATCTTTAACATTATTCCCACTTCCCTTGGAATGTTTAATTTTTTTAAAATTATATTATTTATCCAATATCATCTACTTACTTCATGAATCAATCTTATTATAATTATACTTCAAAAAAATTATGTAGGAAAAGAGTTTCTGAATCGTATAACATAAACTAAAACTCAAATCATCACATCACTGAAAAATTACTATTGGTTATTTGACTCTCATATAAGCATGAAGATTATAAAATTTATAGAGAAACCTTCAGAATAATAATTATTATTAGTCAAAAATATAAAAAAACTATCATCCATAGATCCATAAGTTATAAGAATAATATACAATAATGAAAAATGATAATAAGATTACATTAAATTGTGTGGATTCAATTTCATGATACAAAGAAATAAAAAATTTACTATGGAATTTACAAAAATACATAGGAATCTCTTTATGTCACGTAGGGACTTCCAGGTGGAATATGAAATGAATGAGATAATAGAGGGATATATTAAGTAATTTTTAAAATAAAATAGAATAAACCAAATTCTCATTCCCTAAACAACATTATGGTTTTTTTTGGTAAAGTATTTTTCTAGAAACACCATGAATAAAATCATAACATCATAAAATCTCAATGACTATTTTATTTCAATGTTATATTTTTTACCAAAACCTAAATGTATACTATAAAACCATAATGTATTTTCCTTGAGTCCAATTCAAACCACATGATGAAACCATAATGTTCTCTCCTTTAACCATTTCATTTCCAAAACCATGAAAAACATGATGTAGTTTAGTACTATTTCAAATACTGTCCCAAAAAACTAGATCTCCAAAAAACCATAGAAAAATTATTAATTTTAAAGAAACAATGTCATATTAACCCAATAAGTGATTTAGTTAAACTATCCATGGATTATAAAATCCCATTCAATGATCTTACATAACCCATTACTTCACAGCATGATGGGCCATCAAACTACAATGAAAATATGAAATTAACACTTTTTTAATAGATGACCTTGACGTCCTTTTTCTCAAGATATCATATTCAAAAAAACACCTTGAAAAAAACTCATTCCTAATCCAACACCTCAAAACTCACAAAATAAAGGACATTGATTTTCCACATCTCTATATCAAGGTTTAAGACTAAAAAAATAAATTTTCAGGATATATAATGTGATTTAGTTTCAAAAAATATTATATAAATGGAATTGAAAAATTTAACACAATAATGTTCAATTTCTTTGTTGGAATTGTTTGGTTCATGATAAAATAACAATTTTATGTAAAAAATCATGATTATGTGGAATTTAATGTTGAAAATTCAATTCCTAAATGTTCTCCTTCAGTGTGATTATATCACTGAGAGTGGGAGGGGTGAATTAGTGATAATATTTTTCTTTAATGTTTCTTTTCTATTAAAATAATCTTCACATCCTATTAGAGATTTCAATTCCCTGCTGAAAACAAATCCAACACACATCCATAGGAACAAAATGATTTAAATGTTTCACAATTCAATAAGAATAGATACATCCTTTGTATAGTTGAGAAATGACCCAATACCATAACATCAACAAGAAAAAAAAATCCTTGGATAACAATTAGTATGATATATCCAATCACTCATGAAGTTATTTGAAATCAATCCACAAGTGTGTGTGCACCCTCTTAGTGAATATTGGCTAATACAATGTTTGTGTAAAAACGCATGTTACCAATGCATCTTTTAAATTATACAAATGTATCCGATTGAAATAAAATTCTTTAGTTTTTTACCTAGAAGAAAAGTATGAACCTCTTAGGCCTTGTTATGAAAATCCAGTCTGATTTTCTTGGGTCTGATTTTCCCATTCTAATTCCTCTAAGTATGATTCTCCCTAATTCGATTCATAAATTCTGATTTTATTTCAGAATATAATAGGAATATATTTTAACCACTTCAATCCCCATGTAAAATAAAACCCACTATGATTATTCCTTTATCCAAGAAACCCAATACGTAAATCCTAAAGATGATTAATTCATTCCTATATGATGATCAGCTAAATAAAAATTTCACTTCTCCTTGAAAAAACTATTCAATAAAGATCAAAATGAAGACTTCTTCTCTCTATAAATTCAAATCCTTTTTCTCTCAATGTAGAAGGGTACTTCACCATCAGAAAAGTTGAGTGTACATTTCACCATTTATGGGTGAACCGAATGAGGTTTTGGTGGGAATCCCAAAATATTTCATGCTCACACAAATTTACCCAAATTTCAATTTTCTATGAAATATCGAGATGCATTTTGACTTCATCAAATCTTGTCAAAGCTTCTTGATTATTCTTAAAACTTAATATCTTTATTTATAAGTTTATTTTAATTGTTCGTACGATTTCAATACATGAGTCTCATTTTTTATCAATATTACTTCTTTAATACAAGGCTATGTATCAATTAAAAATAGATGTATGAAGAAATGGATACCATCCTGATTTTCTAAATATGATTCTCAGAACTGATTGGAATCAAAATCTTTCATTTGAATTTACAATTCACCCTTTACAATTTATTTAGAAATATCCTTCTCCTTTCCTATGGACCCACTTAAGATTAAAAACAGTACTGTTTCCTCTTCTTTTGACCCAAATGGAAACCTAAAAAGTAATTTAACCCATTTTAAATGGTTGACCACATTGGTGATCACATTATCTTCTTCTCCTCTCTTCACCCACTTCAAAAAGCTTTATCCACAACCTAGTGTTTATATAATAACTTCCTTCATGACATTAAATTAATTTTGGAGAAGATTCAACATCATTAAAATAGGATTGGTAAGTAGCATAACTATCCATTCATTCCATCTACATTTTTTTCTCCACTAGAGTATGATTTTTTATGAAAACAATAATCCAAGATACTATCATTGTGAATATGATCACTCTAGGTACAATCATTTATGTCTTCACTCAGATACGATAATTATGATACCAATCATCTTAGATATGATCTTTTTTAGGAATGATAATTTTATATACTATCCAATAGATTAGTTGACTACTACAGTACATTGGTACCATCTCTTCAATTAGTAAATTCATTTTCAATCAGCACATCGTTTTCAATGGGAAACATCTCTTTCACACCGCCATTATTTCATCAAATTTTCCCCAAAAGTTTTCTATTGAACTTATGATTTATATGAAATGAAAATTTTCATAGCATTATCACATTTAATTTTTCATACACACAAGGACACTTATTTTTCACAGAAATTATTTGATATACCACATCGGATATATAGTGATATCAATGACCATTTACTTCCATCAAGATGTATTCACATTCATTTCAGACCCGAGTCGAGTCTGATAAACACTATTATTTTCAAAAAATATTCTTTTGAATTGAGTTTCACAGTGTGTATGACTCTTTTTCAAACATAAGGTCAGGGTGATTATTTCCAGAAACAATGTGTGGTTGTTTTAAAAAAATACATTTAACAAAAAAATACCACACTTGAATATAAAACACCTACATCATCAGCTTAATCATAACAATATCCCCTTTGTATTTTTTATAAAATAAGTTTTACAAATCTCTGATATTTTAATCTTCAAGAAAGGGATTATAAATCCACAATTCAAAGCCTATGAGAGCTAACTCATTGTAGGAAATATGAATCATTGACAGAAAACCATGTTGTCCAAAAGTAGTGATTATGATAACCCTTTCCTTTTTCTGTCATTATCTCTTCTTCAACCTTCCTAGAATAAAAAACAATTTCTTTCCTAAAACCAATCTAATAAATAGTTAGAATAGTTCACTTAGAAAACAATTATTAATTCACAACATACCCACCACTCTCTCTTTTATGCAACAGATTTATTAAAAAATAGAATTCTCCTCCTCAAAAATACAATACAAATGTAATATGAGAGAGGAGACATAACACATACCTCATCCATGAATAGATAGTGGATGGACACCCATGTTCAACCTCAATATGGAAAATGATTCCTTCGGTAATGGTTTTGTGAAAATATCATCCACTTGTTCTGATGTTGGAATATAGACAAATATCAATTAATTCCTCTCCACATGATCTTTTATAAAATGAAACTTGTTATCAATATGTTTAAAATGATAATGTTGAAATGTATTCTTATTTAGATTTATAGGGATTTGATTATCAAAACCCAATTTCAAGGGCAACATCAATCCAATAAGATGATATTCTAATTGATTGTTCATCCACTAGAGTTGAGTAGTGTCTTGAGTTGAAGAAACATACATAGTTTCAGTTGTACTAAGAGTTTTGAAATACTATTTCTCTTAATGCCTTTTAAAAAAAATTTCTTCCCCTATAAAATACTTCACCATATGTGGATATTTTATCATCAACATTTACTTCCCAATTTGCATCTAAATAAAAAAAATCAATCCTTTATCAGATGAAATACCTGATCCTGAATTCAGTTATGTCTTTGATGTATTTGATAATTAATTTTCCAACAATATGTTGTGATTTTTTTGGAGTACTCTGAAATATTTCACATAAGGTAACAACATAAACAATGTTGGTTTTTGAGGAAATCAAATACAATAGACTTACAATCAACTTTCAATACTATTTCTAATCAACTTCTTTTCTTCTCCATCATTACTCATCATTGATCCCATTGAAATCGGTGTGGAAGAATGTTTTGAGTATTCCATGACTAAAATCTTAAGAAGATCCTTGGAATACATTTCTTGGGAGAGAAAATTATATTCTCTATTTTCAATATTTATAACCCAGGAAAGTATTTAATTTCCTCGATAATGGAAATTTCAAATGCATTCTTCATATCTTCATATAATCTTTCAAAACATCTTTCATCATTCCCACCAAAGATAATATCATCAACATAAATGATCATAGTTAGGGAATACTCCTAAAATTATACGATATAAAAATTTCTATCCACTCTTCCATTATTGAATCACATATTTCATAAGAAACTATCCAAATTAGATTAACATTCCCTCAGAGGTTGTTTTAGCCCATGCTATTATTTAATAAATCTACCCACATTACATTCACCTTTTCCAACAAAAAAGCTACAAGATTGTTCAATATAAACCTACTCTTCAAGATCACCATTTAGGAACTCCAATTTAACATCCATTTGAAGGATATTGTAGACTTTTTGTACAATAATAGTAAGAATGATTCTAATTATTTCCAATCTATCCACCATAGTAAATGTTTTAGAAAATTAAATTCCATTAATATTTTAATAACCACTCCAAACTAATCCTCATTTTATTCTTATAACAGAAATTTTTTCATTCATCTTCTTCTGAAAAAACCATTTTTGCCAGTAATATTTGTTTCAGTCTTGGGTAAAAGGTCCCATGTATTGTTCTTTTTAATCTTATCCAACTATTCATTCATTTATTGAAACCATTTTTGAAGATCAAAATCTTCTTTCACATCATTCAATTCTAATTTTTAATAAAAATGTAACGCCCTAGATTTGGGTGCCACTCAACGGGTGCCCCAATCCTAGTTGGTCACATGACCTCAAGCGCATTTCCCCAAATGCCAGAGGCTGAAAACTAGCAGCGAGGGCCTATGTCTTATAGTAGGAAAATTATGCCCTCATTTTTCATAGTGTAGCACGACGGTGAAAATACAAACATACCAAAAACGAAAGTTGTAAACCATACTAAGCTGAAATGAACAATAGTACAGAAGTAAAAGATGATAATAGTCATATAAATAATGATGCCATTTGTCCCTAAGTCTAAGAAAGCAGTCAAAATAGGATACACTGCAATCTAAAATAATACAATACAAGGTAAAAGTACAGAAAAGAAAAACAGAAACAACGTAGTAGGAACTCAGCAGCATCACAAGCCTAAGTTTGGTCCTATGCTCTCCTACTACTCTACAACATTCAAGTACATGTATAGAGACTCTTTACCTTATCAAAACCTACAACAATATAATCTTTCTGGTCCCAATACATGACCCAAACATGGTGTGAGAAATAAATCATAGTAGGAAACCAATAAAGGCTTGTGCCCAACTGTCAGTGAGTTTGTGCAACAGAAGTGTGCATCAAAGAAAATATAGTAAACTAGGAAGTACTCAAAATAATCTACTCATAACAGTTCCATTTCCATTTAATTATTATTTAACAATTCAATATAATTGAATTTTAAGTTTCCGAGACTCAGCCTCAGCCGACAATATTCTAAACAGTGTCACAGCAAAGATTATAATAGGATATCTAACAAGTAGAAGGTAAAACAATACCAATCATGTGCTTTATCTTGGTAGGTGTAACACGCAAAAATAACTAAAGTGAATATGCATAGTAAACTGAGTCCTCATACATGAAAACCTTACCCATAGGAAAATAGAGTCCAAACCCTCAGGTGATTTCCCACAGGCATAACGAATATTACCCTCAGGAATACAAGATATTTCCCTCATGCACGAAAGCTACTACCCATATGCATAAGAGAAGTTACCCTCTGGATAAACAAACACTTTCCCACATACTAAACAAAACCCTTCCCTTAGAATAAGAAAGTAACTAGGCCGAGCCCAACACATAAGAAAGAAATTTATATACAATTTCTTTGAAGAAAACTCAAAGAATGCTACAATCACGGCATACCCTTGGGTATCCTGGCAAAACAACTAAACAAGGGAAACACACCCATGGGTTGGCCCTAGATCCAAGAAATGATCCAAGATAGTAATTTATAATTATCATAAGATTATCTATGCAATTCTAGATATTTAATTAGTCAAGGTCTCAGCCATACGACACCCCAACCATAGGTGCTTAGCACAATGGTACACAAAAAAAATGACATTTGGAAATAAACATCAGACCACCTACCTCGATCTCCACTGATCAATAAACATTAATGACGCCTCCCGACACACCCAAGAAAAGTGTAGATCTAGGTTACATTTTCACCCATTTAAACCCATATAACATCCCTTTTGGAATGAATTGAAAGGAAACACCCAAGGAGAGGAAATATTTTACCTGCACGATCTAAACCTAGTCGTCGACGAAGGAATCAGAGTTCCAGTGATCAGTCGGGAGCACTTCCATGGTTCGACACTCTCTCTCGTGGCCATATGACATTCTAAGATTCCCCTGCTGAAAGAGGAAGATACTGCCGGTTTATAAAAATAAAATACAACTACACGACATGTACTCTCAAGTACACAGTGTATAATTATTCTTTAACTATTCCTCTGGCGGATACTTTTCACCATCTCATTGTTCATTTGTCGACATGATTACACGGTGTGTATTTCAGAATACATGGCGTGTACTATCGCTCTGCTAGCGCTACTCCCATCGCCTTACTGTTCAGCTGCTGACTGATTACACCGTGTATAAATACCAAGTACACGACGTGTAGTTATTTTTTACACCCCTCACCACCGACAGGGCTACACGCCCTGTGTACTCATCTGAGATAACCAAAGTACACGGCGTGTGGAAAAGTGCACAGCGTGTACCCACAAAATTTGGGATTTTCCCCATTTTCCTTATTTTCATAGAAACACTTAATGAAAAAGGAAAATAAGAAATGCGTACCTCAAGAATAAGAACCCAGTTCTTACAAACTTCCTCCCTTAAAGCAATTCATCCTTGAATTTCCCTTCCATAGGTGGTGAAGATAATGTTGAGAAAAACTCTGGCCACCGAGAATGTACGTTGGACTCCCGCTCCTAGGTTTCGTCTTGCACTCGGCCATGCTTCCATAGCACCCGTACGAGAGGAATTGACCGGCCTCAGAGAACCTTCGTCCTCCTATCAACAATAAGAATCAGATGCTTCTCAAAGGATGAATCGGTCTGATGTTCAACCTCCTCGGGCTGAAAAATGTGAGATGGGTGTGAGTGATAACGGTGCAGCTGAGTTTCATGGAAGACGTCGTGCATGACCCAGTACCTATGTGGTAACTGCAACCGATAGGAAAACTGCCCGACTCTCTCCAGAATATCAAACGGCCCCACATACCTCAGTGAAACTTTACCCTATCTCCGGATTTGCCTGTGTCCCAACCTCGGTGAAACACGTAAGAAAACCTGACCCCCGACCACGAACTCCAAGGGTCATATACGACATTTAGAATAATATTTCTGATGATACTATGCAGTACCCATCTTCTTCTGAATCATCTGGACCTACTCTAAAGTCTCATGCATGAGATGTGGTCCTAGTAAAGCTGAATCACCTACCTCTAACCAGAACGAGGGTGATCGGCATGGCCTACCATATAAATCCTCGTAAGGTGCCGTCTCAATAGTTGCCTGAAAACTATTATTGTAGGCAAACTAAACTAGGGGTATGTGCTTCTCCCAAGAGCCCCCAAAGTCCAAGATGCATGAAGACAACATTTCTTCAAGCACCTATATCGTACGCTCTGACTGACCATCGGCTTGAGGGTGGTAAGATGTGCTCAGAATCACCTATGTACCTAGTGCCTTCTGAAAACTATGCGAGAAACGAGACATAAAATGGGCGTCGCAATCCTAAACGATAGAAAGATGGAGCCCTTGAAGGCGTACTACCTCTCAAATATAAAAATTCCCGAGATCCTCAACACCTATGGTCTCCTTGATCGGAAAAAGCTGATCTACCTTTGTAAGTCTATCCACAACAACCCACATGACATCAATACCTTGAGATGACCTCAGCATCCCAATCATGAAATCCATTGCGACATCATCCCATTTCCACTACTGAATGGGTAAATGTTGTAACAGTCCGGCTAGCCTCTGATTCTCCGCCTTCACTTACTGATAGGTGGAACATCTATCAACAAAACCGGCTACCTCTCGTTTCATACGCGGCCACCAATACTGACGTCTCATGTCACGGTACATTTTGGTAACTCTAGGATGCACTGCCCAAGCTGAAGCATGAAACACCTGCATCAACTTCTCACGCATATCCCCTGGAACCCACACTCATCCATGGATACGTAGTACCTCGTCATTGCATATCGTCCAACCGGGATAAGGGTCCTCACTTTCCACTGTCTCCCATAAAACTAGGCCTTCTAAATATGATAGTTGTCTCATCCTCACTTTATCTAGGAAGGTACATGTCAAGGATAATGATGAAAGATAGGCTCACCCCTGACTATCATGCACCTCAAAATGTATCTCAGAGAACAATGCCATGAGATTCCACTCACCACTATACTCCTACACAGCTTGTAACCGAGTATGCCTACTCAGTGCATCAGCAATTGAGTTACCCTTACCATGTGTATAAGAAATATCGAAGTCAACGGACTAAAGGTATTCAACCCACGTTCGCTATATCAGATTCAGGTTATGATGGGTAAAGATGTACATGAGACTTTTGTGGTCCATAAACACCACAAAATGTTCTCCCAATAGATAATGTATCCTAAAGCGTAACGCATGAACGACTGCGGCCATCTCAAGATCATGCATCCGGTAATTCCTCTCATGTGGCATTAACTACTGAGACCCATACGCAACTACTCAATAACCCTGTATCAACACTGCTCCCAGCCCAATACCTGATGCATCATAGTAAATTGTATAGCTCTTCCCTTGTTCTAGAAGTATCAGGAATGGTGTTGATGTCAACCTTCTCTTCAGCTCCTGAAAATCCATCTCGTATGCTTCTAACCAAACCAACATCACACCCTTCTTATTCAAACCTATCAAAAACACTGCTAAGTAGAAGAAGTCATGTATATAACACCTTTAGTATCCATCCATGCCCAAGAATCTCATTATTTCAAACATGTTCCTAGGTTTCTCTCAGAAAACTACCACTCTCAGTTTCTCTAGGTCTTCCGAAACTCCTGTCTCTAAGATGATATGACCAAGGAAGTGTATCTGGTCTATTAAAAAGTGGAACTTTTAGAGCTTATCATATAGATGAGGCTATATCATTTTACATAGTACAATCTCAAGATGGGTAGCATGGTCGTGTCGAGTGTGAGAGTACACCAAGATATCGTCCACAAATACTACCACAAGAGATTCCTGATATGGGATGAACACAAGATTCATCAGATCCATGGAAACTACTGGCACGTTTGTGAGTCTGAACAGCATGACAAAGTACTTGAATACCATATTTTCTCCAAAAATATGTAAGCAGTATATCCGATGGTCTAGCGCGGAACGGATGATATCCAGATCTCAATTCAATCTTTGAGAACACACGTGAACCTTGAAGTTGATCAAAAAGATCATAAATCCTCATCAAGGGATATCATTTCATGAACATCAACAGGTTCATATTCCGATAATCCACACAAAGTCTGAGGGTACCATCCGCCTTCTTCGCAAATATAACAGACGAACCCCAAGGATAAGTAGTGGTTCGGATGAAACCATTTTCCTACAACTCCTTCAACAACCTCTAGAGCTCCTGTAACTTTGGTGTAGCCATACTATAAGGAGGAATGGACACTAGTGTAGCTCTTGGAAAAAGCTAAATATAGAAATCCACATCTCGCTCTGGAGGTAGACCAGAAAATTTGTCTGGGAAGACATCCCTGAAATGTTCAACTATGGGAGGGAAATATTTTTGATAAGTTCTCTGGTTATCTAGATATAAACTAACAATCTGGGATATCACTCCACCACACCCACGATGCTTGGGTCCAGCTCGGCTCACCTGGACATCCCATTCACCCTTTTATAGAAACACTCCACCCTCTGGTGACGTGAAACTCACCCTGCAACGATAGAAATCCACAAAGGCTCGAAACGGTACCAACCAATCCATCCTGAGAATGACATCATAGATCATCATCTCTCATACATAAAGGTCCCACAGAAAGTGACACCCACCAACCTCCAGGGGCACTCCCTGCACTGATGCACACCTACCGTTCTTATCCCCAACGGAGGGTCTAGTGTCAGGATATCTGAAGATGAAGAAACAAAGACCCCAATTCTCTCCACAACAGGCACATATATAAAGCTATGTGCAGCACCAGTATCAAAAAGTACGGAAGATAAGACATGAGCAACTAGAATAGTACCCTTGACAGTGGAAGGTCTGGGATCCTACTCTTGTTGGGTCTGTTTCACTGCATATGCCTACCCAGTGTCACGGTACTGTGACACAGCCTGGCTGCCCTGAGCTTACCCGCCCTGTTCTCTTTGAGATCCTGGTGTCTCGCTGCCACGGTCACAACCACCACGTCGGCCTAAACGCCCTGACATATTCCAATTCCATGACTGAAAAGAAGCTAGTGGCGTTGCTCCCGCATGTGGAGTCCACAAAGAACCCCTCTCACTAGCCATTGGTGGAAACACCCTGCAAAAATGCTGCAGGTGACCCATCTTGCCTCAAGATTGGCACTCTACTGGGTCAAGTGGACACAAAGGTCTCTAGTGCCTATATTTAATGCACTGGTAGAACATCACCAATCCATATGAAGAATTATCTTTGCCAGTACTGCCACTATGAGAGAAATACATCTTCCTCTTCCTCTTACTGGTAAAAATAGTACCAAAAACTGGTGTCGGACTACCCTGGCCTGCACCACTACCTTCCTGCAGGTTCCACTCAGTAATTAGTGCCCGGTTCACAATAGCATGCACTGTAGGCAACCTGAAAACACTCCCCAGTGCTCAGATGTCATATCGAAAACTACCCTCAATGTTTATTTCCCTCAACATCTCGTCACCAACTAGAACAGGTGTAAAATGTTGTAGCTCAGTAAAGCATGAAGAATATTCCATCGCTAACATAGATCCCTACTGCAGATTCATGAACTCTCGAGATCTGTCTACCCTTAGAATCTATAGAAATAGAAAGTCATTGGAGACTACCTGAAAATCTTCCCACTCCATGTCTCTGTGATGCTCATTCTGGGGGGAACATCCCACCATCTCTTGGCAGAATCACGCAGCATGTATGTAGTGAGATTGACCCTCCTATTAGAAGGTGTCTGTAGATGCTTGAAGATAGTCTAAATAGAACACATCCAAGACTCTGCAGACTGTGGTTCGCCATCCCCTAAAAATGTTGGAATATTTTGCTGCTAGAATATACATATCAGCTCTGTCATAGATTTGGATGCCGACAGTGCTCCCTGGATGCTCTGCATAAACCGTATGAAGCCTTCACGGAACTGTGCCTCCGTGCCTCGGTCCGGTATAACGGCTGACGTCACATCTGGATCTTCTGGAGGATCCATCGGTAGCATGTGGCCTACTGTCTCTAATTTATAATCGTTGCTGCTCTCTTGGTGAACAACTCATGGTCATCTTGGCGACATAACACTACAAGGTCAAAACACGCCTCAAATTAAGTTCATCATGGACTGAAAATAAGGAGTGTAAGAAGGGAACAGGAGAAAGAAAAAATTCATGTTTCACAAAATAATACTACACAGAGTGTATAATTACTACACGACGTGTTCTCTCATGTATTTCACATGGGCATGAACTTCTGCCAAAACTGGTCATGTAACACCCCAAACACACAGCGTGTTGTCTACACACATGGCTTGTACTTGAATTTCCCCCCCTGCCCGTGTCCTTCTACACAGCTTAGCCACACAACTCTCTTTTGAACGAGACTACAGAACATGTATAAGTTCAACATGACGTGTAGTAGACGAGATTCACCGACCCATGTTGTTCGTTAGATGGATGGGTACACAGCTCACTCTACACGACATGTTATAGATAGACACGTCATATATGGCTTAATTTCCAACTTCCCATGATGTTTTTGACACGACTGGCAACTGGGCTAACACTACACTGTGTGTTACACCCCGAACACAGTGTGTACACCACCCTGTTTCTCCAGCCACACGGGCAAGTCCACATGGCCTCTCACTGGTCAATACTACATGGAGTGTCCCTCAGGTACACGACATGTACTATATGAGCTTCGTCGATCCGTGTTGTTAGTTAACGGTCGGACACATGACTCACACTTCATTACATGTTCCAGATGGACACGACATGTACTATAAAGGATAACACTGACCCGTGTTGTTAGTTACATGGACAGATTCCCATGTTACACCACATGGCGTGTTCAGCATTGACACAATGTGTATAAAACGAATATTCCTCCATCTGTGTTGTTAGTTACACGGGAAGACACAAGGTTAACATGACACGACATGTACAATCGGTACACGGCATCTTCCCTATAGAACTTCCCCATCCCATGTATCTGCCTACAAATCCTATAACACAGTTAGAGTCTACACATTGTGTACTTAGGGTACACGGCGTGTAATTAAAATTTTTCCATTTCTTCTCAAATAGAAGAGTACATGGCGTGTATTCGTAGAACCACATGTTCTGTTGTCTGGGTTTCCAGATAGTAGACCTAAGAAACTACTCTGGAGCCCCTTTTTCTTAAATTTCAAACGTCGGTATGCCAAATTCTGATCTTTGGGGGCCCGTACTCCCCGTGAACCAAAGTTTAGCACCCGGCCTTCTCAAAAACAGGAGGAATTATGATCCGCTAAATTCTGGTACAAGAGAGACCATACTTCTCCAGAACCAATGTTTAGCGTCTATTAACCCAGCCATAACATGTACCGATACCCTTTCAACAGAATTCATATCTATCAAGGTACCTATCACAAAAACATGCATTTTCTATCAGATCATCTGTCACAACAACATGCAATTTCTAATCCACCTACATGGCATGGAAAATATGCATGGCATGTGATTCTAACATGTGCCAAATGATGTATGAGATGACATACTCTCATCTCATTGGGTTTCAACTAAATAGAACCCATGTAAAAAAATATAAATAGAAAACAACATGTGCATCACCCAATAGTGAAAATTATATCAACTGTAAAATTGAAAAACCAGATAAATTCTAATTAAACGAGGTAGATTGGATTTTCCCTATACACGAGTTAGAAACTCCCAGGAACAGCTTATTACCAAATACCAATTCCATCATATCCCTGACTATAGGCTCCAAACAGTAATTTAGTGAAAAAAAACCCCTCTGATACCTCTTTGTAACATCCCGGATCTGGGTGGCACTCAACAGGTTCCCCGAACCAGGTTGGTCACATGACCTCAAGTGCATTTCCTCAAACGACAGAGGCTATCGACTAGCAGCAAGGGACTAGGTCAAATATTTGGGAAACTATGCCCTCATTTTTCAATGTTTATCACATCGGTAAAAATACAAACATACCAAAAACCGAAGCAACAAATAATAATAAGCTGAAATGGACAATAGTACAGAAGTAAAAGATGACAATATTCATTTATATAATGATGCATTATATCCCTAAGTCTAATAAAGTAGTAAAAATAGAACATACTGTAATCTAAAATAATACAATACAAGGTACAAGTATAGTAAGGAAAAACAGAAACCGCACAGCAGAAACTCAGCAGCATCGCAAGCCTAAGCTTGGTCCCATGCTCTCCTACTCCTCTACAACAATCAAGTACCTCTATAGGGCCTCTTTCCCTTATCAACATCTGCAAAAATATAATATTTTTGGGCCCAAGACATGACCCAAATAGGGTGTGAGAAATAAATCCTACTACGCAAACACCAAAGTCAAGTTCCCAGCTGTTTGTGAGTTTGTGAAACAATAGTGTGCTATAATGAAAATACAGTAAACTTGGAAGTACTCAAAAGAAACTACTTCCACCAGTTCCATTTCCATTTAATTATTATTTAACAATTCAATATAATTGAATTATAAGTTTTTGAGACTCATCCTCAGCCAAAAATATCCTAAAAAGTGCCGCAATAAAAATTACAACAGGATATCTAACAAGTAGAAGGTAAAACCATACCAAGCCTATGCTTTAGCTTGGCAGGTGTAACATGGAAAAATCACCACAGTGAATATGCACAGTAAATAGAGTACTCATACATGCAAAACTTACCCTCAGGTAAATAAAATCGAAACCCTTAGGTGATTGCCCACAGGAAAAATGAATATTGCCCTCAGGCGTACGAGACATTGGCCTCCGGCATAGAGGCTACTGCCCACAGGCATAAGAAAAGTTTCCCTCATGCTAAACAAACACTTTCCCTCAGGAAAAAAAACACTGACCTCAAGCTAAGCATGTAACTGGGCCGATCCCAACATATAATCAAGAAATTTATATACATTTTCTCTCAATAAAACTCAATGCATGCTATAATCATGGCATTCCCTGGGGTATCCTAGCCAAATGACTAAACAAGGGAAACACACCCACGAGGTGGACCTGGATCTAATAAATGATCACAGACAAAAGTTTATGATTATCATTTAATTATCTAGGAAATTATAGATATCTAATTAATCAAGGCCTCAACCATACGACACCCCAACCATGGGCGCGTAGCACATCGGTACACAAAAACAACATGACAATTGGAAATAAACATCAGAACACCTACCTCGATCTCCACTAATCGATATACACCAATGACTCCTCCTAAAACACCCAAGAATGACGTAGATCTGGGATAAACATTCACCCATTAAAACCCATATAACATCCCCTCAAGAATGAATTGGAAGGAAACACACAAGGAGAGGAAAGAGCTTACCCGTGCGGTCCTAACGTGATCATCGGTGAAGGAATTAGAGTCCCTGTGATCCGTCGGGAGCTCTTCAAATGTTTGGCCCTCTCTCCTGCAGCCTTCTAACGTTCTTTTCTTCCTCTGCTGAAAGAGGAAGCTACTTCCATTTTATAAGAACACACAACTACACGGCGTGTACTCTCAAGTACATGACGTGTAATTTTTTTTAACTGTTTCTCTAGTGGATAATTTTCACCGCCTCACTATTCATATGTCGACATGATTACACGGTGTGTATTTCGGAACACACGGCATGTACTATCGCTCCAATGGAGGCTACTCCCATTACCATACTGTTCACATGCCGACTGATTAAACGACGTGTAAATACCAAGTACACGGTGTGTAGTCAGTTTTTACACCCCTCACCACCGACAGGCCAACACACCCAGTGTACTCATCCCACAAGGCCAAAGAACACAGATTGTGGATAAGTACATAGCGTGTACACACAAAATTTTGTATTTTCCCAATTTTTCTTATTTTATCAAAAATATTTATTGAAAAAGGTAACGAAGAAACCCATACCTCAAGAATAAGAACTGGGTTCTTACAACAAAAATGTATGCGTAATAGGATTTATTGTTCTTATGGTTTTAACCTTTTTATGTTGATCACCGATTATATTATAAGATTCCACTAATTTCCTCAGTCTTGGATGAGATTTTGGTTGTCATTCTCATCACTAGAAAAAGTTGTGTCCGTTACCTATTCTTTGGAAAGAATAAAATTGTCTATTTCCTTATCATAATTGTTTCAATAATTGTTCTAAACTTCCTTGTATTCCTTAGAATGTTTCTATTTTTGATATATTGTAATCACTTTCACATCAATTGAATCAATTTTTTTTCTTTGTTGAATAATTTGTATCCTTTTTTTCCAGATTATATCTAAGAAATATTCATATTCACCTTTATTCTTTAACATAATATATTTTACACCTTTCTTATTTATAATACATGGACTCCCAAAAACACTATTGTGTTTCAATATTGGAGTTTTTTCATAAAATAATTCATATAGAGTAATACTTGATTGAGGCTTGTAGAATCAATGGTTCTGAATATAAACAACAGTACTTGTGGCTTGCCTCCAAAAGTAATGAGAACGGTAATGTTCAAGTAACATTGTTCTTCCCATTTCCACCAAGTTTCTATTCTTTCATAATGCAACCCCATTTTTTAGGGATTATTTAGGGAAATATATATAGGATGAATGTCGTGATTCTCAATATAGTCATAAATATCTTCAATTCAATACTCACCCCCATTATTTGTTCCCAACTTCTTCACCAAATACCCACATTCTTTTTCTACTTTTCATCAGAATATTTTAATCATTTTCAAAGCAACATATTTATGTCTCACATATAGGAAAAAGGTAATGTGAGTAAATTCATAAACATAATTAATAGAGAACTTATATCTATATTTTTATTTTTTTCTCATTGGACCACATATATCAGAATGTATCATCTCTAGGGGTTGTTTTGAAAAAATTCCAACCTTCTTATGCACAACATTTTTGACTTTTCCTATCTAAAAGATAGTGCAACACCACTCTCTTCTTCATAGAAAATTATGAATGACTCAGACACTATATCATTTAGAATCCTTTTTCATGTTTCTTATAAACATGTTTCCTAGACTTTTATTTCACAATTTATCCACATCCACTATACTCATGTTGAAAGAGTTTTTTGTATCACCAACCTGAATTTTTTTTCCTTTTGTATGTTGATCTCTTGCAACAATATTCCCATCTTCTTTAGCCATCACAAAAAACCCATATTTCTTGATGATAACATTGTTACCCTCATCCCAAAATTGCAAAAAAACATTGAAAGTTGTGTTTCAAACCATCAAAATACAATTCTTTCATTGATATCATATTTTATTTTCCAATGACGATAGATGCCACACCTTTGATTTTTAGGGATTCATCACTACCAAATGTAATTTTCCCTTCTTTAAAATATTTTTCATTATTAAAAAATTTTAAGAATTTTTTTCATGGGAGAAAAACATCCAATATTGATTATCCAATGTAATTCTCCTTTTGTGGCATTCAATGAAGTTTCAACAACCGGAGATTTTTCCCTTATTTTTCTTTATTCACTTTTGGCTTGTGAGAATTGTTAAAAATATTCATTTGTTCCTATAACAAAAAAGATATCATTTTTCAAGATGTCAAGGTTATCACATCATTCAAAAATAGTTTCTATGGGTTGGAACATTTTTTTCAATATTCATTCCACTCTTTTTAGAATTCTTCACAACAACATTTTCAGCATTATTTCTTTTGGGAAATTGATTCCCCCTCAATATTTTTCCTTTATAACTTATGTAGTAATGGAAATTATTTTGGTTAAACAAACACATATTTTGCATATGTTTATATCCACCACAACACTGTTAATATAACTTAATATGAGTATGTACCTCTCAAAACTCCATGTTGGCCAAAATTATAAATAAAATTTTTATCCACCTTCTTTTAATTTTCAATCTGATTCTTCATCTTCCTTTAAAAATTGATATAATCAGAAGTATTTAATGATTTTCTAGATCTAGACAAAACTTTTTTGGACTCAATATGTTCTATATGTTCTGAATCATTTAGTTTAGTCACATAAAAACATTCTCAACATTCTTCTTTTCAAAAAAAATTCAATTCTTCTTATCACCATTTTAAGGTAACTTTTGTCTAACCCTGAAAAGTTTATTATTATGATAACATTCATCAACATCAGTGATAAACTCTAGGAACATTTTTCTTTTATCTTCATCTTTATAATTTTTTTGTTGGATATGATCAAACTCTTCTTAGTTTTCTTTCAATTTCACTTCTAGATGCTCTTTAAATTCTTTTCTTCTTCATGATATTTCATTAAGTCATCAATCTATTTCAAAAGCTCTTTATTATCATCAGAAAAATAATCTTGATTATTCATTGAAGAACATTAATCTAATATATTTTTTGATTTTAAAGTCTTATGATCTTTCTCAAAAATTATTTCAATTATTCTTTCTAATGTATTTCATGATGAGTTTCTTCTTATTAGAAACTACTAATTCAAAATTATTCATCATTCACTATTGCAATAAAACTATTTTCAATACAATGCTCAACTAATTTTATATATTTAGAAAAACTTCCTTCTTCTTTTTCATCATTTGATTATTCTTTTTGATTTGAAGAATTTCTTTTTTTTCCTATAGATTTCAATTTTTCATTGTCTCCCTAATTCTTTAATGATATTCTTGGATTTCTCTCCTCTTCATCACAATCCTCTTCATTATTTCTTCAAGGACAATATACCGCAATGTGACTAATGCCTGCACATTCAAAATATTCAATGGGAAGATTCCCTTTGTATTTCCCTATACCTATTTTCTCATTTTTGTAAATAAAAGATAAAATAAGATAGATATTTTTACATATCTAATTTTCAGAGTCATAATCACCATATTGTACTTCAATAAGATTCTTCTTTGATTTTTATTTCCTTGAAACCTTGAAATACATTTCTCTATAAAATTTTTCTTTCTATTCACTACTTTTTCTTACCTAATTATATAAGTAATAAGAGTGATATTCAAATCATTCTTAGATAATGTTTCAAGATCAATGTCTTCCAATGAAGAAACTTTTGTGTCAACTTTATTAGGTAGGATTCTTAAGATCATTTAAACAATAATAGGGTCATCCAAATTTTCACCAAGAAATCTGAGAGTACTAACTCAATCATTCACCCCAGTAATGAATGTCCTAGAAGATTCATGTTCACCCATCATCAAGTCTTCATACTTCAATATTTGGATTTGATGTTTTTGTATTTACTTTTTTATTACCTTAATATATGTTTTTCAATTTTTCCCATTCACCATTAGCTGTGTAAAAAACTTCCACACTAATGAATTAACTTTTTGAAAGAGATGATAATGTAGCATTCTTCACCCTTTCATTATTCTCAAGAATCATCTTATCAAAAGGTGTAAGTGGATATTAATCATTAATGGGTGGAAACCCAACCGTTGCAGCTTCAAGAACATCAAAACTAATAAACATGAGATAAGGAAAACTATTATTTTTATAAATATGATAATTATTTCCATCAAAGACTGGAATACCTTGAATGTTCTTACAATTCAAATTATCCCTCAAAACTTCTTCTTCAATAACATCACTAAAGAATAATTGAAGGGAAATAACCATTTGATACCACTTGAAAGTGATCAGTCACCGTGATTGTATTATTGAGAGGGGGAGGGGTGAATCAGTGATAATATTTTTCTTATATTCTTATTTTCAATTGAAATAATCATTTCCTTCTATTATATATTTTTATTCCCTACTGAAAACAAATCCTACACAAATCCATAGTAAAATAGAGATTTACAAGGTTCACTATTCAATACGAATATCTACATCATTGGTATGTTTTGAAAATTATACAATACCATAGAATACATTAGAAATAAATCTGGGTATTCAAAAAAAGGATATAAATATTAAATCATGATTCACATTGAGAGCATTCTACCAGTGTGTGTGCTCCCTCATAGCACTAGTAGGGTAATAAATTGTTCGTGTAACAACACATAGTACATGTGCTTATTTTCAATTCCACAAATGTATTCAATTAGAATACAATTATTCATTTTCATACCTAGATGAATGATAATAACCTCTTGGACATTGTTATGATAACTTAGTCCAATATTCTTGGTTCGGATTTTACCAGTCCAATTCATCCGAGTATGATTCTCCCCAAGATGATTCTTTCAATACTATTTTCTCATATAATAAAATAGAAATGAATTAGCACCAATTCAAACCCTAAGTATCATAAAACATATTATGATTCTTTCTCAGTCCAAGAAACCCAATATGAAAATATGAATGCCGATTAATCAAACCTGATATGATGATCAACTGAATACAAATTTCACTTCTCCATCAAAAACTACTTCAACAAAAGATCTATATGATGAATAATTCTTATGTATTGAAACTTGTACCCTCTCTATCAACTATGGTAAATAGTACTTCATCATTTTAAAATTATAGTTTACTTTTTTCCTTTTATAGGTGACCCAAATGATGCTTTATTGGGAATCCCAAAATATTTCCTGGTCACAGAAATTCACCAAAATTTAAATTACCCCTGAAATATTTGGATGAATTTTTACATCAACAACTCTTCTCGTAGCTTCCGAATTATTCTTCAAACATGATCTCCTTCTTCATACATTCATTTAAATCATCCATTTGATTTCAATATATAAGTATGATTTTTTTCTATATGATTTCTTCAATACAAAGCACTGTATCAATTTAAAACAATGTATTAAGAAATGGATTCTATTCGGATTTGTTGACTATGATTAGAAAAACTGATTTAAATCCAAATAATTAATTTGAATGTACAACACCCCCTTGACAATTTATTCAGGAATATCTTTCTCATTTTAACATTCCCCACTAGATATTTAAAACTTCATCTTCTCCTCTTCTTATGACTCATTTGGAAACCTAAAAATTAAATCAAACCTTTTGAAATGGTTGACTACATTATTGATGTCATTCTCTCATTATCATATCTTGTCCCACTTAAAAAAACATTGTCCACTTAAAAAAACATCATCCACAACTATGTACTTATATAATGACTTCCTTCATGAATTTAAATTCATTTCCAAGAATCTTTCAAATTTTCATATTAGGATTGGTATGTATCTTAACATTCTATTCAAACCAGATACATTCTTTTTTTCTCAACTAAAGTACGATTTTTTAAGAAAACATTCGTCCTAAATATGATCATTTTTAATAGTATAATTATGGGTAAGATCATTTATTTCTTCACCCATATTCAACAATTATTATGTCGATGATCCTACATACTATTTGTTCTGGGTATAGAAAGTTTAATGTTCTATCCAATGGATTCATCGAATGGTACAAAAAATTGGTACAATATCTTTATTCGGTAACATTTTTGTCACTAACCCTTTCTTTAATTATGTTTGATTCAAAAGTTCACAATTAAAATTATCATTTATAAGTAATTAAAATTGTAATAGAAACATAAAATTTAATTTATCATAGTCACAAAGACTTTGATTTTTCCCGAAAACATTTATATATCCCACATAAAATCTATAGTGATACTGATGACCATTTTCTTCCAGAAAGATGTATTCAATTTTATTCTAGACCTGAGTCGAGTCCTATAAACACCATTTTTTAATACATCTTATTTATATTTTAATTTCATAGAGAGTTTAATTATTTTGAAAACATGTGGCTAGTCTGATTATTTCTAGAAACAATGTGAGGTGATTTTCAAAAACATTATTTGACAAAAAAAGACAACACTTGAGTACAAAACACATTCATCATCAGCTTAGTAAAAAATAATCATAAAAATAGGCCAGTGAGAGTTTTAATTCATTAAAATGGAAGATGATATGAAAATTGAGATGATTTCTATATATGCAAATCATGTTTGGGACAAGATTTTTCTTGAAGAAAGAGGAATGAGCTTGGAGAAAAAAATAAAATTTTAGGAGTAAAACTTACAATGATAATTTATTTTCAACCTTTAAGTAAGATATAGAATTAAAATTTTATGTGGCGGCTATAACACCCGACCCCAGTTTCCCAGAGTCGGTGCATTATTTTAATAAATTTGCATGATTACAAGGAATCAATACCCTAAGGACCGACCATTGTAGCAGTCTTGGAAGATATAATACAGACATAAACATAACATTAAAATTTAAAAAATAAAATAAAATATAGATAATCCCTTTAAAATTCCATTATTCTCAGAGATTAACCCTGCATATTAGTCATAATAGGCTTCTTAGACTCCTGAGAAAACAAAACATTAGAAAGGGGTGAGCTCAGATGCTCAGTAATGGTAAATAATTTAGCGGAAGCAATAAAAATTTAAGGTAAGATGTGTAATAAAAACAATAGACTTTTAAACATTAAATTGGACATAATATGGAAAAAAATAAATCAAACATTACCATATAAACATACACATGGATATTCTACTTGTCAAATAATCACATGTAATAACTAATTTCCTAATGAGGGAATACATAATGTTGGACATCATAACCACATAGTCAAGGACTTGTGCCATGACTAAAAATAAAAATTTCACCAAGGTCTTGTGTAAAGACACTAATTTGTCTCATGATACCTATCGATGCATCGAGGGGATATAGGGGGTCCCTCCTTCACTTACTAAGTCCAATGCAATCCTCATATGAAAAGGGTGAAACATAACATAAACATTCGTATTAAAATAAAGATACTTAATGTCAATTCTTCAACCATAAACCATTAATGCAATAAAGACAACCCATATATAATCCAACATATCATTTTTCATTCAATACAAAATAGAACATTGTATTATAATAAATATACCTCAATCATGAATAATATTCATTAAAGGATGTTGACATAGTTGAAAATGATCCGTGAAACTCTTTGAGAGAAATATCCATTTTTCATGAAATCATTTAAAAGTCACACAGTTTAGACAAGAATACATATAAAATAAATTTTTGAATCAAACTGTCTGATACCACTTTTAAAAATTTGAAAGGAATTAAAATTTTAAAACATTCATTTCTATATAAATAAATCCCTAAAATCATTTCAAAAATATGGACATTAATGAAAATGATTTAGAAGAATAGAACATTAAACCATTTAAAAAGATGTTTTATTTAAAGAGTCCCTTAAAAATAATCCTATTGAAAACTATTTTATGAAACATGAAAATGAATAATAAATATTTCCCAGTAAAAAATTACACATAAACAATCTCAGATAATAATGAGATTGAGGAATTAACAATGACCTTGAAATTTCCATTAGTTGAGAGTGAATTTATCCTCTTGTATAATGAACATAGTATGTTATTAAATTATCATAGAACCATATTAATATTTAAGATATCATATATGATTCATTTATGACTTCATACTAACTATTTAATAATAATTTCCTTCTTCATGCAACATTTCGGGTAATAATCACTTTGTTTATCGTATGTGTTTTAACTTTTTATTATTTATTGTATAACTTAGATAATGATTTAAATAATTAAATAATATAAAAAATGATTTATATATCATATATATTCCAGAAAATAAATATTTATAACCGATAGATATATGAAATGGAAACACTATTCATGGAGATGGTAGTCTGTACGTATGCATGAATGCTGTTTTTGTTTTCTTATCATATAGTATGGAAGAAAGTAAATGACATATATTTTTATAAATAAATTTATATTATTCTAGTATCAATATTATTTCATATATATCAAAAATAATAAGTATATTTATTTTTATAAAAAATCTTGAATGGTGATCATTGAAGATGGATCTTATCGCGTCGTGGAGACGGTAAGCCGTATGTATATACGAGCGAAAATATCTGTATATTGATTGTAAAATAGTATGTAATTGGATTTTATATCATAAATAAATAATCTTTAACATGTTATATTTATTATTTACATCAGTTATACTCATTATTATACCCATCCAAATAATGAAGTGTAAAATAAAGAACAACACCACGACATAGAGACGGTAAGTCGTACGTACAAACGTATTGTGACTTTGTCATTCATAGGATGGATAGAATAATGAATATGGTTGTACCATATTTATAATTATATAATATTATGTAGATTTTATGGTAATTATTATTTTTTTACAGAAACAACAAATAAAGAGGAATGGAAGAAGAAAAGTAATTTGAAAGAGTTGAGGAAATTAATACCACCTTTTCATATTCTTCCTTTTTATTTGAAAAATAGGGCTCCGTAGGTTGGATTTATAATTAAATTAAGGCCTTTAGGTTGAATTAAGGGTTTTTTGAAGGATATTTTAGCTATTTTTTTCTGATCAAAATGTCTTTGGAGGTGTGATTTTGAGAAAAGGGGAAGTACCCTTTTATAAGGGAGGTGAGGTTCACTTTAAGAAAAGATAGAAATATTATTTTATTATATATTCATTATTGGTTTATAAATTATAAAAATGGATTTATTTCAGGGATAAGGTGGGTATGGGTTGCAATATTATCATCCAATATGTTTTAGACAAGTTTAGGTCACAATATTAACCTTATCATTTATGTTTAACCCTTAGTTAAATAGTTTAACTTTTACCATGTCTTCTTGTATTGTTATAATACATGGTGAATAAACATATGATAAAATGCCAATTTAACCTAAATAGGTTCATTAATGACATATATGTCAATATATAATTTCTTTGAATTATCCTTATATTTTTAGGAATATTATATCATTTAATAATATAGTATATGTTTTATAAAATCATTTGAGGTCAATTTTGACACTATTTAATATTTGTTTTTTGTGAAAGACATAAGAACTTTATCACTTTGAAAAAAAATTATTCAATCAACCCTAACATGTAATATTAACCTATAAAAATTTCAGAATGCATCCAAAGGTTCACATTACATTTATTTTAAAATTTATAATATCAATTATTTTAATCATTCATAAATAAGTTAATCACTACATCATCATTATGTCATTAATAAATTTAGATATTTGATGTATAAAAATTATAAATAAAATACCATGATTTAGGAAATATTTTTTTATTTTTAATTATTATTTATAGTCGAATTTATCATATGTATGAATCTATATTAAAAATGGATTAGTTATTAAACGTTGAATTTAAAACTTTTAACTATTCTTTGAATAAAATAATAATAAATATACTAATCTATACAAAGTGGACCAAAATGATCATATTTAATTCCTAAGGTTTATTTTTGTCTAAATAAACTTATCCAATATAATTATTACAAGTGTTACGGTAATTATAATGTCATTTTTACCTTTAATTACCCAATTTACACTTAACTATGCTAAATAAAATTCAAAATTTATTGTTTCCAAAAATTATTTTCATTTTGTTGAACCAAATTTTACTTACTAATTTCAATCATGTCTCTTAGATGTTTGAAATTAAATTCAAAGAAGTGGTAATGTTACATGTTATGCAAATTTTTAAATGTTTCTAGATGGTGGGTAAATGATGGTAAATAGTTCAATAAAATTATATATGTCTAATATTATTATAAAACTACATCAATGAATTACATTGGACTAATATAGGTCTTATTTATTTATTTCACTATAAAATAAATTTAAACAAAAATAATATTTTTCTTAAACAAAAGTCGGTTTTAAAAAATAACGTAGTGTTTTTTACTATTCATTAAAAATCGAAATTTTTCTTAAAAATACTAAAAATTCACCCTAAGACAATTTTTATATCATGAATCCCAAAATAATGTCTATTTTACCAAATTAAAAACATAGAAGTTTCATTAATTAATATAAAATTAATTCAAATTGTCCAAACCAGAAAGTGGGTTTTTGAAAAGTATAAAACATCAAAAGATTGATATATGTTTATGTCCAACTTAATTATAAAATTACATCCAATAACCATCATTGGATTAAATGATAAAAATATAATTCTATTATACTTCCAAACATTTCAAATTTATAATATAACACTATAAATTATATTGATTAAAAAATTTGTTTTCAATTAAAATTTAGTATTTTTCACTATTCATCAATATATGAAAGTTGTCAAAAAACACCAAAAATTTATTCAAATTAAATTTTTAAGTCCTGATTATAAATAATAACTTTATTTTGTATAATGGAATATATAAAAGTGTCAAATATTGAATTAAAAAAAGGTTCTCTACTAAAAAGGCGGTAAAATTTCATTTTTTGAAAAATACATCTTTTATCTAAAAAATTGATTTTTTTTGTCATATTATATCTAATTAACACATAATATGGATTCTAAACATATATGGAGTATATATAATTCAAAATAAAGTTATTACTATTCATAACCACTTTTTTAATGGCTTGTTTGGTAAGTCTCGGTGCTCTCAAACTCATTGTTGCATGTGGCGCAAGCTATTGAATTGATTTAAAGAGATAAATTAATATGAAATACTACTGTGTTACATCCTACCCTCCTTCAATAAATTTAATCCTCTCAATTTGAAATTTTTATTCAAAAATAAAAGGATGAAAATAGAAAATATACTTTTATTGAAAACACAATCGGAAATAGGGTTACTGAAATTTAGTCTTAATAAGAGGAAAATGGAAATGAAAAAGTCACCACCAAATTAGTGTTTTGAATAGAAGAACATTGGTGGAATTTATAGACACATAATTTGAGGAAAATCTAAATATTTAATGAATTTTATTGAGGTCATCAATCACAATCAAGTGAATAATATATAGAAAATTGAGGCCCTCAAATCCATTAATCTACGATGATTTAAAATATCATCGGTTCAAAAAAACATAATGTATTAGGATACCATGTTTTTTGTTTTATATTTCTTTCAATAATTTTTAAGAATTTATTTCTTAATCTAATAAAAAAAATACATGTCAGGTAGAGTTTCACCTTTTATCTAATTTCAAACATAAACTCATCTTTCACTCCAAAAGATAATAAAACTCAAAAATATTTTATTTATCCATATTGAATAGAGTTTAAAAATGAATTTATAATTCATCTATCAGATAATATAAAAAAAACTACATTATAAAAATCAGGAAATCACATAGACCAGTGGTAGGTGAGGAACCCATGTCGCCCTTCGGTTGCGGATTCAAGTCCTACGACCTTTTCAGATGCGATATGTTGTCTCCTAACCTTCGGGTTATCCTTTTTATAAAAATAAAAAAATAATACTAAAGAATGTTTTACCCTTAAACAATAGTATCCAATGTCCAACTTAATCCATTCCAACCTTTATAATTATCGAAAATACTTGTGTCCAAACTCATTGTACAAACATTTATAAGGATAATATAACATAATAAAGATCTCTTTCAGCAACATAATAAAATGTGAGTAACTTCATCGTGTATTCTCTTAAAACATGGTAACACCATGAATTACCATAAACCCTTATTGATTATATTAATCCTCCCTTATTCCGTATATAATACTAGATATATTCCTTATATCTAAACATTTGGAATACTCCACAATGATGGAATAAACAAACCATTAATCAGTTCCAAGGTAGTCAAGAATATCAAAAATGATTTATCCAAATCAACCATACCTGATTTCAAAATCACTTCCTCAGTATCAGAACTATATTAATTTTTATCTTTACTTCAAACATTTATTTTCCAAAAAGTTTAACCGGAAATTGAGTCACTTTTCATGGTACCACACAATCACAAATCTTTAATGAAATTGTAATGATGTTCTATCCAAATTTATTTCCATAATTAATGTAACATTAACAATGCTGATACAACACTCAAATGACATAATTAATTAATAAACATATAAGAACATTATTTATTAATCTTTATCTGTAGTAGTATCATAACTTGATTGTTATCCTATAGCATCATTTATGGTATACTCTGATAATTGTGACATTGATTTGCATAGTGTCCCAATACCTTGCAGATGAAGCATTGTACATTTGAAACCCTTTTTTTATCATTGAAATCATGTAATTTGTGTCATTGTTTCCACACTAATGACAAACTCTCATTCCCTTAAAGAATTTACCAAGGTGTTTCTTTCTAGAGTTATCACATATGAAAAAAATACTCCTTTCCCTTCTTCCTTTTATCCATCTTCCTCTCTACGATCCTTTTCTTCTCTGGATTCCCATCAAATCCATTGGACTCAATGAATATTTTACTTATTTTATTAACACATGATAATATTTCATGATATTATGAGAATACATGGGAGACTATTTCTCTTCTAAATGATGGCTTAAGACCATGAATTATATGATCCTTCTTACTCTTCGGATCATGCGTATTGCTGAAGATCTCATTCCTTCTACTGGGAATCATTTCTAAACTAGGTTAGTTTATGAATTGCAATCCATAATCCCAAACTTAATAAATACCTAATATAAATTTAAATGTTTATAAATAGAATCCATAATCAGAAAAATGTTTTATTTGAGGAATTATTTACTCATAAATCCTTCATAATTCATTATAAATAAAATGTGATTTATTCTAATCATATCCCCTAGGAGTATCAATACCAAGAGTGATGAAAGGCCCATTATCATGTACTAGCATACCCCAGGTCAGGCCCAAAACTCCTTGTTGTATTTTTCACTCCTAGGTAAATCTATGCTAGAGACCACTCTACCTGTATGTATCTACACAAGGATGTATTTTCATAGAAAACCCATATAGTATTTACACTACCAAGTTTTTTGGATATTCTTCTATACTAATCCCCAACATTAATCGTAGGGTAATGTTCTCTAATCAGAGTTAATCTAAATCTAGTTTTCAATGTTTGAACTAAAATTCCTCTGATACCATTTGTAATTCCTTGAACCCAATTACCCAGAGTCAGTGCATTATTTTAAAACATTATAATGATTACAAGGAATCATGTCCTGATGGAGCAATCAGTTTAGTATTCTTGGAAAATAGATTAAAAAAAAAATCATTATTATACAATTTCAAACATAAAATACAACATATATAATCCTTTGATAATTCCATTATTACCCTAGATTAACACTACATATCAATCATAATACACTTCTTGTAATCTTGGGAAAACAAATCATAAGAAAGGGGCGATCTTAGATGCTTAGTAAGGGTAAATAATTTAGGATAAGATATAAACTTGTAAGGAAAGATGTGTAATAAAAACAACAGTATTTTAAACATAAAATTGAACATAATATGGAAAAAATAAAATAAAAATTAATATATAAACATACACGTGGATATTTTTCTAGTTTAATAATCATATTTAATAACTAATTTCATAATGAGGGAATGCATAATTCCAGACATCATAACCGCATAGTCAAAACCTAATACCGAGACTATAAATAAAAATTTTATCAAGGCCTTGTTCCAAGACACTAATTTGTCTCACGAGACCTACTGATTCATCAAGGGCCTATAGAGGGCCCCACCCATCACTTACTAAGTTTAATAAATTCCTCATATGAAGAGGGTGAAACATAATATAAACATTCGCATTAAAAATAGCTTATGAAATGTAAACACTTCATCTATAAACCCTGAATGGTATAAAAACAACACATCTATAGTCAGACATATCATAATTTATTCAATACAATATAGAACATTGTATTATAATAAAAAAACTCTCAATCATGAATAATATCTAATAAAAGATGTTGAATTAGTTGAAAATGACCCGCGAATCTATTTGAGAGAAGTATCCCTTTTTCATGAAATCATTTAAAAGAAACAAAATTTAGAAAGCTGGAAATTTAAAATATATTTTTGAATAAAAGTGTCCCATTAAGCTTTGAAACTTTTTTAAGGAATTTTTATTTTAAAACATTCATGTATATATAAACAAAGGCTTAAAATCATTTTAAAAACATGAACATTAATGAGAATGGTGTTCAAGAATTGATATTTAAACTATTTAAAATGATGTTTTAGTTAAAGAGTCCCTTAAAAATAATCCTTTTGAAAACTATTTTAAGAAATGTGGACATGAATAATAAATATGTCCCAGTAAAAACTTACACATAAACAGTCTCAGATAATAATGAGATTGAGGAATTAACCCTTACCTTCTACTTTCATTTAGTTGAGAGTACATTTAGCCTCCACTATATTGACCATAGTATGTTATTAAATTATACCAGAACCATATTAATATTTATGAAATCGTATATTATTCATTTATGACTTTATACTACCTACTTAATAATAATTTCCATGTTAAAGTAACATTTTTGGTAATAATCGCTTTCTTTATCAGACGGGTTTTATCTTGTTTTTCATGATCGTATCACTTATATCACGATTTACATGCTTGAATAATATAAAACATGATTTATATATCAAATATATTCCAAATATAAATATTTAAAATATATCTATATATGAAATTGAAACACCGTTCCTTGAGATGGTAGTATGTACATACACATGAACATTGTTTCTATTTTCTTATCGTATAGTATTGAAGAATGTAAACGAAATATATTTATCTAAATAAAAACATATTAGTATAGTAGAAACATTATTTCATATATCTCATACTTAATCATAATATATATTTTTATAAAAATTCTTGAATGGTGGTCGTTGAAGATGAATCTCATCACATCGTGGAGATGGTAAGCCGTATGTACACACGACTGACAATATCATTCTATTGATGGTAAAACTGTATGTAATTTGATGGTATATAATATATGTAATATTTAACAAGTTATATTTATTAGTTAAATCAATTATACTCATTATTATACCCATCCAAATAATGAAGTGTTGAATAACGATCTACACCATGACATGGAGACGGTAAGCCATACGTACACACATATGGTGATTTGTCATTTATAGGATGAATAAAAAAATTAATATAGTTGTATAATATTTATAATAATATAAAATTATGTAGAAGGTACATTAGTTATCATTTTTTTATGGAAAAAACAAAGAAATAAGAAGTCGATGTCGAAAAGAACTTTGAAGGAGGTGATGAAATTATTACCTCTTCTTAGGGTGCTTCCATTTAATTTGAAGAAAAAGGATCCTTTGGTTGGATTTATGATCAAATTAAGGCCTCTAGGTTGAATGAAATTTTTTTGGGAGGATACCTGAGCTGGGGTAGGATGAGAAAAATGGATTTGGAGGTGTGATTTTGAATTAATGGTATGTACCATTTTATATGGGAGGTGAGGGTCACTTTAAGAAAATCTTGAAATATTATTTTATTATAAAATCATTTTCAGTTTATAATGGCTAAAGATGAATTTATTTAAAGGATATGGTGGTTATGGGTCTAAATATTCTCAACCAATAAATTTTAGAGATGTTTAGGTCAATATATTAACCTTATCTTTTAGGATTAACTCTTAATGAAATAGTTTAAATTTTACCATGTCTTCTTGTATTATTATAATACATGGTTAATAAAATTACTATAAAATAACAAGTGAACCCAAAAGGTTAATTAAATAAATATATATCATTTTATAAGTTCTTTGGATGAACCTTATAAATTTAATAATATTATATCATTTAATAAAATAGTATTTATTTTAAAAATATCATTTATGTCAATTTTGAAACTATTTATTATTTAGTTTTGGTATTAGTCATAAATACATTATCACTTCAAAAAAATTATTTAATCAACCCTAACATTTCATATTAACCTATGAAATTTTATTAATTTATCAAAATTCTTAATTCAAATTTATATTTATATTTATAATATCAATTATTTTAATATTTTGTTAATAAGGTAATTACTACATCATCATTATGTCATAAATAAATTGAATTATATAAAGTCTAAAAATTATAAATAAAATACCATTATGGGGGAAATAGTTTTAGATTTATAAAGAATTTTTATAGTCTAATTCATCTTATGTATAACAACATATTAAAAAAGGCTAAGTTATTAAACCTTGATTTTAATATTTTTAACTCTTATTCAAGTTAAATAATATTAAATGTCCTAATCTAATATTCATGGACCCAAATGATCTTATTTTATCCATAAGGTCGATTTTGGTCTAAATAAACTTATCCAATATAATTAATACATGTTTTAGGATAATTATAAAATCACTTTTACCTTTAATTTCCCTATTTACTTTTAACCGTGGTAAATAAAATTCAAAATACACTATTCACCAAAAATTATTTTCATCATATTGAACTGAATTTTACCTAATGATTTCCATTGTGTATCTCATATTTTTAAAATCCAATTCACAGAAAAGGTAAAATTATGTTTTATGAAAATTTGCAAATGTTCCTAGAAGGTGGATAAAAGACGGTAAATAGTTCAACAAAATTTAATATATCTAAACTTATTTTAAAATAATTTAAATGAATTATGTTGGAATAAT
Organism: Viscum album; assembly: GCA_963277665.1. Taxonomy (NCBI): domain Eukaryota; kingdom Viridiplantae; phylum Streptophyta; class Magnoliopsida; order Santalales; family Viscaceae; genus Viscum; species Viscum album. The sequence goes on from OY728141.1 coordinate 345,486,582, forward strand.
ATAAGTATTTTGTATCTATTTTTAAATTAATGGAAATTTAAGTAAAAATAATAATTTTTTAAATAAAAGTCTGTTTTTAACAAAAACACAGTGTTTTTCATTATTCATCAAAAATTGAAAGTTTGCATAAAAATACCAAAAATTTACCCTAAGTTAATTATGATTTTATTAAACCAAAAATTATTTCTACCTTACCAAATTAAAAACATAAAAGTTTCATTAATTAATTAAAAATTAAATCTCATTGTCAAAACCATAAAGCGGGTTTTTGGATTTAAAAACTAAAAAAAGAATTATATGTGTTTATGTCCAATTTAGATGTAAAATTACTTACAATGACCAACATTGTATTAAATTATAAAAATATGATCTAATTATTCTTCAAAAACATTAAAATATATAATTCAACACTATACATTATTTTTATTTAAAAAGTTGTTTTCAATTAAAATTTAGTAATTTTTAAGTTTCATCAAAATATGAAAGTTATCAGAAAAACACCAAAACTTTATCCAAATGAAAATTTTATGTCTCGTATCTAAATATGATGTTTATTTTGTAAAATTTAAAATATAAAAGTGTCAAATATTAGATTAAAATAGGGTTCACCATTAAAAGTCTGTAAAATTGCATTTTTTTTAAAATGATTCTTTTAACTAAAAAATTGAATTTGTTCTTATATTAGGTCTAAGAAACACATAATATAGATTTCAAAATTTTAAGGAGTATATTAAATTAAAAATTCAATTAATACTATTCATACCTGATTTTTAAACGGCTTGTTTGGTATATTGTGGTGCGCTCAAACACAGTGATGTGTATGCCGCATGCTATTGAATTACTTTAAAGAGATAACGTACTATGAAATTGTGGGGGTGTTATAGGGACCATGTTCAAATGAGTCACCTTGAATGTGTTTGAACCATGGTGAGCAACAAAAAAACTTTTCTCTTCATATGTATGCTAGGTTGTATAAATCGTGTCCCGTTGTTAGATGTACAGTTTAAATATATTTTCCTCTAGTGTATGAGATCTCACTGAATAATAGATTCAAATTAAAAAATATAAATCATGGACAACACATTGGGTAATTACTTGGTTCATAAAAAATATTCATACTATGGAAAACATTCCAATGGTGATTTGATATATAATAGGATAATACTAGTAACTATAGTTATTAAAATTCATTAGGAAGGATACAATATTAATCATAGTTTCACCCGCTATTACTCTATCCTCTCACTAATTTAATAATAAATGTTTAAAAATTTATATACTTGTGGGTCTCATCATCTATTTAGGGATAATATGCTTAATTAGTATTAGGTGAGAGATACATTTTTCATCATAGATTATGATTTGATTCTCAACTAAACTCTAATCTATTTGGCTATTTTTATATTTCTGATGAGATCAACACCTCAATGTGTGGGATGAATTGTTTTCTCTGATTACATAATAGAATTAAAAATTCCTTCTTTTATATGTGGATTTATCCAAAAAAGAAAATTTGTTATTTTTATATCGTTATTATATATCTATTTATGGAAATGATATTTTATATCCTTCTTCTTATTTTAATGTAATATTAGTTTATATATGTTTAGATTTATAAGTCTACACATATGATCCTATTCATGGTAACTATTTTTAAAAACACCATCATTCACATAAATAAAAAAACAACAAAATTGTATGTTTATAGAACTGAGTAATTCACATGAGTCACTCATAGAACATAGTTGTTCATACAACTTTATAACCCAAATTTACATCCACAAAACCAAATAATTTTTATATCAAGAATATTACTCTCCCTTATCTAACCCCTACTTCTTCTTCTTATTCTTCTTTAATAATTGGTTATTTATAGGAAAAAACTGACCATTCAAACAATGAAAAACATTCCATTTTCCAAACTCCACATTTACAAAAATATCTCTACCCACAATTAATCACCCGTCTATTTTCCATTAAATTTCTCATTCATGTTATTCATTATTATCTATATCTTCTCAACACTCTTATCCATGAAAAAATAACATTCCACTAATATTCATCTAAAAAATTTCATTCAAATATAACTTTTTTCAATAATTAATATTTTAATCTAAGTTCAGGTGAAAAATTATCATGCTTGTATAAATCCAAACTTTTGTAGGAATTCATCTTTTTATTCAAAATTCAATAGATCATTAAATTTTCTGAAATTCTTATTTACATGAAATAGAATACTTATATTTCATAAAAAAGATATGAAAGCATCATTAACATACCCCACACCCCCACCAAAATTGTGATAAATATTATAACATTTACTTATATAAAGTCTTATTCTAAACTCCAGTTCTATGTAAAAAAAATTACCACTATAATGTTTTTTAAAATGAATCCTCAGTAGAAGAATACCACTCTATCATATGATGCTTCTTAATTCACCATATTTCTATACATTATTTAAAATTAAAATATTACACTAATGTGAAAAAAATTCCTTTTATATATCATTTCTTGATTAAGAATACTTTTTCATAGCATACATTCCAAATCTTATTCATATTTATTCCAAATATCACCAATCCTCTACTTTCAATGGACTAGATCAACCACTAACAACTAGTGATTTCAATGAACACCAATACCTGATCTATTTTTCTAGAATAACTTAAAAAAATAAAATATTCTCATATACCTATAAAACATCAGTATCTTCCAATTATTACACATATATCAGAAAAAATATACATCTGGAGTCTCCTGATAAGCTTATGAAGAACTGAATTCCATGTATTTCATTGACAATAATCACAAATATATCTAATAGATATTGTCAAAAAATATAACACGTAACCCTCTGGTTGCTATATGTTACAAACACTATTCACAATTTATACTAATGTTTTTTTATAAGTTATCTTTATAAATTTCATCTAGATTTTACTCACCATAGAATCATACAATGATAATGTGATCTATCTCATGGGTTTAAAAATATTCTTTCTTAAAAATGAATTATTGATGGACCTGTGTATGATATAACTCAAATATAATGATCATAAAGGCACAACTAAGTTGTGAAATCTGTAATGAAACATTTATAAATAGTGGAGAAAAATTAATAGTTGAAATATTTTTTATGTGAAAAAATAGGTATATTTCATATAAAGAAAAATCTATTTCTTTACGTGGGTTAGTTAGATTATAATGCTATTTTTTTAATGATCATGACATAACTCTCATCAAAAATGACATCCAAACATTATAGTAAGTAAATAATGGTTGGGTAGATTATTCTTAATGAAAAATAATGGTCGAATGGATTATATATTGGGAATGAATATATGTAGGTATATAACGAAAATAATTTTTGGTTTCATTAGAATAACATATATTTAGAAATTGGTAAAGAGATTTAGACTCGATAATTCTGAGAATAATTTCATAAACACCATGTTTTATACACCACATGATTTATCTCATGATTTGAACATACCAAACATATACCAATTATACATCGAGTCACTATAAATAACATCTTCCAATACTTACAATGATCCAATGATGCATTCATTTTCATTAGATGTGTGTAAGAGATCATTATAAATGGTTGCATGAGTGCTAGTTTCCACACTAACAAAGATTATTTTAAGTTTCACAAAGTGTTTTTGTTATAATTGAATGGAAACAATGAAATATAGAATATTTATATATTTCTAATATCATATATAACAATTTTTAAAGATGGATATATCATTTTAATAGGCATATTAAACAAATCTATTTTGATAAATGTGTTCATAAGTTAATTAATGGTCGTTATAAACATAAAAAATTTTATAGAACACTCTTATGAAAGAACACATATATTTATCATTATAGTAAAAAATGGTATCTCAAAAACTATAAAAATATCTATCCTAGATATAACTATTGAAAATAGATTATTGATATTGATAATGTTAAAATTTATTTTCTAAATATATATAATGATGTAATGAATTATTTGATAAAATCACTAGTAAATAAAAAATATGATATTTGTAGAAATTGTTATGTTAATTTATACATGAGTGAGATATTATAGTGTAATTTTTTTTATATATATGTATTAAAGATATTCATGTGGTGTAACTCCTAATAATATAATTTTTATAACATTTTTATAATTAAATTAAAATTTATAATTATCATTCTTTCTTGTGTTTTAATTTGATAACATGATATATTGTATTTTAATTACCCCCTAGAGTTTAAAATATAACTTATCCCTAATAAATTATCATCATTTATAGTTATGAGTGTGATGATATAAAAATATTAACATTAGTGGATGTTTTTATAGCGATACAAAATTCATGTTATATTTTTTATCGGAATCGATCCACTTTGAGTGTACCACATAAAATATCAATATACTATTTAGTTCCTTCAAGACATATATTATGTCATCTTTATGAAGGATCTAATTACAAGGTGGTTAGTTATGTTGTTTATCATGTCAATATATTTTCTTAATAATTATGTTATTTTTCTTATTTTATGGAATTTATGACATATGGGCTATCAATTGAGTAAGAGTGAAAAATTAAAGGCCATTATTAGCTGAGTAACATGTAATGTGTTTGTATAATTGGAAAAATGAAATGTGTTGTATTTATCTATTTTGATTAGTACACTTATAGAATCAACAACAAATGAGTTATTCAATAAAATATTGATATATTCCATGTCTTATGTTTATACTAGATAATATATAAATAGATACGTGTAGTTGATAGAGATAGAATCTAAATCCTTTTTATCTTGACTAGCTATTATTCCTGAAATTTTTATTCCTTAGATGTGTTCCATTACTTTCTTCAAATGAAAAATTTAATGAAAATTAATAATGATTTATTATGTAATAATATTAAAGCATGAAAATACATTAACACATGTATTTAAAGGAAACTAAATGTTACATTATTAAGAAAAATATAAAATTAATTAAACTAAAACTAAATAAAAATATTATTGGATTGAAGTATTCACCCTCATGATCAACCATGAAAATCACAATTCCATGTTTATCTACAAAACGAATATAGACTATTTTAAATTTGGTATACATTTTAATAGAATAATTTAGTAGGATAAATAATGCTTAAGGAAGTATAAAAGTTCATATATATGAATAGAAAAGGGGAATATAATGGCTAAATAAACATTTTCTATATAGCCAGTTGATATATGCATCTTAAATACAGATAATTGGTATATTAAAATTTTGATTATAAAAAAAACCCTTTTGTTGAAAAGAATAATATATTATAAATAATATATTCAACATGTGTAATAACAATTTAATATCCATTAGATATCTAAGTAATGATAATAATTAAAATATAATCATTAATTAAATAATAATTATTTTTATTCTAGAATATGTTTTCTAATGTATTATGTATTTTATATAAAATTTTTACATCAAAAATTTTGATATTGAATTTGAAAAAACATGATTTCATATTTGGAATTAGAAATTTTAAATTAGGTAAGAGGGAAAATTTCATTTTTTAATAATAAATAATTTATAAAGGTGAATAATGACATATATTAGTGAAAAATAAAATACCATTTATTGTCAAAATATGTATAAACTAATATAAAATAAAAAAATATATTTATAATCATGGGAATCATAGAAACCCTTGGTTTTTTCCACGTAGAAGACTCTTTCAAAGATAAAATTACTTTTAAAAAAATTTAGTATGAAATTAAAAATATGGAACTCAAACTCATATATAAGAGGAACCATCTTCTACCTAATCTAAACCACCTACCTTGTTAGATTTCCTCTTGTATCTTTTTGTAAATTACTCATCTAATGTTTTATCTCATGTTTCAGATCATCTAATCATAATAAGGAGGCCTGAATCATTCATTATAAAGGAATTATTTATGATAAATAGTTAATATATCAAGTGAGTTAGAGAACATTTGAGTAATTCATGTGTAGTGGTAGAGGTTTGGTGAGATAGATTTTTTTATAGACATTCCTGAAATGGGAGGTTTGAGGATTGTGAGCATCAAGTTCTTTTTCAAGGGAGTCCCTTAGTTGTTTTGGTGATTCATTTTTTATATTTTAATAATTTATATAGTTTTCCATTAAATGTATATACTAGTGTGTAAAATATTTATCAATCCATGAGAGTTTATATTTTTGGTCTAGATGGAAACAATTATTACAGAGATTTTCTATAAATTTTTAGCTTTCCAGATTGTGAAGGTTGACAACCATGTTCCAAATATGATCATATGTGACCATTATACTTATTACACCGTTAGGGTTTTTATAGGTCCCTATAATCCTTTTATATTTTAGTTATTCCATTGACCGACTTTTCATCTTCAGATACATTGTTAGAAAGGGTAGAAAATTCAAACTCTAAAGGACATGTTGTGTGTGTGCATTATTTATTATAGAGGTTCATGGGTGGAGAAAATATATTTTTTGTAGTTTCAAACAATAATATTTATCAATCCACTATTGGTATGGCTTTTTTTAAGCACTATATAGTTGACCTTTCCAATTTATATTGTTCCAGACTGAGATTGGAGAGTAAATTTTTATTGGAATTAAATTGTTAAAGAGCATCATAGAAAAGGTATATGTGGTATATGAGAAAATAAAGGTAGTTCCAGATCATTAATAATTCTATATTGATCGTATGATAAGTCCTTGGGAGTTCTATGTTAGAGTTCATGTGTCCTTGAAGGTATATCCTCATGATAGTAAGTGATGTTTTAGTTGTGGGAGTATGATTTCTCCCTAGTTTTTTAAATTTTTTGAGGTTTTAGTGTATGTTGAGATTGATTCATATCTTTTATCACTTCCCCAATAAAATAGTTAGATACATGACATTTTTTATGTGTGACATATTCACTTATATATTCATGGTGACTCAAACATCATCAATTGGGTTGAGGTGGATTATGAGGATTATGCAAGCATTGAGGAGTGTCCAATTGATATCTAAGAATGTCAAGAGATAGTATTTCACAAGAATAAAATTCCTACAGTTTGTATTATATGGTATCATGGTGGATCGTAGAAAATAAATTTGGATTGGGAGTCAAATATATGCACCCAATGTCACTAGTAGATCGATTCTTGATTTCTGTTGGATGAGGTATTTAACCCTTATTAATTCATAATATTATTTATTAATGATATTGAATTTTTTACACCTTTTTAATCTAATAGAATGTCATTCTTCTTATTTTAGATATATCCTTGAGAGGTATTTCACAAAATGGTTGTTGTGAACCCTTTTTCCATCCCTTATTGATTTTTTTATATTTCATGAAGATGATAATTTTTTGAATGATATCTGATTTAAAAACATGAATCTACAAATCCATTCCATTGTGTATTATTAGGTACTAGAGGTGTCGATATAGTTTTAGAGCCTTTATCTTGATCATGTATTAGATTTATTTGTTTAATTTAATTGTTTTTATTTTTATATTTCCATTTTTGTAGAACCCTATCACTGCATGATGGTACATTCATTTACCCAAGCATACTCAACTAATTAATTCATTTCATGATGGTATATACATATCTTTTTAAAGATACAATGTTGTATGTCAGGCTGAATATCTCACATAAAGGTGGGTTTTACCTCTCATAAACTTCATTAGAGCTTAGCATCAATGTAGATTTAATCCTCTTGTAAGGGTAGATCAACATGGAAAGGTCCTCTGATTATCACAGATTGGTAGTTTTAATCTCACAAAAAAGAAGGCCCCATCTTCATTCTAGGGTACATTCATCAATATCTAATTGTATATAAATTATGTGAATGTGTCTGATCTTACATTAGGGTGAGTTTAGCCTTAGTTATAAGTATTTCAATCTCATATGAGGGTAGATATAGTCCTTATGTTAGGGTAGTTTTTTAAGGTCCGTTTTCTGATGCATGTAATGTTAAACTCAGTTTCACCTAGATTTCATTATGGGAAGGAATATAGTCTCACATAATGGTTAAATCATAGATTTCATAAAGGTACTTGTTCTTATTCATTGAATTTTCTTTACCTATCTAATTCATTCTGCAACATGTATTTAGGAAAAAATGTTAAATTAATGTTAAATTGGAGGATTTCAAATATATTATTAATGGAATAGAACTAATCTATGGTAAATTTTAATTACATGAAGTTTAAATGGGTTATACAGTGGAAATAAACCAGAAATTGAAATCAAATTGAAATTAATAAGAATTAAAAAATGGTTTTGGAAGAGTTTTGGATTTTTTCAAGGTAAAATACCTATATGAAATTCTAGAAAAAATATTTCCCCCTCATTAAATGTTAATACTTTCTATCATGTCTTAGTAATCAAAAATTATTTGTTCGGGTTTAGTGATACATATAAAAATTGTCTCAATCCTTTATATTATTTCAATACATGCACTATCTATTCTCTCTCACCACTCCCTCTCATTTTTTTGAGCGGTGTGAAATGAAATTTTGGTCTAGGTAAGGATTATTTATCTATAAATTATTATATGTAAACGTATGAACAAGTTATGCTTTATCTCCTTGGGTGACTATGTAATCATCCTTAATGAAGATATTAATATAGAAATATTAAATGTAGAAACAAGAAGGTTTTATCATATTCTATGATAATTATTAATTCATAATATGAAAATAAAAATTTTAAAATGGGTTATTATCAGAAAATGTAATTTATATTATTTATTTATATATTATAGATTAATTTAATTTATCGTACAATGATTATTATTATTATTCTATAGTTTTTTCAAATTTCATGAAATTGGATAAACAATGTAATGATGGGATAATGTAATGATTAATTAAAAAGGCATAATAACTTAACTACTACTTTCCTTAAAAATACTAGAATTGGAAGTTTATCTTGAACTATATCTGTAGATTTATTTATCAGCTATTTTCCCACTATAATTGTGTCGTAATTTTTATGAAATTTGGTTATTATAAAATCAAATAAATTAAGATGGTAATGGTAAAAATGTTTCTTGAAACACAAATGTTTCGGGCTATGTGAACCAATATTTTTTGTTAATGGATTTTATGCCCTATAATTATAGCCTTAGTTTTTATATAATATTTTTATACTAAAAATACTTATGTTGGTTTTATTCATATTATTGGATGAAAGAGCCTTGATATGATTTGATTAATAATCAAGAATCATTGGAATGTCGATTCAAGATGGGATACTTGTACTGGGATTCTAATGATGGTTGGTTTCAGTAATGGATGGATTGAATGGTATAGGGGATAATACTAGGATGGTTAATATGATTTGAGATCTAGAATAGATCATTGCTTAATTCGTAGTGAATTATTTTAATTATCTAGGTTGCTAAATTTTATTTATTGTGGTTTCTAACTACAATACATGGTTTGACTCTAGGCATGATAAGTGCATCCTTGAATGTGACAATGTTGGATTAGTCTATGAGTACATAGAATATACAGAATGATTAAACTATTAAAAACGAACTAATAGGATGGGTGTTTGTGATGAAAGTAATGATAAATGATTTATATATTAATGAGATCCATGGGGATGGTTGGAATTAAATGTTCAAAGGGAATTGAGGTTAAATATAGAAATTAAATGAATTATAAAGGAATAATGTATTGTTTGTTGAATCTAGAAGTGGTAATATGATTAAAAAATAAGTTTTTTAATGATTGAAATGGTTGAACTAATATTTATGATAGTTAAATAATTTAATAGTTAATTCCTTATTATGAAATGAATTAATTGTAATTTTTTAAATTACTAGGTGATGATGATTATTTATTTAAATCGTGATGTTTATGTGCATGTTTGAGATCTAGAAATTAGATATGGGAATAGGGTGTATTGGGAGACCATAGGGATAGATGAGTCAAAGGCTATGTAGTTTCCATTAGTGTGGTTGTGTGCGATATATATATATATATATATATATTTTATTTTATTTTTTCATCACCAATTTCAAAAAAGAATCCAATACCAAAAAGTATAGAGGGTGTTTCTCCCTACATCTAGGTTATCAAAGAAATGGATGGATTGATTATCCCTCTCCCCAACTCTTCCTTCAAATATATTATATTATGTGTGCATTACCGAGTTCTTATGTTTTAATGTATAGGGAATGGACTCAAGCACGCATTTACATAAATCAGTAATCTATAAATTTATGGGTGGGATGTGTTGGATTAAGGTTATATCACATAATTGTATCTAGTTGTGGTAGCTATAGCTTCCCATGGAAGCACATGTATGAGTTATAGTGAATTGAGGTATAATTCATGAAACACAGGCTATAGTGGCATCCAAAATTTTACTTGGTTACAGATTAGATGATGATAAGGTTATGTCGGGATGTATGGGTTAAAGATTGTTTATGATATGATTTCCCAATTTAGGGCGGGTTTAATTATCAGAGGGATGAGCACATGACATGAGATGTTGGGGGCATGAGAGCAACACTCCAATGTAGAGGTTGAATTAGGGTACATTATTTCTTTATATATGAATTGGAATAGATATTCTTACTTGTGTGAATTACATGGGGAGTGGGCCATGGTGAAGATGATATAATGTTTTTCCAACTTAATTAATGAGTTGGTTTCATTTCTTATTCGCTAGGATATAATATGGTTCTTTCACATTTCACATGATAGGTTTCATGGAGGAACCTACAATGTGTACTTTTCCATTCTTAATATATATATATATATATATATATCTATTTTCTAGACCACATGAGCTAATTTCTGATCAAGTTGGACACAACTAGCTTAGAGTTTTTATTTTGGAGTAGTTTGAGTTTGTGGTCACTACAAAGGATTTATTCTATTAAATTACTTTTTTTAAAATTATGTGAAAAATTATATTCAGGTATGGGGATTTATTATTTATATATTGGTGGTGTAAATTATTTGTATTTATTCTTATCTAATCATCTTTAAACAAAAATAAAGAGGATAATACCTCATATTTTTTATTATATACCATCAAGGCTAGTCGTTGTCCTATGGTTTATTGAATGCATGCTTTGGGCTCATCATCTCCCTCTTCATTTCTAGAAAAAGAGGGGTACTAGTGGAGGTGGGGGTTATTTCACTATCTTAGATTGATCCGACCATAGATTTTGGTTTCAAGAATCATTTTATCATTATTTTTTATTTCATGCTGGTTTCAACAACTGCTAAATTTTTAGCGATGGTTTTTATTAAAATATTAAATTTTATCAAAATAATAATTTTTTTGTTACTTTATAAATTGAAAATTATTTCATTTAATTTTTTATTTTTTAAATCTCTTATTACTAAGGCTCATACCCACCATGACTCAACCTACCATGTAAAATTAATTACATATATGAGTGGGGTTTGTTTTGAACCTTTTAAATCTTAATCATTCTACAAAGATTTTAACACCACGCTAGTCCCTCCACATGTTGATTAAATGGGATTTAATATACTTAAATATATATATACACACACAAGTAAATTAATATATGTGAATATATATTTATATTTTTATTTATATATTTACATTCTAATTTATTTTTAATTTTAAAATATTTATTAATAATCAACACTTAATAATTACATATATATATACTAAGTATAATTTCATATTATTAATAATAAATTTTTAAAAATACATATATAGATATATAAATATAAATATACATGAATGAATATATATATATATACACATACATATATGTAAATTTGTGTGTGTACATTTTCCTGAGTGTTGCTGTAAACAGACATGTATATATTTATATTTATATTTTTTTATTTCTATACAGACATAAATTTACATTAATGTATATAAATATCTATAAATATATCAATATATATGTATATATTAATATATATATATATATATATAATTATGAATATATATCAATAAACATTGATATATACATTTACAAAAAAATAAGTATATCAATATATAAATATAAAAATACATACATAAATATACACACACATACATGCATTCGTGCACACACACACATGCTCATTTTTAATTTATGACTATTTATTATACATATATATATAATATAATATAGGTATATCATTCCATACATGTGTTACTTTCTCTTCCATTTTTTTCAAAAAATATTTCAACACACTATTCCCATAAATCACTAATTATTTCCTACCGAATCACCCATCTAATAGGTTTTCCCTCAAAGATACCCTTCCTCTCCAACTCCTCTATTTCCACCTATATCGTTATCTCACCCTTACAACATATCTATCGTATTTCCATCTCCATCACCCCACTATCCCACCTCCACTAGTTTCTCCCTCCCCACCTCCCAACCTATAAATATATCATATATTTCACCCCTATTTAATTTCTCCACACATACCATCTTCTAATCACATAGAATCCTAATTTTCATCTCTCATTTCTTCCCACTATTGGTCCACCACTCCTTCACCCCTATCTTTTTATCTGATCAAATCAATTTTCAATTGATGGATGTTATTCTAGAATCTTCATGAAGCTCACCAACTATGGATCATGCTTCTATTTGGTCGATGTTCAAAAAATCTTTTAATATCCCAACAAATCAAGAATTCCATCATTTCTTCCAAATAACTTTAATAGAATATTTTTTCTACCCAAATTATCATTTTCACATATGATTTAGGGACATAAATCACAATGACTTGGTCACAGTTTATTTAGATCCTTTTAATATGTGATATTTTTTGAAATAAAATTTAAATTATTTCTAGTTTAATACATATTTATTAGTTTTGAATGATGTTTTTCCAATAATCATATGTCTAATATAGTTTTTATTTATGAATTACAAATAAAATTTTTTTTCAGATTATTTTCATTCCACTTCATTCATTTTTATTGGTTCATTTATAATTCTTCTAGATATCAATAGATTCCATATGATGGACTTGTATTCATAATTTCGATTTTTTATACCTCATTCATTTAAAATTTGCATATATCGTTTTTATTTTTTAATTTATATATGGTGATTTTGTATGAATCATTAAAATTTATTATTTTTCCATAGGATTCATGAGAGTTAAATAGATAATCTTGAGTACATATGCATCATTCGTTAGTTTTTTAGATGTTTCATATAATTTTATCAAAATATATTCACTATTACTATACTCTTTTCCCCAATATTAGATTCTATTCAAAGTTAGTACATTCTATTCAACTATATTTATTATATGTCTTTTATTATGCTACCATAGATTTTATTATTATGTTATAATTATGTTTTCATATATTTTATCATGTTTTATACATGTTTCTATTTGATACTAGTGTGTTATGATTATATCATTAATTTTCTATGTTATTGGAAGGTTTCATTTGTGTTTCAATTCATAGTTAGTATTTTTATTCACTAATAGAATATTGAATATTAATATTCACTTAGTATGTTATCTTATCATGATTATTATATATTTTACTCATTGTAGAATTTTTTATATGTATATATGTTGTTATCAATATATTGTCCCTAAAATCATTTTTCCATGTTCTATATTTCAATTTTAATATTTATTTGTTCTCTATAATTACTTCACTATTCTTATAAAAAGGTTTTGTCATCACCCTTTTGAATCAGTGCTCTAGTTTTACTTATATTTTTTATTTATTATCTCATTTGGTACAAATATTAAATGAAAATATTTTATATTGGTTATTCTCATGTGTTCATAGGATTTAGAATCTTTTGTGGCATAGGAACCAGTGTTCGATTAATTTTTTTATTATGATAGTTTATACTATTAAAATGGTCCCAACATATTTCCAAATTAAAATATATAGATATTTTTATTTGTAATTATAAATAAAATATAATGAAACTCTTATTTGATATACTAAAAAAACATCTTTTAATTGATATTTAATTATAAAACATGTAATCTAAATTTAAAAGTAATAGTTTATCAAAAAAATTAAAATAATATCTTCAAATCCACATGGGATTATATATTCATAGGTTAAAACAATGTACTTTTAAAATTTATTAATTTAAATAATTTTAGTATATATTAAAACTACATCCCTATTATTTGTTATATCTACCTCCCTAAAATATTTAATAAAAATACATTATGATTTATATTATCTTATTTTTATAAAATATTTAATTTTTTTATTTTTTTATTCTATTTAACTCTTTCTATTTTAATCATACATGATTTAGATCTATTTATTGAATTCCCTTATTTTTGTATTCAGGTTGTGGTAATGAACGATGCATGAATAGTGGATATTATAATGATGGTCTATGAAATAAATTTGAAAGCATTCACTAACAAATTTTTAATACATCATGATTACATTATTTTAATGGAAGTGATTATTATTAATATTATTATATTATTTTTGGTGTCTAATTTGATGTTATGTAGATTTGTTATATGTTAATATCATGATAAATGCGATGAGTATAAGTAAAATATATGCATGGGAGGGGTTTGACATAATCCTAATTATTGGAATACATTTTTATTGTATAGATATTCACTATCAATATGTTCATGTCATAAATAAAAATACTTTAATAGAAATAATTTTTTTTTTCATTTGACTATTATATGAATAATTTTAAACATTTTTTTTGAATTTGAAATATTTAATATTCCTGATCTGAAAAACTATACTAGAGTGAGAGAATGTTGGAATACTATCTTTCTCATTTTCCATAATTTTCAATCAGGTTCAAAATATACTATATTAGTTATTTAATAGACTATATCATTATTTTCAGTCAATTTCATATGGTCGGTGAGAGGTAGCTACTTGAAATTTTATTTATCTAACTACTCAGGAATTAATAGTCATTCATTTTAATTTTCAATTATAAGAAATTATTTTCAATTATTAGAAGTTATTTTGTTAACATGAATGATATTAATGGCTAGTGATTGAGGGAAGACCTGAATCATTCATTGAAAAGTGATAGGAAGAAGAGAAAAAGACACATTATTACCCTTTATATCAGAATTTGAACAAGGATATTTTTAACTGATGATAGAATATTTATAATTTCATATTATATCATTTATTTTTATTTTAGGGAACCCAAATCACAACTTACCAATTTTCAACCATTCAGATAGTTTCAGTTTAGTAATCTTATAGATCTCTTTTTTCTATTTTTTAGCAATTTTATATTGCATTAACTAATAAAAATTTTAAATTTATGGTTGTTTATAGTAGGTTTTGTCACGACCCATCCTCGGGGACCATGCCGTGAATACCTCAAGCTCACCTTCCATAGGCTAGGGGCTGGCGACTAGCACCAAAGGCATAATCCCTATAAAAATTGAAGACATTTCCTTTTAACCTATATCATAGACACAACCAGATCACAAGAAGCAGAGTACGCAACTAGATGTAAACACTAAGTAAAACTGTATACAAAAAAAGAGATGAAAGGAAAGGGGGATAGAAATACAAGCCCAACAGTAATGTACAAACAACTAAAAAGCTAGTACAACTGTAGAAAGGTAAACATCAACTACTGTGTCGTCCTCCGAGAATTCCACTTGACGGGTGGGTACAGATGGCCTCCTCAGCACCCCAGGTTCGTCCATCCCTTCCGTGTACGTCTCGCCAAGTGTTTCACCACCGGGTACCGTCCAGCTCTACAAGTCTATACCTAGATCAGGGATTCCCGTCGTCTGCAACAAACACGATGAAGTGCGGGCATAGCCCATGTGGGGGTGAGTATAACGATACTCAGTAGGGACCCCGAGACCCCCAAAGGTCTCCCTTAATCCAAAAAGGATATACCACAGAAGAAAGATACAATCACGAAGTAACAACCATCCCTACTTAGGTATATTCTCATAAATATACCTAAGTTATAAATCATGTTTCGACTCCAACTCTCGTGCCCAAGCACAACCCAGTCCACACATGAAGTTAGACAATCACCTCGAAGATAGATGATTGAAATTCAAGACTCAGCTCACACAGGTATACATCTTTCATAAAGCGATAGAGATGATCAGATGTAGTCACTAATTCATCTAAGCTGTCAGACCAACACAATATATAGGACCAGCTAAGCTGTCAGACCCACACATGATATAGGACCAGCTACTATGTCGGACCTACATAGGATACAGGAATAGAGGTCAGATCTGTCAAACCCACGGAGGATCTCAGTAATGTAGTCATCGCTGTCGAACCCACATAGGATTATGGTATAGTAGTCATCGATGTTGAACCCACGTAGGATTCCGGTAAATTAGTCACCACTGTCGATCCCACGTAGGATTCTGGTACTGTAGTCATCGCTGTCGAACCCTCATAGGATTCTGGTATAGTAGTCATCGCAGCCATCTCTAGGGTTCCCACACAAAGAACGCTCGATTTCGGGAGGGTCCACTCCTCGAGTGAAGTGTCGATACTTCAAATATCACAAAGTCTTGAGTTGATGTATCCCATAGTTCAATCTACTCATAAGTAACCCAACGCGATAGACGGGATTTCAATCAGACATCAGGTCTGAGAGTCATTGGAATTTCTATCCCAAGGGCCAGGTTGAATTTACGCTAATTCCAAACCCGACCGTTTCCCAAAGTTGTCCAAAACTCACTTAGAGTATTGTAAAAGGACCGCTTTGTTGCAGGGGTCCTAGTGCTACAGATGGTGCAGCGTTCAGACACACAGTCTTGAAGATATTCTCATTTAAGAAATGTCAGGCCCGGTCTATTAAGCCCAATAGGCTATGGTGGGTCGGCCCGACCTGACTCGGTGGGTCCGACCCTACTGAGGGGTCGACTCGTTCCGGATCGGCAGGTCCGACCCAGCTGAGGGGTCGGCCCGGCCTGGTGGGGCGTGGACCACCTGCGGACCCGGTCCATGGACCGAGCCAGTTAGGTTCGCCCGGTGGCACCACCTCTCCCTGTCCGGCCAGCCATAGCTGGCTGGTTCTACCCGGCACATGCAGCCCACACAACTGGGTGTTGTTCTCTTCCACACGGCGCCGAGCGGTGCCATGGTCTTTCAGCCCAGCTGGCAGGTGGCCGGCCGGTTCGCCTGCCGAGTGGCCTGCGGTTGTGGGTTGCATCTCTTCCGCATGGCACCTGTGGCTACTGCGGTCCACCATCCCGATCGATAGTAGCCAGCCAGTTCTTCAGCCCTATCATCCCATGGATGAGGGCCGTGGTTTTCCTCCACGTGGCCAGTGTGCGCCCACCACCTCTGGTCACCATTGACTCTGTCGCCGCCGCCTCTTCCGACCGCCATGGCCTATATGGTCGTGACCTCCTTCCTCTGGCGCGGTGTGATGGCACCACGCCCTACCAGCTCTGCAACCATTTTCAATGCAAAGAAGAATCAACGGAGGTTCATCAGGCCGTTTTTGTTCGTCCCGTTCCCACCACTTTAGGTGATAAAATTTTGGCCACCATCATTCCAAAATAAATGTCGAATTTCATGGATATAATTATTATGTAAAAAGAAATAATCCAAAATCCCCCTACCTCATATTTCGTCGTTGATCGTTGACGAGTCGCGGAAGATGGACGTCGTTCTGTCATCATTGGAGGAAATGATGTTGTCATTGGTGACATTCTTCAAGGGCGACATCTTCCCTTGATATCCCCAGTTGAAAAGGAAGGAGATGTGTCGTCGTTCTTCGGTGGAGATGGTGTTCTTCGTTGGAAGAAGGATCTCCCTATTTCTCTAAGGCTCCACCAATACTCCCATGCTCTCCAACATTTATGCCAACCCAAAATAAAAGAATAGCTTCACTTATTTAAAGTTCTCATAATGTTTTCAAAAGAATTCAAACACTAAAATTAATTCATTAATTGTGGAGCTCAATTAATTAATTAATGGTGTTGGAACATTAATTAGAGAAAGTGGGAGGTGTAGAGTTTTAAAATTAAAATAGTAGAGGTGGAGAGTTCAACATTAATTTGCGGTGGGGGGGGGGGGGGGTTGGAAGCTTAAGAGTTAAAGGGGGATTTAAAGGGGGAATTTAGTGGTTTGTGCTCGTGTGGGCCCCACCACACATTATCCTCACATGGGATGTTATGTGGGGGGTGGGCCCCACCTCCAACTTCCCTTTGGATAAATTAAATACCATTCAAAATAAAATTATTTCACATATAATTTTATTTTATTTATAAATAATCTCGATAATTAACTTCCACTTTCGACCAAACGCAGCTGCGGTAAAGTTCCCCTTAAGCGAACACAAGTGCTGCGATTTCATCGGTGTCCTCAGATTTCAATTCCATGCACTGGTTCAAAAGATATAAAATCACACTCTTACGTCTATTGAACGTACCCGAACAAAACATCTGAAATTTATTCAGGGCACACCGGGACACGGAATCGGGTAACGTCAAAAAATGTGGACTCGTAAAATTCCTATGTATTTATGAAAAAAATTTCCAACAAATTTCTGGGTCTTTACATTCTCCTCATCTCAGTGTTGTATATCCCCATAAGCTATAATACACACTAAGGGAACAAATGGGGGTACTGAGCACGCATCTGAGCCTCCCTCTCCCGTGTGCTCTCCTGGAGGTTCCCGTGCTGCCGGTGAATGTGAACCAGAGTAATCGACCATCCATTTAGGACCCGCTCCTTTAGATCCTCGATCTCCACTGGGACCTTTGTGAATGTCTCCCCATCATCGATGTCCATCTCCCCATGGTCGATGATGTGAGACGGGTTGTGCACATATCTTCTCAACTGAGATACATGGAAGACGTCATGCACCCGATGCAACTGAGGTGGAAGGTCCATGTGGTAATCCACCTTGCCTACTCTACTGAGGACCTGAAAAGGTACGATGAAATGCAAAGATAACTTTCCACCTCAGCCAAATCTCAGTAGACCTCGTCAAGGTGAGAACCATAAGAATAC
The DNA here is from genome assembly GCA_963277665.1 of Viscum album. NCBI lineage: Eukaryota > Viridiplantae > Streptophyta > Magnoliopsida > Santalales > Viscaceae > Viscum > Viscum album. The sequence continues at coordinate 345,505,531 of OY728141.1, forward strand.
GTGGTCGCCATCCTCGAACTCCAGTGGTCTCTGTCTCCTATCATCATAGGACTTTTGTCTACTCTGTGCAGTCTTCATCCACTCCTAGATGATTTGCACCTTCTCCGTTGTAGCCTGCACCATCTCTTGTCCTACAAGTGCTGACTCCACTGGGTCAGTCTAGAACAGAGGCAATCTAGAAGGTCGGTCGTATAGTGCCTCATAATGTGCCAACCCGATGGTGGAGTGGTACCTATTGTTGTACGCTAACTCCACCAAGGGTAAGTGATTCTCCCACCTACAACCAAAGTCAAGGACACATGAATGGAGCATGTCCTCGAGAGTCTGAATGGTCCTCTCAGTCTGGCCATCTGTCTGTGGATGGAAGGCGGTTCTCAAGTGAAGCTGCGTCCTGAAAGCCTCCTGCAATCCCTTCTATATACGGGAAGTGAATCGGGCATCTCGATCAGAGATGATCATCGATGGAACACCATGAAGCCGTATGATATCCTAAATATAGAGGCTTCCAAATCTCTCTACAGATCCCTACTCTCTGATCGGTAGGAAGTGGGCCAACTTGGTGAGTCGTCTGACAATCACCCTGAGAGAGTCGTGTCCTCTAGATGTACGTGGATTCCCCATCACAAAATCCATGGATATTCCATCCCACTCACACTCTGAGACCTCTAAGGTCTGAACCAAGCCTGATGGAACCTGGTGCTTCACCTTCACTTACTGACAAGTGAGGAATCTCGAGACAAACTCTGCTACTGCCTTCTTCATACCCGAGCAAAAGTGTTGACATCTGAGGTCCTGATACATCTTCGCAACTACTGGATGTACCACTATAGGGGAAGTGTGGAACTCCCTCAACACCTCCTCCTATATGGAAACTGGTACCATGGTACGTCCTCTACAGATAATGACATTCTTCTAACCTTCATAAAATCTATGAGGAGTGTGCCTTGAAGATATAAGAGCATGTTGCGTCTCACAGTCAATTTCCCCACACATTGCCTCTCTGACTCACTGTAGAAGTGGAGGAGTGACTATGAGAGACTATAGAAAGGCTGCTCCATCTCTATCCACAAAGGATATCTGCAGCGCGACCAACTTCTCTATCACCTCTCCTAGTAGCAGAATGCCCGATCTCCTACAGAGATCATCCGCTACAACGTTCCTCTTCCCAAGAGTATAGAATATCTCAAAGTCATAGTCCTAGTAGATCTCGAGCCGTCGCCGCTGCCTCATGTTCAGTTCCTTCTGCGAAAAGATGCACTTGAGACTCTTGTGGTCAGAGTAGACTGTACAACATTAACCCACAAGATATTTTCACCACATCTTCTAGGCAAAGACCACTTCTACTAACTTCATGTCATGGGTAGCGTAGTTCTTCTCATGCTTGCTCAACTGCTATGATCCATACACGATCACTACTCGCTCCTGCATCAGTACACACTCATGTCTGGTTCCAGATGCGTCGTAGTAAACTACGTACCCTATTCCCTCCTCTGGTAGCCTCAAGATGGGCACACCGGTCAACCTCTGCCTCAGCTCTTGAAAGCTCTGTTAGCATATATCTAACCACATGAAGGGGTTCCCCTTCTTCATCAATGCTAAAAGAGGTGCTATAACTCTAGAGAAGTCTGGCACAAATCTCTGATAATACCTAGCCCAAACCAGAAAACTCCTAAACTCTGTCAAACTCTTAGGTGGCTCCCAAGAAAGTACTGCCTTGATCTTCGCTTGATCTACTGCAACTCCAGCCTCCAAGATGACGTGTCCCAAGAGATGAATCTCTTGAAACCATAACTGGAACTTTGAGAGCTTACCATAAAGCTAGTGCTCTTGGAGTGTGTCAAGTACTACCGACAGATGGTAGGCATGCTCATCCTCAGTAGTCGAGTAAATCAGTATGTCTTCAATGAAGACTATGACAATGTGATCAATTTAAGGTTGAATGATCCTGGTCATGAGCGTCGTGAACACAGCTAGAGTATTGGTTACACTGAAAGGGAGTAACCAAGAACTCATAGTGGCCATACCGTCACCTGAAGGCAGTCTTCTGGACATCCTCGTCTTGAACTCTGAGCTGGTGATAGCCTGACCTGAGGTATATCTTCGAGATCCATCGTGCTCCCTTGAGCTGATCAAAGAGTTCATCAATCCTCAAGAGTGGGTACTTGTTCTTCACAGTCACCTAATTCAGGCGACGATAGTCAACACACAGTTGCAAGCTCCCATCCGCCTTCTTGGCAAACAAAACCGAAGATTCCCAGGGTTAAACATTGCGTCGGATGAATCCCTTCCCCAGCAAGTCCTCCATCTGTACCCGTAGCTCACAAATCTCGGTAGGATCCATCCAGTATGCTGGAGTAGATATAGGTGATGTCCCCGGGTACAGGTCAATGTAGAAGTCTACCTCACTACAAGGACATAGTAAAGGAATGTTGTCAAGAAAAAAACATCTGCATACTGATCCACCACAATAGGAAAACTCAGACTCCGTACGTCAACTGCTCTGAGGATGATACTAGTAAACTGATGTGTGATCGGCTGCCCCCTCCTCTGCATATGTCTGTCATGTGCTTCAAAGGCTCCCTTCTCACCATTGAAGGTGATGCTAGTCCCATCTATGTGGATACACCACACTTTTCTCCTAATACAGTCAATCAGAGCATGAACTGTGGATAACTAGTCCATACCCATGATGACATCGTATGGCCTCGACGCTGCTACAAGAAGATCCCAGTCGAAGCTCTCACCTCCTAGAGTAAGCTCACACTGCCGACACCAGTGTGTAATCATCGAGTATGCTCCTGTAGGAGTCTCTTGCCATAAGAATCGAGCCAACGGCTCCGTTGGAATCTCCGAGCTCCGAATGAGGGACGTGGCAATAAAATAATGAATCACACATGTGCCTATAGGTACTGTAGCAAGGGTGGAGTAGACACGGATAATAACTCTAATCATCTGAGGTGTGCCATCGTCATAGGCCTCGACTCCCTGGATCTGAGCCTGACTTTGTCCGCTAGCTCCCTGTGGTCGGGGTGGACCTCCTGGTGGTGGTGGTGGTAGAGCCTCGAATCGTTGTCCACCAGCCGCTAGTCGACCAGCTCCTCTGCCACGTCTGCCTGCTCCTAGTGGACCACCACGGTCGAACCTGTACTTCTTCCTGGGAGGTCCCTCTATGATCTACTGCTAATCTTCATAGCGGGTTGAGCAGTCACGAGCCATGTGGCCCTGCCCGCCACATGCATAGCACTACATGCTCCTCATATAGCTGGCTCTGTCTCGTGTGTCCCACACAACCGAACCTATATCCTGGGGTCACCCACCTGATGGCCTGGTTCTCTAGGACCTCTGGATCATATGTCTACTACCGGTTGCAGAAGACTCTACTACATGTCGCCCTCTAGTGGGTCTCAGCACTGGGACCGCTCATTGAGAAAACTCTCCACTAGAAGGGCTCGCTCCATCACCCCTGCCTGCATCGGAATGCTGAGGAGAATCATCGAAGCATTGTTCTCATGCATGATTCCCTTCTCGAAGGTCTGAGCCCTAAAGAACGGGGCCCGTACCATATCCATGGAGTAGCACGAGAGGTTGGTGAACCTCGCTGAGTACTGAGCTAATGTCATTCTGCCCTGCTACAGATGAAGTAACTCCTGAATCCACACTGCACAAAGGGTGGATAGAACAAAATGTGAGCCAAAGAGACTCTCGATGTATTTCTAGAGTAATGATGCCTCGACATGCACCGGGAGAATCAAGCTCCACCATCTGACTACTGTTGCATGCAGAAGACTCACGACAAGGATCATCATGAGGTCTGATGGTGTCCCTACAAATCTGAAAACTCTCACAACATCCTCCAGCCAATCCTCAGTTACCTGTGGGTCAGTCTCTTCCCTGAACCTAGCTGGCCTCTGGAACTAGAACTCGTGCAATGAAATCAGGCAGTGTGCTCTCTCTGCTACTAGAGCCGGTGGTATTGGTGGACCAGCGAATAGTGGTACCGCTGGTACCTCCGCTATGATGGGGCCCTACACAGAGGCCTCATCGCTCGGTGGTCTACAATCTCGTATGAAACTTAAAACCCTAACTAGCTTCCTTCATTGGTCCATCCTGAAAAGAAACAGATGTTCCATGGTTAAAACACTATACCTGGTGAGCTAACACAAAGTAATCACGATGAAAACATTTTCAAGGGAAACACACATGAAATCAGTGTTTTCATGCACTGAGCTTGAGATCGGAATTTAGTGTCCTAGTGTATGGATACGTCAGCTATCGCACCAACACACGTTTCCCTAATCTGATAACCACACTCAAAAAACTTAATACTATTTTCTTTGAAATAATCAGAGTCCAAGTTCTATTGTAGAACCGAGTCTTCTGATACCAATTTGTCACGACCTGTCCTCGGGGCCCGTGCTGTGACTACCACAAGTTCGCCTTCCATAGGCCAGGGGCTGGCGACTAGCACCAAAGGTGTAATCCCTATAAAAAGAGAAGGCATTGCCTTTTAACCTATATCACACACACAGCATAAACACAAGTTTCACAGTACGCAATTGGAGCTAAAAACTAAGTAAAACTATATTAAAATTAAAGTGCTGAAAGGAAAGGGGGCCGGAAATAAAAGCCCAACAGTAAAGTACAAACAACTGAAATGCTAATAAAAATTCAGAAAGGTAAACATCAACTACTGAGTCGTCCTCTGGGAATCCCACCTGATGGGTGGGTAAAGATGGCCTCCTCAGCACACCAAGTCCATCCGTCCACTCCGTGTATGTCTCGCCATGTGGTCCACCACCGGGTACCATCCATCTCTATATGTCTCTACCTCGATCAGTACTGCCCATCGTATGCAACCAACACAATGAAGGGAGAGCATAGCCCATGAAAGGGTGAGTTTAATGATACTCAATAGGGACCCTGAGACCCCCGAAGGTCTCCTAGAATCCACGAAGGATATGCCACAGAAGAAAGATACAATCACGAAGTAACAAACAACCCTACTTAGGTATATTCCCATTCATATATTTATGTTACCAATCATGGTTCGGCTCCATCTCTCGAGATAATCACAACCCAGTCCACACAGGAAGTAAGTCAATCACCTCGAAGTTAGATGATTGAAATTGAAGACTCAACTCACACAGGTATACATCTTTTATAGAGTGATAGAGATGATCAGATGTAGTCGCTGATTCGTCTAAGCTATCGGACCCACACAGGATACAGGACTAGCTAAGCTATCAGAACCATACAGGATACAGGACCCGCAATCTGTCGGACCCACACAGGATACATGAACAATGGTCAGAACTGTCAAACCCATAGAGGATCCCAGTACAGTAGTCATCACTATTGAACCCATAGGGGATTCTGGTATAGTAGTCATCACTGTCAAACCCACAGAGGATTCTGGTACAGTAGTCGCCGCTGTCTAACCCAGGTAGAATTATGGTACTATATTTGTCACTGTCGAACCCACGTAGGATTCCGGTATAGTAGTCGTCGCAACCAGCTCTAGGGTTTCCCCACATAGTATGATCAATTCCACGAGGGTCTGCTCCTCGATTCAAGTGTTGATTCATCAACTATCACGAAGTTCTTTGTTGATGTATCTTGTAGTTCCGTATCATCATAAAGAACACAACATGATAGATGGCGCATCAATTAGACGCCCGGTCTGAGATTTATTGGAATTTCTATTCCAGGGGTCCGGTTCGATTTACGCTCCTTCCAAACCCAACCATTTTCCAAAGTTCTCAAATACTCACTGAGAGTATCTCAAAAGGACCGCTTCATTGCGGGGGTCCCAGTGCCGCAAATGGCATGTCGTTCGAACACACGTCTTTGAATATATTCAAATTTAACCGATGCCAGGCCCGGTCCGTAATGCCCAGTAGGTTGTGGCGGGTTGGCCCAACCCTGCTCAGCAGGTCCAACCCAGCTGAGGGGTAAGCCCAGGCCGGCTCAGAAGGTTCGAACCATCTGAGGGGTCGGCCCGGACTGGTGGGTCACGACCCACCTGCAGACACGGTCGGTAGAGCGGGCCGGTTCGGTTAGCCCAGTGGGGCATAGCGGTGTCACCTCTCCCTAACCGGCCAGCTCTAGCCTTCCAGTTCTGCTCGGCACAAGCAGCCCACACAGCGGGCCACGGTTTGCTTCCGTGCTATGCCGAGTGGTTCCGCAGTCATTGAACCCGGCTGGCAGGCGGCCAGCCGGTTTTCCCGCCAAGTGACCTGTGGTTGCAGGTCGTGTCTCCTTTGTTTGGAACATGCGGCTACCACGGTCCACCAGCCCGGCCAGCAGTAGCCAGCCGGTTCTTCAGACAGAGTTTCCCACCGATGTAGGCCACGGTTTTCCTCCACGCGACCGGCGTGAACCTGCCACCTCCAATCGCTATCGACTTTGGTCGTCGCTGCCACTTCCGACTGCCATGGCCTATATGGCCATGGCCTCCTTCCTCCGGCACTGTGCGACAGCACCACGCCATACTGGCATCGCCTCCATTGTCAACACAAACAAGAATCAAGGGAGGAGCGTCAGGCCGTGTTCATTCGGCCCACACCCTCCGCGTTAGATGATAATATTTTTGCCACCATCATTCCAAAATAACCTTTTAATTTCTTGGATATAATTCTTACGTAAAAAGAAATAATCCAAAATCCCTCTACCTCATATTTCGTCTTTGATCATTGATGATTCACGGAAGATGGACATCATTTCATCAATGTTGGAGGAAATGACATTTTTGTTGGCGACGTTCTTCGCGGGCGACATCTTCCCTTGCTATCCCCAATTGAAAAGTAAGGAGATGCGTCTTCGTTCTTCAGTGGAGACAGCGTTCTTCGTTGGAAGAAGGCTCTCCTTATTTCTCCAAGGCTCCACCAATACTCCCATTCTCTCAAACGTTTATGCCAACCCAAAATAAAATAATATCTTCACTTATTTAAATATGAAATAATGTTTTAAAAATAATTCAAACACTTAAATAAATTAATTAATTGTGGAGCTCAATTAATTAATTAATTGTGTTGGCACATTAATGAGAGAAAGTGGGAGGTGGAGACTTTTCAAATTAAAATAGGAGAGGTGGAGAGTTCAACATTAATTTTGGGGGGGGGGGGTTAGAAGCTTATGAGTTAAAGGGGGTTTAAAAGATGAATTGAGGGTTTTGTGTTCGTGTGTGCCCCACCACACATTATCTTCACATGGGAGGTTATGTGGGGGGTGGGCCCTACCTCTAACTTCTCTTTGGAGAAATTAACTACCATTCAAAATAAATTTATGTCATACATAATTTTACTTAATTTATAAAGAATCCCAATAATTAACTTCCAATCTCTACCAAACCAAACTACGGTAAAGGTCCCTTTAAGAGAAAACTGGCGTTGGAAGTCTATCAGTGTCCTCAGATTTCAATTCAGAGCACCGGTTCAAAAGATATAAAATCTTGCTCATACGTCTACTAAACATACCTGAAAAGAACTTCAGAAAATAATTCCGGGTACACCGGGCCTCGAAATCAGGTGTCATCATAAACTGCAGACTCGTAAAATTTCAATTTATTTACAAAAAAAAATTCCATGAAATTTCCGGGTCTTTACAGTTTTCATTCTATAGTAGTATCTTCCCGTGTTGTTTTATTTTTTAGTTGTGGATGTTTTTTTAAATTACATGTATTACTATATTTAATTTAAATATTCTTTTCCAGTAAATTAATCTTTCATCCCAAAATTTATTTCCTTAATTAATTAGCTTCAATAATTTTTTAATTTAACGTTTAAACTCCATTACATTTATTATTTACAATTTTCAAAACATTTTCATATATCCACAAGATGAAGAAATAAACCTAATAGAATGATATTTTATATTCACAATGATTATAATTGATAATATAAATGTCTCAAACCCACTAATTATACATGTTATTTGATCAATGCCATTAAAATTCCCCACCACTTATAATGGATTGTAAATTTTTATTATTATATTGTTAATATATATTCCAATTTTTTTAAAAATACATTTAAAAACAATATTTTCATCATATTTGACTTATGTGTTTCATGTATTTTTATCTCTTCGACCACACCAAAAAACACAACATTACACACACTATAGGGATATAAATAATATGTAATGGTCATGTATATTTTTTATTACATTGTAGATGTGTGTGTCTGAATACATTTCCCAAAAATTATGCATTGGTAATTTTTTTATTTTCTATATTTTATAGTTATGAATTATTGTAAGTTTCATTACATAAATTTTATTCCCTATAAAAGTGCATGATATAAATGATAAAACTATGTTATCATCTATGAAAGATAATTTTATTTATTAATATCCAATTTATTAATCATATTTTTCTCTTTTTTCTATTTATCATTTTATATTAAATTTAAATACATTTTCATTATAATATTTATTATAACATTGTGATTGTATACATGAAATTACCATGTTACATTATTCCATTTAATATGCATAACATCCTTGGTTAGTATAGATTAGTGATACTTACTATATCATAAAATTCAAAATGTTTGACAAAATCAACCTTAGAGCCTTGATATTTATAAAATAGTCTTCTTTATCAAAGATACTTTCATCTCTACCAATTTTATCTTCCATTTTATCTATTATAATATATACATGATTCAATTTTTAGGAATAAATTATAAAATATTTACATCAACTCTAACTAATGAAACCATTGAAGAATCATTTTTAGACATATAGATATTTTTATTCATTTTTTGACACTACGTCGTACTATATCTTCATTTTATTCTTACTAGAGGAAACACCATTCAAGGGATGTTTTAAATCTTATACTCCTTTTACATATTTCAAACCATGGTAGATAAATTTAAAAACACATATTATCTAAGTGACCTATTTCTAAATATAAATCATTTTGATAAATATTGGGTAACCATTATGGTCAGTAGTATCCAAACTATTCTAACTATATTTATCATTTCTATTAGTGTAATGATACCAACATATTCTTACTCCCAATTAATTTTGTATGATTAACATTTTTTTCAACTCCTGGATTTATTTTAGAATATATAGTTTTATGTTTATCAATACCCTCAATTTTAAATATTTTAGTTTATGTGAGAGTTAAATATATCAATTTCAGTTAATATTTATTTTATAAGTGCATTTGATGATGATTGAATATAGTAATGAGTGTAAATAATATGGTGGTAAATGTTCCTCTTGTCCCATCATATTTATGTTTTCAATATTGATTACTATATACTTTTATAGAAAAAATAGGCTTATTTATAATTTATAAATGATCTATGTTTTTACAATGATTAGGTACATATATCTTTCTTCCATCTAAAATTCATGATATTCTTAATTTCCAAAAAAATTGTCCATTATTTTATATTAAATTACATTTTCCTTATTTAATATGAATTATAAATTTTTTATATTATATCCACAAATACATTTATAAAATAGTATTTTTATTTGTTATAAAAGATGCTATGTTGCATGAAAATTTTCTAGTGTAATAATTGTTTATATATATATATATTTATAAAAAATTTATAGTTATATATATTTATATAATTTTTAAATATTTTATATTTAATTATTAGATAATATTAATGAATAATTAACTAATTAATCTTAACTATTAATTATAAAAATATTATCACTAATTACATATTTTTTATTACTAATTTTAATTTTTAAATAATAATTATAACTTGTTAACTATTAAGTATGATGTACTAATTATTAATTAAAACACACACACATATATAAGAAATTATTTATATATTTATATATTTATATATATTTAAACATATTTATACACATATACACACCCAAATACATACACATATATATCTATTTAATTGTCACTAATGAGTAATTGATAAGATCAAGAGCCTCAACCCAGTTGGTGAGGACTCGCTAGGTGCATCCAAGAGACCCAGTATCAAATCCTGGTGGAGGCATATTTCTGGGGGTACTGTAGCAGTACTGTAGCAGGCACTGTAGCAGGCACTGTATGGTATTGTAGTAGCCAGAACTATTCATCCATCTGGGCCTTCGGGCCACTGGTTTGGTTCTCGAGTCCTGCAGGGCTTTAGGGCCACCCAAGGCCTTTGGGATAGTTGATTCTCAAGGCCTTCGGGCCACCTTAAGGCTTTAGGGCCTCCCTAAGGCCTTTGGGCCACATGAATGGAGGCCCAGACACACTACAATAAAAGGGCAGCCCCAGAAGAGGATTCAGAGCAGGTGCACTCTCCAGAGCAAAGCAAAATGGATTTTCAGAATGAGAGGGTATGGCTATGCCATCGATACCAGCCTGTGATTGCACGGGAAGCCTAGCCAGACGGTCATGCAAAGGTGGAGAGCTACTATCAAGATGTAGATGCTGGGGAGGGGCAGTTCCTTGTAGATAGTCTGGTTGAATTCCATTAAGACCTTCGGGTCATGTAATCTCTTAAGCCTACGGGCCATGTAATCTCTGAGCCTACGGGCCTTGTAAGGGTTCCCTCTCGTCCCTTGAAAGAGGGGTTATCAAAAATCAATAAAACATTAAGGCCTTCGGGCCATTCAGGCTAATGAGTAATTGATAACTAATAATTAAACTACTTTTATATTAATTTCTAATTACAGAAAAATAATAGTTTTAAATAATCTCAAATAAATAAGAAATATTTATTTATTAACCATATATAATGAATAATTTTTAGTAATTATTTTTTAGCAAAGGAAAAATTATTATTTATGATATCCAAAGGTTGTGTGTTGGATTTTCTGTCAATTAATAGTGTATTCATTTAGGATGTTTGATGGAAATCAATGTTGAAGGGGTTAAAAATAAAATTTAACTAATATGTTCATTAAATAGATATGTGAATATGAAAATGATGATAATGGAAAAAAGGAAAGAAGCAACATAAAAATCCAAAGGTGATATATTGGAAGACCATTAAGAAAGGAAAATTTTAAATCATAGAGTATCTACCATGTGATAATACATTATAGGGGTAGTAATGCATGAATAAAGATAATGTCCATTATAATTCTTAGTAACTACACCTGTATAAGGATGCATTTAATTTTTATATATGACATTGGTGACTGGAGATGAGAATATAATTTTTTTGTGGACCGTGGGAGGATATATTTGGGTCAACAATAAGATTATATGGAGTAATAAAAAAAAGAAAACTAAAGGTGGTCCTATCATGGAAATGTTAGGGAATAAAAAACATCAATAATGTGGAATTTTTCATTGCAGTATGTTAGATGAGGTAATACATTGTTTATTTTTATCATGTATGTCTTTGAAAGATGTTTGGGGATTAATAAATCATTTAGAAAACTATATAGTTAGTTTCTACTAAAGGACATAAAATCATACTAAAACACATTATTCGACATCAGGATTATTTTGTAATTGTAAATTTGAACTGTAGATGGGTAATGTAGTTAAATATCATTCCCAATTAATAGGCATTACACATTTGAAATATATGTTTATGGAGTGATAAAGAGCCTACAGAGTATTAGTGCATATATGGAATCTCAGATTGATTGGAGTATTCCAAAACATCTATATGATGATACTACTAGAGATGAGGAAGATATACTATTCCATAACTAAAGGGATTACACCGGGAAGATTATAATTACATCATTAGAGTGGACTGTTGTGAATTGTTTTTGTATATTTTTATTGGCATAATATTGAAATGTGAAAAATGGTGGAATTTCATGTTATAAATATCTTGATATAATGCACCCATGAATTTAGGAGGATTAGGAGAAGATAATGTCATGATTTTTATAATAGTTAAAATATTCCATAGTTTTTTGTAATAATGAGTAATATCAAACTATGATTAGTTTAAATCTATGATATGTCATGCATCAAAGGAGATCATCACTCCAATATATAATAAAAATAAAATTAATGATGATTATATTTTAATTTCATATAGGGGAGATATGAATTGGTATTTAATAGAGAGAGTCTACTTAGATGGATAAATTTTGATTGACTAGTTATTTTGAGAAACCAAGAATGATTTTAGAATATAATATGAATGAAAATAAATCATACACATTGAATAAATATTATAGAGGTGAAAGTTCACTAAAAACATCTATAGTGATTCCAAAGAAAAACATGGGAGAAAAAATATTGAAAAAAATCTAGTTCTACATATAATTAAAATGAATAAAAATGTATTATTTCATTGATACATTTATTTCATTGAATTATGGATCACTTTTATAGAGTTAAATTAACATATCAAGTAATTATAGAATTATATGAAGCATAATAAGATAATTTGATTCAAAGAGTTATTATTTTGGAGTATTTATTTCTTACAATTGTGTTTATATGGAGTTTATATATTTGACTATCCCATTAAAGAGATATAATATTATATATTTGAATAATCCAAAGAACAATAATGTGGAGTTAAATGTAATATTAATTATATAATTGTGATGAAAAATCAATTTGTTTCATATATTGATTCAAAAAAGACCTAGAAGTCTTTGTATTGATTCATTCCTCAATTTAGTTTGTAAAGAAGGAAGTAATAGGAATTTCTATTTTGTAATAAAATATTGATCCATAAATATTAAATATATATTGATAAATATCCTGTATTGAGCATGGATAAAATACCATATCGACCAAATAGTGTATATATTGATTTTTTGTACACTAGTACATCATTATGTGTGTGCTCCATGGATAAAGCCCAGTATGTCTAGGGAAAATAAAATAAATGTGTTTTTATTATTTATATTTTTAAATTATTAATTAATATTCATCGGGAATGATATTAATGGATAAAAATTGATTAAATTACTTCTTCTAATGTGGGAATAATATCCAAATATGGGTGGAGGATGATGTTATGGAATAAGTTTAAATCAGAAAACACCCTATTTCAACCCACTCATAGGGTGCCCTGGGATATTCATTATAACTCTATAGTCCTGAAAAGTTATATATAATATTTATGTTTTGGATTTATAGATCAATATACTTTATCTTTTTTTAGATTTTCGTTCACACATAGAATCTTTGAAGAGGGCACCATTTTTTATGATTCATACTTTGATGGTTAGAAGAAAGATAATCCTTAAAATTATATATGAATATTAGTGATAATGGTTTACATTATATATAGTGTGATACAAATTTGACAACTCATTATGAATAATTTCATGATATAAATACAAAATAGGTATTTATTATCAGAATAACTAGTGAGGAACTCAAAAATACGGGTCATCATTCTACTGCATTATATATATATAAAATTTTAGATGATATTTATTGCAATTACATAGTGACCAAAGATGTTATATTCTCATAAATAATGCCTTATTATAATATTTTTTGATGATGATATATCAATTGAACATAATGTAGAAGATTATGTTATATAAAAAATAAGAGACGAATAAAGAAAAAGAAAAATATTGAAAAGATGGACACAACCATCTAGGTATGTTTCATTTGTGATATTAATAAATTTGTTTTTAGAAATATTATAGAAAATTATTGTAAATAAGGCGATATATATTAACCCATATATTTGGAAGTAATTTTATATTTTGGTTAATAAGTGGACATGAAATTTAGTCAATAATATTGAGAATATTGACTCAGAAATCAAACTGATAAACAATCCATATATTTGAATGTGGATCAATTAATTATTATTCATTGACAGGATTGTATGTTCATGGTAGAATTTGACATGGATAAATTTTTTTTAATGCAGTGGAATTGAACTATAAAGGATCAATTGAAATAATGTTTTGAAATATTAAAGGAAAAAAGTTATTCACTTATAGAAAATTTAAATTTTTTTAAAGGAAAAACAGCCAAAGAAAAATAACTTATAGCTAATTTGTTTCCTCCAAAAACATAACATGAAGATAGGATAAAATTCTAGAAAGAGACTTGTTCAATGATTGGGAATGTGTTTTACCAAATAATAATTAAACATGTGAATATTATGGATATTTAAATGAGGTCAAACCCTCAAATAAAAATTTTGAATTTCTTATTATTTTAGCCTTAACAGGTAGTGGATAAAATGTTTAAATTCTAGACTCTAGGATGAAATTATGGTTTGATGATAAATTTATAAATTGTGTTCTCCAAATAAAAGAGTAAATTTAGTAATACTGTTATGTATTGTTGGGATACACCATATATGTATGTCTAGGTGAAAGAGTACTAAATGGTTTAGGGAAATATAATGTATTGTTTCAATAGAGTAATAACTATAAAAAATGATTTTATAGGGATATTTTTTATATATACTAAAACTAGATATACGGTGATACACTAAAATAATATAATCAATTAAAATTAAAAGAGAAAATCCTTAATTCATATGTAATGGTGGGATAGTAAAAATGGGAGAAATGTTTTTTAATTTAAGAAATGGTTTTGTGGTGTTCAAATATTATATAGAAGAAATGAAATGAGGTGTGACTATTAACAAAAATGAATCTAGTAACCTAGATATAGGGGTTAATTTATTATATTTTAATGGATACAATGAGTAAAATCCTAAAGGACATATCATTTTAGTAGTCTTTTAGATCTTGATAAATTGATGACACATATTTTATATTGAGAAAAAAATATAAGAAATGGTAGTGGATAAAATTTTGCATCCTTAAACCATTGAAATTTTTATTAATCATATCCAAATGATGGGAAAAAATAATAATTTTGAGATCAAACTCTTATTAAGGTTTATGTACATTAGAAGCTATCAAGAATTCATATGGAATAATCAATATGGTATAGAAAATAACAGAATGTACATGCAATTTAATCAATAACATGAGCATGAAATGCATTCATGGATAAAATCAATGAAACGATATCAGGGATAATAATAAATAACTTTTAAAATGAGGAAATTATTAATATTAGATGTGAGTATCAGAGAAATCATGATATCTATAACATCATGACCTTTCACTAGGACAGTTTAAAATTATTGGTTAACCCCCATTTAATTTGGAAAACTAATTCCTCTCCTGAGACAAGTAGATTTATGAAGGGATATATTATTCCAAGCCTCACTATTCACTACATGTT
The DNA here is from genome assembly GCA_963277665.1 of Viscum album. Taxonomy (NCBI): domain Eukaryota; kingdom Viridiplantae; phylum Streptophyta; class Magnoliopsida; order Santalales; family Viscaceae; genus Viscum; species Viscum album. Next base: position 345,520,673 of record OY728141.1, read on the forward strand.
CAGATAATTCCATATATATCAGATTTTATAAATTCAGGGAAAATATCACTTATATATAATTTTTTTATTGTGTAAAAATAAGGATTTTTCATGATTTTCAGTAGTTAATCAAATAACTTCCATAGTAAATCACCATACCTAAAAAAGTTATATGGTTTAAGAAATAATCATATCCATGATACAATTAATATGTATATTTAATATATACATAATTTTTAATGTTAAATTACCACAAAAACATATTTTCTCTAGAGAAAGTGAAAAACCAACAAATTAATCAAGAAATGAGTAGTGATCGTTAGTTCATCGAGAAAATAGATATTGCAATAAAATAATTTAAATTGGAAGAATAAAGTTAATTTAATTGAATTATTAAAATAAGAATTTTTAAATTAGATTTCTTTATAAAAAATGTAAAATGTGTTGAAGAATCTAAATTTCAAAAAAAACTATTTTGGTGGGGGGGAAGTTTGTTATCACCATATAAGTTAAATAACATTCCTTTTGAATTTTTGTAAAGAGACTATGAAAACAAATATTTTTTAAAAGAGTGTATATATTCCCATTAGAAAATCTTTTTATGTAAAGTATTACAAATAACTCCTCTAATAAGTCATTTGAGTAAAAAACCTTACTTTTATAAAATAATTTTTAAAATTTTCAACATTGAAGAAAAATATATTTGATAAAAAGAGAAATAAAATAATTTTTAATTTTAGACATTTATTTGATCAGTTAAATTAAAAAAAATATTTGGATGAAAATTTGTAATGTACGTAAATATCCAAAGGATAATAAATTATTTGAGCTTATGAAGGATAAATGATAAAAGAACCTTAATTAAAATAAATGTAATCCTGAAATAAATTGATATTGTAAAATATATTCATACCAATTTGGTAAATTTTAAATTATAACCCCTTGAAAGAATAAACATGATTTAGAACATTAAACATCATGAATAAATGTATATTAATGTTAAATAAATCAAATGTGAAGTATATAATCCATAACAAATTGGTGTATATTAACCAATATCTCTCCATATATAATGTAAAATGAGATGAAATCTCTTACCTCTTGTTTCCGTTTAGATTATAATTCTTTAAACTAATGTATAATGGTTTTAATAATTTCATTAATTTACTAAATAACTATATTTATATTTAAAATATCATATATTATCCTCTTATTACATCATTCCATTTTATTGAATGGAATATTTCATTATTGAAACTGTTTGAGGTGTTAACCGCTTCATTTTATCATGCATGTTTTATCATGTTAGTTATTATTCATATAAATTTAATATCGACTAATCATCCACAAAATAATATTAAATTAATTAATATCCTATTACTTCATTATATACATGTTTATAAACATTTTTGAACATTGGAGATGGAAAATAAATCGCATTACATCACACAAACAATATGCCATATATAAGCACGAGTGATGATATCATTCCCTCAAAGGATGAAATGGTATGAATGTTGGTGATATATTAATTATACATAATTATTATCATGTCATATTTATCATATATATTAATTATTTCCATCATTATTACTATTCATGTTAGTCGGTGATTGAAAATAAATTACATTAGTTTTTATGGTTGTAGTCTACCGTACACATGATTAATTGTTTTGATTCCAATTTAAGGAGGGGGAGATGGATAAATCTTATTCAATTTATTTTATAACATATCATTATATTGGTTATAATGGTTTTATTATCTTGTAATTTTTGTGACTTAAGTAAGGATGGAAAATGAAGATGTAAAATTAAAGAGCTAAGTGAAGACAATTGCATTCTCTTAAAAGAACCAGTTTTAGATCTTTTATTAAAAACCGTAGGGTTTTTTTATTTTAAAATAAAATAACAAATTGAACATAGATAATTAATTTGGGGAGATATTATTTATTCTATTTATTAAGATAAATGGATTGAGAGGTGTTAATAAGAGAGTGGAGGGGGGTACACTTTTTTAATTGAGGAGTGAAATTTTTGTAAACATCCACAACTATTCAATAACTTGAAGTCACTCTACCAAAAAGAGCATAAATATTAAAAATAATGGGGTGGAGGGATTATAATTCCAATAAAAACCTCAAAAAACAAAAACAAATATGTTTTATATTTATTATATCATTTACATCAAAGGTTACTAACATTTACCCTCTTAGTTTTCAACATGATAACTATATTTTTTTTCCAAGGTAATTTCTTATTTAAGACAAAAATAAAATGATTTGTATTATTTAATTTATTCCAAATGATTAAAAATATGAATTATAATTTATCAAATAAATAATATATGTCTATGTAATAGTAATTTTAACATAAAAACATGTAACACACAAACACTGGGTTTAACTCAAACCGTGATAATTATTTTTTACCATGTTACTGTACATTATGAAAAAATAAGTTGAAATTATTACTTAAAATTTATTATGATTATTGAAAATGTGGAATAAAATTTACCAAATCCAAAACATAATGGTTTCAAAATTAAATTTAAAAGGAAACCATCAAATTAGGTTGAAAAATAGTTTTTCAATAAATTCATTTTCCGAGCATAATATGATCTTATATTAAATATATGAATATTTATGATAATTTTATCAATTTAAATTCATATACTTATATATAGAATCTCTAAAATTATATAATGAATTCATAATTAAATAATATTTTAATTAATTAAATTGCATATAAATTATTTAGTTTTAAACAAAAACATTTCTCAGCAAAATAACCCTTTTAACTCCAAATGATATTTTCATTATATATATCAAATTGATAGTTAATAATTTATTAATTATAATTTTTTTTACAAATAATCATGAATAAATGAGGTAATAGTTATATTATAAAATTTATTTTATCCATCATATCTTATTTTTAAAAGTTATTTTCATATTTTCATTATATGCATATTTTTCTAAAGTTAGGTAAAAATAGATATTCAATCTATATAATTAGAATTTTAGTTCCATGTAATATTAAAAATTGATTTATAGTATAATTCATTAAAATATATGTTTCACTTGCATAAATGGAGGCTTAGGTATTAAAATTTTCCCTAAGATAAAAATATCATTCTTCAAATTTTCATATATATTTCTTTTTAAGAAAATTATGGTTGTTTATCGTCATAAAATCATCTGGTTCCCATGTTGCCTCTTATATTTTATGATTCCACTGAAGTACACATACCAATAAATTAATATTATCCATCAAAAATTTCTCTCTAGTATTAAGAATCATGATAGGCTATTCATAATTAGATAGATCTAGATCCAATTCTATTTCTTCATATGTGAGTTCATACGTTGGTTGAGTAATGTTATTTCACAAAAATTATATTTGGAAAAAATCATTTAAATTAAAAAGGATTTATGTAATTTCCAATCAATAAGACCCAGATCTAATCCATTCCGAAATTTTAATGGTTCTTATATTCATAGGGCTCTATTTTCCCTTCTAATAGAACCTTACGAAAGCGATCCATGGAAATACTTTGAAGAAAATTTTATCTCCCACATAAAATTCAAAAAAATTCCCTTGATTTTTAATGTAAATCTTTTGAATGATTTTAATTTCATTAATATGATACTGAATAGTATTTTCCCTTTTTATTATCTCATCAATAAGTTTAGGGACTACATGTTTACATTCCCCCACATCATCCCTATAAGTTTTTGTGTAGCATATCTTAACAAATAATGTTTCATATGACACTATTTGAATACTTGAATGGAGAATATTTTTATAGGAGAACTCTACCAAAATTAAATATTGTTCCCATGCACCATGATTGTGATTTGAAAATGACCTCTTCTTCACTTTAATCCCATTGATGATATAGAATAATGAAAAGTCATTATTTTGTCTAGCACGTAAAAATATTTCATCATATGATGAAATTGATTGAGAAACTAGAGCCGTTTAGAGACTATGATTAATAACATAAAAATGGTTCATCTTCCATTTTGTATTGAATATTTAATATATATAATACCTCTATAATATTGTGAATTTATCATAATACTCCAAAATTCATTTAATTTCATTTTATCATTAAGATGAGTATCTTTAACTTAATTTCAATTTGTTTCTCACGAGGGAAATAATTATTGATGAATATCTCATTAAAATATCTCCATTCCATGCGTTATATTTAATCTTATTCTATAGTATTGTTGATAACAAACAACGATTAATTAGAATCTAAAATGATATAATATAATTCAAGTATAACATTTTACTTTTCATTACATCCCAAGACTAAAAATATTTTATCAAGTGACTTAATCCATTTCTCAAAAACCAAAGGATTCATAGTCCCACCAAATTATTAGGGATTTTATCACACGGATAGATCCAACATAAAAGAATAATGTATTAGATGAATAGATTTACCCATTCACGAAAATTTACCTATCATTACCTAATTATTAATACCTAATATTACCATGATCTTCTCAGTTCCAATAAAAAAAGTATTTGATTTATCAGTTGGTAGCTTTTTTACATTGAACGTGAGAGATGATACAGCTATTTCATTAAAATACATTTCTAAAAAATGAAATATAGTAAATTATTTCATGATATTATTAATATTAAATCACAAGATATAATTTTGAATCTAGTGTGATAATTAACACAAAACAAATTATGCATTGTTAATATCAGAATCACAATTTAGTTTCTTTTGAAATAACTTTAAATAATAAAAATATTATAAAATCAACCCTAAGTTTTTTATATTGAAAATATAAATTATCCATGGGAAATCCCTTAGGAGTGTCAAACCATGTGTCTAGTGAGGCTTGATATCATGAACCGGGTGATGATTGAGTCATTTACCAATGCAACATTTACAGTGTTATTAACCCTTGGAAATAATGTTTTTGAACCATGTCCACATGTAGAATATAGATTGAGATGTACTGAAATTGTAAATTTCATAATCTATTCCTTACATACACTTCATAATTTTCATTTCTATTTATCATCAAATTAAAGAATAATTTTATCTTCCCTATTATATGTTTTTTAAATTCTTGTTCCCAAGGTTTCTAAAAAAATTCATCTGATACTAATTGTAACAACCCAGACTCCAGTAACCCAATGTTGGTGGATAATTTGTTATATTGGAATATTTAAAATGCGTAAAATACTAAAGGACCAATTTTTTTAATAGTGTTGTATACCATGACACATACATGATACACATTTTGGAGTGGGAATAAAATATAAGACATATTAATGTGAAATATTTTACATCCTTAATCTTATTCAAATAATTATTCTTCATACCATAGGTAAAAGAAAAATAAGGTGAGATAAAATGATCAGCAATGGTTACATATAGTGGAATCTATTATTAATATATGATTAATAATCAATATAGTGGGATAAATAACTAAAATCAGATTCCCTTTAAACAGTAACATGAGTAGAAAATAAATCCATACATAATATCAATGAAAAAATATCATAGATAATAATAAATTAATTCTCAAGGAAGGTATTTTTTGTAATTTAATTTAAATATCTCAAACAAAATGATGTATATACATTCAAGATCTCATGATAAGATAGTTTAAAATAATGGGTAGAACCCCATTTAATTTGGATAAGTGGTATATCTCACAAGACTTGTAGATTCACAAAGAGGAAATATAATTTTGGGCACCCCCACCACTGTATATCCAAATCAATCATCATATTTCAATTTTATCATTTAATTAATGAAATATTTTCCTTATTAATAAATTATTGTATTGGGTAAAGAAAACATATTTTTCATGATTTTCCTCATTCGATCTAATAACGTCCATAGTAAAACACTGTATGTAAAAGTTGAATAAGGGTTAGAAATTAATAATATCGTTGAACCAAAAAATATGGATATTTAAGATAATTTTAATGTCCAATTGAAAATATACCCAATAAGGTTTTTATTTAATGAAAATTTACCTCCAAATAATTAATCAAGAGAAGAGAGGTGGCCATCTGGTAATACAGGTATTAAAAAAATTATTTCCTTTTGATGAATAAAGGGAATTTATGAGAAATATAAAAATAATAATCATAAATGGTTTTTATTTGTAAAAATTGAAAATTTATATAATATGATAAATTTCATAAAACTGTTATAGATTCATGGATATTCATTATCACTGTATATGTTTAAAACATTAATTTTGACTTTTTTTATGAAAGTCAAAAATTACCTTTCAAAAAATATAATTAATATTATATTGAAATAATTTATTTAAAAAATAAAGGATAACATAAAATTTCTTTAATATATAATTTGAGTAATAAAAATATATTTTTAATAAAAAATAAAAAATATTCTCAAGGAAGAAAAATATATCTGATTAAAAGAGAAATGAAATCAATATTTTATTTTAAAGAATTTTTTACTCAATTAAAGTTCCAAAGAGATGAAAATTTGGAATGAAATATGGGAAATCAATAGATATATAGAGGATAATAAAAAATTTTGATATTATTAATGATTTATAATAATATTAATTCGATGAAAATAATAAAAATCTTAATGGAAGGTGAGATTTTAGACAAGATTCTTACATCTTTGGTAACATTTAAATTATAAAACCTTTAAATAATAAACAAGAATTTGAACATTATACATCATAAATAAATAGATATTCATGTTAAATATATCAAATGGGAAGTATATACACCACATAAAAGTTAAAAGGTGCATATTAAGAAATTTATGTCACTAGAATGAGAATTGAAACGAAATCCCTTACCCTAAACTTCCTTTTAGTAGAATATTATTTAGCCTCACATATATTGGTTTAAATAATGCTATTAATTTATACTATAAAAATATCTGTATTTATGATATCTTTTATTATCCACTTAATACATCTTACTGCATTTTTTCTTGCAATATTTCATTATTCGCATTGTTTTGGGTCTTAATACTTTGGTTTCTCAGGCATGTTTTTTCAAAGAAGAAATAGATATCCAATATAGTATATAGATCCATAAATTATTTAATTATATTAAATTTATAAATATCATATGTTTTCATTATATACATGTTTATAATCATTCTTGAATGTTGGTCATTGAAAATAAATAACTTCTCTTCATTGAGACGGTAGCTCGTACGTATGCACGAGTGATGATATCGTTCCATTAAGGGGCGAAAGGGTAAAAATTTGGATGATATATTATGTTGGAATCACCTGTTTTAATCACAAATCATGTTTAAATATTGATCATAATGTATTAAGTCAGCCATTAATCCTTTTAATCTACGTATACACTTATCTTATTCTCAACAATGTATATTCTTAAGACTCATGACTTTGCTACATCAACTTATAGTCCATATTTATCTAAATATATGTTCATTGTTAAAGGCTACTAGTAAGAGCCTTCTGCTCAAATTCACTGTTATATCTTACTATCAATCTAAGTCACTGATGCTAGAATACCACTGTTGAAGTTTTACAGTCACTTCTAGAAGCTACCGGTACAAGGTTTCTGTCACAAGTCTACCGATGATCTGCTAATCAAAGCTTGTAGACAAATAGTTATCATCACAAGGTCATTGTTGTGACAAGGCTTCTGTAAGAAGTCCACTGTCATACTCTTTCTCAAGACTTCTATTGATAACATCACTGTTCAAGTCTGTAGTTGGAAAGGTTACAGTTGAAGTAGTCAAATGTTACAGAACTATCGATTAGAATCTTTCTGTTAAAGGTCTACTGTTGAGCCTACCGATATAGTTAACTGATAAGGATCCACTGTTACAAAGAGTAAACAGCTACCGTTACAAGTCTACAGTCAAAGATCCTACTGGTAAAGTTCACAGATGAATAATCTACCGATGAAGTCCACATTTGAAAAGACCATAGTTGAAGTCTACCGTGTGACATGCATCTGCTACCAGTCAAATGATATTCTATTCTTTCCTTTACCAATTTTATTAATACTATTATAACAGTCATGTCTAGACAAATTAATACACCTGACATTATTTAATGATATTTGTAGGGATATCAGGAAACAGTATGATGTACGAGGAAGACCACACATCGGTAAAGCATATTTCATGTCGACCCCTGCTGAACCAAGTCAAAAAGGATGAAATGGAAGAGAGAACATATATATATATATATATTTGAGAAATACATTCAGAGCCAAGTGACCAACATATGCATAAAAAAACAAGAGAATTGGCATGGAGATATTGAATATACAAAGAACACTCATAAGATAGAATCATACACTATCTGATGAAGAATCCTCAAGCTCTCATTCAGAATAACATCGAGCTTCAAGAGGATGAATTGAAAGAATATTTTTCAAGTTGGTGTGGTGTGCTGAAAAGATCTTAACATCCAAGAATATGATCATCTCTACATCTGGAAGTCATAACCTGAAAGTTGCGACACTTTGTTTTGGAGTCAACTTACAGAAAAGGACCAAAACTTCATCTCATTCATTCCAATGAGTCCAGAGCTGATCTGCCAACACAACAGAGCATTCTAAACTCATCCCTACTATATTTAGCTCTATTGTGTTTAATTACTTTACATTTTTGAGAAGTGTGTATGTTACACTCACTGACTCTTGTACTTGAACTGAGGGATACTGAAAATACCAATTCTAATCTCTCTTTATTTTTGTTTCCCACGTATAACTATGGAAGAATCCTAGAGTGGCTTGGAAGTTTATTTGCCCATGTAGAACTGTGGTAGAGGTTGAAAAACCTGGACAGTTTTTGAAAGCTTTTGTAAAGCCCGATACAGGCTGTGTATCAATTTTAATATAATTTCTTGGTGTCATGTGATCAGCAAGTGGAGAGGACTAGGCTTGTATTAAGACTGAACCTCTTGTTTAAATTTCTTGTGTTCATCTTATGTTTACTCTGTTTAACATCTATCCACTGTGCTTATATTAGCAAAAACATAAATCTGTTTTTACATTCACTTTGATAGTTAGTTCTGGTTAGTGTGTGTATCTAATTTGTTTAGTAAACTTGTTTCAAAAGTCGAATTAGTTCTCATACTGATTAAATTGAGGAGTAATCAACCTTTGAGAAACCTGTTGAACAATAACTCACTTATATCTCTACTTCCTTAATTGACTGGGCTGTTCTAATTTGGGGGATTTTAATACTAAAAGTTTTTAACAAAAATTTTAAATTGGAACTCAATTCACCCACCTCTTGAGTATCCACTCCGACCAACATTTGGTGTCAGAGGATTCATTCTTATTTATAAATAAAAGGTTTTCAAACCCTCTGTTTTTCAAACTGTGATTTTAGTATTATCTTAAAGATCTTAAATTTCTGTTAGACCTAAATTTTCTCTCTTTAATATCTTTTCTAAAATCTAGTTATGGACAATAGACTAGAAGGTGTTGCTAATAACTGTCCACCTTTCTTTAATGGTGTGAATTATGGTCAATGGAAAATCAAAATGAAAATTCATTTGGAATGTATTGGTTTTGATATTTGGTCTACTATAGAATCAAAATATGAAATTCCCAAAACTACTAGATCTACCTTGGATGATGCTACAAAGTCTGACTACAACAATAACTATAAATATATGAATGCCCTTTACTGCTCTTTAGGAGATGAGGAATATAACCGAATTTCTGCATGTAAAATAGCTCATGAAATCTGGGACACCTTGGATATTTCTCATGAAGGAACTACCAATGTGAAGGAAATGAGATTAAATACTTATACTATTAAATATGATAATTTTAAGATGAGACCCGATGAACCCATTTCTGATATGTCTCTTAGGTTTAATGAGATTGTCAACACCATGAGTTCACTGGGAAAAGCTGTTCCAGAAAAGGAGCAGATCATGAATATTTTTGAGATGTTTTCCTGACAGATAGAGAGGCACTTCTGTATCTATCCTTGAGTCATGTGACATCAGCAAGATACCAGTTAAAGAATTGATTGGTAAACTAATGATGTATGGAGAGGAATTGAAGATGAACAATGAAGAAGATGATGAACCAAAAAAATATGTAGCATTCAAGTATACTTCTTTAAAGAGAAAAGACAAGGAGAAAATACATATACCTACTGAAAGTTCAGTTAGTGAAAATTCAGATTCAGACAGTGATGAAGAAATGGATCAAATAGCCAGGAGATTTAAGAAGTTCTATAAGAAGAATAAGTTTTTCAAAAAACCAAACTACAAGGGTAAGTATGATCAACAAGGTTAGTGGAAGGAGGATTGGAAGAAATCTTACAAGGAAGATGATATAGTCTGCTATGTTTACAAGAGCAATGGACACATCATGGCTGACTGTCCGAAGTTAAAATTCAAAAAGAAATATGACTATAAGGAAAAAAATTATAAGAAATCCGTGAAAGCAACCTAGAGTGCTTCGGAAGACAGCACAAGTGAATCTGAAGCTACTGACTCTGAAAAGAATCATGCCAACATATGCTTCATGACTAACATATCCGAAGTACATGTTTCCACTATTCTAAATGATTATTATTCTAAAAATAATAGTGACTTAGATAATGATGAAAATATGTCTATGGATGAATTGTTTGAATATTCAAATATACTAGAAGATACCTACAATGAACTAAAAGATAAATATAAATAATTGAAGAAACAACATGCCTTGACTAGTAACATTAAAATATATCTAAGTGTAGAAAAAGAAAAGAATGCTCAATTGTTGAAAGAGAACACCCAGCTCACATTATCTAATGAACAATTAAGAAAGGATATTGAAAATTTCACTGCCGGTAGGGATACCTTGACACAGTTTCTCGGAAAACATATTTCTCCAAAATATACAACTAGTCTAGGATATCAGCCTGGACATAGACACATTAGCAAAACCAAATTTGTTCCAAAATCTGGACAGTTCCCTGCTAATTCTGGAAAATCTTTTAAGAAACAATTATCCAAAGGACCGAACAAAGTATTTATGTCTCAAAATATGTTTCTTGATTTTAGAAAACCTATAAAGAAAATATGGGTTCCCAAAGCATTATTGGGTAACCTTTCTGGACCCAAGAAGATCTGGGTACCAAAATTATCCTATGTTTAATCTGTTTTGCAGGGAAGTTGCTTAAAGAGTTCCTGTAAGACCCTATGGTACATGGACAGTGGATGTTCAAGACATATGATAGTAGACTATTCTTGTTTTAAGAGTCTAATTAAAGTTAATGGTCGGCATGTCACCTTTGGTGACAATGCAAAAGGAAAAATCACCAGCTTAGGCCAGATTGGTAATGCTGATAAAATATTAATTTCTAAAGTACTATATGTTGATGGATTAAAGTATAATTTACTTAGCATATCATAGTTATGTGATGATGGCCTTAATTTTAAATTTGAAAATGATTTATGCAATGTTTTTATTTCAAATAATGACTTGGTTTTCTCTGCATGTAGAAATGAGAATGTATATGTTGTTGATTTAAACTCCTTATCCAAACAAAATGTTTCTTGTTTAAATGCTTTTCATAAAGAATCTTGTTTGTGGCATAGAAGATTAAGACACTATAATGTGCACTCACTTAGGAAGCTATCTATGAAATTTTTAGTTAGAGACCTACCTAAATGGGAATTACCAAATGATAAATTGTATAATCCCTATCAAAAGGGAAAACAACACAAAGTTTCCTTCAAACCAAAGAAAGAAGTTTCAACTTCTCAGCCACTTGAGTTGGTTCACATGGATTTGTTTGGACCATCAAGAGTTTCAAGTTTAAATGGGAATCACTATGTTTATGTTCATGTAGATGACTTTTCTAGGTATAATTGGGTATAATTTCTAGCTCACAAAAGTGAATATTGTTCCTACTTTGTCAAATATTCTATGTGTGTAGAAAACCTTAGTGTACTTAAGATTAAAACCCTAAGAAGTGATCATGTCCGTAAGTTTGGGAATCATGAGTTTGAATCCTACTGCTCGCATAATGGCTATATTCACAAATTTTTTGCCCCTAGGACACCCCAACAAAATGGTGTTGTAGAAAGAAGAAATAGGACCCTTCAAGAAATTTCAAGGACTATGCTTAATGAGTGTGACTTACCTATTTATTTTTGGGCAGAAGCTGTAAATACAACTTGTTACATTATTAATAGAGTTTTAATTAGTCCTATTCTGAAAAAGACCCCTTATGAAATTTGGAATAATAGGAAGCCTAAGGTTAATTACTTTAGAGTTTTTGGTTGTAAAGACTTTATTCTTAATACTAAATATAATCTTGAAAAATTTTCTCCCAAAAGTGATGAAGGAATTTTCATGGGTTATTCTATTTCATGTAAAGCCTATTGAGTGTTCAATAAGAAAACCAACTGTGTGGAAGAATTAGTTCATATCAAATTCAATGAGACTAACCCACATGAGACTAAAGCCTCTTTTGAAAATCCTGAGGAAGATTTATCAAATTTGAAACTTAATGATAAAAATAGTGAATCCCCTGTAAAAGTATCAAGTTCTGGAAATTGCCGAGAATCTGCACCTGCTGATTTTTAACCAACAGACAACTATGAAGAATCTAGTTCAACCCTTCCTAGAGGTATTAGGACTCTCAAGAATCATCCTCTAGATGATGTTGTAGGCGATTTAAATAGAGAAACACAAACTAGTGATTCTCTATGAAACCAGGTTGAACATTAAGTTTTTCTTTCACAACTTGAACCCAAAAATATTGATAATGCAATCAATGATGAATTTTTGGTAATGGCTATACAAGAAAAACTAAATCAGTTCAAAAGAAACAAAGTTTGGGAATTAGTGGAAAGACCTAAGAACACCTTAACCATAGGCACTAAATGGGTGTTTAGAAACAAAGTAGATGATTCTGGGAATATAGTTATAAATAAAGCTAGGCTAGTTGCACAAGGATATAGCCATGAAGAAGGAATAGACTATGAGGAGACCTTTGCACCTGTAGCTAGACAAGAAGCCATTAGGATACTACTGGCCTATGCAGCTCATCTGAATTTCAAACTTTATCAAATGGATGTTAAAAGTGCTTTTCTAAATGGATATATAGTTGAGGATGTGTTTTTTGAACAACCCCCTAGTTTTACAAATCCCCATTTTTCCAATCATGTTTTCAAACTATCTAAATCTTTGTATATATTAAAACAAGATCCAAGAGCATGTTATGATAGGCTCATCTATTTTCTTATTTCAAAATGTTTTACCAAAGGGATAAATGATCCTAATCTTTTCATTAAATGGATATCTAAAGATGTTTTGATAGTACAAATTTATGTGGATGATATTATTTTTGGATATTCTAAAAATTCATTATGTTTTGATTTTTCAAAGATAACGCAATATGAGTTTGAAAAGAGTTTAATGGGAGAACTAAAAATTTTACTTGGATTTCAGATCATTCAAAATAAAAATGGCATTATTTTAAATCAAAGTAAATATATTAAGGACCTTTTAAAACGTTTTTCCTTGGATGGTAGTAAAGGTAGTGACACACCTATGAGTATCACCTGTAAGTTGGATATAGATGAAGCTGGAGAACCAGTGGATCAAACCAACTATAGAGGTATGATAGGGAGTCTACTCTATCTTATAGCTAATAGACCTGACATCATGTTTAGTGTATGCATGTGTGCTCTCTTTTAAGCCAATCCAAAATAGCCTCATTTAGTAGTCGTGAAAATAATTTTTAAATATCTCAAACATACTCCCAACATAAGATTATTCTATCCAAAAGGACAATCATTTGATTTGTTGAGTTATTAAGATGATGATTTTTCTGGTTGCAACTTAGATAGAAAAAGAACATTTGGGATATGTCACATTTTAAGAATCTCACTAGTATCTTGGTGTAGTAAGAAGCAGAATTCTGTTGCATTATCTACTGCCGAAGCTGAGTACATAGCGGCTGGTAGTTGTTGTGCTCAAATTCTGTGGATCAAACATTCTTTATTGGAATTTGGATTTCAATTCAAACATGTCACTATAAAGTGTTACAATACAAGTGCTATTAACATTTCCAAAAATCCAGTATCTCATGCTAGTACAAAGCATTTTGATGTGAGAGATCACTTTTTGAGGGATCATTATCAAAAGGGTGATATCACTCTTGAATTCATTAGCACTGAACAAAAATTGGATGATATATTCACAAAGCCTTTGAATTATAAGAGGTTAAATTATATCAAACATGAGTTAGGTATGATTAATTTCAGCACAGTCAAACCTCACAGTTAGATTGCACAGTCAAGCTTCACAGTTAAATTGCACAGTTAAACCTCACAATTAGATCGCACAGTCAAACCTCATAGTTAGATCGCACATTCAAACCTCACAGTTAGATCGCATAGTCAAACCTCACTGTTAGACCTCACAGTTGACCCTGACAGTTGGATCTCACAGTTGGACCTTACTGTTATACCTCACTGTTGCACCTCACCGGTGTACCTCAATGGTACATCTCATTGTTGAATACCTTGCTGTTTGTTTCTATTTGCGGGAATTCGAACCATTTTTATTTCTTTTTATTATTTATATTTTATTTTTTTAATCCCTAAATGATAAAATCAAAGGCAATGAACATATCTCAATCCACCCTCCTCTCTCAATCTTGAACCTTTCTCTCAAAATTCCTAAACCCTAACCCTTCACATGGGCCCTCGAACCTATCTCAATATCTATGGCCAGAACCAAGCGACCACTGACTGTCAATGAGGATGCTCCAAGGCCTAAGAGAACTCAAGCCAAATACAGTGGCACCAGTGGCACCCCCGCCAGGACCTGTAATCCCGCATCTGACCAAGAGACAAATCTTTGCTGAGAAAAAGTTAAGTGAGGAATGGTTGTTGTCAAGAAAGTCATTAGTACTGAGAGTATTAGATTCCCAAGGATGGATGTAATGCTTTTCCAACAACAACGGACCTTACTACCTGATGCTTTTGAATGAATTATATGATTATCTGACATTCTAAGAGGAAGAGGATGTGCATAAGATAATGTCCATAGTCAATGGCAATGAAGTTAGTTTCTCGTCTGCTGTGTGCGCTACCTGTTTGAGAGTTCCTCATGAAGGAATATTTGATTACTACTCTGGAGTGGATCCTCCAGACCGTGATGTTTTTGAGTATGAAAAATCTCTGGAAGAACTGATAGAAGATGGAAAATCAAGAAGGATCATTACAGTTGAGATAAATGGAGAAGACATGCTCTTGTTCAAATTCATTCAGTATGTACTTAGTCCGAGGAGAGGGGACTTTGCAGTACTAAAGTACCAGGACATATTCCTAATGTACTTACTGAAGCATAGAAAGAATATTAACCTATGTAGGTTACTGAAGGAACAATTGGATGATATGACCAAGGAAAGATCAAAGTCCAATGCCTTATTCCATGCCAAGATTATTTCAGTTCTGCTAAAGGTAAAGGGTGGGGCTGGAAATCAAGAAGAAATCATAGTAGCCAAGAACAATGTATGTATCTCCAAGGTAATTTGCAAGTTCATGAAAATTAGCTGGAATCCCTGGAAGAGGACATGGGTGAATGATGAAGGAAATGTGTATTAAATGTTTGACCCTAATACTCATCCAACTATGCCAAAAGACAAAAGAGATCCAGTCCTGAAGCCTGATGAGCCAGAACCGGTTTATTCTGATGTGGAGGAGGCTGATGGAGCTGTGGACCCTCAAAGAGAGAAAAACCCTATTGATGATGGGAGTGATCCTAATTTACCTCAAGGACCTGTAAGGATTGTACCTTTTGGAGCAGCTAGCCCTCCAAAAGAACTACCAAGGAGAGATACTGTTCTGAAGGACAGTGATACTGAGACCACTGAAGAAGAAGAAGAAGCATATCAGAATGTTGTCAAGGACACCTCTGAAGAGGATGAGGCTACCGAGTCAGATCATTTTACTCATGAAGAAAAGGAGGTTGTTGCTGAAGCAGATGATGAGGAAAATGTAGAAGAAGAGCTCAGTTTGAGCCCTCTGATTGATAATACAGACAATATAGTGCCTGATCAGGAAGCAAGAGTGGCATCTACTACCATTGATGAGAGAGTCATTGATGACACAGAAAAGGATAGGACTAACCCTACTACTGAACTATAAGAGCAAATGGTTGTTTCATCTTCTAAAGATGTAGAGGAGATTGTGGAGTTAACTCGAGTAGAACAGTTAGAGGAGATTCCTCAGGAGAATGCTCTAAGTGAGGGGGAGCATCTTGGTTCAGTTTCTGTGTTGTATGACATCGTAGGATGGTCATAAGATCCAGGATATATGGTACTTGGACTCAATTATGGAGATTATGATGAGGAAGACTAGCCCCAATGTGATTTAATTATCCTTCATGTTGTGGCTGAAAATTAAGCAACCAAGGAAGACATTGAGTCCTTAAAGGCTGAAATGAAAGAAGCGCTGAGAGAATCAGTGGAAGATTTGAAGAAAAGCCTAGTTGAAGATATGAGGAGTGTGGAGTAATCCTTAGAGCTATATCTAGGATGTGATGTGTCTAGTCCAGTGAAGTAAATGATGGATGAAGTTAAAGTATGCCATACTCAAATTGAGAGATGGACATGAGCTGTGGTTTCTCTAAGACAATCGATTGCTTCATTGACTACCATGAACAGTTCTCACACCCAAGTGAATGTTGATATTAAATATATCAAAGAAGTAGTAAAGCAGTTTGTGGAAGTATTTGAGGGTTTTAAGGCATCTTTAAAAGAACATTTGAAAATTCAAGATGCACTTGTTCAGAAGGTGGTTAGTAATTTGACTTAGTCTTTCAAAGAGACAATAGATTTCTCTGTCAAACCCCTTCCCTCATCTAGCTCCACTATGAACATTAACCAGATCAGAACTGTGATCCAGGAAGAGTTGGCGAAGGCGAGTACCATTGATACTCAGATACTTGCTACCACTAGGTAAGTCAGCAGTTTTGTTCGTGACCACCTGCGGGCAGCTACTGCTTCTCAAGAGGCCATTAAGAATAAAGAGGATGCCTACTTTGAGAAGGTCTATACCAAGAATCAAATGACCAACCATTTCAATCTCTTGAGAGAGAATATGAAGTTGCCTCCAGTGACTCAGGCATTCAGGGAGTAGGTCAACAAGCTGAGAGAATTGGCTCCTTCTTTGGATAAGATTTTGGAAAATAAAGATGATTTCTTATCTTCCATGGAAAGAGGAGGAAGAATTATTATGGATTTCAGAATCCTTCTTCTACCATTTCTCCATGTGGACTGCACCCCTATCATCATCCCTCCTGCCTTACCTGCTTCTCAACCCAGTGGTTCTTCCACCATGTCTCCTACTGAAGCTATTAGAAGTCTTACTCCACTGATTCCTCAATGAGCTACCCACTACAGACCCACATGATCTTCTGTTGCTACACCTCCGGTCATTCCTGCAGCCATTCCTAAACCTACTGATCCACCAACTTCTTCTCCATCTTCTTCTTCCAAAGGGATAGAACCCTTACCTACGGATTCTGTGGATTGAGATTGTTTCTGTCTTTTGATCGGGAATTTGTATTCTTTTTGGTCATGTAATGTACTGTTTTATTCATATAAGGCTTCTCAATTTTTCTCTCATGTGTATTTCTTTTTGCTAATCACAAAGGGGGAGAAATATTTTGCTAATTTGTCAAATATTGTGCTAATTCTAGACTAATAATATGATTGGGGAGACTTATGATACTATGCTACTATGATACTATATTGAATCTTATCTGTATTTCTCTCTGATACCATGTAATAATATTTTCTGGGTTTCACACTCTTATTAATCTCTGATACTTATCTTTAATACATACTGACATAATTTGTGATTATCAAAAAGGGGGAGATTGTTGGACTCACCTGCTTTAATAATCAAAAATCATGTTTAAATATTGATAACAATATATTAATTCAGTCATTAATCTTTTTAATCTACATATACAACAATGTATATTCTTAAAACTCAGGACTTTGCTGCATGAACTTATAGTCCATATTTATCTAAATATAAGTTCACTGTTAAAGGCTACTGGTAAGAGCCTTCTGCTCAAAGCCACTGTTATAGCTTACTATCACTCTAAGTCACTGATACTAGAATATCACTGTTGAAGTTTTACAGTCACTACTGGAAGCTATCGGTACAGGGTTCCTGTCACAACTCTACCGATGATCTACTTATCAAAGCTCACAAACAAAGAGTTATCGTCACAATTTCATTGTTGTGACAAAGCTTTTGTTAGAAGTCCACTGTCAGACTCTTTCTCAAGTCTTCTTTTGATAACTTCACCCTTCAAGTCTATAGTTGGAAAGGTTACAGTTGAAGTAGTCAAATGTTATCGAACTATCGATTAGATTCTTACTGTTAAAGGTCTACTGATGAGCCTATTGATGGAGTTTACTGATAAGGAGCCACTGTTATAAAGAGTAAATAGCTACCGTTACGAGTCTACAGTCGAAGAGACTACCAGTGGAGTTCATAGTTGATTAATCTACCGATGAAGTCCACAGTTGAAAAGACCATAGTTGAAGTCTACCGTGTGACATGCATCTGCTACCAGTCAAATGATATATTATTCCATCCTTTACCAATTTTATTAATACTGTTATAACGGTCATGTCTGGAAAAATTAATGCACCTGAAATTATTTAACGATATTTTCAGGGATATCAGGAAACAGTATGATGTACGAGGAAGACCACATGTGGGTAAAACATCTTTCCTGTCGGCCCCTGCTGAACGAAGTCAAAAAGGCTGAACTGGAAGAGATCACATATATATATATATATGAGAAATAAATTCAGAGACAAGTAACCAACATATGCATACAAAAACAAGAGAAGTGACGTGGATATATTGAATATACAGATAACACACATAAGATAGAATCATACACAATCTGAAGAAGAATCCTCAAGCTCTCATTCAGAATAACATCGAGCTTCAAGAGGATCAATTGAAAGAATATTTTTCAAGCTGTCGTGGTGTGCTATGAAGAGATTAACATCCAAGAAGATTATCATCTCTACATATGGAAGTCATAACTTGAATGTTACGACACACTGTTTTGGAGTCAACTTGCAGAAAAGGACCAAAACTTCATCTCATTCATTCCAACGAGTCCATAGCTGATCTGCCAACACAACAGAGCATTCTAAACTCATCCCTATTATCTTTACCTCTACTGTGTGTAATTACATTGGATTTGTGAGCAATGTGTATGTTACACACACTGACTCTTGTACTTGAACTGAGGGATTCTGAAAATCCCCATTCTAAACTCTCTTTATTTTTGTTACCCACGTATAACTGTGGAAGAAGCCTGGTGTGGCTTGGAAGTTTATTTGCCCACGTAGAACTGTGGTAGAGGTTGCAAAACCTGGATAGTTTGTGAAAGCTGTACTAAAACCCGATACAGGCTGTGTATCACTTTTAATATAATTTCCCGGTGGCAGGTGATCACCAAGTGGAGATGACTAGGTATTGTCTTAATACTGAACCTCTTGTTTAAAATTTTTTTTTCATATTTTCTTTACTCTGTTTAACATCTATCCACTTTTATTATAATAGAAGAAACATAAATCTATTTTTACATTCACTATGATAGTTATTTCTGGTTAGTGTGTATATCTGATTTGTTTAGTAAACTTGTTTCAAAAGTCGAATTAGTTCTCATACTGATTCCACTAAGGAGTAATCAACCTTTGAGAAACATGTTGAACAATAATTCACTTATATCTCTACTACCTTAATTGACCAGGCTGTTCTAATTTGGGGGATTTTAATACTAAAAGTTTTTAACAGAAATTTTAAATTGGAACTCAATTCACCCCCCTCTTGAGTATCCACTCCGACAAACATATTAATTTTAAAAAATTAATATCATGTCATATATACAACAAATATTTATTATTTTAATTATTTTGAATATCCATGTGATTCAGTGATGGAAAAAAATTACCTCGGTTCGTAAGGTAGTATTCTACCATACACACGAGTGATGGTTTTTTTAGATCTTCATGGAGTAAGATATAGATAAATATTATTACATAAATATAATAAAATCTCAGTATATTGTGAAAAGTAGTTTTTTTATATTCTGAATTTTAATAGATAATGTAAATTTGTAAAAAAATTAAAATGAAAGACTATGGTAAAGATAATTGTCTTTTCATAGAATAACCTCCTTTGGATATCATAGTACAGATAATAGGGATTGTCTTTTAGGAGGACCAGATCATTTGAAACATGGATAAATATTTTTAGGAGACAATTTTTGAGTTTTTTCATGATATAAATGTCCTGATAGGTGTGAATAAGGGGGGGAGGATTGGGTTCCATTTTATAATGGAGGAGTAGTGAAATTTTTTGTAAATACCGAAATCTATTCAATAATTGGAGGTAAATTTCACCCCAAGCACCTAAAAATGATAAATATTGGTGTGTATGGATGATATGTTCTATCCACTCATCAATAACTAAAAATAAACATGTGTTAAACATGTTATATTCTTTTCATCAAAGGTTACTCACTTTTACAATTTTAGATTTCACCTCAGTAACATGTTTTTTCAAACATAGGTAATTTATCATTTAATACTAAAATATGTTGAAAAATATTATATAATTTGGTCCCAATTATTTTAAATAGGAAATAATATTTATTAAATAATAATTCAATGTGTATAGAAATATAATTTTATTACAAGAATTTGTATCATGAAAACCCACACTTTAACCATAATCTTTGTAATTAATTTTAATATTTTATAATTAATTGTGGAAAAAAATCATTTGGACATATTAAATAATATTAGTTATGGATATTAGAAATATATAATTAATTTTATTAAATTAAAAACACAAAATTGGAATAATTTAGTATAGATAATATAAAAAGTGTCGATAAACCATTTTTCAATAAATATGTTTTGCAAACATAAGATAATCTTATATTAACTATAAGTCTAGTAGTAATAATTATATGGATATTAATTAATATTGTTAGACATATAATCTGTAAATTTCATTTAATTATTTCATAATTAAAATTTATTTAATTAATTAAAATGGATAGACATTTTTCCTTTTTGAATAAAAATAGTTTTCTATAATAAAACTAGTTTTCTAAAAGAAAAACCTTTTTACCTTCAAATGATATTATATTTATTTTAATATAATTATAATTACAAATATTAATACACATTATTATGAAAAAAAGTGGGAGTAGTTAAACAACATATTTTTCTGTTATTCATAAAATCTTATTTCTAAGGGATGTTATCACAAAATCATTCTTGGCTTATTTTGATCAATTAAGTTAAAAATAAATATAAATCCTATAAAAAATATATTTTTTTTAGGAAATTTTAAAATCTAGTTTTTTATATTTTTATTAAAATATAATATCCAATTATTATAAATGATGATTATGTATTATATTCTTTCCTCCTATAAAAATTTCAAACTCAAAATTGGATTGGATATTACCTTCTCATTAAATGAGGGTGGATCTTCACTATAACATCCAATGGTTCCCATGTTACTTCCTTCATTTTTGGATTTCTCCACACTGACAAATCTAGTTACTTCATCTACTTTCCCAACACTTACTCTCTAGTATCAATAATCTGGATAGTCTCTATACAACAATATAGATCATGTTCGAATTATATATTTTCATATGTGAGCACATGCATTGGGTTTAGAATTTACATCCTTAACAAGTATATTTAGAATAAATCATGTACTTTAGAGAGTCTTGGTGGTATTTAAAATCAGAAATCCATAGATCCAATCCATCCAAGATTTTCAAAGGGTTTGATTTACCTAGGGATCCATTTTCCAGTCATACTTAACATTTTTACACCAATCCCTGGAGATACTATCATTAAAATGTAATATACCACTTGAAATTATAAATATTTAATCGTATTATTGACAAAAATATATTAATTTCTTAGAGATGATGTAACACCCCAAGATTTCATAGTGTCTTATTTCTTCAAAATAATTCAATAACTTGCACTACACACAACACTGAGTTAAAGCGCACCATGACTTACCAAACAAGCCATTCAAAATAGGTTATGAATAGTATTAACTAAATTTTAAACTATATATAATCCTTATAATTTTAGAATCCATATTATGAGTTTCTTAGACATAATGTAAGAACAAATTCCTTTTTTTCAGATAAAAGAAGTATTTTTCAAAAATGCACTTTTACCAACTTTAATAACGAACCATTTTTAAATCCAATATTTTAAACTTTTATATATTTAATTTGAATAAATAAATTTATTCTTTAGAATGGGGAAATAAATATTTTTTACAATTTAACACCCCAAGATTCCACGGTATGCTTCTCTTTAAATAATATAGTAGCGTGTGTTGTACGCAACTTCGAGTTCTAACACACACTACAACCAATCAAAGTAGCCATAATGAATATTAATACCTACTTTTTAAAATTGTTTAAATTTTATCTCTCAAAATGGACTTCATTTTTGGATTCGGAGTATCAAATTTAGCCTAAGGTGAAATTTTGGTACTTTTCAGATAACATTAATATTTTCATGAATAATGAAAATTACTAAATTTTAATTAAAAAAATATTTTTTAATAAAAATAAGTAATAGTGAGAAATTATGAATTTGAGTGGTTTTAAAGTATAATTAGAATATATTTTTACCATTTTTTCCAATGGTGTTCATTAGAATTATTTTTACTTTGAAATTGGACATAAACAATTGTCAATCTTTTGAAATATATTGTTTCTTAAAAACACGCTATTTGTTGTGACAGCGAGAATTAATTATAAAATTAATTAATGAAACTTATATTTTTTGAATTTTGTAAAATAGAAATCATTTTCGAATTCGGAATATCAATTATATCTTAGGGTGAAATTTTGGCATTGTTCTGAAAAACATCAATTTTTGATGAATAGTAAAACTACTAAGTGGTTGATAAAAAAACTGAATTTTTCAAAAAATTTAATTTTACCGTTTCTGTGATTGAAATTTCGAAAATCCAAGAGACATGGTTAATATCAAGGAGTAAAATTTGGTTCAATGAGATGAAAATAATTTTTGGTGAATAGTAACTTTTTACTTTTATTTACCATGGTTAAAAGTAAATTGGGTAATTAAGGGTAAAAATAATATTAATATTACCCTAACACATGTCCTAATTCTATTGGACAAGTTTATCTCGACCAGAAAAACCTTAGTAATAAAATGTTATCATTTAGGTCCACCTGGATTAGATTAGAACATTTATTATTATTTAATTCAAAGAAGAGTTAAAAAAGTTAAAATCAAAGTTTATTTACTAAATCATTTTTAATATAGGGTTATACATCAGATAAATTAGATTTTAAATATTCATTAGAAAGGTAAAACTATTTCCTACATAATTATATTTTATTTAAAATTTTTAGACATTAAAAAAGTTAATTTATTTATGACACAATGATGATGTAGTAATTACCTAATTAATGAAAAATTGGAATAATTGATATTATAAATACACAAATAAATGAAATTTGAGACTTTTTATAAATACAAATAATTTTCTAGGATAATATGACATGTTAGGATTGATTAAATTAACTTTTTTCGAGGTAATCATTCTGTTATTATTTTTACAAAAATCATTTTTTGAATAGTGTCAAAATTGACATAAAGTAGTTTTTAAAAGAAATATTATATTATTAATTTATATTAAATTTATAAAAATCTAAGGTTCGGCCAAGAGACTTATATCATGATAGGTGTGTCATTAAGAAACCACTTTTCTGTCTTTTGGATGTATATAGTATGTTTATTAACCATATAATATAAAAATACAAAGAGACATTGTAAAAGTGAAACTAATTAACTAAGAGTTAATACTTAAAGATAAGGTTAATATAATGACTCAAACCTGTCTAATTTCTATTGGTTGAGTGGTTTTCGACCCATCCCAACCTTAACCTCTAAATAATCCACTTTGGAGCCATTAGAACGCGAATATTAATTTATTATAAAATAATATTTCTAGCATTTCCAAAGGTGCCTCTCACCCCTCTTATAAAAGGGCACTCTCCCTTATCATTAACTCAGACCTTCAAAGCCTTTTGGTTCGGCAAAACTCTTCCCCAATACTCTCTAAACTTCCCTAAATTCATCCTAGAGGCCTTTATTTAGTCATAAAGATGACTTAAGGAGCCCTTTTGATCAAAGCAAAAGGAATAACTCGAAGAAGAGGTAATGATTTCACCACCCTTTTTCAAGTTCCTTTCTTTTTCCACTTCTTCTTTCTTTGTTATTGCCATTCTAAAATAATGAATCCAGTATATCCTATATACTGTAATATTATTATAAATATGGTACAACAATATTAATTATTCTATTCATCCTTTTAATGACATTTCACCATACGTGCGTACGTATGGCTTACCGTCTCCACGTCGTGGTGTAATTGTTATTCAATGTATTATTATTTGGATGGGTATAATAATGATTTGTAATTCATTTAAATAATAAATATAACGTGATAATGATTTTTTATATATGATATAACATCCAATTATATATTATTTTAATATCAAAAGAATGATATTTTCGCTCGTGCGTACGTACGGATTACCGTCTCCACGACGCGATGAGATTCATTTCCAAGTTCAGCATTCATCGACAATTATAAAAATATATATTACTAATAAGTATGTAATATATGACATAATAATTCTACTAGATATATATATATATATAAGTATTTATTTACTTACATATATCTTATTCATTTATTTCCGTTCAATACTATATGAAAATAGAAACAACATTTATGTGTACGTACGGACTACCATCTCCATAAACGGTGTTTTCCATTTCATATATATGACTATTATACATATTTATATTCTAAATATATATGATATATTTATCATGTTTTATAATCTGGAATTATTTAAATCACGATCTAAGTGATACAACCAAGAGTGACAAGTTAAAACACGTACAATAAAGAAAGTGATTATTACCCAAAATGTTAACTTTACATGGAAATTATTATTAAATGGGTAATATAAAGTCATAAATAAATCAGGTATGATATCATAAATATTAATATGGTTCTGTTATAATTTAATAACATGCTATGATCTTCGTACATGAGGTTAAACGTACCCTCGACTAAAGGAAAGTTCAAAGTAAGGGGTTTCCATCTAACTCCTTATTCCCGTGAGATTCATGCCATATTTCCACTATTACCTTTTGTGTGGTGTATGTACTGCCCATAATTATATTCTTTGTGTAATACACTGTAATTTATGTGTATTTACATATTCATTGTATGATACCTCTTTCATGGGTTGTATGTTTCGTAAGTTACCAAACTGGTAAGAGTTAATTTCACAATCTCTTTATTATCCAAGGTTGTTTTTACATAAGTATCTACTGGGACATATTTATTATCCATGTACATGTTTTATGAAAGAGTTTTCAAAGGGATTATTTTAAGGTAATTTTTACTAAAACATCATTTCAAATGTTTTAAATATTTATTCTTCTAAATCTTTCTCATTAATGTCCATGTCTTCAAAATGGTTTTAAGGATTTATTTATATGGACATGAATGTTTTTTTTAAATGATAATTCCTTTAAAAAGATTCAAAGTGGTATGGGACACATTGATTAAAAAATTTATTTAAATGACTTCTTTTCTAAATTGTGTGACTTTTAAATGTTTTCATGAAAAAGGGGTATTTCTCTCAAAGAGTTTTACAAATCAATCTCTTCTATGTCAAAATCCTTTAATGGATTTTAATCTTGTTTTGAAGTTGATATATCATGATACAATTTTTCCATATTTTGTTGAAGGTTTTGTGATATATTTTACAGTGGATGTGTTATTTTTATACCATTCATGGTTTATGGGTAAAGTATTGACATTTCTCATGCTAGTTTTCATTAAAAATTTTATATTATATTTCATCCTCTTCTTAAGATGAATGTGTTGGACTACTATGTTCTGAGTTGGGGACCGGTAAAAGTAAGCCCTCCGGGTTGGTGTCCGGTTATTAGAGGCACTCTGGTTAGGTTTCTGGTTATTAGAGGCACTCCGGGTTGGTGTTCGGTTATTAGAGGCACTCCGGGTTGGTGCCCGGTTAATAGGGGCACTCAGGATTGGTGTCCGGTTATTAGATGCACTCCGGGTTGGGTTCCGGTTATAGTTAGCCCCTAGGCCTTGGCATGAGGCCTTGATAAATAAATTAAAGTTTAGAATTATGCATTCCATCATTATGAAAGTGGTTAGTGATATTTAATGTGATTATTTAATTAGTATAATATCCATGTGAATAAGTAAATGGCATTATTTTATTTTATTTCTGCCATATTATGGTAAAGTTCATGTTTAAAAGGATTTTGTTTTATTTTTATACATTGCCTTAAATGTTTATGCTTATTTTTAAGTTTATGTTGTATTTCTTACCCTTACTGAGCATTTGAGCTCACCCCTTTCTATGTTTTATTTTTCCCAGGATTCTAAGAAGTGTAATGTGATTGATATGCAGGGTTAAGACAAGGGAATAATTACATTCATAAAGTATTATTTATGTTGTTTTGTATGTTATAAAGTGTAATGTAACATTTATGTATGTAATCTATCTTCCAAGACTGCTAAACGGATCGGTTCTTCGGGACCTGGTTCCTTGTAATCATGCCAATGTATTAAAATAATGCACCGAATCTAGGTCACTGGGGTCGGGGTGTTACAGTTAGTATCAGAGGAAGTTCAGTAATAACCTTGGAAACAAGATTTAGATAAACTCTGATTAGAGCACATAGACCTAAGATAGACTTTGAGGATTATTGTATAAGAACTTCCTAGAATTTTGGTATTGTAGAGATTTTGTGAGTTTTCTGAGCAATAAATCCCTGTCTGGATACAAGCAGGTAGAGGCGGCTCTGGCACAGATGTACCTAGGGGTAAAACCCGAAAACACCGCTTTGAGCTAGACTCGAATGGGAACTGGTGCATGACAACGGGAATTGATGCACTCTTGGTTACGTCACTCCCGGGGGATATGCTTAGGATAATTCTCATTTTATTTACAAACCCTTATGAAGGGCTCATGAGTATATACTTACTAAAAGGAAATTTTTTTTATAGTTATGGATTATATCTATAAACTGTTCAATTTGCATTAGGAATTATTTATTGCAATTCATAAACTGACCTAGTTTATGCTATTGTATAGAAATGGCGCCCAATAGAAGGAATGTGAACTCCAGTAATACGTATGATCCAAAGAGTAAGAAGGATCGTATCGTTCATGGAATTAAGACATCATTTAGAAGGGAAATCATTTCCCATGTATTATCATCATATGAAGAAATAGTATCATGTGTATATAAGATAACTAAAGAGTTTAAAGAGTCCTATGGCTTTGAAGGGAAGCAAGAGAAGAAAAGGATGGAAGAGAGAAATGTGGATAAAGGGAAGAGGGAAAAGAAGAATTTCCCCATATGTGATAATTGTGGGAAGAAACACCCTGGATCTTTCCTGAAAGGAATGGGAGTTTTTTATAAGTGTGGAGGAAAAGGGCACAATGTACGTGACTGCAAGGGTAAGAAAATGGTTTCAAATGTACACTGCTTCATTTGCAAGGAGTTTGGACACTACGCGAACCTATGTCCCAGTCATCAGACTATGCAGCAAATGATGCTATTGGATAATAATCAAGTTATGATACTACCAGAGATGAAGAGGAATGATTAGAGTTCTTATATTGATTATTTCATTTGAGTGTTGTATCAACAATATACTTGTTATAATAATTATCGAGTATATAAGGATTGTACTACATCACTATTTCATTAAGGACTTGAGATTGTGTGGAACAAAGAAAAGTGACTCAATAGCAGGATAAATTTTTGGAAAATATATGGTTGATAGAATGATAAACCATAATATAATTCTGATACTGAGGTAGTGATTTTAGAATAATACATGATTGATTTGGATAAAATATATTGGATATTCTTGGCTACCTTGAAACTGTTTAGTGATTTGTATATTCCATCATTGTTGGAGTTTACAACATTTTTGGATTGAAGGAGTATATCCATTATTATTCTAGAAATAAGGGATCATGAATGTAATCAATAATGTTTTATGGTAATTCGAGATGTTGTAGTGTTTTAAAAGAATACATGATGAAGGTGTTGACATGTTATTACGCACCAAAAAGGATCTTCATTTTTGGACTAAAGCATTTTGGATAGTTCTAGTTTGGATTATTTTTGGATTTCCATAAAAGGACAACCCGGAGGTTGGGTGGCAACCTGTCACGTCCGGCAAGGCCATGAGACTTGAACCCAAACCGAAGGGCGACAAGGGTGTATCACCTACCACTGGCCCACGTAATGTTTGGGATTAAATAATGTAGTTTTTTTAAAAGATCTTGTAGATGAATTATAAATTCGTTTTTTTGAACCCTATACGAATAGGATAAATAGAATATATATTTTTACCTTCTATTATCTTTTAGAGTGAAAGGTGAGTTTGTGGTAGAAATTAGTTAAAGGATGGAACTCTACTTGTCAAGAATATATTTTTATTCTTCTCTTATTCTATGATGAAATTAATTCTTATACTTTATTTAAGGAATCCTAAAACCAAAAATGTGTTATCCTAATACCCTATGTTTTGTTGAACCGATGGTATTTCAAATCATCATAGATTGATGAATTTAAGGACCTCAATTTTACACTTGTTTGTAATTTATGACCTCAATAACTACCTATAAATATTTATATTTTTCCTCCAATTATATGTCTCTAATTACCACCAATGTTCTCCTAATTGAGATCATAATTTGGTGATGACCCTTTCATTTCTCTTTTCCTCATATTAAGACTAAATTTTAGTAACCCAATTTCTGATATGGGTTTTCCCACAAAGATATTTTCTATTTTCAATCTTTTATTTTCGATGAACAATTTCAAATTTCGAGGACGCAATTTATTGAAGGAGGGGAGAATGTAACACCCCAAGATTTCATAGTGTGTTATTTCTTCAAAATAATTCAATAACTTGCACTACATGCAACACCGAGTTAAAGCGAACCATGAATTACCAAACGAGTCATTCAAAAGAGGTTATGAATAGTATTAACTAAATTTTAAACTTTATATAATCCTTATAATTTTAGAATCCATATTATGAGTTTCTTAGACATAATGTAAGAACAAATTCCTTTTTTCAGATAAAAGATGAATTTTTCAAAAATGCACTTTTACCAACTTTAATAGTGAACCCTTTTTAAATCCAATATTTTAAACTTTTATATATTTAATTCGACTAAATAAATTTATTCTTTAGAATGGGGACATAAAAAAAATTTACAATGTAACACCCCAAGCTTCCACGATTTGCTTCTCTTTGAATAATATAGTAGCGTGTGTGGTACGCAACTTCGAGTTCTAACACACATTACAACTAATCAAACTAGCCGTAATGAATATTAATACCTAATTTTTAAAATTTTATAAATTTTATCTCTCAAAATAGACATTATTTTTGGATTCGGTGTATCGAATTTAGCATAAGGTGAAATTTTGGTACTTTTCGGATAACTTTAATATTTTGATGAATACTGAAAATTACTAAATTTTAATTAAAAAAAACTTTTTTAATCAAAATAATTAATAGTGAGAAATTATGAATTTTAGTGGTTTTAAAGTATAATTAGAATATATTTTTACCATTTTATCCAGTGGTGTTCATTATAATTATTTTCACTTTGAAATTGGACATAAACAATTATCAATCTTTTGATATATATTGTTTCTTAAAAACACGCTATTTGTTGTGACAATGGGAATTAATTATAAAATTAATTAATGCAACTTATATGTTTGGAATTTTTTAAAATAGACATCATTTTTTAATTTGGAATATCAATTATAGATTAGGGTGAAATTTTGGCATTGTTCTGAAAAACTTCAATTTTTGATGAATTGTGAAACTACTAAGTGGTAGTTAAAAAAACTGAATTTTTCAAAAAACGTAATTTTACCGATTCTGTGACTGGAATTTATAAAATATGAGAGACACAGTTAATATCAAGGAGTATAATGTGGTTCAATGAGATGAAAATAATTTTTGGTGAATAGTAACTTTTCACTTTTATTTACCACAATTAAAAGTAAATAGGGTAATTAAGGGTAAAAATAATATTAATATTACCCTAAAACATGTCCTAATTCTATTGGAAAAGTTTATCTCAACCAAAAAAAAACCTTAGTAATAAAATATTATCATTTAGGTTCACTTGGATTAGATTAGGACATTTATTATTCTTTAATTCAAAAAAGCGTTAAAAGAGTTAAAATCAATGTTTATTTACTAAAACATTTCTAATAAAGGGTTATACATAAGATAAATTCGATTGTAAATATTCATTATAAATTTAAAAAGATTTCATACATAATGATATTTTATTTATAATTTTTAGACATTAAAAAATTTAATTTATTTATGACACAATGACGATGCAGTAATTACCTAATTAATGAAAAATTGGAATAATTGATATTATAAATACACAAATAAATGTAATTTGAGACATTTTATAAATACCAATAATTTTATCGCATAATATGACATGTTAGTATTAATTTAATTTACTTTTTTATAAGTAATAATTCTGTTATAATTTTTACAAAAATCAATTATTCAATAGTGTCAAAATTAACATAAAAGAGTTTTTAAAAGAAATATTATATTATTAATTGATATTAAATTCCTAAAAATATAAGGTTCGTACAAGAAACTTATATCATGATAGGTGTATCATTAATGGACAACTTGGGAGTCTCTTGTATTTATATAGTATGTTTATTAACCATATATTATAAAAATACAAAGAGACATTGTAAAAGTGAAACTAATTAACTAAGAGCTAATACTTAATGATATGGTTAATATAATGACCCAAACCTGTCTAAATTCTGTTGGTTGAGTGGTGTTCGACCCATCCCTACCTTAACCTTTAAATAATCCACTATGGAGCCATTAGAAACCGAATATTAATTTATTATAAAATAATATTTCTAGGTTTTCGAAAGGTGCCCCTCACCCCTCTTATAAAAGGGCACTCTCTGTTATCATTAACTGACACCTTTAAAGTATTTTGGATCAGCAAAACTCTTCCCAAATACTCTCTCAACTTCCCTCACTGCATCCTAGAGGCCTTCCTTTAGTCAGAAAGCCAACTTAACGAGCCCTTTTCATCAAATCAAAAGGAAGAACTCGAAGAAGAGGTAATGATTTCACCACCCTTTTTCAAGTTCCTTTCTTCTTCCACTTCTTCTTTCTTTGTTATTACCATTATAAAATAATGAATCTAGTATATCCTATATATTGTAATATTATTATAAATATGGTACAACCATATTATTTATTCTATCCATCCTTTGAATGACATGTCACCATACGTGCGTACGTACGGCTTACCGTCTCCACGTCGTGGTGTAATTGTTATTCAATGTATTATTATTTGGATGGGTATAATAATGATTTTTAATTAATTAATATAATAAATATAACATGATAATTATTCTTTATATATGATATAACATCCAATTATATATTATTTTAATATCAAAATAATGATATTTTCGCTTGTGCGTACGTACGGATTACCGTCTCCACGATGCGATGAGATTCATTACCAAGTTCACTATTCATCGACGATTATAAAAATATATATTACTAATAAGTATTTAATATATGACATAATAATGCTACTGGAGAGAGATATATATATATATATAAGTATTTATGTACTTACGTATATCTTATTCATTTACTTCCGTTCAATACTATATGAAAACCGAAACAACGATTATGCGTACGTACGGACTACCGTCTCCCTAAACGGTGTTTTCCATTTCCTATATATGACTATTATAAATATTTATATTCTAAATATATATGATATATTTATCATGTTTTATATTCTGGAAGTATTTAAATCATGATCTAAGTGATACAACCAAGAGTGACAAGTTAAAACACGTATAATAAAGAAAATGATTATTACACAAAGTGTTAACTTAACATGGAAATTATTATTAAATTGGTAATATAAAGTCATAAATAAATCAGGTATGATATTATAAATATTAATATGGTTCTGGTATAATTTAATAACATGCTACGATCTTCGTACATGAGGTTAAACGTACCCTCGACTAAAGGAAAGTGCAAGGTTAGGGGTTTCCATCTCACTCCTTATTCCCGTGACATTCATGCCATATTTCTACTATTACCTTTTGTGTGGTGTATGTACTGACCATAATTATATTATTTGTGTAATAAAATTTAATTTATCTGTATTTCATATTCATTTTATTATACCTCTTTCATGGGTTGTATGTTTCATAAGTTTCCAAACTGGTAAGAGTTAATTTCACAATCTCTTTATTATCCGAGGTTGTTTTAACATAAGTATCTACTGGGACATATTTATTATCCATGTACATGTTTTAGGAAAGAGTTTTCAAAGGGATTATTTTAAGGTAAGTTTTACTAAAACATCATTTCAAATGTTTTAAATATTTATTCTTCTAAATCTTTCTCATTAATGTCCATGTCTTCAAAATGGTTTTTAAGGATTTATTTATATGGACATGAATGTTTTTTTAAAATGTTTATTCCATTAAAAAGTTTCAAAGTGGTATGGGACACTTTGATTCAAAAATATCTTTAAATGACACTTTTTCTAAATTGTGTAACTTTTAAATGTTTTCATGAAAAAGGCGTATTTCTCTCAAAGAGTTTTACAAATCAATCTCTTCTATGTCAAAATCATTTAATGCATTTTAAACTTGTTTTGAAGTTGATTTATCATGATACAAATTTTCCATATTGTGTTGAAGGTTTTGTGATATATTTGACTATGGATGTGTTATTTTTATACCATTCATGGTTTATGGGTAAAGTATTGACATTTCTCATGCTAGTTTTAATACAAATTTTTATGTTATATTTCATCCTCTTCATAAGATGAATGTGTTGGACTAGTATGTTCTGGGTTGGGGACCGGTAAAAGTAAGCCCTCCGGGTTGGTGTCCGGTTATTAGAGGCACTCTGGGTTGGTGTCCAGTTATTAGAGGCACTACTAGTTGGTGTCCGGTTATTAGAGGAACTTCGGGTTGGTGTCCGGTTATTCGATGCACTCCGGGTTGGGTTTTGGTTATAGTTATACCCTAGTCCTTGGAACGAAGCCTTGATAAAGAAATTAATGTTTAGCATTATGCATTCTATCATTATAAAAGTGGTTAGTGATATTGCATGTGATTATTCGATTAGTATAATATCCATGTGAATAAGTAAATGGAATTATTTCATTTTGTTTCTGCCATATTATGATAAAGTTCAAGTTTAAAAGGATTATGTTTTAGTTTTATAAATTGCCTTAAATGTTTATGCCTATTTTTAAGTTTCCGTTGTATTGAATACCCTTACTGAGCATTTGAGCTCACCCCTTTCTATGTTTTAGTTTTCCCAGGATTCCAAGAAGCATAATGTGATTGATATGCAGGGTTAAGAAAAAGGAATAATGACATTTATAAAGGATTATTTTTGTTGTTTTGTATGTTATGAAGTGTAATGTAACATTCATGTATGTAATCTATTTTCCAAGACTACTAAACTGATTGGTTCTTCGAGACTTGGTTCCTTGTAATCATGCCAATGTATTAAAATAATGCACCGAATCTAGGTCACTGGGGTCGGGGTGTTACAGATGAATTGATATGAGACTTAATTTTCATTAACATTGAAATTTTCTGTACAAGAATATCTGGGCATAAAAGTTTCCTTTCACCAACTTCCTCACATTAATTTGAAGTACAACATCTCTTTCCCTGTAATGATGCATGAAACACCATTTGAATATTAAATATAAACTTTATTTATAATAATAATATACCAAAGTAAAATAATGATCCAATATACATTGAAATTAAAGTCATAATAACCTATTCTACTCTTTATTCCCCTTGAATATACGAGATCTATAAAATATTGTCTGTTTTTTATGGAGTATAAAACTATTTCAATATATGATGAAACTATTTTAGAAGCCAATGCCCATCAAGTAGTTGGCTTTATACAATCAAAGAAATTTCATCAATGAATTCCATATGATGTATCTAATCAATATAATATCTGGTTAATCCTATAATGGTATCCTCAAACTCTAGAAAAATTTCTTCTTCCTTTTTCATTAACTTGGGAACATTCTCTTCATTTTAGTTCATTTCTCATAAGGGAAATAATTTTTTATTACTTTTAATTTAAATTTCAAAATTATATGTGGTCTAATTTTTCTAATTCCACAGTATTATGGATCAATGACCACCCTTGATTCACAACTCCCTTGAGAAAATTTTCTTAAAGTATAAAATTTTAATTTCCATCACTTCCCAAGCTGGTAAATATGTTCTCAATTTTCTTGATCCTTTTCTCAACTACTATAGGATTAGTAGAATTAGTAAATAATGGGGGATTTTTTTAATGAATAAAATAAAGCATACTAAAATCACATTTTTGAAAAATAGGTTGATGAATTTAAGAAAGTTCATTTTTCATAAACTTATTATGCTACCCTAATATAGTCATCGTTAGTTTATTTCCTATAAATGTTTTTTGTCTTTCTTTATAGGGAAAATACAATATTGACCCAAATTATTAATACCATTATTTATTTCATGAAACAATAATAAAAAATTGAATATATTATAATCTCTCATTAAATTATGTATTTATATCAAAAAATACATCTCTAAATAAAATGTAAAACTTAACAGAAATCCAATATTTATGAAGTTTTAATCTCAGAAACATAACTTGGTTTCTTTGGATATATCTTCAAATCATAAAAATATTTTCAAATTATTTATAATGATTTGTGAAGAAAATTTGAATTGTTCGAATAATATCCCATGGAGATTTAAATAATTTTCACAATAAAAGCCTATTTTTATGCACTAGGTGAAGATTGAGTCAAATCCTAGTGTACAATTTTTAAATTTGTTATCCCTATGCCAAAAATATTCATAACCACACCCACTTGTAGTATCTAGATAGAGATTTATTACTATTAAAAGGATCATATTCCCTTCCTTACTATAACATTACGCTTTTTTGTATAATTATTATCAAATTATACTATATTGTTATGTTCCCTAATCCTGTTTCACTTAAATATCATTCCCAAGGTTTCTAAAAAATATCATCTAATACCAACTATAACAAACTAGAATAGAATAACCCAATGTTTATGGTTAATTTATTACATTTTCATAGATACCTAGGTTTAAATTCCAAATAAATAGTCAATTTCTTAGTGTTAGAGAGACAAAATCGTACATGATACCCATTTTAAATTAACAATAAAATATATGAAACGTTAATGGAGAACATTCAAAATACTCAAATTCAATCCAAGAATTATTCTTTAGGTTATGGAAAAAGGAAAAAAGAAAGGGTTAGCAAAAATTCTTAGAAAGGGTTACATATAATAGAATATTCCATGAATAGGTATGTTATAGTCAATATATAATAACAAATAACTAAAAACGCATGTCATGTAATCAATAACATGGTCACAAAATACATCGATTGATAATACCAATTCCAAAATATTATGGATAATAATTATAAAAATTTACAAAGGAAATGCATAATATTATATTTCATGCACTTATACATCAAGATATCTAAACTTTCAATACATTGTCATATGATAGTTTCAATCAATGGGTGAAAAATTTTAATTTGTACCACTAATTAGTGTCATGAGCCTTGTAGATGCATTGACGGGCTATAAAATTCCAAGACCCAGCCATCACATTATGTTCAATGCATTACTCATATATCTAATCTTCAATTTAATTCATTAATAATATGAATTATCATTAAATATATGTATTGAGTAAAGAATATGGTCCTTTAGGATTTTCCCTAGTCAATCAAATAACCTCCATAGTGAAACAATGTATAAAATAATATTATATAGTTTATGAAATTATCCACAATACAAAGAATATGAATATTTAAGAGAAATATGATTTCCAATGAAAAGTGACTATAAGGATGTGATTGTATTGATATAATGTTAATAACCAAAAAAATAATAATCAAGAGATGATAGGTGACCATCGGTTCATCAAGAATATTTGTCTCATAATAAAAGTATATCCCTTTGAAGAATAAATGGAATGGAAGGTAAATATTAAAATAAGATTCCATATAATATTTTCTATTCTAAACCCATTAATAACACGTATAAGAATCGAAATTTTATTAAATGGTTAAGAATATAAGGTTGTCTCTTATCGTTGTATATATTAAAAACATTTTTTTTACATTTTGTAACAAAATTCCAAAATCCACCTTCAAAAAGTATTATAAATATTACATTAGAACCCATTTTATAAATTCAAGAGTTACATAAAAGTTTTTTAATAAATCATTTAATTAATAAAAATTACTTTTTTAAAACAATTTTTAAAAATATATACTTGGAAGAAAAATATATCCGATTAAAAGGGAAATTAAATTGATTTTTTTTAATATTTACTCAATTCAAGTGTAATATAGTGGAAATTTTTTTTGAATAAAATAAATAATATCTTTAAATATATATAGTAAAAGAATATTATTGGAGAATATGTACTATAGATCAGAATATTTTATCAATTAAAATGAATGAGACCCAAAAAGAATATGTGATTGTAAAATTGATTCTTATAACTTTGTTAACTTTTAAATTATTACCCCTTGAATGAATAAAGTTTAATATTAACATTAACCATAATTAATAAATTCATATTCATGTTAAGTACATCGCAGGGGTAGTATATACTGCACATGAAGTTGTATAGGTGCATATTAAAAAATATATTTCAATGGAATGGAAATTGAGATGAAATCTCTTAAATCATGGTTCACTTTAGATAAACATGAATTAAGATCCAATATAATGGTTTCAAGAGTGTTTTTAATTTAAAAAATATCTATATTAATATTTATTATATCATATTCGATCCCTTTATAGCAGCTTACCACCCCTTAGTTAATAATATTTAATAATTACCATTATTTTGGGTTTTAACTACATCAGTTTCTCTTACCCATTTGCTCATAAAAGTTCCAATTGTTGTTAATAAAATAAGATCCATAATGTACAAAATTATATTAATGTAATAAATATAATATATTTACATTATATACATGTTTATAATCCGTTGTGAAATTTTTACTTGAAAAATTAATCACACAACTTCATGGATATGGTAGGATGTACGTTCACAAGAGCACTAATATTATTGCATTAATGAGTTAAAGGGTAATAAATTGTATGATATATTAATTTTAAAAAAATTATAATTTCATATGTACTAAATATTTTCATTTTTTTAAATCATCAGTACTATCCATGTGAGTGAGTAATGGAAAAAAAATTACATCTATTCATTATGTGGCAGTTCGTTGTATACATGATTGAAGATTATTTTCTCATTTCACAAAGGAGGATATAGATAAATATTATTCAATAAATTTAACAAAATATCATTATATACAATATATTTTTTTATTACATTTTTGTTTTTAATAGATAATTTAAGATGAAAATATAATAACTAAAATGAAAGATCTTAGTGATGAAAATTAAATTTTCTAAGAATAGCTCTTTGGGATATCTTATTCAGGGAACTAGGTTTTAATGTTTGGGAATAATATAACCTCTAAAAATTTATAATAATTTTAAGTAGATATGTTACTAGTTTTTGGTCAAGATAAGTTGCGAGATAGATGTGAAAAGTGAGAGGATGGGTTCCTTTTATAATTCAGGAGTGAATTTTTATTTAAATACACAAAAAATAATTAATGGAAATTCAATCACATAAAAAGTGCCATCAACATTTAAAAAAAATGTTCAGAGGTTTTATATTGTTTATAAAAAATTCCACCACTATAAAAACATTTTTTAAACATGTTATTTTATTTACTATCAAGATTACCCACTTTTACCATTTTAGTTTTCACCATAATAACTTGTTTCTATAACCTCAGTAATTTTTCATTTAATCCTAAAATAAATTGATATTTATCAGATAA
Organism: Viscum album; assembly: GCA_963277665.1. Taxonomy (NCBI): domain Eukaryota; kingdom Viridiplantae; phylum Streptophyta; class Magnoliopsida; order Santalales; family Viscaceae; genus Viscum; species Viscum album. The sequence continues at coordinate 345,558,871 of OY728141.1, forward strand.
TTTTTACCTAATGATTATAAATATGAAATAAAATTTATCAAATAAAAATTATATTTCTTTGAAAACTAATTTAATCACAAGCACATGGAATGCACAAAACCTCGTTTTAACCTTTCCCGGTGTAAATTTTTTTTATTGTTTCATGATTCAGTGGGACAAAAATAATTTATTTGAACTTATTAAATAATATTTAGTATGATTAATAAAAATAATTAATTCATTTTATTAAATTAAAACATCCAAATTGGTAGTATTTATTTTATAAACAATCCAAAAAATCGGGTCAAAAATTCATTTTTCTAGAATTTCATTTTTCAAGCAAAAGAATATATTATATTAACTACATGACTTGTTATCATAATTATAAGGATTTAAATTCATATATTTTTATGTATAATATATAAATTTAAATTGAACCATTCATCATTAAATATTATTTTAATTAATTTAAATGGATATACATTGTTCCTTTTAAAAATGTTTATTTGAAAATACATACATTTTTTTAAAATACGCCTTTTTACCTCCAAATAATCATAAATTTATTGATATAAAAATTAAAATTTATTAAAAATTAATTATACATATTATTAAAAATTACAATGAATAACATGTGGAATGTTTTTATACTACATTTTTTTATTATTTGTACAATTTTATTTATAAGTGAATATTTAAACAAATTAATTCTATGCTTATTTTGATCAAGTTAGTCAAAAAATGATATCCATTATATAAAATTATCTTTTTTGTGCCATAAAATATTAAAATATTAATTTTATCATAATTTATTTAAAATGGAATGTTCACCTACTAAAATTCTCACACAAGGGATACATTATTCCCTATTATAAAAATTTCATCCTTTACTTTTTTCATGGATATTACCGTCTTAACAAATGAGGGTGGTGCTTCTTCCTAACATTATCATGTTACCATGTTTATTCCTCCATTTTATGATTTATCCAAATAAATATTAACATTATAATCTTTTAATTCTTCAATACATTCTCTTTATTTTTATGAATCTGGATAATCTCTTCATAGTAAGATTGATCAAGTTCCAATTATATTTTTTTCGAGGTGAGAACATTCTTTCGTTTGAGAATGTACTTCCATAACACTAATATATGGGACACATAATTTACTCTAGAGAGACCAAGATTCATTTTCCAATTAGTAAGACATAACTCCAATCCTTTCAAAAATTTCAAGGGGTCTGATGTACTTGGTGCCCAATTTTACCTTCTAAACAAACCTTGTAAAAACCTACCATGACAATACTTTCATGAAAAAATTATATTTTAATTCCAATTCTGAGTATTTCTTATGGTTATCAACATTACTATTTTTCTTTCATTGATCTTCTCTAATATAATCTTGAAGATAATTCACATTTATCATTGTATCTTAAATAAGTTTTGTTCCTATAAGTTTTTTTTACCAACATCATCCCAACAAGTTGGAGTACAACATCTCTTTACATATAACACTTTATAAAACTCTATTAAAATGCTTTAATGGAAATGATTTTTAATGGAAAATTCTACCAAAGATAAATATTTTTCCCAAATACCTTAATATCCATATAATTATAACCTATTCCTCTATTGATTACCCATGAATATATAAGACATAAAATATTCTTTCACTATTTTTAGCAAATAAAAAAATACATTATCATATGATCAAAGGTTTCAAAAATCATTTCCCTTCATATAATTTCCTAATACATTAAAATAAATGGTCTATATTAAATTCCATACTGTGTATGTAATCTATATCATACATACCTAATCATGTGAAGCTGTAATTATACTTTGCAAAACATTCTTATTCTTTTTTCATTAATGTAATAAAATTTCTCTTCTCTTAAGTTCATTTATTATGTGTTAAATATTTTTTAAATATTATTTCTTTGAAATATCTCAACTCCATGTGTTTTATTTCTTCTCCCTGACATGTATTCTAGATCAATGTACACCATTGATCTTCATAAACCGTTATAGACAATACTTCAAGTATAACTTTTTCATTTTCATTACATCATAAGACCAAAAATATCTACTCAGGTGACTTAATCCATTTCTCAGCTACCATGGGATTAGTAGTCACACTATATTATGAGGGATTTTATTTCATGAAATGATCAAACAGTAGAGAATCATATAGTGGAACAAAAAAATTTCTCCATTTGATCATAGTTATGTTTCATTACCTGATTAAGATTATATTACATAGTAATGATCTTCTCAGTTTCAATACCAACTATATTATCTTACTCAACATAGAATTCACCACATCAACCACTTGTATTGATACACATAATTCATCCTAGACCCATTTCAAAAAATTATAAAATATTGTATTGTCTCATGCAATTAAAAATTTTAAATCATAACATATAATTATGAATCTTGTGTAACACTTAACCCAAATAAAAACTCTATGCATTGTTAGTCTCATAATACCAACCATGTTTCTTTCAAAATATCTCGAATTATAAAAATATTTTCAAATAATTCATAATATTTTTTAATGAAAATGTAAATTATCCTAAGAATATCGCTTAATAATGTCAAACTAGTTTTTTATTAAGTGTCATTGTCAAGACCCAAGTGACAAATGAGTCAAAGTTCGCTCAGTCCTTTTCAGAGTTATTACCCCTAGGTATAACTATACAGGATCATTGTCCACTTGTAAAGTCCAAAAATGGATTTAATTATATTAAAAAACTCATAGTATCTACCTAAAAAAAATTATAATGTTTTTATATAGGTGTCCTCAATGTATACAATAAATTTATGTTCCTTAATCTATGATTTCCTAAATATTGAACCCAAGGTTCCCACTGAACTTCCTATGATAAAAACTATAAAAAACCTCACTCCAATAACCTAGATATGGTGGCTAATTTCTTAAATTATAATAGATACATGTGTTCAAATCATAAATAATGGATCATTTTTGTAGCCTTGTAAATCCAGATACAAACATGATACACATTTTTTATTAGTAAAAAATATAAAACATAGTAATGGAGAACATTCAGCATCCTTGAACTCATATCAAGAATTTATATTCAAATACTTAGGAAATGTAACCAAATTAGGGTGAGTTAAAATTCTCAATTAAGGATATGTACAATAGAAGTTATCATGAAGTGATAAGGCCTAATCAACGTTGTATGGGAAATAACTAAAAAAACCAAGTCATTTAATCATTACCATGGGAATTAAATTCATCAATGGATAATATCAATGTAAAAATATTATAGATAAAAATAATTTAATTAATAATTAAGAAATTGAAAAATATTTTATGTATTGATCTACAAAATTTTGATATCTATACTGTCAATACATTGTTCCTAGACAGTTTAAAACTGTCAGTAAAACCCTATGTAATTTGAATAATTGAGTTGTCTCATCAGACCTATCAATGGATCAATTGGATAAATAATTATGATCCCCACCGGTCACTTCATTTCTAATATATTACACATATATTGAATGATTTATTTAATTCATGAAAAATAAACCTTATCAATAAACATCCATATTTAGTAAATAATATGGATTTTTCAACATTTTCCTCATTCAACAAAATAACTTCAATAGTAAAACACCATTCGTAAAAATGGTATACAGTTTCAATAATAATAATATAAATGATACAAATAATATTAATTATTAAGATAAATTATAATTCCATTGAAATACGATCGCAATAAAGTGATTATATGAAGAGAGAGTTAAAAAACCCAAAATTAGTCAAGATATGAGTGGCAACCATCGCATAATCTGGAATATAGTTTTTTAATAAAATCATTTCCTTCATAAGAATAAAGGGAGGGACCTTTAAAATTAAAATAATATTTTATACAATAATTTTTTTAATAAAATGGAAGAAATGTATATGAATATAAATTTTATAAAATGATTATGGTTGTGGGGATGTCTATTATTTCATTATAAATTAAAAAATATATATTCTTTAAGTTTTTTGTAAAAAAACATTAACATCCCATTTTTAAAAGAAACTAGAAAATTTTGTTTCAAATAATTATTTTATAAAAGTAAAGTTTAGCATAAAATATCCGTAATAAATAATTTAATAATAAAAATGACCTTTTGAAAACAATTTTGAAAAATATAGACATGGAATAAAAATATATATTCTTGAAAGAGAAATAAAATCACTTTTTTATTTCAAAAATTTATTTTCTTCATTAAACTTCCCATGAGAAGAATATTTATCTGAAAATATAGAAAATACTTAAAAATATAGAGGTTAATAAAATTACTATGGATTTTTAAGGATTAATGATAATATACATTCAATGAAAATTTAAGCAATCCTAGAAGAAAGTGACAATGTAAAATAGATTCTTACCACTTTGTTACATTTAAATTATAACCCCTCGAATGAATGAAATTTAATTAAAAAAATAAACATAATTAATAATTCTATATTGATGTCAAATTTATCAAATGGGTAGTATATACACCACATAAAATCGAACAGGTTCATATTAACAAATATATCTCAATGAAATGGAAATTGGGATTAAATTACATACCTTGTTCTTCACATTTGTTTAACACAATTTTACATCATATATAATGGTTTCATTCAATTATTTAATATATAAAATAATTAACTTCATTTTAATAATATCATATATGATCCTATTATAATTTGTTAACACCTATTCTTTGGAAATATTTCATTAGCACCTTGGTTTTAGGTGCTAACTACTTTGGTTTCTCTTTCATGTTATGTCATGGAGGCCCTAGTTTTTATGAATATAATATATATAAATAATATCTATAAGTACATAAATATTATTAATAAAATATGTGTTCATTTTATACTTCTTAATATTTATTCTTGAATATTGGACAATGATAATGAATCACATCGCTTTGTGGATATGGAAGGTCGTACTTACACAGGAGTGATGATATCATTCCATTAATAATTAAAAATATAAGGAAGTGGATGTTATATTAATTTAACATAATTAATAAACTATAATATGTATCATTTATATTCATTATTTTTATAATTATGACTATCCATGTGATTCATATTTGTAAAAAAACTTTATCAATTTGTGAGGCGATAGTTCGTCATGCACACTAGAGATGGTTTTGTATGCAATTTCTCCAAGGAGGAGATAAATAAAAATTATTCCATAAATGAAATTAAATATTATAATATAGGTGATATATTTTTAATTTATTTAAAATTTTATAACATAATTTAATGTGGTAAAAGATGAAGTAAAATATAAAATCCTAGTGATGATAATCTATATGGCTAGAATAACCTCCTTTGGATATCTTATCAAGGAACCTAGAGTTGATCTTTAGAGAATACCAGTACCTCTAAAAAATGTATATTTATTTTTTAGAGATTTAGTTAGGGTTTTTCCGTGCTAAATAGATTTATATGTGCGATTAAATGAGGTGACAATGTGCCATTATATAAGTGAAGAAAAGTGTCATTTTTGTAAATACCAAAAACTATTCAATAATCGGAAGTCACTCTCACCTGAAGATCATAAAAAATATATTAATAATGTTTTGGAGAAACTAAAAGTTATATAAAAACATCTACTACTAAAAAATAAACATGTTTTGGAGTTCTTATTTCCTTTACATCAAATGTTATTAACTTTTTTCATTTTAGCTTTTACCATGGAAACTAGTTTTCAAATCTAGTTTGTTTATCCCTTGAGAATAAATTAAATTGAGATGTATTATATAATTTTAACCTAATAATTATAAAGAAGTAATAAAATTTATAAAATTAAAAATTCCATGTCTTTGGAAAGTTAATTTTTATAGAAGCAGATGTAACAAGCAAAACCATTTTTAACATAATCCATGGTAATTAATTTTTAATATTTTAATATTTTTTATTAACAAAAAATAAAATTAAAATTATTAACTAATATATTATATTATGATTCAAAATAATTAATCCATTATATCAAATTAGAAAATAAATACTGTAAGAACAAAGTTTAAACCGCACCCCCCACAAATCATATCGAAAAATGTTTTTCAATAAATACATTCTTTCATGAATAAAATGATATTATATTAAGTATTTTAATTTTAATAATAATTACATTTATTAAATTTCATATAGTTTTACATGTAATATATAAATTTTACTTAAATCATTCATCTGTAAAAAATATTTTAATTAACTAAAATGGATAAACATTGCAAATTATTAAATAAAAGACAATTTTCTAAAAAATTAGTTTTTTGAAAAATACCCATTTACCTCCAAACGATATTAACTTTATTTAAATAAAATTGATAGTTTTTTTAATTAAAAATATTATTACACATATTATGTATAAAATCATTTTTATTTTAATAATACATTATTTATTATTCATAAAATCTTATTTCCTATGTAAAATTTCAAAAATTTATCATAGTTATATTTTGATTAATTATGTTCAAAATAGTTATCCATCCAATTAAATTTTTATTATTTTCTCCAATTAATATTAAAATGTTAATAGAAAATAGTTTTATTAAAATATATTCCTCAATTACAATAATTGAAGTGCAAGTGTTACAATAATTATACACCAGAGGATAGTTATATTTAGCCAAAGGTATACAAGGAAAAGGAAAAAATATGGAGGATTAAAAAGGAAGCTAGCATGTGGGAACATATGGGGGATGATCATTAAAAGAAATACCCAGAAAGGATAATATAATACTTTTCGGTTTTAATGAATACTAAATTTAAAAATCATGAATCATGACTAATTGGTATTAGGAATACAACTATAATAAAATTGATTAAAATCAATTGAATCATCCACCTATATTAGAGGATGTCTAGTGATGAATGTTTTAATGATGCATAAAAGGGGGAAACACTCACAAGTTGGATTAGTCTCGTAATGAAGATAAATTAAAATCTAATTAAGATGATGGATTAAATGGAAAATATCTTGAATGATTTTTTTATAAATCGTGTCATTTTAAGAAGAACCACTTAGAAGAGTTGGAGGAAAATGAAAATTAAAGGGTTGATTCAATATAAACAATTATAGTCCTATACTTGAAGATTATTAGGATTTATCCCACTCCAAAATTTTTAATTATATAACTATTAATATAATGGGGTTGTTTTAATGGAAATATAGGATTCCTAGAGTGAGATAACTATAAAGAGGCGTGTTCATCCCAAGGATATAAATGTAGAAAGTGGGGTTGGAGTATTTATAATCAGTCATTAGTGAAAAAGTGTCCTCCATGTTAGTTTTTGATGGATTTTAACATTGGTTACATTGAAATTTTATTGAAAGAAACATTTTAATCATGTTTTTTCATTTTATTTTTGGCTAACTAATGTGAAAAATATATTTCATGTTGGTTTTTAAACATATTTATTAGAAAATATCCTAAAACTCTAAAATTGGATGGGTTTTTCAAGTCAGTTATTTTATTAACAATGTGAAAATCACTATTTTAAAAATCTACAGGTTAGTTATGAAATAAATTTTATGAATAATTACTTTTTAATATATTCAATTTATATATAATAGACTAATAGAACAATAAGTTAACTTTAAGTAGTAACCAATAGCAGAATAACCAGAAAAAATCTTCACAAATTCAAATCATTTTAACGTCAAAATTTTAAATTTAAACAATCAAATATTTATTACCTATAAATAAAATCCCAATTAATCATGTGAAATATTCTAAACATTCTCTATGTAAGTAATTTATATCTTTTTCAATATAAGCTCTTGAATTATAAAAAATCTAATAATTAAAAATAACGCATTTAAAATTAATTATTAATATAATTTTAGGATAAATTAATGAAATTTTCATAATTATAGAAACTGAGGATTAACATACAAGTGTATTATGTCATTATTATGAATATTCATTACATTACATAAAAAACACTTGTGGAATGTAATAGTTTAGGTGAATTTGAAACATGTACACATAATCTTTTGACTTTTTGGAAGATATTCTACATATCCCCTAAATATCATCCCCTTTTTTACTCCTACATAAAACCTTTCATCATAACCTGGGGAAAGGAAACATTAGAAATATTGAGCACATATTCTTATAAAGGATTAATAGAAGAGATATAAATTTATGATCATATTAATTTATAAGATAAAAATAATGGTATTTGATCATGAAAATAACTTATGACGTTCATACCAAACCTGTCATAGATTATAAACATGAGTCATGGAAAAGATATTGGTAGTTTATAAGACAATAATCATAAAGGAAAAAATAACCTGCTCCATGAGAGCATAACATTAGAGTTAAATAGGGAATTTATAGAATACATTTAAGTATAGAAAATATTATGTCAAGGATACCTATGAAGACATTATTACCATGCTAGGTTTGGATTATCACACATGTACCTACTTTGTGATTAGTATGTCCTCCCATGCACATTATTATTTCTTTCATAGTCTATTGTCCTTTCTACACTCTTTTTTGGGGATTTAGATGAACACATTTGTACCCTTGTTTGGGGTCTTGGCCTAAAAACGTGTGTACCCTCATATTTAGGTAAAGACTGACCATCCATATACCATCAGCTTTGGGATTGGGCTTACCACCCATGTACCCTCTGGTCTTGTAGAATATTTTCTTTTTCCCAATGCATAAATGGGAGATATAGTTACTACATATTACATAATGAAATCATACATATGTATTCCATGTGATCATAAAATATCATCATTTCATAACCAATGAAATGAAATTCATATCATAATCATTTCTTCAGGTCATGAATTATAGAGAAAATACAAGTTTCATAATTATTTATACATAGCATTACCTATGAAAAGAAACAGGTTTCATAATCAAATTATCATAGTACATCCCGTTTAAGATAAACTAGATTCATGAATAAAATTTCATCCTAAAAATAAACCAATCATATAAAGAATACTAATTTTATCCTTGTATTATATCCCCAATAAGGAATAAACTATATAAAAGTATTTCTTCAAAGATTGAAAATTATTTTGAAATATCTCATGGAATATTTCTTAGGGAAAATAACCTTTCATTGAAAATCAATTTCATAACAAACTTTCTAGATCCTATTATATGAAAATATCTATGGATGATTATAAAAAAATCATGGAAAATTAATTTAAAAAATTTCTTGAGAAAACATATCCTTTCCTCTTTAAAAAAATCTTTTTAAAACATAAATCATTTTGAAATCATTTTCCTTTGAAAATAACATTGAAAATATTTAAGGGAAATAGTAAAAACAATTTAAAATATTTTAAAAAAAACAATTTAAAAACAATATTCCTTGAAAATTATATTAAAATATATTTTAAAATATTTTTAAAACATTCTTAGAAAACATTATTTTGAACGAACTTGAATTTCTGGCCAAAGAGAAAAATAAATTCAGATATTATATAAAACATTTTTAATAGCCTTAAGTACCAAAGAGTGGATAAATGGTACCATTAAATGAGAATATAATGAATATCTATCGAATAATAAATTTCATAATATTTTTTGGGTGGTATATCATGATATTTCAGTATTATATAATTAATTAAAAACGGTCATGATAAATGAAGTGATTGTAACATACAAACATTTCAACTTTGGTAATGTTGAATCATAAACATCATGATGTAATAACATAAAATTAATATTAATATTTAATCATGATAAGTAATTCATGATATTATATCTACAATATTCTATATATACACCTCATGAAAATATATTGGTTCATAATATAATGTACATCTCAAAGAAGGCAAATTAAGATAAAAATATATTACTGGTTTGCTAAATTTTGATACATAAATCATATGAAGGATAGATAATCAAATGGATATTCAAATAACAATACATATTATTATAAAGATCATAAATTAAATACATGGGATGTTTATATACCACATGGATCAAAGAGGTGGTGAATATAGCATGTGTCTCCCAAAAGTTAAAAGCGACACATAAATCAAATACATTAAGCCTTGACTCTACTTGTACTCATTAAAACATCCTATATAACAAACAAAAGTTTTTTATAAATCTATAATAGAACTATATTCATATATATCATATCATATATTATTTCTTTATTGCATTATATAACCTTATTTATTACCATTCATAGGATAAACTTATGCTTCGGGTAATAACCACTTTGTTTTTTACATGTTTTGACTTTTTATTTTTTTGTCTCCCTTCATAGGTCATGGTTTAATCACATATATAATATTATGTATCATATAAATTTAATATATATTCATTATATGTGTTATTAGAGTATTAAATGAAATTTTGTAAAATGAAATGGAATACACCATTCGTGGAGACTATATGTCGTGCATACCCATGAACGGAGATTCTCTTTTCATATCATGTTAAAATAAAGAAATATATATATAAATATATATATTATCATTAAAATATCATTATTATTTTATATATTTCACATATTTTTTTATTAAAACCATCATTAATACATTCTGTGTATAGCGTGAATGAGTCACATCGCTTCGCGAGGCGATACTCTATCGTACACAGGAATGAAGTTATCATATTCCCATAAAATGGAATGAATGATGTTATATGTGAAAAAAATGTATATTCTTAATAACATAATAAATAAAATTTATAAAATATATAAATATTATTTTTGGCATTATTCCCAACCATTATATTTGGTAATGGAAAAATGAACCACATCGATTCCCAAGGCGGTAGTCTTTCGTACACACAAATGATGATATCGTAAAAAATTTGATGTAAGTGTGTGTGGGTGAATTCCATAACCTTATAATAAAAATAAAAATTATAAATTTCACTCTATGTTTTTTATATAATAATTATATAAATAATAATTTAAGCAGAAGGATAAGTAAATAAAATGAAAAAGATTTTAGAATAAAATTACCCTATCTTTAGGTCTCCTCCTTAGGTTTTCTCGAAATGTTATAATATTTTATTTATGACTAATATAATTTTATTATATAAGGGGAGTAAATTTTTGAAGTTATTTTTGAGTATTTTGGTTAATTCACACGGCTCTAGTGGTGTGAATAAGGAGAGAGGGTGCGTTCCCTTTTATAGTTGAGGAGGAATGGAATTCTTGTAAATAATCAAGTATATTAACAACTGGGAGGCCAATATTAGATCAGGTTCCCCCAAAATAGATAATTAATTTTTTTGATGGTTTATATGGTCTAAAAACACCTCAACTGCACATTTATATTCATGTTTTAAACATTTGGATTCATAACTGTTATGTTTTTTTATTTTACCATTTTTTCATTATGGTAACTTTGTTTTTGTCCAAAGTTATTTTACTATCAAGACTAAATTAAAGTGATACATACTTATAAAATGTATACCCACATATTCTAATATATTATACATAATTTATGAAATACAAATCATAAATGTGTTGGAAATTAATTTTAATCGAAGCACATGTAATGCGCAAAAAAATTGCTTTTACCATAACTGTGTGAACGATGTTTTTACTATTTTGGGGTTAATTGTTTCATTATAGAAGGTAAATTGTTCCATGAAAGCCCAATTTTTTTTACATTTTAAAAAACTTGAATGAAGATATTATTTTTTGAAGTATTAAATCGTTTAATAAAATAACATTTACTATAAAATAACTTTAATGTCAATATTAATGTTATAAATTTAATTTGAATTTAAAAATATCAATACAATGATGGAATTTAAATATATTAAAATCAAACCAGTTTAAGAGGATCTATTAATATACATAATATATGTATGTAAATAATTCTATAGACTTACATCATATTTAATACTTTTGTATCATTTATTTTATCTTAATTTTTAACAAAATAATTCTACCATTGGAGTTTCTTAAGCATTTACTGTAATTATAATATCTCAAAAAAAAATTGATTTCATGATAAAAAAACTCATTTATATTGTAAAATAATAATTATAAACAAACTTACATGGTGTTTTCCATGTTCTAAATCTTTATATAAATTAAAAGGAATAAAGGATCATTTTTTTCTTTTTCATTTCTTACATTATTATATGGGTCACTTTCATCGAAAGGTGAACTAAAAAATCATAAAATTCCGTAATAATGTCATAAGGGTTTATATATGTCTATTATATAGGCTTTTGACTAGTTTTGGGTCATTATTATACCTTATATTCTATGTTTTACCATTAAGTAGAGTTGTTTTTACCTTAATCACATAAATAATATATCAGTTTCAGAAATTAATTTTGATAAATATTAACTTAACCTTAATATAAATTATAAATTCACATTATTAGAAATATGGAATCTATTTTTTTAAATTCAATACATATAAGTGCAAAAATATAATATAAAATTAATCTCACAGTCATAATGAGAAATCATGTTTTTTAGGTGAAAAAAAGATTGAATGTTTACATAATTTTATATAAAATTTCTACATAAAATTGATATATAATTTTACATTATAAATATATTAAGTGAAATTTTAATTTTCAATTAAAATTTAGTATTTATCACTATTCATCAAAAATTCCAACTTCTTAGAGAAATAAACAAAAGTCACAATAAGATTATTTTTTTAATAAATTTAAAAAATGAAGATTATTTTTTCAAATAAATTTTATTAAATTATTACATTCTTAAAAAAATAACGTGTTCCAAGCATTATTAACCAGACATTAAGAAATGATATGTTTTTTCAAAAAAAATGTATTTTTTTCTTCTAAATGATTCTAATTCTATTTATAATATATAGATATAAAATAAAAATTGATAAATACATATTTTTGTAATATATTTATTCATATTCATTACCTCTATTTTAATATAAATATGAAAACTATCACATTGAATAGTAATATTAATAATATTTTGATGTCCGGAAAAAACATAGTATTGTGTGTAACACAAGACAAACATAGTTTTATGTATACCTAAAGATAAACTTAGTGTTGCATGTATCAAAATAATAACTCAGTTTTTCATATATATCAAAACTAACATAGAGTCCCATGAAATTAAAAACATTATATGATTTTAATATATTCTAAGAAAAGAATTCATAAAAACTAGTGGTATTACATTCTACCCCCCTTAAAATGAATTTTATCCTTCAAATTAATCTCTTTCTTCATTGGATTAATACCTAAAAGTTCCGTTCATAGAATACCACACCATAGAAATGGATAATTAAACTTAATTTTACAAGGTAATGGATGAAATATAATGGTTATCTAAATAACTCAAAACAAGGGTTCTACATTAGGAGAATATAGGTGTGAAGTGAAGATTTATAGATAAAAGAAAAAATAAATAATTGTAGAGAGTGATAGAGATCATTTATAAAATGAAAGTGGTTGATCTATATAAATTTAATGATCATAAAACCATAAATATGTTACAATATAAGAAATCATTTGACTTTTTGAAAATAAATATAATTGGATTGAATTATTATTTCAATATTTATTTCCTAATGTTGATGAATTTTCACAAGAATATATACTTAATTGATTTCATTCCAATTCATAAGCATAATATCACTATATAGTTTTTCCTTGATAAATTTACACTTCAACTTTTAATCCAAGAAATGAAAGTAAATTTTTTATGTCTTAATCACTGAATAATATTAAGATACATATAAATAATGACAATTAGTTTCATATGTATTTCATTTTCATCAATGAAAAATGGTTAACGAAGTTTATCCTATATGAATAAATATTTATATGGAAAAAATAATATGTTAATCAATAAAACCAAATTCAATTTTTAATATAATAAATTTCATAAATGGTTATCCTTTTAGACCTTTTAAAATATGAAAAATCAAAAACATTATAAATAAGGTTATAAATTTCCAAAATTAACTTATCATTAATCCCCCTTACACTATAAAGTGTATTTTGATTGTCGCATACCAAAAATGTGAATAAATTCCTTATGTATTATCATTAAACATGTTAATAACCTAAATTAACATAAAACCTTATTTAAATAATTTATGATTAATTATGATTTATATAGATTATTGGATATATTCCTAAAAAATCCAAAAATGATATAAACATCATCAATGATAAAAAACTACTTTGTTTACAAATAATTAATCAGTACCAAGGTAATCGGTACTATCAAGTGTACATTATCCAAATCAATCACCTCATTATCACAACATCATTATCTTAGAATCATGAATATATTTAGGGTTACCTTACCTTAATCATGAGTTTTCATAAAATATAAACTTTACTTAAATCACTTTTATATTTCATCTAAACCTTTCAATATACACTTTCAGATTCTTTAAGAAAAAATTATACTGAACAATAGTTATATATTTCATAATTCAGATAATACAATATTTTAATTCAAATAAAAAAATACCTCATTCATCCCACTTCATTCTCAAACAATTAACTAATCTTCATTATCTTATTTTTTAACACTACTTTTCTTTCACATGAGATTGGTAGACTCTTCATCATCATCAATATACCCATTACCCATACATCCTTGTCGATTATCTTCATAAGATTTTACTTTTGGACATCAATTTTATTAATTTACATACATTATAAATTTAAAGAATTAAATAGTCCATGATGTAATATGCAGACCAATTATGTTATCCATTGTGTGAACAGAAATTTTCTTTTTTCCTTTGCAATTACTTGATTTCTATCCATTTTTCCACAGTCAAAACATATTCATGTTCCTCTGAGACATTAACTTTGGTGTTTCTTCTCACATTCTCAACACATAGAAAAATTTATCTACTTTCATTCATGGTATCCACTACTGAAATTCCTAGAGGACTCTTCCATTCTTTTATTTGGTGAGTTTGAGATTTTATTAAGGTATGCATTATTAATCATTTTCCTTGAAAACTAATAAGGCATAATAACAACATCCATCACTCCAACCATCATCCCATTTGACTTATCATTAGAAAATATTACATCACATTCATGTTTATCCCATTTTCTTCTGGTTCCCTCCATTGAATAAAACCAGAATGATTAGTGTGAGAAACACTTATCAGAGTGAAAACCAACATAATCATGATAAATAATTTATATGATGTCTAAATCATTTCATTTTATTTTATGTTTATGAAACTATTGGATCAACCTAGTTTACCCATTATTATCATTTATTTAAATCATTCATGATAGTTCATATATTTCCTGTGAAAATCCCATGAATATCACCTAGGAGTGTCAAAGTAGTCATGCAAGGAGGGCCATTTTCATGTAGTAGTTCCCGAATTATTCTAGCTCAATACAGTGTTTTTGTGGTTGTTACCACTAGGTACATATATTACATAACAAAATAAATTTTTAGAATCCAAAAAGGTATGTATTTCATGGAAACAACTTTCTCTATCCTTTTATAAATTTTAGGAAATTTTCATATACTTTAACTCATTCTTTGAGTTATCCTTGGTGACATCCCTAGAAATATCCTTGAAAATATACCTAGTTATCTGACCGATTATTTCTCATCCTAGATTGCAATGGTTAATTAAACATTTCCATTGATACAAAATATAGTGACCCGGGCTTAAAATATATGGATTTTACATCATTTTTAAAAATATCTGTTACATTACACCAAAACATGTCTAACACCACTACAAAATATGCTTTTAAGATCATTGTCCTTTAAGAGTGCTAGAAAAAAGAGTTGATAAATAATCCTTTTATCGTTGATAATATGAGAACTCATAAAGAGAACCTTTTCATATATTTTTTAGCACTAATAAAATATATCCTTTATGTGTAGTCTTTTTGCCCTGATGAAGGGTACACTTTATTAGTGCTTTATTTTTAGTGTGGGGAAAAGGTTCCTTTGTTGGAACATTATTTTTAACACTAATAAAGGAAACCCTTCATCAGAACATGAATTTTAGCACCTAAAAGGGATCTTTTATCCACACATTTTTAGCGTTGAAAAAAGACTAAAAAATAAAATAATTAATGGAATAAAAATAAAATTTTGTTTATTAAACAAATATAAAAAAATTGTAATTAAATAATTATTTATAAAAGAAAATAAACTTGTTATAGTATATATAAATTATAAATACTAACAAATAGTGTATTTTAAATATTTATATATATGTAAAATAAAAATCAAATAAATAAAATCTAAAAATAAATAATGTTTTAAAAATATTTATCATTTTGTTAAATAAATAATTTTTGATAATGTTAATAAATAATACATATTATATATATATAAATGTACATAAATATGATTTATAAAATAAAAAATATTTATTAATTTAAATTTATTAGTAATATATTTTATGAATAATGGTTTATAAATAAAAATTAATTTGGATTATAAATACTGACTAATTGAATCGAGTAATACACCTAATTGAATGTCATTAAAAATTTGAATTTAACAAAGATCAAAAATGTGTTTTATTGATTTCTCATAAAAATTTGTAATTGTTGAATTTTTATATATAATGCACACACACAAATATTTATGTAATTAATGAAATCATATATAGAAACAAATATAATATTTATGTAATTTATTAAAATTTTAGAAATCATTTAAGTATTTCATTAAACCATGTCACATTTAATATATTATGCCAATAATTGGAAACTATTATTTATTTATATTTAATGTTATTAAATATTGGTATTATTTATTCATTTTTTATATTTTTTGTTTTTTGTTTTTTGTTTTTTATTTTTTGAAAATTTAAATAAATTTCTAATATTTTTTTTATTTTTATTTACTTTTTTAATATTTTTAATATTTATTAATATTTATTTCAATATATATATTCATATTTTTTCATAATTTGAATTTAATAAATAAAACATATCCATTTTTTCGATATTGTTAAAGTGTCATCATTTTTAATTATTTATTTTCACTCGTTTTTAACATTCATACACTTAAGAATAATTATTCAATAATAATGTTAAAAATATATATGTAATGAGGTATTTATAAATACATATATTTATATATTTATATTTACTATATTTATACATTAATATTTATAAATAAATAAATATTATTTTTAGAAAAATTATTTATGTAATTATAATAAATTGTTATTTATATTTAGATAATTATAAAATTATAATAAATTTACATTAATAATGAATATATTTACTATAATCATATATATATATAAACTGAATATATATATCTGTATACATATAATGATATAAATATAATTATTATTTTGAAATGTTTTCATATAATTATAAATAAATAATTATACATTTAAATAACTATAAAATTGTAATAAATATATTTAAAAAAAGAATATAATTATTAAATTTTTAAATATATATATATATAATTTTATAAATATATTTTAAAATAATAATTTTAGTAATAATTATAAATCCTTTATTAGTGCTTATTGTCAATGCACTGATAAAAGGGATCTTTATTAGCTCTTTTTGGGATGTGATGATAAAAGTAACCCAATATATTTTAAGAACACTAACCACTACAAACCAGATGATGGTATATGATGCTCTCCACGAAAGCCACATGCAACCGACACTCCATGTTGTCAAATCCATGCTTGAATCTTTGAAAGAATCAACACCACAACTATTCCAAGGCTTGAATCCAAATATCGAATGATTCAATGGTCGAATGAAACCAAACCTCGAATGAAATCTTATATTAGATATCTCTATGTTCCCTTGGTTATCCACTAAACCTTCCCAGCTGAAATATATGTATCTCAACAACACCAGTTGCACAATCCTATAATAAAACATCCCAAAATACACAATTTTTTAGATATATTGAAGTATTACCATCCCAAATAGCATGTGGCTCTCCTTAGGACAACATTTGTATAGTGTGACTTGAAATATATCAAACCTAATGTTGGGTCATATGTTTGTGAGTTATAATAGACTCCCAATACCTATATTATATTATATCTGCCACATTATAAATATCAAATTTTGAAAAAATATTTTATATAGTGGACAGTGTTATCTTTGGATTCGAATAATCCATTGAAAATCACTGGGGAGGGACTTTTTTATATTTTATTGAAAAAATAATCTGTTATTATTTCATTTATTCCCCAATAAACCAATGAAATTATTTAACTCACCAATCATCAACATCTCGATATCATACCTCATATATTCCACAAAAAAACTCATTTCTCTTTTTCTAATCCTAAAATATCATATCTTTACATATATGAGTACCAATATACATTGATCATTATCCTTCTTGATGTATAGGATGTGATCAACACTACCATGATAAGAAAATGATTTCTTAGGTATTGATCCAACCATAAATAATATATACTCATTGATTTATTTATCTTATATAGATTATTATTTAACATTCACTAACTTCTCTCATTTTAATCCATAATAAACTCATCCATATATTCAATGTATACTCCCCTATTAAAAACACCATTGAGGAACATGGATTTGACATCCATTTGGTATAAATCTATCTACATTTTCACTAAAATAGATAAGAAAATTCAAATATATTTGAACCAGGAAATGGGTTATATTTATCATAAATATAAGTTACTTTGATCTACGAAATCCACTTGTACACTACCTATTATTTATTTTGATACACTTTTCCATAGTTAACAAGTTTATTATAAAACACCCACTTGGTTATGATAACATTTCTATCTTCTAGACTTAGAAAATTTTCCGATGTCACATTTTTCTCGTTATGATCAATCTCTTCTTGCATATATTTTATATAATTATCATCATTTTTAGCCTCTCCTAAATATTAAAGAATCTACTTGTGAAAAAAGGATGTTTTTATAAAGAATTACTATTTTGAGTTTGTAATAAAACAATCTAGTCACCAATGAAATTTTATTTCTTATTTTAAAACTTTTTATGTACTTCTTGTAGTTGATAATACTTTTTCATTTTACTCACCATAAATGTCCTATTTTGAGTCTACCTCAGCCCTGTATTCTCCCCCTATAATACTCAATTCATCCTTAATTTCCTCTGATATTTTATCATTATTTTTAATTATTAAAAATATATCTAGTCTAATTATTAAAAAACATTTATCAATTTTATCTTGTCATCATAAAAACATCTCTACCCACCTTTTTAACAAAGTATTTAATTGTATCATGATCTAATATGATCAATTTTTCAATACCACAAATCAATATTCTCTTTTAAACACAATTTACACAATTTTTTTATAGAACCAAAATAAAAAAATGGGTCAGCTAGTTTTCTATACCTTTGAAAAAATATAACCATCATTGAAATGATAACCTAATCATTAGTAATTATTCAAAATCAGTTCATTTAATCCGTCACTCATATAATAAAAACTATGCAAGTTTTAATTTATTCTATCTAAAAAAAGATAATTATTTAACATTTAATTTTGGTTCTGCTTATATGAATCTTGGATTACAATATTTTTAAGCCTCAAAAATGGTATTCATTGCCCTTTTAGAGAATATAATGGATACAACTGTCATCCTCCTCAGTTTTATCTCTCTAATAGTTATTATTCCAATTTGGTTCTTAGGAATAATCTCCAATATATTTTAGATTTCTTGTACCACATTGAGGAGTAGTCATCCTATGGATGAATACTTTGTTGAATATTTTTAATGGCATAGGTTCATATACAGATGAGATTTAGGATGAGTCCCAAGAAATAAAATGAAATAAAAACTATTCAGAAGATGAGTTGATTATGATCACAATTGTCTATAATTTTCACCTCTATATAAATTCATAGGATAATATCTTGAATAATGGAGTAATTATTTTCATAAATTGAATTACCCATTTTCATTAAACCATACTAAAATTCGTTGAAACAATAAAATTTTGGGTTTTTTTTATTAGAATTATGTATAAAATTCACATTAGATAACAAATATCTTATGAGAATTAATTTATTTATTTTACAAAATGAATATTTTATAAACCCAATAGGATGGATAATAATTGAACATAGATGTATGCTAGTTGTTTGACAAAAGAGTATTAATATGTAGTTAAAGAGTTTTTAAAGCTGGCAATAGAGAATTCATAAGACTGTTTTAACTCATTTGTTCATTTTTCTGTTGTTTTTGTTCAAGAAAAAATACATTAAAATAGATGAAATAACATTTTATTTTTCTTGGAATAGATTAGATCTATAAATTTTTGGTCAAACATAGGGGGAAAAATAAAATTCACATCGATTGAGATGATACTATGATTTTTGAATCATTTGATATGAATACTAGGGTAAATGATGACGAAGATCACATGGAAGAAATGATAATTGAAATTGAATATGACTATTGAAATTGTACAAAGTTGTTTTGGAAGTTAAATAGTTTTTATCAGAGACCATTGTATATTATTTGTGCTAAACACACAAAATTTTTAGTAGTATTGAAGATATATAATTTGAAATATTAAAGGGGAAGGAGTGATACTAGATTTAAAAAAGAATATGGTATCCTAAATGATATTATATTTGATGAAAATAAAAAACATGTTGAACATATGATGATAAAATAATTCACAATTCAATGTGTATGATCACTAAATAATACATGCTTTTCCAAATGATTGCATATTGTTTCACAAGGACCGTGATTCAGTCATAAAATACACTAAGTGTGGGATATATCGATACAATAAAAATTATTCAAGTCACTCAAAATCACTATGGTACTATCCAAATATTCCATGGTTTAGAATACTATATGGAAGTCAAGAAACTATGGAACAATTTTCATGGCTTGTAGATACAAGATTTAAATATGGTAACCTACGTCATTAACTAGATTCTCCTCAATTGAAGAAAATTGATTATGAGTATCCTCAATTTGGAAATATGTCTAGAAATATTCAATTTTCATTATTGACATATGGAATAAATCCTTTTTTATAGAGAAGTACTCAAAGTACATGGGGAAACATGTTGGTAAATTATAACTTTCCTCAATTATTATGCATAAAGAGAAAATACATTATGTTGTCTCTTTTAATACATTCTCAAAAAATCTGATAATTATATTGATTTCTATTTGGATCTATTGATGGAAGTTCTAAAATTAACGTGGTATGATGGTGTTAAAATATATTATGCTCATAGAAGTGAATAATTCACATTGAGGGTGATGTTTTATAGGTTAAAAATGACTTCCCCACTTATGAAAATTTATATGGCTATAAGATTAAGGGAATGTAAGGGTGAACCATTTTTTAATATCACTCACATTAAGTATGATTGAATCATTCTTCAAAGACTATTATTTAGAAAATAAGTTTTTTACCTTGATATCATAAATACTGATCCATGGTGATAGAATTCTATGGGAATATAAAACAAGGTACAATAATGTATCCAATAATAGGTCATCAACTATTTGATAATGAAACTATTTTTGACACTGTTTTCAATAAAAACATTTCAAAACACCATATTAAATAAGGTTGGAAGAAGAGATAAATTTCTATTTAATTACAATCTTCAAATTAATTTTATGCTATAAATTTTTTTAATATCTTACATATACGAAAATATTATATCATAATTTTATTTTAATATAACTAAATATTTCTATAAAACTAAAATATGGAATCAACAATAGGTTAGACAAGATTTACATGGGGATAAGTGAATAGTTGGAACTTGTGAAGGCTAAAGGGTGGAATTTTTTTACTCAAATTGCTTTCACTCTATCCAAATAGGAAAAATTACAATGTTTTATTTTCTTTAATAGTGTAAACATTCCATAGTGGTATTAAACAAATATCTATAATGTCATGTCAATGAGTACTATAAAGTTACATGGACTAAAATCAAACTACTATGATTTTTTAATGAAATATTTGATGTCTGTTACATTTTGTTGCATTCTGAATCAAAATTTACAGTATACATTTACCAGACTCTACTTCTTTTCCAAAACCATACACAGTAATGTAGTAGAACTAAAAAAGAATTTGATAATAAATAAGAATTTTGCAGTCGTATTTTGTGAATTATAGATTTTCTTCCCACAACCCTTCCTTGATATAATGGTCCACCTGATGATTCACTTGGTTAGAGAGGTTCAACTATGTGGTCTTTTCCATTACAGATGGATGTACCCCATCAAACGGTATATGAAAATTTTGAAAGGGTATGTTAAGAATTGAAGTCATCCTTATGGTTTTATTGGAGAACAATATATTGTTAAAGTTACTAATGAATTCTAGAACTATTACCTATAAAATATTAACAACATTGGTCTCCTTGAGTCTCATCACAGTCGATTCCTTATAGGGGAAGCGATTTCTAGAATGGATATTATAATAATTACCTTGATATAAAATGAAGAACTACACCATTACATTTTATATGACACAGAATATATTGATCCACAAATTGAATCACATCATGAAATTATTAGATATTTGAATCCAATAAGGGTTGAAGGATGGATATCAAATAAACATAATAAATAGTTTATTGGATGGTTATGAGGTCAAATTTATATAGAGTTATCTAAAAATTTATATTCAATTACTGAATGACTTCAATGGCTAGCCAGGGCACTAAATGAAAATGTTATATCTTAAACTAGTTTTTTAATCAATCATGATACATTTTATATAAAAGAACATGATGAGTATAATATAATTAAAAATGGTGGTGTTATTATTTTGAAGGATGCAATAAAAATATCTAGTTCCAAGGATTGAATTACAATTTATTAAAGTATTTCATATTTTGGAATTATTGAATAGATATACATGTTATATTATACAACATTTCATGAGTTTATTTTCTACTGAAATTGGGTTGACAATATAAGTGCATTGAATGTTGATGAATGGGATTTGTGAAGGAGAATTATAGTGTTGAAAGTTGAAAATAAAAGGTGTTTATAATGGAATCAAAATCAATGCATGTGATTTATGTCTTGAATCCATCAAAAAAGAATTGTTTTATTTTCCTGATAGAAACTAAAACAAAATTTGGGTTACATGAAAATTAAATCATGGATGACACTTTCATTGGGAGATCACAATCAGTTCATTATGGTCCCAATTTAATCAATGTATTGTATGTTATATGGGACCACAAAGATGGGATTATGATTCTTTATATAGGATCCAAATCCATACAACCATTAAAAATAAATATGGTTCCATGTGAAGTTAAAAGTGTTTTTTAATATATTATTTTTTCCTCGTAATATTATATATTATCTACTACATTGAAAATATATAAATAAAATGTTAAAACACTTATGTAAGCAATGCTATATTCACATGATGTAGTTACCAATCACTTAGAAGAACAAAATATAATGAAGGAAACATTTTGGGAAGATGTAATATTAATGTTATGATATAATATCTCTATTTTACTGCAAAATTATACAATGAAACATTGATTAAATTTTAATTATTTTTTGCAGAGATCATTTATTTTAGAATATTTTTATCAATATTTCTGGCCATTATGCAACAAATATTCCATATAATTATTCTATCTTAGAACCTTTTCACCCCTAGAGTGTTTCATTTATCACATTATTTCATGTTCCCTCTACTTCCACTTCAGGAAGAGCAATGATGCTGCCTCTTATCAATAATAGACGAAATATTTATTTTTTCAATGTTAAGTCAGTATTCATAAAATTAATTTATTCTTTTATATTCATGATTAATTTATTTGTTTTTAGAATTACTCAAATAATAATTATTTCTTATACAGGTGGATTGTTTTTTTCAAGTTGGGTTGTATGTCCATCTTTCATGATTTGCCTCACCAAAACATCCATAAATTTCTTCTGAATCAAACACTTTTCAACCTTATAGTGTTATAATTTAACATTTTCCATTATGTAACCCCCACTACTGAATCTCAAAAGAAATTATTATGTATGTACAGTAAAATCATGGTAAATACATATAATGTATTGGTTCATATTTATGATTTATTTATTTATTTTTATTTTTAGTCACATAAGAATTTTTTTACTATATTAGTGGATTCGTTTGTTTGTGTTGGGGTGGTCTATTCTTCTTTCCTGCCTTTCTACACAAAAATATCCACATTATTCTTCTCCCTAAAATACTTTTCTCTCTAGCAGTGTCTGATTTTATCACTTTCCTTCAAGTTCCGTATATTTCTAAATCACATATGTAATCTTGATGTTTTAATAATAAATTAATTTTTCATAGAAAGAAAATATTGTTTCATATTTATGTAAAATTTACTTATTTATACTGTTAATCACATAAGAATTGTTTACTTATACTATTTGAATCTTTTTGTTTGAGATAGAAACATAGATAAATACCAAAAATAAATGAATCAATAATTCAAAGAACTATTATGAAAAGGTGAATTCAATGTACTTTTTTATTAAATTTATTCATCATTTTCTCTAATATATTTATTTTAAATTCACAATCATTTTTATGTAATTATTTGTTAGTTTTATTCCTAATTATTTTGCAAAGTAATATTTTTCTTTCAACTATCTTCAAAAATATACAAAAAAGAAAAAATATTCATAACAACCAATGTTAAAATAATTTCCATTTCCTTTCATTATTAAACTACCAACAATGAATATTGATTTGATTTCCATATTCAAAAAACTTTTTTAATTTTTAAAATCAATAAGAGTATAGAAAGTTTCATGTTCCCATTGTGGTGAATTCTAATGATATAATGGGAAAATGAGCTTCCACTTCTCTTATGTATTTCAGAAATGAGAATGGTTTTTAGCTAAGAACATTAAGTCAATATGTAGTGTTGGTAGTTAGATGAAGAAAGGAAATGTAAATCTTTGTGAAATTGGAGTTTAGAATTGTTTTGATACATTATTAGATATAGTAATCAACTATATAGTGGCCTTAGTTTCAAGTAAGTCACCATTTCTTTATTTATTTAATATATATTAATTTTTTGTGTGACTTTTGGGAGGTTTTGAAAGAATTTTAAAATGTTTTGGGTATTTTTTAATTTTTTAGTTTGGTTCATGGATTGTTGAAATTAGTCAACTCCTAGAGAAAACTCTACATAGTAAGACAGTGGCCAATAGGGAGGTGCATGAGTAGGCGCACAGTTTTTCCAAACCATATATCCACTTAGGATAAGCTGTTCAATGTGGGATGGTGTTATTATTCATGGTCTGTGCATGATATGTCTAACTATGTGCGCAACCCATGTGAGGATATCATTTAGAAATGTATGGTGCAAAGTTAGCGCCCAATTTTTCCTAACCGTGTGATGAACCTTGCATGTTTTAAAACATGATTCTATTTTAGTGTATCGAGGTTAGGATGAAGTTTTAGAAAATAATTTTTTCTCCAAATAGACCCTAACTTGGGATTTCTTCCTCCCAAAGGTCTTGGAACCCTTTTTCAATGAATTGGATGAAATCTAGAGGCATTTCTGGTTACGTTGAAGCTTGATTCTATTTGTGAAGTCATTTCTTATGGTATATTTTATTGGTTTTTCTTAGATATACATATTTTTGTCTCTCATTTTCATATATCTATTCTAATATAGATAAATATAAGTTTTTTTATTCCAATAATGATTTGATTTTTCCTTTTTTATGTTACAAGAATGGATATAAGGTGGGTTTTTCGATGTTCAATTTTGTTTTGTGGGAATTTTCATGTCATTCTTTGTTTTCTCTATAATTCATATGGTGTGTGTCTTTACTATCAAATCTTCTTCATATAAATTAGAAAAATTAATTTAAAATTTATTGTTTTTGTGTGAAATTTATTGTTATATTGTTGTACAATGATTGATTGAAACACTATTTTATGAGGGTTGGTGGAATAGTGAAATTTGGGTGTTTTGGTTGAAAGTGAAAATGGTAACATGATTTTAAAATGATGGTTTTAAAATGGATATTTTATTTTGATGCATGGAAAATAGACTTCAATAAAAATATTTTTTTATTGAAATGGATTGAAAAATATGGATTTTCATGTGGTTAAGTTATCTGGTTAACCATGTGTGGAATGGGATGGATATTTTTTGTCAAGTAACACCATCAAGGGAATGGGATATGGATGTAATTTTCCATCGTCAATGGTAACATAAAGATTTTTTGTGTGGGTGTATTTTTTGTGTGATATAATATGGGTAATTCCAATTTAATTAATGTAATGGTTATAATTAATTTTTTGGTTGCTTTGTATAGAACTTGATGGTGTTTTGAGAAAACGATTTTACTATATAAATTGTATCATAAATGGTTTTCAATTGTTTTATATAAATTTCTCTCTAAAAGGCGATAACATGTTCTATACTAGAGTTGTGAGTTTGAAATTTACTTGGGTAAATCCTACTGAGTTTCATTAGTCACCCCTTCTATAGAAAAATAGTGCATTTGTAGATATTTCTTATCAAGACATAGGAGGAGTTAGATTATCAAAAATCTTTAGTGGCACATAACGATAATTGGGATTTTTTATGGAGATTGAGCATGGAACAATTTGGATATTTGGAGTTATGAGGTTATTTTTGAGTTTCGATGGTTTTATCTTCCACTATCAACTTTTATGTTAGTTTTATTCTATTCTGGTACACATTGTAGTTTGTTTCCGATATAAATGGTTGTTTTTAGATTTTTCATACATTTCTATTAGGAATAATAATGTGTTTTATTTGGCTAGGGAATGTTTGGTTAGGTTGTTTTATGTTCAAAGGCAAAAGTGCCCCACATATGTTAATGAAGCCCTTGAAATTTATTAACTGCCTTTGGAATCTTGGGGATGTCTCTTTAGGCCAAATATGAATTACTCCATGACACAAGATAATGAGGAGGGGAGGGATATATTAAGTGGTATCATATTGTTTGGTAGTTGACTAATAGGTGGTACTCAATTTTATTGGTCTTGGAGATGAAATTAGTTATGTTCTATTACTTGTGTCAGGATGGTAGAAAGGAGTTTTATTTTCTTGACATGAAATATAGAACATAAAAAGGCATAGGTAAAAATTTTATTTTGTACATAAATTTACCAAATAGTTGGGTACATAAGTTTTTTGGAGACACTTATAGGAATCGTAATCTTGATTTCATGGTTTTAGAAAAATATACAAGCATGACATGCATTAGAGAAATGACTTCCCACTAGGAGTGTGTGCTTAAATTTGAGTAATGATTTATGATATAGTGAAAATGTGTAGATTTCATAAAATTGATAATGTTGTTTTCAAATTTTTTATTTTGAAAATGAAGGAAAAGGCTATATTAAAAATTGGTTGATTTTCTAAAGCATGATGTAAATTTCAATAATGGTTGAATGCTGAAAATGATGAACTTTTGAAACAACTATTTTGATAGTTTTGATATGGTAGAATTTGAAATTGTTATGCATTCATTTGCTAGATAGTGTCACTTATGGTTTTTGTTTTTATATAGAATATGGAACTCTATGGGTGTTCTAGAAACAAACCATTAGAATCTACTAAGAAGGTGGGTGAACCTAAGCCATAGATGATCCAACAACTAGTTCATAATATACTCCAAGATTTGTAGGCTATGGATAGAGGGAACTAGATAGTTGATCCATAGAAAGTGGATCATTTCTTCATTTTCCAAAAGTAGAATCCATCCAATTTATGGGTGATTTGTACCAGGGATTGAAAGGGTGTAGATGAATATAATGAATATAATCTTTTATTTTATTAGCATATCAATAGAGTTGAAAGTCATGATGGAGAGGTATATGCTGTAGGATTTTTTAGGCCAATGGTGGGATTTAGTAGTTCATGCTAAATATGACCAAGGAATATTATGGGAGGATTTTGAATAATTTTTCAAAAAAAAATTTATCCTCATACGTTCATGATTTCAAGAATAAATGATTTCATCATATTGAAGCAGGAGAGCCTGACAGTGATAGATTATATAGATAAATTTATGAATTTAGTTCTAATTTAATTTTAAGTTGTGGCTAGTACATCCTTGAAAGCACATATCTTTGAATTAAGACTACTTTATGAAATTTTGTTGATGATTTTTGTACTCTATAAAACAGATTACATAGAGATTTTAAATAGAGTGACTATAAAAGAATGGGACATATCAGAAGCTAAGGGTAGAGAAATTATGTTGATACTGATGGAAAATGGTGGGAACTCTATTTTTGGGTACAAGAAGACGAGGGAATCCTATTACCAAGGTGGGTTTATGAGTTAGAATCAGATGGATGGATCATTAAATCTTACTCAAAGACCCAAGAGAAATTCATGACGTTTCCAATGTGGTATCTTAGTAATATGACAATAGAGTGAAGGGAACCACCTACAGAATTCAAAAATTTACATCATATGAGGAATATTTATATATATTGTCATAGTTCTATGAGGTTAAGCGTTCGAGACCCTTATCATGTGTTGTCGACATCATATGATTCAATGGGGAAATGGATTCACAATACCACTCATCTATAGAACTTATCTATCCATTTTGATTCTAGGAATACCAAGACTCCACAAGAATTGAAATATTTATTGGGAAATAAGGAATAATGTTCCACAAGCAAGAAATTATATAGATATGAACAAGTTATTTTGGATATTAAATATTAACAATCGATAGTGAGAAGAAATATTCTTTTCAATTATACCATTATAAAATATTTTTTTTTATATAGGTGGATCCCATTAGTTTATTACTTCTTGTGTTGTTTATTTTCTATGTTTATGTGTTGAGATAATGACTTCTTTGTTGAATCATTAAACTCATATTGGTCAAAAAGAATGTTGAGCATTTGTGTGTGAATCATGGTCTCTAACTATTGATGGATCCAAGTTGATATGGAACATATCTATGATTAAGATGTAATTATATGATATAATCTTAGTAACTGATTGATTGAAAACATTCAAGGAAAAAATAAAATTTTATTCATGATTCATTAGTTTTATGACAGATAATGGCATTGAGCATCTATTTCGAGGAGACAAAAATGTAAAGGCAGATGAAACAGGCTTTATGGAACCAATAGTTTGAATGATCTCATGTGATTTCATAGTTTTTTATTTTTCATTGATGGAAGAGATCAATAATAGTAGTTTTCCTATGGTTTTATCAGTTTTAGTATGTTTTTCATTAGAATTTCTCAGGGACTCCACCCATAAGAGAAGTGGATGTTAAGATTTATCTCCATCCAAGGGACTGGTCCTACTTCCCTTTTTTATTACTAGATAGCGCTAATAAACATAATGGAATTTAATGTGAATTTAGAGGATCTATAAATAAAAGGGTTCAATTGGTCAAGAATGTATTTATAGGCATCATCATTATAGTTTTTCAAAAAGGTGTGTGAAACTCTTTATTTTTGTGTAGATTATCATAATATTGACAAATCTATAATAAAGAATCATTGTCCACTTACACTAATTGATAATCTATTCGATCAATTAAGGTGATATCAGTCGTTCAAAAAAATAGATTTACTGTTAATATATCACTAATTTTAAGTTTGAAAGGTGGATATTCCAAAAACTAATTTCAATAGATGATATAGTTATTGTTAAAATGTGTTAATTAATTTTGGTATTAAAAATGAACCAAATGCCTTTATGGAATTGATAAACTGGATATTTCATATATATCTGTATTCTTTTTTGGTGGTGTTTATGGATGGCATATTGGTTTATTCAAGGACAAGGGCTCAGCTTCAGCAACGCATGTAGATAGTGTTGGGAATATTTCATTATCATCATTTTTATAAAATATTATCCAAATTTGATTTTTGGATATAAGAGTAAGTTTCATTGGCCATATAATCTCGGAAAAATGATTTTCTATGGATCTAGAAAAGATTGAGATTGTTATCTCCTAGAAACCACCATATAATGTATTGAAGATATGCATTTTATTTTATTTATCTAGTTGTTACTAGTGCATTGTCATGATATTTCATGAATGACATCACTTTTGACAGCTTTTACGAGGAATAATGGCTCATTCCAATGCGATAAGGAATTTCAAAAGCCTTTTCAAGAGCTTGATGTTCACCTTACATCATAACAAATATTGAATTTTCTGAAATAAGGGAAGGGGTACATGGTTTATTCTGATACATTGGGATCTCTATTGGGATTTGTTCTCAACTAGGGATATAATTATATTTCTTATGGATTAAGGAAGTTATTGTTACCTGGAAAGAAGTACCAAACACATGATTTAGAATTAACTGTCGTAGTCCATGCTTTGAATAATTGGTACCATTTCCACATTGGTGAGAAATATATAGTGTTTACATACCATAAAAGCATTAGATATATCTTCTCACTTAGGGATTTGAACCTAAGACCAATAATATGAATGAATTATCTATAAATGTTTGAATTTAAATTGATTTATACACTGGGTAAGGGAAATATAGTGGATGTTTCATTAAGAAAAAATACATATGATTTGTTGGAAAAATAAGCTTTAGATCAGTGGTAGTTGATGTCAATCCTAGACGACATTCCATTAAAATGTGAATATTGAGATGAAGTTACAGTTTTCTCTAATGTATCATTAATTTCTGATTTGGCTGAGATAGTTAATTAGGAATAGACATCTGATTTAGAACGTGTTTCTATGAGATCAAAACTCAATGGTGGGGAGACCATTGGGTGTTGGAGGATGGATGGGAGTTTAGTGTTGTGGTTCAGAAATCAGATGGACATACCTATGGCATTTACAGAACAATTTTTTAATGCTTACAAAAAATCAATATGAGTTGATCATCCTAAAATACATAACATGTAAATGGATTCGAAAGCACATCTTGGTTGGTTGTTATGAATACAATGGTGGTTGAGTTTTTTGAGATTCTTAACTTGTCCGTGGGTTTATATAGAGAATCAGTAACCAGAATGTATGATTCATTATTTAACAATTCCAATTTTGAAATGGGAGGATACAACCATATATTTTTTGAATGTTCACCCAATAATGGTTTAGAAACACTATGATATATAGTTGATAGTGGATCATCTCCCAAAGTCAAATCATTTCATCCCTATTCATGAATCTCATACAGTGGAGGAATTCACAAAAATCAATATTTGAGAAGTGGTAAAGGGGAATGGTGTACCTGTTTTAATATTTTCATATATATATATGAGGTTTATGTATCATTTCTAAAAATTATTATTGAAATCCCTTGGAACTCACTTGACTATGAATATGGTACATCATCCTCAGATGGATGGGAAATCTGAACGGATGAAAAAAAAATTAAGAACACATGTCACAGGATTGTGTAATGGATTTTGTTTCCTCATGGGAATAGAGAATAACATTAGTGGAGTTCCCATACAAAAACAATTATTAAGAATCGATACATATGGATTCTTCTGAATAATTGTATAGAAATCCTTGTCTCTCTCCACTCTTTTGTGTGGAAACTGTTGAGATTTCACTGGTTGGGTAGAGCCTTGTCCAAGAAACAATGAAGAATATTATGTTCATCTTAAAACATATGGATATGACTCAGAGTCATCAGATGGCATATTCGGATCATCTTTGATGGTCACTTTCATTCACGGTGAGTGAACATGTATTTTTAGGATCACTTGAAGGCTTATACATCATCATTTTGGTAATCATTGAATGTTATTTCCTCTATAAATAAGACCTTGTTAGTTACTTTAAAGGATTATTGAGGTGGAATATCATTTGGATTTTCTACCATGGTCTAGTTCAATGCATAATGTGATTCATGTATCTTATTTGAAAATGTATCATCCTGATCCTAACCATGTGACTTGTTTGGATCACATTATCCTAGAGTTGGATTCTTTATTGGTGCATGTGACAATGAATATTATAGCTAGGAAAAAGAATGTTTTGTGTGGGAAAAGAATCATTCTAGGGAAGCTTTTGGGGAAACATGGTTAGATTTTAGAAGAGACATGGGAACGGGAGAATGAAACTAAAGGGAAATTTCCAAAAAACTTTTATAGAAATGTGGTTTTTATAATTTCTGGGGACATAATGTCTAATGTTGTGGAGAATATAGCACCAAGTGTATCAACTTAGCAACCATTTGTTTATCAATTTTATGTATATAAATTGTAAGGGTGATGTTTGGGACGGTTTGAAAATGTTTTTGAACGTTTTGAGTATTTTATTAAGATTCACAGTTGGTTCTTGGTTTGTGAAACCAATAAATCCCCTTCAAAAAATCATTCATAGTAATACATGGTCTAATGGAGAGGCATACAGTTTTTCCATATTGTGCGGACACCTAAGAGAAACCATGCAATGTGAGATATGATGGTTTTTCACAGTTGGTTCATGGTTTGTTTAACCTTGAAATCCAACCATGCGAGGTGCTTCTTGAGGCAGTGGTTGAAGAATAGTTTTTCCAACATTCGTGACTAGCCATGCAGAGTTTAAAAACAATTTCTTTAAAAGTGC
Organism: Viscum album; assembly: GCA_963277665.1. Lineage (NCBI taxonomy): Eukaryota > Viridiplantae > Streptophyta > Magnoliopsida > Santalales > Viscaceae > Viscum > Viscum album. Next base: position 345,591,377 of record OY728141.1, read on the forward strand.
ATCTAGGTCGGTATAAAGTTTTAACACCTTTTCCCCTTAATTTTACCTTAACTTGATAATTATTCATCCTAATGTATTTTTAACCATTCTCGAACAAATTAGAAATGATCAAGAGGCATTTCTTGGTGCGTTGAAACCCCATTCTATTGGTATGTTATCATTTAAGGTTTTTTTGTTTTTACTATATCTTCTTTATTCCCTCTCTCAATTTAATAGAACTATTACATTGTCGATAGATATATGGTTTAGTTTTCCAAGCATGGTTCTATTTGTCATTTTTTATGTTAGTAGAAGAGATCTAAGGCAGGATTTTGGAGATTAAATTCGGTATTGGGGTCATTTTGAGGTCACCATTCATTTTCACAAAAATTCATAGGGCGGGTGGATTCACTCTATAATCCTCTTCTTAGAACATCAATGATTTATTTAAAATTTATTTTATAGTGTAAAATTTATTGTTAATTGTTCTCCAATGATTTATGGTGGCTGTTTTAGTGAGGTTTTATGGAATTGAGAAATTTGGATATTTTAGTAGAAATTGAAAATGGTAACATGATTTTAAAATGATGATTTTAAAAATGCAATTTGGTTTTTATTTAGAGAAAAAAGGGTTTTCAATAAAAATGTAGTTTTATAGAAATTGATTTAAAATAATGTATTTTTATGTTACTAGATTAAATGGTTAAGCATGTGTGGAATGGGATGAGTTTTGTTCATGAATTACCACCATCAAGGGAATGGGTTTTGGTTGTAAATTTCCACTATCAATGGTAACACCAATATTGATTGTGTGGGTGTGTTTTTATCAGTGATATGGAATGGGTATTACAAATTTAATTTATTTAATGGTTTGAATTATTTATTTGGTTTATTTTCATGGAACATGATATTTTTTTGAGAAAACTATTTTACCATTGATATTATTTTATAAACTATTTATAATTGTTTTATATAAAATTACTAATATATTATATCCTTGTATAGTTAGTAAGGAATTCATTTGGGTAATTTCTATTTAGTTTTAGTACTCACCCCTTATTTGTTTTGGTGCTTCTACAGATATTGTTTATCAGGACACATGATAAGGTAAATTATTATACTTTATTAGCGGTGAATCATGATACATGTTCTATTTTGTGGATTTGGATCATAGGGAATGTTTTAGTTTTATAGTTTTTTTGTTTTCATTGAGTTATGTTGGTTGTGTTTTTTGTTGTTCACTTTGAAGTTAGTTGTATTTGGTTGTGGTACTATTTGTAGTTTAGTTTTGTTATAAATGTGATTACATTGAGTTTTATTACATTGTTTATATGAATAATATAGTGGTATATTTTCTTATGGCATGATTGGTTGGGTTGTTTTATTTTCAAAGGGAAAAAAATCATCCATTTGTTAATGAAACCCTTTGAATTTATATCAATCCTTTTCCATCATGAAGATGACACTTAAGTACAATTATAAATTCTTCCATTAATCAAGCTAATGAGGTGGGGATGTGACAAACCAACCCCCAATATAATAAACAGTGTGATCAGAATGACTCTAGGTTCTAATTTTTATTTTAAAATAAAATTAGTTTTAGTAAAAAAGTCAACTTAAATACTCAAAACAGAGAAAACATATTAAAATTATTTTAATTAATTATATAAATGATCCATATTTCATTTGTTATTTTTAAGAATAATACACACATAAATATGATACATGATGTTCCCCATATGACTCAAAGTGTCTTTTATTAGAATGAAATTGACATTTTTGTTCATAAAGTATCACTCACCTAAAACTGAGAAAACACAGTTGGATTTTCTTCATAGTTAAATAAATTGATTCAAAAAATGTTTTTTATAAGAATTGGCCTCATGTAAAAATGATACACAATGTGATCGTTATGATTCAATGATCATGTTTCCAATTTAAAATGACATTTTTGTTAAAAAGACTAATGACACACTCAAACCCACGAAAATACATATGGATTGTTTGGATAATTATTTAATATGATTCAAAAGACATTTATGAGGTTTAATAATCATAATAACCTCAATATAACACATTGTGTGACAGGTGTGACTCCAAGGGAGTGTTTTTATTTATAATTGACATTAATTTTAGTAAAAAATAAAACTGAACTAATCATAAACTGGGAAAACAAATACATATTGTTTATATACATTATGGAAATGATCCAAAATTCATTTTTGATGTATAGGAATCATCAATCCCCTAATCAGCTATATGATGTGCTCAGTATCACAAAATGGGTCCACTATAAGTTTAAAATTATCATTTTAGTTCAAAAATATTCAATCATGTAAAACTAAGAAAACAAGATTAAATTGTCTTGATAATTTCATAAATAAATGAATGTGTAATTTTTTATATGTATGAATTGGACTTACATAAAACTGATAAACAATGTGATCAATGTGATTCAAAGTGTGTGTTTCTAGTTTAAAATGAAATTTCAATAAAAATGACATGTTCCGTACTCAGAATAAAGAAAAAACATTTTGATTGTTTTTGTTCCTTATTAAAATCTTCCATATGTCATTTTAGATGAGTTGGAATTAACATTACCTCAATCTGATGCATGGTGTGATGGGTATGACTCCAAATGAATCTTTTTTTATAAAATTAATAGCAATTTGAATATAAAGGAAAAATAACCAACTCAATTATGATAAAAAGTGTTCATATTTTGTTAAAACATTATAAAAATTATCCATAAGTATATTGGTAAGTTTATGAATCTGTTGTACCTCAATCTGATGCACGGTGTGACTGATATGACTCAAAGTGGCCCTTATCAGTTAAAAATGACATTATAGTTCAAAAAGTGTCACTCAATTAAAACTGATAAAAAACAATTGATGTTTCATGATATTTTAGTACATTTATTAATAAATAATTTTTTTCATATAGTAATCAGTCTCATGTCAAAATGACACATTATGCTATCGATATAAGTCAAAATGTGTGTTTCCAGTTTAAAATGGAATTATTGTAAAAAAGAAAAGTGACATACTTAAAACTAAGAAAAAAATGGATTGTTTTTATAATTTTAAAAGATGACCCATAATTCATTTGAGATGTTTTGAATTAGCTGCACCTCAATCTAACACATAGTTAGACCGGTATGACTCCAGGTGCATCTTTTCATTTAAATGTAATTTCAATATTAGTAAAAAGGACAGTTAGTTTACTCAAAATAAAGTAAAATAATTCATATATTTTTTATAATTTATTACAATTATTCATAATTTATTTGAGAGGTTTATGAATCGACCTCACCTGAATCTGATGCACATTGTTACTGGAATTATTCAAAGTGTTTGTTATGAGTTTAAAAATGACATTTCAGTTCAAAAAGTGTCACTCACTAAAAACTGATAAAAATGCTCTTATTTTCATAATAATATGAATTGTTTATTAAACAATTATTTTTGACATGTAAGATTTATCCTCCTGGTAAATGGATACACTATGTGATCAGTATGAGTCAAATTGCATGTTTCTAGTTTAAAATGACTATTTAGTAAAAAATACAAGTGATATACTCAAAAACTGAGAAACTACATTCTAATTGTTTTGATACATTAGTAAAATGATCCATAAGTCATTTGGAATATGTAAAAATCATCTAATCCTAAATCTGATGTATGGTTTGATCAGTATGAATCTATGTGACTCTTTTTTTTCAAATTGTCATTAATATTACTAAAAAGGAAAACTAACTTACTCAATGCCAGGAAAATACATTCATATTATATTAATTCATTTAAAAAAATACATAAGTAATTTGGTATGTTTTAAAATGATTTAAACCTTAATATGTTTCACAGTGTGACTAGTATGACTCAATTTTCCCGTATCAGTTTAACATCAACATTTTAGTTTAAACAATGGCAATTAATGAAAACTAAGAAAACATGATTGATTTATCATGATAATTTAGAACATAAATTCATAAGTTTTTTTATGTTTTGGAATTAGTTTCATGTAAAACCAATAATTATGTGATTGATATTAGTCACGGTGCGTATTTCTAGATTAAAATGACATTTTAGTAAAAATGAATAGTGACTACTCGAAACTGAAGAATTGAATTCTGATTATTTTGAAACTTTTGGGAAATGATAAATAAATCATTTGAGATGTGCAGGAATCAACCTCACCTCAATATGATTCAACGTGTTACTAGTATGATTACATGTGTGTCTTTTCATTATATAAGTGTCATTTTAGTTTAAAATATTCATAATATCACAAAAATTGGGAAGAGGAGCCGTGATTGTTTTCTCATAATTCTATCTACTATAAATTAATTAATTTTGTATTATTTTTAACTTATACTTATTTAGTTAATTTTCCTAAAGATGATTCTTGAAGATAAAAAATAAATGGTGTGACTTTTCAGAATCAATCGTAGCTCAATCTGATACACAGTGTTCCATGTATGACTCAATGTTTCGTTTAAAAGTAACACTTTATGTTAATTTATTTTTTTATATTTTTTCTAACATAATTTTTTTTAATAATGTTGTTTTTTTCTTGATCATGTTTTAGGATCAAAATTCAACATAACACTAATGTTTTTGAGTGTTTGTAATAATTATTAGTTATTTAATTTTATAAACCAATGTTTGAAATGTCTATAATATAGTGTTTTTCTAGTATTTGTGTTGTCATATTTAATTCATTTAAATTCTATATTGGTATTTTATTTTATTCATTTCAGGGTGTTTTTACTGGAATGGTGTGTTATTGCAACACATTGAATTGGTGTTGTAGTGTCTTATTACAGGACACTATAGTGTGCCCCTTTATAAGAGCTTTTAGAAGTGATGATAAAGGGGTCCTTTATCAGTTCCTTTAGAAGAACTGACTAAGGTAACATTAATTAGTTCTTTTAGAAGCACCAATAAAGGCCTAATTTATCTACACTGAATAAATGTGCTGATAAATGTTGTCTTTTTTTATTTCTTTCTTAGTGCTGATAAATGACTAGGGATTTTAACATCACTCTGGTAGCCAGTGCTTCTCTAATGTTTATGAATTCCATTTTTTCATTATTAAAATTATATTTTTTATTCGTGTTAGGACCATAATTGTTTTGTTTCATTGGAAAATTTAAAACGTAGTATTCTATCCGTGTGGAATATCTTTATCATCTCTCTTATACATCTCCCCTTTAGAAATCCTTCATAAAATGTTTCATGATTACCTAGGGAACGTAAACATTTTAATTGGTGAGATCATATGATTAGTAAGGTTAACCATAATAGTTATCATTCTATGATCATAGGAATGAATAAGATCATCATAATGGTATTTTATCATGAACATAACTTATGAGTTCCATAACCAACCTATCATAGATACAAACATGAGTCATGTCATTACGATTGGAAGTTCAAAGGACATGGATAATAAGGGAACCAACTAACATGATCAAGGAGAGAATAACCATTGAATAAGACATGGAATTTTTGGCATACCCATAAGCCTAAAACATCTTATATCATGTATACCTATAAATAAATTCAAGACATATAAGGCTCGAAAAAATCTCTCATGTTCTTGCTTTGAACTTCAGATGCCCTCTTGTGTACCCTCTAGTTTTAGACATGGTTTGACAACCCATGTACCATCTTGTTTTAGGATTGGGAAAAAACATGTGGATCCAACTTCTTGATATTGAGAAAAAAACCCATGTAACGTCATCTGTTGGCTATATTTGACCGCCCATATACCCTTATATTTGGTCTTAGTCTGACCTTCCATATACCCTCTGAGATCATATAACATTTATATTTCACCAATGCATTACATGTATATATAGGTACCACTGGTCACATAATGAAATCATATATATGTGTTCAAAAAGATCACAAACATTCAGTATATCATAACCCATGAAATGATATGGGTATCGTAAACATTTAGTCTATCACAACCTATATAGAATATATAGGTTTTATAATCAATTTTTTAGCATCCCTCCTTGGGTTCCACTCAACAGTATCCCGATGTGGTGACCCACATGACCTTAAGATCGTCTCAACAATTGCTAAAGGCTAGAGACTAGTTGTGGTGGCCTTAGATGTATCTGTGGGGAGACTATACCCTCATTAATTTTTATATGCAGAACAATTATCAATAAATAATAAATAGTGGAAGCATAATATAATTTGGAAGAAGCAGAAGTAAAAAAGAGATAAATATAAAATTATATTAAACATTTAGTGGAAAAATATAAATATCAGATATGATGACAACATGGTATGTCATGCGTCTATAAAAAAATATAGTACAAGGGAATAGAGGTACATGCATATACTACATGCTATATAAATCTCAAAAAATTGCCAAACACTTATACAAAACATCTGGAGCATAGTCATGGTCATCTTCCCCCAAATCATTATCCTATGGAAACAAACAATCAATAATCGTAAGTAGTATGCTTCCCTTTATCCATACCTGTGATCTTAAAGGATACATAGGTACAAAATGGATTTTGATCAGGGTGTGAGATATAAATATTAGTTGGTCGGCACTGACTGTTTCTAGAACATTCCATTACAAGCTATAAACAGATTATTTCTTCAATATATAATAAATGTATAGAAATAAATTAAAAAAACATTTAATCCTTGGTCTGGGATCTTAAATGTACATTTGTCCTATATCACCTATTTTATCCGATGATGGAAGTTTGAATAGAGGTACCTGTATAGAGAAGAATATGTATACAAGGACAATGTTTAGAGGAAAACCGAATTATTACTACCCCAAACCTTATTCTTTAGCTTAGGTACCAATTGACACGTCACCTAAAAATTATTTTAGTAAGGAAAATAATAAGAATGAAAAGTGAAAATCAAGCTTAGAATAAGATCAATATAAGAATATCATATAAAACCAATGCCAAAAAAAATATCAAATATAGTGGGGGAGTATCGATCTCATCCATGATGATCTAAACAGAATCCCATGTGTTGCTATGGGAACATCCAATATAATCAAATATCGACGTGTTCTTCCAAGGAGACCCATATTGTGTCCCTTGTATCACTCGATACATGTTGAACTCAGAGTATGTCTCAGGTATCTCACATAGGGGATCAAGTATCACCAATGGAATAATGTTTATATATTTCCAATGAGTTCATCCAATGTTTCTCCCATAGGGAATCTATATCACTCTAGAGTATAAGAAACCATCCAAGAAACCCTTACCTATAAATCCAAGACATCACTCCTGGTGCGTCAATTCAAAATCAACTGATCTCAGTGAGTCCATTAATGAATCATTAATATGGGGACCATGTTCTCTCCTGAACTTTATCATATGGACCAAGTATCTAAGGCACTTCACAAGGAAACAAAATATATATATAAACACATGCCAACAAAATAACACCTCATATCACACTCTCTCCATTTAACATGCTATGCGATTCCATAAAACTTCAATGGATCATTTTAAATGTCATGGAAATGAGAATTAAATAATAATGTACATGGTATGTGGAATAAGTAAAAAAAGAAAAAAAATAAAAACAATGAAATGTAACCATGGTCATATTCAATTATAATTCCTTTAACCACATGTCATCAATGACATCTACAAATCTAAATCTATCAACTTAATGAAGCATATAATTTGTTTTAAACAAAGTATATGGTTTTAACTATAACCACCAAAAGTGGCAAGGCAAATATCAAAACATGAATATGGGAAACCATAAAAAATTAAGAACAAGATGAGTCATAAAGCACAACAAACATGGAATTTCATTAAATATAGCATCGAAAAATAACATAAAGAAATGGATTTGATACATACAATGATTAATTTAAATATAATGCATGCAAAATGAAGCATAATCATTACCCAACTTTAATAATTATTTGAAACAAGGCTTAAAGATTTCATATTATATTATTCATCATATGGATTTAAAAATAATGTTTGAGAAAAGTAGTTCAAGGGAAAGTCTCATGGTTCACCATTTATATCAACATTATTTATCAATTAAGGAATTGATCCATGGGTAACTCACACACTAAAGTTTATTTAAACTTTTAAAACATGGAAAAAATATTCCATTTATGATGGGTATAACCAAAGGGTGGACAAAGAAAAACCAAACTCCCTCGGATGGGTTTCACTGCATGCTAGGGTCACTATGAATGTGGTAATTCACTCCAATAAAATTAACATTACAAAACTAGTCATCACAGGAAGGATCTGGTGAGTGGCTCAAAATTGAATCATAAACGAAATGCAATAATGGGAAAAATATTAGACACCATGCATCATTGTAATAGAACTCTATATGTCCAGTAACAAGACACAATTAAATCATAAAATGAATAAATCAAAGGATTTAACAAAACCTTTTAAATAGGGAAAAATTATTTTACATTGAAATTGTGCAACAGATGATGAAGAAACATAGAAATTGAGGTATCTGTATGTTAGATCTTACCATGATGATTTTTTTCTATCGACGATGAAGAAATTGTAGGGGATTCCAATGAGACTTCACTAAACCTAGGAGAATGAAGAAGGGGGGTCTGTGCGCCTAGAGGGAGGAGGAAGATAGTCTAGAAGAAGGAATAAATAATAAAAAAAGTTTAAAACATTCATTATGGGATATTTTTCATTTAACACATAGAACACATTATTCATGGTTTGGCTGCACAATTTCTCCAAACTATGAACCAACCATGTGTAAGGTTCTACTTCATTGGGTCACCTCTCATGGTTAGGCACAATGTTTGACTAATTATGTAAAAACCATGAATTTTATCACTATCTCATACCTATATCATTGTTCCAAGTCATGTTCCCTTGGTGGCATGGTTTTAGACAAACCACGTGACTTAGCCTTCTTTCCCCCTTTTCGATGTGTTAGGCTTTAGATGAGCCTCAATTGTAGTCAATACCTCCCTGAACCTCCAAATCATAAAATAACGGGACATTTAGAGGAATTAAACAAAAATGTAAATGGTTTGTACCTTTTTATAAAGCCATGATGTTATATAATCCCTTATATAAGACAACTCATCCCTGATTTTTCCTTATTAGGTTATTAGGATGTTTTCTATGAAAAGTTTCAGCCACTGAGAATGCACATCAGCACCCTACTCCAAGGTCTCATCCATTATTCATCGGTGATACCAAATCACTCAAACCAATGAGTCTGACCTACCGCATAGAACCATTATTCTATGATCAAAATTACTAACCAGACACTCCTTGAAGGGAGCATCCCCCTCTAGCTAGATATTATATGGATCAAATGAATAAGACTAGTCTGGATGATACTGTCAAAACTGAGACATGTGGAAGACATCGTGCATGTAAATGTACCAATAAGGTAAAAAAAACAAATTGGATACTTCCCCAAACCTCTCCACTATATCAAAAGTCTAGATATACTGATCTGATTGCATTCTCTCCCTCATGATATGTATTTGACCAAACCTAGAAGATAATCACAGAAAGATCTGATGTCCCAACTCAAACTCTAGAGGTCTGCAGTGACAATTGGTGTTGGAATTATTCCTGGATTGGGTTGTATGAATATTATATTGAATCATATAGACTTGTTTTGAAGTCTCTTAAATGAGATTAGGACTCCATAGAGCGGCCCCACCTACCTTAAGAAACCATAGAGGTGAATTTCATGGTCAACCATATAGAGCCATATATGGAACCATTTGAATCATTTAGTCAAAGGTTTTTTGTATAATAACTCAAATAGTGGAATATTCATTCCCCAAGAACCTCCAAATTCAATAATAAAGGCCTGAATAATATCCCTTCACTCCCTAATCATCATCTAGGACTACCTATCGGTCGGATGATGATATCCAGTACTCAAGAGAACTTGCGAACCTAGTTTGTTCTGTGAACCACTCGAGAACCGTGATGTGAACCAAGTTTCTTGGTTAGAAATGATTGAATGGGGTATTCCAGAAGTCTCACTATATATTGGATGTACATCCTTTTCAACATAACTAGAGGGAAGGATTATTATATTGGTAGGTAATGAGTGACTTAGGCCAGTCTATTGATGATCACACATACTAAATCCCTAGTTCAAGAAGATCTCAGAAATCATGTTATGAAATCTATAGTGATGTCATTAAATTTCAACTAATCACTTGATTGAGAATATAGAGTTATAGTAGCTCACTGATGATCTAACTTCACTAGATGTCAGATGGATCACCGAGTGATGAATCCTGCTATCTACCTTTTCATACCTGGCCACCAGTATTGTCAATTCATGACTTGGTACATCATGATAATCCAAGGAAGAAATTTCAAAATTGAGGCATGATATTCCATCATTAACACCTCTTGTATAACTAAAGGCACCCATACATGGACATGAAAGAGAAAAGTCTCACTATCGTAATCATCCAAACCAGGATGTGGGCTCTCTCTTGCAACACATTCTCTCAATACAACTGCCTCTCAGTCAGACAACTTCCACATTCAGACTTTCACAAGAAGAGTGGGTGTAACATCCAAAGAGGTTAAACCTAGCTGATTTTGATACTCTTAATCCTCAATATAAACTCAAAAAACAAATCCATCATATGAAACTAACTAATAGATGCTTGGATGACTAGTATCTATGTTTTAAGCTCAAATAACTAGCCAAAAAATTACCCTTACCTACTGTGTAAGGAAGATCCAAATAAAAGGACGGAAGGTATTCCACCAACCTATGATTCCCCAGATTCAATACACACTAAGTGGATATATATTTTAGGCTTTTATGATCAATATAAAAAATATAATCTCTAGACCAATAGGTAGTTCCTCTAATAGCATAGAGCATGAACCATGACAACTGTCTTAAGGCTATTCATATAATAGTTTCTCTAATGAGGCCTTAATTAGAGAGATCCATACACCATTACTCGATCACCTTACACCATAACTACATCCTATCATAATCCTTTGGCATTGTATTGGACTTTATAGATTCTTATAGGCTCAGAAATATTCAAAATCATAGATGAAGGGATTATTCCTTAAAATTATTAAAAATCCTTCTCATAAGCTTCAGAGCATAGGATTTTCACACACATCTTAGTCAAGGCCCTAATAGATGCTTCTAAGTGGGATATGTCTTGAATAAATCACTTGTAATATACAAACATCTCCATGAAGTTGTATATGTCAAAAAAATTCTTGGGCTGCTCCAATGAAACCATAGTGCTCACCTCCTCTAGGTTAAACGATACGCTATACATAGAAAGGATATGACCAAAGAAGTGATATTTGATGATCCAAAAGTTGTAGTTATTGAGAATAGAACATAGAGGGTTCTCTCATAGTGTACATAGAATGATCTCAAGATAATTGGAATTGCCATGTCTGTAACGTGAGTGCACCAAGATGTGTTCTACGAAGACTACCTCAAAATAATCACAATATCCATGGAAAACACAATTCATCAAATCCATGATGACCATTGGCATATTAGTTAGACCAAATTTTTTATTCCAATACACATACATGTCATACCATCTCTAAAACAATGTATGTGGTATATTCGATGTTCTTACATGAACATGATGGTTTCTGAACCTCAGTTAGATCATGGTGAAAATATTTTCTCCTCGAAAATGGTCAAAAACATCATCTATATGAGGAAAATTATAATGGTTCTTCATAGTAAGATGGTTCAAACATATATAATCCACTCCCAATCTGAGGGTACCATTCATATTCATGGTGAAAATAACAAATAAATCTCATAAGGAAGTGTTGGGTATGATTAAACCCTTAACCTCTAAGTCTTCAAGATTCTTTTTGAGTTCCATGAGCTCTATATGTGTCATCCTATGTGTAGGAATGAACACTGGTGTCGTACCTTGAATTGTCTCTATAGAGAACTCAATTTATCTCATAGAAGGAATGATGGAGAAATCTCATATAAAGACATCCCTGAAACGACCCCCCACATGAGAATATTCTACAAACAACATTCCCTTATCACTCAAAAAGAGACTCGCCAACTGAGAATTCACTCTACCAAGACCATTAATAATAAATATACCTAAATATTCATATGTATCATATTATAAATTATGAATTTACACTATTTCCTCAACTTATGTTAGGGACACCTACCATCGATAACAATCCACTAGGGAATGATAAATCACAAGCCATTACTTACTAAGACTTACCTCAACGTTTGACATCAAAAGGATAATGAAATTCCAGATGAAAAGTAACCCACCCATCTCAAGGGGGAAATACTGGCACTAGCATATTCTCAATATTATGAAATATAATAGAGTGTCGAGATACATGATGCCACATAAGAACTTGATCACAAGGCCAATAATTTCCTGACATGAAACAGATATAAAAGAGTTTGATGGACCCATATCTAAAATAGAAAACACTAGTGTAGGGGTTACCAAAATAGTACATGTAATAATACACTAGACTATATTCCTATGGAACTATCTACGTAACATAAATATGGATTGAACCACAGCATTGAGATGCTTCCAGATTGGCCTAAGTTTATCCACTCTACTGATGTTGATGTTCTAAAGCATGACTGCCTCATCCATGACCATTACCACATAATTCGGGTCATCTAGTAGAAGAACAACATCCATCGTAATGTGGTTTCATAGATCCCATACCTGATATAGGTGTCGGTACATATTACCTTAAACTAGATGTAGGAAGAAAGTATAGGAAGAAGCATTGAAGATGACATGTCCTACTAGAAGCACTACACTCCGTTGAGTTCCATGTCCACTGGTACTTCTTATAGCATATCCTTCCACCCTGGTGGAACACTATGGATCCTCCTATATGTGTCACATGTCTATCACCACCCCCACATGCATCCCTAAAAAAATTCTTCTTACTTTTAGAAGAACCATCACCCTGACACAAAATAGAAATGCCATGGCTTACATTTCCATCCTCTAATAGATTATACTTTATAATTAAGGCTTGGTTCACAATTTTTATAATGGTAGTATAATAGAATATTTTCACCTATGATCAGATGACATTACCAATTCCTTCTTCAAAGAACCTTAAAATGGTTAATTTATCACTATTCATAGATGAAGCGAAGCATTGAAGCTCAGTGAAACAAGAATAAGACTCAAGAACAGGAATGGAGACCTGATGAAGATGTATGAAATCCCTCTATCAATCCACTCTCATATTCTATTGAAATAAATTATCATATAATGTCTCGTATAATTCTTCCCAACCAATAACTCGTTAACACTATGACTGATAATGGATGTCCCACCAACACTTAGATGAATCATGCAACATGTATGTAGAGAGAATGACCCTCTACTCTGGGGAAGTCTCAAGTTGATAAAAAATGGATATCATAGCTTTTATCCATGAATAAATATCTTTAGGCCTGTTATCCCTAATGAAGGTGGTAGGATACAACTATTGAAAGTCTTGAGTAATCTATGCCATAGTCAGAGTGGGCATGGGATCAACCGAAATTGACTACATAAACTTGAGAAGACTATCACTAAACCATGAATTAGTGCATATTGGAAGATAAAAAGTATTTTCCTTTAGTGTCACTATAATATGTATGACGGGTGGCTCAGGGACCACCACCTCTGGAGGGGGTTAATCACCACACTCTTTGTGTACATCAAGAGGACATCATGATGGCCAAACTCAACAATTTCTACGAATTTACCTCAAACAAGATTCATATAACAGATAAGGAAGATTTAAGAAATTTAATTTTCAAGGCCTCCCTGAAATATAATAAATAATTAAAAAGATAAATAAGGAGGATAAGTGCATGGACTTCCACCAAACATAACACCACTAACAACCTATAGTGGGATCTAGGTATAAATAAGAACTTAGGACCTCATAAAGATCACTGATACATGTTCAATAGCCCATTTACCAGGTATAGTCAAATTCAAGGTCTCTCAATTCATTTAAGGTGTCCATTACATTTTAAAAAGTTTGTATTCATTTGATTTTCCCATTCATTTAATCCCCTCTTTAACATATTGAATTGGGTGGACCAATAATCCAATTTATAGGCCCCATACAACTTATAAATTGTAATTATGCATCCATTTATCCCAATTCATATCATTATCCTATAGTAAAGTTGGAATATTTCAATATTTATAGAGTAACATACACTATAAGGAAAAGTAGAGAATGGCACAATAGTAATAACTTGTAAACAGGAAGATTTACGTTTTAAGTAAATATGTCATGGAATTATGCATGATCTCTTAATACATGGGGTGCCTAATATGATATATGTAATGCAATTCCCTCATTTCATTGGAACGAGGTAGTAGAAATCCCCATATCAATAATACCAAGGACAATAACAGTACAAAACAAGTGGGTCACCCAATGTTCAAGTTGTATCAACCATCATTGGCATAATAAATAACACAATTCTAAATCTAGGTAATTTTGGAGTACATGGGTTAGCTACATCCAATAATGAGTAGGAAATGGAAAAAAGGGATATGATTCCACTTTGTATCATCTCGTGTCCAGTTCCTCTCAATAGTGCCCCATAGAGGTGTTCCAAATGATCTCAAACACATCTCCTCGAACAATAGAGGTTGTTGACTAGTAGTGATGGAGAATGATTTATCCTTGGGTAGATTGTTCCCATTATGATCTTTATAACCATAGTGGTAATGAATAAATAATAAATAGAAGAATTGTAATATATATTGGTAGTAGATAATGTAATAAAATATTAACAGAACATTATAGTAAACAACTGGAGTAAATAAATATAAATATTAGATACAATGATAACATAGAATGTCACGAGTCTATACAAAATGGGAGTTCATGGGAATAGGGGTACGAGCATATATTGTATGCTGTAAAAAACAAAATGCCAAAAAATATACATAGCATCTCAATCATAGGCCCGGTTCTCTTCACTCAAATCTCACCCCTAAGGTACCAAACTGTCATGCATCAGAATCATCATGCTTTCCCTTACCCATACCAATGATAATAATGTCTACTCGGGTACCAAATGGTTCCCGGGCAGGGTGTGGGATATAAATCTTAGTAGTTCGACACACATATTGTCTAGACCTATTTACTTTTTGTTTTAAACAATGGAAATGTGTCATATATAATAAATTAATATAAATTAATAAATAAAACATGTAAACTGTGGTCTAGGCTCCTAAATGGACTCCTGTCCCATATCACCTACTTTGGACTATACAGAATGTCTGAATAGAGGTACATATGAAGAGAAGAATACATGTATATTGCCAAAGTGAACATGAAAATCCCAAAAGGAATACCACCAAACTAGTTCTTCATCTTTGGGGCCAATTCATATTTCACCTAACAAGTATGTTAGTAAGAAAAATAATTATCATCACTAGTGAAAAGGAAAGATTATAATGAAAATAATAGATCCATCTCATATAAACACATGATAAAATAATCTATCAAATATTATGGGGGAGTCTCGAGACCATCCAAGATGATTGAAACATAATTCCTAGTGTCTCAATGGGAAAATAAAATATAATTAAATACCGTAATTTCAATCCATGGCGACACATATGCTTTCCCTTTTATCACTTGAGTCATGGTGACCACATAATCCATCCATGGTATCTCACATAGGGAATGGGTATCAGCCAAGGAATGGGATCGAAATTTTTTTAATGGGTCCATCCATGGTTTCTCCCCAAGGGAATAGGTGTCATTCATGAGTATAAGAAATCTCCTGGGAATCCCATACTTAGAAATACTAGTCATTGCTCCTCGCATATCGAGTAATAACCAACTAAGAACCATGGGTCTATCCTTGAATCCATAATATGGAACCGATGTTCTCCCATGGACCATATCATGTGGACCATTTATCTAAGGTGAATCACAAGGAAATCCAATATATAAATAGAAATATTTCAAAAATGGAGCATCACATATCACTTTATCACCATTTAACAAGCTATGAAATACAAGAAAGATTCAATGGAACATTTCATATGGCATGGAAAGGATTATTAAATAAGAGCATACATGGAATGATGTATAAGAATCGAGGAATATCATATGAATAATAAAATATAACCATTGGAAGATTGAATTATCATGCCTCCAAACATATGTCATTAATAACATCTCATATTCCCTAGATATTAACACAACCAAGTAAAGAATTAATTTCAAACCAAGCATATGGTTTAAAAAATAAGCACCAAAAGTTTCATGGAACATAGCATAACATTAATATGAGAAACTATAAGAAATAAAGAACAAAGAACATGGTGTGGAATTAAATCAATCATTTCCATGTAACATAAATCAATAGATTAAATACTTATAATAATAAATTTAAATATAAGGTAAGTGAAATTAAGCATAAGCATTACCCAACATGCATAAGATTTTGACACAAGTCATCAAGATATAATTATGAGTAATATATCATACAAATTTGTATTTAAAGTGTGAGTCATGTAGTTCAAGGGAATTACCCAAGGATCACCATTTATATCAACATGATTTACCAATTAAGGTATTGATCTATTTGAATATTACACAGTCAAGATGATTCCACTTTTACAACATGGGGAAAATAGACCATTTTGAATAGTCACACCCAAAGATTTAAAGAAAAAACTAACACCATCAGATGGGTTTCTCCACATTCTGGGGTCACTACAGACATGGTAATTCACTAAAATAAAATTTATTTTCCAAAATAAGGCATTGTCGGAAGGCTCCAGTGAGCGACACAATAGCGTGTCAAAAAAAGAAGATAAAATGATCGGAAAATTATAGACACCCTACCTTGTTGTAATAGTAATCTACACATAAAGTTGCATGCCTTGATTCAACCATAAATGGATGAAATCATAGTATTAACAAAACACCAAAAAAGGGTAAAATTTTGTTTTGCCAAAATAGCTCAAATGATGACGAATAACCATATAAATTGTGGTTTGGGGATGATATTTCTTACCTAGATGATTTCATTACTTCAGAAGATGATGATATTGGTGGAGAGTCACTAGAGATAAAAAAAACACCAAAAGAGGAGGAGAGGGGGTATTTTCACCTAGATGGAGGAGAAAAAATTGGTTTGAAGAAGGATTAAAGAAGAAAAATATTAAAATAATTATTAAGGGAATAATTTTCATCTCATCAAAAAAACTCTGTGCAGGGTTTGGTCACACAGTTTGGCTAAACCTTGTTCCAAATATGTGTATGGTTTTGCTTCACTGGGGAACCATTCATGGTTAGGTTCATGGTTTGACTAACCATGTGAAAATTTTGGGTTCTCTCACCATCTGAAACCTACAACATACCACACTTTCATGAACACTAGGATGAATGGTTTCAGAGAAATCAAGTGTCCCATCTTTGATTCGTCATTTTCAGTGCTATGGGTTTCAAATGAGCTCTGGACACACCCTGGAACTCTTTTAACCTACTAAGAATCAAATTTAGGGACATTTAAAGGAATTAAATGAAAACATAAATGGTATATACCATTTTATAATACCTATATGTTACAATTTAATCATATCATAACAACTGAAAATATGATTGTTTCATCAGAGTTTTATCTTGGTGTAACCCATATAAGAGTTTTTGGACCACTTTTGTGTATGATTAGTGTTTTTTTCAAAGGTCTTCAATGCTGATGATACTAAAGATGTATATCCAAAGTTAATGGAGATTGGTTGAAATGATAATTCTTGGAGAATTGTTATGGATTAAAAGCAATGGATCCCTCATTTGGGAAATTCTCCATGTTGTTAAATCATACGATTGTCGCACTTTTCCAAAGATCAAAATACATGTATCAAATGTGATACCTTTTTTAAAATAATGAAGTTAGTTGGAGTATCATCTATTTGAGGATGATTGATGTTCATTGGAAGTCATATTCCAAAAAAAATAAAAAGATTATGACTAATGGTTGAAGATGAATATTAGAAGGAAAAGTTTTCATGGGAATGGAATTTGAAGGTGGCGTGCCTGGGTTTGAAGTACAGAGGTGGCCATTAATTTAAGACTAAGTATTTTTATGTGGTAAATTAATAAATCGTGCATCCAAACTAGAAAACCATCTTGCCTCAACCAAGGGCGTATGGGGAATCATGGTCGACCGTAGCTAATAAAATTCCACTTTTTCAGTTGGCTCACCACATGTATGGCCATGTGTAGGCTCACATGAGCACATGTGGGAATGCTCGGACATAGTTTGGGGTAAAGGCCCACATCAAGGGTGAGTGTAGAGTGTTCCCATAAACTTGTATAGGGTAGTAAATTAGTGGGGGAAGAGAATTATGAATTATTTCTGGGGAGGCTTTGCATATAAATAGTAGAGAACTCATGTGTTCGTTTTCATGTTGTATAGGTATTGGAGCGATTTCATTAATTCATCACATCTTGTTCCCTGCTCGATTCACCAGAGTCGTCTCATCACCCGCAATATTTTTTTTTGAAATATGGCATGCACTTTTTATCAACGTTATTTTATTCCTCCCTCTAATGCTCAATTCCTCTGTTTTATTGATGGAGAAGAAGATGGAGCCATCATCAAACAAACATGATGCCTCCACGATTCTTATAAGGTCAAAATAATGAAATGAGCATGTCAGAATAAATCATGAAACTTCGTTTTTTGGATTTATTTGGTTTAGACGAACTGAAAATGCATTTTTAAGATTCCTCTTCGAACATGATATCACCATGGATGAGGCTCTAGAATTCAAGAATAAGATATGAATGTGATACTCATTATATGCATGTTATCTTCTCACAGAAAATGAGAAGCCCGCTGAAAAATGAAATATCCAAGATTTATCAGTGTATCATTAACCAGTATAAAATATCTTAAAAGAAGAGTATATTGATGGATTTAAATGGAATATCCTGTAGGGATTTTACTCATTGTTTTAATAAAGGTGAGGTAATGATATTTTCTTATAAAAGGAAAATCCATGTGACTGAGAAAGGATACTGTCATCTGTATATCCTAGAGCTCTCATTTTCCACAAAAAATAAAGACTCTTTTATCCTCTAGTTCATGAAGGAAAAACATGATCCTTGAACCATTATGGATTCTTTAATAAGAATTATGAACCTTAAAGGTTTTATGAAGAAAGAATCATGAACCATTCTGGTTCTTCGAAGTATATTTTCACACTAAGAGAAATGAAAAACCACATATCCCATGCATAAGGAATAACTAAAAACCATTCTAGTTTAGAAAAGAATAATCCCAAATCATGTTAAAATAAGTGATGTGCATCATTTGAGTGAAGAAGGAGAACAAGAAAACCCACTGGTTTAACCAAACCCTCAGTTTGAATCCTGAATAAGACCCATAGAGCTCACAGTTTGGGTGGTCCTATTTTCATGTTGAAAAACTACACTATTTTAAGGACTGTGTTTTTGAAAAATACAAACACATTTATGATTCACATGCACTTATGTTCATAATTTGAGACACCCATGTGTGCATGAACATGATGAAAAGGTAAAGAATAATAGTTCAGGTTTTTGTGAATAAAAGCACATTCATATGATTTTTGGTTCATTGTTTCACCAAAAGTGAGTAAGAGTGAGTGTACAAGGAAAAATGAATTACATACATGCATGCACTCTTCTGAGTAATTTGAACATACCCAAGGTAGTGTCTGTGTGCACATGTTAGTATGGAATAATTAAAAGTGAATAAGATACACATGATTTCATGAATATTTATAAAGTTGGATCATTTTAGATTCTTGGAACACTCTTGAAGATTTATCATAAATATATGTGACCTAACTAGGTTTGAAATCATGGAATTGTTTTTTGGATAATGTGAAAGATAATTATTTTATAGAATTGGGGGTTCAATTCAATTTTGTTAATCAAAAATCAACTACACCAAGAATAACAAAAGAGTACTAATACTACATGAAATTATGATATTGTGTATCAACGAATGGGAAGAAGGAGAGTGTTCCCAACTAAAGATAAATAATTAGTTTGAAAATTTTGACTGTGATGTTGCTAATTTGATCATTTACTTTCTATTTGAACAATCACAAAATATGCTTGTGATTCTAGCATGAAGAAGAGGAGGTTCCAGTGTCATTTGTAATGCACTAAAGAAGAGGGAGAGGAATATTGTGCAGATATCAAGGTTATTGTTGTGAAATGTCAATAAGGGTTACATTAATTTTACTAACAAAGTAACAAGTCAAAAGTGGAATATCAATAATCATTGTGACATAAGACATAATTTAATAGGTGGAGGACTTTCTTGGTGTTAAAAAAACCATTTCAATAGGGGTACGAATGTCTTGGGAGGCACTATAAAGAACCATCCATGTGCTGTAAAACTAGAACTATTAGATTTTTTAGAAAGTGTTACATGAGTGTAAGGGTATATAATAATTGTTCTAACAACACAAAAGAATAATTATCTAGTGGTTGTGTGGTCTGGAATATTATGGCCATGCTAAGGATGTATCTTCTCTTGTTGATTAATGAACCTTGTAAATATATCATGTGCATGTTCTTTATAGTTTCCATATTACTTCATGTGATAGGGAGAATTTAAAAAGAGAATCAAGATCCCAATAGGCCAAGAGGTATAGGAATAAAAATCTAAAAGTTTTCTTAAAAAGTTCCAAACACTGATTCACCCCCCTAGTGTTAGGCATATTCAGAACCAGTACTCTCAATTGGTATCAGAGGGAAGGTTCCCATCTATTGGATTCTATAAATTGAAGATATTACCTTTTGAATACGTGAGTTTTTTTCCTCAATCATCAATGAAGGTAAGTGTTGGTGAAGATTCAGTTACCTAGTTAAATATTTCTATATCTACAAAAACCATGATGAACAGGAAAAAAATAAAAGAGAAAGATGAACAAGAATTACCTTGTATCTAATGAAGACGAATCATTTATTTCCCCATAAATTGTTGACAATAAAGACATATCATACATGGAATTTAATGAGTAGGTGGATTAAGTTTCCACCATGGAGATTGATAATGTTCCTACCTATAGTAATTTGGATGTATGTTTTAGTACATTTAAAATCATTCCGAAAGATGAAAATGCTAGAACATGTGGTTATTACCAATCTACCACATCTCAAGAATTGTCATTTAATAGATTAAGAGATTGTCTACATGATATTTCTAAAAATATTGAATCCCTTTTTTAGGGTAATTCAATGTATTCAAGAAAATATCACCCAGTTGGAAGAAGAAAATTATGTTTTAGAGAAGGATTGTAAGAAAATATTAGTGAATGATTAAAGCTCCCCTAACTGGTTGGAGACTTTGATGAAATAAATAGGGAAGTTGAAATGAGTTATTTTAAATAGTTCTAATATATTGAAGAGATGGATATATTAAATGGGACTCTGAAAGAAAATATCCATTCACTTGAAGATCAATTGAAGAATAGATCTGATGTCAAAGAGTAATATTTGGAAGACACTTCCAAGAAGATCCAGGGACTTGACACTTTATTACAAAATTAATTGAATAGAATGAATATGATGTTAAAAGAATAAAGAAGGCTAGTTAAGAGATGATGATTATGATTTAAAATTAGAAAATCATCCTTAATATGAGATGTCTGTAATTGGAATCTCAGTTGACCAATCATGAGAGGACTCATATGGACACTTCACAAAAGAAAGAGACTATTGGTACAAGAACTCAATTTTCATTGGAGTATTGTATGGTCAAAATAACTCCAATAAATGATCATAAGATCATTACATCATTCAATGATATATCATTAGAAGCTAAAAAGGAAAATGTGTCATCAATACCAACTGGTACTTATAAATCTAAATAGGTTTCCACAAAAAGTATAGGTTGAAGGAAATATTCAAAACAAGTATAGGTGAATAATTGTTATAAAAAACCTACAAACATGACTAGGGTGGATAGGGGAAACATCGTGGAAGATAGTTCCCCATATAGATCATAAAACATCTTAAAGAATACCCAAAACCTTATAAATAATATATTAAGAAATCATGATTTGTGTGTCAATGTTTCTGCTATAACATATTTGGGAATTGTGCATTAACGTTTTGGTACATTTCCCAAAATACAAAATCACAAAGGAATCCTATCTCAAAGGGAGGAAGACCAGAGAGGATGATGAAACATCCAAAGGTCTAGAAGAATCGGTATTCTACAAATAGATTTGGAATTATTGATAACATCTTTGATGTCTGAAATAATAGTGTTCACAAGGATGGTAAATGATCATCTCAACATGTATCCAAGGCTGATAAGAAAATAATGTCATAGAATCAGGCTAGTAAAAAAGAATAATACTAGGGAATTAATCAAAATAATGTTGAAAAAAATTCTCCCAATAAGATTGTAATAAGAAAAGGTGAGAATACCATGGATTATAAATCCAAGAAGTTTAAGTGTGGTGAAAAAAAATAATTACCAAGAAGAATGATACTCAGAAGAACCCATGTGGAAGATCCATACTTGCTTCTACTGTTCCAAATGATATGTATGTTATTTGGACTAAATATAAGAAATGAATGGGGATACATGAAGATTCACAAGATATAGATAATAAAAAATGAAATTAAAATTTACCATATGATAAAGAAAAAATTAATGATAGGTTTTAAAAAAGGAATATTTGGTGATAAAGATGTTTTGTGATGGAGATGCCTGAAATATGATCACATTGTAAAAGTATTATTAACATTACTACCAGTAAGAATACCAAAGGAGAAGTAATTATGTATCATCCATAAAGGTTGTTATAAATAAATTTTATCCACAAAAAGAAGAATAGGATGTGAATAGATCTTTCTTTCCCACACATAAATCATAATAGATGTTCAGATGTGTGCACATGATGTCTAGATCAAGTGGAGCAACTTGGTTGAGAAACAAATCTCAACCTTTCAGTTTGTATTGATGAAGTGAGACTGGTAAATCTTATTCCCTTAAAACTATTTGTCTTGTATTTTTGCTTATAATATAAGGAATTTAAGGTGAAGAAAATTATTTGGGGGGAACCTAAGAAATAGTGAATACAAGTGTTTCCCTCGAGGGGGAGGCAAATGAAGAAGCTTCTAGAATTATTTTTTATATTACTTTGAAACCTAACTATTCATGAAATTTCATGATGTTACTATTAGTGAAAAAGGTATTTTATTTCTTAATCTCTCATCATTAGTTATTAAAATGAACATAATTTTTATAAAGGGGTAGTAACTGAATTATTCAGTGACATATAAAAAATGGAAAGTACTCCAAGTTCACTCATCCTACCCATAGAACATGAATGTTTTTTGATCTATTTTTTGAAGTTAGTGCAAGAGTTTCACAAAGATTATTCTCAGAAAAATTCATATCATGTTTAGTAATTTCATCCTATAATGAATGTAAAAAACCTTGAACACATGTACATGAATTCTCATCTAATGAGTTATCAGGAACAATGGTAAGGGAAAAATTGTTGTCTAAATCAAATCCTCATGTTTTCTACATTGAGCATAGCTCAAGTAGACCTAGAGTCAAATGATGGATTGAATATTTCTTATGTATGGATTGATACCCTTTTCCATGAAATAATATATTTCTTGTCAATAAGGGGGATATAATTGAAATGAATGTGTAATAATAATGGGGAGAGAGGAGATTCACATTTTTACACTAACACATTCATTTGAGAATGAACTTTGAGTATTTCTAACAAATACCAAGGAGTATATTGTTGAGACATCTTTTGTGTATGAGTTTAAGTTGTGGTCTAAGGTTGTTAATGTAGACCAAAATAAAGAATTACCTCCAATGTTAATGTAAATTGGTCAGAGTGATGATTCCTGGATAATTGTAATGGATTCATAGCATAAGATGTCATTCTTGGAAAATTCTCCATGTTGTTAAATAAGATGATAATTACAATGGTCCTATGATTAAAATTATTATATCAATTGTGATAAAAATTTTAGAACAATAACTATGGTGAGATTATCATCAATTTGAGGATGGTTGATGTTATTTGGAATTCATATTCCAAAAAAACTAGAAGAAGAGGGATTATGGTTGAAGATAAAGAGTAGAAGGGAAGGTGTGCATGATCTAATAATTCAAAGGTGGCATGCATGGGTTTGAATTACTAAGGAGGCTATGAATTTTATACCATGTATTTTTATGGGGTTACATAAAAAATTATCCATCCAACCGGCTATACTTGTCCAAGGGAATATGTTGAACTAAAGTTGGACCACCCACAAGGGAATCCTAGTTGGTTAGCTATCTAACTGCATGCATGGATGTGTGTAAGCTCACAAGAGCACATGAGGGAGTTCCCATGCATAGTTTAGGCCAAAAGGCTTATAAAGAGGGTGGTCATAAAGCGCACCTATAGAACTGGTATGGGCAGGTACTATGAAGTGGGAGGATAATATTGAGTACACGGTGGGGTGGATATTCTTAAAAAGTAGATAGAAGCCATGTGTTCATTTGGATGTGGGACTTGCTTTAGAGGGGTCTCAACAGTTCATCACACCTCACAACCCAGTTGATTGACCATCGTTTTCTGATCACCAATTATGTATGTATTTTAAATAAAGCATTAGTTTTCATTTACATTTTTGTCTTCCACCCTCTAATGCTCAACACCACTGTTGTCTCACCAGAGAAGAAGACTAATCCATCATTAGATAAACCTGATAGTGCCATTATTCTTATAAGGTTGAAATAATGAACTGAGCATGATGGTATAAATCATGAGACATCATTTTCAAGAATTATATGGTTTGTATGAACTGAAAATGTAGTTGCAGGAGGCCACTTTGAACATGCTATCACTATGGATGAAGATTAGTCATTTGGGAAGAAGATATGAATGTGATACACATCAAATGAATGTAATCTTCTCTCCACAAAAGATAATCCCACTCCAAGAGAAAACATCCCATATTTTTTAATATATCTTTAACCAACATGTAATATCTTAAAATAAATTGATATCAATTGATTTAAATATATTATATTTTGAGGATTTGACTTAGTGTTTTAATGAATAATAGGAGGTGATATTTACCTATAAAAAGAAATTCTTTTGAGATCAAGAAATTCTATTACCATCCCAATACACTAGATCTCTAGTTTTCCTTAAAAAAATATAGACTCTCTAATCTTCTATTTCTCAGAGGAAATATTGGATCTATGAACCATCTATAGATTCTAGAAGATGTATAGCGAACTGTCAAGGCTTTGTGAATAGAGAACTGTGAATAATTCTAGTTTCGTGAAGGAGATATGTACACCCTGTGTATAGAAGAACTATGGATCCTATACTTGGTAAAGAACCGTGAACCATTATGGTTTAGTGATTATAAACCACACACCATGTGAATAGAAGAGTCATGCATCCTTTTCGCAGATAAGGATAACAAGAACATCGAATGGTTTAACCAACCCCTCATCATGAATCATGATGAAAACCCACAGAGCGCACAGGCTTGGTGAACCTATTTTCACATAGAAAACTACACTATTTTCATTAGTGTGTTTTTGAAGAAAAATAATTCATGCATGATCCACATTAACTTATGTGAAAAATTTGAGAAACCTTAGTGTTCATGAAAAAGATGAACAAGTGAATAACACCCATTTGGATTTTCATGAATAAAAGAACATGAAAATGATTTTTTGTGCATGGTTGCACAAAAAGTGAGGAAGAGTGAGTGTATAAGGAAAAGAGCAGTAAATATATGCATGTTCTCATGTTCATTGTTTTAACAAACCTAAGTCTATGTGTGTCTTCACTTGTGAAGAAAACAGAAATAAATGTGTATAGGATATGCATTCTTGGATGTATACATAAAAAGTTGGATCATTTGACCTACCTGAAACACTCATGAATATTGATCATTAATAATTATGATCTAGCCAGGTTAGAAATTTGTAAAATGTTTATTGGTTAATTTAAAAGATCATCCTTTCATAAAATTGATGGTTTGATGCAATTACATTAATCGAGCATCAATAACACCCATATGAACAGAAGATTACTAATACTACATGTATTATTGATATTTTGTATCAAAGAGGGAGAAAAAGGAGAGTGTTACCAACTAAAGATTGATAATTATTCTGGGTATTTTGATTATGATTATGCTAAGATAATCTGGTCCTTACTATTTCTATAATAAGAAAATATGTTTGTGATACTTGCAAGATGAAGGAGAGGTTTCAATGGAGTTGGTTTTTTACTATAGAAGAAGGAGCAAAACATTATGTACCTATCAAGGATGCTACTTTGAAAAGGAAATAAGGGTTACATGCATGCTTATAAGCAAGTAATAAGTGAATAATGTAAATCAAGAAGAAATATGAAATTGGATAGGACTCAATTGCTGGAGGACATTATTAGTGTCACAAACCCTTTTCATCATCGAGAAGACTATCTTGGGAGGCAGTATAAAGATCCAACAATGAGTTGTAAAAATGTAAATATGGGATTTTTTACGAATTTATTAATGAGTGTAAGGGTATATCCTACTCGTTGTAACCACACAAAAGGATTATTTTCTAGTGGTTGTGTGGTCTAGATTATTTTCAACCATACCAAGGATTGGTTCTCTTGTTGTATAGTGACCCTTGTAAAAATAGTCGTGCATGTTATCTATAGCTTTCATATTATTGCATTTCATGGGGAAAAGAGAATAAGATAATAAATATATTAAATGGTCAAGAGGTATTGGGATAAAAAGTTTCAATTGCTCTTAAAAGGTTCTCAAGACAGATTCACCCCCCTCTCATTATTAAGAATATCCCAAAGTGGTCCTCTCAAAGAGAAACCAGATTCATAAAGAACATTTTGTCATGAATATAAAAACATTCATAGATAGAAAAATAATTTTATCCTTGGATAATATTTTTAGTAAGAAATAAATTTTATAAAATGATGTTATATTATATGGTGAAGCATTTTGGAAGATCACTTAGAACATTTTCTAAGAAAAATATCATTTATTTTAAAATCAATTTTGTAAAACATTTTAGAACACTTTTTCCTTGAATATAGCAGCAGAAAACTATAAATAAATATTTGAAAAATCATTTTAAACATTTATTTATAAATATATCATTTCTTATTTGAAAAACACTTTTTAAATCATATAACATTTTGAAAAAATATATATTAAAAAATAAGCTTGAAATTTTATAAAGGAATCATTGAAAACCATTTTAATAAATTTTAAAACAAATATCCTTTTTAAAATCATTTTCCTAGAAAATTAGATTAAAATATCATGAAAAACATTTTTAAAACCTTATTATCAAACATTTATAGAAAGATGTTTGTTATCCGACTGAAGAGAGAAATAAAGTAGGATTTTTTATAAAATTATGTTCATAATTAAATGATGTAAAAAATAGTGGATAATTTGAACCATTACATGAATATATAATTAATAATCATATTCTAATAATATTACTAAAAACTATTTAGAGTAAGATCATGATTTTTCAACATTAGAGACTTAATAAAAAACAAACCTGATAAATGATGAGATTATAACCTGAAATTGTTACCACTTTGGTAACAAATAATCATAATCCTCATGAAAGAATAAATTAAAACAAAACATAAAATATATTTAGGATTAATGAATTCATGATATTATGTGTCAATGGGGTTTTATATACACCTTGTGAAACAATATAGGTGCATAACATAGTGTACGTCTCAATAAAATGAATATTATGATAAAAATCCTCTAGTGATGTGGTAACATTTGAATTGAAAACCCCAAGAATTAAAGATATTAAAAATGAACATATTAATAAATAACAAAATTTATTATAAAAATAATATTATAAATTAATGGGATGTATATACACCACATTTAATAAATGGTGGAAAATATAGTTTTTTTCTCACAAAAGTTGAAAGTGAGACAAAAATCCCATACCTTAAGCGTTGAATCTTGTTATACTCAATAAAACATAATGTATAATAATTATAAGTTTATCATTAATATATAAAATAACTATATTCATATATATCTTACCATATATTATTTTCTTAGAAATTCATATTACCCATTTCTTAACAATCACAAGTTAAATTTGTGTTTCGGGTAATAACGAATTTATTTTTCATTAATGTTTTGACTTATAAATTTTCGTTCCTATTACATAGATCATGGTTTCATCATATCTAGAATATAATACTGGGTATGAATATCATATATATTCATTTTATTTATATTTATAGTATTCCATAAAATTGTTTGATAGGAAACGTAATACATCATTCATGGATATGGAAGGTCGTACGTACTCATGAACGATGTTTTCCCTTTCATATCATATTGAAAGAGATGAAAGTAATATTTAAATATTATAATTATATTATAATTTTTATTTCAAATATATAACATATTTATGTTAAAATAATCCTTAATATATTCCATGTATAGTGTGAATGAGTCACATCAATTCATGATGCGGTAGTTCACTCTACACACGAACAAAGTTATCATATTCCAAAAATTGAAATAATGAAGGTATATGTGATATATAAATTATATAATTTTAATAAATCAAAATTATCATATAAATAAAATATTAATAGTTTTTAAATTATTATTACCAACCATGAATGGTGGTAAAGTAAAAAAACAAATGGCCTCAGTTCACGAGCTTGTAGTCCACCATGCACATGAACGATGATTCTATAACCCAGTTGATGGAAGTTTGTGTGGTTTTGGTGATAAATATAGAATAAAAATAAGTCATTATATATATTTTTATGATTTTATTATAAAATAAATATATAAAAATAATTTAATAAGTTGTAGAAATAAATAAAATAAAAATGCTTTGAGGAAAACATTAACTCTTCAACGGGTATCCTCCTTAAGTTTCCACTAAAACCTTATATGGTTTTATTCATGAAAAAATAAATCTTATATAATTAGGGGATATAATTTTAGAAGTGAATATTTTGTTTTTTTGTCGATCCAAATAGCTTTATAGTTGTTAATAAGGTGGGAGAGTGAGTACCCTTTTATTGTTGAGGAGGTGTGGAATTCATATAAATACTATAAAAGTATTTACTATAGGGAAGGATATATTATATAATGTTTCTAAAAATAAATAATTAATGGGTTTTATGGATTATATGATCTATCTAAACCTACACCACACATCTATACACATTTATTAATCATTTAGTTCCTTAGCTCTAATGTTTTCTTATTTTAGTATTTTTATTTTTTATTATGGTACTTAGTTCTCATACCTATGAAATTTAACCATTAAGTATAAATTAAAATTAGTAATCTTTAAAAAAAATTAACCATATTATTATAAAATATATATCTAATTTATAAAAAAAATCCCATATTTGTTAAAAATAAATATTCATTGAATTATAAGTAACCTAAAAACCCTACTTTAACTCTAACCACGTTGACAATGTCTTTACAATTTAGGGGATAATCTATTCATTAAAATGGTATATTGTTCAATGAATGGTTCATATTCGATATTTATTACATTTAAAAATTTCATGT
Organism: Viscum album; assembly: GCA_963277665.1. NCBI lineage: Eukaryota > Viridiplantae > Streptophyta > Magnoliopsida > Santalales > Viscaceae > Viscum > Viscum album. The sequence continues at coordinate 345,621,009 of OY728141.1, forward strand.
AATAATATATGATTTTACTAATTTTAAATCATTTAATAAAATATAATTTATTATAAAGTAACATTAATGATAATTTTGATAATATTTAATTAATTTGAATATAAAATTTTCAATAAAATAATTTAATTTGAATATATTAATTTAAAAACTATTTAACATGGTATATTATTCTAAAATACAAAAGGATGACCATAAAACATTCAACTTACTTTACATTTAATTTTTTTAGTATAATTTGTTTTAGTTAGTTATTTAATAAAAAATTTATACATTGGAATTTCATAAGAATTTAATGTAATTGTATTCTTAGAAAGAAATTAAAATAAATTATAATAAAAAAACTCATTTACCTTCAAATATAATATTTTCAACTGAACTTATGTTGTGTTCCACTATTCTAAATATATATAGAAATTAAAAGGGGGAAAGGTACATTTTTTGTATTTTTCTTTACAAAACTTATTATATAGGTCAATGTTTTGGAAAAGTGTCCCAAAACACATAAAATTATGTAAAATTTCCATAAAGGTATAAATATATCCTGGAATTTGGTTTTGGACTAGTTTTGGTCTTTATTACACCTTATATTATTAGTTTAACCATTAAGTAAACTATTTTTTACCTTAATTGTTGTAATTAATTTTAATTGTTTTCACTAACCACTTTGGTAAAAAATTAAATTTTCACTTATTATATATTATAAATTATTATTATTCCATATTTGAGATCCATTTTTTAAACATTAAATTCACATAAGTGGAAAATATAAATTGAAAATTTATCTCACAATCATAACTCGAAAGAGTTTTTTTAAAGAGGAAAAATGGTCAAAGTTTTTATATTCAATTTCAATATGAAATTGATTCCAATGACCCAAATTGGACTAATATATATATATATATAAATTTACTAATTATAATTTGAAAAAAAATTCAAATGATTTTTAACAATATAAATAAATGAAATAAAATGGAATGTTTCAATTAAAATTCTGTATTTTTTACTATTCATTAAAAAATTAATCATCTCATAAAAATAAAAACCTAACCCTAATTTTTTTTTGAAATTTTAATTTCAAAAAATAAGTTCATTTTTTAATATAAAATTTCTAAAAGTATTAAAATTTAATTTTAAATTATGTTTTCCAGACACAATTAAGCCAAATTTTAGAAAATGTACTATTTTTTAGAATTTTTTTTAATTGATTATTAATTTATTTCTAATAATTAGATAATTAATAATCATTTCAAAATAAAATATATTTATAATTTATTCATTACTATTAATTCCCTCTTTTATAATTTCTTTTTTATAACTAATATATCATATAGTAATATTAATATTATAATAAAGTTTAGTAAAACATTGTATTGTGTGTAACAAAATCCAAACATAGTGTTGTATTTATCGCAGTCTGAGCACATTATTTCATTTATATAAGTCTTATATTAGTGTTTTTTTAGATAAAGTTTTTCTTGTTTTATCATGAAATTATATTCATCAAATAATTTTAATATATTAAAAAATGATAAAAACTCATGGTGTTAAAATAATAAAATCTAACCTTGTGGAATTTTTAAATTATCCTAGTTGAAATTATTCAAAATAGAAATCATATAAGATAATGTCCATATTTCATTACTAATTCATTAATATGAATATTCTTTTTCAAAATACTTTTTCAAATAAAAATAACTTTATAAGTACCTACAACTGAAAGGTAGTAATCATAAATGAGAATTCACCTTTGTTTTCACATATTTGATCTTTGTGATCCTCTTTCAATTTGTGTCTGTAAATTATTCCAATTAACTTTTAGAAAATTATCAATATTAAATAAAATGAAAATTCATTATAATATACAGCTATTTAAATAATCAAACTTATGTGTTCAATACGTAGCTAAAACTTCCTCACTTGTCACTATGTATAAAACATAACCAGTAAGTGTCCTTCTCTATTGGACGAAAACACAAAACATAAAATACTCATTAATTGTCACAACCCATCTTGTTCAAGATGAGGGAAAGGATAGAGAAGTTACATTCTCTTGCTTCATCAGGATGAAGCAAAGATGACGGCCCCCGAGTCCCATATTCAATCAGAGGGTATAGACTCTAACACAAAATATAATGAATTTCCATTTTTAATGAAAATTGGATTGGAAGATTAGATGATAAACATCAAAAACTACACCAAAATTTTATGTAAAAGGAAACAAAAATAAAACACATGCATTATTTAAACATAAACTACCACAATGTTGTTAAAAAACTCCAAAGCAAGGTACCATAAGAAAAGACTATGATGCAGCACATCAACTATCTAGATTCCTGATCTAGTAAAGTCCATAAAGGTCCTAAAAGACATTTAGTAAACCTGAAAATAGTTTTATATTATATAGTGAGTATTCAAGTATACCCAGTAGGAAAAAATCAACCAGTGCACAAGTACAGGATGAAAACTAATGCCCTTGTGAAAACATCAGAAACCAACAGTACCTAACTTGGAAAGCTAACCAGCTCATCCTCACCAAGGAACACTCAGCAAATAATGCAAGTCAATTAAAGTAGTAATATAAGAGAATCTAAATTTGGCTACATCGTACAACATTCCCACTTCTTAACATCTTGTTCTTAAAGGCTAATGTCTTGATTCTATAACTCTTCCAAAATGCAGTCCAACTTCCACAACCTTCCCATACACACCTGGGTCAAACCTCACACAAATCCTTCTAGTAGAAACCCGGGCCACAACCACACCACACATCCCACCCAAAGACACCTAGGCCACAAAAACAATGCCTCTATCCTGAAGACACCTAGGCCTCATTCCAAAGGCACATGGGAAAATAATTTTGGCTAGAAAGCACCTAGAACCATCATCTACAACAAAATCTGTTTGAAGGATCTTGGACTATGGAAAAACTCAAACCATTATAGCATTCTGGGATTTTCTCAAGCAGTAAGATCCTAGGAGAGGGTGAGAAGAATAAATCTGTAACTAGCCATTCATCCTCTGAATAAATGTTAGGAAATACACCATCCCCCATGAAATTGGGGTGTTTAGTAAATGGTTCTCAACAAGGGTGAGGTACGTATATAAATCACAAGGAAATAAAATTTATACATATAGGTAAGAAAACACTCATTCAACCAATGGGTTTCCAAAAAAAACCATCCCACGTATAACCACATTTACTGCCAGCCCAATATGCACAACCACACAAAAAGCCACAACCAGAGCATAAACCCTACCCCTTTTCATTAAACCACCTGTCATTCATTAATTGAGGTGTTAAATTTAATTTATTCCGTCACTACTAGGGGAAAATACCAAGAAAAAAATCTACAACAATTTTCAGAGGGCTAAATACTGATAAACACAACCAAGGAAAAGGAGCAAGTAGGGACCAAAATAAAGAAATCAATTTTAACACCCATTCATAAAAAATTCCATAACAAGAATCTTGTAGTCCCATTGGACACCCCCTTTTTTCTAGAAACCAGTTTAACCAATGCCAACTTTAATTCTTCAATATTATACCAATAAATCATCCTCTCTCAAATAGAACTTGTATCCCCACATCACGACAACACCACACCCAGTAGTCCCATAAACATGAAGTCACAACACAACCAAGTCCTGAAGCCCTGCTGCCCAACCATTGACTCGTAGCAGTCCCATACACAATAATTCAAACCATTACACAATCAATAAACCTCTCAAAATGATATTCCATCACACCTCTGGTACCACCCAATACACAAAAAAACGCAACGAGCACCAATAAAACAAAATTCCCACTACACAAGAACACAACACACCTAACACTGGACCATCCCCTATGTCCATCCCCAGTACCCACAACCATGCTTCCCACAATAGAACCATGAAACCCACACAAGTATTGAACCTAATAAAACATATGTCAGAACCACACCTTCAAGCTAACCATTTTCAGATTTATCCAACATGGGTTATTTAATTTCACTTTAAATAATAGTGGTGATCATAGAATTAGATTGATCCCGGGGAATACATTTTTTTAACCAATTATATGTGATTAAAGAAATTTTATGTTACATGAATTTATAAAATAATCACAAAAAAATTACAATACACCACTAGTGTGCATGAAAATACCACCATAAACCACAATTTTTATAAGGCCTTATATCCATAACAAATTAAATCCTCAAAGATAACAATTAAAATAAACAACACTACATAAACATCTCCACAATCCCCAAATTATTACTTCTTAATGTATTTGTTAAATTTGTATTTAGCCTTTCTCACAAAAAGGATTTATTATACCATCCCCACATGATACCTAATTAAAGAGTAGAAGAATAATTACAACTTGAAATAATAGAAGACCAAAACACCTATTTAAGCTAAAATAGAGAGTCGTGTGAGTAGGAGGAAAAACTCTACAGAAATCTCAATTGATGGCTATAACACAATATGAGACTCCATGGGAACGGAAGGCTCTAAGTGCACCAAGGGGGAACAGAATCATAATGGGATGGGAAGATCATGGCATTGATGAGCCAGATCTTATATTAAAGGAAGAATGGTTTCAATAGTCATTAACATGGGATCATGGTCAATAACATGAGGTTTGAAAATCTCAATGTCTGTGGAGTTCTAGGATATTAAATATATATTTAATATCATTTCAAAATACATTAAAAATACCCAAACAATGATTTAAACCCATTTTATTTCCATTAACACGTAAGAGGCGAGAATATAGAAAAACATGGGAAAATGGATATTTGGAAAAGGGAGAGACATCATTATGTGTGCCACCATGTTGGTGTGCCGCTATTATAATGCCACCGTATCTATGTGCCACCATTTCAGTGAACTATTTTTTGAAATTGGATTTCTGGAAAACTCTTAAAATGAACCACTATGACCCCTCCCCCCCAGAACACCATAAGCACTTTATTTTCACAAACAAATGTCCTGGGGAAATATAGTTCATTACATGAGATATATCTCAAATTATTTTCATCCACAATAATTTAAAAGCAAAGTCCTACAAAAGAGGGGTTTGAACAACCACCACGTAAGATACCTCTTAGGGATCAACTACATTATGTTGTTTGAAAACCAGAATGAAAACCCTAATATCCAAGAACACCTACTTGAAATATATATCTTGGAATATAAAAACACTATAGACCCACATCCTAGACATATAGATTATGGAATCCCTTCCTCCATGTTAATATACAATTTTCTTTAGGTGGTAGTAACTCAGCTAAATTAGTTTAATTGCATCCACATTAATGTGTCTTCATTAGGGATTAGGTACCCCCTCTCCATATGTCAGGGCATTCCTCGCAAAACTGAAAACATGGGAATAGGAAATCTGATAATGAAAAAGGTCAAGAATTACATCATAAAATGAAGCACAAAAGTGAAACATAGATATAAAACATTGAACCACTCTGGGTAACTACCACGTATATGTGACTCCCGCTCCCAAGTACTCTCCTTGAGGCCACCATGCCTCCATAACACATGATACAAAGGAATTACCCATCCAAAAAGAACAATATCATCATGATTCTTAATTATTACTGGACTCTAAACAAACTTTGTGTCATACACGATATCCAAATCTCCCCATTAAATGATGTGTGAAACATTATGTAGATACCAATAAAGCTAAGAGATATGGACGACATCGTGGATCCTCTCCAACCGTGGTGGTAAGACCAGCTGATATGCTACCTAGAAAACTCGTTGTAACACCCCAAAGGGTGTAATGAACCTAGGATAAATCATTTGCCCTCTACCTATTCTCTTATGCCCTTGTCGAGGTGAAACCTTCATGAAAATATGCCCCCCCAACCTAGAACTCCATTGGCCTCCTCTGATGATCGGCACACGACTTCTATCGGTCTTGTGATGACCTAATCCTCTCATAGACAAGTTGTTTCGTATCTCTCGTACTCTACACCCCATCTGAACCAATAATAGTTTCCTCCCCAACTTCCATCCATCATAAAGGTTAATGAAACTACCTCCCGTATAGACCTTCAATCAGAGCCATGCCAATGGTAGTGTAATATATATTACTGAAATAAAACTCTAACAAGGGAAAATTTCACACCCAAGACCAACTGATGTCGAGAACACATGCCAGCAACACGTCCTCCAAAGTCTGGATGGTTCTCTCTTTCTATTCATCTATCGGATAGTGGAAATTTGTATTGTGGCATAATTGAGTGCCAAAGGCATTCTTCATTCCCCTCCAGACTCACAATGTAAAATTTTAATCCTGATTTGAGAATATGCATCATGGAACACCATGAAGCCACACAACCTCATCAACATACCATTGTGCTAAGGCATCTACTGTGCTGGACTCCTTGATCCCCATGAAGTGAGAAAATTTTGTCAATCGGTCCACCAATACACAAATAGCATCACATCCTCCCTGAGTCATGGGTAATACTATGAAGAAATACCTTTATATTTCATCATACATCCACTCGGAAACATCTAAGAGTTGAAATAGACCACCAGTAACATGGTGCTCTGCCTTCGCCTACTGACACACTAGGAACCATGCTAAAAACTATTCCATATCAAGCATTAGCCTAGGCCAACAAAACTATTCCCTCAATCCTAGGTATAATTTGGAAACTCATGGATGCACCCCCAGGGGTGAGCTAATGAACACATGAAGAAATCAATAATACAATGCAACTGGGACAAACAACTTACCATGAAATAGAATCTGATTCTGACTATACTCTGATCATCCCTCTAGAGCATCACCCTAGATAGTGTGATCATGCATCACTTCAACATCTGAGTCTCACCACTAAGACTCCTCCACCTACCTAACCGAGGATGACTGAACTTCCATCTGAAACAGACATCCTCTTTCCCTATACACCCTCGCATCTAGATGCAAAAATTACCAACTACTTCATTTCTTTCTAAGAATCTTTGGATTCGTGAACAACCAACATCTGTAACTTCCTGCTTACGGCATCATTCACCATTTTCTTCTTTCCTATGGTGTAATAGATTTTGAAGTCACAGTCCCAAAGAAACTCCATCCACCTTTATTTTCAAATGTTTAGGTCTCACTGGGATAAGATATAACTCACGATCTTGTGATCCGTGAAGACCACAAAGAGCTTACCGATGAGGTAATGTTACCACAACATCAGTGAAAATATGACCACTGCAAGCACAATATCATGGGTTTCATAGTTAAGTTCATGTGGATGTAATTTCCTAGACCCATAATAAATCACTCCCAGATATTGTATCAGCACATATACCAATTATAGACTGGAAGTGTCACAAAACACCTCTAACATCACGCCTTCCTTTGGAAACCATAGCACAAGAGCATTGAACCGATTCCCTTTTTGGTAGCTGAATGCTTCTTGACACAGCTCACTCTTCAAAAAGGCCTAGTATTTTCATGTCAAAGCTATAAATAGAGTTTAAAATTGAGAGAAATTTGGTACGAACCTCTGATAATATCCTGCTAGACCCATGAATTTTAGAACCTCTACCATGTTGTTGGGTGATTCCCTAGAAACAACCACCTCGACCATAGATGGATCCACTGTTATCCCTTACTAAGACACCTCATTTCCAAGAAAGTGCACCTCTATCATCCAAAACATGCACTTGGACAACATCCCATTGAGATGGTGGTGTTAGAGGACCTCCAAGACTGTCCTGAGGTGATCAGCATACTCCTCCTCTAACATTGAATAAATTTGAATATCATCGATGAACACAATGATGATCTCATCCAGGAACATGAAGAAGACATATTTCATGAGTCCCATGAACATTTATGGTGCATTCATAACACTTAAGGGCATGACCATAAATTTCAAGTTCCTATACCTTCACCAGAAAGTAGCCCTAAGGATTTCAACATTCATTATCCCTAACTGGTGACATCCAAACCATATAATGATCTTGGAGAACCAACCTTCTCCCCTTAACAAGTCAAAAAGATCATCTATTCTCAGGAGAGGGTTACAGTTCTTGATCATTACCTAATTCTATCTCTGGTAGTCTATACACATCATTAGGACATTATATTCCTTATTCATGAACAAGAAAAGTGAAACCCATAGTGACACACTCATCCCGATAAAACACTATTTCATTATGTCTTTAACCTAAATCCACTAATCCCAAAAATCATGAGGTGCCATCCAATAAGGATCCATCAAAATCAGAAGGGCAATGGGTTTCATGTCTATTCCGAACACTACATCACATTAAGGGGGTAGTGTAAAACCCATTTAGGGAAATAAATCTTGGAAGACCCTGACAACGCCTAGAACATACATAATCTTAGCACATGTCAACCCCTTTAATAACTTAACTAACACAGAAAGAAGAGGCTCCACACATGAAATAACCTCATGATAACTGTGCTCACCTAAAAAGATACACATTGTCCATCAATATCCCAAAACACGGCTTTCCTTCTAAAAAAGACAGCGATTTAATTCATATAAAACAACCAGTCGACACCAAGGAGGACATCATATGACTACATCTACAGTAAAGAAGATCCCCACTTGACTAATGCAGCCCCAAAATCAATCTACATCCCTAACAAACATTAGAGAGGATAATATGACCTCCAACTATCATGCCCAACACTAGGGGAAATGAATGTCTTTATACCTCTAGTCCCAAGGAATGTGCTAGATTGGGTGCCACAAAGAAGTGTGAATCTCCTGAATCAAACAAATCACATGCAGGAGTACTAAACATAGTGATCATACCTCAAACAACATTTGGCCTCACTAGAACTGCTACCTTAGAAGAATGAAACTTCCCACACCTAGCTCCACTACCACTCTACTATCGGCCGCCTCCCTAATCATGCCCTAGTCAAGGTCCCTAAGGAGAACCCTAAGGTAATCGTCCTCCAGAACCGTCTACCCTCGGTGGGGCGGGGCCCGGCTGCCCTTACTACTGGAATGGTCTGACTTGAAACTACAGCTGCTGAGGTAGGTACAGAACATTTCCACCACCACCGTACTAGGTTCGAACTTGGAAGTGGCTCCAAAGATGACCACAACCTCCATAGACAAAGAACATCGGTCCCTGGCCAATGTGAAAAGGGAGAGGACCAAAAGATCAGAACTAGAATTTTCGAGTCTTACATCCTACTTGCAGAAACCTATAAGTCCTTGATGTCATGGAACTATTGTTGACTGTCTTCTACTTCGATGAACTCGGGTTTCCCCCCACTTTCAGTACACCAACCTAAAAGTGAATCCTCTCCACAAATACATCCTTCTTCTGAACTTCTATATATATCTGTAGGGTAATGGGAGTGACATAATAACGAATAGAAGTTCGGAGAGCCTCCTCCTAGAATTTCACCCATGAATCCTCGTCCATAAATAGATTCGGTGGAAAGTGTAGGAGATCCATGAAATTTATCCCTAGTTCCCTCACCAATATAATCCCCTACTGGAGGGAGAGAAACTATTGCCTCTTCTCAGCCTTCATCATCGAGGAAAGAAACTACGCAAAAAACTCATTCTCAAAGTCATCCCATGAGACATCAGTCACCTTCCTTTCCCCAAGGAAAAGTGTGCACCATGGATGCACTACTCCTCACATCTGACTCGCTCCCTGAAAAACCTAGTACTCCCTCAGAGTAGGGATAAAGGTAAAGGTGATTAACATCACTTCAAATTATCCCTATGTCTATATATATGAAACACTCCATTAGTACATTCCCATGGTCAGGTACTCGAAAGCACAAATAATATTTTTCCATAAGTCATCTTACTCTTCTAGATCGTTCCTCTGCTGATCAACAAATTCATCTTGCTGGGCCTAAACTACTCGTAGCACATGTGGCCAAACACCTGGGTGCCATAACTGAAAAGGTAAACAAGGAAATCCTATGCCCGGGTAGTATGAAATCTTATTGTATGATTTATTTTAACACTTTATTGGAATTAAAAATTCATAAAATACTCAAGACACAAAACAACACAAGTCATTGTGATGCATTACCTTCCATAGGGTCTCTACCATGTAATAATTGTTGCATCACTTGGTCATTCGATAATATTAGAGTCCTTATATTTGATCACAGGGGGACCTAAAATTCCATGTCCTATCCAGTATTCCATGGACTATTTCATGCACCAATATTTCATAATACTATTTCCCTACCATCCCATGAAATCCTCACTATTCCTAACTCTAAACTTCATCCTATCACCGATCCTCCCCTCCAATACCATTCTGTCACGACCTTCCTTTTTCAAGATGAGGTAGAGGACATCAAAGTGCCTTTCCCTTCCTTATTCAAGATGAATAAGAGATAATGAACCCTCATTCCTACCTTCAACAGGACCAAGAGTTGTGACTAGAACCAAGGGTATAGAATCTCACACAAAATGGATGGAATTTCCCTTTTAAATGAAAACATGATTGGTTGATAAGTTGGTAAAATTACCAAACAGCACCAAAATTTTTTATAATTGGAATCCAAATTCCAACCCATGCATGATTTAAACATAAATTTCCACAAAGGTACAACAAAAATTCCAAAGAAATGTACCAAATGAAAAGACTATGTAGAAGCACCACAATTATCTCAAAACTTGAGCAAGTAGAGTCCAGCACGATCCTCAAAGTATTCCGAGAATCCCGAAAAAAAGTTTTATATCTTTGGGTGGGTATACAGGTACACCCAGTAGGAAAAATAAATCTACTCATGAACAAGTGGAAGAAGCATACTAGTTACCCTGTGAAAATAGCAGAAACCAACAACACCTGACAAGGAAAATCAAACTATCCCAACCTCACCAAGGAAAAGTCACCAAAGGAAAGTCATGTAATATAGTAGTATAAGAACATTGAAATTTGGGTACCTCACACTACATTCCCACAGGTCATATTCACATTCCTAACAATTAACTTCATGAAGCTACCACACTTCTAAAATGAATTCTCACTGTCACAACCTTCCGGAACACTCCTTGGACTCAAACCACACTAAAATCCTGCCCACAGACACTTGGGCCACAACCACACCACACATATCGCTCGCACAAACCTTGGCCGTATTAACCATGACACTTTCCTTAAGACACCTAGTCCTCGTCCCAATGATACATGGGAAGAAAATCCTGGCCCACAATCACATGTGCCCCTCTTCCACACCAGAACCTTCTCAATGGATCTTAGACTATGGTAATCCCCAAAAAAATATAGCCTACCCAGATACACTTGAGCAGTAAGAGCCTGGAAGAGGGTGTGAGGAAGAAAGTTAAAAACCATCCATACATCCTCCCACTAGGATGTTGAGAAAGACACCCTCCCCCATGAAATGGTGGTGTTTGGTACATGGTTCTCAAAAATGGTGGGATGTGCATAGAAATCATAAGGAAATCTAATTTATCCATATCACAAAGCAAACACTCATCCCAACCTATGGGTTTCAAACTAAAAACCATCCAACACAAAACCATATTTGGTGCTAACCCTATATATATGCACAACCACAAAAATAGCCACTACCAAAGGATAAACCCATCCCCTTTTTGCATAAAAAACCTTTCAATTTATTAATTACGGGGTTCACTTAAATTTATTCCAGCACTACTAGGGGAAACTACCAATCAAAACATATTCCACCATTTTCATAATGTTATTCTCTTCTAAACACTACCAAGGAAATCAAAGAAGTATGTACTGAGGTAAGGAAATCCATTTTAACACGCACTCATAAACAAACCTAATAAAAATAAACCTATAGTCCCACTGCAAACCCCCTTTTTCCTAAGCACATGTTCAACCAATTTAAACTCTCATTCTTCAATGTTATCCCACTCAATCATCCTCTCTCAACTAAAACTAGAATCCCCATTGTACAACAACTCCAGACCCAGTACACCCATAAACATGAAGTCATGACACAACCTAGTCTTGAAACCCTGCTGCAAAACCACTACAAAGAAGGAGTTCTACTGTAAAACAATTATATATGTTTCACAATCAATCATTCTCTCAACCTGAGAATATGTCACACATCATGTACCACCCTATATACAAAAAAACAATGAGGACCACTAAAATAATGGCCCTACTACACAAGAACACCATGGTCCTAACAATGGACCACCCCCTGTCCTTCCCCGATAACCCCAACTGTTTCTCCCACAACATCACCACACAAGGCTCAAACCCAATAACACACAACACAAAACAACACCATCAAGCAGAGAATATTAAGATTTAGTGAACATGGGTTATTTAATTTCACATTAAATAATAGTGATGTTCATAGAATAGGTTTGATACTAGGGAGTTCATTTATTTAATTAAGTATATAGGATTAATATGATTTTATGATACATCAATTTATCAAAGAATCACAAAAAATATATATATTACACCACCAGTTCACAAGAAAAGACAATCAATTTCCCTGAGTTTGAAAAATCCTTACATCCATAATAGATCACATCCTCAAAGATAATAGTTAAAAAAATAACACACCATCTACATCTCCTACATCCACCATTTATTACCTCCCATTATATTTATTAAAATTTGATTCATCCATTCTCACAAAGAGTCATCATTATACCCACCCCACATGATGCTCAATTAAAGAGACATAGAAGAATCACTACTTGAAAATTAAGTGAAAAAAACTCTTCTTTGTTCCAATCGAGAGGGTGGAACAAGAAACAAGAAAACTCTAAGGAAAGCTCAATTGATGGATACAGAACAACATGCCACTAAACAGGAAGGTAAGGATTTAGGAGCACCAAGGGGGTATTGAAACACACCAAGAAGGGAAGATCCCATATTTCAAGAGTCAGATCCTATATTAAAGGAAGAACAATTTCAAATATCATTAATATAGGATCACGGTCAAGATCCAACAGTTTGATATCTCAATGTCCTAGGATAGTAAGGATATTAAATATATACTTAACTTACTTTCAATCACCCTTAATAATTCTCAATAAAGTCATTTAACTCGGTTTATGTCAAATAAGAAGTGAGAAGGGAGAAACTGGAAAAACTCGAGAAACTGGAAGCGTGGAATAGGGTGAGACACTATTTAGTGTGCCATTGTTTCTGTGTTTCAGTATCAAGGTTCCACTTTTTCAGTGAACCAATTTAGTGAATCTTTATTTTTTAAAAATTCCTGAAATTAACCATTGTGACCCCCCCCAATAATACCATAACACTAGATTTTCACAATGGAATGGTTCATTGAAATTAGGGCCATTACATTAATATATATATATATATATAAAGTTACTAGTTATTATGTTCATAGATATAATAATTTATATAATATATGTACATACCCTTGAATATAAGTAAGAATCCAACAATGAATTACATTATTCACAGATTTTTTAGCAATATATTTTATTCTTTCTATATCATTCACTATCATAACTAATGGTGAAATGAATTTTTTGTCAAAGAATATTTATAAATATATCTTATGATAATAAATACAAGGTCTATAAAGATAACTAATAAAAACACATTAGTATTAAATTTCAACAAACATAAAAACTTAAATGTATATGATGATCGACTTACATGGAAAAGACATGAATCACATTGATGCCTAATAAACCTCTGATTAAAATCTCCACAGTGTCTCTAATTAAGATTATTATATTCATTTCAATCCCAAAAATGTTATAATTCATTATAATATATTAAATTTTAAAAAACAAATATGATTATATTTTTAATCAATTAAGTTAATAAGAAGTATTATATGAATTAATAGAAGCACGTACTTATTGTTGTCTATATAGTATTTCTTTTCCTTTAAAGTATTCTATTAAAAAAAGAAAAATATAAAAGGTTTCAAATATTAAAATAAATTTAAAACTAGTATATAATAATGGATATAATATATATATATACCATAGTGGTAATTTTTTGGAATATTATCGACGTCAATACTAAAAAAGGATGATAGTTTTTCCAACTGTTGTGACCTCATCTGTAGGAAATAGTACTCTTTCTAATCTATCTATAATATCATGAACAGTGAACCTATAATGATCCACATCTATCAATTAATTATGAAATGTATCCCCATTATAATATATAACCCCAAATAAAACAATATGATGTTGGTGATTCTCAACATGTAACTCATCGTAGATGGGAATCAGTGGAGGTAGATGTGTATGTGTTGGAAAAGATGGAATAGGTGGAGGAGTGAAATCTATAGGTTGAGGTGGAGGGGTGGTATTTGTAGCTAGAAACTATCTTTTAAAATCTAAAAGAATCTAATTTTTTTAATCAATAATCCCATTCTATATTTTTTCACTAACCTATGAAAATTTATCTTCTAAAGCTTTGTTTTTTTATTTTATGTACATCCACTTTTAAAGATGTTTCAGAATGACCAAACAAGTTTTTTATTAATACACCTGCATCATATCATCATATGTGACTTAGTTTTTTGGTATTTCTAAATATAGTGGCTAAACTATCATCCTTACCTGTAGGTATAAAGGTCCCTTGTGAGATATAATCCTCAAGGGATTCTTGTATAGAATATTTGAAAAATTCATTAGTGAAAAATAAAATATTTAATCCTATGAATTAAATTAATCATCATAAATAAATTAAATTACCTCTTACATTCTTCTCAGCTAGAACCCTCAACTCTTCAATAATATATGGCACTCACCCTCACTTTCATATTTCAAGTCTATCTAGGGGGGAGGTTCAACCTCAATTGAGCCAAAAGACTTAGCTACCATTTTTGAAACATTTCATTCATTTTATGTTATTATATTAATATATACCTTTCATGAGATAATGTATGAGGGTATACATTTTTTATTGGCTCTATATATGATATCTCATCATTTGTTGTAAATTAATAATAAAAAATAATTAATATGATTGTTAATATTAAAAAACCTCTAAAACAGAATATTTCTCTAACCAAAAATGATTCTAGTCATATAATTTAAGAAAACCCCTTATATATATATTCATCAATAAAATGATAGATATAAAATGTTTTTTAAATTTTTTTAACCCTGAAATTAAAATCTACTGTGAGGGTTTACATAAAATTCCTCCATATCTTATAATACAATGACAAAAACTTTCTTCTTGAATTCTCAAATGTTAGTTATATCATATGTAATATGATAAAAAAGGGAAAACCTATATTAATAAAAAGTCAAGAAACATAAAATAATAACAAATGAGCATACCAAAATTTTCTTCCATTATTAAGATAATTTCATTTTTTAGATACTTTTCTAATAAAAAATCAAAATAATAACTTTTGAGTATTATGGAATAATATTAATAGTTTTAAAATCTTTTGAATTTATACACATAGTAATATCTTTATTATCAAAATGAACTAACATCATCAAGCCCCCGCTGCGAGAAGCTGATAATTTTGGTAAATGTGTTGTGTCACGTTAACCAAGCCTAGAAGACTTCTTTACCTCTGTAAAAGTATATGGATCTTATATATAGGTATGAATATGATACTTAGTATAATTATGTGTATATTCCCCCCCTAAAAACATGTTTTGACTCGGATGGTTGATCTAAAATTATCATACTAATAAAATTAACAATAAATTAGAACAAAAATAATAGAAATACAACTATTAAATATAAAATTAAATTAAAAATAAAAAATTATCCAAAAAAAAACTAAACTAAAAAAATTATTTTTTGTTGTCAAATTAGTTAACTAAAATTAGAACAACATTAATATGATATGAAATGACATGAATAAAGTAAAAAAAAATAGTAAATGATTATAAAATTCCAACTGTTATATAAATTTTTTGATAATAATTTTAAAGTGATACAGAAAAAACAATACTAAACAATCCACTCTATCCTATTCATTAAAGATGTTAACAAAAATGTTAAAAAGAATTAAAAAAATATTTTTTGTCTTAATCATTAGTAGTTAACAATGTTAAAATAAAGTTGGCAATATTTATGAAACATAAAATGACATAGAAAGAGAGAAAATAAAATAATTTAAAAGTTTATATAAATAAAAAAGTTACATATAAATTTGATTAATTTAAAAATTAAAAAATATAAACTAAACTAATATAAAAAAATTATCATTTTTGTTGTAATGTTTTATTTTGTAGAAAAATCAATAGATTTAACATTTCGTAAAATTTAAAAAATTAAATTGGAATCAAATATATCTTATATTTGATATTAAGAAATTAAGAAATTATTTTTTCCCATATTCTTTCCTCATGATCATTTGTTATTTAAAAAACCATGTCTATGAAGTGGCCATCAGTATTATCTATTAATATTTTCATGTATATGGGGATCTCACATAAATGAGCATCGTCGCTATGTTTTTCATCACTAAAATATAATTTTTTTGCTTATAAAATGAAAGAACATTGCACATTAATGGATCAAGAACATAGAAATTTTGGTCATGTGTTTATATGATAAAAGGATTATCTAGTATACTAATATCTTCATATTTACTAGTGTCATACCAAATTCATTATGTCTGACACTTTTTTTAAAGAAAAACCTTTTTTAGTTAAACATTGGAACTCAAAATTTAATATAATCTTCGTACCTTATTTATTAAATAAATTTATAACCTTCACATGACATGGAGATTGGGTTTTTGACTTTAGAACTCTAAAAAATTCATCACTTCTACGAAGACCAATAAAATAGTATTCTAAATATAACTTCTATTATCTTTATATTTGGTATGAAATTCATATCCATTGTTATCATACCCAGACCATGTTGTAAAAATTAAAATCATTCCACCTTCTAAAAATCTCAATGATTAATTTTTCTATGATTTATTATGCATGGTCTATTTAAATGATGATAAAAGTGTTTGTTGTGGGCATTAAAAATCATTTTATCTTTCATCATTGGATAACATTGTTTTAACACATTAATAAGAAATTTTTTATATGGAAGGCATGATCTATGTTATTTAAGATTAATAAATGTGCATGCTTTATCAATTCATTAGTTAATGATTTTTTTTTCTATCTACAGATCCCTCTTACTCAATAAATGACTTTTTTAGGGTGAGAATTATGTAAATCCATGTTGTCCACATCAAAAAAATATCTTATAAAAACTCTGAAACCACATCATAAATACATTTATCAACAATAGAGTATTCAAGTAGTTATGGATTATTAACATACCCTTTAAAATATTAGTTTAACATTTAGATGGTTAGATCTAGTATAAATATTTTAGTCCATGATGATTTATTTCTTTAACTAAAAGGACCATTAAATGTAAAAATTATAACCAAAAAAGGATGGAGAAAAAGAAATTTTTAGTTGAAAATGTATAAAAACTACATTGTTCACTAATTTTTTCAATGAATTAATATAAATAACATTATTATAAATTTAATTTAAAATATAACACACCTTTATGATAGTCATTATGAAATGAATGTGAAATATTCCATGCAATACAACTGGTAAGAGATGTTGCATCAGGACTTGAAAATCATGATATTTTCTTCCTCTTAACATCAAATATATTATTCTAACTTTTTTTACATTGTATGAATAATCCTATGACACATTTATCCAAAAGAGACACTGAAAAAAATAATTTTCTTTATCTTGGATAATTAATGGAAATATGAATGAATATATATTCATCGTCTATTAGGAGTTTGAGATAACTATAATTGAAGTTTCATTAAGATTAATTCTAATCATGCATTCAACCCATTTTTTTAATATCATTAATGTCTAAAAAAATCAAGGAAATTTTCATAGATATTATTATCCACAAGTATGTCATTAATTTAATGTTTGAAAAAAATATGTCTCCAATATAGATGCTCAGAAATATTAATCCTTTCTTATATATCTTTATATCATTATGATAATTTGGTATCTCTGTGAATTTTATATCAATGATTTTCATCCACTCAAAATATTGACTATTGATAATGTTTTTACAGAAATATAAAATTCCTATGTGCCTTTGAATACCTTTTTTAATCTTCTAAAAGTGTGGTCCTTAGAAAAAACATCTAATGACCAATGTATGCTATTTATATCCCATGTTTTAGTTGTTATATGATGTCCCATATTCATATATTGGGAAATATTTTTTCCCCTTAACATGATATCCACAAAAACTTCCAATTGCTAAGAGGCCATTTATAGTGAATATAATCATTGTATATAGATGACAATTTACCATTTTTAATAATCATACACTATAATACCTTCTTCCAATAAAGGTTTCAAATCATAAATTAATGGAGACAAGAAAACATCAATATCCTTTCCATGTTGTTTTGGATTAGAAAGAATTAAAATCGACATGATATATAACCAATTCATACAATATTCTGAATATATATTGAAAATTTACAAAAAAACATGCTAGGAACTAATTTTATACTAATTATTCGACACTTATTAATTTAATCTATTCATAGTTAAATTATGATATTTCTAAAATAATTTCCTGACTATAAGGGGTTATTGATCAATTTCTTTCCACTATGGTAAATCAACTGGATAACATAGTTTTTCATTGGTATTTATACAAATTCAATACATTTTAACCATTTTCATAATTTTAATTTGAAAATAAATTTTTCAAATGAGTAATTATAGGAAGATACTGAATTTACTTTGTAGGAGTATTTGTAACTGTAAAATCATATTACGATTATTATTTGAGCATATATTATGAATCCCCAAATTTAGGACACTATGATAGTCCATATTATTCCATACTATAGAGAAAAAAGTCATTCAAGAGGACTTGTATCTCCTTTTACCCCAAACACCTTAATAATAATGTTTTCTTCTCATTATAATGTGAATATGGAAGATCAATGTCTTTATAAAGTGTTTTATTCAATAGGTGTAGAAACCTTTTGAGACTCTTTTCACTCCATCTGATTTTCCTTCAAGTTAATTAATCTAAAAACCATTGATAAAACAAAAAATTTCATATAGCCTCGATACAATTCTTTTACAGAATCACTGTATAGATGCTCAATTATCGGTACTTTCCCAAATGTCTCTAATTCCATATCGTGAACCTTTTATTAAATCTGATCATACTAATCATCTTAAAAATTACCATCTGTAACAGATCATGAGTTATTCCATGTTTTTAAAATTTCTAATTTGAATGTTGTAACTTGTATTAAAAATATAATAAATTTAATGATCCTTTATTCTCAATATTTTATCCTTCATATATTTATTCATTTCAATCATGTACTAAGAAATTGGTTTTGTTGGAAAATTTTTATTAGAATATTCCAAAAAAACCATAAATAACTTCCCCATATTCATCACTTGTTCATAGTTCTATAATTCAAGTTCGACTCATTATTATATATAAATAATTTCAATAATTTAAAATAAGTTTTTTTAATTTTAAAGTTATTTTTAAAATTAAATTTATCAATAACAATAAACAATTATATAAAATATTTCACAAATAAAATAAATAAAACATATTTTATAAAAAAACACATGTTAAACATATTTAATTATCATTATTTCCTAGAAAATAAAAAATTCATATGCAATCATTATGATCACCTAAATATAAATTATCAATAATCTATATTAAAACACTATAATCCATTATACCTTCAAAATAATCATTCATAATGTAGATAGAAAAAAACCATAGAAAAACATAAATTATTAAATTAACATAATTTATAACACCTATTAATAAAATGATCATTTAATCAAAACATAATCTTGAAAAAATAATTAATAAATTTAATTATTAATTATTTGAATGAATATTAGAAAATACATAAAAATAATGAAGGTATGTTAAATAAAATAGATGACATAGATCATAAACACAAAAAATCCTAGAAACAATATGCATCCATTAAAATAGAACATGAATCCATGGAAAATGAAAACAAATAACCCAGACTAAAAATAAATGTTAGTAGTACGGGTAAAAAGGGGACAACAATTGAAATATGGTGAAACGACAGAGGAAGCAACAAACAATGATGGATAACTGAGAATGATAGTGGTAATTTAGAATTAAAATATATTCTATGCCACCAAATCAAAGAATTAAGGTTTATGGTTCACTTCATGACAGAAAACCAACTACTCTTGTGAGAATGGATGATCGCAAAAGGACTCATCTTGAAATTTTAGAAAAAATATTAATGTGTTTCAAGTTTTTTATTTAATAATCAACATGTAAATTTTTTTATTTACATCATTTATTTAATAACTTAGATTAAAAACTCAATTTTCAATATTAGTAATTTTATAAAAAAAATTATGAAATTATTAATACCATCAATTATAAATAATTGACATGTAAAATGTGTCATAATAAATATATTTTTCACTAGGGAGTTTTAAATTATAATCTATAAAATTAAATTAATGTCTTCTTAAATCTGTAATTGTAATAGGGGATGAATTAATATAAGAGGTATGGTACCAAATCTAAAATAAAAGAGGTTAAATATCCTAATATGGAAGTTTTAAATGGTATCAAATTAATTATACTGACCAAAAATTACTATCAGGACTATATAAAGTCGTATTAGACCGTAATGAATATGGGATCATAGTTTTAAGGAGAGGTAAAAATATTTTAATAGGAGTTCATGTTTTATTTTTTTAATCAAAAAATCTAGAGTCAATAGTTTTCTTTAAGGATAATAAATGCTATTGTGAGGACAATATAGTTGTTATATTTAGTGCTATAGAAGAAAGAAATTTGGAGGTTTTTTATTCCTATGATTCAATAACTAAATATCATTATATTGAAATTATATAATTCTCATAAGAAATACGAAAAATTATTTCATCAATTGGTATAATGTGTTTATGATATCAAGTGGTATTAATTGGATAATCAAGTTTAATAGTTCTCACAATTTGTACATTATTTTTTATGCATTGAATATATTTTTTATGTGGTATTAAGATTGTATGAAGATATTTCATGGATAATAAAGATTATGTTTCTTAAAATTATGGATGTAAGTGAGTATAATGGAAAATAATTGAATTTATTTCCATAAAATATTTTTTCCTATACTTATATTTTCCTCAATAGGTTTCAGTGATTTTTTGAATCTTTTTAATGTGGTAAATTAGCTCAATAAAAATATTTCAGAATACTGTAATATATTGAATAGTTTGTAAAATTAAAAAAATAAATTATTATAAATACATTAGGAATATAACTTTTGGTTTCTAACATAGATCTTAGGATATACTGAGTTGAAAATTTCTAGTATTACACAAGTGTTAAATTGAATTAAATTTTCAATGAACAAGTTGAAATCAGATCATAAAATTATTTATAAGATATTATAATATCCAAGATGTTTTGAATAGAAATAAAAATATTGAATGATCTAGAGTAAGTGAAGGATTTATATAAATTAATAGGGGTTAAATATTTCTAAATTTGTAACATTAAATATGTTGTGATAAAGCTATAGTTTAATGGATCTTTGATGGAATTCAAAAAAATTGCGAATTTTTTTATCCGTGAAATTAGTGTGTAAGTGTGTTATATTCAAAATGGGGAGGAGATTAAACCAAACACCGGGTGAAGGTAACTTTGGATTTTTATTATCAAATTTAGAACAATTGGTTCACCATAAATCCTTATGTATTGTATGTTTTGGATTAAACAATAATGGGGGATATTTACCTCTTTACCTCGGAAATAAAATGGAGATAGATTTATGTAGAGAATTGAAGAAAAAATTCACTGGTGGAATGTTTAATCCCATGGTTTTATGTTGTATTTTTTTCAATTTATAGTGGATTTGTTGATGATATTGGATGTAAATAAAATTTTAAGTTGTTGAAAATCAAAATTACTTAATAAGTTGTGTGTATGGACATATAAATATGAACACTATGATAATGAAAAAAAAATCTAGAGGAATAAAGATAGAAACACAACAGGGAAATAATGGAATTCCAAGGATAATGAATAATATTTTAATCATGGAGTAGTTGGAATGTTAGAATATATTGAATATATTGTAATTAATGAATGAATATAAAGATTTATATTATTATTTGAAACTATACATGAATATAAATATAACACGACTTATAATAAATAACCCAGAATTACATGATTTATAAAATAACATTCACTGTCTTAAATTTCTAGGATCTTTTTGGTTTACTGTTTTATAGATTTATTTAAAACATTGCAACAAAAATTTAAAATTTCAACAAATTACTAGTTTTTTCTAAAAAAACAAATTATTTATAAAGAATCATTTTAATTTTTTCAATGTAACTCCAATATCTATAACTTTATCATTATTAAATTTTCTTCCCATCATTAATCCCTGTAAAAAATCATTTGAAAATTTGGGATGATAAAAAAATCTCGGTAAGTGATATAATATAAATGAAAATAAATAAACAATATATAAGCCTAAAATATACATAATAATGATTAAATTTTGGAAAATGAAAATTTGACCAAAAATATTCAATTATATACTCATAAAAAAATATAATTTATTATTATATTTCATAAAACATTCCCCTTGAAATTATAATTGGAACATAATAATCATAAGGGTTACATAGGAAACATGAAAAATGATAAATATAATTCCATGAAATTTTTTTTTCTATGCTATTTTATAAAAAGTCTTAAACATTCCATAAAAAACTTATTTTTATACTTTTTAAAATCAAAAAATTATATTTTAGAACCATTATGAAGATATCATTAAGGTACCTTGGGATTTTATCATTACATTTATCCTCATAAATATCCTTAAAATGGAATCTTCTAACTTGTTAGTTCCTATAACTCTTAGGAGTAACCTATCACTATTAAACTTAATCACTTTTCCCCTTTCATTGGAATGTTATATATGCCACACCCAACATCAAAGCAATATAGATATCGCCCATCCTTAAAAAAATACAAGAACCATATTAGGGATAAAAGACATATAAATTTATCATTAATCATAAAACCCATGTTTAATTGGAATTTAAATCCATAAAAAATAACACATTCTATTATCCCATAGATATAAGAAATGTTTTGATTCATTATAAAAAAAATTTATAGTTAAAAATTACTCATATATTCAATGTATTTTTTTTAAAATAAAAATGGAAACATTTATAGGAATACGTATATTGAATAATGTCTTAGGTGGTGGGAAAAGGTGGTCAAGGTATATTTGATAAAAAACTTCCATGTTAACATTGATAAAAAAATACATCCAAATGACTTATACGGTAAATGTTTCATATATTCCTTTACAAATAATTAAAATTAAATAAAACTTAGTTTAAATAGAGCATTATTATATACACAAATAATAACATACTTGCAACATTTTTATGAACATGTATAAAGAGGAAAATAGTTTATGGAAATACATTAAATTAGGTTTTAATGAAAAATCCCCCAGCTCAAGTCTCACCTATCATTGTGCATTATATATGTCATAAAAAATAAAATTATATTAATTTTATAAATTATTAATAAAAAAAATTATGTTCATTTCATTATTAATATCCCTTTTATTTCATTTACTTCCATGTTTTCTTTAGTTCCAAATATGGTTTACATAACATTGGATGTTTTGGGGTCGTTCAGTTTATAACCTAAAAAATACATAGGTGCATTAAAAAATTTAAAAGGGGTAATTGTTATATTACCTATAGAATAATAAAAAATTTATATTTATCATATTTATAAATTATATATACATTTAAAACAAATAATTTAAATTATTATGAAAGGTGAATAATACTATTTCATAGAGACGATAGTTTGTACGTAAGTATGAACTAAATTTTCTTTTTTATAATGATTGAAAAGAAATTAATTAGATATTAATTTAATTTTAAATAATATTAAATATGTTATAAATGTATAATTTATTCATAATTATTATTCTTATGACCACCGTTATATGATGAAAATGAAAAATAATCACATCACTTTGTAGAGGTGGTAAAATATTCATTCGTTATTATTATAAAGGAATAACTTGGAGCATTATCCAATATTCTATTCAATTATAAAAAAATCTTCACATTCCTTTTTCCTAATGAATTTAAATCCTTTTTGAGTTCATATTGTTATTTTTCTAGAAAATTTAGAAAATTTATCAACAAACCATTAGTATTAACCCTCTAATCCAAAAAAAATATTAGTGACAATTTTAGGCTTTGTCAATTGTTCCACCACATTAGTATCGGTTTGATTAATGGTAAAGACATCTTCAAAAAAATATGCATAAGAAAAGAAATATTTTATAGCCAATGTAAACATTTACTGAATTTTTTGGAAAATATATTTAATTTTATAGTTTGAAAAAAAATCCATAGGTTTTCCTCATGATCATTATAGATTTTAGAGTATACCACTATATCATTGATAAACACTACCAAGAATTTATACAAATACTCCTGGAGAAAAATATTTATAAGATCCATAAATATATATGGTTCATTTTGAACCCAAATGATAGAACCCAAAAATCATAATTACTATACATAGTATGGAATTCCGTCTTTGGAATGACTTCCTACTTCACATTTGGGTTGTGTTTAAGAGATCTCAAATCAATCATAAAAAATATTTTTCTCCCTGAAGCTAATAAAACAAGCCATCGATATTAGGAAATGAAACATTTTAGTAAAAGTGATGTTACTGTGTTCTCTATAATCAATGAACAACCTCACCTAGAAATATTTCTTTTTTACACCCAAAAAAATAGATCACCTCATGGTGGAGTGCTAGGTCAGATGAAACAAAAAATCAAGAAACTCCTGTAACTTCATTTTTTTTATAAAAACTCAACTAAAACCATTCAAAAAGAAGGTTTTGAATTTTTCTTAGTATCATGAACTAATTAAATAGTAATTTATACCACCCAAATATTATTAACACACACAAAACAATAAATAAATCCATATATTCATTAACAATTATCACATCAACACTTTGAATAGTTTCTTTATTTTGAACAATATGTGTAAGATAAGTTTCACTTCCATATTTTTTTAGTTTCTCAGCTTCATGAAATGTTATCAAGGGTATTAACTCATTGTTAGTAAAGACCCAACCCCAATTTCCTAGAGTCGGTTCCTTATATTATTAAATTGGCATATTATCAATTAAGAAACATCCTGAAGGTCCGAATGGTTCAATATTATTGGAAAACAAGATACATAAATAATTTCAACACACAACTTAAAATTAAATAAAATATATAAATTCCATTTGAATCCCGAAAAAATCCCAGGTTATACCTCCAAGTCATTCATAATATACTTCTTCAAATCCAGGGGAAAATAAAACCTATGAAAGGGGTGACCTCAGATGTTCAGTATGTGTATGTAATACAATATAATTAATCATAAACATAATCAATAGGCATTATGAGAAACTAAAAACACATTCCATTAAACATATACTTGTTCATAATATGAGAGGAATAAAAATTGATTGAAGAATGACATAATAAAATATAACCATGGATATTATACTATTTATATAATAAGATGGAGTATCACATAGTTGTTTAATAATGAGTGAATTCACAATGTGGTATGTCAAAACCATTCTATCAAGACCTTGTGCCAATACCATATATAAACTGGAAAAAACCCAAACATATTTGTCTCATGAGACCAAATGATGCACCAAGTGTCTATAGAAGGCCCCAACCAACACTTAATAATTCCAATGAATTACTCCAATGAATGGGGTGAAACATAAATAACATATATATTCATATTGAAACTAGCATATTAAATGTAAATCACTTCTCTAAACAATAAACATAACACTAACCATTCAAATTAATGTGGTGAGTGGTTTCAAGATAGCATATCCATATTAAAAATAATAAAACGAAATTAATTAAAAAATGGTAGGTGATATAATAAAATATTAATCCCAAATAAACATATTAATCAACATTAGTGTTGAAAAGGATGAAAATTCTCTTTTAAAATCATCATGTAATTTCTTCTAGAAATAACCATGTACTTTGAAATGAATTGTTCATTTGGAAAAATAATTGTAATAAACTAGAATTTATTTAATTTGATATTTTAATAACAAAATATGTAATTTTAGAAAAATAATGCTGTCTTAAAATATATTATATAGTTCATTTGAAAATAGGAAAGAATTCAAGAAGTTCAATTAAAACGTGCTTGTTTATCATGAATATTTTTTGAAAGATCCTTTTAAAACCTGTAACTTCTCATAAAATAAAGAAGGATTTTGAATGGGTAAATTATGTATAGATTTAAAATATAACATATTATGATTAAATAATAATACATAATAATTTAATAGAGGAACATATAGAATAAGAGTAACTCATTTGAAGATGGAGGTTTGGGTAGAATACCTTTATCTCTTTGTAATCATTCAAATCATATGCAAAAAAATTAATATTCATAAAATTATAATTTTAATATCATTAAAATAATAATATTAATGATATGATACATCAATTTGGTGTATAGATACACAATACATAACAAATAGTGGTGAATTAGGAATATCTCACAAAAATGAAAGTGAGCTGGGGAAACCCTTACCTTATGTTCTAATGTATTATGCACATGAAATTAATATCCTAGATAGTTAAATTAAATCCATTAATTAATTAATTAAGTACTATTTATATTCTTATTAGTTTCATTGTAGTTTTATTATGTTCATTGTGGTCTTATATATGAGTTATAGAGTTTAATTTCGTCGTTTTAGAGTGTCCATTTTAATGGTTTTCATGATCGGTTTGATTGTTTATAAGTAATGGAGTTCACGTGGAATGGATATAATTCTCATGAATTTATTTTATATAAAAATTATGAACATCCATATGATTAAATGTTTATATAATTAATTTGGTTCTATGGTATGATAATAATTTTTTAGACAAAACATTAGTGATATTCATTAAAATTATTTTTGCAGTATTTAGATACTTACAAACTAATTTGGTCGTGAGAGTCAAAATTAGGTATATATACTTGTTATAGAACAATAAATATGTTTTATTGAATATATATATACTTATTTTACTAAAAAAATTGTTTCATTCCCTGCCTTGAGGGATAAATTTAATAACAAATGTTTGTTTCCCATGAAGGTTGTAAATTCGCATCTCCCGAATGATGATTTCATTTTTAAAATAATAGAGAGAGAGATATTATAAATATTGATGATGTATCTTACATAAAAATGATATAATTATTGTATATAGATGATAATATTTTTATAATGATAATTTTCACAAAGTATTTGAGTCAGTAATAATAAATAAAGAAGGAACTTGGAAATAAAATAAAAGGAAAAAGAATAGGATTTTACATCTTAGATACTCCTACTTGAGAATCTCCTTGAGGGTATTGATTTTGGAATTTTGGAAGGACCCAGATCTAATGGACATGAGGAGAGTATGGGGAATAATATTTGGGTATAAATTTGATAATCTCTAATTCTTAGATAAGTAAGGGTAAGAGGGAGTGTGAAGACCCCAGACCCCCTTGGTCCCTTCCTTTGCCAAAAAAAAATCCGGTTTTCTTGCGGGGTACCGATCGGTGAGACCGATCGGCGAGACCGATCGGTGAGACCGATCGGTGAGACCGATCGGTGACACCGATCGGTGAGACCGGCCCTGCGAAGTTGTTCCAGTAATGTTCCTTTTCGCAAATAGGGTTTTAAACCCTATTCTTCCTTGCTAAAATATCTTGGAAATCCGAAACGCGCGCAAAGGTCTTAATTAAATGCTTCATTAATTCATGGGTCAGTTAAAACCACCCAGCGCCATTAATGATGAGTCAAGCCACGTGGTCAACTCACGACTCCCTCGTCTTCCGTGGTTTTGTGTTTTCATCTCAACCGTCCCCAGCTCTTATAAATTAAGGGTTAGGCCGTGGCTTCCCCCCTTCTTCGATCGTGGCTCTTCTGGTGCACGGGACCGCCGCGTCGTTATCCGTAAAGTTCCGCGCCCCCGGCCTAAACGTCGATCATCCATCAACAAGTAGGGATTTTCTCTCGTCTCTCACTTTTGTGTATCATGCGGGGTGGGCGTTACTTTTGTTCCTATGGAATTGGTTGAACCAAACCCTAATGAAGATAATAAACGAAGTTCTAAAGGAAGAAGGGGAAGGGGATGTGATCGTTGTTATGCTTTATCTTGAATCATCCTTTTTAGTTGTGCTGGTTTGTGTTTTCTGAAAATTGAGGCCGTTGGTGGTCGTTGTATGTGCACTGATAAATCCTCTCCTGATGTTTTAAAAGGGTTGCTGAAATTGTGAACTCCTGCTGTGAAAATTGGTTAATCACGTACATTCGGCCGAATAATTGAAAGCACCAGGATCAGCCCTTCTGTGATAACTCCCGGTTAGAACACACGAAATTTTGAAATCATGGAGTGTGTTAAGTCGTTTAAATCTGAAAATCCCTGACCTATGTTGGTAGTGGTGGTTGGTTGTTTTCCCTTCGGGCCGTTTGTTGGAAATGTGGGAGGGGATGGGATTCCCCGTCCTTTTATACTCTCGGTGACTGTGTGAATTTGGGGGATGGGATCTCCTGTTGGCATGGTTTCAGTGGTTGAGTTTTTATCACAAATTGGGGAGAGATCCTCTGTTGGCAGAACCGGGTGTGAGTGTTTTGGTTGATCTATGCTTGACGTTTTCCTTGGTTATGCTTATGGTAGTTGCCCAGTAGTGCTCAAAATTAATTGAACAATTGACCGAACGTGAAACAAGAATGGGACAGATGGTTTGTGGGCAAGGGTCGTGAACTTTGACTCGGACGTTGTGGTGTTGTGTTCTGTAGGTTGGCTAGGAAAACCTAAGTTTTGGGTGAGTGTTTGTTACCTATATCTATACTTGTAGCTTTGTGTTTCTTATTCGCGCCCCACCCAAGTTGAGCACTTAGTGCCGAACACCCCCATTTATGGGGGAAGGGTGTTTTTCCCAACACTATCCTTAGTGGCTGGTTATTAGCTCCTTTTCTGCTCCCTTTCCCGGATAGCCCAAGTACCTTCGGGCAGGCTGTGATGGCCTGAAGTCCATTATTAGCCCAAGAATCATCGGGCAGGGTGTTGTGGTGGTTGGCCAGGTGTGTGCGGCAGGTGATTTTCCCAAGTGTCTTCGGGATGAGGCCCAGGTGTCTTCGGGCGTGGCAGTGGATCCTTTAGCCCAGGTGTCTTCGGGCGTAGCGGTGGTTGTTCTGGCCTAGGTGTTTGCAGGCATGGTTACTTGTGACAGTTGAGGCCCAGGTGTGTGCGGGCGGGATTTGGCAGTGGGACTGCGTGTGGTTGTGGCCCAGGTGTGTGCGGGCGGGATTTGGCAGTGGGACTGCGTGTGGTGGTGGCCCAGGTGTGTGCGGGCGGGTGTGGCAGTGGGACTGCGGTGAGAATGGCGGGATTGGTCCGATGCGTAGGATGTCTCAATAACCAGTGGGAAAGTGGCGC
This sequence comes from Viscum album, assembly GCA_963277665.1. Lineage (NCBI taxonomy): Eukaryota > Viridiplantae > Streptophyta > Magnoliopsida > Santalales > Viscaceae > Viscum > Viscum album. Next base: position 345,650,557 of record OY728141.1, read on the forward strand.
GGGGTACCCAAACATCGATGTGCTCTTATTATATATATTACTTGACTTGCGTTATTTGGGGAGTGAGCCTTGGTGAGGCCTGGGATGGATAGTTTGCCTTGTTAGTTGTTTGGTTCACTTTTTTTCTCACGGGACTTTAGTACGTTCCCCCACTTGTGCACGAGAGTCTTGGTTTTCCCTACTGAGTGTACTTGTATGCTCACCCTACGTTTACTTTCAGGTTTCCAGGAGGACTACCAGGGCTGCGCGGGACCCTATTAGTCGGACGGTTGGAGTTGTCGCTGTTGTCGTACCCTTGTTTTCTTTTGGTATTGTACTTGAGAGCTTTCTTTTCTTTTGCACTTTGTGGCTTTCACTTTTGAAACATGCATGTGGGAATGGTTTACTTTTGGCTTTACTTTCTTTCTATCTTGGTGTTGTTGGGTTTTCTCCTCCTTATCTTTCGATCCTATAAAATAAAAAGGGTAATGCCTTCCATTTGCGAGAATTTCCTATACTCTTGGTGCTAGTCGCCACTCCGGGACCTATTGAAGGCGGGTTTCGGGGGTCATTATCTCTCCTTCAACTTAAAGAAGGAAGGGCCTGGCAATCTGCTGACCCTTCCCTCCTTTTGGTGAAGGCGGGTCGTGACAGAATGGTATCAGAGGAAATTTGAGAGATAGGACGGAGTCTGGAGTTAGGCACAGTAAGGATTTCATGGGATGGTAAGGCAACAGCGTTGGGTGACCTTGGTGCGTGAAATAGGCCAGGGAGGACCGGCTAGGACATGGGATTTTAGGGCCCCCCGTGATCCGATGCAAGGACTCTGGACCTACCGAACGACCAAGTGAAGCCACACTGATTGCAGGGTAGAGACCCTAGGAAAGGTACATGCATCATAAATGACTTGTGTTCTTGTGTTTCTGGGATGTCTTGGGAAATTAAGAATAAATTAAATCTTAATAAGTTTTGAGAACGGTTTTTCTTTGCACTACTGGGCTTAGGCATTCCTTGTTTACCTTGCAGCTATGGCACCTGGAAGGCGACCACGTGTGGTACAGGCGATCGAGACTCCTGAGACTACCTTGGCCAATCAGCAGAGAGCTGATCGGGAGGAAGAGGACGACCGGTGGCAGAAGACTCTTCGAGCCTTTCAGCGACAGGCCCTTGAGAAATATGAGGGCAGCACCTCCGACATGAAGACGGAAGGCTGGCTGGAGGAGCTAGTCATAGCCTTCGGCCTGATTCGGGCCCCGACAGAGTACTGGGTTCCTCTGTCTGTTAGCCAGATGCGAGGAGCGTCACGTCAGTGGTGGATGCTTCACCTGGGGAGTAGGAAAGAGTCTGAGGTTGCTTGGGCGGAATTCGAGAAGGAGTTCCGGGCGGAGTTTCTCTCCTCGACAATGAAGGCGGAGAAGAGGCAGGAGCTACTCTCCCTCCAGCAGGGGAGCATGTCCGTGAGGGAACTTGGAATCAAGTTCAAGGACCTCCTGCGTTTTGCTCCAGACCTCTTTCCCGATGAGGAGCCTCGGGCAAGACGTTTGGAGGAGGCGCTCCGACCCTCCCTCCAGTATGCTGTTACTCCCTTTACCCTTCCGACATACTTAGAGGTTCAGAAGAAGGCCGAAGTGGTGGAAAGGATGCACACTCTAGGCGGACTGTCACGAGAAGGGATCCAGCTGGGACCATCGAAGGGGAAGGCCGTCAGCACCAGGCCCCCAGCATCGGGACCCTCCAGGTTCCGACCCGCAGGGAGCAGGCCGCAGCAGTTTCAGTTTCGATCCCCTGGCCCACGTCCTTTTCCTTCAGGCTCGGGACCACGGTGCTTCATCTGCGGGAGCCCTGGACATCTTCGGAGTCAGTGCCCCGATCGGGTGCAGTACAGCGGTGGCAGTCATCCCCAGCATCCGCCACAGCAGCAGTTCCCAGCCAGACCCTTCCAGCAGCAGCAGCAGGGACAGCGAGCTCCCGCTCCTCCGCAGACAGACATAGGAGGGGGAGGCCGACCTCAGGGCGCTCCCCAGGGACCTCGACAAGGGCGTGGTCGGGGAGGTGGCCGACAGCCGAGGGGTAGGGGAGCTGGGCGTGGACAGTTACACGCCGCAGAAGCAACAGTTCCAGCAGGGCCAGAGGTTGTTCGAGGTACGATCAGTGTGTTTAGCACTCTTTCTTATGCTTTGTTCGATACCGGAGCTTCGCACTCCTTTATTGCACCTGGTCTAGCCCGCGCCTTGGGACTAGATGCCGAGAGACTTCCAGTGCCCCTGGTGTTGAGCACACCAGTTGGAGGTCAAACCGACTTGCTGTTCGTTTGTCGGGGATGTAGACTGATGTTGGGGCCGCATCGATCGGTTAGGGATCTCCTTCTACTACAGATTCGGCCGTACGATGTCATCCTAGGCATCGACTGGCTATTTTCTGTGTGTGCCGTCATCGACTGTTTCCAAAGGAGGGTGGTGTTCTCCGGTTTGGACGGCCAGCGTGTTACTTTCACCGGCGAGCGGAGCTGTCCGAAGGGAAACAGGAGGGAGGAACCTCTCCTCTCCTTGTTGACCGAACTGACGATAGAATCAACAGATGCAGAAATGGTGGAAGTGCCAGAGATCGTTCGTGAATTTATGGACGTCTTTCCTGAGGAGGTGACGACTCTACCCCCTCGACGTGATATCGAGTTCGGGATAGACCTGCAGCCCGGCTCTCGACCAATCTCGATGGCTCCTTACCGGATGGCACCTTCGGAGCTACGGGAGTTGCGGATACAGATTGACGATCTGATGAAGAGGGGTTATGTTCGTCCAAGTGCATCACCGTGGGGTGCCCCAGTCTTGTTTGCGAAGAAGGCAGATGGTGGCCTCAGGTTATGCATTGATTACAGGAGGCTGAATCAGGTAACAATCAAGAACCACTACCCTCTCCCAAGGATAGATGATCTTTTCGACCAGCTGAAGGGGGCAGGATGGTTCTCGAAGATCGACCTGCGATCCGGGTACCACCAGCTGAGGGTAAAGGATAACGACGTCCCGAAGACGGCGTTCAGGTGCAGGTATGGGCACTTCGAGTTCGTGGTCATGCCCTTTGGTGTTACGAACGCCCCGGCCGTGTTCATGGGGCTTATGAACTCCATCTTTCGGGAGTACCTGGATCGGTTTGTGGTGGTGTTCATCGACGATATCCTGATCTATTCAAAGTCAGAAGAGGACCATGCAGAGCACCTGAGGACAGTTTTGGAGGTCCTACGACAGCACCAGCTCTATGGGAAGTTGTCAAAGTGCAAGTTCTGGGCGCGAGAAGTGCACTTCCTTGGACATGTAGTGTCTGAGCAGGGAGTAGCAGTCGACCCATCAAAGGTTGAGGCAATTGTTTCTTGGGCAGCACCCAAGAATGTGGCGGAAGTTCGGAGTTTCCTCGGACTGGCAGGCTACTACCGGAGATTCGTACCCAACTTCTCCCGGGTAGCAGCCCCTTTGACGGCTTTGACCAAGAAGGACCAAGTTTTCATGTGGAGCGAGCAATGTGAGTCGTCCTTCAGCTACCTAAAAGAAAAACTGGTTAGTGCCCCAGTGTTGAGGTTGCCAGAAGAAGGGATGGCCTATGAGGTATTCTGTGATGCTTCAGGACAGGGCATGGGGTGCGTATTGATGCAGCGACAAGGGGTGATCTCTTACGGGTCCAGGAAGCTACACCCCCATGAGCGGAACTACGCCACCCATGACCTGGAGCTTGCAGCGGTGGTGTTCGCATTAAAGCTGTGGCGACATTACCTCTTTGGGGAGCGCTTTGTGGTCTTCACCGACCAGAAAAGCTTGCGCTATATCTTCTCCCAGCGTGACTTGAACTTGCGACAACGGAGGTGGGTCGAGTTTCTCCAGGACTACGACTTTGAGATCTCATACACTGAAGGTAAGGGAAACGTTGTGGCTGATGCCCTGAGCAGGAAGCCGCATCAGGAGGTGGTTCGGGAATCTGCTGATGCTTGGAAGGCAATGGGGGAGTTGGCTGCCTTGCACTTGGATGCAAGGGTGGAAGGTACTAGAGGTTGTTTGTTTCAGATGACGGTACAGTCCTCTTTGTTGCAGCAAGTGGAAGAGTCTCAGTGGGGAGATCCCGAGGTGGAAGTGTTGCGGGATCGTGTCGATCAGGGGAACGCCCCGGAAGGATGGTCGGAGGACAGCCGACATCGGATGCTCTTTCATCGGAGGTTGTTTGTTCCAGAGGTGATGCGTGATGGAGTCCTTCATGAGTTCCATAGCTCAGCCTTGGCGGTACATCCGGGTGTTTCGAAAATGTACCAAGGCCTGAGGGGACAGTTTTGGTGGCCCGGGGTGAAACGGGCAGTGGCAGAGTTCGTGGCTAAATGCCTGGTGTGTCAGCAGGTGAAGGCTGAGCACCGTGTTCCTGGTGGTCTGTTGCATCCTCTAGATGTTCCCGAGTGGAAGTGGGACGACGTCTCAATGGACTTCGTCACGGGACTACCCAGAGCTCAGGGCGGGCATGATGCTATCTGGGTAGTGGTGGATCGATTGACAAAATCTGCTCACTTCTTGGCTATCAAGGAGTCGGGACCCGTGAGTACCTTAGCACAGAGGTACGTGGATGAGGTGGTGCGTTTTCATGGAGTTCCGAAAACGATCGTCTCAGATCGGGACACTCGATTCACCTCACGAGTCTGGAAGGGGTTACAGCATGCTTTTGGCACCCAACTACGCCTTAGCACTGCTTTTCACCCTCAGACTGATGGACAGACAGAGCGGACTATCCAGACTTTGGAGGACATGCTGCGAGCATGTGTTCTGGATTTCGGAGGATCATGGGTACGACACTTGCCTTTAGTAGAGTTTGCCTACAACAACAGTTTTCACTCTACTATCGGCATGGCCCCTTTTGAGGCTTTGTATGGAAGACCATGTCGTTCACCCTTATGCTGGGCAGAGGTTGGTGAGACTGGTACTCTTGGACCAGAAGTAGTGCAGAGCACCACGGAGAAAGTCCAGCTAGTGCGGGAGAGGATGAAAGCAGCTCAGGATCGGCAGAAATCTTATGCTGATCGTCGGAGGAGGCCCCTGAGGTTCGAGGTGGGAGATCATGTGTTTTTGAAGGTTTCCCCTCGACGGGGGCAGCGGAGGTTCGGAAAGGGGAGTAAGCTCTCCCCTAGGTTCATCGGACCTTTCGAGGTGCTGAGGCGAGTTGGCGAGGTGGCATATCAGCTGGCCCTACCACCTCAGTTGGAGAGGGTCCATGACGTCTTCCATGTCTCCCAGCTTCGTCAGTACTTACATGATGACTCTCATGTCATCAACTGGGGAGAGCTAGACGTGGGAGGAGACGCGACCTTCGAGGAACGGCCAGTCAGAATCGAGGATCGCAAGGAGAAAGTGCTCCGTGGACGAACTGTCGGCCTGGTTCGTGTGTTGTGGAGACATGGCGGCCTCGAAGAGAGTACGTGGGAGAGGGAAGCACAGATGCGTGCCCAATACCCCGAGTTGTTCTGAGCTTTGAACCCTTGGTGCCTGTTGTGACAGAACGTTTGACCTTTTTGGCTATGAAATGTGCTAGGTTCCTTTCCTCTGATTTTGTGTGGGAAGCCCCGGTTGAAGGGAAGGGGAAACCCGACCCCTAATCAGGACGCATTAAGGTGGATGCGATTAAACCCGTGCGGGCGAGTCAGTGCCGCCCAAAGCGGATAATATCTTGACATGGGGGAGGGGAACTCCCCAAACCCACATGACCGGGCAGTTTGGCGTGGTGTGATGCTTGGTTCTTGACAGGGAGTGTTTTCAATTAGCGGGGGTCCACTCCTAAGAGGTATCTTCGAAGATGGTTGTTCGGATCCTCTCTTTCCTTCTAGTTTGTTTTGATTCTCGGGGACGAGAATCGTTTAAGAGGTATCTGATGTGAAGACCCCAGACCCCCTTGGTCCCTTCCTTTGCCAAAAAAAAATCCGGTTTTCTTGCGGGGTACCGATCGGTGAGACCGATCGGCGAGACCGATCGGTGACACCGATCGGTGAGACCGATCGGTGACACCGATCGGTGAGACCGGCCCTGCCAAGTTGTTCCAGTAATGTTCCTTTTCGCAAATAGGGTTTTAAACCCTATTCTTCCTTGCTAAAATATCTTGGAAATCCGAAACGCGCGCAAAGGTCTTAATTAAATGCTTCATTAATTCATGGGTCAGTTAAAACCACCCAGCGCCATTAATGATGAGTCAAGCCACGTGGTCAACTCACGACTCCCTCATCTTCCGTGGTTTTGTGTTTTCATCTCAACCGTCCCCAGCTCTTATAAATTAAGGGTTAGGCCGTGGCTTCCCCCCTTCTTCGATCGTGGCTCTTCTGGTGCACGGGACCGCCGCGTCGTTATCCGTAAAGTTCCGCGCCCCCGGCCTAAACGTCGATCATCCATCAACAAGTAGGGATTTTCTCTCGTCTCTCACTTTTGTGTATCATGCGGGGTGGGCGTTACTTTTGTTCCTATGGAATTGGTTGAACCAAACCCTAATGAAGATAATAAACGAAGTTCTAAAGGAAGAAGGGGAAGGGGATGTGATCGTTGTTATGCTTTATCTTGAATCATCCTTTTTAGTTGTGCTGGTTTGTGTTTTCTGAAAATTGAGGCCGTTGGTGGTCGTTGTATGTGCACTGATAAATCCTCTCGTGATGTTTTAAATGGGTTGCTGAAATTGTGAACTCCTGCTGTGAAAATTGGTTAATCACGTACATTCGGCCGAATAATTGAAAGCACCAGGATCAGCCCTTCTGTGATAACTCCCGGTTAGAACACACGAAATTTTGAAATCATGGAGTGTGTTAAGTCGTTTAAATCTGAAAATCCCTGACCTATGTTGGTAGTGGTGGTTGGTTGTTTTCCCTTCGGGCCGTTTGTTGGAAATGTGGGAGGGGATGGGATTCCCCGTCCTTTTATACTCTCGGTGACTGTGTGAATTTGGGGGATGGGATCTCCTGTTGGCATGGTTTCAGTGGTTGAGTTTTTATCACAAATTGGGGAGAGATCCTCTGTTGGCAGAACCGGGTGTGAGTGTTTTGGTTGATCTATGCTTGACGTTTTCCTTGGTTATGCTTATGGTAGTTGCCCAGTAGTGCTCAAAATTAATTGAACAATTGACCGAACGTGAAACAAGAATGGGACAGATGGTTTGTGGGCAAGGGTCGTGAACTTTGACTCGGACGTTGTGGTGTTGTGTTCTGTAGGTTGGCTAGGAAAACCTAAGTTTTGGGTGAGTGTTTGTTACCTATATCTATACTTGTAGCTTTGTGTTTCTTATTCGCGCCCCACCCAAGTTGAGCACTTAGTGCCGAACACCCCCATTTATGGGGGAAGGGTGTTTTTCCCAACACTATCCTTAGTGGCTGGTTATTAGCTCCTTTTCTGCTCCCTTTCCCGGATAGCCCAAGTACCTTCGGGCAGGCTGTGATGGCCTGAAGTCCATTATTAGCCCAAGAATCATCGGGCAGGGTGTTGTGGTGGTTGGCCAGGTGTGTGCGGCAGGTGATTTTCCCAAGTGTCTTCGGGATGAGGCCCAGGTGTCTTCGGGCGTGGCAGTGGATCCTTTAGCCCAGGTGTCTTCGGGCGTAGCGGTGGTTGTTCTGGCCTAGGTGTTTGCAGGCATGGTTACTTGTGACAGTTGAGGCCCAGGTGTGTGCGGGCGGGATTTGGCAGTGGGACTGCGTGTGGTTGTGGCCCAGGTGTGTGCGGGCGGGATTTGGCAGTGGGACTGCGTGTGGTGGTGGCCCAGGTGTGTGCGGGCGGGTGTGGCAGTGGGACTGCGGTGAGAATGGCGGGATTGGTCCGATGCGTAGGATGTCTCAATAACCAGTGGGAAAGTGGCGCGGGGTACCCAAACATCAATGTGCTCTTATTAAATATATTACTTGACTTGCGTTATTTGGGGAGTGAGCCTTGGTGAGGCCTGGGATGGATAGTTTGCCTTGTTAGTTGTTTGGTTCACTTTTTTTCTCACGGGACTTTAGTACGTTCCCCCACTTGTGCACGAGAGTCTTGGTTTTCCCTACTGAGTGTACTTGTATGCTCACCCTACGTTTACTTTCAGGTTTCCAGGAGGACTACCAGGGCTGCGCGGGACCCTATTAGTCGGACGGTTGGAGTTGTCGCTATTGTCGTACCCTTGTTTTCTTTTGGTATTGTACTTGAGAGCTTTCTTTTCTTTTGCACTTTGTGGCTTTCACTTTTGAAACATGCATGTGGGAATGGTTTACTTTTGGCTTTACTTTCTTTCTATCTTGGTGTTGTTGGGTTTTCTCCTCCTTATCTTTCGATCCTATAAAATAAAAAGGGTAATGCCTTCCATTTGCGAGAATTTCCTATACCCTTGGTGCTAGTCGCCACTCCGGGACCTATTGAAGGCGGGTTTCGGGGGTCATTATCTCTCCTTCAACATAAAGAAGGAAGGGCCTGGCAATCTGCTGACCCTTCCCTCCTTTTGGTGAAGGCGGGTCATGACAGGGAGTGAATGAGGTTTTTATAGTGGAGGAGGGGGTGGTTTTGGAATATCTTATTCATTATTTTATTAATTCCTCCAAAAAAGAAATAGTGTTTAATTCTTGTAAAAAAATATTAATAAGTGAATTTCAGATCAAATTAATTTTTTATTACATCATCCCTGATCCAAGGATAAATGTATTTATCTTACAATGAATTTATACTCTAAATTATCATATTTTACTATTCACCAAAAATTCATGTATTTCAGAAAAATCCCAGAACTTCACCCCAAACATTTTTCATTGTGTAGATTCCAAAAATGGAATCCATTTTAACAATATATTTTTCTATATATAAAAATTTTAAATATTAATAAAAATCATCATATAATTGAAAAATATTGTTTTAGAAAATAAAAAAGATTTTATAATACCCTGAAAATTCAACAACAGTCTTATTAAATTATCCCGAAATCATAGGAAAACAGAACATGTATTTCTGAATACATTATATGTAATTGAATTTTATTTTATATAAATTTATTAATTATAAAGTTTTAATTAAATATTTATTACTTGCAAAAATACCAACAGTTAATTATTTTTTAAAATATTCACTACTTATACTATTATATCATGCTTTCATTTATAAGGTTCCTAAAGTTTTTTATACTGCCATAAGATAGGTTAATATTCATATTGGTAATATAACTATTTATAAGGGTAAAATTAATATTCATAAGTGTCAAGATACTAATCACCAAAAAAGTAAATTGAACCTATCAGACTCTAAATATCTTGCCTAATGCAACTGTGTATGCTAGTTATTCAAAATTAAAATCCCAGAAGCTCAAAAATTAGGTCATAAAAATTTATTTATAAATCCATGGAGTGTTACATTCTTCCCCCATACAAATAATTCATCCATGAAATTCCAGAATGTAATATCACAAAAATATTTGGGCAGTTCTTCATCATAAGTTTCCTAACCTCCCACATCGCTTCTTCAATTTTAAGATTTTCCGAAAATTCCTTTACCTGATGAGTTGTCTAATTCCTCAACACATATTCCTTAGTGTCTAGAATATTGATCGTCTCTTCATAGTAAGATAAGACAGGTTCCAATTCTCTACTTTTAGAAGTGAGGACATGCATTGGGCCTGGCATGTACTTTCTAAATAATGAGAAACAGAACACATTGTGTACCTTAGGAAGGCGATGTGGCATTTCCAAATAATAATCTATAGATCCAAATCTTGTCATAATTTCAAAAGGAACAATGTAATAGGGACTTAGATTCACTTAAATCCCAAATCTTATAACATCCTTCCATGAAGATACATTTATGAAAACATGATCTCCGTCTTGAAATTCCAAATCCTACTTTGATTATTAGCATATCTCTTTCTCTTGCTTTAAGATACATTGATATTGATATGAATAGTCTATACATTAACCGCTGTTTCCTCCAAAACCTCTAGGACCATGTGATTAATTTCTCCAACATCATCTCAACATGTTGGTGTATTAAATATATTATCATATAATGCATTATATGGTTCCATTTGACACTAAAATGGAAACTATTGTTATAAGAAAACTCCACCAAAGGTATATAATGATCACATACACATTGGAAGTCAAGTTATCATGATCTCAACATGTCTTCAAATGTTTTTATCATCCTTTATAATTTCCCATCACATTAATGGTGATAAGAACTACTCAATTGTAGCTCAGTATCTAAATCTTTTTGAAGAGTTTTTTGGAATTTCAATTTAAATCATGTATCACAATCAGATACTATTGAATGTGGTGATCCATGAATTATTACAACTTAATGGATATAGATTCATGCAAGGTTCTCAGTGATAATTCTTCCCATATAGAAAGGAAATGTCATGATTCTATAATTCAATCAACAAATCATTATTTCTTAGAGTTTTGTGTAATCCAGTGACCAAATCCATGGATATGTCATCCCATTTCCATGAAGTAATAGGTATAGGTTTAAAGAATCCCCTATGATTTTTTCTTTTATCCTTCACCTATTTAAAGACTAAATATCTTCCTACATAATACACAATTTCTCTCTTCATGTTATCCCACTAGAAATGTTCTATCAAATCTCTATACATCTTAGTGCTACTAGGATGTATAGAGAAATTCCTACTATTGGAATCATCCAATAACTTCCTTTAAATATTGGGTATAGAGGGAACACAAATCCTCTTCCCAATTTTTAGAATTCCATCCTTATTAACAAAGTCTTCCAGCTTCCCATAGTTCACAACATTAATTTTATTTTCATGAATCTCATCATCCGGGTAAATACTATTAATCATTTCTTTTAAATATAGTTGGGTAGTTAATTTAATAATTAATTATGATTCACATTCTTAGATAATTTCCATATCCATATTTACTATATCCATAAACACATAATCCCCTTTCAACCCTCATTTTGTTTATCACTCCATGATCTTTTCAGCTCAATGCATCTACCACCTTATTTTCATTCCTCAGGTGGTAGTATATGGAACAATCATAATATTTATGAAACTCAAGTCATTTACTTTGCCTCATGTTGAGTTCTTTCTATGATAATGTATATTTCAAACTCTTTTTATTTGTATCTATATCACATTATTCACTATAGAGATAATGTCTCCAAATCTTAAGGGAAGCAATTACAGCTTCTAACTCAATATCCTAAGTTTTATAGTTCTATTCATGGGGTTTTATCTGCCTTGATTCATATGAAATTACTCAATCATTCTACAAAATGACACATTAAATTCTTTTCTTTGGTGCATCATTATAAATAAAAAATCCACCACTTCTAGATAGTAGATTCAAGATTGGGGAATTCACTAATCTCCTGTTAAGTTTTTCAAAACATTCTTCATATTCTTTTTTCCATTCAAACATAAACCATTTACATGTAATTTTAGTTAAGAAGTTGCCAAATTAGGTAATGTTCTTAATGATATGCTATTAATAACCTATTAAACCAATAAAACTATGTACCTCAGTTATTTTGATGTTGTATGCCATTCTTGCACTGTCTTTCCTTTGTAGGATCAACTAAGATTCATTCCTTAGTGACAATATATCCAAGAAATGAAATTGTTTGAAGACAGAATACACATTTTATCAACATCCCATATAACTTGTTTCTTTTAAGATTCTTCATAATAAAAGGAAAGTTATTCTCATGATTTTTTTAGATTTTGGAGTATACCAAGATATCATCAAAAATATTTCACAATGAAGTCATCAAAATATTAGTTGAGAAACCTATTCATTAGATCCACAAAAATAGAGGGTGTATTAGTCAATACAAAAGGTATTATAGTAAACTCGTATTTCCCATACCTAGTTTTAAATATTTTCTTTAGAATATCATCCTTCCACATACATAATAGATAATTTCCAGATCGAAGTTAAATATTAAAAAAATATTGGGCTCTATGAATTTGATCAAATATACCATAATTGTGAGGAAGAGGATACTTATTATTTAACATAATATCATTGATATCTATTTAGTCAATGCATATCCTCCTAGAACCATTTTTTTCTTAACAAAAGAACAAGGGATCCCCATGGAAAAACACTAAGGAGAATAAAACCATTATCATTAAATTTATCTAGTTGTTTCTTTGGATCTAATAATTCCACTACAGACATCCTATAAGGATTCTTTGATATCAATCCTGATCTAAGAAATAAATCAATAGAGAGACCAAATTCGCACTATTGAGTATGTCTGGGTAATTCCTATGGAAAAACATCAATATATTATTTCACAATATGTACATTCATGATTTAAAAATTTCATTCCTCACCCATATATATTTCATTACATTCCTCCCCAATAATTTAATTCAGTATAACTATTGGGGGTAGATCTAGACAAGAATCATATGGAGAGGTTTCTTCTCTAAAGATAAGGGACTCGACAACACTCTCAAAAATTGTAACCCTAATAATAGATATTTTCATCATAATTTGAAATCCAATTCATACTGATAATTATATCAAATTTAATCATGTGTATGATGATAATATCATCAACTAAAGTATATTTCTATGTCATAAGGTGGGATGATCAACACATCTTTGTTGAAATGATACTTCGCTAATGAGTTTTGACTAACAACTCCTTTATTAAATCAAATTGAAAATATATAATTGTCTTGAAAAAATTTGAAGATATATAATAATGTAATGATCCATAATCAAATAAATCATTATATGTGTTTGAGGAAATGGTAAAAGTACACACCACCACATCGTTAGGAACTTCAACCTCTGTATTTGTGACTATATAATCTTTCCATTTCTCCCTTATCCTTCTTTGGGGGAAGTTTCCTTGGCAATTAGGATACACATGTGCGTAATGTAACATATCTTTAAAATTATAGCATTGAACATTGGAAACTTCTTTCTTTCCATTTAAATCATGTGTATGGTGTCCTTTCCTCCACAATTGTTACAAACACCCATTCCCTTCATGAAAGTACCATGGTGTTTCGTCCCACAATTACTATAGAGTGGAAAGAAAACTCATACCATATTCCCAATATACTTATTTCTTTTTCTAGAGTTTTCAACATCCATATTCTTCTCTAGATTTACATTGAAGTCATATGACCTAGAGAAAACCTTTTTTGTCTTGATATTACATGAAACTACATCTTCAAATGATGAGAAATTCTGAGAGACCAGCGCCCTTTAGAAGAATGGATTTAAACCGTCAAAAAATCCATCAATATTGCTCCATAGATTATGTAAGTAGTCTTTTGCTTTCCCTTAAAGTCTTGTAATGTTAGCTTCATACATGGAAACAATCTCATCCTCCTTCTGCCTTTGATTCATGAATTGCATTTCCGTATCCACTTGTAGTTCACAGGAAAAATATTTTTCATGAAAATTTTCCTTAAAATACCTCCATTACATATTTTCAAAATATTCTTCCACGTTTTGTTTTGAATCAATGACCACCATTTATCATCATCTCAGGATAGATGATACACCGCCAAAACTAGCTTCTCAATTTCGTTACTTCCCAAAGTAAGAAATATCTTCTCTAAAGAACTTATTCACTTATCTACTACAAACTGGTTTGTAGTCCAATTAAATTATGGAGGTTATTGTATCATAAAGTGGTCTAACATTTATCCTCCATGTTCTAGCTCAGGAAGATTTATACGGATAATGTTATTTTTCAAAACATGAGTAATCTATCACTGTATAGTTATAAGTTTCTCATCACTAGTCGTAGATCAAGAACCAACATCATCATCTTCATTAAAAAGAAAATTCCTACATGGGATACCAAAATTCATGTGGTTTTCATTAATTATTCTGGAAACCATTTCTAAATAATGGAACTCACTAAATTAGATTATGAATCATAATGTATAATGTTTAACTAGAAAAATACATAACATAAATTGAACTTTTATGCATTTCTACTCTGACAATCATAAGCATGGTTTCTTTGGGGACATATTTACATTTAAATCCTTTTTAATGGTTATAAAGAAATTTTGAATTATCCAAAACGTATCCCCAGGGAGTGTCAAACCAGGTGTGCAGTAAGGCCCATTGTTGTGTACCAGGTTACCCTAAGTCATGCCCAAAACACCTTGTAAGAGTTGTTACACCTAGGTACATTTGTGCCAAGACCAATTTCATTTGTAGTATCCTGACATTGATGTATTTTCAAGGAATATCCTCATAATATGTAACTTACCAAAATCCTAGAATTCTCTTATATTCTTATCCACAAATACTTTTTTAGGGATTCTTTTCACTGATCTACATTTTATATACCTATTTTCCAAGGGGTCTACTAGACTTCTTGTAATGACCCTCATAATTATAGAATAATACATTTTTTTCTATTAATAATTATGAATAATATATTATTTTTATAATAAATGGGATGATTTTTCTGATTGTGTACTCAAAATGTAACAACTGGTTTCTTTGAAATCATACTTTTCACACAACTTTGAGTTATACTGAAAAATTATATAATATTATTATTATTTTAAATGGTAGTTAATGCATAGTCATTTTATTGGTGGTAATTAATAGAACTAACTAAAATATAATTATACATATTTTTTATTGTTATTTACATTTATCCAATAAATATTAGTGGATTAAAATAATAATAAATCAGATTTTAAGAATAGAATACTCTAATATTTTTAAAAGGTCATTTTACTACCTTTTGTTGGAAACCGCTTTTTAAATCTCTTTTTTTGAATCTTTTATATGATATATTTGACAAAGTAATATACTTATATAGAATAGGGGCCTCAAAATTTACTTTGTATAAATTTTTGGTGGTTTTTTGATAAATATCACTTTTTAATGAATACTAAAAAATAATGCATTTTTAATTGAAAACTATATAGTCATCTAATTTATTTATAGATTTATTTGTCCTTTTGATTGGTTTTACCATGTAATTTGATTAAGTTCTTATCATTTAATCCAATTTTTCACATTGTAAGTCATTTCTCATTGAAATTGGACATAAACACATGTCAATCTTTTGATAGTTATTACTTCTTAAAAACCCGCATTTTAGTTTTGACAGTAGAATTAATTATAAATTTATTACTACAACTTATATTTTTTGAATTTGGGAATAAAGATTCCATATTTGGGATCATAAGTTACAAATTGTATGAAAATGCATCATTTTTTCTGGACATGAATAATAGTAACTTTATTAATTATTTTATTTATCATGGTTAAAGGGTAAATCTGGTACATAAGTGTAAACAAATAATATTATTTTAATTTTAAACCACCATAACAAATGTCTTGATCTTATTTGATGAGATTTTTTTGAAACTTTGAATACAAGGGTCGATTTTGGGACCCCATGGAGACACTTGGGTGTAAAAATGACATTTTATAAGAATCAATTTAAAGTAAAGGGAAATATAACATAAACATGTGTATTCTACTAAAACAATTCTATTATAGGATTATAGAACTGATATTTTTTATTATAAATATTCATTATAAATATAAATATATTTATTTTTTCATGGTATTTTATTTATAATTTTTAGAGATTAAATAAATAAATTTATTTATTACATAATGATGATGTAGTGATTATTTCATCAATAAAGGATTCAAATAAATGATATTATTAATATTAAAATAAAACAAATTTTATTGTTTATTGACATCCACAGATTTTTTGGATTATAATGACATATTATATTTGATTTAATTCCTTTGGTTCGAGGAATCGAGTTTTTATGATTTTGTAAAAAAGTCAAGTGTAAATAGTGTCCATAATTTACCTAAATCTTAAGTTAAAAAATAATTTTTTTATTAAATCATATTAAATTCATAAAAATATAATATTCTTCCAAATGTTTAATAAAATACCAAATATTTCCTAAATGACTATTTTGTGGGTCATTTGACCTAATATGGTAATTAACATACATTGTGTAAAAACATGATATCAATTTAAGATTTGAAATTCGAAATTAATGGTTAAAAAAGATAAGTATAAAAAATATTTAAAACTAGTCTAGAAATAATTATATTATAGGTATTAGAACCCAAATAATCTTATATTTTAATTAAATGAGTTTTGGGTCATATTTAATTGAAATTGAATTTATAATAAATTAATATTTCTAGACATTTCTAAAGTGCCCATCCTCCCTCTTATAAAAGGCCACCACCTATACCCATATAACTCACACCCTTCAATCCCCTTGTCTCATTCAAATTATTCTAAAATAAATTCCCAAAATTCCTCTCATCCTCCTAGAAGCCTTAACTTTGGAATAAGTCAATTCAAGAAAGCATTTTGACTCAAATAAAAAGATGTTACTCGATTTATACGTAACATATTCTCTTAATTCATTTATTTATTTTCCTTCTCCACTACCTATTATACTATTATTATTTGATTACATAACAAAAATAGTATCCTCAATATACTATCATGTTTTTATGGGATATATTTGAACTACACTTACACACACCACCATCTAATGGATATGAACATACTATTTCTGAGTACGGTGAACTATTGCCTCATGAAAAGATGATTGTTCAATTATCTACTACCACCTCTCATGGTGGGAATTTCGATGGAAGTATATTTATATATGATATATATTATATTTATATTTTATTTATTCTTATTATGTTTTTATATACATCAAACCTTTATTATTTCCATAATGTTTAAATACAATAATTTCATTTGAGGAAGTACAGACTACCGCCCCCCTCAAAGTGATAAGACTCGTTCATTCCATACATTGAACGTATAAAAGATTAAATTAATTAATTTATGTAATATATATAACATATATATTATACTTTAATTATAATATACTTATTTATGATTTATTTTTCATTCCTTTAATGCGACAAAATGAATGTAGCATTCAAGCATACGTAGGGCCTACCATCTCCATGAATGGTGCATTTCATTTTGATATCCAAATGTTATGTACTATTATAACTACATACATACATACATACATATATACATGTTGAAAATATATGATATTTAATTCAAGAATAATATTATTTAGATAATGAACTTTTGACCACATGGACAATTTGTAATTATATCAAGTTCATTTTTTAACTCAAATACGGAATATCAACAAAACTACCGATATAAACATGAATAATTATATTATTGTTATAGCAAGATAAAAAGTGATATAAAAGGAATAATAAACTTGAAAACGGTTATGAAGAAATTATAAATTAACTTTTATTTATTATTCAAAGAGATAAAGAAAAAACAAGACAAGTCAGACTCAATGTAAGGGAACTTCTTAACCCAATTTCCATTTTGGGTTAATTTTCTATTTATTGATTATGTCATTCTATGATTATGTAAAAACTAAAATTTTGGGTCCTATATTGTATTTATACATGTTTATGTGTACTTATAGTGAATAAACTTAATTTATCTATTTTATTTACAATTTGATCTTTGTATGGGAATTTTTTAACTCAATTTCCACTAATTGGGTTTTACGCAAAATTTATTGATTATATTATTCCAATATTATGTGTGGAATCAATTTTTGTTTGTTTATGTTTTAATTTCCACTTCCCTTTGGTTGGATGTACTATTTCTATACATAATCACCCCATTGATAAATTATTACATCATTTATACGATCTTTGCAAGTGATTTTGTCTCAATTTTACATTTTATAGAGACATATTTGTTATTATACACAAATTCACTTTTATATGGTGTATATACTGTCCTTTGAAAAATTATTTCATTAATTTCCATATTTTCATGATATTATAAGAATTTTTTAATGTTATTTTACATGATATTTTAAGTGTTTTCAAGTGATAAGGGATCCTTTAACTGAAACATTGTTTTAATTATTTTAATGATTTTTTCTTATAAATAATTCTCATTAATGTACATGTTTTCAAAATGGGTCGAGGAATTTATTTATATGGACATTGATGTTTCGAAAAATTAATTCATTTAAAATTTCAAAATTTGTAGGGGACACTTTGATTAAAAAAATATTTTTTTTTTAAAATTTTAAAATGTGTATTTTAAAATGGATTTATAATGTTAATGTATTGAACTGATATCTTGTTATTTCCATGTGGAAATTTTATCTTTCTTTTAGGATTGTTTTATGTGTTATGATTATGTTATGGTTGTTGGGAATTTTTATGTATATGGCTGGTTCTGTGATAAACTGAGGGCAGGTGAGCCTAAGATATCTCACCAATGCATTGGGTAACGTGACTCAAGTAAATGATAAAGTTTCTCATAAGAGATTTAGGGAATATATTATGATGGGTATTCCAAACAGAACCATGAATGTAACTGCCTATGTAGCTATGAAAGCTACAATATAATTAAGATATGGATGCCATTATTTTTTATTAAGATTTATGATTTTTATAAGTTAATCATAAATCATATGATTTTATGAAGTATTTTAAAGAGATTATGTTTTATGAGTGAAAATAATGATTTTATTGATTGAATGTATTCATCGAATAATGTTTTCTTTCCTTATTTTATATCCCTTACATATCCTTTTATGCACATAACAAGTTGTTGAAATTATTTTCACATTATAATAATGAAGGTTAAGGGAAATGAATAATTCAAGAAGATTTATATCAAGAAAAGAATTCTTGTTTTAGTTAAGGAGTCTTATTTTTTTGAAAATTTTGGATAGAGTATAAGTGTATAAAATTTGTTATTTGAGATGTAATTTTATATTAATGGCCAAATTCCCTAAAAAACTATACCTAAACATAACCTAAATGTGAATTCTTGACATAACTCAAGATTATGTAATGTTTAAGGATGCGGCCTAATAGTTGGTATCAGAGGTTGGTTTATATAAATTTTGAGGTTAAGATGTTATCTGGGTGTAGGTAAAGGATCTCATATATCCTAGAGGGTTATTTTCATATGGAAACACTGGGAGGGTTATGGTAAAATAGTTTCATTGGATAAAATGATGAACAATGTATATATAAAAAGGTTGATGGAATAAAGAAATATAAAAGTTTTTATGTTATCTTTACCCTATATAGGATTATTTTTTAATAATAATAATTCCTTTCATGTTTAAGTGTTGATTCCTTTCAGAAAATTAAAGATCAATTGTCAAGATGAAAGGAAATAGATCTTTAAAAACCTTCTTATCCCTCTTTAATTATTTTATCATCACTATTATGAAAATATCATGTTAGGATGACTTTGACAGCTTCTTGAGTATTCATTTCACCTGCAAGAAATTGTTTGAGTTATCCAACACCTACTCATTTATAAAACAAATTTATGGATCAAGGTATCTTGGTCATATGATTTCTATATCTCAACTTTTCCAACTCTATCAAAAAGTTAAATTATAGAAGTAGAGATAACGTTTACTTTTTGAAAGTAGGACAACATACTGAAAGATAAAGGGGACATCCTAAAGATCATGATATCTGGATTCAAGGTTTGATTTATTTTCTTATCCATAAATAATGAAGCATCTTTGGAATAATATTTATAAATGATAAGGATATTCAATCTTCAAGAATTATTTATTAATAAATAAGGTGTAAATTCATAGTTAATGGATTTTGAAGAATGTTTCAAGAGTAAGAAGTCTACATATAAGGGATTCAAGAGTTATGGTTGATTGTAGGATGATAAAATTTTTAAAAGTAGTAATGTAGTTTTGATGATAGGATTACATTGGAAGGCTTTTTTTATGTTTATCATTGAAGTTTGATATGTAAACATGTTATTCATGGAATAATTAAATTTTCTTGTGTGGACATAATTGATAAACATATGGGTTCATGTGATCTTTTTTAAAGTGATTAATGGTTATTACATTTTGGGATTTAAAATGAAATGTATTAGATAACCATTGAGGATAAATTTATTTATGGTTATATTTGAGTAAATTATCATATTTTTTAGAATCTTATAATAATGATATGGTTTTAGAAAAAGGGAAACCCAAATGATGGGTGACAACCCATCATGTCCAAAAAGGTTGTAGGAATCAAACCCACAACCGAAGGGCAACAATGGTGCACGGCTTACCACTGGCCTACATGAAGTCCCTGATTAGTATGACTTATTCATTTTAGTTAATTTATTTTTTGGTTCAAGAATAATTTTATTTTTTGAACTTATTTTTATCATATGGATATCCTTAGTATAGGAAAATTATTTGGTGGTTAAGTGATAAATGTTATTTTGGAATATGCTCTCTATTTTGGGAATTCTATATAACTAAGAAAAATAGAATACAATGGTATTTCATTTCTGGAGTAATGGTTGAATTATTATTTGTGAAGGAATCTATGTTTTTATTTAGAACAATGGGTGAGTTGGGTTATTTATGGAATGTTAAACCTATCATAGAGAATATGTAATTTGGTTAATTAAATTTTAGTATGAGACTTTAAGAGTAGTCTATGTTATTTAGATATAAATTGAAATATTTATTGTGGAAGAATATAATATCAAATCCTTCTAAATTTTTGGATTCAGTATTCATTTGGATTGTTTTAAAAAAATTAAGGAAAATTGTGTATTGAATAGTCTTTTTTTGATCTTTGGGTATTTTTTGTTGAATTTTGTAGATTAAGAGTAGTATTTATTTTTATAAAGGATTTTCCATTTCATGGATTATCTTTTCTTATACCGACCATTTTGTTTTTGGATAATGTATAAATACAGGGAAAATATATAGATCATATTTTATGGATTATATGATCCTCTAAAATTTTATTCTAGCACTTCTGATGTGACCAAGTCATTCTGAATACTTATCATTTATAGAAAAGATGATTTTCTGGTATTAATTTATTAAAGGACGAAACTCTACAAAAAAAGTAAGTATATCTCCTTATTTCTTTTTTCAATATTATAAATTAATTCTTGAACATTATGAAAAAGAACATACAACCACAATTTTGTCCGCTTACATAACCTACAAGGGAATCAAAGAGTATTTAACCCATCACAATTTCATAATTTTCGGATAGTTAACTTTCTTCTGATTAGGTTTTCCATCACTCTCTATCAAAACTTTGGGGTTAGTTTTTATTCCATATCCATGTTTTCCAACATTGAATCCTAGTATGTGTTATCTCGAGTGGACTTTTTAATTCTTTTTATTTATTTTAATTTGTTTTTTATTGACTCTTTTTATGATGTGGGATTTTAAATGATGTTTTTTAGCCCAATTTTAAAATTGTGAGGATTCAATTTTCAAAAGGGTGAATGATGTAATGAACAAGGTATATATAGACTAATACTTTTTTATTTTCTATTAATATTTATGCATAAGATATTATTTTTACATTAAGGGATATTATTTGTCTTCTAGTGTTCTCAACATGAAATAACATGTTTCTTTGAAATATTACATTGCACCCAACTTTGAGTTATACTGAAAATTAATATATTATTATTATTATTTTAAATGGTAGTTAATGCCTAGATGTTTTATGGTTGGGAATGAACATAAATAACTAAAATATGATTTTAGATATTTATTAAATGTATTTACATATATGAAATAGTTTTTTGAGGAATAAAATAAGACTAAATCTAATTTTAAGCATGAAATACTCGAATATTTTTAAAATTTCATTTTACAACCTTTTGATTGAGAACAATTTTTAAATCTAGTTTTTTCAAATTTGAAATTTTATATTAGTAAAAAAACTTCTTTTATTGAATCAGGACATCAAAATTTACATTGGAAAAATTTTGGGTAATTTTCTGATAAAGATTATTTTTTAATGAATAGTGAAAAACAACGCATTTTTAATTCAAAATTCCCTTTTCATATAATTTATTTATATAGTTATATTGTACTTTTAATTAGTTTTACAATGTAATTGGATTATTTTTTTACTATTTAATCCAATTTTGTTCATTGGGAGTAATTTCTTAATAAAATTAGACCTAAACACATGTCAATCTTTTGATAGTTATTACTTCTTAAAAATTCACCTTTTGGTTTTGACAATAGGAATAAATTTTTAATTAATTACTACAAATTATGTGTTTTTAATTTGTAAAAATGGATTCAAAATTTTTAATCATAAGTTTCAAATTTTTTGATTAATTACCTTTTATTTCTAGATATTATGAATAGTAACTTTAGTAATTATTTTATTTACCATGGTTAAAAGGTAAATCTGGTAAATAAGGGTAAAAAATAACATTATATTAATTCTAAACAACCATAAAACATTTCCTAATCTTATTGGATGATATATTTCCGACTCAAGGGAATCCTTGGGTCAATTTTTGGACCTCATAGAGCCACTTGGGTGTGAAAATGACATATTATAAGAATTATTTTAAAGTAAAGAGAAATATAATAGAAACATGTGTGGTTTACTAAAACAATTTGAATATATTATTCTGTAATGGATAGATTTGAATATAAATATTCATTAGAAATAAAAATATATTTTCATTATCATTGTATTTTATTTATAATTTTTTTAGATTATATGAATAAAATTATTTATGACACAATGATGATGCAGCGATTGCTTCATTAATAAAGGATTCGAATAAATGATATTATAAATATTAAAATAATGGTAATATTATTATTTTGATATCATCCAATAATTTTAATGATGATATTGAAATATTATCTTTGATTCAATTCCTTTGGTTTGATGGAATCATGTTGTTTTTAATTTTTAAAAAAGTGAAGTATGAATAGTATCTAAAATTGACATAATTAATAACTTAAAACATAAAATAGTTTTTAAATTTTTGTTAAACTCAAAAAAAACCAAGACTCATACAAATGTTTAAAAAAATTTATAATATGTCATAAATGACTTTTCATTGGTCGTTTTACATGATATGGTATTTAAATTAACCTACAATGTGTAAATAATATGATATCACTGTAAGATTAAAAAGGGTAAAATAAGGGTAAAATGAAAATGATAAGGATAAAAAAAATACTCAAAATGGTATAAAAATTATTTTATTATATTTATTCAAACCAAAATAATTTTATATTATAAATAAAAGGGTTTTGGACGACTTTTAATCTAAATTTAATATATAATTAATTAATATTTCTAGACTTTCTTAGAGTGCCCCTCCTCCCTATTATAAAAGGAAACCACCTCTACCCACATAAATCACACCTATAAAGCCCCTTTTCTCAGCCCAATTTATCAAAATTAATCTCCCAACATTCATCTTATCCTCCAAAAAGCCTTACATTTGGCAGAAGGCAATTCAAGTGAGCCTTTTGGCTCAAATCAAAAGAAGTTACCCGATTTAGAGGTAACGCCTTCTCTCAAGTCCATTTATTTTATTTTCCATCTCCACTACCAATGATATTGTTATTATTATATTAAATAATGAACACATTATCCTAAATATACTAGGATGTTTTTATGAGAATTATTTTAACTAAATTTACACACACATCCATCTAATGGATATGAACATTATGTTTTTGTGTACGGTGAACTACTGCCTCACGAAATAATGATTGTTCAATATTCCCCTACCAACTCTCATGGTAGCCATTATAATATAAAATTATTTATATATGATATATATATATATATATTATCTCTATGTATCTTTATTTTTTATTTATATCATACCTTTATTCTTTCCATAATGTGTAAATATGTTAACTTCATTTGAGGAAGTGTGGACTACCACCCCCTCCAAGTGATATGACTCATTCATGCCATAAATGGAATGTATAAAGGATGAAATTAAGGAAATTATGTAACATATATGAAATATATATTATACTATAATTAAAAAATACCTATGTAACATTTAATTTACATTTCTTTAATATGAAAAACAAATTATTGTAGAATTCATGCGTACGTACGACCTACCGTCTCCATGAACGGTGCATTACATTTCTTATCTCCAAATGTTATAAACTATTATAAATAAACATATATTCAGGATATATATGATATTTTAATCAAGAATACTATTATCTGGATAATGTAATTTTGACCACACAGATAGTTTTTAATTATAACAAGGTCATTTTTTACTCAAATACTGAATAACAATAAACGACCGATATGAGATTGATTAAATATTTGAATGTCATTTAAAGGTAATAAGTGATATAAATGGAATGATAATGTTGAAAAATGTTTTTAAGAAAGTATAAAATACTTCCAGTTTGTTATTTTGGGAGATAAAGAACAAACCAGACAAGTCAGACCGAAGGTAAGGGAAATTCTTAACCTAATTTCACGTTTTTAGTTTAACATTATATTCTTGGTTATGTAATGAAATGATTATGTGAGAAATAAATGTTGATTTACTATATTGTATTTATAATTTCTTTACGTGTACTTATAGTTAATAAACAGAATCATGATATTTTATTTACAAAATGATCTTTGAAAGGAAATTTCTAAACTCAATTTCAACTCATTGGGATTTACGCATAATTCGTTGATTATATTTTTCCATGATTGTGTGTAAAATCAATATTTATATATTTATGTTTTTATTTCCATTTAACTTAGTGTGGATATACCTTTTCTTAACATAATCACCCCATTTTTAAATTCTTTAATCATTTATATGATCTTTGTATGGGATTTCATCTCAAATTCACATTCCCTTGAGACTTATTTGTTATTATGCACCAGTTCACTTTTATTTTCTGTATATACTATACATTGACATATTATGTCATGAATGTCCTTATTCTCATGATATTATATATTTTTTTAATTTTATTCTTTAATGATTTTTACTCAAGTGTTTATCATGTGGTAAGAGATTCTTTAACAAAAACATCATTTTAAATGTTTTTACGATTTATTATTCTAAATATTTCACATTAATGACCATGATTTCAAAATGTGTTTAAGTATTTATTTATAAGGACATTAAAATTTTAAAATGTTAATTACTATAAAATTTTCAAAGTGTTATTTGACACTTTGTTTAGAACATATTTTTTAATGTTTTAAATGTGTCTTTTAAATTTGATTTACTATGTAAATATATTGAACTGATATCTTGTGAGTTCAATGTGGAAATTTTATCTTTCCTTCATAATTTTTTATGTGTTATGATTATGTTATGGTTATTGGGAATTTTTTATGTATATGGGTGGTTTCATGATAAATTGAGGGTGGGTGAGCCTGAGATAGCTCTCTAATGCATTGGGTAATGTGACAGAGGTAAATGATAAAGTTTATCCTATGACATTTAGGGAATATATTGTGATGGGTATTCTAAACATAACCATAAAGGTTACTCTCTATGTATTTGTGAAATCTATAATGTATGTACGTTATGGTTTCCACAAGATTCCATTGTGATTTATGATTTTAATGAGTTATTCCTAAATCTTATGATTTCATGGGGTATGTTAAAGAGCATATGTTTTACGAGTGAAAAGTTAGATGTCATTGATTCTTATATATTCATGGAGTTATGTTTTCTTTATTTATTTAATGTCCCTTTCTGATCTTTTTTTGCTCATGCCATGTTTTTTAAATGTTTTTAACAATGTATAAGGAAGGGTAAGAGAAAAGGATAATTCAAGAAGATTTATAACATGAAAATAATTCTTGTTTTATTTAAGGAGTTTTATTGTTGAAAAAAATTGGATAGAGTATATGTGTCTACATTTTAATATTTGATATTTCATGTAACAGTTAAGGCCTAATTATCTAAAACTATAAACTCAAAAAGATCCTCAATGCGGAGTCTTTACATAGCTAATACTTATGTAATGTTTAATGATATAGCCTTATTGTTAGTATCAGAGGTCAGATTAGATAAAATTAGAGGTTAGGATATTATATGGTTGTATGTAAAGGATTCCAAATAACCAAGTGGGTTACAATCCTATGAAAACTTTTTGATGGTTTTGGTAAAATAAGTTGATTGGATAAAAACCTGAACAATGGAGATATAAGGAGGTTGATGTATTAGAGTACTATAAAAGTTTTTATGTTATCCTTACCCTATATAGGATTATGTTTTTCATTAATAATACTTTATTTCATGGTGAATTGTTGATTAATTTCAACAGATTAAGGATCATTTTTCAAGAATGAAGGAAACAGATCTTACACAACCTTCTTAATCCTCTCAGATTACTTGATCATCATTAGTATGGAAAAAGCATGTTCAAATTATTTTGAAAGATTCTTGAGTATTCAAATAGCATACAAGAATTTATTTGATTAATCCCAAACCTACTAAATTCTAGAACAATTTTATGGGTTATAATATCTTTTTCATATGATTTCAAGATTTAAAAATTTTCAACACTATCGAAAAGTGAAATTACAGAAGTGGTTAAATGTTCAATTTTTGAAAATATGACAACATGCTGAAAGATAAGTGGAATATCCTAAAGATCCTGATATCTTGATTCAAGGTATCATTTATTTTCTTATCCATAATGAATGAATCATATTTGGATTAATATTTATAAATTATGAGGATATTCATTCATCATGAATGATGTATTAAGAAATAAGGTGGAAATGAATAGTTAATGGATTATGAAGAATACTGAATGATTAATAATTCAATGAAAATGGAATCAATAGTTAAGGTAGATTATAGGATGATGAAATGTTTAAAAGTATTAATGCCTTATTGATGATGGGATTACTTGGGAAGACATTTTTTAGTATATTAACCCTGAAGTTGATATGTGAAAATTTTATTAAATAAATATATATATTTTATTGTTTGGACATACTAGATAACCTTAGGGTTTCATATCAACTTTTTTTAGGTGGATTATGGTTATTACATTTTGGGATGAAAATGAATGGTATTAGATAACCTTTGAAGATAAAGAGGGTTATGGTTATTTTTGAAGGAATTATCTTATTTTTGAGAATTTTATAAGAATTATATAGTTTTAGAAAAAGGAAAACCCACAAGATGGGCGGCGACCTGTCGCATCTGGAAAGGCAATGGGAATCGAACCCAAAATCGAAGGAACACATGGTCAAATCACCTACCACTAGCCTACGTGAAGTACCTGTTTAGTATGACTTGTTCCTTTTGGATAAATGATTATATGAATTAAGAATAAGTTTGATTTGTGATCTTATGGTTTATCAAATGGATATCCTTAGTATAGAAAAATTATTTGGTGATTAAGTGATAAATGTTCTATTGGAAGATGTTCTCTCTTTTAAGAACACTATATTCCAAATGGAAATACAGTAATATAGGATTTAATTTGTGGAGTAATGGTTGAAAATTTGTTCTTTAAGAATCTATGTTTTTATTGTGGACATATAGTGATTTGGGTTATTTATAGAAATGATTAACCTATCATAAGTTAATATTTTAATATATTAATTACTTTTTAGTATAAGACTTTAAGATTAGTGTATATTATTTAGAGATAAATTTTAAGATTTATCATGGAAGACAATGTGATCAACTCCTTCTGAATTTTGGGTTTCAATCTTAGTTTTAATTATTTTTAATAATTTTAAGGATAAATGTGTATTGAATGGTCTTTGTTGAACTTTGGGTACTATTTTTTGAATTTTGGTGACTAAGAGTAATATTTCTTTTTATAATTGATTGTACTTTATGGGGATTATATGTTCTTGTACTAAAACTTTTGGTTATGGTTAATGTTTAAAGATAGGGAAAATATATATTTAATCTTTTTTAGATTATGTGATTCCCGGGAAGTCGATTCTAGCTCTTTATATGTGACCAAGTCATATTTAATACTCATTGTTTGTAGAAAATATGTCTTTGTGATATAAATTTATTAATGGATAAAACACTAATTCAAAGGTAAGTATATTTCCTTATGTTCTTATTCAATATCAAAAATAAATTCCCCAACATTATGAAAAGAAACATAAAAGAAAAAAAATTCTAGGTTACTTTTCCTACTAAGGAATCAATGAACATTAAACCCATCATAATTTTATGGTTTTCTGGTAGTTAACTTTCTTCTTATCATGTTTTCTATCACACACTATTATAACTTAATGGTTTTTTATTCTTTCATATCTAGGTTTTCCAACATGGAATCCTACTTTTTGTTACCTCTAGTGACCATCGTACATCAATTTATTTCTTTTAACGTGATAGTTTTTTTGACTCATTTTCCGATATGGGATATTCAATGAAGTATCCAAACCCAATTTTAAAATTGTGAGGACTCAATTTCCAAATGGGGAAATGATGTAATGACCCAGGTATTTATAGAATAATAATTTTTATTTTATATTAATATTTCTGAATATGATATTATATTTACATTAAAGGGTATGATTTTTCTAATAGTGTACTCAACATGCAACAACATTTTTCTATGAAATATTACATTGCACACATATTTGAGTTATAACAAAAAAAATATTATAATTACATTATTATTTTAAATGGTAGTTAATGTCTAGCCATTATATTGAGGGGAATGAACAAAACTAACTAAAATATGATTAAACATATTTTTTAAATGTATTTACATTTATCTAATAAATTTTATATACTTAAAATAATAATGAATCTCTTTTTAATCACGATATACATTAATATTTTTAAAAGGACTTTTTACCACCTTTTGGTGGAAATCCACTTAAAAATATATGTTTTGCCACTTTTATAATTTTTATGGGACAAAATAAGCTTTTTATATAGAATAGGGACACCAAAATTTACTTTGGATAATTTTTTTGTAATTTATTGATGAAGTTCATTTTTATGAATAGTTAAAAATACAACATTTGTAATTTGAAAGTGTCTTTTCAACTAATTTATTTATATAGTTAGATTGTACTTTTAATTGGTTTTATAGTTTAATTGGATTAATATTTTATCATTTAATCCAATTTTGGTCTTTTTAAGTAATTTCCCATTGAAATTGGACATAAACACATGTCAATATTTTGATAGTTATTACTTCTTAAAAACCTACTTTTGGTTTTGACTACAAGAATTAATTTCCATTAATTACTCCATCTTTAATTATTTAAATTTGGAAAAATGGATTCAATATTTGGAATTATAAGGTCCATATTTTGTGAATAGGTACCCTTTATTTCTATACATTATGAATTGTAACTTTAGTAATTATTTTTTATCATGGTTAAAGGGTAAATCTAGTAAATAGGCATAAAAATTAAATTATATTAATATTAATCTACACTAACACATCTCCAAATCCAATTTTATGATATTTTTACGACCATGTGAATAATTGGGTCTATTTTGAGTCCCCATGAAGCCACTTGGGTGTGAAAAAGACATTTTATGAGAAATAATTTAAAGTAAAAGGAAATATAACATAAACATGTATTTTTTACTAAAAGAATTTTAATATGGAGTTATATAACTGATCATTTTGACTATAAATAGTAATAAGTAATATTAATATATTTACTATCTCTTAGTTTTTCATTTTTTATTTTTAGAGATTAAATAAATAAATTTATTTATGACACAATAATGATGCAGTGATTACTTCATTAATAAAGGATTCAAATAAATGATATTGAAAATATTAAAATAAAAATAATTTCACTATATAGATTTCATCCAAGAATTTTATGGATTATATTGAAATATTATCTTTGATTAAATTCCTTTGATTCAAAGGGATCAGGTTGTTATGAATTTGTAAAAAAGTCAAGTATGAATAGCGTCCAAAATTGACATAATTCATAAATTCAAACATAAAATAGCGTATTAAATGATGTTAAATTTTTAAAAATATAAGATTCAACAAAATGTATAATAAATCTCAAGATATTTCATAAATTTATTTTTGGGGGAAATTTGACATTATATGGTTATTAAATTAACCCACAATGGGTAAATAACATGATATCACTATAAGGTTAAAAGGGATAAATAAGGATTAAATGAAATATATAAGGATAAAAAAATATTCAAAACATGTCTAAAAATTATTGGATTATGGGTATTAAAACCTTAATAATTTTATATTCTAATTTAATGTGTTTCGGACCTTTTTTAATAAAAATTGAATTTATAATAATTTAATATTTCAATACATTCCTGAAGTGGCCCTCCTCCCACTTTTAAAAGGTCACCACCTCTACCCACGTAACTAAAACCTCTAAATATACTTGAATTATCCCAACTCCACCCAAATAATCTCCCAACATCCCTACATTACTCCTAGAGGACTTACCTTGGTCTTAAGGAAATTCAAGGAAGCATGTTGGCTGAAATCAAAATAAGTTACCTGATTTAGAGGTAACATTTTCTCTCAAGTTCAATTTATTTATTTTTCTTCTCCACTTAATATTATCATATTATTATTTGATTGAATAAAAAAATTGTATAAAAAATATACTAGGATGTTTTTATTTTATGTATTTTTACTACACTTACACACACCTCCATCTAATGGATAGAAACATATTGTTTCTATGTACGGTGAACTACTACATCACGAAATGACGATAAATCAATTATCTCCTACCACATCTCATGGTAGAAATTATGATGGAACTATATTTATATATCATATATATTATATTTATATTTTCTATATTCTTATTTATTTTTTATTTAAATCATACTTTTATGCTTTCCATAATGTGTAAATATGATAATTTCATTTTAGGAAGGGCGGATGAACGCCCCCTCAAAGTGATATGACTCGTTCATGCCATATATGGAACATATAAAGTGTAATATTAATTAACATATTTAACATATATATCATATATATTTTACTATAATTATAAAATAACTATGTATCATTTAGTATTCATTCCATTAATATGAAAAAAAAGTACTAAAAGTACATTTCATGCGTACGTACGACATACCGTCTCCATGAGCGGTGCATTTGATTTCATATCTTAAAATGTAATATACTCTTATAAATATATATATATATAATTGATATATGTGATATTTAAATCATGAATAATCATCTTGTGATAATTTAATTTTGACCACACGGTGGTTTTGTAATTATAACAAGTTTATTTTAGACTCAAGTACCGAATATCAACAAAACGACCGATATGAACTTGACTAATTATATTAATGTTATAGAAATGTAATAAGTGATATAAAAGTAATAATAAACTTGAAAATGTTCTGAATAAAGTATAAATTACCTTTAGTTTATTATTCAGTGATATATAATCAATAAACAAGACATGTCTGACTCAAGGTAAGGGAACTACTTAACCCAATTTCCATTTTTTTGTTTAATCTTATATTCTTGATTAAGTCATGATATGATTATGTGTGAAATAAAATTTGATGTAATGTAATGTATTTATAATTTATTTAAGTGTACTTACATTTAATAAACCTAATTGGACTATTTTATTAACAAAATGATATTTGTAATGGAATTTGTAAACTTAATTTCCAATCATTGGGTTTTAAGCATACTTTGATGATTATATTATTCCAAGTCTATGTGTGGAATCTCTATTTATTTATTTATTTTTTAATTTCAACATAAAATTTTTTAGATATACTGTTTCTACACATAATCACCCCATTGAAAAATTCTTACATAATTTATACGATCTTGGTTAGGGATTTAGTCTCAAATTCATATTCTATTGAGACTTATTTGTTGTTATGCATCAATTTACTTTTATATGGTGTATATATTATCCATTAAAATGTTATATCATGAATTTACTTATTCTTATGATATTATAAGTTTTGTTTAATGTTATTCCATAATTATTTGTATTTATTTTTTTATCAAGTGGTAATGGATTATTTAACTAAAACACCGTTTAAAATGATTTAATGATTTATTCTTGTAAATCATTCTCATTAATCTCCATGTTTTCAAACTGGGTTTAAGGATTTACTTATATAGACTTTAAATGTTTCAAATTTTAATTACTTTAAAAGTTTCAAAGTGGTATTTGACACTTTGATTCAAAAAAATATTCTTTTTAAATGTATTACATTTGTCTTTTAAATAGTATTGATTATGTCAATATATAGAACTGATATATTGTGATTTCAATGGGTATATGTTATCTTTTGTTTATGATTTTTTATGTGTTATGATTATGTTATGGTTCTTGGGAATTGTTTATGTATATGGGTGGTTCTGTGATAAATTGAGAAAGGGGGAGCCTGAGATAGCTCTCCAATGCATTGGGTAATGTGATAGAGGTAAATGATAAGGGTTATCCTAAGTGTTTAGGGAATATACTGTGATGAGTATTCCAAACGTAACCATGAAGTTCACTCCCTTTTGAGGTTGTGAAAGCTACAATGTAAGTATGTTATGGATTCCACATATATCCATTATAATTTATGATTTCTAGGAGTTATTAATAAATCTTATGAATTCATGAGGTATGTTGAAGAGATTATATTTTATGTGTGAAAATTGTGATTTCATTTATTATTATGTACTCATTGAATAATGTTTTCTTTCCATATTTTATATCCCTTACTGATATTTTTATGTTAATCCCAATTTTTTTTAAATGTTTTTCACATGGTATAATGAAGGTTAAGAGAATGTATGAACTCAAGAAGATTTATATCTTGAAAATAATTCTTGTTTTATTTAAGGATTTTTATTGTTGTGAAAAAATTGGATAGAGTAGAAGTGTCTCCATTGTAATATTTTATATGTAATATAATAGTTATGGCCTAATTCTCTAAAACTCTAAACATAAAAAGATCTTCAATTTTAGTTCTTGACATAACTGAATATTTTTTAACATTTAAGGATGGGGCCTTGTAGTTGGTATTAGAGGTCAGTTTATATAACATTAGAGGTTAGGGTGTTATCAAGGTTTAGGTAAAGGATCCCATATAACCAAGATGGTTATTGTAATATGAAAACTTTTAGAGGGTTATAGTAAAATAGGTCTATTGGATAAAAACCAGATCATTTGATATAAAATTATGTTTATTGATTAGAGTAATAAAAAAGTTTTTATGTTATCTTTACCCTATAAGGAATATTTTTTTTAAGAATAATAATTTTTTTCGTGTTTAAGTGTTGATTCTTTTCAACAGATTAAGGATCATTTGTCAACATGTAATGAAAGAGATATTGGACAACCTTTTTATCCCTCCCTGATGATTTGATCATCACTATTGTGGAAAAATCCTATTCGATTGATTTTGACAACTTCGTGAGTATTCAAATCAACTGTAAGAAATTTTTTGAGTTATCTAACACCTACTCATTTCTAAAACATTTTTATGGTTCATGGAATATTTTTCATCTGATTTCAAGGTCTCAACATTTCCAACTCTATCAAAAAGTAAAATTACATAAGTGGAGATAAAGTTTACATTTTGAAATTAGGATAACATGCCAAAAGAGAAAGGGAACATCCTGAAGATCATCATATCTGGATTCAAGGTATGATTTAGTTTCGTATCAATAATTAATGAAGCATCTTTGGATTTATATTTATAAATGATGGGGATATTTTATCTTTAGGAATTATGTATTATGAAATAAGGTGGAAATTCCTAGTTAATAGATAATAAATAATGTTAAATGAGTAATAAGTCTATATATAAGGGATACAAGATTTATGAAAAATTGTAGGATGGTTAAATGTTTAAAATTATTAATGATATATTGATGGTTTGGTTACATTGGAAGACAGTATTTCGTACATCTAACCCTGAATTTTAATATGTGAAAATATTATTCAAGGATGAATTATCTTTTCTTTTGTATACATAATGGATAACCTTAGGGTTTCATATGATCTTTTTTTTTATGATTAATGGTCATTACATTTTGGGATGTTAAATGAAAGGTATTAGATAACCTTTGAGGATAAATTAGCTTATGGTTATTTTTTAAAAAATTATCTTATTTTTTATAATGTTATAAGAATGATATGGTTTTATAAAAATAAAAACCTATAGGATGGTTGATAACCGGTGACATCGGCAAAGGCCATGGGAATTGAACCCACAATTGAATGGTGATAAGAGCACATTGCCTACCACTGGCCTACGTGTTGTTCCTAGCTAGTATGCCTTATTTTTTTTGTTAAATTATTTTTTGGATAAATAATAAGTTTATTTTGGGAACTTATGTTTTATCAAATAGATATCCTTAGTATAAGAAAATGATTTGGTGATTAAGTAATAAATGTTATTTTGGAAGATGTTCCTTCTTTTAGGAAAACTATATGGCTAAGGAAAATATACTACTATGTGATTTCATTAGTGGAGTAATGGTTGAAATATTATTATAGATGAATCTATGTTTTTTGTGTGGACATGTGGTGATTTGGGTTATTTATGGAAATGACTAACCTGTCATAGAGAATATGTGATTAAGTTTATTACTTTTAAGTATGATAGTTTAAGAGTAGTCGATGTTATTTGGAGATAAATGTTAAGATTTATCGTGGAAGTCTATGTGATCAAATCCTTCAGAATTTTTTGTTCCAATCATAGTTTGGATTATTTGGAAGAATTTTATAGACCATTGTGTATTGATTGGAATTTCATTAAATTTGGGTATTGTGTGTTGAATTTTGGATATTAAGATAAGTATTTTTTTTATTATAGATTATTCGTTTTGGGGATAATTTGATCTTGTACTAACCATATTGGTTTTCGGTAATGTCTAAAGATATATGAAAATTTATAGTTCATATTTTATGAATTATGTGATTCTATAGAAGTTGATTCTATCTCTTCATATATGACATAGTCATCTTTAATACTCATCGTTAGTAGAAAATATGATTTTGTGGAAGAAATTTATTAAAGGATGTAAATCTACTTGAAAAGTAAGTATATTTCCTTATCATATTAGTAAATATCATAAATAAATTCATCAACATTATGAAAAGTAACATAAATAAAAAACATTGTCTGTTAACTTTTCCAACTGGGGAATCAATGGTCGTTTAACCCATCACAAGTTTACGGTTTTCTGGTAGTTAAATTTTTTCTCATTATGATTTCTATCACTCTCCATCAGAACTTGATGGTTATTTTTTCTTCCATATCCATATTTTCCAACATGGAATCCTACAATGTGTTATCTCATGTGACCTTTGTACTTAACTTTCATTATTTTAATGTGATAGTTTTATTGAATCTTTTTTTGATGTGGGATTTTCAAAAATGTTTCCAAGCCCAATTTTCCAATTACGAGGACGCGATTTCCAAAGGGCAGAATAATGAAATAACCCAGGTATTTATAGAAAAATACTTCCTCGTTTCCATTAATAATTATTAATAAGATATTATTTTTAAATTAATGGGGAATATTTTTTCGATAGCGTACTCAACACACAAAAATTAGTTTCTTTGAAATCTTACGTTGCACACATCTTTGAGTTATACGAAAAAATAATATAATATTATTATTATTTAAAATGGTAGTTAATTTCTAGCCATTGTTTTGGTGGGAGTTAACATAACTAACTACAATATGATTATAAATAATTTTTAAATATATTTATTTTTATCCAATAAAAATTAGAGGCTTAAAATAATAATGAATCTGATTTTATGCATGAAATACTCTAATATTTTTAAAAGGTCATTTTACCACCTTTTGATGGAAATCCCTTTTTAAATATAGTATTATCCACTTTTACATGTTCAATTTTACAAAATAATGTTCTTATATTAAATCAGGACATCAAAATTTACTTTGGATAAAATTTGGGTAATTTTCTGATAAACTTTATTTTTTAATGAATAGTGAAACATACCGCATTTTTTATTCAAAACTGTCTTTTCATCTAATTTATTTATATAGTTTGATTGTTCTTTTAATTAAATTTTTAGTGTAATTTTATTATGTTTTTATCATTTAATCCAACGTTGGTAATTATAAGTAATTACCCATTGAAATCGGCCATAAACCCATGTCAATCTTTTTGTAGTTATTACTTCTTAAAAACCCGCTTTTTGGTTTTGACAATAGGAATTAATTTTAATTTAATTAATGAAACTTCCGTGTTTCGAATTTTTAAACATTAATTCCATATTTTGAATCATAAGGTACAAATATTGTGAATATTTACCTTTTATTTCTAGACATTTTTAATAGTAACATCAGTAATTATTTTATTTACCATGGTTAAAAAAAGTTAGTAAATAATAGAAAAAATAATATTATATTAATATTAGACTACCCTAAAACATGTACTAATCATATTTGATGATATAGTTCTTACCAGGGGATACTTGTATCAATTTTTGTTCCCAATGAAGCCCCTTTGGTGTGAAAATGAAATTTTATAAGAATTAATTTAAATTAAAGAGAAATAGAACATTAACATGTATTGTTTACAAAAACAATTTTAATATAGGGTAATATAACTGATCTATTTTACAACAAATATTATTTATAAATATAAAATTATTTTTTATCATGGTATTTTATTTAAAATTTTTAGATATTAAATAAATAAATTTATTTATAACACAATGACGATGCAGTAATTGCATAATTAATAACGGATTCAAATAAATGATATTATAAATATTAAAATAAATGTAATTTGATTATTTTGATGACATAAAATAATTTTATGGGTGATATTAACATATTATATTTCAGTTAATGCATTATTATCTAATTAATCATATTTTATAAATTTTTAAAAAAATCAAGTATGAATAGTTTAGAAAATTGACATAATTCATAACATAAAAGATAAAATAGTTTATTAAATTATATTAAATTCATAAAAATATAAGATTAAGAAAAATGGGTAATAAATTTCCAAATATGTCAAAATTACTTTTTTTTCTACATGGTATTTCAATTAAGTTAACCCACAATGTGTAATTAAATTGATATCACTCTAATATTAAAAAGGGTAAAATAAGGGTTAATCAAAAAAGATAAGGATAAAAAATATTCAAAACTTTTATAAAATTATTAAATGATGTTTTTTCGAACCAATATCATATTATCTTTGAAATAAATTTATTTTTAACCATTTTTAATCAAAATTGAATTTATAATAAATTAATATTTATAGTCTTTCCAAAAGTGACCCTCCTGTCTCTTATAAAAGGACACCACCTCTACCCACATAAATCACACCTATCAAGCCCCTTGGAGTGTCCAAAATCTGCCCAAATATGATACCAACATCAAAACCTTCCTCGTAGAAGACTTACCTTGGGAAAAGAGAAATTCAAGAAATATTTTTGGCACAAATCTTAATAAGTTACCCGATTTTGAAGTAATGTCTTCTCTCAAGTTCTTTTATATGATTTTCCTTATTCACTCCCTATGATCATATTATTATTTTATTACATAACAACACCAGTATCCTCAATATACTAGGATTTTGTTTTGAGAAGTATTTTAACTGTACTTACACACACCTCCATCTAATGGATACGAACATACAGTTTCTGTGAACGATGAACCACTGCCTCATGAGACGATGATTTTCAATTTTCTCTTACCTATTCTAATGGTGGAAATTATGATGGAAATGTATTTATATATGATAAATGTTATATTTTTATTGTCTATATACATATTTATTTTTTATTTACATCATGCCTTTATTCTTTCCATAATGTGTATATACAATAATTTCATTTCAATAAGTGCAGACTACCACCCCTGAAAATGATATGACTCGTTCATTCCATAGATAGAACATACAAAAAATAAAATTAATGAAATTATGTAACATATGTAACATATATTTTATACTTTAATTATAATATACCAATGTATCATTTAGTATTCATTCATTTAATATGAGAAAGAAATTAAAGTAGCGGTCATCCGTACACACGGCCTACCGTCTCCATGAATGGTACATTTTATTTATTATCACCAAATTTTATGTACTATTATTAATAAATATATATACTAGATATATATTATATTTAAATCATGAATATTATTCTATAGGTAATTCACTTTTGACCACATGGACAATTTTTTATTATAACAAGTTCATTTTCGATTAAAGTACCACATATAAACAAAACTACCGATTTGAACATGAATAATTATAAGATTTTTATAACAATGTAATAAGTGATATAAAAAGAATACTAAACTTTAAAATGGTTCTCAATAAACTTGAAATTATTTTTTGTTTATAATTTAGGGACATAAATAATGAACGAGACTTGTCGGACTCAAGGTAATGGAACTTCTTAACCCAGTTTCCATTTTTTGGGTTAATATTAAATTTCATGATTATGGTGTGCTATGATTATGTGAGAAATAAATTTTGATGTACTATCTTGTATTTATAATTGACTTATGTTTAATTATAGTTAATAAACTTAATTGGTCTATTTTATTTACAAAATGAGCTTTTTCATGGAATTCGTAAACTCAATTTCTACTCATTGGGATTTACGCATACTTTGTTGATTATATTATGAAAAGATTATGTTTTGAAACAATATTTATTTATTTATGTTTTAATTTCCACTTACCATTGTGTGGATATAATATTTCAACACATAATTACCGCTTGATAAATTCTTACATCATTTATATGATCTTTGAAATGGATTTTGTCTCAAATTTACATTACATTGAGACTTATTTATTGTTATGAACTGATTCACTTTTATATTGTGTATATATAGTCCATTGATATATTATGCCCTGAATTTCCTTATTCTCATGATATTATAATTTTTGTTTAATGTTATTATTTAATGATTTTTATTCAAGTGTTTATCAAGTGGTATGATATTCATTAACTAAAAAATCATTTTAAATGTTTTCAATATTTATTTTTTTAAATATTTCTCATTAATGTCCATGTTTTCAAAATGAGTTTAAGGATTTATTTATATGAACATTAAATATTTAAAATTTTAATTCGTATAATAGTATCAATGTTGTATGGGACACATTGATTAAAAATCTATTCTTTTTAAATGTTTTAAATGTGTCTTTTAAATTGGATTGATTATGTCAATATATTAAACTAATATCATGGTATTTTAATGTGGAAATTTTATCTATAATTTATGCTTTTTTATGTGTTATGATAATGTTGTGGATATAGGGCATTGTTTTTGTATACTGGATATTATGTGATAATCCAAGGGTATCCGATCCGGAGATAGATCTCCAATGCATAGGGTAACGTGATGGAGGTAAAAGATAAATTTTCTTCTAATATATATATGTAATATATTGTGATGTTTATTCCATATGTAACCATGAAGCTTACCACCTATTTATCTTTGAATGATACACTGTAAGTATGTTATGTATTCTAAATGTTTCCATTATGATTTTCTATATAAATAAGTAATTCATGAATCTTATGATTTCATGAAGTATGTTAAAGAGCTTATGTTTTATTAGTGAAATGTATGATTTCTTTTATTTGTATGTATTCGTGGAATAATGTTCTCCTTACTTATTTTATATCCCTTACTAAGCCTTTTAGGCTCATCCAAAATTTTTGAAATGTTTTTCATAGGTTTTAAGGCAGGGTAAGAGAAAGTAAAAAATTATGAAAATTTATATCAATATATGAATTCATGTTTTATTTAAGGAGTTTTATTGTTGTGAAAAATTTGGATAGTGTATAAGTGTATACATTATAATATTTGAGTTGTAATGTAATAGTAATGGCCTAATTAACTAAAACTATAAACCTAAAAATATCTTCAATATGAATTATTGACTTTACACAAGATTATGTAATTTTTAATGATGGGGCATTATACTTCCTCTCATACCTATTGTAAATACTTGACCCCAGTTACCCAAAGTTGGTGCGTTATTTTACTAAATTGTCAAATTAAAAGGAATATCAATCCCAAAGATCTGAATTGTTTAGTAGTTTTGGAAAACAATATATATACATATGTTCAATATAAAACATGAAATTAAATACAACATATAAATTCCATTAGAATAATAAAAAAACCTTGATTTTACCTAGAAGTAAATCATAATATACTTCTTCTCATCGAAGGGGAAAATAAAACATAATAAAATGGTGGTATAAAATTCTCATTAATGGTATGTAATATAGTGGAATTATTCATAAATTAAAACACTAGGCATGGTGATAAACTAAAAACACATGCCTTTAAACATATTCTTGAGCATAATATGAGAGGAATAAAAGGTAAATGAATAATTTCATAATAAAACATGACCATGGAAATTATACTCATCGAATAATCACATGGACTATCACTTAGTTGTTTCATAATGAGGGAATTAATAATTTGGGTCATCATAACCATTCTGTCAAGGTCTCATTCCATGAACATACCTAAATTGGTAAAAACCCAAATTAGTTTGTCTCATGAGACTTGTCAATGCATCGAGAGGGTATAACGGGCCCCACCTGACACTTATAAAGTCCAATTAGTTCCACATATGAAATGGACGAATCAGAAACAACATATATATTCATATTGAAACTAAAATAATGAAATTTGAAATCACATTCTCTAATCATTAAACATAACACAAACCATTCAAAGTAATATAATGAATGGTTTCAAGATATCACATTCGTAGTAAAAATAATCATAAATTGTTAAATAAAACATGGTATATGATTTAATAAATTTTTATCCCAATTAAACATATGAATAAAAAAGTGTGTTTAAAAAGATGAAAATACTCTGATAAAATCATCATGTAATTCTAGATAGAAATACTACTCGACTTTGAAAAGAAGCGTTCTTTTGAAAAAATATTTTTATAAAACAAGAATTTGATTAATGAAGTTTTTAATAAAAATATTAGTGATTTTATAAAAATAATGGTTCCCTAAAATATATTCTAGGGTGAATTTTAAAATAGATATGAATTTGAAAAGTTTCTTTAAAATGGGCTGGTTTATCACAATGATTTTTTGAAATATCGTTTTAAAACATGTAAATCCCCATAAAATAAAGACAAATTATGAATAGTACAATTATATATATAATTCACACAAACCTTTTAATGATTAAATAGTAATAAATATTAATTACACTGCGGTAATTAGAGAATAAGAGTAACCTAAATAAAAATGGAGGTTCTGGTAGAAAACCCTTATTGCATTATAATCAGTCGAGTCAAGTTCCCCAGAATTAAGAATCATAAAATGATCCATTAAATACCATGAAAATAAATATATTCATGATATAATACATCAATGGGAAGTATACATACACCATACACAAGAAATAGTGGTGAATAAAGAATATCTCACAAAAATGGAAGTGAAATGAGAAAATCATAACCTTATGTCAAAATATATTCTATGATTGAAAATAATGTTAGGGATAATAAAATTAAATACATTGGCTAATTAATAAACTCTTATAAATTTATTATTTTTATTATAGTTTGATTGAGTTCATTTGTGGCCTTATTTATGTGTGAAAGAGTTTAATTTCATTGTTCTAGAGTATTCATTTTCTTGGTTTTCAGGATCTGTTTGATTTTATATAAGTAATGGGATTCATGTTGAATGGATATAATTCTCCAGAATTGATTTTATATGACAATAAAGAATTTGAATTATATTAAATGGTTATATATTCCATTTTTTTATATGTTACATGGATGATTTATTAGATAAAACATTATGGATAATCATTTAGATTATATTAGTAGTGTTTGAATTATTACGAACTTGTTTTGTCTTGTGAATTAATATTAAGTATATATACTGGTTATAGAGAATTAAATAGGTTTTATTACTTATATTATAGTCTTTGTTTTACCAAAAACATGGTTTATTTACCAGAATTTATGAATAAATTAAAGAACAAAGGTTTGACATCCATGAAGGTTGTAAATTGGCACCTCTTGGATGATGATTTTGTTTTTAAAATAAACGAGAGAGAGCTTAGAGTTTGATGTTGTATATTTAGTTAAAATGATTTTATTCCAGTACATAGATGATAATAGTATTATCATGATCATTATGATATAGTATTTGAGGAGATAATGATAAATAAATAAGAAACTTGAAATGAAAATAATAGAAAAAATGAAGAGGATTTTGCATCTTGGATACTTCCACTTGAGAATCTACTTGAGGGGATTGATTTTTGTCTTTTGGAAACACCAAGAGATCTTATAAATGGGTATAATCTTGGGAAGAGTATTTGGGAAGAACTTTTATAGGATTTGTGTCTTATATATGTGATGATAAGAGATATTGAGTGGTAGTTTTTATAGTGGAGGAGAGGAGTTGTTTTTTAATATCTTATTCATTATTTTATTAATTTCCTCAAGAAAAGAAATAGAATTTGATTATTGTGGATAAAAATTAATAAGTGAATGTGAGTTCTAAATAATGTCTTTTTAAATCATCAATGATGCAAGGAATAATTTATTTATCTTATAGTGTATTAATATTGTAAATTACCTTTTTTTAATATTTAAAAAAAATACATGTATTTCAGAAAAATCCCCAAAATTAACCCAAAACAATTTTTGAAAGGTAGAATCAAAATATGG
This sequence comes from Viscum album, assembly GCA_963277665.1. Taxonomy (NCBI): domain Eukaryota; kingdom Viridiplantae; phylum Streptophyta; class Magnoliopsida; order Santalales; family Viscaceae; genus Viscum; species Viscum album. Next base: position 345,692,980 of record OY728141.1, read on the forward strand.
ACTCAATTTAATCAACATATTTTTCTATATATGAAAATTTTAATTTTTTATTAAAATCAACATTTACTTGAAAATTAATTTTTTTTAAAATTTAAACTGATTTTATAACACCATGAAAAATTAACTAATGTTTTTTAAAATGGTAATAAAATCATACGAAAACAAAATATTGATTTATCAATACATTATATGAAAATAAATTTTATCTTCACCATATTTATTAATTATACACTTTTAATGAAATATTTGTTACTCACAAAAATACGAACATGTAATTATTATTTAAAAATATTCACTTTCATATACTATTATATAATAATTTCATTTATAAGGTGCCTAAATTTTATTTATACTCTCATGGGTGATTTTACTATTAATAAGGGTCATATTACTATTAATAATGGTAAAATAACTATTTATAAGGGAGAAGTTACTATTTTAGAAAAAGTAAGTTGATCCTATCATACTCTAAATATCTTGCTGAACACAACTGAGTATGTCAGTTTTTAGAAATTCAAACCATATAAGCAGAAACATTTGGTTATAAAAGCTTATTTGTAAATACTTTGGGTGTGACATTATTATATAAAAATTGAAACATAATCTAGAAATTTATTATGACATATTTACTCTAATAAGGATTATTATTTTGATAAATATAAATTCAATCCTTACACAGAATAACAACTAACTGTACAATTGGAACGAAAATATGGTTTTTAGGAAAAACCATTCCATAGTTGATAACAAGTTGATTTTTTAAATTTTTATTTCTTTTATACTAACCACGTTATTTTTTTCCAGGAGTTAATAATTTATTTCATTATATGTAATTTCCATTTTACTAGTAAATATTCTAGATATAAAAGAATGTGTAGATGAAAAATTAAAAATGATAGTATAATAATGTAAATAAACATATAATATACCTAAAACCTCTTAATTTGAGGGTCATATATCTTATTTATAATTAAAAAAATAATATTTTTCATATTTATATTAATGATCATATTAATTCCTCCCAAATAGTAACTAACATTGGACATGAATTAGTGTAATAAAAAAACTAATTGAAAATATAACATTTCACTAATTTATTTTCATTACTATTATAACCATTTTCATTACTATTTTATTTATAGTCATGATACATGTTTATTAGTTTTACATATTAATAATAATTTACATGTTTCATAACACATTCTTAGGAATTATTCTTTCTAAACTTATGACAAGTGGGTAATTGAAATTTATTACCTTCATGTTTCATAAATGAATGATAAACAATTTATTTCCATAATATTTCTTCTTATCCTTGTTGTAATTAAATTCAAAAACCCCATATCATATTTATCATTACATTAAACAATTTTCTCATAACTTTAAAACTCTTGACTAATTAGAGCCCTTTGTGATAATATAATCAATATTAATTAAAATCAATCAATTTTACTATCATGGTCAATAATAGAGTTTGGTGCATATATAGAAAATCATATAAAATTATCATCATAGACATTAACCAATTCTTTTTACTTTATCTTCAATTCAAGGAATTTTATTTCCATTATTTTTCAAATAACTTTAGGAGAATTTTTTACAAGGAGGAGGTATTTAAATACAATCCATTCCATGGATGGAATTTCATCATTTTCATTAGTGTTCATAATCAATTACCACCATTGATGGGGTTCAACATAAAAATTATAAATAAATAGGGTTACCTTATGATGTTTTAAACATACCAGAACATCAAATATCTCCCCTAATTCATTAATCCATCCAACATCTTTCTCTGGGTATTTGGATCAATCAAAAAAATTAGGGTGTATTTTCATTAAATGATCCACTATAAGCATGTTCCTATGTATATAATTTTATCACTCTCTTTAATGGGTTCTTTATATAATAACCTATCTAAACATAGTAAATAATTCCACAAAATATTTGATTCCATACATTTTGAGATACATATTTAGAAGGTTATTATCCTTATTGTTCCTTCGTACTTTATCCACCCTATTTCATAATTGGAAAACCATTCTTAATAGACATGTATTAAATTAATCAACATATAACTATTCAAAAACTATCTCTAGATAATATTACCAAGTATTATAGCCTCTTTCAATTGTCATCTAAAATTATATTATCCTCTAGAAATATCTAAACCTTTTCTGGGATACCAACAGTAACACCTAGTAACTTAATGAACCCATTACTACATGAAATATAATAATGTTTTAACTTAATTAAATTTCTTGGAATTTCTCAGTTTACAGATTTAGATAATTAGTTAAAATAGTACCTGAAAAATCATAATATCTTTTTTTTTTCAGAGTTTCACTTTTTCCCAAAAATATTTCCTTATAAATGCACACTTTCTTCATTCAAGGTATCTCTCATATCTAGAATGGTTACTTCATCAAATTTTATAACAATACTAATAACATATGAAAAATAATTTTATAATGTAGTATAATAATAAAATGTTCATTAAGGGTAATAGAATAAAAAAACATTTAGTCACTTTTTAAACCTTAAACATCAAAAAACAATTTTCACCATATTCACAATGAAAATTTTTACTAAAAATAACTATTTAATGTTCCATTAAAACATCTTAATTTATTAATAGATTTCATAAAACACATAATTTATAAACATAATGGGAAAATAATAATTAGAATTGTTTCTTGAGAAACTTGATTACTTGGGAGTAACATTCTGTGAAAACAATACTTTCACCATTATATTAAAAAATCATAAAAGTTAATTAAAATCATAAGATCATTTTAATACCTTTTCAAATAAATATATTTCTTTTATTAACCACTCGGATAATATTATGAACTTACATAATAATTTATTCTGAAAGTAATACTTATAAGAAACTGTATATATAAATCATCTAACTAGATAAATTTTTTATCTCTTAAGAGTACCATATTATAGGTAAACTTTGTCACTTTACCAAATGCATTAGAGACTTATATCTGGATCACCTATCATTAAGATATTATTGGGCCCATTAATCATTTATTCAAAATTTCAAATAAATATATAACTAATATAACATATAAATAGTTTATTTTAGTTATGAAAAATATTTTTTAATTGTAATTTAATCACATAAAAAATAACACTTCCAATTATCTCTAAAAGATGTGAAGTTTTTCCCTTCTTAAATACTTATTAAAACATAAAGTTTAAAACATATTTTCCAAAGTTTTATATTTTAAAATAACCATGAGAACTTGAAGTGGAATCTTGTTAATAAAAAATTTCTACAATGGTATGAAAATGTTGTTGAGCCATACATTCTAGAAAAATCATTCTTCACATTGGTAAAAAACATAAAAATTACCCTTAATATAATTTTTTAGTATATAAATTTTTTATATTCTATATAAAAATTCATTTTTATCATTAATATACATTATAAACATGTAATCAAGTTCACTTATAAAATTTTTACTCACTAGTTATCCATTGTTACATAATTCCTTGGAGGGAGTTATAGGTCCCACCTATCACATAATTCAATCATACATGTGTGTGCTAGAAAACATTCATCCTATCATAAACAATGACAAGATATGGGTTCTATATTCATCGACCCAAAATCAATGAAATGAAATTAGTATCATTAATATTTCATAACATCATACCCTTTGGAATAAAGATATATATCATAATCATTTTATCAAAGAAGAACCATTGAAAATAAGTGGGTATCAAAAGCATATAACATTGAAAATAAAGGTTTCATAAGAATCATTCCCTAAAAACATAAAACATTCATGAAAGAATATAAATGGAACCATTAAATAAATTTCTAGAAGTCCTTTAATAACAATAATAAATTTCATCTTAAATGGAAAATAATTTTGAAAAAATTCCAAAGGAATTTCTTTAGGAATATTTTCTTTTTTCATTGAAAAGGACTCTTTAAAACATAAAACCTTTTAAAAAACATTTTCTTGAAAATAAAAATGAAAGGTTATTAAAAAATATTGGAAAAATTTTTTGGAAACCTTTTTCATTATAAACATATAAAAAGATAATCAAAACTTTTTGAAACCATTTTCCTTAAAACATTAAAAAGGAGCTTGAAACAATTTGAAAAACATTTTTCCTTTAAATCATTTAAAAGGAGATTAAAATATTTTAAAACCATTTTCCTTAAAAATATATAAAAGGGTCTAATTTTTTTTTGGAAAACCATTTTTCTTGAAAGCATATAAATGGTTATTTAGAATTTTTTTAAAACCATTGTACATGAAAAGCTATAAAAGGACTTTGAAAACATTTTGAAAACTAATTTCCTTCCAAACATTAAAATGAATATAGAAATAATTTTACAAAAAAAATCATTGAAAACATATAAGAGATGCTTTAAAACATTTGAAAATAATTATACATGAAAATATCTTTAAAAAAATCTCTAAAATTAACCTTTTAAAAAAGAAATTTAATCTTCAAGAAAATGTTGGTTGATAAATCCCTACATGCTAAATGAGGTAAAAATACTATTCTTTTTCCATAGTAAATAGGAATGAAAAATGACTTTTTGAAAAGGGAAAATAATATTCCTTGAAAATACTTATAAAATGGAAAGAGGGGTTACATTTTATTTTAAATATTATCAGAGAATAGTACAATATTCTCAAAAACCCTTTTTAGAAAACATGTTTTCGAAGGAACACGTAGTTTCGTACAAAGAGAGTGTAAAGTTGGGATTTATAAAAACACTTTCTTAAATATCTTATGTACTAAATAGTAGTAAAATAGTACTAATACATGAATATATCAAGGATAAACATAGGATAATAAAATTCAAGAGTTTTTATGCATGAAAGATCATAATATTTCATCAAAGGAATCATAATAAAAAAACAATCTCGATTAACAATGAGATTGTTTCAATAAACGGTTACAATATTTGTAAATTAAGATCATATTATCCATGTAATAAAATGAAATTTAATGAATCTTAAAATATCATTAAAATATTGATATTTCTCATATGAAATGTCAAATACACCTCATAAAAGAATGAGTGTGCATATTAGAACATGTGTCTCAAATGAGGAAAATTGATACAATACTAACTTACTGATCTGGTTACATTTGAAACATAAAACTAATAAAATAAATTTCATAGAATGGATATGTAAATACCCATACATGTAAGATTAATAATCATATAATAAATTTATGGGATGTTTATACATCACACAAAATAAAAGAGTGGTGATATTGGAATATATCTCACAGATATAAAAAGTGAGATGAAATTACCTTACCTAGTGTATTGACTCTCGTAGTACTCATTAAAACCTCTTATATGATATATTTATGTTTATTATAAATATTGTAAAGAAAAAATTTATTATATATAATACCATATATGTTTTTATTATTACTTTATATTACCCTCTTGTTAACAATTTTATGTTAAGGTTACAATTTAGGTAATATTCACTTAGTTTTTCACATGTTTCCTAATTTATTATATCATTGGTCCTTATAAATATATAATGATTTATAGAATTTAAAATAATATATAAATATCCTTAATATTCATTATATTTTTATTTAAACATTCTATAGAATATATATGTATGAAATGGAATACAACATTCAGGGAGATAGTAGGCCATACATACGCATGAATGCTACATCTATTTTATTAACACATTGAATGAAAGTAAGTAAATGAAATATATGTATATGTGAGAGGGGAATTTTGGGATATTAATAACACTAATAATGGGGTGAATTTGGTTTGGGTAATTTTTAATTAAATTATATATTTTTATGCCCATACGTCATGACCTATTAAGATCAGAATTCACATGTTACCTTTTACTTATCACATGAAATAATATGAAATATGTAAATAATATGCACATGATATTTCTACAAGTTTCACTACCCAATAAGAGTATCTTGACCTTTATGAACATGGGAATGACCAATACACATATTATCAACTTAAATGTTGTTACAAGTTATAGTGGGTTGTTTTAGAAAACAATCCTTAAAGCAGTGTGAGTATCTACACATTGGAGGGGGGAATAAAACAATTATACTTCCCTAAACTAGTGATAGCCTAGTACAACTTGCAACTCCTTGATTATTAATTATAATTCATAACAAGATAGTCTTATCCATATTGAAAAGGGTTTGTAACACTAATAAAGTCGTCAAACTATTGAGACCAGTTGGATGTCACACTAATGTTTGATCTTTTACTCTTTACTTATTGCTTTTTTAGCAGCATGCAAGTAACCCTTATTACTTATTCATAGCTGAAACCATTATATTATCAAAATATAATTCTCCATCTTCTCCAATTAAAAACCAACTTCACTTAAACCTCCTTTACTTATTTCTATAATCACAAACATCTTTCTTGATTGAAAAATCATTGAAGAACAACTCATCTTAGCGTCATCCCAGTTAAATATCCCTGAATAAATATCAATCTTTAGTTAGGAACACTCAATTATTCTTCTTCTTATATTATTTAATTATCATCCCAATTAGATCATTTATGCTTCAAGTATTCAATGTAGTCAAATTCAAATATGTTTTGACTATCTTTTACACATTACCATTTATTTGTGCTTCATCCTTCACATATTCATGCAAGCATGCATGAAATTTTTTCTTGTTCTTTGTCTCATTTCAAAACAATAGTTATGGTGTCTAATGGTTATATATGTGCACATGGAAGAATGCAATTTCTTCTTGGTGAAACCAACTATCCAGTTTTTTTTTCACAACACACACACAATTTTCATCTTCTCTTTATCACTTTTGCATGGTCACAAACCTAAGTGTCTCAAATCATGCACAATAGTGAATGTGATTCAGGCATGCATAGACCACCCATCTCATCATACTTTATTCTTCTTCACTAAAGTATACTCTTGAAAACTGTATGATTCTCTATCATGCGAACAGGAAGCATGATCTCCTTCATACTAGTTGTTAGATTAATAGTTCAGTATCTTCATAAAGCATAGTGGGAGTACTTGACTCAAGCACTAGATTACAAGTGTTAATATTTTTTGTGAACTCAAATGGTTTCATGGATTTCAAAACATCTTGAGATTTGGTGATACACATTGTGTTACCCATTTGCATCATGGAACTAGGTTCTTCATGAAGCTCATTCGATAGTGCTTCAAACTTATCGAAGGCCCGTGGGGATACTTTATTCATGACACAAGAATGGTTTGCGGAAATACCCTTCTTCCTAAGGCCTTGATGGATAATGGATATATTTTTTTCCCATTTCTTAACATAAAAGCACAAAAAAGCACAATTTTTGAAATGAGAGCTCTTGGCTATGCGGACAGTAGCTGATTTCTTGGTCTCAGTGCCTCTTCTTTTATAGGTGTGAATCAAATATTTTTCCACATTAAAATATCATAAGATCTAGTATATTTATGTATTTCATTCGATAAATCAAGATATTTGATTTTTAAGATCTTTAAACCCATGTAAAATATATTCTATATGTCTTGACTTATTTCCTTTTTGATCATGACTGCTTCTCCTCCAAGATATCCTCACTTTCATGTGATGGGAATCATATGCTCGTAATTTAAATGAAATCTCAAACTCATCCTTTCATGATGTGGCCTAAAAATTATGTTTTCTTTAGTTGTGACTTTTTCTTTGAGTTATCCTCATGCATTAAAGACATATATTTCATTCATGGTCTTGGTTTGATCCAATGACCCTCACAATGTTGGGATGATCCTCATTTGATATCCGGAAGTCAGTCATGGTGGTTCATCCCTCTTCTCTGGTGAGTAGTAGTGGCATTGAGAAGTGGAAGAATAATGATTGTGGCATGGCTAATGCAGAATTTGTGGGAGAATCAGATGGATCTTGTTCAATTCAACGAGACACATGATGTGATGGACGACCATGATGAAATGAGTTAGAAATGGGATTTGATGAGTAGTCAGGATTTTGCGCGAGTTGTGATGGATGACTGAGATCACTCAATTAATTAAAAAACTCATCACACATTGAAATGAACATAAAGGTAAAAAATGATTTATCTATCCAGCCACTCTGTTCAATGTTCAGAATTCACCTTCTCCATCCCCAGTACTGCCCTGTACTAGTTCTGTAGGTATGGTCTGTGCCAAATTCTTCACGGGCCCTTGGCCCAACCCTTTCATGGGATCACCCCCATGTTCTCATACAAACTTAAACGCGGCCTAACATTAGTCTGGTCAACTAACCAAGTGATCAACCCTTGGTAGTGGTCATCCTTGAGTCTCACATATTCTCTTGTTTGAGGATAGATGGTTTTCTAGGTTGGCTACATAATTTTTTATGTAAGCCCCAAAAAAATACTTAATTGAAAACTAAGTATGATAATATGTATTTAATGGACACATTATTTAAATATATGGACAAAAACCCACATCTTAAAACATCACACTCCTTCATCTATTCTTTTTTTAATATGAATTCCAAAGAACTTATTAATCCTCACAATCAACATCTTCATTATTATAGACAATGTATCACCTTTGATACATGTATTTAAACTTAGGGCTAGTGAAACAATCATCTAATTTAACAACATTGAGAATTGGCCAAGAATTGAATCCAATTCTATGTATCCATTACTCTTCTCCATTCACCATCACTTCAACCACCATGTATTAACTTTGGAATCATTCATCATATTAATCAACATTGAAAACCTTTGACAATATTTGACCAAAAATACAACTCATACACAAAGGTGGTCCCAAAAATATGTATATATATATAATATCATTTAATTATAATATTTAGGTCATATATATCATATAAGTTCATTAAACCTACCCTTAATATATTCCATGTACTGTGTGAATGGATCACATCGCTTTGTGGTGGCTCTAGTCGACACAAACTAAAACGAAATTATTTTATTTACACACGATGGAAGTTATTAATGTATGTTATAAATAAAAATTAAATAAGAATAAAGAAATTATAAATGTAATATATATCATATATAAATATATTTTCTATCATAATATCCACCATGAGAGGTGGTAAAGAAAAAAAGAACAATCATCATTTCGTGATGCGATAGTTCGGTGTACACGTAAAAAGTACGTTCGTTACCCATTAGATGAAAGTGTGTGTAAGTGTAGTTATAAAAATTTTCTTAATAACATCCTTGTATATTTAGGATAATTTTTTATTATAAAATCATGTAATAAAAATATATTATTCACTAGATAATGGAAATAAAATATTGAATCTTCAGGGAGGGTTTTACCTCTTAATTGGGTAACTCCTTTTGGTTTCCTCCAAAGGGTTATATTGGTGAAGTTCCCAATTGGGATTTAAGTATCATTGAGAGGGGGAGGGGTAAATCAGTGATGTCTTTTTTCCTTTTTATATTTCCTTGTATTTTTAAACCACATTCACCTCCTGTTAAAGAGTCTCTTCTCTTCTGAACACACACAACCACAAGAACACAAGATTTACAAGGTTCGCTACTCAGCAATAGTAGTTATTTCCTTGGTATGGTATAGAAATAATCTAGTACCACACAATCCACTAGAAAACAATCCTTTGATGTGGAATATAATGAGTAGGATATACCCTTACACTCGTATAGAACTTGGAAAACAATTTGCAAGTGTGTGTGCACCCCTTAGCACAAATAGGGAATTATAGTATTTCAATTCTTCTTTACAATTGAACAGATGTATTCTCTGAAGTACAAATCTTCACACTCTTACACGGAAGCCGATAAAAACTATCTTATTCACCATCGAATACGTTCGAAGACCAAATTTTTTTCGTGCAGCCTTTAGGGTACATTGTGCGCAATTCAAATGGCTTGAGTTTAAAAATTCCCTTTTGGCACGGAAAACTTTTTTCACGCAACTTCCTTTTTCACACAACTTTTTAATTTTCATGAAACTTCCCACTTTTTTGCACACTGTTCCTATTTTCACACAATCCTCTTTCTTTTTGCACAACTCACTTAGTGTATAATTTTATTCACTTTAGAGCTCAGTATTTCTCAATGTGTTGAGCCACACACAATGAGATAGGGTCACCAAGTATTTATAGGAAGTTTTAAATCCAAGAGAAAAGCACTAATATGCACGTAAAACCCCTTCATGCGCGTAAAAACTCTTTCGTGTGACATCATATTTCGTGCAATGCTCCAATTTTTTTCGCACCTCATGACTTTTCCATTTTTTGAGCATCTGATCCCAAAACACCTCTTGCACAAAAAAAACTTCATTTCTCTATTTTTCACACCAAGCCAATATTTCTCACACCACTTTTTTCGCACACCATGCTAATATTTCGCGCAATGCTTTATTTAACAGGCATACCACTGATATTTCATGCAGCCCCAAAAATATTGCGCACAACATTTTTATTTTTGGTGCACCCCTTTGATATTTTTCACATCCCACAAATATTTCACACAGTCTTCATTTTTTTCCTGCACTCTTCCCAATTTATTGCTCACTGCATGCCTTTTCCATTTTTTTATGTTCTGACCTTGAATCATGCATTGCACGCAAAAATATAAAACATATTAAATATTGTGTGTAATATCCATTCTTCATCTTTCATCATGAACTCCACTATCATGATATATATACTTTGATAGTCTAGATTTAGCACAATCCAAATTACAATTTAATGTACTGAAACTTCTGTATCTTCCAGCAGCCTCATTCCTTCCAATCAAAACTTTATATGATTGGCATCATTATATCTCCCCCTTTCATTTGTAAGGCTTGAATTACAAGTTCTACTGACTTATGATATTTTTGAAATACATATTAGGAAACCATCGTTTGGTTTTCAAGTCCTTTAAAAAGTGAATTGATTTATCTTCTTTGACGATAAAAACAATACTCTGTAACAGCAAACTCTTCTTACTTCCTTATCTGTCTGACTTGGTGCCAACAATTGGAAGTTTTTAAGAAAAATGTAAGGATTTAGGGAGTAAGAGGGTTTTGTTTTTTTATTTGGTAGATATTTCCCAAACATAATTGGTTAGAGATGTGTCAAGAAGAGGAGGAGGTGGTGGCCTTTTATAGGTAAGAGAAAGGACAGTCTTGGAATATTTGAAAACATGTAATGTGTGCCTATGTTTTTAACTAAAAAAGTAATAAGAAACCAAATAATAATAATTTATGGTTTATGGCTGAATTATGTCCATAAATTGGGTTTCATTAGTGTTGATAGGTCATTTTTGGCCCTTAAGATTTAGGTTTATTCCCTTATTAAGCTTAATTTTACCTTAATCGTTATAATAAATTTTAACTATGTTCCCTAATATTTTTGGAAAAAAAATTAGCCAAATTAGAAATTATATATTATTATGAATCCAAACATGGAATCAATTATTAAATATTTCAATTACATAGGTGGATGAAATAAATTTTAATTTAATATCCCTAACGCGAGGACATTGATGATTTTTAAGGAAAAAACATCCAAAAGTTTTATATGTTTGTACACCCAATTTAAAAGTTAATTGATAATAATAACTTAAATTAGATTATTTTATAAAAATATTATTTTGATTAAACATTGAATTAAATTAAAAATATTAATTATTATTATAAATAAATTAGATGAAAATTTAGTTTTGAATTAAAATTTATTATTTTCAACTATTTTTTAAAAAATTAAACCTTACAGAAAAATACAAAATAAAATACTAACCTAATTTTTATGTGTCTCATTAAAATTTCAATATTATAATGATATATTAAATCTAAAAATTTTCAAAAAATTTGATTTATAATGGGTTCTCCATTAAAAGCTGGTAAAACGACCTTTATAAAAATACATGTTTTTAAGCATAAAGTTGTTTTTGTTCTTATCTTAATCCTATCAAATATATTTGAAGAATATAAAAAAATATGGATTATAATATATATAAATATTTATCATTTATATCACTCACTAATTATAGATAATTTAATTTGTTAGAGTAAAATAGCTTTCTGGGTATAATAATATTTTCTTTTATATTCAATCGATTTTCATATTCATTTCTGAATAATTTTTAACCAAAGAATTCATTTTATATTAGTGTAAACCCTAAATTTTCATAATTTAGCCAACAATTTTCATAACTAAAAATTTAACGGCTATATTATATTAAATAATATATTGTTATTCAGAAAAACTCGGTCGTCCATGTTACACAAGACATCGAGGAAAACAACTATTGCTAAAAACGAAATCTATCCTTGGTGTTTCATATAAAGCAAGAAAAATTTTATTCTTCATGTAGTGCATTATTATATCGTTTTATCATATAATGAAATCCAAACATAGTGATTTAATATAAAATAATGAATTTTTAGTGTTTCTTGGAATGAAAAATATCAAAATGATAAAATTAGATTGAATAAAATTATTCACAAAATTTTTTGGTGTTATATTCTACCCCCATAAAATGAATTTTAACATAAAAATTGTTCTGGGTTATCAATGTTTTAATAATTCAAAGTATCATTCATCAAAACCAACATTGAAATGATGAATACTAAAACATCCCTTAAATGAGAAATATGGAACCATAATGATTACCCAAAGTATCGTATAACTAGGTTTATACATAAGAGAACAAATATTTAGAGTTGAGATTAGATATGGAGGAAAAGTAGAAATATTTATAGAGAGTGATTGCGGTCATCAATCAAAAATAAGTGAATGATCAATGGAATGTTGAGGGCCTCAAATTCCTACATTTATGATGATTTAGAAGGCCATTAGTTCAATAAAAATTATGGTATTGTAAAAATATTTTATTTATAGGTCATTTTAATAACATTGAATAGTTTTTATGAAAATATATACTCACAGGATTTCAGGATGACCTCACCCTTTTTTATACCTTTATCAAATAACACTTCAACTATCATTCCAAGAAATGATGGTCAATTTTTCATTCCAAAAGAATTATCAAATTATGATATACATGATAAGTCATCCCATATGATGTCAACTGCCATCAATAAACAGCCATCTAAACAAGTTATCAAATATAAAAGAATCCTCATGTGGTGATAAATACATTAATCTCACAAACTTCATCTAATGTTTAACTTAGTCATTACCTAAATGTTTAACCCCATAACCCTTATAAAAGAAGAAAAAACAATGATTTTAAATAATTAAATGAAATAATATTAACATTGATCCCCCAAAATATCATAAAGTTTATCTTGGATTTTATATTCTAAATATGTCAATACCCTCATCGTATATTCCCATGAAAGATGATAATGACCTAAAATACTACAAATTCTATTGGGAAACATTCATGCCTTATTTTTTGAATGATTATTGGATATATTAATTAAATACAAGATGTTGTAAAATTCTTCATTGATGGAATAGACCAAATTTTTTATAATCAGTTCTAGGTTATTCGGTATCTTCTAATTTAATTATTCATATCCAACATATCTTTTTCCAAAGATCATTATCTCAATGTCAGGAATTAATTAAGGGTAACCTTCCCTTAATAAAAATACCACATTTCCATGAAATCACCACTAAAATATCCTTTTCAATCATTCATGAAAAATTATAATGAAAATAATTATATATTTCATGATTCATATAACATAATCTTTGAATTCAAAGACATAAATATTTCATTCGTCCAACTTAATTCTTAAATCATTAATCAATCTTTACCAACTTATTCCATAATACCCCATTCCAAGAATAAGAAATTTAAATCATGTATTATGGTTCCTTAACCTAAATCTAATCATGATTCTTTTGTTTAATGTAAACAATACTAGAAGAACATCACATACATTTCACATGTCGTTTACAGTATCTTTATCATCATAACTATAAAAAATATTCAAACCACCTTCCTAATTATATTAATTATATTTTCACTTGGGAAATCAATTAACATAATTCACATACTTTCAAAATCTAAAAGATTTTATATTAAACATGTTCAATATATTTCTCTCCATTAACTAAAATAGAAAGAATAGGGTGAAAAACATGTATCATAGAAGAAAACCACATAATCATGAAAATTCTCTTATATTATTTCTAAATCATGAAACCAACTTTTTAATAGATGAAACATTAATTTTATACTAGGTTATTCATAGTCATATTATTTTTAAATCCATCATGATGGATCATAAAGATTTCTTGAATTTCAAAAGCATATTCCTCATGAGTGTCCAAAAAGGTGTGAAGTAAGGCCACTTGTCATTTACCAGGTTACGCCAAGTCAGGCTCGACACACCTTGTCCGTGTTGTTACCCCAAGTTATATCTTTTTCAGAGCCATGTATACTTGCCGTATCCAAATAGTTATATATTTCTAGGAAACCAATAAATCTATCCTTTACCAAAATTCGAGGAAATTTTCCTAAATATTAACTCTTCCTTAGAATTATCCTTATAAAAATACCTAGACATATCCTTATAAATATTCCTAGTGATCTCACTAAAAGATTATCAACCATGTTTCAAAAAATTTACTAAAACTTTTCTCTAATACCAACTATAACAACCCATTATTAACATACCTATACATTAAATCAATTTTTCATAATAATGAAAACATTACAACAACAGATTCGCAACGATTGTATTAATTTATGTAATTTTGAAACATGGAAAAAATATTCTAACACCATGAAATATCATCAATGTTCCCCAAAAAAAGCTTCCTCATTAGTAATTATACTTAAAAACCATTCCTCATAACCTAGGGGAGGAAACATAAGATATGGTTGAGCTCAATTGATTAGAAAGGGTAATTAAAGGAAATGTGTAAGAATATCATGAACATAAGGGTATGATAACATGATAAGGATAATTACAAGATATTTCCAAACATATCAATTATCATAAACATGAATCATGGAATAAATATATTCAGTTCATAAGACATGAATTATAAGGAATTAAAAATCATAAGTCATGAAATCATAACATAGGAATAATACATGTAATTGTGCCATAGTCATCAATATATAACATCATGATCATGTGTAAGTAGAAACAAGTTCACACATTGAGTTAAGGACATGAAATCAGGACCTCTCAATAACTTTTGGACAAGAAATAATGTCCATTCATATTGTTGGGAACATGAAATCTGATTCACGCATAACATTGTTAACATTTAATCATGTTCACGCATAAAAATATGGACATGAAAATAAGACCATGCATAAAATTGTGAACATTTAATCAGGTTCATTAGTAATATTATGAACTCATAATAAGGTTCACTCCTAATATTTTGAGCTACTAATAAGCTTCGTGCGTAAACTTATAGACATGCAACTAGTTCAATGCATATCATTGTGAACATGTAATTATGTTCACGCATAAAATGTATATCCATGATTCATCCATTTTTACCTAATACATTTAAGAGAGTTAAAGGTCCCACCCATAACATAATGAAATCATACATGCATGTTCAATAAATAAATCATCATATCATAATCCAAGAAAAGTGATTAGTTCTATAAACATCCAGTAATATCCCCTGAAATGAAACAAGTATCATTAAAATTTTATCACATCATAAACTATGGAAAAGATATAGTATTAACACACATTTCATTAAATCATAAACCGGGTAAATAATCGGGGTTTAAAATCATGTAACTTGTGGAAATGAAACGAGTATCGTTATAATCATTATATCAAAAACATAAACCTTGAAAAAAATATGAATGGATCCTCTAGATAATTTCCTAGAAGGGATTGAGTAACATCAATAGATTTTATCTTAGAATGAAAATATTTTTGAAATATTTTTTAAAATCATTCATTTTTAAAAATATCCTATATTTTTGTAAAAGGATAATTAAAAAATAAAACCATTTAAAAAACATTTTATATAAAATAAACATAAAATATTTTAAATAAATATTTAGAACCCTTTTTGTAAACATTTTTCATTGTAAACATTTAAATATACCTTCATATATTTTGTAAAACCATTTTCATTGAAAATTTATAAAATGATCTAGAAAAAATTTTGAAAACAATTTTCCTTAAAAACATATAAAAGGGGCATGAAAATTTTTTGAAACCCATTTTACTTGAAATATTATAACATTATCTTGAAAATGAATTGAAAAAAACTATTTTAAAACTTATAAAGGATATTGAATACATTTTGGAAATCATGTTCCTTGAAAACTTATAAAAGGATCATCAAATTTTTTGGAAAACTATTTCCCTTGAAAACTTATAAAATTCTCTTGAAAAAATTTTGAAAACAATTTTCCTTGAAAAATTATAAAAGAATATTTAAAACATTTTGAAAAACAATTTTCTTGAAAATTTCATTTAAAAAACATTTTATTAAAAATTAATATTTTGAAATTTTAAAGGAAGCTTCAATGAAACGATCGAGGCTAAATCCGTACATGACATATGAGGTAAAAATAATATTCCCTTTTCATGATATAAAGATAAAGAAATTAATTTTTCAGAAAGTGATAAGAATATTACTATGAAAGCATTGGTAAAAATAAAAATGGGTAAAATTTCCTTCTAAATGTTATAGTATAATATTAGAATATTCCAGGAAACCCATTTTATATAGCATGGTTTTGAAGGAATCTATATTTCTGAAAAAAAAGGGGGGTAAAGTAGAAATTTCATGAAAAATATTCTTAACTATCTTATGTAAAAATTAGTGGGAAAATGGTAACAAAAGTTGAATTTATTATGAATAACCATGGTAGGATAATATTCATTAGTTTTCGATAAACATGGATCATAAGATTTCATCCACAAAAGGGTAATCATAAAAGATCTTGAAAAATGATGAGATTGTTTCAATAAACTCAAACCACATGGTCACATTGGATCATACTCATCATATAATAAAATGAAATTTTATAAATCATAATAAACCATTAAAATAAGAAAATTCTTGATATAACATGCCAAATAAACCTCAGAAAGAAATATAATTTCATAAAAAAACATGGGTCTCAAAGAAGGAAAATTGAGACAAAACTATCTTACCGATTTGGTAACTACTGAAACATAAATCCAATGAAACAAATATCATATAATGGATATGTAAATTCCTATAAATTTATTATTAATAATAAAATAATACATTTATTAAAATTATATACACCACACAAAATGAAGGAGTGTTGAACATGGAATGTATCACATGGATATAAAAATTGAGGTGAAATTCAATTACCTTGTGTCTTGAGTCTATTCGTACACATTCAATCCTCATGTATCATAAATGTAATTTTATTATAAATATTTTATAGAAGAATATTATTATATATAATACCATATATGGTCTTATTATGACTTTATATTAACTTATTGTTAATAATTTCATGTTGAGGATATACTTTGGGTAATAATTTCTTTGCTTTTCACTTGTGTCCTAATTTGTCATATATTTTATCCTAATACTTATATCAGAATTTATGGAAGGTTAACCATGAAATAAATATAATTAATATTCATTATATTTTTATTATAATAATATATATAAAATATAATTATGAAATTAAATACACCATTCATTGTGATGGTAGTTCAAATGTACATCTGAACACTGCTTCCATTTTGTTGATGTATTGAATGAAAGGAAGTAAATGAGATATATATATATATATATATATATATATATGTATATAATATCATTATTGTAGAATTATTAGGTCATATATATCATATAATTTCACTAAAATATATCTTTAATATATTAAATTTAGTGTGTGAATGAATCTCATTTCCTTGAAGGGGTTTTAGTCCACACATCCTCAAATGGAATTATCATATTTACAAAATATGGAAAGCCTAAAAGTATGATATAAATTAAAATTAACAAATAATTAATACATTATAAATATTTTATATATCATATATAAATATATTTTACATCATAATGTTCACCATGAGAGGCGTTAATCTAAAAATTAACAATCATCATTCCATGAGGCGGTAGTTCGTCGTACACATAAACAAGGTTTTTTGTTACCCATTAGAAGGAAGTGTGTGTATGTGTGGGTAAAAAACATACCATAAAAACGTACTAGTCTATTTAAGATAATTTTTTAGTTATAAATTTATTTAATAAAAAGATTTTAGGTAGTGGAGAATGCAAATAAAATAAAGGATCTTGAGGGAGGGTCTTAGAACTTAATCGGGTAACTCCTTTTGATTTGCACTAAATGGATTCCTGGGAAGTATTTTTACTGAAAGAGAGAATTTAGGGAGGAATGTATGTATTTATGGGATTTTATTTTTCTTATCTTTCCTAATCCTAAGTCGTTTGAGAGGTGTCAAGAAGAGGGGGAGGTGGGGTCCTTTTATAGTGAACAGAAATGAAACAATTTGTATTTTAGAAAAAACGTTAGGTTTCTCAAGTTTTTTACCTAACCAATGTATTAAAAAAACAAAATATATATATAATGGACGGTTTACGGCCAAAATGTGGTCATAAAATGGGTTTTCTATAAGTGGTTAGGTCATTTCGACCCTTAATTTTATGTTCTATTACTTTGTTAAACTTAATTTTACTTTAATCACTATAATTATTTATAACTTCATTGACTGATATTTTTGTAAAAACTATGTTAAAAGTATTATAAATTATAAATAATACTGTTTTATAATATGGAAACCATTTTTCCAAATTCCAAAAACATAATTAAATGTAATTAATTTTACTTTAATCCCACTAATGGGACGACATAACAGTTGTTTAAAGTAAAAACATCCCAACTATTTCTATTTTTTATAACCAATTACTATGTGAAATTTATACAATTGACCAAAATTTTCTTAATTGAAAAAATTATGATTTATTTAAAATTTCAAGTCAATTGAAAATATAATTTATCCTTATAAATAAATTAGGCGAAAAAGATAATTTGAATTGAAATTCAATATTTTTAATTATTCATTAATAAATGAAACCTTATAGAAAAAACAATTTATCATAACTAAATTTTTATGCTTCAATTTCAAATATGATTTATATTTTTACATTTTAAATCTATATAATTTCCAAAGTTTTATTTAAAATGGAGTCTCCATTAAAAGGTTGCAAAACTACCTTTATAAAAACATAAGGTTTTAAGCATAAAATTGGGTTTTTGGTTAACTTTGGCCTATCAAATCTATTGGATGAATATAAAAAATATTTGATTGAATATATAATATATATATATATAATTAATATTACCCACTAATTTTAATTAATTTAATATTTTAGGGTAAAATAGAATTGTGGGTATAATATTATTTTGCTTTATGTTCAATCGGTTTTCATTTTTATGTATAATTAATTTTTAACCTTGAATTCATTTTATATTTCTTCAAACCATATATTTTAATAATATATTTATCCTTTTTAATAAAAAATAATTTAATGGCTAGGTTATATTAAACAATATATCATTATTAGGTAAAACTCAGTCTTGCGTGTTACGCAAGCCATCAAGGAAATTCATTGTTGTGTGTAACGCAATCTAACCTTGGTGTTCTATATTGATAAAGGTAAAATATATATTGGTTGTAGTGTGTGATTAACTATTTGTTCTATAATTCAATCCAAACATAGTGATTTAATATAAAATAAAATATTTTTAGTGATTAATGAAATAAAAAATATAAAAAATATTAAATTTATTATAAAAATTCATAATTCAAAAAATCTTAGGGTTTTGTAATCTAAAATAAATAAAAAATTGTTTTTAAATAATATTTAACAATATTTTTGATAAATAATAAAATACTTGTATCATTTCAATGAACATGGATATTATGGAAAAAGAGCTTATGGAAATTCATTCAAATAAGGTCTTAAAAAAATATATTTCATTATGTCTCATCTAGATTTTTACATTCTCTAATCTAGTATAATATAATTTTATTTGTTTTTTAGTTTCTTATTAACAATTTTTATCTTATATTAATTATTATTCTTAATTTTATTTTATTTATTACGATGATTTATTTAGTTACTAATACGGTTATGTTCATGTTTGATGTTTTGGGGTCATTCATTTTATATCTTCAAGACAACATCGATGAATTGAATATAGTTAAAGGGGTTATGGTTCCATTTAATATAGAATCATAAAAATTATTTATTTAACATATTTATACATTATATGTAATTTTTAACCCAACCATGTAATGTGGTCATGGAAAATGAATTGCGTTATGGAGAAGGTAATTCATACGTACGCACGAATAATTTTTTTATTTTTCTAACGAGCATAAAATAAATAATGAAGATGATAATTTCATTTTTGATGAATAATAAATATTTATAGATTTAAAAAAAATTCATCATTTATATCTTTGTTACCATCTTTTTAATATGATAATGAAAAATGAATCACATCACTTCGTAGAGGTGGTATTTCCCATTTACGCATGAGCGATGTAATCAATTTACAACAGACAGAAAAAGTAAGAAGGTATGTAATATATTTTTTTTAATCATAGTAATTATGTATATATCTTAAATATTTATTTATTTTAATCATTTTGACCATACATATGATCTAGAAATGAAAAATTACACACATCATTTCGTGGAGGTGGTATTCTATCCACACACTTGAGTAATGCTTCCACTTCTCAAAATATGGAAAACGAGATGAAAAATTGTAGAACGATAATCATAATTACATTTTAGTATATTAAAGATACTTATATTATTATTTTATCACATTTTAAGAATGTTTTTATGATTTATTAGAAGAAATAAACATAAAATATTTTGGTTAAGACTTACACCTTCTCCTCATATATCTCCCTTTATAATAATTATTAGTAATTCTAGGTTTGGTCTTTTGAGAAGACCCAGACCTATAGAACATGGATAGGTATGTTCAATAGATTTTTTGGTCTTACTTTTCTTAACTAGAGTTTTAAAAAGGTGTGGTTAAGGGAGGAGATGGGGTGTCCTTTTATAAGTATGGGGAGTGACACACTAGTAATTATTCAAATAATTGAAGTAATATAAGGAATTTTTAAAGGGAAATTAGAACATAAAAAAATAAAATTATATGATAAGGTGATAAGGGTTAAAAAATAACAATATAAAAAACTAATAAAATTTTGGGGCCTTATCATTTTTTTTCATAATTAATCTGATTAACCATTTAACACAATGACCCATGTTTACCATAATTATTATTCTTAATGACCAAAAATGAAATTAAATTCATTAAAAAATAATAAAATCCCAATTAATTATATGGAATCCATTTTTCATCATTATAATTTTAGAATTTTCATAAAACATTTTAATATATGTTCTTAAATTGCAATGAAAATGGTTTTTTAGAAAATTTTATTTTTAAGCATAAAGATGAACTTATTTCATAAGAAAATATAAGATTTATTAATATGTAAGTATTTATATTTATTTGAATAAACATTATCAAATTTTAAATTAAAATAATATCCAACAAATAATTTTCTTTTTAAATTATTTTATTTAATGAAAATAAATGGCTGTATTTTTAAAAATCATCTTTTTTCATGATTCACTCAAAAAGCAATCTTTCCAAACTAATTAACAAAAATTAATTACTATTTATATTTTATATTTTTATTAAAAAAATAAAGTTATTTTTATCAAATTAAAATTTTAAAATAAATAAATTTTTCTTTTAAATAAATCATTAAAATTATTTGAAAATAATTTAGTTAAAAAAAACTATTCCCTATTTGCTGAAAACATTTATAAAATTATTTTATAGACAGTATTTATATAAATAAATAAAAAGAATACTGATAAATAATATTTTTTATTTATTTCTCGTATTATATAGGTCTCCACATAGGATTCATATCATTGTCATTAATGGTATTCATGTACGAAGAAAATCATGAAATAACATTAGAGATTATGATAGGATATATTAAAGACACCAAAATTACTATATAGAGAAATAAAAAGGCCAAACTAATGGTGTACATAGCATGGAAGATATAAAAAATAAGAAATGTGAAGAATTTTGTTTCAATATTGTATTTATATATGATGAGGTAAAAGTATAGATTCATTTGGGGAAATCAAAATGAATATTTTAGTGAAGGTAAAAAAATTACTATGAAACACATCATACCAGGTTGGGATTATTATTTACCAGAAAATTTTACCTGAGAATGATTCAAATTCCTAAATGTCACACTAATAATTGGAGATACACCATGGTGGTAGATCTTCGGCTAGGATGAGGACCCTATGGTATATTTGTCCATATATAGAAGCTCAAATTGATTAAATCATGCCACAACTTGTATATCACACTAAAACTACTTATTTAGATGAAAAGAACAAGAAAAAGTAAAGTAATTACATTTTGAAGTTTTTATTTCCCAATAATAGTGATTTAGAATGAAATTTTTCTCTTCATTTTTTGGTGACAGATGAGTCATTGAGTATTAAATAATGTTAGAATGACACAACATATGTCTAATTATAATTATGAAAATTGGATGACCCTATGATGTTAAGTTGAGTAGGAGTCAATACCGTCATTTTTTGAGAACTTGTCTTTTAAAATTATTTCACAGTATAATTAATAATAGCATTCCAAGATTAACTAAACTATAATAATTTTCATGATGTAAATATGATTGTCACATCATGGTAAAGGTACATTTTCTCCTTCTATGAAGATTTGGTTTTAATTTCAAAATTAGTTGATAATTAACAAGATTGGTGAGAGAGACTCAACTTTTATAAGAAAAATTTTACCACACTAATTCATGTGGTACACTTGACATGATCTTTGAAAATGAGATCGATGTAATTTTATCCTAGCCATCAAATGATGTGATTAGAGTTGGAAGTTCACTTTAAAACTCTATAATTATTTTACAGAAAACGATTTTAGAAAAAAAAATATTTAGGGATATATTGTTTAAAAATATAGTAATATTCAATAACAATAGACTATTTCATATTTGGAACATATTTCACACATGTTCTATTTCAAAAAAACCATCAATAACACCTCCACTAAAACATACCATGTGAAATAAAGTCCTAGAATTTGAACCCATACTATAGTTTCCAAATCATGGAAGAAAAGTTAACCAATTCCCCCACACCAGAACACAAATCCATCAGATGAGAGATTAAACAATTATATCAAAAGAACCAATTAATGAAAACTCATTCTAATAATAACAACATGATTTTACATGATTTTTACTTGAATCCCAATCCTCTAGGATAATTTAACATCAATTTTCATTGATGATAATCATTGGAATATTATAATTCACATTGTCTTCAATGGATGAACCACCCTACCTTTCAATAGTATGAATTATCTAAGGAATTAGGTATTCCCTTACATCCGATATTAGTGGAAAAAATTCTACAATAGCTGGTCTTTTTAAATGAATCCTTTACCAGGTTAGGACTTCCATATCCTATTTTTTTTACTAGTGTACCTTTCCCACTTATGATGATCTCCTATGATGACCCCATATCAACCTTATTTTTTTCCACACTACATTCTTTTTTGTGTATCTACAAAAAACCTTAGTATGTACAACTTCTGGATTTCAGTACTAGTTGTTTTTGTGTCCTACATAGACCACCGAACACTGGACTAGTGAAGATTCTCATTCTATTGGCCCAAAATTCTTGTTTTTAAAATGGTTTCCATAACCAAAACCCAAAATCACCGACCTAGATATTATCTTCTAGGATTCTTCCATGATTTATTCCATAATCATTATCTTACCTCCATCCATTATCTAAACATCAATTGTTACTTCACACAGTTCCCCCGCCATGCTCTTCCCATAAACCCAAACTGACCAAAGGTGTAGTATCACCTCAACACATCATTATTTATGACCCTTTTCAACATATCCACTTGATTTCAAGTTTCATATATCATTTTATGATCTACTACAACATCCATCAAAAAATTAGATAAACTAGAAAATAATTTGAGTGTGATTAATAAATGAATAGAGCATTAGATTTTTGGCTAAATGGATTTCTCTCACTGATACAAACAATAACACTCTGACATATTCCCCACATATGAGGTCCTCTAGATACCTTCTAAAATATAGTAACTGCTTATTTAATTCCTTAAAATTTATGTACTTTTATTTCATTATTGAGAGTGAAACTATTTATTGAATCATTAATATTTAAATCACTATCATTCCAATAATAGAAAAAAAGTACATGATGATCTCTTCTATGTTTCTAAATCTTCACAAAAGTATAAGTAAACAAAACCTTACAAAGTCAAATAAATTCAAAATTAAACTTCTAGGTATATTTAACTCTATGAAATATTGAATCCACTTCACAGCCACCCAATGTCCTCTTCTAGGATTTTTCATAAACTTTTTGAAAACATTCTCTTCTTCTTTAATTTCAAGAATTTTTTAAACCATGGTGTACATAAAACATTTTATGGCTAATTTAGATGGAAACTTCACCCTATAATAAACCACAACTTCTATTATTCGTGACTTCTCCTTGATAACAATGATGTTCTTGGACATAGTTATGGTCACTATTTTCAATTTTCCCCTGTAAATGTTATCCTACACTATAAAAACATAATATAATTATCTTAGGAATAAAGTACTAGAATATAACTCCCCCAAAATCCATATCCCCAAAATCCATTTCTTCAAACCGAGGTACTTCATCTCCAAACATACAAAAAATATCAATTATAAACTCATCAATTCTATCTTTTAATCAATAAACCGTTAGTATTTAAATTAATTAGAGAAGTATGATAATAAAACTATCATAATGAAACAAATTTTGTTAAAAGTAATGACTGTCATTTTTCTAGATGAAAATCTTCTCCTTCATGATGTAATTGAAATATATGTTCCAATTTGATTTATCTTGTAACAAACTATAAAATCTACAATTTAGTTAACACATAAGTCCCTATTTCATTTTATACGTGGAACTATTTTTTTATTCTGTACACATTTCCACCTTAAGGTATCTGTGAAGAAATTATGTATCCACATTTATCTTCTCTAGATTAATTCCAAATAAAGAAACCATATTTAAAATCATTTAGATATTCATGTTTATAACAAAAAGAGAAAAAATATATGAGAAATAAATTCTTTCCATTTATCAAAAACATTTTATAACTACAATTTTCTTATATATTTTTTATTATTTAATTCTTTCTTCAGTTGATAAATCATTTTATTTAACAAGACTATCTTAGGGAAGACCTCTCTGCTAGTTCCCATATTACAGGCACATAGATGTAATAAATTTAATCCCTCATCAATAACTTTCCATATTCTAATTTTTTTAAACACCTTTATCCTTCTAGTAATTTGGCCTCTCCACCATTTATTAGAATTAAATAGTCAAAACTACTACTATTTTTTTGGGAACCTCTCTCTAGTAGATCTCTCTAGTTTTCCCGACAACTATTATCTTCTAGATACCATAAATTTGGGATTTCTAACTTCTGGATCATTTTCTATAACCTTTATATTCCTTAATATATATGATAAATCTAGCCAAGAAAACACACTTATGAAATTACATCCATATTTTGTATCTTATGGATAGTTTTGTGTTTCTAGAACTATAGTGCTTCCTCAATTCATAGAAAATCCTTCTTTAGAAAATTCATTTAGGTGATCCTCGTATATTTATGATCCTTTTATTTCACCACCTATTTCCACTAAGTTTCAATCATTCCATATGATTTCTTCATTAATGATCACATTTTGACATATACTGGATTTCTATGAGTTATTTTCCCATAGTAAAAATCAAAACTCTTCTCTATTGTATCCAACAAAGTAATATGCTTGAGACTTAACCTCTAACTTCTCTCAGTACATGGAATCAAAATTGATTTATGGGAGTGTCTTAAAAACATTGATTTGGTTTAAATCAATATTCCTTTAGTAACAATAGATATTTGGAATTTACAGTTCTATTGGAGATGACAGACACTACTTGATTAAGTAGGTTTCACAATTCCCTACATTCACGCAAAAATCATGGTGAACCCTGGGTGAATCGTCATACTTCTAACCACGGAAAAATCATCCAATTTATAAAATATACAACTCTATTTAATTATGATGTCTATGGAATGGTATTAAAAAATGGCATCTTGTTTATGAATTAGAACAACCAGATCTATAACACCCCACATTAACTCATTGGCATGTGAAGAGATAGAGTACAACTGGCCTTATTTGAAATCTCTGAGACCAAAAAATATATAAATAAATGATAAGGTCATAGGAGAACATTTGGGATTATTTTCCATTTATAAATAAAATTACCTGAAGATGAAAAATATAAACACCCAAACCATTAATAGGACAGATATATGTAAGAAATATAACTTAATGGTAAACAAAATAGATTAACAATATTAGAGAGACAATGAAATAAGAAACAAAAACTATCAAAAATCAAAGTAACACATTACGAGAATACACCAAAGTGCCATAATCAATAGAACCACTCCAACTACCACCATGATCCAAAACCACATTCTATTCCCACAGTATCATGATGAATCATAGAAGCTGTAAGATAACTTTCCCATTATATTGTCTCAACATTAAAAATCTAAAATGCAGAAAATTTCCAAAGTAGAAGTTATGTATAATCTCAGTAGGTAATCCCTAAAGACATCCCAATATACACCTCCATGAAAATACCTTATTTTAATATTTTATATATAATGGTTTAACAATAATTAATCAATTTATACAAAGATATAAGTGAAATCATTGTGATAAAATATATAAATAAATTTATTACCTTTCATTAATACATGGAAAAAACATTCACAAGTTCATATTCACACACACACACACACTCAAGAATGGTTTCACACATTTATGGTGGTACATCACAACCATTCTCCAGCAAAATTTAATGGAGGTAATCACTTTTGTACTTCACCTTGCTTTAAACAGGCACAAACCTATTTTTTATAAATTCCATGCCAATTAATATTACATGAAACAATAATTTTTTTTGTAAAATATAATTAATAATTTTTTTTGTATCAAAACGAAACCAAAATTTTAAAACCATAATTTAAAAATTATAATCATTATTGTTTCCAAAAACTAAAAAATTTACAATATCTCAAAAACCTATACCAAAATGATTTCTATCAAAAAATCACACAAAAATGTTTATAGAAAATTTGAGAGAATTTTGTAACAAAAACAAATACAACAAGTTTTAGAACTAGTGGATACAAGATATAAGACACGTACGTATCAATTGATGGAAGAAATGATAAATGAAACTAAAAATTTCAAGATCCAGGCTTAGAACACATTTCCTTTAATGGACCCAACAAGATCTTATTAATATTCCCACCATAGTATATAGATATATCAATAAAAAATTACATATATGGATCTAAGAGAGTGGAGAAAACATATATCCAATTATAATAATTAATAAAAATGTATTTAAATTGATTATGGGTCTCTAATTCACATTGAGTATTCCAAAATTTTCTTCTAGTTCAAAGGGAATCATCTCGTGATCCATGGAGAAAATATGAGACTAATAACCCTAAATAATAGGAGAATATTGTGTTTTTTGGGTCCATAAACTAAATTAAAAATTAATTTTTAAGTTATTAAATGTATGTTTCATCATTTGGTCATATGGATTTACAAAATAGATGAAAAATGAGGGCCGACTACAAGAAATCACCCAAGCACTTACATATATTTACCACAGTATTTGGAAAATAATGTGGTTTTACTATCTCACGGGAAACTCCTCGCACCGTTTAACATAACATACACTAATTATGATTCTCCCATTATATCCGTATACATTATTTTCCCTGGAATTCATATGGTTTTGGAGAAACATTTCTCTAATTGTGCACTTGTGCAATAACTCCAAACATGACATAACATGTTTTCTTGGAGATAGTGAAAAGTTTCTAATAACCATACTCAAATAATTCACCCACCTGAAATAATTGAAAAAAACTGAAACCCTATTTGGAAACATCTAAAAATTAACCCAACAATTATATTACTTGAAAATACATAATTCCAGAGAAAATTACTTGGAACAGGGAGTGTTAAATTCTCCCTCCCATTGATCTTTCTTTCTTCAAAAAGTGGGCCAAAGCCATTGTCCAAGAAGAGTTTAAGCCACTAATTCAACATTTCCATTCCAATTTCATGTATCTCTTCTTTAATATAACCATTCTACCATAAAAACCATACTAAAATGATGTTTTTCCACAAAACAACTTTTATTTCTTATCCACAATCCTTATCATCTCATGAAACAATATATAATATAGTTTGAGAAAAATATGGTCTCATCAAATCACAAGGTTGTGATCAGGTTGGTACTTCTTCAATTGAGATATGTGATATAGATTCTGCAAATAACTAAACCTTACTAGTAAATCCAATGGATATTCCCTATCAAAAATCCATTCAATATCTCAAAATGGATATTATAATAAGGTGAAAAACTGTCTTTCTTACTATAATGATGATCCCTAGACAATGATATATTCTCAAGAAAACATGAACAACCACACTAAATGAAAATGATTATCAACAATGAGAAACATATGATTTTTGAAGACTCTGATCTATCGCCATCATCTTTATGATCATATGAATCTTTTATATCATCTCATATAAAATAATAGGTGTGATAAGTGAAGACTCTACTATTTCTACCTATAAAAGTGTGAAACTACTAGGGAAACCATACAATTAATCAAAAGAGGACATATATATATATATTCTTCACAAATGTAATTTTATAATAACTCTATTGATGGTATATTATCCTCTCATGAGCCTCACAAATAAATCACACAAACTCTAACAATGACTTAAAATGTTTGGATTTTCCATTAATAATATTCATCCATTTTAGGATGATAAGTTGTCCCCATGGTTAAATGGGTTCTAATGTATTGTTGCAAGGACATCCAAAATAGAGATGTAAACTTATGGTTCAATTCAGAAAACATGAAAATAAAATTTCATGTATTTTTACAACATCCAAAATGTAAAATTTGGATAATTCTTCCACAATATTTGATTCATAAATCAGGAAGAAGTGAACCAACATCAATATAAGACCCATAATCACCAATTTGGTATCATGTTTCCTAACCATATTTTGAAACCTATTACAAAATCCATTGTTATTTTATCTCATTTAAAAATTAGAATAGATGAGTAATGGAACTTAAAAATTGGTTATTGGTTCTCTTCCTTGACCTACAAATAGGTGAGGCATATTGATAAAAAATTTACCAATTTTTTCTTAATTATAACCAAAAAACTATTTTCTTAGAACTATATACAGCTTTTTAATGTTACGAAGAATATAAAATATTTAATAATTGTATAGAGATAATATTTATTAGGGTAAGTTTGAAGAAATATGCTCCAATATCTAAAACAAACACATATACCAAATCTAGCATCCATATAATAATGCTCCCTCCACCATTGAGTTTAAACATCAAGGTTACACATTAATTACTCGATGTTTGAGCATCATGAACCTGTAAAACTAAATAAATAACAAGGGAAATAGGAAAAATGAGCCTACTTAATATAAACCATATGAATATTATCAATGATTAGAATTAGATTTAATTGATCTAAACTCTCTTCATCCAAATTGTTATAAGAGTTAATACTAAATGACTCAACTACATAATTACCTTTACATAGTGTATACATCAGGTTGAATTAAAACATCTACAGATATTCCATCCATCTATGGTTCCTTATATTCAAATACCATTGTGGGAAAATATATTTCATGATCTTATAATCCATGAAAACCATTAATTTATCATAAACATTGGTAGTGATGATATGTTTTCATCGAATGGAATACAATTTCTAATTTCAAATCTTGTGTTGGGGAATTTTTATCATGCACCCAAAATCATCATGATTTATAATGCATAAACCGATCAACTAGTTTGAGAAAACATCCCAACACACGATAATATGCTTCATAAGAGGAAATATATCATTGTAATATGTTTTTAAATGTTAGGATATATGTTTATGTAAGGTGATCCTTATGGCCTTCAAAATATTTTTTAACTTGTTTCTCTATTGGAAAGGAACACCATTCTATGTTAAAGCTTTTATTGCTGAGGAATGACATGAAAAATCAAAAACAAAGCATCGATAATATCATGTTAATCTAAAGAAGCAACATATATCAAATTCATTCATCAATGGATATAAATAAATAATAGTTTCTACCTTTTCAAGATATATAGGGACTCCCCATTAAGGCATGGTGTATCCAAGGAAACAAAATTCTTATATCCAGATATCATATATTAAAAATTTATCATAAAGGAAACAGTCTCATAAGATACCCAAAATTTTAGCCAGTTTTTTTCCATTATTGGACTTATTCTTTTAATTAAATATAATATAATCAACGAATACCACCAAAAAGGTATCAATATACATATTTAAAATCTGATTCATTAATTCCATAAACACCACTACAATATTCATAAGGCCAAATATTCTAACCCCATATTCTTAATGGACATAAAAGTTTCCTAAAAAAAATCAGAATATCTTCCTTTTGAAATCATTTTGGTGATACCCCGATAATAAATCAACCATTGAGGCCCACTGGGAACCCCTCAATTGATCAAACATATCATAAATTCATAGAATATGACACTGATTCGTTATCAAAACTTGGTTAACCTAATGATAAACTACAAAAATTCAAATATTTTAATCTACCTTATTTATAAAAAATAATCTTTACTTCAAATATATATGTTACCATTCAAATGAACAATATTATTTCAAACTCCTTCCATTATAAGATTAATTCCATTAGTTTTTTTGGTTACATCCTATAAGATGGAAGAAACAAGTTTGTTCCCTATTAGGATATCGACTATAAATTCAACTTCTGTTTCAGGTCCAATCTAAGAGAAATTATTTGAAAATACATCAAGAATTTGTCAATGGTAGTTAGAAAATATTAATGTCTTATTTATTCAATATATTCTAACGTGGTACCAACTGTAAATAGATAGTCCCAATCACGATTACCAAGTTTCATATTCTACCTATATTCACATCGCAATCTCCTTTGAAGAGATTCTTAATGATGTTATAAAAAATTAAACTGACCTTTCTTGAATAAAATTTCATTTAAAACATGATTTATAGAAACCAATACATTCCAAAAAATCAAGTATTATATATTCATCTTGAGAATAGATAAATCGCATTCAAATTTAGCCCTGTTTATTGTTATATAACATGATGCACACTTAAAGGATCGATACTCCAATTACCCCAAATGTGTTTTAAGATTCAATAAATGATGCATTATTTATATATTAAACCCCATATGATCCACTATATGAGTAACAATAAACTATTGTTTTGGTCTAGCACAAAAAACGCATCAAGAGAGTAAAATCCAAAAGAATCGTACATCATGTATTCAAATACTAGATTGATCCTCCATAATCTTCTACAAAGAAGCATAAATATTATTACCAGATCCTCCTTAATCCTTAATTACTTTTTGATATTTCCTAACCTAAGGATCCTTGGTTCTCCTAGAATCAAATTGGATTTCTCTGTTCATAGGATGATAGTTATTATAACAAGATTTCCATATCGAGTTATAGGATGTTTGATAATCATTATAGGTATTCCCAGTTATTGACATAATATCACTATGATAAAAATTATAGAGATGCCCCATCTGATTATAGTTGTAACATTATCTAGGTGGTGTCCTATAATTTACCTTGATATGGTCAAGTGAACCAAACTAAAAACACATAGTCATTCTCTTAGGTCATGGAGGAAATTTAACTGATCGTTTGATCTACCTATGAGGCAATCCACCACCTTGGATGTAGGTGTCCCTCTTCCCTCTATTAATATAATTTTAGTTCCAACTTAATATTATGGTGATAAAAATACTCCCTCTATCAGGATCTCAATAGATATATATTTTTTCAGTGGTCAGTCTATTTACCATTTCCAAATATTTAATAATAAAAAGAATGGATATCTTAGTTAGAATCCCTAATATCTTCTCAGACTCAAATATGTGTACCTTCAAGGATGAAATAGAAGAAAATTCTATGGAATGTTAAAATAAGTTCACAAACATAGATAAATACTATATTACTAAGAACTTATTTAGTTTATGGATGAAGAAATACATTTTCTATGTTATCCTTAATGTGTTATGATATAATTGTTTGTTCAAAAAATCCTCAGATGTCCTACTAAATCATTTATTGGTTGACTTTATCTTAGAAAGCTAAATCCTACCATTATCACGTATGATCCTCAAGAATATAGGTTTCCAACATGATCTTTATATCAATTAGTATACCTTATAAATCAAAGATTTGTTTCATTTTATGCAGCCACACTTCCACTTCTCTGAGCTCAAAATCACCCCAAAATATGTGTAGATAATGTTTCAAAAATTTTATAGAGTGATCCACTTATTTGGGTTCGTCATACAGATTTTCTCTTTCAGTGGATTGAGAATAAAAATTGATTCTTTTTAAATATTTGTGTGTCACTTGTGGATCTGGTGCAACCACATTTTCCATAGCATCTTTTGGCTAATTTCTATAGAGTCTACCCAATTCAATTTTCTATATCCAAAACAAAACACTCTTTAGTCATCACTCACTAGACACTAAGAGATTAATAATTTCAACATCACTATAAGAATGTGGCATTATAACCAGAATTTAAAATATCATCCACTTTAACCATTTTCATAAATCATCAAACACAAAATGAACAATGCAGTCTTAGTAGGAAGTCTCACTATCAGTGCATGATAGAAAATAACAATTGGATAAACTAATGACGATGAGATGAAATGCACATAGAAGTATTGTATAAAACTTTTCATACCATGGAAACCCTATTTAACTAAATTTCATCATAAAAAGCTTTGTTGATACATTTTAAGCTATAAAACTTATGTCCTGAATTTTTATATCGTTTCTACCTTCTTTAGAGACTTAAGGACCAACGAAGACTGATACCATTTTTAAACTATTTCCCCAAATCATTGGATAGATAAAAGATAGAGTGACAATATCCTTAGGATGAATCCCCATGACACTAAAGAAAGATAATAAATGACCAGGGCATGTGAGAACATTGGGGGATATGTAACACCCCAGATAGATAAAAGGGTTAAATAAAAAAATGATATAACTCAGGTCAACAAGGTGCACCTTCCTTTTCATGAGCCAACCCAATTAGAACTCCACAGTTAAGCGTGGTTGGCCTGGAGTAGTAATCAGGATGGGTGACCTCCTGGGAAGTTTCTCATAGTGTGTGTGAGTGAGGACAAAACACACTAGAAAGGACATGTGTTGGTTTTTGGGAATTCCATTAGTCAGATAACCCATTTGGGCACGTGGGTGGGACCTTGGGTGGGGCCCACATGTCTGTGGGGTAACTGGTGGGCAGGGCCCAGTTGTCACATTTTCTATCCGAGGAGGAACCGAGCCTTAAGTGTGGTCAACTGCATGGGTTGAGATATAGGATCCACAACGGGGACGTTGGGATCTATGGGGGGTGATTGTAACACCCCAGAATGATAAAGGGTTAAATGACTAATTGATATGAATCATGTCAACAAGGTGCACCTTCCTTTTTGGGAGACAACCTGATTAGAACTCCACAGTTAAGCATGCATGACCAGGAGTAGTGATCATAATGGGTGACCTCCTGAGAAGTTTCTCAGGGTGTGTCACATTTGCTATCAGAGGAGGAACCTAGCCTTAAGTGTGGTGAACTGCTTGGGTTGAGATATAGGGTCCACAACGTGGCTGTTGGGCTCTAAGGGGGGGGGGGGTGATTGTAACACCCCATAATGATAAAGGGTTAAATGACTAATTGATATGAATCATGTCAACAAGGTGGACCTTCCTTTTCGGAAGCCAAACTGATTATAACTCCACAGTTAAGAATGCTTTACTTGGAGTAGTGATCAGAATGGGTGACCTCCAGAGAAGTTTCTCAGGGTGTGTGTGAGTGAGGAAAAAACACACTGTAAAGGACTTTCATTAGTCAGATAACCCGTTCGGGCATGTGGGTGGGACCTTGGGTGGGGCCCACGTGTCTGCGGGGCAACTGGTGGGCAGGGCCCGATTGTCACATTTGGTATCAGAGGAGGAACCAAGCCTTAAGTGTCTGCAGGGAAACTGGTGGGCGGGGGGCCCAGTTGTCACAGTTGGTATCAGAGGAGGAACCTAGCCTTAAGTGTGGTGAACTACATTGGTTGATATATAGGGTCCATAACAGGGACGTTGGGCACTAAGGGGGGGAGGGGTGATTGTAACACCCCAGAATGATAAAGGGTTAAATGACTAATTAATATGAACCATGTCAACAAGGTGCACCTTCCTTTTCGGGAGCCAACCTGATTAGAACTCCACAGTTAAGTGTGCTTGACCTGGAGTAGTGATCAGGATTGGTGACCTCCTGAGACGTTTCTCAGAGTGTGTGTGAGTGAGGAAAAAACACACTAGAAAGGACTGTCATTATTCGGATAACCCGTTCGGGCATGTGGGTGGGACCTTGGGGGGGTCCCACGTGTCTGCGGGGCAACTGGTGGGCGGGGCCCGATTGTCACATTTGGTATCAGAGGAGGAACCTAGCCTTAAGTGTCTGCGGGGAAATTGGTGGGTGGGGGACCAGTTGTCACATTTGGTATCAGAGGAGGAACCTAGCCTTAAGTGTGGTGAACTGCATGGGTTGAGATATAGGGTCAATAACAGGGACGTTGGGCTCTGGGGGGGGGGGGGGGTTATTGTAAAACCCCAGAATGATAAAGGGTTAAATGACTAATTGATATGAATAATATCAACAAGCTGAACCTTCCTTTTCGGAAGTCAACCTGATTAGAACTCCACAGTTAAGCGTGCTTGAACTGGAGTAGTGATCAAGATGGGTGACCTCCTTAGAAGTTTCTCAGGGTGTGTGTGAGTGAGGACAAAGCACACTGGAAAGGACTGTCATTAGTAAGATAACCCATTCGGGGATGTGGCTGGGACCTTGGGTGGGGCCCACGTGTCTGCGGGGCAACTGGTGGGCGGGGCCCGATTGTCACATTTGGTATCAGAGGAGGAACCTAGCATTATGTGTCTACGGGGAAACTGGTGGGTAGTGCACCTTCCTTTTTCGGGAGCCAACCTAATTAGAACTCCACAGTTAAGCGTGCTTGACCTGGAGTAGTGAACAGGATGGGTGACCACCAGAGAAGCTTCTCAGGGTGTGTGTGAGTGAGGGAAAAACACACTGGAAAGGACTTTCATTAGTCAGATAACCCGTTCGGGCACGTGGGTGGGACCTTGGGTGGGGCCCATGTGTCTGCGGAGTAACTGGTGGGCGAGGCCTGGTTGTCACATTTGGTATCAGAGTATGAACCTAGCCTTAAGTGTCTGCGGGGCAACTGGTGGGTGGGGCCCAGTTGTCACATTTGGTATTAGAGGAGGAACCTATCCTTAAGTGTGGTGAACTGCATCAGTTGAGATATAGGGTCCACAACGGGGAAATTGTGCTCTAAGGGGGGGGATTATAACACCCCAGAATGATAAAGGGTTAAATGACTAATGGATATGACTCATGTCAACAAGGTGCACCTTCCTTTTTGGGAGTCAACCTGATTAGAACTCCATAGTTAAGCGTGCTTGACCTAGAGTAGTGATCAGGATGGGTGACTTGTTGAGAAGTTTTTTAGTGTGTGTGTGTGAGTGAGGACAAAACACACTGGAAAGGACTGTCATTAGTCAGATAACTCGTTCGGGCATGTGGGTGGGACCTTTGGTGGGGCCCACATGTCTATGGGGAAACTGGTGGGTGGGCCCTGGTTGTCACATTTGGTATCAGAGGAGGAAACTAGCCTTAAGTGTGGTGCACTGCCTGGGTTGAGATATAGGGTCCACAATGGGGACATTGTGCTCTAAGGGGGGGATTGTAACACCCCGGAATGATAAAGGGTTAAATGACTAATTGATATGAATCATGTCAACAAGGTGCACCTTCTTTTTCGGGAGCCTACCTGATTAGAACTCCACAGTTAATCGTGCTTGACCTGGAGTAGTGATCCGGATGGGTGACCTGCAGAGAAATTTCTCAGGGTTTGTGTGAGTGAGGACAAAACACACTGGAAGGGAATGTGATTAGTTAGATAACCTGGGTGGGACATTGGGTGCGGCCCAGGTGTATGCTGGGGAACTGGTGGGCGGGGCCCAGTTGTCACATTTTGTATTGGAGGAGGAACCTAGCCTTAAGTGTGGTGCACTGCCTGGGTTGAGATAAAGGGTCCACAACGGGCACATTGCACTCTAAAGGGGGGGGGTGATTGTAACACCCCATAATTTTAAAGTGTTAAATGACTAAATGATATGACTAATGTCAACAATGTGCACCTTCCTTTTTAGAAGCCTACCTGATTAGAACTTCACAGTTAAGCATGTCTGGCCTGGAGTAGTGATTAGGATGGGTGACCTCCTAGGAAGTTTCTCAGGGTTTGTGTGAGTGAGGAAAAAACACACTAGAAATGACATGTGTTGGTATGTGGGGACTGTCATTAGTCAGATAACCCATTCGGGCACATGGATGGGACCTTGGGCGGGGCCCATGTGTCTGCGGGGCAACTGCTGGGCAGGGCCCAGTTGTCACATTTGGTATCAGAGGAAAAACCTAGCCTTAAGTGTGGTGCACTACCTAGGTTGAGATATAGGGTCTACAACGGGGACTTTTTTCTTTAAAGGGTGGCAATTATAACACCCTAGAATGATAAAGGGTTAAATAACTAAATGATATGACTCATGTCAACAAGGTGCACCTTCCTTTTCGGGAGCCTACCTGATTATAACTCCCCAGTTAAACATGCTTGACCTGGAGTAGGGATCAGGATGGGTGACCTCTTGGAATGTTTCTCAGGGTGTGTGTGAGTGGGGACAAAACACACTGGAAAGGACATGTGTTGGTATGTGGGGACTGTCATTAGTCAGATAACCTGTTCGGTCACGTGGGTGGGACCTTGGGTGGGGCCCACATGTCTGCGGAGCAACTGCTGGGCAGGGCTCAGTTGTCACATTTGGTATCAGAGGAGGAACCTAGCCTTAAGTGTGGTTCACTACCTAGGTTAAGATATAGGGTCCACAACGGGGACGTTTTCCTCTAAAGGGGGTGATTGTAACACCCCAGAATGAGAAAGGGTTAAATGACTAAATGATATGACTCATGTAAACAAGGTGCTCCTTCCTTTTTAGGAGCCTACCTGATTAGAACTCCCAAGCTAAGCATGCTTGACCTGGAGTAGTGATCAGAATGGGTAACCTCCTGGAAAGTTTCTCAGGGTGTGTGTGAGTCGGGTATAAACACACTAGAAAGGATATGTGTTGGCCAATAAAGACTGTCATAAGTCAGATAACCCGTTCGGGCACGTGGGTGGGACCTTGGGTTGGGCCCGCGTGTTTGCAGGGCAACTGGTGGGCGGGGCCCAGTTGTCACGTTTGGTATGAGAGGAGGAACCTAGCCTTAAGTGTAGTGCACTGCTTGGGTTGAGATATAGGGTCCACAACGGGGACGTTGTGCTATAAAGGGGGTGATTGTAACAACCCATAATGATATATGGATAAATGAATAAATGATATGACTCATGTCAACAAGGTGCACCTTCATTTTCGGGAGCCTACCTGATTAGAACTCCACAGGTAAGCATGTTTGGTCTGAAGTAGTGATCAGGATGGGATAAAACACACTAGAAAGGACATGTGATGATATGTGGGGACTTTCATTAGTTAGATAACCCGTTCGGGCACATGGGTGGGACCTTGGGTGGGGCCCACGTGGTTTCAAGGCAACTGGTGGGCGGGGCCAAGTTGTCACATTTGGTATCAGAGGAGGAACCTAGCCTTAAGTGTGGTGCACTGCCTGGGTTGAGATATAGGGTCCACAACGGGGACATTGTGATCTAAAGAAGGCTGATTGTAACCCCTAGAATGATAAAGGGTTAAATGACTAAATGATATAACTCATGTCAACAAGGTGCACCTTCCTTTTCCGGAGCCTACCTGATTAGAACTCAACAGTTAAGCATGCTTGGCCTGGAGTAGTGATCAGGATGGGCGACCTCCTGGGAAGTTTATCAGGGAGTGTGATCCGAATGGGTGACCTCCTGGAATGTTTAGTCAGATAACCCGTTCGGGCACGTGGGTGGGACCTTGGGTGGGGCCCACGTGTCTGCAGGGCAACTGGTGGGCGGGGCCTAGTTATCACGGGATAATTCTTCAATTAAAAATACAATACACAAACAAAAAATAAATAAAAACATCCAAACCATCTATATGATTCATAGGTGTAATCAATAAAACTAAAAGATAAAAATAATAAATAAAAATATTAGACTGATAATGGAACAATAATCATTAGTTAACCAAAACCAAGATACAACATGCCCAAAAGACATCGAACTAGAATAACCACAAGCACCGCCTGAAAAAAAAAACTATTATCCAAAACCACCTTCAATGCCCATGGTATAAAGATACATAAAGTGAGAGATAATAAATCATTCCATTTGTACTATCTTGGTATAAAACATATATAAACACACCAAAGATACCATTTAGGGATTAAGTATAACACTCAGTAGGTAATCCCCGGATACTTCCAGAAAGATGCCACATGGGTGGGACCTTGGGTGGGGCCCACGTGCCTGCAGGGCAACTGGTGGGCGGGGCCCAGTTATCACAGGATAATTCTTCAATTAAAAATACAATACACTAACAAAAAATAAATAAAAACATCCAAACCATCTATATGATTAATAGGTGTAATCAATAAAACTAAAAGATAAAATAAAAAAAATTAGACTGATAATTGAACAATAAACATTAGTTAACCAAAACCAAAATACAACATGCCCAAAAGACATCGAACTAGAATAACCACAAGCACCACCTGAAAAAAAAACTATGATCCAAAACCACCTTCAATGCCCATGGTATAAAGATACATAAAGTGGGAGATAATAAATCATTCATTTTGTACTATCTTGGTATAAAACATATATAAACACACCAAAGATACCATGTAGGGAGTAAGTATAACACTTAGTAGGTAATCCCTAGAGACTTCCAGACAGATGCCACGTGGGTGGGACCTTGGGTGGGGCCCACATGTCTGCAGGGCAACTGGTGGGCGAGGCCCAATTATCATAGGATAATTCTTCAATTAAAAATACAATACACTAACAAAAAATAAATAAAAACATCCAAACCATCTATATCATTCATAGGTGTAATCAATAAAACTAAAAGAAAAAAATAATAAATAAAAATATTAGACTAATAATGGAACAATAAACATTAGTTAACCAAAACCAAAATTCAACATGCCCAAAAGACATCGAATTAGAATAACCACAAGCACCGCCTGAAAAATAAACTATGATCCAAAACCACCTTCAATGCCCATGGCATAAAGATACATAAAGTGAGAGATAATAAATCATTCCCTTTGTACTATCATGGTATAAAACATATATAAACACACCAAAGATACCATGTAGGGAGTAAGTATAACACTCATTAGGTAATCCCCGGAGACTTCCAGATAGATGCCACGTGGGTGGGACCTTGGGTGGGGCCCACGTGTCTGCAGGGCAACTGGTGGGTGGGGCCCAGTTATCACAGGATAATTCTTCAATTAAAAATAAAATACACTAACAAAAAATAAATAAAAACATCCAAACCTTCTATAATATTCATAGGTGTAATCAATAAAACTAAAAGATAAAAATAATAAATAAAAATATTAGACTGATAATGGAACAATAAATATTAGTTAACCAAAACCAAAATACAACATGCCCAAAAGACATCGAACTAGAATAACCAAAAGCACCGCCTGAAAAAAAAAATATGATCCAAAACCACCTTCAATGCCCATGGTATAAAGATACATAAAGTGAGATATAATAAATCATTCCCTCTGTACTATCTTGGTATAAAACATATATAAACACACCAAAGATACCATGTAGGGATTAAGTATAACACTCAGAAGGTAATCCCCAGAGACTTCCAGGTAGATGAAACCAGAATAAGAACTGATTATCACATTATATATAAAATTATTTAACAATAGTTAAGTGGTTTATGTAAAAAAATAATTTAAATATATGAGATAAAATCCATAAAAAACATATTACCTGTCATTGATACTTGGAATAATAATTTCAGTGTTCACACATAGAGAACTATACACACACTGAAGCATGGTGTCACAAATTGATGGTGGTACATCATGCCCATTATCTGTCCCACTTATATTGTGTAAATTCATGATCATACTCTATAACACTTTAAACATATTCCAACATAATTATAAAAAATTATATACCAATTAAATTTATATAAAACAAAAATTCATTTGAAAATATTTCATAAAAAACTATTATTCCTTCAAAAACAATACCATAATATTTAAAACATCATTTTAAAATTATAGTCAAATGAGTTTTCCAAAATCCATCCAATTTCAAATATCTAAAAAAACTAAATCGGCTTCCTTAAAGGAGTCACAACATGTTTCTACATAAAATCCCATAAAACATTTTAATATAACAAATACATCATGTTCAAGAACAAGTGGAGATGAGAGAGAGCCCACCAACCTATCAACGAATAGAGAAATAGGGAAAGAAAATAAGAAAATATAGATACATGATCACAATACCTTCCCTTCAATATATACAAAAATATAACACCAAGATTCACATCATAGAAGGTAAATTTATCTATAAAAAATTAGATTGATGGATTCGATAGAAAGAGAGATAGAGAGAGTATAATATTATATCTAATAAAGACAAGGAATAAAAAGTTATTACAATTGATTTTGGATCTATAACACAATTTGATTCATCTATATGTTTATTTTAGATCAAATGCAACCACCTTGGGATCATAGGGGAGGATCAGAGGTCCTGAATCTATAAGAATATAATAATAATGAGGTTTTAAGGACACTTCCTAAATTTAAACTTTAATTTTCAGCCAAAAAAAGTCCATTGCATGGTTAGGTTCCATGGTTTAAAAACATATGTGCCAAGATCCACATGTTACTAGAAATCACCCAGGTCACCACAAAGTTGTGTGAAATTTTTGGAAACATGTGCATTAACTATGTGGTGTTACTATCTCAATGCCAATCATATTCAATGTTGTCTTATACAATTTGACAAACCATGTGCTGAAAATGATTCTCTCAGTTTCCCCCTATGCATAATATACGCTAGCATGTTCATGGTTTGGAAAACCAATGATCCAACCACGCACCATTCTAATGACTCTCAACATCACATTGAAAGATTTCATAGAGATAGTTTATGGTTTCTCAAAAGAATTCTAAAACTGTACATTGCTAGAAACACTTCCAAAACACACCAAAATCTTTTAGAAACTTTTCAAACACAACTTAATTATTATATAACTTCAAAATACCCAAAACAAGTGAAAATTACCTAAAATATAGGGTGTGACAAGAACTATATGCTTCCAAAATCCCCACCATTTTTTACAATAATAAATTTATCTTTCATTCAACCATTTTTTGTACCATGGCCCTCCACCAAGTAAAATTCTAGAATACCTCATAGCTTTTCCTCAGAAATTACACTAGTACTTTTTTTGTGTTATAATCAACGAAGGCCACATATAAGGGTAATCCTTCATGATAACACACCAAAGCTGGCCCCCAAACATATTTGTGAATTAACTCTATCTACTGATGCTTTTTTGTTTTCTTAACCATATATAATCACACATTCCACTAATTCTCAATGATACATTCCTAAAACATTACATAATCTATGATATAAACCTAAAACATACATATTTTAGTGGGTATTTTCATTCATTTATCACTAATATGATCGAAATGGTAATTTCACAACATCATGGTTGTTGACTCTCTAGTATATAATGATCTTTATAATACCTATGAAATGCATTATTTTCCATCATTCACATGTATTTCAAAAACCATGGAACCTTGGGAAATATTCCATGGAAAATCCATTAAAATGTAGAGAAACCTAAATTATCAAGTTAACCCATAGATATTTTGTTTTTCAATTACCCATGTATTTTTTGGTACATCATTAAATTCAAACATCCTTCCACTCCTTTTTCATATGGAAACACTTCCTTTACCCAAAATTTCATATGCCTTTTAATCAGTGAGATATACCTTACCAGGTCATCTAAAAGAATAATTTCTCATGATTCCACTCCCCGATGTGGAATGTAATGATTATCTTGATTCTATCACTAAGGACTTTAATGAACTAGAATCACTTAGAAATAATCAACTTCTATCTTCTAGAATAGGGTTCGTAGACCCACTTATGGAATAATATTTTCTTGAATTCCCCCTTCATAAATTATTCTAATTTAATTGGATTAATTTTACCCCATAATTCTAGCATAAGTAAGTAATTTCTAACAAGCTACTCTATCTTTAGATCATTTTTGTCATGACCCATCCCTCAGGGCCCGTGTTGTGACTACCCCAAGCCCACCGTCCATAGGCCAGGGGCTGGAAACTAGCACGAGAAAAAAATATCC
Source organism: Viscum album (assembly GCA_963277665.1). Classification (NCBI taxonomy): domain Eukaryota; kingdom Viridiplantae; phylum Streptophyta; class Magnoliopsida; order Santalales; family Viscaceae; genus Viscum; species Viscum album. Next base: position 345,735,746 of record OY728141.1, read on the forward strand.
CAAAAATAGGAATGTATTGCCTTTAAACTAATACAAACACACAGACTAGAATGGAACAAGAAGAAACCAAAAAGTAAACTGTTATAGTAAAAGTGCGCTGAATGTAAAGGGGATAGAATACAAGCTCAACTGAAAAATACAAGTACAACTAATAAGTAAAAATACAACTGGAAAGGGAAAAAATCACATGTATCAACCACGGAGGATCCTACATAAAGGGTAGGTACATATCATGATAAGTAGTCCCTACTTCACATCACGTTAAATGGTCCACCTCTGAGCACCATCCTATCCCAGCTCCCTCATCCTTGATCAATGATGTATGTTTTCTGAAAAACACACTACAAGGAGTGGCTGTAGCCTGTTCAGGGGTGAGTATAACGATACTCAGTAGGGACCCCGAGACCCTCATTGGTCTCACAGAGTTTCACAAAGGATAAACCACAAAGCAAGACCTCCATCTCAAATCATGAAGCGATAGACATCATCTATACTTAAGTATATGCCCATTCATATACCTAAGTTATCAAGACATAATCATCCAATACATGAGGTAAGATTACCACAATGGTAACTCCATGAAGGTAGAAGTACCAAACAAGTAACACCACGGAGATAGAATCCCCACATAGGTAACACCACTACGATAACACCACGAAGTTAGATGTACCGCATAGGTAACACCACGAAGAAAACACCACATAGTTAGAAGTACCACACTGTTAACCCTAAAAAGATATCACCACGAAGGTAAAAGTACCACATATGTATCACCACGAAGATATCATTATGAAGGTAAAATTACCACACATGTATCACCATGATGATATCACCACGAATGTAAAAGTACCACATAGGTATCATCATGAAAGTAAAACTACCACACATGTATCACAATGAAGGTAAAAGTACCACATAGTTATCACAGAAAAGGTAAAAGCCTCAACTCACACCATGTTTTTAGTGATGTATAGAAGTACAGATGATTAATCGTGGAGCAAGATCATCTTATTATATCAATAGGAACTACTTATGACCATACGGAGTCTGACCCACACATTATCGATAGGTAACTAACCATAGCAATGACCCACACAGGATCTGACCTACACAGGATCGATAGGTATCTAACCCCCACAATGACCCTAATTGAATCTGACCTAGACATGATCGATATGTAACTAACCCCTGAAATGACCCACATAAGATCTAACCCACACAGGATCGATATGTAAATAACTCTCGCAATGACTCACATAGAATCCGACCCACATAGGATTAGTATGCACTGACCCACACAAGATCATTAATTGATGACCCACACATGATAAGTATGCGCTGACCCACACAAGATCGTTGACCGCTGACCCACACAGGATGTTACCCAAACAAGATCATTCTGGACCCACATAGGATCTCTCGATACTGACCTCTGTATGATCTTTCTATAACCTCTTCCTCACTGCCAGCCACTGTATTCCACACACCTGGTTCACTCAAGTTCCATATGAACTACCCTCGAGATATCAGTTGTACCTTTACCACCTCAATGATTCACAGAGTAGTAACCCAAAGGACCTCCATGTCATAATGGTTCCAACATAAAGATGGTGCGTCAATTGGATGCTCGGTCTATGAGTTTTAAGTGTATTAGCTTCAGGGGCCTAGTTGGATTCAAGTTTGATCCAACCCGACCATACTCAAAATTTCACCAAAACTCAAGTGGAGTATACCATATAGACCTTCACGATCCAAGGATCCCAACTACATAGATGGTTTGTCAAACATATGTCTGGTTCTCATGATATGGCCCTTTAAGTGTTTCTAGGACCGGTGGGGCCCGGGTCCAGCCTGACCAGATCGGACTGACCCGGACCAACCCAGTCTGAACTAGGTTGTAGCAAGATCAGCATGATGGGCTAGGGTTCGGCCCAGCCCATAGAGAGTGGCCTTCAATGGTGGCCCAACCCGCAATGGGAGTCCCTCAAAAGGCATCCCACAAAGGGGGGACCGACCCGAAAAGGGAGGCCTGCAAAGGGGTGGTCCACAAAGGGGCAGGCCCTAAGGGGGAGACTCGGCTGTGTGAGGTGAGAGCTGGTCCTAGGCAGAGTGTGGCCTAATTGTAGCGTTGTCCGCTGGCAGGAGGCCCGACCCCATGAGGTGCAGCCCGCAAAGGGACGGCCCGACCGCGGTTCGCCCGTGCTGGAAAGAAGCAAAAGGTTCCCTTGATATCCCAAATGGTCCTGAGGCTATTTAGTTTTTTTAAATGGTGGTTCCATGTGGGATCTACCCAGTCACTACGGAACCCGCAGGATGGGTTCTTCTTCTTTTGTGGCTTTTGCTCGCTGGCGGTGCACTGGTCACTCCACCTCTCCTTCTACAACCAGCCAAAGTGGCGGCCGCCTCCTCCAATCAACGCGACTGTCGAGCCACGACCCCTTTCTCACCGGCCGCATGTGACGGTGCACTATACCTCTTCTGCGTTTGGCCGGTGTCATCCATTCCAATGACCACCGCGGCTTTGTCCAGCGGCCTCCTCTTGCATCATGAGTCGGTGCACTTCATCTTCATAGAAGTTCAGTGTTTTCGCGCTTGCGGTATTCCACGGAGAACACAAGGGTGTAGCAAGATTGCAGAGGGTTCAGTCTAGGTTTGTTAGGAATGCGCCCTCCGTGTTATATCTTAAACTATATGGAGGATAAAAAGGGGTTCAATAAATAATTCACTTGAATTTAAAACAAGAATTAATCCGAGGAAGCGGGTTGGTTTTCACCATCCTCTGAAACTAGATTCCTACGACGACACCCGTACTTCGATCTTCGGTTCTTGGTTTGGTGTATCTCATCACCACCCACCAGAACCGGCTCTGTCCTACATGGTTTTGGCATCTCGGCACTTGTTCAACACTTTGTTGCTTGGCAATGCAGTGCTGATGCCCCTCCTCAAGCTCCATATAAATAGAAGAGGGGGAGGGTATGTAATGACATTGGTAATTAATGGTTTCTACTTAATTAGGAAGATTTTTAAATACCCAATTTTGTTCTTACTTATATTGAAGGTTCAATCCATTTAATGGCTTGAAACATCAGTGGCCCCATACTCCGCCTTTTAGTTGGGGGATAAGAATGAAAATAAAATTATAAAATTATTTTATTTTATTTCTATTAAAAAGTCACAAAACACAACACTTTATCCAGACCTACTGATGTCAAAGTAAAGTCTCCCATAAGAGAATCCCGGTATTGTTGATTCAACTGTGCCCTTGAATTTTTAATCCAAGTATCGGTTGAAAAGATAGGAAACTCTGCTCGCACGTTTTCTGAACATACCAAAAAATAGTTTATAAAAATATTAACTATCACCGTCGACTCGTGTCAATCGTGATTAGGCTCCACCTAATAAGAACACGCACTCATGACCTCAACAATGCACTCAAATTTTCGATCTGAGTTACCGTTTAGATGTTATTGATTTTACAATAAAATAATTTTCACTTAATTATTTTATTTACTGCCAAAAAATAACATTCACCAGTGGACCACAATGGCATGTGTTAGTATCTTCATAAAGAGAGAATACCCTCACGAGCTTAGTGGTTGTCTCTGATTTTTAATCTGATTCACCATTTGTGAGTTACAAGAATTTAAAAAATAAAATAACTTTATTTAATTATTTTATTTACAGTTATGCCATTTTCGGGTTTTCCCACAAGAGGCATGTGCTAAATAAACTTTAGTAGTACCTAGGGTAAACCCATCATTCTAAATTCAGTGATTCCCTTGGAATTCTGTTCCGGGAAACCATTTAAGAGTTACTCCACTTTTTCAGGAAATCTTCTTATAAGCGCTAATTAAAGCTTAACAAAATTTTGATGGATCATTCTGGGCACTCCGGGCCTCATAATCACGCGCCGTCAGATTTTGTGATCTTGAAATAATTCCATATAATTAAAAAATATATGAAAATTCCAGGTCATTACAATCCTTCATTACCACTACTAATAATTTTTTCATTTAGTGGTATTCCCTCTTCCTTACACATTGTATTCATTTCTTGAATATGCGTGAATCTCATTCCAATGAATCTCCACATTCAAGGAAAAGTAATAGATGTCTATAAACTTCAAATAAGCCTTTCCATACAAATTATTCATAATGGTCACCATCGTAAGCCATGATTCGTGGATCGAGCAAAGTTACAATAGTTCCTATTCTAGTTATATGATGTTTTCCTTCACTAAATACAACTGTAACAACCAAAAATATTGAATATAATTGTTTTTTATATAATATTTTTATAATAGAATAAAATAGTTCCAAAAGGATCCAATAGTTTATTAGTCATGGAAGACTATATACATACATTCATTATATTTGAAAATATAAGATACAGTGTGCATATATTATGATAACTTTTTTATTCCTTTTGATAGATCAACAAAATTTACACATTATTATTCTCCATGTTTTATATGGAAAGGAAAACAAATATGGGTGAGCTCAGATACGTAGAAAAGAGTATAATAAAATGGAAACAATCATAAAAAAACACGCCAAAGGTCATATAGAAATTAAGAATAAAAAAAGAATCCATAATTATTTGAAACTAAGGGAAGGCTCTATCCAAGGTAAAAAAGTTGAAAATGGATAAGAATAATCATTCATCTCATATAGACGGAATTTATAATGTAAAACATGAAATCATATTGTAAAGGTATTGTGACAAGTTTCTATGATTATATGGGAATAGGTATACCACAAAACCTAACAAGATTTGTCTCATGGGAACTATCAAATAATCTATGGGATATATAATTTCATGACTCACTCTTCACCAAATAAAGTAAAGCACATTAAACATAAGTGTTTAGAAGACCTTTTATATTATTCCCTATAGAACATCTGGATAAATGAAAAATATAACTATATATATAATTAAGAATATGAAAAAATACATCTGTATTAAATAGAATAATTTAGATTTATATAAGGACATATATTAATAAAATTATAAACTATTGGGTATCATCAATGTTACATGAAGTACCAATATCAAAGAATTAAAGAGATGAGGGATCTTTTAATGTGTTCGGTTATCCTTGGAAGATAAAAATACGGTTTAATAGTTGTAATTGGTCGGAGTCTAGGGAAATGGTAGGAAAAATTCATCATCATTGTTCATAAAGATCAAATACATATTCTTTATAATATCCCCTAGGAGTTAACATATAGGATTGCAGTATGTAGCCCACTCATCATACACAAGAGTGATGATAGAGTTATCACTAAACCTTACCAGTTTCAGTTTATTACCCCTAGGTATATTTTTTCCACAACTGCAACAACTTTTCAATAACTAGATAAGGATTCATTTTCTAGGAAACTACACACAACTTTACATTACCAAAACATAGGATGGTTTTCCACTATATAAAAGAATCAGTTTTACAATAATTTTGGAAATTCTTGAATCAAATGAATATGAAGATAGATGAAAATATAGACTTTTAAATTGAATAAATTTCCTGATTAACATGGTAAAAATTGATGAATGGTAATGTATACACCACAAAAAAAGAAATAGGTGGTGAATATATAATGAATCCCAAAGAATGAAAATTTTGATATAAAATACCACTTATAGATTGGGTAGAAATTCAAAAAAACACTTGAAAGATATTGATCCAAATCTATATTAAAATACCAAGAGTTAATTTAATTCATGAAATAATATCTCAAATATGGAGTATGTATTCCACATAAAGTAGATTATGTGCATAATACAGAACATGTCACAAAGAGAGGAATTTGAGACAGAAATACCTTACCACCTGTCCTAACTTACGAGAATGTATTTTAACAACCTATATTAAAAAAATACTTATCTTAACCAATTATGTAATAATGTTACTCATTTATATTTTCCAATATGCTCATTATAAATTCAATATCTATATTAATTATATTAATTTTAACTATTTTTTCCATACATGGGGTTTATAGTTTTGGTCATTTGTACTAGTTTCATAAATGAGATAGTTTTCAATATTATTCTTCAAAAAATAATACTTCCATGATAAAATAATATAAAATAATAAATAACTTTTATATATTTAAAATTCTATTATCTCATATAATTAGTGATTAATTATGTAGCGTGAAAGTGGAAACAATGCCATATTATTTTTGGTAATTTTAGCGACTGAAGATGATATTTATGTAATAATTTTAATACTTAATATAACCATTATAAAACCATTAAAAATATAATTTTATTATTAATAATTAATAAAATTAGTATTTATTTTCTCATATTCATCAATGATGAATTTTATAGTATTATTCAAGTAGGTCATTAAGCCACCAAAAATATAAATTTTTTTTTAGGTTTTTTTATGATAAAATTATCTTGGTTAATAATTTTAAAGAAATACATTTATTTATTATACAAAAAATAATTGGTGTGAATCTATAAAGTCATTTAAAAATTGAATAATCATTAAAAATTATTTATTCAATGAAATGGTCAAAAATATTTTTTATTAGAGGAGCATTTTACTTGTGTTCTTAAAATAATTTCCATATATTTTTTAGTTTAATTAATATTAATTTAAAAACATATAAATTTATTTCTTAAATTAATATTTTATCACTTAAAATGTCTTTTAAACATCTAGTTCATTCTTATATAATCATTCCATTGTGAAAATTGTATGTTTTTGTGAAAACTGTAATTTTTAACTAAAAGATAATATTTTCAATAAAAAGATCAGGAATTCATAATAAGTTAATTTTTATATAATGAATTCAAAAATTAAGTTAATTTTGTGAATTTAAAATTATAAAATATAACTTTTAAATATATTAATTAACAAATTATATTTATAGCGATAATTGTGCAATAGATTTCGGATGTAACATTTACCTATTATAGAAGCTTCTTCGGTAATAAATCTACTAAGTTTGGATCATACTAAAGTTATTATGATGATTTCTAGAAAACATCCCTTCTCACATGCACATTCCAAATATTATATTTAAAAAAAATACAATGTTCATCATTATTGGTTTTAATACATTTCTATTGGGATATTTATTAGTTTTTATGGGGTTTTATCCCCCAGGATGTTGAACTCCAAGTTATGGGAGAGTGACATATTAATTAACCCTATTGTTTTTTTGTTAAGCCTCTCGCATTATTCTAATTTCATCACTTCAGACACGCACCAGTCAACACAAGATCAAGATCTTGCTGTTCAATAAAGTATAATATATTCATCTTCTAAAACCCAAAATAATCTCCATAAAACTACTCCAACATGAAATTCCTCTCTTTGGATTTCATTCCTTTGAAAATTGTGAACTCTCAAAACTTTTAAAAAAATTTGAGTGATAGGTCAGGACCAAAATTCCAATATTCTATTTTGAGATATATGTAAGAATGATTATACCGAATTATGATCTAAAAACCATTCCATGGGGCATATATCTCCATAATATTATAAAATAGAGTTCTTATGCCACTTTGTGGGTCCATGACCATCATCTGAGGAAACCACTGGATGAAACTCCAATGAACATTTGATATAGAAAAAATTATGAGAATGAAAACCCATGCAATTTAATCTATATCGTGGAAGATAAGTGAACCCAAGACACAAAAATATAATGTAAAACCTTTTCATGAGAGAAAAAACAATTCTATTAGAATAAAAAATCGAAATAATGCTCAAATTAATAAGAAAAGATATCATGTATTCCATCTTTTTATCTTAATCCATGATGGGAATACTAATTTAAACAAGTCTATAAATCTTAAGAACATCCTATTTCAGGATTTATGGACCACTTATTGTCATGTACACCATCAATATCCAAAACACTGCATATTTGGCAAGTAGAACTTCTCCATATATTTCTCCAAAATTCTTCTCTAAAAACTAGTTAGCATAATTGAAACCCAATTACACCCCAATCCCATTTTGGGGATAAAACTTATATTAGATTATGTTATTTGGGGATTTTTATGATTTTTCGAAAATTTGGAGTGATTTTAAAATGTTTAAGCCCAAAATGTTTTAATAGTAGGAGGCCACATCATGGAAAGATGACCCATGGTGTGGCTGTTCCTTATTTCCTATATTCCTTCTTCTATACCATTGTGAAATTTCACATAGGGAGTATGGTCATTCTTTAATGGGGTGTGTTGAATCGTGGGGAGAATATATTTGGTGAGGATATATCACGGTGAAAGGAACTATATCATGATGGGTAGGGGAAATGGTTTCTTGGTTCTTCCCTAAGGAAGGGCTCCATGAACTGGCCTAGAAGGAAACACCGCAGGGGTTCTCTGTAGAGGTTCACAACACCATGTTGTATAGGGACACACTATAATGCATATCAATATAATTTTAATCTTATAATTTTCAAAATTTATCCACATTTAATTTAAAGGGTTGTTATCCCAATTTTATTCCCCTCTCGCGTCAAAATATCTTGAGGAATATCATGGGAGTGCTCCTCTTTCATCAAGCTTCCAATATTTATTTTTCATAAATTCTAAGAATATTAGGAATTTATTTCCTCCATTATCCCACATTTCCATTCTCCTTCTTCAATTTCCCACGGTTATCATTTCTTACATGAGATCAAATGGTCATGTTGGATGAATTTAGGGTTTGGGTTGGGTCAAATTAGGGGATATGTGAGTCTAAAACTCATTGACGTTTTTACATACCATTTTTTCATTAGACACTAAAGGAAAATTTTATGACTTATTTTTTATGGTTGAGGGTGGTTTTTCTATTAAATTAAATGATTAAAGATTTTATGAAAATATTTTGTGTTCTAAAATTATTTTATAATGAATTAAAACCAATCTGTTTTGCAATTATTAGTTTGATAAGATTTTTTTTAATGATTTCCATGCATGGAATGAATATGTATTTTAATAGATATTTTATTTCAAAATGAGTGTTATAAATGTCATGTGAAAGTGAAAATTACTGAGAAGACAATGTATATAAATTTAAATATATTAATGAGTTATTTTTATTCAAATTATTTTTTAAAAGGGTTCTATATTTTTTAAGGGAATGGTTTTAAAATAGTGGTTCTTTTTAAAAAAATAAAAGAATGTTTTAAAGTGGGAATTATATGGTCAGGAAATTATTTCTCAAAACAATTATTCTTTTTGAAAGGCCTTTTTGGAACATTATAAATGATTTATTTTCATGAAAATTGTATATCCCTCAAATGAGAACCTTGTTATCTTTTTTTATTTTTATCATGATCTCATGGGTTATTTTGTATATATTTGTGTGATGTGAATGATGAAAATGGATATATTTCATAATAGAGTGTTGGAGGTGAAATAGAGTAAATATTATTTGTTTTATTGTTGACGCATGTTCTTTAATATGATTTCCATTTTTTACTAACATATATTTGATATATATTTTGGTAAATCTATGTATCTAATTAGAAGTTTTGGATTCCTCTAACATTATCTTAGTCAATGGACACTAGAGAGTTAATTATGAAAGATACACCCTCCAGGGGGTTTATCTTGTAACCGGTGAGATCTGAAAGGGGAACCTAAATGAGATATTCTAGCTGCACATAGGGGCCCAATAATCCAATAAACTATGTTTAGTTATAGTCATGTTAGAGACTTTTGAGTTTTCAATGATTCAAATTTTGGGATGAGGATTATTTACTGTATCCCATTCTATACCTTATTTGTAATCTATAGCCCTTGATTTGGTAATATGACACCATTTCTTTGGTTGTGGGGCATTTATTTATTCAAAATTAATGACTAAGTGCATGTTTTATTTATATTTTAATAATTTATAGTTATATTTTACTTTAAAAATGATTAATTTTATAGAAAGTGTATTTAGAATAAATAATTCAATGTGAAAAATAAATCTAATTTTAAATCAGATTTGAAGAAATGGTTTTCAAAGGGGGATTTCATATTTTTTTCAAAATTAAAGGACCTTATTTCTAGTTTTGAATTTTTTAAAACTAAAAGTGGGTTCTTGAACTTTATTTTGAAAAAAGGTCGGACATTTATTTATAACGAAAATGCATGTTTTTTTATTTATAATTTTGTATATGAAAAAAAATTATTTTTTATTTCAGATGATAAATTATAAAAATTTTAATTGATGGAATTTACTACACTTTTGTGAAATCCTACTATGATTATTTAGCTCACATACTGTATATACATCGGTGTGTGTGTGTGTGTGGCTTCCTTGTTTTATATTAGATGAGAAAGTTTTTATCACTTTTTTGATGTTTTATCAATATATTGATGGAAATTTTGGGATAAATTAGTGATCATGGATCAGATGGAGGTTCTTTCCTAAAATATATAGTTTTAAACCATATATTTTGGACAGTTTTTTATAGCTACATAGAAAAAGTATACCATTATTTGTGGTTTCTATTTAAGTTTATATGATGTATCAGGTTTCATTTTATATTATCAAGTGATGTTTATCTATTTATGTTGTTTATTTTCCTAGTTTTGAATTTTCACTATAATTTATTATGTGTCATTTGGGTATTTATTTCACTTATTCGTCATATGATACTTTTACATATTAAAATTTAATTATTTTATATGCATGGATATCTAAATTATGTATTCCCTGTATCAAAATATTGGATATCTTCCACTGTGTGTTTTGTAATATTATATTTTGTTGAAATAATAACCATGTGTGTATTCTTGATTCACATACACTACTTTCCAACCCATCTATATCAAGAATTACTTTTTGGCCAAGTAGAGGGTATCGTTAGGTAATGTGCTAGGTCAGCCTGAGATCATTCATTAAAATTGTTTTAGTTCCTAGAATTTTTAATGATCAAGATTCTTGAAGTCCCCTATTGTAATTCATAATGTATTTTTTCACGTAGAATTGGATTTCACAACTCAGTATATAAAAGCATGTAGATTCTAGATTGATCTGTGTCATCCTAATCCTTGAGTTACTATGGGTAGTAGTGATTTTAATCTTTAATTTGAGTTTTATTTTTGGTTATTATTAATGGTGTTGATCCTTATCGAGTTATACTGTATAATTTAAATTATTTGATAGAGTTTTGGGATATAAATAGAGGAATAATAAATGAAAATGGTTATATTTAATGTTTTGAAAACCTTATAAACATCAAGCACAGAGTTCTAAAAATGATTCAGTGGCTATAAGTCAATTTTCACATTGTCCATAAAATCATGCATCCATATTTTTCATAATTATTTATCCTACATATATTTTTTTTATCCTTATTGTACATCCAAAGGGATCATAATTATATTTTCATTAATATTATGTGAATAAAATCAATTTTTATAAGGTGTAGATGATATTATAGTGGATTAGTTTTAATTTTTTGGTATGTATTTGTTTATTATATTGATCTTTTTTTGGACAAGGGAGGATTTAAGAAAAAAATATTTTAAAATATAATTTGGTTTTGGATTGAAATATATATTATATTTTTAATAATTTTTTTAAATATTGGATGATTTAATTAAGAAAATCAGGATACATTTTGGAAATAAAAATAAATTTTTAGTTAAATATTTTGGAATTTCCTCATGAGGGAGTTTGGATTTTAAATCAGGATAGAATTTAAGAATGTATTTCATTTTGAATTCTAAATGACGTTCAGTGTTTTCAAATAGAAGCATACATTATAAAAAATTGATGGAAAGTTGGTGTTTATACTTTTTTTATATTTTTGAAAAAATTATTCTTTCTAATATAAATGGAATGTTCAAAAATAGTTTGTCTATTTTGAAAGTTTTTTTTGTTTTTTAATGAGTTTTAGGACCGTTTTTCAAGATGTTTATGGTTTAAAAAGAATGTTTTTTTAAAGATTTTTGTTATGGGGATCTTTATTTTTTAGAGTTTTACCCGTGTTGATGTTGAGGCTATATTATTTTATTTATGAAGCATTAATTTATTGGTTTTATGTTTCGAGTTATTTAGAGTATACATACTATAAAATTATTAAATAAATATAGAAAAAATTTCACAATGGGTGATTCTTAGTGTGGTTCTTCACATATATTATTTTTAATTATTCTAGTTTTTTGTCATGTCTATAATCTAAATTGATCATTAAAAGCCAATGTGGGATTCTTTCTTATAGTTAGTGTTCTTTTATTTCAAGCTAGAAACTGATGACTTTCTAAATTCCTATTTCAATGATATAATTTTTGGTTCAAACCTTGAATTGGTTATTTAGGATCATTCTTCTTATATCCTTGTATTTTCCCATGATAAGAGGAAGTTTTCGGAGAAATTAATATTTAGGTGATTTTTTAATCTGGGATTCCTGATTAGTGAGTCTGAAACAGAAAAATAATTTTTAGGTGATTATTAGTAGGTGTAGTATTTAGTGTACCTACTTGATTTATCCTTTTTAGAGATGGTGGTTGTTGTTGATTATTCTCATGCCTCGTTAATTTTATATGAAATGTTTGGTTTATGTGTGATGTTAATTTTATGATTAGAGTTAGTTTTTTATATATTGAACTTGGGGAAATTTTGTGTAGGTGTGTTGGTAACAGGGGTGAGTGTTTTCTCTAGTTTATTTTTGTTCATTTTCTTATGCTAGGTTAGTTTTAAGTGGGTTCAACCAGATTAACTGTTCCACAATAAAGGTCTCAGGTTAATTTTTATATTTTAACCAGAGGTTATATCCATTTTATTCCACATTGTGTCATGTTCTAGATTGGATTGTTTCCTCCATTATAATTAAATGAGACTGGTTGTTGTATCTTTTCTTGTGGTATTTTAGGTGTTCTTTTTGTTGTATTCTATTTAGGTATTCTTATCTTGTAATTGGGATGTTCATTTCTTATAGGTACATAATTATTTTTTCATAGGTTATTTTATTGATTTTTGGTTTTTTTGGTGATGTATTTTCTCTTGGAAATGACTCTCTGATATTTCACTATTTTATATGAATTCTAAATGGTAGGGATTACTATCTCATGTATGATGATCCCGCTTTTTGTGTGTAGTATTTTTCAACTAATAAAGCTATGTGAAGATGATAAATTCATGGTATTAGATTTAAATCCTCAATCATATTGGTTAAAATAACCATTTTGTTCCAAATACATTTTTCTTATGGATAAATTCCATGGATATTGGATGTTTTAATATGGAGGTAATTCCATTGTACATGTCTAGATATTTTTTTACATATGAAAAATGGGTTTTTATTTTTGGGCTTGCTTTAAAAATTAATATTGAATTATGAAATGATTATTTAGAAATTCTATTGGTTATTTTAAATTCTATATAGTAATAAGAAGTACTATATATAATTACTCTATAAATTATAAAATGATATTTTTTTAATTTTGTACTAGTTACTCAAGGAAATCGGGACATGTTTTTATCACTATCTAAAATAGTAAAGAAAAATATTTAGAAGACCTTAAGTTGAGTAGAAGAATTTATAAATATATTTGAAGTAGATGAAGTAAATTTGGAGAAGTTTAGTATCCACGTGAAGGTAAATATATAATTGTATAACCAGTGGAAGGGTATCTCTACATTTATATATCCTAAGTATATATAAGTCCCTATATTTAAAAAATACATAATCATGAATTAAAAAAATAATTCAAATTGATAATATTTTTAGGTTTATATTTTTAGAGAATTAGTCCATAACTATTACAGAACATAAAAATATTATAATGTAGACACTTCTACACACTATATATTTTATTTTCAAAAAAATTAAGAAAAAACATGGTTTCATATCACACTTAAACATTACAACATTTCCATGATCCAATCCTAGACTCAATTCTCCTTTAAATCCTCTGAAAAACAGTTCAAAAACTAATGATAGTCATAAAAAGATCAATAAAGGATACATAAAGAAGGAAAACTGTTAGTTTTCAAAAACATGTAAACATAAATACTCTGTCATAAAGTAATACTTTTAACCTTTATGAAGTAGTAAATACTATTCACTGAATATAAGTTTATTGCATACCCTTTTTGTAACCAAAATATTATTATAAAACCCATAGAAAGAAAATATAAAATATAATGGTAACTTGGAACATAATTTTACTTAAACAGAATAACTATACATTTGAATTCTAAAAATATAACTCTTATAAATTTAATATCCATAAGGTCGAATTCCATATCCAATGCATTGGATGTTATAACATAACCACTCATCCTTGGTTTATCACGTAACCACCCGTCATTTAGTTTGTCAAATAACCACCCATCGTGGTTTACCATATAACCACCCATAAAATTTCTAAGTACCATTTAATAATTATAACACATAAGAACAACATAAAAAAATAACATTTCCACACTGAAACAATAATAGATCATTTTGAGATATAGAAATATTCCACCCATTTCCAAAACCATTTAAAACATTTAATAAAGAGAATTTTAAACAATGTTTCCCATACCTCTTTGAAACCTGTGAAATAAATTATTAGTTTAAAACAATCATGTTCATATAAATAAATTCCTAAATCTAATTTTTAAAACACGGTCATGAAATGTTATGTTTTAAATTAATAAATCTTTTAATCATTTAAAATGTTGTTTTAGTTAATGAGTCCCTTACCACATGAGAAACAGTTGAATAAAAATAATTAAGAGATAAAATTTAAAAAAAATTAAAAATCTTGATTGTATACTAAATCATGATAAAAAAGAGTCAACATGGTTTTATATAAAAATTATAGTATAATAAATGTTCTTAACAACAATAAATGTCTCAATGAAAGAAGATTGAGAAGAAATACACTTCCTTGAGTCTGAATTGTCTTATTCATTTATCAATATCCTAAATAATAAACCTAAGTTAATTTATACTTATTTGAGCAGATTTTTCAAATTTATTATTCCATTTATATCACTTATTACCATGTTATAACAATTAGGTAATTATTTGTTTTCATATCAATCATTTTGTTGATGTCCATTACTTAAGTAAAAAAATGAACCTGCTTTGAGGTAAATTTCCCATGATGACATAATTAACTCATCTCTAGAATGATATTAATGATTTAAATAACATTTAAATCTCATATATTTTTTATTTAGAATAATCCATAATATGTGGAGATGAAAAATGAAATGCACCGTTCATGGAGACGGTAAGCTGCACGTGCGCATGAATGTTACTTTCATTACTTTCTCATATTGAAAGAATGAAAACTAAATGATAAATTGGTATATTATAATTCCAATTTAACAAATTTATTATATATGTTAATTATGTTCTTTAACTCCATACTTTATATGTTCAATTTATGTCATGAATGAGTCATATAACTTTGAGGGGGTGGTAGTCCATACTTCCTCAAATGAAATTATCGTGTTTATACAACATGAAAAGCATAAAGTTATGTTATAAATTAAAATTATAGAAACATATATATAATATAAATATCAGAAATATCATATATAAATATAGTTCCATCATATTTTACCCCATGATAGGTGGTATGAGAAAATTGAACTGTCATCGTTTCCTGAGGCATTAGTTCGTCGTAAATAGAAATAATAGGTTCTATATCCATTAGATAGTGTTTTGTGTATGTTTAGGTATAAATAGTGTAATAAAAACATCCTAATATATTTATTATACTGTTTATGTCATAAAATAATGGAATAAATAGAGCTTAGGGGGTTGAGAAGGAAAATAAAAGAGAGGAGCATGAAAGAAGACGTTGCGGCTTAATCAGGTAACTCCTTTTGATTTAATACAAAAGGATTTATTTAATGGTATAATTCGAAAGGTAAGGATTATATGAGGAATGGATGGATTTTTGGATCTTATATTTACATAGTTAGGGTAATCAAAGGGGCTTTAGAGGTGTGAGGAAGTGAGTAGTGTTGGAAGCCTTTTATAAGAGGGAGGGGGGGCACTTTAGAAAAGTCTCAAAATATTATTTTATTATAAATTGATTTTAGAATTATGATATCTCCAAATTGATATATTTATATGATATGATGTTTATGGGTCTAAATATTCTAAAACAACAGGTTTTCGACAAGTTTTGGTCACAAACATAATCATGTCTTTTGGATTTAACCCCTAGTTAAAAACATTAACTCTTACAATGTCTTCTTGTATTCTAATAACATGCGGTTACTATAGTTACTATAAAATACCAATAGAACATAAAGGGAATAATTAATAAATTTTTTAGAATTATCCATGTATTTTTTCCGAATGATAGATTATTATGACCGTTATATCATTTAACAAAACTGTATTTGTTTTAAAAACTCATTTATATCAATATATGAATTCATGTTTTATTTAAGGAGTTTTATTGTTGTGAAAAATTTGGATAGTGTATAAGTGTATACATTATAATATTTGAGTTGTAATGTAATAGTAATGGCCTAATTAACTAAAACTATAAACCTAAAAATATCTTCAATATGAATTATTGACTTTACACAAGATTATGTAATTTTTAATGATGGGGCATTATACTTCCTCTCATACCTATTGTAAATACTTGACCCCAGTTACCCAAAGTTGGTGCGTTATTTTACTAAATTGTCAAATTAAAAGGAATATCAATCCCAAAGATCTGAATTGTTTAGTAGTTTTGGAAAACAATATATATACATATGTTCAATATAAAACATGAAATTAAATACAACATATAAATTCCATTAGAATAATAAAAAAACCTTGATTTTACCTAGAAGTAAATCATAATATACTTCTTCTCATCGAAGGGGAAAATAAAACATAATAAAATGGTGGTATAAAATTCTCTTTAATGGTATGTAATATAGGGGAATTATTCATAAATTAAAACACTAGGCATGGTGATAAACTAAAAACACATGCCTTTAAACATATTCTTGAGCATAATATGAGAGGAATAAAAGGTAAATGAATAATTTCATAATAAAACATGACCATGGAAATTATACTCATCGAATAATCACATGGACTATCACTTAGTTGTTTCATAATGAGGGAATTAATAATTTGGGTCATCATAACCATTCTGTCAAGGTCTCATTCCATGAACATACCTAAATTGGTAAAAACCCAAATTAGTTTGTCTCATGAGACTTGTCAATGCATCGAGAGGGTATAACGGGCCCCACCTGACACTTATAAAGTCCAATTAGTTCCACATATGAAATTGAAGAATCAGAAACAACATATATATTCATATTGAAACTAAAATAATGAAATTTGAAATCACATTCTCTAATCATTAAACATAACACAAACCATTCAAAGTAATATAATGAATGGTTTCAAGATATCACATTCGTAGTAAAAATAATCATAAATTGTTAAATAAAACATGGTATATGATTTAATAAATTTTTATCCCAATTAAACATATGAATAAAAAAGTGTGTTTAAAAAGATGAAAATACTCTGATAAAATCATCATGTAATTCTAGATAGAAATACTACTCGACTTTGAAAAGAAGCGTTCTTTTGAAAAAATATTTTTATAAAACAAGAATTTGATTAATGAAGTTTTTAATAAAAATATTAGTGATTTTATAAAAATAATGGTTCCCTAAAATATATTCTAGGGTGAATTTTAAAATAGATATGAATTTGAGAAGTTTCTTTAAAATGGGCTGGTTTATCACAATGATTTTTTGAAATATCGTTTTAAAACATGTAAATCCCCATAAAATAAAGACAAATTATGAATAGTACAATTATATATATAATTCACACAAACCTTTTAATGAGTAAATAGTAATAAATATTAATTACACTGCGGTAATTAGAGAATAAGAGTAACTTAAATAAAAATGGAGGTTCTGGTAGAAAACCCTTATTGCATTATAATCAGTCGAGTCAAGTTCCCCAGAATTAAGAATCATAAAATGATCCATTAAATACCATGAAAATAAATATATTCATGATATAATACATCAATGGGAAGTATACATACACCATACACAAGAAATAGTGGTGAATAAAGAATATCTCACAAAAATGGAAGTGAAATGAGAAAATCATAACCTTATGTCAAAATATATTCTATGATTGAAAATAATGTTAGGGATAATAAAATTAAATACATTGGCTAATTAATAAACTCTTATAAATTTATTATTTTTATTATAGTTTGATTGAGTTCATTTGTGGCCTTATTTATGTGTGAAAGAGTTTAATTTCATTGTTCTAGAGTATTCATTTTCTTGGTTTTCAGGATCTGTTTGATTTTATATAAGTAATGGGATTCATGTTGAATGGATATAATTCTCCAGAATTGATTTTATATGACAATAAAGAATTTGAATTATATTAAATGGTTATATATTCCATTTTTTTATATGTTACATGGATGATTTATTAGATAAAACATTATGGATAATCATTTAGATTATATTAGTAGTGTTTGAATTATTACGAACTTGTTTTGTCTTGTGAATTAATATTAAGTATATATACTGGTTATAGAGAATTAAATAGGTTTTATTACTTATATTATAGTCTTTGTTTTACCAAAAACATGGTTTATTTACCAGAATTTATGAATAAATTAAAGAACAAAGGTTTGACATCCATGAAGGTTGTAAATTGGCACCTCTTGGATGATGATTTTGTTTTTAAAATAAACGAGAGAGAGCTTAGAGTTTGATGTTGTATATTTAGTTAAAATGATTTTATTCCAGTACATAGATGATAATAGTATTATCATGATCATTATGATATAGTATTTGAGGAGATAATGATAAATAAATAAGAAACTTGAAATGAAAATAATAGAAAAAATGAAGAGGATTTTGCATCTTGGATACTTCCACTTGAGAATCTACTTGAGGGGATTGATTTTTGTCTTTTGGAAACACCAAGAGATCTTATAAATGGGTATAATCTTGGGAAGAGTATTTGGGAAGAACTTTTATAGGATTTGTGTCTTATATATGTGATGATAAGAGATATTGAGTGGTAGTTTTTATAGTGGAGGAGAGGAGTTGTTTTTTAATATCTTATTCATTATTTTATTAATTTCCTCAAGAAAAGAAATAGAATTTGATTATTGTGGATAAAAATTAATAAGTGAATGTGAGTTCTAACTAATGTCTTTTTAAATCATCAATGATGCAAGGAATAATTTATTTATCTTATAGTGTATTAATATTGTAAATTACCTTTTTTTAATATTTAAAAAAAATACATGTATTTCAGAAAAATCCCCAAAATTAACCCAAAACAATTTTTGAAAGGTAGAATCAAAATATGGACTCAATTTAATCAACATATTTTTCTATATATGAAAATTTTAATTTTTTATTAAAATCAACATTTACTTGAAAATTAATTTTTTTTAAAATTTAAACTGATTTTATAACACCATGAAAAATTAACTAATGTTTTTTAAAATGGTAATAAAATCATACGAAAACAAAATATTGATTTATCAATACATTATATGAAAATAAATTTTATCTTCACCATATTTATTAATTATACACTTTTAATGAAATATTTGTTACTCACAAAAATACGAACATGTAATTATTATTTAAAAATATTCACTTTCATATACTATTATATAATACTTTCATTTATAAGGTGCCTAAATTTTATTTATACTCTCATGGGTGATTTTACTATTAATAAGGGTCATATTTCTATTAATAATGGTAAAATAACTATTTATAAGGGAGAAGTTACTATTTTAGAAAAAGTAAGTTGATCCTATCATACTCTAAATATCTTGCTGAACACAACTGAGTATGTCAGTTTTTAGAAATTCAAACCATATAAGCAGAAACATTTGGTTATAAAAGCTTATTTGTAAATACTTTGGGTGTGACATTATTATATAAAAATTGAAACATAATCTAGAAATTTATTATGACATATTTACTCTAATAAGGATTATTATTTTGATAAATATAAATTCAATCCTTACACAGAATAACAACTAACTGTACAATTGGAACGAAAATATGGTTTTTAGGAAAAACCATTCCATAGTTGATAACAAGTTGATTTTTTAAATTGTTATTCCTTTTATACTAACCACGTTATTTTTTTCCAGGAGTTAATACTTTATTTCATTATATGTAATTTCCATTTTACTAGTAAATATTCTAGATATAAAAGAATGTGTAGATGAAAAATTAAAAATGATAGTATAATAATGTAAATAAACATATAATATACCTAAAACCTCTTAATTTGAGGGTCATATATCTTATTTATAATTAAAAAAATAATATTTTTCATATTTATATTAATGATCATATTAATTCCTCCCAAATAGTAACTAACATTGGACATGAATTAGTGTAATAAAAAAACTAATTGAAAATATAACATTTCACTAATTTATTTTCATTACTATTATAACCATTTTCATTACTATTTTATTTATAGTCATGATACATGTTTATTAGTTTTACATATTAATAATAATTTACATGTTTCATAACACATTCTTAGGAATTATTCTTTCTAAACTTATGACAAGTGGGTAATTGAAATTTATTACCTTCATGTTTCATAAATGAATGATAAACAATTTATTTCCATAATATTTCTTCTTATCCTTGTTGTAATTAAATTCAAAAACCCCATATCATATTTATCATTACATTAAACAATTTTCTCATAACTTTAAAACTCTTGACTAATTAGAGCCCTTTGTGATAATATAATCAATATTAATTAAAATCAATCAATTTTACTATCATGGTCAATAATAGAGTTTGGTGCATATATAGAAAATCATATAAAATTATCATCATAGACATTAACCAATTCTTTTTACTTTATCTTCAATTCAAGGAATTTTATTTCCATTATTTTTCAAATAACTTTAGGAGAATTATTTACAAGGAGGAGGTATTTAAATACAATCCATTCCATGGATGGAATTTCATCATTTTCATTAGTGTTCATAATCAATTACCACCATTGATGGGGTTCAACATAAAAATTATAAATAAATAGGGTTACCTTATGATGTTTTAAACATACCAGAACATCAAATATCTCCCCTAATTCATTAATCCATCCAACATCTTTCTCTGGGTATTTGGATCAATCAAAAAAATTAGGGTGTATTTTCGTTAAATGATCCACTATAAGCATGTTCCTATGTATATAATTTTATCACTCTCTTTAATGGGTTCTTTATATAATAACCTATCTAAACATAGTAAATAATTCCACAAAATATTTGATTCCATACATTTTGAGATACATATTTAGAAGGTTATTATCCTTATTGTTCCTTCGTACATTATCCACCATATTTCATAATTGGAAAACCATTCTTAATAGACATGTATTAAATTAATCAACATATAACTATTCAAAAACTATCTCTAGATAATATTACCAAGTATTATAGCCTCTTTCAATTGTCATCTAAAATTATATTATCCTCTAGAAATATCTAAACCTTTTCTGGGATACCAATAGTAACACCTAGTAACTTAATGAACCCATTACTACATGAAATATAATAATGTTTTAACTTAATTAAATTTCTTGGAATTTCTCAGTTTACAGATTTAGATAATTAGTTAAAATAGTACCTGAAAAATCATAATATCTTTTTTTTTTCAGAGTTTCACTTTTTCCCAAAAATATTTCCTTATAAATGCACACTTTCTTCATTCAAGGTATCTCTCATATCTAGAATGGTTACTTCATCAAATTTTATAACAATACTAATAACTTATGAAAAATAATTTTATAATGTAGTATAATAATAAAATGTTCATTAAGGGTAATAGAATAAAAAAACATTTAGTCACTTTTTAAACATTAAACATCAAAAAACAATTTTCACCATATTCACAATGAAAATTTTTACTAAAAATAACTATTTAATGTTCCATGAAAACATCTTAATTTATTAATAGATTTCATAAAACACATAATTTATAAACATAATGGGAAAATAATAATTAGAATTGTTTCTTGAGAAACTTGATTACTTGGGAGTAACATTCTGTGAAAACAATACTTTCACCATTATATTAAAAAATCATAAAAGTTAATTAAAATCATAAGATCATTTTAATACCTTTTCAAATAAATATATTTCTTTTATTAACCACTCGGATAATATTATGAACTTACATAATAATTTATTCTGAAAGTAATACTTATAAGAAACTGTATATATAAATCATCTAACTAGATAAATTTTTTATATCTTAAGAGTACCATATTATAGGTAAACTTTGTCACTTTACCAAATGCATTAGAGACTTATATCTGGATCACCTATCATTAAGATATTATTGGGCCCATTAATCATTTATTCAAAATTTCAAATAAATATATAACTAATATAACATATAAATAGTTTATTTTAGTTATGAAAAATATTTTTTAATTGTAATTTAATCACATAAAAAATAACACTTCCAATTATCTCTAAAAGATGTGAAGTTTTTCCCTTCTTAAATACTTATTAAAACATAAAGTTTAAAACATATTTTCCAAAGTTTTTTATTTTAAAATAACCATGAGAACTTGAAGTGGAATCTTGTTAATAAAAAATTTCTACAATGGTATGAAAATGTGGTTGAGCCATACATTCTAGAAAAATCATTCTTCACATTGGTAAAAAACATAAAAATTACCCTTAATATAATTTTTTAGTATATAAATTTTTTATATTCTATATAAAAATTCATTTTTATCATTAATATACATTATAAACATGTAATCAAGTTCACTTATAAAATTTTTACTCACTAGTTATCCATTGTTACATAATTCCTTGGAGGGAGTTATAGGTCCCACCTATCACATAATTCAATCATACATGTGTGTGCTAGATAACATTCATCCTATCATAAACAATGACAAGATATGGGTTCTATATTCATCGACCCAAAATCAATGAAATGAAATTAGTATCATTAATATTTCATAACATCATACCCTTTGGAAAAAAGATATATATCATAATCATTTTATCAAAGAAGAACCATTGAAAATAAGTGGGTATCAAAAGCATATAACTTTGAAAATAAAGGTTTCATAAGAATCATTCCCTAAAAACATAAAACATTCATGAAAGAATATAAATGGAACCATTAAATAAATTTCTAGAAGTCCTTTAATAACAATAATGAATTTCATCTTAAATGGAAAATAATTTTGAAAAAATTCCAAAGGAATTTCTTTAGGAATATTTTCTTTTTTCATTGAAAAGGTCTCTTTAAAACATAAAACCTTTTAAAAAACATTTTCTTGAAAATAAAAATGAAAGGTTATTAAAAAATATTGGAAAAATTTTTTGGAAACCTTTTTCATTATAAACATATAAAAAGATAATCAAAACTTTTTGAAACCATTTTCCTTAAAACATTAAAAAGGAGCTTGAAACAATTTGAAAAACATTTTTCCTTTAAATCATTTAAAAGGATATTAAAATATTTTAAAACCATTTTCCTTAAAAATATATAAAAGGGACTAATTTTTTTTTGGAAAACCATTTTTCTTGAAAGCATATAAATGGTTATTTAGAATTTTTTTAAAACCATTGTACATGAAAAGCTATAAAAGGACTTTGAAAACATTTTGAAAACCAATTTCCTTCCAAACATTAAAATGAATATAGAAATAATTTTACAAAAAAAATCATTGAAAACATATAAAAGATGCTTTAAAACATTTGAAAATAATTATACATGAAAATATCTTTAAAAAAATCTCTAAAATTAACCTTTTAAAAAAGAAATTTAATCTTCAAGAAAATGTTGGTTGATAAATCCCTATATGCTAAATGAGGTAAAAATACTATTCTTTTTCCATAGTAAATAGGAATGAAAAATGACTTTTTGAAAAGGGAAAATAATATTCCTTGAAAATACTTATAAAATGGAAAGAGGGGTTACATTTTATTTTAAATATTATCAGAGAATAGTATAATATTCTCAAAAACCCTTTTTAGAAAACATGTTTTCGAAGGAACACGTAGTTTCGTACAAAGAGAGTGTAAAGTTGGGATTTATAAAAACACTTTCTTAAATATCTTATGTACTAAATAGTAGTAAAATAGTACTAATACATGAATATATCAAGGATAAACATAGGATAATAAAATTCAAGAGTTTTTATGCATGAAAGATCATAATATTTCATCAAAGGAATCATAATAAAAAAATAATCTCGATTAACAATGAGATTGTTTCAATAAACTGTTACAATATTTGTAAATTAAGATCATATTATCCATGTAATAAAATGAAATTTAATGAATCTTAAAATATCATTAAAATATTGATATTCCTCATATGAAATGTCAAATACACCTCATAAAAGAATGAGTGTGCATATTAGAACATGTGTCTCAAATAAGGAAAATTGATACAATACTAACTTACTGATCTGGTTACATTTGAAACATAAAACTAATAAAATAAATTTCATAGAATGGATATGTAAATACCCATACATGTAAGATTAATAATCATATAATAAATTTATGGGAAGTTTATACATCACACAAAATAAAAGAGTGGTGATATTGGAATATATCTCACAGATATAAAAAGTGAGATGAAATTACCTTACCTAGTGTATTGACTCTCGTAGTACTCATTAAAACCTCTTATATGATATATTTATGTTTATTATAAATATTGTAAAGAAAAAATTTATTATATATAATACCATATATGTTTTTATTATTACTTTATATTACCCTCTTGTTAACAATTTTATGTTAAGGTTACAATTTAGGTAATATTCACTTAGTTTTTCACATGTTTCCTAATTTATTATATCATTGGTCCTTATAAATATATAATGATTTATAGAATTTAAAATAATATATAAATATCCTTAATATTCATTATATTTTTATTTAAACATTCTATAGAATATATATGTATGAAATGGAATACAACATTCAGGGAGATAGTAGGCCATACATACGCATGAATGCTACATCTATTTTATTAACACATTGAATGAAAGTAAGTAAATGAAATATATGTATATGTGAGAGGGGAAGTTTGGGATATTAATAACACTAATAATGGGGTGAATTTGGTTTGGGTAATTTTTAATTAAATTATATATTTTTATGCCCATACATCATGACCTATTAAGATCAGAATTCACATGTTACCTTTTACCTATCACATGAAATAATATGAAATATGTAAATAATATGCACATGATATTTCTACAAGTTTCACTACCCAATAAGAGTATCTTGACCTTTATGAACATGGGAATGACCAATACACATATTATCAACTTTAATGTTGTTACAAGTTATAGTGGGTTGTTTTAGAAAACAATCCTTAAAGCAGTGTGAGTATCTACACATTGGAGGGGGGAATAAAACAATTATACTTCCCTAAACTAGTGATAGCCTAGTACAACTTGAAACTCCTTGATTATTAATTATAATTCATAACAAGATAGTCTTATCCATATTGAAAAGGGTTTGTAACACTAATAATGTCGTCAAACTATTGAGACCAGTTGGATGTCACACTAATGTTTGATCTTTTACTCTTTACTTATTGCTTTTTTAGCAGCATGCAAGTAACCCTTATTACTTATTCATAGCTGAAACCATTATATTATCAAAATATAATTCTCCATCTTCTCCAATTAAAAACCAACTTCACTTAAACCTCCTTTACTTATTTCTATAATCACAAACATCTTTCTTGATTGAAAAATCATTGAAGAACAACTCATCTTAGCGTCATCCCAGTTAAATATCCCTGAATAAATATCAATCCTTAGTTAGGAACACTCAATTATTCTTATTCTTATATTATTTAATTATCATCCCAATTAGAGCATTTATTCTTCAAGTATTCAATGTAGTGAAATTCAAATATGTTTTGACTATCTTTTACACATTACCATTTATTTGTGCTTCAGCCTTCACATATTCATGCAAGCATGCATGAAATTTTTTCTTGTTCTTTGTCTCATTTCAAAACAATAGTTATGGTGTCTAATGGTTATATATGTGCACATGGAAGAATGCAATTTCTTCTTGATGAAACCAACTATCCAGTTTTTTTTTCACAACACACACACAATTTTCATCTTCTCTTTATCACTTTTGCATGGTCACAAACCTAAGTGTCTCAAATCATGCACAATAGTGAATGTGATTCATGCATGCATAGACCACCCATCTCATCATACTTTATTCTTCTTCACTAAAGTATACTCTTGAAAACTGTATGATTCTCTATCATGCGAACAGGAAGCATGATCTCCTTCATACTAGTTGTTAGATTAATAGTTCAGTATCTTCCTAAAGCATAGTGGGAGTACTTGACTCAAGCACTAGATTACAAGTGTTAATATTTTTTGTGAACTCAAACGGTTTCATGGATTTCAAAACATCTTGAGATTTGGTGATACACATTGTGTTACCCATTTGCATCATGGAACTAGGTTCTTCATGAAGCTCATTCGATAGTGCTTCAAACTTATCGAAGGCCCGTGGGGATACTTTATTCATGACACAAGAATGGTTTGCGGAACTACCCTTATTCCTAAGGCCTTGATGGATAATTCATATATTTTTTCCCATTTCTTAACATAAAAGCACAAAAAAGCACAATTTTTGAAATGAGAGCTCTTGGCTATGCGGACAGTAGCTGATTTCTTGGTCTCAGTGCCTCTTCTTTTATAGGTGTGAATCAAATATTTTTCCACATTAAAATATCCTAAGATCTAGTATATTTATGTATTTCATTCGATAAATCAAGATATTTGATTTTTAAGATCTTTAAACCCATGTAAAATATATTCTATATGTCTTGACTTATTTCCTTTTTGATCATGACTGTTTCTCCTCCAAGATATCCTCACTTTCATGTGATGGGAATCATATGCTCATAATTTAAATGAAATCTCAAACTCATCCTTGCATGATGTGGCCTAAAAATTATGTTTTCTTTAGTTTTGACTTTTTCTTTGAGTTATCCTCATGCATTAAAGACATATATTTCATTCATGGTCTTGGTTTGATCCAATGACCCTCACAATGTTGGGATGATCCTCATTTGATATCCGGAAGTCAGTCATGGTGGTTCATCCCTCTTCTCTGGTGAGTAGTAGTGGCATTGAGAAGTGGAAGAATAATGATTGTGGCATGGCTAATGCAGAATTTGTGGGAGAATCAGATGGATCTTGTTCAATTCAACGAGACACATGATGTGATGGACGACCATGATGAAATGAGTTAGAAATGGGATTTGATGAGTAGTCAGGATTTTGCGCGAGTTGTAATGGATGACTGAGATCACTCAATTAATTAAAAAACTCATCACACATTGAAATGAACATAAAGGTAAAAAATGATTTATCTATCCAGCCACTCTGTTCAATGTTCAGAATTCACCTTCTCCATCCCCAGTACTGCCCTGTACTAGTTCTGTAGGTATGGTCTGTGCCAAATTCTTCACGGGCCCTTGGCCCAACCCTTTCATGGGATCACCCCCATGTTCTCATACAAACTTAAACGCGGCCTAACATTAGTCTGGTCAACTAACCAAGTGATCAACCCTTGGTAGTGGTCATCCTTGAGTCTCACATATTCTCTTGTTTGAGGATAGATGGTTTTCTAGGTTGGCTACATAATTTTTTATGTAAGCCCCAAAAAAATACTTAATTGAAAACTAAGTATGATAATATGTATTTAATGGACACATTATTTAAATATATGGACAAAAACCCACATCTTAAAACATCACACTCCTTCATCTATTCTTTTTTTAATATGAATTCCAAAGATCTTATTAATCCTCACAATCAACATCTTCATTATTATAGACAATGTATCACCTTTGATACATGTATTTAAACTTAGGGCTAGTGAAACAATCATCTAATTTAACAACATTGAGAATTGGCCAAGAATTGAATCCAATTCTATGTATCCATTACTCTTCTCCATTCACCATCACTTCAACCACCATGTATTAACTTTGGAATCATTCATCATATTAATCAACATTGAAAACCTTTGACAATATTTGACCAAAAATACAACTCATACACAAAGGTGGTCCCAAAAATATGTATATATATATAATATCATTTAATTATAATATTTAGGTCATATATATCATATAAGTTCATTAAACCTACCCTTAATATATTCCATGTACTGTGTGAATGGATCACATCGCTTTGTGGTGGCTCTAGTCGACACAAACTAAAACGAAATTATTTTATTTACACACGATGGAAGTTATTAATGTATGTTATAAATAAAAATTAAATAAGAATAAAGAAATTATAAATGTAATATATATCATATATAAATATATTTTCTATCATAATATCCACCATGAGAGGTGGTAAAGAAAAAAAGAACAAGCATCATTTCGTGATGCGATAGTTCGGTGTACACGTAAAAAGTACGTTCGTTAGCCATTAGATGAAAGTGTGTGTAAGTGTAGTTATAAAAATTTTCTTAATAACATCCTTGTATATTTAGGATAATTTTTTATTATAAAATCATGTAATAAAAATATATTATTCACTAGATAATGGAAATAAAATATTGAATCTTCAGGGAGGGTTTTACCTCTTAATTGGGTAACTCCTTTTGGTTTCCTCCAAAGGGTTATATTGGTGAAGTTCCCAATTGGGATTTAAGTATCATTGAGAGGGGGAGGGGTAAATCAGTGATGTCTTTTTTCCTTTTTATATTTCCTTGTATTTTTAAACCACATTCACCTCCTGTTAAAGAGTCTCTTCTCTTCTGAACACACACAACCACAAGAACACAAGATTTACAAGGTTCGCTACTCAGCAATAGTAGTTATTTCCTTGGTATGGTATAGAAATAATCTAGTACCACACAATCCACTAGAAAACAATCCTTTGATGTGGAATATAATGAGTAGGATATACCCTTACACTCGTATAGAACTTGGAAAACAATTTGCAAGTGTGTGTGCACCCCTTAGCACAAATAGGGAATTATAGTATTTCAATGCTTCTTTACAATTGAACAGATGTATTCTCTGAAGTACAAATCTTCACACTCTTACACGGAAGCCGATAAAAACTATCTTATTCACCATCGAATACGTTCGAAGACCAAATTTTTTTCGTGCAGCCTTTAGGGTACATTGTGCGCAATTCAAATGGCTTGAGTTTAAAAATTCCCTTTTGGCACGGAAAACTTTTTTCACGCAACTTCCTTTTTCACACAACTTTTTAATTTTCATGCAACTTCCCACTTTTTTGCACACTGTTCCTATTTTCACACAATCCTCTTTCTTTTTGCACAACTCACTTAGTGTATAATTTTATTCACTTTAGAGCTCAGTATTTCTCAATGTGTTGAGCCACACACAATGAGATAGGGTCACCAAGTATTTATAGGAAGTTTTAAATCCAAGATAAAAGCACTAATATGCACGTAAAACCCCTTCATGCGCGTAAAAACTCTTTCGTGTGACATCATATTTCGTGCAATGCTCCAATTTTTTTCGCACCTCATGAATTTTCCATTTTTTGAGCATCTGATCTCAAAACACCTCTTGCACAAAAAAAACTTCATTTCTCTATTTTTCACACCAAGCCAATATTTCGCACACCACTTTTTTCGCACACCATGCTAATATTTCGCGCAATGCTTTATTTAACATGCATACCGCTGATATTTCATGCATCCCCAAAATATTGCGCACAACATTTTTATTTTTGGTGCACCCCTTTGATATTTTTCACATCCCACAAATATTTCACACAGTCTTCATTTTTTTCCTGCACTCTTCCCAATTTATTGCTCACTGCATGCCTTTTCCATTTTTTTATGTTCTGACCTTGAATCATGCATTGCACGCAAAAATATAAAACATATTAAATATTGTGTGTAATATCCATTCTTCATCTTTCATCATGAACTCCACTATCATGATATATATACGTTGATAGTCTAGATTTAGCACAATCCAAATTACAATTTAATGTACTGAAACTTCTGTATCTTCCAGCAGCCTCATTCCTTCCAATCAAAACTTTATATGATTGGCATCATTATATCTCCCCCTTTCATTTGTAAGGCTTGAATTACAAGTTCTACTGACTTATGATATTTTTGAAATACATATTAGTAAACCATCGTTTGGTTTTCAAGTCCTTTAAAAAGTGAATTGATTTATCTTCTTTGACGATAAAAACAATACTCTGTAACAGCAAACTCTTCTTACTTCCTTATCTGTCTGACTTGGTGCCAACAATTGGAAGTTTTTAAGAAAAATGTAAGGATTTAGGGAGTAAGAGGGTTTTGTTTTTTTATTTGGTAGATATTTCCCAAACATAATTGGTTAGAGATGTGTCAAGAAGAGGAGGAGGTGGTGGCCTTTTATAGGTAAGAGAAAGGACAGTCTTGGAATATTTGAAAACATGTAATGTGTGCCTATGTTTTTAACTAAAAAAGTAATAAGAAACCAAATAATAATAATTTATGGTTTATGGCTGAATTATGTCCATAAATTGGGTTTCATTAGTGTTGATAGGTCATTTTTGGCCCTTAAGATTTAGGTTTATTCCCTTATTAAGCTTAATTTTACCTTAATCGTTATAATAAATTTTAACTATGTTCCCTAATATTTTTGGAAAAAAAAATTAGCCAAATTAGAAATTATATATTATTATGAATCCAAACATGGAATCAATTATTAAATATTTCAATTACATAGGTGGATGAAATAAATTTTAATTTAATATCCCTAACGCGAGAATATTGATGATTTTTAAGGAAAAAACATCCAAAAGTTTTATATGTTTGTACACCCAATTTAAAAGTTAATTGATAATAATAACTTAAATTAGATTATTTTATAAAAATATTATTTTTATTAAACATTGAATTAAATTAAAAATATTAATTATTATTATAAATAAATTAGATGAAAATTTAGTTTTGAATTAAAATTTATTATTTTCAACTATTTTTTAAAAAATTAAACCTTACAGAAAAATACAAAATAAAATACTAACCTAATTTTTATGTGTCTCATTAAAATTTCAATATTATAATGATATATTAAATCTAAAAATTTTCAAAAAATTTGATTTATAATGGGTTCTCCATTAAAAGCTGGTAAAACGACCTTTATAAAAATACATGTTTTTAAGCATAAAGTTGTTTTTGTTCTTATCTTAATCCTATCAAATATATTTGAAGAATATAAAAAAATATGGATTATAATATATATAAATATTTATCATTTATATCACTCACTAATTATAGATAATTTAATTTGTTAGAGTAAAATGGCTTTCTAGGTATAATAATATTTTCTTTTATATTCAATCGATTTTCATATTCATTTCTGAATAATTTTTAACCAAAGAATTCATTTTATATTAGTGTAAACCCTAAATTTTCATAATTTAGCCAACAATTTTCATAACTAAAAATTTAACGGCTATATTATATTAAATAATAGATCGTTATTCGGAAAAACTCGGTCGTCCATGTTACACAAGACATCGAGGAAAACAACTATTGCTAAAAACGAAATCTATCCTTGGTGTTTCATATAAAGCAAGAAAAATTTTATTCTTCATGTAGTGCATTATTATATCGTTTTATCATATAATGAAATCCAAACATAGTGATTTAATATAAAATAATGAATTTTTAGTGTTTCTTGGAATGAAAAATATCAAAATGATAAAATTAGTTTGAATAAAATTATTCACAAAATTTTTTGGTGTTATATTCTACCCCCATAAAATGAATTTTAACATAAAAATTGTTCTGGGTTATCAATGTTTTAATAATTCAAAGTATCATTCATCAAAACCAACATTGAAATGATGAATACTAAAAGATCCCTTAAATGAGAAATATGGAACCATAATGATTACCCAAAGTATCGTATAACTAGGTTTATACATAAGAGAACAAATATTTAGAGTTGAGATTAGATATGGAGGAAAAGTAGAAATATTTATAGAGAGTGATTGCGGTCATCAATCAAAAATAAGTGAATGATCAATGGAATGTTGAGGGCCTCAAATTCCTACATTTATGATGATTTAGAAGGCCATTAGTTCAATAAAAATTATGGTATTGTAAAAATATTTTATTTATAGGTCATTTTAATAACATTGAATAGTTTTTATGAAAATATATACTCACAGGATTTCAGGATGACCTCACCCTTTTTTATACCTTTATCAAATAACACTTCAACTATCATTCCAAGAAATGATGGTCAATTTTTCATTCCAAAATAATTATCAAATTATGATATACATGATAAGTCATCCCATATGATGTCAACTGCCATCATTAAACAGCCATCTAAACAAGTTATCAAATATAAAAGAATCCTCATGTGGTGATAAATACATTAATCTCACAAACTTCATCTAATGTTTAACTTAGTCATTACCTAAATGTTTAACCCCATAACCCTTATAAAAGAAGAAAAAACAATGATTTTAAATAATGAAATGAAATAATATTAACATTGATCCCCCAAAATATCATAAAGTTTATCTTGGATTTTATATTCTAAATATGTCAATACCCTCATCGTATATTCCCATGAAAGATGATAATGACCTAAAATACTACAAATTCTATTGGGAAACATTCATGCCTTATTTTTTGAATGATTATTGGATATATTAATTAAATACAAGATGTTGTAAAATTCTTCATTGATGGAATAGACCAAATTTTTTATAATCAGTTCTAGGTTATTCGGTATCTTCTAATTTAATTATTCATATCCAACATATCTTTTTCCAAAGATCATTATCTCAATGTCAGGAATTAATTAAGGGTAACCTTCCCTTAATAAAAACACCACATTTCCATGAAATCACCACTAAAATATCCTTTTCAATCTTTCATGAAAAATTATAATGAAAATAATTATATATTTCATGATTCATATAACATAATCTTTGAATTCAAAGACATAAATATTTCATTCTTCCAACCTAATTCTTAAATCATTAATCAATCTTTACCAACTTATTCCATAATACCCCATTCCAAGAATAAGAAATTTAAATCATGTATTATGGTTCCTTAACCTAAATCTAATCATGATTCTTTTGTTTAATGTAAACAATACTAGAAGAACATCACATACATTTCACATGTCGTTTACAGTATCTTTATCATCATAACTATAAAAAATATTCAAACCACCTTCCTAATTATATTAATTATATTTTCACTTGGGAAATCAATTAACATAATTCACATACATTCAAAATCTAAAAGATTTTATATTAAACATGTTCAATATATTTCTCTCCATTAACTAAAATAGAAAGAATAGGGTGAAAAACATGTATCATAGAAGAAAACCACATAATCATGAAAATTCTCTTATATTATTTCTAAATCATGAAACCAACTTTTTAATAGATGAAACATTTATTTTATACTAGGTTATTCATAGTCATATTATTTTTAAATCCATCATGATGGATCATAAAGATTTCTTGAATTTCAAAAGCATATTCCTCATGAGTGTCCAAAAAGGTGTGAAGTAAGGCCACTTGTCATTTACCAGGTTACGCCAAGTCAGGCTCGACACACCTTGTCCGTGTTGTTACCCCTAGTTATATCTTTTTCAGAGCCATGTATACTTGCCGTATCCAAATAGTTATATATTTCTAGGAAACCAATAAATCTATCCTTTACCAAAATTCGAGGAAATTTTCCTAAATATTAACTCTTCCTTAGAATTATCCTTATAAAAATACCTAGACATATCCTTATAAATATTCCTAGTGATCTCACTAAAAGATTATCAACCATGTTTCAAAAAATTTACTAAAACTTTTCTCTAATACCAACTATAACAACCCATTATTAACATACCTATACATTAAATAAATTTTTCATAATAATGAAAACATTACAACAACAGATTCGCAACGATTGTATTAATTTATGTAATTTTGAAACATGGAAAAAATATTCTAACACCATGAAATATCATCAATGTTCCCCAAAAAAATCTTCCTCATTAGTAATTATACTTAAAACCCATTCCTCATAACCTAGGGGAGGAAACATAAGATATGGTTGAGATCAATTGATTAGAAAGGGTAATTAAAGGAAATGTGTAAGAATATCATGAACATAAGGGTATTATAACATGATAAGGATAATTACAAGATATTTCCAAACATATCAATTATCATAAACATGAATCATGGAATAAATATATTCAGTTCATAAGACATGAATTATAAGGAATTAAAAATCATAAGTCATGAAATCATAACATAGGAATAATACATGTAATTGTGCCATAGTCATCAATATATAACATCATGATCATGTGTAAGTAGAAACAAGTTCACACATTGAGTTAAGGACATGAAATCAGGACCTCTCAATAACTTTTGGACAAGAAATAATGTCCATTCATATTGTTGGGAACATGAAATCTGATTCACGCATAACATTGTTAACATTTAATCATGTTCACACATAAAAATATGGACATGAAAATAAGACCATGCATAAAATTGTGAACATTTAATCAGGTTCATTAGTAATATTATGAACTCATAATAAGGTTCACTCCTAATATTTTGAGCTACTAATAAGCTTCGTGCGTAAACTTATAGACATGCAACTAGTTCAATGCATAGCATTGTGAACATGTAATTATGTTCACGCATAAAATGTATATCCATGATTCATCCATTTTTACCTAATACATTGAAGGGAGTTAAAGGTCCCACCCATAACATAATGAAATCATACATGCATGTTCAATAAATAAATCATCATATCATAATCCAAGAAAAGTGATTAGTTCTATAAACATCCAGTAATATCCCCTGAAATGAAACAAGTATCATTAAAATTTTATCACATCATAAACTATGGAAAAGATATAGTATTAACACACATTTCATTAAATCATAAACCGGGTAAATAATCGGGGTTTAAAATCATGTAACTTGTGGAAAGGAAACGAGTATCGTTATAATCATTATATCAAAAACAAAAACCTTGAAAAAAAATATGAATGGATCCTCTAGATAATTTCCTAGAAGGGATTGAGTAACATCAATAGATTTTATCTTAGAATGAAAATATTTTTGAAATATTTTTTAAAATCATTCATTTTTAAAAATATCCTATATTTTTGTAAAAGGATAATTAAAAAATAAAACCATTTAAAAAACATTTTATATAAAATAAACATAAAATATTTTAAATAAATATTTAGAACCCTTTTTGTAAACATTTTTCATTGTAAACATTTAAATATACCTTCATATATTTTGTAAAACCATTTTCATTGAAAATTTATAAAATGATCTAGAACAAATTTTGAAAACAATTTTCCTTAAAAACATATAAAAGGGGCATGAAAATTTTTTGAAACCCATTTTACTTGAAATATTATAACATTATCTTGAAAATGAATTGAAAAAAACTATTTTAAAACTTATAAAGGATATTGAATACATTTTGGAAATCATGTTCCTTGAAAACTTATAAAAGGATCATCAAATTTTTTGGAAAACTATTTCCCTTGAAAACTTATAAAATTATCTTGAAAAAATTTTGAAAACAATTTTCCTTGAAAACTTATAAAAGAATATTTAAAACATTTTGAAAAACAATTTTCTTGAAAATTTCATTTAAAAAACATTTTATTAAAAATTAATATTTTGAAGTTTTAAAGGAAGCTTCAATGAAACGATCGAGGCTAAATCCGTACATGACATATGAGGTAAAAATAATATTCCCTTTTCATGATATAAAGATAAAGAAATTAATTTTTCAGAAAGTGATAAGAATATTACTATGAAAGCATTGGTATAAATAAAAATGGGTAAAATTTCCTTCTAAATGTTATAGTATAATATTAGAATATTCCAGGAAACCCATTTTATATAGCATGGTTTTGAAGGAATCTATATTTCTGAAAAAAAAGGGGGGTAAAGTAGAAATTTCATGAAAAATATTCTTAACTATCTTATGTAAAAATTAGTGGGCAAATGGTAACAAAAGTTGAATTTATTATGAATAACCATGGTAGGATAATATTCATTAGTTTTCGATAAACATGGATCATAAGATTTCATCCACAAAAGGGTAATCATAAAAGATCTTGAAAAATGATGAGATTGTTTCAATAAACTCAAACCACATGGTCACATTGGATCATACTCATCATATAATAAAATGAAATTTTATAAATCATAATAAACCATTAAAATAAGAAAATTCTTGATATAACATGCCAAATAAACCTCAGAAAGAAATATAATTTCATAAAAAAACATGGGTCTCAAAGAAGGAAAATTGAGACAAAACTATCTTACCGATTTGGTAACTACTGAAACATAAATCCAATGAAACAAATATCATATAATGGATATGTAAATTCCTATAAATTTAATATTAATAATAAAATAATACATTTATTAAAATTATATACACCACACAAAATTAAGGAGTGTTGAACATGGAATGTATCACATGGATATAAAAATTGAGGTGAAATTCAATTACCTTGTGTCTTGAGTCTATTCGTACACATTCAATCCTCATGTATCATAAATGTAATTTTATTATAAATATTTTATAGAAGAATATTATTATATATAATACCATATATGGTCTTATTATGACTTTATATTAACTTATTGTTAATAATTTCATGTTGAGGATATACTTTGGGTAATAATTTCTTTGCTTTTCACTTGTGTCCTAATTTGTCATATATTTTATCCGAATACTTATATCAGAATTTATGGAAGGTTAACCATGAAATAAATATAATTAATATTCATTATATTTTTATTATAATAATATATATAAAATATAATTATGAAATTAAATACACCATTCATTGTGATGGTAGTTCAAATGTACATCTGAACACTGCTTCCATTTTGTTGATGTATTGAATGAAAGGAAGTAAATGAGATATATATTTATATATATATATATATATGTATATAATATCATTATTGTAGAATTATTAGGTCATATATATCATATAATTTCACTAAAATATATCTTTAATATATTAAATTTAGTGTGTGAATGAATCTCATTTCCTTGAAGGGGTTTTAGTCCACACATCCTCAAATGGAATTATCATATTTACAAAATATGGAAAGCCTAAAAGTATGATATAAATTAAAATTAACAAATAATGAATACATTATAAATATTTTATATATCATATATAAATATATTTTACATCATAATGTTCACCATGAGAGGCGTTAATCTAAAAATTAACAATCATCATTCCATGAGGCGGTAGTTCGTCGTACACATAAACAAGGTTTTTTGTTACCCATTAGAAGGAAGTGTGTGTATGTGTGGGTAAAAAACATACCATAAAAACGTACTAGTCTATTTAAGATAATTTTTTAGTTATAAATTTATTTAATAAAAAGATTTTAGGTAGTGGAGAATGCAAATAAAATAAATGATCTTGAGGGAGGGTCTTAGAACTTAATCGGGTAACTCCTTTTGATTTGCACTAAATGGATTCCTGGGAAGTATTTTTACTGAAAGAGAGAATTTAGGGAGGAATTTATGTATTTATGGGATTTTATTTTTCTTATCTTTCCTAAACCTAAGTCGTTTGAGAGGTGTCAAGAAGAGGGGGAGGTGGGGTCCTTTTATAGTGAACAGAAATGAAACAATTTGTATTTTAGAAAAAACGTTAGGTTTCTCAAGTTTTTTACCTAACCAATGTATTAAAAAAACAAAATATATATATAATGGACGGTTTACGGCCAAAATGTGGTCATAAAATGGGTTTTCTATAAGTGGTTAGGTCATTTCGACCCTTAATTTTATGTTCTATTACTTTGTTAAACTTAATTTTACTTTAATCACTATAATTATTTATAACTTCATTGACTGATATTTTTGTAAAAACTATGTTAAAAGTATTATAAATTATAAATAATACTGTTTTATAATATGGAAACCATTTTTCCAAATTCCAAAAACATAATTTAATATAATTAATTTTACTTTAATCCCACTAATGGGACGACATAACAGTTGTTTAAAGTAAAAACATCCCAACTATTTCTATTTTTTATAACCAATTACTATGTGAAATTTATACAATTGACCAAAATTTTCTTAATTGAAAAAATTATGATTTATTTAAAATTTCAAGTCAATTGAAAATATAATTTATCCTTATAAATAAATTAGGCGAAAAAGATAATTTGATTGAAATTCAATATTTTTAATTATTCATTAATAAATGAAACCTTATAGAAAAAACAATTTATCATAACTAAATTTTTATGCTTCAATTTCAAATATGATTTATATTTTTACATTTTAAATCTATATAATTTCCAAAGTTTTATTTAAAATGGAGTCTCCATTAAAAGGTTGCAAAACTACCTTTATAAAAACATAAGGTTTTAAGCATAAAATTGGGTTTTTGGTTAACTTTGGCCTATCAAATCTATTGGATGAATATAAAAAATATTTGATTGAATATATAATATATATATATATATAATTAATATTACCCACTAATTTTAATTAATTTAATATTTTAGGGTAAAATAGAATTGTGGGTATAATATTATTTTCCTTTATGTTCAATCGGTTTTCATTTTTATGTATAATTAATTTTTAACCTTGAATTCATTTTATATTTCTTCAAACCATATATTTTAATAAGATATTTATCCTTTTTAATAAAAAATAATTTAATGGCTAGGTTATATTAAACAATATATCATTATTAGGTAAAACTCAGTCTTGCGTGTTACGCAAGCCATCAAGGAAATTCATTGTTGTGTGTAACGCAATCTAACCTTGGTGTTCTATATTGATAAAGGTAAAAAATATATTGGTTGTAGTGTGTGATTAACTATTTGTTCTATAATTCAATCCAAACATAGTGATTTAATATAAAATAAAATATTTTTAGTGATTAATGAAATAAAAAATATAAAAAATATTAAATTTATTATAAAAATTCATAATTCAAAAAATCTTAGGGTTTTGTAATCTAAAATAAATAAAAAATTGTTTTTAAATAATATTTAACCATATTTTTGATAAATAATAAAATACTTGTATCATTTCAATGAACATTGATATTATGGAAAAAGAGCTTATGGAAATTCATTCAAATAAGGTCTTAAAAAAATATATTTCATTGTGTCTCATCTAGATTTTTACATTCTCTAATCTAGTATAATATAATTTTATTTGTTTTTTAGTTTCTTATTAACAATTTTTATCTTATATTAATTATTATTCTTAATTTTATTTTATTTATTACGATGATTTATTTAGTTACTAATACGGTTATGTTCATGTTGGATGTTTTGGGGTCATTCATTTTATATCTTCAAGACAACATCGATGAATTGAATATAGTTAAAGGGGTTATGGTTCCATTTAATATAGAATAATAAAAATTATTTATTTAACATATTTATACATTATATGTAATTTTTAACCCAACCATGTAATGTGGTCATGGAAAATGAATTGCGTTATGGAGAAGGTAATTCATACGTACGCACGAATAATTTTTTTATTTTTCTAACGAGCATAAAATAAATAATGAAGATGATAATTTCATTTTTGATGAATAATAAATATTTATAAATTTAAAAAAAAATTCATCATTTATATCTTTGTTACCATCTTTTTAATATGATAATGAAAAATGAATCACATCACTTCGTAGAGGTGGTATTTCCCATTTACGCATGAGCGATGTAATCAATATCCAACAGACAGAAAAAGTAAGAAGGTATGTAATATATTTTTTTTAATCATAGTAATTATGTATATATCTTAAATATTTATTTATTTTAATCATTTTGACCATACATATGATCTAGCAATGAAAAATTACACACATCATTTCGTGGAGGTGGTATTCTATCCACACACTTGAGTAATGCTTCCACTTCTCAAAATATGGAAAACGAGATGAAAAATTGTAGAACGATAATCATAATTACATTTTAGTATATTAAAGATACTTATATTATTATTTTATCACATTTTAAGAATGTTTTTATGATTTATTAGAAGAAATAAACATAAAATATTTTGGTTAAGACTTACACCTTCTCCTCATATATCTCCCTTTATAATAATTATTAGTAATTCTAGGTTTGGTCTTTTGAGAAGACCCAGACCTATAGAACATGGATAGGTATGTTCAATAGATTTTTTGGTCTTACTTTTCTTAACTAGAGTTTTAAAAAGGTGTGGGTAAGGGAGGAGATGGGGTGTCCTTTTATAAGTATGGGGAGTGACACACTAGTAATTATTCAAATAATTGAAGTAATATAAGGAATTTTTAAAGGGAAATTAGAACATAAAAAAATAAAATTATATGATAAGGTGATAAGGGTTAAAAAATAACAATATAAAAAACAAATAAAATTTTGGGGCCTTATCATTTTTTTTCATAATTAATCTGATTAACCATTTAACACAATGACCCATGTTTACCATAATTATTATTATTAATGACCAAAAATGAAATTAAATTCATTAAAAAATAATAAAATCCCAATTAATTATATGGAATCCATTTTTCATCATTATAATTTTAGAATTTTCATAAAACATTTTAATATATGTTCTTAAATTGCGATGAAAATGGTTTTTTAGAAAATTTTATTTTTAAGCATAAAGATGAACTTATTTCATAAGAAAATATAAGATTTATTAATATGTAAGTATTTATATTTATTTGAATAAACATTATCAAATTTTAAATTAAAATAATATCCAACAAATAATTTTCTTTTTAAATTATTTTATTTAATGAAAATAAATGGCTGTATTTTTAAAAATCATCTTTTTTCATGATTCACTCAAAAATCAATCTTTCCAAACAAATTAACAAAAATTAATTACTATTTATATTTTATATTTTTATTAAAAAAATAAAGTTATTTTTATCAAATTAAAATTTTAAAATAAATAAATTTTTCTTTTAAATAAATCATTAAAATTATTTGAAAATAATTTAGTTTAACAAAACTATTCCCTATTTGCTGAAAACATTTATAAAATTATTTT
This sequence comes from Viscum album, assembly GCA_963277665.1. Classification (NCBI taxonomy): domain Eukaryota; kingdom Viridiplantae; phylum Streptophyta; class Magnoliopsida; order Santalales; family Viscaceae; genus Viscum; species Viscum album. The sequence goes on from OY728141.1 coordinate 345,776,831, forward strand.
ATAGACAGTATTTATATAAATAAATAAAAAGAATACTGATAAATAATATTTTTTATTTATTTCTCGTATTATATAGGTCTCCACATAGGATTCATATCATTGTCATTAATGGTATTCATGTACGAAGAAAATCATGAAATAACATTAGAGATTATGATAGGATATATTAAAGACACCAAAATTACTATATAGAGAAATAAAAAGGCCAAACTAATGGTGTACATAGCATGGAAGATATAAAAAATAAGAAATGTGAAGAATTTTGTTTCAATATTGTATTTATATATGATGAGGTAAAAGTATAGATTCATTTGGGGAAATCAAAATGAATATTTTAGTGAAGGTAAAAAAATTACTATGAAACACATCATACCAGGTTGGGATTATTATTTACCAGAAAATTTTACCTGAGAATGATTCAAATTCCTAAATGTCACACTAATAATTGGAGATACACCATGGTGGTAGATCTTCGGCTAGGATGAGGACCCTATGGTATATTTGTCCATATATAGAAGCCAAAATTGATTAAATCATGCCACAACTTGTATATCACACTAAAACTACTTATTTAGATGAAAAGAACAAGAAAAAACTAAAGTAATTACATTTTGAAGTTTTTATTTCCCAATAATAGTGATTTAGAATGAAATTTTTCTCTTCATTTTTTGGTGACAGATGAGTCATTGAGTATTAAATAATGTTAGAATGACACAACATATGTCTAATTATAATTATGAAAATTGGATGACCCTATGATGTTAAGTTGAGTAGGAGTCAATACCATCATTTTTTGAGAACTTGTCTTTTAAAATTATTTCACAGTATAATTAATAATAGCATTCCAAGATTAACTAAACTATAATAATTTTCATGATGTAAATATGATTGTCACATCATGGTAAAGGTACATTTTCTCCTTCTATGAAGATTTGGTTTTAATTTCAAAATTAGTTGATAATTAACAAGATTGGTGAGAGAGACTCAACTTGTATAAGAAAAATTTTACCACACTAATTCATGTGGTACACTTGACATGATCTTTGAAAATGAGATCGATGTAATTTTATCCTAGCCATCAAATGATGTGATTAGAGTTGGAAGTTCACTTTAAAACTCTATAATTATTTTACAGAAAACGATTTTAGAAAAAAAAATATTTAGGGATATATTGTTTAAAAATATAGTAATATTCAATAAAAATAGACTATTTCATATTTGGAACATATTTCACACATGTTCTATTTCAAAAAAACCATCAATAACACCTCCACTAAAACATACCATGTGAAATAAAGTCCTAGAATTTGAACCCATACTATAGTTTCCAAATGATGGAAGAAAAGTTAACCAATTCCCCCACACCAGAACACAAATCCATCAGATGAGAGATTAAACAATTATATCAAAAGAACCAATTAATGAAAACTCATTCTAATAATAACAACATGATTTTACATGATTTTTACTTGAATCCCAATCCTCTAGGATAATTTAACATCAATTTTCATTGATGATAATCATTGGAATATTATAATTCACATTGTCTTCAATGGATGAACCACCCTACCTTTCAATAGTATGAATTATCTAAGGAATTAGGTATTCCCTTACATCCGATATTAGTGGAAAAAATTCTACAATAGTTGGTCTTTTTAAATGAATCCTTTACCAGGTTAGGACTTTTATATCCTATTTTTTTTACTAGTGTACCTTTCCCACTTATGATGATCTCCTATGATGACCCCATATCAACCTTATTTTTTTCCACACTACATTCTTTTTTGTGTATCTACAAAAAACCTTAGTATGTACAACTTCTGGATTTCAGTACTAGTTGTTTTTGTGTCCTACATAGACCACCGAACACTGGACTAGTGAAGATTCTCATTCTATTGGCCCAAAATTCTTGTTTTTAAAATGGTTTCAATAACCAAAACCCAAAATCACCGACCTAGATATTATATTCTAGGATTCTTCCATGATTTATTCCATAATCATTATCTTACCTCCATCCATTATCTAAACATCAATTGTTACTTCACACAGTTCCCCCGCCATGCTCTTCCCATAAACCCAAACTGACCAAAGGTGTAGTATCACCTCAACACATCATTATTTATGACCCTTTTCAACATATCCACTTGATTTCAAGTTTCATATATCATTTTATGATCTACTACAACATCCATCAAAAAATTAGATAAACTAGAAAATAATTTGAGTGTGCTTAATAAATGAATAGAGCATTAGATTTTTGGCTAAATGGATTTCTCTCACTGATACAAACAATAACACTCTGACATATTCCCCACATATGAGGTCCTCTAGATACCTTCTAAAATATATTAACTGCTTCTTTAATTCCTTAAAATTTATGTACTTTTATTTCATTATTGAGAGTGAAACTATTTATTGAATCATTAATATTTAAATCACTATCATTCCAATAATAGAAAAAAAGTACATGATGATCTCTTCTATGTTTCTAAATCTTCACAAAAGTATAAGTAACCAAAACCTTAAAAAGTCAAATAAATTCAAAATTAAACTTCTAGGTATATTTAACTCTGAAATATTGAATCCACTTCACAGCCACCCAATGTCCTCTTCTAGGATTTTTCATAAACTTTTTGAAAACATTCTCTTCTTCTTTAATTTCAAGAATTTTTTAAACCATGGTGTACATAAAACATTTTATGGCTAATTTAGATGGAAACTTCACCCTATAATAAACCACAACTTCTATTATTCGTGACTTCTCCTTGATAATAATGATGTTCTTGGACATAGTTATGGTCACTATTTTCAATTTTCCCCTGTAAATGTTATCCTACACTATAAAAACATAATATAATTATCTTAGGAATAAAGTACTAGAATATAACTCCCCCAAAATCCATATCCCCAAAATCCATTTCTTCAAACCGAGGTACTTCATCTCCAAACATACAAAAAATATCAATTATAAACTCATCAATTCTATCTTTTAATCAATAAACCGTTAGTATTTAAATTAATTAGAGAAGTATGATAATAAAACTATCATAATGAAACAAATTTTGTTAAAAGTAATGACTGTCATTTTTCTAGATGAAAATCTTCTCCTTCATGATGTAATTGAAATATATGTTCCAATTTGATTTATCTTGTAACAAACTATAAAATCTACAATTTAGTTAACACATAAGTCCCTATTTCATTTTATACGTGGAACTATTTTTTTATTCTGTACACATTTCCACCTTAAGGTATCTGTGAAGAAATTATGTATCCACATTTATCTTCTCTAGATTAATTCCAAATAAAGAAACCATATTTAAAATCATTTAGATATTCATGTTTATAACAAAAAGAGAAAAAATATATGAGAAATAAATTCTTTCCATTTATCAAAAACATTTTATAACTACAATTTTCTTATATATTTTTTATTATTTAATTCTTTCTTCAGTTGATAAATCATTTTATTTAACAAGACTATCTTAGGGAAGACCTCTCTGCTAGTTCCCATATTCCAGGCACATAGATGTAATAAATTTAATCCCTCATCAATAACTTTCCATATTCTAATTTTTTTAAACACCTTTATCCTTCTAGTAATTTGGCCTCTCCACCATTTATTAGAATTAAATAGTCAAAACTACTACTTTTTTTTGGGAACCTCTCTCTAGTAGATCTCTCTAGTTTTCCCGACAACTATTATCTTCTAGATACCATAAATTTGGGATTTCTAACTTCTGGATCATTTTCTATAACCTTTATATTCCTTAATATATATGATAAATCTAGCCAAGAAAACACACTTATGAAATTACATCCATATTTTATATCTTATGGATAGTTTTGTGTTTCTAGAACTGTAGTGCTTCCTCAATTCATAGAAAATCCTTCTTTAGAAAATTCATTTAGGTGATCCTCGTATATTTATGATCCTTTTATTTCACCACCTATTTCCACTAAGTTTCAATCATTCCATATGATTTCTTCATTAATGATCACATTTTGACATTTACTGGATTTCTATGAGTTATTTTCCCATAGTAAAAATCAAAACTCTTCTCTATTGTATCCAACAAAGTAATATGCTTGAGACTTAACCTCTAACTTCTCTCAGTACATGGAATCAAAATTGATTTATGGGAGTGTCTTAAAAACATTGATTTGGTTTAAATCAATATTCCTTTAGTAACAATAGATATTTGGAATTTACAGTTCTATTGGAGATGACAGACACTACTTGATTAAGTAGGTTTCACAATTCCCTACATTCACGCAAAAATCATGGTGAACCCTGGGTGAATCGTCATACTTCTAACCACGGAAAAATCATCCAATTTATAAAATATACAACTCTATTTAATTATGATGTCTATGGAATGGTATTAAAAAATGGCATCTTGTTTATAAATTAGAACAACCAGATCTATAACACCCCACCTTAACTCATTGGCATGTGAAGAGATAGAGTACAACTGACCTTATTTGAAATCTTTGAGACCAAAAAATATATAAATAAATGATAAGGTCATAGGAGAACATTTGGGATTATTTTCCATTTATAAATAAAATTACCTGAAGATGAAAAATATAAACACCCAAACCATTAATAGGACAGATATATGTAAGAAATATAACTTAATGGTAAACAAAATAGAATAACAATATTAGAAAGACAATGAAATAAGAAACAAAAACTATCAAAAATCAAAGTAACACATTACGAGAATACACCAAAGTGCCATAATCAATAGAACCACTCCAACTACCACCATGATCCAAAACCACATTCTATTCCCATAGTATCATGATGAATCATAGAAGCTGTAAGATAACTTTCCCATTATATTGTCTCAACATTAAAAATCTAAAATGCAGAAAATTTCCAAAGTAGAAGTTAAGTATAATCTCAGTAGGTAATCCCTAAAGACATCCCAATATACACCTCCATGAAAATACCTTATTTTAATATTTTATATATAATGGTTTAACAATAATTAATCAATTTATACAAAGATATAAGTGAAATCATTGTGATAAAATATATAAATAAATTTATTACCTTTCATTAATACATGGAAAAAACATTCACAAGTTCATATTCACACACACACACACACTCAAGAATGGTTTCACACATTTATGGTGGTACATCACAACCATTCTCCAGCAAAATTTAATGGAGGTAATCACTTTTGTACTTCACCTTGCTTTAAACAGGCACAAACCTATTTTTTATAAATTCCATGCCAATTAGTATTACATGAAACAATAATTTTTTTTGTAAAATATAATTAATAATTTTTTTTGTATCAAAACGAAACCAATATTTTAAAACCATAATTTAAAAATTATAATCAATATTGTTTCCAAAAACTAAAAAATTTACAATATCTCAAAAACCTATACCAAAATTATTTCTATCAAAAAATCACACAAAAATGTTTATAGAAAATTTGAGAGAATTTTGTAACAAAAACAAATACAACAAGTTTTAGAACTAGTGGATACAAGATATAAGACACGTACCTATCAATTGATGGAAGAAATGATAAATGAAACTAAAAATTTCAAGATCCAGGCTTAGAACACATTTCCTTTAATGGACCCAACAAGATCTTATTAATATTCCCACCATAGTATATAGATATATCAATAACAGATTACATATATGGATCTAAGAGAGTGGAGAAAACATATATCCAATTATAATAATTAATAAAAATGTATTTAAATTGATTATGGGTCTCTAATTCACATTGAGTATTCCAAAATTTTCTTCTAGTTCAAAGGGAATCATCTCGTGATCCATGGAGAAAATATGAGACTAATAACCCTAAATAATAGGAGAATATTGTGTTTTTTGTGTCCATAAACTAAATTAAAAATTAATTTTTAAGTTATTAAATGTATGTTTCATCATTTGGTCATATGGATTTACAAAATAGATGAAAAATGAGGGCCGAATACAAGAAATCACCCAAGCACTTACATATATTTACCACAGTATTTGGAAAATAATGTGGTTTTACTATCTCACGGGAAACTCCTCGCACCGTTTAACATAACATACACTAATTATGATTCTCCCATTATATCCGTATACATTATTTTCCCTGGAATTCATATGGTTTTGGAGAAACATTTCTCTAATTGTGCACTTGTGCAATAACTCCAAACATGACATAACACGTTTTCTTGGAGATAGTGAAAAGTTTCTAATAACCATACTCAAATAATTCACCCACCTGAAATAATTGAAAAAAACTGAAACCCCATTTGGAAACATCTAAAAATTAACCCAACAATTATATTACTTGAAAATACATAATTCCAGAGAAAATTACTTGGAACAGGGAGTGTTAAATTCTCCCTCCCATTGATCTTTCTTTCTTCAAAAAGTGGGCCAAAGCCATTGTCCTAGAAGAGTTTAAGCCACTAATTCAACATTTCCATTCCAATTTCATGTATCTCTTCTTTAATATAACCATTCTACCATAAAAACCATACTAAAATGATGTTTTTCCACAAAACAGCTTTTATTTCTTATCCACAATCCTTATCATCTCATGAAACAATATATAATATAGTTTGAGAAAAATATGGTCTCATCAAATCACAAGGTTGTGATCAGGTTGGTACTTCTTCAATTGAGATATGTGATATAGATTCTGCAAATAACTAAACCTTACTAGTAAATCCAATGGATATTCCCTATCAAAAATCCATTCAATATCTCAAAATGGATATTATAATAAGGTGAAAAACTGTCTTTCTTACTATAATGATGATCCCTAGACAATGATATATTCTCAAGAAAACATGAACAAACACACTAAATGAAAATGATTATCAACAATGAGAAACATATGATTTTTGAAGACTCTGATCTATCGCCATCATCTTTATGATCATATGAATCTTTTATATCATCTCATATAAAATAATAGGTGTGATAAGTGAAGACTCTACTATTTCTACCTATAAAAGTGTGAAACTACTAGGGAAACCATACAATTAATCAAAAGAAGACATATATATATATATTCTTCACAAATGTAATTTTATAAGAACTCTATTGATGGTATATTATCCTCTCATGAGCCTCACAAATAAATCACACAAACTCTAACAATGACTTAAAATGTTTGGATTTTCCATTAATAATATTCATCCATTTTAGGATGATAAGTTGTCCCCATGGTTAAATGGGTTCTAATGTATTGTTGCAAGGACATCCAAAATAGAGATGTAAACTTATGGTTCAATTCAGAAAACATGAAAATAAAATTTCATGTATTTTTACAACATCCAAAATGTAAAATTTGGATAATTCTTCCACAATATTTGATTCATAAATCAGGAAGAAGTGAACCAACATCAATATAAGACCCATAATCACCAATTTGGTATCATGTTTCCTAACCATATTTTGAAACCTATTACAAAATCCATTGTTATTTTATCTAATTTAAAAATTAGAATAGATGAGTAATGGAACTTAAAAATTGGTTATTGGTTCTCTTCCTTGACCTACAAATAGGTGAGGCATATTGATAAAAAATTTACCAATTTTTTCTTAATTATAACCAAAAAACTATTTTCTTAGAACTATATACAGCTTTTTAATGTTACGAAGAATATAAAATATTTAATAATTGTATGGAGATAATATTTATTAGGGTAAGTTTGAAGAAATATGCTCCAATATCTAAAACAATCACATATACCAAATCTAGCATCCATATAATAATGATCCCTCCACCATTGAGTTTAAACATCAAGGTTACACATTAATTACTCGATGTTTGAGCATCATGAACCTGTAAAACTAAATAAATAACAAGGGAAATAGGAAAAATGAGCCTACTTAATATAAACCATATGAATATTATCAATGATTAGAATTAGATTTAATTGATCTAAACTCTCTTCATCCAAATTGTTATAAGAGTTAATACTAAATGACTCAACTACATAATTACCTTTACATAGTGTATACATCAGGTTGAATTAAAACATCTACAGATATTCCATCCATCTATGGTTCCTTATATTCAAATACCATTGTGGGAAAATATATTTCATGATCTTATAATCCATGAAAACCATTAATTTATCATAAACATTGGTAGTGATGATATGTTTTCATCGAATGGAATACAATTTCTAATTTCAAATCTTGTGTTGGGGAATTTTTATCATGCACCCAAAATCATCATGATTTATAATGCATAAACCGATCAACTAGTTTGAGAAAACATCCCAACACACGATAATATGCTTCATAAGAGGAAATATATCATTGTAATATGTTTTTAAATGTTAGGATATATGTTTATGTAAGGTGATCCTTATGGCCTTCAAAATAGTTTTTAACTTGTTTCTCTATTGGAAAGGAACACCATTCTATGTTAAAGCTTTTATTGCTGAGGAATGACATGAAAAATCAAAAACAAAGCATCGATAATATCATGTTAATCTAAAGAAGCAACATATATCAAATTCATTCATCAATGGATATAAATAAATAATAGTTTCTACCTTTTCAAGATATATAGGGACTCCCCATTAAGGCATGGTGTATCCAAGGAAACAAAATTCTTATATCCAGATATCATATATTAAAAATTTATCATAAAGGAAACAGTCTCATAAGATACCCAAAATTTTAGCCAGTTTTTTTCCATTATTGGACTTATTCTTTTAATTAAATATAATATAATCAACGAATACCACCAAAAAGGTATCAATATACATATTTAAAATCTGATTCATTAATTCCATAAACACCACTACAATATTCATAAGGCCAAATATTCTAACCCCATATTCTTAATGGACATAAAAGTTTCCTAAAAAAAATCAGAATATCTTCCTTTTGAAATCATTTTGGTGATACCCCGATAATAAATCAACCATTGAGGCCCACTGGGAACCCCTCAATTGATCAAACATATCATAAATTCATAGAATATGACACTGATTCGTTATCAAAACTTGGTTAACCTAATGATAAACTACAAAAATTCAAATATTTTAATCTACCTTATTTATAAAAAATAATCTTTACTTCAAATATATATGTTACCATTCAAATGAACAATATTATTTCGAACTCCTTCCATTATAAGATTAATTCCATTAGTTTTTTTGGTTACATCCTATAAGATGGAAGAAACAAGTTTGTTCCCTATTAGGATATCGACTATAAATTCAACTTCTGTTTCAGGTCCAATCTAAGAGAAATTATTTGAAAATACATCAAGAATTTGTCAATGGTAGTTAGAAATTATTAATGTCTTATTTATTCAATATATTCTAACGTGGTACCAACTGTAAATAGATAGTCCCAATCACGATTACCAAGTTTCATATTCTACCTATATTCACATCGCAATCTCCTTTGAAGAGATTCTTAATGATGTTATAAAAAATTAAACTGACCTTCCTTTAATAAAATTTCATTTAAAACATGATTTATAGAAACCAATACATTCCAAAAAATCAAGTATTATATATTCATCTTGAGAATAGATAAATCGCATTCAAATTTAGCCCTGTTTATTGTTATATAACATGATGCACACTTAAAGGATCGATACTCCAATTACCCCAAATGTGTTTTAAGATTCAATAAATGATGCATTATTTATATATTAAACCCCATATGATCCACTATATGAGTAACAATAAACTATTGTTTTGGTCTAGCACAAAAAACGCATCAAGAGAGTAAAATCCAAAAGAATCGTACATCATGTATTCAAATACTAGATTGATCCTCCATAATCTTCTACAAAGAAGCATAAATATTCTTACCAGATCCTCCTTAATCCTTAATTACTTTTTGATATTTCCTAACCTAAGGATCCTTGGTTCTCCTATAATCAAATTGGATTTCTCTGTTCATAGGATGATAGTTATTATAACAAGATTTCCATATCGAGTTATAGGATGTTTGATAATCATTATAGGTATTCCCAGTTATTGACATAATATCACTATGATAAAAATTATAGAGATGCCCCATCTGATTATAGTTGTAACATTATCTAGGTGGTGTCCTATAATTTACCTTGATATGGTCAAGTGAACCAAACTAAAAACACATAGTCATTCTCTTAGGTCATGGAGGAAATTTAACTGATCGTTTGATCTACCTATGAGGCAATCCACCACCTTGGATGTAGGTGTCCCTCTTCCCTCTATTAATATAATTTTAGTTCCAACTTAATATTATGGTGATAAAAATACTCCCTCTATCAGGATCTCAATAGATATATATTTTTTCAGTGGTCAGTCTATTTACCATTTCCAAATATTTAATAATAAAAAGAATGGATATCTTAGTTAGAATCCCTAATATCTTCTCAGACTCAAATATGTGTACCTTCAAGGATGAAATAGAAGAAAATTCTATGGAAAGTTAAAATAAGTTCACAAACATAGATAAATACTATATTACTAAGAACTTATTTAGTTTATGGATGAAGAAATACATTTTCTATGTTATCCTTAATGTGTTATGATATAATTGTTTGTTCAAAAAATCCTCAGATGTCCTACTAAATCATTTATTGGTTGACTTTATCTTAGAAAGCTAAATCCTACCATTATCACGTATGATCCTCAAGAATATAGGTTTCCAACATGATCTTTATATCAATTAGTATACCTTATAAATCAAAGATTTGTTTCATTTTATGCAGCCACACTTCCACTTCTCTGAGCTCAAAATCACCCCAAAATATGTGTAGATAATGTTTCAAAAATTTTATAGAGTGATCCACTTATTTGGGTTCGTCATACAGATTTTCTCTTTCAGTGGATTGAGAATAAAAATTGATTCTTTTTAAATATTTGTGTGTCACTTGTGGATCTGGTGCAACCACATTTTCCATAGCATCTTTTGGCTAATTTCTATAGAGTCTACCCAATTCAATTTTCTATATCCAAAACAAAACACTCTTTAGTCATCACTCACTAGACACTAAGAGATTAATAATTTCAACATCACTATAAGAATGTGGCATTATAACCAGAATTTAAAATATCATCCACTTTAACCATTTTCATAAATCATCAAACACAAAATGAACAATGCAGTCTTAGTAGGAAGTCTCACTATCAGTGCATGATAGAAAATAACAATTGGATAAACTAATGACGATGAGATGAAATGCACATAGAAGTATTGTATAAAACTTTTCATACCATGGAAACCCTATTTAACTAAATTTCATCATAAAAAGCTTTGTTGATACATTTTAAGCTATAAAACTTATGTCCTGAATTTTTATATCGTTTCTACCTTCTCTAGAGACTTAAGGACCAACGAAGACTGATACCATTTTTAAAATATTTCCCCAAATCATTGGATAGATAAAAGATAGAGTGAAAATATCCTTAGGATGAATCCCCATGACACTAAAGAAAGATAATAAATGACCAGGGCATGTGAGAACATTGGGGGATATGTAACACCCCAGATAGATAAAAGGGTTAAATAAAAAAATGATATAACTCAGGTCAACAAGGTGCACCTTCCTTTTCATGAGCCAACCCAATTAGAACTCCACAGTTAAGCGTGGTTGGCCTGGAGTAGTAATCAGGATGGGTGACCTCCTGGGAAGTTTCTCATAGTGTGTGTGAGTGAGGACAAAACACACTAGAAAGGACATGTGTTGGTTTTTGGGAATTCCATTAGTCAGATAACCCATTTGGGCACGTGGGTGGGACCTTGGGTGGGGCCCACATGTCTGTGGGGTAACTGGTGGGCAGGGCCCAGTTGTCACATTTTCTATCCGAGGAGGAACCGAGCCTTAAGTGTGGTGAACTGCATGGGTTGAGATATAGGATCCACAACGGGGACGTTGGGATCTATGGGGGGTGATTGTAACACCCCAGAATGATAAAGGGTTAAATGACTAATTGATATGAATCATGTCAACAAGGTGCACCTTCCTTTTTGGGAGACAACCTGATTAGAACTCCACAGTTAAGCATGCATGACCAGGAGTAGTGATCATAATGGGTGACCTCCTAAGAAGTTTCTCAGGGTGTGTCACATTTGCTATCAGAGGAGGAACCTAGCCTTAAGTGTGGTGAACTGCTTGGGTTGAGATATAGGGTCCACAACGTGGATGTTGGGCTCTAAGGGGGGGGGGTGATTGTAACACCCCATAATGATAAAGGGTTAAATGACTAATTGATATGAATCATGTCAACAAGGTGGACCTTCCTTTTCGGAAGCCAAACTGATTATAACTCCACAGTTAAGAATGCTTTACTTGGAGTAGTGATCAGAATGGGTGACCTCCAGAGAAGTTTCTCAGGGTGTGTGTGAGTGAGGAAAAAACACACTGTAAAGGACTTTCATTAGTCAGATAACCCGTTCGGGAATGTGGGTGGGACCTTGGGTGGGGCCCACGTGTCTGCGGGGCAACTGGTGGGCAGGGCCCGATTGTCACATTTGGTATCAGAGGAGGAACCAAGCCTTAAGTGTCTGCAGGGAAACTGGTGGGCGGGGGGCCCAGTTGTCACAGTTGGTATCAGAGGAGGAACCTAGCCTTAAGTGTGGTGAACTACATTGGTTGATATATAGGGTCCATAACAGGGACGTTGGGCACTAAGGGGGGGAGGGGTGATTGTAACACCCCAGAATGATAAAGGGTTAAATGACTAATTAATATGAACCATGTCAACAAGGTGCACCTTCCTTTTCGGGAGCCAACCTGATTAGAACTCCACAGTTAAGTGTGCTTGACCTGGAGTTGTGATCAGGATTGGTGACCTCCTGAGACGTTTCTCAGAGTGTGTGTGAGTGAGGAAAAAACACACTAGAAAGGACTGTCATTATTCGGATAACCCGTTCGGGCATGTGGGTGGGACCTTGGGGGGGTCCCACGTGTCTGCGGGGCAACTGGTGGGCGGGGCCCGATTGTCACATTTGGTATCAGAGGAGGAACCTAGCCTTAAGTGTCTGCGGGGAAATTGGTGGGTGGGGGACCAGTTGTCACATTTGGTATCAGAGGAGGAACCTAGCCTTAAGTGTGGTGAACTGCATGGGTTGAGATATAGGGTCAATAACAGGGACGTTGGGCTCTAGGGGGGGGGGGGTTATTGTAAAACCCCAGAATGATAAAGGGTTAAATGACTAATTGATATGAATAATATCAACAATCTGAACCTTCCTTTTCGGAAGTCAACCTGATTAGAACTCCACAGTTAAGCGTGCTTGAACTGGAGTAGTGATCAAGATGGGTGACCTCCTTAGAAGTTTCTCAGGGTGTGTGTGAGTGAGGACAAAGCACACTGGAAAGGACTGTCATTAGTAAGATAACCCATTCGGGGATGTGGGTGGGACCTTGGGTGGGGCCCACGTGTCTGCGGGGCAACTGGTGGGCGGGGCCCGATTACCACATTTGGTATCAGAGGAGGAACCTAGCCTTATGTGTCTACGGGGAAACTGGTGGGTAGTGCACCTTCCTTTTTCGGGAGCCAACCTAATTAGAACTCCACAGTTAAGCGTGCTTGACCTGGAGTAGTGAACAGGATGGGTGACCACCAGAGAAGCTTCTCAGGGTGTGTGTGAGTGAGGGAAAAACACACTGGAAAGGACTTTCATTAGTCAGATAACCCGTTCGGGCACGTGGGTGGGACCTTGGGTGGGGCCCATGTGTCTGCGGAGTAACTGGTGGGCGGGGCCTGGTTGTCACATTTGGTATCAGAGTATGAACCTAGCCTTAAGTGTCTGCGGGGCAACTGGTGGGTGGGGCCCAGTTGTCACATTTGGTATTAGAGGAGGAACCTAGCCTTAAGTGTGGTGAACTGCATCAGTTGAGATATAGGGTCCACAACGGGGACATTGTGCTCTAAGGGGGGGGGGATTATAACACCCCAGAATGATAAAGGGTTAAATGACTAATTGATATGACTCATGTCAACAAGGTGCACCTTCCTTTTTGGGAGTCAACCTGATTAGAACTCCATAGTTAAGCGTGCTTGACCTAGAGTAGTGATCAGGATGGGTGACTTGTTGAGAAGTTTTTTAGTGTGTGTGTGTGAGTGAGGACAAAACACACTGGAAAGGACTGTCATTAGTCAGATAACTCGTTCGGGCATGTGGGTGGGACCTTTGGTGGGGCCCACATGTCTATGGGGAAACTGGTGGGTGGGGCCTGGTTGTCACATTTGGTGTCAGAGGAGGAAACTAGCCTTAAGTGTGGTGCACTGCCTGGGTTGAGATATAGGGTCCACAATGGGGACATTGTGCTCTAAGGGGGGGATTGTAACACCCCGGAATGATAAAGGGTTAAATGACTAATTGATATGAATCATGTCAACAAGGTGCACCTTCTTTTTTCGGGAGCCTACCTGATTAGAACTCCACAGTTAATCGTGCTTGACCTGGAGTAGTGATCCGGATGGGTGACCTGCAGAGAAATTTCTCAGGGTTTGTGTGAGTGAGGACAAAACACACTGGAAGGGAATGTGATTAGTTAGATAACTTGGGTGGGACATTGGGTGCGGCCCAGGTGTATGCTGGGGAACTGGTGGGCGGGGCCCAGTTGTCACATTTTGTATTGGAGGAGGAACCTATCCTTAAGTGTGGTGCACTGCCTGGGTTGAGATAAAGGGTCCACAACGGGCACATTGCACTCTAAAGGGGGGGGGGGGTGATTGTAACACCCCATAATGTTAAAGTGTTAAATGACTAAATGATATGACTAATGTCAACAATGTGCACCTTCCTTTTTAGAAGCCTACCTGATTAGAACTTCACAGTTAAGCATGTCTGGCCTGGAGTAGTGATTCGGATGGGTGACCTCCTAGGAAGTTTCTCAGGGTGTGTGTGAGTGAGGAAAAAACACACTAGAAATGACATGTGTTGGTATGTGGGGACTGTCATTAGTCAGATAACCCATTCGGGCACATGGATGGGACCTTGGGCGGGGCCCATGTGTCTGCGGGGCAACTGCTGGGCAGGGCCCAGTTGTCACATTTGGTATCAGAGGAAAAACCTAGCCTTATGTGTGGTGCACTACCTAGGTTGAGATATAGGGTCTACAACGGGGACTTTTTTATTTAAAGGGTGGCAATTATAACACCCTAGAATGATAAAGGGTTAAATAACTAAATGATATGACTCATGTCAACAAGGTGCACCTTCCTTTTCGGGAGCCTACCTGATTATAACTCCCCAGTTAAACATGCTTGACCTGGAGTAGGGATCAGGATGGGTGACCTCTTGGAATGTTTCTCAGGGTGTGTGTGAGTGGGGACAAAACACACTGGAAAGGACATGTGTTGGTATGTGGGGACTGTCATTAGTCAGATAACCTGTTCGGTCACGTGGGTGGGACCTTGGGTGGGGCCCACATGTCTGCGGAGCAACTGCTGGGCAGGGCTCAGTTGTCACATTTGGTATCAGAGGAGGAACCTAGCCTTAAGTGTGGTTCACTACCTAGGTTAAGATATAGGGTCCACAACGGGGACGTTTTCCTCTAAAGGGGGTGATTGTAACACCCCAGAATGATAAAGGGTTAAATGACTAAATGATATGACTCATGTAAACAAGGTGCTCCTTCCTTTTTAGGAGCCTACCTGAATAGAACTCCCAAGCTAAGCATGCTTGACCTGGAGTAGTGATCAGAATGGGTAACCTCCTGGAAAGTTTCTCAGGGTGTGTGTGAGTCGGGTATAAACACACTAGAAAGGAT
The DNA here is from genome assembly GCA_963277665.1 of Viscum album. NCBI lineage: Eukaryota > Viridiplantae > Streptophyta > Magnoliopsida > Santalales > Viscaceae > Viscum > Viscum album. The sequence goes on from OY728141.1 coordinate 345,792,556, forward strand.
ATGTGTTGGCCAATAAAGACTGTCATAAGTCAGATAACCCGTTCGGGCACGTGGGTGGGACCTTGGGTTGGGCCCGCGTGTTTGCAGGGCAACTGGTGGGCAGGGCCCAGTTGTCACGTTTGGTATCAGAGGAGGAACCTAGCCTTAAGTGTGGTGCACTGCTTGGGTTGAGATATAGGGTCCACAACGGGGACGTTGTGCTATAAAGGGGGTGATTGTAACAACCCATAATGATATATGGATAAATGACTAAATGATATGACTCATGTCAACAAGGTGCACCTTCATTTTCGGGAGCCTACCTGATTAGAACTCCATAGGTAAGCATGTTTGGTCTGAAGTAGTGATCAGGATGGGATAAAACACACTAGAAAGGACATGTGATGATATGTGGGGACTTTCATTAGTTAGATAACCCGTTCGGGCACATGGGTGGGACCTTGGGTGGGCCCACGTGGTTTCAAGGCAACTGGTGGGCGGGGCCAAGTTGTCACATTTGGTATCAGAGGAGGAACCTAGCCTTAAGTGTGGTGCACTGCCTGGGTTGAGATATAGGGTCCACAACGGGGACATTGTGATCTAAAGAAGGCTGATTGTAACCCCTAGAATGATAAAGGGTTAAATGACTAAATGATATAACTCATGTCAACAAGGTGCACCTTCCTTTTCCGGAGCCTACCTGATTAGAACTCAACAGTTAAGCATGCTTGGCCTGGAGTAGTGATCAGGATGGGCGACCTCCTGGGAAGTTTATCAGGGAGTGTGATCCGAATGGGTGACCTCCTGGGAAGTTTAGTCAGATAACCCGTTCGGGCACGTGGGTGGGACCTTGGGTGGGGCCCACGTGTCTGCAGGGCAACTGGTGGGCGGGGCCTAGTTATCACGGGATAATTCTTCAATTAAAAATACAATACACAAACAAAAAATAAATAAAAACATCCAAACCATCTATATGATTCATAGGTGTAATCAATAAAACTAAAAGATAAAAATAATAAATAAAAATATTAGACTGATAATGGAACAATAAACATTAGTTAACCAAAACCAAGATACAACATGCCCAAAAGACATCGAACTAGAATAACCACAAGCACCGCCTGAAAAAAAAAACTATTATCCAAAACCACCTTCAATGCCCATGGTATAAAGATACAAAAAGTGAGAGATAATAAATCATTCCATTTGTACTATCTTGGTATAAAACATATATAAACACACCAAAGATACCATTTAGGGATTAAGTATAACACTCAGTAGGTAATCCCCGGATACTTCCAGAAAGATGCCACATGGGTGGGACCTTGGGTGGGGCCCACGTGCCTGCAGGGCAACTGGTGGGCGGGGCCCAGTTATCACAGGATAATTCTTCAATTAAAAATACAATACACTAACAAAAAATAAATAAAAACATCCAAACCATCTATATGATTAATAGGTGTAATCAATAAAACTAAAAGAAAAAATAAAAACAAATTAGACTGATAATTGAACAATAAACATTAGTTAACCAAAACCAAAATACAACATGCCCAAAAGACATCGAACTAGAATAACCACAAGCACCACCTGAAAAAAAAACTATGATCCAAAACCACCTTCAATGCCCATGGTATAAAGATACATAAAGTGAGAGATAATAAATCATTCATTTTGTACTATCTTGGTATAAAACATATATAAACACACCAAAGATACCATGTAGGGAGTAAGTATAACACTTAGTAGGTAATCCCTAGAGACTTCCAGACAGATGCCACGTGGGTGGGACCTTGGGTGGGGCCCACATGTCTGCAGGGCAACTGGTGGGCGAGGCCCAATTATCATAGGATAATTCTTCAATTAAAAATACAATACACTAACAAAAAATAAATAAAAACATCCAAACCATCTATATCATTCATAGGTGTAATCAATAAAACTAAAAGAAAAAAATAATAAATAAAAATATTAGACTAATAATGGAACAATAAACATTAGTTAACCAAAACCAAAATTCAACATGCCCAAAAGACATCGAATTAGAATAACCACAAGCACCACCTGAAAAATAAACTATTATCCAAAACCACCTTCAATGCCCATGGCATAAAGATACATAAAGTGAGAGATAATAAATCATTCCCTTTGTACTATCATGGTATAAAACATATATAAACACACCAAAGATACCATGTAGGGAGTAAGTATAACACTCATTAGGTAATCCCCGGAGACTTCCAGATAGATGCCATGTGGGTGGGACCTTGGGTGGGGCCCACGTGTCTGCAGGGCAACTGGTGGGTGGGGCCCAGTTATCACAGGATAATTCTTCAATTAAAAATAAAATACACTAACAAAAAATAAATAAAAACATCCAAACCTTCTATAATATTCATAGGTGTAATCAATAAAACTAAAAGATAAAAATAATAAATAAAAATATTAGACTGATAATGGAACAATAAATATTAGTTAACCAAAACCAAAATACAACATGCCCAAAAGACATCGAACTAGAATAACCAAAAGCACCGCCTGAAAAAAAAAATATGATCCAAAACCACCTTCAATGCCCATGGTATAAAGATACATAAAGTGAGATATAATAAATCATTCCCTCTGTACTATCTTGGTATAAAACATATATAAACACACCAAAGATACCATGTAGGGATTAAGTATAACACTCAGAAGGTAATCCCCAGAGACTTCCAGGTAGATGAAACCAGAATAAGAACTGATTATCACATTATATATAAAATTTTTTAACAATAGTTAAGTGGTTTATGTAAATAAATAATTTAAATATATGAGATAAAATCCATAAAAAACGTATTACCTGTCATTGATACTTGGAATAATAATTTCAGTGTTCACACATAGAGAACTATACACACACTGAAGCATGGTGTCACAAATTGATGGTGGTACATCATGCCCATTATCTGTCCCACTTAGATTGTGTAAATTCATGATCATACTCTATAACACTTTAAACATATTCCAACATAATTATAAAAAATTATATACCAATTAAATTTATATAAAACAAAAATTCATTTGAAAATATTTCATAAAAAACTATTATTCCTTCAAAAACAATACCATAATATTTAAAACATCATTTTAAAATTATAGTCAAATGAGTTTTCCAAAATCCATCCAATTTCAAATATCTAAAAAAACTAAATCGGCTTCCGTAAAGGAGTCACAACATGTTTCTACATAAAATCCCATAAAACATTTTAATATAACAAATACATCATGTTCAAGAACAAGTGGAGATGAGAGAGAGCCCACCAACCTATCAACGAATAGATAAATAGGGAAAGAAAATAAGAAAATCTAGATACATGATCACAATACCTTCCCTTCAATATATACAAAAATATAACACCAAGATTCACATCATAGAAGGTAAATTTATCTATAAAAAATTAGATTGATGGATTCGATAGAAAGAGAGATAGAGAGAGTATAATATTATATCTAATAAAGACAAGGAATAAAAAGTTATTACAATTGATTTTGGATCTATAACACAATTTGATTCATCTATATGTTTATTTTAGATCAAATACAACCACCTTGGGATCATAGGGGAGGATCAGAGGTCCTGAATCTATAAGAATATAATAATAATGAGGTTTTAAGGACACTTCCTAAATTTAAACTTTAATTTTCAGCCAAAAAAAGTCCATTGCATGGTTAGGTTCCATGGTTTAAAAACATATGTGCCAAGATCCACATGTTACTAGAAATCACCCAGGTCACCACAAAGTTGTGTGAAATTTTTGGAAACATGTGCATTAACTATGTGGTGTTACTATCTCAATGCCAATCATATTCAATGTTGTCTTATACAATTTGACAAACCATGTGCTGAAAATGATTCTCTCAGTTTCCCCCTATGCATAATATACGCTAGCATGTTCATGGTTTGGAAAACCAATGATCCAACCACGCACCATTCTAATGACTCTCAACATCACATTGAAAGATTTCATAGAGATAGTTTATGGTTTCTCAAAAGAATTCTAAAACTGTACATTGCTAGAAACACTTCCAAAACACACCAAAATCTTTTAGAAACTTTTCAAACACAACTTAATTATTATATAACATCAAAATACACAAAACAAGTCAAAATTACCTAAAATATAGGGTGTGACAAGAACTATATGCTTCCAAAATCCCCACCATTTTTTACAATAATAAATTTATCTTTCATTCAACCATTTTTTGTACCATGGCCCTCCACCAAGTAAAATTCTAGAATACCTCATAGCTTTTCCTCAGAAATTACACTAGTACTTTTTTTGTGTTATAATCAACGAAGGCCACATATAAGGGTAATCCTTCATGATAACACACCAAAGCTGGCCCCCAAACATATTTGTGAATTAACTCTATCTACTGATGCTTTTTTGTTTTCTTAACCATATATAATCACACATTCCACTAATTCTCAATGATACATTCCTAAAACATTACATAATCTATGATATAAACCTAAAACATACATATTTTAGTGGGTATTTTCATTCATTTATCACTAATATGATCGAAATGGTAATTTCACAACATCATGGTTGTTGACTCTCTAGTATATAATGATCTTTATAATACCTATGAAATGCATTATTTTCCATCATTCACATGTATTTCAAAAACCATGGAACCTTGGGAAATATTCCATGGAAAATCCATTAAAATGTAGAGAAACCTAAATTATCAAGTTAACCCATAGATATTTTGTTTTTCAATTACCCATGTATTTTTTGGTACATCATTAAATTCAAACATCCTTCCACTCCTTTTTCATATGGAAACACTTCCTTTACCCAAAATTTCATATGCCTTTTAATCAGTGAGATATACCTTACCAGGTCATCTAAAAGAATAATTTCTCATGATTCCACTCCCCGATGTGGAATGTAATGATTATCTTGATTCTATCACTAAGGACTTTAATGAACTAGAATCACTTAGAAATAATCAACTTCTATCTTCTAGAATAGGGTTCGTAGACCCACTTATGGAATAATATTTTCTTGAATTCCCCCTTCATAAATTATTCTAATTTAATTGGATTAATTTTACCCCATAATTCTAGCATAAGTAAGTAATTTCTAACAAGCTACTCTATCTTTAGATCATTTTTGTCATGACCCATCCCTCAGGGCCCGTGTTGTGACTACCCCAAGCCCACCGTCCATAGGCCAGGGGCTGGAAACTAGCACGAGAAAAAAATATCCCAAAAATAGGAATGTATTGCCTTTAAACCAATACAAACACACAGACTAGAATGCAACAAGAAGAAACCAAAAAGTAAACTGTTATAGTAAAAGTGCGCTGAATGTAAAGGGGATAGAATACAAGCTCTACTGAAAAATACAAGTACAACTAATAAGTAAAAATACAACTGGAAAGGGAAAAAATCACATGTATCAACCACGGAGGATCCTACATAAAGGGTAGGTACATATCATGATAAGTAGTCCCTACTTCACATCACGTTAAATGGTCCACCTCTGAGCACCATCCTGTCCCATCTCCCTCATCCTTGATCAATGATGTATGTTTTCTGAAAAACACACTACAAGGAGTGGTTGTAGCCTGTTCAGGGGTGAGTATAACGATACTCAGTAGGGTCCCCGAGACCCTCGTTGGTCTCACAGAGTTTCACAAAGGATAAACCACAAAGCAAGACCTCCATCTCAAATCATGAAGCGATAGACATCATCTATACTTAAGTATATGCCCATTCATATACCTAAGTTATCAAGACATACTCATCCAATACATGAGGTAAGATTACCACAATGGTAACTCCATGAAGGTAGAAGTACCAAACAAGTAACACCACGGAGATAGAATCCCCACATAGGTTACACCACTACGATAACACCACGAAGTTAGATGTACCGCATAGGTAACACCACGAAGAAAACACCACATAGTTAGAAGTACCACACTGTTAACCCTAAAAAGATATCACCACGAAGGTAAAAGTACCACATATGTATCACCATGAAGATATCATTATGAAGGTAAAATTACCACACATGTATCACCATGAAGATATCACCACGAATGTAAAAGTACCACATAGGTATCATCATGAAAGTAAAACTACCACACATGTATCACAATGAAGGTAAAAGTACCACATAGTTATCACAGAAAAGGTAAAAGCCTCAACTCACACCATGTTTTTAGTGATGTATAGAAGTACAGATGATTAATCGTGGAGCAAGATCATCTTATTATATCAATAGGAACTACTTATGACCATACGGAGTCTGACCCACACATTATCGATAGGTAACTAACCATAGCAATGACCCACACAGGATCTGACCTACACAGGATCGATAGGTATCTAACCCCCACAATGACCCTAATTGAATCTGACCTAGACATGATCGATATGTAACTAACCCCTGAAATGACCCACATAAGATCTAACCCACACAGGATCGATATGTAAATAACTCTCGCAATGACTCACATAGAATCCGACCCACATAGGATTAGTATGCACTGACCCACACAAGATCATTAATTGATGACCCACACATGATAAGTATGCGCTGACCCACACAAGATCGTTGACCGCTGACCCACACAGGATGTTACCCAAACAAGATCATTCTGGACCCACATAGGATCTCTCGATACTGACCTCTGTATGATCTTTCTATAACCTCTTCCTCACTGCCAGCCACTGTATTCCACACACCTGGTTCACTCAAGTTCCATATGAACTACCCTCGAGATATCAGTTGTACCTTTACCACCTCAATGCTTCACAGAGTAGTAACCCAAAGGACCTCCATGTCATAATGGTTCCAACATAAAGATGGTGCGTCAATTGGATGCTCGGTCTATGAGTTTTAAGTGTATTAGCTTCAGGGGCCTAGTTGGATTCAGGTTTGATCCAACCCGACCATACTCAAAATTTCACCAAAACTCAAGTGGAGTATACCATATGGACCTTCACGATCCAAGGATCCCAACTCCATAGATGGTTTGTCAAACATATGTCTGGTTCTCATGATATGGCCCTTTAAGTGTTTCTAGGCCCGGTGGGGCCCGGGTCCAGCCTGACCAGATCGGACTGACCCGGACCGACCCAGTCTGAACTAGGTTGTAGCAAGATCAGCATGATGGGCTAGGGTTCGGCCCAGTCCATAGAGAGTGTCCTTCAATGGTGGCCCAACCCGCAATGGGAGTCCCTCAAAAGGCATCCCACAAAGGGGGGACCGACCCGAAAAGGGAGGCCTGCAAAGGGGTGGTCCACAAAGGGGCAGGCCCTAAGGGGGAGACTCGGCTGTGTGAGGTGAGAGCTGGTCCTAGGCAGAGTGTGGCCTAATTGTAGCGTTGTCCGCTGGCAGGAGGCCCGACCCCATGAGGTGCAGCCCGCAAAGGGACGGCCCGACCGCGGTTCGCCCGTGCTGGAAAGAAGCAAAAGGTTCCCTTGATATCCCAAATGGCCCTGAGGCTATTTAGTTTTTTTAAATGGTGGTTCCATGTGGGATCTACCCAGTCACTACGGAACCCGCAGGATGGGTTCTTCTTCTTTTGTGGCTTTTGCTCGCTGGCGGTGCACTGGTCACTCCACCTCTCCTTCTACAACCAGCCAAAGTGGCGGCCGCCTCCTCCAATCAACGCGACTATCGAGCCACGACCCCTTTCTCACCGGCCGCATGTGACGGTGCACTATACCTCTTCTGCGTTTGGCCGGTGTCATCCATTCCAATGACCACCGCGGCTTTGTCCAGCGGCCTCCTCTTGCATCATGAGTCGGTGCACTTCATCTTCATAGAAGTTCAGTGTTTTCGCGCTTGCGGTATTCCACGGAGAACACAAGGGTGTAGCAAGATTGCAGAGGGTTCAGTCTAGGTTTGTTAGGCCTGCGCCCTCCGTGTTATATCTTAAACTATAGGGAGGATAAAAAGGGGTTCAATAAATAATTCACTTGAAATTAAAACAAGAATTAATCCTATACCTCAAGAATGTCAGTGAGAGCGCATTTGTGGAAGCGGGTTGGTTTTCACCATCCTCTGAAACTAGATTCCTACGACGACACCCGTACTTCGATCTTCGGTTCTTGGTTTGGTGTATCTCATCACCACCCACCAGAACCGGCTCTGTCCTACATGGTTTTGGCATCTCGGCACTTGTTCAACACTTTGTTGCTTGGCAATGCAGTCCTGATGCCCCTCCTCAAGCTTTATATAAATAGAAGAGGGGGAGGGTATGTAATGACATTGGGAATTAATGGTTTCTACTTAATTAGGAAGATTTTTAAATACCCAATTTTGTTCTTACTTATATTGAAGGTTCAATCCATTTAATGGCTTGAAACATCAGTGGCCCCATACTCCGCTTTTTAGTTGGGGGATAAGAATGAAAATAAAATTATAAAATTATTTTATTTTATTTCTATTAAAAAGTCACAAAACACAACACTTTATCCAGACCTACTGATGTCAAAGTAAAGTCTCCCATAAGAGAATCCCGGTATTGTTGATTCAACTGTGCCCTTGAATTTTTAATCCAAGTATCGGTTGAAAAGATAGGAAACTCTGCTCGCACGTTTGCTGAACATACCAAAAAATAGTTTATAAAAATATTAACTATCACCGTCGACTCGTGTCAATCGTGATTAGGCTCCACCTAATAAGAACACGCACCCATGACCTCAACAATGCACTCAAATTTTCGATCTGAGTTACCGTTTAGATGTTATTGATTTTACAATAAAATAATTGTCACTTAATTATTTTATTTACTGCCAAAAAATAACATTCACCAGTGGACCACAATGGCATGTGTTAGTATCTTCATAAAGAGAGAATACCCTCACGAGCTTAGTGGTTGTCTCTGATTTTTAATCTGATTCACCATTTGTGAGTTACAAGAATTTAAAAAATAAAATAACTTTATTTAATTATTTTATTTACAGTTATGCCATTTTCGGGTTTTCCCACAAGAGGCATGTGCTAAATAAACTTTAGTAGTACCTAGGGTAAACCCATCATTCTAAATTCAGTGATTCCCTTGGAATTCTGTTCCGGGAAACCATTTAAGAGTTACTCCACTTTTTCAGGAAATCTTCTTATAAGCGCTAATTAAAGCTTAACAAAATTTTGACGGATCATTCTGGGCACTCCGGGCCTCATAATCACGCGCCGTCAGATTTTGTGATCTTGAAATAATTCCATATAATTAAAAAATATATGAAAATTCCAGGTCATTACAATCCTTCATTACCACTACTAATAATTTTTTCATCTAGTGGTATTCCCTCTTCCTTACACATTGTATTCATTTCTTGAATATGCGTGAATCTCATTCCAATGAATCTCCACATTCAAGGAAAAGTAATAGATGTCTATAAACTTCAAATAAGCCTTTCCATACAAATTATTCATAATGGTCACCATCGTAAGCCATGATTCGTGGAGCGAGCAAAGTTACAATAGTTCCTATTCTAGTTATATGATGTTTTCCTTCACTAAATACAACTGTAACAACCAAAAATATTGAATATAATTGTTTTTTATATAATATTTTTATAATAGAATAAAATAGTTCCAAAAGGATCCAATAGTTTATTAGTCATGGAAGACTATATACATACATTCATTATATTTGAAAATATAAGATACAGTGTGCATATATTATGATAACTTTTTTATTCCTTTTGATAGATCAACAAAATTTACACATTATTATTCTCCATGTTTTATATGGAAAGGAAAACAAATATGGGTGAGCTCAGATACGTAGAAAAGAGTATAATAAAATGGAAACAATCATAAAAAAACACGCCAAAGGTCATATAGAAATTAAGAATAAAAAAAGAATCCATAATTATTTGAAACTAAGGGAAGGCTCTATCCAAGGTAAAAAAGTTGAAAATGGATAAGAATAATCATTCATCTCATATAGACGGAATTTATAATGTAAAACATGAAATAATATTGTAAAGGTATTGTGACAAGTTTCTATGATTATATGGGAATAGGTATACCACAAAACCTAACAAGATTTGTCTCATGGGAACTATCAAATAATCTATGGGATATATAATTTCATGACTCACTCTTCACCAAATAAAGTAAAGCACATTAAACATAAGTGTTTAGAAGACCTTTTATATTATTCCCTATAGAACATCTGGATAAATGAAAAATATAACTATATATATAATTAAGAATATGAAAAAATACATCTGTATTAAATAGAATAATTTAGATTTATATAAGGACATATATTAATAAAATTATAAACTATTGGGTATCATCAATGTTACATGAAGTACCAATATCAAAGAATTAAAGAGATGAGGGATCTTTTAATGTGTTCGGTTATCCTTGGAAGATAAAAATACGGTTTAATAGTTGTAATTGGTCGGAGTCTAGGGAAATGGTAGGAAAAATTCATCATCATGGTTCATAAAGATCAAATACATATTCTTTATAATATCCCCTAGGAGTTAACATATAGGATTGCAGTATGTAGCCCACTCATCATACACAAGAGTGATGATAGAGTTATCACTAAACCTTACCAGTTTCAGTTTATTACCCCTAGGTATATTTTTTCCACAACTGCAACAACTTTTCAATAACTAGATAAGGATTCATTTTCTAGGAAACTACACACAACTTTACATTACCAAAACATAGGATGGTTTTCCACTATATAAAAGAATCAGTTTTACAATAATTTTGGAAATTCTTGAATCAAATGAATATGAAGATAGATGAAAATATAGACTTTTAAATTGAATAAATTTCCTGATTAACATGGTAAAAATTGATGAATGGTAATGTATACACCACAAAAAAAGAAATAGGTGGTGAATATATAATGAATCCCAAAGAATGAAAATTTTGATATAAAATACCACTTATAGATTGGGTAGAAATTCAAAAAAACACTTGAAAGATATTGATCCAAATCTATATTAAAATACCAAGAGTTAATTTAATTCATGAAATAATATCTCAAATATGGAGTATGTATTCCACATAAAGTAGATTATGTGCATAATACAGAACATGTCACAAAGAGAGGAATTTGAGACAGAAATACCTTACCACCTGTCCTAACTTACGAGAATGTATTTTAACAACCTATATTAAAAAAATACTTATCTTAACCAATTATGTAATAATGTTACTCATTTATATTTTCCAATATGCTCATTATAAATTCAATATCTATATTAATTATATTAATTTTAACTATTTTTTCCATACATGGGGTTTATAGTTTTGGTCATTTGTACTAGTTTCATAAATGAGATAGTTTTCAATATTATTCTTCAAAAAATAATACTTCCATGATAAAATAATATAAAATAATAAATAACTTTTATATATTTAAAATTCTATTATCTCATATAATTAGTGATTATTTATGTAGCGTGAAAGTGGAAACATTGCCATATTATTTTTGGTAATTTTAGCGACTGAAGATGATATTTATGTAATAATTTTAATACTTAATATAACCATTATAAAACCATTAAAAATATAATTTTATTATTAATAATTAATAAAATTAGTATTTATTTTCTCATATTCATCAATGATGAATTTTATAGTATTATTCAAGTAGGTCATTAAGCCACCAAAAATATAAATTTTTTTTAGGTTTTTTTATGATAAAATTATCTTGGTTAATAATTTTAAAGAAATACATTTATTTATTATACAAAAAATAATTGGTGTGAATCTATAAAGTCATTTAAAAATTGAATAATCATTAAAAATTATTTATTCAATGAAATGGTCAAAAATATTTTTTATTAGAGGAGCATTTTACTTGTGTTCTTAAAATAATTTCCATATATTTTTTAGTTTAATTAATATTAATTTAAAAACATATAAATTTATTTCTTAAATTAATATTTTATCACTTAAAATGTCTTTTAAACATCTAGTTCATTCTTATATAATCATTCCATTGTGAAAATTGTATGTTTTTGTGAAAACTGTAATTTTTAACTAAAAGATAATATTTTCAATAAAAAGATCAGGAATTCATAATAAGTTAATTTTTATATAATGAATTCAAAAATTAAGTTAATTTTGTGAATTTAAAATTATAAAATATAACTTTTAAATATATTAATTAACAAATTATATTTATAGCGATAATTGTGCAATAGATTTCGGATGTAACATTTACCTATTATAGAAGCTTCTTCGGTAATAAATCTACTAAGTTTGGATCATACTAAAGTTATTATGATGATTTCTAGAAAACATCCCTTCTCACATGCACATTCCAAATATTATATTTAAAAAAAATACAATGTTCATCATTATTGGTTTTAATACATTTCTATTGGGATATTTATTAGTTTTTATGGGGTTTTATCCCCCAGGATGTTGAACTCCAAGTTATGGGAGAGTGACATATTAATTAACCCTATTGTTTTTTTGTTAAGCCTCTCGCATTATTCTAATTTCATCACTTCAGACACGCACCAGTCAACACAAGATCAAGATCTTGCTGTTCAATAAAGTATAATATATTCATCTTCTAAAACCCAAAATAATCTCCATAAAACTACTCCAACATGAAATTCCTCTCTTTGGATTTCATTCCTTTGAAAATTGTGAACTCTCAAAACTTTTAAAAAAATTTGAGTGATAGGTCAGGACCAAAATACCAATATTCTATTTTGAGATATATGTAAGAATGATTATACCGAATTATGATCTGAAAACCATTCCATGGGGCATATATCTCCATAATATTATAAAATAGAGTTCTTATGCCACTTTGTGGGTCCATGACCATCATCTGAGGAAACCACTGGATGGAACTCCAATGAACATTTGATATAGAAAAAATTATGAGAATGAAAACCCATGCAATTTAATCTATATCGTGGAAGATAAGTGAACCCAAGACACAAAAATATAATGTAAAACCGTTTCATGAGAGAAAAAACAATTCTATTAGAATAAAAAATCGAAATAATGCTCAAATTAATAAGAAAAGATATTATGTATTCCATCTTTTTATCTTAATCCATGATGGGAATACTAATTTAAACAAGTCTATAAATCTTAAGAACATCCTATTTCAGGATTTATGGACCACTTATTGTCATGTACACCATCAATATCCAAAACACTGCATATTTGGCAAGTAGAACTTCTCCATATATTTCTCCAAAATTCTTCTCTAAAAACTAGTTAGCATAATTGAAACCCAATTACACCCCAATCCCATTTTGGGGATAAAACTTATATTAGATTATGTTATTTGGGGATTTTTATGATTTTTCGAAAATTTGGAGTGATTTTAAAATTTTTAAGCCCAAAATGTTTTAATAGTAGGAGGCCACATCATGGAAAGATGACCCATGGTGTGGCTGTTCCTTATTTCCTATATTCCTTCTTCTATACCATTGTGAAATTTCACATAGGGAGTATGGTCATTCTTTAATGGGTTGTGTTGAATCGTGGGGAGAATATATCTGGTGAGGATATATCACGGTGAAAGGAACTATATCATGATGGGTAGGGGAAATGGTTTCTTTGTTCTTCCCTAAGGAAGGGCTCCATGAACTGGCCTAGAAGGAAACACCGCAGGGGTTCTCGGTAGAGGTTCACAACACCATGTTGTATAGGGACACACTATAATGCATATCAATATAATTTTAATCTTATAATTTTCAAAATTTATCCTCATTTAATTTAAAGGGTTGTTATCCCAATTTTATTCCCCTCTCGCGTCAAAATATCTTGAGGAATATCATGGGAGTGCTCCTCTTTCATCAAGCTTCCAATATTTATTTTTCATAAATTCTAAGCATATTAGGAATTTATTTCCTCCATTATCCCACATTTCCATTCTCCTTCTTCAATTTCCCACGGTTATCATTTCTTACATGAGATCAAATGGTCATGTTGGATGAATTTAGGGTTTGGGTTGGGTCAAATTAGGGGATATGTGAGTCTAAAACTCATTGACGTTTTTACATACCATTTTTTCATTAGACACTAAAGGAAAATTTTATGACTTATTTTTTATGGTTGAGGGTGGTTTTTCTATTAAATTAAATGATTAAAGATTTTATGAAAATATTTTGTGTTCTAAAATTATTTTATAATGAATTAAAACCAATCTGTTTTGCAATTATTAGTTTGATAAGATTTTTTTTAATGATTTCCATGCATGGAATGAATATGTATTTTAATAGATATTTTATTTCAAAATGAGTGTTATAAATGTCATGTGAAAGTGAAAATTACTGAGAAGACAATGTATATAAATTTAAATATATTAATGAGTTATTTTTATTCAAATTATTTTTTAAAAGGGTTCTATATTTTTTAAGGGAATGGTTTTAAAATAGTGGTTCTTTTAAAAAAATAAAAGAATGTTTTAAAGTGGGAATTATATGGTCAGGAAATTATTTCTCAAAACAATTATTCTTTTTGAAAGGCCTTTTTGGAACATTATAAATGATTTATTTTCATGAAAATTGTATATCCCTCAAATGAGAACCTTGTTATATTTTTTTATTTTTATCATGATCTCATGGGTTATTTTGTATATATTTGTGTGATGTGAATGATGAAAATGGATATATTTCATAATAGAGTGTTGGAGGTGAAATAGAGTAAATATTATTTGTTTTATTGTTGACGCATGTTCTTTAATAGGATTTCCATTTTTTACTAACATATATTTGATATATATTTTGGTAAATCTATGTATCTAATTAGAAGTTTTGGATTCCTCTAACATTATCTTAGTCAATGGACACTAGCGAGTTAATTATGAAAGATACACCCTCCAGGGGGTTTATCTTGTAACCGGTGAGATCTGAAAGGGGAACCTAAATGAGATATTCTAGCTGCACATAGGGGCCCAATAATCCAATAAACTATGTTTAGTTATAGTCATGTTAGAGACTTTTGAGTTTTCAATGATTCAAATTTTGGGATGAGGATTATTTACTGTATCCCATTCTATACCTTATTTGTAATCTATAGCCCTTGATTTGGTGATATGACACCATTTCTTTGGTTGTGGGGCATTTATTTATTCAAAATTAATGACTAAGTGCATGTTTTATTTATATTTTAATAATTTATAGTTATATTTTACTTTAAAAATGATTAATTTTATAGAAAGTGTATTTAGAATAAATAATTCAATATGAAAAATAAATCTAATTTTAAATCAGATTTGAAGAAATGGTTTTCAAAGGGGGATTTCATATTTTTTTCAAAATTAAAGGACCTTATTTCTAGTTTTGAATTTTTTAAAACTAAAAGTGGGTTCTTGAACTTTATTTTGAAAAAAGGTCGGACATTTATTTATAACGAAAATGCATGTTTTTTTATTTATAATTTTGTATATGAAAAAAAATTATTTATTATTTCAGATGATAAATTATAAAAAATTTAATTGATGGAATTTACTACACTTTTGTGAAATCCTACTATGATTATTTAGCTCACATACTGTATATACATCGGTGTGTGTGTGTGTGTGGCTTCCTTGTTTTATATTAGATGAGAAAGTTTTTATCACTTTTTTGATGTTTTATCAATATATTGATGGAAATTTTGGGATAAATTAGTGATCATGGATCAGATGGAGGTTCTTTCCTAAAATATATAGTTTTAAACCATATATTTTGGACAGTTTTTTATAGCTACATAGAAAAAGTATACCATTATTTGTGGTTTCTATTTAAGTTTATATGATGTATCAGGTTTCATTTTATATTATCAAGTGATGTTTATCTATTTATGTTGTTTATTTTCCTAGTTTTGAATTTTCACTATAATTTATTATTTGTCATTTGGGTATTTATTTCACTTATTCGTCATATTATACTTTTACATATTAAAATTTAATTATTTTATATGCATGGATATCTAAATTATGTATTCCCTGTATCAAAATATTGGATATCTTCCACTGTGTGTTTTGTAATATTATATTTTGTTGAAATAATAACCATGTGTGTATTCTTGATTCACATACACTACTTTCCAACCCATCTATATCAAGAATTACTTTTTGGCCAAGTAGAGGGTATCGTTAGGTAATGTGCTAGGTCAGCCTGAGATCATTCATTAAAATTGTTTTAGTTCCTAGAATTTTTAATGATCAAGATTCTTGAAGTCCCCTATTGTAATTCATAATGTATTTTTTCACGTAGAATTGGATTTCACAACTCAGTATATAAAAGCATGTAGATTCTAGATTGATCTGTGTCATCCTAATCCTTGAGTTACTATGGGTAGTAGTGATTTTAATCTTTAATTTGAGTTTTATTTTTGGTTATTATTAATGGTGTTGATCCTTATCGAGTTATACTGTATAATTTAAATTATTTGATAGAGTTTTGGGATATAAATAGAGGAATAATAAATGAAAATGGTTATATTTAATGTTTTGAAAACCTTATAAACATCAAGCACAGAGTTCTAAAAATGATTCAGTGGCTATAAGTCAATTTTCACATAGTCCATAAAATCATGCATCCATATTTTTCATAATTATTTATCCTACATATATTTTTTTTATCCTTATTGTACATACAAAGGGATCATAATTATATTTTCATTAATATTATGTGAATAAAATCAATTTTTATAAGGTGTAGATGATATTATAGTGGATTAGTTTTAATTTTTTGGTATGTATTTTTTTATTATATTGATCTTTTTTTGGACAAGGGAGGATTTAAGAAAAAAATATTTTAAAATATAATTTTGTTTTGGATTGAAATATATATTATATTTTTCATAATTTTTTTAAATATTGGATGATTTAATTAAGAAAATCAGGATGCATTTTGGAAATAAAAATAAATTTTTAGTTAAATATTTTGGAATTTCCTCATGAGGGAGTTTGGATTTTAAATCAGGATAGAATTTAAGAATGTATTTCATTTTGAATTCTAAATGACGTTCAGTGTTTTCAAATAGAAGCATACATTATAAAAAATTGATGGAAAGTTGGTGTTTATACTTTTTTTATATTTTTGAAAAAATTATTCTTTCTAATATAAATGGAATGTTCAAAAATAGTTTGTCTATTTTGAAAGATTTTTTTTTGTTTTTTAATGAGTTTTAGTACCGTTTTTCAAGATGTTTATGGTTTAAAAAGAATGTTTTTTTAAAGTTTTTTGTTATGGGGATCTTTATTTTTTAGAGTTTTACCCGTGTTGATGTTGAGGCTATATTATTTTATTTATGAAGCATTAATTTATTGGTTTTATGTTTCGAGTTATTTAGAGTATACATACTATAAAATTATTAAATAAATATAGAAAAAATTTCACAATGGGTGATTCTTAGTGTGGTTCTTCACATATATTATTTTTAATTATTCTAGTTTTTTGTCATGTCTATAATCTAAATTGATCATTAAAAGCCAATGTGGGATTCTTTCTTATAGTTAGTGTTCTTTTATTTCAAGCTAGAAACTGATGACTTTCTAAATTCCTATTTCAATGAAATAATTTTTTGTTCAAACCTTGAATTGGCTATTTAGGATCATTCTTCTTATATCCTTGTATTTTCCCACGATAAGAGGAAGTTTTCGGAGAAATTAATATTTAGGTGATTTTTTAATCTGGGATTCCTGGTTAGTGAGTCTGAAACAGAAAAATAATTTTTAGGTGATTATTAGTAGGTGTAGTATTTAGTGTACCTACTTGATTTATCCTTTTTAGAGATGGTGGTTGTTGTTGATTATTCTCATGCCTCGTTAATTTTATATGAAATGTTTGGTTTATGTGTGTTGTTAATTTTATGATTAGAGTTAGTTTTTTATATATTGAACTTGGGGAAATTTTGTGTAGGTGTGTTGGTAACAGGGGTGAGTGTTTTCTCTAGTTTATTTTTGTTCATTTTCTTATGCTAGGTTAGTTTTAAGTGGGTTCAACCAGATTAACTGTTCCACAATAAAGGTCTCAGGTTAATTTTTATATTTTAACCAGAGGTTATATCCATTTTATTCCACATTGTGTCATGTTCTAGATTGGATTGTTTCCTCCATTATAATTAAATGAGACTGGTTGTTGTATCTTTTCTTGTGGTATTTTAGGTGTGCTTTTTGTTGTATTCTATTTAGGTATTCTTATCTTGTAATTGGGATGTTCATTTCTTATAGGTACATAATTATTTTTTCATAGGTTATTTTATTGATTTTTCGTTTTTTTGGTGATGTATTTTCTCTTGGAAATGACTCTCTGATATTTCCCTATTTTATATGAATTCTAAATGGTAGGGATAACTATCTCATGTATGATGATCCCGCTTTTTGTGTGTAGTATTTTTCAACTAATAAAGCTATGTGAAGATGATAAATTCATGGTATTAGATTTAAATCCTCAATCATATTGGTTAAAATAACCATTTTGTTCCAAATACATTTTTCTTATGGATAAATTCCATGGATATTGGAAGTTTTAATATGGAGGTAATTCCATTGTACATGTCTAGATATTTTTTTACATATGAAAAATGGGTTTTTATTTTTGGGCTTGCTTTAAAAATTAATATTGAATTATGAAATGATTATTTAGAAATTCTATTGGTTATTTTAAATTCTATATAGTAATAAGAAGTACTATATATAATTACTCTATAAATTATAAAATGATATTTTTTTAATTTTGTACTAGTTACTCAAGGAAATCGGGACATGTTTTTATCACTATCTAAAATAGTAAAGAAAAATATTTAGAAGACCTTAAGTTGAGTAGAAGAAGTTATAAATATATTTGAAGTAGATGAAGTAAATTTGGAGAAGTTTAGTATCCACGTGAAGGTAAATATATAATTGTATAACCAGTGGAAGGGTATCTCTACATTTATATATCCTAAGTATATATAAGTCCCTATATTTAAAAAATACATAATCATGAATTAAAAAAATAATTCAAATTGATAATATTTTTAGGTTTATATTTTTAGAGAATTAGTCCATAACTATTACAGAACATAAAAATATTATAATGTAGACCCTTCTACACACTATATATTTTATTTTCAAAAAAATTAAGAAAAAACATGGTTTCATATCACACTTAAACATTACAACATTTCCATGATCCAATCCTAGACTCAATTCTCCTTTAAATCCTCTGAAAAACAGTTCAAAAACTAATGATAGTCATAAAAAGATCAATAAAGGATACATAAAGAAGGAAAACTGTTAGTTTTCAAAAACATGTAAACATAAATACTCTGTCATAAAGTAATACTTTTCACCTTTATGAAGTAGTAAATACTATTCACTGAATATAAGTTTATTGCATACCCTTTTTGTAACCAAAATATTATTATAAAACCCATAGAAAGAAAATATAAAATATAATGGTAACTTGGAACATAATTTTACTTAAACAGAATAACTATACATTTGAATTCTAAAAATATAACTCTTATAAATTTAATATCCATAAGGTCGAATTCCATATCCAATGCATTGGATGTTATAACATAACCACTCATCCTTGGTTTATCACGTAACCACCCGTCATTTAGTTTGTCAAATAACCACCCATCGTGGTTTACCATATAACCACCCATAAAATTTCTAAGTACCATTTAATAATTATAACACATAAGAACAACATAAAAAAATAACATTTCCACACTGAAACAATAATAGATCATTTTGAGATATAGAAATATTCCACCCATTTCCAAAACCATTTAAAACATTTAATAAAGAGAATTTTAAACAATGTTTCCCATACCTCTTTGAAACCTGTGAAATAAATTATTAGTTTAAAACAATCATGTTCATATAAATAAATTCCTAAATCTTATTTTTAAAACACGGTCATGAAATGTTATGTTTTAAATTAATAAATCTTTTAATCATTTAAAATGTTGTTTTAGTTAATGAGTCCCTTACCACATGAGAAACAGTTGAATAAAAATAATTAAGAGATAAAATTTAAAAAAAATTAAAAATCTTGATTGTATACTAAATCATGATAAAAAAGAATCAACATGGTTTTATATAAAAATTATAGTATAATAAATGTTCTTAACAACAATAAATGTCTCAATGAAAGAAGATTGAGAAGAAATACACTTCCTTGAGTCTGAATTGTCTTATTCATTTATCAATATCCTAAATAATAAACCTAAGTTAATTTATACTTATTTGAGAAGATTTTTCAAATTTATTATTCCATTTATATCACTTATTACCATGTTATAACAATTAGGTAATTATTTGTTTTCATATCAATCATTTTGTTGATGTCCATTACTTAAGTAAAAAAATGAACCTTCTTTGAGGTAAATTTCCCATGATGACATAATTAACTCATCTATAGAATGATATTAATGATTTAAATAACATTTAAATCTCATATATTTTTTATTTAGAATAATCCATAATATGTGGAGATGAAAAATGAAATGCACCGTTCATGGAGACGGTAAGCTGCACGTGCGCATGAATGTTACTTTCATTACTTTCTCATATTGAAAGAATGAAAAATAAATGATAAATTGGTATATTATAATTCCAATTTAACAAATTTATTATATATGTTAATTATTTTCTTTAACTCCATACTTTATATGTTCAATTTATGTCATGAATGAGTCATATAACTCTGAGGGGGTGGTAGTCCATACTTCCTCAAATGAAATTATCGTGTTTATACAACATGAAAAGCATAAAGTTATGTTATAAATTAAAATTATAGAAACATATATATAATATAAATATCAGAAATATCATATATAAATATAGTTCCATCATATTTTACCCCATGATAGGTGGTATGAGAAAATTGAACTGTCATCGTTTCCTGAGGCATTAGTTCGTCGTAAGTAGAAATAATAGGTTCTATATCCATTAGATAGAGTTTTGTGTATGTTTAGGTATAAATAGTGTAATAAAAACATCCTAATATATTTATTATACTGTTTATGTCATAAAATAATGGAATAAATAGAGCTTAGGGGGTTGAGAAGGAAAATAAAAGAGAGGAGCATGAAAGAAGACGTTGCGGCTTAATCAGGTAACTCCTTTTGATTTAATACAAAAGGATTTATTTAATGGTCTAATTCGAAAGGTAAGGATTATATGAGGAATGGATGGATTTTTGGATCTTATATTTACATAGTTAGGGTAATCAAAGGGGCTTTAGAGGTGTGAGGAAGTGAGTAGTGGTGGAAGCCTTTTATAAGAGGGAGGGGGGGCACTTTAGAAAAGTCTCAAAATATTATTTTATTATAAATTGATTTTAGAATTATGATATCTCCAAATTGATATATTTATATGATATGATGTTTATGGGTCTAAATATTCTAAAACAACAGGTTTTCGACAAGTTTTGGTCACAAACATAATCATGTCTTTTGGATTTAACCCCTAGTTAAAAACATTAACTCTTACAATGTCTTCTTGTATTCTAATAACATGCGGTTACTATAGTTACTATAAAATACCAATAGAACATAAAGGGAATAATTAATAAATTTTTTAGAATTATCCATGTATTTTTTCCGAATGATAGATTATTATGACCGTTATATCATTTAACAAAACTGTATTTGTTTTAAAAACTCATTTTTGTCAATTTTGACACTATTTAGTAATTGTTTTTTGTTAAAGTAATAACAACATGATTACATAGAAAAAAATTAATAAAATAAAATAAAATGAGTCATATTAATCCATAAAATTAATTTAGGGCATCAACTATTTTAAATTTTATTTATTTTAATATTTATAATATCATTTATTTGAATATTTCATTAATAAGGTAATCATTTCATCATCATTGTGTGATAAATATATTTATTTATATGATGTTTTAAAATTATAAATAAATTACCATGATGAATGAAATATTATTTTTCTATCTAATTACTATTTATAGTCATATATATAATTTATATAAACCCATATTAAAATTTCTTTATTATAAAGATACATGTTTATGTAATATTTTTCTTTCCATTAAATTAATGTAATTAAATGTCATTATCACACTCAAGTGGCTCTGAATGCCAAAAGTTATGCTTAATGATTTTTTGGTCACCCATGACTCATCAAATGACATTATGACAAATTTAAGGGTATCATTATTCTATTATAATATTATTTTTACCCTTATTTAACAAATTTACCCTTTAACCTTGGTAAATAAAAATTATTATTGAAGTTACTATTCATAATGTCTACAACTAAAAGGGGCCTATTTACATAATTTTTAAATTATGATTGAAAATATAGAATAAATTTTTTCAAATTCAAAACACATATTTGAAACAGAAAATAATCCCCCATTGTCAAAACGAGAAAGTGGGTTTTTAAAAGAAAAGACATTACAAAAGATTGAAAGGATTTTAGATCTGAAATCAATATAGAATTAATAACAATGACCTAAATTATAATAAATGAAAAAATATATTATATTTAAACTTTATAACCATTAAATAATATAATTTAACCTTATAAATTATCTCTATGGAAAAATGTCTTTTCAATCAAAATTTAGTATATTTTTAATAATCTTCAAAACATGAATGTTATCATAAAAATATAAAAAATCCATCAAAAGTAAATTTTGATGTCTCAATTTTAAATTATAAGTTTATTTTTCCAAATATAACATATAAAGGTGTCAAAAATAAATTTAAAATGGGATCTCTATCAAAAAGAAGTAAAACTGCATTTTTTGAAAAATAATTATTTTATCTGGAAAATTGAATTTGGTCTTATATCATGTCTAAAAAATACATAAGATGAATTTTAAAAATTATTTTGGATTAATATTTCATTAATATAATCTAAAATAGTTATATTATTATTTTATAAAACAAATATTGAAATTTAAAATGTTTTTTAGAAAAAAATATCCTTTATATTCAATTTGTTTTTTGTTTCATTTCATTTTAATTTAGTAACCAATGAGTCATTATATAAACATGTGTAAACCATATTTTTAATATTTATTTAACAATATTCATTCCCTCCACTCTTACATCATGTTGATAACTAAAATTGAAATACTAATAATGTTAAATTTTCAGTATATCTAAATCTTGTGTGAAACATAGATTTTCTTGAAACTCATTATTGCGTGTTGGGTATGCTATCGAACAGAGCATCCCAATTAAAGTAAAATTGATTTTTAATTCATAAATATTAATAAATACGAAATTATACCATTTTTTTTACTTTTGATGTTACATCCTTTACCCTTTTCAAAATTATGTCCTTGCAATTTGAATTTTGGCATTGGTAACAAAAGAATGACTTTTTAAATTTCCTTTATTGAAATCAAATATCGGTAAAATTATAAATAAAACATCCAATTTTAAAAATGAAATTAAAGTATGAATGTCACCTGAGATAACACATACTAGGATTTCATGTTGGAAACATGGATATCGGAAAAAACAAACCATCATGTTCTGATGGAGAGTGATATAATACATTGTGAGGAAAAAGTTAACAACTACAAAGCTAAAAAATTGGGATTGGTTAAATGATATTTAATTTTGTAGTAGGAAATGTAAAGGGAAAACATTTTTGTTATAAGATAATTTCCTTAAAGTTAAAAAATTCATTTCATTTATAGACTATGAGCATAAGGACATATACTAAATTGAACAGTAGAGTTTTTTCCTTTAGTCAATTTCCACCACACACTCGTCTTTTTCTCCAAACGATGAGAACTGAAGATGAAAAAACATCTATTGAATCACATAATCTAAAAAAATATTTACTATATATTTCATCTATCTTGAAATAATAACCAAAACCAAAATGTTTTCTATATGATAATACAATTCCAAAAAAATAATCCTTTATAAAAATAATTAAAACACTTAATCTCCAAAATTCAACAAAAAAATACCCAAAGATCAACAAAGACCATTAAATAAACAGTTGTCCTTAAAATTCATCAAGATAACCCAAACTAATATTGAAACCCAAAATTCTGAAGGATTTGGTATCATATTCTTCCAATACAATGTTTATCATTCGTCTTTGAATAACATCAAACACTCTTAATGTCTATTACAGAAAATTCATTAATCTAATCACAAGATCTCCATGGTCAATTAATCATTTCCATAAATAACCTAAATCACCATAACTCCAAAATTAAAATATTATATTCTTAAAAAATGTAGTTTAATCATTAATCCTTAATTCAGATACTATAATATTTAATATAACTTAATCATATAATGTTCCCAAAATAGTGAATGTCTTCCAAAGTCACTTAATCCACAAATCATTTTCCAATACCTAGCTTAAATTTTCAATAAAATATATGTCATATAAATAAATATATTCTTAATACATCAAATATTTTAACTAAAAAACATAAGGCATACTAATGAGAGTCTTCATGTAGTCTAGTGGTAGGAGATGCACCGTTTTCTCCATTCAGCTATGGGTTTGATTCTCACAGCCTTGTCATACATGACAGGTTGTCCATATTTATAAAACTCAAAAATATCACCAAAATAATTTAACGTCAATGGTTTTCTTATACCTTTCATTTTCATCCCATCTCAAAAGAACCTCAACATTTTAATTCATTTAGTCTTATATATATTAATATTTTTTTTATTTCACCTCTATATGATAAAATAAATCTATTACATATAGAAATAAATTCATACCTTGATCATAGTGTCCACCTGGTTTCATAATCATCTTATTCAATTATATAGAAGGTCGATGCATTGCAACAATGATTTAGAGATTCCGAAAAATAATTTGATTTTTTATCCAATTACACCTTATACAACTTGGGTCATATGGGTGTTCACAGAAATATAGTTTTGGAAAATATTCCTATATGAAATATAATTTCAAAAGATCATAAAAAAATGAATTTTTATAAAACAGTCAGACCAAGTTTGGTTTGAAACTTTCAATCAATGGTCTTTTTTAAAATACCATAAGTTTGTGTTGAAAGACAATATTTTAGAAGAAAATATAAATAGGTTGCACTAGGGTCTCCTTCTTCAAAACCTTTTTCAAAATCATAATATGATTTGAAATCTTGTGATATGGTTAAATATTTGAAAATTCCTTGATAATATTTACCTTTCATGAAAATATGAGAATATTAAAAAAATAGTATTTGATTAAATACAACCAATGATCCTCGATGGTATCATGGTACAATGGAAATGTGTTTTTTCTAAAAAAATCTAATATCAAGTGAGTTATATGTTATAAAAAGTTTCAAAATCATCCAGTCATTAATTTTCAATAATTATTGCTAGAAAGTCATCTGGAAGAGATAAAAATGTTTTTTGTAATCCCCCTCCTTCCATTTATAATAGAATTTCCTAGATCGGAAAAATTTATAATAAAAATATTTAACTGAAAGAATGGATATAGAGACTTACCATGTGGTTATCCAAAACTCCTAATTCCTAAAGTTGTCAAAACTTTTCCTCTCATGCCCACTATATGTCCTCGGCCTTAAACCTTATATAATATTGAATTAAGCCAATAATTCGAATTGAGTAACTTTTCATGTTTATATTTTTAGAGAATAATGACATAACTACTACATAAAATCTCATATATTACAAAGTAAACACTTCAAAACACTATCCATTTTTATTTCATAAAATAAAAACTTATATAAAGAACATGGTTTCGTTTCACTCTTAAAAATCACAACTTCTCCTTCATCACATCCTTGACCCTATTTTACTTTAAATCTTGTGAAAAACATTTCTAAACATTGGAAGGGTATAATATTGTCAGTAAGGAATACATAAATAGGAAATAATTTTATTATTTTGAAAACATTTAAGAATTAATAATTTATCATAATGTTATAATTTTTTCCTTAAGAAGTATTAAATACTCTTCACTAAATATAATTTCATTTCATTCCCTTTTGTTACCAAAAGATTACCATAAATCCCATATAAAGAACAGATAACATATAAAGGTAAATTGGTACATAATCACACTTAAATGGAATAACCATACAGTCTACTTCTACAAAAATCACTCTTACAAATGGAATACCCATATGTCCAAAATTCTTACCCAATGCATTGTAGGTTATAACATAACCACCCATCCTTGGTTTATCCTAGAACCACCCGTCATTTTCCTTATCAAATAACAACCCATATTGGTTTGTAAGGTAGCTATCCATCAAATATCCAAGTTCCATTTAATATTTATAACACATAAAATAGGAATAAAGTACAAATATCATTTCAACACTACAACCATAATAGAAAATTTTAAGATATATAAATATTCTACCCATTTCCAAAACCATTAAAAAAATTTAATAAAGAGAATATTGAATCAATGTGTCCCATACCACTTTGAAATTATTAAAATAAATTATCATATTGAAAAATTCAGGTCCAAATATATAAATTCTTAAAACCATTTTGAAAACATGGACATGAAATAGATGGTTTAAAATGAATAATTCTTCAAAATATTTAAAACAATGTTTTTGTTAGAGTCCTTTACCACTTGAGAAACACTTGAATAAAAATAATTATGGAATAAAATTAAATAGAACAGTAAATATAATTAGAATATACTAATTAATTATCAAAATAGTCAAAAATTTTGTATGTAACCATTATATGATAACAAATGTGCATAACAACAAGATATGCCTCAATGAAAGGATATTGAAATGGAATCCCTTACCTTGAGTCTGACTTGTCTAGTTCATTCATAAAAATACTACATAATAAACAAAAGTAAATTTATAATTTTTTTTATAACCTTATCCATGTTTATTATTCCTTTTCTATCACTTATAACCTTTTTATAACAAATAGTTAATTATTTGAGTTCATATCGGACATTTTGTTGATGTTTGGTACTTGATTCAAAAATGAACTTGTTTTGAGATAAATTATCAATGTGATCATAATTAAATTGTCTCTAGAAATATATTAAAGACATAAATAAGATATAAATATCATTTATTTATTTATTTAGAATAATCCATAATTTTTGGAGATGAGAAATGAAATGCATTGGTCATGGAGTCGGTAGGTTGTACTTGCACATGAACACTACTTTAATTTCTTTATCATATTAAAAGAATGAAAACTATATGATACGTAGGTATATTATAATTAAAATATAATATATATGATATATATTTTACATATTTTCATTAAAATCATAATTTATATGTTCTATGTATGGCATGAATGAGTCATATCACTTTGAAGGGGCGATAGTCCATACTTCCTCAAATGAAATTATTATATTTAGACAACATGAAAAGCATTAAGGTATGTAATAAATGAAAATGTTAAAATCATTTAGACAATATAAATACAATATATATCATTTATAAATACATTTAAATAATAATTTACACCATGAGATTTGGTAGGAGAAAATTTAACAATCACCGTTTCGGGAGACAGTAGTTCGTCGTACATAAAAATATTATGTTCTATATCCATTAGAGGAAGTTGTGTGTAAATTTAGGTCAATATCATGGAATAAAAACATATTAATATATTTATTATACTTTTTTTCATAAAACAAGGTAATAATGAGATATTATCGGTGAATAAGTAAAATAAATAGAGGAGCGGGAAAGAATGTGTTACCTCCTAATTGGGCAACTACTTTTTATTTTAGAAAAAAGGATTTCATGAATTTTCATCTGCATAATTTAAATATTATATAAGTATTGGGTTTTTTTGGAGCTTATTTTGAAAAAGGTAGGTTGATCCAAGGCACTTGACCGGTGTGGTGAAGTGGGTAGAGGTCGTAGCCTTTTATAAGAGGTAGGAGGGGCACTTTAGGAAAGTCTAAAAATAGTATTTTATTATGAATTTTTTTTCAAATTATAATATCCCAAAATTAACATATTATAGGATAGGATGTGTATGGATCTAGATATTCTTATCCAATAAGATTTATGTATGTTTCGGTCACAACGTTAACCTTATCTTTTGTCTTTAACCCTTAGTTAGAAACATTAACTCTTACCATGTCTTCTTATATTTTTTGTAATATATGGTTACTATAGTTACTATAAAATATTAAGAGAACTAAGAGTGGATCATTAATAATATTTTTAACATTATATAAGAATTTTTTTCATAATATTTTATTTTTATTACTATTATATTATTTAATAAAATAGTATTTGTTTTGAAAACTCATTTATGTCATTTTGACACTATTTATTAATTGATTTTTGTTAAAATCCTAAAAACATGATTCCTTAAAAAAAAATAACTAAATCAAATATGAAATTTCATAGTAGTCCATTAAATTAATGGATGGAATCAAAATTTTCAAATTATATTTATTTTAATATTTATAATATCATTTATTTGAATATTTCGTTAAAAAGTAATCATTACATCATCATTGGGTCATAAATAAATTTATTTATTTGAATTCTAAATATTATAAATAAAATACCATGCTATGGGAAATAATTTTATGTTTATAATTATTCTTTAGAGTCAAATTTATCTTTTATATAAACCAATATTAATTTTTTTTTTAAAAGATACATGTTTGTGTTATATTTTTCTTTACTTTAAATTAATGTAATTAAATATCATTATCCCACCCATGTGGCTCCCAAATGCCAAAGGTTCTGTCTAATAATTTTTTTGGTCTCCCATGACACATAAAATGAGATTAGTACACTTTTTAGGGAAACTTTATATTATTATAAAATTAGTTTTACACTTATTTACGTAATTTACTCTTTAACTATGGTAAATAAAAATAATTACTGAAGTTACTATTCATAATGTCTAAAAATAAAAGGGACCTATTTAAAAAATTTGTTCCTTATGATTAAAAATATGGAATCATTTTTTTCAAATTCAAAGCACATAATTGGAAAAAAAAATTAAAATTAACTCCCATTTTCAAAACGAAAAAGTGTGTTTTTAAAAGTTAAAACATTACAAAATATTGAAATGTTTATACATTTGAATTAAATATAGAATTAATAAAAACGAACTACATTATAATAAGTGATAAAAATATATTCTATTTATAATTTAATACCACTAAATAATATAACATATGAATGTAAATTATCTCTGTATATAGCTGTTTTCAATTAAAATTTAGCATATTTTATAATTCATCAAAACATGAATGCTATCAGAAAAATATAAAAATTTAATACAATATAAATTTATATGTCCCGATTCTAAAGAAAATTTTAATTTTCTCAAATAAAATATATAGAAGTTTCAAAACCAAAATTTAAAATGGGATCCCCATCCAATGGCGATAAACTTCATTTTTAGAAAAATACTTATTTTATCTTGAAAATTGAATTTGTTCTTATATCATGTCTAAAAAATATAAGAGGAATTTTAAACCTTATATTGTATTAATATTTCATAAATATAATACAAAAAAAGTGATATGATTATTTTATAAAAATAATTTTTCTCATTAAAAAAATTATTTATAAAAAACACATCCTTTATATTCAAATGATTTTTAGTTTCATTTCATGTTAATTTGGTAACCCAAGAGTCAATATATATGCATTTTTAAATCATATTTTCATAATTCAGTTAACATTATTCATTACCTCCTTTCTAACATCTTTAAAAATAACTACCATTAAAATATTAATAATGTATTTTTTTTGGAATATCTCAGTCTTATGTGAAACATTGATTTCAGAGAAATCCATTTTTTCCTGTTAGGTACGCTATCGAATAACGAATCCCCATTAAATTAGAATTAATATTTTATTCATAAATATTAAAAAATATGAAAATTTCATATTCTTTAATTTCTTGGTATTTTTCAGTAATGTTTAATATGTAAATGATATGGCTTTATAAATATGATTTTTTATATGTATAATGGTAAAATCAAAATAAATTTTCAAATATAAATAAAATCATGCATATTAAGTAAAGGTGACTAGATAACCCTATGAAGTTAATATGGAAGATCATGAACTACATAAAGGTAATTGATGACCTAGGTAAAGGTAATCCATTATTTCTAAAGTTTGTATAAAATTAATCCTTGAAATCTAGAGCCTATATAAATTTAATATATAATATGAAATGTGTGTGGAAGGGTGGCTTAGGAATTGTCAAGAATTCCTCAAGGTAAGACTAAGAAAAATCTAGGTCATCTAAGGTATATGAAGGTTATATAATTTTCATCCATGAACTAAATAAAGGTAAATAGAGGTTTCATATAGGTAACATTGAAAAATTAGCACCTATATAAAGGTGATGTAGATTGTTTCTAGAATATTAATTCGGAATAATTTTTTGAGAAATATAGTGATTCAATACTATTCCTCATTGTAAAAATATCACAATGTTGTTATGAGTTAGTTTTGATTAATGTAAGGGGATTTGGTTGTGGAGAGTGAAGATGGAAGTTATATCATCTGGAAATATTATAGTTTAATGTGGATAAAACCTTAAAAATGAGAGGAGACACCTCTATAAAGATGTTTATGGTCACTGGAAAATTACAATACAAGAGACATCTTGTCCTACTACTAGGCATGGTGGGCTGAAATTAAAATTAGGATTGTTCCACATTATATAGGTACTCATGGTGTATGGAAAAGGTAGATACTATTTATGTTTGTGTGTGTGTGTGTATTTCATTGATTGGGTTAAATGTATCTGTGATGGAAGAAAAAATGTAGGTTTTATTCAACAAGAGAGCATATATGTTCTTTTTATTAGTGAACATGACATTCGTTGGAGTGTATATTTCATCCACACATATGAAGATATCTGATGATTCTAATTCATTCATTCGAGGTCAAATATCTTGATTCCAATATTTATTACCATGATTCCATAAATTAAGTAATAATTAATATTATTTAATAAAATAGATATAACATTAACTAAAATATTCATGTTTTCCATGAATAAGTCAAATTTGAATATGTGTATTTTGTGAAAGATATTTATTAAGAATTATATGTTGAGTATTTATATATATTAAATTGAAAATATAGAGACCCAATTTTTTTACACATATTTTTATGTGATTTATAACATAAATATACAATCAACACTACCTAAATATTGATAGTTAAGATATCATTGGAAGGCTATGTTCATAATACATTAACAAGAAAGAAAATGTATGGCATCATTATTTCAGTTTCAATAATTTTATTATCTACGTATTTTTTATTCTAAATTTTTTTTTCTAACTTGGGGATTAGCTAAATGAAAGGGTGGTCTATAAAGACATGGAAGTTAATAAACTTGATAAATAATCATGTAGTGTGAGTCAAATGGTACGACATGATATCATATATTGTAAGGCTCCTGAATGATCATATGGAATCATGAAATATAGAATATGGAATCATATTGTCCTAGAGACATAGTAATGTTAAAACAACATAAAAAAGGAATAAGAATAAGTCAAGGCGCCCTACCAAGATAACATAACATGGTGGATATAGTCACATCATGGATTAGGTTTACTTCACAACTCTATACATATTATCTCACAAGACGAGAACATTACCCAATGTATTAGAGAAATACCTATGTTTACCCATCATAAAATTTTCATGAATATGTATTAAACATTAAAAAATCTTACATAAGGCATAAGTATGAGTAAAGAACCATAGAAATTAAATTGGTACATAATCATATCTTATAATATAGTGAAATGGGATATCATAATGAATTCCCTAAAATATGATATTAAATTATTCATGGAAATTTATAAATTAATATTGAAGAATGTGACATCAAAATGAATTCCTTTTGAATTTAGGATTTAAAAATAAGTGGAGAAATATTTTTTGAAATATTTCTTTTTAGGAGAGATTTTAGTAAACGAGGAAAAGGAATATTCAGAGGGTTAGTGCATAATAATTTCCATAAAATAGTAAATGTAATAAGATAGTTTCTTCATAATAAAATTATTGTTTTAGAATATATTTAATGTTAAAAATAGTTCATTGAGTGGTACTTGAAATTATGTAAGAAAAAGGAGAATCTCCCTATAATAGGCTTTGTTTAACGAATGAACTTAAGAAGGGAACCTTTATGACATGCATATATCCATCAAATAATGGTGAATTTAACTTGGTGTATACTTGTGGGATAGATATTAAAAATATATTATAAGTAAATAAGAAGAATAGGTACAATAAATTGAGGTAAATAGGTATAAATCATAACCAAAGGAAAATTGGGTGGCTAAGAGAGATCTCTTACCTCAGGTTCAGAATTATTCTGCTCCTGAACTTAACAACTCGAATAATGAAATTAGATTAATTAATAAATAAATTAATTAATTTGGAACCCTTAACTCAAATTTATTATTTACATAAATTATATTATTTTCATTTACAACCATATTAGTAAGATATAAACATTAATTTAATTGTTATTAAGGTGCTCATTTTATGGTTCCATGGTCGGATCACTTATGGTAAATTACTGAAGTTCTTTTCAAATAGTATTATAACTCCAAAAGTGAAATTAAATTATATTAAGTTAATTACATAAATTTAATTGGTTCTAAATACCAATATGTGTTCTGAAATTGTTTTGATTCATTTATTATAAATGTTATCATTACACACTTAGTTTATTTAGGCGTATTTACTGACCATCATGAGGTAGATTTATTTTTTTAATTAAATTATTTTTAATAAATACCACAAAATAAAATAAGATTTAATATAATTTTTTTCACCATATGTTTCTAAAATATTATTTTTATAACAATCCTTGAATGTTTTGGATAAAAATGAAGTATGTCATTTATAGTGGGGGTGAACCAACCATATCGTGATCAATATTTAATTTTTTTCTAAACAAACAGGAGAGTATAACATGGATATTACACCATAATAATAACTTATAATTATATTTACTATATTTCTGTTACTATTTCTTGGTTTATGGAAAACATATGGTGGAGAATAAATAGAATGAAATTGAAAAGGGTTTAATTGATAATTTACCTCTCCCATTGGTTGTGTCCTCTTAGGATACCCCATTAAGGCTCTTTTTAATATTATTTGGTGAGGTAAATACTTATAAGGACATTGGGAGAGATATGAGGGGTTATTTGGGTAAATTTCTGGTAAGAGAAAATTATTATAAGGTGCAAGGAGAAAGGGTGGATATGATATTTATAAGGGTTTCAGCAGGGTGTTTTTGAATATTTTATTCATTACTTTACTGCATTGGCTCAAGACTACCAATAGTGATGAATATTGTGACCACTTATAATAAATGGTCAATTTTATTTCAAAAAATAATGTTCTTACATCATCTTATATGCAATAAATTATTTCTTTAATTTATAATGTTAAAATATTATTTTATCATATTTCACTATTCACCAAAAATCAAACTATTTTAGAATAATAATAAAATTTAACCCTAATAATTTTTATATATTTTAACTAAAAAAATTATTTCCATTTGGTGAAAATAATTTTATCAATATGGGAAATTTAATTTTAAAATAAAGCCGTTATTTATTTGAAGGATAAAAATTTTATATTTGGGAATAATTCTCTAAGGCATTGAAAATTTATTTACAATATCATAAAATTATATTATAATTATAATGAAATTAATATTTTTTTTACAAAATAATTTTATGATAATAAATTTTCTTTCATTTTTTTATTTTTTAAATAATTTAATGTAAAATATATATGTCTTACAAAAATACAAACACTTATTTTATCATTTTTAAAACATTTTTTACTAGTATCATGAAATAAATATTTCATATATTAATTTCATAAAACACATAAAAATTATTTTACCCTTTCATATGGGAGGATAAAATTCTAATAAAAAATTTATTATTACTAACAGTTAGAACACTATTCCAAGAGTCGGATTATTATTTCAATGGTGAGATTTGTAATTGTCCTATAGGTTCCCAAATTTCTATTAATAACTCACATTTCATTTGTTATTCATAAAATTATATTTTCACTCATTTTTATAAATATTTTCATTTTATAAATGAATATTTCATTACTAATATTTTTTAAATCATATCGTGTTGTTCATGAGCACAATCATTCTATAGGATTGAGCATATACAAATTTTTATATTATAATTATCTTATTTTCTAATTATTATCCCCCTGTAATATTTTTAATTCATTTCGATATAATATTGATCTAAACATATTTTTTAAATTAATTTAATTAAAATATTGGTTTTCTTATGTGAGGAATGTTCTTTTCGAAAACTATATTAATAAATCCAAGAAAATTATATAATCAGAAGAGAAATTCCCTTGAAACATTTCAGGGTTGTTACATTGTTCTCCCATAGAAATTTCATTCTTGAAGTTTTGTTTTACATACTAAATTGAAAACATGTGATGGTATTTTGGCTTCATTTCTTCCAATGGTTCACATGTCGTATCCTCCTAATTATTATTTCGATATAGTACTTTGACTAGGTGAGTTTTTGTATTTACTAGAACATTGTCTCTAAGGTTCATGATCTTCACCATATACTCTTCATAAGATATATAATATTTCATCTACAAAACTTATAAATTCATTACATGTGAGGGATCTAGTATATAATTCTTCCAGAAGGAATGTGGAATACATCATTTACTTGAGACAGGTTTAGTGATAGGGCTAGCCGATAGGCCATAACTCAGATGTGATCAAAAATCTCAAAGGGGATGATATACATAAGAATTATATTTTCTTTATTCCAAAATATCTTGACTCCCATACATATAGATATTTTAGAGAACAATTTATCACTAACCTTAAACTCTTCGTCTCATTGATGATCATTAACATAGATCTTATATCGACTTTTTGAATTCCTGAAGTGCTACTGAATAGTCTAGGCCTTTTCTATAATTTCTTAAACCATTATAGTTACCAATATTTTTTGTTTACCAACGTTATACCAACACTTAGTTTTTCTGAATATCTCCCCATAAAGGGATTAATATGGATCCATTTGTATTTTTGAATGAAATATATTACTATATTAGAACTCAACCATGGGAAAATGTTAATCTCATCCTCCTTTGAAGTCTATTAGCCATTCTCTCAATATATAATCAAGTGTACATAAATATTTTTCAGATTTTACAATAGTTTGGTGGTGATAATTCTTACTGAAGGTAAGATTTATGTTTAGAGAATGTTGGAGACGTTTTGAGAACATAGAGGTAAACATTTGATCTCAATTAAATATAATCTATAGTTGTGTTCCATAAAGCCTTACCAAAACTCGGATATATATTCTTTCAATATGATCAAGTGAGAAGTACACTCAAATTGGAATAAAGTGAGCAGTATTTTTAAGAAGATCCACCAAAAAATGTAAATATTATCTTCATATTTAATTGAAATACCTTTGAAAAAATATATAGTGATTTTATTCGATTTCAATGTTGGTATGGTAAATGGTTGCCTAATCCCCTTAAGTTTTTTAATTTCATCCACCTCCTACTGACATACTAGGAAACTTAATGTATATTAGTGATATTTTTCTTCATATATTCCCACAAATAGTCCTCTTATATATATTGATACATCTTTTTGCTCCCTAGGATGATGTATAAGTTCAAACTATGTGAATCATAAAATTTATCCTCATTTATATCAGGATTTGATGGTATATATAACCATGAACCAAATATTCCAACTCCTTATATATCAATTTTTAATATTAAGGATATATGTTTTCTTATAGATTCAATATTCTTCTAAATTTTTATAACATCCCTCTAAGAATCCATTGTATTCACTATAAGTGGTGGTTGATAAATCATTTGATAATAGAATGATGTTGTTTTATCATTTATAATTCTAATGTCTATCCTTTTCAGGTATAAGAAGATAGGATCTCTTTTAATCCTCATCATGGATAAGTTTGCATGATCCTTTCTACTTAGATCATATTTCAATTTATTTTCCTTCATAAGATGGTAATGGATGACAATTAATATTCCTTAATCATCATTAACTATCTTCTTTATTGTGCATTAATATCCTTCTACATGAATATTTTTTTCAGGATCTTATGGTCCATATATATTTCACACTTAACGCCAAATAGATAATGCCCTAAAATTTTCAATGAAAATATAACTATATCTAACACGAGACAATGAATTGGATAGGTATGCTCTTGAACATTCAACTGCCCTAAGGTAAAGACTACCACTATTTCCTTTTGACCCAGTACATAGCCCAATCCCTTTTTTGAAGCATCAGAATTTACAAGGAATATTTACCCAATTGAAGGTGTCATGAGGACCGGTGTAGTGATAAACCACATTTTCAATTCCTCAAAAAATCTTTGTATCCATTTTTTTGAAAAAAAATATTCAGTTATTTCAAGTATGCTTGGTTAGAGGGTATCAAAATCCAAATAAATTTCCCAAAAATTTCCATGAAAACTATGGATCTTTGTTACTAATGTTATTCTGGTCCACTCCTACATTTATTTTGGCATAAAGGGCTCCACATATATTCTTTTACAAGTGGTAACATTCCCTTAGAATTGTACAAAATCCATCAAAAACGCACATCTAATATAAATTTCATATATAATACCCGTTCACAATGGTTTACGAAAATATTAAAATGATCTTTATGTTTCAACTTATTCTTAGAGTATATCAAAATATTAATTGTAATGACTACCAAAAATTTGTCTAGGTGATATCTGAATACTATATTTGTTAATTAATTAATATTTCTTGGGAATTAGTGAGTATAAATAGAATAAATATGAACTAGTAGTACCCATAACTAATTTTGAAGGAACTTTTTGGAACATATTCATTATTCAACTTTTATTAGTGATATCCCAACCAAATGGCCACCTTAGATGAGTTTTAGTCCCCATATTGTTGATTGAATAAGACATTAATCTATGAAATGTGATACTTGTTATTTGTTGTGATATTTTTTTCATAATAATAATTGCATATGTGAATTAAACCACCCTTCTTCTAAATAAATAAGATTAGCTCTCCTAGTAGTTGAGCACTCTAGTGTATATAAACCTTGTCTAAATTCTTCTATAGTTTCTTCTTCTGTTCTTCCAATTCAATTTTTTCCATTATATTGGATGTCATGGATATGGTAAATTATTCAAATTTAAAGTTAATTGAAAAATAAACCTCTTGGATAAGATGAATACCATGAAACTCTTTAGGGAATACATCGGTATAGTCCCTCATAATGGGAATGTATTCAATCATGATTATCTCATTTGTATCAATAATTTAAGAAATATATGCATGTTGATGAGGAAATAAAATTCAAGATTGATAAGATTATTCAGAAGTATATTCATCCCCAACATACACTTCCAAAAAATTGTAGGATGACTTGGTATGCATGAAGTGATCCCCCCACTCTTGACAGTTGATGTTGGATTTATATAACGATATCTAATTTGTGGAAAAAATAGCATCAAAATCAATAAAGTATGGAAATATTTATTGGGAGTTTTGATCCAAAATCATTTATTGCTGAGGAGTTATATTATTGGAATGAAATAATTTCTCCATTTTTTGTTCCATAAATAGCTAAACCACTATGTTTTTAGGTGATGTTTTAATATTTCCTCTAAAATATCAAGATGTGACAGAGTGTGTGGAACTATAATCAAATAGTACATTCCATATCCTTGAATGAATAAATGGTATACCAGTAAAAACATTATTTTTTTGATCCCTCATAATAGTACAGATAACATAAGCCCTTCCATTCCCTCTAAGCCTTAGAGATTAATATCGTTGATTATCCACAAAACCCATTAGATTAGGTAACTGGTTTGCATAATGACCATATTCTTCTCAATTTAATCAATGTACTACTGGTTGAGTATTGATCAAAAATTTCTTCTTTTCTATCACATTTGTTAGATTATGCATCTCCCTTAAGCATTTATTAGCCTAATTTCATTCTTTTCTACATTTTAAGATTCACGGTATTCCTTTAAGATGGTTTATGAGAAGCTTCTTCCAAAACATTTAACACATTGGAAGATGGGATATATTTCCACCATGGGATTTATCCATTGATCCTAATAAATAAAACCTTATTTTATGATTTTTATATTGAGCCCCATGATGCCACTAAGAGTCGCCAGTCTCCCTCTTAACCTTATGGGCACAATGAACAAAATTTTCATCGCTTTCCAATTTTTAAATCTTTAAATATTTTTCTATAATTATCTTTAATCCACTAACAAATTGTCCAACCTTACTTTTGGTTTTGATTAATTAAAGGGAGGTGTATCATATAAGACTTGTGATGTTTTCATCATACATCCTGATAGGATCATATTCCTTTTTATTTATTCTAATGAAATACCACTCTATTTTAAGACATAGATCTTAGGAAAAATATTTACTAAAAATATTTTCTTATATCCTTCATATTCCATGAAATTTATTTCATCATCGGCCTTCAAATTCTTAATCAATGTCCACTATTAATCATATTTCTCCTCCAAGTGATAAAAATCATGCGTGAATTTTTATAAATATATTAATTTGAAGACAAATAATATCATCTAAATTGAGCTAATTCATTCTTCCTTGATGAGGCTCTTATAATATCAACTTAATGTAGTAGCCCTTTGTTAAAAAAGGACTCAACATCAATTTACCCTTTATTAGGAGATGAATGGTGTTATAAATGATTCAATATATTATTAATAACATGAGTTAGGTAAGACATTACTAAAATCATGTTATCCTATCCATGTCTAATAAGGTTTGGTATCCAATTAAGGTAATCAACATATTTCCTATCATAAAGGTTATTGAAACAATGACCCCTATTTATCACCATTAACTAAAATAAATGAAATAAAATTAAGTATGGGAATAATCAAACTAAAAAAATAAAATTGAATCCATTAACATAAAATGTATAAAATATGCCTAAAACATATATATACTAACTTTGGAGTCTCTTAGTTTTAGTATATGTTATCGATCGTTATTTTCCCATTATGTTTTCTAATATAACAAACTATTCAAGTCCTCTATAATGGTTAGTAAAGTGTTTGTGAATTTTCCAAATAATAACCATCCTCCCCCAGGATATTGAAACTATGTGTGCATTAAGACCTCATTTTCACCATCCATGTATAGTTTGAGTAAATAACCAATAATAACTCTTTAGTTTATTATCCCAAGGTACATCTATTCTAGATCCATATAAAATTATCCACATAGGGATTTAATTTCTTGTTAATCACTCCATTTATATTTCTCAAAAATTTTAGTATATTT
Source organism: Viscum album (assembly GCA_963277665.1). Classification (NCBI taxonomy): domain Eukaryota; kingdom Viridiplantae; phylum Streptophyta; class Magnoliopsida; order Santalales; family Viscaceae; genus Viscum; species Viscum album. The sequence continues at coordinate 345,831,854 of OY728141.1, forward strand.
TTACATTACATAAAATTATCCCTATGATAGCTACTATTATAATCTTTGTCTAATACATAAAAAAATAGCCCTTTCTTTGATGTAAACTATACTAACCCAAGTCTTTTACATTTATTATTACATTATTTTTAACATAAATATCATATAAACACAACCCAAAGAATGAGAGAGGCAGTGTATTTGGAATATGAGGTTTATAATGCATAAAAATGATATTAAATGTACAACATATTTATTTTAGTTTCCATAAAGCGCTCTTATATCCATCTGAGCTTTAAAAACTATATAGGGCAACCTGGGGAATACATAAAACAAAGAATAACTTATAAATGATAGTAGGGGGACAATAATGATAAGGAAGAATACTGTCTGCGTAAAATATAATAACAGAATATAATTAATGAAAATAATCATTAATATTCATAAGGAATCATTTAATAAATATTATGGAATAATAATATCATGGAACCATGGGAATAATCATAAAACCTGACATAAGAATAAGTCAATTTTCTATTCCAAGACAATATAAAAAGGTTGAAATACTCCCATAATGGATTAGGATTACTCTCTATGTAACACCCTAAGATTTTATGGTATATTTTTAATGTAAATACAATATCTTTGATACCTTACTTTGTACAAAACACTAAGATTAAACGAAATCCAACATATTTTTATTCTAACAAAAGCATTGCCACCTAGCCATTGGAATGGAGAGAATGAATGAGATTAACTAAATTATTAATATATACTTTAATTTTTTTTTTAAAAATAAATCATTAGTGGCCAATTAATTATAAATGAAAATAAAAACATATTTATCATAAAGGAAGTGTTTTTATTAATAACTTTTTTTATGACCAAAATGGAATATTTTATTAATATATTAAATTAATCACAATTATTTAATGATATTAATGATACTTCAAATTTATATATTCACAAATATTTTTTAAATTCAACAAATAAGTTTTATCATCATAAGATAAGAATAATTCCAATTTTAAGCATAAAAATGATATATTTTCCAAAAAGATAATTTTCCCCCTTCTAATGGTGCACCTATTTTAAAACTAAAATTTAAAAATTTTATATATTTTATATGAAAAAATTAACATACATTTTTAAATTTGTATATAAAAATTATCATAGGGTGAATTTCTGTTGCATTTTCTATAGGTTTCATTTTTTGTTTAATAGTGAAATATTATGATTTTTAATTAAACACTCATTTTTAATATATTTTATTTTTATAGTTTAGTTATATTTTCAATTAATTTTAAAGTATAATGAGATAAAGTATACAAAAATAAATCCATTTAGGGTAATTTTAATCAATTTCACATTCATATTGTATATAAGAACATTTACGTCTTTGGAACTCTTTCACCTTAAAACATGATTTCCACCTGCGTCAGTGAGATTAATTTTAAATCTAGTTTTTCCAATCCTATAAATTTAATTTAGTAAAATTCATTTCATATTTTTAATCATACGGTTAAAATTATGTACTATTTTCATTTCCATTTTACGCATAAAAAATTATCCCTTATAAAAAGAAAATTTATCATGGTATAGGTAAAATAACAAAACTGATTAGTGTTAAAAGGTAAAGGAATAAAATTACTAAAAATTAAAAAAATTAATTTACTTGTGATGAATATATCGACCCTATGAAATATTTAAAACATTAATGATCATATAATGTAATTAAAATTATTTCCACCTCACTGTGGTTGGCTTAAATTATAAAATAATCATTATTTAATCATATAAAACAACAACTCCTCAAGAATAAATATCAATCCTCACCACATAATTTATCATTCAAATCCTTAAAACATCTCTAATATCTATAAAACCATATCTTTAACACTATACCCATATACAATTTCTTATTTTCCCTCCCAAATACCATTTCCAAGGTCATTAAGGGATCCTTCAAGGAGGTGATATTAAAGTGGTAATTTTCTAAAACCACATCTCTAAATTTATTTTATTCTTTTAAATTATTCTCACTTACTTCATCCCCAAATTTATGATAACTCCATAAAAATATATATACTGATTTTGTATGTTATAAATTTAAAATCTCAGAACCATTTAATTTCTCTTCTCTACTTGTCCACAAATACAAAAATGTTGTCCAAATTGTGGCAGTTAATATCCTCAATGAATAATGATTTTGTTTGTTTTCTATTACTACCATCATGGATGATCATAAAAACATAATTATGGTAAAAAAATTAATAAGAATTTTATAACCTATTTTGTATTCTAGAACTAATATATATATGTAATATTAAATTAAAAAACTAGTTCTTGATGGTCTTACAACTGCCCAAATAAACAAAACATTTATCATTAAAATTTTATCAAATTAATCATCCACATTTAAGAAATAAAAATTATATATGGGACCATTTAAACATATTTAATTTATTTAATACGATTTCATTTAACTTATATAGATTAACAGATATTTTTCAAAAAATCCATAATTATACATAAATAAACCGATCATGAAAACATGAAACAAACACCCCAAAAATATGAAAATAATATAATATTATTAATGAATGGGTGGTAAGATGTTATAAAAGTATAATATAATGTATTATAAATATTATTATAATTATATATTTAATTAATAACATCATTTAAACCTTTAGATATGATTTTAATGTACACAATACTAAAGGGAAGCACAAGGTAAGTGTTTTTTGTCTCACTTTTCAATCTGTGAGATATATACCTTATTCACCACTTATTTGTTAAGTGTGGTATATCTACTTCCCATTTATATATAATATCATAAATCTAATATATCCATCGTATTATGTGCATCATGTTTTAATTATTTTTATTTATGGGGCATACAATTCTACCAATTACAAAGTAATAAGGAAATTCTTTACTCAATTCCCATTCATTCAGTAAATCTATTATTTTCATGATTATTTCATTCAATGAATATGTTTGAAATGAATTTTTATTATATTATGTATTATTTAATCTAATTTTTTGTGCATTTACATTGACTAAAAAAAATTATTCACCCTATTAATTCCCACTTCATTAATAAGATATTTGTAAGGGAATTTTTAGTATCGCTTATATATATACGACACTTTTTCCATATTCCCCGCACATTTATTTTGTATGGTGTATATATTACCCATGAATTTAATCTATTAAATTTTGCCATAAATTTATGGGAATCTATATATTCATTTGATAACATCTCTCTCGTGTGGTTTATTGTTCAAGAGTTACAAATCAGTAAGCTAATTTTGTCTCAATTTTTCATCTTTGAGACACATGTTATGTTATGCACCTATATTTTTTTATGAGGTATATATACTTCCATCTAAAATTTTATATTCTGAATATTTTTATTTTTATGATATTATATGTTTCATGCAATTTTATTCTCTATTTGGTCGGAAATGTTTTTTATGCAAAAAAAATTTAATCTGTTTTCAAAAAATGTTTTCAAATGATATTTGTATAATCATAAATTAAAATGATTAAAAATATGTTTAAAATGGTTTTTATAAAATTAATTCATAAATATTAAGGGTTAATTTCTATTAAAATGGATTTTTATTTGTTTTATGATTTAAAAATAATTTTTTAAAATAAAAAGTATATTTTCCAAAAGGATTATTTCAGGTGATATCTCAAAATTTATTTTCCATCTAAGAAAATATTATTTGATGTTAATTTTGAATTACTAGGGAAATTAGTCAAGGAAATTATCCTTATTATTTTGTGGTTGTTCTTTTATATTTATGAACCCCATTTATTTTTCCTCAGTTATGTTTGAAGAAATGTTTATGAAACCTATATCTCTATATATATTCTCATATGATTTATGTTTTTATAGAACACATATTTATAGTTTTATTATTTGACGGATGGGGCCTATATCTCTATCAAATTAATTTTGTAATGATATTATATCTCATTTGATAGATAATATGGTAATGGGGATTGAATTTAGTTCAGATAGTATTGGAATGGGAAGTTAAACTGGTTCAGTAAAAGACTTTTTCTTCCATGATAGTCTTGGGAGTGAAACTAGACTACTAGGATTGTTTGGGGAGTCAAAAAATCCCAATATACTAGTCCTGTAAAATATATATATATACAAATGAAATTATTTTCTATGAATATGTATTTTCCACAATTTCATGTGACATTCCAAAGTTATTATTTTTTGATTTAGGACTTATTATTTTTTATGATTTGTTCTATGAATCATGATTATGATATTTGATATATAGGGTACAATTTTAAAATGTTATGTTCATACTCTTATATAATTGTGTTTATATTATGATTCATATCTCCCTTATTTACCATTACTAATCATTTATCCCACCCACCTTTAATGTTTCTCCCCCCCCCCCAACATGAAAGATGGTATTATATATTACTTGTCAAAAGGGGTTCTTGTTCTGCCAAAATTGGTGGGAGATTATGTATATATTCTATGAATCATTTTTTATATTTCTAAGTTTCTAATGAAATTAAGCCATACTATTCTAGCATGGTTTTCTTATGTTATGTAAGGAATATTCAACTATTTATATGTAAAATATATGTATGAAAATTGTGGGTCATTATATTAGGTATTTGAGTATGGATTGGTTAATATTTGGAATCTTGGATGAGTTTAACATAGTAATAACCCTAATGATAGTTATAGGTTACAATATTAGAGTTAATTAATGATCATGAATAACCTAATCTCAATTTAAGGTTTCCTAAATTGACATTTTACTATTAATTTCCCGTGATTATGAGTTTTTACCACTATGAATATTGTTTCTCACACTATTCGTTTTGGTTTTTACACAATGGATAGAATAAGGATGATTCATGTTAATGGTGAATGAGAAGGACAAAAGAATGATCTTCCTTATGATAAACCAAATAAAATGAGCATTAGAATATGAAACCTTATTGTTATTACTAATCATCTATCTTATAATGGGATTGATAATATAAACTATGGTAACTTTCCTAACCCATCTATTAATGGAAAGATATAGTTTTTTGGTGACCACATAATAAATAATGTACATTTTTTCTCATGTAAATCATGTGGAAATATTAATCATGGAAAATGTTTCAAAGAAAATAGATGATTCTTTGGGTGTGTAAAGGCATGATTCAAAGAAAGTAATTGAGAAGGAAATGTTAAGGGTTAATTTAATACAATTATTGATAATAATGGTATTCCAAAGGCATCATCGATAGTTAAATGTTTCAAATGTAAAATGTAAGGTCATTATAAAAATAAATTCTATATGGTAAAATCTCTCAAAGATAATTGGTAAGGTTTTATGAGTGATGTTTATATTTCTGATGAAAAAGAGACTAAGAATGACAGATGAGATGGAAGAAGTGTTGCAAAATAATGGTTTAAAATTATTTATATTTATTGAATGTTTATGTCTTGGGATTCAGGAATAATATTATAGAATTAATTATATATAATTATAGAATAGTGAAACATCAAAGGATTATTTAATTTTATTTTATCCTTATGTATTTTAAAGTATTTATTGAATGGCACTGGTAACCATGAAAAGTTATTGTGGTCGTATTTTTGGAGATCACTTGATTAAGGGAATTATAACCCTTAATTTGGGAATGATGTTGGGATAATAATGAAATAAAGAGCTTTCTGCTGATGATAAAATAAATAGTGTAACATTTATGAACTTGGAACTGATTAGTAATAAGATAAAACAGTTTTTTGGGTATTGTGTTTCTATATGTTTTGGAATTATGTAATAAGGAAATTCTAAATATTTGAAAACATTCATCTTTTCACTAAACTTTTATGGTAATTTTGGTTATTAACATGCTTTAATATAATTCATGATAGTGTTTTTCACATAAATATTGTGTGGAAATTAAGAGCTACATTATGTTTTTTGGGGGTATAAGGATATGCTAATTATAAAAATTTAGTGACCTTCATTATAATGTTTTGGATTTTAATCTTTTTAAATGTTCTTAGGGGTTACCATTTATAAAATTATTTTACATTGAACATTTGATTAGGATTTAAAGATCTATTTATTATGTAACTATATTATATTTTATGTGTGTTGGATAACCTGTTCTTACCATTTTTATGATGATAACTAGAGAGAGAAGGAATTAATTTCCATCACATTATGGATCTTATGATACACTAGTTCCCAAGTAATTATAATTTTGACTTAATTACTTAGAGTAATAAATTAATATGATATTAATAAATTCACAACCAAAGATCCAGATTATAATCATGGAATTAAATCAAGTATATTTTCTCAAATGATTTTGAAATATTATTTTATCTTATTATAATCATTTCAGATCATATTAATGACCTTCTTTAGACCTATTTGGTCTATGGTGTTGTATACAATAACCTTATAATGACCATTTTCTATTTAATTATCCCTAAAAAAATTATATCTATTATTCTATTTCATGTCCATGTTTTTAGTTGCCACTAATTTTATCCTAATTGAAATCCTAGTTATCTGGTGATCTTTGAAATTTACTTTCCCTGTTTTTAAGAAGAATTTTTAACAAACCCTTTCTCAAATTGGGTTTCCCAAAAGGTATTGTTTCAAACATATATATTTTATTTTCAGTGTTATATTTAAAAAAATTTATGATGAATTTTTTTTAAATTATTGATTGAATTGGGATTATATATCATCGATTATGCTTCCACCAAATATTGATCAAGTCCATGATATATTCCATATATCTCTCTTAAGGTAGTATATATCTGATCTTTAATATGTACTAAACATAGAGGTTGTTCCTTTGAATAAAAATATTTCATATAAATAAAAACCATTTTAAATTCCAGATAATATATACAAATTTCTACAAAACAATACCACTCAACTGGTAAATGATTTGTAGTGAAAGAAAAAATTCGAATAAGCTATGTGGGAATCTGAGGGTGTGATATGGTAGAGGTATCATCTTTTTTTATATCCATGTAATTAATTTCAAGGGATAAATTTATCTTAAGTTCTTTAGAATGTTACACCCTATGACTTTACATCATGTTTTCTTAATAAATTAATCACTTTGATAGCCTACTTTTCAGAAAACATCTGTCTTAAATGAAATCCAAAATATTATTATTCTAGAACAACTACTACCACATAGTTATTATAATTTTTTTAATGAATTATATTAACTAAATTAAAAATATATACTTTATAAATGTTTTTAAAATGAATTATCTCGTTACCAAATAATTAGAAATTAAAATAAAAATTAATTAAACAAAAATGATACATTTTTATAAAAAACTATTTTTATGACCAAAAATGAATTTTATTCTAAATAAATTAAATTAATCACTTGTTGGTAATGATATTAATGAAATTTATATTTTAAATATTCAATAAAATATTTTTAAATTAATCCAATAAGTTTGATAGGATCAAGATATGAATAAATCCAATTTTAATCATAAAATCCAATATTTTTCTAAGATGCAATTTGGCGGCCTTTTAATGGGAACCTGTTTTAAAACTAAATATTGACACTTTTAAAGATTTAATTTGGAAGAAAACATAAATTTTAAAATATTACTTTAAAAATACTCTTTTTGTGAATTTTTTAATTTTTTTTTATAAGTTTCATTATTTAATGAATACTGAAAAATACATAATTTTAATTAAAAACTACATTTTCTTATAAATTATTTTTGTAGTTAAATTTTATTTTAAATTGGTTTTAAATTTTAATTAACCTCATTATACATAATTAAATCCAATTTATGTAATTTTAAACAATTTCACATTTAAATTGGATATAAAACATTTAAAAGTGTTTATCTTTTTGACTTCAAAGCCCCATTTTCACGTTACGTCTGCGGGATTAATTTTAAATCCACTTTTACCAATTTTTTGAATTGAATTTGGTATGGATTCTATATTCCGAATAAAAATGTCCCAATTAATAATTAATTACAATTTATTTTTTTGAATAAAATATTTATTGTTGTAAAAAGTATTATTTTACACAGTATTGGTAAAATAATCAAAGTGGATAAAGTTAAAAAAAAGGATTATAATAACTAAAAAATAAAACATTTATTGAATATTTGAGGAATTTATTGATCCTAAATAGGATTTAAAAAATTATATATCATTCAATGTCATGTAAATAAATTCCTCTTATTATGGATGGCCTTAATTATAAAATAACCATTATTTAATCAATTTAAACCACCCCACCTCAAGTATAAATACTAACCGTCACCACCTCATTTAACCTCAAAAGCCATGAATCTCATAAAATATCTGAAACTAAATCTCTTAATCACTCTCCCAATATATAAGTGATTATCGTATCACCAAAATACCATTTCCAATGACTTTAAGGGGTCCTTCAGGGAGGTGATATTTAATAGGTAATTTTCTCAAATCACCTCTCTTAATTTCATTTCTTATTATACTTTATTCTCAAATAATTCATATATAAAGGTGTGATAACTCAAAAATAATTTTTTAATGGAGTTTTATATTCCATGTTGAATATATCCTACCCATTTCATTTCACATCTCCTCTAATTCAAATAAAAGAAACTATTTTACAAATTATACCGGTTAATTACCACTTCCAATAATGATTTTGTTCATTTTCCACTATCAACTTCATATCTGGTCATAAAAGTACTATTATATCTAAATAATATTATATTAATTATATTATATCCTATTTCATATTCTTTAACTAATATTTAAACATAATATTAAATAAAACAAAACAAGTTTGTGATTAACTTAAAAACTACCAAATTAAACTAAACATTTATCATTAAAATTTTATCAAAGGAATCATCCTCTTGCCAGAAATAAAAATTATATGTGGGACCATTTAAACTTATTTAACTGAATTAATTCAAATTGATTTATCTTCGGGAGGTTTATTTTCTATTAAAAATAGAATCCATAATTATACCCAAATGAACCAATCATGAAACCACGAAAAAAACACACCCAAAACAATGAAAATAATGAAATATTTTTAATAAATGGGTGGTAAGATGTTATAAATGTATCATATAAGGAATTATAAATAATAATATATTTTTTAAATTAAATAATAAAATTTTATACTTTTATAATAGAGTTTAATTTAAGTAAAACTAAAGGGATGTGTGAGGTAAGGGTATCAGGTCTCACTTTTCCTTTTGTGAGATTTATGCCTTATTCCCCGTGCATTTCTTGTGGTGGTGTATATAATAAAATTTTATATAAAATATCATGATCATAATTATCATTATGATACTAAATTTTCAATTTGATTATTATTTATTGGTATTTTGAATATGATACGACTGATTACAATGTTATAAGGGAATTCCTAACTAAGTTTCCATTCATTGGGCTAAACTGTTATTTCCTTGATTGTGTCATTATTTGATATTGTGTGAAATTAATTTGGAATATATTATGTGTTATTTAAATGTGTTTTATGTATATTTATATTTAATAATCATATTTAAGTAATTTGATTAATTCTCACTTTAATGATATGGTATTTGTATGGGGATTTATAGTCTCACTTTTATTTCAGTGAAACTTTTCCTATATTCACCACTCATTTATTTTTTATGGTGCATATACGTCCCATGAATTTAATCTATTATCACTATAAATAAATTTATGGATATTAAGATATCTATTTTATGATCTATCTTTCATGGTGTTTACATATCCAAAGTTACCAAAAATCGATGAGGTTATTTTGTCTCAAATTTCCTTCATTAATACACATGTTATGTTTTGATCTTATATTATTTTAAGAGGTGTATATACTTAATTTTTTAATTTTGAATCATTATTATTATTATTTTTTAGATATTATAATGTTCATTTAATTTTATTCTCACTTCAGTCATATATTTTTTTATTCAAAAACCATGTTTTCTAAAATGTTTTCAAGAAAAAGTATCAAGGAAAAGTTTTTGAAATATATTTAAAATGGGTTTTAAAAGATTATATTATAAATTTTAATGGTTAATTTCAATTATAATGTTTTTTAAAATGCTTTCGCATTGAAAAATCATTTTTTAAAGAGAAATGATATATTCCACAAGAATTATTTATATTGATCTCTAAAAAATTATTTTCCATCAATGACAAAATTATTTGATGTTAATTATGCTTTTTGGGGGATATTATTTAGGTAAATTATCATTATTCATTTATTTTTGTTTTTAGTTTATATTTTTCGAATCAATGTCTTTTTAGTGGGTTATGCTGTGATGAAATGTTTATGAATCCTATTTCTTTTTATAGGTTATGATATAATGTATATTTTATGGGACACATTTTTTTAGTTTTAATTTTTTTGATTGATGGGACATATATATACATTAATTTAATTGTGTATTTATATTATATCTCATGGGAAATACAAGACTTGAATAAGGATTGAACTCAGTTAAGATAGTACTAGAATGGGAGGTGAAACTGGTTCGTTAACGAACTTTTTCTACACTGATAGTATTGGGAGTGAACCTGGAAGACAATGATGGTTTGGAGAGTGATAATTTTCCATTATTACATTATTTTAAAATATATATGAATAATAACAAAATGTTTCCTATACTGATTTTTTCCTCAATTCCATGTTTTAGGACAAAGTTATTCTATTTTTATTTAAGTCTTATAATTTTTTAAGAATTATTCTATGACTCGATATTATGATTTTTGATATGAAGGGTATAATTTTATAATTTTATGTTCATATTGTTATACCCTTATGTTTACATTATGATTCATATATCCCTTGTCTATCCTTGCTAAGAATCTGATCTTACCCTTCTCTTATGTTTCTTTCCCCCTAGTACATGAAAGAAGGTATTTTGTATGACATGTTAAAAAGGGTTTTAGTCCATAATAAATAAGTGGTATATGATGAATATGTTATATGAACCAGTTGTTTATGTTTTTATGATTCCAAATTCACTAAACTCATATTATTATATCATGGTATTGTTATGTTATGTAATGAATGTGCATCTATTTAAATATAATATCTATGTACAAAAATTATGGGTCATTATACTCTAATCCCATATATATCATCTTATGAGACAATAAAATTATCCAATTAATTGGATTAATGTATTAGTTCACTCCTAAAAACTTGTCCATGCATATGTATTCCAAATAATAAAATCATACATAAGTCATAAATATCATAAAACCCCACTTAATGTAAGTGGGTAACATAATCATGTCTTATAACCTATCTTAATGGAATATCAATATAAATTCCATGAAAGAAGTTATTAAATAATTATTTGATTTTTATAGAAAAATAAATATTCATAATAGAATAAAATAAATTCCAAGTGAATTAAAGACCTAAAAATAAGTGCAGAAATAATTTTAGAAATGTTCCTTTTTAAATGGGGTTTAATGAAAAATGGGTAATGATTCATTAAACTATGAATGGGAATAATATTATTCAAATATATTGATATAAAATAAAATGAGTTTCCATAATAGAATGAGTGTTTACAGAAACTATGAAAGATAAAAAACATTTAGTTGAGTGGTACTTGAAATTATTTAATTAAATGGATAATTAACCTTAAAAAAAATTTAATAAAAACAATTGAGAATGAAACCTACATAGAATTTATATCCCCATCAAAGAAATATGAGTAAAATACATTATATATGTTTTGTACCTATATAAATAATATATAATGTGTAAATAATAATAATGGGGAGATAAAATTAGGTAAATATAGAAAAACCATGGCCTAAAGAAAATAGGGTGGTTTAGATAGATCTATAAAATTAGGTCTAAAATCGTTTTCAAATTTCACTTAAAATCCTTAATAATAAAATTATATTATTTAATTACATTATCAAATCAATTTCCAACTTTTTTTGTTTACTATAATTATATTATGTTCATTTAAAACCATTTTAGTTAGATATAAATTTTAATTTCACTATTCTGAGGGCGTTTGTTTAAGGGTTCTAGGGTCGGGTCACATGTGGGTAATTATTGAAGTTCATTTAAAATAGGAATTAAAATATATAAATGAAAATAAATTATATTTATATACTTATAAAAATTTAAACGTTTCCAAATATCCATATGTGTTCCAATATAGGGATGATTTGTTTTATATAAATGTCTTTGTTATGCAGTTAGTTCATTATAGCGGCTATATCGACCATCACGAATTAGATTCATTTAATTTAATTAAATAATTATTAATAAATTAAAAAACATGAAATAAGATTTAATATATTTTTATCATAATATTTAACCATTATATTATTTCTATAACCATCCTTGAAGGAGCTGTAGAAGAATTATGTAAGTTGTTTATGGAGGTGGTGGACCAATATATCATAAACAACATTTTCATTTTGATAAAAAAGGATGGAGTGTAAAATATAGATATTAACAATAATAATAAAATAAAAATATATTTACGATTCTTATATTACTATTTCTTGGTGGATGGAAAACATATTGGGGTAGAAAAATAATAAAATTGAAATGGGTTTTTTTGTGAATTTACCTCTCTCTTTTGGGTTTTTACACTTAGGTTACCCCCTTAAGGCTCCCTAGAAGGATATTTGGTAAAAACATCGATTATAGGGACTTGTTAAGATATATTAGGGAAAATTTGGGAAGATAACAGATTATCTCTATGTATTAGAAGGTTTGAGCACAAGGGGTGGTGAGGGGTGGTATTTATATGGGAATGAGGGTTGTTTTTGAATAATATATTAATTATATTATTATTTTGGATCATGATAACCAATAGTGATGAATATTGTAAAAATATACTGAAAATGGTACATTTTATTTTCAACTAATGGGTGCTTACATCATCCCATATGCAATAAATCATGTATTTATCTTATAATGGTAAATATCATATTTTTTCATATTTCACTATTCCCCAAAAAATCCAGAATTTTATAAAAATATTAAAAATTAATTCATTCAATTTTTAAGAAATTATATTGAAGAAATAAAATCCACTTTTTGAAAATAATTTTCAAAATATATGTCCTTTTTTATTTGAAAAATACTAATTTTATTATTATGATCAATTTTATGACCCTTTGAGAAATTATTTTTTGGTCTCTTAAAATTAAAATATCATTATAAGGTAACTAAATTTAATGTTATATAACTATTTTATGAAATTAAAATTTATTTAAAGTCAATATAGTTTTTATAAAAATAAAAATAAAACATATGTGGATCATAAGTAAATTGAATCTTGTGATACACATCCTGATGAAGATGCTAAGGATCTTGCGTGCAGATTTTAATCACCAAAAAATAAACTGCGAATTACATACTTCAAATTGGAGGTACATTCGATAACTACTCCTTATCGGTGATTGTTTCTTAAATGAACTAATTTTGGATCCCTCTATATTTTATACGTTTACTCTGAATGTATATGAGAGAATCAATTATTGACATTCAGGTGCTAATGAGGAAATATGATGGTGAATTCAAATTCACGATGATCACCGGAGTGATAATCCATCAATTTTTAAAGAATAACATATATCAAGAGCTTGGATCATCTTCTTCTCTCTCTAAGAAGTGGGAAAAATTAGTGAGAGGATCCCAAAAATTGTATTATGAATAGTTACCCATGTGATATCCTTATCCTTCTTATTTAGTGTGGTATAAAATATTCTCGTAAAATGCTCCCCATCCCTGAAACATTTATTACAAACTACATAATCTCTAAATGAAATATTATCACTATTTTACTAAGTCATAAATATTATTTAAATTTTTTTAGCAATTTATTATGATATAATAAATATATAATATGATTACTGATATCCATTAACTGGACTCATCACCCCTAAAAATATATAAATATTCCGTGAAAATTAAAATAATATTAATTGATATAATAATTTTCCATGAATTTAGATAATATATTGTGAATAATTTTAATAGATAAATTCAATATATTTTAATTTTTTTATGCTTGGTGACCATATATATTCAAGAATCTACTAGACATAGAGGTGGTTCCCACCATTTTCTAAACTCTAATTCATTAGAATAGTCCAAACTTTTGACAAAGCTAAGTGAGTTACCTTCTAGGACCTTTTATTAATAGTAGTGAATATTATTTATAGGCTAGGATCGACATCTATAAATCCATGACATCCCCTTTGTGGATAATTAAAATTTATAGAAACAATAAACATTCCTATGAAAGAACTTTGTGTAATATAATCTCTTTATATCACAATATCTCATAATGAAACATGCAAAGTTGTTGTCATCATCTATTAAATATTTATTATTCATTTACCATAAAAGATTGACTTACCTTTAATATTCATTTCCATGGATTTAATAAAGGTAACACTATCCATGTTAATTAGTCTCGACATATCATGTCACATCAAAAGTGATAACAAGTATCTTGATCATTCAACCAATGTCATACCACCAATGACAACCAATTCAAGATACCTCACCACGACATAAATTTTATTGTTTTCTTATTTAATAAACGTACATGATCAAATAGTAAACATTTATAATGGTCTCAAGTCTTGAGACTAATAAATGTGATCACATTTATAAACTACAAATGACACTTTCAACAAGTGGTGTTCCTATTGATAGGTCATTCCTGAAGATCTCATCTACTCGAGATCACCAAGTAAGAACTTCATGGGAAGAATTATCAATGTTTATGAGACCATAGAACCAAATAGATAGACCTAATCTATATCCAGTAGATATAACTATCCAGAATAGAGGATATATAATTAATATTAATGTCATAGCATCTTTAGGTTCTTATTATAGCTAGGAAATTCAAGAAGCTATTGATATGAAAAATACTCTATGGGAATTAACATGTAAATAGTGGATGTATAAATATCCACACTATTTTGATAAGAATACATCATTCATATTTATCTATTTACATGATATAATAATTGAAAAGTTCTATTATGGTTGAGTCTAGGTAAACCACTTTTACAATAGTTCCTCTTACACTAGGTCCAAACCAAAAAGGATCAATTTTTAACTCAAATATAATAAGATCATGTTTTTTGATTTATGGTTTTATTCATTTGTCATTCAATATTTCCCGACATGGATACTGTGTTATTTGAGATTTTAACTCCCTAAGTGAATCTTCCCATTAGATGATATCCATGAGTACATTACACTTTAACACAATATTAACATTATATATTGGCTAGTACTATTATATTATGTTTATCATAATGCTGACAATAAATTACTTACTATGTTAGTTCTAAACGAATTGGAAAAAAATTGGGTATTTTACACTACTTATTAAGCTGAATCAGAAGCAATAATGTACCTGATATTTGTAGATACGAATACCACCAGCTTGAATGATATTAAAATACTCATTACCTTATCAAAATTATGATATTACATTACATTTATCAATAGAAATAATAGTTACTTTCCCCTTACCCCGCAAAAAAAAAATCCCCTAAAAAATGGGTAATTTTTTTGTATTAGATGGGGTTAAACCCAACTCTAAATACAGTATCTTTGGTTACCTATAACCATTTCTTATACGACCTCCCACCCTAATTAGGGGAAGTTTTTGTAAACCACCTATAAGGTATGGGTATATTAGTGGTGGTTACAGAAGAGGGGGTTTAAACCCCATTTAATCACACCATGAAAACTTATTTTAACCTACCCTAATTTAATTGTATGTATAAATGTAGTAGAGGTTTCTATAAGGGACCCTATTGGATAGGTGATTAGTGTAGGTTTAAAACCCCTCTAATTGAGGGGCTATTTAAGATATTTTATTCAATTTTTAAGGATAATTTTATTCTTTTATTATATATACATTAATCTATATTTATTTAATAATTTATTACATGTATTTAAACCTTATAGTTATATGAATACCTTATGAAGGTCTATATTGGTTTTTTTAGCATGATTTTAGAGAAAATCATAGAACATTGAATTTAATTAAGGAGAAAAAACATGGGTTGTTACAAGATATATCATGAAATTATAAGATATTGGTTTGATGATAAATAATAGAAAGGGTTAGCAATTATATGTACAATGAGTGTAATTTTAGAAATAAGTTATTTAATATTTTATTTTATCATTATATTAAGTGATACACTATACATGTTAGCTCTCCACTGTACCTCTCAAAGATAAAATCATTCTTAGATAAATTATATTGAAATGATTTTATTATTATTATATACTTTTTGGGAATAATCAATATATTCTACAAAATTTTACCTTTTTTACAATATGATATTATTTATAAAAAATCACCATATCTAACCTCATAACAAATATTGAAATTTTTATTCATAGTATATAATCATTATTTTTCAAAATATGATAAATTTAGAATTTTAAAAATATTTTTACATTTCATATAAAAACTATCATATAAAAGTAATCTTATTATTAAATGAATTTAGAACAAAATACCCCCTTAACATAAACATACATATGATCTTAATATATAATATATTCATATATAATGTATTTAAATTCATTTAAATTCATTTATTTTTTTTGTTTTAATTTTAATTATATAAATATTAATGGAATTTATTTTTTAAGAAAATAACGGTGTTTCGGAACCCCCTATAATTTTAGACTATATGGGGGGTTTTAACCCCCTCAAACTTATTAAAATAGATGTGATTTTTAACCCCCTATAAATTATGAAATTAGATTAGTTTTTAACCCCTTTAATTAATGACATTAGATGGGGATTTTGAACCACCTTTAAAATTTGAAATTATAGAAGGTTTTTAACAACCTATAATTTTTTAAATTAAATTGGGTTAAATACCACATCTACAATCCAACCTAATACTAAAAAAATAATTTTAAAATATTTAGAGGGGGTTAAAATTCTCTTATATTTTAAGAAATTTGTTGGTGTTCATAACCCCCTCTAAATTTAATGATTAGCGAGGGTTGTGCATAACCCCCTCAAATTTATAACAAAAATGGATTTTGAGGGGGGTTTATAACCAATTCTAAAAACCCACCTCTAATATATTTTTTTGGTAGTTTTATGAATAGTGTCTCTTCCTCTCCATGTACCAGGTACATATCCTTTGTATATTATCAAGTACAATTGGATAGTTCTGGTTACTTCCAAAGTAGTTCTCTAATATTTAACTGATATATTCATACCATAAAATATATATTTTAAATATCTTATACATAGATTAAAATATTTGAAGTGTCCATCACTGATGTGTATGGAATTAGACTCATAATTTTAATCTCCTATAATGTCCCATATATGTCTTCATAGATATATTTATTCCATGTGGAATTAGAAAAAAATCTCTCTTGAATCATTCCAATACAATGTCAGAATTTACACTTTGACTAGATCTAAGTAACCTATAGATCACCTCATTAGATCTTGTTCCCTATAACATGGTATTCTACTTTAATTTATAGTTTTTAGGGTATCGTTGAACTCATTCTTAAGTAAATGTAAGAATAATAACATTTTTCTATATTTTTACAACATTTTCTACTTTGAAACTCTAACACTGACTCTAACCTCTTACAAATAACTCTTATATATTCATTGAAAATTATTATTCTATTGTCATACTAATTAGATAAATATATAACTAGATCTCTACAACTTACATTCCATATTGGCATTAAATGGTCTCACTGACCCTTTCTAATTGCATTGTACAGGCACCATCAAATGAAGGTGCTCTTGATATCCAATTCCCAATACGATGATCGTAGAATATTTTATTTAAAATTGGCATATAAATGGTTTTAAATATGATGATTTTTTATAAACAATTTATCCTTATTGGAACCATGCTTGTACCACCCATGAATAGTTTCTCTGGAATACCAACAAATGGATTTTCATCAATAAGAGATACTACCAAAATACAGTCTTGATTTTGGTACATGGAATCATTTTTCATGAATTCATATAATCTTGTCAATCATAGTTTATTACCATTTACATATTCCATATAGAAATAATTATTATCATTTTATAATTTACAACCTATCGTGTGAATATAAAACTGCCACAACGGTTTTGACATTCTTACGCATTATGTGGCTCATGAATATTCCTTTTCCATGAGCTCTTTTGGAACTTTCTCCTATGATAAATAATTAGGAATCTCAAACCTTGACTTAACCTAATTTGATTTTCCCCCACTATATCAAATAGATATGTTCACAATTTTATGGAAATTTATTCAGTTAGGTGACTGTAACTTTTCTATCATAGGGTTTTCTGTAATATGTTTAGAAACTATAAGATCCCAGTACTTTCTTGAGGTATGAATAATTTATTTTCCATCGGTTTTTTTCATTAATGTTTATCTATAGCCTAATATGAATTTCCATCGACGTCATGGAGGTTTTTAGAGTATAGAGTGATGGTTCAAAACTCAGAACCTAGATTTATGGTGAAAATGTCTAGGTTAATTTTCATAAGTAACCCTTCAGAATAGGCCACATGATTAACATTAATTGTGATAAGCTGGATAGAGGAAGGCCACATGACTCATAGTCTGATAAACCATTCAATTTGGGGCATACTTCCATACAGCCATGTTTTCAATTTTTATAGTAGATTTTTTACTATTTTTTCAGGGTTAGTCAAACTCTGTTAGTAAACTGTGCAGGCTTCACCTTCCTACATAAAAGCAAGCACGGTTAACACAGGGTTTGGCCAACTATACGGTCAAACCATCGAACATTATATTTTGGGTGAAATACAACCTAATTAAATATTATATCAAACCCTATTTTCCTATTATCCCCCCATCACAAAAAACTTGTCTTTTGAGAGAACCTCTTGAAGACTATTTTTAGAATCAAGATATCATCTCTATTTGGTACAGGAATCAAGAATCATCATATTGATTGGATCCACATCAGTTCGTTGTTTGTTCATTGTTTTTCTCACATCTATGTCAAATCATGAGTTGATATTGTATGTTATATCCACTCAGAACTTATTATAGTCGGCCTCAATTTTTTCTTCAAATTCAATGTTTTTATATAAATTTCATTGTGTAATGCACCCAATTCTTGGAGAAATTCCATTGAAATAACTATTAATCTTTAAAATAAATTTATAGGTGATTCCTATGTAATTAACGGAACCCATTGATAAATGAATTTTGGTTAACAAACTAAAATTTGAGAAACCCCTTGGGGTTTTTTGTTAAAAAAAATGGGCCACCTTGATGGTTTATGATTTTGGACACCTTAAATTTTGTTGTTTCAAAATTCCAAGGGATGTTGATTGTTTAAATATAAATTGAATTGTGAAATGAACTGTGAATTGGACTAATTAATAGATATTGATATATTTTCATCTCCAAGGCATTGAAAATTTAATAGTTTGTTGAATATTAAGTTTCCTTTTTAATGAAATACCCAAGTGGGTAGTTAAGAGGCAAGAATTATAAGCTTAGACAAAGCCTTAAGTCACCTTCTGAGGTGAGATTTAATTGAAATGTTCCTATTGGTGACCTTGGAATTTTTAAATTAAATTCATGTTGATATTTAATGATTAAATTCTTACATTCCTTGGGTGATACAAGGATTCAAATAAAAAATTTCATGGATATTCTCATTTGGATTTGATCTTTCTTGAGCCCAAGTGACACTTGGATTCGTTATATGGATTTCCAATGATGGACTTGTGGGGGATAAATATTATATATTGAGTGATATTTGGACTCCAAATGGGCATAAAAGGACAGGATCAAAGGTAATTTGATCATTATTCCATGGGTGATACTTTTTCACCCATAGTGGACCCCCAAGGATTGTCTCAAGTGGCTATGAGCTTAAACCACACTTATAACGATACGTCGGTTCTTATGAGGATCACTATGGATGGGCTTGTATGGTGTTAGTTTATATTATACTATATTGATACCTGGATTCCAAATTATGAATTCCAAGTATGGTATTGCATTCATAAATTAATGGAGAATGAAATGATTTATATGATGTGTCTTCCAAACTAATGTACAAACTTGGAATTGGTCTTTTTTCGCCTAATAGATTTTTTATTTAGGAATCGCTTGATCATATATTTTTAAGACAGTGTTTAGAATTATTCTAGGTCTTGAGACTTATTATTTAAATGATATTGAGAACTTATTATAAATGACACATTCCTAAATGTTAATTCAAAGACTTAATTTCTAAATTAAATTGATTAAATGAATTAATTATCAAATGAGAACCTAAATTTATAGGATGTTTACTTTTAGTACTTCATTGAATGTTACATTATTTCATGAAAACTGTTGATGTCATATATATTCATTGACTGGATAATATAAAACGTTGGGTGGATGCCTATTTGAATTTAGTCCCACACCATGTTCGGACAACCTTGGCTATCCAAACAGCCTATATGGTTGTGGGTATGGATAAGGGAAATCACCCTGATACATGTTTATGATTACTGATTAGGATTAGAGGAGTATAAGACCATGTTAAAGCTCGTGATTCTATCTAGATACTTTTGGTCCTTTTTTAATTTTTCTACATGTATTGTGCACCCTCCATATATATATATGATTTGGTTGTTTTTTAGACACATATAACATATATCATATTCATTTTACATGAACTTTTTTTGGGTGTTGTAATATATTCTTAGTGTTTATCTATTGATAGATTACTATTACTACTTATAATACTTATATATTATTATATTTATATTATTTTAGACTCTAGGGATGAGGGAATAGTCACCCCATTAAAACACCTAGGTCCTCCCTGCTATTTAGTAGCCTCTGGCTTTTGGGGAGATGATATTAAGTCCATATGTCCAACTAGACTTATGGAACCTATTAGTGGAATCCAAATCTGATAAATTATTGAAACCATTAGTAAAATTACCTAAGATTAATATTTTATCATTATTGATACATGTTTGTTTATATAATTGGACTTAACAAACTTTTATCATCTAAATACATAGAGTGTGACATAATGGATTTCCTTCATATTATAAACCATATGATATCCAATTTTCATTATAGTTGGAATTGGTTATGGCCTAACACCATTATATTCAAAGTAGAAATCAATAGATAATGAAATATTTTGAAATTGTTATTAAATATCATCATTGATTATCATTTTTTGTAACATCATGACTTTGTTATGTAAAAGGAAATGTGTGTCTAAGAATTTCTCCATGAAACTTTTAATGATAAAGTATGTATATAACTATACATAGTTCAAGAGTAGTCAAACTATTTATTTTCTATCATCTTTATTTAAGGAAAATCCATACTCTCATAAGAACTATCTAGTTGTATGAGTCACCCTTAGATATGGATGAAGATCACCCTATACACCTAGTTTTGATCGAATTGAAATGATGCAAAGCATTACGACATAATATTTCATTGAGTGTTATTATTATTTATCAATGAATTAAATTATTTTCAATCAGATTATTTGTACTATGTGATCACACTCACAGTCTATCTATGCATTAATTAGAAAATATTCATCACATGTTAATTTTATTTAATCTACAAATTATAATTTTTTATTTAATGTGATCATGTAAGAAATCATATACACAAATAACTATAAAAAATTCATATGTTGATAAACAATGTGACTGCTCCTAAATATTATATATTAGTTGATCCATTTATTATCAATCAACTATAATCATAAGAGTAGAATACTTGAGCTATGTCTGACTCATATTCCAAATTACATCCTAGTCCATGTATCACTCTCTAGTCTATAATACTACCTCATCTTGGCATGGTCCATATCTTACATCATCGTCATTATAATACCTAAATACTTGCTCACAACAAATGGGTTATCAAAAAGAACAAGTTAAACGAAAATTTATAATGATGGATGCATAGGCCCTTCTACATATTAACCAAAGAAAGCTGATGCACAGAAATTAAGAAATAAATTTAATTATTATGTGAAATACACTAAAATTAAGAAAATAAATAGAAAAGTTAAATCTAAACATATATTTATCGGTCTATTCTCTAGATTAATTAGTACAAAAAACAAATGCATAATAAAAATTAAATATTTGGTAAATATATGTTGATGGGATTAAATCAATTAGACTAATTCATTTAATATTTTAAATTTAAAAAATTAAATAGTATGATTACAAAATTAAAATTTCTTCCAAAAACAATTATCTTAATTTTTGAAATGTTTAACAAAATTAATCCTTTACATTACTCGTAATACACTTAAAATGGTTTGTAAGCTTTTTTTGGATAAGATAAGTTCATGTAGGTCAGTCATAACTATCCCAAACCTAATATAGATATGGGATGTTCTTCTATGGCCACGTATCAGATGATCTGTGGGAAGATGAGTAGAAGTGGCCAATAGTGGGAATTGGAGATGGTTTAACAGTGATGGGGATGCCTCTAGGGATTTAACACAAAAGGAAAATCACAGAGTGACTAATGGAGAAGAACACAATGGGAGGACTAGGTTTTTTAACAAAATGTTTGTTTTTCAAAATTTTAAAATCCTAATGTCTATAATATTTGGATTTTTCTTTGAAAAAATGTCCAATTTTTTTTAAATTGAATATAATCTAAAAAAGAAATTTTAGGACGTTGAAAAAAGGATAAAATTGGGGATATTAATGAATAATACCTCACTAATTTCTTTTATGTATGAAAACATATATCTGTGTGTGTTTTTCATTTTCAACCTGAAAAACTATTTTTGATCAATCATTTGATTTTTGAATGGTAATATCTCAATTATAATATATCGGATTGGATTATCATCTATAGTGTTAGAATCATTGTGATTCTCTCCACCTAATTCCAATTTAAAGATAATTTTTATTCTCCTAAAAATTTCACAAGATCACTTTGATTTAAATTAAATGTATCGAGGTGCACGAAAGAATAAGATGGCTCATGGATTTAATATTTTTTATCACCAGATCAATGTAACTTTATTAACTCTAAATATATACAATTAGGTATGCATTTTTTGGATATTATGATAAGGTTTTAAGAATAAAAAATAAATAAAATAAATCCTAGGTTTAATTAAAGGTTTGTTCAACAATCGGTCATCACCAGTGTCTATTAATCAATGAAACTAAAGTTGGATTTCCCAATTTCATCCACATATTCTTAAAAATCCAATGAGAGTTTCAATAATTGAAATAAAGGTGTTATAACGGTGATATTATGATCCCTTAGATGACACAATGATCACCAAAGTGATGATCCATTGATCTGTGAATAAGAAATCATATCAGGAGCACGAATCATCTACTTCCCGTTCTATAAAGGGGAGAAAGGAGAAAGAGGTTCTCAGTAATTTCAGGATGAATAGTTACCCATGTAAGTTCTTCCTCCTCCTTAAATAGAGCGGTATAAAAATACTCAAAAAATGATCCCTAGACCTTGAACATTTATTAAACCCTAAAAAGGGACATTAATGACATATTATGAAAATTTTACTAAGTGATATATATCATTTATATTTTTTATAAATTTCTTGTTATATAAAAAATATATCACATGATAAAATAGTTCTATTAAATCGACTCATAGTTCCTGTAATTATTATAAGAATCCATGAATTTTAAAATAATACTTTTATATATAATATTTTTCAATTTATTCACATAATATCATGTAAATAATTTTAATAAATAATATCCATATTGAATATTCTAAACTCAAATGGTATGAATTTATTTATACTCAGTGATTGTATATTCTTGGGCATCCCCAGACCCTAGTGGTAGTCCTTATATCCTAAACTCATATACATTATAATATTCCACACTTTTCAATATTCTAACTTTGTGACTCTTTGAGACCTTACCGTAATAGCAGTGAATAATATTCACAAACTCGGAATAGAGTCTAGAAACCCTTCATGGACCCTTTGGATATAAGGAAAATTAAAAACAATGAAAACCTTTCCTATGATCACACATCATGTATTATAATATCTTCATCTCTTAAACTCTCATAAACTAGGATTCACACTTTATTCCCCCATCCTTTCTTGATTTATTATTAATTTTACATTCTAGATAAACTTATATTTTATAACCATTTCCATTGATATAAAAAAGGTACTACTATACATGTCAATTGGTACTGATAAATCACGTCCATTTGAAAGTGAGACAAGACTATCTTGATCATTCATTCAATTTCATACCACCAATGACACACCCAATCAAAGTTGCGCAGCCGCAAAAAAATTCTATGGTTTGTGTCTTGAATCAAATTACATTATCAAAGAGTATACAATAATAATGATCTCAATTCATGAGAACACTAACATGATCACATATAGTAACTACCAATGAACCTGGAAACTTGTGGTGTTTTTATTTGTTGTTCAGTCCCCATAAATTCCACTACTAAAGATAGATATGTGAGAACATCATGAGAATAAGTATCCATTCTTATAATACCCCATCATGTGATAGTAAAACATCATTTTTCCCGAATAAATATGGTATATATAGACTATAGGACATATTTTTAAGGTAAATATCATAGAATCTCAAAAATCACATTATAGCTAGGAATTGTTATAACCTATTAATAAGAAAAATAATATATAGGATATTTTGATTTAAATATTTTAATTGAAAATTTAAACACTGTTATGATAATAATACTTCATGCATATCTATTTATATACTTTATTTGATAATCAGAAAGTCATATTTAAGTTGGGTCAAGGTAACCCACTTTTACAACACCTATAGAAGATAAATCTTATTGGTCTATGAAAAAAGGGATCTAAACACTACTGTGATACAACATACTACATGTTGGAGAAGATTATTATATAAAAAAATTGTGGGTAAGACCTCAATTTATTTTACATATGTTTCAGATCACTGTGGTCCATCCTACAACATACATAAACTATATAAGTGTAAAGAAATTTGAGGCATCCCAAATCGTTGTTCCACTGTTGATATATCATTATTCTTAAAAATAATATTGAGTCATCTTACTTTATTATTGAAATATGTAAATAAGATATATCCATAGAGTCTAGGAGGAAATTTTTCCAACATGAGTTATCTTTCATCAATGAAGGGAAAGTAAATTCTATTGTATAATGGAATAACAAGCCCTATGTTTCTTTGTTTCTGTTATTTATTAGGATTATCAATTTCCAGGTTATGACCTTTCTCAGGATTATTATGATAATAAATAATAAATATTATGTTTATGGGATAAAAACCGCCATACCTTGAGGATATAGTCATCTTTTGGGACGTGAACCTCTCCAAAAATCATGTTGTCATATTATATAGTTTTATGGATCTAAATATCCATTAATACTATCAAAATTAGTGGTAAATATAAATTAATAATCTCTAACTAAACAATTTAAGAGGTTATAAAATGATAAAGTGAAAAATTAGAATAAAAATTATACCTTTATTGATCCACCCATCCCCCTAGTATAGAAAACATCCTTATGTGATCTTAACATAGATTTCCTTTTGTTATATATCTCTTTTGTATGGTTTTAAATTTTTTTGTGTTTAAATTTCATGATTATTTTTGAATAATATTTGTCTTAGTTTTTGAGGAATTGTACTATGAGTAGTATTAGTTTTTCTTTAGAGCCTTGCTATGTTTTACCTGATCTAATTACCTCATAGGTTTTGTGTTGAGTTCTTGTTGTTGTTTTTTATAATTTATAACATGATATTATAGTTGTATAAAGTGGAATGAAATATATAATTTTGACACTCCAATGTCACATTGTAATTTAATCTTATATAATTTTGTTTTATTTGGAGTTTTTTGGATTTGTTTCTAAATTGGGAGTGATTCGGATATTTATAGAGTCTTCATGTTTCTAGATAAATGAGATTGTTTCATAGATAGAGGTGTTTGGACATAAAATTCATTATTTTTTAGTGTGGTTCTTCTTGTACATCTTGAAATTTTATAAAATGAGTCCAATCATAACATAATTATTTGAATGACACTATGGTGAGGATTTTGTGGGTGAGGCCACATCATGGTGATAGACAATGTTTTTTAGTAGTCGAGGGATCAAAGTAATTGCTTTTTACCTAAATATATTCTACACACAAAATTCATATAAGGAAATTCTATGTGGTGATTGGTATAGGTGCACCACACTATAGTTTAAAGAGACACATGGTGGTGTCTGTCGATCTATTTTTAATATTATTATTGTAAATTTTTTTCCTCCATTGTTAGAATGTATTTTGCCTCATTTACATCCCCTATAACATTAGCCTCTTATAATGAAGCTCAATGGAGATCTAACAATAATTATTAAAGCCTCTAAGATCCTCAATTAATTTATTCAAGGTGTATTTGGAAGGAGAGACCTCTTTTATCTTTATATTTCCTTCTTATTCAATTTCCCTTTTTTCCCTTTTCTCTCAAACAATCTAATGGTCATGATGGAATATATTTTGGATTTTATTTAGATCAAATTTGGGTATTTCTGTTCCTATGTCTTGAGGAGGTACTTCATAAACCTTAGTTTTTATTTCATTACTAAAAGTGACTTATTGCTAACATTAAAGGTAGGTGTTTTTGTCAAATTCCTTGATTAATCATGCAATGGAACGATGGTGTGTTCTAAAAAAATTCTAATGAAGTTGAACCTAATAGTATGCCTATAACAGGTTTATAATATTGTTATTATTAATTCCATACATGTAAAGAAATTTTATTTTAATGGATTTAGAGTGTTTTTCAAAATGAATGTTGTGCATTCCATGTGTTTTTCAAGATTCCCTAGAGGATTGTTAAAGGGAATACAAATGTTGTAATGAGTTTTTTTATCGTTTTTGTTTTTAAAGGTGTGTTTTACGTTTTAATGGAATGATGTATAAAAAGGGGAGTGTTGTTTTATAATTTTCTTCCCAAGGATGTTTGAAAGTGAGATTTTAAAGGTTAAGGAATTAATTGGCCCCCTGACATGGGATTTCAAAATTCATATTTGATACTTTACCCATGTTTTTTTCATGAAAATTTTAAAACCCACAAATCAGTTGATTTTTTATATTTTTCATTATATTGATTATAGCCTTTTGGGAGATTTGTTTTATTTTTTTGTGATGTGAATGATGTGAAATGGGTAGCCTCTTTCAAGGGTGTTGGAGTTGAGATAAGGTTTATATGTGATATTATATTATTGAGGCATGTTTTATTTGTATTATTCACTATTTTTCACATATGTTTGAGATATATCATGGGAATCCAAGGTAGATATATAAAAGGTATGGATGCATGTTAGACTAGATTTGAGTGTGCATTGTAGTTAGATCCATAGTAAATTTTATCCCTAAAAGGTGTTTATATTGAACTTTGTGTGACTATAAAGGGGAAACTGAAAAGGATAATTTAGTTACATGTAGGGTTCCAATGATCTGATGAATTAGTTCTAGCATTTTTCATGTCAAACCCTAGCGATTTTCCCATGATTCTTATTTATTGTTAAGAATTATTTAAGGAATCCAATTCTACACATTTTTTGTATCCTCAAGCCATTTATTTAGTGATACATGCCATGTATTTAGTTATAGTTCATTTTTTCAGGCTTAATTGATTATTTGGTGCCTCTTCTATTTATATTTTATTCATTTATGTTTATGGTTTAATTTCAAAGAGATTTAAAATAATCATTTGTGATAGTGTATTTAGGGAAATGTGTTCAAATAGAAAGGAAATCATTTTTTGTAAATGTGATTCTAAAAATATGTATTGAAATGAAAATTATGTATTTTTTATTTGTTTTTTAAAGTTGATTGTTTTTATTTTTGGTTTGAACATATTTACACTAAAATTGATGGGTCCAACATTTCTTTTATGAAAATGGGTGGATTTTTTTAAATGATAAAAATGTGAATATTTTTCTATATCATTTTTTTATGGAAAACATATTTTCAAATTATATTTTAAACTATATGTTAGGAAATTTTTAGTAAAATTAATTCCATAGACTCTTCAGTTCAGTTATACTAGGAATTTTTAACTTACGCTATGCATATACACTAGTGTGTGGGTGTGTGTGTGAAACACCCTTATTTTTTTATTAGGTTATTTTTTTATAACATTCATTGGTATTAAATTTTAACAATTGGCATTAGATTTAATATGTGCTGGTGTATTGGGTCACATGGAAGTTATTTTTTATATTTTTGAGTTATTGGCCTTATTTTTCGGATGCTTAATCATCAGCCACTTCACCAAGATGTACCTTAATTTTTGTGTTAGTTTTACATTATGTGATTTATCTTTTTTTGATGTATGTTATTATGTGATGTTCATTTATTTATATTTTTTATGTTTCCAAATATAAATATTCACTTTTATTGATTATGCCTTTTTTATTTTTTTTCACTTATACCTTTTATGGATTGTATATTTATTTAAAATAGTTTATTTCAAATGTATTATGTTCTAATATAGGTATTATCCATGTCATATTATCATCTAGCTTCCACTATAATTTTATTACTATTATATGATGGTGAAACCACACCCAAACTTGTATTTTCGTGTCCCATTCACTAGTTTCTTTCCCATTTTTATTAGTAACTCCCTTCGGGCCTATTGGTGGCCATGTTAGGTGGTGTGTTGGGTGAGTCTAGTCTAGATCCTTACATCATCTATAAAACTTAAATGCAGATTGAAGGATCATTTTTATATATTTTCATTAATATATCTAGTTTATATAGAATATGATAAAGTAAAATAATATAATTTCATTCATATAATTTCTCATCTCATTATGGTGTTATTTTTCACTACAATGATAGTAAGGATTTCATGAGTTTAACTCTTTCATTGAGTATTTATTCCCATATATACATAAAAATATGATGGTAAAGAAGTGTATTACCTTAACAAATAAACTATATAATTATTATATATAATGATTCAATTTCATTTCTAAATATTAAAGAGAACAGAAATTCTATAAACTAATTCATTCCATGAAGTAGTGAATAATTAATGAAGCAAAGGGAGTGGCCCTTGGGTGAGTAGCAAGTGGTCCCTAAATATTACTAACATAGTGAACCATGTAGTTGAGTGACCATTAATAAAAAAAATTATCAACAAAATATTGAAAATAGTATTTTTGGTACACCAACACATTTCCATGTAAATGATCCTTGGACATAGCCTATTATGGTTAAATAAAGTAAAATTTGTGTATTATTATGTATAATTCCTCATAGATTTGTTATAAAATATTTTTTGAAGGATGATTGAATTTTTTTTGTAAGGGAGGGTTAATTTCATTAATTTCGATTCTTATTAGTAATTGGAGCATTTTTATACCTCAATCAATATATGTTGGGATGTGTAATGAGGCTCGGTAAGCTATTTGGGTGCTCAAGTGAGTTTCAGATAAGGGTTCGGTGATCAGGATACTTAAATGTTTTGGCATAAGTGCATTCATAACATGATGAGAAGTGGTCACACCATGAATGAACCTCATGCCAGATTCAGGTCACGAGACATGTATTCACACATTGAATGAGGCAGGTAGATATACGATCACTTTTGTATGATGTATTAATGTCTCAATTAAGTGGTTCATACTGTGAATTTGTTGAGTGATATGGATTGATGTTGAGAAACATATGTTTATGTTTCTAATGTATCATGGGTTGTTTTTTTATATGTGGGTAGTTTTCTATTTTAAGGGTTGGGTATCTTCGGGATGTTTGGGGTTAAGGTGTCAGCAAAAGGCCATTTCGATTGATTATCCCCTCCGTTTATCCCCTTTGATCCCTCATGCCAAGGGGTTTTCTTGGTGATATCATATAGTTCTTCTAGGTGTGAACTTCCACTTATCCCTTTTTTACACATTCTCTTTGGTTGACAATGTTTTTATTGGTTTTTGAGGTAGGGTTTCAGTGAGGATTTCACTAGAACATGGTGAAATCATCTTGATATTAGGGGACTTTTTTGGAATTTTTTGAGGATATACTAAGGTGATGATCACATGTATCATTCAATATTTCATTTGAGTTAGTAATTTCACTAATTTATTTATGTTTTTATTAAATTATATGAAATTAATGATTATCCAAGTGCTACATCCTAAGGAAATAACTTTTAATTATTGATGGGTCCTCTATGGACCTTATGGGCATGGTTGGTTAAGGTTATAAGGATGCAGTGATGTTCAATGATTCATATGGATCTTACAAATTATTCATTTAATATAAATAATTAATTATAATTGTTTATACTTATTTATTTTTTTCATATGGTGTGAATTAGGATATCAGATGATCGTATGATCATGGAATAGTCATGGATGTTGTTAAACGAGGTGATAAAAATCATGGCTTTGTGGGTAACTTCTTGATGAAGCAAGGAGGGTTGTTAAATACAATATCATATACAAGTTTATGAATGGTTTCCTATTGCATGAATGTTTCAAGGGTTCCATTATGGGAATTAAGGATCTATAATTTCTTGGGTAAAAGTTGTGGGGTTTCTATGATCCTACAAATGGTTGGACAACATCTCATTAACACATTTGATCGCTTGGAATCACATGGTGAATACACCATCAAGGGGATAGTCTATAATATGGGTAGATGAGATGACTTGGGTATTTATTGGTGTATAAGCAGTGATGTCGGTATCCTATGATGGTTTTCTTAGTGCTATTTGTACAGGAGACAGAGGCTTCATCTCAATGGATTTGGGTGAGATTATTGTACATATCACTCATGATGAGTAACACCCTACTGATGGTGTTCTGAGAGCCTGGAGAGCATTGTGAGAAGGTCAAGTCCTTTCATATGATATTTTATTTGACATAGAGGGTTCCCTCATGGTGATATGTTGAAATATATCCCTTTTGATATGTAATCCTAGTTCCATGTGTGGGACTAGGGAAACATTTTGTGGCTTAGTCTCATATTTTTAAGATTCATTGAGTGGTATACATTGGTATGGTCCATGATTAGTTGGAAAATGAGTATTTAGAGTTTTATAGGGTTAGATTAGGCCATGAGGTCTGAGTCATATGAGATTATTGGCCAAGTTATCATTGATGGTTTAGGTGTAAGGAATGGTTTTGGAAAACAAAGACCATAAAGGGTTTGGAGGACCAGTTAGATACCCCAAAGGGTGAGATGAAAGGTGATTTGAGATGATGGGATTGGTCTCAATATACTATTTCTTTGTGATTATATGTATAGGTGTGTGATGTGTTGAACGACATGTGTGTTGATGCATGAGTGTGCTTGTGATAGGTGATAGACCTAGTGGGGGAGAGGATCCTAATTCCTAGCACCACCATTAAGGATATGTCCCTGGGTGGACTTCCATGTGTGATATGGACTCCTTATGTGCATGAACTAGGAAATTTCATTGGGAAAGATTAGGTATTTATAATGGACCACCCCAAGCGAGATAGCTAAGTCATGGTATGATTTGAAGCATGAATGATGGACCCTACCTTGAGTGATAAGGTAGTGGGTTGAGATTTATATGTAGGACACTACCTTTTCCCTTTTTTAATTCGTTTTAGTTCTTAGATGATGTCGACCTTATGTATTTATTTATATTTTGGGTAATGAGTGTGATGGCATAATTTTTTGAATTAATGAGATTCCAATATGGTGTCAAAGTAGGTATGATCAGGTGTTGTGTTGGTCTAGTTATCGCATGGTAACCTGATGTGTGGAATTAATGGTTGTATGGTTAATATACGATGTCTACAATGCATATGTTACATGTTTATATTTCCCATGCATACATGAATATTCTGTTTTATGTTAGGGAAACTTATTGATACCCTACTGAATGTATTTCTCGCACCATATATGGGAACTCTTCTATTCATGAAGTCATTATGTTTTTTATAGGTTTAGCAGCAGATGTGCAATGGATAATCCTAGGGAAGCATGATGGGTATGATTATATAATGTTTTTTAGGCCCAAGGATATAATTTGGTCTATTGTAATCATTTTTATTCTTTTATTTATTATATATTTGATTAGACTGGTGGGTGATCAGTTAATATATTATGGTTTTATCATGGGTCTATATGTTTCCACATAGTAAACTTTGATATAGAGATGTTCTTTATTTTAATATGAATACTGTGATTATGTATTTTTATATTATCGGTATTTTTAATATGTTTTATGAATATGATTCAAGGGAATAGTTACTAAATTTTCATGATTATGGCATCTCCACTAGTCGGAAGTCTCTAGAAAGCTTCAATGTTTACCTGAGGTAGCATAATCCTCTTACTAAGATTCAAATTTTGGTAAAGGGTGTTATAAAGTGGTATTATAAAATTTTACATCTATTAATTTTTAGGCATATGGTATAAACTTTGTTTAGGTACATGTTAGATATTATAATGGACCTCATATTATTTCATCATAAACACTTTTTTAGTGAAATTTCCTAGTTACTAGGGGTATGTGATTTTTATTCTTAGTTTATTCTATTATAGGTGATATGTTTACTCAACTTCATGTTTTTATCAGAGATTTTATTTATGTTCTTGGATTTTAACCTATTTGAAAGAGGCATGTGAACATGTATCATAGTAGGAATATAGGACTCATATAACATACTCCTTTTGTTTGATTTTTTTTAATTATGAGAGGTTTAGTTTTTTAAAGTGTCAATAATAACTTATATATAATTTTCTCATATGACTTGTTGGTGGAAATATACCCAACCTAACAATGGTATTTTCTTTTATTATTGGTTATTTTGATCTTAGTTCATGATGTTACATCAATGATGTTTATACATTACTTTCATGAAAGGGATGTATAGTGACTTATAGTGGGTTGGTACATGAATTTATGTCCGTGGTGATGGAGCCCAGATTTTTTCAGTGTAGACATTTAATGATTTGGAAATGATCTAAGGATGGGAATAGGTTTCCTTGTACATGGGTTTCAGTTACATATAGTGACAACAAATACTTATATGGTGTCTTATACTTTATCTTATGGGTGTCACTTTCTTAGATGAACAGATAAGTTGGGGAAACACATGGAAAATTCCATGTTCTTTGTATCATGTTTTGGTTTTGGTGGGAAGGATTAGTTGGATGACTTACCATTTTAGTTCAAGGTTAAATTTTGGGGGAATGATAAAATTATGGGTAGACCCTCAAGGTTTTGAAATGATTCCCATTTATTAGTTGATTGTGTGGTTAGACTTGGCATGAGTGGGATTCCATATGCTATTGGATGAACTCAACATGAGTGAAGAACATGTCCAATGATTTAGGAATGTGAACATAGTTTTTATGATACATGACTCATGAAAACGTAATTTGGGTGGTGTGATCCAGTTTTTATGGAGCTTCCAACCATTAGGTTTTGTTGAGATTGAGTAAGAACATGTTTAATAATTTATTAGGGTATTCTTGGTGGATCACTTTGTCTTTGGGGGAGGAGAGTGATTATTATCTTGTATTTTCATAGAAAATTATTTTTCTGTGATGGTGGGTATGTTCTATTTACATGTGGTGGCTAGTTGTCAAGTGTTTGGGTGAAAGAGCCTTGTAAAAGTCCATTTAAAATTTTTGGGGGATATATACAGGCCCGATTGGGGATGTGGAGGTATTATGGTGGTGATATGATAGAAGGAATAGAGGATCATGGTATTTTGAGATATGAGATATCTCTTGGTGATGGGTGCCATTGGAAATAGATCAGAGTACCATGGTATATTCAACCTGAGTGTTTTCCTTGAAATTAATTGTAAGAGAGGAATGATGACGGGACCCTTTATCTTAGTTCTTTAGTTATGGCATAGGGAAGGAAATCTGGTTTATAGAACACCATTGTTGATGAGAATATGTGATTCTTGTTGTAAATGGGTTTTTGAATAGTGCTGGTGTCATTCCTTATTACCCCAAAATGGGAAATAGTTGGAGTTTTATGATGGAACTTAGGTATGAGTAGTTAATCCAAACCAATTCATTAAATGTGCCAATGGATAGTTCCCAGGTAGTAGAGATTATATTATGGTTCAATTATTTGGGTGATGATAGTGATAATCCAATGGTGGGGAGCGTTGTGCTAGTTAGTAGAAATAAACCTCATGGTAGTTTGGGTTATGAGTATGGTGAGACCGATGAGTGGAAAATCAAGGTGGAACCATGATATCGGTGTGATATAACATATTATTTTATTCAATTCCTTCATAATTATTATATTTAGTGTCTAAATTCAATTTTGGGTGTAGTGCATGCAGTGGAATCGAGCTCAGGGTAATGTTTATGTGATTAGAGGGTGTGTTAGATCAGTGGTTCATCAGTTCTTAGGGTATGGGAGTGAGAGAAGGATCATGTGTTCTATGATCTAACCATTTCACTACACCACGGTTCAATGATAAAACACTTTTTTATTTATTGGAAAATATTATGATGCTTATGGAGGCTAAAAAAATGATTGGGTGGTGAGATGGTTTGTCAATGGGTGTGGATGAGTTCTTTCAAGTTAATTCAGCCAAAGGAGTTTTGACTAGTTATTTGGAATGGAAATAGATTTTTTGATATTGAAACTATATCAAGAATGTTATTGGAACATTTTAAAAGTTTTGGTTAGGTGATTACTATTTCTGGGAGAATTTTGGATTAGAATTGGCCCTTATGAGTGAATAATTATGGTGGAGATCACCAAAAAATTTGGGATAGACCAAATAATGATATTGTGGTTCTATGTAATATATGGGTTTGTGGAGCTCCTTCTTCTTGTTAATATGGGTGAATAGCATGTGGTTCATCCTTTGATGAATAGTGTACATTATGTTTAGAGTTGTGTTGAAAAATAAAGTTTGGTGTTCAGAGATTGATCCTATAGTGTCCTTGGTGAGTTGAGGATTTTGGTTGGTTAGAAGAGGTGGTTTGAGGAATATTGAGGCCTCCTAGGGATGAGAACCTATATAGGGGTTGTATTTTCCTATTGATTTTTAGGTCACTATGTTATAGATGATGTTTCAATTTTGGATATGGAGAATTCCTAATTTTTCAAATTAGAATTAATATAGGAAATTCAAGAATTTTAAAATATCAATATCTAATTTTTTGGATGTGGAACAAGTCCAAGTTGGTGGTTTAGGTGCTCGACTAAGTTTTTGAGATGGTTTGGGTTCCCATACTGTTGAAATGTGGTAGAAGTTGTTCAATCATAGAGTGTTGGAAATTAGTGACATCATAAATTGAACTCAGATGGGATTCACGCCATGAATATAGTGCTCACACCGTGAATGGGATAAATTGATGGATGAGCCCTCTACCACAAGATATTCAAGCCATAAACTACGGGCTCATACCATGAATGTCTCAAGAGGTGGGTATTATAATGATGTACCATATTTTCTTGTTATAAAGGGTTCCTTTGTGGTTTTTTTGGTAGTAGTAGTTATATCTTTTTGGGGGTGAAGGATTTTGGGGTTTTGAGGGTTGGGGTGTTGGGGTGTTGGGAGAATGTCATTTTATTTGGTTTTCCCCTCCCTTTCTCCCCTTTGATACTCTATACTAAGAGGTGTTCTTAGTTTTATTTTTTGAATTTTTTGAATATATTATTCCATTTCATATTTTTATCTTACTTCCCATTCATTTTCACAGATTATAGTGGTTTTGGCTAATATTTTGGTGAAAATTTCACTTGATAATTGTGTAATTGTCCCGCTTTAAGGGGGATATTAATTGTCTTAGTTAGATGAGTTATTGAGAGGATGACACAATGTCATTTGATATTTTTGATGAGGTAATCAACTAACCTAATATATTTAGGTTTTTTATTAAATTTTAAGAAATTAAAGATTGATTGAGTGTTATATGATAAGGTGTTCACTCATTAATTTTTCAATTATCTGATTTGGAACTTTCAGGTGTAGTTAGTCAAGATTCCTACAATGAGGTCATTCTTAGTGAGTCTTTAAGAAATTTTGAATTTTGGTTTAATTTTAATAATTATTTATTATTATTTATAATTAAATATTTATGTCGTATGGTGTGATATTGGAGCTCAAGTGCTAGTATGATTTTGGAAGAGGAATGTATGGGCTTGATCAAGGTGATGTTAAGGATGCATAGGGTGGTAAATCTTTAATGGATATAGGTGGGGCCTTCAATATAGGATTATATTCCCATTGATGAATTTTTTCTGACTAAATTAATATTTTTGGGTTCAATTGTGGTAATTAGGGAATGAGAGTCCTTGATATAAGAGATAGTGTGGTTATAAGCCTCCTAATGGATGGGAAGGTCCTATTTAGCACTTTAGGTATCTTAGGATCACCTAGTTACTATGCCTATAAGGGTAGATAGTTTTATTTAGTTGGATGGGATAACATGGGTAAGTATCAGGGTATGAGCATGAATGTGGGTAGACTATGATGGTTTCCCTACGGCAAGTTGGATAGGCAATATAGTCATCTACCTTTTGGTGATCGTTAAAATATTCATACATATCATGACTAATTAGGGACCCTTATAATGGTGGTATGAGATCTTGGTGACCATTGTGAGCAGGATAAGTCCATAGAGATGAGATTGGGTATCATTGAGAGGTGTACCCTACTAGTGATGGGTTGAGAGATGTACCTTAGGATATATCATATGGGATCTATCTTTTGATCTGAGGAAACACTCTGGACTTAAAAATAGGTTAACAAGGGTCTTAGAGTGGGATACCTTAAGAAGATACTTATTTAGTTGTATCAACAGGGTTTACAATTTTATGGGATAGGACTGGGAATTGAGGTCTGGCCTAGAGGTTCCTACAGGATGAGTTGTCACCGATAGGTGTTGAGTGCTTGATTGTATAAATGTGAAGATAATTTGATTGGTTTTTTGGACCTAGAGGATTTATTTATAGGAGGGATGAGTGTTTATTTGATATGATGATCTATGACTTGAGTGGCTATCACTCTAAAGACCCAAGCATGGTTCACATGGACATTACATTTCATTTGAAGAATAATTAATACATTATACAAAATATATTCCCAAATACAAAATAATTTTAGAGTCTTTAGAGGCTCAGAACAAAATATTCTAACTTGGTTAAAGGTCTTAAACATCTCCCACAAAGATCGTCCCCTTTGGTTTTTCTACCTTAAACCTTTCTTCATATCTTGGGGAAGAGAAAACATAAAAATGGTGAGATAAAATGCGGATTACAAGTAAATATGGAGGCATTAAAACAAACCATAAGCATCTGAACGTTAAAAAAATAAAATAAAATTTAAACATCAAAATCTTGAATCATGAAATAATTCTTAGATATTCGTAAGAAAAATATAATAAAAAACATTAACCATGATAAAATAGAATTGGTATAAAACATGGTATTGTGGAAAAAAAATAATCACAGAACATGATTTCCACAGTATTCAAGACATTGTTTCCAAGACCATCATAATAGACAAATTCCATTACTGAACAGGGTGTATTTATCATTTCATCCATCTATTACTGAACCATATTTACTTGTATCTCCAGTAATGTATATATCTTGAGATATAAATCATTACCTAATTAATTGGAGGGAGATATATGACACACCCATCTCATAATGAAATCATTCTTACATGTTCAAAAAAACATAAATCACTTATCGTAGCATAACCCAATAAATAAATTCAGTTTCATAAATATCATTCCATTATAACATAATCCATATAAACGAAAATTCCATCACTAACAATATCAAATCATAGTAATAAGAGGGATAGAAACATAACTCTATTTAAGAGCATCCTCTTAGATGGAACATAATTTTGACAAAACAGTTAAACTTAGTTCTTAAGAAAAATATACTTTCTTCTTCTAAAATGTTTTTGTTTCCCAAAATGCCACACAATTTAAAAAAATGATTTAGTTGAAAATAAATAAGAAACAGTGTATAAGTATCTTTTTTGGAAATAAGGTGTTGTAAAACTCTAAAAATACATTCATTCTATACAAGTAAAAAAAAAATCTCCTCGTACTTTTATTAGAAAAATCAAAACGTACCTCGTATGGTAAACAAAAGAAAGATTCCTTCCATACCATGTAGTAAAAGTCACAATTGAGTAAAAATGACTCTACAAAAAATTGAATAAATGTAAACATTTTATGAAAACATTTTTAGTAAATGTGGAAATCGATGATAAATATATTCCCAGTAAATACTTACGTATAAACAATCCTGGATAAAAATGAGATTTCCAAATTATCTCTCACATTGGGTCTGATACTCTCCGTACGAGTCCAAAACAACAATATAATGTTTTTAAACATATTATTAAATTATATAAGAATCATAATAATATTTATTATATAATATATGATTATTTTATGACTTTATGTTACACATTCATTAACAATTTCATGTTAATGCAACATTTCAGGTAATATCACTTTTTTATCAAACGTGTTTTGAATTGTTATTCTAAATCATATTACATAGATCGTGATTTACTTATTAAATAATTTATAATATGAATTATATATCATATATATTAAAAATATAAATATATACAATATATAGATTCATAAAATGGAATACATCATTCATGGAGACAGTAGGTCCTACATACGCATGAACGTTGTTTCAGTTTTCTTGTCCTATTAAATTGAAGTAAGTGAATGACATATATGTACAGAAATATATATATATATCTAGTAGACTTATTATTTCATATATTTCATATTTATTAATAATATATATATATATATATAATCATTCTTAGATGGTTAAAGTAGAGAATGCATCTCATCTTGTCACAGAGACGGTAGGTCGTATGTATGCACGAGTGATGATATAATTATATTTATGGTTAAATGGTATGTAATTGGATGGTATATTAATTATACAGAATCATTATCATTTTATATTCATTATTTAAATCCATTATACTCATCTTAATAAATTATTTTTGAATAATAAATTACACAACGATGTGGAGACGATATGTCGTATGTACGCATGCATGGTGATATTGTTATTAGTAAGATGTATAAAATGAGGTTTAATGTTTTACCAAAATTATAATAAAATCTCAAAATGTTTAATTTTTTGTATTTATAACTTTTCTATAGAATCAATGTAGAAATAAGAATTAGAAGAATATAAGAACTTTGAAAGAAGGGATAAAATGATTACCCCTTCTTCGAGTGTATCCTTTTTATTTGAACAAAGTAGATCCATAGGATGGATCTATTACCCATGTTAGGCCTCACAGATGAATTAAGTGCAGTTGGGAGGATAAATGGGTAGGTTATTTCTGAACCAACATTCTTTAAATGTTTGAGTTAAAGAGAAAGAGAGGTGCCCTTTTACAAGAGAGGTGAGTGGAACTTTAGAATAATATTAAAATATTATTTTATTATAAAACTATTTTCGGTTTATAATAAGTAAAAATGATTTATTTTGAGGATAATATGATTATGGGTCTAATTTATTTCAACAAATATGTTTTATTCATGCTTAGGTCATAAAAGAAACATTATCTTTTCGATTTAACAATTTGTAAAAGAAGTTTACTCTTACCATGTCCACTTTTATTTTTATACTACATGGTTAATATATTTATTATAAAATTTCAATATAACCTATAGTGGATCATTTATGAAATTTGTATCACTATCCATGTTATATGTCTGAACTTTATATTTTAAGTATTTTTATACCATTTAATAAAATAGTATTTATTTTTAAATCTCATTTAGGTCAATTTTGACACAATTTAGCAATTAATTTTTATTGAAGTCGTAAAAACTTGATACCTTCAAAAAAGGAATTACATAATCCCAACATGTCAATTTCATTCATAAAATTCGTTTATGTCATAAAAATGTTCAAATTTCATTTATTTTAATATGAATATATTCATTTATTTAAATATTTCATTAATGAGGTAATCACTACATCATTATTGTGTCATAAATAAATATATTTATCTAATGTATAAACATAATAAATAAAATATCAGTATGTAAGAAATATTTTTAAATTTTTAATGAATATTTTTATACATATATATCAGTTATATAGACCTATATTAAAATCCATTTAGTGAAA
Organism: Viscum album; assembly: GCA_963277665.1. NCBI lineage: Eukaryota > Viridiplantae > Streptophyta > Magnoliopsida > Santalales > Viscaceae > Viscum > Viscum album. Next base: position 345,872,050 of record OY728141.1, read on the forward strand.
GATATATTTTTATGTTATAATTATAATTACTTTAAATTGATTTTTATAAAATTTCATTTTCACATCCAAGTGAATCCATGGGGTCACCAAATAAACCCAAGGATGAACATGGTCATAAATATCTCATCAAATATAATTTTTACATGTGTTTGGGTAGTTTAATATTATTATAATATTATTTTTACCCTTATTACCTTTAACCATGGTAAATAAAATAATTACTCAAGATATTATTCATAATGAAAAAAATTAAAAGATACCTATTCACACAATTTGTACCCTCTAATTAAAAATATTGAATACATTTTTTCAAATTCAAAACATATAATTTTCAGTAATTAATTTAAAATTAATTCTCGTTGTCAGAACCAAAAAGTGGGTTTTTAATAAATAATAACTATCAAAAGATTGACATGTGTTTATGTCCAATTTCAATGTAAAATTACTTCCAATGACCAAAATTGGATTAACTAACAAAAATATGTTCCATTTATACTTTAAAACTATTAGATAATATGATATAACCATATAAATGATCTCGATCGAAAAATTTGTTTTCAATTAAAATTTAGAATATTTTTACAATTAATCAAACTATGATAGTTATCAGAAATATATTAAAAATTTATCCAAAGTAAATTTTGATGTAATAATTCTAAATAAAAAATTTATTCTATCAAATAGAACATATAAAGGTGTAAAAACTAAATTTAAAATGGGATTTCAATAAAAATTCAGAAAAACTGTAATTTTTTTAAAAAAATACTTATTTTATACGAAAAGATTATTTTGATCTTATGTCATGTCCTATATAATATATAAGATGAATTTTAATGTTATAATATTTAAAATAGGTTTAATACTATTCATAATGGATAGTTTATATCCAATTAATTAATATTTCAATAATATGTCGTTGATTAGTGAAACTCAGTATTGCGTACAACACAAACTATCACGGAAGGTCTCTCTTGCATCTAATGAAGGCCATGTGAGTGTTAAGATTGGTGAAAGATTCCTTTAATGTTATTTATAACATAATACAAACATATTTATTTTATAAATTGAACAACATATATAATCATTTTTTCGGGAAATTAATTCTATCAAAAGAACTTGAAATTGTGTGCAACACATGCCAAGAATAGTGTTGTTTATACTGCAAGATAATACGGTTTTGCATATAGCATAGTATAATCTTTCTGTATTGTAAAAAATAAATTAAAATAATATATCTCATAAAATCTTGGGGTTTTACATTCTAACCCCCTTAAAATGAATTTCTCTTTTGAAATAAGTCGGGGTTATAAGAGTTTTACTACCTAAATGTTTATTTAATGGAAACCCACATAGTAAAAAAAGAATATTAAAACATCATTTTAAATAGAAAATTTATAAAAATAATTGTTACCAAAATTAACTCATCACTAGGTTTCCATATAAGAGAACATAGGTTAGAAGTGAAAACATGGATATGGAAGTGAAATCTAACCACCAAGTTCAAATGTATAGTGATATAAAAAATGGTTTGAAGAAACCTAACTACCAGAGAGAGATAAATCTGCGATGATTTTTGGGGCTATATGATTCATTGGATAAGAAGTTATTATGATAACATTTTTTGATACAAGATCATTTTCTTAATGTTCATGAATTTTTACATGAGGATAAATACATACATGATTTCAGTACACTCTCACCGCTAGTCGTTCCCTGAACAATTTCCACTTCATATCCTATTTAATGAAATGAAGGTGAATTTTTCAATCTTGAAGTGTTAGTTGATCATGTGATAGAATGTTAGTTCATTCCATATATCTCAACCAAAATGATATCATAGGTAATAAAATATTCATATGTCCATCTATAGAGAGATAAAATTCATATAAAAAACTTCAAACATAGTATAACTCATAATATCTATAAATGGATATCATTACAATCCTTCCAAAAACTGAAAATATAAAACATTAGAAAGACATGAATTAAATTGACTTAACTTTTGTCTACCATATCTGATTAGGAATTTCTAGGTTGTCACATTTCAAACATGTGAATATCTTAATCATCTATTCTCTTCAAACATGAAAATAACATGAATTACCATATAACCATAGTTAAGAAATGAATTCTTTCAAACTCAACTCTTTCCACAAACAAAATATACAAATAAATTTATATACTCAAACCATGATATCACTCTAACCTTTTATCATTCAGGACCTCATTAGTACTTTTAAACATCTCATAATCTTCTTATCCTTTCATTATGCGCATACCATGCGCCTTCCAAAAATATTTTAATCACTTTTCATGGTTACCCGTACCATATAATTATTCAAACCCACTATAAACCATTACATAGATATTAAAATATTCTGTAATACTATAAATGAGATTCCAAAACACTATTTTGGAATCCCATTACATAAACACTTAACCATTCCACCACTTCGTTTCCAAACTCAACATCACCAATAGTGATCGCATGTTATTTTCCTTTTTCTTTGGCCTTAAGAGGTTGTTAAAATTGATAATCATCCATAACCCTTGAAATTGGGAATTTTATTTCATTATTCCCCATTTCCTTACACATGTAACTCAAATTTCTAGGAGGTTCACTCTTTTGAGATTTCTATTTATTCACATTACTTCAGAATTAAAATGTTTGAGGACCATCTTTCCCACACTTAAAATTTTTTTCAGTCCCCTTAATACAATTTCCTCCATGTGTCCTTCCAAATTTTGTACATAAATAATATATAATATTCTTTTCTCCATAATATTTATAGTTTTCATTTAATTATATCCCTCTTTTTTATCATAACCATGAGATAGATGAGAAACTAAAATCTCCCTTTTTGTAAGAAGAATATGAGAAAGGTACATACTGAAAAATATGTTTTTAAATATATTCCAACCATGGAGTCAATTTTATCTTATCTCATCATATTATAGATAAAGTTACACCAAATATTCACATTACCTTCTAAGAAATAAGTTATCATCTTAACCTTTTCATGTTCTGAACAATGGAGAATGAAAAATATAATTTTAACTGTATAAATCCATTTCTGTACAACTAGTGGATCAGTCATTCAACTAAAATAAGTTGGATGTTTCCATAATAAAGATTCATGAGAACAGTCTTCCCATTTTTTTCATTGGGGAGCCTAGCAGGATTTGTGGTTATAGAAACAATATTTTTTCTTCGAGCATTGAAAAAATTTGGTTGTACAGGAGGGAAAATATTTTTATTAACAGTTGCACCTAGCATTTATGTTGTTCCTTTAGGTTCCATGTATTGTTTAAAACCCAAAAATAATAGTGTGAGAGGCAAAACTTATACTATGAAAATTAAAAATCAAGGGAGTGTACTTTTAATATCTAACATATTAGGTTTAATACTAGTTTATTCATGATCATTACCATAATTCTAGTATTGTAATCTATAGTTATACTTAACATAAGGAAATACCTAGACATACCTTATAAATATCTCCAGGGATCTCACTAAAGTTTTTACATCCTAGCTTCTCATGGTTGACTAAACCTTCACTCTGATACCAACTCTAATGACCCATGTTTGATATACATGGACATTAAATTTATTTTTTAGAATACATAATACATTAAAAAAATATAGGCCCAAAGACCATATTAGATTAGTGGCTTTGTTAACTCAGAACCTAATCATCTAACTTGGTGAAAGATCTTCTACATCTCCAATAAAGATCTTCCCATTTGTTTTCCTACCTAGACCTTCATTTATATCATAGGGATGAGAAAACCTAAAAATGGTGAGCTCAAATTATTAGTAAGTGTAAAAATGGTGAACATAAAAAAAACCATAAACAATTGAACATAAAAAAATTAACATAATGTTTAAACATAAAAATATTGAGTCATGAAATAAATCTTGGTAGTTCATGAGGAATAGATCATAAAGAAACATTAACCATGATAAAATTTCATTGGTATAAAACATGGAATTATGGGAAAAAATTAATCACGTAATATGATTTTCATATTATCCAAGAATTGTTTCCGAGACCATCATAGTTGAAACATTCCATTATTAAACCGGGTTTACTTTTCATTCCAACCATGTATTATTGAACTAGATTTACTTGTCGTTCTATTTATGACTATCTCATTAGATATAAATATTTACCCAATGCATTGGAGGTAGATATGGGTCTCTCCATTATCATAATGAATGCATTCTTACATGTTCCCCAAAACATAATTCATTCATCATAGCATAACCCATGAAATGAAATGGTTTTCTTAAATATCATTCCATCATAACATAATCCATATAAAAGATCATTACATCATTAAATAAATTCAATCATAGTAATAATATGTATAAAAACATAAATCTATTTAATCGAGTCATCTTAGATGGAAAATAATTTGGATAAAACACTTGAACATAGTTCCTGAGGAAAATATCATTTCTTCTTCAAAAGAGTTTTCTTTTTTCAAAATGCCATGCAATTTTGAAAGAAAAAATTTAGTTGAAAATAATATTGAAATAGTGTAGGGGATTATTTGTGGAAATAATGCAACATGAAACCTTAAAATCCATTCATGTTGCATAAGAAAAAAAACATTCTCCTAATACTTTTGAAGAAATGTTTCAAAAGTACCTCATATGGTAAACAAAAGAAATATTCCTTCCGTACCATGTAGTAAAAGTCAAAATTATATAAAAATGACTCTAAAAATATATAGAGGAAAAGTAAACATTTTTTTCAAACGTTTTTAGGAAACATGGACATATATGATAAATATATCCCCTATAAATACTTACATATAAACAATCTTGGATAAAAATGAGATTTCTAATTTTTCCCTTACCTTAGGTCTAATACTCTCTATACGAGTCCAAAATTCATGTATAGTATTTTTAAACGTGTTATCAATATAAATAATAATTATTATTATTATAATTATATCATATATTATTTTATTATTGTAAAGACCCAGAAATTTCATGGATTTTTTTTTCCTTTTCTTCTTAATTTCTTTGGAATTTTACGAGTCTATGGCTCCTAACGACACTTGATTCCGAGGCCCAGTGTGCCCGGAATCAATTTACGAAATTTAGTTCAGGTACGTTTAATGAACGAACGAGCGTGTTTTTCTATATTTTGAACTGGTGCTCGGAATTTAAATCTGAGGGCACCGTTGAACTCGCAGCATGAGTTTTCACCTAAGAAGACTTTCACCTCGACGATAGATGATCGGGTATGAAAGTTAGTTTTTGGGGTTTTATATGGGTTAGTAAAATAAAATAAGTGATAAATTTATTTTATTTTATTAAACACGTGTCGTGCGGATAAAGTGGTGAGAATATCTACTTGGGAGTTGGTGGTGGGGCCCACCGAGATCCAACCTCCAATTTGAGGTTAATTGTGGTGGAAACCACACAAGGCCTCCCATTAATGGGAGGGGAATCATAACCTTTTGACTCCCTCTCATTTATGAGGGAGATCCTCTATGTTTAAATCCCCCTCTTAATTGAGGAGGATGAAACCTACCCTTTTAATGATGGGACCACCCAAGCATTAACAACCCCCCCCCCCCCATTGACTACCTCCCCATTTTAATACGCCACCGCAGCGGATTAATTGGGTGGAGCCCTCTGTCATAAATCCTCCATTTATGACTCGCGTGCCAACGATGAACCCTCCAAAAATTATATAAAGGAGGATAGGGAAAGGAGTTTTGGATGGATTCTTCAAGCGGCGGAATTCTAGCAGCAAAGCATGGTGCCCTGCACATGGAGAGTTTTCCTCCTCCTCCAACGAAGAACGAAGAACAAAGAATGCTGACGCCACCCTTGGCTCATTCCTTCCTAACGTTGACGGAACAACGTCATCTTCTGTGACTCACCATCGTTTAACACCTTTTTACGAGTTAGGGGTTGTTATGTTCAAGTTTAATGTCATTTATCATCGTTCTTCAAATTCTTGAGGTTTTGGAAGAAAGCCGGCCTCCGACGAAGAACGTCGGTTCCTCGAAGAACAATGACGTGCCACTAATCCTCTGCTCCGCGACAAGAGAGGAGACGCCGCTTCCTCCTCGGCGCACTCCGATAACGCCTACAAATCCTTTCCCCGTGACGCTGTCTACCACGATGCTGACATTCGTCTACGATTATTGAGGTTGGGGAAATTGTGTATATTTCATTATGTGAATTTATAACTTTGGAATGGCATAGAAATTGTTTGGGGATGTTGAGAACCACTAACACGGTGGCTTCGGAATAACGAACAAGTTCGAACCCACCACTACTTTGTTCTTGATTTGAAGAATAATTGACGATGATGAAGCAGAACCGAAATGGTGATTGGAGGCATTCGCAGGGCATTACAGGTCCCAGAACGACCGTAAACGCAGACGGGAGAAAAATCAGACCACCAGAATGAATCCGGTGGCCTGCAGAAGCTCCCGGCAACGCGGCGGTGCCCCGGCGTGCCGCTGGCACAAGTCCAACATGGTTGAAGTCGCGGCTACGAGGGGCCGGATCCCCTAGTCGCGCGGGATCCAGGGAAGCCTCGGTGCCACCCTAGCGCAGCATCTGTTGAAAGCACCCCCCCCCCCAACTCGGCTCGCTGGCCAAGCTAGCACACCCCCCCTGGCTGGGCCGGGGCGGGTCTCACGGACCGGGCCATGCCCTGCTGGGATGGGTCGCGCTCCACCTGGTCGGACCGGGCCCAGACACCCCACGTTGGACCGTTTCGGTCTGTTTCCCATAACATGAGCTACGGACCTTTGATCGATGCACCATCAATTTGTAAGAGTCCTTGTATCAAGACGGTCATTTAGGTATATTACACTTGAGGTTTCAACATAGTTTGTGTATGGATGGGTTGGTTTGAAACTGAAACCAACCGGGCCCTTGGAGCGGAAACACTTATAACATAAGGACCGGAAGTCCGTTTGACATACCGTCAAATGCATTGCAATCCTTTTTTTGAGACGGTCTTTTTTTCTTACTATGCTTGAGGTTTGGATGCAGCTGTAATACGTTCAGGTTAGTCTTAGCTTAAAAACCAACCTGGCCCTTGAGACGGAAAATCCAATAACACTCAGACCAGGCGTTCGATTGATGCACCATTTATCTCATTGGGTTTCTTTTGATGATATGGAAATTTGGGATACATCAAATCTGGACTTCGTGATAGTTGATGTATCGACTCTTTTTCTCAAAGAGTGGACCCTTCTGGAATCGAGCGTGCTGTGTGCGGGAACCCTAGAGATGGCTGCGACTGTGACGATGACGAATGCACTTGGATCCTCCGTGGGTTCAGGAGTGAGGATAACTGTACTTGGATCCTTCTTGGGTTCGGCAGTGAGGATGATTGTACTTGGATCCTCCGTGGGTTCGATAGTGAGGACGAATGTACTTGGATCCTCCGTGGGTTTGGCAGCGAGGACGACTATACTTGGATCCTCCGTAAGTTCGGCAGCGAGGACAAATGTACTTGGATCCTCTGTGGGTTCGGTAGCAACGAAGACCGTACTAGGATCCTCTGTGGGTTCAACGGTGATGACTACTATTCTTGTATCCTACGTGGGTCTGGCAGTATTTGACCTCTGTACTTGTATCCTGAGTGGGTCTGGCAGAGTAGCTGGTCTTGTATCCTATGTGGGTTTGACAACTTAGCTGGTCGTGTATCCTTTGTGGGTCTGACAGCTTAGATGAATTAGTGGCTACATCTGATCATATCTACCGCCTTACGAAGTGTATATCTGTGTGACCTAAGTCTTGACATCATTCATTATAATTGATGTGCTTGACTTTCATTCCTTTGTGGACTGGGTTGTGTTTTCTTGTGTGGACTGAGTTGTGATATCCTTTGAGGATTGGGTTGTGTTTTCCTATATGGACTGGGTTGTTCTTTCCTTTGTGGACTGGGTTGTGTTTTCCTTTGTGGAATGAATTGTGCTTTCCTTTGTGGAATGGGTTGTGTTTTCCTGTGTGGACTGATTTGTGCTTTCCTTTGTGGATGGGGTTGTGTTTTCCTATGTGGACTGAGTTGTTCTTTCCTTTGTGGACTGGGTTGTGTTTCCCTGTGTGGACTGAGTTGTGATTTCCTTTGTGGACTGGGTTGTGTTTCCCTATGTAGACTAAGTTTTGATTTCCTTCGTGGACTGGGTTGTGCTTGGGATCGAGAGTTGGAGAAAATTTTAAATGATGACTTAGATATATGTATGGGAATATACTTAAGTAGTGTCGGTTAATACTTCATGATTGTATCTTTCCTTTATGGTTTATCCTTCGTGGATTCTGTGAGACCTTAAGGATCTCGGGGTCCCTACTGGGTATCATTATACTCACCCCTTCATGGGCTTTTCCCGCATCTCATTGTGTTGGATGCAGACGACGGACAGCACTGATCGTGGTTGAGGCATATTGAGCTGGACGGTGCCTGAAGGTGGACTTTACGACGAGACGGTACTCGGAGGAGGACTTCATGATGAGACGATACCCAGAGGTGACAGATGGACGTGGAGAGCTGTGGTGGCCATCTATACCTACCCTTCATGTAGGAACGCCGGAGGATGATCCAAGAGCAGCTTGACACCTTCCTGTTGTTTGTCTTTTCCTTGTATTTTACTGTTGGGCTTGTATTTCCAGCCCTTTTTGTACTTTCAGCACACTTGTTATACTACTTAGTGTTAGCTTTCGCTTGTACTATGGTTGTGTGTGTTTTTGTTTGATAAAGGAAATGCCTCCCCTTTTGTTGGGATTTACGCCTTTGGTGCTAGTCGCCAGCCCTTGGCCTATGGAAGTCGGGCTTAGGGTAGTCACGGCACGGGCCCCGAGGATGGGTCGTGACAATTATGACTTTATATTTCTATTTTATTAACAATTCCATATAAATACAACATTTCAGGTAATATTTCTTTCTTTATCGCACGTGTTTTGACTTGTTATTCTTGATCAAATTACATAGATCATGATTTAATTATTATAGAATATATAATATGTTTTATATATCATATATATTCATAATATAAATATATATAATAGATAGATATATAAAATGGAATACACCATTCATGGAGACGGTAGGTTGTATGTACACATGAACATTGTTGTCGTTTTCTTATCATATCGAATAGAAGTAAGTGAATGACTTATACGTAAATACATATATTTATATATATATATATATATCATTCCAGTGGACTTATTATGTCATATATTTAATAATTATTAATAATATATATATATATATTATAATCATTCTTAGATGATTTAAGTGGAGAATGAATCTCATCACGTTGTCGATATGGTAGGCCATACATATGCCCGAGCGATGATATCATTCTCCTTATGGTTAAATGGTATGTAATTGGATGTTATATTAATTATAAAAAATATTTATCATTTTATATTCATTATTTAAATCCATTATACTAATCATTATACCATTCCTAATAAAGTATTTTTAAATTACAAATTAAACCACAACATAGAGATGGTAAGTCGTACGCACGCACACATGGTTATTTTATTATTCATAAGATGGATAAAAGGAGGTATAAGGTTGTACCATGAATATAATAACATCTCAGAATATATAATATATTGTAGTAATTACTTTATTATATAATCAACATATAAATAAGAAGTATAAGAAGAAAATAACTTTGAAAGAAGAGATAAAACAATTACCTCTTCTCGGGGTGTTTCCTTTTGATTTGAACAAAAGAGATCACTATAATGGATCTATGCCCAATGTTAGTCCTCTAGGATGAAGAGAAGGAGGTTTTGGTGATAAATTGGTTGTTTTTGGCTGAACCAAAAATATTTATAAGTGTGAGTTTAAGATAAAGGGATATACCCTTTTATAAGAGAGGTGAGGGAAAATTTAGAAAAATATCGAAATATTCATTTATTATAAAGATATTTTCATTTTTTAATATCTAAAAATTTGTTTATTTATAGTATAATATATTTATGGATCTACTTCCTCTCATCCAATAGTTTTTAGACATCTTTAGGTCATAAAATAAACCTTATATTTTAGATTTAACCATTTTTTTAAATGAAGTTAACTCTTTCTATGTCCTCTACTATTTTTATTCTAAATGGTTAATATATTTAATATGAAATGACAAGAGAACATAAAGTGGAAATTTTATGAAATTTTTATCACTATAAATGTTCTTTGGATGAACTTTAGATTTTTACTATTTATATATCATTAAATAAAGTTGTATTTATTTTAAAATATAATTTATGTCAATTTTGACTATATTTAGTAACTGATTTTTCATAAAGTCATAACAACTTGATTCCTTTAAAAAATGTAGAAACACATCCCTAATATGTTAATTTCATCAATAAAATTATTTTATGGAATCAAAATATTCAAATTACATTTATTTTTATATTTATAAGTTCATTTATATAAATCTTTCATTAATGAGGTAATCACAGCCTCATAATTGTGTCATAAATAAATATATTTATCTAAGGTATAAAAATAATAAATAAAATACCATGATGTAGGAAATATATTTAGAATTATAATGACTGTTTTTTGACGTAGATTTCAGTTATATAACCCTATATTAAAATCTATTTAGTAAACGATATATGTTTATGTAATAATTATCTTTACATTAAATTAATTCTTATAAAATGTCATTTCCACATCTAAGTGAATCCATGTGGTCCCCAAATAGACCCAAGGATTACCATGTTCGGAAATATATCAACCAATATGATTATGAGATATTTTAGGGTAGTTTAATATTTTTATAATATTATTTTTTACCCTTATTTACCGGATTTTCCCTTTAACCATGGTAAATAAAATAATTACTTAAGTTACTATTCATAATGTCCAAAAATAAAAGTTACATATTCACACAATTTGGACTTTCTGAGTTGGAATATGGAATCCATTTTTCAAAATTCAAAACACAGAATTTGATGAAATTAATTTAAAATTATTTTTTATTCTCAAAACCAAAAAAATGGTTTTTAAGAAGTAATAACTGTCAAAATTTTGATATGTTTTTACGTTAAATTTAAATGGAAAATTAAATACAATGACCAAAATTGGAATAAATGATGAAAATATATTCCATTTATAATTTAAAACCATTAAATTATATTATTTAACCATATAAAATACCTCAATGGAAAGAGTTTTTTTCAATTAAAATTTAGTGTATTTTTACTATTTATCAAAATATGATAGTTTCCTGAAAAAATATAAAAAATTAATCCAAAGTAAATATTTATGTCTCAATACTACAAAAAAAATTTCTGTCAAATAGAACATATAAAGGTATCAAAAAGTAAATTTAAAAGTGGTTCACCCTAAAAAGGTGGTAAAACAGTATATATTTTTTAAAAATTACTCCTTTTATCCCAAAAATTGATTTTGTTTTTATATCATGTTCTAGATTATATATAAGATGAATTTAAATGTTATAAAATTAGAAATTTGGTTAATACTATTCATAAAGGATATTTTATACCACATTAAATAATATTTTAATAATATATCATTCTTTAGTGAATCTTGGTATTGCGTACAACGTGAGATTTTGAGGAAGGTTGCTCTTGTGTGTAATGAAAGCCATGTCAGTGTTAATTTTATTTAAAGATTCCTTTTTTGTTGGATATAACATAATCCAAATATATTTATTTTAAAAATTGAACAAAATATATACCTACTATTGCGTGAAGTTAATTCTATCAAATGCACTTGAAATTGTGTGCCACACAATCCAAGAAAAGTGTTGCATATACCAAAAGATAATATGGTGTTGTATATAGAGAAAGATAATATTGGTGTAGAAAAAAATACATAAAAATAAATTAAAAGATTATATCTCATAAAATCTTTGGGTGTTACAATCACCCTAGGATCAATAGGTGATCTATGTGACATGATACAATCTTAGTGTGTTACTTCATGTGTGTGTTTTTTTTTATCTTTGATAGATGAAAGACATGTTGGGGGATATGATCATAAGGTCTAACCCCACCATGACTGATATGGAACTGGATAGAATACCCTATTTGAGAAATATCCCACAAGTTCTTGAAATATGATCATTCCTTGAGTAGGATTGTGTTGTGTTATGTGGCCTTTCTTTAAGTAGACTTGGTTCATGATTATGGACTTCCCAAAGTGATATGGTTGAGTCTTGGTACAACATGAGGCATAGATAATGGACCCTAAATTAATTAAGCAGTTAGTTAGTTGATATTTTTATTAAAGAACCTACCTTGTATCTTTATCTGGTCGGTCAAGGTCTTTTACAATACCTATACCAAGTCCTCGGGTATGGTTTCGGTTGCTAGTGTAATGGTGTGTTATAAATAAATACTGAGATTCCATACTAGAACCAATGTGGTATGATTTTTTCCACAGTATCATGGTTTTCACATGGTAACACGATGATAAGAGATTCATGGTGACCTGGTTAGAATACAATTTCCAACACACTTTTATGACATGTTTATTTTCCTTGTGCATAAAAATATATGATGGTGTATACTAGTGATGCGTGGATAGCCTTTATTGTGATGAATTATTCACACCCTACATGAGAATTGTAGTGCTCATAGTGATAGTATATTTTCTTTTATTTTGATCCATGATATGCAGTGTATGATGATGAAGAATCATGATTGGTATCTGGAGATATGGTTGTTGAGGTTTGTCAATGGTTGAAAGAACAGTTTGAGTATCTGTTTATATATATGATCATACCAGTGGGATATTAGTTAGTGAATTCAGGAATTTATTTGTGTCTTTATGATTATATATAGTGCATTTAGATATATCATTGTCCTACACTTAATCCCATGTAATATGATTAGGGTTATACATTTTTTTGGATATTTTGACTCTATTTTATGACTTTGATTTGAGGGAATAGTGTTCCCATTATATGGATTATGTCTTATATTCTAGTAAAAAACTATTAGAATGTTGAGTGGAATGTCGAAAATCACATGTTCCTCCTACTAATACCGGTATTCTATGTTTGGGTGTCACCATGTGCTTTATATTTTTACATCTATGATTGGAATCTGATAAGAGAAATATTATGGGGGAATAATAAAAAGAATGATTCCCATGAAACAAAGTAATAAAATCTAATTAAGGGTGAGGTTGTATGTTTAATAAGAATTTTAAATTGGGAATCACACTAATTCACCCAGCCCCTCCGCCCATAGATTTCTTGAAGATATTTATTACAAAAAATTAATAACAACAAGTCCTATGGTATCCTAAAAGTTCTTATTTGGAGGTAAATCCATTACATTTTTTTGAGTTTTTTCCACACATTATATCCCAGATTATACCTCCTATTTTTCATGGTGTTTACTTTGGTAGGTCAAAAAAAGATATGTTTTTCTTTATATTTTATTTTTTTAAATATTTGTTGAGTATATTGTTTTTAATGATTATTTGGAAAGGCGTAATGAAATATTTCATGGTGTGAAGACATAAAATATCATTCTTAGAGTAATAATACTCACAATGACCATTCATTATTCTAGTTTATTTGATATATGGAATATTTTGGAAGAATATTATTTTAAGTCTATAGAGACTATATATGTTTTTTATCTTTAATAGGAGGATATAAAATTTTTTATGATGATATTTCAATAGATATAATTAGAGAATATTATATTATGTCAAAAGGAAAAAAAGGGCAGAAAAAATAATAAATCTCTTGAGAATAATAACTTTATATTTGAGTTATGCATCATTACAATTATTAATAAAATACTTTTACCACTATTTAACAAACTTATTATAAATTAGAAGAAATGGATTCCCCCATGGAGTTTTAATGGAATGACAATTCTTGTGATGATGTGGAAACTATATCAAGTAATTAAATTAGAAAAGTTTCCTATATAAAGAAATATGAAATCCAATATTTACATGATATGGTGAAAATGGTAAAAGTGATCTACTTAGTGAAGTTACACATGAGTTTGGAGGAAAATTTTAATGGAAAAGGAACTTAAATAAAACTTTATTCCTATAAATACTCAAATTGAATAGTGGATTTCATATAGTAAAGAAGCTTGATCAATGATGATGTATATCAGTTCCCATATAAATGACAAGAACAAAATGGTCAACAAACTTGAAATTTGGTTGAACACCTCGAATGGGAACTCATAGATCCCACACATTTCAACCTCAACAAGTAGAGTATAAAAAATTTAAAATGTATAATCATTTATGAAATGGAAGGTTCAAGATAATTTTGGAAGTGAAGGTTCTCAAAGAAAGGTGTAAATTAAGTGATAATATTTTAGAGTTATAGGGAAAACCACAAATATATTTTTATAATCAATATTTCTCAATGGTAGAAGTAAATATGTTGCATCATCTCAATCATGGAATGACTATGCATGGTTTTATTTATAGATAGTTATTTTATATTCACTAACCCTTGAGATACGTTGAGGCACAATATTAATAGAAAAAATAAATATTCCATGAGAAAATACCCCATTACATATCAAGTGGGGGAAATTATGAATGTAATAAAAAAATAAATTTAAAAAAATAGGTTTATGATGCAAGAATATTAAAAGGAAGAAAGGATATAGGGGGTGAATCATAAACCACTTTCTATGTTTGTATCAAAATAATAATAAAATAAAAATTAAAAAATAAATAGGATTAACAATAATATCCCATTTATGACCAAAATGAGGATGGACTCAATGATAAATAACATCAATGTGGTATTAGTGGATATTAATGTGGAAAAAATGAATTATTTCTAAGTGATCTCACAAACACCATTATATGGAAAAAAGGTAATGATCGATGGATGAAACATATTATGGAATTGGAAGGATAATGAATTATGTAATAATGATGCATTAAATGAGGAAAGAAATACATTAGTGATTAGTCTCAAAATGGATATTTTTTCCAAGACAAAAGAAGAAAACACCACTATCTAGGTTTTTATACTAATAATTTTGGAAGGAAATTAAAAAGTATATATATAATGAAAAATTAATATATAACTTTTGAAGAAAAAAATAGTATGTGTTCAATGGAAAATAAATTCAAGGTGGTATTATTGGATATGAATTATGAGAATCAATTATAATTCTTAAGTGGGATCACCAATAACACTATATGGATAATAGGAAATATTGGTGAAAGAACCTTTATATGGTAGAGTAAGTATAATGAAGGATTAAAAAATGATGTATCAATTTAAGAAACATACATGAGAGATATTAGTCTCATAATGGAGATTAATACAAAGATAAAATAAATGATTGATGTATAATAAAATAAATAAAATGGAATTTTCAGAAGTGATATCATTCAAATACGATGGATAGTTCATTAGGGCCAATTAATTTCTTCTACTTTTGTATTGTAAGGAAATATTCCCCTCTTAATTTACATTATTTGTAAAAATTTAAATTGAGTGACATAGATTTAAGGTGGGATTGATTTATAAGGTATTTTAACTTTAATGAGGTCAGTGCATTCTGATGAGATAAATGCATGAATTTGTGTCATTAAAATTATAATCAGTATTAAATTCTAATCTAAATAATTTAGGTATTGTTTTGATAAATATTTAATTGCAAGTAGTGATGATGAAATTCAAGTCTTAAAGATCAGGATATAAAATTTAAGAGGTGGAGAGGGATAATATATAAATGTGTTAAATTTATTCAAGAGAAATATTATACTAAAAAACTAATATCTGGAATATAACTAGTGGTTATTGAACCTTAAGAAGATGGAGGACAACATGATGTAGTAGCATCAACATTCCTGGAGGAGTTCATGTTTTAATTTTCTGTGAAATAAAAATATAGAATCATCTGGTTTTTTAGGGTATTAAAAGTTTCTCAGTGGAGAATATTGTTATTATAAGTGGTGTTAGAGATGAAATAATTTAGTATGTGTTCTAATAATGATTCAAATGATGAATATAATTATAAGGAATGTGGATAATCCTTGTGAAGAAAATGAATATTTTTCTCATTAAGTGGTATCATTAGTTTATTATAACAAGTGCTATTAATTGGATATACATTTGGTATGAATTAGATTATTTTTTACTTTACTGATTACTTATTGATGATATTTTTTAAGTGTGATTGACATAACATGGAGATATTTAATAGAAAAAATTTCAAGTTGCATAAATTTATGGATGTAGGTGACTAGCAGGGATAGTGTCAAATTTATTAATGTATAATCCTATCTCATACACTGATATTTACCTCGATAAGTTTCAAGGAATTTTTTATGTCTCTTTATGAAGTTGTATGATCAGATACTGAAAAATATTAATAATGAAACCACTTTTGGAATATATTTTTATCATAAAAATTTTTTGAATTATTTTGAAAAAAAATGTAAAATATTCTTTGGTTTACATATTTTGGTGAAAAACATGGATCAGAAGAGATATTGGGTTTTAAAATAAATAATTTCATAAAGTTGTAAACATAACATAATGTTTAATGAAACAGTTGAAATCATGCGTAAAGATAGTTTATATGTGATTTAAAATTCCATATGGTTTTGATAAGATATAAATTCATTAATATACATAAAGGATGTAAAGGAGTTATATTAAGTATGAGAGTTCAAAAAATATAGATTTGGATAATTGATCGAGGGGCAATACAATGGGAGATTAATTGGGAATTAAATAAATTAATAAAAAGGGATAAGTTTTATTTCATTAAATAAATGGTGTAAGTGTGTTTTTGTGAAAACCTATAGATATTTTAGAAAAATTCATATGAAGTTACAATTTAATTTTAATTTTCTAAGTGGGATAGTATAAATTCATCATAAATTCCTGTAAAGTGTTTTGATATTATAAATAAGGGATATGAGTTATCACTAATGTATAGAAAATAAATAGAGATGGATTTTTTGTATAATTGAAAACAACATCTAGAGGGGGATAATGTTGTCACCATAGGTTGTATGTTGTATTTTTTTCAATTATTGATATTTTGGAATTAATTAAATGTTTAATAGGTTGGAAATAATTGTTAACATATGGATGTGTATATGGATAAATGAAGATAAACATGGTTATTATGGTACAAAATCCAAAAATGCATGAAAGTTTTCAGACCAAAGGAGATATAGTGGAAGGCTTTGGGGAAATTATAATATTGAAATAAAGGAGTATATTCCATGTGATTAGAAATTAGAGATATGTTAATTCATTAATAAATATTAATGTGGTTATTGTTATTGGTAACAAACATTGAGATTGATGCATATTAGTGTCATGTTTGGAATTTGTGTATGGAAATGAGCATGGAATTAAATTGAAGATCAGTTTAGGATATATTTGAGTCACCATAATCACTATGTGGAGTAATAAAAAATGAAATGTAATTTTGTCTTTTTTATATAAAGGATATGGAAGAAAAAACATGAAGGGTGTTAAATATAGCTTGAAATTATATTTGATAAAGATAGTTTTATTTATTCTGGTATATCATAGAATCAGAATAAGTGCAGTGAGTATAGTATCATGTTTATATGTATAGAGGTATATTTTAGTTAATCATAAAAATAACCCTATAACACATTGTTTCATGTGATGATTATTTCATACGAGTAAATTTGAGCTATGTAAATGTAAAATGAGTTACTCGCATGAAAAAATAATAATTGTGGCATTGTGGAAGTAGATGTTATACTGTCATGAAGACCCAGTGGAACATTAATATATCTTTAAAAGATAAAATTTATTATAGCATACCAAAAAGTTTATATCACACCACATCTAGTGATGTGGAATAAAGGACCACACTACAACCAAAGGGATTACATTATGTGTATGTTGATTGTTTTATGAGGGTGGAGGATCGTGAAATTTTAATGTGTCTATGTTTAATGATAGATAAAACATTGTTCTATGATGAATTGTTTCATGTCACAATGAATTTATGGTTTGAAATTTCTAAAACGAATAAAACATTGATATTAAGAGAAGGATGAGAGAACAATATGATTTTTAGATGATTTGAGAGTTTGAATAGTGTCAGGTTTTAATGAGGAATATCACACCATGATTAGTTGAAATCAAATACATATCACACTATAAAGTAGATCATTACATTTTGATATAGGTTAATTGACGTTTTTATTAATTATTCAATTTTTATTTAAAAATAAAAGGACAAATATCAAGAATGGGGAAAGATAATTGAATTGGAAAGAATAATTTGACCACACTAATTCATGGGGGCACCTAGCTAGATCAAAAAACATAATATGGAAAACAGTGGATCATATCTATTTAATGAATCGTGTATAGTTTGATGTTTTCTTAAAAACTAATATAGTATGTCTAGAAAAAAAATATGATTAAAATCTACATATTTATATCTAATACGATGAAATTTATGGATTATTGAAGAACTAATAATTGTTGTGTCATTTCATTGATATATCCATCTATTGGAGAAGAAGATAACCCATAATAACATAATTATATTCCATGAATTATATTACCATTTTGAGTTCATATATTTTAATCTCTCTATGAGGATTCATTATAATCTAGATTTATTAAAGAGGAAGTCCAATGAATTGGATTTCAAGGTCACCCCTACTCTATAATTGTGATGCACAAAGATTTAATTTCTTAAGTTGATCTAGGGTAGGCCTAAAATTCTATAAATTGGTCTATTCCTCAAAGTGTTTCATTGTAAAGTAATAAAATATATTTTTCCGTGGTTGATCAGTGAGAAATATCTAACTATTATTCATTATATAATCCATGGAATGAAGTGACCATGACCAAAACTTTGTATCCACCAAAAAGCGCATATAATGGTTTTTGGTACATTGGCATATCGATGTGTGTATACTCCTTGAATGTAGACTATTATGTTTTAACAAGAAAAATATATGTATTTTATTTGCTTTATATTTCTCCATCTATGGACGATATTATGTGATAGTGAGATTAAGGAATAATTAAAAATTAAATGAGTTTCTTCCAATCCAGAAAAAATATACGATGAAGGTGGGGTTGAAGTAAAAGAATAGGTTTAAATTGGGAAGAAATGTAATTCACCACCTCTTAGGGGCCCCAAAGGCATTCACTATAACACATTGGTCCCAAAAACTTTAATTATTAAATATTGATTACTATTAAAATAGTTATATATATATATAATTACCCATACATAAACATATAAAATTACATTTATAAAATATAATATATAATCACATATATATTATTATATATAAGTACAAATTTTTTTAATCATACGTAATTAATAATTAATAAGATATATTAAAATATTGTAGTGAATAATTATTAATAAAAAATTAATAATAGTGTATTTTTAAATTATAATTTTTTAATAAAGTATGAAATATTAAATAAAAATCATTTTTTATTTTTTATTTTTTATTTTTTATATTTAAATATATATATATTATAATTTATTATTATTAATTATTATTAATTTTAATATATTTAACAACAATTCTAACAAATCCACAACTGAAATTTAATAAAAAAAATTAGTAATGTTTTGAATCACCAATTAAAAACCATCATGAATTAGGGATTTTTTTCACGATCCACTGATAAAAAAATAAAAAAAAATATTTAATAGTGATTTTGAAAACTTCCACTAAATTATTTTTTTGGGTATTTTTATCTACATTTTTAATATATTGTTTCATGGATATATTTTCAATCATTATTACTAATTCTATGATTTCTTAATCTCACTTTCCATTAAATATTTCTTACATATGAAGGTGTGAAGGGAATATTTTTGTCTCTCTTTTTTTACATTTTCCACTAGATAACATTATCTTATCACTTTCTCCTATATTATTTATTGTTATTCCATTTTAATATTTATTATAAAATTATTCATTGAAATAACATATTTTATTTCTTTTACCCTTTTCAAACCACTAATTAACAATATTTATCTTGTAAAAAATGTTAAAATAAAGTAAAATTTTCTTTTTAATTTTCACACAATTTTTTATCATCATATGATTGATTTTGAAACTATTTCTATTTACTTTTATGTGATACCCATTTTTTCTAGGATCACGTGAATTAATAACCAACACTAGGAGTGGTTAATGAATGGTTGTAAATATTCTTCTTTCAAAATATAACTCCTCTCATTCTTGTTCATCAAAAGACTCTCAACTCACTCAGTGAAAAATATAAAACATATGTCATGAAATTTTTTTAATTATATTCTCATCTAATATAAATGATTGTTTACTAAATGTATTATGGTTTTTATCCAACAAACACACACTGAAATCTTATTTTATTTTCACTGTGATGCTACTGGTAAGGGTATATCCTTAAACTCTCTATAATTATGATACCAACCAATTCAAACAAGAATCCACTTATTACATAATATTATGTAATAAATATTCTTGTAGAATGATTTTAGAAATCATAAGAACAACATAACATATTTACAATTAATCATATATTGCACCTGGGAACAACTATTTACTCATATATATTAAATAGAAGAATCTCACATATCCTTTAAAATCCTCAGGTTAACAGAATGAAAAATCATATTTATTCTTACAATATCCAAAATACATTTTATGTAATCTCTTGTATGACATAATTACTTATATGTATCTTTAAAATTAATCTTAAATATCTTATGGAACTTAAAATTTTATATTATCAACCAAAAGATTAATCTTATGTAAACTTTGAGTAATTATTTTATAACACATAGTGAATTATGAGATACTCTTATATATGTTATGGAAGATATTATATTTCATATAAAATATGTTATGTATCATAGTGTCAGATTTTCTTTTCTACATATGTTCTCTTATGAATCTATGTGAAACATTTCAGGGTACTTTTTCAATTTCTACATTAAAATATATTATATTTTTTATTATCCATTTTTATAATTAGCATGATATTAGATGTAAACTAAATACATCCTCAAATCAATTTAAAATTCTTAAAAATTTATTTCAACTTCTATGCACTCATTTCTAAATATATTCAACTAACTTAGTATTCGGCCAAATATATTTCCACATAATCATATATATTAACCAAAAATACAACATCATCCTTGACAGGATCAGCAGTTTTAAAATTGTTTTATGTCAATGGATATATTATTTAATGGAATCTTCAACATTATTTAATTAGATTTTTTATTTCGTTGACTTTAAAAAAATTGTAATGTAAGCCATTTTATTTTCATGTGTTAATAATTAAATGTTTTGATGGAGTTTTTCATGTTTATGTGCTACATAAATGTACAGTTATATTATTATGAGATGGGTGGACCCAAAATTATATATCCATTTAATTTATTTCATAAATAGTTTTTCTTATTGTATGTTATGTTATGGGACATGGGATATTATCCTAGTACTCTATATTATGGGACACGTTTATCTATTTTTTAATAATGGTCTTGGTAGAGAGTATTCAAATATGTTATAATATTATATGCTAATATATGTGAATCATTACTTTTTTATGTAACAAATTTATTTAATGATTCAGGTGATGAAAATATATACAAAAAGATATACCATGATGCGGTGATTTAGAACACATTGGGGTTTGTGTTCATAGGAAATTATTAGGTTTAATAGGGATTTCTAACATATAAACACATTGGAATAAAACTACAAACCCCAATTTAGAATATAATATTTCAATATATTACAAGTGGATATAAATAAAGAATAATCAGAAAAACATATCGTACACCAATTGATTTGGACAATAATTGTCTCTCACAAGCTTTTGATCAAGATCACTAAGATTTGGCGGAAAGAATCCATCCTCTAGAGGTAACTACAGATCATGTTAATCACTTGATGCATGGGTAGGACCCATCACAATACAAAAAAACATCTTGATCCTTTCTAAATGGCAGGTGAGAATAAGAATAATAATAATTTCAA
Source organism: Viscum album (assembly GCA_963277665.1). Classification (NCBI taxonomy): domain Eukaryota; kingdom Viridiplantae; phylum Streptophyta; class Magnoliopsida; order Santalales; family Viscaceae; genus Viscum; species Viscum album. The sequence continues at coordinate 345,894,054 of OY728141.1, forward strand.
CTATGAATAGTTTTTATGAATGGAACAACTTACTTAAGGAATGAAAGGATTTATATAGGCCCTAAAAACATCAACCAATTATCCTATATTTATTTATAATTATATAAAGGCTATTAAAATTTAAAATCATGAAACATTATGCTCAAGCACTCTAATAATCATTTAATTCTTAAATGATTACATGGAATATTTGAACTCCACAAATCCATCATCATATGATAAATAAAATAATAGGATAGTTTTGGAATGGGAAATTTAGGAAACAAACTCATTATAATATTAAATTATTATTATAATACCATGTACTTTACTATAGTGTGATGACACTCACCACACTATGGTGAACAACATGGAAGACCATGACATGGTCCAAACAACCTCACTGTGGTGGTTCCTTTAGTGCTCAATTACATCAATCTCTCATATCCACTAAATCTTCATATACTTTGAATCCTTTCACCTTATGTAACATCATATAAAATAAATTGTGAAACCATATGCAAAAACACATTTCAATTTCACAAAATGTTGCATCATGTGTAATAACTACTGAAAATGAATCCATAATGGATATTAGATACCATTCTAAACACTTTTTGGGTAGCTCAAAAATTTTAAAAACCATTATCTTTATATTAATTACCACAATATTTGACCATACAACCCTCTGTATCATTGGTAGTAAATATTAATTCCATAATTTATAATTTTATGTAATGAGTGGCCTTTAGAAAATCATTAATGCTACTCGATCTATAAATAAATATAGTTTGATCTCCATGAAAAACATGTATATCTATACTTGTGTCCACTTGATGCATAATATGATATTATTGAAATTTTATATGGTCTCACTGTTCAAGTCATATAGTAACCATGATAAATGAAGTGTGTCAATCCCATATAGAAATTCATACTTTATTGATTCCCTGGTTATAGACTGACCTAATCACTGAATACATCACATGTCATGCATATTAAGTTTATGTGAACATAATATATCCCACAAATAAAAAGAAAATAACATAACATATACTATCTAGGTAAAACCATACACTTCCTAGACTATCTTAATTGAGGGTCCAGAAGTCACACTCATCATATGAGATGAAAATCCCATATTGGTAAATCTCAAACTGATTACATGTTTAGAAACATACCCAGACACACCTAATTAGCTAAGGATCAAGACTTGTATAATAGTGGTATAAAATTATGAAGTTTATAAATATAGGTATCTCACCAACCTCAAGTATAGGAAAATACAAATATGAAACATACACCCCCAGTATATCAAATAAATAGTGTAATCCACTTTATGTGGTGCACACTTGGGGGGTCATGCAATAAAAAACCATTTTTTCATCAATATAATATTTTATATCTATATCTAAATTCCTAATAAATTTATCCATAACACTTTTCACAATATTGAATACTCTAGGAAGAAAATTGGTTAGGGATAACTCAAATTTTGAGATATTAATTATCATTACACTTCGCATAAGATATGCATCCAATGTAAAAGAATGATAATATGGATTCTTCCATCTGTATAACATGACAAATTTAATATTATTAAAATACTATATGAATACCTAAAAAATCATGCATAAGTTCTTATAAAACCATATTATATATGATAGACTTCCATATCATCCTTATAATTTCTATGATTTTTTATTAAAATCGTTACTACTCTATGTAATTCCATCCATATCTATAAGTTATCACCTCATAAATCCCTCTAAATATACTTTTTTATTTTGTAAAATATATAATTAAATCTAGTTTTGAATAAGGGATAGGCATACAAATATTGTTTCCAATTTTAACTACCTTGAACAGGAATTCAAACATATTTACTTCACAACATCAAATATTATGATATAACAAACATATTTTGTTTAATTAGAACTCTTTATATGTTCACCAACATCATAATTTCTAAAACCTTTCCAAAAAAATTTAAGATAATTTTGTTAAAAAATTACTCCTTACAATGTTTACTAATATATCCTAAAATATTTCAAGATGCAAAGGGATAATAATTTTGTTTTTGGAAAAAAATATAACACTTTATATTTCTAATTACCAGTGTAATGCCTCGGCTCTGAAAACTGCCCAAAGGCACCCCATACTCATTGGGTCACATGGATTCAAGAACATTTACCTGATTTCCAAAGGCTACTAACTAGCAGTGAGGGCCTTGGGTGTGATAGTGGGGAAACGATGCCCCCATTGGAAGAGTAACACAATTGATGTAAAACACACAACAATATCAGAAGCTATAATAATATAGGAAAACAGTAAATAGTATAAGACTGAAAGTAAATAAAATCTGGATCACATTTTTAAATGATTCATGATACATATGTCTAGGAAAGCATCCAAACATGTCACAATGCTAGAATACAGTAATAAAGTAAAGTACACAGAAAAGCATGTAAATAGATCCATAGCATCCCAAGCCTCAGCTTGGTCCCATGCTCCCAAGATCTATAGTAGTTAAGTACCTGAAGTAGAAGGGTGCTTTCCCTTATCTATACCTGTGGAAATATAATCTATTTGGTCCCAAAATCATGACCCAAACAGTGTGTGAGACCAGTCCTAGTAGGCAACCACCCAATGATATGTGCCTAATAGTCAGTGAATATATATGGAAGGAAATAAGAAAAAAAAAGAAGCAGTATTCAAAGAAGTACACTTTGTAACCATCATACAAATTCAATTGCATTCATTTTCATATATCAAGTAAGTAGCTAATCAGAAGTAGGTAACCCTCTGGGAATTACTCATAGCCTAACCCCTCTGGTTCAACCAAACAAACACAAGCAACCCTCTGGGAAATACACACTGTCAAAACCCTCTGGTTCAGCTTTAGAAAATACACTCTAAGGAAGAACTCACCATCAATTCCCCTTGTGGTCTCGTATCGGTAACTAATAGGCACTTCTAGGAAGCACTAAACGTCTAATTCCCCATGTGGCCTACATCGAGGACCTACAGACACTCTGAGAGAGCACTTACATCCATCCCCCATATGGTCTCAGAGCGTAACAGTAAAACAAACACTCTAGAGAAGCCCTCAACATCAATTCTCCCTATCATCTACTACACAAGGTTCTCACAGCCCGGTGTAAGTCAATCATGTACAACAATACATGGAATCCAATGTAAACCTCAATAACTACTTGTCTAAACAATCTACAGCATATCATAGCATGTGAGATAATAATCACTCCATCATAATAATACTAGGCATGGAAAGTATAAATCCTAAAAGTCAACTAGACCAAACTGTCAAAACAAGAAAACATGGGAAATCCTTTAATAGCATGGAAAAATTAACCATATTCATAATGATACAACCTCTATCCAAAGAAACAAAGTATAGAAGAAAAAACATGGTTAAAAACAATAAACATGCAATACCCCGTTATTTGGTATTGGGAACTTTTACACATAAAATTCAAATAATACCAATGGAAAGGCACAAACCACTTACCTCGTCATCGTGAGATCGATATACGTGAATCTTCGACCTTGAATCACCCTATAACGTTGTATATCTACACTAACGTTAAAAATTTTATACTAAGAATAACTCATGAGTGGGAAGAAATTAGAAGTTGATGTTCTAGAAGAAGGAAGAACTCCCCGATGTGGATCCAACACAACTGACAAAGTTCCATTCATTGAACGGACGTCAGGTAGGGGGCTCGGAGAAGATCTGTGTTCGTACAAATGCTCTCGGATGATATGTGAGAAGAGGAATATAGTTCTATCCATCAGACGTGACCCTTATACATTGAATAAAAAAAATAGAATGTACACTGAGTGTTCCTTAAAATTACATGGAGTGTACTTTCCTTCTCCGGCCTCCACTATAGGCAGTCTCTAGGTCACCACACATGGCTGAGTGCTCGAATGTTACACGACCAGCAGATAGCTATGTGCAGAAACTGAGTATCCAATGTGTACTTATAAGTACATGACGTTTACTCTATAAATTTGTAGAAACTAATCTTTTCCACACAAAAACAGAAAGAGAAGAAAACATATCTAAAAAAGAAGATATGGGTTCTTACAAACTTAACCCCTTAAAGAAATATTTCCCTGAATTTCCCTAGCAAGGTGGTGTAGAAGAATAATCCTCAAACAACTCTGGCCCATGTGGTCCTATATCGTCCTCCCTCTCCAAAGTCTTTTTATATACTCTCATGTACTTCTATAGCACTCATATTATAGGAATAGACCAGCCACAAATAACCTTCACACTTTGATCAACAATCCAAATAGGATACTCCTGGAATGAGGATTCCACCTCTAACTCAACCTCCTTGGGATGAAAAAAATGGTACGGATATGTGAAGTAATGTCGAAGCTGAGAAATGTGGAAGACATAATTCATATTCTAGTACATCTAAGGTAACTATAGACAATAGGCATCTGGTCTGAATCTCTCCAAAATCTCAAACGGCCTGACGTACCTCGTTGAAAGCTTACCCTACCTCCTAATCATCATGTGTCCCAGCCTCAGTGTGACACGTAGGAAAACATGATCTCTGGCCTCGAACTCTAAAGGTCATCTCTGTCGATAAGCATAATACTTCTGTTGAGACTGTGTAGTGGTTATCCTTTTACTAATCAACTTTATCTTCTCTATGGTCTCCTGGGTAAGATGAGGTCCCAACATAGCTACCTCTCTTGCCTCCATCCAACATAAGGTTGATCAGCATTGATGACTGTACAAAACCTCATAATATGCCTTATGAATAGTTTCTTGAAAACTGTTATTGTAGGAAAACTCTACAAGAGGTATGTGCTTCTCCTAAGAACCTCTAAAATTCATGATTCATTCTGAAGGATGTCCTCAAGCATCTAAATCCTATGCTCGGACTGTCCATCTATCTAGGGATGGTAAGTTATACTGAGAAGTACCTATGTACCCAAAGCCGTCTGAATTCCCTTCCAGACCTCTGATGTAAAACATGTGTCCCTTTCTGAAACAATGTAGTGTGGAACCCCATGTAGATGTACAATCTATCAGATGTACAACCTTCCCATCTCAACAGAACTGAAGGTCTCCTTGATCATAATGAAGTGAGAAACCACTGTGAGTCTGTCAATGATAACCAAAACTACATCATTCCCTTGAGGAGACCTTGGAAAACATTTCATGAAATCCATTTCAATATTATTTTATTTCCACTCAGTTGTGGGTGACTACTTCAAAATCCATGTTGGTCATTCATTGTCTTCCTTCACCTACTGACAGGTGGAAAACCTCATAACAAAAACAGCAACATCTCTCTTCATACCTGGAAAAAATACTTACGGGGTAGATATTGATACATCTTGGTGACACCAGGATGAACTACCCAAACTAAGCAAAGAAGGCCTCCCATCAACTCCATGCGTATGTCTGTTGGCACCCACATGCGTCCATAAAAATATAGGATCTCATCCTCACCAATAGTCCATCCAGGAATAGAGTCCTCTCCTGACACACTCACCCGTAGGACAAGGTCATCATAAAATGATAGTTTCCCCATTTTTACATGATCAATAAGAGCCGAGGTAATAGCTACATAAGATATAAATGTCTAGCCATGTCTATCATGCACCTCTAAATGCATCTCAAAGAACAGTTCCAGAAGGTTCCACTCACTGCTGGCCTCTTGAACTACCTGTATCTGAGTCCTCCTGCTCAATGTATCAGCCACTACATTGCCCTTCCTAGGCATATAGGAAATCTCAATGTCAAAAGAATGAAGCTACTCAACCCAGATTTTATGTCTCAAAATCAAGTCATTCTATAAGAATATATACTTGAGACTTTTGTTTTCAGTGAAAGCTACAACTTGCACTCCCAACAGGTAGTGTCTCCAACATTGTAAAGCATGAACCACTAAAGCCAACTCTAGATCTTGTGTTGGGTAGTTCCTCTCATGTAGCCTCAACTACTGAGACCTGTACGCAACGAATCCTTCTACTTTCATATGCACAACTCCCAGCCCAATACCTAATGCATCACAGTAAATAGTATAGCTCTTTCCCAGCTCTAGAAATACCCAAATCAGTGTTGAATTCTACCTCCCTTTCAGCTTTTGAATTTCTAACTCACAATATTCTGACCACAAGTACTTCACACCCTTCTTATTAAGTCCCTTCAATGGTGCTTCTAAGCATTAAAGTCTTGTATGAAATGTTTGTAGTAACTCACCAGTCCTAGAAAACTTCGTAAATCAAATACGTTCTTTGGCTGCTCCCAGGAAACTACTACTCTCACTTTCTTTGGATCTACTAATACTCCTGACTCTAAGATAACATTAACCAAGAAGTAAATTTAGACCATCCAAAATATTTATTTTGAGATCTTAGCATATAAATTATGATCTCTCAGTGTACTTAGAACAATCTCAAGATGTGTGGCATGGTCGTGTCGAGTGTGAGAGTACTCCAAGATATCATCCACGAAGACTACCACAAACGAATCCATGTATGGATGGAACACTCTATTCATATGTGCCTTGAATAATGAAGGCACATTCATGAGATCAAACGGTATAACCACATACTCGTATAGACCATACCTACTCCATAATGCTTTAAGAGTTACATCTGCTGGTCTAACATGCAACTGATGACAACCAAATCTCAAGTCAATATTCAAGAACACTCAGGCCCCTCAAAGTTGATCAAAGGGATCATCAATCCTTGGCAAGGGATATCAGTTTTTTACAATCAACTAGTTCAACTTCTGATTATCCACACAAATTTGGAGGGTACCATTTTCTTTTTTCGCAAACAGGACATGTGAACCCCAAGGAGAAGTACTGGGTCAGATGAACCCCTTAGACTGCAACTCCTCCAATATCTTCTTAAACTCATATAACTCTGGTGTAGCCATCCTATAAGGAGGAATGGACACCGGTGCTGCTCCTTACACGAGATCAATATAAAATACCACCTCTCGCTCCAGAGGAAAACCAGAAAATTTCTTTGGAAATACATCTCTAAAATGATCCACCACTAGAGGAAAGTCCATCTGTGAAGTCCCCTAGTCATCCAGATATAGAATAGAAATTTGGGTTGTAATTTATCAGAACCCATGTTGTTTGGGTCCTTCTATGCTCACTTGGACCTCCCACTCACCCATTTGAAGAAACAATCTTCCCTCTAGTGATGTGAAACTCACCCAACGACAATAGAAATCGACAAATTCTTGGAAGAGAACTAACCAGTCCATACCGAGAATGACATCATAGCCTATCATCTCTAGGAAATAAAGGTCCCATAAGAAGTGACATTCAAAAAACCTGTTGAGGGAAGTCCTTGAACATTCATACACTATCTGTACTTGTCCCCAACGGAGTTTCTAACGTCAATATATTAGAAGAAGAAAAGATACAAAGGAAAAGGATCTCCACAACAGCAATAGATATAAAGATATGGGAGACCCATATATCAAAAAGAGTATAAGATAAAACTGAGGCAACTAGGGTTGTACCTCGAATGGTAAAGGGTCCAGGATCCTTCTCTTGCTGGGTCTTCTCCACTACAAAAGTTTTACCTGCTTCGTAGCCCTATGACCCGGCCTGACCACTCAGAGCTGATCCACCCTCTTGTCACTGAATGCTTGGAAACTAGCTACCATAGCCACGACCTCCACCTCAACCGGAATGGCCAACATAACTCTAGTTCAGAGACTACTGATAAACTATTGGTTTTCTCCCAAACATGGAGTCATAGAAGAACCCCTATCACTAGTTGCTGGTGAGAAGATCTGACAGAAGCGTTGAAGATGGACCATCATGCTGCATGATTGGCACTCCACTAGGCCTCTCATGCAATGTGGCCTTGTATGCCCACTTGTCCCACACTGGTAGCACACCACCTGACTACCAGAAGAAGTGTCATGCCTCCTTGGATCTACTCACATAGACTCTTTGTGGCACTTCCTGCTGTTAGTAGGAGGGATACTAACTCGGCATGTTGAGCCTCCCAGGCTCAAAACTCTATATCCCCTTAGATTTCGCACCGTTATTAGTCCCTATTTTATTATATAAGTGATGGAAGTCAACATGAAGTTGTTCACCTATGATTTGATGTCGTTCCAGAGGCCATCCTCAAACATCCGTGCCAAAAATTACTCATCACCTCCTGGAATAGGCATGACTCATTGCAGCTCTGTGAAGCGAGAAGACAACTCTATGACTGAAAGAGTACACTACTCAAGACTCATGAAATATTAGGCTTGATTGTCCCTCAAAGTCTCCAGGTGGAAGTAGTCCAAAAACGAACATTGAAACTCGTCCCCTGTCATAACCTGCTAGCGTCTGGCCTAAGAAATCACATCCCACTATCTCTTGGTGGAGTCCCGAAGCATATACATCGCGGGCTTCACCCTCCTATATGGAGGAATCTCCAGATGATCAAAGATGTGAAGCATGGATTCTAACCATGAATCTGTAGCCAGAGGTCCTCCTTCCCATATGAAGGTGGGAGTATGCTTCTACTGGAAAACCCGTGTCAACTCTTCCATTGAAGGGGAAAGATGCAGTACTCCTTGGAAGGTCTGCATAAACCTCATAAATCTCCCTCGGATCTATGCCTCATAAACTGTGTCTATAATGATGGAACAATCTATCCAATAGAATTAGGACATGTGTTTGGGTAATAATAATATCATTTTTACCCTTAATTTCCCTATTTACTTTTAACCGTGGTAAAAAAAAGTAAAAAGTTACTATTCACCAAAAATTATTTTCATCTCATTGAACCACATTTTACTTACTGACATCAACCGTGTCTCTCGTATTTTTTAAATTCCACTCACAGAAGTGGTAAAATTATGTTTTATGAAAAAATCATTTTTTTAACTACCACATAGTGGTTTCACTATTCATCAAAAAATTAAAGTTTCCAGAAAAATACAAAAAATTAGTCCTAAGATATATTTGATATTATGAATTCAAAAATGATGTCTATTTTACCAAATTCAAAACATATCAGTTGCATTAATTAATTTAAAAATTAAATCCCGTCGTCAAAACAAATAGCGGGTTTTTAAGAGATAATAACAATCAAAATATTGACACTTGTTTATATCTGGTTTAAATGTGAAATTACATCCAATGACCAAAATTGTATTAAATTGTAAAAATATATTCTAAATATATTTTAAAACCACTAAAATTAATAATTTATCACTATTAATTATTTCTATTGAAAATTTTGTTTTTAATTACAATTTAGTAATTTTCACTATTCATCAAAATATGAAAGTTATCCAAAAAGTACCAAAATTTCTCCTTAAGCTAATTTCGATATTCCGAATCCAAAAATGAAGTCCATTTTGAAAACTAAAATTTAAAAAATTGGTTATTACTATTCATAACGGCTATTTTTTATAATATTTTAATAGCATATCGTTGTTTAGTGAAACTCGGTATTGCGTACTACACACGCTATCGAGGAAGGTCGCGATTGCGTGTAATGCAAGGCAAGTCAATGATGCATGTTGTGCAAGCTCCTTTTGGTGTAGCGTACAACACAAGACATTATTGAAATTAAAAATAATATTTTTCATAAAATCTCGGGGTGTTACAGAATAACAACATGTAACACAACTCATAAATGATATATAGATCTAAACATTACATATATATTAATTAATAATTTAAATATTTATGTATATTAATACCTATCACATGGAATTACTTATCTTTATGACTACTCACAAGTAAAGGTCTCAAGTTTTACATAGTAAAATAAATAAATTGTAAATCTACATAATTTGGTAAAACTACACGGCCTGAAGATCTGATATACAAGGCATGTAGTTATGATCTACATGGAATATATACCCTTCACTCTCTATCCGAAGTACACACCTAGAGATTCGGCATGTGATGCGTACTTAAGAAATCATGGATTACACGACATGTAGATCTGATCTAAAGGGAATGTAGATCTGATCTACACGACATGTATACCTTTCAGTGTCTGTCTGAAGTGCACACCTAGAGATTCAGCATGTGATGTGTACCTAATAAATCTTGGATTACATGACGTATCCAAGGGGCCACACACTATATTGAATTTGTGTTACACAGTCACCAGTCGTGTAGGCCATGTATGGAATACACAGCCCATCCATTACATAAAGAGATAGCATTTCATTTCCAATGGGCCACATGATGTGTAGTCTTATTGACCATGCACAACTTAATATCAATCAAAACACTTCTCACTAATGTTCTAACTAATTCCCTAATCAATGTCAAAACCCAAGTTTATTTTCAGATTAATTTTCATGCGTCTAGCATCACTACATGGTGTGCCAGGTTGATTAGATGACATGTTGTCTGGTGTTGTACATCCTGGAACCTTGGAACTTCTGGATGAGTTCCTCAATTATATTTTAATCATAAAATTTATTATTTCCACTAGATATGAGAGAAATGATAGAGGAAGAAACATATCTCATAATTCGAATTAAAAGAATGATTAATCTTGAATTGAAAAAAAATAGGAATGTTTAAATTTCTAACAAATCTAAATAATTATAAAAAACTATGTGCCCCCTCCGATACCACTTGTAAGTTCCAGACATAGTAGAAGCACGGAAGGGAGGTACCCAACTTTTCATTGGTCCATAATCAATGATTAATCTAAGATATATATGATGATGAACGTCATGACACATATAATTGAATCAAAGTAAATGCAAGAGATAGAGACCTGAAACCAAGAGATAGGAGATCAATACAAGTTTTTTATAATTAATTTCATTAAAATAATAATTAACTCCTAGGTTATTCTTTCTTCGTTGATGCATCCGGACATAGATCTACTGTACACTTTAATTTCATTATAGAAATCAATGGTATATTTCCTTTGGTGGTGATCCACACGTGTTCCACGAATCTCTAGATGTCACCAAATGAGTCTCTGGGTGAAAACACTGAAGATCATTGCACTTTCATCATCTGCCTTCAACCACCTTTAGAACTAATACCAAAGTGTTCTTCATGATCTAGTGGAGGAGGATCATTATCATCATTGAGAGTGTTTTTAGAGAAGGAAGAGCTCTCAAGGTCCTAGAGGTTTTTCTCCTATCTGTTGTGAAAAACCACTTTAGCTTGGAAAGGGTTATGAGAAAATAAAAAATTTGGGAATTTATATCACTAAGGTTAAAATAACAAAATTTTATAGGTGCCCTTATTTATTTTATTAATCCTATTGAAACCCCACATCAAATTAAAATATTTTTTATTTTTTATTTCTTGACATGTTCTTAACTTGTGAATTATAACCAAATATTATTTAATCAAATAATATTCAATATTATTATTTCCCACCAAAGACATAAACATGGTCTACCAATCCTCCAAAATATTTATTGGGTCTTGAATAATGTCTATTTATTTATTTAATAATTATCACTACACTATTCTCCAATAAATATATAAAATTTATATTCACTAAATAGAAAATAAATATTTATTAAATATTCCACCCAAAATATATTTTCCTAAATAACTAGTTTCAGAATAAATGTGATCATGGATCCATGAATAATTATTAGACCAAAACTGGGAATAATATTTACTCAACTTGTTAAAAAATAAATAATATATTATTTAATTGAAATACTGGATACACTTAGTGTGTGACCCTTTAGGCCTCTTTCTCAGTGACAATAGGCAGAGTAGCCTAAAGTCCAAGGATAGTGTTTAGTAACATGCTAAGGAACATATATAGAATGAAATTAATGCTGTAATGATATTCACCTCATACAAACTCCTACCATGTAATATAACTTCTTTTTCTCGGTATCTCTAATCAAGAACGTTTCATGCTAGTTCCATCAACCCATATGGTCTATTTTACTTTCTTTGACTTTCCATAAATTAAACTTTCCTATATAACACCATGTTCATGGATTTATTTAGGATATATCATTTCCATAAAAGGGAATGAGACATAAAATTCTATTAAAGAACATAAGGGAAAAAAACATCTCTCTTATTATTCATTAATGTATTATTACTCATAATGCACCCAACATATCCTACCTCTTTGTGAACATATGTTGTCAAGGTTTTTGTCAATACACTTAAATGTTCATGTCATAATAATCATTGATAGTAATATTAAAGTCTATGGACCAATACAAACATCCACATATGGAAACATATATTCACGAATAGTGTCATTGTACTTCTAGATTCTCCACCCATGATAGCATATATCATTTTTATCCCTCAAATGATATCATCTGACTAAAGAACTTATATTCAAGGATGGTGTCATAGTACTTTTGGGCTCTCATCATAACATGGATCTGCTATGACGTTTTAGTAAGCTACTCTTAGGACATTATCAAATACAATGTCAAATAGTAGAACAATCACGATGTGACAAGGAGTTTATAAATATTGAAAACCATGAATATAAGTTATCATAAATAAAAAATGATTTTGTTCCCGGTCACCAACTATAAAATCCTGGTAATAAAAGGAATCATATTCATTATAGTTCAATTGGTTTCTTAGTATGATGATGGATAAGAAAGAATTAAAGTACAATGAGAGAGATCTGGACCCAAGGGTTCGAATGTCGGTGAAATTGAGGGTCTTACACCAAAGTGGATGCCTATAAGATCTAGGGCCATAGGTAGGTGTCCTATGTATCATTTTTTTATATTAATTAGAAATATCATAGTTAATTTGAGGATATTCTCAAATATATTCACTAGAAAATATTATCTTGTCTCACGATGCTTTCCTGACATGTCCTGATTTCCTGCTTTACATATCCTAATTATCTATTTGACATGTTTTTGGTGTCTATATGACATGTTTGAGGATGTTCAAATATATCTCGGTTTCCTAATAGATGTATCCAAAGACAATTGCATTATCTAGATTACTTTTCTTGAGGATGTTTCATGATCTAAGTGGAATATTAGGATGACATCGTATGATCAAGGATTACATGTCAGGATGACATCACATGACCTAGATGTAATTCCTAGAGGCTATCACATGATATGAATGAATTATCTAGAGGACATCACATGATCTGGAAAACATGTATGGAGGACATCGCGGGATCTAGCATACACTTCTTTGGGACACCACATAATTTGGAAGACTTTTCCATAACACAAAATGAGTCTTAGTTGACATACCCTGGTGTCACCGAATACACGAGTGACATGTCTGGAATACATTGCAAAATTTGGCTGGCAAGCACTAGGGACATTAAAGGAGTTGGGTTGAATATCCATAGGTAGTCTTGTGACTATCATGACATGTTCTAGGAACATTACATGATCTAAGTGGCATGTTTAGAGAGTGTTGTATAACTTGGGAGACATGTACTATTGTTGTCGCACTATCTGTTTCAGTCATGGGAAGTGCATAAAGCTTATCATATCCATCTTCACATAATCATCCCATAATTTTCAATCTTTTTCCAGCCTTAATTTCATATTTCTCTCAACTTTTGTCCAGGGTTAGCTTATTTTAGGTTTCGTGTGACCCATTCAACATGAATTACCTCCTTCACCTAACCGAGATGACAGAATAAAAGTACATAATGTGATATATAGAGTGACCATGAAAATAGAATATTCATTTCAAATTATCCCTTGGTTAATTCCCCAAAGTTTAACTGGTAGAAGACCTTTTTGATCACAAGATGGGTGGACCTAATAAGTTATCTCATGTACTCCCATGTATATGTCTTCCATTGTGTTGTTTTTAATGGGTCGATTTAGGCCTCTCTACCACATTTATACACTACATTGTGCAGTGTGTATCTCAAAAATATGATCTAGAGTCTGTGGAGAGATTTTGGTGTCACTCACTTTGCATGATCCTCCCTTGGGTCATCCATGGACTATATGAAGACATTGATCATGAGAATGTTCTTCCCTCACAATGCTTATTTGACCAAATATGATCTAAGGGATTTTTCATAACCATGTTGATATTTCAAAGATTTTCCACTAGTCTGGGAAAACAGGTCTAAGAGTCTTCGCAAGATCAAGACTACTATAGAAAGGATTTCATGTGATCGAAGATAAATTTTCTAGGGTCCACTACAAGACTATAGAATCATATCAAGGGGGCGTCCATTGAATCAGGATGGATTTTTTATGGGGGATTTTTTTTTGAAAAATGGTGATCATTCGGGGCATGAAAACCCTTTCACATAATATTTATCATATCTTACCCACATAAGAATCTTCTACCTTTTCCCATTTTAGTTTCTTATTTATATTAGAAGGATATGATATCTCATGACGTAGGGTGATTTTTTATAAAGAAAAAACTTCTCTATCTCTTTGATGCATCACGTGATCAGTGATGGATCTTGAGGAGAATCTTGATCTCTTCTACAAACATCCAATCTTCATGTATGTTCATCTAAAGGGGCATCATATGTTGGGATTCATATGTTTGAGGCTCTTCCAACGATGGTGTTGACATTCCCACATAAATTTTTTCAGAAAGGTAGACATGTTGATAGGGGATTTGTGAGGTCTTTTGGGTCACATGATCACATCACATATATATCAATATAACTCGCCTTCAGATGAGGATTCTACCTTTACTTTATATGGGGATTTGTGTGATTGTCAGGAATCTTCTAGTTGATAAGTAATGTTATGTGGAGGAAGTTGTATTGAAGCCCATAAATGACCAACAATGATTATCATTCCACCTTCATAGTAAAATGGATCATTTCCCAAAGATTATTTTCATTATCCAAATACAATAATGTGCTATGCATGATTCCTTTTTATGACCATTCAATGTTCATGTGATTGTGTGTCCTTGTAAAGGTTATGAAATCTATGTGATTTGGCCCCCTTCTGTTCCTTTATTTTTCAGAGAAAATAATAACAATTTTATTATTATTTCATTGATTTTATATTTTATGATGATCATTCACATGCCATCAACAATCCCCCCCTCAGTGGAGATGTTCGTAAGGATAAGGGCTCGATTCAGAGTAATGTAAATGTCCACATGAGACATTAGGGATACTTCCAATTATTCTTTTGGGATAGGTTTAGTCTCCTGGTTTATTTTTGGTATTCCATGTAGAACAATATAAATAAGGGAGAAGTAGTGGTTCATTCTACCGGTGATTCAACTCTCAGAGCTCTTGAAGTTCTACTAATCACATAACCCCTTTTCAAGACCACACTGTAAGATATATTTAAAATACCTATCTATGATAACTAATCATAATATCTATTCACAAGAAATTCCCATATTACTATTTCATGGGTTTCATTCATGATATTTGATCGTGTGATCTTCTTTTTCATAGCACTTGTTTAGAAAAACCATGAATCACTTCATGGTAATTTCTCAAACCTTGGCCTAGGTCCTTATCCTCATAGATGTATTCTAGGTTTCACATTGTTTTCAAACATTTATTAATGATAAATCGATCATTATATGTTTCATGTTACCATATTAGATTCATAATATAAATATCATTATGATTGGTCACATGGTGGAGAGTTACCCATTGGGTTATGTGATCCATGAGTTATCATTTGGTCTTGTGGTTTATAAGACCTATATCAAGTTATGCGGTCATGAATCTATTCATGGTTTACATTATACACATGATTATACTAGAGTTATGAATCAATTTTGATGGTATCTTTATTTTTTATGAAATATACTTCTTAATTTTATACAGATGGATTCCATTTCCCCTACATCTTCCACCATGGATATTCATAGTGTCATAACTTTTTGAATCATAACTCTGACACTAGTTATTTTTTATCCCTTGAAAATATGGCTATAAAGAGTCTTCTCCCACAAGAACTTTGTAGATACCACCCATTATATAATTTTATTTTATATGGATTCAATAAATTAAATGATTATTCCATTCCCTCAGCTGAATACATCCTTCCGTCATGCAGGTTGATAGCCTCTATGGATTGCGTTCCAATGAATATTTTTGAAGGTATTAAATTGGTAATTATAAAATCCATGGGGTAATATTATATGTTGTTGAACAGCCATCTGGGTTCATAAGGTTTTGATTTTTCCCTCCAACCCACTACTTGAAATTATTCAAGAATATTTGTCTCCACCTTGAATAATCAAAAAAGTGGATGGCTCTCAAAATGGGACCTATGACTTGGTGGGAATTTCTCTAATGAATGAGAATGACTATTATATATAAGATAGAGTATCTTATAATTATATGATTAGGAACATACCATTCACATTTATATGTTCATATGGATTTCATTGTTCATCATCTATATTCAATCAGATCTTCTTAATGTAATAATTAGTTTTTAGTGCCCTGGCACGAATTCATTCCATCAATCCCATAGAGAAGTAGGAATAAACTATTAGGATATCTACCCACTACTAGAAAAACAGGTATTTGTGATGGGCTATTTGCGACGGGATCCCGTCGCAAATAGCCCGTCACTGAAAACGCCGTCGCAACTACACTTATTTGAGACGAGCCCGTCGCTAGAGCCTTTTTTTGCGACGGACATTCTCCCCGTCGCAAATTGTATTCCGTATTTTTGTAAAAAACTTTTAAATAGTTTTTGCGACGGGACCCGTCACAAATACCTTTTGCGACGGGACCCGTCTCAAATCACTTTTGCGACGGTTCCGTCGCAAAAACTATTTTTTAAAAAAAAATAAAAAAAATTATTAATACTAGTATTTGCGACGGGAATAGTATCCCATCGCAAATACTATAAATAGTATTTGCGACGGGACCCGTCGCAAATACTATTTTTTTAAAAAAATAAAAAACTATTAATAATACTAGTATTTGCGACGGGCATAGTATCCCATCGCAAATACTATAAAAAAAATAAAAAAAATAAATTATTAATAAATTATTTTAATTAATATAATAATAGAATTATAATTTACAAATGAAAATAATAAATTATTTTAATTACTATAATAATAGTAGAATTATAATTCAAAAATAAAAAATAATAGAATATTAATAAATGATTTAATTAATATAATAATATTACGATTATAATTCATAAATAAAAAAAATATTATTATGTTATTTTAATTAATATAAAAATAATAGAATTATTTTACATTCAAATATTAAAATAAGTCAAGTATTACAAAAAAATAATTAAATTATAATATTATAAAATTTTAATATATATATATAATTTTAATATATATATATAATTTAATATTATAAAATATAAATAATATTATTATTCATATTAATATTGTTATTTAAAAATATAATATTATTAATATTTTATAATGAGACCGAAACTACGAATAGAAAAAAAAAATTTGATTTCACAAATTTTATAACAGAAATACAAACTCTAATCTGAAGGAGGGGGGGAGGGGGGGAGGGGGGAGGTGGGGGATCTGCAGATGGTGGTGGAGGAAACTCCATCCCTAAAGCATGAGTGAGTCGGCGCATGTACTCCATCTTCTCCTGATGCTGCTGCTGCCACCGACTCGCCTGCTCCTCGTACAGCTGCTGCTGGCATCGACGCTCCTCCTCATGCTGCTGACGCATCTGCTCCTGCTCCTGTCGAAGACTCTCTATCTGTGCAGTCTGAGATCGCAACTGATCCTCATACTGTGTAGAAGAAGTTGCACGAGCTCCTCTCGAGCCGGACGCCGACATCGCAGCACTGCCATAATAATCTTCAGGAGTCAGTCGAGAGCTGATACCAACTACCCGGCCCTTCTCGAAGGCAACTGGGTTGCCTGCATCCATGCCGCCTCATCAAACTGACGGGCAGTGGTCTGATCTGATGACTCGGCCTGACTCTCAGGCCGGGCCTGTGCCGCTGCGGCCTCATATGACTCCTATAGTTGCAATTTAAAATTAAAATTGTGAATATATTATATGCAGTTAATTTTTAAACTTGAAAACAAATAATACTGACCACGATGTGATGCTGACGATCACCTCTGATCTCCCCAGTAGCAGGATCACTATACATCCTCCGATATACGTCGTACTCTGTAATATCGGGGTGCTCGACAGCCTATAGGAATAAAAAATAAACTGTTAATATTTATAGTTTTATAAAATATTTATAAATAATGTACATACCAGATGCTGTCTATGAGTACTGAAAGAACGACTCCCAGCTCAATGAGTCACCTCCTGTCTCCCCCGATTCTACCTCCCCACCGATGATCTCCTCTTAAAGGCACCACTCAACCAGTGCGCACATAATCCATCCCATACATGGGATGAAATATACTCTGGTCGGTGTGCTCTACATGACTCCTCAAAATCTGACACTCCTGCTTTCTTCATCGCAGCTTTTCTTAAATTGTGCAAAAACTGACGAAGGCGATCACGCATGGCCACCTCCCATGCCTCGTGGATGGCGTCACGCATGGTATCCTCGATCGGATACCATAAACCCTATAAATAAATAAAAATATCAAGTTAGAAATGAAATAATTTTCAAAATAAAAATTATTTATTTACGTACGTACCAACCAATGGCCGAACATGGCCGGCTGCACATCAATGGGAATCTGCTCTCATGTGGTCCACGGCTGAGAGAAATAGTTGCGCAAAATAGCGTTGCCCTGTCCGACTGCTATATGCGGAAAACTGAAAAAATAATAAACATTTATTATGTGAATAGATTAATGAAATCTTAGTCAAATCCACAGGTTATCACACAGGTTATCACACCTCCGTGTGCGTGGATCAAACCCAAGACGTGGACGTCGCTCGGGGACGGGGTCAGGAATCATCAATCGTGCAAGACCGCGCCCCCTCCGCATACTCCCTAGAGCGCCTGCAGGCTGAGGGTCATCTGTCAGCAACTCATCCGCATCAAAAGTCAGGTCAGCATCTGCCAACGCACGAAATGTGGCGTCGTCCATCTGAAACAGAAAATGTTAATGTTAGAAAATAATTGATAATTACTATTATATATACATATATACATATTATGATTGTATATAAATACCATGAAATGATATTAGTGTTCATCTTCATCATCATCTTCATATTCCTCCTCAACATCATCGATATCCATTCGAGTTACAGTTGCTTCATCTCTTACCGTTTCAAATTCATATGTGACATCATTAACATCATCGTCATCACCGACTCTTAAATGTGGGGTGTCGTCATCGATACTCATGTCTCTTTGTAAAAAAGATTGATTTTGAGTACTCTCTTGAAAAACTTCAATTCTTTGCACATCAGTGAAAGCACATTCACTTTGACTAAACTGATTGTCTCGAAATTTGATTTTTATTACACTCCACCAATCAGTCAAGTCTCTTGATGTTGCACAGTACTTTGCATAATAAACTTGATATGCTTGTTGAGCCAATAAGAATGGTTCATTTACTGCGAGAACACTTTTACATTTAATATCGATGATTCCATGAGTCGGATGAACACACACGCCTCTCTCTGTATCCAACCACTGACATTTGAACTTGGTTATGTAATGTTGTCCAAGATAACAGAGTTCAATGATTTCATCAAGTATGCCATAAAAGTCAACTTCATTTACTCGATGATGAGATCCTCTCAAGATAACTCCACTGTTCATTGTTTTTTTCGATTCCCCATATGCATGTGGGTGGAATCGAAATCCATTCACCACATATGCATTATAAGTTTTAACAAGTTTGGAAGGTGGGTTACTCAATACACACAGACGTTTGTCAATTTTATCAGCATGTCGAGACACCTAAAAATTTGTGAAATAATTATCAATATAGTGAACTATACATTTAATGAGTTGCTAAAAGATAAAGAATTTATGTTACCAGTTTTTGAAACCACTGAGAGAAATTTTTCAGTCGACGTTCTTCGAGAGCAGCTGCTGTAATTTGTGGAATTTGTTTCTTGATATGATTATCATATAGCCTATAAAAACCAAAGTTATTTATTGTAACATAAATGATAGAATAAGTGATATAAACACTTACAGTACAGCTGATGTCATCTCTTCACAGTTGAGCAGAACATACGTATGAGCTCTCTGATTTTCATCATCTGAAAGCCAACGTTCATAAACTCCACCAAAACTAAGATCTGACTGGTTGAAAATAGATAATTGATTGTCGATTTCATCAATATTCCTCTTGTTCCTACCCATTCGGTTGTGTTTTAAAGGATACTCAAGATTCAAAATAATGGGAGCAGAAAAAAGATATTTCCTCTTGAAAATAAGCTTCTGCAATAGATCCTTCAACAGATGCTTTGTTACGTACTTTTCTTTTCAATTTTTGCATGCATCTTTCAAATGGGTACATCCATCGAAACTGTACCGGACCTCCACATTTGGCTTTATATGGAAAATGTAACATCAAATGTTCCATTGAGTCGAAGAAAGACGGCGGAAATATTTTTTCCAGTTTACATATAATTACAACAACAACTTTTTCAAGTTTTCCTAGAGCATCATAATCTGCCGTAGCCGCACAAATTTCCCGAAAAAAATGAGACATGTCTGTTATGGAATCCAAAATCACAGAATTCAACAGACCTCTTAATCCAATGGGTAGAAGTCTCTCCATTATAACATGATAATCATGACTTTTTAATCCAGTAATATGACCATTCTTTACACATCTACCCAAATTGGAAGCACAGCCATCTGGAAGTCTCGAATCTGCAATCCACTAACAAAATAATAAACGGTTTTCTTTAGACAGTGTATAAGCTGCTTTTGGTTTCAGTAACCTTTCTATTCTGACATTCTCAAATAGTTCCAATTCTGGACGCCTACAAATTTGGGCAAGATCTAAACGTGCATTTACATTGTCTTTGCTCTTTCCTGGCGTATCCAAAACTGTATGAAACAAATTATCAAAATAGTTCTTCTCAAGATGCATGACATCTAACATGTGGAGGACCAAAAAATCAGACCAATATGGCAAATCCCAAAATATGCTATGTTTAATCCAATTGTGTTCTTTCCCAAAACCAGAAATTTTCTGTTGGTTTATTGTGGGACCAAAAGTGATGGGAGGTAATGAAAATACAACTGATTTTAACTCCGAACCTGATAGCATTTTTGGAGGTCCATCCATTTCAACTGTTCCTTTTCTGAAATGAGATCTGTTTCTGCGAAAAGGATGATCAGCTGGAAGAAATCTGCGATGACAGTCAAAATAACAAGGTTTCTTTCCATGAATGATCATAAATTCTTTGTTCTCTCCCATACAGTAAGGACATGATTTCTGACCATGTGTACTCCAGCCAGATAACATCCCATAAGCCGGGAAGTCACTTATTGTCCACATCAATGCTGCTCTCAGTATGAAATTCTGTTTCGTTGCAACATCATATGTACTGACACCAGTACTCCACAATAAATTTAATTCATCAATCAATGGCTTCAAATAAACATCAATATTTTTCTTCGGATGTCCTGGAACTAGTAAAGTCGAAAAGATATATGGCTCCTTCATCAACATCCATGGAGGTAAATTGTACGGAGTTAAAAAAACAGGCCAACATGAATATTGACTACCATAAGATCCAAACGGACAGAAACCATCAGTGGAAAGGCCTAGTCAAACATTTCTAGATTCTAAAGAAAAGGATGGATGCACTCTATCAAAATGTTTCCATGAATCGCCATTGGATGGATGATTCAAGCTTTTATCGGTTGAAATATTCTCTTTATGCCATGACATCATTGTCGCTGTATTCTTAGACATGAATAAACGCTGAAGTATGGATGTAAGCAGAAAATATCTCAACTGTTTTACAGGAATCAAACCAGACGTCCCGTGTTGTCCTTCTTTATATCTCAGTTGCCCACATGTGGGACAACTATCCAACGACTCATTTTCCCCAGAATATAAAATGCAGTCATTTGAACATGCATGAATCTTCTCACAAGTAAGTCCCAAATTTCGAACCAACCTCTTACTTTCATAGTAATTTGCAGGTATTTCCTTCGGGTAACAGTGTTTTCAGCAAAGAAAATATCTGGTCAAAACAAGTGTTTGACATTGCGTTATCTGATTTGATAGCCATAAATTTTGCAACTGCTTCTAATTTTCTCATCTTGCAGCCAGGATGTAATGTATCCTCAGCAAACTTCAACAACTCATAAAATTCAGACGGTCCCAACTCAGGATTTGAAGCTATATCATCTTGAGTTTCTGTATGATGAACAGATGAACCTGCAACATCATGTACTAAATCTTGAAACTGGGATGGATCCGGAATCAAGTTGGTATCACCTGCTCTGGAACTGCGTTCACCGTGTTGATACCAAAAAACATAATCTGCTTGAAAACCAAAACGCAAGAGATGTTCCCCCACTTTGTCAAACGTGTCAAACGTTCTCAATGCACATTTTCTACATGGTCATTTTATTTTTCCTTCTGAAACAAATTCTGGATTTGATGCCGCAAATGATAAAAATATCTCCACACCCTCTATATATACTAGATTTAAACCAGAACCATTTGGATTTCTACGTTGATTTATCCATATGCAGTCATCTAATAATGACTATTGACGACCTCGTTGTTCCATATTTTTCTATAAAATATAAAAGCATTACTGGTTTTGAAAAAATTGTTAGAAAAAACACTCAAGCAAGGATTGAATATATTGAGAATAAATCAAAACTTGTTACAAATATTGATAATTTTAATATTATATTGATTTTTTATTTTTTTTAATAATACTAATATAATTTTTTTCATAAATATTAATTATATAATAATAACATCATTACATTATTAGTATATTTTATCATTAATATTAAAATAATATAATTTTTTATATTATATACAATTCTCCTCTCATCTGTGTGTTTAACATTATGTCTCCACATGTAATATTGGCATTCACTTTCACCTCTCCATTGGCGAATGGGTTGATAATTTTGAAAAAGAATGCCAATATTACATGTGGAGACAGAAAACACATAGAAAAAAAAGAATTGTATATAATATAGAAAATTATATTATTTTAATATTAATAATAATATATACAAATAATGTAATGATGTTATTACTAATTATTTCTAATTATTGGTAATTATTGCTAATTATTGGTAATTATTGCTAATTATTGGTAATTATTCCTAATTATTCCTAATTATTCCTAATTATTCCTAATTATTCCTAATTATTCCAAATTATTCCTAATTATTCCTAATTATTACTAATTATTACTAATTATAAATAATTATAAATAATTATTCCTAATTATTCCTAATTATTCCTAATTATTCCTAATTATAAATCATTATAAATAATTATTTCTAATTATTCCTAATTAGTCCTAATTATTACTAATTATTCCTAATTATTCCTAATTATTACTAATTATTCCTAATTATTCCTAATTATTCCTAATTATTCCTAATTATTCCTAATTATTACTAATTATTACTAATTATTGCTAATTATTAGTAATTATTGCTAATTATTACTAATTATTGCTAATTATTATTAATTATTTCTAATTATAAGTAATTATTGCTAATTATTAGTAATTATTGATAATTATTAGTAATTATTACTAATTATTGGTAATTATTACTAATTATTGGTAATTATTACTAATTATTGGTAATTATTACTAATTATTGGTAATTATTACTAATTATTGGTAATTATTACTAATTATTCGTAATTATTACTATTTATTCGTAATTATTACTAATTATTCGTAATTATTACTAATTATTCGTAATTATTACTAATTATTGGTAATTATTGGCAGTTATTGGTAATTATTGGCAATTATTGGTAATTATTGGTAAGTATTGTTAATTATTACTAAATATTGGTAATTATTGGTAATTATTACTAATTATTGTTAATTATTACTAATTATTGTTAATTATTGGTAATTATTACTAATTATTGGTAATTATTCCTAATTATTATTAATTATAGGTAATTATTACTAATTATTGGTAATTAATACTAATTATTGGTAATTAATACTAATTATTGGTAATTATTACTAATTATTGATAATTTTTCCTAATTATTGGTAATTTTTCCTAATTTTTCCTAATTTTTCCTAATTTTTCCTAATTTTTTCTAATTTTTCTTAATTTTAGGTATTTATTACTAATTATTACTAATTATTGCAAATTATTACTAATTATTGCAAATTATTAATAATTATTGCAAATTATTACTAAATATTGCTAATTATTGGTAATTATTGCTAATTATTGGTAATTATTGCTAATTATTGGTAATTATTGCTAATTATTGGTAATTATTCCTAAATATTCCTAATTATTCCTAATTATTCCTAATTATTCCTAATTATTCCTAATTATTCCTAATTATTCCTAATTATTACTAATTATTACTAATTATTACTAATTATAAATAATTATAAATAATTATAAATAATTATAAATAATTATTCCTAATTATTCCTAATTATTCCTAATTATTACTAATTATTCCTAATTATTCCTAACTATTCCTAATTATTCCTAATTATTCCTAACCATTCCTAATTATTCCTAATTATTCCTAATTATTCCTAATTATTCTAATTATTCCTAATTATTCCTAATTATTCCTAATTATTGGTAATTATTGGTAATTATTGGTAATTATTGGTAATTATTGATAATTATTGGTAATTATTGGTAATTATTACTAATTATTACTAATTATTGGTAATTATTGGTAATTATTACAAATTATAACAAATTATTGTTAATTATTGGTAATTATTCCAAATTATTGGTATGTATTACTTATTCCTAATTATTACTAATTATTCCTAATTATTCTTAATTATTCCTAATTATTACTAATTATTCCTAATTATTCCTAATTATTCCTAATTATTCCTAATTATTCCTAATTATTACTAATTATTCCTAATTATTCCTATATATTCCTAATTATTACTAATTATTACTAACTATTACTAACTATTACTAACTATTACTAACTATTACTAATTATTACTAATTATTACTAATTATTACTAATTATTACTAATTATTACTAATTATTACTAATTATTCCTAATTATTCCTAATTATTCCTAATTATTCCTAATTATTTCTAATTATTTCAAATTATTCCTAATTATTGGTAATTATTGGCAATTATTGGTAATTATTGGTAGTTATTGGTAATTATTACTAATTATTGGTAATTATTGGTAATTATTACTAATTATTACTAATTATTACTAATTATTGTTAATTATTGGTAATTATTCCAAATTATTGGTAATTATTACTACTTATTGGTAATTATTACTACTTATTGATAATTATTACTAATTAGTACTAATTATTGATAATTATTACTAATTATTACTAATTATTACTAATTATTACTAATTATTGGTAATTATTACTAATTATTACTAATTATTCTTAATTATTAATAATTATTGATAATTGTTCCTAATTATTAGTAATTAAATGAATAATTACCAATAATTAGGAATAATTACCAATAATTACAAATAATAACATTATTAATATATTTTATTATTAATATTAAAATAATATAATTTTCTGATTTATATACAATTCTCCTTTCATCTGTGCGTTTTCTATCTCCACATACAAATAATACATGTGAATACAGTAAACACACAGATGAAAAGAGAATTGTATATATATATATATAAAATTATATTATTTTAATATTAATAATAAAATATACTAATAATGTAATAATGTTATTATTCCTAATTATTGGTATTTATTTCTAATTATTAATATTTATTCTTAATTATTAAAAATTATTACTAATTATTCCTAATTACCATTAACTATGAACAATACTAATAATTTAAATTTATTAAGTAAAAAACAATGTAAACATAATTAAATTACAACTAATTAAGAATAATTGAAACTAATAAAAAATTAAAAATAAATATTAAATTAAAATGAACATAAATACCTTGAAAATTGATCTTCTCTGATCGTTCTTCAAAACTGTAGTATCAGCTCCGGAGAAAAAAATTAAACTGAAGAAAAACTCAACTTTAGAAACAAAAGTTTGAGACCAGGAGAAGATAGAGAATGAGAATGATTTGAAAAAAACGGATGGGGGTATTTATAGGTTAGATTATTTGCGACGGGTCCATTTGCGACGAGATTCCCGTCGCAAATACCTTAGCCAACATTTATTACGATCAACAGTTAGATAGTTATTTGCGACGGGTCTCGTCGCAAAAAACCACTTGCCGACATACGATTTGCGACGGGGAAATATTCCTGTCGCAAATACCTTTTACCGCCGCCGGTTATTTGCGACGGGAATATTTTCCCATCGCAAATAGTTTTCCCGCGATTTGACGCGCATCGCGGGAAAACTATTTGCGACGGGGAAAGCAATCCCGTCGCAAAAGCCTAATTATTTGCGACGAGTAAATACCCCCGTCGCAAATAAGTTTTTAACGGGACTATTTGTGACGGGATTTATTCCCGTCGCAAATACCCATTTTTCCCGTAGTGACCAAATATGTAATATATTCCAACTTGGGGAGATCTATGATGAGTTCCTTCCTACCATGGATACCTAGGAAACCCCCACACAAAACAAAATCTTGAAAAAGGGAATACATAACACTATGAAATGGAATTTAAATAAGTTTCTAAATATGCACTCATTTATCTTCTTTAAAGAAATGGGTCGGCATATTTCTACGATGTGGTGGATCTTGGCCAATTGGAATACACCCTAACTAGTTCCCTTCACTGAAATTCTAGGACAGTGCAACCTCATATTTCGAATTATTGGGGAGTATACCACGTGGTGTTACTAGGTGATACTGGAAAAATCCCCAAGACTTAGGTCTATGGTTTTCATTACCATGTTTCTAAATGGAAGGATTTTTCTAGCTGGGGATACTCACTTGGGAATTCAAATGAGCATAGTAGCTACAAAAGCTCAATTAATAGAGAGATGGACTCTTAATTTATATATATTGAAAATTTATTGACTCTACCACCTCTTATACCATATTCATCAAGGAAACATTCACTATAGTATTATGAGTGCATTAAAGTTATAATTTTGATAAATTAGAGGGAATATTTTCTATTATAAATACTACAACACTACCAAGATTAATGATTCTTGGTTTTACCCTAATATTATAATCATTTTTAAGTTGTTAAAATTCCATTATGTCCTAATTAGGTCACTAAAATGGTGATCTAATCTAATCATTTAACTTTATTCATTATCCCACACCAACTTGGCCAATTTTTGGTAATGGTGGCGGCTCTCTCACTGAGCAGTCATATATAATCTATCTTCCAGATGGGGTTATCACAACATATATGGATGATCTAATTATTTTATATCCATACAAACCGTACAAATTCTCCCTCCAATTCAGTTTCATTTAAAGGGTTTCTACTCCTCTATCCTCTTGCATGCAGGGAGAATAATGTCCCAAGATTATACATAAATTTTGGTTGATATTATAGCCTGAAAACACAAATGATGAAGTTATCCTTCCAACTCTTGGTTCCACTGCCTTTCTATCATATGATTATGCCTTGGTTTGTGTTAAATTATACTTGGTTAGTGTGCTTGATAGGTTGGTTATCTGGTGGCAAAACCATTCTCTTCACCAACCCCCTTGTCCATAGAAACAATGGACTTGATCCAATGTTTGGGAAATCCTTTGAGGAATCATCCTCATCCTAGTAAAAATTATCCCATTAGTGGGGAATACATTTTTTAAGAATTTGTTCCTTATATATGAGTGATGGAAGATGCAATAATATCACATGAGTCTTTATCTCTTGCTTCTTCTTCATCTCATCCAATCGCTCCTCTTTCTGATGCACATACACTAATAGTTAAAGAGGACCAAACATGATGACTTATACTCTAGAAGTATATTCATACCATTATCACTAATTCTCCCTAATAAACATTCCATGTCCCAGAGTAAATTTCTCTCCTCCTTCTCCATGATATGCGGGTGTGCAGCTTTGATCATCTATCACTTTATGACATCATATGACAAATTATCCAGGCATAGAAATAATTTTCTGATATCGATATGGTATTACATGATTTTGATAATGGTAATCCCATGTTTAGACTAATAATGGAAGCTCCACAAGTGATAGAATAGGGTCGTCAAATAATATCTCTTCTTCATGCCCAGATGGATACCTTGACTGTAAAAATTGATGAAATGGGAAGATCATAGATCACTTAAAGTCTAAAATTTTAGCATCATCAACCTCATTAATTATAACTTAGAAAATAATTTAGGTCTTTTCTTACCTTATCGAGACTCTACACCATAAGGTGGTAGTGGAGAAGGCAGAGCAAGAAAACATCAATATTACAATGATAGTTCTTTTTATACTATTGTCGATTTAGAAAATTAAACTAATAAAATCTTATTGTAGTGTGATCACCAATTTTTTATTTCTATGAAATGTTTATAGAGGCTATAAAATGTAAAGAATATTTTTCTTGAAAATTTTACCAACAAAAAAATTCACCGAACATTACATATATTTGTTTAGTTTTCTTTCATTCATGATGAGAATGACATTTCATTGACCTGGTGTCACATAGGCCAGTGACGATACCCACCCTTTACATAATCTCAAGTAAACCTAGATGCCTATATTTGAATGGATAAATCACAATAGATTTTTTATTCAATAGATAATTGTGAATTCCCAACAAAATGACATTCCTGGTTGATGTTCTTGCTCCATTTTTCTTGAGATAACCTGATTTACAACAGAATAATTTGGGTAAAACTATATGTTCTCTTGGGAGAGTTCCCTATAATTTAAAAAATTAGTTGACTTAGTAATCATGGATTAATTTTTTTTAAGGAAAATTTATGGTTCTCACAAGCTCGATATCTCTTTATTTTATGTTTATCTAATTTTTTCCTATGATTCATATAGTGGAAGCCTTAACGGTCATTGACTTGGTTGTTGCTCAAGAGTCCCTCTTATGGGTTATTGACCTCGCATGTTTTTTCCTTTTCCATTTTAGGAATTTGAAATGTTTCCTAGATCATGAAAAGTAAATGTATAGTGAGCAATGATTTCACATTTTTCCAAGGTGACCTTGTCGGGTTTTCAACATATAAGGGAATGTATCTTTTTTAGATGGATTCTATAAGGTCTTCAAAAACTATACCATTATTGTATTTTAGAGAATTTTTTCTCAAACCTTAAATTGATCTGGTTTAGGATCTTTTATCTCAAACCTTCTATTTTTGGTAGATAGAATCCTCTAGATCATAATTTATACTATTGACAATATACCATTCAAAAGGTAATGTTCTCAATGCACATTTACATCATTTGGTAAGGAAGTATTCCATTAATTTTAACATCATGTTGTAAGTACATCTTTCATGAACTCTAACATTATGTGGTATGGATATAAATATGCTATGAATTTTAAGTATTGTTAATTGGACATCAAATACTATGTAGTTTAGGATATTTTTTTAGAAAATGATTGATGAATATGGAATATAGGGCATACATGCCAAGGATGACCCAAAACACAGTAACATATTTATTTCTACTGTGCTTTTTCCACAACTCACGAGGATTGGAGTTACATTCCCATATGTAGGATATGCTTATGGTTTTTAGGTCAATGACCTTATGAATAAATGGTATGTTCAAAAAGAGGGGTCTCCACTCTTTTACAGGGGCTATGAAAGATTTTGAATATAGAATTTGTTGATGATGAAATATTAGGGAAGTCATGTTCACCATGATTGTTGGAATATGGGTGGTGTAACTCATAACATAAAAGTTAAAATCAATAGACATGTAATGTGGAATACATATCTATGATGACACAAAACACCCTGAGGTTTTGAGTTATATAGTAGTGTAACCAGGGCTCACAAGGATTGTAGTTATTTATGTTAACTGATGAGATACTTCTTGTTGGTAAATCAAAGCCCTTATGCATTGATAACATGGTCAAATAAAGGTTTTCCAACTCATTTCAAAGGGTCTTGAAAGATTTTATATGACTCAAATACCTAGAAAATTAAGTGGTAAGTGGATTGAAAAATTTCTTGGAAGGGTTCTACTTCCCTAGGAAAATATATCATTTTTATGGGGATTTGTTTTCCCTATAACATATTGTTTTGAGTCATGTGGGGTATGCCATAAAAAATTTTGGGAATGGATATTCACATTACTTATTTTAGAAATAGTACAATTCATGGTGAAGTAACATTGATGATGTTGAATAATATTTAATTTTCTAATTATGTGGATCTCAAATCATGGTCTAATTTTATCAACTCATGATTAATGATATGGGACAATCATGTTGAGGATCACCCAAAAAAATCTAAGGTATTATGTTCCATCAGGGGGATGTTTGAGATCACAAGGATCATAAACCCATTTTTTTAAGTTATTATGCATTTGGTTGATGGTTTAACGCTCATATATAGGAATAATAGGAAGACATGCATAGTCAAACAATGGATCCCTTAAAGCCAGGTATCCTCTTCCAAGGGCGATGGATGATTTTTGACGATCCGATATGTTCAAATCATAAATTTTAATATATGGAATATTCAATATTAAATAATGGTTTGATCATGCTAAATTTTTTTTCATCGCCTTGTGAGAATGATATCATGGAAAGGATATGAGAAAAATAAAATTACTCAAACTATTTTCATCACCAGGGGGTCTAGAGAGCATGAATTGGCCTTTTCTTAGTCCACAAAGTAGGCCCTTTGAGCTTTAGGAATTATTTATTCATTCTCTCAATTTTTCTTAAACTCAATATATGAATATTTTAGCAAGAAAAGACTTGAATTCTTATCCGGCCACCCATTGTATGTTTTCAACATTAAAAATTATATTCATCTTTTACTATTAATTTTAGGGTCTTGTGATTTGGACCATAAAAGGATAAAGTTTAATGTTATAAAGATTTGACCAGAGTGTATGTATTTTACCATCATGATGCACATGGACCTATTATGATGGGAATGCTACATAAAAGCCTAATTAGGATACCCTGGGTCAAGTGTACTCCAACATCCTTCTGAGCGGGATATAAATATGTTCAAAATGTTGTATCCATGTTCTAAGGCCATGGGTAGTGATTTCTGAAAATATTTTTTGGGATGACCCAAAAATATCTATGGAGATAAGCTCTACAATAGTGATGTTAGGGCTCACAAGGATCAAAAATACCATTTTTCAGGTTATGATGCATTTAGTTGACGTTTAGAGGCTCATATAAGGGATCCTGAGGTAGGCATGAATATTCAAACTATGTGTCCCTTGAATTAGAGTGTCTATTTCCATGTTTTATGAATTTCTTGGGATTATATGAGGTGATCAAGACCGAAAGTGTGATTTACATGTTGAGGTACTAAAAATATGACAAAATCACCCCATTATCTCGCTAACTAGGGTTAGGATTTTATGATCCTTTGATACGGAATGATGATTGATGATGTAATGTACCTTGTAATTTCATTTAGTGGGGAATTATTTTTCATATTGTTTTAATTTCAGGTAAACATGTTATTTTCCTTTCATTCAACATCATTCAGTGAGGCCATCTTCTCCATTCCTTGTAGTTTAACATCATGCGATAAGGATGTAAAAAGTTCCATGTGCAAGTCTATCCCATACATATATAGTGGGAAATTATTTATGTTCATTATTGTATATGGACCTATAATTAAATATATAATATTCATTATTTATCATGTGGTGATAGGAATCAAGCCGCATGTAGTTCTTAAACATGAATCTCTCCACGAGTGTCTGACACATATGTCGTCAGGGGAATTTTTCAAATTGATTATTGTATGTGAACCCAGGATTTGGTATTCGATGGTCACTACATATCTTATGATGATAGGAATCAATAAACACATATCTCTTGATAAACCATTTAGTTTAACATCATGTGGAAAGGATGTAGGTTCTATGATGTGAAAATGAAATATTACTACAGGTTCGAAGACTGTGATCTTGGTGTTACTATGTATCCTAGAATGGTAAGAATCAAGGAATATATTGTTATTTAATAGAGATGTGAAGGGATATGAACACCAATGAAATTGTTCCATTTAGGAGAGGCCAATGAAAATGTGTAGTTAATGTCATGAAAGAGACATCAACCCTAAAATTTAATATCAGGTGGAAAGGAAATGTGGTGTACCTTTTAAATAGATTTCATCCAAAACCATTCTAAAACATTTCATCAACTAACATGTCTCAATCATATAGGGAAGCCTTTTCTAAAATTAAAATTCCCTTGTGAGTTATGATCAATGTGAGAAACAAGGAATGGAAAAGGGTTTGACAGCCATATAGAGATTTTCAAAGGAAAGGAAATGGGAATTTTGTATCATGTGGTGACTAGGACAAGATATAAGATCATGGAATCCTTACGTATCTTAGTTGGAAGAGAATAAAACTATAATTAGTTCTCAGAAATAATTTATTTTAGTATCATTATTTGAGGACATCATGTCCATGGGGTGTTAGCTGAGTGGTAGTGGTTGGTTGTACCCCTATCTCTTCGTGGAAACTGGCCTAGGATCAAGTTCCTCTAAGACTCAGACACTGTGTGTATTATGAACAGGGTGATTCAAATCCACATTCCTAGCTGGGGAATGTTAAACATGCTCTAGGGCCTAGTGGGGCCCTCCAGTGGGATTCGAGCGTTAATCATACACATGTTTTGTACCCGCTAGTTGTACCCCTCACTATCCATGGGAACTAGCCCAGGATCGAGTCCCACCAGACTCATACGCTGTGTGTATTATAAATAGGGTGACTCAAATCCATTTTCCTAGCAGGGGAATGTGCAGCACACTCTGGTGCTTGGTGGGGCCCACTAGTTAGAGTCGAGCATTAACCATACACACATTTTCCCATGGGGTTTTAGCCAAGTGGTACCCACTAGTTTTAAACCTCTCTTCATGGGAGCTGTCCTAGGCTCGAGTCCCTCCAAGACTTGGACACTATTCTTATTAAGAACATGGAAATTCCAAGCCATTTTCCTAGATGGGGAATGTGTGGCGTGCTCTAGGGCCTATAGGGGCCCCCAGTTAGAGTCAAGTGTTAACTATACACATGTTTTTTCAATGAGCTCGTTCCTAAGTTGTAGGGGCTCCTACATGGCATCCAAGAGACCTAGGTTCAAAACTGGGTGGAGGCGATTTTTCATACTGTAGCAGCCTCCATAGAAGAAATATAGCAGGTGTTGTTCGGTACTGTAGTATCCAAAACTATTCACCTGATTTGGGCCTTCATGTCATCAAAAGCCTTCGGCCCTTAGGGCAATTGGGCCATAGAGACCATGGAGTAGCTCAGTTCACATAGAGCAGGCCCCAGAAGAGGATCAAAGAAAAAGAGTAGCATTCACCAGAAGTAGAGAAAAATAGATTGGAATAATGAGAGGGTATAGAAACTGCCATCAGGACTAGACACCATGTATCTTGGTATAGGGAAATGCTAGTCTATCAGCAGTGCAAGGTAGGAAGCTCTGCGATCTATGATGTAGAAGCTGGGGAGGGGCAGCTCTAGTGGGTGGTCCTACGGGTTATGTAATTGGCATAATATTCCACTGGGACTTCAGGTCATATATTACAATTCAGGTCAGGTTGGGCCTTTTTCCTTGGGCCTACGGGTAATGTTAGGGTTCCCATTCAACCCCAAAAAGGGGGGTTATCTGTAACAAAATAACAAAGAATTCATTCGGGACATTCGGGTGGGTGAGGACATCAATCTTGTTGTTTAACATCCTATGGAAAGGATTAAGGTGACTCAATGTGAAAGGAGAGGAATTATGGATGGACCCATGAAGGGAGATATAGATGTCACTATATATATTGTAATAGAAAAAATCAATTCACACATATTTCTTGGATAGGATATTCCCTATTTGGATCTAACTGGCATGTCGGTATAGGGGAACTTCATTTATATTTTGTAAATATCTTACTCATGTGTAGTGATTTTTTGATGAGATAATGCTTCATGTGAAGATAAATGTAATGTTTTGAGGATGTAACCATAAATTTTAATGTTATATGGTGAGGATGTGTTATATATAGTTTATTTTTATGTTTTTAGGTTATGAGGCATTGTGCAGTATAATGACTTTCTTAAAGGACCTCTTTCATATAGGTTAATGTCATGTGGTTTGAATGGGATATGTTTTGTAGTTTAACATCTTTCTACAAGGACAAATCTTATATAGTTTTACTTTGTGTGGTTAGGATAAGAGATGTTGTGCAGTTTAATATGTTGCAACTAGGACCTCTCCTGTAAAATTTAATTCTATATGTTCAGGATAATATACTCTATATAGTTTAATGTATTACTGCTAGGAAATATCACATACAGTTTAACATCATGTGTTCAAGGTGAGAGGTTTTGTGTAGTCTAACATGTTTCTTCTAAGACCTCTCATATAAAATTTAACTTCTTGTGGTTAGGATGAGAAACTATGTGAACTTTAACATCTTGTAGCTAGTACCTATCCTATGATGTTTAATTTCATGATGTAGGTTGAGAGATGTTGTGTAGTTTCATGTCTTATTTCCATGACCTCTATTGTAAAGTTTAACATCATTTGGTTAGGATGAAAGATACTATACATTTTAATGTATTTCCTCTAGGACCGCTCCCGTATAGTTTAATTTCATGTGGATATGATGAGAGATGTTTTTAGTTTAACATCTTTCTCCCAAGACCTCTCTTATACATTTTAACGTCACAAAGTCAAAATGATATATGTTGTGATGTTTAATTTCTTACTTCTAGGACCTGTACTATATAGTTTAATGGAATTATTTCAAGATAATAGATGTTGTTTTTTTTACGATCTTGTTGTAAGGACTGCTCCTATACAACTTACCATCATGTAGTTAAGACAAGAGGCATTTTATAGTTTAATTTCCTTTTTCCAAGACCTCTCCCGTGAAATTTAATGTCATATGGTTAGGAAGAAAGACATTGTGTGGTTGGATGTCTTGTTTTCAAGACCTCTCTCACACAGTTTTACATCATGTGGTCCGGATGAAAGACATTATGCATTTTACAATCATACATATCTGACATATGTCATACTGTTTAATTTCATGTTTTTAGTATAAGATACAATTTTCACTTTAATTTCTTACTAATAAGACCTCTCCCACATAGTTTATAATCATTTGGTTAGTATGAGTGTAATGCTATATGAAAGTTTCATATTTTATTTCTTAAGAAAATCACACTTTTGGGGTCATGATGCATTCCTCATCCGTCATGGACAATGAGTAATCTCCATTGTGAGGGAAATTATGCACGATTTAAGTCCATTTTCATTTGGGATCTATCATTGTATACTTCATACTTCATATAATTAGGGTCCTAAAATCCAATACCAGGTATCCTTGAAGGATTGAATTGAGGTAGAAATTTTTATTCGGGGATCATGTGATTCAATTCTGATTGACTTCAAGGTTGTGTAATGTGTGTAATCTTTTCTCATCAATTCATTCTAATTAATCAACCACTTTTTTGACTAATCATCATCTGAGAGTTTCCCGATGATGGATATTTGATGTGAGGGAAGTATGACTTCTATGGGAAAATCTACCTTAGTTGCATACACCAATGAATACAGATTTTCTAGTGTATCTATACATTTTGTGGTACGATAGGCCTATAAATAATGGAGGAACTTTTTATCCTATACTTTTTTCCATTATTCTCCACATTCTTGAGTATATTTTAAAAAAATTATTGAAAGCATTTATCTATCCATTTGTCACTACATGATAGTAGGATGAATGGTTAGACTTTATGTTTTACTCATGGTATAATTTCTTCAACTATTAGAAGATAAATAGGTTCCATTATCCATGAATATTATATGAGGGACTCTAGATCTAGTGATGATATTGTACATTAAAAAGTTAATGATATTCTTCATACCTAATTTCATGAAGGGTATTTCCTCATCCCATTTGGAAAAAAATTTGGAAGAAAAAAGGATGTACTTAGTCTACTTAGCCATGGTTAGGGGATATGGTCCTACAATATCTATTACCCATACAATAAATGGCCATAAAAATTAATCTATATGTAGAAATCATGGGGGTTGGTTGATGAAGTTTTATTGAATCTAACATACATGATATTTCTTGGTGAACACCACATAGTCTTATATCTTTCTTTTACATGAGTATCCAAGCCTTCTGATTTTGTGGTAGATCATATTCTGCGAATGATGAGAATTTCATGAGCCTACATGGAATTCTTCCATAAAGGCATGAATATCTCTTTCGATTAAACATATGATGAGTAATACATCTATTCCTCAATTATAGAGGGGTTTTTCCTCAATTGATCCATCCTAGAGGGTGATGTTCATTGCTTATTCTAAATATATTCACTTCTAGATTGGTTTATCTGAAGAGTCCCATTTTGAGATTTTAAATTATAGGCTCCATCTATCTAGGGGTGGATATTGGTTCATCATTCTCAAGGTGATGTTGATCTGATTAATTTCCTTCATGATATAGATGATGTCTGATGAGACCATCCTTTAGTGTGTGATGTAAAAGATAACTTTATCCTGAACAGGTTTAGTCAGAAATATGGATTCATTATTCAGTGCATCATCATGATAATTCATTGATCAGGATACATGATGAAACATGGGTTAAAAAGATAACTCCACCATCAATCCTCTGACATTGCGAGTGAGAGGATCCAGTTCTTCCTTTTTGATGGGATATTCACCATTGATTTGATTTGTCACTAGCCCTGAAAAATTTTGATTTTTAGGTAGGGTATTTGAAATTGTAAGGCTAGGTCTATGCCATATATGAACACAAGGTATTTGGACTCATTATTCATGCATCCTTTGAATTGTGAGAATGATCAGAGAAATTTTTCTTTTTTTTGAGACTCAAGTTTAATTTTTAAACCAACCCAATTGAGTTTTTGATTTTTAAGTATTTTTCAATAATACATCAGGTGGTTCCATCAAAATATTCTTCTCATTTCTAAGGAGTGTCATGGTGGTGAAAAACCCACTCATATGGAAGTTTTTTCTCCATTTCTTTACTTTTTAATGAATGATGTGCTTCAAGGAAATCATCCAAGGCCTACCATTTCACTACCTTTTGTGAAACAAACAGGATGTCATATTGTTATGTAATAAACTCTCATCAATCCAAATGTGTGTTCAGAATAGTAAACCCAAGGATGTACTTGAGAATATTGGTATGAAAGATCAAGTGGACTTCGTGGTGCTACAAGTAATACCATATATTTTTCGCTACAAAGATGAGTGCAAGGTAATTATTATCAACATCAGAATATCTAGTCACAATTACTATAATCATATGACTAAGGTAGTAGAGACCATTCTCAATACATGAAACATTTTTCTATATGAGGAGAGCCCTATGTGATTATTATATAAAAGATACATATAATATGAGTGAATTCCATTCCACTGATGACATCTAGAACATTGGATGTAGTGGGTACAACATGAGACTCTCAAAGAATTCTTGGAATTCATCATCCAATGAGTAGTTTTATCCCTTCACCATTAACTTGGTGAAGGAGAGATATTTTCTAGACTTTTTATATATGAAATGTAAATATTAGGTTAGGTTCCCTTGGATCCCCCTTAGTTCATTAAGATTTTAAGGGGGTGACATTTCCAAGATTTCACTGTTCTTTTCATGTTCAACCTCAATGTAATAGTGGTGTACCATAAATTTAAGGAATTTCCCTATAATTACCCTAAAAACACATTTTAGTGGATTTAGATTCTAACTATGCTGTCGCAACTTGTCAAAAATTGTTTGATTGTTCATTAAGTGATCACATCACCCTCGATATTTGACTACCAGTTTTTTGACATAATATTCCAACATTCATCCCAAGAAGGGGTTAAATTTATGATACATCGATCATTGATAAGTAGGACCATCTTAATTTAATACAAATGGAATTAAAATATAGAAAAAAATCCCTCAGGGTGGTCTAAAGGCAATGACTTCCTCATCCTCTAGGTCCATCTTTATCATATTGTACCCATAGTACCCATCCAAAATGGAAAGGGCATAGAAGCTAGTAGTTGAAACAATCATGATTTATGATATCAGATATTATAAATCATTCTTTTGTAAATTTAGATTAAGGACACTAAAATCGATGAGGACCATAATATGCTTGTTCATTTTCATAACAGGTATGATGTTGGTAATCCATCTTGGGTATTTCAACTCCTGAACAAAATTTTCATTGATCAATTTTACAACTTTGAACTCTATATTAGTTTCATCAGATGGTCGAATACTCTAAGATGCCTTATTGAAAACTTGATGGCCATTATGTAATCCTATATGGTTTTTATCGACATCAAGGTTCATTCTGGACATTTCCTTATAATTACAAGAGAACACATGTTGATTTTTATTTAGAAATGATAAGTGCATATTTTTTACTTTAAGAGGCATAAAAACACTAATGAAGGAAGGTATAGGGTATTCTTTTTTTACTGTATTTTTCTACATGATCTCATCAATTTTGGTGGAGGAAACTTCGTCAAATGAGGGAGGGTCATTATTTATGTCCTCCTCATCTTCCTCAACCTATAATTCTATGAAGTCATTTTTAGGCATGGTATATAATCGAAGGAAATATCTATCATTGTTGGGAAGAGAGAGGTCATTGGAAGATACATTATTATCAGTTAAAGTTCAAGTCTTTATAGATAGATTCCAAAGTTGAATGATATCTTTTATACTCTTTTTTGGGAAATATAGAACTTGTACATCTACAATTAAGACTGTTTCTTCGATCAAATTTATGGGTAGAACATAATCACTATTTATCATACTCTAGGGATTCACATGGGAAATTACTAAGACATTTGGGGTTGTAAAATTAATATTTTCATCCACCATTTTTTGATTACCTTCACTTATGTAGAAACCTAATTCATTGTATGTGGCTTCTCAAGAGTCAAAGGGAGCATTGACACCATGTAGTATGATGACCTTACCATCGATGAAGTATTTTAGGCACTGATGTAATGTTTAACGTAAAACTACATGGATGTCAATCCATGGACTTATTATAAGGATGTTATATACAGTGCCATACCAGATAACTATTAACTCAGTGTTAGATGTGAGATCTCAAAACTGTGACTTGAGTTTGATCTTCCCAATAACTCTTTCCTTACTCTTATCATTCCCCCTAAAAAGTCATCTTTTTGGAGTTAAATTTACCTTTCAATGTCCCAAATGTTGAAGGGTGATAATTAGAATGAGGTTGATCCCGGTTCCATTATCAATTATAAACCTTTGTAGGTTTACATTTGTGAGTCTACTAGATATGTATCGGGATATGATGTGTCCTTGGATGTCCTCTTCCTGATCTTTCTCTATAAATGAGATTGTGACATTGAATTCTAATGGAATGGTCTCCACTTGATAAACCTCAGCTATAGAATCTTTTGTCTCAAACTCCTATGTAATCTAGAGGGATTTTATGATTACCTCTATTAGTTATTTTAAAATATGGAGTGTATCAAGTGTTGAGATCTTTTCTAGGACAACCACCAATTGTTTAAAAATTTCATACTTTTGTGCTAGAGGTCAGCACTTCCTAATGTGTAGTTTATCATTATTATGTGGCTTCAGAACTAATGAATTTTAGGTATATTGTATTGGTTCTTTTGAAGAGGTCAATGGAGAATATACTTCTAGTGGCACAGATCACACTGGTCTTCCGTATTGTTTGGGATGATCAGACAATCGAATCCATACTAGAGTTTCTTGTAAAATGAATGTGTTGGGGAGACAACTGGAGGGATCTATGGTACCTATATGTTTTTCATAGATATTTTTAGTTCCCATGTACATATATATATCATCTTTATAGATTTTATCAAGATATTAGGTCTAAAAATTCCTACACTATCCTCTATATCCTCAGACCATGCACCTACAGCCTTTGGCTCCCCAGTTAGGTATGTAGAACTCAAACATGGAGGCATATTCATCATCATCTAAGGGTTATAACTATTGTATTATTATAAAATAACCTAATATTTGTTCTTCA
The DNA here is from genome assembly GCA_963277665.1 of Viscum album. Taxonomy (NCBI): domain Eukaryota; kingdom Viridiplantae; phylum Streptophyta; class Magnoliopsida; order Santalales; family Viscaceae; genus Viscum; species Viscum album. The sequence goes on from OY728141.1 coordinate 345,934,195, forward strand.
TGTGATAATGGTTTGGTTGGGTGGGTTAGTTCCAATGCTTCAGACATTTCTGGAAAGAAGTATCTAAAAGTTAGAGCTTGTGTAAGAGCTAAATATAACCCTTCATCTCTTATCTCTTCATGTGTCCAATGATTATTTCCTCCTCTGAGATGCATATTCCATGTAACCTCTCTAGGTAAGGATATTTTTAATGTGTTTAAAACTATTCTCTCAAGGTATCATGAGCTTGGTCCACTATATTTTTTGTCATCCAGTTATTGAAATTCGGTCAATGCCTTACTGGAACTTTTTTCCAATCACCTTTTTCTCTGGACTATGAAATGGTTACACAGGACACAAATTCTATGGATTTTTATAGCATATATTTTCCATAATAAACCATGATTTAGAGGATTCCTTTGAAGATAAATAAATCATGGATGGGGTGACCTAGACTTCTATTATAATGGATAGTTGTTGGGATGATTAGTGAGGTTAACATCATCATGATTCATGGGATGCATCAACTTGAGTGATTTATTTTCCATATATTTAAGTAAATAACCAAGGAACTACTAATTCTTTTAGGATTATGCTTTATTAATTCATTCTTCAAAACATGGGTGACTCGGATATCATTTTTCTTTTGGATTAGGGCATCTTTGTTGTTACTACCACTCGATAGGAGTATCTTGGTGATTTATGGCCTGCTAAGGTTCTTGGATGGCCAATTCTACTAGTTTAATGGTAAAAGTAGTAGTATTTACCTTTATGAGCCTTTTCCCCTATCATGAGTACATTATTTGATACTTATCAATGGTCCTCTAGATGGAATCCACTAGGAATTGTTCTGTTCCTACAGACTCATGAAATCTGCAAGGATATTTCACCAGAATTAGGGGTATCTCCAACTCATCCAATCGATTTTCGGTATAGAGTTCTAGAAACGTTTCCTATCAGAGAGGAATGCTGAATTAATATGTTAAACCATTCAATCTAGAAATTAAATTAGAAACCCTATCATTTTTACATTACTTTTAATTTATTTGTTTGATAATTTTCATTTTCTGTAGCATAGAGCTGAACTAAAAAATAAATTAATGGTGAAGGTATTCCTATCATATAATGGATCCTCATGGAAATATGGTGTTCTAAAAAAAATAACCCTATTAGAGACTATACAAAAGACCCCATATTTTTTCCATTTACTTATCTCAAGGGCCCATCATTGGACCGTATCAAGAAAAGATGTGATTGTGATTCTATTCTAGATCTCCAAGGACATAAAAGTTGTAGAAGGTAGGATTCCCAAAATTTAGTGGTTGTAAAGTTTCATCCACCCATTTGGGATATCTCTTCTTCTTAGTCTTTATAGGGGTCAATCTCCCTTCCAAGGCTTCTATACAACCATTTATGGACTCAATGGAATTGAGCAGTTCTTAAGGTATTATTGTCGAAGTTGCCTCTTGTCTACAGGGATCAAGATGGGATTGTGAGGTGGCGCCATTTTTATCTCCTATTTATTCTAGATAAATGATATGATTTAATGATTTCCCTAGTAGGGTAAAGTTTGTCTTAGTCAGGGGTAAATCCATGATCATTTTTCAGTTCTTTATTTATATAGACTAGCTTCCAGAATTTCGAGATGGTCTAATTCTCAAATGTTTCTATTATATGAGGATTAGATATTTTATAATTTTTGGGAGGAGGGATATTTATCTCAGACTGAAGACAATGCCCATATAAAATTTTTCTAAAAAAGTATATCCTTAATGATATTTTTGAGATTTTATACCTCATTCACATATAATGCCAACTGATCCTCCATGAAAGGAATATTGGTTATTCTTGATGAAGAGTGGGATATGACCACTTATTTACATTTATCATTAGTAGTGTTATTCCATATAGGTGGAAAATCAATATTCAAATATTCCAATTTTTTGATTCTCCCCTGCTATCATGTACCTCTAGCCTTTGTTAGTGCATCAAGGTCACCTTCCTCTTTGGGTATAATTTTTGTATTACATCCCATTCAATTTTCTTTTTTATAAACATAATATATTATATTAATAGTGAAAAAAGTCACATATTTATATCCATAAATGGTTGATTTTACAATTATCACAAAGCAATCAGGTGATTCTACACTACTTAAATCATGGTTATTTTTCTATTTCCTGACCATAATGAATATTTTCAGCTTATTACTATGGGGTTTTATTTACTTTTACATACTTTAATAGGGTCTCGACCTTTGAAAATGACCTAGAGGGAGTTTTTATCATGTTTACTGAATGAGACCTGAATATCAGAGGGTCATCTTGTAATGGGAGGAATGTATGGGATGTCAATCATCGATATTTACATCCCAATATAAAGAAGATAGATTCCCTCTATCGTGATGATGATGATGATGAAAATGTCCCCATCCCTATGGGATTGAGACTATTTGGGGCCATAATTGGATCTTTTTTAATGTTATTGTTATTGTTATGGATTCTTAGATTCCAGTCGAGGATTTGATGACTCTTGGGGTGGAAATTGAGATACAAATTCCCCTATCCATATGGGGTGGGGTTGATTTGGAACTGTAACTAATGTCTCTAGCACTCTCTTGGGGTGTGATGAAACCGGTGATGATTATTTAAATAAAAATGTCCCAAAATTTATGGGTTGGGGTTGATTTATACTTAATTTATATATATCATGAATTCTCTTGGGTATTGATGATTTGAGGGGTGGAGGCATTGCTAAATATTCCCCCAGCACAATGGGTTGGGTTTACTCATGGATGGATTTTATGGTTGTTACTAATACAACCTTATTTATTTGGTGCAATTTTCTCATGTATGAGTTGGGTGCAATGGAATCTCGTGATGGGAGTCATTATTTATAGTAAGTTGTTGAATTGACCATAAATTCATCTTCCATGACTATAATGTGATCCTATTACATTGATGGGACTATTTTAAAGATCATTTGGTATTCCTCTCCCTTTGTTTGTGATGTATTAGCATCATTAAATATGGGGAATATTGTTTTAGTGACGATCTATCTTGCATGTTACCCATTCCACTATTTTTATTGGAGTATATAACAATGAATTTATGGAGTATTGTTGTTCTAAGGGTGTGTTGACGTTAAAATATCCATACTTTCCCCATAATTATATACGAATACATAAAGAGGATTAAGTGATCAGTTAACAAAGTGTTGTGTTCAAATAAACGGAAGAATGTTGTATATTTGTACTATCATTTTCCGAATTTAGTTCTCAAGCCATAGATATAGGATCTAGGTCAATATGACATGATAATATATTTATGATCTGAAGGTAACCCTTGTATCTCTGATAAGTTCAGTGTATATCCTTCAATCACTGATGAGTTTCTCACATATTTTGGCATATTTAAGGCCTTCAATCCATCTATTTCTCATATAAGATCACATAATCATAGGTAGAGAGGGACCAAAAATGGTTGGGAGGATCTTTCTGGGTAACTCTCTCCATATATCAATGTCATATTTCACCTCATCAGACTTTAATGCCTCAACTAGGTTATACCACATCAATTACTTCTCAATGTTTTGTGATGACTATAGAGAAGGGTTTCTGGTAGTTGATGGGGAACTGTATATGGTTAACAATATTGTTTCAAGATAATTTATATATGAAAAAAATTAATGTTTTTAGAAGCTATTTATATGGATATGTATGGAAAAGGGGAGGATTTCATTGAAAACAGAAGATATCACAATAGGGGGTTTACCACAGAGGATTCCAGGAGTAGAGTCCATGAAATCTATGTCCACACTACCACACAGAGAACTATCATGATAATGATGACCTTATTCTTTGGCTTAAGAATTGATATATAGTTGAGGTGTTGTTTATATATATTAAAAAAACTCAAGGATGCTGGCAATGAGTAGGATGTGAATATAAGCTGCATTATGGATCATGGTCTAAATATGTCGATCTGCCTTTTGAGGTTTTGTGAGGATATGATCTTACTGTATGAAGAATACAAATATATGTTTATAAAAATATGGTGTAGTGGGAGTATGATTCAAATACTGAGAAGAAACTAGAGTATTTTAATGAACTTATTTATTATCTCTAGGAGTCTAAACCTACCTATGGGTGGTTTCACGAAAATTCTGATCAGCCCTAGATTAAGTGTGGTATGATAATGGTTAAAATATGAATTTCCTTCCAAAATATTCCAAAGGAACTCAAGAATGAGAGAATTTATATGAGAAAGCTTCTATATGTACTATGAAGGATGATTTTGTATTCATTCGTTGGTGGTTGTAGGGGTATTAGTCTAGATTCTATGAGCTACTAGATTATGCCAAGTATATTCATTAGCAAGAATATGAGCGTACCTCGAGGCATGTGCCACTATCACTATGTGGGACACAATTGGAGTCGGTATATGAGCCTGATATTGTTTCATTAGAGTATTCATCTTGTATTTTTAATTGGAATATGATCCTTTCCAAAGGCATATTCCCCTATCACATGGTGATCCTTGGTTGGAATGGGAATGTGATCTCGGTCTGCTGCCTTTGAAATCTGTTCATGGCCTTTTTCTATAGGAACGTGTGCATGTACCAAGGAATGTATAACTCTCAATTGGTTAGTCATTGTTGGAACAAGTATAAGATTCTAGTTTGGTTCCTCATCCTTTGCTAGAATATGTTGATACTCCTCCTAGATAGAATAAATAATATGTGCTTGATCAAAAGCAACAACCTTTTCATTTTGATCAGATTTTTTTTCTTCCATAGCTTTAGGGATTATAATATGAACATGTCCCTATATCTATACCAATTCTAGAATATTCCATCATATTTCTACAGTTTCTTCTAGAATGAAGTGAAATTTTTTCCTACTATGTGCAGAAATATAGGCCTACATATTTTTAGTCTCCAATATATACTTGAAGATATATTCAATTTAAGCATGCATATGAGCCCACATATGTCCTCCGTTTTCCACCATAATTTGTCAATGGTATTCATGTGAAGAATTAGGGATATGGCCCTCCTCTATTATTTCTATAGGAATATGTTCATAGGCTTTTGCCGATTGAGAATGAATATGAGCCTACTTGCTGGCTACCAGAAAAATATTTTTCTGGGTTTTGTCAGGAAAATTGAGGATATGATCCCCCTCCAAGTTTTCCAAATATTTTTTAAGTGTTGGGATGTTCCCTCAACAGATGATTGGGGGGAACCATTAGGATGGTGCTGGTAATGGCGGTTGATAGGACCCCTCCTTGGTGGCTCCTAAAACAAAATATATCCATATATGACCCAATGATCCACATTTATCTAATACTAATGGTGGCAATTGTCTCGCTCTGGGGATAATCTTCTTAAGTGATAGGCAGTGGAAATGAGAACCACTGGTTACAATTCACATTTCTTTGGGTGATTAAAACTCATCAGTTTAAGCATCTAGAGACCCTTACGTGAGCCCTCAAGGTTCAGGATTGTAAAATTTTAGTGGTATTCCAAGACCAATTCATTCACCATGAGATGTTGAAGGTGGTGATCGGGTGAGGTCCTCTGGAAACTCATAGGGGTTGCATTCGAAGCTGAATTTCTAGAATGGTCTCTATATGAATACTTGATTTCAGGTTGGGTGTTGTTTGTGAGATTAGTATCTATTGTCACAAAAACAACAAAGAAAAAGGACACTTATTAATACATCATTGCAATCATGGTTAATGCTCACTCAGATATAAACAAGTAACACAATTATCCTCTATTATTATTGATTCAACTATTCTACTCATGTGGTCTTGTCCTAGTGAATATAGACTTATTTCTTGAGGACCCCTATTATATTTGGTCAACAAATCATTTTTATTATTTGATAGATTCACATCGTGTTCACAATTTTTGTTTTGTGTAAAAGATGGTTTTTGAGGAGCACGATGATTGATTGAGAGGGCGTTGAATGTGTTGCACAATTCGTCACGTCAGTTTCACCATATTTTTCTTTCACAAAAAATCCCATCAGTTCCCACATCCATAAATAGGTATGGATATACATTCCAAATATTGGAATTCAATTAGGGTTTTAGTCCCAATGGATCTTTGGAACTCACATTTCTCGAGAGTATGGGAGGATGGGATCACCACACACTTTAATGGGGGAACTATTTCATACTCTTAGACAATATTATAGATTTAAGACATGTTTTTGAATATATTCCTAATCCCTATATAGGACTAGTTTCCCTAATAAAAGTTTTAAGTATTGAACCCTTATATTTGTAAAGGGGGGTCTATTGATGAGTATATCTATATGTATCTGAAGTTTTTCATTCATTTAACATTAATGGGTAACTACTTATCTTTTGAATCCATATAACCATGTGCTCTAGAGTTTACTACCATCAATGGACTGGATTAATATCTCAATGATGGGACTAAAATATTACAAGGCATCCTATGTATCATGTTTATAACAAGAATCAAAAAACATATAGTTTTTTGAACCTATATAGTTTAACTTCTTTTGAAATGGATGTACGTGATAGAACATAGGTGCCGAGTATTGAGCTCAATCCTTACAAAGTCATCCTTAGTATCTTGGTTAAGATAGGAATCAGAGTCATCATAGTTCTATCATTCCTCCAGGACATTCCGCAATGTGGATTCCCTGGTATGGGGGATGTTGTATCATGCCTCTAAATGGTGATTACACATTGTGGTTTCCCTAGTTGTTGGAGATTTTCAATGAAAGTGATATATTCATCATAAATCCTTAATCCCACATGATTCATTCTCAATTTTATAAATAAGGGGTTGCATATAATAAGTCTCACTACATATGGATATGGGACTTATGCACTAGGGTGACCCTTATTGGATGTTTAATGTGGAGATTGGGCCTTTGAAATGTGTTTTACATATCTTGGTTATGGAAGGAATCATAGTCATCATAGTTCAGTTGGACTCATAGTCCATCAATTTATGGGGAGAATAATAAGCCCATATGTAATATTTTTTCCTAAGTGATATAATTTAAGAGACATGGGGTGGCTTACACCTAAGTGGATGCCTATTAGAGATCAGGCCTTAAGAAGGCATCCTACTTATCCAAACTAGATAGGAATCATAGTTCTTGTAGCTCAGTGGTGGGTATTCCCAAATATATCCAATGGAAAATATTATCATTTCCTTGTAAACTTTCCATACATGTCTGGATTAAAGGCTTGAAGTATCCTGAATGTCTACCTGATATCTCTGGGGTATCTATTTGACATGTCTGAGGATTTCTGTACATGTCTTGGTTTCCTAATGGTTATATCAAAGTACAATAACATGATCAAGTTTATTTATCCAAATGACATTTCATGATCTGAATGGAATATTGGAAGGACATTTCATCATCTAGCTGGAATGTTTAGAGGACATCACATGATCATGGATGACATTTCAAGAGGACATCACACAACCTGGCTGACATGTATGAAGGGTGTCTCGTGATCTAGTTAACGTTTCTAGAAGACATTGCGTGGACTTTCTGACTTGCATAGAGGGTAACATATTATCTAGATAAAATGTCAAGTAGACACTGCATTATTTTTAAGACTTTTCCGTAGGACATAGTGAGACCAATCTAAAATGCCCTAGTGTTTCCAAATAACATGAACACCATTTATAGAAGATATAACAGAAATCTAGTCAGAAATCCTTGAGGACTTCGCAGAAGTTGGGGGGAATATTCAGAGGGTGTTTTATGACTTTATGATCATGCACAAGAGGCATCGAATGATCCAAATTGCATGTTAAGTGAGTTTCACATAACTTGAGGTACATGTCTTATTGTTTCCACATGATCTGGATAGGTCATGTGAAGTAAATTAAGCATAGAGTATTCATCTTGGTGTAATCCTATAGTCTTTTTTAGTCTTTATTTCCACATTCATTGCATATGTGACTCAATTTATGTCATGTGTTGGATTATTTTATGTTTTTCATGACCCAATAAACATGCAGGGTCCCCTTCATATAATGTGGATGACATGTCGGATTACCATTGTGTGATCTATAGAGTGATCATGCGAATAACATATTCATGAAACTTGATCCATTGAGTCATTCCCTAGATTTTACATGGTGGGAGACCATTGCGATCGCATGAATGGTCACTATGAGAAGTCCAGACATATGATCTTATGTAGCAGTCATCCATTATGATTCTTCTTTATGCAGGGGGATTTATAGGCCTCTTCACACTAGTTATACACCACATTGCATGTTATTTACCTCTCTAATATGAGTAGTATTTGGTGTAGGGATTTTAGTGTCACGTACTTTGCATGATCCTATTGTGGGTTATCCATGGTGCCCCCTAATGACAGTGACTATGAGAATGTTCTTCCATCACCGTGATTATAGGACCCTCACTAATCAAAGAGATCTTTTCCAAACATGTTGATATGTAAAAGAGTTTTCACAAGTCTAGGGAGAAAAGTCAATGGTTCTTTGAAAAATTAAGACATCCGTAAAAAGGATTTCATGAGATCAAAGATGACTTTTCTAGGATTCTCCATGAGAATAAGGAATATTTTAATGGGGATCTCTACTAGATTACATTGTCATATCAAGGGGGCCGTGTGTGATCAATGTTGATTATCTGTGGTATATGACCCCTTTCTTTTGAAGGTTATCATATCTTCCCCTTGAAAGAAACTTCCACCATCTCCAATTTTATTTTCCTGTTTAGTCTAAAAGGACAAGAGGTCTCATGAATCCCTGAGAGTGTTGTTAAGGAATATATGTCTACTTTTATGTGATATGTCATGTGATAAATGATGAATCTCACGTTAACAACTGAGCACTTCCACAGACAACCCCTCTTCTTTTATGTGGAGCTGCAGGGGTATCATATGTTTTGATTGAAGTGTTTGAGGCCATTTTTTGATGAAGGTAACATGGCCACATACTTTTTCATGACAAGGGAGACATGTCCCTAGGGTATTTGTGTGGTTTTGTGGATCACATGATCACATTTCATGAAGATCAACATAACTCTCATTCAAATAAAGTATCTTCCATTCTCTGCCTTTATTTTATAAGGGGGTTTGGATGATTTTTAGTAATATTCTACTTCAAAAGTCGCATGATTTTTAAGAAATCATCTGGAAGCCTCTGCATGACCATCAAATCTTGTACGGGAAATATTGTAATGAAAGGGATTCTTTCTTAAATGTTTTTTTTTTGTGATCAAAATCCAATCATGCGCTATGCATGATCAGTGTTCATGACCTTTCTAAGTTCATGTTATCATGTTAACATTTGATGGTTATGCAATCCATTTGATTAAAAACGTTCTCTTTATTTTTTAAGGAACATAATACCCAAGATTCACATATTTCTTTTATTCTTGATTTTTTATTATCATTTGGTGGGTGTCAACAAACATTTAGCATTTTCACCCTTTAACATTCTAAGGTGTTACAATCTACCTAAAAAACCATTTTCCCTTCTTAATTAACACATTGAGGACTCTTCCCAGTCTTTTCCAAGTTCATTCATCTATCTTTCATGGATGTGGATCCCTATCTCATACCATAAAATCTAGCTTAATTAATTATAATCAATTTATAATTAATTAAATAATTAAAATTAATTTGATAATTTACTTAAATAGTGAATAAACTCCTAAAATCTCACAATGAATATTAATGGCATTAAAAACATGTGAAATGGGGTGAAGACCACTCCTGGAACATTCCCAAACCTAAACCACACAAAATTACCATTTTATACACCTATTGCAATGGAAAAATTAATTAAACTAGGAAAAATGGTTGAAAAAATAAAATGATGAAATAAAACAATAAAAAAATATGTGTTATAGTATCAAGAATCCATCTTGGGATTCCCACTACCCAAGCCATAAAAAATTCCTGTTGAAATTTGTTGATTCATCCATAATCTGATGAAATCGATGCCAATCCCCAAATCTGAATGACCCAAAATCAGTGGAGATGATGGTGGGGAAATAACTGAGAAAATAAGAGGAATAATATTACCTACGATGCCACAAAAATTGCCTTTAGAACCAAACTAAAGTGAGGGAGTTAAAAATAGGTAAGGGGGAAAAGATGACTTGTTGAACAACCTCACCACACATGCTTGTCCATGTAATGACCTATGATTTTTGATCCTTTAAATTAAAATTTAATTTAAAATATTATTTCACACAGAACTCCAATCTAATGAATCACATGACTTAAATTAATCTAAATTTTTTAAATTTACAATAATTATATAATAATCATTATATAAAAAGATAATAATAAATTAAAATAATTAAATATTATTCTTTTTCTTTAATTAATAATTTAAAGTGGATTCCTTTCAAAGAATAACTAAAAAAGGTATTTTATTTTACCTTAAAAATTAAATTGATAATGATTAGAATTTTATTATAAAATGTAATATTTATATTAAAAAATTATTATTTCAAAATTCACTTATTTATAAAATTATATGAAATAATATTAATGACACTTGATTTTTGAAGAGGTCATTTTCTAAATAGAAATAATTTTTCTTAATATATAGTATTTTCTTTTTAAAGATAAATTTAAAAAAAATTTGAATTTGAATTTTAAAAAAATATATCTTTATTTTTTAGATTAAATATATTATCATGAATTTTTTATATTTTTCTAAACAACATGATTTATAGATGAATAGTGAAAAAAATAAAATAATTTCTAATACAGTCACTTTTAGGACGAAAAATATTTGAAACCATTTTTAATAATGGTTTATAAAGTAAAATAAAAAACTTAGAAATACTATGTTAAATTTATAAAACCCATACAAAATTTTTTCAAACTTAAGTAATATTTTACTCTAAAAACTATTTTTATTTGCTTATATTAAAAAATAGTTTTCATCACTTACAGAAATTATGTCTAAAAAATGGATTCCATATTTTATATAAACATGTTCTTATTATGTAACATGGTTAATGTAATTTTTATGGATCAATGTACGATTAATAAGATTAATCTTAACAACCACGGTAATGGTGAAAGGGTTCTTTTTAAAAAATATTAATTAACATTGTGTGGTTTAATATAATAAATTATATTGATATATTTTATTTAATGAATCTAATATAATTTTTTCACATATATTAAAATATTTTAAGACTAATTTAATTTATAATTAATATTATATAATATTAAGAAGAGAAAATGGCGAAAACCCAGTTTTATACATAAAATATTTTCAATAAATTAAATGTTTAAATTGAAAAGATATTGTTCTGTTATTTATAAATTAATTAGACTCTATAGGGAATTAATGTAGTTTTAAAAAATAAAAATTAGATTATAAGGGTTTCATTATATTTTTACTAAAATATAAACTACAAGGATAAAAAACTAGTTACCAAGGTAAAAAAATGGTTAATTTAACAAATCAAGTCATAAAAGGATTGAAAGATGATTAAAATTTAATTTTATATAACTTATTATCCTATTAAATTGATTTTTTAGTTGGAGGTTCTTAGAGAAGTTTCAAGGATGGTTCACTGATGTTTCATGTACAAATTCAATGTAGTGGGAAGTTAATGATGTGAATTTGTATTCACATCATGAGAGCTTCATTCAAATCTTGGTGTTTAGAAATTCACAACTCAAAATGATGTGAGAGTTATGTTCTTAATGAAATAATTATGTGATGGAAATTTTCACGACATCAATAAATTCAATCATGACATGCCTTGAAAATAAGTATATGTCCATCGGGTATGATGTTTGATAGACTCATGTCATGAATATATTTCATAATTTGAATTGAATGGATGCATTAAAACTCATGATGTTAATATTTATTTTACACCATGAATATGTTGAGTCTAAACTTGTTTACAATTTATAGTGATTACAAGAATTATTTTACTCCTCTCAGTTTTCTGTAAAACCCAATTCATTTTTGGAGAAACTCCCACCAATTTCCTCAGGATTTGATCCTCATTTTCTAGAGTTTGATTGTTGAAAATTAGAGGTGATTTATTCTATTTATTCCATTTCATCATTTTTCACTTATTTTTATGTTTTTTAGTGGTGATTAAGTAATGATTGGGGTGAGTTTGTGATACATTTTTATGATCCCTTAGTTTGGTTCAGGATGGTTAGAGGTTTTGTAGTATGGTTTTTCTATCTTAATCATTTCTCCTTCACCCTATTGTGTTTATATGATCAAAAAACTTATTTTGGGTAGGGTATCCTCATTCTCTCCCAATTTATGTACATGTGTGTTGATTTCATGATTTTTAATTCCTTTGGGTGGATAGTAAGGGTTATATTAATAAATATAATGAATTGTATAAATCTAAAATTGATTGGAATATGGAGAAATTTAATGTTTTACTAATTTGATGGTATTACCAATGATATTATTCATTCTTATTACCATTTCTAAAAATTATAGCTATTGGGTTCCTTTATTATATTATAGTTTATATGTATTTGAAAATCCACCTATGTTGATTTTTTTATCACACCCTAAATAAAAGTATAATAATTTGTATATGGATAATGAATTTATTTCTCATGTAAATATATAATTTTGGTAGAATAATCATTCTAACTAATAAGGTAAAGTAATGTAATCCCTTGAACCTAATTTATGAAATTTGGGATATGATGTTATGTGTGGTTATGATTATTATTTTTCCTTATGTGATTTGGGTTGTTATGATTTGATGGTGGTGAGTAGCTATGTTTTGAATGTGTGGGGTAGTCATGCAATGGTTAATTGTCTTGGGATGTTGTGTGGGTGGTTTTGTGATGGAAATTATGTGTGGTTGTTGGGTTGTGCAGTGGTTGTTATGTGTTGGTTATAAAATGTTTAGTAGATTTTATTGTTAATTATTATAAAGATATTTCTCAGATGATGTGGTGTTTTAGTGATGCTTTTTGTGGGATGGTTGATCTATTCTACGGTGTGGTTGTGTTAATTTGAATGAAATGGCTTAGTAAATGGGTGTTATTGGAAACTCATTAAATTTTTTAAATGGTAGAACATTTAATTGAAAGTGAAACTGTGTTTCTATGTGTGGTGGTTATGTGGTGTGATCCATTTATTGGGGGAAGTGGTCATGAAGGATGTTTTTTGGTTTAGTGGTTGTGATGTGGTGTATACTGGTGTAGTTGATGTGAATTCATAGGTTGGGTACTGTGTGTTATCTATCTATCATGTATTTTATATTGTTTCTATATATATATTCCCCACCGGATCTAGATAACCATATCAATGTCAAAATGTTTTGGGTTATGGGTGTTTTCCCCAATATCTAATTGGTAGTGCTATGGATAGTTGGAATCCCCTTCTTCCCCACTATTCCTTTAATAGTGGTGATACAAGTTGTTAATGTAGACTACACGAAGATGAAATGTGTTGGTGTTGGAGACTACCTAGAGATGATATGGGTTGGTGTTGGAGATTAATCTGTAATGATATGTGTTGGTATTGATGATTACCCAATGGTGATTATGATGTGATATTTTGTAGGGGTCATTAATTCTGGTAGGGGGAACAAAGTTGATGTCCTTCATGTTCATCATAACCTACTACATTTTTAAGTAATAAGGTTATGAAGTGACGATGAAATATGCGAGCACCATATTATAGACCCTATAGGGGGGTTGTAATAAGTAGTTATGCATCCAAACCCACATAAAAAACGGATTTATATAAGATTTAATATATATATATATATATATGTGAGGGATGAGAGCACATGATGTTTGACATCAGGCCGTGAAAGTGGAAAACTAAGGGGGAAGAAGTTGTGGGGAACCTTTGTTTGTATTATTTTGATACTATGACACTATATTAAATGTGTTATTTAGTAAGAGATATATGGGTATATTTGGATTGGTTAGTTTACCTATATAGGTGTATATTGGTTCTAATGTTTCTTCATTTTCCTGTTAATATGACATTTTTACTCGGGCACTTAAGACCCTGGGTTTGATCATACTGATTATACTTTTTATTATCACCCTATGTATATATAAACTATTTTCAAGTTTTTAATAGTAATTTAGGAACTAATATATACATTAATATCTTCGTTTTTGAAATTTTATTGATTTGATATCAATGTTTGTGTCTTTTTCTGTTGACTTTTAGACTTTTAATAATATTTGTTGACATTGTTCATGTATTGTGGGATGGTTGTGGTTTAGTTTTATATTTATTGAAGGATTTTATTTTTAGGTGGTTTATCTTATTTCCTTATCCTATATTATATAGATATTAATTTTTTCTATTTGTGATATTTTTATACCCGTCGTGCTTGATGCCAACCTGGGCCTACTGGAGGCAGTACTCGGGGGGCAATTACCTCTTTTACTTTATTGCCATCCCATGAGGGGTATCTTTAGAGGGAGGTCTTTATGACATAAAACATGTGGTTAAATGGATTTTATAGTATTTCTTATCATTATAACAACCCCAAACTACATTATTTATCAATTTTGGAACCATTCTACCATTAATCGTGTAATTCTTTTATTGAAAAAATGGGTGTTCAAAAAAGATTCATTTTATTCACTTATTAAAGGTGATCATTTCAACCAATTAAAATTTAAACATATCCCTAGAAATTTCCTTGACACACTACCCAATTTTTTTCCCCTAGAAGTTCATTTCATGACTTAAATACCCGAGTCACCACAAGTTAACCCAATCCCTTCCATTATCAGGATACATGCAAAATAAAGCTCCAATGTCCAAATTGAGTATTACATAATCATTATCCTTTTATTTTTAATAATTCCCCTCAAAAATAACCCTAAACATAATAATATAATGACCTAAGTATAATTATTATACTGAATTTTTATTATATCAATGGAATATAAATTATTTATTCCTTCATATCAACTTTGAAAAATAAAATAACATCAATTGTGTAGTTGTACGGACTACTGCCTCCATAAAGTGGAGTGATTTTTTTCAACACCACCTAACATGGATAATTTTAAAAATAAAATTTTGGTAAAAACATGATTTTCATGACACTATAATATTATATAAAAATAATGTGTGACATTCTATAAGTATAGTTAATAATAAATGGTCATAGTAATCTTAATCACCTAAACTGAATATGTTGAAGTAACTTTCCTAATCTATGTTAATTTTATAAAAACCAATATAAATGTATATATTTTATTGAAATATAATAATAAAGAACATATACCCCAAGAATTGTGGATATTATGAACTTATTACACAATGCCTTTATTTGGGTTCTACATAAAAAAGAGTTACATAAATATTGATCGAAAAACATTAAATAACGAAAAAAATAATGAAGTATATAATAAATTAATGGAATATGAAAATAAATATTCATTATAAAATTAAATATAAATTAATAATGTTTCAAATATGTAATCTAGTAAACTTAATTTAATTATTTAGGATGCTAAGTGAATGTGCAGAGTGAGTCAGGAACAAGGTAAGGGTTTTTTAACTCAATTATCAACCCTTGATACATATTTGTTATTATTCATAATGTTTCATTAGAAGTGTGTAACTATTACCCATTTATGTTTTTTATCATGATTATATTATATTTAATTATATTTAATGTTCTATTCCATGTGCATTCTCTCATGGGGTTTTGAATCCAAAAATATTGAAGTTGTAAGGAATTTTTCCAATTTAATTTTTTTCCATTCACATACAAACATTCTTACTCAAATATATTGTTTTAATATTGATTTATTCTACCTAATTAATAATTTTTATTTTACTTTATATTATTTTTTTATGTTCTAAAATTCTTCCTTATAATCTTATTATCAAATTATTCTTTCCACAAGGTTAATGTTACTTGAAAGGGTTTCTTGGTCTCAATTCCTATTTAATGAGACATGATTCTCTTTAGGATCAAATATACTTTTACATGGAATTAATAATTCCTATTTGTTATTTTATATAATTATTTATATTTTATTAATGGTATTTTAAGTTCAATTTCAATATATTTATCATTTTAGGGGTTTTAATTTAAATGGTACTCAAGTTGTAAGGTTTCATTTCCAAACCTCATTTAATAATTGAGATCTCTAAAATATGATAACTCATCTAGGGAATTTGTATAGTCTTTCATAAAAATTTGATCATAATTTTCTTTATATATATTAAACATTAGTTTTCATTCATTAACCTTGTATCTTGTTTTAAATTATATGGTTTATAATATTTTAAAATGATGTGGTTTTCAATTAAATAATTTGAAAAATATAGAAAAAGTAATTTATATTTACGATCATATTTTTAACTTCAAATCCACATTTTTTGGATATCATTATATTTGCATCTGAAAGTGAAAAGTCATTTTCAAATTACTTTAATTTATCTTAAAATATTTTAAAATTAAATCATTTTAAAAAAATATGTGCATTTTTTTTTGGAAAAAATATTACCTATTAGTGTTTTCAGGTGAACAAATATTTCTTCAACCTATATCATTTTTTATGAAAATTTATATCTAATTTTTCATGGATTATAAAATAAATTATTTTTCTACATATTTTATAAAATTCTACTTTTATAATGATTTCAAAATATCAAGGATAATTATTAATACCAAAGTAATTTATTTTACATCTAAAAACTTTTTTTCAACTAAGGCCTTGTTCTTTGACCTAATTCATACTTGATCACATATATTATTGGAATATTACCATCAAATTTATTCTTTGGTTGTATTATGTATTTTCATTTTATATCAAATATAATATTCAACACTTAGTTTTGATTTCTTAATCATTCACCA
The DNA here is from genome assembly GCA_963277665.1 of Viscum album. Classification (NCBI taxonomy): domain Eukaryota; kingdom Viridiplantae; phylum Streptophyta; class Magnoliopsida; order Santalales; family Viscaceae; genus Viscum; species Viscum album. Next base: position 345,951,029 of record OY728141.1, read on the forward strand.
TGAAATGGTATAAAATATTTTTCTAATGTATTTCCTTTGTGAATACCATGATTTTTATTTTTTTGATTGAAGGGTGTTCTCCAATATTTTATAAATTGATTTATTGGGGAAATTATTGACTTAACTTTTTACCCTTTTTCTATATGGTGTAAATACAATATTCTTTATTATCCAAATTTATGGGTTCTTACCTAGAAAGTTACTGAATATATTTGGATACCTGTATACATTATATAGTTTTATCATGCTTAGATTATTGATGTAATTATGTATTATTTTTATAAAATTTCATTTAAATAGTATATGAAACTCATTTTCTTCCCATGGGTTTTCATGATATGTTGAATGATTGATTTCAAGTGGAACATATATTCATGGATAACTGATGGGTGATCTCATATATATCCTTCCAATACATCAGTTAAGTTTATATATCATGATATCAAAAGGGTATATGAGAGGATTTATTCCATGATAAATGGTACACAAGATTATATATCCCAATCTAAATATTATAAGGGAGGATTTTCCCAAGCTAAAATGAATATAGGAGGATTTGTCCCCTGAAAAATGTTACACAAGAAGATTAATCCCCAGATAAAGGGTGCATGGGAGGATTTATCCCAAGAAAAATGGTACCTAAATGAATTTATCCCAATCAAAAAGGTTTGTGGGAGGTTTTATTCAAAGCTAAAGGGAACATATGAGGATTATCCCAAGACCAAATGTATGTAATAAAATTATCTCTAACCCAAGATGGTATACAAGTGGTTATCCTAAGCCAACCATGTGATAATTTTAACTGTGGGTATCCTTGACATATTATTTTTATACTTATTTTGGTTATATGTATTACAAACAAAGATTTATAATCAATAATTTATTGGATATGATTTTATTATGTATCTTGATTATACCCATTTTCTTATATTATTCTCACTTAAGATCGTTGATTATTATCACTTATGTTTACCCTTAATAACTATTTTACATAACCCCTTTCTTATTTTTCTATTTTCCCAAGTTTTGAATAAGAAATTTATGATTTTTCTAGAATATTATTCTATGTATATAATTAGTGAGAGATATTGAATAATTTTTATGGATTAAATAGTTGGTTATACAGTGGAAAAAGTTTTACAATGGTAATGTATGTAATATAATATTTTATTTTGTAAATGAAACTGAAAATGTCACATTAATGGGGGTTGTAGTTGGTATCATAGTGGGGTTTAAATAACTTTAGAGGTTAGGTTGTTAGTTAAAGGTAAAATAAATGTAGATTAGTTATGGTTTATCATAATTTAAAAGGTTTTGATAACCCATTAGGTTAGTTAATGTAATATTGAAAATTTTTGTGATTATATAACATAACTTTTTTGAAAATTCTATTGATAAGTCTATGTGTAGGATGACATCTTGATGTTGTAGGAGAGTAGATACGATATGGTTCTCCAATAAATTACATCTCTATCTAGATAATGTAATGTTTGTGTGGTTATATAAAAGATGCACCTATGTGTAATCACCTATATAAACACTGATTTATTATCAACTTAGTCTTCACATGAGTTCATAATGAGTGGGCCTAAGGCTAAACACCTAGATAGACACTCTTGAAGGATATTCTATGGTTAATTAAAATTCACTTTTAATAGACCATTATGAAGGATTTTAGTATGATTTTGACAAATTAGATTAGAAAACCTAATAGAAAATTTATCATCGATTACTGAGGATTCAAAAAAGTGAGTCATAAGTTAAACGGAAAGTGTCATATGACATAAAAAAATTGATATAAGGGAATACATATTCATGTTATTGTTTTTATATTAATATTTTCGATACTATCATAACCTTTTTTTAGTATTTTTTTTAACAATATCATAAAAATGGATTTGAGAATAGTATGTATCTATAAACCACTATGTAATATAACAAAATAAGTAAGAATAATTTAATGGTTTATAATCTTATTTTATTTATATTATGATGGAAATGGTGAGATTCATAGTCTTACCTACTGTATTAGGGATGATATATTAAGAGAAATTAAATCTTTAAATTATTATCTATTTTAACTACTGTGTGATATTTATTGATGATATTATATTATATTCTAAAAATTTCTAAGGATTATATGAAACATATAAGGATCTTTCTTAAATATTTTTTCTTTAATATTTTAGAAACTTATTAGGAATTTTATTAATAACCTTTAAATATTAATTTATGAAAATGTTATATTTTTTGGGATAATTATTGTTAAACACATGACTATGGTATGTTTAACACTTAAGTTTCATATATGTTTGATGGTAAGGTAATAAAGTGTTGATTAGATTTTATAAAAGTGAGTTAGATTGTATTTATATCCTTGTAATTGATTATTGATTTAATGAAAAGTGATCCATGATTGTTTTGGTGAATTTTATCTATGCTTTTGTGAATATGATATATACCGAATAGTCTATGACTTTATGAACATTTTATTGAAGATAATACATATTTTTTAGAGAAATATATTATTATTTTGTATTTTAAGGTCTTAGATATTCAAATTATTTTGGGAAAGCTATGTTATGGGGAATATATTATTAGGGTATACACATAATGGTGTACAGGATTGTTCGAATGATTAATATTGTTTTAGTAAAGATAGGTCACATGATATAGCCTCAATGACTGAAGAATATGTCAAAATAGAATTTAAACACTGAATAATGAATCTGTTATGAATACCCTCACATACTTTCATCAATGAGTAAAAATTAAAATTTTTATGACACATTTTATTTAAGGGGTAGAATGTAACGATCTGAGATTTTGGACCTTTAAATTAATACTATCTTCAATGGATTTTGTCACATATAACACCGAACTAATGCAACGCCTGATTAAAACAAATCATGATATATTAAAATTACATGATCAACATCATCATTATTAGACATAAAATAAAATATAAAATTAAAATAATTACATATTATTATTTTTATTTGATTAATATTTTGAAAAGTATTCTACTTGAAAACCAATTTAAATAAAAATCATTACATTTTACCATAATAAATTAAATTGACCATATATAAAAGTTTATTTTAATATGGAAAATTTATATTTTTAAACTAAGATACCGATATTAAATTATTTATAAATTTATACGATATAGTATTAATGATATTTGAAGTTTAAAAATATTGTTTTTTAATAAAATTACTGTAGTGTCGCGTGTTTTTGGACTGGATGAAATTCTATAGGAATTAGAATTTTGTAGTTTGGTGGACATCCCAAATTGCTAATCGATCTTCGTAATGAAATTATGTGATTTGGAACACTTTTGTGTGTTTTTTTTATACACATTTAAATTCTCAAGAGATCCCTCGGGTGTTCTATCATGTTTCAGGAGTGTTGGGGAAATAAAACTCACAAACAAAAAGAAATAGTTAGGGAGAATGGTTTTTCAAAAATCATACGGCCCACCAAATGAAACCATGTAGTTAGTCTAGAGGGATGTGGGTGTCACAAGGTTTATTTTAACCATGCACATAGAGTTTCATGTCCATGCACCTTTTTCAGGTCCTTTGATAGTGGGGAACTGCACGGTTTTGGCATGGTTTCCTAATCTATGTACATGAATCGTGCATGCCCCCTACTTTTTTAGTGGCTCTTACATGATTTGTGCACAGTTTGGCCTACCGTGGAGGCAACTCGTATGCCTCATTAAATGAGGTAAATTTACCATTTTTCCTTTATCCCTTATTTATTTTCTCCACCATATTCTTTATCTTTCATACACACCAAGGGAAGATGCTCAAGTTTCCTCACCTATCATCTTCTAGTTATGAAGATTTCTCCCACATATGGCCTCTAATTTGATTGTCGTTGAGTGCATTGGATATACGTTATTACATCTACTACTCCTCCTTCCTTTCTTATCATATCCTATCTTATGTTATTTCAGTGTGAGCTAATTCACCTTATTTTTAATTCGTTAATATATTTCATTGATTTATATTAAACCAAAACAATCAAGACTTGATATTGGAAATATGGTTCATTCATGGTATAAGGTATGTGGTCTATAGATTTTTCTCTTAACATCTTAGTGTTTTATAAATTCTATCATTTTACCACAGATCGGCCTTTCTGTGTGACGCCTCTTGAATGTGATGTTTAATTTTTAAAACACAAATAATTAATTTTATTGGAACTTGTTCATAAAAGTTTCCTTACAAATTTCTATATAACCCCATTTGTAACTACCCCTAAGGGTGATACCCTTGAATTATTTTAAACTAATTAATGGTTTTTCTGATAAAACCCCTCATTAGGGTGTTCTATCTTCTAAATTGTAAACATGTAGTTCAAATGAAATGTGGGCGGTTTTAAAACCACTCTACAAATATCTTAGTGACCAAACCCCTTCATATGTGGTTAGGGAAAAATTATTTTGGAATGAACTTGCTGATTCTATATATCATACATGTTAGCTGGGCCTATTCTATACCAATCCATGTATGGTGCCATCTTCCATGATCATTCCACCTTACCCTATTACTTTTATATACGACATAGTATTCCTTGAAAATGTAAAATACCTCCACTCTTAATGAATTAAATAACATGTATGGGCACGGCCATTTTATTCTTTAAATTGAAATGGTAAATGGGTGTGGCCCTCTTAGAGTGTACTTGTTTAGTGAAGATGAATGTTTAGGAACATGACCTCCTTATTTATTAAATTAAATTAAATTAAATTAAATGAATGATTTTTTTTACACAATGAATGATACATGGGTTCCTTTTTATGAAATTAAAATGATGGGATCAAAGGATTTTGTGTCTTTATACACTGGGATTTATACCTATAATATCATGGATGGGCTCACCAAGCGGTTTACATACCTCCATTAGAGCGATATCGGTTCCTAAGGTAGAAACCATAGAGGGGCCATGTGGAAAGATGTTTACACCATTCCAAAAGTGATACAAAAATCCCTTAGTGAGATTATTTGGATGGTCTTAGAGGTGACATCCTTTACTTTATTCCGAGTGTGATACTTGATATTACATTTATGGATCACCATGGATGGACTATTTTGGATTTGGATAATTGTTATGTTCTTAGTGGGATACTTGGGTTCCATTGTAAGGTTCATATTGGAAGGTCCTAAGATGTCGTTTAATTGCACTCAAGAGATTCGTATTCTATTAAAATTCAAAATGTTGATTAGTTAAATTAAAGGATATGACCTCTAGTCCAAATCACATGTATCATCATTGTACATTCTTACTACTTTTTTATGATGTTCAATAACAAATTTGTATAGACTCACATTGGTCAGGGACACTCTAGCTTAGGCTAAAGCAAGTATGGTTTGTCAGGTGTACTTGAGGAACTTGAGTTCAACTTTTTTCATTCATTCATTTATTTATTTATTTTCTTTTCATTATATCATCACACTATTGTAATTAATAATAATTGACCATATTATGATTTAGACAACATTGGTAGAGGTCTACTGAGTATATCTCACACCCAACTCGAGACTCCATTGAATTGGGGTACCTGATAAAATCTCATGTGTGTGGGTCTAGGGATTATTGTCTACGTATTCATTCTAGTACATTGAAGTGAGGATCACAGAACTAATCTAATCCTTAGGATGCTTATTGGTTTATCCTTTGGGGATTTTGTTTCTTTTTGTTATACATGTACTATTATGTATTATGTTGCCTACTATTTGATTACTATATTCCTTATTTATCATCCTCTTTACATGCATACATGATTGTATATTTTTTTCTATGTTTATTATGTTATTATATTTATCTTATACTGCTCTTGCTTTTCTTCTAATTGTACAAATTTTTCTGATGTTTATTTATCATTATACCATTTTCCCACTCTAAAATTGATGGAATATACCCCATTGTAACACCATCAGTCTCTAAATACTAGTTATTAGCTTCTATAATACAAGGAGGTGAGCTTGAGGCCATGTGGTGACATGTACAACAACTAGTTTTATAGTTATTCGGGATGGATATTACAAAGTGGTATCAAAGGCAGTTTTTTTCCTTTTCCTTACAATTTTGGTCTAGTATATCGGACACTTAGAACTTGTTAGTTCTTGGTATATATCTATTCCTCAGAGAGATCAACACCAATCTAGGGAAATTTCCATGTTAAATAGGGTGGGATTTTTATTTTTGATGTCCCCTATTATATTTGATTATGATTTCACCTCTAATGATTCATATACTTTCCGCTAATTACTGATTTATGAGATTTACTATATTTAATTTTGGACCATTGCGATGTGGATGAAAAATTAAATGCATAATTATAGTCACAAATTTATTCTCATGCCATGAATATTCCATTCCATGTATGTAGCACCCCAATATTTCATAGTATGTTATTTCTTCAATGTGATTTAATAACTTGCATTATACACAACACCAAGTTTTAGCGCACCAAGACTTACCAAACTAGCCGTTCAAAAAAAATTATGAATATTATTAACTTAATTTAAACTTTTATATACTCCATATAATTTTATAATCCATATTATGTGTTTCTTATACAAAATATAAGAACAAATTCATTTTTTCAGATAAAAGAAGTATTTTTCCAAAAATGAAATTTTACCGCCTTTTAAAAGAGAACCCTTTTTAAAACCAATATTTGAAACTTTTATATATAAAATTTAATGAAATTATTTTATTCAATATAAAAAGGAAATAAAAATTTATTTTGGATAAATATTTGGTACTTTTATAATAACCTTCATATTTTGATAAATAGTGAAAAAACTAAATATTAATTGAAAACAATTTTTTTCATGAAAAAAATTTATAGTGTTAAATTATGAATTGGAATGGTTTTGAAGTATAATTATATTATATTTTTATCATTTAATACAATTTATTTCATTATAAATAATTTCACAATTAAATTTGACATAAACACATGTCAATCTTTTGATAGTTTTTACATTTGAAAAACCTGCTTTTGGTTTGGACAACGGGAATAGACTTTAAATTAATTACTGAAATTTCTATGTTTTGAATTTATTAAAATATAATTCATTTTTTAATTTTTAATATCAAAATTATCTTAGGGTGAATTTTTGGTATTTTTTTGAAAACATTGAATTTTTTATGAATAGTGAAAAACAATGCGTTATTGTTTAAAATCGACTTTTTATTTAAATAATTATTTATTTTATTTAAATTTATTTTAATTAAAAATAGATATATAATTCCAATATAAGTTCAATTTAGTTCATTGGTGTAATTTTATAATAAATTTATACGTATAAAATTTTATTGCACATTTTAATGCCTTTTACCCACCATCTAGGCACACTTTCAAATTAGCATAAAACATAATTTAACTAATTTTGTGAATTGAATTTCAAAAATCCAAGAGAAATGGTTGAAATAATTATGTAAAATTGGATTCAATAAAATGAAAATAATTTTTGTTGAATAGTAACTTCTGACTTATAATTAACACGGTAAAAAGTAAATAGTGTAATTAAAGGTAAAAATTATATTATAATTATCCTAACCCATGTACTAATTTTATTGGATAAGTGTATTTCGACCAAAACCAACCTTAGAAATAAAATATGATGCTTTTGGGTCAACTTGGATTAGATTAGGACATTTATCATTATTTTATTTAAAGAAGAGTTAAAAGTGTTAAATTCAATGTCTAAAAACTAATCCATTATTAATATAGGGTTATAAAAAAGAAAAATTCGACTACAAATATTCATTTTAAATATAAAAATATTTCCTAAATAATGTTATTTTATTTATAATTAATTTATATTAAATAATTAAATTTATTTAGGACACAATGATGATAAAGTAATTACTTTATCAACGAATGATTAAAATAATTGATATTATAAATATAAAAATAAATAGAAATTGAGGATTTTTATGCCATCCAAGAATTGTATAGGTTAATATTACATGTTAGATTTGATTAAATATTTTGTTTGATGTTATAAAGTTTTTACGACTTTAACAAAAACAAAATACCAAATTGTGTAAAAAATTACACAAATGATTTTTTAAAACAAATACTATATTATTAATTGATATAATATTTATAGAAATATAAGTTTTGGAAAAATAAATTATATAAGGTTATATATATAACTAATGAACCACTTGGGGTTATCTTAGCTTTTTATAGTAAGTTTATTAACCATTTATTATAATAAGACAAGAGGACATGGTTAAAGTTAAACTATTTAACTAAAAGTTAAATATAAAATATAGGGTTAATATGTTGACCTAATCTTGTCAAAACCTATCGATTGAAAGGATTTCCACCCATCCTTACATATTATTCTAAACAAATAAATTTAGATCCATTATAAACCGAAAATGATTTTATAATAAAATAATATTTCAAACTTTCCCCAAAGTGACCCTCACCTTTCTTATAAAAGGGTACTTCCCTTTCTCTCAAAATCACACCTCCAAAGCCATTTGGATCAGCCAAACCCAATATAAATATCCTCCAAACTTCCCTAAATTCATCCTAAAGTCCTTACCTTGAGAATAAATCCATCCTAAGAGTCCCTTTTATTCAAATCAAAAGTAAACACCCAAAGAAGAGGTAATTATTTTATGAACTCTTTCAATGTTTTTTTCTTCTTCCACTTTCTCTTTCATTTTTATTTCCTTACCAAAATAATAAATCCAGTAACTTATACATACTTTGATGTTATTATAAATATGGTAAAACCATACTCACTATTCACTTCATCCTGTGAATGATAATGTCCCCATGCGTGCATACATACAACTTACCATCTCCACGTTGTGGTGTAATTTGTTATTCAACACTATGTTATTGGGATGGAAATAATGATGAGAAATATGTATATAAACAATGAAAATAAAATGACAATTTCTATGTAAAATTAATATAACATCCAATTCCACGCCTTTTAATCATTAAAGAAATTATATCGTCGCTCGTGTGTACGTACGGCTTACTATCTCCACGACACGATGAGAATCATTTCCAAGTTCACCATTAAATGATGATTAAAAAAATATATATTATTAATAATTATGTAATATAGGAAATAATAATGATACTACATATATATGTGTGTGTGTTTTTTTGTACTTACATATATCTTAATCACTTACTTCCGTTCAATACGAAATGAAAATGGAAACATCGTTTATTCGTATGTACGACCTACTGTCTCCATAAATAGTGTCTTCCATTTCATATATCTATCTATTATACATATTTATATTCTAAATATATATTATATATAAATCATGTTTTATATTCTGGAAGTATTTAAATCATGATCTAAATGTTATTCTCATGAATAACATGTTAAAACATGTACGATAAAGAAAGCGACTATTACCCAAAATGTAAATTTAACACTGAAATCATTATTAAATGGGTAGTATAAAGTCATAAATGAATCATGTATGAAATAATAAAAATAATTATTGTTATTTTATAATTTAATAACATACTATGGTCACTATACAAGAGGTTAAACGTACCATCGACCAAAAGAAAGTGCAAGGTAAGGGTTAAATCCTAAATCTCATTATTATTTGAGATTGTTTATGTGTAAGTATTTTCTAGGACGTATTAATTATCCATGTCCATGTTTCATAAAATACATTTCAATATTATTATTTTAAGTTACTCTTGAACTAAAAAGTCAGTTTAAATGTTTGAAATATTTATTCTTCTAGATTTCTCTCATTATTGTCTATGTTTTCAAAATAGGTTTTATGCATTTATTTATATGGATATGATTGTTATAAAATGTTAATTACATTAAAAATTTTCAAATTGGTATGGGAAATTTTTATTCAAAAATATGGTCTAAATGACTTCCTTTATAAATGTGTGACTTTGAAATGATTCCACAAAAATTCATATTCCTCTCAAAAAGTTTTACGGATCATTTTCAACTATGTCAACATCCTTTACTAGATATTATTCTTGATTAAGGTTGATTTATTATTATACAATCTTCTATATTGTATTAAATGAGTTATGATATGTTTGACTATGGATGTTATATTTTTATATCCTTCATGGTTTAGGTATGAAGTACTGACATTTCGTATGCTAGTTTTAATACGAATGGTTTTGTAATGTTTCAACATTTTCATATGAGGAAGGCAGTGGAATTAGTAAGTGATGGGTGGGCCCGCTATAGCCCCTTGATGCATCGGTAGATATAATGAGAGAAAATAGTGTCTTGGCACAAGGCATTGACAAAAATTTTATTTTTATTCTTGGCACGAGGCCTTGCTATGTAGTAATGATGTCCAGAGTTAGGCATTACCTCATTGAAATATTAATTATTACATGTTATTATTGAACTAGTGGAATATCCATGTGCATGTTTATATGGTAATATTTGATTTATTTTCTCCATATTATTTTCAATTTTATGTTTAAAAGGTTGTTGTTTTTATTACACATCTTTCCTTTAAAGTTTACAGCTTTCGCTAAATTATTCACCCTTACTGAGAATCTGAGCTCACCCCTTTCTTATGTTTTGTTTTCCTAGTATTCCAAGAAGTGTATTATGTTTGACATATATGGTTAATCTAGGGTAATAATGGTATTTTATATAGATTTTTTATGTTGTGTTTTATGTTTGAATGTGTAATGTAATGTTCATGTATGTAATCTATTTTCCAAGACTACTAAACTGGTCAGTCATTTGGGACTTGATTCCATGTAATCCTGACAATGTATTAAAATAATGCACTGGCTCCGGGCTTCTTGGGTTAGCGAATTATAAAGTATATTTCATTTATAAGCTACTTGAGATTTTTTTTATTTTCTTTTTGTGTTTATTATCATTCATTTTTACACCACATTTGGTGTTTTAATGACAAGATTATTTTTTTACTTACTTAGGTATTTCATTTGTATTGTTATTGTGTAACATAATGTGTGATTTATTTATCATTTCTTTCTATATTGTGTGTTTTAGGGATTTAGTGTTATGATTGGCATGACTTACTATTTACCATGTTTAAGTTATTTTTTTGTAAGATTTTCATTATATTCCTAGATTTTTGGATTTTTTATATGTTTACTTATCATTATTTGGTTCTTATTTTCCATGATTTTTTCCTACTACTCGTGATGAAATGCATAGTTATAAAAATAATTCACAATAGGTCATTAAAAATTCAACATCAACCAAAATAGTATTTTCCCACATAGATTTATTATGAAACCTTAAATAACCAGTCTTATAATTTTTAAGACATGAACCATTGGTTACATGGGATGAAACATACTGGTTTCAATTAAATGGGATCCAGTTTTCTATCTATGAAGTGTATGGTTTCTTTATAAATTGGAAAATTGTGACCCATATAATTGACCCATTTTATTAATATTTCTATATATATAAAAAACCTATTAAATATTTATCTTGAATAAATAAATTTCCTTTATAAAAGATTAGAACTCTTTTCCCAGGGTATGACAACCTATAAGACCAATTTACTAAATAAACAAGTTTACCCAAGTAGGTTAGTTGGGGAATTTTGTTACAAGATTGGCTTAACTCAACCCATATAGGTTAGTCATCGTGAAAATTTATTAATAGAAAAACCCAGTAAGTATTATTTTTAATTTTAATGTTTAAAATCTTTAGGTTTCTTGTATTTGAAACAAAAATCGCTTAATGGGACCCTAATAGGTCACCCTTATTTGACATAACTTAGTGATTAAACCCATGGGGGTATACTCATGCTATATAGATATGGTCATTTAAAGTGTCTTTATCTGCCTATATGGACTCACATATGGTGTAGTCTTACTTTAAAGGTTCCCTCCTTAATTAATACAATACCTTTTATCAACTTTTGATCTATAATTATATGTGGAATTAGTAAATTAAAATTTCAATTATAACCTAAAAGATGTTTTCATCTATTGATTTCAATTGAACTTTATTTAATAATCTAATTATGAATCCTTATAAATAAGAAAATAATGTTTAAAATGGGCTTTATATGATAAAATTACTGAAATGCGGAGGTATATCAATTAAATAATAAATTATTAAAAGGTTGTTTGATAAAAAATTCAGTGTGGCTGGTGGATTTTTATAAATATATTACCTTGTATAAAGGTTTTTCCTTACTAGTACATGATTTCTATTTGAGTATTTAAAATTCTTAAATAATTAAATTTAAATTAATGATAATTAATTTTCATGGAACATTAAGTTTATTTAGTTTTTACTATCAATTAAGGGATGTTTTAATAATTCTGGAGTGTTTCCTTGAAACGGGAATGTGAGTGTTGCCTGTTGGGCCCATCTTCTATAGCTTAAATCTAAATGATGGTTGGTAGATCCTAGTAAACTTTTTTAATAATGAATTCCTTTTAGGGTCAACACTTTTTTTTATAAGAGGCAAGCCCGAGTTAGGTAGCACCCTCATTTATTAAGTGTCTTGTTAATGCTTGTGAGTAGTTTCTAGAATATGGTATCGTTTCGGTGTCATTTTTCCATAGTAGGATTCCTCATTTCTAAAATTATCCCCTTTTCTTGATGGGAGGTCATTCAATACGTTGAGAATTGTTAAAATCATTATAAATCCATGGTTTCAGTGATTCAAACATTCCAAGGGATTGGTCAACAGCTTAGTAGGTCGTGTGACCTCTCTTCCTTTTCTGATAGACAACTCAATATGTTTCCAGTCAGTGTGAAAGTCATGTGGGATAATATGGCTTTAAAATAATCTTATTTCGGTTCATCTGATGTTGGAATGCATATGGCTGATAATTCTATGGATAGTAATGCGGATGAGTCATTCTACTTGTGACACCTTGTGGTAGTATTCATCGGTACATCTGGTACCCATTGAGTTGAAAAATGGTACAACAAACCATATTAGTTTGAAGGTACTCGTTTATGAATCGAGATATTGGGTTATGTTCTTAGGTTATCTCTAGATTAGAGTGACCTGAGCATTATAGTTGGATCATCCTAATATTCAGGATGATGTTCTAAAGTTTATCAGGTGTTTCAACATGTTGGTCAGTTGTCTTGGATTTTACACCTGATGTTATGGAACACATTGACATAAATCAGGGGGAGGGTCACACAAACGTCTAAAGTAAATAATTTTTATCACAATTTTATGTAGCTTGTTTCTTTCTCCTTTTATGTTTATTCTTATCAAAATAATTTTGGCTACCTCTAGGACCAGTGATTAATGGTTAATAGAGAGCGTATTGTGGGATGTGTTTTCCTTTTTAGTAAATATTATAATAAGGAAACTCCTAAGTTGGGGAGTATCACTTTATTTTTAGAAGAGTTTTTTCTTCTAAGTATAAGGAAAAAACCAATGAAGTACCATTTGGAATATGTCCATTACAACAGTTTAAATATTATGATGCAAGGTGTGGTTGGTTGTTTGTGAAACCTTTAATGACATCATTTTCCAAGGATGGACTCTAGTGGTTGTACTTGAGAAATCATGGGGTGCATCCGGTAGTAAAGGAATTTTGATCAGTTAGTGGATATGAATTGGTTTGTGAAACCATGATCTTTTAAAAGAGGTCAGCTAGAAGTAGCTAAACTGATTTTTCTTTCTAGTAATTTGGTATGAAAGGTTTTGAACCATATAGTGAATTCCATTTGATGTAGAATATTTTTTTGGATCCCTTTTGTGAAATCATTTAAACCCTTTTAGTGTACTTTTTTCTTAGTGACGATCATGTCCCTTATCTTGAAATCATCTAGGATACACTGAGAGAGTGTTGGTTATAATCCACACAAAATTTAAATTCATCTAGGCCAGATAGTTAAACAACATCATAGTTGCCTAAGGAAATAATTATTTTTGTCGAAACATAATTTCCAAGAGTGACACTTGGGTTCCTAAGTCGGAATTCCTTATACATACTCATAGATACAAACTATTTTCCATATGACTTCACCACCATGAGGTTCAATCAATGTTCTTGGTATGATGACATTTTGGTTTGTGCCAATATCACACGGGAATATGTTAGGGTATGGACTAAATCATATGATCTCCTTGGTTCCCAATAAAGAATTATGAGGATACCCCAGACGTCATCTAGGCTCAAAAGGGGGGTTTGAAAGGGGTGGAGATCCTAGTGTGCAAGATCTAGGATACACCCATGTTTGTGCGGGGCACAATCGTTGAACTGGACGTTTTGGTTATAGATGTCATTGAAATCCATCTACGGGATTCGGTGAGTGTGTTAGGATAAAATGTCAATGTTCCTTCACCTGAAGGCACTAAATATAGATTTTTGAAATTCATCATCTATCTAAGACATTTTTTCAATGTCAATCATCCATAGATGGATCTTCTTGATATCCATCACTTTTTTGTATGTGGTCATTGAGGAACCATTTTAGGCACACTATCAGGCAAGATTGGATGTAATGTAAATGTAAGCAATGGTTTTTAATGAAAATATGGAATTTCCTGGATAAATGAGTTCAATTGGGAGTAATCATTCGGTTAAATCAGTAATCATGTCATGAGTGTGATTAGAATTCCGCATTCATGTTTAACTAGAAAATTCCAATGGTGGAGAAACTATGACTCATAATTGGCCATTCAAATGCTAGAACCTATGGTTGGGAAGAACCATAGGTAAATTAATAAAATAGGAGATGGTGTGTCTATGTATTGGGTTATATGGGCTTTGGTTGGATCTATCTTAATGTTTTAGATCTAAATAATGAGCATTGTATTGATTTTTACCATCCTATGTTTGGTTTTTCTAAAGTGTAGATTAAATATTTATTGGGAATTTTGAAATAAAACACTACCATTTGTAAGAATATTTTTAAACAAAGTAGTTCGGTTGTTGTCCTTTTTAGTTTCCCAAAGTCTTTTCAGTGATAATAAGTTATAATGTGAGGATATTGTACCATCCTCATTTTTTGGACCAGCTGAAATTCTAAAATAATTAGAATTATATCATTTGGGGTCGGGCTGATTCATCAATAAAGAATCTAAATAAAATTATGAGATTTAGATCACTTTAATGTGTTTTTTTGATGTATTTAATGTACCAAGAGGTCGCCCATGTGTTTTGTTGAGTTTTTGGAGTGTCGGGCACCCAAAAACATAAATTAGGAATAACTGGTCAGGTAGCATGGTTTTTCTAAAATTGTGCGGCCAATCAAAGGAAACTGTGAGGCTAGTCTAGAAGGAATGCTAGTTTCACATGGATTTTTTTAACCATGGACACTAGGTCATGTTGAAATGTGACTTCTTCATGTCCTTTAATAGAGGGGAACCACATGGTTTGCACATAGTTTTTCAAACATTGTGCATGAACCACGCGTCCTATATGCATGGGCAGTGGATCTTGCACAGTTTGAATACATTTTTTCCAACTATATAGTCAAAATATATTCCACATTAAAGGGGGTAAATTTACCCTTTTCCTTCATATATTATTTCTTTTCTCCCACTCTTTATATCTCCTTTGTGCGCACTAGGGGAAGCCACTCGAGCTACCTCTACTCACCTCCTCTATGAATGAGGATATATCCCTCATCTAGCCTCTAATTTGAGTGTCGTAAAGTTCATTGTATAGCCCTCGGTAATTCTAAGACTCGTCCTTCTTAATTTTTTTTTATCATCACCCTTTTTTATATTTTTGGGTGAGATAATTCAGCCTATTTTTAGGGAATTTTTCTATATCATTAATTTATCTCAAACCATGCAAATGCAAGCCTTGATATTATATTCTTTGGTCATCCATGGTATAGGATTGGAAGTATATGTATTTTCTCTTAAAGTCTATTTTTTTATAAATTATTCCATTGTTCCACGCGCTAGTCTTTCCATGTGATGCCTCTTGAATTTGATGTTTAATTTGTAGAACCCAATGTCTTATTTTTAGTATCTCTTGTTTATGAAATTGTCTATGTTAATTTCCGTGAACCTCAATTTGGAACTACACCTAAGGGTGTGACCCTTGAATGATTTTAAATTAATTAATGGGTTTTCTAATAAAATCCCTCATTATGGTGCATTGTCATCTAAAATATAAATGTGTAGATTAAATTAACTATGGGAGGATGTGACTCCAAAATATGAATCCCTTATTGACTATACCCTACCCAATGTTGTTAGGTCATAATTATTATGGAAAAAAACAAGATGATTAAATATGTATTTCTTGTTAACATGGAATATTCTAGGCTATTGCATGTATGGTGTTGTCTTCCATGAGAAGTCCACAAGACCCTATTACTTTTATATGTTTCTTATTATTCATTGGTAATATATAAGACCTCCCATTAATGAGTTAAATAACATGTGTGGGAATGGCCTTTTTATTCTATACATTGAAATGGTAAATGGGTGAGGCATTCTTAGAGTATACTTGTATGGGGATGTGGCATGTTTATGAACAAGACCTTATTCATTATTAATTTAATGTGATTAAATCAATTTTTTACACCTTGAACGACACTTCGGTTCCTTTTTATAGAATTCCATGGAAGGGATCATGGGTTTTTTAGACTTTGTACATTGGTAGAAATACATGTTATATCTTGGATAGGCTCACCATGTGGTTTACTTACCTTCATTGTACTGATACTAGTTCCCAAGAGATTACTTGTGGAAAAGTTTGTTTTAAAGAATGTTACACCATGACATGAGTGATACATGAACCCCTTTGTGAGATACCAGGGATGAGCTCGAAGGGTAAATGTTGTACTTTATGCCAATATTTATACTTGGGATTCCATTTATGGATCACCATGGATGTAATCCTTTGTATTTTGATAATTTCTACACTATAGGTGTGATTTTTTGGTTCCTTTATAAGGTTTACCGTGGATGGGCCTAGGATTCAATTTAATTAAACTCAAGTGATACCTCTTTAATTTAAATAAAAAATAACAATTAATTAAATTAAAGGATTCATCTTCAAGGATAGAACACATTCCCGAGATCAGTCCTTTCTTGTTACTTATTTTATAATGATATGTATCATATCTGTATTGACTCACATTAGTCAGAGACTCTCTGGATTAGACCCATGTAGGTATGGTCATCTAGGTGTCTTTAAAGAACCTGATATAGACTAGTTTTATTTATTTATTTATTTATTTTTCTGTCATTTCATTATACCTTCACATTGATATACTTTATAATCATAGACTAGATTCTTCTTTAGACGTCATTGGTGGGGGCCTACTGATTATTGTTTACACCCTACTATGGATTCCATTACAATGGTGTACCCGAGTATGTGACGTCATGAACTGTTATAAATAATATTCCCCTTCTGATTTAATTAAATTTATTTTTAACTAACATGGTTATATAAAACACACACATTTCTTTTGTTTTATTATATACAATTGGATTTAAAAGACCGTTATGTATCATTACCATTGATAATATATTCACTAAATAGTGACCATGTGATTAGTATAAATATAGGGTTTTAACAAACCCAATTGACACAGAAAAAGGAATTTATGGCCTCAACAAGTGGGATTGTACCCTATGAATCCCATTTATCAGAGCATGTGAGGTAGATATCATTTCTTGGATTTACCCTTGACCAATCCCATGATGAGATCCAACAACATAAGCATGATTGAATCTTTTTAGTGTCTAACTTCAATTTCATTGAGATCACTTCCCAAACTGTAACACCCTAAAATTCCATGGTATGTTTCACTTTCAATAATACAATAACTTGGGTTGTACACAAGTCGGAGTTTTAACACACCACGACCAATCAAAATAGCCGTTATAAATAGTAATACCCACTTTTTGAAAATTTATAATTTTTTTTCAAAATGGACTTCATTTTTGAATTTAGAATATCAAAATTATCTTACTGTGAATTTTTGGTATTTTTCTAAAAACTTTCAATTTTTGATGAATAGTGAAAAAACACTGCGTTATTGTTTAAAACCAACTTTTTATTTGAACAATTAATTATTTTATTTAAATATATTTTATGTAAAAATAGATAAATAAAACCTGTATAAGTTCAATGTAATTCATTGGAGTCATTTTAGAATAGTATTAGATATATAAAAATTTAATTGAACTTTTTACCGTCTTTTATCCAGCTTTTAGGCACATTAGAAAAATTTCATGAAACATAATTTTACCAATTCAGGGAATTGAATTTCAAAAATACAGGAGTCACAGTTGATATCAGTATGTAAAATGTAGTTCAATAAGGTAAAAAAATTTTTTGGTGAATAGTACCTTTTAACATTTATTTACCACTATTAAAAGTAAATATGGTAATTAAAGGTAAAAATGATATTATTTTTATTACCATAACGCATGTCCTAATTCTATTTTATAAGTGTATTTCGACCAAAATAAAACATACGGATAAATTATGATCCTTTTGGTCCACTTGTATTAGATTAGTAAATTTATTATTATTTTATTTAAAAAAGAGTTAAAAGTATTAAATTTAAATTTTCATAACTAAATAATTCTTAATATATGGTTATACATAAGATAAATTTGACTATAAATATTCATTATAAATATAAATATATTTCCTACATAATTTTTTTATTTATAAATTTTAAACATGAAATAACTAAATTTGTTTAAGACATAATGATGATGCATTAATTAACCTACTAATGAAATATTAAAATATTTGATATTATAAATATCAAAATAAATGTAAATTTATACTTTTGATGAATTACAAGAATTCAATAGATTAATATTACATGTTAGGGTGGATTCAATGAATCTTTTTCCAATTAATCATGTTTTCATGAATTTCACAAAAACAAAATACCAAATAGTGTAAAAATTGACATAAATGAGTTTTTAAAACAAATACTATATTATTAATTGATATAATATTCTTAAAAATATATGTTTCAACCAAATGTCATTGATAAGGTTATATATATCAATAATTAACAACTTTTGTTTTTCTCTGAGGTTTATAGTATGTTTATTAACCATATAATATAATAATACAAGAATACATGGTAAAAGTTAAACTACTTACCTAAGAGTTAAATATAAAAGATACTGTTAATATGGTGATATAAACCTATTTAAGACCTATTTTTTGATATTTTTTCCACACATAATTACTTTTTTCTATAAATAAATCATTTTGGATCCATTATAAACTGAATATGATTGTATAATAAAGTAATATTTCAATATTTTCCTAAAGTGACCATCACCTCTCTCATAAAAGTGTACATCCACTTCTCTAAAAATCACACCTCCAAAGTCTTTTGGCTCGGCCAAAACCTAACCGAATATCCTCCCAACTACCTTCAATTTTACATAGTGGCCTTACTTTGATCATAAATCCAACCTAAGGAGCCCTTTTGATTAACTCAAAAGGAAACACTCGTAGAAGAGGTAATAATTTCTCCAACTTTTTCAAAGTTCTTTTCTACTTCCACTTCCTCTTTCTTTGTTATTTCCATAACAAAATAATAACTCCAGTAACTTATACATATTTTTATGTTATTAAAAATATGGTAAAACCATATTAATTATTCTATCCATCATATGAATGACATTTTACCATAAGTGTGTACGTACTGCTTACCGTCTCCACATCGTGGTGTAGTTTGTTATTCAAACACTTCATTATTTGGATGGGTATAATAATGAGTAAAACTGATGTAAATAATAAATATAACATGTTAATAATTTTTTATATATTATATTTCATCCAATTACATACTATTTCACCATCAATATAATGATATTGTCGCTCATTCATACGTACAAATTACCGTCTCCACAAATGCGATGAGATTCATTCCCCATCGTAATCATTCAAGAATAATATTAATATTAAGATTAAAAATAATGTTTAATAACTTAATATATTTCTTGATATAAATCAAATACATAATATCCATAACACACATGGCTTACATAACCAGGAATATAAATGAAACTGAATCAGTTAACACCCAAAATAATAATACTACCAAAATATTATTAACATTGAAATATTATAAGATCATATATGATATCATATTTACGTATATGGTTCTTATATAATTTAACAATAATGATTTAACTATTATAAATGAGTTTAATGTACCATCGACCAAGGAAAATTACATGGTAAGGGTTAATTCTACAATCTCTTCATTATTTGAGGTTGTTTATACGTGAGTATCTACTAGGACATCTTCATCATCCACATATGTGTTTCTTAATAATGGATTTCAAAACATTTTTACAATTTCCTATACCATGGTTAAAATTCATTTATACTCTTGTTTTAATTTTTATAAAATTGTTTGAAAGGCATATTTCCATTATTTTCCAAACAAGGTACTTTTTGACCATTTTGACAAATTGTGGTAAGAATTTTTTTTTAACTTATACGGTGGGTGTAACTATTTTCCGTTGTTATAACACCTTTGAATCTTCCCTTAAAAACTTATAAATATATTTTCAAAATAAATGTTTTATTTTAAAATTACTTGACTTTTAAATGATTTCAAAATAGAAAGGTATATTTCTCTCAAATAGTTTTTATTTCATCTATGTCAACATCCTTTGTTTGATTTTAAACTTTTTTGAAGATGATTTATTATGATACAAATA
Organism: Viscum album; assembly: GCA_963277665.1. Lineage (NCBI taxonomy): Eukaryota > Viridiplantae > Streptophyta > Magnoliopsida > Santalales > Viscaceae > Viscum > Viscum album. The sequence continues at coordinate 345,971,687 of OY728141.1, forward strand.
TTCCATATTGTATTGAAGGTTTTGGGATATGTTTGACTGTGGATGTGTTATTTTTATACCATTCATGGTTTATTGATAAAGTATTGGCTTTTTATATGCTAGTTTTAATAAGAATTGTTATGTTATGTTTAAAAATTTTCTTATGATAAATGCAGTGGACTTAGTAAATGATGGGTAGATCCCGCTATAGATCCTCGATGCATCGGTTCATCTTTTGAGACAAACTAGTGTATTGGAACAAGGACTTGACATAATACTGTTTTTATTCTTGGAATGAGGTCGTGACTATGTGGTTATGATGTTCGGCATTATGCATTCCATCATTATGAAATTAGCTATTGATATTAAATGTGATTATTCGACTAGTAGAATATCTATGTGAATAAGTAAATGGTATTATTTGAGTAATATTTTACATATTATGTTGATGTTTAATTTTAAAAGGCTTTTTTTAGTCTTATACATTTCATTAAAATGTTTATTATTGTTTATGAGAGTTTCTACTATATTGTGATACTTACTGAGCATCTAATCTCACCCCTTTCTTATGTTTTATTTTTTCTAGGATGTAAAGAGGTATTTTATGATTAACATGTTGGAATAGGATAAGGAATAAGAGTGTGTTCAAAAGAAACACAACGATGTTGTTTTTCATTATTTCATGATGTAATTAAAAACTTATGTACATATCTTATACTTTCAAGCCTACTAAACTAACTGGTCTTTCGAGACATGATATATTTTGATCATGCCAATGTTATGTAATAATGTACCGACTCTGGGTAACTAAGTTCGGAGTGTTACACAAACCATGTTCATAAAACCACCCCATGGAAGTCACACCATCACACACCTTACTCTTAGGGAATTTACTGGTTTATTAAAGGGATATGTATAAAGAACCTGTCATTTTGAGTGTTTACATTATCTTATATAGAATAATTAATCAATTTTAATCCTATTATTTTTACTTTATAAATGATTTTTACATCGATTCAATAAAAAATAAAAAGTATTTTGGTTAATATTCAAATTTACATAATGAAGTTTTTCAATGGATTAATGGATTTTCTAAAAAAATGATATTTTAATAAAATTGTATTATTAAATAATTTTTATTAAATATAAATGGTCATATAATTTTTTTAATTTAAATTTCAATTTTTATAAGGGTTTGAAAACTATTATTGTCAAAAAAAATTAATAATTTCTTAATAAATTTTGATTATATTTTAAAAGTGAAATTCACATATTTAAATAATTATTCTAAAAAAATGAATATTATTTTTGGAATCATAATTTTTAAATTATCTAATAAAGAATGTTTCATAATTTCCTAAGACAATAAAATTTTTGGACAAAAAATAAATACCATATATATATACTTTGTGCTTTATGAAATCATAATGACCCAAATGTGATTTAATAAACACTATAAATGGGATTCAATACCAAATATATGTTTTAAATTTACAATAATGATATTTTAAGTTTATGTTATTTCTTGTATAATTCCATTATGAATCCTCCAAAACATGTAATATATTTTAAGATATTAAAATAATTTCTTTAAGAGTGTGACTCACCTCCACATAAGCAGGGGATTTTTTTTAAGTTTATCCCTTGTAATTATTAAATAATAGAAACCACTCCCATTTGGAAAAAAACCATGGGAAAAACCAGAGTATAGATTGTGTTTTTTGTTATATTATTATATAGTATCCAAAAAATCAATAATAATAAAAATTCCCCATATTTCCTTTATAGACCCACCCAGTATCCCTTTTATCTTTACTCAAACTCCTTATAGAACATCCATGATCTTAACTCAACTTTTTAGAGTCCTCAAAATGTTCCAAAAATCTCTTAAGTATCCCCTATCAATCATTTGGAGTCACACACTCAAGTAAGGGGCCTTCCTCTCCTCCTTTCAATTCAAGTACCTTCATTAGAATTTGTCTTCCCAATTTAATTTTTTTATAATTTAATTTATTTATAAACATCCCATTAATATCCAATCGATTTTATTTAAATTTCATTTCATTCATTACCTCTAATTTTTAACATTACCTGAGATGTTACTATGATGATATTTCCTAAGAGATTTATCTCTTCTCATTTTCATTCAATAACATATTTTATGATCTGTATCTTAATTTATTTTTTCCTATGTTAGGGTATGTTCTTCCATATACCACATATTGTACATTTGAGAAACAAATTATGAGATCCTCCTTTAACTCTCATTAATCCGACCATGATCATTTATGTACACCTGTTACCCAGCCGAAATATAGTTAGGATTCTTTTCATTGTTAAATTTTCTTCATAACCTTATGTATCTATTTCTAATTTTTATAGTTGAAATTTGTTTTTTCATCTTCCTATTAAATCCCATTCAATGTCTATGTGATGAGATAACTCTATCTCTCTCATAAAACAATTTTTTAAGAAACATTAATAGACATTGTTATGATGTTGAAATATAACCATGATTTTCCATGCCAAAAGAATTGTGTAGTGAATATCATACAAATTTCTTATCAATGTTGTTCACTTTTATGCACATATACTTTTAAATGGCGACTTTAATTTATTTATTCCACACTCATTGATTATGGAATAAATTTTGATGATGAATGCATACATGTTTTATGATCTATGTGGTACACTTAAGAATGAGGATGAATTGAATGCGATGAGTGATCCCAGAATTATTTAATTCTTTAATGCATTGGGTAATGTTTAGTATCATGATATATAATATTGGGACAAGAAGTGAACTTAATTACTTTATGGGATTTCTTCCACTATTATTTCGTGGTGGTATATCCTTTACATATTTTTATGATTCAGTGTTTTAATTTGTTTCCACATTTCCCATGTTCTGATTATCATTCTATATCATGTTTTATTGTTCATGATTATGATTCCTAATTTTTTATTCCCTATTGATATGGCAATTTTATAACATGTATCACCTTACACCATTTTTATTACCTTATTATACTTTATAGCTCACCCATTTCCAATTTTTGTCACTAGGTTATCCCATGCAGTTTAAAAAAGTCATGGAATTTTAGAATCATGTTACGGAAGTTTTCAATAATGTTATTACATCTCATGTTAAAGATGTTATTCTATGTACATAATTGATAAATACACTACACTTATAAATCTTTTGGGCTGTATTCAGATTAATTTTATGTAATAAATCATAAATTAACATGAACTAAAGAGAAGGGTTATTACAATTGATATTAGAGGAAAAGTTTAGTTTTTTTATGATTAAGATTAGAAAAATCAAGAGAAATAATTATGGATAATACTAAATATATGAAAATATCATTAAATTTTGGGTTATATAGAGTAAGTGGATTATTATGAAAATACATTCCTGTCTAGATACTATATGTAGACGTGGTTCTGGAATAGATGTACCTAGGGGAAATAACTCTAACAAGGTGTCCCAGACCTGACTTGGTGTAACTTGGTACACAAAAATGGGTGGTAATATGTACCTATTTTGACACTCCCATGGGATATTCTTCGGTAAAGTAAAAATCTCATTCCAAACCAATATTAATGGAAAAAAATAACATTAAGAGTATATGTTATAAAATAGATCATGGATTACACAAATCAAATCCTATAAATTCAAAAGTTAAGGAAATACATGTAATTGATAAGTTATTTCTTTATTTTCATTGGACTCCCCTTTATGTGTTTAATAAATTAAAAAAAAACTCATTCCCAATTTTCCTTTTATTATAGCCAATGGATAAAAATAGGAGTCTATTAAATAATCAATGTGACAGGAAATGTGATGAATTCCCCAATGAGATTCCAAATCTGACTTGAGCAGAAATCGCAAACTATATGATGATACACTCTCAGGTGACTCAGGTTTTAAATAGAAACCTAGATCAAGAGAAGCGACCGAACACCCCTAAGAGAGAACAATCTATAATCGAGATCGTCAGTAACCAAAGTCCTCTTAAATTTAATGGATCATATAATCCCTTAATCACAGAATAATGTATCATCTACATTGACAATATCCTCTCCATCCTTCAATGTTTTGATTAGGAGAAGGTTCTTCTGGATGTTTATCATATGAAGGAATAATCTAATCTGTGATGGAGCTTGATCAATAATAAGAAGCATGAGAAAGATATCCATGAGATGGAGTAGAAGTAATTCTAAATAATATTTTTCACTAAATATTTTCCTTACACACTCTAACATAAAATGGAAGTGGATTTCCTCAACCTCAACCAAAACCATGATGAATCTATGAAGGAGTATGAGAAAAACATCACAGGACATGCATTATATTCATCTAGATTTGTCTTTACCCCCGAAGGAAAGGTTAAACTCTTCTTTGGTGGTCTAAAACCTAGTATTTGAAAATACCTATCTATCTGAGACTTTGATAGATATGAAGAAATTTTTTTATATTACCTTAAATTCAAAATAGAGATCAGAGAATATCAAGGGTATCACAGAGATAAGAATTGGAATGTTTAGTTTAATTCTGGTGGTCTGATGGAGAAATATAACAGTTCTAAGAAATTTCAACATCCCACTTTTCAAAGGTGAGGAAAGAAGAACCCCAAAAATTTTCTAAAGGGAGTGAAGAAATGCTTTAGGTATGGGAAGGAAAGAGACCTTGTTAATAATTATGTGCAGGAGAAAATTGCTAATGATATGCAGGAAAGGAATGATCAAGTCAAAACTCAGCACATTGTTCCTTACTTAAACTACAGAGAACCATAGAACTTTTCAAAAAATTTCCCTAAACCAAGGGATTTCATAGACAACCCACAATCACCAAGGAAAAGGGTATTATTTTTCAATCACAGTCACTGAGGAGGATCCCAATAATGAAGTGATTATAGGTACACTTCTTAATTCATTCAATATAATAGAATGTACTTTTTGATTCTGAATCTATGCATTCTTTCATATCACAAAATTTTAGTATAACTATCCAAACACCACCACAAAGCATGCAAGTAGTGGTTTTGGTGAAAATAGAAAATGGGGATATTATTGCATCCCATGTATATAACTCCTACCCTATCAAATTTTGTGAGATGAAATTCCTAGTATACCTTATCATACTCCCTTTGGTAGAATTTTATTCAATTTTGGGTATGGATTAGATATATCTATATAGATTAAACATAAATTTCCATGAGAAGGAAATCACTCTTCATGTCACAAATTAACCAGTTATTCTATATAAGTTTAAGGATAAGGATGAATATTATTTGGAACCAATATCTCAAGAATTTATATTTTTATATATGAGAATGTCTATCTCGCCAAAATTATTTAGTCTAAGGAAATAAATATCCTTTAATACATTCCATTTGTGAGGTAACACACTAATGTGTTTCTTGAGGAATTGTATACTCTTCCTCATAACCAAGAGGTTGAATTTTTAATTGATCTTGTTCCTAGGGAATTGACATTATCCAAGAAAAAGTATAAAATGGTTTTTGTGGAACATAAGGAGATAAAGAAACAACTATATTAGAATCAAGGTTAAGGGTTCATATGCCCATGTGATTCACCATGGGACGCACTAATCCTTTTCATCAAGACAAAAGATGGTCAATGTGTCTTTTCATTGATTATCATGATCTCAACAAGATCACGATAATGATAAAGAATCCACTAACTCAAATTAATGAATTTTTTGATCTGCTACATGGAGAACAATAATTCTTTATGGTGGATCCTTGATTAGAATATTATCAAGTAAGGGTAAAGAAGGAAGATATCCCCAAGTCCGCTTTTTCATACAAGGTATGGGAACTATGAGTTCACAGTGATGCCTTACAGATACACTAGTGCTCTATAAATATTCAGGGACTTGATGAATAGAGTCTTTAGATATTACATTAACATATTTTTGGTAGTCTTTATAGATGATATTCTAATATACTCCAGAATAAAGGTGGATCAAGAGAAGAATCAGAGAACTATGCTAAATACCCTACTAATGGAGAATATTTATGCCAATTAAAGAAAATGTGAGTTCTATTTGAAGGAATTATTTTTCTTGGTGAATATCATAACAATCAATGTGATATCTAAAGACACTTAAAAGGTGAAAGAAATTGATGGATTGTTGATGCCAACATCCATGATAGATATTCATAGTTTCCTTTAGTTATATGGGTATTATCACTTATTTTTGATAAATTTATCATTATTACAAAACCCTCTTACTAAGATAACTCATAAGACAGTGAATTTTATCTAGATGCAATAATGCGAAGAAAACATTAAGAAGCTCCGAAATGGGTTTATCACTGAACCTGTTCTCACACTACCGACATGCAGTGAAATATTTGTGGTATACAATGATGTTTCAAATAATGGATTAGGCTGTGTATTGATGAAAAATGATAAATTGATATCCCAATAATCAAGAAAGTTAAAAATTCATGAGAAAATCTATCCCACACATGATCTAGAGTTTGAATCTATTATATTTGAATTGAAAATATGGCTGAATTATCTTTTTGGGGAGAATTTTGAGATATATACTAATAATAGTCACCTAAAATATATATTCAGACAATAAGAACATAATAAGAACCAGTGAAGATGGATGGAGCTCATCGAGGATTATAATTTGTCAGTCCACTACCATCCTGGTAAGGCAAATAAGCTGGAAGATGCTCTAAGTAGAAAATATTTTATATCTTTATCAATGATGATAATTGATAAGGACTAAATCTTCTAATACTAGAAAAGGATGGACATGGGATTCATTAAGGTAGTAAAATAATCAATAATTTCTAAACTAATTGTTAAACCATCCATCTAGGAGAAAATAATGGATGATCAAAGAGAGGATGTTGAAATTCAGAAGAAGGTAGAATCCATGAGAAAGGGTAAATACTCAAATTTTAAAATTTATGATGAATGAATTGTGATATTTGGTTCAATACTATCTATTCCTTAAAATCTTGATTTAAATAAGGAACTATTAGATGATTCACATAGTTCAACTTTCTCCATTCACCCAGAAATCACAAAGATGTATCAAGATCTCCATGAGTACTATTGGTGGGAAAATATGGAGAAGGAGATCACTGAATATACATAAAAGTTCCCGGTATGCTAGTAATAACAGGATGAAATGAATAATTCTAAGGGTATGATGCAACCATTACTTATACCATCTTAGAAATAGTATAACATCTCCATAGACTTTGTCACTAGAATTATGGATACATCTAGGGAAAATAATGTTATATGACTTATTGTGGATCAACTTACAAAGACATATTGCATTATCACAACTTGATGTGACTTCTAAAGGGAGAAAATTGCATGAATATATATTAGAGAGAAGTTGTAAGGCTACATGGAGTACCAATATCAATTGTATTTGATAAATATCCGAGATTCCCCTACATGTTTTGGAAAAGTCTCTAACATTCTCTAAACACTGAGTTGAACATCAGTGTATCCTATTAACCTCGAACTGATGTCCAATATGAGCATACTATTCAAACATGGGAAGACATGTTTTGAGCATGCTCTATAGGATTCAAATAAGGATAATACCAATATATTCTTTTGTTCGAGATCTCTTACAACAACAGTTTCAACTCGAGCACCCAAATGGCTCTATGAATCCCTTCGTGGGAAGAGGTCTATAACATCTACTTGTTTTGATGAGTTGGGGAATGAAAAAATCTTGGTCCTCAAAGGTTTGAGTAAATAGGGGATAAGGTTAAAACCATTCAGCAGCACACTAAGTCTACTCAGAGTCAAAATAAAAACATGGAGAATAATCATTGATGAGACCTAGAGTTTAATGTTGTAGATAGGGTATTCCTCCACATATCCATATGGAATAAGGTGATGAGATTATATAATAAGGTAAATATTACTCCAAGATACATAAACCCATTTCAAATCCTTGATGGAATCAGATCCATGGCTTATTAACTATCACTCCCAATGAACCAATTTCAATTACATGATGTATTTCATGTATTCCTATTGATAAAGTACATACTAGAGAACTCGCATGTACTCAATCCATAGGTAGTAACATTAGAGAATGAACTTTCAAATGAGTATAATCTGGTGAAGATCTTATATCATAGAAAAAAATTATTGTAAAATAAGACATCGTGCCTTATCAAAGTGTTGTGGAGAAACCACATGTTCGAAGAAGCAATGTGGGGACTAGAGGAAGGGTTGAAATAGAGGTACCCTCATCTATTTTAGTATGGGAAATGAAAATTTTGAGGGAGAAATATCTTAAGGATAGAATATTTTAATGACCTATAATATTATTAATAAAATTCCCCTTTTGATGTAATTAAATTTACTATTCTGTAATTTGGTCATAGAAAACGTAGGAACTTATTTCGTTTTATTATATCAAATTTTATTTGAAATATGATTAAGTATCATTACAATTGATAATATAGTCATTGTATATTGATCACATTATTAGTATAAATATAGGGTTTTAACAAACCCAATTGACATAGAAAAAGTATGTAATGGCCTCAAACAGTAGGATCATGCCCAATGAACCTTGTTTATCAAAGATTCTAAGGGAGATAGCATTTCTGGGACTTTCCCTTAACCATTCCCAAGAAAATATACAATAACTTAAGAATGAGAGAAACCATTTATATGAGAAATTTAATCTCATCTAGATCCCTTCACAAACCATTTTTCCTGAACTACCCCATGAAATTCCCATCATCACGCACATTAATCTTAAGGCATTTGCTGGTGTATTAAAGGAATATATATTAAGACCCTAGAATTATGAGTATGTGTATTGTTTTTTATAGAATAATGAATATATTTTTACCCTATTATTGTTTCTTTACTAATGAATTTTATATTTATTTAATAAAAAAGAGTATTTCTTCTTAATATTCAAAATCATTTAATGTATTTATTTTGACGAATTAATAGATTTTTGAAATAAATATTAGTTTAATAAAATATTTTTATTAAAAAAATTAACAAACTATTATTATTAAATTATTTTTATTCATCTTAAATGATCATATAATTTTTATGAAGTCAAATATAATTTTTATAAGTGTTCAAAAACTATTATTGGGGAAAAACACCAGCATTTCATAATAAATGTAAATATCATTTTAAAAGTGAAAATGAATATATTTAGAAAATTATTTAGATAGAATGAATATTATACTTGGAATCATGACATTGACATTATCTAATGGTTAATTTTTCATAATTTTCTGAGACATTTTAATTTTTGGGTAAAAATTAAATACCATATAAATATACTTTATGCATTATAACGAAATAATGACACAAAAGTGATGTAATAAATACTATAAATGAGACCAAATATTGAATCTATGTTTTCCAATTAAAATAATTTGTTTTTATGTTTATTTTATTTATTTTATAAAGAAATTATAAATCCTCCAAAACATGTATAATAATTTAGGATTTTAAAATTATCCATTATAAATCCTCCGAAACATAATATTTTAGGATTTTAAAATCATTTATTTAATAGTGTGAATCTCCTCCAAAAATTAAAGGAAATTATTTTATTAATTTAGTTCATTGGAGTTATAAAATAATGTAAACCAATCCCATTTGGTAGAATCCATGGGAAAACCCATGGGATGGTTTGTAGTTTTTCTTATTTTATTATATAGAGTCTAAAACCTAAATAATAAAAAAATACCTTAATTTACTATATAAACCCACCCAAGATCCCATTTCCCTTCACTCAAATTCCTTTAATAAAATCCATAATCTTCCCCCCACTCTCAAGATTCTTTTAAAGGTACCTAAAATATCTCAAGGATCCCCTCCAACACATTTGGGGTCACAAACTCAAGTAAGGGACAATCCTCTCCTCTATTATATTCTAGCACCTTCTTTAGAATTTGTCTTATTAATTGAAATTTTTTATAATTCAATTTATTTATAAACATCCCATAACTGTCCAATTGTTTTAATTTGAATGATAGATTGCATATTCTCTCTCATTTTTACATTTACATAAGCCATCACTTAGCTGAAATTTCATAAGATAGTTCTCTCTTCTCATTTCCATTGAAACGCATCCTTTATGATATGTCTACTAATTTACTATTTATTATGATTAGGTATGTTCTTACATAACCCACTTACTTTCCATTTTATTGATAAATTATGATATCCTTTGATCGCTCTCATTAAGCATCTCATGATCCTTTATGAACACTTGTTACGATACCGAAATATAGTTTGGATTATTTTCTTTGTTCAAGTTTCTTAATTACCTTATGCATCTATTTATAATTTATAATGATGGGATATGTTTTTCCAAGTACCTATTACTACCCATTGTATGTATATCTAATTATATACCACTTTCTCTCTCATCAACCAAGTTTTTATGAATATTTAAGAGACGCCTTTATGTTGCAAAAATATCATCATTCATTTCGATGGAAAAACAATTAAATAGTGAATACCATACCCATTTCCTATAAAATAAGTTCACCATTATGCACATATACTAATCATTGGCGACTGAAATTTATGTATTCTAAACTCCTTCATCATGGAATAAATTATGATAGTGAATGAAAAAAAAATTATGATCTATGTGGCACACTTAAACATGAGAATGAATTGAAAGAGAGTGTGTGCCTTGAATTATATAGTGCTCTAATGCATTGGGTAATGTTTATTATCATGATACATCATGTTGGGATAGAGAGAGAACTTGATTATTTTAGGGCAGTTTTTCCACCATGATTACTTAGCGGTATAGCCTTGAAATATGTTTATGATGTCGTATTTTAAGTTGTTTCTACATTTCCTGTGTTAGGATTATAATATTATATCATGTTTCAATGTTCATGTTTATGATCTATACTCCTTTTGAGCCCCATTTATATGTCTATTATCTAACATGTATTACTTTATGTCAGTTTTATTCCCTTATAGAGATTTATATCTCACCCATTTCCTATGTTTTTTTCTAGATTATCCCATATAGTTTTAAAAATACCTGGAATTTTAGAATTATGTTAAAGATGTTTACAACAATGTTGTTGTATCCCATGTTTAAGATGTTATTACATGTACCTAATTCCAAATGACACTATACATATCATCCTTTTGGGTTGTATTATGATTACTTTTTTTAATAAGATATGAATTAATATGAACTAAAGGGAAGGGTTATTATAGATAAGATATCATTTTTGTAGGTCTAGGGATTATTTCTTGTTTTTTTATACAGGTACACAAGGGTTAGGAGCACCAGACTAAATTGCAGCTCTGGATTCTTTAAAGTTTATCCCTTAGGGACTTTGTTTATTTTTATTATAAATGTATTGTAATATATTGTAACATATACTATTTTCTTAATATTTTAGTTTTATAGAGTCTTCTGGACATACTTGTATGATTTTATATTTTCTCTTTGTACATTTTTTAGTTATTATATTTATCTTCACCTGCTACTCTCATTACATTAGTTAAATTTCATTTTCTATTATTTATTTGTTATTATACTATGGTGATATTGTGATATCGAGTGTATAGTCTCCTCATGGTACCACCATCAGACCCTCACTTCTATTCAATAGTCATTTCCATATGAGGAGGTACACTTGAGGACATATGTCGACCAGTCTGACTACTAGTTTTGTAGTTAGTCAGGTTGGGGACATTACAAGTAGTTTTCTATATACATTTTACATTCATTTAAAATATAAATTAATAAATTATAGAATTTAAATTTAAAATTATTAACTTTATTTTTGGATTAAACATGTCCCTATTAACTAAGGATAAATATTTTTTATATTTCAAAATTATTTATTTTTTTGGTGAATAATGATGAAATTCAAATTTTAGTAATATCATCACTTTTATTTCATAAAAGCATATGAAATTAATTTTATATAAAATTTAAATTGTAAAATAAATCATTTAAAAACTTATTTTCAATTTATAAATGTCATATTTAGAATTTTAGAAACCTAAGTAATATTTTACTCTAAAAACGATTTGTAATCTATTATATTAAATATTATTTTTCCTCGTTTTTGAATGTCAACCAAACAAAACTGGATCAAATAATTTATATCAACATGTTAATATTATTTAATATATTAAAAATCATTTTTATGCATCAAATTCTGATTACTACGATTAATATTAATAAACATGATAATGGGGAAAGGGTTAGTTTCATAGAATTGTTTTTTCATGTTGTGGAATGTTTATCTAATAAATTCTAATAAAATATTTTTGTATAATGAATCATATATTTTGTTTTTAAATATAAAAAAATACTTTATAAGTCATTTAATTGGTAATTAATGTTATATAATATTAAAAACACTTAACGAGGGAATTAATATTTTTCTACAAAATACTTTTTCAATATATAAAATGTTTTTATTTAAAAAATATTATTTATAAATTGAATTAAACTATATGAATCAAAAATTTATCTTTATAACAGCAAAATTTTCTTATAAGTGTTACCTTATATTTTTAAAATAATATAAACCACTAGGGTAAAAAGTGACTAGTTACGAAGGTAAAAACCAAAACGAAAATATTTAAAAATCAAGCTGTAAAATACATGAATGTTGTTTCAAACATGTGGTAAAATGGTTGGTGGATGATTTCTCAACCTTTTCTCACCCCAAAATCTACTATTTCTCACCTTTAGATCCATTGACCCTTTGATATTGTCATTCTATTATTGAAATATTACTAGTGTTCACAAATGTTTCCATTTATTTACATATAAAATTGGATAACTTCCACCCACTCAATGTTACACAAATCCTTAGAGGCCTTATTGAACCCAAAAAAATACCTCTCTTATAATTAACTTGTACTGCCTAAATCTAATGGTCACCGTTATTTATCCTAAGCCTTTAATTTCCAAAGAAACATTAAAGAGAAATTTTAAAGTCCCAAAGTGTGTATTACTTAATATTTATCCTTTTATTATTAATATTTCTCTTCCAAAACATACCCTAGACATAGTAATGTAATGAACATGGTGTCATTTGAATACTCAGTTTTTATTATATCAATGTAACAACAATTATTTATTCCATCATTTCTACTTATAAAAACAAAATAACATTAAGTGAATGTGAATATAAAATCAGGAAGGTAAGAGAATGAATATAGTGAATCAAGAACTTAGTAAGGGTTTCTTGTCTTTATTTTCACACATTAAGACATATTTTTTATTATATACCATTTTTTAGAATAGTTTCACAACTTCCCCTTTAATATTTTTTATCATTATTCTCTTATATTTCATGATATTCAATGTTATATTAAAAGTTCATAATCTCATGGGGTTTTGACTCAAAATTTATAAAATATGAAAGGCTCTATACTACTCAATTTTATTACATTGAGTTTGAAACATTCTAATTTAATGTTATTATTCCATGATTAATTTATTCTTCCTAATGAATAAATTTTATTTTATTTCCTCGTTATTTTATAGTGTTCTATAATTCTCCCTTATAGCTTCGTTATCAAATGATTCTAACCTCAAGGATTGTGTTTCTTGAAAGGGTTTCATGATCTCGATTCATATTTCTTATGATATGCTTCTATTTAATTGTATATAATTTGAGTTTGTTATAGTATATCTTGAATTAAATTTTATTCATCGTATTTGGAGTTCACTTTAATGATATTTCTCATTCAAGAGGTTTTTGTTTAAATGTTACTCAAGACAAAAAGTTTTTTTCCCATCCTCATTTTAAAATCCATATCATTCACATGTGATTACCCATTTAGGAATTTTTTGTAGTATTCTGTTCCAATATCTCAATCATTTCTTCAACTATTTTTATCCTTAGTGATTTTTGTTTCCCCATTTATCTTTTTTTTTAATTTGAAAATTTATAATCTTATATAATGTTTCTATTTTCAAAAAAAAAGTATTATAAAAATATAAAAAAAGGGAATTAATTTTTATACTAATTTTTTTATATTCAACTCTACATTTTTTGGACATCCCCATATTTATTTAAAATATATAAAAATATTTTTTCGAATACTTGTATTTTTATTCAAATATTTTAAAATAAATCATTTTTATGTTTTCTATATAGGTTACTTTTTTATAAAGAATATCTTTTATGGTTTCTTTGTAAACATATAATTTTGTTATCTTTGTCATTTTATATGAAACTCTTTCTATAAACTTTCAATGTTTAAAATATAAGTTATTTTTCTCATAGATTTGTAAAATGTTTCATTTAAAATTATTTTAAAGGATCATGGATATTTATGTTTTAGAAAATAATTTTTTCTAAAACACCTAAAAATTGTTTTTCATCATTGTAATTTTCCTTTAACAAATTTTACGCTTCATCAAATACATAATTCAAATATTACCATCCACCTTTTTCTCTATAGACCTTATGTATTGTTCTTTTCAATCAAATATGTGATTCATCACTACATTTTTCTTTTCTAACTATCCACTATGAATAGGTTTAACTTTTCTTCTAAATCTTTTCCTTTGTAAATATCATGTTTTACATTTATTTTATTGAAGGGTGTCCACCTTGATATCATACATCTATTAATTAGAAAAATAATTGACATAATTATATAAATTTTATATATAAACTGAAAATACCCCATACCTTATTATATTTAACTAAGGGTATTTATTTAAAATTTTATTAAATATATTTGTGATTACATTTATTTTCCATGGGTTTATCATGTTATGATTATTCATGGAACTATGAATAATTTATTTAGATAATTCTGTTTAAATACTATATAAACCCAATTTTCATCCAATGGGTTTTCATAATATATTTAATGACTGATTGAAAGTGGAAAATAAATTCAATGTTAACTAATAGTTGGGGTCCTATATAGGCATACAATACATTGGAAAAGTTTATATCTCATGATATCAAAAGAGTACAATGGAGTATTTATCTGAATCCAAATGATACATGGGAGGAATAAACCAATTGAAATGATGCAATGGGGGGTTTATCCAAATCTAAATGGTAAATTGTAGAATTTATCTCTAGGTAAACAATAAATGAGATGATTAAACCCAATAAAAATGATACATTTTAGTATTTATCCCAAGACAAAGGGTACATGGGAGGATTTATTCCAAGCCAAACAGTACACTGGGGGATTTATCTCAATCCAAAGTGTACACATGAGGGTTTATTCCAAACCAAAGGGTTAATGGGAGGAGTATCCCAATCCCAAGTGTATATTAAAGGATTATCACATACTCAAGATGGTACATGAGTGATTATACCAATTTTACTATAAAATATCCCGACCCTAGAATCCGAGAGTGGGTGGTTACTTTATTACATTGGCATTAGATACAAGGAATCGCTTCCTGAAGAACCAAATTGTTTAGTAGTTTTAGTAAAATATATGAATAATTAAGTCACACATTATAATTGGAAACAAAAAATATAAAATACTGTGTTCTATGAGTACACCAATATTCCCTTTAGCATATCCCAATATATCAATAATAAAACTATTCATGTCATCTTGGGGAAAATAAATATAAGAAATTAGTGAGATATAATGATTTTAAGGGTATGAATATATCAGAATCTATTATTAATAAATAAAACGTAATCTATATAGAAATTTAAATAAAAAAAATGAATTCCATTTAATCAATAATGTGAACAAGAATAACAATATAGTAGGAAAAGTTATTGATTAAATAACTTCACATAAAGAATCAAATAATCTTGAAACATATACATGGATATTCTAACTAATTCAATAATCAGTATAAGTCAAAAATTAATCTCATTATGAAAGAATGAAATAAAATTGACATCATAACCAGAACATCAAGGCCATGTGCCACGACTTCTTAAATAAATGGGTAGGGCTTTGGCAAAAAACCCATGCAAGTTTGTCTCAAGATATATATCGATACAACAAGGGGATATAGAGGGACATTAAAATCACTTAATAATTCCCATTAATTAATAATATGAAAATTGTGAAACTTTATAAACATAAACATTCATAGTGAAAAAATATATTTCGAAATGTTAATACTTTCCCCAATAAATAGATAGAATCATAAACCATACATCGTAATATGAAGAATGGTATCAAAATAGTATATCCTTAGTTATATTAATCATAAACCATAAATAGAAATAATTAGGATGATATTATTAAAATTATATTCTAAATGGTACATATATGAAATACAGGTTGTCATTGATGAATATAAATATCATAAAAATGTCATTAAAAACATTCTGAAAGAAAATTTACTTTTCACATTAAAAATACATTTTAAAAACTAAAAAAATCCTGGATATTAATGATGAAATTTAATTAAAAAAAACTTATAAACTTGTAAATTAATTTCCAAAATAATTATGGAAGATAATTTTTTACAAGACATATAATTTAAAAACAATCTTTTTACACAATTTTAAATATGATAAAAAGTACCACGTTTAGAAAATGAAAAGATGATTCATTTAAAACCATTTTATAAAAATTATAACATCAGTAAAAACGTATATAATAAATAATTTGGTGATTGTTAATAAAATATTGAAAATATTTTTAGAAAACTTTGAATGGAAGAAAAATATTTTTCTACTAAAGACACAAATGAAGTCGGTTTTCTTTAAAAACATTATTTTTGTCTATTTTTTTTAAAGAGAGTAAAATGAGAGGAAAATTTTTTTCCAACATAAATTACTATAATAGAATAAAATTAATGAGTTACTTGGAATATATATCATAATATTTCATCATCGTGAACATAATCATTAACAATCCTGTTAAATAATGAGATTGTATCATAAACATTTACCGCCTTAAAGACTTTAGAATCATAAGACACAAAAAAGAACTAAACTATAATAAATCATTAAATACCCTAATTATAAAGGTATTCATAATATTATTTTTCAAATTGGTAGTACATATACCACAAATAATGACTAAGTTGTCAATATGGTGTATGACTCATGGATGTAAAATTCTGACTAGAAACCCTAACCTCTAGTCTAATTTCCTTTTTATATGTCCATATCTCATTTATTAAAAACAAATATTTATTATATTTATGTTAAAACCCATAATAATATATTAAATACCATACATTACTTACTTATATTCTCTTATGAGCCATTTATTAACAATTATTTGTTAAAATCACTATTTTGGGTGATAATTTCCTTGTTTTTCAAGTATGTTTTTGTTTTTTAATTTATATTATTTTACTTTGATCTTGGTTAATTAATATGAATAATGCTAAAAATTATTTCTATATAATATATAATCATTAAATAAGTATTTATAATAGTACATAAAATTTATATACTGGAAAATTAGTTGCATCATTCATAGAGACGGTAGGCCATACATACATGTGAGCATTGTTTTTATTTTTACAAAAGAATGAACGTAATAAAGATAATAAAATATTTCAAATTTTTAGAACCATTATTATATAAAATATTTCTTTTATATTAATTAAATATATCCTTATTACAATCGATGTCGAACTAAAATAGAACAAATTTCACAATGCTGCATGGAGGTGGTAGTCCACACGTTCACACAACCAATGTTATTATTTTCCAAAAGATTCGAAGTTAAAAAGGGATAACTGATATTATAATTAAATAATTATATTTATTTAATAAATATAATATAAATTTGTTATATCCATTTGTAAGAGGCGGTGATTGAAAAATAATACAATGGTTTTCAAGGCTATAGTCCACCATACACACGATTGACAGTTTCATTTCCCATTTAATTGAAGAGGAGATAGATATAGATTATTACAGTAAAATAATAACATATAATTATATATTATATAATTTTTATATTATTTTATCATATTTTGAGAATATTTTAAGGATTTTTAAAAGGAAGTGAAATGAAAATGCAAGGTTAATAACTTTACAAGTTTTTCAGAAAACCTCTCTAGATTTATATCCTGAAATTTCATATATTGTATTTATAATATAAATAAGTAATATTGGATGTGTGTATGTATGTGAGGAAGATATTTGGGTAGATAATTTACGAACCAAATAGATTTAGAATTTTGAATAGGAAAGTATAGTGGGTCTCCTATTATAAGTGGGGGAAAGGACACGCATGGAATTGTTGAAAAGAAAATGTGATATTCACGTTTTTCACATGCCACACTTCTCAAAAATGGATCATTTTATAACCATGGATTATATAAGGAAAAAACATTTCAATAAAATATGATATTTATAAGTTGTTAGGTCATGTTAACCCTTATAATTTTAGATTTACCCCTGGTAAACCCACTTTAATCTTAACCATAGTAATTAATTTTTTTCAAATTTTAATATTCATTATGACCAAAAATTAATTTTACATTATAATATAATATTTCTTTTACTAATTTAAAATATTTAATCTATTCTTATTAATTAAATTAAGATATTTATTATAATTTTTTTTAAATTAATTCGACATATATAATGAAAAAACTATTTTCAAAATAAAAATTGTTCAAGAGTATTGAAAGTTATTATATCAAAATTGAAAATGAAATTGACTAAAATGAACAAAATTGTATTTATTATAATATAATTTAACTAATTTTAATTAAAAAAATACAAAAAAAACTTATAAATTCTTTAAAAAATTTATTTTTTAATAAAACCCAGTATTTTTCACTATTCATCGAAAAATTAATGTTTTCTGAAAATTATAAAAAATTAACTCTAAGATAATTTTGAATTTATGATTTCAAAAATGAATTTAATTTTTTAATTTAAATTTTATAAAATTGGTAAAAATTAATTTTAAAAGATGTGTGCAAATCATGATGAAACTAGCTTTTATAAAAATACTATTTTTCATAAAAAATTCATTTTTTCGAATGACTGTTATTTCATTTATAATAAATATATTAAATTTTATTTTATTTTATATATTTTTAAAACATATTATTTTTCATTATTTTTTATTCCTATTCATACCCACCAGTTTAACCCCTATGTTATAATGGAATACTATATCACAATTCATTAAGACTCGAGATTGTGTATACTATAAGGTTTCAAAGAGATTCAATTTAAAGAAATATTTTTTGTGGGTCATTTAAGATCTATGTTTTATGTATTTTATACTATGAAACATAACTCTATTATTTTTAAAATATTATGATGTTAAATTCTCCCCACCTTCAACAAATTATGTCCTCATAATTTGAACATTCTCCCAAAACCCAAGGGTTTTCCATCAGAAAATACCTTTGTTGAAAGAAAAAATCATAAAAAGGATTAAAAAACTTCTTATTAAAAAATTTAAATGTAAATACAAAGTTCATATTTACTAACACATAACTATGTTTCCAAATAAGATAACATTGGTGGAAAATGAAAATACAGACAAGTAAGAAACGAATAAATAAGTTTGCAGAGTGATAAAGATCATTTATCATAAGAAAATGAATGATCAAGAGAAATATGGAAACCAAAAAAACATAAATCTATAATGAGTCAGAATTTCATTGATTAAATAGATATAAAGTTAATAGGATAACCATTTTGTTTTAATTTACTTTTACTAGAGTTTATGGATTATTTTACTATCATGATATAGAACACCAATAAATATTTTTCTATTTCATCATTTGGTTATTATTAAATAAGGTTACACTTCCTTTATTACTCTAATAAATTAATATCCAAGGTTTTTTTTTCCTAAAACAAAAAAAAATTAACAATTAATGAATCATGAGATCCAAAAAATAGTGACAATTACATCAGTATATCCCTAAATATTTACCAAAACCAAAATAGTTTTCAAGAGTTATCCAATATAATATTTTAATCAATAAAAATTAGTATTAACAAAAAAATTTAAATATATAAGTATTTATACATGAAAATTTTTAATTAAAAACAATTTCATAACAAACTGAACATCACATAGTCCAGTAAAAGCCATTTCACCATTGTCTATATTTAGTTATGGGTTCAAGCCCCACGGTCTTGCTATATGTGATTAGTTATAACCCAGTATATGCATTGAATTTTTTTCACAAAATAAAATAATCTTAATTAACTATTATTACATTAACATAAATAATTATATTGAAATTAAATTGTATCAATACCTTTAATATTATATCCATAAAATGTAAAGGCATACATCCTTAAATAATAGTTCAACTAAAACATATACTAAAGTAATGGGTTATACGGATATATACAACTACAAAAATATTCTTAATCTTGATAAACTTCCATCACATAAATCCTTAGAAAGGGATAATTAAGAAATTGAACTTATGATCATCCTTAAACTCATAAACCCATGATGTTATCCTTAACTCTTAAGTTAATTGGACATGAAAGAATATATACATCCAAAATAAACACAATCCTTAGATGTTATATGATTCTTATAACCACAATTACGTTGGTAAAAATACATATACAACATAATTGAATCCAAATACAAAATTACTTTAATCTTTCCAGTTTAGTTTTATTAATAGAGTATGATTTTCCTTTATCATTTAGGTTCAAATGAGGTATATTCCGTTGATTCTTGGAGAATTCCATTGTGTATTTCTCAATCTCTTAATTGTTGAAACATTAAACATTATTAGTTCTTATTTTACCTTGAAATCATGAGCCTAAATTACTTTGTCTCTACACATGAAGAAAACTCACATTCCCTTTAATAAATTACCATAGTTCCTATTTCTAAAGTTATAACATTTATTAAAATCCTTCTTTTCATTATTCCCCTAATTTATTTTTTCTATATTTTCTTTTTCTTCTTTTACTTCCCTCAGAAGAAATAAGATTTGGAAAATAATTTATCTTTCTTGATAGAATATGATATTATATCATCGTATGATGAGAAAGTTTAGGTGACTAGTTCCCTTCAAAGGATTGGATCTAACCCAGAAAGGAAATGATCAATCTTACTCTTTTTATTATGTACATAGGCCAAAATATTCCTTGATAACCTTGTAAAGATAGCTTCACACATAAAAAAATTTTCCTCTTCATTTTGTCTTAGAATCAATATTTTTATCTCTATGTCCTCTCATTGTTAGTGAGGAAAATATTTTTCCAAGAAAAGCACCTTAAAATATTTACCTTTCATGCTTGTTATTCCCTCCCCATACTTAGTTTTTTGAATCAATTACCACCATTTATCTATCTCTACAGAGAGATGATAAAATTCCATTAAAACATTCTCCCTTTCATTACATCCCAAAGAAAGAAATATATTTTATAACTAAATAGTCCATTTATCAACTAAAAAATAATTTTTAGTACAATTTAATTATGGAGTTTATTGACACACGGAGTGATATAATATTGTTACACCTCATAGTGGATCAAATGGATGCTCCATATGATCTTGATTATTTCTCATAACATAATTATTTTTTTCCAATATGGTAATAATTTGATCAGTTCTATATTCAACTATAGATCAAGCTTCATTATCTTTCCTAGGATATAAATACCTACATGGATCATTTTCAATGATACAGTTCTCATTCCATTCAATATGATCCATTTTTAAATAATGGAATACACTATATTAGATCACAATAGAATGAAATATATGGTATAATCCATAAAATAGTGAAAAAATTAATATAAATTAAAAACTTTATGCATAGTTAATTTCATAATCAAAAACATGGTTTCATTGGAAATGTTTTCAAATCATAAAAATATTTTCATGTCCAACATAATGTAATATATAGAAAATACAAATTATCCGACGAATATCCCTTTGGAGTGTCAAACTAGGTGTAATGTATGGAATGTTTCTGTGCACCAGGTGATGATGCATTTAAATCCCAATGATCCCAGTTTGGATTTATTACCTCTAGGTAACACTATTACAGAAACACATGCACTTATAGTATCTCTAAAATTATTAATATCTTGGAAAAACTACATAATATATTCTATACCAAAACATTATGATATTATTTTATAATTAACCTCAAATTTTATTATAGATTTATGCTCCCCAATATATTCCTTAATAAATCTAGTTCTTAAGGTTTCAAATAAACTTCCTCAGATACTAACTATAAACACTCAAAACCTAGTAGTCCAAAGTCAGTGGGGACTTTATTTAATCAGAACTACATACAAGGAATCACATCTAGAGGGAAGTAATAGTTTAGTAGTCTTAGTAAACTAGATACATAATTAAATCTTATATTACAACTAAAAATATAAAATATTATATATAATTTAATTTTATTACACATTATTCCCTTTATAATATCCTTGTATATAAATCATAAAATACTTCATAGAATCCAAGGGAAATGAAACATAATAATGGGGTGAGTTGTCATGCTCAGTAAGGGTTTTCTTATAGTAGAATTTATAAGAGATAAATAATTCAAAAATCAATTTGAAATGGTAAATAAATGAAAAACATGTTATTTAATCAATAACATGAACATGATTAATATTGTGGTAACAATAAATATTTAAAATATAATTTGATATAAATAATTTCATGATCTTGAAACTTATCAACGGATATTCTAAAAATCAAATAATCACATGGACATTAATAACTAATCTCATAATGAGGTAATTCATAATGTCAAACATTGTAACCATACCATCAAGGCCTCCTCCTAAGAAATATTACATAAATGGGTAATCCCTTAACAAAATACCAAACCTAGTTTGTCTCATTAGACCTACTGAACCATCATAGAGCTAGGTGCCCCCCATAACATACAATATCTAAGACATTATTCATATGAATGGGTACAACATAATAAATATAAAAATTAATATTCAAAAAACATAATAAAAAATGTTAATAGTTTCTGTAATCAATTAATATAATCAAAAACTATCGAGACTAATATGGTGAATGTTATCAAAATTGTATATACCATGTAAAACTGATCATAATACATCTAGATAAATAATATTACTAGTATCATTACAAAATTTTCCAAATAGATCATAAGTGAAATAAGTGATATTTTTTATGAATATAAATACCATTAAATTATATTTAAATATATTATTGAAGAAAATACCCTTCTCACATTAAAAAATACATTTAAAAAATAATAAATTATAAAATATTAAGGAAAAATTTTGTTTAAAATAACTATGTAAAATTGTAATTAAAACTTCAAAAAAATAATGCTAATAAATTATTTACATGTTTCATAAGTTAAAAAAAGTCTTTTCACACATTTGAAAAATGTTTAAAAATTACCTTATTTAGAAAATGATAAGTATATTCATTTCAAAAAAAATTATGAAAATAAAATAATGGGTATAAATTTCATTACTAAATAATTTGGATAATTTTAAAAAATTATTGAAAACTTTTTTTGAAAACATGGATATTGAAGAAAAACGGTTTTCAATCGAAGAGATAAATGAAGTCACGTTTATAGGAAAACATTATTTTGGTCTATTTTTTTCTAAAACGGAAGAAAATGAGAGGAAAACAATAATTCTCTAGGAATAAATATAGGATAGTAAAATTAATTTGTTAATTGAAAAATATATCATAATATTTCATCATTGGGAACTTAATCATGAACAATCTCGATAAACACTAAGATTGTAACATAAATATTTACCACTTTGGTAATTTTGAATTCATAAGACCTATTAAATAGATAAATTCAAACTAAACTTTAAATACCATGAAGATAAAGCTATTAATGATATAAAATATAAAATGGGTAGTATTTACACCACACAAAATAACTAATTAGTGAAAATAACATACGTCTCATTGAAGTGAAAGTGAGATAAGAAACCCTTACCTTAGGTTTGATTTTCATCATATGAATTCATACCTATTATATGATAAATTTGTATTTATTATATATATATATATATTAATGAACCATAACGATATATTTCATAACATATATGAATTACTAGTAACCTTTTATGACCCTTTTTAAAAAATTCTCGGTAAAAATATTTGTTTTGCGTGATAATTGCTTTATTTTTATGTATGTAGTGGTTCAGATACTTTTGGACCTTTTAAATTGATCATGATACTGCAATATATATAATTTTTACCATGAAATATATATAATATATAATAATTATATAAGTATTTATAATATTCCATAAAAGTTAGATATGGGAAAATGAGTTACACCATGCATAGAGATGATAGGTCGTACATACGCATAAACGATGTTTTTATTTCTCTAATAGATGGCATGTAAGAAAGGTAAAAAAAATATTTCAACATTATATAACCATTATTATATAAATTTTTTCATTTATATTCATTAAACATATCCTTATTACCATCGATGTCAAAATAAAATGAATAAAATTTCACATCGTTGTGTGGAGGAGGTAGTCAACACGTACGCATGAGGGATGTTATTTTCTCCCAATGGATTATAAGTTAAGAAAGTATTATTAAAATTATTATTATATTATTATATTATTTTCATAAATATCATATAAATATGTTAAATCTATCAATATATTCTGATGTGAGAGGTGGTGATGGAGAACTAATTACAACAGTTTATGAAGCGGTAGTACGTCATAAACAAGATTATTGGTTTCCTTTCCCATTTCATGGAATAGAAGATAGATATATGTTATTAAATTAACATAATAAATATAATAAAATATTATATACTTTTTTTATTATTTTATCAAAGTTGGAGAATACTTTAGGGGTTATAAGAACATGTAAAATGAAAATTCATAATTAAGAACTTTATCATCTCTTCGATCAACCTGTTTAAGTTTATACCTAAAGCCTTCCTTGATGGAATTTTTGATCAAACCAAAGAATATATTATCTTTTATGGATTTAAGGAATATATTTGGGTTATTGTTGGATGAAACAAATTTCTTTTTATGTGTGAAGAGGATATGATGGGGGTGGCCTGTTATAGGTCGGGCAAAGGACCCACAAGGAATTTTAAAAAATAAAAAAGTGATACACATGTTTTTCACATTCCTAAATAATAAAAAATGGTTCATTACTAAACTATGTCTAATATAAGGTCAAAATATGGCCATTAAATAGTAATTGGAAATAAAATTATGTCATTTTAACCCTTATCATTTTAGTTTAATCCTCATGTAACTCGTTTTAACCAAAACTGTGGTAATTAATATTTATTGTTTGTTCTATTCAATATGACCAAAATTAAAATTAACAATATTATATAATATTAATTATACTGATTAAAATTATATAATACTTCATCATAAATTCAATTCACATAATTTTCAGAATTTAATTTAAAATTAATCTCACTAATGCGATGAAAAAATGGTTTTCACAATAATTTTTTTAATGATTATAGAATGTTTTAATATCAAAATTAATTATAAAAATAATTAAAATGACAAAAAAAAATTTTTTAATATATAATTTTACTAATTTTACTTTTATAACAATTTTAAAACGATATTTAACTTTAAAATAATTTAAAAGAAATGATGTTTTTAATAAAAACTAACTTTTTACACTATTGATTGAAAAAATTACTCTTTTTAAAAAATTAATAAAAAATAAATATTAGATAAGGTTTGCTTTATGATTTCTAAAACTAAGATCACTTTTTAATGTAACTTTATTTAATGTCATAAAAAAATATTTTAGAGTATATGTGCACATTGCGATGAAATCGCCTTTTAGAATAATACAGTTTTTTAGAAAACATTCACTTTTATTTCAAATGACACTTTTGTTTAATTTCTAATCAATGTATAACCATTAAATTTAATTTATAAATTTTTTAACCATGAAAATTTCATAAATTTTTAAGTCCTGTTCATACTCACCAATTAAATGTCTAGGTTATAATGATATACTATTTTACGGTTCGTCTAGAATCGGGATTTTGTATAATAAAAGTTATCAAAGAGATTAAATTTAGAGAAATATATTCTTAAAATCATTTATTCTAGGTGTTTCATTATTTATATGCTACTAAACATAATTGTATTATTTTTAAAATCATATAGTGTTACACCAACCATGTGATCAATGGATTTTAGGGTGTCTTTGAAATATGATTTATATGATAATGTTTGTATCATACCTTATGAATCATTATTTATGATATATATTGTGTTGGTTAAGATTTTTTATGTATCCAAATTATACCCATATATTAATCTTATTCTAGTTTATGATCTTCGATTTTTATCAATTATGTTTTCCCTAATTAATGGTTTAAGCTCACACATTTCTTATGTTTATATATTCCCAGGTTATGAAGATAAGCTGTGTATAATTTTTCTAGAAGAGTATCTTATGTCTTGATTTACTGTGAGATGTTTAATAATTTTTATGGATAATGTAGTTGGTTATATATGGAAAAAATTTATTTCCATTGGTTAAAAAATAGAATTAGTTTGTTTTATTAAATTTTTATCCAAATTCATGAAAACTCTATACCAAAAGTTTATTAAGAATGTATGTAATATAATATTTTCTTCAGTACATGGACTTGAGATAGTCACATTTTTGGGTATTCATAATCCAGAAAAAAAGGGGATTGATCCTCCTATTTAAATTAACCCCCCAACTAATTTCATAGCAAGAATAGATATTCACACCGTGAACACCCTAATCAGAGGGTTATGCCACTCTATCATGAAATTTCACGACATGACCATTATGGTCATGCTATGAATGGGATGATGCTATAAAATTAAAATAGCCTAGCCACTCAACCCTTCTCAAAAATATTCTTGAACACCCAGGTCCTCCAGCAAAGCTCAAACCAAATCCAAATCCATCTGTTTAAGATTTTCAAGATATCAAAATCTCATTCCAAGTCCCAATTTTGAAAACAAACGTACCGCTAAATACAAAATTAAAAATATCCCAAAAATTGATAATTTTAAAAGGTATGGGGTTTCATAACCTACATAATATATCACTTTTCATACTTGGGATGCCTCAGTGACCTTTCAAACACAAATATGATCCATATCAGTCATCAATTAATATTTAAAACACCATGTGTTACCTCAGAACAGAAAATGTGCTTCCCATGTGCATCTCCAAAAAAAGGCTACATTATTATTCTAATGTCGAGTCCCCAAATGTTATCATTACTGACACAAAAATATGGAACCTACTAGTTCCCTTATAACATAAGACATCATGGTGTAATCATTTAATTTATCTATTTTCTTATAGGGGTACCACCATAATCCTCAGATCACAAGTGCCTATTTCATTTAGCAATGCTCAACGCCATTAGAATTTTCTATCAAAACCCATTAACTACAGTAAAATTTCTTGCATAGTGAGGCTTTCATGTTGACACACTGAAATACACATCAAAACCTCATTAAAAATAAAGTAATACTACTCATATTTAATTCCAAACTCTATCATATGAGACTCCATCATCCATATATGGGATTTTTATATGTCATCTTTTCCTCAAAAAGTCTCGGATAAACCTCAGAATACCCTAGCCATACCAAATATGATATACGCAATGTGGTTTCTAATCCAATGTATCCAATCTCATTTGAAAGCACCGATCAAAACTCCTCTAGATAACCCATTAACAAAGATGTACAACCTTGAAAACCAACATATATTCAATCGAAAAACCTACCTACAACTCATAATTTTCATTAACAACCCCCCCCCCCCATACCACCACCACCAACAACCCACAAGGTCCCACTCATATCTCAAACCACAACAACATGTTCTTTTGCTTCCCAAAGAATCGTTGTTTTAACTAACACCATCTTTATTATTCACCACAATATTCACCCATGAATCACATCACATATCATATTTTATCAATTGAATCATGAGATGAATCATAATTCACCTCATGAATCATGTAATGAATCATGGTTCACCCCAGGAATTGTCATTGGATCACATCGAAACCACATTGATCTTGATTCACTACTGGAAATCTGGACTATAGCCACGGACCTATAGCCACAGTTTTATAGAACCGTGGCTATAGGTTTTATACAGATACGATTTTTTTCCTACCCGTGGATATATCCCCTCGCCCAGTTTTTTTCTCCCCCATTCCATCGGGCTCCATCCTCGCCCTCGCCCCCAAGCGTCGGGCTCCATCTCCTCTCCCTCGCCATTTCTCCTCCCCACGGCCTCATCCTTGCCGCTACCTCCTCCTCCACGACGCATCAACGCCGCGCCATCCTCCTCACAGACGCCCTCCTCGCCGCGCTCTCCTCACCGACGCTCTCCTCACTGACGCCCTCCTCGCCGCGACCCTCCTCGCCGCGTCATCCTCCCCGCGCCCTCCTCCCCGCCGGCGCCTTCCTCGCTGTGACCCTCCTCTCCGCGTCATCCTCCTCGCGCCCTCCTCGTCGACGCCCTCCTCGCCGGTGCCTTCCTCGCCGCGCCCTCCTCGTCGACGCCCTCGAGGTCGACACCCCCATCGCCCTCTATTTTTTTCTCTCCCGAGTCCTGGTTATCTGCATTTTTTATGCCTCATTTTCACCTTCGATTTCTTTGATTTAGGTAAGATTTACATGTTTTCCCCTTCTGTTTCATATCCGCTGAGGTTGATGTTTTGAAGCCACTGGTAGAATTAGTGTGTATTTTCATTGAATAGGATTATAGATGTTTCTACGTGGTCCATTACAAATCTTGGTATGATTTCTGCTCTATCTGCAAGTAACTTGGACACCTAAGTCAGGTCTGCTGATGGTCTTCTTCTAATTGGATTGGAATGGTTGCATCCCAAGGGATCAATACTAGGAATGTGGGTATTAGTAGAATGTTGATTTTGGTAGATGAGTTTGGATCTACATGTTTTCCTATAAAGGATGCACGATTCACAGGACCTAGGTTGTCATATGAAAATGCATTGTGATCCGACCACGACCATCTAAGGAGCCCGGGGGTGAAAGTTGTTCCATCTGTTTCTAGTGATGAATATGTACCAATATATGAAGAATTAAAATGAAATTGAGATATTCAATGGAGACAAAGATTCCAATATATGAAGAATTAAAATGAGATCCTTTCTCGGACAAGGCTGAATTGAATCCCTATATGGGCCCAAGAAACCCTTTACGAATGTTAATGAAATGTTCAGACCATTGTAGAATACTAAGATGTTACCCCTAATATACTTATTAAGTCTCATAGAACCCTTTTACTTTACATAGGTGATGGGGTCCTTATATAAGTATATTATAAGTCTACCACTGTATAAATTTTCTAAAACATAAAAATTTATACATGACTGCTTCATTAGTAGGAATAACTTACTAGAATCATCATATGTTCACATTCAAAATAAAGCGTTGTACTTCAATAAAAACCTATTTAGAAGAGTTTAATAAATTCAAATTATATTTAACCAATATTAATGTTTCTATAGATGATGAGGATCAGAAATTAATCCTCTTAATCCCTCTTCACAATAGCTACATCACACTAATTGAGACCATGATATATGGTAGAGATTATTTAACTAAAGAAGATGTTAAATAATCTATTTCTTCTAAGGATTTGCATTCTAAACTTAAGATAAAAGGATAGGTTGAGTGTTTTTCACAAGGGTAAGACCTAAAACGTAATGTAAAAAAGAAACAGTTCAATAGATACAAAAGTAAGAGTAATAAAGAACCCAAATCCAAAACTAGTTCCTTGGATAGAAAAGTCACATGTTTTCACTATGTTAAACCCATGCACATTAATCCCAAGTGTAGGAAACTCATGTGAGAGTTAGAACAAAAAAAAACCAACTGACCAGCCTTTTATGGTTGACTCAAGATATTATGCTATTGAATTCCGGAATATATCCATCCATAAACTCAATCATGAGTGGGTCCTCAACTCTAGATATTATTCTAACTTTTGTCTATATATAGAGTCTTTTTTGAATCTATTCAAGAAGTTGGAAGGGTATGTCCTTTTAGGAAACACTACTACAAATTTGGGCTATAGCCACGGACCTATAGCCACGATTTTATAGGTCCGTGGCTATAGTTTTCATACTGCCACAGATTTGTTTCCAATCCGTGGCTAAATCGCACGATTCCGTTTTTTCCCCTAATCCCTCGGGCTTCCTCCATGCCTCGCGTTTCCTCCTCCTCGCTGCGCCCTCCTCCTTCACGACGCCTCCACGCCGTGCCCTCCTCCTCCCCGACGCCTCCTCGTCGCGCCCTCCTCGCCGCGCCCTCCTCCCCGACACCTCCTCGCCGTGACCCTCCTTCCCGACGCTACCCTCACCAGCAGCACCTCTCCGGCAATTCTCCATGGCGGACGGCCTCCCCTCCCTTGTGCTCCCTCGCCAGCCGCGACCTCCCCTCCCTGCGCGCATGCCTCCGGCGCCCCACCTCCATGCACGCATGCCTCCGGCGCACCTCCTTGTTGGCCAGTCCACCTTCGGT
Source organism: Viscum album (assembly GCA_963277665.1). Lineage (NCBI taxonomy): Eukaryota > Viridiplantae > Streptophyta > Magnoliopsida > Santalales > Viscaceae > Viscum > Viscum album. The sequence continues at coordinate 346,002,145 of OY728141.1, forward strand.
GACCAGACCCCTCATGGTCGAGCCCTCTTAGCACCGCCAAGATTATGTAAAATGTACATAGTAATCATGGATTTCTAGGGTACTATAAGTGATTTTTGGCACACATCGCAATGATTGTAATTCATTTGACCTCCCATATGTGGAATAGGAATAATGTTTTCCTAGACTAAAAAGTACCAAAGATCCATCAAGGGATTGAAGTTCATCTCAATGAGTGATCATATTTTTAGACAATCTAAGGAGATCATGGAGTACTTAGTTTATGGTTCTGACTTTAGAAAAGTGATTGGTTGTATGTTGATGCAGATATATAATTTTATTACATATGGGTCAAGGAAATTAGTACCCAGTGAGTAGAAAAACATGAATTGTGATCTAGATCTAGTATTATTAGTCCTAACTTAGATGATTTGGAAGAATTGTCTTATGCATGATCAAATTGATATTTAATTAGACCATCAGAGTCCCGGGGATGTATTCACATATAGGGAAATGAATATGAGGAACTGTTTCATGTTGTAATTATTATAGATCAATGAATTTGAGATATTATATACTCATTTAATTTAAAAAATTGTATTAGATTCCATTAGAAGGAAGTCCCATGCTCATTTTACTTAGGATGCATTTGAGCGATTTTCTACCATGACATGAACACTTGTTGGGATTGTGGGTGAATATTTTATTCAGTTGAGGGTGATGACTCCTTTAATTATCCATCATGAGAGATATTCCATTTTAGGTTACACCTACTATGAGTTATTATGTGACTAGATATCCTTCGCAGATTCACCCAAAAGATTTTTTGAATAAGGGAATGGTATCTTAATTTTATAGGGATGGATTGTGGTACTAGTAATGATGTTAGAGTATGTGATTATAGAGTTTCACACAACACAATTATCATCGGGCACCTCCTCTGCCCTCTCGCCGCGCCCTCCTCCTCCTCGACGCCTCCTCGTCGCTCCCTCCTCTTTCCCGACGACTCCTTGCCGCGCCCTCCTTCTCCCAGATGCCTCCTCGCCGCGCCCTCCTCCCCGACGGCTCCTCACCGCGACCCTCCTTCCCGACGCGACCCTCCCCCCCGACGCCTCCTCGCAGTGACCCTCCTCCTCGACTCAGCTCTTCCGACGGCTCCTCGCCGCGACCCTCCTCCTCACCACGACCCTCCTCCCGGACGCCTCCTCCCCGACGCCTCCTCCCTGACTCCTCTCTTCCGACGCCGAGGCAAGTTTTTATGTATGTAAGCATATGAATTATATAATATTCTTCCTAGTTCACGGAGTTGCAGAAATTTTCTCTAACCTTGGGAGGTGATGAGCATTCTATGTTTCATCGGTTTGAGTATGGGTTGATAATTCCAAATAAAAAAAGTTGGGGAAGGATCCCCCTATCTCATCCATTAGGTATGACCGAAGTATCTTTTGTGAGACCCATTAATAATGAAAGAGAGTCTTGATTTGTAGATATGTTATTGAATAAGCTTAATAAATATGGTTGAGAAACCAAAACTGTCAAGTACTTAAAAAGTGAAATCCTAGCTAAGAGTGTCAAAATCTTTAGATATGTCAATATTTAAATCAATATTTCAAGGTTTGGATCTCCTATTTAATATATTCACACATTCAGAGTTAATATATAAATAATCTGTCACTTCCATGTATAAGAACCAACTAATACTTCTTCCATATTCAATTATCTAAGAGTTGAATGAGTTTTTCATGTTATTTTAAAACCATACATTGGAAATCGTAGCCATGTAGCTTCTCATATATTACAACCAATCACTAGTTGAAAACTCATGTTACATGAGTGGCCTTTTTTGGGAGATCATATTTCTTCTCTTCCTTGTCTAATTCTTATGCAAAGTTAGATGATTCTGTTGTTGATGATGCATACATTGATCTCTTGACAATTTCATTATCCAATTCCTTGCTTGGTATGGATGCCAATGATCCTCCTAAAACATTAGCAACCATGAAATTTATTGGTTCCATATTTTCCAATGTAATAACTAGCTTTCATAAAAAAACATGATATATGTGACTTTACATGGAGAAGAAAACTTCTGTTTCATTTGAGCATTGTTACAGATAGCTGCCCAGAAGATGATAATGATGGTTTATCATTCATGCCAATGATCCAAATTTCTGAATGGCTGGATGAGTTCTCGTGTCATCTATTTTCTTTACTTCTACACTTGGAACCATACAGTTTTATGTAAGTTTTTATGCCTTTTTTTTCTGTCCCTTTCTTCAATCATTCATGTATTATTCTAATATTTAGTTATGAATTGTCTAGTTATTAAGTAGTTTATGGTATTGCAGAAGTTAAGGGCTACACTCTTCATCGGTTTTAGGAATGATCCTGATTGAGGATGGTCCCTATTATTTTTTCATGCTGAAAATCCTGCTTGGGAAGCTCTCTCAAAGTCTCTATAGTCAGGTATGTCCTGTAATTGAAGGTTGTCCAATCTAGTAGCTTCAAGAATCCATATTTCTTCATTTTTTAAGATGATTTAATCTTTGGAAAATTTGTATAATTACCAAAATCGTGTAAAATGTGTCCTTTTTTTCTGTCTATATTTGACACACTGATCACATATATATAAGAAGTTGTTATATCTCATTTCTTTTCCCACTATTTTCTTATAGGTGCTTTCTTATGATAAGACCGGTTCTATCCACCACCATCGAAGACAATGAGTTCAAGATTTGGGTATGGTTTATTCCATTTTTATTCTTTCAGCCACCTATGTTCAATATATGAGTAGTCATTCAATTTGACATTACCATTTATCTGCTTATAGGGTGCTTCTTCTGGTGCAAGATCCCAAACAACTAACTCAGGTACTATATCAATGTCATCATTGTACCTAACGGTATGTAATAACTTATTCCATCATGCTTTTGGTTTTATGTACTCTGAATTCATTATTCAAATTACAGAATTGTAAATGTGCTTTTCAAAATATTCTCTTAATGAAAAATGTAATCTTATCTTATGCAATTTAATTTCTCCATGCATCCAAATCTAACATATCATTCTTTATACATTGAACATCAACTATTCTCTATACTTTCAAGGGAGTTATATGATTATTAGCTGCTTTATTGTATTTATTACTCATCTCGATTGTATTATTATCACATGATCATCAGTAGTTTCATTTTTTTAGTGCTCCAACTCTTGTGTATGTAGATTCATATCATAGTCTTTCAACTTTTTTACTATCAGGTATGTTATACCTGAATAGTCTAATCATATGGTGTCTACTTAGTGTACAATTTTATTGGACCATCCGATGATCCTCCATTGCATATTGTATTCTCACAGTGCATATTCATTCCCCTGATTGCAGTGTACTCCATCCGATGATCAATATGATATTCTCACTCTGCCCATTCGTGTCATTGCACGACCCCTTCATTTGGTTGTTTTACATTAAAATTCTCATACTGTGTCTGGTTATCTTGAACCATTTCATCTCTGATTATAACCTTCTAATAGTTACTGCATGCGGAAGTATTGCTAGATCGCCTCTATCTGAGCAATGGAGTTTTGGTTTATCCGAGCTTCTCGGTCGGTGTATTTATGTCTGAACATCCCCCCTGCCCGCAACACCCACCCTGCCGCCTTCAAATCAGCCCGCACCATCCCCCCAACACCTGCAACCAGCCCCTTTTCAACCAGCATTCCAGCCTCCTCCTACTCCCTTCGCTCCTGGTCTGAATATGTTGCCCCGCGGATGTCGCTGGATTGGGCCAACACGCTGCGGTCACGCCGCGGTCACTCCGCGGTCACACGGCGGTCATGTCGTGGGTCACGCTGCGGTCACGCCGTGATTTTTCCCTGCTCCAGCCACATCAATCCCACACCATCCCCCTTCCACCTTCATTTCAGTCCGCTACCACCCAGCATTCCAGCCCGCAACAGCCCCCCCCCCCCCCCCCCCCAACCCACCTTCGAATCAGCCCGCACCATCCCCCCAACACCTGCAACCAGCCCCCTTCCACCCGCATTCTAGCCTCCCCCCACTCCCTTCGCTCCTGGTCGGAAGATGCTGCCCTGCGGATGTCGCTGGATCGGGCCAACACGCTGCGGTCACGCCGCGGTCACGTCGCAGTCACTCTGCGGTCACGCCGCGGTCACGCCGTGATTTTTCCCTGCTCCAGCCACATCCAGCCCACACCAGCCCCCTTCCACCCTTCATTCAGCCTGCTGCCACCAGCATTCCAGCCCCGCAACATCCCCCCCCCCCACCACCATCGAATCAGCTCGCACCATCCCTCCAACACCTACAACCAGCCCCCTTCCACCCGCATTCCAGCCTCCTCCCACTCCCTTCGCTCCTGGCCGAAGATGTTTCCCTGCGGATGTCGCTGGATCGGGCCAACACGTCATGGTCACGCCGTGATTTTTCCCTGCTCCAGCCCACATCCAGCCTACACCAGCCCCCTTCCACCTTCATTTCAGCCCGCTGCCACCAGCATTCCAGCCCGCAACAGCCCCCCCCCCCCCCCCACCACCTTCGAATCAGCCCGCACCATCCCCTCCAACACCTTCAACCATCCCCCTTCCACCCGCATTCCAGCCTCCCTCCCACTCCCTTCGCTCCTGGCCGGAAGATGTTGTCCTGCGAATGTCGCTGGATCGGGCCAACACGCTGCGGTCACGCTGCGGTCACGCCGCAGTCATGCCGCAGTCACGCCGTGGTCACGCCGTGATTTTGCCTTTCTCCAGGACGACACCCTGCGGCGGTTACTCCTCCTTAGAGAAACGTTTAATGGTTAGCTCTATAATTTTTCGTATTTCCTCATTCCTAAACTATATCTCCTCTCAGCGCTGCCTCTCATCCATCTTTCCACAAAACGTGCATAGAAGGTGGTACAAAGGCTGAATTCAACTGAAAACATTGGTTTGGAATTGTCTGGCATATTTTATTGTACATGTATCACATAATATTTGTTCGGTAATTCTTCTTTTTCCTCATCCTCTTCACATTTTTTCCGAACCAGATCATCCTCATCCTCTGCACATGTCGTCTGAACCGGATAAGCCTGTTGTGATGGAAATTCAATGTCTGGCTTTTGGCTGTTTTAGATGAAATTCCTTACATAATTCCCTCATCTCATGTAGCACACATTGGAGGAGGATGATCACTGACAAGTTGAGTTTTAATGGCTGCAAACAATCTGTTTGATGCAATTCCAAAGAGGCTGTTCTATTCTGAGGGCCTATTTCATGCTGGAGTTCCCACATTTCCCCCACAAGCTAGAAAAGGGAGGTCTGTTTGGGCCTATGCAAACAGGGCTTGTTTGTTATGGAAAAAGATGCAACTGGAGACCTGGTTTTCTTGAAGAGTTTCCATGAAGGGTCTTTACTGTAGAGGAGACTAGCTCTGGTCTGTATTTGGTAGTTGCTTCCATGATGGTTCTCACAACCGTTTGACAGAATTTCACACCAAACCAAGCCCTGCTAGTGACTCTTTTTCGATGCACTATAAAAATCCCATGGCCAACCCACCAAAATCAAACCAGCTATTCCAGGGCCATTTCCACTCTCACTAAAAAAATCCAAACTCAAGCCCTTTTACAATTCCAATCTCCCCACTTCAATTTAGCCACTATGAACTCCTTTCCAGTCCCCCACCATTTTTCAATCAACTAGGCAACCCATCCACAACTTGACCACCAATCAGGCCTACCCACCTCTCAACTTCTAAGCCACCAACCCCACATTTTCCACCAGGCATACCACTTTAAAATCATTCCAAACCTCACCCAATTCTAACCAATTAAACCAGACCCCTTAACATTTGAAGCCCTCATCTAAATTCCTGTTCCAACTCACTTAAGGGGGGCGGGCTGTCCAGCAGGGGGGCGGGGCTGTCCAGTAGGGGGGGAGGGCTGTCCAGCAGGGGGGAGGGCTGTCCAGCAGGGGGGGAGGGTTGTCTAGCATGGACTTAACTGGTTTTTTGGAACCCAAAAATACTTAATGATATTGTATCATTCATAGTAACCGCTCTTAAAATTGATCAAAGGACCTTACATGCTGACTTGGATCTATTCGACAGAGTAATGGTTGAAATAAACCTTGACTCAAAACTTCCCATCTCAATTAACTTCAATGCCAATGAATACAAAACTGAAGATATAGTGGAATATGAGCGAAAACCCCATTTTGGATCACTATAAAATCATAGGGCATACTATCTTCAACTGTAGGCTGATTAGGAAGCAAGTAATACAACCATCTAAGAATGAATGGAAGGAAATGAGGAGACCTAAAAAAGAAAAAGCCCCCATGATAGATATGCCTGAAATATCCAAAAAAAAATATTGAAGTTTGGGTAAAAAAAACACACACTTTGACTCACATAAGAGATAGTTCAGGAACCAGATGGGTGGATGAAGTGGAGGAAGAAGAGAACTCTATTAATGATCAAAACCTCTCAATTGAAATTACAAACCTTTTACTGGACACTATTAGAGTATCAACTGAGCAGGAAAAGATTTCTAGCTATCAAAATGACCTAGAAAAGAATAATCTCTAGCACCCAATCTTGGATGGAGGGAATTTTTCTACTAATGAACTGAAGAAACTAACCTGTACTCCTAGTACTTCAATCCACAATAATGATGTTTCCAGTAAAGAAAATGATGTTGCTGACACTCCATACTTAAGCACCAAGCAGACCCATATTACTTCCACACCTAAATTAGGTATGCAAAAGGAAAATCAGGAAACCCCCTAGTCTTCCAGCTCCATGGTGAAACCTGCCTCCATAGACCTAGAAGCTCGAGCAGGCATGAAAAAGATTCCAGCACCTATTTTATATGACAATTCAGTTTCGGTTCTCGTACCCTAACATATGTAGGTTTTTAATGTTCCCCCAGAGCAGAAGTAGAATCTCTCTCAGAACTCTATCGAACAACAATCTGCTCTAGATCCTATTATTCCAAGTACTTCTCATCCTCTTTCTTATGCTACTAATAGCTATTCCATTCTGTCTAAAAAACTGCGTTATGATCAAAATGAATCCCCCTCTAATTTTTTCTCTAAGAATTCTGCTTCTCTACACTGATGCAACCTGACCACTACTATCCCATCCCATATTGCTAAAAAAACAATGCCTTTTTATGAACATTAGCCTGGGTTTAACTACAGGTGACTCCACAATGGGAAAGTATCATGAGACCAAATCACATGTCCATAATCCTGGGTCTGGGGGGGGGGTCTGTCCTGGGGTGTCCAGAGTCTGGGGGGGGGGGGGGGGGCAGGACTGGCAGGGGTGTCCAGGGTCTGGGGGGGTCTTTCCCGGGGGGGGGGGGGGGGGGGGGTCTGTCCTGGGGTGTCCAGGGGCAGGGGGCAGGGGTGTCCAGTAGGGGGGAGGGGTGTCCAGCAGGGGGAGGGGTTGTCCAGGCAGGGGGAGGGGTGTCCAGCATGGGGGAGGGGTGTCCAGGGGGTGGTCCATGGGTGTCCAGGGTCTGGGGGGTCTGTCCTGGAGTGTCCAGGGGCAGGGGGCAGGGGTGTCCAGCAGGGGGAGGGGTGTCCAGCAGGGGGAGGGGCTGTCCAGGCAGGGGGAGGGGTGTCCAGCATGGGGGAGGGGTGTCCAGGGTGTGGTCTAGGGTTGTCCAGGGTCTGGGGGGGTCTGTCCTGGGGTGGGGTCTGTCCTGGGGTGTCCAGGGTCAGGGGGAAGGGGGCAGGGGTGTCCAGCAGGGGGAGGGGTGTCCAGCAGGGGGATCTAATATAACTCTTGAAATCTCATTCATGTGTTTCCAATGAGTTCTTCGACTGATGTAACACTAGAAAGCATAAACCATTTAACAAAAAGAGATATGACCCTCGTTAAGGAAGGTGCAAGTGATAAGATTGCAAGTCGGGTTTCATGTCCTCAAAGCACACAAAATTTAGAAAAGTTCTTGAACCGTCCCTACTGTTTTGTTTACATCCACATTGCCCAGAAACTAATTCCTAGCTCAACATAAGCCTGACAAGGATACACTCTCTCTTTTATCCAGTTCTGATACCGCCATCACTAGCTGGTCCATTATGGACACATAATGAGTAGGTTTTCACTAAAGGTAACCTTACACCCTATGCTACAACTCAATTCTTCTATGAAAATAATGAGGAAATTTCATTTGGCCAACAGGGGGGGCTGTCCAGCAGGGGGGGTTGTCCAGCAGGGGGGGCTATCCAGCAGGGGGAGGGGTCTAGGGGTGGTGTCCAGGGGGTGTCCCGGGGTTTAGGGGGTCCAGGTGGTGTCCAGGTGAGGTGTCTAAGGGTGTCCAGTGGGGGTCCAGGTGGTGGTGTCCAGGGGTGTCCAGTGGGTGGTGTCTATGGGTGTCCAGTTGGGGCATGGGGGTTGTCCAGTGGGGTGCAAGGGGCAGGGGCAGGGGGAAAGGGTGTCCAGCAGGGGGAGGGGGTGTCCAGCAGGGGGAGGGGCTGTCCAAGCAGGGGGAGGGGTGTCCGGAAGGGTGGGGAGGGCTGTCTAGGGGGGTGCAGGGGGTGTCCAGTGGGGCTGTCCAGTGGGGCTGTCAAGTTGGGGCATGGGGGCTGTCCAGTGGGGTGCATGGGGGCATGGGGGGTGCATGGGGTGTTTTGTTTCATGTGGATTTATGGCCCCACCAGATTGGTTGTTCCATTTTGAGGTACTGTAGTGTAAGGGTATTGATAACCCCTATGACCCAAGTATCTTCAAAATCTTGATCATTTGTATTTCTCATCCTCTAAGATATTTCTATAGGTTTCCACTGGTGAAAACCTTGATCGCCATTGCTGCTTTGCTTCATCAGAGCTCTTTCCATACCTATCTCTCCTTGAACTCATATCATTTCTTGTTTTATAGTGGAGATGACGTACTTCCTTCAAGGAATAAGTGAAGACCCTTCTTGGTGATAGTTCCACAAGTGCAGAAATGAGAATATGAACTTCTGGATCCTGGTGAAGATGGGCTGCGAGGGGGGGTGCAGGTGGGCTGGGGGGTTGCAAGGGGCAGGGGGCTGGCATGGGGTAGGGGGGCTGGCAGGGGGACAAGCAGGGGGAAGGGGGGGCTGGCAGGGGGCAGGGGGGATGGCAGGGGACAAGCAGGGGACAGGGGGGCTGGCAGGGGGACAAGCAGGGGGGGCTGGCCGGGGGGGCTGGTAGGGGGACAAGCAGGGGCAGGGGGGCTGGTAGGGGGACAAGCAGGGGGGCTGGCAGGGGGCAAGCAGGGGGCTGGGGGGCTGGCAGGGGCAGAATGGGGGGGTGGTGGCAAGGGGACAAGCAGGGGGGTGGCAGGGGGACTAGCAAGGGCAGGGGGAACTAGAAGGGGGTGTCAGGGGGCAGGGGGGGACTGGCAGGGGGGTGGCAAGGGGGGGCAAGCAGGGGGAGGGGTGTCCAGGCAGGGGGGACTGGTAGGGGGCAGGGGGGGACTAGCAGGGGGCAGGGGGGCTGGCAAGGGGACAAGCAGGGGGCTGGGGGGCTGGTAGGGGACAAGCAGGGGGAAAAGGGGGGGGGGCTGGCAGGGGGCAGGGGGACTGGCAGGGGGACAAGCAGGGGGCAAAGGCGGGGGGGCTGGCAGGGGGAAGGGGAACAAGCAGGGGGGTGCTGGCAGGGGGACAAGTAGGGGGCGGGGGGGACTGGCAGGGGGGACTGGCAGGGAGGACTGGCAGGGGGTGGCGGTGGGGGACTGGCAGGGGGTGGCAGGGGGGGGACTAGCAGGGGCAGGGGGGACTAGCAGGGGCAGGCGGGGCTGGTAGGGGGACAAGCAGGGGGCAAGGGGGGGGGATGGCAGGGGGACAAGCAGGGGGCAAATGGGGGGGGGGGGCTGGCAGGGGAAAAGGGGGGCTGGCAGGGGCAGGGGGGGCTGGCAGGGGGACAAGCAGGGGGAATAGGGGGGGGGGCTGGCAGGGGGCAGGGGAACAAGCAGGGGGGTGCTGGCAGGGGGACAAGCAGGGGAAGGGGGGGACTGGCAGGGGGTGGCAGTGGGGGACTGGAAGGGGGTGGCAGGGGGGTGTCCAGGGTGTGTCCAGGGGGTATTTTTTTTATGGATTTGGACACCCTATAGCCACAGTTTAAAACCGTGGCTATTGGTTTATTGCCACGATTTTTAACCGTGGCTATAGACATAATGCCACGGTTTAAAATCGTGGCAATATATTTTGTCCGGCCTTTAGTGTAGCAACGGTTGAAACCGTGGCTTTAGGTATACAGCCACGGTTTGAACCATGGCTATAGATTTAAAGCCACGGTTTGGAACCGTGGCTATAGGTCTAGGCCTATAGCCATGCCAAACTTAGCCACGGTTCCTCAAACCGTGGCTATTACCTATAGCCACGGTTTGAGGGCCTATAGCCACGGTTCTAAACCGTGGCTATAGCCCGAATTTCCAGTAGTGATTCCAACACCTCTACTCTAAAAAATAACTTATCTGGACCTTAAATCTTGTATTTATCAAGGTAATTGATTAAATTATATTCATGTGATCACCTATATCCAAATTACACCTCGATCATCCAATTGTTGATCTTATCACACCCGCAAACCAACAAGCATAAGGGGCATACCTATATGACTCACACTATATTAATTAATTCATTTAATGAATATATGTGTATATTCAGCTGATATTCGAGGTACAACATGAATATTTAACCACTACAAACTCCCATATCATAGGAACTTTATCCTCAAAATCTGCTAAAATTCTAGCTGAAATGGGGGTCGTGCCATCCAACAACCAATGGTGCACTCCCCACCATATGAATGTCCTTATAACTATTCTAGATCACAAACTCAATGAATCAAACCATCACAAACATTTCAATCATCCTAATCCACTATCATATACTATAAATTATTTCACCATGCCTTACTACCAAAACATGTCAATGAAAAATATCAAATTGGTCATTCCACCCCACCCGATACATTTCTGATTTCAACTATACCATGGAACATCATTTCCCAATTTTTATCGATACCCTGGAAAACCAATCCCACAAGAATTTCATAAATTCCATCATACCTAGACCATGAATGGAAACTCACTAATTCACAACTAAAATGGTACCTCATATAAAAAGTCATTCCATCTCAATATCATCCAAACATAATGGGTGTACACTCCATTACCATTCTATCGCATCAACTGACTCTTGATCCCATGATTCTCATATCATTAAACCTAATATTTCATGCCTAAGCACCGAACATGCTTCTTTTTATTATCAATCTCATCCATCTCAAATCACCATCAATGATCCTCTTCCAAATCTATGAATTTACACATGCCCGGTTATATCACACGATCACCCACCAACCAACATCATTAATAAACTAAATGCATATACATGAACTCTCACTATGATCATAATAGAGAGTCCATAGTTAATAAGTTTAGTAACTCAACCAGACCATCCAATAAAAATAAAACCTTGATACCAAGGCACTAGAAATCAATGCTCTATCCTAAATAAAATCCAATGCATCCCTATGCCTATACCATATACCTCATCGTACCTCAAAAGAATTTATATCAACTCAAAAAATAAACTGATGCTTAATTTTATCTAAGGAATTAAAAAAACCTAGGATAATCTTTCAGTTTATTTATCCAGATAAAACACATCCCATTTCCTTTATAGTACCTGAATCACTAACCCTATTTCATATATCAAAAATACTAAACTCTAACACCTAAACTGTATTTCATATTTCATGTAGGTCGCAACCCACGAGAAACACCTCTCTATTCTCATCTCAAAAAACCACATGAAATTTAATGTCCCATCACACCCACTATAGGGTTTATATATACATACATATATCACATACCAAATCACTATCTATTTGGGAACTTATTCTCACTAAGAATCGGCATATGGGACTACCCCTTGAGTCTCTAAAATCTTAGGCAAATCCTTACCGAGTCTCTACATATGGGACTAAACCCTCAAGAATCACATTATCATCAGTAAAATTATACACGTATATAAACATATCTCTATCATTAGTGTGTCCTACGAAATCCAAATCACACTCATAGGACACCCTTCATCTAGATCTAAGGTAAACCATGAAAATAAAACACATCATTTGAGTCTAGGGGTGTGACTCTCTCTGCAATACATCACCTCATCTATATCCAAGGAGAATTTCTCTAGAAACCCAAACAATATTACATCTGGATCCAAAGATTATGCTCAAGGTATCTCAATTCATATCATATCTAGATCCAATGAGTGTTTCCAAGGTACTCAAACTCATCTAGAAAATCAATGTGTTTCCCTATCATGAATCCCCAACTGGAGCCAGGGTGTACCATGATTGGAAAAAAAATCATCCATGTCTAGTGGTGTGGCTTTCCATATCATACATAACCTATTTATAGACAATGAATCCAATGATATAGATCTAAATAATATGTCCAAGGGATCCAATACCCATCTAATAACTCAGGGTATTTTCTTACTAAGAATCCTAGATTCTATAAATCTAGGGTGTGACTATCCCTATCTGACATCACATCATCTGAGGTTATGGGTGATGTTCCCCTACCAAATATTACATATTAGTGGACTATACATCAAACATATATATCGAATTATAATATAAAAATCATAACAATCCATGATCTTGCATTAGGCTCAATAGAAAAATCTTAGGAGCACATCTTGGAGATCCCATATATCTCAATACATCAGGATGGGCATTATATCCCACCCACAATATCTCACATATTACATCTTGATGGGTTATCCCTCCTTCTTGATAGAACGTATTAATTAATTACTTAAAATCAATTTGTATTATTTAAATAATTTTATAACTTAATTCAAAAGGGAATAAATGCCTAAAATCTCACTGGGCATCACAACGGAACCAAAACCACGAGAATATGTTGGTGGACCGCTCCTGGAATATCCTAGAACCTAATCTATGAAAAATACCTAATTTATATGCCCATAATAATATGAAAATTAATTAAATTAGAGGAAAAATCCCTAAAAAATAAAAATGGTGATTTATCGAAGCTAAAACAACATGCAATGACATGTAGAAATCATCATGGGATATCCTCTACACAGGCCTAGTAAAAGGATCATTAAACTCTAATGACTCCACCATGATCTGAGGGATTGGAAAAAACCCTAAATCAGAATCACCCAAAATTGACAGTGATAAAGGGAAAATAAGAATAAAGAGAATAATATGAAGAATTTAACCCATGATTCCAAGAAATCTTGTCTGTAACCTCCCTAAATTGAGGGAGGTTGAGATAGGGAAGGGGAAATTATGATAATCCAAATGGCACCCAACACACTCTTGTCCATGAAAAGAATAAAGGGTTGTTGATCCCCCATTTTTAATTAAAAAAACTCCCCCAAAAAGTTTCACAAAATGAAAATATGTTCATTTTATGAACATCCTAGGTAGAGGTCCCTCCCCCACTATCTCGAAAATTCATAGTATGACCACTATGTTTATGTTATGAATTGGATAATTCTAAAAAATTATAGCATCTCAGACACCCAACCATTCTTAAACATCTATATGAACCCATGTTCCCTCCACTAATGTTCAAACCACATTTAAATACATCTTTTTAAGATGTTTGAACTAAAAAAATATCATTCTGAGTACCAATATTCAAAATAAACCCTCTTCTAAATCAAAAACTAAAAATCTCTCACAATTTCATAACTCAAAAAAGTATAGGAATTTGCATTATTAAATTCATTAAGTTGAAAGGATAATGAAACATTAACCATGTTATGATAGGATAATTATACACTAGTTAATGATTTAATGAAAATTGGATTGGAAATTATTCATGGGAAAACAAATACTCTTTTGGCGTAAGTAACATTTTATGCATGTATATTGGAATAAATAATATATTATATTTAAGAAGATCATGGATTTAAAGAGAGGATAAAATTAAAAAGGGATAGAAATTTACCTGATTTTAATGTTGACATAAAAGGTAGCATAATATTTTGAAAGAGGTTATGTTTACTAAATGAGCCTTATTTGAAAAAGTAATTATTGAGCAAGGAACAAAATTCTCCATATTATATTCATTAATATTGAAGAATAATTTATCAGGATCATTGAAAATACTATTTTTGGGTAGCAATGTATAAAAATATTTCTAATTTTACATATAAATGTTTTATTTTTAAATATAGTAAAGTCTAATGATAACAAGTGAAAGTAATTTTTCAACCAAAATCAATTCAAAAATAGAATTGGCAACATCTATTCACAGATCTATTCATGGTATTTCAAAAGATATCTCAAGTTAATAACATGATATGAGTTATGCTTTATTTTTTGACAAAATTTACACATTTTCTTCCTATTAGAGATAATATGTATATTGATCATGTTTATCAACGATATATTAAAGGGGTAGTAAAATTACAGAGTTTCACTTTTTATAATGTTGCATTATGATATAAGGTTTATATACATTTATCGGAAAGTACTTTAGATGTCATTTAGAACTAAATTATGTTTAAATATATCATTTCATCTTTAAACTTATGTAAAATCAGAGTGGACAATTGAAATAGTGGAGGATACATTATGGGATCATTCATTACTCTATCAAGGAGTTCGGGATAAAAATGTTTCATAGGTTTCATTTTATTATATTAAAAAAATATACAATTATATAAATGGCACATATTGTAACATTATATGGAAAGTAGTGTACAATTCCAATTTTTTTGGATGAATTTTCAGAATTAATGTTTTTGGGATCTAAATTAGGGAATCAAGGTTGAAAAAATGAAATTGATTCAATTTCATATGAAGGATGATTAAGGTAGACAAAATAGATATGTAAATAATCAAATGAAATATCATTCATTTTAGTTAGAAGATCATGTTTTGTTAACAAATCTCTATGTAAAGGTGTAATGAATTTTAGTAAGAGAAGAAAATTAAACTGATGATTTATTGTTCCATATGAAATCCTATAGAATTTTGGATTTATAACTTATCAAATAGCCATACCTCAAGTTTTATCTCAGATACATAGTGTTTTTATTCATATATTGAACCCTAAAGTGGTACAAATATAGGAGAATATTTCTTATGAAGAAAATCCTATTCAGATTCCTGATCATATAGAGAACATATTTCATAAAAAATTATCTTGTGAGGTTAGGTTTTTTTTTGGAAAATAATATGGTAGAAGATTCAACATAGGGACTTAGAGAATTCTTGAATGAATGTAATTCCCTCATATTAACCATTGAGTAAATGTTATGTGGATGAAATTTATTCAAGGGTTAGAATTTAGTATCCAAGTAGATTTTAAATAAAAAATTTTCTGTGTTATGATATATATTATGGAGTTATATTTATTAAAATTTCCAATAAAAATAATTTTTTCATAACTTAGAAAATGATTTAATCAATGATTAAATAATATTTATTAGGTTATATAAATTATTATATGGTATTTTATATTACTTTTATGAATTTATAATCAAATATATTATTTTTAATATCTTCAAAAATATTATGGCTTGATATAAAATAAGAATGTGAATTTTGTTTTCTGTAACAACCCTGCCTTTTTGAATAATAATTATTTCTTGAAAATTTATGTTTTCGTACTCAACAACACTATATCCCTTTATTAATGAATTGAGTATAATTGATATGATATTGTTGGATTTCAATTTTTATATGACTATGGTCAATATGACCAATAGAAACTATTCTCATAATGTTAATATTAGTGTTATTAAGTAAAAATGATAATGGTTATTATTGAAGAAATAAAAGTTGATGGCATATATAGAAGAATCAGTCCATACGAATCCCAATTGTTGGAGCTTGGGAAGTAGATGGTGTGATTGGGCTTTTCTCTAGACCGAGACTTAGCCAAACTTTAACACGTTAATCTGGAACGAAATCACGTATGGGAGAAGATCAAGTTGATATAAAAAATCACTCCGAAAATGTTGCCTCAGCCACCCTAAGAATCTATCACCATTTCACACCTTACTCTTATGTCATGTGTGGACATTATAAGGGGTTATGTAACAAGGTCATAGTCACTTCGTGTAATCCCTTTGAATTAATAAAATTTTTATTCCATCATCCCTGTTTTAGTAATAGATTTGCTTCATAAGGTATATGTTTAATTAATAAAAAATTGATAAATTGATTTTAGAATTAATTTTTTTTAATTTTCATAGATTTATCATACAAATAGATTTATTATGGTAAAATAAACATTATTTTTTTTAATTTCAAATGTTAAAATTAACCTAGGCAGAATTTTTAGAAGTTTTCTAAGAAGTTTCAATTTTATGAATATTATTTTACAAATAGTCTTTTTATTTTTGAATAGTATTTTATGAATTGTTTTTTTATGTTGAATAATAAAAAAATATATTATTATTAAATAACTTTTTCTGTGAAATGATTTTCAAAAATATAACATACATGGTTGTAATCATGGTAAAAAAATTTGTTCAATAAGATCAAATTTATTTTTTTTCTAAATAGGAACTTTACCCATTGGAATAGTAATTTTACTCTTAATAATGGTAATTTTACCAAAGTAATAGTAACATCTCTTATGGAAGTATAAATATGTTTCTGTCATCTTTAGTGGAAATGTGATATAATTATATAATAGTATAAGTAAATAAATGTTTTAAAAAATATTAGACAGGTATTAGTATTTTATTTATTTTATTTTATTTAAAATGAAATTAATTTTTACAAAAATGGAGTTAACATTTGGATTCTACTTGTCGGAAAATGGTTTGGGTGAATTATTGGGATTTTTCTAAAAATAGTGGAATTTTTGCTGAATAGTAAAAATACAGTTTTGAGTTTTCGGTAAGTTTAATGACATCATAATTGTGTTATAATGATGACATGAGTTAAACAAGATTTCGGTCGACTAGTATGGATTAAAATATAATATTAGGTGTCCCAAATGGCCAATATCGTGGTAAAACACCATGGTAAATCACATGTCTTGAAAATACCACTAATAAGGTGTCCTTTAAAATTAATAAAATATTCCCTCAATTTTGATAGAAATACTCACCCATTACTTGATTTAATTTCATTAAAAAATAATTATCCATGATTTTAAGATAGTTATACCTCCCAATGAGTCCTCCCAAGTTTTCATTAATCCCCCAATGTTCTAGTCTTAGAGTTTTAGAAGTTACTCTTCAGGGAAAGGGAATTCTCAACTTCTCATTTTCCATTCAAGTTATCTATTATGTGGTATGACATTCAAGTTTCCACTCCATGTTCTTATATTCTTGTTATTATGTCCCCATACTGTATTATGTGTCTTTTATATATAGTTTACCCATATCCCTTTCTTTTTAATGTTTATTAAAACTATGTTTCATAGTCATTACATTGTAGAATTTTCATCTCAAAATCTCTCTCTTTTTCGCAATAAATTATTTTTAAATTATATGAATACCCAAGACTCCTTAATTTATAATTTTATTCATAATTACATAAAAATTATTTATTTTATTATTTAATTGGCATACATTTAACCCTCATTACCTTTTATTGGGTAATAAATAACAGAATAATCGTGTTTTTAAGAACATTTTTAAACGTCCTGATTTTGATATGAAACACATTTCTTTTATTCTATTTAGGTTATTTATGAAATTTTGATTATGATATATTTGTCTAACCTGAAAATAAATACATATTAATGGTTTTACCTAATAGTTCTCCCATTCATTGGGTAAAAAAATTTAGTCTCTATAGATGATAAGTTTTACGATACCTTGGTGAATAACCGTGGTAATTTTTGGACACCTTGGGGATGGACCTTGGTGATATGCTTTTGAATGTCTAAATAATTGTTGTATCCACCTATTAAAGTTATGATTCATGTTATATTTATTATTATATTCCACTTTTCCATTTTATCATGTCTTTGTGTATTTCATTAAGTTCTTATTGATATCACAAGTTGTTTCTCTTATTTTCCTTTACTCGGACTTATGCTCATCCTCTCCTTTGATGTATGACCGCAAGTTATGAGATACAGTAATTGAAATTATTATGAACCTATGATTAAACCTTACAAGTTTATTACTATATTTTTTTTATTTTTTCATGTATTATGTTCATGATTTCTATGTTACTGGACTTTAAAGATCCTCTGTTTGTAAAATGTAATGAAAAGTTAGGAAATAAAAAGGTGGGGTGCCATAGTTTTAAAAGGAGATGTATATTATTATAATAAAAATTTATATATTGTTTTATGAGGTTTATTTAAAATTTAATATTTAATAATAATTGATTTATTTAAATAAAATTTATAATTTTTTTAAAGGTAATGCTTTGGTCAAAGACCAAAGCCCAATTTATTGATAAGCAAAAGGATTACAAAAGATGAAAAGATGGTATTTTTTTACAATCTCTATCAAAAAGATATAATAAGTCAGATGGCAGAGTGTCAAGCCTAGTCATGCTCTATTGAACTCCTTTGTCAGCGAGAGCTTCAACAACAGCATTCGCTTCACGGTAAGCATGAGTAGCTATGTAATCAAACCCATGAAGCGAGTTCAGACAATTCATCCAAAGAGTGGTAAGTGGACAGGAAAGATGAGTGATGCCATTCTAGATGGCATGAATGATAGTGGTGGAATCACATTCAATCCAAAGATTTCTGCGGCCTCTTTGAAGCGCAAAATCAACTTCATGGATGATCCCTAGCATCTCAGCCTCAAGCGATGAAGAATGACCACATCCAACATAAAAGCATCCTTGACACTGTCTAGATGAGTCTTTGAAGATGGAACCACAACTTGTAGGGCCATGATTACCTTTAGAAGCACCATCTATGTTCACTTTGATCCATCCTGGCATCGGTGATTTTCAGAATACTTCAAAGAAACATTTGGGCTTTGGGTATATACCAGGAACACGGAGATGATGAAGGATCTCAAAGTCGCCAACCGAGTTGTTGCAAGAATCTTTTTGAATTGAAGCGACTTCATGAATCTCAATAAGAATCCGATATTTTCTTGCATTTATATTAAATGAGTGATTTTTATGAATAAGATCATTATGAGGGTACCCGATCTCATGCAGGAGCTCTTCCCCCGCCACAAGAAAAATATTTTTAACCTGTAGAGAGGCATCATATCTAATGCATTTTTTATGAACAGACAAATAGAGTCAGATAAGGGCCATATGCAATTAAATAATTCAAGAACGTAATTCGATAAAGGAGAGGTCGTCGCACAAAGTAGGAAAAGATGATCAGCTTCCTCCCTGTGTTGATTACACAAGTGTCATTTAGAGCAGAGTTGAATGTTAAAAGCTTGCAGATAAGCTTCAGTGGGTAATATATTGTGAGCAATGCGCCAAATACGGGTGAGCCTAGAAGGTTTGATCCAAGGCTTGTTAAATTGTCTCACCCATTGACAATTAGATTCATCGCTAGAAAATAAATACTTATAGTAGTTTTTTGAGTCTAGGATGCCATTTGGTGCAGGTTCCCAAACCAGGAAGTCACCATTAGGAGAAAAAGGATGATTATCAATGATCTGCACAATATTGTTAAGGAGGTCATGTCTATGAAATTGAAGGACCTGTTTTATAGAAGGAGTAGTATCTTCAGGAATAAAATTAGTAGGTAACAAATAAATCAAGGGGTTACCACACCATTTTCCACACCAAAAATGGATGGAAGAATCAGCAATAACCATCCATCTAGATTTATCCCTAATTTTGTGATACGAGTCCCTAATAGAGGGCCAGATCAAGGTGTTGATGTAATTAAAATTCTCATTCATGTGTTTAAAGAGGAATCTATTATTCGTGAATTTAGAAGCTTTAGAGGTATAATTAATAATACGCCAAGTAAGATTGGCTTGAAGAGAATTATTGAAAAGCTTTAATTTTTTTATACCAATGCCACCTTTATCAAGGGGTTTATAACAAGAATTCCAAGGGATAGTGACAAGTTTCCTTTCAAAAATAATTCCCATCCAAATGAAGTTTTTAGTATAAGTATTAATTTTCCTGAAGATGTCGATAAAACATTTGTAAATCATAAGAGAGTAGAACATTTTTGAGACAATGGTCAATTTGACCAAACATATTCTACCAGCCATGGAGAGAGATTTCCCCTTCAAAGTAGAGAGTTGATTTATGATTTGATCAGTGATATTAGCAAATTAGCTTGCTCTAGGACGACCCCAAAATAGAGGGACACCCAAATAAGTGAAAGGTAAGAGGAAATCTATAATGCCAAGAGAAGCGGTAATGCTAGATTTCAATCGAACAGAGAAGAAATTTCCAAAAAAATATACGATTTATTCCAGGAAATCACTTGCCCAGAGAATTCCTCATAGTGATTAAGAGCTTGCTTGAGGACCTGTATAATTTGTTGATTACCTTTGAGAAACAAGATGATATCATCATCATATAAAAGGTGGGTTGGGGTATTTAGATTTCTGGAAGCTTGTATAGGCTTGAGTTTACCTTGATCAACCAGATTATTGAGAAGTCTACTTAAGTAGTCCTCAGCAATAATAAAAAGGATGGAAGAGAGAGGGTCACCCTTCCTGACAACCTTAGAGAATTTGAAAACACCCCTAGGGGTGCCATTAATTAGAACAGAAATAAAAGATGAGTGAAATAAATTTTTATGTTTTCCAATGAATGAATCATGAAATCCAAAAAAAATTAAGACTTTGAAAATAAATTCCCAATAAATGGTATCAAAATCCTTCTTGATATCATGTTTGATGGCCACACATCCTCCTCTAGTGTTTTTATTAAGATTATTGGTACATTTGGAGGCAAGAAAAATATCGTCTTGGATGGACCTACCTTTAATTAAACTAAACGGATTCCATTAGACTATTTTATCGCAAATAGGCGCAAGTCTATTCACAATAATTTTGGTGATTATTTTATAAAGAGTGTTAATCAGGGAAATAGGTCTGAATTGATGGAACTCTAAGGCATTTTCAACCTTAGCTATTAAAGTTATAAATTGAGCATTTTGTCTATGAGGGAGAGATCCATTAATGAAAAGGTCTTAACAAGGATACAAACATCATTGTGGATAAGATCCCAATGCTTTTGATAAAAACCATTATTAAACCCATCCGGACAAGGCACACTGTTTGGATTAAGGCCCAAGAGAGTAACCTTAATTTCCTGATCAAATTGAGTGGTTAAAAGAGATTCATTTTCTCTTTCATCCACCATTGAAGGAATAATTTCAGATCTGAGATCAATATTCATCTCTGGACCATTAAAAATGTTGTAAAAGTACGAGATAACATGATCCATTATGGCCTCTTCAGATTCAATGATCAAATCATTATGAATAAGGTTAGAAAGAGGACGATTGGCCTTTCTGATTCTTTGAAGGGAATTATAAAATTTAGTATTATGATCACCATCAGTGAGCCTTTTAGTCTTAAAAATTTTCTCACGAATATTATCCTTAAAAGTGAGAAAATAATTAAGTTTAAGGGAGATATTTTCTTCTAATTAAGGGTCCATATTAAAATCTGAAATAGTGTTTTGAGTTTGGACGCAGCTAGAATCCTTTTCGAGAGATGAAATATCTAAGTCTATTTGAGAATTTGCAGTTTTACACCAACCCTTAAGGGCCTATTTTAGGATTTTCAATTTGTACAAACAGGAAAAGGAATCCTTATGATGATTCATGGAGTTCCAAGTGGTATGAATAAAAGTGACGCAATCATGATTCAAATACCAATCATTATTAAATTTAAAAGGAAGAACAAACTTACGGCCATTCATAATGAAGCTAACTAGAATAGGATGATGGTCAAAGTTAATCCTAGGTAGATTAACACTGGATATACTATCTCGAAAATCAAAATCCTTCATGTTAAAAAAAGCCCAATCAAGATTACTAGCAACAGTTTTATTATAATTTTTTTTGTACCAAGTATATTTGGCACCAGTGAGAATGAATTCAAAAAGGTTATAGTATTAAATAGTAGATCTGAAATCCCTAGAGGATATAGAATGATGAGAGGGACCAATTTTTTCGCAAGAGTTAAGAATGGAATTGAAACCCTCCATAAAAACCCAAGGATCCTAAATGGAGTTAGCCATATCAAGAAGTTCATGCCATAAAACTCTTATTTCTTGATATCTATTACTGGCATAAACCATAGTGCAAAAGGTATACCGACCATTCCACAAGAAATCGCAGGTGAGTTTTTGCTCAGTATTTTTAAAAATGTTGATATTTTGAAGAGTATTGTGATAAAAAATCCACATGTAGTCAGTTTGAGGACCATTTTTACAAGAGATTAGAAAATTATAATTAATAGAACCAAATCTCATGATGTTCATCTTGAAGTTGACTTTAGGTTCTGCAATGGCAAATAGATGAGGCTTATGAGTGCATAAGAACCTCCTAAGTGTTGTAGATGTATCATTGTTGGCCAAGCCTTGGCAATTGCAATAGAGAAAATTCATGAATATTTGCGTTTTGGGTTAGAACCCTTATTTTTTTTATATTTTCCAGATCCTTTCTTCCCTTGGGATTGCATAACCATAGGGGAGGAATGAGGTTTTTGTTTGCTTTAATAAGTTTCAGATCTTGGATAAGCATCTATTCTCAATGAAGAATTAGAGTTAGGGTCAGAAATTGGAGTACCTAAAGTAGTACTGTCCAGTGAGTGGTCCTGCACAGCAACATAAACATGGGGTTGTTCCATAGGAGGAGGATTCTCAAATCTATCGAAGTCTTTGTATTTTTGTGAGCACTGAACTTATAATTTATTATTAATATTCATTTCAAAAATAGAGATTATTTTGTAAAAAATTTATAATAAAAAAAATGTCATAGTATATAGTAAATGTAATATATAATCATCATTTTTTATTAAATATTATGATAAATGGTTATAAATTATATTTTTTTTTCTATTTTTTAAAATTTATCAATGATCTTTTTAATCAATGTATATATATAATGTGGTCATAATTTGTGTACTAATTTTGAATTCAAAACTCTTTTTAGAATAATAACTTTATTTTAAGTGGAATTATCATTCTTATTATTATATTTATATCTAAAATTATATAGAAAAATATAGAAACCTATGTAATGTGTATTAAATGATAAGATAATTATAATATCAAATAATTTTTTTTAATTAATATAAATTAATTTTTATTCCAAGATAAATATGAAAATAATTATTGATGTTGTTGTAGTTCTTTTTTAACATTGGAAAAGTTAAAATTAGTATCTATGAGATAATATTTAAAATGGAATAAATATCTAATCAACTTATGAGACAAGTATGATGATCAATCATTTATTTTTATGTATATTCATGATTTTTAAAATTATATAACATGTTAATTACCAAAATTCATAATCAATACTTGCATAATGAATGAAAAGTCAATGTTATTATCGTAAAAATATTATCTTCATAAGGATGTGTAAAGACCTGATATTTGGAATCCTTTAATTTAATAATATATTTAATAAATTGTGTCACACATAACACAAAACTAACACAAAACCCAACTTCAAGGAATTGATGCATATTAAAATTTCACAAAGAATATAATCGTCATTAGATAAAAATATTATAGTCAAATATAATAATTACATATTCTTATTCCTTTTGAAGAACCATTTTAAAAATGGGGTATAATATATTACCCTAATAAATTAAATCAATCACATATAAAATTTTATTATAAAAGATAATATTTATATTTTTTAAAACTATAATTTAAATTATTTATAAATTCATATGAAATAAAATTAATGACAGTTAAAGTGTATGGAGTCTTTTTCAATAAAAAAAGATTTTATTTTTATTTTTATTTTTATTTCAATAAATTGTAACGTCCCGGTTCCGTGGGCCACTCAACGGGTGCCCCAAACCCGGTTCGCCACATGACCTCAAGAGTGTTTCCCCAAATGCCAGAGGCTACCGACTAGCAGTGAGGGCCCATGTCTGATAGTGGGGAAACGATGCCCTCATTTGTCAAAGTGCAGTGCAGTAGAATACAAATAAAACATACAACGAACAACGGAAGCAGTAAATCATACACAGTTGAAATAAACAACAGCAGTAGATATATCCAACAGTAGATAAATAATGATGTTACATGTGTCAAGTTCAATGAAAACAGCCAGAACATGTTATATATCAATACAGTACACCCAAAAGCAGAGTGCAGAAAAAAAAAAAGCAAAACAGCTGGCAGCTGCATCGCGAGCCTAAGCTCGATCGCATGCCCTCCTACTCCTCAGCAACAGTCAAGTACCTTTATAGGGACTCTTGCCCCTATCCATAGCTGCAGAAATGTAATCTGTTTGGGTTGAAAAGAATGACCCAAATAGGGTGTGAGAAATAAATTCCCAGTAGGCACCCACCAAAGGCCCGTTCCCAACTGCGTGTAAGCATGCAACGACAGTGCGCGGTAGTAAAATTCAATAAATTAAGAATTAATCAAAAGTAACTAATTACCAGTTATATTTCCATTTTATAATCCATTTAATCCATTAAATTTAAAATACCACCACAGTGAATATTTTAATAACCATCTAATGTCCTCAGACACGTAATCGCCTACACTCAGGTAAAGAGTATCCAAGACAAGAATCTGCCCTTAGGCATAACATAGTTTTCCCTCAGGCATAGGTAGTGTCTCCCACAGGCACAGAATCATCTTCCCACAGGCACGGAAGAAGTTTCCCTCAGGCCGAAATAACCACTGCCCATAGGCTAAATAGTGCAGTGCCCAAAGGCTAATCACAACAATTCCCTTAGGCTAAACAGGTAACCGGGCCATTCCCAACATGTAAAAGCAGTAAACAAGAAATTCCCCTCAATGAAATTCTATAATCACTACTTTTAAGGCATACCCTTGGGTATCCTGGCCAAACGGCTAAATAGTGGAACACGCCCATGGGGTGGTTTCGGATCCAAGAAATGATCCCAACTAGAATTTTAATATCATAATTAAATACCTAATCAATTCTAGGTGTTTAATATTGCAATGGCCTCAGAAACACAACACCCCAAAATGGGTGTGTGGCACAAAAACGCACAAAACACACGACAGTTGGAAAAATTAACACCAAGCCACCTACCTTATACGCCAACGAACGTTATACCTGAACGCCGACCCTAGAAATGCCCAAGAACATCATAGATCTAACGAAGGAAAAAACTCTCTTAACCTCAAAAAACTATTAATAGGAGAATAATTGGTAAGAAGTAGTCAAGGAGATGGAAGCCCTTACCCATGCGGTTCCAACGAGATCGTCCGAGTCGGAAACCGATTCCAGACAAACCCTCAGTAGATCTTCAACGTTTCGGCCTCCTCCTTTGGCTCCAAAACGTCTCAAATGCCTCCTCTACCAAAATAGGAGGCTACTGCCTGTTTTAAGCCAAAAAAACAAAGTACACGGCATGTAATTCCGAGTACATGGTGTGTACTTCCCAAATTTTAAACTGTTCCTCTGGCGGTTTCCCACCAGCGCGACACTGTTCGCCTGCCGACATGAGTACAGGGCATGTACTCCTGAGTACACGGCGTATACTGTCGCCCAACTGGAAGCTGACCCACCACCTAACTATTTTGGCATGTCGACTGACTACACGGGGTGTAAAGGACCACTACACGGCGTGTAGTCAGTTCCTACACCCTTTGTCGCTGGAATGGCTACACGCCCCGTGTACTCATTCCTACATGGCCAGAAGTACACAGTATGTGGAAAAAGTACACAGCGTGCACTTCCAAAATTTAGGATTTTCCCCATTTTCCATATTTTATTAAAAACACTTAATGAAAAGAGAAAAGAAGAATCTCGTACCTCAAAGAGAAGAACCGAGTTCTTACAAGCTTCCCCCCTTATAGCAATTTGTCCCCGAATTTCACTTCCAAGGGTGGAGAAGATATAGCCGTGAATAACTCCATCCACTGAGCACGTACGTCGGCCTCTCACTCCCAGGCCTCGTCCTGCACTCAGCCATGCCGCCATAGCCGTCATACGATAGGAACTAACTGGCCTCGGGGAACCATCGTGCTCTTGTCAACGATACAAATCGGATGCTCCTCAAAGGACGCATCTGCCTCTAGCTCAACCTCCTATGGCTGAAATATGTGAGACGATTCTGAATGATAGCAACACAATTGAGATACTTTGAAGACGTCGTGCATGGCTCAGTACCGTAGCGGTAACCACAACCGATAAGCAACCATCCCAACTCTCTCAAGAACCTCAAATGGCCCCACATACCGTAGTGAATGTTTACCCTACCTCCTGATCCGCTTGTGTCCCAGCCTCGGAAAAACACACAAGAAAACCTAATCCCCAACCACGAACTCCAAAGGTCATCTGCGGCGATCACCATATGACTTCTGACGAGACTGTGCGGTAGCCATCCGCTTATGACTAAACTGGACCTTCTCAGACATCTCGTAAATGAGCTGTGGCCCCAGTAAAGCTGCCTCACCTGCCTCTATCTAGCACAAGGGTGAACGGCATGGCCTACTGTATAAAGCCTCATATGGTTCCATCTCAATAGTCTCCTGGATGCTATTGTTATAGGAAAACTTGAATAAGGGTATATGCTTCTCCCAAGATCCCCCAAAGTCTAGGAAGCATGCACACAGCATGTCCTCTTGCACCTGTATCATACGATCTGACTGGCCATCGGTCTGAGGGTGGTAAGCTCTACTCAGAAGCCCATGTGTACCCAGTGCCCTCTGATAACTCTGCCAGAAATGAGACATTAGGCCGGCTTCCCTATCAGAAATGATAGAAATAGGGACCCCATGAAGACGTATGATCTCTCAGATATAAAGCCTTCTGATCTCATCAACACTGAAGGTCTCCTTGATCGGAAAGAAGTGATCTACCTTCGTGAGTCTGTCCACAAGAACACACATGGCATCATTTCCCTGAGGTGACCTCAACAATCCAGTCACGAAATCCATCGTGACATCATCCCACTTCCACTCCAGAATGGATAACTATTTTAATAGCCCAGCTGGTCTCTGATGCTCCGTCTTCACCTGCTGATAGGTGGAACACCTCGTAACAAAACTATCTACATCTCTCTTCATACCCGGCCACCAGTACTGATGTCTCATGTTGCGGTACATATTGGTAACCCTGGGATGAACTTCCCAAGCTGAAGCATGAAACTCTTGCATCAGCTCCTCATGTATATCCCCTGGAACCCATAATCATCCATGGAAATGCAAAACCTCATCGTCGCCTATCGTCCAATCATGATAAGGGTCCTCACCTGCCACTGAATCCCGTAGAACTAGGCCCTCTGGGAAAAAAAGTTGTCTCATCCTTACTCTATCCAGGAGGGTATAATTCGCAGAAAAAGATGAAAGATAAGTCTGCCCCTGACTGTCTTGTACCTCTAGATGCATCTCAGAGAACAAATCCATGAGCTTCCACTCACCGCTGGCCTCCTGCACTGCCTGTATCTGAGTCTTCCTGCTCAGTGCATCATCTACTGCATTACCTTTACCAAGTGTATAGGCAAGATCAAAATCGAAGGACTGTAGGTATTTGACCCACCTCATCTACCTCAGATTCAAGTCATGCTGAGTAAAGATATACTTGAGGCTTTTGTGGTCAGTGAAAACCATAAAATGATACCCTAATAGATAATGTCTCCAACAGCGCAACGCATGTACAACTACAGCTAACTCGAGATCATGTGTCGGGTAATTCCTCTCATGTGGCCTCAACTGCCGAGACCCCTACACCACAACTCGGTCACCCTGCATCAACACTACTCCAAGCCCAATACCTGATGCATCATAGTAAAATGTATAGCTCTTCCCCAGATCTGGGAGTATTAGGATCGGTGCTGATGTCAACCTTCCCTTCAGGACCTGAAAAGATGCCTCACATGCTTCCGACCAAACGAACTTCACACCCTTCTTAGACAAACCTGTCAACGGTGCTGCTAAGCGGGAGAAGTCTTGTATGAAACGTCTATAGTAACCAGCCAGCCCTAAGAAACTCCATATCTCAAACACATTATTAGGCTGCTCCTAGAAAACCACTACTCTCACTATCTCTGGGTCTACTGAAACTCCTTCCTCAGAGATGATATGACCCAGGAAGTGAATCTGGTCCATTCAAAAGTGGCACTTTGAGAGCATAGCATATAGCCGATTCTCCCTTAGTGTACTCAATATGATCTCAAGATGGGTGGCATGGTCGTGTCGAGTGTGAGAGTACACCAAGATGTAGTCCACGAATAATACCACAAAATAATCAAGATAAGGATGGAACACACGATTCATCAGATCCATGAAAACTGTTGGCGCGTTCGTGAGTCCGAACGGCATAACCGTATACTCATATAGACCATACATACTCCTAAAAGTCTGAGAGGTATATCAAATGGTCTCACGCGCAGCTGATGATATCATGATCTCAGGTCAATCTTCGAGAACACTCGTTCTCCACAAAGCTGATCAAAAAGATCATCAATCCTCGGTAATGGATATCGGTTCTTAACCGTCAACTAGTTCATCTTCCGATAATCCATGCAAATTCTGAGGGTACCGTTCGCCTTCTTCACAAAAAGGAACAGAGAACCCCAAGGAGAAGTTCTGGGTTAGATAAAGCCCTTTGCCTGCAACTCCTCCAACTACCTCTTAAGCTCCTGCAACTCAGGTGTAGCCATCTTATATGGATTAATGGACACTGGTGCTGCTCCTGGAACAAGCTCAATGGAGAAATCCACCTCTCGCTCTAGAGGTAGACCCGAAAAGTCGTCCGTGAAGACATACCTGAAACGATCAACAACAGAAGGGAAATCCACCTGAAAAGTCCCCTGGTCATTGAGATATAAGCTCGCAATCTGGGTTGTGAATCCACCTCGCCCACGATGCTCTGGTCCAGCTTGACTCGCCTGAACATCCCATTCGTCCTTGTCTAAAAACTCTCCGCCCTCTGGTGACGTGAAACTCACCCTGTGACGATAGCAGTCTATAAAGGCTCAAAAGGGAACCAACCAGTCCATCACAAGAATGGTGTCATAGCTTGTCATCTCTAGGAAATAGTGGTCCCAAAGGAAGTGACACCCACCAACCTCAAGGGGGCACTCCTTGTACTAACGCACACCAGCCGTTCTAGTTCCCAACGGAGTGTCCAGCATCATAACATCAGAAGATGGAGAAACACGGAGCCCAAGGATCTCTACAACAGGTACAGATATGAAACTATGTGTAGAACCGGTATCTAAAAGTACTGAAGATAAGACATAATCTACTAAAATAGTACCTCTGACTGTAGAAGTTCCGGGACCCTGCTCCTGCTGGGTCTGTTGTATTGCATATGCATGCCCAGTGCCACAGCCTTATGACACAGCCTGGCTACCCTGAGTTGTCCCTCCCTACTGCCTCTAAGATCCTGGTGTCTGGCTACCACGACCACGACCACCATCTCTACCTGCACGCTCTGACATACTTCAGTTCCCTGACTGGTAAGAATCCACTGGTCCTACTCCCGCATGCGGAGACTGCACAGAACCCCTCTCACTAGCCATAGGTAGAAATTTCCTACAAAAGCATTGTAGATGACCCATCTTGCCACAAGCTCAGCACTCCACTGGTTCTCTTGTACACTGTGGCCTCTTGTGCCCCTCTCTACCACACTTGTAGCACATAACCTGGCCACCTGAAACATTCTTCTGACTGGTACTACCGCCCTGAGAGAATTCCACCTGTCTCTTCCTCTTGCCAACAGAAAAAGTTCCAGTAACTGGTGCCGAACCTCCCTAGCCCACATCACTAGATTCTCAAAGGTTCCACTCTTTGATCAACACCTAGTTCACAATAGCATGTACAGTAGGCAACCTGAAGACATTCACCAGCGCTCGGATGTCATACCGAAGACCATCCTCAAAACATCTGGCTCTCAACGTCTCATCACCCACCAGCACGAGGGAAAAGCACTGAAGCTCGGTAAAACGAGCTAAATAGTCCATCACTGACACAGCGCCCTGCTGCAGATTCCTGAACTCTCGATCTCTATCTGCTCTCAGCGTCTCCGAGAAGAAAATGTCATTGAAGACTGCCTGAAAGTCTTCCCACGCCGTGTCCCTGTGATTCTTTGACTGGGTGGTAACATCCCACCACCTCTTGGCGGAATCACGCAGCATGTAAGTCGCGATCTTGACCCTCTTCCCTGGAGGCATCTCAAGATTCTCGAAAATAGTCAGCATCGACCCCAGCCAAGACTCTATAGCCTGTGGTCCTCCATCCCCTGAGAACGTAGGTGGATGCTGCTACTGGAAGATACATGTCATCTCAGCCATAGATGTGGCAGCATGCGGTGCTCCCTGAAAGGTCTGCATGAACCACAATAAGCCTTCACGGAACTGCGCCTCCACGCCTGTGTTCGATATAGCAGCTGGTGCCTCATTTGGCTCTGCTGGAGGATCAACTGGAAGCCCATGGACCACTATCTCTGGAGAATTCTCGTTGTCGCTCTCTTGGTGAACAACGCGCGGTCATATAGGTTTCATGACACTACATGGTCAAAAACACTCCTTAGAAGAAGATTATCAAAGACCGAAGACAAAGAAACCAAAAAGGGAATAGGATGAATAAGGAATTAAAATTTTTCAAAACAACACTACAAGGTGTGTATAGTGACTACACGGCATGTACTTGTAACACCCCGAGATTTTATGAAAAATATTATTTTAATTTCATTAATGTCTTATGTTGTATTCTACACCAAGATTACCTTGTGCTATACGCAACACCGTATTATCTTGTAGTATACGCAACACTATTCTTGGACCGTGTTACACACAATTTTGATAATAGTTATTCTGCGCAACATTGAGTGTATATATATATATATTAAATGTATAAATGAAATATGGTTGGATTCTGTTATACGAAACAACGAAGGATTCTTTCACAACATGCAACCCTGACTTGGCTTGCATTACACGCAATCGCGACCTTCCTCGATAGCGTGTGTTGTACGCAATACCGGGTTTTAATAAACAATGTTATATTATTATAATATTGTCATGAACTAGCCGTTATGAATAGTATTAACTAAATTTTGAATTTTATAACATTATTATTCATCTTACACATTTCTAGAACATGGTATAAGAACAAAATAAATTTTTCGGGTAAAATAAGTATTTTTGAAAAAATGCAGTTTTACCGCCTTTTGATGGAGCACCCACTTTAAATATAGTTTTTGAAATGTTTATATGTTCAATTTGACAAAATAATATTCTTATTTTGAATCAGGATGTAAAAATTTACATTAGATAAATTTTTGATATTTTTCCGATAACTTTCATATTTTAATGAATAGTAAAAACACGCTATATTTTAATTAAAAACAACTTTTTTCATCGTAATATCTTATGTGGTTAAATTATAATATTGAATGATTTTAAAGTATATTTATAATATATTTTTACCACTTAATATAATGTTGGTCATTGGACACAATTTTACAATTAAACCGAACATAAACTAGTGTCAATCTTTTGATAGTTATTATCTCTTAAAAACACGCTTTTTGTTTTGACAGCGGGAATTAATTTTAAATTAATTTCTGCCACTTCTGTGTTTTGAATTTAGAAAAATGGATTCCATATTTGGAATCAGGATGTTCAAATTGTGTAAATAGGTAACTTTTATTTTTAGACATTTTGAATAATTACTGCGGTAAATATTTTATTTACCATGGTTAAGGGTAAATCCGGTAAATAAGGGTTAAAAAAAATAATATTATAATAATATTAAATTACCCTAAAACGTGTCTTAACCCTATTGGTTGATACATGGTCGACCATGGGCATCTTTGGGTCGATTTTGGGACCCCATTGATCCACTTGTAAGTGATAATGACACTTTATTTTAATTAAGTTAAAATGAATACAAAAATGACACAAGCATATATCTTTTAGCAAAACAATTGTTACATAGGGTTATATATGTTGGATTTTAGATTATAAATATTCATTAGAAAGATAAAAATATTTCCTACATAATGGTAATTTATTTGTAATTTTTAGACTTTAAATAATTTAATTTATTTATGACACAATGATGATGCAGTAATTATCTTATTAATGAAATATTGACATAATTGATGTTATAAACACCAAAATAAATGTAATTTAAGACTTTTTATGAATTACACTAATTTTCTAGGTTACTATGATATATTAGGGTTGATTTAATAAACTTTGTTCGAACATATAATTCTGTTATGACTTTCAAAAAAATCATATATCAAATAGTGTCAAAATTGACACAAAATAGTTTTTAAATCAAATATTATATTATTAATTGTTATTGTATTCTGAAAAATCTAAGGTTCGGCCAAATGACTTAGATAAGGATATATATTTTAATAATAAAAAATTTGTTGTTCGTTTGGCATGTTATAGTAAGTGTATTAAACATATAGTGAAAGAAAACAAAAAGACACGGTAAAAGTTAAATTAATTAACTTAGAGTTAAATCTAATTGATAAGGTTAAAATAATATCCTAAACTAGTCTAAATTCTATTGGTTGATAGTATTTCGACCCATACCCACTTTATCTTCGAAATAAGACCCTTTGGAACCATTATAAACCGATTTTGACATTAATATAAAATAATATTTTGAGATATTCCTAAGGTGCCCCTCTCCTCCCCTATAAAAGGACACCTCCTCCCCCTCCTCCTCACACCAATTTGAGCACTCAAGCTCGGCCAACCCCTGCCAAAATCTCTTCTCCACTTCCCTAGAAACATCCTAGAGGTTATGGTCTTCCTCAAAGACCAATTATAGTACCCTAAGAGGAGGTCTCAAAGAGGCACTTCAAAGAAGAGGTAATTACCATTACCAATTCTTTCATCTTTATTTCTTCTTCCACTTCTTCTTCTTAGGTTGTTTCATTATGAAGTAATAACATCAGTATCACTCATATACTGATATGTTATTATATGTATGAAACAACCCTATTTCACCATCTATCCATCCTACGGAAAAAGAAATCACCGCGCGTGCGTACGTACGGAATACCGTCTCCACGCCGTGGTGTAATCTATTTTCCACCACCACCTTACATGGATGGGTATAATGGTGTAAAGGATAACTATACATAGTTATTACAACATGATATTGATTCTGATATATTGTATAATCCACTCCAATTCAATTCAATATTTATAGAAATGATATCATCGCTCGTGCGTACGTACGGACTACCGTCTCCACGACGCGATGAGATTCATTCTCCATGTTAACCATTTAAGAATGATTATAAAGTATATATAAGAAATAATAATGAAATATATGAAATTATAAAGCTACTGGATTTATGTATATATATACATATGTATGTCATCTACTTACTTCCATTTCAAGACAATAAGGAAAGGAAAACAGCGTTCATGCGTACGTACGGACTACCGTCTCCATGAACGGTGTTTTTCATTTTATTTATCTACCTATTATATATATATATATATACTGAATATATATGATATATAAATCATATTTTATATTCTGGAAGTAAGTAAATCATGATATAAGTAATAATTATGTCAAGAACAACAAGTCAAAACACCTACGATAAATGAAACGATTTTACCCAAAACGCTTCTTTAACGTGGAATTTACAAAAGAACGGGTAATATAATGTCATAAGTGAACCATATATGATATCATAACAATGAATATGATTCTGTAATAAGTCAATAACATGATTAAAAGCATTATACAGGAGGTTCGGACACTTACAAAGCAAGTCGGACCTAAGGTAAGGGAAATATCACAATCTCATTTTTATCCGAGATTGTTTATTTGTAAGTATTTACTGGGGTGTATTTTATCATCCACATCCATGTTCCTTCAATATTTAATATTGTTTCCATCCACTTACAATAGTTTAAATCCAATTTTACTCTTTGGTTAGTTTTTAGTAAATAATATGAAAGGAATCTTTTGTCGCTTTTTCATGCGAGGTACTTTTTGACTTTTCCGACAAAAGTACGAAGAATGTTTTTTTTTAACTTAAACGACATGAACGGATTTTTACGGTTTTATAAAGCCTTATTTTCATGAAGCTTCCTACAAAAGATTTCATGACTATTTTCAATAAAATCTCTTTCTTTTAAAATTGCATGATGTTTTGTGAAAAGGAATTGATTTTGAAGAAGAAATGATATTTTCCTCAAGAATTCATTACAAGTGTTTTATCAAAATTATTTTCCATCTAAGATAATAAAGGGTTCTGTTTCTATCCATATTTTTACATTTATTTGACTATGTTGTGATGGAATCATGTTTATGAATTCCTTTATCTTATATGAATGGTTTTATGATATCATGTTGTTTAAGAATCCCATTTTTATTACATGGGTTATGCTATGATGTATGGATTATGATTTTGTGGCACACATAAGAATGGTATCATTATGAGATGGGTGGGACCTATATCTCCCTCCAATGCATTGGGTAAAGATTTTATATCTCATGAGATAGACATGGCTGAAATGGTAGGTTATACCGGTTCAGTGAAACAGGACTGAAACGAGGGTTACTCGATTCAGAAAGGGACTTTGTCCATTAAGATAGTCTTGGCAATGAGTCTTGACTAACAAGAAATGATTCTCTACGATTATGTGTGAATGCCACAAAGTTTCATATTTTATGTTATTATTATTGTGATTACATTTCACTGCCATGATTTACCCCATGTTATGAAATTATGATCTCTTTTGCAGGTTAAGATTTCCAAAAGTTATGTGCTTATGTATATGATGTGATTGATATTTCTTTTGTTTACCCTTACTGAGCATTTGAGCTCACCCTTTTATGTTTTATTTTCCCCAGGATATAAATAAAGGTTTTAGGTATAAAAAAAGAAGAAGATCTTTATGGGAGATGTTGAAGATCTTTCACCACGATTAGAAGATTATATTCCGAGTTTTCAAAGACACTAAACTATTACGGTCCTTGTGTCTGTGTTTTTGTTATGTACTAAGTATTCCGCAAATGTAATGTAATGTCCATGTACGATAAGCTTAGGGTCTCTACAGTTGGTATCAGAGGAAAGGTTTAGTCAACCTTTGGAAACTAGGATGCGAAAACGTTAGTGAGATCCCTAGAGATATTTATAAGGTATGTCTAGGGATGCCCCTAAGGATAAGTATACGTATAGGATATAGTCTTAGAACTATGGTAACGATATTAGATTAAACCAAAGATGTTAGATATTTAAGTTACTCCCCGTTTATTATGATTTTTTCCTCTCACACTATTCTTTTTTGGGTTTTAGAATATGGCTGGAAACAAGATGATTCACGATAATGGAGGATATGATGGACAATGGAATGATATTATTCATGAGCAACCAAATGAAATGGGATTTGGATGCCCAAACATCATTATTATGCCGAATCAGCAATCTCACAACATGATCAATAAAGTAAAATTTGGTAAGTTTCCTGACTCGACTAATAAGAGAAAGATGGAGTTCCATGATGATCATAGAGGAAAGAAAGTTCAATTTCCCCTATGTAAATCATGTGGGAAGAGGCATCAAGGAGAATGTTTCAAGGGAACTGGAAGATGCTTTGGGTGTGGAAAAGAAGGACACAAAGCAAGTAAGTGCAAAGAAAAAGGGTCGGTTAACACCATGGATGAGGATAATGGTATTGCTACGACATCAAAAATGGTTAAGTGTTTTAAATGTGGAATGTATGGGCATTATGCAAACAAATGCCCTAAGGGAAAGATTCATGAAGAGAATCAGTATGGTCATATGGGTAGTATTTATGTGGATGATGATGAAGAGACTACAAATGATATGTGAGATGAAAGAATTTTTGAAGCTCGGTCAATGGTTTGAGAATGTAGTGGAATGATTACATGTTTATCATGTGTAATTTTGGAATAAAGAGACATCTATGGATTATTACACTGTTGTCATTCCTTGTGTTTTGAAAGTGTATGATTAATGTTACCAGTATCCATGAAAGGTTATTCAGATATTTTTGGAATGTAGATGATATGCGCATAATGAAGGGATAAGGAGAAAATTAAATGTTTGATAGTATTCATGAGCTCATGATTGATATAAGGATTAAGTGATATCATGGTTTGAGTATATAGAATTTTGAGGATTTCGGTATGTGAAAAGTGCTAACTTTTAACTGCATTCAAGTTTTCACTAAAGTTCAATGGGTATTCAAGAGAATACATGATTAAGGCCTTTGAATGTTTGTAATGTGACCAACAAGATATATCTTATGATATATGGGGATCAACGATGGTATTAAATCTCTGGTAATCGTTTTCACTATGTTATGAGAATGGACTGCAGTATTATGGATAAGCCTAAAGATTGGAATGGATTATGTTGGACATAAGTTAGTATTGTTTAAGGATAGAAGTTTTTTCGATATTATTGATGGGATGTTATAGTAATGTAGTTTTACAAAAAGGACAACCTGCAGGACGGGCGACAGCCCATCGCTTCGGACAAGGCTGTGGGAATCGAACCCACAACCGAAGTGCGACTGGCCTTTATCGCCTACCACTGGCCTACAGGAAGTCCCTGTTTAGTAGAAACTAGTTTTATTTTATTAAGCGGTATGATATATGAAGTATAAGTTCATTTTTGGAAACATATACGATTAATCTCACTATAAGATGGACTTATAACTTTTGCTAACCCTTTGTTTGAAATAGATGGAATGACCCATCCTTCTATCACCTGATCTGCTAATGCTTCACGAATAACAAATTCAACTTCATTTCTGTATGATATGAAGTGGAAATTGTTCAATTCACGAACAACAGTGAGATTGTAACAAAATCATGTAAGTATTTCTTTTAATTCATCAACTTTAGGGAAATGATCTTGAAAACCAAAAATGTTGTCCTAGTGCCCTTATATCTGATTAATCAGATGGTACCTTAGATCGTCACAAATTTATGGATTTGTGATTGTTGGATTTTCCATAGCCATGTTCTCTACCACTCTCCATCAGAACATGATGGTTAGATTTCTCTTCCATATCCATATTTTCACCTATGTGGAAACCCAGTGATTAGTTTATTTGGGTAACCGTTGCGTTTCATACTTTTGTTTTTAAAGATAAGTTTTGGTATTCCTTTTTACGATGTGGGTTTCTATCAAAGAAACTTTCAAATAGTAAACCATTTATAACCCCGACGAATTTCGAGGGCGAAATTCATTTTAAGGGGGGTAGAATGTAACACCCCGAGATTTTATGAAAAATATTATTTTAATTTCATTAATGTCTTATGTTGTATTCTACACCAAGATTACCTTGTGCTATATGCAACACCGTCTTAGCTTGCAGTATACGCAACACTATTCTTGGACCGTGTTACACACAATTTTGATAATAGTTATTCTGCGCAACATTGAGTGTATATATATATATATTAAATGTATAAATGAAATATGGTTGGATTCTGTTATACGAAACAACGAAGGATTCTTTCACAACACGCAACCCTGACTTGGCTTGCATTACACGCAATCGCGACCTTCCTCGATAGCGTGTGTTGTACGCAATACCGGGTTTTAATAAAAAATGTTATATTATTATAATATTGTCAGGAACTAGCCGTTATGAATAGTATTAACTAAATTTTGAATTTTATAACATTATTATTCATCTTACACATTTCTAGAACATGGTATAAGAACAAAATAAATTTTTCGCGTAAAATAAGTATTTTTCAAAAAATGCAGTTTTACCGCCTTTTGATGGCGCACCCACTTTAAATATAGTTTATGAAATGTTTATATGTTCAATTTGACAAAATAATATTCTTCTTTTGAATCAGGATGTAAAAATTTACATTAGATAAATTTTTGATATTTTTCCGATAACTTTCATATTTTAATGAATAGTAAAAACACGCTATATTTTAATTAAAAACAACTTTTTTCATCGTAATATCTTATGTGGTTAAATTATAATATTGAATGATTTTAAAGTATATTTAGAATATATTTTTACCACTTAATATAATGTTGGTCATTGGACACAATTTTACAATTAAACCGAACATAAACTAGTGTCAATCTTTTGATAGTTATTATCTCTTAAAAACACGCTTTTTGTTTTGACAGCGGGAATTAATTTTAAATTAATTTCTGCCAATTCTGTGTTTTGAATTTAGAAAAATGGATTCAATATTTGGAATCAGGATGTTCAAATTGTGTAAATAGGTAACTTTTATTTTTAGACATTTTGAATAATTACTGCGGTAAATATTTTATTTACCATGGTTAAGGGTAAATCCGGTAAATAAGGGTTAAAAAATAATATTATAATAATATTAAATTACCCTAAAATGTGTCTTAACCCTATTGGTTGATACATGGTCGACCATGGGCATCTTTGGGTCGATTTTGGGACCCCATTGATCCACTTGTAAGTGATAATGACACTTTATTTTAATGAAGTTAAAATGAATACAAAAATGACACAAGCATATATCTTTTAGCAAAACAATTGTTACATAGGGTTATATATGTTGGATTTTAGATTATAAATATTCATTAGAAAGATAAAACGATTTCCTACATAATGGTATTTTATTTGTAATTTTTAGACTTTAAATAATTTAATTTATTTATGACACAATGATGATGCAGTAATTATCTTATTAATGAAATATTGACATAATTGATGTTATAAACACCAAAATAAATGTAATTTAAGACTTTTTATGAATTACACTAATTTTATAGGTTACTATGATATATTAGGGTTGATTTAATCAACTTTTTTAGAACATATAATTCTGTTATGTATTTCACAAAAATCATATATCAAATAGTGTCAAAATTGACACAAAATAGTTTTTAAATCAAATATTATATTATTAATTGTTATTGTATTCCTAAAAATCTAAGGTTCGGCCAAATGACTTAGATAAGGATATATATTTTAATAATAAACAATTTGGGGTTCTTTTGGCATGTTATAGTAAGTGTATTAACCATATAGTGAAAGAAAACAAAAAGACACGGTAAAAGTTAAATTAATTAACTTAGAGTTAAATCTAATTGATAAGGTTAAAATAATATCCTAAACTTGTCTAAATTATATTGGTTGATAGTATTTCGACCCATACCCACTTTATCTTCGAAATAAGACCCTTTGGAACCATTATAAACCGATTTTGACATTAATATAAAATAATATTTTGAGATATTCCTAAGGTGCCCCTCTCCTCCCCTATAAAAGGACACCTCCTCCCCCTCCTCCTCACACCAATTTGAGCACTCAAGCTCGGCCAACCCCTGCCAAAATCTCTTCTCCACTTCCCTAGAAACATCCTAGAGGTTCTTGTCTTCCTCAAAGACCAATTATAGTTCCCTAAGAGGAGGTCTCAAAGAGGCACTTCAAAGAATAGGTAATTACCGTTACCAATTCTTTCATCTTTATTTCTTCTTCCACTTCTTCTTCTTAGGTTGTTTCATTATGAAGTAATAACATCAGTATCACTCATATACTGATATGTTATTATATGTATGAAACAACCCTATTTCACCACTTATCCATCCTACGGAAAAAGAAATCACCGCGCGTGCGTACGTACAGAATACCGTCTCAACGCGGTGGTGTAATCTATTTTCCACCACCACCTTACATGGATGGGTATAATGGTGTAAAGGATAACTATACATAGTTATTACAACATCATATTGATTCTGATATATTGTATAATCCACTCTAATTCAATTCAATATTTATAGAAATGATATCATCGCTCGTGCGTACGTACGGACTACCGTCTCCACGACGCGATGAGATTCATTCTCCATGTTAACCATTTAAGAATGATTATAAAGTATATATAAGAAATAATAATTAAATATATGACATTATAAAGCTAATGGATTTATGTATATATATACATATGTATTTCATCTACTTACTTCCATTTCAAGACAATAAGGAAAGGAAAACAGCGTTCATGCGTACGTACGGACTACCGTCTCCATGAACGGTGTTTTTCATTTTATTTATCTACCTATTATATATATATATATAATGAATATATATGATATATAAATCATATTTTATATTCTGGAAGTAAGTAAATCATGATATAAGTAATAATTATGTCAAGAACAACAAGTCAAAACACCTACGATAAATGAAACGATTTTACCCAAAACGCTTCTTTAACGTGGAATTTACAAAAGAACGGGTAATATAATGTCATAAGTGAACCATATATGATATCATAACAATGAATATGATTCTGTAATAAGTCAATAACATGATTTAAATCATTATACAGGAGGTTCGGACACTTACAAAGCAAGTCCGACCTAAGGTAAGGGAAATATCACAATCTCATTTTTATCCGAGATTGTTTATTTGTAAGTATTTACTGGGGTGTATTTTATCATCCACATCCATGTTCCTTAAATATGTAATATTGTTTCCATCCACTTACAATAGTTTAAATCCAATTTTACTCTTCGGTGAGTTTTTAGTAAATAATATGAAAGGAATCTTTTGTCGCTTTTTCATACGAGGTACTTTTTGACTTTTCCGACAAAAGTACGAAGAATGCTTTTTTTTAACTTAAACGGCATGAACGGATTTTTACGGTTTTATAAAGCCTTATTTTCATGAAGCTTCCTCCAAAAGATTTCATGACTATTTTCAATAAAATCTCTTTCTTTTAAAATTGCAAGATGTTTTGTGAAAAGGAATTGATTTTGAAGAAGAAATGATATTTTCCTCAAGAATTCATTACAAGTGTTTTATCAAAATTATTTTCCATCTAAGATAATAAAGGGTTCTGTTTCTATCCATATTTTTACATTTATTTGACTATGTTGTGATGGAATTATGTTTATGAATTCCTTTATCTTATATGAATGGTTTTATGATATCATGTTGTTTAAGAATCCCATTTTTATTACATGGGTTATGCTATGATGTATGGATTATGATTTTGTGGCACACATAAGAATGGTATCATTATGAGATGGGTGGGACCTATATCTCCCTCCAATGCATTGGGTAAAGATTTTATATCTCATGAGATAGACATGGATAAAATGGTAGGTTATACCGGTTCAGTGAAACAGGACTGAAACGAGGGTTACTCGAT
The DNA here is from genome assembly GCA_963277665.1 of Viscum album. NCBI lineage: Eukaryota > Viridiplantae > Streptophyta > Magnoliopsida > Santalales > Viscaceae > Viscum > Viscum album. The sequence goes on from OY728141.1 coordinate 346,043,338, forward strand.
TCAGAAAGGGACTTTGTCCATTAAGATAGTCTTGGAAATGAGTCTTGACTAACAAGAAATGATTCTCTACGATTATGTGTGAATGCCACAAAGTTTCATATTTTATGTTATGATTATTGTGATTACATTTCACTGCCATGATTTACCCCATGTTATGAAATTATGATCTCTTTTGCAGGTTAAGATTTCCAAAAGTTATGTGCTTATGTATATGATGTGATTGATATTTCTTTTGTTTACCCTTACTGAGAATTTGAGCTCACCCTTTTATGTTTTCTTTTCCCCATGATATAAATAAAGGTTTTAGGTATAAAAAAAGAAGAAGATCTTTATGGGAGATGTTGAATATCTTTCACCACGATTAGAAGATTATATTCCGAGTTTCCAAAGACACTAAACTATTACGGTCCTTGTGTGTGTGTTTTTGTTATGTACTAAGTATTCCGCAAATTTAATGTAATGTCCTTGTTGATAAGCTTAGGGTCTCTACATACTTGACTTCCCTTCCCCTGCCCGGGTCCTTCTGCCTGGCTAAGCCACACGGATCCCATTTGAACAAAAACTACACGAAGGGTATTTCATATACACGGTGTGTATGGTGTTATTTCCAACTTCCCATGTCGTCTTTGACACGGCCGACTACTCGTCTTGACACTACACGGCGTGTTACACCCACACATGGCGTGTCAACAACCTTGTTTCCCAGTCACACAGCTAAGTCCACACGGTCTGTCCTCGGACAAGACTACACGGCATGTCCCAATGGTACATGGCGTGTTCAAGGAGAGGTGACACCGACCTGTGTTGTTAGTTACATGGTCAAGTCCCCAGGTCACACTACACGGCATGTACATTATTGACATGGTGTGTTCTGTGAAGGAGTTCACCGACCTGTGTTGTTAGTTACACGGCCGGACTCCAGGTCAAAACTACATGGCATGTATATCTGGTACACATCGTGTTTTACCCAAGATCTTCTCTACCCTGTATCACCGCCCACACGGTTTGTGAAACGGGAAGAGACTACACGGCGTGTACTTAAAAAGTTCATTTTTCTTCCCAAACAGAAGGCCATACACATCGTGTGTAAAAATAATACACGACGTGTATACTGGGTTTCCGGGGAGTATGTCTTAGAAACTTCTCCGGAACCTAGAAAATACTGAAAACCAACACCTAAGTGTCAAATTCTAACTCATGAGGGCCCATACTCCCCCCAAATCAAAGTTTGACATCTTATCTGTGTTATAACTAATAAACAGTCAATGATCCATAATATTCCGGCCAATGGGGGCCTATACTCCCCAAAAACAAAATTTGGGCATCCATTCTATAAACAGGCTTACACAAAATACCCTATCAAACAACAGGTACTTATCAAGAAGCTATCACAACAACATTGTTTTCTAGCATAACTACTATCACAACAGCATGCAATTTCTAATGCACCTACATGGCATGGAACTATGAATGGCATGTGATTTCTAGCATGTTCCTAATGATGCATGAGATAGAATATCCTCATCTCCTCGGGTTGCAACTAAATATAACCCACAAATAAATTATAATAGCACAATCTCAAGTGCATCACCCAATGGTGAAAACATATCAACTGTAAAATTTTCATCATCAGAAAAATTGAAAAATATGAGGTAGACTGGATTTTCCATGTACACGGGTTAGTTATACCTAGGAATAGATTATTAGCAATTACCGTTCGTCATATCCCTGACTAAGGCTCCAAATAGTAAGTCAAAGAAAAGAACCATTCTTTGATACCACTTTGTAACGTCCCGGTTCTGGGTGCCACTCAACAGGTGCCCCGAACCCGGTTCGCCACGTGAACTCAAGCTCGTTTACCCAAACTTCAGAGGCTACCAACTAGCAGTGAGGGCCCAGGTCTGATAGTGGGGAAACTATGCCCTCATTTTTCAAAGTGCAGCGCAACAAAATACAAATAAAACATACAACGAATAGAGGAAGTAGTAAATCATACACAACTGAAATAAACAACAGCAGTGGATATAACCAACAGTAGATAAATAATGATGCTAATTGTCTCAAGTTCTAAGAAAACATCCAAAATATTTTATACATCAATACAGTACACCCAAAAGCAAATTACAACAAAACAAAGAAAAAAAGCTGGCAGCGGCATCGCGAGCCTAATCTCGGTCCCATGCCCTCCTACTCCTCAGCAACACTCAAGTACCTGTATAGGGACTGTTGCCCCTATCTCCACCTGCGGAAACGTAATCTGTTTGGGCTGAAAAGTGTGACCCAAACAGGGTGTGAGATATAAATTCCCAGTAGGCACCAACCAAAGGCATGTGCCCAATAGCGTGTAAGCATGCAACGACGGTGTGCAGTAGTAAAATGAAATAAAGTAAGCAGTACTCAAAAGTTACTAATTACCTGTTATATTGCCATTTTATTATCCATTTAATCCATTAAATTTAAAATACCACCACATTGAATATTCTAAATAACCAGCTAATGTCCTCAGATACATAAACTCCAACCCTTAGGTAAAGAGTATCTAACACAAGAATATTCCCTTAGACAAAACAGAGTTTTCCCTCAAGCGTAGGTAGTGTCACCCATAGGCACAGAATCATTTTCCCACAGGCACGGAAGAAGTTGCCATCAGGCCGAAATAACCACTTCCCATAGGCTAAATAGTGCAGTGCCCACAGGCTAATCACAACAATGCCCTCAAGCTAAACAGGTAGTCGGTAAATGCCTAACATGTAAAAGCAGTAAACAAGAAATTCCTCTCAAGGAAATTCTATAATCACTACTTTTAAGGCATACCCTCGGGTATCCTGACCAAACGTCTAAACAGTGGAACCAACCCATGGGGTGGTTCCGGATCCAAGCAATGATCCCAACCAGCATTTTAATATCATAATTAAATACCTAATCTATTCTAGGTGTTTAATATAACAACGACCTCAGCCACAAGACACCCTAAAATGGGTTTGTGGCACAAAAACGCACAAAACACACGACAGTTAGAAAAATTAACACCAAGCCACATACCTTATATGCCAACGAATGTTATACCCGAACGCCGACTCCAGAAACACCCAAGAACAGCGTAGATCTGATAAAGAACAAAACTTTCTTAACCTCAAACAACTCTTATTAGGATAAGAATTGGCAAGAAGCAGTCAAGGAGATGGAAGCCCTTACCCATGTGGTTCCAACGAGATTGTTCGAGGCCGAAACCGATTCCAGACGAACACTCGGTGGATCTTCAAAGGTTCGTCCTCCTCCTTTGGCTCCAAAACGGCTCAAATGCCTCCTCTGCCAAAAGAGGATGCTACTACCTGTTTTAAGCTGAAAAAAACAAAGTACACGACATGTACTTCCGAGTACAGGGCGTGTACATCCCAAATTTTAAATTGTTCCTCTGGTGGCTTCCAGCCAACGCGGCACTATTCGCCTGCCTATATGAGTACACGACATGTACTCCTTAGTACATGGCATGTACTGACGCCTAGCTGGTGGCTGATCCACCGCCTTACTATTTTGGCGTGTCGACTAACTACATGGCGTGCAAAGGACCACTACACGGCATGTAGTCGATTCCTACACCCTTTGTCACCGACATGGCTACACTCCCCATGTACTCATTCCTACATGGCCAGAAGCACACGGTGTGTGGAAAAAGTACACGTCGTGTACTTCCAAAATTTAGGATTTTTCCCATTTTCATATTTTATTAAAAACACTTAATGAAAAGTGGTAAGAATAAGCTCGTACCTCAAAGAGAAGAACTGGGTTCTTACATAAAAAATTATCAATATTTTAAAATTTTATTTTTTAAAATATAAATTTATTTTTGAATTTATATTCTCAAAATTATCGTATGTTTAATTTTCTTTAATTTTCTAAGAAGAATTATTTTTAGGTGAATAATGAATAATATCCAACAAATAAGATGAGTTTTATCACATTATTAATTCATAAGTATTAATTTGAAATCAAGGAACCATTTTTATAAGAAAAATATGTATTTTATTATTGAATATAATTTTGAAAATGTTAGTTTTAATTTACAAACTCATATTTTATATTTTATAACTTAAGTTATACTTTTTTAAAAAGTTGTTTTTAATACATTATACATTTAGTTTATAAAATTATTTTTTCAATTTTATAAATTCAATAAAAATGGACTTAAATTTCAGAATAATTAAGTCCAAATTATGTAATAAGGACCATTTTCTTTTTTGGCACAATGAATAAGTTACCTTAGGTAAAAACTAGTTACCATAATAAACGTTAAAATATTAAATGTAAAACATTTAGGAGTAAAAGACCTCAAACATGTTTAAAATATATCTTTTAACATGTGTTTTAGAATTTATAAAACATTTCAATTATTATCTGAATTATTTATCAACATTAGTTCCACATTCCATGAGAGAAAATTCCTTTTATTGAAAAGTTTAATTATTTTCAAAAATGTCATCCCTTTTCTCTTATCAAAGGGGATCTCCTATCCTCGCTTATCCTCAATAAAACTACCATTATTTATTCCCAAACTCTACTCAATTTTCTCCCCCACTATACCATACACTTCAATTTAATTCTAGTATTCTTAAAATATCATACATAAATGGTTAAATCCTCTTCACAAAGGAGGTAATCCAAGACGTGAGATATAAGTTCCAAACCTCTATTTTTTCTATTTCATTATGTGATTTTATTCTTTCTCAAATATATTTTTACCATCTCAAAATTATAACATAAGTATAATTGTTATATTTTTATGTTATTATAATGATGATTCAATCATTAACCACCCTCTCTTCTTCTTTTAAGTTAAATGAAAATGTGGATCATACATTGTGTGGACTGTCCCGTCCCCGACACAATATGTTTCATTTTATTTAATTTCCTTACATGGATGGTTATAATAATGAAGTTAATATATAATTATATTATTTATTAAAAAATTATATTCTTAAAGGATGAAACATATTACTTCTTTTCCTTGTTCAAGGTAATACAAAATCATCATCCTAGCATACATGTGGACTACCGCCTCCATGGAACGATCGATTTCTATTTTTTGTTTCATTACAGACATAAAATTATGGTAATGATAATATTTTTAAAGGAAATAATATTATTTTTATTGTATAAATATTGTTCAGGTAATATAAATTAAATATTATCTTAATGATATGAAGGGTAAGCAATCATTATAAAAATAACCATCTTTAAAAAGTGAACTAAGAGGGAAATAGTTTATTCATATTATGAAATTGTATCATATACATAAATTATTATTATAAATATTTTATAATTCTTTTATATATTACTAATTGACACTAAGTGATATAATTATGAAACTTTTTTAATATTATTTCAATTAAATCACCTCATAATTATCAATAAGCATGGTATGTTCATGTTTAGGTCTGTTTGACAACCTACTTGAAGAGTGATACGAAATTATATCAGGGATAATTTTTAAAACATAGTTAATGGTATAATATGAAATTAATATGTATAAAATGATATTTTTTCTTTTTAAAAAATATACAACAATATTTAACTCAATAATTAAGAAAATACACTCTTTTGGATAAAAATTACCAAAAAATGTTCCTTGTCGATTTCATCTTTTAGGATGAAGACTAAAGTACTCATGAAATAAAATATAAACATAAAAATTAATTCTAATTCATAAAATATAGTAACTAGAATAAACATGGTATGATTAAATTTGGGATAAGAATTAAAAAAACAATTTTATTATAAATCTAATTCAAAATGATCAAGATTACCCACACCCAACATCGAAAATTTTTAATAACAAACAAATATATGTGTATATAATAATTATAAATATTTTTTTAAGTTACTTTATATGAAAAAGCTTTTTTAATTGGTTATTAATATATTTATGTTTTTTTATATATTATCTTAGACTCTATTCAACTAATAGGGGAAATAGGGTTAGAGTTTCTCGTCTCAAATTCCTCTCTTTGATACATGTTTTTCGTTATACACCTAATTCATTTTAAATGGTGTGTATGATGCATAATTAAGATTTTTTAAACATAAATAACCTCTATTAATTATATATGAGTTTTAATTTTAATCTCTATCTCCAATAATGTTTATATTTGAATGTCACTGAATCCATATAATTACTAATTTGATCCTCATTTTATAATCGATACATCTCAAATATGATAACCTATCCGAGGAATTTGTTTTGAATTTAATTCTATGATCAAAATCATTTTATTATACTATCGTTATTCTTGGTGATATTTTTATTCAATTTACCTTATTTTAAACCATATGTTTTATAATATTTTAAATAAATGTGGTTTTCAACAAAAGTGGAAATTTCTACTATGCTAAACTTCAAATTGTTTAGGATATTCCTAAAAAAGTATCCAAAATTGAAAAATGTAATTTTCCACCATCTTTTTATTATTTTAAAATGTTATAAAGTAAAAGCACTTAATGTTTTCTTTTTTTCTTTTTTTGAAAAAAATAATCTATTTTTAATGATTTTTGTGAATGTATATTTAAACTATTTCTTCATTTTATATGAAACTTCCAATTTTTGTTTCTATGATTTCTAAAAGAAATTATTTTTATCATATTTATATAAAACATTTTAAAAAAATTCTTTCATAATATAAAGTATATTTCTTATTTCTAAAGTGATTTTATTTTTAAAACTCTAAGAAAAAATTTTATAAGTTAGTGTCCCTTGATATATCTTATGCTTGATCAAGGATGTTTATTAAATGTTACCATCCAATTTATTTATCTAGATGTATTATATATTTATCTCATGTATAAAAATAATTATCCATAATGACCATTTTATTTCTTATATGTTGAATAATTATAATCCTAATTTTTCATCCAATTCCTTCCCTCTATGAATACCCTTTTAGTATACTATTAATTTGCAGGTGTTCACCTAGATTCCATTAACCAATTGATTAAAGAAACTATTAACATAATTTTATACCCTTTAGCTATATGGTGTAAATGTCATATGATTCATTACCATGATTGAATGTTATTTACCTATAATTTTACTTAAAATCATTTGATACCCATTTATTTTCTCTGGGTCTATCTTGTTATGATTATTGATGGAATTATTAATGGTTTCTATATATAAATCTTGATAAAACCTCATTCCATGGGTTCTTTAAAATGAGTTGAATGGAACCCGTTATATTTCCATGGGTTATATATTCTATAGAATTTAATTATTTTCATTTGGAATGTTTTTTAAAACAATTTTCATTTCCAGGGATTCTTTATAATGTGATAAGTGATTAATTTAGATTGAAATTCATGGGTAGGGATGATGAAGGGTGAGGTCCTATATCACACCCCCCCCAATGAATTGGTTAAGACTTTATGTCATGAGATATATATATTCATAAGTTTGTTTTTGTTTCTCATAAGTGTTGGAATTGATGGTGTAACTCGTGAAAGTAGTGTTCCTTGTTCTAATATATTTGCTAAAGTTGAAAGATGTTTCACAATTTTATACTTATTCTAATTACTATGTTAATCTCTCATGGAAAATTTTTATTGACTAATGATTACACACTTTTTATTCACGTATTATTTTATGAAAATTAATATAATAATATTTATAATATATTATTTATTGGGTGTGAATTTTCCAATGTATCTTCATTATACTCATATTTTCATCTTATGTTACCTTATGATATTAAATTTTCACTATTTATGTTAACCCTTTCTAAGTATCTGAGATCATACCATTTTTGTGTTTCCATTTAACTTAGTTATAAATAAAATTATTACATTATATTTTCCTAGAAGGGTATCTTATGATAATAATTTGTGATATATATTGAAGTATTGATATAGATTAATCAATTTCTATCATAGTAGAAAGAAAAATGTTCATTAGTTGAAAAATAAAATAGTTTTTTTAGTTGATGTTTTTTATGATTCTCTAAATAACTAATCCTAAATGTTATTATGAAAGTATTTTAATGATATATTTTTTTAGGTCACGTAATTACTGTAATATTAGGTATGGGATTTCATAATTTTTATTAGAGAAGGAATTAAATAACATTACATATTATGATGTTATTGGTTGAGGATATTTCGTGAGTCAGAAATTTCATAAAAGTTTTACGTAAGAACTCAACATTTATAAGAGGTTCATAACCTTTTAATTTCCATTAATTACTTCATTTTTATCCTTTTGGGAGTTCCTAGGGGTCATGGTGGAACCAAGGGTGAAGGGGCCTTATTTAGATATTAGAGACACTCTATGTGCAGAAAACAGTTGGGTTGCACTATTAGAATAAATTGTGTAGCCCATTTGACGTAGTTAGAGTATACCATGTGGGGGTCCTAGTGAATAGTAGAGGTCGCATGGATTTCCCTGACCATGTGACCTAGGATGCATGCCTGATGTGTGTTACTATTTTTGTAATGAAGGGAAAATTCACAGTTGACACATGGTTTGTCTAACCATTCACCCTGACCATGCGATGGGGTTTTGATGTAGATTTGGGAACATGGGAGGAGCTTGTTTTGGCCAACTGTGCATCCAAACCATGAGACCATGTTTGAAAGTAGTAAAAATGTTATTTTCACTTCTTTAATTTTATTACCTTGCACTCTTTCCCTCTTATTTCTAGCATACCGGATATCCTCTTCTCCTCCCTTGTGAGATCCTTAAGACTTCAACTGAGGCTTTGATCCCATTACTTATTCTGATGTACGATTTTAGATTTTTTTTTCAACACATCTGATATCCACTAGTGAGTCCTTCATTACTAAGGATACATCCATTGTTTTCCTTGCTATCATGGATGCAATTTTGGTGTGGGCTCTTATTCCATGTTTTCATAGATTTCATTCATTCATTTATTTTCTTTTTATTTGGACTGAATTAGAGGCTATTACTAGATAAGTGTTCTTCTAAGGTATTTAGGTAGGAGTAATAGACCCTTTCTTTGATGTATGGTTTTTTTACCATGTTTTCACTATGTCACAGGCTGTTCATTCCAAGTTATTCTTCCTAAAACAATTGAACCTTGAGTTAAATGATAAATTAATATTTACGTCATATTATTTCACCCTTATATAAGTTAGGATGTTTTCAACCTCAAATTAAACCATCCATGGGGTGGGTTATACTTTTACCATGATTATTCCACCATTGGGGTGTGTTGAATTCACTTTATATTATTTGGAACAAAATATGTTAAATAATAGATCTGTAAAAGGTTATAAGAACCTTTCATATCCTTTTCATTTGTATATGAAATGTATAAAATGGATAATTCCTTGGATTATATATGATTATAAAGTGATTAGTGAAATGATTAATGTAATAGTTTGAGAAATGGTGAATAATTTGGTTATGATGATAATGTAGTGATTGTGGTATGGCATCGATGACCCACTAGGATTCCTTATACATTTCTACTCCTTGGATCTAGTTTAATTAGCTTACGTGGATGACATGGATATTTATACTAAATTAATATGATTACTTGATTTACATTATATGATAGGATGCCTTAGAAATTTCCACTACTTGGATCTGATGACTTTTTATATTCCTTGGACATTTCTACACCTTGGATCCCAGTTGCATGGATTATTTTGAGTCCTTGAACATTTCTACTCATTCAATCCAATCAACTCAGATTATTTGGATTACATGGACATTTATTCTACCTAGATCTAGTTTAACTAGTTTACCTGAAATACTACGATTCCTAGGAAATGTATACATCTTGGATCTAGTGACTTATTAGGATGACTTTGAACTTTCTACTTCTTGGATCTGATTTACAAAGCTAATTTGGAAGCCTTGGGGATTTATACTCCATGAATTTAGTTTAATGAGCTTATTTGGATATCTTGTAAATTTTTATTCCTTGGATATAACCCATTAGTATTCCTTATACATTTCTACTCCTTGGATCCAATTTACTTTATTTACATATTTTCCTCAGTTTCTAGGAAAATTTATACTCTTTAAACCCTGTAATATATAGTATTGAAACACAATTATATGACAGAGTCTGTTTTTGATGATTTCTATGATATAAAGATAACCCTTATGATTTAGTTTCTTGATCATAGTGAGAATTGATAGACTAGATTGTATCACCTATACTTTTATTAATTATAATTATATTATATATGTACATTGTTTCATCTTATATGGACAAGATATACTTGTTGTATACTTCATTGGTGGTGGACTACTGAGTGTTATCTCACTCCATGTTCAGGTCATTTTTGGTACCCAAATAGACCTCATGAATGTAGTTTGGGATAGGGTAAAGTTTCCACTTGGTGATACATTAAAGATTATAACATAAGTTCAAGGGAGTATGATACCGATAAATGGCTCGTGATGATATCTGGATATAGTTCTTTTTTTCTTTTTGGTACTTCTGATACATATACTGAACTGGATAATTATTTCCATGTATTTCATATATTTTTTATAGCATACCATGACCATCATTATATATGAAATTGTTGGTTGAGATTATTTGAATATTATTTTGATTGGTATTTATTCATTAGTTTTTTCTTTATTCCATATTCCTTCGATATTGATTAATATGATTACACCCATGTGATACACTCTGATCATGGGGGTATAATCTCCCTATTATTCTACCATAGACCCTCACTACTAGTCAGTGGCCTTTTTCATATGGGGAGGCACGCTTAAGGCAATGTGACCCACCAGATTGAGACATCATTTAGTGGATTCTGGGTCGAATCATCAAATAGGGGTAATAGAGTTGTTTCATTTTTTTATTATCAATTGGGAATATTAGACAAAAGATTAGGAATGTGTCAGAGTTCCATAATGAGCTATTCCTGGGAGTACCTAACCCACATATAGAAAAAATAAAAATTTCCAAGGCTGGGATATGATGTTATGATTTATTCTTGTTACAGTTGATTTAATTCCACCTTTAGGTGATGCACATGATATGTGAATTTATTATTATTCTGATATTGGTCACATTTCATCCTTAACCCAATATGTATTGGAAGCATTGATCATAACTCTTTTTAGGAACCTTTCAGGACTGATATTTCATCCATTATGCCATTCCATGTAGGATACATTTCTTGACTACATGATATCTATTATATATACCTTCAGTGATATACCCATTACTTGACTAAATTTTTTGTAGGGACCTGAGAAACCTAATTAATGACACAAAGTGACAAGATTAATCAAATAGTTTTTTCCATCATATATTGATGCAGACACCTTAAACAGTCAATTATGGAAAGTTGAGACATGGACCATTGGTCGTATGGGCTAGAATATGTTACGGTTGGGATTAAATGGATGATAAAATTCAATTTATAAGGTATATGGTCCCTAATAAATTGGAAATGGTGATCTATATAATTCAACCATTAAAGAGAATTGTTATAAAAATGATAATAATCTTAGAAAAATTGAATTTTGAAATGAAAATATTATTGTTAAATGGATGTTACAATTGAATCATAGAGGGTGTTTCCCATATAACATGCAAGTTTCACTCTGTATACCAAAACTCATGGCTTATAGCAGAGAACATGACCCAAACCCAACTTCAGTAGGGGGTATTCGGCAGTGTCTCTTTCTTTTCCTATGAAATTTATATCCCCAAGAACAAGATTTAAGTGAATAAAACGGGGTTTTAAATGTATTTATGAAGTCTTGTATGAGACTTATTCATATTTATATGATCCTGTTGACACCAAATCTCATTTTAGGAATATTCTTGGAATTTAGAGATATTCTATTACGACATCCTCTAGTTGTGTGCCAAGAAGTTGGTGAAGACCATGATCTGTAGGTGGTGTGTCGTAGGCCACTAGAAAAACCTCTATTATTTCTATTTTGGAACCTCAATTTGTACCTGATATGGATTTTGAGTCCCGATTTCTAGAGGGATTCATACATTTCATACTGACAGTTTAGGGAGCACCGTGACCTACCCTGCCTATATCAAAGTTGATGTGTGATTTTTAGAAGCAACATATTCCCAAATTTTCAATGGATGGTGGACCTCATTCTATAGATTAATGGTAATAGTCCATCCTGTAGATTTTTTAGAATCTTAAAACACCTCCCTAGAGGATAGTGAAGATCATTTCATATATGCTCCTAGATTCCACTAAGAGATGTTGGGATGTGATTAATAAAATATATTTTCATTAGGATATGCGTGGAGGGATTTCTGGACAGTCTACTATGAATATTTATATCCTAAGACGTTGAGGTATGATAGATCTATAGAATTTATGCATCTATAATAGTTTATCTTACCATTCATGGACTATTCTACCCATTTTATATACTTCCATCATTTCACACCTATTCTGTTAGGTGATGAATTATCAAAATATAGGTTGTTCGTGGATGGTATTAGGTATTACATATGATCATAGGTGAATGTTATTCATATTACTAAAACATAATAAATTGCAAATCTTGCACTGGTTATTAAACATAACCTAAGTAATATTGGTGATACAAAGCAGGGTTTATCAGCTTCTTGACTTAGTGGATCTATGTCTGGTGGTAGGAATATATTCTTTGGTGAATCTCATGAGGTTAATACCAACCAAAGCATGAGTTATGGAATTATTTTTATCTATCATTAGTGTGGGAGTAAGGTAAACATAAGGAGCTAGTGTGATAGAAACGAAGACGATGTCGAGCCTACTGTATGATGGTCCATCAATTACAGTTTTGTAGGAACACTGTAACGACCCAATGTTTTATAAATGGAATTAAATTTTTATAATTATTTCCTATAATCACATGAAATAACAACACAATGAACTACTAAGTACAATGTGACCACTAAACATAATATTGTCACTTCTGTGATTCGAATTTCGAAAATCAGACATACACAGTTGCGATCAATAAGATGTTTGGAGTCCGATAAGAAAAACATAATTTTTTTGGTGAATAGTAACCTACCCTTATGAATAGTAACATAACTATCCTGACCCACCATCACCAAGATGAGGGAAGGGACAACATATTTCCAAACCCTAACTTCCTCAACTTGAATGAGAGATAATGACCCTAGAAACCTGCCTTCAATAGGTCCCGAAGTGGCAACTAGCACCAAGGGTATAGAATAACACACAAAATAGAAGGAATAACCCTTTTTATTTAGTAGGATCTTGAGATAAGATAGTAGATCCCAAATAACACCAAAACTGGGGGTAGAGGTAAATCCAAAACAAACCATTCCCATATGCATGTTCCAAAAGTAAGTGCTACAAAGTACAAGAACACTCCAAAGGAAAGTACCAATGAAAAGAAAATCAGCAATAGAAACTATCCCAAAGTCTGAACTAGTAGGGTCTAACACGGTCCTTGATTCCCTCTTGGAAACCTAAAAGATGTTTTATATACATAGGGTGAGTATACAGGTATACTCAATAGGAAAAAACAAAAGCTCTTGTGCACAAGTGGGGAGGCATACAAATGTCCTGTGAAAAAGGAGATAAGCAAAGCACCTAACAAGGAAACAATCCTCTCAAACCTCACCAAGGAACACTCCCCAAATAATGCAAGTTGGGTAAATTAATACTAAAACACATAGATATTGGGGTACCCCACGCCACTTTTCCATTGGTTATTCAAGACATCCTACGTGTCAGACCTCCCCTACCATCCTCACCGTAGTTCCACTGCCATATCACACCCACACACACCTAGGATACCACAACCACACATCCCGCCCATAGACACCTAGTCCAAAACAACCAAACATAACCACGCCCATAGGAACCTAGGCCAGAACAACTACCGCTACACCCAAAAACACCTAGACCTCATCTGGAAGACACTTGGGAAACAACCTAGCTGCACACACCTGGGCCAAATACCACAAAATACCATGCCTGAAGAATCTTGGGATATAATGGGCTTCAGGACGTCACCGCTTGCCCGAAGAATCTTGGGATACTCAGGAAAGGGAGCAGAAAATGAGTCAATAATCAGCCACTCATAGGATTGTTGGGAAAAACACCCTCCCCCATGAAATGGGGGTGTTTGGCATGAAGTTCTCAACTTGTGTGGGGCATGAATAATAAACATAAAAATAAAATTATACCTATAGGTAACAAGAACTCATCCCATCCTAGGGGTTCCAAAACCATCCCACATACAAACACCCTCATTACAATTCATTAATAAAAAGCACCCTATCAACAAACATGTCAAAACTCATTCATAGAAAGAAAATACCCATTTAATATATTCTTTTTTTTCATATTTGAGTGACTCCATTATATAACTTCTTCACTAATGGGAAACTAACAGTTATATCCATAAGCCAAGGAAGGAAAAATAGACAAACAATAATTTAAGCATTCATACCTGGTTCTCTTGTAATGTCACAACAACAAAAGGGATCTGTGTGATCCCTCAAAGTACTAAAACCCATGAAAACCCTAAAAACTACACAACAACAGAGGATCCCATCCCCATCCATGTCACATCATAAGCATCAACCCTAAACATCAACAGAACAGAGCAAGGGAGTTTTCAAATTTTAATATGCCATTCATTTAGATCTGTTTTTTTGTTTGGTTAACCTGGGTGATCACACAAGGATTATTATTCTTTGGGAATCCATTTAATCAACCAGGTTTACCTGATATAATAGTTTACATGTTACATCCATTCAATCACATAATTATCCAGAAAAAAATATGTTCATTAGTGCGTAGGAAAGGACCACTAGTGGACATGATTTTCAGTAGACATAGTCTAATTCAATTCACAACATATAGAAAGAGAAAAAGGAGTATAAAAACATTATCAACCACACCCCTTCATTATTTTAAATCCATTTATTATATTCATTTTGCTTTGGTTTCATCCATCCCTATAGGAATCATTTTCATACCCACCCCACCTGATACACATTAAAGAGAGACAAAGAACCCTACTTTGATGATCAATGATCGATTTTTTTATCCATGCGCCAACAACTGGGGATGTGCGACTTATAGGGGGAAAACTCCAAGGACTCCAAGAATGATCAGAAAAGGCTTTGGCATAGGCGCCCCACTAGCCTCGAGAAATGGGACTCCAAATGCACCAAAGAAATAAAAAAAACTAGCTAAGAAGAAAGAAAGAAAGAATTATATTGTGATAAAAAGGGCGAGATCTTGGAGTTATGGGATATGAAAATCTTGAATGGCTTTAAAGATGGATCGAGGTTTTACTTTGTGGTTAAATGGTTACACAAGATAGAATTAATTATTATTTAAATAATTCACATCATAGGGGTGGACAAAACATTTGTGTGTTAAAGGATTTTATTTAAAGAGAGGAAAATGTGTCTATTGAGGGTCTCCCCACTTCTAGGGGATTTAAAATGTTGTTTATGGGGCTAAAAATGGATTTGAACCACTTTAAAAAGGCTAAAAGACTTAAAAGTGGCGTTACGAGAATAATGGGAAAGGAAACCCCAACACCCCTCTATGGCCGATTTGTGAGACTCGTAGGTGAAACTGATCGGTGGAGTTGATTGGGTGAAGCTGATCCTGTGAAACTGATCCCTTGAAGCTGATCAGTGAAGCTGATTGGGTGAAGCTGATCCTGTGAAGCTGATCCCATGAAGCTGATATGTGAAACCAATCTGTGAAACTGATTTGGTGAAACCGATTTGGTGAAACCAATTTATGAAATCGATTTGATGAAATCAATCTGTGAAACTGATTTGGTGAAACCAATTTGTGAAACCGATTTTATGAAACCAATCTGTGAAACTGATTTTGTGAAACCGATCTGTGAAACCGATTTAGTGAAACAGATATGTGAAACCGATTTGGTGAAACCGATCTGTGAAACTGATTTGGTGAAACTGATATGTGAAACCAATTTTGGGAAACTGATCTCTGAAACTGATTTGGTGAAACCGATATGTGAAACCGATTTGGTGAAACTGATCTGTGAAACCGATTTGGTGAAACCGATCTGTGAAACCGATCAGTCAAACAGATTTAGTGAAACTGATATGTGAAACTGATTAGGTGAAACCCATCTGTGAATCTAATTTGGTGAAACCGAACTATGAAACTGATTTGGTGAAACTGATCTGTGAAACCGATTAATTGAAATGGATCTTTGAAACTGATTTGGTGAAACCGATCTGTGAAACTGATTTGGTGATACTGATCTGTGAAACCGGTTTGGTGAAACTGATCTGGGAAACCTATTTGGTGAAATCGATTTGTGAAACCGATTTAGTGAAACTGATCTGTGAAACTAATTTAGTGAAATAGATCTGTGAAACTGATTTGGTGAAACCAATCTATGAAAAAGATTGGGTGGAACCAATATGTGGAACTAATTGGGTGAAACCAATCTGTGAAACCAATTTGGTGAAACCGATATGTGAAACTGATTTTGTGAAACCGATCTCTAAAACCGATTTGGTGCAACCGATTTGTGAAACTGATCTGTTGAAACAGATCAGTGAAACTGATTGGGTGAAAAATATATGTGAAACGAATTTGGTGAAACCGATCTATGAAACTGATTGGGTGAGACCGATCTGTGAAACATATTGGGTGAAACTGATCTGTGAAACTGATTGGCTGAAACTGATATGTGAAACTGATTAGGTGAAATCGATCTATGAAACTGATTTGGTGAAACTGATCTGTGAAACCGATTTGATGAAACCGATCTATGAAACCAATTTAATGAAACCGGTCTGTGAAACTGATTGGGTGAAATCATTATGTGAAATCGATCTGTGAAGTTGATTTGTGAAACAAATTGGTGGGAGTGATAGATGAGTCTAGGACACCCAAACCCTTCGAATTTTACAATGTAATGGACCCAGAGGTTCTGGGACATAACATCAGATACCTCTCAAAAATTATTCTCACCCTCGAGAATACAAGAGTAACCCAAACAACCCCTCCATAAGATACCTCTCAGGGGAAAACCCATTCCAAACTTCCATACAAAACCCAAGGATCACATTGTCCCGATATACGAATTGGGGAGTTATTTCCTCCACATCAAGATATTATCCGCTTTGGGCAGCACTGACTTACTTGCATGGGATTAATCGCATCCACCATAATGCGTATTGATTAGGGATCACGTCCTCCCTTCCCCACATATATGGAATTTTCATAAACATGCACATGGTAAGGAAACAAAAAATCTTGTAAACCAACAAGGTCAACATTACGTCACAGTAGGTCACAAAAACAAGAACAACAAGGTAGGCTCGGAACAGCAACTCAAAACCGCTTTGGGTACGAGGTGCACATTTGAGCTTCTCACTCCCAAGCACTCTCCTCGTGGCCACTGTGCCTCCACAACACATGAACCAAATGTATGGTTCATCCATGAAGCACTTTCTCCATTTGATAATCAATCATCCCTGGTCTCTTCATGAATGTAGCATCATCCCCTATATCAAACTCTCCCCAGTCAATGACATGGGATTCATCGTTTAGATATTGACTAATATGGAGAGAATGAAAATGTCATGGATCCTTTCCAACTAAGGTGGAAATACAAGCTGATATTCCACCTCACCAAATCACCCCAGCACTTCGAAAGGCCCGATGAACCTAGGATAGAGCTTTCTCCCATTGCCAAACCTTTGCTACCCACGTCAAGGGGAAACCTTCAAGAACACAATGTATCTAACCTCAAACTCCATGGGAATCATCCTATGATCAGCATACGACTTCTATCGGTCCTGGGCTACCGAAATCCTCTCATGCACAAGATGAACCTTCTCTGTTGTTCTTTTCACTACCTCTAGGCCAAGAACACCTACCTCTCCAACATCAGTCCAGCACATTGGTGAAGGACATGGCCTCCCATACAAGGATTCAAATGGAACCATGCCAATTATAGAGAGATAACTATTATTTTAGGCAAACTCTACTAAGGAAAAATGTCGTTACCATGATCCCCTGAAGTCCAAAACACATCCACATAGCATATCCTGCATTGTCTGGATGGTTTGTTTTGTTCCCCCATCTTAAAGGGGGTGGCAAGCAGTGCTAAGATGTAGCTAGGTGCCAAAATCATGCTGCAATCCCCTCGAAACTCATGAGGTAAACTGTGCATCCCTATCCGAGACTATGGACCTTGGAACTCCATGAAACTGCACCACCTCATCCACGTATCTCCGTGCTAAGTCATCCATCGCACTTGACTCCTTGTTCTCTAGTAAGTGAGCTAATTACTTCAACTATTCTACCACTACCTAGATAGTATCACAGTCTCCTTGAACCCTGAGTAGTCCTATGACTAAATCCATCGAGATGTCATCCCACTTCCACTCGGTTAAATCTTAATGTTGCAACAATCCTCCTGGTGCGTAGTGTTCATCCTTCACCTACTGACACACCAGGGACCTTGCCACAAACTCTGCCATAACCTGTTTCACCCCGAGCCACCAAAACTATTACCTCAGGCCTCGGTACATCTTGGAAACTCTAGGTTGTACCACTACGAGTGAGTTATAGACCTCACGGAGAACTCCCTCATGCATCGCCTATTGGACAAACAACTTCCCTCAGAAAAGCATCTGATTCTGACCATCCTCTGACCACCCTTCCAGTGCATTGTCATGGTTAACCTGATCATGCATATCACTTAACTCTATAAGTATCCCCAATGAGACTCCTCAACCTAATGCAATGGAGAGGACTGAATTGTCATCTAAAATAGGAAACCTCTACCACCATCAAACCTTGCATCCAGGTGTAGGGCAGCCAAGTCCTCCATTGCCTTTCAAGCATCCAGAGATTCTTGAACAGCTTCCCTCCATGACTTCTTGCTCAAGGAATCAGCCACAATTTTCCCCTTAGCTTCAGTGTAAGAGATCTCAAAGATGTAGTCCAAAAAAATCTCCACTCACCTTCGTTGTCACATGTTCAGGTCCTTCAGGTTATGTATATGCCTCAAACTATTATGATCCATGAATACCACAAAGTGCTCCCCGATGAGGTAATTTCGCCACGACTTCAATGAGAACACTACCGCTGCAAGCTCTAGTTCATGGGTGGAGTAGTTACACTCCTGAGGACGTAACTTTCTAGACCCATAAGATATCACTCCCCACTTCTGAATTAGACCACACCCTAGGCCAAGTCCATAAGAATCAAAAAATACCTCATACAACACCCCTTCCTCTGGAAACCTGATCACTGGAGCGCTGACCAACCTTTCATTCTGATAGTTGAACACTACCCGACACTGCTCACTCCATATGAAGGCCTGGTCCTTTCTAGTCAAATACTTCATAGAAGATGAAACTCAAGGGATGTCAGGTACAAACCTCTAATAATAGCCTTCCAATCCAAGAAAAATGCGATCCTACATCACATTCTTGGGGGCTTCCCAAGAAACAACCACTTCAACCTTTGATGGATCAACTGATACCCCTTGATGAGACACCACATGTCCAAGGAAATGCACTTCCCGTGTCATGAACTTACACTTAGTCAATTTCCCATAGAGATGGTGATGTCGAAGGATTTCCAAGACCATCCTGAGGTGCTTAACATGTTCCTCCTCTGATCTGGAGTAGATCAAAATGTCATCGATGAACACAATGATGAATCGGTACAAAAACTCATTGAAAACAGAGTTCATGATCCCCATGTACATAGTAGGTTGGTTCATAACACCCAACGACATGACTATGAACTCAAAATGACCATACCTTCACCAGAAAGTAGTCTTCAGAATATCATTATCCTTTACCCCTAAATGGAAATACACTAGCCATAGATCGATCATATAGAACTAACATACACCCCTCAGCTGGTCAAAGAGATCATCTATCCTCGGGAGAGGGTAATGGTTGTTGACCATTACCTGGTTCAATCATTGGTAGTCTATGCACAGCCTAAGACCACCATCTTCCTTCTTTGCGAACAAGACAGGAGCACCCCATGATGACACGCTAGGTCGGACAAAACCCTTCTTCATCATATCGTCAATCTGAATCTGCAACGCCTGAAACTCAGAATGCACCATCTAATAAGGAGCCATGTAAATAGGACGGGAATCAGGTTTTAAGTCTATCCCAAACTCAACATCATGTCGAGGGGGTAGAGTCACAACCTCCTTAGGATAAATGTCTCAGAACTCTCTAAAAAATCTTGTAAAATCCATCATCTCCACATCTTCTAATTCTGTTGAAATCTTGGATAACATTAAAAAAAGAGGCTCCACATGCCATCTCCCAACCTAACAACTCCATTAACCAACAAAAGCCACATGCTGGCCATCCTCATCAGAGAACATGACTCTTCTTTGAAAGCAGTCGATAACGGAATGAACCCAAAACAGCCATTTGATGCCTAGGATGAAATCGTATGGTCGCATTTAGATCAGAAGAAGATCCCCACTAGACTGAGGCGGCCCTAACATTAGTCTACATCCTTGAAAAACATCAAATAGGCTGGTATGACCCCCAATTGGCGTACTCAGCACCAGGGGTCTGGAGAGTATCTCTATGTATAGGCCCAAGGAATGGGATATACTGGGTGTAAAAAAGTATTTTGAACCTCCTAAATCAAACAAGGCACAAGTAAGGGTTCTAAACAATTTGATCGTACCTCAAACAACTTTCGACCCTGCTGGAACTACTGCCTCTGTAATGTGAAACTTCCCACACCCAGTTCCTCTACCTCTGGGTTTTTGGCTGCCTCCCCTACCATGCCCTAGTAGAGGTATTTGAGGAGAAACCTAGGGTCAGCCTCCTCAATCCATGTCTTCTCTCGGAGGAGCGGGAGCTCACTATCCCTACTACTACTACTGAAAGGGCCTAGTTGGAAACTGCTGCTACTGAGGTGGGAGCCGAACCTTCCCACCCCCACTGTACTACACTCTGTCTGGGCAATGATTCCGAAGGTTCCCACGGCTCCCACAGATGAGTCACCTCAGTATTGGGCCGGCGAGGAAAGGGAAAAGACATGGAGATCAAAACCGGAACTTCTGGGGCCTACTCGCCACTAGTGGAAACCTAGAAGACCCTGAAGTATGAGGCCTGAGACTGATGACCTTCCCCTTTGACGAGCCCAACTAGCTCCCCTATCGTGGTACACCTCTTAGAAAGTGCATCCTTTCTTCCACATCATCCTTCTTATATACCTCCAAGTACGTCGGTATAGTGAATGGAGTAACAACATACTGAAGAGAAGGTCGGAGTGCCTCCTCAGAATGTCTCGCCCAGGACTCCTCATCCGGAAAAAGGTCCCAAGAAAAATGAAGGAGATCATTGAACTTGATTCCCAGCTCCATCACTGACATTATATCCTATTTAAGGGAGAGTAGGTCTTGCCTTTTCTCTACCTTCATCGTGGAAGAGAGTAATTCTGCCCGGAATTCCCTCTCGAAGTCAGTCCACGAAACATCTGCCTCCCTCTTCTTCCCAAGATAGAGCATCCACCACTAACATGCCTCTCCCCGCATCTGGAATACAGCTAGAGGAACCTAGTACTCTGTTGGAACCTGGATCAAGCTAAAACCTATCACTAGCTCCTCGAGCCAGCTCTCTGTCTCCATGTCTGAGATGCTACCCTCGTACTTCCCAAGGGTCTACCGCTGAAAGGCACATAGCATCCCTTGCCATTGGTCATCCTCCTCCTCTCGATCAGCCCTCTGTTGATCATCCAAATCAGCCTCTTGGGCCTGGGATGCCCGAACTACCCGTGGTTATTGTTCGGGTGCCATATCTGCAAAGTAAACAAGGAATGCCTAAGCCCGAGTAGTTTAGATGATTACCTTAATTTTTTTCTTAAACATTTTATTTATTTATTTAAATTCCCAGAACACCCAGAACACATAAGAAAATAAGTCAATATGATGCATGTACCTTTCCTATGGGTCTCTACCCTGCAATCAGTGTAGCCTCACTTGGTCGTTCGGTATGTCTAGAGTCCATACATCAGATCACAGGGGGTCCTAAAATCCTGTGTCCTAGACGATCTTCCCTGGCCTATTTCACGCACCAAGATTTCCAAAAAATTGTTTCCCTACCATCCTATGAAATCCTCACTATGTCTGACCCCAAGATCCATCCTACCTCTCAACCCTCTCATTTGATACCATTCTGTCATGACCCACCTTCACTGTGATGAGGGAAGGGATAGTATATTGCCAAACCCTTCCTTCCTCAAGTTAAAAGAGATACAATGACCCACAAACCCACCTTCAGTATGTCCCAGAGTGGAAAATATCACCAAGGGTCTAGAATCACACAAAAAATGGAAGGCATTACTCTTTTTATTTAGTAGTATCAGGAGATAAGATAGTAAATCCCAAACAACACCAAAAATGGTGGTAGAGGTAAATCCAAAACTAACCATTCCCATAAGCATTTTCCAAAAGAAAGTGCCAAAAAGTACAAAAACCAGTAAAGGAATGTACCATAGAAATGAAAAGCACCAACAACAACTACCCCAAAGTCTGAACTAGTAGGGTCCGACATGGTCCTAGAAGTCCTCCTGGAAACCTGAATGCAGTTTTATATACATAGGTTGAGTATAAAGGTATACTCAGTTGGGAAAAACAAAAGCTCTCATGCACAAGTGGGGAGGCATTATAATGTCCTATGAAAAAGGAGATAACCAAAGCACCTAACAAGGAAAATATCCACCCAAACCTCACCAAGGAACACTCCCCAAATAATGCAAGTTATGTAAATTAATAATAAAACACATCAATGTTTGGGTACCCCAAGCCACTTTCCCACTGGGTATTAAAGACATCAAACACGTCAGACCTCCCCTGCCATTCTCACCACAGTCCCACTTCCATACCCCACCCACACCCACCTAGGAAACCACAACCACACATCCTTCCCATAGACACCTGGGCCACAACATCCAAACATAACCATGCCCGTAGACACTTGGTCCAGAACAACAACCACTGCACCCGAAGACACCTTGGCCTCATCCTAAAGATACTTGGGAAACAACCTGCCCGCACACACCTGGGACAACAACCAAAAAATACCATACCTAAAGAATATTGGGCTATAAGGGACTTCAGGTCATCACAGCCTGCCCAAAGAATCTTGGGCTACTCAGTAAAGGGAATAGAAAAGGAGTCAATGACCAACCACTCATAAGAGTGTTGGAAAAAATACCCTCTCCATGAAATGGGGCGGGTCTGCACGACGTGATCAACTTGGATGGGGTGTGAATAAGAAACATAAAAACTAAAATATACTTATAGGTAAAAACCCTCATCCCAGCCAAGGGATTCCAAAACTATCCCACAAACAAACACCCGCATTACTATTCTTTCATAAGAAGCACCCCAGCCACAAACATTTCACAACACATTCTTGGAAAAAAAATCTCCATTTAACCCATTCTTGTTTTCATATCTGAGTGAATCCATTTAGATATGTTCTTCTCTACCGGGAAACTAACATGCATATCCACAGGCCAAGGAAGGAAAGACAGCCAAATAGTAATTTAAGCATTCACACTCGGTTCTCTTGTAAATTCACAATAAAAAAAGGATCTGTGAGATCCCTCAAAGTACTAGAACCAAAACAAGACTCGAAAATTGCACAACAACAGAGGATACCATCCCCATCCATGTCACCTAACAAGCATAAACTATAAACATCACCAGAAAAAAGAAAGGGAGTTTTCAAATTTGAATATTCCATTCATTTAGATCTGTTTTTTCATTTGGTTAACTGGGGTGATCACACAAGGATTACTATTCATTGGTAATCCATTTAATCAACTGATTTTACATGATATAACAGTTTCCATGTTACATCAATATAATCACATAATTATCAAGAAAAATAGAGGTTCTTTAGTGCGCAAAAAAGGACCACCAACGACCCTTATTTTTAGTGCTCATAATCTCATTCAATTCACAACATATAGGAAGAGATAAAAGAGTAAAACATCATTATCAAACACACCCCTTCATTATTTTAAATCCATTTATTATATTCATTAAGGTTTGGTTTCATCCATCCCCATAGGAATCATTTTCATACCCACCGCACATGATTCACAGTAAAGAGAGACAAAGAACCCTACTTGGACGATCAACGATCAAAGTTTTTATCCTCGCTCCAACAACTGGGGATGTGCTACTTGCATGGGAGGAACACAGAGGACTCCAAGAATGAGTAGGAAAGGCTTCGGAATAGGTTCACCAATAGACTCAGGAAAGGGGACTCCAAATTCACCATGGAAAGAAATAAACCAGCCAACAATAAGAAAGAAATAATTCTAGTGCGATAAAAAGGTCAAGATCATGGAGTTACAGGATATGAAAATCTTGAATGGCTTTAAAGACAGAT
Organism: Viscum album; assembly: GCA_963277665.1. Lineage (NCBI taxonomy): Eukaryota > Viridiplantae > Streptophyta > Magnoliopsida > Santalales > Viscaceae > Viscum > Viscum album. The sequence goes on from OY728141.1 coordinate 346,067,739, forward strand.
CGTGGTTTCACCTTGTGTTTAGACGATTACACACAATGGAATTATTTATTATTTAAATAATTCTCATCTGAGGGGTGAACAAAATATTTGTGCATTAATGGATTTCATTTAAAGAGAGTAAAGAAAGTCTGTTGAGGGTCTCCCAACTCCTATTGGGATTTAAAATGTTGTTTATGGCACTAAAAATAGCTCTGAACAACTTTAAAAATGTTAAAAGACTTAAGTGTTGTGTTACGGAAAAAATGGGGTAGGAAACCCCAACACCCCTCTTTGGCCGATTTGTGAGGCTCATAGGTGAAACCGATCAGTGGAGCTGATTGGGTGAGGCTGATCCGGTGAAGCTGATCTCGTGAAGCTGATCAATGAAGCTGATTGGGTAAAGCTAATCCTGTGAAGCTGATCTCGTGAAGCTGATCTGTGAAACTAATTTGGTGAAACTGATTTGTGAAACCGATTTGCTGAGACTTATTTGGTGAAATCAATTTGTGAAACTTATTTGGTGAAACCTATCTGTGAAAGAGATTTAGTGAAACAGATCTGTGAAACTAATTTTTTGAAACCAATCTGTGAAACCTATTTAGTGAAACTAATCTGTGAAACCGATTTGGAGAAACCAATCTATGAAACCGATTTGGTGAAACCGATCTGTGAAAATGATTTTGTGAAACAGATCTGTGAAACTTATTTCGTGAAAACGATATGTGAAACCGATTTCGTGAAACTAATCTATGAAACAAATTTGGTGAAACTGTTCTATGAAACATATCTATGAAACTAATCTATGAAACTGATATGTGAAACTGATTTGGTGAAACTAATCTGTGAAACTGATTTGGTGAAACAGATCTGTGAAACCGATGTGGTCAAACTGATCTGTGAAACCGATTTGGTGAAACCGATTTGTAAAACCGATTTGGTCGAACCGATCATTGAAACTAATTTAGTAAACCCAATCTTTGAAACTAATTTGGTTAAACCGATATGTGAAACCGATTTGGTGTAACTGATCTGTGAAACCAATCTGTGAAACCAATTTTTTGAAACCGATCTATGAAACAAATTTGGTGAAACGGATCTGTAAAACTGATTGGGTGAAACCAATATGTGAAACCGGTTTGGTGAAACTGATCTATGAAACTGATTTGGTTAAACCGATCTGTGAAACTGATTTGGTAAAATAGGTCTGTGAAACCAATTTTGAGAAACCGGTCTATGAAACTAATTGGGTAAAAGCAATCAATGAAACCGATTGGGTAAAACTAATATGTGAAACTGATTTGGTAAATCAAATCTATGAAACCGATTTGGTGAAACAGATCTGTGAAACTGATTTGGTAAAACTGATCTGTGAAACTAATTTAGTGAAACTGATCTGTGAAACCAATTGGGTGAAACTAATATTTGAAAATAATTTGTGATGTTGATCTGGGAAACAGATGGGTGGGAGTGATCAATGAATCCAGGACACCCCAACCCTTAGAATTTGGAAAGGTAATGGACTAGGAGGATATGGGTCATTAAAATAATCTTTTGAATATTAATATGACTCTTATAAATAGTAAATTGTCCAAAAGAAGAGTAACCTCTCCCTTGAATGTATAAATAAAATTCGGCATATTATAAGTGATAATATAACCATAGTAAAAATATTGGTATTTTTGTAGGTCATAAATAATTTATTAATTAATTTAAAAGAAAATTTATTTTTACTTAAAAGGTTTTAAAAATTTTTCAATTTTACTTCTTCTGATTATAAGATAATTTTTTAATTCCAAATGTAATATTTAAATGTAGTATAAAATCAGTTATAGTTTTAAAATCTGTATTTTTTAAGTAAATTGTGATTTTAATTAAAAATTAAATTAATCATATTTATAAAATTATTTTTGAAAAATGGATTTCATTTTTTTATTCTACACATTTATAAATGGTTGGGGTGAATTTTTGGCATTTTTCTAAAATACTTAAATTTTTTATGAATAGTGAAACACTGTAATTTACCATATGTATACATTATAAGATAAATGGACTATTCCTAGCATCATGGATGATGTAAGAACCCTTATTTATAATTCACATGAACTTATTACTATTTTATTCATGGAATCTTAACTATACTTGTATTATGGAAATTAATAAACTAATGATTAAAATATTATGAAAACACTCATCCCCTCCACTATAAAAACCAACCACGCTACCCTCTTCTCTTCACTCCACTCAAGACTTGTTAATTCCATAAATTCTTCCCAAATCTCTCCCCAATCCCCCCCCCCCCATGTACAACATCTCTTGTTATCCACAAAAGACCAAATCATATCCCCTTAAGAGGCTCTCAAAAAAGATTAAATCAAGAGGTAAATTATCCTTTTCTTTTATTTCATTTTCATTTCATGTTCCTTTATTCTGTTTTCTTTACTAAACTCTCCTCATCCAAATGGTATGAAAAATCCAATAACACACATGTACTGGAATTGTTTTATGGTAATCGGATAATTCATTATCATTTCTACTTTCCACTTCTTTTTTACAGTGGAAATGCAAACATTGTCTGAGATGTGTTGATTTATCACATTCAAGGACGACGGGTTATCAATTTCTATTACCATCATCAATTCTAGTCATGAAATCATTTTTATAGTTCAAACAGACTGTCAAATATGTATTCTATCATATGTGATGTTCAAGAATCCTTATTCACACATGATATAAAATAACAATACCAAAAAAGTTAATTATGAGAAAAATCATCAAATTAATCCAAGAGTTTATCATTAATGTTTTATATAATGATTCACCTTCACTCAAAAAAGACAAATTAATTTTATAACTATATAATCTACTTTATTTTTACTAATATCTTATCACTTGAATTCTGGACAACCAATCTCATCATACATGTTTATCTAAACTTGAAAATAAGTGAACTGATCATTAAAACCATGGAAGAAAATGCTCCCAAGCAATGAAATTGAACCCCATACTAATCAAAAAGGTTGTCAATGAACTCAAATAGGTTATAATAAATCAATTAAATGTAAAATATGTTTTTAAATTATTAATTAATGAACCTAATTTTATTATTAATGTCATTAATATCAAGTGGAGAACACCATCAGACTTAAGGTAAGGGATCCTCATTTCTCACATTTATTCAAGAATCTATTCTATGTTATTCCCTTTTACATATAATTCATAATAATGGGGTATGATTTCACACCATACCCATACATTTCTCATGATTAATAAAATATGATAAACCCATTTATCACTCATTAAGACCTCTTATGTACACCTAGTACCGTGCTAATATTCTGTAAGGGATTCTACCCGAACTGCCTTTATTCCTTTAAGTTTCTCTGTATTTCTTTTCACCAAAATAAATATGTTTTTTATGTAAAACTATGATATACTATGTATATTCTCCAAACAAATGTTTCAAGATCCATCCCTCATTCTCTTTTTGGGATATACAAGCTTCTAAGTGATTCCCTCCTCAATACTTACCAATAAGAAAACTCGTTTTACGGGATCTTCCCAAATTTATCCAATTTCAAGTGCACTCTACCATTTGATTTAAGCCACCATTGTTTTATAAAATCAGTTTTTTATTATGAAAACCATATTATTTCACTTCTTCTCTTATTTAAAAGATCAATCTATTTTCATTTTTAAATGATCTTTAGTATTTTCCTTAAAACTGTAGTCAAATGTTTTAATGCTATGAAATTCCTAAATACTATTCTTACCTATTGTCACTTATGTTTGAAATCACTTACCATAATATATACCTATTTTACCTTAATAATTTCCATGTATTTTTTAATTACTTTCTCTCATGGACACATTTATGATACTCTCATTCCTTATACTTTATAACATGAATGTGATACCCATTTCCCTCCATGGGTTCCCTTTTGTTTATGTGTGATTGATTGTGTATGATTATTTATGTGGAAATAATGATCATGAACATGTTAATATGGGTTCACCCATATAGTGATCCAATGCATTGGGTAAAGTTTAGTCTCTTGATATGTTATGTGCAATGGTCTTGGCGATTAGCCTTCAATCATACTACCATGTCCAACGGTCTTGGTGGTTGACCTTGACTTGTGATCCTCTATGTGCAATGAACCTTGACTCATAATAAATTCATGATTTATGTTTCTTCCATATTACTATGAATTTATGTTATATGATTCCATGTTTATATGTTATGATTCTATATGTTACATTCCTTTTTATATAATCATGTCATGCCTTCTCTCCCATGTGTTAATGATTTGTTATTATGTTTATTCCCTTAAAGGGATATTTGGCTCATACCTTTGTTCATCTGTTCCCCAGGGTACCCTATACAGATGTTTGAGAACAACAGAAGTTATTATCTCAATTTGAAGATTAAATAAAGAAGTTTTTTTTCTATGTTTTTAGTTTTACGTACCTTGTCTTCCAAGGAACTAGACTTTACGATCCTTGGCCTTCACACTGATGTATAATTATGCTTAAAATCATGTAATGTTATGTGTAAAAGGCTAAGGTTTATATAAAAATTCTTCTAGCAGTCTGTGAGAGTGGTTATTCACCAAATTCACGTACAGAAGTTAAGTGAGTTGTTTCTTGTGAGGTAGGGTTATGGTGGGATACTGGTTGTTCAATCCAAGTTGGTGGTCATGTCCAAGGAAGCCAAACACCAAAATTGTCGTGGGAGTATAGAGAACCTAATTAAGGTAGTTGGGATATATCTTAGGGTCGTAGTTCAATCCATATGTATACAGTTCATCCGATACCTGAGGAGAAAAGTGACAGACCTTCTACAGTGATAGGTACTATTCTAGTATCCTTTATATCAGTGTCATCTATTTTTAATATAGGTTTTTCTCATTCCTTCATGTTTTTACCTGATATAAAGAGCCTTGGGCTTGATATTTAGTTTTCCTATGGTGTTATAACACTGGATACTCTATTTGGGATAAAATTGGAGAGTGTATGCCAGTGGAGGGGATACCCCTTGATATAGGTGGGTGTCATTTTATATGGGACCTCTTTATCTTTGCTATGATAGGGTTTGACATCATTCTCAATAGGGATTGGTTGGTTACCTATCATGCTCGCATTAAATTATATAACTAAATAGTGACCTTAACATCACAAGGTGGTAGGGTTTTCATTCACAAGGGTGAATGGGATGTCTAAGTGAACCAAGATGGACTCACTAATCTGGGGCGGGGTGGGATGATAGACCAGATTTCTAGCTTATATCTGGATGATCATTGATCTTATTATGTCAACTTACTTCCAATGCTTGACCATTTTAGGGATGTTTTCATAGATTATTTTTTCGGAATAACTCCTGATAAAGAGGTATATTTTTTCATTGATATAGTTATAGGATCAATGTCAGTATCCATTCCCCCATATAGGATAGATAATACTAAGTTGTATGAGTTCATGAGGTAGCTAGAGGACTTGGAATAAAAGGGTTTTATATGAATCAGTACTTATCCATGGGGTTCTCCAGTCATTTATTACCATATTATGAATGGAATACTTTATTTATTCACGGATTACTAAAAAATCAATCAGCATATAGTTAAGAATTGGTATCCTTTCCCTCGTATTGATGATCTCTTTGACCATATTAGAGGATCTAAAGTGTTCTCGAATACTGAAATAAGATCAAGTTATAATCATGTGCATGTTATTACATCTGATATACCACACATAACATTTCATAGTGTATGTGGCTTATATGAGTATTTTTCCATGTCATTCAGTCTCATGAATTCCCTAAAAAATTTTATGACACTACTGAACAATGTTTTCCATCCATATTTGGATTTTTTTATTATGGTACTCATGGATGATATATTGGTGTATTTTCACACTTGATACAACCATGTTAAAAATATTGAGATAATATTGGATACACTTATATAGGATAAATTATACACTAAGCTCACAAATTGCCACTTTTGGATAGATAAAACTCACTTATTGGGTCATATTATCTAAGAGACCGGATTATCATTTGACCTCGAGAACATGAGGGCTCTAGTGTCCTAAGACTACCCAAATAATTTCTTTTATATATTGAATTTATTTGGGCTTGAAGGTTTTTATAGACCTTTCATTCATGAATCATAAAACTTATAATCACATATTATGGGCTTCACTAAGAAGGGTGTGAAGTTCTCATAGTATAAATATTATGAGATAACCTTTCATGTTATAAAAGGGAGACAAAATTTAGTGCCAGTACTGATTCTTCTAGAGCTAGGAAGAATCTATATAGTGTATTGTGATGCATTAGGTATCGGGATAGGAGTAGTTCTGATGTAGGAGGATAAACTCGCGATGTATGGGTCTCATCAGTTGTGGCCACATGAGAGGAACTTCCCAATGCATGATCACAAGTTAGCCACTGTTGTTCATGCCTAGCATTTTTAGTGGCATTATTATTGGGAGATCATTTTATGGTGTATACAGACCAAAAAAGACTCAAGTGCATATTTATACCATGTGAAATGAATATTGGGAAATCAATATTGGTTTAACACCTATCGTTTTTTGATTTCAAAATTTCCTATAAACCTGGGAAGGGAAATGCTATTTTTGATGCTCTAAGAAGAAGGATTCATACACTGGTGGTTTAGGAGGCTAGAAATGAGTGGTAGCTTATGACCTTGTTTTCATAGATGCAGTTAGTTGAGCAGGATAGTCACTAGAAGACCTTCATATCATACTTGGTGGATACTTCCACTCTTAAAGATAGGGTGGTGATGAGATAACTATAAGACTATAAGGTCCTGGTCCTATAGTAGAGCATAGAAGGTGAGGAGATTCCACCTTTTTGGACCATTGGTGAAGATGAAATTATATTTATACATGGGAATGTATGTGTTCCATCATACATCTAATATATGTTTATATAGTAATTTCATGTCTCATCTTGGGTAGTACATCCCAATGTTCCCAAGATGTATCAAGACTTATGTCATTAATACTGGAGTTCAAGGATGAAAATAGTTATATACAAGTTTATTACTTAGTGTTCCACCTATCATCAGGTGAAGGTGGAGCACCAGTTACCATTGGGGTCTTTATATCCATTACATATTCTAGATTGGAAATAGTAAAATGCCACCATGTAATTCATGATAGGAATTCTTAGATCACCTTGGGGTAGTGATGTTTTATTGGTGATCATAGATAGGTTAGAAAAGGTCCCCAATTTTCTAATTATTCAAGACACTCTTTCTGTGTATGATCTTGGGAGGATCTATATTAATGATATCATAGGCCTCTATGGTTTCCCATGATCTATCATATCAGATAGATATACTCATTTCACATCATAGTTCCATTAGAGGTTTTAGAGGGCACTTATTTCATAGGTATTTCAAAGTAGAATTTATCACCCACACAATGATAGTCTGTCTGAGCATATGATATTAGTTTTAGAGGACATACATAGAGAAATAATCCATTATTTCAAAAGTTATTATTAGAAACACTTACCTCTCACTGATTTCTCTTATAATAATAGCTTTTAGGTGACCATACAAAAAGATTATTATGATTTCTTATACAGTAAGTGATTTCATTCACACCAATGTTGGTTAGATTCAAGATAGGTAGTGAAACTAGATCCACATATTTTTTCAGACAATTTAGAGAAGGATTAACTTATTAGGAAGAAGATGTCTACATCTCAGTCTATAAAAAATTAATACACCAATCTTCACCGTCGAAAACAAGAGTTTGATGTGGGGATTCTATTTTTATTATGATTCTCACCTAGACTGGTGAATATATATATTCAAAAAAAAAGGGATGATATCACCTCATTATGTTGGGACTTTTGAGATTCTAGAGAGAGTCATTCTGGAAGCCTATCAGTTATAGCTACCTGAAAGGAATCAGTCCATACACTATGTCTTCCATGTGCCTCATTATCATCGATATTATTTTGATCCATCATATATTCTTCAAGCTAAAGAGGTTGAGTTTGAAGGATAAATATCATTTTAGGAGTATCCAATACATATTTTTAATCATGGAATAAAGGCTCCCCATGTCCATTCATTTCCTCAGGTATGGGTTTTATTATAGCACAACCATGTATAAGACAAGACTTGGGGATGGAAGTAAAACTTACATGCCCATCAGATGGAGTTATTCTCAAATTATGCTTGACCACACTTTTTGGGGAAATTCGGGGATGAGTTTCTTTAAATTGTATGTTTTTAAGAGAACATATTTTCTATGAGGTACATAACCTTATAATTTCTTTTAATTAATTTAGTTTTATCCATATGGGTGTGCCTAATGGGGGCTTGGAGAAAAATAAGGGTAGATGAAGCTCATTCAGAGCTCAAAGCCTCACTTTTTTTAGAAAATATTTGTTTCACATGGTTAGAAGAAATTATGCCACCAAGTCTACTTGGATAGATTAAACCATGCAGGGTGTTTTAGTGAATAACAAAGGGAACATATATTCCTCTAATTGTGCGACCTAGGATTCACACTCGTGTGTGTATTGTAAGTTTTTTAACATAGGTAAAATACACATTTGGAACATAGTTTGTCTAACAATGGGTCTTTACCATGTGAGGGGGTCCTGAGGAAAAGTTGGGCACATGGTATGGCCAACTGTGTAGCCAAACTATGTGACCCAGTTTTTATGTGGTAAAAAATATGTTATCCCCTTTTTCTATTCTATTACCTCACCCACTTTCTCTATTCTTTCCAGCATATAAGAAGTATTATTTTAGTCCCTTGTGAGATCTTTAATCCTATAACCTATGATTTGATTCATTTTCTCTATATGATGTTTGATTCGAGATTTTTTTTTCTTGTTTGATAGTCATGGGTGATTATGTCATTCCTTAGACTCCTTTCATTATTTTCCTTTCTTTATTTTATTTTATTTTAGTGTAGGCTCTTATGAAATATTTTCAAGTGGTTTATATTTTCTTCAATATTTTTTAAATATTGACCAAATCATGTTGAGACTATACAATTGGTATTCAACTATATTATGGTAGGTGGTCTATAACTTTTCCCTCATATCTAGTTTTTTATACCCTATTTCTATTGTTCCACAAACCGTATATTTAGAGCGATGATTCCTAAAATAATTAAAACTTTTCTTAAAAGATAAATTCATATTTTAGAAATGACATGGAAACCTTATATAATGTTTTAAGTTTTCAAGATAAACCTAAACCACCATTGTGGTGAGTTATAATAATTTATAATGATTATTCCACCCTTGGGATCTGTTCAGTTCTATTTATATTATTTGGAACTAAATACGGCGACTAAGATATTTGTTAAGGGTTTTATCCACCTTTTAGAACCTTTTCATTTGTATATAAAATGTATGAAATGTATAATCCTTTGGATTGTATATGATTATGAAGTTTCTAATTAAATTGTTTAAGAAATAGTGAATAATTTGGTTATAATGATAATGGAGGGTTCTCATTATGGCACTGAGGACCCATTAGGATCACTTTCACATGTCTACTCCATGGATCCTTTTTAATTAGCTTACTTGGATTCCATAGACATTTATAATCCTTGGATATGACTACACGATTTACTTGATATAATATGATGCCTTAGAGATTTTCACTCCATGGATCTAATGACTTATTTGGATTCCTTGGCCATTTTTACTCCTTGGATCTTGGTTACTAGGATTATTTGGACGTATTGGACATTTCAACTCCTTGGTTCTTATTTACTCATGTCACATGGATGCATTGTACATTTCTACCTTAGTGATCAAGTTTAACTAGCATACGTGAAAAGATAGGATGCCTTGTACAAGTGTACTCCTTGGATCCCGTGACTTATTAGGATAAATTGTACATTTATACTCTTTGGTTCCAGTTCAGTTAACTTATACGGATGCCTTTGACCTTTCTAATCATTGGATATAGTTTAATCCTCTTACTAGGATGTTATGGAAATTTCCACTCCATGGATCTAAGACATTATGATTCGTTGGACATTTATACTCCTTAGATCATATTTACTTGATTTATATAGTTTACTCTGTTTCCTAGGAATTTTCTACTTTTTAGACCCTAGACCATGTAGGTCTGATATATAATTTCATGGAATATGTAATTTTTTATGCATTATATGATTTATATATTTCCTTTATGATTTAGTTTCTTGATCATAATGAGACTTCATAGACTTGATAATATCACTTCTACTTTTATTACTTTTACTCCTACTATATCTTCTCACTACTTCAACGTATATGCACAAAATATAATTTTTATAGACAAGGTTAGCGGTGGCCTAATAATTGTTATCTAACACCCTATTTAGGCCTCCGTTGGGTACCTGAAAAGATTTCATGGATGCAGGTTGGGATTGGAGAAAGTTCCCTATTGGTGATACTTGATAGATTATTTCATTAGAGCATGGGAGTATAGGACTAGGATATGAACCATGATGGTGTCTAGAGATATTTATTTTGGTCTTTTTTCACTTTTGGTACATGTATTGTATTGGATTCCTATTTCCATGTCTTTTCTATATTTTGTATAGAATACCATGACCGTCATTGTATAGGACACTATTAAATGACATTACTTTGATATTATTGTGATGGATGATTTTTCTTAAGCTATTTAGTTATTTCATATGATTTTATTGTGGATTGATATGATTATACCCTTGTGCAACACTCTGATCATATGAGTATAGTATCCCCAATGTCCCACCATTGACCCCACTACTAATTGATAGCCTCTAGTGTATGGGGAGGCATGATTGAGGCCATGTGACCCACCATTATTAAGTACTATTTAGTGGATTCTGGGTTGGGACATCACAATTGATAGGTTATGGTTAGTCGATGTTAGAGATAACCCTCTAGGTTTAATGCGGTAATATTAACTATTTTTGGGATTATGAGAAGAATATTTTATTGAAAAATCATGGTTAAATTATAAGAGTTGATTTTATGTTTAGGATATTATCAAAAATCTAGAAAATTAGAGATTATTTGGTTTTTTGAGAAATAAAATCCATATATGGATACTAAAAAGTGGATGCATGATATGGGATTGTTGTACCCAGGGGTAATAACCCTGAAGAGGATGTGTTGGGTATTAACTCAATTGTGACCTAATACATGAAAAATATACCAAACTTCACACTTTTCTAGACACTTCTGGGGGATATGTTGTGTTTGATCACATGCTCTTTATGAACCACTATGTTGGATTTATTTCTTAGTTACTTTAAGGGATTGTGTTAAAAAGTATAATAGAATATAACTAAAATTAACATATTTAAAACCAATGGATTTATAATATTACCCAAGTATTACATAGTTGAAATTAAAGGATCATAGATTTAAATGAAGGTTTTATTGAAGAAGACATCTTAGGATTGATATTTCAGATTCACTTACTCTGATTCTTTTGTATATTATCATAACCATTTTGGTTTTAGTATATGGTCAAAACAAGATCATGAGGATAAATTTGATAAAGGTATGTATCTAAAAACCATTGAATTATAACTAAATAAGGAAGAATACTTAATTTTTTAAAATCTAATTATATTCTCATTATGATAGAAAAGGTGAGTTTCCTAGTTATAACTATGATAGAGGGGGTGATACCATAATAGAAATTAATTTTTGATAATTTTATATAATTTTTTATCACTAATTGATATTTAATAGTAGTATTTGTGAATATTCTAAAAGTTATGAGGGTTATGTGAAACATAAAAGTATTTTTCTATAGTATTTCTAATTTAAGGCTCATGAAACATATATTAAATAAAATCAATAACCCAAAAAGGTGAATTTATAACAAGTTTATATTTTTTTGGACAACAATTGAATAATACATGATTGATGTATGATTAAATTTTATGATTAATATTAGCTTTATGTGGAGGTAGTAAATGGTTTATTGTTTTTGAGAAATGTGAGTTATATAGTACTAGAATCAATAATCAATGATATTTTTTTAGTTATTTTCATCAAATTTTGTAAATTATATATATACTATATTGTGTTTCTATAAACTACTGGTTGAATATAAGAGTTAATTATTGAACAAATACATGAATTCCATATGGTTTAATGTTTTTTAGATTCAAATGGTTTTAGAAATATTATGTTATGGAGAATATATGATTGTGTATATACATACATGGTTGTATGATTCTATAAATGGATAATGTTGTTTGAAGAAAGATAAGTAGCTTGGTATAGCCTAAGAGAGTATGGTGGATAGATTTAATATTAGAAGTTATATCATTAATGATGATTATTTTTATAATACCATCACCTACTTTCATCATTGTGTAATAATTAAAATCATAAGGAAGCAATTTATTTACGGTGGTAGAATGTAATAACCCAGGATTTTAGATTCTTTTAATTAATTTTATCATTAATAGATAATTTCACACACAACACAAAATTAATGCAATACTTAATTGAAATGAACTGAGAAAAATTAAAATTACATAAATAATATAATCATTAGTAGATAAAATATATTAATCAACTAAAATAATTACTTATTATTATTTCATTCAAAGAACCATTTAAAAAAGTGCTATAGTATATTACCTTAAAAAAATAAATTTAACACATTTAAAATTTAATTATAATAGGTAATATTTAGATATTTTTTATTATTATTTAAATTATTTATAAATTTATTTGAAATAATATCATATATAGTTTAAGTTTAAGGAGTTTTTTATCCCTAAATATAATTTTTATTTATGTTTTGTATTTTTTATTTAAATGGATTAATATGAAAATTTTAAAATTATAATTTTTGAAAAAAAACTTTATTTTATAATTTATAATTTAAAAATTATCTTAGGTTTAATTTTTTGGTTTTTTATAAAAAGATTATTTTAGGTAAATAGTACAAAATACTGTTTTTATAAAAAACATGAATTTTAGGGAATTATTAGAATATAAGTATGAATGTTAAGTTAAGGAAACCTTTTTATAAGACCATATTTGTATTTTATAATTAAATTTATAGATTTAAAACTATTATTTTTAATTTAAAAACTCATAGTTGACATTGTAGATCTTGAGTTATATTTTTCAAAAAATATTATTTTTAATACATTATAAATTAAGTTTTAAAAATTAATTTTTATGACATTTATAAATTGAATAATGTAATATGGATTTAAAATATATATGCAATAGTTTAAAATTATTTAATAGTAGAAATTTTATTTTTGGTAATAAAGGATAATTTACCCTAGGTAAAAACTAGTTACCGGTGTAAATGCTAAAATGGTAAAAGTGAAAATATAACTGTGAAAGACCCCACACTTGTTTAAAACATTTTTTAGAATGTGTGTTTGGGTCCTTTATCAGACATATCAATTATTTTATCCCTTATTTATCGATTTTTAGAAACTTTCCATGAGATTTACTTCCCATTATTGAAATGTGTTGGGTATTTACCAAAATTTAATCTCTTTTATCTTATAAAAGGGGATCAGTTATCCTCACATACCATAATTAAAAATCACCATTATTGCACCCCATAATATGCCCAATACTATCCTAAAAAATCCAATACACCTTAAGGTCTCTTTATTATAAAAATATTTCCTTTAAAGGTTTAATCCCTATTACAAAGGAGCTATTGCAAGAAGTGAGGTATAAGTTCATAACCTCTCTTTCTTTTTTTATTTCATTTTGTGGTTTTTTTATTTGTTAAAGTTAATTTAACCATATCAAAATGAAAAAATAATAATCCTTATTATAGTGGTATGTTATAATAATTATGGTATAATCATTAACCACCCTCCCCTTTTCCATTAAGAAAACTGAAAATGTGAATTGTGTATTGTGCAAAAAATCACCTCCACGGTGAAATATATTTTTTTAATTAAATTCCTTAAACATATGGTATTTATAGGGAATTTAATATATAATTATGATATTTATTGAATATTTTATATTCTTAAATGATAAATCATATTAATCCTTTGTCCCTTTCTACATAAAATGAAATCATCATCCTTGCATACATGTAGACTACCTCCTTCAGGGAACGATCAATTTCCAATTTCCATTTCATCACTGACATAAAAGAATAGAAACGAGAATGGTTTCTATTGATAAATTTGGATTTTATAGTATTAATAAGGTTCTTATAAAATTTAATTTCCTTTAAATGTTAATAATGGTAAACAAAAATTATAAAACTAATCATCATAAGAAAACAATATAAGAGCAAAATAACTAATTTGTACAATGAAATTGGTTCATATCCATTTAGTATTATTATATATCCCTTACAATTCTTATATATCACAATACCAGGAAAGGCAATCAGAGGTAAGCCCCTGACTATATATTAAATAAAAAGAAAATTATGACTAGAACAGAGAAGAATGATTACATATCATATGCTTCAAAACCATCACAACCCCCATAAGAGCCTCCCTCTACAGTGGTTGTCTCCCATTCCGAGCTTTCATAATGCTTTAGGATCTTGGAATACTTCTTTTTAAGATTCAATTTCTCCAAATATATCAAGTCCTAGGGAGATTGTTTAAATGAAGACCTAGTAGACAGTGACTTTGGCAGATCAGAGTAGTCTTTCCTCATCCTTCTTTTTGCTATGGTGGTAACCTCCTATCCAGATTCCCACTTCCCGTCCTTGAGAACCTCACAATAGGAAGGCCTAACCACTATACTATGATTTTCCTTATCACTATCCGAGACGTCCCCCCAATTTCCAATTACCATTTCATCATTGAAACCATCAGCCACCCATATGTTCTGTTCATTACATCTGTTACAGTTAATCACATCGAAACATTGCGGCTGCCCTTCCATCTCTTGGCTGACATCCACCACCTTCGCAGCATTAACTAAACCAATCTCTTCATATCTCCCTTTAAACTCCTGGCCAGCATCCACCTCCTTCACTGCATCAATTATGACACACTGCATATTGTTTCCATCTTCCACTGAGACACCCATCGCCATTTGGAATCCTTCTTCAGCCTCCAACACTTGGAACCGGTTGCAGGTTGTACCATAACTCCCTGAGACAGCAGACTGCACCTGGTGTCTCTCACTGTCCAAACATGGACTTTCATCTTCCATTCGTCCATGGCCTACTGAGTTCGAAGGATTACCCCCCTCAGTCGGACTAGCACAATTGACACCAGCATCATCAACACCTCATTTGGTTCCAGTCCCCCCATGCAGAGAAATAACAATAGACCCACCTACAGTTTGTGCCACCATAGAATCCCGCACAACACCATTGCCAGAGGACTCAGCCCTTAGGTCCTGCTTTAGCCTCTCAAACACCACAGCAATAGAAGAATTGCCCAAGCCCAGCTCACCCACACCATTTCTAATCTTTGCCTCGGCTCTACCATTTCTTCCCACTTGACCTGATATAATTCCACTTTGACATTGAACCTTCTGATGGCCTAGACAGTGACACCCCGGATAAAAATCCGTCCAGGACTCAAACACCACTGCTTGCCTCCAGCGGTACTCCTCACCTATCCTTATCCAAATCCACTCCACGGGTTCCTTTGAAGCATCCATCTCAATGCAGAGATGCGTATTAACTGGGTGACTAACCGACGTAGGGCGGGAATCAGCACAGAGAAACCACCCTACTAAATTCCCTAACATACAGATGATCACTATATTTTGAAAGGGAAAAGGAAGTTGGGGAAAGCTTACCCATGTTGCGACGGAGGGCGAGTCCTGGTTCATGTATAGATCAAAAGTCCATAGGATAAGAAAAAACCGACATCCATTAAAGCATCGAGGATCTCGGGACCAAGAAGAAATTAAATCTTTCTCAGATGAAAAATGTATCATCAAATGGTGTTTGTCAATCAGACCCACCACTGTGCGATCCTACAGATCCCAATTATTGAAAACAAATCTATCAAATTCATTAACTAAAGGTCTTCAGTGATTAAAGTGATCCACCAAGGTCAAATTCAGAATATTCGACGCTCCTGAGAACTCCAATAATGAAATCGTCAGTTTAGGATCCCCAAGATGCAACTCTGGAACCTTCATACTCAAAGAGATTGATGGAAATTCCGGAAGAAAACAAGGTTTAGAGAACAGAACAAAATTTGCCTGTGGATTCAAAGGTCAGGGAGGAACTGTCGCCCCCCTCCCACCTTCAGGGAGGGGGGGAAACCTGTCCACACTCATGGTCTAGGGTTTGTCTCCAGGAGCCATCGCCAAGCGCCATAGATCATCGTCGTCGCCGTCGCTGAATGCCATCATCCTTTAAAAAATATAAACTCTTAAAAATCTTATATATCACAATAACAAACACTTAATGATATCATTATGCTACTTTTTTAATAATATTGCAACTAAATGGCCTTATAATTATTAGTAATCATCGTATGTTCATGTTTAGGTTGGACTGAACACTACCTCAAACAATGTTATAAAGTTATATCATGGGTGATTATAAAAACTTATTAACTATTATAATATGATATAAAAATATAAATAATTATTTTTTATGTTTTGGAAAAGACAAAACAATATTCAACTCACTAATTAAGAAAACACCCAAATCACGGATAAATATTCATTGTCTATTTCATCTTCTACGGTAAAGACTAAAGTAATCATGAAAAAAATCATAAATCATTGAAATTAATCCATTATAGTAACTAAAATGAACTTTTTATGATTAAATTTGTATGAATAATAAATCACAACACCAATATTATAAAACTAGATCAAAATGACCAAGATTACCCACACTCATCATCTAAAATATTTAATAACTAAGTAGTATAAATGTATTAAATAACTATAAATAAATATTATAAAAGGATATGTATGTAAATAATGTTTTGAAATAGGTTATTATTATATTTATTTTTTTATACAATATCTCAAAGTGTATTCGATTAAGTGGGGAACAAAGTGAGGATTTTTCATCTAAAATTCCTCTGTTTGAGACATGTTTTGTATAATCCACATGTTTTGTATTATCAACACCATTTATTTTATGTGGATTATATGATTCCAAATTATTATTTTGTATCATTAAATTCCCTTTATTCATGATATTTTTATTTAAAATTCAAACTCTCTTCCCTATAATGATTTTAATTTTAATTTCACTCAAATCGTAGGGTTTTTATTTTGATTCTAATTTTAAAATTGAGACCTCTAAAATATGATAACCCATATGGGTAATTTTTATATAATTTAATCTAATATCATAATCATTTTATTCTTTTATTTTCATCACTTGGGATATTTTTCTTATCTTTACCTTATTTTAAACTAAATGTTTTATAATATTTTAAAGCAATGTGGTTTCAGTAAAAGTGGGAATTCCTTTTATACTAAACTTGAAATCTTTTTAGACATCCTTGTGTCTATTTGAAGAATTGAAAAAGTTATTTTTAACCACCAGGATATAATTTTAAAATTCTTTGAATTAAAATAGCATAATTTTTTCTATATGGCATGTTTTTCAAAAAAATAATCTTCTTTGACATTTTCATGAAAACATATCTTTTCAACAGCTTTGTCATTTTATATAAAATTTACTATCTATGTTTTCCTGATTTCTAAAAAACATAATTTTATCATATTTTTATGAAATATTTCATTTAAAATTATTTCAAAATAACAATGGTATTTCTTATTTTTAAAGTGAATTTATTTTTAAAACTCTAAAAAGTTATTTTTAATATAAGTCAACATCCCTTGATATTTCATATTCTTGATTTAGGATATTCATCAAATGATACCATCCAATTTATTTCAATAGAAGGATTATGTGTTGATCGTTTCTGTCAAAATAATTATCAATCATATCCTTTATATTTCCTAGACATCGATGGTTTATAAACTTAATTTTTCTTCCATTTCCTTCCATGTCCTAAAACCCCATATTTTATTTCTTAAATTAATGGGTGGTCACCTGGGTTCCATACATCTATTTATTGGGGAAAATATTGACTTAATAATATACCATTTATCTATATAGTGTAAATAAAATATTCTTTATTATCTTTATAGAATGGTATTTACCTAGAATGTTTCTTTCCATTATTGGATACCATTTATTTTCCATGGGTTTATCTTGTTATGATTATTGATAGAATTATTAAGGCTTTCCAAATTTTTATTCATATAAAACACATTTTCATTCGATGTTTTATTTATTATGAGTTTAATGAAGCCTATTTTCTTTCCATGGGTTCATTATTTTATAAAAGTGAATGATTTTCATTTGTAATGTTTTATGAAATCCATTTTTATTTTCATGGTATCCTTATGTTGTGATAAGTAATTTATTTCAAGTAGAACTCATAAGTATGTATAATGATGGGTGGGGTCCTATATCATCATCAAATGAAATGGATTAATGATTATATCTCATGGGATAAGTTTTCATGGGTATATTTTAGTTTCTTGTATGCATAGAAACTAATGGTTTGTTCAATTAAAGTAATGCTACCTATACTAATATTGGTTCCAAAGTTGAAAGGTGTTTCACATTTTTAAACTTATTCTCTTGAATATGTTAATATCTCATGGATAATGCTTATTTAATCATGTTTCCAAACTCTTCTGATTCATGTCTTATTTTATACTGAGTTGTATGCCAAGATTTATGATATATAATTTTTCAGGTATGAATTTTCTTACATATCTTGATTATACTCATATATTCATCTTATGTTTACATACGATATTCTATCTTTATCACTTATGTTTATCAATAATAAGAATATGATCTCACTCCTCTCTTACATTTCAATTCCCCTGGGTTATAAACAAAATTAACAGAGAATATGTGTTTAGAAGGGTGTCTTATGAAAATATTTTTTTTTCAAATTTTCAATTTTTTTATGGGTTAAGTAGTTTATCTGATATTGTAAAGAGAAATGTCCATTAGTTGAAAATTTCAGGACTTTATTAGTCTGTTTTTTATCCTAATTCACTAAATATTTAAATCTAAAATGTATTGAGAATGTCTTGTAATGAAATATTGTTTTATGTCATGTAATTATAAGAAAAATAGGTCTTTGTTTTCATAGGATGAGAAGAAAAAACTTATGTAAATTTTATTAAGAAAATACGGCTTTCTAATAAATTATATTTATTATAATATATAATTTTCAAAAACAAATTATAGGATAGTTATCTTAAATTTTTAAACAGTGTCAACGCATTACTTTTCCGATCAGCAGAACTGTAAAAATATTTGTTTTAAAATATTTAAAGTGATAAGGTTAAATTTAAGTGTGATTTAAATATTTTTATGGATAATTATTAAAGGTAATTAATTATATAAATATTTAAATTTGGATTTTATAATTTTATTATTATTTTAAAACTAAAATTATAAAAATAAAATGGATTGTTCTCTTAAAATGATTAATAAATTAATAAAAATTATAAAACCAGATATTGAGTTTGGTTTTGATGATAAATGTTTCAACATGTCATATCTTTTCCATTAATTATCCATTTTAGATTTAAAAAATATTTTCTTGTCCCTTGAAGATATAATATTTGAAAAAATGTCATTAAATCTTATCTATAAAAGGAGACTCATTAAAAACATTACCAAACACATCTAAAGTTTGGTTTTATATAAATATTATGACGAAATAAATCTATTTTTTTTAAATGTTAATAAGGTGTGGGAATATCCATAGTACCTTCTTTAAAAGGCTTCATACTCAACCCCAATGAGACGACTCAAAGGGTAATATAAGTGTTTTAGACTCAATCTTTCCTTTCGTATTTAATAGATTCCCCCTTAAAAATATGTTACAACTTATTGTTTTTTCTTCTATGAATGAATATACATATTATTAAAACACATTGGATCCATTATTAATTAATATCACCCATTCCCCCTAATTAAACCCTTTTAATAATTTGTTACTATGTCAAATTACAATTTTAAAATTCTATGAATTTTATTCTTTATTCTTCTCTTACACTTTCCATAATATGGATAAATTTTAAAAATAATTTTTAAATAGTACTATAATTCTTACAAAATGTTTTAATGACACTCAAATATTTTTTATTCTTTCTTTTATTTTAAATTCTTTTAGAAAACATCATCCACCCATGGTGGCTTTACACAACCTAAGTGAATGACGATGTATTATTTTTAAATTAATCCTTCAAAGGAAATTATTAAAATTTTATTTCATAATGTAATATAACATAAATAATTAAATTATTTTTTTATACTAGAATGATAAAATATTAATGATAATAATTATATTAAAGGTAAAAACTCAAAGTTATTTTTAATCATCTAAAACAAGATTACAAAGGAATATTTTATAAAATTATAACTATATAATAATATATTAAACTCATTTTATTTTATAATTATATAAAACATATGACATGAATCTTTTGGATATTATAAAACCATTATAAAATGATCTTTTATCATTACCATTATATCAAATATATTTTAGAACTATAAATAGGATATCCTCAAAACGACATGTGCAAGAAACATTTATTCAATAAATAAATAATACATGATAATAAATGAATAAAACGTAATAATTATAATTAAATTCATTTATAATAATATAAATAATTAATATAACTTCATTATTAATGAATTTATTGGAAAATGAAGCAAGGAAAGACACTATGTGAAGATTTTTCTTTTAAATGTTTACTTTGAGTTTTTTCAAGCCTTTCAATCAACTCCATATGTAATGTTTTTAAATAACATTGTTATTTATATTACAATTTATGTTTATAAATATTATTTTTTTTTTCTTTCATTTTCCTATCAATATAGAATTAGTTAAACCTTTCATTTTAATTCATTTTCTTTTTATGGGTTGACTTTGATGATTGATTTTTTGGAGAAAAATGTAAATTTTTATGATTTTCATGATGAAATTAAATATAAAATGTGTTGTATTGATTTTAAAGTACCTTTAAATCATAAATTAGGATATTTGGGTCTGATATATAGTATTTTAATGCATTGGGTAATGATTTATTCTGTGTATAAATTATGTCATAATTAACTAGTGAATTTATTCCATTGTAAGGGTGATAATGAATGTGATATCCAAATAAGACTTCATGGATCTAATATTATTTTCAATTAGTTTGAATGGAAATATTTTAATTTCATGAGATACTATGTTTAGTTCATGATTAAATGTAATTTTATGACCATTTAATGGTTTAAATTTTAAAAGGACTTTTCATGTTTTCTAAGAAACATTAATTACTTATATATTGGTTTGTTATTTTTTATGAGTTTGTTTGATGTGAATATTTAAAAAAATAAAATTATTTTATTAGTGAATATGATTTTATATGAGCCTAAGATTTTTTATTAAATGGGGAATCATTTTCATTTATTTTCATTTATTTTAATTTCGTAATGGGTTTTATTTTTTATTATACCCCTTACTAAAATTTATATTATCATCCCACATTTTCAAATTATTTTAACGGGAATAAGGAAATTTAATAATAATAATGAATTCAATGATTTATTTATAGAAAAAATAATAATGACGAAAGGGTATCACTTTACGTTTTTTTTTGTTTTAAAAATGTACACTTAGTGGTAGTGTGTCCTTTTTAATGTACTGGGTTTCCTAGTCCTCTAAAACTTTTAACCTAAAGGTATTTAGGATTGAAATAAATAAACACTATTGTAACACATGTAATTATGGGGTGGTTATTCTCAAGATGTTATATAATTGGCATGATAATCTTCATACTTTTCCACCTTTATTACCTCAACCATGTGGCTAAGACAATTAGGGGCTGTTTGGGTATGTTATTGATCATTTCATTGATTGATGATTTAACAAGATGGTATTTTTAATCTCATAAGATAGGATTGAAATGTGTTACCTTGATTGAGATAGAATGAGATATTTTATGACCACACCTAGATAAGCTACATGTGATGTGCCTATCTATTAGAATGAGGGATGCGTGATGTGATCATCCATGTGGGTGAATAAAATGTGTTGTGTATATTCATATCAGGATTCTATACTCAAAGAATCAAGATCATAAGAGTTTGATATATGAGATTGAAATACTCAATGTTCCATGTTCACGAGAAGCATGGGATAAATGGATATTAAGATTAGAGAAACTTTTATTTGATAACTAGTGGAAATATGTTTGGGGATACATGTTTTGAATTGATATCATACTAGAAAACTTTTTAGATTTAGTATCATTTATTATTTTCTAGTGGATACTCTTTTCATACTTCTATGAATTATATAATTCATACTAGTTATAAATTATATAAAGGCCTTTACTGTCACACTTTGTGGTTTCTGAATCAAAATAAGGTTTTGTAAAAAAGAAATCCAGCAAAAATAAAGATCCACCAAAAAAAGTGTTTTGGAGGATTTCCAAATAAAGTTTTCAATGAGTTTTCAGATGTTGTTTAATATGATGTAATATATAGTGAAAATGAATAATAGAATTTATAAAATATTTTTTAAAGATATCCAGAATTATTTTTGGATATGGTTTCACAAGTTGTTATATATTATGTGACATATGGTTAATTTGTGTTATGTATTTGAGTTTTAGTAAAAGTTGTAGATTGATGGAAATACGTACTAAAAGATAAAACAAGTAATATTGATTAAGACTGAATTTTGGTCAATGTTTAGATGAACCTGACATAATATGACCCACTGGATACCCTCATTGATTGATGTAAATCCTAGTATTCCACCCC
The DNA here is from genome assembly GCA_963277665.1 of Viscum album. NCBI lineage: Eukaryota > Viridiplantae > Streptophyta > Magnoliopsida > Santalales > Viscaceae > Viscum > Viscum album. The sequence goes on from OY728141.1 coordinate 346,090,532, forward strand.
AAACCTACCTTAAATAGGATAGTGGTTAGCTACTAGAACCAAAAAAAATAACACACATGGGAGGCCTTAACCTATATCAACCTATAACATACACATATCTCCAATTCAAAAAATAACATGAAACACAAGTATTATATATATAAAAAACCAAAAATTATAAAATGTATGCACAAGAAATCATATGATAATTACATATCAATATTGGTAAAACTCCATATGCACTAGACATCAGAAATGGTATCTAAACCCAATAAGCCAGGATACATGGTGAAAGATCATCATCACTAAAAATACTCTAATATCAATATATTTCTACAACTTTCTCTACATCCATCATGAACTATCAAGCACCACTATGCATCATCCCTGAAAAATACACACTAACACAACACTCATCAAGGTCATCTCCAACCTGTGCATCATCTATATAGACACAAAACTTGTTGGAATGAATCTCATATAATGATGAGTATAAACATACTCAATAGGATACCCACATACCATAAAGGAAGTATAAAAATGTGTTAGATCAAAAATTGAAACAAGAGAGAAATCCAAAATAGGAAAAAAATATAGATATTCAATACAACTGGAATACTTTAAGATAAATGGAATTCATAGTTATCTCAACTCAATTCCATGAAGTATCATTTATACTAATAAAATAGGAATGCTCAAAATACTAAAATGGATCCCCTTTTGAAGTCCAAAACCCTGCTAAAAATTGCATCTCGATAGAAACTAAGAATTCATAAGGATTTGAACAGCCTAGAACACCCACACTATTCAATATTTATATACAACCACCTGAAACCATGGTGGGGAACATGTACTTCGATGATGTGTGGGAATCAATTGATGGATTACATCATCCCATAGCTAGTAAGTAGCATTCCATAATTTTAAAACATATTTGGGAATTGGAGTACTAACCCCTAATTCCTCAAATAACTGTCTATATGAATATTCATGCACCTAACAAAATCCATAGTGGGGGACCAAACCCTCAATGAAAGTTAAGTGTTGGTTGAGGTAGCAAAAAACCCTAGTATATTAATCTTGTATCATGGATAAAAAACCACTATACATGGTATTAAAAAACTATATCTATAGAAATAATTCCCCTAATAGTGGGGGAGTTCCTGAATATATCAGTAATATAGGGGGCTTATATCATTTTCGGTAAAATGGGCTACCAAACCCATGCCTGAATATGTATGACCAACATCATGTGATTTTGTGGTAGTATTAAAATAAATAAAGAATGTGGGTGACCCCCACTTTATCATCTTCATGCTACTTGGGTTGTACCCAAATTTGAGCCAGCTCTGATAATCCTACCTAAAACCAATCATCACCTTTGTGGATAAAACACCTTGAATTGCCTAAGTCACCTCATAATGATCTTCAATGACTAAGAGGATCATAACATCATGATTTATGAGTAAAATCACTTAGAATGTTATAATTTTATTCCCAAATATGATTCCCATGAATGATATTGTGAAAAAATATAAATATTAGATAGTAAAAATCATGTATGGTAGATGACATGGTGTTTAACTCAGGAGAAGTAGTAGATTCATGTATTACAACTATTCTTTCCATTTAGTTTTTTATATACAAGTAGTGCCCAATATAGTATGTGAAATGTTATTCACATGAGATAGTCAGTGTATATTACAAGTCTCCAGATACATGTAGTACTATAATACGTGACATGTCATGATGGACACATGGCATGTGGTCTTACAAAGATCAATTTTGGGAATATACTGTAGCCCAATTTTTGTTGTGTATTCCACACCTAGAATCTAATCCCACTACATACCATGTATTATAAATAATGTAGTTGTGAATATATCTGGATGCACCCCATTTTTGAACTCAAATTCATAAAATTCATATACCCGTGACAACTATGGAATGTGTGGATAGGTGGAAAGAGTAGTGTGTACTACTATAAATGTTTACCTGTCCGTCTGGGTATACATGGTGTGTGTAACCTAGGTACATACCTCATAATACCTAACTAACCGTAGTCATAAGACACACAAAATGTTATTTTTATAACATTTTTTGTGATTTTTAAAGCCCAACAAAATCCCTGGTGTTCTATGTAAAATGATACTGAGGGTGTGGTTCTACGGAGCACACAGTGTGTAGCAAAAAATATCATATCTAAAAACTTCTCCTCCCAAGATTTCTATCACCATCATCACTGTTATTCTCACTTATTCCACAGTTCTCATCACTCGACATGATCGGGATGCATTGATATCTTTCTTAGAACTTAGCACTTGATTTGTCACCTCCATCCAACCGTAAAACCATTTTAGTTTCTTATACTTAAATCCATGCCCAGACCTCACTGGATATGAAACCTACAGTAGTCTTCACCACTTCTGGCCAACCATCCCCACCATGTAAGCCTAATTTTCTACTTCCTTACCAATTCTTCTTTATAATCACTTATAAGATAGAGTCGGATTACCTCTCAATATCACTATATCAAACTTTTGACCATTTCGAAGGTTAGTGTGGAATCTTCATTTTAATAATGAATATTAAAACCATATTATAAAATAAATAAATGACTAATGAAATCATGACCTCCCAAGGATTTGGTCATGATAAATTTTTTAATGAATAAAAAGGTTTCAGAGTTATTTTCAATAATTACAAAAAAATAACAAGAGTTTGAGAATTTATATGGTATGAATAAATAATGAGGGAAATATTTTCACATAATCAATATCAAGAACAAAATAAAAACTAAAATAAATCAAAGAACATGGAAAGTAAAGATAATGAGTCCTTCCTCATGGTGTTCAACACCATCACTTCCATGGTATGATTATTTCATGGGATCCATTCATTATTATCACAATATCTGATCATCATCATCATTGTGAGTTTATAATTTATGTTAACCTCAAAATTAGTTAGAGGTTTTAACACCCTATGATTTTATGAAATATTATTTTTCAAATAAATTTAATTTTTTTGTTATTTAGTGTTACATAAAACACTGATTTTAGTTTTTTTTATACACAAAATAGAGTTTATCTTTTGTTACATGAAACAGAATAATTATCTTGCATTACATGAAATACTAATTGTATCCTATGTTATATGAAACATCTAGTTTAAAAGAAACATAGAATACTATTAAAATATTATTATTTAATATGATAGTTATCACCTTTTCTTTGGAATGAAGAGTATGAATAGGATTAACAAAATTATGAAAATATAAGGATTACATAAGTATATATAATTAATTTCTTGGTGACCAATTAATTATAAATGAAAATAAAAACCATCTCAAAATAAAGGGAATATTTTTCTCAAAAACTATTTTTATGCATACAACAGTCTTTCATATAAATAAATTAAATAATTCAATTTTGTTGATTGATCGTAATGAAATTTATTGATTATATATTCATGAAAATTTTTAACATTTATTTTATGAGTTTTCTAGAAAATTTGTAAAAATAAATCCATTTGTATGCTTAAAAAAATATTTCTCAAAAATATTAGTTTTGTCACCATTTGAAAACATATTTTAAAATTAATTTTTTCTAATTTCTGAAATTTCAATTGAAAAAATTTTATTTTTTTGAAACATAAATATAAAAATTATCTATGGGTAAATTTTTTCTAATCTTATAAAATGTTAATTTTTTCAACAAAAAGTGAAAAATACAGGTTTCTTTATTAATATTTGTCGTTTCTATTGAAGCATTTAAAGACATTAAAAAAGAATAATATGGTTTGAAAAGAAAATTTTTTTCAATTATATATCTATTAATCCAATTTTTTCATTTTTTTCAAATTACTATTTATTTTTTATATAAAAACTTTTTAATCTTTTCAACATTTTCTATTTGAAAATGTGCTTTCTCCCCGAGTCTAGGGGATTAATTTTAATTTATTTTTTCCACTTTTTCGAATGGAATTTTGAAAAATGGATTAAATATTTTTTTTAAATAATTTATGTTATCTAATAAGTTCAACTTAATTTTTTACCTTAATGAATAGTAAAAACAATAAAAAAATATGTACCGCGATTAAGGTAAAAATGGGTTTATCGGTGTTAAAATAAAAATATATAGGTTAAAAATGATATAAAGAATTTTAAAAACCTATTTATTCCATATTTATACCTTATATTGTCTAGGTTATATAATAGAATATTTTGGATCCTTTTGGAATGTGAAAAATGTGGGTAGTACTTTTTCTTTTCAAAAATTTAAAGTTTTCCACACACCTCACTTATAAAAGTTCAACCCCTATCCTCCCATATTCACACTTCCAAACCCATGTCATTATACAAATACCTACTAAAATAACTTATTTACATCCCTCATCTCATCTTATAATCCTTACTTTGGTCATAAATACATCACAATTATCCTTTTGGTTCAAACCAAAAGAAGTTTTCTGAAGAAGAAGTAACGACCCTAACCAAGTGTTTTATTTATTTTATTTATCCACCAATGGTTAGTTTTATTAAAAAATTATTATATAATATCCTAGGAATATTACCTATAATGATATTTTATTATTTCTATTAAATAACCTAAATCCTTCTCTACTTCCATCAAATGGGTTATGAAATGAACATCTGTGTGTACAGTGGATTTCCGCCTCATGAACTAAAGTTACTCATTTTATATTACCACCTATTAAAAATGGTCATAATGATGTATTTATTAATTCTATATGATATATATTATATTTTTATGATTTTATAATCATGATATATCATGTTCCTTTTTACCTTTCATTCCATGGGAATACAATAATTTCATTTGTGTGTACAGTAGACTACCACTTGTGAAGCCATGTGATTCATTCTTACTTTACATGGAAGGTAATACAGATGGTTTTAATAAAAATATGTGATATATATTACATATAAATAATTCTATAATTATAATATATTATTTAACATTATTTATTTTAATCTATTGATAAGATGGGAACAACGTTCTTACCTACGTACGAACCATCATCTCCATAAATGGTGTATTTCATTTTCTATCTTTAAATTTAATTTATTAATATAAATAAAAAATTAATGAATATATATAATATTTAATTAATTTTTAAAAAATTTAATATTATATAACCCTGATCAAAGTATGCGGACAAAAAACAACAAATTAAAACATACATGAAAAATTAAGCAATTACTATTTGAAATATGATTTTAATAATGAATTTTTGATAAATAGAAAAAAAAACATCATAAGTATACAATATATGGTATTATATATATATGTGTGGTTATTTAATATTATTTTAATAAACCTAAATTTATTATCCAGGGGGTTCGAACATGTATGATGGAAGTATAGACTTAAAGTAAAAGATTTTCATCTCACTTTTTACTTCTGTGAGACACATTCCATATTCACCACCTATTTCCTTTATTTGGGGTGTATACTACCCAAAAATGTATTATATGATGATTTTAATGAAAATTATTATTATTTACATATTCATTTTAATTTATCTATTTCATGGGGTTTATGGTTCAAAAGTTAATGAAGTAGTAAGGTATTTTTTCTCCATTTTCCTTCTTTGAGACATATGTTATATTATACACCCATATTCATTTATGAGGTGTATATATAGCCCTATTAACATGATATATAATATATATCATTATTTTAGTGATATTATATTATGTACTTAATTTTAATAATTCATTGGTATTATGATTCAACGTTTCTAAAGTAATAAGATTTTTATTATAACATCCCAAGCTTCTACGGTACGCTTCTCTTTGAATAATGTGATAGCGTGAGTCGTACATAACACCGAGTTCTAACACAACATAACCAATCAAACTAGCCGTTATGAATAGTAATACCTACTTTTTAAAATTATATATATTTTATATTTCAAAATTGACTTAATTTTTGGATTCGGAATATCGAAACTATCCTAAGATGAATTTTTTGTATTTTTCTGAGAACATTCAATTTTTATGAATAGTGAAAAATACTTAAAAACTATTTTTTTAATCAAAATAATTTATAGAGATAAATTATATTATTGAGTGGTTTAAAAGTATAATTATAATATATTTTTACCATTTTATCCAATTTTGTTTATTAGAATTAATTTCACTTTGAAATTGGACCTAAAAAATTGTCAATCTTTTGATATATATTGTTTCTTAAAAGAACGCTATTTGTTGTGACAACAGGAATTAATTATAAAATTAATTAATGCAACTTATATGTTTGGAATTTTTTTAAAATATACATCATTTTTTAATTTAGAATATCAATTATTGCTTAGTGTGAAATTTTGGCATTGTTCTGAAAAACTTCAATTTTTTGATGAATAGTGAAACTACTAAGTGGTAGTTAAAAAACTGCATTTTTTCATAAAACTTAATTTTACCGCTTCCGTGAATGAAATTTCGAAAATCCGAGAGACACAGTTAATATCAGGAAGTAAAATTTGGTTCAATGAGATGAAAATAATTTTTGGTGAATAGTAACGTTTTACTTTTATTTACCACGGTTAAAAGAAAATTGGGTAATTAAGGGTAAAAATGATATTAATATTACCCTAACACATGTCCTAATTCTATTGGACAAGTGTATCTCGACCAAAAACAACCTTAGGAAAAAAATATTAACATTTAGGTCCAGTTGGATTAGATTAGGACATTTATTATTATTTAATTCAAAGAACAGTTAAAAGAGTTAAAATCAAAGTTTATTTACTAAAAAAATTTAATATAAGGTTATACATAAAATAAATTCAATTGTAAATATTCATTAGAAAGATAGTAATATTTCCTACATAATGATATTTTATTTATATTTTTTAGACATTAAATAATTTAATTTATTTATGACACAATAATGATGCAGTAATTACCATAATAGTGAAAAATTAAAATAATTGATATTATAAATACCCAAATAAATATAATTTGAGACTTTTAATGAATTAAACTAATTTTCTAGGATAATATGACATATTAGGATTTATTTGATTGACTTAGTTCGAAGTAATAATTTTGTTATGAGTTTCAAAAAAATCAACTATTGAATAGTGTCAAAATTGACATAAAAGAGTTTTTAAAATAAGTATTATATTATTAATTGATATTAAATTCCTAAACATCTAATGATCGTCCAAGAGACTTATATCATGATAGTTGTATAATTAATGGACCACTTGGGGGGTCTCTTGGATGTTTATGGTAAGTTTATTAACCATATAATATAAAAATACAAAAAGACATTGTAAAAGTGAAACTAATTAACTTAGAGTTAATACTTAAAGATAAGGTTAATATAGTAACCCAAACCTGTATAAATTCTATTGGTTAAGTGTTTTTCGACCCATACCCACCTTAAAATTTAAATAATCAAATTTGGAGCCATTAAAAACCAAATATGAATTTATTATAAATTAATATTTCTAGCTTTTCCAAAGGTGCCCCTCACCCCTCTTATAAAAGGGCACTCCCCAATATCATTAATTCACACCTTCAAAGCCTTTTGGTTCGGCAAAACCCTACCCAAATACTCTCTAAACTTCCCTAAATACAACCTAAAGTCCTTAGTTTGATCATAAAACCAACCTAAGGAGCCCTCTTGATCAAATCAAAAGGAATAACCCGAAGAAGAGGTAATGTTTTCACCACCTTTTTTCAAGTTCCTTTCTTCTTCCACTTATTCTTTCTTTGTTATTACCATTCTAAAATATTAAATCTAGTATATTATATATACTGTAATGTTATTATAAATATGTTACAACCATATTCAGTATTCTATCCTCCCTTTTAATAACATGTCACCATACGTTCGTACGTACGGCTTACCGTCTCCACGTCGAGGTGTAATTGTTATTCAATATATTATTATTTGGATTGGTATAATAATGATGTGTAACTCATGTAAATAATAAATATAACATGATAATGATTCTGTATATATGATATACTATTCAATTATATATTATTTTAATATCAAAAAAATGATATTGTCGTTCGTGCGTACGTACAGACTACCGTCTCCACGAACGCGATGAGATTCATTCTCCATTGTATCCATTCAAGTATAATTCTCATTTGATGATTAATAATAGTATATAAGGACTTGATATCATTCTATATATGATTAAGATACAACCTATCCATTACAAACATGTCTTATGTAACAAAACATATAAAAGAAAACGAGTAAGTTAACACCCGAAACAACGATAATACTAAGATATTATTAACAAATCAATGTTAAAAGATCATATATGATATCATATTAATGTATATGATTATTGTATAATTAAATAACAATTATTTCACCATTATATAGGAGGTTAACCTACCCCAACCAAGTAAAAGTACAAGTTAAGGGTTATTTCACAATCTCTTCATTATCTGAGGTTGTTTAAACGTAATAATCTACTGGGATCTTTTTTTCATCCACATCCATGTTTCTTAAAAATGTATTTCAAACCATTTTTGCTATTTAATAGAATATGGGTTAAAGTCATTTATACCATTTTATGACTTTTTATAATAGTTTTATAAAGGAATCTTTCCGTCATTTTCCAAACAAGGTGCTTTTTAACCTTTTCGACGGAATTAAGGTAAGAATGTTTTTTTAACTTATACGGCGGGTGCGGTTATTTTCCGCCATTATAAAATTGTCGAAGCTTCCCTTAAAAGCTTATAAGAATATTTTCAAAGAAAATGTTTTATTTTATAAATATATGACTCTTAAATGATTTCAAAATAGAAAAAGATATTTCTCTAAAAAGAGTTTTGATTTCAACTATGTCAACATCCTTTAATGGATTTTACGCTTATTTGAAGTGGATTTATTTTGATACAAAACTTCTATATTTTATTGAAGTTTTTTACTGTGGATGTGCTATTTTTATACCATTCATAGTTTATGGTTAATGTATTGACATTTCATATGCTATTTTTAATACGAATGGTTATGTTATGTTTAAACCTTTTCATATGGGAGTGCATTGGACTTAATATGTGACGGGTGGAGCCTGCTATAGCTCCTCGGTGCATCGGTAGGTATAATGAGACAAACTAGTGTCTTGGCACAAGGCCCTGGAAAAATCTTATTTGTAGTCTTGGCACGAGGCCTTGGCTATGTGGTTATGATAGTCTGGCATTATGCATTCTATCATTATGAAAGTGGTTATTTATATTTCATGTGATTATCCGATTAGTGGAATATCCATGTGAATAAGTAAATGGCATTATTTCATTTTATCTTTTCCATACTATGTTGAAGTTAAAGTTTAAAAGGTTTTTTTTTAAGTTATACATTGCCTTAAATGTTTATTCTTATTTATGAAAGTTTCCGCTATATTGTTATCCTTACTGGCCATTTGAGCTAACCCCTTTTCTAAGTTTTATTTATCCCAGGATGTGAAGAAGTGATTTATGAATGACCTGCAGGGATAGTATGTGGGGATATGAGTGTGGAATATGGAGACTATGTTGTTGTAATAGTTTTTCACTTTATGATGTAATGTAAAACTTTATGAATATATCTAGTGTTTCCAAGGATACTAAACCAATCGGTCTTTCGAGATTTGATCTTTCTTGTGATCATGCAAATGTTATGTAATAATGTACCGACTCTAGGTTACTGGGGTCAGGGCGTTACATTTATGTTATAATCTCAATGTTTATCGGTACTATTTAAGATTGTGCTTCCAATGATGAAATATTCTTACATAACTCTCAAGAAAATCATGAATTTTATTATAATATAGTTATGTAATGATAATAAATTGTTTACCTTCATTTTACTCTATATATTTACTCAATATTTCAAAATAGTGTTTTTAGGAAAATTATCTATATTTATATCTTCGGTCTAAAACCCCTTTTTCTTCCAAAACAATGTTTTCTAAAAAATAATTTTTTTAAAAAAATTAAAAATATTTTATTAAATAACTTTTTAACCATGTTTTAATTTAAAACAAATTAAAGGAATCTTATTTTCATTTTCCAAATAATTTTTTTTTGGATTTTACTAAAAATTTGAAAGGAACCTTTATTTTAACATGTACAGCATGAACAGAATTTCCCTCCATCATAAAAATTATTTGATTTAAATATTCCTTTATAATTTTTCAAGTTTACTTTCAAATAATATTATTTATAAAATATTTTTTGAATTTTTATTTCTAAAATTTAATTTAAAAAAATTATTTCCGTCAAGAAATATTCCATGTGATTTTTCTTTCAAAACCACTTTCCATATAATATGAAATTCCTTGATGTTACTTATTCCTTACTATTTATGTGATCAAATGATACCATTCTTATTATTTCTCTAGATGGTTTATTTATATGATGAAAATATTTTTATGAAACCTGTTTCTCTTCCATGGGTTATTCCATGATAAAATTCTTATGAAACACACTTCTTTTTCCATGGGTTATAATTTGAGGAAATAATGAAATGAATACAAAACCCATTTATTTTAATGGGTTTTGATATGGTGAATATTTTATGATCTTTTGTAACATTTATATATGATTTTCATTATGTGATATGAGGGAAATATATATCCCTCTAATGCATTGGGTAATGACTAATGTTATATGAGCTTAAAGGGCACATGAGAGGTTATACCAAGCCTAAAATAGTGTACATGGTAGGTTATACCGACCCCAGTAGAGGTTACATGGGAGGTAATCTCAAGCCTGAAGTAGGTACATGGATGGTTATCCCAATCCAAACATGTTACTAATGTCTTGGTGGGTATCCATGGTTTAAGATTTTCTACGCTTTTGGATATGCAAAAATTCCATGTCTTATGTAAATTTTATACTCTCCTAGATCGTGATTTTTTATTCTATTTTGATTAATGTTTTTTTAATTAACAATATTTATTCCATGACTCATTTTTATGCTCTATGATATGAAATGTTTTGTTTTTATATGTTATTCTCATGTTCTCATACCCATATGCTCAAGTTATATTGATATATCCCTTTTTACCCTTACTAATGAATATGATCTCATCCTATGTTCTATTTCCATTGTCGAGGGTATCAATAAAGGTATTATGTATTATTTATCTATAAAGGGTTTTAGTTATGAATAACATAGTGGAATATGATATAGCTCACATATTGACAAGTTTATTATGTGTCCATGTTTCCAAATCTCTAGAAATAAATGATTCTAACATGGGTAATTTTGTTACAAAAATGAATATTTGTCTAAAAATATTTAATATCTATGTATGAGAATTTTTGGGCCATTACACATAGAATCATAGTAAGGTATAGTTAACCTTTTGAAACTAGTATGAGAATACATTGGTGAGATCCCAAAGGATATTTCAATGGATATTTCTAGGTATATGTATAAGTATAACTATAAGGATGAGTAAAAGTATAAAAAAATGTCTTGTAATTTTGGTGAAGGATAGAATGAGAGGTTTCTAATAAATTAAATCCCTTTATAGACACTACAAGTGGATGTGATTATAGAATAGAATTACCTTGGTGTAATAACTATGAAAAGGGTGTATTGACCTAGAATCGAAAGTCACATGGTTCACAGTAATGGTCCTTATAACTCCCCCAGTTTGACACTCTTAGAGGATAAGCTTTTGAAATTCACAAAATCTTTATGAACCATTATGAATTATTTCACTAATTACCAAGTATAACCTATGGAAAACCCAAGGTTCCATAGATAGTAAATAATATTTCGTGATTTAGACATCCTAAGAGTTATTTCCAAGATTATGTTGTTTTCCAATATGATTATTATTTCTTAAAATATTTTTTTTGTTTTAGTCAATGGGGGGAACCTGAAGTAAATGTATTAATGATAAATACAATGATAATGAAATTATTTTACTCCTATGAAACCAAATTTTATGAGATATGTAATAAAAATTCTCATTATAATAATTACAAAACTCTCTCAAGATATGATTCATGATGAACTTCCAAAATGAGAAAAATAGGGAAAAGCATTTTGTTAATTTTTTAATGATAAAATGTACACCTTCTTTCAGTGGTTCTACTAATCCACTTATTTCAAAGTAATGGATCAGTACCACTGAAAATACATTTTATGTTATCTAGTGTTTGTAACATGAAAAATTCATTTTTGATGTCTATCATTTTGATGTCAAAGAAAATGAATGGTGGACTCTCATCAAGAATACAAGGGAACTTTATAAAATTGAATCCATAGAATGAGATGACTTTAAGAAATTATTTTTATGTAAGAAATTTCATCATATTATTTATATGAAAATGGAAAAGTAATTCCTTGAGATAAAACAAAAATATGATGAGTCTTTTTCCACCTATGAGGTAAATTTTAAAGTACTAATGAGGTATGATTTTGGATTTATCATCCAACCTGAAATTAAGGTTGATCGATTATTTAGTGGCTTAAAACCATGTATTCGAAGGGAGTTATCTATAGGGGACTTTAGTAGAAATTAAAAAACCACTTGTTGTGTTATCAGGGTGGAAATGGAGATTAGAGTGACCCTTCAATTGCATGTTTTTGATATTAAAATAAATATGGAATCCAAGGGATGCTCTAAAAATCATAGAGAAACGAATATGATATTTCATTTAAGATTGATGTTTTGAAGGAAGCTGGGAGAAAATTATATTAAAGGGAATATAAAATATTTGAATTTTGGAGAGGAAGTCCACCGAAAAAAAATAATGTCAAACTAATGGGAAGAAGTTATCTATTGATGAAAATAGAGAGAAATATTCACAGAATTCACCACCCACACTCTAGTGCTTCATGTTCAATGATTTTTGGAATTATGCAAATCAATGCCACAATCTGTGGGCCAATGAGGTTGATAAGACACAACATCCTATAAAGACAAAGGAAAAAGGTAAATATTATACAATCACAATGGATGATGTGAATCATGATAATTATAGAACACTTATCCTCCCCCACCTTATTTGGGGATTTCATGTTTGATTTTGTATGAAGGAGCCCTATGAAAATATTATTGTTCATGATTTAGTGAAATTTCAGGTGATTATATCCCTATATATGGATTTTTGGACTAATGAAATCACATATGATATTCTATCAGTATATGTATGACCCAAACTTCCAATTAAAGTTTTTTTGTATAATATAAGAGCTTATATAAAGAACAAATGGTGAATTGAATTTCTGAAGTATAAATGTATCCATTAACATAAAAGTTATGGATATCATCATGGGTTTATGAGTTTAAGTATTATCATAAGTTTAATTTCATTGAAACCCATATTGGGTTTTTATGTGATGAGATTTTATTATGATAATGGATATTTTAAGAGATAAATTTGGAAATAAAACCCTCTACTTTGTATATTTTTTAGTGAAAATTTTATTTGAGGAGGAATAACTTTACACATTGTGAAAAAATTATTAAATATACTAGTAACCATTAGGTTTTATTGTATCATTGATGGTGAGATAATTATGGGATGTAGTTATTCACTTAATAAAGTCATAACACTTTGTTGTTATAATAGATGATTTATCTCAAGATCATTATGAAAAAAATACATTAAATAAGTGATAAGGTTACATGGATTAACAAATTCAATTGTATCTAATAGAAATACTATGTTTACCTTGAAATTTTTTCAAATTATTCAATAATATCTTGATGTGGAGTTGAGTTTCAGCATGGCTTATCATCCTTAGAAAAATGGTCAGTCAAAAAGAACAATTCAAGCCCCAAATGATATGATGAGATCTTCTTTTATGGATTTAAAAGGATGTTAGGATTAATACCTTCCTCTAGTGGAACTTTCATGCAAAAAATATATTTCACTCAAGTATTCAGATAGCTCATTATCAATCCCTTTATTTAAAATATTATACAACTCCAACATACTAGATTGATGTAGCAAAAAGAAGCTATTATTACTAGAGCAAGCTAATGAAATGAAAAAAAATGTTAGTGCATTCAGCAACATGTAAGGGTAGCACAACATTGAAAATAAAATTATGCTGATAATCATATACACAGTCTGAAATTTCAAGTTTTTGAGTAAGAAATTCTATAAATATTTCCTTAAAAGAAAGAAGGGAAAATGAATCCTTAGGTATATTGGTCCTTTTAAAATTCTTGATTGCATTGAAACCATAGCTTATTAATTGGAGTTTCCAACACACAAATCTCGGGTTAATGATATGTTCCATGTAGCTATCCTTAGGAAGTACATACCAAATCCATCACATATACTAAACTCATAGGCCCTACCACTAGAGCATATTATGTCTTAAGTGGAACAACTAAGAGAAATTCTGGACTATATAAAGAATGTTCTATGAAATAACAAAACTCACCTGGTAAAACTTTCGTGTCCAACCCACTAGCTTTAAGAAGATACATGGGAACCTGAGGATGTAATTAGGTATAATTATCCTCATTTTTGGTACAAAAGTGACATATTTCTAGAGAGTGATTTGTTTTATGTGGTTAGAATGTAACACCCTGAGATTTTGTGAAATATTTTTTTCAAATAAATTATTAGGTTCTTTATTTTTTTACACAAAACACTGAATTTAATTTGAGTTAAAATAACACTATGTTTATCTTTCTTTACAAGAAACACCAATTATAGCATGCATTACATGAAATACTGATTTTAGCATGAATTACACACAACACTGAGTTTAAATGAAACATGACATACAATTAAAATATTATTATTTAATATGATAGTTATCACTTAGTCATTGAAATAATGGGTTTAAATAGGATTAACTAAATTATGAAATTATATGTTTTACACATGTGTATATAATGAATTACTTATGTAAGAATTAATTATAAATTAAAATAAAATCCATTTGAAAATAAATAGAATCTTTTTCAAGAAATCTATTTTTAACCGCATAAAATGTTTTATCTCAGTAAATTAAATAAATCGCCTTTAGTAAATGAATTTAATTAAATTTATATATTATATATTCAACCAAATTTTTAACATTTATTTTATTTGTTTTCTGGAAACTACATAGGAATAAATCCAAATTTACGCTTACAAACATTATTTTTCAAAAAAATTAGTTTTGTTAGCTTTAGTGGGATTATTTTAAAATTACTTTTTTCTACTTTTATAAAAATTATTTTAAGAAATAAAATTAATTTTTTAAATATACATGTCAAAATTATCTATGGGTGATTTTTATGATTTTTTTAAAAGATAAATTTTTCGATGAATATTGAAAAATACTGGTCATTATTAAGAATTTTCATTTCTATTGAAATATTTCAAATAATTAAAAAATAATATAGTTTTAAATGTAAAATTAGTTCAATTATATATCTATTAATCCAATTTATGTGATTCGGATCAAATTCACATTGAGTTTTGATATAAAAACAATTTCTCTTTGAAAAATATTCTTCTCATTACGTTTGTGGAATTAATTTTAAATAAAATTTTGTGACTTATATAACACCCCATTTTTTCATGGTAAGTTTTACTTATAAATAAATTAAATATATTGTTTTCACACAATACCTAGTTCAAGCGCACCACAATATTTTAACTTAGATTTTTAAATAACAGTTATTAATCATATTAACTACCTTTTAATTGCGCACATATTTTAAAACTAAATTTTGGAAATTTTATAAATTTTTTTATTTAAAATAGACTCCATTTTTTAATTTTTAATATCAAAATTATATTAGGTTGAATTTTTGTAATTTTTCTTAGAAATTTCATTTCTTATTAATAGTGAAAAATACTACATTTTAATTAAAATATGCATTTTTGTCTCAGTAATTATTAATGTTAAATTATATTTTAATTTTTTTAAACTCACAATATATTAATTATTATTCCAATTTAGTTCATTTGAATCCTTTTATATTGAAATTATAAACAAAAACATATAGAACTTTTGATAGACTCTTTTACCCGCATTCTCACCACATCTGTGGGATTAGTGCTAAACATAATTTCTCCCATTCTATGATTTGAATTTGGAAATCTAACATAATTTCTTATAGTAATTATGATATTTATATTCGAATAAAATCAACTTAATTTTTATTTTATATTTTGTGAATATTAACTTTTTTAACTTTTTACATACTATAGTTAAGGGAAAATCGAGTATTTAAGGATAAGAATAATATTATAATATTATAAAATTATCATAAAAATTGTCATAATTTAATTGTATATGTGTAATTCGACCAAAATCAACTGTAGGATGAAATTTTGATCTTTTTAAGCCACTTGGGTAGGAATTAGGCTATTATTTTATTTTATTTAATGATAAGTAAAAATGACATATTCATAATTTTAATAAATAAATAATTTTTAGTATATGATTATAAATAAGGTGAATTAGATGATAAATATTCATTTTAAATATAATAAATTTATATTCATCATGATAATTTATTTTTAGTTTTTAAAGAAGAAATATTTTAATTAAATGCTTGTATAATAATAATGTAGTAATTGTTTAATATATTGAGATATCAAATAAATGTTATTAAAAATATTAAAATAAATACAATTTAACATAATTAATGACATACATGAATTTTATTGATAAATTAGATATTTTAGTTATATATTTAATGTATTTTAAAT
This sequence comes from Viscum album, assembly GCA_963277665.1. Lineage (NCBI taxonomy): Eukaryota > Viridiplantae > Streptophyta > Magnoliopsida > Santalales > Viscaceae > Viscum > Viscum album. Next base: position 346,107,180 of record OY728141.1, read on the forward strand.
AAATTATCATGTTTTTATGATATTTTTAAAAATGAAAATAATGAATAGTATCAAAATTGACATAAATGATACTTTAAAATAAATAATATTTTATTGAATGTTATAAAATTAATAAAAACCTGTGATTTTTCCAAATATCGATTATATGATAAATATTTTATGAATGATACAATTGGAATTTTTTTTCATTTTATAATCACTATATTAACATTATAGTTTAAAAAAGACTCGTAGTCAGGGTAAGAGTAAAATTCTTTAACTAAGGGTTAAATCCAAAACATAAGGTTAATATTGTGACCTAAACATGTAAAAAGTTCATTATAATAGAGGATTTATACCCATAATCATCTTATCTTAGAAATTACTCACTTTATATCTATTTGAAATGGAAAATAAATTTATATTAAATTCATAGTTTTGGAGGTTTCAAAAGTGTCCAACCCCTCTCTTAAAAAATGGAACATCTAATTCACTTTTATGCACACCTATAAATCCCTTTGTCTCATAAAAACTCTTCCCATATACCCTACCAACATTCCTCTCTTCTTTATATAGTCCATACATTGGGCAGAAATCCAACATATGGAGTCCTTTTGTGAAAATCAAAAAGAGATACCCGAAGAAGAGGTAATTTTTTTATCAACTCCTTCAATGTTATTTTCTTCTTCTACTTCCTATTAAAATGTTTTTTCTTTCAAACTAAAGTAATTAATCTAGTATCATCTATATTTTTATATGTTATTATGATTATGGTATAACTATATTCCTTATTTTACATATCATATGAAAAACAATATCACCATGAATGTGTGTGTGTACGGCTTATCATCTTCACATTGTGGTGTAATTTGTTTTTCGTAACTAGTTTATTTGAATGGGTATAAGGATAAATATAAAAAATATAAATAATAAATAATATATTATATATATTATTTATAATTAATATTCCATCCAATTTCTTACCCCTTTACCATTATGGAATAATATCGTCACTCGGGAGTACGTATGACCTATCGTCTCTACAATGTGAGGAGATTCATCCTCCACAATAACCATTTATTAATGATTATAAACATGTATAATATATGTGAATATAATATTTAAGAACTTAATATCATTCATTATGTGAATAATATATATCTTTTTTATAATAAACAGTACTTACATTACACGCATGCATAGGAAAATGAAACAGTTAACTCCTGAAATGATTGTTATAATGAAATATTATAAACAAAATTATATTAGAGGTTCACATATGATATCATAAATATGGATATGGTTGTGTTATAATTTAGAAACATTATTTAACAATTATGAATGAGGTTATAAACCCTCCACTAAAACAAATTATGATTTAAGGGTTAATTTCACAATCTCTTTATTATCTGAGATTATTTATACGTAAGTATTTACTCGGACATACTTATCATCCATGTCCATGTTTCATAAAAAAAATCAAAATTTCTCTAAAAAATTTTAAAGAAATTTTTACCCATGTCAATCTTTTTATAAAATAGTATGAAAAGAATATTCTAGTCACTTTCTTTTGAAGGAATTTTTTTTACTTTTTCAATAAAGTACGAGAAGAATGTTTTCATTAACTTATACAGTATGAGAAACTTTTCCATCCATCATGTTGCCTTAAAATTTATAATATTTTTGTACTATATGATAAGGTTATTTTAAAAGAAAATTTTTCTATTTATAGTTGTGTGAATGTTTAAATAAATGATTCCAAAATAACAAGGGTATTTGTCTCAAAATATTTTAATGATTTTAGAGTATTTTCAACTATGTCAACATTCTTTGTTGGAACTTATTTTCGATTATGTTTGATTTATTGTGAAACAATATATCATATTTTATTGAAGGTTTTTATATTATATTTACCATGGATAAGATATTTTTATACCATCCATGGTTTATAGTGGAAATATTCACATTTCTTATGCTTGTTTTTCAATACGAATGTGTATATTGGTTATGTTTTAACCATTTCATATGAGGAATTATTTTTAATCAGTTAGTGTTAGGTGGATCCCACTATAGACCCTCATTTAATTGGTAGGTCTCGTGAGACAAATCATATATGGTTTTGGATGAGGCCCTAACTATTTATTTTCATATGTCTTGGCTGAGGCCTCGAAGTATGTTTCAGATGTCCCACATTATACATTGCCTCGTTATGAGATTAGTCATTGATATTAAATGATATTATTAGAATATAATAATATACATGTGAATGTTTAAAAGGTATTATTTGATTTATTCTTGCCATATTATTCTCAATATTAGGTTTAAAAGTCTTGTGTTTCATTTTTATACCTTTCCTTAAAATTTAGTTCTTATTTGTGAAAATATATACTATATTATTTAAACTTACTCAAAATTTGAGCTCACCCCTTTCTTATGTTTTATTTTATAATTATTACAAGTTGTGTATTATGATTGATATTTTGGATTAATTTATTATAATAATGGAATTCTCAAATAATTATCTATTTTTTATTTTATGTTATGAATTTTAGTGTAAGGTTCATGTATGTGATAAATATTTCAAGACTTCTAAACTAATCAATCCTTTAAGATTTGACACTTGTATCTATGATAATGTGAAAAATTATGGCACTGGATCTAGGCTTTTGGGGTCAAGTAATTAATGTTGGTATTAATTGAATTTTAGTACAATCCTTGGAAACTAGACTTAGAAAAACATTGATTATGGAACATTACACTAAGACAGACTTGGAGAGTAAGTATACAATAACATCCTATAATTTTGGTAAAATATAGATTATTTTTTTCTTCCAAGGAAAACATTCATTTATAGATACTATATGTGGATTTTGTTCTATCACATATGTACCTAGGAGTAAAAACTCTAAAATCGTTTTCTTGGTTGGACTCAGGGTGACTTGGTACATGAAAATGAGTGTTACAACACAACTGTTTTGACACTTCAAGGGGATATGCTTAGGATAATTCCCATTTTCTTTATAAACCATTATGATGGATTTAAAAGTAAATTTTCCACCAAATAAACCATGTTTATGATTATGATATTGGATAAGAATAAATTTTTTAATCTATATTATGTAATTTATAATTATACATTATGATTCATAACATAATCTAGTGAATGTCATTATATAGAAATGGTTCCTAGTGGAAGAAATGGAAATTGTATCAATACACCCAATCCATGTAGGGATTTCCCTCTTATGGAATATAATGATGTTTTATAAGGAGTTGTTATAGGTACTAAACAACTTATAACTATACTAGGACATGTGAATTGGGTTATAAATAATAACTTTACCCATATGAAGTATCATAATCTATGACGCGGAGGATCAATTTTAGATTGCTTCATGATAAAATATCCTCCAACATTCAATGGGACTATAAATCCATTTTTATATGAGAAAGGGATAAGTTACTTAGAGAAGATATTTCTTACTTTGGGGAGTAATGAAAGGGATAAAGTTGGCATGGATGTTCTTCATATCTCATGAGATACAGATTAATGGTGGTCATTAATTCCAAACATAAAGAAGAATGAAGAATTATAAAATATGTAATATATGTAATTTAAAGATCTTTTCCTAGAAAAATATTTTTCTCATGAATAGTGATCATATATGGAAATGAAATTTATAAGTCTAAGGAAAAAAAGGATGAGAACTTTTCAGAGTATGAAGCTAACATTACAAGGTTATCAAGGCACCATAAATTCTATAATCATAACCCAAGGATAATGATTTATCAATCCATTGATGGGTTAAAACCGATCCTCTGAAGTGAACTAATCTCCCAAATATTCTCATCAAACAAAGATATAGTCTCATGTGGTATCAAGAGAGAAATAGAGTTCACAAAGTATTATGACTTAAAGAGAAAGCATGAGAAGAATAGGGTGGTAGATAAAATAATGGACAATGGGAAGAAAAGAAAAGTGAATTCTTTAATATTTGATACTTGTGCAAGGAAACACATTATAGAATGGTTAAAAGGAAAAGGATTTTATTACAAGTGTGGAGAAAAAGGCCATCAGGCCAATAATTTTATGGGAAATAATGAATCTTTTAATGTGAAGAGATTTAATTTTAAGGATATGGGACACTATACACATGAGTGTCCTATGCATCAAAAAAATTATCCCAGAAATGGTCAAGGGATCAAGACCAAGCTTATGTGATCACAAGTGTTGAGGTTGAATTTCCTAATGATGTGGTGTTAGTTAGACTAATTGTCTCCTCAAACATAGCTAATTGTTTATTTGATTCCGTATCATCAAACTCTTTTATATCTTCCCATTTTTAAAACAAAATTATACTTATCCCTTTTGATTTAATAAGGTAATCTTTAGTCAAAAATCATAAGGGTAGTATCATTATGATAAATGAAATTCATTATGTCCCCATTATGACACAAAAATTTCATTAAGTTTCTGACCTTTTCATCGTACCTATGGTTTAATTTGATATAATTCTTGTTATAGAGTATATTTCAAACTAATATGTGAAAAATTATTTCAAAAAGAAGGAAGTTACTATTTTTGGAGAAGAAGAAGAATCCCTTATCCTTAAATAAGAAACATCATCATCTGATTCTTATCTAGATCCACCCCCAGAAGCATTACTAAATGAAATTATTAGGGAGGAAGATCAAAAAATATCTATGGAAGAATAAAGTAATTCTCAAATTGATAATATTCATGTTATAAATGAATAAATTGATTTATTTCTTGAGGACTTACCTGGACACCCTCTAGAGCATGAAGTTGAGTTTTCTATTTATTTAATCCCAAATAAAGAGACCAATATTAAATATTCCATATAAAATGGATATAGTGGAATTGGTTGAGCTAAAGAAACAATTGGTAGATTTGGGAAAAAGGGATTTATTTTCCCTAATGTTTCTCCGTAGGGAGCCTCTTTTCTTTTTTTCAAAAAGAAAGATGGATCCATGAGACTGTTTATTTATTCTAGGTAAATCAATGCTATTGCAATAAAAAAAAGTATCCCTTACCTTCTATTGATGATTTATTTGATCAACTTAAAGGAGATAAATTCTATTTAAATATTGACCTTTGTTCTGGATATCAACTTCTATGAGTGAACATGGAAGATATTCCTAAGATAGTTTTTGATAAATGGTATGGACATTATGAATTCATAGTAATACTATTTTGATTGAATAATTAAACCTTGATTTTTATAGATATAATGAACAGAGTATTCTAGGAATATCTTGGTGATTTTTTGAGGTATCCATTTATGATATTCTGGTGTATTCTAAAATCTATGAAGATCGTGAGAATCACTTATGGTTCATTATTAAAACTCTTAGAAGGGAACAGTTATATGGTAAATTTAGATTGTGTGAATTATGGATTCAATAAATTTCCTTTTTTGGACATATTATCTCATATGATGGAATATTTTTTGATCCTATAAAGATAAAATCAATCCAATAATGTCATGCACTAATTAATATAACATATTTATATAGTTTTATTGGTTTAGTAGGTTACTATTGACATTAATTCATAATATTTCAAGATTGGTGAAGCCGTTTACCAAGCTCACACAAAAAGGGGTTTTGTTTTTGTGGATAAAAGAATGTTAAGAATGATTTTATGAATTCATGAGAAGATTATTCAATGATCTTTTATTGAATTTACCATATAAAAATTGTGTATTTGTTTTTTATCGTGATGCATCAAGGAAAGGAATTGGTTGTGTCCTTATGAATAATGATTGAGTTATTACATATTCATCAAGATAGTTAAAAACTCATAAATTGTCATGCCCCAGTTCTCGAGTACCCAGATCTGGTGCCATACAGAGGATCGAATTCGGTTTACGCTCTTAGAAACCAGCTTCCTCTGAAATGTTTCTGCTGCTAAAAAATCATTCCTAAAAAATTTATTTCAAAAACGTAGGGTGAGAATACAAATGCTCAGTAGGGGGTTTAAAAATAACATACAATACCAAAAATAACATTTGAAAACATTCTTTAAAAATTCCATAAAACATTTTCTTTAAAAACAAATTAACATATTAAACATACCATGATAATTGTCTAAGGGATATAAGTGCACAATTTAAAAAAAACTAACATTATCATGATTCAATTATGGGAATTCTCATTCAGAAAAAAAAGTAAAAGAAATTTCATGTTAAAATGCCAAGTAAAAAATTTATAACTCAGTGTAATGCATGATCAGAGCTGCACTTAGAATAATAACTTCCATTCCATCCTTTATTATTGTGATACATATTTTGGCCATAAAATATCTGAATATTGCATAAATAATATGCCATAATTAAACTTCTTGTGATTCTCGTAATCATAATCTCTCTAACCAGGAATATTCTACTAGTTAAATAATCATCTGGTTAATTAATTTACATTATCATAATGAGGAAAGTGCATATTCCAGACTGTGTCAAGGCCTCGTACCAATACATCTAATGATCAAGGCCTTGGCCAAAATCCATAACTCAATAATTGGAAAGGCCTCAGCCAATTCCACGTCTAGTTGTCTCATTAGACCTAACGATGCATCAAGGGGATATAGAAGGCCCCACCCATCACATACTACGTCTAATACATTCCTCATATCTCTAAATCAAAGTGCACATCCCACTTTGATTTATTAAATTACTTATCACATATCAAACCAAGTGTCTCATTCTATTTTGTTACTTAATTCACATTAATAACTGTGTCCCATACCCCCATGAATAATTTAATTCTAATTTACCTTCATAAATTATCATAAAAAATATTTTTTTTACTGTTATATAACTTTACAAACCCTTCCCTTGCAATAAACTTTTAATTCATTAAAATAAATATTCATATTTCATTACCAATTCATGCACAGATAAGTGGAATTGGAAATGGACTAAAGCATAATATGCTAGTTACTATTTAAACAACATGTTTCTCCATGACATGCATATACTGCTATATAGTCTTTGCACATGTGATGTTTATTTAAAACACACCGGTAATGAAAGAATGAGGTTACCACATAAAATGATAGTTCCTGAAACAATTTTGACCAATTACTTTATGAAATTTTCTTCTGGGTTCATAATAAATAAAATGTAAAACCAACATTCTCTATGGGGTTTTAATTTCACATTTCCTTATACATTTATTATAAATAATATTTTTTTTCACACATTATATATTAAAACTTGAAACTCAACCATAACCTTTAACATTTAATATAAACAGTGTATAGTAACTCATACATGTGAATATGAAGTTGTAAGCCTCCAATATTTATACTCATGAACTAAGAACATCGAAAGAAAACCACTTAAAATAACTACACTTAGGGTTTCATTTTTTGTAAAACATTTATTCAACGGTGTGTGCTTAAGTAGTGTTTAGTCAAAGCCAAAAATATTTAAAAACACAAGTTTTTAATCTTCCTTGAAAACCTTGGAAATTTATAAATTCAATTGGGAATCTAAGATGGAATATATACACATGTACCCACATACTCAATTATACATTATGAGTATGCATAAGGGAATCATACCATTCTTATTTAACAGTTTCAAGACTATCAAAAAAATAGGAACTAAAAGTATAACGAGTAAATCCTTAAAACAGAATGTATATATTGTAACTACATATTTAAGAACATACAAGATCAAGTATTAAAGTTTCCTTTCTAAAATGATTACATGTATTTCATATTTCTTCAATAATTTTGAAACTCAAACATAGAAATCATTAATCTGGAATATGATGTTTATGCAAATCTGAGGGTTGTGGATATTATACTTATCTATTTCCATATACATATGTATATATATAACTAATTATGTTTTTAAGGAATAAAACAAATTTTCATGGGGTGTCCATGCTTAGGGTCTATTAATACCTTATAACTCAAGATCTTGCAACTCTTATTTGAGAAAAGAAAGAATTAACCCCAAACTGTAAGATGATGTATATTTATATTACAAGTATATATGTATATATGTTCATACAACTTAAAACCCAACAAGAAAGACAAATATTAATCATCTTCCTTAGTTCAAGGAGAAAGAGGGTATCGAGAGACGCTGAGAAACTTGGAGAACTCATTGAGGTCCACATGAGGCTTGTGTGCAAGGAACCGGAAGGTTCTTCGGATGCCTCGCTGTGGTTTTTATAAACTATACCTATAATGGTTATTTTAATGCAAGATGGAAGGGTTTTGAGGCCAACATGGATTATAAAAATACTACAGAAAGATAACCTTGTGGAAACCGTGTGAGAGGAGGGTTCGGTGGCTGAAATTGGTGAAGAAAAATGGTGAAAAAAGGATGTTAGTGTACTAGTGCATGGCACACCGCGAGGAAGAAGACAACACTTCGAGTAGAAAACTGGGAGAAATTTGGGTAGCCAGGATCAGATCTGGCTTGGATTCAAAGGCCGGGATGTGTTTGCGGTTTATAAAGGTAATGACCGGATCATATTAAATCTAAGTCTGATCGGAAGTCCCGGGATTGAAGCGGAATTTTAAAAACCTCGAACAGCCATGATTAGATTGTGCCAGATCGAATGAACCATGAAAAAAAGGGTGAAATTTTCGGTTGCAGGGGGTCAAGTGCGAGGTCGAGATCATCGTCCCTGATCGCGTGCTTCGTGATCCAATGGATATGATCATGTTTTGCCTGAAAAAATGCATCCCACATCGAATCAGGGAGGCACACGCGACTTTCATATAAGCCAAATCCTATGGTCCATGGTTCAGAAAACCCACAACACACACGTAGGGGGCCTTACACACAAGCTCTAGCTTCCCCCGCAAGCCTTGGCCTACCCATACCCACCGCGAACTTGTGCCCGTGCTACGCAATCTTGAGCTCTTGCTCCCGTGTTCCCTTTAGGGAACCTATGCCCAAACTTGGGTCGTCCCTAGCTTGGGTTGAGGGCTAGGCTCAGCCACCTAGCGTGAGTTGTGTCCCTCAGCCCAGCCATAAAGGGCTGGACCTTGAGGGCCCAAATTTTTTTTATAAAACCATCCTTAAAAACAAGAGAATACCTAATTATACCTTATCAATTAAAAAAATATTTATAAACATTAATGCTTTAATATTCAAGGATATAAATATAAATTTTAAATACCCACATAAAATCTTTTATACTAATATTATAGTAGTAAAAACATATTTTAATCTAAACATAGTTTAACTATGGGATATTAAACATAGTTTTAGGAAATGAAAAATCATTACAACCTATTTAGAACATTTGAAAATATTTTCAAATTTTTTATTGTAAAAGAAAATATTTCACCTTAAACAGGAGTTATCTTATAATATCCAATTCATTTATTTTGGAAAACTAAGTTGCACTTGGACATTTTAGTTATTTCATCATAAGGCCAACGACTTCAATTATAGCCGTTGGAATCCAATGGTCACCTAAGGCAATGGATGGGTTTTTTCTTTATAAAACCTTTCCTTAGGGTGTCCAAAATTCAAGGAGATTTGAAGAAGATGGTGCACGTCATACCATTGGTTCTTAGTGTGGCTGTAATGGATTTGGTCATTCTTTTGTTCCTTATGTCATATTCTAAGGACTCATATTACTTTCTTTGGGTTTGCATTGTTTTAAGTGGTCTCCCTGTAATTCTGATAGGGTTTTTAATAGGTATATTTGGTTATCATGTTTACTCTTTTGATCTATGTGTATTGTAAACACTATGGTGTTTTTATTTAAATAAAAATTCTTGTGTCCTTTTGTGTGTTTTACTCAGTTGCATTCTAATATAAATTAGAACCAGATTATTACCTTCTCATGAGAAACATGTTTTTTTCAGTTATTCAAACAAAATGTAAACATAGATTATCAATACATGAGGTTCGAGTTTTAGGGTGTTAGATCATTTCCCCCTACGAGGAATTGAGTCCTCGCAATTCATTCTACATATGCATAAAAGAAAGACTCTTTTATTATCTTCAACACAACCTCCATTATGGAGGGTCCTCTAGTGTGGCTAGGTGAATTCCCAAGTTTTTGTTCAACTCTTCAGCTTATCTGGTCCAGATAAATTTTGAACATAAAGGGTTGAACCTCTGCATATATAGTGTGTTCAGGCCTCCCTAGAGATGCTCGATCGGTGGAAAGTTCGGAGATGTCCAAATGGACCATCTCTCGAAGAATTCACCAGACTGACTCTCGATTGAGAATATCTAGGTCATTGGTGTTGTCATATAAATTTAAACTGAGGATTTGGTACATGTAAGTTGCTCAAAGGTCTCCCTCTAATGCATCCTCTTGGAATATCTCTCTAGGTGCGAAGTTCCAACATAGAGTAAATCATAGAAATAGTCCTTCGTGGTATTTCCCTCTCCTCCTATACTCATCCAACTATACCATGGCTATTCTATGGTAAATGTAGGCACTCTTCTGATAAGAATAGAGAATGTATTGGCTGTTTGACACTTCGTAGAGTTGCTTGCACGTTTTTCGCAAATTTTAAAAAGGTAAGTACTCCTCTTCATAGGTTTTGACCAAGATGGTCTCTGGTATCTCAGTAGAGAGAGGTAGGATGTGAGTCTGACCATCCATCTGAAAATTAATTATGAAGGATCAGTTGGTGAAACCTATTCAGAAACATAAACACATACAAGATAGCAAAAAGAAATAAAAGATAACAAATTACGTTCTCATATCACCATTTGTTCATAAAAAGAGAAAGGCTAATGGTTTTCCCAGTCCCCTAATACATGAATACCTAAAAATAGTTCAAAACTTTCGATCTCCCAGAACCATATGAAACCTGAGAAATCTGGTTCAATATTGTGAGTGCACTTGTGTTTTCTTCAGAGTTGACATATGGGGTGTGCAACTGTGAGATGTCGGAATGTACTTGTTGTCTATATATCGAATAGGAGGCTTCATACTCAAGGACACCGAAGACCATTACCTAAACAAAATGTCCATAGGATAGGACTTGACACATATATGACACGCAGAGGTATCCTTCTGCTGTAGCTTCTTAGAAGCCCATGAGGGATTGGATGCCTTCTGCTGTGGTAAAGCATCTAAAAAGTCCCTCATATTATTTTCGCAGTCGTGCATAAGATGTAAACTGGGCTTGCATCATGAAGACATAATCCAGAACCCCTCTTCGGTGGAGTTGAAGTAATCTGGGAGAATATGATATGTCGTATAGATGTTTCCATGACATATGAGTATGGGAATGTTTTATATAACTTTCACCGCTTTCTATTGTAATTCTGGTTTCTATGGCCTCATTGGGAAGAGATAGAAGATTAGTACCATCAAATTCCATATAAAATTTAAGAAAACATCATTCTTAGTATTTATTAAGTAAGTTTTTCATTGTTCATTTTTGGTTTTCTAGAGTTATCCAAACCGAATCCACTGATACCAACTATCACGTCCAGCTCCCGAGTACCCGGAGCCGATGCCATATAGAGGATCGAATTCGGTTCAGGCTCTGAGAAACCAGCTTCCTCTTAAATGTTTCTTCTGCTAAAACTTGATTCCTAAAAATTTTATTACAAAAATGTAGGGTGAACATACAAATGCCTAGTAGGGGGTTTACAAATAACATATAATACCAAAAATAACTTTTGAAAACATTCTTTAAAATTTCCATAAAATATTTTCTTTAAAATTATGTACCAAATTAAATATACCATGAAAATTGTCTAAGGGATATAAGTGTACAATTTGAAACATACTAACATTATCATGATTCAATTATGGGAATGCTCATTCAGAATAAAAAGTAAAAGACATTTCATTTTAAAATGGAAGTACAAAATTTACAACTAAGTGTAATGCAAGATCAGAGCTGCGCTTAGAATAATAACTTCAATTCCATCATTTACTATTGTGACACATACTTTGGACAAAAAATCTCTGAATATTTCATAAATAATATGCCATATGTAAACTTCTTGCGATTCTCATAATCATAAGCTCTCTAACCAGGAATATTCTACTAGTCGAATACTCTTCTGGTTAATTAATTTACATGGTCACAATGAGGAAATTGCATATGCCAGACTGTGTCAAGGCCTCGTTCCAAGATGTCTAATGATCAAGGCCTTGGCCAAAATCCATAACTAAATAATTGGGAAAGGCCTCAGCCAATTCCTCTTCTAGTTGTCTCATGAGACCTACCGATGCATCGAGGGGCAACAGCGGGCCCCACCCATCACATACTACGCCCAATTCATTCCTCATATCTCTAAATAAAATTCCACATCCCACTTTGATTTATTAAATTACTTATCACATATCAAATCAAGTCTCTTGTTCTATTTGGTTACTTACTTCACATTAATCACAGTCTCCCATACCACCATGAATAATTTATTTCTAATTTCCCTTCATAAATTTTTACAAAAAATAATTTTTTTGACTATTCCATAACGTTACAAACCCTTCCATGGAAATAATCATTTAATGTGTTAAAATAAATATTCATATTTTATGCCCAATTCATGCACAAATAAATGGAATTGGAAATGGAAAAAATAATAATATGATAGTTACTATTTTGAAAACATGTTTCTCCACGACATGCATAAAGTAGTATAAAATATTTGCACATGTGTTGTTGATTTAAAACACATCGATAATGAATGAATGAGGTTACCACATAAAATTATAGTTCCTAAAACAATTTTGACCAATTAATTTGTGAAATTTTATTCTAGGAGCATATTAAATAAAAGGTAAACCCAACATTCCATGTGGGGTTTTAATTTCACATTTCCTCATACATTTATTATAAATAAGCTTTTGTTTAACACATTAGATATTAAAACTTGATACTCAACCATAACCTCAATATAAATAGTGGAGAGTAACTCATACATGATAATATGAAGTTGCAAGACTCCAATATTTATACTCATGAACTAAGAACATAGAATGAAAATTATTTAAAATAACTACACTTAGGGTTTCATGTTGTGTAAAACATTCATTCAACGGGGTGTGCTTAAGAAGTAGTGTTTAGTCGAAGAAAAAAATATTTGAAAACACAAGTTTTGTATCTTCCTCAAAAACCATGGAAATTTATAAATTCAATTTATAATATTTGATGGCATATATACACACATACCCACATACCTGATTATACATTATGAGTATATGTAAGGGACTCATACCATGCTTATTTAACACTTACAAGACTATCAAAAAAAGAGGAACTAAAGTATAATGAGGAAATTATTAAAACCTGTATATATTATAACTACATATTTAAGAAAATACATGATCAAGTATAATATTTTCCTTACAAAAATGATTCCATGGATTTCATAGTTCTTTAATAATTTTGAAACTGAAACTTAGAAATATTTAATATTGTATATGAAGTTTTTGAAAATCTGAGGGATGTGGATATTTTAAATATATATTTCCATATACATATATATATATATATATATATGATTATGTATTTAAGGAAGAAAAAAATTACATGGGGTGTCCATGCTTAGGGTCTATTAATACCATGTAACTCAAGATCTTGCAACTCTTATTTGAGAAAAGAAATAATTAACCCCAAACCATAAGATGATGTATATTTATATTATAAGTATATATGTATATATGTTCATACAACTTAAAACCCAACAAGAAAGACAAAGATTAATCCCCTACCTTATCCCGAGGTGGAAGAGGGGCTCGGGAGACACTGGAAAACTCATAGAACTATTACGGTCCACGGGAGGCTTCTGTGCAAGGAACTAGGAGATTCTTCGGATGGCTCGGTGTGGTTTTTATAAACTATACCTATAATGATTTTTTTAATGCAATATGGAAGGGATCCAAGGCCAAAATAGATTATTAAAATACTAGGGAATGAGATCTCTATGGAAACATGTGAGAGGAGGGTCTGGCGGCTGAAAGGGGTGAAGCAAATTGGTGCCAAAGGGAGGTAGTGTATTGGTGCATGGTATGGTGTGGGGAAGAAGGCAACACATTGAGTAGAAAACTGGGAGAAAATTGGATGGCCAGGATCTAATCTGGCTTGGATTCAAAGGTCAAGATGCGTTCATAGTTTATAAAGGTAATGACCAGCTTGGATTAAATCCAAGTCTGATCAGACGGTCTGAGATTGAAGAGGCATTTTAAAAACCTCAAACGACCACGATTAGATAGTGCCAAATTGAATGTCCCATGAAAACCACAGTGAAATTCGCAGTTTCTAATGGTCTCGTGTGGTGTCAAGATCAATGGCCCAAATCGCGTGCTTTGTGATCCAACGGCCATGATCACATTTCTCCCAAAAAAACGTCCCACATCAAATCGGGTAGGCACGTGTGACTTTATTATAAGCCTAAGCCTCTGGTCCATTGTTCATAAAACATACAACATACATGCAGGGGGCCTTACACACGGGCTACCACTTCCCCTGTAGGCCTCGGCCTACCCATACCCACTGCGGCCTTGCACCCGCACTATGCACTCATGTGCTCCTGATCTCGTGCACCCTTCGAGGAACTTATTCCCAAACTTGGGCCGGCCCTGGATTGGGCTGAGGGCTAGGCTTAGCCACCTAGTGTGAGCTGCCTCCCTCGACCTATCCATAAAGGTCTGGCACTTGAGAGCCCAAATTTGTTTTATGAAACCATCCTAAAAAACAATGGAATACCTAATTATACCATGTCTATTACCAAAATTATTTATAAACATTAAATCTTTAACATTCAAGGTTAAAAATAAAATTTTTAAATACCCACATATAATATTTTATACTAATATTATAGTAGTAAAAAACTTAGTTTAATCTAAACATAGTTTAACTATGGGATATTAATCATAGTTTTAGGAAATGAAAAATATTTACAACCAATTTACAACATTTTCAAATCATTTCTAATTCCTTATTGCAAAAAAAAATATTTCACCTTAAACATGAGTTATCTTATAATATCCAATTCATAAATTTTGGAAAACTAAGTTGTACTTGTACATTTTTAGTTATTTCACCACAAGTCCAACGACTACAATTATAGCCATTGGAATCCAACGGTCACCTAAGGCATTGTTCGGGTTATTGCCTTATAAAACCTTTCCCTAGGGTGTCCTAAATTCAAGGTGATTTTAAGAAGATGGTTCATGTCACACCATTGGTGTTTAGTGTGGCCGCAGTAGATTTGTCTATTCTTACGTTCTTTATGTAATATTCTTAAGGACCCATATTTCTTTCTTGGGGTTCTCATTATTTTAAGTGGTTTTCCTGTAATTATAATTGGGTTTTTAATAGGTATATTTGGTTAGCATGTTTACTCTTTTAATCTCATTGTATTACAAACACTATGGTGTTTTTATTTAAATGAAATGTCGTGTGTCCTTTTGTGTGTTTTACTCGGTTACAAAATAATATAAATTAAAACCATATTATTACCTTCTCATGAGAAACAAGTTTTCTTTAGTTATTCAAAAAAAATGTAAACATAGATTATCAATACATGAGGTTCAAGTTTTGGGGTGTTACATTAATAGAACTATCAAACTCATGATCTTCGGTTATAAATTGTAATTTTTTTATTTGAAGATATATAGACACTATTTATATGGATAAATATTTGAAATATATACAGATTAAAAGATTTTTAAATATATATTATAAAAAAAGAACTCAACATTAGGAAAATGATATGTATTGAGATTCTCAATGATTATGATTTTCTAATACACTATAATCCAAGGAATT
Organism: Viscum album; assembly: GCA_963277665.1. NCBI lineage: Eukaryota > Viridiplantae > Streptophyta > Magnoliopsida > Santalales > Viscaceae > Viscum > Viscum album. The sequence continues at coordinate 346,122,913 of OY728141.1, forward strand.
CAGATAAGTAGTAATATGCATTGAGTAGGAAAGACCCTGGAGTTCAGAACCAAATTATAATTCTAAGGGATAATATTTTCATTGACCTAGTAATGATGGATATGGGAATTATCAAGGAAGGTGAAGCATCACTACATTTTCCAATGGTTTCTAAAAAATATTTATTATAAAGTATAGAAAAATTTTAGTCTGATGCTGAAAATTTTCAAAAGAAAACTAAATTTTTAAATGATGGGGGATTGATAGACTTCATATATGAAGATGTAATTTTGAAATTTGGAAAGAATATTTTTTTCCCTCTACAAAAAAGCTAAAAAGGGAATTACTGTATGATTCTCTTGGATCAAATTTTTCTATACACCCTAGTAGCATAATGATCTATAGATATTTTAAGGAACATTTTTGGTTGGAAAATATGAAGTGGGAAATTGATGACTATGTGTCATGATGTATAGTTTTTTTTACAAGTGAAAGTTGAGAGACAACGTCTCATAAGAGTTATAAAACCTCTTCCTATACCTGTGTGGAAATGGGATGATATTAAGATGTACTTTTTCAAGGGGATACCAAATTCTCCAAGAATAAATTATGTTATATCGTTTATTGTTGATTTCCTTAAAAAAGTAGCACATTTTATTTCTATAGGAAATGATTTACCACTTGAATGCTTATAAAGAGTTTATATTAATGATGTTTTAAGACTTCACGGTGTTCCTCTATCAATTGTGTCTAATTTTTATCCCCATTTTACATGGAAGTGTTGGAAAAGTCTTCATAAGGCCTTAAATACTATGATTCATTTGAGCACTACCTACAACCCTCAATGGATAGACAGTTATAAAAGACTATTAAAACTTTAGAAGACATGTTGAGGTCTTTTTCACTAGACTTTCATGGAATGTTGTATCATTATTTACCTCTGGTAGAATTTTCTTATAAAAATAGCCTACACTAAAGTATTCAAATGGCACCTTAGGAAGCATTATATGGGAAGACGTGGCATTCATCAACTTTTTGGAATGATGTGGGTGAAAGAAAACTCAAAGGCCTAGAAATTGTTGAGGAAATAACAGAAAAGGTAAAAATTATTCATGCCCAAATCAAATCATCTCAAAGTATGTCACAACCCGTCCTCAGGGCTCGTGCCATGACTACCCCAAGCCCAACTTCCATAGGCCAGGGCCTGGTGAATATCACCAAGGCATAAATCCTGAAAAAAAGGGACGGAATTGCCTTTATAAAAGTAACAAACACTACAATGTATAAGCAGAAGCGACACTAAATACAAAAGAATGTGTTGAAACGTAAATGGGCCAGAATACAAACCCAACTGAAAAGTAAAGCTACAACTGAAAGTAAAGTACAACTCAAATAACAACAGCTGAAAGGTGACAAGCCACTCCGGGATCATTCTCCAGTTTCCTACGTGAAGGGTAGGTACAGATCTCCTCCTCAACACTCCACGTTCGTCTGTCACCTCCGGGTACCGACTCGTCATGAAGTCCACCTCCGGGCACCGTCTCGATGTGATATCCACCTCCGGGCACCGAATCGTCGTGAGATCCTCCTTCGGGTACCGTCCAGCTCTACAAGCCTCAACCTCGATCAGTGATGTCCGCCGTTTTCAACCAACACAACGTAGTGCGGGCGAAGCCCATGCAGGGGTGAGTATATGATACTTAGTAGGGACCCCGAGACCCCTGAAGGTCTCCCTGAATCCACAAAGGATAAACCACAAAGAAAAGATACAATCACGAAGTATCATCCAACACTACTTAGGTATATTCCCATACATATACCTAATTCATCAAATCCAATTCAACTCCAACTCACGAGCTCAAGTACAATCCAGTCCACTCAGGAAGGTAAAACAAAATCCACACCGTAATTTATGACCCAATCCACACAGGAAAGCATAATCCAATACACATAGGATGTCAAGTCAATAACATCAAAGATAATGACTAAAATTCAAGACTCAGCTCAAACCAGGATTTTATTCATGAGGTCGAAACCATAGCTACTGGGGAACTCCTCCTCTATCAAGTACAGTGGGCCTGCCGCTATAACCAAGCGCTTCCCAGTAACCTTAGACTGTTGTAGTACTCCACCTATCAAGTACTGTGGGCCCGCTACTACAACCAAGCACTTCCCATCATGGGTCTGCTGCTACAACCAAGTTCTCCCCCTCATAGCCTACAGAGGTACTCCTTCTGTTGAGTACCGTGGGTTTGCCGCTACAACCAAGCGCTCCTCTGTCGTTGGTCTGCCACTACAACCAAGCGCTCCCCACTGGGCTATCGAAACACTCTGAGTCGATCGATCAGCAGTCGTCACGTCTCAGCTAGCTCTAGGGTTTCCGCACACAGCACGCTCATTCCGGGAGGGTCCGCTCCACGAGCCAAGAGGTCAATATATAAACTGTGACGTAGACCAGAGTTGATGTATCTCAACGTTCCGTCACGTCAATAGGAACACAATGCGACAGACGGAGCGTCAATCAGACGCCCAGTCTGAGAGTTATTGGCTTTTTCATTCTAGGGGACCCTTTGGCTTTTAGGTCAAAACCAACCCGACTGTACTCCAACTGCGTACAAAATTTGAGTGGAGTAATACAAAAGGTCCTTTTCACTAAGAGGAAACCAACAAAGTCGACATGACATCAAACGGATGTACGGAGCTCAAGTTATAAGTGTTTCCGTTCCGAAGGCCCTGTTGGTTTCGTGTTCGAACCAACCCAGTCATACCCAAAGTTCTCCGAAACCTTGAGTGTAATATACCAAAATGAACATATCGATCCAAGAATCGCATCACAACTGATGATGCGTCGATCGGAGGTCTGTAGCCCATGTTACAGACATTTGAACGAATCTGTCAATTTTTAGGGGGGTTTGGGCCCGGACCGACCCGACCCAAACCCTCTGGGTCGTCCCGAACGGGGTCGACCCAACCTGGGTCCGAGTCCGGCCCATTAAGGCGCAGCCCAGTCCGGCTGGCGAGGCCTGGCCCGGGTGGTGCGGCCTGCCCCGTCGGCGCGGCCCAACCCCACCGGTGCGGCCCAGCCTGGGTGGCTCGGCACTGGCCGAGTGGGGCAACTCGGCACTGGCTGAGCGGACGCAGAAGGGGGGCGTGCTTCCCCCTCGTGAAAGAAGAAATGGCCCCCACATGGGGGGTCCAACTCTTGCCAGCTGTGGGTTACGACCCCCGGAATTTCTGAAACCGGCCGGCCGAATTGGCCGGCCGGTAAGCCATCGTGGGATCCCTATGGGTCCCGCCTTCCATGAGCCGGTGGCCGGTGGTTCCGGCCTCCCCTCCCTGCACCACTGCGCCCCTCCGCTGAGGCCCCGCTCCGGCCGCGGCTTCTTTCGGCCTCAACGGCGCTGCACTCCTTCACCAGGTTCCTCCTTGTTCCCGCGCGGTGTCGTTGCACCGCGCCACATTCGTTAGAGCCGCAACAATTACAACAACAAAGGGCGAGGAGGGTCGGTCATGTTTGTTCGGTCCCCCCCCCCCTCTCGTTAATTCGATAACAAACGACTAAATAATTTAATGTTGGATGGAAAAAGAGTATTCTCGAACACAAAACCAAACCCCTACCTCAAAGAAGGCGTTCGTCGGTGTCGCGGTAGACGGCGTCGCAGTAGATGGGCATCATGGTAGACGGGCGTCGTTCCGTCAATGTCAGGAAGGATGAAGCCGAGGGTGACACTGGAGTTCTTCGTTATTCGTTAGAGAAAGAGGAAAACTCTCCAAGTGCTGGGTGTCATGCTTCACTGCTAGCGTTCCGCCGCTTGAAGAAGCTATCCAAAACTCCTCCCCCTAGCCTCCATTAAATAGGAGTGGTGGGTTCGTCATTTGGAACGCAAGTCATAAATGGGGAATTTATGACATAGGTCCCCACCCAATTAATCCACTACGATGGAACATTTAAAAAGGAGGAAGGTTCCTAACTAATTAAACATGTTGGCATTTAATTAAAAAGAGGGAGGGAAGGTTCCTCATAAACATGAGGGGTTGACATGTATTAAAGGGGGAGAGTTACAAATTAATGGGGGTATTCCAACTTTAAGAGAGGTTAGAGGAATTTGAAAAGGTGGGGCTCATGTGGGGCCCACCTAACTAAAATCCTATCAAGAGGAGTTAGGATTTAGTGGATCCCACCTCAACTTCCACACATAGGTTATAATTACATAGGATAGAAATAAAATTGTAGCACGTATTTTATTTCACTCTTTAATTAAACCACTTCATTTTTAACATCACCTCCCGAGCAAACGCAACTCCAGAGAATGTCTCCTTAAGAAAAAATCGGCGTTGTGGTTTCATCGGTGCCTTCGGATTTCGATTCTGAGCACCAGTTCAAAAGTTAGAGAAACTCGCTCGTTCGTTCACTGAATGTACCCGAGCTAAACTTCGGAAAAATATTTCGGGCACACCGGGTATCGGAATCCGGTACCGTCAGAAACTGCGTACTCGTAAAATCCCAAAGAAAATTTAAAAAAAATCCATTCAAATTTACGGGTATTTACATTACTCCCACCTCAGGTTTTTATGTCCCCGTAAAGATACATCAAAAACTAGGGAAACCAAAAGGGGGTATTGTGCACGCATCTGAGCCTCCCGCTGCCATGTTCTCTCTCGGAGGTTCCGGTGCTGCCATCTGATGTGGACTAGAGGAATCGAACATCCATGTAGGACCCACTCCTGTCGATCCTCGATCTCCACCGAGACCTCCGCAAAAGTCACCCCGTCATCGATGTTCAGCTCCCCGTGGTCGATGATATGTGTCGAATCGTGCACGTATCTCCTCAGCTAAGATACGTGGAAAACGTCGTGCACCTGGTGCAATTGAGGTGGATCGGTCAAGCAGTAAACCACCTCGCCTATCTTGTTGAGGACCTATAAGGGTCCGATGAAGTGCGGATATAACTTGCCGCCCCGGCCAAAACTCTGTATTCCACGTCGAGGTGAGACCCGTAGGAAAACGTGGTCGCCATCCTCGTACTCTAGTGGTCTCCGCCTCCAGTCAGCATAAGACTTTTGTCGACTCTGAGATGTCCTCATCCGTTCTTGGATGACCTTGACCTTCTCTGGTCCTACAAGAGCTACTACGATTTCTTCTTTGCCGATAAGAGAAATCTGGTCTCATCCCCAGGATGAACCACGTTCTTTGTCTAATACAGTCAATCTCGACATGGATGATACTAATCCATAACAAGGATGACGTGGTAAGGCCTCAACGCTACTACCAAGAGATCCAACCGTTACTCTCATCTCTAAGGGTTGAGTCACATTTTCTCCATCAGTGTGTGGTCATTGGGTCTCCTCCAGTAGGTATCTCAAAAGTGAGGGTCAAGTCAACAGTTTAAACTGGTACCTCTTAGTACACAAAAAGGAAGGAAGTAAATTTCACAACAACAAATGTCTTTTATTATTGTATCTCATATACAAAGACACATAACAATGACAACAAGGAAACTAGAAGCACCAAGATCAAAGGTGCCATGCCAGGAACTAGTCCCGCTCTTGTCCGCCAGCTTCCGGAGCTCCATAGTCAAATGATTCAGCTGCCTGAAACTGAGCTCTCCCATGTCCACCTGTTCCCTGTGGTCGAGGTGGACCTCCTGGTGGTGGTGGTGGAAACACCTCGAAGCGTCATCCACCTCCAGCTGCATGACCATCTCCCCTGCCTCGGTCTCCTACTCCTTGCGATCCACCCCGATCGAACCTCTGCCTCTGTCTGGGAGTTCCTTCGTTTATCTGTTGTTCATCTGTTTGGAGGGTCAGAATGTCACGAGCCATGTGACCAACCCCGCCGCATGAGTATCACTTTCCGCTCCCAGTAAGTCGTTCTCCACCCTGGGTTCCTCTCACACAGGATCCTGTTTCATGCGGTCGGTCACCTGTAGGTCTGGTCCTCTTGGACCTCTGCGACATCTGTCTACTACCCGCTGTAAAAGAATCTGTCGTATGTCGGCTAGGGGTGGGTCCTACTGCTGGAGACTGCTCAGCAAGGAAACTCTCCACTAAGAGGGCTCGCTCCAATACCCCTATCTGCATCGGGATGCTGTGAGAAAAAACTGAAGCTCTATTCTCTCGCCTGAGCCCCTGGTCGAAGGTTCAGGCCCTGAAGAACGGGTCTCGTACCATATCTGTGGAGTAACGCGAGATATCGGTGAACCTCGCTGAATATTGCGCCACCGTCATGATACCCTGCTGAAGATGAAGTAGCTTTTGTATGTGAACCGCTCGAAGGGTGGCTGGTACAAACTCTACCTAGAACAGGCTCTCTAAGTCTGCCCACAGAAGGGATGCCTCGTCGTTCACCTAGAGTATCAGGATCTACCATCTGTCTACTGCTGCCTTAAGGAGGTCGGCAGCAAGGATCACCATGAAGTCTGCTGGCGTCCCTACCAATCTAAAAACTCAAACAACAGCCTCCATCCAAGACTCGCCTACCTGAGGGTCCGTCTCCCCACAAAACCTGGGCAGTCTCTGACGTTGGAACTCGTGCAGTGCACTAAGGTGACATGCACTCTCAGCGGCTGGGGCTGGTGGCATCGATGGCTCGACGGGTAGATGTACCCCCAGTGCCTCTGCTATAATGGGGCCCTACACAGAGGCCTCATCGCTTGGTGGGCTATCGTCTCGCACAAAGATCTGAACCCTAGCTGGCTTCCATTATGGGGATATCCTAAAAAGAGACTGGGGTGCCACGGTCAAAACAGTACCTGGTGAGATGACACAAGAAATCAAAAAGAAAACTTTGAAACACACATGCAATCAATGTTTTCGTGTATTGAGTCAGAAATCAGAAGTCAGGGTCCTGGTGTATGGATACGTCGACCACCGCACCAAAACTGGACTCCCTGGACTGATAACCACACTCAATACCCTTTACATTGTTACTTCATATAGAAGAAATATCAGAGTCCTGAGTTCTGCAGTAGAACCGAACTCCTCTGATACCAATTTCTCACGACCCGTCCTCGGGTCCCGTGTCGTGACAACCCCATTCCCACCTTCCATAGGCCAGGAGCTGGCGACTAGCACCAAGGTGTAAATCTCGAAAAAAAGGGAAGGCATTGCCTTTATAAAAGTAACAAACACTACAAAGTATAAGCGGAAGAAACACTAAATACAAAAAAAAGTGCTGAAAGGTAAATGGGCCAGAATACAAACCCAACTGAAAAGTACAGCTACAACTGAAAGTAAAGTACAACTCAAAGAACAACAGCTGAAAGGTGACAATACACTCCTGGATTTTCCTTCAGTTTCCTAACTGAAGGGTAGGTACAGATCTCCTCCTCAGCACTCCACATCGGTTTTTCTTTTCTGGGTATTGACTCGTATGAAGTCCACCTTCGGGCACCATCTCGACATGATGTCCACCTCCGGGCACCAACTCGTCATGAGATCCTCCTCCGGGTACCATCCAGCTCTAGAAGCCTCAACCTCGATCAGTGATGTCCGCCGTCTGCAACCAACACAACGTAGTGTGGGAAAATCCCGTGCAGGGGTGAGTATACGATACTCAATAGAGACCCCGAGACCCCCGAAGGTCTCCCTGAATCCACAAAGGATAAACCACAAAGAAACGATACAATCACGAATTATCATCCAACACTACTTAGGTATATTCCCATACATATACATAAGTCATCAAATCCAGTTCATCTCCAACTCACGAGCTCAAGTACAATACAGTCTACTCAGGAAGGTAAAGCAAAATCCACACAGGAATGTACGACCCAATCCACACAAGAAAGCATAATCCAATCCACACAGGATATCAAGTCAATAACATCGAAGATAATGATTGAAAGTCAAGACTCAGCTCAAACCAGGATTTTATTCATGAGGTTGAAACCATAGCTGCTGGGGAACTCCTCCTCTATCGAGTACAGTGGGCATGCTGCTACAACCACGCACTTCCCACTAACCTTGGACTGCTGTAGTACTCCACCTGTCGAGTACTATGGGCCTGATGCTATGACCAAGCACTTCCCACTATGGGTCTGCCGTTACAACCAAGAGCTCCCCCTCATAGCCTATAGAGGTACTCCTTCTGTTGAGTATCGCAGGTCTGTCGCTACAACCAAGTTCTCCTCCACCGTGGGTCTGCCGCTATAACCAAGCGCTCCCCACTGGGCTATCAAAACACTCCGAGTTAATCGATCAGTAGTCGTCATGTCTCAGCCAGCTCTAGGGTTTCCGCACACAGTACGCTAGTTCCAGGAGGGTCCGCTCCACGATCCAAGAGGTAGATACATCAACTGTCACGTAGACCAAATTTGATGTATTGAAACGTTCCTTCATGTCAATTGGAACACAATGGGACAGACGGCACGTCAATCAGACGCCCGGTCTGAGAGTTATTGGCTTTTTCGTTCTAAGGGACCGATTGGTTTTTAAGTCAAAACCAACCTGACCATACTCGAACTGCGTCCAAACTTCAAACGGAGTAATCCAAATGGTCCATCTCAGTAAGAGGAAACCAACAATGTCAACGGAACGTCAAACAGACGTTCGGAGATCATGTTATAAGTGTTTCCGCTCCGAGGGCCCGGTTGGTTTCGTGTTCGAACAAACCTAGCCATACGGAAAGTTCTATGAAACCTTGAGTGTATTACACCAAAACGACCGTCTCAATCCAAGGATCGCATCTCAACTGATGGTGCATCGATCGGAGGTCCGTAGCCCAAGTTACAGACGTTTGAACGAATATCTCGATTTTTAGGGGGGTTTGGGCACGAACCGACCCGGCCCAAAACCCCCTGGGTCGGCCCGAACCGGGTTGACCTGACCCGGGTATGGGTCCGGTCCATTAAGGAGCGGCCCGGCCATGCTGGCACGGCATATCCCGGCCCGGCCTGGGCGGCTTGGCGCTGGCCGAGCAGATGCGGAAGGGGGGGGGGGGGCGCTGCCCCCCTCGTGAAAGAAGAAACGGCCCCCGCATGGGGGGCCGCCTCTTGCCATCCGGGGGTTACGACCCCGGGAATTGCCGAAACTGGCCGGCCGAATTGGATGGTCGGTGAGCCACCGCAAGAGCCCTGCGGGTCCCGTCTTCCATGCATCGGTGGCCGGTGGTTCCGGCCTCCCATGCCTGCACCGCCACGACCATAGGGCGTGGTCTTTTCTGACCGGGGCAGCGCGACGGCGCTGCACCCCTCCGCCGAGGCTATCCATGGTTCTCTGGTGTGGTGCGATGGTGCGACGCCCCTCCGGCCGCGGCTTCGTTCGGCATTAACGGCGCGGAGCGACGGCGCCGCGCTCCTTCACCGTGTTCCCCCTCATTCCCGCATGGTACCCGTTGCACCGCGCCGCCTTCGTTAGAGCCACAACGAGTTCAACAACAAAGGAGGAGGAGGGTCGGTCGTGTTTGTGCAGTCTGGCCCCCCTCTGTTTAAATCAATAACAAGTGGATAAAGAATTTAACGTTGGATGGAAAAAGAATATTCTTTAACACAAAACCAAACCGCTACCTCAAAGAAGGCATTGGTCGGTGTCGCGGTAAATGGCGTCGCAGTAGACGGGCGTCCTTCTATCAACATCGGTAAGGATGAAGCCGAGAGTGATGCCGACGTTCTACATTCTTCGTTAGAGGAAGAGGAAAACTCTCCAAGTGCTGGGCGCTGTGCTTCACTGCTAGTGTTCCACCACTTGAAGAAGCCATCCAGAACTCCTCCCCCTAGCCTCCTTTAAATAAGAGTGGTGGGTTCGTCATTTGAAACGCAGGTCATAAATGGAGAATTTATGACATAGGGCCTCACCCAATTAATCCGCTTCAGTGAAACATTTAAAAATGAGGAAGGTTCCTCACTAATTAAATAGGTTAGCATTTAATTAAAGATATGGAGGGAAGGTTCCTCATAAACTTGAGGGGTTGACATGTATTAAAGAGGGAGAGTTATAAATTAATGGGGGTTTTCCAACTTTAAGAAAGGTTAGAGGAATTTGAAATGGTGGGGCTCATGTGGGGCCCACCTCACTAAAATCCTATCAAGAGGAGTTAGGATTTAGTTGATCCCAGCTCAACTTCCACACATAGGTTATAATTAAACAGAGTAGAAATAAAATTGCATCATGTATTTCATTTCACTCTTTAATTAAACCACTTCATTTTTAACATCACCTCCTGAGAAAACGCAACTCCAGAGAAAGTCTCCTTAAGCAAAACCCAGTGTTTCGGTTTCATCGGTGCCTGCAGATTTGGATTCCGAGCACCAGTTCAAAAGTTATAAAAAATCGTTCGTTCATTCACTTAACGTACCTGAGTTAAACTTCGAAAAAATATTCCAGGCACACCAGGCCTCGGAATCCGGCGCCGTCAGAAACTACGTACTCGTAAAATCCCAATGAAAATTAAAAAAAATCCCCTTGACATTTACGGGTCTTTACAAAGTAGTCAAAAGAGTTATTTGGACTTTCAAGTAGGATATCATATATTCATAAAGGTATCATCATGGAAGGGTGTTATAAGATTCGGTAAGAATGGGAAATTAACTCCTAGGTACATCTGACCTTATCAAATTCTGGAATGAATTTTATTTGTAGCTTACTATTTAGCAATGCCTCCAAGGCTTTCCAAATTTCATGAGGTATTCCACACATCACTATTAAGTAAATACATACCAAACCCAACCCATGTACTCACCTATAAAGAAATAGAATTGTAACCTGATCTGTCTTACTGTGAAGAGCCTATAAAGATTCCTCACACAAGATAACAAGTGTAGAAGAATTAGACTAGATTATTGGTAAATGTTCTTTGGAGAAACCATAAAAAAGAAAAGGTGATGTGGGAACCTGAAAAAAAATATGATGAAGAACCACCTGAATCTTTTTATGAAGTGATATTTTGAAAATTTTTAGGATTAAATTATTTAAGGGAGAGAAGAATATAACACCCCATGTTTTTATGGTATGTTTTATTTATAAATAAATTTAATATATTTTGTTTCACACAATGTTGAGTTCCAGTGCACAACAATTCATTAACCTAGTCATTTAAATAATGGTTATTAATTGTATTAAACACCATTTAATAGTGCATATATTATTAAACTAAATTTTCGAAATTTTAAAAAATTTATTATTTAAAACAAAATTCATTTTTGAATTAAGAATATAAAAATTTTCTTCGGGTGACTTTTTGGTATGTTTTTGAAAAGTTTCATTTTTGATGAATAGTGAAAATACAACATTTTAGTTAAAAATTTCCTTTTCTTCTAACTAATTTGTAATGTTAAATTATATTTTTAAATTGTTTAAAAGTAAAGATATATAAATTATTAATTCACTATAGTTCATTGGAATCCATTTATATTTAAATGAGATGTAAAAATTTATTTAACTTTTGAATGTATCTATTACCTGCCTTCTCTCCACATCTACTGGATTAGCGTTAAACATAGTTTTTCCACTTCTATGATTTGAATTCGGAAAAATGTAAATACAAGGTAGTAATAAGTAAGATATTTAGATTTTAATAAAATAGATTTTTTTTATTTTTATTATTTTGAAAAGTAACTCTAGTAACTTTTTACTTATCACGGTTAAGGGTAAATTAGGTAATTAAAGGTAAGAATAAAATTATAATATTACAAAATTATGCTAAATATGACAACCCTGACCTATTATTTCACAATTAAACATAATTTATTACATAAAATTCATTTTATATAACATAGAATCTCAAGAGATCTAGTGTCTTTGGGGATTAGGATAATTACATAACAACTAAAAACATGAAAAACAACATCTTTATTGAAAACATCCTTTACATGACCACTACATTCCCCCGTACTTAGCATTTCATGGGATAACCTGAGGACATGCATAAAAAAAGGGTGAGATCTAAAGCCCAGTAAGGGATTAATCATGGAATAAAATGAGTAATACAATACACGTTAGACAATAGGGATATCAAAAAAGAACAAGAGTAGCATAAACATAAAGGCATGGTAAATCATGTTAATCATAACATGGAAATGTGTCAACAACACCTAACAAGGAATTAGCATGAGCTAAGGCTCATTGCACATGAAGCATTAGTAAATCCTCATTACACATGACGCACAAGTAAACCCTCATTCCACTTCAATTAGCACGAGTAAAAACCCATTGCACATGACGTATCATGATTCTATACTTTACCAAATGCAATGGAGTTCTATAACGGTGCACCCTTCTTAGACATTTCATTTCATGCATAAGTGTGCCACATGGATCATAAAACATTGAATCATTCAACATAATCTTTTATTACATGATAAATAAATGTGGAATACATACATGAAACTCTTTAAAAAATAAGTAAATTTTCATAAAGGATAATACCCTTGATAGAGAAATGGGCATGGTATTCACTACACAATGACTTTAGCTTGGAATAGCGCGGTGCAATTTCGGCAGCATAACGGCATGACATAAAAACTCATAAAAATGATTGATGAGAGAGAAAGGGGTGTCTCATCATATTTACATGGCATGGAAAGTAAGGGGGTCATATAGGTACATGTCCCAACAAATGTAATGTAATTTAGATTCATGATACAAAATAATTTCTTGAATGTAAATGAGGAGAGAGAAATTCCTTTCGGAATTTCATAATAGTAATACATGTACATGGGTGGAATTTAATGAGAGAGAAAGGGGTATACCATCATTAAAACATAAAGAGGTAAGTATGGGCGAGGTGGGAAACCATACCCCAACATTTACAATTGAAATTAAAAGGGAATAACAATTTAAATAATATTGGACAAAAATAAGAAAGGAAGAAAAACCCTTACTTGGAAGTGTTCTTCCAAAGGCTTATGAGAGGCTTGAGAGAGGCTTATTTGGAGATTGAGGAATCATGTGAAGATTATAGAGAAAGGAGGGAAGATTTTGGATGAACTTCAAATGCTTTGAATGAGGATAAAGTGGGAGATTGGGTTTGTTTATATAGGAAAGTTGGGAGAATTCATTATTATTTAGGTTTGGGACACCTCACATTAAACTAATACAAAAAAAACAATACCATGGTTTTTTCCATTGTTTTTGGAAAAATGGAAGTGGAAAATAATATTTTATAAGGCCAAAGTCTGAACATCTTAAATTAATGTGGTTGCTTATGTGGAGGTGAGTCACACTCTCAAGGAAAACAATTTAAAAAGACAAAATGTTTAATAAGTCTTGAAGGGTCCACTAAAGAAATTTAAAATAAATTAAAAAAACTGTAAATCACATTAGTTTAATGTTAAAACATATATTGTATGAACATAAAGTTTATAGTATTTTATTACATCACTATTGGGTCATTATGATGTCGTAAAACACATTATATATTTAAACGGTGTTTAATTTTTACCCAAAAATTTGATTGTCTCAGAAAATTATGAACAATTCACTGTTGGATAATTTCGATGTCCTGATTATAGAAATAATATTCATTTTATCTAAATAATTTGTTAAATATGTTAATTTTCACTTTATAATTAAAACCGACATTTATAAAAAATTCAAGAGTTTTGTCAAAAATGTCTTTCAAACCTTAATAAAAATTAAAATTTCATTCATAAGATTGTACGATCATTTATATTTAATAAAAATTAATTTTATAATAATAATAATATTTTATTAAAATATTATTTAATTGAAAAATCTAGGAATTCATCAAAATATATTTCTTATTTGAACTTTAACTAAAAAATACTATTTGAGCTTTAAAAACTATTTACAAGGTAACAATAACAAAATGAAAGTATCTTCATTATTATATACAAAAATAATGTACATAACCATAGCTCTAAGATCTTATTACATAAACCCTTATAACACCCACATAAGACCGAAGAGTAAGGTGTGTGATGGTGAAAAACTCTTGGGGTGGCTTGGATAACATTGCTCGGGTGATAATCTCTATCAACTTTCACTTCTATCGTAGGCAGTTCCGCTCAAGATTAACGTATTCAAACTCAGCTTGGGCTTGGTCAAGAGTAAATCCCAATGAATCCACCTCATTTCCGAGCTCTGACAAATGGGATTCGTATGGGTAATGTCTACTAGATTAGGTCATCACTTCCTTTGTCTAAGTAAATTGGATTTTTAAAGCCCTATATTTATACCATTCATGTGATCACTATTCAACGGCTATATTAGAAACAGTCATAATTTTTAATATTATTTTAAAATACAAAAACATAAAACCTAAAAAGTTTACATTTTATATAAACATTTTACATAAAGATACATTTAATTATATCAAAAGGGATATCCATTAATGAATGTTTGGGTCATTACAATCTTCCCCCCAATGAAATTTCACCCTCAGAATTTTCTTTTGCCTCACTAAAACAGATGTGGGTAACTCTGATTCATCATTTCCTCTGATTCCTATGTCACTTCTTCTTACTTTTGGTTTCTCTACAACTCCTTGAAAAGGGGCATGTCTTATTTCGTTGAACTTTTTCTCTACGATCTAAGATCATAACTGGTTGCTCCTAATAATAAAGATCATCCTCTAACTGTACCACCTCGGAAGAGAGTACATGTGAAGGGTCCAGTATGTACTTCCTTAAGAGGGATACATGAAATACATCATGTACATTGTCCATGGTAGATGGAATTTCTAGTCGATAAACCACATCCCCAACATGATCAAGAATCTCAAAGGGGTTGATGTACCTTGGACTTAACTTTCCTTTCTTTCCAAACCTCATGACCTTATTCCATAGAGATATGCGTCGAAATACCATTTCTCCAACTTTAAACTCAAGGTCTCATCGACGGTTATCTGTATAACTATTCTATCGAATCTAGGATTCCTTGATATGTTGTTGAATGGTTTTCACCTTCTCCACCATTTCTTTGACCATTTTTGGTCCAAGTAGCTTACACTCACTGAACTCATCCCAACATGCTGGTTTTCTGCACCTTTTCCCATAATGGGATTCATATGGTTCCATTTGGATGCTCGAGTGGAAACTTTTATTATAAGAGAACTCAACCAGAGGAACATATTGATCTCATCCTAATTTAAAGTCCATTGAGAACACTCTCAACATGTCCTCAAGTGTTTGGACAGTCTTCTTGGATTAGCCATCAGTTTGAGGATGATAGGTCATATTGAACTTTAGTTCATTATTCAGAGCATGTTGAAGACTCTTCCAAAACATAGCGGTGAATATTAGATCTCGATTACACACAATAGATAGTGGTACTCCATGCATCCTTACCACTTCTCTGATATATATTCGTGCCAGTTTATCCAATGAGAAATCTTCCTGAATTTCAATGAAGTGTCCACCCTTTGTAAGATGATCCACAACAACCTAGATTTCATTTTTTCCTTTGGATGTCTTCAGATGTCCGGTGAAAAATTCTATGGTGATGTTCTCTCATTTCCATTCTAGTATGGGCAATGGTTTCATCATCCCCTTAGAATTATGCCTCTCTACCTTTACTTACTGACACACCAGGAACTTAGATGTATATTCAGCGATCTATTTTTTCATATTATGCCACCAATAACTATTTTAAATATCTCAAAACATCTTTGTGTTTCCTGGGTGAATAGAGAAATTTGAACTATGTGCCTCATCCAAAATTTCCTTCTTCAGCTCTAGAATTGATGGAACACATAGTCTTTTCCCAAATCTTCTTTATTAACATTAAACTCCAAGGATTTCCCTTTTCCGATAGCTTCCACTTTATCCTGAATTCCTATATTATCCTTTTGGGAATCCTTTAACCTTTTCAAAAGGGTTGGTTGAGCAATCATTTGTGAAAGGATTGATTATGTTCCCTTCTTTATGATTCTCATGTCCATCTTTATTAAATCTAAGAAGAATAAATCCTTTTCAATTCTCATCAATGATAGAATCGATGGGTCCTTTCTACTTAGGGAATCATCCACCTTGTTCACTTTCCCAGGGTGGTAATGGATTGAGTAGTCATAATATTGGGTCAGCTCTAACCATCTTCATTGGGGCATGTTCAACTCTTTCTATGTGAATATATACATGAGGCTTTTTTGATCCATATATATTTCACACTTCTCCCCAAAGAGATAATGATGCCAAATTTTCAAAGCGAATATCACTACAGCCAACTCAAATTAATTTTTTGGATAGTTCTATTCATGAAATTTGAATTTCCTTGAATCATAGGCAATGACTTTTTATTTTTCATCAACCCACATACCAGGACCTTCTTCAAAGCATCATTGAATACCACAAAATGTTCTCTTACTTGTGGGTAAAGTGAGCACGGGCGCGGTGATAAGCCTCCTTTTCAACTCCTTGATGCTTTCTTCACATTCATCACTCTAAGAAAACTTTACTCCCTTCATATATAGCTTGGTAAGAGGGTTGGAAAATTGTGAGAAATTTCTCACAAATTGTCGATAATATCCAGCTAACCTCAAGAAGCTACAGATATTTGTTACTGACATTGGCATCATCCATCCATCAATTGCATCTTTTTTTAGGTATCCATAGATATCCCATTTCTTATGAAGATATGGCCTAATAATGAGACATCCTTTAACCAGAACTCACACTTGATGTACTTTTCATATAGATTATCCTTCCAAAAAATCTCTAGTATAGTTCTTAGATTCTCCTCTTGATCCTCCTTGGTTTTGTATTATATCATAATATCATCTACAAAAACTACCACAAATTTGTCGAGGTAATCTCTGAAGACTTTGTTCATCAAGTCCATGAAGATTTCTAGAGCATTAGTGAGTCTGAGAGGCATTACTATGAATTCATAGTGCCCGTATCTTGTATGGAAATTAGTATTGATGATATCTTCCTTCTTAACCCTTACCTGATAATATCCCGATCGAAAATCCACCTTGAAGAAGTATTTTTATCCACACAGTTATTCAAACAAGTCATCAATTCCTGGGAGTGGACACTTGTTCTTTATCGTGATTTTGTTGAGCTCACGATAATCGATGAAAAGGCACATTGACCCATCCTTATTCTTGACGAAGAGGATTGGTGCACCCGATGGTGAAACACTTGGGCGTATAAACCCTTTATCTAGATCTTCAGGTAGTTGTTTCTTCATTTCCTCAAGCTCCACAACAACCATTCTATTCAGAGTCTTGGATATTGGAAATTCCCCAGGTATAAGATCAATTTAGAATTCAACACTTCTTCTATGAGGAAGACTAGGAAATTCCACGGGAAACACTTCAGTGAATTCCCTAACAATAGGCATGTCTTCTAGGATGGTTGCCTCCTTAGACTCAATCATCTGAGCCAAATACATGTGATCATAGGGAATTAATATCCACACTTGAGATGATGGATCTAAAGACGATTCATCTTCCTCCTTGCACTTGTAAAGAATCAGGGGTTGATTCTCCACATGGAGAGTGATTTCCCTCTCACGTCAATTTAGGAAGGATCTATATAAGAAAATACAATCCATACTAAGAATTGCATCAAATACCACCAGAGGGAGTATGAAGAGGTTCTATGGAAAGTTTAATCCATAGATTATGACAGGGGAGTAGTTATATTGATTGGATGCAATGATTTCCCCATTTTCCGTACTCACTGACATCTTCCCTTCCATGATTTGTGGTGGTGCTGGGATTGTTCTACTAAACTTTCAAAATATAATAGAATGAATAGAACCTGAATAAAAAATTATGTTCTCTATTCTTTAATGAATAACTAACGTACTTGTCACCACTTCATTTTCGGGGTTCACTTCGGCAGTAGTGATGGAAAAGGCTCACCTTTACTTCCTTGGATGTTGTTGGTTGCCTCAAAAAACCCTTGGCGTAGGGCACTGATTTGAAAGATACCATGGTTCTTTGAAATTGTAGCAATTAAACACGTGTTGAGGTTTGAACGGATTTTTCCTCTCCTCTGTCGTAGTCGTGGGTCTTTCTTGCCAACAGTTAATAGCCAGGTGCCCTTCTCTTCCACACCTAAATCTTTTTCTCATCCTCTTACGGAAATTTCTGGGGTGCTTCTTTCGGCACCATTTGAAAATGGGGTGATGGATCTTTTTAGAACCCTTGGATTTATCAATCAAACCACCAACATTTAATTCCACCTTACCCTTATTATCCCCATGATACCCCTGAGATTCTATGAGATCAATTTCGACCTTGAGGTCACATCAGACAATTTCCTCATAGTTGTCGAAGTCACATATCGACAGTGCTTTGCACAGGCTAGATTTCATCCCACCAAAGAAGCGGTAAACCTTGCATTTGGGGGTAATGGAAAATCCATAATCATATCATTTAAGCCTTGTGAAGTTTTCCTCATACGCTCCAACATATTCTTCGTCTTTTTGCTTGAGGTCAAGGAAGTCCCTTTCCATCGTAAGCCGGAGGGTGCGTGGCAAATATTTATCGAAAAACCTATTCTGGAAATCCTTCCATTACAAATCCTCGATCGCCTTCACAGGATTCATATTTTTTATCAACGTCCACCATTGATCAACTTCACCCTCCATACAATAAGTTGCTAGGAAAACATTCTCTTATTCAGAACATTGAAGGATGGAGAAGATCTTTTCAATGGAGTTGACCATCTGTTCAGCGATTGAGGGATCTGACAATCCATTAAAAGTTGGAGGTCTTTGTCTCATGAATCTCTTGATGGATACATGTTCTTTATTAGGGGGGTTGAACGTTTCTATTTACCCGTGTTTCTCTTAAAAGCTGGAGTTAGCTGAGAGAAGAGCATGACAAAGTTCGTGATTCTTGCTCTCATTGGATTGGCATCTCATTAGTATAGTCATCACATTGATCTTCACATCGGTTGTTAGCCCGAGTCCTCCTATTGTCGGCCATTGGATGGAATAAAATGAATATTAGGGGTAACACATAAAGGTTAATCCAAGGAAAAAATGATGACTTATAAATAACTTTTATTTCCATATCATATGAATCTATTGGCTTCAGTCTATGTTATACATGATCTACTTTCTAACATATATTTTTAGGGAATTTTTTTGTCCCTTAACAATGGTTCATACTAAGATTGTGAATTTACCAAATAATATCCCCTGGGAGTTTCCTAACCAAGAGTGTATCAAGCCGCATTTTCGTGCACCAGTTCCCGTTTGAGTCAAGCTCAAAGCAGTGTTTTTGGGTTTTACCCCTAGGATACATCTTTGCCAGAGTCGCCTCTACCTACTCGTATCCTGACAGGGATGTATTTTCTGGATAAAACACTTACTCAATACTCACCAGAATATGGGGATGTTTTTATTATACATGGTCTTATCTCTAAGGATTTACTGGGGTTTTCTAATCCTAATCCCAAAAATAACTAAACCTATCCTCTGATACTAACTATGACAACCTTGGTCTTTTATTTCATAATTAAACATAATTTATTACATAAAATTCATTTGATACAAAAAAAAAAGATCGAGGGTTCTAGTGACTTTTGGGTTTAAGATCATTATATAACAAATTAAAACATGAAAATGACATCTTTATTGAAAACATCCTTTACATGACCACTACATCCCCTCGTAATTAGCATTGCATGGGATAACCTAAGGACATGCATAAAAAAGGGTGAGTTATAAAGCCTAGTAAGGGATTATTCATGGAATAAAAAAAGAAATATAATACATGTTAGACAATAGGAATATCAATATATCTCAAGAGAAACATTAACATAAAGGTATGATAATGCATGATAATCATAACATGGAAATGTGGAAACAACACTTAACATGGAATTAGCATGAGCCAAGGCTCATTGCACATAGAGAATGAGTAAATCCTCATTGCAAATAAAGCACGATTAAACCCTTGTTGCACTTGAATTAGCATGAGTAAACACCCATTGCACATGACGTATCATGATACTATACTTTACCCAACGCGTTGGAGCGCTATAAGGGTGCACCCTTCATAAACATTTAATTTCATGCATAAGTGTGCCACATGGATCATAAAACATTGAATAATTCAACATAATATTTTATTCCACGATAAAAGAATGTGTAATACATACATAAAACTATTTAAACAATAAGTAAATTTACATAATGGTGAATACCCTTGATAGAGAAATGGGCATGGTATTCACTACACAATGACTTTGTCTTGGAAAAGCGCAGTGTAATTTCTACAGCATAACGACGTGACATAAGAACTCATAAAAATGGATTATGAGAGGGAAAGGGTTTTCTCATTATATTTACATAACATGGATAGTAAGGTGGTCATAAAGATACATGTCCCAACAAATGTAATGGAATTTAGATTCATGATACAAAAGAATTTCTTGAATGTAAATGAGGAGAGAGAAATTCCTTTCGAAATTTCGGCATAGTAACAGGTGTACATGTTAGGAATTTAATGAGAGAGAAAGGGGTCTCCCATCATCCAAACATATATAGGGTAGTATGGGGGTGGTTTGAAACCATACCCCAACATTTATAATTGAAATTAAAAGGGCATAATAATTTAAAGAATATTGGACAAAAATAAGAACGGAAGAAAAATCCTTACTTGGAAGTGTGCTTCCAAAGGCTTGATAGAGGCTTGAGAGAGGCTTCTTGGGAGATTGGGGCACCTTTGGAGGATTATATAGAGAGGAGGGAAAAGGTTGGACGAACTCCAAAGGATTTGAGTGAGAGGAAGTGGGAGCTTGGGTGGGATTATATAGGAAAGGATAGGGAATTCTATATTATTTAGGTTTGGGACACCTCACATTAAACTAATCCAAACCACAAACCAGTCTATGGTTTTTGCCCACGGTTTTCTAAAAAGGGAAGTCGAAAACAATATTTGATAAGGCAAAAGTCCTAACTTCTTAAAATAATGGGGTTTCTTATATGAAGGTGAGTCACACTCCCAAGGAAAACAATTTAAAAAAACAAGATGTTTAATAAGTCTCGAAGGGTTCACTAAAGCAATGTAAAATAAATCAACCAATCCCAAAATCGCATTATTTTAATGGTAAAACATATATTGGCCGAACATAATGTTTATAGTATTTTATTATATCTCTATTTGGTCATTATGATGTCATAAAACACATTATACATTTAAACAGTATTTAATTTTCACCCAAAAAAATGATTGTCTCATAAAATTATGAAAAATTCAACATTGGGTAGTTTCAACATCCTGATTCCAGAAATAATATTCCTTTTATCTGAATAATTTTCTAAATATGTTAATTTTCACTTTTAAAATAAAAACCGACATTTATCAAAAATTCACGGGTTTTGACAAAAATGACATTCAAAATTAAATAAAAATTACAATTGCATTCATAAAATTGTACAATATTTTATATTTAATAAAAAATAATTTAATAATATTATTAATATTTTACTAAAATAGTATTTAATTAAAAAATATATAAATTCATCAAAATAGATTTCTTAGTTGAACTTTAACTAAAAAATACTATTTGAGCTTTAAAAACTATTTACAAGGTAACAATAATAAAATGAAAGTATATTCATTATTATATACAAAAAAAATGTACATAACCATAGTGATAAGGTCTTGTCACATAACCCCTTATAACACCCACATAAGATCGAAGAGTAAGGTGTGCGATGGTGACAGGCTCTTGGGGTGACTCGGATAACATTGCTCAGGTGGTAATCTCTCTCAACTTCCACTTCTCTTGTAGGTGGTTCCACTCGAGCTTAACGTATTCAAGCTTGGATTGGGCTTGGTCAATATCAATGCCCAATGACGCCAAACCCTTTTTGAGCTCTGAAAAATGGGCTTCGTATTGGGCATGTCTACTGGATGAGGCCATCACTTCCTTTGTCTGAGTAAACTGGATTTGTAAAAGCCCTATATTTATACTAATCATGTCATCACTATTCAACAGATATAATAGAAACAGTCACAATTCTTAATAGTATTTTAAAATAAAAAAACATAAAACCAAAGAATTTGACATTTTATATAAACATTTTACATAAAGAGACATTTAATTAAATAAGGAGGGATTTCCATTAATGAAAGTTTGGGTCGTTACACTAAAAATTGTCATAATTTCATTGGATAAGTGGTTTTTGACCAAAATCAACTATAGATTGAAATTATGATCTTTTTATGCCACTTGGGTAAGAATATAATATTTATTCTATTTTATTAAAAGATAAGGCAAAAATGTCATATTCATAATTTTAATAACTAAGTCATTTTTAATATAGGGTTATACATAAGATAAATTAGACTATAAATATTAATTTTAAACCTAAGAAATTTAACTTCATCATGATAATTTATTTTTATTTTTTATAGAAGAAATAATTTAATTAAAGGCTTGTATAATAATGATTCATTAATTGTTTAATTAATTGAGATATCAAATAAATAGTTTTTAAAATATTTATATAAATATAATTTGACATAATTAATGGAATTATATAATTTTATAGATAAATTATAAATTTTAGTGATATATTATAAGTATTTTTTCTAATTTATCATGTTTTAATGATGTTTTTTAAAATAAAAAAAATGAATAGTATCAAAATTGACATAAACAATACTTTAAAATAAATAATACTTTATTAAATGATATAAAATTAATAAAAATATATAATTCATCCAAATAACTAAGATATGTTAAAAGTTTTATAAAATATCCAATTGGTATTCATTTGGAATTTTATATTAACTATATTAACCTTATAGTGTTAAAAAAAACAAGTAGTCATGGTAAGAGTTAAATTGTTTAACTGAGGGTAAAATCCAATGAATAAAGTTAATATTGTGACTTAACATGTCTAAAATTAATTTTTTTGAGGATATTGAACTATACTCATATTATCCTCTAAATAACTCACTTTTAATCTATTTGAAATAAAATATCAATATATATTAAATTAATAGTTTCAGAGTTTCCAAAAGTTCCCATTCCCTATCTTATAAAAGGCCACCTCTCCATCTCTTTTATTCACACATATAAACACTTTTTTTAGGAAAAGACCTGCCCATTTAACCTCTAAATCTTTTAAATTCATCATAGAGGCCATAATTTTTTGAAGAAATCAAACATAAAGTGTCCTTTTGTTTATATAATATATTTATGATATTATTATTCTTCTAGAATCATGATATCACATGTGACTTCTTACATTCCATTTTTTAGAATATGATAACGTTGTTCGTGCATAATATAGACTACCGCCTAGCGAAGCAATTTGATTCATTCACATATTACACACAATTAAATAAGGATGGGATTGATGTATATATATGATATATATGAATTAAAAATGAATTTTTAATGACAAAATATGTTTTTCCTTTCTTTCTTTAAATCTTTTAAGAAAATGGGAATAACGTTCACACGTACGTATGGCCTATCAACTCCATGAATTCTGTATTTCATTTTATATCTCTAACTTTTATGGATTAATGTAAATAAATATATAATATATTTATATCATTTTTAAAATTAATGATATGATGGAACCATTAACAAAGTAATACGAACAAAAATAAAAAAATAAAACATACACAAAAAATATAGTGATTATTATCTGAAACATCATTTTAATAAAGAATTGTTAATAAATGAGAAATAAAAGGTTATAAGTAAATAATATATGGTGTGATATATATAATTATGGTTATATAATATATTTATAATAAAATTATATTTATTATATGTTATTTTTGAACATGTACACAGGAATTAGAGACTTGAGGTAAGATATTTCTGTATCACTTTTTACTTCTATGGGACACATGCCATATTCACCAACTATTTCCTTTATGTGGTGTGTATAATAAACATGAATTTATTTTATTATTCTTATAATTAAAATTATTGGTATTCAAATATAAATTTTGCGATCTATCTTTCATGGTGTTTATGGTTCAAGAGTTACCAAAGCAGCAAAGTTTTTTTGTCTCAATCTTCCTTTTTGAGACATATGTTATGTTATGGACCTATATTTTTTAGGAGGTTTATATACAGTCCCATTTTCCTATAATATAATGAATATACATATTTTAATGATATTATAAGTTTCATTTAATTTTACTCTTTCATGGGGATTATGAGTTAAATTTACCAAAGTGGTAAGAGTTTTATGTTATAATCTCATTGTTAATTAGGATTGTTTTTTATTATGATTTAGATGATGAAATTTTTGATATAAATATCAAGAAACTAATTTATATTCTTATACTATGTTTATATCATGATAATACATGATTTACCCTCATCTTCCTCTACTAATGTACTTACGATTTTGAAATAATGTTTTTAAGTAAAATCTTTATTATTTCTCTTATCCATCGAAAACCACTTTTTATTCCAATAAAAAGTTTTCTAAGAAAAAAAATAACAATATTTAAATTATTAATTAAAGTTATTTTTACCCATGTTTTACTTTTTAAAAAATATTTTTTATGTAGTATACTTGTCATTTTCCAAATAATCCTTCTTGGATTTTACCAAAAATGTGAAACAAATATTCATTTTAACATGTATGGCAAGAACATAATTTCCCAAAATCAGGACCATTATTTTATTTAAAGATTCCACTAATTTTTATTAATTTTATTTTCATATAAAATTATTTAAAATGTACTTTATTACTTTTATGTTTTAATAAGTGATCATAAGTTCCTGAAATTTATGTATATTATTTTATTATATGGAATTTTTTTGAGACAAAAAAAATCTAAAGGCATTTGATTCAGAGGCCCGGAGTGCCTGAAATGATCTTTCAACAAATGTTTAGTTTAAAATAGCACGCATGAGTGGTTTTCTTAAAAAAAATAGAATAACTCTTAAATGGATGCCCAGATCGGAGATCCAAGGGCACCGTTTCATTCAGGATATAGGGTTTACCTTAGGCGCGACTTATGTTTATTTGGTGCAGGACTCCAATGAAAAAAATCCAAAAATGGCATAACCATTAATAAAATAACTAGATAAAGTTATTTTATTTTTCAAATGATTATAACTCATGCACAGTGACTTGGATTAAAAATCTGAGACCACAACTGAGCTCGTGAGAGTATGATTTCTTTAGGCAGATGCTAACATTGGCCGGTCCGGGCCAACTATGGAAGTTATTTTTTGGTCATAAATAAAATAAATTAGTAACCATTATTTTGTGGTTAAAATCCATAACTTTTAAAAATTAATACAGATTGAAAATCTGAGTGTACCGTTGAGTTCCTTGGGACGTGTTTCTCTTAGGCAAAGCCTAACCTCGACCGGCACGAGTCGAGGGTGACTGTTAATAATTTTTTGAACATTTTTTTCAGGTACTTTTAGTAAATGCACGAGCATATTTTTCTATCTTTTGATTAGTTGCTCGGATTGAAAATCTGAGAGCAACATTAAATCTATAGTGCCAAGATTCTCTTAAAGGAGGCTTCA
This sequence comes from Viscum album, assembly GCA_963277665.1. Lineage (NCBI taxonomy): Eukaryota > Viridiplantae > Streptophyta > Magnoliopsida > Santalales > Viscaceae > Viscum > Viscum album. The sequence continues at coordinate 346,148,280 of OY728141.1, forward strand.
CTTCGACCGCATTTTATTGAGAGAAGAAGTTAGTTTTTGGACCTTTTTAAAGAATAATAAAATAAGAATTTTATTGTTATTTTGTCTTTCTTTTCTCCAAAGTATAAGCAGCATTTTCGGGACCAATGACATGTCAAAAAATTAAATGGCTTCAATCCCCTTTATTCTTGTAACTGTAATGTTAGATTTAGGAAGGTTCCTTAATTAAGTGAACCCCATTAATTCCACGTGTGTTACTCACCCACCACCTCTCCTATTTATATGGAGCTTAGAGAGGGGTATTGGTACGACTTTAAAAAGAAATAAATCTCTAAAAAATGTACCATGATGCTAACCACTTGGAGGATGAGACCAGTTCCAGCGAGTGGTGTGGAGTGCCCCCAAATCACAAACCGACGACGATGATAATGGAGTTCCGTTGATCAACATCAGCAAACAAATATTCCAGGTTGGGGGTTTATTTTGAAGTTTTCATTGATGAATTAAATTTCTCTCCCACTTGATATCATGTAACATGGAGGGCACAGGACAAATGAACAAGTCTCAAACTCTCTGTCGCTTCGTTCTTCATGTGAACTTCGGGGAACAACTTCCAACTTGATGGCAACAGAAAATAGCTGGACACGCTAGGATAGTGATAGTGAGGAAGAGTCGTAGGTGTAGACAACACCAAGAATGGACATCGGATCATGCCCGGTGACCCACGGATGAAACCTCCAGCACGCCATGTCGGTGGCGGTCGACAGTGACTGGAGAAGACTACTGGAAACCAGCCACGGGTGGTGGAAGGTGGCGTGCGACGGTGTGTCGTAGTGGCCAAAGGTGTCCGGCCCGAGCCTGCCATGCGGGACAAGGGAGGCACCTGCAACTGCTTCCAGAGAAAGCAGTTGCAGCCAGCAAGCCGCAGCAGGAAGGTGCGGCAAGGCGCAACCCACGCTGCACCGCATTGGCAAAACCCCAGTCGGCCAAATGGCCAACTATTAATTGTGGGGGGGCAGCACCCCACAGACTGGCGAACGACCTCTCAAGCACGGGGTCAGCGGGATGCAACGGTCTACCTCCGGGTAGCTTGAGCCAGTGCAGGCCGGCCAAGCGGATTGTACCCACCCAGCGGGCTAGACCCACCAATGGTTCGGGCTAGACCCATTGCCTAACCGGCTGGACCCGCGACCCGACGGGCCAGCGCAGGTGGGTCGAGCCCCACCCGGCGAGCCGGGCCAACGACGGACCCGACCCAAAAACCAAATACGACTAACCCAATGGGCCAGACCCAATGAATCAGGTCGACCCTCTATGGGTCAGACCCGGGCAGAGACACGTAGACCCTAGGACCCATTGCATCGGGCTGGTCTGACCGAGTCAGACTGGGGCCATACCCAACCGTTCCCCATATAAATAAACGCTTGTAACTGATGAACTAGGTGTCCGATTGATAGTCCATCAGTGGAATTGGGTCCCCTTTTGGTAATCAATCCCTTTTACATATTCTGGGGGCCTAACCGAGTCTCTCTAGACCGAGGTGTGATCACCCCCATCTCACGAAAAGGATGCAACTAATAGATTGGGAATCCAGTTGACATTACGTCTATTGTGATAGAACCATTAGGATGAGGAGGTACTTTTGAAATACTCAATGAGATTTTGGGATAAATATCGAGTATGGTTGGGTTGGATCGACTCCAATTCCAACCAGGCCCTCGGTACTAAAATTCCAATAACTTAAAGATCAGGAGTCCGATCGACATGTCGAATTTTGCGTTGGGGCCCTTATGACATGTAAAATCATTGGGTTACATTTCATGGGACTTCAGAACAATTGAAATATAATCAATTTCTTGAGGAGTGGTTCTCCCAGAATCAAGCGTGCTATGAGCGAAAATCTAGTGGCTAGCAGTGTGGCGGAGGTTGGAGACAGATCATACGGAGGTTAGTATTGAGCGATCCTATGTGGGTCAGCAACAATCCTATGTGGGTAAGATCATATGTGGGAAAGTGCTTAGAATTCCTATGTGGATCAGTTCATACCGATCTTGTGTAGGTCAGATCTTATGTGGGTCAGTGCTTAGTGATCCTGTGTGGGTCAGCACATACTGATCCTGTGTGGGTCATTGTGGGGGTTAGTACCTATCGAATCTGGGTGGGTCGGATCCTCTATGGGTCATTGTAGGGGTTAGTACCTATCGATCATATGTGGGTGAGACTCTGTATGGTTATAAAAAGTGTCTCTAGATAAAATAAGATGATCTAGCTTCACGAATGATCATCTGTGCTTCTATACTTCACTAATTTTTTGTATGAGTTGAGACTCTGTTTGAGGTGTGTCTTTTTCTTTGTGCTTTGTGATTGATATCATGCTTTGTGTTTTTCCTTTTTAGAATTCTATGAGACCTTCAGGGGTATTGAGGTCCCTACTTAGTATTGTTATACTCACCCTCGAACAGGCTTCACCCACACCTTTTTTTGTCTTGTGCAGATGACGAGCCGCTAGGTTGAGACTTGAGCAAGCTAGGACCAGGTTGTACACCGAGGAGATTGGATGACGTGGAGAGCAGTGGAGATGATTTGTACCTACCATTCATATTGTATTCTCCATGGATGATCCAGTAGTTGTTTTCTCATTTAATTTATAGTTGTACTTTTCAGATGGGCTTTTATTCCAGCCCATTTACATTTAGTACACTTTTTACAACAAAATTTTACTTTATGGTTGCTTCGTTTTGTGTTCTTGACTTGTGTGTTTGTATAGGTTTGATGTCAATTCCTTCCCATTCTAGGGATACACCTTTTTGGTGCTAGTCACCAACCCTTGGCCTATGGAAGGCAGGCTTGGGGTTGTCACAGCACAGGCCCCATGGGACGGGTTGTGACAAAGTGGTATCAGAGGAGTCGGTTCTACCGAAGAACTATGACTCAGATATTTTTAATGGTGTTGTAGTGTTAAGTGTTTTGATTGTGGTTTTCAGTTTAGGGAATCCAGTTTTGGTGCGGCAGATGATGTATCCATACACAAGGAACCTGAATTCTAATTTTCAACTTGGTGCACGAAAACACTGATTGCGTGTGTTTTGGAAATGTTTTACTTTGATCTGTTTTGAGTCATCTCAATAGGTATAACCTTTTGACCATGTTTCATCTTTATTATCTTTCAATATTCATCCATGGAGACAGCCAACGGGGATTTCTAAGAGAGTACATGATGAAGACCCACCAAGCGATGAGGATCTGGTGTAGGGCCCTCTTACTGTGTTGGAACCTTTGGGTGGTGTACCAAAAGAACCACCACCCATTGGGAAGCAGTTACCACCAACTACACTAGAGGGTGGTGCACACTTATTGAACGTGTTGCATGATTTCTAGTGGTAGAGGCCTCCATGGTTTTGAGGCGAGACAGATTCCAAGGAAGCTGAGGACTGGCTGAAGGCTATGGCTAGAGTTTTCTGCCTAGTGGAGACACCCATAGAGAAGATGGTGATCCTAGCTTCTAGTATTTTCCGGTGTGTGACCATAAGGATTGAATTTAGGGTGAAGATGCTTGGGTACATGGAGCATTGCTCGAGATGGGACCTTTGGGTAGTGTGCCAGCTATATCACTAACCGTTGGTCAGCAATTACAACTGGCGGTACTGGTAGAGGACACATGTAGACTTAGTACCATACACATTGTTCAGCATCAGATACCCCTCAGGTTCTAAGGCGAGCCAACTCACAAGCGGATAAGGAATGGCTTGAGGAGGTGGGATAGTCTCCATCTAGCCAAGGAACTATTCCATCAGATGGTGGTCCTAGTAGAGAGAATTCTACATGGATCAGCAGGATGATGACAGGGTTTAGATTACCCTGGTCATGAAAATAGGTGTCTTTTCTGTATAAAATCTTGAGAACTTTCCTCAGAGAAGGGGGTCTCATTCCCTAAATATATAAGGTGTGATTGTTCCCTAGAGCTTCTACAGCTTTGGCAGGACAACATATCAGTAGCTGAGTATTCATCGAGGCATACCAACCATCCTAGGTACTCATTGAAGATAGTATGGTCAGTGCTTCCGGTCTCATCCCTCTGAGATAGGTGTGTTTAGCATCATCCGAGAAATCAATATTCCTCTATGCATTCTTAATTATGTTAAGGTGCTAGAGAGAACCTTTGTGTTTGAATTTTCTTTGGCTGAGTGGATACAACTAGTGAATATTAGCAATGGGAAAGTAAGAAACTGATGCCATTCTTAGAGACTTGGGTGTGTGAAAGGTTTTGGGAAGAGGAAGTGATAGGGACAGATGAATCTACAGGGAAGATGATGTGGAAGTGGAGCTAGGAGAGCTGCATGAGGTGGTATACATTTCGAAATGTTATAAACACCCCCCCCCCCAATGTGGTCCCTACTGCGCTCAAGGAGCTAGAGGATACGGGAATGGAGTAGCTGCAAGTTGTCCAGAAGTGTGACCCAAGGGCTCCATCAATTATTCTAGGTATGGTTTATGTCTAATACTAGTTGTCGTATTAATAGACATAGGTACCAATCATTCCTTCATGCCACAAATCTTGTTCAAGTCCTAGAGTTTTTGGTTAAACCGATGACTTGACACGTACATCTGGAGATACCTTTGGGAGGAGACTCGATAATCACACTTATTCCAATGATGTGATCTAACCCTTGAGGAGAGAGATTCATTTGGAAACTCTTGGTAGAAGCATCAAGGCCTTACGACGTTAGTTTGGGTATGGACTGGACATCCAAAGTTCATACTCAGATTGAATATATTAAGAAAAAAATGATGCAGTATATCTACAACATTGGAATGGGGTTTTCCTTGGTCAATGAAAAAAAGGAAACCCAGACAGCACATGATATATGTGGAAATAGTGGGTGCCCTAGACCAAACTATGTAGTACTTTATATTACCATATCATGTGTACAGTTAGCTATGCATGATGTTATCTTACCATTATAGAGCAGACTTTTCTACATCCACTATAATAATGGTAATGTCCAAAGGTTAGTTGTCATGTCGAGAGGTTATAGCAGATCCCAGGCTATAATGAGAACCTCGAGATACAATGACATTGATCTTAAATATACGTTCTATAGTCTAGATACATCTTTCTAAATGGACATAGTATATGTCTGACTATCAGGTGTTGGGGGCTCATAAGCATTGAGACTTCTTCTCATGAAGTTATAACATGGTGATCTCTAGTAGTGAGATCATGAGGACAGACCTGGAAATAGGAACACCACATTTTTTGGGTGTCATTAGTTGTTCCTATCAACAGACATGTGTATTGGTCTCCTGACTTGAGACCATTACCAATGTATATCATTTAATTACGTACTTTGATGCAAGGAGAAAACCATGGCAGTAATGTCGTGACGAGTTAGTTTGTGTTGGGTGCGTCGTTGGTGGTATGACATTGGTTGAATGGTCAAAAAAATGATTTTTTTCTTCCAAGTTTAGGAAGTTGTATATCTTAGGCCTGGTTGATCAGGATGGTGCCGCCTTCATAAGTCTTTGGCCAAAGTAGTAGAAAGTAAAATCCATCCAGATAGATCAAAAAATAATAAAGCAAGATAAGGATAATGACACAAGAGTGTGTCCTACTTTATGAGATATTTAATGGCAAAGAGACAATAGTACACAGTCAGTGTTCATAGGTTGGTAGTCATTGCAATGACTATCCTTATCTCTTTAGGGGCCATGACAGGTTGCTAGACCATGCTCTTGGTCTGTGGATTTTATTCACTATTATTGAAATAAGGTCTTAGAGGGTCACACACAACATCGTATTCAAGATTCCACACTTATTCAATGGAATAGTAATATTGGACATGGTGGGGCCCACCACTGGGGTCTGAGTGTTGTCCAAAGTACTGATCACATAAAAAATTAAATAAATTCATTAATATTCAAGTTATGAATATTTGTGATTATTTAATGTATTTATGAGTTTACTAAATATGAGAAAATATTAATCAAAGGAATATTATTTTAATATTCCAAGGTTCGTTTAATATTAAGAGAGACAACGAGTCGAGTTAAATGGTTGATATTTTATCACGTAATATATTTCATATATATTATAAGTATGTGATAAAATTAATAAATAATATTGATGTAGTTTTAAGTCTTCATAGTTATTTATTTAGTGGACGTGGAATTAATGGGGGTCGGGGAACCCAACCGGGTAATTTCCAAAATCCGCTAATAATAGAGGAGTGGGGCTCAAGTGCAAAAACTATTCATGACATTTTGGCCTGAGCTCCTCTCTCCTCCTACTCTCTAGAGAGAAAAGTTGTCGATCCGTGCTCGGATCGAGTTTCTTCTCATGGATCATAAGATTGACGATGCAGTGATCATTGGGACGTCGAATATATCTTCATATCACCGCGCTACCACCCGAAGTTCAAAGATCTACGTTCTAGAGAATTTCTGAAGTGCGTGTGGATTATCTAGAGGGATCCTGCTATGGATCCTTCATGCAACGATCACCGATGATAAGTTGCAGTCAAAAACGGCTTCGGATCTGAAATGGGTAGTTTTTCTATTTATTTTTGTGCTCCTTACAATTTAAAAGAGATCCTTGGACCTCTCCAGGGCTCAGATCGTCGGCGACGACAAGTTTCGTCATCCCGCTGATGAAAAATTTTAAAATCCCCAGCCCACCAGCTTCCGCTACGGGTCTTGGAAACATTACAGTTGTATCAAAGGTATCGCGTATATTTTCTGAGCCAAATAAAATTAATTTGCATAAAATTATGTATAGGGTTTAAAAATGGTCAAAATGGATCGAACCGCATTTCAATCCGATTTCAAATGACCAAGATATGGTCATTTGAAATTTATGGAATGGATCGTGTTCGTGTTTTACTCGGGATTTAAATTTTGTTGATTATTTCCATTTATCGAAAGAAATACATGTTTTTTATGAAATTATAACTATAATAATTAGAATTATTATCATTATAATTATTATTATTATTATTATTATCATTATAATTATTATAATTATTATTATATATATAATAATAATATTATAATTAATTATTATTATTATATGATTAAAATAATAATAAATTATTATTATATTATAATAATTTGTGTGTTATTCTAATAAAAGGCTAATATCAATTATAATAACATTAAAAAAAGGGGGTGAGATGACTTGACCTGCTGATCAAGTCTTAAAAGAAAATAAAAAATGAAAGGGGGCAAAGAGAGACTTCAAAAGAAGTCTTAAAATTTAAAAAAAATAAAAAAAGTGGGTTGGCCTGTGGAATGAAACACAAAAAAATGGAGGAGAAGGGGGCAGCCCATGGAAAGAACAACAAAAAAAGGGAAATAGTAGGGGTCTAGTGGACTCTTGTCTCCTGCTCAGGCTGAACAAGGAAGGCGCAGAGGCACCTCACCTCCACGTCGGCCACCCCGCTCCTCTGCACGCTAGCACCGGCCACCCGAGGGGCCTCCTCAGGCCGTCTCCCGCATGGAGCACGACTGCTGCACCGGGACACCACACAGGTGTGGTGAATGTAGCGCTGCACAACGTCTTCTCTTGCGCGACGCACAGCTGCAGGCACCGCCTCCACCAGACCTCGTCACATGCCCCTCTCCAGACGGACCAGACCCTAGAAGATCCCCCTTCTGGTCTGCTTCTCCTCCACCGGAGACACACCCCTCTCCTACTGGGAACCCGCTCACCCATCCCCTCCTCCGCCGCAGCGCCGGGGATCCTCCTCGGCCAGTACAGTGTTGTCGCACCCCGCAACATCTCCAAGAAGGTCCTGGCCATCTGCCTCTTCCCTCGCGCACTGCCTGCACACACAGGTCGAGCCACCGCTGGGTTTCATATGGACGAAACCAGCACAGCAGTAGTAGGCCGTCGTCCACTCTTCGGTTCTGGCCGAACTCCACAACGACCATGGCCGAAGCGACCCGTCTTTTGTGCAAGCTTGCCTCGGCGTTGGGCCGGCCTCCGTACAGCGCACAGCCTAACCATAGGGTTGCTCCAAAAGCCTCCTCGGCTACCCGGCCATGCCTTGTTTGAACCCTCCCATCAGAGACCAAATTGGTCGGAAGCCTCCCGATTACCTCGCGCTGCAAGACTCTACAGCGCCGCCATTACAGCTCGGCTCCCACGGGTGCCCCTGCCTCCGGCCGCCGCCCGGTCCTCCTAGCGGGCAGGTAACCCCTGACTCGGGTTTAGTTAAATCAATTAATAGAATTAATAGAATTAATATATTAATATATTAATATATTAATTGTAGTGAAAATATATTTTAATACTCGAGGTTAAAATTAATTTAATTTTTGTAATTAAATTAATTAATTTAATTTTAAGTATTAAATTAAAATTAATTACATGACCGATAATTGATTAAATTATTTGAATTTATTAATTGATTTAATTTAATTTAATTAAATAACCCTCATATTTATTTGTGCATTTTATTTTTTAATCGCGCTGTTGTTACCCGACTACTGGTCTTGAGCATTGTCCCCATATGTCTTCTTTTTGTTTATTTAATTAGTTAATTAACTGCGTGGGATGTCTGTAAATTAATTTAATGACGGTCTGCACATCGTCTATATTTTGGTTAAAATGTATAAGGACCTGTGTGTCCAATTTATTTTATGCACATTTATACCATATTCCCCCTCGCCTGCATGCGAGTAAACATGTACCACAGACAGAGACGATACAAAGACGTGAGGTGGACCCCACCAAGATGAGGAAATACTCCAAGACATAACATGGACTCCACCAAGATGAGGCGATGCTCCAGATGAGAAGCAGATAGACAAAACAGGTTGAGATACATCTAGTGTCAATTTTCAACGCAGGTATGATGCCCCTTAGGTCGTTTAGATGCTCAAGACTAGTTGGGTTGTAGATTTCCATTAAGCATTTATTTATTATTTTATGCATTTTAGAATAATGGGAAAAATACATAAAATAATAGATAATAAAATGCATAAATAAGTGGCGTATGTTTTTCTATTAAAGTTTGGTTATGGGCGCGACAACATAGATGAACAAGTTTAATAGAAATGGATCACATTCGTCGAGAGAAACCAATAAAACCCTCAAAGAAAATATTAAGTCACAAACAGCCTTCCATCATTCAAGTTTTAAAAAAACCGGGTGTTTGAGTGCTGGTTCATGCCTTAGCTGAGGGTGCTCTTACTACCGGGGAGTTCTTATTCATGTGGTGGGTTGACTTAACTAAAATTGTAGCAATGAAATTGCCTTAGCTAGCTTGTTGTAATTTTAAAGGCAAGCGTTGAGTAAATCAATAAATGATTTTTGAAGCTGGTACTTCACTCAAAAGATCAAGGAACTGTGAGATAATGTGGTTGGATAGTCAAAATCCTACCTTAGACCCTCCGAGTAGTGGTGTTTCCCTAGATTGTAGACTATAAGGGAGGTTTAGGGATTAATGCCACTAGATTACTCAATAGTATTCCGATTCTAGTACAGAGGGTTCCTAGAAATCAAAAAATTAGTGGGAGACATTTAATGATTAAATAATCAGTAATTTCACATTAGGTAATCACATAAAAGTACAATCTTCTAAAGTGTATTTGTAGATAATGACGAGAAATGCCATAATAAAACTTCAATAAATATTAGACAATGTTAATGTCTAAACCTAAGCACGAATTTCCTAAATGTAGTATAGGTGCTTGTGCACATTACTACTACAATGGAAATTCAAGGTGCTTGTGTCCCAACCTGTTAAGCCACCTCAAGAAGCGAGGGTGTAAAACTGCTTTCAGGAGACTCGTGAATAAAGCATATGATGGTTCTGTCATAATTCTATCATCAAATTCTGATGTTAGTTGTGGTCTCTACATCAAGACCTGGATTATGATCACATGTAGTCTCATCTCCAAGATCCTTTTGAGGAGAAAGTGAAACAAGATTTTAATGTGATGGTCGCACCCGGTTAGTGTAAAGTGAAAGACAGTTCACAATCTTTCATGCCATCCAATTTCTTATACCTTTTACACTCAATTACTCTATTTTTGTTTAAGGATACAAACAAACGGTATGGAGTAAGTGATTCATTACTTTTTGGTTATATTCTCCAAGTAATAAGAATATTAGAGACTATGCCATCTTTTATTCTTATGGCGAATACATTGAATGAAAAGGAGAAAAGGCTTATAGAATGTTACGCCAAAGACACCTTCGTCATGTCCTTCAATGAAAATTGTTTGGTTATTTAACAGGAGGTTATTTGCATCACATAATGAAATGAACTCATGGATGTTTAAAAACTAAAATACAAGAATCAAGTGTCCGCTTCTCATTCAGTTTATATTCATCAAATAAAAGTATTGTTTTCTCAAATAATTCTTGGGTATTAAAATACAATATGCTTTTCAGATATATGTATTGAAATACAATAACCAAGTAAGTAGTGAAACATTACAAGAAGTAAAGTGTCTTCTTTAAGCAGCTGAGAAAGGGTGATTCCTATGTCAGTGGGGAGAAACACATAACTTCTAATTTCCAAGTGATTGATTCAAGATGAAAAAGTTGTTGAGTATAACCAAAAAATTTATCTCACATGCCATTTTGGTCATGATGAGACATTTTTTCATGTTTTGGAATGAATGTTTTTTTTGGTAACATACTCAACAAAATAGTTCGGACATACTTGAATCAAAAGCAATACATGATGAATATACAATGTAAGACCTACCCAATTGTGGCAATGTGATTATTTGTCAAGTAAAACTAAAATAAGACATCAAATATACACCAAGTATGGTATTTAGGCTTGGCACAGCTAAACACCTATGGAATTATTGACACCATTAGTTTAGACAAAGAAACCTTTAGAAATAAAGGTATGCGACAAAGCTTCCAAGGTTAGTTCAACACGAGAGTGTGAACTATTCCAAAGAAATCCATAGGTAAAGATACTTCATAAGATTCCTTTATTTCATTAAGGAATGTACCCATGAAGTATAATTTTGGTCAGAAGATATGAGTTGCTTCGGATCGGCAGGCCAAAGAATATCTTGACCAAGAAATCATGGATCAAGATAATGTAGTGTGGAGTAATTCCTAAACGCATGTTACCTTATCTACATCACCGTGTTGATGTTAATAATGAGGATCAATGATAAAGTCTTACATATTAACATTGGTCAACAAAACATGTAGCATGGAGCAATTCTTAAATGCATATGTTACACATCAAAGTTATGAAGTAAGTTTTATCAACATTTCAACTTGCAGAAACTTCCATCATATTTCAAAATGTGATTTGAAAATAACAGCATAAACCCATAACCAATATGCCAACTAAAATGAAAAATGGATATAATACAAGTCATAGTATGATGGAAATCCATTATTTCATAAATCATGTGTTAGGATACAAAGAGTTTGTTTAAAAATAAACAAGAATGCATCAAGCTGAACACATGGTGAATCTAAGTAATTATCCTAATAGTTGCTTAGGATATTATATAAATCCCTAAGATATAAAAGATGTAGTCAATTATTAGACTAAATTTCTATACAAGGGTGCACATCTCTATTAGAGATAGTGGGAGATGAATTGACTTGGACTTAGTCAATGCTTTGGATGCACAGATGTTTGGCATAGGGAACAAGTTCCACAAGTACATGTGGAATAGGAATGTTCTAGTGACACATACTGCATAAGAAGAATGAAACCATGGTGATGGTTTTATATTCACCACGGTTGGTGATATATATTATTCATTAAGAATAGTAAATCTTACAAGTAAGCAGTATATGGAAACGAGATAAGATTGACAAGATCAACTAAAATTCAATAATGGATTCCATGTATCAAATTATAATGGGGATTATAAATTGAATACTACGGTGGGTATTTAAATGAAATGATACATGGATGGTACAAGTATGGTACCAATAAGTCTTGATTGGTTTTACCAAGTTGGTATGCCTAAATCTATTAGAATATTACTTGTCATAGCTGAACTTCTATGATCATTTTATTGGTCATTGGATGTCAAGATCATATTTCATGGAAGGTGTCTATACGACGCAACCAGAAAGAGCTGATGACATCAAATGATGCCAATAAGGGTTAAAAGTTAGTGAAATCCAATTCTAGATTAAAGTAAGCCACAAGATCTTAGAAAATTCAATATAAATGAATCTTTTCCTTGTCCTTACCAAAGGATAGTGGGAGCGCCACTGTTTTCCAAGTGAAATATGTTCGGAAACATAGGTAAAATAGATTTTGATCTTACAGAGATCAGGTTAAAATCAATTCTCTAATGATTGACTTCAAGTAGCAACCTAAGTTCTAGAGAAAATGATCCATTGAGGTATATCCAAAGGTTTCTTGGTCCTATTCAATAATACATATAGTGACATTGTATTTAAAAATACAATTTGGAACAATTCCAGTTCAGAATTGTTGCCTCTGTCACATGGATTAATCTCTCCAGGTTAACATGTTTGGAGCATGTGTAGAGATTAAAGTTTTGAATTGATACCATGTGCTTTAGCGATGGATCAATCACATATTCCATAATATGTACAATAATTGATACTGCTAGGATATAATTTATTATAGGCAGATATCAATTATTTCCAGGAGCACTGCAAGTGATGCCGTCAGAACTATCATTTTGTACTTCGGCAAGTACAAATGATATGTACCTGTAATATGGATAGGAAGGTATAATAGTTTTTGTGGGCCAAAAACTAGTAATCCTTATATCAATTTGATCTAGTATCGCAGTTAGGAAAAGGAGATGAGCGAGTCAAGCTCATAAAAAACTTGTGGTAGCCATACCTACAAATACCGAGTACGTTACACCTTCTAAGGTAGCTACAAAGTAGTTATAAATCGCAATGATTTGACCCAGTTCATGGATTCTCACCTAGTGAGAAAAGTATTATCATAATAATAATTATGATATTCTTACTAGCCAAGTTGTCAAGTTATGACAATGGAAAAAATTAATATACTCATAGATACTGTATCTTGAGAAGTTTTACTCAAGCATATGAGGTCGCATATAGCAGATATGCCATGCAGTGCAAACGTCGAAGGCCCAGTAGTTAAAGCCATTACTCATCAGAAGCATGGAATTTATCATGTGAGTAGCTAACAAGTTTATTTAGCAAGTTGGCTCTAGTGAAAGTGGGAGTGTTGAAATAGTGGGTTCCCTAGACCCAACTATGTAGTAATTTTGATTACAATATCATGTGTACAGTTAGCTATGCATGATGTTATCTTACCAATATAGTGCATAATTTTCTGCGCCCACTATAATAATGGTAATGTCCAAAGGTTAGTTTTCATGTTAAGAGGTTATAGCAGATCCTAGGATATAATGAGAACCTCAAGATACAATGACATTGATCTTAAAAATATGTTTAATAGTCTATATACATCTTACTGACTGGACACAGTAGATGTATGACTATCAGGTGCTGGGGGCTCATAAGCATTGAGACTTCTTCTCATGAAGTTCACACTTGGTGATCTCTAGTAGTGAGATCATGAAGACTGACCCATCAATAGGAACACCACATGTTTTGGGTGTCATTGGTTGTTCCTCTCTACGAACATGTGTATTGGTCTCCTGACTTGAGACCATTACCAACGTATATCATTTAATTACATACTTTGATGCAAGGTGAAAAACATGGAAGTAATGTCGTGGAGAGGTAGTTTGTGTTGGGTGCGTCGTTGGTGGTATGACGTTGGTTGAATGGTCAAGAAAGGATTTTTTGCTTCCAAGTTTAGGAAGTTGTATATCTCAGGCCTGGATGATCAGGATGGGGATGCCTTCATAAGTATTTGGAAAAAGCAGTAGAAAGGAAAATCCATCCGGATATATCAACAAATAATAAAGCAAGATAAGGACGATAACACAAGAGTGTTTCCTACTTTATGAGATATTTAATGGAAAAGATACAATAGTACACAGTTAGTGTTCGCAGGTTGGTAGTCATTGTAATGACTATCCTTATCTCTTTAGGGGCCATGATGGGTTGCTAGACCCCGCTCTTGGTCTATGGATTTTATTCACTACTATTGAGATAAGGGCCTAGAGGGTCACACAAAGCAGCGTATTCAAGAATTAGCACCTATTTAGTGGAATACGAATATTGGACAGGGTGGGTCCCACCACTGGGGTCCGAGTGTTGTCCAAAGTACTGATCACCTAAAGAATTAAATAAATTCATTAATATTCAAGTTATGAGTATTTGTGATTATTTAATGTATTTAAGAGTTTAGTAAATACTAGAAAATATTAACCGAAGGAATATTATTTTAATATTCCAAGGTTCGTTTAATATTAAGAGGGACAGAGAGTCGAGTTAAATGGCTTAGATTTTATCACATAATATATTTCATATCTATTACAATTATGTGATAAAATAAATAAATAATATTGACACATTTTTAAGTCATCATAGTTATTTATTTAGTTGACGTGGAATTAACGGGGGTCGGGGAACCCAACTGGGTAATTTCCACAATCATCTATAAATAGAGGAGAGGAGCTCAAGTTAAAAAACTATTCATATCATTTTAGCCAGATCTCCTCTCTCCTCCCACTCTCTAGAGAGAGAATCTGTCGATCCATGCTCAGATTGAGTTTCTTCTCACGCATCGTAAGATTGACGATGCAGTGATCGTCGGGTGTCAAATATTTCATCAGATCACTGCTCTAGCACCCGAAGTTCAACAATCAGCATTCTAGCGGATTTATGAACTGTTTGTGGACGATCTAGAGGGATCATGTTATGGATCCTTCATGCAACGATCATTGACGACAAGTTTCAGTCGACAACGGCTTCAAATCTGAAACAGGTAAGTTTTCTATTTATGTTTGTGCTCCTTACAATTTACGCGAGATCCTCGAGCCTCTACGGGGCTCAGATCGTCGGTGATGACAGGTTTTTTCTTCCCTCGGACAAAACATTTTAAAATCACTGACCCACCAGGTTCCACTACAGGCCCCCAAAACCTCATTATAAACACATGTATAGGAGGGTTCAGCTGATCACTCTTGAGTCGGCCAGCCTTACCCTCGTGGCAGCAGGAGTTTTCAGTTTTTAGTACCCAACACTAGTGGTAGAGTGTGGGGACATCTTTTTAAAATATGTTTCCAGGATAACCTCCCCGAAGGGAAAGGGACTTCTACTTTGGCTAGGTACTACTTGATATTTTCATCTGACTTTCCCTGGGTAGCGGCACCCTTTTCAGCTTTGAAGAAGAAGGGGGATCCTTTCTTATGGATGGAGAAGTGTTAGAAGAGCTTTCAAGAGCGAAGACCGAGACTGACGAGTGACACCATATTGAGGCTATGAGGAGAGGTAATTGGGTATGTAGTATAAAACAATTCATCTAGGACTAGACAAGGTTGTTTCATGATATAGGAGAGGGTAGGGGTCGCTTACGACTCACGGAAGTTGATACAGCATGAGCAGAAATATGCTACTCATGACCAGGAGTTAGCAGTAGTGGTCTTTGCACTGAAGATGTGGTGACACTACTTGATGGGTGAATGTTTTACTGTTTACTCTGATCACAAGAGTCACAGGTGTATCTTCTCATAGAAGTACATGAACCTAAGATAGTGACTAGGGTTGGAGTTCCTCAAAGACTATGACTTTGAGAGAGTATATAACCCTAGGAAAGAGAATGTTGTTGTAGATGCACTCAGTAGGAGGTCTGGTCTACAACTGCTGAGTCAGGCGTCATAGCAGCTAGTCCCACTGCGGATATCCTTTGTGGATAAATATGGAGTATATTACATCTAGTCTATCACTGTCACTCCCCCAAATCATCTTTGAGTTAGGGAGGCACAGCTTGGGGACATTGACTATGAGGTCCAAAGTGCTCAAATATACTTAGGATGACCTCTTAAAGGATTTTTCGAAGGTGGGGAGCACATCGTTATCTTCAGAGGATAAACCGTGGTATTAGTGACTCTTCGGAAGGTGGTGTTTAGGGAGTTCCATACATCCCCTTTAACGGTACATCCCAGAGTGGTAAAGAGGTACCAGGACCTATGGCGTCAGTACTAGTGGACAGGGATGAAGGAAGCAGTGGAAGAGTATGTATCATGATGCCTCACTTCTTAGCAAGTGAAGAGTGCACAGATATGGTAGAAATATTATTCTGATTGGAGAAATAGACCCTTGGAGTCTGAGGACGGAGATCATGTCTTCCTATGGTTCTCACCCCGATGAGGATTGCGGAGGTTTGGACAGGGCAGAAAGCTATCTCCAAGGTTCATCAGACCTTTCTAGATTCATAGTAGAGTGGGAAAGGTGGTGTACCATCTATCTCTTCCCCCCACATATGCTCTGGGTTTATAATGGTTTCCATGTGTCACAGCTGAGGATATGTGTACATGATTCATCGCACGTTTTCTACTAGAGCGAGTTAGACTTTAACAATGGGGCGACATTTACAGAGTTCCCGGTGGAGATAGAGAATTGAAAAAACTGATTCCTTTGTGGATGGTTGATCCCTATGTTGTGAGTTTGGTGGCAGCATGAGAACCTCCCAGAGAGCACATGGGAGCAGGATGCTCCGATTCGTGCTCAGTACCCTCATTTGTTTGATTTGCATTTGTTTTGGATTTCTGGGACATAAATCCCTAAGCTGAGGAGAATATAATGTCTTGAAATTTTTGTATAATTTTTTTATTATTATAAGGAATTATTTTGAGATAGTGAAATCTGACGGCTTATGATTCTGAGACCCAGAGTTCCCAAAATGATCCATTGAAAAATGTTAAGTTTAAAATAGCGTGCGTGAGTGGTTTTCCTGAAAAGTGTTGTAACACTTAAATGGGTGCTAGATTAGAAATATGAGGGCACCGTTGTGTCCAGGATAATGGGTTTACCCTAGTTGTGACTTAAGTTTAGTTGGTGTAGGTACCTAGTGAGAAAACCCAAAAATTGCATAACTATAAATAAAATAACTGGATAAAGATATTTTATTTTTCAAATGCTTGTAACTCACAAACGATGACATAGATTAAAAATATGAGACAACTGGTGAGCTCGTGAGGGTATGCTTTCTTTAGGAAGATACAAATATTTCTCGGTGCAGACCAACTATAAAAGTTAGTTTTTGGTAGTAAATAAAATAATTAAGTAAAAATTATTTTATTGTTAAAATTCATAACTTCTAAAGGGTAAATCGGATTGAAAATCCAAGAGTACTGTTGAATTTCTTGGTTTGTGTTTCTGTTAGACATAGCTTAACCTCAACTGGCGTGGTTCTAGAGTGACTGTTAATAATTTTTTGAACGTTTTTTCAGGTACATTCAGCAAACACATGGGTAGTGTTTTCTATCTTTTGACTCATTGTTGTGATAAAAAATACGATAGAACTATTGAATCCGTAGAACCGAGATTCTCTTAAGGGAGGCTTCACTTCAACCACAGTTTTTCGAAAGAAGAAATTAGTTTTTGGACCTTTTTAGAGAATAATAAAATAGCATTTTTATTGTTATTTTATCTTTCTTTTCTCCAATGGATGAGAGTCATTGGAGGGACCAATGATATGTCAATCCATTAAATGGCTTGACTCCCCTTTATTCTTGTAACCTCACCATTGGAATTAGGATGTTCCCTTCATTAAATGAACCCCATTAATTCCATGTGGGTTACTCAAACACCACCTCTCCTATTTATATGGAGCTTGGGGTGGGGTATTCGCATCGCTTCACCAAGCAACGAAGCTCTGGAAAAGTACTGTGACACCAACAACTGGGAGGATGAGATAAGTTCCAATGAGCGGTGATGAGCGCCATTGAAGAACAAACCGACGATGACGACAAAGGAGTTCTATTCATCGACATCAATGAGAGACTCTTCCATGTAGGGGGTTTATTTTGACGTAGTCTTGGTTGAATAAATTCTCTCTCCTACTTGATATTATGTAATGTGGAGGGCGCGGTCCAAACGAACAAGGCTTGAACACTCTACCTCTTTGTTCTTGATGAGAACTTTGAGAAACAATTTTCAATTCGACAGAAACATAAAATAGAAGTTCATGCTATGATGGTGATAGTGCGGAATAGTTGTAGGCATAGATGACACCATGAACGGTCACTGGAGCATGCCTGGGGACCTGCGGAAGAAATCATTGGTGCACCATGTCGGTGGCTGTGGAAGTAGCCGAAGAAGACCCACGACCACCGGCCATGGGTAGTGGAAGGTGGAACGCAATGGTGGCCCACGGAGGCCAATGGTGGTTAGCCTAAACTGGCTGTGTGGGACAAGGGTGGTGCTCGCAAGCGCCGCTGGCGGAACCGGCCATGCCTAGCATGTCACGGCAGGAAGGTGGGGCATGGCTCGTGCCGCGTCGCATTGGCGAAACCTTGGTCGGCCAAACGACCAATCGTTAATTATGGTGGGGCAGTGCCCCACTGGCTAATGAATATCCTCACAAGCGTGGGGCCAGCGGGATGAAACGGTCTGCCTCCGGTAAGACTGAGTCGGCACGGGCGGCCAAGTGGACCAGACCTACCCAGTGGGCTAGACCCTTCAGTGGGTCGGGCCAGGCCCGCGGCCCGATGATCTAGAAAAGGTGGGCCGAACCGCACCCGGTGGGCCTAGCCAACCGCATCCCAAGCCTACGAACCCAACTAGGCCAGACCCAGTGAATCGAGCCGACCCTCTATGGGTCGGACCCGGGTGGGGACAGGTAAACCCTAGGACCTGTTGTATCGGGCCAGGCTGAGCAAGTCACACTAGGACCAGACCCTACCAGCCCCAAATAAATAAACACACATGACTGATGAACCAGGTGTCTAATTGACATGTCATCCATGGCATTGGGACCGCTTTTGGGAAGCCATCCTTTTGGAATATTTTGGCAGGCCCAACCGAGTTGGGCTAGAACAAGGTGAGATCAACCCCATATCATGGAAAGGGATGCAACTAATATCTCGGGCATCCGAATGATGCATCATCTGTTGTGTTGAAACCCTTATGATGAGGCGGTTATTTTTAAATACTACATGAGTGTTTTGGAGAATGATGGAGTATGACTGGATTGGATCAACTATAAATCCAATCGGGCCCTCAGCACTATAATGCCAATAACTTAAAGACCAAGTGTTCAATCGATGCACCGTATTTTGTGTTGGGACCCTTATGACATGAAAAATCATCAGGTTACTTCTTTGTGGGACTTTTTTATGGTTGAAATAGGATTGATGTCTTGTGAAGTGGTTATCCTAGAATCAAGCATGCAATGAGCAGGAATCCAATGGCTGGTAGTGAAGCGGAGGTTAGAGACAGATCATACGGAGGTTAGTACTGAGTGATCCTGTGTGGGTCCACACTGATCCTTGTGGGTCAGATCTTGTGTGGGTCAGTGCATACCAATCCTCTATAGGTATGATCCTATATGGGTCAGTGCTCAATGATCCTGTGATGCTCAGGGCATACCGATCCTGTGTGGGTCAGATCTTATGTGGGTCATTGCAGGGGTTAGTATGTATCAACTTTGGGTGGGTCGGATCATGCGTGGATCATTGCAGGGGTTAAAACTGATCGATCATGTGCGGGTTAGACTCTGTATGGCTAGAAATAGTGCCTCTAGACAAAATAAGAGGATCTAGCTTCTCAATTGATCATTCGTACTTCTATACATTATTAATACCTGGTTTGGGCTAAGACACTATTTGAGGTGTGTTTATTTCTTTGTGCTTTGTGATTGAGATCATGCTTTGTGGTTTGAATTTGTGGAATTCTATGAGACCTTAAGGGGTCTCGGGGTCCCTACTGAGTATTGTTATACTCACCCCTACAAGGGCTTCACCCACACCTTGTTGTGTCTTATGCAGACAAAGAGCAGCTGGGTTGAGACTTGAGGGAACCTAGACCAGTCGGTACACCAAGGAGATTGGATGATATGGAGAGCAGTGGAGATGAGATATACCTACCCTTGAGGTAGGATCCTTGGTGGATGATCTAGGAGCTATTTTCTCTTTTCAGTTGTACTTTTACTTTTCAGTTGGTATTTTATTCCAGCCCCTTTACATTCAGTACACTTTTTACTGTAGTAGTTTACTTCATGGTTTCTCCTTGTTGTGTTCTTGGCTTGTGTTTTTGTACTGGTTTAATGGAAATGCCTTCCCATTCTGGGGATACGCCTTTTTGGTTCTAGTCGCCAACCCTTGGCCTATGGAAGGTGGGCTTGGGGTAGTCACGGAACGGGCCCCAAGGGATGGGTCATGACAGTGATTTTCAAAGAAATTTTATTTTCTTTAAGAAAAGCTCTAAATGATTTTTCATTCAAAATCATTTTTCATCTAAGATGACAACCTTTGATTTTACTAATTCTATACTAGGGTCATGTTCCAAGGATATCATTCTAATTATTTATATATATGGTTTATGTTTATGATGATAATATATTTAGAAAATCCATTTCACTCCCACGTGATATACCATGATAAAAGGCTTATGAAACCCACTTCTTTTTCCATAGGTTAAGATTTTAGGAAATGATTAAATGATTATAAAAACCAAATATTTTCTTGGGTTTTAATATGATGAATGTTTTATGATCTTATAGAACATGTATTTATGACTTTCATTGTGTGACGGTTGGGACCTATATCTCCCTCCATTGATTAGGTGATGATTAATTTTATATTATCTAAAAGGGTACATGGGGGTTTATCCCAAGCCCGATAGATAGTATATAGGATGTTATCCCAAGACCAAAAGATGGAAAACAAGGGGTTATCCCAACCCTGATGTAAGTACACTGGTGGTTAGCCCAAGCCTAACATGTTATTAATTCCATGGTGGGTATCATGACATAAGATTTTCTATACTTATGGTATAACACAATTCCATGTATTATGTCAATTTTATACTCCCATGTCTCATGTTCTTTGATTCAATTAGGATTCATGTCTTATGAAGATACAAGATTTATTTCAGGACTCATATTTATGATCTATGATATGAAAGGTATGGATTTCATATGCTATTATCACATTCTCATACCCATATGCTCATGTCATATTGATATATATATTGTTTACCCTAAATGATAATCTAATCTTGCAATTTATTATTTTTCCTTTCTACGGGATATGAAGAAAGGTATCATATAAGATATGAATAAGAAGGGTTCTAGTTAGGAATAACATAGTGGGAGATGACGTAGCTCACTTAGGGACCAGTTGCTTATGTGTCCATGTTTCCAAAGGCATTATATCTAAATGATTATAGCTTGGATCATTATGTTATATAATTAATATTCATCTAAAAAGATTTAATATCTATGTATGAGAAGTTTTGAATCTTTATGGAGGATCACCTCGGAAGATGATCTCAAATCCTTCCATTATATATGGGGTTCTATTATTGGTGGAAACACCTCGACCTAGGAATATTAATAAAAATATGAATTTATAACCCAGTTATAGGTCATCGAATATTTTAATAAAATATTATAAAATACTTAGTCCTCATATCAACACCGAAGTGGGAATTTTACACATCACATAGGCAAAATTCTTTATTATAATCATAATCGTGGTATCATAATTTCCATCAGAGATCCTATTTAGGAGATATTTTCATCCACACTAACATGATATTTATTAATTTAAATATTAAATATTTAAAATCCATAAAAATTATCTATGCTTATAAATTCACTAAAACACTGCCCATGGGTGAAAATTATGGTTTGAGATCAATGAAGCCATAAAATAAAATTCAAGGTATTATTCTAGGTTAAATTTTATATTTTATCCCCTTTAGAGGACCCAAGACTTCAAAACTCAAAATTATCCAAGTATCAATTATGAAAAATTTGGGTTGTTGTATCTGCTACAATTTTAAAATACCAAAAAGGAAACAACTAGAGCCAGAAAAAAAAGGGGACTCAAAAAGCCATAATTGGAGAATAAGTTTAAATTATGTGAGCCTCGCCAAACCTCCAAACCTGAAACCTTCTCCTTTCTAAATATCATCCAATCCACATGGGATAAGGTGAAAAAAAATTAACCTCTGTAATATATCTAGGAATGGTTCATCACCAAGTATATATTCTATGGGACCTTTATAATCTACAACTTTAAAGATCACATGAGATGAATCTCTTATGGGATCAATATATCTATATTCAACTCCACTACTAAGACTATCAGAAATATTATGCACCAACTCTAGTATATTTTCAAGAAAACATTCCCTTCAATACTTGTGAAACCCTAAACTTTCACTATCATGTTCATATTTATAAGATTATCTTATTCTTTGAGTTCTTGTTTTCTCAGTGTAAAATTTTGGAAGATTTGGAACATTCACAACACAACATAGTTGGGTACATGGTTTGGATAACCATGAATTAGAAACCATGTAACCTATTCGGTTTTTGATAGTGGTAATTGCATGGTTACTGAATGGTTTTTCAGAATATGCAAGTGAATCATGTGACCTACTCAATTTTAGTTATTTTATAATTTTACCTTTTTTTAATTGGGGCTTCCACCAATACCACTTCCTCTTCCTCTAAGCCTATACATGCTGATTTTTTTGATTATTTCATGGTGTTTCCTCCATTAAAACTCAATTTAAGAGATTATCCTTGTGATTTACCTTAGTTTTCTTTATGTTTATCTCTTTTATTATAACCCCATCTTCCATGGAAGCCAAATATAATGGCTAGGGTTGTTCTAAATTGGATTGTTTTGTTTCTAGTGGTTGTGATCCTTCTCTTTCAACCTATTCGAGTGTATTTAATTGAAGACTACATGGTTACACCAATTGAAATAGGTGTTTCCATTTCATTTCCTTTTATTAGACGGTTACAAGTATTCTTGGTGTTCTAAACCCATTTTTTAATCTAGATAACTATGGAATATGATACCTAGATGTGTTTTTTCAAGGGTTTTATATAAATTCTTTTGGTTTTACTTTGTAAAATGGGGTGGAGTTCAAAACTAAATGGGAATTTATAATATAAATGGAGTTTTGTTCATTATAAGTGATTGATAAAATTAAAATAATGGTTTTATTCAAGAAAAGTGATTTGTTCAGGGTATTTTATGGGTAAAATTGATTTATCAAGGGGTTTTTCTAAAAGATTTTCACTTTTTTGTTAAAGGGATTTACGTTCGTTGGATTGGATTATTTGATAATACCATTTATTATTTTGTAATGATGGTGCCTTAATGTTTCTTTTGTGTTTCCTAGAATTTAATTTATTTTCAAATGTGGTTATAAAAATGGATTTATAAATGTTTGGTTTTTCATTTAAAGGAAATTTATTGTTTACCATCTTACAAGAAAGTTATTTTATTAATTTATGGTTACACAATTGTTGAGTATTGTGGGAATCTATTATTGATTCTTATGTGAATTGATTTTTAAATTAATTATGATACATTCTTTTGATAGTGATTATTTTTATCAGATCATGTTAAATAGGTTTTATATATGGGATAGAACTTGATATTGGATTATGATTCCTTGGGACATAAGACTATCATGTGATTGGTGTATGCTTGATTAGTGTACCAACTCCTTTATCTATTCCATGAGGAAACCAAGGCTAATACGTGGGAAATCAAGGTCTGGATTACTTTCCAATTAAGAGTTATGCATTGGATAATATCCCCTAGTTGAATTTTATGACATTTATATGGTATGTTTCATCAATGAGGCTAGTTGAGAGAGTTTTGGGTGATGCGTTGTAGGATAATAAAACATTCTGGAAATTGGTTCCACCTATGCACGACGAGTATTAACCCATTAGACCCTATGGTTTTTCCTTAATATATGTATCGTATATTACGCTTCTTTATTATCTATTATCTTAACATATTATTATTTCCTATATTGAGATTAATTTTAATGTATTGATAACTTTTTTGGTTAAGTATTTATATTGAGAAGTTTTTTCCCATTTTATTTTTTGGATTCTTTTATGACCTTCCATAATGTTAAATTATATTATGGTTTACCTTTTTTATTCACCTATATTTTCGGATTGTGTGTTAATGTATTTAAAAGTGAAAAGGGGTATATTTTTTCAAGTTATATATTTTTTTAAAACACATTGAGTTTTCTTTAATACTATCGAAATGGTTTGTTTTCAGAGGTAAGGTTTTATATGTAAAAATAGAAGGTTGAACTTGAGTTTTTATAGTGTAAAAAAATTGAGTTCCTAAGTGTTATTTTATTTCAACTATGAAAAGGGAATGAAAAGATACTTGATTATATTTATTTTAAAACTAGAATTCATGATTTATTTTATAAAAGGAATAAAATGGACTCACAGTGGTATCCAACAAGTCACTGTCTCACACCCTGCATACTCACATTAGTGGTTATATAGTCATCATATAATCTATTGGTTTTCATACCTTATCTTTTAGTGTTTTTAGACACCACTCTCTCTTACGAATCATATGGATTTTTATTTATGGGGGAGACTAGAGAGACCTGTGTTGACGGTTGGTGGGTCTCATTGGTTTGTTAGATTGGTTTTTTCATTTTGTTCATTGGCCTTATGACTTTTTTTTAGTTTTAGTTTATAGATTATAAATATAGTATATGACAGTTGTATTTTGATGGTTATGTTTTTACATGTATTTATTCTTATTTCTTAACATTTCAAATTTTTTAGTTAGTTTCCATTTACAATATACAATTATTTATATGGAAGGTCCATCCAATACATGGAAACCTCATTTTATGTTCTTAGTTTGAACCCATTTCTTATATTTATATTCTTAATGTTGAAATTATTCCCACTTTTTCACTTGTGATACCCTGTAACTAGTTGCAAACCCAGTGAAATTGAGAAAACAACATGAACCTTGCGGTGGAAAAAACAAGTTGAAATGTCAAGTGAACCTTATTGGTTTGATAAAAAAATTTATCATATCCCTATTTTTATTTGGGCGGTTAATGATAGATCATAGATAGGACCATCAAATCTAGACAAATGGGTATAGAAGAGTGATTGAACATCTATTCCTCATGCTAACACTCAATGTTAAAATGTATGGTTGGGAGTTTTGTGTTGAATTTGGATATATGATTGTTTATTTTTGATATATTTAAATATGATTTTTTGTTGCTCTAAGTTTTATGGAGGCCCCAAGAGTTTTTAAAAAAAATTATTAGTTTCAAAGTGAAATTTTATGTATTAATAGAAGTTCTTGGTGAACGTTCATAGTCTATTAAACCATTCACATGTCATGAAAAATAGTTATGGTTTACTTCTAGTGGAAATCACGTGATTAGAAAACAGGTTGAAAAAAACATGAATCCAAACTGTGAATAGTGGTGAATATTTGAAAATTAATTGTGTTTACTTCATTGGGTGATTTTAACTTATTTTATGATTGATGATTCTTCTATGAGATTAAATGGGTGGAATTTTATGGAATTTGAAGGTTCTTTAATCATGTTTTTAAAAGAAGTGTTTTATGATTGGGTAATTATTAATGTTTTAAAAATATTTTTGGGTACTTTCAGTTTCTTTTGTGAATAGGTTTTAAATTTATAATAAATTATTTAAGTGGATGAAATTCTTTTGGGTTGTGTTGTTTTTTAAGGAATTTATTATATTGGATTATATTTAAAAGATATGATTTCAAGTATAGTAGAAAATTTTTAATAGTGAATTGAATTTTTTAGTGGGGTTTCTTGTTATTAAAAATAATTTATATGAACTAGTGTGATGTTTTAATGTGTAAATAATATCTTGTTATATTTCCTTTAATTGAAATTATAACTGGAGTTTTCTTAATCTTGATTTTTTTGATTTATTATTTTGTATCCCTTGCATTGAGATTTGTGTTTGTTTGAATAAATATTGTGTTCCTTTTGATGTTTTAGAATATTAACTTAAAATATTAATTGAAAATTAATGGAGGGAATGCCTCAGGTAATTTTTCTAGTGATCCATGATTTTTCATTTCAGTATCCGACTCACCCAAAATATTGATGGAGTAGAAGGAACATGGTATTTTCACCATTTAGATCATCCATGAGAGTTTTAGAATCTGTATATTTAATTTCTTAGTGGGGATAAAATATCCCATGAGTTGATAGTGTATCTAGTTAAGATCAAAGTGATCTTCAAGTCACTGGGAAATCTAGATACCTTTAGGGTGATGTGCACCACTCCCATGTTTGAACTATTGGGTTTGTATTGGAGAAATATCACAATCCATGCCCAATCATTTGATGTTTTTTAGAATATTTCCAGGCTACATTAATCCCTTGATTTTATACTGAGGAAGTGAGAGCTGAAAATGTGTTTGAGTTCTTGGGTGTTTATCGGGATTATCAGTTAGTGATATAATATATTAAACATTTCAATCGACTAGCCCCTTTATACCTATAGTTGGTTGTTGCTGACTTGAAGATGTCTTGATTAGTTATAAGGGGACTTAACCCATATGTTATATTAGTGTTTATTCATTGTTTCATGACTACCTATATGGAAGTGGTGTATAAGGCCACCATCTGGAGAAAAGTTTAGTAAGGAAACCTGGGGAAAGTGATTCATTAAACCCATCTATCCTAGTAAGCGTGATATAACACTCAAGAAGTGAGAGTTGGAAGGTGATGCTAGTGAGTAGCTATATTTTCAACATTTTGTTCTTAATTTATTAAAGAAAAATCCAATTGGATACCTTCTATATATGAATTTGGGAATGTTAATCCCTCATGTCTAGAAACTATGAGGACTAGTTATCTATATGGTCATCTTGGTCACCTTTTTAGGTTTTTTAATCAAAACGGATGTCAGAAGAAGATGTTTCAAGCCCATATTTTATTTGATTAAAAATTTGGGTTATTTCTTCCATTAAAGAATAAAAATCTAAACAATGTTTTGGGAACAAACTATATTAAAAATTTTACTTTTTTGGGACTTTTTACACCTCATGTGCATACACCATGTATTTTTATTATAATATATGAATGTTTTATAGACCTTAAATTTTTTATTTTGGATATTCATGCCACATTGAATTATGATGATCATTATCATTTTTGAATGGTTTAAACCATGGAATGAGGTTTTTTAGTGGGTAAAATTTTGGATGTCTTGGGAGTTGGCTATGGTGACAGGGATAAGAGGTTTTTTCGGATATACTTTGAGAGGTATTAGGTTGGGATTTCACTTCAAAACTGTTATGGGTTGGTGTTCCAGGATTATTTCCTAGCTTACCCTTTCTGTAATTTCATAACCCAAGGTCAAAACCATACCATTCCAGATTGAATAATATTTTTTATTGGGTTATTTATCTTATTTTGATAGAATTAATTATCTTTTTGATATGGTCTAGTAGCACTTCATATGTTTTATAAGGTTGTGATCTTTTTGGTGTTTTGAGTGGGTTGTATTGTGGTCATCTGTGTTTGGTGGGATCTTATTAATACCTATTATAATAAGTGGAAATGTTTCTTTTTTGTTATGTTGGTTATTTTTTGTGTTTCTATCTATTGTTTCACCATTTTAAATAAATTCTAAATAGGTGGGATGCCTATGGTAGGTCTTCATGTTTTTCAATTATTTTATGGAGTTATCTTCCAGGATTATTTTAATAAGTAATTTTCATTATTATTATCTTTTGTAACCTCGGATGTTATAGAGTTCATGGTTATGTTTTGACCCCTGGTCTAGCTTGGGATTCTGGAGGTTCTTGTGAGTGGTTTTGTGTATATTGATACCCCTAAATTCAAAGAAAATAAGAGGAATAGACACCCTGAAATCTCATATTGTTGATCATTGTGGTTAATTTGGGTGATGAGTGTGTATTTTTGGATTCATAGTACATTATTAGTCAGTGAGTTTAGAGTTTTTTTGGAATGGTTATTTCAATGAGTTGGTTGTTTGCTCTGTATATAATAGGTTTTAGGTTCATGAAGTTGGTCAGTTGATCAATTAATTATTATTGGTGTATTAATATTTTCATTCATGCTTTTTCTATGTTTTTAATGAATTTATATTGGTAGAAAGTGGGATTTTTGTGAGAATATGAAACCCTTAAATGTAACTTTCTTAATTATTTTTATAAGGTTAACTTCCCCCTTCAATTATGTGTGTCTCGAGATGAAATTTTAGATGTTTTGAAACATTTATAGGGACACGTTACTAAATGATTATATTAAAAAACCATTTAGTAGAAACTATGAGACATCTATAATTTTTGACAGTGGTGATCACACGATCACCATAAAATTTTTCAAACTTTTCAAGTGAATCATGTGACCTAATAAAGTTTATATTTTTTTCTTTTCACGTTCATTTTAATTGGGGATTCACCAAATATCTCCCTCAATTATAAAATATTGATCAAGAATCCTCCTTAATCCACTTTTTCCTCCTCTGAACACTTTTATTGTGATTTTGTGATAGTTATTGTTTTTTCATCCACTAAAACTCAATATAATATATTCTCCTTCCTCTTTCCCCAAATTTTCTAGATATTTCTCTCTTTTCTTCTAACCTTAGAATCCATAGAGGTGAAATATCATGTTTAGGGTAGAGAAAAATGGGGGTTTTGGTTTCCATGGGTTTTTTATCCTTCTCTTATGAGAAATTATAACGCTTTTTGTTAAAGGTGATACGGTTACATTGGTTGAGTTACATGTTCCCATTTAATTTCATTTCATTTGAGATTTTTATATATTATTGATGTTCAAAACACATTTTAAATGTAGTTAAATAAGGTATATGATATCAAATTGAGGTTTGTAAAATGTTTTCCAAAAATTATTTAGGCTTTCTGTTGGAATAATTTTCTGGTTTTAAAATTCAAGGTAAATTTTAATTTGAAACGGTGTTTATGCATTCTAAGTGTTTTTTTTAAATGAAAATGATGGATTTATTCGATAAAAGTTATTTTTTCATGATTTCATGGGGAAAATATAAAGTTAATAAGTGTATTTTTTAGGTTTAAAGGCTTCTAATGTTCTTAAATGGGTATATATTATTTTTATTAGATTATTTAATGATAATATTGGTTATTTTAGTATGATAGTTTCTTGATTTTTTTTTCAAATTCCTGGAATTTTCTTTTTTTTCAAATTTTGTTTTAATAATGGAATTTCAATGCTTTGATTCTTGGTTTTATGGAAAATTAATTTTCAAATCTTGTATTTATTTATAGTTACATACTTATTGAGCCTCATTGATATAAATTGTTTGTGATTAAATGTATTGATGATTAAATAAGTTTTGATTGAATCTTGTGATTGGGGAACTTGTTAAATAGGTTTTGGATATGTGGTGGATCTTGATATTATATTATATTTTCTTAGGCCATGTGATTGAAATTTGATTGATGTATGATTATCTAGTGTCCCAAATCCTTTATATATTTCATTAATAACCTAAGGATACTAAGTGGTAAATCAATGGTTGGATTATTGAAAAGTTGAGAGTTATATATTGGCTAGTATCCCCTAGTTGAATGTTATGACCTGGCTAGGGGATGTGTCATCCATGAGGCTAGTTGAGAGTGATTTTGGTGATGAGTTGTTGGACCTTAAAATGTGTTGGTAGTTAGTTCCACCAATGCATGTATAGTATTATACCATTAGTCCCTATTTTGTTTCCTCGTGATATGTTACATGTGTTATACTTCATTATTTTTTATTGGTATATTAGTTTATTATTTCTTATATTCAACTTAATTTTAATGTATTGATTTCTTTAGTGGTTAAGTTTTGATGGTGATGAATTTTTCCCATTTTATTATTCTCATTCTTTTATGACCTTAAACAACTTTAAATTTAATTATGGTTTATCTTTAATATTTACTTATATTTGAGGATTGTATGTTAAAATCCTTAAAATGGAAAATAAGTAGTTGTTTTCAAGTTCTATACTTTAGTGATACTCTTAAACATTACTTTAAAACTATTAGAAGGTTTTTTTTTCAAATGTGGTGTTTTAAATGTAAAAAGGTATGGTCTGACTTTAGTTTTCAAAGGAAGGTATTTTAAAAAAAGTGTGTACCTAATATTTTTTTTATTTCAATCCATAGAAATGAAATAAGAACTAGTTTGATCATATTTATTTTCAAGCTAGAATTATTAGTTTCTTTTATAAAAGAAATAAAATAGACTAACGGTGGTTTCCAATTATCCATTACCTCACACCCTATATACTCAAATTTGTGTTTATGTATTCTTCATGTTCTATATTGGTTTTTATGTCTTAGATTCTAAGTTTTGTTGACCCTACTCTCCCTTGATAAGTGGATGGATGTTGGTTCGTGGTGGTGATTTTAGAGTAACAATATGTTTTTTGGTTGGTCTATCGTGTTTTTTGGATCACTTGGGTCATGTTGTGTGATGGAATTATCAGAATTATAACTTTTTTTATTTTTTGTTGTTAGATTTTAGATATGGAATATAACAATTACATTTTCAGTTATGTTTTTTCATAGATCTATTCTTGTTTTGTAACATTCCACCTTGTTTGGTTGGTTTCCATTTATGGTATTTTCTTATTTACATGGAAAGTACATATAATGCATGGAAACCATATTTCAGGTTTAAGATAAGAACATGTTGTTGTTATTTGGATTAGTGAGGTAAAATCATTCCCACTTGGTCACTTGTGATACCCTGAAACTAGTTTCTAGCCTAATATGATTTGGAATGTGCGTCAGACTTTGTAGTGGGATGACCCGTGTGACATTTTGGGATGAACTAGGTTAGTTTTTTAATAAGACTTTATTAGCTTATCCATCCTCTCCTTCCAATTAGTCCCAAAAACCAATGTCACTAGCTTAAGAAACAAAAATAACATGATCCTTCTTACTCATTATTTCTTCAATCATTAATAATAACTATTCATGATCATCTCGATCTCCAAACAAGATTTCATTAACCATAAGAAACATCTTTGTATTGTTTTTGTTACTCATTCACAAAATATACTAATAAAAACATCTAAAAACACTAACCTCATTAAATTACCAATATCATACTATTGTTTTATGATTTCTTGATCCACTACCATCTGAAGTGGATTGTCTTACCCATTTAGATGACTTGTCTCTATCATCTCTAGGAACCATACTAGCCCTTATATAACCAGTGAAACTAAAACCATAAAATTCAAAGAAACACCCTCCACTACATAACTATAGTTTGAATATGATAATATATATATAAAGGATCCACTATAAATACCATACATAGGACCACTCTCCACTAGGGAGATCCTCACTTAGGATTTTTTTCATGATCTACAATAAGAACATCAAGGAAGAACCACTAGAAACTTGGGGAAGTGGATGACTTAC
This sequence comes from Viscum album, assembly GCA_963277665.1. Classification (NCBI taxonomy): domain Eukaryota; kingdom Viridiplantae; phylum Streptophyta; class Magnoliopsida; order Santalales; family Viscaceae; genus Viscum; species Viscum album. The sequence continues at coordinate 346,179,585 of OY728141.1, forward strand.
TCATCACTTTCAAGGAATAAATTCATATCTTTTTTCTGAGAATATATAGTCACACAAGACCACTCAATCTACATCATCAATATAGGCCTCTATCACATTAAGAAAGGGTGTGAGGACATAACCATCAATTGAAGGTGTGAAACATACCCTTATTTCAAAAAGAAACAATTACTTTAAGGAAATTTGTTCAACGACCTCTTTTATCAATTGAACATAAACTTCCATAATAAGGGTTTTACATACCATGCCACCTTCAAGACACATTGATCTCATCCACCATCCTAGCATCAACCATAAAGAATATAATTATCTACTTCATGGTCATCATAAAAAATAATCAAAGATAAGACTCTATAAATCCCAAACATACTCTATGAGTGTTTTCTGCATAGTTTACCGTCTCATGGTATGACTAGTAAAATCCTATAATGCCCCAATATTGCCATATAAGAATTGGTACAAAAAAATTGATTGGTCCATGAGTATCTAGAACACATCAATGGAATTTATCATTTCAATTATCAAAATATGAATTATATCATTGAAATTATATCTAATATATATTTCATTATCCTATTGGGGGAAAATAATGGGTCTACCATTAGAAGCTATCCACACATTTATTCATAATATTGGGAAGTAAATCCATAACTATATATCACATTTCATTTATAGTAATGAAGTATTCAATCCATATCACGCATTATACCACTGGTACTAAATATACCATAAAGAGATTCTATGAAAGCAACCGTTTTTTCATTAAAGATAAACTCACTACACTAGAAGTTTTAAGAAAAATAAAAATACCACCTATAGAAATCTCTATCTGATAAGGTCTAGATAGAGGATCCACTAGAAACTCTAACTCCTGAATAAATAGTACGTGGAGAATATCTCATGTCTAAGTCAAAAAATTATGAGGATCTATAAAGAGAGTACATGAATCAATCCTCAAACTACACTAAGTGACGCCTAAAATTATTGTAGAGACCCAGTCTTGACATACATGGACATTACATTACTTTTGTGGAATACCTAATACATAACAAAAACAGACACCAAAGGACTATAACAGTTTAGTGTATTTGGAAACTTGGAATATAATCTTCTAATCTTGGTGAAAGATCTTCAACATCTCCCATAAATATATTCCCCTTTTTTGTCTTACCTAAAACCTTTCTTTATATCCTTGGGAAAAAAACATCTAAAGGGTGATCTCAATTTCTCAGTAAGGGTAATCATGGAGAAAATAAAACAAACCAAATACATTTGAACTTCAAAACATGAACATAAAGTTTACACATTAAAATCTTGAGTTGTGAAATAAATCATGGTAGTACGTAAGGAATAGGTCATAAAGGAACATCAATCATGATAAAATAGCATGGGAATAAAACATTAAATTGTGTAAAACCATTAATCACATGATATAATTTCCATAGTAGCCAAGGCATTGATTCCAATACCATCTTAGTGGACAAAGACCCTTTCCGAATCGAGTTCACTATTTATTCCAGTCCTATATCACTGAACCGGATTAACATACCATTCCAGCCATGTCTATCTCATGAGATATAAATATTTACCCAATGTATTGGAGGGAGGTATAGGTACCACCCATCTCATAATTAAATCATTATTACTTGTTCCACAACATAAACATAAATCATTCATCATGACCCAAAGAATAAAAATGGTTTTCATTAACATCATCCCATCATAATGTAATCCATATAAAACAAATGGATATCATTTCATCATAAGAAAATTGAAACCATGTAAATCATAGAGATATTATACTTGAAACATACACATATGAAATAATGTCATCTTAGATGGAAAATGGTTTTGATAAAACACTTGAAAATAATTCTTGAGGAAAATATCCTTTCTTCTTAAAAATCATTTTCTTTTCAAAAAATGCCATGCAATTTTAAAATAAAAGGATTTTATTGAAAATAAACATGAAATATTGTAGAGTAATTTTCATGAAAATAAGGCATTATGAAAACTGTAAAAATCGGCTCATGCCGTATAAGTTAAAAAACACTCTCCTCGTACTTTTTCCGGAAAAGTAAAAAAGTTCCTTGTAGGGTAAACAAAAGAAATATTCCTTCCATAACATGTGGTAAATGTCAAAAATGGTTAAAAAGGACATTAAACATACATGAAAACATTTTTATAAAACATGGACATGGATGATAACAATAACCCTGGTAAATACTTATGAATAAACAATCTCAGATAAGAACGAGATTGGAATAGTTATCCCTTACCTTAGGTCCGATATGCTTCATACGTATCCAAACCTCCTGTATAATGATTTAAATAATGTCATTGACTTATTACAGTATCATATTCATTGTTATTATATCATATATGGTTCACTTATTACTTTATATTACCCGTTCTTTTGTAAATTCTATGTTAAAGCAGCATTTTGGGTAAAATTGTTTTATTTATCGTACGTGTTTGGACTTGTTGTTATTGATATTATTATTACATATATCAGGATTTACTTACTTTAAGAATGTAAATAATGATTTATATATCATATATATTCAGTATATATATATATATAATAGATAGATAAATGAAATGAAATACACTATTCATGGAGATGTTAGGTCATACGTACGCATGAACGTTGTTTTCCTTTACTTATTGACTTGAATGGAAGTAAGTAGATTACATATATATATACATAAATAAAGTAGCTTTAACATTTCATATATTTCATTATTATTCATTATATATACTTTAAAATCATTCTGGAATGGTTAACATCAAGAATGAATCTCATCGCGTCGTGGAGACGCTAATCCGTACGTACACACGAGCGATGATATCATTCCCATAATTATTGAATTGAATTGTAGTGGATTATATAATATATCTGAATCATTATGATGTTATAATAACCATATATATTAATTATTTACACCATTATACCCATACAAGTAAGGTGGTGGCGGAAAAACTAATTACACCACGACGTGGAGATGGTATTCCGTACATACGCATGCGCGGTGATTTCGTTTTCCATAGGATGGATAGAATTTTAAATGAGGTTGTTTCATATTTATAATATCATATAATTATATTATTGATACTGATTTTATTACTCTATAATGAAACAACTAAAGATGATGATGTTTAAGAAGAAAGAAACTTGAAAGAATCAGTAGAAGAGATTACCTCTTCTTTGATGCACCTCCTTTAAGCTTCCTCTTAAGGAACTAGACTTGGTCTTTTGAGGAGACAAGAACCTCTATAATGTTTTTAGGGAAGTTTATAAGGGACATGGTCCGGTTTTTTCCGATATTGAAGGCTCAAAATTGTGTGAAGATAAGAGGGAGGAGGTGCCCTTTTATAAGGGAGGAGAGGGGCACTTTAGGAAAAACTTAAAATATTATTTTATAATAAAGACATATTCCATTTATAATGGCTCCAAACTGAAATATTTCCAAGCTAAAGCAGGGATGGTTCGACATCCTCACAACCAATAGGTTTTAGACAAGTTTTGTTTACTATTTTAACCTTATCATTTAGATTTAACTCTATTTTAAATAATTTAACTTTTACCGTGTCTTCTTGTTTTCTTACACTATATGGTTAATTAACTTACTATAACAAGCTAAACAAACCCCAAGTGGTTCATTATTAATATATATGAACTTATATAAGTCATTTTGAAGAAACATATTTTTTAGGAATAGAATAATAATTAATAATATAATATTTTTAAAAAAAACTATTTTATGTCAATTTTGACACTATTTGGTAATTGATTTTTGTGAAAATCATAATAGCATGATTAGTTCGAAAAAAATTAAATAAATAAATATTAAAATTTCATATTAACATATAAATTTTTTTTAACTCTTAAAAAGTCTCAAATTACATTTATTTGTCTATTTATAACATCAATTATGTTAATATCTCATTAATAAGGTAATTACTGCATCATCATTGTGTCATAAATAAATTAACTTATTTAATGTCTAAAAATTATAAATAAAATACCATTATGTATGAAATATATTTATCTTTCTAATTAATATTTATAGTACAATTTATATTTTGTATAACCCTGTATTAAAAATGTTTTAGTTATTAAACTTTTATTTTAACTCTTTTAAGTCTTCTTTAAATAATATAATAATAAGTGTCCTAATCTAATCCAAGTGGACCTATAAGGTAATATTATATTCCTATGGTATTTTTGGTTTAATTAAACTTATTCAATAGAATTATGACATGTCTTTGGGTAATAATAATTTCATTTTTACCCTTAATTTCCCTATTTACTTTTAACAGTGGTAAATAAAAGTAAAAAGTTACTATTCACCAAAAATTATTTTAATCTTATGGAACCACATTTTACTCAATTATATTAACCATGTCTCCTGGATTTTCAAAATTCAACTCACAGAAGCGGTAAAATTAAGATTTATATACAATCGAAAATGCTCCTAGGAGGTGGGTAAAAGACGGTGAAAAGTTCAATAAATTTTTATATATATATAAAATTATTATAAAATGACTCCAATGAATTACATTGAACATATATAAGTATTATGTATCTATTTTCACCTAAAATAAAATAATTTATTATTTAAATAAAAAGTCAGTTTTAACCAATAACTCAGTGTTTTCACTATTAATCAAAAATTGAAAGTTTTCGGAAAAATACCAAAATTTCACCCTAGGCTAATTTCGATATTCCAAATCCAAAAATGAAGTCCACTTTGAAAGATAAAATTTATAAAATTTCAAAAAGTTGGTATTACTATTCATAACGTTGAGTTTATATAATATTTTAATAACATATCGTTGTTTAGTGAAACCTGGTATTGTGTACTACACACACAATCGAGGAAGGTCGTGATTGCGTGTAATGCAAGCCAATTCAGAGATGTGTGTAGTGCAAGATCCATTTTGTGTGGTGTAAAACACAAGAAATCAATGAAATTAAAAATAATAGTTCTCATAAAATCTTGGGTTGGTACATTCTACCCCCCTTAAAATGAATCTCGCCCTAGAAATTCATCGGGGTTATAAATAGTTTACTACATGAATGTTTCTTTCATAGAAACCCACATCGTAAAAAGGAATACTAAAACTTCATTTTAAAAAGAAAAGTTAGAATCATAAAGGTCACCCAAATTAACTCAGTACTGGGTTTCCACATAGGACAACATAGGTGAAAATATGGATATGGAAGATAAATTTAACCATCATGTTCAGATGGAGAGTGGTAGAGAATATGGCTATGAAAAAGACATCAATCACAAATCCATAAATTTGTGATGATTTAAGGTACCATCTAATTCATCGGGTATGAGGGTACTAGGACAACGTTTTTAGTTATCGAGATTATTTCCCTAATGTTGAAAAAATGTTGAATTAAAAGAAATAATTACTTGATTTTGGTACAATCTCACCGTTGTTCGTGCCTTGAACAATTTACACTTCATATCTTAAAGAAATGAAGTTGAATTTGTAATTTGTGAAGTGTTAGTAGATAATGTGATAGAATGATAGGTTATTCCATCTGTTCCTATCACAAAAAGTTTAGCACAATTTATTAAATATACATAAGTCCGTCTATGCTGAGATTAATCGTATATGGTTGCTAAAATGGACTTATACTTCATCTATCATAGAGATTAATAAAATAAAATTAGTATCTACTAACCAGGGACTTCCTGTAGACCAGTGGTAGGCGATAAAGGCATGTCGCACTTCGGTTGTGCGTTTGATTCCCGCATCCTTGTCCGATGCGACAGGTTGTCGCTCGTCATATAGGTTGTCCTTTTTCTAAAACTATAATATTATAACATAACAAAAATTTCTACCCTTAAACAATAATATCTAATATCTAACTTAATCTATTCCAATATTTAGGTTTATCCAAAATACTTCTGTCCAATCTCATAGTATAAAGAAAACAATTACTTGAAATGTCATCTACAGAGCATGTAAATACCATCATTTATCATATGATATATCTTTTTGGTCACATTCCAAACATGTGAATACCTTAATCATTTATTCTCTTAAAAAATGAATACCCATTGAAGCTTAGTGAAAACATGAATGCTATCGAAATTTAACTCTTTCCACATACCAAAATCCCAAAATTTTGTATACTCAAACCATGATATCACTTTGTCCTTATACCAGTCATGAGCTCATTAATACTATCAAACATCTCATTATCACCATATCCATTCATTATGCACATATCATCTACGTTCCAAAAATATTTGAATAACCTTTCATGGTTATGGGTATCATTCATCATATACTTTCCAAAAATGAAGGAAATAAAACAGTGTAACAATCCTTAGATTTTTCTTTATTCCATAGTACCATACATTATTCTTTATAAACATACAATCATTCCACTACCTTCTTAAACCACTGACTGGGTTTCATCATTTCTTTCATCTCATATATCATTTGTAGTCTCTTCATCATCATCCACATAAATATTGCCCATATGACCATGTTGATTCTCTTCATGAGATTTTCCCTTAGGGCATTGGTTTGTATAATGCCCGTACATTCCACATTTAAAAAATTTAACCGTTTTTGATGTCTTAGCAATACCATTATCCTTGTCCATGGTGTTAACATAACATTTTCCTTTACAATTAATGGATTTGTGTCCTTCTTTTCCACACCCAAAGCATCTTCCAGTTCCTTTGAAACATTCTCCCTAATGCCTCTTCCCACATGATTTACATGAGGTAAATTGAACATTCTTTCCTCTATGATCATCATGAAACTCCATCTTTCTCTTATTAGCTGAGTAAGGAAACTTACCAAAGTTGATATTATTGATCATATTAAGATATTTCTTATTAGGAATAATAATGATATGTGGACTTCTAAATCCAATTTCATTTGGTTTCCCATGAAGAATATCATTCCATTGTCCATCATATCCTCTATTATCATGAATATTCCTGTTTCCAGCTATTTTCTAAAACCCAAAAAGAATATTGTGAGAGTCAAAAATCATAATCAATGGGGAGTACCTTCAATATCTAACATCATAGTTTTATTTCTAATATATTCACCGTAATTCTAGGACAATAACCTATACGTATACTTATCCTTAGGGACATTCATAGGCATACCTTAGAAATATCTCTAGGGATTTCACTAATGTTTTCACATCCTAGTTTCCAAAGGTTAACTAAACCTTTCCTATGATAATTTATTATAGATACCCAATCTTGACATTCATAGAAATTACATTACTTTTGTGGAATACTTAATACATAACTAAAATAGACACCAATGGACCGTAATAGTTTAGTGTCTTTGGAAAATCAGAATATAGTCTTCTAATCTTGGTGAAATATCTTCAACATCTCCCATAAATATCATCCCTTTTTTTCTTACCTAAAACCTTTCTTTATATCCTGGGAAAAAGAAAACATATAATGGGTGGGCTCAAATTCTCAGTAAGGGTAAGAATGAATAAAATAAAACAAATCATATACATTTGAACTTCAAAACATGAACATAAAGTTTACACATCAAAATCATGAGTTTTGAAATAAATCTTGGTAGTACGTAAGGAATAGGTCATAAAGGAACATCAATCATGATAAAATAGCACGGTAATAAAACATTTAATTGTAGAAAACCATTAAGCACATGATATGATTTCCATAGTAGCCAAGGCATTGCTGCCAAGACCATCTTAGTGGACAAAGTCCCTTTCTGAATCGAGTTCACTCCTCGTTCCAGTCCTGTATCACTGAACCGGATTAACATACCATTCCAGCCATGTCTATCTCATGTGATACAAATCTTTACCCAATGCATTAGAGGGAGATTATAACACCCCGAGATTTTATGATAAGTATTCTTTTTAATTTATTGGATGTCATGTTTTTTTGCTACACCAAGATTATCTTGTGCTATACACAACACCGTATTAGCTTGCAGTATACATAGCACAACTCTTAGATTGTGTTACACACAATTTCAAGTTCATTTGATAGAAGTTATTCTATGAAACATTGAGTGTGTATATATATATATTCAATGTATAAATGAAATATGGTTTGATTTTGTTATACGAAACAACAAAGGAGTCTTTCACTACACGCAACCCTGACTTGGCTTTCATTACATGCAATCGCGACCTTCCTCGATAGCGTGTGTTGTACGCAATAATGGGTTTCACTAAACAACGATATATGGTTATAATATTATCATGAACAAGCCGTTATGAATAGAATTAACCGAATTTTGAATTTTATAACATTATTATTCATCTTATAAATTTTCTAAAACATTTTATGTGAACAAAATAAAATTTTTGGGTAAAATAAGTATTTTTCAAAAAATGCAGTTTTTCCGCCTTTTGATGGCACACCCAATTTAAATCTAGTTTTTGACATGTTTATAAGTTCAATTTTTCAAAATAAAATTACTCTTTGGAATAAGGATATAAAATTTTACCTTGGATAAAATTTTCATGTTATTCTGATAACTTTCATATTTTAATGAATAGTAAAAACACGCTATATTTTAACTAAAAACAACTTTTTTCATCGTAATAATTTATGTGGTTAAATTATAATATTGAATGGTCTTAAAATATAAATAGAATAAATTTTTAACATTAAATATAATGTATGTCATTAGAATTGATTTAACCTTGAATTCGTAGGTTAAATCAATTTAATCTTTTGTAATGTTTTAAACACAAACCTGTTTTCTTTCGACAACAGGATTAATTTTAATTTAATTTCTGCAACTTCTGTGTACTGAATTTGGAAAAATGGATTCCATATTTGGAATCAGTCGGTCCAAATTATATTAATAGTCTAATTTTTATTTTTGGGCATTATGAATAGAAACTACGATAAATTTTATTTACCATAGTTAAAGGTAAATCGGGTAATTAAGGGTAAATATAAGATTATAAAATTACCCTAACACCTACCAAAATCCTATTGGATGACTAAAAGTCGACCCATATCACCTAAGGGTCGTATTAGAATCATTTAATGGACTTTTTTCCATGAAAATAACTTAATTATTATTAAAACCAAAGAAAGTGACGACATGTCACTCTCTTAAATCTTATAAGTATATTAATTTTAATTTTGTGATAAAATTCATGAAACTTAGAACATGAATATTCTCCAGAAATATAATGAAATTATCTACATCATATGAATTTATTTATAATTTTTAGGTATTAAATAATTATCATTAATTGTGACACAACAGTGATGCAGAAATTGTTTATCTAGTGAAAAATCAAGAATATAGTTTTTATTAAACTAATATTGACCATAAAAGGCACAAAACCCACACCAAAACTTATTGGTCATGTAACCTTAAACCATAATCATCCAATGGTCGAATATTTTACCATTTTGAACCTTATAAAAGCGATTATGACACTTATATTATTTTATTTTAAATGATGCCAAAGTTGTCACATTCATAATTTAATAAAAATAACAATTTAAATATTGTGATTTTAAGATGATAAATTCTAGTAAAAGTATTATTGTGAAATTTAATAGATTTATCTTCATCATTGGATTTTATTTTTAATTTTTATGCAACAAATAAGTATATTAAATAATTATACAAAAATTAAGAGATAAACCAAATAAATGGTTTTAAAAATAATAAAATAAATATTATATGAACTATTTAATGTGCTCCACTAATTTTATAGATACATATGACCTTTTATGAATCTATTAAATCTTTTAGTTTGAACATATATTCTGTATATATTTTATTTAAATTCAAATAAATGAATAGTGTCAAAATTGACACTATTGTTATTTTATAAAAATAACATATTATAAAATTGTTTAAAAATCACAAAAATATTTAAAAATTATAAATTTAAATTTATATGGTCGAAATGTTATAAATTATCCAATTATGGAAAATTAACAACAAATAAGTAATTAGTTTTTATAATTTAAAATTTAGAATGTTATTACCACAAATAAGTTTAAATTGAATAAATAAGGATAAATCAAGTTGATAATGATTAAAATAAATTCCTAACATGTCTAAATTTTATTTTTTGATGTGATTACAACCCTATCTCATCTAATATTCGGATATGAGTCATTTTGGAAGTTTTTTTATGGGGTTGGGATTTAATATAAACTAATATTTCTTATATTTCCAAAGGTTCCCCTCTCCTCCCTTATAAAAGGGCACCTCCTCCCTCTCTTCTTCACACCACTTTGAGCCTTCAAGCTCGGTCAAACCCTGAAAAATTATCTTCTCGACTTCCATAGAAACATACTAAAGGTTCTGGTCTTCTTCAAATACCAATTTTAGTTCCCTAAGAGGAGGACTAAAAGAGGCGCTTCAAAGAAGGGGTAATGTTCGTTACCGATTCTTTCAACTTTATTTCTTCTTCCACTTATTCTTCTTTAGTTGTTTCATTATGAAGTAATAACTTCAGTATAACTCATATAATGATATTTTATTATAAGTAGAAACAACCCTATTCCACCATCTATCCATCCTATGGAAAACAAAGTCACCACGCGTGCATACGTACGGAATACCGTCTCCACACCATATTGAAATATATTTTTCCACCAACACCTTACATGGATGGGTATAATGGTGTAAATAATAAATATATATGGTTATTATAACATCATACTGATTCTGATATATTATACCATCCACTCCAATTCTATTCAATAATTATGGGAACGATATCATCGCTCGTGCTTACGTACGGACTACTGTCTCCACGACGCGATGAGATTCATTCTCCATGTTAACCATACATGAATGATCCTAAAGTTTATATAATGAATAATAATGAAATATATAAATTCTACTGGATTTATGTATATATATATATGTATGTCATCTATTTATTTTCATTCAATTCAATAAGAAAACGAAAACAACATTCATGCGTACGTACGGCCTACTGTCTCCATGAACAGTGTATTTCATTCCTTTTATCGATCTATAATATATATACGTATATGTTGAATATATATTATTTATAAATAATGTTTTACATTATGGATTTATTTAAATCAGCATATAATTATTAATATCAAGAACGACAATTCGACACACATATGATAAATGAAATGATTTTACCCAAAACGCTGCTTTAACATAGAATTTACAAAAGAAAGGGTAATATAAAGTCATAAGTGAAACATATATGATATCATAACAATGAATATGATTCTGTAATAAGTAAATGACATTATTTAAAACATTATACAGGAGTTTCAGATACGTACGAAGCATATCGGACCTAAGGAAAGGGATAATTTTGCAAATCTCATTTTTATCCGAGATTGCTTATTCGTAAGTATTTACTAGGGTTATTTATATCATCCAATTCCATGTTTTATAAAAGTGTTTTCATATATTTTTAAAGTCTTTTTTACCCGTTTTTACTTTTACTACATGGTATGTGAGAAATCTTTATTTTTTTTACGTTACGAGGTACTTTTTTGACTTTTCCGACAAAAGTACAAGGAGAATGTTATTTTTAACTTATACGGCATGAAAGGATTTTACGGTTTTATAACACCTCATTTTCATGAAAATTACTCTACATGATTTTATGACTATTTTCCACAAAATACTGTTATTTTAAAAGTGCATGGAATTTTTTGAAAAGAAAATGATTTTGACGAAGAAAGGATATTTTCCTCAAGAATTCATTTAAAATGTTTTATCAAAACCATTTTCCATCTAAGATGACATTATTTGATAAGTTTATATTTCAAGTTTAATGTATCTATGATTTACATGGTTCACTTTTCTTATGATGAAATGTCCATTTGTTTTATATGGATTATGAAATGATGGGATGATGTTTATGAAACCCATTTTATTCTTTGGGTTATGATGAATGTTTTAAGTTTATTTTGTGGAACAAGTAATAATGATTTCATTATGAGATGGGTGGGACCTATATCTCCCTATAATGCATTGGGTAAATATTTATATCTCATGAGATAGACATGGATGGAATGGCAAGTTAAACCGGTTCAGTAATATAGGACTGGAACGAGGAGTGAACTCGATTCAGAAAGGGACTTTGTCCACTAATATGGTCTTGGAAGTAATGCCTTTACTACTATGGAAATCATATCATGTTCTTAATGGTTTCCACAAATACATGTTTTATTCCAATGCTATTTTATAATGATTGATTTCCCCTTATGATATATGCCTTACGTACTTCCAAGATTCATGTCTTTTCTCAAGATTTTGATGTTTAGATTTTATGTTCAAGTTTTTGCATTCAATTGTTTATGGATTGTTTTATGTTCTCTATGTTTACCCTTACTGGGAATTTGAGCTCACCCCTTTTATGTTTTATTTTCCCCAGGATATAAAGAACGGTTTTAGGTAAGAAAAAAGGGGAAGATCTTTATTGGGAGATGTTGAAGAGCTTTCACCATGATTAGAAGATTTTATTCCGAGTTTCCAAAGACACTAAACTATTATGGTCCTTGTGTGTCTGTTTTTGTTATATATTAAGTATTCCACAAAAGTAATGTAATTTCCATGTACGCCAAGCTTTAGGCCTCTACAGTTGGTATCAGAGGAAAGGTTTAGTCAACCTTTGGAAACTAGGATGCGAGAACTTTAGTGAGATCCCTAGAGATATAACTAAGGTACATATAGGGATGTTCATAAGGTTAAGTATAAGTATAGGTTATAGTACTACAATTATGGTAACAATATTATATTAAACTTAAGATGTTAGATATTTAAGTTACTCCCCCTTTATTATAATTTTTTCCTCTCACACTATTCTTTTTGGGTTTTAGAAAATCGCTGGAAACAAGATGATTCACGATAATAGAGGATATAGTGGACAAAAGAATGATATTCTTTATGAGCAACCAAATGAAATGGGATTTGGAAGTCCAAACATCATTATTATTCCAAATCAGAAATCTCATAATATGATCAATAAACTCATATTTGGTAAGTTTCCTGACTCGTCTAATAAGAGAAAGATGGAGTTTCATGATGATCATAGAGGAAATAAAGTTCAATTTCCCCTATGTAAATCATGTGGGAAGAGGCATCAAAGAGAATGTTTCAAAAGAACTAGAAGATTCTTTGGGTGTGGAAAAGAAATACATAAAGCCAATAAGTGCAAAGGAAAAGGTTCAGTTAACACCATGGATAAGGATAATGGTATTGCTACGACATCAACAATGGTTAAATGTTTTAAATTTGGAATGTACGGGAATTATGCAACCAATTCACTAAGGGAAAGTCTCATGAAGAGAATCAGTATGGTCGTATGGGTAATATTTATATTGATGATGAGGAAGAGACTACAAATGATATGTTATATGAAAGAATTGTTGAAGCTCGGTCAATGGTTTAAGAAGGTAGTGGAATGATTACATGTTTATCAAGTTTAATGTTGTATAAGTAATATCATGATACTATAAAATAAGGAGACATCTAAGGATTGTTACACTATTATATTTCCTTAAGTTTTTAAAGTGTGTGATGAATGGTACCAGTATTTTTGGAAAGTAGATGATATGCGCATAATGAAGGGATAAAGAGAAAATTAAATGTTTGATAGTATTAATGAGCTCATGACTGATATAAGGAGAAGGTTATATCATGGTTTGAGTATATAGAATTTTTGAATTTTGGTATGTGGAAAGAGTTATCTTTTGACAGTATTCATGTTTTCACTAAGGTTTAATGGGTATTCATTTTTCAAGAGAATACATGATTAAGGTATTCACATGATTGGAATGTGACCGACAAGATAATGGGGGGAAAATGATGGTTGGTTGATGACATTTCAAGTAATCGTTTTCTTTATACTATGAGCTTGGACCAAGGTATTTTAGATAAAGATTGGAATGGATTATGTTGGACGTAAGATAGTATTGTTTAAGGATAGAACTTTTTTCGATATTATTGATGGGATGTTATAGTAATGTAGTTTTAGAAAAAAAGACAACCTACAGGACGGGTGACAACCCATCGCATCGATCAAGGATGTTGGAATCGAACCCACAACTGAAGTATGACTGGCCTTTATCACATACCACTGGCCTATAGGAAGTCCCTTGTTAGTAGAAACTAGTTTTATTTTATTAAGCGGTATGATATATGAAGTATAAGTTCATTTTTTGAATCATATATGATTAACCTCACCATAGATGGACTTATGTATATTTGATAACTTTTGCAAACCTTTTGTTTGAAACAGATGGAATGACCCATCATTCTATCACATGATCTGTGAACACTTCACAAATAAAAAATTCAAATTCATTTCTTTAAGAGATGAAGTGGAAATTGTTCAAAGCACGAACAACAGTGAGATTGTACCAAATTCAAGCAAGTATTTATTCAAATTCAAAATTTTCAACTTTATGGAAATGATCTTGAAAACCAAAAAAGTTTTCTTAGTGCTCTTATATCTGATGAATCAGATGGTACCTTAGATCATCACAAATTTATGGCTTTGTGATTGTTGGCTTTTTCATAGCCATGTCCTCTACCACTCTCCATCAGAACTTGATGGTTAGATTTTTCTTCAATATCCATATTTTCACCTATGTTCTTCTATATGGAAACCCAATGATGAGTTACTTTGGGTAATCGTTTCATTTCATACTTTAGTTTTTAAAATTAAGTTTTAGTATTATTTTTTATGATGTGGGTTTCTATGAATAGTAAACGATTTATAACCCCGACGAATTTCAAGGGCGAAATTCATTTTAAGGGGGGTAGAATGTAACACCCTGAGATTTTATGATAAGTATTCTTTTTAATTTATTAGATGTCATGTTTTTTTTCTAAACCAAGATTATCTTGTGCTATATGCAACACCATATTATCTTGCATTATATGCAACACAATTCTTGGATTGTGTTACACACAATTTCAAGTTCATTTGATAGAAGTTATTCTATGAAACATTGAGTGTATATATATATATATTCAATGTATAAATGAAATATGGTTGGATTTTGTTATACTAAACAACAAACGAGTCTTTCACTACATGCAACCCTTACTTGGCTTTCATTACACGCAATCGCGACCTTCCTCGATAGCGTGTGTTGTACGCAATACCGGGTTTCACTAAACAACGATATATGGTTATAATATTATCATGAACTAGCCATTATGTATATAATTAACCACATTTTGAATTTTATAACATTATTATTCATCTTATAAATTTTCTAAAACATTTTATGTGAACAAAATAAAATTTTCGGGTAAAATAAGTATTTTTTAAAAAATGCAGTTTTGCCGCCTTTTGATGGCGCGCCCACATTAAATCTAGTTTTTGAAATGTTTATAAGTTAAATTTTAAAAAATAAAATTATTCTTTGGAATAAGGATATAAAATTTTACTTTCGATAAAATTTTCATGTTATTCTGATAACTTTCATATTTTAATGAATAGTAAAAACACGCTATATTTTAACTAAGAACAACTTTTTTCATCGTAATAATTTTTTTGGTTAAATTATAATATTTAATGGTCTTAAAATATAAATAGAATATATTTTTACCATTTAATATAATGAAGGTCATTACCATTAAATTTACCTTGAATTCGTAGGTTAAATCAATTCAATCTTTTGTAATGTTTTAAACAAAAACCCGTTTTCTTTCGACAACGGGATTAATTTTAATTTAATTTTGCAACTTCTGTGTACTGAATTTGGAAAAATGGATTCCATATTTGGAATCAGTGTGTCCAAATTATATTAATAGACTACTTTTTATTTTTGGGCATTATGAATAGTAACTACGGTAAATTTTATTTACCATAGTTAAAGGTAAATTATGTAATTAAAGGTAAATATAAGATTATAAAATTACCCTAACACCTACCAAAATCCTATTGGATGACTAAAAGTCGACCCATATAACCTAATGGTCAGATTTGAATCATTTAATGGCCTTTTTTCCCTGAAAATAACTTAATTATTATTAAAACCAAAGAAAGTGACAACATGTCACTCTCTTAAATCTTATAAGTATATTAATTTTAATTTAGTGATAAACTTCATGAAACTTTGAACATGAATAGTCACCAGAAATCTAAGGAAATTATATACATAATATGAATTTATTTATAATTTTTAGGGATTAAATAATTATCATGAATTGTGACATAATGGTGATGCAGAAATTGTTTATCTAATAAAAAATCAAGAATATAGTTTTTATTAAACTAATTATGACCATAAAAGGCACAAAACCCAGACCAAAACTTATTGGTCATGTAACGTTAAACCATAATCATCCAATGGTCTATTATTTGACCATTTGGATCCTTACAAAAGCGATTATGATACTTATATTATTTTATTTTAAATGATGCCAAAGTTGTCACCTTCATAATTTAATAAATATAACAATTTAAATATTGTGATTTTAAGATGATAAATTTGAGTAAAAGTATTATTTTTAATTTTAATAGATTAATCTTCATCATAGTATTTTATTTTTAATTTTTATGCAACAAATAAGTATATTAAATAATTATACAAAAATTAAGAGATAAACCAAATATATTTTTTAAAAAATAATAGAATAAATATTATATGAACTATTTAAGGTTCTCCACTACTTTTCTAGATACATATGACCTTTTATGAATCTATTAAACCTTTTAGTTTGAACATGTCTTCTGTATATATTTTATTTAAATTCAAATAAATGAATAGTGTCAAAATTGACACTATTGTTATTTATAAAAATAACATTTTATAAAATTGTTTAAAAATCACAAAAATATTTAAAAATTATAAATTTAAATTTATATGGTATAAAATGTTATAAAGTATTCAATTATGGATAATTGACAACAAATAAGTAATAATTTGTTATAATTTAAAATTTAGAATGTTATTACCACAAATAAAATTAAATTGATTAAATAAGGATAAATCAAATTGATAATGTTTAAAATAAATTCCAAACATGTATAAATTTCATTGGTTGATTTGATTACAACCCTATCTCATCTAATATTCGGATATGAGTCATTTTGGATGTTTTTATGTGGGGTTGGGATTTAATATAAACTAATATTTCTTCTATTTACAAAGGTTCCCCTCTCCTCCCTTATAAAAGGGCACCTCCTCCCTCTCTTCCTCACACCACTTTGAGACTTAATGCTTGGCCAAACCCTACCAAATTCTCTTCTCCACTTCCATAGAAATATCCTAGAGGTTCTGGTCTTCTTCATAGACTAATTTTAGTTCCCTAAGAGGAGGTCTCAAAGAGGCACTTCAAAGAAGAGGTAATGTCCGTTAACGATTTTTTCAACTTTATTTCTTCTTCCAATTCATCTTCTTTAGTTGTTTCATTATGAAGTAATAACTTCAGTATAACTCATATAATGATATGTAATTATAAGTATGAAACAACCCTATTTCACCATCTATCCATCCTATGGAAAATGAAATCACCACGCGTGCGTACGTACGGAATACCGTCTCCACGCCGTGGTGAAATCTATTTTTCCACCAACACCATACATGGATGGGTATAATGGTGTAAAGAATAACTATATATGGTTATTATAACATCATAATGATTCTGATATATTATACCATTCACTCCAATTCTATTCAATAATTATGGGAATGATATCATCGTTCGTGCTTACGTACGGACTACCGTCTCCACGACGCGATGAGATTCATTCTCCATGTTACCCATACATGAATGATCCTAAAGTTTATATAATGAATAATAATGAAATATATGAATTCTACTGGATTTATTTATATATATATATATTTATTTCATCTATTTAGTTTCATTCAATTCAAATAGGAAACGAAAACAACGTTCATGCGTACGTACGGCCTACCGTCTCCATGAACGATGTATTTCATTCCTTTTATCGATCAATAATATATATATGTATATGATGAATATATATTATATATAAATAATGTTTTAAATTATGGATTTATGTAAATCAGGATATAATTATTAATTTCAAGAACGAGAAGTCGAAACACATACGATAAATGAAATGATTTTACCCAAAACTTTGCTTTAACATAGAATTTACAAAATAAAGGGTAATATAAAGTCATAAGTGAAACATATATGATATCATAACAATGAATATGATTATGTAATAATTCAATGACATAATTTAAATCATTATACAGGAGGTTCGGATACGTACGAAGCATATCGGACCTAAGGTAAGGGATAATTTTGCAAATCTCATTTTTATCCGAGATTGCTTATTTGTAAGTATTTACTGGGGTTATTTATATCATCCAAGTCCATGATTTATAAAAGTGTTTTCATGTATGTTTGAAGTTATTTTTACCCATTTTTCACATTTACTACATGGTATGTAAGAAATCTTTCTTTTGTTTACTTTACGAGGCACTTTTTTGACTTTTCTGACAAAAGTACGAGGAGAATGTTATTTTTAACTTATACGGCGTTAAAGGATTTTTACGGTTTCATAACGCCTCATTTTCATGAAGCTTACTCTACATGATTTTATGACTATTTTCAACAAAATAATTTTATTTTAAAAGTGCATGGAATTTTTTGAAAAGAAAATTATTTTGATGAAGAAATGATATTTTGCTCAAGAATTCATTTCAAATGTTTTATCAAAACCATTTTACATCTAATATGACATTATTTGATATGTGTATGTTTCAAGTTTAATGTATCTATGATTTATATGGTTCACTTTTCTTATGATGAAATGTCCATTTGTTTTATATTGATTATGAAATGATGGGATGATGTTTATGAAACCCATTTTATTCTTTGGGTTATGATGAATGTTTTAAGTTTATTTTGTGGCACAAGTAAGAATGATTTCATTATGAGATGGGTGGGACCTATATCTCCCTCTAATGCATTGGGTAAAGATTTATATCTCATGAGATAGACATGGCTGGAATGGAAAGTTAAACCTATTCAGTAATACAGGACTAGAACGTGGAGTGAACTCGATTCCGAAAGGGACTTTGTCCACTAAGATGGTCTTGGCAGCAATGCCTTGGATACTATGGAAATCATATCATGTGCTTAATGGTTTCCACAATTACATGTTTTATTCCCATGCTATTTTATCATGATTGATGTCCCCTTATGATATATGCCTTACGTACTTCCAAGATTCATGTCTTTGCTCAAGATTTTGATGTTTAGATTTTATGTTCAAGTTTTTGCATTCAAATATTTATGGATTGTTTTATGTTCTCTATGTTTACCCTTACTGGGAATTTGAGCTCACCCCTTTTATGTTTTATTTTCCCCAGGATATAAAGAAAGTTTTTATGTAAGAAAAAAGGGGAAGATCTTAATTTGGAGACGTTGAAGATCTTTCACCACGATAAGAAGATTTTATTCTGAGTTTCCAAAGACACTAAACTATTACGGTCCTTGTGTGTTTGTTTTTGTTATGTATTAAGTATTCTGAAAAAGCAATGTAATGTCCATGTATGCCAAGCTTCGGGCCTCTATAGAGATATAGGTCCCACTCATCTCATAATGAAATATTTCTTACTTGTGCCATGACATAAACATAAATCATTCATCATTACCCAAAGAATAAAAATGGGTTTCATAAACATCATCTCATCATAACATAATCCATATAAAACAAATGGATATCATTTCATCATACGAAAAGTGAAACCATGTAAATCATAGAGATATTATACTTGAAACATACACATATGATATAATTTCATCTTATATGGAAAATGGTTTTGATAAAACACTTGAAAATAATTCTTGAGGAAAATATCCTTTCTTCTTAAAAATAATTTTCTTTTCACAAAATGACACGCAATTTTAAAATAAAAGGATTTTATTGAAAAACAACATGAAATCTTGTAGAGTAAACTTCATGAAAATAAGGTGTTATTAATGTAACACCCCAGGTAAATAAAGAATATGACATTATTATATTTATCCCCATTTGTGGAAAAAATGTCAATATTAATTTAAATGGAACACTATGCTCGATGGCTTACCCAATACGCAACAACGAGTTCCTTTGAAATCTTACGTTGCAATCTAATAATAAAATAATATTATTTTAAATGGTAGTTAACGCCTAGCCGTTGTATTGACAGGAATGAATAGAAATAACTAAAATATGATTATATATTTTGGTTAAATGTTTTTACTTTTATCCAATAAATTTTAGAGGCTTAAAATACAAATGAATCCAATCTTAAGCATTGAATACACTAGTATTTTTAAAAGATTGTTTTACTACCTTTTGATGGAAAACCATTTTTAAATCAAACTTTTGACAATTTTATAAGCTATATTTTTCAAAATAAACATATTATTTATGATTGGGACATTGAAATTTACCTTGGATTAATTTTTTGTATTTTTCTGACAATGTTCATTTTTCAATGAATAGTAAAAAATACTGCATTTTACATCAAAGCTGCTTTTTCATATAATTTAATTATATGGTTATATTATCTTTTTAATTTGTTTTAAAGTGTAATTGGAATATATTTTTACCATTTAATCCAATTATGGTCATTGGGATTAATTTCACTTTGGAATTGGGCATAAACAAGTGCCAAACTTTTCATAAATATTGTTTCTAAAAAACTCGCTATTTGTTTTGACAACGGGAAGTTTTTTTTAAATTAATTATTGCAATTTATGTGTTTGGAATTTGGTAAAATGGATTACATATTTTTAATCAGAATGTAAAAATTATGTAATTTAGACTCTTTTGTTTTTAGACATTATGAATAGTAACGACGGTAATTATCTTTATTTATCTTGATTAATGAGTATTCAGGTAGTTAAAGATAATAAGATAATATCATAATAATGAAAAATGACCAAAAAATGTGTCCTAAGGCTACTGGTTGTATCATTTCCTACCATGGGATGCCTTGTGCCAAACTTGGGGGCCCCATGGAATCACTTTTGTGAGAGTGACTTTTTATCTTTTTATTTTTAAAGAATGTTAAATGTAACAAAGAATGTATCACATGAGTAAAATATTTTTAATTTTGTCTAAATAAATGATATTTTGAACTATAAATATTAATTATAAATCTAAAAAGATTTCATACATCATGATGTTTTTTTTATAATTTTTAGACATTAAATTTATTAAATTATATATGACATCATGATGATGCAGCGATGACCTCATTATTTAACAATTTAAATAAAATGGAAAGATAATGTAAAATCTAAGACCTACACATGTCCAAAACCTATTGTATGGGTGGATTTAGAACCCTTATCACCTTATCCTTGAAACACATCAATGTGGGACCATTAAAATCCGAAACTCATTTGAAAATAAAGTTACATTTTATACCTTTCCAAGAGTGCCCCTCCTCTCCTCTTATAAAAGGCCCCCACCTCTACCTCCTTACCCACACATCCAAAGCCTTTGGCTCGGACAAACCCTTCCCATTTTGTCTCTCCACATCCCTCTATAACTCCTTGAAGCCTCACTTTGGGCAGACGGCTTCCCAAGGAAGCCTTTGAGCTCAAACCAAAGGGAGTTACCCGATTTTAAGGTAATGTCTTCACTTGTGTTCTTTTGTTTTATTTTGCTTCTTCAACCCCCTAAACTCTTTTTATTAATTTATTTTGTAACAAATACGGTATATTCAATATACTAGTATATTTTTATAAGAAGGATTCGAGCTACACTTACACACACCTACATCTAATGGTTAAAGAACATACTGTTTCTATGGATGGCTAATTTCTGCCTCCCGAAACGATGATTGTTCAACATTCTTATAACACCTTCAAAGGTGGCCATTAAGATGAAACTATATTTATATATGATATCTAATATGTTTATGTTTTACTTAAGATTCAGTATTTTTCATTTATGGCATACCTTTATGGTTTCCATTATGGGTAAACGTGATATCTTCATTTAAGGAAGTGCGGACTACCGCCCCCTCAAAGTGATTTGATTCGTTTATACCATATGTGGTACGTATAAAGGATATATTTAATGATATTATATATGATACCATACTGAAATTAAAATACTATTATGTATCATTATTTTTTAATTCCATTAAATATGAAATATAAATGGAAGTAGCGTTCATGTGTACGTACGGCTTACCATCTCCATGAACGGTACATTTCATTTCTTATCTCAAAATGTTATGTAATATTATAAGTACATATATATAATGGATATATATGTAATATATTACATCTAAATTATGGATATAATTCTGGAATTATAACATATATATATATCTCTCTCATTTTGTTTTAATTCCATTAATATGACAAAAAAATGAAAGTAGCGTTCATGCATACGTACGGCCTACCGTCTCCATGAACGGTGCTTTTCGTTTTTTATCTCCAAATGATATGGAATAGTATAAAATGAATATTTACTGGATATATATGATATTTTAATCATTAATAATATTCTGGAAATTATTTACTTATAACTACATGGGCAATCTTTTTTCAAACAAGTTCATTTTTGACTCATGTACCAAACATCGTCAAAAACGTCTGATATGAACTAACATTATTAAAAAATTATTATAACATTATAATATGTGATATGAACTGAATAATAATCTCTAAAGGATTTACTTAGGCAATTATTAATTGACCAAAGTTTATTATTCAGGAATATAAAGAAACGAACAAGACAAGTTGGACTTGAGGTAAGGGATCCTACTCCTCCCTTTCTTTTTAAGTACACTCTTTTATGTCATTCCTTTTAAGCTCATATTTCCTGTGACTGGGATGTTATTTTATATTACTCTTACTGTAATTTTTATTTTCATATGATGAGAGACCCTATTCTCTCTCATCAATCCATTTTGGAAGTTTTGAGTGGTGCCGTTAGGCTACCGAATTTTCATAAGAGATCTAACCTCTCTCTTTCTCTTTAAGTACTCTCCTTTATGTCACTTCTTTTAATATCCTATTTGTTATGATGGGGGATGTTATTTTATATTCCTCTTTCTGTAAATTTTATTTTAATTTGATGAGATACCCTATTTGATCTCATCAATCCATTTTTGGAAGTTTTAAGTGGCGCTGTTAGGCTGCCGAGTTTTCGTAAGGGATTTTTCATCTCACTTTTATTCCCGTGATATCTATGATACATTTTCCACAATTTCCTTTGTGTGGTGTATTTACTGCCCGTTATTTTACTCATTGTGTAATATACTTTAATTTATGAGTATTTACATCAATGTTCTATTGTCCTTCTTTCATGGGGTGTATGTTTCGAAAGATACCCATGTCGGTAAGGGAACCTTTCACCCTCCTCTTTTAAAAAGACTTCTTTTGTTATGTCTTTTAATTCACATAACAATATGTTTTGATATTTTATTCTATATCCTTAGTGATTTAAATTTTATGTCCAAGTTATGAGATACCCTTTTTATCTCTCATCAACTCATTTTCTGAATTTTGTAGTGATGTCGTTAGGCTGTCAAATTTTTGCAAGGGAACTTCTTAACCCAATTTTGATTCTTTGGGATAAGCTTGTAATCCTTGAATATTTCGTTCTATGAATATGTTTGAATAACCTATGATTGTTTTACACTTAATATCCACTTATATTTGGTGTATTCGTTTGTCACACATAATTATGTAATTGATTTGTCCTTAAACCAAGGATACCGTCTTTGTAAGGGACTTCGTCTCAATCTCCATTCATTGAGGCATATTTTGTTTTATACACAAACTTATTTTATACGGTGTATAAAACCCTTTGACATTTATGTTTATCCAAAAAGAAACTTTTTTATACAAATCATTTTACTAAATGACAAAAGGAAATGTTTTTGTCGTACGTATGCGGCGACAACGACTTCTCTGCCGCCGTGACCATTATTTGAGTTTCGGCTTCCTCTACAAGCCATACCTTCTTTTTAAAAGAAAAATAAATATCATGTTTTAATTTTCTTTTATTTTGGTATTGAAAATGGTTTTCATAATGTTTTTATATCAATGTGTGGTATTTCTATCTTGTGATTGAAAGGTGGAAATGTTATGTTTCCTTTATGCATGTTTTATGTGATACGATTATGTTGAGGTTATTGGGAATTATTATGAAGACGGGTGGTTCCGTGATAGACTAAGGGTGGGTGAGCCCGATATAGCTCTCCAATGCATTGGGTAACGCGAAGGAGTGAAACTTTAAGGTTTCTCTGAAGATATTTAGGGAATATACTGTGATGGGTATTCCAAACGTAACCAAGAGGGTTACTCCCTACGTAAGAATGTTATGAATGCCTCAAGTTACTTTTATTTCTTATGATTTCTATGATTTATTCATGATTTGATGAGGTATGTTAATGTGCCTATGCTTTATGGGTAAAGTATGATTTCATTCTTATGTATATATGAACTCATGTTTTCTTTCCATATTTTTATAACCCTTCCTGAGCTTTTTATGCTCATCCCAAGTTTTTGAAATGTTTTTCACAGATCAACGGAAAGGTACATGATGTGATGATAGTGTCAATGATGTGTCAAGAAAGAATCCATGTTTTATTTTAAATATGTTTTTGTTTATGGGAAGAATGAATACTGTCATTTATGTAACCACTTTGTTTAAATGTGGAATGTAATGCAAGTTTCATGATCTAATTCTCTAAAACTCTAAACCTAAAAAGATCCTCAATGTGTAATCTTGTAATAACTCAAGATTAAGTAAGGTTTAAGGCTAGGGCCTTATAGTTGGTATCAAAGGTCGGTTTAGATAACTTTAGAGGTTAGGGTATTCTTTAAGCATAAGTGACATTTCCATAATGGTTAGGATTTCAGAATGAGTCCTAGTTTTAGATAAAGTGAATGAGTAAGTATATCTTAGTGTTTATCTTCCTCATTAGTACATGATGGTTTTGTTGATATACTCACACTGACCTTTTTGGTTTTAGTAAATGGATGGATCTAGCAGGCACCAAAGTAATAGTGGATGTGAAGGAAACTGTGACAGTTTTTTTGAGCAAGCAACTGAATGATATGGGAGCTGCAATGAGAACTCTTGTGATTATCCTCAACCAACTATCTGGATTCATGATTGACCAGCTAAACCTTGGTGATTTCTCTAAGGCATCATATATGTTAGAAAAAAATCCCTACGGAACTACAGGTAATAATCATAAAGGTAAGTGTGTTCAAAAACCTATGTGTCAAAAATGAGGAAAGAAACGCCTAGGAAAATGTTTCAAAGGGACAGAAATATGCTATAGATGTAGAAATGAAGGTCATAAAGCAAGAACCTGCCATGGAAAAAGGAAGAATCCAGTTAACTCGAGGAAAGGGAAAGAAGTTCTTTATGAGGGATCAATTGTATGTTTTAAATGTGGTGTGCATGGTCATTATGCAAACACATGTCCTATGAAGAAGTTTCGTGACTGGGATCACCAAGAGCATACAAATGTTCGTTTACCAATACCTAATGCCATTCCGATTGAGGATGAAGAAACTAAAAATGACCAATCAATGGTATGGATTATTTCATAACTATTGTTTTCCTATTTTGGAATCTTAGGATATGATTCATGATTTTGTTTGTAGGAAATAAGTATTTCAGAATAAGTTGAAAAGTAATGGTTCATGGGTCATGAAGAATGTTGAATGAGTAATATGTCAACATATAAGGGCTTCAAGAGTTATGGTGAAATTCTTAAGAGTATTAAGTCTATTTTAATGATGGGGTTACATTAGAAGACTTTTTATAGTATGTGTAACCCTGATGTTTAATATATAAAAATTTTATTCAAGGAATAGTTATCTGTTCTTTTGTGGACATAGTTATAAAGAACCATTTGGGTTTATATGATCCTTACTTTTGAGGTAATTATGGGTTACTATATGTTATGATGGAAGTGAAAGGACTGAGATAAAATTGAGGTTAAATTATGTTATGGTTATTTTTGATTATTTTATCTATTTTTGGGGAATTATTTGAGAATTATATAGTTTTGGAAAAAGGACAACACACAGACCATGTGATAACCCGTCGCGTCAGACAAAGCTGCGGGAATCAAACCCACAACCAAAGTGCAACTGGTATTTATCGCCTACCACTGGACTACATGAAGTCCCTGGTTAGTTTGACTGATTCTTTTTAGTTAGATGATTTTATGAATTAAGAGTAAGTTGATTTTGGTTTATCTATGGATATTTATTAACCTATCATGGAGGATATGTGATTAGGTTAATTACTTTTCAATATGAGATATTAAGAGAAACTGATGTTGTTTGGAGATAAATGTTACGATTTAACTTGGAAGACTATGTGACTAAATCCTTAAAATATTTTGATTTCAATCTTAGTTTGGTTTACATTGAAGAATTTTATGGAAAAATTGATTATCGAATGGTCCTCGTTGTACTCTGGGTTTTGTTGGACAAATTTTGGAGATTAAGAATAGATTTTCATTTTATAAAGGGTTATCCTTTTCTGGATTATCTGATCTTGTACTAACCTTTTTTGTTTTGGTTTTGGTTAAAGTATAAAGACATGGTAAGTATATAGTTATCTTTTTTGGATTAGGTGATTCTATAAAAGTTGATTATAGTACTCTTAATGCGAACAAGTCTTCCTAAATACTCGTCTTTTGGAGAAAATATGAGTTTGTGTAAGGAATCTAATAAAAGTTGAAAGTCAACATGATAAGTGATTATGTTTCCTTATGAATAAATTCCTCAATAAAAAGTAACTTAAAACAAAAATGTTGTCTATTAACATTTCCTATTGGGTAATCGAATACCGTTTAACCCATCACAAGTTTGTGATTTTCTTGTGGTTAACTTTCTCCAAAACATGTTTTCTATCACTCTCCATCAAAGCATGACCCTTTGTTTTTTTCCTCCATGTCTATATTTTCAAACTTGTAATTCTAGTATGGGTTAACTCAGGTGACCATTGTACTTATCTTTATTTATTTTAAAGTTATTGTTTTACCAACTCTTGTTCTGATGTGGGACTTTCAAGGATGTTTCCAAGCACAATTTTAAAATTGTGAGGACGCAATTCCCAAAAGGGGGGAAGGATGTAACACCCCAGGTAAATAAATAATATGACATTCTTATATTTATCCCTATTTGTGGAAAAATGAAAATATTAATTTAAATGGAACGCTATGCTCGATGGCTTACCCAATATACAACAACGAGTTCCTTTGAAATCTTACGTTGCACTCTAATAATAAAATAATATTATTTTAAATGGTAGTTAACGCCTAGCTATTGTATTGAAAGGAATGAATATAAATAACTAAAATATGATTATATATTTTTGTTAAATGTTTTTACTTTTATCCAATAAATTTTAGAGGCTTAAAATACAAATGAATCCAATCTTAAGCATTGAATACACTAGTATTTTTAAAAGATTGTTTTACTACCTTTTGATGGAAAACCATTATTAAATCAAACTTTTGACAATTTTATAAGCTCTATTTTTCTAAATTAACATATTATTTATGATTGGGACATTGAAATTTACCTTGAGTTAATTTTTGGTATTTTTATGACAATGTTCATTTTTCAATGAATAGTGAAAAATACTGCATTTTACATCAAAACTGATTTTTCATATAATTTAATTATATGGTTATATTATCTTTTTAATTTTTTTTAAAGTGTAATTGGAATATATTTTTACCATTTAGTCCAATTATGTTCATTGGGAATAATTTCACTTTGGAATTGGGCATAAACAAGTCCCAAACTTTTCATAAATATTGTTTCTAAAAAACCCGCTATTTGTTTTGACAACGAGAAGTTTTTTTTAAATTAATTTCTGAAACTTATGTGTTTGGAATTTGGTAAAATGGATTACATATTTGGAATCATAAGGTCCAAATTATGTAATTAATACTCTTTTGTTTTTGGACATTATGAATACTAACGGTGGTAATTATCTTTAATTATCTTGATTAATGAGTTATCAGGTAGTTAAAGATAATAAGATAATATCATAATAATAAAAAATGACCACAACATGTGTCCTAAGTCTACTGGTTGTCTCATGGCCGACCATGGGATGCCTTGTGCCAATCTTTGGGGCCCCATGGAATCACTTTTGTGAGAGAGTGACTTTTTATCTTTTTATTTTTAAAGAATGTTAAACGTAACAAAGAATGTATCACCTAAGTCAAATATTTTTAATTTTGTCTAAATAAATGATATTTGGAACTATAAATATTAATTAGAAATCTAAAAATATTTCCTACATCATGATAATTTTTTTATAATTTTTAGACATTAAAATTATTAAATTATATATGACATCATGATGATGCAGCGATGACCTCATTATTTAACGATTTAAATAAAATGGAAAGATAATGTAAATTATAAGACCTACACATGTCCAAAACCTATTGGATGGGTGGATGTCGAACCCTTATCACCTTATACTCGAAACACATCAATGTGGGACCATTAAAATCCGAAACTCATTTGAAAATAAAGTTACATTTTATACCTTTCCAAGAGTGCCCCTCCTCTCCTCTTATAAAAGGCCCCCACCTCTACCTCCTTACCCACACTTCCAAAGCCTTTGGATCGGCCAAACCCAACACATTTTGTCTCTCTCCATCCCTCTATAACTCCTTGAAGACTCACTTTGGGAATAAGTCTTCCCAAGGAAGCCTTTGAGCTCAAACCAAAGGGAGTTACCCGGTTTTAAGGTAATGTCTTCACTTGTGTTCTTTTGTATTATTTTTCTTCTCCAACCCCCTAAACTATTTTTATTCATTTAATTTGTAACAACTACAGTATCTTCAATATACTAGGATGTTTTTATAATAAGTATTCGAGCTACACTTACACACACCTACATCTAATGGTTAAAGAACATACTGTTTTCATGGATGGTGAATTTCTGCCTCCCGAAACGATGATTGTTCAACATTCTTCTAACACCTTCAAAGGTGGCCATTAAGATGAAAATATATTTATATATGATATCTAATATGTTTATGTTTTACTTAAGATTCTATATTTTTCATTTATGGCGTACCTTTATGCTTTCCATTATGGGTAAACGTGATATCTTCATTTAAGGAAGTGCGGACTACCGCCCCCTCAAAGTGATTTGATTCGTTAATACCATATGTGGTACGTATAAAGGATATATTTAATGATATTATATATGATACCATACTGGAATTAAAATACTATTATGTATCATTATGTTTTAATTCCATTAAATATGAAATATAAATGGAAGTAGCGTTCATGTGTGCGTACGGCTTACCGTCTCCATGAACGGTACATTTCATTTCTTATCTCAAAATGTTATGTAATATTATAAGTACATATATATAATGGATATATATTTAATATACTACATCTAAATTATGGATATAATTCTGGAATTATAACATATATATCTCTCTCATTTTGTTTTAATTCCATTAATATGACAAAAAAATGAAAGTAGCGTTCATGCGTACATACGGCCTACCGTCTCCATGAACGGTGCTTTTCGTTTTTTATCTCCAAATGATATGGAATAGTATAAAATGAATATTTACTGGATATATATGATATTTTAATCATTAATACTATTCTGGAAATTATTTACTTATAACTACATGGGCAATCTTTTTTCAAACAAGTTCATTTTTGACTCATGTACCAAACATCGGCAAAAACGTCTGATATGAACTAACATTATTAAACAATTATTATAACATTATAATATGTGATATGATCTGAATAATAATCTCTAAAGGATGTACTTAGGCAATTATTAATTGACCAAAGTTTATTATTCAGGAATATAAAGAAACGAACAAGACAAGTTTGACTTGAGGTAAGGGATCCTACTCCTCCATTTCTTTTTAAGTACACTCTTTTATGTCATTCCTATTAAGATAATCTTTCTTGTGATTGGAATGTTATTTTATATTAATATTACTGTAATTTTTATGTTCATATGATGATAGACCCTATTCTCTCTCATCAATCCATTTTGGAAGTTTTGAGTGGCGCCGTTAGGCTATCGAATTTTCGTAAGAGATCTAACCTCTCTCTTTCTCTTTAAGTACTCTCCTTTATGTCACTTCTTTTAAGATCCTCTTTGTTATGATGGGGGATGTTATTTTATATTCCTCTTTCTGTACATTTTATTTTTATGTGATGATATACCCTATTAGATCTCATCAATCCATTTTTGGAAGTTTTAAGTGGCGTCGTTAGGCAGCCGAGTTTTCGTAAGGGATTTTTCATCTCACTTTTATTCCCGTGAGATTTATGCTACATTTTCCACAATTTCCTTTGAGTGGTGTATGTACTTCCCCTTATTTTAATCATTGTGTAATATACTTTAATTTATGAGTATTTACATCAATGTTGTATTGTCCTTCTTTCACGGGGTGTATGTTTCGAAAGATACCCATGTCGGTAAGGGAACCTTTCACCCTCCTCTTTTTAAAGAATTCTTTTGTTATTTATTTTAATTCACATAACATTATGTTGGGATATGTTATTATATATCCTTAGTGATTTAAATTTTATGTCCAAGTGATGAGATACCCTTTTTATCTCTCATCAACTCATTTTCTGAATTTTGTAGTGATGCCGTTAGGCTGTCAAATTTTTGGAAGGGAACTTCTTAACCCAATTTTGATTCTTTGGGATAAGCTTGTACTCCTTGAATATTTCGTTCTATGAATATGTGTGAATAAAATATGATTTTTTACACTTAATATCCACTTATATTTGGTGTATTCATCTGTCGCACATAATTATGTAAGTGATTTGTCCATAAACCAAGGATACCATCTTTGTAAGGGACTTCGTCACAATATCCATTCATTGAGGCATATTTTGTTATATACACAACCTTCTTTTATACGGAGTATAAAACCCTTTTACATTTACGTTTATCCGAAAGGAATATTTTTTATACAAATCATTTTACTAAATGACAAAAGGGAATGTTTTTGTCGTACGTATGCGGCGATAATGACTTCTCCGCCGCCGTGACAATTATTTGAGTTTCGGCTTCATCTACAAGCCATACCTTATTTTTAAAAGAAAAAAAATACCATGTTTTACTTTTATTTTATTTTGGTATTGAAAATGGTTTTCATAATGTTTTTATATCAATGTGTGGTATTGATATCTTGTGATTTAAAGGTGGAAATGTTATGTTTCCTTTATGCATGTTTTATGTGATATGATTATGTTGAGGTTATTGGGCATTATCATGAAGACAGGTGGTTCTGTGATAGACTAAGGGCGGGTGAGCCCGATATAGCTCTCCAATGCATTGGGTAACGCGAAGGAGTGAAACGTTAAGGTTTCTCCGAAGAGATTTAGGGAATATACTGTGATGGGTATTCCAAACGTAACCAAGAGGGTTACTCCCTATTTAAGAATGTTATGAATGCCTCAAGTTACTTTTATGTCTTATGACTTCTATGATTTATTCATGATTTGATGAGGTATGTTAAAGTGCCTATGTTTTATGGGTAAAGTATGATTTCATTATTATGTATATATGAACTCATGTTTCCTTTCCATATTTTTATAACCCTTACTAAGCTTTTTATACTCATCCCAAGTTTTTGAAATGTTTTTTTCACAGGTCAAGGGAAAGGTACATGATGTGATGATAGTGTCAAGGATGTGTCAAGAAAGAATCCATGTTTTATTTTAAATATGTTTCCGTTGATGGGAAGAATGAATACTGTCTTTTATGTAACCACATTGTTTAAATGTGGAATGTAATGCAAGTTTCATGATCTAATTCTCTAAAACTCTAAAGCTGAAAAGATCCCCAATGTGTAATCTTGTAATAACTCAAGATTAAGTAAGTTTTAAGGTTGGGGCCTTATAGTTGGTATCAAGGGTCTGTTTAGATAACTTTATAGGTTACGGTATTCTTTAATCATAAGTGACATTTCCATAATGGTTAGGATTTCAGAATGAGTCCTTGTTTTAGATAAAGTGAATGAGTAAGTATATATTAGTGTCTATCTTCCTCATTATTACATGACGGTTTTTTTAATATACTCACACTGACCTTTTTTGTTTTAGTAAATGGCTGGATCTAGCAGGCACCAAAGTAACAGTGGATGTGAAGGAAACTGTGATAGTTTTTTTGAGAAAGCAACTAAATGATATGGGAGCTGCAATGAGAACTCTTGTGATTATCCTCAACCAACTATCTGGAGTCATGATTGACCACCTAAACCTTGGTGATTTCTCTAAGGCATCATATATGCGAGAAACAAATCCCTACGGAACTACAGGTAATAATAATAAAGGTAAGTGTGTTCAAAATCCTATCTGTCAAAAATGTGGAAAGAAACACCTAGGAAAATGTTTCAAAGGGACAGAAATATGCTATAGATGTGGAAATGAAGGTCATAAAGCAAGAACCTACCATGGAAAAAGGAAGAATCTAGTTAACTCGAGGAAAGGGAAAGAAGTTCTTTCTGAGGGATCAATTGACTGTTTTAAATGTGGTGTGCATGGTCATTATGCAAACACATGTCCTATGAAGAAGTTTCGTGAATGGGATCACCAAGAGTGTAAAAATGTTCGTTTACCAATACCTAATGCCATTCCGATTAAGGATGAAGAAACTGAAAATGACCAATCAAAGGTATGGATTATTTCATAACTATTGTTTTCCTATTTTGGAATCTTAGGATATGATTCATGATTTTTTTTGTAGGAAAGAAGTATTTCAGAATAATTTGGAAAGGAATGGTTAATGGGTCATGAAGAATGTTGAATGAGTAAGATGTCAACATATAAGGGCTTCAAGAGTTATGGTGAAATTCATAAGAGTATTAAATCTCTTTTGATGATGGGGTTACATTAGAAGACTATTTATAGTATGTGTAACCCTGATGTTTAATATATAAAAATTTTATTCAAGGAATAGTTATCTGTTTTTGTGTGGACATAGTTATAAAGAACCATTTGGGTTTATATGGTCCTTACTTTCGAGGTAAGTATGGGTTACTATATGTTATGATGTAAGTGAAAGGATTGAGATAAAATTGAGGTTAAATTATGTTATGGTTATTTTTGATGATTTTATCTCTTTTTGGGGAATGATTTGAGAATTATATAGTTTTGGAAAAAGGACAACACACAGACCGTGTGACAACCTGTCAGGTCGGACAAAGCTGCGGGAATCGAACCCACAACCAAAGTGCAACTGGTATTTATCGCCTACCACTAGACTACATGAAGTCCCTGGTTAGTTTGACTGATTATTTTTAGTTAGATGTTTCTATGAATTAATAGTAAGTTGATTTTGGGGTATCTATGGATATTTATTAACCTATCATGGAGGATATGTGATTAGGTTAATTACTTTTCAATATGAGACATTAAGAGAAACTGATGTTGTTTGGAGATAAATGTTACGATTTAACTTGGAAGACTATGTGACTAAATCCTTCAAATATTTGGATTTCAATATTAGTTTGGTTTACTTTGAAGAATTTTATAGACAAATTGACTATCGAATGGTCCTCGTTGAACTCTGGGTTTTTTTGGAAAAATTTTGGAGATTAAGAATAGATTTTCTTTTTATAAAGGGTTATCCTTTTCTGGATTATTTGATCTTGTACTAACCTTTTTGGTTTTGGTTTTGGTTAAATTCTAAAGACATGGGAAGTATATAGTTCTCTTTTGTGGATTAGTTGATTCTATAAAAGCTGATTATAGTACTCTTAATGCGAACAAGTCTTCCTAAATACTCGTCTTTTGGAGAAAATATGAGTTTGTGTAAGGAATCTAATAAAAGTTGAAAGTCAACATGATAAGTGATTACGTTTCCTTATGAATAAATTCCTCAATAAAAAGTAACTTAAAATAAAAATGTTGTCTATTAACTTTTCCTACTGGGGAATCGAATACTGTTTAACCCATCACAAGTTTGTGGTTTTCTTGTGGTTAACTTTCTCCTAAACATGTTTTCTATCACTCTCCATCAGAACATGACCCTTTGTTTTTTTCCTCCATGTCCATATTTTCATACTTGGAATCCTAGTATGGGTTCACTCAGGTGACCATTGTACTTATCTTTCTTTATTTTAAAGTGATTGTTTTACCAACTCTTGTTCTGATGTGGGACTTTCAAGGATGTTTCCAAGCCCAATTTTAAAATTGCGAGGACGCAATTCCCAAAAGGGGGGAAGGATGTAACACCCCAGCTAAATAAAGAATATGACATTCTTATATTTATCCCTATTTGTGGAAAAATTTCAATATTAATTTAAATGGAATGCTATGATGGATGGCTTACCCAATACGCAACAACGAGTTCCTTTGAAATCTTACGTTGCACTCTAATAATAAAATAATATTATTTTAAATGGTATTTAATGCCTAGCCTTTGTATTGATAGGAATGAATAGAAATAACTAAAATATGATTATATATTTTTGCTAAATGTTTTTACTTTTATCCAATAAAATTTAGAGGCTTAAAATACAAATGAATCCAATCTTAAGCATTGAATACACTAGTATTTTTAAAAGATTGTTTTACTACCTTTTGATGGAAAACCATTTTTAAATCAAACTTTTGACAATATTATAAGATATATTTTTCAAAATAAACATATTATTTATGATTGGGACATTGAAATTTACCTTGGGTTAATTTTTGGTATTTTTCTGACAATGTTCATTTTTCAATGAATAGTGAAAAATATTGCATTTTACATCAAAACTGCTTTTTCATATAATTTAATTATATGGTTATATTATCTTTTTAATTTGTTAAAAGTGTAAATGGAATATATTTTTACCATTTAATCCAATTATGTTCATTGGGATTAATTTCACTTTGGAATTGGGTATAAACAAGTGCCGAACTTTTCATAAATATTGTTTCTAAAAAACCCGCTATTTGTTTTGACAACGGGAAGTTTTTTTAAATTAATTATTGCAATTTATGTGTTCAGAATTTGGTAAAATGGATTACGTATTTGGAATCTGAAGGTCCAAATTTTGTAATTAAGACTCTTTTTTTGGACATTATGAATACTAACAGTGCTAATTATATTTAATTATCTTGATTAATGAGTAATCAGGTAGTTAAAGATGATAAGATAATATCATAATAATAAAAAATGACCACAACATGTGTCCTAAGGATACTGGTTGTCTCATGGCCGACCATGGGATTCCTTGTTCCAAACTTGGGGGCCCCATGGAATCACTTTTGTGAGAGAGTGACTTTTTATCTTTTTATTTTTAAAGAATGTTAAATGTAACAATGAATGTATCACCTAAGTCAAATATTTTTAATTTTTTCTAAATAAATGATATTTTGAACTATAAATATTCATTAGAAATATAAAAAGATTTCATACATCATGATATATTTTTTTATAATTTTTAGACATTAAATTTATTAAATTATATATGACATCATGATGATGCAGCGATGACCTCATTATTTAACGATTTAAATAAAATGGAAACATAATGTAAAATCTAAGACCTACACATGTCAAAAACCAATTGGATGGGTGGATTTCGAACCCTTATCACATTATCCTCAAAACACATCAATGTGGGACCATTAAAATCTGAAACTCATTTGAAAATAAATTTACATTTTATACCATTCCAAGAGTGCCCCTCCTCTCCTCTTATAAAAGGCCCCCACCTCTACCTCCGTACCCACACTCAAAAGCCTTTGGCTCGGCAAACACCTGCCCATTTTGTCTCTCCCCATCCCTCTCTAACTCTTTGAAGCCTCACGTTGGGCAGAATGCTTCCCAAGGAATTCTTTGAGCTCAAACCAAAGGGAGTTACCCGATTTTAAGGTAATGTCTTCACTTGTGTTCTTTTGTTTTATTTTGCTTCTCCAACCACCAAAACTGTTTTTATTCATTTATTTTGTAACAAATCCAGTATCTTAAATATACTAGGATGTTTTTATAATAATTATTCTAGCTACACTTACACACACCTACATCTAATGGTTAAAGAACATACTGTTTCCGTGGATGGCGAATTTCTGTCTCCCAAAACGATGATTGTTCAACATTCTTCTAACACCTTAAAAGGTGGCCATTAAGATGAAACTATATTTATATATGATATCTAATATGTTTATGTTTTACTTAAGCTTCTGTATTTTTCATTTATGGCATACCTTTATGGTTTCCATTATGGGTAAACGTGATATCTTCATTTAAGGAAGTGCGGACTACCGCCCCCTCAAAGTGATTTGATTCGTTAATACCACATGTGGTATGTATAAAGGATATATTTAATGATATTATATATGATACCATACTATAATTAAAATACTATTATGTATAATTATGTTTTAATTCCATTAAATATGAAATAGAAATGGAAGTAGCGTTCATGCGTACGTACGGCTTACCATCTCCATGAACGGTACATTTCATTTCTTATCTCAAAATGTAATGTAATATTATAAGTACATATATATAATGGATATATATGTAATATATTACATATAAATTATGGATATCATTCTGGAATTATAACATATATATATCTCTCTCATTTTGTTTTAATTCCATTAATATGACAAAAAAATGAAAGTAGCGTTCATGCGTACATACGGCCTACCGTCTCCATGAACGGTGCGTTTCATTTTTTATCTCCAAATGATATGGAATAGTATAAAATGAATATTTACTGGATATATATGATATTTTAATCATTAATACTATTCTGGAAATTATTTACTTATAACTACATGGGTAATCTTTTTTCAAACAAGTTCATTTTTGACTCATGTACCAAACATCAGAAAAAACATCTGATATTAACTAACATTACCAAACAATTATTATAAAATTATAATATGTGATATGAACTAAATAATAAACTCTAAAGGATTTACTTAGGCAATTGTTAATTGACCAAAGTTTATTATTCAGGAATATAAATAAACGAACAAGATAAGTTGGACTTGAGGTAAGGGATCCTACTCCTCCCTTTCTTTTTAAGTACACTCTTTTATGTCATTCCTTTTAAGCTAATCCTTCTTTTTATTGGGATGTTATTTTATATTAATCTTACTGTAATTTTTATGTTCATATGATGAGAGACTCTATTCTCTCTCATCAATCCATTTTGGATGTTTTGAGTGGCACCGTTAGGCTACCGAATTTTCGTAAGAGATCTAACCTCTCTCTTTCTCTTTAAGTACTCTCCTTTATGTCACTTCTTTTAAGCTCCTCTTTGTTATGACGGGGGATGTTCTTTTATATTCCTCTTTCTGTACATTTTATTGTAATGTGATGAGATACCTTATTTGATCTCATCAATCCATTTTTGGAAGTTTTAAGTGGCGCCGTTAGGCTGCCGAGTTTTCGTAAGGGATTTTTCATCTCACTTTTATTCCCGTGAGATTTATGCTACATTTTCCACAATTTCCTTTGAGTGGTGTATGTAATGCCCGTTATTTTACTCATTGTGTAATATACTTTAATTTATGAGTATTTACATAAATGTTGTATTGTTCTTCTTTCACAGGGTGTATGTTTCGAAAGATACCCATGTCGGTAAGGGAACCTTTCACCCTCCTCTTTTTAAAAGACTTATTTTGTTATGTCTTTTTATTCACATGACATTATGTTGGGATATTATATTCTATATCCTTAGTGATTTAAATTTTATGTCCAAGTGATGAGATACCCTTTTTATCTCTCATCAACTCATTTTATGAATTTTGTAGTGATACCGTTAGGCTGTCAAATTTTTTCAAGGGAACTTCTTAACCCAATTTTGATTCTTTGGGATAAGCTTGTACTCCTTGAATATTTCGTTCTATGAATATGTGTGAATAACCTCTGATTGTTTTACACTTACTATCCACTTATATTTGGTGTATTCATTTGTCACACATAATTATGTAATTGATTTGTCCTTAAACTAATGATACCGTCTTTGTAAGGGACTTCGTCTCAATCTCCATTCATTGAGGCATATTTTGTTTTATACACAACCTTATTTTATACAGTGTATAAACCCCTTTGACATTTACGTTTATCCGAAAGGAATCTTTTTTATAAAAAGAATTTTACTAAATGACAAAAGGGAATGTTTTTGTCGTACGTATGCGGCGACAATGACTTCTCTGCCGCCGTGACCATTCTTTGAGTATCAGCTTCATCTACAAGCCATACATTATTTTTAAAAGAAAAATAAATACCATGTTTTACTTTTTTTTTTGGTCTTGAAAATGGTTTTCATAATTTTTTTATATCAATGTGTGGTATTGATATCTTGTGATTGAGAGGTGGAAATGTTATGTTTCCTTTATGCATGTTTTATGTGATATGATTATGTTGAGGTTCTTGGGAATTATTATGAAGACGGGTGGTTCCGTTGTAGACTAAGGGCGGGTGAGCCCGATATAGCTCTCCAATGAATTAGGTAAAGCGAAGGAGTGAAACGTTAAGGTTTCTCCGAAGAGATTTAGGGAATATATTGTGGTGGGTATTCCAAACGTAACCAAGAGGGTTACTCCCTACGTAAGAATGTTATGAATGCCTCAAGTTAATTTTATGTCTTATGATTTCTATGATTTATTCATGATTTGATGAGGTAAGTTAAAGTGCCTATGTTTTATGGGTAAAGTATGATTTCATTCTTATGTATATATGAACTCATGTTTCCTTTCCATATTTTTATAACCCTTACTAAGCTTTTGATGCTCATCCCAAGTTTTTGAAATGTTTTTCAAAGTTCAAGGGAAAGGTACATGATTTTATGATAGTGTCAAGGATGTGTCAAGAAATAATCCATGTTTTATTTTAAATATGTTTCCGTTGATGGGAAGAATGAATACTATCTTTTATGTAACCACATTGTTTAAAGGTGGAATGTAATGCAAGTTTCATGATCTAATTCCCTAAAACTATAAACCTGAAAAGATCCTCCATGTGTAATCTTGTAATAAATCAAGATTAATTAAGGTTTAAGTCTGGGGCCTTATAATGGAAACCATAAAAATCTGTTCATGCCGTATAAGTTAAAAAAACTCCCTCCTCTTACTTTTGCCGGAAAAGTCAAAAAGTTCCTCGTAGGGTAAAAAAAGAAAGATTCCTTCCATAACATGTGGTAAAATTCAAAAATGGGTAAAAATGAAATTAAACATTCATTAAACATTTTTAGAAAACATGGACATGGATGATAACAATATCCCCAGTAAATACTTACGAATAAACAATCTTGGATAAGAACGAGATTGGAATAGTTATCCCTTACCTTAGGTCTGATATGATTCGTACGTATCTGAACCTCATGTATAATGATTTAAATAATGTCATTGACTTATTAAAGAATCATATTAATTGTTATGATATCATATATGGTTCACTTATAACTTTATATTACCCATTCTTTTGTAAATTCCATGTTAAAGCAGCCTTTTGGGTAAAATTGTTTTATTTATCGTACGTGTTTGGACTTGTTGTTATTGATTTTTTATTACTTATATCATTATTTACTTACTTCCATAATATAAATAATTATGTATATATCATATATATTCATTATATATATAATATATAGATAAATGAAATGAAATGCACCGTTCATGGAGACGGTAGGCCGTACGTACGCATGAACGTTGTTTTCCTTTCCTTATTGACTTGAATGGAAGTAAGTAGATGACATATATATATATACATAAATCCAATAGATTTATCATGTAATATATTTCATAATTATTCATTATATATACGTTATAATCATTCATGAATGGTTAACATGGAGAATGAATCTCATCGTGTCGTGGAGACGGTAATCCGTACGTACGCACGAGCAATGATATCGTTCCCATATTTATTGAATTGAATTGGAGTGGATGATATAATATATAATAATCATTTTGATGTTATAATAACAATATATAGTTATTATTTACACCATTATACCCATCTAAGTAAGGTGGTGGTGGAAAAACTAATTACACCACAGCGTAGAGACGGTATTCCATACGTACGCACACGCGGTGATTTCATTTTCCGTAGGATGGATAGAAGGTGAAATGGGGATGTTTCATATTTATAATATAATATAATAATTTTATTGATACTTATTTTATTACTTTAAAATGTAACAACTAAAGAATAAGATGTTGAATAAGAAAGAAACTTGAAAGAATCGGTAGAAGAGATTACCTCTTCTTCGACACACCTCCTTTAAGATTCATTTTAAGGCACTAGAGTTGGTCTTTTGAGGAGACCAAAACATCTATAATATTTCTAGGTAAGTTTATAAGGGAAATGGTCAGGGTTTGGCCGATCTTGAAGGCTGAAAATTGTGTTAAGAGAAGATGAAGGAGGTTCCCTTTTATGAGGGAGCAGAGGGGCACTTTAGGAAAAACTTAAAATATTATTTTATAATAAAGTCATATTCAGTTTATAATGGCTCACAAGTGACTTATTTCGAAGGTATAGTTGTAAGGGGTCAAAATAATTTCAACCAATAGGTTTTAGACAAGTTTTGGTTACTATTTTAACCTTATCATTTAGATTTAACTCTAAGTTAAATAATTTAACTTTTACTGTGTCTTCTTGTTTTCTTACACTATATGGTTAATAAACTTACTATAAAAATACAAAAGAACCCCAAGTGGTTCATTATTAATATATATGACCTTATATAAGTCATTGGGAAGAACCATAGATTTTTAAGAATAAAATAATAATTAATAATATAATATTTGTTTTAAAAACTATTTTATGTCAATTTTGACACTATTTGGTAATTGATTTTTTTGAAAATAATAAAAGCATGATTAGTTAGAAAACAATTATATAAATCAATACTAACATGTCATTTTAACCTATAAAATTATTTAAATCCATAAAAAGTATCAAATGACATTTATTTTTGTGTATTTATAACATCAATTATGTTAATATTTTATTAATAAGGTAATTACATCATCATCATTGTTTCATAAATAAATTAAATTATTTAATGTCTCAAAATTATAAATAAAATACAATTATGTAGGAAATAGTTTTATCTTTCTAATTAATATTTATAGTCGAATTTATCTTATCTATAACCCTACATTAAAAATGTTTTAGTTATTAAACTTTGATTTTAACTCTTTTAACTCTTCTTTAAATAAAATAATAATAAGTGTCCTAATCTAATCCAAGTGGACCTAATGGGTAATATTTTATTCCTAAGGTTGTATTTGATCGAATTACACTTATTCAATAGAATTAGGACATGTGTTAGGGTAATAATAATGTCATTTTTACCCTTAATTTCCCTATTTACTTTTAACCGTGGAAAATAAAAGTAAAAAGTTACTATTCACCAAAAAATATTTTAATCTTATTGAACCACATTTTTCTCCTTGATATTAACCTTGTCTCTAAGATTTTATAATTCAACTCATAGAATTGGTAAAATTAAGATTTATGTACAATTGCAAATGCTCCTAGGAGGTGGGTAAAAGACCGTGAAAAGTTCAATAAAATTTTGTATATATCTAAAATTATTATAAAATGACTCCAATGAATTACATTGAACATATATAAGTATTATGTATCTATTTTGACCTAAAATAAAATAAATGATTATTTAAATAAAAAGACAGTTTTAACCAATAAGTCAGTGTTTTCATTATTCATCAAAAATTGAATGTTTTCAGAAAAATACCAAAATTTCACCCTATGATAATTTTGATATTCCGAATCCAAAAATAAAGTCCATTTTAAAGGATAAAATTTATAAAATTTCAAAAAGTGGGTATTAATATTCATAACGGCTAGTTTATATAATATTTTAATAACATATCGTTGTTTAGTGAAACCTGGTATTGCGTACTACACATGCTATCAAGGAAAGTCACGATTGCGTGTAATGAAAGCTAGTTTAGGGATGCGTGTAGTGAAAGATCCCTTTGGGGTAGTGTAAAACACAAGACATCAATGAAATTAAAAAAGAATAGTTCTCATAAAATCTAGGGTTGTAACATTTTACCCCCCTTAAATTGAATTTCTCCCTCAAAATTCATCGGGGTTATAAATGGTTTACAACTTGAAAGTTTCTTTCATAGAAACCCACATCGTAAAAAGAAACACTAAAACTTCATTTAAAAAGGAAAGTTAGAACCATAACGGTCACCCAAATTAACTCAGTACTGGGTTTCCACATAGGACAACATAGGTGAAAATATGGATATAGAATAGAAATCTAACCGTCAAGTTCCGATGGAGAGTGGTAGAGAACATGGATATGAAAAAGACATCAATCACAAATCCATAAATTTGTGATGATTTAAGGTACCATATAATTCATTGGGTATGAGGGTACGTGGACAATGTTTTTAGTTCTTAAGATCATTTCCCTAATGTTGAAAAATTGTTGAATTAAATGAAATTCTTACTTGATTTTGGTACAATCTCACCGTTGTTCTTTCCTTGAACAATTTCCACTTCATCTCTTAAAGAAATGAAGTTGAATTTGTCATTCGTGAAGTGTTAGCAGATCAAGCAATTGTATGATAGGTCATTCCATTTGTTTCTATCGCAAAAAGTTTATCACGATTTATTAAATATACATAAGTCCATCTATGCTGATATTAATCGTATATAGTTGCTAAAATGGACTTATACTTCATCTATCAAAGCTCTTAATAATATAAAACTAGTTTCTACTAACCAGGGACTTCCTATAGGCTAATGGTAGGCAATAAAGGCATGTCGCACTTCGGTTGTGGGTTCGATTCCCGCATCCTTGTCTGACGCGACAGGTTATCGCCCGTCCTACAGGTTGTCCTTTTTCTAAAATTATACCATTATAATATAACAAAAAGTTCTATCCTTAAACAATACTATCTGATATATAACGTAATCTATTCCAATCTTTAGATTTATCCAAAATACATCTGTCCAATCTAATAGTATAAAGAAAACAATTACTTGAAATTTCATCAACTGAGCATGTAAATACCATCATTTATCATACGATATATCTTGTTGGTCACATTCCAAACATGTGAATACCATAATCATGTATTCTCTTGAAAAATGAATACCCATTGAAGCTTAGTGAAAACATAAATGCTGTCAAAAGTTAACTCTTTCCACATACCAAAATCCCAAAAATTTGCATACTCAAACCATGATATCACTTTGTCCTTATACCAGTCATGAGATCATTAATACTATCAAACATCTCATTATCTCCTTATCCTTTCATTATGCACATATCATCTACGTTCCAAAAATATTTGAATAACCTTTCATGGTTACCTGTACCATTCATCATATACTTTCAAAAACTCAAAGAAAGACAACAGTGTAACAATCCTTAGATTTTTCTTTATTCCATAGTACCATATATTATTCTTTATAAACATTAAATCATTCCACTACCTTCTTAAACCATTGACTGAGTTTCATCATTTCTTTCATCTCATATATCATTTTTAGTCTCTTCCTGATCATCCACATAAATACTACCAATATGACCATGCTGATTCTCTTCATGAGATTTTCCCTTAGGGCATTGGTTTGCATAATGCATGTACATTACACATTTAAAACATTTAACCATTGTTGATGTCTTAGCAATACCATTATCCTTGTCCATGGTGTTAACTGAACCTTTTTGTAGAGACCCAAAGCTTGATGTACATGGACATTACATTACTTTTTTGGAATACTTAATACGTAACAAAAATAGACACACAAGGACCGTAATAGTTTAGTGTCTTTGGAAACTCGGAATATAATCTTCTAATCATGGTGAAAGATATTCAACATCTCCCATAAAGATCTTCCCATTTTTTTTCTTACCTAAAACCTTTATTTAAATCCTGGGGAAAAGAAAACATATAAATGGTGAGCTCAAATTCTTAGTAAGGGTAAGCATGGATAAAATAATACAAATCATATACATTTGAACTTAAAAACATGAACATAATGTTTAGACATCAAAATCTTGAGCAATGACATAAAACATGGCAGTACATAAGGAATAGATCATAACTAAACATTAATCATGATAAAATAGCATGGGAATAAAACATGTAATTGTGGAAAAACATTAAGCACCTGATATGATTTCCATAGTAGCCAAGGCATTGCTTCCAAGACCATCTTAGTGGACAAAGTCCCATTCTGAATCGAGTTCACTCCTCGTTCCAGCCCTGTATTACTGAACCGGATTAACTTATCATTCCATCCATGTCTATCTCATGAGATATAAATCTTTACCCAATGCATTGGAGGGAGATATAGGTCCCACCTATCTCATAATGAAATCATTCTTACTTGTGCCACAAAATAAATGTAAAACCTTCATCATAACCCAAAGAATAAAATGGTTTTCGTAAACATCATCCCATCATCACATAATCCATATAAAAGAAAGGGATATTATTTCATAATAAGAAAAGTTAAACCATGTAAATCATAGGTACATTATACTTGAAAAATACACATATGAAATAATGTCATCTTAGAAGGAAAATGGTCTTGATAAAATACTTGAAAAGAATTCTTGAGGAAAATATCATTTCTTCTTCAAAATAAATTTTTTTTCACAAAACGTAATGAAATTTTAAAAGAAAAAGATTTTGTTTAAAATAGTCATGAAATATTTTGGAGGAAACTTCATGAAAATAAAGCTTTATAAAACCATAAAAATATGTTCACACCATATAAGTTAAAAATAACATTCTTCTCGTACTTTTTTCGGAAAAGTAAAAAAGTTCCCCGTGTGGTAAACAAAAATAAGATTCCTTTCATAACATGTGGTAAATTTAAAAAATGGGTAAAATGGACTTTAAAAATACATGAAAACAT
Source organism: Viscum album (assembly GCA_963277665.1). NCBI lineage: Eukaryota > Viridiplantae > Streptophyta > Magnoliopsida > Santalales > Viscaceae > Viscum > Viscum album. The sequence goes on from OY728141.1 coordinate 346,224,439, forward strand.
TTTTAGAAAACATGGGCATGGATGATAACAATAACCCCAGTAAATACTTACGAATAACAATCTCAAATAAGAACGAGATTGGAATAGTTATCCCTTACCTTACGTCCGATATGCTTCATATGTATCTGAACCTCCTCTATAATGATTTAAATAATGTCATTGACTTATTACAGAATCATATTCATTGTTATGATATCATATATGGTCATATTTGTATCTTCTTAGTAGTAATATTTCATTGCAACTTGTTATTCAGGTGTTTATTGCTTTATGTTCTTATGCGTGTTTTGTCAAATAAATTATTATTCCTATTTATAGGATATAGATAAATCATTTACATAATGGTATTAGTATAATATATATCATATTCATTCATTCATTTCATTTACATAATCATTATTCAATGAAGATCGAGTCTCATCACATCGTGGAGACGGTAGGTCGTATGTACGCACGAGCGATGATATTATTCCCATTATCGTAGAATTGTATTGAAGTGTATGTATAAATTTTCAGAATAAATACCAATTTAAAATAATAATATATAGTTAATTATTTACACCATTATACCCATCGAAGTAAGGTGGTGGTGGAAAAAATATTACACCACGGCGTGGAGACGGTATTTCGTACATACACACGCGCGGTGATTTTGTTTACCATAGGATAGATAAGAGGTGAAATGGGGTTGTTTAATATTTCTAATAACATATCAGTATATTAGGGATACTGATGTTATTACCTCATAATGAAACAACTAAAGAATAGGGAGTAGAAGAAGAATGGAACTTGAAGAAAACGGTAGAAGGTATTACCTCTTCTTCGAAGTACCTTCTTTAAACATTCTCTTAAGGCACTAGAGTTGGTCTTTTGAGAATACCAGTACCTATAGTAGGTTTCTAAGGAAGTGGGGAGGTGAAATGGGCCGGGTTTTTCCAATCTTGAAGGCTCAAAGTTGTGTGAGGAGGAGAGGGAGGAGGTGCCCTTTTATAAGGGAGGAGAGGGGCACCTTTGGAAAGTGTTAAAATATTATTTTATTATAAACTTATCTTCGGTTTCAAAAGGTCCGAAAATCATTAAAGATAAAGATAAGATGACTCATATTCGAAATAAAATCATCCAATAAGAATTGGACAGGTTTTGGATAATGTTTTAATCATTATAATCTTATTTATTTAAATAATTTATTAATGAGGTAAATATTGCATCATTATTGTGTCATAAATAATTTAATTTATTTGATGTATAAAAATTATAAAAAAATACCAACATGTAGAAAATCTTTTTATATTTCGAATGAATATTTATAGTCGAAAAGATAATTTATATATCCTCTTATAAAAATAAATTACTAAAGGATTTTTGTTAATGCCAATTTTGACTTTACATTAAGTTAATTAATCTAATGTGTCATTGTCTTTCATAAGGGGCTCCATGGGGTCCCAAAATCGAACCCAGGATGCCCATGGTCAGCAATTAGTCATCCAATAAGGTTTTGACAAGTTTTAAGGTAATTTGGAATTATTATAATATTCTTTTAACCTTGAATTACCCTATTTACTTTTAACCGTGGTAAATAAATGTAAAAAATTACTATTCACAAAAAATTATTTTTATCTAATTTAACCACATTTTACTCCTTGATATTAACCGTTTCTCTTGGATTTTCGAAATTCAACTCATAGAAGTGGTAAAATTAAGTTTTATGAACAATTGCAAAAGCTCCTAGGAGGTGGGTAAAAGACAGTGCAAAGTTCAATACAATGTTTATAAATCTAGAATTATTATAAAATGACTCCAATGAATTTCATTGAACTTATATAAGTATTATGTACCTATTTTTACCTAAAATAAATTTAAATAAAATAAATTATTATTTAAATAAAAAGTCGGTTTTAACCAAAAACTCAGTGTTTTTACTATTCATCAAAAATTAAAGTTTTTCAGAAAAATAGCAAAAAATCCGCCTAAGCTATATTTGATATTCTGAATTAAAAAATGATATCTATTTTTCCAAATTCAAAACATAGAAGTTCCATTAATTAATTTAAAAAGTAATTCTCGTTATCAAAACAAATAACGTGTTTTTAAGAAACAATAATTATCAAAAGATTGATACCTGTTTATGTCCAATTTCAAAGTGAAATTAATTACAATGACCCAAATTGGATTTAATGGTAAAAATATATTCTAATTTCACTTTAAAACCAATTAAAAATATGATCTATCCATATAAATTATTGCGATGAAAAAAATTGTTTTTAATTAAAATATAGTGTGTTTTTACTATTCATTAAAATATGCAAGTTATTAGAATAATATGAAAATTTTATCCAAAGTAAACTTTTATATCTTGATTCCAAAGAAGAATTTTATTTTGTCAAATTGAACTTATAGACATGTAAAAAATAATATTTAAAGTGGGTGTGCCATCAAAAGGCGGGAAAACTACATTTTTTGAAAAATACTTATTATACTCAAAAAATTGATTTTGTTCTCATACCATGTTCTAGAAAATATCTAAGATGAATAATAATGTTATAAAATTCAAAATGTAGTTAATATTGTTCATAACGGCTAGTTTGTAATAATATTATAACAATATATCGTTGTTTAGTAAAACCCGGTATTGCGTACAACACACGCTATCAAGGAAGGTTGTGATTGCATGTAATGCAAGCCAAGTCAGGGTTGCGTGTTGTGCAAGACTCATTTACTGTTGAGTATAACAAAATCCAACCATATATTATTTATACATTGAATGTTTATATATATATATACACCCAATGTTGCGTAGAATAACTACTATCAAACAAACTTGAAATTGTGTGTAACACGATCCAAGAATAGTGTTGCGCATACTTCAAGCTAATACGGTGTTGCATATAGCGCAATATAATATTGGTTTAACGTAAAATAGAAGATGTTAATGAAATTAAAAAGAATATATCTCATAAAATCTCGGGGTGTTACACTTTTTTTATAATTAATGGCTTTGTGTCCTTATTTTCCACACCCAAAGCATCTTCCAGTTCCTTTGAAACATTCTATCTGATGCCTCTTCCCACATGATTTACATGAGGGAAATTGAACATTATTTCCTCTATGATCATCTTGAAACTCCATCTTTCTCTTATTAGTTGTGTCGGGAAACTTACCAAAGTTGAGATTATTGATCATATTATGAGATTTCTAATTAGGCATTATAACGATATGTGGACTTCTATATCCAATTTCATTTGGTTTCTCATGAATAATATCATTCCATTGTCCATCATATCCTCCATAATCGTGAATCTTCTTATTTCCATCCATTTTCTAAAACCCAAAAAGAATATTGTGAGTATCAAAAATCATAATCAAGGGGGATTACCTTCAATATATAACATCTTAGGTTTATTTCTAATATAGTTACCATAATTTTAGGACTATAACCTATACGTATACTTATCCTTAGGGACATTTCTAGACATACCTTATAAAAATCTCTAGGGATTTCACTAAAGTTTTTGCATCCTAGTTTCCAAAGGTTAACTAAACCTTTCCTTTGATACTTTATATTAGAGAACCAATCTTGACATTAGTGGACATCACATTACTTTTTTGGAATACCTAATACATAACAAAAACAGACACCAAAGGACTGTAATAGTTTAGTTTCTTTGGAAACTCAGAATATAATCTTCTAATCTTGGTGAAAGATCGTGAACATCTCTCATAAATATCTTCCCCTTTTTTCCTTACCTGAAACCTTTCTTTATATCCTCGGGAAAAGAAAACATATAATGTGTGAGCTCAAATGCTCAGTAAGGGTAAGCATGGAGAAAATAAAATAAACCATATACATTTGAACTTTAAAACATGAGAATAAAGTTTACACATCAAAATCTTGAGTTGTGAAATAAATCTTGGCAGTACGTAAGGCATAGGTCATAAAGGAACATCAATAATGATAAAATAGCATGAGAATAAAACATTTAATTGTGGAAAACCATTAATCACATGATATGATTTCCAAAGTAACCAAGGCAATACTGCCAAGACCATCTTAGTGGACAAATTCCCTTTCTGAACTGAGTTCACTCCTCTTTCCAGTCCTATATCAGTGAATTGGATTAACTTAACATTCTAGTCATGCCTATCTCATGAGATATAAATCTTTACCCAATGCATTGGAGGGAGATATAGGTCTCACCCATCTCATAATGAAATCATTCTTACTTGTACCACAACATAAACATAAATCATTTATCATGACCCAAAGAATAAAAATGGGTTTCATAAACATCATCCCATCATAACATAATCCATATAAACCAAATGGATATAATTTGATAATAAGAAAATTGAAACCATGTAAATAATAGATATATTATACTTGAAACAAACACATATGAAATAATGTCATCTTATATGAAAAATGGTTTTGATAAAACACTCGAAAATAATTTTGGAGGAAAATAACCTTTCTTCTTAAAAATCATTTTCTTTTCACAAAATGCCACGCAATTTTAAAATAAAAGGATTTTATTGAAAATAACCCTGAATTACTATTGTGTAAACTTCATGAAAATAAGGTGTTATGGAAACCGTAAAAATCTGGTCATGCCATATATGTTAAAAAAACACTTTCCTCGTACTTTTTCCAGAAAAGTCAAAAAGTTCCTCATAGGGTAAAAAAAGAAAAATTCCTTCCACAACATGTAGTAAAAGTCAAAAAATGGGTAAAAAGGACATTAAAAATACATGAAAACATTTTTAAAAAACATGGACATGGATGATAAAAATAACCCCAGTAAATACTTACAAATAAAAAATCTGGGATAAGAACGAGATTGGAATTGTTATCCCTTATCTTAGGTATGATATGCTTCGTACATATAAGAACCTCCTGTATAATGATTTAAATAATTTAATTTACTTATTACAGAATCATATTAATTGTTATTAATCATATATGGTTCACTTATGACATTATATTACCCGTTCTTTTATAAATTCCATGTTAAAGTAGTGTTTTGGGTAAAATCGTTTTATTTATCATACGTGTTTGGACTTGTTATTCTTGATATTATTATTAATTATATTATTATTTACTTACTTAAAGAATTTAAATAATTATTTATATATCATATATATTCAGTATATATATATATATATATCTAATAGATAGATAGATGAAATTAAATACACCGTTCATGGAGACGGTAGGTCGTACGTACGCATGAACGTTGTTTTCCTTTCCTTATTGACGTGAATGGAAGTAAGTAGATGAAATATATATATACATAAATACAGTAGCTTTATCGTGTCATATATTTCATTATTATTCATTATATATACTTTATAAACATTCTTTAATGGTTAACATGGAGAATGAATCTCATCGGGTCGTGGAGACGGTAATCTGTACGTACGCACGATGGATGATATCATTCCCATAATAATTGAATTGAATTGAAGTGGATTATATAATATCTCAGAATAATTATTATGTTATAATAACCATATATAGTTTATCTTTACACCATTGCACCCATCCAAGTAAGGTGTTGGTGGAAAAACTAATTACACCACGACGTGGAGACGGTATTCCGTACGTATGCACGCGTGGTGATTTCATTTTCCGTAGGATGGATAGAAGGTGAAATGGGGTTGTTTCATATTTATAATATCATATAAGTATATTATTGATAATTATTTTATTACTTTACTATGAAACAACTAATTAAGATAAATTTTAAGAAGAAAGAAACTTGAAAGAACCGGTAGAAGAGATTACCTCTTCTTCGACACACATCCTTTAAGCTTCCTCTTAAGGCACTAGAGTTGGTCTTTTAAGGAGACCAGAACCTCTATAATGTTTCTAGGGAAGTTTATAAGAGAAATGGTCAGGGGTTGGCCAAGCATGAAGGCTCAAAATTGTGTGAAGAGAAGAGGGAAGAGGTTCCCTTTTATAAGGGAGGAGAGGGGCACTTTAGAAAAAACTAAAAATATTATTTTATAATAAAGTCATATTCGGTTTATAATGGATCCAAAGTGACTGATTTCGAAGATAAAATGGAGATGAGTATAAAGCCTCTCAACCAATAGGTTTTAGACAAGTTTTGGTTACTATTTTAACCTTATCATTTAGATTTAACTCTAAGTTAAATAATTTAACTTTTACCGTGTCTTCTTGTTTTCTTACACTATATGGTTAATAAAATTAATATAACAATACGAACGAACCCAAAGTGGTTTATTATTAATATATATAACCTTATCTAAGTCTTTTGGCAGAACCTTTGATTTTTGGAAATAGAATAATAAATATTAATAAAATATTTGTTTTAAAAACTATTTTCTGTCAATTTTGACACTATATGGTAATTGTTTTTTTTAATCATAACAGTAATATTAGTTAGAAAAAAATTAATTAAATCAATAATAACATGTCATATAAACCTATAAAATTAGTTTAATTCATAAAAAGTCTCAAATTACATTTATTTGGGTATTTATAACATCTATTATGTTAATATTTCATTGATAAGGTAATTACTGCATCATCATTGTGTCATAAATAAATTAACTTATTTAATGTCTAAAAATTATAAATAAAATACCATTATGTAGGAAATATATTTATATTTCTAATGAATATTTATAGTCTAATTTATCTTATGTATAATTCTATATTTAAAATTTTTTGTTTATTAAACATTGATTTTCACTCTTTTAACTCTTCTTTAAATAAAATAATAATAAGTGTCCTAATCTAATCCAAGTGGACCTAAAGGGTAATATTTTATTCCTAAGGGTTTTTTGGTCTAATTAAACCTATCCAATATAATTATTACATGTGTTAGGGTAATAATAATGTCATTTTTACCCTTAATTACCCTATTTACTTTTAACTGTGGTAAATAAAAGTAAAAAGTTACTATTCACAAAAAACAATTTTAATCTTATTGAACCACATTTTACTCCTTGATATTAACTATGTCTCTCGGATTTTCGAAATTCAACTCACAGAAGCAATAAAATAAATATTTATGTACGATTTCAAATGCTCCTAGGAAGTGGGTAAAAGACTGTGAAAAGTTCAATAAAATATTATATATATATATATATAATTCTTATAAAATGACTCCAATGAATTACATTGAACTTATATAATTATTATGTATCTATTTTAACCTAAAATAAAATAAATTATTGTTTAAATAAAAATTTTGGGTTTAACCAATAACTTAGTGTTTTCACTATTCATCAAAAATTGAATGTTTTTAGAAAAATACCAAAATTTCACCCTAGGCTAATTTTTATATTTCAAATCCAAAAATGAAGTCCATTTTAAAAAATAAAATTTATAAAATTTCAAAAAGTGGGTATTTCTATTCATAATGGCTAGTTTATATAATATTTTAATAACATATCGTTGTTTAGTAAAACCTGGTATTGCGTAATACACACGCTTTCGAGGAAGGTCACGATTGCGTGTAATGCAAGCCAATTTAGGGATGCTTGTAGTGCAAGATTCCTTTGGTGTAGTGTAAAACACAAGACATAAATTAAATTAAAAAGGATAGTTCTCATAAAATATCGGGTTGTTACATTTATCCACTGGCTACATACATATTCTAATGGTTCTGACTAATAGTATTCCATGTATTACATGAACTATCTAAAGGTGGTAATGGTGGGAGGGGATCATTCATCTCTTAATACTCCTACACCACCAGTTTCTCAATTGAAATTAACTCCCAATTGGTAACTTTTCCAATAATAAAGGCATATGATCTCAATTCAACTCTTATATAGAATTATATCTACCACACCACTCTAGTTTCCACAACAAATGTTAATCTATGCTCAAAACTAGTGTTCATATTTTCATGGAATTCTCAATATACCAATCCTCTCTCAGGGACTCTGAAATTAGAAGAGTTTCATGATAACATAACCTCAATCTAAATTTTCTCTTTGGAGTCCCTTATCAAACTACTGATCTCAGAAAATTCCATCAAAAATCATTTTTTGGTAAATACCTCATAAAGTCTTGGGGCCTCAAAGTGTACTCAAACATGGTTTTATTATCCCTAGGAGAGTCTAGTATATTCTAATCTTGAACCAACCTTAAAAGTTCTATCACATTAAACATGGGATCAAACTTCAACCATGCTAGTGTAGTGTCACTGTGAGTTCGAGAATAAGATCATCCACTAATGTATTGTCACACCATTGAGGAACTTAGAGAAATATTCAAATTATGGTCAATAGGTTTCTAAACCTAATATAATACATGAGTCTCAGACTTCATATAATCCTCTATTTCCCAAGGATTAAGCTCTCCTTACATCCTAAGAGGTCCCTATCACCAGAACAAATGAAGAATGATCAACCAATGAGTAGTCTCACTATCAGTAACTATAATCCACTCTATAAGAAGGTATGAACTAAGAATAATGGGGATAAAATATCCCTATACTCTCTATTCAAGGGTACCTATCAACTCAGTATTTGATTCAACGCCTAATTAATCATAAGGATTATTGTATAACTAGATTATCTGGAACATTATGGAAATGAAAGGTTATAACTGAACACTATTTGATTTACTTACTATTCTAATTATTCCTTTAAAATAGTGCCTTAAAGCTCAGGGTCAACTCATTCATTATCAAATTCCATGAGAAATCATATGTAATCTGTCACATCTATGTCGATCTCCATGTTCTGATAACCAAACTCAAGACACTATTCACATCACTTCCAGAAATTTTCAAACTAATCCTCACATTACTAATAATTACAACATTAATCCCTATGAATTGAACCATGGTGATTTCACTCTTACATTACCCCACCCACCAGATCCCCACTCATGCTAATTTCAAGCTATGCGTGTAACAACCCGAGATTTTATGAGATATATTATTTTTAATTTATGTGATGTGTTCCATTATACACTACACTAAGATTATCTTGTGCTATACACTGTATTAGCTTGCAGTATACGCAACACTATTCTTGGATCGTGTTACACAAAATTTAAAGTTCGTTTGATAGAAATCATTCTACGCAACATTGAGTGTATATATATATATATATTCAATGTATAAATAAAATATGGTTGGATTCTGTTATACAAAACAACGAAGCAGACTTTCACAACATGAAACCCTGACTTTCATTGCATTATATGCAATCGCGACCTTCCTCGATAGCTTGCGTTTTACGCAATACCGAGTTTCACTAAACAACGATCTGCTATTAAAATATTACTAAAACTAGCCGTTATGTATAGTAATAACCAATTTTTGAAATTTTATAAGTTTTATTTTTCAAAAAGGACTTTATTTTTGTATTTGGAATATCAAAATTATCCTAGGGTGAAATTTTGGTATTTTTCTGAAAACTTTCAATTTTTGATGAATAGTGAAAACACTGGGTTACTATTTAAAAACCGACATTTTATTTAAATATTTATTTATTTTATTTAAATTTGTTTTAGGTCAAAATTTATACATAATGCCTATATAATTTCAATGTAATTCATTGGAGTCATTTTATAATAATTTTAGATATATAAAAATTTTATTGAACTTTTCACCGTCTTTTACCCACCTCCTATGAGAATTTTCAAATTTACATAAAACTTAATTTTACCGCTTCTGTGAATGGAATTTCAAAAATCCGAGAGACACGGTTGATGTTAGTAAGTAATATGTGGTTCAATGAGATAAAAATAATTTTTGGTAAATAGTAACTTTTTACTTTTATTTGCCACGGTAAAAAAAGTAAATAGGGTAATTAAGGGTAAAAATGATATTATTATTACCCTAACACATGTCCTAATTATATTGGATAAGTTTAATTCGACCAAAAACAATATTAGGGATAAAATATTACCATTTAGGCCCACTTGGATTAGATTAGGACATTTATTATCAATTTATTTAAAGAAGGGTTAAAATAGTTAAAATCAAAGTTTAATAACTAAATCATTTTTAATATAGGGTTATACATAAGATAAATTCGACTATAAATATTAATTAGAAATATAAAAATATTTCCTACATAATGGTGTTTTATTTATAATTTTTAGACAATAAATAATTTAATTTATTTATGACACAATGATGATGCAGTAATTATCTTATTAATGAAATATTGACATAATTGATGTTATAAATACCCAAATAAATGTAATTTTAGACTTTTTATGAATTCCAATAATTTTCTAGTTTAATAGGACATGTTACTGTTGATTTAGTTAACTTTTCTCGAACTAATCATTCTTTTAGGATTTTCACAAAAATCAATTACCAAATAGTGTCAAAATTGACATAAAAACGTTTCTAAAAAATATATTATATGATTAATTGTTATTTTATTCCTAAAAATCTAAGGTTCATCCAAATGACTTAGATAAGGTTATATATATTAATAATATACAACTTGGGGTTCTTTTGGCTTGTTATAGTAAGTTTATTAACCATATAGTGTAAGAAAACAAGAAGACACGGTAAAAGAAAAATTATTTAACTTAAAGTTAAATCTAAATGATAAGGTTAAAATAGAAACCTAAACTTGTCCAAATTCTATTATATGAGAGGATTTGGACCCATAACCACCTTAGCTTCGAAATAAATCAATTTTGAGCTATTAAAAACCAAATATGACTTTATAATAAAATAATATTTTGAGTTTTTCCAAAGGTGCCCCTCTCCTCCCTTATAAAAGGACACCTCCTCCCTCTCTTCCTCACACCACTTTTAGCCTTCAAGCTCGGAAAAACCCTGCCAAATTCTCTTATAAACTTCCCTAGAAACATCCTAGAGGTCCTGGTCTTCTTCAAAGACCAATTTTAGTGCCCTAAAAGGAGGTCTCAAAGAGGCTCTTCAAAGAAGATGTAATGTCTGTTACCGATTCTTTCAACTTTATTTCTTCTTACACTACTTCTTATTTAGTTGTTTAATTATGAAGTAATAACATGAGTATCACACATATACTGATATTTTATTATAAGTATTAAACAACCCTATTTCACCATCTATCCATCCTACGGAAAACGAAATCACCGCGCGTGCGTACCTACGGAATACCGTCTCTACGCCGTGGTGTAATCTATTTTCCCACCACCACCTTACTTGGATGGGTATAATGGTGCAAATAAATAACTATATATGATTATTTTAAAGTGTTTTTGATTCTGAAATAGTATACATACACTCCAATACAATTCCACGATCATGGAAACGATATCATCGCTCGTGCGTACATACGGACTACCATCTCCACGACACGATGAGATTCATTTTCCATGTTAACCATTTAAGAATGATTATAATATATATATAGGAAATAATAATGAAATATATGAAATTATAAAGCTACTATATTTATGTATATATATATGTATGTTATCTACTTAATTCCATTCAACTCAATAAGGAAACCAAAACAGCATTCATGCGTACGTACGACCTACCGTCTCCATGAACGGTGTATTTCTTTCCATTTATAAATATATTATATATATGTATATTATGAATATATATTATATATAAATCACGGTTTATATTCTTGAATTATTTAATCATGATCTAAGTAATCATATTAATAATTACAAGTCAAAACAAAGAGGACAAATGAAACGATTTTACCCAAAACGCTCTTAAACATGGAATTTACAAAAGAACGGGTAATATAAAGTCATAAGTGAACTATATATGATATCATAACAATTAATATGATTCTACAATAAGTAAACGACATTATTTAAATAGTTATAAAGGAGTTTTGGATACATACGAAGCATATCGGACATAAGGTAAGGGATAATTTTGCAAATCTCATTTTTATCTGAGATTGCTTATTTGTAAGTATTTACTGGGGTTACTTCTATCATCCATGTCCATGTTTTATAAAAGTGTTTTCATGTATGTTAAAAGTCCTTTTTACCCATTTTTGACTTTTACTACATGTTATGTAAGGAATCTTTCTTTTGTTTACGTTACGAGGTACTTTTTTTACTTTTCCGGCAAAAGTACGAGAAGAATGTTTTTTTAACTTATACGGCACAGATGGATTTTTACGGTTTTATAAAGCCTTATTTTCATGTAGATTCCTCCAAAATATTTCATGAATATTTTCAACAAAATCCTTTTCTTTTAAAATTGAATGGCATTTTGTGAAAAGAAAATGATTTTCAAGATGAAAGGATATTTTCCTCAAGAATTCATTTCAAGTGCTTTATCAAAACCATTTTACATCTAAGATGACATTATTTCATATGTGTATGTTTCAAGTATAATATCTCTATGATTTAAATGGTTTCACTTTTCTTATGATGAGATGATATCCATTTGTTTTATATGGATTATGTGATGATGGGATGATGTTTATGAAACCCATTTTATTCTTTGGGTTATGATGAATGTTTTATGTTTATTTTGTGGCAAAAGTAAGAATGATTTCAATATGAGATGGGTGGGACCTACATCTCCCTCCAATGCATTGGGTAAAGATTTATATCTCATGAGATAGACATGGCTGAAATGGAAAGTTAAAACGGTTCAGTAATACAGGACTGGAACGAGGAGTGAACTCGATTCAGAAAGGGACTTTGTCCACTAAGATGGTCTTGGCAGCAATGTCTTGGCTACAATGTAAATCATAACATGTGCTTAATGGTTGCCACAATTACATGTTTTATTCCATTTATATTTTATCATTCTTAATGTTTCTTTATGATCTATGTCTTACGTACTTCCATGTTTTATGTCATTGCTCAAGCTTTTGATGTTTAAACATTATGTTCATGTTATTAAGTTCAAATGTATATGATTTGTTTTATTTTATCCATGCTTACCCTTACTGAGCATTTGAGCTCACCCTTTGTATGTTTTCTTTTTTCCAAGATTTAAAGAATGGATTTAGGTAAGAAAACAAAAGGGGACGATCTTTATGGGAGATGTTGAAGATCTTTCACCACGATTAGAAGATTATTTTCCGAGTTTCCAAAGACACTAAACTATTACAATCCATGTGTGTCTGTTTTTGTTATGTATTAACTATTCTGCAAAAGTAATGTAATGTCCATGTACGTCAAGCTTCAGGTCTTTACAGTTGGTATCAGAGGAAAGGTTTAGTCAACCTTTGGAAACTAGGATGCGAAAACTTTAGTGAGATCCCTAGAGATATTTCTAAGGTATGTCTAGGGATGTCCCTAAGGATAAGTATACATATAGGTTATAATCCTAGAATTGTGCTAACCATATTAGGATTAAACCTAAGATGTTAGATATTGAGGGTACTCCCCCTTTATTATGTTGTTTTCCCTAGAATGGTATTTGCCTCTCACACTATTATTTTTGGGTTTTAGACAATGGATGGAACCTGAAGGAACCGCGTTGATCAATGTAATGAACAATGAAATGATTGTCCTCTTAACCAAACCAATGTCATGGGAGATGGAGTGCACAATATTATTTCTATACTTACACAAGCTATAAATCATTATGGACTTCAAAATGAGTAGAGAAAGGAGCAACATATTGTTGAATCCTTCATGAGGCAGCGTCCACCTTTATTCAGTGGTCTGTCTGATCCCTTAGTGGCTGAACAATGGATCAGTACTACTAAAAAGATATTTCCAGTTCTACAATGTTCTGAGCATGATAAATTCATCTTAGCAGTACATCGTTTGGAAGGTGATGCTGATAAATAGTGGAATCTTATCAATAATACGAGGCAAAGAGATGAAATTAAGTCAATGGAATGGGATGAGTTCAAGAAGTTGTTTTTCATTAAGTACTTCCCTCATATTCTTCGAACAAAGATGGAAAAGGAGTTTCTTGAGCTTAAGCAGAAGGATGATGAACCCGTTGGTATATACGAAGTGAATTTTACAAGACTTGCAAGGTATGCATCTTGCTTTATCATCCAACCTGAAAGTAAAGTTGATCGATTTTTTAGTGGCTTAAAACTAAGTCTTCGAAGGGCATTAGCTATAAGATATTTCAGTAGCTGTGAAGAAATTGTAAGTTGTGCTATCAAGGTAGAAATAGAAGTTGGTGTTACATATCCATCTCATGGTTTTGATAAGAAAAGAAAGATAGAGTTCAAGGAGAAATCTCAGAACAATGGTGAAAAGAAGATGAATGTTTCTTTATGCTCAAAGTGTGGAAAGAAGCATGGTAGAGATTGCCTAAAGGGTACTAGAAAATGTTTTAAGTGTGGAAAAGATGGTCATCGAGCAGTTGATTGTCGAATTAATGGGAAAAAGGTTGCTAATGATATGAATAGAGAAAAGACTACATAGAACTCTCCACCAATACTTCAATGCTTCAAGTGCGAGGAAATGGGGCATTATGCTAATAAATTCCCTAATCCACGGGTTGATGATGAACAATGTGAGCAACCTATTAAGGAAAAGGATAAAGGGAAGTCTCATGCGATCACTATTTGTGATGTTGAGTATGAAAATGATGTTGTGTAATGAATAAGTGTTTATGTAATGAGATTTCAAAATAGTACCGTGGAATCTCAATTATGGTATTGTGGAATTTTGGAATATCTATGTATTGGTTTGAACTGGTAACCATGAAAAAGTGATTGAAATATTTTTGGAAATAAGATGAAATGCGCATAATGAAGGGATAAGTAGAAAATAATATGATAGTAATCATGAGATCATGACTAAAATAAGGACAAAGTGATATCATGGTTTGAGTATATAGAAATTTTGGGATTTTGGTATGTGTAAAGAGTTAACTTTTGACAACATTGATGTTTTCACTAAGGTTCAATGGATATTAATTCTTCAAGAGAATACATGATTAAGGTATTCACATATTTTTAATTTGACCAACAGGATATATCTTATGATATATGGGGGATAAATGATGGCATTCACGTGATTGTTATATGACATTTCAAGTAATCATTTTCTTTATACTATGAGCTTGGACCGAAGTATTTTAGATAATCCTAAAGATTGAAATAGATTATGTTGGACATAAGTTAGTATTGTTTAAGGATGGAACTTTTTTTGATATTATTTATGGGATGTTATAGTAATGTGGTTTTAGAAAAAGGAAAACTTAAGGACAGGTGACATCCCATCGCGCCAGACAAGGCTGTGGGAATCGAACCCACAACCGAAGTGCGACTGGCCTTTATCGCCTACCACTGGCCTACAGGAAGTCCCTGGTTAGTAGAAACTAGTTTCATTTTATTAAGCGGTATGCTATATGAAGTATAAGTTCATTTTTGGAATTGTATATGATTAACCTCACCATAGATAGACTTATGTATATTTGATAACTTTTTCTAAACTTTTGTTTGAAACAGATGGAATGACCCATCATTCTATCACATGATCTATTAATACTTCACGAATAAAAAATTCAACTTTATTTATTTAAGAGATGAAGTGGAAAATTTTTAAGGCACAAACAATGGTGAGATTGTACTGAAGTAATGTAAGTATTCTTCTAATTCAAATTCTTCAACATTCGGGAAATTATCTTGAAAGCCAAAAATTTTGTCCTAGTACTCTCATATCCGATGAATCAGATGGTACCTTAGATCATCAAAAATTTATGGCTTTGTGACTGTTGGATTTATCATAGCCATGTCCTCTACCACTCTCCATAAGAACATGATGATTAGATTTCTCCTCCATATCCATATTTTCAACTATGTTCTCTTATGTAGAAACCCAAATGATTTGTTAATTTGGGTAACCGTTACATTTCATACTTTAGTTTTTAAAGTTATGTTTTTTTTCCTTTTTACGATGTGGGTTTCTATTAAATAATCTTTCAAGTAGAAAACCATTTATAACCATGAAGAATTTCGAGGAAGAAATTCATTTTAAGGGGGTAGAATGTAACAACCTGAGATTTTATGAGATATATTATTTTTAATTTCTGTGATTTGTTCTATTATACACTACACTAAGATTAGATTTTTCTATACACCGTATTATCTTGTAGTATACGCAACACTATTCTTGGATCGTGTTACACAAAATTTCAAGTTCGTTTTATAGAAGTCATTCTACGCAACATTGAGTGTGTATATATATATATATTCAATGTATAAATGAAATATGGTTGGATTCGGTTATAAAAAACAATGAACGAGACCTTCACAACATGCAACCCTGACTTGGCTTTCTTTACATGCAATTGCGACCTTCCTCAATAGCTTGCGTTTTACGCAATACCGAGTTTCACAAAACAACGATATGCTATTAAAATATTACTAAAACTAGCCATTATGAATAGTAATAACCACTTTTTAAAATTTTATAAGTTTTATTTTTCAAAATGGACTTCATTTTTGGATTCGGAATATCGAAATTAGCCTAGGGTGAAATTTTGGTATTTTTCTGAAAACATTCAATTTTTGATGAATAGTGAAAACACTAGGTTACTATTTAAAAAACCGACTTTTTATTTAAATAATTATTTATTTTATTTAAATTTATTTTACATCAAAATTGATACATAATACCTATATAATTTCAATGCAATTCATTGGAGTCATTTTATAATAAATTTAGATATTTAAAAATTTTATTGAACTTTTCACCGTCTTTTACCCACCTCCTAGGAGAATTTGCAAATTTACATAAAACATAATTTTACCTCTTCTGTGAATGGAATTTCAAAAATCCGAGAGACATGTTTGATGTTAGTAAGTGAAATGTGGTTCAATGAGATAAAAATAATTTTTGGTGAATAGTAACTTTTTTACTTTTATTTACCACGGTAAAAAAGTAAATAGGGTAATTAAGGGTAAAAATGATATTATTATTACCCTAACACATGTCCTAATTATATTGGATAAGTGTAATTCGACCAAAAACAAAATTAGGGATAAAATATTACCATTTAGGCCCACTTGGATTAGACTGGGACATTTATTATTAATTTATTTAAAGAAGGGTTAAAATAGTTAAAATCGAAGTTTAATAACTAAATCATTTTTAATATAGTGTTACAAATTAGATAGATTCTACTATAAATATTCATTAGAAAGATAAAAATATTTCCAACATAATTGTGTTTTATTTATAATTTTTAGAAAAAAAATAATTTAACTTATTTATGACACACTAATGATGCATTAATTATCTTATTAATGAAATATTGACATAATTTATGTTATAAATATCCAAATAAATGTAATTTGAGACTTTTTATGAATTCCACTAATTTTATAGGTTAATATGACATGTTATTATTTATTTAGTTAACTTTGTTCGAACTAATCATTCTGTTAGGATTTTCACAAATATCAATTACCAAATAGTGTCAAAATTGACATAAAATAGTTTTTTAAAAAAATATTATATTATTAATTGTTATTTTATTCCTAAAAATTTAAAGTTTGGCCAAATGACTTAGATAAGGTTATATATATTAATAATAAACAACTTGGGGTTCGTTTGTCTTGTTATAGTAAGTTTATTAACCTTATAGTGAAAGAAAACAAGAAGACACGGTAAAAGAAAAATTATTTAACTTAAAGTTAAATCTAAATGATAAGGTTAAAATAGAAACCTAAACTTGTCTAAATTCTATTGGATGTGAGTATTTCAACCCATACCCACCTTAGTTTCTAAATAAATCAATTTGGAGCTATTCGAAACCGAATATGACTTTATAATAAAATAATATTTTGAGTTTTTCCAAAGGTGCCCCTCTCCTCTCTTATAAAAGGACACCTCCTCCCTCTATTCCTCACACCACTTTGAGCCTTCAAGCACGGGCAAACCCGGCCAAATACTTTTCTCCACTTCCCTAGAAACATCCTAGAGGTCCTGGTCTTCTTCAAAGACCAATTTTAGTGCCCTAAAAGGAGGTCTCAAAGAGGCGCTTCAAAGAAGAGGTAATGTCCGTTACCGATTCTTTAAACTTTATTTCTTATTCCACTTCTTCTTCTTTAGTTGTTTCATTATTAAGTAATAACATCAGTATCACAAATATACTAATATGTTATTATAATTACGAAACAACCCTATTTCACCATCTATCCATCCTACAGAAAACAAAATCACCGCGCGTGCGTACGTACGGAATACCGTCTCCACGCCGTGGTGTAATCTATTTTCCCACCACCACCTTACTTGGATAGGTATAATGGTGCAAATAAATAACTATATATGATTATTTTAAAGTGGTATTGATTCTAAAATAGTATACATACACTACAATACAATTCCACGTTCATGGAAATGATATCATCGCTCGTGCGTACGTACGGACTACCGTCTCCACGAAACGATGAGATTCATTCTCCATGTTAACCATTTAAGAATGATTATAAAGTATATATAAGCAATAATAATGAAATATATGAAATTATAAAGCTACTGGATTTATGTATATATATACTTGTGTCATCTACTTAATTCCATTCAACTCAATAAGGAAACGGAAATAGCGTTCATACGTACGTAAGGCCTACCGTCTCCATTAACGGTGTATTTCTTTCCATTTATAAATCTATTATATATATGTATATTCTGAATATATATTATATATAAATCATGTTTTCTATTCTGGAATTAAGTAATCAGGATCTAAGTAATAAAATTAATAATTACAAGTCAAAACACGGACGATAAATGAAATGATTTTACCCAAAACGCTCTTTAACATGGAATTTACAAAAGAACGGGTAATATAAAGTCATAAGTGAACCATATATGATATCATAACAATGAATATGATTCTTTAATAATTCAATGACATTATTTAAATCGTTATACATGAGGTTTGGATACATATGAAGCATATCAGACATAAGGTAAGGGATAATTTTGCAAATCTCATTTTTATCCGAGATTGCTTATTCATAAGTATTTACTGGGGTTATTTCTATCATCCATGTCCATGTTTTATAAAAGTGTTTTCATGTATGTTAAAAGTCCTTTTTACCCATTTTTGACTTTTACTACATGGTATGTAAGGAATATTTCTTTTGTTTACGTTATGAGGTACTTTTTTTACTTTTCCGACAGAAGTACGAGAAGAATGTTTTTTTAACTTATACGGCACGAACGGATTTTTATGGTTTTATAAAGCCTTATTTTCATGAAGCTTCCTCCAAAATATTTCATGACTATTTTCAAAAAAATCATTTTCTTTTAAAATTTAATGGCATTTTTTGAAAAGAAAATGATTTTCAAGATGAAAGGATATTTTCCTCAAGAATTAATTTCAAGTGCTTTATCAAAACCATTTTCCATCTAAGATGACATTATTTCATAGGTGTATGTTTCAAGTATAATGTATCTATGATTTACATGGTTTCAATTTTCTTATGATGAAATGATATCCAATTGTTTTATATGGATTATGTGATGATGGGATGATGTTTATGAAACCCATTTTATTCTTTGGGTTATGATGAATGTTTTATGTTTTTTTGTGGCACAAGTAAGAATGATTTCAAAATGAGATGGGTGGGACCTATATCTCCCTCCAATGAATTGGGTAAAGATTTATATCTCATGAGATAGACATGGCTGGAACGAGAAGTTAAACTGGTTCAGTAATACAGGACTGGAACGAGGAGTGAACTTGATTCAGAAAGGGACTTTGTCCACTAAGATAGTCATGGCAGCAATGCCTTGGATACTATGGAAATAATAACATATGCTTAATGGTTTCCACAATTACATGTTTTATTCCCATTCTATTTTATCATTATTAATGTTTCTTTATGATCTATGCCTTACATACTTCCATGTTTTATGTCATTGCTCAAGCTTTTGATGTTTAAATATTATGTTCATGTTTTTAAGTTCAAATGTATATGATTTGTTTTATTTTATCCATTATTACCCTTACTGAGCATTTGAGCTCACCCTTTATATGTTTTCTTTTTCCCAAGATTTAAAGAAAGGGTTTAGGTAAGAAAACAAAAGGGGAAGATCTTTATGGGAGATGTTCAAGATCTTTCACCACGATTAGAAGATTATTTTCTGAGTTTCCAAAGACACTAAACTATTACGATCCTTTTGTGTATGTTTTTGTTATGTATTTAGTATTCAGAAAAAGTAATGTAATGTCCATGTACGTCAAGATTCGGGTCTTTACAGTACGTGCCACCCCATCACCACCTTCAATAGGGAGAGGGCTAGAGACTATTGAGAAGATGGTATAACACACATGGGAGGCCTTTTCCAATATCAACCATAAAATGAAAAAAAATCTCCAATATAAAAAAATAATCAGCAACACAAGTAGTATATATTTAAATAATTGAACTATATAAAATATATGTATGAAACATCACATGATACATAAATTAATACATAGGAAAAACACCATAAGAACTGCACTTCTTACATGGTCTCCAAACCTGATGATCCATGAGACATAGACAAAGATCCTCATAATTATAAAGAACCCTAGATGGATATTTGTTTGTATCCATTACCCCCACCATCATAAACCATCAGTATCAAACAATCCTCAATGGTACCATTCCTATCAAGGTCACCTCCAACATATGAATTGTCACCATAGAACTAACACTTATGTTAATGAAGCTTGTGTATAGGTGAGTATAAACATACTTGATATGAATAGTCAAAACTATAAATGAAGCACAAAAAACTTATCAACTCAGACCCTAAAATAAGAGAGGAACCAAAAATAAAAAATAAAACTAGATATGATTTATAATTAAATGTCTCAAGGAAAAAGGTATGTTCAAGTTATCTCAACTCTATTCTATGAAGGCACATTTCTCCTAAACATTTAGGGATATCTTGGGATATTGATTGTCTCTCCATCTAAATCCAAAATCCCAACGGAATGACACATCTCTAAGGAAACCAAGAATGCCTTAGGATTCAAATATCTGAGAACATGGACACAATTCAACCTTTTTATACTTCCATCCTAAACCAGGGTGGGGAAAATGTTCCTCACTAAGAAGTATGAATCATTTTAGTGATTAATGCATCATGATACCATCAACTACCATTACACAATTCTAAAATTTATTTAGAAAACTTACACCATGTTTAATAATAGATTCCATCTAGAGGAGTAGTATCCCCTACTTTCAAAACTACAGAGTCTTGTGAAAGCCTACACCCCACACAAAATATATAGTAGGGAACCCACACCACATCCAAAGGTAAGTGTTCTTCGAGGGAGTAACCAAACCTAGTGGAGGACTGGTGTGTACTTCTTTATACATCAATACATCTTGATAAGTATATACAACATGTGTAACATAAGTATATATCCTATAAAACATAACGAACCCTACCTTCCAATCATGGCCCTATACAACATGTATTTCCCAAAAAATTTAATGTGATATTTATATCACACTAAAAACAATAGCACTACTAGTAAAAAATACATAGTGTTTGTTCATATGGTTCAAAAACTCAATAGTCAGAAATATCAAATCCAAAAACTTATCCTCTCATGATTCCCACAATTTCCATGACCAATAATTCCACTCATGTCATTGTTTTCACCACCCTCCACACCTGATCAACACAGGGGTCCTTTATGATACTCAATCCATCACCTTTAGACCAATATAAACCCATTTTTATCACTTCTTCTTTCCACTATGCCTTGAAATCATTTTATCTAAGACCCGTAGTCATCTTTACAATTGTTGGAAAACTTATTCCACTATACCAAGATAATTTTTTATTATTCTATCATTTCATGTCAATTTACACCCATAATTTTGTGACAGATCACCTCCCAAGCTCCCAATGTTGAACCTCTAAACATTGTGAAGGTTGATAGAGAATCCATGTCATGAGAAATGATGGGGAGGAAATTGAATTTTCAAAGTCATCAATGTCAAAGGTGGTCATGAAAACAAAAGGATTTGTTCATAGTGAATTTTTTAGGAACTCAATGGTTTGAGAGTTCTTCATGAAAATTTTAGAAAAATAACATGAGTTGGGGAATAGTTGTGGTCATAGTAAATCAAGAGGGAAATACTATAAAATATTTTTCATTAATAAAATAACAAAAAAACTAAAATAAAATGAATAATGGGGTAAATATACGTAACAAGTCCTACAACATGGTTTTCAACATTTTACTTCCATTTTTGGATGGTGTCATGGGATCCATTTGTTATCACCACAAGATCTAATCATCATCATTATTGGGAGTCTAGAATTCCCCTTCACCTTGAAATTTATTTGTGGATCACATAAAAATTGGATCTTCAATCCCCATCATTGTCTCTTCGAATTTTTCATTAGGAAAAAAATATCACCCTATCAAAATTTACAAAAATTTGAATTTATAAATGATCCGAAAATACCTGATCCTTGGATCGACATTTGGGAGTGAATTTTACACATCACCATGTTAAAATTACATGTTTAAAAAATAACCAATGTGACAGAAATTATTTCACTAGTTATATTTATTTTTAGTCTTATTTTAACTTCATTTATTCTTTAAATATTGAGGAGTTGGTGGTGAATGTTTTTTAAATTTATAAAATAATATATTTGAATATGGTTAGAACACAATTAGTGCTAACCATTAATTTTTGTTCTTATTGAGGATAATTTTATAATTTTTTTCAAAACATATTCAATTGTGATGGTTGTTGAACATATATTCCTAGATATATGATATCAGTTAATGGATATGAGAGGACGGTCTTCAATAAGTGAATAGGGATGGATGAATGAAGTTTTTATGATATGGAGTAATGAATAATCCATCCATTATTTTTATATATTTATGTTCACTAAAATTAGAATAAAGAAACCATGAATGATGTTTCTATGTGATTGAGAAGGTCTAGAGTCATTTTTAAATAATCATAGATTCTATTTTTAGATTTTCTATAATTTTGAGCAAAATGTGAAAGGCATGATCATATGTATTTGCCTTATGAAGGTACTACATTGAGTTCCAGTGATGAAAAAAATTCTTTGGACATTGTTATTCTTTGAGTTACAATATAAGACACTACTACAGAATGAGAAAATGGAAAATTATTTTATTGTAAGTCATTATATACTAATAATAAGTATTTTATAGTTATATAGATTCATCGTCAGACATTAAAGTTAAGACCATAAGAATTTAATCTAATGTTATTAATTTTAATGTTTTTCAAAAAAAAGATAAAGGTATGGGCATAATTATTTGACACCAGTCATAAGACATTGTAACATAATCCTTTTCATTATATATAAGACTTTGTGATGAGTATAAGACTCTTGAGATTCCATAATTTTTAGTTTGAGGAAATAAAATAAGAAATATATCATATTCTTCAAGTACGATGTTCTTCATATATTAAACATCGTGATAAGATACATGATAATAATCCTTATTGGGACTGAAGTGGAAGGACTATATGAGGAAGAGAAATCATATACTATGCTTGTTTCACACTGTTGAATGAGATTTCTTAACAACATGCCTATGTGAAAATATCAAAGAAAATAGAATGTTATGGATTTTGAGGGAGTTTTAAATGGAGAGGAAGATCGTAATAATCCAAATATCTCATGCATGAAAGAATATAAGTCTTTGGATAGTTTTATAGGATTAATTTTAATGAGTTGAGCTGAGCTACTCAAAATCAAGACTATTTCCATAAATACTATGGAAAAAATATTCAAAAGATATTCAGTGAATATAAATAACAATAAATAATGAATGGGGAGTATTGAAAATTTATTGAGTGGGAACTAATATATTTTTTTATTGAAGAAGAAAAATAAAAATCAATAATAACCATGTTAGATTTATGTACTAGTAAGAGGAATAAGAACATCATCTAGAGTTCTTGTGGAGGCTCATATACTAATCTTTGAACTTTTTTTCGAAAGGGGTGTTTAATTTTTTTGTGATCTTGTAACCCGTGGGTTCCAACAGTTTTACTTGTTCAATTCCATACCCTTTCTCAAGTTCCTTTTGATAATAAAAAAGGGAGTATGTGTTTGGGATAATAACCATTACACACCAAATATGTAGTCATCCTTAATGGATTTAAACCTCATTGACCAACATTTTTTTCTTATTTTTTCAGCATTAGTGAGAATCTAGAGAGAGAAATATTGAATAATCATGGTAGTAAAATAATATTTAAATAATTTTACACATTTATTCACCCCCCCCCCCCGCAATTTTTATCACACCATGAGTGATCCAAAAATTATTATAAGATCCCATTTCTATATAATAATTCTCTCAGAAAAGTACATGTTATAGATCATCATAATTGTTTCAATAGAAAATGAATCCCAATGTTTTATTTACATGGGTTTTATTCATATAAATAAAATAATCTACCCTAAATTCTTTCTCTATGTCATTTTGTTCTTTATATGGAATCATTATTCCATATGAATCCCTTATATGGACCATTACTGAAAAAAGAAACATTGAAAATGATGAAAATTATAAGAATGATTTATTTTTTCCTTATATTAAAAAGAATTTAAAATGGTGATGGGTTATAGAACTGCTAATTCTATCTAGAAGAATATTCAAAAAATTTATAAATTAAATAAAAATTGAAATATCCAAGTCTAAAAATAATTCATCAACAGTTTGGAGATCCATTAATGAATTCTTTTCCAAATAAATTTGATTGTCAGCACTATTGCAGGATTCATAAAAACTCTTAAAGACTCTACTATGCTTAAAATTTTTATGATAATCCTAATAGATAAAGTTTATATAAATATATAATCTCTAGAATATAGATATATTGATTACTTAAGCATCGTTGAACTCCTTGGTACTCCCAATAACTATGAAATGAGAATAGGAACTACACTTAAAATAAATGGCATGAAGTAAAAGGAAAAAAATTAAATCACTTTAAGATATAAATATTTATGAAAATAATGATTATCCAAATGATATAGAAAACACAGAACATTGTAAAAAAACTCTTTTACTCCTGTTAATAAATTTTTTCAGAGTTAGAAGAGGTAAGTACATAGGTAAACTACCTTTTAAATTTTTTTAATTATGGTGAGGTTGTCCTTTTTTTATAACCAAACTATGAAATTTAGAAGAGAAAATTATTCTGAGGAATATTTCAAGAAAATAGCCACTCCATATCCATCATATTCACAATCAAATAGAATAAAGACGTTTTCATTGAGTTCCTTTAGAATGAACTTTATATCAGGGGAAGGTGTGTCTGATAATTAATAAAGTGGTGATGGGGATATTCCCAAAGACATATCTCAAGAATTTCTCATGTCTCGAGAGGAAGAAGAGGTAAACCCAATAGTATATGAATCTCAATACAATAGTGAGAATTCCTCATAATAAAGAGAGGCTGTTAAGGAATACGCTATGAAGATAGAGATCCAGACGTGATTGAAAGAAATCATTTGATTGAGAGAAGAAAACACTCATCTAAAAAGATGATCAAATGAAAAAAATTTAATAATAAATTTAGATGAATAATATTTATATTTATAAAAAGGTAAAAAATCATTGAATATGTTATTTCCACCATTTTTATAGGGAATAAAGAAATTTATAAACAATGAAGGAAGAATTTTGAAACCAAGAAGAAGGATGAAAAAATTAAATAAAATAAGAAAAAGGTTGTTGGAGAACAAGGTTTTTGGAGAAAAATTTTTTTAGATAAAAAGGTTGTTAGATAAAAAGTTTGTAGGATAACAAGGTTGTTAGAGAACAAGGTTGTTGGAGAATAAGGTTATTAGAGAACAAGGTTACTGGAGAAAAAGGTTGTTGGAGAACAAGGTTGTTAGAGAACAAGGTTGTTGGCGAAAAATTATAATGTTCTAAAAAACCTACAAAAATTATATACTCTAAGAAATATTTAAGATATGAAAAGGGAAATTATGAAATAGTTATAGTGTAAAGAGAGAGTACTCTTACTGAAGAAACATATGATAAATTGAAATCCAGAAGAGCTAAATGTTTTGAATAAAGAATAAAATATTCTCAAATCATGAATGAAATAAATTTAAAAATAGTGTCTTCATCAATCACCAATATTCAAATAAGAACTTCATAAAAGGACTTTGTGAGAGATACTCAATCAAGGGATGGAAATAGAATAATACATCAACTCGTCAAGAAATAAAAAAATCAAGAAAAAAATATTTCAATGATACTAATAGTGGTGTGTAATATTTTACCATAAGGAATGTCACTATTGTTATAATATATCTCTTCTTAGACTAAGATGAGAGTAAGAATCAAGTGAGATACTACAAGAACAATTGAGAACTAATTCAAGTCATCAACATTCTGAAAATAAGGTTGAAGTGAGAAAGTGTTTTAAATTATTGAAAGAATTAATTGGAATATGTGAATAATAAGAGAACACCTCATATATGTGTGTTACATTTATCCCATCTCATCTGAATATATGTCAAAGATTTGGTAACAACCAGAATCAAAGTTAGTTTGGGGAAGATTAAAATGTGGTTAAATTTGCATTTAAGGCTTTAAATTCTGAAAGGATTTGGATCATGGATTGTGTGTGTTGATATCACATTTTAAGAAATATGAAAAATCTTAAAAAAATTTAGAAATATAATGGGGATATGTGACAATTTTAAATGAAAATTATCAAAACCAGTAAGGAATTACCATAGTAAACATTGGTAAAAGTCAAATTATCCCAAATAGTGTGTTGTGGGATGTTGGATTAAAGAAAAAAATATTAAGTATAACATAACTATGTGATACTATAATTTTGGTTATCTTCCAGAAAAATGGATACATATTCAAAGGAATAAAATATGTGATTGATGCTACAAGCGGATGGATAACCTCAATAAATTTATTTTAGGTTAGGTAAGTAGGTTTAAGCTATTACTTAGGAAAATAAATAGAAAATGAGTTATGGCATAGAAGACTTAGTCACCGTGGAAAAATGAATATAAATAATCTATTCTAAGATTAAATAGTGATAAATTTTCCCTTACTAGAAGAAGACACCATCACTATTTATAAAACACGCATAAAAGGGAAAGTATTAAACTAAACATATAAGGGAGTTGAAATTAAAACATCTAATTCCCATGAACGGTTTCACTCTAATGTGTGAGGTCATATTATTAAGGCTTAAAAAATTATATAAAGATTTTTCATCACATTAAAAGATGATTTCACAAGGATTATATGCATCATGTACATGTCACAAAAATCAAAGGACTTTGATAAATTCAGGATTTTTAAAATAATTTTAGAGAAGAAAATAGGCTTGAACATAAATATATTGAGTCTAGATAATGGTATTGACAATTCCAATATATTTTCCCCTGAATATCTTAAAAACATAGGATGAGATCAGAATACGGTTCTCTATACACACCACAAAAAAAATGGAGTGGATGAAAATAATAATAGTAGTCTAGAAGATATGGCTAGAACTATAGAGGACAAAATAATAAATTAAGGTATTATTAGTTACAGGACATCACAACTACTATAATAATTTAGAATAGATTTCTCTTAAGCCTAAACAAATACATACCCCCTATGATATTTGGTTTAAAATGAATTCAATTGTTAAATATTCCAGGTTCTTTGGAAGTCCTTTCTTGATCAAGAAAAAGGATATGAGTGTTTGAAATATTGATGATAAAGATGTATATAGAATATTTCTTAGGTAAACCTAAAATAGAATGTATTATAGGTTTTATAGAAATAAATATGAAAAAAATATTGATAGTTATGAAATCATAGTTTTTGAGAATGAAGAATTAATTAGGTAGACTATCATTATAGATGTTGTAGATGATGTTGTTATTTCAGAACCTATTGATGGAAATATATAAAAAACATATATTTAAACTAAAAATCTATATTATAAATACTCTAATTATGAATATAGATAATTTAATTCCGAAGAGACAAATGCAAGGCTGATAAAACATATTGATGTTGAGAACATTATTAGGTATCAAAATCAAGGTGTACAGATAAGAAATAACATCACGTAAACTAAACATGTTAGTATTTTATCAAAAGTTAAATCTTATATAGATGAGTAATCTATTGAACAGAAGGAGTAGATTTAATCCATTAATGAATAAATTTATTAGATTGAAAATATTTAAATTGAAGAACTTGATATTAGATCCACTAAAAAGAATGTGATTTAACCCAAATCAGTTTTTTTAAAATATTTATGAGAATTGTGTAGTTCCTAGATACAAATCTAGACTAGTATATAAGAGATACTCTTGAATTTAAGGGGTTAAAATTGAAGAAACATTTTCCCCTATGGAAACACATGATTCTATCATAATATTTTTTTCCATAGAAGCATAGAATAGATTCAAAATATTTCAAATAGATGTTATGTCATCTTTTGGGAATGGGGAGTTTGAATAAGAAGTATAAATGGAATGGACTAAAGGATTTATACTTGATTTAGATGGAAATAGAGCATTAAAACTGAATAAATCTATTTATAGTTTGAATTCGTCTCCAAGATGTTATTTCAAGACTGATGAGTTTCTTAAAGGCATGATTTTTTAGAAAGGGATGATGGATATCAACTTGTATGTAAAGAAAATAGACTCCATATCACTTTTGGTGATTTTTTATCTTAATGATATAATTTTTTTTAGAAATGAGGAAAGTTTGTGTGAGGATTTATCTAGGCATATAAAAAATGATTTGAAATTTCAACTCTTATAGAAATACATTTCTCTATGGGATTTCAAATTTCCCAAATATAAAATTTCATTTTCTTTAAACAATAAATATTTTCTAAATAATTATTGAATAATTTTTAAATCATGGAAGCTTGAGTAGTGTTTATAACCTTTAATGTGGGAATAAAGCTATGAAATTAAGATTATGGTATGATTTTTAATGAGAATAAATTTAGAATAAGTCTTTTGTATTTGATAGTTTTTTGGTCTATAAAGGGTGATGGAAGAAGAATTATCACATTAAATCGAATCTTTTCAAAATTAAAACCATAGTCAAAAAAATTTACTTAATCTTTAATGATTGAGATAAATATGATACATCATAGATATACTCACTTTTAGTAGTTGAAAAAGCAATATAGTTTTGTTTTTATTGAACTCCAAGAAACTAAATTCTTTTTAATAAAGTGACACATACCTGGGGTTCTTTTTCTATCAGGTCGGTATCCTCTAAAATTAGCATTAGAGTAACTAATAATATCAAAACAATTTTTATAGACTAAAAAAATCCACAAATATTAATTCCTCTCATATATCTAACAATTCATGTAATATTCTTTAAGTTATATCCCTTATTATTGAATTGAAATATACAATATAAATAAATAGTAAACATTATATCCATTTTAGAAGTAGTTAAAAACAAAAAACTTCTAATAATGATTATAAATCATTTAAAATCCACATATTTTCCTAGAAACATATGAATCTAATTTAAATCTAATACTCGTAGGGGTTTTTAAATTTTTATAAAAATCAAGACCAAAATGTTTGAATAAATATTCTTTATATTTTGATGGATTCAAAAAATATTCCATCATTTCTTTGAAAAATTTTAAGTCTATAAATAATTTTATTTCTCCCATATGACTCATGTCAAACTCACTTTACATTAAATTTCAAAACTCCTTTAAAATAAAATCATTTTAATATCCAAAAAAATCATTAACATAAATTTTAAAAATTAAAATATCATTTCAAATTATTTTGATAAACAATGTATGATCTTATTTACCTTCGTAAAATCATTTTTCGATTAAAAAAATGTAGTTCCATCCTACTAGTAATTAGGTGATTTCTTAACACCATATAAATCCTTAATAACAAAAAATTTTATTAAGATATTTTTAATTTTCAAAACTATGGGGTTGAGAAACAAAAACATTATCAGAAATAAAACCATTTAAAATTTATCTTTTCACATATATTTGAAATAACATAAAACCTTGAAAAAAAAATATAACATAATTATAATATATTTAATTTTATAAATAGGTGAAAAGATTCATAAAAAAAAATTATTACTGACAAGAACCTTAAGAAACAAGTTAATCTTTATTCTTAACAACCTATCCATATTCATCCATCTTATTTCTAAACATCTATTCAGTTCCAATAACATGATTATCTAAAGGTTCAAAAACTAAACACCAAACATCATTTCTATAAAAAAAATTAAGCTTCTAATATGTAGAAACTATCCAATTAGAACCATTTAATGTTTCTTAGATATTATTAGGAACAAAATCAGAAATAAAAGAATAATTTTCAAAAAATATTAAAATAGATTTTCTAGTTTTAATACCAGAATAAATATTACTAATAAAATTTTCTAAAAGATAATATCTATTAATATTCAATGATATTAGATCAGGTAGGGAAAGATAAAGATCCCATAAAATTGATCTGTCCTTATCCTGAGGGTTTCCTTCACCAAAATTAAAACATTTTAATTCTTCACCAAAGATATCCGATTTAGAATTGAATTTTATATTATTTTCTTCAAAAATAACATAAAAATATTCTTCAATAACCATATTTATTTTATTATGAACAATATAAAATTTAATATTATTATAATAACCGATAAATATACCTTCATCACTTTTAGCATAAAATTTATTAAAACTATTCTTTAAATTACAAATAACTTTACTACCAAAAAATATAAAATAAAAAACTTTATAAATTTTACCTTAAAATAATTCATAAGAAGTTTTATCTAATAATGTTACAAAAATAATCCTATTTGAATTACAAAATCAGTAAAGCTAGAATTGGAGTAAAAATATCATTGAAAATTATATTCGCATAATGCAGTTCTATCCATTTGAATTGGAATTCTATTTTTATTTTCTATAACACCATTTTGATGTAGTGTTATTGGAGAAGAAATATTATTAAAATAACTATTCTTTTTAAAAAATTATAAATTATGAAATTCACCTCTTTTATTACAATGAATAGGAACAATAATACAACATTTTTTATTTTTAACTAAATTACAAAAGGTTGTAAATATATATAATGTATCTTTTTTATGTCAAAGAAAATAAACCCATTTAAATATATTATAATCATGAATAATTACTAAATTATATTTATTTCTTCCAAGTATATAAATTTTAATATTAATAAATAAATAATGATTTATTAACTATATATGTCAATTAGTGATTATTTGATTGGAAGGTCTAAATGAAACTTTATGTTGTTTCCCTTTCATGAAAGTGTCGCAAACATGAAACTATTATTTCTTTGTAGAAGGTAACTATAGCACATTATCATGTGTATATAGATTATGTAACATTATAAAATTAACATGGAATAATCATAGAGGAAAAATAATTACATCACTATGTATATTATTCAAACACTTAACCTATTTAGCTACTAGTTTAGAAAAATCAATAGTATAAATATTTTCCTTTTGACTATCATAGAATAATAAGGAATCGTACCTAAAAAATAAACACTTATAATTTTTAAATTTCATTTCCATTACTTTATCACATAATTTAAATATAATAATTAAATTATTTTTTAATTATTCATTATATAAAATTTTATAAATTAAATTATAAATTGTAATACACACTTTACCAAAACCTTTTATTTTTCCTTTGGAATTGTCTCCAAATGTAATAGTTCCCCCATCACATTTATTGTAAGTAATAAACATTGATGGTTATTTAGTTATAGTCCAATATCATCCATTATCTATGTATTATATTCTATTATTGAGAAGGAATTTTACATACAAAAATCAAATACTTGAAAATTTTGGTACCTAAGCTACTTTGGGTACAATTAGATTAGTAAAATAATTTCTAGGTACCCATGTTGAATTTAAAAAAATATTGTATGTTAATATAGATTGAACGAATTTAAAAATTTGAGTCTTCATAATTCCTAATGACTGTTTGAATATAATAGAACAATCATTTCCATAGTTATCTTTCATTCCACATTAAAAATATATAATATCATAAGTACAATCATTTTTAAATTTTAAATATTATTTTGATACATTTTAGGTAATCTAATATCATAACCAATACCATATTTATTTTTATTTATTTTATTCAAAAACATTATTTTATGATATTGTCATGACCATGTATAAAAGAAGACAAAATGTTCTAAATACTTTCAACTTCCTTTATTAATGTTTCATTAAAATCCTAAGTGGATTTCAAATCATCATAAAATTTAGAATGAGAAGAAAAATAAATATTCCTTAATTTTTTCACTATATTGTAAAAACAATTTATTATCATAAACAAGTTTCTCATTATTTTATTTAATAATATTATATAAATCGGTATCTTTGACAAATTATTTTCTCAATTTTCCAACTTCTTCATTTAAATTAGAATCATTTATATTTTAGAATCATAATCAAAATCAAAATATACCGAATAAAAACTAGGAACATTAACCACATTTATAGAATCCATGAAGTATAATTTAGTATGTTTTTTATCATTTCCATATTGTTCACCAGAACCATGTTCTTTTGCAAAACTTGAACTAGTTGTCAATTCCATTTGTACTTATTTTTGTATTTTTATTTATTCATTAGTTTTGGGATGTCAATATTGATATTATTTTTCTTTATGCACTAAAAAAAGTAAAATTTGAATTATTATAATTAGTAGTATCATTCATATATCCCTTGAGTATATCCTTTTGAGAGTTTCTTCTAAATCAGTTCTTGAATCCTTTACTCTTCATTCCTTTTTATACTATAGTCACAATTTTAGCTATATATTATTTTTTACTATCCTATAGTTCATAATCACAGGGGTCAATATAAACAATATTTACATATTTAAAAGGTACACATTTTATTCATCTTTTTTGTCTCCTCTTCTACAATGTTCTTCAATTGCGGTTCATAGAGAATCAGTGATCCAATCAATTCTTCAAGAGTGCAATATTTTTAATTATTACTTTTGTTAATGGTGACCATATTTAAATTCCATTTATTTAGTATTTATTATAGTACCATTAAATAAGTATTTGATTTTCCAATGTTTCTCCCATGGAATTCATTATATTCATAATGCATATGAATATGAGGAACATTTGGTTCAAAATTTCTTCTCTACCCATCTTCAAGTTTTGGTACACAACTCAGAGCATTTTATGTTCATTTTGAATCATTTTTTATGAACCAAGGTGAATAATTTATTGAATATTAGAAATATCATGAGATTTTCTACATATAGACACATGGATAAACACGCTTTTTTGAATATAATAGTATAAAATAGTAAAAAATTTGCAATTTAAAACATATTTATCCGCATTATTTTCAATAAGAGTATGTTTTTCAGGTTCTAGTAGTTTATATGGTATTTTCATAACTGATTTTTTATGTTTAACTGCTTGAGGTATTCCCCAATTCTATATTTTTGGTATCCATAATTTTTTTATAAAACTGTAGAGGATTCTAAGGAATTTATGCATCATTTACATTAATTCTAACTACCTTAGAGATATTTTCCTTAGAATATAAGTTCTTTGAATGGGTTAGAAAAAAAATGTATAAAATAATAAATTATTATTATAGTTTATATCTAATAATGAATTTTAGGTCCCGATGTGTGATGGTATATATTCAATATGGGGGTGAATAAACTAGATTAAAATTTCTTATACAAATTTATTAATTATTTAAAATAATTATTAATGATAATTAAAAGAGTTAATTTATGTGGAAAAAGGTAAAAGAAAGAAAATAACATGAGGATGTTTTTATAGTATTTTAGTCCAAAGTATGCATATTCTATTCTTATAAATCTCTACTAAGTGAGAGACAAATTGTACATTGATCTAATTTTTTAAGGGGGATCATAACCCAATTACAAAATACTTTTTTTAGTGGAAGAATATCCAAGGCACCTGATATTTGTATGGGGAGTCACAACCCAATTATATCAATGAATTTAGATTATGGGAGTCACCATATGAACTATCCTGAATTCAGAATTCAAAAGTCACAACCCAAAGAATAAAAACAATTCTTTTGAATATAAAATCATAAATTGAAAAATGAGACCATGTTTGAAAAGGAAAGAAGTGTTACAAACACATGAAACTAGAAAAGGTAGAAAATAAACTTGAAGAGCATAGGTATAGGTTCTTGAGTAATGTATCAGATCATCTTATAATGTAAGTAGAATAAGTAATGTAAATATTTGTCAGTAATTTGAATACTTTCAAACAAATGAAAACATTATTTCACAAGTGTTGGTTTGTAAAACACTTAAAACTATTATCCTTTCAATTCATCATAAACAC
The DNA here is from genome assembly GCA_963277665.1 of Viscum album. Classification (NCBI taxonomy): domain Eukaryota; kingdom Viridiplantae; phylum Streptophyta; class Magnoliopsida; order Santalales; family Viscaceae; genus Viscum; species Viscum album. The sequence continues at coordinate 346,258,727 of OY728141.1, forward strand.
TTTAAATAGGATCTATAAAAACTAATAATCTAATCTCCAATTGAGTAAAGTAATTCAAATTCAAACTATTCAATTATCTTGGAGAGAAAAAATTATCTTTCCAAAATAATCATAGAAAATAATTTGAATTTAAAACATAAATAATAATTAAAACTAATTTGAATTACCAATTAAATAATTCAAACATACTACATAATAATAGGTCTAAAAATTTCCATATTTAGATTAAGATAAGTTTATTGTTTAAACTCAAATTTTAAAATACTTTTTAATTTTATACAGTGTATAAATATTCAAAAATTAATTAGAAATAATCAAATAACCCAAAATATGTTTGAATAATTTTAATATCACTAAATATTAAATTATAAAATAATATATCAAATAAATTATCTCCAAAAAACAATATAAATAATTAAAATATATGTTGTAAGTAAAATCGTGAATAAAGAATAAATTAAATAATTTTTAAAAATGACCAGAATATTATAAAAATCCTCTTCACAGATTTTATATAATATATATGAATTTTATTAATCAATAAATTTCATAATATAACTAATATAAGCATGAAGATAATTAATGTCTCAAAAATAAAGAGAAACATGGAAGGGTAAAAGTACTATAAGATACAAAAAATAAATTATCAGACTAACCATGAGAACCAAGTGACCATGAGGTAGGCATCTTGTAGTCGATTAACATACCATGTTGTGCTATCAATTCAAGTAGTATTACAGTTAGTATACTGACTATGATAAAAAAAATATAGTTCAATTAGTTTAAGAATTCTTGTATTCAATACACTAACCGTGAGATAATTATAATGTGTGTTCACTTGAAATAATTTGTGGTCACCATAATGACCCTAATAAAATTATAACATGTGGTTATTATACTAACTATGGGAAAAAATTGATAAGTGTATTTAATTATCATGTGAACAAATATAAGGTGTGGTAGATTTACTTATAGTTATAATAAATATATTATGAAGAAACACTACATTCCATGTGGCTATAAATGTGTTATATTTAATGAGATTTGCATAACACATTTTCATAAAGATATTTATCTATATCTAAGTGAAAATTCCTGTCATGAGACCCTTTAAGTGTTGCAACCAATCTAACATAGTAATTTTTAGTAGATATAAGGATCTTGGGAAAATTTCATGTGTGAGGGGAATATGAGGTACCAAGGATGCTCATCAAGGCATGGATTGTGATTCCTCAGGTAGTCACAAGACATGCATCATGTGTAAGGATGAGAGAATAGTGAATACACAATTGATATGATCTATTGTGAAATAGAAAACATTCTTTAAAACTATCATGATACTATATTTTCTTATTCTATCCATGTTATCTTCTGGTGGGTTGTAACTTAATTCATGTGGTAGCTTTAAAAAATACATCATGTGGTCACTTTAAACACATGTGGTAGCTTCCATGTGGTACCATTCATATGATAAATTCTATGTGTTTGAATCAAAATGATTCATGTGGTCACTTTAAATTCTTCATGTGGTCATATTAAATTCTTCATATGGTAGGTACCCTCATACAACAGCTTCATAAAATAGAATGACTAAAATATTATGCCATCTTGAAATTACAGACTTTAGATAATTTTTGGATCCACTAAGCAAAACAATTATCATTTTATGCATTTTCATTTTCTAAATTTATATTTTATATATTTTTAATGGATCAAATAACACTTCAATATGAATTATAAAACCCAATATATGATTGAAAAAGAGTAACATAAGTTATATATAATTTATAGGGAAAAATCACAAAAATAAAGTAGAGATTTCGTCAATTTTTTGAGTATCTAAATAAAAATTTCATCCATTAATTTATTTTAATTGAATTTATAAAATTTATTATCTATCCATCACAACAAACAACATGTGATTTCGAGGTTTGTAGCTAAAGTTTTCAATGAAAAATAAAAGATATTTCATTATAAAAATTATATAATTATAGAAATATATATAGGTTTTATAAATTTTTAAGACCACTTAAAAAGGATCTAAGACTTCATATTATATTAAGTAAATGTAAATAAATCTAATCGATATCTAAATTTTTTTTTTGAAAATACGAGCTATATAACCCAAGTTATCATATAATCATAGAGAAAACTTTAAACTATAAATTGTTATAGAAACCAAATGCATGAAACATGTTCAGACTTAGAGTGAAAAAATTTTAACGCATTTTCAATATTTTGTAGTTGAATAAAATATAAATAAACTTCTTGTTTTTATATTTAATAATAATTATAAATTATAATCACAATAGATCAAGATATAATAAAAATATAGTGATGAATTGTAAAATATATTTCCAAGAAATTATTAGTATTAAAAAATATTATGAGGAATTTGAATATTCGAAAAAATAAAATATAAAAAAGAAAAAACTCCCAACAACCCCCACCCCCTTTTAAAATTACCAAACTTTAATATGATTATATAAAATTATGAAATTTTTTTAAATATTTCAAAAAATACAATATTAAGAAATATAAAAACAAAAAATTTGAAAACATAAGTGAAAAATTTTACTTTGAAATCAGAAAACTCTTCCTTTGTGAATTTTTTCACTCTTTGGGATAACTTCCAATACAATCCTTATAAATCAAATCTATTAGAAGACAATTGTAGCTTGAGAAACATTTCAAAAACTTTAATTTATGGTTTAATTTATATGAATTCAAGTGATTTGGATATGAGAGGATTTACTAATGATGGTTGGGGAGGAGTTGTGGATGAATGGAAATTCATATCTGGTGGGGTATTTTTATTATTAGAGAGATATTTGTTAGATATAATTCATGGAATAAAACCTCAAAATCACTAATCTCTACAAAATATAAGTTTGCGGTTGCATCACCAAATGTGAAACAAATGATATGGATGAAGACATAGATACATGAACGGAATGTTGAAGATTATTATACTTTGATTATGGGCTATGTAAATAAGAGTACCATAAACCATTTAAAAAATCCGTTGCATCAATCCAGGTCAAAACACATTGAGATAAACTACTATTTCCTATAAGATAAGGTTGAAGTGGGTATTTTGAGGGTATAATTTATTCCCTTTAATGGATTTATTAATGATATTTTTACCAAACCTCTAACTATTGAATAGTTCAAGATGTTAAGGAAACAAATGGGGGTGAAACTCACTCTCTCTCATTAAGGTGTGCTTTATTTTAGTTTCATCCCATATTTATTCTTTCTCATGTTATTAAGGAGATGTTTTTTTGGAGATAAATTTATTTTTATTGATTATGATTTTTTTATTTGTGTGTTAAGCGATGTAGGAAAGAATCTTGGAAATTTGTTTCTACATAGTGTTGTTGAGTTTTCATAAAGATTTGTTTGGATTGATTTGAGGGTGTTTATAGAAATAATTGATGGTTGATTAAGTCACTCTTGTTATCTATAATGTTCTAGATCACATTAACATAGATATGACTTATTCATGATTAATTTGATATCGGAAGTTTTAGTTGACTCCTTATAGTTACTCTATTGGGATTTATTATCTATAAAGGTGAGATAAGTATGTGGTATTGACAAAAAATACATTGGGATATATTGTCGGTTCTTCTTGAGGATGGATTTTTATTCATTATCATGACATGTTCAAGTCTAATTATTTTTTATCATATCTTATTGGATATATGACATATGATAATGGATTTGAGATAATGGTATTTTACAGGTCAAGAGGGTTTACAGAATGAAGGTTTTATGAGTTATATCAATTAAGAATTTATTCATGGTGTGTGAAGATTCATGTTTAATGAAATTATTGTGAATAAACCTTGGATTATGTATTAAAGTGATTAATAAGTGATGGAGTTATTTTTAATGATTCCCATATCTCATTCGTAGAATGTATATAATTTAGAGCTGAAACTAGAGAGGCATAATTATAATAAATTTCCTTCAAATTGTATGAATTTGAGTTCCAAAATCAAATTTAATTATTTTTACATTATATTTCATTTATCCATAGTATAATAATTTTATAAAGAATGAAAAAAATGGAAAATTCCTATAATATAAGTTTTTTTTGATCTTACATCATTTCTCTTAATAAAGATTCATTGTATGCCTTATGAGTTCCAATCATAAGACTTTAATATGATCCAATGACTTTGAAAATTTTACAGAAAATTGAAAAATGAATGAGTGTAAGGTTATGACTCTAATAATATGAATTCTAATAATAATATCATGCATTAAATTTAATCCGTTTTGTTGAGTGTAAGACTATTGAGATTATGTAATTTATATACTGATGAAATAAAATAATAAATAAACCAAATGATGAAATTATAATGTTATTCATTTATTAAATATCATGATCAAACACATGATAATTATCCTTACTAAGATCAATTGTTATGAATCATATGAGGAAGAATAAATTGATACTTTAGAAGATTTACAGCATAGAATTAGATGCTATTACAAAATTCCTATGTGAAAACATCAAAGAAAATGGAACGTTGTGAATTTTTTGAGAGTTTTAATCAAATAAGAATACCATGATATTTTAAATATTGAATGGAGGAAACATGTAGACTATTTAGTTGGTTTTATAGGATGATATTTAATGATTTAATCGAAACCACTAAAAATTAAGGAGATATCCATATATTTTATGAAGATAATATTCATGTGATATTTGAAATCATTATATTCCCACTGATATGGTGGTAAAATTGAAAGGAATTCACCTAGCTTCAAAATTTTCTTACTATAAATACCAAAATGAGGAGACCACAATACAACTGTTCTTTCAAAGTGAATTGTTGAGGAAATTGTGGTTCCTATTGGGTGACTTCTTCTGATACAACCTAGTGGTAGACACTTTTTAAGAGTTCCTTAAAGAGTTATTCAAAGGTTCTGAAAGTAAAAAATAGGAGTTATAAGCTCACCCCATCCTACTTGTGGTAGGTTTACGGTCAATTTGGGAACATAATAATAAATCAAGGCACTAGGTCCCCCCCGACTTTTATTAGGACTTAGTGGTGAGAACAAAAATCCATGTGGTCGATCTGGAAAGTATCGGGTTAGTGGGATGAAGCTCCCTCCCTCAGATGCTTCATTGCTAGAAGGACCCCCCCCCCCCAATATTTCTAGGCCCCAACTGTTATGACATTGGTTTAGATATACCCCCTCCCCCCTCTAATATTGTCCTTAAACTGGGTATCGTCGGTATGACATTGGGTTCATTAGGGGGTGGGTGGTTCGTGACCCAACAGGATTGGTGGTTCTTTGTTTCAATTCTTAGTCTTGTGTTCCTAACTCTATAAGGGTGGAAGAGGAGGCCATGCTCTTTGGTTTTGATATTTTATCCTCTAAAAAGGTCTCATTTTATATTGTAGTGATGGACTCAAAGATCATATAGAGCTCAATCAAGGTCCTTTCTTCCACTAATTGGGGAATCACTTACCTAATCTAAAAGTTAAAGTCCTTCCTCACACATGACATTGAGATCTTACACACATGGCACGATGGGAACTAGGTGGATGAGTTTCTAGCTTCAACAGCATCCCCGGAGACCCTACAAAATGTTTTTAATAGATTTGGTTCCCTTACTATAGGGTTTGAATATATTTTCCTTGGTGATTCCCAAAGTCTCCACTTTTTTAGGCCCCCTTGATTTTTTTAAACCCTTAAATAAATAATAAAAAAATATATTATGTTTCTGTGAATATAAAGAACAAGAAAGGGTGAAATATAATAATTTATAATTTAATGAGTGAGAACAAATATTCTTTTATATCAAATAATAATAAAACTATGATAATATCTACGGTATATTAGTGTTTGAGGAATAAGATCATTATTTACTGTCTATGTAGAGGCTCATATACTCATTTATGATCATTCATCAGAAGGATGCCTTTTATTTGATAGTGTGAGATTATAACTGGTTGCTTCTCAAAGTTGTATGAGTTCAAGGTGTTACCCTTTCTCAAGTTCCATTTCATAATAAAAAGGGGGATGTGTGCATGGGAAAATTACCATAACACATTAGGGATGTGGTCATCCATAAATGAGGTATACCAATTTAACAAACATATTGTGTCTTTTTATTTTGGAATGGGTGAGAATATGGAGAGATAACCAAAAAATAAAAATGATAGTACAAGGGAATTTAAATTATTTTACACACTAAATCATCCCCCCCCCCCTCCTGTGGATCACCCTATAGTGAGCCAACAATATACCCAAACCATGTAATTGGAAGGAGGGTATCCAATGTTGTTTCATGCAATTAGTTTGCTGTTATAACTTACTGTATGAGACTTATAGGAAACCATATATACTCACCTTGTGTGTTTAGAGGAGGTCTCACAATTACCCAATGGTTTCTCAAACCATCCAATTATACCATGCAACTTTCTCAATTATGGTCATTTTGGCCATTTTAGGTTATGTTCATTTGGGGATTCCTCTTATTCCTCCCCCATTTCAAAATCTATTTCGCAGGGCCATCTTCCAACTGATTATTTTCTCTAACATGTGCTCCATAGTGAGATATTGGTGATTTATTGGTGATTTATCCACCAAATATCAATGTAAGGGTATTTTTCTCCTTCTCCACTATATTTCTCTTTATTTCTAACACATACTTCATTTTCCCTCTAACTCTTATAGCCATGGTGGTAAAGTGTCATCAATATAGTTGTCTAAAATTAGAGTTTTTGTTTTCTTGGGATTTTAAATCCTCTCTTGTGACCTAAACGTGTGGTATTTTTAAAAGGAAACAAGATTATAATGGTTGAGGTTGGTGTTTCTATTTCATTTATTTTATTGTACAGATCCTTGATTCTTTAATTTTGAAACATTTTTCCCTATCTAAATAAGTATTGTATAAATTAATTATAATGGTTTGATCAATAACCCCAATTTATTTCATTTTTACTCAAAGGTGTGGTTTTCTATTTTAGGTGTATCATTATCCTAATATTAAATTTATGCCCTCTTTATGTTTGATAAAATAAAAATGAGGGGTTTCTCAATGGGAATGATTAATATATGGTTTTTTGGATCGAGAATGATTTTTAAATTGGGTTTTTCATAGTTTAATGATTTATCCAAGTTTTTAAGGGGTTTCTTTAATCTATAGAAATTTTTTACAACTTATTTAATTGAATTTTATTATTATTGATTTTATTTATATTTTCATTTAATTATTTATTTTCTTCTAAGTGGTTTTCAAAAATTAAATTTAAATTGTGTGATAAATTAATTATAACTAAATTTATGTTTGTAACCTTATGTATATGATTTCAATGGTTATAGTTACAGCCATGTTGAGCCTCATTGTTTATCTATTTCTTATTTTTATATATATTAATAAATGATTGGATTATTTATTTTTTCTTATGGACTTGGTAAGGGGAACTTCATTAATGGTTGTTAAAGTTGGCATGGGAAATTTTTATTGTATTTTAATTCCTTGTGGAGTAATTTTTTAAGTGATTATTGGATGAAAAATTTGGCTCACCTCCTTAAGATATTTTCAAGGGGAAACTTGAGATAAATAAGTGGGAAATCAATATATGGAATTTGTGTTATTTGATGTTTTTCATTGGATATTATCCAATAATTTTGGTTTTTCAAGCTATTCGTATGTGTTTTTAATGAGGCTAGTCAAGAGGAATTCGAGTGGTGAGTACAGGACTATAAGACATACAGGTTGTTGGTTTGACCTAGTAATGTCTAGTATTACCCCAGCAATCCCAAAGGTGATTCCCCATTTTATTTATCATATATTATGATTTATTTATTTATTATTTATATTTCACTTTCATTATTCTTAGATTTAGAATACTTTTGATGTGTTGGTTCTTTTGTAGTTGAGCCCTAATATTATAATGTTTTTCTTGGTATTGTAATTATCATTCTTTTCTTGATTCTCATTATTACTACTTTTAAGGTGTTTCTCCTTTTCCTTTTTCACATTTAAATAGTATAGAAGGTCATTTATGTAAAGTAATGGTATGCTTACAAATGGTAATGTGTTGGTGAAAACAAATTTGAAACTTATTTAAATCCCGCTTGAGTCATTTTATATTTAAAAAAATTTCTAAATGTGAATAGGAACATTATTTTTGTTTTCCAAAAGAAAAACGTTTGAGAAATGAACTTTGAGGTGATGTTTCTTTTTGTATTATGTAAAGGTAATGAAAACTATTTTTTATTATTTATTTTCAAACAAGAACTCTTAGATTATCTTATAAAAGTAATGTTATGGATTATTGGTGTTGACCTATAAGGATTTGTCTCACACCATACATACTCACATTAGAGTGTATGTAGTCTTCATGTTTTATGTAGGTATTCAGGTTGTGACATCCATATTGGGTTTACTTCACACTTCCTTGGGAAGATGAGTGGATGTTGATTCTTTATGGTGACTTGGAGTCCCATAGAGATATATTGGTTGGTATGTTGGGATCATTGTGTTATATCTAAGGCCCATTATGTAACATATTATTCATATATCTTATATTCTATTAGTTTATTTTATTTTTTAAATATTAATTAAAGATTTATTATTTTGTTATTAATTATCTTGTATTAGTTTTGTGTTATTATTTTTATTTTGTTACACTCTATTTCTATGGATTCTATATATTGTATCTATTTATTTACGTTCACATATGTCCATGTTATAGATACATCAACCCAAATTTATAGGTAGTTTAGGTGGTATGTTTTATTGATCTAAAAAATTAAATCATTCCCAGTTGAATATGTTTTGATACCCTCAGTGCTTATCGATATCCCTTAGTGATCAGGAATATGTTTTGGACACTATAGTAGGATGGGTTGCATGATAGGTCAGGTTAGTCTAGTCCAGTTTATTATAAAATGGTATTATATCCCTCTTGTTATTTTGGGGATGATAGTAGAATGGAGATAGGACAACTATATCTTGATATAAAGGTGAAAAAGAGTGTCATGGAACCTCCTCTTCATGCAGAACTTAGAGTTTCCATGGGTGGTCATAATTATGATTTGAATTTGAGTTTTATAATTTTTTATTCCTGAGATATTCTTATATGTTTTACTACTACTTTGGATTTTAGGTAGATCATTGGAATAATTTTTGGAAATTCCTTATCTTAGGGTAAAAATGGAGGAAATCTATGGTTTCATGGTAAAGGTATATGATCTATCAAACCATGAATGAGAAACCATTTTGGGTGACTTCCATAGGCACTTTTATAGTTGTTTTACATTTTTACAAACAATGCGGGAAAACCATATAGTGGTAAATCTTTAGAAACATCATTTTTTCATTACATTGGTAATTAATTTCATTATTATGATTATTTTCTCTTTTTTATGATTAATTTAGTGAAATTTATAGATTAGGGTTGTTTTTTTTCAAGTTTTGATGTTATTTATTAAGTCTTGGTATTAAAACCATTTTTAAAAAACCATGTTTTATCATTATAAGTTCCTTATGAAAGTTTTTTAAACTTCTTTTTTAATTATTCGTATAGAAGAAATTATTTTTTGTTGTGTGGGTTTTCAAAGAATGAATTTCATTAGTTTTTCTAGAATGCAGTTTTTTGGAATTGAAAATTAGATTTAATGATTTAAGTGATTTTTATGAATCATATTACTTTATAATTGATTTTGAGTTATATATCATGTGATATTTTAAATATTTTTAAATAAAACTATAAAGGTATTTTTGTGGCCTTGATTTGTTTAACTCAAGATATTTTTCCCTTAAATTGAGACTTGTAGTGGTTTCATTTAATATTTTTTGTGATATTTTAGAAACAAACCCTCATAAAGGAATCAATAAGTCAAGGAGGGGACACTTTGGGTACCAATTTTTTGTTTAGTCCTTCTAATGACTCTAATGTATTCCTCTCATTCTCTAACTCTACCCATACTCATGACATAGTGGAAAGATCTTAATAACAATAGATTTTAGATCATGTCCGAGAGTTTAGGAATCTATATCTACTATTATTTTAATGTTATCGAATCTACCAAGAGATAATGGATTGGATGGATAATGACCAAGAGATCTTTGATTCACAAGGAACTCTTGAAACCTATAGGGTGAAGTTCACCAGTCATATATTTCAAGCATCGAGTCTTGAGTTTTAGAAGGTTATTATCCATACCCAACCATTTGAGAGTATTTTAGGGGTATATTTCATGTTCACATTTATCTTGTGTTTTTATCCAAAGGAAGTAAAAGTGGAGATGTTTTTAGAGTTTTTGGGTGTTTGTTAAGGTGAGAAATTAGTGAAGAAATATGTTTAATGTTTTTCTAGACAGTTTCCATTCTCCCTCGAGCTGTTCATTGATGATTTGAAAAATGTTTGGTGTTTTTCATGGTTCCTCCATCTAGATATAAGTTACATAGTGTTTCTATGTTTCTTGAATACATATGAATAATTTTTCATTAAATAAATCACCTTTGAGGTGGTTTTATAAAGGTTTCTTGTCAAGTGTGAGTCTTTAATTCCAAGGGGTGTCAATAAGGGTGATTTGACGAATAGTAATCGAAAGTTGAAGAAGTATGGGTAAGGATGTATTGATAGTGTATATTTATCTTCCCAACTGATTATTATCACTCTAAATAAGGGGAATCCAATGTTATTCTTATAGTGTAGAAACTATGGTCACTCTAATCCCTATTTTTTGGTAGCTTTGAAGACCTATCATCAGTGTGGTCATGTTGATCACATTTAGAGATTCTATATGTTTAATTGTTAGAAGAAGAATAAGTCTCAGACCCATCCCCAACCTAGTTACTTATTGGTGGTGTTTTTTCAATCTGGTGATACCAAATCCACTTATGAGTAGTTGGGGTATCCTATTTTTTGACTTTTTGTGTTTTTTTCATATTAAATATTAACCCCATTCCTTTTGTATGTAATGGATGAAAATATTTTTATCTAGTGTTTATATCTATTGGATGATTTCCTTATTTAAATTTTATTGAAAGTGTGTCTAACCTAAAAGGAATGTTTTTCATCTATTTCTATATCATTGGGAGAGCAATAAATAGTGGGTATACTAATAAAATTTCCCCATATGAAACGTTCATTCTAGGGGATTTATTTTCATGGAGGTGTTTTGATTGGGATGTGTTATTAATTTTTGTTGTTTGTAACCAGAGATGATCTAAACATGTTTTTTTGTGTTTTCTAGTATTAATTGAATTTTGTAAAGTACTTGTGAGTTATAATGTTTTGGTATTTATAACCTAAAGGTATATTTTAGGGATGATGCATCCCTTATTTCTCTTTCTGAAATTCCTCTTTTTTTTACCAGTGAAATTGGAGTAAAAGGAGGGTTATTTCCCTTATAATATTGTATGATTTCATTTTATGTATTGGTTCTACAGAGTTGTTAGGGAAACAAAATTCATATTTTGTGATTATTAGTTATTTATTTTCCATTTTTATATTTTAATGACTTTCTGGGAGTAGAGGATGGCATGGTGGGGAGAATTGTGACACCTTTTATTCCACTAGTTATATTCATTTTTTGTCCTATTTTTTAAAACTTTTAATTACCAATATATAGAGGTTAAATATTTCGAAATTTGAGAAAATAGGTATGGGATCACAATTAATGCACAGTTAGTGTTAACTGTGTAACAAAATCATGGAACTGTAAGGAGGGTTTCTAATGTTATTTCACATAGTTATCACTAACTATGAAGGACTTCCAATAAATCATGTTGACTAACCGTGCAATTTTAGGTGAGGTCTCATGGTTACCACACGGTTTGTCTAACTATTATATTAAATCATTCCACTTTCTTTTGGAAGGAAATATGGGTCATTTTATGTTCATTTAATTTTTTGGTTTCCTCCTATCCCACCATTATTTGGAGCCCAATTCCCTAGGGGACTCTCCTAGCCAATTCCTTTCTCCTCTAGGCCCTCTATAGACGTATTTTATTGATTTCATGGGGAATTCTCAACTAAATATCAAGTTAATGGTCTCTTTATCCTTCTCCTCCCTATTTTTATTTATTTCTATGGGTTCTTCTTTTTCTCTCTAAACCTAGTGGCTACAGTGGTTTGGTGTTATGCATAGGGATGTCTAAAATTGTGTTTTTTGTTTCTAGGGATTTTGAACCCTCTATTAAGAAATAAAATTGTGTTTTTTGTTGAAGGATACATGACTAAACTAATTGAGTTTGGAGTTTACATTTAATTTCTTTTATTTGGGAGCTACTTGATGCTTGGATTTTGAAACAAGTTTTATCTATTTAGAAAAGTTTAGTATAGAGAAATTATAATGGTTTCATCAAGAACCCTCATTGTTTTATTTTTCACTCATTGGGAGAGTATTCTAATTTAGGTGTATCTACATAATAAGATTATATTAGTTCACTCCTTGAGTTTAATAAGATTTAAAAGATGGTATTTATCAAATAGAGTGACTTATATATAGTTTTTGGGATCAAGAATGATTTTTGAAGTTAGAGTTTTATAGTTTAGTGAGTTTTCTATATTTTTAAAGGGGTGTGTTTGATATATTAAAATATTTAATGACTTATTTAATTTAATTTTATTATAATTTAATATACTTTTCTGTTTTTTAATTTTTATTATCATCAAAGTGATTTTTGAAAGTGGAGTTTATGTGAGTACTCACTTATAACCAATGGCATGTTTGGAGCCTTACGTAAATTATTTAAATGGTTATAGTAACACCCTTATTGATACCCATTATTTGTATTTTTCTATTTTCTGTGTATATTAATAATTTATTGGGTTATTTATTATTCCTTATGGACTTGAGATAGGGCTCTTTAGTGAGGGGTTTCATAGATGGAATAGAAAATTTTATTGTTTTGTGTTACCTTATGTTAAACTATTGTTTATGTGATTATTGGATGAAGAAGTTGGCCTACCTCCTTTTGTTAGTTTTAATGGTAATCCTTGGGTAACTATGTGGTAAATGAAGATATTAATTTTAGGCTAATTTTAGTTTTTTCACTGGCTAGTATGCCATAGTTATGTTTTTTCTAACTATTAATACGTGCCCTGGAAGTGGCTAGTTGAGTGTGATTTGGGTGGTGAGTGTAGTACTGTAAGAACTTCCTTAATTTGGTTCCTCATATCCATGTCTAGTACTATCCCACAAGTACCTATGGTGATTCCCCATTATATGTATCATATATTATTCCTTCATTATTTCTTATTTATCTTTTGAGTTTCTATCTTCTTGTATTGTGGATAATTTTAATGTATTGGTACTTTTTTACTAAATAATTGATTTTAAAAAAATTCTTTGTGTAATTAATGTCATTACTTTCCTAATTCTATTTAGTATTACTTTAATGGTGTTTCTCTTTTACCTTGTCCACATTTTAGTAGTATATTAAGGTTTTCTAAGTAATGGTTTGTTTTGTTTCCAAATGGTAATGTGTTGGAGAAAACATATTTGAAAACTATTTTAGGCCCACTCGAGTGGTTTTATTTTCAAAGGTAAATTTATTAATGTGAACGATAATATGAATTTGGTTTTCCAAAATAAATTTTTTGATAAATTTACTATAAGGTGTTTTATTTTTTCATATATAGTAAAGGAAATGAAAATAATTTGTTAATATTTATTTTCAAACTAGAACTCTTGGTTTCTCTTATAAAATGAATTGTATAGATTCTAAATAGTTTACTTCTAGGATTTGGATCACACGCTATGTTATCACATTGTTGGGTATTTAGTCTTCATGTTTTATTAAGGTATGGAAGTTATGAATTACATGATGGGTTTATTACACATTTCCTTGGGAATCTGAGTGGATGTTTATTCTTGATGTTGACTTAGTGTTGCATGGAGATAGATTTTTCGGTATGTAGGGTTCATTATGTTATATCTAGATCATGTACTGTAATTGATAACTAGACTATCTTGTATTATTTTAGTTTTTTTATATTTTGGATATTTTTAATTGTTAGAATTTTTTTGGAAATTCCCTTGTATGGGTTTTTTATTGTAATTTTCATTATGTTACACTCTCTTTGGTTGGATTTTTTTATTATATATATTTATTTATATTCATGGATATACATGTTTTGGATACATCATTCTAGATTTTTGGGTGAAATCTATGTGCATGGTTTTTTGGTCTAGAGGGTGAAATAATTTCCATAAGATTATGTTTTGATACCATCAGTCTTTTCTCAAGCCTTTGAGGATTGGGAACATTATTTGGTCCCTATAGTTGGATGAGTCAGGAGGCAAGTTGGGTCTACCTAAATTGATTAATTGCGGTTTTGTTGTTGTAATTTTCATCTCATCTAAAATTTATATGATATTTTAATGTGCACATAGGGGATAATAATTTATTAAAACTACTAATATTGTAAATACCCAAAAATTAATCATGCAATAGAATTTACTAAAAATAATCCTTGGGGTAAACACTAAACCCTGAGATCAAGGGAACTAAAAAAATTATAAGGTAAACCTATTGGTTATATTTACCAATTTATCCCCATTAAAGGATTTGGGACTTCATAACTCAAAATGAGCTAAGTCCAAATCAATAAAAATATGGTTTTTATATAACTATTACATGGTTAATGTCACCATTCAATAGTTTTTTTCATAGTAGTTTGTTTTGATATGAAATATTGCATGACTCATCCTCCTTCTTCGACTACAGGATATCATTCTTAGTTTTATTATCATATGATGATAATATGAGGAGTTTTAATACTCAAATTAATTTTTTAAACATTAAAAAATCAAATAAAAATGAAGATTCGTGAGTTAAAATTATTTCTAACTCATGAAAAAATTATTAAATGTTTCTATTTAAATGGTTTAATGGTTAGTTTCCCTATAGTGTCCTTGTATATATCGTATAATGAGGATCATAATTTTTATTCATTTTCATCTGATTGCTGATAAAATCTTCAAGATGAATCCATTCATCTCCTTCTCATTCTCTTTAAACTCCAAGGTTTTATTCAACCATGAAGAAGATAAAAACATTCTAAAATTTTGAGAAATTCATCCAAATAATGGATATATTTGGAGGAAGGACCTCATTGGATGATTCTCAATGATCTTTATCATGATCATGGTGAAGATCTTGGAAAAATTAAAATAATCATATAAAATGTATATTATTATTTATTTATGTTATTTATTCCAATATAAATTGAATATCCTATGTATTTTATGTTTTAGTTAATGTTTTCCACTGTGTTTTGATAAATTTTATCCCCTTAAAAACCCATCAACATGTTAGGTTCCATGGTTATTATTCTTCTAGGTATGATTTCATCATTATTTTATTCTAACTATATGTTTGTCTTATAGTTATACATACATGATCTTCTTTATGATGGCATTGGTTGATTTAATTAATATCTCTTATATTTTACCCCTTACTGAGCATTTGATCTCACCCTTTTCTTATGTTTTCCATTCCTCGGGTATTGAAGAAGAATATTACATATGATTTGTCTAGAAGGGTACCTAGGGTGATGAATTTATTAAATAAATGTTACATTGTGTTGTAAAATAATATTTTTTTGTGGTAGGTATCTAAAGACACTAAACTAGTGGGTTCTAAGGATATGATGTATTTATGGGTTGTAGTGGTTAATCAAGTTTAATTATTTAATAAGTTTGTATATTACAGTTGGTTTATCTCTTTATTAATGACATGTTTCTAGATACCATTATTTTCTTTTGTTATTAATCAAAAATTCATAAAAAATTTATCAAAGTTACAAAACAACATGTGTTCACACACAAGTAAATGTGAATGAAGATTTATTTTAGTATAAAATTATTTCTCAGAATAGAACAATGATTTTATTTATCCAAAAGAGTATAGGTGTCGCTTCATAACTTGTTACATGTAATGTGACATATTTATAAAATCTATGAGACTTTTGTTCATGTGGGGGATTATTGAATGTATAACCTAAAGTCATATATTTTATTATATATTATATTTGTTACTATATTATATTCATTGAGTTGAGAATTATTTGGGTATCATAGTCACTCTACATTAAAATCATTTAATCAGTTTTCACTTCAAGTGATAATGTGTTAAGGATTTATTAGCATATTTTATTTAATGTTAAAGGGATTTAAGATTCACATGATCTTGAATAAATTAAAATATTATATGTTTTAAGAGTTATAATGTTTAACTATATCTAATTTAATGTTAGAGTAACACTCTAATCCTTTAGAAACTCCTTAATTTAGTGAATTATGACCAATATAAAGTGATCTATGCTTATCAAAATGATTATTTATTAAAAAAAATGTTAAGAAAATCCTTAGTTAAAACATTATACTCTATCAATATACTTTGTCTCTTTCGGTGTAAGTATATTATAGAGATTTGGAAAATCTAACAAGTTTGATTTGTGATTCCTTAGTTGGTGTATTATTTGAGGATTCATGGGCCTTTTTACTAGTATTTTTTATTTCTCATCAACCCAAAAGAAGAAGGCGGAATAGAAATTTAATAGTAAATTCAAGGCCATCATATTTCTTATGATTTTCATCTTAATTCTCTCATGATTGATCTTGAAAAGGATTTTTTTTCCATTTCATTTAAGTTGTATGATATTCTTAAAAAATTAATCAAAAATAAAACACAAAACATGTATAAATATAAAATATTATTTTATGTGTTCAATTTTTTATAAATATAAAGATATAAAACATTTATGTGTTATGTGTTACGTGTTATGTATTATATTGTTTGTTATATACATGAGTTATGTGTTCTATATTTTCTCTATTTTATATGTTCGTTATATGATTTTTTTTCATTTTTTATTATATATATATATCTATATGTTGTGTGATTCAGGCATATTTTTTATGTTATATATTCTTATATATATCTATATATATAAAATATTATATATATTTATATATATATCATGTGATATATATTTGAATTGTTTGATTTATATATTTTGTGAGCATGATCTATATATTTTTTATGTGATATATATATATATGATATATGATATAAAAGACAAAAAATATGCTTTAAAAAAAGAATATTTAGTTTAAAAGAATATTTTAATAGTTATAACACTAAATATGTGTTTTTTGGCCCCTTTAGGGGTAAATCCGTGGAAAGGGTTGGGGTTTCTATACTTGAGATTAATGGTTTGACTCTCATTGGTTGTGATTTGCCATCATAATTTCACGATAAATGATTTAACTCACCCGAAATTTCATGTTATGATGTTGATCTCCTTAACATTATATTTAAATCAACCAAATTAGTAATACAATGAGTTGTTGGTATGTTCTATTTAGGATATACTGGTAGCTCTCTACTCTACACGTTTAAATAGTAGAGGGATGACCGTGTATCAAATTTGAAAAAAAAATATTAAGAAAGGTATTCTTTATTTCTCACCAACAAATTTCCATTTATTCTTATAGAATACATCAGAGGAATATCAATATTTATGAGAGATTTGAGTGCTTTTCAATTGATGGAGTCGAATTCCCTGAATTTTCCTTCTAATGGAAACACTAATTTCTAAACCTTAGAGTTCCCCTTCAGATAATATCCTGACACTTCAAAGTGGGTATATACGTATTCTGTAAAGTCGTATTTTATCTAATTTAATTCTATATATTAGATCACACTCGGTCATATAAGTATTCCATATCACAATTATTATCAAACAACCATGTCTATTAGATCATGCCTGATTTGATTGATGATCCAAATTAGTTCTATTCCATAAACAAGGTCAATCCCTCGGGCCTACCTATTCGGGAATGGGGCCAAACCAATACAACCTATCGATCCATTTATAAAAATAATGGTACCTCTATAGACCATTCACTGAGGAGCCCTCTATGTGAAAGGTAGAATTAATGTTCTATCTATTTCTTTTGTATCTTAAATTAAATTTATAAGGAATTATTAAATGAGGAACTAGTGATGCATGGAGGATTTTTATGGATTCATACAATTCAAGAATTTTATTGAGGTACTACACTGATTAATGGAACTGTAAAAGCTTGAGACCACTAGCTTAAAGTGTTCTTGTTTAGAAAATTTAACAAAATTTGGCATTAGATGTTATGCTTGATAAGACATACAAGTTAATCATGATGATTGGAAATCTATTCATGATGCATTAAAGATGTAATAATTATGTTTATAGTAAGCACCTTTTTTACAACCTTTGAATTGGAAATTATGAGAAGAAATTGGGTGAATTGATTTAAATGATATGAAAAAATAATTTCTTTTTTCATAGGGATAATTAAAAATATAATTGAGTAATTTAGAAGAGTATTAACTAAAATAATTTTTGAGATTATGTCTTGGGTTTCTTGTGATAATTTTATAGAATATTTTACTTAGAATTTTTCTAATTATTATGAGAGTGTTTATCAAAAAAAGGGGGAAACCATAAAATCCAAGATAACAATCATGACCCAGTATATGTGGGAGGCATATAAATCACACAGGGGAACTAGAATGGTTAGCTAGTCATGGTACTAGGGTATGCTGTGAGAACATGCTTACGTAGAGATGAAGCAAAGCCACACCACGGGGCAGCAACATAGAGGATATTTCAATACATGGTGGTGCTAGAAAAAACCTAAAGTGGGCCCTGATACTCACAATTATGGCAGTAATGGGGAAATACATATTATTAA
Organism: Viscum album; assembly: GCA_963277665.1. Classification (NCBI taxonomy): domain Eukaryota; kingdom Viridiplantae; phylum Streptophyta; class Magnoliopsida; order Santalales; family Viscaceae; genus Viscum; species Viscum album. Next base: position 346,277,459 of record OY728141.1, read on the forward strand.
ATAGATCACATATGTGTAGAAAATTGATGTAGGACTCATGAGTTTCCTACATTATTCCTCCACTTAAAATGATAAGTTTATATCTTGTCCATAAAATCTTAATTATATGATCCATTCAATCATTTCACTCATAGTTTTCAACCTCTCTACAAGTATTTTTTGTGCTGTTCAACTTTTTCATTCAACTACCACCAATCTGGCCATATTTAGTGAACATGATAAGATAATATAACATTCTCAATTGATAAGATTTCATGCATGTAATCTATATCTTTCATGATAGCTTTTTTTAAGAAGGTGATACCTCCAAGAAATATATGGACTTTCATATTTAGTTTCATGCATATAGAGGCATGGTTGAGTTAAATCATTAAAAATAATAAAAATAAGGATATTATAATAGCATGCATGGGATTTTCCACCCCAAAGTATGGATCCAGCTATGTTTAAGAAAAATTACTTAAATATTGGTGTTGTGTGGTTTCAAAAACATCGAGATATTTAGTTCTTTAAAACATGCTTGAATCAGCATGATATGTAGAAGTTTGAGTCGGTGAAATACAAAAAACAAAAGTGTTAAAATGGTCTAAAAATATTGTGACCTTAAACTAGATGTCTGCTAAATTTTTTGATAATCTCTCACTTTCATGATGAAAAAAAAGAACTATGATCCCTATATACTAATTAGATAAGTGAGACCATGAGTTTTCATTGCTAAGTGAAGAAGGAGAGACTGCATAATTTAATGCATGTGATGAACCTGAAGTATTAATTCACTATGATCTACATGAATAAAGATTGCATAATTGAGTGGATTTCTTGATCATCACTTATACAAAGAGAAAAAGGTAATAGTCTTCTCTTTCTTACGTGAGGAATAACACATGTGATATAATTTCATGAAAGAAAATATCAGACACTATGTACCTAGTTTGTACTATGTGAGGAAGAAAAACAATTTTTGAATGATGATTAAGGATAACTCATGAATTCACGCATTCATGTGGCTTCAATGAATAGGATATGAATTGAGAAATCAAGTCACTGGAATAAAACAGTTTGGGTAAAAGATATAAGGTAAATTAAAGAGAGATAACAAACATAATTTATAAAGAGGAAAATAAAATAATGAGAATAAAAAATGGTTTTATCCAATGTTCATTTACTATACATTATTTCATTCATGCATGAATTGAGTTGAGAATCCATAAATGGGTTATTCTGAGTTTTTTAAGTTTATAATTGCATAAAATATTGTTATAGGAATTATTATTTAAGTTCAATAACTTTGTCAATAGATTGAAAACATATCTACTAGATAATTTGACTAATAAGTATCAAATAAATCATAAAATATCAAAATAACTTGAGAAATATAGGTATACCAATGCAAGAGGCTGTTGAATTTCATGAATTAGTGTACATGAGTAAACCAGTTGATCCAGTATTCCAATGGGGGAAATAAAACTTCAAGTGGTACAAAATAAAAAAATATTAAATAGAGACCTTAATATTATTGGATCAAAAGTTGGAGAAGAAGTTTGTGACTCGGGTTTCTAAACATTCACTAAATAAGAGATTATAGTTGGGGTGTATAATCGATATTTGGAGAATTTTATTTGGGGTTTCTAACCAACTATAATTGTAATCACTTGTGGATAGAGTGAAGAATATGTGTTAGGGTTGGTCTAACCAACATGACAAGGAGTGTAATTATATGTCGAACCTGTAAATATTTTGTGTTTCTCTCACTTTTATTACTACCTCACAATTGGTCCAATTGTGAGACATTACTTAGAGGATTGATAAACTTAACATGTTCAAGTGGTTGAATTAAAAATAAAAAAATCATTAAACTTTCACAATGTTTTTCCCTCCACCCACCCTCTCCCTCAGTGGTCAATATGACCTTGGACTATTCAACTAGTTTTAGAGGAAGGTTCCCTCTAATGATCTAAGAATAATTTTGGGACAAAGAGAATCTTCACTCAATAAATAGTCAAAGAGTTAACAAATTCTATGTGAATAATTATAATTTTTATGGGAATATTATACTACACTACCTCATATCATTTTTCCTTGAAGTTTTATATGTTACAATATTTCGGTTTCCACACACTACTGAATATTTGTTTATTACTCAACCTAATAAGATAAATACATAGTTTTATGGAAATGATCAAAATTAAATCATTATTTCTCTATCAGTGAAGGTTTATAAAAATTTAATAGGTCTCTAGATTTCCAAGGATATTTTGGAAAAAATTTAGATGCAACTATGAAGGAAATATCAAATTCAAGGAATCTAAACTGTAATTTTGGAGGATACAATTTGAGAACATCAAAATTAATAATGATGAAAATATTGATGAATATTTTCATGACCCGTCCTCAGGACCTGTTCCGTGACTACCCCAAGCCCTCCTCCCATAGGCCAGGGGCTGGAGACTAGCACCAAGGAATAAATCATGACAAAAAGGGGAAGGAATTGCCTTTATAAGGTAAACAAACACCACAGAGTAAGCAAGAAGAAAGAATCACTAAGTAAAACTGGGTACAATAGTAGTGCGAAAAATTAAGTGGGCCAGAATACAAACCCAAACTGAAAGTAAAGTACAACTGGAAAGAAAGTACAACAACTGAAAGTAAAGCAGCAACGTCGAGTTATCCACTAGAAGTCCCACCTGAAGGGTGGGTATAGATAGCCTCCTCAGCTCCTCGGGTCCAGTCGTCCGCTTCATGTACGTCCTGCCCAGTGGACCACCTCCAGGTACTGACCTGCTCCATAAGCCTCAACCACAACCAGAGCTGTCTGTCATCTACATCCAACACAATTTATTGCGGGCATAGACTGTGCAGGGGTGAGTATACGCTACTCAGTAGGGACCCTGAGACCCCTGAAGGTCTCCCAGAATCCACAAAAGATAATCCACAAAGGAAAGATACAATCACGAAGTAACAACCAACACTACTTAGGTATATGCCCATACATATACCTAAGTCATCAATTCCAGTTCGGCTCAAACATCTGAGACCAAGTTCAATCACGTCCACACAGGACAGTACAACCCAATCCACACAGGATAACACAACTCAATCCACATAGGAAAGTAAGTAAATCTTATCGAAGATATTGATTGAAAGTCAAGACTCAGCTCACATAGGTATACTCCTTCATAAGGTGATATAGATGATCAGATGTAGCCACTGATTCATCTAGCTGGGACCCACGCAGGATACAAATACTGTATTCATTGCCACCGAACTCACGAAGGATTCCAGTACGGTTGTCATCTTCATCAAACCCATGGAGGATTCCAGTATGATAGTCTTCACCGTCGAACCCACAGAGGATTCTAGTATGGTTTTCGTCACTACCGAACCCATGGAGGATTTCAGTGCAGTCATAGTCGTCGAACCCACGGAGGATTCCAGTACGAAAGTCTTCACCGTCGAACCCACATAGGATTTCAGTACGAAAGTCTTCACCATCGAACCCACATAGAATTTCAGTACGGTAGTCTTCATCTTCGAACCCATTAAGGATTCCAGTACGAAAGTCTTCATCATCGAACCCACGGAGGATTCCAGTACGAATGTCTTCATCGTCGAACCCATGAAGGATTCCAGTACAGTTGTCATCATCGTCGCAGCCAGCTCTAGGGTTCCCGCACACAGCACGCTCGATTCTGGGAGGGTCCGCTCCTCGAACCAGGTTGTTCAATACATCAACTGACACGTATTCCAGATTTGATGTATCCCAAAGTGACACCTCGTCGATAGGAACTCAACGTGACAGACGGTGCGTCAATCAGATGCTCGGTCTGAGAGTTAATGGTCTTTTCATTCCAGGGGTCCGGTTGGTTTTTAAGTCAAAACCAACCTGAATGTACTCCAACTACATCCAAACCTTGATCAGAGTAAGCTAAAAGGTCTGTCTCACTATTAGGAATGCAACAATGTCGACGACACATCAATCGGACGTCCGGAGCTCAAGTTATAAGTGTTTCTGCTACGAGGGCCCGGTTGGTTTTGTGTTCAAACCAACCCGGCCGTACACAAAGTTCTCCAAAACCTTGAGTGTAATATACCAAAACGACCGTCTCGATCCCAGGATTGCATCGCAATAGACAGTTCATCGATCAAAGGTCTGTAGCTCAAGATATGGGAAAAATACTGAAAGTGATCTGGAAATGGGGGGTCTGGTCCCGGTCCGACCCAGCCCAACCCCCCTGGGTTGCCCCGAACCGGGTTCGACCCGGCTGGGCGCGGCCCGGCCCGGCACGGCTGGGCGTGGCCTGACCCGGTCTGCGCAACCTGGCCCGGCCCAGCCAGATGGTACGCTGGCCCGGCCAGCGAGCCGAGCGGGGGACGTGGTCCCCCGCGGCCTTTGTGCTCTAAGGACACGGTGAGCGCCGCATCCTGATCTCCCGGATCCAGCGCGGCCGCGGGATCCGACACCTGCCGCCGTGACTTCAACCGTGCCGGTTTCTCCTTGCGGCACACCGCTGGTGATGTCTGCGGCCCACCGGAGTTGCTCCGGTGGTCCGTTTTTAATTCCGTCTGTGCCGGTGTTCATCTCGTGTCACGTACTTTACTGCGGAATCATCAAATCGCCTCTACGGCCCGTTCTGTCATCACCCGTCGATCTTCACATCAAATAAACAATCTGCGGAGTTTTCAAATCACCTCTGCGGACCCGACTCCGGCTGCAGTTTTGTTCGGCCTCAATGGCACGGCGCGACGGCGCCGCGCTTCTTCACCCTTTCTTCTTTGTTTCTGCGCGGTGCCGTTGCACCGCGCTACCTTTGTTCGTGCCTCGAAAAACACATCATCAATGGGGGAGGAGGTTCAATTGTGTTCGTGCAGTTTGGCCCCCTCCCATTAATAAGATATCAAGCGGCTAAGAAAAAAATGTTTGGACGGTCAAGAAAATTCATAAACCAAAAATCAAACCCCTACCTCGATGAAGTAGTCGAATGAGGATTGTCGCGAGAAAGGGACGTCACAGAAGACGGCGTCTTGGAAGGAGGATCGTCGGCGTCGCGATACATGGCATCACGGTACATGGCATCATGGAGAAGAGGACTGTCAGCGTCGCGGTACACGGCGTCATTTCGTCGATCTCTAAGGAATCAACGTTATTTGTCGTCCTTCGTAGGAGGTCGGTGTTCTTCATCGGTGACAGTGTGTTCTTCGCGTTCTTCAAGGAGGAAGAAGATATTCCTCAAGAGCGTAAGAGTCCTCCCTTCCTTTCGAACAATGAATCAGCCACTAATAAAATAAGTCTTGTCTTATTTTATTAATACACACACAAGCCATTAATTTTAAAATTAAAGAGGTCTCATTCAATTAATTGAATTAATTGAGGAGCGTTTAATATTCAAATTAAATTTGAGGGTTGACATGCCATTAATTCGGGGTGCGGGTGAGTTACATATTAAAAGCCCGAGAGGGAGGTTAAAAAGCGATTGAAGGGGTGGGGCTCATGTGGGCCCCACTTCACTAATATCCTACCTAGTGGAGTTAGGATATTAGTGGGTCCCACTCCAACCACCAAGCATAGGTTTAAACTACCCAGAATAGAAATAAAATTGTAGCACAATATTTTATTTTATTCTTTAGTTAACCCATTATTTAATAACCTCAACCGAGTAACGCAACTCCGAAAAAGGTGTTCTTAAGAAATTACCGGCATTTCGGTTTCATTGGTGTCCTCGGATTTCTATTCCGAGCACCGGTTCAAAAGTTTGGAAAACTCACTCGTTCGTTTACTGAACGTACCCGAGCTAAACTTCATAAATTGATTCCGGGCACACCGGGCCTCAGAATCAGGTGTCGTCAGAAACTGCGTTCTTGTAAAATCCCAAAGAAAATTAAGAAAAAAAATTTCCTTGATTTTTACGGGTCTTTAAATTACTCCCACCTCAGGGCTTTACGTCCTCGTAAAGATACATAATAAACTAGGGGAACAAATGTGGGTACTGAGCATGCATTTAAGCCTCCCGCTCCCAAGTGCTCTCCTAGAGGTTCTCGTGCTGCCATCTAATGCACACTAGAGGAATCGACCGCCCACATAGGACCCGATCATGTCGATCCTCGATCTCCAACGGGACCTCGACAAAAGTCGCCCCTTCGTCAAGGTCTAGCTCCCCATGGTCGATGATATGTGTCGGGTCGTGCACGTATCTCCTTAGCTGAGATACGTGGAGATGTCGTGCACCTGGTAAAACTGAGGTGGTATAGCCAGGCAACAAGCCACCTCGCCTATCCTACTGAGTACCTGAAAAGGTCTGATGAAGCGCGGAGACAACTTGCCGCCCCGACCATATCTCCGTAATCCATGTCGAGGTGAGACCCGCAATAAAACGTGGTCTCCATCCTCAAACTCTAGTGGCCTCCGCCTCCTGTCAGCATAAGACTTTTGTCGGCTCTGAGCTGTCCTCATCCGCTCTTGGATGACATGGACCTTCTCTGGTCCTACAAGAGCTGCTAATATTTCTTCTTTTCCGATAAGAGAAATCCGGTCTCATCCCCTGGATGAACCACGTTCTCTGCCTAACACAGTCAATCCCGACATGGATGATACTAATCCATACCAAGGATGATGTCGTAAGGCCTCGACCCTACCACCAATAGATCCAACCGTTACTCTTGCCTCCAAGGGTTGAGTCACACTGTCGACATCAGTGTGTTGTCACTGGGTCTCCCCCAGTAGGTATCTAAAAAGTGAGGGTCAAGTCAATAGTTTTAAACCGGAACCTATCAGTAACCACACAAAGAGAGGACGGGAAAGTAAATGCCACAAATAAAGGTTTCTTTTATTACTGCAGCTCAAAGTACAAAGACACAAAGCATCCACAAACAAACATCAAAAAAGCTAGAAGCAACATGAACAAAAGCTTCCAAGTCTGTAGCTACTCCTTCTCCTGTCCATCTGCTATTGGAGCTCCATGATCGTAGGCCTCAACTGCCTGAAGCTGAGATCTCCCCTATCCGCTCATTCCCTACGGTCGGGGTGGTCTCACACGTGGTGGTAGTGGTAGGGCCTCAAAGCGTTGTCCACCACCCACTACTCGGTCATCTCTTCTGCCTCTCTCGCCTTCTCCCTGCGGACCTCCATGGTCTAACCTCTTCCTGGGAGATCCCTATACCCCTTGCTTCTCATCTGCAAGACAAGTCGGGCAGTCTCAAGCCATTTTAACCTACCTGCCGCATGCGTAGCATTGCCTACTCCTCGTGTAGCTGGCTCTCTTTTGTGTGCCCCACACAACTAAATCTTCACCCAAATATTTCCCATCTGATGGTCTGGCCTGCTTGGACCTCTATGTCACTTGTCTATTTCCAGTTGTAGAAGACTCCACTACGGGTCATCCTGTGGAGGGTCTTGCCGCTGCTGCCTGCTCGGCGAGAAAACTCTCCACTAGAAGGGCTATCTCCAACACCCCTGCCTGCGTCGGAATGGTGAGGAAGATCATCAAAGCCCTGATCTCATGCCTTAGTCCCTACTCGAAGGTCCGGGCCCGGAAGAACGGGTCACGTACCATATCTGTGGAGTAGCGCGAGAGATCATTAAACCTCGCCGAGTACTGGGCCACGGTCATGCTTCCCTGCCACAGTTGTAGTAGCTCCTGAATGCGCACCACACGGAGGGCTGCTGGGATGAACTCTGAGTAGAAGAGGCTCTCAAAGTCCATCCAGAGTAGAGATGCCTCATCGTGCACCTAGAGCATCATGCTCCACCATCTTCCTGCTGACGCGTTCAGGAGGCTCGCTGTGAGGATCACCATGAGGTCAGCTGGTGTCCCCACTAACCTGAAAACTCTCACAAGCACCTCTATCCAATCCTTGGCTTCCTGAGGGTCCGTCTCCCCACATAACCTGGGCGGTCTCTGATGCTGAAACTCATACAGTGCACTAAGGCGATGTGCACTCTCAGCGGCTGGGGTTGGTGGCATCGGTGGCTCGGCGGGTAGTGGTGTCGTCGGTGCCTCTGCTGAAAAAGGGCCCTACACCGAGGCCTCATTGCTCGGTGGGCTGTCGTCTCGCACAAATCTCAGAACCCTAGATGGATGCCATCGTGGGGCCATCCTAAAAAGAAACAGGTGCGCCACGGTCAAACAGTATACCTGGTGAGCTGACTCAAAGTAATCACAAAGAAAACTTTTGAAACACACATGCAATCAATGTTTTCTTGCATTGAGTCAGAAATCAGAAGTCAGGGTCCTGGTGTATGGATACGTTGGCCACCGCACCAACACTGGAATCCCTGGACTCATAACCACACTCAATACCCTAAACACTATTGCTTCACATAGAAGAAAGATCAGAGTCCTGATTTCTTCGGTAGAACCGAACTCCTCTGGTACCAATTTGTCACAACCCGTCCTCGAGACCCATGCTACGACTACCCCAAGCCCGCTTCCCATAGGCTCGGGGCTGGCAACAAGCACCAAGACGTAAATCCTGACAAAAAGGGGAAGTCATTGCCTTTATAAGGTAACCAAACACCACAGAGTAAGTAAGCAGAAGGAAACACTAAGTAAAACTGAGTAGAATAGTAGTGCGGAAAAGTAAGTGGGCCAGAATACAAACCCAAACTGTAAGTAAAGTACAACTGGAAAGAAAGTAAAACTACTGAAAGTAAAGAAGCAACATCGAGTCATCCACTGGAAGTCCCACCTGAAGGGTAGGTATATATAGCCTCCTCATCTCATCGGGTCCAGCCGTCCGCTCCGTGTACGTCCCGCCCAATGGACCACCTCCAGGTACCAACCTGCTACACAAGCCTCAACCACGATCATAGTTGTTCATCGTCTGCATCCAACACAATGTAATGTGGGCATAGCCCGTGAAGGGGTGAGTATATGATACTCAGTAGGGACCCCAAGACCCCCAAAGGTCTCCCAGAATCCACAAAGGATAATCCAAAAAGGAAAGATACAATCACGAAGTAACAACTAACACTACATAGGTATATGCCCATACATATACCTAAGTCATCAATTTCAGTTCGGCTCCAACATCCGATCCCATGTTCGATCACGTCCACACAGGATAGTACAACCCAATCCACACAGGATAACATAACACAATCCACATAGGAAAGAAAGTCAATCATATCAAAGATATTGATTGAAAGTCAAGACTCATCTCACATATGTATACTCTTTCGTAAGGTGATAGATATGATCTGATGTAGCCACAGATTCATCTAGCTGGGAACCGCGTAGGATACAAGTACTGTAGTTATCGTCTCCGAACCCACGGAGTATTCCAGTATGGTTGTCGTCGTCGTCGAACCCATGGAGGATTCCAGTACGCTAGACTTCACCGTCGAACCCACTGAGGATTCCAGTACGGTTGTCGTCACTACCAAACCCACGAAGGATTTCAGTGCAGTCATAGTCGTCGAACCCACGGAGGATTCCAGTATGAAAGTCTTCACCGTCGAACCCACATAGGATTTCAGAATGGTAGTCTTCATCGTCGAACCCATGGAGGAATCCAGTACGAAAGTCTTCATCGTTGAACCCACAGAGGATTCCAGTATGAAAGTCTTCACCGTCGAACCCACATAGGATTTATGTACGGTAGTCTTCATCGTCAAAACCATGGAGGATTCTAGTACGCAAGTCTTCATCGTCAAACCCACGTAGGATTCTAGTATGAAATTCTTCATCGTCGAACCCACGGAGGATTCCAGTACGGTTTTCATCGTCGTCGCAGCCAGCTCTAGGGTTCCCGCACACATCACACTCGGTTCCGGGAAGGTCCGCTCCTCGAGCCAATTGGGTCGATACATCAACTGACACGTAGTCCAGAGTTGATGTATCCCAAATTTCTTCCATGTCGATAGGAACTCAACGTGATAGACGACGCGTCAATCGGACGCCCGGTCTGAGAGTTAATGGCTTTTTCATTCCAGGGGCCCGGTTGGTTTTTAATTAAAAACCAACCCAAACATATTCCAACTGAATCTAAACCTTGAGCAGAGTAATCCAAAAATACCATCTCACTAAGAGGAATCCAACAAAGTCGACGGCACGTAAATCGGACGTCCGGAGCTCAAGTTATAAGTGTTTCCGTTCTGAGGGTCTGGTTGGTTTCGTGTTCGAACCAACTCGGACATACACAAAGTTCTCCTAAACCTTAAGTGTAATATACGGAAATGACCATCTCGATCCAAGGATCACATCGTAACTGATAGTGCATCGATCAGAGGTTCTTATCCCAAGATATGGGAAAAAGACCGAAAGTGATTCGGAAGTGGGGGGTCTGGGCCCGGTCCGACCGAGCCCAACCCCCCCTAGGTCGGCTCGAACCAGGTTCGACCTGGATGGGCGCGGACCGGCTCGGCTGGTCGTGGCCTGGACCGGTCCATGCAACCCGGCCCGGCACGTCCAGGTAGCCCGCTGGCTCGGCCAGCGGGCCGAGCGGAGGGACGCGGTCCCTCACGGCCTTTGCGCTCCGCAGACATGGCGAGCGTCGTGTCCTGCTCCACCGGATCCCATGTTGTCGTGGGATCCAGCCGCCTGCCGCCGCGGCGGTTCCTACTGGCGGTACACCGGGGCGCCTCCGCGCCGGTGACCCACGCTGCCGGTGATGTCTACGGGCCACCAGAGTTGCTCTGGTGGTCCGTTTTCAATTCCGTCTGCGCTGGTATTCATCTCGGGTCCCATACTTTACTGTGGAATCATCAAATCGCCTCTGTGACCCGTTCCGTCATCGCCCGTCAATCCGTACATCAAATAAACAATCTACGGAGTCTTCAAATCGCCTATACGGCCCCTACTCCGGCCACAGTTTCGTTCGTCCTCAATGACGTGGCGCGACGGGGCCACGCTTCTTCGCCCGTTCTTATTTGTTTCCACGCGGTGTCGTTGCCCCGCGCTACATTTGTTCATTCCACTAAAAACACATCATCAAAGGGGGAGGAGGTTCGGCCGTGTTCGTGCGGTCCGGCCTCCTCCCATTAATCCGATATCAAGCGGCTAAGAAAAAGATGTTTGGACAGTCAAGAAAATTCATGAACCAAAAATCAAACCCCTACCTCGATGAAGCAGTCGAACGAGGTTTGTCGTGGGAAAGGGACGTCGCGGAAGACAGCTTCGCAGAAGGAGGATCGTCGACGTCGTGGTACACGGCGTCACGAAGAAGAAGACTATCGGTGTTGCGGTACACGGCGTAGCGTCGTCGATCTCCAAGGAATCATCGTTATTCGCCGTCCTTCGTCAGAGGTTGGTGTTCTTTGTCGGTTACAGTGTGTTCTTCGCATTCTTCAAGGAGGAAGAAGATATTACTCAAGAGCGCAAGAGCCCTCCCTTCCTTTCGCACAACAAATCAACCACTGATAAAATAAGTCTTGTCTTATTTTGTTAATACACACGCAAGCCATTAATTTGAAAATCAAACAGATCTCATTCAATTAATTGAATTAATTGAGGAGCGTTACATATTCAAATTAATTTTGAGGGTTGACTTGCCATTAATTCGGGGTGCGGGTGAGTTACATATTAAAATCACGAGAGGGAGGTTAAAAATGGATTGAAGGGGTGGGGCTCGTGTGGGCCCCACTTCACTAATATCCTACCTAGTGGAGTTAGGATATTAGTGGATCTCACTCCAACCACCAAGCATAGTTTTAAACTACCCAGAATAGAAATAAAATTGTAGCACAATATTTTATTTCATTCTTTAGTTAACCCATTATTTAATAACCTCACCTGAGTAACGCAACTCCGGAAAAGGTGTTCTTAAGCAATTAACGGCGCTGCGGTTGCATCGGTGTCCGCAGATTTCGATTCAGAGAACCAGTTCAAAATTTTGGAAAACCCACTCATTCGTTCACTGAACGTACCCCAACTAAACTTCAGAAATTGATTTCGGGCACACCGGGCCTCAGAATCAGGTGCCATCAGAAAATTCGTTCGTGTAAAAACCCAAAGAAAATTAAGAAAAAAACTTTCCCATGAATTTTACGGGTCTTTTCATTACTCTCATCTCAGGGATTTACGTCCCCGTAAATATACATCATATACTAGGGGAACAAATGTGGGTACTGAGCATGCATCTGAGCCTCCCGCTCCCAAGTACTCTCCTGGTGGTTCCCGTAATGCCATCTGATGCGCACTAGAGGAATTGACCGCTCACGTAGGATCCGCTCCTGTCGATCCTCAATCTCCATCAGGACCTCCGCAAAAGTCGCCCCATCGTCAAGGTCTGGCTCCCCATGGTCGATGATATGCATCGGTTCGTGCAGGTATCTCCTCAGCTGAGATACATGGAAGAAGTCGTGCATCCGGTGCAACTGAGGTGGTAGAGCTAGGCGATTAGCCACCTCGCCTAACCTGCTGAGTACCTGAAAAGTTCTGATGAAGTGCGGAGACAACTTGCTGCCCCGACCAAATCTCCATAATCCACGTCGAGGTGGGACCCTCAAGAAAATGCGGTCGCCATCCTAGAACTCTAGAGACCTCCGCCTCCTATCATCATAGGACTTTTGTCGGCTCTGAGCTGTCCTCATCCGCTCTTGGACGACCTGGACCTTCTCTGGTCCTACAAGATCTGATAAGATTTCTTCTTTGTCGATAAGAGAAATCTAGTCTCATCCCCTGGATGAACCACTTTCTCTACCTAATACAGTCAATCCCGACATGGATGATACTAATCCATACCAAGGATGACGTCGTAAGGCCTTGACGCTACCACCAAAAGATCCAACTGTTACTCTTGCCTCCAAGGGTTGAGTCACACTGTCGGCATCAGTGTGTGGTCACTAGGTCTCCCCTAGTAGGTATCTCAAAAGTGAGGGTCAGGTCAACAGTTTTAAAGCGGAACCTCTCAGTAACCACACAAAGAGAGGACAGGAAAGCAAATTCCACAAACAAATGTGTCTTTTATTACTGTAGCTCAAATTACAAAGACACAAAGCATCCACAAACAAACATCAACAAAGCTAGAAGCAACATGAACAAAAGTTTCCATGTCTTGAGCTAGTCCCACTCCTGTCCATCTACTCCCGGAGCTCCATGATCGTAGGCCTCAGCTTCCTGAAGTTGATCTCTCCCCTGTCCACTCATTCCCTGTGGTCGGGGTGGTCTCCCAGGTGGTGGTGGTGGTAGGACCTCAAAGCGTTGTCCACCACCCGCAGCTCGGTCAGCTCTTATGCCTCGCCCGCCTGCTCCCTGTGGACCGCCATGGTCGAACCTCTTCCTGGGAGGTCCCTATACCTCCTGTTACTCATCTCCAAGACGAGTTGGGCTGTCTCGAGCCATGTGACCATGCCCACCGCATGCGTATCGTTTCCTTCTCCTCGTGTAGCTGGCTCTCCTTTGTGTGCCCCACACAATAGAATCTTCACCCTAAGATTTCCCATCTGATGGTCTGGCCTGCTTGGACCTCTATGTCACCTGTCTATTTCCAGCTGCAGAAGACTCCGCTACGGGTCGTCCTGCGGAGGGTCCTACCGCTGGTTCCTGCTCGGCGAGAAAACTCTCCACTATAAGGGCTCTCTCCAACACCCCTTCCTGCTTCGGAATGCTGAGGGAGATCATAGAAGCCCTGATCTCATGCCTCAGTCCCATATTAAAGGTTCGGGCCTAGAAGAACGGGTCTTGTACCATATCTATGGAGTAGTGCGAGAGATCAGTAAACCTCATCGAGTACTGGGCCATGGTCATGATGCCATGCCGCAGCTCTAGTAGCTCTTGAATGCGCACCGCATGGAGGGTGGCTGGGAAGAACTCTGAGCGGAAGAGGCTCTCAAAGTCCATCCAGAAGAGAGATTCCTAGTCGTGCACCTAGAGCATCAAGCTCCACCATCTGCCTACTGCCACGTGCAGGAGGCTCACTGCGAGGATCACCATGAGGTCAGCTGGTGTCCCCACTAACCTAAATAATCGCACAACCACCTCCATCCAATCCTAGACTTCCTGAGGGTCCGTCTCCCAGCAGAACCTGGGCAGTCTCTGACGCTAAAACTCGTGCAGTGCACTAAGGTGACCTGCACTCTCAGCGGTTGGGGCAGGTGGCATCGGTGGCTCGGCGGGTAGTGGTACCACTGGTGCCTCCACTGAAAAAGGGCTCTGCACCGAGGCCTCCTCGTTCGGTCGGTTGTCATCTCGCACAAAGCTCAAGACCCTAGCTGGCTGCCGTCGTGGGGCCATCTTGAAAAGAAACAGGTGTTCCATGGTCAAACAGTATACCTGGTGGGCTGACTTAAAGTAATCACAAAGAAAACTTTTGAAACACACATGCAATTAATGTTTTCGTGCATTGAGTCGGAAATCAAAATTCAGGGTCCTGGTGTATGGATACGTCGGCCACCGCACCAACACTGGACTCCCTAGACTAATAACCGCACTCAATACCCAAACACTATTGGTTCACATAGAAGTAAGATCAGAGTCCTGAGTTTTGTGGTAGAACCGAACTCCTCTGATACCAATTTGTCACGACCCGTCCTCGGGACCCGTGTTATGACTACCCCAATCCCGCCTCCCATAGGCCAAGGGCTGGCGACTAGCACCAAGGCATAAATCCTGACAAAAATGGGAAGGCATTGCCTTTATAAGGTAAACAATCACCACAGAGTAAGCAAGAAGAAGGAAACACTAAGTAAAACTGGGTACAATGGTAGTGCGGAAAAGTAAGTGGGCCAGAATACAAACCCAAACTGAAAGTAAAGTACAACTGGAAAGAAAGTACAACAACTAAAAGTAAAGCAGAAATGTCAAGTCATCCACTAGAAGTCCCACCTAAAGGGTGGGTACAGATAGCCTCCTCAGCTCCTCAGGTCCAGCCGTCCGCTCCGTGTATGTCCTGCCCAGTGGACCACCTCCAGGTACTGACCTGCTCCACAAGCCTCAAACACGATCAGAGCTGTCCATCGTTTGCATCCAACACAACGTAGTGCGGGCATAGCCCATGAAGGGGTGAGTATATGCTACTCAGTAGGGACCCCAAGACCCCCAAAGGTCTCCCAGAATCCACAAAGGATAATCCACAACGGAAAGATACAATCACGAAGTAACAACCAACACTACTTAGGTATATGCCCTTAAATATTCCTAAGTCATCAATTCCAATTCGGCTCCAACATACAAGCCCAAGTTCAATCACGTCCACACAGGATAGTACAACCCAATCCACACAGGATAACACAACCCAATCCACATAGGAAAGCAAGTTAATAATATCGAAGATATTGATTTAAAGTCAAGACTCAGCTCACAGAGGTGTACTCCTTCGTAAGGTGATAGAGATGATCAGATGTAGCCAATGATTAATCTAGATGGGACCCACGTATGATACAAGTACTGTAGTCATCGCCACCGAACCCATATAGGATTCTAGTATGGTTGTTGTTGTCGTCGAACCCACGGAGGATTCTAGTACGATAGTCTTCACCGTCGAACCCACAGAGGATTCCAGTACGGTTGTCATCACTGCCGAACCCACAGAGGATTTCAGTGCAGTCGTAGTCGTCGAACCCACAGAGGATTCCAGTACGAAATTCTTCTCCATCAAACGCACATATGATTTTAGTACGGTAGTCTTCATCGTCGAACACACTGAAGATTCTAGTACGAAAGTCTTCACCGTCAAACCCACGGACGATTCCAGTACGAAAGTCTTCACCGTCGAACCCACATAGGATTTCTGTACAGTAGTCTTCATCGTCGAACCCACAGAGGATTCCAGTACAAAAGTATTCATCATCGATCACACGGAGGATTCCACTACGAAAGTCTTCATCGTCGAACCCACGGAGGATTCCAGTACGGTTGTCATCGTCATCGCAGTTAGCTCTATGGTTCCCGCACACAGCACGGTCGATTCTGGGAGAGGGTCCACTCCTCGAATCAAGTGGTTCGATACATCAACTGACACATAGTCCAGAGATGATGTATCCCAAAGTTCCGCCTCGTCGATAGGAACTCAATGTGACAGAGGGCGCGTCAATCGGATGCACGGTCTGAGAGTTAATGGCTTTTTCATTCCAGGGGCCCGGTTGGTTTTTAAGTCAAAACCAACCCTAACATACACCAAATGCATCCAAACCTCGTGTGGAGTAAGCGAAAAGGTCCGTCTCACTAAGAGGAATCCAACAAAGTCGAAAAAACGTCAATCGGACGTCCAGACCTCAAGTTATAAGTGTTTTCGCTCCGAGGGCTCGGTTGGTTTCGTGTTCGAACCAACCCAATCATACCCAAAGTTCTCCTAAACCTTGATTTTAATATACCTAAACGACTTTCTCGATCCAAGGATCACATCGCAACTGACGGTGTGTCGATCGGAGGTCCGTAGCCCAAGATATGGGCAAAAGACCGAAAGTGATTTGGAAATAGGGGGTCTGGGCCCGGTCCGACCAGGCCCAACCCCCCCTAGGTCGGCCTGAACCGGGTTCGACACGGATGGGCGCGGCCCGGCCCGGCTGGGCACGGCCTGGCCCGATTTGCGCAACCTGACGCGGCCCAGCCGGGTGGCACACTGGCTCGGCCAGCGAGCCGAGAAGGGGACGCGGTCCCCCGCGGCCTTTGCGCTCCGCAGACGCGGCGAGCGCCGCGTCCTGCTCCCCCGGATCCCGCGCGGCTGCGGGATCCAGAAGCCTACCGTCATGGATTCAGCCACGGCGATTCCTCCTGGCGGCGTCTCCGGGCGCTGCCGCCTCCGAGCGGCCGGCCGGTGCCGGCCGCCGCCACCGGTGATGTCTGCGGGCCACCGAAGTTGCTCCGGTGGTCTGTTTTCAATTCTGTCCGCGTCGGTGTTCATCTCGTGTCCCGTACATTACTTTGGAATCATCAAATCGCCTCTAAAGCCTGTTTCGTCATCGCCCATCAATCCACACGTCAAATAAATAATCTGCGGAGTCTTCGAATCGCCTCTGCGGCCCCGACTCCGGCCGCAGTTTTGTTCGGCCTCAATGGCGCGGCGCCACGCTTCTTCGCCCGTTATTCTTTGTTTCTGCGTGGTGTTGTTGCACCGCGCTACCTTTGTTCGTGCCGCGACAAACACATCATCAAAGGGGGATGCGGTTCATCCGTGTTCGTGTGTTCTATCCCCCTCCCGTTAATCTGATATCAAGCGGCTAAGAAAAAGACGTTTGGATGGTCAAGAAAATTCATGAACCAAAAATCAAACCCCTACCACGATGAAGTAGTTGAACGAGGTTTGTCGTAGGAAAGGGACATCACGGAGGACGGCATCGCGGAAGGAGGATCGTCGGCATTGCGGTACACGGCATCGCGGTACACGGCGTCGTGGAGAAGAGGATTGTCAGCGTCGCGGTACACGGCGTCGCTTCGTCGATCTCCAAGGAATCAGCGTTATTCATCGTTCTTCATCGGAGGTCGGCATTCTTTGTCGGTGACGGTGTGTTCTTCGCGTTCTTCAAGGAGGAAAAAGATATTCCTCAAGAGCGTAAGAGTCCTCACTTCCTTTCTCACAACGAATCAACCACTAATAAAATATGTCTTGTCTTATTTTATTAATACACATGCAAGACATTAATTTGAAAATCAAACAGATCTCATTCAATTAATTGAATTAATTGAGGAGCGTTTAATATTTAAATTAATTTTGAGGGTTGACTTTCCATTAATTTGGGGTGCGGGTGAGTTACATATTAAAATCACGAGAGGGAGGTTAAAAAGGTATTGAAGGGGTGGGGCTCATGTGGGCCCCACTTCACTAATATCCTACCTAGTGGAGTTAGGTTATTAGTGGGTCCCACTCCAACCACCAAGCATAGGTTTAAACTACCCAGAATAGAAATAAAATTGCAGCACAATATTTTATTTCATTCTTTAGTTAACCCATTTTTTAACAACCTCACTTGAGTAACGCAACTCCAGAAAAGGTGTTCTTAAGCAATTACCGGTGTTGCGGTTTCATCGGTGTCCTCAGATTTCGATTCCGAGCACCGGTTCAAAATTTAGGAAAACTTGCTTGTTCGTTCACTGAAAGTACCCGGGCTAAAATTCAGAAATTGATTCCGGGCACACCGGGCCTCAGAATCAGGTGTCGTCAGAAACTGCGTTCTTTTAAAATCCCAAAGAAAATTAAGAAAAAAAATTTCCCTTGAATTTTATGGGTCTTTACATTACTCCCACCTCAGGGCTTTACTTCCCCGTAAAGAAACATCGTAATCTATGGGAACAAATGTGGTTACTGAGCACGCATCTGAGCCTCCCGCTCCCAAGTGCTCTCCTGGAGGTGCCCGTGCTGCTATCTGATACGCACTAGAGGAATCGACCACCCATGTAGGACCCGCTCCTATTGATCCTCGATCTCCACCGGGACCTCTGCAAAAGTCTCCCCATCGTCAAGGTCTAGCTCCCCATGGTCGATGATATGTGTCGGTTCTTGCACGTATATCCTCAGTTGAGATACATGGATGACGTCGTGAACCTGGTGCAACTGAGGTGGTAGAGCCTGGTGATAAGCCACCTCGCCTATCCTGCTGAGTACGTGAAAAGGTCTGACGAAGTGCGGAGACAACATGTCTCCCTGGCCAAATCTCCATTATCCATGTCGAGGCGAGACCCGCAAGAAAATGTGGTCTCCATCCTTGAACTCTAGTGGCCTCTGTCTCCTATCAGCATAAGACTTTTTTCGGCTCTGAGATATCCTCATCCGCTCTTGGACGACCTGGACCTTCTTTGGTCCTACAAGAGCTGCTAAGATTTCTTCTTTGCTGATAATAGAAATCTGGTCTCATCCCCTATATGAACCATGTTCTCTGCCTAATACAGTTACTCCCGACATGGATGATACTAATCCATACCAAGGATGACGTCGTAAGGCCTCGACGCTACCACCAAGAGATCCAACTGTTACTCTTGCCTCCAAGGGTTGAGTCACATTGTCCGCATCAGTGTGTGTTCACTGGGTCTCCCCCAGTAGGTATTTCAAAAGTGAGGGTCAGGTCGACAGTTTTAAACCGGAACCTCTCAGTAACCACACAAAGAGAGGATAGGAATGTAAATTCCACAAAGAAAGGTGTCTTTTATTACTGCAGCTCGAAGTACAAAGACACAAAGAATCCACAAACAAACATCAACAAAGCTAGAAGAAACATGAACAAAAGTTTCCAAGTTTGGATCTAGTCTCGGTCCTGTCTATCTGCTCCCAGTGCTCTATGATCGTAGGCCTCAGCTGCCTGAAGCTGAGCTCTCCCCTATCCACCCATTCCCTGCGGTCGGGGTGGTCTCCCATGTGGTGGTGGTGGTAGGGACTTAAAGCATCGCCCACCACCCACTACTCGACCAGATCTTCTGCCTTGCTTGCCTGGTCCCTACAGACCTCCATGGTCGAACCTCTGCATGGGAGGTCCCTCTACCGCCTGCTGCCCATCTGCAAGATGAGTCGGGCAGTCTCGAGACATGTGACCATGCCCGCCGCATGTGTAGCATTGCCTACTCCTCGTGTAGTTGGATCTTCTTCGTGTTCCCCGCACAACCGAATATTCACCCTGAGATTGCCCATCTGATGGTCTGGCCCGCTTAGACCTCTGCGCCACTTATCTACTGCCAGCTACAGAAGAATCAACTACGGGTCTTTCTACGGAGGGTCCTGCCGCTGGTACCTACTCGGCGAGAAAAATCTCCACTAGAAGGGCTCTCTCCAACACCCATGCCTGCATCGGAATGCTAAGGGAGATCATTGAAGCCCTGATCTCATGCCTCAGTCCCATATCGAAGGTCCGGGCCCGGAAGAACGGGTCATGTACCATATCTGTGGAGTAGCACGAGAGATCAGTAAACCTCATCGAGTACTGGGCCACGGTCATGCTGCCCTACCACAGCTGTAGTAGCTCCGGAATGCGCACTGCTTGGAGGGTGGCTGGGACGAACTCCGAGTGGAAGAGGCTCTCAAATTCTGTCCAGAGGAGAGATGCCTCATCGTGCACCTGGAGCATTAAGATCCATCATCTTTCTACTGCCGTGTGCAGGAGGCTCGCTGCGAGGATCACCATGAGGTCAGCTGGTGTCCCCAATAACCTGAAAACTCGCACAACCACCTCTAGCTAATCCTTGTATACCTGAGGGTCTGTCTCCCCACATAAACTAGGCAGTCTCTGACGCTGAAACTCGTACTATGCACTAAGGCAACGTGCACTCTCAGCGTCTGGGGCTGGTGGCATTAGTGGCTCGGTGGGTAGTGGTACCACCGGTGCCTCCACTGAAAAAGGGTCCTGCACCGAGGCCTCGTCGCTCGGTGGGATTTCGTCTGGCACAAAGCATAGAACCCTAGCTATCTTCTATCATGGGGCTATCCTGAAAAGAAACAAGTGTGCCACAGTCAAATAGTATACCTGGTGAGCTAACTCAAAGTAATCACAAAGAAAACTTTTGAAACACACATGCAATCAATGTTTTCGTGCATTAAGTCAGAAATCTGAAGTCAGGGTCCTGGTGTATGGATACGTCGGCCGCCGCACCAACACTGGACTCCCTGGACTGATAATGACACTCAATACCCTAAACATTATCACTTCACATAGAATAAATATCAGAGTCATGAGTTCTACAGTAGAACCGAACTCCTCTGATACCAATTTGTCACGACCCATCCTCGGGACCCGTGACGTGACTACCCCAAGCCCGCCTCCCATAGGCTAGGGGCTGACGACTAGAACCAAGGCGTAAATACCGACAAAAAAGGGAAGGCATTGCCTTTTTAAGGTAAAACAACACCACAGAGTAAGTAAGAAGAAGGAAACACTAAGTAAAACTGGGTACAATAGTAGTGCGAAAAAGTAAGTGGGCTAGAATACAAACCCAAACTGAAAGTAAAGTACAACTGGAAATAAAGTACAACAACTGAAAGTAAAGCATCAACGTCGAGTCATCCACTGGAAGTCCCACCTGAAGGGTGGGTACAGATAGCCTCCTCAGCTCCTCGGGTCCAACCGTCCACTCCGTGTACGTCCCGCCCAGTGGACCACCTCCAGGTACCGACCTGCTCCAAAAGCCTCAACCACGATCAAAGATTCCCGTCATCTGCATCCAACACAACTTAGTGCGGGCATAGCCCGTGCAGGGGTGATTATATGCTACTTAGTAGGGACACCGAGACCCTCTAAGGTCTCCCAGAATCCACAAAGGAAAGATACAATCACGAAGTAACAACTAACACTACTTAGGTATATGCCCATACATATACCTAAGTCATCAATTCCAGTTCAGCTCCAACATCCGAGACCATGTTTGATCACGTCTATAAAGGATAGTACAACCCAATTCACACAGGATAACACAACCTAATCTACATAGGAAACCAAGTCAATCATATCGAAGATATTGATTGAAAGTCAAGACTCAGCTCACACAGGTATACTCCTTCGTAAGGTGATAGATATGATCAGATGTTGCCCTTGATTCATCTAACTGGGACCCACGTAGGATACAAGTACTGTAGTCGTTTCCTCCGAACCCACGGGAATTCCAGTACGGTTTTCTTCTTCGTCGAACCCACGGAGGATTCCAGTTTGATAGTCTTCACCGTCAAACCCACATAGGATTCCAGTACGGTTGTTGTCACTGTCGAAATCACAAGGGATTTCAGTGCAGTCGTAGTCGTCGAACCCACAGAAGATTCCAGTAAGAAATTCTTCACCATAGAACCCACATAGGATTTCAGTACGGTAGTCTTCAGCGTCGAAACCACGGAGGATTCCAGTACGAAAGTCTTCACCGTCGAACCCACGGAGGATTCCAGTACGAAAGTCTTCATCGTCGAACCCACATAGGATTTCAGTGTGGTATTATTCACCGTCGAACCCATGGAGGATTCCAGTACTAAAGTCTTCATCGTCGAACCCACAGAGGATTCCAGTACGAAAGTCTTCATCGTCCAACCCACGGAGGATTTCAGTACGATTTTCATCGTCGTTGCAGCCAGCTCTAGGGTTCCCGTATACAGCACGCTCAATTCTGGGAGGGTCCGCTCCTCAAGCCAAGTGGGTCGATACATAAACTAACACGTAGTACAGAGTTGATGTATCCCAAAGTTCTGCCTCGTCGATAGGAACTCAACGTGACAGACGGCGCGTCAATCGGACGCCCAGTCTGAGAGTTAATGGCTTTTTCATTCCAAGGGCCCGGTTGGTTTTTAAGTCAAAACCAACCCGAACATACTCCAACTGCATCGAAACCTCGAGAGGAGTAATCCAAAAGGACCATCTCACTAAGAGGAATCCAACAAAGTCAACGACACGTCAATCGGACATCTGGAGCTCAAGTTATAAGTGTTTCCGCTACGAGGGCCCGATTGGTTTCGTGTTCGAACCAACCTGGCCATACCCAAAGTTCTCCTAAACCTTGAGTGTAATATACTGAAACTACCATCTCAATCCAAGGATCTCATCACAACTGACGGTGCGACGATCAGAGGTATGTATCCCAGGATATGGGCAAAAAACCGAAAGTGATCTCGAAGTGGGGGGTCTGGGCCCGGTCCGACCCGGCCCACCCCCCCTGGGTCGTCCCGAATCGTGTTTGACCCGGTCGGGCACAACCCGGTCCGCGAAACCTGGCTCAGCCCGGCCGGGTGGCACTCTAGCTCGGCCAGCGAGCCGAGTGGGGGACGCGGTCCCACGCAGCCTTTGCGCTCCGCGGACGCGGCGAGCACCGCATCCTGCTCCCCCGGATCCCGCGCGGCCGCGGGATCTGGCCGCCTGCCTCCGTGGCTTCATCTATGGCGGTTCCTCCTGACGGCGTGCGGGGGCACCGCCGCGCCCATGACCCGCGTCGCCAGTGATTTCTGTGGGCCACCGGAGTTGCTCTGGTGGTCCGTTTTCAATTCTGTGTGTGCCAGTGTTCATCTCAGGTCCCGTACTTTACTTCAGGATCATCAAATCGCCTTTGAGGCCCGTTTCTTCATCGCCCGTCAATCCTCACATAAAATAAACAATATACGGAGTCTTCAAATCTCCTCTGCGGCCCCAACTCTGGTCGAGGTTTCGTTCGGCCTCAACAGCGCGGCACGACGGCATTGCGCTTCTTCGCCAATTCTTCTTTGTTTCTGCGCCATGCCATTTCACCGCGCTACCTTTGTTTGTGCCGTGACAAACACATCATCAAAGGGGGAGGAGGGTCGTCCATGTTCGTGCGGTCTGGCCCCCTCCTATTAATCCGATATCAAGCGGCCAAGAAAAAGACGTTTGGACGGTCAAGAAAATTCATGAACCAAAAATCAAACCCCTACCTCGATGAACTAGTCGAACGAGGTTTGTCGCGGGAAAGGGACGTCGCGGAAGATGACATCGCGGAAGGAGGATCATCGGCATCGCGGTACATGGAGTCACGGAGAAGAGGATCGTCGGCGTCGCAGTACACGATGTCGCGTCGTCGATCTCCAAGGAATCAGCGTTATTCGTCATCCTTCGTCGGAGGTCAGCATTCTTCATCGATGATGGTGTATTCTTCATGTTCTTCAAGGAGGAAAAATATATTCCTCAAGAGCGCAAGAGTCCTCCCTTCCTTTTGCACAACGAATCAACCACTAATAAAATAAGTCTTGTATTATTTTATTAATACACACGTAATCCATTAATTTGAAAATCAAATAGATCTCATTCAATTAATTGAATTAATTGAGGATTTTTTAATATTCAAATTAATTTTGAGGGTTGAATTGCCATTAATTTGGGGTGCGGGTGAGTTACATATTAGAAGCACGAGAGGGAGGTTAAAAAGGGATTGAAGGGGTGGGGATCGTTTGGGCCCCACTTCACTAATATCCTACCTAGTGGAGTTAGGATATTAGTGGGTCCCACTCCAACCACCAAGCATAGGTTTAAACTACCCAGAATAGAAATAAAATTGTAGCACAATATTTTATTTCATTATTTAGTTAACTTATTATTTAATAACATCACCCAAGTAACTTAACTCTGGAAAAGGTGTTCTTAAGCAATTATCGGCGCTGCGGTTTCATCGATGTCCTTGGATTTCGATTCCGAGCATCGGTTCAAAAGTTAGGAAAACCTGCTCGTTCGTTCACTGAACATACCCGAGCTAATCTTCGGAAATTGATTTCGGGCACACCGGCCCTCGGAATCAGGTGCCGTCAGAAACTACGTTCTTGTAAAATCCCAAAGAAAATTAAGAAAAAATAATTTCCATGAATTTTACGGGTCTTTACAAATATTTCACCATGGTTAATTATATAGTTAGTAACATTCGAGGATTTGGTGAGAATCATGATGACTCTATCATTTTAGAAAATTTTATGAGGAATTTTCTAGATATGTTTGATCCAAAAATATAATCCCTATAAGAAATAGAATATTTTATATTAGATGAGTAACATAATGTACTCATTTCATACGAGATAAGAAAGGAAAATCCTTTAAAAATAAGGTAAATGTTGAATTGTCCTTTAAATAAATGAAAAGGGAAAACTGAACGATTAAGAGTTTATATAAACTATTGTTTTAGATATTAAGATAGATGAATATCTTAGATAAATCATTGCACTTATATCAAGAAGATTAAAACAGGGTAAATAGAAAGGAAAAGTGAAACACTCACCAAAGGGTTGAAATTATGATAGAATTGGACACTTTTCTTATTACTATCCAAATAATAAGTAGGAAGAATTTAAATCTGATAAGGAAGATGAGAAATTTTAAAAATATAAAAATGATAAGAATATAAAGAAGTATTCTGGTAGTGGAAAAGGAAATTTTATAATAAAACATGATAAAGTCAATCCATCATCAATTATATATTTATATGATGAGGTTAATTTTTTCTTCTAAATTTGAAATAGGGTTTGATTCATCAGGTAGGGATGATGATGGTGAATAGATAATATAGATAGAATAGTGGTTGAATGTTGAGTTAGAATCATGTATTGAGGAGATTAAAAATCCCCAAAAAGAAAAGAAGACATTACTAAAGGGGAAGAATAAGTATGTTGAAGAAAATAAAGGACTGATCAAGAAAGAAGAATCTTATGTTGATGAGATCTTGAATTACAAGCTTAGATATGTTTAACAATTAAATATTATTAGTATTCTGGGGGAGAATTTGGTTGAAAGGGAAGAAGTAATAGGTGAGACACAATCAATTTTTTATTAAAAATTATCTGAAAATTGTCATATAATACATTTATATTTATATGTAAGTTAAATTAGAATATTTCAATTTCAAAAGAGATGAAGTGTCTAAGCAGGAAATCTAAATATGCACTTAATTTGTCTCAAAGAAAAATTTTTATTTCTCATAGTGTATGTGAAAAAAAATCTAAACCTAATTGGACCATAATATAAGTCATAAACCCTCTCTTACATCAATGAGAGAGATAAATATTTCAAAAATTATCTTCCCCTAGGAAAAATATAGCTTAGTTTGAAGAATAATATAAATAATAAGTTTTTATACATAATAATTATCATGGTGGAAGATTAAAGTTCCGAGGTTTTTAATAGTGTTGTGTAAGGTATAGACATAAATCCAAGTTTTACTGGTATAACATGTCATTTTCATAAATTAATCGTGAATCAAGGGGGGTATATGGTGAGGAAATTAGAACAAGTTCACAGAGAAATAAATTTATGACCAAAAAACCATTTAAGGTATCAACACAAAACATGTGTGAATACTTAGAGGAGATTTGTGGTTGATGTTAGGTGGAGGGTCATAAAGCAGTGGAGTGAAAAACTAAACTTATAAGATATATTATCTATGTTGTTAATGGGACCAAAATTATAAAATAAAGAAAAGGATGGGTTATGAAATATTAATCCTCTAAAAAGGATATATGAGAATCCCAAATAAGATGATATGGTTGAGAAATAATACTTAGAGATATACCCATATTAGTGAGAGATATCCAAGATGATGGAGAAAGAAGATATGGATGTTGAATATAAAGTAAAACAAGATGATACACATGAATAAGTTTTAATCAATGATCATTTCCATATAAATGATCTAAAAATAAATGAGGAATATTTAATAAGTTACTAATTGAATATTTAAAATAATCTTTGTGAAAGGAGTCTAAAATCTAAGAATGTGATGAACAATTTTACATCAATCGTACCAGGCCAATACGATATAATTATATGGATAATTTAAGTAGAAGGAAATTACATTTCCCTTTCTCATAATGTGGATTAAATTTATTCACACAAAGAAGTAGTTCCATTGGAGAAGATGAGAATGCAACCTGATAAGATTGTCGATCGTAAAATAATTGATGAGTTTAGAAGAAAATATAAGTCTAGGTTGAGAGAAAAATTATATGCTCAATGTTACTTATGAGGAATCTAAGAGTTCACTTTTTATTACCTTATCTATTTTATTATTTATTAACATATAGAGAATTAATAGAGATGGTTGAATCCCTTGAGGAAGAAGTAAAGATGAGTTGAAGATTCCAAGTCTTCACTAAAAGTGAATTTAGAATTTCTAAATAGAATTGTAAAAAATAAAATATTAGGTACAAAAATAAATTTAATATCCTTATTCTGAATTATTTTAAAACAAAAAATAATAATATCTTCTAATGGGTGGATATAGATCAAGAAAAGTAGAGATATATATTTTTTCAGATGAGTGTAGGATGAATAGACTTAATTATTTTATGTTTTTGAGCTTCCCCAAGAAATAAAGGGATGAGTTATCGAAGTTTCATATCACATGAAACAAAATTTATGGAAAAAAATATATCACCTTGGATATAAAATATTTTTTCTATAATGGGTTTACCCACATATACTTAGATTTGTCTTGCTAAATCCTCTTTGATAACAAAAACATAGGATTTGATCCTCCTTTCATGGGTGGCTAATATTGGAACCAAGTCTGTTCTTTGCTAGAAATATAGTATGGTTTGTGTTTTTTTATTAATCCTCACATAAAAGAGCAGGTATTTTTTCAAGGAAATGGATCTTACAGTTCAAGAAAAAAACAATTTTGAAGGTGACGTTGTTGCCTAGTTTGTGCTGAATTTTTGGGTCCAAAAATTGCAAAATGGAGATATGTGTTTCTGGAAAAAAGAGTTGCGTACATGTATCAATGAGGATAGGTAAGTTGTGAAAAAATATTTTTCAATATAATTTCTTCAAAATATGGCATTGTAAAGAAGGTCTCACATGTTATATATTTTCATGAAAGGTGAATTTTTGTGAGTTTTCACAAAAAGATACATGCACTAATAATAATTGTGCACTACGGGAAAAGGTGAACGAAGTTTTTCATAGGGTAAAAAATTCCTATAAATAGGTGGATACCCCTATTATTATAGAGAGTCTCAAAACATAATTAAATCTTAGTTAGTAATTGTGCAATTAGTGAGTTGCATGCAAGTAGGGAGTCATGCGCAATCAGATAGTTGTGCATAAGCTAGAAGTTTCACGCGAGTGGTGAGTTACATGTAAGAAGGGAGTTTCGTTTAAAGTGTTCTTTATGTATATCAAACCAATTGAATATTATGGTATATCTATTTAAAATATAATGGTTTCATGAAATAAAAGGGTTAAGAAAAAGATAAGGGTTTCATAAAAGAAAACTTGTGTGACAACACCAAATCTTGTGCCCATCAACAGGTGTTGCGCGCAAGTACTGAGTTGAGATGCTTTAACATTTTGAATATCTAGTGTTTTTTTTAGTGATTTAAAGTGCATATATTTAGTAAATCTATGTGAGTAGAGTCTCATGATGGAAAGAGACAAGACTTCAATGCAAATATATTGAATATACCATCATGTGTATAAACTGAGTAAGACTTCACATGTGACCATGAGCAAGGGGGACTCGATGGAAGTGTTATGAGGGTCACCGGGTGTTATCCCTAAAATTTTAAGGTGGTGTGCTGAGAAAATAGTAACTATGTCTGAATTATTGCATTCCACAACTACTAAATGTTAGTGTATTTTTTGTATTGTTGACATGTTGTCGGCATATGCACCTTGGACTAGCCCTTAGTGGTGAAAAAAGTAAAATTGTTGGTTTGTATCTTTTCATGTGAATGTTTTATTACTAAACTATTCCAATATATCGGTTTAACAAGTTCCTACTAATGTGGGAATATGATTCGTTAATTTAAAATAAAAATTCGATACCCCGATTCACCTCTCCTCTCTCGGGGTGTTTCGGGGTCCTACAAGTGGTATCAGAGGGAAGGTTAACCTATATTGGATTCTACATATTTAATATAATTACTTTTGAAGATTTTTGAATTATAAATGAAGTTTAATTTTGATGAATATTTAGTAACATCTGAGTTGAAGTATATATCCACCAAGACCATGATGAATAGGAAAAATAAAAAGAATAAATAGTTGAAGAAGTCCATGTTATCTAAAGAAGAAGAAGTATCTGGTTCTATTTGGATTTATAAAAATGAAGATATATCAAGATTGGAAGGTAAAGAGCACGTATCTTAGGTTTACACCAATGAAAAGGACAACACTTCTACCTCATGTAAATCAAAATTATCAAGTGATCGGGAGGTATGTGTCAGCACCATTGAAGTTTATCCTCAAAATAAAGATCCCAGAACAAGTGGGGATGTTGATAAATTTGAAAAATCACATTAATTATTAATTGATAGACTAAGAAAATATATTAATGATATTCCAAAAGAAATAGTTCCATTTTTTTGTATAATCATTCAAATTATGCAAGCAGAGATCACCCAGCTGTAAGGGGAATCTAGCTCATTTGAAAAGGGCTTGAAAGGAAAAATTATTGAATGTTTAATGATATCTGGATAAGATGGAATATTTGAAGTGGAAAACAAATAACATTAAATAATTTCATCAAAATAACTCAAAGAAGTTGAAGAGGAAGAGGGATTCAAAAAGTATCTTAAAGAAAAGATCCATGCACTTGAAGTGAAATTGAAAAGTATAATTTATGTTAGGGGGATCTAATTGGATGTAATATCTAAGAATATTAAGGAACTTGACACTTTTATTGATAATAAAGTGATGTTACATGAAGAAAAAGTTGTCACAATGAAGAATGATGGCGAATAAAAGATTATTATGATTGAATATTAAAAAGTTGTCCTCAATATGAAGTATCTAGATTTGGAATCCCGATTGGTCAATATTGGGAAGGAACATATTGATACTTCAAAAATGAAGGAAAAAATTGATGTAGCTACACAATGTTCACAGGAGTATTCTAAATCTTAATGAATTTTAACATGTGATAAGAATATCATGTCATCTTCGGATGATCTATCTCAAGCAGACGAGAAGAAACAGCAACCATCCTCAATAACTTGTGTTAATTCCTCTAAACCTATTATAATGAAGATTGAAGGTTTTAAGACAAATTTTTTACAAATACGGATGAAGAAATAATATAACAATCCTACCACCATGATTATGGTGGATATGAAAAAGATTACGGAATCTGATTTCCCATAGAGAGCTCAAAAATTCATGAAGTAGAGCCAACAATATTATATAAGAGATACAAATAAATCAAGATTTGTGGGTCTAAGATGGTGATTCAACAGATTTTAGAATATTTCATTAAATTTTTGGTACAATCCAAAAAATGTAAAATCACAAAGGAATAATATCTCATGGGGTGGAATCTGGAGATGATGAATAAAAATTCACATGTCTGAGAGCATTTATTTAATAAAAATATATTTGTAATGCTTGATAAAATATGTGATGTATGAAATTGTAGTAGTCACGAGGTGGGTAAATTCATGTATCAATTTGTATTGAAAGATTATAAGATAATAAGATAACAAAATTTGGCTTATAATGAAGAATAAATCTTGGAAACAAATCATAAGACTATTGTGAACATAAATACTCATATAAAGTTATCAAAGAAAAAAAGTCAGAAGACCTTTATTTTTAAGTCCAAGAAGTTTAAGGGTAGTTCATTCAAAATAACTACTAATATATATGAGACTCAGAATAATCCATGTGGAAGATCCAAACATGTTGTCACAGTTCCTAATGACATGTGAATTATCTATCTAGAATATTTGGAAAGAATAAAGAACCTTGAAGATGCACAAGATAAGGATAGTGAAAAATGATGAAAAAATATTCCACATGGAAAATGATATGTGCATGAGATCTTGCAACCAAAAGAAAACTCATGTTTCAAATATATTCTATGTGAGAGATGCAACAAATTTGGTCACATTGCAAAAGGTTTTTTAAAATTAATAATAGAATAAGAATAATTATTTATGGCGAGTAAGTATTTTTCATCCATGAAGGCTATTTATAAGAAAAATTCTCCAAAAAAATATAAGTGTATGTGAAGAGGACCATGTTGCCTCAAAAATAAATCAGAATAGATGTTCACTTGTGAAATCATTAAGACTATAGTAAATAATGCAATTTTTTGGAGAAAAACATCTCAACTATGCAATTCATATTGATGAAGCAAGGAGGAGCCACCATATTCCCTTAATGTTTTGTGTATTCTATTTGTGCTTATAATAAAGGGACTTGAAGGTGAAGCAAGTTCATAGGGGGAAACCTAAGAAGAAGATATGGTTTTCAATTATTTATAGTCAAGATAAGGAAGATACCATCATGGATTCATCCTATTTATGATATCCTGGTGAACAAGTGTTCAAGAATATTATCCTCAGTGATGTTGTGAAGTTTTTCCAATATGGATAATCAAAAGTTGAAAACCCGTTTTGGTGTTTTCTCCAAAATTAAATTTCATGAAATACATTATTGATGAGATTCACCATTATGATGATGATGATAAGTATTTGTCTTATGGAGGTGAAAACTGATGATTGATGAAGAGGCTACCAGAATCATTATTTCAATTTTTATCTAGCATAATTATTTTGAAAATTTTATTAAGATCATTTCACTGGAAAAGAATGAATTATATGTTCTGAAACAGGAAATTTGAGCATGGTATTCTTTATTGGATTCATATCTAAAGAATATTGGATTTAAAAGTGGAGAATTGGGTTACAATATTTATGTGAATAATTCTCAGAAAGATTAGTTCATGGTACTAGTGTATGTAGATGATATTATATTTGGTGTAAGTAGGCAGGGATTAGTGGTTAAATTTTCCAATCACATGAAATTAGAATTTCAAATGCTCATTATTGGTGAACTAGAATACTTCTTGGGAATGTAAGTGATTCGTAGAAAAGACTACACTTTTATTTCTCAGGTAACATATTCAAGAGAGTTACTAAAGAAATTCAATATGCATGCCTCCCAACCAATTTCAACTCCGATTGCAGTTAGAACTAAACTTGGAAAGCATGAGAATGGGACTTCTATGAATCCAAACATGTATATAAGAATCATTAGAAGGTTGTTTTAATTAACTATAATTTATCTAGATGTTTTCCTTGAAATACTCTTAGTGTCATGCTTTCAAAATAATCTGAATCAAGAACAAATTTAGGAAGTTAAAAAAATCATGAGGTACATTCAAGTTACTCACAATTATGGAATATACTTTGTTGCAGGAAGACATGACGAACTTTCAACATTTTCTAATGTTGATTGGTCTGGATATGTTGTTGATAGAAATTCCAAAAGTGGTGGAGAATTTTTTATTGGAAAGAAATGTGTGGGCTGGTTGAGTAAGAAATAGTAAAGTACTTCTCGCATTACTATTGAAGATTATTATATCACTACTACAAAGTCTTTCACTTAGCTACTTTGGATGAAGAAACAATTGACAGATATTGGTGATGAGGTTAAATATCCAATGATGATTCACTATAAAAACAAGATCGCAAATGATCTTATAAGGAATAATGTTTAGCATTCCCGTACAAAACACATTTATTTCAGATATAACTCTATCAAGCAAAGAATTCAACAATGAATTATGAAAATGGGTCAGAGTGGAAATGATGATCAAGTAGATGACATACTGACCAAGCCATTATCAACACATGTGTTCAACAAGCATCAGTTTAACCTCAGTGTTCAACAACCTCTTAATGAATGATGAGGTTACGGTTGGTCCCCTCTCCCTAACTGAATTAACTTTTTTAATCTATTTGTTAAAGTGATGCAGGTTTATAAGAGAGATACGATCCATGGGGAGTATGTTTTGAGATCTATAAGTCAAAATCAGGCTCTTAGGATTTATTTACAAAGGTGTAGAAATAAAAAATTCAATGAGTTACAAAGTAGGATAATGATAATGGAGAAAACAATTCTATGTTATGAGGAAATAGTCAGAGCTTGGACATATTTAACATTTCAGTGTTATGAGGAAACTGTTAGAGCTTGAAATATTTTAGCATTCCATAACATGAGAACCCAGTTCATTTTGTCCATATTTTATTCTCCACTGATCATTTCTCACATGGACATAGAGTGTTCTATTAGTTTTTTCTTATGTATTTTGTTTTGATAAGTGGTTGGTGATACATTGAATTTATCTCCATATTGACAACAAACTCAAAGGTGGAGATTATTGGAACCAAGTCTTTTATTTTCTAGAAATGGAGAATGGTTTGTGTTTATTGTCAATCCTACATGGAATAGTAGGTATTTTTCAAGTAATGAGATCTTACAGTTCAAGAAGAAAACAATTTTGAAGGTGACATTTGTAACACCCTGAACCCAGTTACCCAGAGTCGGTGCATTATTACATAACATTGGAATGATCACAAAATATAAATTCTTGAAAGACCGGTTAGTTTAGTAGCATTGGAATTACTAGATACATTCATAAAGTTTACATTACATCATAAAGTGAAAACTACAACAACATAGTCTCCATAGTCCAAACTCATATCCCCTCATACAATCCCTACAGGTCATTCATAAAATACTTTTTCACATCCTGGGAAAAATAAAACATAGAAAGGGGTGAGCTCAAATTCCCAGTAAGGATAAAAATATAGCGGAAATTTTCATAAATAAGAATAAACATTTAAGGAAATGTATAACTAAAACAAAAGACTTTTAAACTTGAACTTCGTCATAATATGGCAGAAATAAAATGAAATAATTCCACTTACTTATTCACATGGATATTCTACTAGTTGAATAATCACATGTAATATCAATAACCACTTTCTTAATGATGGAATGCATAATATCAGACTATCATAACCACATAGTCAAGGCCTTTTTCCAAGACTACAAATAAGATTTTGTCAAGGCCTTATGCCATGACACTAGTTTGTCTCGTGAGACCTACCGATGCATCTAGGAGCTATAGCGGGCTCCACCCGTCACTTATTAAGTCCAATGCATTCCTCATATGAACAGGTTTAAACATAACATAAACATTCGTATTAAAACTACCATACGAAATGTCAATACTTTCTCCATAAACCATGAATGGTATAAAAATAACACATCCACATTCAAACATATCACAAAACCTTCAATACAATATGTAATTTTTGTATCATAATAAATCAACTTCAAATAAGCTTAAAATCCATCAAAGGATGTTGACATAGATGAAATCAAAACTATTTTAGAGAAATATCTATTTATTTTGAAATCATTTAAAAGTAACATAATTATAAAATAAAACATTTACTTTGAAAATATTCTTATAATCTTGTAAGGGAAGCTTCGATGATTTTATAATGGTGGA
This sequence comes from Viscum album, assembly GCA_963277665.1. Classification (NCBI taxonomy): domain Eukaryota; kingdom Viridiplantae; phylum Streptophyta; class Magnoliopsida; order Santalales; family Viscaceae; genus Viscum; species Viscum album. The sequence goes on from OY728141.1 coordinate 346,311,022, forward strand.
AAATATCTGCACCCTCCGTATAAATTATAAAAACATTCTTACCTTAATTTTGTCGAAAAGCTTAAAAAGGACCTTTTTTGGAAAGCGACAGAAAGATTCCTTCATAAAAATCTTATAAAAAGTCAAAAAGGGTATAAATTACTTTATCCCATAGTCTATAAAATAGTAATATTATTTTGAAATACATTTTTGAGAAAGATGGATGTGGATGATAAAGAGGTCCCAATAGATAATTACGTATAAACAACCTCGGATAATGAAGAGATTGTAAAATAAACCCTTAACTTGTGATTTTCCTTAGTATATGGTATGTTAACCTCCTGTATAATAGTTAAAACATTGTTATTAAGTTATAAAAGAACCATATACATAATTATGATATCATATATGATCTTCTATTAATGCTTTGTTAATAATATTTTAGTATTATCATCGTTTCGGGTGTTAACTTACTCGTTTTCTTTTATATGTTTTGTTACATAAGTCATGTTTGTTATGGATATGTTGTATATTACTCATATCCAGAATGATATCAAGTCCATAACTTTATTTTTAATCATTAAATAATAATTAGTCTTGAATGGATATGATGGGGAATGAATCTCATCCCGTTCGTGGAGACAGTAGTCCGTACGTAAGCACGAGCGACAATATCATTCTTTTGATATTAAAATAATATATAATTTGATGGTATATCATATATAAAGAATCATTATAATGTTATATTTATTATTTACATGAATTACACATCATCATTATACCAATCCAAATAATAATTTATTGAATAATAATTACACCACGATGTGGAGATGGTAAGTCGTACGTACGCACGTATGAGGACATGTCATTCAAAGGATGGATAGAATAATGAATATGGTTGTACCATATTTATAATAACATCACATTATATAGAAGATACTGGAGTTATTATTATATAATGGTAATAAAAAAGAAAGAAGAAGTTGAAGAAGAAAGGAACTTGAAAGAGGGTGGTGAAAACATTACCTCTTCTTCGGGTTCTTCCTTTTGATTTGATAAAAAGGTATCCTTAGGTTGACTTTATGACTAAAGGAAGGACTCTAGAATGAAGGGAGGGTATTTGAGAGGGTATTTGGTCAGAGTTTGGCCGAGACAAAAGTCTTTGAAGGTATGAATTTGAGAGAAGGGGGAGTGCCCTTTTATAAGAGGGGTGAGGGGCACCTTAGGAAAAGCTAGAAATATTATTTTATAATAAATTCATATTCGGTATCTAATGGATCCAAAGTGGATTATTTAAATTATAGGGTTCGGATAGGTCTAAAACCATTCAACCAATAGTTTTTAGGCAGGTTTGGGTCACTATATTAACCTTATATTTTACTTTTAACTCTTAGTCAATTAGTTTGACATTTACCATGTCTCTTTGTATTTTTATATTATATTGTTAATAAACATACTATATACATCCAAGTGACCCCCAAGTGGTCCATTAAGGATACACATATCATTATATAATTCCTTTGGATGAACCTTATATTTTTAGGAATAGAATATAAATTAATAACATAATATTTGTTTTAAAAACGTTTTTATGTCAATTTTGACACTATTGGGTATTTTGTTTTTGATAATTTCATAACAGCATTATTACTTCAAAAACAATTTATATAACCAATAATAATATGTAATATTAACCTGTAAAATTATTTTAATTCATAAAAAGTCTCAAATTATATTTATTTTGATATTTATAATATCAGTTATTTTAATATTTCCTTAATTAGGTAATTACTGCATCACTATTGTGTCATAAATAAATTAAATTATTTAAAGTCTAAAAATTATAAATAAAATAGAATTATGTAGGAAATCTTTTCATATTTCTAATTTATATTTATAATAGAATTTATTTTATGTATAACCCTATATCAAAAATGTTTTATTAATTAAACATTGATTTTAACTCTTCTAACTCTTCTTTGAATTAAATAATAATAAATATCCTAATCTAATCCAAGTGGACCTAAATGATAATATTTTTTTACTAAGGTTGTTTTTGGTCAAGATACACTTTTAAAATGGAATTAGTACATGTGTTAGGGTAATATTAATATCATTTTTACCTTTAATTACCCTATTTACTTTTAACCGTGGTAAATAAAAGTAAAAAGTTACTATTCACCAAAAAATATTTTTATCCTATTCAACCACATTTTACTCCTCGATATTAACCATATCTCTCGGATTTTAGAAATTCTACTCACAGAAGCAGTAAAATTATGTTTTGTGTGAATTTGAAAATTCTCCTAGGAGGTGGGTAAAAGACGGTGAAAATTTCAATAAATTTTTTATATATCCAATATTATTCTAAACTAACTGCAATGAATTACTTTGAACTTATATAAATATTATGTATCTATTTTGAACTTAATTAAATTTAAATAAAATAAATAATTACTTAAATAAAAATTTGGTTTTAAACTATAACTCAGTGTTTTTTCACTATTTATCAAAAATCGAATGTTTTCAGAAATATACCAAAAATTCACCCTAAGATAATTTCGATATTCCAAATCCAAAAATAAAGTCCATTTTGAAAGATAAAATTTATAAAATTTCAAAAGGTGGGTATTACTATTTATAACAGGTAGTTTGATTGGTTGTGGTGTGTGTTAGAACTCAAAGTTGCGTACAACACACACTACTGTATTATTCAAAGAGAATTGTACCGTGGAAGCTTGGTGTGTTATATTCTCTGCTCCTTCAAATAATTGCATACTCAAAATTTCTAGAATACTACCACATGAAAAGACATGGGTGGTTCTTCATCATAAGTTCCTTAGACTCCCACATTGCCTCTTCCATCTTATGGTTTCTTCATAAAACTTTTACTAGATGAGTCGTCCGGTTTCTCAGCACTTGTTCTCTTGTATCAAGAATCCTGATGGGATTATCGCAATAAGACAGATCAGGTTCCAGTTCTAATTTCTCATAAGTGAGTACATGCATTGGTTCAGGCATGTATTTTCTCAACAGGGATGCGTGGAACACATTTTGAACTTTGGATAGACTTGGAGGCACTTCTACACGGTAAGCTACAGCCCCAATTCGTTCTAGAATTTCGAAAGGTCCGATGTACTTGGGACTCAATTTACCCTTCTTACCGAAATGTATAACTCCCTTACATGGAGATACCTTCAAGAAAACATGATCTCCTACTTGAAATTCCAAATCCTTCCTTCAGTTATCGGAATAACACTTCTTCCTACTTTGAGCATCTTTGATGTGGTTTTGGATTACCTTTATCTTTTCCATTGTTTCCTCCACCAGTTCTGGGCCTACAAGTTTTCTTTCACCAACGTCATCCCAACAGGTTGGTGTGCGACATCTCTTTCCGTATAACGCTTCATATGGTGCCATCTAAATACTTGAATGGAAGCTATTGTTATAGGAAAACTCTACCAGAGGTAAATATTGATGCCACATACCCTGAAAGTCAAGTGAGCAAGATCTCAACATATCTTCTAAGGTTTGAATAGTCCATTTGGATTGTCCATCTATTTGAGGGTGGTAGGAAGTGCTTAAACGAAGTTCAATATCCAAGCCCTTCTGAATACTCTCCCATAATCTTGAAGTAAAACGGGGATCACGATCAGAAACAATCGATAGAGGTACTGCATGAAGTCTCACAACTTCATTAATATATAGCCTTACTAGACGTTCAAGTGGTAAATCTTCCCTTATATCAAGAAAATTTTCTGAATTGGTAATATGATCAACAAAGACCCATATTTCATCGTTCCTTCTAGGAGTCTTTGGTATCCCCATGACAAAGTCCATCGTAATATTTTCCCATTTCCACTCTAGTATGGGAAGAGGTTGTAATACTCCACCAGTCTGTTGCCTTCCAGCTTTCACTTTTTGACAAACCATACATCTTGACACAAAATCAGAAATCTCCCTCTTCATGTTGTCCCACCAAAATGGTTCCTTCAAATCTCAATACATTTTGGTGCTCCCAGGGTCTATAGAGAAATTGGAGCTATGAGCATCATCTAACAATTCCCTTTTCAGATTAGGTATATCAGGAAATTCTTCATCATCGGTCTGAGAACTCTATATCCTTTCTAATAAATATGGTTTGGAAACCATTTGAAAAAACATTGATGTTTCACCTTCCATGGTTATTCCAATGTCCATCTTCACTAGATCCCTGAAAATTGGATCCCTTTCAATTCTCATATTGTTCAAAACTCCATGATCTTCTCTACTCAAAGCATCTGCCACCTTATATTCCTTCCCCGGGTGGTAGTGTATCGTGCAATCATAATCCTTGAGTAATTCAAGCCATCTCCTTTGCCTCATGTTGAGTTCTTTTTGTGAGAAAATATACTTCAAACTCTTGTGATCAGTATAAATCTCACATTTTTCACCATAGAGGCAGTGTCTCCATATCTTCAAAGAAAATATCACTGCTGCTAACTCGATATCATGAGTAGGATAATTTGTCTCATGAATTTTCAACTGTCATGATGCATAGGCAATAACCCTATCATTCCGCATAAGAACACAATCAAGTCTTTTTTCGATGCATCACTTTAAATAACTAACCCATCATTCCGTGATGGTAGAGTCAATATATGATCATTGACTAATATTCTATTCTGGTCTTAGAAACATTCTTTACACTATATTGTCCAAACAAATTTAACCCCTTTACGTGTGTTCTTTGTTAATGGGTTAGCCAACCGGGCAAAATTATGGACGAAACATCGATAATAACCCGCTAAACCAATAAAACTGCGTACCTTAGTTATACTTGCCGTTGTAGGCCATTATTGTATTGCCTTGCTCTTAGATGGATCAATAGAGATTCCATCTTTAGAGATAATATGGCCAAGAAAATAAATCTCCTGAAGCCAGAATTCACACTTTCTAAACATCCCATATAATTCATGTCTTCTCAAAGTCTTCAGGATAATGCGCAAGTGATTTTCAAGATCTTCATTGCTTTTAGAGTATATCAAGATATCATCAATAAATACCACCACAAAATCATCGAGATATTCCTTGAAAACGCTATTCACTAGATCCATAAATACAGAGGGTGCATTAGTCAGCCCAAAAGGCATTATTGTAAACTCGTAATGCCCGTACCTGGTTCGAAATGCTATCTTCGGGATGTCTTCCTTCTTTACACACAATTGATGGTATCCAGATTGAAGGTCAATCTTTGAAAAGTATTGAGATCCATGCAGTTGCTCAAATAAATCATTAATGCGAGGTAGGGGATACTTTTTCTTTATTGTTATAGCATTGATCTCCTTGTAGTCGATACATAACATCATAGATCCATATTTCTTCTTAACAAAAAGGACAAGGGCTCCCCATGGAGAAACACTAGGGCGAATAAATCCCTTATTAATCAATTCCTCTAGTTGTTTCTTTAGTTCTACTAATTCCATAGTGGCCATTCTATAAGGGGTCTTCAATATGGGACTTGATCCGAGAATTAAATCAATCGAAAACTCAATTTCTCATTCTGTAGGGTGTCCAGGTAAATCTTCTGGAAACACATCTACATATTCTTTCACAATAGGCACATCCTCTATTTGAACATTATTTTCCTTACCCACAGTTATTTCATTCTCTTCCTCCCCAATAATTAAATTTAGTTGAGCTATTGGGGGTGGATCTAGTTAAAAATTAGGTGGTGATGATTCCACTCTAAAGATAAGGTGTTTCTTATCATCATCATAAAAAATAGTAACCTCCTTCTTCTTATAAAAAATTTATGCATCATGGTACGAAAGCCGATCTATACTAAGGATTATATCAAATTCAGTCATAGGTATGACAATGAGATCCATAGATAAAGAGAATTTATGTGCTCTAATGGGACTGATTCACAAAACTTTGTTGCAATGATACTTCCCTTAAGGGTTTTAACTGACAACTCCCTTGTTAAGTTAAATTGTAAATATCTAATTTTCTATGAAAACTGGGAAGATATGAAACAATTCGATGATCCAGAATCAAATAATACATTTGAAAAACTTGAGGAAACCATTAAATTACCTGCCACCACCTCTTTCGAAGCCTCTACCTCAGCAGTAGTGATAACATAAGGTTGGCATTGACCCCTTGGAATTTTATGAGGTAAGTTCCCCTGACTCTTAGGAAATTCATTTGCATAATGTCCCATCTCCCTCCAATTGTATCGTTGGACATCGGTAGCTTCTTTCTTCCCCTTGAAATCACGATCTTGGTGGCCTTTTTCACCACACTTATAACAGACTCCCATTCCCTTTAAGAAAGTACCAGGGTGTTTCTTCCCGCATTTACTACAAGATGGATATTCAAAATTTCCCTTTTTTTCCCTTATTTCCATTCCCAGAGTGATCAACAGATATGTTTTTCCCCTACTTTGCTTTAAATTCATAAGACTTAGAGAATTCTTTTTCTGTCTTGATAGCAAATGAGACAATATCATCATACAACGAGAAGGTTTGTGAGACTAATGATATACGGAGAAATGGTTTTAACCCATCAAATAAATTATCAATCTTACTTCTTGGGTTATGTATATAATATGCAGGATACCTCTCTAACCTTGTAAAGTTAGCCTCATACTTTGCGACATTCTCATCCTCCTTTTGCCTCAGACTCAGAAATTGCCTTTCCATATTTGCTCGATGGTCATGAGGAAAGTATTTTTCTATGAAAAGATCTTTGAAATACCTCCATTCCATATTTGAAACTTTATCATCTTCCTTTGTGTTTTGTATCAATGACCACCATTGATCAGCATCTCCAGTGAGGCGATAAACTGCCATGATAACTTTTTCCCTTTCACTACTCCCCAAAACCTGAAATATTTTCTCTAGGGAATTTATCCATTTCTCAGCTACTAAGGGATTTGTACTCCCATTGAACTTTGGTGGTTGTTTCCTCATGAAGAGATCTAACATTGATCCTCCACACTGTAGATCAGTGTGCTCCATATGGGTAAAGTTATTATTCATAACCCGAGTGAGTTGTCCCAATATGATGATTAGCTGATTAGCACCAGTTGCATCACCAACTCCACTATAATTATCTTGAGAAGGAGGGAAATCCCTATATGGAGTGTGTGCATTGATACAGTTTCCATTTCTTCCACTAGGCTCCATTTTTAAACAATGGCATAAACTATATCAGTTTATGAATCAAAATACATTATTCCATACCTATAAAACACTTAACATAAATTGAACTATTTATGGATATAATCCATAAACATAAAAATGTTTTCTTTGAGGAAGTATATACTCATAAACCCTTAATAATGGTTTGTAAAGAAAATGAGAATTATCCTAAGCATATCCCCCAGGAGTGTCATAACTAAGAGTGCAGCAAGGCCCGTTGTCGTGCACCAATTCTCATTCGAGTCTAGCTCAAAGTGGTGTTTTCAGGTTTTACCCCTAGGTACATTTATTCCAGATCCACCTCTACCTGCTCGTATCCAGATAGGGATGTATTGCTCAGAAATCTCACAAAATCTCTATAATACCAAAATTCTAGGAAGTTCATCTAAGTCTATCTTAGGTCTATGTGCTCTAATCAGAGTTTATCTAAATCTAGCTTCCAAGGTTTGTACTAAACTTCCTCTGATACCAACTGTAACGCCTTGACCCCAGTTACCTAGAGTCAGTGCATTATTACATAAAATTATCATGATCACAAATGATCAAGTCTTGAATGACCTGTTAGTTTAGTAGCCTTGGAATCACTAGATACATTCATAAAGTTTACATTACATCATAAAGTGAAAACTACAACAATATAGTCTTCATAGTACACACTCATATCCCCTCATACTATCCCTACAGGTCATTCATAATATACTTGATCACATCCTAGGAAAAATAAAACATGAAGAGGGGTGAGCTCAAATGCCCAGTAAAGATAACAATATAGGAGAAATTTTCATAAATAAGAATAAACATTTAAGGAATTGTATAACTAAAAAAATCCCTTTAAACTTTAACTTAAGCATAATATGGTAGAAATAAAATTAAATAATTCCATTTACTTATTCACATGGATATTCTACTAGTTGAATAATCACATGGAATATCAATAACCACTTTCATAATGATGGAATGGATAATGCCAGACTATCATAACCACATAGTCAAGGCCTTGTGCCAAGACTACAAATAAGATTTTGTCAAGGCCTTTTTCCAAGACACTACTTTGTCTCATGAGACCTACCGATGCATCAAGGAGCTATAGCGGTCTCCACCCATCACTTATTAAGTCCAATTCATTCCTCATATGAATAGGTTTAAACATAACATAAACATTCGTATAAAAACTAGCATACGAAATGTCAATACTTTCTCTATAAACCATGAATGGTATAAAAATAACACATCCAGTGTCAATCATATCACAAAACCTTCAATACAATATGGATGTTTTGTATCATAATATATCAACTTCAAATAAGCTTAAAATCCATCAAAGGATGTTGACATAGATGAAATCAAAACTATTTGAGAGAATATCTCTCTTATTTTAAATCATTTAATAGTCACATAATTATAAAATAAAACATTTACTTTGAAAATATTCTTATAAGATTGTAAGGGAAGCTTCGATTATTTTATAATGGTGGAAAATAGCCACACCCACTGTATAATTTAAAAAAACATTCTTACCTTAATTTTGTCGAAAAGGTTAGAAATGACATTGTTTGGAAAGCAACGAAAAGATTCCTTTATAAACATCTCATAAAAAGTCAAAAATGGTATAAATTACTTTAACCCATAGTCTATAAAATATTAATAATGATTTTAAATACATTTTTATGAAACATGGATATGGATGATAAAGAGGTCCCAGTAGATAATTACGTATAAACAACCTCGGATAATGAAGAGATTGTGAAATAAACCCTTACCTTGTAATTTTCCTTAGTCGATGGTATGTTAACCTCCTATATAATAGTTAAAACATTGTTATTAAGTTATAAAAGAACCATATACATAGTTATGATATCATATATGATCTTCTATTAATTATTTGTTAATAATATTTTAGTATTATCATCGTTTCGGGTGTTAACTTACTCATTTTCTTTTATATGTTTTGTTACATAAGTAATATTTGTTATGGATAGGTTGTATATTATTCATATCCAAAATTATATAAAGTCCTTAAAAATTATTTTTAATCATTAAATGATAATTAGTCTTGAATGGATACGATGGGGAATGAATCTCATCGCGTTTGTAGAGACGATAGTCCGTACGTACGCACGAGCAACAATATCATTCTTTTGGTATTAAAATAATATATAATTGGATGGTATATCATATATAAAGAATCATTATCATGTTATATTTATTAATTCAATGAATTACACATCATTATTATACCCATCCAAATAATAATTTATTGAATAACAATTACACCACGATGTGGAGACGGTAAGCCGTACGTACGCACGTAAGGTGACATGTCATTCAAAGGATGGATAGAATACTAAATATGGTTTTACCATATTTATAATAAAATTACATTATATATAAGATATTGGATTTATTATTTTAGAATGGTAATAACAATGAAAGACGAAGTTGAAGCAGAAAGGAACTTGAAAGAGGGTGGTGAAAACATTACCTATTCTTCGGGTTCTTCCTTTTGATTTGATCAAAAGGGCTCCTTATGTTGGATTTTCGACTAAAGTAAGGCCTCTAATTTGGAGTATATTTGACAGGGTATTTGGGCCGAGTTTGGTCGATCCCAAATGCTTTTAAGGTATTAATTTGAGAGAAGGGGGAGTGCCCTTTTATAAGAGGGGTGAGGGGCACCTTAGGAGAAGCTAGAAATATTATTTCATAATAAATTAAAATTTGGTTTATAATGGCTCCAAAGTATATTATTTAAATTTTAAGGTGGTCATAGGTCGAAAAAAATTCAACAAATAGGTTTTATATAGGTTTGGGTCACTATATTAACCTTATATTTTACTTTTAACTCTTAGTTAATTATTTTGACATTTACCATGTCTCTTTTTATTGTTACATTATATATTTAATAAACTTACTATATAGTTATAAGTGACCCCAAAGTGGTCCATTAATGATACAAATATCATTATATAATTATTTTGTATGAACCTTAGATTTTTAGTAATAGAATATCAATTAATAATATAATATTTGTTTTAAAAACTATTTTATATCAATTTTGACACTATTGGGTATTTTGTTTTTGATAATTTCATAACAGCATTATTACTTCGAAAACAATTTATATAACCAATCATAATATGTCATATTAACCTATAAAATTAAATTAATTCATATAAAGTCTCAAATTACATTTATTTTTATATTTATAAAATCAATTATTTTAATATTTCATTAATTAGGTAATTACTGCATCACCATTGTGTCATAAATAAATTAAATTATTTAATGTCTAAAAATTATAAATAAAATACCATTATGTAGAAATTTTTTTTATAATTCTAATGAATATTTATAATAGAATTTATCTTATGTATAACTCCATATTAAAAATGTATTAGTAATTAAACTTTGATTTTAACTCTTTTAACTCTTCTTTGAATTAAATAATAATAAATGTCCTAATCTAATCCAAGTGGACCTAAATGATAATATTTTATTCCTAATGTTGTTTTTGGTCAAAATACACTTTTCCAATAGAATTATGACATGTGTTGGGGTAATATTAATATCATTTTTACCTTTAATTACCCTATTTACTTTTAACCGTGGTAAATAAAAGTAAAAAGTTACTATTCACCAAAAATTATTTTTATCTTATTGAACCACATTTTACTCCTTGATATTAATCCTGTCTCTCGGATTTTCGAAATTCTACTCATAGAAGTTGTAAAATTAAGTTTTATGTAAATTTGAAAATTCTCCTAGGAGGTGTGTAAAAGACGGTGAAAATTTCAATAAAATTTTTATATATCTAAAATTATTCTAAACTAAATACAATTAATTACATTGAACATATATAGATATTATGTATATATTTTGAACTTAATTAAATTTAAATAAAATAAATAATTATTTAAATAAAAATTCGGTTTTAAACTATAACTCAGTGTTTTTTCACTATTTATCAAAAATTGAATGTTTTCAGAAAAATACAAAAAATTCACCCTAAGATAATTTCTATATTTTGAATCCAAAAATGAAGTCCATTTTTAAATATAAAATTTATAAAATTTCAAAAAGTGGGTATTACTATTCATAACGACTAGTTTGATTGCTTGTGGTGTGTGTTAGAACTCAAAGTTACGTACAACACACACTACTATATTATTCAAAGAGAAGCGTACTATGGAAGCTTGGGGTGTTACAATATTCTTCCCCAATGTGTGCCAAATTTTTGGGTCCAAAAATTGGAAAATGGAGAGAACGGATTTTGGAAAAGCGACTTCCGTGCAAGTATCAAAGAGGTTTGGGAAGTTGTGTGCAAGTCCTTTTTAAATATCATTTCTTAAATATATGTAAAAAGGGGATAAGGGAGTGAAAGATATATATTTTCGCAAATGTTGAGCTTGCATGAGATGGCGTGAAAAGAGACTTGTGTAAATAATTCTTGTGCGCTATGGGAAAAGGTGTGTAAAATTGAATGAAGGGTCAGAAATTATTATAAATAGGTGTATAACCCTCTCATTATAGAGAGGATCAATAGTTATAGAAAATCTAAGCTCTGAAATTGCACAAGTAGTGAGTTTCACAAAAGCTGGGAGTCACACACAATCATAGAGTTGCACGTAATCTAGGATTTGTGTGTGAGTGGTGAGTTGCATGTAAGAAGGGATTTCCAAGAAAATTGTTACTTGATTCTATCAGGACCAAGTAAATCTTATGGTGTAGTTTCATAAAGGAGAATGGTTGTTTGAAGGAAAATGATTCTATTAAAGAGAAGGGTTTCGATAAACACAACATGTGCAACAACCCAAAATATTGCGTGCATGAAAAGGTATTACGCGCAAGTACTGAATTGAGTTTCTTTCAAGTATTAAATATCCAATTTTTTGTTCAGTTATTTTTATTGTATCTATTCAGGACATTTATGTGAGTATATTATCATGCTGAAAAGAGACAACGGCTTCAATGAAAATCTATTGAAGAGACCTTCAAGTCAATAAGATGAGTAAGACTTCACCCACGGTAGTGATCTAGGGAGATTCTATGGAAGTGTTTTGATGGATGTCGTGTTCTATATGTAGAATCATGTAAAGGTAGTGTTCCTGACATAGAATTACTTTTTATGAATTATTTTATTCCAAAACTAGTGAAGATTACTGTATTTTGGTAAGACTGACACATTGTCAGTGTATGGTCCTTGGACTATCCCTTAGTGGTGAACCAAGTAAAATTGTTGTGTTTTCTATTTTCACATGAATGTTTTATTATTGAAGTATTCCAATCGATAGGTTTAACAAGTTCCTACCAAAGGGGGAATAAGATCCATTAATTTAAAATACAAATTTGACACTCTGATTCACCCTTCCCCTCGTAGGGTGTTTTGGGGTCCTACAGCTAAGGTTAAGGCTTTAAATGATTAGATGGGAATTGGATGTAATGATGACATGTTAATAAGATTAATGAGATGATAATATCCCTATTATACATTTTCATTTATTTTAAATAACAGGTAGATGAAAATTGACTTTATAAAGTGAATAAATATTAACAACAAATCCAAGGGGAAATTAACGACACCCAAGTTAATAGAATAATGAATTTTTTTCATTATATCACAAATTCAATTTATAAAAAGATATTAATTGAGAATTTGGTTATTATTATAGGATTTTTATAGGTTTATTATATCCCATAAGTTGATTAATGTGTTTCCATAATTAATGGAACTAGAATAGATTGAGACTACCAGATTGAAGTGTTCTTCTTTTGAAAAACAAGATAATATGGAATTGGATGACATGATTGATAAGACAACCAAGTTAATTATGATAATTATAAATATGTTCACAATTAAAAAAACATGTGATGATTATTTTCAAAGTAAGAACCTTGTTTACAATATTTGAATTTAGAATTATGAGAATAAGAAAGTGAGAATAATTGTTTTGAAGGCTATGAAAAAATAATTTCTTCCTTTCATGAAGATAATTGAATAATTAATTGTGTAATTTAGAATAAAAATAATTAAAATAAGTTTTGAGATCATGGAGGTAGGGTATGGTGTGAGAACATACACATGAATATATAAAGTAGAGTCATGTCATGGGAGACAACATAAAGGAGATGACAACACAAGGTAGTGCCAGCATATTCCTAGAGTAGACCTAGATACTCACAACTGAGCTACTGATGGGGTGATCATTATTATAAATTGGAACATGAATGTTTAAATAAATGGTGTGGGGATCATGGGTGTTCTACCTGACTTATCTACTTAAAATTATACATTTATATCATATCATGTAGATTTGTATTCTTTGAGACATTAAATCATTTCACTCAACATATTCAACCTATTGAAGAGTGTTTTATGAATTTCTTGACTTCATTATTCGATAGCTATCAATGAGGACATCTTCAATGAACATGTTGATAAAATCTTTCTTGATCGATCAATGAGATTTTATTCATGAAATATACATCTTTTATGTAACCTTTTTTTGAATAAGTCGATACTTGCAATCATTTTATGAAGTTTCAAAAATAATTTTGTGCATATGGAATCATGGTTGAGTTCAATATTTAAAAATAATAATAATCATGTAATTATAATAGACTTCATATGATGTTTACACTATGAAGGTGGGATTAAACTATGTGGAAGCATGATTCCTTAAAACTCATCATAACATGAAATAGGTTGAGTTCTTCAGTGCATTAAAAACATGGTTGAAACAGCATGATTTGTGTGATTTTGAGACAATGAAATATATTCTGAAAGGGGAGAAGGATGTTTATAAATATTAAGGTATTAAACCATATGTGTAGTGAATTTTTTTAAAATATATCATTTTCAGGAAAAAAATTGAGCATCATAAGCCCTCTCTACTTAGTAGAGAATTTAGAACATCAGCTTCCATTTCTACACAAAGAAGGAGAGATTGTGTACTCTTGTGTGCATTATGAACCAAAGGAAGAAACACTCTATTATTTTCATGAAGGATTATGGTGTGCTTGGGTTTATTTCTATATCATAACTTTCACAAAGAACAAAAGGTAGAACAGTGCTCCCACATTCATGAGGAAGAACTTGTGTGATATACGTGCATGAAGGAGAAGTTAAGACACTATTTACTTATTCTTGTTTTCATGATTAATATAGACCAACAATGAAGGAATAATTGGGATAACTCATGAATTTATACTTTCATGTAGCTTCACAATAGGATATGCATTTAGAAATTGATCCACATGCATAAAATTTTTTGGGTAAAAGATATAAGGAGGCTATAAGAAATATAATAAATAGAATAGATAAAATTCACATAAAATATTGAGAGAAACAAATGGAAATTTGCAAAGTTCAAGCATAATTCATTATTTGATGCATGTAAGAATTTACTTGAGAATTATAATATAGATTATTTTGAGTTGTGAAAGTTTATACTTGTAAAAAATGTTATCATAATGTTGAATAGTTTAAGTTGGGGGAACTTCATCAATAGAAGGAGAAAATATCTTCCCAATATTTTTAATAAGAAGTATACAAAAACTCAATGAAGATCATAAGAACTTGAGATACTGATAGACATGTTTAAGCATCTAGTAAAGTTCTTGAATAAATGTACATGAGCAATCCAGTTGATTAAGTGAGATTCTGGGGTAAAATATACTTCAAGTAGTGTAGAAGCAACTAGGAGAATATAAAGATCTTACTATTATTAGATCAAATGTTTCTGAAGTTGTTTGTAATGGGGTATCCAACTCGTCTCTAAATAAGATATCGCAGTTGGGGTGTATAACTGATTATGGGGGAATTTTAGTTGTGGTATCTAACGAAATACTATTATAATCACTTGTGGACATAGAAAAGAACCCATGTTGGGGGTGGGGGTCTAACCAACATATAAAGGAGTAGTCTTTTATTCCAAGGAGTATTTTTTATGTCAAAAAATGTAAATACTATGCATTTATGTCACTTTTATTACTACTATACATGAGGTGAGGTTGTGAGACATTATTAAGATGATCAAGAACCTTGAAAATTTCATGAGATTGATTTAAAAAGAAAATAATTCATAAAATTTAATCATTGATTCTCCCCCCCCCAGTGGTCAATACGTCATGGGGTGGTACATGCACCAACATGGCATGTGAGGTGCAAAGTTCACCATCAAAGCATCACATTTTATGATCGTGTATTCACATGGATGGTGAAGTGCATCATCCCCTAAAATATTTCCACTTTATCATTTTAAAATAATGATAAAAGCATTTCCTCTAATAAAGGTTATCCCAATCCACCCACATTCTGATGTGGGATTGTAAAAAAACCCAAGAAACCATTTTTAAGTATTTTTAAAGAATTCAAAAATCCAACAATCCACCACCATATTAAAATATTTAAAAACACCTTTTGAAAATCAAGAATCATTCTCTCTTGGAAATAAGTTGCATAAATAAAGTTATATTTTAATTTGGACCTTTATACAGTATAGATAAATCAAATCAAAATAGAGAAATAAGAGGAAAATTCCTTGAACATGTAACTCTTATTTTCTATTGAATTAATCATATACATGTCTCATTTAATTCCTCATTTCTTCATATTATTCTTGACACCATTATATCCATGTCTAAATCATCCTTTCATGAATTTTTAAGATCCAAATTCAAAACCTTTTTGGATTATCCTCACACATTTGGACTACTCGGTATGAGCTTTCCTTTGGTAATAGACATAAAATATATCTAAATGTAAGGTGAAAATAGAAAAACACTACCACAGATCATGATTTATCTAAGGGTAGCTTTTATTAGCACTATACATAAAGCGTTGATAAAAGGGTAAACTTTATCAGCAAAAAACTATCATTGATAAAAGTATACCCTTTATTAGTTCATTTTTATCACTCATAAAGGTGCATCTTTTTCTGCTCTTTACTTAGTGCTGATAAAAAAATTTAATAATTTTTTTTAATATATATATATATAATTATCATATTTATATTCAAAAATTAATTTTTATTTATATATATTTTGATTAAAAAATGCATGCATATAATTGATATAAATATGATATATTAATATGTATATTAATAATTCAAACAATTATATCAATATATAAGGCATATTGTTAATATGTGATATTTGAATTTATATATTTATATCATTGTTAATGTGCACATATACATGGTATATACATATATATAGAACATGTGTACATGTGTACGTGTGGAAGGTACTTATTTCACATTTGATGTGCATGTTTTCCATTTTTGATATAATATGTTCTGAATTCATTTATTTTTTATAAATATTTATATTTTACTACATATTATTTTTAATATTTTTTGAATTTATATGATTAGTATTTAAAAAATTATTTATTTAGTTTTAATATTTTTAAAATGAAATAAATTTATATAATTATTTTATTTAAATTAATTTTTTAATATTTCCTTCATTTTTATATGTGTTTAAAATTCATGTAGTTAATATTAAATGAATTCATTCTTTAAAATATTTTTTTTCTATTAAATTCTATTTTTTATTTTTTAATATTTCTTTTATTTAATATTATTTATTAATTTTTAATATTTATTTATTTTTATATTTATTGTAATTAAATCATTTTTTAATACATATATATATTTATTTATTTATTTACTATACATGTAATATTTTCAATATATTTGTCATTTATATGAATAATATTTATTCATTTTTGTTCATTAAGTTTTAACATTTAAAATGTGTTTGAAATTTATATAATTAATCTATTTAAATGGATTTGTTAATAATTTTATGTAACTCCCCACCCCAGTCACCCAGAGTCGGTGCATTATTACAAAACATTGTCATGATCACAAAAGATAAAGTCTCGAAAGACCGATTAGTTTAGTAGTCTTGGAATCACTAGATATATTCATAAAGTTTACATTACATCATAAAATGAAAACTACAACAGTATAGTCTCCATAGTCCACACTCTTATCCCCTCATATTATCCCTGCAGGTCATTCATGAAATACTTCTTCACATCCAGGGAAAAATAAAACATAGAGAGAGGTGAGATCAAATGCCCAGTAAGGATAACAATATAGTGGAAACTTTCATAAATAAGCATAAACATTTAAGGCAACGTATAACTAAAACAACAGCCTTTTAAACTTTAACTTCAGCATAATATGGAAGAAATAAAATGAAATAATTCCATTTACTTATTCACATGGATATTCTACTAGTCAAATAATTACATGCAATATCAATAACCACTTTCAAAATGATGGAATGCATAATGCCAGACTATCATGACCACATAGTCAAGTCCTTGTACCAAGACTACAAATAATATTTTGTCAAGGCCTTGTGCCAAGACACTAGTTTTTCTCATGAGACCTACCGATGCATCGAGGAGCTATAGCGGGATCCACCCGTCACTTATTAAGTCCAATATATTCCTCATATGAACAGGTTTAAACAAAACATAAACATTCTTATTAAAACTAGAATACAAAATGTCAATACTTTCTCCATAAACCGTGAATGGTATAAAAATAACACATCCACATTCAAACATATCACAAAACCTTCAATATAATATGGAAGTTTTTTATCATAATAAATAAACATCAAATAAGCTTAAAATCCATCAAAGGATGTTGACATAGATGAAATCAAAACTATTTGAGAGAAATATCTCTTTTTTTGAAATAATTTAAAAGTCACATAATTATAAAATAAAACATTTACTTTGAAAATATTCTTATAATCTTGTAAGAGAATATTCGACAGTTTTATAATGGTGGAAAACAGTTGCACCCACCGTATAAGTTAAAAAACATTCTTACCTTAATTTTGTCGAAAAGGTTAAAAAGGACCTTATTTGGAAAGAGACAGAAAAATTCCTTTATAAACATATTATAAAAAGTAAACAAGGGTATAAATGACATTAAACCATAGACTATAAAATAGTAATAATGATTTGAAACGCATTTTTAAGAAACATGGATGTGAATGATAAAGAGGTCCTAGTAGATAATTTCGTATAAACAACCTTGGATAATGAAGAGATTGTGAAATAAAACCTTACCTTGTAATTTTCCTTATTCGATGGTATGTTAACCTTCTGTATAATAGTTAAAAAAAATTTATTAAGTTATACAAGATCCATATACATAATTATGATATCATATATGATCTTCTATTAATGCTTTCTTAATTATATTTTAGTATTATCATCGTTTCGGGTGTTAACTTACTCGTTTTCTTTTATATGTCTTGCTACATAAGTTGTGTTTGTTATGGATAGGTTGTATCTTATTCATATCCATAATGATATAAATTTCTTAAACATTACTTTTAATCATCAAATGATAATTAGACTTGACTGGATACGATGGGGAATGACTCTCATCGCGTTCGTGGAGACGGTAGTCCTTAAGTACGCACGAGCGACAATATCATTTTTTTATATTAAAATCATATATAATTGGATGGTATATCATATATACAGAATCTTTATCATTTTATATTTATTATTTACATTAATTACACATCATTATTATACCCATCCAAATAATAATATATTGAATAACAATTACACCACGACGTGGAGACGGTAAGCCGTACGTACGCACGTATGATGACATGTCATTCAAAGGATGGATAGAATACTGAATATGGTTGTACCATATTTATAATAACATCACAGTATATAGAAGATACTAGATTTATTATTTTATAATGGAAATAACAAAGAAAGAAGAAGTTGAAGAAGAAAGGAACTTGAAAGCAGATGGTGAAAACATTGCCTCTTCTTCAGGTTCTTCCTTTTGATTTGATCAAAAGGGCTTCTTAAGTTGGATTTCTGATTAAAATAAGGCCTCTAGGTTAAATTTAGGGAAGTTTAGAGAGAATTTGGGCAGGGTTTGGTAGATCCAAAAGCCTTTTAATGTGTTAATTAGTGAGAAGGGGGAGTGCCCTTTTATAAGAGGGGTGAGGGGCACCTTTGGAAAAACTAGAAATATTATTTTATAATAAATTCATATTCGGTTTCTAATGACTAAAAAGTATATTATTTAAAGTTTAAGGTGGGTTTGGGTCGAAATCCTTTCATAAAATAGTTTTTAGATAGGTTTGGGTCACTATATTAACCTTATCATTTATATTTAACTCTTAGTTAAATAGTTTGACAATTACCATGTCTCTATGTATTTTTATATTATATAGTTAATAAACATACTATATACCTACAATAGACCCCCATGTGGTCCATTAATAATACACCTATAATTATATAAGTCTCTTTGCTGAACCTTAGATTTTTAGGAATTGAATATCAATTAATAATATAATATTTGTTTTAAAAACTCTTTTATGTGAATTTTGACACTATTTGGTATTTTATTTTTTTGAAAATCATAAAAGAATTATTACTTCAAAAAAAATTATTAAATCAATAATAACATGTCATATTAACCTATAAAAATATCTTAATTCATAAAAAGTCTCAAATTACATTTATTTGGATATTTATAATATCAATTATTTTAATATTTCATTAATTAGGTAATTACTGCATCACTATTGTGTCATAAATAAATTAAATTATTTAATGTATAAAAATTATAAATAAAATACCATTGTGTAGAAAATATTTTTATCTTTCTAATTAATATTTAAAATCGAATTTATCTTATGTATAACTCTATATTAAAAATGTTTTATTAATTAAACTTTTATTTTAACTCTTTTAACTCTTCTTTGAATTAGATAATAATAAATGTCCTAATCTAATCCAAGTGGACCTAAATGAAAATATATTATTCCTAAGGTTGTTTTTGGTCAAAATACACTTGTCCAATATAATTAGGACATGTGTTAGGGAAATATTAATATCATTTTTACCTTTAATTACCTAATTTACTTTTAACCGTGGTAAATAAAAGTAAAAAGTTATTGTTCACCAAAAATTATTTTTACCTTATTGAACCACATTTTACTCCTTTATATTAACCGTTTCTCTCATATTTTTTAAATTCCACTCATAGAAGTAGTAAAATTATGTTTTATGTGAATTTCCAAATTCTCCTAGGAGGTGGGTAAAAGACGATGAAAAGTTCAATAAAATTTTTATATATTTAAAATTATTCTAAACTAACTCCAATGAATTACATTGAACTTATATATATATTATGTATCTATTTTTACCTTAATTAAATTTAAATAAAATAAATAATTATTTAAATAAAAATTTGGTTTTAAACTATAACTCAGTGTTTTCACTATTCGTCAAAAATTGAATGTTTTCAGAAAAATATCAAAAATTCACCCTAAGCTAATTTTGATATTCCAAATCCAAAAATTAAGTCCATTTTGAAAGATAAAATTTATAAAATTTCAAGAAGTGGATATTACTATTCATAATGGCTACTTTGATTAGTTGTGGTGTGTGTTAGAATGCAACGTTGCGTACAACACACGCTAATGTATTATTCAAAGACAAGGATATCATGGAAGCTTGGGGTGTTACATTCTCCCCTCCTTCAAATAATTTCATCTTAGAAATTTCTAGAATAATACCGCATAAAAAGTCTAGTGTTGTTCTTCATCATAAGTTCCTCGGGTTCCCACGTAGCCTCTTCCGTATTTTGGTTTCTCCACAGAACTTTTACCAGACTAGTCGTCCAGTTTCTTAGCACTTATTCTCTTGTATCAAGAATCCTGACAAGCTCTTCGTAATAAGACAGATCGGGTTCCATTTCTAATTCCTCTTATGTGAGTACATGCATTGGTTCAGGCATGAATTTACTCAACAGTTATACGTGGAACACATCATGAACTTTGGAGAGACTTGGCAGGAATGCCAAATGGTAAGCTACAGCCCCAATTCGTTCTAGAATTTTGAAAGGTCTGATGTACCTGGGACTCAATTTACACTTCTTACCGAAACGTATAACTCCCTTCCATGGAGATACCTTCAAGAAAACATGATCTCATACTTGAAATTCCAAATCCTTCCTTCGGTTATCGGCATATCTCTTCTGCCTACTTTGAGATGCTTTGATGTGGTTTTGGATTACATTTACCTTTTCCATTGTTTCCTCCACCAGTTCTGGGCCTACATGTTTTATTTCACCAATGTCACCCCAACAGGTTGGTGTGCGACATCTCTTTCCATAGAACTCTTCATATGGTGCCATCCGAATACTTAAATGGAAGCTATTATTATAGGAAAATTCCACCAGAGGTAAATATTGTTCCCACATACCCTGAAAGTCAAGTGAGAATGATCTCAACATGTCTTCTAAGGTTTGAATAATTTGTTATGATTTTCCATCAGTTTGGTTGTGGTAGGAAGTGCTCTAACGAAGTTCAGTATCAAGGTATTTCTGAATACTTTTCCATAATCTTGAAGTAAAATGGGGATCACGATCAGAAACAATCGATAGGGGTACTCCATGAAGTCTCATAACTTCAATAATATATAGTCTTGCTAGACGTTCTAGTGGTAGATCTTCTCTTATAGAAAGAAAATGTGCTAACTTGGTAAGATGATCAATAATAACCCATATTGCATCGTTCCTTCAAGGAGTCTTTGGTAGTCTCATGAAAAACTCCATCGTAATATTATCACATTTCCACTCAAGTATGGGAAGAGGTTCCATGACTTTTCCAGGCTGTTGCCTTTTAACTTTCACTTGTTGACAAACCATACATCTTGACACAAAATCAGCAATCTCCCTCTTCATGTTTTCCCACCAAAAATGTTCCTTCAAATCTCTATACATTTTGGTGCTCCCATGGTGTATAGAGAAATTGGAAATATGAGCATCATCCAAAAATTCCCTTTTTAGATCTGGTATATCGGGAACAAAAAGTCTCTTCCCGAATTTCAAAATTCCATCTTCATACACAAAGTCACTCAATTCCCAATCATTCACAGCTATAATCTTCTTTTGTAATTCTTCATCATTGGTCTGGGAACTCTTAATCCTTCCTATTAAAGATGGTTTGGAAGCCATTTGAAAAATCATTGATGTTTCACCTTCCATGGTTATTCTCATGTCCATATTCACTAGATCCATGAAAATTGGATCCCTTTAAATTCTCATATTGTTCAAAACTCCATGATATTTTCTGATCAAATCATCAGCCACCTTATTTTCCTTCCCCATGTTGTAGTGTATCATGAAATCATAATCCTTGAGTAATTCAATCCATCTCCTTTACTTCATGTTGAGTTCTTTTTTTGAGAAAATATACTTCAAACTCTTGTGATCAGTATAAATCTCACATTTTTCACCATAGAGGGAGTGTCCCCATATCTTCAAAGCAAAGATCACAGCCGCTAACTCAAGATCATGAGTAGGATAGTTTTTCTCATGAATTTTCAACTGTCATGATGCATAGGAAATAACCTCATCATTCTGAATAAGGACACAACCAAGTCCTTTCTTTGAAGCATCGCTATAAATAACAAACCCATCATTCCCTTATGGTAGAGTAAATATAGGATCATTGACTAATATTCTCTTCAGTTCTTCAGAACATTCTTCACACTCTTTTTTTCAAACAAATTTAACCCCTTTACGTGTGATCTTTGTTAATGGGTTAGCTAATCAGGAAAATTTATGGACGAAATGTTGATAATAACATGCTAAACCAATAAAACCGGGTACCTCAATTATACTCATCGGTGCAGGCCATTCTAGGATTTCCTTGGTTTTAGAAGGATCAATAGAGATTCCTTCTTTAGAGACAATATGGACATGAAAATAAATCTCCTAAATCCAGAATTCACACTTTCTAAACTTCTCTTATAATTCATGTTATCTCAGAGTCTTCAGGATAATGCGCAAGTGGTTATCATTATCTTCGTAGTTTTTGGATTATACCATGATATCATCAATAAATACCACCACAAAATCATAGAGATATTCCTTGAAAACTCTATTCATTAGATCCATGAATACAGAGGGTGCATTAGTCAGCCTAAAAGGCATTACTGTAAACTCATAATGCCCGTACCTGGTTGAAATGCTGTCTTCAGAATGTCTTCCTTCATCACACACAACTGATGGTATCCCGATAAAAGGTCAATCTTTGAAAAGTATTGAGATCCAAAAAGTTTCTCAAATAAATCAACAATGTGAGGTAGGTAATACTTGTTCTTTATTATTATAGCATTGATCTCCCTATATTCGAAACATAACCTCATAGATCCATCTTTATTCTTAACAAAAAGGACAGGGGCTCCCCATGGAGAAACACTAGGGCGAATAAATCCCTTATTACTCAATTTTTCTAGTTGTTTATTTAGTTCCACTTATTCCACAGTGACCATTCTATAAGGGGTCTTAGATATGGGCCTTGATCCAGGAATTAAATCAATGGAAAACTCAATTTCTCATTCTGGAGGATGTCTAGGTATATCTTCTCGAAACACATCTAAATATTCTTTCACAGTAGGTACATCCTCTATTTAAAAATTCTTTTCCTTACCCATAGTTATTTCATTCTCTTCCTCCCCAATAATTTAATTTAGTTGAGCTATTGGGGGTGAATCTTGGTATAAATTAGGTGGTGGTGATTCTTCTCTAAAGATAAGGTGTTTCTTATCATCATCATCAAAAATAGTAACCTCCTTATTCTTATAATAATTTTTTGCATCATGGTCCGAAATCCAATCTATAATGAGGATTATATCAAATTCAATCATAGGTATAATGATGAGATCCACAGAGAAAGAACATTTTTGTGCTCTAATGGAGACTGATTGCAAAACCTTTTTTCAAAGATACTTCCCTTAGGAGTTTTAACTGAAAACTCCCTTGTTAAATAAAATTGGAAATGTCTAATTTTCTTAGAAAACTGGGAAGATATGAAACAATGGGATGATCAAGAATTAAATAATGCATTTTATAAACTTGAGGAAACCATTAAATTACCTGCCACCACGTCTTTCGGAGCTTCTACCTCAGCAGTAGTGATAGCATAAGCTTGGCCTTGATCCCTTGGCCTTTTCTGAGGTAAGTTCCCTTGATGCTTAGGACATTCATTTTCATAATGTCCCATCTCCTTGAAATTGTAGCATTGGACATCAGTAGCTTCCTTATTCCCCTTGCAATCACGAGCTTGGTGGCCTTTTTCACCACACCTGTAACAGACTCCCATTCCATTGCAGAAAGTACCAGGGTGTATCATCCCACATTTACTATAGAATGTATATTCAAATTTTCCCTTCTTCCCATTATTTCCATTACCAGAGTGATCAATAGATCTCTTCTTCTCCTACTTTGCTTTAAATTCATAAGACTTAGAGAATTCGTTTTCTGTCTTGATAGCACATGAAAAAATATCTTCGTACAACAAGAAGGTTTTTGAGACTAATGCTCGACGGAGAAATGGTTTTAACCCATAAAAGATTTAATCAATATTAATTCTTTGATTATGTATATAATCTTCAACATACTTCGCTAACCTTGTAAAGTTCGCCTCATACTTTGCGACATTCTCATCCTCCTTTTTTGTCAGACTCAGAAATTTCCTTTCCATATCTTCTCGATGGTCACGAGGAAAATATTTTTATAAGAAAATATATTTGAACTCCCTCAATTCCATATTTGATACTCCATCATCGTCCTTTGTGTTTTGTATAAATGACCACCATTGATTAGCATCTCCAGTGAGGCAATAAACTGCCATGATAACTTTTTCCCTTTCACTACTACCCAAATCCTGAAATATTTTCTCTAGGGAATTTATCCATTGCTCAGTTACTAAGGGATTTCTTCTCCCATTGAATATTGGTGGTTTTTGCCTCATGAAGTGATCTAACATTGATCCTCCACACTGTGGATCAGTGTTCTCCATATGGGTAAGGTTATTATTCATAACCTGAGTGAGTTGTCCTAGTACGGTGATTAGCTGATCAGAACCAGTTGCATCACCAGCTCCACAATAATTATCTTGAGCAGGAGGTAAATCCCTACATGGAGTGCGTCCATCGATATGGTTTCCATTTCTTCCACTAGGTTCCATTTCTAAAAAATGACATAAACTAGGTCCGTTTATGAATCAAAATACATAATTCCATACTTGTAAAACACTTAACATAAATTTAACTATTTATGGATATAATCCATAATCATAAAATGTTTTCTTTGAGGAAGTATATACTAATAAATCCTTCATAATGGTTTGTAAATAAAATGATAATTATCCTAATCATATCCCTTGGGAGTGTTGTAACCAAGAGTGCAGCAATGCCCGTTGTCGTGCACCAGTTCCTGTTCGAGTCTAGATCAAAGTAGTGTTTTCGGGTTTTACCCCTAGGTACATCTATTCTAGAGCCACCTCTACCTGCTCGTATCCAAACAGGGATGTATTTCTCAGAAAACTCATAAAATCTCTACAATACCAAAATTCTAGGAACTTCTTCTATACTAATCCTCAAAGTCCATCTTAGGTCTATGTTCTCTAATAAGAGTTTATCTAAATCTAGCATCCAAGGTTTGTACTAAACTTCCTCTAATACAAGCTATAACACCCCAACCCCAGTTACCCAGAGTCGTTACATTATTACCTAACATTGGCATGATCACAAAAGATCAAGTCTTGAAAGACCGATTAGTTTAGTAGCCTTGGAATCACTAGATATATTCATAAAGTTTACATTACATCATAAAATGAAAACTACAACAATGTAGTCTCCGTAGTCCACACTCTTATCCCCTTATACTATCCCTGCAGGTCATTCATAAAATACTTCTTCACATCCTGGGAAAAATAAAACATTGAAAGGAGTGAGCTCAAATTCCCAGTAAGGATAACAATATAGGGGAAGCTTTCATAAATAAGCATAAATATTTAAGGCAATGTATAACTAAAACAAAATCCATTTAAACTTGAACTTCAGCATAATATGGAATAAATAAAATGAAATAATTCCATTTACTTATTCACATGGATATTCTACTAGTCGATTAATCACATGCAATATCAATAACCACTTTCATAATGATGGAATGCATAATTCTAGACTATCATAACCAAATAGTCAAGGCCTTGTGCCAAGACTACAAATAAGATTTGTCAATGCCTTGTGCCAAGACACTAGTTTGTCTCATGAGACCTAACGATGCATCGAGGATCTATATCAGGCTCCACCCGTCACTTATTAAGTCCAATGCATTCCTCATATGAACAGGTTTAAACATAACATAAACATTCGTATTAAAACTAGCATACGAAATGTCAATACTTTCTCCATAAACCATGAATGATATAAAAATAAAAAATCCACATTCAAAAATATCACAAAACCTTCAATATAATATGGAAGTTTTGTATCATAATAAATCAACTTCAAATAAGCTTAAAATCCATCAAAGGATGTTGACATAGATGAAATCAAAACTATTTGAGAGAAATATCTCTTTTTTTTGAAATAATTTAAAACTCACATAATTATAAAATAAAACATTTAATTTTAAAATATTCTTATAATATTGTAAGGGAAGATTCGATAATTTTATAATGGATGAAAATAGCCGCCCCCACCGTATATGTTAAAAAACAATATTACATTAATTTTGTCGAAAAGGATAAAAAGGACCTTGTTTGGAAAGCGACGGAAAGATTCCTTTATAAAAATCGTATAAAAAGTAAACAAAGGTATAAATTACTTTAAACCATAGTTTATAAAATAGTAATAATGATTTTAAATACATTTTTAAGAAACTTGGATGTGTATGATAAAGAGGTCCCAGTAGATAATTACGTATAAACAACCTCGGATAATGAAGAGATTGTGAAATAAACCCTTACCTTGTACTTTTCCTTAGTCGATGGTATGTTAACCTCCTGTATAATAGTTAAAAAATTGTTATTAATTTATACATGAACCATATACATAATTATGATATCATATATTATCTTCTATTATTTCATTGTTAATAATATTTTCGTATTATCGTCATTTTGGGTGTTAACTTACTCGTTTTCTTTTATATGTCTTGTTACATAAGTCTTGTTTGTTATGGATAGGTTGTATTTTATTCATATCTATAATGATATAAATTTCTTAAACATTACTTTTAATCATCAAATGATAATTAGTCTTGAATGGATACGATGGGGAATGAATCTCATCCCGTTCATGGAGACGGTAGTCCGTATGTACGCACGAGCGACAATGTCATTATTTTGATATTAAAATAATATATAATTGGATGGTATATTATATATAAAGAATCATTATCATGTTATATTTATTATTTACATGAATTACACATCAATATTATACCCATCCAAATAATAATATATTGAATAACAATTACACCACGACGTGGAGACGGTAAGCCGTACGTACGCACATATGGTGACATGTCATTCAAAGGATGGATAGAATACTGAATATGGTTGTACCATATTTATAATAACATTACAGTATATAGAATATAATGTATTTATTATTTTATAATGTAAATAACAAAGAAAGAAGATGTTGAAGAAGAAAGGAACTTGAAAGAGGGTGGTGAAAACCTTACCTCTTCTTCAGGTTCTTCCTTTTGATTTGATCGAAATGGATTCTTAAGATGGATTTATGATCACACTATGGCCTATAGGTTGAAGTGAGGGAAGTTGAGAGAGTATTTGGGCAGGTTTTGGCTGATCCAAAAGGCTTTGAATGTGTTAATTAGTGAGAAGTGTGAGTTCCCTTTTATAAGAGGGGTGAGGGGCACCTTTGGAAAATCTAGAAATATTGTTTTATAATAAATTCATATTCAGTTTATAATGGATCCAAAGTGTATTATTTAATTTTTAAGATGGGTATGGGTCTAAATTGTTTAAACCAACAGATTTTAGACAGGTTTGGGTCACTATATTAACCTTATCATTTATATTTAACTCTTAGTTAAATAGTTTGACATTTACCATGTCTCTTTGTATTTTTATATTATATAGTTAATAAACTTACTATATACCACCAAGAGACCCCCCAAGTGGTCCATTAATGATACATATATTATTATATAAGTCTCTTGGCCGAACCTTAGTTTTTTAGGAATTAAATATCAATTAATAATATAATATTTGTTTTAAAAACTCTTTTATGTCAATTTTGACACTATTTGGTATTTCATTTTTGTGAAAATAATAACAGCATAATTACTTCAAAAAAACATAATTAAATCAATACTAAGATTTCATATTAACCTATAAAATTAGTTTAATTCATAAAAAGTCTCAAATTACATTTATTTGGATATTTATAATATCAATTATTTTAATATTTCATTAATTAGGTAATTACTGCATCACCATTGTATCATAAATAAATTAAATTATTTAATGTCTAAAAATTATAAATAAAATAACATTATGTAGGAAATATTTTTATCTTTCTAATGAATATTTAAAATCGAATTTATCTTTTGTATAATCCAATATTGAAAATGTTTTAGTAATTAAACCTTGATTTTAACTCTTTTAACTCTTCTTTGAATTAAATAATAATAAATGTCCTAATCTAATCCAAGTGGACCTAAATTATAATATTGTATTACTAGGGTTTTTTTTGGTCGAGAAAAACTTTTACAATATCATTAGGACATGTTTCAGGGTAATATTAATATCATTTTACCTTTAATTACTATATTTACTTTTAACCGTGGTAAATAAAAGTTAAGTTACTATTCACCAAAAAATATTTTTATCTTATTGAATCACATTTTGCTCTTTAATATTAACCATGTATCTCGGATTTTTGAAATTCCACTCACAGAAGCGGTAAAATTAAGTTTTATGTGAATTTCCAAATTCTCCTAGGAGGTGGGTAAAAGACGGTGAAAAGTTCAATAAAATTTTTATATATCTAAAATTATTCTAAACTAACTCCAATGAATTACATTTAACTTATATATATATTATGTATCTATTTTGAACTTAATTAAATTTAAATAAAATAAATAATTACTTAAATAAAAATTCGGTTTTAAACTATAACTCAGTGTTTTTTACTATTCATCAAAAATTGAATGTTTTGAGAAAAATACCAAAAATTCACCATAAGATAATTTCAATATTCCGAATCTGAAAATAAAGTCCATTTTTAAAGGCATAATTTATAAAATTTCAAAAAGTGGGTATTACTATTCATAACGGCTAGTTTGATTGGTTGTGGTGTGTGTTAGAACTCGAAGTTGCGTACAACACACGCTACTGTATTATTAAAAGAGAAGTGTACCATGGAAGCTTGGGGTGTTACATTTTTTTAATTTAAATAGTTAGTTATAAAATTATAAATATATATAATTTATTATTAAAAATTAAAAAATTATAAATAAATATATATGTTTATATATTTAAATAATTATAAAATTTTAATAAATATATTTATTATATTTATAATTATATATATACTAATAAATATATATTTAATTATATAAATATATATAATTGTATAGATATATTTATAATTATATACAAATAACTTTAAATACACTTAGTTATAATTATAATTATATGTATAATTATAATATAATGATAAATATATTTATTATATTCATAATTATATATATATATATATATTAATAAGTATATATATAGTTATATAATTATATAAATATATATAATTATATATAATTATATATAATTATATAAATATATGTAATTATATAATTATATATTTTTGGGAATCATTTTTTTCGCATTTTCATATGGTCGGTTTAAGGGGTTGCCGGTACCCAAACATCACCATCCAGTAGCCCACATCACCACAAAACCACATTACAGGTTTCAAATTTCAAATTTCAAAAACCTATTCAAATTCAAAATCATCTGCCTCAAGCCACGACCTGATACCCCTGCGCTGACAGGCCGCATGTCTCGAATCAGAAACGTCAGTCTCCTTCAGCCCGCACGCCAAACGAGGGCCGAGCGACAGCCTCCATCGTCATGCGCCACCGTTCACCGGTACTGGAAAATCGACGACACCGCAAAGACGTCGTTCCTCTGGCATCCCACAAATCACCATCGGCAGATACACAGTGGGAACAAACAAACCAACAGCCATGCCACACATTCACCATGCCCACCAGAGAATAGTAGGGGAATCGAAATAACCGGAACGAAGATGAGCTGCACCCACGTCCGCAACACTATCACCTGTGGTCAAGAACAGACCACCGCGGAAGACGCCGACACCTACCAAGAAGGGTCCAGAGCGCTCCGTAGAGTATGTCGTAGACGAATCGGTCTTACACCCATATATCCAACCATAAGCACCGTCAATCTCACCGTAGCCGTAAGCCAGCAACCACCAGGGAACATCACCATCTCTAGCCAGAAAACACCAGATACAGCACCAGAAAACAAAAACTCACTTCAGCGAAAGAAAAACACAAACCAAAAACCCTAACCGTTGCAAGCAGCGGAAACCCGCAACCTAGATCTCATCGTCGCAACCCAGATCTCATTGCCGCCATCCTTATCAACCTCGAGAGTCGCCGCAAAACCCCAACCACCCACACCGGAGCTTTGAGCTTCGAACTCCGACCAGCACCGCGCCTCCAGCGAAAACCCTATCCCGCGAGAGGACCCGGGCAAGCTAGCTAGCGACGAGCGTGGTAGAGCCGGAGGAAACCCCAGAGCCACCGGATCTGAGTGAAGGAGTCGACGAGAACAGATGGAAGGAGGCGGCAACTGGGAGAGCCTTCGAGAATCGCAGCGCCCCTTACGGGCCCATCCCTTCTATAATTATATATAATTATAAAAATATATTTATAATTATAATGAAATATTTATAAATATATTTATTTATAATTATAATTATAATTATATATAATTATAATTATATTTATAAATATATATTTACAATTCTTTTAATATATTTTTAATTATATAAATAATAATTTTTTCATAATTATATATATTTTTATATATTTATATTTATTTATAATTATATTTATACATACTTATTAACAATTATTTAATTATATTTCCAATTATATAAATAATTATTCATAATTATATACATTTATATTTATTTATAATTATATACATTTAAATTTGTTAATTATATTAATTAAATTATTAAAATTAGGTCTTTATTATCGCTTTGTTAGCACTGATAAACATATGTTTTATGAGTGATGTAATTTTAGTGCTGATAAATATATGTTTTCTAAGTTATTTTTTAGTGTTGATAAAGATATATCTTTATCAATGCTAATAAAGTGCCTCTAATGATCATTTTTATCAATACTTATTATTTAATCACTAATAAAACCACTCCTTATCATCTCCTTTTTGAAAGTGCTGATAAAACACTTCTATGTCTTTTAAATAGAACCATAATAGAGTTCTCCAGCCTCACGCCATTCAAACTCTCACAGAACTAAAGCTTTGTCATCTCCCTCCCACAAACATATTATATGTATCAACACTTTCAAAACCCAAGGTAAGATACTTGTGATATGTCACTCCCCCTCGAACATCTTTGTTTTCTTTTTATTTTCACAAAGGGAATGAATAGCGCATGTGAGCTCTTATTTTTCCTCAATTTACCTCTCTGATTCTCCACCCAATCCCCCTTGCCTTTATGTTTATTTTTCTCATTCATTATAATTTCTCAATCTGATTACATGGAGCTCCTATTTGTGCACCGCAAAAACTCTACCCACTTATCATGTAAGGTGGTGACTGAAAATGATAAGTAGATAGTGTTTTATGGTGCATGGATGGTAACCAGAACCAAGTTCCAAGTATCCATCCTTCTCTGATGAATTAAACTAAAAAATAAATCTACCCATTTTCCTCCATTCTAGGTAGAATAACCCCAATAATTTTAATATCTCTTCATTTTTTATAATTTTATAGAAATTTTCAAATGGATTTAATTTAGTTTGTATGATTTTTTCCAATTTTTTATATTTATGGTTCTTGATAAAAATTATTTCCCAAAACTTTTTATACTTATACACACTCTTTATTTATATTCTATTTTTAATGTTTGTTCTAATTTTTTTCTTGTTATGGCATTAATAAGCTTTATATTTTTTAACATTGTTTAATAATTTTTTACATTCTTATTATATATATATTTTAAGGATATTGGTTTGTTATGTGTTTTATACATGTGATATGGTATGAACATCTGGGTAATGCACATGGATTATGGATGCACATTTGTACATGAGATATTGATGGTGCATAAGAGGATTGCATGCCAAATGAGTGGTGTGTAAGTAAAGATCAAGTGAGATTATTGAAGTGATTTTTAAGAATCTAGTATTACACCAACCATGATAATTGAAGAATGAGTATTATGATATCAGCATATTACAGGTCATGTCAGGAGCTTATACTAAGTTATGTGAAAAATTAACTATCACATATAAATGAAATTGACATTATAATATAACTAAAACATGGTTGGAATCAATTACTTACACGTCATCAGAAGTTTATATTACAAAAACACCCAACACATATTACATTACCACCAATGGTGTATGTCTATATCGACACAAGATATGCCATTTCTCCAACACCAATGTAGATAAAAAAATCAATACAACACAAATAGTATTGTGATGCTCAGATCTTCCAATACTTTTGAACTCCAACCTACTACATTGCATGCTTAATATGTAATATTAGTTTTTCTTCATGATATTTTTCTTCATTATCAAAAAATTAATGGCATTTGAATTCATTTAAAGGTTCTCTATGAAGGATCAAATTATTTTATAGATCATGAAAATGATAGTTGATTTATACAGTGCTTTACCATGTCGAAAAAGAAATGTTTTTTCTACATTATTTTTTAATGAAAGAATTAAATGAATACTACATATATATACATAAATATAGATACATTATTTAATATCTTCTCACACAATGATGTGTTAATATGTGAAATTGGATGATTGGTATCTATATTTATAAATGCGTTCATGTTTAAGGACAAATGGTGGTTTAGGAACTCAAATTCTATATCTTGAAGTTGGTTTTAAAATTTTTTTCTTAAAAATGGTATTCTGAAAATGGTATTTTAAAAGGATGGTAGTCCTTTAAAATTAAAATTCCCTAGTTGGTTTGTTTTAATTTCTTTCTATGATTTATAAAATTTTATTTAATTTTTTAAATCCTTATTATGATTATAGTGATAGTTTTTATGCCTCTTGGGTTATTTAAAATTTTTACTTTGATTTAACAAATTTAAGGTTTTAAAGTGGCATGTGGTGTTTAATTAATTTAATTTCTTGGCATGGCTTGTTGAAAGTCCCCTTTGATAAAATGTGAACTATATGAAATGGGAATGGAACATGGGAACCCAAAATCGAGACTTTTGATTTATTTGATTTAAATTTTACAGTTTCTCCAAATGTTGGGTTCTCAAGACCATGTGATTGGATCCTATCAACAGTTTAATCATCAAAAAAATATCAAAATTGTGTCCTAAGAATCCTATACCTGAAATTCCATCTCTCCCTCCATGTACCATGTCACTAAATTAATAAACACCAACTCCTCCCTCTTATTGATTTCAATTTCTCACTGCTTTTCCCGAATCTTGTATGTCTATTTAATCCTATAAGATATCATCAAATTAATACCATGCAAGATCTCTATGTTTTGAAATATATGAAAATTTAATTATATTCTTTTTAACTTTATATATATCACACCTTTATTTCCTTCAATGATTCCAACCACTATAAAACAATCACAATTCACATCATTCAGCTCTTATTATCTTAGAACAATGGATTCTTATAGCTTAAATGATTCTATAAGAATGACCTTTTATGGGTTCTATACTCATAAGTTTTTTTGTATTTCAGTACTTCATTAAATAATAATATTACTTTATAAAATAGGATGAATATAAATCGAAAATTTATGTATTTTAATCATATAACAAAAGAGTATGATGATTGAATAAAAGATTTCATCATGTTTACAAAAAATAATGTATATAACCCCTCTCAAATCCTTTTTACATGATTACATTGTTGTTATTCAAGACTAATTAGTCCATCATAGTTGGAAGACCACATTTTCTATATTAGAATAGATAAAATTTATAAATTTTAGGCTAAACCTTTAAAAAGTGAATATAGCTAGTTATTGGGATAACACTATGTTTTAAGGATCATCTGGTATGATTACAATTATGATCAATGA
The DNA here is from genome assembly GCA_963277665.1 of Viscum album. Lineage (NCBI taxonomy): Eukaryota > Viridiplantae > Streptophyta > Magnoliopsida > Santalales > Viscaceae > Viscum > Viscum album. Next base: position 346,345,392 of record OY728141.1, read on the forward strand.
AGAATACCATGTCAAGGATATGATTATAGGTATGAACGATGATGAATATCATAGTAAGAAAATGATAATAATGGTTGAATATGAACTTCTTGATTATCCAAAATTATTTGAGAAGTCAAATATTTTTGAAAAGGTTACATTGTATGATGGTTCTACTAAATATACATCATTTTCATCCTTACTAAAGCTATATAATTTCAAATCTAGAAATAGATATAGTGATGCCAATTTTGCTGAACTACTTTCTCTCTATAATGATATTCTCCTATAAGATAATGAGCTTCCCTACTGAACATATAATTCTAATAAAATTCCATATTCAATGGTTATGATCACTAAAATAATACATGTATATAAAAATGATTGTATAATGTTAATTAAGGGCCAAAAATCACTTGAAAACTCACAAAGTGTGGTTTTTATCAACACATGAATGATGAATCAGGTCCTATGAAATCTATATGGTACTTTTCAATCGTTCCAAGGTCTAGGTGCATATATAAAAGTGAGGAGACTGTAAATAAATTGATGTGACACATAGATATAACAAATAATGATAGGAAACTTTTTCACCCAACATACTCTCCTTAGTAGAATATAATTAATCACGAGTATCCAGAATTTGAAAACAAGAAAAGAAATCTTCATCTCATTTTATCTACAGATGGAGTGAGCCCCTTTGTTTTTTAAAGAAGTAATCATATTACATGGTTGGTTATGTTGGTAAATTATAAATTTCCACCAATATTATGCATTAAACAAATATACATCATTTTATCTCTTCTTATATAAGGAAAAAACAACTGGGTAATGATATTGATGTTTTTTGGCTCCATTGATCAAAGATTTGAAATTATTATCAGATTTAAGTGTAATATTGTATGATTCTTATAGAAATTAAAATTTCGTCTTGAGATAAATGTTGTATTAAATGATAAATAACATTATTAATTATGAAAAAAATTCATGATATATAATTAACGGAATTAAAGGGTGTCCCTTTTATAAAAAAGTTACATAGTCAATTAGGTGAAAACATTCCTTGAAGAATGTGTTTCAACAAAATCATAGATTTCTTCTCCAGTGACATAAATACCAATTTTGGATGGCATCATTTTATGAGAGTTTAGAATAAGGTACATCACCATCTCCACTATTAGGTGATCAAATGTTTAATAAAGAAAATTATGTGTACCCAACTTTTAGTAAAACGTTTTTGAAAAACCTTACAAAAACCAGTTTGAGAAACAGACATGTTTTTTTGAATTGCCATACTGGAATAATTTGTAAATAAATCATTTTTTTGATGTTATACAAGTGGTAAAAAATTATGTTATAGTTTCACTGATACATTACTAAATGCACCCATCAAAAACAAAAGATGGAATTAATACTAGGTTGGAAATTATTTACATGGGGATACAGGAATAATTAGCCCAAGGAATAGTGAAAAATAAAATTTTCTTCCTACTGCTACTTACAATATTTCTAGTGTAGAGAGATATCAATTTATTAACTTCTTGAATTATGTAAAGCATCTATAGGGGTATTCATCAAATATTAATAATTTCATGTTAGTGAATAATTTGATGTTAATTCTTTGAAATCATATAACCCACATTTTTTGATGTAATATCTTATTCCTATAGCTTTACATTGTATTTTCCCCAATAATTTTTGTCATAAATTAACCAATATTTATTTCTTTTTAAAAACTATATGAATCCAAGTTATATATATGGTGAAATTTTTAACTATGAAAATGTAAATTGATGTCATTTCATGTGAATTGGAAATTTTCTTCCCACAAAAATTCTTTGATAAGATCATTCAATTGATGGTTCACATGGCCAGAGAGATTTGACTATGTATTATTATAATTTATAGATGGATGTACTTCATTTAAATGTATATGAATATTTTGAAAGGAAATTTCAAAATTTTAATTCCTCCAGAAGGTTGTATTGTGAAGTGATATGTTGCTAATGAAACCGCTGAATTTTTTACCGACTACTTTTCAAATGTGAAAATAATTGGTCTACCGAAATCTCTTCACACTGAGAAGCTTGTGGGGGAAGTAATTTCTTGAATATGTTTTTTCACAATTACTATTACAGAGCAGAATCATGCTCAACATTACATGTTTTCAAAGATTTTATATGTTTCACTATTCATTGAAACCCACAAAATACTTCTTAGTCATTTTAATCCATTAGGGGATGAAACGTGGATATGAAATAAACATAATCAATAGTTTATAATATGGCTTCAAGGCCATGTTTTTAAGGGATCAAATAAAAATATGGATAAAATTTTAGAACAACTACAATGGATATATAGAGGACCAAGTGTGCATGTATTATCTTATAACGGTAATGTAAGTAATGGTTATAAATTCTATACAAATGAAAATGATAAATGAATTACCATACAAAATAGTGGATTTAAACTTGTAGATGAAGTGATTAATGTGTTTAGTACCTAGGAAAGACGTCCAATTTATGTGAATATTTCATATTTCTTTATCATTAAAAAATTTTAGAATTAGATTATACAACATTACAATTGTCGATTTTTCAGTGAAAGTGGGTTGATAACATGAGTGATGTTAAAATTGATGAATAGAGATTCATGAAAGTGGATTTTAGTATGGAATGGTACCAAGATTAACTATTTATAATGGAATCACTGGTAATACAAGTATTTTATGATCCAGATCCTTGAAACTGAATGTGGTCTATTGTTCTGTTATTGACCATGTAACACCCCAAACATTTCATGGTATGTTCCTATAGAATACATTCTATTCATTAGATATCATATATTGGATGAATAACTAAGTCTATTATTAAACAAAACATTATAGGAGAAATTTATAACCTATCCATTAAACTTAAATTTTCCACTTCTATGTTTTAGGTTTCCAAAAATGGACATCTATTGTTGTGACTAGTAAGTTATTTGAAGTCTGATAAAACCAACTTGTTTTTTAGTGAATAATAACATAAAATTATGAATAGTAATATTAATTTCAATATAACCCTAATGAATATTAAATTTTATTATTATTTTATTTTCTTAAGGATTTAATATAATGGCATCTTGGATAATTTTTCAATGCGATATAAAAGTAGTTATAGAATTAAAATTGTTAATTTTTTAATTTAGTATGATTTTATTTAAAAATTAAATTAATAATATTTAGAAAATTATTAACAAAAAATGGAGTTCATTTTTTAATACTATAAGTCAAAAAAATTAAGGGTGATGTTTTGGTAATTTTCTGAAATTCTAGAATTTTCGATGAATTGTAAAATACGGTAAAATACTGTATATTCAAATTATTAGTAAAATACACTATTTATGACATAATAAGTGATGTGAGACCACTTTTTTTGAACTCACAAGCCATTATTACTATTTGGTTCATATTAATTAGGATTATTCATAGTCTTAAGAAAAAAATATTATAATAATGATTAAAATAATAAAAAATACCTCCTCTCCTCCACTATAAATACCACCCTCATTCCCCTCTTACTCCCACACCTCTCAAGCCTTGATCCCTAATTAAGTTATGCCCAATAATCCTTAAAAGACTCTTTCCCACGTTCTAGAGAATTTTTTCTCACCAAAAGGCCAAAACTAAAGTCCTTAAGAGGGATCTCAAGGAGAGAAGATCAAGAGGTAAACATCCTCTTTTGTTTTCTTTCTTTTATTTCATTTTATGTCATTATTTTTAATTACCTTTGATTTATGTTGGAATATTTCATTTAATATCCCCACTAATGCACATATTATGTAATACGGATGAGATACTCACTTTCTCACATCAAACTATTTTATAAAATTTTATGTGACGTCGTTAGGCTGCCAAATTTTCGTGGGAGATTTCTCAAGGTTTCTTCTATTTTGAGTTCCTTTATTTTATAATTATTTCCTTATATCTTGTAATAAAAATTATATTATAATTAAAATACCTTAAATTAACTTTAATTTTATTATTCTGATTCAATATTTCATCATCATCTATTTTTCCCCTCCTATTATACTAAAAATGAAAACATTGTCTGATATGTGTTAATTTTTCACATTCAAGGACGACGGGTTCTCAATTTATATTAATATCTTTAATACTATTCATGAAACATTTTTAATGGTTGAACCAGATCATAATATTTGTATTTTACCTTATAAAATGTTCTTTAATCCTTACACACTCATAATATAAAATAATAATACAAAACAAGTTAATTATGAACAAAACTGCCAAGTTAATCCAAACGCTTGTAATTAACTTTTAACTAATGAATAATCATCATGGTATATGACCCAAAAATCATTATAATATCATTAATATCTCTGTAATGTCATTAATAAAATATATTACCAATTCTTGATGTTTAACCACACATCAAACAGACTTCCATTCATGAATACAAGTAAATTGATCATGAAAACCAAGGAAGAAAATGCATCGAAAATAAATACAATTGAACCTCTTTAACCCATAAAAAGTGACATGAATGAACCTAATAAAGTTATAATAAATAAATAATATGTATATAAGGTTATTTAATTATTAATTAATAAATCTAAATTTGATTATTCAAGTCATTAAAACAAATGAAGAACACACTCGAGCATAAGGTAAGGGGTTTCTCATCTCACTTTTAATTCTGTTATATTTCCATTATTAACCACTTATTTCTTGTATGGGGTATATTTATACTGAAATTTAATATATAATTACATGATTATATTTTTATTCAAGGTATTAATTGATTATTTTGGTGATTATTGACTTTTGGTCATACGATTCAATTGATTACAATATGGTAAGGGACATTGACTCAATTTCCATTTCATTGAGACATTCTTGGTATTGTGTACCTAATCGTTTTTATGTGGTGTATCCACTACACATTTCAGATCATATTTAATTTTCAATTGTAAATATATAATATATCCATATTCTGATTTCATTGATATGGGTATTTTCTTAAGTCGTATACCCTTTTACATACAGTGTTTATTTGGAAAGTTATTTTAAATACAAAAATATTGATGAATCTATATTCATTACTCTATACGGATATTGAGAAGGCATATTGTACTTGTATTTAATATATGTATAAATAATGATTTGGAATTTCAGTGGTGGTTGGGGCCCGCTATAGACCCTTGATGCATTGATAGGTCTCATGAGACAAATCAGTTGGCGACAAACCCTTCGAGTTTGTTTCCAAAAATCAGGCTGGTTTCTACCAATAGACATAAACCATTTCGATAGTATTGTCGTATCTTGTACTAGATATTTGAATTCCAAATAATAAGAATATATCTTTATTCATTTTCATTTATTACTATCCACTAGGTCTTCACTATGACAAAATCTATGTATGTAGTTTCATACTCAGTTTATTAATGGCATGTGTTTTCCATTTATTCACTGTGCCATGTTGATTATGTCAAATTGTTAATGATTCACTTTTTATTGATTCATACTTCTCATATTTGTAATCTTTACTGAGTATTTGATCTCACCCCTTTCATTTTATTACCTTCAACAGGTTATGAAGATGGGACTATTTATTGAGTTCTCATGGATGAGGTTTATTAGTTTTTTCTATGTATTGTTTTTTTACCTTTTACAATGTAATTTGAGTTACATATATGTATCTAGTTTCTTCAAGACTACTATATTGATCATAATTTTGGGGTTTTCTTTCCTTTTAACCATGTCCATGAAACAAGTAATGCACCATCTTTGGTCAAGAGGGATCAGGGTGTTACAGTTGGTATCAGAGAAAGTTTAGTAGAAAACATGGAAACTACATTTGAAAATGTAGATTATAGAACAAATACCTAAGGTGGTATTTGAGGAAAAACATACTAGAACGTCCTAGAATTTTTGTAGGGAATAAATTATGTAAATATTTCTGGGAAATAAATCCTTGAATGGATACAAAAAGATATAGGTGGCTCTGCAACAGATGTACCTAGGGGTGAAAACTTCAACAAGGAGTTTCAGGCTTGACCCAGGGTATCCTGGTACATGAAAAAGGTCCTTTCTGCACTCTTGGTATTGACACTCCCAGGGGATATACTTAGGATAATTCTAATTTTCTCTACAATCCATTATAAATTATTTTAATGTAAATTTTTCCTCCGAGAAACGATGTTTATGAGATTAGTTATGCATAGAATTTAAATCTATGTTAAGTGATTTTATATTTGAAATTCATAACCTAATCTAGTGTATGACATTATTTTGAAATGGATCCTAATAGAAGAAGGGGAATCAATACTCATGGGAAATGTAGGGATCTCCCCACTGATCAAGTCAACATAGTCAATGTTGGAGCAGATTGAATCATGATCATATTAGAACAACTTACTCAGGTTTGGATGAATAACCATTCCACACCTGTGTTGGATTGTTTCATGTGGCAGAAGCCACCATATTTCAATGGGACTACTAATCTAGTGGTTTCTAAGTAGTAGATCAAGTAACATGAAAATATATTCATGGAATTAATATGCAATGAAAATGAAAAGGTAGTGATGGAGGTATATTGTCTCAAGGGTGACACTGATCAATGGTGGTCTGTGGTCTATAATACCACTGAGGAATAAGAAATAAAATATATGAAGTGAAGGAAATTTAAGGAGATATTATTCAAAAAATATTTCCATTGTGAGCAACGAACCGAAATGAAGAAGAAATTCTTTTGCTTAAAGAAAAGAAAAGAAGACAGTGTTTCAAATTATGAGGATACCTTCACAAGACTATCTAGGTATGCTATAGATTATTTATGAAACTCAAAAGACAAGATTGATAATTTCTTTTAATGTCATAAGACAAGTCTTTGAAGGGAACTGGATTCTAAAAAATTTCATCATATTATGAAATTGTATCAAGATCCATCAAAACAGATAAGGAATTTTCTAGATCAAGTTTGTTTAAGGGAAACCAATATAAGAAGTGGTACTCTAATAACCAAGGAAAAGGTGAAGTGCCAAAGAAGAACAAGGAAATGAATAAATTCCCATTATGTGAGAACTATGGAAAGAAGCATCCTGTAAAATGCTTCAAAGGCATGGGAGTCTGATATAAGTGTGGATAAAAGGGTCATCGATCTAATTAATGTAAGGGTAAGAAACAAGTCGATGATGTTAAATACTAAAATTTTATAGAGATGAGACACTATAAAAATGAGTTCCCTAATATCCAAGGAAACATTCCCCATAAAAGGCCATAAGATAAAGGTAAAGCTTATGCAATTAAAACCATAGAGGTTGAGGTTTCTAATGATGTAGTGTAAGGTACTCTAATTATTTCCTCAAACTCAGACAATGAAATATTTGATTCTGGATCATCACATTTATTTATATCTTCCCAATTTTCCAAGAAAATTATACATGTCTAGTTTTATTTAATAAAGTATTTATTAGTTAAAACTTCTAGTGGATGTGTCATTGCAATAAAGGGGTGTTGATTAGTCTCTATCATGATACATAAACGTGCTTTAGTTTCTAACATTATCATCATACTAATAATTGACTTTGATATAAATCTGGGTATGAATTGGCTATCAAATTATGATGTGAAGGTATATTAAAAGAAGAGGGAAGTTACAATTTTTGAAAATTGTGTAGAATCTGTTATCTTTAAAGTATAAACCTAACCATCTTATTCTTATCTAGATCCTCCCCCAGTAGCTCTCCTGAATGTGATTCTTGGAGAGGAAGAGAACCCAATATCTAAGGTCAAGGAAATAAATATTCGAATTGAATATGTGCATATAGTGAAAAAATACATTGACATATTTCCAGATTATTTACCTGGACATCCTCCAGAGTGGGAAGTTGAGTTCTCAATTGATTTAATTCTTACTGCAAGACCTATATCAAAGACTCCCTACAGAATACCCACTATTGAATTAGTGGAGCTGAAGAAAAATCTAGAAGAATTTAGTGACAAAGGATTTTATTTGACCTAGTGTTTCTCCATGGGGAGCCCCTATCCTCTTTGTCAAGAAGAAAGATGGATCCACGAGGCTATGCATTTATTTTAGGGAAATCAATGCTATTACAATAAATAATAAGTATACTCGGCCAAGAATTGATGATTTATTTGATCAACTTCATGGATCAAAATATTTCTTGAAGATTGAGCTTCGATCTGGATATCATCAGCTATGTATGAGGAAGGAAGATATTCCAAATATAATGTTTCAAACCAGGTATGGGCATTATGAGTTTATATGGATGCCTTTTGGACAGACTAATGCACCATCTATTTTCATGGATCTAGAGAATAGATTTTTCAAGGAATATCTTGATGACATGGTTATAGTCTTTATTTATGATATCCTCATATATTCCAAAATCTAGGAAGAACATGAGAATCACATGAGGATTATTCTAAAAACTATTAGAGTACATTAATTATATGGAAAGTTTATGAAGTGTGAATTTTGGATTTAATCAGTTTCCTTCCTTATACAAATTGTCTCTAAGAATGGAATATCTGTTGATCCTATGAAGAAAAAGGTTGTTCAAAAAATTGACTACTCCAATGAACCTAACTGAGGTTTGTAGTTTTATTGTTTTATCATATTATTATCTATGTTTCATTCATAACGTCACCTGTTTACCTAAACCAATGACCAAGATCACCCAAAAAAGGGTTAGGTTCATATGGAAAAAGGAATGTGAAGAATGTTTTAAATAATTTAATAAGATATTAGTGGATGGTCCAATATTGTCTCAACCATTAGGGAATGATGGATTTGTGATCTATAGTGATGCATCAAAGAAAGTTCTTGGTTGTGTCCTTATGAATACTGGTAGATTGATTTCCTATGCATCTAGGAATCTAAAAAAACATGAACAAAACTATTCAACTCCTGATATTGAGTTTTTAGTGTTAATATTTGATTTGAATATTTAGAGACATTACCTCTATGGAAAAAATGTGAGATATATACGGATCATAAGATTTTGAAATATATCTTCTCATAGAAATAACCCAAAATGAGAAAGTGTATATATATTAAGAAACTAAAAGATCATGATTGCACAATAAACTACCAGCTGGGGAAGGCAAATAAGGTGGCATATGCTTTAATTAGAAAGAACCATATAATTTTGAACAAGATGGGAGTTGAAAGAGATCCTTTGTTCATGGATCCAGTAAAGATGGATATGGGAATTATCATGGTAAGTAACACCTCGTCACTCTTTTAAATGGTTTCCAAACCTTCTTTACTGGAAATGATAAAAATTTCTCAAACTGATGATGAGGAGTTTAATAATAAAATTAAAGCTGTAAATGATGGGAAGTTGATTAACTTCATATATGAAGGTGGAATTTTGAAATTTGAAAAAAGGATTTGTGTTCCCTCTATTCCTGATCTAAAGAGGGAACTATTGGATGATGCTTATATATCTAATTTCTTTATACACCCTGGTACCACAAATATGTATAGAAATATAAAGGAACATTTTTTGTGGGACAACATGAAGAGGGATATTTTTGATTATATGTTGAGATGTTTGGTTTGTCAATAGGTGAAAACTGGAAGACAACATCAAGGAGGATTCATGCAACCACATCCTATACCGATATGGAAATGAGATGATATTACAATGAAATTTTTCATGGGGAAATCAAAGACTCAAAGAAAGAATTATGTGATATGGGTCATTGTTGATCGTCTTACAAAGTCATCACATTTTTTGCTATAATAAATGATTTATCATGTGAACCTTTAGAAAGACTATATATTAATGAAATTGTAAGACTTCATAATGTAACCTTGTCAATTATTTCTAATCATGATCTACATTTTACATAACAATTCTAGAAAAGTCTTCAGAAGGCCACTGATACTGATCTTTGTTTGAGCATTGCCTACCACCCACAAACTGATGGACAATCAGAACAGACTATTCAAACTTTGGCAGACATGTTGAGGTCTTGTTAACTTGACTTTCAAGGTATGTGGGATCAATATTTACCTCTCATAGAATTTTCCTATAACAATAGTTTCCATTCATGTATTTATATGGAACCATATAAAGTGTTATATAGAAATAGATGTCATACACCAACGTGTTGGGATGATGTTGGTGAAAGAAAGCTCATAGGCCCATAACTTGTCGAGGAAACAATGGAAAAGGTGAATATTATCCAAAACCAAATCATAACATCTAAAGTAGGGAAAAGATATATGCTGATAATATAAATAAGTATTCGGAAATTCGAGAAGGATATCATGTTTTCTTAAAGTTATCTTCATGAAAGGGTATTATATGATTCGATAATAAGGGTAAATTGAGTCCCAAGTACATCAAACCTTTTGAAATTCTGGATCGAATTGGAGTTTTAGCTTACTGATTGAAAATGTCATCAAGTCTCTCCAAAGTTCACAATGTGTTTCATGTATCAATGTTATGTAAATACATTCCGGGCCTAACACATGTACTCACCTATGAAGAAATTTAACTTGTGCCCGATATGTCTTAATATGAAGATTCTATCAAAATTCTTGATACCAGAGAACAAGTGTTGAGAAATCAGATGACTCGTCTAGTAAATATTCTTTGGAGGAACCATAAGATTGAGGAAGCTACATGGGAACCTGAGGATGTTATGAAGAAGAACCACCCACATCTTTTTAGTGGCCTTTATACATAAAATTTTGAGGATTAAATTTCTGATGGAGGGAATAATGTAACACCCCAAATAGTTCATGGTATGTTCCTCTTAAATACATTTTATTCATTAGATATCATATATTTCACAAAGTACTAATCCTCTTGTGAAACAAAAATTTATAAGAGAAAGTTATAACCTACCCATTAAACATAAATTTTCCACTTTTGGGTTTTGAGTTTAAAAAAATGGGCAAGTATGGTTGTGACCAGAAATGTTATTTGGAGTCAGATAAAACTAACTTGTTTTTATGGTGAATAGTAACATACACTTATGAATAGTAATATGACCCTAATGAAAAGTAAATTTTATTGTAATTTTATTTTATTAAGTCTTTAATATAATGACATCTTGGTTAATTTTTCAATGTGATATAAAAGTTGTTATAGAATTAAAATTCTAATTTTTGAATTAAGTGTGATTTTATTTAAAAATTAAATTAATAATATTTAGAAAATTATTTTCAAAAAATGGAGTTTATTTTTTAATTATAAATGTTGAAAAATATTAAGGGTTAATTTTTGGGAATTTTCTGAAATTCTAGAATTTTTGAGGAATTGTGAAATACTGTAAAATAATGTATATTCAAATTATCAGTAAAATACAATATTTATAAAATCGTAAGTGATGTAAGACCACTTGGTTCTAACTCACATGCCATTATTACTATTTGGGGTCACATGAATTATGATTATTCATAGTCTTGATCAAAAAAATTATAATAATGATTAAAATAATGAAAAATACCTTCTCTCCTCCACTATAAATACCACCCTCATTTCCATCTTCCTACCACACCTCTAAAACCATGATTCTTACCTAATTTTTTCCCAATACTCCTCCCAAGACACATCCCCAATTCCTAGAGCTTCCGTTCTCACCAAAAGGCCTCAACAAAAGGCATTCAGAAGGATCTCAATGAGAAGAGATCAAGAGGTAAACATCCTCTTGTTTTCTTTCTTTTCTTTCATTTTAGGTTATTATTTTAAATTTCCATTGTATTATGTTGGGATATGACATTACATATCCCCCTTACTTCCCATATTATTTAAGACTGATAAGATACCCCTTTCTCACATCAAACTATTTTATGAAATTTTATGTGACGTCGTTAAGCTGCTAAATTTTCGTGAGAGATTTCTCAATTTTTCTTCTATTTTATGTTCATTTATTTTATAATTATTTCCTCATATACCCTCATCCAAATGCTATGATAATTACATTAACTTATATGAGATGGAATTTTATTATTCTAGTGTAATATTTCATCATCATCTCTCTTTCCCCCTCCTCTTCAATTGAAAATGAAAACACCGTCTGAGATGTGTTAATTTATCACATTGAAGGACGACAGGTTCTCAATTTCAATTAATATCTTAAAGACTATTCATGAAACATTTTTAATGGTTGAACAAGATCATAATATGTGTATTTTACCTTATTCAATATTTTTTAATCCTTACACACTCATAATATAAAATAATAATACAAAACAAGTTCATTATGATCAAACCACCAAGTTAATCCAAATGATTGTAATTAACCTTTAACTAATGAATTGTAATCATGGTATATAAAATAAAATCATTATAAGATCATTTATATCTCTGTAATTTCATTACTAATATATATTTACAATTCTTGATGTTTAACCACACAACAAATGTACTTCCATTCATGAATACAAGTAAACTGATCATGAAAACCAAGGAAGAAAATGCTTCCAAAACAATAAAATTGAACCTCTTAAACCCATAGAAAGGGCCATGAATGAACCTAATAAGGTTATAATAAATAAATTAAATGTATATTATGTTATGGACTTATTAATTGATGAAGATAAATTTTATTATTCAGGTTATTAAAAAAAATAAAGAACACACTCAAGCATAAGGTAAGGGGTTTCTCATTTCACTTTTAATTCTGTGATATTTTCATTGTTCACCACTTATTTCTTGTATTGGTATATTTTTACTACAATTTAATATATAATAACATTATTATATTTTTATTCATGTTATTATATGATTAATTTGGTTATTATTGACTTTTTTCAGACGATTCAATTGATTACAATATGGTAAGGAACGTTGTCTAAATTTCCATTTCATTGTGACGTTCTGGGTATTGTGAACCTAATCATTATTATGGGGTGTATATATAGACCATTTGAGATCGTTTTTCATTTTAAATATTAAATATATTATTTATCCATATTCTGGTTTCATGGATATGAGTATTGTCTTAAGCCATATACCCATTTACATACGGTGTTTATTTGGAAAGTTATTTTAACTATAGAAATATTGATAAATCTGTATTCTCTACTCTATATAGATATTGAGTAAGAATATTGTACTTGTTTTTAATCTATTTATAAATAATTATTTGTACCTTCAATGGTGGTTGGGGGCCACTCTATCCCCTTATTGAATCGACAGGTCTCATGAGACAAATAAGTTAACAACAAACTCATCGAGTTTGTTTCTAAAAATCAGACGGGTTTTTGCCAACATACTTAATCTATTTTGATGGTATTGTGGTATCATGTGACAGATAAATGATTTTAAATTAATAATTATATATATTTATTAATTTTTATTTATTAATTTCCATGAGGTTTTCACTATGAAAAAATTTAAGGATGCAGTTTCTTACTCAGTTAATTAATGGCGTGTGTTTTCCATTTATTCACCTTACCATATTGATTATGTAATATTACTTACGATTCACTTATTAGTGACTCATGATTACAATATTTTTAACCCTTAATGATCATTTGATCTCACCCCTTTCATTCTTTTATCTTCAATAGGTTATGAAGAGGAGACTATTTATTGAGTTCGTGTGGTTGTAGTTTATTAGTTTTTGTTATGTATTGTTTTTTGTTACATTTTCCAATGTAATATGAGTTACATATATGTATCTAGTTTCTTCAAGACTACTAAACTGATATTTACTTTGGGTTTTCCATTCCTTTTAACCATTCTAATGTAATAAGTAATTTACTGGCTCCAGTCAAAAGGGGTTAGGGTGTTGCAGACCAAAACCTCTGAAGGTACAGATGTCAATTAAACTAAGGATGACTCTTTCATTGGGATGTTGTAATAATTGTGTAGTGGCACCAATTACATGGGTTCTTGTATGTAAAAGGATACCACAATTAATAAATTTATATATAATTTAGGGTCTAAACCCCTTCAACCATTAAAAAATATAGTTTAATATTCAGGTTATCTTTTTATGTAATATAGATTTCAGTACCTCATATTATTATTTGATCACTGCTTCATTTATGTAATCTATATTAAATTTTCAACTAATTCTAAAAATAATAACTTTTTCAAATATTTATTCTTCTAGTCCTGAGGAACAATGGTTTTCTCAACATGATGATGCTCCCAATGCAGAGTACCAACAACCTTCTTCACATTCCATTACTACCAATATGTAGGAACAACATATTAACAATGTTAAATTCATAGAAATGGTAAATGAGGTATAACGAACCAGACATACCATGTATATATATAATAATTTTCAATTAATATTAATTGCATTATAAAAACCCACACTTGAGGAATATAATATTTTATTGACTTTGGAAACTTGTAAATATAAACAATAGTCTATAAGTGAGCTCCATTATATCCCACTATGTTCTTCACAATAAGAAAAATTATTATACCTATAATGCATAATATAATTATTCATAACCTAATGAAATAAAACATTACAAACTGTGATATCAGATGCTAAGTAAGGGTAAAAAAGTTATATAGGTAAGAATAAAATGAGAATGAGGGTATGATAACATGATAATACCATTTGAAATGCATACCCTGCAAATCAAAGATCACAATCTTGAATCATGGCATAAATATTTTAATTTTATAAGACATTAATCATATGAAAATCAAAAACATAATCCCTGAGAGCATAATATTGACATAAGGTAATGAAATTTTATCATACACATAATTAAAGAAAATTGTTTCCATACTATTCAAGGCTCACTACCAAGGCCAATATAGCAGACAAATTCCTTTACCATACTGGATTCACTCCCTATTCCAACCATACCTTACTGTATATGGTTCACTCCTTATTCCATCCATGTCTTGTGTATTGGGTTTACACTCTATTTTAGCCAAGTTTATCTCTTGAGATATATAAATCTTAACACAATTTAGGGGAGGAAGATATAGGTCCCACCATCACATAATGATAACCATATTTATCTTTGCAACCTGATCACAAACATTAATCATATCATAACCAATGAAATGAAATGGGTATTATGAAAATTTTATCATATCATAAATTTTGTAAAATTTATGGGTTTCATAATCATTTCATCATATAATAAACCATGAAAAGAAGCGGGTTTCATGAGCATTTTATCAAGGTATAACCCATGGTAGAGAAATAGGATTAATAAACATCATGTCATAAAAACATAAAGTATTAAATGAAAAAATATGAATGGTATCCATGGATAATTTCCCTAGTAAGAAATATGTCAAAACAATGGATTTTAATATTAGATGTAAAATAATTTCAAAATATCATTTTACAAAATTGAGGAAAATATCCTTTCTAGTTTGAAAAAAAAAATTAATACATTTTGAAAACATTTTTCTTTGAGAATAACCTTTAAAGCACATAAAAATTTTTAAAAATAATTTAACATAATTTTTAAAAATAAAAAATTTTAAAAATCATTTTTTTTTTTTAAATTATCTTAGAATATCATTTTTTTTAAACACCTTTACAAAACATACTTTTAGAAGGGTATATATTTCCAATCAAAAAGGGAATGAAGTTGAATTTTCTTAAAAAATATTAATTAATTTGAGTACCAAAGAGTCAAAAAAAATTGTACCATTAAATTAAGATATCATGAATAACTAGAGGATGATAAAATTCGTGATAAATTCCTAAGAGGTAGATCATGGGATATCAACATTGGAGACATAATCATAAACAATCCCGATAAATGATGTGATTGTAACATAAAATCTTTACCACTTTGGTGAAATTGAATCATAATAATAATAAAATAATCACATAAAATGGAAATTAAAATTTCATGAGGGTTAATAAATTAATGATTTTACAAGTCAAAGGGTCTATATAAACACCTCGTGAAAAAATATAAGTGCATAACATAATGTACATCACAAAGAAGGAAATTTGGGACAAAAATCCCATATTAGTTTGGTAACTTTTGAACTATAAACCCTATGTAAATGAGTGTAATTCCCCATGATCTTATAGTATGTATATTTTTATATAAATTTAATCTCTTTTGAAGATTATGTTGTATAGAACATTGATCTTAAGATATCTCCAAAATATTATTATTTTAACATGGTGGTTATAACTTAGCCATTAAATTGGTGGGAATAAAAATTATTAACCACATTATTAAATATATAATTTTCAAACTCATTGATAATATATTAATTTATTTTTATAAAATAAATGCATAATTTTTCTTAAATTTTTTTTGTTCTCCAAATAAATGTTTTCTTCAAAAAATGATTTTTATTTCTTTATATGAGAAAATAAATATAATTAATTTTTTAACGTTTAGAAAATTTATTTTATAAAATGAACTTCATTTTTATATTCATAAAGTAAAAAAATTACATTAGGATTAGTTTTTTATAATCTTCTAAAAAGATTAATTTTTTGGTGAACAGTGAAACATTTTGATTTTTATAAAAATGGAATTTATTTTCATTAAATTAATCAATGTAAAATTCATATTATGTGTTGAATATGGTTTACTTTAATATAATTATTTTTTATATATATTTCATAAAATTAAATTCTTTTTAATATTTTTAACTTTATTTTAGAATAAGTTTATTTTTGGGTTTAAAATGGGATTTTTCTGAAAAATGTTTTAAATTACATAATGTATATCTTTTCTAATTAATTAAAATAATAACTAATGGGGAATGTTTTAACCGGAATTTATAGATTATATATAATTAAGCATTAATTTTTTTCATAAAATTATTATTATTATAGTTATTATAAATTTATGTTTTTCGTGAAAAATATAATTCTTGAAAACTCGCTTTTTCGTCGCATTTGCGGGTTTTGTTTAAAATCTAATTTTTCCAATTATTTTAATTGAATTTAATAAAATATATTTAATATTTATAATCAAAATTTAGAAATTATTTTTTAACGTCATTTTTATTTTTTGGCATAAAAAATTTGATGTGGTAAAAGAAATGTTTACGGTAGTATAGTTAAAATAATCGAATTGATTAAAGTTAAAAGGTAAAATCTTAAAATACCTAAAAACCGTAACTTTAAATGGATTTTTGAGGTGTTTCTAGACCAAAAATAGTATTTAAAACATTAATTATAAATATAATTCTTTAGAATTAATTCCACCTAAATGTTGTTGTCTTTATATAAAATTATCATTATTTAATCACTTAAACTCGCCCCTCCTCAAGTGTAAATACCAATCATAACCACCCTATTTTTTCTAAAAAATATTTGAATATCCTAAAATATATACCAAAACCTCCCCTCCACACTCTTGAATATAAAAGTTCTTCTAGTCTCACCGAAAGATTAATTTCATGGTCTTTAAGGGATCCTTCAAGGAGGAGATATTCTAGAGGTAATTTTCTCAAAATAACTCCCTTAATTTCCCTTATTTTTCCACTTTATACTCACATAATTCATACATAATGGAAT
This sequence comes from Viscum album, assembly GCA_963277665.1. Taxonomy (NCBI): domain Eukaryota; kingdom Viridiplantae; phylum Streptophyta; class Magnoliopsida; order Santalales; family Viscaceae; genus Viscum; species Viscum album. The sequence continues at coordinate 346,362,847 of OY728141.1, forward strand.
AAAAAATCTATAATCATGTACATATATTAATTTTGTGTTTCTAATGAAATATATTATATATTTACCCTGTATTACCTCCTCTAATTTAATGAAATGAAACCATTGTCCAAATTATGGCTGTTAGTCATCCCCATGAATATTAATTTTCTGTTTTCAATTACCATATTAATGGATGGTCATAAAAGTATTATCTTGGTTAAGTAATATTTTAAATATATATTATAACCTATTTAATTATATATAACTAATATATATACATAGTATTAAATAAAATGAAACTAGTTCGTGATGGTCGGAAAAACTGCCAAAAATAAACTCAACATTTATCATTAATATTTTATCAAATGTATCATCCTCATGTTAGAAATACAAATGATATATGGGAATATTTAAACTTATGTAACTTCATGAATACTATTTCATTTCACTTATGGATTTTTATTTACATCTGAGAAGAAAATCAATAATTATACACAAATGAACCAATCATGAAACCATGAAACGAATGCACATGAAAAAATAAAAATAATGGAATATTATTAATTAATGGGTAGTTATATATTATAAAATTAACACATAAAGAATTTATAACTATTATTATAGTTATTTAATGATTTATTAATATTATTTAAACCTTTATACATAATCTTAAAGTACTCAAAATTAAAGTGAAGTGTGAGGTAATAGTTTCTCATCTCACAATTACTTCTATAAGATATATTCCTTATTCACCACTTATTTATTGTGTGTAGTGTATATATGGTGACCTTTGATTTATAACATCATTAATCTTTATAAATTTTTGGTATTAAATGTTTCATTTTATAATTATTACTTTTATGGGGAATATGATTTGACTGATTACAAAGTGGTAAGGGTATTCTTAACCCAATTTCCATTCAATGGTTTAAACTTATACTTTATTGATAATGTCATGAAAATATTTCTTGAGGAAAGGATTATAATTAAATTATGATTTTATTTAAACTTTTTTAATTTTTATTTATATATAATACACATAGCCTATTAATTTTATTAATTATCACTTCAATGATATGATATTTATAAGGGAATTTCTTTTAAAAATTATCTTTTTAATGTTTTCCTTAAAACTCTATTTTTTATCCATGATGATGTTTTCTAAAATAATTTTAAAACAATGTTTTTGGTATTCTGTAATGAATTTTTAAATGTGTTTTTACCAATGTTTTACTTTTTACAAAATAGTTTGAAATGATTATTTTTTATTTTTTCTAAACTAGGTTCTTTGTGACTTTTCCAACAAATATAAAAAATGAATGTTTTTTTAACTTCTATAGAATGAGCATATTTTCCTATTGTCATGACACCTTAATAATTTGATGTTTAATTTAAAATTATACAAGTTTATTTTTAAATAAATTTTTTTCCTTTATTATTTTGTGGATCATTAAAAATAAATTATTTAAAAATAGGAATTTTATTTTTTTGAATAATTATTTCAAGTGATATTTCAAAATTATTTTCAATCTAAGATAAAATTATTTTATGTTACTGATACTTTACTATGAATAATATTCAAGGATACTATCCTTATTCCTTTTATGGTTGGTTTATTTTCATGATTTCATGGTATTTATGAAACCCATTTCTTTTCATGGTTTCTGATATGATGAATGATTTATGTTCTTTTCGAACAAATATGTTTGATCTTCATAATATGATGGGTAAGAACTATATCTCCCTCCAATAAATTGGGTAAATATGGATAAATCCTAATTTAAATGTGTATTTGTGAAATTTATTTTATATTCACAAGTCTATGCATGGACCTGGTTTTCATATCCATAATATTATGCATGGACCTGGTTTCATTCCATAAGTTTATGCAGGGGCTCAATTTCATGTGTTTAACTTAACAAGTGAACCTATTTCTATTTAAACTTATTAAAAAGTTATAAGTTTATGTGTATGAAAAATTATATCCCTTATGACAGTTTTATTTACTCATGGATCATGTCCTCTTATGATTCATGTATTATGAACTTCAATGATTTATTATATGACTCAAGATTATGGTCTTTGATATGCATGATTTATATTTTGTCCATGTTATTATTCCCTGATGCTTATGTTGTCATTGATATATCTATTTTTTACCCTTAATGAGCATCTAACATCACTCTTTTCTTATGTTTATATTCCTTAAGATATTAATAAATTTATTAAGTATGATATGTCAAAAATGCTTCTAGTTATGAAAGAAAAAATTGAGAGATGATGTGGATGTTTTGTAAACTATTTTTTTGTTTCCAAGATTCCAAAGTCATTAAACCCATACAATTCAATTTTTTTTTATTTAATGAATATTAATCTATTTTTATGTGATGTTTGTGTAAGAAAATTATTGGTTGTTATAGTTGATATCATATCAAGGTTTAGTTAAACTTTATAAACTAGGACGAGAAACCCCTAGTAAGATCCTTAAGGATAAGTCTAAGTATAGGTTAAAATCCTATAATTTTTGTAAAGATAATGAATAACCTAGTATTAATTCCATGTATCTTAGATTGAGTATTTATAATAAATTTACCTTGATTATATGGTCTTAAACTATGATTATTCTTCCACAAACTGTGATTTTTTGGTATTAGATCATGGTTGGAACCAGGAGAATTGGTGTTAGCGGTGAATGTGATGGACAATGGAATGATATTCCTCATGAGAAACAAAATGATATGGGAGTCATAATTCAAAATTGTATTATTATTTATAATAATTAATCACATAATATTATCAATAACATCAACTTTTGTGAGTTTCTTAACCCATAAAATAAGAGAAAGATGGAGTTTCATGGTTACCACATAGGAAAGAAAGTTTAATTTTCCTCATGTAAAGCATGTGGGAAGTAGCATCATGGAAAATGTTTCAAAGGAACTGGAATATTTTTTGGTTATGGTAAATAAGGACACAAATAATTTAATTTCAAAGGAAAAGTGAAAGGTTTAGTTATCACAATGTATGAGAATAATGGTATTTTTATTGAATCATTGATAGTTAAATGTTTTAAATTTGTAATGTATGGGAAATATGAAAATCAAGACTTAGGGGGACAAATGAGAAAGAGAATAGAAAAGGTTATATGAGTTATTTTTATATTTAATATGATGAAGAGACTATGAATGAAATATGAGATGGAATAGGTGTTAAGAAATAAAAAGAGATAGCCTGGTTAATGGATTAAGAAGGAAGTTGAATGATTGAGTGTTTACATATTAGAATTCAATAATAATGTTGTATAATTACTTTTATAGTATTATCAAATGATAAAAAATTTAAGGATTGTTCCAATATAGTTTTTCGTAATTACATGAATTTATATGTTGAATGGTACTAGTAACCATGAAAACTGATTAAGATGGTAAGGTGATATTTTTCAAGAACACATGATTAAGGGAAATATATCCCTTAATATGTTAATTATAGTGCGATAATAGTGAGATAAATATATATTTTTGATAAAATAAATTGAATATTATTGATGACAATAGATCTGATTAGTAATATGATGACAAGGTATATTATAGATTGATTTTATAGAATTTTTTAATTTACGGTATAATGAAAGATTTAATTTTTTAAAGCGTACAAGTTTTCAGTAATATTTTATGGTAATTTAGGTGATTACCATGTTTCAAGAGAATAAATGATAATGATATTCACATGTTTTGTATGTGACCATTAGGAGTTACATCAATTTTTTGGGGGGGTTAATGATAAGTTGATTTTGAAAATTTAGTGACCTTCATTTGAAAGTTTCGGATTTTAATTTCTTTTTTGGAAGGTTCATAAGGTTAACCATTTATGAAATTTTTTACATCGAACATTGGATGAGGTTTTATAGATTAATGTATTACTTAACCATATTAATATTTATGTGTATTTAATAATCTATGTTAACGATTTTTTTATGATAACAGGAGACATAAGAAATGAAATTTCATCCCATTATGAATCTGATGATCCACTATTTCGGCAGGCATTATAATTTCAAATTCATTTTTTGTGTAAGAAATTAAGTGTAGATTAATCAAGGCACAAAAAATAGATATATTTTACTTATTATGTGAAATAAATTAAGTATATCTACTCAAATGATTTTGAAATAAAATCTTATCTTATTTCCATCATTTCTGATGATATTAGGGACCTTTTTAGACATATTTAGTCTATGGTTTTTTAGTCATTAACCTTCTAATAACCATGTTATATATCGTTCTTTATAAAAACATGATAGTTATAATTCCTATATATATCCATATTTTTAATTTCTAATAATATTATCCTAATATGAATCCTAGTTTTGTGGTGATATTTTCCTTTTATTTTCCCTCCTTTTAAGGGGAAGTTTTATTGAACCTTTTTACGATGTGGGTTTCCCACAAATCAACATTCAAATATCCACATTAAATTTTTGAAGTGCAATTTTAAATTTTGAGTAAACTTGTTTTATTTTCATTTTTTTGAAATTCTTCATCATATCAGGGTGGTGGCTTATAGATTGGAACATCCAATGAATCTCTGTCAAGTTCATGATGTGTTTCATGTATCTCTCCCGAGGAAGTACATACATGATCCTTCACATATACTCAAATCATAGGTCATGCCATTAGAGAAGGATCTTTCCTATGAATATAAAATGGTAAAAATTATGTATCATATATATAAAGTTCTATGAAATGTGATCACTCACTTGGTTAATTTTTTTGGAAAACCCACCAATTTGAGGAAGATACATGGGAACCTGAGGTTTGTATGAGGATGAGGTATCCTCATTTGTTTATATCAGAGTAATGAATTTCTAGGGATAAATTAATTTTAATGGGGTTATAATATAATACCCCAATACTTTATAGTATGTCTCTTTTTTAAATAAATTTAATATTTTTTACAGGTTACATCGCATAGAATACCAAGTTCAAGGGAACTCAAAAATATTATTATTTTAACATGATTGATAAAACTTAGCAATTAAATTGGAAAGAATTAATAGTATTAACAAAATTATGAAATATATAATTTTTCAAATCCTTTTTTCTATATTAATTTATTCATAGGAAATAAACACATAAATTTATTAATAACATTTTTTCTTCAAATATATGTTTTCTTCAAAAAGTGAATTTATTGTTTTTAAGAGAAAATAAATATAATTTGTTTTTTGAACTTTTATAAAATTTATTTGAAAAAATTAGAATAGTATTTTGATTCATCATGTCAAAGTTATATTAGTTTTAGATTTTGAGAATCTTCTAAAAAGAATAATTTTTCATTGAATAGTGAGAAATACTAATTTTTGTAAAAATGTCATTTATTTTTAATAAATTAAGAAATTGAAATGTCCCAATATGTTTTGAATATTGTTTAAAGTAAATTAAGTATTATCTATTTATATTTAATCCCCTTAAATTATTTTGAATCAAATTTATATTTTATTTTAGAATTAGTTAATTTTTGTGTTTAAAACATGATTTTTCTAAAAATTATTTTAAAGTAAATAATGTTTCTCATTTTTAATTAATTAAAATAATACCTAATGGGATTTTTTAAATAAAATTTATAGATTATATATCAGTAAATATTTTTTTATTTTCATGAAATTATAATTATTAGAGTCAACATAAAATCATTTTTATTCTTGAAAACGCCCTTCTTAAAACCCCGCTTTTTAGTGGTATCTGTTGGATTTTTTTAATATAATTTTTACAATAACATGAAAGGAATTTTCTAAAATTCATTCTATATTTGGAATCACAATTTTAAAAAAATTAGGTTTTTTTCTATTTTATTCATAAAAATATATTGTGGTGAAAAATGATTTACTATAGTATAGGTAAAATAATGAAATGGGTAAGACTTAAACGGTAAAAGATTAAAATAACCAAAAACTAAAAATTTAAAAGGGTGTTTGAGGTGTTTATATATGATAAACGTCCTTTAAAACATAAATTATCAATATAATTTGTTTTAATTAATTCCACTCAAATGTGATGGCTTTAAATATAAAATAATCATTATTTAATCACTTAAAACCACTCCTCCTCTAGTATAAATATCACTCCTCACCACCCCATTTCTCCTAAAAATACTTAATAATCCTAAAATCATTTCAAAAAATATTCTCCCCACTCTCCCCATATCCAAGTTCTGATTATCTAATCAGAATACCAATTCTAATGTCTTTAAGGGATTATTCAAAGAGTTGATATTTAAGAGGTAGTTTTCTCAAACCATCTATCATGTTTTCTCTTCTTCAACTACTTTATACTAACCTCCTTTATCCATAAAGTAATAATAACTATATAATAATTTAAATACTGAAATTTTATGTTTATAATTGAATATCTAATATCCAACCCCTTTATTACCTTCTTTTATTTAAATAAACAAAACCATTGTCCAAATTATGGAGGATAGCCATCTCTGTGAATAATGATTTTTATTTTTCCATTACTTCCTTGAAAGATGATCATAAAAGTATTATACTAGATAAATTATATTTTAAAATTTATATTAAAAAATATTTTAAGTTAAATAAGAAATATATACATAATACAAAATAAAAATAAACTATTTTGTGATGGTCAGAAAAAACTGCTAAAAAATAAACTAAACATTTATCATTAACATTTTATCAAATGAATCATCCTTGTGTCAGAAATAAAAATGATATATAGAAAATTTAAACTTATTTAAGTGAATTAATACCAATCCATTTTACTTATAGAGTTTTATTTACATTTGAAAATAAAATTCATAAGTATACACACATGAACCAATCTTGAAACCCTGAAACAAACACACCAGAAATAATGAAAATAATGAAATATTATTAATTAATGGGTGATAATGTATTATAAAAGTTATATATACGGTATTATAAATATGATTATAGTTATGAAATTGATTGATAACATTATTTAAACCCAAATACATGATGTTAAATTATGAAAAACTAAATATAAGTGTGAGGCAAGGGTTTTTCGTCTCACTTTTACTTTTGTGAGATATATATTCACCCCTAATTTTTTGTGTGTGGTGTATATATACTAACCTCTGATATAGAATATCATTAATCTCATTATATTCATGGTATTCAATTTTTCTTTTTATAATTATTACTTTTATGGTGAATGTGATTCAACTTATCTCAAAGTGGTAAGAGAATTCTTAACCAAATTTCCATTATCTGGGTTAAACTTCTAATTCATTGATTATGTATTGATAATATTTCATGTGGAATGAATTTTATTATATTATTATTTTATTTACAATTTTTTATGTTTTTTTACAATTAATACACATAATAAATTAATTTTATTAAAAAACACTTTAATGATATGATATTTATAAGGGACTTTATTTCAAAAATTATCTTTTTATGGTTTACCTTAAAACTCACTTTTTTGTCTATGCCAAAGTTTTCTAAAATAATTTTCAAAAATATCTTTTTACTATTAAATTATTATTTTTTAAAGTCATTTTTACTCATGTTCTAATTTTTTAAAAATGGTTATAAGGGATTATTTTTTTCATTTTCTAAATGAGGTTCTTCATGGTTCTTTCAACATAAATATAAAATGTATTATTTATTAACTTATACAACATGATAAGGTTTTTCATTATTCTATAAAACCTTAATGAGTTAATGTTTCCTTTAAAATTTTACAATTTTATTTTCAAATATATCTTTTCCCTTTATAATTTCATGGCTCTTCAAAAAGAAATGATTTAAAAATGGAAAATTGTTTTTTCCAAGAATTATTTCAAGTGATATTTCAAAATTATTTTCAATCTAAGATAAAATTATTTAAGGTTGCTTATTTTTTACTAGGGATATTATTCAAGGATAATATCCTTATTCTATTTATGTTTGGTTTATTTTTATTATGGCATGATATTTATGAAACCCTTTTATTTTCATGGGTTTTGATATAGGGAATGATTTATGTTCTTGTGGAACACATATAGAAGATTTTAATTATGTAATGGGTGGGACCTATATTCCCCTACAATGCATTGGGTAAATATGGATAACTCATGGGGTAAATTTTTTATGTGTAAACATGGTTTCATGTTCACAATTCAATGCATGAAGCTCATTTTTATGTTCATAAGACTATGCATAGACCTAGATTTGTTTCCATAAGGGCCTGATTTGTTATCCTTAACTTAATGAGTGAACCTAAATCTATTTATACATGTTTAAAAAATTTATAATTTTATCTTTATGCCACATTAAATGTATTATTACATTATTATTTTCTTATATATAATTTTATAATACAATTCATGTCTTATAACTTCTATGATTTATTTCATGACTCAAGATTATGATCACATGGCTCTTTTGATTTATAATTTCATTTTAACCATTAATTTGCATCTAAGCTCACCCATTTCTTATGTTTATTCTCACCAAGATATGAAGAATGGTATTAAGTATGATATGTAAAAATGGTTCTAGTTATGAAAGGAATAGTGGGAGATGATATAGATGTTTTTTGAACCTTTTGTTTGTTTCTAAGTTTCCATATACACTAAACCCATATGATTCAGGTGTGTTATTTTTATGTTATGTAATGAATATTATTCTATTTAAATTTAATATATATTTATCAAAATTATTGGTAATTATAGATATATCCTAAAATGGATAGGTTGATCATTATAATTATTAATAAAATAATCCTAAAATACTTCCATGGTCAATATACACACCATATAAAAGAAATAGGTGGTGAACATGACATGTGTCTAATGTGAAGTAAAAGTGAGATGGAAATCCCTTAATACCTGAGTAACTTTTGATTCATAATCCCTATGAAATAATAACATTAATATAAACATTAAATATCATTAATGAGGTAAATTCATGATATATATTATCATAGGGAAGTATATAAACCACACAAAATAAATGAGTGGTGAATATGGCCTAAATCTCTTAGAAATAAAAGCGAGACTAGAAATACCCTTACATTAAGTATTGACTTTTGTCATACTCATTTGGTCCTTCTATATAATAAATATAAGTTTATTATACATTTATTATAGGAACATATCCATATATATCATACCATATATGATTTTATTATAACCTTTAATTTCATTTTTATTAAGCATTCCATGTTAATGTTACGTTTTGAGTAATAATCAATTTGTTTGTTAAATATGTTTTTATTTATTATATTTTTTGCCCTCTTACTTTGATAATTATTTAATAATATCCAAAATTATGAACTTGATATAAAAATCATATATATTCTGTATATATTTATTTATATTAATCTATAAAATTTCGTGATAGGAAATGAAATACATCATTCATGGAGATGGTGGGTTGTACCTATGTATGAGCATTGTTTTTCAATTTTCTTATTTAAAAGAAAGAAAAGTAAATTAAATATATTATCATTACATAATAATATTTATGTCATCTTTATCACCAATTTTAATTAAACCCATCAATAATACATTACATTTAAAGCATGAATAGATCAAATCACTTCGTGAGGCGGTTGTCCATCATACACAAGAACAATGTTATTATATTCCCAAAAAATGGGGAGTATAAACATATTTTTGAAATAAAATTAATGAGTAATAATAAAATAATAACTATCATATAAATCATATATAAATAAAAAACCCATCATTATGACCAGCCTTGATAGGTGGTAATGGATAAATGAATGACAACAGTTCACGAGGCGGTAGTCCGCCATACACAAAAACAATGATTTATTAACCCATTTGATGGAAGTGTGTGAATTTGTAGGTTATACCCTTATCATAAAAAAACATAAGTATTTATATGATAATGAGGTTATTATATAATCATGATACAAAAATAATTTAAGGGGTAGAGGAAGATATGAAAGTAAAATTCTCATTGATGAATGTTACCTCTTCTTCGGGTATCCTCCTTAGGTTTGCACTAAAGAACATCCAAGGATGAAATTATGACAGAAATAAGGATTATAGGATTAGTGGTGGAAATTTTTTAAGTTATTTGGTTCAGTATTGTGTGAAAAAGAGAGGTTTAAATGTGTGAGGAAGATAGGATATTAAGTTCTCTTTTATAGTCGAGGAGGAGTGGAATTCTTATAAATACTCAAAAGTATCCACTATTGAGAGGTATCCCTTACCACGTGCTCCTAAAAAATTTAATAATAATGGATGGAAATGATTTATTGGTCTATAAAAAATTACACCACAATAAATAATGGCATTTTTGACAATTTATTTCTTATTCCTTAAGTCTACTCAATTTTATTTTTATAGTTTGCACGAAGGTAACTTGTATCCTTTTATTTACCTAGGTAATTTATAGTTTAAGAATAATATTAGAATGATATTTATAAGATAATTTACACCTGATAATTATATATATTAAATAAATTTTATTAAATAAAAATAAAAAAGTGTGTGTAAAATTACTTGTAATACAAATGCATGTAATGCACAAAACCCTATTTTAACCTTAATCATTTTAATTAATTATAATGGTTTTTACGAATCATTATAGTGAAAAATTAAGTGTAACTTATTAGATAATTGAAATTATTATTATTAAAAATATATAACCTATTTTTCAAAATTAAATTATTATAATTTTTATAAATTAATTTAAAATTAATCTTATAGATGTAACAAGAAACTGGTTTTTAAAGAAAAAATGATCAAAAGTTTGCAAAGTCATTATATCCAATTTAAATATGAAATTTATTCCAATTGAATAAATTATATTAATATATTTCTAAATAAACTAATTATACTTTAAAACCAAATTAAAATATAATTTAACTTTTTAAATAATTTAGTTAAAAGGACAGTTTTCAGTTAAAATTTAGTAATTTTCACTATTCATCAAAAAATGAAAATTTTTAGAAAAATACCAAAAATTAACCCTAATATAATTTTGATATTATTATTTAAAAACTTAGGTTTATTATTTCAAAATCATTTTCTAGAACTTTCCTTAATTATTTTTATTAACATTCAAAAAAAGAAACAAAAAACATTTTTTGAGGAAAATTATATTTTTGAATCATATAAAGACTTTACCAAAAAATATGTATTTTATTATCAATATGTTTTATTTATATAAAACCATTATTTATAATATTTAAAAAATTATTTATTATTGTTAATATCACTAATTTTAGTGTCTAGGTTATAATGGTCTCATTTAAATAACTATATTAATAATATAACAAAGTTTTGTAAAAAGGAACTGTTGTGTGCAACGCAAGATAAGACAGCGTAGAGTGTATAGAAATATTAACATGGTGTTTTTTATAATGAATGATTAAATAGGTTTTGTGTGTAGTTAAATCCATCAAATAAATTTAATCTATTCAAAAATAATAATTTATAAAAACTCAGGGTGTTACATTCTTTCCCCCTTAAAATGATTTTCACCCTTGAAATTTTTCATTATAATAAAAAAAATTGAGGATGATTTTTCAACATTATATCCAAAATTTCCCACATTACTTTCTCAAAATAGATTTTCTGTAAAACGTTGACTAGGCGAGTGGTCTTGGTTTATAGTAATATATCTTTATAATCAACAATATCCACCAGTTGTTCCTTATAAGAAACATCTTGATCTAGTGGTATGACTTCTATGTTCATTACATGTATTAGGTCAGTTATGTACTTCCTATGGAGATATACATGAAACATGCCATGGACATGAAAGATATTTAGTTATAGGACCAAGTGATAGGCTATAATTCAATTATGATCAATTGTTTTAAATGGATCTATATAGCTAGGGTTTAGTTTCCTTTTATTCCCAGATCTCATAACCTTCTTCAATGGATAAATTATTAGAAATTCGTTATCACCAAATTCAAATTGAATGTCACATTGGTGATTATCAACATTGATTATCTGATGACTCTGATATTCCTTAATATGCTAGTGAATGGATCTAATATTATCTACCATTTCTTTAGCTATCTCTGGTCTCAATAGATTTCTTTCTCCAACTTTATTCCAACACATTGGAGCTCTACATTTCTTTCCATAATGGGCTTCATAAGGATCCATATGAATAATTGAGTGAAATATATTGTTGCAAGAAAACTTAACTAGAGGAAAGTATTGATCTCAAAAACCTTTGAAATCCAAATAATATGATCTCAATATATCATATAGGGTTTGAATTGTTCTTTTAAATTGTCCATCTGTCTAATGATGACATGTAGTACTGAAACTCAACCCATATGAAGAGTTTACTAAAGGCTTCTCTAGAACATTGAGGTAAACTGAGGTTCCTAATGAAGTTAAACGGAATGTGGTACTCCATGAAACAATACCAATTTATTAATGTATATCCTAGATATCTAATCCAGAGATAAAACTTTTTTGATATTGATAAAGTGTGTCGATTTAGTAAGTTAGTCGACTACAACCCATATATAATTATTCCCTTTATAGGTTTTGGGGATCCAACAACAAAATACATGGTTATGTTTTCTCATTTTCGTTTATGGTATGGGTAATGGATAAAAAATCGCATTATAGTTTTTTCATTAATCCTTAACATGTTTAAATACCATGCATTGAGATAAAATTCTATAATATCTCTCTTCATTCCATTCAACGAGAAATTTTATTCCAAATCACTATACATCTTCGTACTTCCATGGTGAATAAATAATGAAGAACTATGAGATTATTCTAACAAATCCTTCTTCAAATCTGGCATGTATAGAGCAAATACAAATTTCTTGAACCATATAATCCTATCATGATCAAGGTTAAGATCTATAATATATCTAACCTTATTTCGTAGCTCTACATATTCCATTTATGCCTCATTAATATTTACTTTGATAAGTGGTTGAACATTCAATTGGGAAAGATAATATTTTTTCCCTTCCTTCATGATTTCTAGATCCATCCATTTAAAATATATAAATATTGGATCTTTTTTTATCCTCATTAGGGATAATCTAGCATGATCCTTTTGAATCAGAGCATTAGACACCTTGTTTTCTTTCCAAAGGTGGTAACGTGGTGAGAATTCATAATCTTTAATCATCTCTTACCATCTTCTTTGGCACATATTCAACTTCTTTTCTGTTAATATATACTATAAACTTTTATGATTATTATATATATATATATATCACACTTTTCTTCATAAAGATAATTCCTCCATATATTTAATGAAAAAAATACAAAAACTAACTCCAAATCATGATTTGGTTAATTTTTCTCATGAATCTTCAACTTTCATGAGTCATAAGTTATAACCATGTCATGTAAAATAACACATCACAAAACCTTCTTGAATGAATCATTATTGATTATAAAATTGTCTCCATTATAGGGTAATGTAAGAATGGGTGTACTAACTAATCTTCTCTTTAGTACCTTGAAATTTTCATCACATTCATCTATCTGGGGGAACTTGGATTCCTTTTGAGTTAATTTGGTCAGAGGATTAGAGAGTCAAGATAAATTCTCCACAAACAATTAATAATATACAGCTAAACAAAGAAAAATTTGGATCCTAGTCATAATTGTTGGTCTAGGACTATATTCAATAGACTATTCCATTGATTTATCTACTGATAGACCTTATCTTGAGATTATAATACCCAAAATGAAACCTTTTACTTCCAAAATTCACACTTTTTAAATTATTTATATATTTTCTATCACGAACCAAATATGGCGCCATCAAAACCGGCACCTGACCCGGACCGAGACAAGGCCTGAAGGGAATTACCGATCCTCATTGGATGTAACAAGTTCCTGGATATAATAAAATGATGTTTGGGAATTATTTACCTAATTTTATAAACATTAAACAACAAACAAACTCAATAAAACAAATCTAGATTTTTCAACTAAAACTATATTTTACAAAATTTCAGAACTAAATTAAATAAGTTAAAACTATGTTTAAAGAATATTAAAAAGGTAAAAAAATACAAATAAGGATATCCCAAGAGCCTCCACCTATCAAGAGGTACCACCCTCATGCCATCTCCACAACACTGCATCACAAACAACTAGTAAAAACCTGGACTGTTGGCACAAAAGCTGTACCGAAAAATGTGACAAAAAATAACAAAGTATACTTACACCCAAAGGTGTAATTAGGTTGTGAGAAAAATCTTATTATGATACCACCACTAAGATATTTCATGCGATTAAAATTCAAATACGAAAATCATGCAAGTTCTCAAAAACATGTAATTCTTAGTTACAATTTCCAAAAGATGCAACTTAAACAAAAAAACAGTTTTCAAGTGGAATAATTTAAAGAGTAAACACTTTTAAAATAAATGTAAAATATACTTAATTTTCTATCTAAATATACAATATGCCAATTTTAAGTATAAAGAATCTAATGAGCACAAGCAATAGGAAATAGTCCCTAGGCACTAGCTAGCTGTTGGTCTCAGTTAACTCATATCTTGGTGAGAGTAACCATCACAAATATATGTTCTTGTGAAATAGAAACTATTAAGGAACATACCCATAACATAGTGGTCCCCAATCATCATCATAATAGTTTATTTAGAGTTGTAATTATCAATCTTTCTAAGTGAAACTGAGGCCAAACCCCACAGATTCACTAGCATACTAGTACAGGTCCACCCACCTAGATACTCGGGTTTTACCCTTGTGCTCAAACAAGTTCAACAAGTCAAGAAATATACTTTTCACATGAAAATATCATTTCCACATAAAAATTTAACCAAACAACCCACATGTATACCACACAAGTCACAAAAGTACACTTTTCATTCAAATTGATTTTGAAATCTGACTCACACCAAAATAGCGCACAACACTTTTTATGTTTCATTAACACTTCCACAAATCCATTAAACAATTTTATAAAACCATTACAAGATATTAAAACTCACATTATATCCCACTCAAATGTTAAATAATACCATTTTCATAATCAAAATCCATTTTTGACATCACAATCACACAAAACATCCCACATCACTTTAACATCTCTTATACACTTTAGTAAATCCTTCAAACATTTTTATAAAACATTTCCAAGATGGAACACATCAAAAAACATCCCCTTTAAAATTTAAAATATACCATTTAAAAATATAAACACTACAAAATAGTTTGCCAATATGGTTTCACCTCTTACATAAATCATTAAATCCTTCAAATCTTTCATAAAACAATTCTAAAGAGTATACCCAAACATTGCTAATAAAACCCATTTCAAAATCATATTACAAGGACAAAACCACACTAAAACACTACCAACATATAATTGGAATCCCTAGAGAAATTATAAAACCACTTTCAAGTGTTATAAAATCAACTTTAATAATACCATTAAAAATAAAAATGAAAACACCTATTTTCATAAAATACTCTCAAGAAGAATCTCAAAGTTTTACACAGCAAACACATTCCAAAAACCCCCTTCCAAGTCCCACATGACACTAAGGAATTAACAAAACATAATTTTCATTCCCTTTAAACAAATATTAAATTAATTATATATTTTATAAATCTACCACAAAAGATACCACATGTGTTACATTCCAAATGTTCACAACGTCAACAAAAATGAAGTTATAAAATTAAATGCTTAAGAAAATCCATTAAAAATGATTTTTACACCACACACAACATATGGGGAACATGAAAAGACAGTAAAAATCAAACTAAATCATCAAGGAATGGTTAACCATGTAATCACCTACCTTTTGAGTTGAAACCCTCAAATCTTGGTGCGAAACATCAATCACACCACCACCGCACAACAAGGAAGTGAAGAGAAACCAAAAATCTCAAGATTACACCAAAAAGACACCATGTCAAACCCTAGGTTCAAACCCTAACTTTTTGACACTTTGGAACATCAAGAAAGAGGGATGAAACCCTAAGTAAATGGAAGAAATGGATGGGAGGAACACTTACATGATATAATATTAGAGAAATCTCTCTAAATCCACCGGTATCCACATTTTCAAATATCCAAACATTTAAGGGAGGTTCGAACAAGGATGAGGAGATCATGTGGAAACTAGAATGGGGAAAAATAGTGAAAAATTAAGTAATTATGAAGGAATCAAATTACCTATTCAAATATGGGAGGTTTGATATATCCAGATAATTTTCACTTAAATTATTGATAAGGCACACTCCCATGCTCTCCTCCACCTATTTGGAGATCATTTTCATCGGAAATTTAGGCGAAACTTCTCTGAATATCTCAAATCTCCCATATTTGAAAAGGTAAATTGACTCCTTAATAACTCCTTAATTTTTCAATATTTTCCCACATTCTAGTTCCTACATGATCTCCTCATCCTTTTTTGAACCACCCTTGAATGTTTGGAAATTTGAAAATTCAGATATTGGGGGATTTAGGGAAATTTCTCCAGGATTCCACCAATTAAGTGTTCCTACCTTCCATTTCTTCCATTTACTTAGGGTTTCATCCCTCTTTATTGATTTTCCAAAGTTTCCAAAAGTTATTGTTCTAACCTAGGGTTTAAAGGGTGTCTTTTTTGTGTAATAATTATATTTTAGGTTTCTCTTCACTTCCTTATGGTGCATAGGTGGTGCGCTTGATGTATCACACCAAGATTTGAGGGTTTCAACTCAAAAGGTAGGTAATTCCATGGTTAACCATTCCTTTATGAGTTAGTTTGCTTTATTTACTATTTTTTCATGTTCCCCATATGATGTGTGTGGTGTGAAAACCGTTTTGGGGGGATTTTGTTAAGAATTTAATTTTATAATTGCATTTTTGTTAAAGTTGTGAACTTTTCGAATGTAACACATGTGGTATCTTTTGTGGAGGTTTTATACAATATGAAATTTATTTATTAGTTGTTTAAAGGGGATGAAAATTATGTTTTTTTTAATTCCTTAGTTTCATGTGGTCCTTATAATGGGGTTTTTGGAATAGGTTTGCTGTGTAAAACATTGTTATACTTCTTGAGAGAATTTTATGAAAATGGGTGTTTTTATCTGTATCTTTCATGGTATTATTCAAGGTGATTTTATAACACCTGAAATTGATTTTATAAATTTATCTAGGGATAAAAATTATACTTTGGTAGTATTTTAGTGTGGTTTTGTCCTTGAAATATGGTTTTGAAATGGGTTTTATGAGAAAAGTTTGGGTATACTCTTTAGAATTGTTTTATGAAAGATTTGAATGATTTAATGTTTTACGTAAGAGGTGAAACCATATTGGAAAACTGTTTTGGGGTGTTTATATTTATAAATGGTACATTTTAAATGTGAAAGGGGTTTTTTTGTGATTTTTTCCATCTTGGAAATGTTTTATAAAAATGTTTGAAGGATTTACTAAAGTGTGTAAGAGATGTGAAAGTGATGTGGGATGTTTTGTGTGAGTGTGATGTGAAAAATGGATTTTGATTATGAAAAGGGTATTATGTAACATATAAGTGGGCTGTTATGTGAGTTTTAATATCTTGTAATGGTTTTATAAAATTGTTTAATGGATTTGTGGAAGTGTTAAAGAAATGTGAAAAGTGTTGTGAGATATTTTGGTGTGAGTCAGATTTCAAAATCAATTTGAATGAAAAGTTGAATTTTGTGACTTGTGTGGTATACATGTGGGATTTTTGGTGAATTTGTGATGTGGAAATGATATTTTCATGTGAAAATTATATTTCTTGACTTGTTTAACATGTTTGAGCACAAGGGGAAAACTCGGGTATCTAGGTGGGTGGACATGTACTAGTATTCTAGTGAATCTATGGGGTTTGGCCTCAGTTTTACTTAGCAAGATTGATGCTTACAACTCTAACTAAACTAAGATTATGATGATTAGTTACCACTTGGTTATGGTTATTTTCCCTACTAGTGTCTCATGCATGAGAAAAAATATTTGTGATGGTTACTCTCACCCAGATAAGAGGTACTTGGGACCCACAGCTGGCTAGTTCCTAGGGGTTGTTTCAAATTTATCTCATTAGATCATTTATCCTTACATAAGGAATACGGTATATTTGTCTAGAAAATTCAGTAGATTTGGAATTTAATTTAAAAATTTTGATTCTTTAAATGATCCCACTTGAAAACTGATTTTTTTTAAGTTGTATCTTTTAGAAATTGTAATTAGAAATTATATGTTTTTGAAAACTTGCATGATTTTCATCTTTGAATGTTTATCGCATTGAATCTCTTAGTGGTGGTATCCTACTGGGATTTGGATCACATCCTACTTACACCTTTGTGTGTAATTAGACTTGGTTATTTTGTTGTCACAGGTTTGGATACAACTTTTGTGCCAATAATTCGGGTTGTTTTTGTCGTTCGTGATGCGGTGTTGTGGAGATGGATTGAGGGTGGTGCTTCATTCCATGTGCAGGTTCTTGGGATGTCTTTATTTGGTTGTGTACCTATATAATGGTATTTTAACATAGTTTTAACTTATGTAATTCAGTTCCAAAATTTTGTAAAATACAGTTTTAGTTGAGAAATCCAGATTTTTTTTGTTGAGTTTGTTTGTTGTTTAATGTTTAAAAACTTGGTTAAATCATTCCCAAACTTCATTTTACGATACCTAGGCACTTTTTCCAGCCCATTAATATCACAAAACACCCTTTATTCCTTGTCACGGGGTGGGTAGTGTGCCAATTTTGATGGTGAAAAGATTTAGTTCGTGAAATTTTCTCCATTCTTAGGGTATTTTGTACAATTATTAAGTGACATTTATACTCTTACTTTATCATTGAAAATATAATAATTTCATCTATAAATACCACAAAAAATTAATCAAGGTAATCTCTAAAGACTCTATTCATTAAATCCATGAAGATAGTAGGGGAATTTGTAAGGCTAAAAAAATAACTATATATTTATACTCTATATACCTTGTATGGAATGTCATCTTGGGCATATCCTCCCTCTTGACACTTAATTGATGATATCTAGAATAAATTTCAATCTGGGAAAAGTATTTAGATTTCTATAGTTTATCAAATAAGTCATCAATATGGGTAAGAGGGTACTTTATTATAATAGTGATCTTGTTTAGTTCTTGATAATCAATGCAGAGTCGTATTCATCTATTTTTATTTTTAACAAAAATAACAGGTGTATCCCAAGGTGATTCATTTGGATGAATGAATCCATTTTCGATTTTTTACTGGTGTTTCTTCTTCAATCCCTGCAACTCAATCAGTTCAAATATGTATGGATTCTTTCAAATTAGTGTGGAACTAGGTATCAGTTCTTTTTAAAAAAATCATGTTTTGGTGGAAGACTAGGAAATTATAACATAAGGACATCAAAAAATTCCCAAACAATAGCTGTATCATCGATGTTGAGTTTCTCACCAACCATATGAGATAAAAACCCCTTATGAATGGGAATTAATACCTATAAAATTATTATTATCTCTATTTTAAGTTCATACTTATCTTCACATTGATAGAAAACCATTGGTTGGTTTGGAATATCAAGCTTATCTTCCCTTCCTTGAAATTGATTTGGGATTTGTGTAGAGAAATATAATCCTTGTCTAAGATGACATCAAATGAAACAAGAGGAAGAATAACAATATTTGCAGGAAGTACATTTCCAACAACGTTGATCAAAGAGTAATCATAGAATTGGGATGAAATAATCACACCATTAGGGGTTTCCACTACTAATTCTATATACAATAATTTGGGTGGAATATTTATACCCTTATCAAATTCTTAAGATATAAAATAATTTTTTGATGTAGAGTCAAATAAGACATTATAAGTTCTATATTGGATGTTAAGTGTACCTTTCACCATGTCATTATCATACCCCTCACTAGAAATAGTGATCACAAGAGATTTCCCCATGTTCCTTGGCTTAAGAGGTTGCTGATTTCGATCATCATCATTAGACCTGGGGTCTAGAAATTTGTTAGAATAATTCCTATTCTCCTAACACTTGAAGCACTGAAGTGCAGAAGGTGAGTTTTTTGTAACTTTCTCCCTATTCACATTTTTAGATAAATTATTCCTACTACTTTTAAAATATATTTCTAGATGAACATCCCTTCTACAGTTAAAACATTTATTAGTCCCTTCAAGACAATTTCCTTCAAGCTTATTCACACACTTTAAGAATAAAGAAAAGCTCATCCTCTTCTTTCCATGGTTTTTAGATTTTAATTTGAACTCCATATTTATTTTCTTTTAAAAATCATAATATTTTTATGTAACTATAACCTCTATTTACACCTTACTAGAAAATCAAACAATCACTTCATAATTACTGAATTCTATAATGGATAATTCCCTTTAGAGACTTGGTTTTAATCCAATAAAGAATCAATCAACCTTACTTTTAGGTTAGATGATAATAATAGAATAAAACCTCAAAATTTCTATAAAATTTTCCTCATAGGTACCAATGGATACATTTTCATTTTTATTTAACTCAAGGAACTCCTATTACATATTCATATGATGAATACAAGGAAATTACTTATTAAAAAATAAGTTCTTGAACTCATCCTAATCAATAGAGTCAATTTCAAATTGTTACCTCATATTCTTGATAATATTCCACAATTGATATAATTCACCTACCAAATTGTAAATAGAAAAAATGAATTTTTCATGTTCTGAACACTGAATAATAGAAAATATCTTTTGGTTGGTATTGATCCATTTTTCAGCAACTAGTGGGTCAACAGTTCCACTAAAGGAAGGTGTATGTTTCCTTATAAATGAATCAATAGAATGTGGTTACCAAAATACTCATTTGTATGTTCAACATGATTCATAGCTTGAGAAAGTTTTATGAACATAGCAATGATATTTTTCATTCCAACTCCCCTAATGTTTGGATTATCTAGAGGAAAATCATTGCATTTTCTATCACTCTTGGAATTTACATGGTTATTTAAAGATCTATCTATTGACTAAAACCAAAAAACATAGTTTAATAGATAATAATCATAGTAGGGAACCACAGAATCATAAAACATCACTTATAGGACATCTAAATCATGATAAATTCTATTTAATATATGAAACGTTAGGTTTATCCTAGGTCATTTGTAGTCATATTCTATTTAAATCATTCATAATGGTTCATAAAGAGTTTTTAAATATCAAAATCATGCCATGTGAGAGTTTCAAACTAGGTATGAAGCAAGGCCCATTGTCATTCACTAGTTCCCAATTGATTCTAGGTCAATACGATGTTTTTCGGGTTGTTACCCCCAATGTACTTTTGTTCCAAATTCACATATACTAGTATTATCTAAGTAGGGATGTAATTTCTTATATACCACTCAATATATACTTTACAAAAAATATAGGACATTTTCCTGTAATTTGAATCATTCTAAGACTTATCCATACACATTTCTTTAGGGATATCACTAAGGTTTTTTCATCCTATTTTTAAAACGTTAAATAAACATATCCTTTAATACAAACTATAGTAACCTAGTATTAACATATATAGATATTATATAATTTTAGAGGAATATTCATTACATTACACAAACACAGGACTAAGGACCATAATATTTTAGTGTCTTTAGAAACATGGAAATATAAAAACCAATCCATAAGTGATCTAATTAATCTCCCACTATGTTCTCTACAACTAGTTTTCTTTTGATACATATCATACATAATACATTTATTCATAACCTAGGGAAAGGAAACATTAGAAGGGATGACATAATATTCTTAGTAATGGTAAACAAAGGTTATGTGTAAGAATTACATGAGAATAAGGGTGTGAGAACATATGAATAACATTTAAAAAGCATACCCTGCATATCAAAGATCACAATCTTGAATCATGGCATAAATATTGGCAGTTCATAAGACATGAATCATAAGGAATTCAAAGAACATGATCTATGAGATCATAACAATATAATAAGACATGGAATTTGTGGCATACAGATAATCATATAAAGTCATTTCCATAGTGTTAAAGGTTCACTAATAAGGCCATCATAGTGGGAAAATTGCTTTACTATAATGGGTGTACTCCCTATTCTAGCCTTATCATAGTGTATCGGGTTCACTACCTATTCTAGCCATGTCTATATCATTAAATATATAAATATGGACCCAATGCATTGGTGGGAGATATAGTTACCACACAAAAAATAATAATTAATATATTTATGTGTGACACAAGATCATTAACATTAATTATATCCTAACCCATGAAATTAAATGTGTATCATAAACATTTAATCATATCATAATTTATCGAAAAGTGATGAGTTTAATAATTATTCCATTAAAGAATAACCTATGAAAAGAAGTAGGTTTCATAAACATTTTTTCAAGGTATAACCCATGGAATATAAATGAGCTTCATAAACATCAATTCATCAAAACATAAACCATTCATAGAAAGAATATGAATGGTATCCTTGGATCATATCCCCCGTAAGGCATAGGTAACACCAATGGATTTAAATATTAGAAGGAAAATAATTTTAAACATCATTAAAAAAAATTCTTGGGTAAAATATCCTTTTCTCTTTGAAAATATCATTTTAACACATAAAACATTTTGAAAACAGTTTTCCTTTGAAAATAAAATTGAAAAGTACTTATAAAGGAACCTTTGAAAATAATTTAAAAATATTTATAAACATAAAACATTTTGGAAATTATTTTCTTTAAAAATTATATTATAATATCATTTAAAAATATTTTTGAAAACATTTCTAGAAAACCTGGTTTTGGAAGAGAATATATTTCCAACCAAAAAGAGAAATGAAGTCTGATTTTCTTAAAAACATTTTCTTAATTATCTTTTGTACAAAATATTAGAAAAATAGTACCTTTATATGAATAAAAAATGAATTAATAGAGGAAAATAAAATCCATGATAATCCTTATGTGTTAGATTGTGATATTTTAACTTTGGAGTCTTAATCCTAATCAATCTCAACAAATGATGAGATTGTATCCCAAAATATTTACCACTTTGGTGATAATGAATCATAATCCGCATAAGAAAATAACATAAATTGGAACTTAAAATAACACGAGGATAAATAAATTATTGATAGTATAAGTCAAATGAGATTTATATATACCTTATGAAATAATATATATGCATAACATAACTTACGTCTCAAAGAAATAAAATTGAGACAAAAATCCTTTATCGATTTGGTAAATTTTGAATCGTAAACACCATGAAATAGAGATCCTAAAATAGATATGTAAATCCAATTATACTAATTAAAATAATGATAAAATAAATTTATGGCTATTATAAACACTATATAAAATGAATATGTGGTGAACATTGCATCTGTCTCAAGGAAAGTAAAAGTGAGATATAAATCCCTTACAGCTTGAGTAACTTTTGAATCATAATCCCCATAAAAGAATAAAATCAATATAAATATTAATTATCAAAAATTTATATAGATTTATTATATATCATTTCATATGTTAGTTTTTACACCACACAAAATAAAATAATAGTGAATATGGCATAAGTCTCAATGAAATAAAAGTGAGACTAGAAATCCCCTTGTCTTAAGTCTTAACATCTGTCATACTTTTTCAAACCTTCTGTATAATAAAAATAAGGTTATTATAAATATATTTTAGAACCATATTCATATATATTTTACCATATATTATTTTATTATGACCTTTTATTAACTATTTATTAAATATTCCATATTTAAGTTGTGTTTTGGGTAATAACCGATTTGTTTTCTGTATACGTTTTGATTTGTTATATTTTTTTCTTCTTAATTTGATCATGTTTTAATCATATAAAAAGTTATAAAAATTATATAAAAATCATATAAATTCATTATATATTTATTTATAGTATTCCATAAAATTTAATGATGGGAAATGAAATACATCATTCATGGAGATGGTAGATCGTATGTACGCATGAAAGTTTTTTTTAATTTTTTTAGTTTGAAAGAGATAAAATTAAATGAAATATATTATCATTAAAGAATAACTTTTTTGTTATATATATAAAGAATAATTATTAAACTCATCTTTAATATATTCCATGTAAATCATGAATGAATCACATCGCTTCGCGAGGTAGTGGTCCGTCAAACACATGAACGATGTTATCGTATTCCCAGAAAAAAGAGAGTATAAATGTATGTGTGATATAATAATTAGAGAAACACTATAAAATATTAAATATAATATATATAATATATATAATATATATAAACAATAAATTCATCATTATTACTAGCCTTGATAGGTGGTAATGGAAAAAAATAGCATTGATTTGTGAGGCGGCAGTCTATAGTACACACAAATGATGACTTCTTAACCCATTTGATTGAAGGGTTTGATATTGTAGGTTATAACCTCAATATAACAACATATAAGTATATATATGATACTTATGTTTTATATATAATCATATTATAAGAATAATTTAAGGGAGTGGAGGAAGATATAAAACAAAAAGGCTCATTGATGAATGTTACCGCTTCTTCAGGTATCCTCAGGTTTTCACAAAATGCATTCCTAGGATGGGTTTTTAATAAAAATAAGGATTCTAGGATAAGGGTATGGAATTTTGGAAGTGTTTTTTAGGTATTGGACTAACTAAATAGGTGTGAAGGTGTGATGAAGAGAGGATATTGAGTTCTATTTTATAGTTGAGGAGTGGAATTCTTGTAAATACTAAAAAGTATTCATTATTGGGAAGTGTAAATTACCTAATATGCCTTAAAAATTGGATAATAATGGCTGGAATGGATTAATTGGTCTATAAAAAACTCCTCCTCACAAAATAAACTCATTTTTTAACAATTTATTCCTTAGTGCGTTTGTTTACTCAATTTTAACCTTATAGTTTTTACCAAGGTAACTTGTATCTTTTTATTTTCCTAGGTGAATTATCCTTTAAGAATAATATTAAAAATTATATTTATTAGATAATTTATTCTTAATTATTTTTGGATATTAAATTAAATCTATTAAATAAAAATTATATGTGGTGGTCGGAGTAGTTAACTCAAGAGGGGAGGGGCGAAGTAGTTAACTTAAGAGGGGAGGGGTGAATTGAGTAACTATAAAAATTTCTATTTAAAAGAATATTAGTTTTAAAAATAATGATTTCCCCAAAAATAGATACAAACTAGTTAATCAAGGTTATACTGTTATAATATTTTGACTATTTAAACAACTTCTTATAGGATTGATTAATTATCATTAATCTTAATTGGTAATATTAAAATTACTTTTAAAGTTATCCTACTAAGAAAAATCAGATATAACTTCTTTCCAAGACTAACTATCAAAGTGAATTTAGTGTTTTTTTGGATTATACAGTAAGTAGTAAAAAAAGTAGACTAAATTAAAATAGCACAGCGGATATAAAACAAGTGGTTCAGTCTCAAGATGAGACTTAATCCACTCCACCTGGTGATCACCTTCCACCAAGAAGTTTATATAAATAAACTCTGATCCACACCCTGGATCAGGGTTAACAATAGTTCATAGACTTTACAGGCCATGAAGGGACCTCTTCCATAGTTTTCATGGGTAAACAAAAGTAATGAACTTCTACACAGGGACATCTTCCATAGTTGTCGTGGGTAAACAAGGGTAAAGAGTTTGGTGTGAGGATTTTGAAATCCTCCAGTTCAGCGCAGGAGTCAGTGTGTGTGTAAGATTTACAGAGTACACACACTGCTCAAAAGTAAATAAAATAATCACTGAGAGAGAGAGTAAATATGATTTTTAAGTTCTCTAGTGATTAATAGTGCATCTCTGGACTCCTTGGATTAGAAAAAAATGCTTCTGAGTCCTTCTCTTGTTTTTTGTTGAAAAATAGAGTGTCGCGATTTAGCTTTTGTTCTTCACGAGTAAAGATGTTCTCTTGATCCCAGTGTACTTCGTGTGTTCTTTAGTAGAGTTGTATTGCATGCATCAGACAATTATTTCTTTGAAGATATTTCAATATCTTCTTCATGGCCATGCTTGTCATCTTGTTTTTATGTAGTGCACTCGCGTTTCTTGAGTTCTCGTGTGTATCTTCTTCCTCTTGGGCACACTTCTCTTTATCTTTGAGTGCATGAGTGTTAGCAGATAGGTTCCATGTATTTCGTACCTCAGACCTCATACTATGGCTAAAAATAAACATTAAATATTTCAGTACATTAAAGGCGTCAAATATAACCGTTAAAAAGTTAAATAGAAAAACAAAAAAATAGTTTAGGAAACAGTGTCACAGTAGTTATGAAAACAGTGTCTCCTTTATGGTATCTCCTTCACGTTGTCTCCTTCACTATGTCGTCACTGTGTCTCCTTCATGGTGTCTCCTTCACTGTGTCTGAGTCACGGTGTCTTGTGGTCACGGTGTCTCGTGGTCATGGTGTCTCGTGGTCACGGTGTCTTGTGGTCACGGTGTCTCATTCGTCACGGTGTCTCATGATCACGGTGTCTCATTGGTCACGGTGTCTGTGTCTTGCTCACAGTGTCTGACTTACTATTTCAAGCTTCACGGTTTCTTGTACTTAGGCAAATAACTGTATTCATACTTAAATAGTAATATTCATAAAATTAATTGATCTTAACCATTATAAAGTATGAGATAACTTAAAACATAAATACACATGATTGATAAGATTTGTGAGATTTGTGATCATTAATAAGATTTGTAATTGTTATTTACATTTTTTGATTGTTAAAACATGATTAATACATGAGGAGTCCAACAATATGTGTGTTTAAAATTATTTTTAATACAAAATGCATGTAATAGGAAAACCCATGTTTTAATTCATATAAGTGGCATAAATTAATTTAAAATTAAACATACAAATGTAACAAGAATGCGAATTTCTAAATAAAAAATGATCAAAAGTTTACAAAGCTTCTATATTCAATTTTAATATGAAATTGATTCCAATGAACTATATTGAATTAATATATGTATAAATGAACTAATTATACTCTAAAACCAATTTAAAATATAAATAAAATTTGTAAATAGTTTGTGTGAAAGGTAAATTGTCAATTAAAATTCAGTATTTTTCATTTTTCATCAAAAAATGAAACTTCTGAAAAATCCCAAAAAACTCACCCTAATATATTTTTTAAATTATGATTTTAAAAATGAATTTTATTTTACCAAATTTAATTTAAAAAATTTTTAAAAATTATTTTTTTTAGATTTTACAAAAATAAACAAAACACATTTTTTTAGAGAAATGGTACATTTGAAACATATGAAGACTTTGCCAAAAATTGTGTAATTTATTATCAATATGTTTTATTTATATAAGACCATTATAAATAATATTTAAAATAATGTTTACTAATATTATTATCTCTAGTTTTAATGTCCAGGTTACAACGGTCATGTTTAAATAACTATATTAATAATATATCATAGCTTTATTAAAAGTCAAGATTGCATGTAATGAAAAATAAGATATTGTTTTGTACAGAGAAAGCTTAAATTGGTGTTGTGTATAATGATATCTTAACTTTGTGTTGTGTGTAATGAAATCCATTAAATAAATTTAATTTTAGCAAAAAATAATTATTCATAAAAAATCAGGTTGTTACATGGTGAAAAACCAGTGTCCCAAAAAAATAATAACATTATAGCATGAAGGTGTTAAAAAAATTATTATAGTGATAAAAAAAGAATCAATTTTTAGGTTGGATGGAATGAAATTGGATATCATGTTAACCCCAATAATTCCATGTTCAGTAGTTACATTTGTCTCACCACTTGAGTGGGCATTCTTTTTGATATAGATTAGTGGTATAATGTTGTGCTCGCACTTAAGTCACTAATTTGGGAAGAGGATAGGGTCACATTATGATATACATTCATTATTTTACTAAAAAATAATGAAATTTTATTTTAATCTTAATTAACCATTGTAGAGTTCACTTTTAGTATATGAATCCCGAGTGAAATATATATTAATTCTCATTATAAAGGCTTATAAAGGCTTTCAGATAATTCATAAGATGAAACATACCAAAGATGTTGAAGGGAAAATAAACCCACACCCACCATATATGTATGCACTATCACAAACCAACCTAGATACCTTGGTACACTAATACTTAGTCTGGTACTAACATAGCCAGAAGGAATTTCATGATCCCCATGGGTTAACAACTAACACCTGACATCATACAAGATAAAAGTGGGAATGAATTTTCCACAAACATAGTGGAAGAAACAGATACATATTAGTATCCTAAAATAAAACTCCCAAAGGAGACAGTACCATAAAAAAAAGTATGTTTATAGAAACAAAAATATTCCATCATTAAGTACTTAAAATAAATGAGAAAAAAATCAAACATCCTAATGGTATCAATACTCCAAGACTAAAGGGTTAAGAATATCCACCTCTCTTAAGAGGTGTTTTCCCTTTACTCAGACCTGCAAATAGAAAATTTACAAATGTCCAAAGGAAAAGGTAGTGTGTGAGATAAAATCCTAGTAGGTTCTCACCAAATGTTCCATA
Organism: Viscum album; assembly: GCA_963277665.1. Classification (NCBI taxonomy): domain Eukaryota; kingdom Viridiplantae; phylum Streptophyta; class Magnoliopsida; order Santalales; family Viscaceae; genus Viscum; species Viscum album. The sequence goes on from OY728141.1 coordinate 346,391,363, forward strand.
TTAAGATATCATAATAAATAGGCCAAATCATGATTTCAATTATAAATAGAATAGATATTGCAGTACAATTTCATATTTAAAAAAACATGCTTTTTATTTCAAATTATGGAAGCATTTCAAACAATGGCTTAAAAAAATTAATATAAATCCATTTATATAAATAAACAGGCATGAATAAATCATTTCATAATAAATGGAATATATATATATATATCAAAGTAATCACAATGATTTATATCAGGGTACAACAACAGGTAATATGCACACCCATTTAAGGGAAACTTACTTTCATCCAATCCAAATTAAGGGAAAATTAAATCCACTCACACTTAATGAAAAATTACAATCAATCAATTAATCAAATTTGAAATCTATTATTTCAAATCAAAATATCAATTATAATTCAATTACACAATTTATCTAATATTCCAAACCAATTTCAAATTAAACTAATGGATTTTCCATCATTTCATGACTTTTAAAAATAAAACCAATAATAGGTTTTTATCAAATCAAGTTAAGTCATTTTCTAAAATCAATTCTCAAATCAATTTACAATTTTCATCAATTTCCAAAGCACACCCCAAATTCCAATTTTGTTGGAATTGGGGGTTTTTTCTGAATATTCATACAAAGTCAATTAAAATTTCAATTTACACTGAATTAGGATTTCATAATTCTATTTAAATAAAATTATAATCAAATCAAGAAAAATAAGGGTTTATTAAATGGAAAATATCAACATAACCACCTACCTTTAATCATGGTATCAAAACTCAACACCCATAGTGGGAATTTCTAATGATTAATGATGGAAACATATATCTATAAATCCAACATAGATATAATATTTAATTTAAAATAGTTTATATCCATCAAACACATGATGATCTTACACACCCTAAGGTGAAAAGAAAGAGAGATTGAGAGAAAATGAATGAAAGAAGAACCACTTATCAGAGAGGGATCGAACGTGATCCTCCATTCTTTAATATACCAAGGAAGGGGGTCATAGGAGTCAAAATGGGTTCTTGAGAGCCCCAAATACCTATTATTTTTTAATACCTTAAGTTAGGTTCAAGCAAGATGTAAAATGGAGGTTTGGGAATTTTTAAATTAGTTTTTGGAAATAAAAAACACTGCACGCACGGTTAACCAGGAAGGGCCAAACATTTTTTCAAACCCTGCACCCCTATAATGGGGTGCATGGTATCAAATTTGTGGTATAACGGATTTTCAAATAGTTCACAAACCATCAAATCCCCCATTATTTGGGTTTTCATGGTTTACACTATGTAGTTTCATGGTTTGGGAAAATTGTGCGTCAACCGTACACAGCCTAGAATTTTCAAAAAAATCAAATCTCCTCCTAAAACAACTAGAGACAAACCCCAAACAAATAATGATAAAATATAGGGTTTCGGAGTATCTTAAAATAATTAATGGGGTGTTCCAACCTCACCACCATAGAAATTTGTTTCCCCATAAATCCTATCAAGAAGTCGCCATGTCAAAAAGATGAGTTCATTACTCTCTCATCAGTTCCTCTCTATCCCAAGTCTCATGAGTATCGAAACATTGATTCTAAATCTCTCCAACCAAAATTATTTTCCTCCCATGAGGTACCTTGTTTTTAGAATCAACTATACTGATTAGATGCTCATTCATGGATAAATCAGGCTCAACATCAAGATCACTCCATATCAAAACATGAGATGAATCAATATGTGGATTGTATATCATACTCAAGAGAACCTGAGATCCTAGAGCCTCCTAAATTAATCTCTAAAATTAATAAGTAAAATGAGGATTTCTATCATAGACTATATTAGATGGAACTTTGTGAAAACAAATAATTTCTCTCACGTATAAATTTCTCAACTCCCCAACTTTGGTTGTTTTGTAAATGGGTAGTAACTAAGGCGATTTGGTAATCATGTTGATAAAAAACCATATTGTATTATTATTTATCTAGTTACATGGAAACCCAACCAAAAATTCCATATAAATCTCATCTCACTTCCAATTTTTCATTGGAAGTGGCTAAAACAAACTCAAAGGTCTCTGATGCTTGGCCTTGACCTATTGGCAAGTATAACCATGTGAAGTAAAGTCTGTGATGTATCATCTCATACCTGTCCACCAGAATCTTCTCACCTATCATATAAAATTCTCTTGGTTATTATGTATTCTTCCCATTGGGAATTATGGAAGTACCCTATCACAGAATTTCACATAACTGACGGTATAAGAAACTGATTCTGAAAACCTAGAATATCCTCTATGGAGAATTACCACTCCGAAATGATCTACCCACCATAAATAGAGTCTATAATGACATAGAATTCCTCATGAATATACTATTACTAAATATTTATCTCAAGAAGGGTGTATTTTAATTTAACACTATCCAATATAACCTCAGCCTTAGTTTTCGAAATTTCAATATGAAATTGTGCAAAAAGAGCCACCAAGTGCCACTCTTCTGATGATTCTTTCATGGTCTGGGTTAGAAGCTTATTTCTCAAAGCATATGCAATGAAATTAACTTTAGCTAGGATATAGGTGATGTTGAAATAAATGGATTTTGGGTACCCCACCCAATGAATCTGATAGATATTCAAATCTTTTTTAGAGAAGATATAACTCAAGATCTTGTGGTCAGAATAAAAGGTAAAAATTTATATGAAAAGATAATGCCACCAAATGTTAAGTTCATGCATCATAGCTGTGAGTTCAAGGTTTTGGGTCAGGTAATTCTTCTCATGCGGACTAAGCTATTGAGATCTATAAGCAATTACATGATCGCCCTACATATGAATACAACCCAAACCCAAACCTGGTTCATCAAAGAATACCATGTAGATCTGCCCGACCTCTAGAAGATTTAACATTGATGAATAAGTAAAAATAAATTTTAAATCAACAAAATAAATATGAAATTTATCATCCTATGAAAACACTACTCCCTTCTGAGTTAGGGTAGTCATCATAGATGCTAAATTTTAGAAATCCATTATGAACTGGTATTATTATCTAGCCCAACCCAATAATCTCCATACCTTGAAAACATTTCATGGTTTCTCCCATGTCATAACATATTTTACCTTCTCATGATCAACTAAGCTACCATGTTGTGTCACCATGTTTCCCAAGAAAATCACTTCCCGAATCCAAAAATCACATTTTGATAAGTTGGAATAAAGTCATTGATTTATCAACAATTCCAAAACTTCTCTCAGATAATTGACATGATCCTCATTAGAAATAGAGTAAAAAATGATGTCATCCACAAAAACCACCATGAAAGTATCAATATACTCATGGAATATCATGTTCATCAAATCCATAAAGACTGCAGGATCATTGGTTAGACAAAATTCCATGACAAGGTACTCATAATGGTTATACCTACTCTAGAAAGTGGTTATCTAAATTTAAAATTATTTTATTCTAAATAGGTGATAACTAAATTAAAGATAAATCTTTGATAACCACTTATCCTCTTCCAACTGGTCAAAAAGATCATCAATCTGTGGAAATGGATACTTGTACTTTATCATAACATGATTGAGTTTCTAGTAATGAACACATAGGAAAAGTGACCCATTATCTTTATTAATGAAGAGAATAAGAACCACCAAAGGTGACACACTTAGGAATTTAAATCATTTCTCTAAAATACCATCCAAATGACTCATCAACTCTTTCATTTAATCAGATTCCATGTGATAAGAAGGAATAAATACCAGTTGAGTACCCAGAACAAAATCAATATAAAACTCTACCTCCCTTACCGGTGGAAAACTAGATAAGTTTGAGGGAAAACATCCAGAAACTCAACAAAAATGGAGGGAGATCATCTCTCAAGGATTCTATCTCAAGTTAAAAAATAAAACATTGATATTACTTTCCCCGACTCTAGATAAGAAGTTCTTTCTCTACTTGACCTTAGATCCTATTCTCTCTAATAGACACTGCACACCTCACCGGGTTCCATAAAGAAGACCCTTCAAAGATAAAAAATAAATTTAGGATTTATTATCAGTGATAAAATTCAGACCAAAAATAATATCAAGAGGTTTCATGTGGAGAACCAAAAAATACCAAGTAAGATCAATTGATGATAAAGAGAAGACACAAGCAGGACAAGGAAGACCCTTTTCTCTCTTCATTCTGAGGGGTATAGTAATATATGTCACCTAAGATAAAATATCCATGATAAGATTTAGTATATTCCCAATAAAATTCATCATAAATGAATGAGATACACTAGTATAAAATAAGTAAATCACTAAGTAAGAAGTTATCATGATGGAACCTCTCATAGTTTCTTGACATGTATCTACTTTCTCTGGAGACTCTTTCTCTATGGGAAGAAGCTTTATTCTAGATGCATGTGGGTGGAACCCCTTAGTTCATGAAGCATATGATTTCACCATAGTAATTTTAGGTGTTAATGATCTTATTCCACTAAGTCAAGCATAATATATATGAAATAACTTTCTTATTGACATAAGCATCCACATAAACCACGTATCTTGGGTGCTTTAGGGAAAACATGTTTAAAATTACCATAATTTTTACACTAGAAGCAATTAAAAGGGAATCTTCTATGAAATAAAAGATGTATAAAAGAACCCTGATATTTATAACCACCATGAGACTCATATTGCTTCATATTTCTTTTGAAGGAACCCAAAGAACTGCCACCAGAGGAAAAATGAACTCCCGTCAACCTTGAAATACCTGCTAGATAAAGCTCAACCATCAACACTCTATCTAGAAAATTAGTATAAGAAGATAGATTCAGAAAGAAAACCTTATAATGAATATCATATCAAAGTCACATCTTGAACCATTGAGTCTAAATATTCTCATTTGATGTTATCTTAGGTGAAAACTACACAATTTTAGAAAATTAGTTCGTAAATTTTGTTAAAGCCCTGTCAGCCTGCTCGAGTTTGAAAAACTTTATAGACTTATCTGTCACCATAGACTCTAGATAGAAATGTTCCGTGAAAATAAATTTGAAGTCCTTCCACTCTAATAGCTAATTCGTATTTTGTTCACAATCGGTTCCCACCTTCTAAGTCCTTCTAGCTTAAAGGTGGAACAATTCACCTTAATCGCATCAGGAATCTCTAATAAATGAAACAAAAGATCAATCATGATCAACCAATCCTCATAATTTTGAGTATTATTTGAGCCTTATAAAACTGGTGATTTTTGGAGAAGAATCTTTTGAGCATGATTATGGAATTCATCTCAATGAGGTTCTGTAGTTAGAGCATGAATGATAATGGGTGAAGGTGTCGGTCTCAAAGCTTGGATAGCACACACAATAACCTCAACTAAATTCCAGTCCATGTGAGGATTCACTCACTATGGTTCATCAGTAGATTCTTCCAATATAATATTCACATGTCTTCTTAAAGGAATGATTCTACACAACATTAGTAAACCATACTGAATGCATCGGAAGATTACTCAGATCAATACTCAAACAAGATAAACAGGGTAAATTAATCCCATCATATATATAACAAGATTTGGATTACAACCTATCCAAATAAAAAGTATGAAAAATACTAGAACTAATCCTAAAAAATTCATTTCTTATACCGCCCATGGTGACTTAAGGATCATTATTATGTGAGTTGGATTGGAAATCAATAGAAACTACCTCCTAAGTCCCAACAAGATATCTCAATTTCATACTGACATCAAATAAATATACACAACATATACCTTTCATTCCACTTTTTCATAAACCATACTTGGTACCTCAGCACCCTGGTACCCAAGAAAGAATCAACACAGCCCAAAGGGAATTCCCAATCACCACAGGTTGGAGACTACCTCCTGAAATCATATATGATAAAATTGGGAATGAATTTTCCACAAACACAATGGAAGAAAAAGATACATATCGGTATTCTCAAAGAAAACTCCAAAAGGAGACAGTACCAAATGAACAAGTAGGTATATCAAAACCCAAATAGTATATCATAATTTACTCAAAAAAATGAGATAAAACTTTAACATCATAAAGGTATCAATACTCCAAGCCAAAAGGATCAAGAATATCCACCTTCTACAAGAGGTGCTTTTTCTTTACTCAAACCTGGTAGTAAAATTCCACAAAGGCCTGAAGTAAAAGGTAGGGTCTAAGATAAAATCCTCGTAGGGTCTCATAAAGTGTTACATAATAAGATTCCAAAATAAATAGACGAAATCATGATTTCGATTTTAAACAGAACATTCATGGTAACACAATTTCATGTTTTAAACAAAACATGATTTTCATTTCAAAATATGGAAACATTTAAATAAATGGATTAATAAAAAATTATATTAAATAGTTTATATAAATAAATATGAATTAATAAATTAGATCACAATTAATTGAATATATATATATAAACAGGAGGATGGAGTCCACACTAGAGAACCCTCCCTCAGGTGAACAAGGAAGAAACCCTAGCAATGAGCTTTGATCCTTCACAAAAATCATCATGGGGTGAAATATGATGGCTCATGATGTTCTAAAGACTTTGGAAATAAATCTAAAGATATTTCAGTACAGAGGTATCTTAGTGATCTCATATTCAAAGGAATAGGTATGTAATCTCTCTTCCAATCTGCATTTTTTTTCTGGTTGGAAAGTTCATCAAACAAAGACCATCACTTTTTTTTCTTAAAAAGACCCTAGAAAATATTAGATTCATGAACTTCATATAGGTCAGCCGAACTCCTCACTTGTAATTTTTTGATTTATGGTTGAAAACGAATACTATAGATTTTGGAAGAGAGGCACTTGGTCTTTCAATTGTTTTGTAATGAATGTTTTAAAGTTGTCCATGGATTTTTGCACTAATTATAAGCCTCCTATTATCCCTATTTGGTTCATATTTCATAGTTTACCTCTTCATATCTTCAATAAGGATGCTCTTCTCGATTTTTAGTTTATTTGTATATCCCCTTAATTTAGATTCCGAAACTAAGAACCTTTTATAACCTTTTGTCGCTAGAATCTGTGCTGATGTCGATATTTCACAATCATTTCCATCTTATTTTTGGATTCAAAATCATGACTATGGTTTTGTTCAAGAAGTTTTCTTTGAAATCGTTCCTTCTTATTTTCATTAATGTTATTCAATTGGTCATTCATTAAAGGAATGTAAAGTTAAGACTTGTGGAACATGACCCTTTCACATTTTAGCTCAATTTGGGTCCAAAAAGATGAAATAAAAGGGGTGGATGTTACTTCCTTAGAACAATAGGTAGTTCCTGCTAATAAGGATGATGAAAAAAATACCTCTAGTTATACTAATAAACTCCCCTCTGATAATATCTTGGATTTAGTAGAGGTTATTCCAAATTCCAAACTTAAAACTGAGGATAAGTTTCTTCCTAATAAATCTGAGCCTCATATTATCCCTAATTCTAGGAATGTTAGAATAATCACACCCTCTTAATATGTGGTTGTTGAAAATTTATTTACATATACTAATGAATCTGATTCTGAGGACCACAGTAGTGATGATGATGATGACCCTACAGTGAGGGATTCTTATCAAATTGATGTTAAATTGGTCTTCTAAAAATAACTAGACTCTTGTATGGAGGAACATGATACATTGGTTTTCCATAAATATTAAAAATGCGATATGTCTATTAAGACCTAACTTCAACTCAGAAAAAGAATATTCATCAAATTAGAGGAAGAATTTAAGAAAAATCCATAATTCTAATTAATCTCAATCACATGGAAATTAATTCTCCTAGTTTTCTCTTTTATAAATGTGACAGTTAAAAATGATCTTTTGAAGATGCATTTCTATGGAATAAGATCTACATGTGTGAATACTATTTAGAGTTTGGGTTTTTTGTTAATGTTTGGTTTGTTTGTGCTTTGGTTTTTGCAAGGATTTTTGGATATGTTTCTTTACTGAAGGCAATCCATGCATTTTCTCTTGTCTACTTCTGATGGTTTTGAGTTGATATATTGATTGAAATTAATGGTATACTTTCTTGGATAGTTATTAACACATGATTTTATGTTCTCCATGTTTGAGGAATATTTTTCAGATCCTTTGTATGGTCATTGATGAAGAGATATAATTCTTCTCATGACATCAATATTTTCGAAGAATGGGTTGAATCTTTTCCTCTATTCACTATTTTAGGTTAGATGGAATTTATACAGTAGGGGATTTTATTTCATTTGTGTTTCCTCTACTGAATCTTGTTTTTATGTGTGATTTTTTAAGCTTTCATGGAATGAATTTTGGGATTTGTTCTTATATTCTGGACATTAGAATATTAATTCAGTGAAGTTTGTTACTTTTTTAGTGTTTCAAGCTCTTGATTCCATGATTATGTCATGGTGGCACTTCTTTGATGTCATCTCAGGGTGTTTTGACACTTTTTTAGAATTATTCTTTGGATATTACCTCAAAATTATTGTAAATTTGTATGGACTACATTGGAATGGAAAGATTTGTCGAGGGGATAATGATCACAACTAAATTTCTATTGTTGACAGGTGTTCGTTTCGTTTGTGTATGTTCTCTTTTAATATATGTCATTGTTGGTGCATTCACATTGCACCTCAAGTAAACATTGCACTATTTTTTTGTATTAATAAATTATTGGGAAGTGTCATTTGGGTTTCTAATTCATACTTTAATATTCTTAAATATATATATATATATATATAAAACTAATTATAGGGATTCATAGTAGGGTACAACACCAGGTACCATGCACATGCATTTAAGGGAAAATAAATCTCATCCACTCCCACTTAAGGGAAAATTTCATGCACTCCCACTTAAAGTAAAATCACATCCACTACCACTTACAATAATATTACTTCCACTCCCACATAATGGAAAATTACAATAAAAAAATCAATCAAATTTTAAATCCATTATTTCAAATAAAAACATCATTTATAATTCAATTTCCCAATTTCTCATTTCAATATTCCACTCCAATTTCAAATACAAGTCATGGATTTTTCATCATTTTATGACCTTTAAAAGTAAAAAAATCATAGGTTTTTATCAAATCAATTTAATCCATTTTCTAAAATCTGTTCTCAAATCAATTTATAATTTCCATCAATTTCCAAATCACACCACAAATTCCAATTCCATTAGAATTGGGTATTTTTTCTCAAAATCCAGACCAAATCAATTCAAATTCCAATACACATATAATTGGTATTAATAATTCAATTAAAATATAATTTTAATCAAATCATGAAAATAAAGGGATTATTAAATGGAAAATCTCATTAGAACCACTACCTTTAATCATGGTGTCAAAATTCAACACCGTCAGTCAGAATTTCCAATGAAAAATGATGGAAATAAAGATATATAAAGCCAAACTAGATTCAAAATTCAATTCAATGGATTTTAGATCCATGATACATGTGATGATCTAAGACACCCTAAGAAAGAAATAAATAGAGAGTAAAAGAAAATGAATGGATGAAGAATAACTTATCTGAGAGGGGTCAAACGAGATCAGTCACAATTAAATCTACCTAGGAATGGGCTTATAGAATCTAAAATGGGTTCTTGAGAGCCCCCAAGACCTAGTATTTTTTTAATAATATAATATAAGGTTGGTCATGAGGTTAAACGGGGGTTTGGAAATTTTAAAATTAATTTTCAGAAATAAAAATCACTACTCACATGGTTAGTTGGGAAGGGTCACATGGTTTGTCAAACTATGTTCTCCTATAATGGGGTACGTTATTTCAAATTATAAGGAACACATTTTAAAAAAAATCACCAACTGTTAATACCCCCTTTGTCTAATTTTACACGATTTACACTGGGTGGGTGTGCGGTTTGGGAAAATTGTGCCCCAACTGTTCACAACCCATAATTTTCAAAAAAAAGTAAAGTTTCTCCCTAACCAACCTAAGACAAACCCTAAACAAATCATGATCAAAAAATGGTCAAGGAGTACCTGAAATGTAGTAACATTATGTTACATTCACACTTGATAAACCAAAAGTCATGGCATGTGTTTATTGGTCATCATGAGGAGACATATTTTGAGGTACATTTTGATTAGTAATAAATTCTTTGACAATAAATTTATTAATCACTTTGATTAAAAATTGTTCATTTATGAAACCACAAATGAGTGTTGAAATGAAGCAATATATAGAAAAACTTAAATACCCCTACTATAAATCAAGGATGGTTAATTCTTCACTTGAAGGAAATAATGGTATGTATTTTAAATCTAAAATAATACTTTAATATGACATGAAACACCAATATAATTATATTCCTTTGTTTATATTTTTATTGATGAATCAAGATCTAAATAAATGTCCATCTCACATCATGTGCTATGGAAATAGGCACATGTAAATAAAGTTAGGATACTAACAGATGAAAACTCACTAAAAGTGTGAGAAATTTTGTAAGTATGACATGATAAAAAATCATTAAATTAGTATTACATAACAATGATTAATTATTTTACTATATTTTTCATCCAACTTATACTTAATAATAGTTATCATTTGTACCTGATGAACAACTACTATCAGTGGCCTTGAAGCATCCAGAATAGTATAGTCGCATCATAGGTATAGGTTTTGGGGTCTCACCCCAAAAATATTTTTGAGAAAATAAATGAATAGGGGAATAAAGATAAGAAAATGGAAGAAATGCAGGCATGATTAGATTCTCTGGAAGAAAAACATAACTCGTAGTAGGAGTTGTTAGAAAATTTTATGGGAATATAAAAAAGAGAAAAAAACATGAAAACAACCAATAAATGAAGATATACCCACCCACACCATCTTTAAAGCGATCTATTCCCATAAAAGGGGTGTATTGGAAGATTTAATAAATATTTTCATAATTATTTCTGTGAAATTTGAATAAATCAAAAATTGATGCCTTTTTTGTACTGATATTCTACAGGGTCAAAATGGTTTTGATTTATATCTATCAACACCCACCCATAACCTTTTGGTAAGGGGTACCTTATACAACATATACGGAGATATTACAAAAACAAAAAAATTCTAATAGGTCATGTAAGAGTGGTGATTCACGTATCTCAAAAGTCGAGTGTCAAGATACCTATTCCACTTGATGTTGAAAATATTTATATGGTTGAGTAAGATATTGGAGATTTTATAGAATGGTTGTTAGATCTTTGAAAAATACATGTCAAAAAGAGGTATATATTTCCATTTTTTATGAATTTTGTTTAATAAATAGTGACGAAAGGTCTAAACTGGTGAATTTTATTACAACAGGACAAATGGAAGGGGTGGAATAGAAAGTCAAATCAAAATGATCTAAAGTTTCTACCAACCAAAAAAATATCTTCACAAATTATTTCTACATCTCCTATTCAACTTTTTAATTTACTAACATTAAATCTTTGTGTGGATATAATTTTATCAATTAGTGATATAAGCACAATTGATTTTGAAGAATAGATTTATAGAGTGGCCATTACATACTATATTGGTCTTAAGAATTTGAATGAAATATTCACACCTGAATGGTTAAGAGTATCAATTAAAAATGTATACATGAGGTGTGTTTTCATGATTTGTTTTCCTAATAGATGATAACCTATGTTAATTATGGCTGAATACTATTCACAATTTTTGTAGGTGTATATATCAATACTATTTGAAGGGAAAACCTTATGAACATAAATTTGGACTCATTAGTTCTCACATCCCTTCTATGCAACTATTCTCTTTTGAACTAAAGAAATATGGAGTAATAGTAGAAAAATTGGACATAATGTTTTAATTGAAACCTACATAAAACATATTATTCTTAATACCCATGATGCAAGGTCAAAACTATAAAATTTGATCATATCAAATATATTTTCATTCATTTATTTACTTATTCCATTTTTTCTAAACAAAATTGGTTACTCATTTTAGTCAATTTAGAAACTCCAAAGATTTATTTTCTAGATTCAATGCATGGATATCAAATAAAAAAACCACATGTGATGAAATTTTTCAATTTGTAATACACTACATGAAACAATTTGCAAATAAATTTCAATTTATAAATTTTATATTATTTTTAATGAAAATAATTTTATGGAAGATAGGTGTTAAAATATCTTCAAAATCATGTAATGTAGAAATTCCACGAGCACAAAAAACCAATAAAATTCCAAAAATGGATAATTATTAGGGTATATATAATAAAATTCCATAATAAAAATATATATCAAAAAAAATAACTTATTTTTTTCAATGATTCTGCAGTGCTCAGAAAAAAATAATGGAAAATATTGTGGTTATTATGTTTCAAAATTTATAAAAGATACCATATTCCATCAACAAAATAGAATCATTGAAGAGTTATTTCCAATGATAATTGAAATTTCATTTAAAATATTGATTAATCATTTATTTATTTATATTTTTTCAGTACTAAGAATACTTTCAATAGTCCTCATATTCATAAAAGTAGATAAATTTTTTATAAATTAATATGAAGAATACATGGTTTCAAATTGTAAATAGATATCATAAAGAGGTTATAATGACAGCATGTACTCAGTAAGGATGATTCACTCTTGATGATGCACTTTTATTTTTATTCTATAATTCATTCAATATTATATGATATCAAACAAAAATATTTTTAGATAACCTGGAATTTTAAATTCATTGTATAATAAAAATACATAGTGTGATGTGTAGAAATCAACCACACCTCAATATAATACAGGGTATTCCCAGTATGACTCAAAGTGTATATTTTTAATTTATAATTTACAATTTAGTTCGAAACACACATCATGTACTCAAAACTAATCAAATTCATCCATATTTTTTTGACACTTTTGGAAAATGATCCATAATTCAGTTTTTATGTGTAGGAATAAACCACACCTCAATTTTATACATGGTGTGTCTGGTATGACTCAAATTGTGTGTTTTCAGTTTAAAAATGAAATTTTAGTTCAAAACACATGCCACATACTAAAAACCAAACTAACACATTTAGTATAAGGACATGGACTTAAACATTACATAATCTTGAATTATGTCAAGAATTTACATTGAGGATCTTTTAAGGTTTAGACTTTTAGAGAATTAGGCCATAATTATGCCATAACTACTTGAATATTTCATGTACACACTACTACTCAGTGTCCATTTTTTCATAAAATAAAAACTCTTTAAAAGAAACATGTCTAGTTTTGTGTTTTAGACAGCATGACTTTTCCTTGATCTCATCCTTGACCCTATTCATCATTAAGTCCTGTGGAAAACATTTCAAAACATGGGATGAGCTTGAAAATCTCATTAAGGGTTATAAAATAAGGAATTAAAACATTATCCCAATAATAAATACAAATCAATGAAACCATACTTTTTAATCATAACATACCTTACGAAATCATAATATTTATGAATAACACACACAAATCATAAATTATAAAGGTAACTTATGGAATTCATAACATACTTACATTGTAGCTATCACATCTATATAGGGAGTCATATTTTGAATACCCATCAGAGTATGTTCTCTAAATCTCTTAGGAGAAGCATTGACATTAACCCTTAGCACGTTACCCATTGCATTGGAGAGCTATCTCGGGCTCACTCGCCCTAGGTTTATCACGGAACCACCCGTATACGTAAACAATACCCAATAACCATAACATAATCATAACACATAACATAAGTATAAAAAAAATATAACATTTCCACATTCCAATATATCAAATCAAGATATTAAAATAAACAGTGCTTTATCAAACCATTCTCAAAACCATTAAAAATATTTAATAAAGATATTTTTGAATGAAAGTATCCCATTCAACTTTGAAGCTTTTAAAGGAATTAAAATTTAAAAAAATTAATTTCCATATAAATATATACAAAAACCCATTTGAAAAATATGGACATTAATGAGAAATATTTAGAAGAATAAATTGTTAAAACAGTATTTTAGTTAAAGAGATCTTAACCAAATGAGATATGCTTGGATACAAATAATTGAGGAATAAAAATTAATCAAAACTTTATAATACCATGATAATAAATGGATTCATGATATAATATTCCAAATGAAATTATATACACCGTATAAAAGTGAATTGGTGCATAATGACAATGAAGTCTCAATGGAATGTAAATTGAGATGAAATCCCTTATAAAAACTGTATCCTTAGATTAATGATAAATGAATTACATAATAATGTGTGAAAAATATAAATACACTCAAAATCATTGGATATTATTTGTAAATTAATCATATGAAATTCACACATGTTGTTTTTAAGACAAAACCAATGACTTGGATGTTTAACTCAATGAAAGGAAATTGAGTTAAAATTACTCTTATCAAGTTCATATCTATGACTTGAGAATTTATCAATGGAGTGATAATGTGTATCAAAAGTATATCCACATAAAGGGGAGTGGAAATTACAACATAAATAAATAAATAGTGATTCCACACATAATCATATCATGACATAATTAAGAATTAGAAGATTAACCCATGGAATGGAAATTTGGTTAAAAGTTTTCCTTACCAATTTGGTAAATTACGAAACATACAACCCATGAAATAAGGATCATAAAATTGAGATGTAAATACCCATAAATTGAAGTATATTACGCAATGAATACAATAACTGGTTGTACATACAACACACAAAAAGGACATAGTGGTAAATAAAGCATGAATCTCACGGGAATAAAAAGTGAAATGAAAATCCCTTACCACGTTGTAATAAATCGAGTCGTATGACCAAAAGTTAATAAACACAAAATGATTCACAGAATAACATGAATATAAATAGAATCATTATAATATATATCAATGGTAGTACACAATACACCACATGCAATAAATAAGTGGTGAACAATGTAAATCTCACGGAATTAAAAGTGAGATAAGAAACCCCTTACCACGTGTCTGACTTGACTTGTTTGATACTTGTTATTCCTTAATAATAGACTTAAGTTAATTTATAACCTTTTTCAAGTTTATTATTCCTTTTATATCACTCATTACCATGTTATAAACATTATGTAATCTTTTAGGTTAATAGTGGTCGTTTTGTCGATATTTGGTACATGAGTCAAAAATGAACACCTTATAATTTCAAGTTGTCCATGTGGTCAAGATTACATTATCTCCAAAATGATATTCATAATTTATATATAATATATATAATATATATCATATATATCATATATATCCAATATATATATGTATTTATAATATTACATATCATTTAGAGGTAATAAATAAAATGCACCGTTCATGGAGATGGTAAGTCATACGTACGCATAAATGATACTTTAATTTATATTTTGTATTTAATGGAATGAAAACATAATTATGCATAGATATATTATAATTACAGTATAATATAATATATAATACCATTTACTCCATCCTTTATATGTCCCATATATGTAATTAATGAATCATATCACTTTAAGGGGGCAGTAGTCTGCACTTCCTCAAATAAAATTATCGCATTTACTCATAATAGATACCATAAAGGTATGCTATAAATTAAAAATACAAAAGAATAAATAAAAAATAAACATAATTTATATAATATATAAATACAGTTCCATCATAATGTCCACCATAATAGGTGGTAGGAGATAACTGAACAATCATCGTTTTGTGAGGCGTTAGTTTTTCATCCACAGAAACGGTATGTTTTTACCCATTAGATGGAGGTGTGTGTAAGTGTAGTTATAATACTTATCATAAAAACAAACTAGTATATTTAGGATACTTTAATTGTTATAAAAGAAAGTAATAAAAAGATTTTAGGGGGTTGGATATGTAAAATAAAACAAAAGGACTTAAGAGAAGATGTTACCTTTAAATTGGGTATCTCCCTTTGGTTTGAACCAAAAGGTTTACTTGAAGTGCCTTAATCCTAAGGTAAGGCTTCTATGAATAATAGAGATATCTTGAGATAATATTTGGTCATGGTTTGGATAATACAAGGGGCTTGATAGGTGTGAGGAATGGGTTATAAGTGAGGTCTTTTTATAAGGATGAGGAGGGGCTCTTAAGGAAAGTGTGAAAATATTATTTTATTATATAATGATTTTCAGTTTTTAAAGGTCCAAAACTAATTAAAGTCAAAGATAATATGACTAATGGTCAAAATAAAATCATACAATATTAATTGGACAGGTTTTGGATATTTTTTTAGTTTTTATAATCTTATTTTTTTTTAAACATTTATTAATGAGGTAAAAATTGCATCATTATTGTGTCATAAATAATTTTATTTATTTGATGTCTAAAAATTATAAAACAAATAACATGATATAGAAACTATTTTTATATTTACAAATAATAATTATAGTAAAAATTATAACTTATATAACCCTATGTGAAAATTAATTTTCTAAAAGATATTTGTTTATTTTATTTTTGTCTTTACTTTAAATTAATTAATATAAGTTTCATTATCACACCCATGTGGCTCCATGGGGTCCCCAAATCGACCCAAGGATGCCCTTTGTCGGATATGTATCAACCAATAGGATTGGGACACATTTTAGGGTAATTTTATATTATTATAATAATATTTTTTTACCTTTATTTACCAGATTTACCCTTTAACCATGGTAAATAAAATATTTACTGAAGTAAATATTCATAATGTCTAAAAATAAAAGCTGCCTATTTACACAATTTTGACCTCTTGATTCCAAATGTAGGATCAATTTTTCCAAATTCAAAACACAAAAGTGGTAGAAATTAATTTAAAATTAATTCCCGCAGTCAAAACAAAAAACGTAATTTTAAGAAATAGTAACTATCAAAAGATTGAAACTTGTTTATGCCCAATTTAAAAGTTCATTTACTTCCAATAACCAAAATTGAATTAAATGTTAAAAAATAATATAATTACACTTTAAAATCAATTAAAAATAATCTAACTACATAAATAAATTATATTAAAAGGTATTTTTTAATTAAAATACAGTATTTTTCACTTGTCATTAAAAATTGAATTTTATCAGAAAAATACCCAAAAAATACCCAAATTAAATTTTAATGGCCTGATATTAAAGAGAAATTTTATTTTTTCAAATAAAATATATAAATGTGAAAAAAAGTATATTTATAGAGGGTTCTCCATCAAAAGGAGTTAGATCAACCTTTTAAAGTAAATTATGCTTAAAATCGGATTATTTCTTATTTTAAGCCTCTAAAATTAATTGGGTAAATGTAAAAACATTTAACAAAAATATATATTTATATTGTAGTTAGTTCTGTACATTCCTTCCAATACAACGGCTAGTCTTTAAATACCATTTAAAATAATATTATATTATTATTTTTTAGTATGACTAAACATTGTGTGCAACATAAGATTTCAAAGAAACTCATTGTTGCGTATCGGGTATGCCATCGAACATATCATCCCCTTTAAGGTAAAATTAGTATTTATTTCACAAATTTTAATAAATATAAAAATATTATATTCTTTATTTACCCAGGATGTTCCATCTTTCCCCCCTTTTGGAAATTGCATCCTCATAATTTTAAAATTAGGCTTGGAAACTTCATTGAAAGTCCCATATCGGAAAAAGAGTCAATAAATCTATCACTTTAAAATAATGGAAGAGAAGTAAAAAGGTCACCCAATACAAAATATAATATGATTCCATGAAAACATGGATATGGAGGAGAAAACAAACCATCAAGTTATAGAGGATAGTGATAGAAAACATGATTAGGAGAATGTTAACCACTAGAAAATCAAAAACTTGTGGTGGGTTAAACGTTCTTTGATTCCCCAGTAGGAAAAGTTAACAGAAAATGTTTTTGTTTTAAGTTAATTTTCATAAAGTTGAGGAATTTATTTATGATATTAACTAAAAATATAAGGCAACATACTTACTTGTCATGTAGACTTTCATCCTTTACTAAATTCCTACCACAAACTCATTTTTTCCTCAAACAATGAGTATTCAAGATGATTTTTTCACATTGAAAGCACTATAATAAACTTCTAGAGAATCACATAATCCAAAAATAATGAACTATATTTTTTCCATGTCTTTAGACATTAGCCAAAACCAAAATGGTAAGTTGAATATTAGATAATCCCTAAAAAGAATATTCTTTTACCAAAAGAAAAACTACTCTTAATCTGTAACATTTTTCAAACAATACCCAAAGTTCAACAAAGACCTTTCAATAAAAAATTGTCTATAAAATTCTTCAATGTAATCAAAACTAATATTGAAACCCAAATATCATAAGGATTTAATCACATAGTCTTCCAAGATAAATCTTAACATTTATCTCCAAATAACATCAGTTACTCTTAAAGTCTCATATTGAAAAGTAATTAACCTAATCACATATTCTCCATGATTGGTTAATAATTTCCATAGATAACCCAAAATAAACTTATTCTTGATTCATAAAACCATAAAACTAAAATGAATTAGTCATACTAACTAGGGACTACATGTATTATAGCGGTAGGTGATAAATCTCAGTCGCACTTTGGTTGTGGGTTCGATTCTTATAGCTTTGTCCGACGCGATGGGTTGTCATGTGGTCTGCATGTTGTCCTTTTTCAAAAATATATAATTTTATAACATTCCCAAAAAAGATATAAATTCCTAAAAAATAACAATAACATACTTTAACCACAAAGGTTATCTAATAACTTTCATTTTTCATCCCAAAATTTATTAACCTATAATTACCTCAAATTCTAGGATATTATTAACCCAAATAGTTCTTTATAACTATATCCACAATAGAAAAGATAATTATTCCTTGAATAAAATTTTTATATATCAAACATTATGGTTACACATATTTTAAAAAGTATTCCAAAGTAATCCCATCCTCAAAAGAGCCTTAATACCTTTAAGCATTTTATCATCTTAAAATCTACCATAACTCTTGAATCCCTTATATGTGGACTTCTTACTCATTTAACATTATTCGTGATCCATTAACAATTATTTACCAACATATTCTAAAATAATTCTTTCCTGCATACAAAATCATGAGTTATATCCAAAGATTCAATAATGTCAAAACATATGTTAATAAATAATCCATACATTGCATTGGTCATTGTCATTTTCTTCATCCTCAATCGGAATGGCCTTAGGTATTGGTAAACATATATTTTTATGATCCTGGTGATCCAATTCCCAAAACTTCTTTGTAGGAAATCTGTTTGTATAATGATCTTGCACACCACATTTAAAACATTTAATTGATCCCTTATAAACAACTTCTTTCCCTTTCCTAGAGTCAACTGTATGCTTCCTTTTTCCAAGGAAGGTTCTTGCTTTATGTCCTTCACTTCCACATCTATAGAATCTTCTTGTCCCTTTGAAACATTTTTCTATGTGTTTTTCTTCCACATACTTGACACAGAGGTTTTTGAATATACTTACCTTTATGATTATTTCCTGAAATTTTGTGGGGATCTGTTTCTCACATATACATGTTGGAGTTGGTGTCCTAATAAACAACTGTTTTTACTTTGATTACATGAATGTACACTTATTTTATATTGTTCATTATTCTACATGACTATAATATAATAATGTCCTGGAATATTTGTTTCATTAATAAGGTCATGGAAGATCCCCGATATGATGATAACCTTGAAATTCAATAACAATATTCTTAAATAAAGTTCTACAGTTGGATGACATACAATGATAGGACACATAGTATACAGACCATCCTGTGCGAGTACTCTTAAGAAGACGAGACTCTCTCTCATAGAGTTCGCACTTAGTAATCTCCAAGATGGTAGATTATGAGAACGGACTTTCCAGTAGTAATTTCACATGTCTTGGTGTCGTCAGAAATTTCTATCTACGAGCGTGTGTAATGGTCCTTAGACTATAAAATTATCATTATCTCATGTCATGACTCACACACTTAGATTTGCTGATAAAGACCATCATGAAGATAGTTGGCGGGAAGTAGGGTACGTTGGGTGTGTCACAAATGACATGTTGTCAATGGATAAGTCAAGGAAGGATTTTTCACTTCCATATTTATGGAATTACATATCTCGGGCCCTTTGATTGAAATAGAACTATTGCCCAAATTCTATGTCCATGGTGTCACGACCAGTTTATTTCTAGAAGTCAAAAAATGACGGATCAAGAATATAGGTATATGACACAACCATGAAACCTTCTTGATGAGATATTGAGACAAAGGGATTAAATTACATGGTAAGTTTTCGTATGATGTGACATGTCAATACAGCTTCAACTTCTTTCTATTGGGTTCCTTGACCCATTGCTAGACAGTAACATTGGACTTTAGGTAAGCCCGCTTAATGCCAATGAGAAAGAGGCCAAGAGGGTCACACACTAAGTGTATCAAAGTATCTCAAGTAGAATAAAGATTTTTCCCATATATGGTTTAATAATTATTCAAGGAAGCCTAAATTGTTTTAATATTGGAGGAAGAATAAAATGAAAATAAAATATACACGTCGTGTACATTGAATGTACACGCCGTGCAATTTTCATTTTGGAAAGAAAATGAAAACAAGATATACACACCATGTACAATGAATGTACAAGTCATGTAGTTTTCATTTTGTAAAGGAAATGAAAAATGAGTACACGTCGTGTATTAATGATTACATGCCGTGTAGTTTTCATTTTGGAAAGTAAAGGAAAAATGAGTACATGCAGTGTATTAATGATTACACGCCATGTAGTTTTTATAGTCTGGATTTTGAGGAAATAATATCGTTTTATTAAATGATATTTATTATAATTAGTGTGGGTGCATGTCAAGGAATTAATTATTTGACATGCGGTTTTAAATAAGAGTTAATGAAATAAATAAAACATGTAAAACGTTTATTTATTGTCATAACTCTATAAACCCAAGACCGATTATAAATATCCTCAAAACCCAATACTTTTCCCTAACCATTGTGCACAACAATTCTGGAGAATTATCTCAAGGACAAAAGAACTACTTCCTCCAAGAATGCTCTCAAGAGCAAGAGAGATCCTCCTCCATTGGATCAAGGTGATCTAAGGTGGACAAGGCAAGCAAAGGCTTCTCCACGCTAGCACCCGGAGATTCCTTTGGCGATGTCTAGAGATACGTGGTGCACGTGTGGATCACCACTAGAGAAAGTCTATACTTGGATTCTATGACGTAATGGCGAATCACATCAGAACGTGATCAGAAATATCAAAGAAGAAATAACGCCATAAAAGGTACTTCTTGTAAATTAATTAAATTAATTATAATCAACCTATGATGATCCTCCTTTTTGGTTTTGGGACTATTCTTCTTCTTTGTCTATTTCTGTGATTCGATCCATGGAGTCTGGCATTTATCGTCGTATTGATCCTAGATTGATCATTGCTAATGAAAAAAGGCCAAGTGGGCACATCCACCCACGAGCTTCCACTATGCCTGGGACCTACAAGTGGTATCATATGGGTCACAATGTTGATTATAGTTATTTAATTTTCATTGATAATTTACGCATTTATATATGATTCAATTCAAGATAAATCGTTCTATAAAACTGAATGAACGAGATCTTTTCTTCCTCCTTTGTTTCTTGATTCACATCACAGAAATGACCTTTTAATTTTAATTTTGATTATAAATAAAAATAAGGAACTCAACTTGAGGAGTCGCTCATTATGTCTGTACAACACAGGAATACACGGCAAGAAGTGAAATCTACACACTGTGTAGTTAGGTTCAACGAACCGGTACTAGTCTGCCAAACCACACTGTGTGAATTGAGCATACCTAAGTTTTTTAATACACTGTTTTGACAAGAACTGAACGGCACGTGGAAACCAAAATACAAGGCATGTATGTTGAATCAACACATCGTGTAGTCCGATCCGGACCAGGTGAAACTGTGTACAACGAGAAGTCGTGTAACCGTGTACATGGGATTGTCAGGCCGGTAACTGCATAACAAGGAAGTACATTCCATGTTAGATTAATCTACACGTTGTTTACTCCAAAATTTTCAAAGTATAGAAAACATGCCAAATCCCCAGTATGTACTTTGGATAAAGGGTGAAAACAAATACATGTTGTGTAATATAGCCTACACGTCATGTAATTTCTAGAAATATAATTTCACCAGGTTTCCTCCAAAGTAAAAAGACTCGTACAAGGAATATGGATGAGAAGAATCTCAAGGAAATTCATAATGGAATTTAAGATAAACAATTGATTAATTATAAGATCATAATTAATTGAATTCAAGAGATACTTATCTTGAATAAAAAATGATTAAAAGAATTTGAATACAAAATATGCATAAATGTTGTTGCATGCTATGGATGATCATGAGCTAGACCAAATACCCTTTGTGTGTGTATGGTTTCATTTAAATTTATTTAATTTAAATTCGTTGGCTTGTGAGCCTTCTTCCAATAAAATGTAGGGCATGTGTGCACATGGTTTCTTTAATGTAAACCCCATGTAATGGAGGATCTACCAAGCCATAGGAGATGGTTCAAAATCTAAAGATGAGGTGAAACCAACCCATGAAGATACAAAGTTGGACAGGTGGGAGCTGAAAAACACAAACCATCAGGTTCAAGGTGTTTTTTCCAAGGTTAGAATTAGCTTATCAAAACCGCTAGATAAGCTAACCAATAGAAGCTCATGATCATGATATCTTATTTTATTTCGATCTGATTTCATGGTTTATTCATTATGTATGTGTTGTCACGATCACATAATTAATGAAATAAACAAGCATGCAAAGATATAATAAAATAAAAACCAGACTATGCGTAAACATTATCAGAACATGGTTAATCACTTAAGCAAGAATCACTTAATATTAACAAGCATGTGATAATGAAAAACTAGGCATAAAGGATTTAAATCCCTCAAATACCATATTAAGTCAGACTAAGCCTTCTGTTACTTGATTAAGGGAATGACTCAATAAAACTATGTGTTTGACCAACCCTTGTTTGGACACTTACTTTTATAAGGGAATCTCTTATGAATGTTTTGGATTGAATAAAACATTTTACATAAAGAGAAGTATCCCTTGCTAGACTTGTTGTAAAATGGAGGAAAGTGTTGAGGAAATCCAAGTCAGGATTTCAGGATTGGGGAGTCCACTCAACAGATTAAGGAACTGTAAGCTCATAGTTGTCAAATACCTGCCTACAAAAATACTTTTAAATAGCATGACCAACCCTTGTTGGGTTTATGGGAAGGGGAATATGGATCATTTCCACTATAATTTCATAGAAACTAGGAATTCCATGTTTAATGGTGGGGGTCATTGGTGCATGACAAAATAGTGGGAGAATTAATAAATTTATTTATTATTTTTCATAAAATGTAATCAAAAGGAACTAATAAATCTACTCTTTTAATTTGTAGAATCAATATAAAAAACTCGTCAACCACATTTTCTCTGTGATCAATTCTGGATAAAGACAATATCCTCACCAACAGTAACTTTCAAGAATGGTTTAGGAACCTTTGGGTTATCCTACATCATGAATGAAGGTTTTACATATTGGAGTCCTCACTTCCTGATTCACCTGCCCAAGGGGCTAGTGATGAACATTTCCTGGTCTATGATCAACATTTTAACGATGCACTTGATGTTCAATATTTGATGTTTTCATTGATTTATAGTGAGCTCATGAAGTCTCATGAATACATGGATGCCTATAGCATGCTCAAGAACCTTTGTGGTCTATACCAGGAGAGAGAAAGACTATAAAGGTTTGAGATCTCCAAGGCTCTATTTCAGAGAATGCTTGGAGAGGGTGCCCTAGCTGGGCCTCATGTAGTCAAGGTCATTGGCTACATTGAGCGCTTAGAGGTTCTAGGGTTTAAACTCCCTGAAGAACTGGGTACTGATCTCATTCTTACATCACTCCCGCAGAGCTTCTCTTACTTTGTTGTTAATTTCAATATGAACAACATTGAAAAGTCTCTATTGGATCTTCTTATCCTCATTCTCCTAGTGGACAATGATATGAAGCATGAAAAGTCTTTTTTCCTTGTAGTGAATAAAAGTAAAGGTAAGGAGAATATATTTAAGCCCAAAGCTTCTTCAAGGCCTTCCAAGAAAAGGAAGATCAAAGGGGAGGTAAGAGAATAGGAGGCTGTTGGTTTTGTATGTGGCATGAAGGGTCACTAGAAGAAAAACTGCACCCAGCCAAGGAAGCAAGGGGAAGATTTAGGTACGTTTTTATCGAATGAAATCTATCTATTTCTACCAATTAGGTATTAGATACTACTTCTGTCTCTCACATTTATATCCAAATACATGAACCAAGTATATTCAGAAAGATTGGCTGAGGTGCGGTAGATCTGTGAGCAACCAATGGATCCAGACTTGCTGTTGTAGCTGTTGGAGACTACCACCTCACATTGCCTACTGGGATGGTCTTGGTATTAAAAAGATATTATTATGTACCCTATTTAACCAAAAACATTATTTCAGTATCTATATTAGATAATGATGGATTCATCTTCATGTTTGGAAATGAATGTTGATACTTTTATAAAGATAGCATTTGTTTTGGTAGGGCACATTTATATAACGGACTTTATGTGTTAGAATACACAACCCAAGTAATGAAAATTGATGAAAAAGTCAATTCACATGACTCATACCACACCCAACTTTGGCATCATCATCTAGGTCATGTCAATGAGAAATGTTTGACAAAATTACATCAAGATGGGTATTTAGATTCTTTTAAACTAAAACCACTTGGTGTATGTCATGCGTGTCTAAAAGGTAAAATGACCAAATCCCCATTTAGTAGGAAAGGTGAAAGGGCTAAATAGATTATAGAATTAGTTCACACAGATGTGTGTGGACTATTTCCAGTTGAATTAAGGGGTGGGTTCTTGCACTTCATAACTTTTACTAATGATTTTAGTAGATATGGATATATTTACTTAATGAGGTATAAGTCAGATTCTTTTGATCGGTTGAAAGAATACAAGAATGAAGTTGAGAACCATCTTAGTAATAAGATTAAGAAAATCCACTCAGACAGAGGAGGAGAATATCATAATCTAGACATCGTTAATTTCTTACAGGAGTTTGGGATTCTTTCTCAACTCACTCCTCCATACATGCCTCAGTGGAATGGAATAAGTGAAAGGAGGAACTGCACCCTATTGGACATGGTGAGATCAATGATGAGCCATGCGAGTCTTACATTATCCTTTTGGGGATATGTATTACAAACAGCAGCACACATACTAAACCAAGTACCAACTAAATCAATGAATTGTATTCCATACAAGTTATGGAGTGGATGCAAATCCATGTTATGAAATTTACATGTGTGGGGTAGCAAAGCATTTATTAAGGCCTCTTCAAGAAAAAGACTTGCACCCCAAGGCACAAAGTGTACCTTTATAGGATATCCCAAGGAAACAAGGGGATATTACCTATACAACCCCTCAGATAAAAAGGATACAATGGAAAGACAATCCATATTCCTTGAGAGGGAGCACATCTCCAAAAGAGATAGTGGGAGTGAGATAGACTTAGATGAAGTCGAGGCTCAAGATATACAAGAGTTTGTACAAGAACGGATTCCACAAACCCTCGTGGAAGAAAAATATATTCCAGAAACACACGAACTGCGTAGGAGCACGAGAGAGGTAAGAGAACCAAAATGATATGATTTTCTTGTCACCAAGGATTGTGACTCATTATTGGTTGACAATGATGATCCTCTTACTTAGAAGGAATCAGTTGAAGTCATAGACATTGCCAAGTGGAAAAAATCAATGAATTCTAAAATGGATTCCATATACCAAAACCAAGTATGGATTTTGGTAGATCCTCTAGTTTATGTAAAGCATATTGGTAATAAATGGGTATTCAAGAAGAAACTAGACATGGAGGGACAAGTCAACACCTATAAGGCATGACTGTTTTCAAAAGGTTTTAGACAGAGTTAAGGAATTGACTATGATGAAACCTTTTCACCGGTTGCAATGATAAAATACCCCAGAATAATATTCTCCATTGCTGATTACCATGACTATAAAATTTGGAAAATGGATCTCAAAATAGCATTCCTTAATGGGAACCTCCAGGAAGATTTATACATGACACAACCTGAAGGTTTTGTGACTCCAAAGGATGCCAATAAGGTATAAAAGTTGCATAAATCCATTTATGGATTAAAGCAAGCATCAAAGTCATGGAAAATTCATTTTGATGAAGCCATAACAAAATTTGGATTTTTTTAACAATGAATGTGATCCTTGTGTCTACAAAATATTTAGAGGAAGTGCAGTCGTTTTCCTAATAGTATATTTTGATGAAATATTACTAATTATAAATGAAGTGCATGTCTTACAGTCAGTTAGGGCATGGTTGGATAAATTCTTCTCTATGAAAGACTTGGGAGAGGCAGCATATATTCTTAGGATCAAGATGCATCATGATAGATCCAAGAAAATGATCAGCCTGAGTTAAAGTACATACATTGACAAGCAACTGAATAGATTCATTATGGAACAATCCAAGAGGGGATTGTTTCTAGTGTCACATGGAATTCATATTTATAAGAAAATGTGTCCTCAGACACATGAGGAAAAAAAGAAAATGTAAAGGATCCCTTACGCATCCACGATTGGTTCAGTCATGTATGTTATTCTATGTACAAGGCTAGATATTTCTTACACATTAAGTGTGGTAGGAAGATATGAAGCTGATTCAGGAGACCACCATTGGATGGAACTCAATACTATCCGTAAGTATCTAAGTCATACTAAGGATATGTTCCTAGTTTATTGAGGAGATGAGGAACTAGTCATCAGAGGACATGTAGATCCTAGTTTTCAGACTGATCAAGATGACATAAAGTTCAAGACTGGATACATCTTCAGTTTTAATGGAGGTGCAGTGAGCTGGATGAGCTCAAAGAAAGGTGTGGTCAAAGATTCTACAGTAGAGTCCGAGTATATCACAGCTTCTGAGGCAGCTAAAGAATCATTTTGGATGCGAAGCTTCATCCAAGAGATGGATATAGTACCTAATAGTAAAGATCATATCACACTCTATTGTGATAATACTGCAGCAATGGAACTTGAAAAAGAGCCAAGATCACATCAGTGGATGAAGAACATACTTCGGAAGTATCATCTCTTGAGGGATTTTTATCAGAGAAGTGAAGTTGTAGTGAGCAGTATTTCCACAGAAGACAACGTGGCAGTCCCCTTGACTAAAACTTTGACTCAGCAGAAATATGATTATCATGTGAGGTCTAGTGGACTAAAAGTAGTACGTAGTTGGCTGAAGTCCAAGTGGAAGTTTGTAAGAGTTGGTGTCCTAAGAACCAACTGTTTTTACTTTGATTACAATAATATACACTTATTTTATATTGTTCATTGTTCTGGATAACTATAATATAATAATGTCCTAGAATATTTGTTGCATTAATAAGGTCAGGGCAGATCCCCACTATGATGAGAACCTTGAAATGCTATAACAATATTCTTAAATAAAGTTCTACAGTTGGATGACATACTATGATAGGACACATAATATACAGACTGTCATGTGCAAGTACTCATAAGAAGAAGAGACTCTCTCTCATGGAGTTCACACTTGGTAATCTCCAAGATGGGAGATTATGAGAACAGACCCTCCAGTAGTAATTTTGTATGTCTTGGTGTCATCAGACATTTCTATCTATGAGCATGTGTAATTGTCCTTAGACTGTAATATTATCATTAACTCATGTCATGACTCACACACTTAAATTTTCTGACAAAAATTGCCATGAAGATTGTTAGTGGGAAGTAGGGTACGTTGGGTGTGTCACGAATGACATGTTGTTAATGGATATGTCGAGGAAGGATTTATCCCTTCTATATTTATGGAAGTATATATCTTGGGCCCTTTGATTGAAATAGAACAGTTTCCCAAATTCCATGGCCATGGTGTCACGATGAGTTTATTTCTGGAAGTCAATGAATGATGGATCAAGCATATAGGTTTATGACACTACCATGAAACCTTTTGATGAGATATTGAGACAAAGGGATTAATTTACATGGTAAGAATTCATATGAAGTGACACATCAATGTGACATCAACTTCTTTCTCTTGGGTGCCTTGACCCGTTGCTAGACAGTAATCTTGGACTTTAGGCATGACCACTTAATGCGAACGAGAAAGAGGCCTAGATGGTAACACACTAAGTGTATCCAAGTATCTCAAGTAGAATAAATATTATTCTCGTATGTGGTTTAATAATTATTCAAGGAATCCTAAGTCATTTTAATGTTGTAGGAGGAAGAAAATGAAAATAAGATATGCACGTCGTGTACATTGAATGTACACGTTGTGTAGTTTTCATTCTGGAAAGAAAATGAAAACAAGATATAAACACCATGTACATTGAATGTACATGCTGTATAGTTTTAATTTTGGAAAGGAAATGAAAAACAAGTACACGTCGTGTATTAATGATTACACGCCGTGTAGTTTTCATTTTCGAAAGTAAATGAAAAATGAGTACACACTGTGTATTAATGATTACACGCTGTGTAGTTTTTACAGTCGGGATTTTGGGGAAATAATATAGTTTTGTTAAATGATATTTATTATAATTAGCATGGGCGCATGTCAAGGAATTAATGATTTGACATGGGGTTTTCAATAAGAGTTAATGAAATAAATAAAACATGTAATGCGTTTATTTATTGTCATAACTCTATAACCTCAAACTTGATTATAAATATCCTCATAACCCAACACTTTTCCCTAATCATTGTGCACAATAATTCTAGAGAATTCTATCAAGGCCGAAAGAACTCCTTTCTCCAAGAATGCTCTCAAGACCAAGAGAGATCCTCCTCCATCAGATCAAGGCAATCTAAGGAAAACAACGCAAGAAAAGGCTTCTCCATGCTAGCACCCAGAGATTCCTTTGGAAAAATCCAGAGATACATATTGGATGTGTGGATCACCACTAGAGGAAGTCTACACTTTGATTCTATAACGCAATGGTGAATCACATTGGAATGTGATTAGAAATATCAACGAAGAAATAACGCCATAAAATGTACTTCTTGTTATTTAATTAAATTAATTATAATCAATCTGTGATGATCCTCCTTTGTGGTTTTGGGACTATTCTTATTCTTTGTATATTTCTGTGATTCCATCCATGGAGTCTGGTGTTTATCGTTGTATTGATCTCAGATTGATCATTTCTAATGACAAAAGGCCTAGTGGGCACATCCAACCCTGAGCTACCGCTGCGCCCGAGACCTGAAAAATGATGCCTTATAAAAATCACCAAGGTTTAGGTGGTCAATCATGACTTTAGATAGTTCGTTGATAATAACCACAAGATTTCTCATTATATCTCCCATTTCATTCAGTTTCTCATTCAGAAAACCATCATAGTTTTCTTCACATTCAATGTTACATTGGTGCCTGCTAGATCCATCCATTTACTAAAACTAAAAATTTCAGTGTGAGTATATCAGTAAAATCATCATATAATATCTTATGAGAAGGGTAAATACTAAGAAATATTTATTCATGTTATCTTAAACTCATTCACTTTTTCTAAAATAACTATGAATCTTTATAAAATCCTAACCATTATAGTAATGTCACTTATTCTTAAAGAACATCCTAACATCTAAAGTTATCAAAACTAACCTCTGATACCAACTTTAAGGACCCAACCATAAACATTACATAATCTTGAATTTTGTCAATAATTCACATTTAGGATCTTTTATGGTTTAGATTTTTAGAGAATTAGGCCATAACTATTACATAACAACATGAATATTTCAGGTAGACACTACTACCCAGTATCCATTTTTTCATAAAATAAAAACTCTTTAAAAGAAACATGTTTAGATTGATGTTTTAGAAAGAATGACATTTCCTTGATCTCATACTTGACCCTATTCATCTTTATGTCCTGTGTAAAACATTTAAAAAACTTGGGATGAGCATAAAAATCTTAGTAAGGGTTATAAAATAAGGAAGAAAAACATTAGCCCATCAATAAATACAAATCAATGAAACCATACTTTTCAATCATAACATACCTTACAAAATCAAAAGATTTATGAATAACAAACACAGATCATAAATTATAAAGGTAACTTATGGCATTCAAAACATAATTACATTGTAGGTATCACATCTACATAGGGAGTCACATTTATAATACCCATCATAGTATATTCCCTAAATCTCGTAGGAGAAATATTAATGTTTACCTCCATCACGTTACACAATGCATTGGAGAGCTGTCTCAGGCTCACCTGCCCTAGGTTTATCATGAAACCACCCATATACGTAAACAATGCCCAACAACCATAACATAATCAGAACACATAACACAATTATAAAGAAAAAAAACATTTCCACATTCCAATATATCAAATCAAGATATTGAAATAAATTATGATTTATCAAAACATTTTCAAAACCATTTAAAACATTTAATAAAGATATTTTTTAATCAAAGTGTCTCATACCACTTTGAAGCTTTTAAAGGAATTAAAATTTTAAAACATTAATGTTCACATAAATAAATACAAAAAACCATTTTGAAAACATGGACATTAATGAAAAATATTTAGAAGAATAAATCTTTAAAAAAATATTTTAGTTAAAGAGTTCTTAACCAAATGAGATATACTTCGATACAAATAATAGTGGAATAAAATTTAATCAAAACATTATAATATAATGAGAATAAAGGGATTCATGATATAATATTCCAAAGGATAGTATATACACTGTATAAAAGTGAATTGGTGCATAACAAAAATTAAGTCTCAATGGAATATAAATTGAGAGAAATTCCCTTATAAAAATCGTATCATTATATTAAGGATAAATCAATTACATAATAATGTGTGAAAAATATAAATATACTCAATATGGTAGGTTATTTAGTGTAAATAAATCATAGGAAATTCACCCATGTTCTTTTTAAGATAAAACCAATGACTTGGATGTTTAACTCAATGAATGGAAATTGAGTTAAACTTACTCTCATCAAGTTGATATCGATGACTTGAGAATTTATCAATGGAGTGATGATGTGTATCAAAATTATATCCCCATTAAAGAGAGTATAAATTAAAACATAAATAAATAAATATTTATTCAACACATAATCAAAGCATGACATAATTAAGAATTAGACGATTAACCCATGGAATTAAAATTGGGTTAAAATTTTCCCTTACCGATTTGGTTACTTACGAAACATACAACCCATAAAAGAAGGATCATAAAATGAATATGTAAATACCCATAATTTGAAGTATATTACACAATTAATACAATCACGAGTAGTACATACACCACACAAAAGGTCATAGTGGTAAATATATACTGAATCTCACGGGAATTAAAAGTGATATGAAAATTCCTTACCATGTTGTAATCAATCGAGTCGTATGAACAAAAGTTAATAACCACCAAATGATTCACATAATAACATGAATATAAATAGAGTCAGTATAATATATATCAATGGTAGTACACAATACACTACATGCAATAAATAAGTGGTGAACAATGTAAATCTCACAGAATTAAAAGTGAGATAAGAAACCCCTTACCTCGTGTCTAACTTGACTTGTTTATTCCTTGTTCTTCCTGAATAATAAACTTAAGTTAGTTTATAAATTATTAATAACTTTTTTCGAGTATATTATTCCTTTTATATAAATCATTACCTTGTTATAAACATTGTGTAATCTTTTAAGTTAATAATGGTCATTTTGTTGATATTTGGTACTTGAGTCAAAAATGAACACCTTATAATTACAAGTTGACCATGTGGTCAAGACTACATTATATCCAGAATTATATTCATGATTTATATATCATATATATAATATATATCCAGTATATATATGTATTTATAATATTACATATCATATAGAGGTAAGGAATGAAATGCACTGTTCATGGAGATAGTAAGTCGTACGCACGCATGAACACTACTTTCATTTCTATTTAGTATTTAATGGAATGAATGCAAAATGATAAATAGGTATATTATAATTATATAATAAGATCATATATAATATCATTAACTCCATCCTTTATACATCCCATAATTGGCTTTAATGAGTCATATCACTTTGAGGGGGCGGTAGTCCGCACTTCCTCAAATGAAATTATCGTGTTTACTCATAATGGAAACCATAAAGGTATGATAAAAATTAAAAATAAAAAAGAATAAAGAAAATATAAACATAATATATATCATATATAAATACATTTCCATCATAATGTCCACCATAATAGGTGGTAGGAGATAATTGAACAATCATTATTTCGTGAGACGTTAGTTTTCCATCCACATAAATTGTAAGTTATTTACCCATTAGATGGAGGTATGTGTAAGTGTAGTTAGAATAATTCTTATAAAAACAACTTAGTATATTTAGGATACTGTTTTTGTTATAAAATAAAGTAATAAAAATAGTTTAGGGGGTTGGATATGTAAAATAAAACAAAATGACTTAAGAGAATATGTGACCTTTAAATTGGGTATCTCCCTTTGGTTTGAACCAAACGGCTTACTTGAAGTGCCTTCTGCCTAAGATAAGGCTTCTAGGAGGAATATAGGGATCTTTAGAGATTATTTGGGTAGGGTTTATACAATCAAAGGGGCTTGATATGTGTGAGGAATGGGTTATAAGTGAGGTCTTTTTATAAGGTGCAGGAGGGGCTCTTTAGGAAAGTGTGAAAATATTATTTTATTACATAATGATTTTAGGTTTTTAAAGTTCAAAAACTAATTAAAGTCAAATATAATATGACTCATGGTAAAAATAAAATCATCCAATAGGAATTGGACAGGTTTTGGATATTTTTTTAGTTTTTATAATCTTATTTATTTAAAACATTTATTAATGAGGTAAACATCACATCATTATTGAGTCATAAATAATTTTATTTATTTGATGTCTAAAAATTATAAACAAAATACCATGATGTAGGAAAAAAAATTTATTTCCAAGTAATATTTATATTTAAAATTATAACTTATATGACCCTATTTAAAAATTAATTTACTAAAAGATATTTGTTTATTTCATTTTTGTCATTACTTTAAATTAATTAATATAATTGTCATTATCACTATAAAGTGGCTCCATGGGGTCCCAAAATAAACCCATGAATGACCATGGTAAGATATGTATCAACCAATAAGATTAGGATACATTTTAGGGTAATTTTATGTTATTATAATAATATTTGTTTACATTTATTTACCAGATTTACCCTTTAACCATGGTAAATAAAATATTTACTTAAGTAAATATTCATAATGTTTAAAAATAAAAGTTACCTATTTACAAAATTTGGACCTCCTGATTCCAAATATGGAATCCATTTTTTCCAAATTAAAAACACATAGGTAGAAGAAATTAATTTAAAATCAATTCTCACTGTCAAAAAAAAAATCTGTTTTTAAGAAATAATAACTATCAAAATATTGACACATGTTTATGTCCAATTTAAAATTGAATTTACTTCCAATGACCAAAATTGGATTAAATATTAAAAACATAATATAATTACACTTTAAACCCAATTAAAAAGATAATATAACCATATAAATAAATTAGATTAAAAGGCAGTTTTGAATTAAAATACAGCATTTTTCACTTGTCATTAAAAATTGAATTTTATCTGAAAAATACCTTTAATTTACCCAAAGTAAATTTTGATATCCCGATATTAAATAAGAATTGTATTTGGTCATATAGAACATATAAAAGTGACCAAAACTATATTTAAAGAGGGTTCTCCATCAAAAGGTGGTAAATCAACCTTTTAAAGTAAATTATGCTTAAAATCGGATTCTTTCTTATTTTAAGCCTCTAAATTTTATTAGATAAATGTAAAAACATTTAACAAACATGTATATTCATATTTTAGTTTTTTATTTCCATTACCATGAATACAACATCTAGGCATTAACTAACTTTTAAAATAATATTATATTATTATTTTTCAGTATGATTCAGCATTGTGTGCAACATAAGATTTCAAAGAAACATGTTGTTGCATATCGGGTACGCCACTGAACATATCATCCCCATTAAGGTAAAATTAATATTTAATTCCCAAATTTTAATAAATATTAAAATTTTATATTCTTTATTTACAAAGCATGTTACATCATTCCCCATTTTTAGAATTTCATCCTCACAATTTTAAAATTATGCTTGGAAACTTCATTGAAAGTCCCATATTGAAAAAAGAGTCAATAAATCTATCACTTTAAAATAAAGGAAGAGAAGTAAAAAAGGTAACCCAAGAAAAAATATAATATGATTACATTAAAACATGGATATATAGGATAAAACAAATCATCATGTTCTGATGGAGAGTGATAGAAAACATGATTAGGAGAAAGTTAACCACTAGAAAATCACAAACTTGTGATGGGTTAAACAGTCTTTGATTCCCCAGTAGTAAAATTTAAAAGACAATATTTTTGTTTTAAGTTAATTTTTATAAAGTTTATTAATTTATTTATGAGAATAACTAAAAATATAATGTAACATACTTACTTTCCATGTATACTTTCATCCTTTTCAAAATTCTTACCACAAACTCAGTTTTTCTTCAAACAATGAGTATTCAAGATGAATTGTTCATATTGAAAGCACTAAAATCAACTTATAGAGAATCACAAAATCCACAAAAGATAAACTATATTTTTCCCATGTCTTCAGAAATTAACCAAAACCAAAATAGTTAGTAGAAGATCAAATAATCCCCAAAAAGGATAATCTTTTACAAAAAGAAAAACTACTCTTAATCTCCAAAAAATTTAAAACAATACCCAAAGTTCAACAAAGACCATTTAATAAACAACTGTCTATAAAATTATTCAATGTAATAAAAACTAATATTGAAACCCAAATCTCAGAATGATTTAATCACATAGTCTTCCAAGATAAATCTTATCATTTATCTCCAAATAAAATCAGTTACTCTTAAAGTCTCATATTGAAAATTAAATAACCTAATTGCATATTCCACATGATAGGTTAATAATTTCCATAGATAATCCAGAATCAACTTATTATTGATTCATAAAATCATATAACTAAAAAATAATTAGTCATATTAACTAGGGACTACACATATTCTACTGGTAGGTGATAAATCCCAGTCACACTTTGGTTTTGGGTTCGATTCCCGCAGCTTTGTCTGACGCGATGGGTTGTCGCATGGTCTGTGTTTTTTCCTTTTTCAAAAACAATATAATTTT
Source organism: Viscum album (assembly GCA_963277665.1). Taxonomy (NCBI): domain Eukaryota; kingdom Viridiplantae; phylum Streptophyta; class Magnoliopsida; order Santalales; family Viscaceae; genus Viscum; species Viscum album. The sequence goes on from OY728141.1 coordinate 346,426,716, forward strand.
ATAACATTCTTAAAAAAAGAGATAAATTCATCAAAAATAACCATAACCTACTTTAACCACAAAGGTTGTCTAATAAAATTCGTTTTTCATCCCAAAATGTATTAACTGGTAATTTCCTCAAATTCTAGGATCATATAAACCCAAATGGTTCTTTATAACTATATCCAAAAAATAAAAGATAATTATTCCTTGAATAAAATTTTTATATATCGAATTTCAGGGTTACACATATTATAAAATTTCTTCCAAAGTAATCCCATCCTTGAAAGATCCTTAATACCTTTAAGCATTTCATCATCTTAAAATATACCATAACTCTTGAATCACTTATATGTTGACTTCTTACTCATTTAACATTATTCATGATCCATTAACCATTCTTTTACAATTTATTCTAAAATAATTATTTCCTACATACAAAATAATGAGTTATATCCTAAGATTCAATAATATCAAAACATATGTTATGAAATAATCCATACATTGCATTGGTCATTGTCAGTTTCTTCATCCTCAATCAGAATGGAATTAGGCATTGGTAAATATATATTTTTATGATCCTGTTGATCCCATTCCCAAAACTTCTCATAGGACATTTGTTTGTATAATGACCATGAAAACCACATTTAAAACATTCAATTGATCCCTCAGAAATAACTTCTTTCCCTTTCCTAGAGTCAACTGGATGCTTCCTTTTTCCAAGGTAGGTTCTTGCTTTATGACCTTAACTTCCACATCTATAGCATATTCATGTCCCTTTGAAATATTTTCTTATGTGTTTTTTCTACATCCTTGACACATAGGTTTTTGAATATACTTACCTTTATGATTATTACCTGAACATCTGTGGGGATTTGTTTCTCGCATATACAATGACTTATAAAAATCACCAAGGTTCAGGTGGTCAATCATGAATCTAGATAGTTGGTTGAGAATAACCACAAGATTTTTCATTATAGCTCCCATTTCATTTAGTTTCTCATTCAGAAAACTGTCACAGTTTTCTTCACATCCACTGTTATATTGGTGCTTTCTAGATCCATCCATTTACTAAAACCAAAAATATCAGTGTGAGTATATTAGTAAAATCGTCATATAATATCTTATGAGGAGGTTAAATACTAAGATATACTTATTCATGTTATCTTAAATTCATTCAATTTTTCTAATATAACTATGAATCTTTCTAAAATCCTAACCATTATGGTAATGTCACTTATTCTTAAAGAACAGCCTAACCACTAAAGTTATTTAAACCAACCTTCGATGCCAACTATAAGGAACCGACATTAAACATTACATAATCTTGAATTATTTCAAGAATTTACATTGAAAATCTTTTAAGGTTTAGAGTTTTAGAGAATTAGGCCATAACTATTACATAACAACTTGAATATTTCATGTAGACACTACTACTCAATATCCATTTTTTTCATAAAATAAAAACTCTTTAAAAGAAACATGTCTAGTTCTATGTTTTAGACAACATGACTTTTCCTTGATCCCATGCTTGACCCTATTCATCTTTAATTCCTGTGGAAAAAATTTCAAAAACTTGGAATGAGCATAAAAAATTAGTAAGGGTTATAAAATAAAGAAGGAAAACATTATCCCATCAATAAATATAAATCAATGAAACCATACTTTTAAATCATAACAAACCTTAAGAAATCATAAGATTTATGAATATCGCACACAAATCATAAATCATAAAGGTAACTTATAGAATTCATAACATACTTACATTGTAGCTATCACAGTTACATAGGGAGTCATATTTGGAATACCTATCATAGTATATTCCCTAAATCTCTTAGGTAAAACAATAATGTTTACCTCTGTCATGTTACCCAATGCATTGGAGAGCAATCTAGGGCTCACCTGCCCAAGGTTTATCACGAAACCACCCATATACACAAACAATGACCAATAACAATAACATAATCAAAACACATAACACAATTATAAAGTAAAGACAACATTTCCACATTTTAATATATCAAATCAATATATTGAAATAAACAATGCTTTACCAAACCATTTTCAAAACCATTTAAAACATTTAATAAAGATATTTTTTAATTAAACTATCCCATACCTCTTTGAAGATTTTAAAGGAATTAAAATTTTAAAACAATAATATTCATATAAATATATACTAAAAAATATTTTAAAAACATGGACATTAATGATAAACATTTAGAACAATAAATCTTTAAAACAATATTTTAGTTGAAGAGTTGTTAACCAAATGAGATATTCTTCGATACAAATAATTGAGGAATAAAATTTAATCAAAACATTATAATATAATGAGAATAAATGGATTCATGATATAATATGCCAAAGTATAGTATATACACTGTATAAAAGTGAATTGGTGCATAACAACAATGAAGTCTCAATGGAATGTAAATTGAGATGAAACCCCTTATAAAAACTATATACTTAGATTAAGGATAAATCATTTACATAATAATTTGTGAAAAAAAAAATAAACTCAATATGATTGGATATTCAGTGTAATAAAGCATAGGAAATTAACACGTTTTCTTTTTAAGACAAAATCAATGACTTGGATGTTTAACTCAATGAATGAAAATTGAGTTAAAATTACTCTTATCAAGTTCATATCAATGACTTCTAAATATATCAATGGAGTGATGATGTGTATAAAAAATATATCCACACTAAGGGGAGTGGAAATTACAACATAAATAAATAAATATTGATTCCACACATAATCATAGCATGACATAATTAAGAATTAGAAGATTAACCCAGGGAATGGAAAATGGGTTAAAAGGTTCCCTTACCGATTTGGTAACTTATGAAACATACAACCCATGAAATAAGGATAATAAAATGAAGATGTAAATACCCATAAATTGAAGTATATTAAACAATGAATACAATCACGGGCATTACATACACCGCACAAAAGGACATAGTGGTAAATATAGCATGAATCTCACAGGAATAAAAAGTGAGATGAAAATACCTTACCACCTTGTAATCAATCGAGTTGTATGACCAAAAATTAATAACCACCAAATGATTCATAGAATAAAATTAATATAAAGAGAATCATGATAATATATATAAAATGGAAGTACGCAATACACCACATGAAATAAATAATTGGTGAACAATGTAAATCTCATGGAATTAAAAGTGAGATAAGAACCCCTTACCTTGTGTATGCCTGGACTTGTTTGTTCTTCGTTCTTTCTGAATAATAAACTTAATTTACATTATACTTGATCAAGAACCTTTTTAAAGTTTATTATTCCTTTTATATCACTCATTACCATGTTATAAACATTATTTAATCTTTTAAGTTAATAATAGTCATTTTGTCAATATTTGGTACTTGAGTTAAAAATGAACACCTCGTAATTACAAGTTGTCCATGTAGTAAAGGGTAAATTATATCTAGAATAATATTCATGATTTATATGTCATATATATCCATTATATATTTTTATTTATAATATTACATGTCATTTAGAGGTAAGAAATGAAATGCACCATTCATGGAGACGGTAAGTCGTACGTACGCATGAACACTACTTTCATTTCTATATAGAATTTAATGGAATGAAAAGATAATGATACATTGGTATATTATAATTTTAGTATAATATCATATATAATATCATTACCTCCATCCTTTATACTTCCCACATAAGGAATTAACAAGTCATATCACTTTGAGGGGGCGGAAGTCCGCACTTCCCCAAATGAAATTATTGTGTTTACTCATAATGGAAACCATAAAGGTATACTATAAATTAAAAATACTGAATCATAAAAAAAACATAAACATAATATATATCATATATAAATATTTTTCCATCATAATGGCTATCATAAGAGGTGGTAGGTGATAATTGAACAATCATCATTTCTGGAGGCGTTAGTTTTCTATCCACATAAACTGTATGTTCTTTACCCATTAGATGGAGGTGTGTGTAAGTGTAGATAGAAAACTTGTCATAAAAACAACCTAGTAAATTTAGGATCCTATTTTTTTATAAAATAAAGTAATAAAAATCATTTAGGGGGTTGGAGATGTAAAATAAAACAAAAGGACTTAAGACAAAACGTTACCTTTAAATTGGGTATCTTCCTTTGGTTTGAACCAAAAGGTTTACTTGAAGTGACTTATGCCTAAGGTAAGTATTATAGGAGGAAGATAGGGATTCTGAGAGCTTATTTTGGTACGTTTTAGACTAGACAAGGGGCTTGAGAGGTGTGATAAATGGGTTATAAGTGAGGTCTTTTTATAAGGGGAGGAGGGGCTCTTTAGGAAAGTGTGAATATATTATTTTATTATATAATAATTTTTAGTTTTTAAAGGTCCAAAACTAATTAAAGTCAAAAATAAGATGACTCATTCTCGAAATAAAATCATACAATAGGAATTGGATAGGTTTTGTATATTTTTTTAGTTTTTATAATCATATTTATTTAAATCATTTATTAATGAGGTAAACATTGCATCATTCTTGTTTCATGAATAATTTTATTTATTTGATGTATAAAAATTATGAAAAAAATACCATGATGTAGGAAATATTTTTATCATTCCAAATAATATTTATAGTCAAAATTATAACTTATATAACCCTATATAAACATTAATTTATTAAAGATATTTGTTTATTTCATTTTTGTCTTTACTTTAAATTAATTAATATAAGTGTCATTATCACTCACAAGTGGCTCCATGGGGTCCCAAAATAGACCCAAGGATTCCCATGGTCGGATATATATCAACCAATAGTATTAGGAAACATTTTAGGGTAATTTTATATAATTATATTAATATTTTTTTACCTTTATTTACCAGATTTACCCTTTAACCATGGTAAATAAAATATTTACCGATGTAAATATTCATAAAGTCTAAAAATAAAATTTATCTATTTACACATTTCGGACCTCTTGATTGCAAATATAGAATCTATTTTTCCAAATTCAAAACACAGAAGTGGAAGAAATTAATTTAAAATTAATTCCCACTGTCAAAACAAAAAACGTGTTTTTAAGAAATAATAACTATCAAAATATTGACACTTGTTTATGTCCAATTTAAAAGTGAAATTACTTACAATGACCAAAATTGGATTAAATGTTAAAAAAATAATATAATTACACTTTAAAAATAATTAAAAATATAATTTAACCATATAAATATATTAGATTAAAAGGAATTTTGGAATTAAAATGCGGTATTTTTCGCTTGTCATTAAAAATGGTATTTAATCAAAAAAATACCAAAAATTCACCCAAAGTAAATTTTGATGTCCTGATCTTAAAGAAGTATTTTATTTGGTCAAATAGAACATATAAAAGTGACCAAAAAAATATTTAAATAGGGTTCTCCATTAAAATGTTGTAAATCAATCTTTTAAAGTAAATTATGCTTACAATCGAATTCTTTCTTATTTAAAGATAGTAAAATTTATTGGGTAAATGTAAAAACATTTAAAAAAAATGTATATTTATATTGTAGATAGTTCTATCCATTCCCTCCAATAAAATGGATAGGTGTTAACTACCATTTAAAATAATATTATATTATTATTTTTCAGTATGACTCAGCATTATGTGCAACATAAAATTTCAAAGAAACCCATTATTACATATCAGGTACTCCATCAAACATATCATATCTATTAAGGTAAAATTAATATTTAATTCAAAACATTTAATACATATGAAAATATTATATTACTTATTTACCCAGGATGTTATATTTTGATTATTTTGATACATTAAGAAAACAATATATAAGTCATTTTTTATTTATAGGAGTTGGCCAAACCACAATTTGATACATGGTGTGTCCAATATGACTCAAATTTTCTGTTATTAATTTAAAATTTACATTTTTGTTCAAAACGTGTGTCACACACTAAAAACTAATAAAACATTCTCAAACTTTCTTGATAATTTAATAAAATTATTCATTAATCATTTGTGAGTTATAGGAATTTGTCTCACATTAAACTGACACATGATGTGATCAGTATGACTAAAATTTTATGTTTTTAGTTTAAATTGAAATTTTAGTAAAAAAGAAACGTGACATACTCAAAACATATAAAACACATTTGTATTTTTTTATAATTTAATAAAATTATCCTTATTCATTTTTGATGTGTAGGATTCAACCACACATAAATCAGATGCAACATGTGGCAAGTATAATTCCAAGTGTGTCTTTTTATTTAAAACAGACATTTTCATACAGAACACACATCACATACTCAAATCTGAGAAAACACATTTGTATTGTTTTGATAATTTAGTATAATTATCTATAAGTCATTTTTGATATGTATGAATTATCCTCATATCATGGTGTGGTCGAAATAACTCAAACATTATGTTTTGACATTAAAAATGATATTTTAGTTCAAAACCTGTGTCACTTAGTGAAAACCAAGAAAACACGCTCATATTGTCTTACTATTTTATGAAAATGTTTCATAAGTCATTTGTGACATGTAGGAATTAGTAACATGTAAAACTAACACAAAATGTGACTGGTATGACTCAAAGTTCATGTTTTCTGTTTAAATTTACATTTTAGTAAAAAAGACATGTGACTTACTCAAAACCAAGAAAATGCACTTTTTTTATACATTAGAAAAAATATACTTCTGTCATTTTTTATGTGTAATAATAAAATTCACATCAATCTGATTCACAATTTTACTGGTATGACTAAAAGTGTATTTTTATTAAAAATTGACATTTTAGTTAAGAACACAGTTCTTATACTCAAAACTGAGAAAATGAATTCAGATTGTATTGATACTTTAGGGAAAGAATACATAAATCATTTTTGGTGTGTAGTAATCATCCTCACCTCAATATTATACATGGTATTTTTGGTATAACTCAAATTCTGTGTCATCGGCTTAAATTTAACATTTTAGTTCAAAACATGTGTCACCCACTGAAAATTGAGAAAATATGATCAGATTGTCTCGATACATTAGTACAACAATTCATAATCCATTTTTGATGTGCATGAATTAGTTTCACATTAAATAATCACAAAATTTAATTATTATTAATCAAAGTTTGTGTGTTCAGTTTAAATTGACATTTTAATAAAAAAAGGCATGTGGTATACTCAAAACTAAGAAAATGCATTTGGATTGTTTTGATACTTTTGGATGTTACACTTAAGTAATTTTCTATGTGTATGAATCAACCGCTTGTTAATTTGACACATGGTGTGACTGGTATGAATCAAAGTGTGTTTTTATTTAATATTGACATTTTTTTTCAAACACACATAACATACTCAAACTGAGAAAACACATTTTTATTGTTTCAATAAAATAGGAAAATTATCCATAAATTGATTTTTTGTTTCCAAATAATGCACACCTCAATCTGATACATGGTGTTCCCAATATGACTTAATGTTTATGTTATCAGTTTAGAATTGAAATTTTAGTTTAAAATGTGTGTCACTCACTGATAACTAAGAAAACTTTCTTGTATTATCTTTATACTTTAGTACATTGATTCATAATTGATTTGTGACATGTAGGAATCAGTATAACATCAAACTAAAACATTATTTGACTGGTATTAGTCAAAGTATGTGTATTTATTTTAAATTGACATTTTATTAAAAAAATACATGTGACATACTCAAAATTGAGAAATTTTATTTAAATCGTTTTATTACCTTATGAAAACAATCCTTAAGTCATTTTGGGTGTATAAGAATCAACCTCACATCAAACCAATGCACTATGTGACTGGTGTGGCTCCAAGTAGGTCTTTTTATTTAAAATTGACATTTTAGTTCAAATCACACATCACAAACTCAAAACCAAGGAAACACATTTGGATTGTTTTTATAATTTATTAAAATGATTCATAAGTCATTTTTGATGTGTAGGAATTAGTTTCATTTCAATATAATACATGGTGTGCCCGGTATTACTCAAACTATGTGTTTTTAGTTTAAAAATGATGTTTTCATTCAAAACATGTGTCGCACACTAAAAACTAAGAAAATTTACTAGGCCTATATTTATACTTTCTAAAATGATTTATAAGTTATTTTTAATGTGTAGGAATTAGTCTCACATCAAACCAACACATGATGTGACCAGTATGACTCAGAGTGCCTGTTTTCAGTTTAAATTGATATTTTAGTTAGAAACATGTAACATAATAAAAATAGAGAAAACACATTTTTATTATCTTTATAATTTATAACAATGATCCTTAAGTCATTTGTGACGTATATGAATCATTTGTATATCAGTCTGATGCACAGAGTGATCGGTATGACTCCAAGTGTGTCCTTTTATTTAAAATTGATATTTTATTATTGTATTGTTTTATATTTATGTTTAATATTTTTATAGTATTACTAATATAATAATTTTGTTCTTATAGAGTTGGATTCTATTAGTTCATTTTGGGTGGTTTCTTATCAACTGATACCCTGATGGGCCTTTGTTTAGTGGAGTTTGGGTTCCAAAGACATTGAAACCATTGATGTTTTTAAATATTTGTGATATAGTAATTTCTAATGTAATTATACAAAACAATATTTGAAATGACTATAATATAGTGTTTTTATATATTTGTGATGTAATTTTTATTTCAATTAAATTATTAATTTCATATATACAGGCGTATCTTCTGCTGCATTTTGCAGTAATTTTAATAACACACTATAGTAGTACAACCTTGATCAGTGCATTTCTAGCACAAATAAACATAACCTAATTTTAACAGTGTAGAGATAAACAGTTATTTTTTTATCTATGATAAAGTCTTTTTTTAGTGCTTTTAAAATCCACTTCTGTAGTAGTGTATAACCAACCAAGATTGTTTTGGAGAAAAAATTAGAAAAATAAAATTATTGAACTATAAACACTTGCACAAAGGGAAATATCATTTATCAATGCTGACCAAAAGTTTCCATAGTCGGTAATTTTTTAGCACTAATAAAGGAACTTATTTATTTGTGGTTTTTTAAGTTGATAAATGGTGACGTTTATAAGTGCAAAAAGCAATGAAAAAAAGTATATTTATCAAACAAATAGCATTGAAAATCATATATTAATATATAAATATATTTATATTTATAAAAATATAATATATATTATTAAATATGATTTATATATCACTAAATATACATTTACACTTGATATATAAAATATTTAATTAAAAATGACATATAAAATAAAAATTATATATTATAAAAAAATTTATTTCATATAGAAATATATATTGATATATATATATATATATATAATTTTCTAAAGTATAATTTATATAATACCAATAATTTATTATTAATCATATTTATATGGCATATATTTAGTGAAAAAGGTACATAATTTAATTTAAAATTAATACGAATTAAAAATATTTACTAATTGATATTACTATACATTTAATAACATTTTGGATTATCAATGTCAGGTGTTTTTCAATTTGATATATATATATATATATATATCAAATAATAAATATTTAATTAATAATTAAAAAATTGACTAAATATGTTACACTGAATTCATCATACTATAATTTCACATGTATATATATTAAACTAATACAATTTTATAGAGGCAAACATATACACAAATAATACATTGTTAATATTATCATTTTATAATTTTATTTATTAATTTATAATATTTAAAATATTCTGTTTTTCACTATTTAATTTTATTCACTATTTATATTTATATTTAGCATGTAATATTTATTAATTTTTAAATAATATATATAAATATTTAATTTATTCATTTAAAAAAAATTATTTGATAAATATTTTTCTAATTTTATTCATTTTTAATATTTATTGATTGACATTAAATATTTTTTTAATACAGGGAAATTTTAAATAATTAATATAAGTATTCAATTTCATTTAAAAATATATTCATTTTTATTTTAAAAAAAAATTATATAATTCATAAATCTAAATATTTTTTTTAATATTTTTTGAATATATTCATCTTTTAATTAAATTTCACCCACTTTTAATAGTCATTCATTTAATATTACTTATTCATTAATAATGTTAAGAAGTTTTTTACTTTTTTTATAATATTTTCATTTTAAATATTTATTGGTTTACTATTTTTATAATTTATTCATTTTTAGTGGTTTTTATTCATTAATATATTTAATATTTTTAATATAGAAACATATTCCTATATATATATATATCAATCTATATAATATTTCATTAAATATTATTTATTTAATATAAAATACATTAAATAGTCATGTATTTCATGAAAAAAGTTTTATAATTAAAAATTAACATTAATTAGAAAGATTGACTAATTAGTATCGAGTAATGGACATTAAATAAAATGTAATTTATTTCCTCAATTTAACATATATCGTACTTGTGTTACATTAATTTCACACACACGTATACATAATTAATGCAATTTTATATAGAAATGCGCACAAACATAATATTTCTTTAATTTATTAAATTTTTAATATTTATTTTATATTTTTTGTTATTATCATAATATATTTAATATATATTATGTTTTTAGTCGGTGAAATTTATTAATTTATTATATTTTTATTCAATATGTACTATTTATTACTTTTGATTTTTTTTTAAATCACTTTTAATATAATTTATTCATTGATAATCTTAATTATTTTTAATATTTATACATTTTAATAATTTTCAATTTATATTTGTTTAATATTTCTAAACTTTTATCCATTTTTAATATTGTTTTCTATTTTCTTATTCATTAACATTAATTTCTTTTAATATGATTGTAATTTATATAATTAATATGTATTCATTTTCATTTTAACATATATTTATTTTTAATTTTTCTAATAATCTATATAATTAATAACACTTATTCATGTTTTTAGTATTTTTCAAATATATTGATTTTTAAATATTAAATTTCACTTTTTTTAACAATCATTATTTTAATATTATTTAATATTATTTGTTCACTGATAATGTAAATTAATTTTTAATTTTCATTTTAATTTTTAATTTTTTTATATTTATTTCATTTAATATTTTTTTAATTTATACATTTTTAATATCTTTTATACATATTAATTCATTAACATTTAATGTTTTTATATGGTTTTAATGTACATATTTATGCAGTTGGGGTCTGGGACTAGTGGTTAATGTAACCCCATAATCCTGCATCAGCCAGGGTTATATCCCTAACAACCTCATAGTTGGGGATTTATTCTAGTAGATGTGGCATGAGCAATGGATGTGGTCAAGCTCAATGATGAAAGGATGAGATGAGGACTCTTAGTCATTCAGGGATCATTGGTGTATGGATCTGGAGATTCATGGATTCCAAATGGAGGTTGGTGGGGTGGTTGGGCACAATAACAGATAGCTACGAAGGGGGGATATTGGTCAGGATAGTGATTGGTTGGGTCAATAGATGATGGCGGGTGGAGGTTATGTCAGGTGGACAATAGAGGGATTCAGAGGGTGGATCTCAGATGAGATGGTAGTGGGAAGTGGCTCTAGCATTTGATGGTGGGCATCCGAAATCAGGTAGTGGCATCGCCCAAGGTGTGTGGACGATAGTAGGGGGAAATCGTTGGATAATGGGAAAAAAATTATGATATTCTGGTGCATGATTTAGATGATGATTAGGGATTCTCTTCCAAGGTTCGTAGGGCATCCAGATTGGGATGAATGAGAGGGTATGTCATTTTCCATCGGGACCAGGCACGATGCACTCTGTAGGGGGAATTGCTAGTCGTGCAACCTTGTAATGCTTGGTAGTTTTAATATATATATATAAATATATATTATTTGTTTTGGTTAGGTCTTCACTTGTGATGTATAATATTTGAGGCTCTCAAGGTCATCTATGATGTCAGATAAGCATCCTGGGTCTACGGGCTATGTAATGGTTCCCCCTCAACCAGTAAAAGGGGACTATCCAATAAATAAAAAATATGTATAGCCTTTAGGATTTTGGAGTAATGTACATAATTAAGGTGAATTCATCCTCATTTTCAGTTTTTTAGTAATTTATTTAAATAATAAAACCTATTCAATTTTTTTATATTTTTAAAGTATATTCATTTTTAATTATTAAATTCCATTTATTTATAACTTTCATATATTTAAGATTATTTTTTCTTTAATAGTGTAATTAATTTTTACTTTTTTAATAATTTATTCATTTATAAATATATATTTGTTTATTATTTTAAAATTTAGTTAATATAGTTTTTATCATTGCTTTTCAGAAAATGCTGGTAAGGATAGGTTTTATCAGTACAAAAAATAGAAAGAGATAATAAAAAATATCTTTATGAGCATTATCTTTTAGCGCTGATAAATATAAGTTTTATTATCAATAATAGTTAGCACAGATAAAGATATATTTTACCAGTTCATTCTATTTTATCACTAATGAAACCTATCTTTCTCAGTGTTTAATAGAAAGTATTGATAAAACTATTTTTTTCTTTTAAAAAGAACCCTAACAGAAACCACATCTCTCAAGTCGTTCAAGATCTTATGGAACTAAACCTTCACCAATGCTCGACCTCTAACTTCTCAGATGAATAAGCACTCTCAAAAACCAAGTTATGTGATTCGTTTTTCTCATTTTTAGTCAATCTTACAATGTTTGTGCGTTTTTAATTTTTCTAAAAGATTTGTATTTTTCATTTGATCTATGAAACTCAAAGAGGCTAAAGATCCACTGATCTATACTGCCTCATTCTCCCCATCCTCACACCAAGCATACCATCTCCTATACAATGTTCTTCTTAAGGAATCATTTATGTTTTCTTTCAACTGGAATAACCAACCTTTAAAGTAGAATACAAATAAAACTTCTATAAACCATGGCCCAGTTATCCATGGTTCATTTTCTTTTTAACTGTCATGCCCTTAGAAGTGAACTCTGAATTTAATGCATTACATTTTGGTATATACTTCAAGTATTTATTTAGTTATGAAATACTTTCATGTAGAATGTTGAATTGTGAATTCTGTTTCTAATTTTCTTAAATTTTCATTAAATATTGGGTACTTATAGAAAATAATAATGTATCATTATATTTTATCTATTTATTACTAGGAAAACTACCCAATACCATGATAATGAAAAAAATAAAAACATGGAATTAGTTTTTCCTATTATATATGACACACACACACACACATTCAACATTAGGGGAAACCCCACTTTCAATATTAGAAATCCTTCTAGGTTATATCATATCTAATTTAATTTTAATTAATTTATACCAATTATAAATAATAATTTTATTATTTTATTGTGGTGAAGTAGTATAATTTATTAAGTAATTGATTTTGTTTTGATTATTCTCAATGGAAAATGTTATTGTATTGAAATCACTATAATGATTTATAAATATATCACATTTTTTTCTCTATTATTTTTTTATTTTTTATTTTCATATATACATACTTTTATTTTAATTTATATTTTTTATTTCCAATTGAGATAGAATATATTTTAAATTTGAATATTTATTATAATCTATTATTGATTAGTCAATGTTTGTTAATTCATGGTTTTCTATTTTCTTAAATTTGAATATACTTCATATTTCCTTTCTTAATTTTTTATTTTTTTGATATACATATATATATATATATATTCTGATTTATATATTAATTATATATATATATTCATAAGATCAATGCCTAATAAAATGGATTATATTGGTTAAAGAGTTTATTTTTCTATTATTTTATTTATTATTTACTAGAAAATAATCATATTTTTATTGTATAATATTTGGATGCATAAATATCTTAATTTTAATGCCTTCATTTAAAATATTTTACAATGAAAAATATTTAAAAATTATTCATTTTTTTACTATAGATATTTTATTACATTTTTATACTCAAAATTCAATAGTTGTTATGTTTTTCTTAATAAAAACAAAATCTTATGAATTTTCTATTTTATTGGTCATTTTCTTAAATTCAATTTCTAACACACGAGAATAATCCTAGTTGAAATTAATAATATGATATTTTTATAGTATTTAAGGGATAATATGTCAACATGGATTATTTAGGAAAAAAAATCTATGAACTGATCCAAGATAAGATATTTTCTAAAAATCATGTCATATAATTTGAAGTTTTAATATTCCTATGATAAATTAAATATATTTTAATAATGAATGGATTGATGGGTTGTATAATTGGTCTTATAGGTTTTTTATCACTATTTTAATATAATAAATTAATTATTCCCCTTTTTAGGGTTGAATTTTAAATAATATCATAAATATCATTTATTTCTTTCCCTCAATATAAAAATTTGAGAACTATAAAAACATGACTTTCCAATTTAGAATTTTATAATTTATTCTAGAGAAAAATCCATATATTTAAATAATGTTTGAAATTATATTAATTTTTATAATATAATCTAATTGAATTATCACGCAACCTCAACTGAAGTTAATTTTTCTTCACTGTATAAAATTTAGAAGTAATTAAATTGAAATTTTCTTTACCCAAAAGTTTAAAAATTACTTAAAATTATATTATATCTTGATCAAAATCATTTTCAAGCTATGTAAACATTCATAAAATAGAGCATACAAACACTAAAATTCTGATAATTTGTTTACATATCAATTTATATATAAATTATATGCATACCTTATGTGTTTTTATTTATTTGTTATGTATAATGAATATTATTAAACTTTATAGGTTGAATTCAAAATTGAAAATGGATGAATGTTAATAATATCACCAAAGAGTACGATGATGGAGTTAAATATTTCATCAAGTTTTCGATGGATAACTCAGATGAACCTTCTCAAATCCTCAATCTGAGTCTAATTTATAAAGGTTGTGATACGATGGTAAGGGACCATTGAGCATGGAAGACAATCAAGCTCCATTACAGCAGATGTGGAGTATGGAATCTCACATCAGTGATACTATATGGATGTTGGAATTTACATGCCACATTCCACGATTAGAGTGTTTCCATGGTGGATCACTCATCATCCCGAGTGTTGTAACATGATGACTCTCTCTCTATTGGGATGTAGGTATTATACACTATTTCTTGGGCATATAGGCTCGTTGGACTGGTCATGGATGTCTGATTTATGCCCCGGTTGATCCAATACTAGTATTCCAAATATTTGGCCACTTACTTCCACACGTACTTGGTTCATATAAGTGGATTCAACATATATATATATAATTATACTATATATATATATATATTAATACTATATATATATATATATATTAATACTATATATATATAGTGATTGTTTAGATATTCCTTCCAGCAATGAGCTGAATCAGGTAGATCCGTTCAGTGTCCCTTGGGAACCTGACATGCCTGGTTATCTATTTCAACATTACTTTACTTTTTATTACACCTTCACACTATTTATTTACAAGCACTGCTTGGATTACATGTAGACACCATTGGTGGTGGCCTAATGAGATTTTATCTCACACCCTACTCGGACTACCTTTGGTACTCGAGAATATTGTATGTTTGTAGGTACTAATAAGGTAAATCACCCTACTATAGGTTGTTTATAGAATTTTGATTAGTTGGAGATTAGGATTATAGGATCGGTCTTTATCTTGATATGATTATGGATTATCTTTTGTTATATTTTTTATTTTTTTTACTAGTGTATATCATGCTTGTATCTGCTTATTTCCTTTTTGTGTTACAGTATGCCATGAATCCATGTATCAGACACTTCCTTAGAGTCTTTGAGTTATATAATTAGTTTACTATATTCCTCTTCATAATTATTCAATTATTTATTTATGCTTCCACAATTTAATAATTATATATATTTAGATATGCATCCACTATTGTTTATTATTCGTTATATTTGTTGTTCTAATCTGATATGAGGGTATAGTCACTAGTACAGAAATCGTTTTTTACGTCACCATTTTTTACGTCGGTTATATATAACCGACGTAACAATGCGGCGAGTAGATTTTTCACATCGGTTATTTTAATAACCGACGTTACAAATCGCGTCTATTGGGTTTTTACGTCGGTTATTTGATAACCGACGTAATAAATCAATGCGCGGGGGTTTTTGACGTCGGTTATTTTGTAACCGACGTAAAAAACCGAGGTTTTTACGTCGGTTATCAAATAACCGACGTAAAAAACCAAAGCGCGGTGTTTTTTACGTCGGTTATAACATAACCGACGTAACAAACCCCCGGGGTCTTTGGTTTTTTACGTCGGTTATTGGATAACCGACGTAAAAAACGCGTAGATATCGGTTTTTTTACGTCGGTTATTTGGAAACCGACGTAAAAAAACCCGATATCTATGTGTTTTTTACATCGGTTATCAAATAACCGACGTAAAAAACCAAAGAACCCTGGGGTTTATAATGTCGGTTATAAAATAACCGACGTAAAAAAGCTTAAAAATAGTTTATAACTTCGGTTATATAATAACCGACATTATAAAGCATTTAAAAAAATTAAAGCCCGCGTTCTGTCATTTACGATTTTTTCGATTGACAGTCGCCGGCTCGTCTCTTTCTCGCGCGGTAAACTCTAATCAGCTCTTCGATCGCCTGCATTACACTCATTTTGGATTCATTGTTTATCTTCTTCACTGCTCTCGGATCTATCATCTCAACTCGCGACATTCAAGTAAGCCTTCCACGAATTTATTTCGTTCGTTTTTGTTTTTATTCTTGATGTGCTTTTCGTTCGTTTTTGAATCTCGTGGAATTTTTTTTATTGCAAATGGTTATTATGTTCATTCAACTCGCAACATTCAACTCGCAAATGATTATTAAAACATTGTGGATTAGCTTCAGCAAAATCTGAAAAATAATGGGTGGTATTGTAACGTTCCATTCTTCCAGCAACATTATTATTTTCATTCCCTAAGTTATAAAAATAAGTATTATGTAGGATGATTCAAAAATTTAATCTGTGAGATGAGTTGATTTATGTGTGAAACCCAGGCCAAACACATATGTATTTTTTTATTGGTATTACATATATATAGTTCGACATATACTTTTTTTTACATTACTATGATATTAACATTACTTTTTCTAAAGAAATATTAATGTTCTTAGATTATATATCGGATCAAAAGGATATAATAATTCTAATATATAATCAGAATGATCAGATAATATGACAATATTATTAAACATAAAACAAATGGTCTATATTCATATTTTTAACATGACACTTACGATGTATAGCTATTTGGTGTTGGGTACTTATGAAAACTACTACTACTTTCAAAATTTGTTTTATATTTTAAATTGTTTTACATTCAAATTATGATTTTTTTCATATGAACATGTTTTGTCTTATCTTAAAAATATATATTTTTTGTTGATATTTGTTATAGGTAATAATGAGTCGAAGTTGTATTACAGCACATCGAATGAGCAATGAATTTGAGGAAGGTGTTGATGCCTTTTTGGAATTTGCAAAACGAAATGTTCCAAGTAGTGACATTTTTTTCTGTCCATGCCTGAAATGTTTGAATATGAAGAAGTTGAAAAGTAGAGAGATAAAAGATCATCTGATATGTCATGGTTTTAATCCGAGTTACAGCCCTTGGATTTGGCATGGTGAAACTGGACGGAATGTCACTGATGATGATGATTCGCAAGATGGTAACTCCGATGGAATTGAAGAAATGATTCGCGATATTGTAGCAGAAAAAATTGAGATAGAACCGACAGTTGCACGTCTATATGGTGATGCTGAAAAACCATTATATCCCGGTTGTACAGATTTTACGGTTTTGTCGGCGGTGTTAAGATATATTAACCTAAAGACGAAGCATGGATGGAGTGACAGAAGTTTTACAGAGCTACTACAATTGATGAAAGACATTCTTCCAAAAGATAACGATCTTCCAGATTCACATTACAAAGCCAAGAAAATATTATGCCCGATGGGATTGGGATACAAGAAAATACATGCCTGTCCGAATGACTGCATTATATATAGGAAGGAATATGAATTTATGTCAGAGTGTCCAAAATGTAGGACATCACGGTATAAGGTGAAAGAAAAATCACAGGGTGATGTAGATATTACAAAGCTCCCTTCAAAGGTATTTTGGTATCTTCGTATAATTAATCGTTTCAAACGTTTATTTGCTAATTCACATGATGCAAAAAGGTTAAGATGGCATGTTGAAGAGCGGGTATGTGATGGAAAAATACGTCATCCAGCTGATTGTCCACAATGGAAGAAAATTGATGCGCAGTATTCTACATTTGGAAATGAAATAAGAAATCTCAGACTAGGGTTGTGCACAGATGGAATGAATCCATACCGAACACTCAGTAGCACACATAGTTCATGTCCTGTTTTATTGGTAATTTACAACCTCTCTCCTGAAGTTTGTATGAAGCGCAAATATGTCATTTTGAGTACAATGATCTCTGGTCCAAAGCAACTCGGTAATGATATTGATGTTTACTTGTCACCGTTGATTGATGATTTGAAACTGTTTTGGGATGATGGTATTAGGGTGTATGATTCTTATAAAATGGAATATTTTCAACTACATGCAGTGCTTCTGTTCACTATAAATGACTTCCCAGTGTATGGAAATTTTTCTGGATACAGTGTTAAAGGGCATAAAGAATGTCCAATTTGCGAACAACAGACGTCCTATTGTCAATTGCGTCATGGGAGGAAAATAGTGTACATGGGTCATCGAAAGTTTTTGCCTATGGAACACCCTTATAGAAGACTAAAAAAGGCATTTAATGGCTCACAAGAATTTGATACTGCTCCAAAACCTTTATCCCCTGATCAGTATTTGGAGAGGGTGAAAAACCTTGACGTGAAATTGGGAAAGACACAGAAATCTGGTAATGATAGACATATTTGGAAGAAAAGGTCAATATTTTTTGAGCTACCATATTGGAGGTATCATGAAGTTAAACATAATATTGATTTCATGCACGTGGAGAAGAATATTTGTGATTCTTTGATTGGAACATTGTTAGATATTAAAGGAAAGACTAAAGATGGGTTGAATGCAAGATTAGACTTACTATCAATGGGAATACGTTTGGAGTTAGCTCCCACTCCTAAAGGAAGACGAACATTTCTTCCCCCGGCTTGTCATACATTATCGAAGAGGGAGAAAATTAGCTTCTGTCAGTGTCTTCATGATACCAAAGTGCCTCAAGGTTATTCTTCTAATGTAAAAAATTTTGTCTCAATGAAGGACTTGAAGTTGATAGGTATGAAATCACATGATTGTCACGTCATGATGCAACAAATTCTACCAGTTTCATTGCGTGGAATATTGCCCATTCGTGTCAGAAAGACTATAATGAAGTTGTGTTATTTTTTCAATTCAATTTGTAACAAGGCGATTGATGTGAATGCTTTGAACATTTTGGAAAAGGATTCAATTTTAATACTTTGTAAATTGGAAATGTATTTTCCTCCAACTTTTTTTGATATAATGGTTCATTTAATGATTCATCTGGTTCTAGAAATAAAGCTTTGTGGACCTGTATATCTTCGTTGGATGTATCCTTTTGAAAGGAATATGAAAATATTAAAGGGGTATGTTAAAAATCTATATCGACCTGAAGCCTCCATTATTGAAAAGTATATTTCTGAGGAGGTAGCAGAGTTTTGTACGAGCTACTTGGCTGCGGCGCAACACATAGGTTTGCCTCCATCTCGCCATGAACGAGTTAATAATGAGGGAAAGGAGATTCGTGGCTTGAAAGTCAAATCATTGTCAGTTGAACAGATGAAGAAGTTAGAATCATACATCTTGAAGAACATAGCTGATGCTCAACCATATATCACATTGCACATTAATGAGTTGAAACAATGTCATCCAAAGAAGAAAGAAATGTGGATTTTGAATGAGCACAACAAAACTTTTTTGTCATGGATTAAAAAGACTTTGCTTGGTAGATCAGATGTATTAGAGACATTAAAATGGATAGTGGGTGGTCCATGTTTAAATGTGATAACGTGGTCTGGTTATGACATTAATGGTTATACATTTCATACAAAAGCTCAGGACAATAGAAGTGCGGTTCAGAATAGTGGTGTATTGGTGTTTGCAGAAGCAATGCATTTTTCGAGTGCTAAGGACAAAAACCCAATTTCTACATCAAATGCATATTATGGAGTGATTGAAGACATATGGGAGGTTGATTACTTTAAAATTAAAGTTCTCGTTTTTAACTGTAAATGGTTTAACGGTAACAACAGTGTCAGACACGATGAATTTGGAATGACACTTGTTAATCTGAATAGATTGGAAGACACAGCTGATTCTTTTATAATGGCAACACATGCAAAACCAATTTTTTATGTAGTAGATCAATCAGATATACAGTGGGCTGTTGTTTTACAAGGAAAAAAACAATATATTGGTGAGGATGAACTTGATGAATATGATGATTTATGTGAGATCCCTACTTCAATGGAACTATTAACAGAACATAATGACGATCATGTTGAAGACATAGTTTGTGCCATAAGGAACGATCACGACGAAGGAATTTGGGAAAACAATCCATCTGTACATTCCTAAAATTACAGGTAACATATGTTTATTTCTTGTTTACATTTATTTTTTCCATAAATGTTAGATATTATAAGTTTTTTATTTATTAAAACATGTTTTAAAATAAAATAAGTATATGTTATTGTTTGTTTTAAGTTTGTTTAGTTTACTTTATCATGTTTATTGTTGTACCCCTCTCTCTTGGATTTTAATGATCACAATCACTCTCATCGTGTTCTAACTTGTTTTCAAGTGTTTTGATGCTAGGAAAAAGGTTTCCCAGGAGTTGGCCCAAAAAGGATGATATTGACTCTCTGAGTCTACCGGCCAACCGGTGGACTCCCACCGGCCAACCGGTATGGGCACCGGCCAACCGGTTCTTGCCCACCGGCCAGCCGGAGGGCAAGGCAGTACGCTTGCCCACTGCCTAGTGACACCGGCCAACCGGTGGATGACCACCGGCCAGCCGGTGGTCTCTGGCAGAAGCATTGATTTCTGCCGGAGCCACCGGTCAGCCGGTGTTAGCGCACCGGCCAGCTGGTATGGGCACCGGCCAACAGGTTCTTGCCCACCGGCCAGCCGGAGGACCCAGGCCGTAGGCTTGCCCACTGCCTGGTGACACCGGCCAACCGGTGGATGACCACCGGTCAGCCGGTGGAACCCAGACAGAAGGAAATGCTCTACGACCCAACAGTTTATAACCATTACATGTTTTTTAAAATTCTTATTTTTGTTCAATGACAATTACTTTACCATGTTTACAATGTTTACCAGGTTTACCATTTTTTCCATTTTTTACCATCTTGACCATTTTGACCATCTTGACCATATTTGCCATCTTTACCATTGTTTAACATGCTTACCATATTACCAATGTTTACTATTATGTAACCCAGTACACTTTTCTATTTTCTGATTACAGTAGTATTAAAATATTTGAATTTGTATATTTGTGAACTGACGTTTGTTTTTTTGATTTGAAGGATAATGACAGATCATTCAGATGATCAACCACATGATTCTGGGGAGGAGCATATTGCTGGTCATACCTCTGGGGATGAACATTCACATGCTCCTATTACGACAAAGAGTTCAAAGGTTGGTAAACGTGGTTTCACACGTTTACCAAAATTATCACTTGCCCGTACGCAGGATCAGAGGATAGTAGTTGAGTTTGATGATGATGATATTCCTAGAGTTCCGAATGCCAAAGATTTTAAGAGTTTTGTTGCAACTCAGGCTAAGACCAAAGTAAGCATTCTGTATGATGATTGGAGAGGTGTGGATAAAGCGGTTATCTCTCAGTTGTGGGAGACGATTTTGGTAAGATCTTTTGTCATTGTTTGACCATTCTTTTAATGTTTCTGGTATATATAATATGTTTAACCTCTTCTTTATCAGATGACATTTGATATTCCTGACACTGGAGGATTCAGGAAGAAATGCTTATCGTTGGCTGCCAGGAGATGGAGGGATTTCAAATCAACCCTCACATCTGATTTCATTTATGGTCATAGGAGTCATGACAATCCATGTCGTATATATCCTTTTATAGATGAAGACACATGGAGACAGTTTTTTGAAAGTAGAAAAAAATAGTCATTTCTGGTAAGGGCAATGTAAAATTTTATATACTTTCTTATATAAATGATTTTATTAATGTTTTATTAATGATTTCTTATTCTTAAATTATAGAAAACAAGGAAAGCTCATCAGGAGATCCAATCTAAAAATGTATACCCTCATAGTTTATCTCGGGGAGGGTATACATTATTGGAAGAAAAAATGATAGCGGAAAAATTTCAACAACTAAGAGCTGAGTCTTCAAGCTCTGGAGAGGTGGCCCCTCCATCCCCTCCATCTAGACATGAAAAATGGAAGAGAGCTCGGAAGGGAAAAAAAGGGCAATATCTTTCGGAAGAATCGAGAATTGTAGCTGAGAGGATTGTAAGATATCTATTTAATTTATTTAAGTTAACTTTTTTCTTCATATAAGTTTCAATCATTACAGAAATGTTCAATTAATTAATACAGGACTCTCTTGAGCAGCAAAGTTCAGAGGGGACATTTACAGCTACTGGGAGGGAAGATATTTTATTTGCAGCATTGGGAAGGCCTGAACATCCTGGTCGTGTAAGAGGATATCCGACAGGTGTATCGGTAATAAAAGTGTTTCCACGTTATTCAACTTCTAACATAGAGGGGGTTTATAAAAAAAATAGAATCCTTGGAGGCTGAAGTTCAAAATATTAATGCGACGATGGAAGACAAGATTAGAGATTCGGTGCAATCTATGTTTGCAGAAATGCAAAGACAATTTCAGACTGCAGCTCCCACTCCTCCACCTCCCCCTGCAGACCCCATTATTTATCCTCCACCTCCGCCAGTAGCTCCCACTCCCCCACCTCAGCCTGCGGACCCCATTTTTTATCCTACGCCTCTGCCGCAGCTTCCTACATATTGTGAGTTGTATGTTGATGATTCTCAACATCATATAGTAGCATAAGGGTTGGTATATTGTATAGGAGATATAGTTCATCATCAACAATTAGAGGTAGAGAATCAGAGGGTCACTGTACAGGATATTATAGATAGATCAGCTAGGGTACCAATACCTACAGATGAGGTGGCGACAGTTGGACAGAGTATCGGCCATTTTTTAGTTTGGCCGTCCAGACTTCTTCGACTCATTACTATAGAGGTATGAATGTTATATCTTTTATTTTATTTTTTTATTAAAGTTGTTTTATCATTTGAAAACTACTATAATTCTCAAATTTTTTTCACAGGAATACTTCAAAGGTAAATAAATACTGTATAGATAACAACAAAGACAACAGGCTATGACATCAGATACAGATTCCAGTGGTCTTGACAGATTGTCAAGATATTCACATTTGTTGTTGGGTTTTTATGAGTTTCCAATGGAATCTCATGTTTGTGGACGTGAAATAACTGTGGGGATTACAAAATCTGATATCATGGAGCTTGTTACTGGAGATAAGTTGGGCATCAACGTGGTGAAAATTTTTTCCATGTAAGTCTTAACACCTTTTCCCTGCGTTATATTTATTAAAAATGTATACTTATATATGTTTTCTATTAGGTATCTTTATAAAATTTGTGAGAGGAATGAACTGACAGAAGTATATGGATTCATGGACCCGCAATTGATTTCCCCTGAAGCATGTGCATTGACTTAGGAACAAAGAATGGTTTATATTGCTGAAAGATTTGAAAAGAATATAATCCAACAATGTTGGATGATGCCTTTTTGTGAGAGGTATGAAACACATTTCTCTTGAATAGTTAATTATCTTTTAACATAAAAAACCACTAACATTAAATTTCCTTTTATCAGTAATCATTGGATGTTAGGGATTTTTTTCCCAAGGGAGAAAGCTCTTTATTGGATATGCTCTGTTCATGGTGATGTGCGGGAAAGTTTTAAGAATATATTGGAAAAGTAAGTTTCAATTTCTCAATAGTTTTATATATTATAATAAATTTTAAATTTACCCCATTCGTATTATTTTTCTAACAGTGCATGGGCCTACTTTCGAAAAAACACAAAGAAAAGAAATGCAAAGATCAAATATGTAAAGGCGAAGGTAAATTTCCATTTATAATTTGTACTTTTTGATTTATTACATAAAAATAATATATTGAATTTACACTCATTAAAAACAGAATTTTCATGAACAACAAGGCCTCATCGAATGCAGATATTATATGTTAAGATTTATGTATGAAATAATAACAACTGGGACAGTTGTGAATTTTGACCTGGTACGATTTCCTCTTAAACATTGCCATCATATTTCAATTTGATTTATTTATTATACACGTAAACTATCTTCTTTTTCATTTGTAGCTTTTTGATGACCCTCAACCCTATACTGCTGAAGACATCAAACACGTACAAGTGGAGTGGTTAAATTATTTTACAGGTTTGATTGAATTTTAGTTGTTTGTAATGTAAAATGTAATTTTGATTATTGTCGTTTTAATTGTCTATTTGGTAGTTGTTTAGGTTTGATTTAGTTTTTTTTTGAAGTTGACAGTGTAAGTTTTGAATGTTATATAAGTGAATGTTTAATTTTTCTCTACTTCTTGTTTTGGTCTACTTTTGATGGTTCTTCTGGTATGGATTTGGGTCTGTGGGGGAGGGGTGGAAGGGATGTACAGGGGTGTGGGAAGCCGGTCCAGGGGTGTGGGAGTGTTGTCCAGGGGTGGGGGGGTTGTCCAGGGGTGTGGTGGGGGCTTTCAAGTGGGGTGAGGGGGTGAGGAGGTGCTGTTCAGGCGGGTGGGGGTTGTCGAGGGGTGTTTGGGGGTGTCCAGGGGTCGGGGGGCAGTCCAGGAGTGTGGTGGGGGCTCCAATGGGGTGGGGGAGGGTTGTCCAAGGGGGTATACATGAGGGTGAGGGCTCCAACGGGGTGGGGGAGGGCTGTCCAGGGGGTATACATGAGGGTGAGGGCTCCAACGGGGTGGGGGAGGGCTGTCCATGGGGTATAAATGAGGGTGGATTCTGTCTAGTGGGTAAGTTTTATATGTTATCTATTTACATGCTTATTTTTGATGTACTTCTGTTTTTGTGGTATGATTTCTTGATTTATTTTCTGGTTGATTCTGGTGGAGAGAAGATAACTGCATTCTGTTTAAAAAAAATTGGGTTTATCACGTCAGTTATTTAATAACCGACGTGATAAAATGCCTGGAAAATAGTTTATCACATCGGTTATTTCGTAACCGACGTTATAAAAGGCCTGTAAACGAGTTTATCACATCGGTTATTTAATAACCGATGTGATAAAAGGCCTGGAGAATGGTTTATCACGTCGGTTATTTAATAACCGATGTGATAAAGGGCCTAGAGAATGGTTTAGCAC
The DNA here is from genome assembly GCA_963277665.1 of Viscum album. Classification (NCBI taxonomy): domain Eukaryota; kingdom Viridiplantae; phylum Streptophyta; class Magnoliopsida; order Santalales; family Viscaceae; genus Viscum; species Viscum album. Next base: position 346,452,193 of record OY728141.1, read on the forward strand.
GTCGGTTATTGAATAACGGACGTGCTAAACGGCCTGCACAAGGGTTTATCACGTCGGTTATTGACTAACCGACATGATAAACCCCCTCCCACCGGTTTATCATGTCGGTTAGTCAATAACCGACGTGATAAACCCCCCTCCCCCAGTTTTTCACGTCGGTTTTATATGAACCGACGTGATAAACCATGCTCAGCCCGGTTTATCACGTCGGTTCTTATAGAACGGACATGATAAACCACCCTAACCCCAGTTTATAACGTCGGTTCTTCGATAACAGACGTGATAAACATCGCGATTTTATGTTTTTTGACGTCGTTTTTTAAATAACCGACGTCAAAAACCTTATTTATAACGTCCCACGTATTAACGTCGGCTAGAAACCGACGTAAAAAATTAAAAATAACCGACGTAAAAAACGTTTTCTGCACTAGTGAGTCTCCGCATTATACCACCTTTACACCCTCGATGCTAGTTGGTAGCCTCTAGAATATGGGGAGGCACACTTTAGGCCATGTGACCCACTGACTCAGGGCACAGGTTAAGTGGATCCTTGGTCAGGATGTTACAAAGTGGTACTAGAGCAATTTCTTTTTCTTTTTTTCTTACTATTTTGGTATTATAAAGGAGACTAGGAGTTAAATGAGTTTTAAATTTACTCTGTTCTTAGACGTAGTTAACACATGTACAAGGTAAACCCAAATTCCTTGGGATGGTAAATTGATATTACTAATTATTCCATTTATATTTGATATAACTTCACCATTGGGTGATGTACTTGTTTTACAGTGTTACAGATATAGATAGTATTGAAATGATATTTCTTTACTAAGCTCAAGGAAATGAGGGTGTTGCATTATACTATGCATCATTATTGGAAACAATATGACTAACATTCCATTCATTTTTCCATGCCATGTTTATTTTCAGCATTCATTTTCTTGTGCATATTATTAACGCCTTGATTTGTATTGAATTGTGCGGAAACTTCTTGTAGGGATTGAAAAACATAATTAATACTTAAAGTGTCTACCTTAACCTAATAGTTTTTTCTGAATAGGTTAAATCATACATCTTAAGTAGTCAATTATAGAACGTTGAGTTATGGGCCATTGGTCATATGGGATGGAACGTGTTATAGTGTGTTCAAGTGGATTCCATGTTTTGATTCATAATAAGTATGAGCCCTTATGGATCGTAAAATGGTGAATCATTTGATTCAACCTTTATAAGTGATTTAAATTTTTAAAATAGCACAAATTCAAAACAAATATGACTTTTAAATTAAAAACATATATCTTATATACGTCTAACACTGAGACCTAGATTCAAACCCAACCTTAGTAGTGGGTAGTGGGGTATATATGATCATTCTTATGACCTATTATGATCTCTTTCTATTATATAGACCTAGATTTTAAAGCAGGTAGAGAGGTGTGATTGTTCTTATAAGAAGTCTTTATACCAGTCTTAGTTTCTTAAATGAAATCTTATAAATTGCTTAAAAATATTTTGAGGCACATGTATATAATTATAGTGTGATGTCGCTACTATGTAATCTGGTTGTACACCCTGAAGGTGGTGATGACCATGCTTCATTGGAAGTGGTCCCTATGCCACCAGTGATTCCTCATGTAATTCCACCTATGGAACCTCTTCCTATACATGAAATAGGAACTAAAGCCTAATTTCATGAGGGTTTTTTGTGTATGTTTTAGAGTATGAAAAGTGTATTCTGACCTCCACCAACTATGGTAGAGTTGACTCATGAGTTTCAATAGCATCATCCTCCCACATTTTTAGGGGATGGAGGACCTCCTGCTATGGAGTCTTGTCTCAAAGAAATCCTTTCTATATTAGAGCATCAATATATGCCTCTGGAGAGGAGGGTCAAGCTAGTTGTGTATATTCTATGAGATTCCTCCCAGAGGTGGTGGTAAATTATCACCCAGGTGGATCTTCATCGGAATATGGTGTGGACAGACTTTCAGACCAACTTCTATGACTACTTATTTCCCCCAAATTTGTGGGATGACAGAGCTAGATAATTCATGAACTTACATTAGGGGTTATGTCAATTATGGAATACTATGCTCGTTTCATAGATCTGTAGTGGTTCAATCCTTCTCTAGTAGGAAATGATCTTATGACCACCAAGATATTTGAGGACGAGATGGTTTATTCCATCTAGACACAAGTCAATGTATTCAAGTTGATGATTATTTCTGAAATTATAAACTATGACCTTATTACATAGAGGAAACTGAGTGAATCTGATGATGTGATTTAAGGCATCTTGGAACATAATGCTAGTAGTGATTCATCTTCTGAGTGCAATCATTTCTTAAAGTTTGATCATGATGGTACCAAAACTCGGGCTCCTCACATTGACAGCTTCTTGATTTTTCACTAGTGTGGGAAGTAGGGACACAAAAAGCCTCAGTGCTTGAAGGACCCAATAGAGTGCAATGCCTGTGGTAGGATGGGCCATATCCAGTGTTTTTGGAGGAATTTTCCAATAGTTCCTAGTGAATGGGTATCTACACATACTCCTCATTCATGAGTGATTTCATAAGGATAAAGATAGGTAGGAAGCAGAAATACCACCAGTCGATCAGGTTGAGGTGTAAATTGAGGTGTAGGTAGTTAGACTTATGATTCCAAGCACCAGTAGAGCAGGCTTACTCAAGGAAGTCAGGTAGTGACTCAGGGCCACGATACAGACCAGTTATATGCATTCCAGCCCAGGCCTGAGTAGTAGAGTGTCATACATTCTATTGTATGAGATACTATTCAAGTATCCTTCACTTTAGTTTCTACTTTATTTGACACATATGTTTCTCACACTTTTATATCTGAGGCAATCACTGAGAGTCCAGGCCTCAAGATCTAGCACTACTATTGATTTATGATGTTATACATCCATTTAGGTATCTGTTTAGAGGGTGTTCACCATTATAATAATTTTCCCCTTGAGATAGGAAGTTACCTTTTCGTATGGAATCATTAAGTCCTCAACATGATAGGATTTCACATAATAATTGGGATGGACTGGGTAGTTCTCTATCGAGACCATATTGGCTGCTATCATCGAAGGGTGACATTTACATCACTAGAGGGTGTTAGGTACATCCATAATAGGGAATGGTATTTTAGTGCGACTAGAGATGGACCAGATCTACAGAGGTTGGGTAATGTGAAATCTCAAATTGCCAATCTTTTCATCAACGACCAAGGGTTACGACCCACTATTTTCCCACCTGTAGTGGAATGTTTCAAATATTTCTTTCTTAATAACTTCTATGATCTATCTATGGTGCGAGAGGTAGATTTTACTATTGAGCTAGCACCATGAGTAGCATTAGTGACCATTCCACCATATAGAATGGAACCTAAGGAGATTCTAGAGCTTATGAATTAGTTGGAGTATCTAGAGGCTAAATCCTTTATACACCCCAGTACTTATCCCTGGGGTTCATTGATCCTTTCCACCAAGAAGGTGTAAAGTAACCTCAGGCTTTTTGTGAATTACCATCATTTTAACCAGATCACAATAAATAACCAGTTTACACTACCATGAATAAATGACCTCTTTGATTATCTATGAGGAGTGAATGTTTTTTAAAATATAGATATGAGGTAAGTCTATCATCAAGTGTATATCAGGACTTCATAGATACCTTGCATAGCATTCCAGAGTAGGTATGGTCTATATGAGTACTTGATCATGCCGTTTGGACTTAGGAATGAACCTACTATTTTCATGGATCTTATGGTTCAGTTTTTCCACTTGTATCTATATTCATTAATGGTAGTCCTTTTTAATGATATCTTGGTGTATTCATGCTCCAAAAACAACAATGAAACCCATATTGATATTGTTCTGAATACACTAAGAGAGAATTGTCACTATTCTAAGCTCATTAAATTCAACATTTGGATCAACAAAGTCCACTTCATGGGTCAAATTATCATATATTAGGGAGTTTTAGTAGACTCTGATAAATTTAGAGATATAATTTCCTCGAAGTAGCCTAAGAACATTTTTGACATTTGAATTTTCCTGGGTATTGTCATCTATTACAGATTCTTCATCTAGGATTTCTCATTTTTTTCAGTGTTTCTTACTGTCTAGGAAAAGAAGGTTGTGAAATTTGTTTATTCAGAATCTTGTGGAGCATCCTTTCAAGAGTTGAAGGGAAGACTACCTTCAGTGTTGATACTAATTCTAGCAGAGCCAGGAAGGATCTATATTGGTTACTATGACACATTAGGTATCGGTAATGGAGCTATTCTGATGCAGGATGATTGATTTTTTTCATATTGGTGCCAATAGTTGAGGCCTTACAAGAAGAATTACCAAACATAAGATCTCAAGATCACTACTGTTGTGCATGCCTTATGTTTTTAGAGACACTATATAAAAGGAAAACATTTTTTGGTATTCGCTAATCAAAAAATCCTCAAATAGATCATTACACGGTGTGATATGAATCTCAGATAATGTAGGTGGGTTAAGTACCAACAGTCAATTGATTTTGAGCTTATGTACACACTTGGTAAGGTAAATTCAGTAGCCTATGCTTTGAGCCAAAAGACTCAGACATAGGTGGTTCATGAATCTAGCGGTTAATAGAATCTTATGGCCTTATTATCATAAATGCACATTGAGGTTAAGGAGGAACATGGTCAGAATATCCTCTCAGCCTTAGTAGTGACTTCTACTCTTATAGAATGGTTAATAATGAGGCTGTTATCTAATTCTAAAGGACTTTTCCTAAGGGAAATCGTTTAGATGATGATACATATTTAGGTTTCACTATCGATGGGGATGATACCTTATTGTTACATGGGTTTTTATGGGTCCCAGTAGACATCAGAGAGGATATGATGTAAAAATTTCACACCTCATCATGGATGGTTCACCCTAGTGTCGCCAAAATGTATCTAAATCTATAACACTGATATTGATGACCTGGTATTAAACATCATATTTTTGGATTCATCACTAGGTGGTCCACCTATCATCAGGTGAAGTCAGGACATTAGTATCTAGTAGGGATTCTATATCCATTTTCCATTCTAGAGTGGAAATGGGATGATATTTTGATGGAATTCATGACTGGTCTACCCAGATCACCTCAAGGAAATGATAGTGTGGGTTGTCATTGATCATTTGATGAAGGTATCACACTTTTTCCTATGTGAGATACATTATCAGTATATAATCTAGAAATTATTTACATTATAGAGGTTGTATATCTTCATGGATCTCTTCTTTTATAATTTAAAAAAGATATGTTTGTTTCATGTCACGGTTCTAGAAGGGGTTGCAGAAGGCCTTGGGTACAGAGGTAATTTTAATCATGGGTTATCACCCATAGACCGATGGATAGATGGAGTGTAAGATTCAGGTTCTAGGGGACATGCTTCATGCATGTGTCCTTGACTTTGGATGTTCTTTGGAGAAACACATTCCCATTATTGATTTTTATTATAATAAAATATTTTAGGCTACCATCGTGATGGATCCTTATGAAGCCTTATATGGTAAGCCTTGTCGTTCACCTCTATGTTTTCTAGAGGTAGGGTAGGTAGCTATGCTTGGATCATGTCTCGTGCAAGAGACTACAGAGAAAGTCTAGCTGATCAAGAAGTGTATGTTGACTGCTCAGTCCAAACATCATTTGTATGCCAAAAAAAGCAAATGGCCTCTTGAGTTTGAGGTCAGAGACTATGTTTTCAAGTGATTCTCACCCAGGTTGATCCATATATGTATTCAAAAGAAGTGTAAGCTCTCACTGAGGTTTGTTGGACCCTTCGAGGTTCTGAAACAGATCGGATCAGTGGATTACCAATGGGTGTTACCTTAGAGATATCAGTTAATGCATGATGTTTTTCATGTATCTCAACTTCGTCAATACTATCCAGAACCATCACATGTATTTTATCTCGATGAGGTTGAATTGGATGTAGATTATCCCTTTGAGGACTACCAAGTGCATATAATGGATCAGAGCATGAAGACACTCTAAGGTAGCTCGGTTCCTTTGAAATGGGTTATATGGAAGCACAAATAGGTACATGATGAAACCTATGAGAAGAAAGATGATATACATTCTCAATGGTCGGAACTCTTCACTAATGATACCTCTTTACCCTCATAAGGCCAACTCAGGGATGATTTTCTTTAAGGATTGGAGGTTGTGACAACCTGCCTTTTCAAAGAAGGTATGAATCATTAGTTTATCATTTTCCCCCTTAAATAGACCTAAAAATGATGTCTAATCAAGTCATAGAGGTCACAGATGTGTCTAGGGATCATTTCGAGCCCGAAGCTCTGAAGGGTAAAAAAAGACTATGTCACACAGTTTTTCTGCAACCGTGCGACCCAGGGTACATGGTCGTGTGGCTAGTTATAGGTATGGGACAAATCCATTTTGAATGGTTTTAGCATGGTTAGTCAAACAATGTAGTGTTACCTATGTAAAAGTTAACTGAGCATGGTTTTCTCATGGGTTTTCCAAAATGTGTGGTAAAACTGTGAACCTTGATATTTGAAGGATCTAGACATAGTGGAAGTGTGGTGGTTGGGAGGTCCTAGCTTTTCTTTAACTGTAATCTATGACCAATACAGGATCTGTAATGTCTTGTATTTTTTGTGTATTTTTATAAATTTTATATGAAATTATTACGAGACCAAGCGCAGTGATGGAACATCATTTCGAGGCCCAATGATCCCGAAATGGTTTTTTGAAATTTTTTTATGTTAAGTGAGTCGGCACTTGTGCGCGGTTGTGGCAGTTTCCAAACGGATGCCCGGATTAAAAATCTGAGGGTATTGTTGCGTCTGGGATGATGACTTTAACTATGAATGGTTCTAACCTCCACCGGTGCGGGTCAAGAGAAAAAGTTAATTTTCAGATGTTTTCAGTAAAAAATAAAATAAAATAAATGGTGGAGATTATTTCATTTTTTATAAGGAAACATTCGTAGCAGTGCATCAACAGGGTAGCTTTTTAATCATTAATGTCATGTAATAATGACACAGAATCAAAAACTTGACTCATTAATGATGATGTGTGATGGAATTCCAAAATGCACTTCCCCTTTTTAATGGGTTAGTTGAATGATGGTCATTGACATAAATTGAGAGAAAACTCTAAAGAATTCATGGAGACTTGTAGAAAACTCTCGGCGATGAACGATGATGAATCAAAGATGAGGATCATTGCGCCAACAAGTTGAAGAATCTCAATGATGATGGCAGTGATCTCTTCATCAGTGATCGATCTCTTTTGAGGTAGGGGTTGTTATTTCAAATCTCCTTTTCCCGTTTTTGATTTTAAATGACGAACACGGAATAACCACGAACATGTTCATCTCTGGATTCGTACGTTTTTGCAGGACAGTTTTTGATGGGATGATTTTGGGGAATTAATACATATTTGTTTCTACTCTGGTTATGCTAACTAATGGGATCGGATCAATTCCATGACAAATGATGGCGGAGGTTCATTCCTCAATTTTCTGATTGGATTTCTCCCCCCTTTATTTTCCTCGTGTGTTCTTCACGTTCATCATGGGGCAACAAACAACAGATCTTTGCACACACGTCTTGCAATGAAACGATCCCAAACTAGCGATCCGACATCGAAATGACCCTACGGAGGTGCGATAGTCATAGTTAACGACAAATCGGCTCGGATTAGAAAAGACTGCTCTTCGGGCGTTCTTCGCACGGGAGGATCAAAACGCATTTTCGGAGCCAATCAGAGGCCCGAAAAAAGTGGAGACAACCTCATGACATTAGGGAAACCTGGATTCCAGAGTTTTGTGGTAATTTGAGGGCCAGATCAATAAACAGGGCAATATGGAGGTACGGAGGTAGATGTCTGTGATTCTGGAAATTTTCAGAATTCATGGCGTGTACTTCCGAAGAACACATCGTGTTGTACCGATGGCGGTGGTAAGGGTTTTGGGGATCAGAGAGGAATAACACGGGGTGTGACCCTAGTCACATGGCGTGTTGTAATTTCCCCGAAGCTCGGTGTGTATTTTGGAAAGTACACGGACATGGGATAGACTACACGGCTTCAGAAAACACGGTGTGTACTCTCTACGCAGCATGGAAGATGCAGCTACACGGGACTCGGCATGTATCTAGAGGATACATGGAAACGGGATGAAGTTTATGGCGTTTACTCCATCACATGGCCAGGTGAGGCCAGTAACACGGGTCACCCTGTGTACCGATTACACGGGTTAGAGTACACGGGTTGAGGACCATGTATGGGCACATGGCCAGCGTATACGGAACCGACCCCAGTCACTCGGACATGGAGTGTACACCGTACTACATACCTTATACTCATTTTTCTATAGGACCAGTCTTACGAATGGGCCGTTGTACATGGGCAGTACCCGGGGTCAGACAACACGACGTGTAACTTTTCTACACGCCGTGTACGTTTTCGAAAATGGGATGGTCTTCTTTTTCACCGTATCTTGGACATGTTTTCATTTGGGTTAGTGCCCTTCTTCTCATTCCCCTGAAGGTCAGGCTTCATTTCCTTCTATAGGAGTATGATCCCTTCATCAGGACTTTCTGTGATAGAGTCGGCATCCCTCCGAGAGGCCCGGAGCGAGATCATCTATCCTTTCCTGACCCTAGGTAGAGTCAGGCATTGATGTGACGAACTCTACCGTGTGTTGATCCTCTACCTAGCTGGTGAATCCACCTATCTGGTGAATCCGGGTGAGTCTTGGTATCTTCCATGGCCCTGAAAGTGATCCTCATCTGTGTATCATGATGTTTCCCACTCAGGAGTGTCTCTCCCGTAATGAGTGCATCTATCTCTCATGATCTTTCCCACTCAGGAGTGTGTCTCCCGTAATGAGTGCATCTATATCTCGTGATATTTCCCACCCCAGAGTGTGTCTCCTGTAATGAGTGTAACTATCTCTCATGACATTTCCCAATGAACAATACTTCTCAGACGAATGTCATCAGTGCTACCAGACTCGTGGAGTGTGTTCTCCCGGAATGAGTTCTTTATAGAAATCATTGAACTGAATCCCTAGACGGGGGTATGTGGTTGTGTGGCTTGTCTCTAGACTACTGGTCTGGGTTTTGAGTATATCTGGATTGTGATCTCCTATTATATGTTCAGTATACATATACTGTGTAGAGCTGACTATGCCTTTCCTTTTTGTAATTTATTTGTGTTTTTCGAGGTCCTCTACTGAGTATTGTTATACTCACCCATGCACGGGATTTTCCCACACATGTCGTGTCTTGTGCAGACGATCAACCTTTTGACAGAGTTCAGGGCGGACTAGGATAGGACCAAACTTTCTGAGTTCCCTACAGGCCGAGGCGTTCCTTCAGCTACGAGCAGCAGTCCATGTACCTCTTTGTGTTTGTAGGTTGTACTTTGCAATTTTTAGACTCTTTTTTTTTGTGGGCTTTTATTTTGGACAATTTTACTTTCATTACTTTAATTTTTTTGTACTATGTTGGTTGGGTTTAGTTTTATTCATTCATTTTATTCGTTAGTGATTTTTTTACATTTCAGTATTTGTGGGCTTGGAGATGTGTGTGTGTGTACAGGTTTTTAGGCAATGCCTCCCATGTAGTAATATGCCTACTCGGTGTTATTCACTAGACCATGGCCTATTAGAGGCAGGCTTGGGGAGTCACGGAGCGGGCCCCACTGGTACGGGTCATGAAAGAGTGGTATCAGAGGCTTTCGGTTCTACCTTAGGACCATGAGTTTGTGATATTGGTTTGGGGAAACATTGTTAAGTGTTTTGAGCTCGGCTTTCAGGCTAGAGACTCTAGTGTTGGTGTGGCGGCCGAAATATCCATACACCAGGACTATGATAACCTTCTTTTTGACTCAATACATGAAAACACTGGTTGTGGGGAAATTAAAGAAAGGTTCATGCATCATATAGTAATGGGTTGTGTTTTCCATGTCCTTTGAGTCGGTTATCCAGATATACTCATGCTACATCTTTTTTCTTTACAGGATGCATCCATGACGCATACCCACTAGGATTCAGTAGGAAGATCATGAGGGTGACCCCCTCAGTGACAAGGCTTCGATACAGGGATCAGTTCCCCAGGCGTTTCCACCAAGTGGTGCACCTGCTATACCACCACCAGTGGAGTAGCCCATGCTACCTGCAGTACCAACCGACGAGAAGCATAGGCTGAGCACACTCCATGAGTTCCAGAGATAGATACCCATTAGGTTCCGAGGTGAGCCTGGACCTCAGGTGGCTAAGAACTGGCTTGAGGAGGTGACCAGAGTTTTCCATCTAGTGAGGACACTAGCAGACCAGATGGTGGTCCTAAGAGCAAGTATTCTTCAGGGTTTGGCAGGACGATGGTGGAGTCTGACCACACAAACTCATGACGTGGAGACTCTTTCATGGATAGAGTTCAAGCGACTCTTCAGGGAGGATTTCTATCTGGTCCCGCTAAGATCTGTACGCATCTAGGAGCTTCTTCAACTCCAGCAGGGCAGTTTGATGGTAGTTGACTATTCATCGAGGTTCACCAACCTTGCCTGGTACTCGATGGATATGGTTAGGGATCAGTACTTCAGAGCTTGAACCGTCAAGCAAGGTATACGATGAGACGTCTGAGCTACTGTCATGACTCTATGAATTTTGAATTATTTTGGAGTTATCGAGTGGTCCTTGGTGATCGAGAGCTTCTTGGCGGAGCAGAGATAGTCGACGACAGTCAACAGTAGGCAGACATGTGCGGAGACCTCGGTAGTAGGGTGCTGATGTCAGATGCAGGGATTATGATGTGACAGACATCAAAGGAGGACCCAAGACAAGGGATTGAAATTATAGGGCTCTCAAGCTAGATCCATTCATCCTAGGGAGAAGCGGTGCTACGCGTATGATGGTAGGGGACATCTCGCTAGAGATTGTCCGACCCGTCAAGCTGCTGACCGGGAAGCGGTGGATGGACCACTGAGGCAAAGGCAGATAATGGAGCAGAAATACCCACTAGGTGGCAGACATGGTAGAGGAGCAGGGAGAGATACAGGTGGTGGCATATGCTTCGATCTACTTCCACCACTGCCCCCAGGAGGTTCGCACCAGGCTCAAGGAGTTGGGGGTAGGGGCGGGGACAGCTGCATGCGGTCAAGGCGTATGACCCAGGGGCTCTAGGGATGATACAAGGTATGATTTGTGTCTTATCTACCTTAGATGTCATGCTTATAGATACAGTTTCCAGTCATTCCTTTATTGTCACATGTCTTGTGCCAAACCTTGAGATTCTGGTAGAACCATTGACTCGATCCTTACACTTGGAGACACCTGTGGGAGGAGACTTGACGATCACACACCTTTGTAGATAGTGTGATCTTACGCTTGGAGGCGAGAGGTTTATTTGGAACCTCTTGGTGGTAGCGTCGAGGCCTTATGACATCATTCTCAGTATGGATTGTTTATCTGCAGTCCATGCCCAGATTGACTGTTTTAGGCGAAGAGTGTGGTGGGTCCGCCGTAATGGGATGAGGTTTTCCTTTTTCAGAGAAAAGGAGACCCAGACAGCATAGAATGGTCTCATTCATAGGAGGGTGCAGCTGATCACTCATTATATGGCTAGACTTACCCTCCAAGCAGTAGATGTTGTGAGCTCTCAGTTCCCAGTAGTAGTGGTAGAGTACAAGGACATCTTTCCAGAATATGTTTCAGGATTACCTCCCTACTGAGAAATCGACTTCTGCATCGACTTACACCCTGGGAAGACACCGATTTCCTCACCAGCATATCGGATGGATCCTGCAGAGCTTCGCGATCTGAGGGTGAAGTTGGAGGATTTGCAGAGCAAGGGTTTCATAAGACCCAGCATTTCACCCTGGGCGACCCCAGTATTGTTTGCAAAGAAGGCAGATGGGATTTTGAGGTTTTGTGTGTATTACCGGCACCTGAACTATGTGACGGTGAAGAATAAGTATCCACTGTCGAGAATCAATGACCTCTTCAATTAGATGAGAGGGGCACAGTCGTTCTTGAAGGTTGAACTTTGATCAAGTTATCACCAGTTACGAGTATGGGACGAGGATATACCAAATACGGATTACAGGTGCCGCTATGGTCACTATGAGTACTTGGTGATTCCATTCGGCGTGACAAACACCCTGGTAGTGTTCATGGAACTGATGAACCAAATCTTCCAGCCGTACATGGATCATTTTGTAGTGGTCTTCATCGATGAAATCCTTGTGTACTCAGAGTCAGAGGAGGAGCATGTGAGACACCTGCGGATAGTTGTAGACGTACTTCGAGAGCACCAGCTTTATGGGAAGCTATCGAAGTTCCAGTTTTGGATTCAGGAGGTAAACTTTCTAGGACAATTCATCTCAATAGATGGAGTAGTTTCGGACCCAGTAAAGGTGGAGGTAGTGTTAGCATGGGAGCCACCTCAGAGAGTGACGGAGGTGTGAAGCTTCCTTGAGTTGGTAGAATATTACCGGAGATTCATTCCTCATTTCTCATGAATATCAGCACCAATGACAACCTTGACTAGAAAGAGGCAACCCTTCATGTGGACGGAGAATTTCCAGCAGGCTTTCGAGCAGTTAAGACAGAGTTTGAAGAGAACCCCAATCTCAAGATTGCCAGAGGAGGGTGTCGAGTGCATAGTTTTCTGTGATGCATCAGAGACCGATCTTGGTTGCGTCCTGATGCCGAGGTAGGAAGTGATTGCTTTTGGTTCACGCTAGCTTAGTCTACATATGCAGAACAATGTGACTCAAGATCTCAAGTTGGTTTTGGTAGTCTTCGCATTGAATATGTGGCGACACTACCTTATGCGTGAGCAGTTCATCGTCTACTCTGACCACAAGAGCATCAAGTAAATCTTTTCACAAAAGGATCTGAATATGAGGTAGAGTCATTGGATAGAGTTCCTCCAATACTATGAATTTGAGATCATCTATACTCTTGGGAAGGGGAACAAGGTGGTGGATGATCTTAGCAGATGGTCGAGCTCACAACTGTTGAGTGAGATGACAGAGCAGTTAGTCGCGTTACAGTTATCCTTCAGGGATAGAGAGGATACAGTTTACTTATAGTCGATGGTTGTCACCCCTCCACTCTTACATTGGGTTAGGTAGGCGTAGCTAGGATATGTCAACTGTGTGTCTTTACATGCTCATTTATCCATAGGACATGCTCCTGATGGATATACACAAGGTAGGAAGCACTTACATCTTTTCAGAGGATGCACTGTTGTACTAGTAGCATTACAAGAGGAGTTCCTGAGGGATTTTCATGCATCCCCATTGGTGGTACATCCTGGTGTGGCAAAGATGTGACAGGATCTCTAATGGCAGTTCTGGTGGTCAGGCATGAAGAAGGCAGTAGCAGAGTTCGTTTCCTAATGCCTCACATGCCAGCAGGTGAAGGCTAAGCACCAGGTTCCAATGGGATTAGCTCACCCCTGGAAGTTCCAGAGTGGAAATGGGATGGAATATTGATATTATTCATGATAGTATTACCACGTACATCCAAGGGACATGATTCCATCTGGGTGATCGTTGACCGACTCACCAAGTCGGCCCACTTCCTAGCTCTCATGGAGCAGAGTTCCGTAGAGAGCTTGGGACACCTCTATGTGCAGGATATGGTTTGGCTTCATGTAATCCCTTAGATGATATTCTCAGGCCGATATGCCCTCTTTACATCCTGGTTGTGGAAGGAATTTTAGGAGGCCTTTGGGACTCATCTACTCCTGAGCACGGCATTCCATCCTCAGACCGATGGTCAAATGGAGAGGACCATTCAGTTTCTAGAGGATATGTTGTAGGCTTGTATCTTGGAATTTGGTCACAGTTGGGAGGACCACCTACCATTGGTGGAGTTTGCATATAATAACAGCTTCCACTCCACCATTGGTATGGCACCATTCAAGGATTTATATGGGAGACCCTGCCAGTCACCGCTTAGCTGGACCGACCCCGGAGAGTTAGGACTCATGGGTCTAGAGTTGGTGCGAGCTACCACTGAGAAGGTGTAGATCATCTGGGAGTAGATGAAGACTGCACAGAGCTGGCAGAATTCTTATGTTGACCAGTGATGGAGACCCCTAGAGTTTGAGGAGGTACACCATGTCTTTCTTTGGGTCTTACCTCGACAAGGGTTACAGAGATTTGGCTGAGGCGGAAAGTTATCTCCAAGTTTCATCGGACCTTTTCAAATACTACATAGATTTGGCGAGGTGGAGTACCGCCTAGCTCTATCACTGTAGTTGAATTGGGTACATGATGTCTTCCCTGTGTTGCAGCTGAGGAGGTACGTGCATGACCCGTCGTACGTCATCGAATGGGGTGAGTTGGACATCGAAGATGGAGTGACCTTTGCTAAGTACCCAGTGGAGATCGAGGATCGAAAAGATAGGATCCTTCATGGGCAATCTATTACCTTGGTGTGTGTTCGGTGGCAGCACGGGAATCTTCAGGAGAGTACATGGGAGAGGGAGGCTCAAATATGTTCCTAGTTCCCACATCTTTTTGAGTAGTATTGTTTTGGATTTTTAGGGATGCAAATCCCCAAGGTGAGGAGAATATAATGTCTCAGATTTTTCTTTTATTTTTTGAAATATTATATGGAATTATTACGAGACCAGGCACTGTGACGGCACATTATTTCGAGGCCCGGTGATCCCGAAATGGTGGTTCAAACTTTTTTAAGTTAAGTCAGTCGGCACTTGTGCGTGGTTGTGGTAGTTTCCAAACGGATGCCCAAATTAAAAATCTGAGGGCACCGTTGCATCTGGGATGATGAATTTACCTAAGAATGAGTCTAACCTTGACTGGTGTAGGTCGAGAGAAAAAGTTAATTTTTGAAAGTTTTCAGTAAAAAATAAAATTAAATAAATGGTGAAGTTTATTTTATTTTTTATATGGAAACATTCGTTGTAGCGCAGTGATAGTGAAACTTTTTAATAATTAATTCCATGTCATAATGACACATAATCGACAAATTGACTCATTAATTCCACAGCATGATGGAATTCCAAAAGGTGCTTCCCCTTTTTAATGGGTTAGTCAAACGATGGTCGTTGACGGAAATTGAGAGAAAACTCTGTAGAATCTGTGGATCCTTGGAGAAAACTCTCAGCGAAGAACAACGAAGAATCAAAAATGAGGATCGTTGTGCCAACAATTTCAAGAATCTCAATGATGATGGCAGTGATCTCTTCATCAGCGATCGATCTCTTTTGAGGTAGGGGTTGTTTCAAATCTCTTTTCCCCATTTTAGATTTTAAATGACGAACGTGGATCAACCACGAACATGTCGATCCATAGATTCATACGTTTTTTCGGGAGGTTTTTTGATGGGATAATTTTGGGGAATTAATCCATGTTTGTTTTTAATCCATTTAAGCTTACAAAAGGGATAAGATCAACATCGTGACGAATGATGGCGGAGGTTTGTTCCTTGATTTTCTGATTGGATTTATCTCCCCTCTCTCATGTGTTCTTCGCATTCTTTGTGGGGTGATGAACAACGGATAGTTTCACACCAATATTGCAATTAAACAATCCCCAACTAGAGATCCGACATCAAAACAACCTTATGAAGGTGGGATGGTCATAGCGGAAGAAGAATCAGCTCGGATCGGAAAAGACTGTTATTCGGGCGTTCTTCGCGCGGGAGGATTGAAACACATTTTCGGAGCCAATAGGAGGCCCGAAAACAATAGAGATGGCCTCAAGATGTCGGAGCGACCTAGATTCTGGATGTTTGTGGTAATAAGATGGCCAGATCGATGAACAGGGCAGCATGGAGGTGCAGCGGCCGAAGTCTGCAATTCTGGAAATTTGCAGAATACACGGTGTGTACTTCCCAAGAACATGCCGTATAGTACCGGTGGTGGCGGCTAGGGTTTTGGGGGTTAGAGAGGAATCACACGGAATGTGACCCTGGCCACATGGCATGTTGGACTTTCCCTGAAACTCGGAGTGTATTTTAGAAAGTACATGGACACGGTATGGACTACACGGCTTCAGAAAACAGGGCATGTACTCTCTACGCAACATGAAAGAGGCGGCTACGTGGGACTTGGTGTGTATCCAGGGGATACATGGACATGGGATTAGTACATGGCATGTACTCCATCACAAGGCCAGGTGAGGCCAATAACATGGGTCACCCCATGTATCGATTACATGGGTTGGAGTACACGGGTTGAGCACCATGTACGGGCACCCATCAAGCGTACACGGAGCCTACCTCAGTCACTCAGACACGGTGTGTACACCGTACTACATTCCTTGTACTCACTTTTCTACACGAACATCCTTACTACACGGGCTGTTGTTCACGGGCAATACCTGGGGTCAGATAACACAGCGTGTAACTTTTCTACACGTCGTGTACATTTTGGAAAATGGCATGGTCTTATTGTTCACCATATCATAGATATGTTTTCGTTTGGGTTAGTGCCCTTCTTCTCGTTCCCCTGAAGTCCAGCCATCGTTTCTTTCTATAGAAGTATGATCCCTTCTATAGTACTTTCTCTGATAGATTCATCATCCCTCCAAAAGGCCCGGAGCAATATCCTCTATCCATTCCTAACCCTAGGTAGAGTCAGGCATCGACGTGACCAACTCTACTGGGCATTGATCATTTACCTAGCTGGTGAATCCACCAATCTGGTGAATCCAGATGAGTCTTGGGTTCCACCATGGCCCTGGCAGTGATCTTCATCTGTGTATCATAATCTTTCCCACTCAAGAGTGTGTCTCTAGTATTGAGTGCATCTATCTATTGTGATCTTTCCCACTCAGAAGTGTGTCTCTCGTAATGACTGAATATATCTCTCGTGATCTTTCCCACTCAAGAGTGTGTTTCCCATAATGAGTGTAACTACCTCTCGTGACATTTCCCGATGAATATTACTTCTTGAATGGACGTCATCATAGCTACCAGACTCCTGGAGTGTGTTCTCCCAGAACGAGGGCTTCGTAGAAATCTTTGAACTGAATCCCTATATGGGGGTATGCAGTTGTGTGACTTGTCTCTAGACTACAGGTCTAGGTTTTGAGTATATCTATATTGTGATATCCTATTATATGTTCAGAAGAAATATATTGTGTAGAGCTGACTGTGCCATTCCTTTGTGTACTTTCTTTGTGTTTTTTTGGGTTCTCTACTAAGTATTGTTATAATCACAAATTCACGGGCTTTTCCCTCACGTGTCATGTCTTGTACAGATGAGCAGCCTTTTGATAGAGTCCAGGGCGGACCAGGACAGGACCGAGCTTTCTGAGTTCCCTACAGGCCGAGGTGTTCCTTCGGCTACGAGCAGTAGTCCCAGTACCTCCTTGTGTTTATAGGTTGGACTTTACAGTTTTCAGACTCTTGTTTTTGGTGGGCTTGTATTCTGTCCTAGTTTACTTTCAGTACTTTACTTTCGGTCATACTCTATTGGTTGGGTTTAGTTGTATACATGCATTTTGTTCCTTAGGGTTTTTTTTACATTTTAGTATTTGTGGGATTGGTGATGTGTTTGTGTGTACAGGTTCTTAGGTAATTCCTCCCATGTAGTAATATGCCTACTCGGTTCTAGTCACCAGCCCCTGGTCTATTGGTGGCGGGCTTGGGGAGTCACGATGCGAGCCCCACTAGTACGAGTCGTGACATGATCAATATGATGATTAATTATAATATCCACATATTGAAATCAAAGATTTAAGAAAAGATAAGAATAACACCAAATTTGAGAAAGACGATCTTGAACCTCATGTTTATAATTAATTTAATAATTTTTTAAGAAATTAAATACATGGGTCTTCGGTACTTTCTTCATTGATGATCATTGATCATCCGGAATGACCCTTTTAGATATCATTTGTTGCACTTGTGAGGATCCAAAGTAGAATACCTCTAGTGGTGATCCACATGTTTTACAATGGTCTCTGATCGACACCACTCATTCTCTGAGTGCTAGAGTGGTAGAATGAATGTCTTGTGTCGATTGTTCTTGATTTCTCATTCTTTGGTCTTGAAGAAATTCTCTTGTTCTTGAGATGGAGTGATGAGAGTAGTCAAGAGATAAAATGTTTGAATAAAAAATTCTCAATTCACTAGGGTTTTGCGCACCAAGACTAATGGCATAATAGATATACCTATCTATTTAATGACATGGGGTTTCAGTTACAATATTTAATTGCATAAAAGTAATTAAATACATTCATAACCTTAGAGAAAACCCATGATGCATAATAAAAATTACAGCACCATTATTCATGGTACTTCAACTTGTAAAAAATATAATCATAAATGATACCTTGTGTCACATAATGATAACAATATTATTATTATTTTGTCTTGTGCCAACTAGTTAAATAATTATTTATCATCTTGTGAATAATTATTTTACTGCCGGACTGGCCTTGGTTCGCTCAAACTCCACTTCTATTTATTGAACAACCAAATAAATAAATATTGTATTTACTTAAAAAAATATTTTATTTACAAACTAGTAAATAAATATTTATTAAATGTTTAATAAAATAAATATATTTTATTTAATTTATGTGATCATTTTAACTTGAATAAAATTATTCCACAGTCTGTAGAATAATATTTATTCCATTAATTAAATTTAAATAGAATTTAATCGAGACCATAGGAAACACTTAGTGTGTGACCCTCTAGGATTATTTCTCATTGGCATTAGGTGGGCTTGCCTAAAGTCCAAGAGCACTATCTAGAAATGGGTCATGGAACCCAAGAAACAAAACTTAAAGTCTCAACGATGACATCCACATATGAATGCTCACTCTGTAATATAATCCCTTTGTCATAATATCTCATCAAGTAGGTTTCAAGATAGTGTCATCAACCTATATACTTGATACATCATTCTTTGACTACCTAAAATAAACTCATCATTAAATTATGGCCATGGAATTTAGGGTTATAGTCCTACATCAATCAAAGGGATGAGATATCAACTTCCATAAATTTAAGGTACAAATCCTTCCTTGACTTATCCATTAATAACATGTCATTCTTGATGCACCCAACATACCTTACGTCCCGCCAACATATGGAATGATGTTTTTAGTCAGAAAATCTAAGTGCATGATTCATGAAATGTATTAATGATAATATTAAATTCTAAGGACCATTACACATGATTATATATAGGAATATTTGATGACACCAAAACATGCGGAATTATTACTGGAGGGTATATTCTCATAATCTCTCATCTAGGAGTTTACCAAGTGAGAACTTCATGAGAATAAGTCTCATCTGCTTATGAGTACTTAAACCTGATGGTCTATATACTATGTGTCCCATCATAGTATGTAATCCAACCATAGAACTATATTTAAGAATAGTGTCATATAACTTCAAGGTTCTCATCATAGTGGGTAACTATTACAACGTTATTAATGTGACAAATACTCTAAGACATTATTACATTATAGTAATGTCGAACAATGAAAAATATGTAATACTATGTTTAATATTTAAATAAATTAAATATTCTTGCAATCAATGTATAAACAACTGGTTATAGGACACCAAATCCAATAAACTTCCACTTGGACTAGAGCCATCTGCCTACGACTTTAAGTCCGCTAGACCTCACATGATGATCATGTTTCTACTGATTAAATGCTATAGTCAAGGGTTCAACCATGTTGTCTTCTGTGAAAATACTTTTTACTTCAACTTCACCTCTTTGAGAAAAATCCCTCAAGATTTTATACTTCCATAGTATGTGCTTCATCTGCTGATGTGACCTTGTCTCTTTTGCGAGATCCACCATTTTAGTATTATCACAATAAAGTGTGATGGGATCTTTACTTCTAGGTACCACATCCAACCCTTGGATGAATCTCTACATCCAAACTGCTTCTTTATCTACCTTATAAGATGTGATATACTTGTACTCTACTGTAGAATCTGCGACCACACGTTTCTTTGAGAACTTCCGGCTCACAGCACATCTATTCAATGTGAAACCATTTGCGACTTCATGTCATCTTGATCAGTCTGAAAACTAACATCTCCATATCCTATGATGATGAGTTCCTTATCTCCTCTATAAACAAGAAACATATCCTTAGTATTCCTTAGATACTTAAAGATGGTCTTAACTTCCATCTAATAGAGATCACTTGAATCAGCTTGATATCTTCCTACCACACTCAATGTGTAGGCAACATCTAGCCTAGTACATAGCATAGCATGCATGACTGTCCAAATCGATGATGTGTATGTAATCCTTGCCATTATATTTATTTCCTCATGCGTTTAAGGACACATTTTCTTGGAAATATGAGTCTCATTTGATGCTAGCAACAATCCCCTCTTGAATTGTACTATAGTGAATCTCTAAAGTATCTTGTCAATGTTTTTACTTTGACTCAGGCCTAGAAATCTCTTGGATTTATCATGATATATCTTGATCCCAAGAATATATGATTCCTCACCCAAGTCCTTCATGGAGAATCATTTATTCCACCATGCCTTAATAGACTGTAATACTGGTATTTCATTTCCAATAAGTAATATGTCATCAACATATACTATTAGGAAAATGACTGCACTCCCAATTAACCATTTCTAGATAGAAGGCTCACATTAGTTCTTTATAAAACCAAATTCTGTTATGGATTTATCAAAATGAATGTTCCATGACCTGGATGCTTGATTTAACCCATAAATAGATTTTTGCAACTTGCATATCTTATTGTCATCCTTTGGAGTCACAACCCATTTAGGTTGTGTAATATAGACATATTCCTAAAGGTTCCCATCAAGGAAAGATGTTTTGAAATCCATTTTTCAAAACTCATTGTCATGGTAAGGGGTAATGGCCAATAGAATTTTGATGGATTTCAGCACTGAAACTGGTGAAAAAATTTTATCGTAGTTAATGTCTTGATGCTATTTAAACCATTTTGCAACTAGTCGTCCCTTATAGGTACTAACTTGTCCTTCCATGTCCAATTTATTCTTGAATACCCATTTTCAACCAATAGGCTTTACATCTACTAGAGGATCTACTAAATTCTACACTGAGTTTTGGTGCATGGAATCCATTTCAGAATTCATGGATTTTTTCCACTTGGAAAAATATATTCCACTTACTATTTCCTTGTAGGTCAGAGGATCATTATTATCAACTAATAATGAGTCACCATCCTAAGTAACTAGAAAATTTAACCATTCCAATTCACTAACCTATCTTGTACTCCTATGCAGTACTTGTGTCTCTGGATTAGATCTTTCTTCCATGGAGATTTGTGGAATCTTCTCATGTACCAACTCTTGTGCACCTTGAGCCTCGACTTCATCAAATTCTATCTTTTTCCCACTATATCTTTTGGATATGTTCTCCCTATCAAGGAATATGGATTGTCTTTCCACTATAATTTTTTTGTATAAGGGGTCTTTTAGGTAATATCCCCTTGTTTCCTTGGGGTATCTTATAAAGGTACACTTTTTTCCTTGGGGTGTGAGTTTTTTACCTAAAGCGTCCTTGACAAACGCTTTGCTTCCCCACAAATATAAATTTGATAATATGGATTTTCTTCCACTCCAAAGCTCATATGGAATACCATTTATTGATATAGTTGGTACTTGGTTTAGTATGTGTGCCACTATTTATAATGCATATCCCCAAAATAATAATTGAAAACTTTCATGAATCATCATTGATATCACCATGTCTAACAAGGTGTGGTTCCTACTTTTTCTTACACCATTCCACTAGGGTGTGTAATTAGGATTGAGTTGGGATAGGATCTCAAACTCTTGTATATAATCAATGAAGTATTGATTAATATATTCTCCACCTCAGTCTGGGTGGATTTTCTTAACCTTCTTACCAAGTCGGTTCTCAACTTCATCCTTATATTCCTTGAACTTATCAAAATAATCTGACTTATACCTCATTAAGTAGATATATTCATATCTACTAAAATAATCCATAAAAGTTGTGAAGTATGAGTACCCACCCCTTTCTTCAACTATAAATGGTCATAAACATTGGTATGAACCAATTCAAAAAGATCTTTGGCTTTATCACCTTTACCACTAAATGGGGCTTTGGTCATTTTTCCTTACTAACATGAGTGACATACACCAAGTGGTTTTTGTTCAAAAGAATCTAAACATCCATCTTGATGTAACTTTGTTAATCATTTCTCATTTACATGACCTAGCCAGTGATGCCAAAGTTGGGTGTGGTATGAGTCATGTGAAGTACTTTCATTATCGATTTCCATTACTTGGTCTGTGTAATCCAACACGTAAATACCTTTATATAAATTTACCTTACCAAAACAAATTCTATATTTATAAAAGAAGAAACATTCATTTATAAACATGAAAATAAATCCATTTGTATCTAGTATGGATACATAAATAATTTTTTGGGTTACATAATCCACATAATAAAAAACCTTTTAATACCAATATCATCCTAGTCGGTAACGTGAGGTGGTAGTCCCCAATAGCCACAGTAGCAATTCTAGCTATGTTGGATTCTGGTAGATATACCTCCCCTTGGTCAATTTTCATGAATCTACTTGGTTCCTATATTTGGATACATAGGTGATCACCGCGGGCTATATCTAACAACCAATTTGTAGAAATAGATAAATTTTACTTGATAACAAATTCACCAGAAGCTTCCCCTTGTTTCTTTCACTGGGTGTAGTTTTTCTTCCAGTGTCCCTTCTTACCACATGAAAAACAAAAAAAATCTTATTTCCTTATGTCCCCCTTGATCTTCCTTTTATTGGAATGGCGTTAAGAATCTTTGGTCTTAAATATCTTCGCCTTCCCTTTCCTTTTATTCACCATAAGGACATAAGGCTTTTCACACTTCATGTCTTAGTACACTTGTTGAAAGAGGATAAAAAGATCATGTAGAGACTTCTCAATGTTGTTCATTTTTAAATTCACAAAAAAAAACTGGAGAATCTTTGAGGGAGTGATGCAAGAATGATATCGGTACACAGTTCTTCAGGGAGTTTAAACACTAGAAACTACAGACGCTCAATGTAGCCAATGAACTTCACTATGTGAGGCTCAGCTAGGGCACCCGATCTAAGCTTATTCAGAAAGAGTGAATTGGATATCTCAAATTTTTCATGTCTTTATCTCTCCTGGTAAATACCATGAAGTTTCTAAAGCATGTTATAGGAATCCATGTTTTCATAAGACTTCATGAGTTCACTAGACATTGATGATAACATCAAACATTGAACATTCATTGTGTCGTTCATATATTTTTCAGAGACTAGGAACTCTTCATCTCTAGCATCTTGGGAAGGAGGATCAGGTGATGAGGACCCTAGCATGTAATATTTCTATTCATGGCTTAGAATGTTCCGAAGGTGTATAAATAATTCCTGGAAGTTACTGTCGGTGAGGATGTTGTCTTTTTCCATTATTGATCATAGGGATAGTGTGGTTGACAATTTTGTCATTTTTATTATAAAATTAAAAGAGTATATAATTAAAACTTTCTTGATTAAATTTTATGAGAGATAATAAGTTATTTTTATTAAGTCTCCCACTATTTTTTCAAGTCTCAATGGCCCTCACCATTAAATTCAGAACGTCTAGTTGCTTGGAAATTCTAGTGGAAAGGATCCATATCCCTCTTCACATAACCCCAACAAGGGTTGGTCAAGCTATTTGAAGGTATTTATGTCGAAAGGTATTTTCCAACTACGGGATTGTAGCTCTTTTATCCATTGAGTGGACTCCCCAATCATGAAATCCTTACTTATATTTCCTCAACACTTGCCTCCAATATTACACTACATATAGCAAGGGCTACTCTTCTTGATGTTATATTGTTAATTCAGCCCAAAACATCCATAAGGTATTCCTATATAAAAGTAGGTGTCCCAAAAAGGGTTGGACAAACACATATTTTTATTGAGTATTTCCCATAATCAAGTAACAGAAGTCATAATGTGACTTAATATTTTAATGAGATATTTTTATCACTTATGTGTAAATTACTTATTATCTTTATCAAATGCTTTTTAATATTAATTGTAACTTACATAAGTGATTAATCATGTCTTGATAATATTTATTCATAAGCCTGGTTTATTTTAGTTCCATCTTTTATAATTATTTAATTCATTAATTATGTGATCATGACAACACATCCATAATGATAAACCATGAAACTGACAAAAAAAAATTAAGTAAAGGGAATGATCATGATCTTTTTTAATGTTTAGTTTATCTAGAGGTTGATAAGATAACCCTAACCTAGGTTAGAAACACCTTGAACATTTTGGGTTCATGTTTAAATCTTTCCACTTGTCCACATTTTGTATCTCCTGGGATTGGTTTCTTCTTAGCTTCAGCTTGAACTGCCTCCACTAGCATGGGAGATCCATCTATTACAAATGATTTTAAACTCACATGCGGGTGAGAAGAAAAGAAGGGGGTTTACATAAAACAAATTGTGGGAACGCAGGCCCTACATATTAATGAGGAGAGATGGAATGCATACCAAAAATTTAATTTAAACTAAATTAATAAGAAACCAATCACATGAAAATATCTGGTCTAGCTCATGATCATCCACATACATGCAATGAATTATGCATTAAAAAAACATTCAATTATTTAATCATTCTTATTAAGATAAATCTCACTTTAATCGATTAATTATTAATTTTATTTAATTAATCCTTTTATCTTAATCATTTTCTGAATTTTCTTAAGATTATCATCCATAAACTTGGAGGTAACATGGTGAACACCCATTCGAATCTACATGATATCTAATTATGAACATTACACAAACATTAAAGTTTTAATTCTGTGTAATTTGGTAAAGTACATGGTGTATATTTCTAACTACACAGAGTGTACTACCTTTACCATATTATTCAAATTACATTCCGTGGGACTCGGTGTTTGAGGCGTACATTTGAAATATTAGAGTACATGGTGTAATGACCTGAAATTTTGAATAAATCTTGTTTCCTAATTTTGTGTCTTATTTTATTTTTATACATAAAAAATTGTTTCATTTGATAACATGATTATAATTAAAATGATACCATTGGGTTTTGACTGTTATATGACCATTGGTCAATATGACCACTGGAAACTAAACGTTTCGGTTATTGTCTCTAAATACAAGTGATCTTGGTTAATTAATATAGAAAGAAGATTTGATGGCCTCATCCAGTAGTCTCAGGCCAATCGAAGCCCATCTAATGGAGCTTGGGAAGGAGGTAGCACCACTAGAATTTGCTCTGGACCAAACCCAAGCCGAACTTCATCGTGTGAAGCTAAAACAGAATCACCTTTGCGAGAAGTTCAAACTGATAGAAATTACTACTAGTGCAATGTTGGCTGAGCCTCCCTCAGGTTCTCTCACCTTAGCACACCTAACACTTTGGTCCTATGCTGGGGTTATAAGGGGCTATGTAAGGAGACCGTAACTGCCTTGTATAATCCTTTGTTTTAAATTAAAATTTTGATTTCTTCTTATGATGAAGTTTATGAATTTTCAAATGTTTGGATAAATATAGTATGCATATTTTTGATGAATTTTAGAGAAAGGATATTTTAAAAATGTTTATTTAAATCTTAAATAATTAAAAATGTGTAATGATTTTCAAAAAATGGTATTCTACAATTATGTTTAGTATGAAATTTAGAGTATAATAAGATCAACTTAATTTTTGATGAATAGTGATTATGAATAGTGATTTTATGCTTAGGATTAGTAATGTGACCAAATGTATTATTAATATCACTTAAAGAAAGTATTGATATAATCTAGGCACCTTGATTAAGTAATGTGATTCAATAAAATGGTTAGATAACGGTTTCATAAATTATTAGTCAAGTATTAGTTTTTTCAGGTGAATAGTGTATTTTAATTAAAAATTAAATTAAAAATATTTAGAAATTTATTTTTATAAAATGGACTTTATTTTTGAATTCTGAACATCGATATTATGCTAAGGTAATTTTTGGAGATTTTTCTGAAAAAAATGAATTTTCGGTGAATAGTGTATTTATTTAAAAATTAAATTAACAATATTTAGAAAAGTATTTTTATAAAATGGAGTTCATTTTTGACATCAGAGCATCGATATTTGGTTAAGGTAAAATTTTGGGATTTTTCTGAGAAAGTTGAATTTTCGATGAATAGTGAAAATACAGTTTTTAAGTTACGGGTGTTTAATGACATCATTAAATGATGTATTAAGTATGTAATCAATATGGTTGACTTATTAATAGTAATATAAGGTATGATGTGCCCCAAGTGACCAATACCATGGGCAAATACCTTGGGCAAGCCCATGGTTTTGTCAAAACCATCAATGAGGTGTCCCTTGGCCATTAATGCCTTGTCCCCTCACTTTCCCTATAAATACCCACCCTTTCCTCCTTTATTTTTCACTCCCAACTCTTACCCAACGAATCTCTGGTCTCATTACCTCCCAAGAATTCCTCCAAAGGTGCCTCCAAGCCTTCAAGGTCCCAACCTTTAAATTTTAAGAGTTACGTTTTAAGGTAAGGGATCCTACCTCTCTCTTTGTTTCCAAGTACTCTCTTTTATGTCATATCTTTTATGCTCCATGTTCTTATGTTGGAGGATGATCTTTTATATTCATCCTACTGTATTTTTCATTTTCATATGATGAGAGACCCCCACTTTCTCTCAACATTTCGTTTTAATAATGTTTAAGTGGTGTCGTTATGCTGTCGAATTTTTAAGGGATTCTTTCACCCTTCTCATTTTCATGTTCTATTTTAATGTCAAGTCTTTCAAGTTCCTTTTTATTATGTTGGGGTATGATATCTATATCAATCATACTGATCTTTTATTATCATATTATGAGAGACCCTATTTTATCTCGTCAATTTAATTTTTTTAAGTTTTAAGTGACGTCGTTAGGCTGCTGAATTTTTAAGGGATTCTTTCACCCTTCTCGTTTTCAAGTTCTATTTTCATGTAAAGTATTTGAAGTTCCTTTTTATTTTGTTGGGATGTGATCTCTATATCTATCATACTTATCTTTTATTTTCATATTATGAGAGACCCTATTTGATCTCTTCAATTCATTTTTTTGACGTTTTTAGTGTCGTCGTTAGGATGCCGAATTTTTCATAAGAGAAATCTTATTTTTGTCTTCCTTTCAAGTTCTTAGTTTCATATGGTATATCTTTAAAATTTCATTACCATGTTCTTAAATCCTTTATATTCTGTTCTCCTAGTGTTTTATGTATCATTTATGAGTGGGTGACCCACGTCCCCTCTCTTTTCAATGTTTTCTAAAACCCTGTATCATAGCTGTTATGCTGCAGAATTTTCATCTCAAAATGTCTTTCTCTTTTTCTCAAATTATTTTATTTTATTAAGTGAATACTCAAAGATCTTTCTTCTATAGGGGTATTCACATATATATAAAAATTTTCTATTTTAATTCTGGTATTTATATACATGATACCCTCTTTCCTTTTTCCGTGGGTTTAAAGTGACATAAAGATCATGACTTTAAAGCAGTTTTTAAAATGTGATGAATATGAAATGAAACCCATTTCTTTTATGCTATATGGGTTGTTAATGAAATTTTTGATGATGATATATGTGGCTCACATGATAATAAAGACAAATTTAAGGGTGCACCCTGATAGCGCTCCAATGCATTGGGTAAAGACTTAATCTCTAGAGATGACCATTTTTAACGACGCCTTGGTGAATAACCTTGGTAATTTTTAATGACACATTGGGAATGGACCTTGGTGAAATGGAAATTATTTTCTATGTTAAATGTTGTAGCCACATATTCAAGTTATGAAATATGTTATTTTTATTATGATATGCCTCATGATTTATTTCGCATGCCTTAAAGTTCTTTTTTATGACTTTGTTGATGTATCTCAAGTTCACATGTTAAATGTTTCCCCTTATTTCCCTTACTGGGCCTTATGCTCACCCTTTCTTTTGATGTATGTCCCCAGGTTATGAGATGAAGTAATGAACCTAAGATGAACATAAGGAGAATCCTTTCAAGTGTTTAAGAAGAATGCTTTATGTTTTCATGTTTTAAGTTCTTCGTTTCCAAGACACTAAACCTTAAAGATCCTCAGTTTTGTAAAATGCAATGAAAAGTTATGTTATAAAAAGGAGGGATTCTATAAATGGCATGTCTAGTGAGCCACATGTTGTGTAATCTCTAGGTTTCATGGTTACCGGTCATATTAGTAGTGTATGGGATACACCGTTTGGCCCTTTACCCATGTCTACTACACGTCATGTCCAGTGGTCCACATGGCATGTAATTCGGCTGACTGTGCTCTAGTCTGTCTTGGTCAACACATAGTGTATTAATTAACTACACTGCATGTCATTAATGCACACAACTTGAGTAATTGTCGAATCAGTCTTGATGCATTGAACACAACTACACGGTGTGTAATCCAAATTACATGACATTTATGGTAGATTAAACAGGGTGTAACTCTAGATAAACTATGTGTACTGTCATGTTACCGTGACATAGTCGTCGGTGCCTCCTGATGAGATCCTTGATTTAATTTTAATCAAAAAATAATTTGTTCATATTAGATCATCAGGAAAGGAAAATAGGAAGAACAAATCTCAAAATTCATATTACAATAATGATTAAACATGAATTGAAAAACTAAATTATTAAAGCGTAAATCATCAACGAATTATTTAAATAATCATCAACATGATGTGAAAGATCCTATTTATTTTATCTGTAGTTGTTCTTCTCATTGTGTAATATAATCAATTGGTCACAATATCTCATCAAGAAGGTTTCATGATATTTTCACCAACCTATATGCTTGATATGTCATTCTTTGACTACCTGAAATAAACTCATTGTTACACCATGGCCACGGAATTTAAGGTGACGGTTATATTTCAATCAAAGGGTCGAGATATCAACTTCCATAAATAGAATGGAAAAATCCTTCCACAACGTATCCATTAATAACATGTAATTCATGAGGCACCCAATGTACCCTACTTTCTGCCAATATATGGCATGACAGATTTCGTCAGCAAATCTAAGTGTTCGAGGCATGACACATATTAATGATAATCTTAAAGTATAAGGACCATTACACAAACTCGTAGATAGGAAAATCCAATGACACCCAAACATACGAAATTTCTACTGGTGGTTATGTTCTCATAATCTCTCGTCTTGAAGTTTAATAAGTGAAAACTTCATGAGAAGAAGTCTCGTATGCTTATGAGTACTGGCACCTGATGGTCTGTATGTTATGTGTCCCATCACAGTATGTCATCCAACCGCAGAACTATATTTAAGAATATTTTCATAGCACTTCATGGTTCTAATCACAATGAGGAACTGTTTTGACCTTATTAATGTGAGAAATACTCTAGTAAATTATTACATTATAGTCGTTAAGAACAATTAAAAATATATAATAATATTTTTAATATTTAAATACATTAAATCTTTATGTAATCAATGTATAAAAATTTGGTTCTAGAACACCAACTCCAACAATATTTTGGGGTGAAATGACCATTTTTTCCTCACTTAAAGTTATAACACTTTTTCCTTTTCCCTTTATTCCTCTAGTTTACCAGAACCCCTCTTATTCTCCTTTGAGCTCAAGAATGCCCTTAATATAGGAATCGATCTAGATCCTTCACCTGGTGCCCATTCATCGATCTATTGAAATCATTGGAACCATATCAGTAAGCTCCCCTTGTATCATAACTTCTATCAAAGTTAATATTCTAATCCATTGGCTTATTTAGGTGTAGGATCATTTACCATATTTCTAGGTAATCGGACCATTATTTAGATCTCTTCCAACCTGCTTCAAATATGAGGTTGATATCAAGTGTGGAATTTTCTATAGCCTTGAGGTGGGTGGTAATTCTATTTTCCCTTTTATTTTTGTTGTTTAATAATTATGTTGTTATGTTGTATGTTGATTTTTTATGATCATCTCCACTTAACTGATTATTTCAAATCAAATTTATCCTTATGAATTAATACACATCCTTTGAACCTGGTTTGGTAGTTCATATGTTTTATGAACCTTATAAGGACACCCCTTGGGTATTCCACTTCAATTTCTTCATTAAGTTTGAATGTATTAAATGCTCATAATGTCAAGTTGGATTCCAAATTGGATTCTAAATCAAATTTCACTTGATACATTAGTTTTAAATGGAATCCAAAGAACCACTTGGGTGTTTTTCCCTCTTATGGTTTTAGTTTCCCAAGTAGACACTTGACTTTTTGCCCATGTCACCTCCCAATTGACCCTTTGCGCCTTATAGGTGAAATTTTCATGTCTTGGTAAATTGAATGGATTGATTTAAATAAAATGGATTGTGCATGATAGGTTTTCTTTCTTAAAATGAATTAATTGGTTTTAAATGGAATGACCCCAAGGTATGGTAAGTCTGTTCTCTTTATTATGATTAATAGAATGCTTGTAATGAAATGTTTTTCCTTGAATGAATTTGAACTTGGATAGATTTTCACATGAGAGGTAAATCATCATGTTGAGAATTTTAAATGATTGTGCCTCTTCCATATATATAAGGAATTGGTCATGGGAGTTAATTCCCCATTCTAGTTATAATTATAAAAACACCTTTATAGAGGTTATGGTACGATGGTAAGGGACTGTTCAGCATGGTGGATAATCACTCTCCCTTACATCAGGTGTGGAGCATGTCGTCTCACAACAATGAAACTATATGGGTGTTGGGATTTATACACCACATTCTATGATTATAGTGTTGTCATGGTGGCTCACTCTTTATCCCAAGTGTTATAGCATGATGTCTCTCACTCTATTTGGATGTAGGGCATTTTCCCTTTTTCATAGTCTTATAAGCTAATTAGATTGGTCATGGATATCTTAGTTATGCCCTAGTCCAGCCAGTACTAGTATTCTAGGTATATGGAAACTCTTATCTGCATGTACTTGTTTCATATAGGTGGATGAAATATATATATATATATATATATATATATATATATATTACTACTACTACTACTATATATAGTGACTATTCAGACATTCCATTCGGCAATGAGCTGAAGCAAGTAGATTTTTCAGGTTTACCTTAGGAACCTGAGTGCCCTAGTTATCTATTTCAGCATTACTTTACTTTTTGTTATACCTGGACACTATTTAGTTACAAGAAATACTTGAATTACACATATACATCGTTGGTGGTGGCCTGCTGATATTTTATCTCACACCCTATTTGGGTTACCTTTGGTAATCGAGAAGATTTTTAGTCTATAGGTAATGATAATGGAAAGAACCCTACTATAGGTTGTTGATATTATTTTAATTAGTTTAATCTTAGGAGAAAAGGATTGGGATTTATCTTGGGATTCTTATGCATAAACTTTTGTTCTATATGTATTTTGCACTAGTGTATAGCATGATTGTATCTACCTGTTTCCTTTTTGAATTACAGCATGACATGAATCCATATATCATAAACTGCCTTAGAGGATTTTGGTTATATTATTAGCTTATTATCTTCTGTTACTTTCTTATTCGGTTATATTTTTATGTTTTCATAGTTTATTGATTCTTTTTGTTTAGATATGCATCTGTTATTTTTTATTATTGGTTTTATATATTGTGATACTTTGATATGAGGGTATAGTATCCCCATTATACCACCTTTACACCCTCACTTCTAGTTTTTAGCCTATGGTGTATAGGGAGGGATGATAAATTCCATGTGACCCACCAACATAGGGCACGGGTTAAGTGGATCTCGGGTCAGAATGTTACACTATAAACGTGAGGATAGGTTCTAAATTAAGGAGAATATTAAGATCCATGAAATATTTCTAGAACTCGTCATTCCATTGGAAAAGAATACCTTTTATTTTCAAATCTTTCATTGGTGGGGAAATATGAGAAAAATAATGAAAAAAAAATCATAAATATTCTACTAATATAAGGAAATTACATATCTTAAATAATTTCCAGGGTTTTTGTAAAGATATAGCAACTTCTTCCATCTTAGGATCTATAAAAATTCTCTTTTGATAAATTAAATGAACAAGAAAATTTACTTCTTGAATCTATAAATCACACATTGAAATATTAGAATAAATATGATGTTCTTTCTAGATACTCAACATAATAGACAACTGTTGCTCATAATTTTCTTTGGTCCTAGAATACACCGGAATATCTTCAACAAATATAACTACAAAGGAATCAAAATATCTCCAAAATATATGATTCATAAATTCCATGAACACTATAGGTTAATTCATAAGGAGAAAGGTAATAACCATATATTCATAATGACCGTATTGGCTCCTGAAATTTGACTTTGAAATATCCTCTTTCTAAACTTGTAGTTGGTGATACCATGATCATAAGTAAATTTTATAGAAACATTATACTCCCCTAAATTAAAAAAAAATCAATTCCTGGTATAGGATACCAATTCTTTATCACAACTTGGTTAATCATATGACAATACACACAAATACAATTTTTTTCCTTGTCTTCTTCACAAAAGAACCGGTGCTTCCCATTGAGATGTGCTCAGTTGAATTAAAACTTTTCTTTACAACTCTTATAGATTCACTTTAAATTACATAAATTTTTTAGTGCCATATTATAAGAAACAATTTAAATAGGACTGGTAACTAGTAGTAAATTAATTTTAAATTACATTTCTCTTTTAGGTGGAAATCTAGAGATAGTGTCTAGAAAGACATCAGGAAATTGGTCAACAAATGGTGAAAATTATTTATTTATGATTTCATCCATAGATTCTAAAATATCCACTACCAATTAATATGATATATTTCCTAACATTGCTACTAAAGTTACATTCCTTCTTTATTTCACATCCCAATCTCATTTAAAGAGATTCATAGAACTATTAGATGATGTGAAACTGACCTACCTTGTATAATAGTCGATATGGGCCATGAACAATGTCAATCAATACATTCCCAAAACCCATTCATAGATATCCATCTCTATAACTAAGAAATCCCAAACCAAGTCATCCCCATAAATCATTATATCACACATTTCATACTTAAAGGCTCGATAATCCCATTGTCCCATAGGGGTTTTTAGTTTCAAAATAGAAGACCTTATCTCATCATGTAACCCCGTATGATCAACTACACTAGTAGTAATAAAAGATTGGGATGAACCCATATTAAATAAATCCTTCATAAAGGTATAATTAAAAAAACCATACCTCATACTATCGAAGTACTAGATTGATCATATATGAACATCTATATTTCACCATATAGACTCTTTCTATCTCCACCCTGATCATGGCTTCTCGGGTGATATTTCACAACCTGTGGAGTTGTGGTGTTCTTATAATCACATTGGCTCATTTGTTTCTAAGGATGATATTTGTTCTAGAAATATCATCTCATCAAAACATAGGATGTCTAAGAAATATTATATAGATCATCAGTAGTATACTTTAGAGCATTATAACAATAACATTGAAGATATCCTATCTTATTATAGTTGTGACAAGCTCTATGTGGTGTTGTACAATCTCACTTATTATGATAAGAAGACCCACATTGAAAACAACCAAGTTTTATATTGGGTCTTGGAGGAATGTTAACCAATACCATTGTCTAATTCTGAGACCCCCCCTACTACTTTGGATGTAGTTGTCCCTCTTCCACTTATTCTCATCCTTTGAGTTCACACCCATTCATATGGTGATAAACAAATTTCCTCTAGATTAATTTCAAAAAAAAATATTTTTTATCCATCATCACTTTATTTACCATTTTTATATAGTCCATAATACAAACAACAACTATTTTATATCATATATATGATCACAATAAAGACTCAAAGGTGCGTTCTTTCAAGGATGCACTAGTAAAAAATTATTTAGTAAAGAGAACTGGGTTCATAAACTTAACTATGTATTGTATCATGGATAGTTCTCCTACTACTGGCTGAAGAAGTAGGTTTTCCTTGATATCCTTAATGTGTGGGGATATTTTTTTTTTAACAATTCCTCAAAATCCCCCCAAAGTAGTCCTTGGTTAATTTTAGCTTGGATAGCTAAATCCCACCATTATTGTTCAAGATCCATTTAAAATATACATTTCCAAATTTACCTTTAGCTCCGATGATGTACGAAGAAAATTCGAAATTATATTCAATTGGTCGATCCACACTTCTGCTTTTTTGGGTATGTAATCCCCTTGAAAATTATGTGGATTTTGTTTTTAAAACTATATCGAATGATCCACACTCCTCAGTTTGTCATACTGATATCCTTTTTCAATGGCCTAAAAATATCATACAATACTCTATACAAGTGTATGGTTCAC
Source organism: Viscum album (assembly GCA_963277665.1). Lineage (NCBI taxonomy): Eukaryota > Viridiplantae > Streptophyta > Magnoliopsida > Santalales > Viscaceae > Viscum > Viscum album. The sequence goes on from OY728141.1 coordinate 346,486,605, forward strand.
CTATGGCTTGAGTGAAAACACAATCTCTATATCCTCTTCCTACTGATTTATATGCCATCTAATAGGGTCTATTTTATACAACCATAAAAAAATGTTACTTAGTTCACTCTCTCTAGAAACTAAAGGCTTATCTAAATTACAAATTACCATTAGAAACCAAAAATAACTATTCTTTCCAAAAGAAACTATTTTAACTATTTTAAAAAATAATTTGAATAAAATATGAACAATGTAGTCCTAGTGGGAAGCCTTATTATAATGCATGGTATGAAACACTCATTGGTTAAACTCATGGAGATGAAATGGAAACACCTCTATAAGTTTATTAGAACACTTTTGTACACAAACCACCCTAGAAACTTCAATTTTATCATAAAAATGTATCTATGTATTTTTAAGATATACATTTCAACTTATGAAATTCTATCTCCTCGCTATCATCCCAAAAAGACAAACTGACTATCCAAGAATGATACCATTTGTAATATTCTACCTTATCTCATTGTTTTGAGAGGAAGAAATAATTTTATTATCCTTAAGTGATATCCCCAAGGCACTAAAGGCTAACAATAAATACTAAGGCCATAATAGAATAGTTTGGGGATGATTTTCTATATAAAAGGAAATAACTTGACAATAGACAATATATACATCCAACCACTGTATTATACATGAATAAAACAATACAAACTAAATTTAAACTAAGAACATGAAATACTAGAGTAATAATGGAAATAAGAGATAAAAATCCAAAAGACAACAATACTCAAATAAATCAAGTCATAATCCCAAATATCATTGAACAAGATCCAAAATCCAACACCATCCACTAATCCTAAGGCATGAAGACACATCAATAGATAAATATAACACATTTACATTCCTTTTATCTCGATGTATGACATCTGAAAAAAACACTAAAATAACCAAGTAGGGGTGAGAATAAACTTATTTGGATTTCTCCAAGACTTCCCAAAACATGATACTAGAAAATAACAAGTTATCACAATTTATTTATGATTTTAGAGGAATATCAATCTTTGAGAGAGATTTTAGTTCATTATAATTAAAGTAATTAAATTCACTAAATTTTTCATCCAATAGAAACTTTATGTTATAGATAGTGGAGTACCCAATCAAATAATATATGGTCACTTCAAAGTGGGTAAACACATATTACGGAAAGTTATATCTTATCTGATTTAATTTGATCTTTTATATTTCACCTGATAGAAAAAGTGGTATATATCACACCTATTATTGAATAAACATGCTTGTTAGATCATGACTGATTTAATCAATGATCCAAATTATGTTAGTCTGGTGAACTAGTTCGACCCATTAGACATACCTATTAAATCATAGGCCTAAACTACTATGTTTGACTAATCCATCAAGAAAAATAAAGGAACCTCTAATACATCATACTAAAGATCCCCCACATAAAAATCAGAATGAATATTTTATCTATTGTTGTTGTATCTTAAATTCAATCAATAAGAAAGTTTTAAATGAGGTGTTGATGATTATTGGATGAAATTTATAGATCCATTCAAGTCAATGAGTTGATTGAGGTGCTACCACAATTAATGTAATTATAAAATATTGAGACTAATAGATTTAAGTGTTCTTGTTTGGATCATTCAAGAAAATGTGTAATTATATGTCACACTTGATAATACATCAAATTTATTTACAATGATTGGAAATATTTTCAAAAATGTAAAAAACATGTTCTAATTATGTTTTGAGTAAGTACTTTGTTTACAACATTTGAATTTTTAATTATGATAAGAATAAAGTGGAGATAATTGACTTGAAGGCTATGAAAAAATAATTTTTTTATGTGGAAAATTGAAGAATAAATTTGAGTAATTTATAAGAATAATAAGAATTAAAATATGTTGTGATATTATGTATTAGGTTTTATGTGATGATTTTATGGAATATATTACTTAGAATTGTTCTAAGTATTAGGAGTGTGCTTTTCAAAAAAAAGGGGGGTCAACCATGCAATTCAAGCCAACCAGATCGAAATAGTATACGTGGGAGTCACTGTAACCATGCAGAGGAACTAGAATGAATGGATAGTCAAGGAATCAGGGTATGGTGTGAGAATATGCGCACATGGAGAGGAACCATATCCACATCATGGGGAGACAACACGAAGAAGATGTTGTCATGGGGTGGAGCCAGCAGAAGCCTAGAGTGGAACTGAACACTCATAAATGAGACACTGATGGGGTACCTAGTATTATTAAATAGAGTGTGGATGTGTAGATAAGTGATGTAGGACTCACAATAATTCTAAACTATTCATCCACTTAAAATGATACATTCATATCATGACCATAAAATACATATTATCTAATCCATTTGATAATTTCAATAATTGTTTTCAACCTATCAATGCAGATTTGTTGTACTGCTCAACTTCTTCATTTAACTTTTACTAATCTGTACATCTTTGTTGAACATGTTGGGAGAATATGGCATGCTCGGTCTATGGGATTTTGTGAAAGAAATCTATATCTTGTATGCAAGTTTTTTTTTAAGAAAGTGATGCTCATATTCATGATACAAAGTTAAATTTAATGCATCTAGATACATGAATGAGTTAAATATTTAAAAATAATAAAAATTATGAGATTATAATAGTATGTATCTGAGTTCTCCATCACAAAGGAGGGGTCCAAATATGTGGATGCTTGATTCCTTAAAACTCGATGTCTCATGGTTTTAAAATACACTAAGATCTTTAGCAATTTAAAAACATTCTTGAGTAGGCATGATTTATGGGTGTTTGAGTTGCCAAAATTAAAATTGATGTTTATAAACATGGACTATAAATATTTATACATTAAACCATATAAGTGTTTATTTTTTTGAGAATATATTATTTTCACAAAGAAAATAGACCACCATGAGCCATCTATGACATACGGATAAGTGAGACCACAAGTTTTCATAAATAAGAGAATAATGAGATACCAAATATTTTTTGTATATGATGATCCAAAGGTAGTAACGTAATATGTTGTGTGTAAAGGGGTATTGTGAACCTGGGTTTATTTTGTTCTCATCACTTATGAAAAAAGAAAAAGGTAAAATAATGGTCCTTCATACATGATAAATAACTTGAGAAAATAATAATCTAAGACACCAAAAACCTATTCTGGTGTGCATGAGTAAGAAATAAAATGTGTGAAGGGAGAAGATAGATAACTCATGAATTCACACTTTCATATAGCTTCACTGAACAAAATATGCATTGAGAACTCGATCTACTTGAATAAAATAGTTTCATTTAAAGATACAAGGAATATATAAAAGATATAATAAAAAAATTGATAAAGTTTCACATAAAATAATGAGAATAAAAAATGGTTATGAGTAATGTTCTTTCATGATGTATTATTACATTCATGCATGAATTGATTTGAGAAATTGAATATGGGATATTTTGAGTTGTAAAAGTTTATACTTGTATAAAATGTTATTATCAGAAATAATATTTGAGGTTGTTAACTTCAACAATATAAGGAAAACATATCTGGTCAAGTATCTAAATAATAAGTATTTGATCACTCATTAAAGATCATAAGGACTTGATCAAGACATAAAGGCATGTACAAGAGTCTATTTAACTTCTTGAATAAGTGTGCACATGAAATCTAGTTGATCCAGTGAGCTCGTGGGGGAACAGAAACTAAAAATGGTGTAGAATAAATTAGGATCATATAGAGATCATACTATTATTGTATCAAAAGATGAAAAAGGAGTTTGTGAATGGGGTTGTAACCAGTCGTTGAAGAAGATATTTCAGTAGGGGTTTATAGCTAATTTTTAGGGAAACATAGATGGGGTGTCTAAAAAACTACTATTGTAATCACTTTTGTATATAATTAAGAATATATTTTGGGGGGTTATAACCAACATGGTAAGGAGTAGGATTTTATGCTAAAACATGTCAATATTTTGTGTTTCTCTCACTTTTATTATTACTATGAATGAGGTGATGGTATAAGACATTATTCATAGGATTAGGAACTTTAACAGGTTGAAGAGGTTGAATTAAAAATAAAATAATTCATAAAATTTAACCACAAATTCACCCCCCTCTTGGTGGTTAATCCAGCCTAGGGATGTACATGCACTAACATGACATGCAAAAGTGAAAAGTGCACTATCAAAGTGCCAGATTGTGTGATAGCATGTAAATGTGGACGGTGTGGTGCACCATCCCCCATAGGATTATTCGCTTTATCAATTTTTAATAATGATAAAAAATACCATAATAAGTTTTATCCTAGTCTAACCCACTTTCTGATGTGGGATTCTAAAAAAATATCCTTTAAAAAACCAAGAAACCATTTTTAAATATTTTTAAAACATTAAAAATACAACAATCCACCACCATTTTAAAATACTTAAAAATGACTTTTAAAAATAATGAATCAGATTCTATTAGAAATAACTTGTATAAATAAATTTAACTCTCAATTTTAACCATTATATAGTATGGATAAATTAAATCTAAATAGAGAAATAGGTAGAAACTTCTTTAAACATGTATCTCTTATTATCTGTTAAATTCATACAAAAAAAAGTTTTTTCAAATTCATTAGTTCTTCATATACTCCTAGAAACAATTATAACCATGTGTCACTTATCCTTTCAAGAATGTTTTAAATTAAAATTCATAATCTCTTTGGATTGGTCCCACTTCTATATATAAATAAGTGAACCAAAAAGTCTTCTCATGTTTCAATACTTATTTTATTTTTTGGTTCATTAAGAGTTTTAAACTAACCCTCTATTTCTCATGGGAACCAATCACCATTTTCATTGGATTTAATATATCTTAGGTGTTTACATCAATCATATGATATAATTTCCTACATTGAACTTATACATGTGAATTTAACATTTGTTAAGTTGAGGTCTCATCATTGGAAAATTTTCAATAGGGACTTTAAACCCATACCTAAGAAATTTTTATACACCAACTCCCTTGAAAGTCCCTTTGCTAATAGATCCTCTAAATTTGGTATCAATATAACAAATTCCATAATTATGATACCATTTTGTGTCAATTACCTAACATAGCTATGTCAGAGACCAATGTGTCTAGATTTTCCATTATAAGTATTGTTATATACCCTAGATAGAATTTTTTAACTATCAAAATATATATAAACTATAAAAATCACTATAGTACCTAATATTAGATCTAATAAAAGTGATATAATCCCTTCCACTTATTTTTCAATTGTTTTTAAAGAAATATACTCAGAATCCATAGTGGAGTTTGTTATATAAGTTTGTTTCTTCTATCCTGAAGAGATCACTCCACCTTTTAGTGTAAAAACCCATCAACTCATAGAAGAGTGATCCTTCATATTATTAAACCATCTTGAATAAAAAAAACTTATAACATAATTGGGTTTTCAATATAACATATACAGTAAACCATAGTACCCTAAATTGATTTGAGTACACTTTTAACTACATCCTATTGTTCATAGATATTATTACTTGTATACTTGCTCAAATTTCCAATAGAAAATTAAATATCAGGTATTGTTCTTATCATGACAGACATGAGACATTCGATAACCCTTGGATATTCAATTATAGAAACTTCCCTACCAATACTTGGTGTTATCCTACTACCATAAGCATATGGGGTAGAAACCAGTGAATAATCAAATTATTTTAACCTCTTTAAGACCTTTTAAATATAATTGGATTGAGAAATAAGAATAAAATTATTATGCATAACAATTTTGAATCCAAAAATGAAATTATCTTTACTTAAGTTTTTTATATCAAATTTTCTAGATAAAGTAAACATAGCCCCATTTAATTTATTCATTTTAGTTCCAAATATTATCATGTAATCAGCATAGAAAAAAATAACCACACCGTTATTGTTATGGAACCAACTATAAGAAATATTTTCTAGGTTAACTATATATAAATATGAAAAAATTACTTCATTATGTATATCATTCCATTTTTTGGATATTTTTTAAACCATATTGAAATCATACTAATTTTCAAACCTTTTTTTCTTTTTCAGGTACTACGAATCCTTATGGTTTCTCCATATATATTTCTTCATCTAACTCATCACTTAAGAATATTTTTTTAACATTCATTTGGTGAATCTTCAAATTATATATGGAAACTAAAGGGTGAATAATTATAATATAATAATTCCTAGACACGTCATTATAAGTATCGAAATAATCAACTCCTTCCTTTTTAGTAAACCCCTTGGCTACCAATCTGGATTAATATATTTAAACATTAATGTTGACTTTCTGTTTTCTTCTAAATATCAATTTATAACCATTTCAGTTATGAACATTTAGGAAGATAAACTAATATCCAAGTATTATTCCTAGTTATAGATTCCATTTAATCATTTATAACTTACTTCCAATGCATTATAAGACGAAATAACATCTTTAAAAGTTTTTTGGATTAGAATCTGCATTAAGAAAAATTAGAATTTTTATAACAATACTATATATAAATCCATCCAAAAAGTACATATATAAATAAGATATATATTTATTGGGTATCCAATGTTGTTTAATTATTTGAAACTCTACAATCATACTTTTTTGTTTGAGATATATTCCTCTATTTGGACTTACTTAGGTAAGAGGTAAACCAAAATTCATCAAAGATATCATCTCTTGATTCAATAACTATGTTAACAATTAATAAATAATTAGATTATAAAACCTTGAATATATAATCTTTTTAATACTCCAAATATCCAAGAAATATTTTATCAACACATATTTTAACCAACATTTCTCTTTTAGGTTCAAGTACTCTTATAATTGCGTGAAAACTCCTAACATTTAAATAATTGATGTTTGTTTTAATATTCTTCCATGATTCAAATAGAGTCATAGCCTTCCATTCAGTAAGAACTCTATTTAGAATATGATGTATAGTTAATAATGTCTCTCCCAAAAATCCTCTTGAAAGACCTAGGATAGACATCATGGAATTAACAAATTCCATTCAAGTTCTATTCTTTCTCTTACTTAAACCACTTTGTTGAGGTGTATATAGAGCTATCACCTCATGTATGATCCCTAGGGATTAAAACAATGAACGACTATAATATTCTCCACCTTTTCAGTTTATAGTTATTTAATTATAATTACACATTGGTTTTCATCCTCCTTTTTCTAGATACTAAATTTTTATATAACTTTATCTTTAGCGTGTAAAAGATTGACAAGAAAAAAAGACATGTGACATACTCAAAACTAAGAAAATGCATTTGGATTGTTTTGATAATTTAGGAAAATGATACTTAAGTAAATTTATATATGTATGAATCAATTTCACATCAATATGATTCATCTTGTGACTGGTATGAATCCAAGTATTTCTTTTCTTAAAAATTGATATTTTAGTTCAAAACACACATCACAGACTCAAAACTGAGAAAATTAATTTTTATTGTTTTAATACTTTATTATAGTGATCCATAATTCATTTTTGATGTGTAGTAGTTTTCCTCATATCATTCTGATACACGATGTGCTCGGTATGACTCAAACTGTGTGTTTTGAGTTTAAGAATGAAACTTTATTTCAGAACATATTTCACTCACTAAAAACTTAGAAAACATGTCTGGATTTTCTTTATAATTTAGGAAAATGATTTATAATTCATTTTTGATATGTAAGAATCCATCTCACATCAAATAGACACACAATGTGACCGAAATACATGGGAAATACTCAAAACAATGAAAATTAATTTCTATTATTTTGATACATTATGAAAATGATACTGAAGTCATTTTTTATGTATATGAATCAATTTAATGTCAATATAATATACAGTGTGACAGATATGATTCAAAATGTGTTTTTATTTTAAAATTGGTATTTTATTTCAAAACACGAGTCACATACTCATAAATTAGTAAAAGTGTTCATATTTTTTTAATAATTTTTAAAATCAATACAAAAATCATTTTTGGCGTATAGGAGTTAACTTCACCTCAATCCAATATATGGTGTTCTTGGCATAACTCAAATTATATGTTACTAGTTTAAAATTAACATTTTAGTTCAAAACATGTGTCACTTATTGGAAACCAAGAAAATGAACTTAGTTTGTCTTGATACTTTTGGAAAATGATTCATAAGTATTTTTTTACATGCATGAATCATTTGTACATCAAACCAGCACAAAAATGTGACTAGTATGACTCAAATTGCATGTTTTTAGTTTAAATTTACATTTTAATAAAAAAGACATGTAACATATTCAAAACCAAAAAAAAACAAATTCGTATTGTTTTAAAATTGTATGAAAAATATCCTTAAGTTATTTGTTACATATATGAATCTTCCTCTCGTCAATCAGATGCATGGTGTGACTATATGACTCAAAGTGTGTTTTTATTGAAAATTGACATTTTAGTTTAAAACACATGTCACATACTCAAAACTGAGAAAGCACATTTGGATTATTTTTATACATAAGTAAAATTGTAAATATATCATTTATTACATGTAGGAATTATCCACATATCAATCTGATACATGGTGTTCCCAGTATGACTCAAAGTTCTTGCTATCAGTTTAAAATTGACATTTTAGTTTAAAATAAGGTTTACTCAATTAAAACTAAGAAAACACACTTGGATTGTCCTTATACTTTAATAAAATTATTCATAAGTCATTTCTGATAGGTAGGAATCAGTCTTACATCAAACTATCACATGATGTGACTGATATGACTCAAATTGTGTGTTTTGAGTTTAAATTGACATTATTTGTAAAAAATACACATGACATTATCAAGATCGAGAAAATTTATTCAAATTTTTTTGATACTATAGTAGAACTATCCTTAATAAATTTTGGGTATATAATAATAAATCACATGTCAATATGTTGAGCTATGTGATCGGGATGACTCCAAGTGTGTCTTTTTATTTAGAATCAACATTTTAGTTCAAAACACACGTCACATACACAAAACTGATCAAATGTATTTTTATTATTTTGATACTTTATTATATCGATATATTAGTCATTTTTTATGTGTAGGAATTATTCTCATATCAATTTGATACACGGTGGTCCCATTATTATTAAAATTGTGTGTTTTGAGTTTAAAAAAGAAATTTTAGTTCAAAATGCATTTCACTCACAAAAAAACTAAGATATTTAATTCATGTTATCTTGATACATTAGTAAAACAATTAATAAGTTATTTTTTATGTGTAATAATCAGTTTCAAATCAAACCTAAACATGATGTGACTGGTATGGCTCAAAATGTGTGCTTTCAGTTTAAATTGACATTTTAGTAAAAAAGACATTTAACATACTCAAAACCAAGAAAAAACATTTTTACTGTCTTAATAATTTATCAAAATGATCCTTAACTCATTTTTGAAGTGTGGGAATCATCTTCACATCAATATGATTCATGGTGTGACCAGTATAACTCCAAGTATGTCATTTTATTTAAAATTGACATTTTATTAATGTATTGTTTCATATTTATGTGTAATTTATTTATTTATAGTATTACTTACATAAGAATTATTTTCTTATATAGGTGGCTTCTTTTTCTAAAGTGGGGGTGGTTTTTTGGCAATTGATACTATGATCGGGCTTTTTTGAGTGGGGGTCAGGTGCCAAAGGAAATAAAACCATTGTTGTTTTTTAATGTTTATGATTTCACTTATTAATGTAATTTGAAAAAACAATGTTTGAAATTTCTATAATATAGTTTTTTTTCTTTTATTTTTTATGTAGTTTTGATTTCAATTAAATAAATAATTTTTCACATACATGTGTATTATTTGATGCAATGTGCTATAATTTTAATAGCACACTACAGTAGTATGACCTTTACCGACACATTTCTAGCACTGATAAATTTGGATGACTTTTAATGGTGGCTAGATTAAAAATTCTTTTTTAGTGCTCATAAAATTTTTTTCTAGCACTTTTAAAATCCACTTATGAAGTAGTGTAAAACCCACCAAGATTGTTTTAGAGAAAAACTTATCAAAATGAAATTAAAGAACTATAAACAATTGCATAATATTTGTAATTCCATTACTAAAACACATGTGATAATTAAACGCTAAAATTTAGCTGCACTAACTAAAAAGGCCCCCTTATCTGTGATTTTTAGCACTGATGAAGATGCCTCTTTATTATTTCTTTTTAGCACTGATAAAGGGTGACATTTATTAGGGCTAAAAAGCGTTGAAACAATGTATATTTATAAAAAAAGTATACTTAAACCCATATATTAATATATAAATAAATTTATATTGATAAAAATATAATATATGTTATTAAATATGATTTATATATGGCTAAATATACATTTACACATGATATATAATATATCTAATTTAAAATGGCAAGTAAAATAAAAAACATATATTATTAAAATCATATTTCATGTAGAAATATATAACGATATATATATATATATATCTAAAATATAATTTATATAATAATAATTAATATATTATAAATAATATTTATATGTCATATATTTTGTGAAAATGGTGTGTAATTTAATTAAAAATATCAACTAATTAATATTAATAGACATTTAATAAAATTTTGTTTTATCAATTCCATTTGTTCATTCAATTTGAAATATATATCAAATAATAAATATTTAATTATTCATTAAAAAATTGAATAAATATGTTATACTTAATATTCCATAAAATAATTTCACATCTATATATATTAAATTAATTCAATTTTATATAGACAAACATATACAAAAATAATAAATAGTTAATATTATAGTTTTAGAATTTTATTTGTTAATATTTAATATTTAATATATTAAATATTTCATTATTAAATTTTATTCATTTTTTATATTTATATTTAATATATATTATTTACTAGTTTTTCATTAATATATATATATTTATTTATTTATTTATTTATTTATTTAATCATTTTTATTTTTTATTTTTAATATTTTTGTAATTTTATTCATTTTTAATATTTTTTTATTGACATTTAATATGTTTTTAATGTAGTGATAATTTACATAATTAATATGTTCATTTATTTTTATCTAAACATATATTCATTTTTATTTTTTAAAAATTTATATAATTAATAACTCTAAATCACTTTTTAAAATTTTTTAAATATATTCATATATTAATTAAATTTCACTCATTTTTAACATTGATTTATTTAGTATTATTTATTCATTCATAATGTTAAGTGTTTTTTTACTTTTTTTACAATATATTCATTTTAAATATTTATTCATTAAATATTTTTATAATTTATTCATTTTTAGTGTTTATTCATACATAAACATTCATTAATATATTTAATATTTTAAAAAATAAATATATTCATATATAAACATACCAAGAAGGTTCGGGATCTGATCTTTCTTCGTCATAAAATTTATTAAATGTGATTTATATAAAATATTTATTTACTTTAAATAATTCATGTATTTAGTAAAAAAGGTTTATAGTTAAAAATTAATATTAATTAGAAATATTGACTAATTAGTATCTAGTAATGGAAATTTAATGTAATGTAATTTTCTTCTTCAATTTAATACATCTCGTACTTTTGTTACATTAATTTCATACACACATATACATTATTAATGAAATTTTATATGGAAACACACATGTACATAATATTTCTATAATTTAATAAATTTTTAATATTCAATGTAGAATTTTATTTATTAACATAATTTATTTAATATATATTATGTTCTTATCAATGAATTTTATAAATTATTTATATTTTCAATTCAATATATACTATTTATTACTTTCTAATATGTTCTCAAAAAAAATATCTTTTTTAATATTATTTATTCATTGATAATCTTAATTATTTTTAATATTTTACAATTAAATCATTTTCAATTTTTCTTTGTTTAATATTTTTGTAATTTTATACATTTTTAATATTAATTTATATTTGTTTTTTCCTTAATATTTAATGTTTTTAATATGGTTGTAATTTATATAATTAATATGTATTTATTTTAATTTTAACATATATTCATTTTTAATTTTTTTTAATAATTTTTATAACTAATAACACTTATATTTTTTAATATTTTGGCAATCTATTGATTTTTTTAATTATTAAATTTTACTTTTTGTAACATTCATTCATCTAATATTATTTATCAATATTTATTCATTAAAAATGTTAAATAATTTTTAATTTTTTAATTTGTTAATTTTTAATATTTATTTATTTAATATTTTTTGTAATTTATTCATTTTTTATATTTTTTATACATATTTAACCGTTAACATTTAATGTTTTCAATTTTTTTTAATGTACATATTTAATATGAATTCATCTTCATTTTTAATATTTTAATAATATATATAAATAATAAAACATATTCAATTTTTTTAAAATATTTTTGATGTCTATTTTTAATTATGAAATTACACTCATTTATAACATTCATATATTTAAGATTATTTTTTCATCAATAATTTAATTATTTTTTAGTTCTTTTTAATTTATTCATTTTTAATATATATTTATTTAATATTTTTTAATTTATTTTATATAATTTTTATCAGCGCTTTCCAAAAAGTGTTGATATGATTTGTTTTATCAATGTTAAAATATAAAGCATTGAGAAACCTATATTTAACAATTCTATCTCTGAGCACTGATAAAGATATGTTTTTTCAATGTTAATAGTCGATGTTGATAAATACAGGTTTTATCAGTTCTTTCTATTTTATCACCGATAAAACCAATCTTTATGAGTGTTTTTGGGAATGCGCTGATAAAACTCTTTTTTTCTTTTAAACAGAACCTTAACAGATAACCCTATCGGTCATTTTGTTCAAGCTCTCACAAAATTGAACCTTCACTGCCCCTCCCCTTCGAACTTCTTGTATTAATCAAGTCTCTCAAAACCCAAGTTATGTGATTCTTCTTTCTTATTTTTATTCAAACTTGTATTATTTGTGTGTTTTTAATTTTTTTAAAGGGTTTGGTATTTTTGTGTGATCCACGGAACTCAAAGAGGCTCGATACCCACTGATTTGCATTTCCTCATTCTCCCCACCATCACACCAAACATACCATCTCCTCTAAATTTTTTTTGAGAATCATTTTTTCTTTAAATTAGGATGACCAATCATTAAAGTGGAATTAAGATAAACCTTTCATAAACCAGGGCACAATTATCCAGAGTTCATCTTCTTTCCATGTTTCATATCCTTATATGTAAACCTTGAATTTTAATTCTTTATATTGATGGATAAACATCAAGTGTGGATCATGGAATGAAATGATTTCATGGAGAAAGATAAAGTTTGAATATTCTTTCCTATTTTCTTAAATTTTCATGAACACTTTAGTACTTCTAGATTTTGATAATAATTATCTTTAATATATTTTTTACTAGGAAATATACCCAATACTATGATAATGACATTAATAGCAACTCAGAATTAGTTTTTCCTATTATGCATGGTACACACACACATTCATCACGAGGGGAAAGACCCACTTTCAATATTAGAAATCCTTTTAGGTTACATTATATTCAATTTAATTTTAATTAATTTTTACCAATTATAAATAATTATTTTATTATTTTATTATGGTAAAGTAGTACCATTTATTACGGCAGTGATTTTGTTTTGATTATTCTAAATGGAAAATGTTATAGTATTGAACTCACTATAATGATTTATAAATATATCACATTTTTTCTCTTTTATTCATTTATTTTTACTCTTCTTATATGCACCCATTTATTTTAATTTATATTATTTATTTCTAATTGGGATAGAATATATTTTAAATTTTAATATTTGTAATAACCTATGATTTATTAGTTAATATTTGATATATCATGGTTTTTTGTTTTTCTAAATTTGAATACACTACATGTTTCCTTTATTTTATATATATATATATATATATATTATGATTTATATATTAATAATATATATATATATATATATATATGTAAGATTAATTCTCAGTGAAACGGATTATATTGGCTAGAGAGTTGATTTTTCTATTGTTTTCTTTAGACATTCTTAGAAAAAATTAATATTTTTATTGTATGACATTTGTATAGTTAAATATCATAATTTTTATTCCTTCATTTTAAATCATGTGTTTTGAATTATATTTGAAAATTATTTATTTTTTTACTATAAATATTTTATTACACAGTTAAATCTCAAAAGCCAACAGTTTTTAAATTTTTCTTCACAAAAACAAAATCTTTTATATTTCATTAATCATTTTCTTAAATTCAATTGATAACATGTGGTAATAATCCTAGTTTAAAGTAATACTATGATATTTTTATAGTATTTGTTTGATAATGTGTCAACATGGATTATTTGGAAAAAATGAAAGATATGATCTAATCCAAGACATGAGACTTTCTAAAACCCATGTCCTATAATTTGAGGTTTTAATATTCCTATGATAGATTAAATTTATTTTGATAATGAATGGATTGATGGTTTGGATAGAAAGTTTTAGAGGTTTTGTATCAATAATGGAATATAATTAATTAATTATTCCCCTTTTTAGGTTTGAATTTCTAATAATATCATAAATATCCATGATTTTTTTCCTCGATAGAAAAATTTGAGTACTAAAAAAACATGAATTCCCAATTAAAACTTTTAGACTTTATTCTCAAGAAACCTTCATATCTTTAAAGAGTATTCAAACTTATATTAATGATTATAATATACTCTACTAAATTTATCCCACAACCTCAAATTAAGTTAATTTTTCTTGACTCTATTAAATTTTTAAATAATCTAATTGAAATTTTCTTTATCAACTAGTTTAAAAAAAATTTAAAACACTCTTATGTCTTGATCAAAAAAATATTCAAACTATGTAAACATTCCCAAAATAGAGCATTCATACACTCAAATTATGATACTTTGTTTACATATCAATGTATATATACATTATATTCATACCTTATGTGAATTTATTTATTTTTTAGACATAATGAATATCATTAAACTTTATAGGATAAATTTCAATCGAAAATTTAAGGATACTAATCTTTTGAAAAAAGAGTGTAAAGATAGAGTTAAAGGGGTTATCGAGTTGGAATAGAGAATGGATATAAACCTTTTCAAATCCTTTTTATGTGTTTACATTATTTTTATTCAATAAAATATTGTCTGGAAGATTTGGAAGAACATTTAATTTGTCACGGAATAGATCAGAGCTATTAATGTTAGACTAAACACAAAGATAAATTTAATGTACATACTAATTGAATGATATTTGTTATTATGGATCATTTGATATGAATACTAGTATAATTGATTATGTATATCATTGGTAAGAATAGAAAATGGAAATTTAAAATGACCATATTTATTTTCCAAAGTTTTTTGAGAAATTAAATAGTTTTTCTAAGAGACCATTGTATACTGATTGTACCAAATATACAACATTATCAGTTGTATTGATGTAATATAATTTAAAAGCTAGCAGCAGATATAGTGAAACTGGATTTACAGAACTTATTAGCCTCATAAATAATATATTACCAAAAGAAAATGATCAACCTTGATAAACATATGATGCTAAAAAAAATCTATGTTAAGTGGGATTGATCTCTGAAAAAATACATTCATGTCTAAATGATTGCATGTTATTTCTCAAGGACCATAAATTAATTAGAAAATTCCATAAGTTTGGAACGAATCGATGCATAAAATATGAATCAAGTCCTTCAAAATGTGTATGGTAATTTCCTATCATTTTTATGTTTAGATGACTATATAGATGTTAGGAAACCACTAGACAATTGACTTGGAATTCAGATACAATAATTGAATATGGGAAGTTACGTCACCTAGAAGACTCTCCTCAATATAATAAAATTGATTATGATTATCTTAAATATGTAAATGATCTGATAAACATCCACATTTCTCTATCTATATATGGAATAAATCCTCTTGGTATACAAAGAATTACTCATAATACAGGGCCAGTTATGTTGGAAAATTATAAATTTCTACATGGTTATGCTTGAAGCATAAATACATTATGTTTTCTCTACTTATATCTGGAAAAAAACCTAGTAATGATATTGATATCAATTTGGATCCATTGATCGAAGATCTGAAATTGATGTGAGATACAGGTGTCACATTGTATGATTCACATAGAAGTAAATAATTACCATTGAGATCTATGTTGTATGGGATGATAAATGACTTTCTTTTTTATAGAATTTTTCAGTCTATATAATTAAAGGAATTTTGGGGTGTCCCATTTTTGAATAATGTACACACTCAGTTTATTTTAAACATTCCTTGAAGTTTTTGTTTTTAGGACATCGCAATTTTTTACATCGGTGACATAAATACAAATTTTGGACGACATCATTCGATGAGAATATAGAAAAATATACAACATAATCTCCAATAACGGGTGATCAATTATTCGATAAAGTAAAAGATATTGAAACTATTTTTGGTAAAACTTTTTTGAAAATTATTACAAAATTAGGTTAGAAATAGAGACCATATTTCTTTGAATTACTATACTAGAATATTTTGCATGTCATAAATTTTCTTAATGTCATGTATGTAGAAAAAAAATATATTTTTTAGTGTTTTTGGCATGTTACTAAATGTTCTAACAAAAAAAGATGGAATTAAGTCTAAGTTGGACATGATTTACATGGGGATAAGGGAATAGTTATAATTAGTTAAGGGTAAAAGATTTTTTACCTCTCGTAGCTTACACTCTATCCAAAAAAATGTCATTTTTTCAATTTCCCTAATGGTGTAAAAGATCAATGGGGGTATTCATTAAATAATAATTATATAGTGTTAATGAATAATTTGAAGTTATAGGGTCTAAAATCACATGAATGTAATATTTTTATTCAATATTTTATGTAAGTAGTTTTAAGTTTCATTCTTCCTAAAAATGCATGACATAAATTAACCAGAATTTTCTTCTTTTTCAATGCCATATACAGTAATGTTATTGACCGAGTGAAGTTTTAAATCAGGAATAAGGAGATTGTAATCATATTATTTGAATTAAAGATGTTATTCCCACAATAATTCTTTGATGTAATGGTCCACCTGATAGTTCACTTTGTTAAATATATTCAACTATGTGGTCCTTTCTATTATAGATAGATGTACCCCATTGAATGGTATATGAAAATTTTTAAAGGGTGTGAAAAGAATCAAAGTCAACTAGAAGGTTGTATTGTAGAATGATATATTATTGAAGAAGTTTTTAAATTCTATAATAATTATCTATCATATATTTATAGAAGAAATATTCCAAAATCTTATCACATTAGATGCCCTATGGTCAAAGGGGTTTTTGAAAGAGGTATTATTAAAAATACTACCACGTAGTTGGGGAAATATTACCTTTACATTTTAATTAATAGTGAAAAGTTTTCTCCATATTTTGAATCCCAAAAAGTAATTCTTAGACATTTTAGTACATAAAGGGTTGAAGTATGGATATAAAATACACATAATAAATAGTTTATAAGATGGTGTTGAGATCATATTTATAAGGAGTTATCTAAAAATCTGAATTCAATCGTCGAACAAATTCAATGTCTAGCCAGGGGAATAAATGTAAATTTTATATCTTACACTAGTTTTATAATTAATGGTTATATATTCTATAAAATGTAACAAGATGAACACATTATAATGAAAAATTGTGGAGTTATGCTTATGTTATGAGTGATGCACATATCTAGTTACAAGTATAGAAATCCAATTTATATGAATAATTTATATTTTTGCTTCATCAAAAAGATATAGAAGTTGAATTATATAACATTTAAGGTTCCAATTTTCCATTTCATGTTGTTTTAAAATAGGATTGTAGTGAAACTCGATGAATTGGGATTCATGAAGGCGAATTTTACTGTGGAAGCGTATAAGAATGATTTTTTCATAATTAAATCACAATAACTCTAGGTATTTATATCTCAGATATAGTAAACAAGAATTGTTCAATTATCCTATGGGAGACTAAAATAACTTTAGGGTCAGATGAAAATTCAATTGGGGATGAATCTTTTATTAGGAGGTCACAATCACTTCATAGTGGTCCCAATATTGACAATGTATTGTATGTTAAAGAGGACCACAAAATGGGGATTTGGATACTCAATAGAGGATATAAATACCTTCAACCATTAAAGAAAAAAATAGTGTTCAATTAGTATCTTAAAGTGTTTTTTAGTGTACTATGATTTTCCACATAATATTATGTGTTCTCTAACATCCTACCCCATATAATTGGATTGAGAGGAGGAAATGATTATATTAGCCTTAAATGAAATCCCCAAGGCAGAAAAGGCTTATAATAAATATCAAGGGGATTAAGGGAATAGTTGGGGGACAATTTTCCCTATAAAAGTAAACAACCTGACAACACACAACATACACATCCAACCACAATATGATGCCAGAAAAAAACAATACAAACAGATTTTAAACCAACAACACTATAATAGAAAATTGAAAATGGAAACAAGATATAAAAATACAAAATACAACAAGACTCAAAGACATCAACTCACAATCCCAAGTACCACTTGAACAAGCTTCATGATCCAACATACCCACCAACCTCAAGTTATCAAGACACAACACTAGAGAAATATGATTCCTTTCCCATCCATGTATCTTGACATATGAAATATACAAATGCCCCAAAGTGCCTAGATAGGGGGTAAAAATAAGCTTAGTATGATTTACCTAAAGTATTATAAACTCATGATTCTAGGATATAAAAATCATTATAATTTATATAAAACATTTGTAAAACATTAAATAATTTATATAATGCCTTAAGTAAAATCATGTTAGGGAAACCATAATTAAGAATATTAACATTTATCATGTTTGGAATAATCATTCTCGTGTTCACCCACACACATACCCATCCACATACCCATAAATGAAAAAACAATACACTCAATCTTAGTGCTAACATTGATAGTGGTACTCCATGAGCTTAACCCATTTAACCTTGATGGTGGAGCTTCTGACCAAACCTGTCCACTTTCACACATTCCCATTCATTTATTCCAAGTTCCATTTCAAATCATTTTCCACAAAATAACTTTCCTTTGAAAACATTTAACCAAAAATGTTTCTTGCATCAAAAACATTTCATAATTTTAAAAACATCATTTTAAAATTATAAATAACAGGGGGTTTTCCAAAATCCATCAAATTTTCTAAAGTGAAAATCAAAATATTTTCCTTTATTAAATAATTCATTAATACCTAAGAAAACCCAAGAAAGAAATTTTTAAAAAAAACTAATCCTTCCAGTTCTAGAACCATAGAGTGAAATAGAATCCACCTACCTAAAAGAATTCAACTAAATAACACAAAGTATTTACGAAGAAACCACTGATCTCCCTTCTTCCTTATGTTCCTCTAACAAATACAACAAGATATTATAAGAAATTATCTAAACACATAGATCTTGGTATTCCAATACTGTTAAATGATCATATTTAATAAAAAACTTGGAGATATGAATTGGGATGGAAAAACAAGATACAAAACTTTATTTACACAATTACACACTCGGTGATCTGTTGGAAATAGAGTTTGGACATCGAAGATCTATGGGAATCACCTACGGTTTCTCTATAAGTAGATAGGAATGAAAATCCATGTAGTAGGAATTATAACCATTGGATGTACTAAATCTAGTTTATCCTAGACTAATTTATAGTGTAGTTTGGTAATTCATATTGTGAATTCATCGAGGGGTCTCTTAAGCTGAAAAATTCGATACCTCAGTTTATTTTTCTAGAAAAATTGATTTTATGGCATAAATTTTTATTATAATGTAAGAATATTGGAAAAACAAATTACAGTATAAAGGATTATTATGGATTATTCACCCAACATATTTACATCGTAAAACTTATTTGTGGTGTAAATATTTCTTGCATAAGGATCCAGCATCTAGACTCCATTTTATTCAGCCTCTTATAAATCTAAACCCTTCCAGAGGATAATCCAACAACTCTAAGCATAAAAGAGCATAAAAAGACAAAATAACTCAAATTGGGGTTGCTGCAATCTTCCCAACATTGGTCATTATGTCATCAGAAATTAGAAAACTGACATTGATTTGGAAGATCTTCGGCCATTGCTCATGAATTTCCTTTCTATGCTCTGATGTTTCTTCTTAGATCTAACTATGCTTCCATAAAACCCATACCACACTAATATGTTTCCCATGAAAGAGCTTATCTTTACTATCTATAATTCATACTAGCACATTAATCAACATAGTATCTAGTAAAAAATCAATATGGTACCATAGAATCACATGGTCAATATTAGACTGAAACTTCCTCAATTGTGATACATGAAACACATTATCCACTGAACTGAACCTTGGTGGTAAATCTAACTAATAAGCTACATCAACCACTTGTTCAAGCATCTCAAAATGGATAATGTACTGGGGATAAAACTTCCCTTAATTTCCGAATTTATTATTCCCTATTCTTGGATAGATTATCAAGAAGACATGATCAACCACCTAAAATGGTAATTATCGTCAACAATTGTCCTCGTATAATTTCTGATGACTATGAGTCATTTCTATTCTCTTTATAATCATCTAAATCTTCTCAGTTATCTCATGTACTAGGCTAGGTATGATAAGTGAAGTCTCATATGTTTTCACCCATCAAAAACCCTATTTTAATAAATTACATAACCAAGAAAACATACTTCTGAAATATATAAATCACACTTTGAAATATTATAATAAAGGTTATGTTCTTGCAGGATTCTCAAAACTATATCCAAGTGTTACTCATGATTTTATTTGGTCATAGAATACACCAAAATATTATCAAAAATACCACTATAAATGAATAAAGATATCTTTGAATGATATAATTCATTAATTCCATGAATATCACTGGTGCATTCATAAGGTCAAAGGGAATAAACACATATTCATAATAACCATATTGGATCCTAAAAACTATATTTGGAATATCATACTTCCAAAATTGAAATTGGTGATACCCTAATCATAATTCAATTTTAGAGAAACATGATACTCCCCTCAAATGATTAACCAAATCCTCAATTCTTGGAAGAGGATACAGATTCTCTATAATAAATTGGTTAAGATTATGATAATACACACAAATGACAAGAGTTTCATCAACATTCTTCAAAAAAAATAGATTTTTCACATAGAAATGTGCTCAATTGAATTAATACTTTGTTTTAAAAATCTTCCAATTGCACTTTACATTCCCTCAATTCATTTGGTTCCATCATATAAGATGGAATTAAAATAAGACTGGTACCTAGTAGGAGAACAATCATAAACTCCAATTCCATTTTAGGTGGAAATCTAGTGGAATTTTATGTAAATACATTAGTAAATTGGTCAATGATGGGTTGAAATTCTTTTTTTCCAATTTCATTCATATATGATAACATAACCATGTAAAACCAATAAGATATAGTCCCTAAAATTAGTACTAAAGGTCCTTTCCTATTTTATTTCACATCCTAATATACTTTAAAGAGATGTATAATACCATTAGAAGATGTGAAACTGATTGGCCTAACAAAATAGTTGATATGGGATTTAAATAATTCCAATAAATCCATTCCCATAACCAGATCATAGATATCCATATCTAGAACCAAGAAATACAAAACCAACTCAGCCCAATTATTCATTATAGAACACATAGCACACTTAAAGGCTCATCACTCCCATTGCCCCATAGGTTTTTTTAGTTTCATAACAAAACATATCATCTCAATATGTAACCCCATATGATCAACCACAATAGTAGCAATAAAAGAGTGGGACACAACCATATCAAAAAAAAACTTGAATAAGGATATAATTTAAAATAATCATACCTCGTACTATGTAAGGACTAGATTGATCTTCTATGGATATCTATTCAGTGTTATAAATCTTTTTTCCAGCTCCTCCTTAATCCTCGATGTCTTGATGATACAGCATGACCAATGGATTTGTAGTGTTCCTAGAATCAACTGGGATCACTTGGTTCTAATGATGAGTGTTATTATGGAATGATCATTACATAAAAGCAAACTATTCCTATGAAATATGATACGGATCACCATTAGTATACTTTAGAGCATTATGATAATAATATTGAATATGTTCCATCTCATTAAAGTTTTGAAAATATCTAGGTGGTGTTATATAATAACACTTATTATGAGAATTAAACCCACATTGAAAACAACCCGGTTTTATATTAGTTCTTGGAGTAAAGTTAATTTATCCCATGGTTTGGTTTTAAGACCCTCCATGGCCTTTGAAGTAGTTGTCTCTCTTTCTCTTATTCCTAAAATTTGAGTTCCCACCCATTTCTATGGTTATAAACAAAGTTCCACCATCTTAATTCAACCAAATATCTATTTTATCTATGGTATATTTATTTACCATTTCCATATAGTCTATAATACAAAGATAAACTATTTTATAGTGAATCTCTGATCCTAATCCAGACTCAAAGATGCATGCTTTCAAGGATGTAATAGCGACAACTTCTGGGTCAAAGCATAATAGGTTCATAAACATAGACATGTATAATGTCAAAGATAGATTCTCCTACTTCGGGATAAAGTAGACCATTTTCCTTAAAATCCTAAATGTGTGGGGATATAATTTTTTTGTAACAATTCCTTAAACTCCTCTCACAACATTCCTTGGTCTGTTTTAGCTTTGACATTTAAATCCCACCACTATCATGCAAGATCCTACAACATATACATTTACAACATTACCTTTTTCTCCACTAGTGTACCAAGAAAATAAAAAATTATATTTGTTCATTTGAGCCACACTTCCTATTTTTTATGTTTGTAATCCCCATAAAAAACAAGTGGATTCTATTTTTGAAACTTTATCTAATGATCCACTTGCCTTGGGTCATCATTTTTATTTCCTTTTTCAACCTAAAAATATTGTACAATAATCTATATAATATTTTATTTCACATGTGGCTTGTGTGAAACCACATTCTTTGCATCCTTTTCCTTCTGATTTCTATAGAATCTTCTGAGTTCCATTTTCTATAACCTGAATAAAACATTATTTAGATCATTCTCTCTAGTAACTGAAGGATTGTAAAAATTCCAAATTACCATTAGAAACCAGCAATAATTATTATTTCTAAAAGAAACTATTTTAAACATTTTTAAAAATCATTTGAATAGTTGATGAATAATGAATTACTAGTGGTAAGTCTCGGTATAATGCATGGTATGAAACACTCATCAGTTAAACCCATGATGATGAGATGACTATATCTATAAAAGTGTATTAGAAAACATTTTTACCCAAACCACCCTATAAACTTTAAGTTCAAAATAAAAATTTTATCTTTGTCATTTTCAAATATACATTCTATCTAAATAATCAAGCTTTACCTACATGAACATTACATTACTTTTGTGAAATACTTAATACATAACACAAACATATGCCCAAAGACCGTATTAGTTTAGTGTCTTTGGAAACATGGAACAAAATCTTCTAGCTTGGTGAAAGATCTTCAATATATCCCAAAACGATCTTCCCCTTTTTTCTATATAAAACCTTTATTTATATCCTGGGGAAAAGAAAACATAAAATGGGTGAGCTCAAATTCTCATTAAGGATAAACATTGAGAACATAAAATAGACTGTAAATATAATAATGTAAAAACATGAACATAAAGTTAAAATATCAAAATCATGAGTCATGAAATAAATCTTGGAATTTTTTAAGGAATGGATCATAAAGGAACAATAACCATGATAAAATATCATTGGAATAAAACATGTAATTATGGAAAACAAATAATTTCATAATATGATTTCCATATTATCGAAGTCATTGCTTCCAAGACCATCATAGTGGACAAAGTCTGTCTCGAACCGAATCTTGTCGCCACTAATACCAGTACAAAACCTGGCCCATGAAAAGGCATTAAGGTTGTTACCTATTCCCACGTTCTGGAACAATTTCTTGGGTATCAGTAATTTAGGTTTGGGAATTATTTACCCGAGTGTGAAATCTTAAAACATTAAAAACAATCCAGAATATAAATCTGAAATTTTTGAGCCAAACAGGTCTTAAGAAAAAACCAGAACTAAATAAATTGTTTTAAAGAAAATAAAAGTGGTTTAAATACAAATAAAGATAAAAACATGACATCCCCAAGGACTCCACATGACAAGGGGTCATCAGCCATAAGTTTTATCCACAACTCCACACCAAGGATGGAAACTAACACCCTGAACCGCCATCACCCATAGCCTTCCCTTTACCTGATTCAAGTGTAATAAAGTATACTTACACCCAAGGGGTATAATTAAGGTGTGAGCCTAAGACCAATAGGATACCACCCAATGATTCCAAAGAGCATGAAATACAATGTGAAAAAGAAAATGGTTTTAATATGCAAAGAAAAGTAGTGATAAATTCCAAGAAATGCAACTTTCAATTGAAAAAAATTCTCAAGATAAATTTTTCAGAACATTAAAAAAATTTAAATATAAATGTTATATACTGTAAATTACTTCCAAAAACACCACAATAAAAGGAAAATATTACAAATACATTGAGAAACAAAATCGGGAACACCCTTAGGCACTAGATAGTCTCGGGCCCCATGTTCCTCATACCTCGGTGTAAAGTAACCATAGTAAAATCTATTCTCATGCATGATACACTAGTAGGGAACATACCCATAACCTAGTGGTCCCCAATCATAATCCAAATAGTTTAGTTAGAGTTTTAATTATCAAAATTATAGGTTAAATAGGGACAAAACCAATTTGGTCCACTAGTCGTACTAGTACACATCCACCCCACCTAGGTACACGGGCTTCCCCCTTTGTGCTCAAACACTTTCAGCATGAAAAACATAAAAAATTTCATGTAAAACACCAATAATAGTCACATATACTAAATATAGTATCTATTTCATTTTATACCACTTAGAACACACAACAAACACTTTGATTTTTAATGAAACAATTTCTAAATATCCCACATTGTTTTTCATACAAAATCCCTTAAGAACCCAACTTGTACACTATTTTCACACTTCTAAGTTACCAAAATTTTAAATACAGACCAATATATTTCAATTAAAACAAAAAATCAATTTTATGGCAGCCCCATATTAAACAAGAAGTGATAACTCTATAAAACATCCAATTTCACACAAAAGTGGCACCAAAACTTCACTTTCTTTACAAACACCATCAAAACCCTTTTTTTCAGCAACAACCAAAGGGGATAAACATTATAAACAGTATTTTAATCCCTATTATAGTTAAATAAAAACAAATAAGTATTTATAGGTAATCCCTTAATGAACCAATAAAAGATTTATATAAAAAACCCCCAATTTGACCAAAAAATGGAACTTAAAATTCATTTGCTTTATAATTGCCACTAAAACAAATTTTTTAGGAAAAATTAAAATCAAATAGAAATGAAAATACCATAAATAAATTATCTAGGTCACAAATATTACATACCAAAATCAATCACCTACCAAATCAAAGGAAACCTTTGAACCACCGTGCGAAAATCAAGTAGCACCACCGTCGCACCAAGAGGGAATTAGATAAAACCTAAAACCACAATAATTGACCACAAAAACCCATGGTTAAACCCTAGGTTAGAAACCCTACCCTCTGGTCATTTGGAACTTCAATAAAATTGAAATAAACTTCATGGAAAGTGGAGTAACTAAGGAGGATAGACACTTACTTGAGATTCTTTGAAGTTCCTCCAACAAATCCCCCTTAAAAATGGGTTTACAAAGAGTTTTGAGAAACTTTTAGGGCTTCCATGGATTTTAGGTTTGATGAAGAGGAGTAAGGGTCGAATTAGGAGCTACAATGGAGGAAAAAGAGTAAGAATTGAGAGAGTTATGAAGAAAAGAACTTACCTCCTCAAATATGAATGATTTGAGACACCTATGAATTTCTACACTAAATTGTGATAAATACAAGATACAAAGGGGTGGGAGGATATTGGTCGCACATCTGGGTTAAATGGTCTTGGGTGAGACTTTGAATCACTGGCAGATACTTAAAATTGAATAAGTTACTAAATAAACAAAATTCATTTTTAAAACTAGAAATGGGCTTCCGGGTAGGCCCAATACCTTAAATAAAAACCCAGATACACCTTGGTTATGGATTTATAAAGTCTTCAAATTGACATGGTGGTGTTACTAGGTCAAGGGAGGCCAAGTAGGAATTGTAACAGATGAAAAATATTGAAAAATTAATGATTTATAATAGAAAACAAAAATATTTTTAAATCTATACTTGGGCTCACGGTTTGGCCCAATTCATGAAAACTCACCCATTCCTCCATAAAAGATTGGGAAACTCTAAAAAAAGAATGAATGGAAATTAAATGAAAAATACCATTAAAATATGTTATTTATGTGACAATTCTCTCCACCATTAAAACTTTCCATCCCGGAAAGTCAACCTGAAGCTTGATTAGAAAACAGGAACGGATACTCTTCCTCAACCCATGACTTCTTCTCCCATGTCTCATGTGCATCACTATCGTGCTTCCATCAAACCTAGACCAGTGGAATAGACATCCCTCGAAGCACCTTCTCTTGGGAGACCACTATTTTCACTAGCCACTCAAAGACTGTCAAGTCAAACTCTATCTCCAGTTCTTCCCATCTCAGTACTTTGGATGGATCCGGGTTGTATTTCTGCAACTGGGAGACATGGAAGACATCATGTATGGACGTCAACTGAGATGGTACATCCAACCTATATGCCACATTCCCAATATGCTCAGTGATCTCAAAAGGGACAATATATCGCGGAGTCATCTTCCCTTGCTTCCCCAATCGACGATGGCCTAGACAAGGGGCCACTTTCAAGAATACCATGTCACCCACAAAAAACTCTAGGTCTTGATTCCTCCGGTCAGCAAATGATTTATGGAAACTCTAAGCTATCAATAAACGATGCCTGATCAACTTGGCCTTCTCATACATCTCCTGCACCAAACTCGGCCCCAGTAGTGAGGTCTCACCTACCTCAGTCCAACACAGGGGGGACCAACAAGGCCGACCATAGAGCACCTCAAAAGGAGTCATTCGAATCGAGGATTGGTAACTATTATTATAAGAAAACTCAACCATCCATAAATGTATATCCCAGGAACCTCTAAAGTCTAGTACACATGCATAGATCATGTCCTCCAAAATCTGATTTGCCCACTCTATATGACCATCTGTCTGAGGATGGTATATCGTTCTCATCTGAATCTGAGACCCAAGGCCTTCTGAAGTCCTTACCAAAACCAAGAAGTGAAAAAAGGGTCTCTATCTGATACAAATACTGATGGAACACCATAGAGTCTCACCACCTTCTGAAGATACAAACGGCCTAACTCATCCTCTTTAGTTGTATATCTGATCAGAATGAAGTTGTATGATTTGGTAAAATGATCAATCACCACCCAAATTTCATTCTTACCCCAAGGTGTATGAGTTAATACAATAATGAAGTCCATGGTGACCTCGTACCACTTCCAGATAAGAATGGGTAAAGGCCGGATCAAACCGGAGGGCCTTTGATGCTCTTCTTTTACATTCTGTCGTGTGTATCATCTCGACACAAAGTATGCTATGTCTTATCTCATACCAAGCCACCAGAACTACTGATGGACATCATAATACATCTTGGTGCCACCCGGATGGACAGCCCACCGAGACTGGTAGTTTTCCTCCATCACCACCTTCCACAGAGATAATGACACTACTGAATGGCCCTTGAAGCACAAGATGCCCTCAGGAGACGATGACTAATCAGAGGATGTCTCCCCACCAGGATGAAAATGCTTCAACTACTGACAAATCTCATCACTAGCTTGTTCCCACCTAATCAACTCCAACAGAGAATGAGTCAACTGTACCCTTTCTAAGAACGCACCTCCACTTTGTTCCCTGGTCTCCACATGCATCTGAGAAAAGGGTCCCATAAAAGTCCACTCATCACTAGACTTCCTCAAAGCCAGCACTATAACTCTTCTACTCAAATCGTTTTCCACCACATTACCCTTTACTGGGGTATAGACAATTTCAAAGTCGAATCCCTACAATTACTCGATCCAATTATGCTACCTCAAGTTGAGGTCCTTCTACGAGAAGATATAAGCCAAGATTTTGTGTTCAGAGTAGACCAAAAACGTCTCCCCAAAGAGGTAGTTATGTAAAGTCTTCAAAACATGCATCACTACTGCCAACTCCAAGTCATGGGATGTGTAGTTCTTTTCATGTGGTCAATGTTGGTGAGATCCATACGCCACCACATGATCATCCTGTATAAGTACGCAC
This sequence comes from Viscum album, assembly GCA_963277665.1. Lineage (NCBI taxonomy): Eukaryota > Viridiplantae > Streptophyta > Magnoliopsida > Santalales > Viscaceae > Viscum > Viscum album. The sequence goes on from OY728141.1 coordinate 346,515,090, forward strand.
CCAAGACCCAAACCTAAAGCATCAAAATAGACCACATACCCCTTTCACGCCTCTAGAAAAATGAGCACAGGGGAAGTAGTCAAACACCTATTCTACTGCTCAAACAATTCCTGAAATTCCAGGACCCATACAAACTTCACCCCTTTCCGGGTGAGCACGGTCATTGGTGAAGCAAGCTGAGAGAAATCTCGAACGAATCACCTGTAATAACCAGCGAGACTAAGGAAACTTCTGATCTCGAACACATTCTTTGGATTCTCCCATGACATGACCACACTGACCTTCTTGGGTTCCATTGAAACACCCTTCTTAGAGATCACATGCCCCAAAAACCTCGCCTCCCTGATCCAAAAGTGCACTTTGACAAATTTTCATAGAGTTGGTGATCCTGAAAAATTCCCAAGATGATCTTCAAGTGATGTTCATGTTCTTCCTCAAAGCCATAGTATACTAGAATTTTAAAAATGAATAGAACAATGAAGTAATAAAGATACTTATGGAACACCCTGCTCATGAGTGTTATAAAGACTATTAGATATTTGGTCAATCCAAAGGGCATGACCAAATACTCAAAGTGGTCGTACCTTCTTCGGAAGGTTGTCTTCGGAATATCTAACTCATTCACCCTAAGTTGATGGTATCCTGATCTCAAGTGTATTTTTTAGAACCACTTTTCCCCCCTTCAACTGATTGAACAAATCATCTATTCTGGGAAAAGGGTATTTGTTCTTAATTGTTACCTTATTCAGCTTCTGGTAGTCAATGCACAACCGGAGGGATTCGTTAGCCTTTTTTGCGAACAACATAGGAGCAGCCCAAGGAGAGACGCTAGGTCATATGAATCCTTTGGATTCGAAGTCTTCCAGCTATATCCTTAATTCCCTCAGCTCGGTGGGGGGAATAAGATATGAGGGAAGAGATATCGGTTGTGTTCTCGACACCAGATCAATAGAAAACTCTACATCCCGTTCTAGGAGAAAACCTAAAAAATCATTCAGAAATACCTATGGAAATTCATTCACTATATGAGGTAGTGAACCTTCAAGGTAAATACCATCATCCTCTCGCACGAGTGAATATAAATGGAAGATAATACTACCCAACTCTGGGAGTGGAGGCCCTACGCGACCCGACTAAGGATCCCATTCTCCATGAAAAAACTGACAACACCCATCAGGCGCTGTGAAACTCACTCTCCATCTATAGTAATTGATGTGTTCCTGGAAGTGTACTAGACAATTCATGTTGAGTATGATGTCAAAAATATCCATGTCTAATACCAAGAGGTCCCACTCCATCTCGACCCCTGACATGGAAAGCGCACATGATGGGCACCTAAGACCATGCTCCTTCTTCTTTCCTAGTAGTGTAACCAACTCCATCGTGAAAGACATTAACTCTATTTTCAAATTCATCAGGTCCAAAAAATGGGTATAAATAAATGAAATAGAGGATCCAGTATCAAAAAGAGCAGTAGCTATAGAATATGCGTTCAAAAAAATACCTCTAATAGTCGACGGTCCCGCCTTTGATCCTACTGGTGCCTGATCCATAGCATGGAGATGTCTGGTGTCTATCTGAGGATGATCTCTAATCTATGGTAGTTCCCTGAACTAGCTCTACCTAGAAGATGACCCATCCCTACCACCATGGATACCAAATCAAGATCCCCCATTCCTCGACGGCTCGGACTGTGCTGGAACTCCTCTTGAAGCCATTGAGCCTACCCCACTCGGAAGTGGACGTGCCACATCACAGAAGTGCTGTAAATTCCCCATACCTCCACACTAGTAAAAATGATTTGGAGGAAGTGGACATGCTGGTTGGATGTGCCCAGGCTTCCCACACAAGTGGAACACAACCGATCTCACGTCAGAAGCCGCAGACGAAAACTGCATGGAAGAGTGACCTGAATTGTCACCTTCTTTCTTCACATGATCCTCCCGCTTCGTTTTCTTCTCCTAGGAGATACCACTACCCACTGCTGATAATGAACCAAAGAAACCATCCCTACCTTTCCAATCAATCTCCATAATTCTCACTTGATCAATTATCTCAGCATAGGTCCTCATCTTAAACAAGAACACCTAGGAGTATTTCTCTAGTTGTAAGCCTTTCTCAAACCTCTAGGCCTTCGCCTGCTCATTAGAGATGATTTATAGATCATACCAAACCAACTCAGAGAAATGGTTGGTTTACTCTATAATAGATAGGTTCCCCAAAACAAGGTCCATGAACTCTCTGGACCTAGCATAATCTATGACCTTAGGGAAGTATTTTTCATTGAAGATGACCTTGAAATCTCCCCAGCGCATCTGCTCATTCTTCCCAGTCTGAAGCACTGAATCCCACCACTTATGGATGGGAACCTCCAACAAAAAGGATCCACACATCACCCTGAACTCCTTGGGTGTTTCTAGGAACTCAAACATATGCTCGATCTTCTCAATCCATTCCTCTACTTCCTGGGGTTTTGAGCTGCCTCGGAAGGTACGAGGCTTGTTTTTTAGAAAATCCTGAGATTTATCTTTTCTAGGACTCATCTCTTCTTCCCTAGAAATAATAAGAGTAGGATTCATTCCCTTCCATAGATCTTGGATATCCAGGACCACAACCTCAACTAGCCTCTGATCAATCAGTGTGGGAGAACTCTCTCTGGCTTCCTCCCGTGGGTGTGTGGGAGCTTTCCGGGGAGGCATGTTGCTACAAAATCAACAAGTAAAAAAACAATAATCAATACCAAAATTCTAAAAAAATTAATCAAATACATCAAATATAAATAATCTAAACAAATTCCAGTAATAAAAGGAACAATTACTCCATCTCCGCCTGATGTCCACGTATGGTCTGCAGCCCACACATCTCACTTGGAAGTGAAGTCAATCTGTAAATTCCAACGTCCTCTGGTGACTCAAGGTCTACCATGAGAGGTTTGGTTCAGCCACCCAACTCACAAAAAAAACATCGATCCTCAATAGTCCTAGCTCCTGTTTATCCTGACTCATCCCAAAATAGCAATATAACCCAAAAACATTAAACTCCTTTAATACCATTTTGTCACGAACTGAATATGGTCACCACCAATACTGGCCCAAAACCCAGCCCGTAACAAGACCCGAAGGGCATTCCCTTTGCCCACAGGCTATCTCAAGTTCCCGGGTATTAGTAATTTAGGTTTGGAAACGATTTACCTGAGTATGAAAGCATAAAACATTAAAAACAATCCAGAATATAAATATGAATTTTTCGATCCAAACAAGTCTTAAGAAAAAACCAGAACTAAATACATTGGTTAAAAGAAAATAAAATTGGTCCAAATACAAGTAAATACAACATCAATACATCCCCAAGGACTCCACATGACAAGGGGTCATCACCCACAAGCCGTCTCCACAACTCTACACCAAGGATGGAAACTAACACCCTGAACTGCCATCACCCATAGCCTTCCCTTTACCTGAGTTGGGCATAATAAAGTCTACTTACACTCAAGGGGTTTAATTAGGGTGTGAGACTAAACCCAATAGGATACCACCCAATTATTCCAAATATCATGCAATACAATGTGAAAAATCAAATAGTTTTAATATATAAAGAAAAGCAGTGATAAATTCCAAGAAATGCAACATTCAATTGAAAAAAATCAAGCAAAAAAAATTCAGAACATTAAAAAATTTAAATACACATGTTATATACTGTAAATTACTTCCAAAAACACCCTAAGATAGGGAAAAATATCACAAATACAATGAGAAAAAAAATTAGAAACACCCCTAGGCACTAGATAGTCTCGGGCCCCAAGTACCTCATACCTCGGTGTAAAGTAACCATAGTAAAATATGTACTCAGGCATGATCCAATATTAGGGAACCTACCCATAACCTATTGGTCCCCAATAATTATCTACATAGTTTATTTAGAGTTTTTTATCCAAGTTCTAGGTGAAATAGGGACAAAACTCATCCGGTCCACTAGTCGTACTAGTACACATCTGCCCCACCAAGGTACCTGGGCTTCCCCCTTTGTGATGAAAAAATTTCAACATGAAACACATATCCATTTTCATTTAAAACACCACTAATGGTCACATACACCAAATATTGTAGATACTACATTTTATACCACTTAAAACACACAACAAACTCTTTGATTTTTAATGAAATGTTTTCTCAAAATCCCGCATTGTTTTGCACACAAAACCCCTTAAGAACCCAGCTTGTACACTATGTGGACACTTGTAAGTTACCAAAATATTAAATGCAGCCCAATAAATTTCAATGAAAACAGAAAATAAATTTTAGGGCATCCCCATGTTAAACAAGAAGTGATAACTCTATAAAACATCCATTTTCACACAAAAGCGGCACCAAAACTTCACTTTCTTTACAGACACCATCAAAACCCATTTTTGCAGCAAAAAAAATGGTATAAACATTATAAACAGCATTTTAATCTTAATTACAGTTCAATAAAAGCAACTAAGTATTTATATGGATTCCCTTAATGAACCAATAAAATATTTATATAAAAAAACCCAATTTCACCAAAAATTGGCACTTAAAATTCATTTTCTTTATAATTGGAACTAAAACCAATTTTTGCATCAACATTCAAATTAAATATACATGAAAATAACATAAACACGGAATATAGGTCACAAATATTTCATACCAAAAGGAATCACCTACCAAATCAAAGGAAACCCTAGAATCACCGTGCGAGAATCAAGTCGCACCAAGACGGACTTAGATCAAACCTAAAATCATAATAATTGATCAAGAAACCCCATGTTTAAACCCTAGGTTATAAAACCTACCCCCTGGTCATTTGTGACTTCAAGTAAATTGAAGTAAACTTCATGGAAAATGGAGAAACTAAGGAGGAGAGACACTTACTTGAGATTTTTTGAAGTTCTTCCACCAAATCCCCATTAAAAATGGGGTTCCAAAGAGGTTTGAGAATCTTGGAGGGTTTAAATGGATTTTAGGTTCGATGAGGATGAGTAAGAATGGTTAAATTAGGATCTATAATGGAGGAAAAAGAATAAGAATTGATAGAGTTATAAAGGAAAGAACTTACCTCCTCAAATCTGGAGGATTTGAGACATCCTATGAATTTGTGCACTAAATCACAATGAATACGAGCTCCAAAGGGGTGGGAGGATACTGGGATAGTTTAAGGATTAAATGGTATTGGGTGAGACTTGTAATCACGGAAAAATACTTAAAATTGGATACGTTATTAAATAAAAAAATTCATTTTTAAAACTACAAATGGGCTTCTGGGCAGGCTCAATCCCTTAAATAAAAACCCAAATACACCTTGGTTATGGATTTCTAAAGGCTCCAAATTGACATGGTGGTGTTAATAGATAATGGGAGGATAATTATGAATTAAAAGGGATGAAAAAGTTTGAAAAAATAATGAGTTATAAAAGAAAAAATATATTTTTAAATCTGAAATTAGGCTCAGGGTTTTGCCCAATTCATGAAAACTCACCCATTCCTCCATAAAATCTTGGAAAACCCCCAAAAAAAGAATGAATGAAAATTAAATTAAAAATAACTTTAAAATATTTTATTTATTCAAAAAATTATTTTACTAAACCTGGTTTACTTGTACTTTCAGCTATGTATTACTGAACTGGATTAACTTGTCGTTTCAACCCAGTATTACTGAACTAGTTTTACTTTCCATTTTAGTCATGTATATCTCATGAGATATAAATAATTATCCAATTAATTATAGGTAGATATATTTTCCACCTATCTCATAATTAAATCATTCTTACATGTACTACAAAAATATAAATCATTCATCATAGCATAACCCAAGAAATAAAATGGGTTTCTTAAACATCATTCTATTATAACATAATCCATATAAAATATCATTCCATAATTAACACAATAAAATCATAGTAATAATATGGTTATAAACATAATCCTATTTAATAGTGTAATATTATATGGAAAATAATTTTTATAAAACACTTGAACTCAATTCTTGAGGAAAATATCATTTCTTCTTTAGAAATATTTTTTTTCTCAAAATGCCATGAAATTTTAAAAGAAAATAATTTAATTAAAAAAAATATTGAAATAATGTAAAAGAATATTCATGTAAATAAGGTTACATGAAACTATAAAAAATCCATTTGTGCCTTATTATTTAAAAAACATTATTCCCATACTTTTACAGAAAAAGTCAAAACGTACCTTGTATGGTAAACAAAATAAAGATTCCTTCCATACCATGTAGTAAAAGTCAAAAATGGGTAAAAATGGCTTCAAATATACCTAGAATAATATTTAAAATTTTATGAAAATATTTTTATAAAACATTGACATGGATGATAAATATATCCCTAGTAAGTACTTACATATAAACAATCTCAGATAAAAATGATATTGCAAAATTATCTCTTACCTTAGGTTTGATATGCTTACTATGTGTCTAAACTTCCTGTATAATGATTTGGATAATGTTATTAACTTATTCCTGAATCATGGTACTCATATATGTTTACATTATCATTCGTTTGTTTCTAACAATATATTGTTACTCGTTATTCAGTTTTAACTACATTATGATCGTACACATGTTTTGTCGAATAAGTTTTGGTTATCCTTCTTAGGTCATATTTATATCATTATAAAATTATATTAACATAATAAATACCATATTTATTCATTTGGTACATTTATATAATCATTCTTGAATGTAGAACAAATCGCATCGCATCGTGGAGACGATAGGTCGTATGTACGCACGAGCGACGATATTTTTCCCATAATTGTTGAATGGTATTGATTTGCATGGTGTACTCTATTTAAGAATCACTATAATTTTATAATAATCATATATATTTATTACATCCATTTTTATACCCATACAAGTAAGTATGTGGTGAAAAACATATTACACCATGGTGTGGAAATGGTAAGGCGTATGTACGCACGCGTGGTGATTTCATCTTTCTTAGGAGTGATAGAAAGATAAATATGATTGTTTTGTAATTATAACAACATCTAAATATATAAGTTTTACTATAGTTATTATTTTATAATGAAACAACTCATGAAATATAAGTATAATTAGAAAGAAATATGAAAGAATCAGTAGGGGAGATTGCCTCTTCTTTGACGTTCTCTCTTTAGATCCCCTCTTAATGGAAATAGATTTGGTTTTTTGAGAATACGAAAACCTCTAGAATGTAACTACAGAAGTTTATAAGATAAATTTGAAGGGTATGTACGAACATTAAGGCTTAATGAGTTGTGGATAAATGAGGTAGGATATTCCCTTTTATAATTGAGGTGAGGGGCACTTTTGGAAACCTCAAAAATATTAATTTATAATAAAATCAAACCCCACTCAAAATCCACAAAAATTTCCCAATTTATCATATGATATTAGATATTTTTATAATGTCATCAACCATTAAATTTTATACAAGTTTATATGTCCATTCAAACCTTATCTTTTCAATTTAACACTTAGTTATTCTATTTCATTTTAACTAGGGTAACAAATATTTCAATATTAAAAGGGTAAAATAATTACTTATTTGATATCAATTATAACTTAAATAAATAACTTATAACATTTTTTACTATATAATAATTATTATATATTTCTAAAAAATGTTTTATTATTTTTAAATAATTTAATAAAACAATATTTTGATAAACAAACAATAGTGTTGATTTTTAAACTGTTCAATTTATTGATTTTTTAAAATATATATATAACAAGTTAACTTCAAAAAAAATATTTTATTATATTCCTATTAGGTAAAGGTTATATATAAAATTCATGGGACATATTAATTATCCCAAAATATAATTATTTGAATATTGTTAGTAACATTTATTTGATATCTCCATTAATAAAACAATTACTATAATGATTTTGTGCAATTATTGAACATACTTATATGTTGAGTAAAAAATTAAAAAAATATATGAATATAAATTTAATATATTTCATTATAATATATTTATTCTAATTTATCTACTATAAAATCAAACATTAAAAATGTTATATTTATTAAAGTATGAATGTGACAATTTTAACATTACTTTAAATAAAATAATATAAATGTCATAATCTATTATATAAGGATTCAAATGGTCACTATATTGACACTTGTAGGATTATGGTTGATATATACTGAACCAATAATATTTTTTCATGTTTTTTGGGACTTTTTATGGTTATTCAGAATTTAATAAAAAAATTATTGATTTCTCGTCAATAAATTAATTTTTACATCGTCAAAGTATAAGACTTTAAGGTAATTATTTATTTTCTAAAAATTAAACATAAATTATCATGATTTATTTAATTATTTTATCTTTCCATGTAATATTTATGTTCAAAGATATCACCTGGTTATCCCTATATAAAAATTATTATATTTATATGAAATGTGAGTTTGACATTTTGTCACTTTCATTGGTTTTATTAATATCTATGTCATTTTCATTTTCAATTGGCCACTAAATGACAAATTTTTGAACCAAATATGTTAATGGAATAATTTTATTCATAAAATGGTATTTTGGAAGGTTTTAGGATAATTTTATTTTCATTATCATATTATTTGTTACACTAATTTACACGATTTACCTTTAACTATGGTAAATAAAAATTACCATTGTTACTATTCCTATTATGAAAAAATAAAAGGGACCAATTTACATATTTTGAACTTATGATTAAAAATATGGAATCCATTTTTCTAATTTCAAAACATAGAATTGGAATAAATTAATTTAAAATTAATTCTCATTGTCAAAACCAAAAGGCAGGTTTTTAAGAAAAAACTATCAAAAGATTGATAAGTGTTTATGTCTAATTTAAATGTGAAATTACTTAAAATGAAAAAAAAATGGATTAAATGATAAAAACATCATCTAATTAAAATTTAAAACCAATTAAAATATAATCTAACTATATAAATAAATTAGTTTAATATGCAGTTTTGAATTAAAATGCAATATTTTTTACTATTCGTTAAAATATGAATTTTATCTGAAAAATACCAAAAATTCAACCAAATTAAATTTTTATGTCCCTACTCCAAATAAGATGTTTATTTTTCCAAATATAATACATAAAATTGTTAAAAACTATATTTTAAAATGATGCACCATCAAAAGGCGGAAAATTGTATTTTTTGAAAAATACTTCTTTTATCCAAAAAATGAATTTGTTCTTATATCATGTTCTAGAAAATACAAAAGTTTAATTTTAATGTTATTTCAAATTCAAAATATGGTTAATACTATTCATAATTTCTAGTTTATATCCCATTAAATAATAATATTTTAATAATATATCATTGTTTAGTGAAACTCGGTATTGCGTACAACGCAAGCTATCGAGGAAGGTCGCTCTTGCGTGTAATGAAATCCAAGTCCGTGTTAAATTTAGTGAAAGCTTCCTTTCATGTTGCATATAACATAATCCAAACCTAGTTCATTTATAAATTGAGCAAAATATATAATCATTGTTGCGTGAAATGAATTCTATCAAAAGAACGTGAAATTGTGTGTAACACAAGACAAGAATAGTGTTACGTTTACTACAAGCTAATACGGTGTTGCATATAGTGCAAGATAATCTTGGTGTAGAGTACAATACAAGAAATAAAAAAAATTAAAAATAATATATCTTGTAAAATCTTGGGGTGTTACATTATACCCCCCTTAAAATTAATTTCGCCCTCAAAATTTGTCGAGGTTATAAATGTTTTAATACTTGAAAGTTTCTTTAATTGAAACCCACATTATAAAAAGGGATACTAAAACCTCATTTTAAAAAGGAATGTTAGAAACATAACAATACCCAAATTAAGTCATAACTGGTTTTCCACATATGATAACATAGGTGGGAATTAAAAACATGGATATGGAAGAGAAATCTAACCATCAAGTTATGATGGATAGTGATATAGAATAAGGTTTGGAGAAAGTTAACTACCAAAAATTCATAAATCTTTGATGATTTAAGGGACCATCTGATTCATCGGATAAGAAGTTACTAGGATAACATTTTTGGTTTCCAGATCCTTTTCCTAAAGTTGATGATTTTTTGCACGAGGAGAAATACTTAATTGATTTCATTACAATCTCACTTTTGGTCATTCCCTGAACAATTCCCACTTCATATATTATTTAAAGAAATGAAGTTGAATTTTTCATTCTTAAGTGTTATTATATCATGTGATAGAATTATAGGCCATTCCATCTATCTCAAAAAAATGGTTATAATAGGTTATCAAAAATGCATAAGTCCACTTACAGTGAGATAATACATAAATCTAAAAAATCAACTGGAATATAACTTATACTATTCATAAATGGATAACATTACAATCTTTCCAAAAACTGAAAATATAAATATTTAGAAATAGGTGAACTAAATAGACTTATCATTTTTCTCCCATATCTCATTTGGAAGTTCTTGGTTTTCACATTCCAAACATGTGAATACCTTAATCATGTATTCTCTTGAAACATGATCATAATATGAATTACCATATATCCTTAGTAAAAACATTCATTATTTCAAAATTAAATCTTCCCATAAATTAAAAATTCCAAAAAAAAATTATATAATCAAATCATGATATCACTTAGTCCTTATATTGGTCATGATCTCATTAATACTATCAAACATCTCATTATCTCCTTATCCCTTCATTATGTCCATATCATATTCTTCACAAAAATATTTCAATCACTTTTTCATAGTTACCAGTCCCATATAATTATGGAAAACCACAATGGACCAATACATAGATATTACCATATTCCATAATACTATAAATGATATTCCACAACACTATTTTGGAATCCCATTACATAAACACTTAATCATTCCACCACTTTGTTGTCACACTCAACATCACCAATAGTGATCGCATGTGACTTCCCTTTGTCTTTTTCCTTAAGAGGTTGTTGACTTCGATCATCATTAACCCTTGGATTGGGTCATTGGTTGGCATAATTCCCTCATTACCTTCCACTTGTATCATTGAAGTGTTGGTGGTGCGTTCTCTGTAGTATTTTCTCTATTCACATCATTAGCAACCTTTTTCCCATTACTTCATCACTAAACTGCTTGATGACCTTCATTTACAAACTTTAAACATTTTATAGTCCCTTTAAGACAATATCCACCATGATTCTTTCCAAAATTTGAGCATAAGGAAACATTCATCTTCTTTTCACCATTGTTTGGAGATTTTCCCTTGAACTCCATCTTTCATTTCTTGTCAAACCCATGAGATGGATATATAAAAAATAACTTCCAGTTCTTCCATGATATATCAACACACAATATATTCATAGATACTAAAGTCTCTTATAGCTAATGACCTTAAAAGACTTGGTTTTAAGCCATTGAATAATCGATCAAATTTACTTTTAGGTTGGATGATAAAGTCAGAAGCATACCTTGAAAGTCTTGTAAAATTTGTATCATATGTACGAACTGATTCATCATCCTTATACTTAATATCAATGAAATATTTTTCCATCTTTTTTAGAATAATATGAAGTAAGTACTTATTGAAAAACAAGTTCTTGAACTCATCCCGTTCTATGGATTCAATTTCATCTTGCTGCCTTGTATTATTAATTAGAGTCTTCCACTGTTGTGCTTCACCTTCTAAATGATAAACAGCCAAAATGAATTTTTCATTTTCTGAATAGAAAAGGATATAAAATATCTTTTCAATGGTACCAATCCATTGTTCATAAATAAGTGGATCATAATACCTACTGAAATAAGATGTATGTTTCCTCATGAAGGACTCAATAGAATGTTTTTCCCTTCTCGTCTCATTTGGAAGTCTATAATGATTCATAGCTTGTGTAAGTATAGCAATAAGATTTTTCATTCCATCTCCCATAACATTTGGTTGTTTAGGAAGACAATTATTTCATTTCTCAGTGCATTTATCATTAACATGGTTCCTTCGGGTTCCTTACATTGTCTAAAACTCAAAAAGAATAGTGTGAGAGGAAAAAATCATAATAGGAAACAACATAATAAAGGGATATTACATTCAATATCTAACATCTTAGGTTTAATCTTAGGATATTCATGATCGTTATAATAATTCTAGGACCTTAACCTATAGTTATAATTAACCTTAGTTACATACCAAGACATACCTTATAAATATCTCTAGGTATCTCACTAAGTTCCCGCATCCTAGTTTCCAAAGGTTGACTAAACCTTTACTCTGATACCAACTCTAATAGTCTAGAATTATTTCCAGTGGACTATAATTGATACCTATCATAGCACTCCATGGGAGGCTACACCCCCAGTTTGGGACACACCACTATTCCCAATGGTATTCATTTCCTCATTAATCCCTTGGGCGGAGAGACATTCTTCATAGAACATTCACACATGAGAGTTCCCAATGATCAGATTCATTCCTACCTCCTTTGATCTAATAACAACTCTAAAGCACCAAGCTTCATGTACATGGACATTATATTAATTTTTGTAGAATACTTCATACATGAAAAAAACATACTCCCAAAGACAGTATTAGTTTTGTGTCACTGGAAACTTTGAACATAATATTTTAACTTGGTGAAAGATCTTAAACATATCCCATAAAAATCATCCCCATTTGTTTTCCAACCTAAAACCTTTCTTTGTATCCTGGGGAAAAAAACATAAAAAATGTGAGCTCAAATTCTTTGTAAGGATAAACAATGAAAACATAAAACAAACTATAAACTTAAGAATGTAAAAAACATAAACATAAAGTTTAAATATCAAAATCATGAATCATGAAATAAATCGTGGAAGTTTGTAAGAAATATATCATAAAGGATCATTAACCATGATAAAATAACATTGGCATAAAAAATATAATTTTGGAAAAAAATAATCTCATAATATTATTTCCATAATAGACAATTTATTGCAGCTAATACCATTATAGTGGGCAAAGTCCTTTACTGAATTGGGTTTGCTTATCATTCCAACCATGTATTACTGAATCAGATTTACTTGTCATTCCAGTCCTATATTACTGAACTAGATTTACTTGTCATTATATTAATTTCTATATATTGAGATATAAATCATTACCCAAATTATTGGAGGGGGACATAGGTCACACCAATCTCATAATGAAATCAATCTTACATGTACTACAAAAATATAAATCATTCAACATAGCATTACCCAAGAAATAAAACGGGTTCCTTAAACATAATTCCATCATAAAATAATCCATATAAAATATCATTCTTCACTAACACAATAAAATAATAGTAATAATAGGGATAGAATCATAACCCTAGTTAAGAGTGTCACCTTATATGGAAAAAAATTTTGATAAAACACTTAAACTTAATTCTTGAGGAAAATATCCTTTCTTGTTCAAAAATGTTTTATTTTCTCAAAATTACATACAATTTTAAAAGGAAAAAAATTAATTAAAAATATAATGGAAATATTGTATAGAAATTTTCATGGAAATAAGGTGTCATGAAACCATAAAAAATCCATTCATGCCATATAAGTTAAAAAAATTATCCTCGTACTTTTTCCAGAAAAGTCAAAAAGTACCTCGTATGGTAAAAAAAATATTCCTTCCATACCATGTAGTAAAAGTACCAAATGAGTAAAAATGAATTCAAACATACATATAATAATAGTAAACATTTTATGAAAACATTTTTAGAAAACATGGACATGGATGATAAATATATCCTCAGTAAATACTTACGTATAAACAATCTCAGATAAAAATGAGATTGAAAAATTATCAATTAAATTAGGTATGATATGATTAATATGTGTCCAAACCTCCTGTATAATTATTTAGATAATGTTTTTAAATTATTCCAAAATCATGGTCATCATATATGGTCACATTCTCCTTTTTTTGTTTGTAAAAATTCATTGTTACTCGTTATTCGGGTTTTAATCGCTTTGTAATCGTATGCATGTTTTGAAAAATAAGTTTTAGTTATCCTTCTTAGGTCATATTTATATCATTATAAAATGATATTAACATAATAAATACCATATTTATTCATTTGGTACATTTATATAATCATTCTTGAGTGGTTATCATGTAGAACGAATCACATCGCATCGTGGAGACGGTAGGTCGTACGTACGCACGAGCGACGAAATCATTTCCATAATTGTTGAATGGTATTGATTTGAATGGTTTAATATATTTCAGAATCAATATAATTTTTTAATAATCATATATATCTATTACATCCATTTTAATACCCATCCAAGTGAGGTGGTGGTAAAAAATAGATTACATCACGATGTGAAGACGGTAAGTCGTACGTATGCACGCGTGGTGATTTCATCTTTATTAGGATGGATAGAAAGTTGAATATGGTTATTTCATAACTATAATAACATATAATTATATAATTTTTACTGGGGTTATTATTTTTTAATGAAAAAACTCATCAATTAGAAGTATAAGCAGAAAGAAATATGAAATAATTGGTAGAGGAGATTACCTCTTCTTTAACATGCTCTCTTTAGATCACCTCTCAATGGAACTAGAGTTGGTATTTTGAGAAGAACAGAACCTATATAATGTAACTAGGGGAGTTTATAAGATAAATGGGTATTTTATGGACGAACTTTAAGGCTTTATGAGCTATGTATAAATGAGGGAGGAGGTGCCCTTTTATAATTGAGGTGAGGGGAACTTTTGGAAACCTCAAAAATATTAATTTATAATAAAATAAAAACCCACTCAAAAACCACCAAAAAATTTCAATTTATGATATGAGATGATATTGGGTTTTAATATCATCAACCAATAAATTTTATACATGGTTCTATGTCCATTCAAACCTTATATTTTAAATTTAACACTTAGTTATTCTATTTCATTTTAATTAGGGTACCAAATATTTAAATATTAAAAGGGTTAAATATTTAATTATTTCATGTCAATTAGATAATAACTAATATTTTAGAACATTTTTTACCATATAATAATTATTCTATATTTTTAAAAAATGTTTTATGAATTTTAAATAATTTAATAAAACAGTATTTTGATAAACAATCAACAGTGTCAATTTTGAAACTGTTCAATTTATTGATTTTTTAAAATATAAATATAACAAGTTAACTTAAAACAAACTATTTTATTATGTTCCTATGAGTTCAAGGTTATCTATAAAATTCATTGTACATATTAATTATCCCAAAATATATTTATTTTAATATTTTTAGTAACATTTATTTGATATCTCCATTAATAAAATAATTACTACAATGATTTTGTGTAATTATTTAATATACTTATTTGTTGAGTAAAAATTAAAAATAAAAAACTATTATGAATATAAATTTAATATAATGTTTTATAATATATTTATTTGAATTTATCTTTTATAAAATCAAACATTAAAAATGTTATACTTAGTAAAGTATGAATGTGACAACTTTAACATTACTTTAAATAAAATATATAAATGTCATAATCTATTCTATAAGGATCAAAATGGTAATTATATTTATCCTTGGATGATTATGGTAGATATATATTCAGGCAATAATATTTTTTCATGTGTTTGGGACTTTTTATGGTTATTAGGATTTTAATAAAAATTGTTTCATTGATTTATCATCAATAAATTAATTTTTACATCTTCAAAGTATAATAATTTTAGGTAAATATTTATTTTATAAAAATCGAAAATAAATTACCATGATTTAGTTAATTATTTTATATTTCCAAGTACTATTTATGTTTGAATATATCACCTGGTTATCCCTATATTAAAATTATAATACTTATATAAAATGTGTGTTTGACGTTTTGTCACTTTAATTGGTTTTAATAACATTTATGTCATTTTCATTGTCAAGTGGCCATTAAATAACTTTGTTTCAAACCTAGGATGTTAAGGGTAGAATTTTATTCATCCAATAGGATTTTTTCTGGTATTAGGATAATTTTATTATCATTATCATATTATTTTTTACACTAATTTACCCGATTTACCTTTAACTGTGGTAAATAAAAATTATCGTAGTTACTATTACTATTATAAAAAAAAGGGAACTATTTATATAATTTTGAAATTTTGATTACAAATATAGAATCTATTTTTTAAAATTCAAAACACAGAATTGGAAGAAATTAATTTAAAATTAATTCCCATTGTCAAAACCAGAAAGCAGGTTTTTAAGAAAAAACTATCAAAAGATTGGCATGTGTTTATATCCATATTAAATGTGAAATTAATTAAAATGAACAAAATTGGATTAAATGATAAAAAAATAGTCCATTTACACTTTAAAAATTTTTAAAAAGACAATCTAACTATATAAATAAATTATATGAATAGGCAGTTTTGAATTAAAATACAGTATTTTTTTACTATTCATTAAAATATGAATTTTATCAACAAATTCCAAAAATTCTACCAAAGTAAATTTTGATGTCCCGATTCCAAATAAGATCTTTATTTTTTCAAATAAAATATAAAAAATTGTTAAAACTAGATTTTAAATGGGTCCTCCATCAAAAGGTGGCAAAATTACTTTTTTTGAAAAATACTTCTTTTATCTGAAAAATTAAATATGTTCTTATATCATGTTCTAGAAAATACATAAGATGAATTTTAATGTTATATAAAATTAAAAATGAGTTTAATACTTTTCATAACATCTATTTTATATCCAATTAAATAATAATATTTTAAAAATATATAGTTGTTTAGTGGAGCTCGGTATTGTGTACAATGCAAGCTATCGAGGAAGGTCACTCTAACATGTAATGCAAGGCAAGTTAGTGTCACTTTTAATGGAATATTCCTTTAGTGTTTCATATAACATAATACAAAAATATTTCTTTTATACATTGAGAAAAATCTATACTTCATGTTGCATGAAATGAATTCTACCAAAAGAACTTGAAATTGTGTGTAACACAAGCCAAGAATGGTGTTGTGTATACTGCAAGTTAATATGGTGTTACGTATAGTAAAATCTAATCTTGGGGTAGTGTACAACATAATAAATAAAAGAAATTAAAAATAATTTATCTCATAAAATATCGGGGTGTTACATTTTATGTTCCAACATTCCTATCTCTGTACTACCATCCCAAAAAAGATAGTTGGACAGAACAAGACTAATACCATTTGTAACATCCTACCCTATCTCATTACCTTGAGAGGATTAAATAATTATACTAGCCTTAATTGAAATCCTCAAGGAATTAAAGGTATGAAGTAAATTCTAAGGGATAAATGGAATAATTGGGGGTGATTTTCCCTATAAAAGGAAAGAACCTATCAACACACAACATGCACATACAACCACTATATGATACCTAAATAAAACAATAAAAACTCAATTTAAAAAAAAGCACAAAAATATTAGAGTAAAAATAGAAATGATAGATAAAAATACAAAATAAAAAAATGATAAAATACATCAATTCACAATCCTAATTACCACTTGAGAAAGCTTCAAGATCCTACAACCCCAAATAATCCCAAGGTATCAAGATGCATCACTAGAGAAATATGATACCTTCCCCTTCCCTGTATCTCAATGTATGACATCTTCAAATGTACTAAAATTCCCAAGAAATGGGTGATAATAAAATTAGTTAGATTTCCCTAAAGATTTCCTAACTCATGCCACTAGGATAGAATAAGTTAAAACAATTTATATAATGTTTTAGAGGAATATTAATCTTTGAGAGAGATTTGATTGCTTTGCAATTGATGGAATTGAAATCACTAAATTTTTTATCCATTAAAAACTATAATTTATAAAAATATGTGTTCCCCTTCAAATAAGATCAATCCACTTCAAATTGGGTAGACACATATTATGGAAAGACATATTTTATCTAATTTAATCAATTGTGTCATATCTCACCCAATTGAATAAGTGGTTCAGATCACACTCGTTATAAAAAAACATGCATGTTAGATCATGGCCAGTTTTATCTATGATCTAAATTATGTTATTTGGGTGAATTAGATCAACCCATAAGACATACCTATTCCAGAATAGGTCCAAACTTTTATGACTTTCCAATCCATTGGAAAAAATAAATGAAACACTAAGCACCCGTAATATAGATCCCCCAATGTAAAAATAATAATAAATGTTGTATCTATTGTCACTATATCTAAAATTCAATGTGTAAGGAAGTTTTAAATGAGTATTTGATGATTCTTGGAGGATAGTTATAGCTTCATGCAAGTCGATTAGTTGATTTAGGTGCTTTAATGATTAATGGAATGTGAAAAGATTGATACTACTAGCTTGAAGTGTTCCTCTTTAGATCATTCAATAGAATGTGGCATTAGATTTCATGCTTGATAATACATAAAAGTTAATTATGAGGATTGGAAAGCTTTTCATAATGTATAAAACATTATATAATTATGTTTGGAGTAAGCACCTTACTTAAAAAAATTTAATTATGAATTATGAGGAGAAGAATGTGGAGATAATTGATTTTAAGGATGGGAAAAAATAATTTCTTTTTTTATAAGAATAAATGAATAATTAATTGAGTAATTTAGAAGAAGAAGAATTATTATTATTAACATAAGTTTTGGAATTATATATTTAGTTTCATGTGATAATTTTATGGCATATATTAATTATAATTATTCTAAGTATTATGAGTGTGTTTTTCAAAAAAAAAGGTGCTAACCATGCAATCCAAGCCAACCAGCTCAACCCAGTATATGTGGGAATCACCTCAACCATACAGGGGAACCAGCATAGTCGGTTTGTCATGGTAGCAGGGTATGGTGTGAGAACATGCACACACATATAGGAAGCAAAACCATCATAGTAAAACAACATGAAGGGGATATGGACATGGGGTGGTGCCAGTGGAAGCCTAGAGTAGAACCAGATACTCACAGTTCAGCTGTAGATAGGGAACTTAGTATTTTTAAATAGAGAATAGATGTATATATAAGTGATGTGGGACTCATAGGTATGATACACTATTCCTCCATTTTAAAATGATACATTTATATCCTGACCATATAATCAATATTATATGATCCATTTGATCGTTTCACTCATCATTTTCAACCTCTTGATAAGGAATTATTGTACTGATTGACTTTTTTATTCAACTTCCACCAATCTATATATCTTTGGTGAACATTTTGGGAGAATCCAGTATGCTCGATCGATGAGATTTTGTGCATGCAATATACATATTTCATGAAATATTTTTGTTTTAATAAATTGATACTCTAAAGAATTATACAAATTTTTAGAGAATTTAATGCACCTGGAGTCATGGTTGAGTTCAAAATTTAAAAATAAAAAAAGTATGAGATTATAATAGTATGCATGTGATTTTTCCACCACAAAGGATGGGTTTGACTATGTGGAAGCTCTATGCCTTAAAACATGATGTCTCATGGTTTTGAAATACACTGAGATCTTTAGTGCTTTGAAAAAATTATTGACTCTGTGTGATTTAGAGTAGTTTAAATCGGTGAAATGATGACCAAAGATAGTGAACATAGACTATAAATATTTATACCTTAAACCAAATGTGTGTTGAATTTTTTTGTAATCTCTCATTTTTCAAAAAGAAAATAGAGCACCGTGAGCCCTCTTTGCAATGCAGATAAGTGAGACCATTAGTTTTTAAAAATAAGAGAAGAAGGGAATACCATGTAATTTTTTTATGTGATGAATTGAATACAGTCACACATTATGATATGTATGAAAGAGTGTTATGCTAATGAGTTTATATTTTTCTCATCACTTGTGTAAAGAATAAAAGGTTTCAGTGTCCTCCTACATACATGAGGAAGAACATTCATAAAGGATAAGGTGATAAGTGAAACTCCTATTCTAGTTTTCATGAAGAAGATAAAAAAAACTTGAAGCAATAAAAAGCATAACTCATGCATTCAAAATTTTACATATCTCAAATAAACAAGATATTCATTGAGAACTCAAAAAAATTACATAAAATAGTTGGGGTTAAAGACAGAATTAATCTAGAAGATTGATAATAAATAGAATTATTAGTGTCACATAAAATAATGAAAATAAAAAAATAATGTGAAAAGTTCATTCGCTATGCATCATTGCATGCATGCATGAATTGATTTGAGAATTTGAAGATGGGTTATTCTGAGTTTTTAAAGTTTATACTTTCATAAAATATTATTATAAGAAATAATATCTAAGGTTAGTAACTTTATAAATAGAAGAAAAAAATATTTTCTGAAGCATTGGAATAAAAGGTATCTGATCACTCATTAAATATCACAAAAATATGAGCAAGACATGTGGACCTGAATAATAGTTTGTTGAAGTACTTGAATAATTGTACGTGATAAATCCAGTTGATGCAGCGAAATCATGGGGTAAGATCAACTTCAAGTGGTAAAGAAGGACCCAACAGCATATAGAGATCTTATTACTATTAGATCAAGAGATGATGAAGGAGTTTGTGAATATGGTGTCTAACTAGTCATTAAATAAGATATTTTAATTGGGGTGTATAACTGATTTCTTGGTAATTATAGTTGGGGTGACTAAACAAATGACATTGTAATCACATTGTGTGTATAGTAAAGAATCCATGTTGGGGGGCTAACCAATATGGAATGGAGTAAGATTTTAATCCAAAACTTGTAAATATTGTGTGTTTATCTCACTATTATTATTATTATTATTTCATATGAGTTGAGTCTATAAGACATTATTAATAGGATCAAAATCTTTAAAAAGTTCAAGATATTGAATTAAAAAGAAAATAATTCATAAAATTTAACCATTGATTCACCCCCTCTCAATGGCCAATCCAGCATAGGGATTTACATGCATGTGTATAAATATATTATTTAATGTTTGTATTTAGATGTCATTTTATAAAAAATAGATGTTAAAAACAAATAAAGTGGAGTTTTTGTGTCGTTTTTTAGAAGAAAATGACACCAAAACTAGTTTGATACAAGCTTCATCATTGGTTTTTTTGAAAATCAAAGCCAAATCTTAGGGGATATTTTTAGAATCATTTTTCAAGGAAACTGACACAAAAATTATTTTTTAAATTTACTGTGTCGGTTTTAAGAAAAACCAATGAAATAAATATTTTAAAAATATATCAGGATCTTGGATTGTGAAATTTCTTTCACTCAAAACCATGCCTCTCTCAAACAGGTACATCTTTGAATGAACTCAAAAACCATCCACCACCCTCAACAAACTTGATTAACTGTTGAAATTAAATTTTTTCTATATTTTATTGTTCCTTCTCATAAATCTCTCATCCTTTATACAAATTTTCTCATCGTCAAGATCTTATGTCCTATCTGCAACAACTATTTGAGGTTTGTATTGGTTTTTTATTTTAATACGTGTTTGCAGTCATTTTTCTTGAATCTTGTAGGGCTTTCTATATTTCCAAAAGATTTTATTGAGTTTTTTGGAATTTAGGATACATTTTTCATTATTCAACTCCAATTTGTTTTTGAAAATAATTTACAGATAATTGTTTATTATGATGACAGTTTATTAATTCATTTCTGAACTACATTTTAGATACATTTTCTACAAAATTTTTTATTCAGGATACATTTTAAATTTTTCAGGATACATTTCTTTTATTCAGGATACAATTTTCATTATTCAAGATACATTTTTATGTTGAATAACTATTACAGTCATTTTTAATTACTAATTCATTCTTGGAATTTGTTTTTGTACTACCATTGAGGATATATTTTTGTATTATTCATGATAATAGTTTTTTATTTTAATTAATTTTTGAACTCGTTTTTCTTGAATCTTACAGGTTTCTCTCTATTTCCACAAACTTTTTCATTATTCAACTCCAAAATTTATATATAATTTATTAAGGTTTTTTGTAATTTTTTTTGTAAGTTTTATTTTTCAAATAATTTATATATAATAGTTTGTAAGTTATTATATGTTTTTATGTTCAAATGTTTCTTAGATATGGTTTTTATGATAATTTTGTAAGTAATATTTGTGTAAATGTTTCTATAATTTTTTTTATAATTTTTTGTATAATTTTTTTGAATTCAAGTAATTTTTTTCATAATTATTTGTAAGTAATTTTTGTATGTTTAACTATTATGATAATTTTTTGTTATTTATTTTATGTTATTAATGTTTTATAGTTTATGTATATGTGTGTAAGGTATTTTTTTATATGTAAATATAAATTCGGAATATTTTTTTGAAGATAATTTATGAATAATTATTTGTTATTTATTAATATATATCATATATAATATGATTTGATCCATATGTATAATTGTTTGGTATAATTTAGATCATCATTTGTTTGTTTTATAAGTTATAAAATTTGATCACCAATCATTTTTATTAACTGTGTTTATGATTAAAATTTATCTATTTATATATACTATTTTAAATGTTTATATGTTTTAATATATTCACAAATTATATTGTGATATTAGGTATTGAATGGATTTTAATTGGATATATTTACAAAGAACCACTACTAAATATAGAAAAGGAGTTAATGATTTTTTGTAATTTTTTAAACACAATCTTCAAAACATAGATTTAATTTTCTTTCCATGTGTGAAGTGTTTGAATATAAGAAAGTTAAACTTCAGAGAAATTAAAGATCATGTCATTTGTTATGGTCTTATCCTTAATTATATACAATGGATATGTCTTGGTGAAAGAAATAAAAATTCAACATCCAATGTTTATTATAATATTCATAATGAGGTAGAGGATCGTATTGAAGAATTAATTCATGATTTAGGTGTTTAAACCATCAAAAAATAGAAATTATTGAACGATTGTATGAAGATTACGAGAAACCATTATTCTCAGGTTGTTGTAAATATACAGTGTTATTAGTAGTTTTGAGATTAGTTAACTTGAAAGTAGGAAATGTGTGGAGTGATAAATGTTTCTCCAACTAACTTGCACTTTTAAAAGAGCTACTTCTAGAGAGAAAAAACACTTCTAGATTCCAATTATGAGGCGAATAAAATATTAGGCCCAATGGGATTGGGGTATAAAAAGATACATGCTTTCCCCAATGATTGTGTGTTTTATAGGAACAAATATGAATATTTATCAAGTTTTTCTATATGTGGGACATCAAGATATAAGATAGATAAAAAATTAAACTCAGATTCATTCTTAGGTACTAACATCTAAGCTCATGAAAAAACAATTTTGTAATTTCTAATGATATCATCCAATAACTCTTTCATACAATTATTATAATTCTACTATGATTCAATCTTAGGTACCATAATAACAGCTCTTTCTAAGAAAATTTGGTACCTTCCAATAATTCCTTGTTTGAAATGTCTATTTGTAAATTCAACTGACACAAAAATGTTAGGATGGAATTCATATGAGCACGTCTCTAATAGTAAATTACATCACCCAACTGACTCATCACAATGGAAGAGATTTGATAAAAAATTTCCATATTTTGGAAGTTAAGTTAGAAATATCAGAATGGGAGTTCACATAGATGGAATGAATTTATAACGGAGACTAAGTATCCAACATAGTTCATGAACTATTTTATTGGTAGTTTACAACTTATCCCCACAGATATGTATGAGGAAAAAAATGTTATTTTGAGATTGATAATTTATAGACCAAAATTTCCAAGAAACGATATTGATGTGTATCTTTCACCACTGATTGATGATTTGAAACTTCTATGGGAGACAGGTGTTAATGTTCTTGATGTATACAAAAAAAAGAGTATTTTCTTTTGCATGTTATGAGAATGTTCAGTATAAACGACTATCCTGCTTATTGAAATTTATCTAGATATAGTGCTAAGGGACATAAAGCATGTCCAATTTGTGAAGAACAGACTTTATATTATCAATTTCATAATGGAAGAAAGATAGTGTAAATGGGGCATTGAATATTTTTTCGAATTGATCATCCTTATCGTAGATTGAAAAAGGCATTTAATAGTTTACAGGAATACAATCTTCCCCCACAACCATTTTCAATTGAAGAATATTACAACAGGGTGAAAAATATTGATTCTACATTTGGAATGAAATGTATTTTTATTAATCAAAAAAATATCTAGAAGAAGAATTCTATTTTTTTGAACTACCTTATAGGATATTTTTATAAATAAAACATAACATTGATGTTATTCGTGTTGAGAAAAATATATGTGATAGTTTGATTGGAAATTTATTAGACATAGAAGGAAATGAAAAATATGGATTGAATTATAGGTTGGACTTGATAGAAATGGGAATACATTTGGAGTTAGCTCCCACTATAAAAGGAAATAGAACATATTTACCTCTGGCTTGTCAATCATAAGGAAAGATTGAGAAGTTGAATTTATGTCAGTGTATGTATGGTATAAAAGTACCTAGTGGATATTCTTCAAATGTGAAGAATTTTGTGTCAATGAAGGATTTAAAATTAATAGGTATGAAATCTCATGACTGTCATGTATTGATGAAACAACTGCTACTGGTCACACTGTGTGGTATATTGTCGTCAGCTTTCAAAAAGGCTATCATCAAGTTATGTAATTTTTTCAAACTAATTTGTATGAAAATTGTTGATCCAAATTAGTTATATGAGTTGGATAATGAGGCTTATCTTATAATTTTTCAACTAGAAATATATTTTCTACCTACATTATTTGTTATAATGGTTCATCTGGTGATTCATCTAGTGTGTGAGATAAGAATATATGGGTTTATTTATTTATCTTGGATGTATCCTTTTGAAAGGTATATGAAAATTTTAAAGGGTTATGTTAAAAATCCTTATCGAACAGAGGCCTCTATTGTTCAAAAATATATATCAAAAGAGGTGGTTGAGTTCTGTACTGATTATTTGAATGAAGTGGAGCATACTGGTCTCCCTATATCTCGACATTTTACATTTGATAGTGAAGGTGGAGGGATTCAAGTCTTAAAGGTAAAGTGTATTCCATGTGATGAAGTGATGTTGGCACATTTATACATTTTAAACCACACAAATGATGTTCAATAATATATATCATCACATATTAATGAATTAAAGAGAAGATATCCAAAAATAAATGAAAATTGGTTGATGATTCGTCATAAAAAGACATTTTTTTAATGGTTTAAAGATAAAGTGATCACAGATATATCTACATTAGAAACATTGAAATGGTTGGTAGGGGGCCATCTCTTAATGTGATAAAATGGGATGGTTTTGATATTAATGGGTATACATTTTACACAAAAATCTAGATGACAAGAGTACTATTCAAAACAGTGGTGTGATGGTTATCACTGAAGCAGTACATTTTTCAAGTGAAAAAAATAAAAAACACAATTTATTCTGCGTCAATATATTTTAGAGTTCTTGAGGATATATGGTAAATTAATTATACAAATTTTCAAGTCATTGTGTTTAAGTGTAATTGGGTTGATAGAAGTAGTGGTGTGAAATATGATGATTGTGGATTTACACTGGTTAATTTGAAAAGATTTAATTATAATGAGGAACCATTTATCATGGAGACACATGAAAAGATGATATGTTATGTCATTGATCCATCTAATGATTAGTGGTCTATTTTTTTCAAGTAAAAATATACCATTTGGGTGATGAGGATGATGTTGATGATGTTATTGATTTACATGGGTCTTATTCAACTATTACGTGATTTCTGGATGATTACAATGACTATAAGGCATACATTGTACATGAAGTACATAATGACCATGATGAATCCATGTGGGAAAAAACTAAATTATTCTCCTATTTTTTATCGTAATTATTTTCTTTTTCTTTTTTTTGAAACTTATAAATTCATCACTCTTTTTTAACTTACTTATTTTTTTCATCCTTGTTTCTAAATATTTAGTTTTCTAATGATATGCTGGTACACAAAATTTCATTACACTTGTGTCAATGTTTGATACAGTGAAAGAAGAGCAGTTACCAAGGTATATCTATTTTTCATATTATTAAATATTCAGTAATATACTTATTTATTGAAAGAAAACTTTTAATTTATAATTTTTTTTGAAGGACTACTAATGTGTCCTCAGCGGAGGAGACTTCTCTTATTACTATAGAGAAATCAAGTTATCAAGTTGGTAAATATGGTATTACATTTTTACCAAAACTATCACTTACTCATGGATATGATAGATTGCCTTTTTTTTATGATAATAATAATGAAACTAGAACAAATGAAGTTTATTTTATCAGTTATATATCAGTGTAGAGTCATTACAAGATTAGTATTTTATATTATGATTAAAAGTCCATGGAAAATATGGATAAATAGTAGATTTGGGAGGCCTTAATGGTAAAATATCTCAATTAATTTATTTTATATCATTTTTTGAATATTAAATATTTTAAATGACATATTGAATTTACTCAATGATAGATGACATTCAATTTTTAAGAAACAAAATAAATTAATAAAAGACATATCTTTTTAGCATTGGTTTGATAGAGATATTTTAAAACAAAACATACAAAAAAATAATTTTTTTGTAAAGAAAGAGTTTGAAAACCCATTATTTAAGTATTAGTTTATAGATGTAGATACATGGAAGCAATTTTTTATAGTCGTCATAAAAAAAATTAGGTGTGATAATTATTTTATATTATACAATTTATTATATATTTGTCTAATTACATATTAGTTTATTTGTATATAACAGGCCTCTAAGAGATCACATCAAGAGATCTAATTGAAAAATGAATACACTCACACTTTATCACAGGGAGGGTATCTTTTATTGGATAAAAAAATGATTAAAAAAATTGAATCATTAAAATATCGATATATTAGTGGTTCACAAAAGGTCCAGTTTGGTCCTCCATCTCCTCCCACTCACCAAGAAAAATGGAAACGAGTGAGAAGAAGGAGAAATGAAAATTATCTTACAGAGTAATATAAGTAGATGATAAAATTATAAGTAAATATTATTTATTTTTCATGAATTTTTCTATTTTATAAATTATAAACACTAATATAAATTTTTCATTTTTCATTTTAGGATAAACTTCAGGAGAAAGAGACACAAGGCCCTTTTATTCTGAAGGGTAGGATAGACATCCTAGCCACTGCTTTAGGAAAGGCATAACACCTCAGCTGTGTAAGATTATGTCAAGAGGGTGTTAGTATTCATAAAATATTTTGTCAAATTAAGTAATCAAGAGACCTAGAAATAGAATCCTTAAAATCTGATCTAAAATATCTGAAATATTCTATGGGTGATCAAATTCAAATAGTCATATAGAAGGATTTTTTAGAACACTTGAAAAGACAGTCGCTGTCTGTGAAACCTTCATATCCTTCTAAGTTCGCTCAGCTGGTTTTGTAGCTTCTACATTCATCCTAGCTGAACTAGCCTTCCCAAACGTCCTACTTTGATCCTCCACCTCATCGCTAAGACCAAAACATATATTGTGAGTTATTTACTAGAGATCCTCATTTTACATATTGTTATGTTGGGACTCCTATATTTTTTGAGGGGTTTTGTACCTCACCAACCTATGAATATAGGTCAATTTAGAGTATCAATACTTGATATTATTGATCCTAATGCACTACTACCATTTCTTACTAAGGATATTACCAGAGTTGTGGATTGTCTAGGTCATTTTTTACTTTTTCCAGCTGGTCTTCTTCATTATATTTCACATGAGGTCTGAGTTTTTTTAAATATTAAATAAATATGATTGAAAATAACTTATAATGTTTTATAACATTTAACTTATATAGGATTATCTTAAATTAAAATAAAAATAACAATTGAAACAAAATGTTCAGTAACAATCGACTGTAGATACTTCTGATATTTCTTATGGGATACAAATATTATCTCAAGCCTCTTCTTCCTTGAATAATATCTATGAGTTTTGGATGATGTCTATTATATATGGAATAAATTATCCATTTAGATTACTTAAAGAATATATCATGCATCTAGTTGATTTTGAAGAGCATGACTTGAATGTGTTGTAGTTTTTTTCCATGAAAGTAAATTGACATTTGATTTTTTATTTCTTTAACAAAATATGGTTTCAATTGATAGAATATATTTTATTTTTAAATTAGGTATCTACACACTCTTCTTATAAAAATTATAGTACAATCATTTAAGGTTTTATAGACTAGAATACATTTCCATGGAAGTGAAACATGTGAGGAATCCTAATAGAGTTTCATATATATGTGAGAGATTATCACATACGGAGAATGGATGTCGGTTTTTTCCATTTTTTGAGAAGTAATAACATAAAAATAATTATGAACTAATGATCATTATAATTTCATTAATTGTGAATTTTTTTGTATTGTAGGGGGCATTGGATGTTAGGAATATTTTTCCTAAGTGAATGCGCCTTATATTGGTTTTATCTTTATTAGGGAGTGTTCGTAAAATCTTTTCCACCTTATTATATAGGTATGTTATTTTTACTTTTCATAAGATCATTATGTTTAATTATAATTTTTTATACATGTATTATTAGTTTATATATATAAAAAACAGTTCATGGAAAAAATTTAACTAAGAACATATGTCGATAAAGAAACCCAATGCAATCCAATGTGTGGAAGTAAAGGTAATTGTTTTTTATATTAGATATTATTATATTTTATATATATATATATATTGGTTTTTATTATCAAGATAATGTTTTATAATTTCATTATCATCATCAATAAGGACTTGTTGAATGTGGTTATTATGTTTTATGAATCATGTATGAGATAATCACAACTAGGGTAACTACTAAATTAGATAAGATTAGTTATATTATTATTTTTATATTTTCTATCATAGTATTCTATATTTTAATCTCATATCATTCAATGTTATTGCAGACATTCAATGATGACCAGTCTTATACCCAAACTGAACTTTCCCATCATTAACCTTTTTTGCATACTATTTGTTAAGTCTAATTACAATTTGAGGTGGGTATATTCTAATGTATATGAATAATATTACATTTTACTAATAAAATGTGTTCAAAAAATAATTATTTCATTATAATAGGTGTTTGAACATAATGATATCTAATAAACTCTTAAAAAATAAACAACAATGATCATGTTGTAAAATTCAGGTATGTTAATTTTAATTATACTTTATAATAAAATGTGTAGATAGTTTTTTGATTAACTAGATAAAATCATATATGTTTTTATATATTTTTAGTCAATTATAAATTCTATTTGATTGTTTTATATTGTGTTTTTATTATAGGGAGTTTGATTGTTTTAGAAGTGTAATATTCTAATTTTTTTATAAAAAATAACTTTCAGCATCGGTTATTATAAAAAACAAAAATGAAACATTTTTAAAAAAAATAACATATTTTTGGCATTGATTTTCAATAAAACTAACGCCAAAAACTGACCCATATGTGGTTTTCCACACCAGCTTATAATAAAACGATGCAGAAAAAAACCCTGCACTTGATTTTTGGTGTCCTTTTATTTATTAAACAGATGCCAAAAACTAAGCCTAGCATCTTTTTCAGCATCTGTTTTTTAAAACTAATGCTGAAAAGCTTATTTTTTAAGTCTCCTTTATAAACGTCGGTTAACAATTGACTTAAAAAAGCAACGTTAAATCTATTTTTTAAACTATTGATGCACTAACATGACATGAAAAGTAAAAAATTGTGCTATCAAAGCACCACATTGTGTGATCACATGTGAGCATGTATGATATGGTGTATCATCCCCCACATGATTATTCACTTTATCGTTTTTGAAACATGATAAAAAAAATTCCCCTAATAAAGTTTATCCCACTCCAACCCACTTTCTAATGTGGGATTCTAAAAAAATTTCCCGTTTAAGAATCCAAGAAACCATTTTAAAATATTTTTAAAACTTTTAAAATCAAAAAATCCCCCAAAATTTTAAAATATTTAAAAATACCTTTTAAAAATAAAGAATCATGCTCTCTTGAAAGGAACTTATATAAATAAATTTTTCTCTTGATTTGAACCATTATTTAGTAAAGATAAATCAAAACTAAATAGAGAAAAGGAAAGACACTTCCTTGAACATGTAACTCTTATTGTCTTCTAAATTCATCCAACAAAATTTTGTTCAAATTCCTCAGTTCATTATCTTCTCCTAGACACAATTATAACCACATTACACTTATCATTTTAGGAATTTTTGAGTGTCAAGGTTATAAGATCTTTGGAGTGTCACCACTCTAACATTTACATAGGTCAACCAAAAGGTGTTCTCATGTTTCAATACTTTTTTTATTTCTTTGGTTCATTAAGAGTTTTAAACACACCCTCCATTTCTCATGGGAACCAATCACCATTTTATAGGGATTTAATATAACTATAGTGTTTTCTTCACATATATGATATAATTTCATACATTCAACATATACATGTTAATTTTTCACATGTTAAGTTGAGGTCTCATCATTAGAGAATTTTTTACGAGGAATTTAAACCCATACCTCGGAAATTTTTGTACACCAACGCCCTTGAAAGTCCCTTTTTTAGTGGATCCACTAAATTATGGAATAATCTAACAAATTTCTCAATTATGATTCCATTTTGTATCAACTACCTCATATAGCTATGTTATACCAATGTGTCCATATTTTTCATTATATGTATTTTTATTTTCCCTGGATAGCATTGTTTAAATATAATTATATATATAAACTGGATACATTTCCATAGAACAAATGTAGATATGATAAAAGTGATATAATCCATACCACTTCTTTTCAAGTGGTTTCTAATGAAATAAAGTTAAAATCCATAGTGGAGTTCAATATACAAGTCTATTTTTTATATCCCAAAGAGATCACTCCACCTTTTAGTCTAAAACCCAACCACTCATAGAAGAGTCATCCTCTATATTAGTAATCCATATTGAATCAAAAAAACCTTATTATACTATTGGGTTTCCACTATAAAATATATAGTAATCCATAGTACCTAAAATATATTTTAGTACTCTTTTAACCACATCCCATTGTGCATAAATTGTATTACATGTATACAAGCTCAACTTTCCAATAAAAAATTTAATATCAGGTATTGTTCATATCATGACATACATGAGAAACTCAATAACCCTTGGATATTCCAATTTAAAAACATCCCTACCTAGATTTGGTGGCATTGTACTCCCATAAATAAAAATAAAATTATTATACCTAAAAATATTGATTCTCAAACTGAAAATACCTTTCCTTAAGTCTTTCATACCAAATTGTCTAGATAAAATATACTTATCCTCATTTACTTTATTAATTATAATTCCAAATATTTTCATGTCATCAACATATAAAAAAATAACCACACCATTATTATTATGGAGCGTACTATAAACTCATTTATCAGCTTGGTTAACTACATATCCATTTGATAAAATTAATTCATTAAATTTATCATGCCATTATTTTGGAATGTTTTTAAACCATATATAAATATTACTAATTTTCAAACCTTCTTTTATTTTCTAGGTACTATGAATCCTTCTGGTTGTTCTGTATATATCGCTTCATATAAATCATAATTTAAGAATGTTTTTTTAACTTCTATTTGGTGAATTTTCAAATTATATATGGAATCAAATGGGAGAAGAATTATAATATAAGAATTCATAGCCACATGAGCATAAGTATCAAAATAATAAATTCATTCCTTTTGAGTAAACCCTTGGGCTACTAATCTGGATTTATATATTTTAATTGTACCATTGACTTTTTGTTTTCTTATAAATACCCATTTATAGCCTATCATTTGTAAAAATTAAAGAATATTAAATAATATCCAAGTATTATTCCCATTTATAGAGTTTGTTTCATCATTTATAACTTACGTCCAAAGAGATTCATTATACTATAACATAAAATCTTTGAATTTTTTTTATTAGATTCTATATTAAGAAAAATCAGAGTTTGTATAACCATATTATCAATAATTTCTAACAACAAGTACATATATAAATCAAATCAATATGTCTTTGGTATCTGAGGTTGTTTACTCCTTTTAACTTCTTCGATCATACTTTTTTATTTGTTCTATATTACTCCATTTGGACTTACTTGGGTAACAGTTAAACCTAAATTCCTTAAATATATCATCTCTTGATTTAATAACTAAGTTAAAAATTAATAAATCATTATATTATATAACCATGAATATATAATCTGTTGAGTACTCTACATGTCTAAGAAATATGATATCAATATGTCTTTAACCCAAAATTTAGGTTCAAGTACTGTTACAATTGCATGAAAATAAAAAACCTTTAAAAACTTACGTTTGGTTTTCTATTTTTTCATAATTCATATGGAGTCATAGACTTCCATTTTTTGAGAACTCTATTTATGATTTGATGAATAGTTAATAACGTATCTCTCCAAAGTCCTCTTGAGAGACCCAGGATAGACATCATGGAATTAACCATTTCCGTTAATGTTCTATTTTTTCTCTTAGCTACACCATTTTGTTATGGTGTATAGGGAGATATCACCTCAAGTGGGATCATTAGGAATTCAAACAATTAAGGACTATAATATTATCCACCTCTATCAAATTATAGGCATTTAATTTTAAGATCACATCAGTTTTCAACCTCCTTTTTGTAGATACTAAATTTTTCTATAACTTTATCTTTAACATGTAAAAGATAGTCATGAAAAAATCTAGAATGATCATAAGTAAAATTTACAAAGTAATTTTTATTACCTATATTGGGGTCAAAATCACAAATATCACTATGTAATAATTATAAAAAGTTATTTTTCCTTTCTATAGTTGGAAATGAATTCCTAACTATTTTAGTTTTCATGTAAGTCACACATTTATGATCATTTTTATCAATTCTAGGTAATAATTCTATTTTTGAAATTTCATGAAGTTTATTATTGTTAATGTGGCCTATAAGATTATGTCATGAATCAAAACACTCTAGAAAGTAACAAGAGGAAAAATTTATATTTAATTTCAATAATCAATCATACAAGTGACCATTTCCAACAAAGATACCACCCTTGTATAGAATAAAGTTATCTTCCTCGAACAGAAGATAAAAATCATGCCTGTTCAAAAATCTCCCCAAACTAGGTTTCTACAAACTTCAGTCATATAAAATACATCATTTAAAGTGAGGATATTTCCCATGGTAAACTCAAGGTCATCTACACACTTCCCTTGTACGTTTATGCCTGCAAAGTTCCCCATATAGATAAAAATCCCATTGTTGATTAATTACATCCTATTAAAGATAGATTTATTATTTCATAAGTTTTATGTCCCTCCAGAATAAATCCACTAAGAAGTGATATCCTTGATCACGTTATCTTTGAAGATCATGGCCACACAGTTCTCCCTTGTATTTTTGTTTCTATCATTTTTTTTATAAATATGATGGTCCATTTTGAAGTGTATCAGCTTTCTATAGAATTAGAATGCATATTTATTATTCTTGAATTATAATTTTTATTTTTAATGATTTTTTTGATGTTTTTACCTCTTTGAGGACCCAGATGGACCCACCTCTTCCACCATGAGGACATTGGATTTATCATCCTTAGGTTTATTTTTCCTCCTTATATGGGGGTAGCTTATTGATGATGGATGTGACAATAATTATGTTATCCATGATTATATTCTTTTTCTTTAGTTGTTGTAAGGTACGTTTTATTTCATAGAACTTCTCTATGATAGATATATTATCTAACATTTTGAATGAAATGAACTTTCTTACTAGGAAGTTTTTTCTTGTTACATTCTCATTGATTCAATTTTTTTTTAATGTATACCATATCTCCTTTATCATCAAGATATGTCAGTAATTGTCAAAGAGATCAATGAAGAATGCATTGAGTATGTTTTATCGACACATGAGATCCTTGTTCTCTCATTTTTCCTCATCCAGGAAATTTGGAGCATTTCATCTTTGAAAGTGGGGTAATTTGGAGTCGAGATCATGTACACCACTTTAAGATTTTCAATTAGTAAGTGTATCCACTATGGACACCTCTTAAAATAGTTTTCATTGAATTGCTCCATATTCATTATGTTGTTGATAATTTTTATATCCATGTTTATGGGATCTACTATTAAGCTTATTAGGGATATAGTTGGGTAATGATATGACCTTTGTTTGGAAGGTAGTAGATGGATCCTAATGAGGCATGTTATGATGTCATTATCCTTAGGAGTAGATTCATCCCCAACAAACCAGAAGTATGATGAGTTTTTGATGAATCCTCTTTAAGACACAATGGTGGATTGCTACTCTACACTTGTACTTAGTGGAGAGTAACACTTGAAGATGCTTTGAAAACAAGAGAGTAATAAAAGGTTTTTGTTATTGGGAACCAAAAAAGTGACTTTGATGCTTGTAGAAGACTCTAGAGTAATCTCAATATTTGAGAGATATTGGAGAGTTTTTTTATTGATAGAATTGAATTCGATGAATTTTCCATCTAATAAAAACTCTAATTTATTGAAATTTAGGTACTCATTCAGCTAAGATATAATATATCTTCAAAGCAGGTAGAAACCTATTCTAGAAAGACATATCTTATCTGATTTAATCATGTCTTTAGGATTGAAATCACTCGAATAAGTGGTCTAAATCGCATCAAATTGATATACCTATTTAGGCATGGGTCTGAACGTATAAATTCTTTAAAAATGTTTCATCAAAATGCTACAATGTATGATCATACGTAAGATGAGTTGCACCGCCCCCCACTGGATTATTCCATCAAATTTTATGTTTAAAAATTATCATCTATTTTTTATTTTATATTCATTATTTTATTAAAATGAATTCATGAAATTATATTAAATATTTATTAATATAGATGATTGGATCAAGATGAACGGTGAAAGAGAGAAGATAAAACCTGAAAAGAGGACTTTTCTCCACATTTCCATTGCGTTAACGGTAACACCAAACATAGGTTTTATTCCTTCGGTTCGTTGTAGCATGACACTGATTTATCTTCATAATTGGTAGGTTGACCAAGTCTAGGTAGCCAGGCCACCTCACTAATTCAGTGAATTTTCTACATGTCCCTTGGATCTTCTTCCCTTTTCATGCTTCCATGGACAATCCTCTCACCACCAAACTGAGATTTCACACCACCATCAACCCACCAAATCACTACCAAAACACCTTAAAAATATCCTTACCTATACACCCAGGCTCTGTATATATATACAGAATCTAGGGAGAGGAACTAATCATCGTTTCCATGGCTATATATAATCTTACCATGGATACCATATTTGTTTTTCTAGTGTTTTTATCCCTTTTATTATCATATTGTTTCCGAGGTATGAACACCTAATTCCCCATTCTAATATGGAAGATGATATCTTAAATCCATCAAAATATCTTCATTGTTAAATATATGATATAACATAATTCATGTTGTAGCAGAGAAGTCCATCGGATTCTGCTACAGATGGTTTGGAATGGGCTTGCCATCAGTAGAAGACATGGTTTCCCTCTACAAATCCAATGACATCAGCTAGATACGGATCTATTCACTCTAAAAACCCATCCTCGACACCCTCCATGGATCTAAAATCTATATCATCCATGACCCATTAATACAAATATTTCCATTAAAAACTGCCAAAAGCAGCTCCAAATGGGCTTTAATGACCGCCTCCTGGTTTCCTTTAGTGGTTAAAGTTGGCCCATTGATAGAAGGCATCAATGAATACCAAAGGTAGACACTATAGGCTTTCCCATAATGACCACACAAGATGTCAATGGGATGAAAATTATAAACTAGTAAATTGGTTTCTAAAATCACAAAAATATTATACAAAGACTGCTATAGGTGGTCATTATTCTGAAGAATTTTTTGAAAAAAACTGTAGTTTTATAGCCCTTCTTAGCAGTTCTACATCCAACAACCCTACTAGGAAAAATAGTCTTCAATCAGTTATATAGCCACAAATAACCAAAATAGAAAAAACAACATATATAAATTAAAAGAAACAAATAAAAATAGTTATTCTAACCAAACTAGCAACCCAAACCACTACAGATGCCTTCCAAGCGTCTACCTCAATCAACCTACCGATAAGATACAAAAAAAACAAACAAAGAAAAATAAAAAATAATACTAAAATTAATCATATTTATAGTGGATCATAAGTTTCTAGAACAATTTTGTAGCACATAACACATGATTAGTGGAAGTGTATGAGATGCGCATGAATGAGGACTCATTGGTATCAACAGGAAGAAGTTGAACACAATGTGATTGAATCATGTGTAGGATTATATAATCATTTTCATGATAAGTATCCATGAAAGTTTAATAATTAGAAGAAGAAGATAAATATACTATAAATACCAATAATGATATCGGACCATAATATCTCTATGTAAAGAGAAGGGAATGTAGGACCTATGATCAAAATATTTTCACATGATCAGAAGATGAAATATTATACTAGAAACTGCTCAGATAAAGAACAGTCAATAGAAATATGAAAACTATCCTAGATGTTCGTACATGTATTTACTTCATGAATTGGAAAAAATAAATGGATTTTTTATATATAAACAAATAAAATTATCAAAAAAAGAAAAAATGCTATTTCTACATGAATAAGAAGTAAGTTTAATATAATCTGGAATATGTGATCCCACTATAATCAAGTTGGTCAAAATGTTTTCCAAAAAATGAGTTATTCATAGAAAATTACTTTCTTAATGATTTTATAATACTACATAAATATTGAAAGTTGATGAAGCTCACCAAAAATAGAGTACACTAAATAAGTATTTTTCAAACATTTAAAAAATAGGGAGAAAATTTTGTGTTCCATCAATTTTTGAGAACATCATGAAAGTATCCAGTACTCTCATTTAATCATCTAATATCTCATTCAAAAACTATTGGAAATTTAATCATGAAGCTTATTTCATGTATGAGGTTTAAAAAATAGAATTCATGATGTTTTTTGGAAAGAAACTTTCCACACTAAAATGGGAGGATAAAGAAAAATAAAAAACCTTTAGAAACCATGAAAATATGATGAACATGATGAGATTGATCGATTGAAGATTGATCGAACCTAATGTTTATAAAATAGAGATAAGGTGAAATACACTCCATATCGCATGGTGTTTTGAGTTAGAGAATTCCCTAGGTGAAATAGGGAAGACCAATATGGGCATTGTCAAAGTCATGGTTCAGCTTGATAAAAAGGGAACAAATTTGGAAATGTAAAATAGATAGAATGTGTGGACCACACTAAAATGTATAAAATAGAATCTGAGAGTGCGTGTACTAGTATATAATTTCTCATGTGATGTTTCAGCTGGTATAAGAGAGTTTTCCTAGTGATATTTGTCCTGTGTGAGGTGAAATTTATAGGCAATGTGGATGAGCATAGTACTTTGATATGAATATCATAATATAAGTGAGACGATAGATATATTTGTGGGTAATTTGAGAGAGGTTATAGCCTAAAATTTTGATTTCACATAGAGATGATAAGTATGGGTAGGTTCTTTAGATTGTGAGATAGATGAATTGGTAGTGTTTCTAGATATATGATATAGAGATAGAGGTGCCTTATAATTTTTAGGTGAAAATCACTTGTTTTTATTTTGTTATCATGGTTAGTTTTGGTGGGTAGGATCAATTGGATGCCTTTACCTAGAGACATAATCTATATATTTTAATTATGATGTATATTATAGTCCTTTATAGTCATATCTAGGATGTAATGAGAGTGGGTAGATTCTAATCATTCAAGGAATTACTCCCAAGTGGTGGGTGATTGTGTGTTACTCTATATAAGGAGTGATATTTTAGGATTTTTTGAAATAATGCACCATTTTTCTTCTAGGAAGATGACACTGATATGCACTAGGATCATAGTTGGTGTTTTAGGCTCATGAGATGATAATTGATAGTACAAAACTCATGGGATAATTATATGGGTTTTGTGATTGGGAGGTATGGGTGTGTATGATCATTAATTTTAGATGAGGCTGAGGTAGTACACATTGGTTATCCATTAGGATGTTTAGTTGTGAATCAGTGAGTGTCGTAGTATGGGATGAGTAATAATTTGAGAAAACGTTTTTAGGATTTTTTTCCCTAGGTTTGATGGAAATTTAAAATATCTCTCTATGTTGAGTGGGGTTATCATAAAAAAATTAAAGTGAGGTGACATGGTTCATTCACAATTGATACTAGAAAATAGTTTCGTAGATTGGGAAGAGAATAGATTGTGAAGAGTGACATATATGACCCTGTGTTTTTGGGGATGTAGGTGTGATGGGATCGATCCATCATAGAGGATTTTTATCCTCATGATTTATATTGTCATGATTTTTTCTATAATATTCAAGAAAAATACATGTGTTGATGGGTGACATAACATTTTATATAAATTTTAATGTCATGTGTAAGGCCTTGGAATTTCTTAAGAAATCATTGAGATGATTTTGAGTTTAATTTTTCACTTTTTTAAAAGTAACAGTATGTTTATATAGGCTACATAGTGGTAAACTTAGAATTGCACTATCTACCTAAAGGTCACTATAGATAACCTTCATAAATCTAGGATAGGCTGTAATAGAGCTATGTAAATGTGAGACCATGTTTATGACTTTGTGTAATAGTGACATGAATTATAATAATCTACTTAAAGGTAGTATGGAATTCTACAGATCTACAAGGTATATATAGAATAATATTGACTATATAAGGGTCAATTTTGAGTTTAACTAGATTCATAAAGGTAACCCTCTACTAATATTGGTTACATAAAGGTCATATTGTGGTTTCATTACCTAGGTAAAGGTATAATATGAGCTATGTTAAGAAAACTATGAATAACTAAAGGCTACCTAAAGGTAACTATGACAAACTAGGACATGTAAAATGGTAATGAGAAAGTTATTAAAGCTATATAAGTATTATTTTTCAGTTCATTAAAATAATCTTAAGCTGTGTAAAGTTTAATCTAGTCTAAGTAAAGGTATGATTTATTTTTATTAATTCATTTCAAATAAAGGATATATTCAAAATATGCTTTGTGGTTTTTTCATTACTGAATAAATAATAAAAATCATAAAAATACATTCTAATCCTAGATTCTTAGTGTGAAAAACTATACAATATGAATCATTTGAAATAGTTTGGGTAAAATATACAAGGAATATAGAATATAGATAATAAATATAATTGATAAAGTTTAATATAAAATAATGCAAATAAAAAATGGTCTTGCAAAAAGTTCATTCACTATGCATAATTGCATGCATCCATGAATTGAGTTGAGAATTCAAATATGGGTTATTCTAAGTTGTAAAATTTTATAATTGAATAAAATATTATTATAAGAAATAATATTTGTGTCTATGAACTTTATCAATGTAAGGAAAACATATATTCCTGATCATTTGACCAAGAATTATTTGATCACTCATTAAAGATCAGAAGAACTAGAGGAATACTTTCATACTTGTACAAGAGGATATTTAAGTTATTGAATAAGTGTAAATTAAAAATCCAATTGATCCAATGATATTTTGGTGGAATATCAACTTCAAGTGGTGTAGAAGAAACCAATATCATATAGAGGTCTTACTATTATTAGATCAAAATCTGATGAAGGAGTTTGTGACTAAGGTGTCTAACTAGTCACTTAATAAGATATTGTATTAGGGGTGTATAAATTATTTTTGGGGAATTATAGTTGGTGTGTCTAAACAATTGATGTTTTAATCACATTTTTTCTATAATGAAGAATCTGTGTTGGAGGGGTCTAACCAAAATGTTGAGGAGTATGATTTTATGAAAAAACATGTAAATATTGTGTGTTTATCTCACTTTTATTATTACTATACATGATTTGAGCTGGTAATATATTATTCATAGGATTAAGAAGTTTTAAAAGTTAAATATATTAAATTAAAAAGATATTAATTCACAAAATTTAACCGTTGATTCACCCCCTCTCTGTGGTCAATCCATCCCGGGGATGTACATGCACTAACATAGCATGCAGAGTAAAAAGTGTGATATCAAAGAGCCACATTGTGTGGTCGCATGTGAGCATGTAAAGTGTGGTACATAATCCCCCACAGAATTATTAACTAACTTTATTATTTTTGAATAATGATAAAAAAACCCCTAATAAAGGTTATCCCACTCAAACCCACTTTTCGATGTGGGATTATAAAAACTTTTCCCCTTTAAAAAACCAAGAAACCATTTTTAAATATTATTAAAACATTAAAAATCCAACAATATCAACCATTTTAAAATATTTAAAAATACATTTTGAAAATAAAGAATCATACTCTCTTGGAAAGAACTTTTATAAGTAAATTTATCTCTCGATTTGAACCATTATATAGTAAAGATAAATCAAAGAAAAATAGAGAAAAAGGAAGACACTACCTTGAACATGTAACTCTTATTATCTTCTGAATTCATCCAACACAAGTTTTTTAAAAATCATCAGTTCTTCATATAATCCTAGAAATCATTATGACCATGTTCCAATTATCATTTCATGAATGTTTTAGAATCAAAGTCATAATATATTTGAAGAATCCCCACTATAACATTTAAATAGTTGAATCAAAAAGTGTTATCATGTTTCAACACTTGTTTGATTTCTATGGTTCATTAAGAGTTTTAAACTCACCCTAAATTTCTTCTGGGAATAAATCACCACTTTCCTAAGATGTAATATACCTTCTTTGTTTCCTACACACATATAATATAATTTTCTACATTGAACTTATACATGTGAAGTTATCACATGTTAAGTTTAGGTCTCTTCATTGGATAATTTTTGATAAAGAAGTTAAACTCATCCCTAAGAAAGTTTTTTACACCTCCCATTAAATTCCCTTTGTTAGTGGATCTACTAAATTCTAGATCAATTTAACAAATTCCACAATTATGACACCATTTTGTATCAACTACCTCACATAGCTATGTCAGACCAATATGTCTAGATTTTCCATTATAAGTATTTTTATAGGCCCTAGACAACATTGTTTAACTATAATAATGTATATAAATTGGATACATGACCATAGGACCTAATATTAGATTTGAAAAAATCGATCTAACATATCCCACTTTTTTTAGTGGTTTCTAAATAAGTAAAATTATAATCTATAATGAAGTTTTTTATACAAGTCTGTTTCTTCTATCCCAAAGAGATCACTCCACATTTTAGTCTAAACACCCAAACAAAATATAATAGTGATCCTCCATATTAGTAATCCATATATCATAAGAAAAAAACTTCTAACACAATTGATTTTCCACTATAACATACACAGTAATCCATAGTACCCCAAATAGATTTGAGTACTTTTTAACCACATCTCATTGTGTGTAAACTGTATTATTTGTATAACTACTCAAATTTATAATAGAAAATTAAATATCAGGTATTTTTATTGTCATTACACACATGTGAAACCTGAGAACCCTTGGATATTTCAGTTTAGAAACTTACCTACCAAGATTTGGTGAAATCCTACTCCTATATGCATATGTGGTAGAAACTAGTGAACAACTAAATTGTTTGAACCACTTTAAAAACTTTTCAATATAATGGGATTGAGAAATAAAAAATAAAATTATTATGCCTAAAAATATTTATTTCCAAAATAAAATTAACTTCACCTAAGTATTTTATATAAATTTTTCTTAATAAAATCAACTTATCCTCATTTACTTTGTTCATTTTAGTTCCAAATATTTTCATATAATCGCCATAAAAAAATAACTACACCATTATTATTATGGAACCTACTATAAACTCATTTATCATCTTGGTTAAATTCATATCAATTAGATAAAATTATTTCAATATATTTCTCGAGCCACTGCTTTGGAACTCTTTTTAACCACATTGAAATCATAATAATTTTCAAACCCTATTTTCTTTTCCATGTACTATGAATCCTTCTAGTTGTTCTTTATATATTTCTTTATCTAACTCACCATTTAGGAATGTTTTTATAACATCCATTTGGTGAATTTTAAAATTATATATGGATTCAAAAGGGAGAATAATTATAATAGAATCATTCCAATCCACATGAGAATAAGTATCAAAATAATAAATTCTTTACTTTTGATTAAACCCTTTGGCTACCAATCTGGATTTATATATTTCAACAATAACGTAGAATTTATGTTTTCTTTTAAATACCCATTTACATCCTATCGGTTGTGGAAATTGAAGAATATCAACTAATATCCAAGTATTATTCCCAGTTATAGATTCAATTTCATTATTTAAAACTTCACTCCAAATAGATTCACTAGAATATAACATAACATCTTTGAAATTTTTTTCATTGACTCTACATTAAGTAAAATCAGAGTTTGTATAAAAATATTATCAATAATTTTTACCAAAAAGTACATATATAAATTAAATCCATATGTATTGGGTATCTGATGTTGTTTACTTCTTTGAAATTCCTCAATCATACTTTTTTATTTGAGATAGATTACTCTATCTGGACTTACTTAGGTAATAAGTAAATTAAGATTCATCAATGATATCATATCTTGATTCAACAAGTATATTAACAATTTCTAAATAATTAGATTATATTACCATGAATCTATAATATTTTTAATACTTTTCATGTCTAAGAAATATGATATCAATACGTATTTTACACAACATTTCCCTTTTAGATTCAAGTACTCTTACAATTTCCTAAAAAACCCAAACCTTTAAATAATTAAGGTTTGGTTTCTTATTCTTCCATAATTCATATGGATTCACAACATTCCATTTTGTGAGAACACTATTTAAGATGATATTCATAGTTAATAATTTCTCTCCCCAAAATCCCCTTGAGATACCTGGGAAAGAAATCATAGAATTAACCATTCCCATTAATGTTCTATTTTTTCTCTTAGCTACACTATTTTTTTGAGGTGTATAGGGAGATATCACCTCATGTGTGATCCTTAAGGATTAAAATAATGATGAAAAATAATATTCTCCACCTCTATCTAATTAGATGAATTTAATTATAAGCTCACATTGGTTTTCAACCTCGTTTTTATAGATACTAGATTTTTCTATAACTTTATCTTTAGCATGTAAAAGATATACATGAAAAAATCTAGAATGATCATCAATAAAAGTTACAAAGTACTTTTTATTACCTACGTTGGGTTGAAAATCACATAAATCAATATGTAATAATTCTAACAAATTATTTTTCCTTTCTATCATTGGAAATGGTTTCCTAACTATTTTAGTTTCCATGAAAGTCACACATTTATGATCATTTTTATCTATTATAGGTAATAATTCTATTTTTGACATGTCATGAATTTTATTATATTTAATGTGACCTAAAAAAGTATGACATGAATCAAAAGACTATAGAAAGTAATAAGATACAACATTTATATTTAATTTGAATAATCAATTGTACAAGTGATCATTTCTAATAAAGATCCCACACTAAAATGGGAGGATAAAGAAAAATGATCAACCTTTAGGAACCATGAAATTATGATGAAAATTATGATACTGATTGATTAAATATTGACTGAGCCTAGTGTTTCTAAAATAGATAGTAGGTGCAAGCCACTCGATATCACATGGTTTTTTGAGTTGGACAATTCCCTATGTTAAATAGGGAATACCAATATGGGCACTATGAAAGTCATGGATCAGGTTGAGAAAAATGGAATAAAAATGGAAAAGTAAAATAGAAAGAAGGTGTGGACCACACTACAATGTCTAAATCGATGTACTAGATTGGGTTTTCTAGTATATAATTTTCCATGAGATGTTTCAAAAGGTAGAATAGAGTTTTTCTAGTGAGATTTGGCTTATGTGAGGTTCAATTTATAGGCAATGTGGGTGATCATAGTACCTTGATATGAAGCTCATAATATAAGTGAGTCAATAGATATATTTGGGGGTAATTTGAGGGAGGGTATATCCTAAACTTGTGAGTTCCCTTAGATATGAGAAGTATGTGTAGGTTCTTTGAATTATGAGATAGATTAATTAGTATTTTTTCTAGATATATGATATATAAATAGATATGCCTTATAATGTTTAGGTGAAAATCACTTATAGTTCTTTTTTTATCAGGGTTATTTTTGGTGGGTAGGATCAATTGGATTCTTTTCCGTAGAGACATCATCTGTGTTTTTTAATGATGATGCATGTTATA
This sequence comes from Viscum album, assembly GCA_963277665.1. Classification (NCBI taxonomy): domain Eukaryota; kingdom Viridiplantae; phylum Streptophyta; class Magnoliopsida; order Santalales; family Viscaceae; genus Viscum; species Viscum album. The sequence continues at coordinate 346,559,353 of OY728141.1, forward strand.
TTCCTATATGGTCATATCCATGATGAAATTAGAGTGGGTAGATGCTTCTAATTCAAGGAACAACTCCCAAGTGTTTTGTGATTGTGTGTTATGCCTTATAAAGAATGATATTTGAGATTTTTTTTTTTGAAATAATGCACCAGGGTTCTTCAAGGAATATTAGATTGATGTGCACTAGGATCATAGTTGGTGTTTTAGGCTCCTGGTCTGAGAATTGATAGTGTGAAACTCATGGGAGAATTATCTGGGTTTTGTGATTGGTAGGTATGGATGTTTATGATCATTATGTTTATATGAGGTTGAGGTAGTACACATCGGTTATGCATTAGGTTGTTTGGTTTTGAATTAATGAGTGTCTTGGTATCGAATGAGTAAAAATTTTGATAAAATGTTTTTTGGATTTTTTACCCTAGGTTTGATTTAAATGGGAAATTTCCCTATTTTTTGAGTGGGGTCATCATAAATAGATCAAAGTGATGTGACATGGTTCATTCACAATTGATCCTAAAAAATAGTTTCCTGAAATGGGAAGAGAATATATTGTTACGAGTGACACATGTTTTATATTAGAACCTTTCATGAATTATTCTAAAGGTGTGGTGTAAGATAATCCATATAGTGTTATTTTCCCCATTGTCCATTGGAACATATTACCCTTGATATGGATGGTGTTCATGAGTAATTATAGGTTGTAATTCTTAATGAGCCTAGGATGGTTGGTGATTAATTATTCATGTTATCTCTCATGTATTGGTCAGCTGAGAACATTTGATCAGTACATGTAGTAATGTATAGGAAATAGAAATTAAATATTAGTGTTTCATTCATTTGTTCTATGGTAAGGAAGCCCTATACTAGGGTGTGTCTTATTAATTGCTGATGTATGACACCATGTTTGTAGGGATGTAAGTGTGATGGGACTGATCCATCATGGAATATTTTTATCCTCATGATTTATATTGTGTTGATTTTTTCTATAATATTAAAGGAAAAGATGTGTTGATGGGTGAAATAAAATTGTCTATAAACTTCAATGGAAGATGTAAGTTCTTGGAATTCGTTAAGAAATATTTGAGAAGATTTTGAGTTGAATTTTTTAGTTGTTTAAAGGTAACATTATGTTTATATAGGCTATATAATGGTAATATTAGAATTAATCTATCTATATAAAGGTCACTACAGCTAACCTTTATAAAGATAACATGGGATGGAATAGAGATATGTAAAGGGGAGACCATGTTTATGACTCTATGTAATGGTAACATGAATTATACTACGTTGAGTAAAGGTAGTTTGGAATTCTACAGATCAAAATAAAGTTATCTCTGGAACAACATTGTCTATATAAGGGTCAGTTGTGAGTTTAATTGGATACATAAAGGTAACCCTGGACTAATATTAGTTACATATTAAGGTCATTTAGAGTTTTCATTACCTAGGTAAAGGTATTGTATGAGCTATGTTATGGGAACTCTGAATAAATAAAGGCTATCTAATGGTAAATATGGAAAACTAGGACATACGAAATGGTAATGAGAAAGTTATGAACGATGCATAAAGGTTATTTGGAAGTTCATTAAAAGAATATTGAGTTGTTTAAATTTTACGCTATTATATGTAAAGGTATGATTGAGTTTTAAAAATTCATTTCAAATGAAGGATATATTCAAAAGATATTTTTTGGTATGTTCATTACTGAATAAATAATCAAAATCATAAAAATAAATTGTGATCCTAGTTTCTTAGTGTGATGAACTATCCAACATGAATCATTTGAAATAGTTTGGTTAAAATATTCGAGGAATATAGAAGACCGATAATAAATAGAATTGATAAAGTGGAATATAAAATAATGAAAATAAAAAATGGTCATGTGAAAATATCATTCACTATGCATCATTGTATGCATGCATGAATTGAGTTGAGAATTCAAATATGGGTTATTCTAAGTTATGAAATTTTATAATTGCATAAAATATTATTATAAGAAATAATATTTGAGGCTGGGAACTTCAGTAATAGAAGGAAAAGATATATGCCTGATCATTTGACCAAGAAGTATCTAATCAATCATTAAAGATCAGAAGAACATGATCAAGACATGCAGACCTATACAAGAGGCTATTTAAGTTCTTTATTAAGTGTACATGAGAAAGTCAGTTGATCTAATGAGGTTTTGGGGGAAGATCAACTTCAATTGGTGTAGAAGAAACCAAGATCATATATATCTTACTATTATTGGGTCAAAATATGCTCAATGAGTTTGTGACTATGATTTCTAATGAGTCACTAAATAATATATTGTATTAGGGGTGTATAACTAATTTTTGTTGAATAATAGTTGTGGTGTGTAACCAAATTATGTTGTAATCACATTTTTGATATAATGAGGAATCCATTTTGGGCGGTCTAACCAACATGACATGGAGTGGAATTTTATGCCAAAAGTTGTAAATATTGTGTGTTTCTCTCACTTTTATTATTAATTCACATGAGTTGAGGTGGTAAGTCATTATTCATAGGATTAATAACTTTATAAAGTTAATCATGATGAATTAAAAAGAAATTAATTCATAAAAATTAACTACTGATTCTGCCCCCTCTCAGTGCTCAATCCATACTGGGGATGTACATGCACCAACATGGCATGCAGAGTAAAAAGTGTGATATCAAAGCACCACATTGTGTGATTGCATGTGAGCATGGAAAGTGTGGTACATCATCACCCATGAGATTATTCACTTAATTTATCATTTTTTAATAATGATAAAAAAATTCCCTTAATAAAGTTTATCCCACTCCAAATCACTTTTTGATGTGGGATTCTAAAAAATTTTACCTTTTAAGAAACCAAGAAACCGTTTTTAAATATTTTTAAAACATTAAAAATCCAACAATCCCCGACCATTTTAAAATATTTAAAAGGACCTTTTGAAAATAAATCAATATACTCTCTGGAAAGAAATTGTATAAATAAATTTATCTCTTAGTTTTAACCATTATATTGTAAATATAAATCAAATCTAAATAGATAAAAAGGAAGACACTGCCTTGAACATGTAACTCTTATTATCTTCTGAATTCATTCAACACAAGTCTATTCAAATTCATCAGCTCTTCATCTACTCTTATATATCAATATGACCATTTTACACTTATCATTTCATGAATATTTGAGAATTAAATTCGTAATCTCTTTGGAGAGGCCCCACTCTTACATTTATATAGGTGAATAAAAAAGTTTTCTCATGTTTCAATACTTGTTTGATTTCTTTGGTTCATTAAGAGTTTTAAACTCACCCTCCATTTCTCATGGAAACCAATCACAATTTTCCTAGTAATTAATATACCTTCATTGTTTCCTTCACACATATAATATAATTTCCTACATTGAACTTATACATGTGAAGTTATCACATGTTAAGTTGAGGTCTCGTCATTAGAGAATTTTTTACAAGGACTTTAAACAGATCCCTAATAAAGTTTTGTATACCACCCTTGAAATTCCCTTTCTTATTGGATCTACTAAATTCTAGATCAATCTAACAAATTCCATAGTTTTAACACAATTTTGTATCAACTACCTCACATAGCTATGTCAGACCAATGTGTCTAGATTTTTCATTAAAAGTATTTTTATATTCACTAGCCAATATTTTTTAACTATCATAATGTATATAAATTGGATACATCACCATAGGATCTAATAGTAGATCATATAAAAGTGATATAATATGTCCCACTTCATTTCCTATGGTCTCTAAAGAGATAAACTTATAATCCATAGTGGATTTCATTATACAAGTCTGTTTCTTCTATCCCAAAGAGATCACTCCACCTTTTTTTCTAAAAACCCAACCACAAATAGAAGAGTGATCCTCCATATTAGTAATCCATATTTCATAATAAAAACCTTATAACACTATTGGGTTACCACTATAACATATACAGTAATCTATAGTACCCAAAATAGATTTGAGTACTCTTTTAACCACATCCCATTGTGCATAAACTATATTACTTGTATACCTGCTCAACTTTCTAATAGAAAATAAAATATTAGGTATTTTTCTTGTCATTAAACACATGTGACACCCGATAACCCTTGAATATTTCATTTTAGAAACATAACTACGAAGATTTTGTGGAATACTTCTCACATAAGCATATGTGTTATAAATCAGTGAACAACCAACTTGTTTTAACCGCTTTAAAACCTTTTCAATATAATGGGATTGAGAAATAAAAAAAATATTATGCCTAAAAATATTTATTCCCAAAAATAAATTATCTTCACTTAATTCTTTAATATCAATGTTTCTAGATAAAATAGACTTATCCTCAATTATTTTATTCATTTTAGTTTTATATATTATCATATCATCAATATATAAAAAAAGTACCACACCATTATTATAATGTAACCTACTATAAACACATTTATTGTATTGGTTTACTACATATCCATTTGATAAAATTAATTCATTAAATTTTGTGTTCCATTTTTTTGGAAATTTTTTAAACCATATAGGACTCATACTAAATTTCAAACCTTCTTTTATTTTCCAGGAACTACGAATCCTTCTTGTTGTTCCATATGTATATCTTCATTTAACTCACCATTTAAGAATTTTTTTTGACAACCATTTGGAAAATTTTAAAATTATATATGGAAGTTAAAAAGAGAAAAATTAAATTGAATCATTCCTAGCCACATGATCATAAGTATCGAAATAATCAATTCCTTCCTTTTGAGTAAACCCTTTGGATACCAATCTAGATTTGTATATTTCAATTGTAACGTCAACTTTATTTTTCTTCTAAATACCCATTTATAGCCTATCAGTTGTGAAAATTAAAGAAGATAAACTAATATCCAAGTATTATTCCTATTCATAGATTCCATTTCATTATTTATAACTTCCTTACAAATAAATTCATTAGAAGATGACATAGCATCTTTGAAAGTTTTTGGATTAGACTCTAAATTAAGAAAAATCAAAGTTATTGTAACAATACTATCGATAATTCCTACCAACAAGTAAATATATAAATCAGATCCATATGTATTAGGTATCCAAGTTTGTTTACTTATTTGAAATTCCTTAATCATAATTTTTATTTGAGCTAGATTACTCTATTTAGACTTACTTGGGTAAGATGTAAACCTAAATTCATCGAAGATATCACCTCTTGATTCAATAACAATGTTAACAAATACTAAATCATTAGATTCCATAACCATGAATCTATAATCTTTTGGAAACTATATATGTATAATAAATATGATATAAATACATCTTTTACCCAACATTTCTCTTTTAGGTTCAAGTACTCATATAATTTCATGAAAACCACAAAGCTTTAAATAATTGGGGTTTGGTTTCTTATTATTTCATAATTCATATGTATTCATAGCCTTATAATTTGCGAGAACTCTATTAATTATGTGATGCATAGTTAATAATGTATCTCCCCAAAATCCACTTGAGAGACCCAAGATAGACATCATGGAATTAACCATTTATATTAGTGTTCTATTTTTTCTCTCAACTACCCCATTTTGTTGTGCTGTATAGGGATTTATCACCTCATGTGTGAACCTTAGGTATTAAAATAAATAAGGACTATAACATTCTCCACCTCTATTAAATTATAGGCATTTAATTGAAATCTCACATTACGTTTAAACCTCATTTTTAGAGGTACTGAATTTTTTTATAACTTTATCTTAAGCATGTAAAACATCGACATGAAAAAATATAGAATGATCGTCAATAAAAGTTATAGAGTAACTTTTATTACCTATGTTGGGGTGAAAATCACATTCATTAGAATGTAATTATTCTTAAAAATTATTTTTCCTTTCTATATTTCGTAATGGATTAATAAATATTTTGGTTTCCATACCAGTTTCACATTTATGATCATTTTTATCCATTCTAGGTAATAATTATGTTTTTGACATTTTATGAATTTTATTATAGTTATTGTTACCTAAAAGGATATTTCATGAATCATATTACTCTAAAAAGTAAGAAGAAAAATCATTTATATTTAATTTGAATAATCAATCGTACAAGTGATCATTTCCAACAAATATCCCAACCTTGAATAGAACAACATTATCTGCCAAAAACATAAGATAAAACTCATTATTATTCAAAAATATCCCCAAAACTAAGTTTCTAAAAACTTCAGTCACATAGATTACATTATTTAAAGTGAGGTTCTTTCCCAAGGTAAACTCGAGATCAACTACACACTTCCCTTGTACTTTTATGTTTGCAGAGTTCCACATGTAGAGAAACATACCATTGTTGATTGATTCCATACTATTAAAGAGGGATTTATTATTTAATAAGTTTCATATAACTATAGAATAAATCCATTAATAATTGATATCCTCAATGAAATTATCTTTTAATATCATGGCTGCACAGTTATCCCATGAAGTGTTGTCACTATATTTCATTTTATGTAGATGATGGTCAATTTTGAAGTGTATTTTCTTTCCATAGAATTAGAATTCATGTTTAATATTTATTGAATTATAATTTTCCTTTTGAAGGATTTTTTTGATGTTTTTACCCATTTTAGGACCCATATGGACCCACCTCCTTCACCATCAGGACATTGGATTTATCATCCATGGATTATTTTTCCTTCTTTTAAGGGGGGGGTTTATTGATGATGGATGTGACAATAAAAAATCATCCATGATCATCTTCTTTCACTTTAGATGTTATATAATACATTTTATTTCATATAAATTCTCTATGATATATCTATTATCCACTGCTTTTAATGAAATTAACTTTCTTACTATGAATTTTTTTCTTGTCACATTCTCGTTGATTCAGTTTTGTTTCGAAGCATCCCATATTTTCTTTGTCGTCAATAGATGTTGTTAAGTATCAAAGAGATCATTAGATAATGAATTGAGTTTGTGTTATTGACACATGAGATCCTCTTTCTCCCATTTTTTCTTCGTGAGGGAAATTTGGACCACCTCATCTTCGAATTTGGGGGAATTTGGAGTAGAGAGCATGTACACCACAATAAGAGTCATAATTAGTAAGTGTATCTACCGTGTCCACATCTTAAAACTATTTTCATTTAATTTCTCCATATTCATCACATTGTTGAGAATTTTAATTTCCATGTTGATGGGATATAATATTAACCTTATTGGGGATGTAGGTGGGTAATGATATGACCTTTGTTTGGATGGTAGTAGATGGATCCCACCAAGGCATGTTACGATGTCACTCTCCTTAAGAGTAGATTCATCCCCACCAAATCATAAGTGCAATTGTTTTATGGTGAATCATATTTAAGACATAATGGTGGCTCGATGTTCTACACTTGTACTTAATGGAGAGTAATCCTTGAATATGCTTTGGAAACAAGAGAGTAATAAAATAGTTTTTTTATTGAGAACTAAAAATGTGAATTTGATGATTATAGAAACTTCTAGAGGAATCTCAATATTTGATAGATATTTGAGTGTTTTGGTATTGATGGAATTTAATTAGATAAATTTTCCATCTAATAAAAAATATTATTTATAGAAATTTGAGTACTCATTCAGCTAAGATATCGTATCCCTTTGAAGCAGGTAGACACCTATCTTGGAAAGACATATCTTATCTGATTTAATCATGTTTGATAGATTGAAATCAATCAAATAAGTTTTCCATATCACATCCTATTGACATACCTATTTGGGAATGGGCTTGAATGTATAAATTTTGGCATAATTTATCATCAAAATGCTACAATGCATGATCGTACTCAAGATGTGGTGCACCGCCCCTAATAGATTATTCCATAAACGTTTGCGTTAAAACATAATCATCTATTTTTATTTGATATACATTATTTTATTAAAACATAATCATTAAATTATATCAAATATTTATTGATATGGATGATTATATCAAAATTAATTGCAAAACAGAGAAGGTAAAACCCACAAAGTGGACTTTTCTCTACATTACCTTCACATTAATAGCGATTTCAAATGGAGGTTTTGTTCCTTCTTCAAGTCACATAATGACACTAATTTATCTTCACAATTTTTGGGTGACCAAGTCTAGTCCATTAGGCCACCTCACTAATTCAAAAAAAAAATCTACAATCCCCTTGGATTTTCTTCCTTTTTCAAGCTTCTGTGGACAATCCTCTCACCAGAAAACTGAGCTTTCACACTGCCATAAATGTGCCAAATCACTGCCACAACACCTTCAAAATCTCCTCACCCGCATACCTAGACTCTTTATATACATACAAAAGATATGGAGAGGAACTCATAATCATTTCCATGGCTACAGACAGGCCTTCCATGGATACCATCTCTGTTTTTCTAGTGATGTCATCACTTTTGTTATCATCTTATTTCTGAGGTATGTACCCCTACTTCCCCTGCTCTTCTATGGAATATAAGATATAAAGTCCATAAAACTATCATTGTCATTAAATATATGATATAATATAATTCTTATTGTAGTGGCGAAGTCCATCAGATTCTAATATAGATGGCTTAGCATGAGCTTACTGTCGGCTGTAGACATGGTGGCCCTTAACAAATCCAATAGCATCATCTAGATGAAAATCTACACGCTATAAAAACCCATCCTCAAATCCCTTCGTGGCTCCAACATATTAATAATCCTCAACCCATTACTAAAAATTCAACCATTAGTAACTGCTAAAATTAGTCAAAATAGGATTTAGCGACCTCTGCCCAGTTGCCTTTAGCGGTCACAGTTGGCCCATCAGTATAGGGCATCAGTGACTACCAAAGGCAACAAATATAGGATTTCCCACAATGACCATGGGAGAGATCACTAGGAAGAACATTAGTAACCACTAAAGTAGTTTATAATGGTCTAAAATAGGGATACAGTGACTTCCATGATCAGTCTCAATTCTAGAAATGTTTTAAAAAAAAATTCAGTTCTACAACCCCTGCAAGTAGTTCTACAGCCAATAACCAAAATATAAAAAATAATCTGCAAGAAGTTTTATAGACACAAATAAAAAAAATAGAAAAAATAGCTCATAAAAATTAAAATCAACAAATAAAAAAGAGGTATTCTTACCAAACTACTGATCCAAACTGCTACAGATCCCTTCCAAGATTTTGCCTCAATCAACCTACCGATAAGATACCAAAAAAACAATTAAACCAATCAAAATACAAGTTAATATTTACATTAATAATATTTATAGTGGATCAGAAGTTTATGAAACAATGTTGTAGCACATAACACATGATTAGTGAAAGTGTGTGAGATGTGCATGAATAGAGACACATTGGGATTGAAAGGAAGAAGGAGAACACAATGTGAGTGAAGAATATGTATGATTATATATTCATTTTCATGATAAGTATCCATGAAAGTAAATAATTATAAGAAGAATATAAATATACTATAAATACCAATAATGATATCAGACCATAATATATCCATGTAAATATAAGAGTATGCAAGACCTATGATCAAAAGACTAGCACATGATTAGAATATTAAATATTATACTGAAAACTTCCTGGATAAAAAACAGTTGATGTAAATATTAGAACTAGTCCGGATGTCCATACATGTAAGTTTTTCATGAATTAGAAAAAATAAACATATTTCATAAATATAAAAGAACTGAATGATCAAAAAAAGAAGAATAAATGGTATTTCTACATGAATAAGAAGCAAGTTTAATAGAATCTGGAATATGTGAGCTCACTAGAATCAAGTTGGTCAAAATATTTTCTAAAAAATAAGTTATGAACTAGAAGAATACTTTATTCATGAGTTTTTAATACTAAAAAACTATTGAAAGTTTATGAAGCACACCAAAAATATAGTACAGTAAAGTGGTGTTTTCCCAACATCTAGAAAATAAGTAGAACAATTTGTATTCTGTCAGTTTTTCAGAACACTATGAAAGTATCCAATAATCTCATTCAATCATCAAAGATATCATTCCCAAACTATAGGCAGTTGAAGCTTGAAGGTTCTTGCATGCCTGAGGATTGAAAAATAGAATGTATGAAGTTTTTTTTGGAAAGAAACTATCCACACTAAAATGGGAGGATAAAGTAAAATGACCAACCTTTAAGAAGCATGAAATTATGATGCACACAATGAGATTGATCGATTGAAGTTTGATTGAGCCTAGTGTTTTTAAAATATATAGTAGTTACAAGCCACTACATAGCATATAGTGTTTTGAGTTGGATAATTCTCTAGGTGAAATAGGGAATACCAATATGGGTGTTGTGAAAGTCATGATTTAGCTTTAGAAAAAGGGAATAAAAAAGGAAAATAAAATAGATAGAAGGTATGGACCACACTACATTTTGTAAACCAACATCCGAGAGTAGGTGTACTGGTATATAATTTTCCATGTGATGTTTTAGGTGGGAGAAGAGAGTTTTCCTGGTGAGATTTGGAATATGTGAGGTGTAGTTTAAAGGCAGTGTGGGTGAGCATAGTACCCTGATATGAAGCTCGTAATATAAGTGAGTCAAGTAATATATTTGTGGGTAATTTGAGAGAGATTATAGCCTAAGCTTGTGAGTTCCCATTAAAATTATAAATATGGGTAGGTTCTTTAGATTATGAGATATAGGAATTGGTAGTGTTTCTAGATATATGATGTAGAAATAGAGTCGTCTTATAATTTTTAGGTTAAAATCACTCGTAATCCTTTTTTATCATGGTTAGTCTTTTTGATAAAGATCAGTTGGATCCATTTCCATATAAGATTCATATATATTTTTTAATGATTATGCATATTAGTGTCTTATATTGTCATATATAGGATGGTATGAGAGTGGGTAGATGCTTTTAGTTAAAGTAATGACTCCCAAGTGGTGGGTGATTGTGTGTTTCACCTTATAAATAGTGATATTTTAGGATTTTTTTTAAAATAATACACCATGGTTCTTCTAGGAAGATGATACCGATATACACTAGGATCATAATTGGTTTTTTAGGCTCATAATATGGGATTTTATAGTGTGAAACTCGTGGGATAATTATATGGGTTCTATGATTGGTAGGTATGGGTGTGTGTGATCATTAAATTTAGATGAGACCAAGGTAGTACACATCGGTTGTGCGTTGGGTTATTTGGTTGTGAATTAGTGAGTGGCTTGGTATGGGATGAGTAACAATTTTGAGAAAAAAAGTTGGGATTGTTTTCCTTATGTTTGATGGAAATGGAAAATGTCCCTCTATGTTGATTGGTTCATTAGAAATGGATCAAAATGTGGCGACATGGTTCATTCACACTTGATCCTAGAAAATATTTTCCTAGATTGGGAAGATAATAGCTTGTGAGGAGTCACACATGTTTGATATTGGAACCTATCATGAATTGTTCTCAAGGTGTGGTGTAATAGAATCCATACAGTGGTATGTTCCCCATTGTCCATTGAAGCGTATGAACCTCGATATGGATGGAGTTCATGGGGATTTAGAGGTGGGGATTCTTGATTATCCTGGGAAGGGTAGAGATTAATGATTCATGTTGGATCTCATATATTGGTCAGTCAAGAACATATGATTAGTATATGTAGTAATGGATAGGAAATGGGAATTAAATATTAGTGTTTTTATTAATTTGGGATATAGTAAAGAAACCCTATAGTAGGTCGTGTATTATCGATTGCAGATGTACAACCCTATGTTTGTAGGGATATAGGTGTTATGGGATCGATCCATCATAGAGGATTTTAATCCTCATGATTTATATTGTGATGATTTTTTCAATAATCTTCAAGAAAAAGACATGTGTTTATGGGTGAGATAACATTGTCTATAAAAGTGAATGGTGGATGGAAGGCCTTGGGATTTGTTAATAAATATCTAAGATGACTCAGAATTAAATTTTTTACTTGTTTAAAGGTAACAATATGTTTATATAGGATACATAATGGTAAAGTAATAATTAAGCTATCTATATAAAGGTTACTAGAGATAACCTTCATAAATCTAATATCGTTTTGAATATAGCTATTTAAAGGTGAGACCATGTTTCTAACTCTGTGTAATGGTAACATGAATTATACTGAGCTGTGTAAAGGTACTTCAAAATACTACAAATCTACATAAAGGTATATTATGAACAACATTGGATATATAAGGGTTATTTGTGAGTTTAATTGGATGCATAAATTCAACCCTGGACTAATATTGGTTACATAAAGGTCATCTGGTGGCTGCATTACCTAGGTAAAGGTAGAATAAAATCTATGTTAAGGAAACTCTGAATAACTAAAGGCTACCAGAAGGTAAGTATGGAAAACTAGTACATGTTAAATGGTAATGATAAAGTTATGAAAGCTAAATAAGGGTTATTTGGAAGTTCAGTAAAATAATATTGAGTTGTTTAAAGTTTACTCTAGTCTACATAATGGGATGATTGAATTTTAATAATTCATTTAAAATAAATGATATATTAAAAATATTCATTATAGTATGCTCATTACTGAATAAATAATCAAAATAATAAAAATAGATTATGATCCTATATTCTTAATGTGAATAAATATTCAATATGAATAAATTTAAATTAGTGTTGAGATGAATACCTTATTATAATAAGTAGAGAAATGAGGGCGTTACCACACTGTAGTGTATTACCATTGGGAGTTTTAGTGACTATATTGAGTTTGTAATTTACCAATGTGAAATGGAAGGTGTATAATGAAAAAAAATGTGATTTGTGACATTACTAAAAATTTAGTTGAACCCCTAAAAGATACAAAAAAAACAAAATGTGACAGTCAATTTGAACGAGAAACCATAAAGATAAAACAAAACACACCTCTTGAATCTCATGTGTCATGTGGGGCCATAGCTACAACCTCTGTTCGATACGGAAGAGTCCTACAAAAAATAAAATTTATGAAGATAATTATAATTAATGTAATAATAAATAAATTCAGTATAAAATGGTGTCATAGGATCCTATACAGCATCACCTCGATTTACATATTTCTGCAATGCTCTAACCTCAGCTAACAGCTATGCATTTACCTCCTCGAAATCATGCATTCGTGCCTCCAAATCTGTCACCTATTGTGTGATCCCCCCAACAGAAATATCCATAGCCTCATCATGTGAAACTATAGAATGATAAATCCCTATTGTATAATTAAAACTATAACCATGTCCGTCACAACCAATTATGCGATGGAATATCTCATCCCTTCACATGGAAAGTTATCATTGGTCCTATGGCAGCTATGATAACTTAGCCTCAAATTGATCTTGTGTAATATATAAATATAAATATATATGTATATACAGATATATGTAATTATTGATAATTAATACAAAAACTTACTATAAGAGCTGCAACCTCTAGATCATTTCAATCACAATTCATCATCCACACTGACATTTTATCATTTGGTGCACCTTTCTCCCATAATTGTATACCAATAATATATAAATATAGAAAAAAATCCATATTAATAATAAATTTTAAAAGTGAATAATAAATACATCATGTCGAATCTGGGACATGTGATGAGTCCTAAGCTTTTGAGGTGGTCCCTGGAACACATGATTCATTGAATGGAGTGTTTCCACCTCCTACATTCAATTAATTAAAAAATAAGAATTGTAAAATGCTACACATTATTTGAAATATATAAACCAAAATAAATATACTCACGGTTTCATCCTCAGTGGACCAATATGAAACTAACTCAAGCCATTGAGATAGGAGAGACCCTCTCAGGACTCTATCAAAAATGTTAGGGGCACCCACATTTGGTACCCAGTGATCCCTCTTGACTCTCCCTTTATTATCTTTCTATATTTTATGAAATGTTTTCATACACACTGGCTGAAAATAATTGGGTAACACTCTCAGATTATTCTATTTAAAAAAACATTCACACATATTAGCATTTTTTAAACATATCTAAGAAACTAAAATAATACTCTTACCTAAACTTACCTCTATATCTAGTCTAATGTATCCTGGATAATGAAGAACAGTAATGTGTATTCAATAAAAATTATTGTGGGTCATGTATGATATGACCCAATTAGAGAACAAATAAATGGTAACCCACTTCTATAGGATGGTATCTCTTGTAAAATTATACATCAAGGGTTGTGTTGGAATTCCAAGATAAAATACCATGGCCAGGGACTCTCCTAAGATAGGAATAAGCGGTCGACTCTAATCCTATTGAAAAAAAATCATACATAATTAGAAATATGTGCATATATATGTTTAATGATTAATTAAAAAATAAACACATTTAAATTCATACATACCTCGACCCTTAAATGTAGATGGATTTCTGAAATGATGTGGATCTGGTGCATGTTCTCCTAACATGCCTGCAACCATAGAAAGAATTTTTAATGAAAGGATTCAATTCCTATTACAGTGCCATATAATGTGAACTACAAAGGACTTGTTTACTTTTTTATTTATTTCACACATATTTCATCAAATATAAAGGGGTGTTTAATTTTAATGATGATATTTATAGTTATAAACAACTACTATAGACACATCAAAATAAAGAGTTCTTAGAGTCACAGGTGGATATTATCAACAACATAAACCACATATTAGAACAAGATACAACAATAATTGAAGATGGAAAGATACAAATGGATATTCTCCCACTGGAGAGATTTTGGGGTGATGAATTTCTATATTAAAGAAAATATATATTTCATGGGGGTATATTGAATATTTAGTTTTTGTAAGAGATCTAGGAGGATTTATATATCAACACTTCTGGATTATGTGAATAAATCACTTAACGATCTGTAAGTGTATTTGAAAAAAGAATAATTTCACTTGTATAAAATCCAAGGGAAGAAAATCCAGAAGAAGGCCATCAAAAAATTTGGTACTCCTATCTAGATAAATAAATTTTATTCAATATGAATATGTGTATTTGATTCTAACTCTATAGAGGATGCTCTATAAAAATCTTAAGATACTGATTTTATATCATCTGGTATATTGAGAATGAAGCAACTTCTTCATGTAATAAATACAAAGGTTATTGGAGCAACCAATATGAAGACATTAAAGGTTTCAAAAATGAAGTGGACCTCTTAAAGAAAGAAGGACAGAAGTATTGTTCACTCATAGTATACTTGGAAGAAGATAATAAGATGATGATGAAGAAAAAAAGTGATTTTTTTGAATAAATAATTCAAGAATAGAAATATTTTATCGAAAAGAAGAAACAACAAAAGGTATTCATGATTTTCCTCATGGAACAACATGAATTATAGGTAAATACAACATATAATCAAAGGAATTTTCAAATTTTGAATTTATAGGGGAAATTAAGAGAACAGTTGTTATGGATAAAGAATTATGAGGAGGATATTTATACCATAATGAATATGTAATAAAATAACAAATCACTTGTGAAAACTACCAGCAGCAACTTGAAAAGAAACAATCAGGTTTCAAGAAATATATAGTATAGATCTGAAGTAACTAAAGTAAGAGGAATTTAAGAAATTATGGTGATGAAATACTATTTTTATGGGAGAAATAGACACACTATGAGTGTTTTTAAGGAAGATATACATGTTAATGATGAAGGAAGACCTACTCCAACTATAATTAAATCAGAATAACAAATTTGGTGTGATCCTATTAGAAAAAATAATATTTGTTCTTACACCAGTCATGTGGAAAGGTAATGCTGCAATAGGGATAAAAATAATTATATCATATCCTTCTCTACTATAATTAGATAGTAGAATGGGTGGATAAGTGAGAGTTCTATCTTAACTAGATACAGATGGAGAAGAAAAGAAAATTTGGTTCACCTAAACCCATACCCAATAAGAAGGATAATTATAAGATAAGAAAGAAGAATAATATTCCTAAAGTATCTCTAATGGATTTTTCACAACAATCACTACACAAGGAAAATAAGGTTGTGATAAAAGGAACTAAAAATATGAATGATATTGTTTCACTGAAAAAAGGGTTTAGTTTTTTGTAAGATGACTCTGAAGAAAGTTAGTAAGGATTTCACCAAACTCCAAGGGTAGTACATACTAAACAACTTATATGGAAGGATAGAAATAAAATATAGAGAAATATACTTAGAATAAACTACACAATTCATTTATTTAAGAAGGTAAAATTTCCTAATAAGTTGATTCTCACAAAAGAAGTGTATTCCAAACCAAACAAAGAAGAGGTATATTGACAAAAAATTAATGGAGATGCCAATTGGGTTGAAAAAATCAATCATCAAATGATTCCACACCTTTATTGATAGAGGAGGCCTAATAATGAGAATCCAATAATGATTCAATTCATTTGGATCAAAGAGATATCAAAAAGATATCAAGCATCAATGGAAAACCATGACCAATAATATCAATTAGTGTGGTATCATGGATAATAAATTAAACAATTACACTACATGGGGGATACGATTAACATATTACAGTTATTATTTTATTATCATATTTTATATATATATTTGTTTTATGTGTTTTATTATATAAATATTATAGGAATTTTTTTATATTTTTATGAAAAACAATTCCTTTAATTATTTTTAATCTAATTCATGTAATTTATTGTGCATGTATATGTCAAAGTTAGAGACAATAAATATATAAAAAATAGTTAAATGGTCCAAAAAAGTTAAAAAAACAAAAAAAAATTAAACCAAAGAGTGGTAAAACAATCATACCTTTCACTAAACATGAAAATATTCTGTTTCTCCTTTAACAGTCTCTCTAAACCAATGAATATCTTCTTTATGTTGAACTACAGTATATTAGTCATGCTATTATGAAAAAAAGGAAACTGTATTCGGTCCATATCATTCAATTAATAACACTCATCGCCATTAAATTTTCATATAAACTTTCCAATTATGATTATATGGAAAGGTAATAAAGAAAATTTTCCATACTTATGATGTCAAAATGAAAGTTCCGTTACTAAATCGTTTATCTCTATATAAAATATTGTTAAAATTCACCAATGTAAACTGATATTGATTGACTTTACTTTCACAGACTAGATTAACCCAATTACACTTTAAAAATATGTATTTCAACCTATGTCCATATACAACTTTAGTGATGTATTTCAATTTACCATAGTAATAACCACAATCGATAGATAGACAACCAATTCCATTATTTTGTGTTTTAATGTGAAATTGAAATCCATTAGAATCTAAAGTTTTTTAACAAAAATATATTATAAATGTAACCATAGCTAGTTGGTTAAATTATTTAGTTAGTGTAGGGTCACCTAACTTCCACAGGTTACGGACCTATATATTTCAAAATTTTCAATAAAAAGTTATAAAGAAAAAAATTAGTATTATACTTTAATCATAATGAAAATCCATTTATATGTACAAAATCCTTAATCCAATCATGAAATGATGTGTAAGGGACTATTGAATTTGATAATCACTCATATGATACATCTCTTATTTTATCTCATTAATGAATTTCCTTCAAATGATAATGCCATGTTTAAATGAACAACTTTCTATATGAAAATAGAATATATAAAATTTAAACAATAAAAGTTATAAGACACTTACTACATCAATGGTACAGTTGATTGATTATTTAAGAAGATATATTGAGGATATTGTATCCACTCAATGTTGTCTAAATAAAATATATTTCCTTCTCTAAATAGACCATCATGAATCTGAGAGAGCTTATCTAAATTTATTTCAACATCCATAAGATATTATACACAAAAAGTAATACACTCATCCATCAAATAACCATTTGATATCGATGCCTCTAGATGATCTCTATTATGTACAAACCATTTCATTGTATTTAGATACCACTCAATAGGATACATCCACCTAAATTGCATTGGACTATTAGTCATTACTTCAATGGTTAGGTGCACTGTCAATTGAACCATAACATCGAAAAGTGGTGGTGAAAATAGTTTCTCCACATGATAAAGTGTAAGTAAAATTCTATCTTAAAAAATTTTTAAATCACTCATTCATTGATTTCCTAAAAAAATATAAAAAATTACCCATCTCAATCAACGTTTGAACAACATTGGGAAATAAAAAATCATGAATTTTGATTGGAATCAACTACTGAAGTAGTATGTGATTGTCATGAATTTTTAACCATTAAAATGTATTGCTCATCACATTC
This sequence comes from Viscum album, assembly GCA_963277665.1. Lineage (NCBI taxonomy): Eukaryota > Viridiplantae > Streptophyta > Magnoliopsida > Santalales > Viscaceae > Viscum > Viscum album. The sequence continues at coordinate 346,577,541 of OY728141.1, forward strand.
ACACACTAGGAAATATTATAATACTAACCATCAGGCACCTTGAGTATCTTCAAAATGGAAAGAAATGTATCTTTCTCTTTTTTTCTTAAATTATACTATACAGCAAGAATGTATGCCTCATTTCCCTCACCCAATTATAAATTAAATTATTTCCTAAAACACATTTCTTCAAAATCACATTGCATATTGACATAGTCCTTTGATTTTACAATGACACTTAAAATGGTCCATAATATATTATCACAAACATTTTTTTCAATGTGCGTGACATCCAAATTATGCCTTAGCATGTTATTTTTTCATCAAGGGAGATTAAAAAATACTATTATTCTTCCAATTTTGATTGTACTATCTACTTACACCTTGAATATTTGGTAATGTATCAGCCACTAAATCCTAAAATTTATATATCATATGGTTTTTTTCTTCCTCAAATTGTGATAATATTTCTAATCATTTAATGACCTTTGGTGTTGGGTTGAATTCTCTAGAACCATTAAATTTCACTTTGTCCTTTATAAACCTGTGATAAGGGGGACAAAAACTTCTATGAACCATGTATAAAACTTTTTTACAATGCTTAATCCATGCATAATTTTTACTTTTATTATATAAAGGTAAATAAAGTTCTCTTTTCATTCTCCAACTTGACAAATTTCCATAAGTCGGGAATTCATTGATTTTCCACAATAAAGCAGCCTTTAGTTTGAACATTTCATTCATTTCACAGTCATAATTCATCACATCATCACCCCAAAATTCATTTAACTCATCAATAAATGGTTAAATGTAAACATAAATCTTATCCCACGGACTTCTAGGTCCATCAAATAGAGTGTAAAGTAATAGAAATTTTTGTTTCATAAAAAGCCATAGAGGAAGATTATATGGAACCAACACCATGGGCCATGTATTATGAGTTGCACCAACCATAGACCTGAATGGATTAAAACTGTCTACTTATAACCCAAATAAGACATTACGACTATCTTTAGAAAAGTCAGAATGTCTCTAATTGAAATATTTCCATGTAAGAGAGTTCGTCGGGTGGGTTAGCATATCACTTTCCTTATTTCTTTCCACATTCCATCTCATTAATTGAGAAAATTTAAATTACATAAATGATCTTTTCAACCTTGAATTTAGTGTAAAGTAAATAATTTTCTTTACGGCAATTGATTTCCCCTATTTCACAATCTTAGTTTGATTAGTCTAATTTCCCCTATTATCTTTCTACCTGGAAGAGTAACAAACCATACAATTATCCAAATTAACAGTTTTCATTATAAAAATCATACTGTTTTTTGCACATGTATCTATGGTATCATATGTAAAACCTAAGTTCTCTATCAACTTATGAGCATGATAATATGACTCAATATTCATAGCATCAATAGGAAGTACTTTTTCAATAACAACAACAACATATAGAATGATGTATCTAACCACTAATTAAAATTATTCAAATGTAACAACTCCATGAAAAATGATAATTTACTGTAAGTAGTACACCCAGAATATAATTTCATTTGTGAATCATCAATTATTTCATAAAACCTCAATGAATCGAAATCTAAACCAGAGCGTGGATTGATCTCACTGGTCTCAATATTCCATATTTTAATGGCTTTAGGAGCTATCCCATGTACCATTTCGGTAATCATTTCATGCATTGGATTAGTCTTCCTCACATCAACATCTATCTGAACTATTTCTATACAATGAAAATGAATATATTCTTCCCCATGATGAGTCAAACACTTATAATTTTTAATAAACCCATTCAATAATAAGTTATCCCTCATGGTATCTCATACGAATTAATATCTGTTTTCACATTTTATATATGGAAACCTGATATAGTTAATTTAAATCCTCTAGTGAAATCAATAAACTTCATAATGCCTTCAAAATATTCTCTAGAAGTTCTATTTGGAAGCTCAATCCAACTCTTGTCAATATTTTTATCTATACAACAAGTTTTAAAATTTACATAAGACATCATATTGGATTAATTTTTATAATTTCAAATCACAAAATATATTTAAAATCAAGACTAATAAATTTTATTTGTACTTTAATTCATACTCATCCAAAAAAAACTAAAAAATGACACAATCATTGCATTATAATCAATTAAGTATACATTATATTTTTTAAAGACTTATTTTTTACATGACTAAATATTTTGTAGAGAGGTCCTTATAAAACATTTCCTGATAAAACAAATATTTTTAAGAGAAATAAAATTTTTATCAAAAGAATATATAAAATAAAACTCAACTAAGATATATTTTTGTTATGAAATGTGAATTGTTTTTGTTAAATTTGTTAATAGATAAAGAAATTTTAATATCTAGTTAAAGGACAAGTAAATCTAAATACAACATTCAGTATCAATTATAATGTATGAATAAATATATTTTCAAGAAACACATTTTCAAGAAATTTTAAAACACTTACACAAAATAATTTATCAAAAAGGATATGTACTCTAAGAGGTTTTTAAGAAGTACTACTAAATAGAGCCTAAATATACATTTATTTTTAAAAAAAATCACATAATTTTCGTATAAATTTTAGAATAAACCCACTTAAATAAGATAAAAACACATTTTCAAGAAATTTTCAAACACTTATACTAAATCATTTATCATAACCATTAAGAACTATCAGTATTTTTTAGTCATGTCGACACATTATCATTTCTTTACTAAACACATAAAAATATTCCCTAAATCTCAAGATAACTATGTATATAATGAATTACATAAACTAAATTAATATAAATAATGTATTTTCAAAGTATAATGATATCAGGATATATAATATAATATATAATTTTAATAATTAAAACATTAAAAACATAATTAAACATTGTTGATTAACACATATGTTAATAAAAAATATATTGTTAAAAAATTCTAAACATTAACACATGAAATGTTTTTCTAGAAATATAATTCCAAAAAACATCAATAACATTTAATTCCAAAAATAGAACAAAAATTTTATAAAAAACATTTATTCAAATAAAACATTGACTCTTAAGATTAAACATAATTCCAAAATTGAAAAGAAATTATTCATAAGTAATATTTAAATTATTTTTAAGTGAAGATATATAAATTAAGTAATACGAAATTTATCAAAACAAATAATATAGAAATGAAATTACCAATACTAATAGTAGTTTTTTCAAAGTTGTGTACCTCAGGGTGCCTTAGAGAGTGGTGTGGTGAGGCGTACCTGGAGTACATCATCATAGGTGAGGTGAGGAAACCTCATTGAGGAATTCCAAAGGTGTGTGCCTTACACGGAAACCTATGAGGAGCTAAGGTATAAGGCACTATAATGGCGCACCCCCTAAAAAAATCAGACCTCCTTTCTAAAAAGTTGTGGAGACATGATGGAAATTGGGGTGACAGTGGGATGGAAATCGAGGGCTACATGGGAAGAAAATCGGTGGCGAGGGTGGAAATCATGGTTATATGGGATGGAAATTGAGGCTCCTTTATGAACAATGGCAGCTTTAAGGGTGTATATTGGGGAAGGGGAAGGAAATCAGGGTACCACTAGATAGAAATAAGGGATAATTCCTAAAAATGTATGGTCATAAGGGGTGGGATGTTAAAAGCATTAAACATAACATTTAATGAATTAATTAAAAAGTAACTGAATGGAACTCTATAAAAAATAGACAAAAGCTCTAAAAAATACACAACACAAAGCAGCAAATTCACTTGGCAGCTGTAGCAGCAAATGAACTGGGTTGTAAATGCACTGGGGTTGAAGATACTATGATTGATTATTTTATTATGGTTTTGTTAAAAGTTATCTATATATATTTCAATTTTTATTATTTTTATTTAATTTATGTTCTTTTTAATTTAAAGTATTGTTGAAATTCTATGCATATTTAATTACTTTTTGGGTTGCGCGTTAGTTTCAAGAGGTGAACACCTCACGCCGCACCTCACCCCACATCCCCAAGAGGAAATTGCACCTTATTGTGCCACATGCATTTTAAAACACTGGCTATAAGTATTTCCATCACTATGGTAACCATCTGTAAGCCCATATTAAGACACCATGAGATCTAAAATGTGCCTCTTGCTAAGCTAGAGTCTACTAACTGGCGACATGGGTTAAATAATACAACATTATATGGATATACCCACTATATCCATATCTTCAATAATGTAAATGTAAATATTCATCCATAACCGGTGTAATATTACGTTAAAATGTAAAAAAAATAAAATGGTAAACTAATAGTAAAAAATATTACACATCATAATATAATAAAATTAATACATGAGGATCATATATTCATTTATCAAAATAATTATTTTATAGTTAATAAATCATAAAAATCATGTAATAAAAACATTAATAAAATATATGTGATTGTACTATAAATCATTGTCCTAGCCTCATATTTATCCTCTCTTCCTAGTTGGGATGCTCCGGCTCATTAACATGTGCTACAATGCATGGTCTACCTCAAACAATGCATGAAATACATGGTATTAATGTGAAACATAATAAGAAACCACTAAATAGTACCCTACTAATAACAATATATATTTATCTTCATGTAAAAAAATAAATGACTATCATAAATCACATCCCGAATACTCCAATCATAACATCAGGTGATTGAGATTCCACCTTGATAGTCTACTTATATAAGCTTAAAATAATGAATGAAATAGGATATATTTTCACATAGTCAAATAAAATAGATTCAATTTGAATAAAAATATAAATTCTTATCCCTATGATAAATTGATTCTTGTATCACCTGACATGGTATGATAGGTATATCACTATAATAATATGTGATATAGAGTCCATTTTCCCATATTGTAATATGTTTAGGAATATCCTTAGGATACTGACTAGTGAATTGTTTACTTAGTAGCCTATGAGGGACATGGTATTAAACTTTAGATACAATGAGATATAAATTTAACTCCTTAAAACTCATCATCAACTAGACATAACATTGGAATTGTTCCTAAACCATAATATTTCATAAATTAATCTTCCTAAATATGCCCTCAGTTAACTTGGTACTAGTGCAGAGAAATAAAAATCATCATAGTCAGGGAATATAAGTACATTGGTTGGTCAAGTACTCATAATCATGGAAGAATATTCATCTTATGTGTGTGTTTGGTTAAATGTACAAGAAATATTTTCCCTGATTACTACCTAGAATAAATTTATGTATTGGAAATATGAAATATAAGAATGGATCATAGATTTTATGTAATTTGTCACATCAAATTGGATTTAAAATAATGGTGTTCATATTGGTCGCACCAAATTTGAAAGACATGTGAGGAAAAAATGATAAAGAAATTTATTTTAAAAAGACTAAATAGTCAATAAAAACAAATCATGCAATTTGAGTGATGAAAGTTCCTAAAATAAAAACTCTAAAACTGAAATTAGGGATTACCTGATAGCGCAACAGATCTGGAACCAAGTGAATGTAGAGGTGGAGTCATAGGTCAGGTGATATGTGATGGAGGGGAGGAGTTGAGGGAATATGGGTGGTGTGAGGATCCTAGAGTGGCTGTGGTGATGGTAGAGGTATGAGAAGAGGGAGTAGGGGTTTAGGAGACAAAGGAGGAGGTGGTGAGCGGGTTAGGAAGGGAGAGGGAGTTGGAACAAGAGGGATTCAGAGGTGGAGTCGGATGTAGTGAGGGAGAGGATGGGAAGAAGAGGTAGGTTTTTCTAAGGGGGGACTCAGTGCCTTTTTATCACTGGTAAAGATTAGTTTTATCTGTGCTCATTATTTTAGCGTTGATAAATATAAGTTTTATCAGCACTTATTATTTTAGCGCTAATGAAACAACTCATTATTAACAACTTTTTAAAAGTGATAAAAACCCTTACCTATATTTTAAATGAAACCCAAACATATTACTCTATCCTCAAACTGTTCTAGATCTCATGGAACTAAAGATTTTTCATTACCCTCCCATGAACATCTCAGGTGAATGGACACTTTCAAAACCCATGGTAAGTGACTTGTGATCTGTTGCTCCCCCTCGAGCATCTGTGTGTTTGTTTTTATTTTAAAAAAGGGAATGAATGGTGTGTACAATATATTATTTTTCCTCAATATACCTCACTGAGTCTCCACACAATATCCCTCTCATTAACATTTATTTCACTAATTCATTATAATTTATCATTCTGATTACATTTATCTCCTAGTTATGCACCGTAAAAACTCTTCCCACTTATTATGTAAGGTGGTGACTAAAAATGATAGTTAGGAAGAGTTTGTTTAGTGGATCAATGGTAATTATATCCAAGTTACAAGTATCCCTCCTTCACCCATGGATTAAAATCAAAAAATTATTCCCATTTACTTCCATTACCAGGTAGAATAACCATAGTCATTTTAATATCTCCTTATTTGTTTATAATTTTTATAGGAATTATGAAATGAATTTAATTTAGTTTGTATGATTAGTTCTAATTTTTTATATTTATAGATCTTGATAAAAATTATTTCATGATACTTTTGATACTTATAAACATAGTCATTATTTATATGCTTTATTTTTTTAATATTGTTCTTAATGATTTTATCTTGTTATGGCATTAATAAGTTTTAATATTTTTTTAATATTTTTTAATATTTTTTAAAATTCTTATTATATATATATTTTATGTATACAAATTTGTTATATATTTTACACATGTGATATGGTATGAATACATGGTCTATTCCCAAGGATTATGGATACACATTAGTACATGAGATATTGATGGTGCATAAGAGGTTTGCATGCAAAATGAGTGGTGTGTAAGTAAAGATCGGGTGGGACTATTGAAGGGAATTTTAAGAATCTAGTATTACACAGACCATGATAATTGGATAATGAGTATTATGATATCAAAATACCATATCTCATGTTAAGAGATTATACTAGATTATATGAATAATGAACTATCACATACAAAAGAACTTGGCATTACAATAAAACCAAAACATGGGTGGTTTAAATTGCTTACATGTCATCAAAATTTTATATTACATCATAACCCAACACATATTACATTACCACAAATGGATTATGAATATTTTGACATAGGAGATGTCATTTCTCTAACACCAATGTAGATAACAAATACAATGCAACAAGACATGCATTGTGATGCTTGTCTCCTCCACTGCTTTTGAACCCGAACCTACTACACTACATGAAGAGTATTGAACACTAGTTTATCTTATTGATATTGTACTTAATTATATAACAATTAATGGTAATTTAATTCATTTAAAGGTTCTTGATGCAGGATCAATGGATTTTTTTAGTTCATAAAAATGATAGTGGATTTATACAGTGCTTTACCAAACCGAAGAAGAAACGTTTTCTTGCATTGTTTGTTAATGAGGGAATTAAATTAAGATTACATTGATATAAATATAGATACATTATTTCATATCTTCTCAAAATGATATGTGAATATTGAAATGGGATGATTTTTATCTATATCTACAAATGAATCCATCTATAAGGACAAAGGGTTGTTCAGGAACTCAAACTCTATATCTTGAACTTGGTTTTTAAATTTTGTTCTTAAAAATGGGATTCTCCAAAAATGTATTCTCAAAATTTTTAAGTCCTTTAAAATTAAAATTCCCTAGTTTTATTGTTTTACTTTCATTCCATGTTTTATAAAAGGTGATTAAATTTTTTAAATCCTTTTTATAATGATAGTGATGGTTTTTATACCTATTGGGTTGTTTAAATTTTTTTACTTTGATTTAAGAGATGTTATGATTTAAAGTGGAATGTGTTATTTGATTAATTTAATTACTTGGCATGGGTTTTTAAAGGCCCCTTTGATAAAATGTGAAATTTCTGAAATGGGAATAGAACATTGGAACTCCACCTCAATACTTATGGTTCATTTGATTTAAATTAAATAGATTCTTAAAATATTTAGTTCTGAAGACCATGTGACTGGGCCCTATCAACGTTTTCATCATCTAAAAAAAGATAAAATTCAGCTCCTAATCATCCTGTCACTGAAACACCACCTATCCCACCACTTACCGAGTGGATAAATGAATAAACACCAACTCATCCCTCTTTTTGATTTCAATTTCTCACTTCTTTTTTGAGATATTTTTTTTCAATTTAATCATTTGACATATAATTGAATTAATCCTAAATGAAATATCTGCATTTTAAAATAGATGAAAATTTAATTATATTCTTTGAAATTTTATATATATTACACATTTATTTCCTTCAATGATTTTCACCATTATAATACAATATCGACACACATCATTATGCTCTTATTATCTTAGAACAATTTATTTATATAGCTTAAATGATTCTATAAGAATGGACTTTTATGGGTTATAAGATCATACTTTTTGCGTATTTATTTAATTTTTTAAATATTAATATTATTGAATCAAATAGGATGAATATGAATCAAAAATGGATGGATTCCAATCGTATGATAAAATATTATGAGGATAGAGTGAAAGAGTTCATCAAGTTTAAAAAATATTATGCATATAAACCTTCCCAAATCCTTTTTACATGTTTATTCTATTGTTATTCAAAAAAAATTAGTCCATTAGAGTTGGAATAACACTTGAGCTATCATGGAATAGACTGAATTTATAAATTTTGAAATAAACATGGGAAAAAATTCTATGTAGTTGGGGAATGGGATAAAAATGTATTTTATGGATCATTTTATTTTATTACAACTATGAATAATGAATAATATCATATTGAGGATATGATTATATATGTGAGTGATGAAGAAGATCGTATTGAGGAAATGAAAATGAAATTTGGAGATAAACTTCATGATTGTCCAAAATTATGTGAGATGTTAAAGAGTTTTGAAAATACTCCATTGTATGTTGGTTGTACTAAATATACATCATTATCAACCATATGGAAGCTAAATAATTTCATAGTTGGAAACATATGGAGTGGCATCAGTTTTACTGAACTACTTTCTCTCTTAAATGATATACTCCTAGAATATAATTATATTCATTTCCAAACATATGATGCTAAATGAATTCTACATTAAAAATGTATGATCTCCGAAAGAATACATGCCTATCCAAATTAATGTTTACTATTTCATAAGGCTACATATCACTTAAAAAAATTCCCAAAGTGTGGTGATTCTCAATACAAGAAGGATAAATCAGGTCCTACGAAATTTGTATGGTTCTTTACGATAATTACAAGGTTTAGGCACCTATATTAAAGTGAGGAGACTACAAGGCCATTTACATGAAATGCATATATAAGAAATAAATATGTAAAGATTTATCACCAGGAGGACTCTCCTTAGTATAATAGAATTGATCACGAGTATCTTGAATTTAGAAATGATTTGAAACCTTCATCTTGTACTATCTATATATGGAGTTAATCCTTTTGGTTTTCAAAGTAGCACTCATATTACATGGTCAGTTGTGTTGGAATATTATAACTTTCCAATGTGGTTATGCATGAAATTAAAATAAATTATTTTATCTTTCCTTATATCAGGACTAAAACAAGTGGGTCATGATATTGATATTTATTTGGATCCATTGATCAAAGATTTTAAATTACTATGGGATTTTGGTGTTACGTTGTATGATGCTTACAAAAATGAATATTTCATGTTGATAGTCATGTTGTACAGGGTGATAAATGTCTTCTTACTTATGGAAATTTTTTAGGATATAGAATTAAAGGAACTCATGGGTGTCCCATTTATGAAAAAGGTACATTTTCAATTAGGTTGAAACATTCATCGATGACTGTGTTTTTAAGACATCACAAATTTCTACCCCAATGAAATATGTAACAATCTTAGTCAACATAATTAAATGGGAATTTAGAAGATGGTATAGGATTATCTTCACTAACAAGTGAGAGACTATTTAAGAAATTCAAATACATGGACACTACTTTTGGTAATCCTTTTTTGAAAAACCTTACAAAAACCAATTTGAAAAAGAGATTAGTTGTTTTTTAATTAGCATACTAGAATTTTTTGTACGTCATGTATTTTATTGATGTTATATAATTTGGAAAAAATGTATGTGATAATGTCATTGAAACATTACTAAATTCACCCTGAAAATAAAAGGATGGAATTAAGCCTAGGTTGGACATGATTGACATGAGGATATGGGAAGATTTGGTGCCAGTGAAGAGTGAAAAATAGGTTTTCCTTCCTCCATCTATTTACACTCTTTACAGGAAAGATAGATATTGGTTTTTAAACATATTTAATGATGTAAAGGTTCCAAAGGGTTATTCATAAAATAATAATAATATCATTTCAATGACTAATTTAATTTTAAAGGGTCTAAAATCACATGATTTTTGTAATGTCCTGGTTCTGGAAGCCGCCCAGGGGTGCCCCATACCTGGTTGGTCACATGGCCTCAAGCGCATTTCCCCAAATGCTAGAGGCTTCCAACTAGTGGTGAGGGCCTTGGGTGTGATAGTGGGGAAACTATTCCCTTATTATTAGAGTAACGTAGCATAAATAATAGATTACAATAGAAAAAGTAGTAATAACATGAAAGAAGTAAACAGCGGAAGTAATAAAAAATTGGAGCACACATATATAAATGATGCATGATACATATGTCTAGGAAATCATCCAAACAAGTCACAATATCAGAATACAGTGCTAAACTGAAGTACAAGGAAAAAAATAAACTCCAGCAGCATCACAAGCCTCATCTTGATCTCATGCTCTCCAGCTTCATAGCAATCAAATACCTGATGTAGAAGGGGGATTTCCCTTATCTAGACCTACAACAATATAATCTGTTTGGGCCCAAAATCCTGACCCAAATAGGGTGTGAGATGAATCGCAGTAGAAAACCACCCAAAGATCTGTGCCTAACAGTCAGTGAATATATGTGGTAGGAAAAATGTAAAATGAAGCAATAAACAAGGAAATGCTCAAAGTAAACAATCCCGCAATTTAAATTACAATCATTTTCATTTATTAGTTAAGAAACTAACAATCATAAGAAACCCTAGGGGAATTAATCACAGCCTAACCCCTTCGGTTCAACCAAAAAACAAAAGAAACCCTATGGGAAGTACTCATAGTCTAACCCCTCTAGTTCAGCTTTAGAAAAGACACTCTAAGGAAGCACTTGCCTTAAATTCCCCATGTGGTCTCATATCAGTGACTATAGACACTCTATGGAAGCACTCAATGTCCAATTCCCCATGGGGTCTTACAACGAGGAACTACAGACACTCTGAAGGAGTACTTATATCCATCCCCCATATGGTCTCACAACGTGAAGTAACTAGAAACTCTGGAGAATCCCTTAACATCCATTCTTTCTATGGTCTACTACATCAGTTTCTCGAATCCCTGTGTAAATAATCATGAAAAAATGGTATATGGAAGCCAAAGTAAACCTCAAGAACTACTTGGCTAAATAGTCTACAGTATCTCACAGCATGTCTGATAAAATAACTCCATCCTAACAATACTAGGCATCAAAAAAAAAAGCTTAACATGAAAAGCTAGACCAATGGTAAAAATCAAGAAAATATGGGAAACACATCCATAGAAAGTTAAATAACCCTATTTACAAACATAAATCCTCTACTCAAGAACACAAGGAATAGTAGGCAATAATAGGGATAAAAACCATGATCACGTAATACCCCGTTCTAGGGTATTGAGCACCTTTTCACATTAAACTCAAATACTAACTATGGAAAGGCACAAACCACATACCTCAACATTGTACGATCGATATATGTGAACCTCAGGCCTTTAATATCCCTATAACAACATAGATCTAAAAAAAATAAAAACATTCAACTAAAGATAACTCATGAAATAAGAGGAATCAAGGAACAAGGCTATAGAAGAAGTAAGAGCTTACTCCGGAGATTCCAATGCAATCGACAGCGGTCGATTCATAGAACGAATGGCAAGTCGGGGGCTCAGAGAATAATCGTCAGCCACAGATGCTCCTGGATGAGACAGACCTAGAAGGATGGTATTCTGTCGATTAGATGCGACCTCGGTCCATTTAATGAAATAAAAAGAAAGTACATGGTTTGTATTTTAAAAGTATATGGTGTGTACTTTCCTGTAACAAGCCCTAATTTAGGAGGTCTCTAGGTCACCCCACATGGACATGTGTTCAGCTGTTACATGGCTAGCACATAGCTACCCACGGCAACTGAGTACATGGTGAGTACATAGCGTGTCTTTTATAAGTACATGGTGTGTACTCCTGAAATTTCCAAAAACTCTTCTTTTTCTCAAAAACACTAGGAAACAAGTTTCATATCTGAAATAAAGATCTGGGTTCTTTCAAACTTTCCCCCATTAAAGAAATTCATCCCAAAATTTCCCTAGTAAGGCGGCATAGAAGAAGAATCCTCAAACAGCTCCGGCCACTACGATCGTACATCGGTCTCCCTCTCCCAAGTCTCTTCTTGTACTCACCTGTGCTGACATATCACTCGTACCATAGGAATAGACCAACCATATAGAACCTTCACACTATGATCAACAATCTGGATAGGATGATCCTTGAACAATGTTTCCACCTCTAACTCAACCTCTTCGGGTTGAAAAACATGAGACGGGTCTGATAAGTAACGCCACAACTGAGAAATATGGAAAATATCGTGCATATCCTAGTACCTCTGAGGTAACTACAACTTATAGGAAACTGGCCCAACCCTTTACAAAACCTCTAACAGTCTGACGTACCTCAGTGAAAGCTTACCCTATCTCCTAATCCTCATACGTCCCAACCTCGGTGTGACAGGTAGGAAAATCTTATCTCCAACCTCGAACTCCAAGTGTTATCTCTATAGATCATCATAAGACTTTTGTCGTGATTGTGCAGTAGCCATCCTCTTCTGAATCAACTCTATCTACTCTGTGGTCTCTTGGATGAGATGAGGTCCCATCAAAGCTGCCTCTCCTTCAACCAAACAACATAGGGGTGATCGGCATGTCCTACCATACAAAACCTCATAACGTTCCCTCTAAATAGTTACTTAAAAACTATTATTGTAGTAAAAATCTAAAATATTTATGTGTTTCTCCCAAGAACCTCCAAAAACTAGCATGCATGATCGAAGAATTTCCTCCAGCACCTGTATTGTATGCTTGTACTGGTCATCTGTCTTTGGATGGTATGATGTACTCAAAAGTACTTGTGTACCCAAATCCTTCTATAGTCCCTTCAAGACCCGAGAAGTAAAGCATGAATCCCTATTTGAAACAATGGAGTGTGGAACCCCATGTAAACTTAAAATCTCTCGGATGTACATCCTTCCCAACTAATCAACACTGAAGGTCTCCTTGATCGGTAGAAGTGAGAAACCTTCGTGAGTCTATCAATGAAAACCCAAACTGCATCAATCCCTCAAGGAGACCTCAGTAACCCTGTCACGAAGTCCATCGTGACATCATTCCACTTCCGCTCGGAAATGGGTAACTGTTGCAAAATCCCTACTGGTTGTTGATGTTCTGCCTTCACCTACTGATAGATGGAACACTTCATGACAAACCCAGAAACATATCTATTTATACCTGGCCACCAATACTGATGGTGTATATCACAATACATCTTGGTAGTACCATGATGAATTTCCCAAACTGAGGAATGAAAGTCCCACATCATCTCCTCGTGCATGTCTGCTGACACCCATATGCGCCCATGAAATCACAATATCGCATCCTCACCTACAGTCCATCAAGGAATAGGGTCCTCTCCTATCACACTTTCCAATAGGACTAGGCCTTTATCATCAGATAGCATCCCCCTTAAAACTCGATCAAGTATAGTAGAGGTGACAGGTACATAAGAAAAGAACGTATACCCCTGTCTATTGTGCACCACCAAATGCATCTCATAGAAAAGATCCATAATCATCCACTCACTGCTAGCCTTTTAAACTGCTTGTATATGAGTCCTCATGATCAATGCATCATCTACTACATTGTATTTCCCAGGCATGTAGGCAAGCTCAAATTCAAAGGACTGAAGGTAGTCAACCCACCTTCGCTGTCTCAAATCCAGATCATGCTGAGTGAAGATATACTTGATACATTTTTGGTTGGTGAAAAAAAATTCTCTCTCTGAAGATAATGTCTCCAACAGCATAAAGCATGAACAAATACATCCAACTTGATATTGTGCGTTAGGTAGTTCCACTCATGTGGCCTCAACTGTCAAGACCTGTATGCCCTCATTCTCCCTGCATAAGCACAGCTCCCAGCCTAATACCTGATGCATCATAGTACACAGTATAGATCTTTCCTGGATCTGGAAATACTAGTATCGGTGATGAATTCAACCTCCTTTCATCTCTTTAAAGGCTGACTCACAATAATATGACCACAAGTACTTCAGACCATTCTTAGTCAGGTCAGTCAGTGGTGATACTAAGCGTGGGAAGTCCTGTATGAAATGTCTGTAGTAACTAGCCAGCCCTAGAAAAATCTACACCTCAAAGACGTTGTTAGGATTCTCCCATGAAACTATATATCTCACTTTCTCTGGGTCTACCGATACTTCTATCTCTAAGATAACATGACCTAAGAAGTGAATCTGGTCCATCCAAAAGTGGCATTTTGAGAGATTAGAAAATAACTGATGTTCTCTCAGTGTACCCAAAATGATCTCAAGATCTGTGGCATGGTCGTGTTGAGTGTGAGAGTACACCAAGATATCATCCATGAAGACCACCACAAAATAATCCAAGTAATGATGGAACACTTGGTTCATCATAGCCATGAAAACTGCAGGCGCATTCTTGAGACCAAACGGCATAACCACATACTCGTATAGACCATACCTACTCCAAAAGGCTGTAAGAGGTATATCTGATGGTCTAACGCACAACTGATGATAACCAGATCTCAAGTCAATCTTTGAGAACACTCAATATTATCAAAGCTAATCAAAGAGATCATCAATCCTTGGTAAAGGATATAGGTTCATGACCATCAACTGGTTCAGCTTCCAATAATCCACACAAGGTCTGAGGGTACCGTCTGCCTTCTTCCCAAACAAGACAGGTGAACCCCAAGGAGAAGTACTGGTTCAGATGAAACCCTTTGCCTGCAACTCCTCCAAATGCTTCTTGATCTCCTGGCACAAGCTCAATAGAAAATTCTACCTCTCGCTGTGGAGGAAAACCTAAAAGGTCTTCTAGAAAGACATCCCTAAAACAATTGACCACTGAAGGAAAGTCCAACTATGATGTCCCCTAGTCATATAGATATAGACTAGAAATATGGGTTGTAACTCCTCCCAACCCATGATGATCGGGTCATACTTTACTTTCCTAGACATCCCATTCTCCCTTATGAAGAAAAACGATCCACCCTCTGGTGATGTGAAACTCACCCTACGATGATAGAAGTCGACAATAGCCTATAGGGAACTAACCAATTCATTCAAAGAATGAAATCATATCATGTCATCTCTAAGACATAGAGGTCTCATAAGAAGTGACACCACCAACCTCAAGGGGGCACTCTTTGCACTGTCGTACACTAGTTGTTCTTGTCCACAATGGAGTGTCTAGGGTTAAGACATCAAAAGAAGTAAATATACAGAGTCCAACGATTTCCAAAATAGCAATAGATATAAAGCTATGGGAATCCTCTGTATCGAAAAGTGTTGAAGCTAAAACTAAGGAAAATAGGATCGTACCTCACACTGTAGAGGGTCTGGGATCCTGCTTCTTCTAAGTTTTCTCCAGTTCAAAAATTTGTCCTGGACCACAGCCTTATGACCCTACTTGACCACCCTGAGATAATCCACCTTGTTGTCGCTAAAATCCTGCAGATTGGCTACCATGGCTGCGACCTCCACCTTGGCCTGAACGGCCATAAGAACTCCAGTTCCCAGAATGATAAGAAACTGGTGGTACTTCTCCTAAACAAGGAGTTATAGAAGAACCCCTAACACCATCTTCTAGTGATAAAAACTAATATAAACACTAAAGATGACCCATATTACCACAAGATTGACACTCTACTGGGTCTCTCTGGAAATGCGGCTTCATATTCCCGCTCTTCCTGCACAGGTAGCACACCACCTGGACACCAGAAGAAGTATCCCGCTTCCCTGGATCCCTGCGCATAGTCTCCCTATGGTGCTTCCTACTATCAGCAAGAGGGATACCAACTCTAGATTTTGAGCCTCCCTAGCTCATAGCTCCAGAATCCCTCAGATTGCACTCTGTGATCAGTGACCGGTTGACTATAGAAGTGATGGATGTCAACCTGAATATATTCACCTGATATCGGATGTCGTGCCTGAGACCATCCTCAAACTTTCTTTCCAGAAAAACTCATCACCTTCTGATATGGGTGTGAAGCACTACAGCTTGTTGAAGCAAGAATAATAACCCATAACTAAAATAGTACCCTACTCCAGACTCATGAACTCTCAAGCTCGATCGGCCCTCAAAGTCTTCGAGTAGAAGTAGTCATAAAAGACACACTAGAACTCATCCCACGCCATAACCTAATGTAATCTCGCCTGTGAGATCACATCCCACCATATCTTGGAGGTGTCCCGAAGCATATAAGTAGGGAGATTCACCCTCCTCTATAAAGGCGTCTCCAGATGCTTGAATATATAAATCATGGCTTCAAACCATGACTCTGGAGCCTGAGGTCCTTCTTTCCCTGTGAAGGTGGGAGGATGATACTCCTAGAAACCCCGTGTCAATTCTTCCATTAATGGGGCAGGATGCGGTGCTCCTTGGAAGGTTTGCAAGAACCTCATAAATCCCTCTCAGAACTGTGCATCAGAACCTGTGTCTGGAATGATGGTTGGTGCAAATACTGGCACTATAGTAGGATCTGTTGGTAGTCCCCGATCAGCCATGTCTGGTGTCTGATCACTGCCTTGTATCTGGCATACAACTGGAGGATGTATTGGTGGCATTAATCTACTTGTTCAAGCTCACACCTTAGGATAAATATTATCAAGTAATGAAACTTATAATTGCAAGAAAGGAATAGGAAAAGTAAATCATTCAATTTTTTCAAAATAGGGATACACGGCGTGTATAACCCTTACATAGTGTGTTCCTTTAAGCCTTCACATGGGTATGTAATTATACAAAAATTGTCCATGTAACACCCCATAAACATGGCATGTTTTTTCCAAACATGGTGTGTACCACTTAGGTTTCAACTTCCCATGTTGTTAGTCACATGGGTGGACACACGGTTGACTCTACACGGCATGTTTATGCCAGACACAGCGTGTACTATCTACCCATTATCCACCTGTTTCGTTGGTCACATGGCTAGACACATGGTCTATACACACGTTGTATACTTCAGGTAGATGATGTGTTTCACCAAGGATTCTCCTACCCCGTGTCTCATCCCACACAGGCAGTAACATGGTTAGGGACTACACAGTGTGTACATACAGTACACGGTGTGTACTTAAGAAAAATAGTTCCTTCCCAAATAGAAATACGCATGGTGTGTATTTATCATCACACGCTGTATATTCTGGGTTTTTTAGACAGTAAGCCTATAAAACTACTCTGGAACCTAGAAAACATTGAAACAAACATTAAAGTTCCAAATTCCAATCTGTGAGGTCCCATAATCCCCACAAATAAAAGCTTGGCATCTTCTACATGTCATATACAAACAGAATAGAGCAATAATCCATCAAATTCTGGTTCATGAGGGCCCATAAAACCTCAAGAATCAATGTTTGGTGTTCATTAAAACTAAATATTATATATTAGAAATAACCTATCAATAAGTAGGTATTCTATCAAGGCATCTATCACAACATCATGCATATCTAGCACATCATCTATACCAACAACATGAAATCAGTAATGCACCCTAAATGGCATGGCAAGAATACGTGACATGTGATCTCTAGAAAGTGCCTATATGATGCATGAGATGACATACCCTCATATCATCAGGTTTCAATAGAAATAGAACCACAATATTATCAACGTTAACACCACAAAACATGTGAATCACCTAGCAGTGAAATCAAATCAACTGTAATAATTGAAAAACAGAAGAAAAAAAATTGAAATAAATGAGGTAAATTGGATTTTCACTATACATGGGTTAGATACTCCCAGGAATATCTTATTACCAAGTACTTATTCCATCCTATCATTCAATATAGGCTCCAAATAGTAAGTCAAGAAGAAAATAACCTCTTTGATACCACTTTGTAACATCCCGGTTCCAGAAGCCACCTAGGGGTGCCCGTACCCGGTTGGTTACATGAACTCCAGCGCATTTCTGAAAATGCCAGAGGCGGCCGACTAGTAGTGAGGGCCTTGGGTGTGATAGTGGAAAAAATATTCCCTCATTGGAAGAGTAAAGTAGTGGAAATAATAGATAACAATAGATGAAGTAGTAATAACATGCAAGAAGTAAATAGCTGAAGTAATAAACAACTAGAGCACACATATATAAATGATGCATTATACATATGTCTAGGAAATAATCCCAATAAGTCACAATGATGGAATACAGTACTAAACCTAAGTACAAGGAAAAAAATAAACTCTAGTAGCATCGCAAGCCTCAGCTTGGTCCCATGCTCTCCAGCTCCACAACAATCAAGAACCTAATGTTGAAGGGCGCTTGCCCTTATCTAGACCTACAACAATATAATCTTTTTGGGCCCAAAAGCATGACCCAAATAGGTTGTGAGACAAATGCTAGTAGGAAACCACCTAAAGATTTGTGCCTAACAGTCAGTGAATATATATGGCAGGCAAAATGAAAAATGAATAAATAAACAAGGAAGTACTCAATGTAAAAAATCCTATAATTTAAATTACAACCATTTTCATTTATTAGTTAAGAAACCAACAATCATAAGTAAACCTCTAGGAAGTACTCGTAGTCTAACCTCTCTGGTTCAATTAAACAAACACAAGCAACTCTCTAGGAAGTACTCACATTCTAACCCCTCTGGTTCAGCTTTTTCCAAGACATTATGAGGAATCACTCGTCGTCAATTCCCCATGTGGTCTCATATCGGTAAATATAGACACTATGGGGAATCACTAGACATCCAATTCCCCATGTGGTTGCACAACGAGGAACTACAGACACTCTAAGGGAGAACTTACGTCCATCCCCCCTATGGTCTCATAACATGAAGTAACCAGACACTTTGGAGAATCTCTCAGCGTCCATTCTCCCTATGGTCTACTACACTAGGTTCCCACATCCCTATATAAAAAATCATTCACAAATGGTATATGGAAGCCAAAGTAAACCTCAATAACTACTTTGCTAAACATTCTATAGTATCTCACAACATTTCAGATAAAATCACTCCATCCTAACAATACTAGGCATGAAAAACAAAATATCCTAATAGGCAAAGCTAGACCGAAGGTCAAAATCAAGAAAATATGGGCAACAAATCCATAGAAAGGTAAATAAACCTATTTACAAACATAAATC
Organism: Viscum album; assembly: GCA_963277665.1. Lineage (NCBI taxonomy): Eukaryota > Viridiplantae > Streptophyta > Magnoliopsida > Santalales > Viscaceae > Viscum > Viscum album. Next base: position 346,597,059 of record OY728141.1, read on the forward strand.
CTCTACTCAAGCACACAATTCATAACAGGCATTAACAGGGCGAAAAACTATGATCACACAACACCCTGTTCTAGGGTATTGGAACTTTTGCACCTAAAACTCAATGACTAACTATGAAAAGGCACAAACCACCTACCTCAGCATTGTATGATCAATATACGTGAACCTCGGGCCTTGAATCTCCCTATAATGACATATATCTATATAAATGTCAAAAACGTTCAATCAAAGATAACTCATGAAAGAATAGGAATCAAGGTAAAAGGCTCTAGAAGAAGGAAGAGATTAATTTGGGGATTCCAACACAATCAACGGTGGTTGATTCAGAGAACGGATGGCGAGTTGGGGGCTTGGAGAAGAATCATTGACCACGGATGCTTGTAGATGAGAAAGACCTAGAAGAAGGGTGTTCTATTGATTAGACGTGACCCCGGTCCGTTTAATGAAATAAAAATAAAGTACATGATGTGTCTTTTAAAATTACATGGCGTGTACTTGCCTTTACTGGTCCCCATTTTAGGTGGTCTCTAGGTCACCCCACATGTCCATGTGTTCGGTCATTACACATCCATCACACGGCTACTCATGGAAACCGAGTACATGGTGTGTACATATAAGTACACAGCGTGTACTCCTAAAATTTCCAAAAACTCCTCTTTTTCTCAAAAACACTAGAAAACAAGATTTATTCCTAAAAGGAAGATCTGGGTTCTTACAACTGTCATGATTTGTTGTAAGATCAAATACTTGTATCATTACATTTCATTTTTTCTAAAAAAAATTTCATACATTAACAAATATCTATTTCTTTTTTAAATCTATATGCAATAATGTTATAAACCCATGGAAATTTCTAAATATGTAAAATGAATTTTTTGTAAAATTATGTGAATTGGAGATGTTCTTCCCACTGGTATTCTTTTATACAATGGTTCACTTGAGGGTTCACTTGGTAAGAGATATTGGACTATGTAGTCCTATATTTTATAGATGGATGTACCCCATTGAATAGTATATGAAAATTTTGAAAGGGTTTGTCAAAAAATGAATTTAGAAAAAAGGTTGTATTGTGGAGTGATATTTTTTTGAGAAATTCATTGATTTTTTTACCAACTAGTTGTTTGGTATGGAAACAATTGGTTAACTAAAATCTCCTCACATCAAGTAGATTATGGGAAAAGGAATTTCTAGAAGAGATGTTGTCGTGGTTACTATTACAAAACGGGAGTAGGCTCACCTTTATTCTTTTCATAACATTTTAGAGGTTTTACTATATGTTGAAACTCAAAAATTACTTCTTTGGCATTTGAATCCATCAAGGGTTGAAATCTGGTTCTCAAATAAACATAATCAATAGTTTATTGGATGGTTTCAAGACCATATTTTTAAGTATTCAACTAAAAATTATAATTCAATTTCAAAATGACTTTAATAGCTATCCAGAGGACCAAGTTTTCATGTAATATATTATAATGGTTATGTAATTAATGGTTATAAATTTTATAAAAATGAAAATGATGAATGTAGTACCATGAAAGGTAGTGGAGTTACACTTATGGCTAAATTGATGAATGTATCTAGTACCAGGGAAAGATATACAATTTATGATAATATGTTATATTTTGGAATCATCAAACAAATATGGGAGTTGTATTATACAACTTTACAAGTTCTTATTTTTCAATGAAATTGGGTTGATAACAGGAGTGATTTTTAAAATACATGAATTAAGATTCAGGAAAGTGGATTTTAGTAAGGAAGGGTATAAAGATGAATTGTTTATAATGGAATCAAAGTCAGTATAAGTATTTTATGTTCCATATATTGCAATCTGAAAGTGGTTAATTGTTCTGTTATCGACCATAACCACTAAGGGATCATATGTCAATTCATTTGAGGATGACCCTTTCATTGGTACATCACAATAATTTTGTAGTGGTACCAATATAGATGGGGTCTTTTAAGTCAAATGAGACTATAATGAGGGGATGTGGATACTTGATAGAGGTTTCAAATACCTTCAACCATTTAAAAAAGAGTATTCAATAATAAAGTTACATATCATTTGTAATATACATTTCATTACCTCATATTATTATCTTTTCACTAATTTATTTATGTAATCTATGTTAAATTTTCAACCTCATCTATAGATAATAACTTATGCACATGTCATTTCTCCCAAACCTAAGAAATAATAGGTTTCTCAACATGTTGATGCTCCCAATGCAGAGGAAAATAAACCTTCTACACATGCCAATGCTACCAATCAAGAAGAAAAACATATTAATGATGTTTAAGATGAGTAAATTGTATCTGGTGAATAACTGATATCCCAAAAAAATAGGAGTGTCATGGTATGATGGTGTTGCAAAAATTATTAAGGCAAGAAAAAAAGGGATCAAATTCAAGGTTGGATGGAATTCACATAGCTAGCATGTTAACCCCAACAAGGCCATGTTCAGTAGTTACATTAGGCTCATCACTTTAATGTAGATGAATATTGATATAGATTCATGGAATAATGTTGTGACCACACTTAAGGCATTAATTTGGGAAGATATTAGGGTAACATTATAATATACATTCTTTATTTTACTAAAAAATAATGAAATATTAATTTATTCTTTATTATCCCTTACAGATTGAATTTATATTAGATGTCTCTTGAATAAAATTTTAATTAATTCTCACTGGAAAATCTCATAGAGGATTCTATACAATTATTATGAAGTATCATCTCAAAGATGTTTAAGGGAAAATAAACCTACAGCTTTCATAGATGTATGTACACTTTATAAACCAACATGCATGGGATGCATTTATTAGTCGTCATAAGGATACATATTTTTAGGTACATTGTGATTGGTAATACATTTCTTAACAATACATATATTAATCACTTTTATTAGGAATTGTTAATTTATGAAATAGCAACTGAGTGTAGAAAATAAGCAACATGCATCAAAACCAACATACCCCTACTATAAAGCAAAGATGGGGTACACTTCACTTGAGAAAATGGGGTATATATTTTAAATTTACAGTAATAATTTTATTTAACATAAAACAGAAACATAATTATGTTTCTTTGTTTATATTCATATTGATGAATTGAAATCCAAATCTACTTCTATCCAATGTCATGTTCTATGGAAGGATGTACATTTAAATAAATATAGGACACTAATAGATGAAAAGACAAAAAAAAGTGTGGGAAGCATGTGTAAGTATGAAATAATAATAATAAATTGATTTAAATAAATATTAAAAAATAACTATTACTTGTTTTCCTATATTTTTATCTAACTTATATGGAATAATCATAATCATTTGTACTTGATGAACAACTATTATCATTGGACTTGAAGTTTCTATAATAGTATGGTCATTTAAGGACCTGACCCTAGTTTCCCAGAGCCAATGCCTTATTTTATTACATTGGCATATAAATAAGGAATATGCACCCCAAAGGAATGATTAGTTAAGTATATTTTGAAACAAGATACATACATAAGTTCAACATTAAAACTTGAAATTAAAAACAACATATGAATTCCTTTGAAAACATCCATATCTCCTAGGTTACCCCTGTAGTTCATTCATAAAATGCTTCTTCACATCCTGGGAAAAATAAAACATAAGAAAGGGATGAGATAAAATGCTCAGTAAGGTTAATAATTATAGAAAAAGATATCATAAATATAAACATTAGTCATGGTGAATAACTAAAAACATGTGCCTCAAAAAATAAACTTGAATATAATATGGAAGGAATAAGAGCTGAATAAATAATGTCATAATAAAACATAATCATGGATATTATACTAGTTGAATAACCACAAGAACTATAAATAATAGCTTCATAATTAGGGAATTCATAATGTAGGGCATCAAAAGCATAGTGTCAAGGCCTAATGCCAAGGCTATAAATATTAATTTTTTCAAGGCCTTGTTCCAAGACCATAGTTTGTCTCATGAGGCATAACAATGCACCGAGGGTCTATAGTGGGCCTCACCCGACACTTAATAAGTCAAATTCATTCCTTATATGAATGGGGATAAATATGCATAGCATATACATTCATATTGAAACTAATATATGAAATGTAAATAACCTTCCCCAAATATTAAACATAAACACTAACCATTCAGAGTAAATTGGTGAATGATTTTAAGATAGCACATCCACATTCAAACTAATAATAAACCATTAAATTAAATATGGTATATTATATCAAAAAATAATAATCCCAATAATACATAATAATCAATAAGAGTGGTGAAATAGATGAAGATACTCTTATAAAATCATCGAGTAATTCTTGAGATAAATACTCTTTTTGAAAAGAAGAGTTATTTTGGAAAAGTATTTTTATAAAACCATAAGTTAAGTAAGATAGTATTTTCATAATAAAATTATTTTTTTTATAAATATAGTATTTTCTAAAAATAGATTATATATTTCACTTGAAAATAGGTAAGAATTTGAGAAAATCCCTTGAATCCAGCTTGTATTTCAGGAAGAATTTTTGAAATATCCTTTTAAAACATATAATTTACCATAAATAAAAGTAGGATTCTGGTTGGTACGCATATATAGAAAATTAAAACAGAATTTATGAGGGTTTTAAAATAATAAATAAGAATTTGATTGAGGTAAGTAGAGAATAAGAATAACCTGAATGAAAATGGAGGTCCGGGTAGAAAACCCTTACCTTAAGTCTGAAGGTGTTCCTCCAATGATCTTAATGACCTGAATAATCAAATTTATGTAAATAAATTAATAATTACATAACCTCCCCTACATTTAATTTATTTATTATAACCTTATTATGTTCATTCATGGCCTTTTTATGGGTTAATATATTCAATTTCATTGTTTGGGAGTGTTCTCTTCCATAGGTTTCATGATCAGTTTACTTATATTCATGTATGGATAAACATGTAGAATGAGAATGGTTGTATAGAATAGAATTTGTATGTTATTATTGAACAACCAAAATATTAAATGGTTATAAAATTTCATTCGTTTATTGAGAGTGAAGATGAATCATTATATAAAACATTGATGACAATTATTTGGGTTAATTGGAGGTTTTTGATCGCAGTGAACTCATTTTGATTTATAAATTAATATCATTTGTAAAAAAGGATTCCATAACCTTAAAAAAAGTTATAATACATATATTATAGTTTGGTTCAACCATGAAAATGTTTTCATGACCGTAATTTAATATGGTAATATAAATTGAAAACTCTTCGTTCTTGAATGCGATAAATTAACACATCTTGGATGGTGTTTTCATATCTAGTATAAAATAAGGGGGAAAGAAAGATGATAAAGAATTATTCCTTTATCATAAAAACATTTCAGTACATGTAAGGTACTGGATTCATCACAACATTTTGAGGAAGGTAGGTGAGGAAATAAAAAGAAAATAAAGGAACTTGAAATAAAAGAAATGAAAAGAGGAATTTACCTCTTGAAGTAATCTTCTTTGAGAGCCTCTTTAGAAGATATTTTTTGGTTTTTTATGAGAACAAGGGCTTAAGGAAATGGGGGGGGATCTTGGTAGGATATTTGGTTAGAATTTAGACAAGCCATAGGGCTTTAGAGGAGTGGAGAGAAGAGGGGTGAGGGGGGGTTTTAGTGGAGGAGAGGGTAATTTGTTAATATATTATTCATTATTTTATTATGTCCCTCAAGACAACAAATAGTGTTGATTAATGTGACCCATAATAGTAATAAGTTCATTTGAGTTTGAACCAATTGTTATTAAATCATCCATGATGCTAGGAATAGTTAATTTAATGGATAATATATATATATGTGGTAAATTAATGTCTTTTTCAATTCATTAAAAATTTGAGTATTTCATACAAATCCAAAAAATTCACCCTAGCCATTTGTATACGTGTACAATTCAAAAAGGAACTCCATTTTATAAAAATAATTTCATAAATATGATTAATTTAATTTTTAAATAAAATCATAATTTATTCAAAAAATAACAATTTTAAAGCTATAATTCGTTTTATATTGCATTGAAAAATTAATCAAGATATCATTATCATATAACCTTAAGAAAATAAAATAAAAATATGATTTAGTATTCATAAGGGTTATATTACTATTCATAAGGGTATGTTACTATTCACCAAAAAATTATGTTTGTCTTATCAAACTCTAAATATCTTACTGAACACAACTGTGTATGTCAGTTTTTCAAAATTCAAATCGCAAAGGTGTTAAAATTATGTTTACAGGCTAGGTTACAACAAAGTGGTGTTTTGTAGAGACTCAGTGTTTCATGCATTCAATATTAAATTTATTTGAAAAATCTTGGGGTGTTACATTCTTCCCTCCTTAGAAAAAAAAATCTTCCTTGAAATTCACAGAATGTTGCCTCATAAAAATATTTGGGTACGTCTTCATCATAAGCTCCTCAGGATCCCATTTTGCCTCTACAATTTTATGATTTATTCAAAGTATCTTTACTAGTTTAGTTTTTTTATTCCTCAACACATGTTCTTTAGTTTCCAAAATCTATATAGGCTCTTCACAGTATGATAGGTCAGGTTAAAATTTAATTCCTTCATAATTGAGGACATATGTTGGTTCTGGCATGTACTTCCTCAATAATGATACATGGAAAACATTGTGTACTTTAGATAGGTTAGGCAGCATAGCCAATCGATATGAAATATCTCCAATTCTCTCTATAATTTCAAAAGGTCCAATTTACCTAGGGATCAGTTTCCCTTTCTTCCAAAATCTTATAATGCCCTTCCATGGAGATACTTTCAAGAAAATGTGCTCTACCCCTTGAAATTAAAAATCCTTACATTGATTATCATCATAGTTGTTTTACTTGGTTTGAGCTACTTTGATATGGGTTTGAATAGTCTTCACCTTTGTTATTATTTCCTTTACAATCCTTGGGTCCACAAGCTTCCTTTCTCCAACTTCATCCCAATAAGTTGGTGTTCGACATCTCTTTCCATACAATGCTTCATATGGTGCCATTTGAATACTTGAATGGAAAATATTATTGTAGAAAAACTCTACTAAAGGTAAATATTGATCCCACATACCTTTAAATTCAAGTGAACAAGATCTCAACATGTATTCTAAAGTTTGGATTGTTCTTTCTGATTTCCTGTTAGTTTGTGGGTGGTAAGCAGTACTCAAAAAAATCATGGTATCCAAAGCTTTCTAAAGACTTTTTTAGAATTTTGATGCAAACTGTGGTTCACTATTAGACACTATTAAGATATTTTCTCCATTAATTCTCACAACTTCATTGACATAGAGTTGTTCTAGGATCTCCAGTGGAAAATCCTACCTTATAGTGAGGAAATGTGAATATTTCATAAGTCGATCAACAATCACTATTATTGCATCATTCTTCCTTGGAATTTTTGGTAATCCAGTGAAAAAAATCCATGGTTATGTCATCCAATTTCCATATAGGAATAGGTAGACGTTTCATGACTCCTCTAGGATGTTTTCATTCGTCCATCACTTGTTGAAAGTCTAAACATCTTGATACATAATCAGCAATTTCCTGCATCATGTTGTCCCACCAGAATTGTTCCTTCAAATCTTCATACATATTTGTGCTACTAGAATGTATAGAGAAATTTGAACAATGGGAATCATATAATAATTCCCTTTTTAGATTAGTTATAGCTGGAACACAAAGCCTCTTCCCAAATCTCATAGTTCATCTTCATATACGAAGTCTTGCAACATCACATCATTCACACCTTTAATTTTCATTTTAAGATTCTCATCATCATAATGTGAAGTTTTAATCCTTTCCAATAAAGATGGTAGGGAAATAATTTGAAAACAAGTGATGTTTCACCTTTTTTGATAATTCCCATATCCATCCTCATTAGATCCATGTACAAAGGATCCTTGTCAATCCTCATTTTGTTGAGAACTCCATGATACTTCCTTCTCAATTCATCAGCTACCTTATTTTCCATTCATGGGTGGTAGTATATATAATAATCATAGTCCTTGAGTAGTTATATCTATCTTATTTTCCTCATATTGAGTTCTTTATGTGAGAAGATATATTTCAAACTCTTATGATCCGTATATATCTCACATTTTTTCCATAGAGATAATGTTTCTATATATTTAGAGAAAAGATTATTGATGCTAACTCAATATCACGTGTAGGATAGTTTTGGTCATGAATTTTTAGTTGCCTTGATACATAGGCAATAACTCTATCATTCTGAATAAGGACACAACCAATTCCTTTCATTGATGCATCACTATAGATCACAAACCCATAATTCCCCGATGGAAGAGTCGGGATTGGATCATTCACTAATATCCTCTTCAATTCCTTAAAACATTCTTGACATTATTTTGTCTATACGAACTTAACCCCTTTACATGTAAGCTTGGTCATTGGGTTGGATAAATAGGTGAAGTTCTGAATGAAACCCTAATAATAACCTGCTAAACCAATAAAACTATGTACCTCACTTATGTTCGTTAGAGTAGGTCATTCTTGCATAGACTTTGTCTTCACTGGATCAACATATATTCCATCCTTAGAGACAATGTGGCCAAGAAAGGAAACCGATTAAATCCAAAATTCACACTTGCTAAACTTCTCATATAATTCATTTCTTCTAAGAGTATTCAGAATAGTGTGCAAGTTATTTTCATGATATTCATAGCTTTTGTAGTATACCAAGATTTCATCAATAAATACCACCACAAAGTCATCAAGATATTCCTTGAAAATTCTATTTATTATATCATGAAAATCGCGGGTGCATTAGTTGGTCTAAAAGGCATTATTGTAAACTCATAATACACATACCTGGTTCGAAATGATGTTTTTGGAATGTATTTCTTCCTTACTCGCAACTGATGATATCCATATCGAAGGAAAATCTTAAAAAAATATTGGACTCCATTTAGTTGATCAAATAAATCATCAATGCAAGGTAAGGGATACTTTTTCTTTATTGTTATGCAATTTATCTCCTTGTAGTCAATGCCCAACCTCATAGATCCATATTTCTTATTATTGAAAAGGACAAGGGCTCCCCATGGACAAATACTAGGGTGAATAAATCCTTTATCACTCAATTCCTCTAGTAATTTATTTAATTATACTAACTCAATATTAGCCATTCTATAAGGGGTATTTGATATAAGCCTTAAACCAGGAATTAAGTCAATGGAAAACTCAATTTCCTGCTCTGGAGGATATCTAGGTAAATACTTTGGAAACACATCAACATATTCTTTCATAATAGATATATCCTCTATTTGAACATTACTTTCCTCACCTATAGTTATTGCATTCCCTTTCTCCCCAATAATTTAATTCATTAGACCCACTGGGGGTGAATCTAGATAAGAATCATCTGACAAGGTTTCTTCTCTAAAGATAAGGGATTCGACACTATTCTCAAAAATCATAAATTCCCTCTTCTTGTAATAGATCATTGTATAATAACGTGAAATCCAACTCATACCAAGGATTATATCAAAGTCAATCATAGGTATTATGATAAGGTTAGAAACTAAAGAACATTTATGTGTCATTAGGGGGACTGATTGACACATCTTTGTTGCAATTATACATCCCCTATGCTTTTTGACTGACAACTCCTTTATTAAATAAAATTGCACATGTATAATTTTCTTGGAAAACTAGGAAGATATAAATGAATGTGAGGATCAAAAATAAAATAAAGAATTGTCTAAGTTTGAGTAAATGATTAAAGTATCTACCACCACATCATTGGGAACTTCAACCTCAGTATTTGTGACCACATAAGCTTGGCCTTTCTCCCATGGCCTTATTTGGGGAAAGTTTCCCTGAAGCTTAGAAAATTCATAGGAATAATGTCCCATATCTTTAAAAATATAATATTAAACATTGGTTGTTTCCTTCTTCCCCTTGTAATCACAATATTGGTGGTCTTTTTCTCTATACTTGTAACAGACACTCATTCCTTTCAAGCAAGTGCCAGGGTGTTTCTTCCCAAAATTACTACAGGGTGTAAGGTCAACTCTTCCCTTATTCCACATTTACTTATTTACTTTTCCATAATCTTCAAAATTCCTCTTCTTCTCTTTATTTCCTTTAAATTCATAAAACATAGAAATCTCTTTTTCTGCCTTGATATCTCATGAGACTATATCTTCATATAATGAGAAATTCTGGGAGACTAGTGCCCTTTATAGGAAGGGTTTTAAAACATTAAAAAATTGATCAATCTTTATCCTTGGGTTGAATATGTAGTCCACTGCATTCATGGATAACCTTGTGAATTTAGATTTATACTTTGCAACATTCTCATCCTCTTTTTGCTTCATATTTAGAAACTACCTTTTCATATCTGCTCATTGTTCATGAGAGAAATGTTTTTATAGGAAATTTTTCTTAAAATCCCTCCATTCCATATATTATAATTTTTTCCTCCTCCTTTTTGTTTTGGATTAATGACCTCCATTGATCCACATCTCCTGGTAGACAATAAACTGTCATGACTACCTTCTCTCTTTCGTTACATCCCAAAGTGAGAAATATCTTCTCTAGGGAACTTATCTACTTCTCATCTACAAATGGGTTTATATTCCCATTGAAAGATGGAGGTTGTTGTCACATAAATCATTCTAATATATATCCTCCATGTTGTGGATCCAGATGCTTCATATAGGTAAGATTATTTTTCATAATATAATTCAACCATCCTTGTATAGTTATAAGCTTCTCAGCACCAGTTGTAGAACCATATCCAACATCATTATCTTACATTGAAGGGAAATCCCTACATGGGATATGTGTGTTCATGTAGTTTTTATTCCTTCTACTAGGCTCTATTTATAAATAATGTAATACACTAGATTAGGTTATGAATCATAATGTATAATCACAACTTAGAAAAATACATAGCATAAATTGAAATCCAATCCATAGCTAATCTATTAATTATAAACATGGTTTCTTTGAGGAAAATTTTACATTTAAATACTTCATAATGGATTTTAAATAAAATGAGAATTATCCTAAGAATATCCCTCAAGAGTGTCAAACCAGGTGCATAGTAAGGCTCATTGTTGTGTACCAGGATACCCCAGGTCAAGCCCAAAACTCCTTGTTGGATTTTTCACTTCTAGGTACATCTATTCCAGAACCAAGTCCACTTTTAGTATCCAAATAGGTATTTATTTTATAGAAAGATCCTAATAATATATTCCTTACCAAAATTATAGGATATTCTTGTATACTTATCATCAAAAAAAATATTAGAGTTTTGTTCTATAATCTACATTTTCTAAATCTAGTTTTAAAGTTTTCTACTAAACTGCCTCTCATACCAACAACAAGGACCCAACCCCAGTTTCCCAGAGCTGATGCCTTATTTTATTACATTGGAATATAAACAAGGAATATGAATCCCAAAGGACTGAGTAGTTTAGTAGATTTGAAAATAAGATACATACATAAGTTCAATATTAAAACTTGAAATGAAAAACAACATAGAAATTCCTTTGAAAACATCCATATCTCCTAGGTTACCCCTATAGTTCTTTTATAAAATACTTCTTCACATCCTAGGAAAAATAAAACATAAGAAATGGGTGTTCTAAAATTATCAATAAGGGTAATAAATACAACAGAAGATATTATAAACATAAACATTAGGAAAGGTTAATAACTAGCAACACATGCCTCTAAAAATAAATTTGAACATAATATGGTATGAATAAGATCTGAAAAAATAATGCCATAATAAAACATAATCATGGTTATTATACTATTCGAATAACTACATGAATTATCAAAACTAGTTTCGTAATTAGGGAATGCATAATGTGGTACATCATAACCATATCGTCAAGTCCTCGTGCCAAGAACATAAATATCCATTTTTTCAATGCCTCAAGCTAAGACCATAGTTTGTCTCATGATACCTACCGACACACCAAGGGGATATAGAGGTCCCCAAATGACACTAACTAAGTCCAATGCATTACTCATATTAATAGGTATAAACATTAACAATATATATATTCATATTGAAACTAACATATGAAATGTAAATAACTTTTCCCAAACATTAAGCATAAACACTAACCATTCTGAGTAAATTGGTGAATGGTTTTAAGATAGAATTTTCATAGTCAAACTAATCACAAAACAATAAATTAAATATGGTAGATTATATCATAAAATATTAATCCCAATAGTACATAATAATCAACAAGATTGTTGAAATAGATGAAGATACTCCTATAAAATCATCGAGTAATTCTTGAGATAAATACTCTTTTTGAAAACAAGAGTTCTTTTGAAAAAGTATTTTTATAAAATTATAAGTGAAGTAAGATAGTATTTTCATAATAAAATTAGTGTTTTTATAAAGACAATGGTTACTATAAATAGATTATATAGTTCCCTTGAAAATAGGTAAGAATTTGAGAAATTCCCTTGAATTGGGCATGTATTCTGGGAAGAATTTTTTAAAGATCCTTTTAAAACATATAACTCCCCATAAATGAAAGTAGTATTATGGTTGGTGCACATATATAGAACATTAAAACATAATTTATTAGGGGTAAATAATAATAAATAATAATTTGATTGAGGTAAGTATAGAATAAGATTAACTCGAATGAAAATGGAGGTTCGTGTAGAAAACCCTTACCTTAAGTTTGAAGGTGTTCCTCGCTTGATCTTACTGACCTGAATAATCATATTTAGGTTCATAAATTAATAATTACAGAACATACCCTCCATTTAATTTATTTTTTATAATCTTATTAGGTTTATTCATGGACTTTTTATGGGTTAAGAGATTCAATTTCATTGTTTGCGAGTGTTTTCTTCCTTGGGTTGCATGATCAGTTTACTTATATTCATGTATGGATAAAAATGTATAATGAGAATGGCTGTCTAGAATAGAAGTTTTATATTATTAGTGAAAAACTAAAATATTACATGGTTATAAAAATAATTTTGGTTATTGGGAGTGAAGATGAATCATTATATATTATTTTAATGATAATTGTTTGGGTTAATTAGCGGTTTTTTATCACAACGAACTCATTTTGATTTAAAAATTAATATAATTTGTAAAAAAGGATTCCAGATCCTTAAAAAATTATAATACATATATTCTAGTCCATTTCAACCATAAAAATGGTTTTATGACCATAATTTAATATGGTAATAGAAATTGAAAACTCATCATCCAGAAATGTGATAAATTAACACATCTCGGATGGTGTTTTCATTTCTAGTATAAAACAAGGGTAAAGGAGAGATGATGAAGAATTATTCCTTTATCATAACAAAATTCCAGTACATGTAAGGTACTAGATTCATCACAACATTTGGATGAAGGGAGGTGAGGAAATAAAAAAGAAAAGAAAGGAACTTGAAATAAAAGAAATGAAAAGAGGAATTTACCTCTTGAATTAATCTTCCTTGAGAACCTCTTCAGGGGAGAGGTTTTGGTATTTTTATGAGACCAATGGATATTTTACATGAGGGAGAATATTAGTAGTAGATTTGGGTATAATTTAAACAAGGCACAAGGCTTGAGACGGGTGGAGATAAGAGAAAGTGAAGGGGTTTATAGTGGAGGAGAGGGGTGATTTGCGAATATCTTATTCAATATTTTATTATTTCCCTCAAGACAACCAATAGTGTTGATTAATGTTACCCATAATAGTAATAAGTTCATGTGAGTTTGAACCAAGTGTGCTTACATCAGCCATGATGCTAGTAATATTGAATATAACTGATAATGTATATATACTATAAATTTTTGTATTTTACTATTCATCAAAAATTTGTGTATTTCAGAAAAATAACAAAAAATCACCCAAACCATTTATCAACATTTAAATTTAAAAAATTAACTCCATTTTTTAAAATAATTCTCTAAATATGATTAATTTAATTTTTAAATAAAATCATAATTTATTCGAAAAATAACAATTTTAAAACTATAATTCGTTTTATATCACATAGAAAAATTAATCAAGATATCATTATCCTATAACCTTAATACAATAAAATAATAATATGATTTACTATTCATAAGGGTCATATTACTATTTATATTACAATTCATAAGGGTAATCTACTATTCACCAAAAATTAAGTTTGTCTTATTAGACTCTAAATATCATACTGAATGCAACTGTGTGTGTCAGTTTTTCGAAATTCAAATCACACAGGTGGTAAAATTATGTTTACTATCTAGGTTACAACAAAGTGGTGTTTTGTAGAGACCTAGTGTTTCATGCATTCAATATTAAATTTATTTTAAAAATCTTGGGGTGTTACAGGTCACATTAGAGGTGCGGGTTTTGAGATTTCACCCCAAACATATTTTGAGAAAAGAAGTAAACATGGGGATAAACATAATAAAATGGAATAGATGCAGGCACAATTAGCTTCTCTAGAACTAAAAAGTAATTTGTACTAAGATTTGTCAGAAAATGTTATGGAAAGGAATCAAAGAGAAGAAACAACACAACAACAACCATTATAAAAAGATCTCACCCCCACCCCCACCATCTTTGAAGTGATCCATACCCCTCAAAGAGATGTCCTATAATTGGTAATCAATATTTTCATAATTGTTTTTTTGAAATGTGAATTAGGAAAACACTGATACATTTCCTGTACTAATATTATACAGGGTGAAAATGATTATGATTTTTATCTATCAACACCCACCTACTACCTTATAGCAAGGGGTACCATTTACAATATCCAAGGAGATATTCTACACAAAATATAACTTCTAATAGGTCATGTGATAGTAGTGATTCACATAGCTCATGATCTGATTATTGAGATACATGTTCGACTTGGTGATAATGATATTCATACAGTAAATCAATCTATTATAACTTTCATATCATGTTCATTAGATCTTATAAAAATACATTTCGAAAAGGAGGTATTCATTTCCAATTTCTTTTTTATAAAAATACTTTAACAATTAATAAAAAAAATTGTGAACTGATGAATGTTATTACATATGGACAAATGGAAGGGGGTGAAATGGAAGTTCAAATCAAAATTATCTAAAGGATCAACCAAACAATCAAAAAAATATCTTCACAAAGTACCTTTACACTTCCCATTCAACTTCCGAATTTATTATCATTAAAGGTTCATTCATATAGAACATTAGAAACTGGTGATATAACCACAATTGATTTTGAAGAACATATTTACTAAGAGGCCATTACAGACTATATTTTTCTTTTGAATGTAAATGAAATCCTCACACATGAATAGCTATGAGTCTTAGTTGTAAATGTATAAATGTGGTGTTTTTTCATGATTTGTTTGTCCAATAGATTATCTACTTTTTTAATTATGACTAAATATTATTCATAATTTTTGAAGGCATATATATCCATACTATTTTAAGGGAAACCCCTATGAAAAAAAATTTGGACTCATTAATCCTCACATAACTTCTACAAAACTCTTCTCATTGGAACCAAAGAAATATAAATTAATAGAGGAAAAATGTGCCACAATGTTTGAAATAAAACTTATAGATGATATACTCTTATTAATACCCATGATGTAGGGGGAAACTATACAATTTAATAATATAAAATATATTTTCATTCATTTAATTACTTATTTATTTTTGTTTTTTAGGAAACTTTGGTTACTCATTTCAATCAATTTTGATACTCCAAAGATTTATTTTCTAGAATCAATGCATGGATACCCAAAAAACTGACCACATGTGATGATGTTTATCAATTTTTAATACACTACATGAAACATTTTATAAATAAACCTAAATTTATGCATTTTATATTATATTTTAATGAATATTCTGTTATGATAGGTTAGAGTTTAAATATCATCAAAATCACGGTATGAAAATAGTCTATGAGAACAAAAATCCTATCAACTTATACAAATAGATAAGTATTAGGGTATATATAATAGCATTACACTATCAAAACATTTATCAAAAAAAATTAATTATTTTTATCAATGTTTTTGTAGTTCTTGGAAAAAACTAATAGCAATGATTGTAGTTATTATTTTTGAAAATTTACAAAATATATCATATTCCATTAACAAACTAGCATCCTCAAAGAAGTATTTATGATTATAATTAAAATTTAATTTAAAATATATATTAATAATTTATTTATTTATATATTTTTAGTACAATCAAGACTTTAGATTTTCCTCATATTCACAGGAGGAAATGTATTTTTTTAGAAAATAATGGGCAGAATACATGGTGTTAGATTGTATACAGACATCATGAAGAGGTGACACCGATATCATTCCATCAATAAGGATGATGCACTCTTGATGATGCACTTTTCTTTTTATTATGAAATAAATTAAACATTTAAATATATTTTATATAAATATTGTTAGATAAACCTAAATTCTGAATGCATTTTAGAATCAAAAGAAATAGTTTGATTGGTAAGAATCAACCACCCCACAATTTGATACAAGTTATTCCAAGTATGACTTGAAGTGTATGTGTTTCTGACGCTTTCGTCGGGGCGCACGCCCGTCCGTCCATAGAGGAGGACGCGCGGCGCTTTTGTTTCCCCGCATTCCCGCTTTCCAAAGGCGGGCGGTGTTCGCTCCTTATTCAGGGACGTCTGCTCCTTGATCGAAACGGGATGATGGGATGTCGGTTCTTCCTCCTGTGGATTCCTCCTCAGAACTCGTCACCTAGTCCGGGTCTCCCTCATAGATTTAATATGTAGTTCGTGAAACTCTTCCCAGTGCCATGTTTCCATGGACGCCGGTTAATTACACTGCTTCTGTCGGGACATTCCAAGGGGTCCAGTCAGGGCAGCAAACTTCAGTCAGAGGATTAGTCACGTTGAGGCATCAGTAGCGTGTCTGGATGCTAGGGTACCTGGCATGTCTGTCTGTTATCCTTGGCCACAAGGCTTCTCGAGGGCGTGGAGGCCCGATGCATCCCACATAGAGCACGGGGAATTATATGTCATAGACACATATCAGAGGTTTTACTCAGCTTCCCGTGTTTAACACAGGGTATGCCGCAAGTTTAACGTCCAGCGGAGACGGACCAACCCAACCAGAGCATTATCTAGGATAGATCGGATTGAGGGATCCTCCTTGAAGGGATATCGATACTGGGGCCAGCCCATGGGCGGCTGTGAAGAAGAGCGTACCGACATGGTCTCACCGGGATAAGACGGTTCGGGCGAGGGCCGGGACGGGTGATAGGTTGATGAATGGAGTGGAGGGAGAGTGAAATGGGACCATCGCATGGGCGACAGTGAAGTTGGTCTTGAGCCTTGACGAGGCTTCCTACGTATCCATGTGGTAGGGAATCAAAGTCCGCGTAGTTTGGGACGACGCTGATAAACCGACGTGAAGGTGGACCTTGGCCCGATGAGCATCGTCAGCGTACCGACATGAAAGTAGACACGTGGGTCCACTAGTGGTGGGATTGAACCTTGGGAAGGTTTCCTACGTACCATGCCTTGACATGGATCAAAGTCCTCGTAGTTCAGGGGATTGATGGAACACAGTTTTACGTCATGCGGGACGATAGTGAACCCTGACGTGAAAAAATGACGGGCGGTGGGTGTCGACGAGTCGACATAAGTGAGGGACCTTAGTCCGATGGGATTTGGGCTTGAACCTCGGGAAGGCTTCCTACGTACCATGCCTTGACATGAATCAAAGTCCTCGTAGTTCGGATTGGGTAATGCAGTTTAACGTCATGCGGGACGGGGGTGAACCAACGTGAATGAGGTTGGAATGACCAGATGGTGTCTTTGAACCTCGTGGAGGCTTCCTACGTACCATGCCTTGACATGGATCAAAGAACTCGTAGTTCGGGTTAGTCACAACGGCTTGCCGTCTGACTGGAATTGCAGTTTAACGTCGTGTTGGACGTAGGTAGAACATGACGTGAATTGGATGATGGGTGGGCTTGAACCTTGTGGGGGATTCCTACATACCACGCCTTGACATGGATCAAATACCTCGTAGTTCATATGGGGCTTTGTCGGTGAACCGACGTGAAAGTGGACCTTGGTCCAATGGGTGGTGGGCTTGAACCTTGGGAAGGCTTCCTACGTACCATGCCTTGACATGGATCAAAGACCTCGTAGTTCAGGTTAGTCACAACGGCTTGCCGTCAGACTAGAATTGGGTGTACAGTTTAATGTCATGCGGGACAAAAGGAGGCATGCAGTTTAACATCATGCTGGATGAGGGAAAAACTCTACGTGAATGAACGACTGAGCAATGTGGATTGAACCTCATAGAGGCTTCCTACGTACCATTCCTTGACATGGATCAAAGTCCTTGTAGTTCAAATGGGATGAGTCGCAGCGGCTTGCCATTGGACTGGAATGCAGTTTAACATCATGTTGGACGGGAATGGGACCCGACGTGAATGGATGACGGGCGGGCTTGAACCTCATAGAGGCTTCCTACGTACCATGCCTTGACATGGATCAAAGTCCTCATAGTTCGCTAAGATGGGTCGCAACGGCTTACCACTGGACCAGAATGCAGTTTAACATCGTGCTGGACGGGGGTGAGACCCGACGTGAAATAATAGGTGGGCTTGAACCTCATAGAGGCTTCCTACGTACCATGCCTCGACATGGATCAAAGTCCTCGTAGTTCAAATGGGATGAGTGGTCAGGGTCGATGCTCACTCTAAGCCCACGTGAGTCATGCTAGGTGTGAGAAACAAGAGGTTGCAAGGACCTGACGATCACATCGCGAAGGATGCGTCCATGAGAAGAGAAAAGGGGCTTACGCGTTAGGCGGCCCACGGTGTTGGGACTTACTCCAGGATGGAGGCCCATGGCGCGACAAAGTGCGGGAAAGATGGACCTTGGTCCGACGATGGGAGGTGCCTCATTCCCTATCACGCCCTCCACTGACCTTGGTAGTGGGGAAGTACGGAGATGCAGAGGTGCAGCCATCCGTTGGGGAACTAGGGTCTCCCTTCTCCTACGAACATACGCCACTCCGACAAGGAGTATCTCATTCCATGTGAGGAAGAGTTCCATTCCCGTAGAGACGAGTGGTGTAAAAAATGTTCGACCTGAGGGGACCCTTCGTGAGGGGGACGAGGTCGGGTCACAGTTTAACGTCATGTGTTGAGGATGTGGTGCTTGGCAGTTTAACGTCCTGCAGCTCGGACGAGGTGGGTTCACTCCACACCCCTAGGACTTACATAACCGGTACCCTCTGGTCCTTGGGGAAGGGAAGGTACCAGTAAGGCCATGGTTAAGGGGGGTCGTGGAACGAACCATCGAGGGGTCCACGTTAGCGTGGCTACGCGAAGAAGCAATAGCCGTTAGCATGCCTATGCGAAGAAGCATTAGGCGAAGCAACGCTACGGGTGGTATTGTCCATGGGACTTTGAAATCACATCATGCAAACCTGGAGGGTCTCACGGGAAGAGGAATCTCTAAGAAAAGGAGTGTGCTTCGCGAAGTGGAGTGCCTTGGCCTTAGCATGGGGCACAGGTGTGAGTGGAAGGTGCTTCGTGAAGTGGAACAGTGTTCGCAGAGCACTGCCTCGCAAAGAAGGGTCCTGCAAAGCAGTGTGCTTCGCGATGTGTAGCGATCATGCCTTAGCATAGGGATCACTAGCATGGGTTGGGTGTTTCGCGAAGCATAAACGCTCTGCGGCTGCCCGGGTTCCCTTGGGAATCCCCTTCCTTCGCGAATGCCCTTGAGCTTCACGAAGGGCATCCCTCTCAGAAGAGGGGCTCAAAACGAGACAATGAAGAGGAGTCTCGTGAAGTAGAAGTACCTCGCGGAGCTCATGATTCTCGGGGCAAAGAGTGCTTCGCGATTCGGGAGAGGAGAAGCCGAAAGGTCGGATTGTCCGTCCCTGGGACTCAGGGGGAGTCCAGTATTTATAGGCAAGGGGCACCACGAAGCAGAACTCACGCGCTGCCCCAGGTGCTTCGCGGCGCGCTCGCGAACGTCAACGGCATTCGCGGAGGATTACTGCCTCTAGAGCTTCGCGGTGGCTCGCGAACGTCAAATGCGTTCGCGGAGGATTACCGCCTTTGGAGCTTCACGGTGGCTCGCAAACGTCAAATGCGTTCGCGGAGTATTACCGCCTCTGGAGCTTCGCGGCGGCTCACGAACGTCAAATTCCTTCGCGGAGCATTACCGCCTCCGGAGCATCGCGGGGCCATAATGGTCGGGTCGCTTCACGTGGGTGCTTCGCGGCGGTGCTTCGCGAGGCAGCGCGCCGGCCTTCTTTTTCGTTCCTTTCTTTCGGGCCATATTTTTGGCGCCAACAAATTCCCCCCTCAGACTTGGAGCCACGGAGGGTGAAGGGTCGAAGTCTGAGGGAAAATCGCCAAAATTGTCGGTGGTTCGCGAAGCGGCTTCGTGAAGGGTGCCTGCGGTGCTGACCGGGGCCACAGATCCGGACACGCCGCGATGCTCCGCGCGGGTGAGGCGCGCCACGATGCTCCGGGGTCGCCGCCTATAAATAGGGGGTCGACCTCTCTTTTTTCTTCACATGCCTTCCTTGTCTTTTTGTGATCTCGACTTCGCGAAGCTCCGCGTACTCCGCGACAGCCCTCCGTGAATCGAGCTTCGCGGCGAACCACGGGTCTCCGACTCCGCATCCGCGCCAAGCGAACCTCTACTTGTCGGCCTTGGCCAGACTTCGCGGCTTGGTCTCGCGACCGATCTTCGCGATCCGGCTTTGTGATTCGTCTTCGCGATCGATCTTCGTGATCCAGCGAAAAAAAATCTTTTCTGAGGGCCAGAGTTAAAATGACCTATCAAGAGGCTGTATTGGGGGTCCTTGCAGATGCTGCTCGTCGAGATGAGATGGCCAACTGTCCGGGCTTGGGGGAGATGATCCGGAGCCACTCGGACCACACTTCTTTGACAGATCTACTCTCTGAGGGTCAGAAAGATTATCCGCAGTGCAAGAAACTGCCATTGTACGGCTTCGGGCTGAGGGATGACGTCTTTATCCCTGAGGCGATTAGGGACGAACCAGCTTGCTGGTTCAGGAGCACACTGTGCCAGCATCAATGGTTCAGGGCGGCCGATGGTCACGCACAAGAGAACTTCACACCCGTCACCGCTGACTGTCTCTACAACCATGTGAACGACATTGACAGGAATCCACTGTAACCGGAGACTTCCCCTCCCCTCTATCGTACCATGTTGAAGGCGGCTTAGAAGGATTCGAAGAAGGGATGGTCCGATGAGTGGGACCTGCGCCAGGGTGGCAACTTTACTGATGATTGGGCCTGGGCCTACTGGGTAGGCGCCTCATGCGAGGAGTTTGGGGCTGAGCTGAGGAGAGTGGGTTGTATGAGGCGGCATGGGCCTCCCAATTCCACATTTACCAACCGAAGCAGCTAATTCCGGAGTTGCTAAGTAGATGGTCATATAGGACCAACACTTTTCACCTGCATCACGGGGAGGTGGGCATCAGCCTGTGGGATGTCCACCAGATTTCTGGGGTCCCAATCTTGGGGGCCATGTATGACGAATTCCTCCCCGTTGTCAGCGCGTGGGGAGATTCGGAGCAAATTCTGCAACTGGTGTCGGCGCTGATGGCACTTGTCCTTGGAGAGGACAAGGAGGCCGTGAGGGACGTCCACTTTAGGAGGTGGTTCAAATGCTTCCTGTATTTCCCAGAGAATCGATATTTCCCTCTGAGGCCTCGAACTTGTCCAAGGGCAGCCCAACGGGGCAAGGGGCACTCGTATTGGCGGGTCTTGGAGGACAGCCAATGGAAGACTTGGGGTTTCAGTGTCAGCACTGAACAACAGCCGATAATCAGGCTGGCGGCGTTCATCGTGGCTCTCATCTGCGGCTGGATCCTACCGGTGAGAGATACAAGCATGGGGGTATGACCCAGCTCGTTTATCATGGTGTCGATGTTGGCCATGGGGCAGCGGATCAACCTGGGGATCCTGATGCTCACCAAACTGTACAGAATGATGCGGCATATTAGTGGGGGCAAGAAGCCTCCAAGGATATGCGGGACCTTCCACCTCCTGTATGGGTGGATCGCAGCGCATATCAGGGGGATTTACGAGTATCCAAACCCCATTTTGCCGCCAGGATCGAACTTCCGCCCCTCCATCCTGAACGCGGTCGGGAGCTTCCCGTTCAAATTAGTCGTGCCGATGGTGCTGAATCGGGTGTGGAGGGCGGATGATTTCAATTTCCACCCCTTCCCATTGCCGATGGGGATGCTTACTGATGAAGGACGGGGAACGGAAGAACATCGGGCTTACCTCCTGGCATTCTGAGGTGGAGTTTTGGTGGCACGAATAGATCGTGAGCCAATCTGTGAACCGTACACTCCGCATCGGTTTGCGAGGCAGTTCCGGTGCCTCCAGCGGCTGACCTCGCAGGTCTACTGGGAGGTGCGTCACGAGGAGCACCCGTGTGTGATGAGGCATTTGTGGCTCATGTTCACATGGGAAGATAGAAATATGCGTATTGCATTGCCTCCATCCACCGCCGCCTTCGGATTAGTGAAAGAGTACGCCATCAGTTGGGAGGCAGCTTACCCGGGAGAGATGCTGAAGCAACCAACTATCCGGGTCGGTGACGGTGGGCCTCCTCTATCTCGAGGTCGGGGTAGGAGGGCGGCTAGGGCCGCTCGCGGTGGCGGGGCTGCCATGGCGGCGAGACCCGCACCGGCCGAGGGTATGGCAGCAGCGGTGGATCTGGTGATTCCGGAAGAGCAGGGTCATCCGGAGGGGTGGCCACTGAGGGGATTTCGTAGGATATCCACTCAGGCTCCGGGGAAGTGCCTGCGTCACATTGACATGGCAGAGGATGTCGTGTTCCCAGAAGCTTGGGACATTTGGGATTTCAACCGGAAATTCCTCAGCCCACCAGAGATATGGGCCCACCTGAATCGCCTCGGGATGGAATTACCAGGCATAGGCCCAGTCCGGGCTGGATTCATGGCGTCTCCGGTGGAGGCAGCACAGTACCTGGATGAACTGGAGGATTATGTCCACTCCAGTGGTGTCCCTCTCCCAATGACAGACCGGGTGAGGGTACTGTTGAATCAGACGATCCCCTCACAGTTATCGGTTGTCGATCTGAGGGAGCGCTTCCCCTTTCCGGAGGAATCAGAGGACTCCTCTCAGGAGGATGAGGCTGGAGGAGGTAGCCCGCTGGAGGAGGGCGAGGTCGGAGACTGAGGCTCAGAATCTGATGATTTCGCGGAGGCTCTCGAGGTAGAATTCTGAACTTCTCTCCTTACAATCTGTTCTTGGGTCCCTATGGACTTCTCACCAATTTTTGAGCCATGCAGGAGGAACTTGTTCACAGGCCTCTTTCTCGCTCCTTGGCGGGTGATGATGCGGGACCATCAGAACCCGCGCCTATGGCTGCGTCCAGTTCCGCGTCTGGTGGGACCAGGGCGCCCGAGGTGGCTCCTCCGGAATCTCCAGACCTTCCAACAGTATACGGGGGGCCTCGTCTCGGGGTCCCGTCAGTACCGGCTCAAGAGAAGTTCTCGGAGGTTGATCTCTGTAAGTCTCCTCCACTGGTCTCCTCTTTGTCACATGTAGACCATGCCAACTAACGTTTATGTCCCTCTTTATCGTACAGTTCTTCGACTGGCATGGGCCGCTGCGGCAAGACTGGTCGGGATGTCTGGTGGTGTCCCTCCTAGGGGCATGCCGGTGATGGTGGCGATAGTCCCCCCACCTCCTCAAGCTTCGACGCAAATCATCACTGGCGGAACCACCAGCAGGGTCGTACCCGAAGTTATCGAGGTGGACTCCGAGGAAGAGGATCAACCGATCGGTCCCAGTCTTGTCGTGCCTGCTTCAGCGCCAGGTGTCGTAATGGATTCAACACCGGATGTTGATCCTGCTGAGGATTTCCTGCGGGCGTATCCCGCGTACGAGCCTTCCAATCGCGCAGACTGGGAAGAGACGGCCTCCGATGAGGAAGACAGCAGCATAGTCCGCCGCCGGTCGTGGAAGCTGATCGCGCGCTTTATCAAGGACACTCCCCAAGCATAATGGCTGGCCGAAATGGATAGGCTTCGCTCGCGGTTGCGCGAACTGTGTGCTGGGGGAGTGGATGCCCAACGTCTCTACGCACTCATCCGAGATCTTATGGCTGAGAAGATCCGGGAGCATGATCGTGGGCTCAGCGTGGGCTGGCAGCGGAGGAAAGCGACCAGCATTAAGAAGCTCCAGGAGGCTGAAGGCGAGGTTCAACAGATGCAGACCCGGGCAGACGAGCTTTCAGCCTCTCTTGACGCACAATCTGAGCTGGTCTCACGGTTGAAGGCCCAGCTGGCAGAGGAAGAAGAGCATATGAGGCAGACCTCTGGAAAGATGGCCGCCGTTCAAGCTGACGTAGAGAGGGCCAAATCCAGGACTGACGAACTGCGCCCCGCCGCTGCTGAGGAGGAGCGGGAGCTGGTTCAGCGGCAGCAAGCCTTGGATGCCGCAAGTCAACGGGTGTCGGAGCTGCAACTCTCTTTTGACTGGGTCAACCCGTCCATGGGGGAATTTGACCCCCGAGTATTGTAACAAACCCAAAACCCTTTATTGGTACTTTTGTGCTTCAAAATTTTTCCTTTGTTTTGAATGTCGTAGAACGCATGATTCCCACTGTCGAATTGCCTTGCGACAATTCCCTAAGCCCACGTGGGTCGAGCCCGGTGTCCGGGATTCGGATTACCAGTCCGGATTTCTGGGAGACGGGAGGGGCTTGATGGGAGAAGGAACTTTCAGGATAGCCGAATTACTGTTTCTTCAACGTGCTCTTATGCACGAATGGGTCAACGCCAGGGATGATGAAATCGGTCCAAACTGATAAAAATGGGAAGTGTGAATCACGATACCCAAGATTCGGAACACTGTGGGGATGGCGTGACAATAAGGGACAACCGTTAACCTTGGAGGAGAAGCGGTACCCTTACTGTGTTAGCCTGTAATGGGGACAACAAATGAGGGTCGACCGTTGACCATGTTCGAAACACAGGACCATGTCACAAATGTTGTTGATCAATCCTTCGGTATGTTGGACCAGGACAGTTGGCGGACCATAGGTCAAAAATCCATACTGTTAGGGGGTCCTTCCAGATATGACCCGTCTTCCGGAACGTTGGCCCAGGATGGTAGGTGAGCCGATGCGGCATGAGACCAGGCCGTTAGGGGGTCCCATGAGACATGAAAGAGGGCGAGGGTCTGAATAAGGGGCACGCAAAGCGTGGAATATGGAGTTATGGTCTGTCCGAACAGAATCCAACACTTAGGTAGCTACACCACCGTGGTGGGAGTACGCCAGATAGGTGCATCGGTTTGATCATGGATCATTCCTTTTTTCAGACAGGGCCTCTCTGGCGAGGGGATCTGTCACTTCTCAGTGGGATCTCGGGTCATCCTGAACTTGTTCAGGGTAGAACCGCAGTTTAATTTCATGCGTTGAGGACACATAGACTCTTGTAGTTTAACGTCATACGATAGGACGTGGAACAAGAGGGAAGGAAGCATGTGGCGCGGTAGATATGAAACCGATGTGAATGAGGACTTGGAGTCCAACTCATACCACATACCCCTGGAGGAAACTCTTCAGGTCGAGGGACCAAGAGTTAGGATTGGGTTGGGCCCGAAGCAGAGTGGTCGGGCGTTCCTACATACCACATGCGGATGGGAATCAAGCCATACGTAGTTTTGAAAGCGCATTTTAACGTCATGCAGGATGAGGAGCAGCCTGACCGCGTTGGTACACATCCCGCCAAAACTACTAAGCCCACGTGAGTCGTGCTCGGTGTGGGAAACAAGTAGTAGTGGTGGGAATTTCCCGACACAGAGAGGGGAAGGTTAGGGAAAAGGGATGCTCGGTGAATACCGGCCCAATAACACTAACACGGTCATTTAGCGCACCTAGATGCGTGAAGAGAAAGAGCTGAGTTTGATAGAATTCTACTTGAACATGAGGAAGTGGAAATGTGTGAATCATGGTGCTCGAGATTCAGATCACGATGATGGCGGCGTGACGATGGAGGATAACTGCTGACCATGTTTGCAACACAGCATCCTGTCGCGTTAGCCTAGAATGGGGATAGACAAATGAGCATCGACCGCTGACCGTATTCGCAACGCGGGATTTTATCGATCTGTTGTCCAATATCCGTAGGGACGTTGGCCCAAAACGATTGAAGGGACCTTAGGTCCAGCATTCATGGATATCCCTTAAGCCTAGTATCCATGTCGTCCGAGGGTTCTTTTGGATGTGGAAGAGGATGAGGATCCAAATAGCGAGCTCACGAAGCTTGGTCATGGGACGAGGGGAATGTCCCTGTGACAATCCCACACTTCGGGCTCTTTGTCAAAACAAATCTGAATACCGCAACGAAACGTATTAGAGAGAGGGAGAAGATTCCTTTCCCTTGGGGGGATCTTAGTTTAGGGTCGTAGAATTCGGACCATGGGTGAGAGGAAACATAAGAGGCACATGGTGGAGTAACTCAAACACCTGGCGTGAACGGGAATAGGAGGTGTGTACGGAGCGGTGAACAACCCGACGTGAATGAGGTCACAACCCCATATTACACCACGCAACCTCCTTGGGAGAGGTTTTTGGTCAAGGGACCGAAAGGGAAAGTTAGGCTGGGCCCACGGGGAAGTGCCCGGGCGCTCCTACGTATCTCATGAGGATGAGAATCAAGCCATACGTAGTTCTGAAGTCAAGACCTGACATGAAGGAGGACCTAAGCCCTACTTACCATGAGTTCTCTGGGGAAATGTTCGAGTCGAGGGACCGAACACAAAGGTTAGGCTGGGCCCGCGGGGAAGTGCTCGGGAGCTCCTACGTATCTCATAAGGATGAGAATCAAGCCATACATAGTTCTGGATGGTGACACGGTAGGATACTAGTGTTAGGGGAAAAGGGGAGTGCGGGCATGGCCCTTGCACTAAAAGAAGCAGAATTTGATGTATCGTGTTTGTTCTTTAAGGTGAATGGTCTTCTTTTTTTTTGTGAAGCGACAGGCCTAGAATAGTAGGTCGTGATGTCGCCACAAGGATCAAGCCGCGATGGGTGTTGACAAATGGCATGGCGCGTGGCCAATACCCAACGTGATGTCCTCTACAACGAGGTTACCACAATGCGGTGCCGTTTTTCGTCATGCGGCCAGGACGATAATGTCACAGTTTAGGGTCGTATGATAGGACCAAGCATGCATTTTATCGTCATGCAGCGCAGACGTAGAAGAGACGATTCTAGGTGGGAAATTTGCGCAGTGTTATAAAACACAATTGACGGATACATGATCCCACATCAAATTGTACGCCATTCGGAGAGGGAAACCTTAGGCCGAGGGGCCTATACAGAGGTAAGAGGTGAAACCGGGGGAGAGACTGGCTCTCTAAATGGGTTGTACCCGAAGACAGGGTGTTCGGGCGGTCCTACGTATCCCATGAGGATGGGAATCAAGTTGAATGTAGTCCCGAATGAATCTTAGTTTATGGTCTTAGAGCTCGGACCATGGGAGCCCCGAAGGACGCCATATTGCAGCTTTGTCCCCCTGACATGCAAAGGTGCACTGAGGGATAGCGCCAAAAGTGTCGAGATTCCACCTAGACATGATGGGGTAGAAAATGATTTGAATCATGAAACCAACATTCAAGGACTGAAGGGGTTGGCGTGACGACATAGGATTACTGCTAACCATGTTCGCAACACAGCATCCTGTCGCGTTAGCCTGAGATGAGGACAAACAAATGAGCATCGACCGCTGACCATATTCGCAACGCGGGATTTTATCGATTTGTTGTCCAAAACCCTCGGGGGCGTTGGCCCGTAACGGTAGGAGAGCCCTTGGGCGTAGTATCCAGGCCGTTCTTGGGGGTCCCTCTGGGTGTGAAAGGTTATGGAAGCCCGAATGGAGGGGAACACGAAGCTTGACAAGTGGAAGGAACTTGATCAAGTTGAATCTGACACTCTTGGTCCTAGACCAGAGTACTCTTAATACATGGGTTGGTAGCTGCAAGGAGTCAAGGGACTCAACCTTGAGGGTGATCAAGAGATGGCAGATTCCCAGGGGAAGGGGGAACGGTGTCCAAAACCTTGTATCATACCTACACACCCCCCTCCTGGAGAGGGATAGGCCAAGTGGCCCAGGTGACCGGGAGATCAGGAGGTCACTAAGAGGTGGGGCTAGACCCGAATCTTAAACATTCAGGTGGTCCTACATATCCCATGAAGATGGGAATCAAGCCACATGTAGTTCTGAAGGATGCCTTTTAATGTCATGCAGGACAAGGAATAGGAGGGCTAACTCTCAGAACGGGGTGTGCGTGGTGCAGCTATTGCAAACCCGACGTGAATGAGGACGTGGTCCTACACTATGCCACGCGGTCCCGTGGTCGGGGTCCTGAAGGTAGGACCAGAGAGGTGAACTTGCTGAACTCAAGCTAGACCCAAAGACAAGGGGTCTTGAACGTAGTTCCAGATGAGAATCTTAGTTTATGGTCTTAGAGCTTGGACCGTGGATGGTGACAACTCCCGAGTAAGCACAGATGTCAACCCAATCCCTAAGCCCACGTGAGATAAACTCGGTGTGGGAAACAAGGGGGGAAGATCCTTATCGCAATACTTGGGGCGTCCATCAAAGGGGAGTCGGCGGAGAGTTTCGAAGGACACCTTTGATGCAGCTTGTTCTCCCAACGCGCAGATGTGCACGGAGGAAAAGTACCAAAAGTTCTGAGACTCTACTTGGACATGATGAAGTGATTAAGGGTGTGAATCGTGTACCCGGCATTTGGGCTTAATGGGTTGGCGTGGCGATAGAGGAAAACTATTAACCATGGTGGAAACACAGTGTCCATATCGCGTTAGCCTGAGGTGGGAACAACAAACGAGCATTGACCGCTGACCATATTCGCAACGCAGGATTTTATCGATTTGTTGTCCGAAACCCTCGGGGGCATTGGCCCGTAACGGTAGGAGAGCCCTTGGGCGTAGTATCCAGTCCGTTATTGGGGGTCCTTCCGGGTGTGAGAGATGATGAAATCCCTGATGTAGGTATACGCAAAGCCTGGAAAGCAGGTGCGGACATGTCCGAGTAAAGCTTGGCATTCCAGGTAATAAACTAGAGTACTCTTAAGCACATTGGGGAACCGCTGAGAAAGGGATCGACAAAACAGCTCAGTAGGGGGGGAACATGGCGTGGTCATTACGAGACCATCGTGAATGAGGACATAATCCCACACCACACCATATAATCCTCTCATGGAGGAAGGATAGGCCAAGGGGCCAGGATGGGATGAGGATTCCTGAGAGATGGGGATGGACCTGAATCTTGGACATTCAGGCGGTCCTATGTATCCCATGAGGATGGGAATCAAGACACACGTAGTTATCTATATGTAGTTTAACGTCATACGGGATGAGAAAGGGAGTAATATACCTCTAAACAAGGGAGGTGTACGGTATGGCGAAGAAGCCGACGTGAATGAGGACATAGTCCCACACCACACCATATACTCCTATAAGAGAGGACCTGGGTCGTGGCCCGGAAAGGACAAGGGGCCTAAGGTCAGGAATCAGTCAGGAAGGCCTGACTGGTTTTCAGTTTAACGTCTTACATGAGGACGAGGGTCGGGGACCCGAGAAGGCCAAGGGGCCTGAGGCTGGGCCTCGTAAGGGGAGGGCCTACGGCATGGTACATGATCCCGAAGTGAATGAGGACATATTCCCACATCACACCATACACCCCGAGGAAGAAGTGACCTGGGCTGTGGCCCGGAAAGGCCAAGGGGCCTAAGGTCAGGCATCAGTCAGGAAGGCCTGACTGGTTTTCAGTTTAACGTCTTACATGAGGACGAGGGTCGGGGACCCGAGGAGGCCAAGGGGCCTGAGGCTGGGCCTCGTAAGGGGAGGGCGTACGGCATGGTACATGATCCCGACATGAATGAGGACATAGTCCCACATCACACCGTACACCCATATGAGGAATCGGGGTCGTGGGCCTAATTGCTAGCACCACCTGGGGGAAGTTTGTCACCTCGGGATGGGGCAGAATGAATCACTGCTCCTGATGTCTGGGACATCTCGGGGTGGACCCGAAGATCCAGGACACTGTTGACCATGTTTGAAACACAACGTTCCTATGGTGACCCGTATGGGAGCAACAAATGAGCGTCGACCGCTGACCAAATTCGCAACGCGGGACTTGTATCGGCTTGTTGCTTGAAAACCCTCGGGGGCGTTGGCCCATATCGGTAGGAGAGCCCTTGGGAATTGTATCCAGGCCATCCTTGGGGGTCCCTCTGGGTGTGAAAAATGATGGAATCCCAGTCAAGGAGTGGGTGAAGCATAGCTATATTCATCCACGAAAGGGGAAAACACCTCCAGGGGGGAATGTGCAGCCGGGTCGAGGCTTGCTCGATGTGGATCGGGGCAAAAGTGTGCACCCTGCCATGTCTTGACCTAAGGGGAAGATTTTGGCTTTTGGGCTGGGCCAACGGACGAAATGTCCGGGCGTTCCTACATATCTCATAAGGATGAGAATCAAGCCATACGTAGTTCTTGAAGGCCATGCAGTTTAACGTCATGCGGTTAGGACGTGGAAGGAATAGAAGAACGGGAGCGGTCACATGGTGCGACCCTTACAATCCTTGTGCGAGCAGGGTTGCATAAGCGGGGCCAAGAAAGCCTACTCCCTGCTACACAAAGATCCTCCAAGAAAACTATTCCTAGGGGAATAGTGGAAGGGAAAAGCTTAGGGCTGGGCTCAAGACGAGGCGTCTGAGCGTTCCTACGTATCTCATAAGGATGAGAATCAAGCCATATGTAGTTCTAGAAATGCAGTTTAACGTCATGCAGGACGATAAGAAGCATCTCATTTGGGGATATGTATGGTACGACGAGTAATCCGACGTGAATGAGGACGTAGTTCTGCACCATACCGTACAATCCCGCAATAGCATAGATCAGGGAAAACCAGGGGGCCTGAGGCCGGGCCGCAGTCAGGGAGACCTGACCAGCTTACTGTTTAACGTCTCACGGTGAAGACGGGGCCAGGGGCCCGAGGAGGCCAAGGGGCCTGAGGCTGAGCCTCGGTCAAGAAGGCATGACCGGCTTGCAGTTTAACGTCTTGCAGGACGAAGATGAAGTTTATGGTCGTGCAGGACTTTACAGTTTAGAGTCATGTTGGACCATAACGTGCAGTTTAAGGTCATGCGGGACCATTTCACAGTTTATCATCTTGCAGGACGAAGATGCAGTTTAAGGTCGTGCGGGACCATTTTGCAGTTTAGGGTCGTGCAGGACCCTATTTGCCCTAGGGAAAGTATTGCTTGATGGGGGCCGGGGGCCCGAGGAGGCCAAGGGGCCTGAGGCTGAGCCTCGGTCAGGAAGGCCTGACTGGCTTGCAGTTTAACGTCTTGCAGTAAGTACGGGGATGCAGTTTAGGGTCGTGCGGGACCATCTCACAGTTTAGGGTCGTGCTAGACCTTTTTTCCCTAGGCAAAGTATCGTTTGAGGAATTTGGCATTGGTGGGAGGGGTTATACGCTCTCCATCTGTGGTCACCAAGGAGTATGCTCCATTAGGGTAAACCTTATGGATGATATAAGGCCCTTCCCATTTGGGTTCTAATTTGGGTGGTTTCCTACCGGGAATCATTGGCGCTCGAAGGGCCAGTACCAGGTCACCTTGTAGAAAAGAGCGGAGACGAACCTTCTTGTAAAAGGCTCTCTCTATCTTGTCCTGATGCCTTTCCAGATTGTGCAGGGCGCGAAGACGGTTCTCGTCCAGTGCTTCTAATTCAGCCAGACAGATCTCGGCTACCTCATCTGATGTCTGGTGGTCATAAACTGCATTGCGTAACGACGGCAGCTGGATCTCAATGGGTAGGACGGCCTCAGCTCCATACACCAGGGAATATGGGGTCACCTGGGTAGAGTTGCGAGTCGTTGTCCGGTAAGCCCAGAGGGCGTTGGGGAGCTTGTCCGGCCAACTTTTCTTATTCTGACCAACCATCTTTTGCAGAATGTTAGAGAGGGTCTTGTTGAACGCCTCGATCTGTCCATTTTCCTGCGCGTGGTAGCGGGAGGTATGGTTCGACCGGATGTCATACTTAGCGTACAATTTCTTCAATTCAACTGCTCGGAAGTTTGTGCCGTTATCGGTGAGGACGGCGTGAGGTACCCCAAACCGGTGGATAATGTTGGATCTCACAAAGTCGACGATGGAACGGCCCTTGACCTCTTTGAGCGGAACTGCCTCTGCCCACTTGGAGAAGAAATTCGTAGCATTCAGGATGAACCTACACTGGCGGGCTGTTACCGGTGGATACGGTCCTACTACATCAAGTCCCCATACCGCAAATGGCCAAGAGTACTTGGTGGGGTGGAGGGGCTCCGGCGGCCGATGCAAGAAGTTGGCGTGTACTTGGCACACGTGGCATCTCTTGGCATGTCCAATACAATCGTGGATCATAGAGGGCCAAAAGTACCCTAACCTACGAATTTGATGGGACAGTTTCGGCCCAGCTTGATGGGCGCCACAAGAACCGGCGTGAACCTCTTGCATAACTTGAGGTATCTCCCCTCCTTGGAGGCAACGGAGAAGGACACCATCGAAACTCCGTTTATAAAGGATTTTTTCAAGACTGGGGCCGCTCTGGAGGGTAAATTGCAGCGCGCGGCGTCGGATTCACTCGCGTTCAACCCGGTCGTCCGGGAGCTGACCATTTTGGAGATACTCGACAAAAGGTGCTCTCCAGTCGGGAGTGTCTTCAACCACTGCGTCTGACGAACCCAGGACTCCCGATATGGAGGGTCCGGCGGTGAGATGGCTTACCCGCAGGCCATCATGGTCCTCTTAGGTGACAGGGGCAATGACTCTCCGGTGTGCCACATGTATGATCAAATCATCTTGCTCGGGTTCTGCGAGCGACGCGGCTAAACCAGCCAAGGCGTCTTCTTGGCCGTTCTACGACCGTGGGACATGGGTAACCTCTGGTCGAGGGGAGAACTGGGCCATTAGGCGGAGGGTGTACTCCAACAACGGTGCGAGCTCCGGCTTCCTGACAACGTAGTCGCCATTAACCTGTTTGATTGCCAGCTCGGAATCTCCCTTCACATGTAGATGGGGCACATGGAACTCAAGGGCCAGCTCGAGGCCGGTGATGAGAGATTGGTACTCTACCTCGTTGTTCGTACAGCCTTCTGAGAACAGGAACGAGTATGGCAGGACGGCTTGCGCCGGGGTAATGAAGACAATACTGAGGCCTACTCTGTTGAGCTTGGGATCGTTGAGCCTCCTACCGGTGGGGCTCCAGGAGGCGCCGTCGAAATGCATTTGCCAACACGGGGCAGCATGATCGACTGAGAGGATCGTCTCATCAGGGAAATCTATGTCCAGGGATTGATCCGTGGAGGTTGGATGGGCAGCTAAAAAGTCTGCCAATGTCTGTCCCTTAATGGCCTTCTGAGGTACAAACCTGATATCAAACTGCTGGAGAATCACCACCCACCGTGCTAGTCGGCCAGTCAGCATGGGACGGTTCAGGATGTACTTCAGTGGGTCTACCCGGGAGACCAATTGCACCTCGTGGTGCTGCAGGTAATGTCGCAACTTCTACACGGCGAAGACGAGCACAAGGAAGCTTTTTTCGATAGGGGAGTATCTGATCTCCGTATTGAGAAGCATGTGGCTGAGATAGTAGAGACTATTCTCAGTACCCTCGTTATTCTTCTGGGCGAGCAGCGCACCAAGGGATCTCTCCAGGGCGGTCACATAAAGGACCAGCGGCTTTCCAGAGACGGGTGGCATCAAGACCGGAGGTTGGAGCATATACTGCTTTATTTCCTCGAAGGCGGTCCGACACTCTTCATCCCATTTGTAGGTGGCGCCCTTCTTCATGAGCCGGGAAAAGGGCTTACACTTGCCGGCCAGATTCGCGATGAATCGGCGTATATAGGCTAAGTGGCCTTGAAGGCCTTGAAGCTCCCGAATGTTGCTCAGGGGAGGCATTTGGCTGATGGCCTTGATCTTCTCTGGGTCGATCTCGATACCTCGTTATCTGACAACAAAGCCCAGAAACTTCCCGGAGGTGACCCCGAAAGCACACTTCAGCGGGTTCATCTTCAGGTGACGGGAACGGAGGAAACCAAACACTTTCTCAAGGTCTTTGAGATGGTCCTGGCTCTGGCATGATTTGACTACGAGGTCATCCATGTAGCATTCCACCAATGTCCCGAGAATCGGTTTGAATATGCGATGCATGGCCCTCTAATAAGTGGCACCTGCATTTCTCAAACCGAATGGCATTACCTGGTAGAAAAAAGGTACCTTGGGGAGCCCTAAAGGTAGTGGACTCCTCTTCTTCGGGGGCCATCTGGATCTGGTTATACCCAGAATACCCATCCATGAAAGAGAGGGCTTGGAACCCGGCCGTGGCGTCAATCAACAGCTCCATCACCGGGAGTGGGAAGTCATCCTTTGGGTAGTGGCGATTAAGATCGCGGAAGTCGATGCAGACTCTAATCTATCCATTATTCTTCCTGACTGGCACAATGTTGGCAAGCCACTTGGGGTACTGGACCTCCTTGACAAAGTTGGCTTTGATTAGCTTGTCAACTTCGGCCTCAACCATATCACCATGAGAAGGGTGCATCTTCCTGGGAGGCTGCTTAAACCCACGATGTTTTGCCGGGAGGCCCAGACGGTGAACGGCCACCTGGGGATCTAGCCCTGGAATCTCGTTGTAACTCCAGGCAAACACATCACGGTGCTGTTTGAGGAAGTCTATGTACTGCTGCCGCTCCTTGGGGGACATGGCTGCACTGATCAATGTGGGTTTCGGATCTGCCTCGCTACCAAGGTTCACCTGTACCAGTTCATCAACCGTGGTAGAGACGCCTTCTTCAAAGGCTGGGGGAGCATCCTCCAAGTCTTCCTCCCCACCCGTGGGGGGGCTTCCCGTGACAGGGGGTACTTCTGGGCTATCAAAATCCGAGGGGCAGCTGGTGCCGGCTTGGGCAGCAGCGGTCATCACATCGGGAGAATCGCTTTCCATTGAGACCATAGCAATGAAGGCAGTCGACCCTATCCCATTTGGCCTTTGGCCTAAAGGGCCATGTTTGATGATATCAAAGCAGTGGTGACGTGTCGTCCTGAGTCGGTTAATTCCAGCCCGGCGGAAGAGACACGTATGGCGTACCGCCGTTGTCATAAGCTTGACACTTTGGTACCGTACAGGGGTAGGAGGTTCCGGGATGACTTGAGCCTGGTTGATGTAGGAGTACGAGGTGATTTTCTGTCGTCACTTGGACATGGGAACATGCCTTCCTTGCGTACCCGAAACAACAAAACATTGTCCCATGTCGGGGGTCGTGGCCTCCAACCGGTGGATCGGGAAGATGTAGGCGTCATCCATGCTTGCCCAGGGATCACTTGTGACCGGGGCGGGTTCATCCTCACTTACCAGGATTTGCTTGTCCTTACTTTTGTAATAACCTGCATCCAGATAGCGGGCCTCACAAGAAGAGAAAGTGGACGCGTCTCCTTGGAGCACGCCTACTCGACCGTTGAGCGAGTACTTGAGGCACTGGTGATACGACGAAGGGACCGCTGCATACAGATGGAGCCATGGCCTACACATCAATGCGTTGTAGGCGGTGTCCTGAGAGACAACCATGAACTCGGTGCTGGCAATTAAGCCACCGAACTGAGTCTTCAGGTGGATCTTGCCAACTGGGGTTTGCTCTGTCCTATCGTACCCCTGGATCCTGAGGTCAGAGGGAGTTAAATCACCTTCGGACAGACCCAGCTTTCGCAGCGTCCGGGTTGGAATTAGATTGATTCTGGAACCTGTGTCAACGAGGAAACGGTGGACTTCCACACCATTGAAGTGGCCAGTGATGTACAGCGGGAGAATGTGCCCCTGTATAGGAGGGTCCTCATCTTCACCGGAGAATGAGATAACCGCCTGACATTCGGCGTTTTCAATCGTCTCGGTATGGAAGGCTTCTGCAGCTGCTACCTCCGTCTCGAACTGGAGGGGGCTCCTTAGGGCCTCGGAAAGTGCCTCGCGCATTTCAGATGACAGTCGAAGGGCCTCAAGGATGGAGAGCCTCGCCGTAATGTCGGCCAGGTGCTTCAGAACATCGTACTTTCCTTCCAAACGTGAGCCTCTGCATACAGGAGGTCGTTCGGCATTTGGAGGCACAGCGGGTCCGGCCGGCTGAACCGACGATCGACTAGTACTGGGTACATCTCGCTGCCTACTAGTAGAAGCCTGAAGATTAGTCTCCGGACTGGGATCGGATAGCGGAAGCTGGCCTGTAGCTGGGAAAGACTGACTGTGATACGAACAAGGTGGCTCCCCTCGATCCAATAGCACGAACGGTGGTGGAGGTAGAGTCGAGGGTGTTAGATGGGTTTGCGCGTGCTGAGATCTGCGCTGAGCCTGCTGCCTGGTCTCGGTAGCGTGCACGGCTTGGCCAAAATTTCCTGCTGACGTACCTCAATGACCGGCGCGATTGCGATTCTGCTGACGTTGACGTCGGCTGGAAACGTTGGGGAGGTCTGCCTGGAATTCCCCCTCGTCGGGGGTCATATAGGGTTTTACCAGCTCCACGGTGTTAACCGAAGCGTACCCCTGGCTGTCGCTCGAGGAGTCATCTACTGCTGGGCGGATTCTGGGAGGAATCCCCATTTCAGGGGGCATAAAGTCGCCAAGAGTGCGGGATGACGACGGCACTGGCGGTGCGCGTTGCTTCTTCCTGCGTCGTCGCTGCTTGCCCTTTTGGGACGAGGCCGACTGTGAAGATGATGCGGAGGCACCAGCTACTTCTTCTGAAGGTTCTGGCTGCTTCAAGCGCGCCCAGATGATACCATGGGCACGGACGACGGTTTTTCGAGCCATCCAGTCGTCGTATTTCTGGGACCCGCAGCTGGGGACCTGCTGCCACTCGCCTTCGCTGTCGCTGCCGATCTCTGATCCTGCAAAGACACCTGCCACTTGTGCTGGTGCTGGGCCCAACTTGACTATGTTGTTGTTGACCTGGTCCTGAAGGCAGTCTTTAAACACATAGCATTTCTTGAGGGTGTGCCCCAAGATCCGATGATAAGGGCAGTAGTTGGGGTGATCGGTGAGATGCGCCTCTGCCGGCCTTCTGCACTCAGGCAGACGCACAATCCCTTGCTCTAGAGCACTTCAGAAGTAGCCAGGGACCTGATTTTCGTTGAACGAATAGGTCTGGTACCTTCTTTCCGGATAGGGGGCCCTGGGGGCCTGGCCCTGACGAGGGGCCGGAGGGGCCTGCCGAGGAGGCGGTGCCTGATTGTCTCGCCTAGGTGGCGGTGGCGCGTTGCGCGGGGGAACCTGTCGGTTCTAAGGCGGTCGCTGCTGGGCAGGAGCATGTGCTTGAGGTGGAGGACCTCTACGGGGTTGCGAGGGTGGTGCCACCGGCAGCAACTCCAGCTGCCTCGGGGCTTCTATTTGAGCCACCGCGGTGGGTTCAGCCCTGAAGGTCCTCCTGGCTGGGATCATAGGGGGCAACAAACGTGCCTGACTAGCCTGTTGCAGGGCTTCCTCGAGGCGCTGAGCCTTATCTGAGAAATCTCTGAACCCTCCAGGGTAGTTCTGGGTGATCAGGGAGGGTACCAGCTCTGTCTTGACGTTCCCCACACACATCGTCAGTAGTTGCTCCTGAGTCAGTGGCATATCGAGGGAATACGTAAGTCCCTTCCACTGGGCGATGAAATCTGCAACCCGCTCATCAGGCCTTTGCTTGCACTTGAAGAGGTCTGCAATGCTGGTCTTTCGCGTGGTAGAGCTGAACTAGTATAAGAACTTCCGGTGAAGATCCTCCCAACCGGTCACTGATCTGATAGGGATCTGGCTGTACCAGACGAATGTCGGACCTTCCAATGTCTGTACGAAACATCGGAGCTTGGCGGCTTCTTGCTGAGCCGGGGTCCCCAGCATGGGGCCACACCTGGAAGAAAAATGAGTCAAGTGCTGCGGCGGGTCCCTTGTTCCGTTAAAAGGCGAGAAAGTGGGGTTCCCAAAACCTGGAGGTGCGGGCATATCATCCACCCACGTGGGATAAGGCTTGCCATCCGGTGGGACCGCCACCTGCCGCGTTTCCAATGCCTCAAGGCGGGCTGTGAGCGCCGTGATAAGATCCTCCGGGTGGGGGTCCCTGTCTTGACGGGGATCACTAACCACAAGTGCATTGCCAGGTTCTTCAACACGGTAGACGGCTTCGGCCGCTCGGGGGTCAACTGGCTGGACGACCTGCGGGGCGACTGCGGGGACCCGAATTGGATTCTTCATATTGCCCCGTCGCTCGGGGGGATTTGGCGAGACGTATCGCGCCCTCTTTCCATACGTTCCGGCTTCTTCCCTGTCTGCGGCAGTAGCATGATCAGGGTTTCCCGGAGGCATCTCACCGGGGGGAATTGTTCCTGCCCCTACTGCCCCGGCCTGGGATTACCATAGTCGGGTCGCCGCTCTGCGGCACGCTCAACCAAGAGTTCGTCAACCAACTTTTTATGCTCAGCAAGCAGCTGGCGTAACGTGGCCTTCTCGGGATCTTCGTCCGTTTTCTGCATAGAGGCGGACGGGTCAGAGTGCTTGACTGTTCCGATGTGCTCCTTACCCTTTCTAGTGTTTCGACCGAGTACCAGTGACTCGGTGGGTACGGGGAGATCTAGCAGGTTCCTCTGCTGACGGGTAAATCTCCCTGATGGGTCGAGCATCGGCGATACGCCCTCGGGTGGTAAGTCTCCATCAAGGAATTCAATCTCATCTTGTTTATCCACAACGTCGGCCATGTGGACTGCGACCCCTCTTGAGGGCATGTCCTCGATGTCGCATAGCGAATCGGGCTGCCGTCGGATAGGGTAGAAGAGGAGAGCGGCATAGTGTCACCAACCACGGACTTGCACATGGGGGGTGGCTTCCCTGACGATTCTGCGGAGTGCTTTAAGACTCTGAACGCATTTTCTTTGAAGGGCGATCTGGTGGCCTGGCGACTCAGGGTGCTGGGCCACAAGATGTGCGGCCGCATCTATCAGACGGAACTGCTCGCCGATTTCTTCGAAGTGCTCTCGACTTCTGGGGTACACCACCCGTTCATAACGGAGGCGGAAGTGTGTCGTCCATAGGGTTCGACAAAACCACCCCACTTCTTCAGGGGTAAGAGACTCTGGTATATGGAAATTCAGCGCCACCGTCGGCCAGAACTTCTCCGGGAAGTAATCCGCTGCAAGAATACTCCAGAAGCTCCTGGGCTCGGACTCAGGGTCGGGCCCTGTGTTTCCCCACTCGTCAACCGGGGGCGGCTGAGGGACCGGTAGCGGTACCGAGGTGGACCTCTGGGATAGTAAGCTCAGCGGTGGAGAATACGGAAAACGAGCTGACTGGCCGCCGAATTCCGGGCCATACTCCGAAGAGTGAGGTGACCTGGCCACGATGTCACGATACGACGGGCTGATAACCACAGCTTTCGGAACAGGAGTCGCGGCTACCGGCGACAGGTCGTGTCATCGCTCTACCGTCGTTGGCCCCCAAAATAACTCTCTGTGATCTCTGGTAGAGGTATAGGGCTCTTCTGGCGATAGAGGCGGTGATTGCACGGTCGAGACCTGCGGAATCCCCAAGATTTCTTCCTCTTGGATGTACCTGCAGAGGGAGATGGGAATATGGTGGACCTCAAATTCCG
The DNA here is from genome assembly GCA_963277665.1 of Viscum album. NCBI lineage: Eukaryota > Viridiplantae > Streptophyta > Magnoliopsida > Santalales > Viscaceae > Viscum > Viscum album. Next base: position 346,636,802 of record OY728141.1, read on the forward strand.
GGAGAATGAGGCTAGACGGTTCCTTCCCCAGTCCTTGATATGGAGGAGCGAGGAGAAGGTTCCATCGCTGAATCGCATTCCGCTTCCGAGTCGGAGAAGCGGGCAGGTTTGATCTCCACCTGGGCCTTCCCAGGGTTCTTCTTATTACGGCGACGACCCGCTCTCCTGCCCTGGGGTGGCTCTTCAGGACAGGGTTGACCCCTATCAGACAGCCTTGGGGCGGCGCTGGCGTCGTGGCGGAGAGGGCCCCCACTCGAGATAGCCGGGGTGCGAGGGGCACCGGGGCAAATGTCGAAGGGTACATGGGGAAGACCTCCATGAACAGTACCCATGTGGGCGGGGCCTCTGTTGGAACCGGCAGGAGTATGGGGAGGACCTCCATGGTCGATGCGAGTGGAGCAAGGCTGACCTTCACTCCTCGAGTTGCTGGGGCGAGGAGGACCTTCGCCGGTTGCAGAGAGGACGTAGGGAGGTCCCCCACGTTGGAGAAGGACCGGATGGACGGTGCCTTCAGGTTGGCGGTCGGGGGCAGGAGGATGGACTCCATACCCTGTATAGTGGGAGCGGGAAATGTTTCCGCGCTGAGCGTCACTACCGCAGGGCAGGTCTTCCTGCGGGATGGGGGTAGCACGAGGCATGCCTCCATGAAGAACCTCGGAGCGGGGAATGCCCACGCTCTGTGTAGTAGTGGTACGGGGAGGACCTCCATACGGGGTGACATTACCACGGGTTAGCTCACGGCGATCACCACTTGGGCCTGCAACCCGGAGAGTCAACCCAGCCTGCCCGTGGGGCAGTTGGGGTCTTGATCCTGGTTGGGTAAAGGAGTGCCCCTGCTCAGTGTATGTAGGGGATTCACGATGCACATCAGTGGTGGCTCGGGCCACTGTAGCTGTCGACGTCGACGCGCCTGGGCGAGCGTCCTCAGCCCGGGCCCGGCACTGACGTCAGGTCAGGCGGGCTGGTGCAGGTGGTGTAGGGACGTAGCCTGCCTTCTCTTCCTGCGGGGCCGGACGGCGGCGCTGACGCGGGCGGGCGGGAGCTCTCGCCTGGAGCCCTCGGGTTGGGACCCTGAGCGGGCTGAGCCGGACGGCGCCCGCCTCTTCAGCGTAAGGCGAGGAGTCATCAAGGCGTTCCGGAGACAAGCTCCCAAAATGGTTGAATGTTGGGGTGGGGAGCAGGGGCTCCCTACGTGGCCTGTTAGGGCGGCGTTGACGGCGGGGCCTGGAGGCCTCTAGTTCCAAGCGGGCCATATCCCGGGTCGGGATGACCCCTTCTTCCTCGTACCTGCGCACGAGGTTGTTGATCACCCTTCGCTGGATGACCTCTGATGGGGAAAGGGGACGTGGGCGCCTCTTATTCCGCGATGTGGCGACCGTCGTGGCGGTAGCGATGCTACGTGGGGTGGTCGTGGCGGTGTTGCCCCTGCCCCTGTGTGGGCGGGGAGTGGACGGTGATCGCATCTCTGTAATAGCAACCTGGTTCCTAGGAAACGAAGGGATCAACTCATCAGTACTGAGAGGAAAAGGATTGATAGCCAGTGCCCCAGCATCCTCTCATTCTCCACGTTTGTAAGAAGGATCCACGCCAACACACTGCAGAACGGAGTGCCCCACGTTCTACTGCCCCGACTTCCGGTGAGTTTCACGACAGGACCGCTATTTGCTTGGCGGGACCAGGCACCGGATATCTGAGTCCGGTGACACGTCAATCTACTGGTGTCTTGAACGCTACTAATATCCATATTGAGGAGAATAATTTCACTTCGGGTTCACCATTTCTGTTTCTGATGCTTTTGTCGGGGCGCACGCCCGTCCGTCCGTGGAGGAGGACGCGCGGCGCTTTTTTTGCCCCTCATTCTCGCTTTCCAAAGGCGGGCGGCATTCGCTCCTTATTCAGGGATGTCTGCTCCTTGATCGAAACGGGGTGATGGGATGTCGGTTCTTCCTCCTATGGATTCCTCCTCAGAACTCGTCACCTAGTCCGGGTCTCCCTCATAGATTTAATACGTAGTTCGTGGAAATCTTCCCAGTGCCATGTTTCCATGGACGCCGGTTAATTACACTACTTCTGTCGGGACATTCCAAGGGGTCCAGTCAGGGCAGCAACCTTCAGTCAGGGGAGTAGTCACGTTGAGGCATCAGTAGCGTGTCTGGATGCTGGGGTACCTGGCATGTCTGTCTGTTATCCTTGGCCACAAGGCTTCTCGAGGGCATGGAGGCCCGAGGAATACCACATCGAGTGTGGGGAATTATATGTCATAGACACATATCTGAGGTTTTCCTCAGCTTCCCGTGTTTAACACAGGGTATTCCGCAAGTTTAACATCCAGCGGAGACGGACCAACCCAACCAGAGCATTAGCTAGGATAGATCGGATTGATGGATCCTCCTTGAAGGGATATCGATACTGGGGCCAGCCTATGGGCGGCTGTGAAGAAGAGCGTACCGACATGGTCTCACCGGGATAAGACGGTCCGGGCGAGGGCCGGGACGGGTGATAGGTTGATGAATGGAGTGGAGGGAGAGTGAAATGGGACCATCGTGGGGGCGACAGTGAAGTTGGGCTTGAGCCTTGATGAGGCTTCCTATGTATCCCCGTGGCAGGGAATCAAAGTCCGCATAGTTCGGGACGACGCCGATAAACCGACGTGAAGGTGGACCTTGGCCCGATGACCATCGTCAGCGTACCGACGTGAAAGTAGACTCGTGGGTCCACTAGTGGTGGGCTTGAACCTTGGGAAGGTTTCCTACGTACCATGCCTTGACATGGATCAAAGTCCTCGTAGTTCAGGGGATTGATGGAACACAGTTTTACGTCATGCGGGACGATATTGAACCCTGACGTGAACAAACGACGGGCGGTGGGTGTCGACGAGTCGACATAAGTGAGGGACCTTAGTCCGACGGGAGTTGGGCTTGAACCTCGGGGAGGCTTCCTACGTACCATGCCTTGACATGAATCAAAGTCCTCATAGTTCGGATTGGGTAATGCAGTTTAACGTCATGCAGGACGGGGGTGAACCAACGTGAATGAGGTTGGAACGACCAGATGGTGGCTTTGAACCTCGTGGAGGCTTCCTACGTACCATGCCTTGACATGGATCAAAGACCTCGTAGTTCGGGTTAGTCACAACGGCTTGCCGTCGGACTGGAATTGCAGTTTAACGTCGTGCTGGACGTAGGTAGAACCTGACGTGAATTGGATGATGGGTGGTCTTGAACCTCGTGGAGGCTTCCTACGTACCACGCCTTGACATGGATCAAAGACCTCGTAGTTCATATGGGGCTTTGTCGGTGAACCGACGTGAAAGTGGACCTTGGTCCAATGGGTGGTGGGCTTGAACCTTGGGAAGGCTTCCTACGTACCATGCCTTGACATGGATCAAAGACCTCGTAGTTCAGGTTAGTCACAACGGCTTGCCGTCGGACTAGAATTGGGTGTACAATTTAATGTCATGCGGGACAAAAGGAGGCATGCAGTTTAACGTCATGCTGGACGAGGGCGAAACTCGACGTGAATGAACGACCGAGCAATGTGGATTGAACCTCATAGAGGCTTCCTACGTACCATGCCTTGACATGGATCAAAGTCCTCGTAGTTCAAATGGGATGAGTCGCAGCGGCTTTCCACTAGACTGGAATGCAGTTTAACGTCGTGCTGGACGGGAATGGGACCCGATGTGAATGGATGATGGGCGGTCTTTATCCTCATAGAGACTTCCTACGTACCATGCCTTGACATGGATCAAAGTCCTTTTAGTTCGCTAAGATGGGTCGCAACGGCTTACCACTGGACCAGAATGCAGTTTAACGTCGTGTTGGACGGGGGTGAGACCCGACGTGAAATGACGGGTGGGCTTGAACCTCATAGAGGCTTCCTACGTACCATGCCTTGACATAGATCAAAGTCCTCGTAGTTCAAATGGGATGAGTGGTCAGGGTCTATGATCACTCTTAGCCCACGTGAGTCATGCTCGGTGTGAGAAACAAGAGGTTGCAAGGACCTGACGATCACGTCGCGAAGGATGCGTCCGTGAGAAGCGAAAAGGGGCTTACACATTAGGCAGCCCATGGTGTTGGGACTTACTCCAGGATGGATGCCCATGGCGCGACAAAGCGCGGGAAAGATGGACCTTGGTCCGATGATGGGAGGTTCCTCATTCCCTGTCACGCCCTCCACTGACATTGGTAGTGGGGAAGTACGGAGATGCAGAGGTGCAGTCATCCGTTGGGGAACTAGGGTCGCCCTTCTCTTATGAACATACGCCACTCCGACAAGGAGGATCTCATTCCATGTGAGGAAGAGTTCCATTCCCGTGGAGACGAGTGGTGTAAAAAATGTTCGACCTGGGGGGACCCTTCGTGAGGGGGACGAGGTCGGGTCACAGTTTAACGTCATGTGTTGAGGACGTGGTGCTTGGCAGTTTAACGTCCTGCAGCTCGGATGAGGTGGGTTCACTCCACACCCCTAGGACTTACATAACCGGTACCCTCTGGTCCTTGGGGAAGGGAAGGTACCAGTAAGGCCATGGTTAAGGGGGGTCGTGGAATGAACCATCGAGGGGTCCACATTAGCGTGGCTACACGAAGAAGAAATAGCCGTTAGCGTGCCTATGCGAAGAAGCATTAGGCGAAGCAACGCTACGGGTGGTATTGTCCATGGGACTTTGAAATCACATCGTGCAAACCTGGAGGGTCGCACGGGAAGAGGAATCTCTAAGAAAAGGAGTGTGCTTCTTGAATTGGAGTGCCTTGGACTTAGCATGGGGAACAGGTGTGAGTGGAAGGTGCTTCGCGAAGTGGAACAGTGTTCGCAGAGCACTGCCTCGCGAAGAAGGGGTGCCTCGCGAAGCAGGGTCCTGCGGAGCAGTGTGCTTCGCGATGTGTAGCGATCCTGCCTTAGCATAGGGATCACTAGCATGGGTTGGGTGTTTCGCGAAGCATAAACGCTTCGCGGCTGCCCGGGTTCCCTTGGGAATCCCCTTCCTTCGCGAATGCCCTTGAGCTTCGCGAAGGGCATCCCTCTCGGAAGAGGGGCTCAAAACGAGACAATTTAGAGGAGTCTCATAAAGTAGAAGTACCTCGCGGAGCTCATGATTCCCGAGGCAAAGAGTGCTTCGCGATTTGGGAGAGGAGAAGCCGAAAGGTCGGATTGTCCGTCCCTAGGACTCAGGGGGAGTCCAGTATTTATAGGCAAGGGGCGCCGCGAAGCAGAACTCGCGCGCCGCCTCAGGTGCTTCGCGGCGCGCTCGCGAACTTCAACAGCGTTCGCGAAGGATTACCGCCTCTGGAGCTTCACGGCGGCTCGCGAACGTCAAATGCGTTCGCGGAGGATTACTGCCTCTGGAGCTTCGCGGTGGCTCGCGAACATCAAATGCGTTCAAAGAGGATTACCGCCTCTGGAGCTTCGCGGCGTCTCGCGAACGTCAAATGCCTTCGTGGAGCATTACCGCCTTTGGAGCTTCGTGGGGCCGCAATGGTCGGGGCGCTTCACGTGGGTACTTCGCGGCGGTGCTTCGCGAGGCAGCGCGCCGGCCTTCTTTTTCGTTCCTTTCTTTCGGGCCATATTTTTGGCGCCAACAGTATGTTTTTAGTTTATAATTTAAATTTTAGTTAAAAAAACAAATCACATACCCAAAACTGATTAAATTAATTCATATTGTTTTCATAATTTAAAAAAATCTATAAGTCATTTGTGATGTGTTGGAATCAATCAAACCTCAATCTGATATAGCATGATTGGTATGACTCAAAGTGTGTGTTTTCTGTTTAAAATTGAAATTTTAGTTCAAAAAACATGTCACGTAATAAAAACCAATAAAACACATTTGTATTATTTTTATAATTTAATAAAATTATACAAAAGTCATTTTTGATGTATAGGAACCATCCAAACCATAATCTGATACACGGTGTTCCTAGTATGACTCAAAGTGACTTTTATCAGTTTAAAATTAACATTTTTATTCAAAACATGTGTCACTCACTAAAAACTGAGAAAACATTCTCATATTTTCTTGATACTTTAGAAAGATTATTCATAAGTCATTTATTACATGTAGTAATCAGTCTCACATCAAACTGATACATGATGTGATCAGTATGACTCAAACTGTGTGTTTTCAGTTTAAATTGAAATTTTAGTAAAAAAGAAATGTGACATAATAAAAATAAATAAAATGTATTTATGTTATTTTTATACTATATTAAAATGATCCTTAATTCATTTCTTATGTGTATGAATCAACCACATGTCAATCTGATGCATTTTGTGACCAATATGACTCCAAGTATGTCTTTTTATTTAAAATTGACATTTTAGTTAAAAACACACATCACATAATAAAAACCAATAAAACACATTTGTATTGTTTTTATACTTTAGGATAGTGATCCATGATTTATTTATGACATGTAGGAATTTTTCTCATATTAATCTAATACACGGTGTGCTTGGTATAACTCAAAATGTGTGTTTTGAGTTTGAAAAAGAAATTTTAATTGAAAACATGTGTCACTCAATGAAAACCAAGAAAACGTGTTTATATTTCCTTGATATTTTAGGAAAATTATCTATAAGTCTTTTGAGAAAAGTATGAATTATTCTCATGTCAAAATGACACATGATGTGACCGGTATGACTCAAAGTGCATGTTTTCAGTTCAAACTTACATTTTTTATAAAAAAGACATGTGACATACTCAAAACCAAGAAAAATAATTTTTATTGATTTTATATTTTAGTAAAATGATCCTTTAGTCATTTTTAATGTGTATTAATTAACCACGTGTCAATCTGATGTATGGTGTGACCGGTATGACTCAAAGTTTGTTTTATTTAAAATTGACATCTTAGTTAAAAACACAAGGCACATACTCAAAATTGAGTAAAAATAATTCGTATTATTTTAATACTTTGGGAAAATGATATATAAATAATTTGTGGCATTTAAGAGTCAGCCTCACCTCAATCAAATACATGGTGTGTCTGGTATGACTCAAACTTTGTGTTGTCAGTTTAAAATTGACATTTTAGTTCAAAACATGTTTCACTCACTAAAAACCAAGAAAATGCATTTTTATTGTCTTGAAACTTGACTAAACAGATTAATTTGTCATTTTTTATGTAAATGAATAATTTTTATATCAAACCAACACATGATGTGACTAGTATGACTTAAAGTGTGTGTTTTCAGTTTAAATTGATATTTTAATAAAAAAGACATGTAACATACTCCAAACAAAGAAAACACATTTTTATTGTTTTGATACTTTAGAAAAATTATCCTAAAGTCATTTTTAACATGTAGGAATAAACCTTTCATTAATTCGACACATGGTATAGATGGTACAACTCAAAGTGTGTTTTTATTCAAAATTGACATTTTAGTTCAAAACACACATCACATACTCAAAAATAAGAAAATGAATTCGAATTGTTTTGATACATTATAAAAATGGTCCATAAATCATTCTTGATGTATAGGAATTGGCCACACCTCAATCTGATACATGATCTACCCAGTATGACTCAAAGTGTATGTTATCAATTTAAAATTGATATTTTATCTTAAAACATGTTTCACTCACTAAAAATCAATAAAACACACTTGTATTTTCTTGATACTTTATTATAATGATTCATAAGTCATTTTTTCGTGTCGAAATCTGTCTAACATCAAACTAACACATGATGTGACTGGTATGACTCAAAGTGTGTGTTTTGAGTTTAAATTGACATTTTTGTAAAAAATCCATTTGACATAATGAAAGCTGATAAAATAAATCTAGATTATTTTGATACTATAGGAAAATTATCCTTAATTCATTTGGGACATTTAGGAATTGACCGTATATCAATTCAATGCATTGTGTGCTTGGTATGACTCCAAGTATTTCTTTTTATTTAAAATTGACATTTTAGTTCAAAATACATGTCACATGCTCAAAACCAAGAAAACTCATTCATAGTGTTTTGATACGTTAGGAAAACTATCCATAAGTAATTTGTGATGTGTAGGAATTATCTGTATATCAATCAAATACATGGTCTTCCTAGTATGACTCAAACTGTGTACTTTAAATTTAAAAATGAAATTTTAGTTCAAAATGTGTTTCACTCACTAAAAATCGAAAAAATTCTCTTAGATTTTCATGATACACTACTATAAAACAGGATTTTAACAACGTTTTTATTTATCATCACTACACAAAAATGCTGATAAATGACATATTTATCAGCATTAAAGAAAGTGCTGATAAATTTAACCTTTTATCAATACTTTTTTAGAACTGATAAAGGGAACCTTTATCAATAATTTTTTTAGAACTGATAAAGGGTATCCTTTATCAGCGCTTTATTTTTAGTGTTGATATAGGTTATCTTTTATTAGGGATTTATTTTTAGTGTTGATAAAGGGTACCCTTTATCAGTGCTTTATTTTTAGTGATGATAAATATTAATTTCATCAGCGCATTTTTAGCACTGATAAAGGTCTGAATAAAAAAAATGAAATAATTAAATAAATTAAAAATAAAAATGTGTTTATTAAAAAAATTTACAAATTTTATTAAATAAATAATTATTGATAAAAATGAATAGATTGATTATATATTATTAACTAAATAGATATATATTAATGTATATAAATATGATTTATATATTACAAAATATATATGTGCTTTACATTAAATAATCATATATTTATTGAATAATGGTTTATAATTAAAAATTAATATGAATTAAAAATATTTCATAGTACTCGGCATATAATTGAATGTCGTTTGATTTTTCAATTTAATATATAGATCAAATGTGCGTTATATTGATTTCACATATACATAATTAATGCATTTTTATATATATTATAATGCACACACACAAAACTTATCCATTCTTTTAATATTGTTAAAGTGTACTTATTCTTAATTTATTCAATTTCACTCATTTTAACATATATGCATGCACCTAAATTAGATATTCATTAATAATGTTAAAAAACAATTATAAAAAGATATTTATAAATAAATATATTTATAAATGTACATTTACTATATTTATACATTTATATATTTATAATTATAAATAAATAATTATTAAATTTATAATAAATTTTCTTTAATAATGAATATATTTACTATATTTATATTTATATTGATTTATTATATATATATATATGTGTGTGTATAATTATATATATATATATGTATATAATGATATAAATATTATTTTTTAAAAATATTTCTATAATTGAAAATAACTAATTATAAAATTATAATAAATATATTTAAAAAGAAATATATTTTCTGTGTTTATATTAATATATATCTTTTAAGTATATATAAATATTTAAAAAAATATTTATAATTATAATTATAAATTCTTTATCAGCACTCCAGTAATAAGAGCTGATAAAATCGTCTTTATCATCAATTTTTTAGCGCTCGTAAAGATAGGATTTATCAGCTCTAAACAAAGCGCTAATAAAATTAATATTTATCAGCGCTATAAATTTAGCACTGGTAAAGATTTATTTTATCAGAGCTTTTTTAGAATTGATAATGACCTATCTTTATCAGTGATTATTTGTAAGCACTGATAAAATTTTCATGATCTATTTTAAAAACCCTAACCATTTTTGAACCTATCATGATATAGAAGGTTTCCATGGAAGCCATCCACTATCGACACTCCTCCTTGATGAATTGAAGGTAGAATCACACCACTCGACTGCCTCGAGTTGCTCTAACATATCATCTGACATCTGGTGTTCGTTGTAGTTAGGGTTTCCAAAGAGGGTCTTGGATTTTCTTCAACCTAGCCAGGTAGGCCTTCCTATTTTATTTATGTATTTTTTGTTTTGTTTTTTTATTTCTTCTTCTAAGATTTTTTATGATCCGTTGTTTATGATTTTTTTTGTGATCCATTGTTTAGGGAATGATTTGTGGTCTATTGTTTGTATTGAATACTAATGTATGATTTGTTGTTTATATCTGACACTGAACCGTGGATTTATTAATTTTTGTTTTACTACTATGTTTTATACCTTCTTACAAAATAATTTTTTCATATATTTATATAAAAGTGTATAAATTTTCATGTATATTATTTTTAAAAAATTGGCTACAACCACAAAAGCGGCACACAATGCGACAAAGAAAATACAGGTAAATCACTGGCCCAGGGACTTGACCCCACGACCACGCCTCAAACCCCTCCCCACCCTTACCACCCTAGCTGAGTATAGGGGGAAAATTTTCATGTATATTCTTGTTTATTGACTACTGATTTGAGTCACATTTTTAGTTCCCTAATGTTTATATATATGCTGACACCTTTCACAGACACCTCAATAGACATGCAGCTTTAGATGCTATTTTTTAGGAACCAAATTAGTGGAGTGATGTACGTTTCTCTATTAGTTATATATATCATTGGATCTAGTTCCTCTTATAATTCACTATGGTCCTTAGTTTTCTTATAGAGAATATTCAAAGGGGTCATCCCTAGTTAAGAACATGAGGTTTTATCACATCAAGCCTTCACTTTTTGAATCATTATGGTGCCTTTATTGTTCATATTACGTTAGAATATCAAGTTTTTATCTATTTGATATTTCTTATAGACTATAAGTGAGTTTTTATACTGGTGTGACATGCTAGAATTTTGTTCAACCTCTTGTACTAATTGTTTCTATTTGGGGGGTCCACCTCTCATTTATGGTTTTTTTCACCTAAATTTTAAACCACCCTTTAGTGACTTTGAGGTGTGTTAGAGGTCATAAGATGATTTTACCTGGTGTTGTTTGGGTAATTTGGGCTAGTTTCATTACACTATTCATCTACTAGTTTATGCCTATAACATTTAGTGATAATATCATTTATCATCTTTCTTTATCTCCCACTATTTTTTCAAATTCCAACAACACTTATTATTTTATTTGTAATATCTAGGTGCTCAAATATTCTAGTAGAAATAATACATATTTACCTTATTATAATTTTCTATAATTTTCACTTTTGATAATGAATATCTTATGTGTATTTATTTTTATATTTTGTAAAATTAATATTTTATGAACCCAATAGGATGGATATGAACTAAAAATGGATGCACACTAATCATTTGACAAATGAATATGAATATAGATTTAAAGAATTCATAAACTTTCCAAGTGAGCATGAAAAAAACTATTCTAAAATCCTATGTCTGTGTTTACGTTGTTTTTATTCAAGAAAAAAATAGTATGGAAGAGTTGGAAGAATATTTGATTTGTCATGGAGTAGATCAAAGCTATAAATTTTGGACTAAACATATGGAAAATATATTTAGTCATCTATTGGGGTGATACTAAGATTTATTAATCATTTGATATGAATACTTTTGTAAAAAATGATGGAAACCGCATGGAATAAATGAAAATGGAAATTGAAGATGACCTTTGTGATTATCCAAATTTGTTTGAGGAGTTAAATAGTTGTTCCTATAAACCATTTTATACCATTTTAACTAAATAAACAACATTTTCAGATATATTGAAGTTATATAATTTTAAAGTTGATTGCGGATGGAGTGATACCAACTTTACAAAACTACTTGGTCTTATGAAAGATATGCTACCAGAAGAAAATGAACTACCATAACAAACATATGATGCTAAAAGAATGTTATTTTCAATGGGTATGATCTCTAAAAAATACATGCTTGTCCAAATGATTTCATATTGTTTCTCAAGGACCATGAATCACTCATAAAATTCCTTAAGTGTGGCACAGATCGATACAAGAAAAATGAATCAATTCCTTTAAAATATGTATGGTACTTTCCTATAATTACATGGTTTAGAAGTCTATATGGATGTTAGGAAACTGCAAGACAATTAATATGGCATGAAAATACAAGAAATAATGATGAGAACCTATGTCATCCAGCAGATTCTCCTTAGTGGAAGAAAATTGATTACGAGTTTCCTGAATTTGGAGATGAGATGAGAAACTTTTTTCTTGCATTACCTATATATATAATAAGTCCTTTTGGTGTACAAATTAATACTCATAGTACATGGCCATTCATGTTAGTAAATTATAACCTTCTTCCATGGTTAAGCATGAAGTGCAAATACATTACGTTGTCTCTTCTTATATCTAGACCAAAGAAACCTAGTAATGATATTGATGTCTATTTGGATCCATTGATCAAAGATCTAAAATTGATGTGGGGTATAGGTGTTACAATGTATGATTCTCATAGAAGTGAATAATTCACATTGAGGTCCATATTTTATGGAAAAATAAATGACTTCCCCTTTTAGGTAAATTTATCAGGATATAGAATTAAAGGAATGTTGGGGTGTACCATTTGTAAAAAATGTACATGCTTAGATCAGTTGAAACATTCCTCAAAGACTTTGTTTTTATGACATCAGAAATATTAACCTCGATGGCATAAATATTGATCCTCAATGACAGTATTCTATTGGAATATTGAATAAGGTACAATACCATCTCTAGCAATGGGTGATCAATTGTATAAAAAAGTAAAAAATATTGATATAGATTTCGGTAAACCATTTTTGAAAAACCTTACAAAATCAAGTTGAAAATGGAATCAATTTTCTTTGAATTACTGTATGGGAATTGTTTGTATGTCCGATATTTTCTTGATGTCATACATGTAGAAAAAAAATTATTTGATAGTGTTATTGGAACATTACTAAATGTTCCTGGAAAAACTAAAGATGGCATCAAGACTAGGTTGGATTTGAATTAAATGGTGATAAGGGAAGATTTGGCACTGGTGAAGGGTAAAAGGAGGAATTTTCTTCCTTCTACAAATTACACTCTATCCAGGAAGCAAAATTTTCAATTTTTCCTTTTTCTTACTAGTATAAAAGTTCCACAGGGTTATTCATCAAATATCAAGAATGTCGTGTCAATGACTAATTTGAAGTTATGAGTACTAAAATCACACGGTTGTCATGTTTTGATGCAAGATATAATGCATGTTTCTTTTCACTTCATTCTGCCTCAAAATGTACAATATACATTAACTAGGCTCTTCTTCTTTTTCAGAGCCATATGCAGTACATTTATAGACCCAGAAAAGTTTCCCATCATGAATAAGAAGATTGCAGTCATATTATGTGAATCAAAGATGTTCTTCCCACCATCATTATTTGATATAATGGTCCACCTGATGGTTCACTTGTTCATAGACGTTCAACTATGTGGTCCTATACATTACAGATGGATGTACCCCATTTAATGATATATGAAGATTTTGAAAGGGTATGTCAAGAATTGAAGTCATCTAGAAGGTTGTATTGAAGAATGGTATATTGTTAAAGAAGTTATTGAATTTTTTACCGATTACCTATTAGATGTTAAAAGCATCAGTCTCCCAAAGTCTCATCGCAGTGGACACCTTATTGGTGAAGGGATTTCTGGAAGAGATATTGTTACAATTACCTTTACAAAGTAGGAGAAAGAACATATTTGCAAATTACATAATAGTGAATATGTTGATCCATACATTGAATCCCATAAAGAAATTATCAGAGATTCAAATCCATCAAGGGATGAAGGAAGGATATAAAATACACATAATCAATAGTTTAAATGATGGTTAAAAGATCAAATTTATAAGGATTTATCTGAACATCCAAATTCAATTACCGAATGAATTTAATGGCTAGATAGAGGACTGAATGAAAATATTATATCTTACACTGGTTTTGTAATCAATGGTTATACGTTCGATACAAAAGAACACGATGACTTCAGTATGATGAAAAATAGTGGTGTTGCACTTGTGGATGAAGCAGTGCACATATATTCTTCCAAATATAGAAATTAAATTTGTAAAAATATTTCATGTTTTGGCATTATCGAACAGATTTATGATTTGGATTATACAACATTTCAAGTGCCACTTTTTTTTGAAAATGGGTTGACAATATCAATGGAGTGAAACTTGATGAAATGAGATTTTTGAAGGTGAAATTCAGTATAGAAGGGGGAAAATATGAGTCATTCATAATGTCATCACAAGAAGTGCAATCATTTTATATCTCTGATCCAACAAACAAGAATTGGTCGATTTTACTTTTGGAGACTAAAACAAATGTCGAGTCAGATGAAAATTCAATCAAGGATGACCCTTTCATTGGGACATCACAATCAGTTCATGTTGGTCCCAATATAGAAAATATCTTGTATGTTAGATGGGACTATAAAGAGGGGATTTGTATTCTTGAATGAGGAACCAAATCCTTGAAACCTTTAAAAAAATAAATAGAGTTCAATGAAAAGGTAAAAGTGTTTTTTAAAATATTATGTTTTTCCTCATAATATTATATATTTTCTGCTAAATTAACATAATCTAAATTAAATTTTTGACTAATCATATAGACAATGCCTTCTATACATTATGATGTTACCAATCCCTTGGAAGAACAAACTATAATGAAGGAAACCCTTTTGATAGATGCAAAGGTAATGTTATGATATACTTTCTCTATTTTACCAAAAAACTATATAATGGAATGTTGATTTTATTTTCATTATTCCTTGTAAAATTATTTTATTTTAGAAGATTTATATATATGTGTCATGATTTTTTAAGAAGAGAAATGATGTTGTCTCTACTCAATCATAGAGGCAATATTGATGTTTTCATAGTAAAATCATTTTCTATATATTTAATTTATTGTTTCATATTTATATTTAATTTATTTGTTTTTAGTTTTACCCACATAATAATTTTTTTCTTATATAGGTGGATTCTTTTATTCTAGTTTGGGTGCGCTATCCAACTTCCAAGCTCCTTTTTCCTTAAAACCTTTTCAAACCTGTAGTGGTGCATTTATCACTTTCTTTTAAGTTACCTCCATTTCCTTTTTAGGAAGATAAATAATGTTTCCTATGGTCAATTATAGAGGTAATATTGATATTTTCACAATATAATCATTGTCTATAGAATTAATGTATTGTTTCATATGTATGATTAATTTATTTCTTTTTAATATTACTCACAAAATAATTGTTTTCTTATATATTTGGATTCTTTTGTTTGATTTGGGGTGCTCTATCCAACTTTCATACTCCTTTTACCTTAAAACCTTTTCACCCCTACAGTGGTGAATTTATTACTTTCTTTCAAGTTATATCCATTGCCTTTACAGGAATAGAAATAACGCTAACTCTACTCAACTATAGAGTTAATATTTATGTTTTCATAGTAAAATAATTTTCCATATAATTAATTTATTGTTTCATATGTATGTTTAATTTATTTCTTTTTATTATTACTCACATAATAATTATTTTCTTATATATGTGGATTCTTTTGTTCAAGTTTGGGTTCTCTGCCAATCTTTCATCCTTTTCTTCACCAAAACTTCCACATACTTCTTCTCTTACAAAACCTTTCACTCCTGTAGTATTTAAATTTATCACTTTATTTCAAGTTCCCTCCACTACTCAATAATAGAGGTAATCTTGACATTTTCATAGTAAAATCATTCTCCATATAATTAGTTTATTATTTTATATTTATTTTTAATTTATTTCTTTTTATTATTACTCATAATAATTTTTTTCTTATACAGGTGGATTATTTTTTTTGATTTGAGGTGGTTTCTTCGAAATTAATCATGCAATATTGGCAGTTAGAAAAATAAATTCAATGGAAATAATGGTAACATTTATAGTTAGGATTTTTTTGAATGTATGTAATAGTTTGTATTTATATAATTGTATAAACCAATGTTTGAAATGTTTATAATATAGTTTTTTTCTGGTATTTGTGTTGTAAATTTCATTTCATTTAAATTCTATATTGGGAATTGTTTTTTTTGATATCTAATGTGTTTTTGGTGTGTTTTTGGTGCTTCAGTGTGTTGTAATAGCAGACTTTAGTATGTCCCTTTATCAATGCTGATAAAGGACACATTTATCAGTTCTTCTAAATGCACTAATAAAGGGTTCCTTTAGTGATGTTAAATTAATCCACTAATAAAAAAACTATGCTTTTAATGTCGCTCACATAGTCAACATTTTTCTAGCAATGATGAAGGCTATTTATAGCACTATTAAAGGAAATTTTTGTAGTAGTGATACATTAGGATAATGGTTCATAAATCATTTTTGATGTATAAGAATCAATCTCACATAAAAACAACACATGATGGGACTAGTATGACTCAAAGTGTGTTTTTTCATTTTAAATTGACTTTTTTGAGAGAGAAAATACATGTAACATACTCAAAATCAAGAAATCACATTTGGATTATCTTGATAAATTAGTAAAATTATTTTTAATTCATTTTTAATGTGTAAGAATCATCTGAACATCAATCTGATGCATAGTGTAACTAGTATAACTCTAATTGTGTCCTTTTATTTAAAATTGACATTTTATTAATGTATTGTTTCATATTTATTTTTAATTTATTTTTTTATATTGTTACTAACATAATAATTGTTTTCTTATACAGGTATATTCTTTTTCTCTAGTTGGGTTGGTTTTTTCGACAATGAATACTAAGATCAAGATTTTTTGAGAGGGGGTTAGGTGCCAAAGATAATGAAACCATTGATGTTTTTGAATGTTTGTGATAGTACTTTATAATTTAATTGTACAAAATAATTTTTGAAATGTCTATAATGTAGTTTTTTTTCTTGTATTTATGATGTAATTTTTATTTCAATTAAATTATGAATTTTCCATATACATGTGTATTTTATACTGTAGTGTGCTATAATTTTAATAGAAAATTTTAGAAATATGGACTTTATCAGCATTTTTTCACTAATAAATGTGGCCCACTTTTAATAGTTATTAGATCAAAAAAATTAAAACTGATAAATAATTTTCTCAGTGATTTTAAAATCCAATTTTATAGTAGTGCAAAGCCCACAAATATTGTTATTAGTAAAAAACTTTGAAAAATAAAATTATTGAACTATAAACACTTGAATAATATTTTTAATTAAATTACTATAAAACCTATGAAAAACAATGCTAGAATTTATCAACACTAACTAAAAAGTGCCATTTATCAGCATTTTTTTAGCACTGATAAAGAAAACTCTTTATTAGTGTTTTTTTAGAACTAATAAAGGTTTGAAAGGAAAAATACATGGATCCATATTGTATACAAACATTGTAAAGAGGTGACACCAATATTATGTACTCAATAAGGATAATTCATTCATGATGATGCATTTTTCTTTTTATTCTCCAATGCATCCAACATTTTGGGTTATTAAATAGAAATATTATTAAATAACCCTTAATGTTGAATGCATTACAGAATAAAAAGACATGGTGTGATTTTTAGAAATCAACTACACCTCAATTCGATACAAGGTATGTCCATATTGACTCAAAGTGTATGATTTTAGTTTATAATTTACATTTTAGTTCAAAACACACATCACAAAATAAAAAATGATCAAAATCATTCATATTGTTTTAATACTTTAGTAAAATTAACCATAAATCATTTTCGATGTTTTGGAATAAACCACACATCAATATGATACACAGTGTGTCTAGTAATGAATTAAAGTACAAGTTTTTAGTTTAAAATTTAAATTTTAGTTCAAAACACATGTCATATACTCAAAAATAATCAAAAACATTAAAATTATTTTGATAGTTTAGAAAAATTATCTATAAGTCATTTTTGATGTTTAGGAATCAGTCATACCTCAATCTGATATATAGTGTTCCCGATATAACTAAAAATATCCATTATAAATTTAAAATTGAAATTTTAGTTCAAAACATGTGTCACTCACTAAAAATTTAGAAAACACATTCGGATTGTCTTGACACTTTTTGACAATTATTCATAAGTCATTTATGATATTATATAAATTAGTCTCCCATTAAACAGACACATTATGTATCCGATATGAATCAAAGTATGCATTTTTAGTTTAAATTGATAGTTTAGTAAAAAATACATGTGAAATACTTAAAACTAAGAAAAACATTTGTATTATTTTAATAATTTAATAAAATGACCCTTAAGTCATTTTTTCATGTGTAGGAATCAACCGCACAACAATGTGATGCACTATGTGACTGGTGTGACTCCATTTGTATCTTTTTATTTTAAAATAAAATTTTAGTTAAAAAACACATCACATACTCAAATCTAAGAAAAAACATTTATATTGTTTTAAAACTTTAGGAAAATGATCCATAAGTCATTTGTGATATGTAGGAATTATCCTCATATCAATCAGATACACGGTGTGCCCAATATGACTCAAACTATGTGTTTTGAGTTTAAAAATGAAAATTTAGTTCTAAACATGTTTCACTCACTGAAAACCAAGAAAACAAACTTATATTTTCTTGATTATTTAGTAAAATTATCTATAAGTCATTTTTGATGTTTAGGAATCAGTCTCACATCAAACCGACACACGATGTTACTGGAATGGCTCAAAGTGTGTGTTTTCAATTTAAATTTACATTTTAGTAAAAAAGACATGTGATGTACTCAAAACCAATAAAACACATTCTTATTTTTTTGATAATTTAGTGAAAATATCTTTAAGTAATTTTTGATGTGTAGTAATTAATCGCACATCAATTTGATACACAGTGTGACTGGTATGAATCAAAGTGTATTTTATTTAAAATTAACATTTTTGTTCAAAACATAATTCACATACTCAAAACTGATAAAATTCATTAATATTGTTTAATACTTTAGGAAAATTATCCATAAATTATTTTTGGTGTGTATGAATCATCTACACCTCAATCTTATACATGGTGTGCCTGGTATAACTCAAATTGTGTGTTGTCATTTTAAATTTTATATTTCAGTTCAAAACATGTGTCACTAACTGAGAACTAAGAAAACATTCTTGTATTGTCTTTATATTTTATGACAATGATTCATAATTCATTTTTGATGTGAATGAATCAGTCACACATCAAACTGACACATGATGTGATCGGTATGACTCAAACTTCATGTTTTTAGTTTAAATTAATATTTTAATAAAAAAGGAATGGTACATACTCAAAACCAAGAAAACGTATTCATATTATTTTTATAATTTAGTAAAATGACCCATATGTAATTTTTAATGTTTAATAATCAACCTATCATTATTCCAATGCATGGTTTGACTGGTATGACTCAAATTCTGTTTTTATTTAAAATTGACATTTTAGTTTAAAACAAACATCGCAAACTCAAAACTAATTAAACACAATCGGATTATTTTGATACATTATAAAAATGATTCATAAATCATTTAGGATGTTTAAGAATCATCCACAACTCAATCTGATACATGGTGTTTCTGGTATGACTCAAAGTGTTTGTTATTAGTTTAAAATTGACATTTTAGTTCAAAACATGTGATACTCACTAAAAACCAAGAAAACATACTTATATTGTCTTGATAATTTATTACAATGATTTATAATTCATTTTCTTCATGTAGGAATCATTCTGACGTCAAACTGACACATGATGTGATTGGTATGACTCAAAGTGACTGTTTTCGGTTTAAATTAACATTTTAGTAAAAAAAATATAACATGCTAAAAACTGAGAAAATGAATTCAATTTGTTTTGATACTTTAGTAAAATGATCCTTATGTCCTTTTTTAACACTTAGGAATAAACTGAAAGTCAATCTAATGAATTGTGTGACTGGTATTACTCTAAATATGTCTTTTATTTAAAATTGAAATTTTAGTTCAAAACACACGTCACATACTCAAAATCAAGAAAACACATTTGTAATGTTTTGATACTTTAGTAAAATGATCCATAAGTCTTTTATTATGTTTATGAATTAGTTTTATATAAATATAATACATGGTGTGCCTGGTATGAATCAAACTATGTGTTTTGGGTTTAAAAATGACATTTTAGTTCAAAACATGTGTCACTTACCGAAAACTGAGAAAATGAACTCATATTGTCCTGATAGATTAATAAGTCATTTCTGACATGTAGGAATCTTTCTCACATCAAAATGATGCATGATGTGACTAATATGACTCAAAGTACATGTTTTCAGTTTAAATCAACATTTTAGTAAAAAATATGTGTAACATACTCAAAACATTGAAAACGCATTTGGATTGTCTTGATACTTTAGGACAATGATCCTTATGTCATTTGTGACATGTAGAAATCATCTTCACATCAATCCAACACATGGTGTAATTGGTATGACACAAAGTGTGTCCTTTTATAAAAATTTTATTAATCTATTGTTTCATATGTATGTTTAATTTATTTGTATTATTATTACTAACATAAAAATTGTTTTTTATATGGTAGGATTATTTTTCTTGATTTGTCTAGTTTTTCAGCAACTAATATCATGATCGGGCTTTTTTGAGAGGGGGTCGGGTGCCAAAGACAATGAAACCATATATTTTTTTAAATGTTTGTGATAGTAATTTCTAATTTAATTGTACAAAACAGTGTTATAAATGTCTATAATATAGTGTTTTTCTTGTATTTGTGATGTAATTTTTATTTCAATTAAATTATGAATTTTTCATATATAGGTGTATTTTCTGATGCAGTGTGATGTAATTTTCATAACACACTATAGTATTATAACATTTATTAGTTCTTTTATAGTGATGATAAACTTGGTCCACTTTTAAAGATGTTTAGATCAATAGTGATTTTTTAGTGTTGATAAATTATTTTTTTAGTGCTTTTAAAAGCCACTTATGTAATGGTGAAAAACACACAAAGATTATTTCGGAGAAAAACATATCAAAATAAAATTAATGAACTATAAAAACATGGTGGGCATCTAAAGATTTCATATGATCACAAGAAATAATGATTCTCAACCCAAGGCACTTAAGGTTTCCGAACAAGTGATTGAGCATCCAACAAATGTTGCACTTGTTAATAGATTTGGAATTTTAGATGAGGAGTCAAGACCACCAAAAAATTGGAGACGAGGTAGGCATCCAAAAGGCTATAGATGAGGACATGGTCAGGATGGCTAGCATGGACAAAGTTCCAAGGAATATGATATTTATCTTACCCCAGAGTATAAGAAGATCAAGGAAATTTATTTGGTGATTTTCAATGAAAATAATTCTCAGTCATAGTGGGAGTCTGCTGATGAATATGGTGATTCGGATCATGATTTTGGGTGTGATCCCAGTCTACCTGATTTGTAGTTCTTTTTCATGGATGACTTATTTTTGATATTTTCAATATTCTTGTGTGTTTGTGTTACTTTTCTTTTTATTTTAATAAAATATTCAGAAGCCTTGGCTTCTGACTAGACCCACTTCTTATTATATTAATTTTTATTTTTTTAAAATCTATATAATTAATAACTCTAAATAATTTTTTAATATTTTTCAAAATATTCATCTTTTAATTAAATTTCATTTGTTTATAGAATTCATTCATTTAATATTATTTATTCATTAATAATGTTACGTGTTTTTTTATATTTTTTATAATATATTCATTTTAAATATTTATTTATTTAATATTTTAATAATTAATTCATTTTTAGTGTTTTTATACATAATC
Source organism: Viscum album (assembly GCA_963277665.1). Classification (NCBI taxonomy): domain Eukaryota; kingdom Viridiplantae; phylum Streptophyta; class Magnoliopsida; order Santalales; family Viscaceae; genus Viscum; species Viscum album. Next base: position 346,658,366 of record OY728141.1, read on the forward strand.
ATTCATTAATATATTTAATATTTTTAATATATAAATATATTTATATATATATATCAATATATATAATATTTCATTAAATTTGATTTATATAATATAAAATATGCATTTACATTAAATAGTCATGCATTTATTGAAAAAATTTTATAATTAAAAATTAATATTAATTAGAAATATTGAATAATTAGTATTGAGTAATAGACATTTAATAAAATGTCTTTTTTCCTGAGTTTAACATATAGCATACTTGTGTTACATTAATTTCACACACACGTATACATAATTAATGAAATTTTATATAGAAACACACACACATAATATTTCTCTAATTTATTCAATTTGTAATATTCATTGTATAATTTTATTTATTATCATAATATATTTAATATATATTGTGTTTTTAATTGGTAAATTTTATTAATTTTTTATATTTCTATTCAATGTATACTATTTATTACCTTTTAATACATTTTCAAAAAATCATTTTTAATATTATTTATTCATTGATAATTTTAATTATTTTTAATATTTTGTTAATTTAATCATTTTCAATTTTTCTTGGTTTAATATTTTTGTGATTTTTTCCATTTATAATATTAATTTATGTATGTTTATTCATTAAATTGTTTTGTTTTTTTAACAAGTAAGATAGAATCCCCTCATTTATTTAAATAAAAGCATAAAACCCACTTTTCACCAGAATGAGGGAAAACCATTACAAAGCTTGTAGGGCTAGGGGCACTAAGTCCCTTAAAACATGTCACTAGTCAACCCAAAGGACCCATTAACACCCATAAAAAATGTAAAAGCCCGATGCCCAGAATTTTGTTAACTCACAAGCACACGACCACCCACGCCCCAAGGACAATGTATCCCACTCAACCTACATCAAGCCCAAAGAATCCCACACCCCAAGTATGTCACAACCCACACCGCCATCATTGAGTCCCAAGAATCACATGCCCTGAGGGTGTCGTAGCCCATGCCACCTGCATCTTGAGCCTCGGTCATCCCGTACCCGAAGCTATCGCATCTCCTCCCCAAGGACACATTAAATTTCACATCTTTTAACATTCATTCATTTAATATTATTCAATATTATTTATTCCCTGATAATTTTAATTATTTTTTAATTTTATTTTTAATTTGTTCGTTTTTAATATTTATTCATTTAATATTTTTGTAATTTATTCATTTTTAATATTTTCTATACATATTTATTCATTAACATTTAATTTTTTTAATATATTAATAATTTAAATATTTAATATGAATTAATCTTAATTTTTATTTTTTTAATAATTTGTATAAAAAATAAAAAAAATCTTTTTTTTTATATTTTTAAATTCCATTCATTTTTAATTATAAAATTCCACTTATTTATAAATTTCATATATTTAGGATTATTTATTCATTAATAATGTAATTATTTTTTACTTTTTTATAAGTTATTAATTTTTAATATATATTTGTTTAGTATTTTTAAATTTATTTTATATAGTTTTAATGAGAGATTTCCAAAAAGTGTTAACAAAGATAGATTTTATCACCACTGAAATAGAAAGTGCTGATAAAATCTATCTTTCTCAGTGCTATCTCTGAACATTGATAAATATATGTTTTATCAACATTAATAGTTATCACTAAAAAAGATATGTGTTATTAGCACTTTCTATTTTAACAATGAAAAAACCTATATTTATCTGCATTTTTTGGAAAGTATTGATAAATCTCTTTTGTTCTTTTAAATAGAACCCTAACAGAGAACCCCTTCACTCACACTGTTCAAGATCTCACAAAACTAAACCTTTTCCACCTACCCCCCTCGAATTTATCGGATGAATAAATACCCTCAAAATCCATGGTATGTGATTCTTTTCTCCTTTTTAGTCAATCTTTCATTATTTGTGTGTTTTTAATTTTTCTAAAGGGTTTGGGTTTTTCCTGTGATCTGTGGAACTCAAAGAAGCTCAAGACCCACTGATCTGCAGTGACTCATGCTTCATGCCCTCACACCAAACATACCATCTTCTATAAAATATTCTTTCTATGGAATAATTTTAGTTTTCTTTCAATTGGAATGACCAATCTATGAATTGGAATGTGGATAAACCTTCAATAAAATAGATCTCAGTTAGCCACGATTCGTCTTCTTTTCGAGTCTCATATCCTTAGAAGTAAAATCTGAATTTTAATTCTTTACATTGCTGGATATAATTCATGTGTGGATCATGGAAAGCAATTATTTCATGGATAAAGCTAAATTTTTAATTTTTTTTCCTATTTTTTTAAATTTTCATTAAAACTTTAGTACTTCTACATAATAATAATATATCATTATCTTTAATCTATCTGTTACAATGCAAGATACCCAATAACATGATAATTAAAATAATAACAACATGTAATTATTTTTCCCTATTATGTATGGAACACACACACATTAAACATGAGGTGAAAGACCCACTTTCGATCCTAAAAAGTCTTTTAGGTTATATCATAGCCAATTTAATTTTAATTAATTTATACCAATCATAAATACTTATATTATTATTTTATTGTGGTTAAGTAGTATCATTCATTAATTCATTGATTTTTTTTATTATTCTTGCTGGAAAATGTGGTAGTCTTTAACTCACTATAATGATTTATAAATACATCACATTTTTTCACTATTATTCATTTATCTTTCCTCTGCATGTGTGTAGCCTTTTATTTTAATTTATATTTTTTATTTTCAATTATAATAGAATATATTTTAAATTTGAATATTTTTTATGATGTATTTTCAATTATTTAATGCTTGATATGTTGGAGTTTTCAATTTTATTAAATTTGAATATGCTGAATGTTTCCTTTCTTATTTTTTAATTTATTATGATATATATATATATATATATTATGGTTTATATAGTAATAATATATATATATATATATATATATTCATAAGATCAATTCTTGATAAAATGGATTATATTGGTTAGAGAGTTGATTTTATATTTTTTTCTTTATACATTCTCAGCAAAAAATCATTTTATTATTGTATAATATTTTGATGGTTAAGTTTTTTAATTTTTATGCCTTCATTTAAAATAATTTTTTATGAATTATATTTAAAAATTATTCATTTTTTAATATTGATATTTTATTACATAGTTATATCTCAAAAGTCAACAGTTTTTATGTTTTTCTTCATAAAAACAAAATTTTATGCATTTTATATTTCATTGATAATTTTCTTAAATTAAATTTATAACATAGAGGCATAATCCTATTTTAAATTAATAATATGGTATTTTTATAGTATTTGTGTAATAATATGTCAACATGGATTCTTTGGAAAAAATGACAACTATGATATGATCCAAGACGTGAGATTTTATAAAAATTATGCCATATAATTTGAGGTTGTAATATTCTTATGATAGATTAAATTTATTTTAATAATGAATGGATTGATGGGTTAGATAACTAGTTTTAGATTTTTTGTATCTTTAATGTAATAGAATAAATTAATTATTTCTTTTCTTAGGGTTGTATTTTTAATAATGTCATAAATATCATTTTTTTCCCCTGAATAGAAACATTTAAAAACTATCAAAACATGAATTTATAATTGAAACTTTTAGAATTTATTCTAAATAAAACTCCACATATTCAACGAATGTTTGAACTTATATTAATGTTTATAATATACTCTACTTTAATTATCCTACAACTTCAAATAAAGTAAATTTTCTTAACTCTATTAACTTGTGAAGTAATCAAATTGAAATATACTTTATCAACTAGTTTAAAATTTACTTAAAACACTCTTATATCTTGATCAAAAAAATAAATCTATGTAAATATTCCCAAAATAGAGCATACATACACTCAAATTTGGATACTTCATTTAAATATCAATGTTTATATACATTATATTCATACCTTATGTGTATTTATTTATTTTTTGTACATAATTAATATTATTAAACATTAAAGGATGAACTTTAATTGAAAATGTATGTATTCTAATCATATTACCAAAGAGTATGAGGATATAGTTAAAGAGTTCATCAATTTTTCAATAGAGTGTTCATTCGACCCTTCTCAAATCCTTTTTTCATGTTTACATTATTATTATTCAATAAAAATTTGTCTGTAAGAGTTGGAAGAACATTTGATTTGTCATAGAATAGATAAAAGCTATAAATGTTGAACTAAACATAAAGAGAAACTAAATTTACATACTGATTGGATTGATACTACAATTTAAGGATCATTTGATATAAATACCAATGTAAATGATAACGAAAATCATATGGAAGAAATTAAAATTTAAATTGAATATGACTATCATGATTTTCCAAAGTTGTTTGAGAATTTAAATATCTATACAAGGAGACCATTGTATATTGATTATAATAAATATAAAACTTTTTTTTGTATTGAAGTTATATAATTTTAAGTCTAGAAACAGATGGGGAGACACCATCTTTATAGTATTTCTTGTTCTCCTGAATGATATGCTACCAGAATAAAATGAGTTTCCTTATTAAAAATATGACACTAAAAGGATGATATGTTTAATGGTCATGATCTATGAAAAATTCATGCATTTATAAATGACTGCATATTTTTTTAAGGACCATGAATTACTCAAAAAATTCCCTAAATGTGGTGTGAATCGATAAATGAAAGATGATCAAGTCCTTCGAAAGATGTATAGTACTTTTCTATCATTCCAAGGTTTAAATAACTATATGGATGTCAAAAAACCACTAGATATTGACACGGAGCATGAATACAATAACTGAATATGGGAAACTAAATCAACTAGCTGACTCTCCTCAATGGAAGAAAATTGATTATGAGTATTCTGAATTTTAAAATGAGTAAAGAAAACTCTATCTTTTGTTATATATAGATGGAAGAAATATTTTTGGTATACAGAGAAGTACTCACAATACATGGATAGCTATCATGGAAAATTATAACTTTTACATGTGGTTATGAATGAAGCACAAATACATTATATTTTCTCTGCTTATATCTTAATAAAATAACCCATTAATGATATTGGTGTCCATTTGGCCCCATTGATCAAATATCTGAAATTTATGTGGGATACAGGTGTTACATTGTATGATACTCATAGGAGTGAAGAATTCACATAGAGATCCATATTCTATACAATGGTAAATGACTTTTCTTCTTATATAAATTTTTCAGGATATAGTATTAAAGGAATGTTGATGTGTCCCATTTTTAAATAATTCACACATTGATTTCAATTGAAACATTCCTTTAATGCTTTGTTTTTAGTACATTGAAAATTTTTACCTCGATGACATAAATACCAATCTTGGATGACATCATTCTACGGAAATAAAAAACAATTTACAACATTATCTCCATTAATAGGTGATCAATTTTTTTGATAAAGTAAAATATATTGACATTGTTTTCAGTTTTCCTTTTTTGAAAATCCTTATGAAATCAGGTAGAAAAAAAGATAAATTTTCTTTAAATTACCATAATATAATTTTTTATATGGAAGATAATTTATTAATGTCATTCATATAGAAAAAATGAATTTTTTAGTGTTTGTGTAATGTTACTAAATGTTCCTAGAAAAAAATATGGCATTAAGTCTATGTTGGACATGATTGGCATGAGGATAAGAGAAGAGTTGGCATCAGTGAAGGGTAAACAATGAACTTTTCTTCCTCCAATAGCTTAAAATCTATCCAAAAAAGAAAATTATTAATTTTATAATTTCCCTAGTGGTGTAAAAGTTATAAATAGGTATTCATCAAATATCAAGAAGGTTTTTTCATTTACTAATTTGAATTTATATAGTCAAAAATCACACGACTATCATATTTTGATACATGTAATTTTACATTGTATTCTTTATAAAAATGTATGACATACATTAACCAAACTTTTCTTATTTTTCAAATCCATATACAGTAAATTTAAATACTTGGTGAAGTTTTCAATCATGAATAAGGAGTTTTTAGTCATATTATTTGAATTAGAGATGTTTTTCCACCATCATTCATTGATAAAATGGTATACTTGATAGTTCAATTGGTTAGAGAGATTCAATTATGTGGTCTTTCCCATTATAGATGGATGTACCCTATTGAATGGTATGTGAAGATTTTGAACAGGTACATCAAAAATCAAAGTCGACTAGAAGTTTGTATTGTAGAATGATGTATTATTGAAGAATATATAGAATTATATATTAATTATCTATCAGATGTTAATAGCATCAGTATCGTAGAATCTTATCACAGTATATGACTTATGGGTGAAGAGATTTTTGAAATAGATGTTGTTATAATTACCACCACAGAGTAGGAGAAAGATCACCTTTACATTTTACATAACAGTGAAAAGTTTCTCTATGTATTGAAGCTAAAAATTTAATTCTTAGACATTTGAATCCATCAAGGGTTGAAGTATGGATATCAAATACACATAATCAACAGTTTATATGATGTTTCCGAGATCATTTTTATGGGGAGTTATTTAAAAATATGAATTTAATTATCGAATGACTTTGATGGTTATCCATGGGAACAAATGTAAATTTTATATATTAAACTATTTTTTTAATTAATGGTAATATGTTCTATACATATGAACAAGATGAACACAATATGCTGAAAAATGGTGGAGTTACTCTTATGGAATAAGCAATTCACATATCTGGTTATAAGTATATAAATCCAATTTATGTGAATATTTTATATTTTTGTTTCATCAAACAAATATACAAGTTGAATTATATAATATTTCAAGAGCTAATTTTCCATTTCAAATGGGTTGGAAATGGTAGTGTAGAAAAATTTGATTAAATGGGATTTATGGAGTTGAATTTCAATGTGTAAGGGTATAATAATGAACTATTCATAATGACATCACAAGAAGTGTAGGTATTTTATGTCTCAGATCTAGAAAACAATAATTAGTAAATTATCCTATTGGAAATCAAAACAACTTCAGGTTCAAAATAAAATTCAATTGAGTGTGACCATTTCATTGGTAGATCACAATAATTTCATGGTGTTCCCAATGTATAAAATTTATTTTATGTTATAAGATACCATAAATAGGGGATTTTTATACTCGATAGTGGAGCTAAATACCTTTAACATTTAAAGAAAAAATATAGTTAATAAGAATGTGAAAGTTTTTTATAATATATTATTCTTTTCTTCATAATATTATGTGTTCAAAAATATCCTTCCCCATCTCATTGGATTAAGAGGAGTAAATAATGATACTATCCTTAAATAATATCCCCAAGGCACCAAAGGTTGGTAAAAAATGCCAATGGATTAAGGGAATTGTTGGGGGGAAATTTCCCCTATAAAAGGAAACAATTTAAAAACATACAACATACACATCCAACCACTATATGATTCCAAAATAAAACAATACAAACTACTTTTAAACCAATAGAATAACAATATCATAGTGACAATGGAAATGAGAGATAAAAATATAAAAGACAATAAGACACAAAGACATCATGTCATAATCCCAAGTACTAATCAAACAAGATCCAAGCTCTAACACCACCCACTAAGCCCAAGGTATCAAGACATATCACTAGATAAATATGATACCTTTCACTTACCTATATCTCTATGTATGAAATTCAAAAATTATCTAGAGTTCCCAATAAATGGGTGAGAATAAACTTAGTAGGATTTCCCCAAAGACTTATAAACTCACACCACTAGGACATAAAAAGTAAGAACAATTTATATAAAACATTTGGAAAACATTAAATAATTTACATAATTCTTCAAGTAAAACCACATGAGAAAAACTATAAAGAAGAACATTACGATTTCCCATGTTTGGAATAATAATTCATGTGTTCACCCACACACATGCCCATCCACATACCCACAACCACACACACAATACAATCAATCTTGGTGATACCGTTGATGGTGTCACTCCATGACCATAACCTATTTAACCTCGATAGTGGTGCTTCAAACCAAACTCGTCCACTTACACACACACTAACCCATTTATACTAAGTTTTATGCCAAATAATTTTCCACAAAACAACCTTCCTTTTAAAACATTTAACCAAACATGTTTCTTACATCAAAACCATTTCATAATTTTAAAATCATCATTTTAAAATTATAAATAAAAGGGGGTTTCCAAAATCTATCCAATTTTCTGGAAAAAAATCAAAACAATTTCCTTCACAAAATTATTCAGAAATACCAAATAAAATACAAGAAAAACCCATTTTAAAAAAAAAATATTCCTTCCTGTTCTAAAACAGTGGAGTGAGAGAGAATCCAACTACCTTGAAGAATTAAATAGTTTGGTATAAAAAATTTACAATGAAACCATTAATTTTGATTCTTCCTTATATTCCTCTAACAAAACCCAAGAATATATCTTAAGAACTTATCCAAACACATAGATTTTTAGGTTTTAAATTAAGATGTAGATTTCTTAATTACAATAGGGGGTGAATTTTAGGTTTAAAACCTTTCATTTTTATCCTTAAGAAAATATATGTTTAACAAAGTTAAACAATATGAATTTACAAAATCTCTTTAGTTCTTATTAAAAAAACTAACTTTCTTAGGATCAGATAAAATGGATCTGATAAAGAAACTTATAAAAGTTTACTTAAGGAAATATTATACCTTAAAGAATATAGAATCTAAATTAGAGTTTGTACAAGAATAATAAAGTGTAATAAAGTTACACTTTATATCTGTAAATAAATGCAGCAAAATTTAAACAAACTTGTAATAAGTAACAAGTAACAAATAAATATTTTATCCCAAAGAGAAGGGTATCAAACAAAATTGGATAAAGGTACCTTGATTTATACTTTCAAGAAATTATGTCTTACCCACACCAGGATAAGCCCTCGATACAAAGATCGGTATATGTCTTTCTATCCCTACAAGTCCTTGATTAAGTAGGTAATCAGCACATCTATCTTCAAATCCCCAAAATCCCTTGAATGATAACAGCAACAATTGTATTTGCACTAAGTAGTTTGAACATGTTGTTCACAACTGAAAAAGTTGTTCATAGAATTCGCATAAGGAAGATCGAGCAGATATTTTTCAGTGTATTACTTCAACTCAGGGCTTCAAGAATTCAAATCTTGGATAGAAGCTCTCTATAAAAACTAAATTCTTTTAATGATTTCAAATGGATGGGTATTTATAGTAAAAATATCCAATGGTTGAATTTATCCTCCAATGGTTATATTTCCTAGAAATTTTGGAGGGACCTATATATGTGGAAATCACACAATAGTCAATTTGTAACAGGTTTGATGAAATATTTTTGAATAAAAAACTATGAGAAACATTACTATTCTTATGAAACATTATCATATATAGGATCTGATAAAATTAAAATCTACACTAAGGAAATATTATAATTGTAACAAAATCATTTGATCAGATTCTTAAGATAGTGTAATTCAGATTCTAAAAAATATTGACAATTGGATTCTAAGAAAACTAATAATTGGGTTCTAATTTCTATGAAAATCGGATTCTAGTTTTTAAGAGAATTAGAGTCTAATTTCTGAAAGTATCAGAGTCTAATTTATGAGATAATCGGAGTCTTATTTCTGAGAGAATTGGATTCTGATTTTTTATGAAATCAAATCTAGGGAAATAGGATTCTCAATTCTAGAGAAATAAGATTTTGAATTCTAGAGAAATTGTATTTTAAGGAACTATAAGGTTTTGAATTAGAGATAAGGATACAATTTTTTGACTTAAGAAAAAAAAAGTTAGGTTTAGTTACAAAAACATTAGGTAATACATTGAAGATTATAGGTAAAGTCAAAACCATTCTTAGAAAAAAAATCTTAAGAAAATGTTTCTTAGAGAAAGAGAATTTTCCTTAATAAAATGTGTTTGTGATTCCCAAAACATAAAGGAAAATAAAATTTATAAGGAAACATAATGACTCAACAAGATCTAGGTATTATAATATCAGTATATGGTTCTGTTTAAGAATAAATTTGGATATATGAATATAGAAGGAAGAACAAGATGCAAACCTTGATTTCCACAATCTCACACTTGAAGATCCATTGGAAATAGAGTTAGGACAATGAAGGTATATGAAAAATGATTATGAGTTCCCTTGAATTTGAGAAGAATGAATAGACATGTAAAAGTAATTACAACTATTGGATACACTAGAAATGGCTAAGCTTGGACTAATTTATAGTGTAATTTGGTAATTTACATAGTGAATCCATCGAGGGATATTTTATACCTAAAAACCCAACACCTCAGTTTATTTTTCTAGAAAAATATATTTTATGACATAAATCATTGTTACGATGTAATAATATTGACTAAAGATTTTTTACGACATGAAATATTATTACAGATTATTCCCTATTATATTTATGTTGTAAAACCTATTTATGATTTCAATATTTCTTGCATAAGTCTCCAGCATCTAGAATCGATTTTATTCATCCTCTTATACTTCTAAACCCTTCTAGAGGCTAATCTAACAACTCCAAGCATAAATGAAAGCATAAAAATATGGTATACCACAAAATAGGGGTGTTATATTCTCCCCTCAATTGTTCTTTCCATCATTATAAAGTAGAAAACTGATATTGATTTGGAAGATCTCAGGTCATTGCTTGTGCATTTTCTTTTCATGCTCCCATGCTTCTTCCTGGATCTAACCATGCTTCCATTAAACCCGTACCACACTGATGCTTTTCCCATGAAAGAGAATATATTTCCTATCCAAAATCCATATTGTCACATGAATCAATGTATAATCCAGTTGAGGGTCAATATGGTCTCATCAAATCATATTATCAGGATAAGTTTGGTACTTCTTCAATTAAGATACATAAAACACATTATACGTCGAACTGGACATTGGTGGTAAATCTAATTGATAAGTTACATCAAACACTCATTCAAGTATCTCAAAAGGGACAATGTACTGAGGAGACAACTTATCATTATTAGAAAGGAAGTGATTCCCTAGTCTTGTAGAGATTCTCAATAAAACACGATCAACCACCTCAAATAATAATGGATGTTGAAAATTATCTTCATGTAATTTCTGATAACTCTGAGCCATATCTATTATCTTTTTGATCATCTGAATCTTCTCAGTTGTCTCATTCACTAGGTTGGGTCTAATAATTGAAGTCTCACATGTTTCTACCCAACAAAGTGGATAATGATAAGGATGAGCATACACTAATTTGAAAGGATTAATATGTATCGATGCCTAATAATTGTTATTGTATAAGAACTCCACTAATAGTATATGTTCATACAATGAGCCTCCAAAATCTATCACACAATCTCTCATTATATCTTCCAATATTAGGATTTTTTATTCAAATTGTCTATCCATTTGAGGATGATAAGTTATGATCAAGTTCAATTGTGTTCCAAGTTCCTGCTATAAGGATTTCTATAACCATGATGTAAACCTAGGGTTATGCTCAGATATAATTGAGGTAGGAACACCATGCATCTTTACAACTTATCAAATGTAGATTTTGGAAAATTCTTCCACCATATTAGATTCACAAATACGGATGAAGTTGACTTAATTCATGAGTCAATCCACGATCACCCATATAGCATCACATTTCCTAAATGTTCTTGGTATACCTATGATAAAATTCATAGCTATCTACTCCCATTTATACATGGGAATCGATAAATAATTCAACATACCAGCTAGTCATTGGTGCTCTACCTTGACCTATTGAAAGGTGAGGCACCACTAAAATAACTTTTCCACTCTCCTCTTTATTAAAACCCACACAAATTGTAATCTTAGTTATTAATACATCTTCAATATTCCATTATTAACTTCCCATCACAAATGGTGGTATGAAGAAAGAATTTATTCCTAATGAACCAAAGGTACCATGATTTGATCTCTAAAATGTAACACTAGACTCCCTTCTAGATTTCATCCCTCAATGGTCTAGACACCATTGAGTTTTGACCTAATAGTTAGAAATTGTTGGCCTCCTCATGTGTTAATCATGTTTTAATGATCACAAATCCTATAAATACTGTAAAACTTGTTAATAATGTTTAATCTATCTCAAATCATGTGTACAGATGGTTGGTTTCTTTATTCCTTAAATAATTATTGTAAAAATTTTTAGTTTGTGTTATAATGGATTTCCTTGAAAAATGATAGAGTCTACACCATTCTATGAATATCACTGTTTAAGTCTGTATATAGATATTTGGCTAAGTCTGAGACACCGTGACACAGACACTGTGAACTAAACTCCGTGACCCAGAAACTGTGAACCCAACACTGTGAACCAGACACTGCGAACCAGACACCGTGACTCAGACAGCGTGAACCAGACACTGTGAACCAGACACTGTGACCCAGACACTATGACCAGACACCGTAACCCAGACATCCTGACCCAAACATCGTGACCCAAACATCGTGACCAGACACTGTGACCCAGACATCGTCACCAGACACCATGACCTAGACACAGTGACCAGACACCATGATCCTTACACCACATTTGTGCTGCCAGTTCCTGATCTCTATGCAACTATGCCATCATAACTATCTCACCACTCAAAGACAAAGAAGGAGACACTGTTTCATGGATACACCATTTCCAGACAGACTGTGACACCGTTCTTTAATTTTTTTTTTCATTTTTCAATTTTATTTCCAACAGTAATATTTGATTCTTTTAAATGCACTGAAATAATTAATGTTTCTTTGTAGACATGTCACCTGACAGTACAAGGTACAAGGTGCAGAATACATGCATCATGTCAGCTCCAACACATGCACTCTAAGAATAAAAAGAATAGCATGTCCAAAAACAAAAAGGGGTGATAGAGAAACAAGTGTGCGTGATAACGAAGAAGCATGAGCATTCTTGAGAAAAGAACTGACACATAAAAATCAACACTTCTTAAGAACACACGAAGCATTCTCGAATCCAAAAATCTGTGATACCATAGATCAAAGTCCAAAACATCTTCGCACTGTCAACTCCACATAGAACATGAGCCTGATCTAACTGACTTGTGATACTCTATTTTCCAAAAGAGGACTCGATTCCTGCATCTTCCTCATCATAGAAGTCTAGAGCTACATAGACTAACACTCAGAGCACTTCTAACCTTATCTTATAATCTTTTGTCTATTGTGTATTATTTTTAGATTTCGAGCAGTGTGTGTGTTTGTTTGTATAAAAACACACATTGTCTCCTACATTAAACTAGAGGATACAAGATATCCTTCCTCTCACATCTTTTTACACTTGTTTATTCCCATGGATAAGTGTGGAATAGGTCCCTATGTGACCTGATAGTTCATACCCATGAAGAACTGTGGAAGAGTTCGTGTGACCTAGATAGTCTTGTGTATTGTTGTTTACCCCAATCCTGGGTGTGGATCAAGTTTATTAATATAAACTTCTTGGTGGTGGGTGATCACTAAGTGGAGTGTATTAGGTCTTGTCTTGAGACTGAACCACTTTTTTTATATCAGTTGTGTTGTTTAATTTAGTTTTCTCTATTTTACTATATAATTCAGAAATCACTAAACTTTCTTTGATAGTTAACATCGGAAAGAAGTTATAATTGATTTTCCTTATTATAATGGCTTCAAAAGTAATATTAATAAATGATATTAAGATTACTAAGAATTAATCAATCTTATAAGAAGTTATTTAAATAGTTAAACTTTCATAACCGTATTACTTTGATGAATTGGGTTGTATTTATTTTTATTGGGGAACATTTTTAAGAAACCTTTTCAAACAGAAATATTTAATAGATACTCAATTAACCCCCTCTTGAGTACTCTACTCTGACCAACATTTGGTATAAAATGGTGTTTTTTATTCCTATTAAGACTCTATTTTTGACCCTATTACATTATGATTTTAGTTTTACTTTAAAGATCTGTTAATTTCTGTTAATTCTAAATTTATAGCTCTTTAAAAGTATTTCATTATTATGGATAATATATTGGAAGGTGCTGCAAAAAACAGACCACCATTCTTTAATGGAACTAATTATGCCCAATGTAAAATTAAAATGAAAATTCATTTAGAAAGTATAAGCTTTGAAATATGGTCTTCAATTATATATGAGTATAAGATTCCTTATACTGATAGAATTACTTGGGATGACCCTACCAAGACTGCCTACAATAACAATTGCAAAGCCATGAATGCTTTATATTTTTATTTGGCCAAAATCCATATTTTTGTATTTTCAAATGACACTTTTAAGGTAAAGTGTGAACCCAAATAAAACCACATGATCCCACATATTACTCACCCACAAGGAGACCATTACAAGCACTTTTAGAGAAAACTGTTTAGAATTCAAAATTCAAAATCCAAAACAACTACCATCCATCACCTTGACCCTTGAGTCGCATGCCCCCCAATATCCACAACCCATCAACCATCACCCTCCGCTCAAGAAAATATCCCTCGAACACCTCGCCTTCATCGAACACTTTGCCACCATCATCGCCTCATCATCTTCAATCACATCATTGCCAACACCATCACCATATCATCGGAGCCAAACACAACCATGATTTTGATGGTCAAAATGTCGTCACTTCACTCCTCCTGGCGTTTCCCATTAATACTCATAACCCAAAAACCCTTGAAGGCCACCACACATCTCCACCTCAGAGAGAATGGTGGGATCTGGATCCAGAGCATAGAACAGAGTGGGAAAATGAAGAAGAGGAAGAGAATGGAACCACTAGAGACTATCAAAGACCATCGACCCATCGTAAACCTTTGTCATCATCTTCCAAACTTCACCACACCAGAAACACAGAACACCAAAACTAAAAACACACACATCACTGAACAATCATCAAACACTGATTTAAGCCATTCCTGGAGCACCAACAGCCATCAAGACTCACATATAAAAGCCTCAATGAACCTCCACTCTAGGTCTGACTAAGAAAGGTGTGGGGGAACGTGTGGCCAGAATAGAGCTTTGAGCGATAGTGGACTCTGAATCACCAACATAAATAAAGCAGCAAAAAACCAGTAGCAGATTGACCAAAAAACAAGCCAAATCTGGTAGCTCTAGGAAACTCATCGACCACCGATCCTTATAACCCATAACCACATCGTTACCACTTCTCCTGCTTTGACCAAGATAGACTTAGAGAAACTTGAGGCCAGAGTGAGGATTGAGCAGCTGAGGGCTTCCACAGGAAGAATCCTTCGATGGGAAGACCAAAATAAATGTAAAACAAAATACACAACATTGAGAACCAATGAAAAGAGGGATAAATCCATGAGAAGAGGTAACCGTCATGGAGAAGGATAAGATGAGAGAGAATGAAAGAACCAGAAAGGATGATGTCTGAAGGGGTCCATCACCACTAAGAAGTGCTTCAAAAACCCTAAGAGGGAAGATGATAGGGGAGAGGGGAGTCGGAAAATTCAGGTGCCATCATATGCTTTCTTTTATATTTATCTTTAGAAGATGAAAATTTTAATAGAATTTCTGCATGTAAAACTACCCATGAAATTTGGGATAATTTGTATGTTTCACATGAAGTAACTTCTAGTGTGAAAGAAATGAGACTTAATACTTATACTATTAAATATGATAACTTTAAAATGAAGCCTGATGAGCCTATTTCTGACATCTATCTCAAGTTCAAATAAATTTTCAATACAATGGTTTCTCTTAGAAGAGAAGTTACTGCCAAAGAACAAATTATGAGGATTCTCATATACCTACCTGATAGATGGAGAGGAACCTATGTCTCTATTAGAGAGTCATGCAACATCAAAAAGTTACCTATAAAAGAACTCATTGGGAAACTGATGATGTATGAAGAGAAACTGAAAGTCAACAAGGAAGAGGAGGATGGACCTAAAAGAAAATCAGTTGCATTAAAGACCACTACCTCTAAACACAAAGAGAAAGAGAAATTGGAAGTCTCCATAGAAATTTCTAGTAGTGAATAATCATCACCTGAAAGTGATGAGGAGATGGCTCAATTAGCCAAAAGGTTTAAGATATTTTACAAGAAGAATAAATTTTTCAGAAATCCTATATTTAAGGGAGGATAAGATCAAAAAGGAAGTTGGAAGAAAGATTGGAAAAGAAGTGACAAGTCTGATGAGATAGTTTGTTATGAATATAAGTGAAAGGGACATATAAATTCCAACTATCTCAAGATAAAGTACAAAAAAGAAATATGAGGACAAAGATAGAAAGTATAAAAATTAAATTAAAGAAACATGTAGTGCTTCTAAGGATAGTTTAAGTGACTCAAAATATTTACATAATGAATAGGATAAAAAATATAATATGTGTTTTAGGAAAAACACATCTGAGGTAACACTGGAATCTATTGTACACAATTCCTATTATTCTGGAGATGAGAGTGACTCTGAAAATATGTCTAAGGAAGAAATGTTTGAGTATTTTAATACACTTGAAGAGATACTTAATGAAATAAAAGATAGATACAAGTATTTAAAGAAATAGCATGCTCTTACCACAACTGTTAAAACTGAACTTATTGTAGATAGGGAGAAAAATTCTCAGTTACTCATAGAATATAATGAACTAAAACTTTTCAATAAGCAATTGAAAAAAGATCTTGAAAGGTTTAATAATGGTAAAGATACTTTGGTAAAAATTCTAGGCAAACATATTAATCCTAAATATGCTACTAGTATTGGATATCAACCTGGTAAAAGAAATTTTGGAAGAACTAATTTTGTTTCTAAGTCTAGGACATACATCTTTACTCCTAGTTCTAGAAAAAATCCAACTAGTTCAAGTTATGATACACTCTCTACTGTTTCAATATTTTCAGGACCAAATAGATATTAGTTTTCAAGTAATTTACATAATGCTTATAGGAAACCTATGAGGTAGATATGGGTTCCTAAAGCACTAGTCACTAATATTACTGGACCCAAAAAAATATGGATACCAAAATCTGTTTTTATTTGACAATTTTGTAGGAAATATGATTAAAGGGCGCCTATAAAATATTATGGTACATGGATAGTGGGTATTCAAGACACATGACAGGAGACTATTAATGCTCCAAAAATTTAATAAAAATTTATGGTGTACATGTCACCTTTGTTGACAATGCTAAATTAAAGATCATTGGCCTTGGCCAAATCGGTAACTCTAACTCATTTTTAATTTCCAAAGTACTTTTTATTGATGGATTGAAATATAATCTGTTGAGTATTTCACAACTATGTGATGATGGATTTCATGTTAAATTTTAAAATGATTCTTACAATGTTTTCAATTCTAAAAATTAATTGGTGTTTTCTATATTAAGAAATGAAAATGTATACTCTGTTAACATAGATTATTTAGTCTCTCAAAATGCTTCATTTTTAAGTGTATTTCACAAAGATTCTTGTCTTTGGAATAGGATACTAGGACACTGTAATATTCACTCTCTTAGAAAGTTAACTAGAAAAAGATTAGTCAAATTTCTACCCAAACATGAGTTTCCAAATGATAAAGTGTGTAATCCTTGTCAAAAGGGAAAGAAACACAAAATTTCCTTCAAACCAAAGAAATAAGTGTCAACTTCTCTACCTCTAGAACCAGTTCACAAGGATTTTTTTGGACCATCTAGAGTTTATAGTTTAAATGGGAAGTACAATGTTTATGTTCTTGTAGATAAATTTTCTAGATACACTTGGACTTTATTTTTGGCTCACAAAAGTGAAGCTTGTTCTCATTTTACCAAATATTCTCAAACTGTAGAAAATATTGGTGGACTTAGAATTAAATCCTTAAGAAGTGATCATGATTTTGAGTTTGAAAATCAAGATTTTGAATCCTTTTGTTCACAAAATAGCTATAGTCATAATTTATTTTCCCCTAGAACACCTCAATAGAATGGAGTTGTAGAAAGAATAAATATAACATTTCAAGTGATTTCTAGAACCATGATTAGTGAATATGAATTACCTATTTATTTTCGGGATGAAACTGTAAATACATCATGATATATTATCAATAGAGTGTTGATTAGACCTATTCTTAAAAGAACTCCATATGAGTTATGGAACAATATAAAACCAAAAATAAGATACTTTAAAGTTTTTGGTTTCAAAGTCTATATACTTAATACTAAGGAAAATATTGAAAAATTTGAATCCAAGAGTGATGAAAGAATCTTTTTAGGATATCCAATCTCTAGTAAAGCCTATAGAGTGTTTAATAAAATAACTAAATATGTGGAAGAATCTGTCCATGTAAATTTTGATGAAACAGATCTACATGAGCCTAAAACCACTCTAGAGAACATGAAGGGTGATGTATAAAATTTGGACATTAATTCAAAATCCTCTAACCATCCCGTGAAGGAATCTGTGAAAACTTCCAATTTTGGAAATTCTTTAGATTCAAGTCACAATGAACCTGAAACTATTGAGGAACCTGAAATCACTAGTCCTTATTTTTATAGAGATTTTAGAACTCTTAAGAACCATCCTTTAGATGTTATTGTAGGAGACTTAGATAAAGGAACTAAAATTAGAGATTCTCTTAGAAATCAGGTTGAACATAAAGTCTACTTATCACAAATTGTACCTAAAAACATTAATGATGCTATTAATGGTGAATTTTTGTTGATGGCTATGCAAGAAGAGCTTAATTAGTTTGAAAGGAACAAAGTTTGGAAACTTGTTGACAGACCTAAAGACACATTTACCATAGGCACTAAGTGGGTGTTTAGAAATAAGGTATGTGAAGCTTGTAACATTGTTAGAAACAAGGCTAGATTGGTTGCACAAGGATATAGTCATGAATAAGGAATTGACTATGAAAATACCTTTGCACCAGTAGCTAGACTTGAATCCATCATAATTTTTCTTTCTTATGCTGCACATCTTAATTTCAAACTATATAAAATGGATTT
Source organism: Viscum album (assembly GCA_963277665.1). Lineage (NCBI taxonomy): Eukaryota > Viridiplantae > Streptophyta > Magnoliopsida > Santalales > Viscaceae > Viscum > Viscum album. The sequence continues at coordinate 346,677,332 of OY728141.1, forward strand.
TAAAATTGCATTCCTAAATGGTTATATAGCTGATGATTTCTTTGTTGAGGAACCTCCTAGTTTTACAAATCCTTATTTTCCAAATCATATTTTTAAATTATCAAAATCTTTATATGGTTTAAAACAAGCTCCAAGAGCTCGGTATGATAAATTAAGTACTTTTCTTATTTCCAAAGGTTTTACAAAAGGAATAGCTGATTCTACCCTTTTTATAAAATGAATTTCCAATGATGTTTTAGTATTTCAAATTTATGTAGATGACATTATCTTTGGATCTTCAAGAAATTATTTATGTATTGAATTTTCTAAAATGATGCAAAAATAATTTGAAATGAGTTTAATGGGTGAACTAAAATTCTTTCTTGGATTTCAAATCTTTCAAAATAATGATGGTATTATTTTAAATCAATGAAAATATACTAGATATATTCTAAAACATTCTATCTTGGATAGTACTAAAAGTAGTGACACTCTAATGAGTACTACTTATAATTTGGATCTTGATGAAGATGGAAAATCTGTTGATCAAACCACTTATAGGGGAATGATTGGAAGTATACTCTACCTAACTTCTAGTTGACCTGACATTATGTTTAGTGTATGTATGTGCGCTCATTTTCAATAAAACCCTAAGGAATATCATTTAAATGATGTTAAGATAGTTTCCAAATACCTCAAGAATACACCCAATCCAGGACTGTTCTATTCTAGAGGACAATCATTTGAGTTAGTTAGTTATTCTGATGTTGACTTCGGTGGTTGTAAGTTAGATAGAAAAAGCACCTCTAGAACATGTCACTTTTTAGGCAAGTCACTAGTATCATGGTGTAGTAAGAAACAAAACTATGTTGCATTATCTACTGTAGAATCTAAATACATAGCTGATGGTAGTTGTTGTGCACAAATTTTGTGGATGAAACACATATTACTAGATTATGGATATCAATTCAGGCATGCACCTATAAATTGTGACAATACAAGTGTTATTAACATCTCAAAAAATCTTGTTTCACACTCTAGGACAAAACATATTGATGTAAGACATCACTTTTTTAGATATAATTATCAAAAAGGTGACATCACTTTGGAATTAATTGGAATTGAATATCATCTCACTGATATATTCACTAAACCATTAAATTTTGAAAGAATAGATTACATCATACATGAATTGGGAATGATAAATCTTAAGTAGTAAGTTTACTATTTCACAGCTTACTGTTTCACAGTTTACGGTTTCACAAGTCACTGTATTGAGACTATTGTCTAACTCTAATAGTTCTATAGTTTTACCATCTTAAGAGTTGTTGTTTCATGTTTACGATCTCACGGTTACTATCTCACAGTTATTGTCTTTCACTTACTATCTCAAACAATACGATCACACAGTTTAGAAATCACACAATTTACAACTCACTGTGAAAACCTGTTACGGTCTCACTTTGAAAACCTGTTACGGTCTCATCGTGAAAGCCATTTACGGTCTCACCGTGACATTCAGTTATAGTCTCACCATGAAATTATATTATTTTCTCACTATATATATGCTTTATCATTTTATTTTCATGTTATAACATGTATCACAGTAATTAATTATTTTATTATTTTATTTTCCCGTGCTTTTTTTTGAAACACTTGATATCCCTAAATGATAAAAACTAAAGAAGTTTCACTCCATTATACACCTGAGCTCTCTTCTATAAAACTATAAGCCCTCTCTTAACCCTTCATTTCTCTCTCTCTCTCTCAAACCTTCTTTGAATATCCAGGATTAAATGCCCATCATCATCAACTTTTGAGAAGAGAAGATCAAAGAAGAAGATAAAAATAGCGCCAAAGTTAGCACCTGAAGATCCATTGAATCTGAATATGGTGAACATAATAGTGGTGCCTAAAAAGGAAATTTTCCCCAAGTGGCTTCTGTCAAGTAATTCTTTATTATTGAAAGTGTTAAGAGAGAAAGGATGGTTGGATTGGTTCGCAAAGAAGGATAGGCCGATTTACCCAAAACTAGTTGCACTATTTTATCTGTATCTTCAATTCTCTTTTGATACAAAAGATGGATTTGTTGTGAGATCAATGTCCATAGATGTACCTTTTCTTAGAGGTGATGGGCTACATTCCTAAGGATACCTCGTGAGGGTATTTGTGAGGACTACCAGAGAGTTCCTTCACCTCCAAGTGAGATCTTTGTTTTGGAAGAAGAATTGGGAAGCTTAATTGGAAATTAAACAAAGAAAAGAGCTATAGCTACTGATCTAGATGGTGAAACCAGACTTCTGTTTAAATTTGTTCAGAATTTGATTATCCCTAGAAAAGGTGATTTTACTACACTCAAGTATCAGGATGTATTTTTTATACATCTCATGAAAAATGGACACAATATTAACCTATAAAAATATGTTATACTCTATATGTGTGAGTTGATCAAGACAAACTCCAAGTCAACCTCCCTATTTTAATCAAGGTTTATCTCAACTATTCTTAATTCAAAGGGGTTGGTTGGATCATATGAAGAAGTTATTAAGGACTGTGAATTTTTTCTTTCAAAAATTACTGTAAAGATAATGAAAATCAGTTGGAATCCATGGATAAAATCATGGGTGTAAGATAATGAGAGGGTCTATGAAAAGTTCAACCTAGTTGAGAACTCTTCAAGACCTAAAGAAATTTCTGATCCTGGTTTGGAACCAGATGAAATTGGTGAGTATTCTGATGAGGAAGAAGAATAAGAGGTTGTTTCACCTACAGGGAAAATTATCCTGGATGAGAAAGATGGTGAACCTATTCTCCAAGACATAACTGAGAATGAAATTCTTGTTCCAGAAGAAGTTGTTGATCTAGAAGAACAACCTACTTTTAAAGAAGAATTTTTTTCTAAAGAAAGTGAAAAGGATGTTGTAGAATATCATATAGAAGAATATATTTCTCTTGTTCCAGAATCCGATTATGAGGAACATGTGGAGGAACAAGTTATTCCTAAAATTATCCCATCTACTAAAGCGATAATGGATCAAGCCTTTCAATTGGATAGAAAAGAAATGGGTGAGGCTATTGGGGATGAAATCTTGTAATTAGATCAAGGATCTAAATATCTTAGTCCTAAGAAAGATGTACATGTTGAGGGGGAGCAGCACCCGGATCTGGAAAGTTTTGAAGTTCCAAATCTGGTTGATTCAAGATCTGTGGATACATGGTATAAATTCCCTAGTTATTTTGATGTGAATGATTCCCAGGAAGCCTCAGTTAAATGTATAGATCTATCTATTTTGTTTCAATTGAAACTAGTATATGCTCTTAATGTTATAGCTACAAAGGAACTTGATCCTGTCTTAGCTCTTATTCCTAAATCGTCACAAGAACCTTCCACCTTGGTGAGTAAGGACGATTTGAAAGCATTTGGAGCTACCCTATTGGATGGAGTTGAAAAGCTCGTGAATACCCATCTAGATCCTATAATAAATTTTATTGAAAGAGATTTTTCCCTATTGTTAGAAAAGATCATATAGCAGATTTAGCCCAAGATGCTACATGAGATTCAAGAGACCAAAATTGAGAACAAACAGTTAAATGATGAAGTGAATTCTCTCAGAGGTATGGTTGAAGATATGAAGAGAGTGATGAAATCAAGACTAGAACTTGTTTCTCATCCTGTTGAGGATATTAGTAGTCAGATTCCACAGGAATTTGCATCCCTGATTCAACCTAAAATAACCTCCTTGGATTATAAGGTAGCTGAAAGAAATAAAAAAATTGTTCAAGAGATGTGTGAGCTTGTTATTGGTCTTAACAAGTTGACTGATGAGTATAAGGGTTGTCTCTAAAAAGTTATAAATCAACTGAAGTCCCTTACTTCAGCTATTATAACTTCTAATACTTTTGGACAGTCATCTCAACCCTCTTTAGACAGTGATCTACTCAGAATAGTTGTTAAAGAAAAACTCCAATCTGTGCTCAGTGTCTTTGAAAAAGAGTCTCTATCTAAGGTTGTCAAGAACAGTGACAGAGTTCTTGATTTGGTGATAATTCATTCCAAAATTACAAATGATGTTCCGGAGGATATTACTAAGAAGGTGGACTTCTAGTTCAATAAATTCTTCTCAAAGCATGACATGAAAAACCACTTCAAGTACCTTGTAGATAATTTGAGAATCCCTCCTGTCACTCAAGCTTTCAAAACTCAAGTCCAAAAGCTAAAGGATTTCACTCCCTTGTTGGACATGTTTATCGAGAATAAATATAACTTTGAAAAGTCCATGCAGTATGATGGTGAGATTATTGCTGAATTCATCAAGCTTTTGATACCTTATCTTCATGTACAAAGTACTGCTATTTTGGATCCTGCAACTACACCCCTGAGACCCGGTTTGCCTACCTTCTCATCCTCTTCCCTTGCCTCTACCTCTATGTCTGTCTCTCAGGCTCTGAGTTAGATCAAAACTATTATCCTTGATCAATAGTTGTCTCGGTCTTCTAATGCACCTACCTTGGCCCCTTCTATTTTTTGAAGGTATCCCTCTACCTTCTTTGTCAGTTGGCTCACTTCCTTCTTCAACTTCCACATCTACTCCTGTGGCTTCTCCTGATGCTACTGCCAAGGGAAAAGAGAAGATAGCTACTGTTGAAGAATAGTGACTACTATATTTTGATAGGGATCTTTCAGAATTTATTTTGATACCTACTATTTTTAATGACACCTTTTTATCCATATAATTCATTATGCACTCTTCTTATCTACTCTTTTATTTCCTTTTGTACTCTTTTTGATAATCCCAAAAGGGGGAGAGACATGCACTCTAACTGCACACTAAGGGAGAGTCACATTACCTAAGACTAGAAAACTCACTCACATGATTTGGGATCATCAAAAAGGGGGATATTTCTGGCCTCCTCATGTGTTAATAATGTCTTAATGATCACAAATCCTATACATCCTATAAAATTTGTTAATCCTATTTAATCTATCTCAAATCATGTGTACAGATGGTTGGTTTCATTATGACTTAAATAATTATTGTAAACTATTTTTAGTTTGTGTTATAATAGATTTACTTGATAATTGATTGAGTCTAATCCATTCTATGAATATCACTGTTTAAGTCTATATATAGATATTTGGCTAAGTCTGAGACACCGTGACCCAAACACCATGAACCAGACACTATGACCCAGACAGCGTGAACCAGACACCGTGAACCAGACACCGTGACCCAGACACGATGAACCAGACACTATGACCCAGACACCGTGAACCAGACACCGGGAACCAGACATCGTGACCCAGACATTGTGACCAAACACCATAACCTAGACACCATAACCCAGACACCGTGACCTAGACACCGTGACCAGACACCATGACCCAGACACTGTGACCAGACACCGTGACCCAGACACAGTGACCAGATACCGTGATGCTAACACCATATCTATGCAACTGGTTCCAGATATCTATACAACTATTCCATCATAACTATATCACCGCTCAAAGACAAATAAGGAGACATTGTTTCATGGAGAAACCATTTCCAGACAGACTGTGACACCGTTCTGTAATCTGTTTTGTCGTTTTTCAATTTAATTTCTAACAGTAATATTTGAGTCTAATAAATACTCTGACATAGTTAATGTTTCTTTATATACTAGTCACCTAATAGTATGAGGTACAATGTGCAGAATACATGCATCATGTCAGCTCCAACACATGCACTCCAAGAATAAAAAGAACAGCATGGCCAGAAACAAAAAGGGAGGATATAGAAACAAGTGTGTGTGATAATGAAGAAGCACGAGCATTCTTGAGAAAAGAACCGACATATGAAACTCAACACTTCTGAAAAACACACGAAGCATTCTCAAATCCAAAAGGTTGGGATACCATAGATTAGAGTCGAGAATATCTTCACACTCTCAACTCCATGAAGAACACGAACTAGATCTAACTGACTTGCGATGCTCTATTTTCCATAAGAGGACTCGATTCATGTATCTGCTTCATCATAGAAGTTCATAGTAGCATAAACTAACACTCAGAGCACTTCTAACCTTATCTCATCATCTTTTCTCTATTGTGTATTGTTTTTAGCTTTTGAGCAGTGTGTTTGTGTGTCTATATAAAAACACACACTATCTACTACATTAAACTATAGGATACAAGATATACTTCCTCTCACATCTTTTTACACTTTTTTATTCCAACAGATATATCTGGAAGAGGTCCATGAGTGACCTGATAGTTCATACCCATGAAGAACTGCGGAAGAGGTTGTGTGACCTGGATAGTCTTGTGTACTATTGTTTACCCCGATCCAGGGTGTGGATCAAGTTTATTAATATAAACTACTTGGTGGAAGGTGATCACCAAGTGGAGTGGATTAGGTCTCGACTTAAGACTGAACCACTTGTTTTATATCCATTGTGTTTAATTTATTTTTCTCTGTTTTAATGTATAATTAAAAAATCACTAAACTTGCTTTGATGGTTAATCTTGGAAAGAAGTTATAATTTTTTTTTAATTGTTATAATAGCTTCAAAAGTAATTTTAATAACTAATATTAAGATTACTAAGAATTAATCAATCTTTTGAGAAGTTATTTAAACAGTCAAACTTTCATAATTGTATTACTTTGATTAACTAGGTTGTATTTATTTGTATTGGGGAACCTTTTTAATAAACCTTTTCTTACAGAAATTTTTAATAGATACTCAATTCACCCCCCCCCCCTCTTGAGTACTCTACTCCAACCAACATACATTTTTTATCAGATGTTTGAGAAACTCTTACCTACTCAACCAAATCAGAAATAATAGAAACTGGAAAGAAAATGGAAATATGACCTTTCTCTATATAGTCCAAATGCATATTAGATATAATCTACATTATTTACCATTGATCTTAATTCTCTTTAGGCAATAGATTATATGAATTCCCACTTAATTCATATACCACTGAATTCCCTTTCCCTAGTGTATATATGAAGTAAAAAATCACACATCTATAGGTATTCCATCCATTTTCATGGCCTTAAATTCTAGTATCTTCGTTAGACAATGTGTTTTAAACTCTTATAGTCTATAAACACCAAGAATTTATCACAAAAAAGATAATAATGCCAAGTATTTAAGGTGTTAACTATAACATCCAATTCAAAATCATTTTTTTTTGTAGTTCTTCTCATGATCCCATAATTTTTTTGATCCATATGCATCAACATGATATCCCTATATGAGAACACAACCCAAAATAGATCTTGATACAATACAATATACCATATAACCATGTCCTGACTCAAGAAACATGAGGATAGGTGATGATGTAATTCTAACCATAAGCTCCTATAAATATTTCTAGAAATAATCATTCCATTGGAAATGAATAAATTTTTCTATTAAATCTATCATCATTTAAAAAATACATGAAAAATCATGAAAAAAGAATCAAGAATATTCTACTAATCCAAAGAAATTGCATATCTCAAATAAATTCTTGGATTTTTTCCAAGAGATAAAAACTTTTACTTTCTTAAGATATATAGAAACTCCCTTTTTAGAAATAAAATAACCAAGAAAATATACTTCCTGAATCCATAAATCACAATTTAAAAGCTTAGAATAAAGGTGATGTTACATAGGATACTCAACACTATAGATAAGTATTGATCATGATCATATTTGGTCCTAGAATACACCAGAATATTTTCATAAAATACCACTAAAAAGGAATCAATATATCTTTGAAATATCTGATTCATCAATTCCATGAACACTACAGGTTCATTTATAAGTCCAAAGGTTATAAACACATATTAATAATGACTATATAGGCTTCTAAAAGTTGTCTTCATAATATTCTCTTTCCAAACTTACAATTGGTGATACCCTAATCATAAGTCAATTTTAGAGAAACATGTTTCTACCCTCAATTGATCAACCAAATTTTTAATTTTTTGAAAAGGATATTAATTCTTTATCATAACTTGGTTAATCTTGTGATAATCCACACAAATCTTAAGAGTTTCATCCACATTCTTCACAAAAAGAACTGGTGTTTACCATAGAGATGTGCTCAGTTGAATTAACCATTTTCTTTCCAACTATTAAAACTACACTTTCAATTCCCTCAATTTTTTTGATTTCATCCTATAAGATAGAAGTTTAATAGTAATGGTAACTTGTAGGATATAAATCATAAATTACACTTCTATTTTAGGTGTAAATATAAATAAAATTTATGGAAATGCATTAGGAAATTAGTCAATGATGGGTAGAAATTCTCTATTTCTTATTTCATCCATAGATACTAACAAAACTGCTACCAACTAATAAGATATAGTCCCTTATATTGGTACTAAAGGTCCTTTAATTCTTTCTTTCACATCCCAATCTCTTTTAAATAGATTCATAACACCATCAAAAGATGTTAAACTGACATACCTGGCATAAAAATCAATATGGGCCTTGAAAAATGGCAACCAATCCATTTGCAAAACTAGATTAGTTACATCCATCTCTATAACTGAGAAATAAAAAACCAAATCATCCCCATCAACCATTATAGAACACATTTCACACTTAAAGTCTCAATAGTCCCATTATCCCAAAGGTGTTTTTAATTTTAAAACAAGAGGCATCATCTCAACATGTAACCCTATATGATCAACCAAAAGAGGATAAATAAAAGAGTGGGACAAACCTGTATAAAATAAAGATTTCATAAGGGTATAATTAAAAATAATCATATCTAATACTATAAAGGGACCATATTGATCATCCATGAATATATTTTCAGCACCGTATAGTTACTTACCAGCTCTTCACTGATCCTGGATTCCTTGATGAGATTGCATAGCCTATGGAGTTATAGTGTTCTTGAAATCACCATATCTTGCCAGGTTATGAGGATGAGAGTTATTCTAGTAATATCATCCCATCGAATCATAAGATGTCATAGAAACAGAAGATGGATCACCAGTAGTAGACTTTGGAGCATTATAATAATCACACTAAATATGTCCCATCAGATTATAGTTGTGACAAGCTCTAGGTGGTGTTGTAAAATATCACTTCTTATGAGAATAATACCCACATTAGAAATAGATAGGTTTTATACTAGGTCTTGGAGTAAAGTTAACTAATCCATTGGTCTGATTCTAAGACCCTCCACCATCTTGGAAGTAGTGTCCCTCTTCCACTTATTCCCAACCTTTGAGTTCCCACCTGTTCCTGTGGTGATAAAAAAAAGTTACTCCAGTTGAATTTCCAAAAATATATCTTTTAGCTACTATTTCATTATTTACCATTTCTATATAGTCCATAATACAAAGAAAAACTATTTTATAGAATATTTCTGATCTCAATATAGACTTGAAGATGTGCACTTTCAATGATGCACTAGAAAAAAAAATTAGAGCAAAGAAGACTAGTTTCATAAACTTAGCTACATATTCTATCACATATAGATTATCCTTATTCAGGATGAAAATTTTGGTTTTCCTTGATATCCTAAATGTGTTGGTTTGGAATTTTCTATTTAAAAATCCCTCAAACTCCTCCCACAGTAGTCCTTAATTGATTTTAGCTTAGACAGCTAAATCCCACCACTGTCATGCAAGATCCCCCGACATATAAATTTTCAAATTTACATTTATCTCTACTAAAGTACCAAGAAAATAAAAAAAAACTATTCATTTGGTTGAACCACACTTTTTCTTTTTCATGTTCAAAATCCCCTCGAAAAATAGGTGTATTCTATTTCAAAAACTATACTGAATGATCCACTTGCATCAGTTTTTCATTCCAATTTACATTTTTAATGGACTTAAAGTATTGTACAATACTATATACAAGTTGTTGGTTCACCTATGGATTGGGTGCAACTGCATTCTCTACAGCCTCTTCCTACTGATTTTTACAGCATCTACCCAGTTCCATTTTCAATAACTAGAACAAAACATTACTTTATTCTCTATATATAGAAACTAAAGGCTTATAAAAATTCCAAATTACCATTATCAACCAGAAATAATAATTCTTTCCAAAAGAAACTATTTTAACCATTTTTAAAAATCATTTGAATAGAAAATAAACAATGCATTCCTAATGGTAAGTCTCATTATAGTTCATTTTATGAAACACTCATAAACTAAACCCACGACAATGAGATTAAAACACCTCTAAAAGTGTCTTAGAACACTTATATACCAAAAACACCCTAGAAAATTAAAGTTCAGAATAAAATGGTTATCTATGTATTTTTAAGCTATACATTTAAACTTTTGACATTCATATCTCCTTGTTACATTCCCAAAAAGACCAATGGACCATCCAAGACTGATATCATTTGTAACATCCCACTATATCTCATTGTCTTGATAGGATTCAAGAATTCTACTAGCCTTAACTAACATCCCCATGGCACTAAAGGTTGGAAATAAATACCAAGGTCTTAATAGAATATTCGGGGGATGATTTTCACTATAAAAGGAAACAACCTAACAATACACAACATACACATCCAACCACTATATGATTATTGAATAAAATAATACAAACTAAATTTAAACCAACAACACAACAATATAAATTAACAATGGAAATTAGTGATTAAAATAAAAAAGACAATAAGACTCAAAGACATCAAGTCACAATCCCAAGTACCACTCAAACAAGATCCAAGATCTAACATTGTCTGTTAAGCCTAAGGTGTGAAGACGTGTCACTAGAGAAATATGATACCTTTCCCTTCCCTATATCTCGATGTATGAAATTTTAAAACACACTAAAATGAACAAGAATGGGTGAGAATAAACTTAGTAGGATTTCCCCAAAGACTTCCCAACTCATTCCATTATGACATAACAAGTTAGAACAATTTATATAAGGTTTTAGAGGAATCTCAATCTTTGAGAGAGATTTGGGTGATTTTCAATTGGTGGAATTTAATTCGATGAATTTTCTATCCAATAGAAACTATAATTTATACTGACTGAAAATTAATTTTTTATTAAGATAGACCCCCTTTTGATGGGTAAGGGAAACCCAACAGACATAAAATACATAAAGACAATCAAGCTCCATAGTTCAAAGTTCCAGAGACAAAAACAAACAAATTCAAAACTGAAAAGAAGGACCCCTCCCCAGCATCAAATCATTAAGATGAGCTTCCAACTTCTCATCGCTAGTCGGCTAGCAGTCCAGTGAAAAGATGCACAGGCACGGTACCAATGGAAAAAGACATACCCTCTCAAACAACCAAATCTGGATAGTTATAATCTGTGGAAGCTCCTTCCTCTGAACCTCTTCTGGAATCATTCCTTGAAGTGAACTGGATGCATTGTCCAGTCAACCGCGAACTATAGCACAACCACTCAAACAGAACAACACAAAACCATTCGACCAAACCACAAATTCAACCAAGACAAACCCTTACCATGAAATCACAGAATCAACACCACAAAAATTCCACAGCAATCAAAATTCCCTCCATCATCAAGCTATCACAAATCACCAAAAATGAAACAACCCCAACCAAAACCCATCCAAGAGTCCGAGTGGCGGGACCCAAAGTCTCCAAATCCAACCAACCGAACAACCACAAACATCATCCAATCGAAAACCTAAAAAAGTCTCATAGGATCAATGAAACCAACCCCCCCCCTGGACACTCCAGATCTTCCACCTAGCTACAAAGGAATGAGTCGGAAATGGCAGATGGCCGTGGTGGACAGAATCAGAAAGCCAGAACCACTGCAAATGTGACGTCGCTGAACCGATCTGAGTAGCATGCCGAGCCACATCGTCGTCGAAACAGCAATCCCACTGAGCCGAGAGATAGATTCCCACCGATCCATGTTCAGCAAAAGGTAGCACACCGGAGCTCCACCATGCTAAGCCGATGACAGGCCATGCCAACATCGAGCCAAACCAGATGAAGCCACCATCAGGACCGAGCCCAGCCGGAGGGGAAGGGAAGAGAAGCTGATGGAAAACCCTAGGCGTCGCAACGAGAGGGGAGATTCCACTCCCAACTATAATTTATAGACATTATAGTACCCATTCAAATAATATATTCCCACTTCGAAGTGATTATACTCATATTCTATAAATTCATATCTTATCTAATTTAATATGATATGTTAGATCGCACCCAATTGAATAATTGGTCCAGATCACACCAATTATTGAAAAAACGTGCCTATTAGATCATGAATTATTTAATTGATGATTCAAATTATGTTATTTTGGTTAACTATGTTGACCCATCAGGCATACCTATCCGGGCATAGGCCTAAACTGGTCCAATTTACCAATCCATCAAGAAAAATAAAGGCACCTCTTATCACCTCATACTTAAGATCCCCCAAGTGAAAATAAGAATGAATGTTGTATCTATTGTTAGTGTATCTTAAATTCAATGTATAAGGAAGTTTTAAATGAGTATTTGATGATTCTTGAGTATATTTATATATTCATTCAAGTAAATAAGTTGATTGAGGTGCTACCGTGATTAATGGAATTGGAAAATATTGATACTACTAGTTTGAAGTGTTATTGTTTGGATAATTCAAGAAAATGTGAAATTAGATGTCAGGATTTATAAGAAATAAAATTTAATTATGATTATTATAAATCTTTCATAATGTATAAAACATTTTATAATTATGTTTATAATAATAAACTTGTTTATAACATTTGAATTGTGGATTTTGAGAAGAAGAAAGTGGAGAGAATTGAATTGATGGTGATGAAAAAATAATTTTTTTATGAGGAGAATTGAAGAATAAATTGAATAATTTAGAAGAGGAAGAAGAATTAAAATAATTTTTGAGATTATGTCTTGTGTTTCATGTGATAATTTTATGGCACATATTAATTAGAATTATTCTAAGTATTATGAGTGTGTTTATCATAAAAAGGGTTAATCATGTAATTCAAGACAACTAACTCAACCTAGTATATGTGGGAGTCACCTCAACCATGCATAGGAACCAACATGAATGTCTAGTCATGGTATTAGGGTATGGTGTTAGAACATGAGAACACTGAGAGTAAGTATATCCATATCATGGGGAGACAGCACAAAGGGGATGCTGACATGGGGTGGTGTCAACGAAATCCTGAAGTGGAACCAAATACTCAAAAATGAGCCACTAATGGGGCACATAGTATTATTAAATGGAGTTAGGATGTGTAGATAAGTGATGTGGGACTCACATACGTGCTATAATATTCCTCCACTTAAAATGATATGTTTATATCACAACCATCTAATCAATATTATATGATCCATTCAATCGTTTCACTCATCATTTTTGAACTCTTGATAAGGATTTTTTGTACTGCTCAACTTCATCATTAAACTTCCACTAACCTAGATATCTTTAGTGAATGTCTTGGGAGAATATGGAAAGTTTGATTGATAAGATTTTGTGCATGCAATCTACATCTTGCATACAAGCTTTTTGTTTGAATAAAATGATACTCCTGAGAATGATAAAAAATTATAAAGAATTTAATGCATCTAGAATCATGGTCAAGTTAAAGTTTTAAAAATAATAAAAATTATGAGATTATAATAGTATGAATTTTAGTTTTCCACCAAAAATTAGGGTTCCCACTATGTGTAATTTCAATTTCTTAAACCTCGATGTCGTGTGGTTTTTCAAACACTGATACCTTTAGTGCTTTAAAAACATGCTTGACTCTGCATGATTTACGGGTTTTTGAGTTGTTGAAATGAAAATCAAAGGTGGTGAACATGGAATATAAATATTTATACATTAAACTATATGTGTTTTGTATTTTTTGAGAATCTCTCATTTTCATGAAGAAAACAAAGCACCACGATCCTACACTGATATGCTGATAAGTGAGACCATGATTTTTCATAACTAAGAGAAGAATGAGAGACCATGTAATTTTGTGTATGTCATTAACCAAAGGCATTAACGCTCTATGATATGTGTAAAGGATTATTTCACACCTGAGTTGATTTTTTTCTCATCACTTGAGAGAATAGAAAAAGGTAGTAGCATGCTTTTACATACATGAGGAAGAACTTGCGCAAAGGATAATATAACACACCATAGAACTATTTAGGTTTTCTTGAGGAATACATAAAAATTGTGAAGGAAGAATAAGGATAACTTGCACATTCACACTTTCATGTAGATTTACTTAATAGGATATGCATTGAGAACTCAATCCACTTGCATAAAATATTTTGGATAAAATAAACAAGGAATATAGAAGATATGTAATAAAAATAATTGATAAAGTTACACATAAAATAATGAGAATAAGAAATGGTTATGTGAAATGTTCATTCACTATGAATTATTGTATGCATGCATGAATTGAGTTGAGAATTCAAAGATGAGTTATTATGAGTTTTAAAAGTTTATAATTGCATAAAATATTATTAGAAGAAAGAATAGTCAAGTTTGGGAACATTATAAATAGAAGGAAACCATATCTTTCTGATCATTTGACGAAGAAGTATCTGATCACTCATTAAAGATAATAATAACCTGAGAAAGACATGCGGACCTGTACAAGAGGTTATTGAATTTCTTTAATAAGTGTACATGAGAAACCCAATTGATCTAGTGATCTCATGGGGTTAGAATACTTCAAGTGGTGTATAATAAACCAGGAGCTTGTATAGATTATACTATTATTGGATCAAAAGATGATGAAGGAGTTTGTGACTGGGGTTTTAACCAGTCACTAAATAGGAGATTGCAGTAGGGGTGTATAACTGATTTATGGGTAATTGTAGTTGGGTTATATAACCAAATATTTTTGTAATCACTTGTCTATATAGTGAATAATTCATGTTGGGGGGTCTAACAAACATGACAAGGAGTAGGATTTTATGTTAAAACTTGTAAATATTGTTTGTTTCTCTCACTTTTATTATTATTACACACAAGGTGGGGCTGTAATGAATTATTCATAGGATCAAGAACATTAACAAGTTCAATAGGTTGAATTAAAAAGAAAAGAATCTATAAAATTTAACTACTTATTCACCCCCTCCCCCTCAGTGGTTAATCCAGTTTGGGGATGTACATGTGCCAACACGATAGGTAAAGTGAAAAGTGTGCTATCAAAGCACCACATTGCATGATTGTGTGTGTGTGGATGGTGTGGTGCATCATCCCCCACAAGAATATTCACTTACTTTATAATTTTTGAATAATGATAAAAATTTACCCTAATAAAGGTTATCCCACTCTAACCCACTTTCTGATGTGGGATTCTAAAAAAAATTCCCCTATAAATTACCAAGAAACAATTTTTAAATATTTTTAAAATAGTAAAAATACAACAATCCCCCATCATTTTAAAATATTTAAAACACATTTTTAAAATCAAGAATCATAATTTCTTGGAAAAAAATTTATAAATAAATTTATTTCTCGATTTTAACCATTATATAGTAGAGATAAATTAAAGCTAAATAGAGAAATAGGCAGACATTGTCATGAGCATGTAACTCTTACTATTTATTGCATTAATCCATATAAGTTTGTTCAAATTGATTAGTTCTTCATCCACTCCTAGACACCATTATTACCATGTGTCACTTATCATTTCATTAATGTTTGAGATCTAAATTTATAAGTTATTTGGAGTGTCTCCAAACCTACATTTATATAGGTAAACCAAAAAGTGTTCTTATGTTTCAATACTTCTTTGATTTATTTGGTTCATTAAGAGTTTTAAACTCACCCTCCATTTCTCATGGGAACCAATCAACATTTTCCTAGGATGTAATATACCTTTAGTGTTTCCTTCATACACGTGATAAAATTTTCTACATTTAAGCTATACATGTGAAGTTATCGCATGTTAAGTTAAGGTCTCATGTTTGGAGAATTTTTGGCAAAGAATTTAAATACATCCCTAATATTTTTTATACACCAACTCCCTTGAAATTTCATTTTTTAGTGGATCCTCTAAATTCTATATCAATCTAACTAATTTCATGGTTATGATACCATTTTATATCAACTACCTCACATAGCTATATCAGAGACCAATGTGTCTAGATTTTCCATTACAAGTATTATTATATGACATGACCAGAATTGTTTGACTATCATAATGTATAAAAACAAGATACATCGCCATAGGCCCTAATGGTATAACAGATAAAAGTGATATAATCCATTCCACTTCTTTTCTAATTGTTTTTAAAGAAATAAACTCAGAATCCATGCTGGATTTCATTATACAAGTCCGTTTCTTCTATCCAAAAGAGATCGCTCTACCTTTTAGTGTAAAACCCAAACCACTCATAGAAGATTGATCCTCCATATTAGTAATTCATATTTCATTAGGAAAAACTTCTAACACTATTGGGTTTCCACCATAATATATACACTAATCCATAGTACCCTAAATAAATTTGAGTACTCTTTTAACCACATCCCATTATTCATAAACTATATAACTTATATACCTTCTCAATTTTCTAATATAAAATGAAATATCAAGTATTGTTCTTGTCATGACCCAAATGATACACCAGATAATCCTTGGATATTGCAATTGAGAAACTTACCTACCAAGATTTGGTGGCATCCTACTCCCATAAGCATATGGGGTAGAAATTGGTGAACAATCAAATTGTTTGAATCGCTTTAAGATCTTTTCAATATAATGGGATTGATAAATAAAAAAAATCTTACACCTAACAATTTTGATTCCCAAAATGACATTAGCTTCACCTAATTCTTTCATATCAAATTTTCTAGATAAAATAGACTTAGCCTCGTTCACTTTATTCATTTTAGTTCCAAATATTATCATGTCATCACCATATAAAAAATAACCACACCATTATTATTATGGAACTTACTATAAAAACATTTATCATCTTGGTTAACTACATATTCAGTTGATAAAATTACTTCATTAAATTTCTCATTCCATTGTTTTGGAACTTTTTTAAATCATATAGGAATTGTGTTAATTTTCAAACATTATTTTATTTTCTATGTACTATGAATCCTTATAGTTGTTCCATATATATTTCTTTATCTAACCCACCATTTAATAATATTGTTTTAACATCAATTTAGTGAATTTTAAAATTATATATGGAAGATAAAGGGAGATGAATGATACTAGAAGCATTACTAGCCACATAAGCATAAGTATTGAAATAATCAATTCCTTCCTTTTGAGTAAAACCCTTGGATAGAAATCTATATTTATATATTTCAACTGAAATGTCAAAAAAATTGTCTTCTAAATACCCCTTTACCACCTATCGGTTGTGAACCTTAAAGAAGATAAACTAATATCCAAATATTATTCCCATTTATAGATTCCATTTCATCATTTATAACTTCCTTCCAAATAGATTCATTAGAAGATGACATAACATCTTTTAATGTTTTTTGGATTAGACTCTACCTTAAGAAAAATCATAGTTTGTATAATAAAACTATAAATAATTCATTTCAACAAGTACATATATAAATTAAATCCAAATATCTTGGGTATATGAGGTTGTTTACTTCTGTGAACCTCCTTGGTAACACTTTTTTATTTGAGCTATATTCCTCTATTTGTACTTACTTAGGTAAGAGTTCAACCAAAATTCATCAAAGATAGAATCTCTTGATTCAATAAATACATTAACAATTACTAAATTATTGGATTCTATAACCATGAATCTATAATCTTTTGAATACTCCACATATCCAAGAAATATTCTATCAATATGTCTTTTACCCAACATTTCCCTTTTAGGTTCAAGTAATCTTACAATTGTGTGAAAACCCCAAACCTTTAATTAACTAAGGTTTGGTTTCTTATTCTTCCATAATTCATATGGAATCATAGCCTTGCATTTTTTGAGAACTCTATTTATGATGTGATGCATAGTTAAAAATGTCTCTCTCAAAAATCATCTTGAGAGACCTGAGATAGACATCATGGAATTAACCACTTCCATTAATATTCTATTATTTCTCTCAGTTGCACCATTTTGTTGAGGTGTATAAGGACTTATCACCTCATGTATGATCCCTAGGGTTTTAAATAATAAACAACTATAATATTCTCTACCTCTATCGGATCAAAGGCATTTAATTATAAGTCCACATTGGTTTTCAACATCATTTTTATAGATACAAAATTTTTCTATAACTTTATCTTTAGCATGTAAAAGATGGACATGACAAAATCTAGAATGATCATCAATAAAATTTACAAAGTACTTTTTATTACCTATATTGGGGTGAAAATCACATAAATCACTATGTAATAATTCTAACAAATTAATTTTCCTTTCTATAGTTGGAAATGGATTCTTAACTATTTTATTTTCCATGAAATTCACACATTTATGATCATTTTTATCCATGCTAGGTAATAATTATATTTTTGACATGTCATTCATTTTATTATAGTTAATGTGACCTAAATGACTATGTCATGAATCAAAAGACTCTAGAAAGTAAGCAGAGACAGTATTTATATTTAATTTCAATAATCAATCGTACATGTGACCCTTTCAACAAATATCACATCCATGGACAGAAAAAAAGTCATCTTCCTCAAACATAAACTAAAACTCATGCTTGTTCAAAAATATCCCCAAAACTAAGTTTCTACAAACTTCAGGAACATACAAGACATCATTTAAAGTGAGGATCTTTCCTAAGGTAAAATCTAGATCAACCACACACTTCCCTTGTATGTTTATGATTGTAGAGTTACCCATGTAGAGAAACATGCCATTGTTGATTGATTCCATCCTATTAAAGTGAGATTTATTATTACATAAGTTTCATTTGCCTCCAGAATCAATCTACTAAGAAGTGATATCCTCGAGCACATTAGCTTTGAAGATCATGGTCACACAGTTCACCCTTGGAGTGTTGTTTCTATCTTCCTTTTTACAAATGTAAAGGTCTATTTTTAATTGTATTGGATTACCACAGAAGTATCATACATGTTTATTCTTCTTATACAATTCCTTTTGAATTGTTGTTTTTACGTGTTTACCCTTTTGAGGATCTGGATTGACCCACTCCCTCTAACACGTGGACTTTGGATTTATCATCCTTAGGTTCATTTTTCCTCTTTATAGGGGGAGTTTATTGATGATGGATTTGACCATGATGACATCATCCATGATCGTCTTCTTTTTCTTTAGATGTTATAAGATATTTTGTATTTAATAGATCTTCTCTATGATAGATTTATTCTCTACCATTTTGATTGAAATGAACTTGATTACTATGAATATCTTTATTGCCTCATTCTCGATGATTCTCTTTTGTTTTAAAGAATCCAATATCTACTTTTTCATCAAGAGATGTTGGTAAGTGTTGAAGAGATCATCGAATAATGTGTTGAGTATGTGTCATTGACACATGAGATCCTCATTCTCCCATTTTTTCCTTGTGCAGGGAATTTGGAGCATCCCATCTTTGAATGTGGGGGGATTTGGAGTCGAGAGCATGTACACCACTTTAAGAGTCGCAAGTAGTAAGTGTATCCACCGTTTCCAGCTCTTAAAATTGATGTCATTGAATTGATCCATCTTCATCATGTTATTGAGCATTTTCATGTCCATGTTGTTGGGATCTACTGTTAAGATTATTGGAGATATAGGTGGGTAATTATATGACCTTTATTTGGATGGTAGTAGATAGAGTCCACCGAGGCATGTTATGATATTTATCTCCTTAAGAGTAGATTCACCCTACCAAATCGGCAATACAATGAGTTTTTGTTGAAAAATCTTTAGGACACAACGGTGGCTTGTTACTCTACACTTATACTTAGTGGAGAGTAACCCTTAAAGATGATTTGGAAACAAGAGAGAAATAAAAGGTATGTGTTGTCACGCACCAACAATGTGACTTTGATTCATGCATAAGACTTTAGATTAATCTCAATCTTTGAGAGAGATTGGATTGTTTTGGTATTGATGGAATTGAACTTGATGAATTTTCCATCCAATATAAACTATAATTTATAGGCACTGGAGTACTCATTAAACTAAGATATCCCACCTCTTCTAAGTGGGTATACACCTATTCTGGAAAGAAATATCTTATCCAATTCAATTATGTTCGTCGGATTACACTCGATCGAGTAAGTGGGAGAGATCAAACCTGTTATCGACTAGACGTGTTCGTTAGATCATGCCCGATTTAATTTATGATTCAAATCATACTTATTTGATAAACATAATCGATCCAATTGACATATCTGTTCGGAAATGGTCCCAAATGTATATATTCATTCAAAATGTGTCATCAAAACACCATAGTGTGCAATCACATGCATGTTGCGATGCACTGCCCCTCACTGGATTATTCCATCAAAGTTTATGTTCAAACATTATCCATTGTTTTTTATTTGATATCCATTATTTTATTAAAATTAATCCATAAAATTATATTCAATATTTATTAGCATGGTTGAGTGAATAAAAATTAATAGAGAAACAGAGAAGATAAAACCCACAAAGTGGACTTTTCTCTACATTTCCATCATGTGAATAGCGACGCCAAACGGAGGATCTGTTCTTTCAGCTCACCGGAATGTGACAATGATTTATCTCCACAATTGGCGGTGTAAAGATCCGAATTTTCTATGTAATTTTTTTAGTTATATAAAATTATTATGAGTCTATGAAAATTGACGGTGCGTAATTCTGAGGCCCAGAGTGACCGAAATGAATTTTTGAACCTTTTTTTTTGTATGTTCAGTAAACGCGTGAGCGGAATTTTCTAACTTTCGAACCATTGCTCGGATTAAAAATATGAAGGCACCTTTGAATTCACAGCACCAGGATTCTCTTAAGGGAGACTTTACTTTGACTGCAGTAGGTCTGGGGAAGAAGTTATGTTTTGTGAGTTTTAAAAGAAATGAAATAAAATTATTTTATTATTTTATTTTTCTTTCTTCTCCACCAACGGACAAGCGGAGTGTGGGACCCGTGATGTGTCAAGCCAATAAATGGATTGACTTTCCAATCCTAAGTAATGACGTAATTGGGGAAATTAGGAAGGTTCCTAATTTATGATCCCCGTTAAATTCCAATGTCGTTACTTACCCTCCCCCTCTCCTATATATATGGAGCTTGGGGGAAGGTATCGACATAGCTTCGTCAAGCAACAAAGTGCTGAAGGAGCACCGTGACGTCGGACCCTTAGAGGATGGAGCTGATCCCAGTGGAAGGTTATGTGCGATGTCGAAACCCCAAATCATAGTTTGACGTTCGAGCGGCGATGGGGGCGACTGGTTGCAGGGACGGCGAACAGCGAAATCTTCTCAATCGCGAGTGCTCTCTAACGTTTCGAGGTAGGGGTTGTGTTGATTGATTTTTTTTCCTCGAATTTCACTATAAAATTATAATAAAGGATCAACTCATAAACAAGTTGATCCGTTATTATTTTTTTTATTTATTTGGGTGGGTGTGTATTATCTTTGGGATCGGGATTGAAATCGAGGCATGAAATTCCATTGAACTTTTCTTGAAACCCCAGATTTATTTTTCTAATGTGGAGGGCGCGAGCTAACACGAACAAGGCACGAGCCCCTCCTCTTTGGAATTGATTGTGATTTCCCATTTTGGATATAGAGACAATCTGAATCAGGGCCTACCGCAGTGAAGAATGTGATCTCAGGAGGCCGCGGGCTCAGACGACGCAAGAAGCGGGCCACAGGTGTGCGACCGTCATCCCGGAGAGCACCCTACCACCGGCACCGACAGTGGTGGTGGTGTATAGAGGCATGATGGTGGAACACGGGGGCACCGGCTGCGTGCCCAGTGGAAAGACTGGTCACTGCCCCAGGCAGTGGCGGAGCAGGGGTGGGGCGCGCCCCTGGCGGTGCGTCCATGCGGAAAAAGGGTCGCAGCCTGCGTTGGCCACGGCGGGAGCAGGGGCCGCCGGATTGACCGGTGACCGGTGGATGGGTCACGGGCCAGTGATGCACCCAGCGGAAAATTTGTGGCACGGAGGACCAACGGTGCCACGTTGGGTCAACCCTCATGGGTTGACCCGCTAACATAGCTCCGCACCACGTCAACCCTACCCGAACATGTCACTTTCGGGTATCCCTGGAGGCCCTTGCTTCCAGGCAGGTGCCACCACTGGGTCATCCCAGAAGACTGACCCGCCACCCAGCGGGCCAACCCGTGGCCCAGTGGGCCGACCCGCGGCCCAGCGGCCTGACCCGCGGCCTAGCTGGGTCGGGCCGGGCCCAGTGGGCCAAGTTGACCCGGGTTGGGTCGGACCTGAGTCGGGTCGGTTCGGACCTAATTCAGGTCGATTTTTCCCATGCCGAACAGGGTCAGGCCGATCCGACCGAGGCGGACCAGACCTGGACCCAGTACTGACCAGTTACGCTAAACGGGCCCTAACTTTTAAACTGGACATCCGATTAATGAACCGTCTATGGCATCGGGATCCTTAGGACAAGGAGTTCCTTTTGAGATACTCCACTTGAGTTTTAAAGAAATTTGGAGTATGGTAGGGTTGGATCGAACACGAATCCAACTGGGCCCTCAGCACTACAACACCCATATCTTACAAACCGTACATCCGATTGATGAGTCGTTTGCGGATCTGTGACTCTCTTGAGTATACAGATCTTTTGGAATACTTTTTGTGACTTACATGGATATCAAGATTCATAAAGTGTCTTGAGGAGATATTTTACCAATCAGACTACGTATGGAACCCTGCAGTTGGCTGAGACCTGAAGACTGCTTGACGATGGACCACTAGGAAGAGGATTTGTATGACCCAGCAGGCCCACAGTGGGGAGAGGATATGTGTGACCTGATAGACCCATGGTACTCAACAAGAGTAGTTCCTCAGTTCAGCCAAGGTGGGAAGCGGTTATGTGTGACCCGGCAGGCCCACGGTGGGAAGCGGCTCTGTGTGACCCGATATGCCCACGGTACCCATTAGGAATGAGTACCACAGTAGTTCAAGGTTAGTGGGAAGCAGCTCTATGTGACTTGGTAGTCCCACTATACTCGATAGAGGAGGAGTTCTCCAACATCTAAGAAGTTCAACGTTTAGATGATCCTTCTATCCTTGACCTAAAGTGATACATGGTGTGAGTGGACTTGTGTTGTGTACTTTTTATTTGTGTTATAATTCCCGTTTTTTGTGTGGTATTTATTTGTTGTTTTGGGGGTCCCTACTAAGTTTAGTGTTACTCACCCCCTACATAGGCCCTGCCCACATTTGTTTCGTGTCTCGTGCAGACGATCGATGCTTCGACGACGGACTTGGTGGTGTTGGACTAGGCAGACCATAGTGAGGTCCTAAAGACAAGACGTACTCCCTCGGCTTCCAGTATCTACCCTAATCCTATGATTAGGTGGGGATTTCTACGGATGGCCGTTAGATTACTCTTGTACTTTACTACTTTCATTAATTTCTTTTGGGTTTTGTATTCTGGCCCTTTTACTTTAAGTTGTGACCATACTCAGTTTCCTCTTAGTGGTATAATATCTCTATTCTTTTGAGTTGGTACTTGGTTGGGTTTGTTTGTGCGTATAGGTATCTATGAAAATGCCTCCCACTTGTAGGTTTATGCCCTCGGCGCTAGTTGTCAGCCCCTAACCTTCAGGAGGTGGGCTTGGGGTATTCACGGCACGGGCCCCAGGGGATGGGTCGTGAAAAAGTGGTATCAGAGGTTCTTGGTTCCACCTCGTAGATCAAGAATCTATGTTTTTGTTTTAAATCAATAGTGTTGAGTGTTCTAAGTCTAACCTTCAGGTTCGGGGAGTCCAGGGTTGGTGCGGTGGCCGACGTATCCATACACTGAAACCTTGAGTCCTACTTTTTGGCCTCAATGCATGAGAATACTGGTTGTATTTTTGTTTTTTTATTTCGAATAAAAGTCAACTCGCCAGGTACAATGTTTCAAATATGGAACATCTTGATTTATCTCAGGATTCCTCCATGAGGATAACCAGCCAGGATCCAAGTGCGTTAGGATATCCCTCCCAGTGATGAGGCATCCGTCCAGGGACCAGTGTTTGAGATGGCCCCACTAGGTGGTGCCCTAGTGCTACCACCACCCGATGGTCAGCCCCTACTACCGGCGGTTCCGGTAGATTATGTCTGTAGGCTCATCACCCTATATGAGTTTAAGAGGCAGAGTCCTCCCATGTTCCAAGGAGAGATAGATCCTTGAGTCACTGAGGACTAGCTAGAGTCCATAACGTGGGTCTTTTTCTTAGTGAGGACACCACCTGACCAGATGGTGATATTGGTGGTGATCCTTCTGCAGGGATCAGCTGGGAGATGGTGGAGTTTGACTATCCAGGTTCAAAATGTGGTGACCCTCACTTTGGTTGACTTCAAGAGGCTTTTTTAGGAGGATTTTTTTCCCGTGACGTTGTGCTTTGTGCGCATTCAGGAGCTACTTCACCTTCATCAAGGTATCATAACAGTGGTCAAGTACTCGGCAAGGTTCACAGAGCTTTCCCACTACTATACGAATATGGTGTGAGACCCTTTCTTCAGGGCCCGGGCCTTCAATCAGGGGCTCGGGAGGGAGATCAAGGATTCAGTGGTGACCCTCAGCATCCCCACTCAGGCTGGGGTGCTGGAGCGGGCCCTTCTTGTGGAGAGTTTCCTAACAGAGCAGGCGTCAACAGCTAGAGCTGCCAGTAGACCCCAGGTAGTAGATTCTTCAGTAGGTATCAAGCATCAGACACATGGGCCCAAGTGGTCCAGGTCTTTTAGAGGGAAACCCTAGGACTCCAAGTCGGCAGTACGAGGATACTAGTCCAGAGGGAGTCACCAGGGAGACAAATAGTGTTACATGTGTAGTGGGCAGGGCCACATGGCTCGTGACTACCTGACCTGCCATACGGATGACCAGAAGACGGTTGAGGGACCTCCAAGACAGAGACATAGATTCTATTGGGGAGGTCCGCAGGAAGCAGGCAGACATGGCAGGGGTGTTGGTCGTGCAGTAGATGGTGGGCAGTGATTCGAGGTCCTACCGTCACCACCTCCAGAAGGTCCACCCCAACCATAGGGAGCTGGTGGATAGGGGCGAGCTTAGCTTTAGGTAGCTGAGGAATACGACCACGGCGCTTCAGATATGATTATAGGTACGATCTGTGTCTACTCCACCTTAGATACAATACTTATAGACACAGGTTCCAATCACTCTTTTATTTCCATGGCCCTCTTTTGGATCTCAGAGATTCTGGTGGAGCTGTTGGCTCAATCTTTATGGCTAGAGATATCTACAGGAGCGGATTCGACGATTACACACTGGTGTCGATAGTGTGAGCTTACTCTAGGAGGTGAGAGATTCTACTGGGATCTCCTAGTAGTGGTTTCAATTCCTTATGACATCATCTTGGGTATGGACTGGTTATCCATAGTCCATGCTCAGATCAACTGTATTAGGTGAAAAGTGCAGTGTGTTCACATGGATGGCACCAGGGTTTCCTTCACTGAAAAGAAAGGAACCTTTGGAGCACAGTACAGATATACCTAGAGGAGGGTGTAGCTGATCACACATCAGTTGGATAGCCTTACCCTCGGGGCAGTTGATGTTGAGAGTTTGATAAATCCTATAGTGGTGGACCAGTATGTCGATGTCTTTCCTGATGATGTCCCATGACTACCTCTACACACAGAGGTAGACTTTTGCATCGACTTATACCCCATGACGGCACCGATATCTACACCATCATATCGGATGGCTCCTGCGGAGCTTCATGAGTTACGGGTATAGTTAGAGGACTTACAGGGTAAGGGGTTCATAAGGCCCAGTGTCTCTCTTTGGGAAGCCCTGATTTTGTTCACCAAGAAGGCAGACGGGAGTTTGAGACTTTGTTTGTACTATCAGTGCCTGAACCAGGGGACCGTGAAGAACAAGTATCCACTTCCAGTAATTGATGATCTTTTCGACTAGATGAAGGGAGATTTTTAGTTTTTGAAGATAGACCTCAAATTAGGCTATCATCATCTCAGGGTATGAGATGAGGATGTGCAAAAGACAACCTTCAGATGTCGATATATCCACTATGAGTTTTTGGTTATGCCTTTCGGTGTGACCAACTCCCCTGCAGTGTTCATGGGACTCATGAACAGGATCTTTCCATCCATACCTCAATCGCTTTGTGGTGGTCTTAATTGACGACATCTTGGTATTCTTAGTGATGGAGGAGGATCATGCTTATCATCTGTAGATAGTTCTTGATACACTCTGAGAGCACCATCTTTATTGTAAGCTCTCGAAGTACCAGTTATGGATTCGAGAGGTCCACTCTTTGGGACACGTTATCTCGGAGGCTGGATTTGCGGTGGATCCAGCAAAGATAGAGCTTGTACTTTCTTGGGAGCCACTTAGAATTGTGACTGATGTGTTGAGTTTCCTGGGGTTATCTGTATACTACCGGAGATTCATGCCTGACTTTTCCAGAGTTACAGCACCCCTGTCAGCATTGACGAAGAAGGGGAATCCCTTCGTATGGACAAAGAGATGCCAACAGATTTTTCAGGAGCTAAGGCAGATACTGACGAGTGCTCCCATCTTGAGACTACCTAAAGAGGGAATTGGGTATGTAGTCTACTATGAAGCATCAGGGATCGGACATGGGTGTTTCTTGATGCAGGAGTGAGTATTGATCACCTACGGGTCATGAAATCTGAGATAGCATGAGTAGAACTATGCTACCCATCACCTGGAGTTAGCAGTAGTGGTCTTCGACTTGAAGTTTTGGAGACATTACTTGATGGGAAAACATTTTATAGTCTAATCTAATCATAGTAGTCTCAGGTATATCTTCTCCTAGAAAGACCTGAACCTGAGATAGTGGCGATGGATAGAGTTCCTCTAGGACTATGACTTTGAGATAGTATATACTTTTGGGAAGGTAAACGTGGTAGAACTACTACAAAAACGGGCAAGGGAAGCGCGCCCTTATAACAGCGCTAAGAAAAACCGCTGATAAAGGATACCCTATATCAGCGCTAAAATTACAGCGCTGAAAAAGCTAATGTTTATCAGCGCTTTCTTAGCGCTGATAATAGTAATATTTATCAGCGCTAGAAAAGCGCTGATAAATATGATCTGTATCAGCGCTAAAATTTTAGCGCTGATACAGTTGGTCTTTATCAGCGCTCAAAAAGCGCTGATAAAGGTTCGCCTATATAAGCGCTAAAAAAGCGCTGATACAGAAGACCTCTATCAGCGCTCAAATTTCAGCGCTGATATAGGGTATCCTTTATCAGCGCTCAAAAAGCGCTGATAAAAATTATCTTTATCAGCGCTAAAAAAAGCGCTGATAAAGAGACCCTGTATCAGCGCTATAATTGTAGCGCTGATACGGGGAATCTTTATCAGCGCTAGAAAAAGCGCTGATAAAGCTAGATTTTATCAGCGCTATAATTTTAGCGCTGATAAAGGTTGCCTTTATCAGCGCTTTTTTAGCGCTGATAAAACCTTAGTCGATTTTTTTATAAAGTCGGTCGCACAGTGCCCTCGTTTTATCGCAGCTAAAGCCCTCGCGGAACCGTAGCCCTGCTACTCTTCTCCCGAATACCGCTGCTGTGTTCGCTTCGCCGGAGCTTGCCGCCCTCGGTACACTCGCCGTCCTCCGCCGCCCGCAACACCCTCGGCCGAACTCCACCGCCTGCCGCCCTCGGCTGCCCGCAACGCCCTCGGCCGCCATTCTCTGTCGCCCTTGTCCGCCCTCGGCCACCCTCCGCCGCCCTCGGCCGCTCTCCGCCGCCTCCGCCGCCCTCGGTCGCCCTCCGCGGCCGCCTTCCGCAACCCACAACGCCCTCGGCCGCCGCCTTAAGGTAACAATCTATGAAGAAGATGTATATGTTTTCATATAGATAGATTGTGTATAGCTGATTCTCTCTAAGTGTACTCATGATGATGTCCAGATGTTGGGAATGATCATCATTATTTTGGTATTACACCAATATGTCATCCATAAAACAACTACAATCTGGTCTAGGTACAAGTGAAATATTCAACTCATCAAGAGAATAAATGCCATGGGGAATTCGTCAACACAAATTTTATTATGAAGAATTCATAAAAACTATACATGATTTCAAAATTAGTTTATAGTATATCAGAATTTCTCAACCTCAAATGATGATAAACAAACCTTAGATCAATCTTAGAGAACAATATGGAACCCCTCAGCTGGTCAAATAGATCAAAAATACAAAGAAGTGGATATCTGTTCTTAATTTTCATCTGATTCATATTCTATTAATAGAAAAACATATGTAATGTTCTGTAATCCTTCTTGGAAAATAAAACATGAGATCCCCAAGGTGACATACTCGAGAAGATGCACCCTTCATAATCTAACTCCTCTCATTGAGTTTTATGTTCCTGAATCTATTCTTGTTTCATTCTGAAAGGCGTTATATAAAATGGCTCAACTCCACGCATCAGCTCAATCATGAACTCAAAGTCTCTTTTAGGTGGTAGCCCTAATCAATTCTCATGAAACACATCCTAGAACCAGTCTACTACTAGGGGAAATATTTCTTGTTTCAATCCATTATCATCAAGAAAAATATTCGTAAACTGGTCTATGTTCTCACCTAGTTGTGGAAGAACTGGTTCTACATGGTCTACCAAGATATCCCATTCTCCATAAAAGACATGGGCTCTACCCTTATGAGGCATGATGGTCACTCATCTACGGTAACAATCAATGTGATATTGATTAAATACCAAAAATTACATCATCACTATCTATTCAATACATATCATATCAAGCATGTATAAATCCAAAATGAAACAATACTCACAAACCATGAGGGAACATCCCTTACGAAGACAGATGCCTTCTAATCACACCCCCAATGGTGTGTTGACCAACATGATCCCACAAAAGTACTCTAACACAAAACAGAAACCATTTACCAAGAGATAAGATATAAAATAATGAGAGGATCCCCTATTACAAGTCTCCTTTAGGTTCCCCTATTCGGTGCTCTGATAAAGGTATCTCTCATCGATTGGAAATCCTCTATCTCCTGTTATATCCTCCTTATAGAGTGATAGATAATCATCTTTTTAGTGAATCTAATATTCTTTTTTATGAATCTTGATTGTAGGTTAGACTACTTGATCTCCTTCCAAGGAAGTGGTTCCCTTCTACTGTATTTGGCAGTCTTCTTTTGTGTACTTGAACCATAAATACTAATATTTGAGATTCAAATAGGATGAAGATGAATAAAGATTGGATGGATTCTAATCGTTTAACAATAGAGTACGAGAACGGAGTGAAAGAGTTCATCAAGTTTGCAAAGGATCACACAAAGGATCCTTCTCAAATCCTTTTTCCGTGTTTACGTTGTTGTTATTCTAGACTACTAACTCCAGAGGAGTTGGAAGAACATTTGATATGTCACAGAATAGATCGGAGTTATAAATGTTGGAATAAACACGGAGAAAAAGCGAATGTAGCTACTGGCTGGGATAAAACTGCGTTTTATGGATTGTCAGATATGAATACAAATATAGATAATGAAGAAGGCCGTATAGAGGATGTGATTACAGATGTCAATGATGATGAAGATCGTATTGAGGAAATGACAAAGACAATTCAAGATGAACCCCGTGATTGCCCAAAATTGTTTGAGAAGTTAAAGAGTTGTGAAAAGACGCCATTGTATGCTGCTTGCACTAAGTATACAACATTGTCAGCTGTACTGAAGTTGTATAAATTGAAAGCAGGCAATGGATGGAGTGATGTCAGTTTTACGGAACTACTTGCTCTCTTGAATGACATGCTCCCGGAAGATAATGAGCTCCCAAGACGGACATATGAAGCTAGACGAATGCTACGCTCGATGGGAATGATTTCTGAAAGAATACATGCCTGCCCGAAAGACTGTATATTGTTTCGAAAGGAGAACAAATCACTTACAGAATGCCCAATGTGTGGTGCTTCTCGATACAAGAAAGATAAATCCAATCCTACGAAAGTTTTATGGTACTTTCCAATCATTCCAAGGTTTAGGCGTTTATATGGAAGTGAAGAAACTGCAAGACAATTGTCATGGCATGCAGATAAAAGAAATAAATATGGGTTATTACGTCATCCGGCCGACTCTCCTCAATGGAAGAAAATTGATCATGAGTATCCTGAATTTGGAAAAGAGCCGAGAAACCTTCGTCTTGCGTTATCTACAGATGGAGTGAATCCTTTTGGTTTTCAAACCAGCACTCATAGTACATGGCCCGTTATGTTGCTAAATTATAACTTGCCACCCTGGTTATGCATGAAGCGAAAATTCATCATGTTATCTATGCTTATATCAGGACCAAAACAACCAGGTAACGATATTGATGTTTATCTGACTCCTTTGATAGAGGATTTGAAGTTATTGTGGGACTCAGGTGTAATGTTGTATGATGCTTATAAAAGTGAATACTTCACGTTGAGAGCGATGTTGTATGGGACAATAAATGATTTCCCTGCTTATGGAAATTTGTCAGGCTATAGCATTAAAGGAACTCAAGGGTGTCCCGTGTGCGAAGAAGATACAGAATCAATTAGGTTGAAACATTCATCGAAATCTGTGTTTATAGGACATCGTAGATTTCTACCTCGTCGGCATAAGTACCGATCTTGGACGACATCATTCAATGGAAGTTCAGAAAAACGCACAACACCGTATCCACTAATAGGTGATCAGCTGTTTGAGAAAGTAAAAGATATGAACACTGTTTTTGGTAAACCATTTTCGAAAAACCTTACGAAAATCGGTTGGAAAAAGAGATCAGTTTTTTTTGAATTACCATACTGGAATTGTTTGTACGTCAGACATTTTCTTGATGTGATGCATGTGGAAAAAATGTATGTGATAGTGTTATTGGAACGTTTCTAAATGCCCCTGGCAAAACAAAAGATGGAATTAAGGCAAGGTTGTACATGGTTGACATGGGAATACGAGAAGAGTTGGCTCCCGTGAAAGGTGAAAATCGAATGTTTCTTCCTCCTACTGCTTATACTCTTTCTAGGGCAGAGAGATATCAGTTTTGCAACTTCTTTAATGATGTAAAGGTTCCAGAGGGGTACTCATCAAATATCAAGAACATTGTGTCAATGAATGATTTGAAGTTAAAAGTTTTGAAATCACATGATTGCCATGTTTTGATGCAAGATCTAATTCCTATAGCTTTACGTTGCATTTTACCCAAGAATGTTCGTCATACATTAACCAAACTTTGTTTCTTTTTCAAAGCTATATGTAGCAAAGTTTTAGACCTGGGGAAATTTCCAGCTATGGAAAAAGAAATTGTCATCATATTATGTGAATTAGAAATGTTCTTCCCGCCAACATTCTTTGATATGATGGTTCATTTGATGATTCACTTGGTGAGAGAGATTCGACTTTTTGGTCCTGTGCACTATAGATGGATGTATCCTGTTGAACGGTATATGAAGATTTTGAAAGAATATGTCAAAAATCGAAGTCATCCAGAGGGTTGTATAGTGGAGCGATATATTGTTGAGGAAGCCATTGAATTTTGTATTGAATACCTATCTGATGTGGAAAGCATTGGTCTCCCGAAATCTCGTCACACTGGACGCATTGAGGGTGGGGGAATTTCTGGAAGAGAAGTTGTAACAATCAGTATTACAGATCGGGAGCAGGCTCATCTTTATGTTTTGCATAACAGTTGGGAGGTTGCTCCATATATTGAAACTCACAAAGAAATTCTTAGGCAGTTGAATCCATCGAGGGCTGAAAAATGGTTAGCAGATACACATAATCACCAGTTTATAGGATGGTTTCAGGACCATATTTTTAAGCAGTTGGATGAAAATCCGAATTCAATTTCAGAATGACTTCGATGGCTAGCCGATGGACCAAGTGTGTATGTATTATCTTACAGTGGGTATGTAATTAATGGTTATACATTCTATACGGATGAACATGATGAAGAGAGTACCATGCAAAATAGTGGAGTTACACTAGTGGCTGAAGCGATGCATGTTTCTAGTAGTAAGGATAGAAATCCAATTTATGCAAATATGTCATACTTTGGCATTATCAAACTAATATGGGAGTTGGATTATACGACATTTCAATTGCCGATTTTTCAATGCAAATGGATTGATAACAATAGTGGTGTTAAAATAGATGAATGGGGATTTGTGAAAGTTGATTTTAGTAAAGAAGGGTACAAAGACGAACAGTTTATAATGGCATCACAAGCGGTACAAGTTTTTTATGTTCCAGATCCCGCAAACCGAAAGTGGTCGATTGTTCTGTTATCGTCCAAAACTATTGAGGGTTCCGATGAAAATTCAGTTGAGGACGATCCTTTTAGTGGTACGTCACAATCAATTCGGAGCGGTCCCAATGCAGATGATGTTTTCTATGTTAGAGGAGACCACAATGAAGGGATTTGGATTGTCTATAGAGGTGTCAAATCTCTTCAACCTTTGAAAAAAAAGAAAGAGAGTTCAGTAAACAGGTTATATTTTGTTTGTAATATAGATCTTGTTATCTCATGTTATTATCTTATCATTAAAGAATTTATGTAATTTGAATGAATTGTTCAACCACTTTTGCAGATAATGACTTCTGCACATTCTGGTGCTCCTAACCTTGAGACTGAACAAGTCTCTCAAGCAGCTGCTGCTGCGGCTGCTGCTGCTCCTGCTACTCCTGCAGCTCATGCTGCTGCTACTGTTGCTCCTGATGTGGCTCCTGCTGCTCCTACTGCTGTGGCTCCTACTCCTCCTCCTGCTATGGCTCCTGGTGATCCTACTGCTTTTGCTGCTGCTCTTACTGCTGCGGCTCCTGGTGCTCCTACTGCTCCTGCTGCTGCTCTTGCTGTTGCGGCTCCTTCTCTTAGTGTTGAGGTCCAACAACCATCAGCACATGTCGTTGATATCATAGTAGATGAACATATAGATGATGTTGATATCGATGAAATGGTCGGGAATGAAGGACCGACGTCGCAGAAATCACAGGTGCGTCGTAGTTTGACAGTGTTAGCCAAAATTCTTAAGGCGAAAAGCAA
Source organism: Viscum album (assembly GCA_963277665.1). Lineage (NCBI taxonomy): Eukaryota > Viridiplantae > Streptophyta > Magnoliopsida > Santalales > Viscaceae > Viscum > Viscum album. Next base: position 346,710,377 of record OY728141.1, read on the forward strand.
AGGCATCAAATTTGAAGTCAGATGGAATGCACGAGGCCAACATGTGAATCCCAACAAGGCTATGTTTAGCAGTTACATTGGAGTTTTCACTCGGCAACGCGTGCCGATTGACATAGATTCATGGCACCATGTTGTGTCCGGGTTGAAGGCTGTGATCTGGGAAGAAATTACGGTAACATTATGAATTTATTTCTTTAATTAACTAGCAAATAAAATGATGAAACAGTGTCTTACTCTTCTCAATCTCTTGCAGAGTACATTTATAGTAGACGACTCACACAAGGATTATGTACTAAGGCTTGTAGGAAAGATTCATCGAGGTTTTCGTACTATTTTAACAAGATATCACCTGAAAGATTCTAAAGGTAAAATAAACCCGCACCCACCCATTGTCTATGCTCACCTGATATCCCAAGACGCATGGGATGCATTTATTGGCCGTCGTGGGGATGAGAAGTTTCAGGTACATTGTGAGTGATAATACGTTGTTTGAGGATACCTGTATTCATCACTTTGATTGTCAATATTTCATTTATGAAACAGAAACTCTGTACTGAAAATAAGGAACGTGCATCAAATCCAACATACCCCTATCGTAAAGCAAGGATGGGGTACGCTTCATTAGAAAAGAAAATGGTACGTATTGTAAATTTACAGTAATATTGTTAGGTGCCAATAAACAACATCATAATTATCTTTCTATGTTTATATGTAGATTGATGAATCTAAAACCAAATGCACTTCTATCCCACGTCATGTGTTATGGAAGGAGGCACGTGTGAACAAAGAAGGGAAGTTAATAGATGAGAACACACAAAAAGTGTGGGAAATATGTGTAAGTATGACACGATGATAAAAATATTTGTTTAAAATTGCTATTACATAAAAATAATTAGTTTTTTTCCTATATCTGACAGTCACAGGAATCAGCTACTCCTGTAGCTGATACAGACCTATTATCGACGGCTTTGAAGCAGCCAGAAAAATACGGTCGTGTCAGAGGTGCAGGGTTTGGGGTGACACCCCGAGTATATTTTGAGAAGAAGAAAAAAATTGATGATACAGAGAAAAAATGGAACAAATGAGCGAAAAAATAGCAACCCTTGAAGAACAATTGAAATGGCAGGGAGAGTTGCTAGCAACTTTTATGGGTGGGAAGCAAAGGGAGGACACAACTCAGGAACAACCACCGCATGAACATCCTGCCCCACCCCCCACCAGCTTTGAGGCGAGCCATTCACCTAAAAAAAATGTCTTAGCCGTGGTAATCAATATTCTAATAACGGTTCCCATGAAATATGAATCAGACAAACACTGATAATTTATCTGTACTGATCTTCTACAGGGTGATAATGATTGTGATTTATATCTGTAAACACCCACCTATCACCTTGTAGCGAGGGCTACAGTGTTCAATATCCCAGATGCCACACTACATAATAGACCACTTTCAAAAGATCATCTGAAAGTGACGATTACTGTAGCTCATGAGCCAAATGCAATGCTACCTATTCCACTTGATGACGATGATATTCATATGGTCGAAAAGGCTATTGGGACATTCATTGCATGGCCGGCACAACTTGTAAGAGTACATGCAGACAAAGAGGTATTTATTTCCTTTTATTTTCAAGCTAAACCCTTAACAATTAATGAAAAGAGTGTCTAAATCAATGATTGTTGTTATAGACGGAGAAAGGAAAGGGGGTGACTAACATCGGCTCGAAACCATCTAAAGGATCGACCAATCGATCCCAAGGAGCTACTGAAAGCACAATAACACCACCTGTTCTCTTTCCACATTTACTAGAATTGAAGACTCATGTGGATACAAAGCTAAAAGATGGTAATAGTCATATAGTGATTTTCGAAGATAATATATACGGAGAGGAAAGTCAAGATTTCGTTGCTGCTGAAAATGTAAATGAAATCCTTGAAAACGGTTGGTTAGGTGTCACTGTTGTAAATGTATATATGAGGTATGTTTCCATGAATTGATTTTCTAAAAGCTGATATAATGTGCAAATTATGACTAAATGCATTTTATATTGTTGACAGACGCATTTATGAAAAACAGTTGAAGGGATTTTCCCATGAGCCAAGATTTGGACTGGTTAGTCCTCATATCACATCAACACACCAAACAAAAATAGAGTCATCAAAAAGGGATGCAATAGTGAAGGACTTGCTGAAAACATTTGAACGCAAGATTACAGATGACAGACTTTTCCTAATACCAACCATGCAGGGGTAATACTCTACGATTAAAGCATATCAATTATATTTTCACTTTTTTTATTACTTATTCCTTTTTGTGTTTTTAGGCAACATTGGTTGCTAATTGCGGTGAACTTGGATACTCCGAAGATTTATTTTCTGGATTCAAAGCTAGGATATCCATCAAACCGACCATACATGATGGAGTTTGTGAATCTGTAAGACACTACATCTTACGTTTTAGGTATAAACATCAAGTAATATAATTTTTATTATCTTTTACTAAGGATTCTGTTATGATAGGGCTGTGTGTCAATATCTTCTAAAAAAAGGAATGAGGACAGGGGTTAAGCATAGGGAGGCGAGCAAGTACTACGTCTGGGCAAATATCAGGGTATATATAATAAAATTTCACTATCCAAACACATCTCAACACAAGTTATTTATTCTCCTAATGATCAATTTTTTTGCAGTGTCCAAAACAAACAAACGATAATGATTGCGGTTATTATGTTTGTAAATTTATGAAAGAGATCGTTTTTCATCAGCAAACTAGCATCCCTAAAGAGGTATTTTCAAAAACAATTACTAGTTCGTTTAAGTTATTTATTAATTCTTTATTTGTTTATTTTGCAGTACTACTATGACTGCCGAAAAGCCTCATACTCACACGACGATATAGATGTGTTTAGAAACGAGTGGGCCGCATACCTGATGACAGATTGTACACAAATACAATGAAGATCTGACTTGGGGACATGTACAATTGGTGGTCATTTTTGAGAGGGGTTAAGGGGATCAGAAGATGAAATATTGTTGTATGTAAATGTTCGTAGCAAAATTGTAATTGTTATTAAATAAAACATTCTTTCTCCAATGAGTCATTTTTTCATTTTAATAGATGATATGCACCAGCAACATGCAAGAATGTTGAACCACTAAAATGGTCGCTCTCTTGTTCAAAATGGACACCACTTTAATTGAAAACAACAACTGACCTACGGAAATCCGACCAGACGCATCTGGATTGCCTTGATCCTTTAGGAGAACGATCCACGGGTCCTTGGTGACGTGTACGAGTCAACTCCGCCTCAATCCGAGGCACAGTGTGACCGCTACCACCCAAAGGGTCGCTCTCTTGTTTAAAATGGACACCACTTTAATTGAAAACAACAACTGACCTACGGAAATCCGACCAGACGCATCTAGATTGCCTTCATCCTTTAGAAGAACGATCCACAGATCCTTGGTGACATGTACGAGTCAACTCCGCCTCAATCCGAGGCACGGTGTGACCGCTACCACCCAAAGGGTCGCTCTCTTGTTTAAAATGGACACCACTTTAATTGGAAACAACAACTGACCTACGGAAATCCGACCGGACGTATCCGGATTGCCTTCATTCTTTAGGAGAACGATCCACAGGTCCTTGGTGACGTGTATGAGTCAACCCTGCCTCAATCCGAGGCACGGTGTGACCGCTACCACCCAAAGAGTCGCTCTCTTGTTTAAAATGGACACCACTTTAATTGGAAACAACAACTGACCTACGCAAATCTGACCAGACGCATCCGGATTGCCTTCATCCTTTAGGAGAAGGATCCACGGGTCCTTGGTGACGTGTACGAGTCAACCCCGCCTCAATCTGAGGCACGGTGTGACCGCTACCACCCAAAGGGTCACTCTCTTGTTTAAAATGGACACCACTTTAATTGGAAACAACAACTGACCTACGTAAATCTGACCAGACGCATCCGGATTGCCTTCATCCTTTAGGAGAAGGATCCACGGGTCCTTGGTGACGTGTACGAGTAACATGCAAGAATGATGGACCACATTTCTTTGGCCTTTGGACAAAAAAACCAGTAAAATCTCCAAAATACCTTCATATCATGCATGAACCAGTAAAATCTCCAAAATACCTTCATATCACGCAGTTCTGAAAAGAGTCACTATTTAAAAGAAAGTCACAAATTTAGATACATCTCGAGATGGTCAGTTTAAAGACATTTTGAGGGACACTACTAAAGACATTCTCAGATATTCACACATCCCCCACTTTTAGATCGTTGTCTACTACAATGATCTTCCAAACAAGATATGCATTAGAACTCTCATGATACATAGAGCAATTCACTGGCCACCTTTGAGAATGATCTGAAGCACAAACCATGACAGCATTATGTTTTTAACTTCAACACCTCAATTGAGAATGTGACACCTTTCAGGACTTGGTGCCATTGTATTTCGTTTCGTCCAATGAATGGGTCTATCATTTTATTTAATTTTTTTAACTTCAGACAAATATTCTAGAAAGATGTCGCGGCAGATCCTTCGCCATTTTGTTTTGCTGAACATCTCATTACATTGTTAAAAAAAGAAGGGTGTCTTGCATGGGCAATACGTTCCTGTATTGAAGATGATGCACTCCCATTTATTCGAACCCACAAAACCACCCCACGGCGTGGCGGTCATCAGCAGGTGCCTGGGTTCCTCCCCGCCTTCCAGAAAAATATGAGTCCCTGTTTTCTCATGCGGGGTGGTTTTGTGGGTTCGAATAAATGGGAGTGCATCATCTTCAATACAGGAACGTATTGCCCATGCAAGACACCCTGCTTTTTTTTAACAATGTAATGAGATGTTCATCAAAACAAAATGGTGAAGGATCTGCCGTGACATCTTTCTAGAATATTTGACTGAAGTTAAAAAAATTAAATAAAAGGATAGACCCATTCAGTGGACGAAACGACATACAATGGAGCCAAGTCCTGAAAGGCGTCACATTCTCAATTGAGGTGCTGAAGTTAAAAACATAATGCTGTCATGGTTTGTGCTTCAGATCATTCTCGAAGGTGGCCAGTGAATTTCTCTATGTATCATGAGCATTCTAATGCATATCTTGTTTGGAAGATCATTGTAGTAGACAACGATCTAAAAGTGGGGGATGTGTGCATATCTGAGCATGTCTTTAGTAGTGTCCCTCAAAATGTCTTTAAACTAACCATCTTGAGATGTATCTAAACTTGTGACTTTCTTTTAAATAGTGACTCTTTTCAGAACTGCGGGAGTTAACATTTCTCCAACATATTCACACACAAAATCACCCTTCGACATATCCTACAATGTCTTCAGACCCCACCCTTTCCCCTCGGCTGTCAAAAAAACCTAAAAGACAATGGCTAGCAATGATCATTCCAAAATGCATTTAAACTGAAACCTTCCAGAAAAAAATAGAGTACAATACCTGCAAGTTGTAACTTAGGTCGCTTTGCACAATCCGATTTCCACATTGTTTGTAGCAACCACATTTGCTCCAACACTCTAATGATCTTCATTGCTTCATGTATTTTATACTCTTCCAGAAACCCTTCTCTAAGAAGGTCAACTATCGTGTATGCATACTCACCTTCAAATGTGACGTGTACGAGTCAACCCCGCCTCAATATGAGGCCTGTTGTGGCTGACACAACTCCAAGTGCCTCTGTTTTGTTCAAAATGGACTTATTTTTAAGTGAGAAATCAACAACTGACATACGGGAAACCGACCAAACGCCTTCGGATTGTGTTGACACTTTAGGACAACGATTCATGGGTTATATGTGACATGTACGACTCAACCCCGCCTCAATCCGAGACGCGGTGTGACCGGTATCACTCCAAGTGTATGTATTTAGTTTAAAATGGACAATATTTTACGTACATACACCAAACTGATCTAACGGCTTCTGATTGCATTGATACTTTTTCACAATGATCAATGACTGATGTGTGACGTGTACGATTCAACACCGCATCAATCCGAGGCCCGGTGTGGCCGACACCACTCACAGTGTCACTGTTTTGTTAAAAATGGACTTAATTTTAAGTGAAATCAACAACTGACATACGGCAAACCGACCAAACACATTGGGATTCTATTGAAACTTAAGGACAACTATCCATGGGTCAAATGTGACGTGTAAGATTCAAACCCGCCTCAATCAGAGGCGCGGTGTGACCGGTATCACTCCAAGTGTATGTATTTAGTTTAAAATGGACAATATTTTACGTACATACGCCAAACCAATCTAACGGATTCTGATTGCGTTTATACTTTTTCACAACAATCAATGACTCATGTGTGACATGTACGATTCAACACCGCATCAATCTGAGGCCCGGTGTGGCCGACACCACTCACAGTGTCACTGTTTTGTTAAAAATGGACTTAATTTTAAGTGAAATCAACAACTGACATACGACAAACTGACCAAACGCATTGGTATTCTATTGAAACTTAAGGAAAATGATCCATGGGTAAAATGTGACGTGTATGAGTCAGCCCCGCCTCAATCAGAGGCGCGGTGTGACCGGTATCACTCCAAGTGTATGTATTTAGTTTAAAATGGACAATATTTTACGTACATACGCCAAACCGATCTAACGGATTCTGATTGCATTGACACTTTTTCACAACGATCAATGACTCATGTGTGACGTGTACGATTCAACACCGCATCAATCCGAGGCCCGGTGTGGCCGACACCACTCACAGTGCCTCTCTTTTGTTCAAAATGGACTTATTTTTAAGTGAAATCAACAACTGACATACGGCAAACCGACCAAACGCATTTGGATTCTGTTGAAACTTAAGGGCAATGATCCATGGGTCAAATTTGACGTGTAAGAGTCAACCCTGACTCAATCCTAGGCCCGGTGTGTCCGACACCACTCAAAGTGCCTCTATTTTGTTCAAAATGGATTTATTTTTAAGTGAAATCAACAACTGACATACGGGAAACCGACCAAACGCCTTAGGATTGTGTTAACACTTTAGTACAATGATCCATGGGTCATATGTGACGTGTACGAGTCAAACCTGGGGTGGATTACATGGATTTCCTACATGGAATATATCCCACTACACGTCTTTAATGAGCCAGCTACGCAGTTTATCCCTTGTACAGATACACAGGAAGAATCACACGAGATCGACGTCATGTACTAACATAGGGAAAGGGTGCATAAGAGGACACAAGATCAAAGGGTAACACGTATATGTTTTTTAACATGCCATGTAATTTCCTATTGATATGACATGTATATTCACACAGGCAGCTGAACATTGGAGTTACCCAGGGTAAAGCGACAAGGCATGTGACCCTTTAAATGACACATAATTTTATGTACCATGATTGATCTCTTTGAACACTATATCAAGGACATATTTCATTAGGGTTGGCTCCCATGATCCTTCCTAGGATGGTTTTGGTATCTTTTCCTACTTACGGTAGTACGATCGCTTTAGCAGGATGTCCTAGACATAGTTGGAGTCTCTCTGAAAGTCCTGGAGTGAGATCATATATCTATTTTTGAGGTCCAGGTAGAGTCATGTATCAACGCAACCAATCCTACCAGACATCGATACTATATATAGAATGTTAATCTTGATGTCTCATTACAGTCCCCCAATTTATGATATGTTACCTTTTTTGTATTAATATACATAATTACTAAGGGTGATGGTTGGGAGAGTTAGGATATCCTTTTTATGTATTGCAGAATGATTCAAGGAGCACGGGCTCTGCACGATTTGTCAAAACCAAGTGGCAATCCAAGGAGAAACAATGCATAGTGGAATGTTCTAGTATTTATCTTCTGAGTTGTGTAGGAATATTTTGTGATACCATGTAATGAGGTAGTTTTGGTTTCTGGGTAGATGGTATCTAACTCATGGTAAGAACACTATTTGGTTGGGTTGTGATCGGTTGATGACATGCTTGTGGTTGATATACTGGTTTTTGTGCAGGTCTGTGGTTGATATACTGGTTTTTGTGCAGGTCTGCTCGGCTGGCTGTACTAGTGCAGGTTTTTTATTAGCAGCAGGCAGGGATTTAACAGCGCTTTTTTAGCGCTGTTAAAGGCGACATTTAACAGAGCTAAAAAAGCACTGTTAAAGGAGATATTTAATAGCGCTAAAAAGCGTTGTTAAAGGCAACATATAACAGCGCTTTTTTAGCGCTGTTAAAGGTATCCTTTAACAGTGCTTTTTTAGCGCCATTAAAGGTGACATTTAACAGTGCTTTTTTAGCGCTGTTAAAGGTGACATTTAACAGCGCTAAAAAAGCGCTGTTAAAGGACCCCCCCCCCCCCCTTTATCAGCGCTGAGCTTTACAGCGCTTTTCTAGTGCTGTTAAAGCCCGATTTTAGCGCTGTTATTGCCCGTTTTTGTAGTAAGATTCACTCAGTAGGAGTTCTGGTCTATAGTTGCTGAGTGAGGTGACATAAAAGTTAGTCGCGTTGCAGATATCCTTCGTAGATAGAGATGGAGTAGATTACCTCCAATCTATGACTATCACTCCCCCTCTTCTTCAGTGAGTCAAGAAATCGCAGCTTGGGGACATTGACTATGAGGCTTGACATGCTCAGATATCCTTAGGATAGGCACCTGATGGATTTTCTGAAGGTGGGGACCACATCATCCTCTTTAGAGGATGTAACATGGTACCGATGGTGCTATGGGAGGAGGTGTTGAGGGAGTTCTATATGTCCCCTCTGGTGGTACATCCTGGTGTGCTGAAGATGTACCAGGACCTCCGGCGTCAGCACTAGTGGTCAGAGATGAAGAAGGTTGTAGCAGAGTTTGTTCCATGATGCCTTACTTGTCAGCAAGTGAAGATCGAGCATCAGGTTCCAGTAGGTTTAGAATATCCACTAGAGGTACCGGAGTGGAAGTGGGATGGGATCTTCATGGAATTTGTGATAGGGCTTCCACATATGTCTAGGGGACATGATTTCATCTGGGTGATCGTTGACTGACTCACCAAGTCAGCCCACTTCCTACCCATCAGAGAGCATAGATTAGTATAGGGATTGGGATGCCTCTATGTATAGAAGATTGTGCAACTCCATGAGGTTCCATCAATGATCATCTCTGAATGTGATGCATGTTTCACATCCAGGTTTTGGAAGGGGTTGCAGGAGGCATTCGGGACACAGCTACGTCTGAGCACCACCTTTCATCCTCAAATGGATGGTCAGACAGAGCAGACCATACAGACGCTGGAAGACATTCTTCGTGCATGCATCCTAGATTTTGGACGCAGTTGGGAGGATAACTTTCCCTTGGTGGAGTTCACTTAAAATAGCAGTTATCACTCCTCCATCGGTATTGCACTATTTGAGGCCTTATATGGTCGACCTTTCAGATCATATCTATGTTGGACAGACCGAGGGGAGTCGGCACTTATAGGTGCAGAGTTGGTACGGGCTACCACTAAGAAGGTGCAGATCATCTAGGAGCTGATGGAGACTACACAGAGTAGGCAGAACACTACGGGAAAAAGGGCTTTTTGCGACAGGTTATTTGCGATGGGAGGATTTTCCCATCGCAAATAACTACTTATTTGCGACGGGGAAATCCCACCCGTCGCAAAAAGGTTGGCACGCATTGCGCGCCAAAATGCGGGAAAATTATTTGCGACGGGTGGTTACCACCCGTCGCAAATAACCGGCAGTGGTAAAAAGTATTTGCGACAGGAATATACCCCCGTCGCAAATAACCGGCGACGGTAGAAACTATTTGCGACGGGAATATACCCCCGTCGCAAATAGTATGTCGGCAGGTTATTATTTTCGATGGGTCCCGTCGCAAATAACTATTTAACCGTTGACCGTAATAAATGCGGGCTAAAGTATTTGCGACGGGTTTCCCGTCGCAAATAGTCCCGTCGCAAATAATCTAACTTATAAATACACCCAGCCGTTTTTTTTTCATTCACTCTCAACTTCTCTAATTTTAGAGTTCACAGTTTCTTAAGTTTAATTTTTTTTGCAGATTTGATATTGAAGTCTTCAACAATTATCGGAGATCAACCTCAGATCAATTTTGAAGGTATTTATGTTATTTTTAATTTAATATTTATTTTTAATTTTTTATTAGTTTTAATTTTTTTTAATTAGTTGTAATTTAATTATGTTTAGATTGTTTTGTTATTTAATAAATTTAAATTATTAGTATTCATTGTTCATAGTAAATGGTAATTAGGAGTAATTAATAATAATTAGAAATAATTAATAATAAATAGGAATAATTAATAATAATTAGTCATAATTAGGAATAATTATAGTTATATATATATAGTTATATTTAGCCATATATTAATAAAGATTTATATTAATATAAATATATTTGGTTATATGAATGAATAAATATATATATATATAGATATATTTATTCATATATTAATATATATATTTATTCGTATATTAATATATATTTATTCGTATATTAATATATATTTATTCGTATATTAATATATATTTATTCGTATATTAATATATATTTATTCTATTTGTATATATATATATACATATAGATATATATATATATATGTAGTTATAAGTTTTTATTCGTATATTTATTTGTATATTAATTAATATATATTTATAAGCTTAGTTTTAAATAAATTTATAAAATATGTGTTTTTATGTGTATTTATAAATAAATAAATAAATAAATACATATATACAATACACACACACACACACACATATATATATATGTATAGTTATGAATGAATACATAGAAATGAGGGGGTGAAAATCCTCTGAGAATGTTAAAATGACGATAACTTTTAATCCGTAAGTCTGTTTCAACTCCACAACCAGTCAAATCGAAGAACATGAAACGATCTTCGATATGATATACGGTACAGGCCAAACGGACATCCGGATCGGAAGTTATTGCCATTTGAATGTTAAAAGGACCATAACTTCTAATCCAGGAGTCCGTTTCAGCTCCACAATCAGTAAAATCGAAGAACATTAAAATATCTTCGACATGATATATGGTAGAGGTTTATCGGACATCGGGATTAGAAGTTATAGCTGTTTGAACGGTGAAAAACCGGGGTGCCCCGACTAAAAACTCAGTTTTGGAGGCCTTCGGGGCCTTTTTGGGCCTCGAAAAAACCTTGGACAGGTTCCACCGGTCCATAGGGCTGTAGAGCTCGTCACAAGCTTCGATTTGATATACTGTAGAGCTCAAACGGAGTCCCGGATCAAAAGTTATGGCCGTTTGAAGTTTGGGTTTCATTTTCTTCTTATTTTCCATCTTTCATTAATTTTTTTATTTTTTTTATATTCAAAGAGTTATTAAATGACTATTAATTGATAAAAATTATGTAATTATTAATTAAAAATATTTTGTAAAATATTTTATAACCCACATTTACTGAACATCTTATACATTCATATTTGATTTTTATTCATCCTTTCTAAAACATATTTTAAAAATAAATATTATATTTATATCAATATAAATAGGTTTATTGATTTATATATTAATAAATAATTTTTAATTTTTTTTTAAAAATTTTTATTATTATTTGCGACGGGCCCGTCGCAAATAGTTGCTTCGAAGGAACTATTTGCGACGGGAAAAGGCCCGTCGCAAATAAGTTTTTTAAAAAAACCACAAATCTATTTGCGACGGGTCCTTTTCCCGTCGCAAATAAGTGTTTTTGCAACGGGCCCGTCGTAAAAAAAAATTGTTGCGACGACGTTTTCCGCAACGGGCGATTTGCGACGGATCCCCGTCGCAAAAAAGGTATTTGCGACGGGATCCCGTCGCAAATGCCTATATTTCCTGTAGTGGAAGTCTTATGCTGGCAGAAGACAGAGACATTTAGAGTTTTATAGGGGGGACCACGTATTATTGAGAGTCACTCCTCGACAAGGACTATGGATATTTGGACAAAGTGGAAAGTTATCACTGAGGTTTATTGGACCTTTTCTGATACTTCAAAGGATTGGCAAGGTGGCATAATTCTTGGCACTTCCACTACAGTTGGAGATGGTGCATGATGTCTTCCACGTATCCCAGCTGAGGAGATACGTGCATGACCCATCTCACATCATCGACCATGACAAGCTAGACTTACAGAGGTTCCAGTAGAGATTGATGATTGATAGGAGTGGGTCCTTTGTTGGCATTCGATACCTCTGGTGCACATTCGTTGGCAGCATGGGAACCTCTACGGGAGAATATGGGAGCAGGAGGCTCAGATTCGTTCTCAGTACCCCCATTTGTTTTCCTAGTCTATGTTGTGTCTTTCGGGGACGACAATCCCTAAGGTGGGGAGAATGTAAAGACCCGGATTTTCTATGTAATTTTTTTTAATTATATGAAATTATTACGAGTCTGTGAAAATTGATGGCGCGTGAATTTGAGGCCCAGAGTTCCCGGAATGAATTTCTGAACCTTTTTTAGGTACGTTCAGTAAACACGTGAGTGGTGTTTTCTAACTTTTGAATTGTTGCTCGGATTAAAAATCTAAGGGAACCGTTGAATCCATAGTGATGGGATTCACTTAATGGAGACTTTACTTTGACCACAGTAGGTCCGGTAAATATGTTATGTTTTTTAAATTTTAAAAGTAATGGAATAAAATTATTTTATTTTTTTATTTTTTTTTCTTCTCCACCAACGGACAAGCAGAGTGTGGGACCCGTGATGCGTCAAGCCAATAAATGGATTGACCTGCCAATCCTAAGTAATGACGTCGTTGGGGAAATTATGAAGGTTCCTAATTTATGATCCTTATTAAATTCCAAAGTCGTTACTTACCCTCCCCCTCTCCTATATATATGAAGCTTGGGGGAAGGTATCGACACAGCTTCACTAAGCAATGAAGTGCTGAAAGAGTACCGTGACGCTGGACCCTTAGAGGATGGAGTCGATCCCAGCGGAAGGTGACGTGCGACACTGAAACCCCAAATCAGAGTTTGACGTTCGAGTGGCGATGGGGGTGGCTGGTTGCGGGGACAGCGAACAACAAAATCTCCTCAATCATGATCGCTCTCCAATGTTTCAAGGTAGGGGTTGCTTTTATTGATTTTGTTTTCCCCGCGTTTCATTTTAAAATGATAAGAATAGATTAACTCATAAACAAGTTGATCTGTTATTCTTTTTTTTATATATGCGGGTGGGTGTGTGTTATCATTGGGATCAGGATTGAAATTGAGGCATGAAATTCTCTTGAACTTTTTTTGAAACCCCGGATTTATTTTTCTAATGCGGAGGGCGCAAGCCGACACAAACAAGGCCTAAGCCCCTCTGCTTATGCGTTGATTGTGATCACCCATTTTGGAGATGGAGACAAGCCGAATCAGGGCCTACTATAGTGAAGAACGCGATCCTAGAAGGTTGTAGGCTCAGATGACGTAGGAAGCAGGCTATCGATGCACGACTGGCAGCCCGGTGAGCACCCTGCTGTCGGCACCAGCACCGTCGGCGGTGTACAGAGGCGCGACGGTGGCACGCGCTGGCACTGACCGCGTGCCCGGTGGAAAGACCAGCTGCCTCCCCAGGCGGCGGCGGAGCAAGGGTGGGGAGTGCCCTCGACGGCGTGCCCACACGGTAGCAGGGCCACGACTTGTGTTGGCCGCAGTAGGAGTAGGGTCTGCCAGATCGATATGCGGCCAGTGTATGGGGTGCACGCCAGTGGCATGCCCGTCGACTGCGGCACAGAGGACCTGCGGCGCCATGTGGCACCACGTTGGGTCAACCCCCATGAGTTGACCTGCTGACATGGCTTCGTAGCATGTGAGCCCTACCCAGACGCGTCGCGTTCGGGTATCCCTGGCGGCCTGCGCCGCTAGGCAGGTGGCACCACCGGGTTGGCCCAGAAGCCCGACCCGCCGCCCAGCGGGCCGGGTTGACCCGGGTCGGGTAAAACCTGAGTCTGGCCTCGTCGACCCAGTTCAATCCAGGTCAGCCCATGCCAAACCGGGTCAGACCTGTCTGACCGAGGTGGGCCGGACCCGGACCCAGTACTGACCAGTTACGTCAAATGGGCCCTAACTTCTAAATCGGACGTCCGATTGACAAACTGTCTACAGCGTCGGGATCCTTAGAAAAAGGAGGTCCTTTTGAGATAATCCACTTCAGTTTTAGAGAAAGTTGGGGTACAGTTGGGTTGGATCAAACACGAATCCAACCGGGTCCTCGGCACTAAAATGCTTGTATCTTGCAAATTGTACATCTGGTTGACTAGCCGTTTGTGGCTCTAGGACTCTCTTGAGGAGATGGATCTTTTGGAATACTTTTAGGTGACTTCCATGTATATCAACATGTGGCGAGTGGCTTGAGCAGTGGTTCTACTAAGCAGACTATGTATGGAACCCTACGGTTGGCTGAGACCTGAAGACTGTTTGATGATGGCGCAGTGGGAAGTGGCTCTGTGTGACCCAGTAGGCCCATGATGGGGAGTGGTTCTATGTAACTCGGTAGACCCATAGTACTCGACAGGAGGAGTGCCTCAGTTCGGCCAAGGTGGGAAGCAGCTCTATGTGACCCGACAGGCCAACGGTGGGAAGAAGCTCTGTGTGACCCGGCATGCCCATGGTACCCATCAGGGATGAGTACCACAGTAGTTCAAGGTTAGTGGGAAGCGGCTCTATGTGACCTGGCAGACCCACTGTACTCGATAGAGGAGGAGTTCTCCAATAATCAAGGAGTTCGATGTTTTGATGATCCCTCTATCCTTGACCTAAAGCGATACCTGGTGTGAGCTAACTTGTTTTTTGTACTTTTTCGTTGTGCTATACTTCCCATTTGTTGTGTGGTCTTTCTTTGTTTTTTTTGGGGTCCCTACTGAGTTTAGTGTTACTCACCCCCTACACGGGACCTGCCCACGTGTGTGTCGTGTCTCATGCAGACAATTGATGCTTCAATGACGGACTTGGTGGCGTTGGACTAGGCGGACCATAGTGAGATCTGATAGACCAGACATACTACCTCAGCTTCCAGTAGCTACCCTACTCCTATGATCAAGTGGGGATTTCTTTGGATGGTTGTTAGAGCACTCTTGTACTTTACTGCTTTCAGTACTTTCTTTTGGGGTTTGTATTCTGGTCCTTTTACTTTCAACTATGACCGTACTCAGTTTCCTCCTAGTGGTATATTATCTCTATTCTTGTGAGTTGGTACTTGGTTGGGTTTTTGTGTGCATACAGGTATCCGGTAAACTGCCTCCCACTTGCAGGTTTACGCCCTCGGCACTAGTCGCTAACCCCTAGCATTCAAGAGGTGGGCTTGGGGTAGTCACTAATTCAGAGACTTTTCCACGAACCCCTTGATTTTCTTCCCTTTTCATGTTGCCATGGCCAATCTCCTGACCCACACACCCGGGCTCTGTATATATACAGATAAGGTGCGGAGAGGGCCTCATCATCGTTTCCATAGTTGCAGACAGGCATACCATGGCTACCATCTTTGTCCTGCTCGTGCTTTCTTCCCTTCTGTTATTGTCCAGTTTCCGAGGTACGCACCCCCACTTTTCCCATTCTGCCATGGAAGAGGATCTCTCGATTCCATCCAACTATCTTCTTCATTAATATAATATATTTCGTGTTGTAGTGGTAGAGTCCATCAGAGTTTGCTACGGACAGATCAACATGGGCTTATCGTCAGCAGCAGACGTGGTGGCCCTCTACAAATCCAACGGCATCGCCCAGATGCGGATCTACTCACCAGAAAAACCGGTCCTTGACGCCCTCCGCAGCTTCGGCATCAAGATCATCCTCGAAGTCCCCAAGTACGATCTTCATTCCCTCGCCTCCAACACCACCGCCGTCAACACCTTGGTGTGGAACGATGTCAAGGCCTTCTCCCAGGGCGTTAGGTTTAAGTACATCGTCGTCGGAAATGAGATTCACCCCGACGGTGCTGCGGCAGGCTCCCTCCTCCAGGCCATGGAGAACGTCTTCTCTGCCGTCGCCGCCGCCGGCCTCCAGAACCAGATCAAGGTCTCCACTTCCATTGACATGACCATCATCGGAAACTTCTTCCCTCTAGATCAAGGCATCTTCATATATGAAATATACGGTTCAGGGAAGTGGGTACATCTCCTCTTACTAAAACAATAGTTCAAGGAAATGGGACCACACACTACTATAGATCCCTCTTTTATCAGTGTTAAAAAACTCTTTATCATTGTTAATAAAATCCCTAAAAATCTAAATGTCGTTAAAATAGGATCTCTTTTACCAGTGCCCCAAATGGAGCTGATAAATTCCCCTTTTATCAATGTTAAAATAAATGATTATAAAAGTAAAAAAAATATTGATGAGGTATTCACAAGGAGTCACACCCCCTCCCCCTTTTATCAGTGCTTGACACCTCTTTTATCACTGCTCAACCCCACCCCCTTTTATCAGTGCTCGACGAATCCTATGTCTTTACCACTGCTCTAGGTTTTTTTTTCTTTTTTTATGTTATATCTATTAATTTATATATATTTAGTTACATATTTTATCTATATATTTATTCATATATTTAAACATATCTATATAATTTTTTAAATACACTTATATATAAAATATGTCTTTTGTGTGTGTTTATAAATACATACATACATACATATGTTCATATATACACATATATATGTGAAAGTATTAAATATAATTATACATATTTATATTTATTTACATAAATTATTTGTTAATATTTATATATATATTAGAATATATAGATAAATATATATCTATTTCCTAATACAAACACACACACAAATATATATATATATATATATAAACATTATATATACATTATGTAGGTATATAAATATTCATAGATATAAATATAGACACACACATACAAATATATTTAGAAACATATTTTATATGTAAATATGTTTACAAAATTATTTATAAAATTAAATTTTTATGCATACATATATACAAATATAAATATATGCATATATATTTAATTATAATAACACTAAAATATAAAAAATGATAAAATTTGAATACTATAATATCCATATGAGTGTAATACCTAAGAATAAATTGAGCCTCTACTGAGAAAAGATAAGAAGAGGCCCTTAAATGAAGCTAAAATTCCATCAAATGTTCAAAAATTAAGATACCTCAACAAAAAACTCAGTTTTGGAGGCTTTTTGGTGCTTTTTTTTACCACACAAAAAAATTCATCAGGATTCCCCTAGGTCACCAAAATATAGATTTTTTTGCATGTTTCGATTGATATGTGGTGGAGCTCAAATGAACATCTGAATCAAAAGTTATGGTTTTTTGAAATTTGAGTCATGTTTTCAACTTATTTTAGATTGTTTATTAATTTATTGAATTTTTCTATCATCAAACTATTATTAAATGAATATTACTCAATAATAATTAGAAAATTGTTAATTAATATCAATTTTTAATTATTTTATAAACCATTTTTTACTAAATATCTTATACATTGAGTGTGATTATATATTTAGTATTATATAAATCATTTTTTATAAAATATATTATATTTATGTCAATATAAATATATTTATATATTAATATTTCATTTTTAACGATACTTTTTTTATGAAGTATACCTTTTATTAGCGCTAAAAACAATCATTTTAGCACCGATAAAGGATACTTTTATCAATACTTTTTTTAGCAGTGATAAAGGTACCCCATTTATCAATATTTTTTTAGCATTGGTAAAGGGTAGTTCTGAATAAACCTAAATTTGTGGTAGTGACATATCCACATTCCCATAGTTATTCTTAGAGGCACTTCAAACTCCTCCCCCTAGTTATTCTTCAGAGATATACAATAGAGCAAACATGCATATATATAAAATTGTAGTGAAACCATGAAACAAACACATCTATGAATTAATACATTGAATATAAATCTAAAATACTTCAGTATCCAATAATAATATAAAGACAATATGTAAATGGCCTCCAACCCAATAAACACAACAACATGTCACCCATCTTCCTTTAAACACACTAAACTATGAGACATCACTCCTAGGAATTGATTCCTAAAATCAATGCATATATTCAACCTATGCACACTAGAAACCATACCATGTGTGTAGATAGAGGTTTAGTCTACCAAAACAGTGGAATTTCTATGATCACATCAACTCCCTTTAGTGTAAGTGATAAAAGTGGATGCATGTGCTCTATTTGTGGGTAACACTTTACCTATCCCAAAAATATAAACATGATAACAATAATAGTAATAAAATCAATAAAGAAAACACAAACCATAACCAAGTAATAAAATTAACATATAAGATGATAAGAAATAACTAACGCATCCCCAAGGTCTACTCACAGACCTTGAACTTGAAAATTATCCTCTCCTTTCCTCAAACCCAACAAGGCAACCACAGAAAAAAAATGTACAATCATTATCACTCACCAAAAATCTTCAAAGACATAAAAACAAATGAAAATACAAACTCATATCAGCACTACCTGAAATAAACTCTCTCTCCCAAGAATGTTATCAACGACCACCCATAAGGTTGGATCTTAATAGACTTAAGGTGAGTTATCTCACTCAACCTATATAATAACTAGTTTTTATTCCCATAGAATTACCTAGAAAACTCCTAGTATAAGAAACCATCCATATGATCGGTATAAACACATTATCAAAGTTTACAAGGAGCATAATGTAAAGACACAAACCCTAGTATCCTGGAGCTGATGCATTACTTTATTACATTGGTACTATGAATAAGAGATCACATCCCAAAGTACTGAATAGTTTAGTAGCTTTGGAAAACCAGATACAAAAATAAATTTTACATTACAAATTGAAATGAAAAACAACATAGAAACTCCTTTGGAAACATCCTTATTCTCTTAGATTATCCCTATATTTAAATCATAATATACATATTAGCATCCTGGGGAGAAAAAAACATAAGAAATGGGTGAGATCTATAGAATCCCGCCTTTTTATCACATAAAATTTCATTACATTATACAAAACTGAGGATCTTTAAGGTTTAGTGTCTTGGAAACCAAGAACTCAATACATGACAACAACAAAAACATTCTTCTTAAACACTTGAAAGGCATATTTATTTGTTCATCCTAAGTTCATTACAGCATCTCATAACCTGTGAGCATACATAAAAAGAAAGGGTGAGAAAAAGGCCCAGTAAGGGAAACAAGAGAAACATTTTACATGAGAACTTGAGACACATCAAAAGTCATGAAGAATAACTTTAAGGCATGAGAAAGAGATCATGAGGCATATCATAATAAAAATAATGTGTTTCATAACTTGAATATGTGGCTAAAACATTTAACATTGACAATCATTTCAGTTTCACCAAGGTCCATCCCCAAGGTGTCATTAAAAATTACCAAGGTTATTCACCAAGGCGTCGTTAAAAATGGTCATCTCTAGAGATGAAGTCTTTACCCAATGCATTGGAGCGCTATCAGGGCACACCCTTTAATTTTTATTTATTATCATGTGATCCACATATATCATCATAAATAATTTCATAAACAACCCATATAGCATAAAATAAATGGGTTTCATTTCATAATCATAACGTTTTAAAAACTGCTTTAAATACATGATCTTTATGTCACTTTAAACCCATGAAAGGGAACGTGGGTCTCATGTATGTAAATCCCAGAATTTAAAATAGAAAATTTTGGTATATATTTGAATACCCCTTTAGAAGAAAGATCTTTGAGTACTCACTTAATAAAATAAATGAATTTGAGAATAAGAGAGAGACATTTTGAGATGGAAATTCTGCAGCATAACAGTTATGTTACAGGGTTTTAGAAAACATTGAAAAGAGAGGGGACATGGGTAACCCACTCATAAATGATCCATAAAACAGTAGGGGTAAAAAATATAAAGGATTTAATAACATGGTAATGAAATTTGAAAGATATACCATATGAAATGAAGAACATGAAAGGAAGACAAAAATAATATTTCTCTTATGAAAATTCGGCAGCCTAACGGCGTCACTTAAACTTCAACAAAAATGAATTAACGAGATAAAATAGGGTCTCCCATAATATGAACATAAAATATCATTATGATAGATATAGAGATCATACCCCAATATAATAAAAAGGAACTTTAAATACTTGACATGAAAGTAGAACTTTGAAAAATGAGAAAGGTGAAAGAATCCCTTAAAAATTCGGCAGCCTAACGGTGTCACTTAAACTTTAACAAAAATGAATTGAAGAGATAAAATAGGGTCTCTCATAATATGAAAATAAAAGATCAGTATGATAGATATAGAGATCATACCCCAAAATAATAAAAAAGAACTTGAAAGACTTGACATGAAAGTAGAACTTTGAAAAATGAGAAAGGTGAAAGAATCCCTTAAAAATTCGGCAGCCTAGCGGCGTCACTTAAACTTCAACAAAAATGAATTGACGAGATAAAATAGGGTCTCTAATCATATGAACATAAAAGATCAGTATGATAGATATAGATATCATACCCCAACATAATAAAAAGTAACTTTAAAGACTTGACATGAAAGTAGAACTTTGAAAAATGAGAAAGGTGAAAGAATCTCTTAAAAATTCGGCAGCCTAACGGCGTCACTTAAACTTCAACAAAAATGAATTGACGAGACCAAATAGGGTCTCTAATCATATGAACATAAAAGATAAGTATGATAGATATAGAGATCATACCCCAACATAATAAAAATTAACTTGAAAGGCTTGACATGAAAGTAGAACTTTGAAAAATGAGAAAGGTGAAAGAATCCCTTAAAAATTCGGCAGCCTAACGGCGCCACTTAAAATTTCTTAAAATTAATTGATGAGAGCAAGAGGGGGTCTCTCATCATATTAACATGAAAAGGGAAGTAAGACGAATATAAAATAACATCCTCCAACATAAGGTCATGGAGCATAAAAGAAATGACATAAAACAGATTACTTGAAAAGAAAGAGAGAGGTAGGATCCCTTACCTTAAATGTAACTCTTAAAACTCAAAGGTTGGGACCTTGAGGGCTTGGGGGAACCTTGGGAGGACTCCTTGGGAGGTAAGGAGACCATAACTTTGTTGAGGGAGAGTTGGGAGTGAAAAATAAAGGAGTAAAGGGTGGGTATTTATAGGGAATGTGAGGGGACAAGGCATTAATGGCCAAGGGACACCTCACAGGTGGTTTTCTCAAAACCATGGGCTCTCCCATGGTATTTCCCATAGAGTTAGGCTACATGGGTCCCCCCACACAATACTTCATCACCTTTGGTCTGAAAACCCTTAAAATATATCATGACATCATCATGACACAGTTATGATGTCATTAAACATATCGAAACCCTAAAACTGTATTTTTACTATTCACTGAAAATTCAACTTTCTCAGAAAAATCCCAAACTTTCACCTTAACCAAATATCAATGCTCTGATTTCAAAAATGAACTCCATTTTATAAAAATAATTTTCTAAATATTTTTAATTTAATTTTTAAATAAATACACTATTCACAGAAAATTCATTTTTTTCAGAAAAATCCCAAAAAATTACCTTAACATAATATCGATGCTCTGAGTTCAAAAATGAAATCCATTTTATAAAAGTAATTTTCTAAATATTTTTAATTTAATTTTTAATTAAAAATCACTATTCACCCAAAAAAACTGATTCTTGACTAATAATTTCTAAAACATTTATTTAACCATTTTATTGAATCACATTATTTAATCAAGGTGCCTAGATTATATTAATACTTTCTTTAAGTGAGATTACTAATCCATTTGATCACATTACTAATCCTAAGCATAAAATCACTATTCATAATTTACTATTCATCAAAAATTATGTTGATCTTATTAGATTCTAAATTTCGTACTGAACATAATTGTAGAAGACCATTTTTTGAAAATAATTACACATTTTTTATTATTTAATGTTTCCATAAACATTTTTAAAATATCCTTTTTCTAAATTTCATCAAAAATAGGCATACTATATTTATCCGGACATTTGAAAATTCACAAACTTCACTATAAGAAGAGAACACAATTTTATTTATAAGAAAGGATTACAAAAGGTAGTTATGGTCTCATTACATAGACCCTTATAACACCAGCATAGGACCTAAGAGTAAGGTATGCTAGGGTGATAGAATCTTGGGGTGGCTTGGCCAACATTGCACGAGTAGTAATTTCTATCAGTTTGAACTTCTCACGAAGGCGATTTCATTCTAGCTTCACACGATGAAGTTTGGCTTGGGTTTGGTCCATAAAAAATCTCAGTGGTGCTACCTTCTTCCCAAGTTCTGTTCGATGGGCTTCGATCGGTCCAAGACTACTGGGTGATTCCATCGAATCTTCTTTCTATATTAATTAACCAAGATTACTTGTATTTAGAGACAATAATAGAAACATTTAGTTTCCAGCGGTCATATTGACCAATGGTCATATAACAGTCAAAACCCAACGGTCTCATTTTAATTATACTCATGTTATCAAATGAAACAATTTTTTTGAGTATAAAAAATAAAATAACACACAAAATTAGGAAACAAGATTTATTCAAAATTTCGGGTCGTTACAATCTTCCCCCCTTAAGAAATTGTGACCTCGCAATTTTTAAAATTGGGTTTTGAAATTTCATTGAAAGTCCCACATCGGAAAAGGAGTCAGTAAAACTATTACTTTAAAAGAAATAAAGGGAAGTACAAAGGTCACCCGAGTTAACCCACACTAGGATTCCATGTAGGAAAACATGGACATGGAGGAGAAAACAAGGGGTCAAGTTCTGAGGGAGAGTGATAGAAAACATTATTAGTAGAAAGTTAACCATGAGAAAATCACAAAATTATGATGTGTGTAAATGTTCTTTGATTACCTAGTAGGAAACGTAAACCAACAACATTTTCGTTTTATGTTCCATTTCATAATTTTGAGGAATTCATTTACTACATAGAACAAAAACATAAGGAAATATACCTACCTTCAAGTAGAGTTTCATCCTTTAATAAGTTTCTACCAAAACTAATCTTTTCTTCAAATGATGAGCATTCAAAACACTTGGTCTCATCAAAACACAAGAATCATCTTCTTGAGAGTCACGTAATCCACAAAAGATTAACTATCAATTTCTTTTATCTTTAAACATTATCCCAAAAGCGGAAAGGGTAAGATAAAACAACTCTTCGAAAAGAAAGAATCCCATAGGAAGGGAAACTACTTTTAAATCTTCAAAGTTCCATGGTACTACCCGAAGTTCATCATAGACCATTCCATAAATAATTGTCCTTAAAATTCTTCAAAATAAACCAAACTAAGATTGAAACCCAATTATAATAACGATCTCATAACATAGTCTTCTAAGATAGACTTTATCGTTCATCTTCAAACAACATCAACCACTCTTATCATATTATAACAAAAGTAACTAACCTAATCACATTTTCCCCAAGATAGGTTAATCATTTCCATATGTAACCGAAATTACTATAAGTCCACCTTAAATTCATCGATTCTTCAAAATATAAGTCAACCTTTACTCCTCAAAGAAAATACCATATTAATCTATTTACCTTGATCAAATAGGGTTCCCAAAATAGTGAACGTCTTCCAAAATAATAATCACCTTTTAATCCCCTAATAATCTCTGTCATATTAATAAGGAAATCATCGCATTTCATATCACATTGGTTGTTGGGACATGTTCTTCCATTTCCCGCCATTAACTAAGAAAGGAAAGTACAATTAGGGGCTTAAATACTTAGCCAATAATCAGGAAAAAGAACTTAAAGAAAATAAGGATAACTTGTAGAAGAAAAGTATACCCTAACTTGTGATCCCATGGGTTCCAAACTAGGTTATCCATGATCATATATTCTTATGTGAATCTTTATTTTATTTTATCTTTGTTCCTTTAATAATGGTTCGTACAAAGCTTATGAATTTACTAAAGCATATCCCCCGGGAGTGTCGTAACCAAGAGTGCATCAAGGCCCGTTGTCGTTTACCAGTTCCCGTTCGAGTCTAGCTAAAAGTGGTGTTTTCAGGTTTTAACCTTATGTACATCTGTACCAGATCCACCTCTACCTGCTAGTATCCAGACAGGAATGTATTTTCTTGGCAACCCCTTAAAATAAAGGGAAACAAGAGAAACATTTTACATGAGAACTTGAGACACATAAAAAGTCATGAGGAATAACTTTAAGGCATGAGAAAGAGATCATGAGGAATATCATAATAAAAATAACGTGTTTCATAACTTGAAGATGTGGCTACAACATTTAAGAAACTATCCATATGATCGGTATAAACACATTATCAAAGTTTACAAGGAGCGTAATGTAAAGACACCAACCCTAGTATCCTGGAGCTGATGCATTACTTTATTACATTGGTACTATGAATAAGAGATCACATCCCAAAGTACTGAATAGTTTAGTAACTTTGGAAAACCAGATACAAAAATAAATTTTACATTACAAATTGAAATGAAAAACAACATAGAAACTCCTTTGGAAACATCCTTATTCTCTTAGATTATCCCTATATTTCAATCATAATATACATATTAGCATCCTGGGGAGAAAAAAAACATAAGAAATGGGTGATATCTATAAAATCCCGCCTTTTTATCACATAAACTTTCATTACATTATACAAAACCGAGGATCTTTAAGGTTTAGTGTCTTGGAAACCAGGAACTCAATACATGACAACAACAAAAACATTCTTCTTAAACACTTGAAAGGCATCTTTATTTGTTCATCCTAAGTTCATTACAGCATCTCATAACCTGTGAGCATACATTAAAAGAAAGGGTGAGCAAAAGGCCCAGTAAGGGAAACAAGAGAAACATTTTACATGAGAACTTGAGACACATCAAAAGTCATGAAGAATAACTTTAAGGCATGAGAAAGAGATCATGAGGCATATCATAATAAAAATAACGTGTTTCATAACTTGAAGATGTGGATAAAACATTTAACATTGAAAATCATTTCCATTTCACCAAGTTCCATCCCCAAGGTGTCATTAAAAATTACCAAGGTTATTCACCAAGGCGTCGTTAAAAATGGTCATCTCTAGAGATTAAGTCTTTACCCAATGCATTGGAGCGTTATCAGGGAGAACCCTTTAATTTGTCTTTATTATCATGTGATCCACATATATCATCATCAATCATTTCATAAACAACCCATATATCATAAAAGAAATGGGTTTCATTTCATAATCATAACATTTTAAAAACTGCTTTAAAGACATGATCTTTATGTCACTTTAAACCCACGGAAGGGAAAGCGGGTCTCATGTATATAAATCCCAGACTTTAAAATAGAAAATTTTGGTATATACGTGAATACCCCTTTATAATAAAGATCTTTGAGTACTCACTTAATAAAATAAATTAATTTGAGAATAAGAGAGAGACATTTTGAGACGGAAATTCTGCAGCATAACGGCTATGTTACAGGGTTTTAGAAAACATTGAAAAGAGAGGGGATATGGGTAACCCACTCATAAATGATCAATAAAACAGTAGGGGAACAGAATATAAAGGATTTAAGAACATGGTAATTAAATTTTAAAGATATACCATATGAAATGAAGAACATGAAAGGAAGACAAAAATAAGATTTCTCTTATGAAAATTTGGCAGCCTAACGGCGTCACTTAAACTTCAAAAAAAATGAATTAACGAGATAAAATAGGGTCTCTCATCATATGAACATAAAATATCAGTATTATATATATAGATATCATACCCCAAAATAATAAAAAGGAACTTGAAATACTTTACATGAAAGTAGAACTTTGAAAAATGAGAAAGGTGAAAGAATCCCTTAAAAATTTGGCAGCCTAACGGCGTCACTTAAACTTCAACAAAAATGAATTGACGAGATCAAATAGGGTCTCTCATCATATTAACATCAAATATCAGTATGATAGATATAGAGATCATACCCCAACATAATAAAACGTAATTTGAAAGACTTGACATGAAAGTAGAACTTTGAAAAATGAGAAAGGTGAAAGAATCCCTTAAAAATTTGGCAACCTAACGACGTCACTTAAACTTCAACAGAAATGAATTGATGAGATCAAATAGGGTCTCTCATAATATGAAAATAAAATATCAGTATGATAGATATAGAGATCATACCCCAAAATAATAAAAATTAACTTGAAATACTTGACATGAAAGTAGAACTTTGAAAAATGAGAAAGGTGAAAGAATCCATTAAAAATTCGGCAGCCTAACGGCGTCACTTAAACTTCAACAAAAATGAATTGACGAGATCAAATAGGGTATCTCATAATATGAACATAAAAGACCAGTATGATAGATATAGAGATCATACCCCAACATAATAAAAAGAAACTTGAAAGTCTTGACATGAAAGTAGAACTTTGAAAAAATGAGAAAGGTGAAAGAATCCCTTAAAAATTCGACAGCCTAACGGCGCCACTTAAACTTTCTTAATATTAATTGATGAGAGAAAGAGGGGGTCTCTCATCATATGAACATGAAAAGGGAAGTAAAAGGAATATAAAAGAACATCCTCCAACATAAGGGCATATATCATCAAAGAAATGATATAAAAGAGATTACTTGAAAAGAAAGAGAGAGGTAGGATCCCTTACCTTAAACGTAACTCTTAAAACTCAAAGGTTGGGACCTTGAGGGCTTGGGGGAACCTTGGGAGGAATCCTTGGAAGGTAAGGATACCATAACTTTTTTGAGGTAGAGTTGGGAGTGAAAACTAAAGGAGTAAAGGGTGGGTATTTATAGGGAATGTGAGGGGACAATGCATTAATGGCCAAGGGACACCTCACAAGTGGTTTTCTCAAAACCATGGGCTCTCCCATGGTATTTCCCATGGAGTTAGGCCACATGGGTCCCCCCACACAATAATTCATCACCTTTGGTCGGCCAACCCTTAAAATATCTCATGACATCATCATAACATAGTTATGATTTCATTAAACATACCGAAACCCTAAAACTGTATTTTTACTATTCACTGAAAATTCAACTTTCTCAGAAAAATCCCAAAATTTCACCTTAACCAAATATCAATGATCTGATTTCAAAAATGAACTCCATTTTATAAAAATAATTTTCTAAATATTTTTAATTTACTTTTTAAATAAATACACTATTCACATAAAATTCATTTTTCTCAGAAAAATCCCAAAAAATTACCTTAACATAATACCGATGCTCTGAGTTCAAAAATGAAATCAATTTTATAAAAATATTTTTCTAAATATTTTTAATTTAATTTTTAATTAAAAATCACTATTCACCCGAAAAAACTGCTACTTGACTAATAATTTCTGAAACGGTTATTTAACCATTTTATTGAATCACATTACTTAATCAAGGTGCCTAGATTATATTAATACTTTCTTTAAGTGAGATTACTAGTCCATTTGGTCACATTACTAATCCTAAGCATAAAATCACTATTCATAATTTACTATTCATTAAAAATTAAGTTGATCTTATTAGATTCTAAATTTCGTACTGAACATAATTGTAGAAGACCATTTTTTGAAAATCATTACACATTTTTACTTATTTAAGATTTACATAAACATTTTTAAAATATCCTTTTTCTAAATTTCATCAAAAATATGCATACAATATTTAATCCGGACATTTGAAAATTCACAAACTTCACCATAAGAAGAGAACACAATTTTATTTATAACAAAGGATAACACAAGGCAGTTATGGTCTCGTTACATAGCCCCTTATAACACCAGCATAAGACCTAAGAGTAAAGTGTGCTAGGGTGATATAATCTTGGGGTGGCTCGACCAACATTGCACAAGTAGTAATTTCTATCAGTTTGAGCTTCTCGCGAAGGCGATTCCGTTCTAGCTTCACACGATGAAGTTCAGCTTGGGTTTGGTCCAGAGCAAAGCCCAGTGGTGCTACCTCCTTCCCAAGTTCTGTTCGATGGGCTTTGATCGGTCCAAGACTACTGGGTGAGGCCATCAAATCTTCTTTCTATATTAATTAACCAAGATTACTTGTATTTAGAGACAATAATCGAAACGTTTAGTTTCCAGCGGTCATATTGACCAATGGTCATATAACAGTCAAAACCCAACGGTCTCATTTTAATTATACTCATGTTATCAAATGAAACAGTTTTGTTGAGTATAAAAAATAAAATAACACACAAAATTAGGAAACAAGATTTATTCAAAATTTCGGGTCGTTACAAGATCAGATGCTCGGTAAGGGTAAGAATACATTAAAAGCTATCATAAATAAACATAAAAAACAAGGAAATAATAATAACTAACAACACATTCCATTAAAAACATAACCTTCAGCAAAATATGAAAGTAATAAAATATAATCAAATAATTCCATATAAATAATCTCATGAGAATGAAACTTAAACATGGATACTCTACTAGTTGAATAATCACATGGATTATTAATAATTAATATCATAATGAGGTAATGCATAATGTGGGACATCATAAACATACCATCAAGGCTTCATCCAAGAATTCGACATAATGGGTAAGACCTCAACCAAAACTCAATCTAGTTTGTCGCATGAGACCAACTGATGCATCGAGGTGCTATAGTGGGCCCCAACCGATACTTACTAAGTCTAATGCATTCCTCATATGAAAGGGGTGAAACATAATAAACATATATATTCATTTTAAAACTATCATATGAAATTTAAACAATTTCCCCAATTAGTAAACATAATCATAAACTATCGAGAGTAATAAGGATAATGTTATCAAGACAGTACATCCCGAGTCAAAAGGATCATAAAACATTTAATAAAATATATTAGATGGTATCACAAGAGATAAAAATCAATTAAGAATAAGATTCAATAGAGTTAGTTGACATATATGAAATCACACTAACAAAATCATTGATTTTTTTTAGAGAAATACCCTTTTTACTTTGGAATCGTTTATTTAAAAAGCCACACAATTATAAATGAAAAAATTTTATTTGAAAATGAAATTGTAAACTTTTAAAGGTCATAAATTTTTAAATTATTACTCAAGGCTTTAAAGTTTCAGTAAATCAATAATATTCTCTCATTTTTTATAAGGTTTAAAAAAACATTTCCTTTAAACTTTGAAAAAAACTTATAAAATAGTACTTTTAAAAGAAAGTGTGAGCATTGTATGCTGCATAAAAGTAATAATTATCAGATGAAACAATTTAATTACATGAAGATAATGGTATTCATGATATTACATATCAAGGGAAGTAAAAAATACACTATACATAAGGAATAAATGGTTAATAAGACATATCTCACAGATATAAAAGTAAGATGAGAAAACTCTTACCTTATGTCTGAAAGTGTTCTTATCTTGTACTTAATATCCCGGATAATCAAATTATATTCATTAATTACTTAATTCATAACATTTTAAAAATATATTTTATTTATCATAATTTTATTGAGTTCATTTATATCCATTTCGATGAGTTATAGAGTTCAATTTCATTATTCTCGGAGTGTTCGTTTCTTGGTTTTCATGATCGGTTCACTTGTATACAAGTATAGAAGTTCATGTAAAAGAAGAATAATTCTCAATAATTGAAATTATATGTTATTAATGAACTTAAATAAGTATAAATGGTCTTATATATCATTTTTATATATGGTATGAGGATGATTAATTAGATAAAACATTAATGAAAAATGATTTAATTTTTTTGATGGTTTTTAGGACCATCATGTACTTATATCATTTTATTTAATACCATGTTTATATATTGGTTTCAGAACATTATATGACTTATAATATGTATAATAAAATATTTTTTAACCATAATAATGGTTTTATGACCAGCCTTGAAGGTGGTAATGTAAAATTAAATCTCATCATCCACGAAGGCGGTGAATCGACACATCACAGATGATGTTTTCATTTTTAAAATAAAAGAATATGAGAAGAGGTTTGATGATGGATTATTCCATTAAAAAAATAAAATCATAGCATATATATGATAATATATTTATCATACCTCGTTGTATATGGGAGGTGAGTATAGAATAAGAAAATAAAATAAAAGGAAATAAATTAAATGAGAGCGAATGAGGATTTTACCTCTTGAATTTATTCTCCTTGAGAACCTCCTTAAAGGAATTGAGTTTGGTATTTTATTGAGACCATAAGATATAGGAAATGAGGTAGAGTCTTGGGAAGGGAATTGGGCAGAATATAGATAATATTAAAGGTTTATAAGGTGTTAGGCGAAGGGGTGGTGTGGTGTAACATCCCGACCCGAGTGCCACACGTCGGTGTCTCGAGTTGTCTGGTCACATGACCTCAAGTGTGCCTCCCCATATTCCAGAGTCTATCGACTAGTATTGATGGTATAATATAATATTTTTATTTTAATATAGTGATAAAATCTATATGACCTTGATATGGTCGGTCATATTTCTTGATCAATGTTATTTTGGGCATTCAATCTATATCTTGCATGCAAGATTTTTTTTTTGAAGAGAGTGATACTCCTAGGAACAATACAAAATTATAGATACTTTTATGTATCTAGAGGAATGTTTGAGTTCAAGATTTAAAATTTTGAAAAATTATGAGATTATAATAGTATGCATGTGAGTTTTCTATCACAATGGAGGGGTTCGACTATGTGGATTCTTGATTCCTTAAAACTCAATGTCGCATGGTTTTGAGATACACTGAGATCTTTAGTGATTTAAAAAACATGATTGTATCATCAATATTTATGGTTGTTTGAGTCAGTGAAATAAAAAATCAAAGTTATTGAACATAAACTATAAATATTTATACCTTAAACTAGATACATGTTGAATTTTTTAACATTTCACAAAGAAAGAAGAGCACCGCGAACTATCTCTGATATGCAGATAAATGAGACCATGAGTTTTCATAACTAAGAGAAGAAGGAGAAATCATGTAATTTTGTGTATGTGATGAAATAAAGGTAGTAATGTTCTATGAAATGTGTTAAGGGGTATTTCTCACCTGAGTTTATTTTTTACTCGTCACTGGTGAAAAGAGAAAAATGTAGAAGCATGATCCTATATATGTGAGGAAGAACATGAGAGAAGGAGAAGATAAGACACAACACACCTATTCTGGTTTTAATGAGAGAGAAAAAATATTGTAAAGTATGAATAAGGATAACTCGTGCATTCACACTTTCATGTAGCTTCACTAAACAAGATATGCCTTGATAACTCAAGAAACTTGAATAAAACAATTTGGGTAAAAGATACAAGGAATCTAGAAGAGATGTAATAAAAAAATGATAAAGTTTCACATAAAATAATGAGAATAAAAAATGTTTATGTGAAATGTTCATTCACTATGTGTTATTTCATGCATGCATTAATTGAGTTGAGAATTTAAATATGGGTTATTTTGAGTTTTGAAAGTTTATACTTGCATAAAATATTATTAGAAGAAAGAATAGTTGAGGCTGGGAACTTCATCAATAGAAGAAAAATATATCTTTTTGATTATATAACTAAGAAGTATATGATCACTCATTAATGATCATAAGGACCCGATCAAGTCATGTAGAAATTTACAAGAGGCTATTGAAGTTATTGAATAATTTTACATGAGAAATCTTATTGATCTAGTGAGCTCATAAGGGAAAAAACATCAAGTGGTGTAGAATAAGCTAGGATCATATAGAGATCTTACGATTATTTGATCAAAATATGATAAAGGAGTTTTAACTAGTCACTAAAGAAGATATTATAGTAGGGGTGTATAAATGATTTATAGGGAATTATAGTTGGGGTGTCTAACCAACTGTTATTGTAATCACTTGTGGATATAGTGAAGAATTTTTTTTGGAAGGGGCCTAACCAACACGACAAGGACTAGGATTTTATGATAAAACTTTTAAATATGGTGTGTTTCTCTAACTTTCATTATTAATAAAAATGAGGTGAGGCTACAAGACATTATTCATAGGATCAATAACTTTAACAAGTTAAAGTGGTTGAATTAAAAAGAAAAGAATTCATAAAATTTAACCACTGATTCACCCCCTCTCAGTGGTCAATCCAACCTAGGTATGTACATGCACCAACATATAAAACAAAGTGAAAGTGCGCTATCAAAGAAGCACATTTTTTGATAGCGTGCGCATGTGGATGGTGTGGTGTATCATCCTCCATATGATTATTCACTTAATTTATCATTTTTTAATAATGATAAAAAATTTCCCCTAATAAAGTTTATCCCACTCTAACCCACTTTGCGATGTGGGATTCTAAAAATATCCCATTTAAAAAACCAAGAAAGCATTTTTAAATATTTTTAAATCATTAAAAACCCAACAATACCCCACCATTTTAAAATATTTAAAAAAACATTTTGAAAATCAAGCATCATAATATCTTGGAAATAACTTTTATAAATAAATTTATCTCTCAATTTGAACCATTATATAGTTGAGATAAATTAAAGCTAAATAGAGAAATAGGCAGACACTTCCTTAAACATGTAACTGTTATTATCTAATGAATTCATACAATAAAATTTTGTTCAAATACCTCAGTTCTTAATCTAATTTTATACACCATTATGAACATGTTTCACTTATACTTTCATGAATATTTGAGATCCAAAGTCACAATATCTATAGAGTGGCCCCACTCTTACATTTACATAGGTGAACCAAAAAGTGTTCTCATGTTTCAATAATTTTTTGATTTATTTGTTTCATTAAGAGTTTTAAACTCACCCTCAATTTCTCATGGGAACCAATCACCATTTTCCTATGATTTAATATACCTTCATTGTTTCCTTCACACATATGATATAATTTCCTATATTGAACTTATACGTCTGAAGTTATCACATGTTAAGTTGAGGTCTCATCAATGGAGAATTTTTGATAGGGACATTAAACCCATATCTAATAAATTTTTATACATTAAATACCTTGAAAGTACATTTGTTAGTGGAAATACTAAATTATGGATCAATCTAACAAAGTCCATAGTTATGATACCATTTTGTATCAACAAAATCACATATCTATGTCAGAGACCAATGTGTATAAATTTTACATTATATGTACTGTTATATGCATTAGGCAGTATTGTATGACTATCAAAATATATAGAAACTAAATACATCATCATGGTCCCTGATGGTATATTTGATAAAAGTGATCTAAGACATTCCCCTTCTTTTCCGGTGGTTTCTAAAGAAATAAATTCAGAAACCACTGTGGATTTCGTTATATAAGTATGTTTCTTCTATCACAAACATATCACTCCACATTTTAATGTAAACCCCCAACCAATCATAGAAGAGTGATCCTCCATATTAGAAATATGTCTTAAATTATAAAAACATTATAACATCATTGGGTTTCCACTATAACATATATATTAATCCATAGTAACCTAAATATATTTGAGTACTCTTTTAACCACATCCCATTATTCATAAATTGTATTACTTGTATACCTTCTTATCTTTCTAATAGAAAATAAAATATGGTTTATTGGTCTTTTCATGACACACATGAGACACCTAATAACCCTTAGATATTATAGTTGAGAAACTTCCCTACCAAGATTTGGTGGCATCCTACTCCCATAATCATATGGGATAGAAACCAGTGAACAATCAAATTATTTGAACCGCTTTAAGACTTTTTCAATATAATGGGATTGAGAAATAAAAATAAAATTCTTATGCTTAATAATTTTGAATCCAAAAATGGAATTAGATTCACCTAATTCTTTTATATCAAAGTTTCTAGATAAAATATACTTAAACAAATTTAATTTATTCATTTCAATTCCAAATATTATCATGTTATTAGCATATAAAAAAATAACCACACAATTTTTATTATGGAACCTACTATAAACACATTTATCATCTAGGTTAACTACATATTCATTTGATAAAATTACTTCATTAAATATATAATGCCATTGTTTTGGAAAAAATTTAAACCATATAGGAATCATACTAATTTTCAAACCTTTTTTTCTTTTCCAGGTACTATGAATCATTCTAGTTATTCCATATATATTTCTTCATCTAACTAATAATTTAATAATGTTGTTTTAACATAAATTTAGTGAATTTTAAAATTATATAAGAAATCTAAAGGGAGAATAATTATAATAGAAGCAGCTATAGCCACAGTATTATAAGTATCTAAATAATCAATTCCTTCCTTTTGAGTAAACCCCTTGGATACCAATCTATATTTATATATTTAAACTGTAATTTCACCTTTATTTTTTCTTCTAAATACCCGTTTACAACCTATAGATTATAAACTTTGAGAAATATCAACTAATATCCAAGTATTATCTCTAGTTATAGAGACCATTCCATTATTTATAACTTCTTCCCAATGCATTATAAGATGACATAACATCTTTGAAATTTTTTGGATTAGACTCTACATTAAGAAAAATTTGAGTTTTTATAACAATCATATCAATAATTCCTTCCAAAAATTACATATATAAATCAAATCCATATGTTTGGGGTATCGAGGGTTGTTTACTTATTTGAAACCTCTCAATCATATTTTTTTTATTTGATCTAGATTCCTCTATTTGGACATACTTAGGTAAGACATAAACCTAAATTAATCAAAGATGTCATCTCTTGATTCAATAACTAAGTTAAAAATTGATAAATCATTATATTATATGTCCATGAATATATAATATTTTGAATACTCTAAATATTAAAGAAATATTCTATCACTGCATCTTTTAACCAAAATTTTACTTTTAGGTTCAAGTACTCTTACAATTGTGTGAAAACCCCAAACATTTAAATAATTGAGGTTTGGGTTACCATTCTTCCATGATTAATATGGAGTCATAGACTTATATTTTTTGATAACTCTATTTATGATGTGGAACATAGTTAATAATGTATCCCCCCAAAATCCTCTTTAGAGACCCAAGATAGACATCATGGAATTAACCATTTCCATTAATGTTATATTCATTCACTCAACTACAACATTTTGTTGAGGTATTTAAGGAGCTATCACCACATGCATGATCCCTAAGGATTAAAAAATTGAAATAATATAATATTATTCACCTATTTCAGATCATAGGAATTTAATTATGATCCCACATTGGTCTTAAACCTCATTTTTATAGATACTTATTTTGTATATAAATTTATCTTTAGTATGTAAATGATAAACATGAAAAAAATACATGTGACATACTCAAAACTAAGAAAATACATTTGGATTGTTTTGATACTTTAGGAAAATGATACTTAAGTCATTCTTGATGTTTAGAAATTAATTAAACATAAATAAGATTCATTATGTGACTAGTATGTCTCTAAGTGTGTCTTTTTATTTAAAATTGAAATTTTAGTTCAAAACACACATCACATACTCAAAACTGATAAAAGGCACTTCGATTTTTTTAATAATTTAGGAAAGAGATCTATAATTTATTTTTTGATGTGTAGCAGTTTTCCTTATGTCAATCTTATACACTGTGTTCTCGGTATGACTCAAACTGTGTGTTTGGAGTTTAAAAATGAAATTTTAGTTCAAAATGTATGTCACTCACAGAAAATTGAGAAAACATGCTCAGATTGTGTTTATAATTTATAAAAATGATTTATAAGTCATTTTTGACATGTAAGAATCAGTCTCATGTTATATGGATGCATGATGTGATTGGTATGAATCAAAGTGTGTGTTTTCAGTTTAAATTTACATTTTTTTGTAAAAAAGAAACGTGACATAATCAAAACCAAGAAAAAAACATTTTTATTGTTTTGATACTTTATTATAATGAAACTTATGTAATTTTTGACATATAGAAATCAACTTCACATCAATCTGATGCATGGTGTGACCAGTATGACTCAAAGTGTGTTTTTTATTTAAAATTGATGTTTTAGTTAAAAACAAAAGTCACATACTCAAAACTAAGTAGATGTATTCCTATTGATTTGATACTTTATGAAATTGGTCTATAAATTATTTTTGTCATGTAGGAATCATCTGCACTTAAATATTATACACGATGTTCCTAGTATGACTCAAATTGTGTGTTACCAGTTTAAAATTGACATTTTAGTTAAAAATGTGTGTCACTCGTTGAAAACTGAGAAATGCACTTTGATTGTATTGATACTTTAGGAAAATGATTCATAAATCATTTTTTACATTCATGAATCAGTTTCACTTCAAACTAACACATGATGTGATAGGTATGACTCAAAGTGCATGTTTTTAGTTTAAATTGTCTTTTTAATAAAAAAAAGTCATGTAACATATTCAAAATTGAGAAAACACATTAAGATTGTCTTCATACATTAGGAAAATGATAATTAATTCGTTTTTCACATGTATGAATTAACCTCTCATCAATTGGATTCATGATGTAACTGATATGAATCAAAGTGTGTTTTTATTTAAAATTGACATTTTAGTTCAAATCATACATCACATACTCAAACCAGAGAAAAAACATTTGGATTATTTTTATAAGTTAGTAAAATAATTCCTAAATCATTTTTTATGCATAGAAATTAGCCACACATCAATCTGATACACAGTGTGCTTGGTATGACTCAAACTATCTGTTATCAGTTTAAAATTGAAATTTTAGTTTAAAACATGTGCCACTCACTTAAAACTGAGAAAACATGATTGGATTGTCTTGATACTTCAGGAAAATAATTCATGAGTCGTTTTTTATGTGTATTAATCAGTCTCATATAAAACCGACATATGATGTGACTCATATGACTCAAAGTGTGTGTTTTCAGTTTAAATTGACAATTTTTGTAAAAAATACATGTGACATACTCAAAACCAAGAAAATACATTTCGATTATTTTGATACTATATAAAAAATATCCTTAAGTCATTTGGGATATATAGGAATCAATTACATTTCAATCTGATTCACCCTATGATTGGTATGAATCCAAGTATGTATTTTTATTTAAAATTTATATTTTAGTTCAAAACACACATCACATGCTCAAAACTGATAAAAAACATTTTGATTGTTGTGATAATTTAGGAAAATGATTCATAAATCATTTATGATGTATATTAATTATCCTCATATCAATCTAATACATGGTGTTCTTGGTATGATTCAAACTGTGTGTTTTGAGTTTAAAAACAACATTTTAGTTCAAAATGTGTGTCACTCTATAAAAAATGATAAAATTCACTCATATTGTCATGATACATTAGGAAAATGATTCATAGGTCATTTTTGATGTATAAGAATCAGTCTCACATCAAATTGACACATGATGTGACTAGTATGACTTGAAGTGTGTGCTTTCATTTTAAATTGACATTTTAGTAAAAAAGACATGTAACATACTAAAAACTAAGAAAACACATTCGTATTGTCATAATACTTTATTACAATGATCCTTAACTAATTTATGAATTTTATGAATCATATGCATGTCAATCCAAAGCACGGTGTGACCGGTATGACTCTAAATGTGTCCTTTTATTTAAAATTGAAATTTTATTAATGTGTTATTTAATATTTATATTTATTTTATTTATTTATAGTACTACTAACATAATAATTATTTTCTTATATAGGTAGATTTTTTTTCTCAAGTTGGGGTGGTTTTTTTGGCAACTGATACTTGATCGATCTCTTTTTAGAGGTGGGTAGATTCCAAAGGCAATAAAACCATTGATATTTATGAATGTTTGTGATAATACTTACTAATGTAATTGGAAAAAACAATTTTTAAAATGTCTATAATATAGTGTTTTTTATTGTATTTGTGATATAATTTTTATTTCAATTAAATTAAGAATTTTCATATATAGGTGTATTTGATGATGTAGTGTTCAATAATTCTAATAGCACAATGTAGCAGTATGACCTTTATCAAAAAAATTCTGGTGCTGATAAATGTGGCCCACTTTTAACAGTTCTTAGATTAACAATGAGTTTTTAGTGCTAATAAATAATTTTTCTAGTGCTTTTAAAAACCACTTCTGTATTAGTGAAAAACCCACCAAGATTGTTTTAGAGAAAAACTTAGCAAAATAAAATTAATGAACTATAAACACTTGCATAATATTTGAAATTCTATTACTAAAAACCTGTGATAAACAACAATAACACTTATCAACGCTAACTAAAAAGTGCCCTTTATCATCATTTTTTAGTGCTGATGAAGATGCCTCTTTATTGGTGTTTTTTAGAACTGATAAAGGGTTGCATTTTTCAATGCTAAAAAGCAATGAAAAAAAGTATATTTATAAAAAAGCATTAAAAATCATATATTAAAATATAAATATATTTATATTGATAAAAATATAATATATTTTATTAAATATGATTTATATATGACTAAATATACATTTACACTTGATATATAAGATATTTAATTAAAAATAGAATATAAAATAAAAATTATATATTATTAAAAAACTTATTTCATGTAGAAATATATATTGATATATATATATATTCTTGAAATATAATTTATATAATAATAATTAATGTATTATAAATCATATTTATATGTCATATATTTTGTGAAAAATGGTGCATAGTTTAATTAAAAATTAATATTAATTTAAAATATTGACTAATTAATATTAATATAAATTTAACAACATTTTTTTAACAATTATATTTTTTAAATTTGAAAAATATATCAAATAATGAATATTTAATTATTAATGAAAAAATTGAATAAATATGTCATACTTAATACGTCATACAATAATTTCAAATCTATATATACGAAATTAATTCAGTTTTATAGAGATAAACATATACACAAATAATACATTGTTAATATAATCCTTTTAGATTTTTATTTATTAATATTTAATATTTAATATATTATGTTTTTAATTATTAATTTTATTTATTTTTTATATTTATATTTAATATATACTATTTATCACTTTTTAATTAATATATATATATATAATTTGTTCATTTTTTTATTTTTATTTATTTAATTTTTTAAAATTTTATTCATTTTTAATATTTTTTATTGACATTTATTATATTTTTAATATAGTGGTAATTTACATAATTAATATGTGTATTCATTTTCATTTAAAAAAATATTCATTTTTATTTTTAAAAAAAAAATTATATAATTAATGACTCTAAATCATTTTTTTAATATTTTTTCAATATAATCATATTTTAATTAAATTTCAATCATTTTTTACATTCATTCATTTAATAATATTTATTCATTAATAATTTTAAGTTTTTTTACTTTTTTTACAATATGTTCATTTAAAAATTTTATTCATTAAATATTATTATAATTTATTCATTTTTAGTGTTTTTTATACATAACCATTCCTTAATATATTTAATATTTTTAATAGAAATGTATTCACACACACACACATATATATATCAATATATATATATATATCAAGATATATATATTATTTCATCAAATTGGATTTATATAATATAAAATATGTATTTACTTTAAATAAGTCATGTATTTAGTGAAAAAAATGTTTATAATTAAAAATTAATATTAATTAGAAATATTGACTAATTAGTATCGAGTAATGGAAATTTAATATAATGTCATTTTCTTTGTCAATTTAATATATATAATACTTGTGTTGCATTAATTTCATTCACACATATACGTAATTAATTCAATTTTATATGGAAACACACACATAATATTTCTATAATTTGTTCAATTTTTAATATTCATTATAGAATATTATTTATTAACATAGTATATTTAATATATATTGGGTTTTTAATCAGTAAATTTTATTAATTTTTTATATTTTGATTCAATATATATTATTTATTACTTTCTATTAATTTTTAAAAAAATAATTTTTAATATTATTTATTCATTGATAATCTTAATTATTTTTAATATTTTTACAATTTGATCATTTTCAATTTTTCTTTGTTTAATGTTTTTGTAATTTTATCCATTTTTAAAATAAATTTATATATGTTTATTCATTAACATTTAATGGTTTTAATATGGTTTTAATTTATATAATTAATATGCATTCATTTTCATTTTAATATATATTCATTTTTAAATTTTCTAAAAATATTTATAATTAATAGAACTTGTTCATTTTTTTTAATTTTTTGCAATCTATTGATTTTTCAATTATTAAATTTCACTTTTTTTCATCATTCATTCATTTAATAGTTAGTATTATTTATTCACTTATAATTTTAATTATTTTTTTATTTTTTTATTTATTAAATTTTAAAATTTATTTGTTTAATGTTTTTTTAATTTATTCATTTTAATATTTTTTTATACATATTTATTCATTAATATTCAATGTCTTTAATATGTTTGAAATGAACATATTTAATATGAATTCATCTTTATTTTTAATTTTTTTAATAATTTATATGAATGATAAAACTTATTCATTTTTTTAATATTTTTTATGTCTATTAATTTTTAATTATTAAATTCCACTCATTTATAACATTCACATATTTAAGATTATTTATTCATTAATAATGTAATTATTTTTTACTTTTTTTATAATTTATTCATTTTTAATATATATTTGTTTAATGTTTTTTAATTTATTCTATATAATTTTTATCAGCGCTTTCCAAAAAAGTTCTAATAAAGATAAGTTTTATCAGTGCTAAAATAGAAATCATTGATAAAACATATCTTTATCAGCACTATCTCTAAGCACTGATAAACATATGTTTTATTAGTGTTAATAGTTAACGCTGATAAAGATAGGTTTTATTAGGGCTTTCTATTTTAGCTTTGATAAAACTGATCTTTAACAGTGTCTTTTGGAAAGCACTGATAAAAACATTCCATTCTTTTAAAGAAAACTCTAACAGATAACCCCATCGCTCACACCATTCAAGATCTCACGAAATTGAACCTTCACCGTCGCTCCCCCTCGAACTTCTTGGATGAATCAACATTCACAAAACCCAATGTATGTGATTCTTCTTTCTCCTTTTTAGTCAATCTTGCATTGTTTGTGTGTTTTTAATTTTTCAAAGTTTGGGATTTTCATGTGATCCATGAAACTCAAAGAGGCTTGAGACCCACTGATCTGTAGTGTCTCATGCTCCCCACCCTCATGCTAAGCATACCATCTCTTATACAATCTTCTTCCTAGGGAAACATTTTTGTTTTCTTTCAATTGGAATGACAAATATTTGAAGTAACATATAGATAAACCTTTCATAAACCAAGGACTAATTAGTTGTGGTTTGTATTCTTTCTAAGTTTCATGTCCTTGGAAGTAAACCCTTAATTTTAATGCTTTACATTATTGGATAGAATTCAAGTGTGGATTGCAGCATGCAATGCTTTCATAGATAAAGCTGAAGTTTAAATTTTATTTCCTATTTTCATAAAATTTCATTAAAACTTTAGTACTTCTGGATAATAATAATATATCATCATCTTTAATCTATTTGTTACTATGAAATCTACCCAATACTATGATAATGACAATAATAACAACTTGGAATTAGTTTTTACTTTTATATGTGGCACACACACACATTCATTGTGAGGGGTAAGACCCACTTTCAATATTAGAAATCCTTTTATTTTATATCAGAGTTGATTTAAATTTAATTATTTTCTACCAATTAAAAATAATTATTTTATTATTTTATTATGGTGAATTAGTATAGTCTATTAAGTCATGGATTTTTTTGATCATTCTCAATGGAAAATGTTGTAGTCATGAACTCAATCTAATGGTTTATAAATATATCTCATTTTTTTATTTATTTTTTGTTTATTTTTCCTTTTTATATATGCACCCTTTTATTTTAATTTATATTTTTTATTTCCAATTGGGATAGAACATATTTTAAATTTTAATATTTTTAATAATATGTTGTTGATTATTCAATGTTTGATATGTCATAGTTTTCTATTTTCCTAAATTTGAATGTACTACATGTTTCCTTTATTATTATTTTTTATTTTTCTTATATATATATATATATTATTATTTATATATTGATTATATCTATATTTTTAAGATCAAATCTCGATGAAATGGATTATATTGGTTAAAGAGTTTATTTTTCTATTGTTTTCTTTTGACATTCTCTACAAAAAAACATGTTGTTATTACGTGACATTTGGATGGTTAAATATCTTAATTTTGATACCTTTAGTTGAAATAATGTGTTATAAATTATATTTCAAAATTATTTATTTATTTTACTATAAATATTTTATTACATAGTTATATCTCAGAAGACAACAGTTATTATATTTTTCTTCATAAAAACAAAATATTTTCTATTGCATTGATCATTTTCTTAAATTCAATTGCTAACACACGGGCATAATCCTAGTTGAAATTAATATTGTGATATTTTTATAGTATTTTTGTGATAATGTGTCAGTATGGATTCTTTAGAAAAAAGGTAAGCTATGATCTGATCCAAGACATGATACTTTTTAAAACTCGTGTCATATAATTTTAGGTTTTAATATTCCTATGATAGATTAAATTTATTTTGATAATGAATGAATTGTTGGGTTGGATAACTAGTTTTAAATATTTTTTATCATTAATGTAATATAATAAATTAATTTTTCTCTTTTTTAGGGATGAATCTTTAATAATATCATAACTATCATTGATTTTTTTCCCTTAATAGAAACATTTGATAACTATCATAGCATGACTTTCCAATTGAAACTTTTAGAATGTATTCTAGAGAAAATACTATATTAAAATAATGTTTGAACTTATATTAATGATTCTAATATACTCTAATTTAATTATCCTACAACCTCAACTAGTGTTAATTTTTCTTGACTCTATTAACTTTTGAATTAACTAAATTGATTATTTTTATCAACTAGTTTAATTTTTTTTAAACACTCTTATGTCTCGATCAAAAACATGTTCAAGATATGTAAACATTACCAAAATAGAGCATTCATACACTCAAATTATAATAATTTTATTACATATCAATGTATATATATATTATATTTATACCTTATGTGTATTTATTCATTTTTTGTATCCAATGAATATTATTAAACTTTATAGGATGAATTTTAATCGAAAATGGAAGCACGCTAATCGTATGAAAAAATATTTTGATGATGGAGTTAAATTTTTCATCAAGTTTTCAATAGAGAATGCATACGACCCTTCTCAAATACTTTTTCCATGTTTACATTATTTTTATTCAAGACAAATTCATCTGGAATAGTTGGAATAACATTTTATTTTTCATGGAATAGATCAGAGCTATAAATGTTGGACTAAACATGAAGAGACACCAAATGTACATACTAATTGGAATGATACTGTAATTTATGGATCATTTGATATGAATACCAGTTTAAATGATAATGGAGATTATATGGAAGTAATTAAAATAGAAATTTGAGATAGCCTTCATGATTTTCCAAAGTTTTTTGAAAATTTAAATAGTTATTCTAAGATACCATCATATACTGATTGAACCAAATCTACAACATTGTAGGATGTATTTAGGTTATATAATTTGAAAGCTAGATGTATATAGAGTGACACCATATTTACAGAACTACTTGGCCTCTTGAATGATATGCTTCTAAAAGAAAATAAGCTTCCCTATTGAACATATGATGCTAAAATAGTTCTACAATCAATGGGATTGATCAATGAAAAAATACATGAATTTCTAAATTATTGCATATTATTTCACAAAGACCATTAATTACTCATAAAATTCCCTAAGTATGGTGTGAATCGATACATAAAAGTTGAGTCAAGTCCTTCGAAATATGTATGGAAATTTCCTATCATTATAAGGTTTATATAACTATATGGATGTTAGGAAACCACTTGAAAATTTACATGGAATGCGAATACATGACTTGAATATGGGA
Source organism: Viscum album (assembly GCA_963277665.1). NCBI lineage: Eukaryota > Viridiplantae > Streptophyta > Magnoliopsida > Santalales > Viscaceae > Viscum > Viscum album. The sequence continues at coordinate 346,754,275 of OY728141.1, forward strand.
AACTACATCACCTAGTAGACTCTCCTTAATAAAAGAAAATTGATTATGAGTATCTGGGATATGGAAATGAGTTGAGAAACCTCCATCTTTCATTGTATATATATGGAATAAATCCTTTTAGTATATAGAGAATTAACCACAATACATGTTTAGTTATATTGGTAAATTATAACTTTACAAATTATTATGATTAAAGTTAAAATAAATTATTTTGTCTCTACTTATATATGGACCAAAAAAACATATTAATGATATTGACGTCGATTTGGATCTATTGATCAAAAATCTAAAATTAATGTGGGATACAGGTGTTACATTATATGATGCTCATAGAAGTGAAGAATTCACATTGAGATCTATGTTGTATGGGATGATAAATGGCTTTCATACTTATGGAAATTTATCGGGCTATAGCATTAAAGGAATGTTGGTGTGTCCTTTTTGTGAGTAATGGACACACTCAATTCCTTTGAAACATTCTTTCAAGATTGTTTTTTTAAGACATCAAACATTTTTACCTCAATGAAATAAATACAAATCTTGGATGACATCATTTTATAGGAATATAGAACAAGGTACAACATCATCTCCAATAATGGGTGATCAATTTTTTAAGAAAGTAAAATATTTTGACACGGTTTTTGATAAACCTTTTTCAAAAATTCTTACAAAATCGGGTTGGAAAAAGAGATTAGTTTGTCTTACTGAAATTGTTTGTGCATCAGATAATTTATTAATATCATGCATGTAGAAAGAAAATGTATTTTATAGTGTCATTGGCACGTTACTAAATGTTCCTAAAAAACAAAATATGGAATTAAGGCAAGGTTGAACATGATTTAAATGGGGATAAGGGGATATTTGGAATCAGTGAAGGGTAAAAGGTGAAATTTTCTTCCTCTATCATTTTACACTCTATCCGAACAAGAATAATGTCAATTTTTCAATTTACTTAATAGTGTAAAAGTTCTAGAGGGGTATTCATCAAATATCAATATTATTGTGTCAATGAATAATTTTAAGTTATAGGGTCTAAAATCACATTAATGGCATATTTTGATGCAAGATTTGATGTTTGTCACTTTAAATTAAATTCTTCCTAAAAATTCATGACATACATTAACAAGAATTTTATTCTTTTTCAATTACATAAACATTAAATTTATTAACCTGGTAAAGTTTTAAATCACCAATAAATAGATTGTAATGATATTTTGTGAATTAGATATGTTCTTACCACCACTATTCTTTTCTAAAATGGTCCAACAGATGGGTCACTTGCTTATAGAGATTCAATTATGTGGTCTTTTCCATTACATATAGATGTACCCCATTAAATGGTATATTAAAATTTTGAAAGGGTGTGGAAAGAATCGAAGTTGTCTAGAAGAAAAATATTGTATAATGATATATTATTGAATAATCCATTGAATTATATACCAATTATCTATCATATATTTAAGAATTAGTCTCCCAAAATCTTATCACGAAAAATTCCTTATAGGAAAAGGGATTTCCAAAAGATATATTATTAAAATTACCATCACATAGCAGGAGAAATGTCACCTTTACATTTTACAGAATAGTGTAGGGTTTCTTCATATGTTGAATGCCACAAATTAATTTTTACACATTTGAATACATCAAGGTTTGAAGGATGGATATCAAATACACATAATAAATAGTTTATAGGATGGTTCTGAGATCATATTTATAAGAAGTTATCTAAAAATATGAATTAAATATATGAATGACTTTAATGACTAGCAAGGGGGGAAAATTAAATGTTATATCTTACACTAGTTTTGTAATTAATGGTTATATATTCTATACAATGTAACAAGATGAACAAAATATAATGCAAAATGATGGATTTATAATTATATTAGGAGTGATTCATGTATTTGGTTATAAGTATGGAAATCCAATTTATGTGAATAATTCATATTTCTACTTCATCAAATAGATATACAAGTTGGATTATATAACATTTCAAGTGACAATTTTTTGTTGCAAATGGGTTGACAACAGGAGTGCAGTGAAAATTAATGAATTGGGATTCATAAAGGTGAATTTCAGTGTGTAAGGGTATAATAATGATATATTCATAATGAAATCATGATAATTTCAAGTATTTTATGTCTAATATCCATCAAACAATAATTGGTCAATTATCATGTTGAAAACTAAAACAACTACGGGGTCAAATGAAAATTCAATTGAGGATGGTCCTTTAATTATAAGATCATAATCACTACATGGAGGTGCCAATATTTTAAATGTGTTATATTTTAAAGGGGGACACAAAGTGGGTATTTGGATACTCAATAGAGGAGCTAAATCCATTCAACCATTAAAGAAAAAAATGAGCTCAACAAGCATTTTAAAGTGTTTTTTCATATACTATGATTTTCCTTATAATATTATGTGTTCTAAAACATCCCATGTCATTGGTTTAAGAAGAGAAAATAATGATACTAGCCTTAAATGAAATTCCCAAAGCACCAAAGGCTGATAATAAATGTCAAGGGCTTAAGGGAATAGTTGGGAGAAAAATTTACCTATAAAAGGAAACGACCTAACAACACACAACATACACATCCAACCACTATATGATGCCTGAATAAAATAATACAAACTTATTTTAACCAACATCACTATAATATCAAAGTGACAATGTAAACAGAAGATAAAAATACAATAGTCAATAATACTCAAAGACATTAAGTCACAATCCTAAGTACCACTTGAACAAGCTTCAATATCCAATACCACCCAATAATCCCAAGTTATCAAGACACATCACTAGATAAATATGATACAATTCTCATCCTTTTATCTTGATGTATGAAATCTAAAAATTCCCTAAAGTTCCTAATTAGGTGGTGAAAATAAACTTTGTAGGATTTACCCAAAGGATATTGAACTCATGCAACTAGGATAAAAAAAGTCAAAATAATTTATATAAAACATTTGGAAAACATTAAATAGTTTATATAATGACTCAATTAAAGTCATTTGAGAGAAACCATAAAAAAAAATTATATTACCATTTCCCATGTTTGGAATAATCATTCTCGTGTTTACCCACACACATAATCATCCACATACCCAAAACTGCACAAAAAATACACTCAAGCTTAGTGTTACCATTGGTGGTGGTGTTTGTGACCTTAACCCATTTAGCATTGATGGTGGAACTTCCGACCAAACCTGTCTACTTGCACACATGCCAACACATTCTTGCCAAGTTCCATGAAAAATAATTTTCCACAAAACAACCTTCTATTGAAAACATTTGACCAAACATATTTCTTGGATCAAAATCATTTCATAATTTTAAAATCATCATTTTAAAATTATAAATAAAAGGGGGTTTTCCAAAATCTATGCAATTTCCCAAAGAGAAAATCAAAAACAATTTCCTTCATGAAATAATGCATCAATACCAAATAAAATCCAAGAAACCCATTTTTAACAAAACTAAGCCCTCTATTTCTAGAACTATTGAGTGAGAGAGAATCAACATACCTCAAACAATTAAACTGATTGACACAAAGGATTTATGATAAAACCATTGATCTCCCTTCTTCATTATGTTCCTCTATCAAAAACCAATAAGATATCATAAGAACTTATCTAAAAACATAAATCTAGAAATTTAAATACCGGACTATGGTTCCATCCAAAAAAAATCACGGAGATCTGAATTTAGAATAAAGATCAAGATACAAACCTTGATTTCCTCAATCACACACTCGAAGATCCATTGGAAATAGATTTAGGACATTGAAGGTCTTTGAGAATCACCTATGGGTGCCCTAGAAGTTGAGATGAATTAAAACACACATAAAAGGAATTATAACCACTGGATATACAAAAAATAGTTGATCTTGAACTAATTTACAGTGTAATTTGGTAATTTATGTAGTGAATCCATCAATGGGTCTCTTAATCCGAAAAACTCGATGCCTCGGTTCATTTTTCTAGAAAAATAAATTTTATGGCACAAATCGTTCTTATAATGTAATAATATCATCCAAAGATATTTTACACATTAAAGGATTATTATGTATTATTCCCTAATATATTTACATCATAAAACCTATTTAAAGTGTAAATATTTCATATATAAGGCTCCAACATCCATACACCAGCTTATTCATCCTCTTACACTTCCAAAACCTTTCAAATTCTAATCCAGCAACTCCAATCATAAACAAAAAGCATAAAAATATGGCATACCTTAAACTGGGGGTGATATATTCTCCCCACCATTGGTCTTTCTGTCCTTAGAAATTATAAAACTAACATTTATTTAGAATAGATCAGTTCATTTCTCATGAATTTCCTTTTCACGTTCCCATGTTTCTTCCTGGATCTAACCATGCTGCCATAAAACCCACACCACACTGATTATTTTCCCATGTAAGAGATTCTCTTTCCTATCCACAATTTGAACTAGAATATGAATCAATGTAGAATTTGGTTCAAGATCAACATGGTCCCATAAAATCACATAGTCAAGATTAGGATGGAACTTATTCAATTTAGATTCATGAAACACATTATACATTGAACTGAACCTTGGTGGTAAATCTAACCGATAAGCTACATCGCCCACTTGTTCAAGTATCTCAAAAGGGACAATGTATTAGGGAGAAAACTTTCATTTCTTACCAAATCTATGATTCCCTAGTCTTAGAGAGATTCTCAATAATACATGATCAACCACCTAAAATGATAATGGTTGTCGACAATTATCTGTATAGGATTTCTAAATCCTATGAACCATTTCCATTCTCTTTTTGATCATTTGAATCATCTTGGTTGTCTTGCGAACTAGGTTAGGCTTGACAAGTGAATTATCACATATTTCTACCCAAAAAAACTATCTTTCTAGAAATGACATAACCAAGAAAACATAATTCCAGAATCCAGAAATCACATTTTGAAAGATTATCATAAAGGTGATGTTCTCATGAGATACTCAACACTATAGAAAAGTGCTTCTCATGATCATCTTTGGTCCTAGAATATACTAAAATATCATAAACAAATACCACTATAAATGAATAAATATCTTTTAAATATTATATTCATCAATTCCATGAATATCACTGATTCGTTATTAAGGCCAAATGGCATGACCACATATTCATAATGATCGTATTGGATCATAAAATATATCTTTAGAATATACTCTTTCCAAAAATTTATTTAGTGATACCCTGATCACAATTAAATTTTACAAAAACATGATTATCCCCTCAATTGATCAACCAAATCATCAATTAATTGAAGAGGATACTAATTATTTATCACAACATGGTTAATATTATGATAATCTACACAAATTTTAAGAGTTTCATCCCCCTTCTTCACAAAAAGAACTTGTGCTACCCATGGAAATGTGATCAGTCGAATTAATCCTTTGTTTTCTAAATCTTAAAACTTCACTTTCAATTAACTTAATTCATTTTGTGTCATTCTATAATATAGAATTAAAATAGTACCATTACCTGGTAGAAGATCAATCATAAACTCTGCTTCTCTTTTGGGTGGAAATTTAGAAAAATTGTTTGTAAATACACCAGAAAATTGGTCAATGATGGGTGTAAATTCTCTATTTTAGATTTCATCCATAGATGATAACATAAATATGGAAAAATAATAAGATATAGTACCTACCGTTGGTACAAAATTTCCTTTATTTCTTTCTTTCACATCCCAACCTACATTAAAGAGATGCATAATACCATCAAAAGATGTGAAATTGACATTCCCAACATAACAGTTGATATGGGATTTAAATAATTTCAACCAATATATTCCTAAAACCAGGTCATATATATCCATATCCATAACTGAGAAATACTAAACCAACTCAACCCCATCAATCATTATACCTCACACTACACAATTAAAGTCTCAAAACTCCCATTGTCCTAGAGGTTTTTTCAGTTTCAAAATAGAAGGGATTGTCTCAACATGTAACCCCATATGATCAACCACAGGAGTATAAATAAAATATTGGTAGGAACCCATATCAAAAAAAATATTTCATAAGTATATAATTCAAAATAATCATACCTCATACTGTCTAAGGATCGGATTGATCATACATGAACATTTTTTCAGTGTCATATATCTACTTACTAGCTCCTCCCTGATCCTGACTTACCTAATGATATTTCACAAATTTTAGAGTTGTGGTAAACCTAGAATCAACTTGGATCACTAGGTTATAAGGATGATAATTATTATGTAAATATTATCCCATCAAAGAATATGATGCCTGATAAATATGATATGGATCACCATAAATATACTTTAGAGAATTATGATGATAATGTTGAAGATTTCCCATCTAATTACAATTTTTAAAATCTCTAGGCGATGTTGTATAATATCACTTCTTATGAGAAGTATACCCACTTTGAAAACAACCAGGTTTTATATTAGTTCACGGAGGAAAGTTAACTGATCCCATGGTCTAATTATAAGACCCTCCACGACCTTGGAAGTAACTATCCCTCTTCCTCTTATTCTCAATGTTTGAGTTCCCACCCATTCCTATGGTGATAAAAAAAATTCTCCGTATAAATTTTAAGAAATATCTATTTTAGATATTATCTCTTTATTTGCCATTTTTTTTATAGTCCATAATGCAAAGAACATCTATTTTATAGCATATCTCTGATCCCAATCCAGAATCAAAGATGCATTCTTTCAAGGATGCACTAGCGACATCTTTTGAAGCAAAGCATACTAGGTTCATAAACTTAGATATGTATTCTATCAATGATATATTATTCTACTTGGGGATAAATAAGTAGGTTTTCCTTAATATCTTAAATGTTTGGGGATAAAATTATTTATTGAATAGTTACTTAAAATCCTCTCATAATAGTCCTTGGTCATTTTTATCTTGGACATATAAATCCCACCACTATCATGCAATATCCTTCAGCATATACATTTCCAAATTTACCTTTAGCTTCACTGGTGTACCAAGAAAATTAAAAATTCTATTAATTTGGTTGAGCCACACTTCCTATTTTTATGGTTCGTAATCCCCTTGAAAAATAGGTGGATTATATTTCTTAAACTGTATCAAATGATCCACTTTCCTCATATCATCATTTTGATTTACTTTTTCAAAATCCTAAAAATATTTTACAATACTCTATAAATTTTCAGTTCACCTATGGCCTATGTGAAACCACATTCTCTACAGCCTCTTCTTGATGATTTCTATGGAATCTACTCAGTTCCATTTTCTATAACCAGAACAAAACATTACTTAGTTCACTCTCTCTAGCAACTGAAGGCTTAGAAAAATTAAAAATTACCATTAAAAACTTTCAATAATCATTATTTCCAAAAGAAACTATTCTAATGATTTTTTAAAATCATTTGAATAGATTATGAACAATTTATTCCTAGTGGGATGTCTCAATACAATGCATGGTATTAAACACTCACCAGTTAAACCCACAATGATTAGATTCCAACACCTCTAGAAGTGTCTTAGAGATTTTTTGTACCCAAAACACCTTGGAAACTTGAAGTTCAAAAAAAGGTTAGCTATGTTTTTTAATATATACATTTAAAGTTTCTACATACCTATCTCCTTGATACTATCCCAAAAAGACAGATGGAATGACCAAGACTGATAGAATTTGTAATATATTTCCCTATCTCATTGTCTTGAGAGGAGTAAAAAATGCTACTAGAATTTAGTGAAATCCCCAAGTCATTAAAGGTTAGAAATAAATTCCAATGGCTAAAGGGAATAGTTGGGGTGATTTCCCCAGTAAAAGGAAATGAGCTGTCAACACACAACATACACATCCAACCACTATCTGATGCCTATATAAAAAAATACAAACAGAATTTAAACCAAAAGAAAAAATATATATTAGAGTAATAATGGAAATGAGAGATAAAAAAACCAAGATACAACAAGACTAAAAGACATCAATTCACAATCCCAAGTACCACTTGAATAAGCTCCAAGCTCCAACACCACCTGTTAAGCCCAAGGTATCAAGATGAATCACCAGAGAAATATGATACCTTTCCCTTCCTTGTATCTCAATGTACAAACTCTGCAAATGTATTAAAATTCCCAAGAAGTGGGTAAGAATAAACCCATTAAAAATTCCTTAAATACTCCCCAACTCACGCCACTAGGATATAATAATTTATCACAATTTATATAAGGTTTTACAGGAATATTAATCTTTAAAATATATTTGAGTGATTTATAATTGATGGAATTTAATTTTCTGAATTTTATATCCAATGGAAACTCTAATTTATAGACATTAGAGTACCCATTCAAATAAGATCTGGCCTCTTTGAAGTGGGTAGACACATATTCTAAAAATACATATCTTATCTAATTTAATCAAATATTTCAGATCACAACTAATTGAATAAGTGGTCTAGATCACACTCATTATCAGAAAAACGTGCATGTTAGATCATTACTAGTTTCATCTATGATCTAGATTATGTTCTTTCAGTGAACTATTTCAACCCATCAGACATACCTATTTAGGCATAGGCCCAAACTGGTACGACTTACCAATCCATTGAGAAAAATAAAGGCACCACTAAGCACCTGTACTGAAGAACCCCCCGAGTGAAAATAAGAATAAATGTTGTATCTATTGTTAGTAAATATTAAATTAAATGTATAAGTAAGTTTTAAATGATGATTCAATGATTGTTGTAGTATATTTATAGATTCATGCAAGTTAATAAGTTGATTGAAGTGCTTCCATTATTAATGTAATTGGAAAATCTTAACACTACTAGCTTGAAGTGTTATTATTTGGAGCATTCAAGAGAATGTAGCATTATATTTCATGATTGATAATACATCAAAGTTAATTGTGAAGATTTTAAATCTTTTAATAATGCATAAAACATGTGATAATTATATTTGGAGTAAGCATATTATTTATAACATTTGAATTATGAATTATGAGAAGAAGAAAGTGGAGATAAATGACTTGAAGGCTATGAAAAAATAATTTCTTTTTTTATGGGAGGAATTGAAGAATTAATTGAAGAATTTGGAAGAATAATAAGAATAAGAATTAAAATAAGTTTTGGGATTATATATTGGGTTTCATGTGATAATTTTATGGCATATATTAATTATAATTATTCTAATTATTATGAGCGTGTTTATCAAAAAATAGTGTCAACCGTGCAATCCAAGACAACCAGATTGACCCAGTATATGTGGGAATCACCTTAACCATATAGGGGAACTATCACAGTTGTCTTTTCATAGTAGCAGGGTATGGTGTGAGAACATACACACACATAGAGAAAGTAGATCCACGTCATGGGACAACAACATGAAGGGGATGCCTACAAGATGTGGTGCCAGCAAAAGCCAAGAGCAGAACCAGATACTCACAATTGAGATGATAATGGGGAAAATAGTATTATTAAATAGAGTATGGATGTGCATAGAAGTGATCTGGGACTCTCATACATGCTACCCTATTCCTCTACTTAAAATTATGCATTTATATCATGATCATTTAATTCATATTATCCAAGCCATTAGATCATTTCACTCATCATTTTCAACCTATCGATGAGTATTTTTTGTACTTCTCAACTTCTTATTCAACTTCCACTGATATAGACATCTTTGGTGAACATGTTGGGAGAATCTGGTATACTAGATTGATGATATTTCGTGCATTCAATCTACATCATTCATGCAAGATTTTTTTTGAAGAAAGTGATACTCCTGAGAATGATATATAGTTTTAGACACTTTCATGCACCTGGAGGCATGGTTGAGTTCAAGATTTAAAAATAAGAAAAAGTATGAGATTATAATAGTATGTATGTGAGTTTTCTACCACAAAGGAGGGGTTCGAATATGTAGAAGCTTTATTCCTTAAAACTCCATGTTATGTGGTTTTGAAATACACTGAGATCTTTAGTGTTTTAAAAAAATTCCTGAATATGAATTATTTATATTATTTTGATTTGGTGAAATGCAGACTAAAGGTAGTGAACATGGACTATAAATATTTATATCTTAAACCAGATTTGTGTTGAAGTTTTTGAGAATCTATCATTTTCACAAAGAAAACAAAGCACTGTGAGACCTCTTTGTTATGTATATAAGTGAGACCATGGGTTTTCATAACTAATCAAAGGAGGATATACCATATAATTTTGTGTATTTGATGAACCAAAGTCAGTAACATGCTATGATATGCATTAAGGAATATTGCGCACCTAATTTGATCTTTTTCTCATCACTTGTGCAATGAATAAAAGATTGAAGTGTGCTCCTACATACATGAGGAAGAAATTTCATGAAGGATAAGATGATAAACCGCACACCTATTCTAGTTTGTGTGATGAATATAGAAAATTTTTGAAGGAAGAAGGATAACTCAGGAATTCACACTTTCATGTAGCTTCACTAAACAGTATATGCATTGAGAACTCAAGAAACTTGCATAAAATAGTTTGGGTAAAATACACAAGGATTCTAGAAGAGAGATAATAAATAGAATTGATAAAGTGTCACATAAAATAATGAAAATAAAAAATGGTCGTGTTCAAAGTTCATTTACTATGAATCATTACATGCATGCATGAATTGAGTTGATAATTTGAATATGGGTTATTCTGAGTTATGAAAGTTTATACTTGCATAAAATATTATTATAATGAATAATAGTTGAGGCTAGGAACTTCATCAATATAAGGAATCAGAAGAACCTGAGCAAGACATGAAAACCCATATAAGAGGCTGTTGAAGTTCTTGAATAAGTGTACATGAGAAAGACAATTGATCCAGCGATCTCATGGGAGAATATCAAGTTCAAGTGTTGTAGAAGAAACCAAGAGAATATAGAGATATTATTATCATTGGATGAAAATATTATGAAGGATTTTGTGACTAGGGTTTCAAACTAGTCACTAAATAAGATATTGTAGTAGTGGTGTATAATTGATTTATGGGGAATTATAGTTGGGGTGTCTAACCAACTGATGTTTTAATCACATTAAAGATATAGTGAAGAATACATGTTGGGGGGGTCTAACCAACATGACAAGGAGTGGATTTTATGCCAAAACTTGTAAATATTGTGTGTTTCTATTACTTTTATTATTACTTATCATGAGTTGAGGTTGTGAGACATTATTCATAGGATCTAGAAATTTAAAAAGTTCAAGATGTTGAATTAAAAAGAAAAGAATTTATAAAATTTAACCACTGATTGACCCCCCTCTCAATGGTCAATCCATCCTAGGGATGTACATGCACCAACATGGCATGCAAAGTAAAAAAGTGTGTTATCAAAGTACCACATTGTGTGATCGCATGTGATAATGGACAACGTGGTGCATCATCCCCCACAGGATTATTTGTTTACTTTATCATTTTTGAATAATGAAAAAAAATTCCCCTAATGATGTTTATCCCACTCCAACCAACTTTTTGATGTGGGATTATAAAAAAATTCCCCTTTAAAATACAAATAAACCATTTTTAAATATTTTTAAAACATTAAAAATCCAACAATCCCTTACCATTTTAAAATATTTAAAAATACCTTTTGAAAATAAAATATCATAATCTCTTGGAAATAACTTGTATAAATAAATTTATCTCTTTTTTTGAACCATTATATAGTAAAGATAAATCAAATCTAAATAGAGAAAAAATAAGACACTACCTTCAACATGTAACTCTTATTATTTTCTGAATTCATCTAATAAAAGTTTTTTCAAATTCATCAATTCTTCATATACTCCTAGACACCATTATGACTATGTGTCACTTATTATTTCATGAATGTTTTAGAGTCAAAGTCATAATATATTTGGATTATACTCACTCCTATATTTATATAGGTGAACCAAAAAGTATTCTCATGTTTCAATACTTTTTTGATTTCTTTGGTTCATTAAGAGTTTTAAACTCACCCTCCATTTCTGATGGGATCCAATAACCATTTTCCTAGGATATAATATACCTTCATTTTTTCCTTCACACATATGATATAATTTCCTACATTAAATTTATATATGTAAAGTTATCACATATTAAGTTGAGGTCTTATCATTGGAGATTTTTTTCCAGGGAATTTAGACCCATCCCTAAGAGTGTTTGGTACACCAACTCCCTTAAAAGTCCCTTCATTTTTTGATCCACAAACTTTCTAATAAATCTAACAAATTCCATAGTTATGATATCATTTTGTATCAACTACCTCACATAGCTATGTCAGACCAATGTGTCCAAATTTTTCATTATGAGTATTTTTATATGCCCTGGCCAGTATTGTTTAACTATAATAATGTATATAAACTAGTTACATCACCATAGGACCTAATGGTAGATTTGATAAAGTGATCTAATCTGTACCACTTCTTTTCCAGTTGTTTCTAAATAAATAAACCTAGAATTCATAGTGGAGTTCGTCATACAAATCTATTTCTTCTATCCTAAAGAGATCACTCAACCTTTTAGTCTAAAAACTCAACCACTCATAGAAGCATGATCCTCCATATTATTAATATATATTTCATAATAAAAAACTTCTAACACTATTGGGTTTCCACTATAAAATCTACAGTAATCCATAGTACTCAAAATAGATTTGAGTACTCTTTTAACTACATCTCATTGTGCATAAACTGTATTACTTGTATACCTACTCGCCTTTCCAATAGAAAATGCAATATCAAGTATTTTTCTTGTCATGACACAAATGAGACACCTGACCACCCTCAGATATTCTAGTTTAGAAACTTACCTACCAAGATTTGGTGGCATCCTACTCCCATAAGCATATGGGGTAGAAATAGGTGAACAATCAAATTGTTTGAACCGCTTGAAGAAATTTTCAATATAATGGGATTGAGAAATAAAAAAAATCTTATACCTGAAAATATTAATTCAAAAAATGACATTATCTTCACCTAAGTATTTTATATCAAAGTGTATAGATAAAATAGACTTATCCTTGTTTACTTTATTCATTTCAGTTCCAAAATATTATCATGTCATCAACATATAAAAAAATAACCACACCATTATTATTATAGAACCTACTATAAACACATTTATCAACTTGGTTAACTAAATATCAATATGATAAAATTACTTCATTAAATTTCTCCTGACACTGTTTTGGAACATTTTTAAACCATATAGGAATCAAACTAATTTTCAAACCTTCTTTTATTTTCTAGGTACTATGAATCAATTTGGTTGGTCCATATATATCTCTTCATATAAATCACCATTTAATAATGTTTTTTTAACATCCATTTGGTGAATTTTAAAATTATATATGGAATCTAAATGGATAATAATTATAAGATAATCATTCCTTGCCACATGAGCATAAGTATTGAAATAATCAATTCCTTTCTTTTGAGTAAACCCTTTGGCTTCCAATCTGGATTTATATATTTCAACTGTAACATCAAATTTTAGTTTTCTTCTAAATACTCATTTACATCCTATTAGTTATGAACCTTGAGAAAGATCAACTAATATCCAAGCATTATTCCCAATTATAGAGTCCATTTGACCATTTATAACTTCATTCCAAAGAGATTCATTTGAATATTACATAACATATTTGAAAGTTTTTTTATTAGACTGTACATTAATAAAAATCATAGTTTTTATAATAATACTATCAATAATCCCTTCCAAAAATTACATATATAAATCATATCCATACTTCTTGGGTATCCAAGGTTTTTTAATTATTTGAACCTCCTCGGTCATACTTTTTTTTATTCTAGCTAGATTCCTCTATGGTAAACCTAAATTCATCAAATATATCATCTCTTGATTCAATAAATATGTTAACAATTACTAAATAATTAGATTATATAACCATGAATATATAATATTTTGAATACCCTACATATCCAAGATATATAATATCAATACGTATTTTACCCAACATTCCCCTTTTAGGTTCAAGTACTCTTATAATTGTGTAAAATCCCTAAACCTTTAAATAATTGAGTTTTGGTTTCCTATTCTTCCATAATTCATATGGACTCATAGACTTCCATTTTGTGAGAACTCTATTTATGATGTGATGAAAGTTAATAATGAATCTCCCCAAAATCCTCTTGAGGGGCCCGGGATAGATATCATGGTATTAACCATTTCTATTAATGTTTTATTCCTTCTCTCAGTTACACCACTTTGTTGAGGTGTATATGGATCTATCACCTCATGTATCATACTTAGGGATTCAAATAATGAAGAACTATAATATGATCTGCCTTTTTCATATTAAATGTATTTAATTGTAAGACCACTGTTGGTTGGAGTGGATACTCAAGAGGGGGGGTGAATTGAGTTCCTATTAAAAAAATTTGTTTAAAAGATTTATATTGAAATCCCCCAATTCATAAAACAAGTTAAACTATAGTGAATTTATAAAGATTATAAGTCTTCAATTAGTTTCATAGAGATTGATTATTTCTCAGTTAACTTAATCTGAATATTAAGTTAGCTTTTGAAACTAACTTACTGGTTCACAATAATTACAAACACTTGCTAGTTCAACTATCAGAGTTACTTTAAAACAGATTTGAATTTCAAAGTAATTAGTAGCGGAATATTGAAAATAATTTAAAATAAAATAAGATGCACAGCAGTTTTAACCAAGAGGTTCAGTCTCAATATGAGACTTATTCCTCTCAAACAGTTTATATATAACTTTGATCCACACCCTAGATCAGGGTTTACAATAGTACTCAGACTGTCCAGGTCCTCAGACCTCTACCACAGTTCTACGTGAGAAAGTAACAACAACAGCACATAGGTTGTCCAGGTCCTCATACCTCTACCACAATTATACGTTGGATACACAAAGGTATAAAGAGTTTGGTGTGAGGATTTCAGTATCCTCTAGTTCAGCTTAGGAGTCAGTGTGTTTCCAAACAGACAGAATCACACACACTGCTCGTAATGTAATAAAAATGATCACAGTAGAGAAATAATATGGAGATGAGTTTAGAATGCTCTTGTGTGATGTTGATGCAGCTCTAGACTCCTTTGGATTGAAGCAGATGAAGCTTTGAGTCCTTATCTGGATGTTTTCTAGAAAACAGAGTGTCGTGGTTCTGTTCCTTTACTTCTAGTATAGGTGTTCATCTTGAATGTGAGAGTATTCCTTTCAGCACTTGAACCTCCTCTTGAACTTCTGTTCTTGATGTGTATGAGTTTTATTTGAGTTCTTCGTGTGTTCTTCTTGTATATATCTTTGTGCATTCTCTATGTCACGCACTTTATATGCAGCTTTGATATTCCTTTTATAGCTCATGCGGTGGTTCGACATAATTCATGATTACTTCTGCAGGTACGAGGTACTGTTCCCTAACATCCAACAAACATCATTAATTAATTTTAGACATAAGGCATGATTACTTCTGTAGGTACGAGGTACAGTTTTCTGATATCCAAAAAACATCATTAATTAATATCAGTTGCATTAAAAGAAAAAAATATGACCATTTCTAATAAACAAACAGAGAGATAGAGTTTAGAGAAACAGTGACTAGTTTCTATCGGTAGCTATTTGTATTAGTGAACTTGTAGCGGTGAACTTGTAATGGTAGGTCTTGCATCGGTATCTGTTACTCTCTGTAAGGGTATCTTACTTGTATCGGTAGCTCCATGTGTAGCAGTAGCTCCTTGTATCAGTAGCTCCAACTGTCGGTAGCTCTTCATAACGGTGAACTTCTTTCGGTAGCTCTTCCTCGCTATCAGTAGTTGTTAACATCGGTAGCGGTAGCTCTCTCTATTAGTAGCTTCCTCTATCGGCAGCTCCATTCTATCGGTAGCTTGTATCAGTGACCTTGTCTATCAGTAGACTTAGTCTATCGGTGACCTTTTCTTATCGGTAGATATGTCTGTATCAGTGTCTTTAAAACTCGAATGCTTATAAAGTATATATTCTATGCAATTCATTTCTAGAATGAGTTAGTTATCAAGATTAATCATCGGTAAACATTTATAATCATAAATAAACATTGAATAACATATTCCAATGATATGATATGATCATTTTGATATTCATATCAACTTATTAGTATGATGACATAACTTGAAAGTATAATTAATATATAGATATAAATTATTTGGGATTATCAAATTATATCTAAACATAATTGATATTATCAAAATAGGTTATTCCAACAATCTCCCCCTTTTTGATAATCACAAATTATGGAATTATAATCCAGAATAAACTTTAATGAATCAGATTAAAATACATCTAATGGAATTTCTCAGTTTGTTCAGATCATAACTCTCAAATATATCAGAGTTAAACTATGGAAAAACATAAGAGTAAAAATAAATAGAATATATATTTTCCCCAAAGATACATATTATAATTTTCTCCCCCTTAGTGTAATTTCTCCCCATATTATAATTTTTCTCCCCCTTTGTGATTATAAAAAAGAGAAAAAACAATGGTTCAGAGCATAAAATAAGAAGAGATAAAACAGACATTTTCATTTCACATGAGATAGTACAAAAGTAATACAAGATGTACAAAGATTCCTATCAAATGTCCTAGCCAATAATCAATAAACCTCCTCAATAGGTAATTTGGATTTGTTTTTGGGATCAGAAGAGGATTCAGGCTTGGTAGGCATAGGTGGAGGCTTGGGAACACTAATGATGGTCAAAGGTGGTTGAGCGACTGAAACACTGTCAGGCCTATAATGGGTACTCATTTGTGTAATCATAGGAGTAAGACTTTTGATAGCTTGATATGGAGTCAAATGAGGTGTGGAAGTAGACTGACCAGAGGTAGGCAGGGCTGGAGGTACAATAATAGGGGTATTTTCTACATGCAGAAAGGGCAGTAAGAGATTCCTGAAATCTATGATAATACCTCCCCCTCTCTCCATGACAGATATGAAATCATCCTTGTTCTCCATAAATTTTTCCAAAGCAGGGGTCAACTCCCTGAGCTTACTAACTTGTTCTTTGAAGGCTTGAGTAACTGGTGGCAGTTTTAGATTCTCTAACAGCAGCTTGAAATGATTTGTTAACTGATGTTTGGTGTACACTCTCTGAAAATAGTAATCAATTTTTTCTTTGATTTCCTTCTAGGCTGCAGTAGTATCTCTCATATATTCCTGAACGATTTTTCTGATATCCCTGGTGGTAGTAATCACTTGAGAATCAGATTAGCTACTGGCACTAACTTAACCAAGTTCTTCTTTCAACGTAGATCTAAACTATTCAACATCAACTGAAACTCTGGAGGTACCAAGAGGTTTTATAACAAAAACTACTATTTATTTGAATGATTATGTCAAACTACTTATCAAATTTTTCACAACAAAATCCTGAGTACTGACATGTGTTTTTATGGTCTTATTAAAATCTTCAAACACATATACAAACTATTTCACTACACCTCGAATGTAGTTGATGTAAGTATCAACTTGAGATTTAGAACTCATGAAGGTGACAAATGAAGCAACATATTGCTTCAATGAATCAACAGTCTCTTTCAAACTTTTAACTTGATTTTAACATTCTTTTACTTCATCCATCACTTCTGTCACAACACTTTACATAACACTTCCCAGAGAAGATACCAAATAACTTTCCATGTTACTTATCTCTTTAAAAAAACAGGTTTTCAATTCAGATTTCAGTGCCTTAAGATCTTCTTTTCTCACAATGTCTTCAGGCAGAGCTAGAGGAGCTACTGGTTGAGCAGTAACTTCCTCTGAGAAAATATCATAAGACACGGGATGCCTTATAATGGGTGTCTCATCATCAGAATCAGTATAGTCTAGTCTCAATACAACAAATCCTAGATCCACAGACCAATCTTCCACTTCATAGGTCACAAAAACCGATCCTATCCTTACAAGTTGCTCCCCCTCAACCTGAGCTTCCATCACTATAGTTACAGTAGCACCAGCAGCCTTATTGGGTACTTCCTCTTTAGAAGAGTCATCTACAACCATATTCATATTCAAGCTAGGTTGCATAGGCTGGGGTATGTCAGCAATAGGTACTGGTCTGTCTACTTCAAGAATCTACTCAACAGGCATAATAGAGTTCTCAATCATAGGACTGAGACTCAAATAGGTACTTCCATTATCATATACTTATTCCTCTTCATCATCACTATTATTGGAATCTGGAGCAGTCTCCCTATGATCTGATCTAGTTAGGTCTTCCTCATTTACATAGATTTCTTCAACAGTTTCTCCTTGAAATGCTTCCCTTCTAGGTAGGGTCACAGGTGAACTTGCCTTTCCACATGATACCTTTTCAGCAGCTGGGCTTGGAGGAAAATCAGGATCCCATCCATCTTCTATAGAGGTATCCTCCTCAGAATCATCATCACTGTATTGAGTTTCTTCCTCATCAGGTCCTAGACCTAGATCTCTCTTATCTCTTGGCCGATTTGGATGCTCAACAGGGTTAAATTTATCGTAAATTTTCTCACCGTCATTTACCCATTCCATTTTCCATGGGTTCTATCCAATCTTCATGTACTTACAAACTATTTTTGTAATATAAAATTTGTCTCTTACAAACATTGTCTCATCCTGAGACTCATCCAGTCCTTTTACCTTGATCATCAAAGAGATCAGCTTTGCAAAGAATAGAGAATTTTTTTTCGATTTTGTCCTGGTCATATCTTCGATTTGAATCATCAAAAGCCTACACAAATTCACGTTGACACCATGACTTATCATATACAACAATAATATATCTTGGAATCTGAGGTTTGAAAAATCCTCTCTTCGTGGACTTAACACATGCTGTATAAATTTGAACAACAACCGGTTTTCTCCATCCATTTCTGTAGCAACTACTTTTCTTGGTGTGCCATCTCCATTAAGCTCTTCCAAAGCAGTTTCATACTCAAAAATGTATCTAGTGGGAGGTACTGACTTTGATAAATATCCAAACTCACCCTCGTGTGGAACTTTCAAGCACTCAACCCATTCAATGGAAGAAAAAGATATTATCTTGTCATTCACTACTAATGCCATTCTGTTCTCACTTTCATATTTCTCAAAACGAACAAACTTATAGAATTCCTTTACCAATTTCATATAATAAGTACCATTATTATTCGCAAAACATTTAATCAACCCTTGTTCCTCCAAAATCATTAGAATCAGATATTTTCTAGTTAGGAGCCATTCTGCACAGAGTTCTTTCTCGATTACGATATTTCTATCCAGTAAGTGCAGGTTCACTGCACTCTTCTCATGACTTATTCCACTGCCACTACCTTTAGATCCTTCTTTATACCTATTTTCACTCAGTTCATCACCTTCATCTCTGACTACCAGCCTTTTTACTCTTTCCATTTCCAAAATGAAGAACTTAGGGTTCGCAAGAAATGTGGGGGTTCGAGAAGTAAGGTTTTAAGAGAATAGAGTTTGTGGTGAATTGAAACGTGACTTATACTTAATTTTTATCATTTAGGAATCGAGATGTAATAAAAAGAAATACATTAAAAATAATAAAGTTTTCCAAAAAAACATGAAATCCAGATAGCGCAAAAACATATCGGTGACAACTACTGGTGATAATCCTAATGGTGAGGTCTCTCTAACGGTGAGGTTTATCTATCGGTGAGGTTTCACTGATGGTGAGGTTTCTCTAACAGTGAGGTTTCACTAATGGTGAGGTTTCACTAACGGTGAGGATTTTCTATTAGTGAGGTTTCTTTAATAGTGAGGTTTCACTAACGGTGAGGTTTAACTGACGGTGAGGTTTCATTGACGGTGAGGTTTAAGGAAAGTTTATCATTCTTAACTCATGTCTAATGTAACTTATCCTTTCTGAACTTAAAGGCTTGGTGAATATGTTAGCTAATTGATGTTCAGTGCCTATAAATTCAAGAGTAATATCACCCTTTTGATAATGATCCCTCAAAAAGTGATGTCTTACATCAATGTGCTTTGTCCTAGAGTGAGATATAGGATTCTTAGAGATATTGATCGCACTAGTGTTATCACAGTTTATAGATACATGCCTAAATTGATATTCATAGTCCAATAAAGTATGTTTCATCCACAAAATTTGTGCATAGAAACTACCAGTATCTATGTATTATGCTTCAGTAATAGACAATGCAACAGAATTCTACTTTTTACTACTCCATGATACTAAGGACTTACCTAGAAAGTGACATGTTCCAGAAGTACTCTTCTTATATAACTTGCAACCAGAAAAATCAACATCTTAATATCTTATTAAATCGAATGATTGTCCTTTTGGATAAAATAATCCTAAATTAGTAGTATGTTTAAGATATTTGAAAATCCTTTTAACAGCAAGCAAGTGTGACTCTTTTGGATAAGCTTGAAATCTTGCACACATACACACACTAAACATAATATCTAGTCGACTAGTAGTAAGATAAATTAAACTCCCAATCATACCTCTATAATTGGTTTGATCCACTGGTTTCCCAGTTTCATCTGCATCCAATTTACAATTTGTACTCATAGGTGTATCACTTTCCTTATTACTATCCAAGCCAAAACGTTTTAAAATATCCTTTATATATTTACTTTGATTTAAAATAATACCATTTTTATTTTGAAAAACTTGAAATATAAGAAAATATTTGAGTTCTACCATTAAACTCATTTCAAATTCACTTTGCATACTCTTTGAAAAATCAATACATAAAGCATTTTTAGAAGATATGAAAATAATATCATCAACATTGATTTGTACTATCAAAACATCTTTGGAAATCTTTTTGATAAAAAGAGTTGGATCAAAAATCCCTTTAATAAATCCTTTTTGAAATAATAAAATTACTAAGTCTATCATAACAAGCTCATGGAGCTTGTTTTAAACCATACAAAGCTTTATAAAGTTTAAAAACTCGATTTGGAAAATGAGGATTAGTAAATCCAAGTGGTTATTAAACAAAAACATCTTCAATTATAAAACCATTTAGAAAAGCACTTTTAACATCCATTTGATAGAACTTGAAATTCAGATGAGCAGCATAACCAAGTAGGATTCTAATAGCTTCTAACCTAGCTATAGGTGCAAAGGTTTACTCATAGTCTATTCCTTCTTCTTGACTATATCTGTGTGCAGCTAACCTAGCTTTGTTTCTAACTATATTCCCAGATTCATCAACTTTATTTCTAAAAACCCATTTAGTGCCTATGGTCAACGTGTCCTTAGGTCTGTCTACTAATTCCCAGACATTGTTTCTTTCAAATTAATTTAACTCTTCTTACATAGCCATTACCCAAAATTTATCATTGATAACATAATTGATATTTTTAGGTTCTGACTATGAAAGGAAGGCTTGATGTTCAACATGATTTCTTAGAGAAGCTCTAGTTTGTGTTCCTCTATCTAAATCTCCTACAATAGCATCTAAAGGATGGTTTTTAAGGGTCCTAGTTGTTCTAGAAAAATTAGGGCTAGAAATTTCAGGTTCATTTACAGGTTCGGGTTCAACAGAAACAGGTTCTGGAAAATTTTCAGAACTGGTTGTCTTAACAACATGTTCACTGTTTTTGTCATTAAGGTTTAGAATTGACATATCTTCTTTAAGATTTTCAAGAGGGGTCTTAGGTTGATGTGGATCAATTTCATCAAATTTGATGTGTACAGATTCTTCCACACATTTGGTCCTCTTATTAAATACTCTATAAGCTTTTCTAGATATAGAATAACCTAGAAATATTTCTTCATCACTTTTGGATGCAAACTTATCAAGATTATCTTTAGTATTGAGAATAAAGACTTTGCAACCAAAAACTCTAAATTAACTAACTTTATGCTTCCTATTATTCCACAGTTCATAAGGGGTCTTTTTAAAAACAGGTCTAATAAAGACACTATTTATAATATAACAAGTTGTATTTTAAAACTTCAGCCCAAAAGTAAACAGGTAAGTCATACTCATTGAGCATAGTTAATGCAATTTCCTGAAGGGTTCTGTAATGGCCCGGATCTCTCCGGCCCATTCCTTTGTCAAAAAGAAGGTCAAGAAGTGTTTTGGAGGGTAAAATGGACCTTTCCCACACTTTCCAGAATTTTGAAACTACACGCCGTGTAGTTTGAGTACACGTCGTGTACCCCCTTTCCGGGTATACCCCATGTTGCAGGCCGTGTCCTCGCCATGTGAAGTAAATGAGTACACTCCATGTAGTGTAACTACATGTCATGTACCACCTTGCTGGGTATACCCCGTGTTGAAGGTCGCGTCCTTACTGTGTGAAATAATTGGTGCACGTCGTGTGTCCAGTTCTACACACCGTGTAGTCCTTCCCCGCGTACGCGTTACCAATCAATGATCGTGTGTCGTGTTGGAGCCGTGTCCTTGTCGTGTGCAATAAATGGGTACACACCGTGTGTCTAAACTACACATTGTGTAGTCCTTCCCCGCGTATGCGTTACCCTCAAACCGTGTGTTGACCAGTCAACGTCCGTGGAGCCGTGTTGGAAGCCGCGTGGAGACCGTGTGAAATAATTGAGTACACGCCGTGTATCATAAAGTACACGCCGTGTACTTTTGCTTTTCTCGCCTATAAAATGAGGGGTCCCCTCCTCCTTTCAACTCACTCCTCTCCTCCCCTTTCCTCTGAGTAGAGTTCTCCCAAGAGACTCGAAGGCTCTTTCTTCTATAACTTCTTCGTCTGAGCTCCGATTTATGATCCGGTAGTGGCCACGGGATCGTAACGACGAGGCGGAACTTCCGAGCTTGTATCCTTTGTCTTTACTTCGGGCTTTCCTTTCCGACTTCCACCCGAGGAGGTTTTTTCGGGACTCGAAAGAAGTGACGGACGCCGACGAACGTCTTCTAAGGTTGATCCGGGGGAGCATTGCGATCAGAACCTGTTGAGGTAGGGATTTTACCTTCGTCTCTCTAATTTTTGCATCATGCGGGGTGGGTATCCACTTGTTTTCATGAGAAACAGTTGAACCATTAAATGAAGATAACAAATGGTTAAATAATGGGGTTGGGAAGTTTGTGTTTGTTGTTACTTTACTTTTTATATCCTGTGATATTATGTTGTGAATTGAATGAGCTTCTACCTACTGAAAATCACGGTCGTTGGGGGCCTTTGCTTACACAATTAAATTTTGCCCTCTCCTTCTGGATTTTCTTATGGATGGAAACTTTGTGGAATGTGGAAATCGGTTAATCACGTAAAGTTGGCTGTTTAAAATCTAGAACCCTTGTGTGATCACCCCGGTTAAACAAAAACGGAATAATGAACATGTGGGTGTTGTCTTAGATACGTGGCATGTGATGGGGGTGTTTTTTGGGTTGTTGTGGATAGGTTGAGCAGCGGGGCTTCGGATGGCTTGGTTGTGGGTTGGTGTAAATGTTGTGTTAGTAACGGGAAGCGGGGCTACGATAAGTGGTATTAAAGGGATAATGATGTACGGGTTTTGGTGCGTTTGTGGTTATGGTGGTTGGCAGTGGGGCTGCAGGGATGGTTTGAATATGAACGGACTATGGGTTGTGAATAATAAATAAAAAGTGGAAGATTTAATGAATGGTGGGTCATGGAAATAGAACGGGATTAATAATCAATGGGGTTGGTTGGTTGATAAGAAGGGCTTGGTTGCGTTGCTTGTGTTTTCCTAACTTGATTTGTGGATGGCAGGGATATGTTTTAAGAACGATTGATGTGGTTGGTTGTGGATAGTTGCCCAGTAGTTAAGGAACTAAATAAACTAATTATACTGAAACGTGTAAACCTAAATGGGGTTGGGGTTGTTTGTTGTATGCATGCTTTGTAGTATCATTACCGAGGCGCGTGCTTAGTTTCTCTATTTAGAAGCCATAGGTTGGGCTGTGTGTTTGGTATATATATATCTATATCTTTTGTATTTTATCGCACCCCACCCATGTTGAGCACTTAGTGCCGAACACTCCCATTTCATGGGAGAGGGTGCTTTCCCTTAGTTACTATCTCCTTCCTGCTCCTTCTCCCCTAGGTTGTGATGGCTTGAGGTGACCTTACACCAAAGACTCTTCGAGTAGGTTTCGATTGGGGTGGCTTTATCCCAAGACTCTTCGGGCAGGTTTTACTGTTTCACAAGAATCTTCGGGATGAGGCCCGGGTGTGTGCGGGCGGGATACGTGGTAGTGAGGCCCAGGTGTGTGCGGGCGGGATACGTGGTTGTGAGGCCCAGGTGTGTGTGGGAGGGATATGTGGTAGTGAGGCCCAGGTGTGTGCGGGCGGGGAGAGTGTGGCAGCTTCAGGACGTTTGCCGTTAGGAAGAGCAGCTAACTAAAGGGAAATGGTGTGGGGTACCCAATACTCTTGTTCCTATATACTACTACCTATTGTGATTGTGTTTTTTGTGAATGTGGCTGGTGAGGTTGGGTGGATAGAATTCCTTACTAGGTTTCTTCTGTTGTTCTCACGGGACATTAGGACGTCCCCCCACTTGTGCACGAGAGCTTTAGGTTTCCCTACTGAGTATACTTGTATGCTCACCCTACGTTTACTTTCAGGTTTCCAGGAGGACTACCAGGGTCATGCGGGACCCTACTAGTCAGACAGTTGGAGTTTTTGCAGTTGTTGTACTCTTGTTTTCTTTTGGTATTGTACTTTGAGCTTTCTTGTATTTGTACCTTGTTATAAAATTGTTTAAACATGCATATGGGCTTGGTTTGGGTTTATTTCTATACATTTGTTCTTTTGCTTTTTGGTGGTTGACTTGTCCTATTTCCCGATCCTAAAATAATAAAAAGGGTAATGCCTCCCATATTTTTGAAAACTCATACCCTTGGTGCTAGTCGCCACCCCGGGGCCTACTGGAGGCGGGACTCAGGGGTCATTATCTCCCTTTCACCATTGCCAGCTCAGGATGGGCATCTTTGCTGGGAGGGGGTCGTGACAGAATGGTATCAGAGCAGATGGTTGAGAGATAGGATGGAGTCTGAAGTTAGGCACAGTGAGGATTTCATGGGATGGTAGGGTAACAATGTTAGTTAATCTTGGTGTGTGACATAGGCCAGGGAAGACCGGCTAGGACACAGGATTTTTAGGGCCCCCCATGATCCGATGCAAGGACTCTAAGCCTACCGAACGACCAAGTGAGACTACATTGATTGCAGGGTAGAGACCCTAGGGAAGGTACATGCATCATCATGATTGTGTTTTACTTGATTTGGGTGTTCTGGGAAAGAAATTGAAATAAAATGATAAAATAAAACCTTGAGATTTTCCTTACTACTTGGGCTTAGGCGATTCTTGTTTACCGTACAGCTATGGCACCTGGACGTCATCCCCGGGTGGCTCATACGGCTGAGGCCCAGCAGATTCAGGCGGTCGATCAGCTGAGGATTGACTGAGAGGAGGAATATAGCCAGTGACAGAAGACTCTCCGTTCTTTTCAGCGGCAGACCCTCAAGAAGTACGAGGGTAGTACATCGGATACGGAGACAGAGGGGTGGCTTGAGGAGCTAGGGATCGCTTTTACCTTGATTTGTGCTCTGAGGGAGTACTGGGTTCCCCTAGCAGTCAGTCAACTGAGAGGTGCGGCGCGATATTGGTGGACGCTCTACCTCAGAGAGAGGATAGAGGCAGAGGTTCCATGGGCTGACTTTGAGAAGTAATTCCGAGAGGAATTCCTTTCTTCCATGATCAAGGCGGAGAATCGGCAGGAGTTACTCTCCCTTCAGCAGGGGAGTATGTCAGTACGAGATCTGGGGATCAAGTTCAAGGATCTCTTGCGCTTTTCTCCGGATCTCTTTCCGAATAAGGAGTCTCGGGCGAGACGTTTGGAGGAGGCGTTTCGTCCTTCGCTCTAGTATGTTGTCACCCCCTTCACCCTCCTGACGTACTTGGCGGTACAGAAGAAGGCAGAGGTTGTAGAGAGGATGCACTCACTGGGAGGTGCACCCCGAGAGTGGATCCAGCTGGGCTCGTCGAAGGGGAAGGCAGTCAGCAGCAGGTCTCCTTCGACGGGACCTTCTAGGTTCAGGCCAGTGGGGAGCAGGCCCCAGCAGTTCCAGTTTAGATCTTCGGGTCCTCGTCCCTTTTTCACGAGCCCAGGACCGAGGTGTTTTTCTTGTGGAGGTTTCGGGCACGTTCAGAGTCAGTGCCCAACCCGAGCTCAGTACGGTGGAGGTGGGCAGGTTCAGCGCCCACCTCAGCAGCCCCAGTTGCCAGCGAGGCCCTTCCAGCAGCAGCAGGACCATGCTCCTCCGAGGGCAGACTTTGCGGGAGGAGGCCGACCTCAGGGTGCTCCTCAAGGACCTCAACCAGGGCATGGTCGGGGAGGTGGATGACATCAGATAGGCAGAGGAGTTGGGCGTGGACAGTTGCACGCAACAGAGTTGACAGCTCCGGCAGTACCAGAGGTGGTGCGAGGTACGATTTGTTTGTTCAGCACTCTTGTTTCTGCTTTGTTTGATTTGGGCACTTTTCACTCCTTTGTTGCACCTGGTCTAGCCCATGCTTTGGGACTAGACGTAGAGATAATTTATGTACCACTGGTGCTGAGTACACCAGTTGGAGTCCAGACCAGCATATCTTGTGTTTTCCGGGGATGTGGGCTGACGTTGGGACCACATCGATCTAGTGGGGACTTTCTTCTGTTATATATGCAGTCATACGATGTCATCCTAGGCATCGACTGGTTGTTTTTTGTTAGTGTCATTATCGACTACTTCTGGAGAAGAGTCGTGTTCTCCAACGTGGACGGGCAGCGTGTAGCTTTTGTTGGCGAGAGGAGCTATCAGGTGGGAAGCCGGCATGTGAAGCCTCTCTTTTCCTTGTTAGGCGGGTTATCAGTGGTTCCAGCTAATACAGAGATGATGGATGTCCCAGAGGTTGTTGGGGAGTTCCTCGATGTTTTTCCTGAGGTGGTTGTGACTCTACCCCCCCGACGTGACGTTGAGTTTGGGATAGACTTACAGCCTGTTGCCCGTCCGATTTCGATGGCCCCTTATTGGATGGCACCTTTGGAGTTGCGAGAGTTGTGGATTCAGATTGACAATCTGATGGAGAAGGGTTTTGTTCGACCCAGCGTATCGCCATGGGGTGCTCCAGTTTTGTTCGTGAAGAAGTCATATGGTGGTCTCAGACTATGCATAGACTACCGAAGGTTGAACCAGGTAACGGTCAAGAACTGCTATCCCCTCCCAAGGATAGATGATCTCTTCGACAAACTAAGGGGAGCAGGTTGGTTTTCCAAGATTGATCTACGATCTGGATATCATCAGCTGAGGGTAAAAGACAGTGACATCTCGAAGATGGATTTCAGGTGCAGTTATGGGCACTTCGAGTTTGTGGTGATGCCGTTTGGAGTTACGAATGCACCGGCTGTGTTCATGGGACTTATGAACTTTGTCTTCTGGGAGTTTCTGCACCGGTTCATCGTTGTGTTTATCGATAACATCTTGATCTACTCAAGGCCAGAGGAGGAGCACGTTGAACATCTCAGGGCGGTCTTGGAAGTCCTTCGACACCACCAACTTTATGGGAAATTGTCGAAGTGTAAGTTCTTGACACAAGAAGTACACTTACTTGGGCACGTGGTGTCTCAGCATGGAGTTTCAGTGGACCCGTCGAAGGTGGAAGCAGTTGTTTCTTGGGCAGCACCCAAGAACATGGCAGAAGTTTGTAGTTTCCTGAGGTTAGCAGGTTACTATCGGAGGTTCGTTTTGGACTTCTCTCGAGTTGCTGCTTCATTGACAGCTTTGACGAGGAAGAACCAGGTCTTCCTATGGATCGAACTATGCCAGAAAGCTTTTGATTACCTGAAGGAGAAGTTGTCCAGTGCTCCCGTACTCAGGTTTCCAGAGGAAGGGTTGTTGTATGAGGTGTTTTGTGATGCTTCTGGCCTTGGTTTGGGGTGCGTGCTGATACAGAAGAAGGTGTTGATCTGTTATGGGTCTAGGAAGTTACGCCCTCACGAGCGTAACTATTCCACCCATGACCTAGAGCTTGCAGCAGTAGTGTTCGCACTGAAGTTGTGGCGACATTACCTCTTTGGGGAGCACTTTGTGGTCTTCTCAGATCACAAGAGCCTGCATTATATCTTCTCCCAGCGTGATCTGAACCTGTGGCAGCGGAGATGGGTCGAGTTTCTCCAAGACTATGACTTTGAGATCTCTTACATTGAAGGTAAGGGAAACATTGTGGCTGATGCCCTGAGCAGGAAGTCGCATTAGGAAGTAGTTTGGGAATCCACTGATGCTTGGAAGGTGATGGGAGAGTTGGCTGCCCTGCACTTGGATGCCAGGGTAGAAGGTGTTAGAGGCTATTTGTTTCAGATGACGGTGCAGTCCTCCTTATTGAAGTAGGTGGAAGAGTCTCAGTGGGGGGACTCTGAGGCGGAAGTGATGTGGGATCGTGTCGATCAGGAAAATGCTCCAGAGGGATGGTCAGAGGACAGCTGACATCGGATGCTTTTCCATGGAAGTTTTTTTGTTCCGGAGGCAATGCGTGAGGGAGTTCTCCGTGAGTTCCATAGCTCAGCCTTGGCGATACATCCAGAAGTTTCAAAAATGTCCCGAGGCCTGAGGGAACAGTTTTGGTGGCCCGGGGTGAAACGGGCAGTGGCGGATTTTGTGGCTAAATGCCTATTGTGTCAGAAATTGAAGGTTGAACACCGTGTTACCAGTGGTTTGTTGCATCCTTTAGATGTCCCCGAGTGGAAGTGGGATGAAATCTCAATGGACTTCGTCACAGGACTACCCAGATCTTAGGGTGTGTATGATGCTATCTGGGTAGTGTTGGATCATCTGATGAAATCAGATCACTTCTTAGCAATTAAGGAGTCAGGCCCGGTGAGTACCTTAGCACAGAGGTACATAGACGAGGTGGTACGTTTGCATAGAGTTCCAAAGACTATCATCTCAGATCGAGATACTCGGTTTACCTCACGAGTCTGGAGGGGGTTATAGCATGCTTTTAGCACCCAGCTACGCCTTAGCACTGCTTTCCACCCCCAGATCGATGGGCAGGCGGAGCGGACTGTCTAGACGTTGGAGGACATGCTGCGGGCATGCGTTCTGGATTTCGTAGGATCATGGGTACGAAACTTTCCTTTTGTAGAGTTTACCTACAACAACAGCTTCCACTCTACTATTGGCATGGCACCGTTTGAGGCTTTGTATGGGAGACCATGTCATTCACCCATTTGCTGGGCAGAGGTTGGTGAGATAGGTGCTCTTAGGCCAGAGGTAGTGCAGAGCACCACAGAGAAAGTCCAGCTTGTACGTGAGAGGATGAAAGTGGCTCAGGACCGACAGAAGTCTTATGTTGATCTTTGGAGGAGGCCCTTGGAGTTCGAGGTGGGAGATCATGTGTTCTTGAAGGTTTCCCCTCGACGGGGGAAGCGAAGGTTTGGGAAGGGGAGCAAGCTCTCACCTAGGTTCATCGGACCTTTTGAGGTGTTGAGGCGAGTTGGCGAGGTGGCATATCAGCTAGCCCTACCACCTCATTTGGAGAAGGTTCATGATGTCTTCCACGTCTCCCAGCTTCGTCGGTACTTACACGACGACTCCCACGTTATCGACTGGGGAGAGTTAGATATGGGAGATGACGCGACCTTCGAGGAACAACCAGTCAGGATTGAGGATCGTAAAGAAAAGGTGCTTCGTGGATGAACCATTCCATTGGTTTGTGTGTTGTGGAGGCATGGCGGCCTCGAGGAGAGTACTTGGGAGCGGGAGACCCAGATGCACGCTCAGTACCCAGAGTTGTTTTGACTTGTGTTTTCCCTTGTTCTTCTGAGCTTTGTGTTGATGTTGTACTATGTACCTTTGATATATGGAATGCTTGGCTTGTCGGTTGTGAGACCTTTTGTTTCCTTGTTCCCTGGTAATGTGTAACATGTCCGGATGTGTGGGGAAAGGGAAAAACCTGACCCTTAATCGAGATGCATTAATGAGGATGTGATTGAACCCGTGCGGGAGAGTCAGTGCCGCCTAAAGGGGATAATATCTCGACATAGGAGAAGGAATTTCCCAAAACCACATGTTCGGGTAGTGTGTTGGTTGTGTGGTGTTGGGGGTAGTACGAGTTGAAAAATCCTAATGTATGAAAGTGGGAAGACCCAATTCTTAATCGAGATGAATTAATGAGGATGCAATTAAACTTGTGCAGGCGAGTCGGTGCCACCTAAAGCGGATAATATCTCAACATAGGATAAGGAATTCCTAACACATATGATTAGGGTTGTTGGTTGGGTTCCTGTTATAACGAGAACCCTAAGAGGTATCTTGTTGGGTTCCTCTGGGTTGGTTTTTGAATTCTCGGGGATGAGAATGTTTTAAGAGGTATCTGATGTAATGGCCCGGATCTCTCCAGCCCATTCCTTTGTCAAAAATAAGGTCAAGAAGTATTCTGGAGGGTAAAATAGACTTTTCCCACACTTTCCAGAATTTTGAAACTACACGCCGTGTAGTTTGAGTACACGCTGTGTACCCCCTTTCCGGGTATACCCCATGTTGCAGGCCGTGTCCTCGCCATGTGAAGTAAATGAGTACACGCCATGTAGTGTAACTACACTCCGTGTACCACCTTGCTGGGTATACCACGTGTTGAAGGCCGCGTCCTTGCTGTGTGAAATAATTGGTACACGCCGTGTGTCCAATTCTACACGTCGTGTAGTCCTTCCTCGCGTACGCGTTACCAGTCAACGATCGTGTGCCGTGTTGGAGACGTTTCCTTGTCGTGTTCAATAAATGGGTACACGCCGTGTGTCTAAACTACACGTTGTGTAGTCCTTCCCCGCGTATGCATTACCCTCAAACCATGTGTTGACCATTCAACGGCCGCGGAGCCGTGTTGGAAGCCGCGTGGAGACCGTGTGAAATAACCAAGTACACACCGTGTACCATAAAGTACACACCGTGTACTTTTGCTTTTCTCGCCTATAAAAGGAGGGGTCCCCTCCTCCTTTCAAATCACTCCTCTCCTCCCCTTTCCTCTGAGCAGAGTTCTCCCAAGAGACTCGAAGGCTCTTTCTTCTATAACTTCTTCGTCTGAGCTCCGATTTACGATCCGTCAGCGGCCACAGGATCGTAACGAAGAGGCGGAACTTTAGAGCTTATAATTTTTGTCTTTCCTTTGGCCTTTGCTTTCCGACTTCCACCTGAGGAGGTTTTTCCGGGACCCGACAGAAGTGACGGACGCCGACGGACGTCTTCTAAGGTTGATTCGGGGGAGCGTTGCGATCAGAACCTGTTGAGGTAAGGATCTTACCTTCGTCTCTCTAATTTTTGCATCATGCGGGGTGGGTATCCGCTTGTTTTCATAAGAAACAGTTGAACCATTAAATGAAGATAATAACTGGTTAAAGAACGGGGTTGGGAAGTTTGTGTTTGCTGTTACTTTACTTTTTATATCCTGTGATATTATGTTGTGAATTGAATGAGATTCTGCCTACTGAAAATCACGGTCGTTGGGGGTCTTTGCTTATGCAATTAAATGTTACCCTCTTCTTCTGGATTTTCTTATGGATGGAAACTTTGTGGAATGTGGAAATTGGTTAATCACGTAAAGTTAGCTGTTTAAAATCTAGAACCCTTGTGTGATCACCCCAGTTAAACAAAAATGGAATAATGAACATGTGGTTGTTGTCTTAGATACGTGGCATGTGATGGGGGTGTTTTGTGGGTTGTTGTGGATAGGGTGAGCAGCGGGGCTACGGATGGCTTGGTTGTGGGTTGGTGTAAATGTTGTTTTAGTAACGGGAAGCGGGGCTGTGATAAGTGTTATTAAAGGGATAATGATGTACGGGTTTTGGTGTGGTTGTGGTTATGGTGGTTGGCAGTAGGGTTGCGGGGATGGTTTGAATATGAACGGACTATGGGTTGTGAATAATAAATAAAAAGTGGAAGAGTTAATGAATGGTGGGTCATGGAAATGGAACGGGATTAATAATCAATGGGGTTGGTTGGTTGATAAGAAGGGCTTGGTTGCGTTGCTTGTGTTTTCCTAACTTGATTTGTGGATGGCAGGGATATGTTTTATGAATGATTGATGTGGTTGGTTGTGGATAGTTTCCCAGTAGTTAATGAACTAAATAAACTAATTCTGCTGAAATGTGAAAACCTAAATGGGGTTGGGGTTGTTTGTTGTATGCATGCTTCGTAGTAGCAGTGTCGAGGAATGTGCTCAGTTTATCTATTTAGAAGCCATAGGTTGGGCTGTGTGTTTGGTATATATATATATGTATCTTTTGTGTTTTATCGCACCCCACCCATGTTGATCACTTAGTGTCGAACACTCCCATTTCATGGGAGCAGGTTTTTTTCCCTTAGTTACTAGCTCTTTACTTCTCCTTCTCCCCTAAGCTATGATGGCTTGAGGCGACCTTACACCTAAGAATCTTCGGGTAGGTTTCGATTGGGGTGGCTTTATCCCAAGACTCTTTGGGCAGGTTCTACTGTTTCCCAAGAATCTTCGGGATGAGGCCCAGGTGTGTGCGGTCGGGATACGTGGTAGTGAGGCCTAGGTGTGTGCGGGCGGGATACGTGGTTGTGAGGCCCAGGTGTGTGCGGGCGGGATACGTGGTAGTGAGGCCCAGGTGTGTGAGGGCTGGGAGAGTGTGGCAGCATCAGGACATTCGCTATTAGGAAGAGCAGCTAACTAAAGGGAAATGGCGCGGGGTACCCAATACTCTTGTTCCTATATACTACTACCTGTTGTGATTGTGTTTTTGGTGAGTGTGGCTGGTGAGGTTGGGTGGATAGAATTCCTTGCTAGGTTTCTTTTGTTGTTATCACGGGACATTAGGATGTCCCCCCACTTGTGCACGAGAGATTTAGGTTTCCCTACTGAGTATACTTGTATGCTCACCCTACGTTTACTTTTAGGTTTCCAGGAGGACTACCAGGGTTGTGCGGGACCCTACTAGTCGGACAGTTGGAGTTGTTGGAGTTTTTGTACTCTTTTTTTCTTTTGGTATTGTACTTTGAGCTTTCTTGTATTTGTACCTTGTTATAAAATTGTTTAAACATGCATATGGGCTTGGTTTGGGTTTATTTCTATACACTTGTTCTTTTCCTTTTTGGTGGTTGACTTGTCCTATTTCCCGATCCTAAAATAATAAAAAGGTTAATGCCTCCCATATTTGTGAAAACTCATACCCTTGGTGCTAGTCGCCACCCTGGGGCCTACTGGAGGCGGGACTCGGGGGTCATTATCTCCCTTTCACCATTACCAGCTCAGGAGGGGCATCTTTGGTGGGAGGGGGTCGTGACAGGTTCTATTCCTTTTTTCTACTACACCATTCTGTTGAGGTGTCCTAGGGGAAGAGAAGTTGTGACTGTAGCCATTGTGTGAGCAATAGGTCTCAAAGTCATGATTTTCAAACTCACGGCCATGATCACTTCTCAAGGTCTTAATTTTAAGTCCACTAAGGTTTTCTACAAACTTAGAGTATTTAGTAAAATAATAACAAGCTTCACTTTTGTGAGAAAGAAAGTATACCCAAGTGTATCTAGAAAAGTCATCTACTAGAACATAGAAATAGTGCTTCCCATTTAAGCTAGAAACTCTAGATGGTTCAAATAAATCCATATGAACCAACTCGAGAGGTTGAGAAGTCAAAACTTCTTTCTTTGATTTGAAAGAAACTTATTTTTCTTTCTCTTTTGATAGGGATTACAAACTTTGTCTGTTGGGAATTGTAGTTTGGGTAGGTCTCTAACTAAACCTTTCCTAGTCAGTTTCTTAAGTGAATGAACATTGCAGTGTACTAATCTTTTGTTTCATAGCCAAGATTCTTTATGAAAATCATTTAAACAAGTAACCTTTTGTTTGGATAAAGAATTCAAATCTACAATATATACATTTTCATTCCTTAAAGCAGTAAATACCAAAACATTTTTAGAATTAAATACATTGCAAGCATCATTTTCAAATTTAATATTGAAACCATCATCACACAACTGAGAAATGCTTAACAGGTTGTATTTTAGTCCATCAACAAATAATACTTTAGAAATTAAAATTGAATCATTGTTACCAATCTGGCCTAAGCCGATGATCTTTCCTTCTGAGTTATCACCAAAGGTGACATGTCCTCCATCAACTTTGATTAAGCTCTTAAAGCATGAGTAGTCTCATGTCATATGCCTTGAACATACATTGTCCAAGTACCATATCTTCATATATGAACTTTTAAGGCAAGTTTCCTACAAAATAGATTTAGACAGAAGATAATTCTGGTACCCAGCTTTTCTTAGGTCCAGAAAGGTTAGCAAATAAAAATTTTGGCACCCATATTTGTCTAATGGGTTTCCTATAATTAACAGATTCAAATGATTTTGATAAATAAACTTTGTTTGGTCTATAAGAATTTGAATAGCTAGATGAAGCATAAGAATTGTTGGAACTTGAACTAGCAGCATACTGTCCAAATTTTGGAATAAATTTATTCTTAAAAATTTGTCTCTGTCCAGGTTGGTATCCTAAACCAGTAGTATACTTTGGTGCAACTTGTTTTCCAAGCATTTGAGTGAGAGTATTATTTCCATTTATGAACTTCTCTATGTCTTTTCTAAGTTTCTCATTGGAAAATTTAAGTTCAGTATTATCCTTCAATAGTTGATCATTCTTTTATTTTTATATACTAAGATCATATTTAACAGTACTAGTCAAGGTATAATGTTTATTCAATGATTTGTACTTATCTTTCAGCTCATTACAAGTATCTTCCAACATATTACAGTATTCAAAAATTCAGCTTTAGACATATTATCATCATTATTTGAATCACTTTCATTCCCAGAATAATAATCATTGTGCATAGGGGAATTAAGTGTTACCTTAGATGTTTCAGTCATGAAACACATGTTGGCATGATTCTTTTCCTCATAATCAGAAGATTTAGATCCACTTGAGCTGTCTTCTGAAGCACTTCATGTAGCTTTCATGTATTTCTTGTATTTTTTGTCCTTGAAATCATATTTCTTCTTAAACTTTAATTTTGGACAGTCATCCTTAACATGTCCTTTCCTTTTACATTCATAGTAGACTATCTCGTCATCTTTATCAGTTCTCTTCCAATATCTCTTCTAATTACCTCGTTGGTCATACTTACCCTTATAATTTGATTTTATGAAAAATGTCTTCTTCCTATAGAATTTCTTGAAATCTCCTGGCTATATGAGCCATCTCTTCATCACTATCTGAATATGAACCTTCACTTGTTGAGCTTTTGATAGGTATGTGAACTTTCTCCTTGTCCTTGGTCTTTGAGGCAGTAGACTTAAATGTCACTGACTTCTTCTTAGGTTCATCATATTCCTATTTATTTACCTTTATCTCTTCTTCATACATCATCAACTTACCAATCAGCTCCTTGATAGGTAGCTTGCCAATGTCAAATGATTCTCGTATAGAGACAGAGGTTCCTCTCCATCTGTTTGGTAGGCATCTCAGTATCCTCATGATTTTCTCTTTTGCTGGAACAGCTTTTCCCAGTGAGCTCATTGTATTAACTATCTCATTAAACCTGAGATACATATCAGAAATAGATTCATCAGATTTCATTTTAAAATTATCATACTTAATAGTGTATGTATTTAGTCTCATTTTTTTAACATTGGTTGTTCCCTCATGGGAAAAAGCCAAAGTATCCCAAATTTCATAAGCAATCTTACAAGCAGATATTCGATTAAATTCTTCATCTCCTAAAGCAAAATAAAGAGCATTCATTGCTTTACAATTATTATTGTAAGCAGCTTCCGTAGGTTCATCCCAAGTAGTTCTGGAATTGTATACTGAGTCTCTATAGAATTCCAGATGTCAAATCCCATACTTTCTAAGTGAATTTTCATTTTGATTTTCCATTGGGCATAATTGACACCATTAAAGAAAGGTGTAATGTTGGTAGCTACACCTTCTAATCTATTATCCATAATAACTAAGTTTTAAAAATATATATAAGGATATAAAAAATTAGAATTAACAGAAATTTTGAGATTTTTAAGATACAACTAAAATCACAGTTGAAAACTTTTCACAAACAGAGTGTTTTGAAAAACTTTTATCTACAACCTCTAATACCAAATGTTGGTCGGCGTGGATACTCAAGAGGGGGGGTGAATTGAGTTCCTATTAAAAATTTCTATTTAAAAGATTTATATTGAAATCCCCCAATTCATAAAACAAGTTAAACTGTAGTGAATTTATAATGATTGTAAGTGTCCAATTAGTTTCTCAAAGATTGAATATTTCTCAGTTAACTTAATATAAAGATGAAGTTAGGTTTTGAAACTAACTTACTGGTTCACAATAATTAAAAACACTTGCTAGTTCAACTATCAGAGTTACTTTAAAATAGATTTGAATTTAAAATTAATTAGAAGCGGAATATTGAAAATAGTTTAAACTAAAATAAGATGCACAAAAGTTTTAACCAAGAGGTTTGGTCTCAAGCTGAGACTTAGTCCTCTCAAATAGTTTATATATAACTTTTATCCACACCCTGGATCGGGGTTTACAACAGTACTCAGACTGTCCAGGTCCTCATACCTCTACCACAGTTCTACTTGGGAAAGAAACAACAACAGCACAGAGGTTGTCTAGGTCCTCAGACCTCTACCACAGTTATATGTGGGATACACAAAGGTATAAAGAGTTTGGTGTGAGGATTTCAGTATCCTCTAGTTCAGCTTAGGAGTCAGTTTGTGTCCAAATAGACAAAATCACACACACTGCTCGTAATGTAATAAAAATGATCACAGTAGAGAAATAATATGGAGATGAGTTTAGAATGCTCTTGTGTGATGTCAATGCAGCTCTGGACTCCTTTAGATTAAAGCAGAAGAAGCTTTGATTCCTTCTCTGGAAGTTGTCTGGAAAACAGAGTGTCGTGGTTCTGTTCCTTTACTTTCAGTACAAGTGTTCAGCTTGAATGTGAGAGTATTCCTTGCAGCACTTGAACCTCCTCTTGAACTTCTGTTCTTGATGTGTATGAGTGTTCTTCGAGTTCTTCGTGTGTTCTTCTTGTATATTTGTTTGTACATTCTCTATGTCACGCACTTTATACGTAGCTTTGATCTTCCTTTTATAGCTCATGCGGTGGTTCGACATAAGTCATGATTACTTCTGCAGGTACGAGGTACGGTTCCCTAACATCCAACAAACATCATTAATTAATTTCAGACATAAGGTGTGATTACTTATGCAGGTACGAGGTACAGTTTCCTGACATCCAATAAACACCATTCATTAATATCAGTTGCATTAAAAGCACAAAATATGATCATTACTAATAAACAAACAGAGAGATATAGTTTAGAGAAACAGTGATTGGTTTCCATCGGTAGCTCTTTGTATCAGTGAACTTGTAGCGGTGGACTTGTAACGGTAGGTCTTGCATCGGTAGTTGTTACTCTCTGTAACGGTAGCTTGCTTATATCGGTAGCTCCATGTGTAGTGGTAGCTCCTTGTATCGGTAGCTCCAACTGTCGGTAGCTCTTCATAACGGTGAACTTATCTCGGTAGGTCTTCCTCGCTATCAGTAGTTGTTAACATCAGTAGCGGTAGCTCTGTCTATCAGTAGTTTCTTCTATCAACAGCTCCATTCTATCGGTAGCTTGTATCAGTGACCTTGTCTATCAGTAGACTTAGTTTATCGGTGACCTTTGCTTATCGGTAGCTTTGTCTGTATCAGTGACTTTAAAACTCGAATGCTTATAAAGTATATGTTCTACGCAATTCATTTCCAGATTGAGTTAGTTATCAAGATTAATCATCGGTAAACATTTATAATCATAAATAAACATTAAATTACATATTCCAATGATATGATATGATCATTTTGATATTCATATCAACTTATTAGTATGATGACATAACTTGAAAGTATTATTAATATATAGATGGACATTATTTGGGATTATCAAAGTATATCTAAACATATTTGAGATTTTCAAAACAGGTGAGTCCAACAACCACATTGGTTTTCAACCTCATTTTTATAGATACTAAATTTTTCTATAACTTAATCTTTCGCATGTAAAAGATAGACATGACAAAATCTAGAACGATCATCAATAAAAGTTACAAAGTACTTTTTATTACCTATGCTAGGGTTCAAATCACATACATCACTATGTAACAATTCTAACAAATTACTTTTCCTTTCTATAGTTGGAAATGGCTTCCTAACAATTATAGTTTCCATGAATGTCACACATTTATGATCATTTTTATCCATGCTAGGTAATAATTTTATTTTTGACATGTCATGCATTTTATTATAGTTAATGTGACCTAAACGATTATGCCATGAATCAAAAGACTCTAGAAAGTAAGAAGAGACAACATTTATATTTAATTTTCATAATCAATCGTACAAGTGACCCTTTCCAACAAAGATCTCACCCATGGATTGAACAAAGTTATCTGCCTCAAACACAAGCTAAAACCCATGCTTGTTAAAAAAAGCTCCCCAAAACTAAGTTTCTACCAACTTCAGGAACATACAAGACATCATTTAAAGTGAGGATCTTTCTCGAGGTAAACTCGAGATCAACCACACACTTCCCTTGTACGTTTATGCTTGCAAAGTTCCCCATTAAGAGAAACATCTAATTGTTGATTGATTCCATCCTATTAAAGAGAGATTTATTATTACATAAGTTTCATGTACCTCCAGAATCAATCCTCCAAGAAGTGATATCCTTGAGCACATTAGCTTTGAAGATCACAGACACAAAGTTTTGTGTTGGAGTGTTGTTTCTATCTTTCTTTTTACGAAGACGGCAGTCCATTTTGAAGTGTATCAGCTTGCCACAGAAGTAACATGCACTTTTATTCTTCTTGAATTATACTATTCCTTTTGAAGGATTGGTTTGATATTTTTACCCCTTTGAGGACTCGGATGGACCCACTCCCTCCACGACATGGACCTTGGATTTATCATCATGAGGTTCATTTTGCCTCCTTATACGGGGGAATTTATCGATGATGAATGTGACAATGATGACATCATCCATGATCATCTTCTTTTGCTTTAGATGTTATTAGATACATTGTATTTCATAGATCTGCTATATGATAGATATATTCTCTACCATTTTGATTGAAATGAATTTGTTTACCAGGAATTTCTTGTTTGTCTCATTCTTGATGATTCACTTCTGTTTCAAAGCATCTCATATCTCCTTTATCGTCAAGAGATGTTGGTAAGTGTCGAAGAGATCGTCGACTAATTCGTTGAGTATGTGTTATCAACACATGAGATCCCCGTCCTCCCCTTTCTGCCTTGTGCATGAAATTTGGAGTGTCTCATCTTCGAATATGGGGGGCTTTGGAGCCGAGAGCACGTACACCACTCTGAGAGTCACAAGTAGTAAGTGCATTCACTGTGGCCACCTTAAAAAATTGTTGTCATTCAATTTCTCCACCTTTATCACGTTGTTAAGCATTCACATATCCATATTGATAGGATCCAATGTTAAGCTTATTCGGTAAACTGAATCAATCCACTTGACATATCTTTTCGAGCACATCAAAACGCCACAGTGCGCAATCGCACACACGGTGCGGTGCACCGCCCCTCGCTGGATTATTCCATCAAAGTTAATGTTCAAACATTGTGGGGTGTTTTTTATTTGATTTCCATTCTTTTTTTTAAACAAAGTCATGAAACTATACTAAATATTTATTGGTATAGTTGAGCGGATCAAAATGAACGGCGAAACAGAGAAGATAAAAGCCCCCAAAGTGGACTTCTCTCCACATTTCCATCGCGTTAACGGCGACGCCAAACGGAGGCTCTGTTCCTTCGGCTCGCTGCGGCATGACACTGATTTATCTCCACAATTGGCGGGTTGGCCGAGTCCAGGCCGCCGGGCCACCTCACTAACTCAAGACTTTTCCACGCCCCCCTTGGATTTTCTTCCCTTGCCGTGCTGCCATGGCCAATCTCCTCCCCAACACACCCAAGCTCTGTATATATACAGAGAAGCTGGGGACAGGGCCTCACCATCGTTTCCATGGTTGCAGCGGGCCTGCCGTGGCTACCTGCTCGTGTTGTCGTCCCTTCTGTTGTCGTCCTGTTTCCGAGGTACGCACCCCTACTTCCCCTGTTCTGCCATGGCAGAGGAGCTCTCGACTCCATCCAACTGTCTTCTTCATCGACGGCGCTAAGCGGTACAGGGACCCCGTCGTGAAGTTCCTTGCCCGCAACGGGTCGCCGTTGCTGGCCAACGTCTACCCATACTTCGCCCACAAAGGGGACCCAAATAAGGTGCCGCTGCCGTACGCTCTGTTCGAGAAGCCGGCGGGGTACCGGAGCCTGTTCGACGCGCAGGTGAACGCTATTTACGCGGCGCTGGAGAAGTCCGGCGGCGGCGGAGTGCGCATCGTGGTTTCGGAGAGTGGGTGGCCGTCGCAAGGAGGGGCGTCGGCGACGGTCCAGAACGCGGCGACTTACTACAGGAATTTGATAAAACACGTAAGGGCAGGACGGTGAAGAAGGCGACGCCCATCGAAACTTATCTGTTCGCCAAGTTCGACGAAAACCAAAAGGGCGGGTACGAGACGGAGAGGCACTTTGGCCTCTTCTCCTCGGACAAGCGTCTCAAATGGTGGTCACACGATTTCTCTTTTAATGAGGTGTTTTTAATGCGGGCCAAGACCGCGTGAATTAATTCACGCGGTGACGCGCTTTTGACGCAGAGACATTATTTGAGGCAGATTCTTCTTCCTATATAAGTAGGCAGAGACAAGACATTTCAACATCACTGGCACCAACACCGAGAAGAAATCTCATTTGTTGATTGTCTTTCTACGACGATCATCTTTACTGCTCTTCGTCTTTTGATCCACACTTTTATTCTTGAGTATTACTTTTGAGATCTCTTCCATT
The DNA here is from genome assembly GCA_963277665.1 of Viscum album. Taxonomy (NCBI): domain Eukaryota; kingdom Viridiplantae; phylum Streptophyta; class Magnoliopsida; order Santalales; family Viscaceae; genus Viscum; species Viscum album. Next base: position 346,795,166 of record OY728141.1, read on the forward strand.
TTTTGGAGTCTCTACCGTGTACCTGTTGATTTTAGTGGATCCCTCTTTCTGGACGAGGTCTCATGGTTTTTCCCTTTCGGGTTTTCCACGTAAAAATTTTTTGTGTCAACTTTATTTTTCTGCACTTAATTTTGTCGCTGCACATATGCTTTTATTTGGGGGAAATGATGTTATTTCCACTGCGCATTCGCCTTTTTCTATTGTTTGTGTGTTCGTCGCTTTCCCGTCTTTCCCAACATCTGGTATCAGAGGGTTTAGTTTTTATTTCATATTTATTATGGAGGCCTATTACAGTCAGATGATTTTGCTGAATGGTACCAACTACCATATGTGGCGACTTAAAATGAAATATCTACTTTTTGTCAAGCGAATGCATCTTCCAGTGTTTAATACCTAGAAGCCAGAGAGGATGTCAGACGAAGAAAGAGTTGTAACGACCCAAAGTTTCATTAATGGAAAATCCCTCTTGATCCAGTTAAATGTCTCCTTATGAAAAATGTTTTTATAAGATGTCAACTTCTTTGGTTTTATGTTAAGATTTGTGACCGTTACTTTTATAGCCATTGAACAGTGATCACATGAGTAGTATAAATATATGGCTTTAACGAACCCAATGTTACTCAGACAAAGGAAGCGATGACCTCATCCAGTACAATTGCCCCATACGAAGCCCATTTGTCGGAGCTCGGAAAAGAGGTGGCGTCTTTGGGCTTCGCCCTTGACCAAGCCCAAGCTGAGCTTCATTATGTCAAGCTCGAACGGGACCGTCTACGGGAAAAGTGGAAGTTGATAGAGATTACTACTCGAGCGATGTTATCTGAACCGCCCCAAGAGTCTGTCACCATCGCACACCTTACTCTTAGGTCTTATGCGGCTATTTTAAGGGGTTATGTAACAAATAAGTAGTACTATGTTCATGTACATTATTTTTTGTATATAATAATGAATATAATTTCTAGTCATTTTTGATACATTGTAAATAGTTTTTAAGGTACAAATGGTGTTTTAGTTGTTATTTAATTAAGAATTGTATTTTATTAAATTAAAGGATTTTTTTTGAATTAAATAATATTTTAATAAAATATTATTATTAATATTAAATTAATTTTTATTAAATATAAATTATCTTATAATTTTATGAATGCAATTAAAATTTTTATTAAGGTTTGAAAGTCATTTCTGTCAAAACCCGTGAATTTTTTATAAATGTCGGTTTTTATTTTAAAAGTGAAAATTCACATATTTAGAAAATTATTAATATAAAATAAATATTATTTTTGGAATCAGGACGTCGAAATTATCCAACGGTGAATTTTTCATAATTTTCTGAGACAGTCAAATTTTTGGGTAAAAATTAAATATCATTTAAATATATAAAGTGTTTTATGACATCATAATGACTCAATGGTGATGTAATAAAATACCATAATCCTTATATTCGGCCAATATATGTTTTACCATTAAAATAATGAGGTTTTGGGTTTGTTTGACTTACTTTTCAAAGCTTTAATGGAGCCCTCAAGACTTATTCAACACTTTGTCTTTTTAAATTAATTTCCATGGGAGTGTGACTCACCTCCACATAAGCAACCCTAATTTTTTTAATAAGTTCGAACCTTGGCCTTGTAAAATATTGTTTTCCTCTTTCCCTTTTCCAGAAACCATGGACAAATACCATGGGATGGTTTGTGGTTTGGATTATTTTAATATAAGGGGTCCCAAACCTAAATAATAAAGAATTCTCTCACCTTTCCTATATAAACTCACCCAAGCTCTCACTTCCTCCTCACTCAAAGCCCTTGGAGTTCGTCCAACCTCTGCCCTACTCTCTCTAGAATCCTCTCAAGGTGCCCCAAGCTCCCAAGAAGCCTCTCACAAGCCTCTCTCTAGCCTTTGGAAGCACACTTCCAAGTAAGAGTTTTTTCTTCCTTTCTCATTTTTGTCAATTTTCTTTAAGTTGTATTGCCCTTTTAATTTCAATTATGAATGTTGGGGTATGGTTTCGCACCTCCCTCATACTGCCCTCTTATTATTTGAATGATGGGAGAACCATTTCTCTCTCATTAAATGCCTCCCATGTACACCTGTTATTATGCCGAAATTCCAAAAGGAACTTCTCTCTCTTCTTTTACATTCAAGCAATACTTTTGTATCATGAATCTAAATTCCATTTCAATTGTTGGGACATGTATATATATGACCACCTTACTATCCATTACATGTAAATATGATCAAGAACCCCTTTCTCTCTCATCAACCTTTTTTATGAATTCATATGTCACGTTGTTACGCTGCCGAAATCGCACCGATTTTCTAAGCCAATGTCATTGTGCAGTGAATACCATTCCCATTTCTCCATCAAGGGTATTCACCTTTATGCACATGTACTTATTGATTGTAAAGTTCATGTATGAATTCCACATTCCTTTATCGTGGAATAAATGATTATGTTTTATGAATCCATGTTTTATGATCCATGTGACACACTTATGCATGAAATGAAATGTTTAAGAAGGGTGCGCCCTTATAGCGCTCCAATGCATTGGGTAAAGTATAGTATCATGATACGTCATGTGCAATGAGTGTTGACTCATGCTAATTCAGGTGCAACGAGGGTTTACTCGTGCTTCAAGTGCAATGAGGGTTTACTCATGCTCCATGTGCAATGAGCCTTGGCTCATGCTAATTCAATGTTAAGTGTTGTTGCCACATTTCCATGTTATGATTATCATGCTTTATCATGCCTTTATGTTCATGTTTCTCTTATGCTCTATTGATATGCCTATTGCCTAACATGTATTGTACTCCTCATGTTATTCCATGTGTACTCCCTTACTGGGCTTTATAGCTCACCCTTTTCTTATGCATGTCCTCAGGTTATCCCATGCAATGCTAAGTACGAAGGAATGTAGTGGTCATGTAAAGGAAGTTTTCAATAAAGATGTTGTATTTTCATGTTTTATGTTTTTATGTAATGATCCTAAGCCCCAAAGACACTAAACCTCTCGATCTTCTTTGTTGTATCAAGTGAAGTTTTATGTAATAAAGCATGTTTAAGTTGTAATAAAAAGCAGGGTTGTCATAGTTGGTATCAAAGGATAGGTTTAGTTATTTTTTGGATTAGGAAACCCTAGTAAAGCCTTAGATACAAGACTAAGTATAATAAAAACATCCCTAAGTTTTGGTAAATACTAAGTAAGTGGTTTATCAAACAAATACATCCATGTCTGGATACGAGCAGGTAGAGGCGGCTCTGGCACAGATGTATCCTAGGGGTAAAACCCGAAAACACCGCTTTGAGCTAGACTCGAACGGGAACTGGTGCACAACAACGGGCCTTTATGCACTCTTGGTTACGACACTCCCGGGGGATATGTTTTGATAAATTCACAATCTTAGTATGAACCCATATTAAGGGAAAAATTCCCCTAAGAATATATGTTAGAAGGTAGATCATGAAAATCCTGGATTGAATCCTATAGACTCGTGAGTTAAAGAGATTAAAGTTTATTTATAAGTCATCAAGTTTTGTCTTTGGATTACCCTTTATGTGTTACCCCTAACTTTCCTTTTATTCCAGCCAATGGCCGGTAATAGGAGGACTCGGGCTAACAACCGTTGTGAAGATCAGTGTGATGATTGTACTAATGAGATGCCCAATCCAATGGGAGCAGGAATCGCGAAATTTGTCACTCTTCTCTCTCAGCTAACTCAAGTTTTGAATAGAAACATGGGTCAAGAGGAACGTTCAACCCCCCCCCCTAAGAAAGAACAAGTTGCTATCGAGAGCTTCATGAGACAAAGACCTCCTACTTTTAGTAGATCATCTGATCCCATGATCGCTAAGCAATGGATCAACTCCATTGAAAAGATCTTCTCTATCCTTCAATGTTCTGAACAAGAGAAGGTTCTCCTGGCGGCCTATCGTATGGAGGGTGAAGCTGATCAATGGTGGACGTTGATCAAAAATACAAATCCTGAGGAGGAGATCGAGGCTTTGGAATGGAAGGAATTCTGGAAAATGTTCTTCGATAAATATTTTCCGTGCACCCTCCATCTTAAGATGGAAATGGACTTCCTTTCCCTAAAACAGAAAGATGAAGAATCTGTGGGAGCGTATGAAGCAAACTTCACAAGGCTTGCACGATACGCTACCGGCTTTGTTGTTACCCCCGAATGCAAGGTTGACCGCTTCTTTGGTGGGCTGAATCCTAGTTTGCGGAAAGCATTAGCGATCCGTGACTTCGACAGTTATGAGGAAATTGTCCGATGTGCCCTCAAGGTTGAAATGGAGATCGGAGAATCACAGGGGTATCATGGAGACAAGAAGCGTAAGGTGGACTTCAATGCTGGTGGTCTGATGGATAAATCCAACGGCGCTAAGAAGTTCCAGCACCCCACTTGCCAAAAGTACGGAAAGAATCACCCTAGAAATTGCCTTAAGGGGACGAGAAAATGCTTTAGGTGTGGAAGAGAAGGGAACCTAGCTATTAACTGTCGGCAAGAAGGACCCTCGGCTGCGACGGAGGAGAGGAACGCTCCGTTCAAACCTCAACGCGTTGTTCAATGCTACAAATGCAAAGAACCGGGTCATTTTGCAAATCAGTGCCCTAATCCAAGGGTTATCGGAGGCAACCAACAACCTCCAAGACAGCAAGGAAGAGCTTTTTCCATCACTTCTGCCGAAGTGAACCCCGACAATGAAGTGGTGACAGGTACGCTAGTTATTCATTCAAGAATAGCGAACGTACTTTTTGATTCAGGTTCTACGCATTCTTTTATATCTCGAAAGTTTAGTAGAACAATCCCAGCACCACCACAAATCCTGGAAGTAAAGATGTCGGTGAGTACGGCAAATGGGGCAATCATTGCATCCCATGAATATAAGTCCTCCCCTGTTATAATTTGTGGATTGAATTTCCCGGCGAACCTCGTCATACTCCCTTTGGTGGAATTTGATGCAATTCTTGGCATGGATTGACTTTCCTTATATAGAGCCAACATAAATTGTCGGGAGAGGGAAATCACACACCATATGGAGAATCGACCCCCGATTCTTTACAAGTGTCAGGAGGAAGATGAATCTCCTTTAGCTCCATCATCTCAAGCATGGATATTACTGCCTTATGAGCACGCATATCTGGATCAGATGATTGAGTCTAAGGAAGAAACCACCCTTGAAGAAATGCCTATTGTGAGGGAATTCACTGAAGTGTTTCCCGAGGAACTTCCTGGTCTTCCTCCAAGAAGAGATGTTGATTTATCAATTGAACTTATACCTGGGGCGCTACCAATATCCAAGACTCCATATAGAATGGCTGTTGTTGAGCTTGAAGAGCTGAAGAAACAACTACAGGAGAATCTGGATAAAGGGTTTATACGCCCTAGTGCTTCACCATGGGGTGCACCGGTCCTCTTCGTCAAGAAGAAGGATGGGTCAATGCGGCTTTGCATCGATTATCGTGAACTTAACAAAATCACGATAAAGAACAAATATCCTCTCCCAAGAATTTATGACTTGTTTGATTAGCTGCGTGGAGCACAATACTTCTCCAAGGTGGACTTGCGGTCGGGATATTATCAAGTAAGGGTGAAGAAGGAAGATATCCCCAAGACTGCTTTTTGTACAAGGTACGGGCACTATGAATTCATAGTAATGCCTTTCGGACTCACCAATGCTCCAGCAATATTCATGGACTTGATGAATAGATTCTTTAGAGATTACCTTGACAAATTTGTGGTAGTCTTTATAGATGATATTCTAATATACTCCAAAACTAAGGAGGACCATGAGGAGCATTTAAAAACTGTACTAAAGACTCTGTACAAGGAGAAGCTCTATGCAAAGTACAGCAAGTGTGAGTTTTGGTTGAAGGAAGTCTCATTCTTGGGCCATATCATCACAAGCAATGGGATATCTATGGACCTCTCCAAAACAGATGCAATTGAGGGATGGCCGAGGCCAACATCGGTAACTGATATTCGTAGCTTCTTGGGGTTAGCTGGATATTATCGATGATTTGTGAGAAATTTATCACGATTGTTCAACCCTCTTACCAAGCTAACTTAAAAGGGAGTAAAGTTTTCTTGGAGTGATGAATGTGAAGAAAGCTTCAAGGAGTTGAAAAGGAGGCTTATCACTGCACCCGTGCTCACTTTACCCACAAGTGGGGAGCTCTTTGTGGTATTCAGTGATGCTTCGAAGAAGGGCTTAGGATGTGTGCTAATGCAGAATGATAAAGTGATATCCTATGCCTCAAGGTAGTTGAAAATCCATGATCGAAATTATCCAACGCATGATCTGGAGTTGGCGGTGGTGATCTTTGCCTTGAAAATCTGGCGACATTATCTCTATAGAGAGAAATGTGAGATATATACTGACCACAAGAGTCTTAAATATATATTCACACAGAAAGAGCTTAATATGTGCCAGAGAAGATGGATAGAGCTCATCAAGGATTATGATTGTTCAATACATTACCACCCTGGGAAAGCGAACAAGGTGGCGGATGCCCTAAGTAGAAAGGATCCAGCTATTCTATCAACGATGAGAATTGAGAAGGATCTAATCTTCTTAGACTTGATGAAGATGGACGTGGGAATCATAAAGAAGGGAACATCATCAATCCTTTCACAAATTATTGCTCAACCATCTCTTTTGGAAAGGTTAAAGGATGCTTAAAAGGATGATGCGGGAATTCAAGAAAAAGTGGAAGATATCAAAAAGGGAAAATCCTCAGAGTTTAATGTTAATGAAGAAGGAATTGTGCGGTTTGGGAAAAAACTATGTGTTCCATCAAGTCTGGAGATGAAGAAGGAACTTTTGGATGATGCACATAGTTCAAATTTCTCTATTCACCCAGGGATCACAAAGATGTATCGAGATCTCCGAGAAAACTTTTGGTGGGATAATATGAAGAAGGAGATCGCTGAATATACATCAAAGTGCCTGGTGTGTCAGCAAGTGAAGGCAGAGAGGCAGAAGTCTAAGGGGATGATGCAACCATTTCCCATACTAGAATTGAAATGGGAGAACATCACCATGGAATTTGTCATCGGACTTCCAAGGACATCCAAAGGCAACAATGCAATCTAGGTTGTTGTGGATCGTCTTACAAAGACTGCACACTTCATTGCTATTCAAGAGGATTTCTATTTGGATCAACTGGCACAGATATATATCAGGGAAGTGGTACAGTTTCATGGAGTACCACTATCTATTGTTTCTGACCGAGATCCAAGATTCACCTCTAAGTTTTTTAAGAGTCTTCAATATGCTCTGAATACTGAACTGAACTTCAGTACGACCTATCATCCTCAAACTGATGGCCAATCCGAGCGGACTATCCAAACACTTGAGGATATGTTGAGAGCGTTCTCAATGGACTTTAAAGGAGGATGGGATCAACATCTTCCTCTGGTTGAGTTCTCTTATAATAATAGTTTCCACTCGAGCATCCAAATGGCACCATATGAAGCCCTGTATGGGAAAAGGTGTAGAACACCGGCATGTTGGGATGAGGTCGGTGAACGTAAGCTGCTTGGACCAGAAATGGTCGAAGAAATGGTGGAGAAGTTGAAAACCATTCAACAACATATCAAGGCAGCCCAAAGTCAACAGAAGAGTTATGGAGATAATCGTTGATGAGACCTTGAGTTTAAAGTTGGAGACATGGTGTTTTTATGCATATCTCCGTGGAAGAAGGTCATGATGTTTGGAAAGAAAGGGAAGTTAAGTCCAAGGTACATCGGCCCCTTCGAGATTCTTGATCGTGTTGGGGCTGTGGCATATCGACTAGCACTTCCACCTAGTATGGCCAAGGTGCATGATTTTTTTCATGTATCCCTCTTAAGGAAGTACATACCGGACCCTTCACATGTACTCTCTTCCGAGGTGGTACAATTGGAAGATGATCTTTCTTATGAGGAGCAACCAGTTAAGATCTTAGATCGTAGAGAAAAAGTTCTACGAAATAAGACAATGCCCCTTGTCAAGGTGTTGTGGAGAAACCATAAGTTTGAAGAAGCAACTTGGGAGTCGGAGGATATGATGAAGCTGAGTTACCCACATTTGTTTTAGTGTGGGAAAAGGAAAATTTTGAGGGCAAAATTTCTTAAGGGGGGAATATTGTAACGACCCAAAGTTTCATTAATGGAAAATCCCTCTTGATCCAGTTAAATGTCTCCTTATGAAAAATGTTTTTATAAGATGTCAACTTTTTTGGTTTTATGTTAAGATTTGTGACCGTTAGTTTTATAGCCGTTGAACAGTGATCACATGAGTAGTATAAATATATGGCTTTAACGAACCCAATGTTACTTAGACAAAGGAAGCGATGGCCTCATCCAGTAGAATTGCCCCGTACGAAGCCCATTTGTTGGAGCTCGGAAAAGAGGTGGAGTCTTTGGGCTTCGCCCTTGACCAAGCCCAAGCTGAGCTTCATTATGTCAAGCTCGAACGTGACCGTCTACGGGAAAAGTGGAAGTTGATAGAGATTACCACTCGAGCGATGTTATCCGAGCCGCCCCAAGAGTCTGTCACCATCGCACACCTTACCCTTAGGTCTTATGCGGCTATTTTAAGGGGTTATGTAACAAATAAGTAATACCATGTTCATGTACATTATTTTTTGTATATAATAATGAATATAATTTCTAGTCATTTTTGATACATTGTAAATAGTTTTTAAGGTACAAATAGTGTTTTAGTTGTTATTTAATTAAGAATTGTATTTTATTAAATTAAAGGATTTTTTTGAATTAAATAATATTTTAATAAAATATTATTATTAATATTAAATTAATTTTTATTAAATATAAATTATCTTATAATTTTATGAATTCAATTAAAATTTTTATTAAGGTTTGAAAGCCATTTCTGTCAAAACCCGTGAATTTTTTATAAATGTCGATTTTTATTTTAAAAGTGAAAATTCACATATTTAGAAAATTATTTAGATAAAATAAATATTATTTTTGGAATCAGGACGTCAAAATTATCCAACGGTGAATTTTTCATAATTTTCTGAGACAATCAAATTTTTGGGTAAAAATTAAATACCATTTAAATGTATAAAGTGTTTTATGACATCATAATGACCCAATGGTGATGTAATAAAATACCATAATCCTTATGTTCGGACAATATATGTTTTATCATTAAAATAATGAGGTTTTGGGTTTGTTTGACTTACTTTTCAAAGCTTTAATGGAGCCCTCAAGACTTATTCAACACTTTGCCTTTTTAAATTAATTTCCATGGGAGTGTGACTCACCTCCACATAAGCAACCCTAATTTTTTAATAAGTTCGGACCTTGGCCTTTTAAAGTATTGTTTTACTCTTTCCCTTTTCCAGAAACCATGGGCAAATACCATGGGATGGTTTGTGGTTTGGATTATTTTAATATAAGGGGTCCCAAACCTAAATAATAAAGAATTCTATCACCTTTCCTATATAAACCCACCCAAGCTCCCACTTCCTCCTCACTCAAAGCTCTTGGAGTTCGTCCAACCTCTGCCCTACTCTCTCTAGAATCCTCTCAAGGTGCCCCAAGCTCCCAAGAAGCCTCTCACAAGCCTCTCTCTAGCCTTTGGAAGCACACTTCCAAGTAAGGGTTTTTTCTTCCTTTCTCATTTTTGTCAATTTTCTTTAAGTTGTATTGCCCTTTTAATTTCAATTATGAATGTTGGGGTATGGTTTCTCACCTCCCCCATACTGCCCTCTTATTGTTTGAATGATGGGAGAACCCTTTCTCTCTCATTAAATGTCTCCCATGTACACCCGTTACTATGCCGAAATTCCAAAAGGAACTTCTCTCTCTTCTTTTACATTCAAGCAATACTTTTGTATCATGAATCTAAATTCCATTTCAATTGTTGGGACATGTATATATATTACCACCTTACTGTACATTACATGTAAATATGATGAAGAACCCCTTTCTCTCTCATCAACCTTTTTTATGAATTCCTATGTCACGTTGTTACGCTGCCGAAATCGCACCGATTTTCTAAGCCAATGTCATTGTGCAGTGAATACCATGCTCATTTATCCATCAAGGGTATTCACCTTTATGAACATGTACTTATTTATTATAAAGTTCATGTATGAATTCCACATTCCTTTATCGTGGAATAAATGATTTGGGTTTTATGAATCCATGTTTTATGATCCATGTGGCACACTTATGCATGAAATGAAATGTTTAAGAAGGGTGCACCCTTATAGCGCTCCAATGAATTGGGTAAAGTATAGTATCATGATACGTAATGTGCAATGAGTGTTTACTCATGCTAATTCAAGTGCAACGAGGGTTTACTCGTGCTTCAAGTGCAATGAGGGTTTACTCATGCTCCATGTGCAATAAGCCTTGGCTCATGCTAATTCAATGTTAAGTGTTGTTGCCACATTTCCATGTTATGATTATCATGATTTATCATGCCTTTATGTTCATGTTTCTATTATGCTCTATTGATATGCCTATTTCCTAACATGTATTGTACTCCTCATGTTATTCCATGTGTACTCCCTTACCGGGCTTTATAGCTCACCCTTTTCTTATGCATGTCCTCAGGTTATCTCATGCAATGCTAAGTACAAAGGAATATAATGGTCATGTAAAGGAAGTTTTCAATAAAGAGGTTGTATTTTCATGTTTTATGTTTTTATGTAATGATCCTAAGCCCCAAAGACACTAAACCTATCGATCTTCTTTGTTGTATCAAGTGAAGTTTTATGTAATAAAGCATGTTTAAGTTGTAATAAAAATCAGGGTTGTCATAAGGGCATTCGAGTATGAGATGGTTTGCGGCATCATTCGCCAATGGGTTGAAGACAACGTGATGAACCACATTGTCAACATCTCTCATGCCAGAACTTTGTGGGAGAAACTTGAAACAACCTACGCTTCCAAGACGGGAAACAATAAAATGTTTATTCTCAAGCAAATGATGAACTTGATGTACAAAGAAGGTACGTCTATTTCTGATTATTTAAGTGACTATCAAGGATATTTTGATCAGTTGTCTGAAATGGGTATCAATTTTGAAGATGAGGTTTTAGCTCTTTTGTTGTTTAACACTTTACCCGATTCATGGGAGAATTTATGTGTTACTCTAACCGGTTCTGCTCCTAATGGTGTTGTGCCCTTTAGTTTTTTTAAGTCTGCTATTTTAAATGAAGAAGTCTGGAGACACACTTAGGAGAAATCTTCTTCCGAGCTTTTAGTCACAGAGAACAGGGGGAGAAGCCATGACCGGGGGCAGAGCAGTCGAGGTAAGAGCAGAGGCAGAAGCAAATCCAGACCGAAGCAGAGATATTTTGAATGTCATTATTGTGCTAAGAATGCGCATGTTAAGAAGTTTTGTTATCAGCTGAAAAGAGAGAACAGATTGAAGGAAAATCCACAGAAGAAAAATGGCGATGAAGATGATCATGTCACCGCCGCTACAGGGGGTGATCTTGTTATTGTTTATGACTCCATTAACATTGCTTCTGATGATTCTTGCTGGGTTGTTGACAGTGGTGCCTGTTTTCACATGACATCGAAGAAGAGTTCTTTACATCTTACAGCCCATGTAATTTTGGGATTTTGAAGATGGGCAATGATAGTCATGCTGATGTTGTGGGTATCAGGACTGTTTGTTTAGAGACCAGTACAGAAAGTAAGCTGATTTTGAAGAATGTTCAACATGCACCTGAGATTCGTTTGAATCTTATTTCTACCAGCATTCTTAATGATGAAGGGTTTATCAGTACTTTTAGTGATTGCCAATGGAAGCTTTCCAAGGGCTCTTTGATTGTGGCTCGAGGGAAGAAACAATCAGGTTTGTACTGGACTAGAGCTACTATTTCATGTGATATTGTTTGTGTTGTTGAGTGTAGTGTTTCATCCATGTTGTGGCATAAGAGGCTCAATCACATCAGTGAGAAAGGGCTTGGTTGTTTGGCCAAGAGAAATATTCTTCCAGATTTGAAGAGTGTCAAATTGGACACATGTGATCATTGCATGGCTGGGAAATAGAGTAGAATGAGTTTCAGCAGTCATCCACCACACAAGAAGTCACAGGTACTTGAATCAGTACATTCTGACGTTTTTGGTCCTTCGAAATCTAATACCTTTAGTGGCGGTCTTTATTTTGTTACATTTATTGATGACTACTCACGAAAGCTCTGGGTTTATATTTTGAATGCCAAAAGTCAGGTGCTCAGTGTTTTTAAGCAATTTCATGTTTCTGTTGAGAGAGAATCAGGCGAGAAATTGAAATGTATTCGCACTGACAATGGGGGAGAGTATTGTGGTCCATTTGATCATTATTTCAAATAGAAAGGTATTCGGCATCAGAAGACGCCACCCAAGACACCTCAGCTAAATGGTGTAGCTGAGCAGATGAACATGACTTTGTTGGAAAGAGTTCGTTGTTTTCTTTCAGAAGCAAAGTTGTCTGGACACTTTTGGGGTGAGGCTTTACTTACTGTTGCTTATATTATCAACTTATCACATGTGGTTGTTTTGCAGACAGACACTCCCAACAAATTTTGGTATGAAAAAGAGATCAGGTACGATCACTTGTGTGTTTTTGGTTGCAAGGCTTTTGTTCATGTGCCTAGATATGAGAGATCTAAGATGGATGGTAAGACACGCCAATGTATTTTTATTGGATATGGACACGATGAGTTTGGGTACAGGTTCTATGATATTGTTTTAAAGAAACTTGTCAGAAGCCATGATGTAGTTTTTAAGGAGGATCAGACTACTGTAGACATTGATAAGGGAGAAAAATATGTTTCTCCAACTTCTGATGGTTTTGTCAGTCTTGATCCAGGTTCTGATTCACATTTAACTCATATTGTTGATTCTGATGATCACGTTGATGTGCAGAATGATGCTCAAGGTGAACAGGTTGTATTTGATGTTTTTGATGCACCTTTTGTTTCTGATGATCCGGTTCCAGGGGTTATTAATGAACCCGCAGTTCCACTCCAGAGGTTATCTCGACATCGCACCGCTTCTACTCGATATTCACCTGATGAGTATGTGCTCCTCACTAAAGGGGGAGAACCAGAATCGTTTGATGAGGCAATGAAGAGTGAATATAATGACATATGGGTTGTGGCAATGGATGATGAGATGACATCATTGCACGACAACCACACTTTTGAGATGGTGAAGTTACCGATAGGTAAGAGAGATTTTCAAAATCAGTGGATTTATCAGATTAAAAATGAAGAATACAGTTCCCTTCTACGATACAAGGCAAGGTTAGTTGTCAAAGGCTTCCGTCAGAAGAAAGTTATTGATTTTGATGAGATTTTCTCACTTGTTGTCAAAATGTCTTCCATTCGGGTTGTTCTTGGTTTAGCTGCTAGTTTGGATATGCAAATTGAGCAGATAGATGTGAATACAACTTTCCTCAATGGAGATTTAGAAGAGGAGATTTATATGAAGCAACCAGAGGGTTTTGTTGAAACAGATAAAGAAAATCATGTCTGCAGGTTTAAGAAGAGTTTTTATGGTTTGAAGCAAGCTCTGAGGCAGTGGTATAAGAATTTTGAATCTGTCATTTCTCATCAGGGTTTCAGGAAGACATATTCTGATCATTTTTTTTTGTTCAGAGATTTACTGATGATGATTTTATTATATTGTTGCTTTATATTGATGATATGCTCATCGTTGGTCATGATACTTCTAGAATTGACAGATTGAAGAAGGATCTTTTTCAGTCTTTTGCGATGAAAAACTTGGGGCCATCACGACAGATTCTTGGCATGATGATCTCCCATGACATGAAGGCTAATAAATTGTGGTTATCTCAGGAGAGATACATTGAGAAGGTTCTTCAAAGATTTTCTATGGATATAGTGAAAGTGGCTAGTACTCCTCTTACTTTATATTTTAAGCTCAGTACCATTCAGTCACCTTCTATTGATGAAGAGAGAGAGGAGATGTAGCACATACCTTTTTCATCTATAATTGGATGTTTGATGTATGAAATGGTATGTACTAGACCTGATATAGCTCATGTAGTTGGTGTCACTACTACAAAAATGGGTAAGGGAAGCGCCACCTTATATCAACGCTAAACAAAAAACGCTGATAAAGAATCCCTGTATCAACGCTAAAATTTTAGCGCTTATAAAGGGTAACCTTTATCAGTGCTAAAATTTTAGTGCTGATAAAGGAAGGATTTATCAGTGCTTTTTTAGAGCTGATAAAACTGTAGTCCCATATTTTATAAAATCGGTCGCACAGTGTCCTCTGTTTATCGTGCCTTAAATCTCTCACGGTACTGTACCCCTACGACAACTTCCCTCCCCCCCCCCGATCTGTGCGTTGCCGGACCTCCGCCTCCCCCGATCTTCGTGTTGTCGGACCTCTGCCGCTATCCCTTCTCCTTATCCTCCCCCTCAAACCCCTTCGGCGGATCCTCCTCCCCGCAAACCTTACTTCTCCTCCTCTCTGCTCGACCCTACTCCCTACGAACCCTACTCCTCCATTTCTCAACGGTTGGCAGCTCCTCCCGTGCACCTCCTCCTCTAGCGGTCGTGCCTTCCCCTCCCGATGTAGTGCAGAAGGTTCCCTACTTCTCCTCCTCTAAGGTGAATTTATTTTCTCTTCTTCTTGATTCTCTTCTTGAACTTTCTTCTTAGGAAGGATGTGACAACAATGCTGATTCGGTTTTTGTGTTTTTTTTGTTATGGTTTTAATGGTTAATGGTCATACATAGGACTTTTAGATTACCCTCATGTGTTAATTCATGTTTTATTTGACTATTCTTCTCATTCTTATGAAATATTTGTTAAATCTTTAGTTTAGGTTGGGGACATGAAATTTGTCCTTCTTTATTATGTGTAAATTCTAGAATTATCATGTTATTTTGTTTCCATTGGATATATAGTACTGATTAACCTAAATACTATAATGAATTACACTAAAGGAAATTAAAGTGAAGAGGGAGTTTTGCATGTGATTTATGAAGTTCCATAATATTTCTTATATATTTATGGATTTATTGGTGTTGTTTCTAAGTGATTTATTCTTGATGTTGTGAACACTACTACAAATTTGGGCTATAGCCATGGACCTATAGCCATGATTTTATAGGTCCGTGGCTATAGGTTTCATACTGCCACGGATTTTTTTCCAATCTGTGGCTAAATCGCACGATTCTGTTTTTTTCCCCCAATCCCTCGGGCTTCCTCCATGCCTCGCGTTTCCTCCTCCCCGAGCCCTCCCCCTCTCCGCGCCCTCCTCCTTCACGACGCCTCCACGCCGCACCCTCCTCCTCCCCGACGCCTCCTCGCCGCGCCCTCCTCGCCGCGCCCTCCTCCCCGACACCTCCTCGCCGTGACCCTCCTTCCCGATGCTACCCTCACCAGCAGCACCTCTCTGGCGATTCCCCATGGCGGACGGCCTCCCCTCCATTGTGCTCCCTCACCAGCCACGGCCTCCCCTCCCTGCGCGCATGCCTCCGGCGCCCCACCTCCCTGCGCGCACGCCTCCGGCGCACCTCCTTGTTGGCCAGTCCACCTCCGGTGACCGGACCCCTCCTGGTCGAGCCCTCTTAGAACCGCCAAGATTATGTAAAAGGTACATAGTATTCATGAATTTCTAGGGTACTATAAGTGATTTTTGGCACACATCGCAAGGATTTTAATTCATTTGACCTCCCATATGTGGAATAGGAAGAAGTTTTCCTAGACTAAACAGTACCAAAGATCCATCAAGGGATTTAATTTCAGCTTAATGAGTGATCATATTTTTAGACTATCTAAGGAGATCATGGAGTACTTAGTTTATGGTTCTGACTTTAGAAAAGTGATTGGTTGGATGTTGATGCAGATATATAATTTTATTACATATGGGTCAAAGAAATTAGTACCCCATGAGTAGAAAAACATGAATTGTGATCTAGATCTAGTATTATTAGTCCTAACTTAGACGATTTGGAAGAATTGTCTTATGCGTGATCAAATTGATATTTAATTAGACCATCAGAGTCTCGGGGATGTATTCACATATAGGGACATGAACATAAGGAACTGTTTCATGTTGTAATTCTTATATATCAATGAATTTGAGATATTATATACTCATTGAATTTAAAAAATTGTATTAGATTCCATTAGAAGGAAGTCCCATGCTCATTTTACTTAGGAGGCATTTGAGCGATTTTCTACCATGACATGAACACTTGTTGGGATTGTGGGTGAATATTTTATTCATTTGAGGGTGATGACTCCTTTAATTATCCATCATGTGAGATATTTCATTTTAGGTTAAACCTACTATGAGTTATTATGTGACTAGATATCCTTCGCAGATTCACCCAAAAGATTTTTTGAATAAGGGAATGGTATCTTAATTTTATAGGGATGGACTGTGGTCCTAGTAATGATGTTAGATTATGTGATTATAGAGTTTCACACAACCCATTTTCTATACATCCTTAGGTGTGGAATATGTACATAATACTTCATTGGAAATTTTTGTGGGCTATTATGACACAAAACAAGGCTGATTTCATCTCTTGATGCTTCACATGTCAGTAGGTGAAGACTATGATCCAGGTTCGAGTTGATTTTTAACAACCCCTAGTGATCCTAGAGTGGAAATGGAATTGAATTTCCATTTACATTAGTACATGGTGTTAATGTACATCAAGAGCCCATGACCCCATCTATTTTATAATTGACCAACTTCTGGAGATCGTGAAATTCCTTTATATCCTGGAGTAATGTCTAGAGGAGTGTTTGGGAAAGTCGTAAAATAGTAGATTGTTTTCCATTATGGGTTACCCTCATATATTCTATCAAACCCTGATATATGGTTCACATTATGGCTTTGGAGGGGCCTATATGTGATAACTATGAGCTAGATAAATATGAGTACAACCTTCCAACCCTAGACAAATGGGAACACCGAGCTCACTATAGAGGTACTTGATTATATGCTAAGGGCTTGTGTAGTAGACTTCATCTACAGCTATGAAAATTGTATTCCCCTGATATACTTTTTTTAAATAATAGCTTCCATTCTACTATCACTATTTATCATCTTGAGGCCATCTATGAAAGTACCTTCAGGCCACCATTGTTCCCCAAATAGACCGTAAATAAATCTCTTGTTGGGCCATATATTGTCTAGGAAATGATAGAGAAGTAAAAGTTCATCCATGAGTTCATGAAGACATCCCATAATAAGTTGAAATATAATATATATCTATATAAAAGGCCATTGTATTTTGAGTAGAGAGACCAAACATTCCTTTATGTCTCCCCGCAATGTGGATTGGGGAGATTTTTCCAGGGTTCATGATATCTCTACCGCCATGATTCATATCCCTCTCCATGGCTAAATCATAACCTGTTTTTTTCTCCTAATTATCATCGGGCACCTTCTCTGCCCTCTCGCCACGCCCTCCTCCTCCCCGACGCCTCTTCGCCGCGCCCTCCTCCTTCCCGACGACTCCTCGCCGCGCCCTCCTTCTCCCAGATGCCTCCTCGCCGCACCCTCCTCGTCGCGCCCTCCTCCCCGACGGCTCCTCGCCGCGACCCTCCTTCCCGACGCGACCCTCCCCCCCGACGCCTCCTCGCAGCGACCCTCCTCCTCGACTCAGCTCTTCCGACGACTCCTCGCCGCGACCCTCCTCTTCACCGCGACCCTCCTCCCGGACGCCTCCTCCCCGACGCCTCCTCCCTGACTCCTCTCTTTCGACGCCGAGGCAAGTTTTTATGTATGTAAGCATATGAATTATATAATACTCTTCCTAGTTCATGGAGTTACAGAAATTTTCTCTAACCTTGGGAGGTGATGAGCATTCTATGTATCATCGGTTTGAGTATGGGTTGATAATTCCAAATAAAAAAAGTTGAGGGAGGATCCCCCTATCTCACCCATTAGGTATGACCGAAGTATCTTTTGTGAGACCCATTAATAATGAAAGAGAGTCTTGATTTGTAGATAAGTTATTGAATAAGCTTAATAAATATGGTTGAGAAACCAAAACTGTCAAGTACTTAAAAAGTGAAATCCTAGCTAAGAGTGTCAAAATCTTTAGAGATGTCAATATTTAAATCAATATTTATAGGTTTGGATCTCCTCTATAATATATTAACACATTCAGAGTTAATATATAAATAATATGTCACTTCCATGTATAAGCACCAACTAATACTTCTTCCATATTCAATTATCTAAGAGTTGAATGAGTTTTGCATGTTATTTTAAAACCATACATTGGAAATCGTAGCCATGTAGATTCTCATATATTACAACCAATCACTAGTTGAAAACTCATGTAACATGAGTGGCCTTTTTTGGGAGATCATATTTCTTCTCTTCCTTGTCTAATTCTTATGCAAAGTTAGATGATTCTGTTGTTGCTGATGCATACATTGATCTCTTGACAATTTCATTATCCAATTCCTTTCTTGGTATGGATGCCAATGATCCTCCTAAAACATTGGAAACCATGAAATTTATTGGTTCCATATTTTCCAATGTAAGAACTAGCTTTCATAAAAAAAACATGATATATGTGCTTTTACATGGAGAAGAAAACTTCTGTTTCATTTGAGCATTGTTACAGATAGCTGCCCGGAAGATGATAATGATGGTTTATCATTCATGCCAATGATCCAAATTTCTGAATGGTTGGATGAGTTCTCGTGTCATCTATTTTATTTACTTCTACACTTGGAACCATACAGTTTTATGTAAGTGTTTATGCCTTTTTTTTCTGTCCCTTTCTTCAATCATTCATGTATTATTCTAATATTTAGTTATGAATTGTCTAGTTATTAAGTAGTTTATGGTATTTCAGAAGTTAAGGGCTACACTCTTCATCGGTTTTAGGAATGATCCTGATTGAGGATGGTCCCTATTATTTTTTCATGCTGAAAATCCTGCTTGGGAAGCTCTCTCAAAGTCTCTATAGTCAGGTATGTCCTGTAATTGAAGGTTGTTCAATCTAGTAGCTTCAAGAATCCATTTTTATTCATTTTTTAAGATGATTTAATATTTGGAAAATTTGTATAATTACCTAAATCATGTAAAATGTGTCCTTTTTTTCTGTCTACAATTGACACACTGATCACATATATATAAGAAGTTGTTATATCTCATTTCTTTTCCCACTATTTTCTTATAGGTGGTTTCTTATGATAAGAACGGTTCTATCCACCACCATCGAAGACAATGAGTTCAAGATTTGGGTATGGTTTATTCCATTTTTATTCTTTCATCCACCTATGTTCAATATATGAGTAGTCATTCAATTTGACATTACCGTTTATCAGCTCATAGGGTGCTTCTTCTGGTGCAAGATCCCAAACAACTGACTCAGGTACTATATCAATTTCATCATTGTACCTAACGGTATGTAATAACTTATTCCATCATGCTTTTTGTTTTATGTACTCTGAATTCTTTATTCAAATTACAAAATTTTAAATGTGCTTTTCAAAATATTCTCTTAATGAAAAATGTAATTTTATCTTATGCAATTTAATTTCTCCATGCATCCAAATCTAACATATCATTCTTTATACATTGAACATCAACTATTCTCTATACTTTCAAGGGATTTATATGATTATTAGATGCTTTATTGTATTTATTACTCAGCTCGATTGTATTATTATCACATGATCATCAGTAGTTGCATTTTTTTTGGTGCTCCAACTCTTGTGTATATAGATTCATATCATAGTCTTTCAACTTTTCTACTATCGGGTATGTTATACCTGAATCGTCTGATCATAGGGTGTCTAATTAGCGTACAATTTTATTGGACCATCCGATGATCCTCCATTGCATATTGTATTCTCACAGCGCATATTCTTTCCTCTAATTGCAGTGTACTCCATCCGATGATCAATCCGATATTCTCACTCTGCCCATTCGTGTCATTGCACGACCCCTTCATTTGGTTGTTTTACATTAAAATTATCATACTGTGTCTGGTTATCTTGAACCATTTCATCTATGATTATAACCTTCTGATAGTTACTACATGCGGAAGTATTGCTAGATCGCCTCTATCCGAGCAATGGAGTCTTGGTTTATCTGAGCATCTCGGTCGGTGTATTTATGTCTGAACATCCCCCCTGCCCGCAACACCCACCCTGCCTCCTTCGAATCAGCCTGTACCATCGCCCCAACACCTACAACTAGCCCCTTTCAACCAGCATTCCAGCCTCCTCCCGCTCCGTTCGCTCCTGGTCTGAAGATGTTGCCCCGCGGATGTCGCTGGATTGGGCCAACACACTGCGGTCACGCCGCGGTCACACCGCGGTCACTCTGCGGTCACGCCGCGATCACGCCGCGGTCACGCCGCGGTCACGCCGCGGTCACTCCGCGGTCACACCGCGGTCACGCCATGATTTTTCCCTGCTCCAGCCACATCCAGCCCACACCAGCCCCCTTCCACCTTCATTTCAGCCCGCTGCCACCAGCATTCCAGCCCGCAACAGCCCCCCCCCCCCCCCCCCACCACCTTCAAATCAGCGCGCACCATCCCCTCAACACCTGCAACCAGCCCCCTTCCACCCGCATTCCAGCCTCCTCCCACTCCCTTCGCTCCTGGCCGGAAGATTCTGCCCTGCGGATGTCGCTGGATCGGGCCAACACGCTGCGGTCACGCTGTGGTCACACCGCGGTCACGCCGCGGTCACGCCGCGGTCACGCCGCGGTCACGCCGCGGTCACGCCGCGGTCACGCCGCGGTCACGCCGCGGTCACGCCGCGGTCACGCCGTGATTTTGCCCTGCTCCAGCCACATCCAGCCCACACCAGCCCCCTTCCACCTTCATTTCAGCCCGCTGCCACCAGCATTCCAGCCCGCAAAAGCCCCCCCCCCCCCCCCACCACCTTCGAATCAGCCCGCACCATCCCTCCAACACCTGCAACCAACCCCCTTCCACCCACATTCCAGCCTCCTCCCACTCCCTTCGCTCATGGCCGGAAGATGCTGCCCTACGGATGTCGCTGGATCGGGCCAACACGTCGCGGTCACGCCACGATCACGATGTGATTTTGCCCTGCTCCATCCACATCCAGCCCACACTAGCCCCATTCCACCTTCATTTCAGCCCGCTGCCACCAGCATTCCATCCCACAACAGCCCCCCCCCCCCCCCACCACCTTCGAATCAGCCCGCACCATCCCCCCAACACCTGCAACCAGCCCCCTTCCACCCGCATTCCAGCCTCCTCCCACTCCCTTCACTCCTGGCCGGAAGATGCTGCCCTGCGGATGTCGCTGGATCGGTCCAACACGCTGCGGTCACGCCGCGGTCACGCCGCGGTCACGCCGCAGTCACGCCGTGATTTGTCCCTGCTCCAGCCACATCCAGCCCACACCAGCCCCCTTCCACCTTCATTTCAGCCCGCTGCTATCGACATTCCAGCCCGCAACAGCCCCCCTTCCACCTTCGAATCTACCCGCACCATCCCCCCAACACCTGAAACCATCCCCCTTTCACCCGCATTCCAGCCTCCTCCCGGTCCCTTCGCTCCTGGCCGGAAGATGTTGCCCCGTGGATGTCGCTGGATCGGGCAAACACACTGCGGTCACACCGCGGTCACGCCGCGGTCACGCCGCGGTCACGCCGCGGTCACGCCACGGTCACGCCGTAGTCATGTCGTGATTTGGCCCTGCTCCAGCCACATCCAGCCCACACCAGCCCCCTTCCACCTTCATTTCAGCCTGCTGCCATCGGCATTCCATCCCGCAACAGTCGCCCTGTCACTGGATCAGGTCAACACGTTGTGGTCACGCCGCGGTCACGCCGCGGTCACGCTGTGGTATTAATATTTTTCCCTTTCAGAGCATCTTTCAACGAAGTATTAATAGAGGATGGCTTGCAGAATTTCTGTACAATTCTTCACTTATCAGTGGCATGGCCTATCATCCTGCAATGCTCATTGTACTTTGGTATGTTTTCTAATACAAAACATACCTCAATAAGATGATCATTTATATCAATAGAAACACATTCCAGGGGGTGTAGAGGGCCAGGGGGAGGGGTGTCCGACAGGGGGGGTGTCCAGTAGGGGGGAGGGGTGTCTAGGGGGTGTCTAGTGGGGCTATCCAGTTGGGGCATGGGGGCTGTCCAGTGGGGTGCAGGGGGCAGGGGTGTCCAGCAGGGGGAGGGGTGTCCAGCAGGGGGAGGGGTTGTCCAAGCAGGGGGGAGGGGTGTTCGGCAGGGGAGGGAGGGCTGTCCAGGGGGTGCAGGGGGTGTTCAGTAGGGCTGTCCAGTGGGGCTGTCCAGTTGGGGCATGGGGGCTGTCCAGTGGGGTAGAGGGGGGAGCATGGGGGACTAAGGGGGGCATGGGGGTGCAGGGTGGTGTTCAAGGGGGCTGTCCAGGGGGGTGCAAGGGGGTGCAAGAGGGCTTTCCAGGAACCTAAGCCCATGCAGGTTATGAATGTCTCTATAGAGAAAATGCAGTGCTGTCCAGATCTGGAAAATATCATAAAACACCCCACAGATACTTCACAGGCACCAGGTATAACTATTTCACCACCTATAGATAGTGAGCACGGTGCTATAAAATCTGGTTACTCTATTTCAAATCATAATTCCAATGTTTTGTTTAATGCAGTACTACATGAAATCTGATGATTTATGTTGATGACATGATTACAATTTGTAAGAACATGAGCCTCATAATTATTGTAAAATCACAAAATAATGGTAAGTTTGAAGTGAAAGACTTAGGCATAGCTAATAAAACCTTAGGCATTGAAATTGTTAGATATAGACCAAATAAATTTTCTTACTTATCTCAAAATGGTTAAATATTAAATATTAAAAATAGACACATGTTTGAATCTCTCAAAATTTCCAATGTACTCCTATTAAAACACTTTAAATTTTCTTCAACACAAAAACCCATTGCTGATGATGATATTCAATTTAGGTGTAAAATCCATTATGATAATATTTTTGGTAGCATTATGTACTCTGATTTCCATGGGACCTGATATTGCCTATGAAATCTATAGTCATAGCATATTTATGACCACACCTAGTGCAGGTGGGCTACGGGGGGGGGGGGGGGTGGAGGTGGGCTGGGGGTAGCAGGTGGCTGGGGGGTGGCTGGTGCAGGGGGCTAGGGTTGGGGGCTGGTGTAGTTGGGCTGCGAGGGGTGGGGGGCTGGTGCAGGTGGGCTGGGGTTGCAGGGGGGATGGGGAGGGGGGACAGGTGCAGGTGGGCTGGGGTAGCAGGGGGCTGCGGGGGGGGGGGGGGCTGGTGCAGCTGGGGGCTGGTGCAGCTGGGGGATGGTGCAGGTGGGCTGCGGGGGGGGGGGGGGGGGACCGGTGCTGGTGGGCTGGGGGGGGGGGGGGGGGCTGGTGCAGCTAGGGGTTGGGGTTGGGGGCTGGTGCAGGTGGGCTGCGGGGGGGGGGGGGGGTGGAGGTGGGCTGGGGGCGGCAGGGGGGCTGGGGTAGCAGGGGGGTGGGATTCTAGATTTGGGATAGTAGGGGGGTGTCCAGACAGGGGAGGGGGTGTCCAGATAGGGGGGAGGTGTGTCCAGACAGGGGGGATGTCGCTGGACCGGGCCAACACGTTGTGGTCACGCTGCGGTCATGCCGCGGTCACGCCGCGGTCACGCCATGGTCACGCCACGGTCACGCCGTGGTCACGCCGCGGTCACGCCATGATTTGGCCTTGCTCCAGGACGACACCCGGCGGTGGTTACTCCTCCTTAGAGAAATGTTGAATGGTTAGCTCTATAATTTTTCGTATTTCCTCATTCCTAAACTATATCTCCTCTCAGTGCTGCCTATCATCCATCTTTCCACAAAACATGCATAGCAGGTGGTACAAAGGCTCAATTCAACTGAAAACATTGGTTTGGAATTGTCTGGCATATTTTATTGTACATGTATCACATAATATTTTTTCGGTAATTCTTATTTTTCCTCATCCTCTGCGCATGTCGTCTGAACCGGATCAGCCTGTTGTGATGGAAATTCAATGTCTGCTTTTGGCTGTTTTAGATGAAATTCCTTCCATAATTCCCTCATCTCATGTAGCACTCATTGGAGGAGGATGATCACTACCAAGTTGAGTTTTAAAGGCTGCAAACAATCTGTTTGATGCAATTCCAAAGAGGCTGTTCTATTCTGAGGGCCTATTTCATGCTGGAGTTCCCACATTTCCCCCACAAGCTGGCAAAGGGAGGTCTATTTGGGCCTATGCAAACAGGGCTTGTTTGTTATGGACAAAGATGCAACTGGAGACCTGGTTTTCTTGAAGAGTTTCCATGAAGGGTCTTCACTGTAGAGGAGACTAGCTCTGGTCTGTATTTGGTAGTTGCTTCCATGATGGTTCCCACAACCGTTTGACTGAATTTCACACCAAACCAAGCCCTACTAGTGACTATTTTTCGATGCACTATAAAAATCCCATGGCCAACCCACCAAAATCAAACCAGCTATTCCAGGGCCATTTCCACTCTCACTAAAAAATCCAAACTCAATCCCTTTTACAATTCCAAGCTCCCACTTCAATTTAGCCACTATGAACTCTTTTCCAGTCCCCCACCATTTTTCAATCCACCTAGGCAACCCATCCACAACTTGACCACCAATCAGGCCTACCCACCTCTCAACTTCTAAGCCACCAACCCCACATTTTCCACCAGGCATCCCACTTTAAAACCATTCCAAACCTCACCCAATTCTAACCAATTAAACCAGACCCCTTAACATTTGAAGCCCTCATCTAAATTACTGTTCCAACTCACTTAAGGGGGGCGGGCTGTCCAGCAGGGGGGCGGGGCTGTCCAGCAGGGGGGAGGGCTGTCCAGTAGGGGGGAGGGCTGTCCAGTAGGGGGGAGGGTTGTTCAGCATGGACTTAACTGGTTTTTTGGCACCAAAAAATACTGAATGATAATGTCTCATGCATAGTAACCACTCTTAAAATTGATCAAAGTACCTTACATGCTGACTTGGATCTATTCGACAGAGTAATGGTTGAAATAAACCTTGACTCAAAACTTCCCAGCTCAATTAACTTCAATGCCAATGAATACAAAACTGAAGATATAGTGGAATATGAGAGAAAACCCCCATTTTGGGATCACTATAAAATCATAGGGCATACTATCTTCAACTGTAGGGTGATTAGGAAGCAGGTAATACAACCATATGAAAATGAATGGAAGGAAATGAGGAGACCTAAAAAAGACAAATCCCCCATGATAGACATGCCTGAAATATCCAAAAAGAAATATGAAGTTTGGGTCAAAAAAAATCACACTTTGACTCACATAAGAGATAGTTCAGGAACCAAATGGGTGGATGAAGTGGAGGAAGAAGAAAACTCTATTAATGATCAAAACCTCTCAATTGAAATTACAAACCTTTTACTAGACACTATTAGAGTATCAACCGATCAGGAAAAGATTTCTAGCTATCAACATGACCTAGAAAAGCATAATCTCTAGCACCCAATCTTGGATGGAGGGAATTTTTCTACTAATGAACTGAAGAAAATAACCTGTACTCCTAGTACTTCAATCCACAATAATGATGTTTGCACTAAATAAAATGATGTTGCTGACACTCCATACTTAAGCGCCAAGCAGACCCATATTACTTCCACACCTAAATTAGGTATGCAAAAGGAAAATCAGGAAACCCCCTAGTCTTCTAGCTCCATGGTGAAACCTGCCTCCATAGACCTAGAAGCTCGAGCAGTCATGAAAAAGATTCCAGCACCTGTTTTATATGACAATTCAGTTTCAGTTCTCGTACCCTAACATATGTAGGTTTTTAATGTTCCCCCAGAGCAGAAGTATAATCTCTCTCAGAACTCTATCGAACAACAATCTGCTCTAGATCCTGTTATTCCAGGTACTTCTCCTCCTCTTTCTTACGCTACTAATAACTATTCCATTCTGTCTAAAAAACTGCGTTATGATCAAAATGAATCTTCCTCTGATTTTTTCTCTAAGAATTCTGCTTCTCTACACTGATGCAACCTGACCACTACTATCCCATCCCATATTGCTAAAAAAAACAATGCCTCTTTTATGAACAGTAGCCTGGTTTTAACTATAGGTGACTCCACAATGGGAAAGTAGCATGAGACCAAATCACATGTCCATAATCCTGGGTCTGAGGGGGTATGTCCTGGGGTGTCCAGAGTCTGGGGGGGGGGGGGCAGGACTGGCAGGGGTGTCCAGGGTCTAGGGGGGTCTTTCCTAGGGGGGGGGGGGGGTCTGTCCTGGGGTGTCCAGGGTCAGGGGGCAGGGGACAAGGGTGTCCAGCAGGGGAGGGGTGTCCAGCAGGGGGAGGGGATGTCCAGGCAGGGGGAGGGGTGTCCAGCATGGGGGATGGGTGTTCAGGGGGGTGGTCCAGGGGTGTTCAGGGTCTGGGGGGGGGGGGGGGTCTGTCCTGGGGTGTCCAGGGGCAGGGGGGAAGGGGTGTCCAGCAGGGGGAGGGGTGTCCAGCATGGGGGATGGGTGTCCAGGGGGGGAGGGGTGTCCAGCATGGGGGATGGGTGTCCAGGGGGTGGTCCAGGGGTGTCCAGGGTCTGGGGGGGGGGGTCTGTCCTGGGGTGGGGTCTGTCCTGGGGTGTCCAGGGTCAGGGGGCAGGGGGCAGGGGTGTCCAGCAGGGGGAGGGGTGTCCAGCAGGGGGAGGGGTGTCCAGCATGGGGGAGGGGTGTCCAGGGGGGTGGTCCAGGGGTGTCCAGGGTCTGGGGGGGGGTCTGTCCTGGGGTGGGGTCTGTCCTGGGGTGTCCAGGGTCAGGGGGTAGGGGGCAGGGGGCAAGGGTGTCCAGCAGGGGGAGGGGTGTCCAGTAGGGGGATCTAATATAACTCTTGAAATCTCATTCATGTGTTTCCAATGAGTTCTTCTACTGATGTAACAGTAGAAAGCATAAACCATTTAACAAAAAGAGATCTGACCCTCGTTAAGGAAGGTGCAAGTGATAAGCTTGCAAGTCGGGTTTCATGTCCTCAAAGCACACAAAATTTAGAAAAGTTCTTGAACCGTCCCTACTATTTTGTTTACATCCACATTGCCCCAAAACTAATTCCCAGCTCACCATAATCCTGACAAGGATAAGCTCTCTCTTTTATCCAGTTCCGATACTGCCATCACTAGCTGGTCCATTATGGACACTTAATGAGTAGGTTTTCACTGAAGGTAACCTTACACCCTATGCTACAACTCTATTCTGCTATGAAAATAATGAGGAAATTTCATTTGGCCAACAGGGGGGCTGTCCAGCAGGGGGAGCTGTCCAGCAGGGGGGGGCTGTCCAGCAGGGGGGGGGGGTGTCCAGCAGGGGGGCTATCCAGCAGGGGGAGGGGGTCCAGGGGTGGTGTCCAGGGGGTGTCCCGGGGTTTAGGGGGTCCAGGTGGTGTCCAGGTGTGGTGTATAAGGGTGTCCAGTGGGGGTCCAGGTGGTGGTGTCCAGGGGTGTCCAGTGGGTGGTGTCCAGGGGTGTCCAGTTGGGGCATGGGGGCTGTCCAGTGGGGTGCAGGGGGCAGGGGGCAGGGGGCAAGGGTGTCCAGCAGGGGGAGGGGTGTCTAGCAGGGGGAGGGGTGTCCAGAAGGGGGAGGGGTTGTCCAAGCTGGGGGGAGGGGTGTCCGGCAGGGTGGGGAGGGCTGTCCAGGGGGTGTAGGGGGTGTCCAGTGGGGCTGTCCAGTGGGGCTGTCCAGTTGGGGCATGGGGGCTGTCCAGTGGGGTGCAGGGGGGGCATGGGGGACTAAGGGGGGAATGGGGGGTGCAGGGGGTGTTTTGTTTCATGTGGATTTGTGGCCTCACCAGATTGGTTGTTCCATTTTGAGGTACTGTAGTGTAAGGGTAGTGATAACCCCTATGACCCAAGTATCTTCAAAATCTTGATCATTTGTATTTATCATCCTCTAAGATATTTCTATAGGTTTCCTCTGGTGAAAACCTTGATCGCCATTCCTGTTTTGCTTCATCAGAGCTCTTTCCATACCTATCTCTCCTTGAACTCATATAATTTCTTGTTTTATAGTGGAGATGACGTCCTTCCTTCAAGGAAGAAGTGAAGACCCTTCTTGGTGATAGTTCCACAAGTGCAGAAATGAGAATATGAACTTTTGGATCCTGGTGCAGATGGGCTGCGAGGGGGGGGGGCTGGTGCAGGTGGGCTGGGGGTTGCAGGGGGCAGGGGGGACTGGCAGGGGGTGGCAGGGGGGACTAGCAGGGGGCTGGGGGGGCAGGGGGGGGGGGGGGCTGGCAGGGGGGTGGCAGGGGGCAGGGGGCAGGGGGGATAAGTAGGGGAGTGGCAGGGGGGACTAGCAGGGGGCAGGGGGCAGGGGGGGCTGGCAGGGGGGTGGCAGGGGGGGACTAGCAAGGGGCAGGGGGGGACTAGCAAGGGGCAGGGGGGCTGGCAGGGGGGCTGGCAGGGGGACAAGAAGGGGGACAAGCAGGTGGGTGGCAGGGGGCAGGGGGGGACTGGCAGGGGGGTGGCAGAGGGGGACTAGCAGGGGGTGTGGCAGGGGGTAGGGGGGACTGGCAGGGGGCAGGGGGACAAGCAGGGGGGCTGGTAGGGGGGGTGGCAGGGGGCAGGGGGCAGGGGGGACAAGCAGGGGGGTGGCAGGGGGGACTAGCAGGGGCAGGGGCTGGGGGGCTGGCAGGGGGGGACTAGCAAGGGGCAGGGGGACTAGCAGGGGGCAGGGGGGCTTGCAGGGGGACAAGCAGGGGGACAAGCAGGTGGGTGGCAGGGGGCAGGGGGGACTAGCAGGGGGTGGCAGAGGGGGACTAGCAGGGGGTGTGGTAGGGGGCAGGGGGGACTGGCAGGGGGCAGGGGGACAAGCAGGGGGGCTGGCAGGGGGGTGGCAGGGGGCAGGGGGGACTGGCAGGGGGGTGTCTGCAAGGTAGTGGGGAGGAGGGCAGGGGGGGGTCTGCAAGGCATAGGGGAGGGGTGCAGGAGGTGTTCAGGGGGGTGTCTAGGGGGTGTCCAGGGGGGTGTCCAGGGGGTGTCCAGGGGGTGTCCAGGGGGTGTCCAGGGGGTGTCAGGGGGGTGTCCAGGGGGGTTTCCAGGGGGGTGTCCAGGGGGTTGGGGGGGTATTTTTTTATGTATGTGCACACCCTATAGCCACGGTTTTAAACCGTGGCTATTGGTTTATTGCCACGGTTTTTAACCGTGGCTATAGACCTAACTCCACGGTTTCCAACCGTGGCTATAGATCCTGTCCAGCGTCTAATATAGCCACGGTTGAAATCGTGGCATTAAGTATAAAACCACGGTTCCAAACCGTGGCTATAGGTTTATAGCCACGGTTTGGAACTGTGGTTATAGGTCTGGGCCTATAGCCACGCCAAACTTAGCCACGGTTCCTCAAACTTTGGCTATTACCTATAGCCACGGTTCCTCAAACCGTGGCTATTACCTATATCCATGGTTTGAGGGCCTATAGCCACGGTTTAGAACCGTGGCTATAGCCCGAATTTCCAGTAGTGGAAAGAAATTTCTTACTACTAATAATATGTTATAATCACCTTTCATTATTTTCTAGTCACTTAAGGTAAGTAATGAATTTTTTGTATGGAAATCTGTAATTAAAGTGTTATATTTAAACTATAAATTCTACTTTAATATGATAGAGTGTTTAAGGGGTAGTTTTTAGTGTGAATTTCTTACATGTTTTCCCTTTCATGATACTATGTATGGGGTATTTATCACTATGATTATAAGGGTGATGGTTGATTGATGTGGTTGGGAGCATGTGGTGTAGTAATTAATACAGTAGTGATGAATGGATTATTTTGTGGTTATGACAGCAATGATATGGCTATTTAGGCAGAAAATAAGTGGTTTTATGGATTTTAAAATGTGTTTAGTTTTATTTTATGTCATGAAAATTTAGTTGTTATTGGGTGGTATTATAGTTTCCTTTTGTCATGGAATATGGTTAGAATAAATGAAAATAGTAATGGGTGATGGGTTGGAAATGATAAATGATTATTTGTTAAATGATTAATGATAATGATTGGAATAATTATGTTTAATAAATGGTTAAATATAAAATAAATGTTATTAATGATTAATGAATGAATTATAGTAATTAGTGATTTAATGATTGGTTTTACATTAAAATGGTTAACAATTGAAATGCATATGGTAATAAAAATCCAAGAAATTATAATGTTAAATGAAATGAGAAGTTGGTAATGTTGATATGGATGCTCATGTGATTTGTTAGGGATTATTTGTGGCATTATAATAGAAGTGGTTATAAGAGGGTGGTAGTAACAAGGCAATGGTTGACGAGGGTGTTTGCAATGTTAGTTTGGTGTAAACCCTTAGGAAAGATTTATGTGTGACTATATACTTATTATATTTTCTTATTATTTCTTACGCACCACCACTTGAGTCGAGTAACCTGATTAAAATCTATATGGGTACTTTGGTTCTGAGTGTTTTTCTCAATATCTAGGTTATAGAGGGAACACATATAGAACCACTCCCTCTTCCCTTCTCCCCCTTCACACTTAGTATGAGTTGTAATGGCTCACATTGGGTGTATATATACGACCTATAATGATTTTAGGTTTTTGTGTATATATATTCTTGTTGAAATGATTATGTGTATTTGGTGTGGATACATAGTGGGGGTTGTGCATTGTAGGAGGAGAGTATGATGTTGATGTCCTTCATGTTCACGATATCATACTGTGATGAGGATGTGATGTGTGGTTGTGATGTGGATATGGTTTTTTATGTGTTTGTGACATGTGTATGTGTAGATATATGGTTATGAGATTATATAGAAGGGGTTGAAGCATAAGAAATATTCCATTAGAGTGTGAGAATGACCAGATTAGTGGGGAAGTGGATGTGGGGTAATTTATTAATATTTTTTTTTGATATTACACTTAAGATGGATTTTGGAATTAGACACTCATGTGGATTGAATGGGATGATAGGTCAATAATATTTGTTAAAATTTTCATATGGAATAACATGGGAGACCATCTATAACACAAGTGATTATCCCCCCTGTGATTTAAATTAAGTAACTTGAGCTTACCAAAAATATTAGGCATGATGATATTGAATGTAGGGTAGAGACCTAGGAGTGGTAGATGTATCATTCTTGATTATTCTTGTCTTTGGACTGGGGTGATTTGAGGAAACTATAATGAATCTAAAGTAATTATATTTAATGAATTCCATATTGTAGAGATTATGAGAATCCTTTCTTTACTTATAGAGCTGGCTACTAGTTTTCATCCATATGTATTTTAGGTTGGTGAGGTATAAAAGGATGGACTAGTTGACCATAGAAGGGCTGACCTGATAGAGGAGGATGAGCCATAGAGGATGATGTCGTGTGAGTTTTACCATCTATGACACAAGTGATTATCCTCGTGAACCCCTTTGTGTTTGGAAACTGTGTTGATTTTGATGGGGGGTCTATCCTAGTTTTGTTGATTTCCAAATCTTTATTGGAAATGGTTAGGCTCTATTAATCTCTATTTTTATAAGGAAGTGGTTCTATTCTACTATATTTGGAAGTCTTGTTTTGTTTATTTGAACCATAAATACTAATATTTGAGATTCAAATAGGATGGAGATGAATAAATATTGGATGGATGTTAATCATTTAACAATAGAGTATGAGAACATAGTGAAAGAGTTCATCAAGTTTGCAAAGGATCATGCAAAGGATCCTTCTCAAATCCTTTGTTTGTGTTTACGTTGTTGTTATTCTAGACTAATTACTCTAGAGGAGTTGAAAGAACATTTGATATGTCACAGAATAGATTTTAGTTATAAATGTTGGAATAAACACAGAGAAAAGACGAATATAGCTACTGGCTGGGATAAAATTGCATTTTATGGATCATCAGAAATGAATACAAATATGGATAATGAATAAGACCGTATGGAGGATGTGATTACAGATGTCAATGATGATGAATATCGTATTGAGGAAATCACAAAGACAATTGAATATGAACTCTGTGATTGCCCAAAATTGTTTGAGAAGTTAAAGAGTTGTGAAAAGACGCCATTGTATGCTGGTTGCACTAAATATACAACATTGTCAGTTGTACTAAAGTTGTATAAATTGAAATCAGGCAACGGATGGAGTGATGTCAGTTTTACGGAACTACTTGCTATCTTTAATGACATGCTCCCAGAAGATAATGATCTCCCAAGCTGGACATATGAAGCTAAACGAATGCTACGCTCGATGGGTATGATTTCTGAAAGAATACATGCCTACCCAAAAGATTGTATATTGTTTCGCAAGGAGAACAAATCACTTACAGAATTCCCAAAGTGTGGTGCTTCTTGATACAAGAAAGATGAATCCAATCCTATGAAAGTTGTATGGTACTTTCCAATCATTTCAAGGTTTAGGTGTCTATATGGAAGTGAAGAAACTGCAAGACAATTTTCGTGGCATGAAGATAAAAGAAATAAAGATGGGAAATTATGTCATTTGGATGACTCTCCTCAATGGAATAAAATTGATCATGAGTATCCTGAATTTGGAAAAGATCCAAGAAACCTTCGTCTTGCGTTATCTACAAATGGAGTGAATCCTTTTGGTTTTCAAACCAGCACTCATAGTACATGGCCTGTTATGTTGGTAAATTATAACTTTCCACCCTGGTTATGCATGAAGCAGAAATTCATAATATTATCTATGCTTATATCAGGACCAAAACAAACAGGTAACGATATTGATGTTTATCTAGCTCCTTTGATCGAGGATTTAAAGTTATTATGGGATTTAGGTGTTATGTTGTATGATGCTTATAAAAGTGAATACTTCATGTTGAGAGCGATATTGTATGGGACAATAAATGATTTCCCTACTTATGGAAATTTTTCAGGCTATAGCATTAAAGGAACTCAAGGGTATCCTGTGTTCAAAGAAGATATAGAATCAATTAGGTTGAAACATTCATCAAAATCTGTGTTTCTAGGACATCGTAGATTTCTACCTCATCAGCATAAGTACCAATCTTGGATGACATCATTTAATGGAAGTTCAGAATAATTCACAACACCGTCTCCACTAATAGGCGATCGACTATTTGAGAAAGTAAAATATGTGAACACTATTTTTGGTTAACCATTTTTGAAAAACCTTACAAAAATCAGTTGGAAAAAGAGATCTGTTTTTTTTTTGAATTATCATACTGGAATTGTTTCTACATCAGACATTTTCTTGATGTGATGCATGTGGAAAAAAAATGTATGTGACAGTGTTATCAGAACGTTGCTAAATTCCCCTGAAAAAACAAAGGATAGAATTAAGACAGGGTTGGACATGGTTAACATGGGAATACAAGAAGAGTTGGATCTCATGAAGGGTGAAAATCGAATGTTTCTTCCTCAAGCTGCTTACACTCTTTCTTGGGAGGAGAGATATCCATTTTGCAACTTCTTCAATGATGTAAAGGTTCTATAGGGGTATTCATCAAATATCAAGAACATTGTGTCAATGAATGATTTGAAGTTAAAAGGTTTGAAATCACATGACTGCCATGTTTTGATGAAAGATCTAATTCTTATAGCTTTACATTTCATTTTTCCCACGAATTTCCATTATACGTTAACCAAAGTTTGTTTCTTTTTCAAATATATATGTAGCAAAGTAATAGACCCGACGAAATTTCCAGCTATGGAAAAAAAATTCATCATATTATGTGAATTAGAAATGTTCTTCCTGCCAATATTCTTTGATATGATGGTTCATTTGATTATTCACTTGGTGAGAGAGATTCAACTTTTTGGTCCTATGCACTATAGATGAATGTACCCCGTTGAACGATATATGAAGATTTTGAAAGGGTATTTCAATAATTGAAGTCGGCCAGAGGGTTGTATAGTGGAGCGATATATTGTTGAGGAAGATATTGAATTTTGTACCGAATACCTATCTGATGTGGAAAGAATTGGTCTCCTGAAATCTCGTCACACTGGACGCATTGAGGGTGAGGGAATTTCTAGAAGAGATGTTGTGACAATCAGCATTACAGATCCGGAGCAGTCCCACCTTTATGTTTTGCATAACAGTTGGGAGGTTGCTCCATATATTGAAACTCACAAAGAAATTCTTAGGTAGTTGAATCCATCAAGGGATGAAAAATGGATATCAAATACACATAATCACCAGTTTATAGGATGGTTTCAGGACCATATTTTTAAGGAGTTAGATGAAAATATGAATTCAATTTCAGAACAACTTCGATGGCTAGTCACCGGACCAAGTTTATATGTATTATATTATAATGTTTATGTAATTAATGGTTATATATTCTATACAGATGAACATGATGAAGATAGTACCATGAAAAATAGTGGAGTTAGAGTTGTGGCTGAAGCGATGCATGTTTCTGGTAGTAAGGACAGAAATCTAATTTATGTAAATATGTCATACTTTGGAATTATCAAAAAAATATGGGAGTTGGATTATACGACATTCCAATTGCCTATTTTTCAATGAAAATGGGTTGATAATAATAGTGGTGTTAAAATAGATGAATGGGGATTTGTGAAAGTTGATTTTAGTAAAGAAGGGTACAAAGACGAACATTTTATAATGACATCACAAGAGGTACAAGTTTTTTATGTTTCAGATCCCGTAAACCTAAAGTGATCGATTGTTTAGTTATCGTCCAAAACTACTGAAGGGTCCGATGAAAATTCAGTTGAGGATGATCCTTTCAGTGGTACATCGCAATCATTTCGTAGTGGTCCCAATGTATATTATGTTTTGTATGTTAGAGGAGACCACAATGAAAGGATTTGGATAATCGATAGAGGTGTCAAATCCCTTCAGCCTTTGAAAAAAAGAAAGAGAGTTCAATAAACAGGTTATATTTTGTTTGTAATATAGATCTTGTTATCTCATGTTATTATCTTATCACTACTGAATTTATATAATCTAAATTAACTTTTCAACTAATTTTTCATATAATGACTTCTGCATGTTTTGGTGCTCCTAACCTTAAGGTTGAACCAGTCTCTCAAGTTGTTGTTGTTGCTGCTACTACTCCTGCTCCTGCTGTGGCTACTCACAGTGCTGAGAAACAACAAGTTTCTGAACCTGTTGTTACTCCTAGTGTTGAGGTACAACAACCATCAGCACATTCCATTGCTACCATTTCATATGAACATATAGATGATGTTGATATCGATGAAATGGTCAGGGATAATGGACCGACATCACAGAAAACACAGGTGCGTCGTAGTTTGACGGTCTTAACCAAAGTTTTTAAGGCGAAAGGCAAATACATCAAATTTTATGTTGGATGGAATGTACGAGGCCAACATGTGAATCCCAAAAAAGCTATGTTTAGTATTTACATTGGAGTTGTCACTCGGCAACGCGTTCCGATTGACATAGATTCATGGAACTATGTTGTGTCCGCGCTGAAGGCTATGATCTGGGAATAAATTACGGTAACATTATGATATTATTTATTTAATTTACTAGAAAATAAAATAATGAAACAATGTCTTACCCTTCTCAATCTCTTTCAGAGTACATTTATAGTAGATGATTCATACAAGAATTATGTACCAATGTAATGACCCAAAGTTTCATTAATGAAAATCCATCTTGATCTAATTAAATGTCCCTTTATGTAAAATGTTTATATA
Source organism: Viscum album (assembly GCA_963277665.1). Taxonomy (NCBI): domain Eukaryota; kingdom Viridiplantae; phylum Streptophyta; class Magnoliopsida; order Santalales; family Viscaceae; genus Viscum; species Viscum album. The sequence continues at coordinate 346,830,791 of OY728141.1, forward strand.
AATTTTCAACTTCTTTGGTTGTATGTTAAGCATTGTGACTGTTGCTTTTATAGCCATTGAAAAGTGATCACATGATTAGTATAAATATAGGGCTTTAACAAATCCAACTTACTCAAACAAAGGAAGTGATGGCCTCATCTAGTAGAATTTCTCCATACGAAGCCCATTTGTCGGAGCTCTGAAAAGAGGTGGCGTCTTTGGGCTTTGTTCTTGACCAAGCCCAATCTGATCTTCATCATGTCAGGCTCGAACGGAACCGTCTACAGGAAAAGCGGAAGTTGATAGAGATTACCACTCGAGCGATGTTATCTGAGCCACCCCAAGAGCCTGTCACCATCGCGCATCTTATCCTTAGGTCTTATGCGGCTATTTTAAGGGGTTATGTAACAAATCACTAGTACTATGTTCATGTACATTATTTTTTTTATATAATAATGAATATACTTTCTTGTCATTATTGATACATTGTAAATAGTTTTTAAAGTACAAGTAGTGTTTTTAGTTATTATTTAATTAAGAAATCTATTTTATTAAATTAAGAGATTTTTTGGAATTAAATAATATTTTAATAAAATATTATTATTATTGTTAAATTAATTTTATTATATATAAATGATCATATAATTTTATGAATGCAATTATAATTTTTATTAAGGTTTGAAAGCCATTTCTGTCAAAACACGTGAATTTTTGATAAATGTCAGTTTTTATTTTAAAAGTGAAAATTAACATATTTAGAAAATTATTTAAATAAAATAAATTATAATTCTGGAATCAGGACATCGAAATTATCCAATGGTGAATTTTTCATAATTTTCTGAGACAATCAAATTTTTGGGTAAAAATTAAATACCGTTTAAATATATAATGTGTTTTATGACATCATAATGATCCAATATTGATGTAATAAAATACTATAAGCTTTATTTTTGGCCAATATATGTTTTAACATTAAAATAATGTGATTTTGGGTTTGTTTGACTTACTTTTCAAAGCATTAATGGACCCCTCAAGACTTATTAAACATCTTGTCTTTTTAAATTATTTTCCATGGGAGTGTGACTCACCTCCACATAAGCAACCCCATTATTTTAAGAAGTTCGGACTTTTCCCTTATAAAATATTGTTTTCCTCTCCACTTTTCCAAAAACCACGGTCAAAAACCATGATCTGATTTGTGGTTTGGATTAGTTTAATGTAAGGGGTCCCAAACCTAAATAATAAAGAATTCACTCACCTTTCCTATATAAACCCACCCAAGCTCCCACTTCCTCCCCACTCAAATCCTTTGGAGTTCGTCCAAACTTTTCCCTAATCTCTATAGAATCCTCCCAAGGTGCCCCAAGCTCCCAATAAGCCTCTCTCAAGCCTTGGAAGCACACTTCCAAGTAAGGGTTTTTCTTCCTTTCACTTTTTTTGTCCAATTTTCTTAATATTGTTATGACCTTTTAATTTCAATTATAAATGATGGGGTATGGTTTTGAACCTCCCCCATACTTCCCTCTTATTTTTTGAATGATGGGAGACCCATTTCTCTCTCATTAAATGTCTCCCATGTACACCCGTTACTATGCTGAAATTCCGAAAGGAACTTCTCTCTCTTCATTTACATTCAAGCAATACTTTTGTATCATGAACCTAAATTCGATTAAAATTGTTTGTAAATGTATCTATATGACCCAATTACTGTCCATTTCATGTAAATATGATGAGACACCCCTTTATCTCTCATCAACCATTTTTATGAATTCTTATGTCACGCCGTTACACTGCCGAAATTGCACAGATTTTCTAAGCCAATGCATTTGTGTAGTGAATACCATGCCCATTTCTCCATCAAGGGTATTCACCTTTATGAAAATTTACTTATTGATTATAAAGTTTCATGTATTAATTCCACATTCCTTATCATGTAATAAATGATTATGTTTAATGAATTCATGTTTTATGATCCATGTGGCACACTTATGCATGAAATGAAATGTTTAAGAAGGGTGCACCCTTATAGCACTCAAATGCATTGGGTAAAGTATAGTATCATGATACATCATGTGCAATGAGTGTTTACTCATGCTAATTTAAGTGCAATGAGGGTTTACTCGTGCTTCATGTGCAATGAGGATTTACTCATGCTTCATGTGCAATGGGCCTTGGCTCATGCTAATTCCATGTTAAGTGTTGTTGCCACATTTCCATGTTATGATTATCATGCTTTATCATGCCTTTATGTCCATGTTTCTATTGTGATCTATTGATATGAATATTGTATAACATGTATTGTACTCCTCATGTATTCCATGTTTATTCCCTTACTGGGCTTTATAGCTCACCCCTTTTCTTATGCATGTCCTCAGGTTATCCCATGCAATGATAAGTACGAGGGAATGTAGTGGTCATGTAAAGGAAGTTTTCAATAAAGATGTTGTATTTCATGTTTTAAGTTGTTATGTAATGATTCTAAGCCCAAAATACACTAGACCTCTCGATATTCCATGTTGTATCAAGTGAATAGTTTATGTAATAAATCATGTTTAAGTTTGTAATAAAAGAAGGGTTGTCATAGTTGGTGTCAGAGGATATGTTTATTTATTTTTGGGATTAGGATTAGAAAACCCCAGTAAAGCCTTAGAGACAAAATTAAGTATAATAAAAACATCCCTAAGTTATAGTAAGCACTGAGTGAGTGGTTCATCAAGCAAATATATCCCTGTCTGGATACGAGCATGTAGAGGCGGCTCTGGCACAGATGTATCCTAGGGGTAAAACCCGAAAACACCACTTTGATCTAGACTCGAACGGGAACTGGTGCACGACAACGGGCCTTACTGCACTCTTGGTTATGACACTCCCGGGAGATATGTTTTGATAAATTCACAAGCTTAGTATGAACCCTTATTAAGGGAATTAAAAAAATTCCCCTAAGAATATATGTTAGAAAGTAGATCATGAAAATCCTAGATTGAAGCCTATAGACTCATGAGTTAAGGAAATAAAAGTTTATTTATAAGTCATCAAATTTTATCTTTGGATTACCCTTTATGTTTTACCCCCCTAACTTTCCTTTTATTCTAGCCAATGGCCGGTAATAGGAGGACTCGGGCTAACAACCGATGTGAAGATCAGTGTGATGATTGTACTAATGAGATTCCCAATCCAATGGGAGCGGGAATCGTGAACTTTGTCACGCTTCTCTCTCAGCTAACTCAAGATTTTAATAGAAACATGGGTCAAGAGGAACGTTCAACCCCCCCCCCCCCCAAGAAAGAACAATTCACTATCGAGAGCTTCATGAGACAAAGGCCTCCTACTTTTAGTGGATCATCTGATCCCATGATCGTTGAACAATGTATCAACTCCATTGTAAAGATCTTCTCTATCCTTAAATGTTCTGAACAAGAGAAGGTTCTCCTGGAAGATTATCATATGGAGGGTGAAGCTGATCAATGGAGAATGTTGATCAAAAACACGAAGCCTGAGGAGGATATCGAGGCGTTGGAATGGAAGGATTTCCGGAAGATGTTTTTCGATAAATATTTTCCGCACACCCTCTGGCTTAAGACGGAAAAGGACTTCCTTTCCCTCAAGAAAAAAGACGAAGAATCTATTGGATAGTACGAGGAAAACTTCACAAGGCTTGCACGATACGCTTCCGGTTTTGTCATTACCCCCGAATGCAAATTTGACCGCTTCTTTGGTGGGCTGAAGCCTAGCCTATGGAAAGTATTAGCAATCCGTGACTTCGACAGCTATGAGGAAATTGTCTGATGTGACCTCAAGGTCGAAATGGAGATCGAGGAATCACAGGGGTATCATGGGGACAAGAAGCGTAAGGTGGACTTCAATTCTGGCAGTCCGATGGATAAATTCAACAGTGCTAAGAAGATCCATCACCCCACTTGCCAAAAGTGCGGAAATAACCCTGGAAGTTGCCTCAAGGGGACGAGGAAATGCTTTAGGTGTGGAAGCAAAGGGCACATAGCTGTTAACTGTCGGCAAGAAAGACCCACGGCTGCGACAGAGGAGAGGAATGCTTCGTTCGAACCTCAACACATTGTTCATTGCTACAACTGCAAAGAACTAGGGCATTTTTCAAATCAGTGCCCTAATACAAGGGTTTTCGGAGGCAACCAACAACCTACAAGGCAGCAAGGAAGAGATTTTTCCATCACTTCTGCCGAAGTGAACCCCGACAATGAAGTGGTGACAGGTATGCTAGTTATTCATTCAAGAATAGCGAATGTACTTTTTGATTCAGGTTCTACGCATTCTTTTATATCTTGAAAGTTTAGTAGAACAATCCCAGCACCACCACAAATCATGGAAGTGAAGATGTCGGTGAGTACAGAAAATGGGGAAATCATTGCAACCCATGAATATAAGTCCTCCCCTGTTAAAATCTGTGGATTAAATTTCCCGGTGAACCTCATCATACTCCCTCTGGTGGAATTTAATGCAATTCTTGGCATGGATTGGCTTTCCTTATATAGAGCCAACATAAATTGTCGGGAGAGGGAAATCACACTCCATATGGAGAATCGACCCCTGATTCTTTACAAGTGTAAGGAGGAAGATGAATATCCTTTAGCTCCATCATCTCAAGCATGGATATTACTACCCTATGAGAACACGTATCTGGATCATATGATCAATTCCAAGGAAAAAACCATCCTTGTAGAAATGCCTATTGTGAGGGAATTCGCTGAAGTGTTTCCCAAGGAACTGTCTGGTCTTCCTCCTATAAGAGATGTTGAATTCTCAATTGAACTTATACCAGGGGTGATACCAATATCCAAGACTCCATATAGAATAGAATTCATGGAGCTTGAAGATCTAAAGAAACAACTACAGGAGAATCTGGATAAAGGGTTTATACGCCCAAGTGCTTCACCATGGGGTGCACCAGTACTCTTCGTCAAGAATAAGGATGGGTCAATGTGGATTTGCATCGATTATCGTGAACTTAACAAAATCACGATAAAGAAAAAGTTTCCTCTTCCACGGATCGATGACTTGTTCGATCAGTTGCGTGGAGCACAATACTTCTCTAAGGTAGATTTGCGGTTGGGATATTATCAAGTAAGGGTGAAGAAGGAAGATGTCCCCAAGACTAATTTTCATACAAGATACAGGCACTATGAATTCATAATAATGCCTTTCGAACTCACTAATGCTCCAGTAATCTTAATGGACTTGATGAATAGAGTCTTTAGAGATTACCTTGACAAATTTTTGGTAGTCTTTATAGATGATATTCTAATATACTCCAAAACCAAGGAGGATCATGAGGAGCATTTAAGAACTATACTAGAGACTTTGCGCAAGGAGAAGCTCTATGCAAAGTACATAAAGTGTGAGTTCTGGTTGAAGGAGGTCTCATTCTTGGGCCATATCATCAAAAGCAATGGGATATCTATGGATCCCTCCAAAATATATGCAATTGAAGGATGGATGAGGCCAACATCGGTAACGGATATCTGTAGCTTCTTGGGGTTAGCTGGATATTATCGACAATTTTTGAGAAATATCTCACAATTGTCCAACCCTCTTACCAAGCTAACTCGAAAGGGAGTAAAGTATTATTGGAGTGATGAATGCAAATAAAGCTTCAAGGAGTTGAAAAGAAGGCTTATCACTGCGCCCATGATCACTTTACCCACAAGTGGGGAACCTTTTGTGATATTTAGTGATGCTTTGAAGAAGGGATTAGGCTGTGTGCTAATGCAGAATGATAAATTGATATTCTATGCCTCAAGACAGTTGAAAATCCATGAGCGAAACTATCCAACGCATGATCTGGAGTTATCAGCGGTGATCTTTTCCTTGAAAATATGGAGACATTATCTCTATGGGGAGAAATGTGAGATATATACTGACCACAAGAGTCTTAAATATATATTCACATAGAAAGAGCTTAATATGCGCCAGAGAAGATGGATAGAGCTCATCAAGGATTATGACTGTTCAATAAATTACCACCCTGGGAAAGCGAACAAGGTGGAAGATGCCCTAAGTAGAAAGGACCCAGTGATTCTATCAATGATGAGAATTGAGAAGGATCCAATCTTCTTAGACTTGATGAAGATGGACTTAGGAATCATAAAGAAGGGAAAATCATCAATACTTTCACAAATGATTGCTCAACTGTCTCTTTTGGAAAGGTTAAAGGATGCTCAAAAGGATGATGTGAGAATTCAGGAAAAAGTAGAAGCTATTTAAAAATGGAAATCCTTGGAGTTTAATGTTAATGAAGAAAGAATTGTGCGATTTGGGAAAAGACTATGTGTTCTATCAATTCTGGAGCTGAAGAAGGAACTTTTGGATGATGCACATAGTTCAAATTTCTCTATTCACCCAGGGAGCACAAAGATGTATCGAGATCTCTGAGAAAACTTTTGGTGGGATAATATGAAGAAGGAGATCACTGTATATACATCAAAGTTCCTGGTGTGATAGAAAGTGAAGGCAGAGAGACAGAAGTCTAAGGGGATGATGCAACCATTGCCCATACCAGAATGGAAATGGGAGAACATCACCATGGACTTTTTCACTGGACTTCCAAGGAAATCCAAAGGCAATAATTCAATCTGGGTTGTGGTGGATTGTCTTATAAAGACTGCACACTTCTTTTCTATTCGGGAGGATTTCTCATTGGATCAACTAGCACAGATATATATCAGGGAAGTGGTAAGGCTTCATGGAGTACCACTATCTATTGTGTCTGAACGAGATCCAAGATTCACCTCTACATTTTGGAAGAGTATTCAACATGCTCTGGATACTGAACTGAACTTCAGTACAACCTATCATCCTCAAACTGATGGCCAATCTGAGAGGACTATCCAAACACTTGAGGACATATTGAGAGCATGCTCAATGGACTTTAAAGGAGGATGAGATCAACATCTTCCTCTGGTTGAGTTCTCTTATAATAATAGTTTCCAATCAAGCATCCAAATGGAACCATATGAAGCCCTTTATGGGAAAAGGTGCAGAACACCGGTGTGTTGGAATGAGATCAGTGAACGTAAGTTGCTTGGATTGGAAATGGTCGAGGAAATGGTGGAGAAGGTGAAAACCATTCAGCAGTATATAAAGGCAGCCCAGAGTCGACAGAAGATTTATGCAGATAATCATTGATGAGACCTTGAGTTTAAAGTTGGAGACATGGTTTTTATACGCATATCTCCGTGGAATAAGGTCATGAGGTTTGGAAATAAAGGGAAGTTAAGTCCAAGGTACATCGGCCCCTTCGAGATTCTTGATCGTTTCGGGGCTGTGGCCTATCAACTAGAACTTCTACCTACCATGTCCAAAGTACACGATGTCTTTCATGTATCCCTCTTAAGGAATTACATACCGGACCCTTAACATGTACTCTCTTCTGAGGTGGTACAGTTAGAGGATGATCTTTCTTATGAGGAGCAACTAGTGAAGATCTTATATCGTAGAGAAAAATTTCTATGAAATAAGACAATGCCCCTCGTCAAGGTGATGTGGTGAAACCAAAAGTTTGAAGAAGTGACTTGGGAATCAGAGGAAATGATGAAGCTGAGTTACCCACATCTGTTTTAGTGTGGGAAAATGAAATTTCGTGGGTGAAATTTCTTAAGGGGGGAATATTGTAACGACCCAAAGTTTCATTAATGGAAATCCCTCTTGATCTAATTAAATTTATTTTTATTTAAAATGTTTATATAAATTGTAAACTTCTTTAGTTGTATGTTAAGAATTGTGACTATTGCTTTTATAGCCATTGAACAGTGATCACATGATTAGTATAAATATAGGGCTTTAACAAATCCAACTTACTCAGAAAAAGGAAGCGATGGCCTCATCCAGTAGAATTGCTCCATATGAAGCCCATTTGTCGGAGCTCGGAAAAGAGGTGGCATCTTTGGGTTTCGCTCTTGACCAAGCCCAAGTTGAGCTTCATCATGTCAGGCTCGAACGAAACCGTCTATGGGAAAATTGGAAGTTGATAGAGATCACCACTCGAGCGATGTTATCTAAGCCACCCCAAGAGTCTGTCACCATCGCGCACCTTACCCTTAGGTCTTATGCGGCTGTTTTAAGGGGTTATGTAACAAATCACTAGTACTATGTTCATGTACATTATTTTTGTATATAATAATGAATATACTTTCTTGTCATTATTGATACATTATAAATAGTTTTTAAAGTACAAGTAGTGTTTTTAGTTATTATTTAATTAAGAAATCTATTTTATTAAATTAAGGGATTTTTTTGAATTAAATAATATTTTAATAAAATATTATTATTATTGTTAAATTAATTTTATTATATATAAATTATCATATAATTTTATGAATGCAATTATAATTTTTATTAAGGTTTGAAAGCCACTTCTGTCAAAACCTGTGAATTTTCGATAAATGTCAGTTTTTATTTTAAAAGTGAAAATTAACATATTTAGAAAATTATTTAAATAAAATAAATGATATTTATAGAATCAGGACATTTAAATTATCCAACGGTGAATTTTTCATAATTTTCTGAGACAGTCAAATTTTTGGGTAAAAATTAAATACCGTTTAAATATATAATGTGTTTTATGACATCATAATGACTCAATAGTGAAGTAATAAAATACTATAAGCTTTATGTTTGGCCAATATATTTTTTACCATTAAAATAATGTGATTTTGGGTTTGTTTTACTTACTTTTCAAAGCATTAATGGACCCATCAAGACTTATTAAACATCTTGTCTTTTTAAATTATTTTCCATGGGAGTGTGACTCACCTCCACATAAACAACCCCATTATTTTAAGAATTTCGGACTTTGGCATTATAAAATATTGTTTTCCTCTCCCATTTTCCAAAAAACATGGGCAAAAACCATGATCTGATTTGTGGTTTGGATTAGTTTAATGTAAGGGGTCCCAAACCTAAATAATAAAGAATTCACTCACCTTTCCTATATAAACCCACCCAAGCTCCCACTTCCTCCTCACTCAAAGCCTTTGGAGTTTGTCCAAACTCTGACCTACTCTCTATAGAATCCTCCCAAGGTTCCCAAGCTCCCAAGAAGCCTCTCTCAATCCTCCCTCAATCCTTGGAAGCACACTTCCAAGTAAGGGTTTTTCTTCCTTTTACTTTTTTTGTCCAATTTTCTTAATATTGTTATGCCCTTTTAATTTCAATTATAAATTCTAGGGTATGGTTTCTAACCTCTCCCATACTTCCCTATTATTTTTTTAATGATGAGATACCCCTTTCTCTCTCATTAAATTCCTCCCATGTACACCTGTTACTATGCTGAAATTCTGAAAGGAACTTCTCTCTCTTCATTTACATTCAAGCAATACTTTTGTATCATGAATCTAAATTCCATTAATTTTTTTTGGACATATATCTATATGACCCCATTACTGTCCATTTCATGTAAATATGATGATACACCCCTTTATCTCTCATCAACCATTTTTATGAATTCTTATGTCACGCCGTTACGCTGCCGAAATTGCACCGATTTTCTAAGCCAATGCCTTTGTGCAGTGAATACCATACTCATTTATCCATCAAGGGTATTCAACTTTATGAACATTTACTTATTTATTATAAAGTTTCATGTATTAATTCCACATTCCTTATCATGGAATAAATTATTATGTTTAATGAATCCATGTTTAATGATCCATGTGGCTCACTTATGCATGAAATGAAATGTTTAAGAAGGGTGTGCCCTTATAGCACTCCAATGCATTGGGTAAAGTATAGTATCATGATACATCATGTTCAATGAGTGTTGACTCATGCTAATTCAAGTGCAAATAGGGTTTACTCGTGCTTCATGTGCAATGAGGATTTACTCATGCTTCATGTGCAATGGGCCTTGGCTCATGCTAATTCCATGTTAAGTGTTGTTGTCACATTTCCATGTTATGATTATCATGATTTATCATGCCTTTATGTCCATGTTTCTCTTGTTATCTATTGATATTACTATTGTCTAACATGTATTGTACTCCTCATTTATTCCATTTTTATTCCCTTACTGGGCTTTATAGCTCACCCCTTTTCTTATGCATGTCCTCAGGTTATCCCATGCAATGCTAAGTATGAGGGAATGTAGTGGTCATGTAAAGGAAGTTTTCAATAAAGATATTGTATTTAATGTTTTAAGTTGTTATGTAATGATCCTAAGCCCCAAATACACTAGAACTCTTGATCTTCCATATTGTATCAAGTGAATAGTGTATGTAATAAATCCTGTTTAAGTTTGTAATAAAAGCAAGGTTATCATAACTAAGGATTGCAGGAAGGATTCATCGAGGTTTTCACACTATTTTAACAAAATGTCACTTGAAATATTCCAAAGGTAAAATAAACCTTCACCCACCCATTGTCTATTCTCACCTGATATCCCAAGAAGCACGGGATACATTTATTGGCCGCCGTGGGGATGAGAAGTTTCAGGTACATTGTGGGTGATAATACGTTGTTTGAGGATACATGTATTCATCACTTTGATTGTCAATATTTCATTTATGAAATAACAACTCTATACTGAAAATAAGGAACGTGCATCAAAACCAACATACCCCTATCGTAAATCAAGGATGAGGTACGCTTCACTAGAAAAGAAAATGGTATGTATTTTAAATTTACAGTAATATTGTTAGGTTCCAATAAACAACATCATAATTATCTTTCTATATTTATATTTAGATTGATGAGTCGAAAACCAAAGACACTTCCATCCCACTTCATGTGCTATGGAAGGAGGCACGTGTGAATAATGAAGGGAAGCTAGTAGATAAGAACAAACAAAAGTGTGGGAAATATGTGTAAGTATGACACGATGATAAAAATATTTGTTTTAAATTACTATTACATAAAAATAATTAGTTATTTTTCTATATCCGACAGTCACAAGAATCAGCTACTCTTGTAGTGGATGCAGACCTATTACCGATGACTTTAAAGTAGCCAGAACAATACGGTCGTGTTAGAGGTGCGAGGTTTGTGGTGACACCCTGAGTATATTTTGATAAAAAAAAGAAACGGATGATAGAGATGAAAAATTGAAACAAATGAGAAAAAGACTAGAAACTCTTGGAGAATGATTGAAATGGCAGGGAGAGTTGCTAGAAACTTTTATGGGTGGGAAGCAAGGAGAAGACACAAATCAAGAACAACCAGTGTGTGAAGATCCCCCCCACCCCCACCAGCTTTGAGATGATCCATTCCCCTCAAAGAGCTGTCTTAGCCGTGGTAATCAATATTCTAATAATTGTTCCCATGAAATGTGAATCAGACAAACACTGATACTTTTCCTGTACTGATCTTCTACATGGTGATAATGACTATGATTTATATCTGTCAACACCCACCTATCACCTTGAAGCGAGGGCTATAGTATTCAACATCCCAGATGACAAGCTGCATAATAGACCACTTTTGAAAGATCATCTGAAAGTGACGATTACTGTAGCTCATGAGCCAAATGCAGAGCTACCTATTCCACTTGATGACGATGATATTCATATGGTAGAAAAGGCTATTGGGACATTCATTGCATGGTCGTCACAACTTGTAAGAGTATATGCAGACAAAGTGGTATTTATTTCCTTTTTTTCAAGCTAAACCTTTAACAATTAATGAAAAAAGGGTCTGAACCAATGAATGTTATTATATATGGAGAAAGGGAGGGGGTGACAAACGTCGGCTCAAAACTATCTAAAGGATCGATCAACCGATTCCAAGGAGCTACTGAAAGCACAATAACACCACATGTTCTCTATCCACATTTACTAGCATTGAAGACTCATGTGGATACGAAGCTAAGAGGTGGTAGTAGTCATATAGTGGTTTTTGAAAAGAATATATACATTGAGGAAAGTCAAGATTTTGTTGCTACTGAAAATGTAAATGAGATCCTTGAAAACGTTGGCTAGGCATTACAGTTGTAAATATATATATGAGGTATATTTTCATGAATTTATTTTCTAAAAGCTGATCTAATGTGAAAATTATGACTAAATTCATTTTATATTGTTGACAGATGTATATATGAAAAATAATTGAAGGAATTTTTTTCATGAGCCAAAATTCGGACTTGTTATTCCTCATACCACATCAACACATCTAACAAAATTACAGCCATCAAAAAAGGATGAAATAGTGAACGACTTGCTGAAAACATTTGAAATCAAGATTACAGATGACAGATTCTTCCTAATACCAACCATGCAGGGGTAAAAATCTATGATTAAAGCATATTAATTATATTTTCACTTATTTTATTACTTATTCATTTTTGTGTTTTTGGGAAACATTGGCTGCTAATTGCGGTGAACTTAGATACTCCAAAGATTTATTTTCTGGATTCAAAGCAAGGATATCCATCAAACTGACCACACATGATGGAGTTTGTGAATCTGTAAGACACTACATCCTATATTTTAGGTCTAAACATCGAGTAATATAATTTATATTATCTTTTACTGAGGATTCTGTTATGATAGGGCGGTGTATCATTATTGTCTAGAAAAAGTAATGAGGATAGGGGCTAAGCATAAGGAGGTGAGCAAGTACTATGTTTGGACAAATATTAGGGTATATATAATAAAATTTCACTATCCAAACACATATCAACAAAAGTTACTTATTCTTTTAAGGATCAAATTTTTTGCAGTCTCCAAAACAAACAAACAATAATGATTGCAGTTATTATGTTTGTAAATTTATGAAAGAGATCGTTTTTCATCAACAAACTAGTATCCCTAAAGAGGGATTTTAAAAAACAACTATTATTTCATTTAATTTATTTATTAATTCTTTATTTTTATATTCTGCAGTACTACTCTGACTATCGAAAATCCTCATACTCACAATATGATATAGATTTGTTCATAAATGAGTGGGTTGCATACTTGATGGTAGATTGTACACAAATATCATGAAGATATGACTTGGGGACGTGTATAATTGGCGGTCATTTTTGAGAGGGGTTAAGGGGATCAAAAGATGAAACATTGTTGTATGTAAATGTTTGTAGGAAAATTGTAATTGTTATTAAATAAAAAATCCTTTATCCAATGAGTCATTTTACCATTTTAATAGATGAAATGTACTAGTAACATGCAAGAATGATGAACCACTCAAAGTGTATCTCTTTTGTTTAAAATTGACATAATTTTAAGTGAAAACCACAACTGACGTATGCAAATCTGACCAAACACATTTGGATTGTGTTCATCCTTTAGGAGAATGATCCATGGGTCATTTGTGATGTGTATGAGTCAACCTCACCTTAATACAAGGCATAGTGTGGCCGGTATCACTCAAAGGGTCTCTCTTTTGTTTAAAATGGACAGAATTTTAAGAGAAACAACAACTGACCTGCATAAATCCAACCAAACACATTCATATTGTGTTGATCCTTTAGTATAACGATCCCTGGGTGTGTTGGTGATGTGTATGAGTCAACACCACCTCAATCTGAGGCACGGTGTGGTCGGTATCACTCAAATGGTCTCTCTTTTGTTTAAAATGGACAGAATTTTAAGTGAAAACAACAACTAACCTAGGGAAATCAAAATAAACACATTAATATTGTGTTTATACTTTAGGATAATGATCCATGGGTGCTTTGGTGATGTGTACAATTCAAACCTACCTCAATTCTAGGCACAGTGTGGCCGGTATCACTAAAAGGGTCTCTCTTTTGTTTAAAATGGACAAAATTTTAAGTGAAAACAACAACTAACCTACGAAAATCCAACCAAACGCATTCGTATTGTATTGATAATTTAGGAGAATTATCCATGGGTGCGTTGGTGATGTGTATGAGTCAACCCTGCCTCAATATGAGGCACGGTGTGGCCGGTATCACTCAAAGTGTCTCTCTTTTGTTTAAAATGGATAGAATTTTAAGTGAAAACAACAACTAACGTACGAAAATCTAACCAAACGCATTCTTATTGTGATGATACTTTATAAGAACAATACATGGGTGCTTTGGTGACATGTAAGAGTCAAATCCACCTCAATACGAGGCACGGTGTGGCTGGTATCACTCAAAGGGTATCTCTTTTGTTTAAAATGGATAGAATTTTAAGTGAAAACAACAACTAATGTACACAAATCCGACCAAAAGAATTTGGACTGTGTTGATCCTTTATGAGAACGATAAATGGGTCATTTTTTAAATGTAAGAGTCAACCTCACCTCAATCCAAGGCACGTTGTGGCCGGTATCACTCAAAGTGTCTCTCTTTTGTTTAAAATGGACAGAATTTTAAGTGAAAACAACAACCGACGTATGAAAATATGACCAAACGAATTTTTATTGTGTTTATACTTTAGGAGAACAATCCATGGGTCATTTTTGATGTGTAAAATTCAACCCTTCCTCAATCCAAGGCACGGTGTGACCGGTATCCCTCAAAGTGTCTCTCTTTTGTTTAAAATGGACAGAATTTTAAGTGAAAACAATAATTGACGTACGTAAATCCAACCAAACGCATTAGGATTGAGTTTATACTTTAGGATAATGATCCATGGGTGTGTTGGTGATGTGTAAAAGTCAAACCCGTCTCAATATGAGGCACGGTGTGACCGGTATCACTCAAAGGGTCTCTCTTTTGTTTAAAATGGACAGAATTTTAAGTGAAAACAACAACTGACGTACGTAAATATGACCAAACGCATTTGGATTGTGTTGATCCTTTATTATAATGATACATGGGTCATTTTTGATGTGTTCAAGTTAACCCCGCCTCAATCTGAGGCATGATGTGGCCGGTATCACTCAAAGTGTCTCTCTTTTGTTTAAAATGGACCGAATTTTAAGTGAAAACAACAACCGACGTACGCAAATCCAACCAAAAACATTTGGATTGTTTTGATACTTTAGGATAATGATCTATGGGTGCATTGGTGACATTTATGAGTCAACCTAGACTCAATCCGAGGCACGGTGTGGCCGGTATCACTCAAAGGGTCTCTGTTTTGTTTAAAATGGACAAAATTTTAAGTGAAAACAAAAACTGACGTACACAAATCTGACCAAACACATTCAGATTATGTTGATCCTTTAGAAGAATGATCAATGGGTCTTTTTTGACGTGTAAAAGTCAACCCTGCCTCAATCCGAGGCATGGTGTGGCCAGTATCACTCAAAGTGTCTCTCTTTTGTTTAAAATTGACAGAATTTTAAGTGAAAACAACAACTGACGTATGAAAATCCAACCATATGCATTTGGATTGTGTTGATACTTTAGGATAATGATCCATGGGTTTATTGGTAATGTTTACGAGTCAACCTCGCCTCAATCTGAGGCATGGTGTGGCCGGTATCATTCAAAGTGTCTCTCTTTTGTTTAAAATGGACAAAATTTTAAGTGAAAACAACAACTGACGTATGCAAATCTGACCAAACGCATTTGGATTGTGTTGATCCTTAGGATAACAATCCAAGGGTCATGTTTGATGTGTAAAAGTCAACCTCGCCTCAATCCGAGGCACGGTGCAGCCGTTATCACTCAAAGTGTCTCTCTTTTGTTTAAAATAGACATAATTTTAAGTGAAAACAACAACTGACATACACAAATCTGACCAAACGCATTCATATTGTGTTGATAATTTAAGATAACGATCCATGGGTGAATTGGTGATGTGTACAAGTCAACCTCGCCTCAATCTGAGGCATGATGTGGCCGGTATCACTCAAAGGGTCTCTCTTTTGTTTAAAATGGGCAGAATTTTAAGTGAAAACAACAACTGACATACACAAATCTGACCAAACGCATTCATATTGTGTTGATCCTTTAGGAGAATGATCTATGGGTCATTTTTGACGTGTACGAGTCAACCCCACCTCAATCCAAGGCACGGTGTGGCCGGTATCACTCAAAGTGTCTCTCTTTTGTTTAAAAGGGAGAGAATTTTAAGTGAAAACAACAACTAACGTACACAAATCTGACCAAATGCATTCGGATTGTGTTGATCCTTTTAGATAACGATCTATGGACCGCCCCCCAACCCCCTAAATATCCCCCCAACCCCTAGAAGCCCCCACCCTCTAGACACCACCCCACCACCTGGACACCTCCCCCACCCCCTGGACACCCCCACCCCCATGGACAGCCACCCCCACCCCCTTGGACACCACCCCACACCCATTGGACAGCCCCACCACCCCCCTGGACCACCCCCACCCCACTGGACACCACCCCACCCCCTGGAAACCCCCAACCTGTTGGACACCCCACCCCTGGAAAGCCCCCCAACCCCTGGACACCCCCACCCCCTGGACACGCCCATGGACAGCCCCCCCACCCCAGACAGCCCCCCCGACCCCCCCCCCCTCGGACACCCCCCACACCCATGGACACCCACCAACCCCCTAGACGGAACCCCCACCCCCCTTGGATAGTCCCACCAACCCCCTGGACTGCCCCCACCCCCCGAACACCCCCCACTCCCTAGAAATCCCCCCCCCAACACCCTGGACACTAGCCCACCCCCCTGGACACCCCCTTGGACAACCCCCCCCCCCACCTGGACACCCCCCTCCTAGACACCACCCCACCACCTAGACACCCCCACCCCCCTGGACACCCCCACCCTCATGGACACCCCCCCCCCCACCCCCTGGACACCACCCCACCCCCTTGGACAGCCCCCCAACCTCCTGGACCCCCCTAGACACCCCACCCCCTGGACACCCCTATCCCTTCGGACACCCCCATCCCACCCTCCTAGACACCACCCCACCCCCCTTGGATAGCCCCACCAACCCCCTAGACCGCCCCCCACCCCCCGAACACCCCCACCCCCTGGAAAGCCCCCCCCGACACCCTGGACACCAGCCCACCCCCTGGACACCCCCATGGACAGCCCCCCCCCCCCCACCTGGACACCCCCCCTCCTAAGCACCATCCCACTACCTAGACACCCCCACCCCCTGTACACCCCCACCCTCATGGACAGCCCCCACCACCCCCTGGACACCACCCCACCCCCCCCCCCCCTTGGACATCCCCCCAACCTCCTGGACTGCCCCCACCCCCCCTGGACACCCCTATCCCCCCGAACACCCCCATCCCCCCGGACACCCCCTACCCCCCCCCCCCCTTGGACAGCCACCCAACCCCCTGGACAGCCCCCCAACCCCCTGAATTCTGAATTAAATTCTTTATGTATTTAATTAACTTATGAATTATGTGTTAATGTTGTATGGGTATACTTGTTGTATGGGTATACTTGGTGTAATTACCTTATGAATTATTTGTTAATTTTGTATGGGTATACTTACTTGTTGAGATGCTGAATTTTTTTCATGTGTTGTTTGGGTGTGCTACTGCCGAATTTTTTGTTGCAGCAGATAGGGTATTTATCAGCACTTTTTTAGCACTAATAAAGGAATCCTTTATCAGCACTAAAAAATAACTTATAAAGGATACCTTTATCAGCGCTAAAAAATTGGTGATAAAGGATTAGTTTATCAGTGCTAAAAGAGAGATGATAAAAAAACATTTATCAGCACTTTTTTAGCGTTGATAAAGGGGTCCTTTATCAGCACCTTTTTAGCGCTGATAAAGTCTCCCTTTATTAGCACATTTTTAGCATTGATAAAAGTCTCCTTTATCAGTTCTTTTTTAGCGATGATAAAGTATCCCTTTATCAGCGCTTATTTAGCACTGATAAAGCCCGTTTTGAGTGCTGATAAAGACCGTTTTTGTAGTAGTGTGTGGTCAGTTGTTTTCTATCAAATCCAAGTAGAGAGAATTGAAGAGCAGTGAAGTACATTTTTCATTATCTTCGTGGTACTTCTGATCTGAGATTGTGTTTTGGAAAAGTGGAACCTATGCTTTGTGGCTTTACAGATTCAGATATGGAAGGAGATATCGATTTGAGGAAGTCTACTTCAGGATATTTGATCACTTTCACAGGGGGAGCTGTATCTTGGAAGTCTAGATTGTAGAGATGTGTTGCTTTATTTACCACAGAGTCAGAGTTTATTGCAACTACTAAGGCATGAAAATAATTATTGTGGATGAAAATGTTTATTCGAGAGCTCAATTTAAATCAGGACAGGTATGTTTTATTTTGTTATAGTCAGAGTGCTATTTGTTTGATAAATAATTCTACATTTCATGGCAGGTCAAAACATATCAATGTTCGATATCATTGAATCTGAAACATCCTTGATTCGAGACAGTTATAGCTTGAGAAGATCCACACTGATGACAACGGGTCAGACATGTTGACCAAGAGTTTACCCAGAGGAAAGTTTGAGACTTTCCGACTGATTACAGGGTTGGCGGTGATCCCCACTTGAGTCAGAGGGGGAGTTTGTTGGGCGCCTTCCTAGTTGGCACACCGTGTAATGCCTCCTCAAATGGTTCTCACGTGGTTTCTCTTTTAATGAGGTGTTTTTAATGCGGTCCAAGACTGCGTGAATTAATTCACACGGTGACATGATTTTGACGTGGAGACATTATTTGACACGGATTCTTCTTCCTATATAAGGAGGCATGGGAAAGGCATTTCAATATCACCGGCACCAACAAAACTGAGAGAAAATCCCATTTGTTGATCACATTTCTTCGATGATCATATTTACTACTCTCCACCTTTTGATCCACACTTTTATTATTAAGTATTACTTTTTAGATATCTTCCATTTTTTGGAGTCTCTACCTTGTACCTCTTGATTTTAGTGGATCCCTATTTTTGGATTAGGTCCTGTGGTTTTTCCCTATTGGTTTTTCCACGTAAAAATTTCCGATGTCAACTTTATTTTTCTGCACTTAATTTTGTTGCTGCGCATTCACTTTTATTTGGGGGGAAATATTTTATTTCTGCTGCGAGTTCGCCTTTTTCTATTGTTTGTGCGTTCATCGCTTTCTCATCTTTCCCAACAATATGTTGGCAGATGTCCATTTTCAGGATGGTGGATGACTCCCTCCTTTGTGAAAGAGGGGTCGGTGGTGGTAGGTGATGGGTGGCCAAACCCCACCAAAATCATCCAGTGGAGAGGAGAATTTGGAGGGGAGAGACGCCCTATAAAAGGGGATCTCCCCAAATGGTTTTATCATCAGCTTCAACAACATCATTTCATCAAGTTCTTGAGTTCTCTAGTTATTTGCGGTATTTTGTGAGGTGGTTTCCCCACCATATTCAAGGGATATTTTTCCGAGTGTTTTATCCTTGCAATAAATGAGGGAGTGTGTACCCACTTTTACCTCATAGTGATCCTTCTATTTGTCCATGGTTTTTTACCCCTTCCATTTGGGGGTTTTCCACATTACATATGGTGTTTTTCTCTCGCATTTTTCACTTCATTTTATCTCGTAATTATTGCTACACCAGTGGACCAATCATTTTTGGTCCCAATAAGTGTTATTAGAGGGCGGTTTATGGCCCGGTGATTTTCATGTTTTGGGGGTATTGATAATTTTCATTAATTTGAGTATGCTTTGTGATTACAACTTCAGTTGATCTATCATATCAGAAAAAAATTATTGAAATTATTAAATACACCATTGTGAAATGAAGGAGGTTCTAAACTAACTATGTGTCCATATGGGGGTGAAATTTGAGATCGAAAAATTCAATGGGAATAATTTTCGTTGTGGAAAATAAAGATGCAAGCAGTGCTGTGGAAGGATAATTGTCTACTGAAAATTGGAAAAAAGTTGGTGGGTGTGACGGAGGAGAAATGGAACGATATTGATGGTAATTCTATTACTAACATCCATTTGTCTTTAGTAAACGGGGTCATATTGAGCATTGCGGAGAAAAAGATGGTAAAGGAAATATGGGCTAATCTGATGAAGTTTTACAATGCCAAGTCACTACACAACAAAATTTTCCTAAATAGAAAACTGTACACTCTTCGAATGATGAAATCATCATCGATGACTGACCACATCAACAACTTCAATACCCTGTTCGCTCAGCTCATAGCATTGGGCTATAAAATTGTGGATACTGAATGTTTGGAGATTCTGCTCCAAAGTTTTCCAGATTCATATGACCAACTCACCATCAACCTCACCAACAATATCTTAATGTATATGTTACCCTTCAATGATGTTGCAGCTGCAGTTCTTGAAGAATAAATTTGGTGCAAACACAAGGAGGACAGATAGACAGCTTCACACCAAGCAGAGGCTCTATCAATGGAGAGAGAAATGATGATAGAGTGTGGTTCCAGTGAGAGCCAAAATCATGAAAGGTCCAAATCAAGGAGTACGAAGAATGTCACATGTTTCAATTGTGGAAAAAATGGGCATGTCAAGAAGGATTGTTGGAATAATAAGAATGGTGAAAAGAGATCTCAGGAGAATGTGGTGTGTACTTTTGGAAATGGAGATATACTAGTCAGTGAATCGGCAATGACTACCGGAAGCAGGCAACATCTCAACGATGCATTGATTATCGACTTAGGAGCAACATGACACATGACATCTCGACGGGAATGATTTGACCAATATAAAACCATCCTGGAAGGACTTGTGTACATGGGGAATGATCACACCCTGAAAATCATTGGAGTCAATACCATCAAACTGAAGATGCATGATGGTACTATTCGAACCATCCAAGGAGTACGTCATGTGAAGGGACTAAATAATAACATATTGTCTTTGAGACAATTTGATGATATCAGATGCAAGACTCACACCAAAAATGGAGTGATGAGAATTGTGAAGGGCGTGCTTGTGGTAATGAAGGCAGAGAAGATCTCAAAGAACTTGTATGTTCTTATGGGTGAAACGTACAATGAGGCAGAGATATTTGTTGCATCAACTACCTTGACGGAAGCGTTGACAACGTTATGACATCGGAATCTTGGCCATATGTCAGAATGAGGCCTAAAGATTCTTATGGATCAGAAGTTACTCTCTAGGATAACAAATGTATCCTTACCATTTTGTGAGCATTTTGTTTTGAGCAAGCAACACTGGTTAAAGTTCGGGATGTCAAAAGCAAGAAGTCAGGAGATCTTGGAGTTGATTCATTCTGATGTTTGGAAAACACTGATTATATCCCTAGGAGGAGTAAGGTACTTTGTATCATTCATTGATGATTATTCCAGGAGATGTTGGGTGTACCAAATCAGGATGAAAGTGGATGTTTTTGAAGTCTTCAAAACATTAAAAGCGTGGAAGGAACTTGAATCTGGAAAGAAGATTAAGTGTTTAAGGATTGTCAATGATAGAGAATATACAAGCGAATAGTTTGATACTTTTTTTCAACAGGAAGGAATCAAGAGACAGTTCACAGTGGTGTACACTTCTCATCAGAATGGAGTGATAGAGAATATGAACAGAACCTTGTTGGATAGAATAAGGGCAATGTTGAAGACTGCAGGAATTGCAAAAAAAAATTGGGCAGAAGTAGTGAATACCGCCTATTATGTGATCAATCGATCTCCTTCAATGGCGATTGATCTGAAGACACTGATAGAGATATGGACTGGTAAACCCACTGAATATTCCTGATTACATACTTTTGGAAGTCCTGTATATGTATTGTTTAATGATAAAAAAATATTGAATTTGGATTCAAGATCCAGGAAATGTATCTTCTTGGGGTATGCTGATGGTGTGAAGGGGTATTGTTTGTGGGACCCCACTGCCCACAAATTTATCATCAGTAGAGATGTAATTTTTGTAGAAGACAAGGTGCAAATGAAAAATGATCAAGACATGGAGATGGAGAATACATAAACTACAACAGTCTAAATAGAGGAAAATCCAAGGAAGAACCAATTTCCTCTGATGCATTACCAGAGCACGAAGATCAAGTACTGGTTGAGTCTGGACCACGACGGTCAACGCGGGAGAAAATAGCACCAGTATGGCACTCAGACTATGTCACTGAGAGAAATATTGGTGATGCGGGATTAACTTGAATCCCTACACCAGAACAAGACTTGGAATCTTGTTCCATTACCTCATAAAATTAAGGATATCAGAAACAAATGAGTCTTTAAGATCAAGCAGGATGGAAAAGACCAGGTGTAAATATATTGTGTATGGTTGGTGGTCAAAGGATTTTCTCAGAAAGAAGGTATTGATTTCAATGAAATATTTTATCATGTTGTTATATTGATGACTGTTTGGTTAGTTTTGGCGATGTGTGCTACATACATCTTACATCTAGAGAAGCTGGATATGAAGACTGTTTTTCTCCATGGTGATCTTAATGAAGAGATCTATATGCTCCAACTAGAAGGTTTTTCAAAAGAAGGAAAAAGAGAACTTATTTTTCAGGTTGAAAAAATCTCAGTACGGTCTCAAATAGGCACCGAGGTGTTGGTACAAGAGATTTGATTCCTATATCATGATCCTTGGATACAACATACTTCATTCAGATCCTTGTGCATATTTTAGGGGTTCAGATGGTAATTATTTCATCATTATTCTATTGTATGTGGATGACATGTTGGTTGCAATCTCCAAAAAAGATCAGATCTAGGAGACGAAGGCATATTTGTCTAAGGGGTTTGATATGAAGGACTTGGGACCAACAAACAAGATTCTTGGGATGCAGATTTACCGAGATAGAAATAATGGGAAGATTTGGCTATCACAGAAGAGTTACTTACAGAGAGTCTTGAAACACTTCGACATGAAAGACTGTAAGACAATATCTACCCCTCTTCCCATTAATTTCAAGTTATCCTCCATGATGAGTCCTAGTAGTGAAGTAGAGAGGATGGAAATGTCTCGAGTACTGTATGAATCATTAGCGTGTAGTCTAATGTTTTCTATGGTTTGTACTATACCATACATTGCACATGTAGTGGGATTAGTTAGTCAGTACATGGAGAATCTAGGATGGGAGAATTGGAGCATAGTGAAGAGGATCTTGAGATACGTTAAGGTGACCTCAAATGTTGTATTATGTTATGGAGGATCAGATTTTACTGTCAGAGGCTATGTTGATTCAGATTTTACAAGTAATTCTGACTAGAGGAAATCCACTACTGGTTATGTGTTTACTCTTGCAAGAGGAGTTGTGAGCTGAATTTCAAAGTTACAGTCAATTGTGTCTTTATCCAAGATAGATGAAGAGTACATGGCAGCTACACAGGCTTGCAAAGAGGTAATTTGGATGAGAAAGTTACTGAAGGATCACGGGAATAGATAGAAGAAGATTCCATTGTTTTATGATAGTTAAATCACCTTGAACATTTCAAGGAATCCATATTTTTATTCCAGGATGAAGCACACTAGGGTGCAGTATCACTTTGTCCAAGATGTGGTGGAGGAAAGAAGTGTGGACATGTAGAAGATTCACACTAAATAAAATATGGCATATTTCCTAACAAAGGCAGTTAACTCGGACAAGTTCAGATGGTGTAGATCCTCGAACGGTCTTTCAGAGACCTAAGAAACATGTTTGGTAGATATAAAGGATGTGTGGATATATGATTGGTTCTCAATCAAATCTCTAAGTTGGATATGTGTTGGTGGATGTACATTTTCAAGACGGTGACCGCCCCCTCCTTTTTCAAAGGGGGGTTGGTGGTGGTGGGTGGTGGGTAGCCAAACCCCACAAAAATCACCCAGTAGAGAGGAGAATTAGGAGGAGAGAGATAACATATAAAAGGGGATCTCCCCCAATGGTTTGATCATCAACTTCAGCAACATCATCTCATCCAGTTCTTGAGTTCTCCGGTTATTTACGGTATTTTGTGAGGTGGTTTCCCCACCACATTCAAGATAGATTTTTCCAAGTGTTTTCTCCTTGTAATAAGTGAGGGAGTGTGTATCCACTTTTACCCCGTAGTGATCCTTCTATTTGCCCATGGTTTTTTACCCCTTCCATTTGGGGGGTTTTCCACGTTACATCTAGTGTCTTTTTCCACATTTTACACTTCATTTTATCTCATGATTATTGCTACACCAGTGGGCCAATCATTTTTGGTCCCAACACTATAAGTTACTAAAAATCAAGGAATGTCTTGAAATACACTTGGGAAGACTATGCCTTAAAATATTTAAACCAAACCGGGTCATGTCAAAATTTACCAACAGTTCATCATGAACCATTTGTAACACAAACATCAAAAAAGTGAAAGAATCTCCAAATAAAATTACATTCTCTTAGTTTTTCAAAGGGAGCACACACTAATACAAATCCACTTTTATCATTATTAAAAAAACTCTTTATTAACACTCAAAAATCACTGAAAATCTAAATGTCGTTAAAATAGGGTCTCTTTTATCTTTTTTTCTCACTTTTGTTTTCCTTTTAGAGAGTTTTTCAGGCCTTAGTAGTAGTGCAGTGCAAAGGTGTCCCACGGAGAACCCAACATCAAGCTTCAAAGGAACTGCCCCGATCAAAAATTAATTTAATATTGAGTGATCCATTGGACCACGTATTAGATGTTAAAATTAGGTCTCTTTTATCAGTGCCCCAAAAAGCACCGATAAAGACTCCTTTTATCATCATTAAAAAAGAACTAATAAAAGTAAAAAAAACTATTGACAAGACATTCACAAGGGGTCACACCCCCTCCCCCTTTTATCAATTTTTGAGACCTCTTTTATCAGTGCACATCTTGGTTCCGCTTGAAATTTCTCAGCGCTATACACCCCCCTGTCCTTTATAAATTCTAGACAAATCCTATGTCTTTACCACTGCTCTATGTTTTTCTATTCTTTATTTTATGATATACTTATTAATTTATACATATTTAGTTACATTTTTTATATATATTTATTCATATATTTAAATATATCTGTTTAATTTTTTTAAATACACATATATAAAATATGTTTTTTGTGCGTGTCTATAAATATATACATACATACATATTTTCATATTCACGTGTGTGTGTGTGTGTGTATTTATACGTGTGTGTGTCTTAAATATAATTATACATATTTATATTTATTTACTTAAATTATTTATTAATATTTATATACATATATTAGAATATATAGATAAACATCATTAGTGTATAAATGATCTTTCACATCGGTTAACTAAAACCAATGTGAAAAATTAATAGTTGTTATTGGTTTTTCTGGTCGGTTATCCCATATCCGAAATGATTTTTTTTTTAAAATGGAAATTGTTTCATCCTCCAAAACATCATCCAAAATAAATAGAATAAAAAAAGGCAACAAAAAACCATCAAAAGACACTTAAAATTGAACTTTCAAATTTACAATGTATATTACAAATAAACTAAAAATCAATCAAACCTGTAAAATGATTAGCTCATTAAATTTGTAAATATCTCAACTCCTCAGCATTATATGGTCGTGGTTCATCAAAAAATACAAAAAATAACATAGATAGCATTTGACTTTAATTTTCAATAAAACATATGAAATATTAAGAAAAAATTTATAAATAAATATAACCTTCTCAAACTTTGTCACTGTCCTAGTTAAAATTATTTCATACATAAATCTTAAAAAAAATAATATCCACATTCTTTTACACCTTTTTGTTTATGACACTGTTTCAAAGATATTTTAATTCAAAATAACATTTTTAAGTAATATATCCAAAATTTAGTAATTGTAAATGAAAATTCACCTTAGCTTTTACAAATTTGATATTTGGGATCTTGTTTCTTATCATCTCTTTAAATAAATTCAATACCTTGTTTGAAAATAATATGAATAAAATAAATTTTATTCATTATAATATAAACAAGTATTAAAATAATCAAACTTATGTGTTCAATATATTCTGAAAATTTGCTCTCACTTCACCATGGATAGAGCATAGCCAGAAAAATGTCATATCTCTTGAAAAAAACACCCAAAATCTAATGATCAATGATATAAAATAAACTTTAATATGATTTGTTAATATGTTAAGTGATATATAACACTTTGTGAGAAAAAAATGTTTCATAATCTTCAAGATATGGAAACATCCAACACTAACTAATGACATTCTTCTGAAATATTTCAGCTATATAAATTGTTCTTTCTACATCGGTCATTGTCAAAGCTATAAGAGAAATAAATTATGGGTCTATAAATCCATATACATTTGTCTTTTCATGATCTATAAAAATTTTATATAGATACCTTATACAAAGTAGACATAATTATAAATTTTCAATAAATTAAAAGAATGAAATTTTTTGTTAATCGACTTACATGGAAAAAATTTGTATCGTGTTAATGCCCAATTGATCTCCAACTACAAGCTCCGTGGTATTGGTTTTGAAAAGCCCCATAATCATTGCATGCCCATAGAAAACAACATAAATTGGAATCTCATATACTTCTAATAACAAATTTGAGTATGCAGATAATCTATCAAGACTAGTAGAATCCGTATCTAAAGTCATGAAACTTTGAATTTTTTGTTGTCTATAAAATATTTCTTTACCTTTAAATTATTCTTATAAAAAATTAGATAAATATATAAACTTTAAAATTAGAAAACAAATTTAATAACAAAACTAAATAAAACATAACATATATATATACATCTATGGTAATCTGTTGAAGTAATCTATATGACCAAACTAAAAAATGGCTGATACTTTGTCCAAATGTACTCATATCATATGTAGGAAATGATATTTTTGTTGATCTATCTATAATATACTGTATAGTAACCCTATGATGTTCTATCTCAATATGCTGATGATGAATGGTATCGTTGATATAATATATCATCTCATATGCAACAATATGATGATGATCATCAATATATAACTCACAGTAACTTAGAAGCTGTGGAGGAGGGGGTGTAGGGGTAAGATAAGAAGTGGGGTCTGGAGGCAGAGATGTTTGAGTAGGATAAGAAGGATGAATGGGATCTGCAGGTGGAGGTGGAGGAGTTAGATCGGTATGCTGAAACAGTCACGAACTAACCTAGGTCGACCCTGAACCGGTCACCCGAGCCGGCCCGCGACATGGCCTGAGGGGGGTTCCTGATCCCCACAGGATGGAAACTAGTGCCAGACATCAAAACAAAACAAGTGGGAATGATTTTTCCTGTAAATGAAATAAAATAAAATAAATAAAAATCATCAATAAAAATAAAACTAGTAGCCTAAGGAAAAGAATAAAAATAAAAATAAAAATTGTACATACCTCCATGTGACCTTACGGGTCACCACCGGCCTCAAACCAACATCACACTATGGTGAATGAATCCAAGTAAGGTGCATCACCAAAGATAAAAACAAAGATAAAACTATAGGCGTAAGTATTAAAACTCATTAGGTGTTCCCAAACAGTCTATTCCCAATTTCATTTCCTTTAAAAAAAGATCCACCAATTTCAAGTTTGAAATACATTGTACAAAACTAGGTTTTCACACATTTTCTTTAAAATAAATAACGATCCATTTCCCTTATTCATTTAAAACCATGTTCTTATTCATGAAAGATACATTAACATTTTAGAGAGAAATAAAGTTTTTTCACTTAAAAAGGAAGAAAGAAAGTGAAAAACATTTTTAAGTTATTTTCTATAAACATTTTCCACACAACTCATCACTTTCTCAAAGCGGTTACACCACATAAGGAAGTAGGGTCAGCAACCACACAATAAGGGAAATGGAAAATAGAGCACGTGAATAACTATCCAAACAAGGCACCACAATCATCCTCTATAGACAACTAAGTGCCAAAATACATGGGAGAACCTAGGAGCTCGTGAATAGTCTAGAACGTACTATACATGTGACTCATCCTGAAGGCATGCCTACTCTCGATGACGTCATAATGACCTAACGCCCAACTTTCACCCTACCTAGCCTAGTCGAGGGGCTCAATCCCATAGAAATAATAATAATAACAAAAAATCTCTCTCTTATGGGCCACTAGCCAGTGCGTAATCTAAACTAGTGCATCAATCGTTCATAGAAAATTCACTTACTATGCTAGGTTTCCATGTCAACACGTGTAACAAAAGGGTGATCTAACCGATGCCAGTTGGGCATCAAATCACATAGACACTCACACATACACACATATATATATATACACACACAACATGCATCACCCGAGTCACCCCAAAGAATATGTCCCTCACCTTTCTACCATTTGATCACAGAGGAGTCCTACACAGCGGAACCCCATAATATACAACTCAACTAAAGAGAGGGGACCACATCCAAGGAGAGTTTTCTTGAGATAAATAGCTTTAAAAAAGTTTCAACCAGGCCTCACACTATTTTTCTCACACCAAACCATTTCTTAAATAATCACACGCACACCATTTTGGAAACCAGGAACTCACTTGGAAACCCATTTAAGAAACTCAATTCACCACTTTAAATCTGAATCACATTTATAAGGGCCAAAGGGGAATTTACAGAAACACTAATAAGCATATTGAATAAAACAGTTTCATGCAATTCAAATACACAGAGGGTATTACTTTATTTCACAATAAGAAATTATTCAAAAAATCATAAATTTCTAACTAACATTAAATAAAGGTGTGAAATGAAAGAAACCAATAATTCTTTAATTTAAATAAAAATTCATAGGGAAACCTACCTCAAAGAAGGAAGCGGACCAAGCTGAGACACTTCAGATCTTGAAGATTCTGATGAAAAACACTCACACTAGCACACACATACATTCTAATACACACATATATATACCCATAATCCATTGAACATATTCCTCGCGCCATGAGGGAATATGTGCAAGGAAGACACACACACACACACACACATACACATATGTACCTGTATATGTGTGTGTGTGCACTACCAAGAAGCCACCCAAGCTCTAATTAATTAACCTAGAAGAACCAACATCATTTGGAAAATAGGAACCATTTAGGAAAACAAGTTTTTAGGTAAACGCCAATTTAAAGCATCACCTTCCTTTTATGACACCCCCATGTGTGCACCTAGTGGACCTATGGGTGTGTCAACATCTAGTGACACACCAAACATTCTAAGAGACACAGAAAAACCATTTTTCAAATGAATTTTCCATTAATTATTCAATTCATGAAACCCCTTTGTAAAAACCCACTATCAATGCATTCACATCTCAAGTGCCTTTGAAAACACATTTCTCACATTTTGCATAATCCTAAAAACACTTCCAAGAAGTATCCTAATGAAGCACACATGAAAACATAACCATATCATTCTGAAAAACCTCTTTCACCATATACTCATGTCAAAACACTTTCAAAATATATTTTGCACCACATAAAACATATAATATCACTATTTAAAACCCAAATGACATTTAACCAAAAACATTTGACACATGCACACATAGACATAATTGAAGATTCGCTTAGAGACTTATTTTTAACAAATTATGTTAACATAAAAATAATACAATAGGGTATCCCTAAGCATCCTCAAGGTGCAAACCATATACAAAAATTTATTGAGACAAAATTGGGCATTAAATCAAACACACATAGCATAAACCAATAATAATTTTGAAACCCATTTTTAATAAATTGTAATAACATGAAAATACCATAATTGAGCTAACTATGAGTATAAAAAGGTTCACAACACATTTATAAATTAATTGAAGATGTCCAAGAACCAATGGTTTGCACCAGAAAGAAAAGGGATGGAAAATCTTACCTCAAAGGCGTGCGTTTTCAATATCACTTCAACAAAAGGGAAAACAAGGCCCCACAGACAATCCACACTCCCTGAAAACAAGGAAGAAGTCAAAAATCAGTTTACCTAAAACCCTAGGGTTCATCCAGACCAAACGGGGTGATGCAGAGGAGGGAAAACGCCGAAATGAGGGGGGAGAAGAAGAGGGATTACCTCGATGAGCCGACTAAAAAACTGGGGGGGGGTCTAGTGGTTTTGTTGGAGAAGAGAGGGTTTTGAGGGAGTGGGGAGGTTGGAAAAGGTGTCACACCCAAAGAGGAGGCTGGTTAGAGGATAGTTGCATGAGTAGAGGGCCGAGATAGGGGGGCACGAGTTCAGGTCGCCAGAGCTTGAGCGATGAAAGGGGAAGTCAGTCACGAAGGTGGGAGAACGATGAGGGGAGGGGAAAGAGGCATAGCCCGCGCAATGCGAAGAGAATAGGGAAGAAAGAAGAAGAAGAAAAATAAAAAAATAAAAGAGAAAAAATAAAATAAATAAAAAGGAAAAGAAAAAAACCAACATAAAACCTAATTAATAATAAACTTACTAATAATAATATATAATAATAATAAAAAATAAAATGATTAAAATAATCGATATTCATGGTCAGTGTGTGACAGAAACTGTCTTTGCATGTCTTCAAACATCGACTGTACTTAAGCTTTGATCATGTCCTCCATCGTCATTTGGATATCCTGAACTTTGGATTCTAAAGATTTTATTTTTTATAAAATGCTCCTTTGAAGAAGATTTCGAACATGGAAACACTTTTCTTTCTGATAAACCTACTGGGTATCCTCATACATGACCCGAGTTTTCAGGCTTTCCCAATGATGTAGCTAAAATATCCTTTCTACCCTCAACAATAAAGACCCCCTATGTGCTCTGCTCCTCAATATAATCCTATATAGAATATTTGAAAAAATATGTAATGAATCACAATATATAAATAGTTTATTTAACTTTGATAAATAAATAAAGTAAACATCTTATAATCTTATCATCTAAAAATATTGAATCTTCCATAAGATATTGTCTTTTTTTACTCACCTGAGCCATCTTCCATTTTTCATTTCTAATAGGGGTAGCCTCTGCAGACCTTGAAGACTCAACTCTCAGCTTTTGAAGTTTTTCTGCTAGCATCTGTTCTTCCAATAACATATACTTTCCCCATGATAATGTATGAGGGTATAAATTTATAGCTTTAATCTCCTGATGAGATATCATTGATTGCTGTAAATTAATAATTAAGAATAAATAAATCATTAACATGGTCATTAATATTAAAAAATTCTAAAATGGTAATATTTCACTTACCAAAAACTACTCTCGTCATCTAATTTCAACAAATTTCTTCCATGTATCTTCATCTATAAATGGATATATATCACATGGATTTTTATGTTGTCTATCCCCAAAAATGAACTATGATGTGAGGGATGATTTAAAATCCCTCCATATCCTAGAACCCAATGATAAACATTTCCTCCTGACTCCTCTTATATCGATTTATCATATTTCATCCGATAAGAAGGGAAAAAACATATATTACTATAAAAATTTCAAGATAAGTAAAATAATAACAAAAAAGATTTACCAAAATGGTCTCCCATAATTGTGATAATGTCACCTTTTCAGCACTTCACCAATCATCAAACAAAATACTAACTTTTCTTTTAGCCTATACTAATACAAAATTCTTGAATTATTTTGAATTTGGACCTCTTGGAATATAATTATCATCAAAGTCTATTGGCATCACCTGTTCCTAGCTACAGGCAACTGCTAATTTTATTAAATGTGTGGTGTCGTGTTTACCAACCCTCAAACTCCCCCCCATGGAAGTAGACGTCTCATGTAAAGAAGGATGAGGAGGATCATCAACGGGAGCATGTGTACATTCCTCCCTAGAGGTATGAGTACATTCATCTCCAGAAATATGTGGTGGATCAAAGGATTGATCTGTTATTATCCTACAAATCAAAGCAACATTAATTAGTACAAAAATATACAAATCCAATAATTACATACAAATATAAATTAAAAATTAAAAATTATCAAACAAAAAAGGAAAATAAACTAAACATAACACATTTTTATTCATATTTGTTATAGTTAACTAAAATTATAACAATATTAATGAGAGATTAAATGACATAAATGAATGAAAACTACACAATATTAATGATAGAAGAGATGACATAGTAAAAATTCACCAACCTGATAAATCATTTTTACAACAAAAATAATTTTTTTATTATATAATCTTATATGATATTTTTTGTTTTTATTTAAAATGTCAAATTTAAAAGAATTAGTTTTCAACAAAATCAATTAATAGATAAGTTATGTAAGGGTAAACATGAAAAACTAGACAAAACTAAACTAATATAAACAAATAATTTAACTTATTAGTTATAATATGTGTTTTAATAATGGAAATACAATTAAAATATATAACTTATGAAATTTAAAAAAGTAAACCATAATTAAACATATATTACCTGTAATATTAAGAATGCACTAAAGGATTTTTTTCCCCAAATTCCTTCATCATGATCATTCTGTATGGTAAAAACCATGTCTATGATGTGCTCATCAATATTATTTGTTAATTGTTCCATGGAAGTAGGGATCTCATATAAATCATCATCTTCGTAAAGTTTATCATCCCCAACATACTATTTTTCCCTTGTAAAACAATAGACCATTTCATATTAGATTGATCAAGAACATTGATTTTTTTTTCATTTGTTTCCATGATAAAAGGATTATTAGTGTATTCCAATTTATTCATATTATCTAGTGTCATTCCAAATTCATTATGTCTGACACTTTTGTTACTGATGAACCATTTGCACTTAAACACTGAAACTTGAAATTTAATGTAATCAACCTCCCATATTTCTTCAATGACTCTATAATATTCAGTTGATATAGAGATTGAGTTTTTTTCTTTGGCACTTGAAAAATGCATTGCCTCTATGAACACCAACACACTACTATTCTGAACCACACATCTATTGTCCTAATATTTCATATAAAATGTATAGACATTAATGTCATACTTGAACCATGTAATAAAATTTAAACTTAAACCGCCCACTAATTATCTCAATGTTTATGATGCATTTGGTTTACCAAGCATGGTCTCTTTAAATCATGAAAAAAAAGTTTTGTTATGCTCGTTCAAAATCCACACATCTTTCTTCTTGGGATAACTTTGTTTCAACACATTAATATGCAATGTTATATATAGTTGAGCATCATCTATGTTATTCAAGATGTATAAATGTACCTTCTTTATCTTTTCACCTGTTAATGATTTGACTTTCAAGCCACGAATCCCCTTTCCCTCATAATTAATTTGTTCATGGTGAGATGTAAGCAAACCAATGTGCTCCACTACATAAAAATATCTTGTACAAAACTATGCGACCACCTCAAAAATATACTTCTCAACAATGGATGCATCATGTCAATATGGATTCTTAACATACCCCTTTAATGTCTTTATATACCTTTCAAAAAGATACATCAAACGTAGATATACAGGTCTGTAAAGATTTATTTATCGTAGCAAATAAACCATTAAATGTACCATGATATCAAAAAAATATAGAGGAAAATACATTTCTAACTGAAAAGTTATAGAAACTTCTTCGTTCTCAAAAGTTTTCAAATCATTCAAATCAATCACCTTATTATAAATTTAATTAAAAAATAATACACCTTTATAATAGTCATTCTGACATGGGTGGGCAATATTTCATGCAATACAATCAGTAAGAGTTGTTGCATCATGACGTGATAGTCATGAGATTTCATACCTGTCAATTTCAAATCCCTTAAAATACAATATTTTTTACATTTGAAGAATAACCATGTGGAACTTTTATATCATGAAGACATTGACAAAAAATAATTTTCTCCCTCTTGGATAAGGTATGACAAGCTAGGGGTAGGAATATTCTCCTTCCATCAGGAGTGGGAGCCAACTCCAAACATATTCCCATTGAGACTAAATCCAATATTACATTCAACCCATCTTTAGTCTTTCTTTTAATATCTAACAATGTTCCAATCAAACTTTAACAAATATTATTATCCAAGTGCATGACATCAATGTTATTTTTTACCCCATGATATCTTCAATATGGAATCTCAAAAAATATTGACTGTTTCCGCCAAATATTTATATCATTACCAGATATATGTGTCTTTATGAATGTCACATCAATGTTTTTCACCCTCTCAAAATAATAATCATTGGATAAAGGTTTTGGAGAAATATCAAATTCACATGATCCATTTAAATCCTTTTTAATATTTTATAATAGTGATCCATAGGCAAAAAAAATCGATGACCCATGTATACTGTTTTTATCCCATGATGTAGTTGATAATATGAAGTTTGTTGTTCACAAATTAAACAAGATTTATGCCCATTAACGCTGTATATAGATAAATTTCCATATACTGGGAAGTCATTTATTGATCGAAAATTTATTTTTTATTATTTTATGGGACAAAGAACCCATCAAATAACAAAATATAAAATCTCAAGGTGTTATGAAGTGGTGAAGTACAAGGGAATCCCCTTGAATGAAGATCTTACATTCAAGCAGAAGAGAACCCAAACTGGAATAAACAATCAGAGAATCATTTTCCATTCCTCTTTGATAAAGTGCGCATATTGCAAAATTTTCTTCTCTTTAAATATGATGGGGATTGCGCCCTTGATTAGTCTCCATTGAACAACTTCTAATGATATAGATCAGATCCTATAGAGGAGAAACTTTCCCTTGAAGAGTACACACCAAAACCTCAGAGTCATACTCAACCTCAGAAATATGCAGACCATACCTCTTGTATAGAATGATTCCAGTGTGCCATGCTCTCACCTCCTCACTCAAGGAGTTCCTCAGACCATAAAATACACTGAAGGTAATGAGAACCTACCCATTTGAATCACTGATAAATCCACCCCCACTTATCTCCCCATTCATGAAGGAGCCATCCACATTGATTTTAGTACTTTTAGTGGGTGGGAACCATCTAACCCATATAACTTGAGAACTCGCTGCAACAATAGGTCTATTAAGAAATATACAAAGCAAGTGAGGCCTCTATTTTCCTTTAATAATCAAACCCAAATAATTGATTAGTTTCTTTATTCTCAGCTGTAGGTAAGAAACTGAGAGTCATTTACCCAACATCCCTAGATTCCTCGCCTCCCACAAGGTCCAGCAAATGGTGGTGGAAATAATGTTGCGAATCTTGATCTCCATCTCTCTATGATCTGATCCCAAAAACCATTTGGAGATGAAGTCCTACATGGAGAAATACTCATGATTAAAGCACCCCAAATGACCCATAGTGGAATAGAGACTAACCTCCCAATCACTCTTGAAAAAGAGATGAATAACCAACTCAATCGGTGGTCTATCAAAATAGAAAAAACATGAATCCAAGGAAATTACCTTATTTTGAACATTGTCCTCTATTGGGATTGCCCGATTCCTCACCCTCCAGACTAGGAATTTCATTCTTTTGGGGATCTCCTTGCACCATAATCAATAATTCCACTCAACATGACATATTTTCTCTTTATAAAAAATTCTGGAGATAAGTTGTAAATTACTAATAAAATAGGCCATGAACTATGCATGCTACTAAGTTTTAGATATGGATTCATTATATCTATGTACATTCCAAGTCTGAGATTTCAAAATTCATTTCCAAATATAGGAAACTAGTGATCAATTTTCTTCCACTGTGGACAATCAGCTAGATGACATATTTTTCAATCACATATCCGCTCATCAGCATTCTATCTTAACCTTTTTGCATCATGTGAATTAGAAAATAAACATTTAAAATGAGAAATTATATGAAGATACCAAAATGCATTAGCATGGGTCTGTGTATCTTTTAAATCAGCCTATGATTATTTTTTCAACTTATACCATGATGCCCCACATTTAGAAAAATATGACAGAAATTTGTATTCTTTTCTATATAACACACAAGTATTTGGGCAGACAGGTATTTTCTTGTACCTCAATCCCATCGGGCATAATATTTTCTTGGCCTTATAATGTGAATATGGATGATTGTTGTATTTAGAAAGAATATATTTCAAAAACATTAGTAGTAATGTAAAAATCTTGTCACTTTATCCATGTTTCGCTTTTAGGTTAATCAATCTTAATACTGTCCTATTCATGCATTTCATATGGCTTTAACAGAGGGTCCCGAGATGGTTTCTTCATCATGCCAAGGGAATGCGAGAGGTGTTTTCATGCCAAGATAATCATGTACAGGGTAGCATATGATCACCATAATACAAGTATGCTCGCAGTATTCATGAGATCGGGGTTCACATATTCACTGGTGCATATATGCGGGCACTAGTATGGGCGCATCATACATTTCAGAATTCACATCACATGAGGTTCTATAGCACATGCGATCGTGTGATATGAGGGGGGGCCTTTTAAGAGGTCCCACGAGCATTCATAGGGGTCCAGCATGTAATCCTGTGATCATATGAAGATCACATGATAGGTTCTTACGAAGAAATCCTATGGCAGATTCCCATGGGAGGGACCTCTCTTCATTACCTAGAGGTGATCCTTGACAACGACGGCCAGTGGATCTGTTCCTTCAGTGTTTTCTTCTCTGTTTCCCCTTGTATTTTAGAGCTCCCTCTCCACTCCATTTTCTCTATTTTTTCTAAAGGGAATGGGTTTATATAGGCTGTGTGAGGCTGACCCCTCTGCCACTTTTTATGGGATGAAGGATGCGTTTGCATTTCATTGCATGTCCTCCCCTTGCAACGATGTCGTGTGATCTGGAAAAAATCTGAAATAAATCGAATGAAAAACACATGGAGGCAGAAGGGGTTCACGGTTGTAAAACGACTTGCGAAAACCCATGGGTTGTATTTTTCCCATTCACATGATCAAGGGTGATCATGCGATGACTTTGAGTTTGTCCAGAGGTGCTCACAGAAGGCTGGCAGGGCTTACGACGGCTTCTCCCAATCATCCTCGGTTTGTTCACATGATCAAAGAATGATCATGTGACAACCTTGAATGTTATCGGGGAGTATCACGAGAGAACAGTGGGGCTCATGGCTTTGGACTTACGGTGTCATCAGCAAAGTGTTGGAGACATGGTAGTGATGGAGAGGGAGCGTCAGGTGTGCCTCGAGGTGTCGAACCAGTGCGTCAGGAGGTTAAAGACGATGACTCTACAATGTGTAGGCTCGACTGGTTTGAGTTTGTGATCGGAAGGATTAGGTGGATAGCTGAGATTAGCAGAAAGAGAGATCCAATGACATAGATCATTGGGCGGCTTGATCGGGCGACCCTGATTTGATCCCACGGAAAAAATCTGCATCCCACATTGAATTCCCATGTCGCCTGCCCTCCAGTATAAAATCTATTATGTGGTGGCTGTTATCTCAAGCTGACAATATGGTCGGCATCAATACCATATGCAACACTCTCCACCCAGCGGGCCTCATCCCACCCATGTGTGTGCGTGCCTATGGGCTTGCGCATCTTGGGCCCTATACACGGGCCTGACTTGTTCCTTGTGGGAGCTATGCTCCCCCGCCGATCCACTGGTCAGCCTGGGTTAACTCCCTTGGGCATGGTCGACCATGGTCCCACATGGGCCTTGGTTGAATTGGCCCATCTGGCTGGTCGGCTAGCCATATTTTTTGGCTAGAGATAGTATCAAAATGAAGACCTTTAACTTAAGAATAGAATGAAATTTATATTAGTGTCAAGTACAAGATATGTTTCTTTAAACCCTATGTCTTCATGCATGACATCCTCCATATATTAATCCATCATTTGGCATGGTGCTTGGATCTTTGGCGGTAAAGTGGGACATGCACAAATATCGGTGCCAATAAATACTATCAATAATTCCTTCCAACAAGTGAATATATAAATCATATCTATATTTCTTGGGTATCTAAGGTTGTTTACTTCTTTGAACCTCCTCGATCGTACTTTTTATTTTAGCTAGATTTCTCAATTTAGACTTACTTGGGTAAGTGGTTAACCTAAATTCATCAAAGATATCATCTCTTGATTCCATAACTATGTTAACAATTACTAAATCATTAGATTCTATAACCATGAATCTATAATATTTTGAATACTCTGCATATCCAAGATATATCATATCAATACGTCTTTTACCCAACATTTCCCTTTTAGGTTCAAGTAATCTTACAATTGCATGAAATCCCCAAACCTTTAAATAATTGAGGCTTGGTTTTCTATTCTTCCATAATTCATATGGTCTCATAGCCTTCCATTTTGTGAGAACTATATTTACAATGTCATGCATAACTAAAAATGTCTCTCCCTAAAATCCTCTTGAGAGACTCGGATAAACATCCTGGAATTAACCATTTCCATTAATGTTTTATTCTTTCTCTCAGCTACACCATTTTGTTGAGGTGTATAGGGAGTTATCACCTCATGTATCATCATTATGGATTCAAATAATGAAGGACTATAATATGCTCCACCTTTGTCAGATTAGATGCATTTAATTATAAGCCCACATTGGTTTTCAACCTCATTTGTATAGATACTAAATTTTTCTATAACTTCATCTTTAGCATGTAAAATATAGACATGAAAAAATCTAGAATGATCATCAATAAAAGTTACAAAGTACTTTTTATTACCTATGTTGGGGTGAAAATCACATACATCACTATGTAATAGTTCTAACGAATTACTTTTCATTTATATAGTTGGAAATGACTTCCTAACTATTTTAGTTTCCATGAAAGCCACATATTTATAATCATTTTTTTCCATGCTAGGTAATAATTCTATTTTTGACATGTCATGAATTTTATTATAGTAAATGTGACCTAAACGATTATGTCATGAATCAAAAGACTCTAGAAAGTAAGGAGAGACAACATTTATATTTAATTTGAATAATCAATCATACAAGTGACCATTTCCAAGAAAGATCTCACCCTTGGAAAGAACAAAGTTATCTGCCTCAAACACCAGCTAAAACTCATGTTTGTTCAAAAATATCCCCAAAACTAAGTTTCTACAAACTTCAGGCACATACAAGACATCATTTAAAGTGAGGATCTTTCCCGAGGTAAACTCGAGATCAACCACACACTTCCCTTGTACGTTTATACTTGCAAAGTTCCCCACATAGAGAAAAATCTCATTATTGATTGATTCCATCCTATTAAAGAGAGATTTATTATTACGTAATTTTCATGTACCTCCAGAATCATTCCACTAAGAAGTGATATCCTTGAGCACATCAGCTTTAAAGATCATGGCCACATAATTCTCTCTTGGAGTGTTGTTTCTATCTTTCTTTTTACAAAGATGACGGTCTATTTTGAAGTGTATCGGCTTGCCATAGTAGTAGCATGCAGATTAATTCTTCTTGAATTATACTATTCCTTTTGAAGGATTGTTTTGACGTTTTTACCCCTTTGAGGACCTGGATGGACCCATCTCCTCCGCCACGAGGACATTGGATTTATCATCCTTAGGTTTATTTAGCCTTCTTATCGGGGGGGTTATCGATGATGGATGTGACAATAATGACATCATCCATCATCATATTCTTTTGCTTTAGATGTTGTAAGATACGTAGTATTTCATAGATCTACTCTATGGTAGATCTATTATTTACCATTTTGAATGAAATGAACCTAACTTGGAATTTCTTGCTTGTCGCATTCTTGATGGTTCGCTTTTGTTTCAAAGCAATCCCATATCTCCTTTGTCGTCAAGAGATGGTGGTAAGTGTTGTAGAGGTCACACCGACTAATGCATTGAGTATGTGCCATCGACACATGAGATCTTTGTTCTCCCATTTTTGCCACATGTGGGAAATTTGGAGCGTCTCATCTTTCAATGTGGGGGGATTTGGAGTCGACAACACATACACCGCTTTAAGAGTCGCAAGTATTAAGTGTATCCACTATGGCCACTTCTTAAAACTGCTGTCATTGAATTGCTGCATCTTCATCACGTTGTTGAGCATTTTCATATCCATGTTGATGGGATCCAATGTAAAGCTTATTGGGGATATAGGTGGGTAATGATATGACCTTTGTTTGGATGGTAGTAGATGGAGCCCACCGATGCATGTTACGATGTCGTTCGCCGTAAGAGTAGATTCACCTCACCAAATCGGCAATACAATGAGTTGTTGCTGAATCCTATTTAGGACACAACAGTGACTCGCTACTCAACACTTGTACTTAGTGGAGAGTAACCCTTGAAGATGCTTTGGAAACCCTTGAAGATGCTTTGGAAACAAGAGAGTAAATTGTTGAGCACCAACAAAGTGGCTTTGAACTTGTCGAAGACTTTAGAGGAATCCCAATCTTCGAGAGAGATCGAAGCGTTTTGGTATTGATGGAATTGAATTCGATGAATTTTCCATCCAATATAAACTCCAATTTATCGACCTTGGAGTACTCGTGCAACTAAGATATCATACCCCTTCGAGGTGGGTAGACACCTATTCCGAAAATACATATTTTACCTATGATCCACTATGATCCATATTGTACTGATTCGGTAAACTGAATCGATCCACTTGACATATTAAATATTTATTGATATAGTTGAGCGGATCAAAATGAACGGCGAAACAGAGAAGATAAAGCCCTCAAAGTGGACTTCTCTCCACATTTCTATCACGTTAACGGCGACGCCAAACGGAGTCTCTGTTCCTTCGGCTCGCCGCAGCATGAAACTGATTTATCTCCACAATTGGCGGGTTGGCCGAGTCCAGGCCGCCGGGCCACCTCACTAATTCACAGACTTTTCCACAGGCCCCTTGGATTTTCTTCCCTTGCCGTGCTGCCATGGCCAATCTCCTCACCCACACACCCAAGCTCTATATATACAGAGAAGCTGGGGAGAGGGCCTCAACATCGTTTCCATGGATACAGACAGGCCTGCCATGGCTACCATCTCCGTCCTGCTCGTGCTGTCGTCCCTTCTGTTGTCGTCCTGTTTCCGAGGTACGCACCTCTACTTCCCCTGTTCTGCCATGGCAGAGGAGCTCTTCCCCTGTTCTGCCATGGCAGAGGAGCTCTCGAGTCCATCCAACTGTCTTCTTCATTTACTTCCCCTGTTCTGCCATGGCAGAGGAGCTCTTCCCCTGTTCTGCCATGGCAGAGGAGCTCTCGAGTCCATCCAACTGTCTTCTTCATTAATATAATATACTTCGTGTTGCAGCGGCAGAGTCCATCGGAGTTTGCTACGGACGGATCGGCACGGGCTTGCCGTCGGCAGCAGACGTGGTGGCCCTCTACAAATCCAACGGCATCGCCCAGATGCGGATCTACTCGCCGGAGAAACCCGTCCTCGACGCCCTCCGCGGCTCCGGCATCGAGATCATCCTCGACGTCCCCAAGTCCGATCTCCAGTCCCTCGCCTCCAAC
The DNA here is from genome assembly GCA_963277665.1 of Viscum album. Classification (NCBI taxonomy): domain Eukaryota; kingdom Viridiplantae; phylum Streptophyta; class Magnoliopsida; order Santalales; family Viscaceae; genus Viscum; species Viscum album. The sequence continues at coordinate 346,871,837 of OY728141.1, forward strand.
GCCGCCGCCGCCAACACCTGGGTGCGGAACAACGTCAAGGCCTTCTCCCCCGGCGTCAGGTTCAAGTACATCGCCGTCGGCAACGAGATTCACCCCGGCGATGCTGCGGCAGGCTCCCTCCTCCAGGCCATGGAGAACATCCTCTCCGCCGTCGCCGCCGCCGGCCTCCAGAACCAGATCAAGGTCTCCACCGCCATCGACATGACCATCATCGGCAACTCCTTCCCTCCAGATAAAGGCGTCTTCATAGACGGCGCAAAGCGGTACATGGAGCCCGTCGTGAAGTTCCTTGCTCGCAACGGGTCGCCGTTGCTGGCCAACGTCTACCCATACTTCGCCCACAAAGGGGACCCAAATAAGGTGCCGCTGCCGTACGCTCTGTTCGAGAAGCCGGCGGGGTACCGGAGCCTGTTCGACGCGCAGGTGGACGCTATCTACGCGGCGCTGGAGAAGTCCGGCGGCGGCGGAGTGCGCATCGTGGTTTCGGAGAGTGGGTGGCCGTCGCAAGGAGGGGAGTCGGCGACGGTCCAGAACGCGGCGACTTACTACAGGAATTTGATAAAACACGTCAAGGGCGGGACGGTGAAGAAGGCGACGCCCATCGAAACTTATCTGTTCGCCATGTTCGACGAAAACCAGAAGGGCGGCGACGAGACGGAGAGGCACTTTGGCCTCTTCTCCCCGGACAAGCGTCCCAAGTATCAGATTAGCTTCAATTAATTATAATTTATTTTAAATAAATCTTTATATGCATAATTGGTAAATAAATACCATGGAATAAGATATTACCAAAAAAACAATTTAATTAAACTACGGTTGATTCCCCCGTGTCTCATAAATGAGGTCACTTATTACGAAATGCTTATTATTGAAAATTCAGTTACTATTCATTTGTGTTGACATGATATATGAAATATACAACAGTTCAAGTGGGTACATCTCTTCTTACTACAACACGATTATATTTAAGGATTGATAATGACTTGTCACGTCTTAACCAAGAAACTCACATTGGGACCTGAGCTAAGAATACTATAAACCTTAAGAGCACAACATTGTATGATATATGTGTTAAGCGTCTTCCTGGTTGACGCACTGTGTAACGCCTCCTCAAATGGTGATCACACGATTTCTCTTTTAATGAGGTGTTTTTAATACGGGTCAAGACCGCGTGAATTAATTCACGCGGTGACACGCTTTTGACGCAGAGACATTATTTGACGCGGATTCTTCTTCCTATATAAGGAGGCAGGGACAAGACATTTTAACATCACCGGCACCAACACCGAGAAGAAATCTCATTTGTTGATTGTCTTTCTTCGACGATCATCTTTACTGCTCTCCGTCTTTTGATCCACACTTTTATTCTTGAGTATTACTTTTGAGATCTGTTCCATTTTTTGGAGTCTCTACTGTGTACCTGTTGATTTTAGTGGATCCCTCTTTTTGGACTAGGTCCCATGGTTTTTCCCTTTCAGGTTTTTCACGTAAAAATTTCTGGTGTCAACTTTATTTTTCTGCACTTAACTTTGTCGCTGCACATATGCTTTTATTTGGGGGAAATGATGTTATTTCCGCTGCGCATTCGCTTTTTTCTATTGTTTGTGCGTTCGTCGATTTCCCGTCTTTCCCAACATCTGGTATTAGAGGGTTTAGTTTTTATTTCATATTTATTATGGAGGCCTATTACAGTCAGATGATTTTGCTGAATGGTACCAACTACCATATGTGGCGACTTAAAATGAAATATCTACTTTTTGTCAAGCGAATGCATCTTCCAGTGTTTAATACCCAAAAGCCAGAGAGGATGTCAGACGAAGAAAGGGCGTTCGAGTATGAGATGGTTTGCGGCATCATTCGCCAATGGGTTGAAGACAACGTGATGAACCACATTGTCAACATCTCTCATGCCAGAACTTTGTGGGAGAAACTTGAAATGACCTACGCTTCCAAGACGGGAAACAATAAAATGTTTCTTCTCAAGCAAATGATGAACTTGGTGTACAAAGAAGGTACGTCTATTTCTGATTATTTAAGTGAGTATCAAGGATATTTTGATCAGTTGTCTGAAATGGGTATCAATTTTGAAGATGAGATTCTAGCTCTTTTGCTGCTTAACACTTTACCCGATTCATGGGAGAATTTATGTGTTACTCTAACTGGTTCTGCTCCTAATGGTGTTGTGCCCTTTAGTTTTTTCAAGTCTGCTATTTTAAATGAAGAAGTCTGGAGACACACTTAGGAGAAATCTTCTTCAGAGCTTTTAGTCACAGAGAACAGGGGGAGAAGCCATGACCGGGGGCAGAACAGTCGAGGTAAGAGCAGAGGCAGAAGCAAATCCAGACCAAAGCAGAGAGATTTTGAATGTCATTATTGTGCTAAGAATGCGCATGTTAAGAAGTTTTGTTATCAGCTGAAAAGAGAGAACAGATTGAAGGAAAATCCACAGAAGAAAAATGGCGATGGAGATGATCATGTCACCGCCGCTACAGGAGGTGATCTTGTTATTGTTTATGACTCCATTAACATTGCTTCTGATGATTCTTGCTGGGTTGTTGACAGTGGTACATGTTTTCACATGACATCGAAGAAGGAGTTCTTTACATCTTACAGCCCATGTAATTTTGGGATTTTGAAGATGGGCAATGATGGTCATGCTGACGTTGTGGGTATCAGGACTGTTTGTTTAGAGACCAGTACAGAAAGTAAGCTGATTTTGAAGAATGTTCGACATGCACCTGAGATTCGTTTGAATCTTATTTCTACCAGCATTCTTAATGATGAAGGGTTTATCAGTACTTTTGGTGATTGTCAATGGAAGCTTTCCAAGGGCTCTTTGATTGTGGCTCGAGGGAAGAAACAATCAGGTTTGTACTGGACTAGAGCTACTATTTCATGTGATATTGTTTGTGTTGTTGAGTGTAGTGTTTCATCCGTGTTGTGGCATAAGAGGCTCAATCACATCAGTGAGAAAGGGCTTGGTTGTTTGGCCAAGAGAAATCTTCTTCCAGATTTGAAGAGTGTCAAATTGGACACATGTGATCATTGCATGGTTGGGAAATAGAGTAGAATGAGTTTCAGCAGTCATCCACCACACAAGAAGTCACAGGTACTTGAATCAGTACATTCTGACGTTTTTGGTCCTTCGAAATCTAATACCTTTAGTGGCGGTCTTTATTTTGTTACATTTATTGATGACTACTCACGAAAGCTCTGGGTTTAAGTTTTGAATGCCAAAAGTCAGGTGCTTAGTGTTTTTAAGAAATTTCATGTTTCTGTTGAGAGAGAATCAGGCGAGAAATTGAAATGTATTCGCACTGACAATGAGGGAGAGTATTGTGGTCCGTTTGATCATTATTTCAAACAGAAAGGTATTCAGCATCAGAAGACGCCACCCAAAACACCTCAGCTAAATAGTGTAGCTGAGCAGATGAACATGACTTTGTTGGAAAGAGTTCGTTGTTTGCTTTCAGAAGCAATGTTGTCTGGACACTTTTGGGGTGAGGCTTTACTTATTGTTGCTTATATTATCAACTTATCACCTGTGGTTGTTTTGCAGACAGACACTCCCAACAAATTTTGGTATGACAAAGAGATCAGGTACGATCACTTGTGTGTTTTTTGGTTGCAAGGCTTTTGTTCATGTGCCTAGATATGAGAGATCTAAGATGGATGGTAAGACACGCCAATGTATTTTTATTGGCTATGGACACGATGAGTTTGGGTATAGGTTCTATGATATTGTTTTAAAGAAACTTGTCAGAAGCCATGATGCAGTATTTAAGGAGGATCAGACTATTGTAGACATTGATAAGGGAGAAAAAGATGTTTCTCCAACTTCTGATGGTTTGTCAGTCTTGAGCCAGGTTCTGATTCACATTTACCTCATATTGTTGATTTTGATGATCACGTTGATGTGCAGAATGATGCTCAAGGTGAACAGGTTGTATTTGATGTTTCTGATGCACCTTTTGTTTCTGATGATCCGGTTCCAAGGGTTATTAATGAACCTGCAGTTCCACTCCAGAGGTTATCTCGGCATCGCACCGCTTCTACTCGATATTCACCTGATGAGTATGTGCTCCTCGCTGAAGGGGGAGAACCAGAATCGTTTGATGAGGCAATGAAAAGTGAATATAATGACATATGGGTTGCATCAATGGATGACGAGATGACATCATTGCACGACAACCACACTTTTGAGATGGTGAAGTTACCGATAGGTAAGAGAGATTTTCAAAATCAGTGGATTTATCAGATTAAAAATGAAGAATCCAGTTCCCTTCCACGATACAAGGCAAGGTTAGTTGTCAAAGGCTTCCGTCAGAAGAAAGTTATTGATTTTGATGAGATTTTCTCACTTGTTGTCAAAATGTCTTCCATTCGGGTTGTTCTTGGTTTGGCTACTAGTTTGGATATGCAAATTGAGCAGATGGATGTGAAGACAACTTTCCTCAATGGAGATTTAGAAGAGGAGATTTATATGAAGCAACCAGAGGGTTTTGTTGAAACAGATAAAGAAAATCATGTCTGCAGGTTTAAGAAGAGTTTTTATGGTTTGAAGCAAGCTCTGAGGCAGTGGTATAAGAAGTTTGAATCTGTCATTTCTCATCAGGGTTTCAGGAAGACATCTTCTGATCATTTTGTTTTTGTTCAGAGATTTACTGATGATGATTTTATTATATTGTTGCTTTATATTTATGATATGCTCATCGTTGGCCATGATACTTCTAGAATTGACAGATTGAAGAAGGATCTTTGTCAGTATTTTGCGATGAAAAACTTGGGGCCAGCACGACAGATTCTTGGCATGATGATCTCCCATGACATGAAGGCTAAGAAATTGTGGTTATCTCAGGAGAGATACATTGAGAAGGTTCTTCAGAGATTTTCTATAGATATAGTGAAAGTGGTTAGTACTCCTCTTGCTTTACATTTTAAGCTCAGTACCAGTCAGTCACCTTCTATTGATGAAGAGAGAGAGGAGATGTAGCACATACCTTTTTCATCTATCGTTGGCTGTTTGATGTATGAAATGGTATGTACTAGACCTAATATAGCTCATGTAGTTGGTGTCACTACTACAAAAACGGGTAAGGGAAGTGCCACCTTATATCAACGCTAAGCAAAAAATGATGATAAATAATCCATGTATCAGCGCTAAAATTTTAGCGCTTATAAAGGGTAACCTTTATCAGTGATAAAATTTTAATGCTGATAAAGGAAGGCTTTATCAGTGCTTTTTTAGCGCTGATAAAACTGTAGTCCCATATTTTATAAAATCGGTCGCACAATGTCCTCTGTTTATCGTGCCTTAAAGATCTCATGGTACTATACCCCTACGACAACTGCCCCCCCCCCCCCCGATCTTTGCGTTGCCGGACCTCCGCTGCCCCTGATCTTCGTGTTGTCGGACCTTTGCCGCTAGCCCTTCTCCTTATCCTCCCCCTCAAACCCCTTCGGTGGATCCTCCTCCCTGCAAACCTTACTTCTCCTCCTCTCTACTCGACCCTACTCCCCGCGAACCCTACTCCTCCATTTTTCAATAGTTGGAGGCTCCTCCCGTGCACCTCCTCCTCTAGCGCTCGCGCCTTCCCCTCCCAATGTAGTGCAGAAGGTTCCCTACTTCTCCTCCTCTAAGGTGAATTTCTTTTCTCTTCTTCTTGATTCTCTTCTTGAACTTTCTTCTTAGGAAGGATGTGACAACAATGCTGATTCGGTTTTTGTTTTTTTTTTGTTATGGTTTTAATGGTTAATGGTCATACATAGGACTTTTAGATTACCCTCATGTGTTAATTCATGTTTTATTTGACTATTCTTCTCATTCTTATGAAATATTTGTTAAATCTTTAGTTTAGGTTGGGGACATGAAATTTATCCTTCTTTATTATGTGTAAATTCTGGAATTATCATGTTATTTTGTTTCCATTGGATGGATAGTACTGATTAACCTAAATACTATAATGAATTACACTAAAGGAAATTAAAGTGAAGAGGGAGTTTTGCATGTGATTTATGAAGTTCCATAATATTTCTTATATATTTATGGATTTATTGGTGTTGTTTCTAAGTGATTTATTCTTGATGTTGTGAAAGAAATTTCTTACTACTAATAATATGTTATAATCACCTTTCATTATTTTCTAGTCACTTAAGGTAAGTAATGAATTTTTTGTATGGAAATATGTAATTAAAGTGTTATATTTAAACTATAAATTCTACTTTAATATGATAGAGTGTTTAAGGGGTAGTTTTTAGTGTGAATTTCTTATATGTTTTCCCTTTCATGATACTATGTATGGGGTATTTATCACTATGATTATAAGGGTGATGGTTGATTGATGTGGTTGGGAGCATGTGGTGTAGTAATTAATACAGTAGTGATGAATGGATTATTTTGTGGTTATGACAGAAATGATATGGCTATTTAGGCAGAAAATAAGTGGTTTTATGGATTTTAAAATGTGTTTAGTTTTATTTTATGTCATGAAAATTTAGTTGTTATTGGGTGGTATTATAGTTTCCTTTTGTCATGGAATATGGTTAGAATAAATGAAAATAGTAATGGGTGATGGGTTGGAAATGATAAATGATTCTTTGTTAAATGATTAATGATAATGATTGGAATAATTATGTTTAATAAATGGTTAAATATAGAATAAATGTTATTAATGATTAATGAATGAATTATAGTAAGTAGTGATTTAATGATTGGTTTTACATTAAAATGGTTAACAATTGAAATGAATATGGTAATAAAAATCCAAGAAATTATAATGTTAAATGAAATGAGAAGTTGGTAATGTTGATATGGATGCTCATGTGATTTGTTAGGGATTATTTGTGGCATTATAATAGAAGTGGTTATAAGAGGGTGGTAGTAACAAGGCAATGGTTGACGAGGGTGTTTGCAATGTTAGTTTGGTGTAAACCCTTAGGAAAGATTTATGTGTGACTATATACTTATTATATTTTCTTATTATTTCTTACACACCACCACTTGAGTCGAGTAACCTGATTAAAATCCATATGGGTACTTTGGTTCTGAGTGTTTTTCTCAATATCTAGGTTATAGAGGGAACACATATAGAACCACTCCCTCTTCCCTTCTCCCCCTTCAAACTTAGTATGAGTTGTAATGGCTCACATTGGGTGTATATATACGACCTATAATGATTTTAGGTTATGGTGTATATATATTCTTGTTGAAATGATTATGTGTATTTGGTGTGGATACATAGTGGGGGTTGTGCATTATAGGAGGAGAGTATGATGTTGATGTCCTTCATGTTCACGATATCATACTGTGATGAGGATGTGATGTGTGGTTGTGATGTGGATATGGTTTTTTATGTGTTTGTGACATGTGTATGTGTGGATATATGGTTATGAGATTATATAGAAGGGGTTGAAGCATAAGAAATATTCCATTAGAGTGTGAGACTGACTAGATTAGTGGGGAAGTGGATGTGGGGTAATTTATTAATATTTTTTTTTTGATATTACACTTAAGATGGATTTTGGAATTAGACACTCATGTGGATTGAATGGGATGATAGGTCAATAATATTTGTTAAAATTTTCGTATGGAATAACATGGGAGACCATCTATGACACAAGTGATTATCCCCCTGTGATTTAAAGTAAGTAACTTGAGCTTACCAAAAATATTAGGCATGATGATATTGAATGTAGGGTAGAGAACTAGGAGTGGTAGATGTATCATTCTTGATTATTCTTGTGTTTGAACTGGGGTTATTTGAGGAAACTATAATGAATATAAAGTAATTATATTTAATGAATTCCATATTGTAGAGATTATGAGAATCATTTCTTTACTTATAGAGCTGGCTACTGGTTTTCATCCATATGTATTTTAGGTTGGTGAGGTATAAAAGGATGGACTAGTTGACCATAGAAGGGTTGACCCGATAGAGGAGGATGAGCCATAGAGGATGATGTCGTGTGAGTTTTACCATCTATGACACAAGTGATTATCCTCGTGAACCCCTTTGTGTTTGGAAACTGTGCTGATTTTGATGGGGGGTCTATCCTGGTTTTGTTGATTTCCAAATCTTTATTGGAAATGGTTAGGCTCTATTAATCTCTATTTTTATAAGGAAGTGGTTCTATTCTACTATATTTGGAAGTCTTGTTTTGTGTATTTTAACCATAAATACTAATATTTGAGATTCAAATAGGATGGAGATGAATAAAGATTGGATGGATGTTAATCCTTTGACAATAGAGTATGAGAACAGAGTGAAAGAGTTCATCAAGTTTGCAAAGGATCACGCAAAGGATCCCTCTCAAATCCTTTTTTTGTGTTTACGTTGTTGTTATTATAGACTACTTACTCCAGAGGAGTTGGAAGAACATTTGATATGTCACAGAATAGATTTGAGTTATAAATGTTGGAATAAACACAGAGAAAAGACGAATATAGCTACTGGCTGGGATAAAATTGCATTTTATGGATAATCAGAAATGAATACAAATATGGATAATGAATAAGACCGTATGGAGGATGTGATTACAGATGTCAATGATGATAAAGATCGTATTGAGGAAATCACAAATACAATTGAAGATGAACTCTGTGATTGCCCAAAATTGTTTGAGAATTTAAAGAGTTGTGCAAAGACGCCATTGTATGCTGGTTACACTAAATATACAACATTGTCAGTTGTACTAAAGTTGTATAAATTGAAATCAGGCAACAGATGGAGTGATGTCAGTTTTACGGAACTACTTTCTATCTTGAATGACATGCTCCCAGAAGATAATGAGCTCCCAAGCCGGACATATGAAGCTAAACGAATGCTACGCTCTATGGGTATGATTTTTGAAAGAATACATGCCTACTCGAAAGACTGTATATTGTTTCGCAAGGAGAAAAAATCACTTACATAATGCCCAAAGTGTGGTGCCTCTCGATACAAGAAAGATGAATCCAATCCTATGAAAGTTGTATGGTACTTTCCAATCACTTCAAGGTTTAGGCGTCTATATGGAAGTGAAGAAACTGCAAGACAATTTTCGTGGCATGAAGATAAAAGAAATAAAGATGGGAAATTATGTCATCTGGCTGACTCTCCTCAATAGAATAAAATTGATCATGAGTATCCTGAATTTGGAAAAGATCCGAGAAACCGTCGTCTTGTGCTATCTACAAATGGAGTGAATCCTTTTGGTTTTCAAACCAGTACTCATAGTACATGTCCTGTTATGTTGGTAAATTATAACTTGCCACCCTGGTTATGCATGAAGTAGAAATTCATAATGTTATCTATGATTATATCGGGACCAAAACAAATAGGTAACGATATTGATGTTTATCTGGCTCCTTTGATCGAGGATTTAAAGTTATTATGGGATTTAGGTGTTATGTTGTATGATGCTTATAAAAGTGAATACTTCATGTTGAGAGCGATATTGTATGGTACAATAAATGATTTCCCTACTTATGAAAATTTGTCAGGCTATAGAATTAAAGGAACTCATGGGTGTCCTGTGTCCGAAGAAGATACAAAATCAATTAGGTTGAAACATTCATCAAAATCTGTGTTTCTAGGACATCGTAGATTTCTACCTCATCGGCATAAGTACCGATCTTGGATGACATCATTCAATGGGATTTCAGAACAATGCACAACACCGTCTCCACTAACAGGCGATCGACTGTTTGAGAAAGTAAAATATGTGAACACTGTTTTTGGTTAACCATTTTTGAAAAACCTTACGAAAATCGGTTGGAAAAATAGATTTGTTTTTTTTAATTATCATACTGGAATTGTTTCGACATCAGACATTTTCTTGATGTGATGTATGTGGAAAAAAATGTATGTGACGGTGTTATCAGAACATTGCTAAATTCCCCTGGAAAAACAAAGGATGGAATTAAGGCAGGTTTGGACATGGTTAACATGGGAATACGAGAAGATTTGGCTCTCATGAAGGGTGGAAATCGAATGTTTCTTCCTCAAGCTGCTTACACTCTTTCTAGGGAGGAGAGATATCCGTTTTGCAACTTCTTCAATGATGTAAAGGTTTTATAGGGGTATTCATCAAATATCAAGAACATTGTGTCAATGAATGATTTGAAGTTAAAAGGTTTGAAATCACATGACTGCCATGTTTTGATGCAAGATCTAATTCTTATAGCTTTACGTTGCATTTTTCCCAAGAATGTCCATCATACGTTAACCAAAGTTTGTTTCTTTTTCAAAGCTATATGTAGCAAAGTTTTAGACCCGACGAAATTTCCAGCTATGGAAAAAAAATTGTCATCATATTATGTGAATTAGAAATGTTCTTCCTGCCAATATTCTTTGATATGATGGTTCATTTGATTATTCACTTGGTGAGAGAGATTCAACTTTTTGGTCCTATGCACTATAGATGAATGTACCCCGTTGAATGGTATATAAAGATTTTGAAAGGGTATGTCAAGAATTGAAGTCGGCCAGAGGGTTGTATAGTGGAGCGATATATTGTTGAGGAAGATATTGAATTTTGTACCGAATACCTATCTGATGTGGAAAGCATTGGTCTCCTGAAATCTCATCACACTGGATGCATTGAGGGTGAGGGAATTTTTGGAAGAGATGTTGTGACAATCAGTATTACAGATCAGGAGCAGTCCCACCTTTATGTTTTGCATAACAGTTGGGAGGTTGCTCCATATATTGAAACTCACAAAGAAATTATTAGGTAGTTGAATCCATCAAGGGATGAAAAATGGATATCAAATACACATAATCACCAGTTCATAGGATGGTTTCAGGACCATATTTTTAAGGATTTAGATGAAAATATGAATTCAATTTTTGATGGCTAGTCACCGGACCAAGTGTGTATGTATTATATTATAATGTTTATGTAATTAATGGTTATAAATTATATACAGATGAACATGATGAAGATAGTACCATGAAAAATAGTGGAGTTACAGTTGTGGCTAAAGCGATGCATGTTTCTGGTAGTAAGGACAGAAATCTAATATATGCAAATATGTCATACTTTGGAATTATCAAAAAAATATGGGAGTTGGATTATACGACATTCCAATTGCCTATTTTTCAATGAAAATGGGTTGATAATAACAGTGGTGTTAAAATAGATGAATGGGGATTTGTGAAAGTTGATTTTAGTAAATAAGGGTACAAAGACGAACAATTTATAATGACATCACAAGCGGTACAAGTTTTTTATGTTTCAGATCCCATAAACCTAAAGTGGTCGATTGTTTAGTTGTCGTCCAAAACTACTGAAGGGTCCGATGAAAATTTAGTTGAGGATGATCCTTTGAGTGGTACATCGCAATAATTTCATAGTGGTCCCAATGTAGATTATGTTTTGTATGTTAGAGGAGACCACAATGAAAGGATTTGGATAATCGATAGATGTGTCAAATCCCTTCAGCCTTTGAAAAAAAGAAATAGAGTTCAATAAACAGGATATATTTTGTTTGTAATATAGATCTTGTTATCTCATGTTATTATCTTATCACTACTGAATTTATGTAATCTAAATTAACTTTTCAACCACTTTTTCATATAATGACTTCTGCATGTTCTGGTGCTCCTAACCTTAAGGCTGAACCAGTCTCTCAAGTTGTTGTTGTTGCTGATACTGCTCCTGCTCCTGCTGCGGCTGCTCACAGTGCAGAGCAACAACAAGTTTCTGAACTTGTTGTTGCTCCTAGTGTTGATGTCCAACAACCATCAGCACATTCCGTTGCTACCATTTCATATGAACATATAGATGATGTTGATATCGATGAAATGGTCAGGGATGAAGGACCGACGTCGTAGAAAACACAGGTGCGTCGTAGTTTGACGGTGTTAACCAAAGTTCTTAAGGCGAAAGGAAAATACATCAAATTTGATGTCGGATGGAATGAAAGAGGCCAAAATGTGAATCCCAACAAGGCTATGTTGAGTATTTACATTGGAGTTGTCACTCGACAATGCGTTCCGATTGACATAGATTCATGGCACTATGTTGTGTCTGCGCTGAAGGCTATGATCTGGGAAGAAATTACGTTAACATTATGATATTATTTATTTAATTTACTAGAAAATAAAATAATGAAACAATGTCTTACCCTTCTCAATCTCTTGCAGAGTACATTTATAGTAGATGATTCATACAAGAATTATGTACCAATGTAATGACTCAAAGTTTCATTAATGAAAATCTCTCTTGATCTAATTAAATGTCCCTTTATGTAAAATGTTTATATAAATTTTCAACTTCTTTGGTTGTATGTTAAGCATTGTGACCGTTGCTTTTATAGCCATTGAAAAGTTATCACATGATTAGTATAAATATAGGGCTTTAACAAATCCAACTTACTCAGACAAAGGAAGTGATGACCTCATCTAGTAGAATTGCTCCATACGAAGCCCATTTTTCGGAGCTCAGAAAAGAGGTGGCATCTTTGGGCTTCGTTCTTGACCAAGCCCAATCTGAGCTTCATCATGTCAGGTTCGAACGGAACCGTCTACAGGAAAAGAGGAAGTTGATAGAGATTACCACTCGAGCGATGTTATCTGAGCCACCCCAAGAGTCTGTCACCATCGCGCACCTTACCCTTAGGTCTTATGCGGCTGTTTTAAGGGGTTATGTAACAAATCACTAGTACTATGTTCATGTACATTATTTTTTTATATAATAATGAATATACTTTCTTGTCATTATTGATACATTGTAAATAGTTTTTAAAGTACAAGTAGTGTTTTTAGTTATTATTTAATTAAGAAATCTATTTTATTAAATTAAGGGATTTTTTGGAATTAAATAATATTTTAATAAAATATTATTATTATTGTTAAATTAATTTTATTATATATAAATGATCATATAATTTTATGAATGCAATTATAATTTTTATTAAGGTTTGAAAGCCATTTCTGTCAAAACACGTGAAGTTTCGATAAATGCCAGTTTTTATTTTAAAAGTGAAAATTAACATATTTAGAAAATTATTTAAATAAAATAAATTATATTTCTAGAATCAGTATGTCGAAATTATCCAATGGTGAATTTTTCATAATTTTCTAAGACAGTCAAATTTTTGGGTAAAAATTAAATACCGTTTAAATATATAATGTGTTTTATGACATCATAATGAGACAGTAGTGATGTAATAAAATACTATAAGCTTTATTTTTGGCCAATATATGTTTTAACATTAAAATAATGTGATTTTGGGTTTGTTTGACTTACTTTTCAAAGCATTAATGGACCCTCAAGACTTATTAAACATCTTGTCTTTTTAAATTATTTTCCATGCGAGTGTGACTCACCTCCACATAAGCAACCCCATTATTTTAAGAATTTCGGACTTTTCCCTTATAAAATATTGTTTTCCTCTCTACTTTTCCAAAAACCATGGTCAAAAACCATGATCTGATTTGTGGTTTGGATTAGTTTAATGTAAGGGGTCCCAAACCTAAATAATAAAGAATTCACTCACCTTTCCTATATAAACCCACCCAAGCTCCCACTTAATCCTCACTCAAAGCCTTTGGAGTTTGTCCAACCTCTACCCTAATCTCTATAGAATCCTCCCAAGGTGACCCAAACTCCCAATAAGCCTCTCTCAAGCCTTGGAAGCACACTTCCAAGTAAGGGTTTTTCTTCCTTTCACTTTTTTGTCCAATTTTCTTAATATTGTTATGCCCTTTTAATTTCAATTATAAATGATGGGGTATGGTTTCGAACCTCCCCCATACTGTCCTCTTATTGTTTTAATGATGGGAGACCCCTTTCTCTCTCATTAAATGCCTCCCATATACACCCGTTACTATGCTGAAATTCCGAAAGGAACTTCTCTCTCTTCATTTACATTCAAGCAATACTTTTGTATCATGAACCTAAATTCGATTACAATTGTTTGTAAATGTATCTATATGACCCCCTTACTGTCCATTTCATGTAAATATGATGAGACAGCCCTTTATCTCTCATCATCCATTTTTATGAATTCTTATGTCACGCCGTTACGCTGCCGAAATTGCACAGATTTTCTAAGCCAATGCATTTGTGTAGTGAATACCATGACCATTTCTCCATCAAGGGTATTCACCTTTATGAAAATTTACTTATTGATTATAAAGTTTCATGTATTAATTCCACATTCCTTATCGTGGAATAAATGATTATATTTAATGAATTCATGTTTTCTGATCCATGTGGCACACTTATGCATGAAATGAAATGTTTAAGAAGGGTGCGCCCTTATAGCGCTCCAATGCATTGGGTAAAGTATAGCATCATGATACATCATGTGCAATGAGTGTTGACTCATGCTAATTCAAGTGCAATGAGGGTTTACTCGTGCTTCATGTGCAATGAGTATTTACTCATGCTTCATGTGCAATGGGCCTTGGCTCATGCTAATTCCATGTTAAGTGTTGTTGCCACATTTCCATGTTATGATTATCATTCTTTATCATGACTTTATGTCCATGTTTCTATTATGATCTATTGATATGAATATTGTATAACATGTATTATACTCCTCATGTATTCCATGTTTATTCCCTTACTGGGCTTTATAGCTCACCCCTTTTCTTATGCATGTCCTGAGGTTATCCCATGCAATGATAAGTACGAGGGAATGTAGTGGTCATGTAAAGGAAGTTTTCAATAAAGATGTTTTATTTCATGTTTTAAGTTGTTATGTAATGATTCTAAGACCAAAATACACTAGACCTCTCGATATTCCATGTTGTATCAAGTGAATAGTTTATGTAATAAATCATGTTTAAGTTTGTAATAAAAGAAGGGTTGTAATAGTTGGTATCAAAGGATATGTTTAGTTATTTTTGGGATTAGGATTAGAAAACACCAGTAAAGCCTTAGAGACAAAATTAAGTATAATAAAAACATCCCTAAGTTTTAGTAAGCACTGAGTGAGTGGTTTATCAAGCAAATACATCCCTGTCTGGATACGAGCAGGTAGAGGAGGCTCTGGCACAGATGTATCCTAGGGGTAAAACCCGAAAACACCAATTTGAGCTAGACTCAAACGGGAACTAGTGCACGACAACGGGCCTTACTACACTCTTAGTTATGAAACTCCCAGGGGATATGTTTTGATAAATTTACAAGCTTAGTATGAACCCTTATTAAGGGAATTAAAAAAAATTCCCCTAAGAATATATGTTAAAGTAGATCATGAAAAGCCTAGATTGAAGCCTATAGACTCATGAGTTAAGGAAATAAAGGTTTATTTATAAGTCATCAAATTTTGTCTTTGGATTACCCTTTATGTTTTACCCCCCTAACTTTCCTTTTATTCCAGCCAATGGCCGGTAATAGGAGGACTCGGGCTAACAACCGATGTGAAGATCAGTGTGATGACTGTACTAATTAGATTCCCAATCCACATGGGTCAAGAGGAATGTTCAACCCCCCCTAAGAAAGAACAATTCACTATCGATAGCTTCATGAGACAAAGGCCTCCTACTTTTAGTGGATCATCTGATCCCATGACCGTTGAACAATGTATCAACTCCATTGTAAAGATCTTCTCTATCCTTAAATGTTCTGAACAAGAGAAGGTTCTCCTGGAAGATTATCATATGGAGGGTGAAGCTGATCAATGGCGAATGTTGATCAAAAACACGAAGCCTGAGGAGGAGATCGAGGCGTTGGAATGGAAGGATTTCCGGAAGATGTTTTTCGATAAATATTTTCCGCACACCCTCCGGATTAAGACGGAAAAGGACTTCCTTTCCCTCAAGAAAAAAGACAAAGAATCTATTGGAGAGTATGAGGAAAACTTCACAAGGCTTGCACGATACGCTTCCGGCTTTGTCATTACCCCTGAATTCAAAGTTGACCGCTTCTTTGGTGGGCTGAAACCTAGCCTACGGAAAGTATTAGAAATCCGTGACTTCGACAGCTATGAGGAAATTGTTCGATGTGCCCTCAAGGTCAAAATGGAGATCGAGGAATCACAGGGGTATCATGGGGACAAGAAGCATAAGGTGGACTTCAATTCTGGCGGCCCGATGGATAAATCCAACAGTGCTAAGAAGATCCAGCACCCCACTTGCCAAAAGTGCGGAAAGAAGAACCCTGTAAGTTGCCTCAAGGGGACGAGGAAATGCTTTAGGTGTGGAAGAGAAGGGCACCTAGCTATTAACTATCGGCAAGAAAGACCCACGACTGCGACATAGGAGAGGAACGCTCCGTTCGAACCTCAACGCGTTGTTCATTGCTACAACTGCAAAGAACCAAGGCATTTTGCAAATCAGTGCCCTAATCCAAGGGTTTTCGGAGGCAACCAATAACCTCCAAGGCAGCAAAGAAGAGATTTTTCCATCACTTCTGCCGAAGTGAACCCCGACAATGAAGTGGTGACAGGTATGCTAGTTATTCATTCAATAATAGAGAATGTACTTTTTGATTCAGGTTCTACACATTCTTTTATATCTCGAAAGTTTAGTAGAACAATCCTAGCACCACCACAAATCATGGAATTGAAGATGTCAGTGAGTACGGAAAATGGGGAAATCATTGCATCCCATGAATATAAGTCCCCCCTGTTATAATCTGTGGATTGAATTTCCTGGTGAACCTCATCATACTCCCTCTGGTGGAATTTGATGCAATTCTTGGCATGGATTGGCTTTCCTTATATAGATCCAACATAAATTGTCGGGAGAGGGAAATCACACTCCATATGGAGAATCGGCCCCTAATTCTTTACAAGTGTAAGGAGGAAGATGAATATCCTTTAGCTCCATCATCTCAAGCATGGATATTACTACCCTATGAGAACACGTATCTGGATCATATGATCGAGTCCAAAGAAAAAACCATCCTTGTAGAAATGCCTATTGTGAGGGAATTCGTTGAAGTGTTTCCCAAGGAACTGTCTGGTCTTCCTCCTATAAGAGATGTTGAATTCTCAATTGAACTTATACCAGGGGTGCTACCAATACCCAAGAATCCATATAGAATGGAAGTCATGGAGCTTGAAGAGTTTAAGAAAAAACTACAGGAGAATCTGGATAAAGGGTTTATACGCCCAAGTGCTTCACCATGGGGTGCACCAGTACTCTTCGTCAAGAATAAGGATGGGTCAATGTGGCTTTGCATCGATTATCATGAACTTAACAAAATCACGATAAAGAAAAAGTATCCTCTTCCATGGATCGATGACTTGTTCAATCATTTGCGTGGAGCAAAATACTTCTCTAAGGTAGATTTGCGGTCGGGATATTATCAAGTAAGGGTGAAGAAGGAAGATGTCCCCAAGACTGCTTTTCATACAAGATACGGGCACTACGAATTCATAGTAATGCCTTTAGAACTCACTAATGCTCCAGAAATATTCATGGACTTGATGAATAGAGTCTTTAGAGATTACCTTGACAAATTTTTGGTAGTCTTTATAGATGATATTCTAATATACTCCAAAACCAAGTAGGATCATGAGGAACATTTAAGAACTATACTAGAGAATTTGTGCAAGGAGAAGCTCTATGAAAAGTACAGAAAGTGTGAGTGATGGTTGAAGGGGGTCTCATTCTTGGGCCATATCATCACAAGAAATGGTATATCTATGGATCCCTCCAAAACAGATGCAATTGAAGGATGGATGAGGCCAACATCGGTAACGGATATCCGTAGCTTCTTGGGGTTAGCTGGATATTATCGACGATTTTTGAGAAATTTCTCACAATTGTCCAACCCTCTTACCAAGCTAACTCGAAAGGGAGTAAAGTTTTATTGGAGTGATGAATGCGAATAAAGCTTCGAGGAGTTGAAAAGGAGGCTTATCACTGCGCCCATGATCACTTTACCCACAAGTGGGGAACCTTTTGTGATATTTAGTGATGCTTCGAAGAAGGGCTTAGGCTGTGTGCTGATGCAGAATGATAAATTGATATCCTATGCCTCAAGACAGTTGAAAATCCATGATCGAAACTATCCAACGCATGATCTGGAGTTAGCAGTGGTGATCTTTTCCTTGAAAATCTAGCGACATTATCTCTATGGGGAGAAATGTGAGATATATACTGACCACAAGAGTCTTAAATATATATTCACACAGAAAGAGCTTAATATGCGCCAGAGAAGATGGATAGACCTCATCAAGGATTATTACTATTCAATACATTACCACCCTGAGAAAGCGAACAAGGTGGCAGATGCCCTAAGTAGAAAGGACCCAGTGATTCTATCAATGATGAGAATTGAGAAGGATCCAATCTTCTTAGACTTGATGAAGATAGACATAGGAATCATAAAGAAGGGAACATCATCAATACTTTCACAAATGATTGCTCAACTGTCTCTTTTGGAAAGGTTAAATGATGCTCAAAAGGATGATGTGAGAATTCAGGAAAAATTAGAAGCTATCGAAAAATGGAAATCCTTGGAGTTTAATGTTAATGAAGAAGGAATTGTGCGATTTGGGAAAAGACTATATGTTCCATCAATTCTGGAGCTGAAGAAGGAAATTTTGGATGATGCACATAGTTCAAATTTCTCTATTCACCCAGGGAGCACAAAGATGTATCGATATCTCTGAGAAAACTTTTGGTGGGATAATATGACGAAGGAGATCACTGTATATACATCAAAGTGCCTGGTGTGCCAGAAAGTGAAGGCAGAGAGACATAAGTCTAAGGGGATGATGCAACCATTGCCCATACCAGAATGGAAATGGGATAACATCACCATGGACTTTGTCACTGGACTTCTAAGGACATCCGAAGGCAATAATGCAATCTGGGTTGTGGTGGATCGTCTTACAAAGACTGCACACTTCTTTTATATTCGGGAGGATTTCTCATTGGATCAACTGGCACAAATATATATCAGGGAAGTGGTAAGGATTCATGGAGTACCACTATCTATTGTGTCTGATCGAGATCCAAGATTCACCTCTACATTTTGGAAAAGTCTTCAACATGCTCTGGATACTGAACTGAACTTCATTACAACCTATCATCCTCAAACTGATGGCCAATCTGAGCGGACTATCCAAACACTTGAGGACATGTTGAGAGCATGCTCAATGGACTTTAAAGGAGGATGGGATCAACATCTTCCTATGGTTGAGTTCTCTTATAATAATAGTGATAGAGTTAATATTTTAATTATTATTTATATGTTTTTAAATGATTTAATCCCTACCAATTATTCAATGTGAGTGTATTTGCATCATTTATGTGTTTTTGGTGTATTTTGGGCTTAAATGTGAAAATGGGGTAATTCTGTAAAATTGTCAGTTTTATATAGCTTCTGTTTTTCGGGCATAACTTTTATAATATGGGTCCAATTTAAGTGAATCTTTTTTTTAGGATTCCTATACTTGTGGGATTAAAATGTTCCTTCTATACCAAGACCCAATTTGAAACCCAATGGTGCAGAAAATTCAATCAAGTGGAGAAATCAGTTTGGAAGGCAGAATGGACCCCACTTCATTAAATATGAAATATCTCCTTCAGACGACCTTTTAATGAGGTTATTCCAGATGGTGTAGACATAGGAATTCAAAAGGACGGCTCACATTAAATTTCATAAATTATTGAGCTCATTAATGCATCCTTTTGGCGCGTCCAAGTGGAGTGGGTGAAACAGTGTTTGGAGGTCAGAAAAGTAATGGTCATTGATTCGGCCATATCATTATTTACACCTATCTAATGACTCTCAAATTTTGAGGGTCGATAGAAAACTTCATTTCCAAAATTCTATAATAAGGGAACTCAGTGAGTTTCTGCCGGATGGTGGGCAGAATAGAGGCAAACTTCTGGAGGACAGATTCTGGAGGATCAAATTTCTGTTCTTTCTTTTCTCTCTTTTGTTCTTCTTAGTTTTGTAATGAATTCTTCTTTCCCCTTAGTCACAATTACCCTTACCATGGTGGGGTAAAATTATGTGTGATTGGGGAAGGAGATGTTTTCCATATTGTATTTCATGAGTTCCTTCTATTAATGTTTTAAAATCCTCTTTTCTCTTCTGCGAATCTGTTTCAATTTCTTATAACAGTTTTTATTATCATGTACGATTGTATCTGATTTTAGATTCTGTTGTTCATTTATATTTGGTCAATGATCAATATCTCCCTCCACTAGGTTCTGGTTTATAAACAATGGAATAGACCGGGATTTAGTGGTGTAGTACTCAGTGATCACCGGTACGTGTGTGAGTAGTAGTGAATGTTCTTGATTACTTGGGATAAACAAGACCCGATTGGGAATTGCCTAAGATAATTGGGGGTATTTTATACAACTCTATTACACATTGGAAGGAGAGTAGACCAACCTAATATTTTAGTAAGGTTTATTCTCACATTTTTAATTGACCAAGGGAGTGAGAAGAAACGATTGTGGATTCTCACTCTTAACGATTTAGCAGAGGAGAATTGGGTAAAATGAACAATGATAGAATTACAATTGAAAACTGACCCTAACCTGATCACCATTTCATATCACTGATTTAGATCACATCATTTGTCAATTTGTATCAAAACTTTCACTTAATTACTTTACTTTTTTAGTTTCTTTCTTGTATTTTCTAAATCAAACAATTTCTAAAAACAACCTCACTTCTTTCTATTTTAAGGTGACAGCTTAATTGTTGTGCAGTCCTCTCTAGAGACAACCTAGGTAATCCACTCTACTACATTTTAACTTAGGTAATATTTTTTTTTTCACACCCCACGACAGTCACGTGTCAAAACTTGGCGTCGTTGCCGGGGAGGCAGTGCCACAATCTAATTATTAATACTTGACATTTTTTTCAAAAAAAAAAGTTAAAAAAATATTTTTACATGATGTTTTAAAATGATTATTTCTTTAATTTATGTAACAACTACCCACATTTAGAACAAGTATATGAGGCTGGTTTTGATATAGTACAGATGCAAGAACTTAAAAATGACATCGCAAAACTAGAGAACAAAGTAGAACTTGCATTTGAATATGTCCGTGCAATGATGGAAAAACTAGAACCTATGAATGAACCCGAGGAGGACGAGAAGGAAGAATTACCTATTGAGTTATATGTGGGAGAGAAGAAAGATCTAGATAAATTATGGAATGAGTGTGAAGAACTACTTGATCCACATATTCCTTACAAAGAAGAAGATCCATAACCAATAAAGGAAGACACCACCAAAGCGGTGGAAGAAAAGATGGAGGAGCCTGACTACCTACCTCTATCTTGTGAAATTCAACTACAAGAGAAACCTCATACTGAAGAAGTAATTGAATTCAAGCTACTTAAGGGAGATAATCTTTTTGTTAACTCTTTTCATTCTGATTATATAGAATCTGAATTGAGTATCATCTTCCCTTTCTTGAAATTTTCAGGTTTGGACAACAAATGTATTGCCTTGGTGGATGAGGAAAAAGAAGAAGATACATCTGAAGAAGAACATACAATGCTCCCTGAACTAGATGAATGCTTATTGGAAGGAGGTCAAGATGAGATACAAGTGGACTTTCTTGAGGAAAAAGAGACACAAGATGATTACTTTGAAAGGGAAGAGCTTGATATTGATTCATAATGCTTTAATTTTATTCAAATTGAATTAATCTCTAATTTTCCCTTTGAATATTCTTTTGATGCAGCATGCCTTGAGGAACCACTGGAGAATCAAGAAGAAGTTGTGAAATTGGAAACAAATAAAGAGGAGGACTCAGTATTTATCCGAAACCCACCATACAAGATGCATATCATTTTTATGGGGGTGTATTTGGTGTACCATATCCATGTAGTCCTCAACAGAAAGGAAGAAGTTCAAGATAGAAAGAATAAGTTCTGGTGGTTCATATTAAAGAAACTTCACCCACCATCGGATTGAGGATAACCAACTGAAACTGCCCATCTGGAGGCAGTCAAAACCCAGGGCCCACTTGGGGGATTAAACCAAGATCTATTCCTCTATTATAATTCTATTTCTATTTTCTCTACTTTCAATAAATTTATTGTGTTTTATTATCTACCTTTGTTTGTAGGTTTTTATATGCGTAGCACTTAGGAGCTTAACTCAACATTGCACTACCAATAAGTCAGGTTGTACCTCTCCTTTATATTTTCATGATTGTTGTGATTAAATTTCCAATATTATTACATGTTAAATACATTTTAATGCATTGTGGACACTGCATCATTTAAGTGTGGGGGAGGGAACCTTTATAGTGTAGGATTTTTTTTATGTTGTTTGTTTTCCTATTTGTTTTAAAGAAAACATGTGTGTGTTTAAAATTTTGTGTGCTTATTTTTAAATTTTTATGTGTTTTTGAAACTTTTGAGCTGAAATTATTATCATTGGTATTTTTGAAACTCATCTCCATGAGTGAAATAATTTATTCCTTGAAACTAAGATTAAATGAATGCTGAAAATGACATTGTTTCAAGTTCAATTCTTTGGGAATTTCATGAAAAAATACTTTGTTTTTTGAATCCCATGCCACATATCACTGTCTTTATATTTTAAATCACATTCCCTTGAGGATTCTAAACCTATTATTTTCATATTCTTTACATTCACCTAACTTCTTGAGAGAACCAAATCATGCTTGATTTAACCAGAATTTGATTTATTCCTGTCAAAACTTGAGGGTTTGAGGTACTTGTGTTTTAAATGATTGAGGCATTTCTTTGGTTTGAAAGCCCCCTTTTCAAGATAATCCCTTTCATAATGGCCTACCTTGAACATTTAATCCTTGTAGCCCATAGAAGCCATGAACAGCCTGTTAGGTTAGCCACATTACAATCCAATTTTCCCTATCCAACCTGCTCTTGAAGTGAAATTGCATGATCTATTTGAACATAAGTGTGGGGGGAAGATGTCTTGTATTGTACTACCTTATTTGGGGATAATTTGGGAAAAAAATGTTGAAGAGATGTTATTTCTGCAAAAAAAATCATTCTGCTGAAAGCTATGCCTTTTCTGGAGCTTTCATGATGAGAGAAGCTGTGCCTTTCTGGAGCTTCTAATGTAAAAAGGAAGTTGTGCCTTTTCTGGAGCTTTCAAGAAATATTATATTTGAGAAGATTGAAATGATTTCTGCTGAAATGATGAACTGTGTGAACATTCCTTGATATTTCATGGAGAAGGAGCTTATTTTCTACTAAGGGGAGTGAAGAGGAGACCATACTTTTGTGAAATTTAGATTAATGCAATTTTGCTTCAAAAAGAGCCAAACCCTCTCATTCTGCCTTAGAATCTTTCACATATAAATCCTACCAACCGAAATCCACAGAAAAACCTTAACAAGTCCTCATGATAAACATATGTCTTTGACTCACATCGGGTGGAGATGTAGGAATTTATCAAGCCTATGGTGACCCTTGTATGAGTTTAGATGAGAAAGACATTGCTAAAAAATTGATATTTGTGTAATGAGAGATAATGAAAGTTAGGTAAGTGTTTTGTGTGTATGGGAGGAGAAATTAAGAGTAAATTTATTGAATGATCCTAAATTAATAACATGAAATAATAGAGTTTGAGGAGGCATGATATATTTTGTTTCTTGTTTTCAAATTAGTGGATCTCATGGATATGTGTTTTGAATTTACTTTGAATTTATTTTGATTCTGACTTGTCCAGGAGTCCAAGTGATAAGTGTGGGGGAATTGATAGAGTTAATATTTTCATTATTATTTATATTTTTTTCAATGATTTAATCCCTCCTAATTATTCAATGTGAGTTTATTTGCATCATTTATGTGTTTTTGGTGTATTTTGGGATTAAATGTGAAAATGGGGTAATTCTGTAAAATTGTCAGTTTTATATAGCTTCTATTTTTCAGGAATAACTTTTATAATATGGGTCCAATTGAAGTGAATCTTTTTTTTAGGATTCCTATACTTGTGGGATTAAAATGTTCCTTCTGGACCAAGACCCAATTCAAAACCCAATGGTGCATAAAATTCAATCAAGTGGAGAAATCAGTTTGGAAGGCAGAATGGACCCTACTTCATTAAATATGAAATATCTCCTTCATACGACCTTTTAATGAGCTGATTCCAGCTGGTGTCGACAGAGTACTTCAAAAGGACGGCTCACATTAAATTTCATAAATTATTGAGCTCATTAATGCATCATTTTGGCGTGTCCAAGTGGAGTGGGTGAAACAGTGTTTGGAGGCCAGAAAAGTAATGGTCATTGATTCAGACATATCATTCTTTACACCTGTCTAATGACTCTCAAATTTTTAGGGTCGATAGAAAACTTCATTTCCAAAATTCTATAAGAAGGGAACTCATTGAGTTTCGGCCGGATGGTGGGAAGAACAGAGGCAAACTTCTGGAGGATCAAATTTCTGTTCTTTCTTTTCTCTCTTTTGTTCTTCTTAGTTTTATAATGAATTCTTCTTTCCCCTTAGTCACAATTACCCTTACCATGGTGGGGTAAAATTCTGTGTGATTGGGTAAGTATAGGTCTTCCATATTTTATTTCATGAGTTCCTTCTATTAATGTTTTAAAATCCTCTTTTCTCTTCTGCGAATCTGTTTCAATTTCTTATAACAGTTTTTATTATCATGTACGATTGTATCTGATTTTAGATTCTGTTGTTCATTTATATTTGGTCAATGATCAATATCTCCCTCCACTAGGTTCTGGTTTATAAACAATGTAATAGACCGGGATTTAGTAGTGTAGTACTCGGTGATCACCGGTACGTGTGTGAGGAGTAGTGAATGTTCTTGATTACTTGGGATAAACAAGACCCGATTGGGAATTGCCTAAGATAATTGGGGGTATTTTCTACAACTCTATTACACATTGTAAGGAGAGTAGACCAACCTAAGATTTTAGTAAGGTTTATTCTCACATTTTTAATTGACCAAGGGAGTGAGAAGAAATGATTGTGGATTCTCACTCTTAACGATTTAGCAGAGGAGAATTGGGTAAAATGAACAATGATAGAATTACAATTGAAAACTGACCCTAACCTGATCACCATTTCATATCACTGATTTAGATCACATCATTTTTCAATTTGTATCAAAACTTTCACTTAATTACTTTACTTTATTTAGTTTCTTTCTTGTATTTTCTAAATCAAACAATTTCTAAAAACAACCTCACTTCTTTCTATTTTAAGGTGACAGCTTAATTGTTGTGCACTCCTCTCTGGAGACAACCTAGTTAATCCACTCTAATACATTTTAACTTAGGTAATATTTGTTTTTGTCACACCCCACGACAGGCACGTGTCAAATAGTTTCCAATCAAGCATCCAAATGGCACCATATGAAGCCCTCTATGGGAAAAGGTGCAGAACACCAGTGTGTTGGGATGAGATCGGTGAACGTAAGTTGCTTGGATCAGAAATGGTCGAGGAAATGGTGGAGAAGGTGAAAACCATTCATCAGTATATAAAGTCTGTAACGCCCCAAGCTTCCACGGTACGTTTCCCTTCGAATAATGCAATGGCGTGCATTGTACGCAACTTCGAGATTTTAACACACCACAACCAATCAAACTAGCCGTTATGAATAGTAATACCTACTTTTTGAAATTTTATAAATTCTATCTCTCAAAATGGACTTCATTTTTGGATTCAGAATATCAAAATTAGCCTAGGGTGAAATTTTGGTACTTTTCGGATAACTTTCATATTTTGATGAATAGTGAAAATTACTAAATTTTAATTAAAAACAACTTATTTAATCAAAATAATTAATAGTGATAAATTAGGAATTTGGGTGGTTTTAAAGTATATTTACAATATATTTTTACCATGTAATACAATGTGGGTCATTGAACATAATTTCACATTTAAACCAGACATAAACAAGTGCCAATCTTTTGATAGTTATTATCTCTTAAAAACACGCTTTTTGTTTTAACAACGGGAATTAATTTTAAATTAATTTCTGCCACTTCTGTGTTTTGAATTTGGAAAAATGGATTCCATATTTGGAATCAGGATGTTCAAATTTTGTAAATAGGTAACTTTTATTTTTAGACATTTTGGATAATTACTTCGGTAAATATTTTATTTACCATGGTTAAAGGGTAAATCCGGTAAACAAGGGTTAAAAAATAATATTATAATAATAATAAATTACCCTAAAATGTGTCTTAACCCTATTGGTTAATACATGGTCGACCATGGGCATCTTTGGGTCGATTTTGGGACCCCATGGATCCACTTGTAAGTGATAATGACACTTTATTTTAATTAAGTTAAAATAAATACAAAAATGACACAAGCACATATCTTTTAGCAAAAAAATTGTTAAATAGGGTTATATATGTTGGATTTTATACTATAAATATTCATTATAAAGATAAAAAGATTTCCTACATAATGATATTTTATTTATAATTTTTAGACATTAAATAAGTTAATTTATATATGACACAATGGTGATGCAGTAATTACCATAATAGTGAAAAATTAGAATAATTGATATTATAAATACCCAAATAAATATAATTTTAGACTTTTATTGAATTACACTAATTTTCTAGGTTAATATGACATATTAGGATTGATTTAATTAAAAAATTTAGAAGTAATCATTCTGTTATGTGTTTCACAAAAATCAACTATTGAATAGTGTCAAAATTGACATAAAAGAGTTTTTAAAACAAATATTATATTATTAATTGATATTAAATTCCTAAAAATATAAGTTTCGGCCAAGAGACTTATATCATGATAGTTATATCATTAATGGACCACTTGGGGGTCGCTTGGATGTATATAGTAAGTTTATTAAATATATAATATAAAAATACAAAGTGACATGGTAAATGTCAAACTAATTAACTAAGAGTTAAAACTAAAAGATAAGGTTAATATAGTGACCCAAACCTGTCTAAATTCTATTGTATGAATGGTTTTTGACCTATCCCCACCTTAAACTTTGAATAATCAACTTTGGAGCTATTAGAGACCGAATATGAATTTATTAAAAATTAATATTTCTAGCTTTTCCAAAGGTGCCCCTCACCCCTCTTATAAAAGGGCACTCCTCCTTCTCATTTCTTCACACCTTAAAAACCTTTTGGTTCGGCCAAACCCTGCCAAAATACTCTCTAAACTTCCCTAACTACAACCTAGAGGACTTAGTTTGATCAGAAATCCAACATAAGGAGCCCTTTTGATCAAATCAAAAGGAAGAACCCGAAGAAGAGGTAATGTTTTCACCACCCCTTTTCAAGTTCCTTTCTTCTTCCACTTCTTCTTTATTTGTTATTACCATTATAAAATAATAACTACGGTATCATATATATACTGTGATGTTATTATAAATATGGTACAACCATATTCAGTATTCTATCTATATTTTGAATAACATGTCACCATACGTGCGTACGTACGACTTACCGTCTCCACGTCGTGGTGTAATTGTTATTCAAAGTATTATTATTTGGATGGTTATAATAATGATGTGTAACTCATGTAAATAATAAATATAACATGATAATGATTCTGTATATATGATATACCATCCAATTATATATTATTTTAATATCAAAAGAATGATATTGTCGCTCGTGCGTACGTACAGACTACCGTCTCCACGAACGCGATGAGATTCATTCTCCATCATATCCATTCAAGTATAATTATAATTTGATGATTTAAAAATAGTATCTAAGGACTAGATATAATTCTGGATATGAATAATATACATCCCATTAATAACGAATATGGCTCACATAACAAAGAATATAAATTAAAATGAACCCGTTAACACCCGAAATGACGATAATTATAAGATATTATTAACAAATCAATGTTAAAAGATCATATATGATATCATATTAAAGTAAATTATTCTTGTATAATTCAATAACAATTATTTCACCATTATACAGGAGGTTAATTTACCGCCGACCAAGGAAAAAGTACAAAGTAAGGGATTTTCTTATCTCACTTTCAATTCCATGAGATTTCCACTGTTCGCCACTAAATTATTGAAAGTGGTGTATTGTGTACTGACATTTGATATATATTATCATGACTCTCTTTATATTAATTTTATTCTGTAAATAATTTGGTGGTTATTAACTTTTGTCCATACGACTCAGTTGATTACAACGTGGTAAGGGGTTTCTAATCTCACTTTTAATTTCGTGAGATTTCCATTATTCACCACTTATTTATTGCATGTGGTGTGTGTACTGCCCATGATTGTATTCATTGTGTAATATACTCTAATTTAT
Source organism: Viscum album (assembly GCA_963277665.1). Lineage (NCBI taxonomy): Eukaryota > Viridiplantae > Streptophyta > Magnoliopsida > Santalales > Viscaceae > Viscum > Viscum album. The sequence continues at coordinate 346,900,012 of OY728141.1, forward strand.
GGATATTTACATCATCATTGTATGATCCTTCTTTCATGGGTGTATGTTTCGTAAGTTACTAAATTGATAAGGGAATTTGATATTTCAATTTCCACTCATCCGGATTTATGCAAACTCCATTGATTATTTACTCCAAGATTATGTGTGGAATCACTATTCATTTGCTTATGTCATAATTTCCACTCCCCTTTTCTGTGGATATACTTTTGATACAAATAATCACTCCATTGATAAATTCTCAAGTGATCGGTATGAACTTGATAAGAGTAATTTTAACTCAATCTCCATTTGTTGAGTTAAATATCCAATTCATTGGTGTTGTTTTTACAAGAATATGTGTGAATGTCATCTGATTTATTTACACTAAATATCCAATCATATTGAGTGTATTTATATTTTTCACACATAATTATGTCATTGATTTATCCTTAACCTAAGGATATGGTCTTTATAAGATAATTCATCTCAATTTACATTCCATTGAGACTTCATTGTTGTTATACACCAAATCACTTTTATATGGTGTATATATTGTACTTTGACATAGTATATCATGAATCCCTTTACTCTCATGATATTACAAAGTTTTTATTACCTCAATTATTTGTATTCAAGTGTCTCTCTTTTGGTTAGAATCTCTAACTAAAATACCATTTTTAAATGTTTTAAAGACTTATTCATCTAAATCTTTCTCATTAATGTCCATGTTTTAAAAATGGTTTTAAGGATTTATTTATATGGACATTAAATTTTTAAAATTAAAACTCATTTTAAAAAGTTTCAAAGTGGTATGGGACACTTTGATTCAAAAATCTATTTTTAAATGGCTTCTTGACAAATAGTGTGACTTTTAAATGATTTCAAGAAAAAGGGGAATATTTCTCTCAAATAGTTTTGATGATTATTTTCATCTATGTCAACATCCTTCATTATTCTTGATTGAGGTTAATGTGATACAATATAATCTTCCATATTGTATCTAATGAGTTATGTTTGACTGTGGATGTGCTATTTTTATACCATTCATGGTTTGTGGTTAAAGTATTGACATTTCGTATGCTAGTTTTAATACGAATGTTTATGTTATGTTTAAACATGTTCATATGAGGAATGCATTGGACTTAATAAGTGATGGGTGGAGCCCGCTATAGCTCCTCGATGCATCGGTAGGTCTCATGAGACAAACTAGTGTCTTGGCAAAAGGCCTTGGCAAAATCTTATTTGTAGTCTTGGCACGAGGGCTTGGCTATGTGGTTATGATAGTCTGACATTATGCATTCCATCATTATGAAAGTGGTTATTGATATTTCATGTGATCATTCGACTAGTATAATATCCATGTGAGTAAGTAAATGGCATTAATTTTTTTTATATTTGCCATTTTATGCTGAAGTTCAAGTTTAAAAGGCTTTCGTTTTAGTTATAAAATGCCTTAAGTGTTTATGATTATCTATGAAAGCTTCTGCTATAATGTTATCCTTACTGAGAATCTGAGCTCACCTCTTTCAATGTTTTATTTTTCCCAGGATTATGAAGAAGTAATTTATGAATGACCTGCAGGGATAGTATGAGGGGATATGAATACAAGATGTTTTTGTAGTTTTTTTTACCTTATGATGTAATGTAAGACTTATGAATATATCTAGTGTTTCCAAGACTACTAAACTAATCGGTCTTTCGAGACTTGATCCTTTGTGATCATGCCAATGTTATGTAATAATGCATCGACTCTGGGTATCTAGGGTCAGGGCGTTACAAAGGCAGCCCAGAGTCGACAGAAGATTTATACAGATAATCGTCGATGAGACCTTGAGTTTAAAGTTGGAGACATGGTTTTTCTACTCATATCTCCGTGGAATAAGGTCATGAGGTTTTTAAAGAAAGGGAAGTTAAGTCCAAGGTACATCAGCCCCTTCGAGATTCTTGATCGTTTCGGGGCTGTGGCCTATCGACTAGAACTTCTACCTACCATGGCCAAAGTACACGATGTCTTTCATGTATCCCTCTTAAGGAAGTACATACCAGACCCTTCACATGTACTCTCTTATGAGGTGGTACAGTTGGAGGATGATCTTTCTTATGAGGAGCAACTAGTGAAGATCTTATATCGTAGAGAAAAATTTCTACGAAATAAGACAATGCCCCTCGTCAAGGTGTTGTGGTGAAACCAAAAGTTTGAAGAAGTGACTTGGGAATCAGAGGAAACGATGAAGCTGAGTTACCCACATCTGTTTTAGTGTGGGAAAATGAAATTTCGTGGGTGAAATTTCTTAAGGGGGGAATATTCTAATGACCCAAAGTTTCATTAATGGAAATCACTCTTGATCTAATTAAATGTATCTTTATTTAAAATGTTTATATAAATTGTAAACTTCTTTAGTTGTATGTTAAGAATTGCAACTGTTGCTTTTATAGCCATTGAACAGTGATCACATGATTAGTATAAATATAGGGCTTTAACAAATCCAACTTACTCAGACAAAGGAAGCGATGGCCTCATCCAGTAGAATTGATCCATATGAAGCCCATTTGTCGGAGCTCAGAAAAGAGGTGGCGTCTTTGGGATTCACTCTTGACCAAGCCCAATCTGAGCTTTATCATGTTAGGCTCGAATGAAACCGTCTACGGGAAAATTGGAAGTTGATAGAGATCACCACTCGAGCGATGTTATCTAAGTCACCCCAAGAGTCTGTCACCATCGTACACCTTACCCTTAGGTCTTATGCGGTTGTTTTAAGGCGTTATGTAACAAATCGCTAGTACTATGTTCATGTACATTATTTTTGTATATAATAATGAATATACTTTCTTGTCATTATTGATACATTATAAATAGTTTTTAAAGTACAAGTAGTGTTTTTAGTTATCATTTAATTAAGAAATCTATTTTATTAAATTAAGGGATTTTTTTGAATTAAATAATATTTTAATAAAATATTATTATTATTGTTAAATTAATTTTATTATATATAAATGATCATATAATTTTATGAATGCAATTATAATTTTTATTAAGGTTTGAAATCCATTTCTGTCAAAACCTGTGAATTTTCGATAAATGTCAGTTTTTATTTTAAAAGTGAAAATTAATATATTTAGAAAATTATTTAAATAAAATAAATGATATTTCTGGAATCAGGACGTCGAAATTATCCAACGGTGAATTTTTCATAATTTTCTGAGACAGTCAAATTTTTGGGTAAAAATTAAATACCGTTTAAATATATAATGTGTTTTATGACATCATAATGAATCAATAGTGAAGTAATAAAATACTATAAGATTTATGTTTGGACAATATATTTTTTACCATTAAAATAATGTGATTTTGGGTTTGTTTGACTTACTTTTCAAAGCATTAATGGACCCATCAAGACTTATTAAACATCTTGGGTTTTTAAATTATTTTCCATGGGAGTGTGACTCACCTCCACATAAGCAACCCCATTATTTTAAGAATTTCGGACTTTGGCCTTATAAAATATTATTTTCCTCTCCCCTTTTCTAAAAAACATTGGCAAAAACCATGATCTGATTTGTGGTTTGGATTAATTTAATGTAAGGGGTCCCAAACCTAAATAATAAAGAATTCACTCACCTTTCCTATATAAACCCACCCAAGCTCCCACTTCCTCCTCACTCAAAGCCTTTGGAGTTCATCCAAACTCTGTCCTACTCTCTCTAGAAACCTCCCAAGGTGCCCCAAGCTCCTAAGAATCCTCTCTCAATCCTCTCTCAATCCTTGGAAACACACTTCCAAGTAAGGGTTTTTCTTCCATTCACTTTTTTTGTCCAATTTTCTTAATATTGTTATTCCCTTTTAATTTCAATTATAAATTCTGGGGTGTGGTTTTGAACCTCTCCCATACTGCCCTATTATTGTTTTAATGATGAGAGACCCCATTCTCTCTCATTAAATTCCTCCCATGTACACCCGTTACTATGCCGAAATTCTGAAAGGAACTTCTCTCTCTTCATTTACATTCAAGCAATACTTTTGTATCATGAATCTAAATTCCATTAAAATTGTTTGGACATGTATCTATATGACCCCCTTACTTTCCATTTCATGTAAATATGATGATACACCCCTTTCTCTCTCATCAACTATTTTTATGAATTCTTATGTCACGTCGTTACGCTGCCGAAATTGCACCGATTTTCTAAGCCAATGCCTTTGTGTGGTGAATACCATACTCATTTCTCCATCAAGGGTATTCACCTTTATGCACATTTACTTATTTATTATAAAGTTTCATGTATGAATTCCACATTCCTTATCGTGGAATAAATTATTATGTTTAATGAATCCATGTTTTATGATCTGTGTGACTCACTTATGCATGAAATGAAATGTTTAAGAAGGGTGCACCCTTATAGCACTCCAATGCATTGGGTAAAGTATAGTATCATGATACATCATGTGAAATGAGTGTTGAATCATTCTAATTCAAGTGAAACTAGGGTTTACTCGTGCTTCATGTGCAATGAGGATTTACTCATGCTTCATGTGCAATGGGCCTTGGCTCATGCTAATTCCATGTTAAGTGTTGTTGTCACATTTCCATGTTATGATTATCATGATTTATCATGCCTTTATGTCCATGTTTCTCTTGTTATCTATTGATATTCCTATTGTCTAACATTTATTTTACTCCTCATGTATTCCATTTTTATTCCCTTACTGGGCTTTATAGCTCACCCCTTTTCTTATGCATGTCCTCAGGTTATCCCATGCAATGCTAAGTATGAGGGAATGTAGTGGTCATGTAAAGGAAGTTTTCAATAAAGATATTGTATTTAATATTTTAAGTTGTTATGTAATGATCCTAAGCCCCAAATACACTAGAACTCTCGATCTTCCATGTTGTATCAAGTGAATAGTGTATGTAATAAATCCTGTTTAAGTTTGTAATAAAAGAAAGGTTATCATAACTAAGTCTTGCAGGAAGGATTCATCGAGGTTTTCGCACTATTTTAACAAAATCTCACTTGAAATATTCCAAAGGTAAAATAAACCTTCACCCACCCATTGTCTATGCTCACCTGATATCCCAAGAAGCATGGGATGCATTTATTGGCCGCCGTGGGGATGAGAAGTTTCAGGTACATTGTGGGTGATAATACGTTGTTTGAGGATACATGTATTCATCACTTTTATTGTCAATATTTCATTTATGAAATAGAAACTTTATACTGAAAATAAGGAACATGCATCAAAACCAACATACCCCTATCATAAATCAAGGATGGGGTACGCTTCACTATAAAAGAAAATGGTACGTATTTTAAATTTACAGTAATATTGTTAGGTTCCAATAAACAACATCATAATTATCTTTCTATATTTATATTTAGATTGATGAGTCTAAAAACAAAGACACTTTCATCCCACTTCATGTGCTATGGAAGGAGGCACGTGTGAATAATGAAGGGAAACTAGTAGATAAGAACAAACAAAAGTGTGGGAAATATGTGTAAGTATAACACGATGATAAAAATATTTGTTTTAAATTACTATTACATAAAAATAATTAGTTATTTTCCTATATCCGACAGTCACAAGAATCAGCTACTCCTATAGTGGATGTAGACCTATTACCGACGGCTTTGAAGTAGCCAGAACAATACGATCGTGTTAGAGGTGCGAGGTTTGTGGTGACACCCTGAGTATATTTTGAGAAAAAAAAAAGAAACGGATGATAGAGATGAAAAATTGAAACAAATGAGCAAAAGACTAGAAACTCTTGGAGAACGATTGAAATGGCAGGGAGAGTTGCTAGAAACTTTTATGGGTGGGAAGCAAGGAGAAGACACAAATCAGAAACAACCAGCATGTGAAGATCCCCCCCACCCCCACCAGCTTTGAGGTGATCCATTCCCCTCAAAGAGCTATCTTAGCCGTGGTAATCAATATTCTAATAATTGTTCCCATGAAATGTGAATCAGACAAACACTGATACTTTTCCTGTACTGATCTTTTACATGGTGATAATGAATGTGATTTATATCTGTCAACACCCACCTATCACCTTGTAGCGAGGGCTACAATATTCAACATCCCAGATGACAAGCTGCATAATAGACCACTTCTAAAAGATCATCTGAAAGTGACGATTACTGTAGCTCATGAGCCAAATGCAGAGCTACCTATTCCACTTGATGACGATGATATTCATATGTTCGAAAAGGCTATTGGGACATTCATTGCATGGTCTTCACAACTTGTAAGAGTACATGAAGACAAAGTGGTTTTTATTTCCTTTTTTTCAAGTTAAACCTTTAACAATTAATGAAAAAAGGGTCTGAACCAATGAATGTTATTATATATGGAGAAAGGGAGGGGGTGACAAACGTCGGCTCAAAACCATCTAAAGGATCGATCAACCGATCCCAAGGAGCTACTGAAAGCACAATAACACCACATGTTCTCTATCCACATTTACTAGCATTGAAGACTCATGTGGATACGAAGATAATAGGTGGTAGTAGTCATATAGTGGTTTTAGAAAAGAATATATACATAGAGGAAAGTCAAGATTTTGTTGCTACTGAAAATGTAAATGAGATCCTTGAAAACGTTGTCTAGGCGTTACAGTTGTAAATATATATATGAGGTATGTTCTCATGAATTTATTTTCTAAAAGCTGATCTAATGTGAAAATTATGACTAAATTCATTTTATATTGTTGAAAGACGTATATATGAAAAATAATTGAAGGAATTTTTCCATGAGCCAAAATTCGGACTTGTTATTCCTCATACCACATCAACACATCTAACAAAATTGCAGCCATCAAAAAAGGATGAAATAGTGAACGACTTGCTGAAAACATTTGAATTCAAGATTACAGATGACAGATTCTTCCTAATACCAACCATGCAGGGGTAAAACTATACGATTAAAGCCTATTAATTATATTTTCACTTCTTTTATTACTTATTCATTTTTGTGTTTTTGGGAAACATTGGCTGCTAATTGCGGTGAACTTGGATACTCCAAAGATTTATTTTCTGGATTCAAAGCAAGGATATCCATCAAACCGACCACACATGATGGAGTTTGTGAATCTGTAAGACACTACATCCTACATTTTAGGTCTAAACATCGATTAATATAATTTATATTATCTTTTACTGAGGATTCTGTTATGATAGGGCGGTGTATCATTATTGTCTAGAAAAAGGAATGAGGACAGGGGCTAAGCATAAGGAGGCGAGCAAGTACTATGTCTGGACAAATATTAGGGTATATATAATAAAATTTCACTATCCAAACACATATCAACACAAGTTACTTATTCTTTTAATGATCAAATTTTTTTCAATCTCCAAAACAAACAAACAATAATGATTGCAGTTATTATGTTTGTAAATTTATGAAAGAGATCGTTTTTCATCAACAAACTAGTATCCCTAAAGAGGTATTTTAAAAAACAACTACTATTTCATTTAATTTATATATTAATTCTTTATTTTTATATTCTGTAGTACTACTCTGACTATCGAAAATCCTCATACTCACAATATGATATAGATTTTTTCATAAATGAGTGGGTTGCATACTTGATGGTAGATTGTACACAAATATCATGAAGATCTGACTTGGGGACGTGTATAATTGGCGGTCATTTTTGAGAGGGGTTAAGGGGATCAAAAGATGATACATTGTTGTATGTAAATGTTTGTAGGAAAATTGTAATTGTTATTAAATAAAAAATCCATTATCCAATGAGTCATTTTACCATTTTAATAGATGAAATGCACCAGCAACATGCAAGAATGATGAACCACTCAAAGTGTATCTCTTTGGTTTAAAATGGACATAATTTTAAGTGAAAACCACAACTGACGTATGAAAATCTGACCAAACACATTTGGATTGTGTTCATCCTTTAGGATAATGATCCATGGGTCATTTTTTATGTGTATGAGTCAACCCCGCCTTAATACGAGGCATAGTGTGGCCGGTATCACTCAAAGGGTCTCTCTTTTGTTTAAAATGGACAGAATTTTAAGAGAAACAACAACTGACCTGCAGAAATCCAACCAAACACATTCATATTGTGTTTATCCTTTAGTATAATGATCCATGGGTGTGTTGGTGACGTGTATGAGTCAACACTGCCTCAATCCGAGGCACAGTGTGGCCGGTATCACTCAAAGGGTCTCTCTTTTGTTTAAAATGGACAGAATTTTAAGTGAAAACAACAACTGACCTAGGGAAATCAAACTAAACACATTAATATTGTGTTTATACTTTAGGATAACGATCCATGGGTGCGTTGGTGACGTGTACGAGTCAACCCTACCTCAATTCTAGGCACAGTGTGGCCGGTATCACTCAAAGGGTCTCTCTTTTGTTTAAAATGGACAAAATTTTAAGTGAAAACAATAGCTAACCTACGAAAATCCAACCAAACTCATTCGTATTGTGTTGATAATTTAGGAGAATTATCCATGGGTGAGTTGGTGATGTGTATGAGTCAACCCTGCCTCAATATGAGGCATGGTGTGGCCGGTATCACTCAAAGTGTCTCTCTTTTGTTTAAAATGGACAGAATTTTAAGTGAAAACAACAACTGACGTACACAAATCTGACCAAACGCATTCTTATTATGATGATACTTTATAATAACAATCCATGGGTGATTTGGTGACATGTAAGAGTCAAATCCACCTCAATACGAGGCACGATGTGGCTGGTATCACTCAAAGGGTATCTCTTTTGTTTAAAATGGATAGAATTTTAAGTGAAAACAACTAACGTACACAAATCCGACCAAAAGAATTTTGACTATGTTGATCCTTTAGTAGAATGATACATGGGTCATTTTTGATGTGTAAGATTCAACCTCACCTCAATCCAAGGAATTTTGTGGCCGGTATCACTCAAAGTGTCTCTCTTTTGTTTAAAATGGACAGAATTTTAAGTGAAAACAACAACCGACGTACGCAAATATGACCAAATGAATATTTATTGTGTTGATACTTTAGGAGAACAATCCATGGGTCATTTTTGATGTGTAAAAGTCAACACTTCCTCAATACAAGTCATGGTGTGACCGGTATACCTCAAAGTGTCTCTCTTTTGTTTAAAATGGACAGAATTTTAAGTGAAAACAATAACTGACGTACGCAAATCCAACCAAACGCATTCGGATTGAGTTTATACTTTAGGATAATTATCCATGGGTGTGTTGGTGAAGTTTAAAATTCAACCCCGCCTCAATATGAGGCACGGTGTGACCGGTATCACTCAAAGGGTCTCTCTTTTGTTTAAAATGGACAGAATTTTAAGTGAAAACAACAACTGACGTACGCAAATATGACCAAACGCATTCAGATTGTATTGATCCTTTATTATAATGATACATGGGTCAATTTTGATGTGTTAAAGTCAACCCCACCTCAATCCGAGGCATGATGTGGCCGGTATCACTCAAAGTGTCTCTCTTTTGTTTAAAATGGACCAAATTTTAAGTGAAAACAACAACCGACGTACGCAAATCCAACCAAAAACATTTGGATTGTGTTGATTCTTTAGGATAATGATCTATGGGTGCATTGGTGACATTTATTAGTCAATATAGACTCAATCCGAGGCATAGTGTGGCCGGTATCACTCAAAGGGTCTCTATTTTGTTTAAAATGGACAAAATTTTAAGTGAAAACAACAACTGATGTACAAAAATCCGACCAAACACATTCGGATTATGTTGATACTTTATAAGAATGATTAATGGGTCATTTTTGACGTGTACAAGTCAACCCCACCTCAATCCGAGGTACGGTGTGGCCAGTATCACTCAAAGTGTCTCTCTTTTGTTTAAAATTGACAGAATTTTAAGTGAAAACAACAACTGATGTACACAAATCCAACCAGATGCATTTAGATTGTGTTTATACTTTAGGATAATGATCCATGGGTTCATTGGTGATGTTTAAGAGTCAACCTCGCCTCAATCCGAGGCACGGTGTGGCCGGTATCACTCAAAGTGTCTCTCTTTTGTTTAAAATGGACAAAATTTTAAGTGAAAACAACAACTGGCATATGAAAATCTGACCAAAAACATTTGGATTGTGTTGATCCTTTAGGATAACGATCCAAGGGTCATTTTTGATGTGTAAAAGTAAACCTCGCCTCAATCCGAGGCACGGTGCGGCCGGTATCACTCAAAGTGTCTCTCTTTTGTTTAAAATAGACAGAATTTTAAGTGAAAACAACAACTGATGTACGAAAATCCAACCAAAATCATTAGGATTGTGTTGATAATTTAAGATAACGATCCATGGGTGAATTAGTGATGTGTAAAAGTCAACACCACCTCAATCTAAGGCATGATGTGGCTGGTATCACTCAAAGGGTCTCTCTTTTGTTTAAAATGGGCAGAATTTTAAGTGAAAACAACAACTGGCATATGCAAATCTGACCAAACGCATTCATATTGTGTTGATCCTTTAGGAGAATGATATATGGGTCATTTTTGAAGTGTACGAGTCAACCCCACCTCAATCCAAGGCACGGTGTGGCTGGTATCACTCAAAGTGTCTCTCTTTTGTTTAAAATGGAGAGAATTTTAAGTGAAAACAACAACTAACATACACAAATCTGACCAAACGCATTAGGATTGTGTTGATCCTTTAGGATAACTATCTATGGACAGCCCCCCAACCCCCTAAATATCCCCCCAACCCCTAGAATCCCCCACCCCCCTAGACACCACCCCACCACCAGGACACCTCCTCCACCCCCCTAGACACCCCACCCCCATGGACAGCCACCCCCACCCCCTTGGACACCACCCCACACCCATTGGACAGCCCCACCACCCCCTTGGACCGCCCCCACCCCACTAGACACCACCCCACTCCCTGGAAACCCCCAACCCGCTGGACACCCCACCCCTGGAAAGCCCCCCAACCCCTGGACACCCCCACCCCCTAGACATGCCCATGGACAACCCCCCCACCCCGGACAGCCCCCCTGACCCCCCCACTGGACACCCCCCACACCCATGGACACCCACCGACCCCCTAGACGGAACCCCCACCCTTCCTAGACACCACCCCACCACCTGGACACCCCCACCCCTGAACATCCCCCCACCCATGGGCGACCACCCCAATCCTCCTAGACACCACCCCACCCCACTTGGATAGTCCCACCAACCCCCTGGATTGCCCCCACCCCCCGAACACCCCACACTCCCTGGAAATCCCCCCCCCAACACCCTGGACACCATCCCACCCCTTGGACACCCCCATGGACAACCCCCCCCCCACCTGGACACCCCCTCCTAGACACCACCCCACCACCTAGACACCCCCACCCCCCTGGACACCCCCACCCTCATGGACAACCCCCACCACCCCCTGGACACCACCCCACCCCCCTTGGACATCCCCCCAACCTCCTGGACCCCCTAGACACCCCACCCCCCTGGACACCCCTATCCCTTCGGACACCCCCATCCCACCCTCCTGGACACCACCCCACCCCCCTTGGATAGCCCCACCAACCCCCTAGACCGCCCCCCACCCCCCGAACACCCCCACCCCCTGGAAATCCCCCCTGACACCCTGGACACTAGCCCCCCTGGACACCCCCCCCCCACCTGGACACCCCCCTCCTAAGCACCATCCCACTACCTAGACACCCCCACCCCCTGGACACCCCCACCCTCATGGACAGCCCCCCCCCCCCCCCCCCCACCCCCTGGACACCACCCCACCCCCCTGGACATCCCCCCAACCTCCTGGACTACCCCCACCCCCTGGACACCCCTATCCCCCGAACACCCCCATCCCCCCGGACACCCCCTACCCCCCACCTTGGATATCCACCCAAACCCCTGAACAGCCCCCCAACCCCCTGAATTCTGAATTGAATTCTTTATGTATTTAATTAACTTATGAATTATGTGTTAATGGTGTATGGGTATACTTGTTGTATCGGTATACTTGGTGTAATTACCTTATGAATTATGTGTTAATTTTGTATGGGTATACTTACTTGTTGAGATGCTGAATTTTTTGCATGTGTTGTTTGGGTGTGCTGCTGCCGAATTTTTTGTTGCAGCAGACAGGGTATTTATCAGCACTTTTTTAGCACTGATAAAGGAAGCCTTTATCAGCACTAAAAAAGCACTGATAAAGGATACCTTTATTATCACTAAAAAATTGGTGATAAAGGATTAGTTTATCAGTGCTAAAAGAGCGTTGATAAAAAAACATTTATCAGCACTTTTTTAGCATTGATAAAGGGGTCCTTTATCATCACCTTTTAGCGCTGATAAATTCTCCCTTTATTAGTGCATTTTTAGCATTGATAAAGACCTCCTTTATCAGTGATTTTTTAGCACTGATAAAGTATCCCTTTATCAGCGCTTATTTAGCGCTGATAAAGCCCGTTTTGAGCGCTGATAAAGACCGTTTTTGTAGTAGTGTGTGGTCAGTTGTTTTCTATCAAATCCAGGTAGAGAGAATTGAAGAGCAGTGAAGTACATTTTTCATTATCTTCTTGGTACTTCTGATCTGAGATTGTGTTTTGGAAAAGTGTAACCTATGCTTTGTGGCTTTACAGATTCAGATATGGAAGGAGATATCGATTTGAGGAAGTCTACTTCAAGCTATTTGATCACTTTCGTAGGGGGAGCTGTATCTTGGAAGTATAGATTGTAGAGATGTGTTTCTTTATTTACCACAGAGTCAGAGTTTATTGCAACTACTAAGGCATGAAAATAATTGTTGTGGATGAAAACGTTTATTCGACAGCTCAATTTAAATCAGGACATGTATGTTTTATTTTTTTATAGTCAAAGTGCTATTTGTTTGGGAAATAATTCTACATTTCATGGAAGGTCAAAACATATCAATGTTTGATATAATTGGATCTGAAACATCCTTGATTCGAGATAGTTATAGCTTGAGAAGATCCACACTGATAACAACGGGTCAGACATGTTGACCAAGAGTTTACCCAGAGGAAAGTTTGAGACTTTCTGACTGATTATAGGGTTGGCGGTGATCCCCACTTGAGTCAGAGGGGGAGTTTGTTGGGCGCCTTCCTGGTTGGCACACCGCGTAATGCCTCCTCAAATGGTGCTCACGCGGTTTCTCTTTTAATGAGGTGTTTTTAATGCGGGCCAAGATTGTGTGAATTAATTCACGCGGTGACATTCTTTTGACGTGGAGACATTATTTGACATGGATTCTTCTTCCTATATAAGGAGGCATGGGCAAGGCATTTCAATATCACCGGCACCAACAACACTGAGAGAAAATCCCATTTGTTGATCACATTTCTTCGATGATCATCTTTAATACTCTCCACCTTTTGATCCACACTTTTATTATTAAGTATTACTTTTTATATCTCTTCCATTTTTTGGAGTCTCTACCTTGTACCTCTTGATTTTAGTGGATCCCTATTTTTGGATTAGGTCCTGTGGTTTTTCCCTATCGGTTTTTCCACGTAAAAATTTCCGGTGTCAACTTTATTTTTCTGCACTTAATTTTGTTGTTGTGAATTCACTTTTATTTGGGTGGAAAGATTTTATTTCCGCTGCGGGTTCGCCTTTTTCTATTGTTTGTGCGTTCATCGCTTTCTCATCTTTCCCAACAATATGTTGGCAGATGTCCATTTTCAGGATGGTGGACGACTCCCTCCTTTGTGAAAGAGGGGTCGGTGGTGGTAGGTGATGGGTGGCCAAACCCCACCAAAATCATCCAGTGGAGAGGAGAATTAGGAGGGGAGAGATGCCCTATAAAAGAGGATCTCCCCCAATGGTTTTATCATCAGCTTCAACAACATCATTTCATCAAGTTCTTGAGTTCTCTAGTTATTTGCGGTATTTTGTGATGTGGTTTCCCCACCATATTCAAGGGATATTTTTCTGAGTGTTTTCTCCTTGTAATAAATGAGGGAGTGTGTACCCACTTTTACCTCATAGTGATCCTTCTATTTGTACATGGTTTTTTACCCCTTCCATTTGGGGGTTTTCCACATTACATATGGTGTTTTTCTCTCACATTTTCACTTCATTTTATCTCGTAATTATTGATACACTAGTGGACCAATCATTTTTGGTCCCAACAAGTGTTATTAGAGGGAGGTTTATGGCCCAGTGATTTTCATGTTTTTGGGGTATTGATAATTTTCATTAATTTGAGTATGCTTTGTGATTGCAACTTCAGTTGATCTGTCATATCAGAAAAAAATTATTGAAATTATTAAATACACCTTTGTGAAATGAAGGAGGTTCTAAACTAACGATGTGTCCATATGGGGGTGAAATTTGAGATCGAAAAATTCAATGGGAATAATTTTCGTTGTGGAAAATAAAGATGCAAGCAGTGCTGTGGAAGGATAATTGTCTACTGACAATTGGCAAAAAGTTGGTGGGTGTGATGGAGGAGAAATGGAACGATATGGATGGGAATTCTATTGCTAATATCCATTTGTCTTTAGTAAACGGGGTCATATTGAGCATTGTAGAGAAAAATATGGTAAAGGAAATATGGGGTACTCTGATGAAGTTGTACAATGCCAAGTCACTGCACAACAAAATTTTCCTAAAGAGAAAACTGTACACTCTTCGAATGATGAAATCATCATCGATGACTGACCACATCAACAACTTCAATACCCCGTTCACTCAGCTCACAACATTGGGCTATAAAATTGTGGATACTGAATGTTTGGAGATTCTACTCCAAAGTTTTCTAGATTCATATGACCAACTCACCATCAACCTCACCAACAATATCTTAATGTATATGTTACCCTTCAATGATGTTGCAGCTGAAGTTCTTGAAGAATAAATTTGGTGCAAAAACAAGGAGGACAGATAGACAGCTTCACACCAGGCAGAGGCTCTATCAATGGAGAGAGAAATGATGATAGAGTGTGGTTCCAGTGAGAGCCAAAATCATGGAAGGTCCACATCAAGGAGTACGAAGAATGTCACATGTTTCAATTGTGGAAAAAATGGGCATGTCAAGAAGGATTGTTGGAATAATAAGAGTGGTGAAAAGAGATCTCAGGAGAATGTGGTGAGTACTTTTGGAAATGGAGATATACTAGTTAGTGAATCGGCGATGACTACCGGAAGCAGGCAACATCTCAACGATGCATTGATTATCGACTTAGGAGCAACATGACACATGACATCTCGACGGGAATGATTTGACCAATATGAAACCATCCTGGAAGGACTTGTGTACATGGGGAATGATCACACCCTGAAAATCATTGGAGTCAATACCATCAAACTGAAGATGCATGATGGTACTATTTGAACCATCCAAGGAGTACGTCATGTGAAGGGACTAAGTAATAACATATTGTCTTTGAGACAATTTGATGATATTAGATGCAAGACTCGCACCAAAAATGGAGTGATGAGAATTGTGAAGGGCGCGCTTATGGTAATGAAGGCGGAGAAGATCTCAAAGAACTTGTATGTTCTTATGGGTGAAACGTACAATGAGGCAGAGATAGTTGTTGCATCAACTACCTTGACGGAAGCGTTGACAACATTATGACATCGGAAGCTTGTCCATATGTCAGAATGAGGCCTAAAGATTCTTATGGATCAGAAGTTACTCTCTAGGATAACAAATGTATCCTTACCATTTTGTGAGAATTTTGTTTTGATCAAGAAACACAGGTTAAAGTTCGGGACGTCAACAGCAAGAAGTCAGGAGATCTTGGAGTTGATTCATTCTGATGTTTTGAAAACACTGATTATATCCATAGGAGGAGTAAGGTACTTTGTATCATTCATTGATGATTATTCCAGGAGATGTTGGGTGTACCCAATCAAGATGAAAGTGGATGTTTTTGAAGTCTTCAAAACATTAAAAGTGTGGAAGGAACTTGAATCTGGAAAGAAGATCAAGTGTTTAAGGATTGTCAATGATGGAGAATATACAAGCGAGTAGTTTGATACTTTTTTTCAACAGGAAGGAATAAAGAGACAGTTCATAGTGGTGTACACTTCTCAGCAGAATGAAGTGGTAGAGAAGATGAACAGAACCTTGTTGGATAGAATAAGGGAAATGTTGAAGACTGCAGGAATTGCAAAAAAAATTGGGCAGAAGTAGTGAATACCGCCTATTATGTGATCAATCGATCTCCTTCAATGGTGATTGATCTGAAGACACTGATAGAGATATGGACTGGTAAATCCACTGAATATTCCTGATTACATACTTTTGGAAGTCCTGTATATGCATTGTTTAATGATAAAAAAATATTGAATTTGGATTCAAGATCCAGAAAATGTATCTTCTTGGGGTATGCTGATGGTGTGAAGGGGTATTGTTTGTGGGACCCCACTGCCCACAAATTTATCATCAGTAGAGATGTCATTTTTTGTAGAAGACAAGGTGCAAATGACAAATGATCAAGACATGGAGATGGAGAATACATAAACTACAACAGTCTAAATAGAGGAAAAATCCAAGGAAGAACCAATTTCCTCTGATGCATTACCAGAGCACGAAGATCAAGTACCGGTTGAGTCTGGACTATAACGGTTAACGCGGGAGAAAAGAGCACCAGTATGGCACTCAGACTATGTCACTGAGAGAAATATTGGCGATGCAGGATTAACTTGAAGCCCTATACTAGAACAAGACTTGGTATCTTGTTCCATTACCTCATAGAATGAAGGATATCGGAAACAAATGAGTCTTTAAGATCAAGCAGGATGGAAAAGACCAAGTGTAAATATATTGTGTACGGTTGGTGGTCAAAGGATTTTCTCAGAAAGAAGGTATTGATTTCAATGAAATATTTTATCCTGTTGTTATATTGACAACTGTTTGGTTAGTTTTGGCGATGTGTGCTACATACATCTTACATCTAGAGAATCTAGATATGAAGACTATTTTTCTCCATGGTGATCTTAATGAATAGATCTATATGCTTCAACTAGAAGGTTTTTCAAAAGAAGGAAAAGAGAACTTATTTTTCAGGTTGAAAAAATCTCAGTACGGTCTCAAATAGGCACCGAGGTGTTGGTATAAGAGATTTTATTCCTATATCATGAGCCTTGGATACAACATATTTCATTCAGATCCTTGTGCATATTTTAGGGGTTCATATGGTAATTATTTCATCATTATTCTGTTGTATGTGGATGACATGTTGGTTGAAATCTCCAAAAAAGACCAGATCTAGGAGACGAAGGCATAGTTGGCTAAGGGGTTTGATATGAAGGACTTGGGACCAACAAACAAGATTCTTGGGATGCAGATTTACCGAGATAGAAATAATGGGAAGATTTGGCTATCACAGAAGAGTTACTTACAGAGAGTCTTGAAACACTTCGACATGAAAGACTGTAAGACAATATCTACCCCTCTTCCCATTAATTTCAAGTTATCCTCCATGATGAGTCCTAGTAGTGAAGTAGAGAGGATGGAAATGTCTCGAGTACTGTATGAATAATTAGCATGTAGTCTAATGTTTTCTATGGTTTGTACTATACCAGACATTGCACATGTAGTGGGAGTAGTTAGTCAGTACATGGAGAATCTAGGATGGGAGAATTGGAGCATAGTGAAGAGGATCTTGAGATACATTAAGGTGACCTCAAATGTTGCATTATGTTATGGAGGATCAAATTTTACTATCAGAGGCTATGTTGATTCAGATTTTACAAGTAATTCTGACTAGAGGAAATCCACTACTGGTTATGTGTTTACTCTTGCAGGAGGATTTGTGAGCTGAATTTCAAAGTTACAGTCAATTGTGTCTTTATACAAGATAGATGAAGAGTACATGGCAGCTACACAGGCTTTCAAAGAGGTAATTTGGATGAGAAAGTTACTGAAGGATCACGAGCATAGGTAGAAGAAGATTCCATTGTTTTATGATAGTTAAAGAACCTTGAACATTTCAAGGAATCCATATTTTTATTCCAGGATGAAGCACACTGGGGTGCAGTATCACTTTGCCCAAGATGTGGTGGAGGAAGGAAGTGTGGACATGTAGAAGATTCACACTAAATAAAATATGGAATATTTCCTAACAAAGGTAGTTAACTCTGATAAGTTCATATGGTGTAGATCCTCGAACGGTCTTTCAGAGACCTAAGAAACATGTTTGGTAGATATAAAGGATGTGTGGATATATGATTGGTTCTCAATCAAATCTCTAAGTTGGAGATGTGTTGGTGGATGTACATTTGCAAGACGGTGACCGCCCCCTCCTTTTTCAAAGGGGGGTTGGTGGTGGTGGGTGGTGGGTAGCCAAACCCCACCAAAATCACCCAGTATAGAGGAGAATTAGGAGGGGAAAGATAACATATAAAAGGGGATCTCACCCAATGGTTTGATCATCAACTTCAGCAACATCATCTCATCCAGTTCTCGAGTTCTCCGGTTATTTACGGTATTTTGTGAGGTGGTTTCCCCACCACATTCAAGATATATTTTTCCAAGTGTTTTATCCTTGTAATAAGTGAGGGAGTGTGTATCCACTTTTACCCCATAGTGATCCTTCTATTTGCCCATGGTTTTTTACCCCTTCCATTTGGGGGGTTTTCCACATTACATCTAGTGTCTTTTTTTCCACATTTTACACTTCATTTTATCTCATGATTATTGCTACACCAGTGGGCCAATAATTTTCGGTCCCAACACCATAAGTTACTAAAAATCAAGGAATGTCTTGAAATACACTTGGGAAGACTATGCCTTAAAATATTTAAACCAAACTGGGTCATATCAAAATTTACCAACAGTTCATCATGAACCATTTGTAACACAAACATCACAAAAGTGAAAGAATCTCCAAATAAAATTACATTCTCTTAGTTTTCAAAGGGAGCACACACTACTACAAATCCACTTTTATCATTATTAAAAAAACTCTTTATTAACACTCAAAAATCACTGAAAATCTAAATGTCGTTAAAATAGGGTCTCTTTTATCTTTTTTTTCTCACTTTTGTTTTCCTTTTAGAGAGTTTTTCAGGCCTTAGTAGTAGTGAAGTGCAAAGGTGGCCCACAGAGAACCCAACATCAAGCTTCAAAGGAACTTATCCGATCAAAAATTAATTTAATATTGAGTGATCCATTGGACCACGTATTAGATATTAAAATTAGGTCTCTTTTATCAGTGCCCCAAAAAGTGCCGATAAAAACTCCTTTTATCATCGTTAAAAAAAGAACTAATAAAAGTAAAAAAACTATTGACAAGACATTCACAAGGGGTCACACCCCCTCCCCCTTTTATTAGTTTTTGAGACCTCTTTTATCAGTGCACATCTTGGTTCCGCTTGAAATTTCTCAGCGCTATACACCCCCTGTCCTTTATAAATTCTAGACAAATCCTATGTCTTTACCACTGATCTATGTTTTTCTATTCTTTATTTTATGATATACTTATTAATTTATACATATTTAGTTACATTTTTTATATATATTTATTCATATATTTAAATATACCTGTATAATTTTTTTAAATACACATATATAAAATATGTTTTTTGTGTGTGTCTATAAATATATACATACATACATATGTTCATATTCACGTGTGTGTGTGTGTGTATTTATACGTGTGTGTGTCTTAAATATAATTATACATATTTATATTTATTTACTTAAATTATTTATTAATATTTATATACATATATTAGAATATATAGATAAACATCACTAGTGCATAAATGATCTTTCACATCGGTTAACTAAAACCAACGTGAAAAATTAATAGTTGTTATTGGTTTTTTTGGTCAGTTATCCCATATCCGACATGATTTTTTATAAAAAAATGGACATTTTTTCATCCTCCACAACATCAGCCAAAATAAATAGAACAAAAAAAAGGCAACAGAAAACCATCAAAAGACACTTAAAATTGAACTTTCAAATTTACAATGTATATTACAAATAAACTAAAAATCAATCAAACCTGTAAAATGATTAGCTCGTTCAATTTGTAAATATCTCAACTCCTCTACACTATATGGTCGTGGTTCATCAAAAAATACAAAAATTAACATAGATAGCATTTGACTTTAATTTTTAATAAAACATATGAAATATTAAGGAAAAATTTATAAATAAATATAACCTTCTCAAACTTTGTCACTATCCTAGTTAAAATTATTTCATACATAAATCTTAAAAAAATAATATCCACATTCTTTTACACCTTTTTGTTTATGAAACTGTTTCAAAGATATTTTAATTCAAAATAACATTTTTAAGTAATATATCTAAAATTTAGTAATTGTAAATGAAAATTCACCTTAGCTTTTACAAATTTGATATTTG
The DNA here is from genome assembly GCA_963277665.1 of Viscum album. Lineage (NCBI taxonomy): Eukaryota > Viridiplantae > Streptophyta > Magnoliopsida > Santalales > Viscaceae > Viscum > Viscum album. The sequence continues at coordinate 346,920,310 of OY728141.1, forward strand.
GGATCTTGTTTCTTATCATCTCTTTAAATAAATTCAATACCTTGTTTGAAAATAATATGAATAAAATAAATTTTATTCATTATAATATAAACAAGTATTAAAATAATCAAACTTATGTGTTCAATATATTCTGAAAATTTTCCCTCACTTCACCATGGATAGAGCATAGCCAGAAAATTTTCATATCTCTTGGAAAAAAAACCCAAAATCTAATGATCAATGATATAAAATAAACTTTAATATGATTTGTTAATATTTTAAGTGATATATAACACTTTGCGAGAAAAAATGTTTCATACTCTTCAAGATATGGAAACATCCAACACTAACTAATGACATTCTTCTGAAATATTTCAGCTATATAAATTGTTCTTTCTACATCGGTCATTGTCAAAGCTATAAGAGAAATAAATTATGGGTCTATAAATCCATATACATTTGTCTTTTCATCCTCTATAAAAATTTTATATAGATACCTTATACAAAGTAGACATAATTATAAATTTTCAATAAATTAAAAGAATGAAATTTTTTTTAATCGACTTACATGGAAAAAATTTGTATCGTGTTAATGCCCAATTGATCTCCAACTACAAGCTCCGTGGTATTGGTTTTGAAAAGCCCCATAATCATTGCATGCCCACAGAAAACAACATAAATTGGAATCTCATATACTTCTAATAACAAATTTGAGTATGCAGATAATCTATCAAGACTAGTAGAATCTGTATCTAAAGTCATGAAACTTTGAATTTTTTGTTGTCTATACAATATTTCTTTACCTTTAAATTATTCCTATAAAAAATTAGATAAATATATAAACTTTAAAATTAGAAAACAAATTTAATAACAAAACTAAATAAAACATAACATATATATATACATATATGGTAATCTGTTGAAGTAATCTATAAGACCAAACTAAAAAATGACTGATACTTTGTCCAACTGTACTCATATAATATGTAGGAAATGATATTTTTGTTGATCTATCTATAATATCCTGTATAGTAACCCTATGATGTTCTATCTCAATATACTGATGATGAATGGTATCATTGATATAATATATCATCTCATATGCAACAATATGATGATGATCATCAACATATAACTCACAGTAACTTAAAAGCTGTGGAGGAGGGGGTGTAGGGGTAAGATAAGAAGTGGGGTCTGGAGGTAGAGATATGTGAGTAGGATAAGAAGGATGGATGGGATCTGCAGGTGGAGGTGGAGGAGTTAGATCGGTAGGCTGAAACAGTCACGAACTAACCTGGGTCGACCCTGAACCGGTCACCCGAGCCGGCCCGCGACATGGCCTGAGGGGGGTTCCTGATCCCCACAGGATGGAAACTAGTGCCAGACATCAAAACAAAACAAGTGGGAATGATTTTTCCTGTAAATGAAATAAAATAAAATAAATAAAAATTGTCAATAAAAAGAAAACTAGTAGCCTAAGGAAAAGAATAAAAATAAAAATAAAAATTGTACATACCTCCATGTGACCTTACGGGTCACCATCGGCCTCAAACCAACATCACACTACGATGAAGGAACCCAAGTAAGGCGCATCACCAAAGATAAAAACAAAGATAAAACTATAGGCGTAAGTATTAAAACTCATTAGGTGTTCCCAAACAGTCTATTCCCAATTTTATTTCCTTTAAAAAAAAGATCCACCAATTTCAAGTTTGAAATACATTGTACAAAACTAGGTTTTCACACATTTTCTTTAAAATAAATCATGGTCCATTTCCCTTATTCATTTAAAACCATGTTCTTATTCATGAAAGATACATTAACATTTTAGAGAGAAATAAAGTTTTTTCACTTAAAAAGGAAGAAATAAAGTGAAAAACATTTTTAAGTTATTTTACATAAACATTTTCAACACAACTCATCACTTTCTCAAAGCGGTTACACCACATAAGGAAGCAGGGTTAGCAACCACACAATAAGGGAAATGGAAAATAGAGCATGTGAATAACTAGCCAAACAAGGCACCGCAATCATCCTCTATAGACAACTAAGTTCCAAAATACATGGGAGAACCTAGGAGCTCGTGAATAGTCTAGAACGTACTATACATGTGACTCATCCTGAAGGCATGCCTACTCTCGATGACGTCATAATGACCTAATGCCCAACTTTCACCCTACCTGGCCTAGTCGAGGGGCTCAATCCCATAGCAATAATAATAATAACAAAAAATCTCTCTCTTATGGGCCCCTAGCCAGTGCGTAATCTAAACTAGTGCATCAATCGTTCATAGAAAATTCACTTACTATGCTAGGTTTCCATGTCAACACGTGTAACAAAAGGGTGAGCTAACCGATGCCAGTCGAGCATCAAATCACATAGACATGCACACATACACACACATATATATATACACACACAACATGCATCACCCGAGTCACCCCAAAGAATATGTCCCTCACCTTTCTACCATTTGATCACAGAGGAGTCCTACACAGCGGACCCCCATAATATACAACTCAACTAAAGAGAGGGTACCACATCCAAGGAGAGTTTTCTTGAGATAAATAGCTTTACAAAAGTTTCAACCAGGCCTCACACTATTTTTCTCACACCAAACCATTTCTTAAATAATCACACGCACACCATTTTGGAAACCAGGAACTCACTTGGAAACCCATTTAATAAACTCAATTCACCACTTTAAATCTGAAGCACATTTATAAGGGCCAAAGGGGAATTTACAGAAACACTAATAAGCATATTTAATAAAACAGTTTCATGCAATTCAAATACACAGAGGGTATTACTTTATTTCACAATAAGAAATTATTCAAAAAATCATAAATTTCTAACTAACATTAAATAAAGGTGTGAAATGAAAGAAACCAATAATTCTTTAATTTAAATAAAAATTCATAGGGAAACCTACCTCAAAGAAGGAAGTGGACCAAGCTGAGACACTTTAGCTCTTGAAGATTCCGATGAAAAACACTCACACTAGCACACACATACATTCTAATACACACATATTTATACCCATAATCCATTGAACATATTCCTCGCGCCATGAGGGAATATGTGCAAGGAAGACACACACACACACACATATATACACATATGTACCTGTGTATGTGTGTGTGTGCACTACCAAGAAGCCACCCAAGCTCTAATTAATTAACCTAGAAGAACCAACATCATTTGGAAAATAGGAACCATTTAGGAAAACAAGTTTTTAGGGAAACGCCAATTTAAAGCATCACCTTCCTTTGATGACACCCCCATGTGTGCACCTAGTGGACCTATGGGTGTGTCAACATCTAGTGACACACCAAACATTCTAAGAGACACAAAAAAACCATTTTTCAAATGAATTTTCCATTAATTATTCAATTCACGAAACCCCTTTGTAAAAACCCACTATCAATGCATTCACATCTCAAGTGCCTTTGAAAACACATTTCTCACATTTTGAATAATCCTAAAAACACTTACCAGAAGTATCCTAATGAAGCACACATGAAAACATAACCATATCATTTTGAAAAACCTCTTTCACCATATACTCATGTCAAAACACTTTCGAAATATATTTTGCACCACATAAAACATATAATATCACTATTTAAAACCCAAATGACATTTAACCAAAAACATTTGACACATGCACACATAGACATAATTGAAGATTCACTTAGAGAGTTATTTTTAACAAATTATGTTAACATAAAAACAATACAATAGGGTATCCCTAAGCATCCTCAAGGTGCAAACCATATACAAAAATTTATTGAGACAAAATTGGGCATTAAATCAAACACACATAGCATAAACCAATAATAATTTTGAAACCCATTTTTAATAAATTTTAATAACATGAAAATACCATAATCGAGCTAACTATGAGTATAAAAAGGTTCACAACACATTTATAAATTAATTGAAGATGTCCAAGAACCAATGGTTTGCACCGGAAAGAAAAGGGATGGAAAATCTTACCTCAAAGGCGTGCGTTTTCAATAGCACTTCAACAAAAGAGAAAACAAGGCCCCACAGACAAGCCACACACCCTGAAAACAAGGAAGAAGTCAAAAATTGGTTTACCTAAAACCCTAGGGTTCATCCGGACCAAACGGGGTGATGTAGAGAAGGGAAAATGCCGAAATGAGGGGGGAGAAGAAGAGGGATTACCTCGATGAGCTGACTAAAAAACTGGGGGGGGAGGGTCTAGTGGTTTTGTTGGAGAAGAGAGGGTTTTGAGGGAGTGGGAAGGTCGGAAAAGGTGTCACACCCAAAGAGGAGGCTGGTTAGAGGACCGTTGCACGAGTAAAGGGCCGAGAGAGGGGGGCACGAGTTCAGGTCGCCAGAGATTGAGCGATGAAAGGGGAAGTCAGTCATGAAGGGGGGAGAACGATGAGGGGAGGGGAAAGAGGCACAGCCCGCGCAATGCGAAGAGAATAGGGAAGAAAGAATAAAAATAAAAATAAAAATAGAAAAGAGAAAAAATAAAATAAAGAAAAAGGAAAAGAAAAAAACCAATATAAAACCTAATTAATAATAAAATTACTAATAATAATATATAATAATAATAAAATAAAATGATTAAAATAATCGATATTCATGGTCGGTGTGTGATAGAAACAGTCTTTGCATGTCTTCAAACATCGACTGTACTTAAGCTCCGATCATGTCCTCCATCGTCATTTGAATATCCTGAACTTTGGCTTCTAAAGATTTTATTTTTTATAAACATGCTCCTTTGAAGAAGCTTTCAAACATGGAAACACTTTTCTTTCTGATAAACCTACTGGGTATCCTCATACATGACCCGGGTGTTCGGGCTTTCCCAATGATGTAGCTAAAATATCCTTTCTACCCTCAACAATAAAGACCCCCTATGTGCTCTACTCCTCAATAGAATCCTATATAGAATATTTGAAAAATTCTGTAATGAATCACAATATATAAATAGTTTATTTAACTTCTATAAATAAATAAAGTAAACATCTTATAATCTTATCATCTACAAATATTGACTCTTCCATAAGATATTGTCCTTTTTTACTCACTTGAGCCATCTTCCATTTTTCATTTCTAGTAGGGGTAGCCTCTGCAGACCTTGAAGACTCGACTCTCAGCTTTTGAAGTTTTTATGCTAGCATCTATTCTTCCAATAACGTATACTTTCCCCATGATAACGTATGAGGGTATACATTTCTAGATTTAATCTCTTGATGAGATATCATTGATTGCTGTAAATTAATAATTAAGAATAAATAAATCATTAACATGGTCATTAATATTAAAAAATTCTAAAATGGAAATATTTCACTTACCAAAAACTACTCTTGTCATCTACTTTCAACAAATTTCTTCCATGTATCTTCATCTATAAATGGATATATATCACATGGATTTTTATGTTGTCTATCCCCAAAAATGAACTATGATGTGAGGGATGATTTAAAATCCCTCCATATCCTAGAACCCAATGATAAGCATTTCCTCCTGACTCCTCTTATATCGATTTATCATATTTCATCCGATAAGAAGGGAAAAAACATATATTACTATAAAAATTTCAAGATAAGTAAAATAATAACAAAAAAGCTTTACCAAAACGGTCTCCCATAATTTTGATAATGTCACCTTTTCAGCACTTCACCAATCATCAAACAAAATACTAACTTTTCTTTTAGCCTATACTAATACAAAATTCTTGAATTATTTTGAATTTGGAACTCTTGGAATATAATTATCATCAAAGTCTATTGGCATCACCTATTCCTAGCTACAGGCAACTACTAATTTTAGTAAATGTGTGGTGTCGTGTTTACCAACCCTCAAACTCCCCCCCATGGAAGTAGACGTCTCATGTAAAGAAGGATGAGGAGGATCATCAACGGGAGCATGTGTACATTCCTCCCTAGAGGTATTAGTACATTCATCTCCAGAAATATGTGATGGATCAGAGGATTGATCTATTATTATCCTACAAATCATAGCAACATTAATTAGTACAAAAATATACAAATCCAACAATTACATACAAATATAAATTAAAAATTAAAAATTATCAAACAAAAAAGGAAAATAAACTAAACATAACACATTTTTATTCATATTTGTTATAGTTAACTAAAATTATAACAATATTAATGAGAGATTAAATGACATAAATTAATGAAAACTACACAATATTAATGATAGAAGAGATGACATAGTAAAAATTCACCAACCTGATAAATCATTTTTACAACAAAAATAATTTTTTTATTATATACTCTTATATGATATTTTTTGTTTTTATTTAAAATGTAAAATTTAAAAGAATTAGTTTTCAACAAAATGAATTAATAGATAAGTTATGTAAGGGTAAACATGAAAAACTAGACAAAACTAAACTAATATAAACAAATAATTTAACTTATTAGTTATAATATGTGTTTTAATAACAGAAATACAATTAAAATATATAACTTATGAAATTTAAAAAAGTAAACCATAATTAAACATATATTTCCTGTAATATTAAGAATGTACTAAAGGATCTTTTTCCCAAATTACTTCATCATGATCATTCTGTATGGTAAAAACCATGTCTATGATGTGCTCATCAATATTATTTGTTAATTGTTCCATGGAAGTAGGGATCTCATATAAATCATCATCTTCATAAAGTTTATCTTCCCCAACATACTATTTTTCCCTTGTAAAACAATAGACCATTTCATATCAGATTGATCAAGAACATTGATTTTTTTTTCATTTGTTTCCATGATAAAAGGATTATTAGTGTATTCCAATTTATTCATATTATCTAGTGTCATTCCAAATTCATTGTGTCTGACAATTTTGTTACTGATGAACCATTTTCACTTAAACACTGAAACTTGAAATTTAATGTAATCAACCTCCCATATTTCTTCAATGACTCCATAATATTCAATTGATATAGAGATTGAGTTTTTTTATTTGGCACTTGAAAAATGCATTGCCTCTACGAACACCAACACACTACTATTCTGAACCACACATCTATTGTCCTAATATTTCATATAAAATGTATAGACATTAATGTCATACTTGAACCATGTAATAAAATTTAAACTTGAACCTCCAACTAATTATCTCAATGTTTATGATGCATTTGGTTTACCAAGCATGGTCTCTTTAAATCATGAAAAAAAAGTTTTGTTATGCTCGTTCAAAATACACACATCTTTCTTCTTGGGATAACTTTGTTTCAACACATTAATATGCAATGTTATATATAGTTGATCATCATCTATGTTATTCAAGATGTATAAATGTACCTTCTTTATCTTTTCACTTGTTAATGATTTGAATTTCAAGACACGAATCCCCTTTCCCCCATAATTAATTCGTTCATGGTGAGATGTAAGCAAACCAATGTGCTCCACTACATAAAAATATCTTGTACAAAACTATGCAACCACTTCAGAAATATACTTCTCAACAATGGATGCTTCATGTCAATATGGATTCTTAACATACCCCTTCAATATCTTTATATACCTTTCAAAAAGATACATCAAACGTAGATATACAGGTCTGCAAAGCTTTATTTATCGCAGGAAATAAACCATTAAATATACCATGATATCAAAAAAATATAGAGGAAAATACATTTCTAACTGAAAAGTTATAGAAACTTCTTCGTTCTCCAAAGTGTTAAAATCATTCAAATCAATCACCTTATTATAAATTTAATTAAAAAATAATACACCTTTATAATAGTCATTCTGACACAGGTGGGAAATATTTCATGCAATGCAATCAGTAAGAGCTATTGCATCATGACGTGATAGTCATGAGATTTCATACCTGTCAATTTCAAATCCCTTAAAACACAATATTTTTTACATTTGAAGAATAACTATGTGGAACTTTTATATCATGAAGACATTGACAAAAAATAATTTTCTCCCTCTTGGATAAGGTATGACAAGACAGGGGTAGGAATATTCTCCTTCCATCAGGAGTGGGAGCCAACTCCAAACGTATTCCTATTGACACTAAATCCAATATTACATTCAACCCATCTTTAGTCTTTCTTTTAATATCTAACAATGTTCCAATCAAACTTTAACAGATATTATTATCCAAGTGTATGACATAAATGTTATTTTTTACCCCATGATATCTTCAATATGGAATCTCAAAAAATATTGACTGTTTCCGCCAAATATTTATATCATTACCAGATATATGTGTCTTTATGAATGTCACATCAATGTTTTTCACCCTCTCAAAATAATAATCATTGGATAAAGGTTTTGGAGAAATATCAAATTCACGTGATCCATTTAAATCCTTTTTAATCTTTTATAATAGTGATCCATAGGCAAAAAAATTCGATGACCCATGTATACTGTTTTTATCCCATGATGCAGTTGATAATATGAAGTTTGTTGTTCACAAATTAAACAAGATTTATGCCCATTAACACTGTATCTAGATAAATTTCCATATACTGGGAAGTCGTTTATTGATCAAAAATTTATTTTTTATTATTGGATGGGACAAAGAACCCATCAAATAACAAAATATAAAATCTCAAGGTGTTATGAAGTGGTGAAGTACAAGGTAATCCCCTTTAATGAAGATCTTACATTCAAGCGGAAGAGAACCCAAACTGGAATAAACAATTAGAGAATCATTTTCCATTCCTCTTTGATAAAGTGTGCCTATTGCAAAATTTTCTTCTCTTTAAATATGATGGGGATTGTGCCCTTGATTAGTCTCCATTGAAAAACTTCTAATGATATAGATTAGATCCTATAGAGGAGAAACTTTCCCTTGAAGAGTACACACCAAAACCTCAGAGTCATACTCAACCTCAGAAATATGCAGACCATAACTCTTGTATAGAATGATGCCAGTGTGCAATGCTCTCACCTCCTCACTCAAGGAGTTCCTCAGACCATAAAATACACTGAAGGTAATGAGAACCGACCCATTTGAATCCCTGAGAAATCCACCCCCACTTATCTTCCCATTCATGAAGGAGCCATCCACATTGATTTTAGTACTTTTAGTGGGTGGGAACCATCTAACCCATATAACTTGAGAACTCCCTGCAACAATAGGTATATTAAGAAATATACAAAGCAAGTGAGGCCTCTATTTTCCTTTAATAATCAAACCCAAATAATTGATTAGTGTCTTCATTCTCAACTGTAGGTAAGAAACTGAGAGTCATTTACCCAACATCCCCAGATTCCTCGCCTCCCACAAGGTCCAACAAATGGTGGTGGAAATAATGTTGCGAATCTTGATCTCCATCTCTCTATGATCTGATCCCAAAAACCATTTGGAGATGAAGTTTTGCATGGATAAATACTCATGATTAGAGCACCCCAAATTACCCATAGCGGAATAGAGACTAACCGCCCAATCAATCTTGAAAAAGAGATGAATAACCAACTCAATCGGTGGTCTATCAAAATAGAAAAAACATGAATCCAAGGAAATTACCTTCTTTTGAACATTGTCCTCTATTGGGATTGCCCGATTCCTCACCCTCAAGACTAGGAATTTCATTCTTGTGGGGATCTCCTTGCACCATAATCAATAATTCCACTCAACATGACATATTTTCTCTTTATAAGAAATTCTGGAGATAAGTTGTAAATTACTAATAAAATAGGCCATGAACTATGCATGCTACTAAGTTTTAGATATGGATTCATTATATCTATGCACATTCCAAGTCTGAGATTTCAAAATTCATTTCCAAATATAGGAAACTAGTGATCAATTTTCTTCCACTGTGGACAATCAGCTAGATGACATATTTTTGAATCACATATCCGCTCATCAGCATTCCATCTTAACCTTTTTGCATCATGTGAATTAGAAAATAAACATTTAAAATGAGAAATTATATGAAGATACCAAAATGACTTAGCATGGGTATGTGTATCTTTTAAATCAGCCTATGATTATTTTTTCAACTTATACCATGATGCCCCACATTTAGAAAAATATGACAGAAATTTGTATTCTTTTCTATATAACACACAAGTATTTGGGCAGACATGTATTTTCTTGTACCTCAATCCCATTGGGCATAATATTTTCTTGTCCTTATAATGTGAATATGGATGATTGTTGTCTTTAGGAAGAATATATTTCAAAAACATTAGTATTAATGTAAAAATCTTGTCACTCTATCCATGTTTCGCTTTTAGGTTAATCAATCTTAATATTTTCCTATTCATGCAGTTCATATGGCTTTAAAAGAGGGTCCCGAGATGGTTTATTCATCGTGCCAAGGGAATGCGAGAGGTGTTTTCATGCTAAGATAATCATGTCCAGGGCGGCATATGATCTCCATAAGACAAGTACGCTCACAGTATTCATGAGATCGGGGTTCACATATTCACTGGTGCATATATGCGGGTACTAGTATGGGCGCATCATACATTTCATAATTCACGTCACATGAGGTTCTATAGCACATGCTATCGTGTGATATGAGGGGGGCCTTTTAGGTGGTCCCGCGAGCATTCATAGGGGTCCAGCATGTAATCCTGTGATCATATGAAGATCACACGATTGGTTCTTACGAAGAAATCCTATGGCATATTCCCATGGGAGCGACCTCTCTTCATTATCTAGAGGTGATCCCTGACAACGACAGCCAGTGGATCTGTTCCTTCAGTGTTTTATTCTTCGTTTCCCCTTGTATTTTGGAGCTCTCTCTCCGCTCCATTTCCTCTATTTTTTCTAAAGAGAATGGGTTTATATAGGCTGTGTGAGGCTGACCCCTCTGCCACTTTTTATGGGATGAAGGATGTGTTTGCATTTCATTGCATGTCCTCCCCTTGCAACGACGTCGCGTGATCTGGAAAAAATCTGAAATAAATCGAATGAAAAACACATGGAGGTAGAAGGGGTTCGCAGTTGTAAAACGACTTGCGACAACCCATGGGTTGTATTTGTCCCATTTGCATTATCAAGGGTGATCATGCAACGACTTTGAGTTTGTCCAGAGGTGCTCATAGAAGGCTGGCAGGGCTTACGACGGCTTCTCCCAATCATCCTTGGTTTGGTCACATGATCAAAGAATGATCATGCGACAACCTTGAATGTTATCGAGGAGTCTCACGAGAGAACAGTGGGGCTCATGGATTCGGACTTATGGTGTCATCAGCAAAGTGTTGGAGACATGGTAGTGATGGCGAGGGAGCGTCAGGTGTGCCTCGAGGTGTCGAACCAGTGCGTCAGGAGGTTAAAGATGATGACTCTACAATGTGTAGGCTCGACTGGTTTGAGTTTGTGATTGGAAGGATTAGGTGGATAGCTGAGATTAGCAGGAAGAGAGATCCAATGACACAGATCATTGGGCGGCTTGATCGGGTGACCCTGATTTGATCCCACGGAAAAAATTTGCATCCCACATTGAATTCCCATGTCGCCTGCCCTCCAGTATAAAATCTATTATGTGGTGGCTTTTATCTCAAGCTGACAATAGGGTCGGCATCTATACCATATGCAACACTCTCCACCCAGCGGGCCTCATCCCACCCATGTGTGCGCGTGCCTATGGGCTTGCGCATCTTGGGCCCTATACACGGGCCTGCCTTGTTCCTTGTGGGAGTTATGCTCCCCCGCCCATCTGGCTGGTCGGCTAGCCATATTTTTTGGCTAGAGATAGTATCAAAATGAAGATCTTTAACTTAAGAATAGAATGAAAATCGTATTAGTGTCAAGTACAAGATATGTTTCTTTAAACCCTATGTCTTCATGCATGACATCCTCCATATATTAATCCATCATTTGGCATGGTGCTTGGATCTTTGGCGGTAAAGTGGGACATGCACAAATATCGGTGCCAATAAATACTATCAATAATTCCTTCCAACAAGTGAATATATAAATCATTTCTATATTTCTTGGGTATCTAAGGTTGTTTACTTCTTTGAACCTCCTTGATCATACTTTTTATTTTAGCTAGATTTCTCAATTTAGACTTGCTTGGGTAAGTGGTTAACCTAAATTCATCAAAGATATCATCTCTTGATTCCATAACTATGTTAACAATTACTAAATCATTAGATTCTATAACCATGAATCTATAATATTTTGAATACTCTGCATATCCAAGATATATCATATCAATGCGTCTTTTACCCAACATTTCCCTTTTAGGTTCAAGTAATCTTACAATTGCATGAAATCCCCAAACCTTTAAATAATTGAGGCTTGGTTTCCTATTCTTCCATAATTCATATGGTCTCATAGCCTTCCATTTTGTGAGAACTATATTTACAATGTCATGCATAACTAAAAATGTCTCTCCTGAAAATCCTCTTGAGAGACTCGAATAAACATCCTGGAATTAACCATTTCCATTAATGTTTTATTCTTTCTCTCAGCTACACCATTTTATTGAGGTGTATAGGGAGTTATCACCTCATGTATCATCATTATGGATTCAAATAATGAAGGACTATAATATGCTCCACCTTTGTCCGATTAGATGCATTTAATTATAAGCCCACATTGGTTTTCAACCTCATTTGTATAGATACTAAATTTTTCTATAACTTCATCTTTAGCATGTAAAATATAGACATGAAAAAATCTAGAATGATCATCAATAAAAGTTACAAAGTACTTTTTATTACCTATGTTGGGGTGAAAATCACATACATCACTATGTAATAGTTCTAACGAATTACTTTTCATTTCTATAGTTGGAAATGACTTACTAACTATTTTAGTTTCCATGAAATCCACATATTTATAATCATTTTTATCCATGATAGGTAATAATTCTATTTATGACATGTCCTGAATTTTATTATAGTAAATGTGACCTAAACGATTATGTCATGAATCAAAAGACTCTAGAAAGTAAGGAGAGACAACATTTATATTTAATTTGAATAATCAATCATACAAGTGACCATTTCCAAGAAAGATCTCACCCTTGGAAAGAACAAAGTTATCTACCTCAAACACCAGCTAAAACTCATGTTTGTTCAAAAATATCCCCAAAACTAAGTTTCTACAAACTTCAGGCACATACAAGACATCATTTAAAGTGAGGATCTTTCCCGAGGTAAACTCGAGATCAACCACACACTTCCCTTGTACGTTTATACTTGCAAAGTTCCCCACGTAGAGAAAAATCTCATTATTGATTGATTCCATCCTATTAAAGAGAGATTTATTATTACGTAATTTTCATGTACCTCCAGAATCATTCCACTAAGAAGTGATATCCTTGAGCACATTAGCTTTAAAGATCATGGCCACATACTTCTCTCTTGGAGTGTTGTTTCTATCTTTCTTTTTACAAAGATGACGGTCTATTTTGAAGTGTATCGGCTTGCCATAGTAGCAGCATGCAGGTTAATTCTTCTTGAATTATACTATTCCTTTTGAAGGATTGTTTTGACGTTTTTACCCCTTTGAGGACCTGGATGGACCCATCTCCTCCGCCACGAGGACATTGGATTTATCATCCTTAGGTTTATTTAGCCTTCTTATCGGGGGTGGGGGTTATCGATGATGGATGTGACAATAATGACATCATCCATCATCATATTCTTTTGCTTTAGATGTTGTAAGATACGTAGTATTTCATAGATCTGCTCTATGGTAGATCTATTATTTACCATTTTGAATGAAATGAACCTAACTTGGAATTTCTTGCTTGTCGCATTCTTGATGGTTCGCTTTTGTTTCAAAGCATCCCATATCTCCTTTGTCGTCAAGAGATGGTGGTAAGTGTTGTAGAGGTCACCGACTAATGCATTGAGTATGTGCCATCGACACATGAGATCCCTGTTCTCCCATTTTTGCCACGTGTGGGAAATTTGGAGCGTCTCATCTTTCAATGTGGGGGGATTTGGAGTCGACAACACATACACCGCTTTAAGAGTCGCAAGTATTAAGTGTATCCACTATGGCCACTTCTTAAAACTGATGTCATTGAATTGCTGCATCTTCATCACGTTGTTGAGCATTTTCATATCCATGTTGATGGGATCCAATGTAAAGCTTATTGGGGATATAGGTGGGTAATGATATGACCTTTGTTTGGATGGTAGTAGATGGAGCCCACCGGTGCATGTTACGATGTCGTTCTCCGTAAGAGTAGATTCACCTCACCAAATCGGCAATACAATGAGTTGTCGTTGAATCCTATTTAGGACACAATAGTGACTCGCTACTCAACACTTGTACTTAGTGGAGAGTAACCCTTGAAGATGCTTTGAAAACCCTTGAAGATGCTTTGGAAACAAGAGAGTAAATTGTTGAGCACCAACAAAGTGGCTTTGAACTTGTAGAAGACTTTAGAGGAATCTCAATCTTTGAGAGAGATTGAAGCGTTTTGGTATTGATGGAATTAAATTCGATGAATTTTCCATCCAATAGAAACTCCAATTTATCGACTTTGGAGTACTCGTGCAACTAAGATATCATACCCCTTCGAGGTGGGTAGACACCTATTCCGAAAATACATATTTTACCTATGATCCACTATGATCCATATTGTACTGATTCGGTAAACTGAATCGATCCACTTGACATATTAAATATTTATTGATATAGTTGAGCGGATCAAAATGAACGGCGAAACAGAGAAGATAAAGCCCTCAAATGGACTTCTCTCCACATTTCCATCACGTTAACGGCGACGCCAAACGGAGTCTCTGTTCCTTCGGCTCGCCGCAGCATGAAACTGATTTATCTCCACAATTGGCGGGTTGGCCGAGTCCAGGCCGCCGGGCCACCTCACTAATTCACAGACTTTTCCACAGGCCCCTTGGATTTTCTTCCCTTGCCGTGCTGCCATGGCCAATCTCCTGACCCACACACCCAAGCTCTATATATACAGAGAAGCTGGGGAGAGGGCCTCAACATCGTTTCCATGGATACAGACAGGCCTGCCATGGCTACCATCTCCGTCCTGCTCGTGCTGTCGTCCCTTCTGTTGTCGTCCTGTTTCCGAGGTACGCACCTCTACTTCCCCTGTTCTGCCATGGCAGAGGAGCTCTTCCCCTGTTCTGCCATGGCAGAGGAGCTCTCGAGTCCATCCAACTGTCTTCTTCATTAATATAATATACTTCGTGTTGCAGCGGCAGAGTCCATCGGAGTTTGCTACGGACGGATCGGCACGGGCTTGCCGTCGGCAGCAGACGTGGTGGCCCTCTACAAATCCAACGGCATCGCCCAGATGCGGATCTACTCGCCGGAGAAACCCGTCCTCGACGCCCTCCGCGGCTCCGGCATCGAGATCATCCTCGACGTCCCCAAGTCCGATCTCCAGTCCCTCGCCTCCAACGCCGCCGCCGCCAACACCTGGGTGCGGAACAACGTCAAGGCCTTCTCCCCCGGCGTCAGGTTCAAGTACATCGCCGTCGGCAACGAGATTCACCCCGGCGATGCTGCGGCAGGCTCCCTCCTCCAGGCCATGGAGAACATCCTCTCGGCCGTCGCCGCCGCCGGCCTCCAGAACCAGATCAAGGTCTCCACCGCCATCGACATGACCATCATCGGCAACTCCTTCCCTCCAGATAAAGGCGTCTTCATAGACGGCGCAAAGCGGTACATGGAGCCCGTCGTGAAGTTCCTTGCCCGCAACGGGTCGCCGTTGCTGGCCAACGTCTACCCATACTTCGCCCACAAAGGGGACCCAAATAACGTGCCGCTGCCGTATGCTCTGTTCGAGAAGCCGGCGGGGTACCGGAGCCTGTTCGACGCGCAGGTGGACGCTATCTACGCGGCGCTGGAGAAGTCCGGCGGCGGCGGAGTGCGCATCGTGGTTTCGGAGAGTGGGTGGCCGTCGCAAGGAGGGGAGTCGGCGACGGTCCAGAACGCGGCGACTTACTACAGGAATTTGATAAAACACGTCAAGGGCGGGACGGTGAAGAAGGCGACGCCCATCGAAACTTATCTGTTCGCCATGTTCGACGAAAACCAGAAGGGCGGCGACGAGACGGAGAGGCACTTTGGCCTCTTCTCCCCGGACAAGCGTTCCAAGTATCAGATTAGCTTCAATTAATTATAATTGGGGCGCTGGTTATTTTAAATAAATCTTTATATGCATAATTGGTAAATAAATACCATGTAATGAGATATTACCCCAAAAAAAGTAATTTAATAAAACTATGGTTGATTTCCCCCGTGTCTCATAAATGAGGTTACGTATTATGAAATGCTCATTAATGAAAATTCAGTTATTATTATTTTTTGTTGACATGTAGGCTAGTTACTGATTTTGAGAATGCCACATGGATTGTTTTATGGGTTGTCGATGATTTAAGTTAACATTAGTTGTGTTAAACTTTTTTCAGATGTCAAATATATCTAAATGCAATGAAAAAACAAAAACCAAACCCACGTGATTGTTTTAGAGAAGAACTTAGAAAAATAAAATAAACTATACACTTGCACTTATGTCATACCAACATGATTGTTTTAGAGAACTTAGAAAAATAAAATAAACTATACACTTGCACTTATGTCATACCAACATGCCTCTTCATAATCTTCGTGATTCACTGACAATCACAAACACTTACCAAATGATTCATATCTCAAAATGTATCCACTGATTAAAAGAATAATTGTTTCAAAGAATTATAATAATTTCCTTCAACCGTGCAAGCTACTCATACAATATTGGAGAGGAGAAATAATAATTGTTTCAAAGAATTATCATAAACTTCCTTCGATCAGTGCTACCTACTCATACAATATTGGAGAGGAGAAAGAAGATAGACACCACTGCAGATAGGGTCTTTAAAAGCGCTAGAAAAGACCATTTACACCGCTAAAAAAAGTTGTTAATATCATCGAAGTTGAAG
This sequence comes from Viscum album, assembly GCA_963277665.1. Lineage (NCBI taxonomy): Eukaryota > Viridiplantae > Streptophyta > Magnoliopsida > Santalales > Viscaceae > Viscum > Viscum album. The sequence goes on from OY728141.1 coordinate 346,937,142, forward strand.
GGAGTCCCTTTTTATCAGCACTAAAAAAAGCACTGATAAAAGGATCATTTATCAGCGCTATTAAAAGACATCTTTTATCAACGCTTTTTTAAGTGATGATAAAAATTAAAAAAAATTAAAAAAAATTCTGCAAATAGGAGAGGGTATTAACAGGGCTATGAAGCACCCCACCCGTCCGCCCCTACCACACCTGCACGCCCCACCCCCACCCCCAAACCCTTTAACTGGGCTAGCACAACCCTTCACCACCGCGTATGCCCCTGCCTCCCTTAGAATTCGAACTCGAGACCTCCCACTTTGCACCTGGACCCTTTACCACTCCTTTATATTGTTTTGCTATCCATTTAATGATATATATATTTATCTATATATATATTTAGATATATTTATTCGTATATTATATATATTTATATTAACATATATATATATATATTTATGTTAAAATATATATTTAGTTATATTAATATATATATATATATATTAATATATATATATACATGTATAGTTATATTTATATATTTATATATCTATATATTTATTCCTATATTAATATATATATATATATATATTTATCTATTTATATATATTTACTTATATTTTTTATCTTCTATATTGTTTTGCTGTCCATTTAATGATATATCTATTCATTTATATAAATATATATGTTTAGTTATATTTATTTGTATATTAATATATATTTATATTAACATATATATATACATGTATAGTTATATATATATATATTTATATCTATCTATTTATATATAATTAGTTATATTTTTTTATCCGTATATTTATTCGTATATTAATATATATCAGTTCGTTAATACAGACACACACAAATATACACACACAGACACATTAAATAGGTATATAAATATTCATATATTTGTATTATAAATAAAATGGATATTAGTTTTTTATTTATATAAATATTATATATTGAGAAATATATTTTGTATGTAAATAAGTTTAATTATTTATTTAAAAAATTAAAATTTTTATGTGTGAATATATAAAAAATATGTATATATTGTTATATATTTGATTATAAATAACAGTACATTGTGAAAAATGATAAAATTTTAAAGCCATAATATCAATATGAATGTAATCCCTCGGAATAAATTCATTCTCCTCTGAAAAGGGGCAAAAATACCCGCTGAAATAATGTTGAAATTTCATCGAATGTTAAAAAATTTGGGTATCCCGACTAAAAACTCAATTTTGGAGGTCTTCTTGACCTTTTTTGACCTCTAAAAATGTGACAGAAGATTTCTTTGTGTCGCTAGCGCGTAGAGCTCATCGCAGGCTTCGATTTGACATGCTGTAGAGCTCAAACGGACACACGAATCAAAAGTTATGGTTATTTGATGTTTGAGTTATATTTTTAACTTATTTTAGATCTTTTATTAATTTTTTAATTTTTTGTGTCTTCAAATTGTTATTAAATAACTATTACTCAATGATAATTAACAAATTATTAATTAATAATATTTTTTAAAATATTTTTTAAGTGTTAAACGGACCCGGTGTTACTACCTTAAGCGCACCTCCTCGAACGCCAAATGTTGCCGACTAGCAACAATGGTCTAAATATGTATAGTGGGGAGACTATACTCTCTCAGAGGATAATAATGGTACTGATCCGAGTAATAATATATAACATGCAGCGGAAATTAACGACTCAGCAGACTCGAACCAGACCCATAGAGCGGAAGCACAATCAATAGCCGATAAACAACAGAAGCAAAATAGAAACAACAATAGCGGAAAGTAAACATAACAACATACCAACAATCAATTGCAACTACTACTAAACAACAAGCACACATCCATAATAGGGCATACATGTCAATCTATATAAATGGCGCCAGTGGCTAACCAACAGTTGCTACATATTAAAGTAAGCATTCTGATATAGGAAAGAAAGTAAAACCAAAATAAACTCCAGCTAAGCATGACCGCAAGGTTCACACTATCTCCATGTCAAACAACACTATGATCTAGCTCTTGAGACTGATCTCTTTCCTGCACGTAAATCCATAAAGTCTACACTCATCCCGAAGGGCCCGTGCAGGGTGTGAGATGAATCTCAGTAGGACACCACCCAATGGTGCGTAGCAAGTATAAATGTTTAAGCAGACATGCATTTATAAGGAAAACAATAAATAGTATGATGCACAAATAAACATAAACTCCACTGGTGCTCAGCATCCACCATGGAGTGTCACCTGCTTCGGCCAATGTCGGAATCTCTGTCATGTAACCCGACACCATGTACCTCCTAACACCTCATGTCTCAAGTACTAACGTCCTGAAGGCACGCCCAAACAATAGTAACCCATCTCAAAAGCCCACGCCTACCCATGACACAACAACCATAGGAGTAGCGATGTGTGCCCTCAAATAGGAACTGGAGGGACAGTGATGTCTGCCCTCAAATCAGTAACCAGAGGGACAATGATGTCTGCCCTCAAATCAGTAACCCGAGGGACAATGATGTCTGCCCTCAAATCACGGCGAGCCTATGCCCCAACCCGATAGACTCAACGCTATCCCCTGAAAGCTCCTTACTTTCCATGTGGTTTCATATGGCAAGCACCCCAAACCAATTGTACCTAACCACATCTATCAGGGGCCTCTACCCAACGAGTGGTCAAAACCACCTCATCATGGAGTCTACCTGTGTGTACACTATTCAAAGTTCTGGGTGAGCGATAATCACCAAAATAAGTTCCCAAGCCACATCATCTCTGACACCTCGCGTCCCTATGACCATGTCGCTCAAGTTCGATAGCCTTACCATCCAAGTAACCTGGGTCATGCCCAACTAGACAGTCACACTGCCTCAAGCCGACGTCCATGACGCCCAATCCCATGGTTAGTACCACCCAATGTAATCCGGGCCAGGCCCAACTTGTGATCACCGTTACTCAACAATACCCAGGTCATGCCCAACACAACCCAAAGGTTCCGGCATATGCAATATCACACATCACACACATATATATAATCAAAAGAAATACTTCTAACAGGCAAAAATAACCAAACAGTTGAATTTCACTAACTGTGTTCTCCCTTAATCATGCTCAACAGGTTTATACTCAACAATTTAATCAAAACAGTTCAATTATACCCATTTTGGCACCCTGGCCAAAATGCCCCAAATGAGCAACAACCTATAACCCGACCTCGCTCAATCATAACAAGATGAGAGAATTCCCAAAGACATCCCATAAGGCAAACAATCAATTTAATATAAAGAAACATGGGTCTCGCTCAATACCCGATGTTGCGCTAAAAAGACGCAACCTCCAAATGTCTATGAAAACAAAAAAAAGGTATACACCACCTACCTTAGACTCGTAGATGTAGGCACGTCCGATATTGAGCTCCAATTTGAAACCGATCTTCGTGGATCTACGTTTCCATGAAATCCTGACAATTATGCTCAGATGGAAACTGTGATGTGTGAGGCAAAAAAACTAGAATGAAATAGGGTGCACGGGTTTAGCTTTGCTGATGCGATCCCGCGACCACCGACGGATTGAAGAATAGATGTTGGACGAAGAATCTAAGAGAAGAAACGTTCTTGGCCTCCCAGGGCGTCAAAGTTCGAAAATGGGGAAGAAGAAGATGATTTCTGAAATTAGACGTGAAGCTCTTTCATATAAGCAAATAAAAATAAAAGTACATGGCGTGTATTAAAGACTACACGCCATGTAGTGGCTTTTTCCGTACTACGACTTACACAGCCAGCTAGGTCATGACTACACAGCGTGTACGAGGCCGTACACGGTGTGTCCCTGGTTTTTCCTTATTCCTCACCAACTTCCCCACACACCATGTATATCCCCCATACATGGTTCATACTACACGGTGTGTACAAAGTGTACACGGTGTGTACTTGGTTATTTATCTCCACCTGACCAACACACAAACATGCCATGTATGGCCTTCACACACGGGCAAGGGTACATGACGTGTACTTGGTTATTTATCTCCACCCCTCCAACATGCGAAAACGCCATGTATGGACTTCACACATGGGCAAGGGTACACAACGTGCACTGAAGGTACACGTCGTGTAATCTAAAAAATTCCAGAGCTTCCCAGATTTTCCCAGTTTTCTCAGAAGCAATTCAAAAAATTCAAACAAGGTCGGGATTTTGACTCGTTCCAAAAACCCGGGTTCTTAAAATCTCCCCACCTTAACATAGCTTGTCTCCGAGATATCAAACGAAACCCAGAGATGACACCAAACATACCCATCATGGTCAAGGTAACCCGAACTACCCCGATCTTAAAGGTTCTGGCTAAATTACTCAAGGGGATCCCCACCTTAGGAATTTCCTAACTCGGTCTCAACCCGACAAACTCAAACCAAACAAAGGTACAACGACCTATTTCCTGGACCCATGGTCCTCCCATGATGCATCATCACCCTACACCTCATCGGTGCTACCATGTTGTTTTCAACACCCAAACGTATCCCACACCACATCGATGTCCGCCTCCATGAGGTCCTGCATCCTATGGATGCTCAAAATAAAATTCAGCGCCTTGCACCTCAAGTATCCCTCATCCTCGATGCCCCGATGCCCATAACACCTCAAGTAACCCGCATCCTCGATGCTCCTGATGCTACACATCTCACACACACACATATATAAATATATCACCCACTCGAAATAGTGTCAATCCCATTAACCAACATCTAGTCAGTCCACATATATCTTGTGCACCCCATGTACTCAAAATGGACATGCCTCAATAGGTCATGCCAAAAAGAAAACAAGGAAGTCACGACCAAACTCGCGGTGAACCTCTAACAGTCATCGACTCACCAGCCTGCACTGCCCCTGACAGCTCCACGACATGCACCTGACCTGAAACATGGTCGCCTGAAGCCTGTCCTCCCTGCGGTACTACACCAGTCATTGGACACTAAACCCTCAACTGGGTCCCACTGTCTCTTCCATGTCCTTCTCATGTAACTGAAACTCGGCTACCCACTCTTGGTACCAAACCCAAACCAACTCCAAATGCCATAGTCTATCCTGGTCCCTGCCTACTGACTGTTTGAGAAAGCTGCCTGCAGAACCTCTCAAGATGCCCGACCAATCCACATGCCCGACACTTCTTTGGAGGCCTATCGCACTGAGTCCAGACATGCCCTGGCTTCCCACACTAGAAGCAAACCACTAAAGAACTGCTACAAGGTGGTCTAGCTAAGTCCTTGGCCTGACTGCCCTACTGGAACTCATCCCACCCTCACTTCCTACTATCCAAACTATCATCTAAAGCCGTCGTCTGATCTATGTGAGACCTCTCCTTCTCGCCGCCCTCCGCTATGAGCGCCTAATTCACCACCTATGAGAATGAACACAGCCTGAAGATATTTACCTGGACCCGAATGGTGTGTCGTAAGACATCCTCGAAGCGCCTCACCCTTACTGAGTCATCACTTAACACAACAGGTGAAAAACGAGACAACTTAGTGAAAGTAGATGCACAGTCCATGATAAACATGTCTTGCTGCTGAAGGCTCAAGAACTCCCAAGCTCTCTCAGCCCTACGCGTCTCTTGGTAAAATTATTTGAAGAACCTGTCCTCAAAGACTTTCCATTCTAATATTTCATGTCCATGAGCCTGAACCTGCACATCCCACCAACGCTTCGCCGGTCCTCTCAGCATGTACGTTGCTAGCTTGACCCTCCGCCCATGAGGCATCTCGAGTTTCTCAAAGATCATCTTCATGATATCTATCCAGTTCTCAGCCTCCTATAGACCACCTCACCCTGAAAAAGCAGTGGGTGCTATGACTGGAACTCCCGCGTCATATATGCCACAGATGGCTATGTACCCTGCACACCTTTGTCGATCCCTTGCAAGACACGTACTAGGCTAGACTGGAGTTTCTCATCAAGCCACGGCCTGAACGCTGCCAAACCCAACTGCTGCCCTACCTGCATTAGATCCTGAACCTGATCCTATCCCTGAGCCTATACCTAGGTCTCATGCTATTCCTTTCCCTCAAGGGTCTGAACCTGATTGTTCTCTTGCATCACCGTACCATCCCTCGCCTGACGCTCTATCCGAATCATCTTGGAGAAACCTGCTGAATACCATAATGGTCAGACAACCCATATATATATAATATATTAAATGTAGATAAGAAAAGTATTAAAGAGGCATCATATCACAACTACCCTTACTCTCCCTTATCGCAACCATTTCCCACGACATCCCGATCTCATGGTCTCCTTACCCACCCTCAATAGAGCCAAGTATCAAAAATACCTCGGGCCATGCCTGTCCTGACAACCAACGTTGTCTCAAACCAATGACCTAGTCACCCAATCCTGGTGACCAAAATCACCTCAACCAAGTACCTGCCTACTCATACAAGATACAGAACCAAATCTCCCGCCACATGCAATTCACAATACATAAAGCATGGCATAGTAAATTGCAATAAACTAGAAATTCTATCATAAATTTCACCTATCACTTTTAAAAAGAATTCAAAGCATGACATTTGATATTATTCATATGGTATTACCACTTCACAAAGCATACATGTAGTTATGAAATTGAAATACCCTAAAATGTGCCTATCAAAAGCCAAACAATCACGTCTTTCTATACCAAGCCAAGGTCCAATTCTCCCTTACCGCACCCGGTCAAGGGTCACATATCACAATCAATAACATCACAAACCAAGTGATCCACCAAGGTGAAAATTATATAAACTATAATCTCAGAAAAAGAAAAACAACAATTCTCACCCAAGGCAACTCGGTCCGACCCCCATACCTGGGGCTGCTGGCACCCAAGAACAAGCTAGAAACTCAGTTCCAATTATAACCTATCTCCAATATACCATATCCAAAATAGTAAACGAACAGAAATAAAAATATAAGTCTCAATCTCATTAGTAGACAATAAAACACTGCTATTAAATCCATATCAATAACGTCCCTCTGATACCACTTTGAAACGTCCCGGACCCGAACAACCACCCGAACAGTGCTAAACAGGCCTGATGTTACTACCTTAGGCGCACCTCCCCGAATGCTAAAGGCTACCAACTAGCAGTGAGGGTCTAAATAGGTATAGTGGGGAGGCTATACCCTCTCATAGGATAATAATGGTATTGGTATAAGTAATAATATATAACATGCAGTGGAAATTAACGACTCGACATACTTGATCTTGACCTATAGAGTAGAAGAAAAATCAATAGCCGATAAACAACAGAAGAAAAATAGAAACAAAAAAAGTGGAAAGTAAACATTACAACATACTAGTAATCAATTGAAACAACTACTAAACAAAGAGCATGTATCCATAACAGTTCATACATGTCAATCTATATAAATGGAACCAGTGGCTAACCAATAGTTGCTACATATTAAAGTAAGCATTCTAATACAAGAAAAAAAGTAAAACCAAAATAAACTCTAGCTAGGCATGACCGCAAGGTCCATACCATATTCATGTCAAACAACACTTCGATTTGGCTCCTAAGGATGATATCTTTCCTGAACGTAAATCTATAAAGTCTACACGCATCCCGAAGAGACTATGGAGGGTGTGAGATGAATCTCAGTAGGACACCACCCAATGGTGAGTACCTAATATAAGTGTTTAAGTAGGCATGCATTTATAAGGAAAGTAGTAAACAATAAGATGACCAAATAAACATAAACTCCACTGGTGCTCAACATCCACCATGGAGTGTCACCTACTTTGTCCAACACCAGAATATCTGTCATGTAAACTAACACCATGTGCCTCCTGACACCTCGTGTCTCAAGTACTGACGTCCTGAAGGCACTCCCAAACAATAGTAACCCAGCTCGAAAGCCCACGCCTTCCCATGGAACAACAACCGAATGAGAAATGATGTATGTCCTCAAATAGGAACTGGAGGGACAATGATGTCTACCCTCAAATAAGTAACCACAGGGAAAACAATGTCTTCATTCAAATCAGTAACCGGAGGGACAATGATATCTACCCTCAAATCATGGCGAGCCTCTGCCCCCAACCCGATAGCCTCAACAATATCCCCTGAAGGCTTCTCACATTCCATGTGGCTTCCAATGGCAAGAACCCCCAAACCAATTGTACCTAACTGCATCTATCGGGGGCCTCTACCCAACAAGTGGTCAAAACCACCTCATCATGGAGTCTACCTGTGTGCACACTACTCAAAGTTCTAGGTGAGTGGTAATCACCAAAATAAGTTCCCAAGCCACAATATCTCTAAAACCTTGTATCCCTATGACCATATCACTCAAGTCTGATGGCCTCGCCATACAAGTAACCCGAGCCATGGCCAACCTGACAGTCACACTGCCTCAAGCCGACATCCATGACACCCAATCATGTGGTTAGTACCACCCAATGTAATCCGGGTCAAGCCCAACCTGTGATCAACATCACTCAATAATACCCAGGTCATGCCCAACACAACCCAAAGGTTCCAGAATATGCAATATCACACATCACACACACACACACACATATATATTATAATCAAAAGAAATACTTCTAATAGGCAAAACAAACTAAACAGTTGAATTTCACTAACCATGTTCTCCCTTAATCATTCTCAACAAGTTTATACTCAGAAATTTAATCAAAATAGTTCAATTATACCCATTTTGGCACCCCAACCAAATTCCCCAAATGAGCAACGACCTCTAACCCGACCTCGCTCAATCATAACAAGGTGAGGGAATGCCCAACAATATCCCATAAGTCATACAATCAATTTAATATAAAAAAACATGGGTCTCTCTTAATACCTGACGTTCTTCTGAAAATATGCAACCCACAAATGTCTACAAAAACAAAAAACAAGGTATTCACCACCTACATTAGACTGGTAGATGTAGGCACATCTGATATCGAGCTCCAATTCGAAGCTGATCTTCATAGATCTTTGTTTCTATCAAATCTTGGAATTCTGATCATATGGAAACTGTGATGCATGAGGCAAAGAAACTAGAACGAAAGAGGGTGTGTGGGTTTTAGCCTTTATGATGTGATCCCGCAGCACCGATGGATTGAAGAATGGATTTCAGATGAAGAATCTAGGATAAGAAACGTTCTTGGCCTCCTGAAAGCATAAAAGTCTGAAAATGGGGAAGAAGAAGATGATTTCTGAAATTAGACACGACACTCTTTCATATAAGTGAATAAAAATAAAAGTACATGGCATGTATTAAGGACTACACATCATGTAGTGTATTTTTCCATAATTTGACTTACGTGGCCTGCCAGGTCATGACTACATGGTGTGTAAAAGGCCATACACGAAGTGTCCTTGGTTTTTCCTTATTTATCGTCGACTTCTCCACACGCCATGTATATCCCCCATACACAGTTCAGACTACATGACATGTACAAAGTGTACATGGCATGTACTTGGTTATTTATCTCCACCCAACCAACATGCTAACATGCCATGTATGAACTTCACACATGGGAAAGGGTACACAACATGTACTAAAGGTACATGACGTGTAATCTGAAAATTTCTAGAACTTCCTAGATTTTCCCAGTTTTCTTAGAAGCAATTCAAAAAATTCAAACAGGGTATGGATTTTGACCCATTCCAAAAACTTGGGTTCTTACAATCTCCCCACCTTAACATAGCCCGTCCCCAAGCTATCAAAAAAAAAAAAACCCAGAGATGACACCAAACATACCCATCCCGGGCAAGGTAACCCGAACTACCCCGATCTTAAAGGTTCTAGTTAAATTTATCAAGGGGATCCCCACCTCAGGAATTGCCTAACTCAATCTCAACCCAACAAACTCAAAACAAGAAAAGGTCCAACAACTTATTTCCTAGACCCATGGTCCTCCCATGACACATCGTCACCCCTACACCTCATCGGTGCTCCCGTGTCATTTCTAACACCCAAACTTATCCCACACCACATCAGTGTCCACCTTTACGAGGTCCTGCATCCCATGAACACTCAAAATAAAACCTGGTGCCTTGCACCTCAAGTAACCCGCATCCTCAATGCCCCGATACCGATGACACCTCAAGTAACCCACATCCTCGATGCTCCTGATGCTACGTATCTCACACATATATATAAATATATCACCCACCTGCAATGGTGTCAATCAAACTGACCATCATATAGTCATCCCACATATATCATTTTCACCTCTTGCACTCAAAATAGACATGCCTCAACAGGTCATGCCAAAAAGAAAACAAGGAAGTCATGACCACACTCACAGTGTAACTCTAACCGTTGTTGGCTCACCAGCCTAATTATCCCTTGGAAGCTCTATGATGTGCACCTAACCTAACACAAGACCTCCTAAAGCCCATCCTCTCTATGGTAATGCACTAGTCACCAACCATTGACCCCTCATCTGGGTCCCACTATCTCTGTCATGTCCTCCTTGTGCATATGAAACTTGGATACCCTCTCTCAGTACTAAATCTGAACCAACTCCAGATGCCACAGTCTTTCCTGGTCCCTGCCTGCCAGCTGTTTGAGAAGGTTGCCTGAAGAACCTATCAAGATGTATGACTTGTCCACACGCCTGACACTTCTTTGGAGGCCTATCATACTGGGTCCGGACATGCCCTTTCTACCCACACTAGAAGAAAACCACTATAGAACTGCTATGAGGTGGTATAGCTGAGTCCTTGGCCTAACTGCCCTACTGAAACTCATCCTGCCCTCAATTCCTGCTATCCAAACCATCACCTGAATCTACCATCTGGTCTATATGTGACCTCTCCTTCTCATTGCCCTCCTCTATGAGCGCCTGATTCACCACGTCTGAGAATGAACCCAACTTAAAGATATTTACCTGGTTATGAATAGCATGTCGTAATCCATCCTCAAAGCGTCTCACCCTTGCCGAGTCATTAGTTACTATACCAGGTACAAAGCGAGACAACTTAGTGAAAGTAGTTGTATAGTCCATGACAGCCAAGTCTCCCTTTTGAAGGCTCAATAACTCCCGATATCTCTCATCGCTCAGTGTCTCTGGGTAAAAATGTTCAAATAACCTCTTCTCAAAGTCTTTCCATGCTAGTCCTTCGTGTCTGTGAGCCTGAACCTGCACATCCCACTAATGCTTCGCTAGTCCTCTCAGCATGTGCGTTGCTAGATTGACCCTCTGCCCAGGTGGAATCTTGAGCTGCTCAAATGTTAAGGTAATAAAAAAGTGGTGGTATCCTTATGAATTAGTGGGAATTTGAAAGAGGTTGGGTGTGTAACTATAAATACCCTATCTTGTGTATCATTTAGTGTTGGGTGTTGTGATAACCTGTGAGAACACTTGGACTTTTATGTTTGTTCTTGGTATGTTTAATATTATCATTTTGAATAGTGTGTTATTGATTGTGTCTTAAGATTATCCATGCTTGGATTTTATATGGGTCCCATGTGACATGAGTTGAGCATGCCAACCATTGGAATGTGATTTTATAGAATGGTTATGTGGATTGGTTTGGCTGATGATGCTAACAATGTTGGGAGCTATGATGGAAATGTGGGTTGGGTGTTCATGTCAACCATGGACATGTGAGATGTTATAAAACATATTATGGGTTTTGGTTTTGGAATTCTTTGCAACCATGGATATTAACATTATGATGAACTGGGTTATATGACAGGAGCAGGGAAAGCATGCCAACCATGGATGTGAGTTATATATCATGTCATATCATCATGCACATTTATAGTGGCTATGAATGCATATGATGTGATTTTATTATAATATCATTGTTATATAAGTATAATGATGTTATTTAGATGTTATAGAAGTGCTAAATCAAATCCCACTAATGCAAATACGACCTTTAAAAGCGCACAAAAAAAATGCATTTACAGCTCTAAAAAAACATTGATAATAAAAGCGTCATTAAAAGGGGGTCCCTTTTATCAGCACTAAAAAAAGTGCTAATAAATACCCCTTTTATCAGTGCTGAAAAAAGTAAAAAAATAATTTTTAAAAAGAATTTTTTTTCTGCAATTTTGGAGGGAGGACCAACCCCCTTTTATCAATATCCAACCCCCCTTTAATAGAGATTTTATAGCCTCCCCCACCTCTTTTAAGAGCACTAGGACCCCACCTTAACAGCATGCTATGCACTGCCTCACCCGCCCACGTGTGCCCCTACCTTTGGTGAGTTTTTTTACCCCTACCTTTGGTGAGTTTTGAACTTGATACCTCCACCTCATAATCCCACACATTTTCCACTCATCTATATTGTTTTGTTCTTTATTATACGACATATCTGTATATTTATACATATTTCATTACATTTTTTTATCCACACACACACATAGATATATATATTTAAATACATATATAAAATATGTTTTGTGCGTGTATGTGTGTTTATAAATACATAAATACATATATTTATTTATATATATGTGCGCATCTATAAATATAATTATACATATTTATATTTATTTGCATATATTATATATTAATATTCATATACATATATTAGAATATGTAGATAAATATATATGTGCTTTTCAATACACACACAAATATATTTATATTTTTTAAAAGGTTGGGGCCGAAGCCTCATTTTATTATTAAAACAAAGCAAAGACCCCTTTTTTACTAGGTAGAGGGAGACAAAAATATATTTATATATATATAAACATTATATATACATTAATTGTATATGTATATAAATATTAATACTTTTTTATTTTAAATAAAATGAATATTATTTTTTATTTAGATACATTTCATATATTGAGAAATATATTTTATATGTAAATATGTTTAATTATTTATTTATAAAATTAAATTTTTATTTCTGAATATATAAAAAATATGTATATATTGTTATATATTAGATTATAAATAACAATACATTATGAAAAATGATAAAATTTCAAAACCATAATATCAATATGAATGTAATCCCTAGGAATAAATTTAGTCCCCATTGAAAACGAGCAAAAACACCCCCTTAAATGAGGTTGTGAATGTTAAAAAATCAGGGTACCCTGACTAAAAACTCAGTTTTGGAGGCCTTCTAGGCATTTTTTGGCATTGAAAAATTTAACAAAGGGTTCGCCTTTTTCATCAATGTGTAGAGATCATTGCAGGGTTCGATTTGATATGTGGTATATCCCAAACAGACATTGGATAAAAAATTAGGGTTGTTTGAAGTTCAAGTTACGTTTTCAACTTATTCTAGATCTTTTACCGATTTTTTGATTTTTTATCTTCAAATTGTTATTAAATGACTATTACTCAATAATAATTAATAAATTATTAATTAAAAATATTTTTTTAATTATTTTATAATCCATTTTTACTAAATATCTTATATATTATGTGTAAATGTCTATTTAGCCTTATCTAAAACATATTTAAAAAATATATACTAAATTTATATCTCTATAAATATATATTTTTATATATTAATATATTATTTTTAATGATATATATATATATATATAATTTAATATACTCTTTATTAGATCTAGTTAATAAGCGCTAATAATGACCCTCATTTATTAGTGTTACTAAAAAAACACTGATAAATGAGGTCACTTTAACAACGCTAAAAAAACATTGCTAAAGGGGGTACCTTTATTAGTGCTAAAAAAGGCACTGATAAAGGGGTACTTTTAATAATTCTTTTCCAACGCTGTTAAAATCGACTTTTATCATTTCATTTTTTTAGTGCTGATAAAGGTACCCCCTTTATTAGTGCTTTTTTTAGCGGTGTTAAAGGGTGATGCTGTGAAAACCCATTTCTGTGGTAGTTTCCAAGATAAAAGAGGATGTGAAGATAAATGAAAAATAAGGAAAATGATTTATTACTTATAAAGAAGAACTTTGAGTTCCCACTTCCAAACCTTCCGTATTTGGAGGACTTACAGTTTTGTCTTAAAATAAGGAGGTTATAAACACGAGATTTCATTTTTAGGGATGGAATATGGACAATGAACTTCTAAAAAACCGAATGTCAGGTGTGTCTTTTAATATGTATAATAAGGCCCATTTTATAGATTAGAATGACTAGAATTTCTGAAAATACCCATTCCTTAATCTATAAGTATTATAATTTTATAGGGAAAGTGATACAAAAAGAGAAAAAGGAAAAAGAAAGGACATCAATTCCTTTACCCAAACACTTATGTGACAAGGTTCTAATATATTTTAAATAGCATTTATCACATTAAAATTTACATATTGATAACATCTTAAAGTGAAATTGAAAACACCCAAAATACCTTCACATAATCTCTAAGGATGGGATAAGAAATTTTTGTAGTCAAGGGTGGCGATTCATCTAGTATAAATAGTGAACCCACTTGGGTTTTCCTATATTTTTCATCAATAATGATTAAGGTAATATGGATGAACTCAATATGTATTTTGAGTACATCTATGAAGTTATTTGGAGTTCCCAAGCATGTTGATGAGAATAGAGTTGTATATTCTCTCATGGTTTATCTATACTAAATAAAAGTTAATATGATGGAAGAAGTTACTGCTATTAATAATACTACATGAAGAATAATCATTTGGAAAAGCTAGTTAAAGATGATGTAGATGTTTCATCTGATAACATGAAGATATTCAAGATACTCATAATACAGAATTATTATTGTAGATTATTGCATCAACTGAGTTTTAAGGCAAGATTATAGTTAGAGAAGAGTTTTTTTGGAGTGTATATACTAATGAACATTTTATCTATATGAATAAACTAGTTTAAGGTCAGCTGTCTGATATTCTACATAGAAAATCCATTTAATAACATTTTAGAAGTTTAAGGAAGAAATTAATAGTTGACGGTGGCCTTATGGATGATGAGTTCAATGTTATATTAATGTTGACCATATATAACGATCTTGAGACAAACCTAAGAGGAGAGTGAAGCTAACAATATATATGTTACACAGATAAGCAAACCACTAGTGGGATGTCCAAATGCAATTTGATGAGCATGTTTAGTTATCCAGGTAGTACTTTTTGAATTACCAAGTGTAAGTTAGAACTGAATAAAGTTCATATATTGTTGAAAGAGACTAGGGATTTTGAAAAGAACAATAATAAGTGGAATTTCAAGGAGTACAAAAACAAAACAAAACCCGAAGAGCCCAAGAATGATGAGTATAAGGTAAACTTCAGAGTAAAACATAGAAAAATTAACCAAGCATATAGATTTTCATGCAATTTAAGGGAAATATAGATATCCCCTACCAGAAACCACAACATGGTTTCTCAATCACCATATTAGTGTTAGTCTGTCATAAGTTTAGTTACACATCATCACTAAATCCAAATCCAACACTAATCACCACCCGATGAACTTTGATCAACATCATCTCTGTCTCCATCTCCAATCTCTGCTACCAGCACCTGTATAATAATTTTCTTGAAAATTAAATAGTGATTTATATTTAAAATTAAAATTAAAACCAATAAATGTTTGTGTACTAAATGATTATGAAGCAGCATGATTTACCTGCTCACTCAAACCATCCATCGATGAAATATCACTCGGGACACATCCAGTCATCTTCTAATATAATTCAATTAATGATTTCTACAACACAATGATCTTTGCATCCTGTATCTTTATATGAGCCCCCCGTTCCTGGATTGTACTCCTCTGTTGATGAATTTTAATTTCCAATGCAACAAACTCCCTTTAATAATCTCAGAGTACATTTCATCTCACGTTTGGGATGGATTATGTACACACTGGTTGGGTGGTGGGTTTCAGAGGAGATCTGCATTGGGTCGACAGAATCGAGGGAGACAAGAGGCGACACATCGAGCCGGTAGTCGTACATTCAGTTCACATAGAGAGCGTCTGGTAAGTGCTTTTTTTTAATATTTTATACAACTTTAAATATAAAAAGTTTATTTTATATTCATATAGGAAGCCGAGTATCCCGGTATTTCGACGTACAGTGTTTATCGGAGGATGTACACTGATCCGACTACTGGAGAGATTAGAGGTGACCGCCAACGTCAGATTGTGGTCAGTATTATTTTCTTTTCAGTTTGAAAATTAAATGCATGTAATCTTTTCATTATTTTAATTTCTAATTGAAACTTAAGGAGTCATATGAGGCCGCGACCTCTCAGACACAGGCTGAGAGTCAAGACGAAACGGGTGATCAGACTAGTGCCCACCATTTTGATGAGACGACATGGATGCAAGCGACCCAGTATGGATTCTAAAAGGGCCGAGTAGTTGGTATCAGCTCTCATTTGACTCCTGCAGGTTATTATGGTATTGCTGCGATGTCAGCGTCCAGCTCGAGAGGAGCTCGTGGAGAGACATAATCTTCTGCCTCACAGTATCAGGAGAAGCTGCGTGCTCAGAGTCAGCTTATAGAGGATTTGCGTCAGGGGCAGGAGAAGATGCATCAACAACATGATGAGGAGATGCGTCGATGGCAGGAGCAGATGTGTCAGTAGTAGGATGAGGAGAGACGTCGATATGAGGAGCAACATCAGAAGTATATGGAGTATATGCGTCGTCTGACTCATAGTTTAGGGATGGAGTTTCCTCCACCACCTCTTCCAGGTCCTCCAGATTATCCACCCCCCATTGATTTTTTTTGATGTAATAAACATTTGAGTTCGTAGTTTATTATCATATTAACTATTTACAATTCCTCTTTCATATTGGTATGAATATTTCATGATTTAATTTTTTTTTATTTTTTTAATATTTTATTACTTATTAGTATTATTTTTAATGTCTGCTTATTTTAGTAATATTACTTTTAATATTTTATATTTATTGTAAATATTGAGAAGTTTATAATTTTATAATTTTATTAATATTAATAATATTAATATTATTTTTTCATAAATATGTAAGTTTATTTTAATAATAATAATATTATATTAATTTTTTATATTATTAATATTAGTACTATTATTATTATTTTCTGATATTAATATTTCATAATATATAATATTATATTATTTATATTCATATTATTATTATTTTTTGATATTAATATTTCATAATTATATTATATATATTTTTTATTATTAATATTATAATAATATAATTTCTTTATATTATTAATATTAATATTATTATTATATACATAATTTAATAATAATAATATTATATTATTTTTTTATATTATTAATATTAGTATTATTATATTATTTATATTCATATTATTATTATTTTATATTAATATTTCATAATTATATTTTATATATTTTTTTATTTATATTATTATTATTTTTATATAATATTATATGATTTGTATTAATTATTATTATTTTTTTATTTTTTTTAGTATTTGCGACAGGATTTCCCGTCATAAATTTTTTTTACTCTAACATTTGCGACGGGAAGAATACCCGTCGTAAAAACATTTCTGCGACGGTCCGTCACAAATACCTTCGTCACAAATATTTTTTTAATTTCTCATTTGCGATGGGTCAGAAACCCGTCACAACTAATATATCTGCGATGACCCGTCGCAAATATCTTTTTTATATATAAATGAAAACCCATTTGCGATGGGGGATAAATACCGTCACAAATATTATTTTTGCGACGGGACCGCCGCAACAACACCTATTTGCGACACTATTTTCGGCAACGAGCGATTTGCGACGGAGCCCCGTCGCAAAAGGCCTTTTGTGACGGGATCCCGTCGCAAATCGCCCGTCACAAATATTCCGTTTTCCTGTAGTGCTAGCACTAATAAAAGGTTCACCTGATTTTATAAATGAACCATAACAGTCCCCTCCTTCATTTGCACACCACAAGATCTCATAGAAGCTGACCCATGCACCGCCGGCCCCTCCTCTACCCTGACCTCATATCTACTATTGTCGACCCCTCCTCCACCACGAATCCTCCTCCGCCATGAACCCTCCTCCGTAAACCCACCTCTCTCGCGACTCCTCCTTTGCCATGAAACCACCTCCATTGTGAACCCACCTCCGCTATGAACCCTCCTCTATCGCGAACCCACCTTCGCTATGAAGCCCTTCACGACCTCTGCTATCACCGCCACCACCACCTATGCCAACTTCGCCACTGTCAAAACCCTATTGTTGCCGCTAGTATTCCATTTTTTCCACATTATTATGAATTCATAATATATAGATTGATTTTGGTTCAACTGATTTCATGGAATCAATGGATTAAAATTCGATAGATGGATCCCCATCCCTAATATATAGATAGATTTTGGCATTTAATGGGTCGTTGGCTATGGTGTTTGAATTTTTTTGAGTGAGGCGATGGAGATGACACTCATATTGTGGGGAGTTACATATTGGTTACAGGGGTGTTACCTTCATGTTAAAAGGGTTTTAGGTGTTTGGAACTGTCCGTTGAGGTAAATGTCTAAATTCTATAGTTAATTCTCATTGGAAATCAGTTATGGTGGATGATCAAGGTGAGTGTCGGCTTCGGGCTTGTGGTGATTGTGTCAGAGGTGTGTCAGTGGTGTGGTAGGGTACAACTACAGTTTTGAGTTAGTAGAGGATGTTATAGTGAAATCTTGTTGGGGTTCAGGTATGGACTCTAGTGGGCATGTTTTAGTTGTTTTGGAATGCCTCTAGGTGTGAGGACATTTTGATCAGGTGAGATGGTGAGGGACTGACAATTAGAGCCGAGATTTTTTGGGATGAGTTAGATAAGGATAGTCTGACTGGGGTTATCACATAATGTTGGTGTGGAAGGTTGCAAGCTATGTTCGGTGTGTCATTTTTGGAATGAAAGGCACGTTTTGGGTTTGAGTGGGATTTCAATGAAAAGATGATATGTTCTTTGTTTGTGGAAGTATGGTGGGTATGCATCCACTTAGGTGGGTTTTTGATGATGAGGATGGGTTTTGATGGTGATTGGAATTCTCAGGAATGTTATGTAATGGTTAGTTGGAAACTATGTCGAGTGAATTTTAGGAGCATGAGTTCAGGGTTCTTTTATTATTTTTAACTGGAGGATGTGCTAATAATTGGAAGTTATTAGTGATAAGTTGAGTCTTATTATGGAGAAAAGCATAACTATGATAGGTGATTGGGTAATAACAAAATTCTATGTTTTGTTTAGATGGACCTAGGAAGGCACTGTCTTGGTATTTGAATTTTGATAATGGGAATTGGCTTGGGGGTTTTGGCTAGTTGAGTTCCTTAAGTTGAATGTTATGCCTTGGATGTGTTTCAGACATTTATAAATGGAACAAGGCCATTTTTGATAACTGGTGACCATCATTGGTCAGGTGATGTTTATGTATGACCAAAAAGAATTCACAAGAATGAGAAGTATTATGGTGGGGATGTTGAAAGAACTCGTGTTCACTAGAACTAAAAATTTATAAAGGATGTTGAATTTTCATTTACTGCATGGGTCAAATTTTTAATTGAGACTCAGAATGAAAATCCTAGATTTTTAATTCCTCAAAGTGTTATTTTGATATGAGGAATAAGGATTAAGAGGTAGATTGGGTGTTTTGGTAAGGGTTTGAGGCTTCAGATTAAGTTTCAATAATTTTGAAGTTTTCTAGAAAGGAGGCATGGTTTGGTGTGAATGATTTAGGAGGAACCATGTGAAACCTTGATTATCAAGAGGTTTTCAATTAATTTTGAACTAATAATGGTTTTGTTTCATGGTTACCACATGGTTGATGAAAGAATTTGTGGGGTTCAAGGGGAAACCACACAGGGATGAGGACGGTATGGGACCAGGCATACAACCTGTGAATGGTTTTAGACAAATTGTGCAGTCAGTCAAATCACCCATCACATTAGCCTTCATGAATCTCTTGCAGACAATCCCCCTTAACTTCTCAATAAATGAAATAATAAGAAAACTGAATCTTTTTCCCATAATCCATGATGTATGATTACTCGATCAATGCATAATTACATAGTGATTATTATTCCGTTTAACAACAATTTTTTAATGTCCTTGTAATATAATTCACATTAATAGGTTATAATAGTTTTCCACTATAACGAGAAACTACATATTCCATAAAGATATTCTTAAATAAATATAATATATAGTCTAGATACATCTATCTTACATGACATAGATTATGGTTGATTATCAGGTGATGAAGTCTCATATGAAATTGATACATCTTCTCATGGAGTTTACACTCAGTGATCTCTAAGAATAATAGTCCCAAAAAAAAGACCCACTAATAGGAATTCCATGTGTTTTATGTGTCATTTGATATTACTATATGAAAAAATGTTTATTTTCCCTAAAACTAAATTTTTTGGTTTGTCTTATAGTTTTATATTTTATAAAATGTTGGTTATTTTTTATTCATGTATCTTTTATAAAGTGCCTCTCTTGGGATTTATGTCTTTGTGAAAATGCCTAAGTGCCTCTTTTAAAATTATTCAAGTGTTTTGAAATGTTTCTTAAAAAATTATATGTGTTCAACATATGATTTTTTGGTTTTCAATATATTTAAAATGATTTAAACACTTGGAATGGACTTAGGTTTCCTTCCAACTATTTTTCAACTCACCCAATTGGCATTAATAAAGGGATATGAATGTTTTGAAAGCGTATATAATGTTTGTTTCATTTTAACAAGGGGTGTGTGAAGTTTTAAATTAAAATGTGTAATATATAGATGGGTTTCATTCAATTTAAATGATTAAGACTGTTGGGTCATGAAGTTTCCTTGAATGCTTAAAAAAAGGAATTGTGGTTTTGTGAAAGTGTGATTAGAATTGATTGGTTTATTTTAAAAAGGCTATGTTATTTAAATAGGAATTTGTTTAAATGGTTGGTTTTTAATGGGATTTAAAATTTGATTTTATAAATAGTTTTCAAAAGACATCTGAAATATAGTTCTTCTACTATATTTTAACTTTATATTTTTATATAATTAGGAAATCCAATACATTATATAGGTAAGACAAGTAGATCGATAATAACACCATGTAAAGGGAATGTCCCTAACTCTATCAAACCCATAGGATACCCATCGTGACCTCACTCCCAAAAAAGGTGAATTAATATTTAACCCTATTGTAACTCTTAAACCTACTTTGCATCCAACACCACCTATATGGTTTAAATTAGGTGGACCCTTGTTTGATATGTCTATTTAGGTCTTTTCCCTCAGAGGTACGTGATTTATTATTAATATGAAATGCTTAATTCTTATTCATGGATATGAAAATGGTCTATTTCTTTATGTGGATAAATTTCTCTTAGTTGGACCAATGAAGGAAAGTCTAGAAGATATGAAGATTGATTTATCTAGGAGATTCCAAATGATAGACCTTGGTTTTGGAAAGTGGATATTGGGGAAAAATATTGAAAGAGACTTAAAGTATATAACTTTTTTTATACTTGGTTAATTTTTATATCAATGTTTTTTTTCATTTATTATGTTAAATATTAATATTTTTGAATCAAATAGAATGGATATGAATAAAGAATGGATGGATTCCAATTGTCTGATAAACGTGTATGAAGATGGAGTGAAAGAGTTCACCGACTTTGCAAAAGATCATGCATACAACCCTTCTCAAATCCTTTTTCCATGTTTACACTATTTTTATTCAATAAAAATTAGTCTATTGGGGTTAGAAGAATACTTGATCTATCACAAAATAGATTGGAGTTATAAATGTTGGAATAAACATGGGGAAAAAGTGAATGTAGCTAGTAGCTGGGATAACACTGTGTTTTATGAATTATCTGATATGATTACAAGTGTGGATAATGAAGAAGACCATATCGAGGATGTGATTATAGATGTGAATGATGATGAATATCATATTGAGAAAATTATAAGGACAGTTGAAGATAAACTTCATGATTTCCCAAAATTGTTTGAGAAGTTAAAGAGTTGTGCAAAGATGTCATTGTACGCTAGTTGCACTAAATATACAACATTGTCAGCTGTCCTAAAGTTGTATAATTTAAAAGTAGGAAACAGATGGAGTGACACCAGTTTAACAGAACTACTTACTCTATTGAATGACATGATCCCAGAAGATAATGAGATCTCGAGCTGAACATACGATGCCAAATGAATACTATGTTTGATGAGTATAATCTCTAAAAGAATACACACCTGCATGAATTATTGTATATTATTTATCAAGGACCATAAATAAATTATAGAATTCCCAAAGTGTGTATATTCTCAATATAGGAAAGATGAATCCATTCCTACAAAATTTTTATGGTACTTTCTAATCATTCCAAGGTTTAGGCGCCTATATAAAAGTGAAGAGACTGCAGGAAAATTGAAGTGGCATGTAGATACAAGAATTAAAGATAGAAAACTATGTCACCCAACTAACTCTCCTCAGTGGAAGATAATTGATCATGAGTATCCTAAATTTTGAAATTAGCTGAGAAACCTTCATCTTGTATTATCTATAGATGGAGTGAATCCTTTTAGTTTTTAAAGCAGCACTCACAACACATGGCTGGTTATGTTGGTAAATTATAAATTTCCACTGTGGTTATGCATGAAAAAAATACATCATGTTATATATGATTATATAAGGACCAAAACAACTGGGTAATGATATTGATGTTTATTTGGCTCTATTGATCAAGGAAATGAAATTATTGTGGGATTTAGGTGTTATGTTGTATGATTCTTACAAAAATGAAGATTTTACATTGAGAACCATGTTGTACAGAATGATAAATGACTTTATTTATTATAGAAATTTGTCAAGATATAGAATTAAAATAACTCAAGGGTGTTTTTTTGCGAACAAGGTACACAGTCAATTAGGTTGAAACATTCATTGAAAACCATGTTTCTAGGAAATCAAGGATTTCTACCCAGAAAACATAAGTACCAATCGTGGATGACATCATTCGATGAAAGTTTAAAAGAATTTATAATACCATATCCACTAATAGGTGATCAACTATTTGAGAAAGTAAAAGACGTAGACACTACTTTTGATAAACTGTTTTAAAAAACCCTTATGAAAACCAGTTTGAAAAATATATCATTTTTTTGAATTACCATACTACAATTTTCTGTACGTCAAACATTTTTTTGATATTATACATGTTGAAAAAAATGTATGTGATAGTGTCATTGACATGTTTATAAATGCACCCATCAAAACAAAGGATAAAATTAAGGCTAGGTTGTACATGGTTGACATGAAAACACGAGAATAGTTAGCGCCAGTGAAGGGTGAAAAGCAAACTTTTCTTCCTCCAGTTTCTTATACTCTTTCTAGGCTATAAAGATATCAGTTTTACAACATATTGAAAGACGTAAAGGTTCTAGAGGGACATTCATCAAATATCAATAACATCATGTCAATGACTGATTTAAAGTTAAAGGGTCTGAAATGTGTCTTCCATGTTTTGATTCAAGATCTAATGCCTATAGCTTTAAATTTAATTTTCCCAAAAATTTCTATCATACATTAACTAAGATCCATTTCTTCTTCAAAGTTATATGAAACAAAGTTATAGATCCAGAAAAATTGACACTATGGAAAGAGAAATTGCCGTCATATTATATTAATTGGAAATATTCTTCCCACTAACATTCTTTGATATGATGGCTCATTTGATGGTTCAATTGGTGAGAGAGATTTGACTATGTGGTCCTGTACACTATAGATTAATGTACCCCATTGAATTATATATAAATATTTTGAAACGGTATTCCAAAAATCAAATACGTCTAGAGGTTTGTATTACAGAGTGATATATTATTGAGGAAGATGTTGAATTCTATACCGAATACCTATTTGATGTGGAAAGTATTGGTCTACCGAAATCTCATCACACTAGGTACCTTGCAGGTAAAGGATTTTATGGAAGAGATATTGTCATAATAAATATTAAAAATCAGAAGCAGGACCACATTTATGTTTTGTATAACAATTTGGAGGTTCACCATATGTTTACACCCACAAATAAATTCTTAAGCATTTGAATCCAACAAGTGCTAAAAGATGGATATAAAATACACATAATCAACAGATTATATTATGATTTCAGGACTATATTTTTAAAGAGTTAGATAAAAATATGAATTCAATTTCAGAATGACTTTGATGGATAGTCGGAGGAACAAGTGTGTATGTATTATCTTATAATGGTTATGTAATTAATGGTTGTTTGTTCTATAAAAATGAGCATGATGAAGACAATACCATGAAAAATAGCAGATTTACACTTATGGATGAAGTGATGAATGTTTCTGGTACTAAGGATAGAAATCCAATTTATGCGAATATGTAATATTTTGGAATCATCAAAAAAATATGGGAGTTGGATTATAAAACATTAAAAGTGTTGATTTTTCAATGAAAGTGAGTTGATAACATGAGTGCTATTAAAATAGATGAATTGGGATTCATGAAAGTTTGTTTTAGTAAGGAAGGGTATAGAGATGAACCGTTTATAATGAAATCATAGGCAGTATAAGTATTTTATGTTCCAAATCATGTAAACCAAAATTGGTCAATTGTTCTGTTATCGACAAAAACCACTGAAGGGTCAAATGAAAATTCAACTAAGGATGACCCTTTCATTGGAAAATTATAATCATTTCATAGTGGTACCAATATAGATGGAATTTTTTATGTCATAGGAGACCACAATTAAGGGATTTGTATAGTTGACAGAGAGGTCAAATCCCATAATCCTTTAAAAAAGAAAAAGAGAGTTTGATAATCAATTTATATATTTTTTGTAATATAAACCGCGTTACCTTATGTTATTATCCATTTCTTACTACATTTATGTACTCTAAATTAAATGTTAAACTACTTATGCAGATAATGAATTCCTAATATGTTGGTGATCTCAATCTTGAGGAATAATAGGTCTCTCAACCTACTACTGCTCACAGTGTAGAGGAACGACCATCTGTAAATGATGGTGCTCCCATTCCTAAGGAACAACAGGTTTCTCAACCTGTTGCTGCTCCCAATGCAAAGGTACAACGACCATATTCACATGTCGATGTTACCACTCCATAGGAACATATTAATGATTTTGATTATGAAGAAATGGTATGTGATGAAGGACTAATGATGTAGAAAAAATAGGAGCACCGTAGTTTGATGGTGTTAGAGAAAATAATTAAGGCGAAAGTCAAAGCATAAAATATGAGGTCAGATAGAATGTGCGAGGCTATCATGTTAACCCAAACAATGCCATGTTCAGTAGTTACCTTGGAATCGTCACTCGTTAACACGTGTCAATTGATGTAGATTCTTGGAACCATGTTATTCCTAGGCTTAATACATTGATGTGGGAATATATTACAGTAACATTATGATATCATTTCTTTATTTTACTACAAAATTAAATAATGAAACATTGAATTACTCTTTATCAACCATTGTAGAGTGTATTTATAGTAGATGAATCCCATAATAAATATGTATTAATGCTTGATGGAAGGATTCATAGAGGATTTCAAACAATTCTAACAAGAAATCATCTTAAAGATACTGAAAGAAAAATAAACCTGCACCCACCGCTTATCTATGCACACCTGATAACCCAAGAAGTGTGGGATGATTTTACTTGCCATCGTGCTAATGTGTCTTTTCTGGTACATTGTGGACAACAATAAGTTTTATGAAGATACTTGTATTCATCACTTTGATTAAAAATTTTTTATTTATGAAACAACAACTGAGTGCTGGAAATAAGGAACGAGCAACAAAACCAGTGTACCCCTACTGTAAAGTAAGGATGGGGTATGCTTCACTTGAAAAAAATTGGTATGTTCTTTAAATCTACCATAATACTTTTATATGACATGAAACAACACCATAATTATATTCCTATGTTTATATGTAGATTTATAACTCCAAATCCAAATCCACTTCCATCCCACACTATGTGCTATGGAAGGAGGCACATGTAAATAAGGATGGGATACTAATAGATGAAAATACACAAAAAGTTTGGAAAACATGTGTAAGTATTATATAATATTTTTTTTCATTTAAATCACTATTATATAACAATTATCACTTATTTTCCTATATTTTCTATCTGACATAGTCACAATAATCAGAAAAACTTATACCAGATGAACACATACTATTAGTGGTCTTAAAGAATCCATAACAACATGGCCACGTCAGAGGTGCGGGTTTTAGGGTGACACCCCTGACATATTCTGAAAAAAATAAGAGGAGGATCAGAGTGAATTAATAAAATATATGAAATAAATAATTGATACCCTTGAAGAAGAATTACAATGGTATAGAGAGATGATTACAACTTTTTTGGGGGGATGCAAAGAGAATAAGAAACTCAAGAACAACCACCACATAGAGATCCCGCCCCACCCCCACCAGCTATGTGGTGATCCATTCTCCTCAAAGAGATGTCTTATATGAGGTAATCAATGTTCTAATAAATTTTTTCTGTGAAATTTGAATCAGATAGACACTGATACCTTTCATGTACTAATATTCTACAGGGTGATAATGACTATGATTTATATATATCAACACCCACCCATATCCTTATAGCGAGGGCTATTCTATTCAATATCCAAAATTATATGCTATACACCAGACAACATCCAACAGGTCATTTGAGAGTGTCAATTAGCATATCCCATGAGCTGAGCACTGAGATACATTTTCCAATTCATGAGGAAGATATTCATATGGTCGAAAACGATTTTGGAACATTCATCGCATGGCCATCACATCTTGTAAAAAAACATGTTGATAAGTAGGTATTCATTTCCATTTTTTTCAAGATAAACCTTAAAAAACTAATGAAAAAAGTTCTGAACTGAGATGGACAAAGAGAAGGGGATGAAATTAAAGAATGAATCAAAACCATCTAAAATATCGACCAACCAATTGAAAAGATCTATTGAAATCACCATTACCCCGCCCATTCTATATCCACATTTACTATCATTGAAGGTTCATGTGAATACAAAGTCAAAAGATAATGGTGATCACATAGTTTATTTTGAAGAAAATTTGTATAGATTGAAATATCAAGACTTCATTGGTGTTTGAGTGTATGTGAAATCCTCGACTATGATTGGCTAGACGGCTTAGTTGTAAATGTATAAATGAGGCATGTTTTTATGATTTTATTTTTCAAAAGCTAATATACTATGTTAATTATGACTAAACACATTTCATTTTTTATAGGTGTATATATGAAAAATAATTTAAGTGATTTTCCCATGAAATAAAATTTGGACTCGTTAGTCCTCACATCACCTCTATATAACAACCAAAAATAGATAAAAAAAGGATGAAATAGTGAAAGGTCTGATCAAATCATTTGAAAGAAAAATTTTGGATGAAAGAATCTATTTAATACCAATGATGCAGGGGTGAAACTCTACAATTCAATCATATCAAATATATTTTCATTTCATTCATTACTTATTCATTTTTGTGTTTTTAGGAAGTATTGGATGCTCATTGCAGTAAATTTGGATACCCAAAAGATTTATTTCTTGGATTCAATGTAAGTATATCTAATAAACCATCCACACATGACGGAATTTGTCAATTTGTAATACACCACATCCAATTTTTTATAAGTAAACATTAAGTTATATGATTTATATTATCTTTTAATAAGGATTCTGTTATGATAGGGATCTGCATCAATATTGTAAAAAACAAGGAATGAGGCCAGGGGTTAAGCATGAGAACCAAGATAGGTTATATGAATAGATAAGTATTAGGGCATATATAATAATATTTCACTATCCAAACACATATAAAAATAAATTACTTATTCTCCTCAATGTTTATGCAGTGTCTAAAACAAACCAATAGAAAAGATTATAGTTATTATATTTGTAAATTTATGAGAGAGATTATATTCTATGAACAAACTAGCATCACTGAAGAGTTATTTTTGAAGATAATTACCATTTCATTTAAAATATTTATTAATCCTTTGTGTATTTATATTTTTCCAGCACTACTATGACTTTCAAAAAGACCAATATTCACAAGACAATATAGATGTGCTCATAAACGAATGGGAAACATACCTGATGGAAGAATGTACACAAATAACATGAAGATGTTACTTCTATAGAAGTAGTTGATTATTTAATATTTATTTTTAATTTAATTATTTTTATTATTACTCACATAATAATTGTTTTCTTATACAGGTGGACTCCTTTGTTCGAGTCGGGGTGGTTTGTTCAAAGATACTCATACTCATGAGAGATTGGACTTTGAGGCCAAAACTCAGAATTCAATGAGAAGGTAAAGTTTTTTTAATATACTATGTTTTTCCTCATAATATTATCTATTTTCTTCTATATTAACATAAACTAAATTAAATTTTTGACTACTCATGCAAAAAATGTCTTCCATAGAATTATTTTCCCTCAAAACCTTGTCACCCCTACATTGTCCGTATTTATCACTTTCCTTTAGTGTTGGATAATCTTCGGATTTGATTATACCTATGTGGTTTCTCAATTTTCCACACAAGTGTTTTTAATAAAAATTTAATTGTCAGTTAGTGTTTCCATTTCAACAAAGAAAGAAAATGGAAATCATGGTAACACACGATGTGGTCGTTATGACTCAAAGTGTGTCTTTTTATGTAATTAATTAATTTTGTAATCATTTTATCTACTATTTTAAAGATAATTTCATTATAATTTTTATCTAATACTTATTTTTTTTACAAATATCTTTTGGGAAGTTATATTTTCCATTCAACTATCTGCAACAAGTCAGAAAAGGGAGAACATGTTCATTTAAGATGGAAGAGGAAACCCCATGTTGCATGAAATGTGAAGTGAATCGTAAGGATGAATCTAACAAAGGATTTATCAGTAGTTTAATGCAAATTATAACTTCCCAAAAGATCTATCATGAACATTTTCCAGAACAATGCAGTAATCAACCATAGATCAATCAGCTGCAGATCAAGCAGCCGCACCTCAATCTGATACATAGCATACTCGGTATAAATCGAAGTGTATGTTTTTAGTTTATAATATTCTTTGATCCTTTAAGATTAATGTATTATGAACTACCATGATTTGATCCATGACTCAAGATTATGATCTATGACATGTAGGGTATGAATTTCTAATGTTAATATCACCTTCTAACATCTTTATGCTCATGTGATCCTTATATGATAATTGATATCTCCCTTTTTTACACTTATTGAGCATCTATGATAACCATTTCATATGTTTCATATTCTTAAGTTATTAAGAATGGTTTTATAAATGATATGTATAAGAAGGTTTCTAGTAAATAATAACTTAATGAGAGACTCTTATAAACTATTTCTTTATGTTTCCATGTTTCCAAAAGCACTAGACGTAAACTATTCTGGCATGGATCATTATGTTATGTAAGGAATATTACTCTACTAAGATGTAATATCTATGTATGAAATTTATGGGTCAATATAGTTATTATAAGAGTAATTGACCTACTCAAAACTGAGAAAAAAGAACAAGTGACCGGTATCACTCAAAGTGTCTCTTTTTATTTAAAATTGATTTTAATTTTAGTAAAAAGAACAAGTGACATACTACAAAATGATAAAATGAATTCATATTGTTTTGAAACTTTAGGAAAAAAATACCTAAGTCATTTTTGATATATAGGAGTCAAACGCACCTCAATCCGAGGTACGATGTGGATGGTATGACTTTAAGTATGTTTTTATATTAAATTGATATTAAATTTAGCAAAAAGAACAAGTGACATACTGAAAACTGAGAAAATGAAATTGGATTGTTTTTATACTTTATAAAAAATATCCATGATTCATTTTTTATGTGTAGAAATCAACCACACCTCAATCTGACACATAGTGTGACCAGTATTACTAAAAGTGTCTATTATCAATTTAAAATTGACATTTTAGTTCAAAATGTGTCACTCATTAAAAAAATAAGAAAACACACTCTGATTATCTTTATAATTTAGAAAAGTGATTCATACATCATTTGTGACATGTAAGAAGTAGCATCACATCAAAATGAGGCACAATGCGATCAGTATGACTCATAATGCGTGTTTCCAGTTTGAAATGACATTTTAGTAAAAAAACACAACTAGCATATTGAAAACTAAGAAAAAATATCCAGTTTGTTTTGATACTCTATGAAAATGATCTATAAGTCATTTTTATGTGTATGAATTAGCCTCACCTCAATACAATACACAGTGTGATTGGTATAACACAATGTTTTACTTTTTATTTAAAATTTACATCAATTTAGGTAAAAAAAAGTGACATACTGAAAACCGAGAAAACACATTTTGATTGTTTTGATATTTTATTACAATGATCCAAGAGTCATTTTTGATGTATAGGAGTTAACCACATCTTTATAAGATTCACAGTGTGGCCGTTATGACTCTAAGTGTGTCTTTTTTATTTAAAATTGATATTAATTTAAGTAAAAATAACAAATGACATACTAAAAACTAAGAAAAAACAATTTTATTGTTTTGATACTTTAGGAAAACTATCCACAAGTAATTTTGACATGTATTAATCAATCACACCTCAATTTTATTCATGGAGTGACCGGTATGAATAAAAGTGTCCATTATCAGTTTAAAATTGACATTTTCATTCAAAAAATATCACCCACTAAAAACCAATAAAACACGCTCTGCTTATATTGATAATTTATGAAAATTATTAATAAGTAATTTTTGACTTTTATGAAGCAATCTCATGTCAAACCGATGCACGATGCGACCGATATGACTCATAATTCCTGTTTCCAGTTTGAAATGACATTTTTGTAAAAAATAAAAACTGGCATACTGAAAAATAATAAAATGCATTTGAATTGTTTTAATACTTTATTATAATGATCTATAAATAATTTTTAATTTGTAATAATCATATTAACCTCAATACGATGCACAGTGTGGCTGGTATAACTCAAAGTGTCTCATTTTATTTAAAATTGACATTAGTTTAAGTAAAAATAATAAGTGTCATACTAAAAACCGAGAAAAAACATTTGTATTGTTTTTATAATTTTGGAAAATTATCTACAAGCCATTTGAGACATTTAGGAATCAACCTCACCTAAATAAGATTCACGGTGTGGCTAGTATGAGTCAAAATGTCACTTTTTATTTAAAATTGACATTAATTTAAGTAAAAACAATAATTGACATACTGAAAACTAAGAAAATGAATTCGTATTATTTTGATACTTTAGGAAAATGATTCATGAGTCATTTGTGACATGTAAGAATCAAACCTACCTCAATATGATGAATAGTGTGACTGATATGACTAAAAGTGTCCATTACCAGTTTAAAATTGACATTTTAGTTCAAAACATGTCCCTTACTGAAAAGCAATAAAACATACTCAGATTGTATTGATAATTTAGGAAAGAGATTCACAAGTCATTTGTGATGTGTATAAAGTAGTCTCATATAAAACTGACGCATGATGTGATATGTATGACTCATAATGCGAGTTTTGAGTTTAAAATGACATTTTAGTAGAAAAAACCCAAATGACATACTGAAAACTGATCAATCATATTTGGATTGTTTTGATACTCTAAGACAATAATTTATATGTCATATATGATGTATAAGAATCATCCACACCTCAATATGATGTACAATGTGGCTGGTATAACTCCAAATGTGTCATTATTTAAAATTGACATTAATTTTAGTAAAAGAACAAGTGGCATACTCAAAACTGAGAAAACACATTCAGATTATTTTGATATTTTAGGAAAATGATCCATAACTCATTTTTTATGTGTAGGAATTAACCCCACCTCAATAAGATGCATGGTGTGACCGATATAACTGAAAATGTGTCTTTTTTATTAAATATTAACATTTTATTAATATATTCTTTCATATTAATGTTTAATTTAGTTCTTTATAGTATTACTAATATAATATTTGTTTTCTTATGTAGGCAGAATATTTTTCTTGAGTTGAGATGATTTTTTTTGAAATTGATACCATGGACGAACATTTTTAAGAGGGGATCACGAGCATCAAAAGATGAAACATTATTATTTTTAAATGTTTGTTGGATAATTTTATAGGTAATTATATAAAACATTATTTGAAATGTATATATCAGTGTTTTTTTGTATATACCATGGGTGGAAATTTTTTTATTCTTGGTGTCACATTAAATGTATATAGCATTATTTGAAATTATAGGTTTTTTCAGGTTTTTACTGGGTGTGATATTATATTAACAAAACATTATAGCCAGTTAATCCTTTATCAACACTGATAAATGGGTTCCTTTATAATCGATGTGATTAACAATGCTTTTTTAGCACTGTTAAAATCCATTTTTCGTGCTATTATAGGGAATATGTGTTGTAGTGCATGTAAAAATTTAGAAAAAGTTCAACATGAACCTTTTGTAACTCAAACTAGTGAAAAAAATCTACAAATAAAATTACATTCTCTTAATTATTCAAAGGGAGAACAGACTACTAAAGAACCCCATTTTATTAGTGATAAAAAAATATTTATCATCACTAAAAAAGCACTAAAAATCTAAATTCTATTAAAATAGGGTCCCTTTAATTAGTGCCCCCAAAAACACCGATAACATCCCTTTTTATCAGTGCTAAAAAAACACTAATAAAAGTAAAAAAAAATCTATTGACAAGATATTAGAAGGGGGCCACACCCCTCCCACTTTTATCAGTGTTCAAAACCTCTTTTGTTAGTGCACATCTCGGTTTCCCTTGAAATTTCTTAGTGCTAGACACCCCCTGTCCTTTATAAGCGCTAGAAAAATCATGTGCCTTTACCACTACTCTATGTTTTTTTGGTTCTTTATTTTAGGATATATAGATTAATTTATATATATTTAGTTACATTTTTTATCTATATATTTATTCATATATTTAAATATATTTTTATAATTTTTTTAAATACACTTATATATAAAATATGTTTTTTTGTGTGTGTTTATAAATACATACATACATACATATGTTTGTATGCATGTATATATATATATATATGTATTTATACATTGGTGTGTGTTTCTTAAATATAATTATACATATTTATATTTATTTACATAAATTATTTATTAATATTTTTATACATATATTAAAATATATAGATAAATATATATCTATTTGTTAATAAAAACACACACAAATATATCTGTATATATATAAACATTATATATAAATTATGTAGGTATATAAATATTCATAGATATAAACACATACACACATGAAAATATATTTATAAATATATTTTTATGTAAATATGTTTACAAATTTATTGATAAAATTAATTTTTTATGCATATATATATACAAATATGTATATATGGATATATATTTAATTATAAATAACACTACAATATGAAAAATGATAAAATTTTAACAGAATAATATCCATATGAGTGTAATCTCTGATAATAAACCGAGCCTTTACTGAGAAAAGATAATAAGACCTCCTTAAATGAGGCTAAAATTCAATCAAATTTTCATAAAATTAAGACACTCCAACAAAAAATTCAGTTTTGGAGGCATTTTGGGCCATTTTTTACCACAAAAAAAAATTGATTAGAATTCCCCTAGGTAACCACAATATTTTTTTTTGTAAGTTTCGATTTGATATGTGGTGGAGCTCAAATGGACATCCAGATCAAAATTTATGGCTGTTTGAAGCTCGAGTCATCTTTTCAACTTATTTTAGATCATTTATTAATTTATTGAATTTTTCTATCATCAAACTATTGTTAAATGACTCTTTCTCAATAATAATTAGAAATTTTTTAATTAATATTAAATTTTAATTATTTTACAAACCATTTTCACTAAATATCTTATACATTTAGTGTTATTATATATTTAGTATTATATAAATCATATTTTATAAAATATATTATATTTATATCAATATAAATATATTTATATATTAATATTTTACTTTTAAGGATATTTTTTTTATGAAGTATACCTTTTATTAGTGTTAAAAAAAGTGTTTTAGCACTGATAAAAGCACCCATTATCAACACTAAAAAAGCACTGATAAAGGGGGTACTTTTATCAGCACTTTTTTTAGCCCTGATAAAAGAATCTTTTATCAGTGTTTTTTTAGCGGTGATAAAGGTACCCCTTTATCAACATTCTTTTAGTGATGATAAATGGTTGTGTTGAATAAACCCAAATCCATGGTAGTGACATATCCAATTTCCCATAGTTATTCTTAGGGGTACTTCAAACTCCCCCCTCTAGTTATTCTTCAGAGATATGCAATAGAACAAGTTAGAGTTGGTGCCCCAGAACTAACTTCTCTTTACTTTATAATAACTTGTAGAAAATACAAATTTATATGTGTCATTGGATGTTCCTATATGAGGACGTGTGTATTTTTCCTTAGAATGCAAGATTATTATTAATGAGTATTATGAGTCGCATACTTTGATGTATTGAAAAAAACTATAACGACAGATGTTTGCGGTGAGGTAGGATACGTTGGGTGCATCATGAGTAATATTTCATTAATAAATAATGTGAGAAAGGATTCATACCTTCTATTTTTAACAAAATTTGATATCTCATGCCCTTTGATGGAAATGATATATCCTAAATAAATACATGGCCATGGTGTTCTTTAAGTAAGTTCTATTTCTAGAAAGTCAAAGAAAGATAGATTGAGAACATAGGTTTATGGCACTGATATGAAACCAACTTGATTTGAGATATCGTGATAAATGAGTTATATTACATAGTAAGCATCCATATGAGGTATTATGTCACTATGACATTAACTTATTTCTCTATAGGTTCCTTGACGTGTTTTTAGATGCTAACCTTAGACTTTAGGCTTCTTTGCCTAATACCATTGAGAAAGAGGCCTAAAGGGTCACACACTAAGTGTATCCAAAATCTCACTTAACTAATAATCTATTATTTAAAAAGTTGAATAAATATTATTCTTAGACGTGGTTTAATAATTATTCATACATGCTAGATCGTATATATTCCATCATCAGTTATTCAAGATAATATAACATGAGTGAAATATTTAATAAATATTTATTTTCTATTTAGTTAATATAATATTTATTTATTTATTTGAAAATAATGCAGTTATTTTTATTTAATAAATAAAAAGTCATTATTTGAGGCTTGATAAATATAGAGGAATGGTAGACCATGGTTTAAAGTATGGTGATAAATAATGAATATTGAATATTATTTAATTAAATAAAATTTAATTTAATTAGAAAGCTAAGCACATGTCGAGAAATAATAATAATAATATTATTATTTGACATGGGGTTCTGCAGGGATTAAATAAATAATGAATGAAACTTGTTCTATTATGTTATTTTAACCATATAAATATATAAACCCATTTATATTATTTTCTCAATGAGCCAATTTATTTTGTTAGTTATGCATAAAGAATTTGGAGAATCCTATCAAGCCTAGAGAGATCCCTTATCCAAGAATACTTCTAAGAATAGATAAAAATATTCCTCCACCAGATCAAGGAGAATGCTTTGGAATTAGTTCTCATAGTGATCAAAGGTAGATGATGCAATTGTAAGGATCCTCCATCGTAGCACCCGAAGATTCCTTCAATGATGTCTGGAGATTCACGGAACACGTGTGGATCACCACTAGACGGAATCTTCACTTTATTCCTACAATGCAATGATGGTGTAGTGCAGATATGTCACCAGATTCATCAACAAAGAAAGAATTCCCAAAAATTTAATTCTTTAATTAATTAAATTAATTATAAATAATATGTGATGATCCTACCTCTAGTTCTAGTGTTATTACTCTTGTCTGATTTCATTGATCCAATTCCACATATCATGGCATTTATCATTATGTAGATCTCGGATTGTTCATTGATCATGACAAAAAGCTGTGTTGGGCAACACCCATCACATGTTTCTATTGTTCCCAAAACCTAAAAGTGGCATCAGAGCGGTCACATAATTATTTATAATTATTTAAGGATCATTATTGATTTACACATTTTAATTTATTTTTTCAATTCAAATTTAATTATTCTTTTAATTCGAATCACAAGATCTGCTTCTTCCTCCTTTGTTTCTCATAGATCTAATCAAGATGATTATTTTTTTTGAATAAAATAAAATCAAGGAACTCATCTGGAGGTGCCAAGGATTCTGGATGGATAACCCAGGAGTACATGCCATTTAATTGGAATAAGATGCCATGTACTTGTATTCAATGCACCATGAGTTAATTTAGAAATTACTCAAACTGCATGCATTGATTACACATGTTGTATTTAATTATTACACCCTGTATTGACCATCCATCCCGGAGCATGATCACCTAGATTACACACCGTGTAGCCCATGCACACGGTGTGTTTTCCCTTTGAGTCACAGATGGTCCATGTATTACCTTACACATCCTACCTGTCTGGTGATCGTACACAGAGTAAACACGTCATATACTCCATTTTCCAAGGAATAGTTTACATGCCGAGTCCCTAGGTGCATGTCTTAGATAAATGATGAGAGACATACACACCATGTAGTTCAATGTACATGTCGTGTTCTTATACCAAATTATGCAGATTTAAAATTTATTTATTATATTATGTAAACCTTGAGACATATTCCTACTCATGTTCATTAAGTTGATAGGACATGCTATGTGATGGGTTTTAATATATATATATATATATATATATATATATCTGTGTGTGTGTGTGTGTTTAATTAACATCTATGTAATTATTAGATATTCATATCATGTATGAGCCGCATTACAGTTTTTACTCTATATGAATTAAAGCATGACACATTACAGAAAAATAAAGTAATTCATGTAATCATTAAGTTGATACTACATGTCATGAAAGTACGTGATAAGTTGTGTATGCTTTATGTCATGAAGAATAAACAATTATATGGGTATAATACATGTTGGGTAGATTTAGACAGGTATTCACCATGTTTCCTCTAAGGTTCATTTATGTACACAGTTAATTTTAAATGAATTTATTTAATCTGTTTAAAATTATAATGGATGAGAATCTCAAGGAAATTTGGATAATAATTAAGATAAAATAATTGATTAATTAAAGATAATAATTAATTGATTTGAGCGTGATTTATCTTAAATAATAACAATTAAGAATTAAATTCTAGTTTTATTAAATGAATAATTTGTTTCATGTATGTGGATGATCATGATCTAAACCAAATATTTATATGTGATTGGTTTCATTTAATTTCTTATTAAATTAAATTATTAGTCGGCGCACCTTCTCTTCTATTATTATGTAGGGATTGTGTTACCATGGTTTCTTTAATGTAAAACCCTTTTTCCCTCACCTACATGTGAGTAAAAGCATATGTAATGGATGGAGCTCCCAATCTAGTTGAGGCGGTTCAAGTTTGGAGTTGAGGTGAAACCAATCCAAGATTGATACATAGGTGGATAGGCGGAAAGCTATAACACAAACCTTAATCGGTTCATGGTGTTTTTCTCCTAGGTCAATGGTTAGTTTATCAACCACTAGATAAACCAACCATTAGTATAAGATCATGATCATACCACTTTATTATTTTATTTCTGTCAATTTTCATGGTTATTTCATTATGGATGTTTTTTCATGATCACATAATTCAATGAAATTAATGAGCATGCAAGATAGAACTAAAATAAATTGGATTATGCATAAATATTATCTAAGACATGGTTAATCACTTAATTAAATCCAATTAATATTAAAAAGCATGTGATAAAGATAATAATTGAAAATTTACACATAAAAGGATAAAATTCATTAATTATATATATTAATTTGGTAAAGCCTTCCACTAATTCAGTTAAAATCAAACCATAGTTCAAAGTGCTTGAACAACCAAATTTGGGGTGATTTCAATTATCAGGGAATTATAAATTAGAAGTTTTGGGTTGACTTAACCTAGTTCACATCAAGGGTTGAATGCCAAAGTAGGAATTGGTGTAACTAAGAGTCAAGGGTTGAGGAAATCTAAATTAATTATTTCAATATTGGGCAGTCCACTCAACAGATCAAGGAACTATGAGTTAATGCAGTTGGAATTTGGAATGCCTACCTAAAACCATCAAAGTTTCTTGGCCAACCAAATTTGGGGTAATGAAAAGGGGAATATGGATCCTTTCCACTAGAATGTCCAAGAAACATGATATTATGAATCTAATGGTGAGGGCTATTAGGTTTTGATAAAATAGTGGGAGACTAATAAATATAATATTTATTTATTTGTCTAAATTTTATCAGATAAAGTACTAAAAATCTACTCATCCTATTCGTAGAAAAAAAATTAAATTACATCCAACATATTATTGCAATCCATAATTTATAAGGACAACCTTATCACTGGAACAAATTTCCAAGAGTGGTAAAGACACCTACGTGTAATCCTTTGCCCTGAAAGAAAATTATATGCAATGGAAGAACCTTTTCCAGTTGTGCCTAGTAATGAGGCAAGTGATGAAGAGCTATCTCTATATGAGAAAAATCTGAATGATACTATAGATGTTCAATGTTTCATGATATCATCCATGTCTAATGATATTTTGAAGAAACATGAGGATATGGATGAATGATGTCTCACCTTTGGGATATCTATCAAGAGAAGGTAATACAAGAGAGGTATGATATCTCAAATGATTTGTTTACAACTAATATTAGAGTTTTT
This sequence comes from Viscum album, assembly GCA_963277665.1. NCBI lineage: Eukaryota > Viridiplantae > Streptophyta > Magnoliopsida > Santalales > Viscaceae > Viscum > Viscum album. Next base: position 346,975,833 of record OY728141.1, read on the forward strand.
GTGCCAGTTGAACCTCATGTAGTCAATCTTATTAGCTACATTGAATGCCTGGACATCTTAGGGATTAAATTCACAGATGAGTTACATATAGATCTCATAATTTCATCACTAACTAATCCCTTATCCAATTTTATTATTAATTACAGTATGATAAATAATGAGAAGAGTCTTTCAAAACATATTACTTTGATTTTACAAATGGATAAGGACATGGGATGTGATAAACCCACATTAATTAGGGTGAATAAGAAAATGAAGAACAAGGAAAAGGGTCCCAAGACTTATAAATAGTCTAAATCTCCCAAGCATCATCTTTCCAAGAAGAAGAAGATCGAGAGGAAGGGAAAGGAAAATGAGGAAGTATGTTTTTCATCTAGAAAGTCAGGCCACTAGAAGAGGAAATACACCCAGAATAAAGGGGGAACTAAAGGTGTATTTGTTATCGAGTGTAATATTTTAATATCTACACATTGGGTATTAGATACAACTTGTGGGGCTCACAACTATATCCAAATATAGGAACCAAGTAGATTCCAAAATATTTTCAGAGGAGAGGTGGATCTGAGAGCTGCTAATGGTGCAAGGTTAGCTGATCTATACATTAGTGACTACCACCTCTCATTGCCAATAGGTTTGATTTTGGTTTTGAAAGATTTTTATTATGTACCTATAGTTACCAAGAACACAATTTCTATATCATGCCAAGATACATATGCGTTTATTTTCAAATTTGTAAATAAAAGTTTTTATTTTATAAGGAAAACATATGTTATGGTATGAAATATTTAAATAATGGTCTTTATGTATTAAAATATGAAAACCAAGTGTTGGAAATTAACAACGAATCATGTTCACCCGACTCATATAACACCCAGATTTGGAATCACTATCTTGATCATATAAACAAGAAGAATTTGAAAAATATTTTTCAAGATAGTTATTTAGACTCTTTTGAGCTAAAACCACTTGATATATGTCATTCTTGTTTATAAGTAAAAATGAAAAAACCACCATTTGGTGGACAAGGTGAAAGGGCTATAGAGCTTTTAGGATTGGTACACACTGATGTGTGTGGACCGTTTCTAATAGAAGTTAGAGGTGAATATTCTTAATTCATAAATTTTACGGATGACTTGAGTAGATATGGATATGTATATTTAATGAGGTATAAGTTCAAGTCATTTGATAAATTTATGGAATTAAAGAATGAAGTATAGAATCAACTTGGTAATAAGATTAATAAGCTTCGATCAGATCGAGGTGGTGAATATCTTAACCAAGATTTCATCGAATTTCTATGGGAGTTTGGGATACTATCTCAATTCACTCCACCTTATACCCCATAGTGGAATGGGGTTAGTTAAAGGAAGAACCATATATTTTTAGACATGGTAAGGTCAATGATGAGTCATGTAGATCTTCCATTATCCTTTTGGGGATATAAATTATAAACTGCATCATACACATAAAACCAAATTCCAACTAAAGTAGAAAATAGAATTCCCTTCAAGTTATGGAGTGAAAATAAACCCATTTTGTCACATATATATGTATGGGGTTTAGAGGAATTTGTTAAGGCCTTATATAGAAATAAATATCACCCTAATGCACAAAGTGTATCTTTATTGGGTATTGCAAGGAAATAAAGGGATACTAAATATACAACCCCTTAGAAAATAAAGTAACTGTATCCAGACAAGCTATATTTCTTGAGAGGGAGTACATCAGCAAAAAGGATAGTGGGAGTAAGATTGACTTTGATGAAGTTGATACTCAAGATACAAAAGATTTGGAGTAGGAACAGGTTCCACAGGTCTCTGTGGAAGAACTAGTTCCTGAAACACAAGTACCATGTAGGAGCTTAAGATAGGTAAGAGAACCAGGGTAATATAGTTTTTTTGTCATTAAATATGGTGAATCATTATTGGTTGATAATGATGAACCTATATTCTATAAGGAAGTAGTAGATATATCAGAAGCTGCAAGATGGAAAGAAGCCATGAATTCTTGAAATGGATTCCATGTAACATAACCAAGTTTGGGTTCTAGTTGATGCACCAGTTGATGTAAATACTATTGGGTAAAAATGGATATTCAAGAGAAAATTGGACATGGAAGGTAAAGTAAATACCTATAAAGAAACACTAATGGATAAAGGGTTTAAACAACATCAAGGAATTGACTATGATGAAACCTTTTCACCAATTTCCATGTTTAAATCCATTATTATTCTACTTGTTATAATAGCTTACTATGACTATGATATTTGATAGATTGATGTTAAAACTGCATTCCTTAATGGGAACCTTTAGGAAGATGTCTATATGACATAACCAGAAGGGTTTGTGACTCTAGGTGATTCGAAAAGGATTTCAAAGTTGCAGAGATCCATTTATGGATTTAAGTAAGCATCTAGGTCATGGAACATTCAATTTTATGAAGCCATAAAATAATTTGGTTTAATTAAGAATAAATATGAGCCATGATTTTACAATAATTTGAGTGTAAATGTGGTATTTATTCTAGTAGTATATGTTGATGACATATTAATTATTGGAAACAACATACCAGTCTTACAGTCTATTAAGGAATGGATAAACAAATGTTTCTCTCTAGAGGAATTAGGAAAAACAACCTATATTCTAGGGATCAAGATCATTCGTGATAGATCCAAGTGGATTATTTGACTAAGTAAAATTATATATATTGAAAAGATGCTAAAGAGATTTATTATGGAATAATCCAAGAGGGAATTGGTTGTAGTGACACATGGTTTACAAATTTTTAAGAAAATGTTTCCTCAAAAACAAGAGATAAAGAGAAAATGAGAAAGATACCATATGATTTAGTGACAGGATCAATAATGTATGCCATGTTATGTACTAGACTTGATGTTTCCTATACATTGAAAATGTTAGGAAGATATCTAGTAAATCTAGGAGAACAAAATTGAACATCTATTAAGGATATCCTTAGTATCTGAGAAGAAATAAGGATATATTCCTTTTGTATGGAGGATACGAGGAGATGGTCACTGGGGGTTATATAGATTCTAGTTTTTAGATTGATCAGAATGATCTGAAGTTGCAATCAGGACATGTTTTTTGTCTCAATAGAGCAGTTGTGAGTTGGAAGAGTTCAAAGTATACAATTATCACTGATTCTACAGTAAATACTGAGTATATAGTGGCTTATGATGCAACAAAGGAAGCCATTTGGATTTAAAACTTTGTTTAGGAGATTGATTTGGTACCTAGTAGTAAATAATTTATCATATTGTATTATTATAATACTATTGTGGTGTCTCTTTTAAAATAGGAAAGGTCACACCAACAGACAAAGAACATACTCCAGAAGTATCACCTCTTGATGGATTTCTATTATAGGGGTGAAGTTGTAGTAAGAAGAGCACCCGCGGAAGAGAAAATAGTGGACCCCTTTAATAAAGGCATATCTCAACAAAAACATGAGTATCATGTGAGATCTATCATACTAAAGGTTGTTAGCAGTTGGCTCTAGTACAAGTGAGAGTCTGTTGGAGTTGGTTCCCTAGAACCAACTTCTATATACTTTATGCTAACCTATATTAATAGTTTAGAATATTAATAAACTAATTATAACATCATGATTGTTCTTTTATGTGAAATAGAATGTGATAATTTCCTAAGAGTAGCTATCGCACTAAAAGGTTATAACAGTTCCCTGCTATTATGAGAACCTAGAAGTGCTATGTCATTATTCTTGAATATATGTTCTATAGCTGGATGATATAATTTGAGGGAAACAAATGATATAGGATATCAGGGGTGGAGACTCATATGACTTTGAGGCACCTTATAATGGTGTACGCCCTTGGTAATATCTAGTAGGATATTATGATAATGAGACCCACTGGTATAAAATACACATTTATATGCGTCATTAGATGTTCCTATCTATGGACGTGTATATTGGTCCTTAAACTTTAATATTATTATTAATGATTATTATGAGTCTTTTATTTTGATGAATTTATAAAAACTATGATGATAGATGTTCGTAGTGAGGTAAGATACATTGGGTGTGTCACAAATAATATTGCATTAATGAATAATGCAAGAAAGGATTTAACCCTTCTATTTTAATGGAAGTTGATATCTTAGGCCATTTGATGGAAATGATATAGCCTAAATAAATCCATGGATATGGTGTTATATAGGCAATATATATTTCTGGAAAGTCAAAGAAAGATACATCGAGCACATAGGTTGATAACATCAGCATGAAACCTGCTTGATTTGTGATATCATGATAAAGGGTTTATATTACATAGTAAGTATCCATATGCAATATCATGTTGTTCCAGCAATAAATTATTTCTCTATAGGTTCCTTGGTGTGTTGATAGATGATAACCTTGGAATTTAGGCTACTTCACCTAATTCCACTAAGAAAGAGGCTTTTAGGGTCACGCATTAAGTTTATCCAGAATCCCAGTTAAATAATATATTATTATTTAACAATTTAAATAAATATTATTCCCATATGTGGTTTAATAATTATTCATGTATGCTTGATTTCATATATTCTATCACCAATTATTTGAGAGAATATAATGTGAGTGGAATATTTAATAAATATTTATTTTATATTTAGTGAATATAATATTTATTTATTTATTAACGAATAATATAGTGATATTTATTTAATAAATAAATATTCATTATTCAAGGCCTGATAAATATGGAGGAATGATAGAATGGGGTTTTAGGTACTGCGAGAAATAATAAATATTTAATATTATTTAATTAAATAATATTTAATATAATTTGAAAGTTAATCACATGTTAAGAAATAATAATAATAATATTATTATTTGACATGGGGTTCTGCTAGAATTAAATAAATAATGAAGGGAACTTGTGCTATTATTTTATTTTAACCCTAGAAATATATAAATCCATTTATATTATTTTCTAAATAATCCAATTGATTTCTTTGGTTTTGCATAATGAATTTGAAGAATCCTCTCAAGACTAGAGAGCTCCATTCTTTAAGAACACTCTTAAGAATAGTGAGTAATATTCTTACAACAGATCAATGAGAATGCTTTGGAAGTGGTTCTCATAGCGATCAAAGGATAATGACGCGACCAAAATAATCTTTCGTGCTAGAACCCAGAGATTCCTTCGGTGATGTCTAGAGATTCATAGAGCATGTGTGGATCACTACTAGAGGGAATCTGTACTTGATTCTTACAACGCAATGATAGTGTAGTGCAGATATATCACCATATTCATCAATGAAGAAATAATTACAACAAAAGTAATTTTTTAATTAATTAAATTAATTATAAATAATATGCGATGATCCTCCCACTAGTTCCAACGTTATTACTCTTGTTTGATTTCATTGATCCAATTCTGTAGATCACAATGTTTATCATCATGTAGATATCATATTGATCATCAATAATGAAAAAAATATGTGTTGGGAAACACCCATCACATGCTTCCGCTGTGCTTGGAAGCTACAGAACCAACATACATATATATAAAAGTGTACTAAAACCATAAAACAAACACATACATGAATAATTACATTGAATATAAATCTAAAATACTTCATTATCCAATACATAATATAAATACAATATGTAAATGGCCTCTAACCCAATCAACACAACAACATGTCGACCCATAATCCTCTAAACACACTACACTATGAGACATCACTCCTTCTATGCATCAATACCTTAAATAAATGCATATAGTCAACCCATACACACTAGAAACCATACTATGTGCATAGATAGGGGTTGTGTCTACCGAACTAGTAGAATTTCCATGCTCACCTCAACTTCCTTTAGTGTAAATGATAAAAGTGGATGCATTTGCTATATTTATGGGTGAAACTTTATCCATACCCAAAATATAAACAATATAACAACAATAATAATTAAATAAAGAAAGAAAACACAAACCATAACTAATTAATAAGATTAACATAAAAGATAATAAGAAATAACTCATGCATACCCAAGGTCTACTCATAGAAATTGAACCTAAAAATCATTCTCTACTTTCCTCAAACCCAACAAGACTACCAAAGAAAAAGGTAAAATCATTATTAATCACAAAAAATATTCCAAGACATAAAACAAATGAAAATAATAACCTATGTTAGCACCACCTAAAATAAACTCTCTCTTCCTATAATGTTATCAACGATCACCCATAAGGATAACTCTTAATAGACTTAGGGTGGGTTCTCTCACTCAACCTATATAATAACTAGTTTCCATGCCCATAGACTTACCTAGAATACCACTAGGATAAGAAAATATCCATAATATTATTATAACCACATTATCAAATTTTATAAGGATCATAATGTAAAGACCCTGATCCTATTATCCTAGAGATGAAACCTTACTTTATTACATTGGTACTATGAATAAGATATCTCATCCCAAAGGATCTAATATTTTGTTAGCTTTTTAAAACTTGATACAAAATTAAGTTTTAAATTACAAATTGAAATGAAAAACAACATAGAAACTCCTTTGGAAACATCACTATTCTCCTAGATAATCCCCGCATGTCAATCATAATATGCATCTTGGAATCCTTGGGAGAAATAAAACATAATAAATTGGGGAGCTAAGATTCTTAGTAATGGTAAGCATATAGAAAAATATATCATAAATAAATATAAAAAATAAGGTTAAGTGAATAAATAACAACACATTCCATTAAAAACCTAATCTTGAGCATAATATGGAAGGAATAAAAGATGATCAAATAATGCCATATAAATAATATCATTAGAATGAAACTTAGTCATGGATACTATACTAATTGAATAATAACATGGATTATAAATAAATAATCTCACAATGAGGGAATGAATAATGTGAGACATTATAAACATACCATCAAGGCATCATCTAAGAAGTCTATATAAATGGGTAAGACCTCAATCAAAACCTGGTCTAGTTTGTATCATGAGACCTAATGATGCATCAAGGGGCTATAAAGGGACCCTATAAACACTTAATAAGTCCAATGAAATAATCATATAAAAGCATTGAAACATAATAAACATATAAATTCATATTGAAACTATAATATGAAATTTAAATAATTTCCCCATTAGTAAACATAATCATAAACTATCCAGAGTAATAAGAAGAATGGTATTAATACAGTACATTCCCAATAAAAATGATCATAAAACATTGAATAAAATATGGTAGATGGTATCACAAGATATCTAACTAAATTAAGAATAATATTTAATAGAGTGTGTTGACCTAAATGAAATTATTCTAATAAAATCATTTTTTAGGGAAATACCCCTTTTTTACTTTGGAATCATTTATTTTAAAAGACGCAAAATTATAAATAAAAAAATTTTATTTGAAAATGACATTGTAAAATTTTAAATTATTCCTCAAGGAATTAAGGTTTCATGAAAATGGGAAGATCCTCTCATTTTGTATAAGGTTTAAAAAAACATTTCATTTAAACTTTGATTTTTAATGATTACTTTTAAAAGAAAGTGCGAGCGGTGTATGCCGCATAAAAGTAATAATTATAAAATGAAAAAATTAAATTAAATTAATATAATAGGATTAATGATATTATATATCAAATGGAATTATAAATACACTACACACAAGTAATAAGTGGTTAATAAGTCACATCTCACAGAAATTAAAGTGAGATGCGAAAACCCTTACCTTATGTCTGAAAGAATTCTTCTCTTGTACTTAATGTCCCGGATAATCAAATAATATTTATTAATAACTTAATTAATAATCTATTAAATATATATTTTATTTATAATAATTTTATTGAGTTCATTTGTAGCCATTTTTATGATTTATAGAGTTTAATTTCTTTGTTCTGGGATTGTTCGTTTCATGGTTTTCATGATCAGTTCACTTGTATACAAGTATATAAGTTCATGTAAAATGATCAAAATTCTCCAAAATTGAAATTATATTCTATTAATGAACTTAAATAATTCTAAATGGTATTATATATCATTTTATTATATGATATGAGTATGATTCATTAGATAAAACGTTAATGAAAATGATTTAAAGTTTTTGGCAGTTTTTACGACCATCATGTACTTAAATTATTTTATTTAATATAATGTTTATATATTGGTTCCAGAACATTATATAACTTATAATATGTATAATAAAATATGTTTTAAATATAATAATGGTTTTATTACCAGACTTTATGGTGGTAATGGAAAATTAAAACTTGTTGTCCATGAAGGTGGTGATTTGACACATCACAGAAGATATTTTAATTTTTAAAATAAAATGAGAGGAGAAGAGGTTTGATGATGGATTATTCAATTAAAAAAAAATAAAATTCTGGTATATATATGATAATGGAGTTATAATTACTTATTGGATATGTTAGGTGAGTAAATAATAAGAAAATAAAATAAAAGAAAAGAAATTAAATGAGAATGAAAGAGGATTTTACTTCTTGAATTTCTTCTCCTTGAGAACCACCTTAAGGTACTTAGGTTTGGTCTTTTATTGAGACCAAAATATCTAGGACATGGTGGAGAGTATTGGGAAGATAATTTGTAAGAATATATAAAATATTCAAGGCTTATAAGGTGTAAGGAGAATGTGTGTTAAGGTGTAATATCTCGACTCAGGTGCCATATGCCGGAGCCCCGAGCTAGTTAGTTATATAACCTCGAGCGTGCCTCCCCATATGCCAGAGGATACTGACTAGCAGCGAGGGTCTAATATAATCCATATAGAGACTATACCCTCTTATTATAGTAAAAAACTAGCATAAATAAATAAACAATAACCAAAGGATGATATAAAATAACCTGAATAATCTAGTATCACAATATGACCAAAACTGAAAATAAAATTTCTAAACTAAAAATAGGTATATTATGATATAGTACGTGCCAAGTGTTAAAATTAAACTCAAAATTAAAGACACTAAAAACTCCCAAGTGGGTTGCAAACCAAGTCTGGTTCCCTCAACCATGCTCCTTCCCAACCCAACCATCTAACACAAGGCCTTTTCCCTTATCCTATCCTACAACCATGAAATCTATTCAAGTATTGATCATGCAGCCCGAGTAAGGTGTGATTACAACTCAATAGGACACCAACAACAACGTCTAAAATAATATATATTAAATAATAGTGTATGTATTTATATAAATAATAAAATACAAGCAATAAAATAAATAGTTTACATTTATTCATTTACTCTTTATTTAACCACATATCACCTGGGTTCCCTAGGACACTTGAACTCAAATCATATACCTGAATGAAATTGTTACCATGATTAATTCATAATTTAATTCCATTATTACCATTCTTATTTTCATAATACATGATTTAATTTCCATGTTACCATTTATCACTTCATAATTGAATAACCATGTTACCATTCATATTTAATAATATATAATTAAATGTCACTATTACCATTCATCATTTCATAATTGAATTCCATCATTACCATTAATATTTTCATAATCCATGATCAGATTTACATGCCACCATTCATCAATTTATAATTGAATGACCATGTTACCATTCATATTTAATAATACATTATTGAATGCCACTCGTACTATTCATCATTTCATAATTGAATTCCATTATTACCATTCATATTTTCATAATCCATGATTGAATGTATATGTTACCATTCACCACTTAATAATTGAATGACCATGTTACCATTCATCATTTCATAATTAAATTTTATTGCTACCATTCATATTTTATAATACATGTCTTAATGTCTATGTTACCATTCACCATTTAAAATCATATATATCACAATATCAAAATATCACATATATCACAGTGTTACATGTATCACAATAACCCATTAATTAATTCACCAATTAATTAATCAAATGAAACAATTTTATATTCACATCAAAATATTAATTAATTCAAAAATTAATTAATAAAATATATCCCATTAATTAATTAAATAATTAATTAATCACATTCATTACATTAATTAATTCAACAATTAATTAATCCTAAACATTAATCTCAATATCCCAATAGTTAATTCCATAATTAATTATTAAATTCACAATCTCAATATCATATAATTAATTAAACAATTAATTATACACTTTCATAATCCCAATATCTCAAAAATTAATTCAACAATTAATTATTCAATCCATAATCTCAATATCACATAATTAAGTCAATAATTAATTATTATATATTCACAATCCCCTAATTAATTAATTCACAATATTAATTAATTCAATTAGAAAACTCAATTGATAAAAAAACCTAGGAATTCTTCAATTAAATACACATAATTCAAATCATGACTATGGGATTTGAATCATATACCACCCAACTCAATTAATTGATGAGTTATATCTCAATGGAGAACCCCAATTTGAAGTGGATAAACCAAGAATGAAATGGAGAACATGGTTTAGATCCAAAAACTAATTCTATGATCAAATGGAAAAAGATCAATTAAATCTAGATCTAGATCCAACAAGCCTAGATCTAGATTCAAAAAATCTAGATCAAGATAAAATAGAAGGTACAACCCACCAAAATAATGGAAGAAGAATGAGATAGAGATGGGAAAACAATCAGGAAGAAACCACATACTTGAAGAGGTACAAATCTTACAACCAGGATTTGAATTGCTAATAATGGAGGTTAGAGGGCCTTGGAATCCCTTCAAGAGGCTTTGGAATTGAGATAAATAGATTATGGGTCATTCTAGGGAATTTGTGGGTATAAGACATGAGTTTAATAAATTTTTAATAAAATTAGGGGGATTAAAATCCCATACTCACACTTTACTGCTCGGGGCACATGGTTTCCCCTAACCACATTCCTTAACCATATGCCTCTTTTAGGGGGTACATGGTTTCTCCTTTTAGGGCACAAAGTTTGACATACCGTGCGCCATCCATGTGAATTAACTTTGTTTGGGTTTTCACGGTTTGTTGGGCCAAGATGCATGGTTAGGGAAAACCGTGTGCCAACTGTGCATTGCCCTCTTTCTTCAATTTTCTCAAATTTTCACCCAAACACACCCCAAAGTAAAACCCAAATGAAAATTACTCAACATAAGAAAGAATAGTACCTATAAAATAGTCTGTGATATCTCTAGAAAAGGTTGGGGTTTTAAAATCTCCCCACCTTATAATATCTCATCCTCAACCCGTACTCTCGAGAAACTCTAAGATTATGAGTAAAAAAGATCGGTCCACTGCACCCTCATATATGATTCTATCTCCCAAGTTTCTTCATCAACACAACCATGTATCCATAATACAAAAACTATCAGTACATGCCTTCCCCACAACACTTTCTCACTATGATCCAATATACATATCATGCACTACTCAAAGGATGAGTCTATATCATGATCAACATCATCCACATCGATCACATGAGAAAGGTCGGGGTGATACCACTGAAGTTGTGACACATGGAAAACATCATGCATAACATCGTATCTCTATGAAAGAGCCAATCGGTATGCCACCAGCCTGATTCACTCCACAACCTCAAACGGGCCAATAAACCTGAGTGCTAACTTGCCCTACCTCTGTATCCTACGGTGACCCAATCAATGGGACACCTAAAGGAATATACAATCACCATCTATAAAATCTAGAGGTCATTGAAATTTATTATAATATGACTTCTGTATACTCTGATCCATATCCATACGTTTTGAGTTAGCTGTACCTGCTCTGATGTCTCCTGCACAATAATTAGTTCCAATAGTTTAGGCTCACCTGCCCCCATCCAACAGAGAGTCAATTTTCATGTCCTACCATAAAGTATCACATATGGTTCCATTTGAATAGTTTATTGATAACTGTTGTTATAAAAAAATTCACTTGTTCCAAATACTTCTCCCAAGACCCACCAAAGTCAAGAACACATGATCACAACATATCCTCAAGAACCTATATAGTACGTTCCGACTTCCCATATATATTTGGGTGGAATACCATACTTAGTAAAACCTATGTACCAAGAGTCATATGTAAGACCTACCAAAATAACAAATTAAATCACAAGTCACGATATGAAAATATAGTCTATGGAACCCCATGCAGACAAACCATCTATCTAACACATTGTTCTCCCAACTAATCTACTGAGAAAGTCTCCTATATAGGAAATAAATTCTATACCCTTTTAAAACAACCTATAATAACCCATATAACACCATTATTTTAAGTTGTATTCAGTAGAATCACCAAAAAATCCATGTTAACATCGTACCACTTCCATTTCGGAATGGTCAATGACTAAAAAAAACCACTAGGTCATTGATGCTCAACCTTCACCTACTGGTAGGTGTAGCCTCATGTCACAGACCCTACTATCTCCTTTTTCATGCCCAACCAACAAAACTATTGTCATAGGTCATGATACATTTTGGTCACACCCATATATACCACCCACTTCAAGACATAAAACTCACATAAAATCCTCCCACATACTCGAAGTTACTACAACCCAATTCCTAACATATATGATCTCATCCTCATCTATAGTCTAATATGAAGGTGACTCCCCACCTTCAAGGATTTCTCTCATGGTCAAAAACTCTGAATCCTCATACTGTCTTTCTCGAATATATCTCAGAAGTGCAGAATCCATTGAAACTAATATGAGAGTCATATACTCTTGACTCTCTTGAACAACAATGTGCATCTTATCCAGTAAAGTCATCATATTTGACTCAACACTAAACCCATCCCAAATGACCCGAATGCCTTCATTTTTATTGATTTTTTTGATAACCCCCCTTTCAAGGGATGAGGGGGAACCCTTACAAGGTTTATAGGCTCAGAGATTACATGGCCCGTAGGCTTAGGAGATTACATGACCCAAAGGTATTAGGGAATTCAACCAGACTATCTACAAGGAACTTCCCCTCCCTAGCATCTGCATCATGATAGTATCTCTCCACCTTCGCATGGCCGTTTGGATAGGTTTCCCATGCAAGCACAGGCTGGTCCCGATGGCATAGCCATACCCTCTCATTCTGAAAAATTCATTTGGCTCTGCTCTAGTGAGTACACCTGCTCTGAATCCTCTTCTGGGGCTGCTCCTTTTTTGTAGTGTGTCTGGGGAAACTGCATGTGGCCCTAAGGCCTTGAGGTGGCCCGAAGGCCTTAAAGGTGTCTCGAAAGCCCTATTGACCTGAAGGCATGGGTGTCCTGAAATCCTTAAGGACTCCAAGCCCAAACCGGTGGCCCAAGGTGAATAGTTCTAGCTACTACAGTACCGAACAGTAGCTTCTATAGTAACTGCTATAGTGCCTGCTACAGTACCCGAATAGTGTACAGTTTTCTACAGTTTCTGTACAGTGTGCAGTTCTGATACAGTACCTGCACAGTATACAGTTCTGCTACATTACTGCTACTGTGCCTGCTATAGTACCTTCTACAGTACTGCTATAGTACCCCCAGAAATATTCCTCTACCTAGTTTTGAACCTGGGTCTCGTTGATGCACTTAATGATACCTCACCAACTGGGATGAGGCTCATGTGCATCAACACTAGACCCATGAACAACATGAGTTTGAGTTTTACTAATCAACGTGTCAGCCACACTATTTACCTTCTTGGGCATATATGCTATCTCAAAATCGAATGAATACATATACTCAACCCATATCCACTTCCAAAGATTCAAATATTGTTGTGAAAAGATATACTTTTAACTCTTATGATCAGTATATATAGCAAACTTCTCACCTAAAAAATAAGGCCACTAACACTTTAAAGAATAAAACTCTATAACCAACTTTAGGTCTTGCATAGGGTAGTTTCACTCATGTGGCCTTAACTACCGAGATCTATATGCCACAACTCAATCTACCTACACCAACACTACTTCAAGTATAATCACAGAAACATAAAAAATCACAGTATACTCCTCACCCGGCTTAGGTAGGATAAAAATTGGTGCCAATGTCAAATGATTATTCAGCTCCTAGAAGGAATCCTCACATGATCCTGACTATTCAAAATTTACCCCCTTCTTGGTTAAGCACTAAAGTGACGTTTCCAATCAGAAAAAGTCCCAGATTAATCTCTGATAATATCCTACCAACCCTAGAAAACTATGAATATCAAATATGTTATTGGGATATTCCCAAGAAACTACTGCCTGAACATTCTTTTGGTCTACCGACACACCTTCCTCTGAGATGATGTGAACCCAGAAGTGTACCTAATCAATCAAAAACTGACACTTAGATAGCTTGGAGTAGAGCTGATTCTCTCTCAATGTACTCATGATGATTTTAAGATGTTGGTAATGATCGTCATGAGTCCTGGAGTACACCAAGATGTCATCATAAAACACTACAACAAAATAATCCAATTACGAATGGAATATTATATTTATCAAGTCCATAAACACTGTTGGAAAATTCATCAACCCAAACAACATTATGATGACCTCATATAGGCCATACCTAATTCTGAAATCCTTTCATTATAACACCCCGAGATTTTATGAATTCCTTTTAATTTCATTGATGTCTTGTGTTGTACGCAACACCAAAAGGATATTTCACTACACGCATCCATAAATTGGCTTGAATTACATGCAATTACGACCTTCCACGATAGCGTGTGTTGTACGCAATACCGAGTTTCACTAAACAAGATATTACTATAATATTATTATGAAATAGCCGTAATGAATAATAATACCCACTTTTTGAAATTTTATAAATTTTATCTTTCGAAATGGAATTCATTTTTGTATTCTGAATATCTAAATTATCCTAGAGTGATTTTTTGGTATTTTTCTAAAAACTTTCAATTTTTGATGAATAGTGAAAACACTGGGTTACTATTTAAAAAACTGACTTTTTATTTAAATAATTATTTATTCTATTTAAATTTATTTTAGGTCAAAATTGATACATAATACCTATATAAGTTCAATTTAATTCATTGGAGTCATTTTATAATAATTTTAGATATATAAAAATTTTATTGAACTTTTCACCGTCTTTTACCCACCTCCTCGGAGAATTTGAAAATTTACATAAAACTAAATATTACCACTTCTATGAGTGGAATTTCAAATATATGAGAGACACGGTTAATATCAAGGAGTAAAATGTGGTTCAATAAGATGAAAATAATTTTTTGTGAATAGTAACTTTTTACTTTTATTTCCACGGTTAAAAGTAAATAGGGTAATTAAGGGTAAAAATGATATTACTATTACCCTAACACATGTCCTAATTCTATTGGATAAGTTTAATTCGACCAAAAAAAACCTTAGAAATAAAATATTATCATTTAGGTCCACTTGGATTAGATTAGGACATTTATTATTATTTTATTTAAAGAAGAGTTAAAATAGTTAAAATCAAAGTTTAATAACTAAAAAATTTTTAATATAGGGTTATACATAAGATAAATTTGACTATAAATATTCATTATAAAGCTAAAAATATTTCCTAAATAATGGTATTTTATTTATAATTTTTAAACATTAAATAATGTATCTTATTTATGACACAATGATGATGCAGTAATTACCTTATTAATGAAATATTAACATAATTGATGTTATAAATACCCAAATAAATGTAATTTTAGACTTTTGATGAATTAAACTAATCTTATAGGTTAATATTACATTTTAGTATTGATTTAATTAACTTTTTTTGAACAAATAATTCTTTTATGATTTTCAGAAAAATCAAGTACCAAATAGTGTCAAAATTGACATAAAATAGTTTTTAAAAAATATATTATATTATTAATTGTTATTTTATTCCTAAAAATATAAGGTTCGGAAAAATGGATTAGATAAGGTTATATATATTAATAATGAACCACTTAGGGTTCTTTTGGCTTGTTATAGTAAGTTTATTAACTATATAGTTTAAGAAAACAAAACGACATGGTAAAAGTTAAATTATTTAACTTAGAGTTAAATCTAAATGATAAGGATAAAATAGTAACCTAAACTTGTATAAAACCTATTGGTTGAGATTATTTATACCCATACCCACCTTATCATCTAAATAAATCAATTTGGAGATATTAAAAACTGAATATGACTTTATTATAAAATAATATTTTATGTTTTTCCTAAGGTACCCCTCTCCTCCCTTATAAAAGGGCACCCCTTCCCTGTTCTCTTCACACCCTTTTGAGCCTTGAATCTCGGCCAAAACCTGAAAATTCCTCTACTAAAACTCTATAGTTATATCATAGAGGTTCTGGTCTTCTCAAAAGACCAGCTCTAGTGCCCTAAGAAGAAGTTTAAAGGAGGTGCGTCGAGGAAGAGGTAATCTCTTCTACCGACTCTTTCAAGTTTCTTTCTTCTTCTACTTCCTCTTCTTTAGTCGTTTCATTATAAAGTAATAACATCAGAACTAATTATATACTGATATGTTATTATAAATATGAAACAACCACATTTAACCTTCTATTTATCCTATGGAAAATGAAATCACCGCGCGTGCGTACGTACGGAATACCGTCTCCACGCCGTGGTGTAATCTGTTTTTCCACCACCACCTTACTTGGATGGGTATAATGGTGTAAAGAATAACTATATATGATTATTATAACATCATAATGATTCTAATATATTATATCATTCACTCCAATTCCGTTCAATAAATATGGGAAGGATATCATCGCTCGTGCGTACGTACGGATTACCGTCTCCATGACGCGATGAGATTCATTTTATTTGTTAACAATTCAAGAATGATTATAAAGTATATATAATAAGTAATCATGAAATATATGACATAATAATGCTACTGTATTTATGTATATATATGTATGTCATCTACTTAATTCCATTCAAGTCAATAAGGAAAGGAAAACATCGTTCATGCGTAAATACGGCCTACCGTCTCCATGAATGGTGTATTTAATTTCATTCATCTATCTATTATATATATGTATATACTGAATATATATGATATATAAATCATTATTTACATTCTGGAAGTAATTAAATCATGATATAAGTAATAATAATATCAATAATAACAAATCGAAACACATACGATAAATGAAACGATTTTACCCAAAACGCTGCTTTAACATGGGATTTACAAAAGAACGGGTTTTATAAAGTCATAATTGAACCATATATGATATCATAATAATGAATATGATTATTTAATAAGTAAATTACATTATTTAAATCATTATATAGTAGGTTTTAATACATACGAATCATATCAGACCTAAGGTAAGGGATAAATTTTCAAATCTCATTTTTATCCATGATTGCTTATACGTAAGTATTTCCCGGGGTTATGTTTATTATCCATGTCCATGTTTTCTAAAAATGTTTTCATAAAATTTTTACTATTCTTACATGTATGTTTAAAGTCATTTTTACCCTTTTTTGACTTTTTACCACATTGTATGGAAGGAATCTTTCCTTTGGTTACCATATAAGGTACTTTTTGACTTTTTTGAAAAAAGTACGAGAAGAATGTTTTTTTAACTTATACAGCATGAACAGATTTTTAAATTTTCATAAAGAATTATTTTCATGAAGATTACTCTACAAGATTTCATGATTATTTTCGAAAAAATACATTTCTTTTAAAATTGTATGGCATTTTGTGAAAAGAAAATTATTTTGAAGAAGAAAGGATATTTTCCTCAAGAATTCATTTCAAGTGTTTTCTCAAAACTTTTTTCAATATAAAATGACATTATTTAATATGTTTATGTTTCATGTATAATTTCTCCATTATTTACGTGGTTTTATTTTTCTTATGATGAAATGATATCCATTTTTTTATATGGATTATGTTATGATGGCATGATTTTTAAGAATCCCATTCTATTACATGGGTTATGCTATGATGTATGATTTATGATTTTGTGGAACACGAAAGAATGATTTCATTATGAGATGGGTGGGACCTATATCTCCCTCCAATGTATTGGGTAAAGATTTATATCTCATGAGATAGACATGGATGGAATGGTAAGTTAATCCAGTTTAGTGATACAGGACTGGAACAAGGAGTGAACTCGATTCAGTAAGGGACTTTGTCCACTAAGATGGTCTTGGTAGCAATGCCTTGGATACTATGGAAATCATATCATGTGCTTAATGGTTTCCAAAATTACATGTTTTTTTCCCATGCTATTCTATCATGATTGATTTTATATTATGATATATGCCTTACGTACTTCCAATATTTATGTCTTTGCTCAAGATTTTGATGTTTAGATTTTATGTTCAAGTTTTTGCATTCAAATATTTATGGATTGGTTTATGTTCTCTATGTTTACCCTTACTGAGAATTTGAGCTCACACTTTTTATGTTTTATTTTCCCCAGGATATAAAGAAATGTTTTAGGTAAGAAAACAAAAGGGGAAGATCTTTATGGGAGATGTTGAAGATCTTTCACCATGATTACAAGATTATATTCTGAGTTTCTAAATACACTAAACTATTACGGTCCTTCGGTGTTTGTTTTTGTTATGTATTAAGTATTTCGCATAATTAATGTAATGTCCATGTACGTCAAGCTTTGGGTCTCTACAGTTGGATAAGTGTAATTCGAAAAAAAACAAAATTAGAAATAAAATATTATCATTTAGGTCCACTTGGATTAGATTAGGACATTTATTATTATTTTATTTAAAGAAGAGTTAAAATAGTTAAAATCAAAGTTTAATAAATAAAACATTTTTAATATATGGTTATACATAAGATAAATTTGACTATAAATATTAATTAGAAATATAAAAATATTTCCTAAATAATGGTATTTTATTTATAATTTTTAGACATTAAATAATTTAATTTATCTATGACACAATGATGATGTAGTAATTACCTTATTAATGAAATATTAACATAATTGATTTTATAAATACCCAAATAAATGTAATTTTAGACTTTTTATGAATTCCACTAATTTTATAGGTCAATATGACATGTTATTATTGATTTAATTAACGTTTTTCGAACTAATCATGCTGTTATGATTTTCACAAAAATCAAGTACCAAATAGTGTCAAAATTGACATAAAATAGTTTTTAAAACAAATATTATATTATTAATTGTTATTTTATTCCTAAAAATATAATGTTCATCCAAATGTCTTAGATAAGGTTATATATATTAATAATTAACCACTTGGGGTTCGTTTGGCTTGTTATAGTAAGTTTATTAACCATATAGTGTAAGAAAACAAAAAGATACGGTAAAAGTTAAATTATTTAACTTAGAGTTAAATCTAAATTATAAGGATAAAATAGTAACCTAAAATTGTATAAAACCTATTGGTTGAGAGTATTTTGACCCATCCCAACCTTATATTCGAAATAAATCAATTTTGAGCTATTAAAAATCGAATATTCCTTTATTATAAAATTATATTTTATGTTTTTCCTAAGGTACCCCTCTTCTCCCTTATAAAAGGGCACCCCTTCCGTTTTCTCTTCACACACTTTTGAGCCTTGAAGCTCAGACAAACCCTGAAAATTACTCTTCTCAACCTCTATAGTTATATCATAGAGGTTCTGGTCTTCTCAAACTACCAACTCTAGTGCCCTAAGAAGAAGTTTAAAGGAGGTGCGTCGAGGAAGAGGTAATCTCTTCTACCGACTCTTTCAAGTTTATTTCTTCTTATACTTCCTCTTATTTAGTTGTTTCATTATAAAGTAATAACATAAGTATTAATTATATAATGATATGTTATTATAAATATGAAACAACCCCATTTCACCTTATATCCATCCTACAGAAAACGAAATCACCACGCGTGTGTACGTACGGAATACCGTCTCTACGCCGTGGTGTAATCTATTTTTCCACCACCACCTTACTTGGATGGGTATAATGGTGTAAAGAATAAATATATATGATTATTATAAAAAAATAATTATTCTAAGATATTATATCATTCACTCCAATTCCGTTCAATAAATATGGGAACGATATCATCGCTCGTGCGTACGTACAGATTACCGTCTCCACGATGCGATGAGATTCATTTTCCATGTTACCAATTCAAGAATGATTATAAAGTATTTATAATAAGTAATCATGAAATATATTACATAATAATGGTATTGTATTTATGTATATATATATGTATGTTATCTACTTAATTCCATTCAAGTCAATAAGGAAAGGAAAACAGCGTTCATGCGTACGTACGACCTATTGTCTCCATGAACGGTGTATTTAATTTCATTCATCTATCTATTATATATATTTATATACTAAATATATATGATATATAAATCATTATTTACATTCTGGAATTATGTAAATAATGATATAAGTAATAATAATATCAATAACAACAAATCTAAACACGTACAATAAATGAAACGATTTTACCCAAAACACTGCTTTAACATGGAATTTACAAAAGAACGGGTTTTATAAAGTCATAATTGAACCATATATGATATCATAACAATGAATATGATTCGGTAATAAGTCAATGAAATTATTTAAATCATTATATAAGAGGTTCGGATATGTACAAAGAATATCAGACCTAAGGTAAGGGATAATTTTGAAAATCTCATTTTTATCCGAGATTGCTTATACGTAAGTATTTACTGGGGTTATGTTTATCATCCATGTCCATGTTTTCTAAAAATGTTTTCATTAAATGTTTAATATTATTCTATGTATTTTTAAAGTCATTTATACCTTTTTTTGACTTTTTACCACATTGTATGGAAGGAATCTTTCCTTTGGTTACCATATAAGGTACTTTTTAACTTTTCCGACAAAAGTACGAGAAGAATGTTTTTTAACTTATATGGAATGAACAAATTTTTACGGTTTCATAATGCCTTATTTTCATGAAGCTTCATATACAATATTTCATTATTATTTTCAACAAAATACATTTCTTTTAAAATTGTATGGCATTTTGTGAAAAGAAAATGATTTTTAAGAAGAAAGGATATTTTCCTCAAGAATTCATTTCAAGTGTTTTCTCAAAACTTCTTTCCATCTAAAATGACATTATTTAATATGTTTATGTTTATTGTATAATGTCTCCATTATTTACATGGTTTTATTTTTCTTATGATGAAATGATATCCATTTTTTTATATGGATTATGTTATGATGGCATGATGTTTAAGAATCCCATTCTATTAAATGGGTTATGCTATGATGTATGATTTATGATTTTGTGGCACACGAAATAATGATTTCATTATGAGATGGGTGGGACCTATATCTCCCTACAATGCATTGGGTAAAGATTTATATCTCATAAGATAGACAGGGCTGGAATGGTAAGTTAATCTGGTTCAGTGATACAGGACTTGAACGAGGAGTGAACTCGATTCAGTAAGGGACTTTGTCCACTAAGATGGTCTTGGCAGTAATGCCTTGGCTACTATGGAAATCATATCATGTGATTAATGGTTTTCAGAATTACATGTTTTATTCCCATTCCATTCTATCATGATTGATGTTCCATTATTATATATGCCTTACGTACTTCCAAGATTTATGTCTTTTCTCAAGATCTTGATGTTTAGATTTTATGTTCAAGTTTTTGCATTCAAATGTTTATGGATTGTTTTATGTTCTATATGTTTACCCTTACTAAGCATTTGAGATCACCCTTTTTATGTTTTATTTTCCCCAGGATATAAATAAAGGTTTTAGGTAAGAAAAAAAATGGGAAGATCTTTATGGGAGATGTTGAAGATCTTTCACCACGATTAGAAGATTATATTCTGAGTTTCCAAAGACACTAAAATATTATGGTCCTTCGGTGTTTGTTTTTGTTATGTATTAAGTATTCTGAGAAAGTAATGTAATGTCCATGTACGTCAAGATTTGGGTCTCTATATCCATATTATATCATAAGTTCAAAATATCAACTGATGATACCATGATCTCAAGTCAATCTTTGATAAAACACAAGATCCTATAAACTGGTTAAATAGATTATCGATATGTGGAAGGGGATACCGGTTCTTCACTATCATCTAGTTTAACTTTCAGTAATCATCACATAATCATAGAGTCCCATCTGCCTTCTTAGCAAACAAAACTATGGAACCCCAAGGTGATATACTTGGTCGGATAAACCCATTATCCTCCAAATCCTCCAACTAAGCCTTAAGATCTTGAATCTCTATCGGTTCCACTATATATGGTAGAATAGAAATTAGATCTTTCCTAGGAATGATCTCAAAAGTAAATTCCACATATCTTAGGTGACAACCCTAATAAGTCTTCAGGAATCACATCTCGAAACCTGTCCACTATGGGTGGTAAGATATCTAACTTTACACCTACATCATCCAATAATAGACTAGAAATCTAGGCTGTGATCTCTCTCAGTTACTGAGTAATTATCCCTTCTTGGGCTTCCTAGATATCCCACTCTCCATGGTGAATATAACTGTCACCTTGAGGAGATGTAAAAGTCACTCTCCTCCAGTAATGATCTATGTGAGATCAGAATGATATCAAACAATCCATACCCAAAATTAGGTAAAATATTGACATGTAAAGGATGTAAAGATCCCATAAAAAATGATACTCCCCAACCTCAATATAACACCCCTTGCACAAGCACATGTCTCTAGACAACACTTCCAATGTTGTATCTATTGTCAACACCCTGCTCATGAACTCCACCGCTAGGCTTAAACCATTCAAAATTTGTGAAAAAATAAAGGAATGAGAGACACAAATATCAAATAAGGCACTAGATAGCATAGAATAAATGAGAATAGTACCTCTCACCATCGATAGTCCATCCTTGCTATCCACAAGAGTAGGCTGAATAACATGCAATTTCTCTTACCCTCTTTCTTACGATGTAGTCTAAACTCCCTAAGCTGCACCACTATATTGATATGAGTGCTCTTTCCCCAAAGATCCACATCCACTACCTCTACCACCACATCTAGTATAAATCCAACTGCCACACTGATATAGTATAGAAGACCCCCTTCCCACACTTAGTTCTTTATAGCTCCTCCATCACTACCCATTTGTCATTGGTTTTTGCAGAACCACTGTAGATGTCCCATATTTTCGTAATACCGACACTCTATTGATGTTCAAGGGAACTATATCTGGAAGTGTTCTGACTTACCACATTGGTGACATATCACATGGGAAAGGTCCTTTGTAACTTACCCCCTTTATCCTCTTACTATCACCTTGAATAACATTCTCATAGTGGATATTCATGATATTTAAATATGTACCTCCTGAACATTCAATAGAAATATAAAGTCCTAAACTAGAAGCATCCTTTATATTTCCCTCAACTATGAGAGACTGGTCCACCACCTCAGCAAACTTATTTAACCGAAAGAGGTTAACTTGGGACTTAATCTCATATTTAATACCATCCTGAAAACATATTGTTGTAGCTATCTCATCTACTACAAACACTGGAGTAATGAGATACAAATTTGTAAAGAATCCAACATAGTCCATCACATATATACTCCCCTAATTAAACTCCATTAACTCAGCTACTCTCTCATGTATCAATGTATCTAGATATAAGTGCTCTAGGAAATTCTCCAAGAAGTCCTTCCATAACATATCATTAGCTTATACAGTCCATGCCAGAATATCCCACAAGTGCTTCATTGGTCCTAATAGTAGATAAATATCCAACTTGAACCTCTTATCACCAGGAGTCTCCAAATAGTCAAGTATAGTCTATATAGACTCCACCTAGAACTCGTCTTCCTCAGTTACACCCTCTCTAGTAAAAGTCTGAGGGTACTACAACTAAAACTCCCTTATCGGGTCAGACATGCTATTATCAACTTGTCCTAGGTCTCTTTCCATTAATTGCATGAATTGATCAAATTTCTCTCAGAACTACTCCCCAAATTCCTCATCCGACACTATCAGTGCCTCATGTTCCACTACTAATGGGGAATCTACAGCCATATCCTACTGTCATCCTCTTAACAAGTGTCATTGTGGAGTCATATATCTACAATGTCAAGTACACATTTCATGACACAAAACACAAGTTTAATATATTTATGGGGAAAAAATATACCAAAACAATCCTTTTACCCAAACCCCGCTACATGGTCAAAACCGAGGTGTTATCACTACCCTTACCATCCTACACCTAGGTCATGGTTAGAAAAAATGGTAAACTAATTATTATTATCCAAGTTTCTCACTTAGACAACCATTTATTCTCATCCTTAATCATTTTTAAATCTTTCTCAATTTCATGTTAGGTTCCATTTTCAGTTCAATCCCACAAGCAAGGGAAAAAAGTTCAAGTTCAACAACTTACCCATAACCCGTTTTCCTGTGCATGCCTAAAATGATGCATGCCACAATAATCCTAAGTTCCTAGAATAATGCATGAAAACTCAAATCTCATTCCATAATGGAACACAAGTCAAATCTCAACAAATCTTTGAAATAAAAATCACATCACACAATAAGTGTGTCACCCAAGGTGAAATAATATTCATCTATAATAGAAAACAAAAATAACAACAATCCCACCCCATGTACTTGGGTTCTTCCCCATACATGGGTTATCTACTCCCATTCATGAGATCATAACCAAGGCCCGAATCTTTCTAGTATTCTTTCTTCCTTTCCCAAATAGTAATAAAAAATAAAATAAAATAAAACTAGGCTTTGATACCACTTTGTAAAATCTTGACTCGGGTGACACATGTCGGTTCCCTGAGCTGGTTGGTTATATGACCTCAAGAACACCTCTCTATATGCCAGAGGCTGCCGACTAGTAGCGAGGGTCTAATATTAGTCATGGGGAGACTATAACCTCTTTATCAGAGTAAAACACTAGTGAAAATAAATAAACAATAACCAAAGGATAATATAACATAACCTAAACTATACAGTATCAAAATATGAACAAAAATAGAAATACAATTTCAAAACTAAACAATAGGTATGTCATGCTATAGTATATGTCAAGTGTCAAAATCAAAATCAAAAGTAAAGACACTGACAACTCCCAATTGGGTTCTAAACCACGTCTGATTCCCTCAACCATGCTCAATCACAACCTAGCCATCTAACATAGGGCCTTTTCTCTTATCCTATTTTTCAACCATGAAATCTATTCGGGTACCTATCAGGCAGCCCGAGTAGGGTGTGAGTACAACTTAGTTCACCACCAACAATGGTTTATAAAATAATATCCAGTGAATAATTGTGTATGAAGTTGTATAAATAATAAAATACAATCAATAAAGTAAACAATTTACATTTATTCATTTAATCTTTATTTAACCACATATCACCCGAGTTCCCTAGAAAACTTGAACTCAAATCATATACCTGAATGACATTGTTACCATTCTTAATTAATAATTTAATTCTATTATTACCATTAATACTTTCATAATCCATGATTGAATGTCTATGTTACAATTCATCACTTCATAATTGAATGACCCTGTTACCATTTATATTTAATAATACATTATTTAATTCCACTATTACCATTCATCATTTCATAATTGAATTCTATTGTTACCATTCATATTTTCATAATCCATGATCTAATTTCCATGTGACCATTCATCACTTCATAATTTAAATACCATGTTACCATTCATATTTAATAATACATGATTGAATTCCACTATTACCATTCATCATTTAATAATTGAATTCTATTGGCACCATTTATATTTTCATAATCTATGACCAAATGTTCACATTACCATTAATCACTTCATAATTGAATGACCATGTTACCATTGGTATTTAATAATACATGATTGAATTACATTGTTACAATTCATCATTTCATAATTGAATGCCATTATTACCATTCATATTTTATAATACATGGATGGATGTCTATGTTACCATCCACCATTTAATATAAAAAATATCATAGTATCACAATATCACATATATCACAATGTTATATGTATTACAAAAAACCATTAATTAATCAAATGAAACAATTGTATATTCACATAATTAAATTAATTAATTTAACAATCAATTAATAAAATTTATCCCATTAATTAATTCAACAATTAATTAATCACATTCACTCCATTAATTAATTCAAAAATTAATTAATCCTATACATTAATCTCAACATCCCAACAATTAATTCCAAAATTAATTATTCAATTCACAATATCAGTATCACATAATTACTTCAACAATTGATTATTCACTTTAACAATCACAATATCTCAATAATTAATTATTCAATTCACAATATCAATATCACATAATTAATTCAATAATTAATTATCACCAATTCACAATCCCCTAATTAATTAATTCACCAAATTAATTAATTCAATCAAAAAACTCAATTGCTAAACAAACCCTATAAATTCTACAATTACATACATGTAATTGAAATCATGAATATGGTATTTGAATAATAGAGAACCTACCTCAATTCAATAATGAATTATCTCTCAATAGAGAACCTCAATTTGAAGCAGGTCAATTAAGAATGCAATGAAGAACATGGTATAGATCCAAAACCTAATTCCATGATAAAAAAAACAAGATATATTAAATCTATATATAGATCCAAAAATCCTAGATCTAGATCCAAAAAAATATATATAGAAAAAATAGAAGGTATAACCCACCAAAATAAGGGGTTAATAAAGGGAGAGAGATAAGAAATCAATTAGGAAGAAACCACATACCCAAATAGGTGCAAATTTGCCAACCAGGCTTCGAATAGAAAAGAATAGAGGTCTGAGGGACTTAAAATCTCTCTAGAAGTCTTTGAAATTGAGATAGATTGATTATGGGTTGATATAGGTAATTTAGGGGTATAAGATGGGGTTTTGGGAATTTTTTTAATAAAATTTGGTGGATTAAAATCCTGTATGCAAGATTTTCTATTTGGGGCACACAGTTTTTCCTAACCACATGCCTTAATCATGCCCCTCTTCTGGTGGTGGTAGTGGTGGTGGTGTGGGGGTGGTGTGGGGGGGGGGCATGGTTTATCTTTTTAGGGTGAAAAATTTGAAAAACCGTGTTTCAGACATGAAAATCACCTTTATTTGGGTTCACACAGTTTGTTGGGCCAGGACGCATGGTTAGGGTAAACCATACGCCAACCCTGTACTTCTCTCTTTATTCTATTTTCTCAAATTTTCACAGAAACACACCCCAAAGTAAAAACCAAATTAAAATTAATCAACACAAGGAAAAAGATTACCTATGAAAGAGTCTGTGGCATCTCTAGAAAAGGCCAGGGTTTTACATGAGGGGTGGTATTTATAGTGGAAGAGAGGGATGTTTTTTGATTATTTTATTCATTTTTTATTATTTTGGCTCAAGACTATCAATATTATTGATTCCTATGACTAAATACAGGAATCGGAGAATGAGAGTCCAAAATAATAAGTTATTACCTCATCTATACACCATACATGACTCAATAATTTATTTTTTTACCCATACTATTAAATACTGTAAATTACCATATTTCAATATTCAAAAAAAAAACTATTTTAGAAAAATCCTAAAAAAATTCTCCCCAACCATTTTTTGATGTGTAGATTTTAAAAATGGACTCAGTTTTATGAATTTTTTATTCTAAACTTGATAAATTTATTTTTTAATTAAAATCATCATTTATTTGAAAAATACCAATTTTAAATTATAAAATCTTTTATGACACATTGAAAAATTAATTAAGGTATCATAAAATTATATTATAATCACAAGAAAACAAAATACTAATTTATGAATATATTTTTTGAAAATAAATATTCTTTTAAATCTTATATTAATTATAAAATTGTAAAAAAAATTTACATTTCACAAAAATACCAACACTTAATTTATCATTTTTAAAACATTTATTTTCTCACTCCATGATATAAATATATCATATTTTTATTTATGAGATACCTAAACTTTATTTATACTTACATAGGAAAGGTTAATATTCTAATGGCTAGATTACTATTACTAAGGGTCACATTACTATTTCAATTATCATGTTAATATTTAATATTATATCGTGATTTTAAACTCCGTGTTTTATGTAAGATAACCTATTAAATATGTTAAATTTAAATGTGACATACCATAAAATATTAGGGTGTTGCATACTCCCCTCCATCAAAAATTTCTTCATCAAAATTTCTATAATTTTGCCTTATGAAAATATTTGGGTAGTTCTTTATCATAGTTTCCTCTGGTTCCTATATCTCCTCTTAAATTTTATGATTTTTCCAATGTAAATTTATTAGAAAAGTCATACGATTCCTCAAAACATGTTCTCTAGTGTCCAAAATATGAATAAGATTTTTATAGTAAGATAAATCAGGTCCCAATTATATTTCTTCATAAGTGAAAACATGAATTGGTTCTAGAATGTACTTCCTTAACAAAGAGTTGTGAAAAAAAACACGTACTTTAGAAAGGATAGGTGGAATTTAAAAACAATAAGCCACAAATCCAATTCTCAACAAAATTTAAAAAGGTTTAATGTACATGGGGCTCAGTTTCCCTTCTTTACAAAACCTTATGAAACTCTTCCATAGAGATACTTTCAGAAACTCATAATCTACCACTTGAAACTCAAAATACTTTCTCCTATTTTCAGCATAACTCTTTTTTCTATATTGATCTTATTTGATATGGGTTTGAATAATATTTACATTTATATTATTTCCTCCATAAATTTTGGGCCTACAAGCTTCCTTTCACTAACTTCATCCCAAAAAGTTGGAGTAGGGAATCTCTTTCCATATAATGCTTTATATGGTTCCATTTTAATACATGAATGGAAACTATTATTATAGGAAAATTATACCAAGGGTAAATACTAATCACACATACCTTTAAAGTCAAGTGATCATGATCTTAACATGTCTTCTAATGTCTGAATAGTCATTTTAGATTGCCCATTAGTTTGAGGGTGATAAGCAGTACTCAAATGAATCTTTGTATCTGAATCCTTATAAATAATCTTCCAGAATTTTGATATAAAATAGGGATCTCTATGAGTCATGATCAAAAGTGGTACACCATGAAGTCTTAAAAATTCATTAATATAGATTCTTTTAAGGATATAAAGTGGGAAATCCTCCCTTATTACAATAAAATGTGTAGATTTAGAAAGTCAATAAACAATTACCCATATTGCATCATTATATCCTAGAGTCTTTGGTAATACAGTAAAAAAACCATATTAATTTCATCCCATTTCCATTTAGGAATATGTATAAGTTGCATTACTCCTATAGGATGTTTTATTTCATCCTTCCTATTGAAAAACTAAACATCTTGATATATAATAAAAAATTTTCCACTTCATATTATCCCACAAAAATGTTCCTTAAAATCCCTATACATCTTAGTGATACTAGGGTGTATGGAGAAATTTGAGCTATGAGTACCATCTAATAATTAAATTTTTAACTTAGTTATAGAGGGAACATAAATCATCTTCCTAAATTTCAGAATTCCATCCTCATACATGAAGTCTGCCAAATTCTCATCATTGACACCTTTAATTTTCTTTTGAAAATCCTCATCATCAGAATGATTTTTTATCTTTTCCAATAAAGATGGTTTGGAAACCATTTGAAAAAGTAGCAATGTTTCACCTTCCTTGATAATTCCCATATCTATATTTACTAGATACATGTACACAAGATCCCTTTCAATCCTAATTTTGTTCATAACTTCATGATCCTTCCTAATCAATACATTTACTACCTTATTTTTTTCCCCTGGGTGGTAGTGTATTGAAAAATCATAATCCTTGAGTAGCTAGAGCCATCACCTTTACCTCATGTTGAGTTCTTTCTATGAGAAGATAAATTTCCAACTCTTGTAATATTTATATATATTACATATTTCACCATAGAGATAGTGTCTCCATATCTTCAGAGAAACGATTACAACTAATAACTCAAGATCATGAGTTGGATAGTTCCGTTCATGAGTTTTTAACCACCTTAATGGATAAGTAATAACTATATCATTCTAGATAAGAACACAATCAAGTCATTTCTTAGATTCAATAATATAAATAAAAAATCCACCACTTTCTAATGCTAGAGTAAAGATCAGAGCAATCACTAATCTCCTATTCAATTCTTCAAAGAATTATTGACATTAATTTATCCAAATAAACTTAAACACTTTTCAAGTAAGCTTGGTTAATGAGTTAGCTAATTGGGAAAAATTCTGAATAGAACACCGATAATTACCTTCTAAACCAATGAAACTACATACCTTAGTTATGCTAATTAGTATAGACCATTCTTGAGCTAACTTTTTCTTTTTAGGATCTACTAAGATTCCATCCTTGGAGATAGTATTTCTAAGAAAATAAACTTTTTTAAGCCATAATTCACACTTGTTAAACTTCCCATATAAATCTTTTCTTCTAAGAGTCTACAGAACATTCTGCAAGTGGTTCTTATGGTCCTCATAGAGTTTATATTATACCAAGATATCATCAATAAATACCATAAAAAATTATCAATATATTCATTTAATACTCTATTAATTTGATCCATAAAAATAGAGGGTGCATTATTCAATACAAATGGAATTACTGTAAACTCTTAATGTCCATACCTTATTTGAAGCACTATATTTGGAATATCTTCCTTCTTTACATGCAATTGATGATATCCAGAATGAAGATCAATCATTGAAAAATATTTATCCCCATGAAGTTAGTCAAATAAGTCATTAATGAAAGATAGATAATACTTATTATTTATCATAATAACATTGATCTTACTATAGTTAATGAAAAACCTCATAAATCCATATTTCTTCTTAACAAAAAGAAAAATAGCTCCCCAAGGTGAAACACTATGGAATATAAATCCCATAACAATCAATTCCTCTAGTCGTTTCTTTAACTATATTAACTCCATCATGTCCATTCTATAGGGAGTATTTGATATAGGTATTTCTTTAGGGATCAAATCAATAGAAAATGCAAATTCACACTATGGGGGATGTCTAAGTAATTCATCTAGAAATAAATCAATTTATTCTTGTATAATAGGTATATCCTCAATTTTAATATCACCTTTTTCATCAATAGGTTTTATCTTCTCTTATTCTCCAAAAATCTCATTTAGAAGAGATACCGAAGGTGGATCCATATATGAATCAGATGATGAAGTCTCCACTCTAAAGATAATAAATTAAATATCTTCATCATGAATCATAATTTACTTCTATTTTAAATAAATATTTTTGTTAAATTTTGAAATCTAATCCATACTAAGGATTATATCAAAATCAACGATAGGAATGATAATAAAATCATCAATTAGAGAACGTTTATGTGTCATAATAGAAACAGCTCAACATATCTTTCCTATAACAAGGTTTCCACTAAGAATTTTTACCGACAACTCTATTTTTAAGGTGAATTAGAAATATATAATTTTTATAGAAAACAAAGAATATATAAAGAAATGTGATGACCCAGAATCAAATAAATATTTAGCTAAATTTGAGGAGATAATTAAAGTACCTACCACCACATAATTAGGAACTTAAAACATAGTTTTTGTGGATGCATAAACATGGCCTTGTTACCTTTTCATTTTATAGGTAAATTTCCCTTGATTTCTAAGAGATTCATGTGCATAGTGTCCCATATTTATACAACTAAATTATTTTAGATTTCTGACTTCTTTCTTTCCTTTGTAATCACGAGCCTGATGGTCGTTTTCCCAACACTTGTAAAAAACTCCCATTTCTAATAGGATTGTCCCATGATGTTTCTTTCCAAATTTATTAAAATTTATAAATTATATTATTTCCTTTATACCTTTTTCCTTATTTACTTTTCTAGAGTAATTATCACCCCTCTTCTTATATTTCTTTCCTTCAAAGTCACATGACTTGGAAAATTCTTTCTCTATCTTGATGGCACATGATACTATATTTTCATATGATGAGAATGTTTGGGAGACTATATCCATTCATAGAATTAGTTTTATAACATTAAATAAATTTTCAATATTTCTCCTTGGATTAAATATATAGTCCATAACATTCCTTTATAACCTTGTAAATATGGATTCATACTTATCAACATTTTCATCCTCTTTCTATATCAAACTCAAGAATTGTCACTCCATATCATCTTGATATTCGTGAGGGAAATATTTTTCCAAAAAAATTTCCTTAAAATAATTCCATTCTATATTTTAAATTTCTTCCTCCTTTTTGTTTTTAATTAGTGACCACCATTGATCCGCATCTCCTGAGAGATGATAAACTTCCAAGATAACCTTCTCCTATTCATTAATTCCCAAAGTGAGAAATATATTCTATAAATATCTTATCCATTTCTCATCTATAAATTGATTTGTATTCCCATTTAATAATGGAGGTTTTTATCACATTAAGTGGTCTAACATTGTTACACTACGTTGTTTATAAGGACGCTCCATGTGAGTAGGGTTATTTCTCATAAACTGAGTCATTTGTCCTTGTATAGTTATAAGCTGTTCATATCCAATTTTAGCTCTAACTCTAACATCATTATCATGAATAAGAGTTAAATGCCTATATGGAATATGTGTGTTGATATGGTTTCCATTCCTTCCACTAGGTGCCATTTCTAAACAATGGAATACACTAGATTAGGTTATGAAATTTTCAAACTAGTTAAACACTTAAAGTAAAACTAATCTCAAAATCATAAGTTTGGTTACCTTGGGAATATTATCAAAGTTATTTATAGGGTTATATTTCTCTAATATATGTTTTACTAAATCTAGTTTCCAAAGTTTCAACTAAACTTTCTCTAATACCAACTTAAAGACCTCGACCCTAGTAGCCTGGAGCCAATGCCTTACTTTATTACATTAGTACTATGAACAAGAGATCACATCCCAAAAGACTAAATAGTTTAGTAGAATTGGAAAACTAGATACAAACATAAGTTTTACTTTACAAATTGAAATGAAAAACAACATAGAAAATCCTTTGAAAACATCGCTATTCTATTATATTATCCATACATGTCAATTATAATATACATATTGGAATATTGGGAAAAAATAAAACATAAGAAAGGGGTGAGATCAGATTCTAAGTAAGGGTAAGAATATAGTGTAATCTATCATAAATAAACACAAACAATAAGGAAAGGTTAATAACTAACTACACATGCCATTCAAAACATAATATTGAGAATAATATGGAAGGAATAAAATATGATAAAAAAATAATATATAAATAATCACATGAGAATGAAACATAGCCATAAATAATCTACTAGAAGAATAATCACATGGATTATCAATAAATAATATCATAATTATGGAATTAATAGTGTGGGGAATCATAAACATATCATCAAGGCCTCATACAAGAAGCCTACATAAATGAGTAAGGGCTCAGCCAAAACCCAGTCTAGTTTGTCTCATGAGATCAACCGATGCATCGAGGGGATATAGAGAGACCCAATTAACACTTAATAAGCCCAATGAATTTATAATATTAAAAGGGTGAAACATAATAAACATATAAATTAATATTTAATCTATCATATGAAATGTAAATAATTTCCCCAATTAGTAAACATAATCATAAACTATCCATAGTAACAAGGAGAATAGTATCAAGATATTATATCTCTAGTAAAAATGATCATAAACCATTCAATAAAATATTTTATTTAGTATCATAAGATATAAAATTCAATTAATCATAATATTCAAGAGAGGGTGCTGACATAGATGAAATTACTATAACAAAATTACTGAAAAGTTCTTGAGAGAAATACCCATTTTTACTTTGGAATCATTTATTTAAAAAGATGCATAATTATAAATAAAATTTTTTTATTTGAAAATGAAATTGTAAACTTGTAAAGTATTAATAAATGAATTAAGGTTTCATTAAAGTGTTAATATCCTATCATTCTATACAAGGTTAAAAAAACATTTCCTTTAAACTTTAAAAAAAACATTTAAATTTAAAAGAGTACTTTTAAAAGGAAGTGTGAGTGCCGTATGCCCCATAAAAGTAATAATTATCAAATTAAACAATTTAATACCATCAAGATAAAGGGATTAATGATATGATATATCCAAGGTAAGTATACATAAACCAAACACAAGGAATAATTTGTGTATAAGTCTTATCTCATATAAATAAATGTGAGATGATAAAACCCTTACCTTATGTTCGAAAGCGTTCTTCTCTTGTGATTAATGTCCTGGATAATCAAATTATATTAATTAATTACTTAATTAACAATATATTAAACATATATTTAAATCATAATAATTTTATTTATTTTATTTATAGACATTTTTATGAGTTATAGAGTTCAATTTCGTTGTTCCGGGAGTGTTTTTTTCATGGTTTTCATGATCGGTTCACTTGTATACAAGTATAAAAGTTCATGTAAAATGAGAATAATTATCTAGAATTGAAATTATAAGTTATTAATGAACTTATAGAAGTATAAATGTTATTATATATCATTTGGTTATATGGTATGGGTATTATTCATTAGATAAAATCTTAATAAAAATGATTTATTTTATTTTGGTGGTTTTTACTACCATCACGTACTTATATCATTTTATTTAATATCATGTTTATATATTGGTTACAGAACATTATATAACTTATAATATGTATAATAAAATATGTTTTAACCATAATAATGGTTTTATGACTAGGATTTAAGGTGGTAATGGAAAATTAGAACTCACTATCCATGAAGGCGGTGAATCAACACATCACACACACTGTTTTCATTTTTAAAATAGAAGGAGAAGAGAAGAGGTTTGATGATGGATTATTACATAAAAATAATAAAATTATAGTATATATATGATACTGGAGATATTATGAATCTTTTTATAGGGTAGGTTAGGATATAATAAGAAAATAAAATAAAATAAAATAAATTAAATGATATTTTAAGAGGATTTTACCTCTTGAATTTCTTCTCCTTGAGAACCTCCTTAAGACACTTGGGCTTGATCTTTAATTGAGAAAAAAAGATCTATGATTTTGGGAGATTATTAGGAAGGTATTTTTTAAAATATAGACAATATTAAATGCTTATAAGGTGTGAGGAGAATGAGTGGTGAGGGGTGGTATTTATAGTGGAGGAGAGGGGTGTTTTTTGTTTATTTTATTCATTAGTTTATTATTTTGGCTCGAGATTATCAATGGTATTGATTCTTGTGAATAAATACAGTAACTAGAGCATATGAGTTAGAAATAATTAGTGCTTACCTCATCCATACATTATAAATAACTCAATAATTCCTTTATTTACTTATAATGTTAAATATCGTAAATTACTATATTTCACTATTCATAATAAATTTAACTATTTTAAAAAAATCCAAAAAATTCACCAAAACCATTTTTCAATGTAAATATTTCAAAAATGGACTTCATTTTATGAAAATAATTTTATAAATATGAGAAATTTAATTTTTAATTAAAATCATCATTTATTAAAAAAATACCGATTTTAAAATTATAAATGATTTTATGGCACTTTGAAAAATTAATTAAGGTCTCATAAAATTATCTTATAATAATAAGATAATAAAATATTAATTTATAAATCTATTTTATGAAAATAAATATTATTTTAAATCATTATATTAATTATAAAATTGTAAATAAACATTTACGTTTCACAAAAAATATCAACACTTAATTTATTATTTTTAAAACATTTATTTACTTATTCTATGATATAAATATATCATATTTTCATTTATGATATACCTAAATTTTATTTATACTTTCACAGGTGATATTACTATTCTAATGACTAGATTATTATTCCTAAGAACCACATTACT
Source organism: Viscum album (assembly GCA_963277665.1). Classification (NCBI taxonomy): domain Eukaryota; kingdom Viridiplantae; phylum Streptophyta; class Magnoliopsida; order Santalales; family Viscaceae; genus Viscum; species Viscum album. The sequence goes on from OY728141.1 coordinate 347,011,685, forward strand.
ATTTCAATGACCATTTTAAGATTTAATAGTATATCATGATTTTAAAATTTATGTTTCATGTAAAATAATCTATCAAATATATTAAATTTAAAGGATAAATACCATAAAATCTTGGGGTGTAACACATAACATCTCTTCCCACTAAATAGAACTATTCATACAGGCTATTCTATGTTTGGACATAACTTAGGTGATCCATCCACTTGAAACTCAATCAATTAGTTAGGAACTTATTCCCAAAGCATGATACCTAAAGAAAGTAAAACAATACCCACTCATACGAGACCCCAACATTAATATGTGGCTACTCACATCTCACACTAACACTTGATGTTAAATCAAGAAAGCACTTTCAGTCATAACTCCCAAAAATGGTTGAAATAAAAAAGCATAAAAACTCAATCAATTAGAAGTAGAACCAATATAAAAAATAAGGATTAATATCTACTCACATTACCTAAAGAATATACATAAACCCTCACACCATTACATTATTAGAAAACTAGGCTGTTTTTATGATTTATTTCCATGGTCTATAAAAATCATGTAAATAGATGCCCAATTTCCATAGTTCCAAATATCATGGAAATATGTATATCTTAGTGACTCATATTACCATGGTTTTTAAACTACGGTAATAGGGGCCTCATATAGATTCTATTTCCATGTTTTTTGAAACTATGTCAATAAGGGTACCCTTATGATCCTTGTTTCCACTGTTTTAGAAAATGATTGAAATACATATCACCTATTTTATTTTTATTTTTAAATATATTATACTATTTTTTTTTATTTTTTAGTATTTAATATTTAACTATAAGTAAGTAAAAATATTAATAATATGAAAAAATTTCTCTTAATCTAGTGGTTTGGTCACTTCTGCGGTTCCTTGTGGTTGGGGGTACAAAACCTAATGACAATATTTTTTTGAATTATAAACCTATTACCACAACTTTCAAACTATGAAAACAGTAGGGCATTTCCATAGTTTATATGGAATCATGTAAATATACCTATTTCCATGTAAGTGTTTAACATAATCATGAAAACCATAACAATAATAAATTTCCTCTATTCTAGTGAACCATGGCAATAGGGGACCCTATTGCCATGATTTTTAGAACTGTGGAAATAAGTATCATCAATTTTATAATTATTTTTAAATATATAAGACTAAAAATAATATATATATATATATTTAAATTTTTATTATTTAATATTTAACAATAAGTAAATAAAAAATTAATAATATATAAAAAAATGTTCCTTAGTCGAGTGGTTTGGTTGCTTTTGCGGTTCCTTGAAGTCGGGGGCTAAAAAACTGATGATAGTTTTTTTGAATTATAGAGCTATTGCCACAGTTTTGAACCACAATAATAACCTTTGAAAACCATAGTAATAGGTGCATAATGATGACCACCATACTACCAAGGGTTTTAAACCTTGGAGATAGGTTTCTATTGGCATGGTTTCTATAAAATCGTGTCAATAGACCTATTTCCAAAAAATATTTGACCACAATCATGAAAACCACAAAAATAAGATATTTCCACGATACTAGTGAACCATGGAAATAAGGGACCCTATTTCCATGGTTTTTTGAACCATGTAAATATGTATAAATTATTTTATCATATATACACACACACAGACACATATTAGGTATATGAGATTACAAATCACAAACTAAAAATTAACAATATATATAAAATTTACCTTAGTTTAGTGGTTTGGTCACTTATGTGATTCCTTGAGGTTAGGGGTTCGAAACCTGATGGAATTTATTTTTTTGAATTTTATACCCATTGAAATAGTTTTAAACCATGAAAACAGCCTTCATAAACCATGGAAATTGTCACCCAATGATAAAAACCATAATTAAATAGTTTATATTTAACCATAAAAATAGAAAAATTTCCACAGAAGCTTCGACCATACTCATTAAAACCACAAAAATAATATATTTTCATGGTTTTGGATCTTACTTTCATAGTTTATAACCATGGTAATAGGATATTTTTATTGTATTGTTACTTAAGAACAAAAATTATTCCCAAGGCCCAAAATACCACTAGGAAATTTCATTTACTCACCATAAAAGTCTAAAATTAATTTCAATAATATTTAAGATCAAATAGAGTAAAAAATAAAAAATATAAGGTTTCAAGGTTTTCTTGAATGGTTTATAAGTTAGGTGGATAACCATGAAAAGACACTATCCCCTATTTCTAAATATGAATAGTAAAAATTCATGGTTTATTATATATTTTTTTTCTAATTTTACATCCCCTAAAATTTTATGAAAACAAATTTCTTTCATAATTATTGCATAAAACTCACTGAATAACCTCACAACACCTTAATACACTAAACAAAAATGAGAAATCAGTCTTATTCAAATACAACCCACTACACCAAGTCATATCACAATAATATTTCTCCAAAGTCTCAACCTTAAAAAAACTAGGCTAGTGCATGCAACACCCTGATATTTCAAAAAAAAAAGAAGCAATGCTCGATAGCTTATAAGACATGAAAAACTAAGGTTAAATGAACCTTGAAATAATATTATTTTAAATATTATCATTAAAACTTAGCCGTTAAATTGGAATGTATGAATAATATTAAATATTTTATAAAAAAATATATAAATTTCATACTCAATATAAATTTATTTATGAGAAAATATTATAATTAATTTATATAGATTTTAAAAAATTTATTTGATATTTTTTTTGAAAATATCATATAAAAATTAACTTATGGTGAAATTTTGGGATATTTTGAAAAATATAGATTTTTCAATAAATAGTGAAAAATACTGATTTTTGTAAAACTATCATTTATTTTTGATAAATTAAGTAATTTAAAATTACCATTATGTTTTGAATATATTTAAATTAAAATAAATATTATTTATTTATATTTAATCCAAATAATTACATTTTAATTATATTTATATTAGATTTTATTATAAGTTTATTTTTAGGGTTAAAAACACATTTTTCTAAAAAACCTTTTAAGGGCATAAAGTTTATCCTTTTCAATTAATTAAAATAACCCCTAACAAGAATAATTTAGATTAAATATACAGATTATATATAAATAATATTAATTTAAATTCATATAATGATGATTACTATTCAAGTAGTTAATATAAAATCATATTTTTCTTGAAAAACACATCACTTGAAAAACCGCTTTCTCACCAAATATGCAGGTTTAATTTTAAATTAAATTCTTCCAATTTTGTGAATTTAATTTGGTAAAATGGATTATTTATCTAGAATAATAATAATTTATATTATCTAATAATATCAACTTAATTTTTTTCATAATTAATGGTGAAAGCAGTAAAAATATTTTACCCTAATTATGGTAATAATGGTTTTACTAGGGGTTAAACTAAAAAGATAAGAGTTAAAATGGACTAAAAACTTGTATAAAATCTATTGGATGACCATATTTAGAACTTATAATTTATAAGTCTCTATAATGTCCCATTTTTGGTTCTTTCTGGCATGTGAAAAATGCAGGTACACCTTTTTCTTTTGAAAAATTAGAAGTGTGCCACTCACCTCACTTATAGAAGGCCACCTATTATCCTCTCCTATTAAGAACTTAAAATCCATTTTTCTTGGTAAATAACTACCCAAATATCTTAATTTATTACCTACCCATGACTTAGATCCTATGGTTTTATTGTAAATATATCATATAAATGATTTTTGTTCTTACCTAAAGAGGTTGTTCGAAGTAGAGGTATCATGTTTAATCGAACATTTTTATTTTATTTCATCTCCAAAATCCTTAAAATATTATTAAATTATGATAATATAATAAAAAATTATCTACCATATACTAAGACATTATAATTTTAATTTAACAATCTAAATCCATCTTTTCTTACATCAAATGGGAAATGAAATCATTATTCATGTGTATGACGGACTACCCCATCGCGAATCGATGTTATTGTTTTCATCACCGCCTCTCATGGATTGTTATAATATTGAAAATAAATTATATATATGATATTTGTAACATAATTATAATTATTTAATTATTATATCACATATAAATTCTTAATTTTAATTTTGTGGGGGATACGATAATGTCACTTGTGTGTACGGTGGACTACCACATCACGAAATGATGTGATTTGTTTTTCAGTAACTCTTTACATGGTAGGTAATAAGGATAATTTTAATGAATATATGTGATATATATTAAACTATTATGATATTAATTACATATTTATCATTCTTAAAAGATAATATAAATCATTTACTTTTACCTTTCCACTTGATGAGAAATGATAATGTCGTTCGTGTATACGTGTGGACTACCACCTCCACAAAGCAATGTGATTCTAATCTCATCACTAAATCACATGGATGATATATATAAGTATATTTAATAAAAAATATGGTATTTATGATATTATTATAATTATTTAAAGATAAAATATTACTTACCTTCTTTCCATAATGATCGTTTAAAAATGGAAACATTACTTATATGTACGTACAACATACCGTCTCCATTATTGTAATATAGTTAATTTTTTCATAAGAATCATGAATGATTGGGTTTAAAAGTATAAATTATGTATAAATATGATAAATATTTCATTATTATTATTCTTGATATAATTTAATAATGATTTCTTTGACCTTGTTCAACACAACAAAGTCATTTTGAAATAATGAACCGAACGTCCTCAAAATACACATGACATGGACTTAACTGATTATGTATTTAAATATGTCAATAAAATAAATAAAATAAACGATTTAAGTATAAGTTATCAAACCTTTTAAATTTTATTAATATATCAAATAGTTGATATAATCTTATTATATATAGTTAAAGAACATACATGAAAATTATAGACTTGAGGTAAGGGACTTCATCTCAATTTTCCTTCATCGAGTCATATTCTAATATTATGAACAAAATTTATTTTAAAGGGTGTATATAATTTCTATTTTACATGTAATATAATTAATACCTCATACATAATGTTATTTTAAGTTTTAATTTTAATTATTTCATTCAAGGTTATTTGAATTGAAAGTTATCAAGTGGTAAAGAATTTCATAACTCAATTTCTTTTTATTGGGTTATATTAATTCTTCATTGTATTTTATATTATAAAATTATTTGTGTAATGAATTTTTATTTAATTATGTTTTATATTCATTTTTTTATGGATTTACATTTGATACACATAATTGATTCATTGATTATTTCTCACTTCAATTTTATGATCATTATAAGGGTTGTTCATCTCAAATCACTACTATAAAACTAGGCTATAACCACAATTTGTAACCATGGATATAGACCCAAAAACTGTGGATATAGGTAATATCCATGGTTTAATGGGCCATGTATACTATTGGTATGGCTATAGGGTAAAACCTATAACTGTAGTTTGGATCTGTGGTAATAGCCTCCACCACACAGACCTATAGTCACAATTTACAACTATGGCTATAGCCTCTACCATGTAGAATTATTTCTATGGTTATAAACCATGGAAATAGGCCAATATCCATGGTTTAAACCATGGAAATAGGTCTAATACCAAGGTTTATAACCATGGATATAGCCTCTGATTCTAGAAAAAAACAGCACCCTACAGCCTACTAAAACTCATATCCTCCACAGTAGCTGACATAAAAAAATTAGCATGCATGTTCCTGGATGAGTGGACCCAAAAACTTCTTATAGAACATAAAAATAAAAAGGTATAACATGAATATCACCAAAATAAAGAACCTTTATATCAAAAAAATGAACAAAAATATATCATTAACTCTAAAAAAATATTAAACTGATCTGAATAGGTACATGAATCATACTATGAGAGATGCACCATTATTTGCATGCATCAGCTCGAGTATCATACCACCAAACTTTGGAGCCCATGATTTAGGTGTCTGTTACATGGAATAAGTATCTCCAAAGCACGATTCAAGCATTTCTATATTTACAACACTTGTATTGAGTGAGACAACTATAATACCATGTGGAAGATGCTTGGCCACTGACCTAGTAAATCCCTCTACTGCCCATTTTGAAGAACAATAAGGTGAAACCAAAGCAGCAGTAGACCTTACCCACCTAGATGAGATATTGAAAATAATTACATTCTTATTTTTAACCATTAAATGGACAAATTACTTCAAAAACAACTGGTCCCTTTTATATTAGTATTGATGAAAATGTCAAAATCTTCAACCAGAACTTCCCATATCCTTTAATTTTGATGTTTCATTCTATCATGTCACTACATCTTCATCTTAAGATCATTATGAATTTGAAAAATTTATACATTTAAATTATCCAAAATAATGGCTAACTCAAAGTCATATCAACCATCTGAGCATCCTATTCATCTAGAAGATAACATAACCATGCTCAGAGACATGATATACCCATTAGTGGTAAATTTAAGGGGTTCATTATACATTAATATGAGTGTGTGGGTTAGGGCATGTGGGTAGGTGAAGAGTGTTTACAATCCACATGAGTGGGTCAATATATTGGGTGAAAATAGAGAATAGACTCCCATTAGACATAAATAAGAAGCTAAGGTATTATGATGGTTTATTAAGAAAATAAATCCCAATGTATTCTAAAATTTTTGAAAAAATTATGTGAAAATGAGTCATAATTTTAAAATATGAACATATTTGAGGATCATAATGATATGAAATTATCTTTAGTTGTCCTTAACCTCAATATCTCATATGAAATAGGCTCATGTTGTGACTTTTTCAATCATACGGTGAGCACCACTTTTGTGTGGTGATTAAAAAATGAGAACAAATAAAAATGCATGGATTACTTTCACCACTATAAAAAATTAATCTTTATAATATTTCTGTAAATACCTGGAAATTTCAAGGAAATTTTTTTTCTTAAATACTTTGGAATTTTATGAGTCTGTGGCTTTTGACGACACCTGATTCTGAGGCCCGGTGTGCCCGGAATCAATTTCCAATGTTTAGCCCGAGTACGCTCAATAAACGAATGAGTGGGTTTTTCTATCATTTGAACCGATGCTCGGAATCAAAATCTTAGGACATCGATGAACTCGTAGCGCCGGTATTTGCTTAAGGGGACCTTCACCATAGTTGCGTTTTATACGGGTCAAAAGTTAATAATTGGGCAACTAGCTTAAAATAAATAAAATTGGCGTGTACAATTTTATTTATATCTGAGGTAGTTATATCCCACAAAGGGGAGTTAAGGGTGGGACCCAAAACCACCTAACTACCCAAGTGTGGATGCTTGAGAGGTGGGTCCCACACGAGCCCCAACCTTTCATTTTTCCCTAAACTCCTTAAACCCCCTTCATTAAATTGGAAACAACCCTTTAATTTCCAAACTCTCCACCTCCCTCACTCCATTAATTCATGACAACCCATCTAATTTATGAGGACCTTTCCTCTCCCTATCCCTCTCTTTAACTCTTTCCAACATACCTTAATTAATGAATGGAACCACTTCATTTGATTAGTTAAGTGTTTGAATGTTTGAATTTTTAAATGGATTGTGTTAATAAAATAATGAGGGTAGCTTATTATTTTATTTTGGGAGGGCTTTCGTTGTGTTAAGGAAGAGAGAGCTATTGAGAGAATAGTTTTCTTCTCTGAAGAAGAACAGTGACTTCTTTGATGAAGAACATCGATTCCATGAAGAAAGACGATGCGCCAACCATTCTCTTCTCCATTACAAGTGAGGAGGCGCCGCTTCCTCCTCAGACGCACTCTGACGTCGCCTACAAATCCTTTCCTTGCGATGCCGTCTTCTGTGATTCCCGATGTGCGACGTCAATTATCGAGGTAGGGTGAATTGTTTCAATTTTATTTGAATAAAATTGTTCCTTGTGCTTCGTGAAACCTTGCTCATCTTTGGAATATTGTTACCACCTAATGCGGAGGGCGCGGGCCGAACAAACACGGCCCGACGACCCTCCGTCGTATCTTTTCCTGACTTGAATCGAGAAGCGACGATGATTGAAGGTGACGACCGTGCGCGGGCCACGTACGGAAGAACCCTAGCCCGCAACCATGGGCCGATCGACTGACGAAGAAGAATCGGGCTGAAGGAAGGAACTGCGGTGCCCCACAGTGCCGCACTGTGGGAACTGCAGCCCACATAGGGCGGGACACTTCGGCGGAAGAACCGGCCGGCCCATCGGCTGGCCCGGCGGAGGTGAGACGCGATGCCAGGAGGGCTCCGCGCTGGAGAACCGGCCGGCCCATCGGCCGGGCGGGCGGAGCCGAACCGTGGTGCCAGGAGGGCACCGCACTGAAGAAACCCACGGACCGCCTGAGTGGGCTGCTTATGCCAGAAGACCGGCCAGTTTGGGAGGGCGGAGCCATAAGGTGCCACCGTTTTAGACAGCCGAGGGGACGCGCCCCCTCGGACCACTCTTCCAGCTGTCCAAGCCAGCCGGGCCACATTCCCAGCTGGCCCGCGTCCAGCCGGGCCACGCCCAGCCGGGCCACGCCCAGCTGAGCTTCCCTGGGCCGGGCCGAGCCGAGCCATGCCAGGCCGTGCCGGGCTGGGCGAGGCCGCTCTTCACTGGGCCAAGCCACGCCCCGTCGGGCCTGGCCGCGCCACTTCGGGTCGGGCCGCGCTCTCTTCGGGTCGGGTCATGCTCCTCAGGCCAGACCACGTGAACCTTCGGGCCGGTCCGACACCCCTACCAGGATGGACCCGCCAAAACTGGGTGACCCGACTCGCCAGCCCACTAGGCTTAATGGACCGGACCTGTTATTCACTTAAACGTGAATAAATTAAAGACCGCATGTCTGATCGACGCACCGTCTACGGAACCGGGACCCTATCAATGAGGCAGTTTTTTTGCAATACTCTAAGTGAGTTTTGGACAACTTTGGTAAATGTCCAGGTTTGGAATGATCATATTTCCAACCAAGCCCCTAGAACGAAAAATCCAATATCTCTTAGACTGGGCGTCTGATTGACGCGCCATCTGTCGCATTGAGTTCCTTTTAATGAGAAGGAACTTTGGGATACATCAAATCTGGACTTAATGATAGTTGATGTATCAACCCCTTTACTCGAGGACCAGACCCTCCCGGAATCAAGTACGTTGTGTGCGAGAACCCTAGAGTTGGCTTCGAATGCAACGACTACCGTGCTGGGATCCTCCGTAGGTTCGACGACGAAGAAGACTGTACTTGGATCCTACGTGGGTTGGGAAGCAAGGACGGCTGTACTTGGATCCTCCATGGGTTCGGCAGTGATGACGACTGTACTTGGATCCTACGTGGGTTCGACAGTGACGACTTCTGTACTCGGATCTTACGTGGGTTCGGCAGAGGAGATGATTTAGAGGCTACATCTAATCATCTCCACCCCTCTTCATGAGTAGTATACATGTGTGATCAAAGTCTTGTCTTTCAATCTTTATTATTGGTGTGATTGACTTCCTTCTTCTGTGGACTGGATTGTTCTTGGGCTCAGAAGTTGGAGCCGAACTGAGATTGATGACTTAGATATATGTATGAGCATATACCTAAGTAGAGTTGGTTGATACTTCGTATTTGTATCTTTCCTTTGTGGTTTAGCCTTCGTGGATTCTGTGAGACCTTCGAGGGTCTTAGGGTTCGTACTGAGTATCGTATACTCACCCCTGCACAGGCTATGCCCGCACTATGTTGTATTGGATGCAGATGACAGAAATCACTGATCTAGGTGGAGGCTTGTGGAGCTGGACGGTACCCGGAGGTGGACCACTAGACAGGACGTACACAGAGTGGACAATTAGACCCGGGGAGTTGAGGAGACCATATGTATCCACCCTTCAGGTGGGATATCCAGAGGACGACTCAGTGGTTTCCACTTTACTTTACTGCTGTTGTACTTTCTTTCTCAGTTGTACTGTACTATTAGTTGGGTTTGTATACTGACCCATTTACTTTTCAGCACTTACTTTTATACTCAGTTTTACTTAGTTCTTGCTTCACTTGCGAACTCTGTTGTGTATGTTCAATGCCTTCCCTTTTTAATGGGATTTATGCCTTTGGTGCTAGTCTCCAGCCCCTGGCCGATGGAAGGTGGTCTTGGGGTAGTCACGGAACGGGCCCCGAGGATGGGTTGTGACAAATTGGTATCAGAGGAGTCGGTTCTACCTCATAACTCAAAAATATGATCATTCTTACTGTAAAGCAATAGTGTTAAGGGTATTGAGTGTGGTTCTCAGTCTAGGGAGTCCAGTGTTAGTATGGTGGCTGATGTATCCATACACCAGGACCCTGACCTCTATTTTCCGACTCAGTACATGAAAACACTAATTGCGTGTGTGTTTCCTTTGAAAAGTTTTCTTCGTGATTACTTTGTGTCAGCTCATCAGGTATACTATTTTGACCATGGTGCATCTATTTCTTATTAGGATGCCGCTACGTAGACAACCATCTAGGGTTCCCAAGAGAGAGTACACGATGAAGGCCAACTGAGCGACGAGGCTCCGGTGCAGGGCCCTTTTTACTATGTTGGAACCTTCGGGTGGTGTACAAGTAGCACCACCACCCGTTGGGAAACAGTTTCCACCAACTGCACTGGAGGACGGTGCACGCCGACTGAGCATATTGCATGAGTTCCAGTGGCAGAGGCCTCTGATATTTTGAGGCGAGACAGATTTCTAGGTAGTAGAGGACTGGATGGAGGTGATTACTGGAGTTTTCTGCCTAGTTGAGACACTAGTAGAGCAGATGTTGATCTTAGATACTAATCTTTTCCAGCTAGTGACCATGAGGATGGTCCACATAGTGATGAGGTTTCAGTAATTGGATGTTTTTCCGAGATGGTACCTTCGGGCAGTGTGCCAACTATATCACTACCCGTTGGTCAGCAGACACTACCAGCGGTACCGATAGAGGAAACTTGTAGGCTTAGTGCCTTACATGTGTTTTAGCACTAGATATACCTCAAGTTCTAAGGTGATCCCGACCCAAAGGTGGCTAAGGACTGGATTGAGGTGGTGACTAAGAGTTTTCTAAAGCTTATACAGCTTCAGCAGGACGACGTGTCAGTAGCTTAGTATTCATCAAGGCATACCGATCTTTCCTGGAACTCGATGAATATGATTCGATCAATGCTTTAGAGCTCGGACCTCTGAGCGAGGTGTGTTTAAGGATATTCGAGCCAGAATTTCCTTTCCTCTATGCATTTATACTTATGTTAGATTGCTAGAGAGAACCTTTCTGGTTGAATGTTCATTGGCTGAGCAGATACTACCAGTGATTATTAGCAGTTGTAGAGCATGAAACTGGTGCTAGACTCAGAGACTTGAGCATGTAGAATGTTTTGTGAAGAGGAATTGTTAAGGACATATGACTCTGTAGGGCAACAGATGTGGAAGTAGAGATAGGAGAGTAGCATGAGGTGGTGAACATTTCGACATGTTACAACCACCCACCTTGTAGTCCCCGCTAGGCTCAGGGAGCTAGAGGGTAGGGGAAGAGAATAGCTGCATGCGATCAAGGAGTGTGACCCAAGGGATATAGGAATGATTCGAGGTACGGTCTGTGTCTACTACTAGCTACCGTACCAATATACATAGTTACCAATCATTCCTACCTTCCACAAATCTTGTTCCAGACCTAGAGTTTCCAGTTAAACCGTTGACTTGACCCTCACATCTGGAGATACCTTTGAGAGGAGACTCGATAATCACACTTATGCCGACAGTGTGATCTGACCCTTGAGACGAGAGATTCGGTTGGAACCTCTTGGTGGCAGCATCAAGGCCTTACGACGTTAGTTTGGGTATGGACTGGGCAACCACATTTCATACATAGATTGATGATATTAGGAAAAAAGGTTGTGGTTTATCTACAATGTCGGGATGGGGGTTTCCTTGGTCGGAGAAAAGGAAAACTCATGCAGCATAGGATGGGATCATGCATAAGAGAGTGTTGTCGATCACTCAGGAGTCAGCCAGATTTATCTTTGTGCCAAAATTCTCTAGAGTTGCAGCACCGCTTTCAGTTTTAACGAAGAAGGGGAAACCCTTCATGTGGACAGAGAGTTACCAGTAGAGCTTTCAGGAGCTGAGGCAGAGATTGACCAGTGTGCCCATCTTGAGGCTACTGGAGGAAGGCGTAGGGTACGTAGTTTACTACGACACATCAGGGACCAGACTCAGGTGTGTCCTAATACAGGAGTGAGTGATGATCACATACGGTTCACGACAGTTGAGGCAACACGAGCAGAACTACGCTACCCATGACCTGGAGTTAGCAATAGTGGTCTTCGCCTTGAAGATGTGGTGACACTATCTGATGGGAGAACACTTTATAGTCTACTTTGACCACCAGAGTCTCAGGTACATCTTCTCATAGAAGGACCTAAACCTGAGAAAATAGCGATGGATCGAGTTCCTTTAGGACTATGACTTTGAGATTGTCTATACTACTGGGAAGGGTAATGTAGTAGAAGATGCTCTCATCCGAAGATTGGGAATTCAGCTACTAGGAGAGGCAACGGAGCAGCTAGCTGTGTTGTAGAGATCCTTTGTGGATAGAGATAAAGCAGCCTTTCTGCAGTCAATCACAGTCACTCCTCCACTCCTTCAGTGAGTCAGAGAGGCACAACATGGGGACATTGACTGTGAGACGCAATGTACTCAGATTTCCACTGGGTAGGTTCTTGATGGATTTTATGAAGGAGGAGAGCTCTTCATTATCTATAGGGGACGTACCATCGTACCAGTTGCACTGCATGAGGAAGTGCTAAGGGAGTTTCACACTTTCCCTCTAGCGGTACTTCCTAGAGTAGCGAAGATGTATCCGGACCTTAGATGATAGCACTTGTGGCTGGGTATGAAGAAGGCTGTAGCAGAGTTCGTTTCACAATGCCTCACCTTCCAGCAAGTGAAGGCAGAGCACCTGGTACCAGCAGGCTTGGTACATCCCTTAGAGGTTCCGAAGTGGAAGTGGGATGGGATATCCATGGATTTCATGAAGGGCATTGCATGTACATCCAGGGGACACAAATCTATCTGGGTGATCATCGACCGACTCACCAAGTCGTCCCACTTCCTTTCGATTAGAGAGCATGGCTCAGTAGAGAGCTTGGGATGCCCCTACATTCAAGAGATCGTACGGCTTCATGGTGTGCCATCATCTATAATCTCCAATCGAGACACTCTCTTTACTTCCCGGCTTTGGAAGGGGTTTTAGGAGGAATTTGGGACGCAACTACACCTGAGAACCACCTTTCATTCGCAAACGGATGGCAAGACAGAGAGGACCATTCAGAAACTCGAGGACATGCTCCGTGCATGTGTCCATGACTTTGGTCGCAGTTAGGAGGATAACCTACCCTTGGTGGAGTTTGCGTACAACAACAGCTATCACTCCACCATCAGGATGACACCATACGAGGTATTTTATGGCCGACCATGCAGATCACCTCTGTGTAGGATCGAAATAATGATGTAGATACTCAATTTACAAGAGGGGGTGAATTATACAATTTAAAAATTTCCTTAAACAAGGAAATATCTAAGGTTAACAAAGTTAAACTAAGAAAATTAACAACACCTCTAACACCAATTGGAGAATTGGAACAAGGTATGAAGTTACAAACTTCTAGTTCTATGCACTTACTTAAATCTGGAAAGTGATTCCGAAAACAGGTTCCAGAAATATAGATTCGGAAATTGAAACTTAATCAAAATTTACTATATGATATTCTACATTAAAGCGTATATAATCTAAATGAATCAGAGTACAAGTATAAGGAAATATAACAAGATTATACTTTCCTTACAATACAATATGCAACAGAAAAACAAGTAGTACAACTACAAGTAACAAACAATAACTCTTTTAACCCAAAGAGAAGGGTATCCAACAACCTTAGATAAAGGTCCCTTGATTTATACTTTCAAGCAAGTCTGTCTTACCCACACTAGGGTAATCCCTCGATACGAAGATCAAAGTCTCTGTCTTGCTATCCCCGCAAGCCCTCAACTTCAAGGTAGTTGGAACCTCTGTCTTCCTCATCAAGGAAGCCCTCGAACTTCAAGGTAATCGACACCTCTATCTTCCTATCCCTAGAAGCCCTCAAATGTAATAACCAACACTCGGAGTCGCACTAATCAATCTGAATGAGCGGTTTAGTACGTACAAAACATTAAAATCTTCTCTCTCTAGAAATCACCTTAACAGCGTGTGGTTTCTAGAGTGATCAACTTGTGTCCCGAGCTCTTTCAAATGAGCTCCTATTTATAGGGTCGATTGGAACGGTCGGCTCCCTCCTCCGATGGTCACATTTTACTTAAAATTTGGAGGGACTTGTACACGTGTCACTAAACCAATGGTTTGTTATAAACAGAATGGACGACATAATTTTATAACAAAACATGTGTAACTGAAGGCACGACATCGTTTTACAATGAAACAAGTATAAGTATAAGAAAAACTAGAATTCAGAATATAAGTAAATAAATGTTCGGAGTCTAACCAAAATGGAATTCAGAGTCTATAATAAAAAGGACATTCAAATTCTGTTTTATAGAAATTCGGAACCTGAATTCTTTAGGAATTCAAAGTGTGAATTTCTAAGGAAATTTGGATTCTGGTTTCACTCGAATTCAAAATTTGAACTTACAAAGTTCAGAGTTGAACTAGTAAAAGTTCGGAGTCAAACTAGTAAAATTTAGGAGTTGAACTAGTAAAAGTTAGGAGTTGAACTTATAAAAGTTCGGAGTCGAACTTATAAAAGTTCGGAGTCGAACTAGTAAAATTTCAGAGTCAAACTTATAAAAGTTTGGAGTCGAACTAGTAAAAGTTTGGAGTCAAACTTATAAAAGTTCATAATATATAATTAGGAGTGGAACCTTATGAGAGTTCGTATCTATAATTCAAAATGGAACTTTATGAGAATTCGTATCCATAATTCGGAATGGAACTTTATTAGAGTTCTTATCCAGAATTCGGAGTGAAACTTCATTACAGTTCATATCTAGAATTCAGAATAGAACTTCATTACAGTTCATATCCAGAATTCAGATCCTAAAAATAGAATGCTTCATATCTAAGCATTATATGATTCTGGGGTTTTAGGTATGAATCTGATTTTTGTACTTAAGGAAAAATATTGATATGTATAAGAGAAAAAAAAATCTAGGTTAGGGTAAATTTCTTTAAGGTAGGAAATTTTCTTTGTAGAAGTAAAATATAGATTTGCTTAAATATAAGGTGTCTGTTATTTTCAAAACAAGAAGGAATGGAAAATTCATAAGGAAAACCTTATTGACTCAACAATATCCCCCTTTTTGTAAAGCACAAACAACTTTACGAAAAAGAACATAAGGAATTTGAAAAATTTATTTAGACTTTGAAAATACAACTTATCTCCCTTTGTTCATGGATGATAGTGAATACAACTAGCTCCCCATTAGGCATTGAAACTCTAAGGATTGTATTCTGAATTTCCAGAATGGAGTTTTCATTCTCATGGGAATGAAAAACTTCGTAGTGAGAAACTCACCCTTACTTTAAGGATATATTCACTTAGAATTTTTTCTTCTTTATTTTAAATTTTTCTTCTCCTCTTTTTAGTGGTTCTTTTTCCTTTTCCCCCTTAGGAGTAGTTCTTTTTCCTTCTCCCCCTTTGTGATTTTCAAAAATAATTGAAGGGAATGGAAAAGAAAATATGGTACCTGAAACATTAGTATATAACAAGATACAACCAATCGAATTTTTATTAGAGTTGAAAATTTTTTTACAAAGAAAAACAAATACATAAAAAGATCAGAGTGAGTTCATTTTTCTTTCTTTTCCTTTGGGATCAGCTTCTTCAAAAAAATTTTGAGCTTCTTCAAATCTTTTTGGTCTTCCTAAACTTGCCTCTCCAAGGCTTTTATCCTTTCTTCTTGGGATTTCAAAGATTCTTCCTGAGCCTTCATGGTCTCTTCCTGCATATTTAGTAATTCATCTTGATTTTCCAGCTTATCCTTAAACTCAATCCGGAAATCTCTTTCTGCTTTCCAGTTTTGAGATACCGAGTTAAGCTTCCCATTCAGATCTCTGACCTATTTATTCCTAGTACTTTGCTCAATTATCAGCTCTTCCTGAAGATTCTTGATCTTGTTATCCTCAGTTTCAAAGGAATCTTTCACCTCATTTTGAAAATTATCATAGTCACCCATATATTCTTCAACTTTATTAGACCACAAAGTTATTTTACTTCAAGACTTCTTGTGTACATCATAATTGATAAGAAAACTTCTATGGTTAGCTTCAATCTTCACACACTTATCCATGACCATGGATAAGGATTCCGATTTCTGATTCATACTCTGTTGCAGCATCTGGAATCTGGAATCTATAGTTGGAAAAATCGGAATGGTGACCACCAACTTTTTCTGAGATTCAACCACAAAATCGTGACCATGAGATGATGACTCCGAATCTGATAATTTTCTTGGAGAATGTTCTTCTTCAACTTGCACCAGTTTTCTTTTAGAAGAACCACCCACCTCTTTCTTCCTGAAAATATCTTTTGTTGGAGTATCCATCAAAACTTGCTTCCCCTTGTCAGCTTTCAGAATGGGTTGTTCATCTGAAGATTCCTCCTCACTTTCTGATAATTTTACAATCAGGTCTTCATCTAGTTTTTCCTTTTCTGCCCCTTCTTCAAGAAAATTCTTCTCATAAGATTCTTCGTCATCATACAAAACATTTTCCTTGTCTTCCTCTTGATCATCATTAGCCTTCCCACTTTCTTTCTCAACTACCTCTTTCGGAGTGGGTAATTTTACAGATTCAGCTTTTTCTTGATATTCTTCGACCCGTTTGATTAGATCATCAAGATCATCACTTTCTTCTTCTTCTTTTTCTTCTTCTTCTTCTTCATGAACAACCTATTCCTGTTCTTTTTTAGAAGCATATTTTTCTACCTATTTAACTACCTATTTACCCTTGGATTTTTCCGGAGTGACAAAGTTCTTTGCTGGAGTCTCTGGTAAAGAAGGTTGAATATCAAAAGTTTCTGAAATGTGAATTTTCTCAGAAGCTATTTCAGTTTCTCTTAATAGATATTGCACCACTTCAGCTTCAGACAACTTATTTTTCAACTTCTTCTCTTTTTCCTGCTTTTCTAATTCATCTACAGCTTTCTCTTTTAAGTCCTTAGCCTCTACAGGGTCCAATCTGAACTGTGGATCCCCTTATTTCCTCTTCTCCTTATCTTCCCTCCACTTGGTTGCCACTTCATCTATATATTTTTTCTTCTTCTTCAGCTAGGGAGGAGCATGTTGGGTTTCCTTAGCTTTGAGAGTTTTGTCTTCAATATCCACTTCCTTAAGCTTTCTCTTCTTCTTTGCCTTTTTAGATGGTTCCGGAGTTTGTGAATCTTTCTGGGCTGCCTCAGCCTCTTCCACAGATAAAGGATAGAATTATCTGGATTCACTATAAAAACCATCTTCATCCTCTTCAATGTATCATCACTAACGAGCATAAGATTAAAATTCCGAACTTTAGACTTACAAGTGACTTTGAAAGAATCTAAGCACCGAACTATCATCTTTGATAATAAGGTAGGGTACATAATGATTTGATCTCTCAAGTTCCCTTATTTTATATTTTTAATCGTAATCAAGACATGCCTCATCAAATTTATCTTTCTTAGATTTACCAGGAAATCTAGGACATAGATGTCACTCTTCTTCAGATTATCCTTGTAACCTCTTCTTGGTATGAGAAAACCTTGTACCCACAACTATAGAATATGATTGTTTGGAGTGAGATGAGTAATCTTAGCAGTCTTGGTATCTTTGAGTCCAAGACATTTTAATGCCTTCACCTTGTTGAAGCTTCCTTGCTCATTCAGAAGCTTATGTGAGCAAAATTCAGCTTCCCCTTCGTAAGGTAAACCCACCAAGCTTGCAGCCTTGGTGTAGGATAACTTGTATGTCTTACCATAAGACTTAAAAGAAAAAATCTCTCTGCCATCTTCCTGCTGGAAGGAAACAGACTCGTAGAACTCGATAAGTAAGTCTGTATAAACCAGATCCTGTTTCTCTGACTTATACAAGCAAACATCTTCCTAGACATTCAATCTGATATTCTCGGTTATAAGAGAATCAAAATTGTAAAAATCCGGATGCACTAACCTTTCCCTGAAGACTAACCACTTTGATATTGGCTTTGTAGTTGACATATCTTGAGATATAGCTTCAACAGACATTCGCAGTGGAGAGTTCTGGAAGATTCAGAACGACTTTGACAAAGATCAGAATGGTCCTTAAGAAGAGAGTCAGGGCTTCGAGACGCAAAAGCTTTTAAAAACCGATGTGGGATGACTCTTAGGGTCCCCTTTATATAGGCGAAGTAGGTGACCTTTGGTCTTCCAGAAACCATCTAACGGTTGAAAATCCTTTTGATCTGATCTGACGGTTGAGAACATTCCCGTAAGGAAAACTTGACTATGATCTTTTGAGGTTTTAAGAAAAAAACATTTGGATTTAAGGAAAACTAGAATCTGAATAATTTTAAAACTCATAGGAAAATACCAGCAAGAAAAATATGAATATGAAAATTTAATTAAGGAAATCATACCTTTTGGATTGGCTAGAAATATTGTTCGTAATTAGTAATATTCTTCTTAAAAAAAACTCATTACGAAAAATCCTCATTATGAAAGTTTATTATGAAAATTCTCATTACGGAAAATTAATTACGAAAATTCCATTACGAAAAATTCATTACGAAAATTCCATTACAAAAAATTCATCATGAAAATTCTCATTACGAAAGTTTCATTACGAAATTCTCATTACGAAAGTTTCATTACGAAAATCTCATTAAGGAAAATTTATTACGAAAATTCCATTACGGAAAATTCATCACGAAAATTCCATTACGGAAAATTAATTACGAAAATTCTCATTACGAAAGTTTCATTACGAAAATCTCCATTCTGATAATTTCCATTCCGAGAATTTCCAAAAACTTGTTATGAAAAATTTTAGTTACAAAAGTTTAAAAAGAAAACTATTAATGAAAATTTTGGTTAAACCAACACGCAAATGTACCCCCCTTATGAAAAGAAGTTTATTACTGTAAGGAGAATTGTTCAACAAGAAATTAAGGAAGAAGGATTACCTCACGGTTATCATTCCTAACTTTTGTTTAATGTATTCAAATCTATCGGAGGGTAAATATATTGTGAAAATTTCAGCAAGTTGATCTTGCGTTCTGATAAACTGAAGAATGATATCTTCTTTAAGTGTGTGATCCCTAATAAAGTGATGTATAATATCTATTTTCTTTGCACGTGAGTGATTTGCAGGGTTTTTACTAAGGGAAATGGAACTTGTGTTATCACACAAAATTTGAGTCTTAGTAAAACTCAAGCCATAATCTGTGAGTGTGTGTTGCATCCACAACACTTGAGCACAACAACTTCCAGCTGCTACATATTGAGCTTCAGTAGTGGAGAGTGCTACTGAGTGTTGCTTCTTGCATGACCAAGAAACTAATGAATCTCTTAATAAATGACAAGTTCCAGATGTACTCTTTCTATCCATTCTACAACCACCAAAGTCAGCATCCGAAAATATTTTTAAAACAAAATCATTTCCAGAAGTATAAAATAATCCTAGATCCATGGTTCCCTTTAGGTAGCGAAAAATTCTTTTCACTGCCTTTAAGTGAGATTTCTTAGGATTGGATTGATATCTTGCACATAAGCATACTAAAAACATTAAGTCTGGGCGACTAGCTGTTAAGTATAGTAGACTTCCTATCATACCTCTAAAAGATGTTTGATCTACTGGTTTTCTAGCTTCATCAAGATCTAAAGAGTTTGAGGTACTGATGAGAGTACTTATACTCTTAGTGTTGTCATATCCATAATTTTTAAGAAGATATTTAATATACTTATGTTGATATATATAGGTTCCTTCTGGTTTTTGGAAAATTTGAAAACCAAGGAAGAATGTTAACTCACCCATCATACTCATTTCAAACTCAAACTTCATTAGACTTGCAAAAGAGTCAGTTAAAGATTGCCGAGTTGAACGAAATATGATTTCATCAACATAAATTTGAATAATCAAAACATTTTTCTTATCTTTCTTTATAAAAAGGGTTGGATCTGCATTTCCCTTAACATAGTTATTTTGAAGAAAAAATCCTGTAAGTCTATCATACCAGCTCGTGGGGCTTGTTTAAGGCCATACAAAGCTTTGGTAAGTCTAAAAACATGATTAGGGTATTTTGTGTCTTCAAAGCCAGGAGGTTGTTCAACAAAAACTTCCTCTTGAACATAACCATTAAGAAAAGCACATTTCACATCCATTTTAAAAAGTTTAAAATTGAAGAATGCTACAAAGGCAAGTAAGATACGAATAGATTCAAGTCTAGCTATTGGAGCATATGTTTCTTCATAGTCTATTCCATCTTACTGATTATAGAATTTAACAACTAGTCTAGATTTATTTCTTAAAATGACTCCATTTTCATCACACTTGTTTATGAAGACCCACTTTACTACAATAACAGAAGTTTCTATAGGTATTTCAATGAAGGTCTAGACTTTATTCCTTTCGAATTCATTTAATTCATCTTGCATATATTTAATCCAATCATAATCACCTAAAGCTTCATCAGTGCTTTTTAGTTCCAATTGGGAAAGAAATGCTAGATGTTCTAATTCATTTATCAAGGAACTTTTAGTCCTTATAGGTTTATTTACATCACCAATGATACTATCACTGGGACGATTCTTTAGAAACGGCTGGTTTGGGTATTGTAAAGCATGTTCATCAACATAGGGTAGAAAGTCTTCTAGGGTAAATGTTTCAGAAGTATCTTCTTAAACATTTTCCTTATCAGAAGGATCTTCTAACAAAGGTTGATAATCAGTTTTTGAAAACACATCTGAGGATGTAGGTTGGGATGGTTTAAAAACAAAAGGATCAAATTCATCAAATTTTACATGCACTGTTTCTTCAACAGTACAAGTGTTTTTATTGAAAACTCTATAAGCCTTAAAACTTGTGGAGTAGCCTAAGAAAATTCCTTCATCAGATTTTGGTGCAAATTTGTGTAGATTATCTTTAGTATTCAGGATGAATACCTTGCAAACAAAATCCTTGAAGTAGAAAAGTCTAGGTTTTCTATCATTCCACAACTCATAACGAGTTTTATTAAGAAAAGGTCTAATCAAAACTCGATTTATGGTATAACAAGCAGTGCTTACATCTTTAACCCAGAAATGTATAGCTATAGAATATTCACTCAACATGGTTCTAATTATCTCTTTAAGAATTCTATTTCTTCTTTCAACTACACCATTTTGTTGAGGATTTCTCAGTGCTGAAAAGTTGTGAGTAATACCTTTTCTACTACAAAAAAGTTTCAAAATTAGAATTTTGAAATTCTCCTCCATTATCACTATGAATAGTTTTTAGTGGAAGGTTTTTCTCATTTTTAACTTGGGATCTAAAACTTTTGAAATAAGAAAAAGCTTCAGAATTCTTTGCTAGAAAATAGACCCATGTAAATCTAGTGTAATCATCAACTAGAACAAACACATAGTATTTGCCTCCAATACTTTCAGTTTGTGTTAGAAAAAAAAGATCCATGTGCACTAATTGTAATGCATTAGTTGTTGAGACTTCACCGATTGATTTAAAACTAGTTTTATGTTGCTTTCCATATTGACATGGATCACAAACTTTAGAAGAATTGAATCTAAGATTTGGTAGATCCTTAACTAGTTTCTTATTAGAGAGTTTACATAAGTTCCTAAGATTACAGTGACCTAGTATTCTATGCCATAACCAAGAATGATCTTCCATTTCACTTAGGAAAGGTAAATATTTGCTCCTAAGGTCTTCTAAGTTTAATGTGTAAACATTCTCTTGCCTATGGACAGAAAGAATAAACTCTTCCTTAGAATTTTTTACTAAACACTTATGATTCCTAAAATTCACAAGGTATCCTTTATCACATAATTGACTTATGCTAACGAGGTTGTGCTTAAGACCCTTAACAAAAAAACATTTGAAATTAAAGTTTTACCAAGAAGAACAATATTACCTATACAAAAAATTTCTCCCTGAGCATTATCTCTGAAAGTTACCTTTCCTCCTTTTGTCTTGATAATCTTTTCAAAATAGATTTTGTTACCAGTCATGTGTTGGGAACATCCACTATCCATGCAACATGTATTGTTGTTGGTACTTCCTTTATTTTCTTGAAAATGGGAGAAGAATTAGAATTTCAGAATCCAAACTTGTTTGGATCCGAGATTTTTAGATAACAAAATTTTAGGAACCCACATATTCTTAGAGAAATAAGACTTATGAAAACCTAGATATTGGGTTTTGTTTAAAGAGAAATTCTTTTCCCAGTGACCACCACATTGACACTTGGTACAAAATGGGGCACTTTGTGGAACAAAGTAGTTGTTACTAAAAGTTAGTTTTGTATGGGTATAACCAAATCCAGATTTGTTTCTTAAAGGTCGTATTTGTGAATACATTTTATCAAAATTTTCTTTGCCATGGGTAAAGTTTGACAAACACTTATTTAAGGAAAAAATTTCAGACTTGAGTTTTATAACCAAGTTTTTATATTCAAAATTGTTAGATTTAGGACTAGAGCTAGGCTCGAAAATACTTTTCTTAGAAATTAATTTTTCTATCTCTTTTGAAAGTTTGTTCTTCTCAGAACTTACTTCCTCAAGATTTTTTGAAATACTTATAAAATCATCATTTTTCCTATTAAGATATTTAGAAAGATCTGATATTTCTTTTGTAAGAATAGTATTCCTAGAGTTTTCCTTATCAAGTTTTTTATTGAGTTTAGAATTATCAATCTCAAGAAGTTTAGCAAACCTAGAAACTTCTTCATAGGTAGGTGTAGTATTTTCTTCATAGGTAGGTTTAGTATTTTCTTCATCAGAAGAGGATTATTCATCTAAAGAGTTATAATATTTACTTTCATTAGAATTTAAAGAAACATTGGTCAATGATTCAGTATTGTGTACCTTGGCCATGAAGTAATGATTGTTAATAGGTAATCTGGCTATAAGACCAAGATTCTTCTATCCTGAAGATTCATAATCAGAAGATTCATCTGAAGAGTCACCACCACTATCACTCCAGGTGTCATTAGATTTCATAACTTTCTTAGCTTTGGACTTGTAATACTTCTTCCTGTTCCTTTCAGAATGCCTCTCTTTTCTTTCTATATTTTTGAGCAGAGGACAATCAGGTCTAATATGTCCAGCTCTCTTGAATTCATAACAAGTAACTTCTCCATATTTCATATCTTTCCTTTCATTTTTCTTATACTTGTATTGGAAATTTCTCTGACCAACTATCTTGTTCATCCTTCGAGCAAGATTTGCTAACTCATTCTCTGAGACTTTACTCTCACTAGATTCGGATTGGATAATAACCTTCTTGGACTTGGATCTGGTTACTCTCTTAGGAGTCTTAGTCTTCATATGATTTTATGTTGTAGTAAAAGAAACAGTACCATTTCCATTCTTCTTCTTGATGTTATCAACATCCCTCTTCATTCTAGTTTCATGTTGGAGAAGAGTTCCAAATAGTTTATCAAGATAAATTTGAGTTACCATCCTATTCTCATCAATAGATGCTCTCTTTGATTCCCACTCATTGGGAATAATATCAATAATCTTATCTATAAGAGATTCATCATCCAGACCTTTCTCTCCCATAGGCTGTAGACTGTTTACAATTGTCATAAACCTCTGTTTAACTCTGCTAATGGGTTTACTATAGGGAAAATTGAAACCATGATACTCAGCTCTTAACATAGCTCTTCTTGTTTAAATTACATTAGATGTACCAAAGTGAGTAACTTCAAGTTTCTTCCATATACAGTTAGCTATTTCACATGAATAAATTTGGTTATATATATTCCTAGTCATTGAACACAGTAGTGTATTGTGTACCTTATAGTTTAATTGATAATCATGCTTCTCTTGTTTGGTGAAATCACTAACTTCCTTATCAGGAATTTTATAACCTCCAGTAAGAATAACAAAATTTTCTACTCCAGTATTGATAAAGAAAGTCTTCATTCGATCTCTCCAATACTCATAATCATTACCATCAAAAATTGGTGGTCTTGTAGGATTTAGATTGTCAATAGATCCAACATTTAAACTTTTCATTTCTAAGAAAAACTTTGGCAACCAAACTTGTTAGTAGGAAGAGTTCGTAATCACAAAGTTCAGAGTGAACATGTTCGGAATGAAAAATTTCAGAAAAAAACTATCTTTCTAAGAAAGGATGAAGAACAATAAAAAGTGAGCAAGAAAAACTTATATGTGAGTATAAGGATTTCTGAGACCTCCTCTGATACCAATTTTAGGATCAAAATAATGATGTAGATGCTCAATTTACAAGAGGAGGTGAATTGTACACTTTAAAAATTTCCTTAAACAAGGAAAGATCTAATTTTAACAAAGTTAAACTAAGAAAATTGACAACACCTCTAACACCAATTGGAGAATTGGAACAAGGTATGAATTTACAAACTTCTAGTTCTATGCACTTACTTAAATATGGAAAGTGATTCCGAAAATAGGTTCTGGAAATATGGATCCAGAAATTGAAACGTAATCAAAATTTACAATATGAGATTCTTCCTTAAAGAGTATATAATATAAATGAATCAGAGTACAAGTGTAAGGAAATATAAGAAGATTATACTTTCCTTACAATACAATATGCAGCAGAAAAACAAGTAGTACAACTACAAGTAACAAATAAAAACTCTTTTAACCCAAAGAGAAGGGTATCCAACAACCTTGGATAAAGGTCCCTTGATTTATACTTTCAAGAAAGTCTGTCTTACCCACACCAAGGTAAGCCCTCGATACGAAGATCAAAGTCTCTATCTTGCTATCCCCACAAGACCTCAACTTCAAGGTAGTTGGAACCTCTTTCTTCCTCAGCAAGGAATCCCTTGAACTTCAAGGTAGTCGGAACCTCTGTCTTCCTATCCCTGGAAGCCCTCGAATGTAATCACCAACACTCGGAGTCGCACTAAGAAATATGAACGAGCGGTTCAGTACGCACAAATTATGAAACAATTCTCTCTCTAGAAATCACCTTAACAGCGTGTGGTTTCTAGAGTGATCAACTTGTGTCCCGAACTCTTTTAAATGAGCTCCTATTTATAGGCTCGGTTGGAACGGTCGACTCCCTCCTCCAATGCTCATATTTTCCTTAAAATTCGGAGGGACCTGTACACATGTCACTAAACCAACGGTTTGTTAGAAACAGAATGGATGACATCGTTTTATAACAAAACATGTGTAACTGAAGGCACACCATCATTTTACAATGAAAAAAGTATAAGTATAAGAAAAACTAGAATTCAGAATATAAGTAAATAAAAGTTCGAAGTCTAACCAAAATGGAATTCGGAGTCTATAATAAAAAGGACATTCGGATTCTATTTTATAGAAATTTGGAACCTGAATTCTTTAGGAATCCGGAGTCTGAATTTCTAAGGAAATTCGGATTCTGGTTTCACTAGAATTCAGAATCTGAACTTACAATGTTTGGAGTCTAACTAGTAAAAGTTCGTAGTCAAACTAGTAAAATTTCAGAGTCGAACTAGTAAATGTTTAGAGTCTAACTTATAAAAGTTCAGAGTCGAACTAGTAAAAGTTTAGAGTCGAACTTATAAAAGTCCGGAGTCGAACTAGAAAAAGTTTTGAGTCGAACTTATAAAAGTTCGGAGTCGAACTTGTAAAAGTTCAGAGTCGAACTTATAAAAGTTCGAAGTCTATAATTCGAAGTATAACTTTATGAGAGTTCGTATCTATAATTCAAAATGGAATTTTATGAGAATTTGTATCCATAATTCATAATGGAACTTTATTAGAGTTCGTATCTAGAATTTGGAGTGGAACTTCATTACAATTCATATCCAGAATTCGTAATGGCACTTCATTACAGTTCATATCCAGAATTCAGATCCTAAAAATAGAATGCTTCATATCTAAGCATTATATGATTCTGGGGTTTTAGGTATGAATCTGATTTTTGAACTTAAGGAAAAATATTGATATGTATAAGAGAAAAAAAAATCTAGGTTAGGGTAAATTTCTTTAAGGTAGGAAATTTTCCTTATAGAAGTAAAATATAAAATTTACCTTAGTTGAGTGGTTTGGTCACTTATGTGATTCCTTGAGGGTAGCGGTTCTAAACCTGATGGAATTTGTTTTTTAAATTTTATACCCATTGAAATAGTTTTAAACCATGAAAACAGCCTTCATAAACCATGGAAATGGGCACCCAATGATAAAAACCATAATTAAATAGTTTATATTTAACCATAAAAATAGAAAAATTTCCACAGAAGCTTTGACCATACTAATTAAAACCACAAAAATAATATATTTTCATGGTTTTAGATCTTATTTTCATAGTTTAGAACCATGGAAATAGGATATTTTTCTAGTAGTGTTACTTAAGAACAAAAATTATTCCCAAGGCCCAAAATACCACTAGGAAATTTCATATACTCACCATAAAAGTCTAAAATTAATTTAAATAATATTTAAGATCAAATAGAGTAAACAATAAAAAATATTAGGTTTCAAGGTTTTCTTGAATGGTTTATAAGTTTGGTGGATAACCATTAAAAGACACTATCCCCTATTTCTAAATATGAATGGTAAAAATTCATGGTTTATTATATTTTTTTTCTAATTTTACATCCACTAAAATTTTATGAAAACAAATTTCTTTCATAATTGTTGCATAAAACTCACTGAATAACCTCACAAAACCTTAATACACTAAACACATATGAGAAATCAGTCTTATTCAAATACAACCCACTACACTAAGTCATATCACAATAATATTTCTCTAAAGTCTCAACCTTTAAAAAACTAAGCTAGTGCATGTAACACCCTGATATTTTAAAAAAATGAAGCAATGATCGATAGCTTATAAGACATGAAAAACTAAGGTTAAATGAACCATGAAATAATATTATTTTAAATATGATCGTTAAAACTTAGCTATTAAATTGGCATGTATGAATAATATTAAATATTTTATAAAAAAATTTAAAAATTTAATACTCAATATAAATTTATTTATGAGAAAATATTATAATTAATTTATATATATTTTAAAAAATGTATTTTATAATATTGTTTTTTTGAAAATATCATATAAAAATTAACTTATGGTGAATTTTTGGGATATTTTGAAAAATATAGATTTTCCAATGAATAGTGAAAAATACTGATTTTTGTAAAACTATCATTTATTTTAAATAAATTAAGTAATTTAAAATTACCATTATGTTTTGAATATATTTAAAGTAAAATAAATATTATTTATTTATATTTAATCCAAATAATTACATTTTAATTATATTTATATTAGATTTTATTATAAGTTTAATTTTAGGGTTAAAAACACATTTTTCTGAAAACCCTTTTTAAGGGCATAAAGTTTATCCTTTTAAATTAATTAAAATAACCCCTAAAGAGAATAATTTAGATTAAATATACAGATTATATATAAATAATATTAATTTAAATTCATACAATGATGATTACTATTCAAGTAGTCAATATAAAATCATAGTTTTCTTGAAAAACACATCCCTTGAAAAACCCCTTTCTCACTAAATATGCAGGTTTAATTTTAAATTAAATTCTTCCAATTTTGTGAATTTAATTTGGTAAAATGGATTATTTATCTAGAATAATAATAATTTATATTATCTAAAAATATCAACTTAATTTTTTTCATAATTAATGGTGAAACCAGTAAAAATATTTTACCCTAATTATGGTAATAATGGTTTTACTAGGGGTTAAACTAAAAAGATAAGAGTTAAAATGACCTAAAAACTTGTATAACATCTATTGGATGACCATATTTAGAACTTATAATTTATAAGTCTCTATAATTTCCCATTTTTGGTTCTTTCTCGCATGTGAAAAATGCAGGTACACCTTTTTCTTTTAAAAAATTAGAAGTGTGCCACTCACCTCACTTATAGAAGGCCACCTCCTATCCTCTCCTATTAAGAACTTCAAATCCATTTTTCTTGGTAAATACCTACCCAAATATCTTAATTTATAACCTACCCATGACTTAGATCCTATGGTTTTATTATAAATATATCATATAAAGTATTTTTGTTCTTACCTAAGGAGGTTGTTTGAAGTAGAGGTATCATGTTTAATCAAAAAATTTTATTTTATTTCATCTCTAAACTCCTTAAAAGATTATTAAATTATGATAATATAATAAAAAATTATCTACCATATACTAATATGTTATAATTTTAATGTAATAATCTAAATCCATATCCTATTACATCAAATGAGAAATGAAATCATTATTCATGTGTACAACGGACTACCGCATCACGAATCAATGTCATTTTTTTCATCACTGTATCTCATGGATTGTTATAATAATGAAAATAAATTATATATATGATATTTGTAACATAATTATAATTATTTAATTATTATATCACATATAACTTCTTAATTTTAATTTTGTGGGGGATACGATAATGTCACTTGTGTGTACGGTGGACTACCACATCGCGAAATGATGTGATTTGTTTTTCACTAACGCTTTATATGGTAGGTAATAAGGATTATTTTAATGAATATACATGATATATATTAAATAATTATGATATTAATGACATATTTATCATTCTTAAAAGATAATATAAATCATTTACTTTTACCTTTCCACTTGATGAGAAATGATAATGTCGTTCGTGTATACGTGTGGACTACCACCTCCACAAAGCGATGTGATTCTAATCTCATCACTAAATCACATGGATGATATATATAAGTATATTTAATAAAATATATGGTATTTATGATATTATTATAATTATTTAAAGATAAAATATTACTTACCTTCTTTCCATAATGATCGTTTAAAAATAGAAACATTACTTATATGTACGTACAACATACCGTCTCCATGATTGTAATATAGTTAATTTTTTCATAAGAATCATGAATGATTGGGTTTAAAAGTATAAATTATGTATAAATATGATAAATATTTCATTATTATTATTCTTGATATAATTTAATAATGATTTCTTTGACCTTGTTCAACACAGCAAAGTCATTTTGAAATAATGAACCGAACGTCCACAAAATACACATGACATGGACTTAACTGATTAAGTATTTAAATATGTCAATAAAATAAATAAAATAAAAGATTTAAGTATAAATTATCAAACCTTTAAAATTTTCTTAATATATCAAATACTTTATATAATCTTATTATACAGAGTTAAAGAACATACATGGAAAGTATGGACTAGAGGTAAGGGACTTCGTCTCAATTTTCCTTCATCGAGGAATATTCTAATATTATGAACAAAATTTATTTTAAAGGGTGTATATAATTTCCCTTTTACATGTAATATAATTAATACCTTATACATAATGTTATTTTAAGTTTTAATTTTAATTATTTCATCCAAGGTTATTTGAATTGAAAGTTATCAAGTGGTGAAGATTTTCATAACTCAATTTCTTTTTATTGGGTTATATTACTTCTTCATTGTATTTGATATTATAAAACTATTTGTGTAATGAATTTTTATTTAATTATGTTTTATATTCATTTTTTAGGGATTTAAATTTGATACACATAATTGATTAATTGATTATTTCTCACTTCAATTTTATGATCATTATAAGGGTTGTTCGCCTCAAATCACTACTAGAAAACTAGGCTATAACCACAATTTGTAACCATGGATATAGCCCCCAAAAATGTGGATATAGGTAATATACATGGTTTAATGGTCCATGTATACTATTGGTATGGCTATATGGTAAAACCTATAACTATAGTTTGGATCTGTGGTAATAGACTCCACCACACAGACCTATAGTCACAATTTACAACTGTGGTATAGCCTCTACCATGTAGAATTATTTATATGGTTATAAACCATGGAAATAGGCCAATATCCATGGTTTAAACCATGGAAATAGGTCTAATACCAAGGTTTATAACCTTGGATATAGCCTCAGATTCTAGAAAAAAATAGCACCCTACGACCTACTAAAACTCATATCCTCCACAGTAGCTGACATAAAAAAATTAACATGCATGTTCCTGGATGAGTGGACCCAAAAAAGTCTTATAGAACATAAAAAACAATGTCTAACATGAATATAACCAAAATAAAGCACCTTTATATCACCAAAATGAATAAAAATAGATCATTAACTCTAAAAAAATATATTAAACTGATCTAAATAGGTACCTGAATCATACTATGAGACATGCACCATTATTTTCATGCATCAGCTCGAGTATCATACCACCAAACTTTGGAGCCCCTGATTTAGGTGTATGTTACATGGAATAAGTATCTCCAAAGCATGATGCAAGCATTTCTATATTTATAACACTTGTATTGAGTGAGACAACTGTAATACCATGTGGAAGATTCTTGGCCAATGACCTAGTAAATCCCTATACTGCCCATGTTGAAGCACAATAAGGTGAAACCAAAGCAGCAGTATACCTTCCCCACCTAGATGAGATATTGACAATAATTACTTTCTTATTTTTAACCATTAAATGGATGAATTACTTCAAAAACAACTGGTCCCTTTTATATTAGTATTGATGAAAATATCAAAATCTTCAACCAGAACTTCCCATATCCTTTAATTATGATGTTTCATTCTATCATGTCACTGCACCTTCATCTTAAGATCATTATGAATTTGAAAAATTTATACATTTAAATTATCCAAAATAATGGCTAACTCAAAGTCATATCAACCATATAAGCATCCAATTCATCTAGAAGATAACATAACCATTCTCATAGACAGGATACACCCGTTAGTGGTAAATTTAAGGGGTTCATTATACATGAATATGAGTGTGTGGGTTAGTTCATGTGGGTAGGGGAAGAGTGTTTAAAATCCACTTGAGTGGTTCAATATATTGGGTGAAAATAGAGAATAGACTCCCATTAGACATAAACAAGAAGCTAAGGTATTATGATGGTTTATTAAGAAAAGAAATCCCAATGTATTCTAAAATGTTTGAAAAAATTATGTGAAAATGAGTCATAATTTTAAAATATGAACATATTTGAGGATCACAATGATATGAAATTATCTTCAGTTGTCCTTAACCTCAATATCTCATATGAAATAGGCTCATGTTGTGATTGTTTCGATCATACGGTGAGCGCCACTTTTGTGTGGTGATTAAAAAATGAGAACAAATAAAAATGCATGGATTACATTCACCACTATAAAACATTAATCTTTATAAGGTTTCTGTAAAGACCCGAAAATTTCAATGAATTTTTTTTTCTTAAATACTTTGGAATTTTACGAGTCTGTGGCTTCTGACGACACCTGATTCCGAGGCCCGGTGTGCCCAGAATCAATTTACAAATTTTAGCTCAGGTACTTTTAGTAAACGAATGAGTGAGTTTTTCTATCATTTGAACTTGTGCTCAGAATCAAAATCCTAGGGCACCGATGAACTCGCAGCACCGGTATTCGCTTAAGGGGACCTTCATCGCAGTTGCGTTTTATGCGGGTCGAAAGTTAATAATTGGGCAACTAGCTTAAAATAAATAAAATTGGTGTGTACAATTTTATTTATATCTGAGGTAGTTATATCCCACAAAGGGGAGTTAAGGGTGGGACCCAAAACCACCTAACTACCCAAGTGTGGATGTTTGGGAGGTGGGGCCCACACGATCCCCAACCTTTCATTTTTCCCTAAACTCCTTAAACCCCCTTCATTAAATTGGCAACACCCCTTTAATTTCCAAACTCTCCACCTCCCTCACTCCATTAATTCATGACAAACCCTCTAATTTATGAGGACCTTTCCTCTCCCTCTCCCTCTCTTTAACTCTTTCAAACATACCTTAATTAATGAATGGTACCAATTCATTTGATTAATCAAGTGTTTGAATGTTTGAATTTTTAAATGGATTGTGTTAATAAAATAATGAGGGTAGCTTATTATTTTATTTTGGGAGGGTTTTCATTGTGTTAAGGAAGAGAGATCTCTTGAGAGAATAGTTTTTTTCTCTAAAGAAGAACGATGACTTCTTCGACGAAGAACGCCGGTTCCACGAAGAACGATGACGCACCAACCATTCTCTTCTCCATGAAAAGTGAGGAGGCACTGCTTCCTCCTTGGACGCACTCTGACGTCGCCTACGAATCCTTTACTTGCGACGCCGTCTTCCGCGATGCCCGATGTGCGACGTCAATTATCGAGGTAGGGTGAATTGTTTCAATTTAATTTGAATAAAATTGTTCACTGTGCTTTGTGAAACCTTGCTCATCTTTGGCAGATTGTTACCACCTAACGCGGAGGGTGCGGGTTGAAAAAACACGACCCGATGACCCTCCGTCGTATCTTGTCCTGATTGGAATCGGGAAGCGACAATGATTGAAGGTGACGACCGTGCGTGGGCCACGTATAGAAGAACCCCAGCCCGAAACCACGGGCCGCTCGACCGATGAAGAAGAACCGGGCTGAAGGAAGGAACTGCGGTTCCCCACAGCGCCGCGCTGCGGGAACCGCAGCCCGCATAGGGAGGGCCACTTCGGCGGAAGAACTGGACGACCCATCGGCTGGCCGGGCGGAGGTGAGCTGAAATTCCAGGAGGGCTCCGTGCTGGATAACCGGCCGGCCGGGCGGAGCCAAACCGCGGTGCGAGGAGGGCGCCGCGCTGAAGAAACCCACGGCCTGCCCGAACAGGCTACTTTTGCCAGAAGGCCGTCCAGTTTGGGAGGGCGGCGCCATAAGGCGCCGCTGGTTCAGATAGCCGAGGGGCCGTGCCCCCTTGGACCGCTCGGCCGGCTGGCCGAGCCAGCTGGGCCACGTGCCCAGCTAGCCCATGCCCAGCTGGGCTGTGCCCAGCTGAGCTGCGCCGGGCCGGGCCGAGCCAAGCCGCGCCGGGCCAGGCCGGGCTGGGCCGGGTCGTGCTTCACCCGGCCGGGCCGCGCCCCGCCAGGTCTGGCCATGCCACTTCGGGCCGGGCCGTGATATCTTTAGGCTGGGTCGCGCCCCTCAGGCCAGACTATGCAAACCTTCAGGCTGGTCCAACACCCCTACCTGGACGGACCCACCAAAACTGGGTGACCCGACTCGCCAGCCCACTGGGCTTAACGGGCCGGACCCGTTATTCACTTAAACGTGAATAACTTAAAGACCGCACGTCTGATCGATGCGCCGTCTGCGGAACCGAGACCCTTTAGATGAGGCAGTCATTTTTCAATACTATAAGTGAGTTTTGGACAACATTGGTAAATGGACAGGTTTGGAACGAGCATATTTCCAACCAACCCCTGGAATAAAAAATCCAATATCTCTTAGACCGGGAGTCCGATTGACGCGCCGTCTGTCACGTTGAGTTCCTTTTGACAAGACGGAACTTCGGGATACATAAAATCTGGACTTTGTGACAATTGATGTATCGAACCCATTACTCGAGGAGTAGACCCTCCCGGAATCAAGTACGTTGTGTACGGGAACCCTAGAGCTAGCTATTACTACGACGACTACCATGCTGGGATCCTCCGTGGGTTCAACGACGAAGATGACTATACTTGGATCCTACGTGGGTTCGGAAGTGAGGAATACTATACTTGGATCCTCCATGGGTTCGATAGTGACGATGATTGTACTTTGATCCTACGTGGGTTCGGCAGCGATGACTTCTGTACTCGGATCTTACGTGGGTTCAGAAGAGGAGATGATTCAGAGGCTACATCTAATCATCTCCACCCCTCTTCGTGAGTAGTATACCTGTGTGAGCTGAGTCTTGTCTTTCAATCTTTATCATTGGTATGATTGACTTCCTTCCTGTGTGGACTGGATTGTGCTTGGGCTCAGAAGTTGGAGCCGAACAGAGATTGATGACTTAGATATATGTATGGGCATATAACTAAGTAGAGTTGGTTGATACTTCGTGTTTGTATCTTTCCTTTTTGGTTTAGCCTTCATGGATTCTGGGAGACCTTTGGGGGTCTCGGGGTCCCTACCGAGTATCGTATACTCACCCCTGCACATGCTATGCCCACACTATGTTGTGTTGGATGCAGATAACGGACAACACTGATCGAGGTAGAGGCTTGTAGAGTTGGACAATACTCAGAGGTGGACCAGTAGACGGGACGTACACGGAGCGGACAACCAGACCCGGGGAGTTGAGGAGACCGTCTGTATCCATCCTTCAGGTGGGATATCCGGAGGATGTCTCAGTGGTTTCTGCTTTACTTTACTACTGTTGTACTTTCTTTCTTAGTTGTACTGTACTATCAGTTGGGTTTGTATACTGACCCATTTACTTTTCAGCACTTACTTTTGTACTCAATTTTACTTAGTGATTTCTTCACTTGCATATTCTATTGTGTATGTTCAATGCCTTCCCTTTTTAATAGAATTTATGCCTATGGTGCTAGTCTCCATCCCCTGGCCTATGGAAGGCGGTCTTGGGGTAGTCACGACACGGGCCCCGAGGATGGTTCAGGACAAATTGGTATTAGGGGAGTCAGTTCTACCGCAGAACTCAGGACTCTGATCATTTTTACTATGAAGCAACAATGTTAAGAGTATTGAGTGTGGTTCTCAGTCCAGTGAGTCCAGTGTTGGTATGACAGCCGATGTATCCATACACCAGGACCCTAACCTTTGTTTTCCGACACAGTACACAAAATCACTGATTGTGTGTGTGTTTCCTTTGAAAAGTTTTCATCGTGATTACTTTGTGTCATCTCACCAGGTATACTATTTTGACTGTGGTGCACCTATTTATTATCAGGATGCCACTACGTAGACAACCAACTAGGGTTCCCAAGAGAGAGTACACGATGACGGCCCACTAAGCGACGAGGCTCCAGTGCAGGGCCCTTTTTACTATGTTGGCACCTTCGGGTGGTGTACCAGCACCACCACCACCTGTTGGGTAGCAGATGCCACCAGCCGCACTGGTGGATGGTGCACGCCGACTGAGCGCATTGCACGAGTTCCAGTGGTAGAGACCTCTGATATTTTGAGGCGAGACAGATTTCCAGGTAGTAGAGGACTGGATGAAGGCAATTACTGGAGTTTTCTGCCTAGTTGAGACACTAGTAGAGCAGATGTTGATCTTAGATACTAATCTTTTCTAGTGAGTGACCATGAGGATGGTCCGCATAGTGATGAGGTTTCAGTAATTGGATGTTTTTCCAAGATGGTACCTTCGGGCAGTGTGCCAACTATATCACTGCCCGTTGGTCAACAGACACTACCAGCGGTACCGCTAGGGGAAACTTGTAGGCTTAGTGCCTTACATGTGTTTCAGCACTAGATATCCCTCAAGTTATGAGGTGAGACCGACCCACAGGTGGCTAGGGACTGTCTTGAGGAGGTGGCTAAGAGTTTTCTAGAGCTTATACAGCTTCAGCAGGACGATGTGTCGGTAGCTGAGTATTCATCAAGGCATATCGATCTTTCTTAGTACTCTATGAATACGATTCGATCAGTGCTTTAGAGCTCGGACCATTGAGCGAGGTGTGTTTAAGGATATTAGAGCCATAATTTCCTTTACTCTATGAATTTATACTTATGTTAGAGTTCTAGAGAGAAACTTTGTGGTTGAATGTTCATTGGCTGAGCAGATACAACCAGTGATTGTTAGTAGTTTTAGAGCATGAAAATGGTTCTAGACTCAAATACATGAGCGTGTAGAATATTTTTAGAAGAGTAAGTGTTAAGGAAAGATGAATATACAGGGCAACAGACGTGGAAGTAGATCTAGGAGAGTAGCACGAGGTGGTAACATTTCGACATGTTACAACCACCCACCTTGTAGTCCCCGCTAGGCTCAGGGAGCTAGAGGGCAGGGGAAGAGAATAGCTGCATGAAGTCAAGGAGTGTGACCCAAGGGCTCTAGGAATGATTCTAGGTATGTTCTATGTCTACTACTAGCTACCGTACCAATATACATAGATACCAATCATTCCTACCTTCCACGAATCTTGTTCCAGACCTAGAGTTTCCAGTTAAACCATTGAATTGACCCTCACATCTAGAGATACCTTTGAGGGGAGACTCGATATTCAAACTTATGCCGACGGTGTGATCTGACCCTTGAGGTGAGAGATTCAGTTGGAACCTCTTGGTGGCAGTTTCGAGGCCTTACGATATTAGTTTGGGTATGGACTGGGCAACCAGAGTTCATACACAGATTGACGGTATTAGGAAAAAAGGTTGTGGTTTATCTACAACGTCAGGATGGGGTTTTCCTTGGTCGGTGAAAAGGAAAACTCAGGCAGCATAGGATGGGATCATGCATAAGAGAGTGCAGTCAATCACTCAGGAGTTGGCTAGATTTATCTTTGTGCCAAAATTCTCTAGAGTTGCAGCACCGCTTTCAGCTTTAACGAAGAAGGGGAAACCCTTCATGTGGTCAGAGAGTTTCCAGCAGATCTTTCAGGAGCTGAGGAAGAGATTGACCAGTGTGCCCATCTTGAGGCTACTGGAGGATGGCATAGGGTATGTAGTTTACTGCGACACATCCGGGACCAGACTCAGGTGTATCATAATGCCGGAGAGAGTGGTGATCGCATACGGTTCACAACAGTTGAGGCAGCACGAGCAGAACTACGCTACCCATGAACTGGAGTTAGAAAAAGTGGTCTTCTCCTTGAATATGTGATGACACTATCTGATGGGCGAGTGATTTACAGTCTACTCTGACCACCAGAGTCTCAGGTACATCTTCTCACAGAAGGACCTAAACCTGAGAAAACAGTGATGGATCGAGTTCCTTCAGGACTATGAATTTGAGATAGTCTATACTCCTGGGAAGGGGAACGTAGTAGCAGATGCTCTCATCTAGAGATCGAGCATTCAGCTACTAGGAGAGGCGACAGAACAACTAGCCGTGTTTCAGATCTCCTTTGTGGATAAAGATAGAGAAGCCTTTCTGCAGTCACTCACACTCACTCCTCCACTCCTTCAGTGAGTCAGAGAGGCACAACATGGGGACATTGACTGTGAGATGCAGTGTGCTCAGATTTACACAGGGCATGTGCTTGATGGATTTTCTAAAGGAGGAGAGCACACCATTCTCTACAGGGGACATACCATCGTACTGGTTTCACTGCAGGAGGAAGTGCTGGGGGAGTTTCACACTTTCCCTCTAGCGGTACTTCCTGGAGTGGCGAAGATGTACCAGGACCTTAGATGACAGCACTTGTGGCCGGGTATAAAGAAGGCTGTAGTAGAGTTCGTTTCACAATGCCTCACCTCCCAGCAAGTGAAGGCGGAGCACCAGGTACCAGCAGGCTTGGTACAACCCTTAGAGGTTCCGGAGTGGAAGTGAGACGGGATATCTATGGATTTCATGAATGGGATTCCACGTACATCCATGGGACACGACTCTATCTGGGTGATCGTCGACCGACTCACCAAGTCATCCCACTTATTTCCGATTAGAGAGAAGGGCTCTGTAGAGAGCTTAGGACACCTCTAAATTTAGGATATCGTACGGCTTCATGGTGTGCCATTGTCTATCATCTCCGATCGAGATGCTCGCTTTACTTCCCGGCTTTGGAAGGGGTTTTAGGAGGCATTTGGGATGCAACTACACCTAAGAACCACCTTTCATCCTCAGAAGGATGTCCAGATAGAGAGGACCATTCAGACACTCGAGGACATGCTCCATGCATGTGTCCTTGACTTTGGTCGTAGTTGGTAGGATCTCCTACCCTTGGTGGAGTTTTCATACAACAATAGCTATCACTCCACCACCGGGATGACACCATACAAGGCATTGTATGACCGACCATGCAGATCACCTCTGTGCTGGACTGACCCTGGGGAGTCAGCACTTGTAGGACCATAAATGGTTCAGGCTATGACGAAGAAGGTTCTGATCATCCAGGAGCAGATGTAGACTGCACAGAGCAGACAGAAGTCCTATGCTGATAGGAGACGGAGACCACTGGACTTAGAGGATGGAGACCATGTTTTCTTACAGGTCTCACATTGATGTGGATTACAGAGATTTGGACAGGGTGGAAAGTTATCTTCATGCTTCATCAGACCATTCCAGGTCCTTAGCAGGGTAGGTGAGGTGGATTACCGCCTGTCCCTTCCACCTCAGTTGCACAAGGTGCAAGACGTCTTCAACGTATCTCATATGAGGAGATACATGCACGAACCATCACACATCATCGATCACAGAGAGATGAACATCGATGACGGGGCTACATTCACGGAGGTCCCAATGGAGATCGAGGATCGAAAGGAGTGGGTCCTACGTGGACGGTCGATTCCTCTGGTGTGCATTCATTGGCAGTACGGGAACCTCCAGGATAACACATGGGAGCGGGAGGCTCAGATGCATGATCAGTACCCTCATTTGTTCCCCTAGTTTATGATGTAGCTTTACGGGGATGTAAATATCTAAGGTGGGGGTAATGTAAAGACCTGGATATTTCAAGGAATTTTTTTTATTAAATAATTTGGAATTTTACGAGTCTGTGGCTTCTGACAACACCTGATTCCGAGGTCCGGTGTGCCCGGAATCAATTTCTGAAGTTTAGCTCAGGTACGTTCAGTAAACAAATGAGCGGGTTTTTCTATCTTTTGAACTAGTGCTCAGAATCAAAATCCGAGGGCACCGATGAACTCAAAGCTCCATTATTCGCTTAATGGGACCTTCACCGCAGTTGCGTTTTATGCGGGTCAAAAGTTAATAATTGGGGAACTAGCTTAAAATAAATAAAATTAGCGTGTACAATTTTATTTATATCTGAGTTAGTTATATCCTATAAAGGGGAGTTAAGGGTGGGACCCACAACCACCTAACTAAAAAAGTGTGGATGTTTGATAGGTGGGTCCCACATAAGCCCCAACCTTTCATTTTCCCCTAAACTCCTTAAACCCCCTTCATTAAATTGGCAACACCCCTTTAATTGCCAAACTATCTACCTCCCTCACTCCATTAATTCATGACAACCCCTCTAATTTATGAGGACCTTTCCTCTCCCTCTCCCTCTCCCTCTCTTTAACTCTTGCCAACATACCTTAATTAATGAATGGAACCTCTTCATTTGATTAATTAAGTGTTTGAATGTTTGAATTTTTAAATGGATTGTGTTAATAAAATAATGAGGGTAGCTTATTATTTTATTTTGGGAGGGCTTTCGTTGTGTTAAGGAAGAGAGAAATCTTGAGAGAATAGTTTTCTTCTCTGACGAAGAACGGTGACTTCTTCGACGAAGAATGCCGGTTCCACAAAGAACGATGACTTTCTGACCATTCTATTCTCCGCGACAAGTGAGGAAGCACCGTTTCCTCCTCGGACGCACTCTGACGTCACCTACGAATCCTTTCCTCATGACGCCGTCTTCCGCGATGCCCGACGTGTGACATCAATTATCGAGGTTGGGTGAATTGTTTCAATTTTATTTGAATAAAATTGTTCGTTGTGATTCTTGAAACCTTTCTCATCTTTGGCTGATTGTTACCGCCTAACGCGGAGGGTGTGGGCCGAACAAACACAACTCGATGACCATCCATCGTATCTTGTATTGATTGGAATCGGGAAGCAGCGATGATTAAAGGCGATGACCGTGTGCCGGCCACGTGTGGAAGAACCTTGGCCCGCAACCGCGGGCTACTATAC
Organism: Viscum album; assembly: GCA_963277665.1. Classification (NCBI taxonomy): domain Eukaryota; kingdom Viridiplantae; phylum Streptophyta; class Magnoliopsida; order Santalales; family Viscaceae; genus Viscum; species Viscum album. The sequence goes on from OY728141.1 coordinate 347,051,446, forward strand.
TGACAAAGAAAAACCAGGCCAAAGGAAGGAACCGCGATGCCCTATGGAGCCACGCTGCGGGAACCACGACCTGCATAGGGCGGGCCGCTTCGGCAGAAGAACCGGCCGGACCGTCGGCCGGATAGGCAGAGGCAAGCCACAGCGCCAGGAGGGCGCCGTGCTGGAGAACCAGCTGGACCGTCGACCGGCCGGGTGGTGCCGAACCGCGGTTTCAGGAGGGCTCCGTGCTGAAGAAACCCGCGGCCCGCCCGAGCGGGCCGCTTGCGCCAGAAGGCTGGCCGGCCTAACCGGCCGGTTTGGGAAGGCGGTGCTATAAGGCGCCGCCGATTTGGACAGCTAAGGGGCCGCGCCCCCTCGGACCGCTCAGCCTTTGGGCCAAGACGCTCAGCTAGCTGGCCGAGCCAGCCAGGCCGTGCGTCCACCTGGGCCGCGCCCCGCCAGGCTGGGCAGCGCCACTTCGGGCCGGGCCGCGCTCTCTTCGGGTTGGGCCTCGCTTCTCAGGCTAGACCGTGTGAACATTTGGGCCGGTCCGACACCCCTACTGGGACAGACCCGCCAAAACTGGGTGACCCGACCCGCCAGCCCACTGGGTTTAATAGGCCGGGCCCGTTATTCACTTAAATGTGAATAACTTAAAGACCGTGCGTCTAATCGACCCGCCGTCTGCGGCACTGGGACCCTATCAATGAGGAGGTAATTTTGCGATACTCTAAGTGAGTTTTGGATAACTTTGGTAAATGGATGGGTTTGGAATGAGCATATTTCCAATGAGGCCCCTGGAACGAAAAGCCAATATCTCTCAGACCGGGCGTCCAATTGATGCGCCGTTTGTCACGTTGAGTTCATTTTGATGAGATGGAACTTTGGGATACATCAACTATGGACTTGGTGACAGTTGATGTATCAACCCCTTTACTCGAGGAGCGGACCCTCCCGGAATCGAGTACGCTGTGTGCGGGAACCCTAGAGCTGGCTGCGACTGCGACGACTACCGTGCTAGGATCTTTTGTGGGTTCGACGGCGATGGCGACTGTAATTGGATACTACGTGGGTTCGGCAGCGAGGAAGACTGTACTTGGATCCTCCGTGGGTTCGGCAGTGATGACGACTGTACTTGGATCCTACGTGGGTTCGACAACGACGACTTCTGTACTTTGATCCTACGTGGGTTCGGCAAAGGAGATGGTTCAGAGGCTAAATCTAATCATCTCCACCACTCTTCATGAGTTGTATACCTATGTGAGTTGAGTCTTGTCTTTCAATATTTATCATTGGTATGATTGACTTCCTTCCTGTGTGGACTGGATTGTGCTTGGGCTCAGAAGTTGGAGCTGAACTGAGATTGATGACTTAGATATATGTATGGGCATATACCTAAGTAGAGTTGGTTGATACTTCGTGTTTGTATCTTTCCTTTGTGATTTATCCTTCGTGGATTCTGGTAGACCTTAGGGGGTCTCGGGGTCCCTAATGAGTATCGTATACTCACCCCTGCACGGGCTATGCCCGCACTACGTTGTGTTGGATGCAGACGACAAATAGCACTGATCGAGGTGGAGGCTTGTGGAGCTAGACAGTACCCAGAGGTGGACCACTAGACGAGACGTACACGGAGCGGACGACCAGACCTGGGGAGCTGAGGAGACCATATGTATCCACCCTTTAGGTGGGATATCCAGAGGACAAATCAGTGGTTGCTGCTTTACTTTACTGCTGTTGTACTTTCTTTCTCAGTTGTACTGTACTATCAGTTGGGTTTGTATACTGGCCCATTTACTTTTCAGCACTTAATTTTGTACCCAGTTTTACTTAGTGCTTGATTCACTTGCGTACTCTGTTATGTATGCTTACTTATATAAAGGAAATGCGTTCCTTTTTTAACAGGATTTACGCCTTTGGTGATAGTCTCTAGCCCCTGACCTATGGAAGGCGGGTTTGGGGTAGTCACAACATGGGCCCCGAGGACGGGCCGTGACAGTTTCACATTTTATGATGTTTAATCTATAAGTTTAAAATTCATAAGTTGATAAATACAATAGATATATTGATGAGATGCTACACAATATGATGTGTTGGGTGAAATGAATTCCTATGAAAAACATGGATCGTAGTCATGGGTGTGAATTAAAAATTATTATGATCATTCCTTCTAAGAAAATTAAAAAAATAGTGTACAATACACTATGGTGAATATAATTTTGGATTTCAAGAGCACCTTTTAGAAACTAGAATCCCTCTATAGGAATTTTGGTGGACAAATTAAAGTTGTGAAAGATGATAATATATATTTAGGTGGTGGATGACTAGATAGTGACATGGTCATGGAGATGGTTTTTTTACTGATTATTAACTACATAATGTTATTGTGTCAAGAATAAGGGTATTTTATTTGGCATTAATGTAACAAACCTAAATTATATCAATGGAAATTCCCTTCTTATAATTATTTCATATGGTATAATCACATAAAATCAGAGAGAGAGAAAAATACAAGATTTATAAATGATGAATTAATGAAATAAAATGCATTTCTAGAAGTTAAGGAACACATACTAAAGGAATATTAACCTGACCTTTGGAAATAGTAACCTGGCCCTTATGAATAGTAAACTGGTCAATTGAATAGTAACCTCACCAATGAAAGTATAAATAAAATTTATTCATCTTATAAGTGAAAATATGATATAATTATATCATAGTATAAGTAAATAAATATTTTAAAAATTATTAATTAAGTGTCAGTATATTTTAAGTAATAAATATTTAATTACAATTTTATAACTAATTTAATAATTTAAAAGAAAATTTATTTTCATAAAATGTATTCATAAATTATTATTTTGATGTCTTATAATTTTAATATAATTTTATAAGACCTTATTTATTTTTTCAAAGTGATATAAAATCAGTTATAATTTTAAAATCTGTATTTTTCGAGTAAATTATGATTTAATTAAAAATTAAATATATGATATTTAGAAAATTATTTTCATAAAATAGAGTTAATTTTTGAATTCTACACATTAAAAAATGGTTAGGGTGAATTTTTTGTATTTTTTTAAAATACTTGAATTTTTCATGAATAGTAAAATACAGTAATTTACAGTATATATACATTATAAGTTAAATAAACTATTTATTGAGTCATGGATGATCCAAGAACAATTGGTTTGAATTAAAATGATTTAATTAACATATTTAGTCTCAATAATCAACACTATTTCTTTTCTTGAGTAAAATAATAAACTAACGAATTAAATAACGAGAAAACACACCTCCCCTCCACTATAAATACCACCTCTCACCACCTCTTCTACTCACACCTCTCAAGCCTTGAACCTTATCCAAATTATACTCAAATACCCTCCCAGTTCCCTCCTACACGGTCAAGATATTTTGATCTTAACAAAATACCAAAACCAATCCCTTAAAGTGGTTCTCAAGAAGAAGGAATCAAGAGGTAAAACCCTGTTCCTTTTCTTTTAATTTATTTTCAAGTTCCTTTATTTTCTTTTTCTCTACTCACCTTCCCATTGTCCAAGTTACATTAAAACTCCAGTATATTAGATATAATATAATTTTATCATGTTTATGGAATAATTCTTCATCAAATATCTTCTCCTCTCTCTTTTACTTTAAGAATGAAAACATCATCCATGAGGTGATGATTTATAACCTTCATGGAAAATGTTATTTAATATTTTAATTACATATAAAAGGATGGTCATGAAACCATTTTTAGATTATAATATATGTATTATATCTTATTTAATGACCTGGAATCATTGTTTACACATGATATTAATTTATAAAAGAAAATGAGTTTTTTGTGATCGAAAACCACCAAAATAAACCCAAACAATCATCGTTAACTATTTATCTAATTATTCATCCTCATTACATAAAAAAAATGATATATAATACAAATTTAATATCTAGAATATCATTAATAACATATAAGTTTAATTTTGGATAATTACCCCCAATTTATATGACCTTTTGTACATTTATACAAGTAAACTGATCATGAAAACCAAGGAAACCAATGCTCCTAAACAATGAAATTAAACCACTTAACCCATAAAAAATGCTGTAAATGAACTTAATAAAGTTATAATAAATAAAATACATGTATAAAGGGTTATATAATTATTAATTAATGAATCTAATTTGATTATTCAGGATATTAGGATCAAGTGAAGAACACCTTTAGACTTAAGGTAAGAGATTCTACCCAAACCTCCATTATTCATTCAAGTTATTCTTTATCTCCTTTTAAAAAAATGAAATTATCTTTTATTTTTATGTTTATCCAGGACATTATGATCAAGTTAAGAACACCTTTGTACTTAAGGTAAAGGATTCTACCCAAACCTCCATTATTCCTTCAGGTTATTTTTCCTCTATTTTTACCCAAATGAAATTCTATTTTTTTTATATTCTAAATTATGTTTATATGTTCCAAAATCATGTATTAATATCCATTCATCCTTATTTTTTGGATATACATGTTTTTAAAAGTTTCCCTACTTAATTCTTCCCGTTAAGCATGCCCAATTTAAGGGAACTTCTTGAATTCTTACCCAATTTTAATTGCACTATATAATATATTTTAAGCCACCATTATTTTTATAAATCACTAATTTTTATTATGAAAAATTTCTTGGTTCAATTATGGTTTTATATAAAATATTATCCCGTTTTCTTCTTTATATTCTCTTTAATATTTTCGTTAAAGCACAATAAAATGTTTCAATTATAAAGTTTCTTAAATACTCTTTTTACATGTTATCAATTTAGTTTGACATATATAATCATGATATATTCCTATTTTCCTTTATTAATGTCCATTTATGATTTAATTCCTTTCTTTCATGGACACTTTTATGATACACCCACTTATTATGCTTTATGACATGGTTATGATACCTGATTCTTTCCATGGGTAACCCTTACGTTTATGTTTGATTGCTTATGTATGAATCTTTATGTGGAAAACATATTCATTAACATATTATGATGGGTGTTCCCATATAGTTCTCTAATGCATTGGGTAATGTTTATTCTCATAAGATGTTATGTACAATGGTATTGGTGGTTATCCTTGACCCGTGCTCCTCTATGTGAAATGAACCTTGACTCATGATAAAGTGCGGTTTTATATTGATTAAAAATTACTATTAATCCATGATTATAAGACCCCATGTTATGATTCCTTATATTTAATCATGTTCCATTCCTTTTTATATAATTATGTTATTCCTTATAACCCATGTGCTAAGCTTCATTCTTATGTTTATTCTATTACCAGGCTTTTAGCCCATCCATTTGTTCATGTTATCCCTAGGTTATCTTATGAAAATGTAAGGGATCAAAAGAATTTATGATCTCATAATGGATTATAAATAAATAAATATTTTACTTAGTCCCATGTTTTCAGTTTTATGTACCTAATCTTTCAAGACACTAGACTTTATGATCCTTGGCTTGTATTTTGATAGTTAATTATGTTTAAAATAACGTAATATTATTTGAAAAGGATTGATTTTCTATAGTTGGTATCATAATATGGTCTAGTTATTTTTAGAGATTAGGAATAGAGAACTTTATTAAGAACCATAGGGATTAGACTAAGTCTAAGAATACATCCCTAAATTTTGGTAAGTATAGAATATGTGGTTTATCAAGAAAATACATCCCTATATGGATACTACAAGTAGACGTTGTTTTGGAATATATGTACCTAGGAGTAAAAACTATGACAAGGTGTTCTGAGCTTGACTTGAGGTAACCTGGTACACGACAATGGGCCTTATTGCGCACTTCGTTTGACACTCTCGGGGGATATTCTTTAGTAAATTCACATGCTCATTATGAACCATTATTAAGGGAACAAAAAAATCCCATAAGAGAACATGCTATGAAATAGATCATGGATAGACTAGATTTAAACCTAGGTAATAATAAGTTTGGACATACTTTTCCTTTAAATTTTTATCCCTTTATGTTCAATGTTTCCTTTTATTATGCTAATTATTCAATCCCCCCTAATTGCACTTTATTTTTCTTAGTTAATGGAAGGAAATAGAAGAACACATACCAATAATAAATATGTTAGGAAATGTGATGATTTACTTAATTATATAATGGGAACGAGTGATAAAAACTTTATGACAATACTTGAACAACTGTCACAAGTTATAAATAATAACTTGAATCATGTGGAATGTCCTCCTTCTCCAAGGAAAGAGCAAGTTGTCGTCAAATCATTCATATGGAAAAGGCCTCCCATGTTTAGTGGATATTCTAACCCCCTTCTCATGGAAAAGTGGATTAAATCCATTGAAAATATATACTTTGTCCTCCAGTACTCAAAATAAGTGAAAGTTGTGCTGGTGGTCTATCGTTTTGATTGGGAAGCTAATAAATGGTGGAAACTGATCAAAAATACAAAGTCTAAGGTGGAAATTGATCCCATGGATTGGGAGGAATTCAAGAAAATATTTTTCAATAAATATTTTCCCTGAACCCTCCATCTCAAGATGGAAAGAGAGTTCCTCATACTTAAGTAGAAGGAAGATGAGTCTATTAGGGCATATGAAGAAAACTTTATAAGGCTTGCAAGATACGCCTTCAACTTTATCATGAACACCGAAAGCCAGATGAATTTCTTCTTTAGTATACTAAAGTTGAGTCTATGAAAATCATTGGATGTTTGAGACTTCAATAGTTATGAGAATATTTTCTATTGTGCCCTCAAAGTTGAAATAGAGATTGGATACTCCCAATGGTCTTGTGGGCCCAGTGAAAAAAAGTGGAAAATGGAGTCTAAAATGGGTGGATCAAAAAATAAATCCCATGATAGAAAGAAAATGAATACCCCATGTATCAAAATTGTGGGAAGAATCATCTTGGGAACTATTTAAAGGGAACCATGAAATGATTCAAATGTGTAAGAATGGGGAATCTGGCTAAGAACATCCAAAGGGATATGAAGAATTCCACTAATGTGGAGGAAGAAAGGAAGGTTTAGATCAACAATCAGCCTATAGTGCAATGTTTCAACTGTAAGGAACTTGGTAATTTTTAAAACTAATTCCCTAATCCTAGGGTTATTAGAGATAATCAATATAAACCTCCAAGGAAACAAAGAAGGTATTATTCTATCACTACTACTGAGGTTGATCCAGAAAAAGATGTGGTGACATGTACATTGGTTATTCATTTAAGAATAGTGAATATATTATTTGATTCTGGTTCTATGAATTCTTTCACATCTTTCAGGTTTAGTAGAACTATTCAAACACCACCTCAAAATATAGAGGTTGAGTTATCTGTGAGAACTAATGGAGAAATTATTGCATCTAAAGTACATAAATCCTCCCTAGTTAATTTTTGTGGACTGAATCTCCCAAAAAATCTTGTCTTACTTATTTTGGTGGAGTTCAATGCTATTTTTTGGCCTGGATTAGATATATTTATACAAATCCAACATTAAATTTTGGGAAAGGGATATCACTATTCACATACCAAAGTATTCTACAATTCATTACATGTGTAAGGAGGAAGATGAATCTCCTTTAGAATCATCATCTCAAGTGTGTATTTTACTACCTTATAATCAAGAATATCTCACTCAAATGATTGAGATAAAGAAGATGATCATTATTGAGCAAGAATATATCACTCAAATGATTGATATAGAGGTTGATTTATCTATGAGAACAACTAATGGGGAAATTATTGCATCCAAAGTACATAACTCCTCCCTAGTTAATTTTTCTAGACTGAATCTCCCAAAAAATATTGTCTTACTTATTTTTGTGGAGTTCAATGCTATTTTTGGCATGGATTGACTATATTTATAAAAATACAACATCAAATTTTGGGAAAGGGAGATCACTATTCACACCCAAAATTATCCTACAATTCTTTACAAGTGTAAGGAGGAAGATGAATCTTCTTTAGAAACATCATCTCAAGTATGGATATTACTACCTTATGAGCAAGAATATCTCACTAAAATTATTGAGATAAAGGATATGATCATGCTTGAAGACATTCCCATCATGAGGGGTTACACTGATGTGTTCCCTAAATAATTTCTTAGTCTTCTTCTTGACCAAGAGGTTGATTTCTCAATTTAACTTATTCCTGGATCTCTACCTATATTAAAGAAACCTTATAGAGTGGATGTTGTTGAGCTGGAAGAACTGAAGAAGTAGTAACAAGATAATCTATACAAGGGTTTTATACACCCGAGCACTTCACTATGGGGTGAACCCGTCCTCTTTGTCAAGAAGAAGTATGGATCAATGTGAATATGAATTGATTATCAAGAGCTCAATAAAATCATGATAAAGAACAAGTATCCCCTACCACATATAGATAACTTATTCAACCAGTTTTGAGGGGATAATTATTTCTCTAAGGTGGAACTTCGGTCGAGATATCACCAATTAAAGGTGAGGAAGAAAGATATTCCCAAGACTGAATTTCAAATGAGGTATGGACACTATGAGTTCATAGTTATTCCCTTCAAACTCATTAATGATCCAACAATTTTCATGGATTTAATTAATAGAGTCTTTAAGGATTACCTTGAAAAATTTGTGGTAGTCTTTATCAATGCTATTATGATATACTCCAAGAGCAAGGAGGAACATGAGAAGAATTTGAATACTATGTTATAAACATTGATAAGGGATAAAATCTATGAAAAGTACAATAAATTTTAGTTTTGGATGGAGGAAGTATCATTATTGGGGCATGTTATCACGAGAAAAGGAATATCCATGGACCCTTCTAAGATAAAGGAAATCGAATATTGGCCTAGGCCAACATCTGTAATGAAGATCTATAGTTTCCTTGGCCTAGATGGGTATTACCAATGATTTTTGAACAAATTATCATTATTTTCAAAACCAATAACCAATATAAACTGAAAAAGAGTGACATTTGTCTGGACTCAATAATGTGACGGAAGCTTTAAGGAGCTCAAAAAGAGGCTTATCACTACGTTAGTACTCACACTCCCAACAAGTGGAGAACTATTTGTGGTATATAGAGATGATTCAAAGAAATTATTAGGTTGTGTACTGATGAAAAATGATAAATTGATAGACTATAACTCAAGGAAGTTAAAAATCCATGAGCAAAACTATCCCATGCATGATATGGAGTTGGCAGCTATGATCTTTTCATTGAAAATATGGCAGAATTATCTCTATGGGGAGAAGTGTGAGACATATACTGATCAAAAGAGTCTCAAATATATATTCACAAATAAGGATCTTAATATGTTATAGTGAATATGGTTAGATATCATCAAGGATTATGACTTCTCAATGCACTACCATCCCAGTAAGGCAAATAAGGTAGAGGATACTCTATGTAGAAAGCATCCTGCATCTTTATCAATGATGATAATTGATAAGGATAAAATCTTCTTAAACTTACAATGAATGGATATAGGAATAATTAAAGGAGGAACATCATAAATCCTTTCTTAAATGATTTCTCAATCATCCATTTTAGATAAAATAAAGGATGCTTAAAGAAATGACATGGAAGTTCAGAAAAATTTAGAAGCTATCAAGAATGGTAAATCCTCAGAATTAAAGATCGATGAGGATGGAGTTGTAATATTTGGGTCATGAATATGTGTACCATATAATCTAGACTATTTATCCTCCCACCGTCCTCTCCTAGTCTAGAGTTTAGGTACCACCACCCTTTGATCTAGGCACTTCAGGCCCTCTTTAGGATCCCATTCTACCCCTGGTGTCTCTCGGTTCTCCCCCTAGGCCTCTCCGTGCTGGCATATCCTTCAAGGATTCTCTTTGAAGCTAATCCCATGGTCTTATTCACCCCTATTTAATAGAGGTTTTTTCGGTATCCCCATCAATTTTAAGGTATGGTCCCCATCTATTGGTGGAAATATTGATGGATGCCTGCACTGATGTGGTTGGCTATCTCAAATGACAATCTTCATGTGGTTTGGGTCTATAAAGATGCCTATCATGGACTTCAAATGGTTTGGGGATTCCTGGGGTATTGCTGCCCTGACCCACATTTCGGTGGTGCATTAGAACTCATTTTTCCTGATTCTCATGTCGGAGAAGGACTTTTTCCATGCCTGGTGGAAATCCCCTCGACTCATTGGCTGATGGCGGTTTAATCTGGCCAAGTGGTTGCTAGAGGTTCACAATGGGAGGAAAAGATCCCATGATATCATGTGGATCATCCTTTTGGGTTTTCCCATTATGTTTCATAATGGTGATCTCCTCAAGGCCATAGGGGACTCTCTTGGGTGTTTCCTATGTGTGGACAACGATACTTGGTGCTTTGCAGATGCATCAGTATCCCGTATCTGTGTGGACCAAGATCTCTACCTACCTCTCTCAGAAAAGATCTTCCTAAAGGTGAAGAAGGAACTAAACTGGAGTCATGATATAGTCTACCCCATTCTTCTTAGGTTTTTCTCCTACTATTCCCTCCAGGGACATTTTGTGTAGGTGTGCAGGAAGCGTCGTCTAGGAGGACATTGTCTACCTCCCCTTCCTCCTAGAGCCCCTTCTAATACGAGTGGGGCCTAACCCATTTCTGAATATGTTCTTCCCGAACCTGAAAAGGAAGCCTCTCGGGCCATCCTCTCTGCCTCGAATGGCATCCCTCTTCTTTATTCGGGTGATCCTACCTATTCTGGGGTAGAATCCTTCTACACAGACTTGGTGTTGGTTTCCCTGTAATTCTTTCCCCCTTCCCTTCCTGCCCTCCTTGGACATGGATTCAACTCCCAGGACCTCAAGGTTTGATAGGTAGGGAATTCTTGGAGATTTATACCCTTGATACCTAGTCCAATGCCTTTTCTTCTTCCTCCTCCAGATCACCTATCCTATACAGATGTCTCTTTGGTTGATTTTAGTGAATTATGTATTCATCCAGGTTCCACCAGGTATACCAATGGGCAGCCTTAGACTGTTAATGAAGGTATTCTATCCTGACCACCTTTTATTCCATCATCCTGTCCCTAGAAGGAGTCTAAGGGTGGTATGCATGGTGGTCTAGGTACCCCAGTTTACAAGGAACATGATAAACAATCTCCTCCAAAAAAAGTGAGAGGGAAATCCCTACAGGTGCGCTCGTTTTCCCCCCTTCAATAATTCCCACCTTGTCCCCAGATACTATAGTATGCACAAGTTAATAACTCAGATCAATTTAGGACTGCTTACCCTCCCACTTAAATGAGACCAAGTTGCTTGGGTCCAAAACCAGGCTATTACTATGCCAATGATTTTGATCCTTATTTGAAACACCTGTTGCATCAATGTTTGGGTAAATAAAAAATTCTCAGAGATGGAAATTAGAAATCATAAGGCTTTCATTGCTACTGTCCTAAAAAAACACAATCCTATGAAAATAAGTGAGTTCACCCCTAAAGTTAGAATGTTTGTGACCATGCATGCAGACCTGATTAATCGCCATATATGAATTTTATGGAAGAAAAAGGTGTCTGTTGATATGGTTAAGGCTAGAGATAAATATATTACTATGAAAGTGGATACTGTTGTAGAGTCACTATTTATTTCTTTTGTGTATGGGTGCTGTGATGCATAAAGGAGATAAGTATTGTGGCAGTAACTCAGTGTATTTGATTTAGAGGAATCACTATGGATCATTGGTGGGGACTTCAACATCATAACCGATCTAAATGAGAATAAATATAGGGGGGATTTTACCTATATGAATAACACAAGTTTTTTTTTCAGTTCATGGTATGAAAATGTCTCCTTGACATGGGATACTCTGGTGAACGCTACACTTGGTATAATAATCAACAAGGGAGAAGATGATATTAGAGTCAACTAGATTGGTTCCTAGCCAACCTTCATGCCTTATCCAAGTTTCCCAATTCCAAGGTGGATCATTTGGTTTGGGGTATCTCATGATCATCCCCCCTCTTGGTTTCCATATCCCCTAGATAGGATGGATGCGAATGGTTTTGATTCTATGCTCATTGGGTTTTTTCTCCTGATTATCAACAAATTTTCAGTAAGAATTGGAGGGAGCCTACTCAAGGCCACTCTTGGGTAGGGATACACAATAAGATAAGGTGGCTTAAACATATCTTACAAACCTATGCGAAGGGACTTACTCCCATTTATCAAGACATGGACAATCTCAAGAAGGTGGTGGATCGACTAGAACTCATCCTGGAGGGTGTATGGGATGAATTTGTTTTTGAGGAACTATCTAATAATAAGAACACCATGGCATATTTAATACTAAAATAGAAGCTCATGGGTAGGGAGAACTCGAGAGTGAAATGGATTCATGAAGGGAAAAAACATGGCCTACTTATATGCATGCATTAAATAAATAAGGTGTCTAGTGAAACCAAATATTTTGTTGGAAGATGGATCACACTCAGATGATAGGGATGTGGTTGGGAGTATAGCCTTTTCTTTCTTCAAAAATTTACTTGTAGGTTTAAATTTGAACATGCTAAATGGATATCCAAGAGGGAATGTAGAGTTTCTAGAGGTGATTCCGAACTTGGTGTCCAACCAAGACAATTCCTTCCTAGAGGTGATCCTAGAGGAGAAGAATATTCATGGAGCTATATTGAACATTAACCCAAATAATGATTTAGACCCCAATGAATTTCCAGGATCATTCTATAAGTAGTCATGGGAAGTGATCAAGAAGGATATTATTGTGGATATCCAAGACTTTTTTTATAGAGGATCAATCCCATGGGTGGCAGGTTCTATGAATCTTATACTTTTAACAAAGATCAAACATATTTCATCCATTATCAACTACAGAATAGAAATTATGTGTAATTTACCCTACAAGATCTTGTTAAGAATCATTAATTTGCACTTGTCTATGCACATTCCTCGATGGTTTCCTTAGAGTATCATGGCTTCATGAAGGGCCTATCTATTTGATAAGCTATTACATTATCTCAAGAAATTATTTGAGAAATCAACATAAAAACCCAAAGATCAAACATGAATTTAAAGATGGATACAAATAAGGCCTATGGTAGAATGGAATGGGGTTTTATCAATAGGGTTCTCATAGGTATGGGACTCTCTTACTGGGCTACAAATCTTATTTTTAGATGCTTTATCTCTTCTTGGATGGAAGTATCCTTCATAGGAAAGACTCATGGAATTTTCAAGACGTCCCATGGGATTAGAAAATTGGATCCCATATCTACGAACATCTTTATACTCATGCAAGACACCCTTAGTAGTATTATTAATAGAATATTATCCACAGGGGACTTACTTCCTTACCACAGAAAAATGAATCAGCCTTTAATTTCTCATATGATGTTTGATGATGATTATCTTATCTTCATCAATGAAAGTAGAAGATTAGTTGGTGGTCTCAACAAAATCTTGGAAGAATATAGCCACTGGAGTGTCCAGGTTATCAACCAATATAATATTAGCCTCTATATTTCTAGTAGATGTAGAAACATGTAGGTCACCTCCCTGTAAAATGAGTTACACTTGTAGAGAGGTATGTTTTTGATGGAATACCTGGGTACCTCTCTCTCCCTAAGACAAACTCATATTTGGGACTTTGACCGCATAGTGAAAAAGATCACGAGTCGTGTGATTAATTGAAAAAATTGCTACTTATCCTTTGGGGGATGGATAGCCTTAGTTAACAGTGTCCTTTAAGATATTCCAATTCATGCACTCTCGACAATCAATTTTCCCAAGGGGGTCATTAGCTACATTGATAAGATTTTATATAATTTCATATGGGATGCTCTCTCCAAATGAAAATGGAACTAGAATTCATGGGGTAGGTTGGAAAGGCTCACACATAAAGGTGGGATCAACACGAGGAGATTAGAGGATACTAATCATTGCATGCATGTAAAGATGGTGTGGGAGGTCATGGAATAGTGCACTCTTTTGGGGGAAATAATGTACTATAAATTTGATGGTAATGAGGGGGATTTGAGTGCCCATACATCCCCATTATGGTATTTGATACTCCTTATTATCCCAACCCTTCTTCAACACTCCTGATGGATTGTAGGAAAGGGAAATATCCTCTTCTGGAATCACAACTGGATGATCTATCTGATCGAATTCTTGGGGTGTCTCTCTCATCTAATTTCTTTTAGAGAGGTGATATTACAACCTCACTTTATTGAATCCATTTTGGATGAGGAACAATTGGATGTTTTTGATCTCATTGCTTTAAATTCTAAAGTATAAAAATGTGTGTTCACTGCTTATAATGCTGAGATCTTCTCCTAAAAGGACTTACAAAAAATATAGATATCTCAAAGGAAGAGGAACAAATAGAACAACATGGTCAGGTGAAATAGAGTCTCAAAAAAGTTTAATTTTCTTACTGGGAGGATAAGGAACCATGCTATTACCATGGATGATAATGTGAAAAAGATGGGGGTCAACTGGGTATCCAGATGTCACTACTACATTACTCACTAGGAGGAGAACTTGAGTCAACTCTTTTCTGAGGGTTAATGGGCCCAAGAAGTTTATAATTTCTTCACTGAGTTCACTACCCTCCTCTGTCTGGATCATCTTAGGGCCTCATTTTTGGAGAGACAGTTTCATGGCTCACATGATTTTGGCCCATAAAAAATTTAAAGATCTGTTATTCTGAGTGTGGGTTGTTGGTGTATAGGGAGATATAGGAATAAAGCCAGGTTGAAGGGGATTGTGTCAATAGGAAGATCCATTATCACAAGAACATGATATATCATTGTCAATTTGGTTAGCGGTACCAACAACTGGCGTGATTCACCCTCTTTGAGGTCTCTATAGGTGAGTGTGTCACTAGTGTAACCCTCTTTATCTAGGTCGAGGGGACACTGGGTGTGGTGGATATTTCCAGTCATGGGTTTCAAACTAAATTTTGATGGTTCGTGTATCTCGAGGGTCATATGAGGTGGAGGGGTGGTTCATGACTATAGGGGGAGTGTGCTTCTTTCTTTTACTACATACTATTGGTAGGGGAGCTATATCTAGGTAGAGGTAAAGGAAATGTAGATAAGGATAAGCCTATGTGACTAGAAGAACATCACTCTTAAACAGGTGGAAACCAACTCTATGATAATTTATGATTCAATGAATGAAAAATAATCCACTCCCTCATCAATATCCTACATCATTAGAAAATGTAGATCCATCCTCAGCAACAACAACATCCATGTGGTTCATACATGGAGTGAAGGTAATAGGGTAATGGATTATATTTATTCCATGGTGGTGGTGGATTAAGGTTCCAGCATCACATGCTTCTCTAATGCTTACCTCTTGAAACCAGAAGGGGTCAACTTGATTAGAGGGGATCATCTTGGGCAGTATTACTTTAGGCCTCCCTAGGCTCTTGTGTATTTCACCCTTACTTTGGGGTTAAATATCTTTCAAAATAAATATATAATGATATGATGATTAGATTATGAATGATGCACACATATCAACCTTCTCAATTCACCCATGGAGTACAAATATGTATCGAGATCTTTGAGAGAACTTTTGGTGGGAAAATATGAAGAAATAGATCACTAAATATACCAAAAAGTGCCTGATATGTTAGTAAGTAAAGGATTAAAGGAAAAAGTATAAAGGGATGATGAAACCATTATCCATACCAATCTGTAAGTGATATAACATATCTATAGAATTTTTCAATGGACTTCTGAATACATCCAGAGGAAACAATGCTATATGGGTTATTATGGATTGTCTTACAAAGACAACTCATTTTATTGAAATTCAAGAGAAATTTTCACTAGATCTACTTGTATAGATATATATTAAAGAATTGGTAAGGATGCATGGAGTAATTCTATCGATTGTATCCAAATAAGATATGAGATTCATCTTGAAGTTCTAGAAAAGTATCCAACATGATCTAAGCATCAAACTTTTGTACGACCTATCATCCTCAAACTGATGGCCAATTTGAGAGAACTATTCAAAAATTAGAAGACATGTTGAAAGAATGTTCTATGGACTTAAAAGGATGATGGGACCCACATTTTTCTCTTTTTGAGTTCTCTTACAACAATAGTTTCCACTCGAGCATCCAAATGGATCTAGATGAATCCCTTACTGGGAAAAGGTCTAGAACACCGATATGCTGGGATGAATTTGATGGATGTAAGCTGCTAGGACCTAAAATGGTTGAAGAAATGGCGGAGAAGGTGAAAACCATTCAGTAACACATAAAGGTAGTCCAAAGTTGACAAAATAACTATGAAAAAAATCATTGATGTGACTTTGAGTTTAATGTAAGAACTCAGTTCTTATTCTTGAGGTACGAGTTTCTTCTTTTCCTTTTTTTAAAGTGTTTTTGATAAAACAAGGGAAATTTGGGAAAAATACCAAATTTATGGGTACACGCCATGTACTTTTGTACACACGTAGTGTAATTTGGCTGTGTGGGATGAGAATACAGGGTGTGTAGGCTTGTCGGCAATTAAGGGTGTAAAAAATTACTACACGCCGTGTACTTAGTAATACACACTGTGTAATCAGTCGGCAGCTGAATAGTGAGGCAGTGGAAAGTAGCCGCCAGAGGAACAGTTAAAAAGGATAGTACACGCCTTGTACTTGATATTACACACCGTGTAGTTATGTTTTTTTGTTAAAAACAGGCAGTAGCCTTCTCATTCAACAGAGATGACAAAGGACTCACTAGGCACAGCGGGAGAGGAGGCCGAGACTTGGAGGAGCTCCCGATCGCTCATCGGGACTCAGATTCTTCTGCCGTCGGTCTCGTTTGAACTGTGACTGTAAGGTCTTCCCTCTTCTGGAATATTTCCTTCCAATTATTTCCCTAAGGAAAGTTATTTAGGTTTGAACGGGTAATATTTTATCTCATATATACGTCGTTCTTGGTTGTTTTGGGAGGCTCTTTTCACGTAAATCGATCAAAGGAGATCGCGGTAGGTGGTCTTATGTTTAATTCCAACCGTTGAGTTGATTTTGTGTACCATTTTGCCACGCACCCATGTTCGGGGTGTCGTATGGCTGAGACTTTGACTGTTGAGATACCTTAAATTGCATAGGTAATATAATGAATAAGTATAAATTGCTGTTTGAGATCATTGCTTTGATCTAGGGCCACCCTAAGGGAGCGTTTCCCTTGTTTAGCCATTTGTCCAGGATACCTATGGGTATGCTGTTATTATAGAATGTTTTGAGTTTTCTTGAGAGGAAACATATATAAATTTATCGCTTATGCGTTGGTCTCGGCCCAGTTACTTGTTTTTCCTATGGAATTCCTGTGGGCAATGTTTGTTTAGCCTGAGGGAAATGTTTTGTTTAGCCTGAGGGTAAAATTTCTTATTCTTGAAGGTAGTGTTTTGTTTAGACTGAGGGCAAGGTTATTTTTATCCTGAGGGAAATGTTTCTTATGCCTGTGGACAGTAGCTTCCATGCCTGAGGGTGATATCTCATATGCCTAAGGGAAATATTCGTTATACCTAAGGGCAGTCACCTGAGGGTTTCATTTTTGTTTTCCTAAGGGTAAGAACTTGAATGTTTGAGGATAATGTTTACTTGGAATATTCACTGTGGTGATTTCTTATGTTGTACCTACCAAGCTAAAGCACATTCTTGGTATTATTATTATCTTTTACTTGTTAGATAACATGTTGTGGTATATGCTGTGGCACTAGTATATGATATTGTCGGTCGAGGCCGAGTCTCGGAAAACTAAGAATTCAATTATATTGAATTGATAAATAATTATTAAAATGACAATGTAACTGGTATGAATGGTTAGTTTTGAGTATTTCCTAGTTTGCTGCATTTCATTATTGCACACCGCTATTGCACATTTTCACTGACAGTTGGGCACGGGCCTTTGGTGGTTGCCTACTGGGATTTATTTCTCACACCCTGTTTGGGTCATGTCTTGGGCCCAAACAGATTATATTACTGTAGGTGTCGATAAGGGAAATGGTCCCTACATAGGTACATGATTGTTTTAGAGGAGTAGGAGAGCATGAGACCAAGCTTAGGCTTCCGATACTGCTGCGTTCCTGTTTCACTACTTTGGTTTTTTTTTGCTATACTTTGTACCTTGTGCTATATTGTATCAGATTGTAATGTATCATGTTTTGGATACTTTATTAGAATTATATATATGTTGCATCATCATATATATGACTGTTGGTTATCTTTTACTTTAGTTCTGTTGTCCATTTCAGGTCTATATTGTTTACTGCTTCTGCTGTTGTATGTTTATATTTTTTTTCTGCTATGCTACACTTTAAAAAATGAGGGCATAGTTTCCCCACTATCAGTCCTAGTCCCTCGTTGCTAGTCAGAAACCTCTGGAATTTGGTGAAATGCGCTAGAAGTCATGTGACCAACCGGGTTCGGGTCACCCATTGTGTGGCAGCCGAATTCGGGACGTTACAAAGTGGTATCAAAGGAATTTCTTTTCTCTGGGTTATTTTATTATTTGGAGACAACAGAAAGAGATATATGGTTAAGGGATTCAGTAATAAACTATTCCTGGGAGTAGCTACCCCGTGAACAGGTAAAGGATGGATTGCCTTGAATTAAATTGTGATTTTCTATTTATGATTATTACAATTGATTATATTTCACCATTGGGTGACGCACTTTTGGTGTGCTGTTTATATTTTTATACTTGGGGTTATATTTAGTTTCAATCTGATGAGATGATGGTATTCCATTTCATGCATCATTTAGGCACATGTTAGAATCACATGTCATGCATAGTTCCATTCCATGTAGGTGCATTAGAAATTGCATGTTGTTGTAGTAGATGTTGTGCTATAAAATTCATGCTGTTGTGATAGGTACCTTGATAGATATGACTACTATTGATAGGGTATTGGTACATGTTACAGTTGGGTTTATGGATTCTAAAATTTGGTTCCTGAGAAGTATGGGCTCTCTTGGACCGGAATTTGGTGGATTATCATCCATCCTTTTCTTGCGTTTTGTACTATGATGGGAAAGTTCAGGTGCTAAACTTTGGTTCGTGGGGAGTATGGCCCCCATTTATTGGAATTTGGCATACCAATGATTGAAATTAAAGAAAAGGGACTTCGGAGTAGTTTTTGAGGCTTACTGTCCAGAAAAGAGCAGAATACACACCGTGTAGTTTTGACTACACACCATGTACTCTTCTATTCAGGAAGAAATGAAAACTTTCTAAGTACACGCCCTATACTTATATGTACATGCTGTGTAATATAAGGAAATTTAACCCACCGTGTGGGAGGGAACACGAGTCTTCTAGAGTTTACCAAGGAACACGCCGTGTACCGGTTGTATGCACCGTGTCGTCGTGAACTTGTGTCTGCCTGTGTGACTAACAATACAGATGGAGAAATCTTATCCTATACATGCTGTGTCAATTCTGAACACACCGTGTAGTGTAATTTTTGGATCTGGCCATGTAGCTAACAACACTGGTCAATGTTATCTTTTCGAGTACACACCATGTCCTTCAGGAACACGCTGTGTAGTGTGAGCCGTGTATCCGGCCATGTCTCGAACAACACGAGTCGGTGAAGCTCATCTAGTACACACCGTGTACCTGTGGGACATGCCGTGTAGTCTTGAATGGTGAGAGACCATGTGGAATTGGCCGTGTGGCTGGGGAAACAAGGTGGTTTACACGCTGTGTACGGGTGTAACATGCCATATACCTAGGGTTGAGACACACCCAGGCTGACATCAGAACACGACCATGTCAAGGCTTAAGGGTACACGCTGTGTAGACCTTATACACACCATTTAGTCTCTTTTTACCAGTTCTTGTGGATCTTTCCCCTTTTCATTGGAACTCTTAACCAGACAAAATAAACCTTGATAGTAAATTAAACTAAGGTGTGTGGTTGACCTTGTAGAGTCATGCTTCTGAGACGACCACGAGTTGTTCGCCAAGAGAGTGGCGATGATTATACTCCAGAGATGGTAGTCCATGGGCTACCAATGGATCCTCCAACAGTGCCAGATGCGGTGCCAGCTGTTATACCGGACGCAGGCACGAATGCGCAGTTCCGCGAAGGATTCATGCGCTTCATGCAGACCTTCCAGGGAGCACCGTTGGTTGCCACATCTATGGAAGAGCTAACACATATATTCCAACAACAACATGTTTTTACATTTTTAGGGGATGGAGGACCATAGACTGTGGAGTCATGGATGGGTTCTATGTAGACGATCTTCGATCATCTGGAGACACCTCCTAGGAGGAGGGTCAATCCCACTACTTACATGCTACGTGATTTCTCCAAGAGATGGCGGGATGTGACCACCCATACCGAGCATCACCGAGACATGGCGTGGGAATATTTTTAGGCAGTCTTCTATGAATTTTTCTTTTCGGAGACACTAAGGGAAGATTGAGCTCGAGAGTTCATGAATCTGCAATAGGGCACCATGTCAGTGATGGACTATTCTTCTCGCTTCACCGAGATACAATGTTTTGCACATGTTCTAGTGTGTGATGAGATGTTGAGGGATAAACGCATTGAGGATGGTCTTCGATATGACATCCAAGCACTGGTGAATGTTTTCAGGTTTCCTAAAGTGCATGCTATTATGAACCAGACATTGATTACTGAGTGGAACTTGTGGAAAGCTAGTGGTGAAGACTAGGGCAGTTCAACACTGGTCTCAGGTATTATTTCTATCGGCAAGAAGAAGAGGCAGATGGATTTCTCTCATGGTGGAAGTACTATCCAGAATAATTCTTCAGGTGGCCTGGTAATGTGATACCAATGTGGTAAAGAGGGGCACAAGAGTCCTCAATGTCCATGTGACCCAGTGGAGTGATGAGCTTGCGGAAAGAGGGGTCATCTTCATCATTTTTGTAGGGTGTTTCCACCAATGACTAGTGATAGGGGTTCTGTACAGACTCCACGTGCAGGAGTAGGTCCAATAGCTTCTTACTAGTCAGGGAATTGAAATACATCAGGACGTTCAGGCCAAGGTGGTGGTCATGGCTGTGGTAGCCAGACACCAGGATCTCAGAGATAGTAGGGCGGGTCAGCTCAGGGTAGCCAGGTTATGTCATAGGGCTGTGACACTGGGCAGACATATGCAGTGCAACATACCCAATAGGAGTAGGATCCCAGACATTCCACTGTCAGAGGTACTATTCTAGTTGCTTCTATTTTATCTTTTGTACTTTTCGATATTGGTGCTACACATAGATTTATATTTGTGCCCATTGTAGAGAGCCTCAGGCTCTGTGTTTCTTCTTCTTATGATATCATGACGCTAGACACCCCATTGGGAATTAGAACGATAGGTGTGTATCATTACAAGGAGTGCCCCTAGAGATTTTTGGGTGTCACTTTCTCTGGGACCTATATGTCTTAGATATGACAACCTATGATTTCATTCTCAGGATGGACTGGTTGGTACCCTTTCGAGCCTTTGTAGATTGCTATCGTCGCAGGGTGGGTTTCATGTCACAAGAGGGAAGAGAGTTTCTATACAAGGGCGAATGGGATGTCCAGGAAAGCCGAGATGGACCTGAGCATCATGGGCGAGGTGAAGTGACAACCCAAATTGTGAGTTTATATCTGGATGAATGAGGAACTTTTCATAAGGATTTACCTCCAGTGGTTAATCGTTTCAGGGATGTCTTCCCAGACAACTCTTTAGGTCTACCTCTAGAGCGAGAGGTGGATTTATCTATTGATATTATGCCCAGAGCAGAACCAGTGTCCATTCCTCCTTATAGTATGGATACACCAGAATTGCAGGAGTTCAAGAAGTAGTTGGAGGATTTACATGCAAAGGGTTTCATCTGACCCAGTACTTCTCCTTGGGGTTCGCCTATCCTGTTTGCGAAGAAGGAAAACAGTACCCTCAGACTCTGTATAGATTATCAGAAACTAAACCAGTTGATGGTTAAGAACTGATATCCCTTACTGAGGATTGATGATCTTTTTGATCAACTTCTAGGAGAACTAGTGTTCTAGAATATTGTATTGAGATCCGGATATCATTAGTTGCACGTTAGACCATCGTACATACCACTTATAGCCTTTCGGAGTAGATATGGTCTATACGAGTACTTGTTCATGCTATTCAGACTCACAAATGCACCAGTAGTTTTCATGGATCTAATGAATCATGTGTTCCACCCATATCTGGATTCTTTTGTGGTAGTATACGTGGATGATATCTTGGTGTACTCTCACACTTGACATGACCATGCCACCCATCTTGAGATCGTACTGAGTACACTGAGAGAGAATCAGTTATATGATAATCTCTCAAAGTGCCACTTTTAGATGGACCATATTCACTTCCTGGATCATATTATCTCATAGGTAGGAGTTGCGGTAGACCCATAGAAAGTGAGAGAAGTAGTTTCCTAAGAGTAGCCTAAAAATGTGTTTGAAATACGGATTTTCTTGGTGCTATCTGGTTACTATAGGTGCTTTATACAGGAATTATCCTTCTTAGCAGTACCATTTATGGGTTTGACTAAGAAGGGTATGAAGTTCGTTTGGTCAGAAGCTTGCGAGACAGCCTTTCAAGAGCTAAAGGGAAGGTTGACATGATCACCCGTCCTGATACTTCTAGAGCAAGGGAAGAGCTATACAGTTTACTGTGATGCATCAGGTATTGGGCTAGGAGCAGTGTTGATGCAAGGAGATCGAGTAGTTACGTACAGGTCTTTGCAGTTGAGGCCACATGAGAGGAATTACCTGACGCATGATCTCGATTTGGATGCATTTGTTCATGCGTTACACTATTGGCGACATTATCTATTGGGAGAACATTTTGTGGTGTTAAAGACCAAAAAATTCTTAAATACATCTTTACCTAGTGTGACTTGAATTAGAGATAGTGAAGGTGGGTTGAATACCTTAAGTCCTTCAACTTTGAGCTTGCCTATACATCTGGTAAGGGTAACGCAGTAGCTGATGCACTGAGTAGGAGGACTCAGATACATGCAGTGTAGGAGGCCAGTGGTGAGTGGAAGCTTATGGATTTGTTATCTGAGATGCATTTGGAGGTGCAAGATAGTCAAGGGCGAACCTATCTTTCATCCTTAGCTCTGAATTCTACCCTCATGAATAGAGTGAGGATGAGACAGCTATCAGATTCAGAAGGCCTAGTTCTACAGGAGTCAATGGAAAGTGAGGACCCTTCTTCTGGTTGGACGATAGGCGATGACGAGGTACTATGTGTCCATGGATGAGTGTGGGTTCCTAGGGATATACGCGAGGAGTTGATGTGGGAATTTCATGATTCATCTTGGGCAGTGAATCATGGGGTTACCAAAATGTACCATGACTTGAGACGTCCGTATTGGTGGTCAGGTATGAAAAGAGAGGTAGATGGTTTTGTTACGAGATGTTCCACCTATCATCAGATGAAGGTAGAGCATCAGAGGCTAGCCAGACTGTTACAACAGTTACCCATTCTGGAGTGGAAATGGGTTGATGTCATAATGGCCTTCGTGACCGGGTTTCCAAGGTCACCTAGAGGCAATGATGCCGTATGGGTTGTTGTGGACAGACTTACGAAGGTAGCTCACTTTTTTCCAATCAAGGAGACCTTCGGTGTTGACAAGATTAGGAATTTGTATATCTAAGAGGTAGTACGTCTTCATGGGGTCCCTTGTTCTATTGTTCCCGATAGGGATGCCCATTTTACGTCTTGTTTCTGGAAATTTTTTCAGAGGGCACTAGGTACACAGGTGATTCTGAGCATAGCTTACCACCCTCAGACTGATGGTCAGTTAGAGAATATAATACAGGTGCTAGAGGACATGCTAAATGCATGCTTCCTAGAATTTGGGGGCTCTTGGGA
The DNA here is from genome assembly GCA_963277665.1 of Viscum album. Classification (NCBI taxonomy): domain Eukaryota; kingdom Viridiplantae; phylum Streptophyta; class Magnoliopsida; order Santalales; family Viscaceae; genus Viscum; species Viscum album. The sequence continues at coordinate 347,075,286 of OY728141.1, forward strand.
GAAGCACATACCCCTGGTTGAGTTTTATACAATAATAGTTTTCAAGAAACTATTGAGATGACACCTTATGAGGATTTATATGGTAGGCCATGCTGATCACCCTTATACTAGATTGAGGCAGGTGAGGCAGCTTTACTGGGACCATGTCTCATGTAGGAGACTTTAGAGGAGGTCAAGTTGATTCAGGAGTGGATGGCTACTACACAGTCTAATAAAAAATCTTATGCTTATCGCCACAGATGACCCTTGGAGTTTGTGGTTGGGGATCATGTTTTATTGTGTGTTTCACCAAGGTTGGGACACAAGAAGATCATGAGATAGGGTAAACCTTCAATGAGGTATGTAGGTCCATTTGATATTATGGAGAGAGTCGGGCCGGTTGCCTATCAATTGCAGTTACAACAGAGGTACCGGGCCATGCATGACATCTTCCACGTATCTCAGTTGTGCCATTATCACTCATACTCATCTCACATTTTTCAGCCCGAGGAGGTTGAACTTCAGGTTGATGCATCCTTTAAGAAGCATCTGATTCATACTGTTGATAGAAGAATGAAGGTTCTCCAAGGACGATCAGTTCCTCTCATATGGGTGCTATAGCAGTATGGATGAGTGTAGGATTAAACTTGGGAGTGGGAGACCGAAATATGTGCTCAGTGGCTAGAATCGTTCTCAGCTTTATCTTCACCACCCTTGGAAGGAAAATTTGGGTATGAATTGCTTTAAGGGGGGAAGTTTGTAAGAACCCAGTTCTTATTCTTGAGGTACGAGTTCCTTCTTTTCCTTTTCCGTAAGTGTTTTTGAGAAAACAAGGGAAATGTGGGAAAAATCCCAAATTTATGGGTACACACCGTGTACTTTTATACACACGTCGTGTAATTTGGATGTGTGGGATGAGAATATATGGCGTGTAGGCTTGTCGGCGATTAAGGGTGTAAATACAAACTACACACCATGTACTTAGTAATACACACCGTGTTATCAGTCGACAGATGAATAGTGAGGTGGTGGAAAGTAGCCGCTAGAGGAGCTGTTAAAAAGGATAGTACACTCCATGTACTTGAGAGTAAACACTGTGTAGTTATGTTTTTTTCTGTTAAAAATAGGAAGTAACCTCCTCATTTGACAGAGGAGGCAGATGACTCACTAGGAGCTACGAGAGAGGAGGCCGAGACTTGGAGGAGCTCCTGATCACTCACCGGGACTCCGATTCTTCCATTGTCGGTCTCGTTTGAACAACACGGGTAAGGTCTTACCTCTTATTGAATATTTTCAAACAATTATTTCCCTAATGGAAGTTATTAAGGTTTGAATGGGTAATCGTTTATCTCATATCTACGCCGTTCTTAGTTGTTTCGAGAGGCGCCTTTCACGTATATCAATCAGAGGAGATCGAGGTAGGTGGTCTTGTGTTTAATTCCAACTTTTGAGTTGATTTTGTGTACTGTTGTGCCACGCGCCCATGTTTGGGGTGTCATATGGATGAGACTTTGACTGTTGAGATACCTAGAATTGCATAAGTAATCTAATGAATAAGTATAAACTACTATTTGAGATCGTTGCTTTGATCTAGGTCCACCCCGAGGGTGCGTTTACCTTGTTTATCCATTTGGCCAGGATACATATGGGTATGCTGTGATTATAGCATGTTTTGAATTTTCTTGAGAGGAAACATATATAAATTGATTACTTATGCATTAGGATTGGCCTGATTACTTCCTTTTACTATGGAGTGCTTGTGGGCAGTGTTTGTTTAGCCTGAGGGAAAGGTTTTTTTAGCCTGAGGGCAACGTTTCTTATTCCTGAGGGTAGTGTTTTGTTTAGCCTGAGGGCAAGGTTTTTTTTAGCCCGAGGGAAACATTTCTTATACCTGTGGGCAATAGATTTCGTGCTTGAGGGTGATATCTCATATGCCTGAGGGAAAAATTCATTATGCCTGAGGGCAGTCACCTGAGGGTTTTATTTCTATTTTCCTGAGGGTAAGGACTTGCATGTCTGAGGAAAATGTTTAATTTGAATATTCACCATGGTTATTTCTTATGTTGTACCTTCCAAGAAAAAGCACAGGCTTGGTATTATTATTATCTTTTACTTGTTAGATATCCTATTGTGGTTTCTGCTATGACACTGTTATAGGAGATTGTCGGTCAAGGCCGAGTCTTGGAAAACTCAGAATTCAATTATATTGAATTGATAAATAATTATTAAAATGAAAATATAACTGTTAGGAATGATTAATTTTGAGTACTTCCTAGTTTACTGCATTTCCTTATTGCACACTACTGTTGCACATTTTCACTAACAGTTGAGCACATGCCTTTGGTGGTTGCCTACTGGGATTTATTTCTCACATCCTTTTTGGGTCATGTCTTGGGCCCTAACACATTATATTGCTGCAAGTGTCGATAAGGGAAAGGATCCATACCCAGGTAAATGATTGTTGTAGAGGAGTAGAAGAGCATGGAACCGAGATTAGGCTTGCAATGCTGCTGTGTTCCTGTTGCACTGCTTTGGTTTTGTTTTTCTGTACTTTGTACCTTGTGCTGTATTGTATCAGATTATAGTGTATCCTGTTTTGGCTACTTTCTTATAATTAGAGACATGTTGCATCATCATATATATGACTGTTGGTTATCTTTTACTTTAGTTTTGTTGTCCGTTTTAGGTTTATATTTTTTACTACTTCTGCTATTGTATGTTTATATTTTTTTCCACTGCGCTACACTTTTACAAATTAGGGCATAGTTTCCCCACTATCAGTCCTAGGCCCTCACTGCTAGTTGGTAGCCTCTAGGGTTTGGGGAAATGCGCTTGAGGTCATGCGGCCAACCGGGTTCGGGGCACCCATTGTGTTGCACCCAGATCCGTGATGTTACATTTAAAGTAAGAGACATTGTATTCCTCCACATATATCCATGGAATAGGATCATGTGATTTAGGAAGAAAGGTAAGCTATGTTCAAGGTACATCGACCCTTTCGAGATCCTTGATTGTGTTGGAGTTGTGAACTATTGACCAACACTTCCACTAACCATGTCTCAAGTACAAAATGTATTCCACACATCCCTCTTAAGTAAGTATATACAGATCCTTCACATGTATTTACTTTAGAGATGATATAGTTGGAAACTGATCTTTCTAATGAGGAGCCGCCAATGAAGATCTTGGACTGTAGAGATAAAGTTCTATGCAACAAAACTACTCACCTAGCCAAAGTAATTTTGTAGAACCATAATTATGAAGAGGAAAAATGGGAATAAGAGGAAGTGATGAAGGAAAATTACCCACACATGGTTTCAAATTATAATGTAAAAAAAAATTTCGAGGTTGAAATTTCATAAGGGGGGAAGAATGTAACGACCCTAAATTCTTTCAATGGAAATTCCCTTCTTATTATTATGTCATATGGTATAATCACATAAAATCATATAGAGAACACAATAAAAACTTTATAAATGATTAATTAATGAAATACAAGACATTTATAGAAGTTAAGGAACATATACCAAAGGAATATTAATTTAACCTTTAGAATAGTAACATGACCCTTATAAATAGTAAACTGAACAATTGAATAGAAAAATAACTAATGAAAGTATAAATAAAATTTATCCATATTATAAGTGACAATATGATATAATTATATCATAGTATAAGTAAATAAATATTTTAAAAATCATTAATTAATTGTTGGTATTTTTGTAAGTCATAAATAATTAATTACAATTTTCGGACTAATTTCTTAATTTAAAAGAAAATTTATTTTCATAAAATGTATCCATAAATTATTATTTTGATTTATTATGATCCTAATATAATTTTATGAGAACTTAGTTAATTTTTCAAAGTGATATAAAGTCAGTTATAATTTTAAAATCTATATTTTTCGAGTAAATTATGATTTTAATTAAAAAGTAAATTTATAATATTTAGAAAATTATTTTCATAAAATGGAGTTAATTTTTTAATTTTACACATCAAAAAATGGTTAGGATGAATATTTAGGATTATTATGAAATAGTTGAATTTTCAGTGAATAGTAAAATACAATAATTTACAGTATATATAAATTACAAGTTAAATACAATATTTATTGAGTCTTGGATTATGTAATCACAATTTTTTAAAACTAAAATGATATAATTACTATATTAGTCTCAATAATCAACACTATTTCTTTTCTTGAGTAAAATAATAAACTAATGAATTAAATAATGAGAAAACACCCATCCCCTCTACTATAAATACCACCCCTCACCTCCTATTCTACTCACACCTCTCAAGACTTGAAACTTGTAAAAATTATAATCAAATATACTAACAAGACCCTCCCCAATGAACATGATATTTTGGTATTAAAAAAAGACAAAAACCAATCCCTTATGTAGGTTCTCAAGAAGAACGAATCAAGAGATAAAACCCTATTCATTTTCTTTTAATTTCTTTTCAGGTTCCATTATTTTATTTTTATCTCCTCACTTTAACCTTGTCCAAGTGGCATGAAAAATCCATTATCTTAAATATATATGAATTTTATCATGTTTATGGAGTAATTATCCATCAAATATCTTCTCTTCTATCTTTTACTTTAAGAATGAAAACATCTCCCATGAGGTGACGATTTACCACCTTCATGGATGACACACTTTCATCTTTCAAATCCATATTAAAGGATGGTCATGAAAATTTTTTATGGTTGAAAAAGATTATAATATATGTATTATATATTATTTAATTTTTTGGAATCATTTTGAACACATGATATTAATTTATAAAACAAAATGAGTTCATTATGATAAAAAAACTGCCAAAATAAACCCAAACTATTATCATTAACTATTTATCTAATGATTCAGACTCATACCATAAAAAAATCATATATAAGAAAAATTTAACCTCTATAATATCATTAATAACATATAAGTTCAATTATGGATAATTACCCCCACTTTATATGATCTTTTTTTACATTTATACAAGTAAATTGATCATGAAATCCAAAGAAACCGATGCTCCTAAATGATGAAATTGAACCTCTTAACCCATCAAAAAGGTCATAAATGAACTTAATACATTATAATAAATCCAATAAATGTATAAAGTTTTATATAATGATTAAATAATGAATATAATTTGATTATCCTGTACATTAGGATTAAGTGAAGAACACCTTTAGACTTAAGGTAAGGGATTCTACCCAAACCTCCATTATTCCTTCGGGTTATTATTTCTCTCTTTTTACTCAAATGAAAATATCTTTTATTTTATTTAAATATTATAAATTTTGTTTATATTTTACAAAATAATGTATCAATATCCATTCATCCTTCTTTTTTTGGGGATATACATGTTTTTAAAAGGTTCCCAACTCAATTTTTCCTAATAAGCAAACCCAATTTAATGGAAATTCCCGAATTCTTACCCAATTTCAAGTGAAATATATAATATGTTTTAATCATCCATTATTTTTAAAAATAACGCATTTTTATTATGAAATATTTATTGGTTTACTTCTATTTTTGTTTAAAATATTATTTCTTTTTCTTCTTTAAATGATCTTTAATATTTTCCTTAAACCGAACTATTTTTTTAATTATAAAGTTTATTAAATACTCTTTTTATATGTTTTAACTTTAGTTTGACATCACTAATCATTATCTATGACTATTTTAATTTATTAATGTCCATGTATTATTTAATTCATTTCTTTAATGTACACTTTTATGATACACCCACATATTATGCTTTATGATATGATTCTGATACCCAATTCTTTCCATGGGTAACCCTTATGTTTATGTTTGATTGATAATGTATGATTCTTTATGTAAAAAACATATTCATGAAAATTTTATGATGGGAACAACTAGATATCACTCCAATGCATTGGTTAAGATTTAGTCTCATGAGACGTTATGTGCAACGATCTTGGTGGTTAACCTTGACTCGTGCTCCTCTATGTGCAACGAGCCTTGAATCGTGCTAAAGTAATATTTTATATTGCTTCCAAAATACTATAAATAAATTATTATAAGATCCCATGTTATGATTACTTATATTTAATCATGTTACATTCCTTTTTATATCATTATTTTATTTCTTATAACCCATGTTCTAAGCTTTATTCTTATGTTTATTCCCTCACTGGACTTTTAGCTCATCCCTTTGTTCATGTTATCCCAAAGTTATCCTATGAAAATGTATGGGATAAAAGTAAGTTAGAAGATCATAATGGATGATAGATAAATAAATGTTTTATTTAGTCCCATGTTTTTAGTTTTATGTACCTAGTCTTCCAAGAAACTATACTTTATAATCCCTGGCTTGTAATTTGATAGTTAGTTATATTTAAAATCATGTAATATTATGTGTAAAGGATTGGGTCGCTATATTTAATTCTTGAGAAGCACTAGAAATGATATGTAAATTTTGGTTATTCTATACAAAATTGATTATCATATGAATTATAATGTCATATGAAAATGTTTTGCATAATCCTTTCCTAAAATTATTCAAATTTCTAAAATATGATGCATTTTGACTATGTGATAAAGAAGATATGAAATTTTTTTATAAAATAGATGAAATTCATGCAGTGTTAAATATTAAAAATATAAATTATCATATTACTAGGAATGAAAATTCAATTAATGTAAACACATAAGAATTATACACTGCTCAATATGATGAATAAGGAGAACCTCACTCCACAAATGGAAGAGCTACAAATGATATCCTGAATGTTTATATATTTTACTTAGGAAAAAATTGAATGTTATAAATGTGTGACTCTAAGAAAAGTAATAAAATAAGAATGAATATTGTGATAATATCAATATTATGATGATATAAGAACTCTATAATTGATCTTATATGAGTATTTTGATAAAGAAATGGTTGATTATACTTAGATTTTGAAATACAAAGAGTTATTAATGTTTTGAATAACTAAGATTCATATGAATTCACATTTTTATTATTGATAATAATATTTGTAGATATTTAATATTAAATAATTATAATAATGAATAAGAGTTTTTTCTACCTCATTCTACTAAATATCATAGAATAAGAGAAGAGAGTTGAGGTGAACCAAAACAAATCTATTGTAGAATCATAATATCAAATCATGATAGAAAAATCAATACTACATGAATAATTCATACCATTCATACTGAATAATAAGAGATAGAGGAGAATATTACATTTTTCAATGATTATTATATTTAGGATGATGTTATGAGAACTATATAATATTGAATTTTGTTTTAGAAACTTGATGTTCTAGTGGAAACCCAATTGATTGCTGCAAGTCAGGAAGAAGATCGACTGTACTACCCAAAAGTAACACAAGTTTCTAATTTATATTCTATATTACTTTGTGTAGGACAGATCTAGTATAATATAGGAGTTATATAATATATATGGATACCTTACAATGTACCTGGTCAGTTCTAGGAAAATGAGTTTAAGGCCACACCCTTTGTCATTTTTTTCTTTGATAATAAGAAGAAAGCTATGGCCAATGTATAATAACCCCAAAATACATGGGAAAAAGTAATTTTATTTTTCATTATAATTTTTCTCTATAAATAATGAAAGTATAAAGAAAAAATATTCACAAAACTAGGTAGGTTAATGTGATGAGAATCCGATCACTTTTTCTATGGTGAATAGAAGAAAGAGTATGGGCGTTGTTTCCCTATAAATATCCCAACCTGTTGTGGATAAAGGAAAAAAACTACATGATTCTATATTTTTATTTTAGGTAAAATAAGAAAATTATAAAACAATATGAAGGTTTATGTTTATTTTTTGGTAATGTATAATGTTTGGGTATATGGAACGTTAAAATTAGAATAATGTATCAAGCACTGGATAAAATAGAACCATCAACAAGTTGAAGTAAAGAAGGAATGATGAAGAGTATTTATCTGTCTACATCAAATTGATTTGAAAACATGAATACCATATATTGAAATTTCAATAAATGTGGTTAATGTAGTGATAAATGATTTTATAATTCAACTATGTATGTTTAAAATCCAAACCAAGAATAAATCCCATAATAGTGTAATAAGAAAACAAGTTTGATTTGAGAAGATATCAAATGTATAAATATGAAAGCACTATACCCAAGATATTTTCCAAGAGGTATTATGATAAATCCCTAGATGATAAGAACTTTATTTTTATAAAATGTAATGTTTTATAGTGTATCTATAAACATAATAAGTAACATAAGAATTTTCACTAGAGGGTTAAAAATTATGTATTTATTTTAGTATTTAATTAACACAATTTTTTATAAGCAAAATCTAAAGAGACTATACTTTACAGGCTATATATTTTACAATATTTGAAATTATGTATGTATTATAGTATTTTTATAATCCTAACTATGAGAATAAGCATAAGAATATTATTAATCACAACCATAAACATATTCACTATCAAATTAGAAATTTAAATATATTTTATTTCATTACATGATTATATACATAAGCATAAGCACAAGCTAAGATGTGAGAAAAGCATAAAAAAATGAATATGAGAGAAAATGCCTATACAAAACATAGTTTAAAAGTTAATCTTGAATAAATATAAATCACAAATATCCAATATATAATAATTCATGTGGATATTGAGTAAATCTTAATAATAAATAACTTCTACATAATAATGAAATACAAGTTTAGAAATCATTTGTATATCATAAATAAATATGTATAGAATTCATACCTGGAAGGAAAAATATTTTCCCATTTTTTCAGACTTCATTTTATTTGTAATGGAATGAGATGAAAAGATATATTTAATTTTATTCCTTCCTGATAAGAAAAAATCCAAATATATGACTGTATTTCCAGTTGTAGTGGCAACTTTGTCACAAAAATCTTGTAGCAGATCCTTTTTCAATAAAGAACATATTAATAGATGAAACAATATTTCATATTGTAATTTAATTAAATGAACACAATATTCCATATTATGAAAAATACTTTTCCATAAGGAATTATAGATTAAATAAATTATAAAAAATTATTAAATCTATCATATAATTTTGTATTCTAAAAATGTATTTTGATTAAAAAAAATATCTGACATAATTTTTGAAAATGATGAATGGAATGAATATTTAAGGAAATAAATTAGTAACTAAATATTGATTAATATGAATCTAAAAATTATGTAAAGATAGTTTGATTAAAAATTTAAAATAAGTTCATAATGAAGGGTATATTAAACATGAAAACATAACAAATTTGTTTGAGTTTCCCTAAATAAAAAAGGTTATTTTTTCATAATCAAATACAACCTCATTCTACCTATTTTTATTTTTCCAATTTTAGAATATTTTATTTTAAACTTAACACATTAGTTATGGGTACATTGATTTGTAGTTCATAACTTCTTCAAAAATAAAAGGAACATTTGTCATCATGTTTTGTGTTTCACTCTCTACAACATTGCATTTATGCATGTTTCTTAATAGAAGTTTAAGATTTATCCACAAAAACATAGAAATACCTAGATGTATTGAATAATAACAGAGCTAACTTATTTCAAACAAAAAACAAATGTCAACTTGTTCTTATCAGGATGAAAATATTGACAAAGACCAACCCACATATGGTTAATAATTAAATATAGATAACCTAAAGGTTTCCATTACAATAAATGTATGGTTGAGGTTCCTCTTTTGTTGGTGTAGCCTTTAAGTTCCCTTTATTGACATTATTAACTTGTCTCTCTAGCAGTACTATAAATGTGGGAAGAACAAAAATGTTCATAATTTTGAAAAAAAACAACAGTAAAAATAAAGATAAAAATTAAGTCATGTAAAAAAGAAATTGCAATTAAATTTGAATGGAAGGATAAAAAGTTATGTAATATTGGAATGATAACCAACTAACCATCTACATTTCCTTTACCATACATGTATACAACCACATCATTATCTTGACACTAACAAACATCAAATTTAATAAAAAATCCTTTCATCCCTCCATTACACATAACATGTTACATTTGATTCAATCAAATCCATGAACCAATACCTATTATATGAATAATTCTTCAGTGAATGAGAATTTTAGAGAAAAAATATATAAAAGAATAAATGATGGATTTAACTTGAATAATAATATATTTTGTGATATAGGAGCAATAAGAGACTATTTATTATTAAGTTAACTTCAAATCCAATTGCATGAAGGAGACATATAATAAGACCATGGATCAAAATATCATTGACCCTTTAAATTTCCAACAAAAACCAAGAAAATAAACAGGTAAAATCTAGTGAACAATTCATATTAATAATTACACCTAACACCAAACAATAGATAATGAAATTATCAAATAATCAGACTTCCAATTCAATTTTTTTACAGAATGAGTTTAAAATTAAAAAATTTGTATATAAATGGTAATTTCATCAATGAATTTAGAATAAAATTTTCAAACCATCAATATTCAAATTAAAAAATTAATAAACTAAAAAATTTCATACAAATTTATCTATTTTCACAATAATGAATATCAAAACATTAAGATACTAGTTTAGAAAGTATAACCTATCATAAAAATGTCACAGGAAAATAATGGAAAGTGTAAAAAATAATATAATGGTGGTGATGATGTTTTTAACTAAAACCCCAATATCTAAAAGTGTTTCTATTCACCCATTAAAAACAATTTATTTTCTACATAGATCTATACTACCAAGAATTTATAAGTATGTAGTATATAATAGAAAATATAGATTAAAAAAATAGTAAAAAAACTATGTCATATGGTCATCCTTTCACTAAAAAAATGGTTAAGTTAAATATTATACTTAAAAATATGAAATAAAAAAAATGATAGTACTTATATGAAACTAAGACTGAATAAATCTAAGCACATAAAGGGAAACATGAAAAAAACCTTGTTTTTTTTTAGCATAAGGAGTCAAAGGACTTACATTAGTGCCCACAAATCATAGACTATTAACACCTATAAAAGAGGAATGAATGCTCACCTAGAGGTAATATAGATTGCTAACATGTGAGAGAATGGCAGGCTAAAGAGATAAATGAGGACTACTTGGGAATTCAACATGGATAATTCTATATAAAATCAAATTGAATTGAGAGTCAATAGAGAATTGAAGTCATGACTACTAAGATATTAGAAAACTGTGATTACCACTGAGGTCAATGATGACCGATATATGAACAAAACCTCACCAACCTCTAACAATACCACATAATCCATTGCATCTTGAGGTTAACTAAGTGATGAGTTAGAAGCCACACTACTGACCATAGGTTCACCTTCACCAGAGTATAGGGCCTGAATCTAATCCACCATTGGGACTTCACCAAAAGGAACCTGAGTTTGGTCGAAGCTTCTGACCGATGAAAAAAATACAATTAGTAAACATAAAATCACTAAATGTGAATTAAAAATTTAAAAAAATGAGAATGAATAAAATTAGCAGCAAGACTAATAAAAAAAGATTGAAGGACAGACTTCACCTGAATAATAATATCTTTGGAGAAATATGAGGAATAAGAGGATACCAACTATCAAGTTAAATTTAAATCCTCTTTAATGAAGGAGCAATAATAATACCATGGATTAGAATATCATTGAGCCCTTAATTTTTTTAAAAAAATCAGTACAATCAAAAATACAACACTAAAAAAAATCAATAATAAGAATTACACCTAGCACTAAAAATAGACAATGATATTTTCAAAGGACCAGACATCCAATTCATAAAATTGATGTAAAAAATGAATTTTAAATTAATTTTTTTTATTATCAATGGTAATTTTATCAATGAATTTATACTCTATAATTTTCAAAGCATCCACATCCAAATTAAATAATTAACAAAAATAAATTAATACAAATTTTACAATTTTCACTAGAATGACTTTCAAAACATTAAGATGATAGTTTGGAAAGTATAACCTATCATAAAAATTTCATAGGAAAACAATGGAAACTGTCAGAAAGAATTTAATGGTGGTGATGATGTTTTTTGCGACTGAAACCCCAATATCAAAATGTGTTTCTATTCACAATTTTAGAACAATTTATATTTCCCATAGTTCTATAATACCATGAATTGATGATTATGCATTATATAATGGAAAATATTAATTAAAAATAATAGTAAAATAACTATTTCATGTGGTCCTCCTCTTGAGAATGTATTTCACCCACAAAAATGGTTAAGGTAAATCCTATTATTCAAAATATGAAATAAAAAATGATAGTACTTTGATGAAACTGAGACTAAATAAACCTAAGTACATATAAAAAATCATGTGGCTTTAAAAGAAATAAATTTATTTTAAAAATCTTTAACTTACGTAATTTAAATAAAAATAGAAACATTCAAAAAAGTTGATGTCTTCAATGAAAAGAAAATTTAAAATAAAATGACAAGATTTATCTGATGACATAAACCATATGAAGAAAAAAAAATATATGATAAGAAAAAACATTTAGGCTATAACAATCCTAACTTCACCTAGTACCAAACATCTCGCTTCTCCCTGAACCAAACCATGTATAGTATTACAAAATACTAACAAAAAAGATAAAATCATGTAAATGGACCAAGTAATTTCTAACATTGTTAAAATAAAATTCATATCACCTACTCACTAAAATAATAGTAGAAAATTTAAAATATAGGATTTAAAGGAAATTCAATTCTCTTACCTAAAACCAAGTATAAGTAGTTTCATTTATTTTGAATGCATAATGGCCTAAAAATTGTTGCCTTTCTGAACTGTCTGAAGGATAAATATTTAGTTGATAAAAACTTATAAAAAAAGAAAATAATATTAAAGGTATGAAGACTAATATATTAGTTTGTTATTTCATTACCATTTTCACAAGTCCTTATAAAGTTTCAAACAATTAATTTTTCAAATCAAATGAGTAGGTAATAAAAATTAGAAAATTCAACATGAAAAGTATTTCCTAGACCCAAAAGAACCTCTCATTATGGTTATATATAACCCAACTTCCCAATATAATTTTACTAAAGAAGAATATTAAAATGGAATATCTATTTTTCATATCTGAAATTATATAATAAGAGTTACATAAGTTCAAAAATGAATATAATAAGAGAAAGAATAAAAAACAATGATAAAATTTTTAAGGGAAGCTGACTTTTCATACTGGAAACCAAATAGAAGCAGTTTTACTTCTTGTGAGTGCATAATGGCATAAGAAATTGTCACCTTTATAAACTTTCTGAAGGTGAAATATTTAATTGAGAAAAAATCATACAAAAATAAAATAATATTAAAGGAAATGATGACTCACATAGAATACGAAATGCTGCTTTACATGTAAGGTAATGTCCAATGTAATAATCTCCAATCAAATCAGCTTAAAATTAAAGAACATAAAATGTTAATTCATCTCTAACAGTCACCCTATGAAGCATAAATCCATAGTGTTCATTCTTATATATTTTTTTTATTAATATAAGGGCCTAGAAATGATAGAAGGGAGTAAAAAAATAAAAATTAGAAGATTATGAGCCATATAATAATAAATATATTTCTATTTTGAATATATATATTTTGTATGTTTAATGAAATTATAATAAAAAAATCCATTTTTTATGATCCATCAATTTTATCTAAATATAATAAATATATTCTAAAACAAATTTTTATAAGATTTAGAAGAATAACCTACTCTCAGACTCCAATATTCTCACTATAGTCTATAGAAATTTGTGTGTACTAAACATGGAATAAACTTTAACATGAACCTACAAACATTTGGGGCCAAGAAAGAATTGATGGAAACTAGAGAAGTTAGTGATATATTTTTTTAAGGAGAAAATAGAATTAATAATTATGCAATGAAGCCCCATAAATGATTTAAACGATAAATATTGAAAATTTCTAGTGAAAAGAAGGTAATAAGAAATGAAAAATTGATTATATATATGTAGAAATGGATAAAAATGACTTTTTTAACTCATAAAAACGAATGCTTTATAGGGAAAATATAATTATTTCATTGAAAGTGTTTTTTGTATAACATTCCAATGGGAATTAAAATACATAAGATTAATTTCATAATGTTATTTAGTGTATTTAAATGTGAAATATGAATGAATTCAGTTACAAAAAATAAAATTTAATAATAAATGAATTTTTTTATTCATAGTGTGTGTAACTAAATAAAAGTTGCAACCATCCATTTCTTAAAGAATGGGTTAAAAAATTGTTGTTAATACACTTTAGTTGCCGATACATATAATTTAAAATTTTTTTTTGACCTACATATTTACAAACTTGTATATTAAAAAAATAACTTTTAAAAATATCAACAGATATGAACAAAGAATTAGTATATGAATCTGTATATTTGAGTAAATAGATATGAATAGATATAAAAAAATGAATTAGAATATGAATTTGTTTTAGAAAAAATATGAAAAAATATGAACAATATTATATAAGAAATAAATATTTTTTCATTATGTTTATAACATAACAAAGAAATAAAGAAATATAAATGAATATCTATGAACCAATTGCAGTTGAAGTTGCATAACCTCAAGGTTGGTACCTATGAAGCAACAAAAACTATCTAAATTGAGTCATTCTTGAAAATCATAAGATACAAAAATAAAAAAATTTAAAACCTTTAACTAATATAGAGAAGGGATATGGGATGAATGGTTTTTTGAGGTTATATGATAGAAAATATAAATCAGTGTAACCTCACACGGGTATCCCAGTTGGTGAGTTTCACAGTCGGTGAGGAAGACCAATGTTCGACAATACGACCAATAGTTAGATAGGATGAGGAATACGATGAGGTATTGTAGAGTAATAATAGATTATGGAATATGGAATGGGGGATTATGATGAAGTCATCATCTCTGAGTAGGAGAAAAATGTCTTCAAGAAAACAGTGCAAAACCCTAAAAATCATTCAAAAACAACATCTGTGGGTTAATGTTTTCTAGAGGAAATAGAGGGAGAAATTTTCAAGGGATATGGAGGGTGGGAAGCAGGGAGCTAAGGAATGGAGACTGAGGAAGTAGAGGGACATTGAGAAGAGGTTGGGATGGTAACACGAATAATAGGAGGCAGAGACGAGAACTGTGGGAGATGAGGGGAGGCTAATCAAAAGAGAGGGTGGGGAAGGGAAAAAGGGGATGGGGAATGGGATATAGAGGGAGTGAAATGTGTACTTTGAGCCACATAATTTAGAATGAATAATTGATTCACGCTCAAATTTACCCAAGAGATAAAGGTAGAACGGTCCTTGTAGTTTATCTTGGGTTGTCGAATCCTCAGATACCTAAGAAGAAACATATAGACACGTACATTATATGGACTATTTTTGGCTATGAAGTGGCCAAATTGGGTTTATTTTATATGGGTTTAGGTTAACTCTAAGACACTGAAGTTAATTCAATTTTGAAGTATGAGTTGATCCTAGTTTATCACTTGGGGTGGATTGAATGCATTCCCTTTTCAACTATTTCAATTTCTTATATTTGAGATGAGTTCATTTAAGAAGATCAAACAAAATCATCACTTACTGGTTTAATGCCTACACACCCTAATACTAATCACCTATACACTTGGAGGATAAAATCTATGAGCACTCCAAGTTAAAGGTTCATATTATCATTTGAAGTGTGTGACCTTAAAATTTAATAAGGATGAAGAAGTTTTAAAATCATAAAATAAAAATATCATTTTAAAGAAGTGATTAGAGATTAAGGTAGTGATAAATAACATCCAATCCAGACCCTTTCTACTCCCTTGGATCAACCCATAAGTGGGTTAGCCCTCCATTGATCCTAATGTTTCAATGGAAGTGGAAAGTAGACTCATGAGGGATGAATTGAAGAAGTAAAAAAAACAATGAAATAACAATCACTCCACTGTTATGTGATAATCTCACAAGGTTTGGTATGAAAAAGTTCACACCTTGAGAAAATGGTATCAAAGTGATAAAAATAATCATATAAAAATAGAATATGAATAACTTTTATAAATAAGCTAAGGTAATTCAAGGAACTTACAATTGAAGGAATGCAATTACAATATCAAATTGGTAGCATAACATTAAGATAAAACAAAGCTCAAAGATGATAAACTCCTCCACTACCATTGCCTTAAATAAGGCATTTTGTGAGCCTTGGGTCGAGCCTCCAACATTACAAAGCATCCCACTTGATTATGGTAGGCCCAGGGTGGTAGAAAGCTTGTGGAACTTGGACTTTTCCATTCTTAACTCAAGGTGGAAGCTAGCTTGCAAACACCAAACAGACGCATCAAAAGGACCTTCTAGATGGCCTAATTAGAGTGGGATATAGAATAATAAAATGGAGATCCGGATGTCATCTAACCTCCTGTCAAATTTGGGATCATTTGGAGTTGTGAATTGGGAGTTATGTCCGATTTAGAGGGATAATATTCTGGGCCGTAGATTATGGCCCATATTTTGATATTCTATTTGGGCCGCCTTAATTGTCATCATGTAGGTAGAATTAACACTGTCTCCTGAATAATTATTTGTTCCTATACAGGTATTATAGAATCCCACAAAATTTGGGATTCATTGGGACTGTATTGTGGGACCCATATTCTCATCAGTGGGATGGTGTCCAATCTGCCTTCTCTATAATTTCTTCCATTCATCTCCAAATATCCCCATCATCCTTTATGAATCCTCTATTTATTCTTGAATGAAAAATGTTCATATTAAAGTGTAGATACCTTTCAAAAAATATCAAATTAAAATATGGAAAATTAAATTCCTTAAAATTATATGAATCATTGGGCCTAAATTGGTGTACATTAGGCATGAAGTGCACAAATGATGAGAATGGATGTTCAAAATTAAAATCCACTAACTCAGGCCCATAAGATCAAAAATGAACATTTAATACCATTAAAATTTAATTAAAATATTTTTTTTATTGGATAATCAATAATATATATATATATTCAAAAAATACAAAAATATATATATTTCTTTTCATAATATATATATACACCCACTTTATATATAAAAACCTATAAGGGAACCCAATCTTACACTTTTGTAATCTCAAGCATATGTCCAACACCCCAATAACTCTATATGATTTTTATAAATTTATTCACCACTTTATAATATTAAAATACCATTCATATATTTTAATAATCCACAAAAGATAGCCTAATAATTTCTATAAATCTTTCAAGTTTGAGTTTAATTCACCAAAGTAGACTTGACGTGTTTATCCCTCTTAAACACTAATTTACACATGTATAAATGACCATTTCATCAAAAAATGTACCCCTTAAAACCACCAAGTTATGTTTAAATTATCATGATGACATAATGGAACTTATAATTCCACCATACAAAATTAAAAAGTACTGATCGACACCTAATATACCATTATTCTCATTATTTCTTATTTTTTAGACTTATTTACCTATCTAAAATCATTACATTATTGTCCATTTATCTTATACATTTCATATTCAACTTTCCCCAATAATTTCACCAATTTAAACATGTCCAAACTTAATTTGAATACTATATCACCATTTTAGGGTCATTATCATCTTCTAAAAATCACAACAAATCTATTTATCACTAATTAGACTAATTACCAATCAAAGAAACACAGAATAAATTTAAATCAATAATAATTCCATAATTCACATATTAACACATACCAATCCCATGATAAAGTGATAGGCCATATAAATCAAAGAGGATAAGGAATCCTCTTATAGTATACACCCATATCTTCTCTAAGAGTATAATGATTCAATAATATGATTAAATGAAAAGAGAATTATAAATATACAATTTTTTAAGGATCTCATAATTTTAAAAAATCTAGAAACAAAAAATTTGAAAGAAAATTACTCAAGTGATAATTTTAAAATTTGTGTCACCTAGTGATCATTGCTCGAATTTTTGTTTCCTGCAAAAGGTCATGCAACTTAATTACTCAAATAATAATTTTAAAACTTATTTAAACAAACTAAGAAAAAAATAATACAATTTATTTTGGAATTATATGTCAAAGAATATTTCATTTAACCTAATTTATTATCAATTAATCTATTATTTTAAGGAAACCAGTTTACCATTCAAAACATGGAAATTAAAAGGGTGAAAATACCAAGAAAATTATAGTGAATGGTTTTAGAAAGTTTTCAAACACATAATATAATAATAGAAGTTTTAAACTAAAAGAAATTATGTTATAATAATGTAAATATAAATTATAACTTGAATATAGTAATATAAGAAACATACTACAGAGGAAGGGCGTATGGGGTTTCAGGTCAGGCCATGGTTTGAGTGGACTGCGCACGGGTGGGGGAGGGGGAAAACTGGTAGGTAGGGAAAACTTCTAGAAAATGGATGTTAGAGTCAAGGAAGAGTTAGGAGAGGAGGTTAATAATGGCTTCATGTGGATGAGAAGGAAGATGGGTCTAGGTTGTAGAAGGTCTGAGGTGTTGGGGGTGGAAGCGGGGTGAGCGATGATAAGCAGGGCATTATCGTAGACATTGGGGGTGTTGAGGGTGGTGGGTGGGGAGTTTTTAAGGGTGGAATTAGTAAGGTCATTAAGGAGAAGCATAGGGGGGAGGAGATATGGAAGCATCATTGGTGGAGGGTCGTAGAGAGGAGATCTAGAAGCATTAGGGGAGGAGGGTCTCACGAGGGTAATGGGTGGAGGTTCATGGGGAGGGGGAGAGCCGTGTGAGTATACAAAAAATAAATAAATCATTTTCCATGTTTTTTTGTAAAATTTTGGATTTAAGTATATATATAGATATGATTCTAATTAAAATGTGTCTAAAAATAAACCTATAGCCACAAATCTATAAAACTATGTCTATAGGTCCATGGATATTGATCATTTGTCTAGTAGTAAATTTTCATCTTTGAAACATATGTTATGTTATAAACTTATCTTCTTTTTAGATGTATCTATTACACCATTGATATGTTATATCATGAATCTCCTTATGTTCATGATATTTTAAGTTTCATTTAAAGTTATTGCAACACTCTAAGGTTTTAAAAATAAATTAAAATGCATGAAACACTAAATCTCTACATAATGACACTTTTAAAAAAAAGATAGTTGTAAACTATCCATTAAATGTAAATTTACTGCTTTTATGATTTTAATTTAAAAAAAACATACACGGTTGCGATCATTATGTTTTTTAAAGTCCGATAGGATAACCTTAATTTTTGCTTAATAGTAACCTATCCTTATAAATAGTAATGTTACAATTATGAATAGTAATATGAACAAATAAATAGTAAACTCACCAATTAATGTTTTTTCTAATAATTTATGAGACCTTGGTTAATTTTTCAATGTGTTATAAAATCAATTATAGTTTTAAAATTGTTATTTTTAGAATAAATTATTATTTTATTTAAAAATTAAAAATTTCATATTTAGAAAATTATTTTCAAAAAATGGAGTTCATTTTTGAATTATGCATGTCAAAAAATAGTTAGGGTGAATTTTTGGTATTTTTCTGAAATAATTGAATTTTTGGTGAATAGTTAAATTCATTAATTTACGAAAAGTGAAAAATAAATGAATTTATGCATCATGATTGAGTCATGGATGATTTAAATGGCCATTTGTTCAAACTCATATGCACTTATTACTATTTAGGGTCACATGAATCAAGAATATTCATAGACTTGAGAAAAAAATATTAAACTAATGTTTAAAATAATGGTAAACCCCTCCTCTCCTCCACTGTAAATACCACCCTCACCCCCTCTTCCTATCACACCTCTCAAACTTTGATAATTTCCTAAATTCTTCCAATTCCCATTTCTAAGGCTCTTCTCCAAGTCTTAGACCTTTTGGTCTCACTAAAAGGCCAAAACCAAGGTCCTTAAGGAGGATCTCAAGGAGAAGATATCAAGAGGTAAAAATACTCTTTCATTTTCTTGTTTTTTCTTTTTCAATTATTTTATTTTCTTATACTGTCTTCCCATACTCTTATCCAAATGAAAGCTACAGAATATTATATATTCTAGATGTTATTAGGTTTATGGAAAAAAATTCATCATCATTCTTCCTCTCCTCTTCCTCTTTCTAAAAATAAAAACACCATCCATGATGTGTCGATTTACTGACATCATGGATGATGTGTCTTCGATTTCATTTACTTCCTTCAAATATGATTATAAAACCATTTTAATGGTTGAAAAAAATTTTAATGTGTATTTTATTACCTCTCTTATGTTATTTAATTAACTTATATGCATAATATTAAAGGTATATGATGAAACAAATTCGTGATAATCGAAGAACTGCCAAAATGATTTAAACAAGTATCACTAATGATTTATCTAATGATTCATCCTATTACCATATAAACAAAATTATTTATGAAATAATTTAATATTATTGAAACATATTAATAACAACTCATTCTACTTCTTGAGTTTCTCATCCATAATATAAGAAAATTCTTTACGAACCAACCATGAAAATCATGTGAAGTACTCACTTGAAACAATGGAAATAACAAAATGTTATTAATGAATGGGTGGAATGATTTTATAAAATGATTATATAAGGTGTTATAAACATGAATATATTTATTTAAAATATTAATAACACTATTTTAACCATTATAAAGTAGTTTTAATCACATTTTAAGTAAGAAAAACTTGAGGTAAGGGAATTCATAACCCAATTTCCATTCTTTGGGTTAACCTTCTACTTCATTAATTATGTGATACTGTGTTTATTTTTGTAATAAGTTTCATTTATATTGTGATTTATTATGTGGATTTACAGTGTATAAACATATTACTTTCATTATATTAATTCTCACTTCAATAATATTATTTTTGTGAGGAACTTTCGTTTAAATATCCTCTTTTAAAATTCTATTTTACAAAATTCAAAAGCAATGTTTTTATGAAATTATTCATGTTCTATGGTTATGTTATGGTTCTTGGGAATTGTTTATGATAAAGGGTGGGACCTATATATCCCTCCAATGCATTTGGTATTTATAAGTTGGAGGTCATATGTATGGTTACTTCAAGTGTAACCGTGATGGTTACACAATAAGGTAGTCGCGAGGGTAACATTGTGAGGTAGCTGTGAGGGTTATAAATACAAAGGTAGTCATGAGGGTTACAATATAAGTAAGTAATTCCCTAAGTTACCATTATTTTTTTATATATGTTCTTTAATTTTTTATGGAAATATCATGTTTTATAAAGGAATTATATATGGGTGAGAAGTATGTCTTTGTGAAAATGATTTCATATGTTTATAAGTATTCATGGACTAATGGTTTATTTCATTATTTTTATATCCCTTACTGAGATTTTTTTTCTCATCCCTTGTTTTTAAATGTTTTTCATAGGTTATAAGGATGTGTAAGATAAAGAAGGAAGCCAAGTTAAATGTTTTGATGATTTCTCAAAGAAATCATGTGGTTGTTTTGTGTTAAAAATTTTATGTTTTGGAATAAATGGATACTATTTTAATGGTACCCAATTTGTTTTGATTGTGGGATGTTTTGTATGAGTTATGTACTAAATTTATAAAAATATAAACCAAAAATATATTAGGGAGTTTAAATAAGTGAAATCTAGTTGAAATAGCTAGATTATGTAATGTTTAAGGTTGGTTCCTTATAGTTATTATTTAATGGGGATTATGAATTAAGAGTTACCAAAGTGGAAAAATACTTTATGTTATAATCTCCTTTATTTTGGTATTATTTATGTTCAAGGTTTATTTGGTAAAAATCATATGCTATTATTTTCTTTAACTACATATCTTTTCTTATCCTCTGGTTATGATTTTTTTCACATTTTTAATATCCATTTCCTCCCTCATTTCTTTAATAAATATCAATAAAACTATTTTTAATTGATCCCAATCTTGTATATTTCTTTTAGATAAAGAATATTTCTCTTCCATATCAATGATATATATATTTTTTTTCAAAATTTTTCTTTTTCTAAACATAAATAATTTACTAAAACCATTTAACATTATCATTGACCTTATTTTAATTGGTTTTAAAAAGGAAATTCCTTAATTTTTTCTAAATGAGTAACTTTTGACTCATTTTTAATTTTTTTTGAAACAATGTTTATTTTTAACATTTAAGATATCAATGTATTTTTCCACAATTATAACCATTATTTTATTTGAACCTTACTTTATAAGTTTCCATATTTATTTTCAAAGAAAAGGATTTTCATAATATTTTGTGAGTTTTTATTATTTAAAAGTGATTTTAAAAGTAAAATGTGTATTTTCATGAAGAATGTTTTTTTTGATATTTTAATGGAATTTCTATTCATTAACATAAAAAACTTGATGTTACTTATACCCCATTAGGGATATTTTGTAATGACTCCATCCTCAATCTTTCTCTGGATGTATTATTATTATTTAAATGGGATTGTAATGTAACTCATATATTTTCTAAGGGTTAATCATGTTTTAAAGAGATCATCATGGAACCTGATTATTTTCTATAGGTTAATCATGTTTCAATGTTATTTTAATGGAACCCATTTTTTCCATGGGTTAATTAAGTTATGAAAGGAATAATGGATGTTTTTATGAGTTTTATGATAAAATGAAATCTCTATGTACTTTATTCATGTTGTGGTTCTTAGAAATTGTATATATAAAGGATTGATTCCCATTATGGATCAAGAGTGATCCCAATATAGCTTATATAATGGGTACACACAGATAGCACCAGGTGAGCCTGATATAACATATATGATGGGTGCAACCAGATAATGCTAGGTGAGACCAATATAGGTTATATGATGGGTGCACCTAGATAGTGCTTCAATTTAGTGGGTAATGTTTGTTATCTTTAAAGGAAAGAAAGAGGGAGTTACCAGAGGGTATCTCCTATATATTTATCTAGGCCCTAGTTATTTTTGGAATGGGTTTAACATGGGTTATGACTATAATGTTCCAAAGATACCATTATGGTTTCTTTATTATTGCTAAGGTTTTTAATGATACCTTGGATCAAGATTGGAATCACATGGTTCATGATTATTGATTCTTATGACTCTAAAATTTGATAAAGATTTATTCCATGTTTCGTGACCGATGATCCATGTATTGATGGGTATAAATATTCTTATGTTATGCTCATGCACTTTGATTATGTCATCATACCCTTATTCTCTTCTTATTATCACTAATGAAATTCAATTGTTAATGCTTATGTTTACCCTTACTGAGCATTTAAGCTCACCCTTATTATGTTTACTCTACCCCATGTTATCAATAATGATGTTAAATTAATTATGTTTATATGGGATTCATATGGATGATGATGACGACTTATTTTGAAAAAAGAAAAGATGGGTATGGTGTGAAATACACTCTCTTGAATTCATGGATATTGTTTATGTAAGAGTTTTCTCCAAATTATATAAAACTCTAAACCTAAAAGGTCTATGGGTGTATAACTGATCCAATATTTCCATTTTATTTTTTAATTTTTTGATGGTGAAAATTGGGTCACCTTCATCAGTATAAAATTCAAAAATGTAAAATTTATATTTTTAGCACCGGATCCGGTAGTAAAGGTTCAAGGATGTTATAGTCAGTATTAGAGTAGGGTTTAAATATATTTGTATATTTAGATGTTTTCATGTGAGGTTATCCTAATATTTATATATACCATCATAGGTATATAAGTTTAAGGTTTATCATAAGTTCAAAGTATTAGACACCCCTTTTGAGGTATTAAGTGATGGGATCTTAAAATGATTAATGACATTTTGGGAGATGTTTTATTTATTTAATGTATAAGTAAATCTTTGGTTTAACATTAATTATAAATTCACATTTTGCGGACATATATTTTAAGTTATTAATATCATTTAGGGTTTATATTATCTTGGATATTGAATTAATTATGGGGAAACATGTTTTATCATATAAATGACTATGGGATTGAAAAGTGATTGGGTAACTAAAGGATTAATTTTATTTCAGAAGAAGATAGATATATTTTGGGGATTGTAACACTACTAAAAAACTGAAAATTAACAACACTGGTATTTATCAGCGCTATAAAAAAGCACTGATAAAAGAAATCTTTATTAGAACTAATGAAAGTGCTGATAAATTTAACCTTTTAGCAACACTTTATTTTTAGCACTAATAAAGATGGATTTTATCAGTGATTTTTTAGTACTGATAATGGTCCGAATTAATAAAATGAAATAATTAAATAAATTAAAAATTCAAAATGAGTTTATTAAAACAAATATTACAAATATTATTAATTAAATAATTATTGGAAGAAAATAATAAATTGATTATACATTATTAAATATTAAAAATTTTATTAATTAGATAATTATGATAATTAAAGTTAATAAATTGTATATATTAGATTAATATATATATATTAATGTATATAAATATGATTTATATATTACAATATATTTATTCTCTTTACATTAAATAGTCATATATTTAGTAAATAATTGTTTATAATTAAAAATTAATATGAATTAAAAATACTGGCTAATTGCATAGTGTAATGGACATATAATTTAATGTATCATTTGATTTTTCAATTTAACATAGATCAAATGTGTGTTATATTGATTTCACATATACATAATTAATTCATTTTTATATACAATGCACACACACAAAACTTATCCATTTTTTAAATATTGTTATAGTTTACTTATTTTTAATTTATTCAATTTCACTCATTTTTAACATATATTCATATGCATGCACTTAAAATTAGATATAATTATTATTTTTCAAAAATATTTCTATAATTATAAATAAATAATTATAAAATTATAATAAATATATTTAAAAAGGTATATATTTATTATATTTATATTTATATATATTTATTAAGTATATATATATATTTACAATTTTTTATTTATAATTATAATTATAAATCCTTTATCAGTGCTTAAGTAATAAGCACTGATAAAGGAAAGTATTTATCAACACTTTTTTCGTGCTGATAAATTTTAGGCTTTATTAGTGCTAAAAAAGCACTGATAAAATGAATTTTAATCAGCACTAAAATATTTGTGCTAATAAATATTCATTTTATCAGCACTTATTACTTAATCAATGATAAAAGTACTCTTTATTACCGCTAATTTGTAAGTGCTGATAAAACCATCCTGATGTATTTTAAAAAACCTAACCACTTGCAAACCCGTCTTAATATCAGAAGTTTTTTTCAGAATCCACCCACTACTGACAATCCCCCTCAGTTAATCAATACTGAAATCACACCACTCGACTACATCTAGTTACTTGATCATCATTGGAAATCCATTGTTTGGTTGCAGTTAGGGTTTCCAAAGAGGATTTTATTCAACCTAGTGAGGCAGGCCTTCCAATTTTATTTGTGTATTTTTTGTTTCATTTTTGATTTCTTGTTCGATGATGCCATGAGTTATTTGTGTTCTTGTCCTTGTATACCATTTTTATTTTAGATTATGAATAGAAAGATTTGTTTATGATTCATTGTTTGATTGAATACTGATTTGGATATCCTATTTTTGTTTTTTTTAAATTATTGTTTTGAATCAATTTTCTTCATCATCTACATCTATACCCTAGATTGCTCCACAATCTAAATTCCTAGTTTTTAATTTATATTGATCATTGGTTAATAATACTTCCAATTATTCATTATCTATTTCTATATAGTCATCTTGGTCATTGATCTCTATTCAAGATTTCATCTTCTTCTTAATACTAAAGGTATTATAATTATAGTTCCATTTTGAGTTAATATGTTCCCTGTCCATTCCATGGATATTTTAGGTATGGTTCCCAAACACAGATAACATACTTGTTTTAGTAATGTTTGAAAAACATAAGGTGGTTTATTAATAATGGGATAAATTATCATGTTACCTTTATAGAACCATAAATAAAAATACTTTCATTATAAATGTCAAATAAAAAATTAATTATGTTTTCATAACAATCCATGATATCATTTTATATCATTCTCCATGTTGTTGGTTAAATTGACCCCAAAAAATAACATGTAATAATAAATGTATGAGAATAAATATGAAGTTAATTTTATTGTAATATATTTATTACATAAGTAAAATTATTTTATTTTTATTTTATTAAAGTGCTAAATTAGTATCAGGAATAGGTAGTTGAATAATATAAATGGAATGAAAATATAATAAATTGTTAATTATATAAATGAAATCATATATTATGTTGAAATATTTATTTGTATTGAATAATTTAGGATATCCTATTAATAATTATATCTATAAAAATTATAATGGATGAAAATTATAAAGATTATTTATATCTTATATTAAGGGATCTTAATTTTAATTTTTGTTCTGAAAGGGTGGTGGAGGGGTTCCTATATAATTGAGAAAGAGTGTCATTTTATCAAATACCCATTCCTTAATACATAATAAATAAAAATATATATCTCATGTGGATATAATGTAAAGAAATAATATATATGTTTTATGCATTACCTATAAATATTAAGGGTGGGTACATATCATGGAAAATGAAATGAGGATGATTTTTCTATAACCTTCACATTTTAATGAATTCATAGTATAACACTTTCCATAGTGGAGTAATTATTTTCTTAAATCCAATTACCCATTTTCTTCAATATACTGAAATTATTTGAAACAAAGCTATAAATATTGAGTTTACCTTATTATAATTATCTATAACTTTCACATTTTATAATGAATATCATATGTGTATTTATTAATATATTGTAAAAAATTGATCTTTTATGTACCCAATAAGATGGATATGAATCGAAAATGGATTCTCTCTAATCATTTGACAAATGAGTATGAAGATAGAGTTAAAGAGTTCATCAAGTTTTCAAGAGACCATGAAGATGACCCTTCTAAAATCCTCTATCCATGTTTATGTTGTTTTTATTAAATAAAAATTAGTCTATAAGAGTTGGAAGAACATTTGATTTGTCATGGAATAGATAAAGTCTATAAATATTGGACTAAAAATGCGGGAAAACTAATTGTAGACACCAATTGGGATGATACTACGGTTTATGAGTCATTTGGTATGAATAATTTTATAAATGATGATGCAGATCTCATGGAAGAAATAAAAATGGAAATTGAAGATGAAATTATTGATGGTACCAAGTTGTTTGAGGAGTTAAATAGCTGTTCCAAGAAACCATTGTATACTAGTTTTACTAAAAACATAACATTGTCAGCTGTATTAAAGTTATATAATTTGAAATCTGGATGAATATGGAGTGACACCGGCTTTACAGAACTACTTGGTCTCCTAAATGATATGCTACCAGAAGAAAAGTAACTACCATTATGAACATATGATGCTAAATTAATGTTACGTTTAATGGGAATGATCTCAAAAAAAATACATGATTTTCCAAATGATTGAACATTGTTCTGAAAGGACCATGAATCACTCATAAAATTAACTAAGTGTGGCACATATCAATACAAGAAAAATAAATCAATTCCTTAGAAATATATATGGTGCTTTCAAATAATTCTATACTTTAGAAGACTATATAGATGTTAGGAAACCGTGAGACAATTAACATGGAATGCAGATACAAGAATTAAAGACTGGAACCTAATTTATCTAATAGATTCTCCTCAGTGGAAGAAAATTGATTACAAGTTTCTTGAATTTGGAAATGAGTCGAGAATCTTATGCCTTGCGTTATCAATAGATGGAATAAATTATTTTGGTGTACAGAGTAGTACTCATAATACATGGCCCATCATGTTAGTAAATTATAACTTCCTTATATGGTTATATATGAAGTGCAGATATATTATGTTGCCTCTTCTTATATCTGGACCAAAGCAACCCAATAATGATATTGATGTCTATTTGGATACATTAATCAAAGATCTGAACTTGATGTGGGATACAAGTGTTACAATGTATGATTCTCAAAGAAGTGAAGAATTCACATCGAGATCCATATTGTACAGAATTATAAATGACTTCCCCACTTATGGAAATTTATCAGAATATATAATTAAAGGAATTTTGGGGTGTCCCATTTGTGAAAAATTTACATACTTAGTTTGGTTGAAACATTACTCTAAGAATATGTTTTTATAACAACATTTTTTTTACCTCGATGACATAAATACCGATCCTGGATGACAACATTCAATGGGAATATCAAACAAGGTAAAACACCCTCTCCAATAATGGGTGATCAACTATACAATAAAGTAAAAATCATTGACACTATTTTTAGTAAAATATTTTAGAAAAACCTTACAAAACCAGGTTTGAAGAAGAGATTAATTTTCTTTGAATTATTGTATTGGAATTGTTTGTACACCATACATTTTCCTGATTTCATGCATGTAGAAAAAATGTATTTGACAATGTTATCATCATGTTACTAAATGTTCCTAGAAAAAATGAAAGATGGCATCAAGGATAGGTTGGAATTGATTAAAATTTTGATAAGGGGATATTTGGAACCAATGAAGGGTAAAAGGCATAATTTTCTTCCTTCAACACCTTACACTCTATCTAGATAGGAAAAATTACAATTTTACCTTTTCCTTAATAGTATAAATGTTCTACAAGGGTATTAATCAAATATCAATAATGTCATGTCAATGAATAATTTGAAGTTACAAGGACTAAAATCACACAACTATCAAGTTTTTATGAAATATTTAATTTTGGTTTCTTTCCATTACATTCTTTCTCAAATTGTATGACATAAATTAACCAGGCTATTCTTCTTTTTCAAAGCTATATGAAGTAAAGTTATAGACCCGATGAAGTTTCCCATTACGAATAAGGATATTTCAGTCATATTATGTGAATTATATATGTTATTCAAACCATTATTCTTTGATACAATGATCCATATGCTGGTTTATTTGATTAGAGAGGTTTAACTATGTGGTCCTATCCATTACAGATGGATATACCCATTGAAAGTTATATAAAGATTCTGAAAGGGTATGTTAAGAATCAAAGTCATCCAGAAGGTTGTATTTCAGAACAATATATTATTGAAGAAGCTGTTGAATTATGTACCGATTACATATCATATGTTGAAAGCTTCAGTCTCCCAATGTCTCTTCACAATTAACACCTTTTAGGCAAAGGGATTTACTGAAGAGATGCTATTTTAATTACCTTGACATAGTGGGAGAAAACAGACATTTACATATTACATAATAGTGAAGATATTGATCCATACATTGAATCCCACAAATAAATTCTTATATATTTGAATCCTTCAAAGGATTAAGGATGGATATCAAATACACACAATCAACAATTTATAGGATGGTTCAAAGATCAAATTTTTAAAGAGTTATCTAAAAATCCAAATTCAATTGCTGAATGACTTCAATGGATAGCTATAGGACTGAATAAATATGATATATCTTACAATGGTTTTGTAATCAATAGTTATATGTTATATAAAAAATAACATGATTAATTCAGTAAGATACAAAATAGTGGTGTTACGATTGTGGCTGAAGTGATGCACATATCTAGTTCAAAGGATAGAAATCCAATTTTATAAAATATGTCATATTTTGGCATTATTGAAAAGATATATGAGTTGGATTATAAAACATTTCAAGTGAATATTTTCCATTTCAAATGGTTTTTCAATATCAATGGAGTGAAAGTTGGTGAAATGGGTTTTGTGAAGGTGAATTTCAATGTGGAAGGGGAAAAACAATCTGTTCATAATTTAATCACAATCAATGCAAGTATTTTATGTCTCTAATTCAAAAAAATAATTGGTTTATTATACTATTTGTGACTAATTTTTTTTGATTCATATAAAAATTAAATTGAGGATGCCCCTTTCATTGGGACATCACAATTAGTTCATGTTGGTCCCAATGTAGACAATGTATTGTACATTATAGGGGACCATAAAGAGGGTATTTGGATTCTCGATAAAGGAACCAAATCCTTGAAACCTTTTAAAAAAATAAAGAACGTTCAATGAGAAGGTAAAAGTTTTTTTAATATATTATGTTTTTCCTCATCATATTATATGTTATCTACTGCATTAACATAATCTAAATTAAATGTTTTAATACTCATGCAGACAATGTCTTCTACACATGACGATGTTACCAATCCATCAGAAGAACAAACTATAATAAAGAAAACCATTTGGAAAGATGTAATGGTAATGTTATGATATACTTTATCTATTTTAATGAAAAATTATATAATGAAATGTTGATTTAATTTTCATTATTCATTTCATAGTTCATTTATTTTAGAATATTTCTATCCATATGTCATTCCTTTGTAAGAAGAGAAATGATGTTGTATCTGCTCAATCATAGAGGTAATCTTGATGTTTGAATAGTTAAATCATTGTCTATATAATTAATGTATTGTTTCATATTTATGTTTAATTTATTTATTTTTAGTATTATTCATATAATAATTGTTTTCTTATATAGGTGGTTTTTTTGTTCAATTTGGGGTGGTATGTCCATATTTCACGCCTTTCTGCACCAAAACTTCCACAAAATTCTTCTCCCTCAAAACCTTTTCACCCCTGTAGTGTTTTTTATCACTTTATTTAAAGTTATCTCCACTGCCTTTGTATAAAGAGAAACAACGCTGCCTCTTCTCAATTATAGAGGTAATCTTGATTTAGGATAAGTAAAATCATTGTCCATATAATTAATGTATGGTTTCATATTTATGTTTAATTTATTTTATTATTATTACTCACATAATAATTATTTTATTATATAGGTGGATTCTTTTATTTGAGTTGGGGTGATCTTTCCATATTTCATGCCTTTCTACACAAAAACTTCTAAAGACTTTTCTCCCTCAGATCCTTTCACCCCCACAGTGTTTCATTTATTACTTTCTTTTAAGTTATCGCCACTACATTTTTAGGAAGAGAAACGATGCTGAATCTACTCAATTAAAGAGTTAATATTGATGTTATCATATTAAAATTACTTTTATATAGAATTAATGTATTATTTCATATTTATGTTTAATTTATCTATTTTTAGTATTACTCAAATAATAATTGATTTCTTATACAGGTGGATTATTTTGTTTGAGTTGGGGTGATCTGTCCATATTTCATTCCTTTATACACCAAAACTTCCACATACTTCTTATCCCTCAAAAAATTTCACTCCTTCACTGTTCCATTTTTTAGTTTCCTTCAATTTATCTCTACTTCTCAATCACAAAAGTAATCTTGATATTTGAATAGTAAAATCATTGTTCAAAAAAATTATGTATTATTTCATATTTACATCTAATTTATTCCTTTTAGTATTAATCATAATAATTGTTTCCTTATACTGGAGGATTCTTTTTTTCGAGTTGATTCGGTTTATTTGAATCTTCTCATGTGGTGTTGGATGTTTGAAAAATAAAGTCAATGGACCGGTATGAATCCAAGACCTTCTCTTTATTTAAAATTGACATTAATTTTAGTAAAAAAGACAACTTCCATACTCAAAACCAAGAAAACATATTCATATTGTCTTAATACTTTACGAAAATTATCCACAATTCATTTTTGACATGTAAGAATCAGCCGCACCTCAATCTGATACATGATGTGCCTGATATGACTCAATGTGTCTATTATTCGTTTAAAATCCACATTTGAATTTAAAAATTATCACTCACTAAAAACCAAGAAAAAACAATCACATTTTATTGATAATTTATGGAATTTATTCATAAATAATTTATGATATGTAGGAATTAGTCTCACATCAAACTGATACATGATGTGATTCGTATGAGTCAAAGTGTGTGTTTCAAGTTTAAAATGATTTTTTTTGTAAAAAAGAAAAGTGACGTACCCAAAAATAATAAAACAAATTCATATTGTTTTGATACTTTTTAAGGTAATATATAAGTAATTAATAACATGTAGGAATAATTCTAACCTCAATCCGATACACGGTGTGACCAGATTGACTCGAAGTGCATCTTTATTTAAAATTGACATCAATTTTAGTAAAAAATAAACTTACCTACTCAAAACCAAAAAAACACATTCAGATTGTTTTTATACCTTATAAAAAATATCCATAAGTTATTTTATATGTTATTTAATTATCCAAACCTTAATCCAATGCACGGTGTGACTGGTATGACTCCAAGTGCGTGTTTTTATTTAAAATTGACATCAATTTTAGTAAAAAGGCTAAATGACCTAATCAAAACCAATAAAATGAATTAAATTTTTTAAATACTTTATTATAATGATCTATACGTCATTTTTGATGTGTAGAAATTAGAAATACCTCAATCTGATACACAATATGATTAGTATGAGTCAAAGTACATGTTTCAATTTTAAAATGACATTTTAGTAAAAAAGATAAGTGATGTACTCAAAAATGAGAAAACACATTCATATTGTTTTTATAATTTAATGAAATGATCCATAAGTCATTTGGGACATGTAGGAATTAGTCATATCTCAATATGATGCATGATATGACCAGTATGACTCAAAGTGCATCTTTTTATTTAAAATTGTCATCAATTTTAGTAAAATGAAAAACACCCCTTCCCGAAATTGAGAAAACACATTTATATTGTTTTGATACTTTACTAAAATGATCCATCAATAATTTTTGATGTTTATGAATCATCTACACCTAAATTCGATACATGATGTGCACAGTATTACTCAAAGTATCTGTTATTAGTTTAAAATTGATATTTTAGTTCAAAAAGTGTCACTCACTTAAAATCAATCAAAAGAAATCAGAACAAATTTATAATTTAGGACAATGATTCATAAGTCATTTGTGATATGTAGGAATCTGTTTCACATAATACCGATACACGATGTGATTGGAATAAGCCAAAAGTATATGTTTCCAGTTTAAAATGATATTTTAGTAAAAAAGACAACTAACGTACTCAAAACCAAGACAACACATTCATATTGTTTTGATACTTTAATAAAAAAATCCATACGTCATTTGAGACATGTAGAAATTACCCACACCTCAATTTGATGCATAGGGTGACAGGTATAACTCAAAGTGCATCTTTTTATTTAAAATTGTCATCAGTTTTAGTAAAATGGACTACTTTTCTACTCAAAACCAATAAAAAACATTTGTTGTCACGACCCGTCCTCAGGGCCCGTGTCGTGACTACCCCAAGCCCGCCTTCTATAGGCCAGGGGCTGGCGACTAGCACCAAGGCGTAAATCCCGATAAACAGGGAAGGTATTGCCTTTGTAAAGTAAACAACCATCACAGAGTAAGCAAGCGGAAAGAGTAAACACTAAGTAAAAACTGTAACAAGCTGTGCTGAAAGAAAAAGGGGCCGGAAATACAAGCCCAACTGTAAAGTACAACTGAAAGGAGAAAACAGCAACTGAAAAGAAAAGCCGCAGCGTCGAGCTGTCCTCTGGAAGTCCCACATGAAGGGCGAGCACAGATAGCCTCCACAGCTCCTCGGTCCAGCCGTCCGCTCCGAGTACGTCCCGCCCAATGGTCCACCTCCAGGTACCGTCCTGCTCCGCAAGCCTCCACCACGATCAGCGCTGTCCGTCGTCTGCAACCAACACAACGAAGTGTGGGAATAGACCATGCAGGGGTGAGTATAAGCTACTCAGTAGGGACCCCGAGACCCCCGAAGGTCTCCCTAAATCCACAAAGGATAAACCACAAAGTAAAGATACAATCACGAAGTAACAACCGACACTGCTTAGGTATATGCCCATACATATACCTAAGTCATCAATTCCCGTTCGGCTCCAACATCCGAGCCCAAGCACAACCCAATCCACACAGGGAAGCAAAATGTATACTCACATAGAATAGCACAACACAATCCATGAAGAAGAGAAAAAGTAATCCACATAGGATAGCTCAACACAATACACAAAGGAAAGTAAACAGTAAATCCACCCAGGATAGTTCAACACAATCCAAAAAGGAGAGTAAACAGTAAATCCACACAGGATAGTTCAACACAATCCACAAAGGAGAGTAAACAGTAAATACACATAGGATAGTTCAACACAATCCACAAAGGAGAGTAACACAGGATTCAGCTCACACAGAATAGCACAACACAATCCACGAAGGGGAGAAAAAGTAATCCACATAGGATAGATCAACACAATCTACAAAGGAAAGTAAACAGTAAATCCACCCAGGATAGTTCAACACAATCCACAAAGGAGAGTAAACAGTAAATCCACACAGGATAGTTCAACACAATCCACAAAGGAGAGTAAACAGTAAATCCACATAGGATAGTTCAACACAATCCACAAAGGAGAGTAACACAGGATTCAGCTCACACAGGCATACTTCGTCGAAAAGGTGAAAGGGATGATCAGATAAAGATACTGAATCATCTAAGCTGGGACCCACTGAGGATGCAAGACCAACTGTCTTCACTGAATCATCTAAGTTGGGACCCACATAGGATACAAGACCAGCACAGTTGGGACCCACATAAGATACAAAACCAGCACTCTTCATTGATTCACCTATGCTGGGACCCACATAGGATACAAGACCAGCACTGAATCATCTAAGCTGGGACCCACTTAGGATACAAGACCAGCACAGCTGGGACCCACATAAGATACAAGACCAGCACTCTTCATTGATTCATCTATGCTGGGAACCACATAGGATACAAGACCAGCACAGCTGAGATCCACATAGGATACAAGACCAGCACTGAATCAACAAAGCTGAGACCCACATAGGATACAAGACCAGCACTCTTCATCGTCGCAGTCCACTGAGGATCTCTGCACAGTCATTGTCGTCGAAGTCGCAGCCAGCACTAGGGTTCCCGCACATAGCAAGCTCATTCAGGAGGGTCCGCTCCATGAGCCAAGAGGCTGATACATCAACTGAGACAAGGTACAGAGTTGATGTATCCAAAAGTTCCGTATCATCAACAGGAACTCAACGTCGCAGACGGCGCGTCAATCGGACGCCCGATCTGAGAGTTTTTGGCTTTTTCGTCCCAGGGGCCCGGTTGGTTTCTAAGGAAAAACCAACCTGACCATACTCCACCTGCGCCCAAACCTCGGGCAGAGTATTCGAAAAGATCTGTCTCACTTAGAGGAAAACAACAAAGTCGACGGCACGTCAATCAGACGTCCGAAGCTCAAGATATGAGCGTTTCCGCTCCGAGGGCCCGGTTGGTTTCGTGCACGAACCAACCCGGACGAACTCAAAGTATCCCGAAACCTTGAGTGTAATATACTGAAACGACTATCTCGATCCAAGGATCACATCCCCTCTGAAGGTGTGTCGTTCGAAGGCCCGTAGCTCAAGTTACGGGAAAAAGACCGAAAACGGTCCGAAAACGGGGGGTCTGGGCCCGGGCCGACCCGGGCCGACCTGGTCCGACCCGGCTGGACCCGGTCCGGTCCGGCCAGGGCGCGGCCCGACCCGGCTCGGCTCGGCCGAGCGGCCGAGCAACGCGGGGGGAACGCTGCCCCCGCGTGACAACTCGGCGGCCCCCACGGGGGGGCCGCCCTGGTCAACGGACGCAGCAAAGCCGCGTCCTGTGTGCACCGGACCCGCGCGGCTGCGTGTCTGCTGGCGCCGCCGGTGGCTTCCACGGGCCACCAGAGTCACTCCGGTGGTCCGATTCTGTTCCCGTCTACGCCGCTGCTCTTCCCGGGTCCCATCCTTCACTGCAGGAACATCAAATCGCCCTTGCGGCATGTTTTGTCGTCGCCCGCCAAATCTGCACAACAACGAAGAACTGCGAAGGGTTATCGGGCCGTGTTCATTTGGCCCACACCCTCCGCGTTAGGCGATAACAATCGGTAAGAATAATCAACACATAGAAATCATAACAAATAACAATTTTAATAAATTAAAATTTTTCTTATGAACCGGGTTCTTTATTTTAAAAGAAACAATCACGGGAATATAAATTGTTTCTCAACAAACCCCTACCTCGTCATGTCGTCGCACACGCGTTCTTCGTGGAATTGACCGTCGCGGAACAAGTGGAGCATCGCGTCACGGAAGGGAGTCGCGTCGTCACGGAAGGGCGTTGCGTCGACGATCTCTAAGGATCAAGAAACAACAGATTTAATTAATAATAATTAAATCCGTGATGTTGTTATAACCCACAAAGAGATTTAAAAGAAGCGCAACCCCCTACCTTGTCGTTGTCGAACGAAGGTTGTCGCGGGGTTGGATTGTCGCAGAAGAACGCCGCGGAAGAAGAACCATCGGTGCCTCGGTACTTGGCGTCACGTCGTCGATCTCCGAGGTCTCGACGTTCTTCGTCTCCCTTTGTCGAAGGCCGACGTTCTTCGCGTTCTTCGCGTTCTACGCGAAGAAGGATGAAGAACTTGAGGTTTGTCAAATCCTCTCAACGAACAACACTTAAGGAGAAAAAGCGTTGGTCTTATTTTATTAACATTCCAACAAACAAAAAAGAGATAAGTAAGGACCCATTAATTCATAGAATTAATTCAATGAATAAAACTGCCCAATTAAATGGTGCGTTAAGAATTTAAGAAAACACGTCAGTTGACTTTCATAAAAACGGGTTTTCGCGGGTGCGTTACTTAGGGGAAAAGAAACGGTGGGGCTCGTGCGGGCCCCACCTCACAAATATCCTACCAAGAGGGTAGGATATTTTTGGATAGCACCCTATCCACATAAACTTAGCTTAAAGAGCTTGAAGTGGTCTTTAAGCGGCTTTAAGTGAAATAAAAATAAAATTGTTGCACAACTTTATTTTATTTCTTAACTTAAAACCCAAAAATTAAAAACCACAACCGAGTAAATGCAACTCCGGAAGAGGCGTTTCTAAGAAAATACCGGTGCTGCGATTCCATCGGTGCCCTCAGAATTCGATTCCGAGCACCGGTTCAAGAGTTAGAAAAACCTGCTCGTTCGTTCACTGAACGTACCCGAGCCAAACTTCGGAAAATGATTCCAGGCACACCGGGCCTCGGAATCAGGTGCCGTCAGAAGCTGCGTTCTTGTAAAATTCCAAAGAAAATTAAGGAAAAAATTTCATTGAAATTGACGGGTCTTTACATTACTCCCACCACAAGGCTTTACGTCCTTGTAAAGCTTCACCACAAACTTAGGGATACAAAGGCGGTACTGAGCACGCATCTGAGCCTCCCGCTCCCAAGTGCTCTCCTGGAGGTTCCCGAGATGCCATCTGAAGCACACTAGAGGAATCGATCGTCCACGTAGGACCCGCTCCTTTCGATCCTCGATCTCCACTGGGACCTCCACAAAAGTCTCCCCATCATCAAAGACCAGCTCTCCATGGTCAAAGATTTGTGTCGGGTCGTGCACGTATCTCTTCTGCTGAGATACGTGGAAGACGTCGTGCACCCGGTGCAACTGTGGTGGTAGAGCCAGGCGATAAGCCACCTTGCCAATCCTGCTGAGGACCTGGAAGGGTCCGATGAAGCGGGGAGACAACTCACCGCTTAAGCCAAACCTCTGTAATCCACGTTGAGGTGAGACCCGCATGAAGACGTGGTCGCCATCCTCAAACTCAAGTGGCCTCCGCCTCCTGTCAGCATAGGACTTCTGTCGGCTCTGAGCTATACTCATCCGCTCCTGGATGACCTGGACCATCTCTGATCCCACAAGAACTGCTAATATTTCTTCTTTGCCGATAATAGAAATCTGGTCTCATCCCCTGGATGAGCCACTTCCTTTGACTAATACAGTCAATCCCGATATGGATGTTACTAATCCACACCAAAAATGACGTCGTAAGGCCTCAACGCTACTACCAAGAGATCCAACCGTTACTCTCGCCTCCAAGGGTTGAGTCACACTGTCGGCATCAGTGTGTGGTAACTGGGTCTCCTCTAGTAGATGTCTCACAAGTGAGGGTCAAGTCAACAGTCTAAACTGGAACCTCTTAGTAACAACACAAAAGAGGACAGGAATGAAAACATCACAAAGGTAAGCATCTTTTACTATTGCAGCTCATAATACAAAGACACCACACGACAACAACAAGGAACTAGAAGTACAAAGGACGTATCCACTAGTTCCGCTCCTATCCATCTGTTCCCAGAGCTCCGTGATCGAAGGCCTCAGCTGCCTGAAGCTGAGCTCTTGCATGTCCACCAACTCCCTGCAGTCGGGGTGGACCTCTTAGTGGTGGTGGTGGAAACACCTCGAAGTGTCGCCCACCATCTGCTACTCGGCCAGCTCCTCTGCCTCGTCCGCCTGCACCCTGCAGACCACCGTGGACGAAACTCTATCTGGGAGGTCCCTCTACCACCTGCTGCTCATCTATAAGATGAGTCGGGCAGTCTCGAGCCATGTGACCTCGCCCGCTGCATGCGTAGCAATGCTTGCCCCTCGTGTAGCTGGCTCTCCTTCGGGTGCCCTGCACAACCAAATATTCATCCGGAGACTGCCCAACTAATGGCCTGGCCCGTTTGGACCTCTGCATCACCTGTCTACTTCCAGCTGCGGAAGACCCTGCTACGGGCCATCCTATGGAGGGCCCTGTCACTGGAGCCTGCTCAGCGAGAAAACTCTCCACTAGAAGGGCTCTCTCCAACACCTCTGCCTGTGTCAGAATGTTGAGGGAGATTATCGAAGCCCTGATCTCGTGCCTCAGTCCCTACTCGAAGGTCCGGGCCCGGAAGAACGGGTCCCGTACCATATCTGTGGAGTAACGCAAGAGATCAGTAAATCTCGCCGAGTACTGGGCCACTGTCATGCTGCCCTTCCATAGCTGTAGCAGCTCTTGGATGCGCACCGCACGGAGGGTGGCTGGGACGAACTCGGAGCAGAAGATGCTCTCAAAGTCCGTCCAGAGGAGAGATGTCTCATCGTGCACCTGGACCATCAAGCTCCACCATCTGCCTGCTTCCGCGTGCAGGAGACTCGCTGCAAGGATCACCATGAGGTCTGCTGGTGTCCTCACTAATCTGAAAACCCGTACAACTGCCTCCAGCCAGTCCTCGGTGGCCTAAGGGTCTGTCTCCCCGCGGAACCTGGGCGGTCGCTGGCGCTGGAACTCATGCAGTGCACTAATGCGACGTGCATCGTCAGTGGCTGGGGCTGGTAGCATCAGTGGCTCGGCGGGTAAAGGTACCGCCGGTGCCTCTGCTGACAAGGAGCCCTGCACCAAGGCCTTGTCGCTCGGTGGGCTGTCATCACGCTCCACTCTCGGAACCCTAGCTGGCTGTCATCGTGGGGCCATCCTGAAAAGAAACAGGTGCGCCACGGTCAGAACTGTATACCTGGTGAGCTGACACAAGTAATCACAAAGAAAACTTGAACACACATGAAATCAATGTTTTCGTGCATTAAGTCGGAAATCAGAAGTCAGGGTCCTGGTGTACGGATACGTCGGCCGCCGCACCAACACTGGACTCCCTGGACTGATAACCACAATCAATACGCTAAACACTATTGCTTCACATAGAAAACGATCATAGTCTGCGGTAGAACCGACCACCTCTGATACCAATTTGTCATGACCCGTCCTCGGGGCCCGTGTCGTGACTAACCCAAGCCCGCCTTCCATAGGCCAGGGGATGGAGACTAGCACCAAGGCGTAAATCCTGATAAACAGGGAAGGCATTGCCTTTGTAAAGTAAACAACCATCACAGAGTAAGCAAATGGAAAGAGTAGACACTAAGTAAAAACTGTAACAAGCTGTGCTGAAAGAAAAAGGGGCCGGAAATACAAGCCCAACTGTAAAGTACAACTGAAAGGGGAAAACCGCAACTGAAAAGAAAAGCCGCAGCGTCGAGCCGTCCTCTGGAAGTCCCACCTGAAGGGAGAGCACAGATAGCCTCCACAGATCCTTGGTCCAGCCGTCCGCTCCGAGTACGTCCCGCCCAGTGGTCCACCTCCAGGTACCGTCCCGCTCCGCAAGCCTCCACCACGATCAACGCTGTCCATCGTCTGCAACCAACACAACGAAGTGCGGGCATAGCCCGTGTAGGGGTGAGTATAAGCTACTCAGTAGGGACCCCGAGACCCCCGAAGGTCTCCCAAAACCCACAAAGGATAAACCACAAAGGAAATATACAATCACGAAGTAACAACCGACACTACTTAGGTATATTTCCATACATATACCTAAGTCATCAATTCCTGTTCGGCTCCAACATCATAGCCCAAGTACAACCCAATCCACACAGGGAAGCAAAACGTATACTCACACAGAATAGCACAACACAATCCATGAAGGAGAGAAAAAGTAATCCACATAGGATAGCTCAACACATTCCAAAAAGGAAAGTAAACAGTAAATCCACCCAGGATAGTTCAACACAATCCACAAAGGAGAGTAAACAGTAAATCCACATAGGATAGTTCAACACAATCCAAAAAGGAGAGTAAACAGTAAATCAACATAGGATAGTTCAACACAATCCACAAAGGAGAGTAACACAGGATTTAACTCACACAGAATAGCACAACACAATCCACGAAGGAGAGCAAAAGTAATCCACATAGGATAGCTCAACACAATCCACAAAGGAAAGTAAACAGTAAATCCACCCAGGATAGTTCAACACAATCCACAAAGGAGAGTAAACAGTAAATCCACACAGGATAGTTCAACACAATCCACAAAGGAGAGTAAACAGTAAATCCACATAGGATAGTTCAACACAATCCACAAAGGAGAGTAACACAGGATTCAGCTCACACAGGTATACTTCGTCGAAAAGGTGAAAGGGACGATCAGATAAAGATACTGAATCATCTAAGCTGGGACCCACTGAGGATGCAAGACCAGCTGTCTTCACTGAATCATCTAAGCTAGGACCCACATAGGATACAAGACCACCACAGCTGGGACCCACATAGGATACAAGACCATCACTCTTCATTGATTCACCTATGCTGGGACCCACATAGGATACAAGACTAGCACTGAATCATCTAAGCTGGGACCCACATAGGATACAACACCAGCACAGCTGGGACCCACATAGGATAAAAGACCAACACTCTTCATTGATTTTTCTATGCTGGGACCCACATAGGATACAAGACCAACACTGAATCATCTAACTTGGGACCCACATAGGATACAAGACCAGCACAGCTGGGACCCACATAGGACACAAGACCAGCACTCTTCATTGATTCATCTATGCTGGGACCCACATAGGATACAAGACCAGCACTGAATCAACTAAGCTGGGACCCACATAGGATACTAGACCAGCACTCTTCATCGTCGCAGTCTACTGAGGATCTCTGCACAATCATCGTCGTCGAAGTCGCAGCCAACACTAGGGTTCCCGCACACAGCAAGCTCGTTCGGGAGGGTCCGCTCCACGAGCCGAGAGGCTGATACATCAACTGACACAAGGTCCAGAGTTGATGTATCCAAAAGTTCCGTATCGTCAACAGGAACTCAACATCGCAGACGGCGCGTCAATCGAACGCCCGGTCTGAGAGTTTTTGGCTTTTCCGTCCCAGGGGCCCGGTTGGTTTCTAAGGCAAAACCAACCCGACCGTACTCCACCTGCGTCCAAACCTCGGGCGGAGTATTCCAAAAGATCCGTCTCACCTAGAGAAAAACAACAAAGTCGACGGCACGTCAATTGGACGTCCGAAGCTCAAGATATGAGCGTTTCCGCTCCGAGGGCCCGATTGGTTTCGTGCACGAACCAACCCAGATGAACTCAAAGTATCCCGAAACCTTGAGTGTAATATACCGAAACGACCGTCTCGATCCAAGGATCGCATCACCGCTAACGGCGCGTCGTTCGGAGGCCCGTAGCTCAATTTACGGGCAAAAGACCGAAAATGGTCCGAAAACGGGGGGTCTGGGCCCGGGCCGACCCGACCCGACCCCCCTGGGTAGGCCGAACCGGGTCAACCT
The DNA here is from genome assembly GCA_963277665.1 of Viscum album. Lineage (NCBI taxonomy): Eukaryota > Viridiplantae > Streptophyta > Magnoliopsida > Santalales > Viscaceae > Viscum > Viscum album. The sequence continues at coordinate 347,117,228 of OY728141.1, forward strand.
GACCCGGTCTGGCCAGGGTGCGACCCGGCCCGGCTCGGCTCGGCCGAGCGGCCGAGCAACGCGAGGGGCACGCTGCCCCCGCGTGACAACTTCGCGGCCCCCGCGGGGGGGCCGCCCTAGTCAACGGACGCAGCAAAGCCGCGTCCTATGTGCGCCGGACCCGCGTGGCCGTGGGTTTACTGGCGCCGCTACCTCCGGCCGCCCGCGCCGCCAGTGGCTTCCGCGGGCCATCGGAGTCGTTCTGGTGGTCCGATTCTGTTCCCTTCTGCGCCGCTGCTCGTCCCGGGTCCTGTCCTTCACTGCGGAAACATCAAATCGCCCTTGTGGCACGTTTTTTCGTCGCCCGCCAAATCCGCACAACAACGAAGAACTGCAGAGGGTTATCGGGCCGTGTTCGTTTGGCCCGCACCCTCCGCATTAGGCGATAACAATCGGGAAGAATAATCAACACATAGAAAGCATAACAAATAAAAATTTTAATAAATTAAAATTGTTCTTATAAACCAGGTTCTTTATTTTAAAAGAAACAATCACGGGAATATAAATTGTTTCTCAACAAACCCCTACCTCGTCAAGTCGTCGCACACACGTTCTTCGCGGAATTGACCATTGCGGAACAAGTGGAGCCTCACGTCGCGGAAGGGAATCACGTGTTCGCGGAAGGGCGTCGCGTCGACGATCTCTGAGGATCAAGAAACAACAGATTTAATTAATAATAATTAAATCTGTGATGTTGTTATAATCCACAAAGAGATTTAAAAGAAGCACAACCCCCTACCTTGTCGTTGTCGAACAAAGGTTGTCGCGGGGTTGGATTGTCGTGGAAGAACGCCGCGGAAGAAGAACCGTCGGCGCCGCGGTACTTGGCGTCGCGTCGTCGATCTCCGAGGGCTCGACATTCTTCATCGAAGGCCGGCGTTCTTCGCGAAGAAGGATGAAGAACTTGAGGTTTGTCAAATCCTCTCAACGAACAACAGTTAAGGAGAAAAAGCGTTGGTCTTATTTTATTAACATTCCAACAAACGAAAAAGAGATAAGTAACGACCCATTAATTCATAGAATTAATTCAACGAATAAAACCGCTCAATTAAATAGTGCGTTAAGAATTTAAGAAAATGCGTCGGTTGACTTTCATAAAAATGGGTTTTCGCGGGTGCGTTACTTAGGGGAAAAGAAACGGTGGGGCTCGTGCGGGCCCCACCTCACAAATATCCTATCAAGAGGGTAGGATATTTTTGGATAGAACCCTATCCGCATCAACTCAGCTTAAACAGCTTGAAGTGGTCTTTAAGCGGCTTTAAGTGAAATAAAAATAAAATTGTCGCACAACTTTATTTTATTTCTTAACTTAAAACCCAAAAATTAAAAACCACAACCGAGCAAATGCAACTCCGGAAGAGGCGTTTATAAGCAAATACCGGCCGTGCGATTCCATCGGTGCCCTCGTAATTCGATTCTGAGCACCGGTTCAAAAGTTAGAAAAACCCGCTCATTCGTTCACTGAACGTACCCGAGCCAAACTTCGGAAAATGATTCCGGGCACACCGGGACTCGGAATCAGGTGCCGTCAGAAGCTGCGTTCTAGTAAAATTTCAAAGAAAATTAAGAATAAAATTTCCTTGAAATTTAAAGGTCTTTACATTTGTATTTTTTTGATACTTTACTAAAATGATCCATAAGTCATTTTTGATGTGTAGGAATTAGAAACACCTCAATCCGACACATGATGTGCCCTGTATGACTCAAAGTGTCTATTATCAGTTTAAAATTGATATTTTTGTTCAAAAAAGTTTTACTCACTAAAAAATGATCAAACACACTCATATTTTCTTGATAAATTAGGATAATGATTCAAAAGTCAATTTTTATGTGTATGAATCCATTTAAAATCAAACTGATACATGATGTGATCAAAATGAGTCAAAAGTGCGTGTTTCCAGTTTAAAATGACATTTTAGTAAAAAAGACAACTAATATACTCCAAATGGAGAAACCACAATCATATTGTTTTCATAATTTATGAAAATGATCCGAATGGTATTTGGGACATTTATGAATTAGTCTCACCTCAATCCGATGCATGGTGTGACCAGTATGACTCCAAGTGCGTCTTTTTATTTAAAATTGACATCAATTTTAGTAAACTTAACAATTTATGTTAATTTATATCTTTATAGTAATTATAACATAAAAATGGCTTTATTATATAGGAAAAATTATTTTTCTTTAGCAGGGGTAGTTTTTTTGGAAATAGAATGAGTTGGTTGAGGATTAAAATAAAAAAGAACATTCATGTTTTTGAAGGTATGTAATAATTTGTTTTTATGTAATTGTATAAACCAATGTTTGAAAGGTTTATAATATAGTGTTTATTTATTTTATTTGTGTTTTAAATTTCATTTCATTTAAATCCTATATTGGGACTTGTTTTTTTATATCTGGTGTGTTTTAGGTGCTGCAGTGTGCTATTATAGCACATTATAGTGGTGCTGTAGTGTGCTGTTACAATACATTATATTATGGTCCTTTATTTGTGATGTTAAAAGAATTGATAAATGTATACTTTATCATTACTTCAATTAGTACTGGTAAATGGTCCTTTATCAAGACTTATATAAGAACAGTTAAAGGAATACTTTATCAACTCTTTTATAAGCACTGATAAAGGAATAATTTATCAACACTTTTATAAGCGCTAATAAATATAGCCTTTATCTCTGCTAAAAAAAGCGTTGATAAATGTCCTATTTATCAAGGATTTTTTTAGAACCAATAAAGGACCCCTTTATCCACACCTTTTCAGCACTAATAAAAGACAAGTGTTTTCAAACTCGCTCATGTAGTCAGCGCCTTTCTAGCATTGATAATGGCCATTTCTAGCGCTTTTAAAGGCCTATTTTGTAGTAGTGTAAGCTGAAAGGTATGATATAACCATTGAGGTTAAAAAACTCTTAAATGTTTAGTTTATTTAGGTTTTTGGTATATAGGGTCATTTATATATGGAATGATTTAGTTTGAACACTGGGTATTACAGTTGAATTTTATAGATTAATGTATTATTTTATCATATGAATGTTTATTCATTTTTGAAATTAACTTACCTTATGCTAAACATTTTGGTTTTTGGTTAATTTATAAAATCATAGGAATGGATTTTTATCCATTTTATGGTTATCTGACCCTTTAAAAGTTTATTTTAGTGTTTCAAGTATGAAAAATTCATTTTGAATACTCATCGTTTGGAGAAAAAGATGAAATTACAACAGAAATTGATTAAAGGATGAAGTTCAAAATATCAAGTAAGTATATTTCATTATGTTTTAAGTTTAGATAATAAAGGAATTAATCAAATATAAGAAAAGGATCTTGAAAAAAAATTTATCCTATTACCTTTATATCCAATGAATCAATGGTCATTTAACTCTTCATAGATTTATGGTTTTGAGGTCATTAACTTTCTATTGTCCATTCACTTTCTTATGATCAATGATATATATCACCCTATATAGTTATTTATGATTTTATTTCATGTCCATATCTTAAATTTCCATCAATTTTCTTATATGGAGAAACCTATTTATGTGGTGACCTTCATATTTTCCTTTCCCTATTTTTAAGAGAATTTTTTATTAACCCTTTTTTATGATGTGGGTTTACAACAAAGGTATTTTGAAATATCCAACATTTAATTACCAAGATAAAGTTAAATTTGTGAGGATTAAATTTATTAAAGGTGGGTGGGTGGGTGGGGGGAATGTAACACCCCAATATTTAAAAAAATTAATCTATGCTCAATGAAAAACAATAAATGAAACACTGATCTTAAACAAACCATGAAATAATATTATTTTAAATATGACCATTATAACCTAGCTGTTAAATTGACGAGTATAAATAGTATTAAATAATTTATGATATATATATATATATATACAAATTTACTATTAAATATAAATTTATTTATAAATTCTTAGTAAATAATAAATCATTTTTTAGTAAATTAATTTTATTCATTATAAATATGTTTTCTTTAAAAATTATTTTTATTGATTTTTATGAGAAAATATTATAATTAATTTATAGAGTTTTTATAATATTTATTTTATGACATGAAATTAATTTATTAAAATATTATATCAAAATTAACCTTATGTGATTTATTCTTTATTTTTTTGAAAAATATTGAGTTTTCAGTGAATAGTGAAAAATACAGATTTTTGTAAAACTATCATTTATTTTCTATAAATTAAGTAATTTAAAATTTCAATTATGTTTTGAAAATGTTTTAAAGTAAAAAAAGTATTATTTATTTATATTTAATCCAATTAATTACATTTTAATTGTATTTATGTTGGATTTTAGTATAATTTTAATTCTAGGCTTAAAAACGCATTTTTTTGAAAACCGTTCTAAAGTTCATAAAGTTTATCATTTTTAATTTATTAAAATAAAACATAATTAGGAACAATTTTAATTAAATTTATCAATTATATATCAATAAATAATAATTTAAATTTATACAATGATGATTACAAGTCTTGTAGTTAATATAAAATCATCTTTTTCTTGAAAAATACATCTCTTGAAAAACTGTTTTTTCATCACATCTGCAGGTTTAATTTTATGTTAAAATTTTCCAATACTATGAATTTAATTTTTTAAAATTAATTCCATATATATGATCATAATAATTTATATTGTCTAATAAGACTAATTTATTTTTCATAATGAATAGCGAAAATAGTAAAATATTGTTACAATGGTTATGGTAAAAATGATTTCACTAGGGGTCAAACTGAAAATATAAGGGTTAAAATGACCTAAAAAATTGTATTAAATATATTTAATGTAAATATTTAGAATTTATAATTTCTAAGTCTTGATAATGATCCATTTTTTATACTTTTTTCATGTGAAAAAGTGGGTACACCCTTTTCTTTTGAAAAACTACAAGCGTTCCACTCACCTCACTTATAGAAGGCCACCTCCTCTCCTATCATCTTCACACCTTAAAATACATTTTAATAAGAAAATACATGACAAAATATATTACTTAACTACATAAAAATGACCTATATCCACTAGTTTTATCATAAATATATCACATTAAGACTTTTAGTACTTTTGTAAGGAGGTTGTTTGAAGTAGAGGGATCATGATTAATCATGTGTTTTTATTTTATTTCTTCTTCCAATCTTTAGAATATTATTCAATTATGATTGTATAATAAAAAAATTATCTAAAATATAATAATATAATATTATATTAATTTAATAACCTAAATACCCCTCTTATTCTATCAAATGGTAAATGAAATCCTCATTCGTGTGTACGACGGACTACCGCATCGCGAACCGATGTCATTCATTTTTCATCATTGCCTCTCATGTATTGTTATAATGATGGATTTAAAGTATATATATTATATTTGTGAAATAATTTTAGTTATATAATTATTATATCATATATAACTTCTTACTTTACATTCCTTGGGGGATACGTTAATGTCGCTCATGTGTACGACAAACTACCACCTCACGAAGTGATGCGATTTTCTTCACTAATGCTATACATGGAAGGTAATAAGGATAAAATTAATGAATATATGTGATATATATTACATAATAATGATATTAAGTACATATTTAATATTATAAATTTATAATATATACCATTTAATTTTACCATTCCACTCAATGAAAAATGATAATGTTGTTCGTGCATACGTGTGGACTACCACCTCCACAAAGTGATGTGATTTTTTTATCATCACCCCATAAATAGATGATATATATAAGTATATTTAATGAAAAATTATTATATTTATTATATAATTAAAATTATTTAAAGATAAAATATTACTTACCTTCTTTCCATAATGATCATTGAAAAATGGAAATATTACTCATACGTATGTACGACCTACTATATCTATGATTGTAACATACTTAATTTTTTCATAACCATTTTCCATGATTGGTTTTAAAAGTATAATTGATGTAAAAATATTATAAATATTTCATGATTATTGTTATGGATATGAATGAACAATGACCTCTTTGACCTCAGTCAAAATGCCAAAGTTGTTTTGAAATAATAAACTAAACGTCCTCAAAACACACGACATGGACTTAAATAATTAAGTATTTAAAATTTTAATTGAAATAAATATAAAAAACAATTTAATTATAAGGTATTAATATTATAAAAGTATATTAATAAATAAATAATTTATATTATTTTATTATATAGGAGTTAAAGGAAATACATGAAATGTCTGGACTTGAGGTAAGAGACTTCATCTCAATTTTCATTAATTGAGGAATATTTTAATGTTATGCACATAATTTCTATTACATAGTGTATATACCTACCATTTTACATATAATACCATGAATAATTTATAAATTATGTTTTTTTAAAGTTTCATTTTGAATTATTTCATCCAAGGTGATTTGAATTGAATGTTTCCAAGTGGTAAAGAATTTCACAACTTAATTTCTCTTTATTGGGCTATATTACTTATAAATTGTCTTTGATATTCTAAGATTAAGTGTGTAATGATTTTTTATTACCTTATGTTGTATATACACTTTTTTTTTCAGATTTAAATTTGATACACATAATTTATTCATATATTAATTCTCACTTCAACATTATGATCATTGTAAGGGTTGCTCATCTCAAATTGTCTTCTTTGGGACATTTGTTATGTTATAAACCTATATTATTTTAGGAGGTGTATCTAATAAACATTTGATATGATATATCATAAATCTACTTATGTTCATTATATTTAATATTTCATTTAAAGTTATTCTCTCTCAAGGATTATTATTTAAGAGTTATCGATGTGGTAAAGGTTTTATGTTATAATCTCGTTTCTTTTGGGATTATTTATGTTAATGGATACTTTAGAGGAAATAATATTCTATTATTTTACTTAAACACAGATATTTTATTCTACTATGGTTATAGAATTTTTTCACATGTTTAATTTCCATTTCCACCCTTATTGATTTATGAAATATTATGAAAGTTGTTTTTAGTGGATCCCAATCTTGTATCTTTATTTTAGATTGAGAATCTTTCTCTTCCATATAAATTTTTTCTAAAATGTTTTTAAAAGTGTTCTTTTATAAACAAAAATTATTTCCTAAAACTATTTTAGATGATCTTTGAACTTATTTTACAATTTTTTATAAGAAAATTTATTAATGTTTTCCAAATGAGCCACTTTTGACTTCTTTCATAAAATGTATAAAAACAATGTTTATTTTTAGAATTTATGATATGAATAGGGTTTTACACCATAATTACCATTATTTTCTTGGAACCTTCCTTTATAAGTTTCTAAATATCTTTTTCAAAGAAAATTATTTTCACAGTATTTCTTGATTTTTTAGTTTTTAAAAGTGATTTAAAAAGTGAAATGGGTATTTTCATCAAGAATTATTTTTGATCTTTTAATGGTATTTCAATTCATCAATGCCAATAAATCTTGATGTTACTTATAACCCTTTGGGGATATTTTTTAATGATTCTATCCTTATTATTTATCTATATATATTATGTTTGTTTCAGAGATATTGGCATGTAAACCCATTTCTTTTCTAGGGGATAATATTATTTGAATAGATCATCATGAAACCTATTTCTTTTCCATGGTTCAATCATTTTTCAATGTGATTGTCATGGAACCCATTTATTTTATATGGGTTAATGAAGTTATAAAATTAAAAATTATTTTTTATGAGTTTTATGATTAAATGATTACTCTATGTACTTTTTTCATGTTTTGGTAATTAAAAATTGTATATATGATAGGTTGATCCCCATTATAGGTCTCATGTGATCTTGATATAGTTTATACAATGGGTGTGATCAGATAGAACTAGGTTAGACTGATATAGCTTATATAATCAGTGCACCTAGATATCATCAGGTGAGCCCAATATATCTTTTACGATGGGAGTGCCCAGATAGTGATCTAATACATTAGGTAATGTTTCTTGTCTTTAGTGGAAAGAAGAAGGAAGTTAGCAGAGGGTTTATCCTATGGGTTTTATTGGGACCCAATTATTCTTTACATGGGTTATGAGGATAATATTCCAAAATACCAACATCGTTTCTTTATGATTTCTATGGTTTTTAATGATTCCTTTGATCAAGATTAAAATAATATTGGTCATTATTATTGATTCTTATGAATCATTACTTTGATAAATATTTATTACATGTTTCATGACCAATTATCCTGGCATTTATGGGTATGGATATTCTTATTTTATGCTCTTTCACTTTGATTATGTCAACATGCCATTATGCTTTTCTTATGATCACTGATTAAATTCAATTATTAAAGCTTATGTTTACCCTCACAGAGCATTTGAGCTCACCCTTTTTATTTTTAAACTTCCCTATGTTATCAATAATAATGTTAAATTAATTATCTATATAAGGGTTTTATATAAATGAGGATTATGAATTCTTTTTAAATAAGAAAATATGGGTATAGTGGGAAAGATACTCTCTTAAATTTATGGGTATTATTTATATAAAAGTTTGCTCTAATTAAATAAGAACATAAACCTAAAATTTACCTAGGTATATAAGTGATCCACTATTTAATTTTGATGTATAATGTTTCTAATGGTGAAAATTGAGTCACCTTCCTCGATATCAAATATAGAAATGTAAAATTTATGCTTTTAGTACCTAATCCGGGAGTGTGGGTTCAAGGATATTATAGTTGGAATAATAGAATGGTTTATATAATTTTGGAGATTTTTTATGTTTTCATATCAAGACATATTAAGATTTATTAATTCCATCATAGGTATATAAAATTATAGTTTATCATAAGTTCCAACTCATAGGCACCCATTTTGAGTTTTTAAGTGATTAGATCTTTAAGTGATTAGATCTTTAAGTGATTGATGAAATTTGGGGAGATATTTTATTAGGTTGATGTGTATTGAAATATTTTATTTAATGTGAAGTATATATTTAAATTTAGTATAAATATATTTTAAGGTATTAATAACCTTTAAGTTTTATATGATCTTATATATTGAGAAAATTATGGGGATAAATGTTTTATTATATATATGACCATGGGATTAAAATGTGATTGGGTGACTATGCGATTAATGTTATTTTAGAAGAAGATAGATATATTTTGGGGATTATAAGAATAAAAGTATGATATAACATTTGAGGTTAAAATAATTTTTATTTTGATATTATTGAGGTTACTTGGGATATGGGGTCATTTATATGTGGAATGATTTAGATAAATTCTGTATTACTGTTGAATTTTGGAGATTAATGTATTATTTCATCATATGATGGTTTATTAATTTTCATAATTACTTTACCATATGATAACAATTTTGGTTTTGGATAATGTATTAATATTAGAGGAATATATTTTATCCATTTTACGATTATGTGATCCTTTAAAAATTAATTTTAATGCTTTGGGTATGAAAAAATTATCGGAATACTCATCATTTGGAGAAAAAGATGAGAATATAGTGAAAATTGATTAAAAGATGAAATTAAATATATCAAATAATTATATTTCATTATTTTTTATTCTATATGGTAAAGGAATTTTTCAACTCAAGGAAAAGTATCTTGAATTTTTTTTTATCTTATTAACTTCATATGTGATGAATTAATGGTTATTTAACTTGTCATAGATTTATGGTTTTGGGGTCCTAACATTCTATTGATCATTACATTTCTTATGATAAATGATATATATAAATCACCATAAATATTTATTCTTTTCTTATAGTTTGATAAATTCAATTTACACCAATGTTCCTAGTTATGCAATGGCCTTCGTATTTCCCTTTCCCTCTTTTTAATATAAATTTTTATTAACCCTTTTTATGATGTGGGTTTACAATAAAGTTATTTTAAAATATCTGACATTTAATTACCAATATAAAGTTAAAATTGTGAGAATAAAATTTATTAAATTGGGGAAGGAGAATTTAACACCTTGATATTTTAAAAAATTAATCTATTCTTAATAGGATACAAGGCATGAAACACCAAGCTTAAATGAACCATGAAATAATATTATTTTAAAAATGACGATTATAACCTAGCCATTAAATTGGAGGGTATGAATAGTATTAAAAAAAATCATAATATATATATATATATATATAAATATACTACTCACGATATATTATTTATAAATTCTTAGTAAATAATCAATCAATTTTTTCATAAAGTAATTCTATTCATCAAAAATATATTTTGTTCAAAAATGTTTTTTTATGAGAAAATATTATAATGAATCTATATATATTTTAGAAACTATTTTTGATAAAATGAAATTAATTTTTTTAAATAATCATATAAACATTAACTTAGGGTAAAATTTTGGGATTTTTCAGAAAATATTGATTTTTTAGTGAATAGTGAAAATACTGATTTTTGTAAAACTACTATTTATTTTCAATAAATTATGTAATTTAAAATTACCATTATGTTTTGAATATGTTTTAAAGTAAAATTAGTAATATTTAGTGATATTTAATTCACTTAAATACCTTTGAATAATATTTATATCATATTTTAGTGTAAGTTTAATTTCAGGCTTAAAAAAAAATTTTTATGAAAACCATTTTAAAGTGTATAAAGTTTCTCCTTTTTAATTAATAAAAATAAACCATAATGAGGAATAATTTAAATTTAAATTTTATATTATATACAAATAACTATTAATTTTAATTCATACAATGATTATTACTTGTCCTGGAGTTAATATAAAATCATCTTTTTCTTGAAAAATACATCTCTTTAAAAACGTTTTTTATTGCATTTGCAGGTTCAATTTTAAATTAAATTCTACAAATTATGTAAATTATATTTGATAAAATGAATTTTATATTTGGGATAATAATAAATTAAATTATATAATAATTTCAAATTAATTTTTGTTCATAATGAACAATGAAAATAGTAAAAAAAAATTACTGCAATTATTGTAAAAACAATTTTACCAGGTGGTGGGGGGGGGGGGTGGTAAAACTAAATAGACAAGGGTTAAAATGACCAAACAAATTGTATAATATATATTTTATATCTATATATAAACCTTATAATGTATATTTCTCAATAATGGTCCATTTTTGTGCCTTTTAGAATGTGAAAAATGCAGGTACACCTTTTTCTTTTTAAAAATTACAAGTGTGCCACTGACTTCACTAAAAAATCCCAATCCTCTTCTCTCCTCTTCACACCTTCAAAGACATTTTTATAGAGAAATAAATTACAAATATATTCCTTAATTCCCTCCCAAAAATCTATATCCCATGGCTTTGATCCTAAATTCTTCATAAGAAGGATTTGGGTGCTTACCTAAGGAGGTTATCTAAAGAAGAGGTGTTGTGCTTAACTGAGCATTTTTTTTTGTTCTTAAACATCATTAAAATATTATTAAATTATAATTATATAATATAAAAAGTATCTACCATATAATAATTTGTTATTATGTTAACATAATAACCTAAATCGATATCTTTTCCATCAAATGGGAATCAAAATCATTATTCATGCGTACGACAGACTACTGGATCACAAACCAATGTCATTCGTTTTTCATCATCGTATCTCAAGTAATGTTATAATTATATATTTAAAGTATATATATGATATTTATAACATAATTATACATATTTAATTATAATATAACATATACATTCTTACTCTCCATTTTGTAGGAGATACAATAACTCACTTGTGTGTATGGTGTACTACCGCCTCACGAAGCGATGTGTTTTTTTCACTAACTCTTTACATGGATGGTAAAAAGGATAATGTAAATAAATATATGTGGTATATATGAAATAATTATAATATTAATTAAATATTTATCATTATTAAGAGATAATATATACCATTTACTTTTAGCATTCCACTTTTTGATAAATGATAACATCGTTTATGCGTACATGTGGACTATCACCTCCACGAAGCCATGCGATTATTTTATTATCAACAAATCACATGGATGATATATTTAAGTATATTTAATGAAAAAATAAGGAATTTATGATATTAGTACCATTATATAAATATTAAATATTAATTAACTTTTTTTCCATAATGATCGTTGAAAAATAGAAATGTTACTCATGCGTATATACAACATACCATCTCCATGATTGTAACATGGTTCATTTTTTCATAACCATCTTCCAAAATTGGTTTTAAAAGTATAATTTATGTATAAATATGATAAATATTTCATGATAATTATTATTTAGATGATGGAATAATGATCTATTTGACTTCGATCAACGCACCAAAGTCGTTTTGAAATGATGAACCAAACATCCCCGAAACACATGACATGAACTTAAATGATTAATTATTTAAAAATTTAATTAAAATAAATAAAATAAAATATTTAAGTATAATTTATTAAACCTATAAAATTTTATTAATAAATAAAATAGTTTACATAAGGTTATTATACAAGAGTTAAAGGACATATATGGAAAGTCCGAACTCAAGGTAAGAGACTCCATCTCAATTTTCCTTCATTGAGGAATATTTTAATGTTATACACCTAATTTATTTTATATGGTTAACATACTGATCATTTTAAATGTAATATAATGAATCCTTCATACATAATGGTATTTTATTTTTCAATTTAATTATTTCATCCAAGGGGATTTGACTTGAAAGTTACAAAGTGGTAAATAATTTCATAAATCAATCTCTTTTTATTGGGTTATATTACTTATTCATTGTCTTTTATTTTCTAAGATTATACGTATAATAAATTTTAATTATATTATTTTGTATATACACTTGTTTTATCTTTATTTAAATTTAATACAACTAATCTATTCATTAATAAATTCTCACTTCAAGGTTATGATCATTGTAAGGGTTTATCATCTCAAATTGTATTCTTTAGGAAAAATATTATTTTATAAACCTATATTTTTTTATGAGGAATATATTTTCACCCTTTTATATGTTATATAATTAATTTAATTATGTTCATTATATTTAAAGTTTCATTTTATGTTATTATTTCATAGGTGTCACGACCCCCTCCCCACAAAGTGTACCCCTCCTGGGTCGGCAATGTGAAAAGGGAGATAATGACCCCCGAGTCCCGCCTCCAGTAGGCCCCGGGTTGGCGACTAGCACCGAGGGTATAATAAACATACAAATGGGAGGCATTACCCTCTAAGAGAATACATGCAGAAGAGAGAGATAGAATAGACTCCAATCAACTCCAACTCAGAACTGAAATATAAAAGGAAACCATGTACATATATGAGATGTCATGAAAAAGTACTACAACTGAAAGGGGAAACTAAAAGTACCCAAAAGATAGTAAAACGACAGCGAACACAATCCCGAACAGCTCCTCCTCCAACCGCAAGCTAGAAGTAACCAGCTTGATCTCCAACCTGCTCTAAGTGACCTGAAAAACAGTTTATATGTACATAGTGTGAGTATAACATTATACTCAGTAGGATCCTCCCCAAGACTCTCGTGCAAAAGTAAAGAAAGCATGCTAAAGCCCAGTGAACAAAAAGTGAAACTAACTCATCACCTAAACAGGTATACTATGTTCCCAACCTCACCATGGCTACTCTCACCAAGTAACGCATACAAGAATATGGAATATAGTAAAGAATATCAAGGGTATCCCGCTACTACTTCCCCACTGGTTTACTGCTTTGCCCCAACGACATATGTCCTGTGCATCTCTCTCCAAAGGCTTGCCCGCAGACACCTGGGCTAAGCTCCACAATCTGCACCTCGTGCACCACAAAGGATTGCCCGCAGACACCTGGGCTAAGCACCACACCATCCTCACAACCAAAGTAACCACTTAGTTTCCGGGAACCACCATAGCTCGTATAACGTGTATCATACGTCGAGTATTATACCTCGAGCCATCACAGCCCATACGCCGAGTAAGGATCCTCAAGCCATCACAGCCCATACACGTTACACCTATAGTATTCCATAGGATACTATATCCAGGATATATGTGTGTGAAATAACCACAAGCCATTACAGCCCTCTACACACATATATGGGTAAAACTAACCACTGTGCCTACCAGCACAAAGATCTACCAAGAGAAGAGAGCAGGGGCAAAGGGGGTAGTCAGCCATTCAACCACCCATCAGAATGTTGGGGAAAACACCCCCCAGTGCTCAGAATCCCAGGGGTGTCAGTTTCCCTTACCGACAGGGTGGAGTAGCGTATAGAAACACAAAAAAGTACAGAATATATAAGTAACTCACATCCACACTATGGGCATTACCTAGTCTTAGATACAACTGCAGCTAACGTCTCTCAGACTCCAGGCTGCTACTTCAAAGACTAGGTATCCTACAAGCACACAACCAATTGAAGAGATTTATTAGATTACTCCATTCTCATTTATCAGTTCCACTGTACATTAATTAATTCTTTAAACATTAATTAAGAATGAAAAATTCCACATTAAACTGAATTGGCATCACTTTCAAAAACAACTGCTCCTTTTTAAAATTCACATCACCTTTAAATTCCAGCATCTCCATCCCCGTGGATTTTCACCATTTAATCAAACATTCATTACAGAATTACTTTTCCACATTCGCAGGCATTCTAGAAAAACATCCTATGCTTCTAAACACAAAGGAGGCTCAACACGGTGAGTAGATATACTACCCGTCGAGTCTTTTCCGCCTATAGAAAGAGCACATACCCATTCTCCCTCGAGAGTCTAAACACGGAAAGCACGTGGCATACCCCGCACGTCTTTGCCTCCTTCGGAAGAAGGGTAGCAAGACCAGCTGCCTTGAGCAGTGGGGAAAAGCAAAGCAGATTAACATTCAAGAAAACCGTAAGCAACCAGCAACCACATCCATCCCATTCCATCACCCCTGGTGTCCTCCCCGACACCCACATGCATAAACTGATTCATCTCTCCACTCTAGGCATCATCCGCTGCCATAACCACAAGTCTCCATGCCTCCACATATCACAACAGCCATCCAGGATCACATCACAACACAAGCAGCAGAAAAACAAACATCACAAAATGGGCTCTCAGCCCTTTAACAAGGCATTCAGCCTTCAAACACAATGAGCACTCAGAGCTCCAAACCACAAGGCATTCAGCCTTACAAGAAAGTGGGTAACTCAGAACCCTTTTGAAATTCCCACATAATCTGTTTTCTAATCCATATGGAATTGGCAGATTTTTTATTCGTAGGTTCCAATCATGGATACCTAATCAGCAAGCTATCACAATTTAATAACCATGCTTACTTCCCTAATTTGATTATCCTCAAATTAGAACAACTACAACAACGACAATAACCAGATTAATTTACATGCCTCTTTATCTTTATCCAATTAATTAACAATTAATTTCGGCTTTACGTTCGTTATAAATTTCTAACATGAACGAACAACAAATCAAAGAAAACATAGATATCACTATATCTAGGAAAACATGAGGCAAACCGTTATCACGGTATAAAGCAACAGCATGCGATCAACCAATTCTTTTAATCCGGTTCAAGTATTTAATTAGGTCAATTTCATTGTGATCCAAAGATATAAATCATGCAAATTCTACGATTGCACATATAAAATTAGAAAAGCCATGAATCCCCTACCTCAAACAGTTCCTCACGTTCTTTATCCACACAACAGGTCATGATCTTCCCCTCGCGACAACTGCATCCACCGGAGGATGCTGCGGTATGACAGTACCAACCAACCCCAAGAAAACCCATTAGATTCTTGGAAATTACATGGTATAATTATGGAAAGGAGGATAGGAGAAGATAAACCCCAAAAGAACGACGATAAAACATACCTTATTGGGAAGATTGACCGACACAGTTCGGTTGCATCCAAAACAGAGCAGAACCAATCCTAGGAGTAAAGATTGATTGTGTAACTCCTACGGGAAGGATTGAAAGGTTCTAGTACCTCTTTATTGAGAACAAAGGGAAAGAACAAGGAAGAATGATATCTCGTCCCTTTCTAAGATTTAATGGGGCGACGGTTTAAGATCCGGTTAATTCTCCATTAAAAACGGATCGCATTAAGCCACGCGGTTTGACCAAGTAAAACATTCCAAGCCTTGGGAATAATTAATATAGGATTTATGGAATTTGAAAAGGCCTTAAGAGCCCTTAAAAATAAGGCCTTAAATGTATTTTACGTCAAAAGAAACGTCAAAAAGGGGCAAAACTGTAGGAGTCTGGAAACACTGTTCACCCACTGTTACTATACACCTACCGATCTGTGCTACCGATCTGTGCTACCGATCAGTGCTACCGATCAGTGCTACCGATCAGTGCTACTGATCTGTGCTACCGATCTGTGCTACCGATCTGTGCTACCGATCAGTGCTACCGATCTGTGCTACTGATCAGTGCTACCGACCAGTGCTACCGATCAGTGCTACTGATCAGTGCTACCGATCAGTGCTACTGATCTGTGCTACCGATCTGTGCTACCGATCTGTGCTACCGATCTGTGCAACCGATCTGTGCTACCGATCTGTGCTACCGATCTGTGCTACCGATCTGTGCTACCGATTAGTGCTACCAATCTGTGCTACCGATCTGTTACTGTTCATAAAACTGGAAACACTGTTCACAGAACTAGAAAATTGGCAAAGTGTTGGGGATAAGTCCTCTTGACCTCCTAGAACACCTCCAACACCAACATTTTACAAATTAATCGACCGGAGAGATCCGGGCCATTACATTAGATACCTCTCAAAACATTCTCGTCCTCGAGAATTAAAACCAACCCAGAAGAGAAGAGGGGTCCGAACAACCACCCCATAAGATACCTCTCAGGGAAAAACCACCATGAGTTGTTCGAAAGCTGGAACAAAACTCTGACATTCGGGAACAAACAATCCATACCCAAACAATTCATTCACAACATCACATCAAAGGTACATAAATAAAACATGAAAGGTCTAACCAGATAGGAAACATCATTACATGAAAGGAGTTAAACATTAAACAACTTTGGGTACTGAGCACGTATCTGTGACTCACGCTCCCAGGTACTCTCCTCCATGCCACCATGTCGCCACAAGACACAAACTAAGGGGATAGAACGCCCACGCAACACTTTCCCATTGCGGTCTTGGATCTCCACAGGTCGTTCCTCGAAGGTTGCATCATCGTCAATATCGATCTCTCCCCAATCGATAACATGAGATTCATCATGAAGGTAACGACGGAGCTGCGATACATGGAAAACATCATGTATCCGACTCATTTGAGGGGGGAGTACTACTCAATACGCCACACCTCCAACACGAGCTAACACCTCGAAAGGCCCAACAAAACGGGGAGAAAGCTTACTTCCGCGACCAAACCTTCGCTGCCCACGACGGGAAGTCACCTTTAGAAACACATGACCCCCAACATTAAACTCTAAGGGCCTCCTTCTTTGATCAGCATAAGATTTCTGACGATCTTGTGCTGTCTTCATCCTCTCACGAATCACCTGAACCATCTCTGTTGTATTCTGCACTAGTTCTGGTCCGAGAATTGCTGACTCTCCGACCCCAGTCCAGCACAACGGAGAACGGCATGGCCGGCCATACAAGGCTTCAAACGGCGCCATACCGATGGTAGAGTGAAAACTATTATTGTAAGAGAACTCTACCATGGGTAAGTGCTTCACCCATGAACCTCCAAAATCAAGAACACAAGAGCGCAACATGTCTTCAAGAGTCTGGATTGTTCGCTCTATCTGACCATCCGTTTGAGGATGAAAAGCAGTGCTAAGGCACAGTTGAGAGCCAAAAGCATGTTGGAGACCTCTCCACACCCTAGAGGTAAAACGAGGATCTCGATCAGAAATGATCGTCCTAGGTACTCTGTGAAGCCTCACCACCTCCTCCAGATACTGCCTCGACAAAACCTCCACTGAGCTCGACTCCTTGATTGCTATGAAGTGGGCCGATTTAGTTAAACGATCCACTACCACCCATATAGCATCATGTCCTCCCGGAGCTCGAGGTAAACCTGTAACAAAGTCCATTGATATGTCCTCCCACTTCCACTGAGGAATATCTAAGTGCTGGAGAAGACCACCAGGAACACGGTGTTCGGCCTTCACCTTCTGGCAGACTAAACATCGAGACACACATTCTGCAACTGTATGCTTCAGCCCAGGCCACCAAAACTGACTCCTCAAGGATCGGTACATCTTCGTCACACCAGGATGTACTGCCAAGGGTGAACTATGGAACTCTCGGAGAACCGTCTCACGCATCACCAAGGGAACAAAAAGCCTGCCATGATACAACACTCGGTGTTGTTCATCCTCCAACCAACCATCAGGGGCCTCACCACATACAACTCTGTCTCTCCAAAATTCCACCTCTAGATCACCCAACTGAGACTCTTCCACCTTCTGCATCAGGGATGACTGCACCTTCATCTGGAAAAGACAACCTCTACCCCCAACTTCTCCCATATCAATATGCAAAGATGATAGCTCTTCCATCACTCTCCGGGAATCACCAGATTCATGCACAACATCATTACGTGACTTTCGGCTCAGTGCATCAGCAACAACATTTCCTTTCCCAGGTGTATATGATATTTCGAAGTCGTATTCCTGCAAGAAATCCATCCACCGACGCTGCCGCAAGTTCAAATCCCGCTGAGAGAAAACATACCTCAAACTCTTATGATTGGTGAAAACCACAAAGAGCTCGCCAATGAGGCAATGTCTCCACAACTTCAGCACAAACACCACGGCTGCCAACTCAAGATCATGGGTGGAATAGTTGCATTCATGGGGAAGCAACTGCCGAGACCCATAAGAAACAACAGACCTCTGCTGCATGAGAACATAGCCTAGCCCCAGATGTGAAGCATCACAGAAAACTTCAAACTGGACTCCCTCTGCTGGAAGACAAAGGACTGGAGCACTTACCAACTTCTCCTTTAGATACTCGAAAGCTGTCTGACACTGATCAGTCCATATGAACGCTTGATCCTTCCTGGTCAAAGCTGTCAGAGGAGTCGCAACTCGGGAGAAATTAGCCACAAACCTCCTATAATAGCCTGCGAGACCAAGGAAACTTCGCACCTCTGACACGGTCTTAGGGGCTGGCCAAGACACCACTGCTTCTATCTTTGAAGGATCCACAGCTACTCCCTGTTGGGACACAACATGCCCTAAGAAATGAACTTCTCGAGCCCAGAACTCACACTTGGACAACTTCCCAAACAACCGATGTTGGCGAAGAACTCCCAAAATGGCTCGTAGATGCTCTGCATGCTCCTCTTCAGATGTGGAGTACACAAGGATGTCGTCGATGAAAACCACAACAAACTTGTCCAAGAATTCACAGAACACAGCATTCATCAACCCCATGAAAACAGCTGGAGCATTCGTCACGCCGAATGGCATTACAACAAACTCATAATGCCCATGACAACAGCGGAAAGCAGTCTTCGGGATATCCTCATCCTTTACACGCATCTGATAATATCCTGACCACAAGTCTATCTTTGAAAACCAACTTTCACCCTTCAGTTGATCGAATAGGTCATCAATCCGCGGGAGAGGATAGCGGTTCTTTATTGTCACTTTGTTTAACCGACGATAATCGACGCACAACCGCAAACTGTCGTTGGCCTTTTTCACAAACAAAACTGGTGCACCCCACGGTGACACACTTGACCGAACAAAACCACACTGCAACAGACCATCGAGCTGTATACGTAGATCTCGTAACTCAGAAGGGGACATCCTGTACGGAGACATAGAGATAGGAGATTCTCTTGGCTGTAGCTCGATCCTAAACTCGATCTCTCGTCGAGGGGGTAAGGATACAACCTCTTCTGGAAAGACATCAGGGTACTCCTCTACGACCCTAGGAAACGCCAACTGTTGAACCTTTTAAGAACTCAGCGTCATCCCAACCATCATGGATGATAAGGATGAAACTCGTCTATGACTCATCCGAGGATCTCTCTCACCAACAAACACTACTTCCTCTCCATCTTCATCAAAGAAAATGACCTTCTTCCTGTAGGAATCCATAATATCCTGCACCAAATACAACCAATCCATGCCGAGGATGACATCATATGGTTGTATTCGTAAACATAGGAAATCTCCCCAAGAGCGGTGCTGCCCCAACACTAGCTCACAGTCTCTACATACTTCAAACAAGGTAGCTTGACCTCCAACTGGCGTAGTCAACGCCAAGGGCACTGGAAGTCTCTCTACCTCAAGTCCCAAAGCGTGGACAAGGGTAGGAGATATAAAGGAGTGTGTCGCTCCTGAATCAAACAAGGCATACACCAAGGTAGAAAACAAGAAAAGGGTACCTCGAACGACATCTGGATCGCCTGGGGCTGGCAATGCTAGAGCATGAAGCTGACCACTACCACCTCCGCGGCCTCTCTGACCCTGATGACGACCACCACCACGGCCATGCTTTGCTCTCTGAGGACGGGGAGCATCATGGGTCTGTCCTCTGCCTGATCCATCTACCCTCGGGTGATCTAAAGCTGGTGCAACCTGCTGCTGCTACCTCGGATGGAACTGCCTCAATGGAGGAACCTGGAGTGGAGCGCCTGGTGCACGATGACTGCTCTGAAAATTCGGGCACTCCCGCTGCTGATGACCACGACCACCACAAGAAAAACAAGCGCCTGATCCCTTGGCATATGCCTGAGAGTTGCTACCTCCGGAGAAACGAGGTGGGAAGGGCTGGGACCTACCCCCAGGTGGACAGAAACTCTTCTGTCCTGAAAACCGGGAGCCCCGGACCACAGCTCTGCTTCGTGAGGAATCATGACGATTCCCCTCTCGTGACGATCCGGTCCTGGTCAAAGTCCTCTCAACAACCTCTACCCTCGCCAGCACCTCTAGATATGTCTTCAGCATAAATGGGGTGACCTGGCGCTGGATCTCTAGATGCAAAGCCTCCTCGAAATGCCTCGCCCTGGCCTCATCATCTGGTAACAGGTCTGAAGCATATCGTAGAAGGTTCCTGAAACGGATTCCAAACTCCCGAACACTGGAGCTCCCCTGTCGAAGGGTAAGAAGCTCCTGGCGACTGGACGCCTTCGCAGTCGATGAAAGAAAATCGACTCTAAACCTGTCTAGAAACTCCTCCCATGAGATCGCTGACTCCTCACGATCCTCGAGGAACAAGAATCACCACTGTCTCGCTGCTCCACGCAACATCGTCACAACCAAGGACACCCAGTGTTCCTTCCAAGCACGAATCGAACTGAAGCCTATCTTGACCTCCTCCAACCAGTCTTCTGTGACTGCATCTGAAACGGATCCCTCGTACTTCTGTAGACTCTGGCGCTGAAACTCTCGGAGTGTCTTCCTCCAAGTGTCATCGTTGTCAACCTCTACCCGGCAACGATCTGCTGGAACAGCCTGCTGGGCATCTTCTGCGCAAACCTGACGAGGACGTCGACCTGGAGCCATACCTGTAAAATAAAATCTGTTAGAGCTCCTAAGCCTGGAATATGGAAGACTCAACATTAATTAATTAATTGTTTTGTTTTATTAATTTTAGGTTACCTATCCCAAGGTCTACCCATTCAAACACAAGCGCAAAGAATAATGATGCATGATCCTTTCCTAGGTCTCTACCCTACAATCGGTATCACTTGTTTAGTAGCCATTGTAAACTTAAAGGTCCGTGCAACAGATCATAGGGGGCCCTGAACGCCTATGTCTCTGCCAGTCTCCAGTGTTTACCCCACTTGATAAACATGAATGACACCGTTGCCCTACCATCCCATGCATCCTCACCTGTGCCTAACTCCAAACTCCATCCTATCCCTCAACCAGACCTTTGATACCACTCTGTCACGACCCCCTCCCCACAAAGTGTACCCCTCCTGGGCCGACAATGTGAAAAGGGAGATAATGACCCCCGAGTCCCGCCTCCAGTAGGCCCCGGGTTGGCGACTAGCACCAAGGGTATAACAAACATACAAATGGGAGGCATTACCCTCTAAGAGAACACATGCAGAAGAGAGAGATAGAATGGACTCCAATCAACTCCAACTCAGAATTGAAATATAAAAGGAAACCAAGTACATATATGAGATGTCATGCAAAAGTACTACAACTGAAAGGGGAAACTAAGAGTACCCAAAAGATAGTAAAACGACAGCGACCACAATCCCGAACAGCTCCTCCTCCAACCGCAAGCTAGTAGTAACCAGCTTGATCTCCAACCTGCTCCAAGTGACCTGAAAAACAGTTTATATGTACATAGGGTGAGTATAACATTATACTCAGTAGGATCCTCCCCAAGACTCTCATGAAAAAGTAAAGAAAGCATGCTAAAGCCCAGTGAAAAACAAGGGAAACTAACTCGTCACCTAAACAGGTATACTATGTTCCCAACCACACCATGGCTACTCTCACCAAGTAACACATACAAGAATATGGAATATAGTAAATAATATCAAGGGTACCCCGCTACTACTTCCCCACTGGTTTTCCGCTTTTCCCCAACGACATACGTCCTGTGCATCTCTCTCCAAAGGCTTGCCCGCAGACACCTGGGCTAAGCTCCACAATCTTCACCTCGTGCACCACAAAGGCTTGCCCGCAGACACCTGGGCTAATCACCACACCATCCTCACAACCAAAGTAACTAGGTAGTTTCCGGGAGCCACCATAGCTCGTATAACGTGTATCATATGTCGAGTATTATACCTCGAGCCATCACAACACATACACCGAGTAAGGATCCTCAAGCCATCACAGCCCATACACGTTACACCTATAGTATTCCATAGGATACTATATCCAGGATATATGTGTGTGAAATAACCACAAGCCATTACAGCCCTCTACACACATATATGGGTAAAACTAACCACTGTGCCTACCAGCACAAAGATCTACCAAGAGAAGAGAGCGGGGCCAAAGAGGGTAGTCATCCATTCAACCTCCCATCAGAATGTTAGGGAAAACACCCCCCAGGGCTCAGAATCCCAGTGGTGTCAGTTGCCCTTACCGACAGGGTGGAGTAGCGTATAGAAACACAAAAAGTACAGAATATATAAGTAACTCATATCCACACTATGGACATTACCTAGTCTTAGATACAACTGCAGCTAACGTCTCTCAGACTCCAGGCTGCTACTTCAAAGACTAGGTATCCTACAAGCACACAACCAATTGAAGAGATTTATTAGATTACTCCATTCTCATTTATCAGTTCCACTGTACATTAATTAATTCTTTAAACATTAATTAAGAATGAAAAATTCCACATTAAACTGAATTGGCATCACTTTCAAAAACAACTGCTCCTTTTTAAGATTCACATCACCTTTAAATTCCAGTATCTCCATCCCCGTGGATTTTCACCATTTAATCAAACATTCATTACAGAATTACTTTTCCACATTGCCAGGCATTCTAGAAAAACATCCTATGCTTCTAAACACAAAGGAGGCTCAACACAGTTAGTAGATATACTACCCGTCGAGTCTTTGCCGCCTATAGAAAGAGCATATACCCATTCTCCCTCGAGAGGCTAAACACGGAAAGCACGTGGCATACCCCGCGCGTCTTCGCCTCCTTCGGAAGAAGGGTAGAAAGACCATCTGCCTTGAGCAGTGGGGAAAAGCAAAGCAGATTAACATTCAAGAAAACCGTAAGCAACCAGCAACCACATCCATCCCATTCCATCACCCCTGGTGTCCTCCCCGACACCCACATGCATAAACTGATGCATCTCACCACTCTAGGCGTCATCCGCTGCCACAACCACAAGTCTCCATGCCTCCACATATCACAACAGCCATCCAGGCTCACATCACAGCACAAGCAGCAGAAAAACAAACATCACAAAATGGGCTCTCGGCCCTTTAACAAGGCATTCAGCCTTCAAACACAATGAGCACTCAGAGCTCCAAACCACAAGGCATTCAGCCTTACAAGCAAGCAGGTAACTCAGAACCCTTTTGAAATTCCCACATAATCTGTTTTCTAATCCATATGGAATTGGAAGATTTGTTATTCGTAGGTTCCAATCATGGATACCTAATCAGCAAGCTATCACAATTTAATAACCATGCTTACTTCCCTAATTTGATTATCCTCAAATTAGAACAACTACAACAATGACAATAACCAGATTAATTTACATGCCTCTTTATCTTTAGCCAATTAATTAACAATTAATTTCGGCTTTACGTTCGTTATCAATTTCTAACATGAACGAACAACAAATCAAAGAAAACATAGATATCACTATATCTAGGAAAACATGAGGCAAACCGTTATCACGGTATAAAGAAACAGCATGCGATCAACCAATTCATTTAATTCGGTTCAAGTATTTAATTAGATCAATTTCATTGTGATCCAAAGAGATAAATCATGCTAATTCTACGATTGCACATATACAATTAGAGAAGCCATGAATCCCCTACCTCAAACAGTTCCTCACGTTCTTTATCCACACAACAGGTCACGATCTTCCCCTCGCGACAACTGCATCCACCGGAGGATGCTGCGGTATGACAGTACCAACCAACCCCAAGAAAACCCATTAGAATCTTGGAAATTACATGGTATAATTATGGAAAGGAGGATAGGAGAAGATAAACCCCAAAAGAACGACGATACAACATACCTTATTGGGAAGATTGACCGACACAGTTCGGTTGCATCCAAAACAGATCAGAACCAATCCTAGGAGTAAAGATTGATTGTGTAACTCCTACGGGAAGGATTGAAAGGTTATAGTGCCTCTTAATAGAGAACAAAGGGAAAGAACATGGAAGAATGATATCTCGTCCCTTTCTAAGATTTAATGGGGCGATGGTTTAAGATCCGGTTAATTCTCCATTAAAAACGGATCACATTAACCCACGCGGTTTGACCAAGTAAAACATTCCAAGCCTTGGGAATAATTAATATAGGATTTATGGCATTTGAAACGGCCTTAAGAGCCCTTAAAAATAAGGCTTTAAATGTATTTTACGTCAAAAGAAACGTCAAAAAGGGGAAAAACTGTAGGAGTCTGAAAACACTGTTCACCCACTGTTACTATACACCTACCGATCTGTGCTACTGATCTGTGCTACTGATCTGTGCTACAGATCAGTGCTACCGATCAGTGCTACCGATCAGTGCTACCGATCTGTGCTACCGATCTGTGCTACTGATCTGTGCTACCGATCTATGCTACCGATCTGTGCTACCGATCAGTGCTACCAATCAGTGCTACCGATCAGTGCTACCGATCTGTGCTACCGATCAGTGCTACCGATCAGTGATACCGATCAGTGCTACCGATCAGTGCTACCGATCAGTGCTACTGATCTATGCTACCGATCTGTGCTACCGATCTGTTGTACCGATCTGTGCTACCGATCTGTGCTACCGATCTGTGCTACCGATCTGTGCTACCGACCAGTGCTACCGATCTATGCTACTGATCTGTTACTGTTCATAAAACTGGAAACACTGTTCACAGAACTGGAAAATTGGAAAAGTGTTGGGGATAAGTCCTCTTGACCTCCCAGAACACCTCCAACACCAACATTTCACAAAGTAATGGACCAGAGAGGTCCGGGCCATTACATTAGATACCTCTCAAAACATTCTCGTCCTTGAGAATTAAAACCAACCCAGAAGAGAAGAGGGGTCCGAACAACCACCCCATAAGATACCTCTCAGGGAAAAACCACCATGAGTTGTTCGAAAGCTGGAACAAAACCCTGACATCCGGGAACAAACAATCCATACCCAAAAAATTCATTCACAACATCACATCAAAGGTACATAAATAAAACATTAAAGGTCTAACCAGAGAGGAAACATCATTACATGAAAGGAGTTAAACATTAAACAACTCTGGGTACTGAGCACGTATCTGTGACTCACGCTCCCAGGTACTCTCCTCCATGCCACCGTGTCGCCACAAGACATGAACTAAGGGGATAGAACGCCCACGCAACACTTTCTCCTTGCGGTCTTGGATCTCCACAGGTCGCTCCTCAAAGGTTGCATCATCGTCAATATCGATCTCTCCCCAATCGATAACATGAGATTCATCATGAAGGTAACGACGGAGCTGCGATACATGGAAAACATCATGTATCCGACTCATTTGAGGGGGGAGTGCTACTCGATACGCCACACCTTTAACATGAGCTAACACCTCGAAAGGCCCAACAAAACGGGGAGAAAGCTTACTTCCGCGACCAAACCTTCACTTCCCATGACAGGGAGTCACCTTTAGAAACACATGATCCCCAACATTAAACTCTAAGGGTCTCCTTCTTTGATCATCATAAGATTTCTGACGATCTTGTGCTGTCTTCATCCTCTCACGAATCACCTGAACCATGTCTATTGTATTCTGCACTAGTTCTGGTCCGAGAATTGCTGACTCTCCGACCCCAGTCCAGCACAACGGACAACGACATGGCTGGCCATACAAGGCTTCAAACGGCGCCATACCGATGGTAGAGTGAAAACTATTATTGTAAGAAAACTCTACCAAGGGTAAGTGCTTCACCCATGAA
This sequence comes from Viscum album, assembly GCA_963277665.1. Lineage (NCBI taxonomy): Eukaryota > Viridiplantae > Streptophyta > Magnoliopsida > Santalales > Viscaceae > Viscum > Viscum album. The sequence goes on from OY728141.1 coordinate 347,143,819, forward strand.
CCTCCAAAATCAAGAACACAAGAGCGCAACATGTCTTCAAGAGTCTGGATTGTTCGCTCTGTCTGACCATCCGTTTGAGGATGAAAAGCAGTGCTAAGGCACAGTTGAGAGCCAAAAGCATGCTGGAGACCTCTCCACACCCTAGAGGTAAAACAAGGATCTCGATCAGAAATGATCGTCTTAGGTACTCCGTGAAGCCTCACCACCTCCTCCAGATACTGCCTCGACAAAACCTCCACTGAGCTCGACTCCTTGATTGCTATGAAGTGGGCCGATTTAGTTAAACGATCCACTACCACCCATATAGCATCATGTCCTCCCGGAGCTCGAGGTAAACCTGTAACAAAGTCCATTGAGATATCCTCCCACTTCCACTGAGGAATCTCTAAGTGCTGGAGAAGACCACCAGGAACACGGTGTTCGGCCTTCACCTTCTGGCAGACTAAACATCGAGACACACATTCTGCAACTGTACGCTTCAGCCCAGGCCACCAAAACTGACTCCTCAAGGATCGGTACATCTTCGTCACACCAGGATGTACCGCCAAGGGTGAACTATGGAACTCTCGGAGAACCGTCTCACGCATCGCCAAGGGAACAAAAATCCTGCCATGATACAACACTCAGTGTTGTTCATCCTCCGACCAACCATCAGGGGCCTCACCACATACAACTTTGTCTCTCCAAACTTCTACCTCTAGATCACCCAACTGAGACTCTTCCACCTTCTGCATCAGGGATGACTGCACCGTCATCTGGAAAAGACAACCTCTACCCCCAACTTCTCCCATATCAAGATGCAAAGCTGATAGATCTTCCATCACTCTCCAGGAATCACCAGATTCACGCACAACATCATTACGTGACTTTCGGCTCAGTGCATCAGCAACAAAATTTCCTTTCCCAGGTGTATACGATATTTCGAAGTCGTATTCCTGCAAGAACTCCATCCACCGACGCTGCCGCAAGTTCAAATCCCGCTGAGAGAAAACATACCTCAAACTCTTATGATCGGTGAAAACCAAAAAGCGCTCGCCAATGAGGTAATGTCTCCACAACTTCAGCGCAAACACCACGGCTGCCAACTCAAGATCATGGGTGGCATAGTTGCATTCATGGGGACGCAACTGCCGAGACCCATAATAAACAACAGACCTCTGCTGCATGAGAACACAGCCTAGCCCCAGATGTGAAGCATCACAGAAAACATCAAACTGGACTCCCTCTGCTGGAAGACAAAGGACTGGAGCACTTACCAAATTCTCCTTTAGATACTCGAAAGCTGTCTGACACTGATCAGTCCATATGAACGCTTGATCCTTCATGGTCAAAGCTGTCAGAGGAGTCGCAACTCGGGAGAAATTAGCCACAAACCTCCTATAATAGCCTGCGAGACCAAGGAAACTTCGCACCTCTGACACGGTCTTGGGGGATGGACAAGACACCACTGCTTCTATCTTTGAAGGATCCACAGCTACTCCCTGTTGGGACACAACATGCCCTAAGAAACGAACTTCTCGAGCCCATAACTCACACTTGGACAACTTCCCAAACAACCGATGTTGGCGAAGAACTCCCAAAACGTCTTGTAGATGCTCTGCATGCTCCTCTTTAGATGTGGAGTACACAAGGATTTCGTCGATGAAAACCACAAAAAACTTGTCCAAGAATTCACGGAACACAGCATTCATCAACCCCATGAAAACAGCTGGAGCATTCGTCACTCCGAATGACATTACAAGAAACTCATAATGCCCATGACGACAGCGGAAAGCAGTCTTCGGGATATCCTCATCCTTTACACGCATCTGATGATATCCTGACCGCAAGTCTATCTTTGAAAACCAACTTGCACCCTTCAGTTGATCGAATAGGTCATCCGTCCATGGGAGAGGATAGCGGTTCTTTATTGTCACTTTGTTTAACCGACGATAATCGACGCACAACCGCAAACTGTCGTCGGCCTTTTTCACAAACAAAACTGGTGCACCCCACGGTGACACACTTGGACGAACAAAACCACACTGCAATAGACCATCGAGCTGTATACGTAGCTCTCGTAACTCAGAAGGGGCCATCCTATACGAAGACATAGAGATAGGAGATGCTCCTGGCTGTAGCTCGATCCCAAACTCGATCTCTCGTCGAGGGGGTAAGGATACAACCTCTTCTGGAAAGACATCAGGGTACTCCTCTACGACCCTAGGAAACGCCAACTGTTGAACCTCTGAAGAACTCAGCGTCATACCAGCCATCATGGATGATAAGGATGAAACTCGTCTATGACTCATCCGAGGATCTCTCTCACCAACAAACACTACTTTCTCTCCATCTTCATCAAAGAAAACGACCTTCTTCCTGTAGCAATCCATAATATCCTGCACCGAATACAACCAATCCATTCCAAGGATGACATCATATGGTTGTATTCGTAAACATAGGAAATCTTCCCAAGAGCGGTGCTGCCCCAACACTAGCTCACAGTCTCTACATACTTCAAACAAGCTAGCTCGACCTCCAACTGGCATATTCAACGCCAAGGGCACTGGAAGCCTCTCTACCTCAAGTCCCAAAGCGTGGAGAAGGGTAGGGGATATAAAGGAGTGTGTCGCTCCTGAATCAAACAAGGCATACACCAAGGTAGAAAACAAGCAAAGGGTACCTCGAACGACATCTGGCTCGCCTAGGGCTGGCAACGCTAGAGCATGAAGCTGACCACGACCACCTCCGCGGCCTATCTGACCCTGATGACGACCACCCCCACGGCCACGCTCTGCTCTCTGAGGACGGGGAGAATCATGGGTCTATCCTCTGCCTGCTCCATCTACCCTCGGGTGATCTAAAGGTGGTGCAACCTGCTGCTGCTGCCTCGACTGGAACTGCCTCAACGGAGGAACCTGGAGTGGAGCGCCTGGTGCACGATGACTGCTCTGAAAAGTCGGGCACTCCCGCTGCTGATGACCACGACCACCACAAGAAAAACAAGCGCCTGATCCCTTCGCATAGGCCTGAGAGTTGCTGCCTCCGGAGAAACGAGATGGGAAGGGCTGGGACCTACCCCCAGGTGGACGGAAACTCTTCTGTCCTGAAAATCGGGAACCCCGGACCACAGCTCTGCTTCGTGAGGAATCATGACAATTCCCCTCTCGTGACGATCCGGTCCTAGTCAAAGTCCTCTCAACAACCTCTGCCCTCGCCAGCACCTCTAGATATGTCTTCAGCATAAATGGGGTGACCTGGCGCTGGATCTCTGGACGCAAAGCCTCCTCGAAATTCCTCGCCCTGGCCTCATCATCTGGTAACAGGTCTGAAGCATATCGTAGAAGGTTCCTGAAACGGATTCCAAACTCCCGAACACTGGAGCTCCCCTGTCGAAGGGTAAGAAGCTCCTGGCGACTGGACGCCTTCACAGTCGATGAAAGAAACTCGACTCTAAAACTGTCTAGAAAATCCTCCCATGAGATCGCTGACTCCTCACGATCCCTGAGGAACAAGAACCACCAATGTCTCGCTGCTCCATGCAACATCGTCACAACCAAGGACACCCAGTGTTCCTTCCGAGCACGAATCGAACTGAAGCCGATCTCGACCTCCTCCAACCAGTATTCTGTGAATACATCTGAAACGGAGCCCTCGTACTTCTGTAGACTCTGGCGCTGAAACTCTCGGAGTGTCTTCCTCCAAGTGTCATCGTCGTCAACCTCTACCCGGCGGCGATCTGCTGGAACAGCCTGCTGGGCATCTTCTGCGCAAACCTGACGAGGACGTCGACCTGGAGCCATACCTGTAAAATAACATCTGCTAGAGCTCCTAAGCCTGGAATATGGAAGACTCAACATTAATTAATTAATTGTTTTGTTTTATTAATTTTAGGTTACCTATCCCAAGGTCTACCCATTAAAACACAAGCGCAAATAATAATGATGCATGATCCTTTCCTAGGTCTCTACCCTGCAATCGGTATCACTTGTTTAGTAGCTATTGTAAACTTAGAGGTCTGTGAAACAGATCATAGGGGGCCCTGAACGCCTATGTCTCTGCCGGTCTCCAGTGTTTACCCCACTTGCTAAACATGAATGACACCGTTGCCCTACCATCCCATGCATCCTCACCTGTGCCTAACTCAAAACTCCATCCTATCCCCCAACCAGACCTTTGATACCACTCTGTCATGACACCCTCCCCACAAAGTGTACCCCTCCTAGGCCGGAAATGTGAAAAGGGAGATAATGACCCCCGAGTCCCGCCTCCAGTAGGCCCCGGGTTGGCGAATAGCACCGAGGGTATAATAAACATACAAATGGGAGGCATTACCCTCTAAGAGAACACATGCAGAAGAGAGAGATAGAATGGACTCCAATCAACTCCAACTCAGAACTGAAATATAAAAGGAAACCAAGTACATATATGAGATGTCATGCAAGAGTACTACAACTGAAAGGGGAAACTAAAAGTACCCAAAAGATAGTAAAACGACAGAGACCACAATCCCAAACAGCTCCTCCTCCAACCGCAAGCTAGTAGTAACCAGCTTGATCTCCAACCTGCTCCAAGTGACCTGAAAAACAGTTTATATGTACATAGGGTGAGTATAACATTATACTCAGTAGGATCCTCCCCAATAATCTCGTGCAAAAGTAAAGAAATCATGCTAAAGACCAGTGAACAACAAGTGAAACTAACTCGTCACCTAAACAGGTATACTATGTTCCCAACCTCACCATGGCTACTCTCACCAAGTAACGCATACAAGAATATGGAATATAGTAAATAATATCAAGGGTACCCCGCTACTACTTCCCCACTGGTTTTCCGCTTTGCCCCAACGACATACGTCCTGTGCATCTCTCTCCAAAGGCTTTCCCACAGACACCTGGGCTAAGCTCCACAATCTGCAGCTCGTGCACCACAAAGGCTTGCCCGCAGACACCTGGGCTAAGCACCACACCATCCTCACAACCAAAGTAACCAGGTAGTTTCCGGAAGCCACCATAGCTCGTATAACGTGTATCATATGTCGAGTATTATACCTCGAGCCATCACAGCCCATACGCCGAGTAAGGATCCTCAAGCCATCACAGCCCATACACGTTACACCTATAGTATTCCATAGGATACTATATCCAGGATATATGTGTGTGAAATAACCACAAGCCATTACAACCCTCTACACACATATATGGGTAAAACTAACCACTGTGCCTACCAGCACAAAGATCTACCAAGAGAAGAGAGCGGGGCCAAAGAGGGTAGTCAGCCATTCAACCTCCCATCAGAATGTTGGGGAAAGCACCCCCCCAGTGCTCAGAATCCCAGGGGTGTCAGTTTCCCTTACCGACAGGGTGGAGTAGCATATAGAAACACAAAAAAGTACAGAATATATAAGTAACTCACATCCACACTATGGGCATTACCTAGTCTTAGATACAACTGCAGCTAACGTCTCTCAGACTCCAGGCTGCTACTTCAAAGACTAGGTATCCTACAAGCACACAACCAATTGAAGAGCTTTATTAGATTACTCCATTCTCATTTATCAGTTTCACTGTACATTAATTAATTATTTAAACATTAATTAATAATGAACACTTCCACATTAAACTGAATTGGCATCACTTTCAAAAACAAATGCTCCTTTTTAAGATTCACATCACCTTTAAATTCCAGTATCTCCATCCCCGTGGATTTTCACCATTTAATCAAACATTCATTACAGAATTACTTTTCCACATTCCCAGGCATTCTAGAAAAACATCCTATGCTTCTAAACACAAAGGAGGCTCAACACGGTGAGTAGATATACTACCCGTCGAGTCTTTTCCGCCTATAGAAAGAGCATATACCCAGTCTCCCTCGAGAGGCTAAACACGGAAAGCACGTGGCATACCCCGCGCGTCTTCGCCTCCTTCGGAAGAAGGGTAGAAAGACCAGCTGCCTTGAGCAGTGGGGAAAAGCAAAGCAGATTAACATTCAAGAAAACCATAAGCAACCAGCAACCACATCCATCCCATTCCATCACCCCTGGTGTCCTCCCCGACACCCACATGCATAAACTGATGCATCTCGCCACTCTAGGCGTCATCCGCTGCCACAACCACAAGTCTCCATGCCTCCACATATCACAACAGCCATCCAGGCTCACATCACAGCACAAGCAGCAGAAAAACAAACATCACAAAATGGGCTCTCGGCCCTTTAACAAGGCATTCAGCCTTCAAACACAATGAGCACTCAGAGCTCCAAACCACAAGGCATTCAGCCTTACAAGCAAGCGGGTAACTCAGAACCCTTTTGAAATTCCCACATAATCTGTTTTCTAATCCATATGGAATTGGCAGATTTGTTATTCGTAGGTTCCAATCATGGATACCTAATCAGCAAGCTATCACAATTTAATAACCATGCTTACTTACCTAATTTGATTATCCTCAAATTAGAACAACTACAACAACAACAATAACCAGATTAATTTACATGCCTCTTTATCTTTATCCAATTAATTAACAATTAATTTCAGCTTTACGTTTGTTATCAATTTCTAACATGAACGAACAAAAAATCAAAGAAAACATAGATATCACTATATCTAGGAAAACATGAGGCAAACCGTTATCACGGTATAAAGCAACAGCATGCGATCAACCAATTCTTTTAATCCAGTTCAAGTATTTAATTAGGTCAATTTCATTGTGATCCAAAGAGATAAATCATGATAATTCTATGATTGCACATATAAAATTAGAGAAGCCATGAATCCCCTACCTCAAACAGTTCCTCACGTTCTTTATCCACACAACAGGTCACGATCTTCCCCTCGCGACAACTGCATCCACCGGAGGATGCTGCGGTATGACAGTACCAACCAACCCCAAGAAAACCCATTAGAATCTTGGAAATTACATGGTATAATTATGGAAAGGAGGATAGGAGAAGATAAACCCCAAAAGAACGAAGATACAACATACCTTATCGGGAAGATTGACCGACACAGTTCGGTTGCATCCAAAACAGAGCAGAACCAATCCTTGGAGTAAAGATTGATTGTGAAACTCCTACGGGAAGGATTGAAAGGTTCTAGTGCCTCTTAATCGAGAACAAAGGGAAAGAACAAGGAAGAATGATATCTCGTCCCTTTCTAAGATTTAATGGGGCGACGGTTTAAGATCTGGTTAATTCTCCATTAAAAAAGGATCGCATTAACCCACGCGGTTTGACCAAGTAAAACATTCCAAGCCTTGGGAATAATTAATATAGGATTTATGGCATTTGAAACGGCCTTTAGAGCCCTTAAAAATAAGTATTTAAATGTATTTTACATCAAAAGAAACGTAAAAAAGGGGCAAAAATGTAGGAGTCTGGAAACACTGTTCACCCACTGTTACTGTACACCTACCGATCTGTGCTACCGATCTGTGCTACCGATCAGTGCTACCGATCAGTGCTACCGATCAGTGCTACTGATCAGTGCTACCGATCAGTGCTACCGATCAGTGCTACCGATCAGTGCTACCGATCTGTGCTACCGATCAGTGCTACCGATCAGTGCTACCGATCTGTGCTACCGATCTGTGCTACCGATCAGTGCTACCGATCAGTGCTACCGATCAGTGCTACCGATCAGTGCTACTGATCTGTGCTACCGATCTGTGCTACCGATCTGTGCTACTGATCTGTGCTACCGATCTGTGCTACTGATCTGTGCTACCGATCTGTGCTACCAATCAGTGCTACCGATCTGTGCTACCGATCTGTTACTGTTCATAAAACTGGAAACACTATTCACAGAACTGGAAAATTGGAAAAGTGTTGGGGATAAGTCCTCTTGACCTCCTAAAACACCTCCAACACCAACATTTCACAAAGTAATGGACCAGAGAGGTCCGAGCCATTACAATAGGGCTTATGATTTAAGAGTTACCAAAGTGGAAAAAGCATTATTTTACAATCTAATTTCTCTTAGGATTTTTTATATTAAAGGTTCAATTGGAAGAAATAATATTATATAACTTTATAAAACTAGAACTATTTTCTTATCCTATTTCTATTAATGTAGTTCACATGTTTAATTTCCATTCCCCCTTATTAATTAAAGAAATATGCAGAAAGTTATTTTTAATTGATACTGATTTTGTATCTTTCTTTTAGAATGTGATTCTTTATATTATATATCAATGTTTTATAATTTTTTTGTTCAAAAGTGTTGTTTTTAAAAAATAAAAAATAAAAAAAAACAATTTTACATGATCTTTTACCTTCTTTTAAAATGTTTTAAAAATTAATTTTCTTAATGTTTTCTAAAGGAGTCACTTTTGAATCTTTTTACAAAATGTTTTAAAATAATGTTTATTTTTAAAATTTATGACATGAATAGATTTTCCCACCACCACAACCATTATTTTATTTAAAAATTCATTTATAAATTTCCAAATTTATTTTCAAATAAATTTTTTTCATGATATTTTGTGAATTTTCATTTTTTAAAAGTGATTTTAAAAAGTAAAATGGGTTTTTTTATCAAGAATATTTTTTGATATTTTAATGGTATTTCCATTCATCAATTCAAAAAACCAATAATATTACTTATAATACATTGGGGGATATTTTTTTAATTATTCCATGCTTATTCATTTTATGTATATATTATGATTGTTTCAAATTGATTTTCATAGAAGCTGTTTATTTTACATGGGTTAATCATGTTTTAATGGGACTGTCATGGAGTCCATTTCTTTTATATGAGATAATAATGTTTCAAAGTGATTGTCATGGAACCAATTTCTTATTTATGGTTTAATCAAGTAATTAAAGTAATAAAAGTTTTTTATGAGTTTTATTATAAAATTCAAGATCTTTATACTTTATCAATATTGTGGTTCTTAGACATTGTATATATTATGGTTTGATACCCATTATAGCTCATGGGTGAGACCAATATATCTTATATGATGGGTTCACCCAGATAACACTAGGTGAGCTTGATATATCTTATACAATGGGTGTTCCCAGATACTATTGGGTGATCCCAATATAGCTTATATGATGGATATTCCTAGATAGCTCTCCAATGCATTGGGTAATGTTACTTGTCTTTATATAAATAAATGATGAAGTTACCAAAGGGATTATCCTATTGATTTAATAGGGATCCCTTTATTTCTGAAATGGATTTAAATTGGGTTATGAATAAAATGTTCTAAATACACCAACATGTTTCTTTATTATTTCTATATGTTTTAATGATTCGTTTATTCAAGATTGAAATAACATGGATCATGATTATTGATTATTATGACTCTTCAATTTGATAATGATTTATTCAATGTTTCATGACTAATGATTCAAGTATTGATGGGTATGAATATTCTTATTTTATTCTCATACACTTTGATTATGTCATTAAACCATTATTATCTTCTTATAGCCACTAATGAGATTCAATTGTTAATGATTATGTTTAACCTTAATGAGAATTTAATATCACCATTAATATGTTTAAAATTCTTCAAGTTTTCAATAATGATGTTAAATGAATTATTTCTATAAGGATTTGATATGGATGATGATGACGACTTTGTGTGAAATAAGAAAATATGGGTACTGAGGGAAAGATAATATTTTTAATTCATTGTTATTATTTATGTAAGAGTTTTTCATAATTCTCTAAAAATATAAACCTAAAAGGTCCCTAGGTATGTAAGTGATCCAATATTTCCTTTTGATACTATAATTTTATGATGGAGAAAATTGGGTCAAATTCATTGGTATCAAAGACAGAAATGTAAAATTTATTTTTTTAGTACTAGATTAAGGAGTGCGAGTTCAGGGATGTTTTAATGCATGCTAAATAAATTAATCAACCCATGATAAATAACTAAAACAAAACATCAACATCCCAAATTCCAATATAATTCACTTCATAAACACTAAAATAAAATCAATTATCTAAACTTGTTAGAACCTAGGTATTACAATAAGAATATATTAAAACTAAATTTGAACAAGATAATATATTGTTGAAGTGCGATAAAAAATTACTAACTTTATTGGAAATATGTATCATTTGATTAATTAAACCTATGATTATGTTGTGAATAAATTTAGGGAATTTTTGGAGTTTCTTAGAGGGTCTTTATGTTTAATTTTTACAGGAAGAAAAAATCAAACTATAATTATTATAGTAATGTTATACTTACTATTAAAAGTTCCTGATGTTTTTATATTATACCATGATTAGAGTTTAAGACTATAGAGTTGATGAAACTAATAATTATGTCTCAAACATCAGGCCACAAATGGAATCTTAAAGGAGAAAGGTGTTCATGTTAGTGGCTATGGCTTGGAAATTACAACACAATATGAACTCATGATATAAAAGTGATATAGTTTTTAAGAAAATAGTTTCAGGTTCATTTGTTATGGATAAAGAATCTGACCTAAATTAGAGGCTTTGATTTGGTAAATAACATAGTATTACACCATAATGTATTCAATTGTATCATAACTCATTTATTTGGAGAATATTTTAGATTTATATGTATATAATTTTAAGGATACTGAATCATATTAGGCCATAATTTTTTGTTGGATCTCGTAATTGAAAAACATTATAATATAATGGGATCCATTACAACATGATTTGGTAGAAAATTGAAAAATATGAACTTTTGAGTAATTTTAATATATGGGAATTTTTTTTGGATTAATGAGAGATTAAATTTATCCATTATATAAATTTTTTAAGATTAATGAGGTTGTGGAATGTGAAATCTAAAGGGATATATTTTTTGAGAAGATATTTGAAGAAACAAAGAAGGAAAACTAAATAATGGGGAGAAGATACATTGAAGAAAGTATAAATCTAGTGATCATGATTTTTAAAGAGTTAAAGAGTTAATGTACAATATATATAACATGATTAAGGATATGATATTTTTTTGAAGGGGTTAATGTGAAATACCAATTATGGAATGGTGTATTGATTTTATCTTGACACTTTTATTATGAATGAGCTACGTATCATATTATTTTTATGTCTGTATCTTAAGAAAATGTCTTGAGATATCGGATAAGGGAGTAACCCTTAGTCTTGATATTTAAATGATCTAAAACAATGTAAACATAATAGTTTGTTAGTGGTTTCTTGGTATATTGACACATCATCGGTATATGCTCCTTGGATGTATTTAATTTTGGATAAACCAAGTAAAATCATTTTATCTCTATATTTTCTCTATCATATTTGGATACTATGGATTCTTGGTTTGAGTTAACATATTCAGGTGTTCTTGATAACAATAGAATAATATTATTATGGTTAAAAAAATAGTAATATACTAAATCACCCCCTCTTAGGGTGTTTTGGGCCTTATAGTTAAAAAATTGGCATCAAGATAAACATTAGAGAATAATTGTCAAGTTAATCATTGACATGGATAATGGCATAAACAATGAGGGAGTTCCATTATTTTATGAACATAATTATCAGATTCGGAATAACCACATGATATCTTATCTATGATCTCTTTGGCTAGATGTTTTCTATGTTGAAATACATGGAATTCAAGTAAGTGATCCTATAAATATGAGTTTTAATTAAAACTATAAAAATATTCTTAATTCTAATTCAAAGGTAAAAAATTATCCATCTAAAGAAAACACAAATCAAATATATATGAAATTGATAGGATGTATATCTATTAAATATATATTGGATATGTTATCCAATATTTAAGAAGGGGGAACATGGTTTAGGAATAAAAGTTATAAGTGATACATAATAAACTTGATGACTTAAAGATGCATCCTAATAAAATATTGATGGTTTCTTTAGTCACATCATTATGTTTATTAGATCCATTCATTTAATTAGAGATAAAATCATGGGATTAGAGATTTTAAAGAAGACACTAAGAGGATTTCCACCTTTTTACAATACGAAGTTATTAATTTTTGAATAAAATAATGTGGAGAGGATTTCAATTGATGATTTAAAAAGTAAATTTTTGACTTATAATATGCATGTGAAAACATAAGGTATGATCAATTATTCATCAGAGGAGATATAATTCTGATTTATATAAAACTTGACATCAATCATTGTGATGAAAAATAATAATATGTGAGTGACAAATTTCTCTTACATATGTAAATCATGTTTAAATTCAATAAAGTTTTATTTGAGGGATATATATAATTGTTTTTTTCAAGTGTATAAAGGTTGGAAAAATTGGAATAATGCACCCAAGGTAACATGGAAATAATATTGTTTAGGTTGTTTTATAAAAAATGTTACACCATAAGTTTCCTCTAAATGAAATATCAAATATAGAAATATATCTTGAAAAAATTTTAAGATGATATTTGGTAAGAATATAATAATAGAAAAATGAAATTTTCTTGAGGAAATTGAAACAAAATTCAATTTAGTTTCAAAGGATTCCATGATGGCGATTGTAAAGAAATTAGAATTTGAAAATTAGGAGGAAAAATAATTATAATGAGTTGTTGATATCAAATTCATGATCAAAGGTGTGATTAGGGAATTGAATATTCAAATGAAAAAAAGAAAATTGGTAAAATGTTAAAGGAGTATTTAGAATATATTAACTATGTTGAATAAAAAACCACTCAATTAGAGAAGTATTTAGAAGATCAATAGTTTACAAAATAAAAATATAGAATGATTTTTGTAATTAAAATTAAAATAGAAGCAAAAAATAAGGTAATCAAGGATATTAATACCTGTATTGAGAAGTGAGGAATGAATTTGAATATATTTAATTGATGGTTGTTCCCTTAAGGAAAATAGTTTAAAGTTGAGTTGAAACTTAGAGGTTCTAAGAATAAACCTCAATTTGGGATGTTTCTGAATGAAGCAGTTGAGAAAAGTGTTTAAGTATACATGAGAAATTTTAAGAAGTTTTTGAATTTTCAAAGGTCCAATAACATGGAAAATATTAGAATTGAATTTGAAGGTGAATCAGCAACAATTTTAACATATAAATCATTGGATAAAAGGAAGAAAAATATTTGTGATTTTAGGATCATAAATGTATAGAAAAACACTATGAGAGGGGGTGAATTATAGTTAAAAAACAACTAATTTTTTTAAATCCTCTTTAATTATTAAGTTTATTAGTTTTTAAAATTACCAATAAAATTAAAGACCAGAGTAAAAATAGTTTATATTGTTTAAATAAATAATTGGAAATTTATCAATTATTGATGAAATAATTATTATAGTATAAGTTTAAACTAACAGTATTAATTTTTTTTAGGAATTATCTTAATAATAATTTAGTAAATAATACATTATAATTTTAAAATTAAACAAGTATTATCAATTAATAAACCAAGAAACCCTTTAAAAAGATATTATTAAAACCACACTTTTAAAACAAAGTGAAATGTCGATCTATAGACTTGATTTGAGGTATCCATGAATATAAAACTATTATAATGTATGCACTTCTTAAAAAGTGAATGTTGAATATATCTTCATTAACTTGGAATCCCTTGGTCAGTATGATAATAAAATTCTATGATTAAATAACTTGAAGCTCAGTTTACCCACTACATTGACCAGTAGCTTGGTATTTCTTATAAAAGAACCGGTAGCTCGACATACCTGCTACTTTGAATGGTAGCTCAATTAAGATTATTACAATAGGAAATGATATAATCTTTTACAATGAAACATTTTAAGCATAATATCTAGAAAAACACTCAAGAAGAAAAACAATCAAAAGTACACTAGTCAATGAGTATTTGAAGACTTCAAGAGATTTTAAATATCATAGTATTCATTTACCACTTTCATTATTCATATATTTTGACACATGAGGTACAACTATATTTATAGGTAATCATCTAATGGTATAATTCTAGATATCTTGGGGCTAGTCGCAACTAAATCAATAAATTTACCATATTCTAATAACTTTAGCATGTATCTTCATCTATTGATAAGTCGAACAAGAACCACTATAGTGCTTTGTAAAATTAGTGAAGGTAATCTACAATTCATTGTTTAGATTACTAGTTTTACATGAAAAACCTAAACTATCGGTATTTCATAATTCTTTAGTCCATCATATTTTCAAAAATCAATATACCTTTGGTATTTTATAAAACTAAAGTTATTAGTGATTTATTTATCAATTTTATATGCTAAAATTGTCAAAGATATTTTTTTAAAGTTAGATCAAATACTAAATGAAGTGTTTTGTGGGTTTTAAAATAATTAGATTAAAGTGATTTAATGACTCAATAATATCCCCTTTTTGAAAAATGAAAACACACAAAAGAAAAAAAATAAAATAAATAGAAATAATCTCATAATATCTTTAGATAAAAATACCATAATTTCTCTCTTTAGATAGTTCACTACATTTGAAAAACATATAGAAAATTTTGTTTTATAAATTAATAAAATATGTTTATCACCCTTTATGGAATAATATTTCCCAAATATAATATATATAATTTTTTTATTTTTTATATTTCTACCCATTTTTTATTTTTAAAAATAAGGTAAGGGATTTTTTTGGAAGAATAAATCTATTAGAAATAATATAAGGAACAAAATTTGGTGAAGAAAATAAAAAAAATCATTAAATCAATATCATCACCAAAAATTATCAATAAACTTCATCAAGATGAAATTAAAGAAAAAATTTACAAAGATATAGTCAATTATAAAATAAAAAATCTATCATTCTTAATTGATTTCTCAATAATTTTCTTTAACTTTTTGATGTATTTTCATTTCTCATTCAGGTAGTCATCTTTCACTTTGAACTTTTCTTAAATTAAAAAAATAGTCATAAAAAATGTTTCTTTATTTTTTTTAAAAACTGATTATTCTCAACTCCTTTCTATTTTAATGAATCAATATTCGTATTTTACTCTTCAATATGATGATTTTGGGATACTGATAACAAATTCAGATCATTTACATCAAATAAATAACTTCCTACATTTTATTACATCTCTTTTATAAATACTTTAAGAACTTGATATTTTTATAGATAAAATAATAACTCTAATGAAGACCATCATATTTTTATCCAATGGAATTTATGAATTTTTTATGATATTTGATGTATCTATTGAAATATCCTAGTATATGGTTATGAGATTCACTAAATTCCTTGAATATATTCAGTTATTCTTTTACATCATCAATTGAATCAACTAGATGAATTTTACACTTTGATTCATACGAGAGTGTCAATTGACTTTTCATGAGATTTACCTTTACAATTAGCTCCAGTATCATATCAATGAATTTTTTATCATTTTTTAAGGTCTTGAATTGAAATTAGCTTATTATAAAATGATGATATTGTATTTATAGATTGATATTTTAATTATCTATTAGGTAGATATACTTACTTCCCTTTTACTTCATAAACAACAATATGAACATTAAAAACATAAATTTTTTCTAAAGAAGAATTATCTATTTCAATTTGATCATTGTTATCTAAATTTTGATCATCAATTATTCTTTTAGAAAATTATAATTAAGAGAAACATGAAATTTCTTCTAAAGAGTCAAAAATTTGAGTTTTTATCTTGGAAGGAGATTATGTAATGATATTAGAAGTATGAATTGATGATTTAATAGAATATAAATATCCAACTGTAGTTTTCTTAGAATGGATCTCTTCTATCTTCTCAACTGAATTCTAAAAAATAACTTCTTTTAATAATGGTTCAAGTGATAAAAATTATACTTTAACAAAGGGAATAATATAATCTTCAGATGGATGAAATTCAACTGTCTAAACTTTATCCCTCTAAACATATAATTTTTGAACATATGTTTCTTTCTCAAAAGGAATTCCAATAATCATATAAGGCAATAATAAGAATAATTAATTTTCTAAAACATTTAAGAAAATTCATTTTACATTTTCTTCAAAGTAAAAATTTATATTCTAATATTCTTTAAGAAAAATATAATATTTAATGGTAATCTAGACATAATATCTTTATAAACTTGTAATTTTTTCATCTTGATATCATATTTATCATTTTTATTCTCTTTCAATAACTTCAAATTAAAATTCTCTATGAAGGCATTAAATGTATCTTTTTCTAAACCAAAGAATGGTTTTCTAACTACTCGATATTATTTTTTATTTTTGTCTTATTAATAATTTTATTTTAGAAATCCACTATAAGTATCAATTTAATTCTTGAATTACTCAACTAATTTTTTTTGAACTTTTTGTTCAACTAATTTTGAATTATACTTTACTTTAAAAGATTTAACAACTAATTTTTTTAATTATCAAGATCCTTATTTGAAATAGGAGCTATATAATATTTCCTTTTCTTTGATATCTTAACTTCTTTATTTGGTTCATATTCTTCAACTAAATTTAAAATATCACTAGAGGAAACTACTAATGATTTATCAAAAAATATTTTTCCTCAAAATTTTATGTCAATATCATTATTGAGATTGTTTTTAACATTGATTGAATTCTCATTTTACCTTTATATATGATATCATTGTCAATATTTTCTTTATTTAACAAATTTATAAGAAACCTTTTCAGAATATATTCATACAATAAAATTTTCAACTTAAGTACTCCATTATGCATTGCTTCTATATAGGTCCATATGAATTTAGAAATAATAAAATTTTCAAACTTTATAAGACAGTTTAAAAATCAGACATCTTGTATCTTGATTTATCATTTTATCCCTTTCTAATTATTAAAAAGGATAAGATACATTGAAATAAAATTATAACTATAGAAATTAGATGATCGATCTTATAAACTTTCTTATTAGCAACAAAAATATTATTTTCTACTTTAGAATTGATAAATTCTCTATAAAATTCTAGTAGTTTTTAGGATATAATAGAAATTACAATTCAAACATAAAATTGAGATGTTTTTCAAAATTTTCTATGGTTAAAGTAAACCTTTAATATAAAGAGTAAAAATGAAAACTTTTTAAATTTATTTTATTCAGTGAATTTGGAAGATTCATAGAACTAACGAATCAGAAATGGGTAATATTTCTCATATCATTCTATTTTAGAAAAAAGATTTATCCATCCTTGAAAATTGATAATATCATTCATTATATAATCATACTTATCGAATAGATATGAATCAATCAATCTTTATCTAACAATTTATCTAGTGGTGATTTCTCTATAATATATCATGATCATATCAGAAGATGAGAAAACTTTTACTAAAAAATTACAAGAGTTTCAATTCTAATAGTAATAAAATCACCCAAAAAACTTTGGATCAACCAATTTATATAGGTATATTTAAAATAAAAAGAGTCACTATAAATTTCATTGATCCAACAGATCAAATTTGATCTTTCCAAAACACAAGATGTCGTATTTTTTTAAAGGAATTATTTTTAAATTTTCAATGATTTTATAGATTTAAGAAAAAATTAAAAAATTTTGAAAAAATTTTAAATTCAAATATTTGAACAAAATTTTGAAATTTAGATAAATGGTCACTAATTTGAAATTTAGTAAAATGAACAATAATTTAAAATTCAAGAAAAATAATAATATTTCCTAAAAATCTAATGAATTGAAAATATGGTCTTAACATACTAGAAATTATCTTCCATTTAAGAATAAATTGATTTTATTCTTTCAAATATGGTTCCAAAAATGTTTTGACTTAAGGTTTATGTTATTTTAATTTTTTTAGTAAAATAATCAATTATTATTTCCCCTAAATAAAAGGAATAAATGTAATATAGTATGAAAACTTAAAGTAATGTATTTATAGAAATATAAATTAGAAATACCAGAGGCACCAGTTATAGGTGTTTTGTTACCAGTGCATAATAATATAAGTATTCTAGATCATAATTTGGGTATATATACCTCCTTGGGTTTGTAAAAATTAACACATAAGATCTTTGAAAATAATAATTTATTTTCCGTATGATATTCAAAGGAAATAAGCTATTTTGTAATAAATTCATGATGTATTATAAAGGATTAATATCTATTTTGAAATATTTTTCTCAAATTAATTTCTCTCTAACACATAGTGCAGATGGGGGCTTGATTTGTAACAAAATAATTTTTTTCAATAGGTTAAACATGGTTTTACTACCCAATATAGATGAAGTACTCTTACATTTCAACTAACCACACATCTTCTTTAATTACTTTATTATGGTAGTAATATTTCTTAAAAATTTCTTTCAACTTTAAATATATGATTTTGTCTTTATAACATTGTTATCATTTAGAGAAAAATATACATTCATTGTTTTCTTCTTAAAAATTTACTTCTTCTGATTATCTAATTTGGATGATCTTATGATGAATTAAATTTATTTTTTTCTTTTCATCTCATTATTAAGCTTCATGATTTTATCTTTATACCTATACAACTCAAAAATAATTTTGAAATTTTATTTTCTTACTTAAATAATTTTTTATTTAATATTTAAAAAACTCACTTTTATTTATATAGTTTCATTTTTTATATCAGTGTACTTATTATAATGTTTTTGATACATATATTCACATTTAGTCACATAATATTTCATCTTATTATATGTTTCCATAACTTTTTCATCATAATCAAAATATGAAGGAATTTTATTTTCATTATCACTTTCACTTTATAAAGTATATCATCATTTAGAATCAAGAGTCAAATTTGTAAGGTCTTTAGTAGTATGTCTTCCAATTAAATATTTTTTTTTATTTTTTGATACATTAGAATAAAATCTTATAATTTTTTTTACTTCTGACACTATCTTCTGATGAATTATCTAAAGTAGTTTTACTACAAGAAGCAATCCAAATTTTCATAACTTTAAAATTTTATTTCATTTACTTTTTTAATACTTTGTAGAATATTTATTATATTTCATTTTAAGTTTAGTAAAATATGGTCAAATATGGATAGGTTATCTATATTCATAGTATGTAGGTTTAGAAGAATATTCCTTATTAAAAATTTCCTTTTTATCTTTTTTTTCTTTTAAAAAACACCTTTTGAAATTTTGATTCTTGAACATTCTTTTTAACAAGTTGGTTTTTTCACCTTTAGTAGGATCTCCTTCACTATAATCTGAGGATCACTTATAATATCTTTTTGGAATTATCTCTACGAGATATTGAAGAAAAAGATACTCTAATTGTACTTATTTTATTTTTATCATACCTTTTTAATATACTTTTATATTTTATTAGTGTTGTAATTAATTCATCTTGAATTAGTTTAGTAATGTTATTTGTGTCATTAATAGCTGTTCCTTTTTATTCCCACTCTTTAGGTAAAATTTCTACAATATTTTCAATAATTTTATCATAAGTCAACTCTTTTTTATCCGGGTGACTATAAAATATTTAAAATATTCCTAAATCTCAAATGAATTTGTGCTACAGATTCACCAGGTAGAAAATAAAATAATTTATAATATAGTATTAACCTTTATCTTTTAGTTTCAATAACTTTTAAAGTCCTTAAATGAGTAAATCCATTTTTTTCTAGATTCCACAAGTTGTTCTACATAAAGAGACTTGAATATATATATTTATATTAATAGAACATAAGAGATTACTTATAACTCTAAAATTAAACCAGAATTATTTATTTTATTCTCTTTAAAAATAATTTAGTTATTTATCCATAATTTTATAATTATCTGTGAGAAAAATAAAATTATCAGCTCCTATATTAATTAAATATGTTACTATTCAGTCATGTCGGTACTGAAAATTATTTCCATAAAATATAAGTGGTTTTTTTTTGGATTTATATTTTTGATTTATCCAACATACTTACTTTCATAATTACAAATTATCTACCGACTTTTAGGTGTGAGGAAAAAAATGAAAACCCAATCAGGTAATGAGAAATAAAGAAATATAAATATCATGTCTAGTATGAGATGTAGATACATTACCTTGATACTAAATATAGGTTCAAAAATTTATTGAAGAAAACTATAAGGGGGTTAGGGGGGGTTTAATTATAGCTTTAAAACAAAATTTTCTTTCTCTTTAAGTTTTAATTTGATCATTTTTTTGAATTACTGATCAAATAAGAGTTCAGAGATAAAATAGTTATGCAGAAGAGGTAAAGTAATCAATATTTTTTCAATTATCAACGAAATCATTATTATTGTAGAAATATAAACTAACTACATTACAAAAATGATACAATAATTAACTTAATAGTAATTTAAGAAAGAATAAAATATAATTTTAAAACTAAACATGGATTATTATTAAGAAAAACAAGTACTCCTTTAAAATGATATTCTTAAAACCTCAATTTTAAAATAAAGTAAAAGTTAGATATATAAAATTTATATGAGATATTCATGACTATAAACCTATTATAAGGCATCTAATTCTTATATCATAAATCTTAGATCTATCTTCTTTATATTAGAAGCCTTCGATCATCCTAATTGAAAAATCCCATACTTTAAAAACCCAAAGATTAGTTTACCCACTACATTAATTGGTACCTCAACACTTTAACTAAAAAAATATTAACTCAATATTAAAAATAATTTAACTAGTATCTTGGTTAAAACAATTAAAATAAGTAATTATATTTGATTTTATAGTAGAACCTTTCAAGTGTAAGCTCAAGAAAAACACTCAAAATTAAAAATAATTAGAATTAAACTAATCAAAAAGAAGTTAAATACTTTAATAAATTACGACTCTCAGAGTATTCTTGTAAAAATTTAGTTATTTTTTATCTTTTAACCCATGATTCACGTCTATATTTATAATAAACCCCACAATGATTGGATTTTTAATATCTCAGGTTCAATTGAAAATAAATCAGAAACAACTTTACAATCTTTCAATGAATTTTGAATGTATATTAATATATTAATTAGTTGAATAAGAACCACTATATTGCTTTGTAAAAACATTTGAGGTAATCTATATTTCATCATTTAGGTTACTGGTTTTACCTAAGAACCTTAAACAATAGGTATTACATAATTCCTTAGGTCATAAAATTTTCAAAATTCAGTAGACCTTTGATATTTATTAAACCTCAAGTTATTATTAATTTATTTATCTATTTTATATGCTGAAATAATCAAATATAAAAACAAAAATTTTAATTTAATTCAAATAAAAAATGTAAGAGTTTTTTGGTTTTCAAAACATGTAGAGTGAATTTTATTCAATGACTCAATAGAGATAACTATTAATCATTGAGGGTATTTAAAAAATATAAAATCTATTAAGAGGAAGAAAATATATAGAGTAAAGGTGAAAACATATCCTCCATAATAAGGTATCTATTTTGTACTTACTTAGGTCAAACTACAGCTAATTGTGATAATGAAAAGATCTATATACAAGGTGAGGAACCCATAAGTCAATAAAGGAGGATGAAAACATATCCTATATCAAAAATAAGAACATTTTTTGGATATTTTCATCTTATATAACATTAAACATATGTTTTATGATTATAGGTTTATAATTATATGAAAAAAATCCTATATATCTTCAAGGAGAATGGATAGGCATGAAATTAACACTATCCCATTGGAGAATAAATTCTCTCCATTAGAACATATGGATGATTATATCACTATATATGCTTAAATTAATTAGGATAAACCCATTTATATCTTAACACAAATTGGAGTTTCATTAAATGAAAATAAGAATAAAAATAGAAGAATCTTTTTTCTAAAATCACACTAAATGAAATAATGAACAACAAAATATAAATTCTTGATAGTGGGTGTTAATCCAATATAATCAATAATATGATATTTTCTATGAATGTAGAGAAATATTTGGATGAAATGATTTATTTTGAAAATGATAGAGCTTTAAAAATAATGTGTATTTGTAAAATTAGGATATCTAGAGATAATTCAAAAAACATATAATTTTTTTTATAGATGGGATTTAATTTAATATCTCTAGTATAAGTCATTTTTAAAATCTAAAACATGAAATAAAATTCAATCTGAAGGGCTACCTAATAAAATAAAAAATATAAATTCCTTGATAGAAGGATGGAGGGAAAAAGGTAATATATATCTAGTAGAAAAAAGAGAATAATTAGTTTCTCATGGTGGAGGAGGATAATTTATTATGTCATTGATGACTTTTCCACATTCATCAATAACAATTTGAAAATATCTTAAAACATAAGTCTATGATTGATATTTCTAATCTAAAAAAATATAAGGAAAATTCATGTAATGCTTGTATGAGAGTGAAGATAGTATAAAATACATATTGTAAAAAATAAGAAAATATATCCATAATTTATTAACATGGTTCACATAAATATATGTGGTGACATGAAATATGAGGTAACATGAGAAAAAAGTATTTCATCTTGTTTGTGGATGATTATAATAGGATTGGATGTATAATATTAAATAAAACTAAAAAGTAAGTAATGGAATAGATCAAAAGGTATCCAAGTCATTATAAAATGAATGAGTAAGGATAATAAAAAACCTATAATTTGATAATAGAACTAAATAAGTTTTTATTAATGTTGAAAACTACTTAGAGAAATATAGAATCAATTATAAAGTTACATTGATGTAGACTCCATAATAAAATGTATTTGTTTAATGGAAATATTTTATGTTTAACACTATAAAAAACACACCACTCATTTATAGTGTTCTCTAAAGAAACTATTTTAAAAAGGCATGAATGTGGTGGTGTACACACAAAATTGGTCTTTATTAAGTTATGAAGAGAATATATCACCATAAGAGAGGTGGAATAGAAGGAATCCAACTATAAAACAATTTAGTGTCTTTATGATATTTTTTTTATTTTAAACAAGGTCGTCATTCATGGTAAATGTGAAGATAAAATAGATCAAGGTGTTTTTATTGGTTATTCAACCAAGAGTAAGGTATATAAATTTTTTAAAAATAAGAATGAAAAAATATTAGAGAGAAATTATTTCAATTTTTTTGAAAAAAATTCTAAATAAATTTATAAATTTATACTTAGAATAAATATATGATGATGAGGATAATCATGTAATAAGTTTAAGAGAAACTTAAACAGATTCACATGAGGATGATTTGGATAATGAGTTAGAAGAAGAAATTAGTGTTGAAGATGGAAAAATACTAACTCAAAGGAGAAAAAATAGAGATGAAATTTATTAGTCCAATATCATTAGTGACAAGGGTTCTCTAACAAAAACTCATCGAATGAGGACTATTGTTCACACTGATTTGTTATCATACATAGAGGTTAAAATATTTTAATAAGATAAAAAGGATGAATCATGGGTTAAGTCCATGGATAATGATATTGATCAAATTGAGATGAATCAAAATCTGGATCTTGAAATGAGTCCATATAATCATAACTTCATTATAACAAAGTGGGTATTTAAAAATAAATATGATGAGAATGGATATGTGATCAAGAATATAGATAAATTGGTTTAAAAACGCTATACACAAATTTATGGAATAAATGTTGTGGTGATATTTTTACTGGTAGAGAGAATTGATATAATTTGACTATTTTTATTGTTTTTAATTATATTAGGTTTCAAGATATACCATATGGATATAAGTATAATATATTTGAATAGTAATATCAAAGATGAAGTTTATATTAAACAACTATTTCCGACTCTTTCACTGGGGTGCGCGCATATGTTTGTGGAGGACACACAGCTATTGCCTCGCTTTCCTTCTTTCTAAAGGCGGCAAACATCCATCACTTTTTCAGGGATGTTTTCTCCTTGATCGAAATGGGATGATGGGATGCTAGTTCTTCCTTTCATGTATTCCTCCTCGAAACTCGTCACTCAATATGGGTCTCCCTTATAGATTTAAGACGTTGTTCATGAAACTATTCCTAGTGCCATATCTTCATGGACACCAGTTAATTTGTAAAGACCCGCAAATTTCAAGGAAATTTTTTTCTTAATTTTCTTTGGAATTTTACAAGAGCGCAGCTTCAGACGGCACCTGATTCCGAGGCCCGGTGTGCCCGGAATCAATTTCCGAAGTTTGGCTCGGGTACGTTCAGTGAACGGACGAGCGGGTTTTTCTATCTTTTGAACCGGTGCCCGGAATCGAATTCTGAGGGCACCGATGAAATCGCAGCGCCGGTATTTGCTTAGAAACGCCTCTTCCGGAGTTGCGTTTGCTCAGACGTGGTTTTTAATTTTTACGGCTTTAAGTCAGAAATAAAATAAAGTTTGTGCGACAACTTTATTTTATTTCACTTAAGCTGCTTGGAAGCCACTTGAAGTCACTTAAAGACGGCTTGAACTGAGTTGAACTGGATAGGATACTATCCAGAAATATCCTACCCCCCTTGGTAGGATATTTGTGCGGTGGGACCCGCACGAGCCCCGCCGTTTCTTTCGCTAAGTAACGCACCCGCGAAAACCCGTCAAAGTAACTGAAAAGTCAACCGACGCGTTTTCTTTAATTCTTAACAGACCATTTAATTGGGCGGTTTATTTCGTGAATTAAATGGACTGTTTCTTCGTGAATTAAATGGGTCGTTTCTTTCGTTGAATTAATTCAACGAATTGATGGATCGTTTCTTAACCGGTTTCGTGTGTTGGCATGTTTATAAAATAAGACCAACCCAAAAATCCTTGGAAAGGATTTGAAAGAATCTTCGTTCCTACACCCTCTCCGCGAAGAACGCGAAGAACGCGAAGAACGCGAAGAACGCGAAGAACGCGAAGAACGCCGGCGACCGGAATTCGACGACGCACTCCAAGATCTGCGACGTCGACGAGATCTACCCGCGACGTTCTTCGGCGACGCCTCTTCTTCCGCGGCCGACCCTCGTTCGGCAACAAAGGTGAGAATCGGATCTTTTCTTCTCCCTTTTTAATTTCAAAATCAACGGATTTAAACTAATTAAATCCGTTGATCTTGATCCGGAGATTGGCGACGCGACGAGCGATTCCGCGACGACGCGGCGATCTCCATCTTCCGCGACGACCCCTCGTCCGACGACGACGATAAGGTAAGGGTTGATTGGAATAATTTTCCTTCCCGTGATTTTATTTCTTTTAAAGTAAAGAACTTGATCTTCGAACAATTTTAACATTTAAAATTGTTGTTGATTGTTTTATTGTTCCTCCCGTGGATTATGACTAACGCGGAGGGTGCGGGTCTAACGAACAAGACCCGGCAACCCTCCGCCGATCTATTTTTTTGTTGTGCGGATATGGCGGACGACGACGAACCGCGCGGCAGGGGCGATCCGTCGATCCCGCAGTGAAGGTCGGCATCCGGGAGGGGCAACGGCGCAGACGGGAAATAAATCGGGCCACCGGAGCATCTCCGGCGGCCCGCGGAAGGCGGCGGCGGCGCGGGTCGCCGGCGCGGCGGCGCCGGCGACCGGAGGCGGCGGCGGCCGGCGCGCCGCCGTGGAGGAAGCCCGCCGCGGCTGAAGCCGCGGCGGCAACGGCGGCCGGTTCCGCGGCCGCGCGGAACCGGGACGGACGCGGCGGCCCGGCCGCGTCCGCGTGACAGGCGGCCCCCCGCGGGGGCCGCGTCTCCTTCAAAGCCGCGGGTCAACCCCGCGGCGGCGGCTCTTCGGCCGCTCGGCCGAAGACCGAGCCGGCCGGTCCGGTCGGCCGGGCCGCGCCCAGGCCGGACCGGACCCGGCCGAGCCGGTTCGGGCCGGGTCGGGCCGACCCGGGTCGGGCCGACCCCAGGGGGGGTTCGGGCCGGGTCGCCCCGGGCCCAGTACCCCCGTTTCGGGCCCTCTACGGTCTTTCGCCCATATCTTGGGCCTGGGACCTCCGATTGACGAACCGTCAGCGGCTACACGATCCTTGGATCGAGACGGTCGTTTCAGTATATTATACTCAAGGTTTCGGAAGACTTTGGGTTCGGCCGGGTTGGTTCGTACACGAAACCAACCGGGCCCTCGGAGCGGAAACGCTCATAACTTGAGCTACGGACGTCCGAACGACGTACCGTCAGCTGTGGTAGTTTCCTCTAAGCGAGACGGAACTTTTGGCATACCCCGCCCGAGGATCGGATACAGGCGGAGTACGGTCGGGTTGGTTTTGCCCTAAAAACCAACCGGGCCCCTGGGACGAAAATGCCAATAACTCTCAGACCGGGCGTCCGTTTGACGCGCCGTCTGTCGCGTTGAGATCCTGTTGTCGATACGGAACTTTTGGATACATCAACTTCGGACTGCGTGTCAGTTGATGTATCAGCCCTCGGCTCGTGGAGCGGACCCTCCTAAACGAGCTCGCTTTGTGCGGGAACCCTAGCGCCGGCTGTGACTTCGACGACAGAGCAGAGATCCTTCGTGGACTGCGACGACGACAGAGCAGAGATCCTCCGTGGACTGCGACGACGACAGAGCAGAGATCCTCCGTGGACTGCGACGACGACAGAGCAGAGATCCTCCGTGGACTGCGACGTCGACAGAGCAGAGATCCTCCGTGGACTGCGACGACGACAGAGCAGAGATCCTTCGTGGACTGCGACGACGACAGAGCAGAGATCCTCCGTGGACTGCGACGACGACAGAGCAGAGATCCTCCGTGGACTGCGACGACGACAGAGCAGAGATCCTCCGTGGACTGCGACGACGACAGAGCAGAGATCCTCCGTGGACTGCGACGACGACAGAGCAGAGATCCTCCGTGGACTGCGACGTCGACAGAGCAGAGATCCTCCGTGGACTGCGACGACGGCAGAGCAGAGATCCTTCGTGGACTGCGGCGACGACTGTGCAGAGATCCTCCGTGGACTGCGTCGACTACTGCACTCAGGTTTATCCGACCCAGTGTTTCACCCTGGGCTTCCCCGATTTTGTTCGCCAAGAAGGCGGACGGGAGCTTGCGACTATGTGACGACTATCGTCGCCTGAACCAGGTGACAGTGAGGAACAAGTATCCGCTGCCACGGATTGATGACCTCTTCGATCAGCTCAAGGGGTGGAGCGCTTGGGTGTAGCGGTGGACCCGTGGTACTTGATAGTGGTGGTGCGCTTGGATGCAGCAACAGACCCTTGGCGGTGGAGCGCTTGGTTGTAGCGGCAGACCCGCGATACTCTACGGAGTGTGTGCGCTTGGTTGTAGCGACAGACCCGCGACGGTGGAGACGTGCGTGCAAAGTACGGAGACCGTGTAGATGACTGAGACCTGACGACTGCTTGACCGACTCGACTTGGAGTGAGTCGACTAGCCCAGTGGACGGAGCGCCCAGTAGTTGGCAGCAGACCCACGGCGGACGGAGCGCCCGGTAGTTGGCAGCAGACCCGCGGTACTCGAGAGGAGGAGTACCTCAGTAGGCTATCTGGGTGAGCGCCCGGTATTTGGCAGCAGACCCTCAGCGGACGGAGCGCCCGGTAGTTGGCAGCAGACCCGCGGTACTCGACAGGAGGAGTACTTCAGCAGTCTTAGGTTAGTGAGCAGTACCTCAGAGTCGTGACAGGACCACTGTACACTTCAGAGATGGGGCTCTTCAACATCTACGGTTTCGATAATGAAAATCCTGGTTGAGCTGAATCTTATGTTACTATCCTTTGTGGATTTACTGTTACTCTCCTTGTGGATTTGAGTCTTGCTTCCTTTGTGGATTGAGTTGTTCCTGAGCTCGTGAGCAGAGCTAGAATTGGGGACTTAGGTATATGTATGGGCATATACCTAAGTCGAGTCAGATGTTACTTCGTGATTGCATCTTTCTTTGTGCTATATCCTTTGTGGATTTCGGGAGACCTTCGGGGGTCTCGGGGTCCTTACTGAGTAGTTGTACTCACCCCTGCACGGGCTATGCCCGCACCTTGTTGTGTTGGTTGCAGACGACGGACAGCGCTGATCACGGTTGGGGCGTGGAGCAGGACGGTACCTGGAGGTGGACCACTGGTCGGGACGTACTCGGAGCGGACGTGGGACCCGAGGAGCCTGGAGGCTATCTGTACCCACCCTTCAGGTGGGATTGCCAGTGGACGACACGAGGCCGCCGTCTTTTCTTCAGTTGCTGTACTTTACTTTTCAGTTGTACTTTACAGTTGGGCTTGTATTTCCGGCCCCTTTACTTTTCTGCACTTTACTTTCCGCTTGCTGACTCTGTGTGGTTGTTACTTATAAAGGCAATGCCTTCCCTGTTACTGGGATTTTACGCCTTGGTGCTAGTCGCCAGCCCCTGGCCTATGGAAGGCGGGCTTGGGGTAGTCACGGCACGGGCCCCGAGGACGGGTCGTGACAAATTGGTATCAGAGGTGGTCGGTTCTACCGCGGACTCTGATCGTCCTTTCTTTCTATGTGAAGCAATAGTGTTTAGTGTATTGAGTGTGGTTATCAGTTCAGGGAGCCCAGTGTTGGTGCGGCGGCCGACGTATCCGTACACCAGGACCCTGACTTCTGATTTCCAACTTAATGCACGAAAACACTGATTGCGTGTGTGTTTCCCAAAAGGTTTAAAGTCAGCTCAAACCAGGTCAGCTCACCAGGTATAAATCGTTGACCGTGACACAACTGTTCAGGATGTCACCATGCAGATAGTTAGCTGGAGTTCCGAGAGAGTTCTCGATGATGGCCCACCGAGCAGCGAGACTCCGGTGCAGGGCCCTTTTTCAGTGTTGGCACCTTCGGGTGGTGTACCAGCAGCACCACCACCCGTTAGGCAGAGGATGCCACTAGCTGACAATGCACGCTAGCAGAGCGCGATGCACGAGTTCCAGCAGTAGAGGCCTCTGAGGATACGAGGCGAGACAGATTTCCCAGGCAGCAGTGGACTGGATGGAGGCGGTTGCTAGAGTTCTACGCCTAGCTTGGATACTAGTAGAGCGGATGATGATCTTAGCTTCTGTTGTTTCCAATTAATGACCATGAGGTTGGTTCTTATAGTAATGAGGCTTCGGTACGCGAACCGATACCTGGGATAGTACCTACGGGTAGTGCGCCAGCTATGTCACTACCTGTTGGTCAGTAGACACTACCGGCGGTACCGGTAGCAGAGAATCACAGGCTTAGTGCCTTACATATGTTTTAGCACCAGATATCCCTCAAGTTTCGAGGTGAGCCTGACTCGTAGGCGGCTGAGGACTGGCTTGAGGAGGTGGTTGTGAGTTTTCTGGAGCTAATACAGCTTCGACAGTACGACATGTCGGAAGCAGAGCACTCATCGTGGCTTACCAATCAATCGTAGTACTCATTGGTTGCGTTGTGATCAGTTCCTTAGACTCGAACTTCTGAGCGAAGTGTGTCTAAGGGAAATCCGAACCATTACTTTTCCTCTATGCATTTCTACCTATGCTAGGATGCTAGAGAGAACCTTTGTGGTTGTGAACGTTAGCAGTGAAAGGCAGGAAACTAGCGCCAGTCTCAGAGACTCGGGCGTGTAAAATGTTTCAGGAGGAGGAAGTGCTAAGGACAGATGAATCTGCAGGGTAGCAGACGTGGAAGCGGAGCTTAGAGAGCAGCATGTGGTGGTGTACATTTCGACATGTTACGACCACCCGACTTAGTAGTCCCCGCCAGGCTCAGGGAGCAGGAGGGCTGGGGAGGAGAGTAGCTGCATTGCGGTTAAGGAGTGTGACCCAGGAACTCTAAGAATGATTCGGGGTACGAATTATGTCTACTACGAGCTGCCATAGGAACCGATCATTCAACCCTTCCACGAATCATGTCCCAGACCTAGAGGTTCCGGGTAAGCCGTAGACTTGACCCTCACGTCTGGAGATACCTTTGGGAGGAGACTCGATAATCACACTTACGCCGACGGTGTGATTTGACCTCGAGGCGAGAGTTTCGGTTGGAATCTCTTGGTGGCAGCGTAGAGGCCTTACGACGTTGATCTGGGTATGATTCACAAATCATACCCCGGTTGACTGTTTTAGGCAAACGTCGGAATGGGTTTTCCTTGGTCGGCGAAAAGGAAACCCTGGGCAGCACATGTTAAACTCAGGAATAAGAGGGTGTGGCCGATCACTCTTGAGTTGGTCAACCCTACCCTTGTGGCAGCAGGAGTTTTGAGTTTCAGTTCTAACCTAAAAAGGGAAACCTCTTGAATTCGAGGGGGACGAACACGTTCTTATACGGTCTCAACCCGATGAGGTTTCGGAGATGTGGCCGAGGCGGCAGGTTATCTCCGAAGTTCGATGGGCCTTTCCAGGTCCTCAGCAGGATAGGAGAGGTGGCTTATCGCCTGGCTCTACCACCTCAGTTGCACCGGGTGCAGGATGTCTTTCACGTGTCTCAGCTGAGGAGGTACGTGCACGACCCGACGCACATCATCGACTTTGGGGAGCTGGACGTGGACGATGGGGCGACTTTTGCGGAGGTCCCAGTGGAGATCGAGGATCGACAGGAGCGGGTCCTACGTGGGCGGTCGATTCCTCTTGTGCGCGTCAGATGGCAGCACGGGAACCTCCAAGAGAGCACTTGGGAGCGGGAGGCTCAGATGCGTGCTCAGTACCCCCATTTGTTCCCCTAGTTTTTGATGTATCTTTACGGGGACGTAAAGCCCTGAGGTGGGAGTAATGTAAAGACCCGCAAATTTCAAGGAAATTTTTTTCTTAATTTTCTTTGGAATTTTACAAGAGCGCAGCTTCAGACGGCACCTGATTCCGAGGCCCGGTGTGCCCGGAATCAATTTCCGAAGTTTGGCTCGGGTACGTTCAGTGAACGGACGAGCGGGTTTTTCTATCTTTTGAACCGGTGCCCGGAATCGAATTCTGAGGGCACCGATGAAATCGCAGCGCCGGTATTTGCTTAGAAACGCCTCTTCCGGAGTTGCGTTTGCTCAGACGTGGTTTTTAATTTTTACGGCTTTAAGTCAGAAATAAAATAAAGTTTGTGCGACAACTTTATTTTATTTCACTTAAGCTGCTTGGAAGCCACTTGAAGTCACTTAAAGACGGCTTGAACTGAGTTGAACTGGATAGGATACTATCCAGAAATATCCTACCCCCCTTGGTAGGATATTTGTGCGGTGGGACCCGCACGAGCCCCGCCGTTTCTTTCGCTAAGTAACGCACCCGCGAAAACCCGTCAAAGTAACTGAAAAGTCAACCGACGCGTTTTATTTAATTCTTAACAGACCATTTAATTGGGCGGTTTATTTCGTGAATTAAATGGACTGTTTCTTCGTGAATTAAATGGGTCGTTTCTTTCGTTGAATTAATTCAACGAATTGATGGATCGTTTCTTAACCGGTTTCGTGTGTTGGCATGTTTATAAAATAAGACCAACCCAAAAATCCTTGGAAAGGATTTGAAAGAATCTTCGTTCCTCCACCCTCTCCGCGAAGAACGCGAAGAACGCGAAGAACGCGAAGAACGCGAAGAACGCGAAGAACGCCGGTGACCGGAATTCGACGACGCACTCCAAGATCTGCGACGTCGACGAGATCTACCCGCGACGTTCTTCGGCGACGCCTCTTCTTCCGCGGCCGACCCTCGTTCGGCAACAAAGGTGAGAATCGGATCTTTTCTTCTCCCTTTTTAATTTCAAAATCAACGGATTTAAACTAATTAAATCCGTTGATCTTGATCCGGAGATTGGCGACGCGACGAGCGATTCCGCGACGACGCGACGATCTCCATCTTCCGCGACGACCCCTCGTCCGACGACGACGATAAGGTAAGGGTTGATTGGAATAATTTTCCTTCCCGTGATTTTATTTCTTTTAAAGTAAAGAACTTGATCTTCGAACAATTTTAACATTTAAAATTGTTGTTGATTGTTTTATTGTTCCTCCCGTGGATTATGACTAACGCGGAGGGTGCGGGTCTAACGAACAAGACCCGGCAACCCTCCGCCGATCTATTTTTTTGTTGTGCGGATATGGCGGACGACGACGAACCGCGCGGCAGGGGCGATCCGTCGATCCCGCAGTGAAGGTCGGCATCCGGGAGGGGCAACGGCGCAGACGGGAAAGAAATCGGGCCACCGGAGCATCTCCGGCGGCCCGCGGAAGGCGGCGGTGGCGCGGGTCGCCGGCGCGGCGGCGCCGGCGACCGGAGGCGGCGGCGGCCGGCGCGCCGCCGTGGAGAAAGCCCGCCGCGGCTGAAGCCGCGGCGGCAACGGCGGCCGGTTCCGCGGCCGCGCGGAACCGGGACGGACGCGGCGGCCCGGCCGCGTCCGCGTGACAGGCGGCCCCCCGCGGGGGCCGCGTCTCCTTCAAAGCCGCGGGTCAACCCCGCGGCGGCGGCTCTTCGGCCGCTCGGCCGAAGACCGAGCCGGCCGGTCCGGTCGGCCGGGCCGCGCCCAGGCCGGACCGGACCCGGCCGAGCCGGTTCGGGCCGGGTCGGGCCGACCCGGGTCGGGCCGACCCCAGGGGGGGTTCGGGCCGGGTCGCCCCGGGCCCAGTACCCCCGTTTCGGGCCCTCTACGGTCTTTCGCCCATATCTTGGGCCTGGGACCTCCGATTGACGAACCGTCAGCGGCTACGCGATCCTTGGATTGAGACGGTCGTTTCAGTATATTATACTCAAGGTTTCGGAAGACTTTGGGTTCGGCCGGGTTGGTTCGTACACGAAACCAACCGGGCCCTCGGAGCGGAAACGCTCATAACTTGAGCTACGGACGTCCGAACGACGTACCGTCAGCTGTGGTAGTTTCCTCTAAGCGAGACGGAACTTTTGGCATACCCCGCCCGAGGATCGGATACAGGCGGAGTACGGTCGGGTTGGTTTTGCCCTAAAAACCAACCGGGCCCCTGGGACGAAAATGCCAATAACTCTCAGACCGGGCGTCCGTTTGACGCGCCGTCTGTCGCGTTGAGATCCTGTTGTCGATACGGAACTTTTGGATACATCAACTTCGGACTGCGTGTCAGTTGATGTATCAGCCCTCGGCTCGTGGAGCGGACCCTCCTAAACGAGCTCGCTTTGTGCGGGAACCCTAGCGCTGGCTGTGACTTCGACGACAGAGCAGAGATCCTTCGTGGACTGCGACGACGACAGAGCAGAGATCCTCCGTGGACTGCGACGACGACAGAGCAGAGATCCTCCGTGGACTGCGACGACGACAGAGCAGAGATCCTCCGTGGACTGCGACGACGACAGAGCAGAGATCCTCCGTGGACTGCGACGTCGACAGAGCAGAGATCCTCCGTGGACTGCGACGACGACAGAGCAGAGATCCTGCGTGGACTGCGACGACGACAGAGCAGAGATCCTCCGTGGACTGCGACGACGACAGAGCAGAGATCCTCCGTGGACTGCGACGACGACAGAGCAGAGATCCTCCGTGGACTGCGACGACGACAGAGCAGAGATCCTCCGTGGACTGCGACGTCGACAGAGCAGAGATCCTCCGTGGACTGCGACGACGGCAGAGCAGAGATCCTTCGTGGACTGCGGCGACGACTGTGCAGAGATCCTCCGTGGACTGCGTCGACTACTGCACTCAGGTTTATCCGACCCAGTGTTTCACCCTGGGCTTCCCCGATTTTGTTCGCCAAGAAGGCGGACGGGAGCTTGCGACTATGTGACGACTATCGTCGCCTGAACCAAGTGACAGTGAGGAACAAGTATCCGCTGCCACGGATTGATGACCTCTTCGATCAGCTCAAGGGGTGGAGCGCTTGGGTGTAGCGGTGGACCCGTGGTACTTGACAGTGGTGGTGCGCTTGGATGCAGCAACAGACCCTTGGCGGTGGAGCGCTTGGTTGTAGCGGCAGACCCGCGATACTCTACGGAGTGTGTGCGCTTGGTTGTAGCGACAGACCCGCGACGGTGGAGACGTGCGTGCAAAGTACGGAGACCGTGTAGATGACTGAGACCTGACGACTGCTTGACCGACTCGACTTGGAGTGAGTCGACTAGCCCAGTGGACGGAGCGCCCAGTAGTTGGCAGCAGACCCACGGCGGACGGAGCGCCCGGTAGTTGGCAGCAGACCCGCGGTACTCGACAGGAGGAGTACCTCAGTAGGCTATCTGGGTGAGCGCCCGGTATTTGGCAGCAGACCCTCAGCGGACGGAGCGCCCGGTAGTTGGCAGCAGACCCGCGGTACTCGACAGGAGGAGTACTTCAGCAGTCTTAGGTTAGTGAGCAGTACCTCGGAGTCGTGACAGGACCACTGTACACTTCAGAGATGGGGCTCTTCAACATCTACGGTTTCGATAATGAAAATCCTGGTTGAGCTGAATCTTATGTTACTATCCTTTGTGGATTTACTGTTACTCTCCTTGTGGATTTGAGTCTTGCTTCCTTTGTGGATTGAGTTGTTCCTGAGCTCGTGAGCAGAGCTAGAATTGGGGACTTAGGTATATGTATGGGCATATACCTAAGTCGAGTCAGATGTTACTTCGTGATTGCATCTTTCTTTGTGCTATATCCTTTGTGGATTTCGGGAGACCTTCGGGGGTCTCGGGGTCCTTACTGAGTAGTTGTACTCACCCCTGCACGGGCTATGCCCGCACCTTGTTGTGTTGGTTGCAGACGACGGACAGCGCTGATCACGGTTGGGGCGTGGAGCAGGACGGTACCTGGAGGTGGACCACTGGTCGGGACGTACTCGGAGCGGACGTGGGACCCGAGGAGCCTGGAGGCTATCTGTACCCACCCTTCAGGTGGGATTGCCAGTGGACGACACGAGGCCGCCGTCTTTTCTTCAGTTGCTGTACTTTACTTTTCAGTTGTACTTTACAGTTGGGCTTGTATTTCCGGCCCCTTTACTTTTCTGCACTTTACTTTCCGCTTGCTGACTCTGTGTGGTTGTTACTTATAAAGGCAATGCCTTCCCTGTTACTGGGATTTTACGCCTTGGTGCTAGTCGCCAGCCCCTGGCCTATGGAAGGCGGGCTTGGGGTAGTCACGGCACGGGCCCCGAGGACGGGTCGTGACATAATTAAACTCCTTCTGTCGGGACATTCCAAGGGGTCCGGTCAGGGCACGAACCTTCATTCAGGGGAGTAGTCATGTTGGGAATCACTAGAGTGTCTGGACACTGGGACACTGGTGCATCTTTCTTCTACCCCTTATTATAGGGCATCTCGAGGGTGAGGAAGCCCAAGGCATCCCACATCAAACGCGGGGAATCATATACCATGAGCATGTATTCGAGGTTTTCCTCAGCTTTCTGTGTTTAACACAGGGTATGACACAAGTTTAATGTCCAATGGAGATAGATCAGACTGATCAGAACACTGACTAAAGTGGATCAGATGGGTGCAACCCCTGAAGGGAACACTGATGTTGGGGCCAACATGTGGTTGGCTTCCCGATTACGGAATGAGGAATAGGGTGGCATGATCCCACTGGGATGTGGTGACCCGGGTAAGAACCAAGATGGATGATGGAAGGTTCTGTGAAGTGGATGGCGAATGGGATGGAACCGTCATGAGGATGACGATGGTTTTGGGCTTGATCCTCGGAGAGGCTTCCTACGTATCCCCGTGACAGGGAATCAAAGTCCGAGTAGTTCATATGATGACATATTACTGCCGATTAAGGTTTGTAACAGCTTACTTCTGGATAAGGTAACAACGTCTTACCACTGATTGAGGTCACAACGACTTACCGCCGGATGAGGTCACAACAGCTTACTGCTGAATGGGGTCAAACTGACGTGAAGGTGGTCGGGACGACTAATGGATGGTGGGATTGAACATCAGGGAGACTTCCTATGTACCTTTCCTTAGCAAGGATCAATGACCTCATAGTTCAAGAAGGTTTTTGTGAGCAACGAATTACCGCTGACTGGGGAAACAACGACTTACCACTGACCAGGGTCCACAGTTTAACATCATCCATGATAGAGGTGAACCGACGTGAAGGTGGTAAAAGAAACTGAGTGTTGGGCTTGAACCTCAGGGAGGTGTCCTATGTGACTTACCTTTGCAAGGATGAAAGACCTCATAGTTCATGGTTGGGGGTGGGGCTTACACTCTAGGCTCCCCAAGGTGTTGGTGAACCAACATGAAGGGGGTCAGAGTGATCAATGGATGGTGGGCTTGACCCTTGTGGAGGCTTCCTACGTACCTTGCCTTAGCAAGGATCAAAGAACTCATAGTTCATGGTGGGCGTGGGGCTTACACTCTTGGATTCCCAAGGTGTTGGTGAACCGATGTGAGGATGGTCGGGACCAATGGGTGGTGGGCTTGAACCTCATGGAGGCTTCCTACATACCTTACCTTAGCAAGGACTAAAGACCACATA
The DNA here is from genome assembly GCA_963277665.1 of Viscum album. Classification (NCBI taxonomy): domain Eukaryota; kingdom Viridiplantae; phylum Streptophyta; class Magnoliopsida; order Santalales; family Viscaceae; genus Viscum; species Viscum album. The sequence goes on from OY728141.1 coordinate 347,179,938, forward strand.
GTTCAGAATGGGTGTGGGGCTTACACTCTAGGCCGCCCAAGGTGTTGGTGAACCGACGTGAGGATGGTCGGGACCAATGGGTGGTGGTCTTGAACCTCATGGAGGCTTCCTACATACCTTTCCTTAGATAGGATTAAAGACCCTGTAGTTCAAAATATGCGTGGGGCTTACACTATAGGCTTCCCAAGGTGTTGGTTAACCGACGTGAGGATGATCGGGACTAATGGGTGGTGGGATTGAACCTCGTGGAGGCTTCCTACGTACCTTGCATTAGCAAGGATCAAAGACCAAGTAGTTCAGAATGGGTGTGGTGATTACACTCTAGGCCACCCAAGGTGGATTTCATGTTCGGTGCTTGCTCTAAGCCCAAGTGAGTCTTGCTCGGTGTGAGAAACAAGAGACAACAAAGACCTGATGATCACGTTGTGAAAGGTGGGTCAGTGGGAAATGGAGTGGGGCTTACATGTAGTTAGAATCCCAAAGAGGAAATAGGGTCTTACGCTTGGTTAGAAGCCCAGGACTGAAGATTGGGACTTAATCTAGGGTGGAGGCCCGAATGGTGACAAAGCCCAGCGGGAGAGGGACTGGGCATCTAGGAAGAGAGGAGGAGCAGGGGTTCTACCTCCTACAAGAAAATCTAGGGGATTGCACTAGGGTGGTTCACCTTTTCCCATGTAGGATGCATGGGGGGAAGTCACAGTTTAACATCATGTGTTGAGGATGAAGGTGCTTGGTAATTTAACATTCTGCAACTCAGACGAGGTGGGTTCGCTCCACACCCCTAGGACTTACATAACCGGTACCCTCTGCACCTTGGTGAAGGGAATACACCAGAAATGCCATGGCTAGGGGGTGTCATGGAGAAAAACATTAGGGGGTCCACATTAGCCTGGCTCTGTGATGAATCAATAGCTGTTAGCATGCCTATGAGAAGAAGCATGAGGCGAACCAACACAATGAGCAGTATCATCCAAGGGACTTTGAAGTTACTTTGCACAAACCTAGAGGGTCGTATGAGAAAAGAGTATATGGTGAAGGTGTTTTGGGCGTGGGAGGCACCCGAAAATGATGCCTAAAAGAGGGACATCATGGGCGCACAAGGAGGGAGGCTTGTGTGAAAAAGGAACAGTGCACGTGAAAACGGGCCGGGCCGATGCGTAATAGGGCTGCTTGCGTGAAAATGGCCGGGGAGGCATGAAATGGAGTTGCGTGTGTGAAAAAGGCCAAGGTGATGCGCGATCGTTCGGGGTGACGCACAATCGGCCGGTGGGCGTGAAGAAGGATGGGGTGGCGTGGAAAGGAGGGCGCGCAGAAGGCCGGGGTGGTTCAGAAAGGAGGGCACGTAAATGATGGAATTGCACACAGAAGAAAGTGTTGCACGAAATTTGAAGGAATTTGTTGCGAGGGATGGAACCCGATGGGATTTGGATGAGGATTAAGCCCGAGTGGTCTCATGCAAAGGCGGACCCCAGGGCGACCTAGCACAAATAATTCAGTACCTGAGAGCCATCTTTTGTGCACACGAGAGGTAAATTTCATACCAGAGAGATGATTCATATTCTTTAGCCCGAAAGTCGACGGTGTGACCTTCTATTTATAGGCACTCGGGATCATAGGTCCACGTGGATAAATGATCCCATGCGTAATATTGTGTGCGGATGTCGGCAGCACGTAAATTCAACCGCGTGGGGCGGCTACTCGTAAACCGCCGCTCCCGTGGTCGAGTCATGAAAAACATCCGCACCTGCGCAGAAAACTTTTGCGAATCCCACGATTTTCTACATGATAGACATTTTTTCACACACCTTTGATTTTTTTGCACGGCCCCTCCGAGCCCCCCGGAATGGATCACCGATTCCAAATAAGGCTTAACTTTGTCGCGCCAAAACCTCCTTCATCCTTTGAGATTTTTTCGGCGTCTACAAATGCCCCCCTTAGAATCGGATCAGTGAGGGGATGAAAAGGTCTGATTCTGAGGGAAATGCTGAGATGCAGAACTCCCTAAGACCCGCGCGCGCTTAAACTAGAGCGGCGCATAAAACTGAAGTGTGGCAGGAAAAACCGAGGGGTGCGCTTAATCTACTTTTTGAGTGCATGTGAAAACCCAAATCCACACTTATAAAATCCCTAATGGGTCCCCCATTCCATATGGATTTTGTCACACGATAAGTTTTGAGCTCTCGCGTGCGAAAAATTTCCCTGCTTTGCGCGGAAAATCGTTCTGGTTGCACATAATCCCTTGATTTCGGCTGTTGTTTTATGCGCAGACCTGGGGTTTTCACACCAACTCCTGTTTTTTCACGCCGACTCCAGATTTTTTACACTTGATCCAGATTTTTTGCACTGGCTCCGGTTCTTTCCGCGGAGACTCCTTAAGACCTTGCCAAAGGAAGATGGCTACAAATCAGAAAGACACCGAGAGAGGGGCTTCTTTCTCCGCTCGAAGGGCTGAGATGGTTGCCAAACCTGAGGTAAATAGTGCCCAAAAGATTGTATCCAATAACCATAATTTGTTTAACTTTATCACCCCATCCCAGAAGGAATCCGCACTATCTAACAACTTGCCGTTATGGGACTTCGGTATCTTGGAGGAGGTACCTATGCCAAGGTTTGAAGTCAACACCCCGTAGTCATGGGTGACCCATGAGGATGACCTAACATAGTAAAATATCACCTAAAAAATCTATATTTCTAGAGAAACCAGACATATGGACGTTTACATCCTAAATCCCAGGACAAGGACCATTTTGGGGAGTGACCTGGTTGCGGAGGATTCTCCGTCCCTTTACGCAAGTACCTTCTTTCAGAGTGTTACTGACCAGAAAAAAGGATAGATGCAGGATTGGGATCTACGGTCTGGAGGCAATTTCACCAGTGAATGGGCCTGGGCGTATTGGGTACGCTAGACGTGTGACCAGTTTGGGGCCGAACTGGGGCACATCGGTTTGTTCGAGGCGGTGTGGGCGTCACAGTTTCATTTATACTGTTAGCATGATCTCTGGCCAGAGCTGTTTACTCGATGGTCTCCCAATACCAATATCTTCCATCTTCATCATGGGGAAGTTGGTATAAGCCTTTGGGACGTTCATTGCATCGGGGGTATCCCTTTGGATGGGCACCAGTACGATGAATTCCTCCCATCGAGGAACATCTGGGGGGATGGATCACAAACTCCTATGCTGACATGGCACCTACTAGAGATGGCTAAGGATAGGCGGGTGGTCAAGGATTTTTTTAAGGACATCTCTTACAAGAAATGGTTTCTCTTGTTCCTGCAAAGAGATACAGATGTCAAGATGCCAGGGTGAGGGAGACGGTGTCTGACCGCGACATAGAGGAGAAAAAGAGGATCGTACTGGATGATCCTGGAGGTGGAGGAATATCAGTCATGGGGATTCAGAATAAATGAGAGTCGGGACCTGAATTTTTGGTACTCCGAGCTTCATGAAAAATTCCTGAGTGGGTGGCTCCTACCAGTGAGGGACGCAAAGATGGGAGTTCATGTAGCGACCCTGGTGATGGCTGGAATCATGGCCGCTAATCAAAGGTTCAATCTGGGAGTCCCCATGTTGGCCCGTCTATATGCTATTTTGGGACGCATTTTGAGAGGGGGTCACCAAGGAGGATCTATGGTCCCTTCCAGATCTTTTATGGCAGGGTCGCGGCTCATTGCGGCGGTTATACCATTCCAAACACTATTCGTTGTCCAGCTAATGGCCTGGGATCTTCCTTACTGAACATTTTCGGGGTCATGCCATTGACACTCAACGAGGAGGGGGTAAGGATCAGGATCAGAAATCACGATAGTTTAATTTTTATCCCATTCCCAACTCTGACTGAAAAAATGATAGACAACGGGCATGTACTACTGGAGCAAAGGGAATACTTCCAGGGTATCAGAGGTGGGGTACTTGTGTCCCGGATTGATGGGAAAATTTTATGTGAGCCCTATGTGCCATCAAGGTTGCTAGATAGTTTTGATGCCTCTAGTGGATGCCAAATAAGGTGTATACTGGTTTCTGGGAAGAAAGGCACCGCTGTGTTGTCTTCCAAATGTGGCTGATGGTTACAACCCATGGATCCAGCAACGCCATTACCTTTCCCCCCACCGGAGTTGATGCTGGACTCTCAACCAAATATGCTGAACATGGGGACATAGCATACCCTGAGGGACTTTTTTGGAAGTGAGTTCGACAACTCAAGGTGGCCAGTGTAGAACTTGGGCGGCGAGAGATTAGAGAGGGTGTTTTTGGGGAACAAAGTTCAGAAGCATATTAGGAAACTAGGCTCTCACAGGCCAGGACTTTAGTAGCAGGGACATCGCATGGCGTGGCTGTGCCCTCATTGCCTAGGGGGAGAGTAGATCATGAAGTGGCCATAGAACTTCCCAAGAAGCAGATAAGGTACCTGCTCCAACATTCCAATGATACAATCTTCCAGGCGCTATGGTCAGCCAGGTTGACCCTACGACAGTCGATGGGCACCGAAGCCCTCTGGGGAAAGATAGTATGAGACATAATCCATCTACCAAAGGTCGGACTCATTCGGATTGTCGACAGGGTGAACTTCCATTGACAGAACACGCACCTGACAGTCATGGATGCATATGCACACCAACAGGGCCGGCATGAAGAACCATCCTTCTTGGTGAAGGTAATGCTCAACTAGGAGCATGATCCCAAAAAGATTTCGTCTGAGGATGATGACAACGACGAAGAGCCGGAGGGCAGTGAGACAGAAGAGGAGGCGGAAGGAGAAGGTGAAGGACGAGGTGAATGATAAGAGGATCTTGAAGGTGGAGGGTCTCAGGGGGTTTCCCACCAAGGGATCCTTCGAGAGAGTGGTGAGATCATTGGCTCTAATATAGATATAACTGAGCTACTTGAGGTACGTCTCATCCCTTATCTATTCTTTCCCCCTTCATTTTTTTGTAACCCTCAATCAGATATTCTGATCTCGTTCAGGAGAATATTGGTGTTGACCAAGAGTCTCTATATGAAGGGGGGAGGAGGAAACAATAGAACAAGGTGGGGAGCCGATGCCAATTATTGAGTTGATGAGTGCTGAGGGATCCCCTAAAATGACATCTCCTGTAGCGACTAGAGAACCAGAGGCTAACGCTTTGGGATCTTGTAAGTTCATTAACTACCAACCATACTTTAAAGCTGGTAGTTACCATTGGAGAGCTTATTTGATCAGGGTGTTCATTGTTTGTGCAGTAATCACAAACATGGAGGTTCGTTAGGCTTCCGAATCCGGGTCATCCATGATAAATTCAATGAAAAATGTGTCATCCCATTTAGGGAACAACTCTCAAACTGAACTGTCCCCAACACTCAGTGAGTAAAGAGAGGTGGACGTCAGTGATACTCATGTTGGGGAAGGGTCGAAAGTTGGTAAGGGAGCTACCGAGACAGAGGAGAGAGAGGAAGGTCGCCCATGCATTGAAGAGCCTAACCCCTTGGGAGGGGTACCCAAAGAAGACCCTTCTGCTGGTCTCTTGGCTACCTTACCCGACTATCGGCTTGCAGATCCCAAGGAGGTAGATGATTCTGACTCAGAGGCAGCCGAGGAGAGCTGGATGACACGACACAAAGGGTGTAAGTGTATCAAGTTCTTTCTCGGTCATCCTCAGATAGAATGGCTAAAATGGATGGGATCTATCCACACCTGGCTGCACTTTCTTTGTGCTGGAGGGGTGGATGCTCATCATCTCCATTTGACAGTCTGTGACTACATGGTCGAGAAGCTGCGTGAGAGTAGCTGACACTCTGATGTTGCCTGGAATTAGAAAGAGTTAGGGAGTTCCCAAGAATTCCTGAAGGTAGAACAAGATGCCCGATGCCTTGAAGAACAGATGAAAGAAAATGAGGTATTCATTGACAACTGTTCCAAGCTTGTGAAGAAATTGAGGGTCCAGCTGGCAGACTCCCAAGAGCAGCTAGTGTAAGCGGGTCGCCAAATGACCGATCTTCAAACTGAATAGGCATAAGTACAGGCTATGTCAATTACACTGCTCTCTATGGATGCTGATGAAGAGATGGTCCTTAGGGGGTGGGAAGATATCCTGGAGGCCACAAGATAAAAGGTAGTGGCGCTGGAACGATTTATCCAAGATGATAATCTTTAAGGGACCTGTTTTGGTTGATCTTATATACTCATTTCTCCTTACTGCCTCTTGTTCTAAACTGCATGTATGGATAGATTCATTTACTTGTTTTTTTGGTTTAATGCGTTCAACCACAATCTTGAAATAAATATCAATCCACTCCTAAGCTCATGTGGGTCACACTTGATGTGAGAAACAAGGGATGTTCGTACTATTACTTCATTTGAATGTAGGAGTGTCAACCAAGATTTGGGAACCCGAGGTTTGAACGACCAATTCAGATTCCTAGAAAGAGAAGAGAGAGAACTGACTGGAGAATGAAGTTCTCAGAATAGTCAAATTACCATTTTCCTGATGTTCCCTTGTGCACTAACAGAGTAACACCAGGGGCGCTTGAATAAATCCGAACAGGGGGGGATGAAAGGTGTGAATCAAAATACCTAGGATTCAGAACACTGTGGTGATGGAATGAAAATTAAGAATAACTGTTGACCACATTATAAACATAGTATCCTTATTGTGTTAGCCTGAAATGGGTATAAAAAATGAGGGCCGACTGCTAACCATGTTTGAAACGCATGACCTGACTCGAAATTTCATCCATTAGTCTTTCAGAACATTATCCCAGGATATTAGGTGAGCTATAGGTTGTGAATCAATAATGTTAGGGGGTTCCTTATGAAATTAAAGAGGGAAAGGATCCAAAGAAAGGGCATGAAAATCCTGGAGAGTGGATTGATGGGTTGTTCGACTGGAGTCAACACTCTTAAAATTACACCACCGTGGTGGAAACACATTAGGTGGGTATATCAGTCTAATCAGGGATCAAACATTCTTCTAAATAGGACCTCTCTGACGAGGAAACTGTTGCCTCCTGATGATGTCATGGGGCATCCCGAACTTGTTCAGGATAAAGCTATAATTTCATTGTTCCCAAAAGGAACTCAGGTCAAGGGACTGAAAACAAAGGGAAAATAGGAATTATGATTCCTAGGGATGGACCTAGAGACAAGATTCCTGGGCATTCCTACGTATCCCATGAGGATGAGAATCAGGCCATACATAGTTCTGGGATATGTCGTGCATTTTAACATCTCATGGCAAGGGTGCATAGTGGTCTTAGTTTATGGTCATAGATCTCGGACCATGTATGGTAGGAAATGTGAGAGACACATGGTGGGGTAATTATAAAATCTGACGTGAATGGGAACCTGGCGTTCCGACCACTACATGTTCCCAGGGAAGGTTTTAGGTCAAGGGACCTGAAACAAGAGTTTAGCTCGGCCCGAGGCAAAGTGCACAAGCAGTCCTAAGTACCCCATGAGGATAAGGATCAAGCCGTACGTATTTCTTAAGATGGAACAGTGGGATACCCATGCCAAGTATAATAAGGTTGTGCGGGTCTGGCCCATACACAAAAGGAGCAGTATTTGATAGATCTTTTTTTTTCCTTTAAGATGAATGAGTGTTGTTTTTTTTTGTGAAGCGATGGGCCTAGAATAGCGAATCTAGGCATCACAAAAAGAATCAAGAAAAATGAAGGCATTGAAAAATGGTATGGGGTTTGACCGATTCCAAACATGACGTCCCTTGTGCAAGGGCACCACAATGTCATGTCATTTTTCATCGTGCAACATAGATGATACTGTCATAGTTTAGGTTCATGTGATTGGACCAACCATGAAATTTAACATCATGCAACATAGACGTAATAGTTTAAAGTCACGTGGGACTAGGAATCATAGTTTAAATTCATAAGGTCCAGACATAGAGATGAGGTTCTAGAGGGAATGTGCACGGTGTAATAAAGAATACCCGATGTGAATGAGGACATAATCCCATACCACACTGCGTGTGATTCTGAGAAAGAAACCTCGGACCGAGGAGACAACAAAGGTTAAAAGGTAGAAAGTAGGAGAGACTAGCTCTCAATTAAGTTTGACCCAAGGATGAGATGCCCGGGTGTTCCTACATATCCCATGATGATGGAAATCAAGCTACACATAGTTCTTTAAGGTTCTATTTAATTCCATGCAGGGAAAAATACAGTTTAATGTCATGCAGGACAGTAGGTAAGAGGGACTAGCTCCTAGGAGGGGGAATATGTGGTGTGGCTATTGCAAACCTGACGTGAATGAGAGAAGAAGCCCATATACGCCACACCACGTGACCCTATAAAGGTGGGGGCCTAAAAGGTAGAGTAGAAGAGATAAATTATCAAAACTGAGCTGGGACCAAAGACGAGATGTTTGGGCCTTCCTATGTATCCCATGGAATTGGAATCAAGCTGTATGTAGTTCTACAAAGGGGAAATATGAAAAGATCTTAGTTTAAGGTCTTAGAACGTGGACCATGGAAAAGAAATACTATTCCAAGTAAGTGTGGACCTTAATCCGATCCCTAAGCCTACATGAGTCTAACTTGATGTAGGAAACAAGGGTGGATAAGGTATTTTAAATACGTGAAATACATGCAAATGGGAAGTCGGTGGAGAGCCCTGAATGATGCCTTATTGCGGCGTTCTCCTCCTAACATGTGGATGCGCACTGATGAGGTGGAGAAGGATGTGAATCATGATGAGGTGGAGAAGGATGTGAATCATGATGAGATGGAGAAGGATGTGAATCATGTATCCAACATTTTGGGCTTAATGGGGTTGGCATGATGATGGAGGATAACTGTTGACCATGTTCGAAACACATCATCCATATCATGTTAGCCTAAAATGGGGACAAAAAAATGAGCATCGACTACTGACTATATTCGAAACGCGGGACTTGTATCAATTTTTTGTCTGAAACCCTCAAGAACGTTGGACCATAATGTTAGGAGAGCCCTTAGGCCTAGCATCCATGCTATTTGGGGATCTCTTTAGGATGTGAAAGGTGGTGGAAACCCTAATGAATGGGAACACGAATCCAGAGAAATGGGTGAAAGCATGTCCGAGTAGAATCTGACATTCTAGGTGCTAAACCAAAGTACCCTTGGGAACATTATTGAATAATTGAAGAGGACCAAGGGGCTCATCTTGAGGGTGACCAATTCGAAAAGATGTGTATAACACAAGGGGATGAAGAACTCTCAGGAGAAGGAGATAAATGGCATGGGAATTACAAAACCCGACATGAATGAGGACATGATCCTATACCACACCATATACTCATCTCCCTAGGGGAATGCAGGCTAAGGGGACAAGATGAGAGGGATATTTCTAAGAGATGGGGCTGGACCCGAAGTATAGACGTTCGGACAGTCCTACGTATCCCATGAGGTTGGGAATCAAGCAACACATAGTTCTTGAAGTGAGTAATGTGCAGTTTATCATCATCCAGTATGGACGCAAATGGGTAAGATATCCCAGATACAGGATGTGTACGGTGAGACGAGTAACCCGACATGAATGGGGACATAATCCCATGCCACACCATACAACCCTATTTGGGAACCTGGGCTGGGGGCCTGAAAAGGCTGTGGGGCATGAGGCTGGGCCTCAGACGGAAAGGCCCAACTAGTTTTCATTTTAACGTCTTGCAGCGAGGATGAAGAAAGGGGTAAGATACCCCAAACAAGGGAGGTGTACAGTGTGGAAAGTAACCCAATGTGAATGAGGACATAATCACATACCACACTGTACAATCCCGTAAGTGTTAAGACTTGGGATGAGGCCCCGAGATTGGGAACGCGAAGTGCAGAAGGGCCTGTGCTCACGGTATGGACGATAAATGATAGGGGGGATGTCTCAAGGGGATATTTGTGGCATGGTGAAATAGCCCAATGTGAATGAGGAAATAATTCTATTCCACACCACACAAACCTAAATGAGAACTTGGTCCAGGGCCTAGAAAAGACCAAGGGGCCTGAGGAGGTCAAAGGGCCTGAGGCTAGGCGTCCCATCCAATTGTATCCATACAACCTCTTTTTTGGTTACTTCCTCATTAGAGCTCCTATGCCCACGTGAGTAGTGCTCTATGTGGGAAATAAAGAGATGGACTCAGCTCTCCCTGTCATATAGGGGTCTAATAGTTGGCATCTCACGAAGGGATTTCATCCCTTGGAGATACAACGGGGCAGAAGAAACCACTACACTCAATGTTTGGGACATATTGGGGTGTATTTAATGACAAAGGATAACTGTTGACCATGTTCGAAACACAACTTCCCTATAGTGACCTAGACCGGGAACAAAAAATGAGCATCAACTACTGATCATATTCGCAACGTGGGACTTGTATCAGTTTGTTTCTCAACATCCTCGAGGGTGTTGCCCCGAAGTGGTAGGAGAGCCCTTGGGCCTAGCATCCCTGCCATTCGGGGGACCTTCTGGATGGGAAATATGATGGAGTCCTAATCAAAGGAGTGGTTGAAGCATATTTGTACCCATCTGTGAAAGGGGAAAACACCTCCGAGTAGTGGGACGTATAGTGGGATCGATATGAGATCAATGTGAATTGAGGAAAAAGTTTGCACCACACCATATGTCTTGACCCAAGGGAAGATTCTGGCATTTGGGCTGGGCCAACAGACGAAATGTATGGGAAATCCTACGTATCCCATGAGGATGGGAATCAAGCCGTATGTAGTTCTTAAAGGCCATGCAGTTTAGTGTTGTATGGTAAGGATGTGGGAGGATAGAAGAACAAGGAGTGGGAAAATGGTGCGATCGTCATAATCTTCACATGAGTGGGGCTATGTAAGCCTATACCATATCATGCATGGACCCTCCAAGAGAACTATACCTAGGGGGGATAGTCAAAGAGAAGAGATTAGGGGCTGGGCTCAAGACGAAATGCTTGAGCGTTCCTACGCATCCCATGAAATGAGAATCAAGCCACATGTAGTTATAAGGGTGAAATTTAACATATTGCAGGATGACATAAATTTTTACGTCATGCGGGACGAAGCAGTTTAGGGTCATGTGGGACCTAAACAGTTTAGGGTCATGTCGGACCAACTGGCTCAAGAAAAGTATTGCTTGAGAAACTTGGCATTGGTGGGAGGAGTTATATTCTCACCATCCATGGTCACCAGAGAGTTTGCATCATTGGGTAGACCCTATGAATTATGTAAGGTCCTTCCCATTTGGGCTCCAACTTGGGTGGTTTCTAGCCAGGGATCACTAGTGTCTAGAGGGCCAATACCAAGTCACCTTGTAGGAAAGAGCGAAGGTGAACCTTATTGTTGAAGGATCTATCTATCTTATTCTGATGCCTTTCCAAATTGTGTGGGGCATGAAGCCTATTCTTGTCAACTGCTTCAAATTCATCTAGACGAATTTCGGCTACCTTATCTGGAGCCTACTGGTCATAGAACACTATGCGTAACGAAGGCAGCTAGATCTTGATGGTCATGATGGCCTTTTCTCCGTACACCAGGGAATATGGGGTCAACTGGGTGGAATTATGAATTGTCGTCCGATAAGATCAGAGGGAATTGGGGAGCTTATCCAGACAACTTTTCTTATTCTGACCAACTATTTTCTGAAAAATTTTAGAGAGGTTTTTTTTGAACACCTCAATCTGTCCATCTGCCTGTGCGTGATATCGGGAGGTATGGTTCAAACAGATGTTGTACTTGGCATACAACTTCTTCAACTTAGCTACTTAGAAGTTGGTTCCGTTATCAGTGAGGATGGTGTGAGAGACTCCAAATCGGTAGATGATGTTTTAGCTCACAATGTCAATGATAGAATGGGACTTGACCTCCATGAGTGGAACTTCCTCTGCCCACTTGGAAAAGAAATCCGTAGTAGTCAGGATGAACCTGTACTGGCGAGCTGTTACTGGGGGATATGGTCCTACAACATCGATCCTCCACACCACAAATGGATAATAGTACTTGGTGGAGTGTAGAGGTTCTGGCCACCGATGTATGAATTTGACATGAACTTGGCATGCATGGCATCCCTTGGAGAACTCAATGTAATCGTGAATCATGGAGGGCCAAAAGTACCCCAGTCTCTATATATGGTGTGATAGTTTTGGCCCAGTCTGGTGGGCGTCGTAGGAACCGGCGTGAACCTCCTGCATGACCTGAGAAATCTTGACTCCTTGAATGCAATAGAGGAGAACACCATCGAACGTGCGCTTGTAGAGGATGTGCTCAAGATTGGGACCACTCTGGAGGGTAAACTGCAACGTGCGGTGTCGGATTCACTCGCACTCAGCCTAATTAGCCAGGAGGTAACCATTTTAGAGATACTCAAAAAAGGGAGATCTCTAGTCAGGGGTTACTTCAACAACTGCATCTGAGGAACCTAGGGGTCTTGGCATGGAGGCTTCGACAGTAAGATGGATTAACCACAGGTCATCGTCATCATATTGGGTGACAAGAGAAATGACTCTCCAATGTTCCACATGTATGATGAAGTCATCCTGCTCGGGTTTTGCAAGTGATGCATCTAGACCGATGAGGGAATCCGCTCGACCGTTCTGAGATCGAGGGACATGAGTAACTTCCAGACGATATGGGAACTAGGCCATTAGCTGGAGAGTGTGCTCCAATAATGGTACGAGCTTTGGATTTCTAACAATGTAGTCACTGTTGATTTTCTTGATGACTAGTTTAGAATCTCCTTTCACATGAAAATGGGGCGCATAGATTTTGAGGGCTAGCTCGAGGCCAGTGATAAGAGACTGATACTCTGCCTCATTGTTGGTGCAGCCTTCTAAAAATAGGAATGAGTACGGAAGAATGGCTTGCCCTGGGGTAATAAAGACAATACCTAGGCCTACTCTATTGAGTCTTGGATCATTTAACCTCCTGCTAGTGTGGCTCCAAGAGGCACCATCAAATTGAATTTTCCAATACGGGATGGCATGATCTTTTGAGAGGATTTCCTCGTTAGAAGAATCTAGGTCTAGGGAATGGTCCATGGGGGTCAGATGGGTGGTAAGAAAATCTGCCAATGCTTGTCCCTTGATATCCTTCTAAGGCACGAACCTGATGTAAAAATATTGGAGGATTATTTCCCACTATGATAGACGGTTGGTCAACATGGGGTGGTTCAGAATATACTTTAGCGGGTCTACCAGAGACTTCAGTTGTACCTCATGGTGCTTCATGTAGTGTCATAGTTTCTGTACCATGAATACTAGTTCAAGGAAGCTCTTTTCGATGGGTGAGTACCTGGTCTCTATATCAATGAGCATAAGACCGGGGTAGTAAAGACTGTTCTCCGTCCCCTCATTGTTCTTCTGGGCAAGAAGGGCGCCAAGAGATTGTTCTAGGGCTGTCACATAAAGAACCAACTACTTTCCAGAGACGAGTGGCATCAGGACCAAATACTGGAGTAGATACTACTTGATTTCATCAAATGTGTCCTGGAACTCTTCGTCCCATTTGTAGGCAGATCCTTTCTTCATGAGCTGAGAAAAGGTCTTACACTTGCTGGCCAGATTCACAATGAATCGGTGTATGTACGCTAAGTGGAATTAAAAACCTTGAATCTCCTGAATATTTCTCAGGAGAGGCATCTTACTGATAGCCCTGATCTTTTTTGGGTCAATCTAGATGCCCCAGTACCTGAAAACAAAGCCAAGGAACTTTCTAGAGGTGAACCAAAGGCACACTTCAATGGGTTCATCTTTAGGTGGTGGGAACGGAGGAAGCCAAACACTTTCTCAAGATCCTTAGGATGGTCCTGACACTGGAGTGGTTTTAACACCAGATAATCCACCTAAAATTTCACCAATGTCTCGAGGATTGGATTAAATATGCAGTGTATGGCCTGTTGATAGGTGGCACCTGCATTCTTTAAGCCGAAGGGCATGACCTGGTAGAAAAACATACCTTGTGGTGACCTGAAATTTGTGGACTCCTCATCCTTGGGGGCCATTAAGATTTGATTGTATCTGGAGTAACCAACTATGAAGAATAGGGCTTCGAACCCAGCCGTAGAATTGAACAAAAATTCAGTCACAGGAAGGGGAAAATCATCCTTTAGATAGTGACATTTGAGATCACAGAATTCGATGCAGACTCTGATCTGTTCATTCTTCTTCCTGACTGGCACAATTTTGTCCATCCATTTGGGGCACAGGACCTCCTTAATGAAGTTTTCCCTGATGATCTTGTCAACTTCATCCTTGACCATGGTACCGTGAGAAGGGTGCATCTTTTTGAGATGCTGATTGAACCCATGATGATTTGTCGGAAGACTGAGGCGGTAGACGACTACCCGAGGATCAAGTCCTGGAATCTCATTATAACTCTAGGAAAACATGTCACAATGTTGTTTAAGGAAGTCCACGTACTGCTGCTTCTCTTTGAGGGACATGGAGGCACTGATCTATGTGGGTCTCAGATCTGCCTTGCCACCAAGGTTCACCTATACCAGTTCATCGATCGTGGCTGAGACGCCATCTTAAAAGGCTGGGAGAGCATCCTACAAATCATCTTCTTCGCTTGTGGAGGAGGGATACCTAGCAAGAGGAGCCTCCTCTGGGTCGGAAGATCCTAAAGAGAGGCTAGTACTAGCTTGAGCGGCCTTTGCCATTGCATCAGGAGATTCCTGTGCTGCCGAGACCATAACAATGAAGGCTGTCGACCTGATCCCATATAATCTTCGGTCCAAGGGGCCATGCTTGATGATATCAAAGAAATAATGGTGCATTGTCTTGATCCAGTTGATTCCAGATCAGTGAAATAGGCACGTATAATGTACTGATGTTGCCATGGGGTGAACATCTCGATACCTTACAGGGGTAGGAGGCTCCGGGTTCACCCGAGCCTAATTTGTGTAGGAGTACGAGGTGATTTTCTGCCATCACCTGGACTTGGGAATATGCTTCTCCCTTTTACCAGAGACAAAAAAAAACATTGCCCCATATCAGGGGTCGTGGACTCCAATTGATGGATAGAGAAGACGTAGGCGTTATCCAGACCTGCCCAGGGGTCAGTTTCAACCACAATGGGTTCAACCTCACTTGCCTGAACTTGCTTTTCCTTTATCTTGTAATAGTCGACGTCCAGATAGTGGGATTTACAAGAGGCAAAAGGAGATGCATCACCTTGGAGTACACCTACTTGACCATTAAGGGAGTACTTTAGGCACTGGGGATATGATAAGGGAACCGCCACATGCAGGTGGAGCCATGGTCTTCCCGTCAATGCATTGTACGCGGTGTCTTGGGAGACAACCATAAAATTGGTGCTGGAAACTAGGCCAACAAACTGGGTCTTCAAATGGATCTTACTGACTGGGGTTTTCTCTGTTCTGTCGTATCCCTGGATTCTTAAATCGGAAGGAGTCAGGTCATCTTCAGACAACCCCGGCTTCCATAGTGTCCATGTCGGGATAAGGTTAATCCCGGAGCCAGTATTGACAAGACAACAGCAAACCTCCACGCCATTAAATTGGTCGATGATGTATAGTGGGAAGATGTTACCCTATATGGGAGAGCCTTAATCTTTTCTAGAGAATAAAATGATGGCTTGACATTCAACATTCTCGACTGTTTCAGCATGAAAGGATTCTGCAGCTGCTACCTCCGTCTCAAACTGGAGGGGGTTTCATAAAGCCTTAGTGAGGGCCTCATGCATATATGACGATAGGAAAATGGCCTCAAGTATGGAAAGTCTCACTGGGACATTGGCAAGGTGCTTGAGAACATCATACTTCCATGCCAGGTGCGAGATTTTGCTTGTAGGGGGTCATTCTGTGATAGGAGGCATGGCGGGCCCTGCCAGCTGGTCCGGTGGATGATTGGTGTTGGGCATATCCTGTTACTCACTAGTCGAAGCCCACCAAGTAGCTACCGGATGAGGGCTAGATGAATGAGACCGGTCTGTAGTAGGGCGAGGCCGTTCGCGACATGGTCGAAGTGGCTCTGCCTAATCCAGCAACAAAAACGACGGTGGAGGAGGGCCTGATGACACTGGATGAAGAGGCGTCGCATGCTGTGCTCTATGATGGGCCTATTATCTGGTCTCAGTGGCATACACAACCTAGTTTGAGGTTCCAAATGATGTGCCTCGATGACCCATATGGCCACGGCTCCACCGACGTTGGCGTTAACTGGGGATATTGTGGAGGTTTGCCTGTCACTCCCCGTTGTCGGGAGTCATATAGGGGTTTACCAACTCCATGGTATTAACCGAAGTATACACTTGACTATCAGTTGAAGAGTCATCCATTAATGGGAAGAGTCTGGGAGGAATCCCTATCTCCAGAGGCGTGAATTCTCTGAGAGTTTGGGACGACAATGACATTAGAGGGGTGCGTTACTTTCCCTTGCGCCGCCGATGCTTTCTCTTCTGGGAAGAGGCCGACTAAGATGATGATTCATAAGTGGAAGATGCAGCCTTTGAAGGATCCGGATGATTCAGTCATGCACAAATGATACCATGGGAATGAGCAACCATTTTTTGAGCCATCCAGTCATCATACTTCTGGGACTCGCGGTTAGAAACCTGCTGCCACTCACCCTCACTGTCATTGCTATTGTCTGGCCTTACGAAGACACCTGCCACTTGTGCCAGGCTCGGTCCTAGCCTGAATATGTTGTTATCGACCTAGTCTTGAAGCCAGTTTTTGAACACATAGCACTGCTAGAGGGTGTGTCTTAGGATCCAGTGATAGGGGCAGTAGTTGGGGTGATCAGTGAGGTTCACCTCTTCTGGCCTTCTGCATTCAGGCAAACACACAATCCCTTGTTCCAAGGCACTTCGAAAATAGTCGAGGACCTGATTCTTATTGTACGAGTAGGTTTGGTTTCTTCTGTCCAAAAAGGGGGGCCATGATTCCTGGACCTGATGAAGAGATGGATCAGCTTGTCGAGGAGGCATAGCCTAGTGGTCCCACCTAGGCAGTGGCGGTGCATTTCGCGGGGCACCTGCCAATTCTGAGGAAGCTGCTGCTTGGATGGAGGCTAAACCTATGGTAGTAAGCCTTTGCGAGGCTGGTGAAGTGGCTCTGCCTGTAATAATTCCAACTGCCTGGGGGCTTCTATTTGGGCTACCGCAACAGGCTCGGCTCTAACAGCCCTTCTCGTGGGAATTGCGGGAGGCAACGGACGTGTCTGACTGGCTTATTGTATGGCTTCTTCCAGGTGCTAAGCCTTATCAGAGAAGTCTCAAAATCCCACAGGGTAGTTATGGGTTATCAATGAGGGAAAGAATTCCGTATTGACATTTACTACACACATTTTTAGTAATTTCTCCTGAGTTAATGGCATGTCAAGGGAATATGTAAGCCCTTTGCACCGGGTGATAAAGTTAGCGAAATGATCATCAAGCTTTTTTTTTCACTTGAATAGGTCTGTGATGCTCGTTTTCTAAGTGGTGGAGCTAAATTAGTAGAGGAATTGTCTGCGAATGTGAAGGTCTTTCCAGTAGGTTACGGATCCGATGGGAAGCTGGATGTACTAGATGAATGCATGCCCCTCCAATGTATGAACAAAACAGCAGTTCTTGGCAGCCTCATGCTACACTGGAGTCCCTAACATAGGCCCAATCCTTGATTTAAAGCGAGCCAGGTGATGCGGTGGGTCCCATGTCTCGTTAAAGGGGAATAATGTGGGATTCTCGAAACCTGAAGGTGCTGGCATATCATCCACCCATGCTAGATATGGCTTGCCATCAGGCAGTATTTCAACCTGTCGTGTTTCTAATGCCTCTAGGCGGGCGATGAGTGCCACCATTGGATCATCTGGGCGGGGATCCCTGTCTTGACGGGTATCCCTAACCATGAGAACTTTGGCGGGTTTTTCAACACAGTAAGAAGGCCCAACGACTCATGGAGTGGCTAGCGGCACGACCCTCAGGGTGGCTAGGGGAGCCCAAGCTAGGTCCCTTGGATTGTCACGCCGTTTGGGAGGGTTTGGAGAGGTATACCATGCCCTCTTACCATATGTTCCGGCCTCAACCCTATCTGCAGGGGAAGGATAGTCAGGGTCGCCTAGAGGTAGCTCACCGAGGGGAAGTTGTTCCTGCCCCTACAACCCTGGCCTAGGATCACCGTAGTCTGGACATCGCTCTACAGCGTGTTCATCCAAGAGGTTATCGACCAAATTCTTCTTCTCGAAAAGTTTCTGGTGCAATGTGGCCTTCTCATGGTCTTCCTCTGTCTTTTGCACTAAAGTGGACAGGTCAGAGTTCTTGGAAGCTCCGACGTGCTCTTTACCCTTACCAGAATTCCGGCTAAGTACTAATGACTCGGTGGGTGTAGGGAGACCTAGTATGTTCCTCTGCTGGTGAGTAACCCTTCCCGATGGGTCCAATAGTGGTGTCACACCCTCAGGGGGTAAATCCTCATCAAGAAGCTCCAACTCATCCTCCTCATTCACTATGTCAGCCATGTTGACCATGAACCTTCCTTGGGGCATGTCCTCGATATCACCTAGAAAGTCAGGCTATCGCCAGATAGGACTGAAGAGGAGAGAATCATACTTCCCCCAACCACATATTTTCACATGGGGGGATTCCTCCTTGATCATTTTGTAGTGTACCTTGAAACTATGAACACATTATTGTTGGAGGGCCTTACGGCGGCCTAGTGACTCGGGGTGCTGGGCCATAGGGAGTGCAGCCAGATCGACTAGACGACATTGCTCGCCAATGTCTTCAAGATTCACTTGGATCCTGGGATAAACCAATCTCTAATTATTGAGGCGAAAGTGTGTATCACAGAGGGTTTTAAGAGAACATTCAACCTCCTCTGGGGTGAGGGATTCCAGCGCATGAAAATTTGATGCTACCATGGGCTAGAACATCTCAGGGAAGTGGTCCGTTGCAAGGATGTTCCATAAGCTCCTTGGCTCGGATTCAGGGTTTGTCCCTTGATTTCCCCATTCATCAACTAGGGGTGGCTGAGGAACTGGTAGTGGTACTGAGGCAGACCGTTGGGACGAGAGGCTGGACTATGGAGAGTATGGAGAGAGGGATGACTGGCCCCTAAATCTTAGGATGTCCTCTGAAGAGTGTAGCGACCTGGACTCTATGGCTACAATTTCTGGATCAGGATCTTGGGCTACCGGCGATAGGCTGCGATGCTGCTCGCCTACCATTGATCCCCAGAATAGTTCTCCATGATCTCTTGTCAAGGTAGAGAACACTTCTGGTTATGACAGTGGTGATTGCATGGCCGTGATCTGTGAGGTTTCCAGATTTTCATCTTCCTGGATATATCGACGGAGGGAGGCATGAATATTATGGACCTTTCATTCTGGGAGTACTAGGTTGATGCACCTCATTCTTTCCCCAGCCCTTGACTCGGCTGAGCGAGAGGAGGGTTCCCATGCTGAGTCATATTCCACTTCAGATTCTGAGAAGTGGACATGTTTGATCTCTTTCTAGACCTTCCCATAATTATTCTTATGGTGGTGATGACCCACCTTCCTACCTCTGTGTGGCTCCTCGGGACAGGGCTGATTTCTGACATGAGGTCCTTCGACTGCACTAGTGCTTAGGCGGAGAGGGTTTCCACCTAAGTAAGTCGGGGTGCGAGGAGCACTGGGAAAAATGTCAAAGAGGACATGGGGATGACCTCCATGGATGAGGCTGGAGCGGGCAAGACATCCGCTAGAACTGGCAGAAGCATAGGGAGGACCTCCATGCTCATTTCCCTAGTGACCTCAGTATGAGGAGGATCCTTGTATCGGTCTAGCTGAACATGGGTAGAACCTCAATGTTGGGTGATAGTGAGGCGAGGGTGGCCTTCAATCCTCTGGTTGTTGAGGAAAGGAGGGCCTTCACCAGGTGCTAAGAGGACATGGGGAGTATCCCCACGTTGAAGAGAGACCAGATGTGCAATGTCCCCACACTGGTGGTTAGGGGCAGGAGGAATGACTCCATACCTAGTGTAATGGGCATGAGAGAGACCTCCGTACCGAGTGTCACTGCCATGGGGAAGACCCTCATTAGGATTGAGGGTGGCATGGGACAGATCTACATGACGAGCCTCGAAGCGGGGAAGGCCCGCGCTCTCCATGGTAGTGGTACGGGGAGGACCTCTGTACTGGGTGAAATCGCTGCGGGTTAGTTCATGGTGGCCACTTCCTATGTCAGCAACCAAGAGAGTTGACCTAGCCTGCCCGTGGGGCAGTTAGGGCCTCGATCCAGTTTGGGCATATAAGTACCCTTGCTCAGTGTATCCAAGGAATTGCTGATATGCGTCAGCGGTGTCTCGGGCCACAATAGCCATTGATGTTGATGCTCTCTGGCGGGCGTCCTCAGCTTTCTCCCGATATTGGAATTAGGTCGGATGAACTGCAGCTGGTGGTGCGGGTACATTTCTTACCTACTCCTCATCCAACAAGACCGGGCAGTGGTGCTGACGCGGTCGGGTGGGAGCCCTCACTGGGATCCCCTGGAATGAGACTTTGACCAAGATGGGTCAGACATCACCTAACTCATCAGTGTAGGTCAGGGAAGTGTCAAAGCATTCCAAGGAGAGGCTCCTGAAATGGTTATATATCGGCATGGGGAGTAGCGGCTCCCTGCGCGGCCCTCAGGGGAGGCATTGGCGATGAGGCGCAGATGCCTCCAGATCCAGGCGGGCCATATCCCATGTCGGGATTATGCCCTATTCCTCATAACGGTGCACGAGGTCGTTGATTACCCTCCACTGAATAACCTCAGATGGGGAGATGGGGTGTGGGAGCCCTAGGGCCATGGGTGTAGAGGCCGTTGCGGAAGAGGTGAAGCGACACGAGACTGCCATGTTGGTAATTCCCTTGCCCCTACATCGGTGTGCATGCGGTTATCGCATTCCGAGTGCAACAACTTGATTCTTGGGAAGTAGGAAGATTAAATCATCAGTGATGAAAGAAAAAAGGAATCGACAACCAATGTCCCAGTGCCCTTCCGTCTTCCATGACCAATAAGAGGGATCCACTCTAACAACATCACAGAACATGATGTTCGATGTTATACTACTCCAACTTCTGGGGACTTTCATGCCAGGCCCGCTATTTGCCTAGTGGGACCTGGTGCCGGATAACTATATCCAGTGACATGTCAATCCATTTATGCCTCGAGCACTACTAATCTCTAAATTGATGAGAAGAATTTCAGGTCGGGTTCACCATTTTTGTTTCCGACACTTTCACCGGGGTGCACACATCCGTCTGTGGAGGACTTATAGCTGTTTCCCCACATTCCCACTTTCCAAAGGTGGGTGACATCCATAAATATTTTAGGGATGATTTCTCCTTGATCGAAATGGGATGATGGGATATTGGTTCTTCCTTCTGTTGATTTCTCCTTGGAACTCATCTCATAGTCCGGGTCTCCCTTATAAATTTAAGACGTTGTTCGTGAAAGTCTTCCTAGCGCTATATCTTTATGGACACCAGTTAATTACACTGATTCTGTCGGGACATTCCAAGGGGTCCGGCTAGGGAAGCAACCTTCAGTGTGGGGAGTAGTCATGTTGGGAATCACTGGCATGTCTGGACGCTGGGACACTAGTTCGTCTATCTTCTGTCCCTTATTATAGAAATTCTCGAGGGTGTGGAAGCCCGATGTATCCCACATCGAATGCGGAGAATCTTATTCCATGGGCATGTATCTAAGATTTTCCTCAGCTTCTCATATTTAACAGAGGGTATGCCACATGTTTAATGTCTAGCAGAGATGGATCAGACTGATCAGAACACTGACTAGAGTGGATCATATGGGTGCAACCCCTGAAGGGAACACTGATTTTGGGGCCAACGTGTGGTTGTATTCTCAATTACAGAATGGGGAATGGGGCGGCATGATCCCACTGGGATTTGGCGGCCTGGGTAAGAACCAAGATGGATGATGGGAGGTTTTGTGAAGTGGATGGAGAATGGGACGGAATCGTCATGATGATGATGATGGTTTTGGGATTGAGCCTCAAAGAGGCTTCCTACATATCCCTATGGCAGGGAATCAAAGTCTGCGTAGTTCATCTCATGGTGGATTACCGCTGATTGAGGTTTTCAATGGATTACTGCTAGATAAGGTCATAATGACTTACCACTGATTGAGGTCACAATGGCTTACCACTGGATGAGGTCACAACTTCTTACCACTGGATGGGGTTGAACCGACTGAAGGTGGTCAGGACGACTGATGGATGGTAGAATTGAACCTTAGGGAGGCTTCTTATATACCTTTCCTTAGCAAGGATCAAAGAACTCATAGTTCAGGATGAGTTTTATGTGAAATAGCTTACTACTGACTGGGGAAAAAATGACTTACCGTTGATCGGGGTCTACAGTTTAACGTCATGCAGGATGGAGGTGAACCAACATGAAGGTGGTCAGAACGACCGAGTGTTGGGCTTGAACCATAGGGAGGTTTCCTACGTGCCTTGACTTGGAAAGGATCAAAGACCTCATAGTTCATGGTTGGGGGTGGGGCTTACACTCTAGGCTGCCTAAGGTGTTGGTGAGCTGACGTGAAGGGGGTCAGAGCGATCAATGGATGGTGGGATTGAACCTCGTGGCGACTTCCTACAGACCTTACCTTAGCAAGGATCAAAGACCTCGTAGTTCATGGTGGGTGTGGGGCTTACACTCTAGGATGCCCAAGGAGTTGGTGAACTAATGTGAGGTTGGTAGGGACCAATGGGCAGTGGGATTGAACCTCGTGGAGGCTTCCTACGTACCTTTCCTTAGTAAGGATCAAAGACCACGTAGTTTAGAATGGGTGTGGGGATTACACTCTAGGATACCCAAGGTGTTGGTGATCCAATGTGCGGATGGTTGGGACCAATGGGTGGTGGACTTGAACATTGAGGAAGCTTCCTATGTACCTTTCCTTAGCAAGGATCAAAGACCACATAGTTCAGAATGGGTGTGGGGATTACAATCTAGGCTGCCCAAGGTGTTGGTGAATCGACGTGAGGATGGTTGGGACCAATGGGTGGTGGGATTGAACCTCATGGAGGCTTCCTACATACCTTGCGTTAGCAAGGAGCAAAGACCATGTAGTTCAGAATGGGTGTAGGGATTACACTCGAGGCTTCCCAAGATGGATTTCGTGGTCGGTGCTTGATCTAATCCCATGTGAGTCATGATCAGTGTGAGAAACAAGAGACAAAAAAGACCTGAAGATCACGTCATGAAAGGTGCGTCCGTGGGAAATGTATCCAGGAATACAAGTAGTTAGCATCCCAAAGAGGAAACAAAGGCTTACGCATAGTTAGCGGCCCAAGACTTGAGATTGGGACTTACTCCAGGGTGGAGGCCCGAATGGTGACAAAGCCCAGTGGGAGTGGGATTGGGCATCTAGGAAGAGAGTAGGAGAAGGGGTGCTACCTCTTGCAAGAAAATCTAGGGGCTTACACCATGGTGGATTCCCTTTCCCCATGTAGGATGCATGGGGGGAAGTCATATTTTAATGTCATGTACTGAGGACAAAGGTGCTTGGCAGTTTAACATCCTGCAGCTCGAACGAGGTGGGTTCGCTTCACACCCCTAGGACTTACAGAACTGGTACCCTCTTCACCTTGGTGAAGGGAATGCACCAACAATGCTGTGGTTAGGGGGTGTCATGGAGTGGACCATTGGGGGGTCCACATTAGTGTGGGTATGCGAAGAAGAAATAGTTATTAGTATGCCTATGTGAAGAAGAATGAGGTGAAGCAACACAATGAGAAGTATCATCCAAGGGAATTTGAAGTTACTTCACATGAAACTAGAGGGTCGTATGAGAAAAGAGTATATGGAGAAAGTGTTTTGGGCATGGGAGGCACTAGAAAATGATGCCCAGAAGAGGGACATCATGGGCGCACAAGGAAAGAGTCTTGCACGCAAAAGGAACAGTGCATGCGAAAATGGGTCGGACCGACGCGTAATTGGGCTGCTTGCATGAAAAAGGCCTGGGTGGTGTGAAACAGAGCTACGTATTCCAATAGGGCTAGGGTGGCATGCAATCAGCCGGTGTGCGCGAAAAAAGGCCAGGGCGGTGCACAATCAGTCGGTGGGCGTGAAGTTGCCCGGGGCGGCGTAGAAAGGAGGGCGTGTAGAAGGCCTGGGCGGCGTGGAAAGGAGGGTGCACAAAGGAGGGAATTGCACGCAGAAGAAAGGATTGCACGCAATTGGAAGGAATTGGGTGCGGGGGATGGGACTTGATGGGATTTGGATGAGGATTAATCATGAGTGGTCTCGCGTAAAGGCGGATCCCAATGAAACCTGGTGAAAAAAATTCAGTACCTGAGAGACATCTTTTGTGCGCACGAGAGGTGAATTTTACACCGGAGAGACGGTTCAAATTATTTAGCCTTGAAGTCGAAGGGGAGACCTTTTATTTATAGGTGCTTGGGATCGTTGGTCCGCGTGGACAAACGAGCGCACATGAAATATTATGCATGGATACCGGAAGCACGCAAATTCAACTGCATAGGGAGGCTGCACATAAACCTCTGTTCCCACCGTCAGGGCGCGGAAAACATCTGTTCCAATGTAGAAAACTTTTGCAAATCCCGTTTTTTTTATGCTA
This sequence comes from Viscum album, assembly GCA_963277665.1. Lineage (NCBI taxonomy): Eukaryota > Viridiplantae > Streptophyta > Magnoliopsida > Santalales > Viscaceae > Viscum > Viscum album. Next base: position 347,204,458 of record OY728141.1, read on the forward strand.
TAACCATTTTTTCACGCACCTCCAATTTTTTTTTGTGCGGCCCCTCTGGGCCCCCCGTAATGGATTGCTGATTCCTAATAAGGATTCTCCTTGCCATGCTAAAACCTCCTTCAGCCTTTGAGTGTTTTTTTGTGTCTACAAAAACTGAAGAGATTTAAAAATAGGTTGTGATGAAATAAATGCATATAATTTAAATAAATCTTTATATTGTTTAAATTAAGAACCATGATCTTAGTAATCTCATTTGGATTCTTATTTAAAGTAGATGGATTTTAAAAGAGGCAGTATTTATCACAACCTCTATGTAACATTATTAAAGGATAAACAATTCATGGTACCCATCTGTGTTGATGATATCATCCTTATTATAAATAATAATTAATTATAAAAGTAATTTATAAAATTTATGGGAATATATTTTTGTGATGTTAATTATATGTTAACTCACTTATTTCTCTAGGATCCATGTTAATTAAAAGAGCAAGTAAACATATATTTCTCCCAAAAAATATGAAAAGGAGATACTGAAAATAATTAATATAAAAGACTAAAAATAATTTTCAATACTAATCATTATTGTAAAAAAATAGGAAAACATGAAGTACTAAAGTATTTGGATCCAACATTGTACTGAATAATGATTAGGGACTTTCTATACTTGATAGTGATGAGAATAGATATCATTTATACAACATTATTTAATAAAATGTTTCAATGCAAGACGAAGGAAGAACATATCACTGTAGTAAATGAATCTTTATATACTTTCAATTTACTCTTGATTATGGTTGGATATTTTATATAAGAAAATAGTGAAATTTAATGGTGTTTTCAAATATTGATTGGGCTGGATATGTTTGGGACAAAAATTACACAAGTAGAGGAGCATATTTCATTATAAATAAAAATTTTAACCAAATTTATAAAAATAATAAATCATTTATATTAGTATAGATTAAATAGAGTATATTTCTACATAAGATTTATACTCAACTAATTTGGATGAAGTAACAACTATAGGATCTTGTTGAATAAGTGAAGATGCCTATGATTATTTTTTGTGATAACAAAAGTGAAATTTAGATTATAAAGAACCAATAAAACTATATCAAATAAAAAATAATTAATTATATATAACATAATAAAATAAAATGTGAAATATAGATTTTACATGGTGTATTATCTTACAATAATCTACAAGTGGTGGTAATATTCACAAAAACATTGGCTACACTGGTATTTGAGAGACATCAGTGGAATCTCAGTGTTTAACTACCTCTAAAATTTTGAGGATTTTTGGAATATCTATTCTCTCTATTTATATTTAATTCTTAACTTGATTTTATTATTTATAACAGATCTCATACTATTTGTGTAATTTTTAAAGGTGGATAAATTAGTGACACTACATAAGGGAAATATTAACAAGTGGAATTAGTGCATAAATATTTCACAACAAGGGGGATAAAAAATATCCACACTTGAGGGGGAGAAACATGGTTAAAAAAATATATGGATATAAAATATATATAGACTAACACTCAAGAAGTTATGAAGACATGTAGAGTCATATAATATTTTTGGTTGAAAGACCATAAGGTTTAAATAAAATCATGAAAATATTTCTAGATATCTTTCTTTCTACACTGAGGATTTATCACATAGAATTCAAATAATATTTTAGGAATTCAATTAATATATTGATTTTTTGAATATGTGTTAAAATGGATTTGATTTATGATTTATAAAAAACCCAAAGGTATATAATGTTAGAACCTAGCTCATCCATGAAGAATATGTTGGAAACAAAGGTCCTCAAGATATGATATTGTTAAAGTGTGATTAAATGTTTATTTATTTTTTGGAAATATATATCATGGGATGAATTATATATATATAATATAATGATTATATTTATAAAGTTTATAGGATTTTTGGATTTTAATTTGAGAATGAAGAAAAAACCATACCACAATTATTATGATCACACTATAATGATTATAGATGGTTTTATTTAGATGGTGAAAGAAATAGTACACCATGAATTGTTTATATTACACCATGATTAATGTTTAAGAATGAATATATGATTATATTTTAGACATTACAACTCAAATATCATTCCAAAATAGGAATCCAAAAGTAGAAATTGGTTTAGGATGGTATCTACAACTTGAGAATCACAATGAAATGTGAACTTATAATTTGTGAGTGAGATAGTTTTCAAGAATAAGGACGTAGGGATATTTGTTATGTCTAAAGTATTAGTCCATAATTATAGGACTTTATTTGGTGAATAATATAGTATTATACTATAATATAATCCATTATACCATAATTCATTTATATAGATAATATTTTAGTTTTTGAAGGCCATAATTTTAGGGATACTAACTAATATTAGGCTATTATTTTTTGTTGGATTTGATAAAATATGGGCAACACAATGTGATTTTATAGATTATAAAAAATTATTAAATTTAAATTAATTTTAAAATATGGGATGTTTTTCTTGATTAATGAAATATTGCATTTTCCTTTTAATGAAGTTTTTAACGATCATTGAGGCCATTGCATGGAGAATCCAAAGGGAGAGTCTTATAGAGAATTTATTTTGAGAAAAAAATATGAAAAATTGAATAATGAGAGAATATTTATAGTAAAAAAGGATACCTTATAGATATTGGAATATTCAGAGAGTTACATAGATAATATAGAGAATATCAAAAATGATTGAGGATTTGATATATTTTTTGAAGAAGGATTTGATTAGAAACATCAATTCTAGAGTGGTATATTGATTATATATTTACACTTTCATTAAAAATGACTTGTGTGTTATATTATTTTCCTGCAAATATATAAAAATATGAAGTTTATAGATAGGATAAATGATTGACCCTTGGAAAAAATTGTTATTTGATCTAAAACATTGTAATCACAATAGTGTGTTTTTGGTTTCTTGGTATATAAAATCATCATTGGTGTATACTCCATGGATGTAGACTATTTTGGATGAACCATGTAGAAATTTTTTTATAACGGTATTTTATCTTTTATAATTATATGCTATGGATTCTTGATTTTAAATGATAGGTTTAAGTTTTCTTTCTAATATGATAGAAATATCTGTATGATGAAAAAAATTTAAACATGCTAATTCACCCCTCTTAGGATATTTTTGGGCCTTGTGGTTATAAAAACATCTCACATGGTTCAAAAATTGATATAATAAAGTAAAATCAAACAAGATATGAAAAACCTAACCATATCCAAATTTATAAACCAAACAACCACTAACCCAAAATAAGAATAAGCTAACATAACTCATACCAAAAACCAATTCCCATATCCTTTAAAAAAAGAAAACCAAAAGTGGACTATGGTTTTATAACATCTCATTTTTTATCAAAAAGGGTTAAATAAGTAAATAAAACATTGAGACCATGTTTGGAAGATATATAAGTAATATGGATATTTTTATAGCTTATTTATTCTTGTAAAATAATTGAAACTTGAGTACACATTTTTTAAAGTGTTGATTTTTTTCAATACATGATACATAGTGATCAATATGTGAAGTAAAATTATTAAAAAATGTTAAAGATATATTATAATAATCCTGAAAATATTTTATGTGTATGTAAGGTTTTTATAAATTATAATTGATGCTTGTATTTTTTAAAAGAGAAAAAAAGAGGAGAAAATCACCTTATAACCCATGATATTATAGTGAAACTTGGTGTCCTAAATAGTGATCATCCTAAATGGTATTTTTCTCACTAGATACCTAGTGGTTCCAAAAAAACTTAATGGATTACTAGAAACATGGTATATATAAATTGGTACCTAATGGTAATTATAAGTAATTGGTTTCTTGGTAGTTATAACTAGATGGTATATGGTGGTTCCTAGTAGTTACCTGATGGGGTTTTGACAAAAACATTATATATTAGTGTTTTAATGATGTGAATTAATTTTTTACATATGAGAATATCCAAATTTACCCAAGACTTCCCTTATACAAATCTATGGTGATGTAATGGTTATTAAAATATAAATGGATCAAATTTAAAGCTCAGATAAAGTTAGTTTACAGAATTTTAATGATTTTGAATTTTAATTTTGAATATTGTTATGTATAGTAAATTATCATGTGAGACGATGCATGAATTAAAAATTTAAGGGAGATAAAGAACTAAAAAAAGAGGATAAAGGCACCCAAGTGAAGATATATTCATGTAAAAACATCTTTAATTAATTTCTTTAAGTATGATTACTTTTATTTGAGGACTAAATTCATTTTTTGAAGATGTGGAGGCTTATATGGTTAGATTAGCGAAGATATGATATTAGTTTTGTTTTTAAAAGATCAAATATTTTCTTCTATATAAATAAATATCATAGATAGAAATAATAAGATATTATATTGTCCTATAAAGTGAATATTAAATAAATTATAAAGTTTTAGTGATTTATGAAGTTAAGAAATTATAAATTCACGAGTAATAGTGATTTATTCTTATATTTTTATAAATACATAGAGTTATTTTTTTATATAACGATCGAATAATAAAAAAAGAGTATATAAAATTCTTATTTATATTTGAAATTATCCTTACCATTATTTTTGTATTGGAATTAACATTATGTTTGTATAATTATTGTGTAATGTGCGAAATTATATTATCTTATTACTATCTTCATCGGATGATACTAGTGGATAATGTGATAATGGATCATACCACGTCATTCTAGGAATTTATCCATTCATTTTTATGGGGACATTATAAATGGTCATGTACATATTATTTAGTTTTATTTTTTTCCAATAAAATTGAAAATGGAAATCACATATTTAATTTATTTAATTGATAATCAAATGTTGGACATAAGTATGTAATGGTGAAAAGTTTTCTATTGATTCTCCCTCCTCTTAGTGAACTGATTGTGAAACCTTTAAAAGTGGTATTCAAGCATAGTTCAAATTAACTCTAGATATATTGAAGATGTTTGACATATGTTTGAGTAAGATTTGAGTTTTTGATTTTATATTTTTAAATAGAACATAACAATTTAGTGAATAAAAAATAAATTTAAATATTTTATTGAAAGAATTACCATTTTTGGAAATAAATTGTGTTATTTTATTTTCTATATATTATCTTGTATAAGATGAATATTATCATTTATGGATATAATTTTATTATGGTAGGTGTTTTAATTATGGGTCTTAATAAAAATAATATTGAAAATTATGGATGTGTGAGAAATTTTATATTAGATTTAATTTTAGATAAGGAATTCACTAAATTTATGGGGATTGAGACACCAAATGAAATATGGTACGATTTGAAGAATATCTATAAAGGCAACATGAAAGCAAATAATGAAAAACTATAAATTTGGAAATAAAAATTCAAAGACATTCATATTATTGAGGATGAAATAGTATATAGGTTCTTTAAAAAATATAATGAAACAATAATATTTATATTATGTTTTATAGAGACATTATATGATTCTATGATGGTTAAAATGATTCTTCTTATATTACCAGATATATTTGATACTAATTTTTTGGTGCTTGAATATTGTGATTTGAATTAATTTTTATTAGATTAATTATACAACTAATTGATTGTATACAATATGATGAAATAAAAAACCATGAATATGAAGATTAATTCTAAATAAGAAATTTATTTTATATCCTTGAAGCATGAAATGTATCATAAGAAAATCATGGGAAAAAAAGAAAATTGTAATTTGGATATTGAAATTAAAGTGAGATATCAATATCTTACAAGAATTATCTCAATAAATTTATTAAAAAGGTAAGGAAAAGTTTTTTATCATGTTACCATTAAAATTATTTAATTTTTGATATATTCATTATTTTATATGAATTTATTAAATTTGAAATGAGATGAAAGTGATAATGATGATCAGTTTTCAAAAAATATTTCTTTTCATGAAATATTTAAAATCAATTATGTTGAAGTTTTATTATAAATATTAAGAAATAAATTATTAAAGGATGAAGAAAATAAATTATTAAAGGATGAAGAAAATAAATTTCATATCAAATATATATGAATAAAAATATAGTTAAAGTGATTATGGTGAAACAACATCAAGTGTATATGATGTAATTTTTTTGATTATAAAATTCAATGTTAAAGAGATCATTTGTAATTGTGATGAAAGTATAAATTGAGAAGAATATGGAATTAATATTAAAACATGAATTAAAGGAATGTATATAAAAGTTATTAATGTTATATACTGAGAATAAGAATTTAATGAAAGTTTCATAAACATCCAATGATATTGATTCTGTCCATGTTCAGAAAATAAATTTTATTAAAAGAAGTTAAATTTTTTAAAGTGTCAATTCACAAGGATAAGAAAATTAAAGAAAATATAAATGATAAGATTAAGTAAAAGTAAATTTAACTTCAAATCACTCATCAATGGTTTTTTATCCTAAGAATTATATGAAGAACATCATGTTTGATATTGAAAATTTTATATAAGAAATTTGAGAAAATATAAAGAGTTATGAGATAGTTGTTAAAAAATAAAATAATATAAATAATTATATAAATAATAAAATATCTTATTAAGTGGGTCAAAAAATATTTTTATTTATGTAATAAAATGATACAAATCATTCTAAGATAAATGAAGTCAAAATTTTGGCCTCCAAAATGGGATTTTAGAAATCATCCAAATCAATAAAAAAAATGAATATGAAAAATGTACTTTATCTCATTTATTTATGAATTAACTTAGATAATTTTACATTTTTATAAAATAAAATTATAGGGATCTTGGGATATTCCAGAATGATAGATTAAATTCATAAAATAAATATTGTTATTTATTAAATAAATCCCTATTAGATAATGTGGATGAAAATAAGATTAATAAATTCAAATAAAATTCATAAAATACCATCATTTTATATGGGTAAAGTTAATTTTAAATCCCAAAATAAAATTGAGTTATTGAAAAGAAGAATAGGAATTTTTTGAAAATGGATTAAACTACATATTGGTGGATCATAATATGTCACATTTATTTAGGATATTTTGAAGTTTATGTATCATCAAAGTTAAAGGTTATAATAATGAGAAAGTTCATGAATTCTAGAGTTGAATTTTTTTAGTAAATCCTCTAAATAGAAGAGGCTATTGATTTTATAAAAAAACTTGGAAATATCTTTGATAAATAAATTTTAAAATTTATTATACACTATTTTTATGATTTTGGAAAATAAGGAATGTCCTGAGAAGATAAAGAAAAAGATATAGAGTTATTTTCCTAACAAGATGGATGTTCTAGAAATGATATGATGTTTAAAGTGATGTGAAAGGTTAAAGAAATGATTTAGCTATATCAAGTGATTAGGAATATACCATCTTTGTACATTTGAAATTGAGAAATAAAATTTTAGCTTGAAAAATTATTGGATAACATGATATATTTATTCAAACAAGAAGTTCATTAAGGATGACATATCATAACTCCTTTATGTCTAAGTTAATTTGAGGAATGTGGATTATTATTTGAAACTTAAAAAATTTATTTAACTTATGAATGAATAATTAAATTTAATATATAATAATAAAAATTTGGAGTTGGTTCCTAATATAAATGACAAAAATTTATTATAATAAATTAGGTATTATAAAAAAACTAATTGAGAAGGGATAAGAGGAAAGAAACAAGGTAATTTTAGTGTGTTATGGTTATTATTAAGTAGATGGAGTTGATTTTAATGATAGATGTTATTTAGTTTTAAGTCTTGTAATAATTAGAATATTCTTTTTTATATCTTCTCAAAATATATACAAGATATTTAAAATGGATGTTAAGTTGGTTTTTCTCAATGGAGTGCTTGAAAAAGTTAAAAATTGAATAACCCAACAGTTTTCTTCATGGAATTAATGAAAGGTATAAATGTGATTTTAATAGGGTGTTATATAGGTTAAAAGAATCCTTATTTTCAAGACATTAGAATTTGGATACTTGTTTAAAGTTACTAAAAGTAGAGAAGGGAATAGTAGACAATTGTATATTGGTTGGAAAATGTAAAGACATAAGAGGGGTGGGGGTGAATTGTGTCCTTTTTAAAACACTCATATAAATTAAAATTAATCTCCTATTAAGGGGTGATGTAGTATTATTTTCATAAAATAGATTGAGTAATGGAAAAACATAGAAGAAGAACATATTAATTTTTGTAGTGGTTCATGGAATAAAGATACCCCAATCCACTCCACCAACACTCTCTTCACGAGGTTGATTATTTTAACTAATTAGTTTCTTTTTCCAGGGACCACTATAATTGAGTACAAGATTTTGACACCTTAAAACAAGTCAAGTTATTTTATAGGAAACCCTGATAGCCAAAACTTAGTTCATGAAGGTGACACTCCACCATGACTGAGTATAAGGAATTGACACTCCAATGTAAAATATAAGGTGTCTTTTGAATAAAAAATACATCTCATAGTTATAGTGTAAATTTATAGATGATACATCATCTTCTTTATAGAATAGCATCTTTAAGTAAAAATAATATTCAAAATGATCCTTATTGTAGAAGATATTCAAATAAATATAACAATAAAATAATAACCTTTCACTGGAGGAGGATAAAAAACAACAGTATATCATTACATTTATGTCTCCAAAGTATAATCCTAAAAGATTTGAAAAATGAATTTAGATAATAAACAAGATATCAAAACATATTAAATGGATACAAAAATTTATCCTCTATAAAAAGATAAATCTAATGAAAAAAAAGTTGGATATTTGATTGTCAATATTCTTGAAAAAGAAGATCATTCTAATTTAGAAAACACCAAAACTTTGAAACCAAAAATATCTTCTCAATATTGTATCTTGTAACATAATAAATCCATTGAGAATAAATAAAAAAATTGTCTTGATATTATTCAATTTTTTTTGGAAATATCACTAGATAAATTGATATATTCAAAAATGCTTAGTATGCTCAAAATTTTAATTAAAATCACTACTAAAAATGTAACTGCCCTTAGAAATAGGGATGATTTTATCTATTGATTACAATCCTTTGAATTAGTTTTTGAATAGATTTTAATGAGATATTTATTCTAGAAAAAACATTTTTAAAATCTCAGAAAATATCTTGAAATCAAATTCCATTGGTGAATGCTTAAAACATAGGGATTTATCTATGTACGGATTCTTCAAAAGTATATTTCAAAACATACCACTAATTCTGAACATCAAGATTACTAACTATATATTAGAAACTTGTATGTAGGTGTTTTCACAAAATTTTGGTTCCCAATCCAAATATTTAGCTTAAACATAGGGTCTAAAAGTAGCATTACTTATTTAAAGTTAGGTTCCCAAACCTAACATTCGCCTCAAATTTTGGGTTCAAAACAGTGATTCCAAAATCCTTAGAAAACATCCAAAATACTTAGAAAAAATCAATCCAATTACTTCCATAATTTTAGAGAAAATTAATGTCTTAATAAATATAATCCTGAAATTTAGTTATTTTAACTTTATTAGTAAAATATACGAGGGTGTTTTTGAGAAAAAAAATAAATGAGAAAATAAATGAAATTATTGGATCAACATTCATATACCCAATAATATCCCCATTTTTTATAATTACAAAACACATAAAAATATAAATACTGAAATATTGGTTTTAATTAATTGATTAAACAAATAACGATTTATAAAATCAAATAGAAGAATATTTAGTTTATCTAATATTATTTTAGAATTATAAATAAATAAGAACAATTATAATAAAACACAATAGTTAGTTTAAATGTTGTGTTTATCCAAATTTATCCCCACTAAATAATAATAGTTAACAAAAATATTGTGTTTATAAAAATTTCTACACCTCTGTGATATAAAAATAAAAGTAGAGATAAAGATTAAAAATACATTTAATGTTTTACAAAAATTATTAGTGAATGTTTTTTTCATCTAAAGATAAATTTATCCTTAAAAATCAATAGGCTATGAAACATAAAATTATAGAAAACAATAAATAAGGAAAATAGAAAACATATTATAAACAAGAGAATTTGTTTCCACTAAATGTCTCTTATTAAAAAAATGTTTGTCTCAAGGGTTTTAACAGATAAGGGGCAAGATGAAGAGGTGTTTTAGATTTAGGATCTTTTGAGGATGAGGATTTAGTGGTCATGGAACCTATGACCATTTGATGCACTACTTTTAGTTCCTCCAACAATAGATCAAAATTTATATTCATTAGAATTTCCCATTGCTACATCAAAAAATTTGATTCCTAAAAAATCTTGAGAACTTACACTATATTCACCTTGAGAAGATTTTGAACTAATTCACATTTCTGTACATAATTTTCCATTATATCATATAACAGATTGAACAGATTTCAAACACTTATCTCTTTAGATTTCATCCTTTTAATAAGCTCTTTATTATTATTTAAATGAGTATATAGTGGAATACTATCACACTGTAAACATTCATTTTTTTCATTAATGATATAAAAAATTATATTAAGATACTCAAACCTCATTATCAAATAGAGATATGGTGTTTAACTTGATGTAGAAGCTCTGTCTTGTATTGAACTATCACTCACCGACTCAAAGTGGATTCCCAAAAAATTCTTCAGATATCCAAAGTTAGATTTAGATATCGAATCACTTATGATACCAAATTGATTATACATTTCGATTTTAAATGTATTAAAATATCTTTTTGAAATAAAACTTTCTTTTAAAATTTTGAAACTAAGGTAAAATAGATCCAAATTATATTTTTGGAATAGAATAATTTTTTTAAATCTTTAATATTCTTTTTATAAAATTCAAGTTCTCCCTTCAAAATATCAGCCTCAAATTTCTTTTTATTAAACTTATAAACCATGTTCATAATAAATGTGAGAGTCCTTTCTTTAAAATAATCATCAAAATATGATGATGTCTGAGTAGGTAAAAAAAAGGCTCAATAACTTCAACTATTTATAGTAATTTTACTTAAAACTCTTCACTAGATGGAGAGGGTATATTTATAATAACATTAGTTCCATAACTAGATTTAACTTTAAAAGTCCTTCCCAAGGCCTCAATAAGTGACAATATTTGATCCTCGATCAGATTAGTTGTTTTTTATAATGTCCCACTTATATGCTCATAAAAATGATCTCCCTCATCATTTACTTCTTTATTTTTTTTGAGAACCTAAAGAATGGGTGGTTTCTTGAACATGTTATTCTTCACCTTGAACAAACTATTCTATTATTTCTTCAACCAGTGAAATGTGTACATATGTTCTTACAATAAATTCTTTTACTCTTTATATAACACCATCTGCCTCCATTATTTTTCAATAATTGGTGTGGGTATATTTACTTCTTTAACAATAGTAACTAAAACCTGATCAACTAGTACTTCTTTTATTCTTGGTCTTAAAAAAAGAACCAAATCAATATCCATTTCTATAGAAGGATCTTTATATATTATAGGGAATTTAAGAATCCTACTACCCTAAAAGAGATATTCTCATCCATTTTTTCCTCCTCTTTGTAGTGATTGTAATGCTGGCAGTTCCAATAGAAGCAGCTTCTAAACCTCCAACTCCTTTAATTCCAGATTAACTAACTTCCCCAATCGTTCTTTTTTATGAACCATAAAATTTTGGACTTTTATTCTCCTCATAAGAATGAAATTTAGATGGATATTCATCTTTGACTCCAATAGGAATCTACTTACCTTTGGTTATATTCTAGAAAAATATAATTTTTATGAGTGTTCCAATAGATAGAATATTACTATGGTGACATAGGATTCTTTTTTGGATGTCACAGATCATACCTTTCTTATAAATAAAAATCAATTATTTTCTTCTATAAGGATAGAAAGAAATAATTTCATCTACCTAAAAATAATAATCCATGTATCTCCACATAAATATACTAAAATTAAATTTTATGGCACTCAACATCAAGAAAATATCATATCAGGAATTGTTTTTCTCCAACTCTTCTATTATTGGAACTATTTCAATCTAAATGAACTTAACCAACACCTTTTTACTTTCCTCTAGATCCTTCATGAATATATTTATAATTTGGGAGGTCTCGAACAAAAAAGTCATTATGTCATTTTACTTATAGACATTCTACCCTATTCACCTTAAGCTAATGTGAAACCCACCTTTGTGGGGGAATTTAAAAATATGAGCAAGATTAACTGAAGAAATAAAAAATCCATTATCATTTAACTTTGAGGAAATTAAATCCTAGGAATCTAAAAAACTGAACTGTTCATTTTAATAGGACTATTACACTTCCATTTTGAAAATATACTATATATTTTCTCCATTGAACATGCACTCCAGTCCTTACAAGATTAGGTCATACTTTAGTAGGATATTTTTATAGAAAAAAATTTCAAAATTTAGCAATTTTCCTTGAATAACTATTATTTTAAACTAGAAATTCGTCTTTGAACTTCTTAGACCAGGTTCATTAATTTTGTTTTTGGCCATTGATAGAATCAGATGGTTTGAGGTTAGAAAATTGGGTTTGAGAGAGAGATTTAAAAATAGGAAGGTTGAAAGGGTGTGAGATTATTGGTAGGAGAGAGAATAATATTATGTTTATGGTTTTAGATCAGTGTTTTGGTTTCTCAAGATAAATTTTACATTGTAACGATTTTAGTTTTTTTTTAAAATTGAAAAGAAAATTTTACAAAAAATAAAATATTCAAATGAAAACCTAAAACTCACAAATTTAAATAAATGAATAACAACTTAAATAGATATTCTAATGAAAATTAATAAATTAAACAAATATTAAAAATAAATTATAGTTTTATTTAAAATTAAATAAACCCATCTCCCCTTTAATAAAATCAATAATTATAGTGGGAAGTAATTATATGAAAGTATCTGCAAGCTGATAATTAGTATTTACAAATTATAAAGTTATATCCCATTTTAGACATAATCTCTAATAAAGTGATGTCTAAGATCAAAATCCTTAGTCATAGAGTGACTCACATGATTTTTTGAAATATTAATAGCACTAGTATTATCACATAAAATAGGAATATGATTAGATTTAAGTCCAAATTACAAGAGAGTGTGTTTCATCTAAAACACTTGTGCATGGAAAATGCCTATAGAAATATATTATACCTCAACTATTGATGATACAACTAAATTTTTATTCTTACTAGACCATAAAACTAGGGAATTTCCTAAAAGTTAAAAAGTACATGAGGTGATATTTCTATCAAACCTACACCCTCGAAAGTTAGCATATAATTATGACTTTAAATTAAAATCATAATTTTTTTATAAATAAAATATAGAAAAATAGTTACATATAAATACTTAAAAATTATTTTAACAGTATTAATGTGTAATTTCATGGGATTTTATTGAAATATAGCATGAATAAAAATATAAAACATAATTCCTGGTCTAATAGTAGTAAGATATAACAAAATATTAAGTATACCTCAGTATAACTTATTGTCCATTGATTTTTAGCTTCGTCCAAGTAATTTTTACATTTGTATAGATGTGATTTTCATAAATCTTACTATTTTCAAGTCCAAAATATTTCAATAAATAAATAAAATATTTAATTTAATTCAAAAAATGTCCAATTTATTTTCATAAATTTGAAAACCAAGAATGAAATTTAGTTCTTCCATTACTCTCATTTAAATTTATCTTTCGTAAGTTGTAAAAAGTTATTAAAAAACGTTTATTAGTTGAACCAAAAATAAAATCATCTAAATATATTTGTAGTAATAGAATATAAGGATTTTTTTCTTGAAACAATTAGGCTATGCTAATCCCACTAAAAAACCATTTTTCAATAGAAATGAATTCCACCTTTCTTACCAAGCTCATGGTACTTTTTTAAAGTATATATAAAGATTTATTATGTTTGAAATACTTTTATAGATGTGTTTTTTCAAAACATAGATGTTTCTCAACATTAAATTTCGTCACTAAATAGCCATTTGAAAAATAATATTTCACATCGATATGATATAATTTAAAATTTATATGCGATATATATGATAATAAGATTATAATGGATTCTAGTCTAGAAACTAGAGAAAAACTTTCCCCATAATCTATTCCTTTCTCTTGGTTATATCCCTTAGAAAATATTTTAGCCTTATTCCTAGTGATTATACATTTATTATATTACTTATTTCTAAAGATCCATTTGGTTCCTATTACTGGATTATTTGAGGAATTATCAACTAATTCCAAAATTTTATTTCTCTTAAACTAGATTAGTTATTCCTGAATAGATATCATCCAAATATTACCTTTTAAGGTTTCTTCTACAGATTTAGAGTTCATGTTGGGATATAAAGGTAGAGAAATATGATATATTTCCTATATTTCTTATAATCATAACACTTTTATCTAGGTCTCCTATAATAGTCTCTAAAGGGATTTCTTTTAAGGTTTTAAGTTGTATAGAAAAGTTTATTTTAGGTTCCTCAATTTAATTTTCTTCTAAATAGGGTTGAATATCATCATATTCTTTTTTAATTACAAACACAAATTTAGAAGATTTAATTCTCAAGTTATTCAAATAAATAAAGACTTCATCTATTTGAATTTTTTGTGATAAAATGGATCACTTTCATCAAACTTCATAGGGAAATATTATTCAATTATCCTTGAATTTTTATTAAACACTATAAAATATTTATAATTAGAAGAATATCTAACAAATATACATTCATCTACCTTTGAATCAAACTTAACAAGGTTAAAATGAGTATTAATGATTTACACCTTTCTTCTAAAAACTTTAAAGTATATAACTTTTTTTTCTATTATTCCATAACTCATGGGGTGTATCTTTAATAAAGGGAATTATAAAAAATATATTCATGATACGGAATTATTTTTGATAAAATTCTACCTAAAAAAATGTTGGAGGAGTGTATTCATTCAATATAGTTATTTTTATTTCTTTATCTCTTATTTTTATAAATCAATTTTGTTTATGTTTTCTTTGAGTATAGAAAGTATATTTAATACCAAAGTTTAAGAAAAATAATTAAATTAATGATTATCAAACTCTCCTACACGATCACTTCTTAATGAAATTATTTTAAAAAATGTTTCATTTTAAAAAACTTTTCAAAAAATCACCAAAACTGAAAAAGTTTCAATTTTAAATTTTATAAAATAAACCTAGTCAAATCTAGAAGAATCATAAAAAAATAACAACCCCCCTAAGATTACTAATATTAAGGGTTCAAACAAATCCATATGGATATGTTCTAATGTTTTGGATATAGAAACTTTTTTAATATATTTAAAAGATTAATTATTTTTCTTGCCTATCTGACATGCATCACAAAATTCATTCTCATTAAACTTAAGAATGAGAATATTTGAAACTATTTTTTTCTTAGATAACTAAGATTTTAATTTTTTTTAAAATTTCCAAGTCTCCTACTATATATGAAGGGTTTATTTACTTTAATAGATAAAAATATCTCAATATATTCAAATAAGAAACAAATATCCAAAGTATAAATTTTTTTAGTTCTCAGTGCTCTAAACATAATAAATTTATCTTTAAAAATAAAGCATACATTGTTAGAAAAATAAACTAAAAAACCATCATCAAAGAGTTGAGAAATTTATATCATATTGTGACTCATCACCTTAACATAGAGAACATTATTGATTCAGATAGTTTTTTATTTCCAAATAAACTAACAATAATAATCATTCCTTTATAATTGCCTCCAAAGGAAACCGATCCTCCATCTACTACTTAATAGTTTATGGAAATTTGAAAAGTGTCCACTCATGTGTTTTGAGAAGATACTATCCATTTACCATATTGAAATATTTTCCTTAGAAATTTTCACCTATAAAAATATAAAATAAAATATTTTTCAGTATCCCAATGATATTGGGTCCAATAGTGTAAGAAAATTAAGATATAAGAAACCATATCTCTCAAATTTTTCCAAAATTTATAAAATTAACTTAAAATAATTTCTATTAATAATATATTGATTTACATTAAAAATTTGATTATTTTTGTATGCTTAATTATTAATATGATTGACTTTAATTCCATATGAGAAATAAGTTACCCTAGATATGCTGTGATTCTTGGAGAAAGGCACAAAATAGTTTATATATAACTTAGGATTTTTACCATTAATTTCAATGTCAAAATTTTCTTTTAAAAAAAATTATTTCCAAGTATTTGATTTAAGGATTATTAACCAATATTTAATATAATAATAACAATTTTAAAGGATTCTAAGTCATCTATAAATTATTTAATTCATACTTCATGTATAGTGTAGCTTGAAGCACATTTACTTAATTTATATTTCAAATAAAGGTGTTGCTTTAACATATTTTATTTTTATTTAAAACTTCATTATAAATATTTTTCAGGATTTGTGATTTTTTATAAAGGATTCATATTTCTATTAAAGTATACAGAAATATTAAGATAATTTAGTACTTGATAAACCTTTAGAATCTGAATTAAAAGAGTATCATGATAATACCACATATTTTTCCCCTTAAAGAACATATTGGATTTTTTATTTGATTTCACCTTTTCTGAATAAGATTTGAAGAGCTTCAAGAGTCTTAAAAACACTTAATATATCATTCATTTAATTTTTAACTTTTCATTCGTAATCATATTTCATTTTATATTTCTTCTCCTTATTTTCAATTTTTCACTTTTACTATTTTAGCTACATACAATCAAGTCTAATATTCCATATTTTCTCTCATTCATAGCACTGTAACTCTTTCAATTTGCAATCATTATTTATGGAATCATTATATGAATTCTTGAAGGATATTTTCTATTTATAAAATTTATTGAATCTTTTGTCTAGGTGATCATATTATTCTTCATAGTTTGAATAGATAGAATTATTCATGGATATAAAAAATTCCTTAATATTATCTTCTCTTTTAAGAGAAATAACTTTTAGAGAAGTATTTTCTCTTTTGATTATTCTGTACTCTTATAATTTACCTTACATTTCATATTCATACATCATTCATATAACAATCAATTCATTCATTTATATTTTTTTAATACGAATGGATTGTATGATTGAAGCATAGATTCCATTCCACTTTAAAGTTATAACTCTAATCACTTTCAAATCATCATCTGGTTGTGAAATTCAAGCTCCTAAGGAAGAAACACCATAAACTATTTTGATTAAACTTATATTCATTTAGGAAATTATTTCCCAATCATATATCCTGAAAGTATCAAGATTTATCTTAGTAGTGTTGCATCTATGTTTTTTTTGACATTTTTAGTTCCTTCATAATAAATAACTGTAGTTTTACACATTTCATTGGTAATATCACATTTAAAAACATTATTAAACTCATCAGGACCAAGTCCAAAAATGATAATATTCACAGCTTTTGAAATTACATAATATTTATATTCTTTGTTAGAATCCCACTTTTCTGGTTATATAGGGATTTAATAGGGTTTTATAATATTCACATAAATTTTGAATTCGAGATTTTTCCAATAGATGACCATTTGGGCTTTCCAAAATCCCTAACTTTCACCATTAATGTATGACACTCTGATAATTGACATTCCTTCAATAAGATCAACCACAGTTTTTTTATTCAAAAATATCTAAAACTAAAGTTTTCTAGAGATTAATATATTTATTCAAATATATCTCCTTTGAAACCAATTGTTGGTTGGAAATGTTAAGACACAATGGGGGTGGAGTGGGGGGGGGGGGGGGGGGGGTAGAGGGGTGGATTTTTTCATTTTAAAAAACACATGGATAAATTAAAATTAATCCCCAATTTGTGTTGTGTTACTATATTATTTTTTTAAAATATATTGAGTATTCAAAAAATAGATAATAATAATAAATTAATTTTTATGGAGGTCCAAGGTAAAAATATCCCCTTGTCTACTCCATAAAACTCTCTCCATGAGCTTGGGGGTTGTCAATAATTAAGTCATTTTTTCAGGGACCTTTACAACTGAGTATAGATAGTTGAAACCTTACAAAAAGTTAGGTTATTTTATAGTGAACCTTGAAAACCAAAAATTAGTGTGAGTAGATGACACTCCACCATGAATGAGTACAAGTAGTTGATGCTCCAATTAAAAAGATAGTATGTCTGTTGATTAACAGATTTGTCTCATAGTTACAACAACAACTAACAAATGATGGATCTTTATCTTTAGAGAATAATATATTTAATTAATTATAGTTTTTAAATTATCCTTGTTGTATAATATCTTTAAATAAATATATAAATATAGGAAAAACCTTTCACAATAGTATGATGAATAAACAAAATTAGATCATAACATGTATGTCTCCAAAGTGTAGTCATGAAATCATTTAATGAATTCAGATGATAAAAAAGATATCACAACAACTTTAGTGGATAAAAAAAATTTCTTCTCTATAAAAATATAAATCCAATGAAACCCAAATTATTATATTTGATCTTCAAGGTTCTTGAAAAATTATATCATTTTAATTAACTATACAACAACACTTTGAAATCAGAAATATCTTCTCAATATCACATCTTCTCACATAATAAATCTGTTGAGAATAAATTAGAACACATGTTTGATCATGGTCAAACATATTTTTAAATATCTCTAGATAGATAATGATATTCAAAACAATCAGCATACTTGAAATTTTAATTTAAATCTCCACAAAAATCATAAATTCCCTTATAAATAGGAATGATTTTATTCTTCTATTAATATCCTTTGAATTGGTATTTTAATATATTTTAATGAGATATTTATTCCTACAATTATTTTCCAAAATCATAGAAAATATAACAAAATAAAATCTCATAGATTAATACTTCAAATATAGATATTGCTTAGCATACAAAGTCTTACAAATTATGGTTCACAATGTACTATTGATTCAAATGTTGGGTTAACCAACCATATGTTAGATACTTGAAGGTAGGGTTCTTCATAAAATTTTGGTTCCCAATCCAAAAGTTTAGCATAAATACAGGGTAAAAAAGTATAATTTCTTATTAAAAGTGAGGTTCCCAAACCTAGAATTCTACCTAAACATATATCTTAGAATAGTGATTATAGAATCCTTAGAAAACACCTATAATACTTAGAAAAAATTCAATCCAATTACTTACTGAATATCATAGGAAATAAATGTTCCTATAAATATAATCCTAAAATTCACTTAAATTAGCTTTATTAGTAAAACATAAGAGGGTGTTTGTGAGAATCAAAATCAATGAGAAAAAATGAAAGTGTTGGATCAAAATTCCTATGCCCAATATAATTATTACATTAATAAATTCTTAAATAAATAACTCATCATTATTGTTTATGAAAATGAAATATAATTATAACACTCTGATGTGAACTACTGGGTATGATCTAGAGAGCCACATGACCTCAGGCCTGCCTCCCTATATACAAGAGTCCTTTGACTAATAGTGAGGGTCTAAGTCCATCAGTTGGGAGACAATACCCTCAGTATCTTTTCATTGTAAAAATAAAAATATAACATAATGTGATAAAATATAGAAATTATATTAGACATGAATAATCCATGTGGATGGAATAACAGTCATAAAAATAAGTAAATATGGTTCCCAATGTGGAAATACAAACACATGTATAAGATAAAGACAATAAATAAATAAATACATAGTATTTTCCTTTGGACTAAGTCCCATTACCGCTCCTAGACCTATGCTCCTTGGCTCAACTGTCAAACATAATCCACTTTCCCTTGCTCAGATCCTTATACTTTAAGTCATTAAGTGCATAGAAATTTATAAAATGGGTGTGAGTAATAAAACCCAAAAAAATACTTCTAATATATCCTTAAAAAATTTGTATATGTACAATAGGTGCATTCCATAAAAATAAAAAAAGCACAAGAAATCATAACAATCATGTATAGATCACCCGTGCGCTAAACAATCCACCCCAAGACTTGATCGTACCCACTTTAGATCCATACTAGAAGGATGGTTTGGAAATAGAAAATGGTCAAGAACTATCCACAAGTATGATTACACATCACTCAATATCCTCAAGTAATAAAGTCTAGAGTCCGACCACAAGGTCAACTACTGAACATATACTCGGTATCTACAAGGAATCGAGTTTCATCAAGTCTACTCGGTAAAGTTCTAGGTCATACTACAAGGATAAGAGGATACTACCATGTGTATGGGCCAACCATCATCATCTCCACACATCTTGTGCACTCCCCCTCTAGGGGAAATCATACCATGATGATCACCTATCATGGTATAAAGACAATATCTCTAAAGGGATGATAAATACACTTAAAAAGTTAGTTCATAATAATTCAAGCATAACATATCATCATGAGAGTATAGTAGTAACATAAAATAGTACACGTGTTATCATTAAACATGTAAACAAGCTATGTAAGGAAACTCATGGAATTAAACATAAAAATAGTTCTCATGGGCTACACACAGACCCACCCACATGCGATCACACTCAAGAATGGAAAAAAACAAGAAATCACAAGAATTAAACCATGAAAACAAGTGTATATGGGAGCCCAATATGGTAAGGAACATCCAAACTCAAGGTTATCAATGAATAAATCCCAGTTTCATGAAAGGATCAAAGACCAAACACATCGCACACCCATAGATAATGAGCTCACATGCCAAGGATGTCTATTCTGGTTCTCATTCATCAAGAAAGAGGGTTTAGTACAGAGTCTCATAAAGAAACCTTTTTAACAAGGTGATTATATAATCATGTACCTTATATTATTTTTCAATAGAGTCAAATATGAGGTATGTCTCAGGAAGGGATCCCAATTCACCAAAATCCATTATCGATCAAAGAAAGGATTGTGAATTCATAGTTCAATCTAAAATAAATCCTTAGGTCTAGAAAAAAAATCATGAATCCATTAATAATTCATAAATGGTAGGATATTGAATAAGGAATAAGGACTCACAATGATCATTCTATTAAGAATTACCAAAAAAAAGACCATTATTGAGAGTTCTATCTCTGATCAAGAGGTATTTTCATTGAAATGTTGATGTCACCACCAATATACCATGAAATCATTAATAGATTAAGTTTATATCATCAATAATCCATCAAGTAACGTTCTATTAATATTATTCAATAAAACTTACTCATTTAATGCTCATTGTCAAAGTTAGATCTTGGTTTTATCAAGAAACAACATCATCTTTCTAGATCCACCACCGATCTATGGTTAAAGGAGGAATTAATCATCAGATCATCAAGAAAAACATAGATCCAATAGAGATATATAATAATTTCACAAATAATAAGAGGAAAATAACATAGATCTAAGAAGAAAATATTGGTCAAATTCCACCAAATTGGTCAAAGTTTGATGGATCAAGGGGAGATAGGATGGAGATATTTAGAGACTAAAATGGATATCTCTAATTTTAATTAGAAACAAGGGGGGGGGGGGTCAGATTTGAGTGTTAAAGGATATAAAAAAATTAATACAATTGAAACCCATGGGGTACATTTAATATATGCTAGATTGGGAACAATGACTGACCAATGGGGTCTAATATAACCAACATACTTACTGAAACCCCATTAGCTAGATGGTGAGTTCCACTATTGAGCTGGTGGTTGTTTTCTAGACCCCTAAAGGACGATCCTCAAGCCACCAATAAAACCTTTGGTTCTTGATCCATTTTTACTAAAAATTGACCTCATAACATCCATATCATAGGAAAAACAAAATTGGAAGGAGAAATTTTATAAACATTAACATATCATACATAGAATTCAAATGAGGATGGTACAATTATATCATTCTAAAGGATTATCAACCTCGATAAGTACCTTAAAAGAATCTTCTCAAAAAACTCAGGCCACTAAGCCTATTCATCTACTTATTTCTCCCATGTCTCCTCTTGGATCTATTCATGATGCTCTAAAATCAAGACTTGTGGTTCTGTCTTCACTCGAAGGATTTTATCACACTAGTTTACCATACAAACTAGTCACTCCATGTATGACACATCATTATCTAGCTAAATATTCTCAAAGTTGATGATGTGTGTAGGATCAGAATTGTACTTCCAAATCTAAGACACATAAAACACATTGTACATACCTCACCAATGAGAAGGAATATTCAGAAAATTTTCCACTTTTCTAACTCTCTTGGTGATATCAAAGGGTCCAACATAGCATGAAATTAGTTTCCCTTGCTTCCTCAAGTGTCAGTGTCATAATGAAGGACTCACTCATAGAAAAAACCAACCACCTAAAATGAACTCCAAATTCCTCCTCATATGGTTGGAATATGAATTCTACCTACTATGAGCTATGATCAACCTATTATGGATCATCATTAACCTATCAAAGATATCGTTTACTAAAATAATCCTACAACTACTGCCTCACCAACCTCATGCCAATAGAGAAGTGAATGACATGGCCACTCATAAAGTGCCTCCTAAGGTTCTATATCAATCAAATTATAGAAACTCTTTTTGTATGTGAAATCAACCAAGGATAGGCGATTATCCAAATATTTTCTAAATTCTCGGTCACAAGCACAAAGAATATCCTCTAGTATGGGAATCGTTCACTCAGATAATCCATCTTTCTAAGGATAGTATACAGTACTCAATATTAGCTGATTCTTTAAGTCCTTCTGAAATCCCTACCAAAACCATGACATATGACATACATCTTTATCAGATACAATTCTCAAGGAAACTCTATACAATTATACTATCTCATGGACATAAATATTTCCCTTCTTATCTACTGAGTGATTATCATAGATCAATAACAAATTGAGAAACTTTATTTTGCTGATTGAAAATCACTTAGAAAACATCACGACTCCTTGGGGTCCTATTTAACCTCATCACAAATTCCATCATGACATCCTCCCACTTTCACATGGACACTGGATGTTGCTGGAGAAAACTACTAGGATGATGGTGCTTAACCTTTATCCTCTTTCAAGTAAGGCATCGTGAAACAAATCTAACAATATCCCTATTCATCCATGGACACTATAATTTCCACCTAAAGTCATGGTACATCTTTGTCACAATAGGATGTAACATACACTTATAGGAATGGAAGTATCTTATAAGATCCTCCCTGATGGATACAGGGACTAAAAATCTCCCATTTATAAGGATCACATCATTGATCTCTGATGACCACTTGGGAATTGAGTCACCTATATCTAGTTACTTCCACATCACAACACACTCTGGGATATTACCCTATCCAACCATTACCCAATC
Source organism: Viscum album (assembly GCA_963277665.1). NCBI lineage: Eukaryota > Viridiplantae > Streptophyta > Magnoliopsida > Santalales > Viscaceae > Viscum > Viscum album. The sequence goes on from OY728141.1 coordinate 347,227,846, forward strand.
CACTAGAGAAGGTTTGATCCCCAATGGATAACATGTCATCAATCCCCGATCCAATAAATAATCCTTCTTCCACTTGGCCAACAAGATTATCAGGCACCACTATTACTTAGAAGGTCTCTCACCAAGATCCTGATATATCTGTGTCTTATGGTTAAGATAATATTATATAAAGTTACCTTTCCCTAGAGAATAATTCATCTCAAAGTTGAAAATATATAGATACTATACCCAGTGCATATTCCCCAAGTTTAGTTCCTATTGTGTGAATTTATAATGAAGTCTCTTGTGCTCAATGTTGACAAAAAATCTCTCACCAAATAGATAGTGTTTCCAACACTTCAAATTGAAAAACAAATCTTCTAGATCAAAGTAATGGGTATGGTAATTATTCTCATGGGGTCACAACTAATGTTACCCTTAATCTACTAACCACTCCCTCTATATTAGTACTTCCTCAAACCATTTCCAAACATATCAATATATTTGACATTACCGATCCCTGGATCATAAATTATCAAAACTAGAGCTATATTCAACCTCTTATTCTACTAAATAAATGATGTTTCACACTGTTCTGACCACTAGAACATCACTCCCTTCTTGTTTAATTAAACCATGGGTGTTGATAAACTATAAAAGTCTTGGATAAAACATCAGTAGTATCTATCTATACATAGAAATATATTTATATCAAGCATGTTTTAGGGATGAATCCAGGATATCACCACCTTAGCATTCTCCATGTCCATGGATATAACTATTTAATAGACCACAGACCCTAAGAATTTTACCTCTTGAATCCAGAAGTTACACTTTGATATCTTGGAACAAAGATGATGTGCTAGATGTGTACTCATGACTATATAAATATGTATGCTGTGATGATCCGAGGTCAGTAAGTAGATGAGGATGTCTTCGATGAAAACCATGATGAATGAGTCAATATATGGGTGCAAGGACTTGTTCATGAGATCCATGAACACTTATGGTGCATTTTTAAATCCAAACATCATCACCAAGTACTAGTATAGACCATACTTTATCTGAAACACCATCTTTGAGATGTCCACCTCTCTAACCTACAATTGGCGATTTCCTAATAGAAGACCAGAACTGGAAAAAAACTACCATGCTCCTTATAACTGATCAAAAATTTCATCAACTCTTAGCATAAAATATATGTTCTTCACCACAATTTGGCTCAAATTATGGTAAAATATATAGAGCTAAAGACTAAAATCCACCCTCTTAGAGAACAAGATAGGTGAACCCAATGGTGAGGTACTCGACAAGATAAATCCATTCTACATCAATTCCCTAAGCTACACCTTGAGATCCTCTAACTCAGTCGGTTCCCATACAATAAGGGGGTATCAAAATGGGTTGTTCACCTAACATGAGATATATCTCAAAGAAAAATATTCTAGTAGGGGAATTCCTATGAATTATTTTGGAAACATTTATAGACAGAGGTCTATGACTGGAGGAAAAGAAGATGGGGCTAACACTGATCTAGCTAAAAAAGCCAAGCCTAATTTTTTCATGATCTTGACAAGATAACTCATTTCTGGACCAATTCTACATGCTCACTGTTCCCATTATACAATCATCCCATAATTATCTCCCTTAGGATATTTAAATTACACCCTTCTCTAATAGTAATCAATGTGATCTTGGACATTGGTCAAATGGTCAATGATGAGAATCACATTAAAAGTCTTTATCTCCAGAATCATGAAGTACCATAAATGACCATGACTGAAAATTACTATAGGAAACTCTAGTAATCAATAAAGGAAATCCATTTTCATTCCAAATGGTTTATCAAGGAAAGATAACTTATAAATTAACTTGAATAGTAAGTTAAGTCCATTAACAACTTGTGTGGATTTGAAGGGATGGGAAGCATTGGTATCAAACAAGTTATTTTATAAAGTAGATGTGATAAAAAAACATAACTCAAATAGTAAAGATACCATCACCACCATCTGTTAAAGTATGTTCCAATGTATCAACATAGTTAGAATTAGCTTCAAAACCATCTCTCTGAGATGCATGACTAGTCTGAGTCTTGTTCTGAGTTTGCTGTCGAGATCCCTAACCAAATCCCTAGGTCACAAATTTCATATGTCCTCCACCCCTATGGAACCTTATTCTCAAAGATTTAGATACAAAATATGGAAGAAACGTCATATTTCCGCACTATCAACATGAGATTTGAGGTTATATTAAGAAATTTTGATAATGTATGACTTTGCAATAGTTGTAACACTATGGAACTCCTCCTAAGGTGGATGAGGAAGACATACTCTATTCCACCTACATACCACTACCTGAATGCATGACCCTAGTATTCCTATATTTACTATTATAAGAGGATCTCATCACAGTATTAAGAGGTCCACCCACCTGAGTAAAGAAGGATAGAATAAGGACAACTGATCGATCCTCCTCCAGACCCCTATCTATAGCCAATGGCTTGCACCAAACCTTTAGGTATGTATCTCGGTCAATGTTCTAAACCTATAATCAAATGTCAGAGTGAAGATCATTATCTAGCATCATGGACTTCTATGCATTTTTCTTAGTCAAGAGAAGTGAAAAACAAAAAATATCTATGAAATCATTAGAGTATGAATATACTATAATGAACACATGCTATAGATATATGAACTCATGTGATCTCTCAAGATAAAGTATGTTGGGAAAGAATTCCTTGAAAGACAGGTTCTTGAAAGTCTCCCAGTTGAGACCCTCACATATTATAGCCTGCCCCATCACACCCCACCAAAACCTGGTGGGTTTATATAATATAAAGTCTCCCATATTAATCTATCAGTCCTCATGTGTTTCAAAAAGTTTAAATACCCCCTCATTGATGTCTATCTCATCCTCTATATATTGTGGTATTCCAGTTCCATGAAATGTTAGAGGATATTGAAGATGGAAGTCTCTAGTGTAGTTGACCATAGACTTTAGTGCCCCTCTTCGCCATACAAGAAAAAGTGGAAGGAAACTTTGATGGAGTGTAATTTATTCTTATTATATAGGAGTTCATACAAGATCATGCTTTTATCACCCTCCTATGCAACAAGTAGTGGAATAGGGGAATCCCCCCTAAAGGGAGTACCCTGAGCCACATAAGATAATGGTCTTATCATTATTTTACGATGAAGCATCTTTTATAACATAAAGGAAAAAATTTAAGATATTTAAGATAGATCTTAATCAGTCTAAGGGATCATACAAAGATTTTCCTATGAGTCTACCCATAATCCAAGGTACAACCCCTTCAACACTAACCAAGGTTTCCATTCGTAAATGTTAGTCACAATCATATATATACAAGCATAATATCATGCTCAAGTTCTAATAATTAATTCTAACATGGATATGTCACAACAACAAGGAAAAATAGATATATCACACAATATAGTACTAGTATATCCCGAATATATAACTGAAATCAATGAATTAAATTTAAGAACTAATATGAAATACTATAATAGGTTTATATTTTTCATGTAATCCTACATTCCTAGGCATAAAAAACCAAAATCTAATAAATCTATAACAAAAATCTCATTAATGGTAACTCAAAGGATAATTACACATATTCCAACTAGGCTTATGGAAACTCTCCCACCCAATTCTCACACAACTATCCCCTCTAAAGTATGTTCTAGCACTATTCCTTGATCCATTATCCTCATCTCAACTATCTGCAATGGGCCCCTTTCCCTTGCTCAGATCCCTATACACGAATCCTGAATGCACATCAAAATTCCTTTATTAGGGTTGAATAATAAAACATAGTTGGACTCCATTAATTTACCCCTAAAAAATACTCCCATTTATAATAGGTGTATTCCACGACAATAATAAATGAATAAGAAATCATAAAAAAGGTATTGAGTAGAAGTGTGCTAATGAATCCACCATTAGATTCAGTGGTAACTACTTTGGCTCCATGCTAAAAGAATGGTATGGAAGTCGTAAATTATAAATAATTAGACATAAGTCTAGTGATATGTCACTTAACATCCTCAAAAAACTGAACCTTGAGTCAGGAAACAAGGATGACTAGAGAACATGTACGTGATATCCATATGGTGTCAAGTTTTTGTAAGTCAACTCAGTTTCCACAAGGCATTAAGTTCTGCTCCAAGCCACAAGGATAACATTCTACTACAATATGTAAGGGTCCACCCTTATTATCACTGCACTTCATACACACTCCCTCTCTAGGGTTAATCATACCATGATGTTCACCTATCAAAATACCAAGAAAATTCCTAAAAAGGAAAGGTAAATACAAAAAATAATTTGGATAATAATAAGGAAATCATAACATTTCATCATGAGAATATATTAGCTATTAAGTCCCAACTAGGATAGATGTATCTCTAAGAGGGGGAGGTGGTGAATTATTAATATCTTTTTCTTTTAAGTTTCCATTATTTTGAAACAAAATTTTCCTCTTATTAAATATTTATCACTTTTTTGAATTCAAAAGAATCACACATCCACATGAACATAGATATTTACAAGGTTCACTACTCAATAAGAGTAGCTACATCCATGGCATGGTTTGGAAACAATCCAATACCACACAATCCACTAGAAAACAATCCTTTTATGTTTATATAAGAATTAATATACACCCTTACATTTATAGCACTATTATCAATATAATAGTGCATGAGATTCTTCTAGAATGAATGATGTAAAAAATATTTATGTAACAAGTTTATAAACTTTCATTAGTAGGTTAAAAACATGTTACTTTGCTTCCTTATCAACTTCACCTAGAATTATTCTTTAAAACCCACTTCTTCACTTTACTACCCAACAATATGTATAAAAAACTTTCTAGAATTCATACAAAAACTTATTCCAATGGATCTGTCCAATTCTTCTATCATATTGTTCAGTACAGAAAAAAGATAAGAAAATAATACCCTAGAAACAATTCTGAATCACTTCAACTTTCCCTGGAAATATGCATTCAATTTCTCTATTCGATTTAGTAACTCTAGATAATATTCTTTCTTGTGATCCTTCTATACAGTAAACTTCCTTAGGTTCACTCTATCTAGAGACATATTATTTCTTCCAAAACTTTCAGTGATCTCTCTATAAATTCTCATGTGAATAGTAAAAGTGTCAGAAAGTATAATGCACTTACTTCCATTTATAGAAGATCCAAAAGTGATTTGGGAGGGATTCTGAAAAACTTTTCCAGATCAACCAAATTTACAAAACATAAATTTTCTTTTCCATTTTGACTCCAACTTGGACTCCATTAGCACTTCTGAACTCTTCTCAATTCTTCTCAAGTCTTACTGAATATTCTCACAACTTCAACCGGCTTTGAACTTTCTAACCATTATTTTTTTCCAATTATAAGAACCCATATCTTCATTTTATGTATGGATCTTGATTTTGGATTTTTTAAGGAAAAAGGAAGAAATGAAACTTTTTTTTCTAAGTACATGAAATGTACCTCTGTGTACACGCCGTGTACTCGATTGCCACGTACAGTCGCGTACTAGTCATGTAATGGCTGAGTACATGGCCATGTGGTGACATTGAATACCACTTAATCTGGGTGATGGTTGAGGATAATATAGAGTGTGTAGTTTAAATGAACACACCGTATAATTTTATTTTTATTTGATATATCAGATTATGGTCATGTCTCATTTCCATAAACTACATCTTCTTCTCGTGTTTCGTACAGGAGCACTCGGGAATAATAAACAAAGATCAAACCCCTTATTATCTATTTGAGCTCTGACCGAGACACCATTGAGTGCATTGGAGTCCCACCAGTGAGTTCTCAAATACTCTAGATCCCTTCATCCTGATTCTTCCTCTCTCACGAGTTATTCAAGGTTGGGAATTTTTCACCTTTTTGTAGATCTATGCTGATCTAGTCCAATTCAAGAGATTCCATTCAAGTATATTGATCGTATGACATTGAGGTAGGTGGTTTGTTCCTTTATTGTGTTGTCTTGGATTATACATGCTTAAGGTTCCGCATACCCACCTTTACGGTATTTTTTGATTTGGAATTTAACCCTATATATCACCTAATATGGTTTATTTAATTGATAAAGGGTAGTTTCTTATGCAAAAATTTATATACCTTTTTTATGGGACACCCATGGGTGTGTTTCCCTTGTTTGACTATTTTCTAACTATTTATTCTAGGATTCCTGTTAGTCTTACCTTGTTTCTCATGCCTTTCTTTGTTAGGATGAAGTTGATTATTATGTGAGATGCCTGAGATATGCTTTTCAAAATTATGAACAAGGGGAATTGACTGTGAGAGATTACCGAGGGAGGGTCATTTATTAATGTTTTATAGAAATGTTGAACCAGGGGTATTGACTGTGAGAGCTGCTAGGTGGTCATCGACCTAGGGGTTAGACAATGATAGATTTCCCAAGTGGTTGTTTATAGTTGTTTATAGTATATATACCAAAGGGTTTAGACCATGAGATCTTTCCCAAGTGATTGTTTATAATTATTTGATAGTATATTAGAACAAAGGGGTTTGGATGCGATAAATTTCTTAGAGGGTCATTATTAAATGAATTGTTTTTATGTTATACTAGGGGGATTAGATTGTGAGAAATTTCCCAAAGTTTCGTTGTTGAATAATTGAATGATTGTGAAGTGTGTTCCAAGACAAAGAATAAGCTTGAATTCTGTCGTACTTGTTTTGTTCAGATGGTCTTATAAGACATCTATTTTGTTAATTTCACAGGGGATATAGAGCTTAGGCTAGAACACAAGGTTTATATGATTCAATGGTTTGAATAATAAATGAAAATTGATGTAATTGAAAACTATAGGATTGTTTACTTTTGAGTACTTCCTAGTTTATTGCTTCATTTCTGTATATTGCTAGATATATATATTCACTGATAGTTAGGAATAGTTATTTTGGTGGTTGCCAACTAGGATTCATCTCACACCCTATTTGAATCATGCTTTGGACCCAAATAGATTATATGATTACATGTATATATAAGGGAAAGCGCACTTGTTCATCAGGTACTTGATTGCTGTTGGATTTAGAGAGCATGAGACCAAGATGAGGCCTGTGTTGCTATTGGTGTTTACTTTATTTTCTGTACTTTGATTTCTGTATTATATTTCCAGAATTTTGACTTGTTTGTATCCTTTATTAGACACATGTGAAATTCATCATATATATATTTTGTGTCTTTGTTGTATTTACTTTCAGTATTCTGTTTGCTTTTGTTGGTTTTATTGTTTCTGCTATTGTTTACTATTTGTCTTCTACTATGTATACTCTGCCAATGAGGGAATAGTTTCCCCAATATCACACCTTGTCCCTTGCTTCTAGTCAGTAGCCTATGTAATTTGGGGAAACACACTTGAGGTCATGTGACCAATCAGGTTTGGGACACCTTTGAGCGGCACTCGAATCCTGAATGTTATAAAGTAGTATAAAAGGGAATGTTTTTTTTCTAGTTGTATTACTATTTGGAAACATTATAATGGGAGATGAATGAAATGGAGTTTGGTAATTAGCTATTTATTCACACTCAAATTTACCCAATAGAAGATGGTAGGATGGTCCTTGTAGTCTAGCTTGGGTTGTCGAATCCTCAGAGACCTAAGAAGTACATACAGACACATACATTCTATGGATTGTTTTTGGCTATGAAGTTCCCAAATTGGGTTTATTTAAGATGGTTTTAAAGTATCAGTAACATATTTAAGTTAGTTCAAATTAAGGTAATGAGTTGATCCTAGGTTATCGCTCGGGGTGGATTGGATGAATTCCTTTTTAATGATTTCAATTTTTTATATTTGAGATGTGTTCATTTTAGAAGATCAAAAACAATCATCACTTACTAGTTTAATTCCAACACACCCTAATACTAATCACCTATACGCTTGAAGGATCAAAGTTTTGATCACTCCAAGGTAAAGGTTCGTATTAGCACTTGAAATGTGTGACCTTAAATTCAGTAAGGATGAAGAGGTTTTAAAATAATCAAATAAAAATCTCATTTAAAGGAAGTGATTAGCCATTAATGGAGTGAGAAATAACATCCAATCCATCACCTTTATACTCCCTTGTATGAATCCATAAAATATTTATCCCTCCATTGATGACATGTCTTCAATGGAAGTAGGAAGTAGACTTACGAGGGTGGAATTGAAGAAGTAAAAACAACAACAAAAATCGATCACTCTACCGTTGTGTGATAAATATCACAAAGTATGGTGTGAATAAATTCACAACATGAACCAAAAGTATCAACGTGATATGTATAATAATATAATAAGATTAATGAAAGAATTTTTATTAAGAAACTAAGGTGAATTAAACAACTTACATGAGAAAGAAATGCGATTACAAACACAAAGCGACAACATAACACTACAATGAAACCAAGCACCAAATATCCTCAAATAATCCACCACCATTGCCTTAAATAGGAATTTTGGGAGCCTTGTGTCGAGATCCCAATAGTACAAAATATTCCACTTGAGTATGGTAGGCCCAGGGTGGTGGAAAGTAAGGAAGAGGAGACCTTTCCACCCTTGACCCGAGGTGGTATCCAGCTTGCTTCCACCGAATATAAGAATCTGAATAGCCTTCTATATGGCCTAATTGGAGTGGGACATATAAGAATAAAATTAATCTACTGATGTCCTCTAGCGGTATGAAAAGTTTCATCCCAAAATAGTTTATGGTTTACGAGATATGTGTAACATGGTGGGATGTTTTTCTGGGACTTACATTCTGGCCCGAAATTTTATCTCTAAATTGGGATGCCTTAATAACCAAAATTGAGGCAGAATTAGCACTGGCTTCTGAATAATTATTTGTTCTTATATATGTCTTCTATAATTCCATGAAATTTGGGCTTAATTGGGCCTGTATGTTGGGCCCCAAATTCTCATCAGTGGGATAGTGTCCAATCTGCCTTTTCCAGAATTATTTGCATGAAATCCCATTTTGCTGGTCCTCCAATGTGAATCTTCCAACACTCCATAAGTATGAATTGTTTACAATATAATTATAAACCTGAAAATTAAATATGAAAATAAAATCAAGATCATTTTTTACTTTAAATGATGTTAAAAAATGTACCACATAATAGTACATTTTAAGAAGGAATTACAAACATAATGTGAAATGATGTTCAAAGTGTAAAATGAACTAAAATGGGGTTTATGAATAATAAAGCACATGGAGATTATATATATATTAAAAATGAATATTATCCTCATTTAGTGGATAATCAGCCATTCCCAGGAGTAGCTACCCTGTGTATAGGAAAAATTCAAATTACCTCAAATTGAATTGTAATTTTTTTGGATCTTGAACTATTACAGTTGTTTGATTTCACCGTTGGGTGACACACTTGATTTGTGTTTTTATTATTGATATAATTGTGGTTTTATTTTGTTGCAACCCAATGAGATGAGGGTATTCCATCTCATGAATCTTATAGGCACTTGCTATAGGTCACATGTCTCGCATTCTTATCATGTCATTTAGGATGAATTATTGATTGCATGTTGTTGTTATAGATATTGTTCTAGATTTGAATGCTGTTTTGATAGATGATGTGATAAAAATACCTAATATTTTTATAGGGTATTAGAATATGTAAAGTTCATTTGGATATACACCAAGATTTGGTCCCTGAGGTGTTATGATCCCTCTTAGATCAGAATTTGGTGGATCATGTTTGAACTTTAATTTAATTCTGTTAAGATATGAGATGAATAATGATGCCAAAAATTGATTCTTGGGGAGTATGGGCTCTCATAGATAATAACTTGGCATTCCTTGACCAAAATTTAAGATTTTAGGGGGTTTTGGAGAAGTTTTAGAGGCTTACTATCCAGAAAAACCATTAAACTTGCAACATGATGTTATGAACACACACCATGTGTTATTATATTCTGGAAGAAATAAATATTATTAAGTAAATTCCATGTACCATATGTAAAATCTATGTAGTTTTTGAGCCTGTGAATGACTGTGTGAGCAGACACACAAGGTTGGTAAACTTTTGGTTGAACACGCCGTGTACTTGGAGTACACGTCATATGTAATCGACAATGTATCCGGATATGTGACTTACAACACTAGTGGATGATTTTTTTGTTTTTCTACATGATGTGTCTTGTAACACCCCAATATTTCATAGTAAGTTATTTTTTTAAATTAATTCAATAGCTAGTGAAACACGCAACACTGAATTCGAGCACACCATGACTTACCAAACTAACAGTTCAAAAAATGGTTATGAATAGTATTAATTGAATTTTGAATTTTATATACTCCATATAATTTTAACATCTATATTATGTGTTTCTTAGACATAATATTAGAACAAATTCATTTTTTCAGATAAAAGAAGTATTTTTCAAAAAATGCAATTTTATCGCGTTTTAATGCCGAACCCTTTATAAATTCAATATTTGAAACTTTTATATATTTAATTTGAAAAAATAAACTTCTTCTGTATAAGAATGACATAAAAATTTAGTTTGGAAAAATTTTCAGTGCTTTTCTGGTAACATTTATATTTTGATGAATAGTAAAAAATACTAAATTTTAATTGAAAACAACCTTTTTAATCAAAACAATTTCTAGTGTTAAATTATACATTTTAATGGTTTTGAAGTATAATTAGATTATATATTTTATCATTTAATACAATTTTGGTCATTGTAAGAAATTTTACATTTAAATTGGACTTAAACACATATCAATCTTTTGATAGTTTTTACTTCTCAAAAACCCGCTTTCTGGTTTTGAAAACGGGAATATTTTTTTAAATTAATTAATAAAACTTCTATATTTTTAATTTTTTAAAATATAAATAATTTTTGAATTTGGAATATCAAAATTAGCTTTGGGTGATTTTTTGGCTTTTTTATAAAAACATTCAATTTTTGATGAATAGTAAAAAACACTGCGTTATTATTAAAAGCCAACTTTTTATTTAAATAATTATTTTTAATTTAGATTTATTTTAAAAGTCAAATTAAATACACAATAAAAATATTAGTCCAATGTAATTCATTGAAGTAATTTTATAATAAGATTAGATATATAAAATTTTATTGAAATTGTTACCGTCTTTTACTCACCTTCAAGGCACATTTGAAAATTTGCATAAAACATAATTTTACCGCTTTTTTGAATTGAATTTAAAAAATATAAGAGACATGGTTGACATCAATAGGTAAAATGTGGTTCAATAGGATGAAAATAATTTTTGGTGAATAATAAATTTTAAATTTTATTTACCACATTTGAAAGTAAATAGAATAATTAAATGTAAAAATGATATTATAATTACCCTAAAACAAGTCCTAATTCTATTTTTTTTCAATCCAACGGCCCGAAGGCCTTAAAATTTTTATTATAAAGATAAAGCCCCCTTTTAAGGGATGAAGGGGGGTGGGACCCAGACAAACATCACGAGCTTTAGACAATCACACCCGAAGGTCGAGGAGAAATTTACAGACTGACAACATGGTGCTGCCCCTCCCTAGCATTGAACGTGATTAAGCTTACCACTACTGCATTGTTTTTTGGCTTGCAAAAGTCTTCTGACAAAGCATAGACCCAATCCGATGACTGACGCCATACCCTATCAACAACCAAAACCAAAAAGCACTACAAAGGTGAACCGCCAGCTCTAAAACCTCCTATTGGATAAGTGTATTTAGACCAAAATATATCTTAGGAATAAAATATTATCCTTGTGATCCACATGGATTAGATAAAGACATTTATTATTATTTTATTTAAAGTAGAGTTAAAAGTGTTAAATTCAAAGTTTAATAAATAAACCATTTTTAATATAGGGTTATGCATAAGATAAATTTGAATATAATTATTAATTAGAAATATAAAAAATATTTAAAAAATCATAATATTTTATTTATAATTTTTATAAATTAAATAACTAAATTTATTTATGACAAAAATGATGATGTACTAATTACAATATTAATGAAAGATTAAAATAATTCACATTATAAATATCAAAATAAATGTAAATTGAGACTTTTGATGAATTAAATGAATTTTTTAGGTTAATATGACATGTTAGGGTTGATTTGATGTATTTTTTTCTAAGTAATAAAGTTTTTTGGACTTTCACAAAAACAAAATACTAAATAGTGTCTAAATTGACATAAATTAGTAATTAAAAAAAATACTATATTATTAAATGATATAATATTCCTAATAATATAAGGTTTAGAAAAAGGACTTATATAATTATATATATGTCATTAATGAACCACTTGGGGTTCTCTTGAAATTTTATAGTAAGTTTATTAACCATGTAATATAAAAATACAAGGAGACATTGTAAAAGTTAAGCAATTTAACTAAGAGTTAAATCTAAAAGATAAGGTTAATATGGTGAAATAAACATGTCTAAAACCAATTGGTTGAGAGGATTTATACCCATAACCACCTTATCCTAGAAATAAATCCTTTTAGAGCCATTGTAAACTGAAAATTATTTTATAATAAAATAATATTTCAAGATTTTCCTAAAGTGACCCTCACGTCTCTTATAAAAGGGAACTTCTCCTTATCTTAATTTCACACCTCCAAATACATTTTTACCAGCTAATACCTACTCAAATATTATACCAAATACCCTCAATTGAACCTAGATTCCTTACTTTGATCAGAAATCCAACCTAAGGAGCCCTTTTGATCAAATCAAAAGGTAGCACCCGAAGAAGAGGTAATAATTTCATCACCTCTTTCAAAGTTTTTTTCTTCTTCAACTTCCTCCTACATTCTTGTTTCCATACCAAAATAATAACTCAAGTACCTTATACATACTTGGATATTATTATAAATATTTTATGACCATGTTTATTATTCTATCCATCCTATGAATGACAAAGTCACCATACGTGCGTACGTACAACTTACCGTCTCCACGTCATGGTGTAGTTTGTTATTCAACACTTAGTTATTTAGATGGGTATAATAATTTGTATAACTGATGTAAATAATAAATATAACATGTTAATTATTATTTTTACATAATATAACATCCAATTACATATGATCTTTCCACTAATAGAATGATATCGTCGCTCATGCGTACGTACGGATTACTGTCTTCACGACGCGATGAGATTTTGTTCCCCATCGTAACAATTAAAGAATAATTTTCATTTGATGATTAAAAATAATTTTTAAGAAATTAATATCATTCTGGATATGATTAAAATACATCCTATCCAAAACAAACATGACTTACGTAACAAAACATATAAAGGAAAACAAATCCGTTAACACCCAAAACAATGATACTATTGAAATATAATTATCAAAGATATATTAGAAAATCATATATGATATTATATTTATATATGTGGTTATTGTATAATTTAATAACAATGATTTCACCATTATACATGAGGTTAATCTACCCTCTACTATGGAAAAGTACAAGATAATGGGTTTTCATCTCACTTCTTATTCTCGTGAGATTCATGCTATATTGCCAAAATTTCCATTTGTGTGGTGTATGTACTGACATTGATTTAATTATTTGTGTAATATAATATAATTAATGGTTATTTAAATATTCATTGTATGATAATTCTTTCATGGGGTGTATGTTTCATAAGTTACCAAATCGTTCAGGGAATTTCTAATTTTGATTTCCACTCATTGGGTTTTATGCAAACTTCATTGATTATTTTACTCCAAGATTATGTGTGAAATCACTATTTATTTGTTTATTTTTTAAATTCCACTCCCCTTTATGTGGATATAATTTTTAAATACATAGTCACTCCATTTATAAATTCTCAAGTCATTGATATGAACTTGATAAGAGTAATCTTAACTCAATTTACATTCATTGAGTTAAACATATGAGCCATTGGTGTTGTTTTTAAAAGAATATGTGTTTGTCCTTATATTTATTTACACTGAATATACAATCATATTGATTGCATTTATATTTTTCACACATAATTATTTCATTGATTTATCCTTAACCTAATGATACAGTCTTTATAAGGGATTTCATCTCAATTTACATTCCATTGAGACTTCTTTTTTGTTATGCGCAAATTCACTTTTATATGGTGTAAATACTATAATTTGACATAAAATATCATGAATCCCTTTATTCTCATGATATTAAAAAGTTTTTTATCTCCTAAATTATTTGTATTTAAATTTCTCTCATTTGGTTAGGAACTCTAACTAAAATATCATTTTAAATGTTTTAAAGATTTATTCTTCTAAATCTTTCTCATTAATGTCCATGTTTTAAAATTGGTGTTAAGGATTTATTTATATGGACATGAATGTTTTAAAATTAAAATTCTTTTTAATAGTTTCAAATTGGTATGGTACACTTTAATTCAAAAATCTATTTTTAAGAGCTTCCGGATAAATAGTGATACTTTTAAATGCTTTCATGAAAAAGGGGATATTTATCTCAAATAGTTTTACTATTTATTTTCATCTATTTCAATATCCTTCATTATTATTGATTGAGGTTGATTTATTATAATAAAATATTCCATTTTTTATTTAATGAGTTATGTTTTATTTGGATGTTCTTTTTTTATACCATTCATGGTTTGTGGATAAAATATTGACAATTTATATGCCAGTTCTAATATGAATGTTTAGATTATGTTTCAACCTTTCAACATGAGGAATACATTGGACTTAGTAAGTGAAGGGTGGAGCCCACTATAGCTTATTGATGCATCAGTAGGTCTCATGCGACAAAATAGTGTCTTTGCACAAGGCCTTGACAAAATCTTATTTTTAGTCTTGGCATGAGAACTTGATTATGTGGTTATGATGTCCAACATTATGCATTCCATCATTACGAAATTGTCTATTGATATTACATGTTATTATTGAACTAGTAGAATATCTATTTGAATAAGTAAATGACATTATTTTATTTATATTTTCCATATTATACTGAAGTTTAAGTTTAAAAGGCTTTGGTTTTAGTCTTATACATTGCCTTAATTGTTTATGCTTATTTATGATTGTTTCCACTATATTGTTATCCCTACTGAGCATTTGAGCTCACCCCTTTTTCATGTTTTTTCCCTAGATGTGAAGGAGTATATTATGATTAACCTGTAGGGATAGGCCAAAGGATATGAGTGTGTTCAAAGGGGACACAATGTTGTTTTTCTTTATTTCATGATGTAATGTAAGACTTATGTGTGTATCTATTACTTACAAGGATACTAAACTAATTGGTCTTTCGAGACATGATCTCTTTTGATCATGCCAATGTTTTTTTAATAATTCACTAATTCTCGGTAAATAGGGTCATGGCATTACAGTTGGTATCATAAGAAGATTTTTACAAACCTTGGAATCTAGATTTAGAAAAACTGTAATTATAAAACACTACACTAAGTTAAACATTGAGGATTAGTATAGAAGAACATCCAAAAATTTTGATAATGTAAATATTATGTGGGGTTTTCAAGCAATACATCCCTGTTTGGATACGATCAAGTAGAGGCAGCTCTAGCATAAATGTACCTAGGGGTAAAACCTGAAAACACTGCTTTAAGATAGACTTGAATGGGAACTGGTGCACGACAACATGCCTTGCTGCACTCTTGGTTACCACACTCCTGAGGGATATGCTTAGGATAATTCAAATTTTCTTTAGAAACCAACTTGATGGATTTTAATATAAGATAAGAATAAATATACCTTGTTAATCCTATGGTGTTTTATATTGAAAAGATGGTGTCATGGTATTATCTAAATGATTTTATGACTATTTTTACTCACACTATACTTTATGGTTTAAGTCAATGGTTTCATTCCAAGGAAGTCATAGTAACACTGGACATTATATACAAGGTGGGAATGATGGTGGAAATGGGAAACTAAATGTAATGCTAATAGGCATAAAGGATATCATGTTCATGCCAAAGCATGTTTCCAAAAATATGATCAACAACATATACATTAACCAACTACCAAACTCAACAAAGAAGATAAAATCAGAGAATGATAAGAGCTCTAGAAGTGGAGTCTATGGGGAAAAGAATGCTCAATTTCCATCATGAAAGAAATGTGGAAGGCAACACCCAACAAAGTGTCACAATGAAACAAAGAAATTCTTTATGTGTGGGAAATAAGGACATAAATTAAATAATTGCCGATGAAAAATGAAGAGTAATATGGAAGAAAATAGAAATGATACTAAGAATCTATTTAAAATTATTTTCCATAAATTTAGGGGACCTGGGCATTACTAGCATCAATGACCTATTCTATAGGATAACCACTAGGTCAAGGAAGAACCTATGTTGACATAAATGGATGGTGACATATTTAAAAGTATTAATTCTCTTTCTTGATGAGATTACTTTGGAAGACTTTTCTATTGTATCAGTAACCCTAAAGTTAGTTATGTGAAAATGATATTTGAGGAAGAATTATCTTTTCTTTTATGTAAATAGTTATAAAGAACCATTTGGGTTTATACGATCCTTGAATTTGAGGCAATTACAGGTTATTAATTTTTGGGATGAAAATGTGATGTATGAGATAAAATTTGTGGTTAAATTATGTTATGGTTATTTTGAGGAATTTATATCATTTTGGGAATGTTATAAAATGTAATTTTTGAAAAATAACAACACACAAATTGTGTGACACCCATCGCATCAGACAAAGCTACGAGAATCAAACCCATAACCAAAGTGTGACTGTGATTTATTGCCTACCACCGGACTACATGAAGGTCATGGTTAGTGTGACTAATTATTTTAGTTAAATGATTTTATTGATCAATAATAAGTTTATTTGGGATATTATGATTTATCACATAGATATCCTTAGTATAGAAAAATGATTTAATGATTAAGTGATAAATGTTATTTTGGAATACAATCACTCTATTGGGAACACTATATGCCTAAGGAAAATATAATACTATGGGATTTCATTTGAGGAGTAATGGTGGGTTTTTGTTTTGGAAGAATCTATGTTTTTATAGAGATTTAAGTTATTAATGGAAATGATTAACCTATCATAGAGAATATGTGATTTGTTTAATTGCACTTTAGTATGAGATTGTAAGAGTAGTTGATGTTATTTAGAGATAAATGTTAAGATTTACTATGAAAGACCATGTGATAAAATTCTTTTGAGTTTTGGGTTTCTATCTTAGTTTGGATTATATTAAATGATTTTAAGGACAATTGTTTATTGAATGATCTTTAGTGAACTTTGGGTATTGTTTGTTTAATTTTGGAAATCAAGATTAATATTTATATATATAAAGGATTATCCATTTTGGGGATCATATGGTATTTTACTAACCATTTGGTTTTGGTTAATATATTAATACATGGGAAATATATATTTCATCTTTTATGGATTATGTGATTCTCTAGAAGTTGATTTTTGCACTCAAGGTGTGACCAAGTCATCATGAATACTCACCGTTTGGAGAAAAGATGGGTTAATAGTATGAATTTATTAAAGAATGAAACTATACTTAAAAATTAACTATATCTATTTCTGTTCTTAGTCAATATCATAAATAAATTCCTCAACTTTATGAAATGGAACTTAAAACAAAAAAAATTTGTCCGTTTACTTTTCATACTGAGAAACTAATGAACGTTTAACCCATCACAAGTTTGTGGTTTTCTTATTGTTAACATTCTCATCATCATGTTTTCTATCAATCTCAATTAGAACTTGACACATAAGTTTATCTTTCATATCCATGTTTTCCTACATGGAATCCTAGTATGGGTTATCTTGGGTGACCTTTGTACTTCTCTTTCTTTCTTTTAAAGTGATAGTTTTATTGACTCTTTTTCTGATGTGGGAATTTCAATGAAGTTTTCCAAGAAAATTTTTAAAATTTCAATGTTGAAATTTCCAAAAGGGGGGTAGAATGTAACACCCCAAGATTTTATAGTAAGTTATTTTCTTTAAAGTAATTCTATAGCTTGCGCTACACGCAACACTGAATTCGAGTGCACCACGACTTACCAAACTAGCCGTTCAAAAAACGATTAGGAATATTATTAACTTAATTAAAAATTTTATATAGTATATATAATTTTAACATCCATATTATATGTTTCTTAGACATAATATAAGAATAAATTCAATTTTTTAGATAAAAGAAATATTTTTCAAAAAATGAAATTTTACTGCCTTTTAATGGAGAACCCTTTTTCAATCAAATATTTTACACTTTTATATATTCAATTTGACAAAATAAACTTTTTATTTAGAATCAGGACATAAAAATTTAGTTTGGATAAATTTTCGGTGCTTTTATGATAACTTTCATATTTTGATGAATAGTGAAAAATACTAAATTTTAATTGAAAACAAACTTTTAAATCAAAATAAATTATAGTGTTAAATTATAAATTTGCATGGTTTTGAATTATAATTAGATTATATTTTTATCATTTAATACAATTTTGGTCATTGGAAGTAATTTTACATTTAAATTCAACATAAACACATATCAATCTTTTGATAGTTTTTACTTCTCAAAAACTTGTTTTCTGGTTTTGGAAACATGAATATTTTTTTAAATTAATCAATACAACTTCTATATTTTTAATTTGGTAAAATATACATCATTTTTTAATTTCGAATTTCAAAATTATCTTTGTTTGAATTTTTGGTATTTATATAAAAACTTTCAATTTTTGATGAATAATGAAAAACCCTCTGTTATTTTTAAAAGCCTACTTTTTATTTAAACAATAATTTTTAATTTATATTTATTTTAATGTAAAAATAAATAAATAAAAACTATATTAGTAAATTGTAATTCATTGAAGTCACTTTATAATAATATTAGATATATACAATTTTATTGAACTTTTTATCGTCTTTTACTCATTTTCTAGGCAGATTTGCAAATTTGCATAAAACATAATTTTAACGCTTCTATGAATTGAATTTCAAAAATCTGAGATACATAGTTGAAATCAATATGTAAAATGTGGTTCAATAGGATGAAAATAATTTTTGGTGAATAATAACTTTTGAATTTTATTTACCACAGTTAAAAGAAAATAGGGTATTTAATGTTAAAAATGATATTATAATTACCCTAAAATATGTAATAATTCTATTGGATAAGTGTATTTCAACAAAAATCAATATTAGGAATAAAATATTATCCTTTTGATCCACTTGGATTAGATTAGGACATTTATTATTATTTTATTTAAAGAAGAGTTAAAAGTGTTAAATTCAAAGTTTAATAAATAAACCATATTTAATATAGGGTTTTACATAAGATAAATTCAACTATAAATATTTATTAGAAAAATAAAAATATTTACTACATCATGGTATTTTATTTATAATTTTGAGATATTAATTAATTAAATTTATTTATGACACAATGATGATGCAGTAATTACCTTATTAATGAAATATTAAAATAATTAATATTATAAATATCAAAATAAATGTAAATTGAGACATTATATGCATTCCAAGAATTTTTTAGGTTAATATGACATGTTATGGTTTATTTAATGTATTTTTTTCAAAGTAATCAAGTTTTTTTAACTTTCACAAAAACAAAATACTAAATAGTGTCGAAATTGACATAAATGAGTTTTTAAAACAAATACTATATTATTAAATGATATAATATTTCTAAAAATATAAGGTTAATCCAAAGGACTTATATAATGATAGATATTTTATTAATGAACCACTTGGGGCTCTCTTGGAATTTTATAGTAATTTTATTAACCATGTAATATAAAAATACAATAAGACATTGTAAAAGCTAAACTATTTAACTAAGAGTTAAATCTAAAAGGTAAGGTTAATATGGTGACCTAAACATGTATAAAACGTATTGGTTGAGATTATATCTACCCATACCCACCTTATCCTATAAATAAATCCTTTTGGATCCATTATAAACTAAAAATTATTTTATAATAAAATAACATTTCAATCTTTTCCTAAAGTGGACCTAACCTCTCTTATAAAAGGGAACTTACCATTATCTTAATTTCACACCTCCAAATCCATTTGGATTAGCCAAACCCTACTTAAATATCCTCCCAAATACCCTCACTTGAACCTAGAGGCCTTACTTTGAACAGGAATCCAACTTAATGATCCCTTTTGATCAAATTAACACGAAGCACCCGAAAAAGAGGTAATAATTTCATCAGCTCTTTCAAAGTTATTTTCTACTTCCACTTCATCTTTCATTGTTGTTTAAATACCAAAATAATAAATCCAATAACTTCTACATACTTTTATATTATTATAAATATTGTACAACCATATTCATTATTCTATCGATCATATGAATGACAAAGTCACCATACGTGTGTACGTATGGCTTACCGTCTTCATATCGTGGTGTAGTTTGTTATTCAACATTTCATTATTTGTATGGGTATAATAATGAGTATAAATATTCTAAATAATAAATATAACATGTTAATTATTATTTATATTTAATATACCATCCAATTACATATGATTTCTCCACTAATAGAATGATATTGTCGCTCGTGCGTACGTAC
The DNA here is from genome assembly GCA_963277665.1 of Viscum album. NCBI lineage: Eukaryota > Viridiplantae > Streptophyta > Magnoliopsida > Santalales > Viscaceae > Viscum > Viscum album. The sequence goes on from OY728141.1 coordinate 347,248,459, forward strand.
GACTTACCGTCTCCACGACGCGATGAGATTTCGTTCCCCATCGTAACCATTTAAGAATAATTTTCATTTGATGATTAAAAATAATTTTTAATAAATCAATATCATTTTGTATATGAATCAAATACATCATATCCATAACAAACATGAATTACATAACAAAACATATAAAGGAAAATGAATCTATTAACACCCAAAATAATGATACTACTAAAATATAATTAACAAAGTGTCACGAACCGTCCTAGTGGGTCCCGAGCCGCAACTCCCCAAGCCCACCTCAAATAGTCCAGGGGTTGGTGACTAGCACCAAGTAGGCATACTACTAATATGGGAGGCATTGCCTATAAACCTATACACATGCACACACATCTCCAAGCCCACAAAGCTGAAAAGTAAAAACTACAAAAAAAGATGCATGCATGCGCTAAAACAGAACCACAAAGTACGACAGGAAAGTAAAGTACAAGAAAGTAAAACTCTGGGCCAAAAGTACAATCCCACAAAAAATAGATTCCATAACAAAGTCCAACCTGTAATGAAAGGTGCTGGGACTGCAGTCTATAGCCATATGAACACACCTCGTCCTGCCTGATCTCACTGAGTACCGTCCGGTCCTGGTCTGCCAAGAATCCTGTCAAAGGCTCGCTCATCTGCATAAGACACGAAATGTGCGGGCAAATACGGTGTAGGGGTGAGTATAACAATACCCTGTTGGACACCCCACAACTACAAAGGAAATACAACAAGGGAAAATACCACAAAGGAAAGATACAGTCAGCTCCACACAATATATGTCTATAGAACATATAACAATAATATCCAGATATGCTCATACACGATCGACTATCATGAAACCACTAATAAGATCCATCTTGAAGATTCCACTAATCATTCAATTGGGAGAACACAGTCCTAGGTCTGAAGAGAGAGATATGAAGTATTTGTTCCAGGAGAACACACACCACAAGTACTTTGTGAACATGATGCTCAGATGAGGATCACAACCAAGTCATGGGGTGATTCCAACAACTCAGCTTGAGCTAATCCGCTAAGAAGAGGATCATTTCTTGGGTAAAGTTGGTCACATCGATACCAAGAACTCTACCTAGGGTTCCAAGAATGAATAGAGGATCCGACTCTAAGTCTCACAGAGGGGATTCTAACAACTCTATTCAGGAAGTCCTGCTGAAGGGATCATACTCCTGTATAAAGGAAATGATACTAGAACCTTCAGGGAAAAGGAAAAGAGTATTAAACCTAAAAAAACTAGTCCAATTCATAGAAGACAAGTGGCTCAAGTCATGAAGAATTTGTTACACGACGTGTAGTATGGTTACACGCTGTGTTCCTTGACCCCGGGTACTGCCTGTGTAAACGGCCCGTGTCAACTATCCAATCTGTGTAAAACTCACCTACACGGCGTGTAGAAGGATCACACGTTGTGTTCCTTGACTCTAGGTACTTCCCGTGTAAACGGACCGTGTCAACTGTCTAGTCTGTGTAAAACTAGACTACATAGAGTGTAGAAGGATCACACGCTGTGTTCCTTGACCCCAGGTACTGCCCGTGTAAATGGCCCGTGTCATTTGGATTGTAGGATAGAAAGTAACTAAACAACGTGTAGAAGAATCACACGCTATGTCCGAGCACCTGGGGCTCGCTCCATGTACGTTGGACATGTGCTCGTACACGGTCTCTATCCGTGTCGCCTGCCCGTGTACCAGCACACGGGGTATCCCGTGTATCTGGCCCGTCTGGCTGGGGAGGGGTATACACGCCGTGTCCTTGGCCGTGTACCCAACCTCTGTCCGTGTACTCCTGGAGTACACGCCAGGTAAATGTGTCGACGAACACACATCGTGTAGCCCATACTACATGGCGTGTAGCCAGGATTTTTACAAAAACACCGTCTTCTTCCTCGTGCTGCGGCTGAACATCCGGATCCCCGGTTTCTCATCCGTTCGTCCTGATACTCCATGGATTGGTTCGTTTCATCATAAGAACATCGTAAAGGGTGTTTTTGGCTCTTAAATCGGATCATAAACCTCGAATGATCCATCCAAAGAAAAACACCCGAAAACTTGTATCTCCCGATCTGCTCCGAATTGCCTGCCGAAACCGTCGGCGCACCTCCGTGACATCGCTCTGGGGTTGGATCTTCAATCTTGGATTGTTGCACCAAAAAACAAATGTGCAACGATTTATTTCCTCCAAGAACGTGTAGAATGCAACGAAGAACGCGTGGGAGAAAAATACAAGAATCAAACAAGAGGGACGAACCTCAATCGTTGTTTGTGATGATTCGGGTTCGTCGCAGTTATATAAAAACCAAACAACCTCAAAATCCCTGCAAAACCCGTCCCGCAAGAACGATCGATCCGTAGGCTAATTTTTTATGGATTAGTCTGCGTTCATCGCTGAAATCAAAAACGGGGAAGGAAATCAAAAACAAACATCCTACCTGGATCCGCGACATTTGTTGGTGAAGACTCGGTCGCCGTTTCGTCGTCGCCGGCAAAGTTCGTCAAGAACACCGTCGCCACGTTGGGAGGTTTTCACCAAATCTTCCAGAGCCGCCAAGGGTTTTAGGGTTATGGGAAAAGTAACCCTAATCCCCTGCGAAATATCTATTAAAAAAGATAAGAGATATTTTCCGTACATGTTTTAATAAAACATTTTAATTAAATATTTTATTACGGTTACGTCCAAAAACTGGTTTTCACCACCGACCTGCGCCGGCCAATGTTAGGCCTCACCTAAGGAAAAATCGCTGTTCCGAACTCAATGGTGCCCTCATATTTTTTATCTAAGCACCCATTCAGGAGTTATTCCACTTTTTCAGAAAAACCACACGTGTGCATAATTTAATTATTAAATTAAATTCAAACATTTGTTTCGGGCTCACCGGGGCTCAGAAATTCCTGCTGTCTCAGAGCCTGGTCTCGAATTAATTCCCATATAATATTAAAATAATATATTTAAAAATCCGGGACATTACATCACACCCACCTTAGGGATTTTACATCCCCGAAAATCCAAAACAAGGGATACTAAAAAAGATGTGGGTACTCCAAGCGAATCTGAGCCTCCTGCTCCCACGTGCTATCCAGGAGATTCCCGTGCTGCCACCGGACACACACTAAGGGAATAGCTCACCTAAGAAGTATCTTCTCCTACCGATCCTCAATCTCCACTGGGTACTCGGAAAAGGTCGCTCCATCATCAATGTCCAGCTCGCCCTAGTCGATGACCTGTGATGGATCATGCACGTACCTCCGCAGCTGCGACACATGGAAGATGTTGTGTACCCAGTCCATTTGAGGAGGTAGAGCCAAGCGATACACCACCTCGCCAACTCTACTCAGAATCTAAAAAGGTTCAACGAAACTCAGAGATAGCTTGCTGCCTCGGCCAAATCTCCTTAATCCCCATCTAAGTGATACTCGAAGGAACACATGGTCTCCCTCCTTGAACTCCAAAGGCCCACGCCTCCTGTCGATATAAGACTTTTTACGACTCTGTGCAGTCCTCATCCATTCCTGGATGAACTGCACCTTCTCTACAGTAGCTCTCACCATCTCTGGGCCCATGAGTGCTGACTCTCCTGGGTCAGTCCAGCAAAGTGGTGGCATGCAAGGTCGCCCGTAAAGAGCCTCGAATGGTTCCATAAAAATAGTGGAATGATAACTGTTGTTATAAGAAAATTCCACCAGTGGTAGGTGATCCTCCCAGCTACGACTTAAGTCAAGAATGAAAGCTCGAAGCATATCCTCAAAAACATGGATAGTCCGCTTTGTCTGACCATTGGTCTGGGGATGAAACACTGTGCTCAAGCATAAATGAGTCCCAAAATCTTCCTTCAATCCCTTCCACAACTGGGATGTGAAATGAGCATCACGATCTGAGGAAATCGTGGATGTCACCCCATGAATTCAAACTATCTCCTGCACATAGAGGCGTCCCAAGCTCTCTACTGAACTCTGCTCCCATATGGCTAGGAAGTGGGCCGACTTGGTGAGTCGATAAACGATCACCCAGATGGAATCGTGTCCCCTGGACGTACGTAGTAAACCCGTCACGAAGTCCATGGATATCCCATCCCACTTCCACTCTAGCACCTCAAGGGGATGAGTCAAGCCTGTTGGCACCTGGTGCTCAACATTTAATTGCTGACAAGTAAGGGACTGAGAAACAAATTCTGTCTCAACTAGTGGAAATCCTACTGGCTTCTCTCTGTCCACACGAAAGGTTGTCCCTTTCAAGTCAAAGCTGTCATGGGTACTAAAATCCTAGAGAAATCAAGGATGAATCTTTGATAGTAGCCTGTCAACCTAAGGAAACTCCGCACCTCCGTCACGCTCCGGGGTGGCTTCCATGCTAGCACTGCCACCACATTGGATGGGTCCACTGCTACACCATCCACTGAGATAACATGTCCTAGAAAGTGGACCTCCTGTAACCAGAACTGACACTTTGAGAGTTTCCCATACAACTGGTGCACTCAGAGTGTGTCTAGAACCATCCTTAGGTGTCTCACATGCTCCTCCTCGGACGCAGAGTAAACAAGGATATCATCGATGAAGACCACTACAAACTAGTCTAGATAGGGCTGAAAGATCCGGTTCATGAGTACCATGAATACTACCGGGGCGTTCGTCATTCCGAAGGGCATCACCAAGTACTCATAGTGACCATAGCGACATATGAACGCCGTCTTTGGTATATCCTTATCCCGTACTCACAACTGGTGATAGCCTGATCTTAGATCAACCTTCAAGAACCATCGTGCAACTCTCAACTGGCCAAAGAGGTCATCGATCCTCGGTAGTGGATACCGGTTCTTCACGGTCACCTGATTCAAGCGCTGGTAATCCACACAAAGTCTCAATATCCCATATGCCTTCTTGGAAAACAACACGGGGACCGCCTAGGGTGAAATGATGGGTCTCACAAAGCCCTTCTTTTGCAAGTCGTCCAGCTGCACTCTCAACTCATGAATCTATATAGGAGCCATCTGATATGCTGATGCTGATTATGGTTTCATCCTGGGTTTCAACTCAATGCAGAAATATATCGCCCGATGGGGAGGTAGCCCAGGGACATCCTCTGGAAATATGTCCTCATACTCAGCCACTACTGATGGAAACTGGAAACTTGTAACATCTGCTGCGCCAAGGGATAAGCTAGCCAACTGATGTAAAATCGGTTGTGCCCTCCTACGCATGAGTCCATCCTATGCTGCCTGGGTCTCTTTTTCACTGAAAAAAGAGAACCTCATTCCATCACTGCAGACACACCGCACCCTTCACCTAAAACAGTCGATCTGGGCATGAACTATGGATAGACAATCCATACCAAGAATGACATCGTAAGGCCTCGACGCTACCACCAAGTGGTTCCAACCAAAACTCTCACCTCCAAGGGTCAGGTCACACTGTCTACAGACGTGTGTGATTTCTGAATCTTCTCCAGTCGGTGTTTCTAAGCGTAAGGGTCGAGTAAATGGCTCAACTGGAATCTCAAGGTCTCGAACAAGATAAGCATCCAGAAAGGAATGACTAGAACCTGTGTCTATCAATACAATATCCAAAGTAGAAAAGACACAGATAGTACCTCTAATCATTCTGGGAGTACCTGGGTCATAAGCCTCTACCACCTGCAGCTGTCCCTGCCTCTATCCACCAGCTCCCTGAGCCTAGGGTGGACCTCCTGTGGGTGGTGGTTGTAAAGGGTCAAAATGCTGACCAACTCCAACTACTCTCCCAGCTCCTCTACCAAGTCCGCCGCCCCGCGGATCTGTCAGATCTACACATTTCCTATGCCTCAGTGGTCTATCCACTGCTCCCGTGTTAGTAGTACGACGGGTCGGACAATCTTGAGCGAGATGTACCCTGCCATCACATGAGTAGAATTGCCTCTCTCGAGGCTGGATGGATGCGCCCTGCAAACCCTATATGGCAGATCCCCTGTACTGGGATCTCCTTTGAAAACATCTCCCATGCTTGGGGCCCTAACGTCAGCTCCCTGCCGCTGAGGTCTCTACTCCAGCTCACCCACCACTGACAATTGCTGACTGTCTCTACTCTGCCAAGAATCTCTCAACCACCAAATCCCGCTTGAGCATCCCAACATAAGTAGGAATTCTCATAGGGATAATTCTAGCTCAGATATCTCTACACAAGCCCCGCTCAAAAGCTCAAGCTCTGAAGTACTAATCTCTGACCATATCCATCGAGTACCACGAGAGGTCGGTAAATCTCGACGAATAGTCAACCACCGTCAGGGTTCCCTGCTGGAGCTGAAGAAGTTCCTGTATATGCACTACTCTCAGGGTAACCGGTGAAAACTACTCTCTAAAGAGACGCTCAAACTTCAACCATGCAAGAGTCGCCTCATCGTGAGTCTGAATAACGAAACTCCACCATCGTCCTGCCGAGCCCTGTAGGAGGCTCGTTGCTAGGATCACCATCTGGTCTGCTGGTGTTTTGACCAAATAGAAGACTCTGGTCACCGACTCAATCCAGTCCTCTGCTGCCTGAGGATCAGGCTCACCTCGAAACCTGAGGTGCCTCTATCTCTAAAACTCGTGGAGTGCGCTCATCCTGCGCTCCTCCTCAAATGGTACAACAAGCACTAAACACTGCTCCACAGGTGGTGGGATAACTAGAACACCACCCGATGGTAGAACTGTGGGGATCTAGTCTCTGAATCGAAGCTTCATCACTGAATGGGTCATCCTTGTGATCGAGCTGCTGGATCCTAGCGGGTGCGCGTCGTGGAGGTATCCTGTAAAGAAACAAGATGCATCTCAATCAGTGAGTATATCTGGAGAGATGACTCAAGAAGGATAAAGAAACCACAACCCATTCCTATATGATGAATGTACCATTATTTTCCCCTGCAACTAGTGTTCTCATGTTCCGAGTCAAAAAGTAAGTTATCAGAGTCCTGGTGTATGGATACGTCAGCCGCCCGCACCAACACAGGGGTCCCTGGCCTGAAAGCTGAACTTGAAACACTTAACAATGTTTCCCCAAACCAACTCACAGACTCTCAGTCCTAAGGTAGAACCGACCACCTCTAATACCCCTCTGTCACGAATCGTCCCAGTGGGGCCCGATCCGCAACTCCCCAAGCCCACCTCCAATAGGCCAGGGGCTAGTGACTAGCACCGAGTAGGCATGCTACTAACATGGGAGGCATTTCCTATAAACCTGTACACATGCACACACATCTCTAAGCCCAAAAAGCTGAAAAGTAAAAACTACCAAAAAGAAAATATGCATGCATGCGCTAAAACCCAACCATAGAGTATGACAGGAAAGTAAAGTACAAGAAAGTAAAACTATGGTCCAAAAGTACAAGCCCACCAAAAAGATAGTCCGTAACAAAGTCCAACCTATAAAGAAAGGTGCTGGGACTGCAGTCTGTAGCCATAGGAACACACCTCGGCCTGCCTGATCTCACTGAGTACCGTCCGGTCCTAGTCTGCCTAGAATCCTGTCAAAGGCTCGCTCATCTGCACAAGACACGACACATGCAGGAAACGCCTGTGCATGGGTGAGTATAACAATACCCAGTAGGACACCCCGAAACCACAAAGGAAATACAATAAGGGAAAATACCACAAAGGAAAGATACAGTCTGCTCCACACAGTATATGACTATAGAACATATAACAAGAATATCTAGATATACTCATATATGATCGACTATCTCGAAACCACCACTAAGATCCAGCTTGAAGATTCCACTAAGAATGAAACCGGGAGAACACACTCCTAGGTATGAAGATAGAGATACGAAGTACTCGTTCCGGGAGAACACACTCTACAAGTACTTTGTGAACATGATGCTCAGATGAGGATCACAACCAAGTCATGGGGTGATTCTGAAAACTCAGTATGAACTAATCCGCTAAACAGAGGATCGACACCCGGGTAAAGTTGGTCACGCTGATACCACGAACTCTACCTAGGGTTCTAGGAATGAATAGAGAATCCGGCTCTAATTCTCACAGAGGGGATTCCAACAACTCTATTCAGGAAGTCCTGCTGAAGGGATCATACTTCTGTATAAAGGAAATGATTCCAGAACCTTTAGGGAAATGACCAAGGGTATGAACCCTAAGAAAACTAGTCCAAGTCACAAAAGAAAAGTGGATAAATTCATGAAGAATTTGTTACACGACGTGTAGTATGGTTACACGCTGTATTCCTTGACCCCGGGTACTGTCCGTGTAAACGGACCGTGTCAACTGTCTAGTCTGTGTAAAACTATCCTATACGGTGTGTAGAAGGATCACACACCGTGTTCCTTGACTTTGGGTACTGCCCGTGTAAACGGCCCGTGTCAACTATACAGTCTGTGTAAAACTAGACTACACGGCGTGTAGAAGGATCACACGCCGTGTTCCTTGACTCCGGGTACTGTCCATGTAAACGACCCATGTCATTTGGCTTGTCAGATATAAAGTAACAACATGATGTGTAAAATAATCACACTCCATGTACGAGCACCTAGGGATCGCTCCATGTATGCTGGCCATGTGCCCGTACATGGTCTCTGTCCGTGTCGCCTGCCCGTGTACCAGCACATGGGGTATCCTATGTATCTGGCCGGTCTGGCCGGGGAGGGGTATACACGTTGTGTCCTTGGCCATGTACCCAACCCGTGTCCGTGTACTCCCAGAGTACACGTAAATTAAATCTTCTGACGAACACATGCCATGTAGCCCATACTACACGGTGTGTAGTCAGGATTTTTCTAGAAACGCCGTCTTCTTCCTCGCTCTGTGGCTGAACCTCCGAATCCTCGGGTTCTCGTCCGTTCATCCCGATACTCCAGGGATTGGTTCGTTTCATCATAAGAACATCATAACGGGTGTTTTTGGCTCTTAAATCAGATCATAAACCTTGAACGATCCATCCGAAGAAAGACTCCTGAAAACTTGTATCTCCCGATCTGCTCTGAATCGACTATCGAAACCGTCGTCGCACCTTCGTGACATCACTCTGGGGTTGGATCTTCAATAACAGATCGTTGCGCCAAAAAACGAATGTGCAACGATCGATTTCCTCAAAGAATTCATAGAACACAACAAATAACGCATGGTAGAAAAATACAAGAATCAAACAATAGGGATGAACCTCGATCGTTGTTTGTGATGATTCGGTTTCGTCGCCATTATATCAAAACCAAACAACCTCAAAATCCCCACAAAACCCATCCCGCAAGAACGATCGATCCGTGGGGTAATCTATTCATGGATTATTCCGTGTTCATCACAGAAATAAAAAATGGGTAAGGAAATCAAAAACAAACATCCTACCTAGATCCGCGGCGTTCTTGGCGAAGACCCGGTTGCCATGTCGTCGTCACTGGCGAAGTTCGTCAAGAACACCGTCGCCGCGTTACGAGATTTTCTCCAGAGCCTCTAGAGCCACTAAGGGTTTCAGGGTTATGGAAAAAGTAACCCCGATCCCCTGCGAAATATCTATTTAAAAAGATAAGAGATATTTTCCGTATAAGATTTAATAAAACATTTTAATTAAATATTTTATTACGGTTACGTCCCAAAACTGGATTTCACCACCGACCTGCGCCGACCGATGTTAGGCCTCACCTAAGGTAAAATCGCTATTCCGAACACAATGGTGGCCTCATATTTCTGATTTGAGCACCAGTTCAGGAGTTATTCCACTTTTTTAGAAAAACAGCACATGCACGTAATTTAATTATTAAATTAAATTCAAACATTTGTTCTGAGCTCACTGGGCCTCAGAACTGCCTACCGTCTCAGAGCCTGGTCTCAAATTAATTCCCATATAATATTAAAATAATACATGAAAAAATTCGGGACATTACACAAAGAAATATTAGAAGATCATATATGACACTTCAATAGAATCGACGTTTAGCGGCGGTTTAAACCGCCACTACATTGTTTGGAGGCGGTTTATAGAAACCACCGCCTAATAGGGTGTCACCAATATATTAGTGGCGGTTATTTATGTTTAGTGGTGGTTTCAGGAAAGCGTCCTCGCTGCCTCATTTCACGGCAGTTTTTCTGATTTTAGCGGCTGTTTTACGAGCCCTAGATATCACTTTATTCACGGTGGTTATAACCACCGTGAATGAACTCAAATTCTAGAGGCCGTAAAACCTTTTCTAAAGTCATGGGAACCACTATGGAATGAGGCAGCCACGATACTCATATTTAGCGGCGGTTATAACCACCGCCAAACGTAAATTTTATTTTACGTTTGGCTGCAGTTTTCACCATTTAGCGGTGGTGTAAAATGCCGCCAATATAAATTTCGTGGCAGTTTTAACCGCCGTGAAAAGCTTCCCAGAATAAAAATAATAATTCCTTTCTTTTGCTGCACCACTACCCTGAAAAAAAAATAAAACCATAAAAAACCATCCCTGGCCTCCCACCAATGAACAAGAGTTGAATATCCAGAATAAATCACAACATCGAAAAAACATGTTTTTCTCTTGGTGAGAAATAATATACAACTTTAATATTTAAAAATAGAAAAAAAAGTCTGAAACCCTAGAAAATAGGGATTCCTATTAGAGAAAGTATTATTAACACAGCATTCAAATATCCATCAAAGGTTCCAACACATTCCTCATACTCATGTATACAATATCCTAAATAGTAAATACTAGGAAGATAAAACTCCATTGATACAACATTGTAACATCCCAAACTGGATTCCACTAAATCTTATAACTTCACTTTATTAGGATAGATCATCCATAGCGATTCCACTCTACTTATAAAAATTGATAATTGATGAATTAGTAGTTATATTAGTAACAACCCATTTATATAATGATTTTTTTGGTTTTGTGTCCTAGAAACCATCCTTAATACTTATAATAAATTTGAACCGATGAAATAGCTTAAATAAATCATTAGAAATATATTGTTATAAAAAATTCTATTGTGGGAATAGTTTTAGAGTTACATTGGGATATAGCTTTTATAGGAATGTGGACATTTCCAGTGAGTCTTAGTTGACATCTTTTTATGTTGGAATATAGGTTAGGTGGGAGATTCTAGTGACCTTTTAGGAATAAACCTAGAATTAGAGTTGATTCCTCATGTTATGTGAGGGGTTAACCTAGTTTTTCTAGCATCCTTGGAGATATTAAGCATCATTAGTTGCATCTTTTTAGTCTTTGGTCATAAAATGTGTTTTTTATGTATTTTGGGATTGAGTAGGACTCTAGTTGTGGAATTATTCCCCAAGTTGGTAGGCAATCAAGAGATAAGTAAAACTTCTAGGTGTTATGAGCATCTTTAATGCTTGATATTAGTGGGACTGACATTCCAATCTAATTTTATTTAGTTTAGTTAGTTGTGTGAGTTTAATTTCAAAGGTGTATGACTTAAGAAGTCATCATCCATGTAAAATGGTTATGTAGGATAACGTGACCCTTGGGTTTGATTTTTTGAGTGGGATAGAAAATACCAAGAATGCACAGTGTCATTGGTCCTATGAATTATATGAAATGAGTGTTCCCATTTCATTGATGTAACATCAATTTAGTATTCATTATCATATAATTTTCCTATTTAACTAAGGTTTCGTGGAGAGAGTTCTGTGGTGTTTTGTGAAAAAATTTCTAATCTCTGAGAGTTTGAGGGATGAAATCACAGGTAACACCTTGAGGGGTATTATCACATAACTACTTGGTTTATGGTTGTGGGATATAAAAATGTTGTGTTAACCGATCACTCCCTGAGTGAGGTTACCTAGGTATTAACTTTGTTGTGGTAAGTGATTTATACCAGAGTTTTTAGTAGAAAAGCTAAGTTATCCTAGTTCTATGGATGACTATGTAAGAGGATCGAGTTTTATAACAACATCAATCTGGGTTAAATTTCAAAATGTAGTTAATGATGTTGATTAAATGTGTGAGCATGGAATGAGGTTTGCATAATGCATGTGATTATGAACAGACCATTTCTATTTATTATTAAGTGGATGATGTAAATCTATGTGGTAGGAAGTGAACCACATGTTGTTCAAGGATGGAATATTAGTTCCATATGAGGCTTCAACGTATGCCAGGGATGGATTGTCGTGATGGAACATGATATAATTATGTTTAATCACATCCAGAAACCATATTTAGTGGTGGACAAAGTGTTTTTCATGGGAATTAGATTCCTATTTTTATTAAAATGATGAATATTAAAATCCTATGGTGGGGAGAATCACAAAGGTCATGGAAAATGTAACCTTTTGGAGAGTGGTTGTAGAAAGAATAGTCATGAATGGTCAAAATGAATTTCAGAAGTATGTGAGCTATAAAATTCATGTTTTCCAAACATGGAGGAGGTGTTGAATTTAAGACTTAGGTATGATTTTGAATCAGGTTTGGAAATTATATTCAGACTCGGGCTGCATGTGAAATCTAAGAAATGTGATAGATTGATATCACATATTTTCTTGTAATGTAGCATGATGTTGAAATGGTTGGTTGAGTATGCACCCATTAAATCACACCACGAGTCAGTTTTGTAATTCATTAGGTTCATCTCAATTATCACGATATAACTTTTCAATTTATTTTAATATGATTTATTTTTCAAATAAAGGCATTGGCCATCAATTTGGATGTCCTCTAAGCAGGTCAACCTAAAGCGTTCTGACTGGAATTTCAATAAACAAGTGCATGTTGGGAGCTAAAATTTCTTTGTGTAAGATGTATTAATAATGAAGAGTGTGTTTTGGTTATGACCCTTTAGTTTAAATTTTTAGGACTAGATTAACAGTGATGGTTGATTTGTAAATGGAGGTAGCAGTTTTCATGTGGCACCGCTTCATAAATAGTTTTCAAGTGAGCTCAAGTGATATCTGTCTTAAATAAATCAAGCAAAGCTCGAACATGTCAATGTGAAACTAGAAGTGATGTATAGTATTATAGTGCTCATGGTTTAGTGGTTTGGGAATTACTATGGTGGGAATACACCATGGACCTATAAATCATGTGGTGCTCGCTTTAAGTAGTTTTCATTGTTAATGTGTCTGAGTGGTGTCACTTGGTTTAATGTTTCTAGATTAAATTCAGATGTCAAAGAAACATAGTGAAAGGTGATGAGAGGTGGTTTGGGGGGTCTTATTAAATTGGACATCTTCTAGATGTGGGTGTTGGTCAAATTCAATATGATCTTTACACGGAGTTGTGGGAGTATGACTATGGTTTCTTATGAGTATGTTTGGATAGAAGTGTTTTGTACCAGACCTATGACATCTCCCTATAAGGCCTAGTGTTAGTAAAGACGAATGTTCTAGAATTCTAGTAATTAAAGGTTCATGACCGGATAGCTTGTAATGAATTGAGTTATGTTTGGTTATATTATTTTTATAACTTATACTCCCTGGGTGTTTGGTTTGAATGTGAATTTTAAAATTTCATATTCTAACTCTAGAGAGAAGGTTGGGTTTATAACTAATCCTCATGATGTAATTATATAATTTTTTAGACCATCCTTTATGGTTATGGGAATATTTTAAATGTTTCATTTTTTCTATAAGTATAGCTTGGGGATGAGTTGTCCTATAGTGGGGAGTATGTAAAAATCCACTTTTTGGACTATTTTAAATTTTTCATAAATCGGTCATAGTTTAGTAAGTGGAGGTATTTATCATCAAACAATTCCAATAAAAAACTCAATACTCCTTGATTTATTCATCCATTTAAAGAAGAGGTAGGATAGGGGTTTGGATTCTGCTTCTTTTACCTTCTTTGTTTTCTTCATTTCTCTAAGTGTTATCATTGTGCAATCTTATATGCCCTATTTTTAGTTCTTTTTTCAGGATATCCATTTTCATATATTTTTTATTGAATCGAGAGACATAAATATATGAGTTAACCATCCTAATATTGAAGTATTTGGTATAATTTATTTTCTTAAAATTCATGTTTTTATAAGACATACCAATTGTGCGTCTAGTCGACATCCATCTTCGATATTACATTTTAATTTATAAAGTTTTCTTGCCTAAATTCATGGAATTATGCTAATTTATCACCCCTCTGTCACACCTATATCTTAGTGAACCACCCTTGATTTAGAATATTCCATGGAAGATAAATTTCATATCCTTAATCCTAGGAATTAGTTTGATGAATTTATGACCCTCATTAAAATGCTCTCACTCGAAATGGTTAATTAATTGATCACTCATTCCATAGACCATGTCATACCTATGGATGAGTCTTGACCTATTAAACAAGTATCCCATTAGGTTCCCATTCTTCATAGTTTCCTATTTAGATATGTAGTGTATTTAGGAGTTTTATAACCTAGGAAGCTACCCAAATACATTTAATTTAGTGTTTGACCTTAGATGTCACAAATGACTTAAGAAACATTCTCATGACATTTTAGAAGAGCTAGAGCATGTTTAGATACTTTTTACGCTTAAATAATACATTTTCAACAATGGGCCTCACCAAAGTGTCCACAACACTATCCCCTTGATCACTATGAAATGACCCACTTTGTTCAACACACCAACAATGGGTTTAACTCCTAGTTATCCAAAATCTCGACTACCAATTCAAACACAGACCTAAATGGAATGATCAATACCAAACTCGAGAAATGAAGACATAAAAAGAAATATCAGAAATCAATAAAATTCATAAAAAGAAACATGAGAAATCAAGGAAATTTTAGGACATGAAAATGTGTGGTGGAAACTATGTGCCACAAATGTTACATATACACAACCAACTGTTTCCATTTTTTTTCAACACATCAAAAATACAACTACTCAGGGTCCGATGATGCATCATCACCCTCTCCACCTTCATTTCCACTTTGTGCTGTCACCTGTAAGAACATTATATTGAAAATTAAATACGGTTACATATTTATATTAAAACTTAAAAACAATAAAAGTTAGAAAACTAAATGATTTTGATTTTCTGTGATTTACCTGCATACCACCAATCGATGCACTCCCACCGGGGGCATATCTGCTCATCTGCTGACGTATTTCAGTCAACTCTTTCTGCAATGTAGATATCTGATCCCCCTACTAGTGAACTGTGTTTCGTAAAGAAACAATCTCTTTCTTAGCATCTCCGGGTATGGGCTGACTAAAGTTAGGATTAGATGTAGTAGCTATCCCCGGTGGCCTGCTAAAAACCTCAGATGGCACGGGTCCCAAACCCATCCCACGCACTCTCCCAGGATGCTCCTTCCCAAGGACTTTAGCAACCGGGTCATCCTGGGAGACAGAGTAGGAATGCGCAGGATTGAGATCCCATAGTTCTTTAATTTTGACTTATAAATCAAATATCAATATATATTAACACAGTAAAAACTGATAAGAAGTTATTATGATAAAAAATTTACTTCATACCCCAACTTCTTTACCAGGCTCATTAATAAAACATCCATCTGCTTTCTTGTGAACATCTAACCACAGTTCAGTTATGAATGCTTCATGGACTAAACTCTATAACTGCATTAATCAAAGATAAATCAACAATTCAATATGTTAAACAGATAATATTGTCTTATAAATATTTAAACTAATTAAAATATTACCACTGTTGTTCGACTTCTAGAAAAACTTTTTGAGCCCGCATTGTGCGGGATGACTTGCTTCGCTTGGTTTGACACATTCTATCTTGAGAGATCCTAAAATAAATAAAATACAATTTAATACTAATTTATTGAATGTCATGTCCTTTTCATATACATGTATAAATGTAAAATGAGGATAATATAATAATATATATATTTCAATACCATCCGCTTCTGATCCCGATGCCTGTCAACAAACACATTCCACTACTCTTTCGGTACCCCACTGGGTAGCTTCTCATAAATTTGCAGCGCGGTCAAGGAAGCATCGTTGACATCACACCACAATCTCCATTTAAAATCTTTCCACTTCTTACCTAGATTTTTCAACGTCCACTTCTGTGCTATCACATCAGCAACGGTAAAGTGGAAGAACATCTGTATACAAAAATTCATTTTGAACATATTAGTAACATGACATTCAATTAAACCATAATGTAATAAATTTACCATGATTAGAGAATCAAACACTTCATTTTTCCAGTTTGGAGGCATATGTCTCCAATCGTCATATAAAATGGGAAGGGAAATGGGCGCCGCTACCAGCTGGCCAAGAATCTGGCCAAGTAACCCCACGACATCATCCGTAGGGACCCCGTAAGAATCAAATGGCACAACAATTTTCTCTCCATTCAGATTCCAAACATCTGAAATTTTTATGTTTTTCTCCACGGTTGCATTTTTGTCATCTTCAATGAGAAAACAATTAGTATAAACAGAATGAAATAAATTTATTTAATTAAAATTTGTACCTATGATAGTGACACTCCAGTATGTCCGGGATGAACTGGAAGGGGCACGTCGCTGCCCCACTGCTGAGGCTCCTGAAGGGGGAGTCAATGAATCAGCCTTTAATAGGACATCCACATATGGTGTGAGAGATGGTGCAGGGGGAGATGGTGTAGGGGTGTCGGCAGTTGGTGCCTCAGATGTCGTGGGGAGGGAGCCAGATGGATAGTTATCTGTCGCAGAACTCGATGAAATAATGTACCGCTTCTTCCTTGGAATTCCTGTCATTTAATCAAATAAAATTATGTTCAGAATATATATTTCAAAAAAATTATGCAGAAAAAAAAAATTAAAAATGATAACAGATGGAGTATTGACAGACAAAATATATATAACAATGATAATGAATGACTGCAGAAATGAAACAATTGGTTGCTGAATAAATAAATAATTGTACATACAATCATTTCCCCTTCAATCATGTCAGTTTATTGCTCCATTACTTCATCCACTTCATTCATCCTTTCTAGACTAATATTTTCAATATCATGATTGACAAATAATTCTGCTTCCTGTTGCTGATTAAATTCAATTTCAGAGGTCAAATTTTCCACTTCATCACCCATATCATAAAAATCTCTTTGTATTACGTGAGAAAATACACTCCACCCTTCATTGGAAACATCATTCAAATAATATACCATTTTTGCTTGAGATTCTAAGATATAAGGATCATGCAGTTCACGATCACTAAAATCCATCAAGCGAGAGAAGTTCACAGAAGTAAATTGCAAGGAATCTCTTTTAACACCTCTGATAATATCAACCCATTTTCATTTGAATAAAACAACTGAAAAATGACCGTGGTAGTTTAATTCAATAATATCATGCATCTTTCCATAGTATTCCACTTCATCAAATGTAAATATACCACTATTCTGTGTTCTCAAACCCACTTCTCGATCGACTGTACGAAATCTAAAGCCATTCACATTATAAGCGTCGAACTTTATAACTTCTTTTAGAGGACCTCTAGCAAGAAACTTCAAATCTTCTGACACATCTGCTTGAGTATCAGTATTCATGATCTGAAAAAAGAAATATACTTTATTAGATTTACAAAATGTATGTGTCAAACTAATATTTGTATTTATTGTAATATTTACGAACTTACACGTCGTGAAAACCATTCTACAAGCTCTTTATTTACAGCTTTCGTTATATATTTCTCGTTTCGTGTTTGGAATCTCATTGTTCTCTTTGTTTGTATCCTCAACTCTTCAATAAATGGATCTGCAATTTCACTATTCAGCAGCACATATCTATGTGCCTGTAATAATTCAAATTCATTCAGTGTCACATTTGAGGTCCTCCCAACTGATCGGCCAATAGTAGGAAATATTTTGTATTTCTGATGTATTTGAGATTGATTAGATGTGTCGTCAACATGTCCAACTCGATTAAATCTTGTCTCAATATCATACAGGTATCGAGAACAAAAGGTAAGACACTCCTCATTCACATAGCCTTCAGCAATTGAGCCTTCTGGTTTAGCTTTATTTCTCACGTATGATTTCAAATGCCCAAGATATCTGTGAAATAAAATAAACATAATTATGAATTTAATTAAGTACCAATAAATGTTTACTTAACTGGAAAACATATAAATAAAGTACCTCTCAATTGGATACATCCATCGATAATGAATAGGGCCTCCTAATTTAGCTTCCTCAACCAAATGAACCGTTAAATGCATCATTACAGTAAAAAAGGATGGAGGAAAGATCATCTATATTGCTCAAAGGGTCAATAAAAACCTCTCCTGGAGGTTTTCAAGATTAAATGGATGTAGAGATTTCTCACATAGTTTTCTGAAAAATGTACAGAACTGGAGTACAACAGCAGTAATTTTTTCAGGTAATAATGTATGCAATGCCAATGGTAGTAACTGTTGTAACAAAATATGTGAATTGTGGATTTTTAATCCATGTAACTTATGATTCTTAAATTCAACACACCTCGAGATGTTACTCGAATACCCATCAGATACCTTAACATTACTTAACATTCGAAGGAATATATCTTTATCCCTATTTTTCATTGCAAAAATTACTGGAGAATACTTTTCATTCTCATCTGGCCAGAGATCGCATTTTATGTTCATTGCTTGTAAGTATTTGCGGGCATTGAGATGATCCTTCGACTTTCCATGCTCATTAAGCAATGTGAAAATCAAATTGTCAAAGACATTCTTCTCAATATGCATCACATCAAGATTATGCTGCAACAAATTAAATTCCCAATACGGAAGTTTGAAGAATATAATTTTTTTCTTCCACTGTTGTGTTCCAGTTTCGGTTGATGATGCACTTCAGACCCGTTTTCCACTATCATTCAAATGACAAACCTTCCCAAATTATGTTTCAACATTTTCAAGCTGTGAAAATATTTCAAAACCATTTAACAACTTTGGAGGTGGTATATGATCAATGGAACCATTAAATTTTGATCTGTTTAGCCGAAATCTATGAGATTCATCGATAAATCTTCGATGACACAAGAAGCACCATTTTTTACTGTGAGGTAGCTGTTTGGGCTCAAAATCAAAGTTAAAAACGGGACAAGACAAACCCATGTAAGTGTTCTAACCAGATAAATTCCCAAGCCCAGGGAAGTCACTAATGGTCCACATTAAAGCAACATGCATTTTGAATATTGTTTTAGAAGAAGCATCGAATGTCTCAACACCGTTGCTCCATAACTCCTGCAATTCTTCAATCAAAGGCTGCAAGTATACATCAATATCATTTACAGACATTTTTTTCCAGGAATAATCATCGAAAGGATAAAAGATGTTTGTTGCATACACATCCATGGAGGCATATTATAAGAGATCAAAACAACTGGCCAAATGCTATAATTGGTACTCAAAGTCCCAAATGGGTTGAATCCATCGACAGCCAATCCTAATCGAACATTCCTAGGATCAGCTGAGAAATCGAGATGTAATGAATCAAATGTCTTCCACGATTGGGAATCTCGTGGATGTCTCATTAACCCATCATTTTTATTATCTACAGAATTCCACTTCATGTGTTCGACGGTTTTTGATGACATGAATAATCTTTTCAATCGAGGCTTCTAATGAAAGTAACACAAAACCTTTGCAGGTGTGCTCCTTTTCTTCTTCTCTATGAAATTATGTTCATTTAGACTTCCAACATCACCCTTTTTCTGCCATCTATAAGAAGAACATTTCTTGCAATTCTGTCTACTTGAATCCTCTCCCCAATAAAGCATACAATCATTGAGACACGCATGTATTTTTGTATAATTCAGACCAAGATTATTAAGAACTTTTTTTATATCATAAAAAGATTCTAAGATTTTTGCTTCATGAAATGCATCACGAATCAATTCCAATATCATGGACATTGCCTTATTTGTAATTCCACATAGACATTTGATATGGTACAACTTCAGCAGAAATGAAATCTTTGAATATTTCAAACACCCACTATACAACTCTTGATTTCCATCATCAACTAAATCATGAAATGAATTTTCCTCAGTGAAGTTTTCTCTTATATTTGGCTCCACAGAATCAAGAGGAGGATCCAATTATATGTGAAAATCTTGATCTTCCTGTGTTATAGTCTCAAAAACATCACTTGTCATGTTGCAATTTGTAGCACCCTCTTCTGGTTGTTCTGATATGTTTTGATGCTGATAGTGGTGTCTTGTAGTGCCAAATGCATCATTTATTAGGTTTTTCATTTCATTTTCCATTGTCGACGAACATGGGACCTCATTCTATGGATTAACATTAGTGCTCAATCTTTCTGTAACGTTCGATTCTCCATGCCAAATCCAACACAAATATTGACTAGGGAATTGCTTCAGTATTAAATGTTCATAAACCTCAACTCTCTTCAACCATGTTCTAAATTTACATTTAGGACATGGACATTTTATTCTCCCTTCAACAGATCGATTAGAAATTGCAAAATCTAAAAACTCATTCAAACCCTTAACATACTGAGGTGTGTTCCTCGGTAATGTGATCCAGCTTTTATCCATATATATCACAATTTTACTACACAATAATAAAAAAAATTAAAACACATGGTTACTTCTAACTAGAGAAAGAGATTCATATATACGATAATGTAAGATTACATAAACATAATATAATAAAGATGACCCATTGATCATAAAGTATGAATAATATAATAAATATGATACATTGATCACATTTACCACTTACTTAGAATGCCCAGACAAACCGAAAAAGTCTCGTCCCTAGGAGATAGCGTCAACACCTCATTGGGGAGCAATAAGAATATTGGGTTACACACTTATCATAACACTTTCGATCACACATTTATGTTGCCTCAAACAACACCCCATTGAAAGTGATGTCATTGAACACACCAAAGATGCAATATTTTCATACCATTAGTAAAACGACATTACTAGAAATATTTAGCCCTTATATGACACCCTTTGAGACTTATCGCAGGCTAGCTTGGGTACCTGGACGATGGGTAGCCTAGGCCAGTTCATGAAAATTGGTCATGTTTCATTGCTCTTTATGTTTTTCAATCTTTTCACTATCTATTTGAATTTACCTCTCTCTTTGAATTTGATACTGTTTCTTATTTCCTTGAATTTGGAGAGACCTTTGTTATTCATTATATCATTAGGTTGTGCAATTTTAATTCATCCACTTGGATTTACATAGTGGGGTTCTCATTAAAATCTCTTTTAAAAACTAATGAATGATGTATGTTATTTTCACTTAAATATGTTTTGTGTTTAGTACTATAAAAAATTATCTTCAATATTTCAAACAACTCATATTAAAAAAAATCATGCAAACCATAAAATTTGGATTTAATATAATACAAAGGAAATGTCCAATTTTTACTTCAAACATTTATGTATATTTCATGTCCTAAGATCAGTTAATTTGAAGTAATTATTTAGAAATGAATTTTCCACTTGAACACAAACTATTACACTTAATTCAAGCATAATAAATATAAAATATTTAGTAAGTGACACTAGTTCAGAACTTATGAATATCTTTTCTAACATGTTTGAGAATCCCATGGTGAGAATCCTGGTGTTCAACTTCTTGTTCTGAGCATAAAGACCATAAATTGTCTTCACCTCACTTTATGGTCGTTTATACTGATTTATACCCCTAACAAATTCATGTCATGTTTGATTTTCCCTTATTATGAAATATAGTAATTCACCATTCATGGTCTGTGTAAAAAATCCTTAAACAAAGTGAATACTCCCATATTAGGGGTAATATGAATTGGTATGGGGAAAAACAATTTAGGTAGGGACAATTTTTCTTCTATGTTGAATATACGACCTCACCTCTGTGGTCTAAGCTATAAAACTATAACCCCCAATAATTTTTTTTCTAAGAAATATAAATTTAATATATATGAACCCATAATTGAGTCTTTTTGTATTAGTATTAGGCTCTTAATCTTACTTGGGACTACCTTAAACTTACCACTGTAGATAAAACCTCATACTTTCATTAAATCTTTATAATGTTAATCCTCAACCACACATTGGTCTACAATGTTTGAACGTAGACATAAAATACATTGGTACACCTTAAAAGTCCATAAGCTAATAATGTAAAGATAATTGGCACTCTCGACGTCAAAAACCCATAATAGGTGACATTGGAAAAATCGAGTCTCCACTCACAAGATATTTACCTTGTATAGATAGGGAATCATTTTGATCATCTGAAAATTTGAAAGGAAAAAAAATTTCAGGTTGAAAACTTTCAAAGGGGGAACTATGAAAAATCAAAGTTTCTTCCCCCTAAGTCCTTTAAAATTCACTACTAAGGGAAATATTAGGGATAAATTCAAAAGAATTAAACCTACTAGAAATCACCACTCAACCATAGAAAAAGTCATGGTATACCCTATAGGCCCATCAACTAGGAATATGTAAGATAACACTTATGTTCCTTGAATATGGTAGTGAATATTATTTTAACAGAATGCAAAAATATGCAATAAGAGATTCACCATAAAGTGATGTCATTGAGCACACCAAAACAAAACCAAACCGCTACCGCAATCCCCATGTGACCTCAAGTTCACCACCATCCTCTACTAACCCATGGATGTTCCAACATTCAATGAAACCATTT
The DNA here is from genome assembly GCA_963277665.1 of Viscum album. Classification (NCBI taxonomy): domain Eukaryota; kingdom Viridiplantae; phylum Streptophyta; class Magnoliopsida; order Santalales; family Viscaceae; genus Viscum; species Viscum album. Next base: position 347,271,009 of record OY728141.1, read on the forward strand.
AAGATCCATGAGACACGCAAAAATATTTTTAGAATCATCACTTTCCTTTAAATACAAACTCATCTATTTCATATAATTTCCAAAGGACCAACAATTATGTTTAAAAATTAAGCGAGATTTCAAAACAACACTTTAACCATACTATAAAAATCACCATGTTCCACATAACAAATGCCAAACACCATCCAATCAATTAAATAAAACATTAATAAGGTAAAGAACCATCCAAATCATCCAATTTCACTATTAAAGACCAATTAACATTTAACCACACACATTAGGCATAAGCAAACATAGGAATAATTTAAGATTCACTTTGAAAGCTATTTTTAACAAATCATATCACCAATAAAACACCATAATAATTTAATCAAGTACTTTAAAAAGGTGTAAATCATGTTTTAAAAATTATTTAGTAACACCCAAGGATCATATGGATTGAATTAGAAAGAAAAGGTAGGGAAATGACCACTGCTTGAGAGTGAATGCAATGAAACTTCAACAGGAGGGTCGATGCGGGGTCGCGGGTTGCGCGGGTCTGGACAAGACCTATAAGGAAACCATGAAATAGATAATGGGAATAGAGAGGAGGAAATGGGAAAAACCCTAAAAATCACCTTGGATGTGAAGAGGGGGTCGCTGCGGGGTCGCGGGTCGCCGTGTAAGGGGTCACCGGGGTCGCGGGGGTCGCGAGCGGTCGCCGAGGTCACACAGGGTCTCGGGGGGTCGGGGGAACAAGGGGGGTCAGGGTAGGGGGAAAGGTTAAGCAGCGTAAAAACATATGCAGGGATTCGCGACGGTTTATAATAAACCGCCGCAAAACCATTTTAGCGAAAGGTTTAGCGGCGGTTTTGTGAACCACCGCCACAAAACCGCCGCTAAAACCTAATTTTTGTGTAGTGTGATATCATATTTATGTATGTGGTTATTTTATAATTTAATAACAATGATTTCACAATTATACTGGTGTTTAACCTACCCTATACTATGGAAAAGTACAAGGTAAGGGGTTTTCATATCACCTCTTATTCCCATGAGATTCATGCTATATTGCCACTATTTCTTTTTGTGTAGTGTATGTACTACCCATGATTGTATTATTTGTGTAATATAATTTAATTTATGGTTATTTACATCTTAATTGTATGATCCTTCTTTCACGGGGTGTATGTTTCTTAAGTTACCAAATCGGTAATGAAATTTCTTATTTCGATTTCCACTCATTGAGTTTTACGCAAACTTCATTAATTATTTTACTCCAAGATTATGTGTGAAATCACTATTTATTTATTTATGTTGTAAATTCCACTCCCCTTTGGGTGGATATAATTTTTATACACATAATCAGTCCATTGATAAATTCTCAAGTCATCGATATGAACTTGATAAGAGTAATCTTAACTCAATTTCCATTCATTGAGTTAAACATTTGAGTCATTAGTGTTGTTTTTACAAGAATATGCGTGAATGTCCTCTGATTTATTTACACTAAATATCCAATCATACTGAGTGTATTTATATTTTTCCCACATAATTATGTCATTGATTTATCCTTAACATAAGGATATAGTCTTTATAAGGGATTTCATCTCAATTTACATTCCCTTGAGACTTCTTTGTTGTTATGCACCAATTCAATTTTATTTGGTGTACATACTGTACTTTGATAGAGTATATCTTGCATCCCTTTATTCTCATGATATTATAAAGTTTTCATTACCTCAATTATTTGTATTCAAGAATCTCTTATTTGGTTAGGAACTCTAACTGGAATATCATTATAAAGGTTTTAAAGATCTATTCTTCTAAATATTTCTCATTAATGTACATATTTTAAAATGATGTTAAGGATTTATTTATATGGTCATAAATGTTTTAAAATTAAAATTCCTTTTAAAAGATTCAAAGTGGCATGGGACACTTTGATTCAAAAATCTATTTTTAACAGCTTCTTGATAAATAGTGAGAATTTTAAATGTTTTCATGAAAAAGGGGATATTTCTATCAAATAGTTCTACTGTTTATTTTCATCTATGTTAATATCCTTCATTATTCTTGATTGAGGTTGATTTATGATAATAAAATATTCCATATTGTATTGAATGAGTTATTTTTGATTTTGGATGTGCTATTTTTATACCATTCATGGTTTGTGGTTAAAATATTGACATTTCGTATGCTAGTTTTAATACTAATGTTTAGATTATGTTTCAACCTTTTCATATGTTGAATTTATTGGACTTAGTAAGTGATGGGTGGAGATTTCTATAGCTCCTCAATCCATCGGTAGGTCTTGTGAGACAAACTAGTATCTTGGCAGAAGGCTTTGACAAATCTTAATTTTAGTCTTGGAACGAGGCCTTGACTATGTGGTTATGATGTCCTACATTATGCATTCAATAATTATGAAATTAGCTATTTGTTGGTCGGAGTGGATACTCAAGAGGGGGGTGAATTGAGTTCCAATTAAAATTTCTGTTAAAAATATTTCTCTTAAAATCCCCCAATTTAAAAACAAAGTTAAACTGTAGTGAATCTATACATAGTGTAAAGGTTCAACTAGTTTCTCAAAGATCGATTAGGTCTCAGTTAACTTAATTTGAAGATTAAATTAACTTTTGAAACTAACTTACTGGTTTATAATAAGTATAAACACTTACCAATTTAACTATCAAAGTAGATTTAAAATAGTTTTGTATTTCAAAGTAATAAGCAGCGGAATATATATATATATATATGTAATACTTATAGACTTAAAATAAAAGCACATCAGAGTTAACAAAGAGGTTCAGTCTTAAGCTGAGACTTATTCCTCTCAACAATTTATATAAATTGATCCACACCCTGGATCGGGGGTAAACAACAATACACTAATATCCAGGTACAAAGACCTCTACCATAGTTCTTTGTGGAAAAAACAAATAACAGCTCATAGGATGTTCAGGTCTTACTCGACCTCTACCACTATTCACCTCTACCACCATTCACAGTGGGAAACAAAAGAGTTATAGAGTTTAAGTGAGGATTTAAGAATCATCCAGTTTAGCACAGGAGACAGTGTGTGTGTAAAGTAAACAGGATACACACACTGCTCAAAATGTAAAGAAAGAATCACTAAGAGAAGTATTATTGAGTTTAGAAATGCTTTAGTGATTATTAATGCAGATATGGACTCGTTTGGTTTATCAGAAAAGCTTCTGAGTCCTTCTCTGGGTTTTCTCAGAAAATAGAGTGTCGTTTTCTTCTTTAATTCATGGTCCATCTTAGCAGCCTGAGTGCATGAAACGTTTCTTATAGTTCTTCACTCAAGATGTAAATTGTGTTCTCCTCTATAATAAGTTTCTTCGTGTATGTCCAAGATTCTTGGAGTATGGATGTAGACTAGAGAAGACAAAAATACTCCACATTTGAATTCTTGTTCAGCTCTTCTTCTTTCACCCTTCGTGTGTCTTATTTTTTGTTTTTTAGGAGTATCATATGCATGTGTTTCTTCTATATGCTTAAGGTTTCTCTTTCCATCACTTTATAGGTTTCAGCTTCGGCAGAAAAGAACAATCGCCTTTTGCATGTGTACTAGGTACGGTTCCCTGACATGCAACAGAAATCATTAAATAACATTAACTGCATTAAAACAATCAAATGTAACCGTTACCTAGATAAATAAATATAATGAAGAGTATAGGGTTTGACTGGTTGGTCAAGAATTAGTAGCATTTTATTGGTAGACATGCATGGTGGACTTTGTCGCAGAACCTTCCATCGGTAGCTCTTTTGAACTTACATCGATAGCTCATATACCGGTGACTTTAGTTCCATCGGTAGCTGTCTCTCCATCGGTAGCTTTTTGCATCAGTAGCTGTTTGCACGTATCGGTAGACTTACACTATCAATAGACTTCTATCGGTAGACTTCTGTCTATCGGTGGCTATGGTCAGTTCTGTATTGGTAGCTCGGTAGAATGGTTCTATTAGAAGACTTCCTCATATCGGTAGCTCTGGTTGTCTGTCGGTAGCTCTGTACATATCGGTGACCTTAGTGCATCGGTGACTCTGTCTATCGGTAGACTAAGTCTATCGGTAGACTGAGTACCGGTAGATTAAACGCATATTAGTGACTAAATACTTATCTGATTCATACACAACATATCCAAATGGTTTAGAATTACTTCAGAACTTATATAAACATGGATAAACAATGATTAAACTATCTCAGGGATTATTTTAATATTATCATCATATTGAGAATAGATTGAATGAATTAATATATAGAAAAAAAATTAGATTGAGATTATCAAAGTATATGAAAGCATAATTGGGATTATCAAAATAGGTGAGGTCAACAATCTCCCCCTTTTTGATAATCACAACTTATGATATTATCAGTTTAAAAAAAAATCAGAGGATATATAATTAATCTCAATTTTCTCAGAGAAAACAGTATGGTATAAAACATACTCTATCAGAGATAGAATTAAATATATCAGAGAATATTAGAGAACTAAATGAAATGATATCAGAGGATGAGAGAAAAGACACTAATATGAGAGGATAAAATTCATAGGTATCAAAGAGGCAAATCATGATAGCTCTTAGATAAATTTTTTCCCTTTCATTAATATTTCTCCCCTTTTGTGATCATCAAAAAGTGGAAAATAATAAAAAGAAGTGGAATAATAGGAATAGAAGAAAATCACTTGTATTAAATGTGACAAATAGGTACAAAGATAGAAAAAAAATACATAGGATTCCTATCAAATAGTCTAGCTACTAGATCAATCCACATCCTCAATGTGAGATGTGCCCTTGGGGTCAGAAGAGGATTCAGTTGGTGAGGATTCTGGTGAAGGCTTAGGAATTCCTGAAAAGACTACCGGAGGCTGAGCAACTGACACTGTGCCTAGCCTGTATTGAGGAGTCCTTTGTGTGATCACAGGTGTGAGGCTTAGAATGGCTTGAACAGGAGTCATCTGAATTGGAGAAGCAGTGGAGGCAGAGGTAGGAAAAGTAGGAGGGACAATTACGGACTGGGCATCAACATGCAGAAAGGGCAGCAAAAGATTCCTGAAATCCATAATGATTCCTCCACCTCTCTCCATTGCAGATATGAAGTCATCCTTGTTCTCCATAAACTTGTCCAAAGCTGGATTCAATTCTCTCAGCTTGCTAACTTGTTCTCTAAAGGCTTGATTGACAGAAGGCCGTTTCATATTCTCAATCAGAAGCTTAAAATGACCGGTCATTTGGGTATTTGTGTAAATTTTGGAGAAATAGGAGTCCACCTTTTCTTTCAATTCCTTTTGAGAGGAAGAGTCTTCTCTCATTTAGTCTTGGACTATCTTCATAATTTCTCTGGCTGAATCTCTGGTAGAGAGAATAACTCTGCTTAGTTCAGATGAGTCCATAGATCCACTGGTTGAGGCAGAACTAAGCTCCTCTTTCATCACAGTTCGAATTTTATTCAAGTCCATCGAGGGTTTAGATACAAGAGAACCAACAGAGAAAGATATAGTCTCTTTGAAGATTTTGGTTGAACCACTGATAAGATTTTGAGCATCAGATTCCTGGGTTTTAATATGATCTTTCATAGAAGTTTTGAAACCTTCAAATACTGAAACCATATGACTTACAACACTCTTCAAATAAGCTAAGTACTTATCTACTTGGGATTTTGAGCTCATTTAAGAGTCTAAAGAAACAACAGATTCTTTTAAAGCTTCAAGATCTACTTCAAGTCTAGAAACTTGAGCCTGGCATTGTTTAACTTCTTCAACTATTTAGCCCATAATGATTGATAAATTTCAAGAAAGAGATAGTTCAAAATATCTTTCCAGCATAACCATTTCTTCAGAAAAACTGTGCTTCATATCAGAAACTGAGGCACTAAAATATTCTTTCAGATCATCCCTTAAGATATCCATATCAACCTTGGTAACCAAATCAGTAGGTGAAACTGCTGCAGATGCTCTTTCAGAGGCTAAACTGACCACAACATCAGTCATAACTGATTGAATTAAAGATACTAGAGAAACTTTTATCTTCTTTAACACTACCACAAACCCGTCCTTAATATTTTTCTTTAAAGTATCCAGGTCATGCATTCTGACCACATCTTCAGGTAGAAATTCAGTCTCAACATCATAAAAAATTTTAGGTCTATTGTGAGATGCCTCATTATCTGAATCTGAATAGTCTAAACCATAGACTATAAAAACAGGTTCTTCTGCCCAATCATTAAAACCAACAACCACTGTGATACTTCCAAATTTAGATCTATGATCCCCCTCAATGGGTGCATCCTCAATTAGAATAAAAAAATTCTCAACATCATTCACAGCAGCATCCTTAGCTGGTCTTTCATCCTAAGGAGAATCTTCTACTATCAATTCCATTACTGCAGCAACAGGAGGGTCTTCTAGATTAGGTAAGGGTATGTCAACTTCATTTGCTTCCTCAGTTGGTACTAAAGTTTGTTCAATCACTAGACTCAGACTCAAATCATCTGTCATAGATGTTTCACTCTCATGAACATCTTCTTCATTTTCTACAGTAGCCACTTCAACAGCTTCTTCCTTATCTGATATATGTTGAACTAGATTTTTAGGAGCTGGGCTAAGAGGAAAGTCAGGGTCTCCTCCTTCATCAACAGAGGAATCTTCCTCTTCTGAATCATCACTGTATTTTGGATCCTCTTCATCAGGTCCTAGACCTGGATCCCTCACATCCTTTGGTCTTGAAGGATGAGTCACAAGATTAAACTTGTCATACATCCTCTGGTCATCATTAACCCATTCTCCTCTCCAAGGCTTCCAGTTTATTTTCATGTACTTACAAACTGTGGCTGTGATACATAAGTTATTCTTCACTACCACTATATCATCTTGAGACTCAGCAACCCCTTTCACCTTGATCATCACAGATATTAATTTAGCAAAGAGTAGGGAGTTTTTCTTTTATTTCGATCTTGTCATATCTTCCATCTAGAGCATCAACAATCTGCATAAATTAACCTTCACACAATGTCTTAAGTGGTGCAGGAGATAGATATCATGATATATCAAATTGGAAAAGTCTACTCTCCTCGGTATCAAGACATATTGAACAAATTTGATCAACAATCTATTCTCTCCATCCATCTCTGCAGCAACTACTTGTCTTTGACTTCCATCACCAGTCAGCTCTTCCAAAGCAGTCTCATAATCGAAAATGTCACTGGTATGTGGAATGGATCTCGCGAAATATCCTGATACTCCTTCATGTGGAACTTTCAATCACTCATCCCATTCAACAGATGAGAACGATATCTCCTTTCCATTTACAAAATAATTTACTCGATTTTCATTCTCCGATTCTTCAAAGGATACAAAATCGTAAAACTGTTTCACTAATTTTGGAAAGTAAGGAACATTGTTATTCGAAAAAACATCCACCCCTTTTTGATCTTCAAGAACTTTGAGCACTAAGGACCTGGTAGGCATCATCCATTCAGCACACAGTTCCTTTTCAATCACAATAACTCGATTTTGCAGATGAGGATTCACTGGTCGTCTCCCCGACCTAGTTCTAGCAACACTTCCACTACCACTTGCATCTTGCTCGGTCCTTTTCTTCTTTGTTTTCAGCTCAGTAGAGTCATCTATGATGGTAGGAAGTTTTGTTTTTTCCATCGTTGGTTCGAAGTATTTAGGGTTATCTAAGGACTCGGGAGCTAAGGTTCGAGGGTTAAGGTTTGAGACTCAGTGGATTTTGAAGTAGCTCGGACTTTTGTTTTATCATTTAGGAATCATAAAATAAATAAACAAAATAAAATAAAGTAAACGATTTAGATTCTGGCGGCAGACATAAGTTTTAAAACAACGCGCACATCGGTGAGAATTTCTATCAGTGAGGTTTTACATCGGTGAGGTTTTCTATCAGTGAGGTTACATCAGTGAGGTTACATCAGTGAGGTTTTCTATCAGCGAGGTTACATCAGTGAGGTTACATCGGTGAGGTTTTTTATCAGTGAGGTTACATTGGTGATGTTACATCGGTGAGGTTGCATCGATGGGGTTACATTAGTGAGGTTCCATCAGTGAGGTTACATTGGTGAGGTTACATCAGGGAGGTTACATCGGTGAGGTTACATCGGTGAGGATAACTACTGATTGAGATTAAACATTCCTAACTCATGTCTAATGTAACTTAACCTATCCAAACTCAATGATTTAGTGAAAATGTCAGCTAATTGATGTTCAGTGCCTATAAACTCAAGAGTAATATCACCCTTTTGGTAATTATCTCTCAAGAAATGGTGTCTTACATCAATGTGTTTGGTCCTAGAGTGAGACATAGGGTTCTTCGGGATATTTATTGCACTAGTATTGTCACAATTGATTGACACGTGCCTAAAGTCATATCTATACTCCAAAAGAGTGTGTTTCATCCATAGAATTTGTGCACAACAACTACCAGCAGCTATGTACTCTGCTTCGGCTATGGATAATGCTACATAATTCTGCTTCTTACTACACTAAGATACTAAGGAATTTTCTAATAAATGACATGTTCCTGAAGTGCTCTTTCTATCCAACTTACAACCAGAAAAGTCAGCATCTGAATAACTCATTAACTCAAAGGGTTTTCCTTTTGGGTAAAGCAAACCAAAGTTTATAGTATGTTTAAGATATTTAAAAATTCTTTTAACAGCAAGTAAATGCGATTCTTTTGGATTATCCTAAAATCTTGCACACATACACACACTAAACATAATATCTGGTCGACTAGAAGTAAGGTAAAGTAAGCTTCCAATCATACCTCTGTAATTGGTTTGATCCACTGATTTCCCAGTTTCATTTGCATCCAATTTACAAACAGTACTCATAGGAGTTTCACTTTCCTTAATACTATCCAAACCAAAACGTTTTAAAAGATCCTTTTTATATTTACTTTGATTCAAAACAATACCATTTTCAATTTGAAACACTTGAAATCCAAGAAAATATTTAAGTTCTCCCATTAAACTCATTTCAAATTCATTTTTCATACTCTTTGAGAAATCAGTTCATAAATAATGTTTAGAATATCCAAAAATAATATCATCAACATAGATTTGAACTATTAAAACATCTTTAGAAATTATTTTAATAAAAATAGTTGGATCAGCAATCCCTTTAGTAAAACTTTTTGAAATAAGAAAATTACTAAGTTTATCATAACAAGCCCTTGGAGCCCATTTTAAACCATATAGAGCTTTATAAAGTTTAAATAACTAGATTTGGAAAATGAGGATTAGTAAATTCAGGTGGTTGTTCAACAAAAACATCTTCAATAATAAAACCATTTAGAAAAGCACTTTTGACATCTATTTGATATAACTTGAAATTCAGATGAGCAACATATGCAAGTAAGATCCTAATGGATTCTAATCTGGATACTGGTGAAAAAGTTTCCTCATAGTCTATTCCTTATTCTTGACTATATCCATGTGCAACTAGTCTGGCTTTGTTTCTAACTATGTTTCCAGACTCATAAACTTTGTTTCTAAAAACCCATTTTGTTCCTATTGTTAAAGTGTCCTTAGGTCTGTCAACTAATTCCCAGACTTTGTTTCTTTCAAATTGATTTAACTCTTCTTGCATAGCCATTACACCAAATTTATCATTGATAGCATCATTGATATTTTTAGGTTCTAGCTGTGAATGAAAGGCTTGATGTTCAACCTGATTTCTTAGAGAAGCTCTAGTCTGTGTCCCTCTATCAAGATTACCAACAACAGCACCCAAAGGATGATTCTTTAGAATCCTTGTTGATCTAGTAAAGGTAGGACTAGAAATTTCAGGTTCATCTATAGGTTCGGGTTCTATAGCAGCATATTCTGGAATATGTTTAGAACTTGATGTTTTTACAGTAGGTTCTTTAGATTTATTATTAAGGTCCTGAATACTTAAATCTTCCTCAAGATTTTCAAGAGTGGTTTTAGGATCATATGGAACAGTTTCATCAAACTTTATTTGAACAGATTCTTCCACACATTTGGTTCTTTTATTAAAGACTCTATAGGCTTTTCTTGTTAAAGAATAACCAAGAAAAATTCCTTCATCACTCTTAGAAGCAAACTTGTCCAGATTATCCTTTGTATTAAGAATGAAAAATTTGCATCCAAAGACTCTAATGTAACTAACTTTAGGTTTTCTATTATTCCACAACTCATAAGGGGTCTTCTTAAGAACTGGTCTAATTAAGACTCTATTAATAATATAACAAGATGTACTCATGGCTTCAGCCCAAAATTAAATAGGTAGGTCATATTCATTAAGCATGGTTCTAGCTATTTCTTGAAGGGTTCTATTCCTTTTTTCTACTACACCATTCTGCTGAGGTGTTCTAGGAGCAAAGAAGTTGTGACTATAGCCATTGTGTGAGAAATAAGATTCAAATTCATGATTTTTAAACTCACGGCCATGATCCCTTCTTAGAGTTTTAATCTTAAGTCCACTAAGATTTTCTACAGATTTGGAGTATTTAATAAAGTAAGAACATGCTTCACTTTTTTGAGATAAGAAGTATACCCAAGTATTTATAGAAAATTCATCTACTAGAACATAGACATAGTGCTTCCCATTTAAACTAGAAACTCTTGATGGTCCAAACAAGTCCATGTGAACCAACTCGAGAGGTTGAGAAGTTGAAACTTCTTTCTTTGATTTAAAAGAAACATTATGTTGCTTTCCCTTTTGACAGGGATTACACACTTTGTCATTCGGGAATTCAAGTTTGGGTAGGTCTCTAAATAAGTTCTTCCTAGTTAGTTTTCTAAGTTAATATATGTTTCAGTGTCCTAATCTTCTGTGCCAAAGCCAAGACTCTTTATGAAAAGCATTTGAACAAGTAACATTTTTTTAGCTAAAGAATTTAAATCAACTGCATAAAAATTTTCATTTCTTAAAGAAGAAAATACTAAAACACTTTTAGAATTAAAAACATTTCAGGAATAATTTTCAAAATTCACATTAAATCCATCATCACATAATTGAGAAATACATAACATGTTATACTTAAGTCCATCAAAAAATAAAACTTTAGAAATTAAAACTGAATCAGTATTACCAATTTGGCCTAGGCCGATGATCTTTCCTTTAGAATTATCACCAAAGGTGACATGTCCTCCATCAACCTTTATTAAACTTTTGAATCATGAATAATCTCCAGACATATGTCTTGAACATCCACTGTCCAAGTACTATACCTTATTATGAGAACTCTTTAAGCATGTTTGCTACAAAACAGATTTAGATAGAAAATGATTTTGGTACCCAGATCTTCTTGGGTCCAGAAAGGTTAGCAATAAAAACTTTAGGTACCCATATTTATTTTATGGGTCTCATATAATTTATAGAATCAATAGATTTTGAAAGAAAAAATTTATTTGACCTATAACCATATGAATAACTGGTTAAAGCATATGAATTTCCAAAACTAGAACAAGCATAATTTCGTCCAGACTTAGGAAAAAATCGAGTTTTAGTGAACTGTGTCTGTCCACGTTGATATCCCAAACCAATAGTGTATTTAGGTGTAACTTGTTTACGTAACATTTTAGTAAGTGTGTCTTTTCCATTTGTAAACTTCTCTAAGTCTTTTCTAAGTTTCTCATTTGACATTTTCAGTTCTTTATTTTCCTTTAACAGTTGAGCATTCTTCTCATTTTCAATAGTAAGTTCAGTTTTAATAGTAGCAGTGAGAGCATGTTGTTTCTTTAATGATTTGTATTTATCCTTAAGTTCATTACATGTTTCTTCCAGCATATTGCAGTATTTAAATAATTCCTTACTAGTCATGTTTTCTGAATCAGAATCAGATTCTGCATCATCTTCAGAATAATAAGAATTTAAAACACGAGTATCTAAGGTTACCTCAGATGTGTTGGTCATGAAACACATGTTGGAATGATTCTTCTCAGAATCAAAAACTTCAGATTCACTTGTGCTGTCTTCAAATGCACTCCAGGTAGCCTTCATAGCTTTCTTGTACTTCTTGTCCTTATAATCATATTTCTTTTTGACTTTTAACTTTGGACAATCAACCTTGATGTGTCCTTTCCTTTTACACTCATGGAAGACTATTTCATCATTCTTGTCAGCTTTCTTCAAATACTTATTCCAGTGTCCCTTATTGTCATACTTTCCTTTGTAGTTAGATTTCCTGAAGAATTTCTTCTTCCTATAAAACTTCTTGAATCTCCTGGCTATTTGAGCCATCTCAGCATCAATATCTAAATCAGAATCTTCACTGGTTGAACTCTCAGTGGGTATTTGCATTTTCTCCTTGTCCTTACTCTTAGAGGTAGTAGACTTGAAAGCTACAGATTTTCTCTTAGGTTCATCATCTTCCTCCTTATTCACTTTGAGTTCTTCCTCATACATCATTAATTTACCAATAAGCTCCTTTACTAGAAGTACTCCAATGTCACATGACTCTCTGATTGAGACAGAGGTGCCTCTCCCTCATTCTGGAAGACATCTCAGTATCCTCATAATTTGTTCCTTTGCTGGAACATCTTTACCGAGTGAACTCATTGTATTGACTATCTCATTAAACCTGAGATACATATCAGAAATAGGTTCATCAGTTTTCATTTTAAAATTGTCATATTTAATAGTATAAGTATTCAATCTCATTTATTTAACATTGGTTGTTCCTTCATGAGAAACACCCAAAGTATCCCTTATTTCAAAGGTAGTTTTACAAGCAGAAATTTTGTTAAACTCTTCATCTCCTAAAGCACAGTACAGAGCATTCATATATTTACAATTATTATTGTATGTAGTCTTTGTAGGTTCATCCCAAGTTGTTCTTTCAGTCTCTATAATTTTATATTGAGACTCTATAGAAGTCCAAATATGAAAACCCATACTTTCTAAATGAATTTTAATTTTCAGTTTCCACTGGGCATAGTTTGTGCCATTGAAGAAAGGTGGCCGGTTAGAAGCAGCACCCTCTAGTCTATTATCCATAACTAGATTTTAGAAAATAGTTTTAAAGAGATAAAAATTTAGAACTAACAGAAATTTAAGATCTTTAAGGATGAAACTAAAATCACAATTGAAAAATAGAGTATTTCAAAAATCCTTGAACAAAAATAATCCTTTAATACCAAATGTTGGTCGGAGTGGATACTCAAGAGGGGGGGTGAATTGAGTTCCAATTAAAATTTCTGTTAAAAATATTTCTCTTAAAATCCCCCAATTTAAAAACAAAGTTAAACTGTATTAAATATATATAGAGTGTAAAGGTTAAATTAGTTTCTAAAATATTGATTAGGTCTCAGTTAACTTAATTTGAATATTAAATTAACTTTTGAAACTAACTTACTGGTTTAAAATAAGTATAAACACTTGCTAATTTAACTATCAAAGTAGCTTTAAAATAGTTTTTTATTTCAAAGTAATAAGCAACGGAATATATATATATATATATATATATGTATATGTAATACTTATAGAATTAAAATAAAATCACACCAGAGTTAACCAAGAGGTTCAGTATCAAGTCGAGACTTAGTCCTCTCAACAATTTATATAAATTTATCCACACCCTGGATCGGGGGTAAGCAACAGTACACTACTATCCAGGTTCAAAGACCTCTACCACAGTTCTTCGTGAGAAAAAAAAACAACATCTCACAGGCTGTTCAGGTCTTACTCGACCTCTACTATCATTCACAGTGGGAAACAAATAAGTTATGGAGTTTAAGTGAGGATTTAAGAATCCTTCAGTTTAGCACAGGAGATAGTGTGTGTGTAAAGTAAACATGATATACACACTGCTCAAAATGTAAAGAAAGAATCACTAAGAGAAGTATGATTGAGTTTAGAAATGATTTAGTGATTAGTAGTGCAGCTCTGGACTCATTTGGTTTATCAGAAAATATTTTGAGTCCTTCTCTGGTTTTTCTCAGAAAATAGAGTGTCATTTTCTTCTTTGATTCTTGGTCCATCTTAGCAGCCTGAGTGCATGAAACGTTTGTTGTAGTTCTTCACTCAAGATGTAACTTGTGTTCTCCTCTAGAATAAGTTTCTTCATGTATGTCCAAGATTCTTGGAGTATGGATGTAGACTAGAGAAGACAAAAATACTCCACATTTGAATGCTTGTTCAGATCTTCTTCTTTCACCCTTCGTGTGTCTTATTTTTTATTTTTTAGGAGTATCATATGCATGTGTTTCTTCTATATGCTTAAGTGTTCTGTTTCCATCACTTTATAGGTTCCAGCTTCGGTAGAAAAGAACAATCTCCTTTTGCATGGGTACTAGGTACGGTTCCCTGACATGTAAGAGAAATCATTAAATAACATTAACTGCATTAAAACAATCAAATGTAACCGTTAGCTAAATAAATAAATAGTATGAAGAGTATAGGGTTTGACTGGTTGGTCAAGCATTAGTAGCGTTTTATTGGTAGATGTGCATGGTGGACTTTGTCGTAGAACCTTACATCGGTAGCTCTTTTGAACTTGCATCGGTAGCTCATATACCGGTGACTTTAGTTCCATCGGTAGCTCTCTCTCCATCGGTAGATATTTTCATCAGTATCTGTTTGCATGTATCGGTAGACTTACACTATCACTAGACTTCTATCGGTAGACTTCTGTCTATCTGTGGCTATGGTCTGTTCTGTATGGGTAGCTCGGTAGACTGGTTCTATCAGAAGACTTCCTCATATCGGTAGCTCTAGTTATCTGTCGGTAGCTCTGTACATATCGGTGACCTTAGTGTATTGGGGACTCTGTCTATCGGTAGAATAAGTTTATCGGTAGACTGAGTACCTGTAGCTTAAACACAGATCAGTGACTAAATACTTATCTGTTTCATACACAACATATCCAAATGGGTTAGAATTACTTCAGAACTTATATAAACATGGATAAACAAAGATTAAACTATCTCAGGGATTATTTTAATATTATTATCATCTTGAGCACAGATTGAAAGAATTAATATATAGAAAAACATTAGATTGAGATTATCAAAGTATATGAAATCATAATTGGGATTATCAAAATAGGTGAGGTCAATACTATTAATATTACATGTGATTATTAAACTAGTATAATATCCATGTGAATAAGTAAATGGAATTATTTGATTTATATTTTCCATATCATGTTAAAGTTTATGTTTAAAAGTCTTTTGTTTTATTCGTATACATTGTATTAAATGTTTATGCTTATTTATGATAGTTTCCACAATATTGTTATCCCTACTGAGCATCTGAGCTCACCCCTTTTTTATGTTTTATTTTTCTCAGGATTTGAATAAGTATATTATGATTAACCTATAGGGATAGGCTAAAGGATATGAGTGTTTTCAAAGGGGACAAAATGTTTTTATTTATTTCATGATGTAATGTAAGACTTATGTTTGTATCTAGTACTTCCAAGGCTACTAAAATAATCGGTCTTTCGAGACTTGATCTCTTGTGATCATGCGAATTTTATGTAATAATGCACTAACTCTAGGTAACTAGGGTTGGGATGTTACATGTCTAGGGTGAACACACCTTGTAGTGTCACACCAATAGGACCATGTAGTTCTAGCTATGTAGAAGTACTTGGGAAGGAGGGGATATTCAAGTACATACCATGTCTCTTGAGAAACATGTTGTGTTTATGGGTTGTTACAAGAATAGGTTGGCAGAGGTACACACCCATGTTAAGGTTTAAGGGAACACACCGTGTAGTGGTTCTACACATAATGTAACCCTCTTTTGTAAAATTTGAATGTTTTCTTTATCCCATTCCATTTTTTCACTTCTAAGTTTTAGTCTCTAATAATATTGTACTGAGGTGTGCACTTGACCTTTCAGAGTCATTCCACTATGATTTCCTCCAGTTTTATACCATATATAGGGTAACAATTAGACAATGGAAATGGTAGATTAGGGACTACCGTTAGATCCTCCTCTCATACCCGTCTTGGCACCAACTGTTATACCAGAAGTAGGTGATGATGTATAGTTCTGTGAAGTCTTTATGAGAATGATACAGAATTTTCAGGGAGCACCACATAATGTCTTGACTATGGAAGAGCTGACATGAGTGTTCCAAAAGCAACATCCTTTCACTTTTTTAGGGGATGGAGGACCACAGGTTGTAGAATCATGGTTTGAGTCCAAGCTTTATATCTTAGAGAATTTGGAGATTCCTCATGAGAGGAGGGTGAATTTCATGACTTACATGCTATGTGATTCCACTATGAGATGGTGGGATGTTATCTCACAGGAAAGACATAATAGGGATATAGCCTGTGAATATTTTCAGAGGACCTTCTATGATTACTTCTACCCTAAGAGGTTGAGGGCTGATCAAGCATGAGAGTTCATGCATTTGAAGCAGGGAGCTCTTTCAGTGATGGATTACTCTTCTCTCTTTACAGAGATTCAGTGCTTCACACCTGTTTTGGGAGGTGACGAATTATCACTGGTTATGTGATCTAAGGATGGTCTTAGGTATGACATCCGATTGAAGGTGAATGTTTTCATGTTGACTTTGGTGACTGCTATAGTAAAATAAGTGCTGATTAATGAGAAAAAATTTGAGAGAGTTAGGAGCTATGATCCTGGGAGGTTCAGCATATAGGGTTGGTACTCTTTTGACCAATAATAGGAAGTTCCGCATGGAGATTTCATGCGATATTTATTCAGGTATCCTAATTTTGTGTTACCAGTTTTTGAAGAGTGGGAATAAGAGGCCACATTTACCGAAGGACCCAGTCGAGTGCCAATCTTGTGGTAGGATGGGACACATTCAACATTTTTGCAGGAAGTTCTCACCATAAGCTAGTGAGAGGGGATGTGTTATGACTCCACATCCCGGAGCAGGACCACAAGTTTCTGATCAGTCAGGGAATTGGGGTTTGTCAGGCCGAGGAGATAGTCATGGCCGTGGTATCCAGGCGGAAAATTTTCAGTGACAACAGGGTGGATTAGCTTAGGGTAGTCAAGTAGGGTCATAGGGCCATGGCAAATTTCAGAATTGTGTGATGGAACAGACCTAACATGAGCAGGATCCCAGACCCTCTATGGTTTGAGGTAAAATTATAGTTGCCTCAATTTTTGCTACCCTTTTTAATACATGGACTTATCATAGTTTTATATCTGTTAGTTTTGTAGAGATCCTTGGGCTCTGTATCCTTAATTCTGATGGTATTATGACATTAGACAATTTGTTGGGGATTAGGATGGCAAGTGTATGTCAGTTCAAGGAGTGCCCTCTTGAGGTTGGTGGGTGTCACTTCTTATGGGACCTCTATGTCTTAGTGATGACAGGCTTCGATGTCATTCTCAGAATGGACTGGTTAGTCTCCTTTTAGGAATTTATTGATTGCAATCTTCGTAGGGTGAGTTTCACATCACTAGAGGGAGGATCCTTTCTACAAAAGGGATAATGGGATGTCTAGGAAAAAAATCTAGATCCGATCATCATGGGTTGAGAGGAATCATAACATAGATTTTTAGTTTATATCTAGATGAACAGAGGACTTCATCACAGATGGACTTTCTGTAACACCCCAAGTTTTTAAAAATAAATTGGAATGCATGAAACTTTGTTTTAAGTATATATTTATAACTATCCTTTAAACATAATTTTTTCACTTCTATGTTTTTGAATTTTGAATAAAGGTCATCTAAAATCTTGATCAATAAGTTATTTGGAGTCTAATGGAACCAACTTGATTTTTTGGTGAATAAAAACATACCCTTATGAATAGTAATTTGAATATTAACTTGACCCTAATTAATTGTAATTATATAATAATTTTATTTTCTTAAGGATTTAATATAATGACAACTTGATTAATTTTTCAAGGTGTTAAAAAATGAGTTATTGATTTAAAATTGTTATTTTTGAATAAATTTTGATTTTATATAAAAATTAAATTAATAATATTTAGAAAACTATTTTCAAAAAATGGAGTTCATTTTTGAATTGTACATGTAAAAAAATGGTCTGGGTGATTTTTTCGGATTTTTCTGAAATTACTGAATTTTTGATGAATAGTGAAATATGGTAAAATATCGTATATTCAAATTATCTGTTAAATACACTATTAATGACATCATAAGTGATGTAATCCCAATTGGTTCTAACTCACATTCCATTATTACTATTTTGGGTCACATGAATTAATACTATTCATAATATTGAGAAAAAATATTATAATAATGATTAAATTAATGAAACATACCTCCTCTCTTCCACTATAAATACCACCATCACTCCCCTCTTCCTCCCACACCTCTCAAGTAGTGATGCTTACCTAATTTCTACCCAATCATCCTTAAAAGGGTCTTCCCTATATCAAAGATCTTCTGGTCTCACCAAAAGGCCAAAACCAAAGGCCTTAAGAAGGATCTCAAGGAGAAGAGATGAAGAGGTTAACATCCTCTTTTGTTTTCTTTCTTTTCATTTTCATTTTTATTATTGATCTTTCCTAACTTCCCCTTATCCAATAGGAATTAATGATCCATTATCATATATATTTTTTATTTCATCATGCTTATGGAAGAATCACCATTATAGTTATTCTACTCTCCCACTTATTTAAGAAATTAAAACACCATCTGTGATGTGTCGATTTACCGACATCGTGGATGATGTGATTTTAATTTATTTTATTTACTTAAAGACTGGTCAAGAAATCATTTTTATGGTTGAAACAGATTATAATTTATGTATTATTTCTTATATAATGTTATGGATTTATTCTGTATACATTTTATTAATTTATAAAACAAAATGAGTTCATTACAAAAAAGAATCACCAAAATGACCTAAACAAATATCAACATCCATCCAACGGCCCGAAGGCCTTCAATTTTTTTATTATAATAAAGAACCCAATTTTAAGGGATAAAGGTGGAAAACCAAATATACTTCAATACTTAAGACATTTCATGACCTTAAGGTCTATAGAGACAAAATAGATTGACAACATGGAGCACCCCTCCCCAGCATGTGAACATGAAAAAGTTTTCCACTGATGCAAGGCTGAATGGCAAACAAGTGTCCTATGTCAAGCACATGCCTGATATGATGGCTCATGACATACACTCTCAACATCCAAATCCATAAAGATCTACAAAGTAAGATGGATAGCTATGAAACCTCCTTAGAGTTCCATGTGGTCGAGTCTAGAAGCACCTCCATTCCAACAACCCACACCTCAACCAAATCACCAAACCAACCAAAACCACCAAATCTCCAAATCGACCAACTCAAACATTAACACCAAAACTTCACAGAAAACCTTCAATGAAACTCGATCTACACCATCCTCACCACAATACCTGACATCGACCTCATACCCGCACATAGATACCTCAACAAACCCACCAAGGAACCCCTGCCGAAACACAATGCAGCAGAAAAAACTCCACCCCTTCACCATGAAGCTGGAACACGACCCCAACATTGAAGAATAACATATCTAAACTCTTAAATGAGGATTAAGAAAATGAATATGGTCTCAACCCCATACCATAGAATAAGTAAAGGAAGATAACTCGACCCACGCCACAGAAGGAGCGCAGGACGCCGCCTCGACGTCGCACCAGAATCAACCCCGTGCCACCCGGATTGCAACCCCAAAGCCGTACCAGAGTACACCCCCAGCACCACGGAAACCAAATCTCACCCTATCACACCAGACTGAAACCCCTTCGCCACCAGAGAAACCCTGATGCCACACCAGATCTCAAACCCGACACACTAGAACCAGAGCCCTCACCACAGAGAAGGACCACCACCCCAATGTCACACCGGATCTCGATTCCACGCTGCTAAAGATCTAGAAGCTGACCCTGAGCCACCAGAGACCTGAACACCCTAACCACAAGAAAAAAAAACCCAAACTGGAGAGAGTCCAACCTAAATGCATAAAAAGACTCCACACCACAGGATGATGGGACAACCGAGGAAGAGCTGCCACCCAAACGAGGCGAAGAAGAAGACGACACCGGGGAGAAAACCTAAAACGCTACGCCCCTTACAGGATCATATAATATCAATAATGTTTTAACTTATGAATCATCCTCATGTTAGAATTAAAAACAATAAATAGTATAATTTATTGTTCTAGAATTATTTAAATACCATTACATTACAATTCTATAGTTTCACTTCCAATTTACATGAATATACATCATGAACCGATCATGGAAATCATGTAAAGAACACACCCAAAACAATGCAAGGAACAAAATACTAACCATTAAAGGGTGAAATAATGTAATTAAATGATAATATAAGGTATTATAAAGATTAATGTGTTTCTTTAAGATATTAATAACACTGTTTTAACCATTATACAAGAGGTTTAAACAAGTTTTAAGTAAGACAAACTCAAGGTAATGAAATTCTTAACCTGATTTCTATTCTTTGGGTTAAACTTCTACTTCATTATTTATATGGTATTAAAATTTTGTGTATAATTAATTATGATTATATTATGTTTAATTATGTGTATTTATATTTTATATACATATTACATCCACTGTATTAAGTCTCACTTGAATTATATCATTTTGGTAAGGGGGTTTTCTTTTAAAATCCTCTTTTAAAATTCTGTTTTACAAAATTCAAAAGCAATGTTTTTATGAAATTATTCATGTTGTATGATTATGTTATGGTTATATGGAATTTTTTATGATGAATGGTGGGACCTATATATCCCTACAACTAATTAGGTATATGTAAGTTTGAGGTCGGCCGTATGGTTACTCCAAGTGTAATTGCGATGGTTTCACAAATTGTAAGGTAGCCAGGAGGTTTACAAATTATAAGGTATATGAGAGGGTTACAAGATTATGTAATTAATGTCCCAAAATACCTTTATGGTTTTATTTTTGTTCTATATGTTTTTTAGAAATCTCATGGAAATCTTATGTGTCACAAAGTAAGTTTATATGGGTGACATGTATGTCTTTTCTGAAAATGATTTCGAACGTTACAAGTATTCATGAACTAATGTGTTCTTTCCTTCTTTTTATATACATTAATGATATTTTTGTGATCAAACAAAGTTTTTAAATGATTTTCATAGGTTATAAGGATGTGTAAGACAAATAAGTAAACTATGTTAAATGTTATGAAGATTTGTCAAAGAAATCATGTTTTATTTGAAATGGTTTTTTGGAAGAAATAAATATTGTTTTTATGGTATCCACTCTATATTAATGTGGAATGTTATGGATGTAATATGTCCCAATTCTCTAAATCTATAAATTTGAAGAGATCCTCAATATGAAAGGAAGTGAGTTCTTGACTAAATTCATGATTATGTAATTTAATAATGTGGGGTCCTTATAGTTGGTATCAAAGGATGGTTTAAATATATTTAGGGGTTAGGATGATGTTAATAGAATACCATTAATGATTTTTTAATTTATGGTTAATTTGAAATGACATATAATTTAAATATTACCATGATGATTTGACTAAGATATGTTTGTTCAGAATGGTTTCCCGTAGAAGAAATAGGGAAGCTGAAGAGGAGAGGCATTGACCGAATGATCTCCTTTAGAATCTACATCCCAAAATGGTAGGGATTAGAACCATATAGTTTGTGACAGTAATGGATTAGATAAGACATGAAATAAATGGTGGTGTCATTCATGTAAGATAACAACCAGAGATACCACAAAGGAACATGATGATAGTGAAACATTTTATGAAACAACACCCTCCTATTTTCAATGGATCTTATGACTCAGTAGCATCCGAAGGTTGGATTAAGGCCCTTAAAAAGATATTCGATGTTATGGTATGTTCAAATAATCAAAAGGTAAGTCTTTACATTTATCATTTTAAAGGTGAAGTTGATCAGTGGTGATCAATGATAAAGAATATCAGGTATAGAGATGATATTGATGCCTTAGAGTGGGATGAATTTAAAATTCTTTTCATTGAAAAATATTTTCCTAAGGTGATGCAACTTAGGATGTAGAAACAATTCCTTGAATTGAAGAAATATGAGGAATATTCAGTGTTTGTGTAAGAAGTGAACTTTACCCGACTGGTGAGGTATGCTTCAAATCTTATTCCAGATCTTGATAGAAAAATCAGAGACTTTTACTCAGGATTAAATCTAATGTATCGAAGGGCATTGGAATCCTGTGAATTAAAAAGTTATGAGAATCTTTTCCAATGTGATGATAGGGTAGAGATTGAGTTTTCTAATGGTCACATTAACTTTGAGAATAAGGAGAATAATAGGTATATATGACAATATATGGGTAAGATTCAATCAAATAAATCTAATGGTAAGAAAATACAATTTCCAGTTTGTGAAAAGTTTAGCATGAAGCACCCTGTGGAATGCCTTACCAAAACTATGAAATGTTTTTAATGCGGTAAGTTTAGACATATGGCCCATGATTATAATAAAAATGATTCTATGACTAATCCTGAAAAGAAAACTATTAAGTGTTTTGAATGTGGAGAGATGATTCATTATGAAAATGCCTTCCCAAAGAGAGATTTGAATGATGCAAAGAAGCTTGAATATAAGTAGAAATATGTAGTGAGATCCTTTGAGACTACGTCAACAGACGTCGGGTCGTCTAATTAAGTTATATCAGGTACCTTGTTTGTTTACTCAGATTTTGCTAATTTTTTGTTTGATACAGGGTCTACACATTTCTTTATTTTTTCGGAATTTTCTGGTAAATTGGAAATATCACCTCAAACAATGAGACTGAAACTTATTATTAAAACACCATGGGAAATATTATAACAAAGAGGAATTATAAGAATATTTGTATTGTGGTACGTGGAAATAAATTACCTGAAAACATTGTTTTTTCCTTTAGTAGAGTTTGATGTCATTCTGGGAATGGATTTTCTTTCTGTTTATCATGCTAAGATTGAATGTAGAGCTAAAGAAGTTGTTTTTTATAAAGAGTTTAAGTTTGTATATAAGAACAAACCCATAAAATTGATAATATATTAGGAAGATAAGAAAATATTGATAGATGGAAAAGAAATTTATCTTTCTAATATTGTTGAAAACAAGGGAAGTGTTCATATTAATGATGTGAATATGGTAAATAAATTCCTCGATGTTTTTCCTGATGAGTTACTTGGTGTCATACCTGATTGGGAAGTCAAATTCACAATTTACTTTGTTCTTAATGATAAGAAAATTTCAAAACCCCCATATCTAATGACTCAAATGGAACATAATGAATTGAAAAATTAGTTACATAAGTTTCTTTATAAAGGCTTCATTCATCCTAGAACTTCACCTTGGGGTGCTCTTATTTTGTTCGTTAAAAAGAAAGATGGTTCCATGAGAATTTTCATTGATTATAAATCCTTGAATAACACCCCTATTAAAAACAAGTTTATTTTTCTTCATATCGATGACTTGTTTGATCAACTCTAGGGAGCTCAGTACTTTTCCAAGATTGACTTGAGATTCAGATACCATCAACTCAAGGTGAAGGAGGAGGATATCCTGAAAAAAACTTTTCATACTAGATATAGGCATTATGAATTTATTGTTATGCCATTTGGGTTAACAAATTCACCTACTATATTCATGGATATTATGAATAGAATATTTCATGAGTTCTTGGATAAGTTTGTGGTTGTGTTTATTGATGACATTCTGGTATTTTAAAAGAGTAAAGAGGAGTATAAAAAACATCTAAGGGTTATTTTGAAAACCTTAAAGGAAAAGAAACTGTATGTAAAATTCATCAAGTGTGAATTTTGGTTTCAAAATATTTCTATTTTTGGGAACATTATAAATAACGATGGAAAAACATTTGGTCCTACCAAAATGAAAGTGGTTGATGAATGTCCAAAATCCACAAATGTTATAGAGACTCATAGTTTTATTGGATAAGTAGGTTATTACCAATAGTTTGTTAAAAAAATTTCACGATTATCTAGACCAATAACCATGTTAACATGAAAGGGGTTAAATTTATTTTTATAGAAGAATGTGATGTTTTTTTTCAAGAACTGAAGAGGAGATTGATGAATGCTCCAGTTTTGGCCCTGCCTTCCTAAAATGGTGTGTTTTTCATCTATAGTGATGCTTCATTGGAGGGACCTGGTTGTGTTATGATGCTGAATGATAATATAATTTCTTATGATTCAATATATATAACGACCCATACTTTATATACATGGTTATTACTTCAGAATTAAAGCATAATTATTATAACATATAACAAAACAATGATAGGACCATATAGGTATAGTGTCTTTAGAAACTGAGAAACATAAACAACTGGTTCATAAATCATCTACATTTTCTCTCATTTATTTCATCATATCTAGAGTCCCTTTTGGCGTATCCTATTTAATACCCTTATTCCTAACCTGGGGAAAAGAAAACATACAAAAGGGTGAGCTCAAATGCTTAGTAAGGGTCAAAAAAAGAAATATCAATCATATCATATTCATAATAACATAACATTTTGAAAATATTAACCTGAAAAAGAGATCATAATATCATATCATGGGATAAATCATAGTAGTGAAATGTAATCCCAATAATAATAACTTAAAACATGAAACTTTGTGGCATACACACATAATCATAGAAAATCATTTCATATTAGTGAAGGCTCATTGCCAAGACCATCATTGCGGACAAAGTCCATTACTGAACTGAGTTCACTCCTTGTTCCAGTCATGTATCACTAAACCAGATTAACTTTCCATTCCATCCATGTCTATCTCATGAGATATAAATCTTTACCCAATGAATTGGAGGGAGATATAGGTCCCACCTATCCCATAATGAAACCACTCTTATGTGTGCCACAAAATCATAAATCATAGAAAAACCCATGTAATAAAAATGGGATTTTTAAACATCATGTCATCGTAATATAATCCATATAAGATAAAAAGACTTCATAAAAATAATTTCATCATAACATAATAATATCAATTTAATAATAGGGATATAAATATAACACTATATTATCTTATATGGAAAATAATTTTGATAAAACACTTGAACTCCATTCTTGAGGAAAATATCCTTTCTACTTCAAAAACATTTTTCATTTATTAACATGTCATACAATTTTAAACTAAAAGAATTTGATTGAAAATAAAATTGAAAAATAGTAAAGGAAGCTTCATGGAAATAATTTTCTATGAAATAATAAAAATCCATTCATGCTTTATAAGTTAAAAAACATTCTTCTCATACTTTGGCCGAAAAAGTCAAAAAGTACCTCGTACTAAAAACGACAAAAGATTCCTTTCATATCTTTTACTAAAAACTCACCAATGGGTATAATTTGATATAAAAAATTGTAGGAGGATAGAAATAATATTACATATGGAGGAAACATGTATGTGGATGATAAATATTCCCCAGTAAATTCTGAAGTATAAGCAATCTCGGATAAAAATGAGATTGTGAGATTTTCCCTTACCTTATGTCCGATTTGCTTCGTACGTATCCAAAAATACAGTATAATGATTTAAATAATGTCATTGACTTATTAAAGAATCATATTCATTGTTATTATATCATATATGGTCATATTATTATCTTCTTGTTAGTAATATTTCATTACTACTTGTTATTCGGGTGTTCATTGCTTTATATTCTTATACATGTTTTGTCGAATAAATTCTTATTATTATTTTTAGGTTATAGATACATCATTTTCAGAATGGTATTAGTATAATATATATCATATTTATTCATTAAATTCATTTATATAATCATTATTCAATGAAGATCATGTAGAATGAGTCGCATCACATCGTAGAGACGATAGGCCATATGTACACACGAGTGATGATATCGTTCCCATGAGCGTGGAATTATATTGAAGTGTATGTATACTATTTAAGAATAAATATAAAATTACAATAATCATATATAGTTATTCTTTACACCATTATACCCATCCCAGTAAGGTGGTGGTGGAAAATAGATTACACCATGGCGTGGAGACGGTATTCCGTACGTACGCACGCGCGGTGATTTCATTTTCCGTAGGATTGATAGAAGGTGAAATAGGGTTGTTTAATATTTATAATAACATATCAGTATATTAGTGATAGTTATGTTATTACTTCCTAATGAATAAATTAAAGAAGAGGAAGTATAAGAAGAAATAAATTTGAAACAATTGGTAATGGATATTACCTCTTCTTCGACACGCCTCTTTGAAACCTCCTCTTAGGGCACTAAAATTGGTCTTTGAAGAATAACATGACCTCTAGTATGTTTATAGGGAAGTTGAAAAGGGAAATGGTCAGGGTTTGGTTGATCTTGAAGGCTCAAAGTTGTGTGAAGAGGAGAGAGAGGAGGTGCCCTTTTATAAGGGAGGGGAGGAGCACCTTAGGAAAAAATTAAAATATTATTTTATAATAAAGTCATATTTGATGTATAATAGCTCCAAATTGATTTATTTCGAAACTAAAGTAAGTATGGGTTGAAATACTCTCAACCAATAGGTTTTAGAAAGTTTAGGTTACTATTATAACCTTATCATTTATATTTAACTTTAATTTAAATAATTTAACTTTTACAGCGTTTTCTTGTTTTCTTACACTATACGGTTAATAAACTTACTATAAAAAGACAAATGAATCCCAGGTGGTTAATTATTAATATATATAATATTATCTAAGTCATTTTTACGAACCTTAGATTTTTATGAATAGAATATCAATTAATAATATAATATTTGTTTTAAAAACTATTTTATGTCAATTTTGACACTATTTGGTAATTGATTTTTGTGAAAATAATAACAGCATGAGTAGTTCGAAAAAATTTAATTAAATCAATAATAACATGTCATATTAACCTATAAAGTTAGTGTAATTCATAAAAAGTCTCAAATTACATTTATTTGGGTATTTATAATATCAATTATGTTAATATTTCATTAATAAGGTAATTACTGCATCATCATTGTGTCATAAATAAATTAACTTATTTAATGTCTAAAAATTATAAATAAAATACCATTATGTTGGAAATATTTTTATATTTCAAATTAATATTTATAGTCGAATTTATCTTATGTATAACCCTATATTTAAAATGTTTTAGTTATTAAATTTTGATTTTAACTCTTTTAACTATTCTTTAAATAAAATAATAATAAATGTCCTAATCTAATACAAGTGGACATAAAGTGTAATATTTTATCCCTAAGGTTGTTTTTGGTCAAATTAAACTTGTCCAATAGAATTAGGATATGTTTTAGGGTAATAATAATATCATTTTTACCCTTAATTACCCTATTTACTTTTAACCATGGTAAATAAAAGTAAAAAGTTACTATTCACAAAAAATTATTTTTATCTTATTGAACCACATTTTAATCCCTGATATTAACTGTTTCTCTCTAATTTTTGAAATTAAACTCACAGAAGTGGTAAAATTAAGTTTTATGTACAATTACAAATGCTCCTAGGAGGTGGGTAAAAGACGGTCAAAAAATTCAATAAAGTTTTTATATATCTATACTATTATAAAATGAAACTAATGAATTAAATTGAAATTATATAGGTATTATGTATCCATTTTGACCTAAAGTTAATGTAAATAAAAATAAATAATTATTTAAATAAAAATTCAGTTTTAAACTATAACTCAATGTTTTTCACTATTCATCAAAAATTGAATGTTTTAAGAAAAATACCAAAAATTTACCCTAGGCTAATTTCGATATTCCAAATCCAAAAATGAATTAAATTTTGAAATATAAAATGTATAAAATTTCAAAAAGTGGGTATTACTATTCATTACGACTCGTTTTAATAATATTTTAATAAAATATCATTGTTTAGTGAAACTCGGCATTGCGTACAATGCAAGCTATCAAGGAAGGTTTCTCTTGCGTGCAATGCCAGTCAAGAAATTGTTGTGTGTAGTGAAGGATTCCTTTGGTGTTGCGTATAACATAATACATAAAAACAAAATATTTCTCATAAAATCTCAGGTGTTACATTCTACCCCCCTTAAAATGAATTTCGCCCTCGAAATTTGTCACTTTGTAACAAACATATGAGGATACCTCTCCCTAATCATATCCTAAAGTTCCCATGTAGATTATTTTAATTGGTGGTTCCTCCATAAAACTTTCACCAAGCGAGAGGTCTTGTTTCGTAGGACTTTTTCGCTACGATCCAGAATCTCTATCGGCTATTCTTCATAAGAAAGATCGTGCTCCAGCGGTACAACTTCTAAGCTTAGTACATGTGATGGACCGGGTATGTACTTTCTCAGGAGAGATACATGGAACACATCATGAACTTGAGAGAGATTCGGTGGAAGTGAAAATCGGTAAGATACCTTCCCAACAAGATCCAGTATTTCAAAAGGACCAATATACCTAGGGCTCAACTTTCCCTTCTTTCCAAATCTCATTACTCTCTTCCAAGGAGATATTCGTAAGAACACTTTATCACCCACTTCAAACTCTAGTTCTTTTCTTCGGTTGTTGGCATAATTTTTTGTCGACTCTGAGCTGCTCTTATGTGTTGTTGAATAGATCTAACCTTTTCTTCCATCTCATCGACAAGATCAGGTCCTAATAATTTTCTTTCCCCAACTTCACCCAAGCAAGTTGTAGTCCTGCATTTCTTTCCATAGAGAGCTTCATAAGGAGCCATCTGAATACTGGAGTAAAAGCTATTATTATAAGAAAATTCCACCAAGGGTAAATGTTTATCCCAACCACCTTTGAAATCCATAGAGAAAACTCTCAACATGTCTTCTAGAGTTTGAATTGTCCTTTCAGATTGACCGTCTATCTGAGGATGATAAGCGGTGCTGAAACTCAACTCCATATCTAGAGTATGCTGAAGACTTTGCCAAAACATCGAGGTAAACCTCAAATCCCAATCAGATATAATGAAAATTGGTACTCAATGCAATCTTACCACTTCATTTACATATATCCTGGCAAGCTGATCAAGAGAGGAATCCTCTCTAATAGAAATTAATTGTATTGTATTTGTAAGACGATCAACTATGACCCAGATATCATTATTTCATCTGGATGTTTTAGGAAGTCTGGTGAAAAAGTCCATAGTGCTTTTTTCCCATTTCCATTCGAGTATTGGTAATGGTTGTAACATCCCCTTAGACTTCTGTCTCTTAGATTTAACTTGCTGACAAACCAAGAATCAAGAGGAATATTCAGTAATATCTCTTTTCATTCCATCCCACCAGAAGTAATCTTTCAGGTCCCTATGCATCTTCGTGCTTCCAGGATGAATAGAGAATGAAGAACTATGAGCCTCATCCAGCAGCTCCTTCTTTAATTCTTGGAGGGGAGGAACACAAACCCGATTCCTGAACCTTATTATCCTATCACAATCACGGTTGAATTAAGGAACAATTTTCACCTTCTTTTGTAACTCTACATCTTATTTCTATGCCTCTTTAATATTCACATGTATATATGGTTGAAAATTCATTTGAGAAAGATAATATTCTTCCCCTTTTATTATAATTCCAAGATCCATCCTTTGTAAATCCATAAATATTGGATCTTTTGTGATCCTCATCATGGATAAGCTAGCATGGTCTTTTCGACTTAATGCATCTTCCACCTTGTTTGCTTTCCCAGGGTGATAATGAATTGAGCAGTCATAGTCCCTAATCACCTCCAACCATCTTCTTTGGCTCATATTCAGCTCCTTTTGTGTGAAAATATATTTTTAACTTTTATGATCAGTATAAATATCACACCTTTCACCATAAAGATAATGCCTCCAAATCTTTAATGAAAAGATTACTTCTGCTAACTCCAAATCATGAGTTGGGTAATTTTTCTAATGTATTTTCAACTGTCGTGAGGCATAATCTATCACCAGATAATTTTTCATGAGAACACACCCCATACCCTTCTTGGATTCATCACTATAGATCACAAACCTTTCCCCACTACAAGGAATTATGAGCATAGGTGCACTGGATAATCTTCTTTTTAACTCCTTGAAATTCTCTTCACATTCCTCTTTCCAAACAAAATTAACTCCTTTCCAAATCAATTTGGGGAGTGGGTTAGATAATCTTGAAAAATCTTTTACAAAACATCGATAGTACCCAGCTAAATCAAGAAAACTTCAGATCTCAGTTACTGTTGTTGGTCTCGACCATCTTTTAATAACCTCTGTTTTTGCTGGATCGATGGATATCCCCTCTTTTGAGATTATGTGACCCAAAAATGCAACTTTTTTAAGCCAAAATTCACACTTGGTAAATTTGGCATAAAGCTTCTCCTTTCTCAGGGCCTTCAATATAATTTTTATGTGATCTTCATGTTCTTCCTTTATCTTTGAATAGACAAGAATATCGTCTATAAAGACTACCACAAACTGATCAATATAGTCTCTAAAGAATCTATTTATTAGATCCATGAAGATAACAGGGGAATTAGTAAGACCAAATGGAATCACTATAAATTCATAGTGTCCAAACCTTGTATGGAAAGCCGTCTTTGGTATATCCTCCCTTTTGACCCTTAATTGATGATACCCTAAATGAAGATAAATCTTGGAAAAGTATTGAGCTCCGCATAGTTGGTCAAATAAGTCATCAATGCATGAGAGAGGATATTTGTTCTTGATAGTGATCTAGTTAAGTTCTCGATAATCAATGCAGAGTCTCATTGATCCATATTTCTTCTTAACAAACAAAATAGGTTCTCCCTAAGGTGATGCACTAGGGAATATGAATCCCTTATCAATATTCTCTTGGAATTTCTTCTTTAATTCCTGAAACTCAATTGGTGCCATTCTATAAGGTGTCTTTGAAATAGGTAAAGCACCCGGTATAAGTTCTATTGAAAACTCAACTTCACGATTTGGTGGAAGACCAGAAAATTCCTCCGGAAAGACATCATAAAAATCCCGTATAATGGGCATATTCTTAATCGTGAGTTTCTCTCCAACAATTTGAGATAAATAACCTTCATTTAGTGGAATCAATACCCTTAAGATCGAAGAAACTTCCACTGGAAGGTTATGTTCATCCTTGCATCGATGGACGATCATATATTGATCTGGAATATGAAACGTGACTTCCCTTATTTGGAAATTGATATGATCTCCATATAAGGAAAGCCAATACATGCCAATAATCAAATCAAATTCCACTATAGGAAGGATCACAAGATTTTCAGGAAGCACTTTCCCACAAACTTCAATTGGAGAAGAATTGTAAACTTTTGATGCGACTATTGTGCCATTAGGGGATATCACAGCTAACTCA
Organism: Viscum album; assembly: GCA_963277665.1. Lineage (NCBI taxonomy): Eukaryota > Viridiplantae > Streptophyta > Magnoliopsida > Santalales > Viscaceae > Viscum > Viscum album. The sequence goes on from OY728141.1 coordinate 347,302,266, forward strand.
ATATCTAACTGCTAAGGTAATATGGAAATACCCTTAGAAAATTCTTCCTAAATAAAAGAGTGGGTGGATCCAGAATCAAATAAAACATTTTCTACTTTAGAGTGGATGGTAAGTTTACCTTTCACCACTTCGTTATCGTACTCCACATCGCCGAGAGAAATTGCATGTGAATTTCCTTTGTCTTTGGCCTTAAGAGTTTTTTGACGTCAATCATCATAAAAAACCCTTGGATTAGGGCATTGATTGGAATAATGCCCCATTTCCTTTCACTTTAAACATTGAAGTGTAGGAGGTGAATTCTATGTATCCCTTTCTTTGTTCGCATCATTAGACATCTTCTTCCCATTATTTAGACATTCAACTACCCTATGACCTTCTTTTCCACACTCAAAACATTTAATTGTACCTTTAAGACAATTCACTCCATGTTTATTTCCACACTGTGAGCATAAGGTAAAAATCATCTTTTTTTCAGTGTGGTCTTTAGATTTTCCTTTGAATTCCATTTTCCTCTTCTTATCAAACCCATATGATTGATGGGTTACTCCAATCGCCATATCAACCTTGAGAGCACATTGAACAATTTCCTCGTAGCTATTGAAGTTCCTTTTGGATAACGACCTTCGAATACTTGGTTTTAAGCCACTAAAGAATCGATCAATTTTACTCTCAAGTTGGATAATAATTCTAGAAGCGTACATTGAAAATCTTGAAAAATTTTCTTCGTAGGTACCAATAGATTCATCATCCTTTTGCTTCAGTTCAAGAAACTCTTTCTCCATCTTTTTTTGAAGAATACGAGGGATGTACTCATTGAAAAATATGTTCTTGAACTCGTCCCATTAAATGCACTCAATTTCATCCCTTTTCCTCATGTTCTTAATAAGATTCCACCATTGATCAGCTTCACCTTCCAAACGATATACTGATAAGATGAATTTGTCATATTCAAAACATTGTAGAACTAAAAATATCTTTTCAGTGGTATTGATCTACTATTCATCCACTAATGGATCAGTAGACCCACTGAATGAGGGTGGATGCTGCCTCATGAAGGATTCAACAGAATATTGCTCTTACCTTTGCTCATTTGGAAGTCCTGCATGATTCATATCTTAAGAAAGTTGTGTGAGCACGACTACAAGATTTTGCATTCCAGCTCCCATAACGTTTGGTTGCTCAAGGGGATAATCATTGCATTTCCCATCACATTCCACATTAACACGGTTCCTTATGGTTCCAACCATTGACTAAAACCAAGAAAAATAGTGCGAGAAACAATAATTAATAAGGAAAACAACATAATCAGTAATAAAATTTCACTCTTTAGGTCTTATCATAGGTTGTTCATGGCCATTTATAAAACTCTAATATTGTGTTCTATTTTTAGACATATCCTTATAGCTCTTACAAAGGCTTTCACATCCTAGTTTTCAAAGGTTGACTACACCTTTCCTATGATACCAACTATAACGACCCATACATTACATACATGGTTATTAATTCAGAATTGAAGCATAATTATTACAACATATAACAAAACCAAGATAGGACCATATAGGTATAGTGTCTTTAGAAACTGGGAAACGTAAACAACTGGTTCATAAATCATCTACATTGTCTCTCGTTTATTTCATCATATCTATAGTCCCTTTTGGAATATCCTACTTAATACCCTTCTTCCTGACCTGGGGAAAATAGAACATACAAAAGGGTGAGCTCAAATGCCCAGTAAGCGCAAACAAAGGAAATATCAATCATATCATATTCATAATAACATAAGATTTTGAAAATATTAACCTGCAAAAGAGATCATAATATCATATCATGGGATAAATCATAGTAGTGAAACATAATCCCAGTAATCATAACTTAAAACATGAAAATTTGTGTCATACACACATAATCATAGAAAATCATTTCATATTAGTCAAGGATCATTGAAAAGACCATCATAGTGGAAAAAGTCCATTACTTAACCGAGTTCACTCCTCGTTCTAGTCATGTATCACTGAACCAGATTAACTTACTGTTCCAGCCATGTTTATATCATGAGAAATAAATCTTTACCCAACGAATTGGATGGATATATAGGTCCCACCCATCTCATAATGAATCCATTCTTATGTGTGCCACAAAATCATAAATCATAGCATAACCCATGTAATAAAAATGGGATTTTTAAACATCATGTCATCGTAACATAATTCATATAAGATAAAAGGACTTCATAAAAATAATTCCATCATAACATAATAAAATAAATGTAATAATAGGGATAGAAATATAACTCTATATTATCTTATATGGAAAATAATTTTGATAAAACACTTGAACTCCATTCTTGAGGAAAATATCCTTTCTACTTTTAATTTTTTTCTTTCTTAACATGTAATACAATTTTAAACTAAAAGAAGTTGATTAAAAATAAACTTGAAAAATTTTAAAGGAATATTCATGGAAATAATGTTCTATGAAATCATAAAAATTCATTCATACCGTATATGTTAAAAAACATTCTTCTCGTACTTTGGCCAGAAAAGTAAAAAAGTACCTCGTACTAACAACGACAAAATATTCCTTTCATATCTTTTACTAAAAACTCATAAATGGTTAAAATTGGATTTAAAAAATTGTAGGAGGATAGAAATAATATTACATATGGAGTAAACATGGATGTGGATGATAAATATTCCCCAGTAAATTCTGAAGTATAAAAAATCTCAGATAAAAATGAGATTGTGAGATTTTCCCTTACCTTAGGTCTGATTTGATTTGTATGTATTTGAACCTCCTGTATAATGATTTAAATAATGTCATTGACTTATTACAGAATCATATTAATTGTTATGATATCATATATGGTCATATTCTTATCTTCTTATTAGTAATATTTCATTACTACTTGTTATTTGGGTGTTCATTGCTTTATGTTCTTTTGCATGTTTTGTCGAATAAATTCTTACTATTATTTTTAGGTTATAGATAAATCATTTACAGAATGGTATTAGTGTAATATATATCATATTTATTCATTCAATTCATTTATATAATCATTATTCAATGAAGATCATGTAGAATGAGTTGCATCACGTCGTGGAGACGGTAGGCTGTACGTACGCACGAGCGATGATATCATTCCCATGATCGTGGAATTTTATTGAAGTGTATGTATACTATTTCAGAATCAAAATCACTTTACAATAATCGTATATAGTTATTATTTACACCATTATACACATCCTAGTAAGGTGGTGGTGGAAAACAGATTACACCACGACGTGGAGATGGTATTCCATACATGCACACGCGCGATGATTTCATTTTCCATAGGATGGATAGAAGGTGAAATAGGGTTGTTTACTATTTATAATAACATATCAGTATATGAGTGATACTGATGTTATTACTTAATAATTAAATAACTAAATAAGAGGAAGTATAAGAAGAAATAAATTTGAAAGAATCAGTAACGGATATTACCTCTTCTTGAGAACGTCTCTTTAAAACCTCCTCTTTGGGCACTAAAATTGGTCTTTGAAGAAGACCAGGACCTGTAGTATGTTTTTAGGGAATTTGATAAGGTAAATTGGCAGGGTTTGGACGAGCTTGAAGGCTCAAAGTTGTGTAATGAGGAGAGGGAGGAGGTTCCCTTTTATAAGGGAGGAGAGGGGCACCTTAGGAAAAACTTAAAATATTATTTTATAATAAAGTAATATTCAGTTTATAATAGATAAAAATGATTTATTTAGAATATAAAGTTTGTATGGTTCTAAAGAATCTCAACCAATAGGTTTTAGACAAGTTTAAGTTACTATTATAACTTTATCATTTAGATTTAACTCTAAGTTAAATAATTTAACTTTTACTGTGTTTTCTTGTTTTCTTACACTATATGGTTAATAAACTTACTATAACAAGAAAAACGAACACTAAGTGGTTCATTATTAATATATATAACCTTATCTAAATCATTTTGACGAACCTTAGATTTTTATGAATATAATAACAATTAATAATATAATATTTTTTTTAAAAACTATTTTATGTCAATATTGACACTCTTTGGTAATTGATTTTTGTGACAATTATAACAGCATGATTAGTTATAAAAAAGTTAACTAAATCAATAATAACATATCATATTAACCTTTAAAATTATTTTAATTCATAAAAAGTCTCAAATTACATTTATTTGGGTATTTATAATATCAATTATGTTAATATTTCATTGATATGGTAATTACTACATCATCATTGTGTCATAAATAAATTAACTTATTTAATGTATAAAAATTATAAATAAAATAAAATTATGTAGGAAATATTTTTAGGTTTCTAATGAATATTTATAGTCGAATTTATCTTATGTATAACCATATATTAAAAATGTTTTATTTATTAAACTTTGATTTTAACTCTTTTAACTCTTCATTAAATAAAATAATAATAAATGTCCTAATCAAATCCAAGAGGACCTAAAGGGTAATATTTTATCCATAAGGTTGTTTTTGGTCGAATTACACTTATCCAATAGAATTATAACATGTGTTAGGGTAATAATAATATCAGTTTTACTCTTAATTACCCTATTTACTTTTAACCATGGTAAATAAAAGTAAAAAGTTAGTATTCACCAAAAATTATTTTTATCTTATTGAACCACATTTTACTAATTGATATTTACCATGTATCTAGTATTTTATAAATTCAACTCACAGAAGCGGTAAAATTATGTTTTATGTACAATTACAAATGCTCCTAGGAGGTGGGTAAAAGACAGTCAAAAAGTTCAATAAAATTTTTATATATCTATATTATTATAAAATGACTCGAATGAATTACATGGAAATTATATAAGTATTATGTATTTATTTTGACCTAAGATAAATTTAAATAAAAATAAATAATTATTTAAATAAAAATTCGGTTTTAAACTACAACTCAGTTTTTTCACTATTCATAAAAAATTGAAAGTTTTTAGAAAAATACCCAAAATTTACCCTATGATAATTTCAATATTACGAATCCAAAAATGAAGTCCATTTTGAAAGATAAAATTTATAAAATTTCAAAAAGTGGGTATTACTATTCATAATGGCTAGTTTTAATAATATTTTAATAATATATCCTTGTTTATTGAAACTCGGTATTGCGTACAACGCAAGCTATCGAGGATGGTTGCTCTTATGTTCAATGAAAGCCAAGATAGTGTTGTGTATAGTGAAGGATTTCTTTGGTGTTGCGTATAACATAATCCATAAAAACAAAATATTTCTCATAAAATCTCGGGTGTTATAATATAACTAAAGCCTCATGAGTTAAATTACCCCAGACATGATTTGGAATTGGCAGCTCTGTTTTATGGTTTGAAAATTTGGAGGCATAATTTATACGAAGCCAAATGTCAAATATATACTAACCATAAAAGTATGAAGTATATATTCACTCAAAAATAATTAATCATGAGGCAAATATGATGGCTTGAACTGATAAAATATTATGAATGCATGATTAATTACCATCCAAGAAAAGAAAAAAAAGTGGCAAATTCCTTGAGTCAAAAACATCATGCATCATTAACCATGTTACACTTGGAACATGATCCTATGATTAGTGATTTTATGATTTTTGTCTTAGAAGTTATTGGTGTAGAAAATAACTCTATTTTGTTTCAGGTTTCAGTGCATTCATCATTATCAGATTGAATTAAGAAATCACATAAGGAAGAATGTGAGCTATAGAAAAAGGTATAATTGGTTAAAATGGGTAAGTTTCTAGAATTTAACCTTGATAAAGATTGTGTTTTATGATTTGGTAATAGGTTGTGTGTGCCTTGTGATTCCCAGTTGAAGAAATAATTGTTGTGTGAAGCTCATAGTTCTCCATTTTTAGTTCATCCTGCAAGAACTAAGATATATATAGACTTTCGGGAGTATTATTGGTGGGTTGGAATGAAATCAGATATTTCAGATTTTACCATGAAATGTTTGAAATGTAAACAGGTTAAAGCAAAGAGGCAGTTACCAAAGGGGATACTTTAGCATTTTTCCGTGCCAGAGTGGAAATGGGAGAATATATCCATGGACTTTGTTGTGGGACTACCTAATACTTCTCAAGGTAACAATGCGATTTGGGTTATTATTGATCGGTTGACTAAATCTGCAAATTTTCTTTCTATTTGAGATATAATGTATTTGAATCAACTTTATAGAATGTACCTCAAAGAGATTATCATGTTACATGGAGTTCCTATTTCCATTTTATCTGACCAGGATCCTAGGTTCACTTCTAATTTTTGGAAGGACCTTTAGAAGTCATTGGGAACAGAATTAAATTTCAGTACATCTTTTCAACCTCAATCAGATGGGAAGTCAGAACAAATGATTTAGACTTTGGAGGATATGCTTTGATCTTGTTCAAGGGACTACCAAGGAATATAGGATCAACATATTTCTTTAGTTGAGATTTCTTATAATAAGAGTTTTCATTCCAGTATATATATGGTACCTTTCGATGCATTGTATGAGAAGAGATGTAGAACTTCATATTTTTGGGATGAAATCGGGGAAATGAAATTGATGGGACCAGAATTAGTAGAGTAAGTGGTTGATAAAGTAATGATGATTCAGCAACACCTAAGGACAACAAAAAGTAGGCAGAAAATTTATGCAGACAATAGGAGGAAAGACTATTCTTTTGAGGTAGGTGATCATGTTTTTCTTAAAATCTCACCATGTAAAAGTGTTATGCATTTTGGTAATAAAGGAAACCAAAGACCTCAGTTTATTAGACCTTATGAAATTCTAGAGAATGTTGGACCAGTCCCTTATATAATAGCTTTTCCTCTAAGTTTGTCTTAGGTACACTATGTTTTTCTTGTTTTGATGTTGAGAAAGTATGTTCCAGATGCATCTCATGTCTCGAGCCCATAAGCATTTCATTTGGAAGAGAACATTTCTTATGAACAGAATCCTATTCAGATTCTTGATTAAAGGGAATAGGTATAGTAGAATAAGGTAATCTACCAGGTAAAGGTTTTTTGGTGAAACCACATGGTTGAAGACACAACATGGGTGTTTGAAAATGCTGAGGAGAAGGTACCCTCACTTGTTTAATAAGTAAATAAAATTGTGAGGATGCAATTTCCAAAAGGTGGGGATAATGTAATATCCCAAGTTAAAAAAAAATTGGAATGCATGAAACTTTGTTTTAAGTATATATTTATAACAAGCCTTTAATCATAATTTTGTCACTTTTATGTTTTGAATTTCCAATAATGGCCATCTACAATTGTGATCAGTAAGGTATTTGGAGTCTAATGGAACCAACTTTATTTTTGGTGAATAGTAACATACCCTTATAAATAGTAATATGAATAGTATTATGACCCTAATGAATAGTAAAATTTATTATTATTTTATTTTCTTAAGGCTTTATATAATGACAACTTGATTAATTTTTCAAGGTGTTAAAAAATGAGTTATAGATTTAAAATTGTTATTTTTGAATAAAATATGATTTTATTTAAAAATTAAATTAATAATATTTAGAAAATTATTTTCAAAAAATGAAGTTAATTTTTGAATTATACATGTTCAATAAATGGTTATGGTGATTTTTTGGTATTTTTCTAAAATTCTTGATTTTTTGATAAATAGTGAAATACGGTAAAATACCGTATATTCAAATTATCAGTTAAATACACTATTTATGACATCATAAGTGATGTGATTTCACTTTTTTAGAACTAACATGCCATTATTACTATTTGGGGTCATATGAATTTAGAATATTCATAGTCTTGATCAAAAATATTATAATAATGATTAGAATAATGAAAAATACCTTCTCTCCTCCACTATAAATACCACCCTCATTCCCCTCTTCCTCCCACACCTATAAATCCTTGATCCTTACCTAAGTTCTACCCAATACTTCTCCCAAGTATCTTCCCCACGTCTGTGACCTTTTGGTCTCACCAAAAGGCCAAAACCAAATGCCTTAAGAAGGATCTCAAGGAGAAGAGATCAAGAGGTAAATATTCACTTTTGTTTTCTTTCTTTTCTTTTAATTTCATTTTCTATTATTCTTCTTTAATCAATTCCACTTATCCATGAGAAATTAATGATCTAATATATTACATATTCTGTATTTTATCATGTTTATGAAATAATCCCCATTATAATTCTTCTCCTCTTTCACTTATTTAAGAAATTAAAACACCATCTATGATGTGTCGATTTACCGACATCGTGAATGATGTGATTTCAATTTATTTTACTTCCATCCAGACATTTCATGAAACCATTTTTCTGTTTGAACAAGATTAAATTTATTTATTATATCTTATATAAGGTTATGAATTCATTTTTACACAGTTTATTAATTTATAAAACAAAATGAGTTCATTACGATCGAAGAATTGCCAAAATGAACTAAACAAATATCAATAACATTTTAACTTATGAATCATCATCATGTATGAATTAAAAATGATAAATGGTATAATTTATGTTTCTAGATATATTTAAATACCATTCCATTCCAATTATGGAGTTTTACTTCCAATCGACAAGAATATCTATCATGAACCGTTCATGGAAATCATGTAAAGAACACACCCTAAACAATGCAAGGAACAAAATACTAACAATTAAAGGGTGAAATGATGTAATGAACTGATCATATAAGGTATTATAAAGATGAATATTTTTCTTTAAGATATTAATAACACTCTTTTAACCATTATAAAGGAGGTTTAAACAAGTTTTAAGTAAGAAAAACCCGAGGTAAGGGAATTCTTAACCAGATTTCCATTTTTTGGGTTAACCTTCTACTTCATTATTTATGTGGTATTAAAATTGTTTGTGTGATTAATTTTGATTATATTATGTTTAATTATGTGTATTTATAGTATATATACATATTCAATCCACTCTATTAATTCTTAATTCAATTATATTATTTTTGTAAGGGGTTTTTCTTTTAAAATCCTCTTTTAAAATTCTATTTTAAAAAATTCAAAATCAATGTTTTTATGCAATTATTAAAGTTGTATGATTATGTTATGGTTCTTGGGAATTGTTTATGAATAATTGTGGGACCTATATCTGCATAAAATTCATTCTTTATGTGGAAGTTGGAGTTCGACGTTATGGTTACACCTAGTGTAACTACGATGGTTACACAAATTGTAAAGTAGTTGTGAGAGTTACAAATTATAATGTAGCCAAGAGGGTTAAAAGATTATGTAATCAATTCCCCAAGATAACTTTATGGTTCTATTTATGTTCTATATGTTTTTTTAAATCTCATGGAAATATCAAGTGTCACAAAGTATGTTTATATGGGCGACAAGTTTGTATTTTTTGAAAATGATTTAATACATTACAAGTATTCATGGAATAATGTGTTATTTACTTCTTTTTATATCCCTTATTAATATTTTTGTGATTATCCATAGTTTTTAAATGATTTTCATAGTTTATAAGGATGCGTAAGACAAATAAGGAAGCTAAGTAAAATATTATTAATATTTATCAACGAAATCATGTTTTATTTGAAAAGTTTTTTTAGAAGATATAAATACTATTTTTATGGTATCCACTCTGTATTAATGTGGAATGTTATGGATGTATTATGTCCCTATTATATAAATATATAAAATTTAAAAGACCCTAAATATGAAAGGAATTGATTTCGTGACTAAATTAAAGATTTTGTAATGTAAAAAGGTCGAGTCCTTATACATTCCTCCAGTGGTGGATTTTCTCAGAGATGTCTTTCTTGATTAATTTATGGTTTACCTTTGGAGAGGGAAGTAAATTTCTATATTTATCTTATTCTAGGAGTAGAATTGATGTCTATTACTTCATATATTATTGATACACCAGAGTTAAAGGAGATTAAGAATTAGTTAAAGGAGTTGCAGGAAAAGGGTTTCATCTGACCCCGCACTTCTCCTTGGGGTTCACCTATCCTTTTTACAAAGAAGGCGGGTGATACCCTCAGAATATGTGTGGATTATCGGAAGATGAACCATTTTATGATCAATAATATATATCCCTTAACAAGGATTTATGATCTCTTTGATCATATTCTAATATCTCAGGTGTTCTAGAAGATTTACTTGAGATACAATTATCATTAGTTGTGTGTTAGACCATCAGATATATTTATTACAGCCTTTCAAAGCATGTTTAGTCTAAAAGAGTATTTTGTTATGTCGTTTGGTCTCATGAATGCACCATCCGTTTTCATGGAACTGATAAACTGAGTGTTCCATCCTTACTTGGATTTGTTTGTGGTAGTCTTCATGGATGACATCTTGGTGTAATCTCACACTCGGCCTGACCATGTTACCCATCTTGAGATCGTATTGAATATTCTGAGATATCATTAATTATATGATAATATCTTAAATTGCCACTTTTGGATGGATCAGATTCACTTCATGGGTCATGTCATCTCAGATATAGAAGTATCAGCAGACTTATAGAAAGTGAGAGTGGTAGTTTCCTATGATTAGATGAAGAACATATTTGAGGTACAAAGTTTTATGGGGCTGGTTGGTTACTACAGATGATTTATTCAGGAGCTTTCATGATTAGAAGTGTCTTTAATAGACCTGAATCAGAAGGGTGTGAAGTACTTGTGGACAAAATCCTATGATTCAACATTTCTATAGCTGAAAGGGAGGTCCACTTCAGCACCGATATTGATTTTGTCACATTCATGAAAGAGTTACACCATTTACTAAGATACATAAAGTATCAAGATGGGAATAGTGCTTATGTAGGGGGGAGGAGTCATTGCATATGGGTCTTGGTGGTTGAGTACACATGAGGGGAACTACCCTACACATGATCTCAAGTTATATGAAGTTGTGAATGATTTATGATGTTGGAGACTTTATCTTTTGGGAAAGCATTTTGTGGTATACACTAAACACAAAATCCTCAAGTATATATTTACTCAGCATGATATGAATTTGAGATAACGAAGGTGCTTTGAGTACCTTTAGTCTTTTGACATTGAGATTGCCTACACGCCTGGAAAAGGAAACGCAATGGCTGATGCATTGAGTAGGAGGGCTCCGATACAGGCAGTTCAGGAGGCCAGTAATGAGTGGAAGCTTATGGATTTATTCCCTGAGATGAATTTAGAGGTGCGTGATAGACAGGGGAATATTTTCTTTCTTCTATAGCTGTTACCTATACTATACTATATTGAGTGAAAATGAGACAACTATAATATTTCGAAGGACTAGTCCTATGGGAGAGTGTGGTAGGCGATGACCGTACTCATGGGTGGACCATATATGAAGATGAGGTTTTGCATTTTCATGGGTGTGTATGGGTGTCAGAAGATATACATGAGAGATTTTGTGAGATTTTCATGCCTCAGTTTGGGCAGTTCATCATGGTGTCACTAAAATGTATCAATATTTACATCGTCAGTATTAGTGGCTGAGTATGAAGGGGGATGTAGCTAGTTGTTTTATGAGATGTTCCACCTATTAGCAGATGAAGGTGGAGAATCAGCGACTGAAATATCTTTTAAATTTTTTACCCATTATTGAGTGGAATTGGAATGATGTCATAATGGATTTTGTGATAGGGTTACCGAGATTTCCATGAGTCAATGATGCGGTTTGGGTTGTTATCGAAAGGCTCATGAAGGTTTTACATTTATTGACGATTAAGGAAACCTTTAGTGTGGATGATCTTGGAAATTTTTACATCTAAGACATAGTAAATTTTAATGGGGTTCCACACACTATTGTTTCATATAGGGATTCCCAGTTTACTTCTTATGTCTCTAAGAGAATATAGAGGGATTTGGGTACACAGGTAATTTTGAGTACAACTTACCATCCCTAAAAATATGGCTAGTCCAAGCACATGATTTAGGATTTAGATGATATGCTTTGAGCATACATCCTAGATTTCTAGGGATCTTTAGAGAGACACATACCCATGGAGAAGTTTTCCTACAATAATAGTTTTCAGTTAACGATTCAAATGGAACATTATAAGGCTTTGTACAATAGGCCATGCTGATCACCCCTATGTTAGATGGAGTAAGGAAAGGAAGATATGCTTGGACCTCATCTTTTCTAGGATACCACTGAGAAGGTGAAGTTGATTCAAAGAGGATGGATATTGCATAATCTCGACATAAATCTTATGATGATTGATGGAAATGACCTATGAAGTTCTTGGTCGGAGATCAGGTTTTCCTACGTGTCACATTGAGGTTGGGAAACAGAAGGATTAGGAGATAAGGGAAGATTTCACCAAGATACATTGGGTCGTTTGAGGTTTTGGAGAGAGTCGGGCTGGATGCCTATCGGCTGCAGTTATCTCAGAGGTACTGGGATATGCATGAAGTTTTTCATGTTTCCTAGCTATGACGTTACTTTTCAGACCCATCTCATGTTTTTCAACCCAAGGAAGTTTATTTGGAGGTGGATTCATCCTTCGAGGAGCACACTATTCAGATTGTAGATCACAACATGAAGGTTCTCTGTAGCCAGTTCGTTCCTCTAGTCTAGGTGCTATGGCAACACAGGAAAGTATAGGACAAGACTTGGGAGAGGGAGGTCAATGTGTGATTGTAGTTCTCAGAGTTTCTCACATTTTCTTCTTCACCACCCTTGGAAGGGAAATTTGGGGATGAATTGATTTAAGGGGGGAAATTTGTAAAAACACATATCTTCATTTTAGGTTTGGATCGTGATTTTGGGTTGTTTTTTAGGAAAAAATAAGAAATGTAATTTTTTTCTAACTACACACGGCGTACTTTTGTGTACACGCCGTGTACTTGGTTTCCGTGTAAAGCTGCATAGAGGCTGTGTAACGGTCGAGAAAATGGTCGTGTGGTGACCTGACAGACCACTTAAGATGGAGGGAAGTTGAGGATAATACCAATGTTTAGTTTTAATGAACACACATTGTATTGTATTTTTATTTGATATATTGGAGTGGGGTTTCATCTCATTTCTAGAAACAAATTCTTCTTCCTGTGTTTCGTACAGGAGCGCTTGGGAATGAATGATGAAGATCAAACCCCTGATTCTCCGTCCGAGCTCTGATTGAGACACCGTCAGGTGAATTGGAATTCCACCAGTGAGTTCTTGAATCCTCTAGATCCCTTGTTCCTAATTATTACTCTCTCGTGAGTCATTCAAGGTTGTGATTTTTCCAACTTTTTATAGATCTATGACAATCTAGGCCGATTCAAGAGCCGACATTCAAGTATATCGATCATACAACATAGAGGTAGGTGGTTTGTGACTTTATTGTGTTGTTTTAGATTATAAATTCTTAAGGTTTCACATAACCATGTTTGTGGTATTGCTTGATATGGAATTTAACCATATTTTTCACCCTTCTATGCTTTATTTAATTGATAAAGGGTAGTTTCTTATGCACAAGGTTATAAACCTTGTTTATGGGATACCCATGGGTACATTTCCCTTGTTTGACTATTTTATAGACGTTTAGTCTAGGATTCCTATTAGTCTTTCCTTATTTACCATGCCTTTATTTGTTAGGATGAAGTTGATAATTATGTGAGATAGCTAAGATATGATTTGCAAAAGTTTGACCAAGGGGAACTAACTGTGAGAGCTTCCCGAGGGAGGTTTGATTATTTATTTTTTACTGAAATGTTGACCCGGGGTATTGACCGTGAGAGCTGCTAGGTGGTGGTTGAACCATGGGTTAGACCGTGAGACCTCTCCCAGATGGTTATTTATAGTTGTTGATAGTATATTAGACCAAAGGGTTTATACCGTGAGATCTTTCCTAGGTGGTTGTTTATAATCATTTGATAGTATATTAGACCAAAGGGGTTAGGCTATGAGAGCTTTCCCAGATGGTCATTATTAAATGAAATTTTGTTATGTTAGACCAGGGGGATTAGACTATGATAACTTTCACAAAGGGTCTTTGTTGAATAATTGAATTATTGTGAAGCATCTTCCAAGCCAAAGAACAATCTTGGATCTAGTCTTACTTGTTTTGTTCATATGGTCTTCTGAGACATCTGTTTTGTTGCTTTCACAGGGGATATAAAGCTTAGGCTAGATCAAAAGGTTTATATGTTTCAACTAATTGAATAATAAATGTAAATGGATGTAATTGAAAATTGGAGGAGTGTTTACTTTTGAGTACTTCCTAGTTTATTGATTCATTTCTGCATATTTCCGGCTATATATATATATATTCACTGACAGTTAGGCACATATCTTTTGGTCGTTTCCTACTAGGATTCATCTCACACCCTGTTTGGGTCATGATTTGGACCCAAATAGATTATATGATGCAGGTATAGATAAGGGAGAGTTCCCTTCTTCATCAGGTACTTGAATATTGTTGGAGTTGGAGAGCATGGGACCGAGCAGAGGCTTGTGACGCTATTAGAGTTTACTTGATTTTCTATACATTGATTTCTTTATTGTACTTACAACATTGTGACTTGTTTGGATGACTTACTAGACACATGTGATATGAATCATATATATATATATATGTATATTGTGTCTTAGTTGGATATACTTTTAGTATTCTGCTGTTTACTTTTGTTGGTATTGCTGTTTCCGCTATTGTTTACTATTTTTTCCACTATGTATAATATGCCAATGGGGGAATAGTTTCCCCAATATCACACCTTGGCCCTCGCTACTAGTTATAAACCTCTAGTATTTAGGGAAACGTGCTTGAGGTTATGTGACCAAACAGTTTTAGGGAACCTTTTGGTGACACCTGGATCTTGGAAGTTACACCGATACCAAGGTAATTCTGATATTCTTCTTCATTATGATGAAAAAATATAGGAACTAAAGACTTATTATTATGATTATCCATACTAGTATAAAATAAAACTACTCATTCTGATGCTTCATTGAATTTTAATGACAAATGAATTTGAAACCATTCTTATGTAAACATTGTTGCAACATCATTATACTTAATTTTCTTTTCTTTTTACATAAACATCATCACCACTTATAAAGATATCAATAACCCTTGGCAAAACTTTATCACTAGCTTTAAAACCACTTTGAAAAAAGTTTTGAAACATTTCACATTTTCTTCAATTATCAAAAACATCCTCAGACTACGCCTGATGAATTATCAGTGTCAAGTATTGTCTAATGAATCAGTACTACTTGAGAAAAAACCACTTTTTTTTGAACCAATTCAAGGATAATTCAATATAATGAAAAAGGTTGACTACATTTTTTATCATCATCTGGTTGACCATTATCCGATCCCATTCACAATCTTTGGTCCCAAAAAACTTCTCATACTAATATGTATCGAGGGATTAGTCCTGAACCACCTCCGATGGATCGGTGTAAACCCATGTTCGATGAACCGATGTTAGTAGAAACAAAATTCTTTTAGTTTATCAATAATTGTCTATTGATCATTATGAGTTGTTCATCCGGTGAATCCGACAATTTGATGGATCATAAAATCCAATGGATCCTTCAATCAGAAATTTAAGAACACTTTAAACATCCCAAACTTTATTCTTTTACAAAATTCTACATTTATAATGAATTCTCAATGAATTTGAGAACATTTGGATCATAATATCATCATATGAATTAATATAACAAACACATCTCTTCCTCATTTCTTTCATAAGAATTGCACCAGTAGTTTCTAAACCAACTTATCACATTTGAGAATTATGAATTAGAAAATAATCATTAGATATTTTATAGAGATATTCATACTTTACTACATTTTCTTATACCAATTTAAACTTTCATTCTAGAAATAATGTGAATCCTAAACACAAATTCTTTCACAAAACTTCCTTAAAATAGAAAACATGAAGTAAAAGACTTTATTATCAAAATTTAATCCAATATTTTGATTATGATGCTCTCTTTCAATCCTATCATCTGATCACCACAACATAAAAAGTGAAATGATTTTTTCATAACGACAAAATAATAAAAAACAATTAGCATTAACTTCTTTCAGAATTCAAAAAAAAAAAATTCCAACCAAATTGGTCTAAAAAATATCCCCCTTTTAATTTTGTTGTCAAAAAAGGTTAGAAAATCACTAAACATTATAAACTCAATAAATGGACCACTGATCAAAAATTATAAGCCTATATGAGTTAACTCATTATAGGAAACAAAAAACATTGACAAAAAAACCATCATCTCGAAAAGCAGAAAAATACAAAACTTATTCTTATTTCAAAAAATCTTTATCTTTCACCAATTTTAAACCGTCCTTTTCTTTTTTCCTTCATGTAGAGATAATTTTCCTATAAAACTATAAAAACTATTATAATATTTCACACACATACATTCTAAGTTCACAACTTATGTAACGTCTCAGTTTCGGGAGCGACCCAGAGACTCCCTGTACCTGGTTGGTCATATGGCCTCAAACGCATTTCCCTAAATGCCAGAGGATACCGAATAATAGCAAGGGCCTTAGGTGTGATAGTGGAGAAACTATTCCCTCATTGGCAGAGTAACACATTGGATGTAAACATTTATCAATAACAAAAATAGTGTAATACAATACAACAATAAATAGCGGTGGACTATAGATATAAATACTAGAGCATATATATAAATGATGAATGATACATATGTCTAGGAAAGAATCCAAACAAGTCACAATGTGAGAATATAGTACATAACCCATGTGAAAAATAAAAACAAGAAACAACTCCTCAGCATCGCAAGCCTCAGCTTGGTCCCATGCTCTCCAGATCCAAGTAGGCATGTACCTGAAGTATAAGGGAGCATTACCTTATCTAGACCTGTAACAATATAATCTATTTGGGTCCAAAATGATGACCCAAACAGGGTGTTAGATGAATCCAAATAGGAAACCACCCAAAGATATGTGCCTAATTGTTAGTGAATATATATGGTAGGCTCTAATCAAAATGAAGCAGTAAACAAGGAAGTACCCAAAAGTATAAAATCCTATAGTTTCAAAAGCATTCAATTATCAGATATAAAGTAAGTAGCTAATCATTAACAGGGAACCCTCTGGGAAGTACTCATAGCCTAACTCCTCAAGATCAAAATACAAGGAAATATATACCAAAGACTCTTTGAGGAAGCACTCATTGTCAATTCCTTCTATAGTCATGCATGATAAAAGACTCTCCGAGGAAGCACTCACCGTCAATTCCCCCTATAGTATTCTATAGTAATCTACAGACACTCTAAAGAAGCACTAATATCAATTCCTCTAGTGGTCTCGTAATGTAACTATAGACACTTTGAGGGAACAGTAAATGTCAATCCCCCCTATGGTCTTGCAGTGTGATAATTATAACAGACACTCTTGGAAAGCCCTCAATGTCAATTTCTCCTATGGTCTCACTATAACAGGTTCCCGTAGCCCTGTGTTATACAATCACACACAAATGATAATCAACAGCCAATGTAAACATCAATAACTACTTGAATAAATAACTATAACATATCTTATCATGTCGGATAATAATAATATCACTCCATCCTATCAACACTAGGAATGGAAAGCAAGCTGCCTAACAGGATAAGCAAGACCAAATGGTCATAAACAAGAAAACATGGGAAAAACATCTGTATCATGATAAAGTTAACCCTATTCACAACAAATAAGCTTTATCTAAACAAACAAGGCATAACAGTCAAATAACAGGGTTAAATACGTAAACACGTAATACCCAGAACAAGCATATTGGTCCCTTTTGCACATATAACTCAAATACTATATATGGAATGGCACAAACCACCTACCTCAGTGTTGTATGACCGATATACCCCAAAGTCATCCCTTGAATCATCCTAGAATGTTGTAGATCTACAAAAACATATAAAACGTTCAACCAAGGATAACCCACGAGAGAAGAGAAATCCAGAAACAAGGTTTAAGAAGAAGAGATAACTCACCAATGCGATTCCAATGCAATTGAAAGAGTTCGATTCAGATAACAGATGCTCGATCAAGGGATCAGGGAAGGGTTGGCGCCGTAAGGACACTCTCAGTCAAAGAAGGCGAAGAATAAGACACTTCTACCAATTAGACATGACCCCTGTCCATTTAATAAAAAAAATAAAGTACACGGTGTGTACTTTATAAGTACACAACGTGTACTTTCCTTAACTGGATCCCACATTAGGTGGTCTCCAGGTCACCACACACAGTCATGTTCATAGATGTTACACGGCCAGCACCTAGATACCCGCGGTAACCGAGTACACGACATGTACTTAAGAAATTTACAAAAACTCTTATTTTCCTCAAAAACACCAGAAAAAAGGAAAACATACCTGAAAAGGAGATCTGGGTTCTTACAAAATTCCCTCCTTAAGGAAATTCATCCCTGAATTTCCCTAGCAAGGCGGAATAGAAGAAGAATCCTTGAAAAGATTCGGCAACTCAATCATACATTGGAATCCCTCTCCTAGGTCTTGTGCTATACTCACCCGTGCTACCATATCACTCGTACCATAGGAACATTCCGGCCACAGATAACCTTCAAACTTCGATCAACAACCCAGATAAGATGCTCCTTGAATAAGGCTTCCACCTCTAAATCAACCTATTCGGGTTAAAAAATGTAAGATGGGTCTAAGAAGTAACATCAAAGATGAGTAACGTGGAAGACATTGTGTACAACCCAATACCTCTAAGGTAACTACAACTGATAGGCAACCAGGCCAACTCTCTCCAACACCTCAAACAGCCCGAAGTACCTCGATGAAAGCTTACCCTACCTCTTAATCTTCCAATGTCCCAACCTCGGCGTGACACATAGGAAAACCTTATCTCTGACCTCGAACTCTAGAGGTCGTCTCCATCAATCAGTATAAGACTTCTGTCGAGACTGTGCAGTATCCATCCTCTTCTGAATCAACTCTATCTACTATGTGGTCTCTTGGAAAATATGAGGTCCCAGCATAGCTGCCTCTCCCGCCTCTAGCCAGCATAAGGGTTAACGACATGGCCTACCATACAAAGCCTCATAAGGTGCCATATGAATAGTTTCTTGAAAACTATTATTGTTGGAAAACTCCACAAGATGTATTTTCTTCTCCCAAGAACTTCCAAAATCCAGGATGTATGCTTGAAGAAAGTCCTCAAGCACCTAAATTGTACACTCGGACTAGCCATCTATCTGGGGATGGTAAGATGTACTTAGAAGTACCTGTGTACCCAATTCCCTCTGAAGTCCCTACTAGACCCGAGAAGTAAAACATGCATCCCTATCTGAAAGAATAGAGTGTGGAACCCCATGTAGATGTACAATCTATCAGATGTAAAAATTTACCAACTCATCAACACTAAAGGTATCCTTAATCGTTAAAAAGTGACAATCCTTCATGAGTCTGTCCATGACAACCCAAACTACATCATTCGCTCAAATAAGACCTTAACATACTTGTCACAAAGTCCATCACGACATCATTCCATTTCCACTCAGGAATGGGTAACTGATACAAAAGCCCTGCTGGTCACTGATGCTCCGCCTTCACCTGCTAACAGGTGGAACACCTCATGAAAAAACTAGAAACATCTCTCTTCATACCTGGCCACCAATACAGATATTGTAGATCACGATACATCTTGGTGACACCAGGATGAACTGCCTAAACTGAGGAATAAAATTCCCACATCAGCTCCTCACGTATGTCTGCTGACACCCACACATGCCCCTAAAAATGAAAGATCTCATCCTCACCTATGGTCCATCCAGAAATGAGGTTCTCTCCAGTCACACTTACCTATAGGACTAGGCCTCCAGGGTCTGATAGCTGCCTCATTCACACTTGATCAAGTAGAGTAGAGGTAACAACTACAGAAGAAAGAAACGTCTTCCCCTATCTGTCATGCACCTCCAAATGCGTCTCAAAGAATAGATCCATAAGCTTCCACTCACCACTGGTTTCCTAAACTACCTTTATCTAAGTCCTCTTTCTTAACACATTAGACACTTCGTTGCCTTTCCCAACTTTGTAGGCAATCTCAAAGTCAAAAACCTGAAGGTACTCAACCAACCTTCGCTGTCTCAAATTTAGGTCATGCTGAGTAAAGATATAATTGAGACTTTTATGGTCGATGAAAACCATAAAATGATCTCCCAATAGGTATTGTATCCAATAACATAAATCATGAACAACTATAGCCTTCTCAAGATCATGCATCAGACAATTCCTCTCATGTGGCCTTAACTGCCGAGACCTGTATGCAATGACTCCTCCCCCTTGCATAGGCACTGCGCTAAGATTGATACCTGATGCATCATAGTACACAGTATAGCTATTTCTTGGCTCTATAAATACTAGTATCAGTTCTGAAATCAACCTCCCTTTCAGCTTATGAAAGGATGACTCACAAGAATTTGACCACAAGTACTTCACACCCTTCTTAGTCAGGCCCGTTAGTGGTGATGCTAAGCGTGAAAATTCCTATATGAAACATATGTAGTAACCATATATCCATAGAAAACCCCATAACTCAAAAACTTTCTTGGTATTCTCCCTATAAACTACTTCTCTCACTTTATCTGGGTCTACTGATACTTCTGTATCTAAGATAACATGACCCAAGAAGTAAATTTGTTCCATCCAAAAGTGGCATTTTGAGAGCTTAGTATATAACTGATGCTCTCTTTGTGTACTCAAGATGATCTCAAGGTGTGTGACATGGTGGTGTCAAGTGTGAGAGTACACCAAGATATCATCCATGAAGACTACCATTAAAGAATCCAAGTATAGATGGAACACTCAGTTCATCAGAGCCATGAAGACTTGAGGCCTGTTCATGAGACTGAATGGAATAACCATATACTCATATAGATCATATCTTCTCTGGAAGGCTATAAGAGGTATATCAGATGGTCTAACATGCAACTGATGGTAACCGGATCTCAAGTAAATCTTTGAGAACACCCAGGCTCCTCAAAGCTGATTAAAGAGATCATCAATCCTCAGTAAGGGATATCATTTCTTGACCGTCAACTGGTTTGAATTCCGATAATCCACACAATGTCTGATGGTACTGTCTGAATTCTTCGAAAACAGGACAGGTGAACCCCAAGGAGAAGTACTGGGTTGGATGAACCCCTTAGCCTGTAACTCCTCCAACTGCTTCTTGAGCTCCTATAACTCTGGTGTAGCCATCCTATAAGGAGGAATGGACACCGATGACACTCTTGGCACAAGCTCATTAGAAAATTCCACCTCTCGCTCTAGAGGCAAACATGACAAGTCCTTAGGAAAGACATCCCGTAAAAAATCTACCACTGGAGGAAAGTATATATGTGAAGTACCCTAGTCATCAAGACAAATACTAGAAATCTGGGTTGTAACTCCTCCCAACCCATGATGCTTGGGTCCCGCTCTACTTTCCTAGACATCCCATTCACCCTTACAAAGAAACGACCCACCTGCTGGTGATGTGAAAATCACCCTACAATGATTGTAATCAACAAAATCCTAGAAGGGAACTAACCAGTCCATACCAGGAATGACATCATAGCTTTTCATCTCTAGGACATAAAGGTCACATAGAAAGTGACACCCACCAACCTCTAGAGGGCACACCCTGCACTATCACACACTAGCTGTTCTTGTCCCCAATGGAGTGTCTAACGTCAAGATATTATCATAATAAAGTATACAGAGCCCAAGGATCTCCATAAAAGAAACAAATATAAAGAAATTTGAAGACCCTGTATCGAAAAGAGAAGAAGCTAAAAATGAGGCAACTAGGATCATACCTCTAACTGTAGAGGGTCCGGGATCCGGATCCTGCTGGGTCTACTCTACCAAAATTTTTTGACCTGCACCGCGGCCCTATGAACCTGCCTGACCACTTAGATCTCTTCCAACCTGTTGTCATTGAAAGCCCAATGATTGATTACCATGACCATAACCTCTACCTTGGCCTAAACATCTGGAAGAAATCTAGTTCCCAGACTGGTGAGAAATTGATGGTGTTTCTCCCAAATGAGGAGTCATCGAAGAACCCCTGACATTAGCTGCTGGTGGGAAGATCTGATAGAAGCGCTGAAGATGGCCCATCTTGCCACATGATCAGCACTCCACTAGGTCTCTCGATCAATGTCACCTCATATGCCCAACCTTCCCACACTGGTAGCATACAACCTGTCTACCTGAAGGTGCATCCCGCTTACTTGGATCTCCATGTGTAGACTCCCTACGATACTTCCTACTATTAGATGGAGAGGCACTAACTCTAGATGTGGTACCACCCAGTCTCACCGCTCTATAATACCTCAGATTATGTTTTGTGATCAGTTCTTGGTTGACTATAGAAGTTATGGAGGTTAAACTGAAGATGTTCACCTAAGCCCGAATGTCCTGCCTGAGACCATCCTCAAACTTCCTTGTTAGGAATAAGTCATATACCCCTAGAAAGGGTGTAAAGCACTACATATCAGTGAAGTGAGAAGAAAACTCCATAACAGAAAGAGTACCCTGCTCCAGACTCATGAACTCTCAGGCTCAATTGGACCTCAAGGTCTCCAGGTAGAAGTAGTCAAAGAAGTCATGCTGGAACTCATCCCAAGCCATAACCTGATGGAGTATTTCCTGTGAAATCACATCCCACAATCTCTTGGTGGAGTCCCGAAGCATGTACTTAGCGAGCTTGAATATCCTCTATGGAGGTGTCTCCAGATGCTTGAAGATAGAAAGCATCACTTCTAACCATGACTCAACAACATGAGTTCCTCCTTCCCTTGTGAAGGTGGGAGGATGCTACTATTGGAAAACCCACATCAACTCTGCCATTGACGGGGCATGATATGGTACTCCCTAGAAGGTCTGAATAAACCTCATAAATCCCTCTCAGAATTGTGCATTAGCACCTGATTCCAGAATTACGGCCAGTGCTAAGACTGGGACTACTGGAGGATCTGCTGGTAGTCCCTGATCGGCCATACGCAGTGTCTGATCACTGCCCTGTAACTGGTAGAAAACCAAAGGATTTCTCGGTGGCATGACTCTACAAGGTCAAGTGCACACCTTAGATCGATATTAATAGGGATTGAAAATTATATGTGTAAGAAGGGAATAATAGAAAGAAAGCATTCATGTTCTTCACAACATGGATACACAGCATGTATATTGTCTACACGGTGTGTTCCCTTAAGCCTTGACATGGGTGTGTCCTTCAGCCAAATCAGTCGTGTAACACCCCATACACATGGTGTGTTTTCCTAACTTATGGTGTGTACTTGAATTATCTTCCCCTGACCAAGTTATTCTACACAGCTAATCCACACAGTTCTCCAAAAACAATACTACATGGTGTGTCAGTTATAGACACGGTGGGTACTAGACAAAATTCACTGACCCGTGTTGTTCGTTACACGGTCGGTTACACGGCTCACCCTACATGGCATATTTATTACAGACACAATGTATAAAACATAAGTTTTTATTCATCTGTGTTGTTAGTTACATGGGTGGACCTGTGTTCTACACAAAACAATGTGTATGTCCGGGACATGGCATGTATTACCAAGATTTCACAACTCCATGTCTCTTCCCACATAGCTATTGACATGGTTTGAGACTACAAAATGGGTACATATAGTACATAGTGTGTACTTAAGAAAAATAGTTCCTTCTTGAATAGAAGGAAACATGGCATGTATTTATCATTACACGCCATTTATTCTAGGATTTTCTAGATAGTAATCCTAAAAAACTACTTCGGAACCTATAAAAACATCGAAACAAACATTAAAGTGCCAAATTCCGATCTGTGAGGGCCCATACTCCCCGCGAATAAAATCTTGGAATCTTATACATGTCATTTTCAAGAATATCAGTGTAATGATCCACTAAATTCTGACCCATGAGGGCCCATAACACCTTAAGAACCAATGTTTGGAATTCATTCAAATGAAACCTTACACAATTCAATACCCTATCAAAAGAAGATATTCTATCAAGGCATCTATCACAACCACATTCATATCTAGCACAACATCTTTCACAATAACATGCAATCACTAATGCACCCTAAATGGAATGGAAGGAATGCATGACATGTGATATCTAACAGGTGCCTATATGATGCATGAGATGGAATACCCTCATCTCATCGGGTTGTAACATAAATATAACCTTATTAATATCAACGATAACAACACAAAACATGTGAATCACCAAATGGTTAAATAAAATCAACTGTAAAATTGAAAAACTAGATAAATTTCAATAACAAGGTAGATTGGTTTTTCCCTATACAGGGGTTAGCTACTCCCGAGCACAATTTATTACGAAGTACCGATTTTATTCTTATCCCTGGATATAGACTCCAAATATTAAGTCAAAAGAAAATAATTCCTTGAATACCACTTTGTAACATCTTGGTTCTGGGAGCTGCCCAGAGACGCCCCATACCTGGTTGGTCACATGGCCTCAAGTGCATTTCCTCGAATTCCAGAGGCTGCTGACTAGCAATGAGGGCCTTGGGTGTGATAGTGGGGAAACAATGCCCTCAATGGCAGAGTAACATAGCAGATGTAAACATTTACCAATAGAGGAAACAATGTAATACCATACAATAGTAAACAGTGGAATACTGTAGATATAAATATAGGAGCATATATATAAATGATGTATGATACATATGTCTAGGAAATCATCCAAACAAGTCACAATGCTGGAATAAAGTACAAAACCCAAGTTCAAAAGAAAAAAAAGAAACAACTCCTCACCATTGCAAGCCTCAGCTTGGTCCCATGCTCTCCAGCTCCAAGAAGTCATGTACCTGAAGTATAAGGGCACTTGCCCTTATCTAGACCGGCAACAATATAATATTTTTGGGCCCAAAATCATGACCCAAATATGGTGTGAGACGAATCGTAGTAGGAAACCACCCAAATATATGTGCCTAATAGCTAGTGAATATATATGGTAGGATATAATCAAAATGAAGTAGTAAACAAGGAATTTCTCAAAAGTAAAAAATCGTACAATTTAAAATGCTTTCAATTATCAGATATCAAGTAAGAAGATAATCATAAATAGGGAACCCTCTGGTAACTACTCACAACCTTACTCCTCTGGTTCACAATACAAGGAAATATATACCAAAGAATCTCTGAGGAAGCACTCACCGTCAATTCCCCCTATAGTCATGTGTGATCAAATACTCTCAGAGGAAGCACTCACTGTCAATTCCCCCTATAGTCTTTTAGCAGTAAACTACAGACACGATGAGGAAGCACTAAATGTCAATTCCTCCTGTGGTCTCGTAACACAAATACAGACACTATGAGGGAGCACTCAATATCAACCCCCTTATGGTCTCACAATGTGATAATTATAACAGACACTCTGGGAAATCCCTAATTGTCAATTTCACCAATGGTCTCACTACACCAAGTTCCCATAGCCCTATGTAAAGAAATCGTGTGCAAATGATAATCTATAGCCAAAGTAAACCTCAAGAACTACATGGATAAACAAAGAAAACATATCTTAGCATGTTAGATAATAATAATATCACTCCATCCTTTCAGCACTAGGAATGGAAATAAAGAAGTCTAATAGGCTAAGAAAGACCAAACGGTCGTAAACAAGCAAACATGGGAAAAAAATCGATTGCATGGAAAATTTAACCCTATTCACAACAAATGACCTATATCCAAACAAACAAGGCATTGCAGGAAAATAACAGGGTTAAATCCATAAACACGCAATACCCTGAACAAGGGTATTAAGCACTTTTTCACATATAACTCAAAGACTATCTACAGAAAGGAAAAAACCACCTACCTCGGTGTCGTACGATCGATATACCTCAACTTCAACCCTTGGATCGACCTAGAACACAATAGATCTACAAAAATGTATAAATAGTTCAACCGAGGATAACTCACGAGTGAAGAGAAATCAAGAAACAAGGTTCAAGAAGAAAAGAGAACTCACCTATACAATTCCAATGCAACTGACAGAGTTCTATTTGGATAATGGCTACTCAATAGGGGTCTCGGGGAAGTATCAGTGCCGTACAGATGCTCTCAGTCGAAGAAGGCGAAGAAAAATACACTTCTTCTAATTAAACGCGACCCCAATCCATTTAATGAAAAAAGGAAAGTACACAGCCTGTACATTATAAGTATACGGCGTGTAGTTACCTTAACCAGCCCCTGCATTAAGCGGTCTCCAGGTCACCACACACGATCGTGTGCACGACCGTTACAAGGCCAGCACCTGGCTACCCGCGGTAAGTGAGTACATGACGTGTACTCGTAAACTACACGGTGTGTGGTTAAGAAATTTCCAGAAACTCCTCTTTTCCTCATAAACACCATAAAAAGGAAAACATACCTGAAAAGAAGATCTAGGTTCTTACAACTTACCCACAACCCCCATGCATACATGCTTCCTTAAAAGGTTTAGAACATACCAATGGATAGATTTATGAAACAATTACCCCCTTTGAAAACACTATCCAAAGAAAATATGGGAGAGGGGACAAAAACATATGCCTCAACGTTGAAGATAAATAGGTTGGATTCCCATGTTCAACCTCTATTTGTAATGTTCTTCCTTCAGTAAAGGTTTTCTTTAAATATTAGTAGCTTTTTTCGATGCAGGAACATACTATAGCTTGAGTTCATTCTTCTTCACATGATATTTCATAGAATTATATTTTATATCATTATTTTTTTAATGAGAATTTTGTATTGGGTTTCTTGTAAGGTTTATAAAACTCTAATTATCACAACCCATGATAAAGGTTAACTTTACTTCAACAAGTAAGTCTTCCAAATGAGTCTTCATCCACATAAGTTTTGTGGAAGATTAAGTAAAAGAAAAATACTCAGATTAATCAATATTAAGAGGTTATAAATTTTTCTTCTTAGTATTCCAACCAACACAAATTCCCCTAGAAATAAAATTCCACTAGATTTGGAGCATCTATCATTAACACTTCTTTCTCAATCAGTATCTATGTAACAAAAAAAAAATCAATTCTTCCTGAGCTATCATACCTAATTCTAAAATCTATTGTTACTTTGATATATCTGATAATTCATTTTCCAGCCAATATATGAGATTATTTTGGAGTACTTTGGAATATTGTACATAATGTAACAATATAAAAAATTTCTATAATTGAGGAGGTTAGACACAAAAAACTTCTAATCACCATCTGAAAATCTTTAGAGTAAACTTCCTCACCTTCTTTATTTTTATTCAACTTGGTTCCAACTGAAATTGGTGGGGAAACATGTTTTGAATTTTCTATGAAAAACTTATTAAAATGTTCCTTAGAATAATTTTCTTGAGAAACAAATATATGTTTCTTCTTTTGTGAGATTTGTAACCTAATGAATTATTTCATTTCACCTAGCATGGAATTTCAAAAATAAATTTCATTTCTTCAGAAAAGCATTCACTAGTTCTTTCATCATTCACAACAAATATAATTTCATTAATATAAACCATAACAATGAGGGAAATCACATGAAATTATTTGATGTACATATTTTTATTAATTATTCCTTTCTTTAAGTTCAACTTCCTTAAGAAAGTATCCTATATATAATATCACGACCTTAGATATTTTTTATCCAATACATGGATTTCTTAAACTTTCTCACATAAATTTCATCTTTACCAATAAAAAATCACATGATTGTTCAATATAAAATTCTTCATCAACTTCTCTATTTAGATAGGCTATCTTCACATCTATATAATTTTTTTTAACATCATCATGTAGCAATATCAAGAAAGGTTATAATTTTTTATAACCTTTATATTGGAGAAAAAGTATTATCAAAACCAATGCCTTCAATTTGTGAGTAACCCTTTCACACAAACCTTATTTTTTTTCTTATCACTTCACCATCATCATTCAATTTTTTTCGGAACACCCACTTTATACAAATATATTTTTTTTCATTTGGATTGGGTACAAATTCCCAAGTATCATTCTTCTCAATATGATCCAACTATTCATTAATAGTTTGAATCCATCTTGGATGTTAAAAAAATTTACTTATAACTTTCAGCTCAACTTTTGAATACGAAGAAGTATCTATAACGACTTTTGATGTTCTTATTTTAGAAACCTTTTGATGTTGATCACCAATAATATTTTGATCTTACAACTATTTCCTCATCCCCGGATGATAAGTTTGAAATTATTCCTCATCACTATATATAATTTTTTTTTGATTATTCCATTTTTTTATATCACAATTGTTGGCATCCTTCTCATTTTTCTTAACAGAAATTCGTTCATATTTCTCATATTTATTATCTACATGTGTATGTATTGTATCTTCCTCATAATTTTCTATAACTTTTACAACAATAAAATAAACAATTCTCCTTATTTATTTATTGAGACATCTCTGTCTTCTTCCATCCCAAGAAAATCCAAGAAAGATTCCATCTTCACCTTTATAATCATACTTTCCAAGGTTTCCACCATTTTTATTTATGTCAAAGGGGCTTATGAAAAATCATAAGTGTTTTAAACATGGAGTTTTGTTATAAAAAGTCTCACATGGTGTCATATTGGAACATGGACTATAGAAATATAAGTTTTGAATATTAACATCCATGGTCATAGATTTCCTCTGTAAGTAATGAAAAAGACCATGTTCAAGTAACATATTACTTACCATTTCAACTAAACTTATATACTTTATCTCAACAACACTATTATGTTGAGGCGTATATAGTGTACAAAAATCATTCTAAATTCCATGATTTTCAAGATAAATTTTTAAATCTTCATTATTATACTCACCAGCATTACAATTTCTCAACTTCTTCACATAATACCCATGTTCCTTCTCAGCTCTTATTTTGAAAATTTTAAACATCTTAAGAGCATATGGCTTATGATTCAAATACATAACACAAGTAATGTGAGTAAAATCATTAATAAAATAAAATAAGTACATATCTATAAATGTTGAATTTTTTCTATTCAGCACCTGTATATTAGAGTGAATAAGTTCTAGGGGTCTAGTTGAATTATGCATTGAATTTTTTATCTTTCCTTTTTGAAAAAAATTCAACCCCAATATCTTCTTATTTACATATAAAAAATTCCCCAAAAATTATGTGACTTTGATAACTTGATCATGTTTCTAACACACATGTACCAAATTTTTATAGAACAATTGATTTTATTCATTTATGCTTAAGTAACATGAATTCTAAACATCACCAACTTGAAACAAGTTTCCTTATCCATGTTGGAATTTTGTAACAACTTTATGATGTTTATCTATTTTCCTAAAAAATAATATTTTCTTAAAAAAATTATTTACTTCATCACAAAGTTATGAAATAATCAACAAGTTTTTTTTCAACCCATCAAAAAACACAAATATCTTGGATTTCAACTTTTGTACCCTAATAATAGTGGATTAAAATCCTTTGATTTTGATGGATTCATCATTACCAAAATTCACAGTTCCTTACTTGAATTATTTCACATTATTTAAAAATTTAAAATATCTAGTAATATTATAAGTACACCAAATATTCAAGATCCATGGTTTTTCTCCTTTTATAGATTTTAGAGAGGTTTCAACAACAATAGATTTTTATTTACCATTATCATTATTCACATTTATCTTTTGAGAATAGTTATAAAATTTTTGTTGTACTAGTAAAAAAACAAGACATCCTTTTGAAATATGTCTAGGTTGTTCAAATATTTCAAAAATAGTTCCTATAGGTTGGAATATATTCTCAACATTAAAAACATCGTTCTTAGATTTCTTCAAGACAACCTTCTCAAATTTCTTCAAAACAACCTTCTCATATTTCTTCCTTTGAGAGGATTGAATCCGCATTGATATTTTCCTTATATAACTCATGAAATAAATAAGAAATTTTCGATTGAACCAACACATGTTTATTGTATTCTAAAATCCAACATAATATCAGCAGTACCCATAGAATGAATACTTTTCTTTATAACATCCATACTGTTTAGAAATGTGAACATGTATCCTAGAAACATTATTAAATTTCATATCAAAATTTTTTGTTCCCCACAATTTCTATTTTAACCTTAAATATTCTTCTTAAATTCAGATTTCATAGCAAAATTATCAGAATCGTAAGTGGTAGAACATTTTTTTAATCAATTTTTTTAGAAACTTCTAAACATTAAACTTTTTTATTTTTAGGAACATACACCTTCTTCTTATTAGAAATATTTTATACTTTATTGATAACATTTTAAGGTAAATTTTTATCATTCTTAAGTTAAAAATTTCCACATATTTCTCCAAATTTAGATATAGAAATATTGAAGTTGTAACTCACTTACCAGCTTTAGAAAATTTTATTGGAAAAGTTCAATCTCTTTCTCCTTTAACATAAACACTATTTCAATATATTCATTCTGATTATTTTCTTTCTCAAGAGACTTATTCAAAAAATTAATCTCTTTAAGTAACTTTGATTTATATCTAGGAAGACATTATTGATTGTTTGATGTCATAATTTCTTTCTTCATATTCTTGATCACTCATTCAATTTTTACAATATTTCTCAAACATTATTTTTTTTCTCTATTAAGATCAAATTACAACTCAGTTTATTCATCTCTAGAACTACTACTTCCAATATATTCATCATTACATGTTTCAATAAAAGAATTTTGTCTAGAAACATTAGTAAAATTATCTACCTCACTCTCACTATATTGATCTTTATTATATTTAGAAAAAATATTATCCTTTTGTATTTATAGAACTTTTTATCATTCCATATGGAATAAAATTTATAATTACCACCATATATATTCCCATATCTTTTTTAACTTCTTTCATATTCATCATTATATTATTCATTCTTTCTTTATGGAAAATAGGTAGAAAAGTGTCCAACAACTCCCAATTAAAAACATTTCAGGGGAAGATACCCTTTTCACTTTCCTGTACCTATTTTCAAATTTTTTTAAAACAAGGATAAAAATTCACCAAGATTTTTACATACCTCAATTTTACACTTATATTTACCATTATCTTCTACTTCAAGAATATTCTTAGAATTTCCTTACTTGGAAACCTTGAAGGAAATTTCTCTTTTAGATTTTTTTTTCATTTAATAAATTTCACCTTTATCATTTCATAAGTAATAATAGTACTATGAATATTATTCCAAGATAGAGTTTCAGGATCTCTATCTTCCAAATATGAATCTTTGGAATACAAATTATTATAAATAATTATCAATATCTTTTCAATAATAGTTGATTATTCCAACTTATCACTAAGACATATTATGTTTCTAATAATATCATTCAACCTTGTAAATAAGTCACCAGTAGATTCATATTCAATAATTTTCCAATCTTCATATTTCATCCAACAGATTTGTAACTTTTACTTTTTTAGCATTTTATTGAATTCAAAAATGTACTTCAACATTTCCTAGATTACTTTAGAATTATAAACTCCCTTAAATATTAAAAACTCCTTTTCAAAAAGTGATGAGTATAAAGAATTATTATCCCTTCCAACATTCTCTAAATTCCTATTATCCACAGATATTAGAGGAACTATTTTATTAGGAGGAATAAATCCATCTATAGCTGTTTTCAAAACATCATACCTAAGAGGCATAAGTTATGGAAACATTCTATATTTATAGATATGATAGTTTTTTTCAGGGAAAACAAAAATCCCATTATTGTTCACACAATTTAGATTATCTATAAAACTTTCTCTGTAAGAAATTCATTAAAAAGTAAATGAAGGGAACCTTCAATCTAATACCAATTGTTAAGGCCCAACCAGGATGAATGTATCCCTGAGAGGGGGAAGGGGTGAATCAGTGATATATTTTTATTTTAAGCTTCCTTTCTTTGAGATCAAATTTTTCTTCCTATTAAATATTTAACACTTTTCTGAATTGAAAACAGCCACACATCCACATGAACATATGTATTTATAATGTTTACTACTTAATTAGTGTAGCTATGTCCTTGGTATTATTTCTAAATAATTCAATTCTACGAGATCTTCTTGAAATAAATCCTTTTATATAGATACAATAAGTAGGATATGACCAAAAATTGTGTAGCACTATGATAAATATAGTAGTTCATGTGTTTCTTCTAGCATGAATTATGTGAAACAATTTTGTGTAAAAAGTTTATAAAATTTCACCAATTAGTTCCAAACATATTACTATTATTCCTTATCAACTTCTACTAGAATGATTCTTCAAAACCCAGTCCTTCACTTTACTAACCAGTAGTAGGTTGAAACAAAATTTATGGAAATCGTAGAAAAAATCAGTCGGATGGATCAGTCCAATTCCTATGTCCATTTACTCAGTATGGAAAATAGACAGGGAAATAATACCCAAGAAACAATTCCAAACAAATTCAACATTTCCAAGAAATATATGTCTGATTACTCATCATGACCTGATAAATCTGGACACTATTTCTTCTTGCAATTAATCTATCCGGTAAAATTCCTCAAGTAGGCTCCTTCTAGAGACTTATTTTTTATTCAAAAAATTTCAATGCTCTCTCTCTGGCCTCGCACAAGAATAGTAATACAATTTGAAGGTATAATGAAGTTTCTTATATTTATAGGAGATCCAGAAGTGGTTTGGGAAGGAATATGAAAAAATTTAATCACTCAACCAAAATTTTGAAACTTAAATTTTAATTTCCATTATAACTCTATATTTAAATATTTCAGTGTTGATTAAATCTTATATATTATTCTCAAACCTTATCAAATCTTTTAATCAATTTTTCCAACTTTGTACTTTCTAAACATTCTTCAGTCTGATGACTAGGTCATTCTGACGTAGTTCCTCAAAATGATGAAAACATATAGGAATTGGAGACATCTTATTATGATTATTGTTAGACCCAAAAGGGTCCTAGATACCCTGGGGGGGGGGTGAATCAGGGTATGTATATTCTTTTCTAACTTATTCTTCCTTCCCACTAGATCATGAAATCTTTATTATAAGGGTCACCTTGTTCATATGTATATATGGACACTGATTTTATTCATCCTTTATTTATCAAATGATGATGATTTGAATGCAATGAAAGAATGAAAGTAGGTAGAAACATTGATTTTTTAATTGGTTCACCCTCAATAGGCTACACCAAAGGATCGTACAATGGTGATGTGTTGATGTACCAAATCCACAAAATATTACTGCTAATTTAAATTGTTAGGGCTAGATCACTTCTATTCCCAGGCTCAATAACTTCAAAAATATTAGGTAAATCACACTGATTTTTTAAGGGTCACCCTCTATTTCACTCTCTTTCTCTCTCTGGATCACTTTCGGTAGAAAGAATCACCTTCTTCCTCTTCATTTTCTCACTGCTCTAGAAAGGACTCACTCACAGTTTAAGGAATTATAGGCCCTTTTATTATCACTAATAAATGAATCCTCCACTATATATAGATGTTATGTTGAAGTTGAAATTTCATCCACTGATGAATATCCCTTTTCCACTTAACACTGGGAAATAACAATGGAACTACCTTTGCAGAGATCACTACTTTTCAAATCTACTCATTTTTTGAAGCCCAAACCAGCCTTTGCAAAGCTCTTTTACGAAGATACCTCACGAAGCTCCCTTGTGAAGATCCCTTTTGAATCTCCCAATTTTGAAAAGCTCAAACAAGATGATGCGAAGCTCCTTCACGAGTCTCCTTAGAGAAGCTCCTTCGTGAACTTCCTTCGTGATTCAAGAGACTTAAGATTTTTCTTGAAAAACTCTATGCTCTTCTCAAGGGGGATGAATATTATTTATAGGTGATTCCACTGATCCTTGAACCTTCTGTACAAAGTCAGCACCACATCATCCCATTCGGAAAATCTCAAAAATTTATTCTGAAATTCTCTCTACTTCATGAATCACCATGGAAATTTTCAGATCATGAAGCTCCATCACGATGCTCTTTAGTGAAGCTACTTAGTAAAGATCCTTCGCAAAGCTCATCGTAATCGTAGAGCTCAGTGTCAACATTCTTCATGTCTTTTCCAAATCCACTTCATGAAGCTAATCTTCAAGACATTTAGGCATTTTCAATATTTTGATGAGATCTTCCTAGAAATCCACTTTTATCAAAGTTCACCTCTTCCATTGGAAAAGCTCATCGTTATCAGAGAGCTCTTCATCAACATTCTTCACGTATTTTACAAAACCACTTCTTGAAGCCTATATTTTTTAAATTCATCCCATTTTCATATTTTGATGAGATCTTCAAGGAAATAAAATTTTTGTAGAGCTCACTAAACCTTAAATTTTAGACCCCAAAAATTTGGCAAACATTGGAAACCAGCACCACCTTGTATCTATTCTTTTTGTACCACTTCTGAATCTTCCATTCCTTGAGTTATTTCTTTTTCAGCAAACAAAACCAACCCAAAATTGTTATAATGTTACGTTGAGGGATTTTTCCCAACAATATCTCTCTTTGGGTTTGTTGACAAATCTTCTCATAATAATTCTCTAAACTTTGATACCTCACTGAATCTCCTTCCATCGTCTACCAGAATTCACCTATTGCGATTCAGATAGTGACTAAAGATTCACTCACCACATACTCTAAGCCCACATGAGCAATTCTCATCATGAGAAATAAGAGTAGTATGAAAATTTCGTCAATGAATCACTTCATTTATGACACCAATCATTGATACCAAACTGATATCAATAAACTACTTTCATCACAAATTTCAGCTATTGTGATATCTAATATTTGATCGAACACTTCAATCATAATCATATTTGATACTCTCCCCCTATCCCATTGTTCCCCCTATCTTGCTTCTACACCCATCAGCCTCCCCCCGTGTCTTGACATAATAAATTTTATCCTGTAAAGGACACACTTTATCCTCCTTGAATAGTCAAATTTTCTTCCCCTTTTTCAATGAACCCAAAGGTCACTCCTTTGCGGTCTTCAATAGGGTATAAACTCACAATAGTGCATTATGAAAAAACACATCATATATCGGGGAGAGGGGGGTCCCACATACACACTTTTTCAAGTGTAAAGAGTCTATTGGACTCCCAGAGTCGGTTGATGCCTCTCAAATGATTCCTTGGATAAATCCTTTGTTAGATATATGCAACCTGTAGTTTTTTAGGTACAAACTCTAACTTTACAATCCCTTGCTCCACCTTCTCTTTGATAAAATGATATTTGATCTCAATGTGATTTGTCCTTGAGTGATGGAATGGGTTTTTTCAAATATTGATAGAACTAAATTTATCAATCTGGATTTCGATTGGAGACTTCACTTCAACTCACACATCTTCAAGCCGCTTCTTGACAATCTGATCTATCCTTGAATACCATGCTCTTGGTGCCTTTTTTAAACCATTTAAAGCCTTATTCAGTAAAAAAACTCTATTCTCATATTCATGAATAAGAAAACCATCTGGCTGGTCAATGTATACTGCTTCTTCTAGAACCCCATTCAGAAATGATGACTTTCCATCCATTTGGAAAACGTTGAACTTCTGTTTCACTTAATATCTCGGAGTATCATTTGTACACCAGTTGTTCATTATTTTGAATCACTTCACCATCTTTATTCTTCTTGTTATGAAAGACCCATTTATTCCTAATGACATTATTAGCTATTGTCCATGAAATAATATCCCACATCCAATTCTTTTTAATTTGCTCAAGCTCTTTATTCATAGCCCGAATTGAATTCTCATATTTTGCGGCTTCACTAAAACAATTAGGCTCTACCTATGATAAGTACGATGCTTGCTTTAGATTCCTCATATTTAATGTCTGCACTAGCATTGTCTGATTACCAATTATATCTTTCAAGTCAATTTCAGATCTATTATTCGATGTTCATGTTGATATAGATTTGACTTCCTTATGGTCATTATCAGTATCTGCTTCTGAATTAGCATTTTCCTCTTTTACTCCCCCTAAGTCTCTTTCCTCCTTATCACCATCATCAAACAACTAGTGACTGTGTTTTTGAATATTCTTTTCATTCTCAAGTATAGTGACATAATTTATTTGAACTAAATTTACCATATTCTTGTTGGAAAATGATGGATATTATCTTAGAAATTCTTAGTAACCAGAAAATAGTTAGATGACACCATATATTCAGAATAAAACAGATAATCATGAAATACAAGAATGTTGCTGCTTATCTCGCAATATGTCTTCTCTCAATAAACAACTAACACCTGAGATGGTTCATCCAATTATTTATTTTATTGCTCTTGTATCTGATTATGATATTGAATTCTCCCTTAATGTTATGCAACACTTCCTGTTTTTAGTCCCACTATGTAGACACACAAATATTCTTCTTCTCCCGCATCATTTATTCACATGTGACTATAGGTGTAAAAAACATCTCCAACTCAATTACATCAATGATATATTCTTTGGGTTAATTAACCACTTAGCAATGAGCCATCAACAAGACCTCTAATCATATTGAGTTGGAAATTAGTGTAAGAAACAAGATATAAAGTTAATAACACCATCGCTATCCATTGTAAACAATTAATTCCCATCATCTTTAAATCTGATTACTAATTTGAATCATTTGATATTACCAAGCACATCACTTCACCACCTTGAATAATTTGATGTGTCTTCCCCCTGGATTGTATATTCCTAAAATGGAAACACTTGCACACTAATTAGTAGAATTTAAAAAATTTGGGAGAGGGGATCTTCTGGAATCTTTAAGAGGAGGATTGTAGCTGATCCTAATGGGTCAACCCTATGATTATTTCATGCAAAGAATCACACTCTTTCCTTGCCTTCTCCAACTTCCTAGCCAACTTCAACTATTATAGCCATATGACTAGGCATTCTTTAACCATATTTTGAGTCTTCTTATGATATTCAGATTCTAGATACTTGGCCTTTTTCACAATTTGGGAATTAATCCCATTAGTAGAAATTTCCTTCATTGATTCTCCACCCATATGCCATTTTTCATGATTCTTTCTCCGAGCAGGAATCTCTCAACTGGCCATCTACTCTTGCTTCTTCTTCCATTGATATGCTCTTTTTATTTCCTTCACTTACCAATGTATGGCATGATATGAGAATTTTACAGGACATTATTCAGTCATATTTCTTTTATTAGTTGATCCAGTCACGCAACATTTTCTTGTTAGGGTTGAGTCTTCCACTGACTTTACATTCTTCTTAATTACACTTGGGTAATCTCCTGCCTTTTTCTTCTAGGATTTTCCACATCCATTATAGGGGATTTTTTTTTGAGTTTAATAGAGGTGGTGATTGATACACCTTTCGTTGAGCTCCTTGTGATTCCCCTGAGACTGCAAACCTATTTTTCATCTAACCATGTTGTCTTCTAATATAGGATTTTTTGTTGTACATTGTCTATAGTGGTGATATCCTTCTGGGTTCCTTTTAGTTCATCTCTTTCTTCTCACTGCACTATCTGGCCAAATTCCCATGATTAGAACATATGAAACATATTTTTTTAAATCCATACCTCATTTCATCATTTCTTAGATGAGATATTTATTTTTCTTGTGTTCTTATTGTAACATTGAGATTATGGGATTCTAGACACATAATCACAGTGTATACCTTTCTTACAAAATAGAAGAACCTCATGGATAATTTCTTCTAAGAGACTCATCTTTCAGACTTGTCAAGATGCTTCTTCTTATTCTCATATTTAGAAATGTTTTTATCTTCATAGCTTGAAATATATTCAAAATCCTTTGAAAAAAAATCTTGATGTGTGACGATGAATCCCAAAGAAATAGAGCATTTTGTCACTACTTCTTGTAAACATCATCTTAGGTCTGTCTCTGAAACCTACATGATTTTATCCATTTATTAAACTATTCACAGATCCCTTTCTATCATGCATGGAAGAGGATTCAGAAAATCCAATACCCGTTTTTCCCAAACTGTATGGTCTTTGAGCTGAGAAAATATGTTGTTGTTTCTCTTTAGAAATAGAATATTTTTTTTATTTTATAATCCATTTCCAAAGGATAATCAAATTGTAAGTGAAAGGCATACTTAATTTTATCCTTTCCTTTGGTATTGAATGTCTCCACTTCTTTATTCACTAACTATATCTCTTCTTCCAACTTTTGAATCTTCATATCCTTTGCTACAAGTTAAGCATTGAGTTCTCTCTTGAGATTCTTACTTCTACACATCTCATCCTCAAACTCATGTGTGATCTTATCCAATATGTCACTTTGATCCTTTTTTTTAAATTTTTCTTAAGGGAAAAAATTAGAACAACATGCATTCGATTATTATAGCCATTGATTATTCTAAAATTGTTCAGACAACTATGTAGCAAGATCATCATTTATGGATTTTAGATTCTAAATTTCATTTGACTTATGATTTTCTTCATTTTCATCAGCCTTTTTTCCTTTATTTCTAGAAATATTTTATAGTTCTTCACCTTGAGAATCATTCTCCTCACTCAATAAGTATCCACATCAATAAGACTTTGATTTATTCCTCTTATCTTGTTAACCTCAATTTATAATGTATGGGTCTAAATATCATTAGATTTAATCCCTCCATCCAATTTATTATCCAATTCTTTCTTTCATGGAAAGATTCTACATTTCTCCTTCTGGGAGTTTCTTCATCATCAATAGTTCCAACATCACTTGGAATATTAGGTTCTTCGCTCATTCCTTCAATATCATTGAATGAGTAAGTATTTTAACTTTATGATTTATCCAAATGATTATTCTATTCACTACTTGACTCCTTTAACTGAATCAAACTCTTTACATAGACACTTCCACTCTAAGGAATACCACTAGAATTCTTCTTCTTCTTTGAAGTTCTTCCCTTTTCCATGACACACCAATATAAGAGATGATTTAATACTTAACTCCAAAAATCAACTGAACCAGGTCAGATCAAACAAGTCTGATAAGAGAAACCTATCCATTTGATACCAATTTTTAGGTCTAAATGGGTTCAAGATAGCCTTAGGGGAGGGTAGATGAATCAGGGTATGGATATTCTTTTCCAACTTATTCTTACCACCCCACTAGATCTTGATATCTTTATTATAAGGGTCACCTTGTTCATACTTATGTGTTGACACTGATCTTATTATTCCCTTATTTATCTGATGATGATTCTTTGAAAGCAATGTAAAAATGCAAGTAGGTAAACATAGAGATTTTTACTTGGTTCACCCTCATTTGGCTATTTCAAAGGAGTATACAATGATGATGTGCTGATATACCTAATCAACTAAAGATCACTACCAATTTACAATGTTAGCGATAAATCACTTATATGACCAGGTTTAGTGCCTTCCCAATGTTTAGGGTTAGCACACTATTTTTCCAATGGCCACTCCATGTTTCTCTCTCTCCCTAAATCACTGAAGATATAAAGGATCACCTTCTTCCTCTTCCTTTGCTCACTTCTCTAGAAAGGATCCACTCATAGTTTATGGACTTGTTGGTCCTTTCATTATCACTAATTAATACATCATCCATTATATGTAGATTCTCTATTGAAGTCCAAATTTACACCACTAATTAATAATTCTTTGCCATCGAACACTGGGAAATAACCTTGGAACTACCTTTGCAAAGCTCACTACTTTGTAAATATTTCCATTTTGTGAAGCCCAAACCAGACTTTGTGAAGCTATATTGTGAAGTACTGTTGTGAAGAACTGTTGTAAAGCTCTGTTAAAAAGCTATGTTGTGAAACTTTGTTGTGAATATTTGTTGCGAAGCTCCCTTATGGAACTCCCTCACAAAGATCCCAAATTTCATAAAGTTCAAACAAGCCACTGCAAAGCTCCTTCACAAAGCTACTTAGCGAAGCTCCTTCACTAATTTTTTTCACAACTTGAGAGACTTATAATTTTTTTGTGAAAAACTCTATAATCTTATCAAGGGGGTTGAGGCCTATTTAAATATTATTCCACTAACCCTTGAAAAGTCTATGAAAAGTTTGATCCAGGTCATCCCATTTGGAAAAGCTCTTAAATTTCAGTCGAAATTCTCTTTACTTCACGAAGCACAATAGCAATTTTCAGATTGTGAAGCTCCATCATGAAGATCTTTAGAAAATCTCCTTCGTGAAGTTCATTATAATCGTAGAGCTCACCATCAACATTTTACATGTATTTATCAAATACAATTTATGAATCCCATATTCACTAAGTTCAGTCCTTTTCCATATTTTGATGAGATCTTCAAGGAAATCCACTTTTTCAAAGATCACATATTTCATTCACAAAGCTCATCATTATCATAGAGCTCTCTATCAACATTCTTTATGTATTTTCCAAAACCAATTCATGAAGCCCATATTTTCAAAATTCATTACTTTTCTATATTTTGATGAGATGTTTAAGGAAATACACTTTTCTTAGAGCTCACCAAACTTCAAATTTTGGACCCCCAAAATTTGGAAAACACTAGAAACCATTACTACATTGTATCCATTCTTTTTGTACCACATCTGGATCTTCCATTACTTGAGGTTTTTATTTTTCAAAAAACACAACCAACTCAAAAATGCTACAATGTTATTTTGAGATATTTTTTCCCAAAAATTATCCATACCATCTAAAAACAAAACTAATCATTCCAATGATCCATAATTTTTGAAATATAAACAAATTTGAAACAATTATTACATAAAAATTATTGCAAATTCAATATGAATAAATTGATTTTATTTTTCCATAAACATTGTCACAACTTCTAAAGATATCATCACCCCTCAGAAAAACTTTATCACCAGCTTCAAAACACCTTTGAAAAAAGATTCATAACATTTTACCTTTTCTTAAATTGTCTAAAACATCATTAGATTATATCTGACGACTTATTGATGTAAGGTATTGTACAATGAATCATTACCAATCTAGAAATAAAAACCACTTTTTTTATTTCTCCCTTGAACCAATTGAAACAAAAAAAATCATATTTTCTTTCTCTCTTGACCATATTTTAGGAAAACTCATTCTGATGAAAGAGGTTGAGTATATTCTGATCATCATCTAGTTGATTGTTCTTTGACCCCATTCCCAATCATCGGTCCAAAAAATCTCACATACTAATAGGCATCAACATATTAGTCCTAAACTACCTCTAATGGATAGATGGAACCCCACATATGATGGACCACTATTAGAAACAACTTCATTCTTCTAGTTTCTCTACAACTATCAGTTGATCCTTATGAGTTATTTATCTGGTTAAACGGACAGTTTTATGGATTGGAAAATATGATGTATTGGTCGATCAACACTTTAATAACACTTTAAAAACCTTAGCCTTTATTATTTCAAAAATATATTCTTGTATCATGAAATCTTCATGACCTTGAGAACTTAAATTTTAGAATAACATCATCTTACTTATTGTACTAAAGACATCTTCTCCTCCTTTCTTTCACAAGGCTTGATTCAAAAGTTTCTAAACAAACGTATGATATTTAAAAATCAAAAATTATAAAAGCATAATCATATTTTTTATAGATAAATTCATACAACAATACATTTCATTATTTTTATTAAAACATTTATTTTTGACATAATGTGCATCTAAAACACAACATATTTCACAAGGCTTCTTCATAATAGAAAATTGGAATTGAGGAACTTTGTTATCAGAATTGCACACAATCTTTTAATTATGACTCGATCTTTCATTTATATCATCTGATAACCAAAAATTAAAAAGTGAAATTATTTTTTTGTAATGAAAATAAAATACAAATAATTCAACACAAACTTCATTAAGCATAAAAAAAATTCCATAAAACTTACTCCCAACAATAGCAATGTAAAAAGTACATGTGATAATCATTAAAAATAGCAACAAGTTACATAAGTAAACTCATGAAGTGAAACATCACAAATAGGTCTAATGGGATACACACCCACCCACATGAAATCACATTCAAGTATAGAAAAAAAATAATCCATTAAAAGAATTATCCTATTGAAAAAAGTTTATATGAGTGCCCCATATGGTAAGGAACTTCCAACCTAAAGGTTATTGATGAAGAAATCCAAGGTTCATGAAAGGTTCGAAGACCAAACATGTCTCATACCCATGAATAATTATATCACACTCCCTATATCCATGTCAATTACCTTATCCAATAAATAACAAGAATGATAGTCACCAGAAAAATAAAATAAAAGGTTTTTTTGAGAAAGATGAGAACCGAGGCTCTAGTATTGAAAAAGAAAGTTACACAATATAGAAGGAGGGTATTTTAAATTTGTCCATAACTAGAAGATGCATCAACTCATTAGGCACAATGTTTCATTGTATGCATCCTTCATCCAATATACCTTTGTTGGAAAGATCATCAAAAATATAATTCCCTTCCTGAAATGTGTGCATGATAAAGTAATTCATGTTGATGAGCCTTTCCAAGTAGTTGATCCATTTACCAGTCAGTTTCCATGAGAGTTAGTACTAGTTCACCCTAAATGCTTGCATGAGCGCCTCTAAATCACACTCAAACCAGAGAAAATTCTATTGGTTTTCATAAAACATATCAACCCCTATGAAAAATTATAGCATTTCAGCTTCCTAGGTTATAGCATGTCTGCATGGACTGTAACAGAACTCCACCACATCACCCTGAGAACCCCTAAAAATCACTCTAAATATTGAGGGTCCCAGATTTCCATGAGGGGCTCCATCCATATTACATTTCAACCATCTAGTGAAGGGGGGAGACCATAAAACCTTTATTGTGCCTCTTGTCTTAGGGAAGGACCCTAAAAACTACAACTGCCTGAAAATAATGAGCTCCCTTACAGATTTGCTATAGTGTTCATTAATCGTGGAGTTGGAAATTTTAATGGACACCACTATGGATGAAAGAGACATAGATTCATAAAACCATGCCTGTCGATGCATAATGTTATTTCATTCCCTCCAAATAGTGTGTTTGACTTCAGAATAGGAAACCCATAGGATGGCGTTGAGTTGTTTAGACTGATGTATGCCAAACAACACCTGCAGGAACATCAGAATTTAAATAGCACTGGGAGGATGCATCTAAAATGTGTTGAGAACATATTTTGACAGGGAGGAATTATTATTGAATGACATTAATAAATGATCATCATATTCCCAATGCGGATGACATAATACACACCTCAAGCATATATATATCCCAATCATTTGAATAATATTATCCAATGGAATCCTATTGTGAAAAATTATTTAAAGCAATGTGAATCTGGATGGAAGTAACCATTTATTATTCATATCACCTATCCACTTGAAATCATCCTACACCAAGCTCTTTTAGAATTATTTAGAATCCAACACACCACTCGATGACCCCTCCCATAATACCATGTCTTCCAGATTAATTAAATCATAATCATTAATAATTGAGGTCACACTTTATAGATGTCTATTTAGATTATAGTTTATTAAGAAAGAGGGTTTAGAATACAGTTTCAAGATGATTACATATCAATAAAGTAATTTTAGAATCACATAGCCTATGCTGTCTATAAATAGATCCAAATCTATGGTATTTTGAAGAAATAGACACCAATTCAACAGAATCCATTGTCAACTGAAGAAAATATTTTCAATTCATCATTTAATCCATAAAAAACTATAGGTTAAGTGAAAAATCACCATTCAATTAATAATCCTTCAATGAAAGGAGGTTAATGAAGGAATAAGGTCTCATGATGATATTTATATTAATATATTCCCAAAAAAATCTAAAGGAAGATGCTATAAATTTTAATATGTGTGAGTTATAAGATCATGAGAATTACTATCAGTGTATATATTGTTTGATTTAAAAATTTTAATGTGTTAATTGATGAATTTATGTTGGGATTTATGTGGCGTATATGTAGGTGGGGTTTTCAAAAAACTTGATGAGATGATGTTTAGAATAGATAGAGTGAGGTTTATTTGTTAATGGAAAATTATAATAATATTAATTAATAATTTTTGTTTCCTAAACCAAGTTTAATCATGTAGACTTAAAATTGATTATATCATATATAATAGATAAGAATGAGAGATATTGCTAACGATCTCAATGATTTTGAGAAGGTGAAA
Source organism: Viscum album (assembly GCA_963277665.1). NCBI lineage: Eukaryota > Viridiplantae > Streptophyta > Magnoliopsida > Santalales > Viscaceae > Viscum > Viscum album. Next base: position 347,346,392 of record OY728141.1, read on the forward strand.
TAGTTATATATTTTTATCAATTATTGTTTTATAATTGGTATATTTCTTGATATTAATTAATAATGTTGGGAATGTGTAAATACCACTTTAGATGGAGAAAATTAGTCAACCAGAAAGATTTTTTCTAGAAGAACAAAAATTCATTAGAGTTGTGATAGTTAATGGGTTTTAATTCAGTGGTCCAAAAATAGGTTTCTAAAAGGAGGGTTTTTTAAGGAGGTGGTTAAAATGTGGATTCTTCTAATGCAATCAGTTAAAGGCGGTGATGTTTTGGAATTTTCATCCTCTAAAAGGTAGGATGTTTTGTTTTATTATGATGTGTTTGTTTGTCAACCAGAGGTGTCAGTCAAAATGAATATTGATATAGGATATCGGTGGTAGGAATATTTAAACATATGGAATAGAAAACATCTTAAAGGTTAGTGCAAGTGGATTATTTGAAGTTACTCTATATATATTGAGGGTTCATACCTTTTGATGTATGTTGAAAAAAATTGAATGAAATTCCTTTTTTTATTATAATCTATATTACTAATTAAGTTTCTAAGTTATAATTTTTATTTTTTGAGAAATGAAATGTTGGAATGTTTCTCACAAGGATGTATGAATTTTAGTTTGAACCAAATTAAAAAAATGTTTTAATAACCTTTTTTACATTTAATTTCATTGTATGAATGTTTGTTAGAGTGAATGTGGATGAAATGATTTCGACTTAGTGGAAGTGATTTGGGAGAATTTTTTTCTTCAATATTCTCAAATAATAATCCAAAGAGTTTGGTCTATAATCTATTTAATCTAGATGAATCCTAAAAATATACTTCCAATTTTCGATTATAAGGATATAGTGGTGCAATTATCAACAAGTGTCATGAAAGGTATATTTATCAAGAGGATCAACAGTTCACTCAATAGTACAAGTAACATTTTATTTCTCAGGTGTATTTTTATTTTTATTAGGATTCATTATTTTTGGATGGATATAATTAAAATAAGGGAAGTTAAATATTTAAAGTTTTGATGAAATATATTTTATCTTTTAGAAAATAAAAATAGAAGACTATCTCATTCAGAAATATCTGGTGCTTCGGTTGAAGGGTTCTAAATAAGATGAAATGAAAAAAGATGAGTGGGGAAGTATGGTTCAAAAGGTACTTGGTTTGATATGAATTTATTTAGTCCATAATTTTGATGTTAAAATTCAGGAGAATAAAACTACAATGAAGTTGATAGTATCCCTTACAGATATTTATTATAAACCTATAACTCTGAATAAGGTCTTATTGATGTGGAGGTTATTTAGCATGAGGTTATTAGAAGTAAGATTTTCTTAGATTTGTTGAATTGTTTCAAATTAATCCAAATCCAGTAGGAGACTATGAGAACTATATTTATAGATGATGTTTGGGTGATTTTGTTGTTATCATATCTACCTGAGTATTTGGAATACATGGTTACTACTGTTTGTATTTCAATTGTATGGAATCCCATGGTGTTTATTTATGTTCAAAACATGATTCCTAATGAGTAGATACAAATGAAAGAGAGTGAAACATATTATAATGATGTGTTGAAGATATAAGGAAGGGATTAATAACCTTCTTATAAAAATTGGAAGCACTAAAATATGAAATCAAGTAATAAGAGTTGATATAAGTCTTCCTTAAGTGGGTCTATTTGATGGCATTGCGAAAAGAGAGGACAACTCATGAAATATTATCATGATATGAAGGTAACCTTGGGAGGGACCTTTTTTAGAGATATGATAATAGTAAAAAAATTAGTGTAAATATAATTAAAAACATTTATATATAAATGGAATTATGGATCATAGATTTGGAAGGCGGTTTGGAATGTTGAAAGACTCCAATAGAACCTAATTTTAGTGGGTTAGCTTGATGAAGTAGGATTCAGAATGAGATTTGTAGAAGGAGTATGGATGATTACTTAGGGATATTTTTTCATAGAACGTGGTGTAAAATATGGGTCATCATATCTTACCAAAATGCTAGTGAGATCTATGTTTACTAAAAATAAATCTTCTTTAAGTTCATAACTCTGGAATAATTAGTTTTGAAACCTTAGTGAGAATGGTCTGAAGATTCTAGAAGATATATAAATATTGAAGCTAGACCATTCAAACATCTAGAGATATAAGAGTTTTATTTGTGGAAAGTGGAAGAATAAATCTTTCAATTTTTATGGAAGAACACCTAAATGATAAAATCTATAGTTTCTTCATATAGATGTTTTGTGACCTTACCCTATTCACCCTTATGAAAAATCATATCACTATGTTACCTTTATTGATTATTCTATTAGAAAATTATAGTTATACTTTCTAAAATATAAAATTGATATTTTTGGAATATTTTTTCAATAGAAGGGTCTAGTGTGAAGAGAAATTGAAAGAAATTTCAAATGTATGAGGCTTAAAAACAGTGGCGAGTTTATTACAAAGAGTATCCAGGAATATTGTAAGAAAAGAGAAATTTGGTATGGGACACTATTACAAGTACACCTGAAAAAATCATGTATCTAAGAGAATGAACCAGAATTCTATAGAGAGGAAAATAATTATTCAATTACATTATATAATGCCTATAGAGTTTTGGGTGGATGATGTGGGAAAAAATTTACATAATAAATAGAGTTCCTTTGACACCAGTTTGATATAAGTTACTGGATGAACTTTGATTCAGAAAATTTTTAGAATTTTTTGGCCTATGAGTTTTCATAAGTATAGTATACATTCATGTGGATGAAAAAGACTTAGATAAACTTGAAGAAAAATCTCTAGCATGCTTATTCACAGATTATGGAGATAAAGAATTAGGTTTTAGGCATTAGGATGATGAAAATAAAAAAGTTTTCAGGAGTTGGAATGTGATCTTAAATGATTAGATATTTTGGAAAGATCAAAAATTGATGGGGAAGGAAGTTCAGTACTAAGATTAAAATTAAATTCAAGTTGATCTAAATGCAGGCTCCAGAGGATAATGTTCTCTGCAATGTTTATATATCTATAAATCTAATGGGAGGAAACATATTCTAGAAGGAATGTCATAGGATGGGGTAGAAGTTTCCAAAGTCTAACTTGTGGAGGATATATCTAAAGACTCAAGAAATGAGGAATCTCATTCAAGAGTTCTATATGGATAAGTTTTTGAGGTTAAATCTCCATAACAATCTAAATAATAGTTCAATTTATGAATATATTCAAGGATCAAATGGATGGTGAAGAGGTATAGAACCTATATAAGTTTATTACTTTTAATGTATATAGGAGAACTAATGATTCTAGAAGAATCAGATAATTTGGTTAATTTTGGAAGGTAATAGTTAGTAATATAGGATGATTTAGATTCAATACAAGTTAATAAAATCTGGGAGATAACAGAACTAACACTAGGGAAGAAAACACATGAGAAAAATTGGGAATTATGGTTGATGGAAGAGCATAATAGGAGGATGATATATAAATCTAGGATTGTTGTGAAAGGATTTCAACAAAAGGAAGTTAATAAATTCATTGAGAAATTGTCTCTAGTAGTAAAAAATTCCACTATCCAAATTATTTTAAGATTGGTTTATTCTGGAAATTTTTACATTGAAAAAATGGATGTGAAGATGGATATTCTTCATAGTGATTTGGAGGAATAATTTTATATGAAGAAACTTATTATTTTTATGGATAATTAAAATCAGGGATTGGTATATAAACTATGAATAAGTATTTATGATTTGAAACAAGAAGAGAGATTTTGGAACTGGAAGTATGATTCCTTCATGGAAGATAAAAGGTTCAATCTATGTAATAATGATCCTTAATATTAACAAAATAATATTAGTGGAAATGAATTCATAATCTTACTCTTGTATGGGGATGATATGCTATCGATAGATTTAAATATTCATTTGATTCAAAAGCTGAAAGATGATTTGTTAGGAAAGTTTGAGATGAACAATCTTGGTGAAATTAATATGATCTTATTCATGAGTATTGAATTTAATATGAAAAACCATAATCTTAGTTTTATCATAGAGGTATTACATTAATAATATCATTGAGATATTCAAAATGAGTGGATGTAAGCTAGTTTATACTCCTCTCACAGGTTACTTTAAAATTTAAAAAGAGTATGAACCATGAATGAAAGAAGAAAATAAGTACATGGAAAATTTTATATATTCCTCACCAGTAGGAAGCAGGATGTATTCTATGGTGTGTACACATCCTTAAATTATCCATGTAGTCGGAGTGGTCATCTAGTCTATGGAAAATCTAGGGAAGGTTCACAGTGAAGCTATTATGTGGATTATTTATTATCTCAATGGAATGAAAGGTATAAATATTTGTTTTAGGGATGATGATCTGTTACATGGGTTTATATATGGATATTTTGAGGGTGATTCTTCTTCCTAGAAGATCACAACAAGATATGTTTAAACTTTCATAGGAACCCTAATAAGTTGGATTTCTATGCTACAACTACTTATTTCACTTTTTACAATGGAAGCAGAGTATGTGGCTATTATAGAATCAAGGAGATAGTATGGTTAAGGCACTTAGTTGAAGAACTATTATGCATCTATGGGAATGGGTTTTTATTCCATGATATTTAGAGTTCAAGTCATTTGGATAAAAATCCAGTGTTTATTAAATAACTAAAAACATTGATATGAAGTACCACTACATCCATAAGATAATGAAAGATAGTGAGTTGGGGTTATGGAAGGTAAATTGGGAATAGAATCCAATGGATATATTTACCAAGATCTTGGGTCTAGAAATTCTGAGCCAACATAAATCCTCATTTGGGCATGGGTAAATTAAAGTAGGTGAATAAGAAATTTATGTAGTGAAAATTGACGTATGTTTTAATGGAAGTTGAAGGCAGTTCCATGATGTTTTATTTGAAGAAGAGTTCAATTGGGAGATTTTTAGGAATTTTTGAAGCCTAATTTAGTTTATTGAAATAAATAAAATGGAAGGAGTGTTTTCAAAATGCATTGAGTTCATTGAATTATTGGCATTGGTTTTTTTTCTTTAGTGTTCTAGAATGTAGTTCCTATAATGAGGTGATTTTTCAGAGGATTCTTATGATGTTATTAGTAAAAGGAGGTAATGTTTTATAAGATTCATTTTTTACTTCTAGAATATAGGGATATTCAATTCTTCTTTGATGTGTTTTCTTTTTTAACAGAGGTGGTGGTCACAATAAATATTTCTACAGGAGATCGGTAGTGGGAAAAGTGAAAAAATTGGCTCCTAGGATTTTTAGAGGTTAGTGAAACTAGATGACTAGAAGTTACTCACTATATATGGAGGGTGGTGCCCCTATAATGTATATTGAAAATAAACTGAATGTGATTACTTGTATTATATTAATTTAATTATCTACTTATGTCACTAAGGTATAGATTTTTCTTTTAAAAAGTAATGAAATCCTAAAATGTTTCTCCCATGGATATAGAAATTTTTATCTAAACCATATAAAACCAAAGTTTTATTTACCTTTATTACATTTACTATTATTTTATTAATTTTTTTAGAGTGGATAGTGTTGAAGTGATTTTATCTAAGTGGATGTATTTTGAGTGAAATTTTTTTCTACCATGTTTTAGAACATTAAGATTGAGAGTTCCATCAAGAATATATTTCCACCAGGTGATTCTAGAATTACTTCTCCTAGTTCTTTACCAGAAGAAAAGGGCGGAGGAATTATCAATAAATACAACTAGTGTCTTTCTTAATGAAGATAAAATATTGAGAAAAGTATATTTTTGATCCATTGTGGGTTGATAAGAGTATCTAAAGGGGACAATTTGGAGATCATTTTAAAGGATCTTGAAATGATGAGGATAATTACTGAATTTAAGTATTCAAGTGAAATCATTAGATATTGAATATATAGCCTTCAAAGTGTTGTTTTTTTATTTTAAAATTCTAATATAAATTGAATAGAATATGAAGTGAAATGATTTATGTAGGTTAAATATTGATTGGATAGATCATAAAGAAAACATTAGTTTATAAAAGTTTTTAAAATAATATATGGGGTGTTTGGAAGGAATAAAAGAGGAACAAAGAGGAAACAACCACTATATTCTTGAGTACATCACAAGCGAAACTTGGTATCTTACACACTAATAAATAAAAATGGGGTTTTTACTGAATTAATACTTGGTGGTTGTTATAGGGAATCCTGTGGCTCATTAGCTACACATTACATATCAGTGGGTACCAAGTGAAGCTATAGAGATGTGGTTAATGGTGATTATTCCTAATTGGCACCTAATAGTTCCTAGTAGGTACTCAATAAGTTTTTTATTAAATCATTTTTTTTAAAATTTTAGGTGAAATTAGATCAATTTTTCCACATGGGTCACCTTTTACTGAACCCAAGACATCCTTTATACCTATCTATGCTGATACAGAGGTTATTGAAGATAAAGGGATCAAATTTTATGTTTGTTCAAAGTTAGATGATGTTGTTTTAGAAGCTTTTGAATTTAAATTTCAATTTCAATGAAAGGGAAGTCTATTGAAGGGTTTTATATGAGAATTAATAACCCAAGTACTAAAGTTAGAGGAAGTAAAGTGAAGGGAGGATAGAAAAACCCAATATAATTGGTAATTCATTGGGGAATTTCTTTGATTTATTCATTTAAGTGTTTTTTATTTTTTTTGAATAATGGGTTCCTATAATGACTAACTAAAAATTAATTTTCTTTATTTCAAAAGTACCTTTGAGGAAAAAGTGGGAAACCAGAAAGACATCAAATACTTAAAACACAACCATGCCTCCACGGTCCAAGATCATCAAGAAAAAAAACAATCCAATTCACGAGTAAGGAAAAGATACACCCTAGAAATAAGAACAATACAATTTGTGTCCCCCTTCCCATCGCTACTCGGCTAGAAATTCTGTGTAAGGATGCATGGGCATGATACCGATGGAAAATGCCATACCGTCTCAAAATATCCAATTTTTGATAGTGGTGATAAGGAGAATGATTCCTGCTTTGAATCTCTTCTGAAGTAGTCTCTAGAAATTAAACTGTATGCAGTGTCTCATGGACCAAGGACACAATTCCACAAGTGAACACACAAAATTCAGACCAAAAAAGCCCAAAAAAACCTTCACCATGTCATAATAAATCCATGCTACATCCTCTAAATACTGTAGGTCTTCTTCAATAAAATCTTACTGCCAAGAAATTCAAACCACACTCCCCATACCAAAGGCACCACCAGTTCCTCCACAAAACATCCGAAAAAAGTCTATAGACAAACCCATCACATCTATATTCAGGCATGAAGTATACTCGGCCTTGCATTGCTTGCCTCATCATAGTTTCTCAAGCTCAGACAGTGAACCATATTGAATTAGATTCTCCAATTCTGGACATGGCTGCACTAAAATCATACACCAACCAGCACTGAGTAAACCCTTTAGTCTTCTCAATAGGAAAAACTCAAACCATGAAAGCCACCTAAACCAAATCCATGAGAAAACATCACCAAATACCTCTAGATTTCATATTTCTAACCACACATGGACCAGAACCATCATATCCTCATCAGGGCTAAGCATAAAACATAAAGAAACCTCAATCCCTCCATCAATCAAAATCACACAAACCAACAAGAACCCAGGATGAATTAAATCCAGATCCAAGAGAAGAAATCCCAAGAAAAATGCAGACCCAAAACCAATACAAGAAGATCTGTAACCAAATTTTAAATCTAAATACGAAGGAAAAAAATAAAAGATCAAGAAACAGTCACCCATTTTACAGACACCAGAGCACCATATATCACCGTAAAAGAGCATAAATCCAATCACTGTTATCTAAATCACATGTAGGGACCACAATAAACTACCCAATACATACACTAGAGGTGAGATGAAACCCTCAGACATGGAAGATGAAACTTGTCCACTGGAGCATCACCGTGCCACCGAAAGATCCCTATCCATCGAAGGTGGAGTGAGGCTAAGAGGGCTAATAGAGATGAGGAAAGATAAGGTGGATGAGTCCACAATGTATCCATCGTGAAAGATTAACCACCGAAAGCCACCAATGCATCGCTGAGGGGAAAATAAGAACTGACCTAAGGTGGAATGGAGGTAGGAGGTGATGAAGAAAAACCCTGTCCAAGAAGCTCTCCTTATAGGCTCATCCCCCCCTCAATACTACAATGAAGATAGGGATGTTTGGAACTATTAGAGTAGTAATTTTATATGTTTTTATTGTTACTTAAAAATTAAATCCTTATTATTAATAATATATTGAGGATACGGTGTTAGGTTTTTATATCAAGTGAATTTTCACTAAATTTTTAATTTTTAGTGATTAAAGAAATTATGAAAGATTGAATTCATGATGTATAGTGATTGATTGTTGAGTTTTTATAAGGATTCAGAGTTGTTTATATTTATTATGTAATTATTGAAAACTCAAAAAGTATTAATAATATCTTCATTAATTTTTGAAATCATATTTATCATTTTATTTTTGAAAAAGTATACATCAAGTAAGGAAATGTCATTTGTAATATGTTTATGGATAATATATCTTAATTGTATCTACTAGAGGATAATGATAGATAGTTTGAAAATTGATTAATCAATGTTATTATAAGGATGAAACCATTAATTATGTGTGGTGAAACTAGTACACGATTGTTTCTTTATTATTTTATTTACTCACTTACAATAACATTGAAATGAGAAACACCATATATTATTTTTCTAATCAATAAATTGGGATTGAATAATGTTTTTATATTTTAAAAGTAATTACTTGAATCACCCCTATTAGTGAACCTATTGTGGGACCTTCTATATAATTTTTTTTCAAAATAAAATCCTCTTTAAACATTAATAAATAAAAATAAAATTTATCCAAATTAATCAAAAATACTATTCTCCCTTAAAAAGACAGGTTAATGAAACATAACTCAAAACTAATATTTTTCACAAAAATGTATTAATGTTTAAAATTCAATTAAATAACCACATTTATATATATCCACTTATCAAAAATAAAAAACCCCTCAATAATTCTAAAATATCTCACATCAATTTATTGATCCAAAAAATACATTTCTCAAGATAAACTCCAATAAACCATAAAATATATTGATGAAACTCAACTAAATAGGTTAGAACTAAATAAAATGTTTAACCTTAGTTATGTGTTCATCCGATGACTAATAAATTGGAACAAGGCACACAACATTTTATAGCTTCTAATATCAATCAACAAGAATTAATATCAGTGGCGATAAAGAAAAAAAAGATTAAAAATAATAATCAAAACCACTAAAATATCTCATTCTTATCAAATGTATAAAAATAAATATAAATAGATAGGTTACTTAGTTTAATTTTTTCTATAAATTCATATATAACCATATATAATCTTAAAATATTCATAAAACATTCTGTAAACCCAAATAACCAAATTCCATTCAATGTATGACAAATATCATTAAAAAATAGACAAAAATCAACCAAAAAACTCCCTAAAAAAGTATTGAATCTAAATAGACCACTGATAGTTTGTAAAAATATCATATAAACCTCATTTCATAGTTTTGATAAAATTATCTATGTATCAAAAGGATTTTCTATTCTTGAGTGAAACCCCAAGCCAAATCTAATAAAAGAACCACACGAAATAGAAAATGACAAAGGAATAGAATATAAGTGGAAGTGGAGAGTATATTTTAATATATATAGGTTAATATAGATGAATAAATGAGATTATGAATCCCTAGATAAGGAAGGGTATAAGGGAGAGATATGGGAAGTCACATAGACAGAAGGGGAGAAAACATTATAGAGGAAAGAGAGAGAAATCAATATTAAAACTCCCTGTCCAAAATAAATGATTAGTTTGTATTATTTATAAACTATAAAACAAATTTTTTGAGGATACCTTCACCTCCCAAGGGTGATACATGGTTATCATGAATGGTTTTGAAATATATAACCTAGCCATAGATAACCCTAAATGATCTATTCCATAATATTTTTCATTATAACTTCACATGAAACTTATTTTATTTTAAAATACCATTAAAAAGGGTATTATTAGCTTGTCTAAACTCAAAAACCCTATACATTATCTCACGATACAAAACTATTATTATTCGAGAAACATTAACTTGAAGAAAAACATGACCACTTGAAAATTCATGATTAAATTCTCAATATTAACCAAGACCTCTTTCACTAAGAATTCCACTTAATACATTATCATTATTATGGTATTGATGAACTCAATTCATGAACATGGATCCCCACTATGAAACTACATTAATTCCCAATCCATAATTCTTCTTAAATTATAAAACAATAAACTAAATTCACCCCCATACATTACAAATCATCCAGCCTTTGGTTTTACCCACCATAAGGACTCTCCAAATTACAAACTGACCAATTTACCCCAAATAAACCAATTAAAACATGAATATTTATTTAAATATCCCTTTTTTTAACATATTATAATTTTAAACAATATTAACGTTTTAGATATCTCCCATATTCATATACAAAATGTGAATCAAACAAAGAAGGAACACATGGTTTTTTCAAGGTTTACTCACACTATGCGTGTTATAACTTTTTTTATGCATGTAATCATTCAATAAATCGTAAATATCATAGAGTTATTATGATTATCAGGATGGTATCATTCTTAAATATCATTTTTCATACCACTAAAATTAATAAGCATCCCATTTATTTACATGAACACCTCCTATTTCTGTCCATGTTATAGGTTGTACTGGTTATGAAAACATACTCTTTAATGTATCTTAATGATCATATACCATAAACTAATGAAGTTAATTTCCATGATACTCTTCCCCAATGATACCCCTCCTGGGATGGAAAAGAATAAATGGAGATAATAACACTTGATTCTAACCTCCAGTAGGCCCCATATTGGAGACTAGCACCAAGGGTGTAAAAATCTCACACTATGTAAGGCATACCCATTTTTTAAGAAAACAATATCAAGAGATATGATGGATCAACCATAACCAAACTAAAAAAAATATATAAAAGAAATCCAAAATCGATCCCACATGCATGTAAAAAATAAAAAAGATACAATTAAAAAAGTATCAAACTAAATACAAAAAGTAAAGCTAGGCAGCGACACAACAACTATCAAGATCCGAGCTAGTAAGGTACAACATGGTATATAAAATCCTCATAGAAACCTAAAAGTAGTTTATATACATAGGGTGATAATACAAGTATACTCAGTAGGAAAACCAAATTCTCTCATGAACATGTGAAAGAAGCATAAAAATGGTCTTGTGGGAAAACAGAAACTAAACATGTATACTAACCACCCCAACCTCTCTAAGGAAAGATCAAAAAAAAAACACAAGACAAGAAATATAATATAAATTACATTGATTATAGGGTACACTGCACCACTTTCCCACTGATTAGCCACTCTCACACCCTAATGGAAACTTTCATGGTGCTCCCAACTCTTCTGAGCACACTACATTACATTTCTCCCGCACACACCTGGGACTCACAACCACATCACATCCCACCCATATACACTTGAGTCACAATCCACATTACATCCCACTAACAAACACCTGAGCCACATACCACAACTCATCCTGATGACACTTGGGAAACCACAACATATCTCATCCCGAAAAAACCTGGGAAAACAAAAAATGCTCACACACACATGGGACTCACAAACCACAACCATACTATAGAAACTTGGAATATCACCGTCTGGAAGGAGCAGGGAAGATTGGGTGGCCATCTATCCATCCTCCTAGTAGGATCATTGGGAAAGACCCCCTCCCCTATGACAATGGTGGTGTTGAACAAATATTTTTCAAATAGGATGGGGTGTGTATATAAATCATAAGGGAAATAAAAGTGTATATATATAAGATACCAAAAAATCATACCCAACTGATGTGTTCTCATAAAAATTAACACTTCCACTTTTTCTACTTCTCTAGATGCACAACACCACACAAAAGTCACAACCCAATTCATATTTCCAATCATTTTAATTTACCAAAACCATTCTGTTATCCAGACCAACCCATTCCATTACAATCCTTATTAATCAATAATTTATTTATTTATTCCATCACCATCCAAGAAACTTCCAAGAAAAACACACAACAAGAAACACATCAAAATTCATTCATGGAGAAACTCTAGGAAAAGTACCCGTACCGACAATCACCATCCTTATAAAACCATCCACTCACAACCACAACTAGAAATAGAACACCACATAACCTGATCCCAGACCTACTGCACAACACTTCTCATCCATCCCATAATCAATCAATCTCTCAACTTGAGATTCCATTTCACCACCCCATCCATCCCAGAACACATAACCATGCAGACAACCACACTATAACAAAAGACAATAAAAACACAATTTTTGATTTATTAAGGAATCCCTTACTTAATTTCACTTGTTAATTTATGGGTTATCACAAAAACTATATAATCTCGGGGAATATATTTACTAGACAGGTGTATGTAAATAAAAAATTTTCACATGTAAGTTCCCAACCAAAAACAAACACATGCATTTCACAAATTTATTAGTGAAAAAATAAATCCACTAGAAACCAAAATTTTCTATAGGGCATTAAGCCTGGACAATCACAGGATGAAAACAATATCAAAGTTGTAAGAAAAGCATGCGAAAAAACTCCCATTTCCACTCAATTACAATTAACAGATTCATTATCAACAATTAGTCTGGTGAAAACATGATACATAGGTAAACAGAAGCAAAAACACCTCCCGTATGATGTATAAAAAGAAGAAATGAATGAAATAATACCTTGAAGAGATTTCAACGTTACTTTAATAAGAACATATCATTTGACAGACCTCTAATTACCTCTTCTTTAAGATCTGCATCCATTTGAGGATATCATGGCACCACCTCACCAATAACCAAAGGGAACGCCATTAGGAATATGGGTAAGAAAATGACATAGCACAATGAGGACATATGAAAGAAAAGTAATAAAATCAAGAAAAATTTCTAGAAAACCAAAGGAGAACGTACCTTGGTTCACCACAGATTGTTAATGAGAAATCATTGAGATCAACAAATTGAAGAGGGAGGGAGATGGATTGAAGAAATCCTTAGGGCACCCAGGGTTCATCTAAAATGAGAGTAAGTAGAGATAATATCTGAATGAATGGGGATTCAGTAAAAAAATAATTTTAAAACCACACAAGATTAGGGTATTACATGATGTGAAACCCCCTTTCACGCAATGTAATACCCGAGTTTCAATTTTCACTAAAAAAACTTTTGCCTCTCATTTTTTATTCAAACCCTGAAATATTATATGTTGTGAAACCTCCTGAAAATTCCATTAAATAGGGTTTCACATCCTGTAACCTAGTTAAATGTTGTGTAATCCCCTTTATTTTAGCCTTTATCAACCAAAATTGTCCAAACTCAATCCAAGCCTCCTCTAAACACTCTAATAACAAAAAATAAAAAAAAAAGAAATAGAATGGGGGGATACAAAATGTTACATTGTATACCTATCACACGATTCTCACCCCCAAGAATCCAAAACCATATCCAGAAGGAAGAAACAAGGGTTCGAACAACCACCTCATGAGATACCTCTAAAGGATCCTCCAATACTTGAAACACCACCAGCAAAAAAGACATCAAGGTTCAATGATAAACCACCCTATGTTGTACAATGTTTGGAGAAGAAACCTCTACATTCAATAAAACCTCCTTCGACATATGCAACTAGGCCTTATCACATCAACCCAAATAGTGAAAAAACACACCCCAAGAGCGTAACATACACACCGTCTAAACATGAGAATTAGGGAATTCCATACTCTATGTCATGATATTATACACTCAAGGAAGCAATGAATTTCTTTCATGGGATTAATCGCACCCTAATTAATGAATCTTGATTAGGAATTTGGTCCTCGCCATTCCATACATGAGGAATTTTATAACACACTACACCATACACATCAGAATCCAAGGGAAAAATAGCTTATCTTATATAAAACAGGGTTCAAACATCTCAATACAAAGAAAAATAGGGTAAAAAACTACAAAAAACTCTAGGTACTGGGCACACATCTGCATCTCTCGCTCCCATGTACTCTCTTCTTGGCCACAATGCCTCCACAACACATGAACTAAAGTAATGGTCTGTCCCTGAAACACCTTCTCAGGTTGATAATGGATCTCCACTAGCTATTCTACAAATGTCGTTTTATCCTAGATATCCAAATCTCCCTATTCAATTACATGTAAGTCATCGTGAATATACTAATGAAGATGGGAGATGTGGAAGACATCGTGGATCCTCTCGAACCATAGTGGAAAGGAAAACTGGTATGAAACCTTTCCAACTAGCCCCAACACCTCAAAGGTTCCAACAAACCAAGGAGAAATATTACTCCCTATTCCAAACCTCTGCAACCCACATAAGGGGAAACCTTCAAGAAATTATGGTCCCCAAACTCAAACTATAAGGGTCTCCTTTTGTGATCGACATAAGACTTATACCGATCCTGCAATGCTTTCATCCTTTCATAAAAAAGATAAAACTTCTCAGTCATGCAGTGCACCACATCTAGACCAAGAATAACCACCTCCCCAATCACCATCCATCACAATGGGGAATGAAATGACATCCCAAACAATTACTTAAACGGATCCATGCCAATGGAAGAGTGATATATGTTTTTATAAGATAACTCTACCAAGGGTAGGTTCTATACCCAAGATCCCCCAAATTCTAAGATTCATACCTATAACATATACTCTAAAGTCTAGATAGAACGCTATATATTCGCATTGGTCTGAGGGTGGAAAGAAGTGCTGAGGTGTAACTAGGTGAAAAAGTCATGTTGAAATCCCCTCCAGACTCATGAGGTAAACCATGTGTCCTGATATAAGATGATGGACATCAGAACTCCATGCAGCCGCACCACCTCGTCCACATACCTCTTGGATAAGGAATCCACTATGCGTGACTCCTTAATCTCTTGGAAGTGGGACAATTTTTTCAACTGATCCACTATCACCCATATAGAATCATAACCTCCATGAGATCTAGGTAAACCTATGAAGAGATCCATTGAGATGTCATACCATTTCCACTTAGGGACATCAAAAGGCTACACAAACCACCAAGGACATAGTTCTTGACTTTTACCTACTAGAAAACCGAGCATTTCGCCACAAAATCCGCCACTACCCATTTCATCACAGGACACCAAAACTTCATTTTTTAGCCGTGGTACATCTTAAAAACTCTTGGATTCACCACTAAGGGTTATATATGAAACTCAAAATGGTCTCCACTATAAATCACCAACAGAATTTTTTTCCCCATAACAAAATCTAGTTTCGACCATCTTCTGGCCATCCCTATGGAGCATCATCTTGTCCTACATGATCAAACATCACTTCTATCTTTGAGTCTCCCCACCAAGACTACTCCACCTGCTACATTAGAGAGGACTGCACTGTTAGTTGAAACAACCAACACTTACCACCATAAGCTCTTTCATCTAAGTGCAAGGATTACAACTACTCCAGTTCTCTCCAAGAATCCATAGATTCTCGAACAATCTCCTTCTACGAATTTTTTCTCAAAACATCAGACACAAAATTTACCTTCCCTATGATGCAGGAAATCTAAAAATCATAGTCATAAAGAAACTCAATCCATATCCATTTTCATAGATTTATATCACACTAGGAAAAGATATAACTCAAACTCTTGTGGCCTATGAAGACCACAAAGTGCTCCCCAATGAGGTAATGTTGGCAAAACTTCAGTGTGACAACCACTGCTTCCAACTATAGATCATGGGTGGCATAGTTATTATCATGAAGACAGAACTTACTAGACCCATAAGATATCATTGCTTGCTTCTGATTCAATACGTATCCCAAACCCAGATGAGAAGCAAAACAAAACACATCAAATATCATCCCTTATTATGAAAATTAGAGCACTAACCAACTTCCCCTTTAGGTAACTGAATGCTATTTGGTACTAATCACTACATAAAAAAGATTGGTCATTTTTAGTCAAATCCATCAATGGAGATGAAAATCAAAAGAAATCAGGTAAAAACCTCCAATAATATCCTAAAAGATCGAGGAAACTATGAACTTCCATGATGTTCTTGGGTGTTGGCCAAGAAACAACTGCTTCAACCTCCAATGGGTCCACTGAAACACCATACCGAGACACCACATGCACAAGGAAACTTACCTCCCATGTCCATAAATTACACTTGGGTAATTTTCCATATATTTGGTGGCATAGAAGAACCTTTAATATTGTTTTCAGATTTTTAATATGCTTATCCTATGACTTCTAATATATTAAGATATTCTTGACGAATACAACGAAGAACCGATCTAGGAAATCATCGAACATAGAGTTCATAAGTCCCATGAACATTGATGGTGTGTTCATAACACCGAATGACATGACTATGAACTCGAAGTTACCATACATACATCTGAAAGCAGTCTTTGGAATATCTACCTACTTTACCCTCAACTGGGTGATATCCAGACCACATATCGATCTTAGAGAACCATCTCTCCCCTCTCAGCTAGTCAAAAGGATATCCTATCCTTGGAAGAGGGTAATGGATCTGAAATATTACTTGATTCAACCTACGATAGTCTATACATAGCTTCAGACCACCATTCACATTCTTGGAGAACAACACTAGAGCTCCCTACCATGACACATTGGGATAGATAAAACCCTTCTACATTAGATCATAAATTGGTATCCTCAGGTCCTGCAACACAAAAGGTTCCCTCCAATAAGTATCCATAGAAATTGTAGAAACACTAGGTTTGAAGTCTATCGAGAACTCAACATCATGTTGAGGGGGTACCATCACAACATCCTTATGGAAAATATCCAAGAACTCCCCAAATACCCTGGAAACCTCCACCATCTTAGCATCCACTAAATCCACTAACATCTCATCCAATAACGAAAGAAGGGGTTCCTCATGCGGACTTCCCACCTAACAACCCTAATTTCCAATGAAAGCCACACATTGACCGTCCACATTTGAAAATATGAATCTCATTTGGAAGAAGTCGATAGAGGCATTCAAAAATTACAAAAAATCGATGCTGAGGTGGAAATAATATGGCTTAATCTGAAGTAAGAAGATATACCCATAGGACTGATCCATTCCCGTCATCAGTATACACCCTTGGAACACATCAAACAAGATAGTCTGACCTCTAACCGGCGTACTAAACACCAGGGGAACATGAAGCATCTCTATGTCTAGTCATAAATAATGAGTTAGAGTGAGTACAATAAAAGAGTATGAATATCCAGAATCAAACAAAGCACAAGAAAGGGTACTGAACAAACTGATTGTAACTCTAATAGCCTCTATCCTTGCTAGAACTGACACCTTTTCCGTGTGAAACTAACCACACCCATCTCCCCTACCACTATGATGAAAAAAACCTCTATGACCATGCTCAAGTCACGATCCCTAGGAATGAAGGAAATCTTAGGGTCGGCCTCTACCCACTTTATCTCATCTCGGTGGATCAAAAGTCTACTGTACCTATTGCTGAAATTGTCTCACTAGAAACTACTATTGAGGCTGACACTGAGCCTGTCCACCTCCACCATTCTAATCTTGGGCTACCATTGGGAATTGATTCCAATGATTCCCATGGAACCCAAAAAAGAAACTAATTGTCCATAATCCCATAAGAAAGTCATGAGGACCACTGGAACCGGAAGGCTGATATGGAATCTACTGAGGTAATCTCCTCAACAGTTTAAACCTCAAAGGCCTCAACACTTGAGACCTACCACCGACAACTATACCTCTCAAAGAACATTGTGGTATCCCCTCTCATGGTAGACCTCCTCAAGAGGGAATATTATCTACCACCTATTCCTTCTTCAAAACCTCTAAATATTTTGGCAACAAAAAAGGTGTAACTGTATACTAGATGAAATGGTAAAGTGATTCATCAAGACATATCCCACACGACTCTTCATCTGGAAAAAGATATAGAGGAAAGAATATAAGGTCCTTGAACATGACCCCAAGATACAGTATTGAAATACTCCCCTAATAAAGGTAGAGTAGATCCTGCCTCTTCTCATCCTTCATAACTCCCTTTGAAAGTTGACCCACAACACATCTGCCTCCTTTTAGTCTCCTAGAAATAGGATCCACCAATAACGTGTAGTTCCCCATAACTGAATAGCCGCCAAAGGGACCCTGTACTCTATACGATCCAAAATCTGACTGAAGTAAATCCCAATATCCTCTATCCAATCTACTATCTCCACATTCGAATCACTTTCCACATACTTTCCCAAATTTGGCAGCTGTAAAGCATGAAACACCCCATTCTACTGACTATCCTCGTATATTGAATCAAACCTGTTGTGATTAACCATATCATTCTACTAAATCTCTACTACCTGAGCCACATGCGAATGACATCCAGGAGCCATAACTAAAAGGTAAACAAAAATTTCCAAAGCCTGAATAGTGTGTAACTTTTACAAAATTTATTTTAATTCATTTTATTTATTTTAATCTTCCAAAAATAACCCAATTAAAACAACAACACAAGTCATTATGATGCATGCAGATTTCCGAAGTCTTTAACCTACAAGAAGGTCCAGCTATCTTGGTTGTTAGATTAGATCATATTCTATGCACTGGATCATGGGGGGCCCTAAAATCCCATGTCCGGGCTAGTCTCCTTATCCTATGTCATGCACTAAAGTCAATTGGAAATGTTTCCATACCGTCCCATGCAATGAAGACCATGCCTATCTCCAAATTCCATCCTATATTCCGACTATAAACATTGATACCATTCTATCATGAACCCCTCCCCAAAAGATACCTCTCCTGGGATGGAAAAGAAGAAAAGAAGATATTGACACCCCGAGTCCAACCTCCAGTAGACCCTAGGTTTGTGACTAGAACTAAGGGTGTGGAAATTTCACACTATGGGAGTCATTAACCCTTTTTAAGAAAACAATATCAGGAGATATGATGGATTATCCAAAAATAAACTCCTAGAAATATGTAAAATAAACCAAAAATCCATACCACACACATGTGAAAAATAAAACTGATACAAATACAAAAGTCTCCAAGTAAATACCAAAAGTAAAGCTAGGAAGAGACAAAAAAACTATACATATCAGATCTAGTAAGGTCCCACACGGTCTATGAAATCCTTTTGTAAACCTAAAATCCATTTATATACGTAAGGTGATCATTCAAGTATACTTAGTTACAAAACTAAAGTCTCTTATGAACATATAAAAGAAGAATACAGATGCTCCTGTGAAAAAACATTAGAATGAAAACTACAACTAAATAGGTAAACTAGCCACCCCAACCTCTCCAAGGCATACTCACCAAATAACACAAGTCATGTAATATAATATAAATCATCTTGATGATAGGGTACCCCCACCACTTTCCCACTGATTTTCTTCTCTCACACCCTAACAAAAAAAACTTTGGAGCTCCCACTTATTTTGAAAGGACCACATCGCATCCCTCCTACACACTCCTAGGCCTCACAACCACATCACATCCCTCCCACAGACACTTACACAACAAAAAACATCAGATCCTGTATGCAGTAACTTGGGACACAAACCACATCTCATCTTCCTATAGACACCTGGGCTATAAACCACTTCTCATCCCTCTTGTAGACACTTAGTACAAAAACCACTTCTCATCCCGATGATACCTGGAAAAGCTTAACACGTCTCATCCCAAAGACACTTGGGAAAGTACTACTCACCCGCTCACACTTGGGATTCATAAACCATAACTTACCCAAAGAAACTTGGGATATCACTACCTAGAAGTAGGAGTAGGGAAGTGAAAGTGGATATCCATCCATCCTCCCACCAAGATGTCTAGGAAAGACACCCTCGCCCATGATAAAGGGGGTGTTCAACACATAGTGCTCAATTAGGGTGTGGTGAGTATATAAATCAAAATAGAAATTCAAGTATATAAAAATAAGATACCAAACACTCTTACCCAACCTATGGGTTATCTGAAAACCAACACTACCACTTTTTCTGCTACCACTAGATGCAGAATACCACACCATAGGAACAAACCAATTCATATTTCCAATAATTTTAATTTAAAAAAACCATTCCATTAGACAAACTAACACATGAAATTCTGAGCCTTATTAATCAATCATTTATTTCTTAATTTATTTGTTCCATCAAAATATGGGAAACTACCAAGAACAGAACAAAACAAGAAACACAAAAAAATTCATTCATGGAGAAACTTCGAGTGAAGAAATTGTACCATCCATCACCATCCTTCCTTAAAGTCATCCTTCCAAAACCATCCATGCACAAACACAACCAGAAACACATCACCGCAAAACCCAATCACAACCCTTATGCACAAAAATTCTCATCCATCCCACAATCAATAAATATCTCAACATGAGATTCCATTTTACCATTCAATCCATACCACAACACACAACCATTCTCACAACCACACCCCAACACAATCCAAAAAAAATAAAATTTCTGGTTTAGTAAGGCATCCCATACTTAATTCCATTTGTTAATTTAGGGGTTATCAAAGAAACTGTTTAATCTTTTGGATCCATTCTTTAGATGAGTGTACATAATTAACCAATTTCTACATGTAAGTTCCTAAAAAAAACAAACACATTCATTCCAAAAATTTATTAGTGCGCAAACAAAGCCACCAAAAATGAAAATTTTCAGTGGGGCATCAATCCCGAACAATCACATGATCAAAAATATATAAAAGATGTAAGAAAATAATGTGAACAAACTCCCATTTCCCCTCAATTTCAATTAACTAATTAATAATCTTCAATTAGGTTGTGACAATAATGATCCAATGGAAAAAATAAGTAAAAATTCCTCCTGCATGATGCACAATAAGGAGAAATGAAGGAAATCCTACCATGAAGGGATGTCAGCATTCCTTGTATGAGAATAGATCATGTGATAGACCTCCAATTAACTCTACCACAAGATATGCATCTATCTGAGGATTCTGTAGTAACACCACACCGACAACAACTGAAGGGAACCCCATTAGGTTTATGGGTAAGAAAACACCATAACATGATAAAAATATATGGAAGAAAAGGGATCAAACCGAGATAAATTGATATAAAATGAAGGGATAACATACCTTGGTTAACCATAGATCACTAAAGAGCAATAAACAAAATAAAAAAACTAAAGAGGGAGGGAGAGGGCTCAAAGAACTCCTCAGGGAACCTAGGGTTAATCTGAAATGAGAGGAAGTAGATATTACAACCGAATGAATTGGGGTTCATCCAAAAAGGAATTTTAAAACTACACATGATTGGGTTATTAAATGATGTGTAGTCCCCTTTCATGTTGTGTAATAACTGGGCATCAGTTTTTGCCAAAAAATGCATCGCCTATCAATTTTTTTCAAAACATGAAATATTAAGCACTGTGAAACCTCCAGAACAAGCCATGAAATATGGTTTTGCATCCTGTAACCCAATTACATGATGTGTAATCTCCCTTCTTCTAGCCTTTAGTAACCAAAATTATCTAAACTCTCTCTGAGCCTCCTCCAAACACTCCAACAACCAAAAACTAGAAAAGTTACAGACCAAGAGGACATGGACCATTACATTACTCAATATATAAAGATCTAATCTAAACAATATTTGATATGATGATGATTATAAGTCTCCTCTATCCTAAAAATAATGAATAGAAATTTATATAAAACAATGCATTTTATGACACATCATTTTTCTTTATCAATCTATTAATATTTCTTTCTCTACACTTAAAAATATGTCAATAATCCATCTTATACACCATCATTCCTTAATTCATTTTTGAATATAAATATAAAAATAATTCATATAAAAAAATGAATTATTCCCAAGTAAAATATCATATAGAATCATATATGAAGTATATCCTTTGACATAAATTATGAAATAAATTTTATTCCATATCATTAAATTAAATGATAATGGAAAAAAATTCATTATAGTTCTATAGATATCAGATAGTTTAAATATATCCTATTTCATGTAATAGTAAAACCTTGAGATAATATCCTCTAATTTTACTCAAATATGGAAACCAAATTAGCTTTATTTAATTATCTATTTTAAACATTTCCAATTATTGACATGTTAAATCAAATAAATTAATATTTAAATCTTAATATAAATCTATGACAATATCTTCTATAAATATTTGTATTTAATTTATATTATATCTTCAAAATAATATCCTAAAATTTCAAATTTTTTAACTTTAATTCTCACTAAACATATTTTTAATTAATTCAAGAAATATATTTGAAAAATAAATCAATGAATATTTATTATCACCAATTAATATTTTATGAAATTTCAAAAAAATATGTATCACTAAATTTTATTGACCATATGTTTCATGATATATTTTTTCTACCATCCCTTTTCACAAATTAAGTTCCAAAATAAGTATTCTATGGGAGACTTTCAATAATAAATGTCTTGGAAATACCTTTTTTGTTTTCCATAATAACTATCTATGTAAAATATATTTAGAAATAACTAAAACATGAAATATTTTATAAAAAATTTAACAAAAACAAATCTCCATGATTTTTCCTCAAAAGTTTTGAGTATATAAAAATGAACCACTGTCATTAAATATTTTCCCCAACTATCTATAAATTTTATAAGCCATTAAAATAATTCATATAATTAAAAAAACTAAATTCATGATTTATAATTATCTCTATAAATACATTTCATGTAAAAAAATAAAATATTTGGGGTTGATAGATTCTTCTGAAAAGCTGTCAAAATAAAATATAATTTTATTGAACCATTGAATCATGTTTATATCAACATATAATCATTTTATATCTCATACCTTTAATGATTTAACATCCCATACAAATTTTGTATACATTTGAAAATTATAGGCCAAGGTTAACATTTGGTTTATATTTTCTATTAAAAAAGATGATTTAGCGCATTAGAGAGGTTCCACCACCAATAGATCATAGAGAAAATTTGGCACTAAACCCTAATTATTCATTCATGGATGTGGTATTTGAGAAATACCTCATGTATACTGACATTTAAGTCCCTTCACACATATCTACATCCTCTTCTTGGCACAAGGTTTATCATGACGTTGTCTTGTCAAAGAAGGGTGTAAATGTTCTTTCTTAAGTTCTTCAATATGTGATCATTGGTATGTTTTTCAACCAAGGTACTTAAATTAATTTTATCTTAATGTCCCTTAAAAATGATTGGTTTTACCTCCTTTGGGTTGGATCTTCTAGATTCTATACTTTTTTATTTTCATTTCTCCTTGAATGTAAATTATTATAGATGATGGTCCCAAAGCATATGGTCCTTTACAAGATGTATTTTGAAGACGATGAAATGGACCCCAGACATTGAAAAATATTTTAAACTACTTATGGTTCCAATCTCACTTGTATTTCAAGGATTATGCATTAAATTATTTAATATGGATGTTCTTCCTTCTATTGTAAGTCTTATTTGCATACCCATTAAGCTTGATTTAACCACATCTAAAATATCAACACCCTCTTTTATGATGATTTCTTACATAAGAGGGTATCTAAAAATTGTTACCCTAATTAATCTAGATTCAGAATGGGGAGAAGGGTTTTTATAAAATCATGACCTATAAAAATCTTCTACTTTATTTCTCATCCTGTTTGAATTTTTGGAATACAAATGTGTCATGTGATAAAGTTCTTTTAATCAAAACGAATTCAAAATTTCTTATTATGAAAAATAATTTTGGTTTGAAAAAGGAAAAACCTAACCCTCATATTAGTGTACAATATTCTATTATGGTTGTGTAGATTGATGTTTTCCCTTTTAAATTGAATTTGGATGGAAATGTGATTATAGATTTTTTTGGATTTGTTACTGCTATTTATGATGCTAATACCAAGGGGAATAAAACAATTATAACTTCAAGAGATAACCCTACCACTAAGGAGGTTTCACAAGAGGATCATAATGATTCCAATGAATCCACTCATGATATACCATAAAAAGAATTCCATATTGAATAATATTTCCTATGCCTGGGTTCTAGAAAAGGTAAGAATCTGATGATAGATCTAGATGAATTTATCACCCCAGATCTTTGAAATATATGAAAACATATAGATTATTCTATATTAGAGATAAATTTTGTTAATATATCCTTATGAATTCATATTTAGGAGAAACAATATGTCCCCCCTCAGCCCATCCCAAATATCCCTTCATTTTCTTCTAAAAATAATCCTCTGAAGAAGAATCCTTAGATAATGGTAGTAAACTAAGGAATCACTCCATCACAATCAAGGAATGTATGATTAATGAAACATAAACTAGGTTAGATGAGAAGAATGTGCTATTTTCTAATCTTACACTATTTTATTATTTCCATACCTATTAATGACTTAATGATAAATCCATTTCCACTAATGATGTGTCTTATCTTGGCTGGGTGAATTGGATATACATTTTGTATCCTTCTTATTTCATGATCAAGAATGAATTTTTTTTATGAATTCGTCATCTATTTATTTGATTTTTATACTTATATAAAGGATAATTAAGTTTACACCTCATTCTCTTCATTTTTCTACTGCATCTTCATTCCCACTTCTGAATTTTAGCAATCTTTAAATAAGGGTTATGGATGGATAACAAGACTCTTCATGCGATACTAGATTTTTTTATGTAATATAACATATCTACAATAATATTAATTATGGACACTTTTAATGATTATTAATTTTAATTAAATTTAATTATTGTAGTATTTTTTCATTGTTTTAGGATAAACATGTGATAAATTTTGATTGATGGGGATTTGGAGCTGATTTGTGTCCTAACCTTGAATACTAGATGAAGCCATGATTGTATCGTACTAAAATGAATTCCCAACAAGTAGGATATCCATTTTTACTTATGATGTGTTTTTTTTGAAATTATAACATGTAGTTTTTATATGTCTAAACACCTCTAATGGATAATTAGATGTTCTTTTCAAAATAAGTTTATAGTTTTTATAGACTGATAAACTCCCACTTGATGGAACTTCAATTGATGTCGTTGAGCTCTTATTTGTTTTTTTTCATTGAATTTATGTCATACTCATTAAATATCATGATAGTAAAATCTCATTACACCCCATGTAAAAAATTTCTTTCTTTTTATTTTAATTAATTCTGGGAAGTGTGAGTTGGGTCTCCAACTCAAACATGAAGATGTTATTGGTATAAGGAAAATGTTCTATACAATTTATATATATAACTAATGAACTATTTAAGAATACCCTAAGGAACTTATAATACATTCAATGATTCATGAAAATCATTAAAACTATGTAATATATGTGTAAACTATAATCGTTCGAAAAATTACCGGATATCAATTTACATAATAAATGTTTTGAACTCATGATCTAAATGTTTTATACTCGTCCATTTAAGGTTTCATGCATATAAAAGTGGCTGAAAACAATTTACTTAAACTTAAATATTCATTAACCATAATTAGTAAATTTTAAAATTTATATATACCACTTTCATATTAAAAAATAATTTAGACTCAAGTTATAGAGAGAATGTTCTATTCTTACCCAAAAAATGTTTCGTGGTGAAATTAAAAAAAAAAGATATTAAAAAGGTGTTCCAACCATTAAATAATGAAATAAATAATTTTTTTTGAATTATGAACCAAACCTAATAAATAATTATTTTTATGAAAACTATGCCAATGCTAACCTTGAAAAACCGACTCTTATCAATTTTATATCAATGCCCATCTATGGGGATGCCTCCCACTAGATTCAAATAATATATCACCACCAAATTTAATAATTCAATTGTTTCCATGGATATAGAATTACCATTTTTAACAACAAATAAGATAACTATATGTGTGATCAATATGAACAACTATATAAACGTCTCTTAATAATGTTGTACTACTCTCACTAAGAGGAACCCATCAACAAATCTGTCATATTTTAATTAAACATGGGGATGTTCCAATAACTATTAGGATAAAATAATAAAATGGAATTTTTCTTATAATCAAATAACCTCAACACACATTAAATTGTTATACTCAATCCCATCATGTTCACAATATCTCCTAATAACCCATGCCAATACATGAGGTCAAACTAAAAATGTATTCTTTCCCATTGAATCAAAGTATCCCAACTGATAACCTAAAATAATAAAATATCTCCAAAAAACAATGTGAGACTTTATTACCACACCAAACCTAAAACAAGGCATTACTAACTACCCATCTAAGGTCCTGTTGCAATCTATGATCTACAGACACATATAAATATCCCCTAAAATCCTAATAAGATACAACTAGTAATATATAAGTGGTTGGAAATTATAATAAATAAATTAATAAAATAGAGTGGTGGAAACATTTCTTACATGTATTATAAAACACTTTGAGATCACCAAACCATGATTCCCATTTCAATTATAAAATATTTTCCTATATATTTTACCTAACTATTTAGAAATATTTTTTTTAATTTAACCCTAAAATCCTAATTGAATCCCAAATTTCATAAATAAACCCCCAAAAATCCTTTAATATCATCTTAATACACCAATAAATCTATAACCGATAAGTATCTACTTTCATATTCAATATAAACCTCGAATTCAAGGCCGAAACATCCCAAAAGTCATCTTAAATATTTCTTAACCTAAATTAACCCACCAAACATCCAAATAACTAACCAAATATCTAATTTTATACCCTCACATCTCAAATTTCCATAGATAATATAATATAAAATCTAAGAACTTTGGGTTATCCAGACTCCCAATACCAAATTGAACAACACAAAAACCCAAAAGCATCCCAAAAATCAAAGAGAAACTATTCCTTAGAACATCTAATCCATGGATACCAAGCATATCCAAAACCAAACAATCATAGGGAATCCACACCAAGGACCAGTGAAAATCCAATGATTATGCATAATTTAATACCATTTTTTGTCAAAATAATAAAAAAACAAATTACATCTAACACTAAATTTTTTCCATAAGAAGGTCAATTGAACCAAATTACATTATTCAAAAAAACATTATATCACAATTTAGAAAGTAATCCAAGAATATATCATAAGGATATCGAAATTAATTTTACTCTAAAGAAATACATTTAAACTAGGAATCAACCCAATTCATATTTTTTTTAAATATCTTTTATAAATTTAAAACTTTTTAAAACATTACAATTTATTAAAACCAAAATTTTAAACACTTCAAAACAACTCAACCATTCTAAGAATCCAAAACCAACCTTTATGAATTTTATCAAACCTTAACCATGAATTAAACACCATACAAACTCATAAAGTAGACTAAAAACTCATAATCAACTAGGTAACCACACCAAAAACCATTTAACCTTAGATATATTATACTTTATTTAAATTTAAATAGGACCAAGAACCATATCATTATCAACAATCCTACTACCAGTTTCCATGATATGATAAAAATAAGAAATATATTCATAGTAGTTTTAAAATAGACATTATAAACCATATATGACATATTTAACACAAAAAATAAATTATTTAGAGTCCACAAAACACAACTAAGTCCATAGATCTATTAATAGATACCCATGGACATAAAATCATATAATGATACCTATTACACAAAAATAGAAAAATTACATAAGGAGAAAACCCATTAAAATCACCCAAATAATTTTAAATTATATAAACACTCACATAACACAATGTGATGTTCAATAAACCAATAATGTCCCACATAATCCTTATTTAACCTTCCCCTACCATATAAAAAAATACCTATAAAAGAATAAGGTTTATTCATTCTCTAGTGAGACTAAAAAATCAAAACTAATAAAAATTAACCCCTAAATTGAATAATTAAAATTATAAAAAATAAAATGATAGAAATTCCTTAGATATAAACAATGAAACAAGAAATATACATGCGGGTTTAGAGGAAAATTGAATAGAAAATAATATAAGGTCACAAGACTTAATTTAGAAGAGAAATAATTATAAGTAATAGAGGAGAGAGGTAATTTTTAATTTTTTTTGAGGATTTATGTGAGTCATAGTTACCAAGCATGTTTTTTCAAAATGCACACTTAACCATGATAAAGTATCAAATTCATGGTTTGATAAAAATTCTTTAGGGACCATGAATAACCACCATGTATAAACATAAATAATCAATTTCTAATTATTTAACCTATTAACATCACCCAAAACCTTTTCACTTAAAAATAAAATATTCACAATTCAATTTTAAGTATTTTTAAACTCTAAAACTTATCTAAATGACCATATATCCACTTTAAACTAAATAAAAATAACTTATCTATCAAAAATATTTTATATATTTTATATTTAAATTAAATATATAATACATGGAGTCTTACAATATCCTCTACATAAATGATTTTATCTATTGAAAGTAATACCTAAATAAATTATCTTACTCACACTGACTATCTCCAGTCACCCACCCCATCATACTCTCTTCACAAAAATTCTAATTCTCTCCTAAATCCCAAACCAATCCTAAAAATACGTCTCTCAACCATTGAACTCTCTTATCCAAGAGTTGGAACCCTTATTCAGTTATTAAAACCTTATATACACTTTTAAAATCATGATTATTGAATATAACAGCTTATGGTTCTTTTAGTATAAATACTTGACTATCATAGAGTTATCCACACAAAAGATAATTGAGTTTACTTTCCTATAAAACACCTTGAGTTAGCCTTGATAAAACAATTCAAACACGTCTCACCAACACTTAATCAAAGTTAAATATTTAAAACAAAATAATCACATGAACATTACTAAAAAGATAAATGTAGTAGGTTAGAATATAATATTCATAGAATATCTAAAATTTTCACCTAGAAAAATATAAAATTCCATTGGATTCACTAGTCATTTTAAGAAAAATAAATATAAAAAATTGTTTTAAGATGTCCTAAATTAACCAATAAATATATTATTTCTCAAAAGTTAAAAAATATTAAAACATAACACACCCTAAATTTAACACCCTGAGATTTTTAAAGAATAGTATGTTTGATAGCGTATACAATACACAACCCCGAGTTTAAATGAATCACAACATATTAATATTTAAAAGTTATATTTATAACCTAAATACAAAATTAGAGGGTACTAATAGGACTTAACTGAATTCTTAAATATATATAAAATTTTCCTAATAAATAAAATTTATTTTTTAATATTGGGAAATAGGTACTCAATATTTAATAAATTAATTTTATTATTCATAAATACATTTTCCTCAAAAATGGATTTTATTTTAATTTTTGACAAAATATTATAAATATTTCTTTCAAGTTTTATAAATTTTATTTTATAAAAATATATCATTTTTTAAATCATACTATCAAAATTATCATAGGGTGAAATTTTGATATTTTTCTAAAAAGATTGATTTTTAGTGAATAGTGAAAAAATCATTTTTTGTAAAACATCCATTTATTTTCATTTAAAATTAACATTATTATTTTAATTTTATCACAAATAAAAATAATCCATATCTAATTATATATAATCTAATTAATTACATAGTAATCATCTTTATAATTAGTTTTTAGTATAAGTACTCTTTTGGGCTTAAAATCATATTTGTCTAAAAACTGCCTTTCTTTGAGTTTTAAAAATTTATATTAATTTTTTTACTTATAAGAGTTTAATTTGATTAAATGGAATTAATTTATAGATTAATTTATTAAAATATAACTTCATATTAATTTTTTAAAATTTTATGAAGAATTTTAAATTTTGGGAAATGGTAAAAATTTAGTTTTTATGAAATAAGATATCTTTTTTGATATCAGAAAGGCATAAATATGATATAAAAGTTTATTAAACATATGAAAATAATAATTTATGATAATATAATAATTGTTTTTATAAAAATAATTTACAAAACGAATTTATTTCAAGATAAATATGAAAATCAACTTCAATGTCGACACAATGCTTTCACAACACTGGAAAAGTAAAATTAGGTGCCCTAAAGATAATATTTAAGAAGGTAGAAGTGTTTTATAAACATGGTTAATAAATATTAAATATTAAATATTATTTTTATTGATGTATCCAAATATTATAGTTATATAAAAAATGACTTATCCAAATTATTATGTAATTCTTGAGAAATGCTTGAAAAGTCAAAATAACATATTAAATAAGTTTTCATGACATATATGTGAATAAATATAAATATTAAATGAATATAAAGACTTGTATTGAACTTAATTAATTTATTTTTACTATGATACTTTATTTATAATTAGTAGTTGTTATATGATTACATTAAACTATTACGTAATGCAGGCATAATGCTTGTGAAAGCAGTAGAAAAATCAAAGAAATTATTTTAAAAACTCTAAAAGTAACATTGTATAAGTGAATTATAGTTTTAATGATTTTTTAAGTAAATATAACGTATTGTATATTTTATAAAGGTATTTATTCTAATTTTATTTTTATCTTGATTACTTTAAATTCAAATTAAATGTATAGTTTAAAAATGGGATTAATGATATTTTATAATAATAATTATTTTATTAAATGATTAAAAAATTAATAAAAATATTATCTCTTAATAATTTAGTGGGTTTTGGTTTAAAATATCAACCATATTTAATAAAAGGTCCATTTTTCCTTATATAGGAACTTTCTTGAACCCTAAAGAGCAAAAAGCCTTGATATCATCATAATTTTTAAAAGGGTTAAGAAGGGGTTAAAACAAAGAGATAAGGGTAAAAAAATAATCAAAAATCATCCAAAAATTATTTTATTAGAGGATTTAGACCCATAATAATCTTATATAATAATTATATCAAATTTGTACACTTTTCTATGAAAATTAATTTATATTAATTTAATACATTATGTGATTATAAGAGTACCCCTCCCCCTCACATATAAAAGGGAACCTCCTCTCCTCTCTTACTCACACCATTTGAGAACTCCAGTTCCATAAATACCTACCCAAATAACTTCTTGATATCCCTAAAAACATTATAAAGCTATTACTTTAGTCATAATAAAAACCATATATGGATTAATGTGTAAAGAAAATGAGTTTTTCTAAAGAAGATGTATTGTTTTTAACCGAATGTTTTAGTTTTTTTTCTTCTTCTACCTCATTCAAATATTTTTCAAGCATGATGATTCAATGACATCATTATATCCAATATAATTAAATTTTATTATTTTAAGGGCATAACCTATACCAATATCCTTCTTCCATGAAATTGGAAATTAAACTATTATTCATGTGTATGATGAATTACCACCTCACGAATCGATATAATTCGTTTTCCATCATCGTCTCTCACAGCTGTTTATCGTGATGGATTTAATTTATATACATATATATTATATTAAAAAAATATTTGTCATTATTAAATGATAATATACCATATACATTCTTAAATTTACATCTATTGAAAAATGATAATGTTATTCATGCGTTTGAGTGGATTATAACCTTTAGGAAGTTATGTGATTAATTTTTCATTAACACATGACATTACCACTATATTTAGGCGTATTTAAAAAAATATTATGTTAATAATTGTAGAAATATAAAACAATACTTACCTTCTTTCCATCGTGTTTATTGAAAAATGGAAATGTTACCCACACATGCAAACAAACCAATATCAGAAATGACTGTAACATAGTTTATTTTTTCAAAACAATATTTCATAGTTGTTTTTAAAATTATAATTTATATATAAAATGATAATTATTTCATTATTATAACTTTTTATAAGATATAATGGTAAAATATTTGACCATAGTCAACTTACTATAGACATTTTAGACATATGTGCTGAATATCGTCAAAATATACGACATAAACATAATTGATTAAGTAATTTCAAATTACATGGAAATAAATAAAAACATTATAATAAACTTTAAAAAAATTAACACAATTTTATTATTTAGGAAGATAAAGAATTAATGTGACATGATGGATTTTTGGCAAGGGACACTTTGCATTGAAAACATCATTTTAAATGTTTTTAAAATTTATTTTCTAAAGATGTTTTTCTATGTAAATATTATTAAAATTATTTTATAGATATTTTATATAAAAAATTTATAATTAAAAATGGTATTTTATGTCTCTTTTTTAGTTTCATTCAAAGGTTTCTCAAAAGTATTATTTTTATGGAACATTTCGTCTTTATTTACAAAGGAAAAAAAGAATATTCTATTTTATCATATATAACATCAATGATTTTCCCACCGTTAAAACATTATATGATCTTTGAATTCCTTTATAATATTCCATGTTTTATTTTGAGAAAAACTATACTTCCCTTTTTTTGGGAATTTTAGTTTTGAAAATTGGGTTTTAGAAAGAAATAAATATATCAATACTCAAAAATGTTTTTCTCATGGGCTCATAAGTTTATCTTTTTGAGATTGATGATGGAAATGTAATATTATATGTTTTTATACATGTTATGGTCCTTTTTATTTGGTTATTGTTGGTTATCCTAATATATATCTCTAATGCATTGTGTAATGATTATTTTATCCAAATAATTATGTTGAAAGTTGACTACACTAGTTTTTCCAATTATAAGTGTTCTATGAAGATGATGTCCAAATGGAACTATATGGATTTTATATTCTTACTAATGAATTTTTATAGAAATAATTTGATTTTAAAAAATAATCTAATTATATATTTCTTTTAAAGTAATAGTTATTAAATTTTAGGGTAAAAGTTATATCTTTAAGAAAACATTATTCATATGTTGTCATGTTTTCTAAGAATCCATCATGATTATTATTTTTCCTTTTATGTTTTCTTATAAATTGTTTTATGAAAATATTTTGGAAGTAAATATTATTTCATGTGTAAGTAAATAATTATTTGAGTTTAAATTTTATTATGTTAAAGGATAACTCTCTTTCACTATCTCAGGGTTTTAAAATGGACTAATGAGTATCTTTATTATTTTTATGTCCCTTACTAAACCTTTTATGATCATCCAATATTTGAAAATGTTTTTCACAGGTTATAAGGATGAGAAATTATAAAGAATAAGTGAAGTTGAAATTGAAGAAAATTTTTATTAAAATAAAACATGTTTAAAATATTTTATATTGTGGTAAAAATGGATACTAAGAGGAAGTTTCAACCTTTAAATGTATGGGTTTGTTAGATAAGAGTTATTAACTAATACTTTAAATCTCTAAACATGAAAAGATATTTGAGAATGAAATAAAATGAATTATTTATTTAAAACTCAATATTATGTAATGGTTTAAGGCTGAGTCCTTATAGTTAGTATCATATAAAAGAAAGGGATCCAATCCTTTAGAACACTCACATGTAACCATTGGGTGAAGCATAACTCACTGCTAAAGGGATTCATTAGGAATGGGATAAAACTGAATATGGGGGTAATATTTTCTCATAGGAGGTGTAATATAGACTTATCTAATTTGTATAAACTATATCCCACTAGTTTTAATTCCAAAATATTATAGTTGGTATCATAGAAGTGTTTAGATAACCTTAGAGGTTAGGCCGTTATTTTACCATTAGGTAAAATTCCTCTATAAAAACAAAGGTATGTATTTTATTTAGAATTATGGTTATTTTGGATAAATCAAAATAGTTTAATAGAAGATTATATGGTTAAAAATATCACATTTTTTTATCCTCACCATAAGATGGATTATTATGATTTTATTTGATATACTCACACTAAAAGTTTTTGGTTTAGTAAATAGCTAGAACCTATAGGAATCAAATTAATAATAGATGTAAATAATAATGTGGTAGTTTTTGTAAAGAGAAACAAAATGTAATGGTATGTGTAGTGAAGTATCTTAGGGTTATTATTAACTAGCTATCATGAGTTATGATTAACAAAATTATGGTAAGTGAGATTCCTAACATAATAAAAAAGAGAAAAATGTAGTTCCATGGAAGTTTTGAAGATAATGATCAAAAGTTAAAAAAATTTCAAAATTACACGTGTAAATAATGTGGTAAAACACACAGGGAAATGTCTTAAAGGAACATTGAGATGTTTTGTATGTGTAAAGGGAGGTCATAAAGCAATAAAATACCAATAAGAAATATTTTTTTTCTATTAACACAATGAATAGGGATAAATTTCTACCATGGTATCCACTAAAATATTTAAATGTTAGGAGTATGGGTATTATGAAAATTTAGGTCCTTGGGGGAATGTCTGAGAGGGTATCATCTAGACTATATAGATAATGGTTTAGTGATGTCTATTGAAATTTTAGTAGAATATGTGAAAATTTTAATGACATATAAAGGGTCTGGATTATATTTTGGATTAGGTTTTGATATTGATGAATCTTAGTACATGATTCATATTTTCAATTATAGTATTGAGTTATTTAGGAATAACATAGAAATCATGGATAAATAATTTTGAATATTGTTAAATGATTGAGGTGTCTACATATAGGGAATCTAGAGATATGATATGGTCATAAATTTAAGGTTGATCATAAGTTTATAATCATTAATAATATTTTGAAGTTTTATGTTATGAGAGTACCTTAGAGAAATTTATTATGTCTTAAATGAAGTTTAAGGTATATGTAACCCCTAAGATTAAATTTCATCTTAATTAAATGTTATTTGAAGAAGAATGATCATATATTTTATGGAAATAAGTTGAAAGATATTGATAAACATTATGGTTAATATAATATTTGATATTGAGGTAATTATGGATAATTGGATACCATGGGATTCAAAGATGGTTTTGTTACTATGTGATTAATGTTATTTTTAAAGAATTTCACTATTTTGGGAACATAATATTATGAAATTGAATAGAAATACTTTTGGATAATATGGAATATTATTTTAGGAATAATGGTTGAGTTATATATTTTTTGATTTTTTTTCCTTTATGGTGATTCTAGATATTTATAGAAACTATTAGCATATTTTGGATATTATGTGATTATAATATATATTTTTCTTTTTGGTTATATAAAATTATGAGTGAATAATGTTGTTTGAATATAAATTTTATGTTTATCTTTTTAGATCATGTGACCAAGTCATTAATAATTGTGTTTCAATCATGGTTAGGTATATTTTTTAGATTTTTAAGATAAGGTATTTATAAAATGATTTAAGTTGAACATTGGGTGTTAATATTGAGATTTTGGAGATTGATGTATAAAGGTTTATTCATATTGGTTATTATCTTTTCTTGTAATAACTATTTTGATTTTGGTTTTGGTCTAAAGTTAAAAGGAATAACTTGTTATCATTTTGTGAATATTTTAATTGGTTAGAAGTAGATTTTAGTTTTTTAGGAATTAAATATTTACAATCATTATTTAGAGTAAGAGATGAGATAAGGTGGAAATTGACTGAAACATGTATCCATAAGGGTGAAAACATAATTTATGGTTTTGATGAAAATCAAGTAAATATATTTCATCATATATTTATTATAGATGGAAAAATAATTCCTCAAATCTATGGAAATAATCTTGAAACAAAAATTTTATCCTATCACCTTCATTTCAGATAAATTGATGCTATTTTTAACACATCATTGATTTATGGTTTTGTGGTCATTAGATTAATTATGATCATTCACTTACTTATGATAAATGATATTTTTCAATATCTATAATTATTTGAAAATTAATTTTTCCTCCATGTCTATATTTTTAATTCCCACTCATGTTGTCCTATTTGGAAACCTAGTTAGGTGTTTTTCCAAATAACCTTCATATTTCCATTTCCCTATTTTCAAAAGGTATATTACTAACCATTTTTTAGGATGTTGTTTAAAAAAAGGCCTTTAAAAATTTAAAAACCTTTGTTACTGAATATAAGTTCTAATTAAGAGGACATAGTTTGTTAGGGGGATAATGTAACACTCCAAGATTTCAAAAGAACATTATGTTCTATAGAATATACAATATATAACCCCGAGGTTAAATGAACCACAATATATTAATATTTAGGTGTTATGGCTATAAACTAGTCATTAAATTTCTGGGTATGAATAGTATTAGTTGCATTATAAAAAATATATAAAAATTTCTTGGAAATAAGTACTCATTTTTGGTAAATTAACTTTATGCTTCAAAAATATGTTTTCTTCAAGAATAGTTTTTATGTAATTTTTTGAGTGAATATTATAATAAATTACAACCACTTTTAAAAAATTTATTTGATAAAAGTGATATCATTTTTATAAATAGTATATCAAAATTATCTTAGAGTTGAATTTTTGGATTTTTCTGAAAAGATTTATTTTTCAGTGAATAGTGAAGAATGTGGATTTTTGTAAAACTTTCATTTCAATTCATTTAAAAGTACCATTATAATTTTAATTTTATCAAAAATTAATAAATATATTATTTATTTAGATATTATCTAATTAATTACATAGTAATTATATTTACACATGGTTTTTGGTATAAGTCCATTTTTGGGCTTAAAAACACATTTGTCTAAAAACTATTTTTCATTGTGTTTTACGCATTTATATTAAAAATATTTTTTTTACTTATATGAATTTAATTTTATGAAATAAAATAAATTTTTCAATTCCAAAATTTAAATTTTCTCAATTATGATTTTTTTGATATTTTTCTAAAGAAGATAAATTTTTGGTGAATAGTAAAAAATAAAGTTTTTTGGAAACAAGATATATTTTATGATATCTCCAAGACATAATATGATAAAAAAATTTATTAATCACATTTAATTAGTTATTTTTTATAATATAATACAAATATGATATAAAAATAATTCAAAACATATAAGAGTGACTTATTCAAATACTTGTGCAATGCTTATACAAGGATAGAAAAGTCAAAATAACATATTAAATAAGTTTTCATGACATAAAAATGAGTAAATATACATAATGAATGAATAAAAATGTTTATATTGAACTTAATTAATTTTTTATGGTAATTTATTTATATATTTTATTATTATATAATAACTTTTAATGTTTATGCAACTTCAATGAAATGTTTACATAAGTAGTAGAAAAAACACATAAATGATTTTATAAACTCTAAAAGTAGTATTATATGGGAGATTTAAAGTTCCCATGAATTTTTGAGATAAATATAACACATTATAGATGTGTTATAGTCTTATATTATAATTCAATTTTTATCTTGATTACTTTAAAGTCAAAGTAAATTAATTGTGCAAAAGATGACATTAATGATATTTTTTAGTAAACAATATTTTATTAAATGGTTTAAAATTCATAAAAAATTGTATATTTATAAAAGGATGTGTAATATTGTTTACAATATTAACCATGGTCCATTTTGAGTAATTTTTAATTATATAGATACTTTCTTGACCCCTATTGAGCAAAAAACATTGATATCATTGAAATTGTCAAAGGGGTCGATGAGGGATTAAAAAAAGATATATTGGTAAAAAAATAATCTAACCTTGATAAAAATTTATTATATGAGATTAATTTTACCCATAAAAATATTAAATTCAAATTATATAAATTTAGGGAATATTTTCCATGAAAATTAATTTATATTAATTTAATACTTTATGTAATTACAAGAGTGTCTATGCCCTCACTTATAAAATGGAACCGCTTATCCCCTATTAATCACACCATTTGAGAGATATATATCATAAAATACCTACCAAAATACCTTAATAAAATAATTAATAATGTTTTATAGTTATTAGTTTTGAAATAATATTAACCGTAGAGGGATTAAGGAGTAAAGTAAATGAGATTGTATGTTGAAGTGGTATAGATTTTTACCAAATGTTTTAGTATTATTTATTATTATAACTCCTTAAAATAATATTTAACCTTGATTATATAACAAAATAATAATATACAATACAATTATATGTTATTATGTTATTTTCATAACCAATATCCATATCCTTTTTCCACCAAATGAGAAATAGTACTATCAATCGCGTGTACGACGAACTATCGCCTCACAAACCAATGTAATTTGTTTTCCATCAACACCCCTTGAATATGGTTACATTGATGGATTTAATATATATATGATATAAATTAAATATTTAACAATTTTAAAATATAATATATCAACTAAATTATTACCTTTCCATCCATTGAATAATGATAGTGTCGTTTGTGCGTACCTGTGGATTACCACCTCCAGGAAGCGATTTGATTCATTTTACATGACCCCATCACATGAAATCTATATATAAGTGAATTTTAAAAAAATAATATTATATTTATTATATAATTATTATTATGTAAATATAAAATAACACTTACCTTCCTTCCATCATATTTATTGAAAAATGAAAATGTTATTCCTCCGTATGTACGTCCAACCATCTATATAATTGTAACACAATTTATTTTTCATAAGAATATTTTATTATTAATTTTAAAAGTATAATAGATGTAAAAAATTATAATTATGTCATTATTTTTATTCTAGATATGATGTAATAACGATCTATTTGAACTTTGTCAACCTAGCAAAGATATTTTGGGCATATGAGCCGAATATCATCAGAACATCAGATATGAAATTAATTGATTACATAATTATATATAACATGGTAATAAATAGTGAAATAATAATAAACTTTTAAAACATTATTAAAAATTTAAATAATTTGAATAATTTTATAATTTAGGAAGATAAATAATGTATGTGTTGGGTCAGACTCGTGGTAAATGACACTTTACGTAGAAATCCTCATTTTAAATGTTTAAAATATTTATTTTCTAAATAATTTGATTCCATGTATATATTCAAAAAATTATTTTATGGATGTATTTATTTGTATATAAATGAATAAAAAATTCTATTTTATGTCATGTTTTTCTTTCTTCCAACAGTTTTTCAAAAGGAATATTTTGGGGAATGTTTTGACTATATTTACAAAGGTAAAAGGAATGTTATATTTTAAAGTATATGGCATAAAATTGTTTTTCAACATTAAAATATTTATTTTATATTTATATTATTTTATAATATTCTATGTTTTATTTAATGGAAAAACCTTCTTTCATTTATTTTGGGAATTTTAGTTCCTAAAATTTTGTTTTAAATAAAAGGTATATATCAATATTCAAAAATGTTTTTCTTATTTGTTCAAAAGTGTATTTTCATGTGTTTAGTGATCAAAATGAAATATTATATGTGTTTTATATATTTTATAGTCACTGTAAATTATTTATGATTGGGTGATCATGGTATATCTCTCTAATACACTATGTAATGTTTATGTTCTCCAGATAATTATTTTGGAAGCCGAACATAATGTTTATTCAAATTATGAGGGTTCTTGTATGTGTTATTATAAGGGTTGTATGAAGGTGATGTATCAAGGATCCTATATCAAATTTTTTATGATTTAAAATGAGTTTTAATAGAAATCATTTAATTTTAAAAGGTTAGATAATGATCTTTTGTTTTAAGGAAATAATTATTCCCTTTTAGGGCAAAAAGGTATGCTTTTAAGAATACGCTATTCACCGGTTCTCATGTTTTCTAAGAAACCCTCATGATTATGAATTTTAATTTATATTTTCTTATAATGTGTATTATGAAAAAATTTGTGGAGTAAACATTATTTCATGTTTAAGTAAATTGTTATGTTAAAGGTTAACTCTGTTTTATGATCTAATGGTTTTAAAATGTACTAACAAGTTTCTTTCTTTGATTTATGTACTATACTGAGGTTTCTGTGCTCATCCCAAATTTTAAATTTTTTTTCATAGGGTATAGGAACTAACAATTACAAAAAAGAAGTCAATTTGAAGGACATGGATATTTCTTATGAAAAGAAAAAAAATTTCGAATGTTTTATATTATTGGAAAATGGATACTGAGTGGAAGTGTCCACATTGAAATGAATGGGGTTGTTATGGAAGAGTTATAAAATAATTATCAAAAAAAAATAAACCTAAAATGATCTTTATATATTTAATAAATTGAATTATTTATTTAAAACTCAAGATTATGTAATTTTTTAAGGCTGTGCCCTTATAATAATTTTTTTAACAAATCTAGGAAGAAACTACAAATAATACCCTCCAATTCATATAACACTATGCATTCCAATAATATAATATGTGAAAAAATGAAACAAATAATCCTTCTTATGTCATAAAATAAATTATTTAGCCCTTTTCCATTCCATAATGAATATTTTTATATAAATATTTCACTTTCCAAGATTTATTACTCTTGATATTGTGACTCCTCGGGTATCTTAGTTTTAAATCATAGTCATGCAATCTAGTAATGCATATATCCTACCTTCAATGTTCCGTTAACCTATAATCACCTATAACATAATTAATTCCTAAAATATGAAATGATCTAAACAATTTTATGACACCTCAACCCGAGTTTTTCCAATCCTAAGATAAAGACACCATAGAACATAGGCACATCCCCATATGACAAATTTTACCAATCAATGTGAGAGATAAAATTAAATTCTAGAGTTACTATTACCTTTTTAATAAAAAAGTTGAACATACAATGATTTATTAAAAATTTGGATCCTCCTATATTAATATTATATATATAACCATATATAAAAACAAAACAATTCCATCATTTAAGGATCCTATACTTTTTGTATACAATAAAACAAATAATATTTTTAATAAATTTGTACATGAAATCATACAACATATCCATTAGTCATATAAATTTTAAATAAATAAACAAACTGTTATTTTTAACATCCTAAATTTCTCTAGGTATGTCTCACTAGAGTTTTAGTTCAATCTACTTTGGTTGGTTTTTATTTTATTCTTTAAAACTTTGGTGGTAGATCCTTTTCTTGGGGGTGCAAAACTTTTTCTGGGTAAAATGTACTGAAGTTTGGGGATAAATGTTTTTTTAATTAATGTAGTTTGGTTATAAATGTGTCAAAGGTATTATGATATTTCTACTTAGGATTGGAAAGATTCATATATAGTTCAGGTTGTTTTTATAATAGATTAGTTGAAAGCTTTCCACTCGACACTTTCATGTCATTAATGGTTTACACAACCTGAATGTGTTTTTAGGACAATGTTGTGAACTGGTTCAGAGTGTGAAATGGTTACACATCATAAAACTATTTCACATCATGAAAAGGTTTATTGGGGTTATTTTAATCCATAGTGATGCATTTTTTGATGTATCTTATAAATAAATAAATTCATTCCATAAAAGGGGTTCACATCATGAATATTTTAGGACTAACAGTTCTAAACGATGCTATATGTAACATCCCACCCCATCTCATGGGCCTGAGAGGATGGAGGAATGATACTTGGACATAAGAGACGTTCCCAGTGTGCCAAAATCTTGCAATAAATATCGATGGATCAAGAATAATTGGGGAACAGTTTTCCCTTTGAAATAAAATCAACCGACCAAAAAATCAAATGTTAACGAACTACATGATGCATGTAAACCAAACAACCCAACCCATACATTACTAAGAGTCTACAAAATGACCAAACACATCCCTACAATTACCGAAGACCAATCCAAAAAAACCACAACAATATAATAATCAATGCACCAAGAAGAAGACTAAAAAACAAGACTCTAAAAGAACTAGGTCATCATCCATAGATCCACACTAATCTCCATATTCCAAGAACCCCAACATCACCAAATCATCTTGACAAACCAATAGAAAAATGAGATTCTTTACTCTTACATGTGCCTTGGAAAACAACATATACAAAATCAACAAAGTTCCAAAGCAGGGGGTGAGTACAAATACTCAGTAATTTTTCCCCAGATGAATTCCCTACACAAGACACTAGGATAAAACCATTAGAAAATTTATATAAAACAATTTATATAAAAAATTGAACAGTGTAGTGAATTAAAACAAGAAAACCACCCCTTTTCCAATAAATTTCACCCATATGCCTAAAACACATAGGAAATCCAAAAAACCATTCCACAATCCATTTCACCATTTCACATTAGCACAAAAATTTCTATCTTACAAAGAAAACCTCAACAAGGAAACCAGAATGGTGGAGATTCCGTTCAACCCATTCACTATATTTATAACTAGTGGTACTTCCTGCCACTTATCCTTTGATGGTGGACCTTCTATCAACCATCCAAACCATTTATATAGTGTCACTCCCCACCAACTTCTCATCATTCCAACTACAAACATTACATGAAAAAACCAAAAACCAAAACATAACACACCAAGGCCACAATAACAAGCACACCATTATTTCCAGCACATGCCAATCCACTTTAATAAATCACCCATTTATTAATGTAACCTTATAAAAATCTCCATGACAAACCACATTTCAATAAAATCACCTTTTTATTGAAAAATATTTCTATAAACCATTTTACTAATCCAAAGCACGCAACCAATTTTAAAATCCACATTTTAAAATCACACACCAAAACCCCTCTTTCTACAACATCCCATTTCACCCAAAAACCCATATGCCCCACCAAAATGGTTTCTAATAAAATATGAACAACATATTAAAAAATAATTTCAAGCCAAAAAGTTTAATTACAAAAAAAAAACACTAGTTATAACCAAGAAGAGTTGAGAGATAAGCAACCTACCTTTAGGGTTCCGGTGAAAATGGCCCACAAGTAACCACACCACAAATCTAGGAAAAGGCTCCACCAAAATCACTCTATATCTCCTACCCGATCACCTAAAAGCCTTAAAATCAACATCCAAGGAAAAAAAAACCTATATCTTTACACAACAGGGGTAGATCTAGAAAACTAAGAGGGAGGGAAGAGTAGATCTAGGGAAAACCACAAAGAACTAATTGGGGAGACTTACCTGAGAAGAATCAGCTCAA
Organism: Viscum album; assembly: GCA_963277665.1. Taxonomy (NCBI): domain Eukaryota; kingdom Viridiplantae; phylum Streptophyta; class Magnoliopsida; order Santalales; family Viscaceae; genus Viscum; species Viscum album. The sequence continues at coordinate 347,389,502 of OY728141.1, forward strand.
CCACACCAAGAAAACCCTTCAATTTTCTACCAAGATTAGTGGGAGAGCACCCCAAACCTTTGAAAATAGGAAAACTTGAGTGAGTCTTAAATGGGAGTAATTTTCTTTGTTTTTAGGGAAATCTCGATTAATCCACGATTTTTAAAAACCCATTTTACGAGCCACATGATTAGCTCGCATGGTTAGAAAAATTGTGCAATAACCGTGCACCTAATGCTACCTTGAAGGGGCACCTCGCATGGACCTCCCTGTATGGTTAGGAAAACTGTGATCAAACCATGTGTAACCCTCTTCCCACATAGTTCCTCTCACATGGTTTCTCCTAACTGGGCTCAAACCGTGCAGCCTTAGAAAGGCCTCCAAAGATTTCCAAAACCATTCCAAACTCACCCAAACTCATCCAAACTCATCATAACCACTTTAAACACATAAAAATGCATAAAAAAGGATATATAACTCAAATTGGTGGTCCTACATTCTCCCCACCATTGGACTTTCTGTCCTCAGAATGTAGAGGACCGCATCTTTTCAAAAAGAGCTCGGGCCATTGCTCAACCATCGCTTTCTCCCACTCCCAAGTCTCCTCCCGAATCTGAAAATGTTGCCACAAAAAAAGAACTAAACCAATTCTTTCACGATGTAAGAATTTATCTTGCCCATCCAAAATCTACACTAGCACATACACCAAAAAAGAATCTGGTTCTAGCACTACATGATCCCAAAGAATCACATGGTCATGATCCGACTGATAATTTTTCAACTACAACACATGAAACACAATGTCCACCGTACTAACATGTGGTGGCAAAGACAACTGATAAGACACCTCTCCAATCTACTCAAGTATCTCAAAAGGTCAAATATATCTTGGAGATAACTTACCCTACATCCCAAACTGACGATGTCCCAACCTAGGAGAGATTCTAAAAAACACATGATCATCGAACTCGAATGACAACAGTCCTCAACGATGGTATGGATATGATTTTTGATGTCTTTGAGATGTATCCATCCTCTTATTGATCAACTTTATTTTTTCTATAGTCTCTTGGAAAATTCACTGTCCAATCATTGAAGTCTCACCTATTTCCAACCAACATAGTGGATAATGACACAAATTCCCATACAATGCCTCAAACAGAGCCATATGTATTGAAGTCTGATAACTGTTATTATAGGATAACTTCACTAATGGTAAGGTATCCTCCCATGAACACCCAAAATACATCATATAATCCCTTAACATATACTCCCAAGTTTGTATCATCCTCTCAGATTGGGAATCCATCTGAGGATGATACACTATGATCATCGTCAACTATGTCCCAAGGGATTTCTTTAAGGATTTCTAGAAATGAGATGTGAACCTTAGATCTCTATTTAATACAATCGAAACTGGAACACCATTCCTCTTTACCACCTCCTGGATATAAATTTTTTATTGATCCTCCACCGCATGATATTCATGAATCAGGATGAAATGGGCTGCCTTTGTGAGTTGATCCACAATCACCCCTATGGAATCATGATTCCTGGCCATTCTTGGGAGACCCATCACAAAATCCATTTATATTTGCTCCCATTTCCACACTGGGATAGGTAAATACTGAAACATTCCTGTTAACTGTTGGTGTTATGCCTTAACCTGCTAACAATTCAATCATATCAAAAAAACTCGGCCACATCACTTTTCATACCAACCCAACAAAATTGTTCTTTCAATGCCTTAAAATTTTTCTGAATTCTAGGATTAACAACCCACTTGGAATGATGATAATCCCTAATAAGTTCCTCTTGAAAATACACTGTTACCACCATTCAATTCCGAAAACCCAAGATTGAAGTCCCATTCAGTTACCAGCTCTCAATGGTCTCCCCACCAATGAGTTTCAACCTCAACACCATACACTCGGAATCAGATGTCTGTGCCTCTTTAACCAAACCATCTGAATTAAGAACCAATGAAATTGGAATGAAGACCACTCTGTCACCACTGTCCTCACATTCCAACCACATGTCGGCTATGACCGACATCAACTACCTTTGATTCGATGCCTATTTTACCACATGAGCATATGATTTCCTATTTAAGGCATCCACCAATGAATGTCCATTACTCGGTGTGTACATTAATTTTAAATCAAACATCTGGAGATATTAAATATATCTTATTTTCCTCAAGTTCAAATATCTCTATGAGAAAATATGCTTTAAGCTATTGTGATTGATAAACACTGTGAATTCCTTACTGAAGAGATACTGACGCCACATATTTAAATCATGAACCACTAACACCAAATACAAATTGTGTTTTGGGTAGTTCTTCCCATGCATCCTCAACTTCCGTGATCCATATGAATCCACATGATCCCCTTTCATGAGAAGATAACCCAATCCTAATCTCGATGCATCATAATACACCATGTACCCTTTCCCTGGTTCTAAAAAACCAATATTGGTGTTGATATAAATACACCCATTATCTCATAAAAGCATTTAAGACATTATCATACCATTGAAATTAGATATTATTCCTTGTGAAAGCTATCATCGGTGTGGCCAATCATGAGAAATCCCAAACAAAATTTCAATAATACCTGGCTAGACCAAGGAATCTATGTATCTCAAAAACATTGTTTGGCAGTTTCTAGGAGATAACAACCTCTATATTTTTCAAATCAACTGAAACACCTTTATCAAAAATAACATTTCTAAGGAAATGAACCTCCTTTATCCAAAAGTCACACTTTGAAAATCTGGCAGACAACCGATGATCCCTCAATATTTCTAACACTATTGCCAAGCACTGCTCATGCTATACCCTTATCCTAAAATACGCCAGTATATCATCAAAAAATACGACCACAAAAGATTCTATATATCTATGAAATATCCTATTTATAAATTCCATAAACATGACTATTTCATTATTTAGACTAAAGTGAATAACCACATACTCCTAATGGACATATCTACTTCTGAAAGCTGTTTTGGGAATATCTTTCTTTGTGACCCAAAATTGATGATATACTAACCTCAATTCAATATTTTAGAACCAATTATCTCCCCTCAACTAGTAAAAAAAATCATCAATGCATGGAAGTAGATATCGGTTCTTTATTATAACTTGATTTAGTCTACAATAATTCACACAGATCTGCAAGGTTCCATCCACCTTTTTAACAAAAAAACTACCGCCAACCATGGATATGTGCTAGGTAGATAAACCCTTTGTTTTATAAATCTTCTAAATGAACCTTAAATTCCCTCAATTTTTTTGGTACATACGGTAATACAGAAGTGAGATAGGACTGGTCCTCAGAAGGAGATCAATCATAAACTCTACTTATCTCATGAGTGGAAACCCTAAAAATTCTTCAAGAAATACATCCATAAACTGATCCAAAACTACTAGAAGAACACTCTGCTCAACACCTTCCACATATACCAACAACAAAGATGATAACTGATATGATATTTTTCCAACAGTTGGTGCTAACAAATATGTTGCACCCAACTTCTCACTCCCCCCCTAAAGAGATGTCTAATGCCATCCTCCATCACAAAACTAACTGTTCTCACATAGAAATCGATGTGGGACTTAAACATTTCCAACCATTCCATTCCTAGTACTATACCATAAGCATCCATATCAAGCACTGATAAATACCACATCAATACAATGTCGTCCACAACTAAGCAACACGCTCTACAGAGGAAATCTTGACACTCTATTTGACCCAGTGGAGTTTGTAATTTTAAAACATAAGGAATAATTTCCACATGAAAACCCAATAAATAAACCATGTGAGCAGAAATAATAGAATGTGAAGCACCCATATCAAACAAAGCCTACATCAATGTTGAATTTAAAACAACTACACCTCGCACTATGGATGGTCCCGACTGATCATCTATCACTACCTATTCAGCCCCAAATAACTACATGATTTCCATACTTTAGTGTTTATTTTACTATAGAGGAAACATGGTATTTCCAGAATCACCATGACCAACTTTACTCTACTACCAAGGGGTATACTACTGTCCCTATCCTATTGAGGCATAAGACCCCTATGACTTCCGAGGAGTGTCACAAACACCAGACTTCAGAGAATTTTGGAAATACCACTATAGATGCCCCATATGCATAAATTATGAAATCCTCAAGGTTGTACTATACAATCCAACTTTACATGGATCATAGAGACACACTGAAATAATCGCAACTTACTCCAAGGCTTCAGAGGACGATTCACTGATCCTGCCGTCAGATTATGAGCCATACTCCCACACTGGAAATTAATTTCCCTCTTCCGCTTAAACCCAGCATTGGAGTTCCCACTCTTTCCCATGGGTACCAACATACTCCCCCACCTGTATCCCCTAGAATATCTCACTTAGACAACATATCCCTATTCAACATTTCTATGTAGTCATTAATACACAACAGTGCTATCTTGGAATGATTTTCCAGCCTCAACCTAGCTTCAAAAATTTGTTCCTTCAACGATGTACTACCCAAAACCTCAGTTTAAAGCTCTAGTAAGTTCATAAAATTATCCGTATATTCTATTACCGAAAGCATCTACTACCTCAAATGAAATAAATCCATTATACACAGAATTCTGATCATATGTGGGTAGAATTGTTTGTTAAAAAATTCCTCAAAGCTTCCCATGTCACACCTTGGTCTGTCCCATCTTGGATCTCTATATCCCACCAATGAAGGAAAATATATTTCAAAATGTACATGTATAACTTCTATTTTAGCTCTATTGGTGTTCCCAAGAATTCAAATATCCTATTCATTCATTTTCAGTCATGATTCATCCCTTTACGGCTTTAAATCACCCCTAAACATGGGTAGATTCTTCCATTGAAACTGAACTGCATAATCTACATTCTTTGGTTCATCCCCCTTTTTTCTAACATTCCATATCCTATAAAGCTTTCACTATACTCTTATCTACCTTCTAGATCACTTGAGGCTCAAGTTCAACCACATTTTTAGAAGATTTCTCCGATTGGTCTCTACGATGCCTACCTGGTTCCATTTTTATCAACACAAAAACAATCATAAGTCCCACACCCATAGAAAGAAAAGTATTACAGTTAAAATTCAACTACATAACAACTATCAAAACTAGGATTTTCACAAGTTCACATTTCCCATTTTCACTATTCTAAAAAATCCACCACATTTTGAAAATCAACCCATTTTGAAAATATAACGAGTATCCATGTTTCAAATCATTCCATTTTGAAATTCAATTCATATTTTTCAAAATACACTCATTAATATCACACCATAGATCTTTATACCCCAATGAAATATGCATCCTAGCGGGAAGTCATTTCTACCTTGAATACCATGCTCATCTCATTGTCTATACCCACAACAATGAGATTTCTATTTTCTATAAGTGTCGAAAAAACACTTATGTACCCAACTCTCTGGTAACTTGGGGTTCAGCATAAAAGGGTTATCTATATACTTTAATTCTATACCTTCCATGTTTTGACAATCCTATGCCTTGCTACCATCCCGACTTAAGGAATAGACCATGAACAAATATCAAAACTAAGACAAAAAATCAACACCAAAGGACCAAACAACTTCTCTCACTTGAAATCCAAGGACTGAACCCCTTTATACCACTTGTAACATCCTACCCCATCTCATGGCCTTGGGAGGGTATAGGAATGATACTTGTACTTAAGTGGTATTCTTAGGGTTCCAAATACTAGCAATAAATGATGGGGGATCAAGAAAAGTTGGGGAATGATTTTCTCTTTGAAATAAAATTAACTGACCAAATAATCCACTATCAACAAACTACATGATTCATGTCAACCAAACAACCTAAACCATATATTAACAAGAGTTAACAAAATGATCAAACACATCCATACCATTACCCAAGTCCAATCCAAACAAACCACAACAATACCATAATCAGAGTATGAAGTGGAAGACTAAACTACAAGATTCCAAATGAACTAGGACACCATCGATAGCTCCACAACAAGCTCCATGCTCCAAGCACCCCAACATCACCAAAACATCATACTGAACCTCTAGAAAAATGATATTCTTTACTCTGACCTGTGTCCTAGAAAACAACATATGCAAAAGCACCAAATTTCCAAAGCAGGGGGTGAGTATATATACTTAGTAGGTTTTACCCAAATGACTTCCTTACACATGCCACTAAAATAAAATCATTATCACATTTATATAAAACAGTTTATATAAAACATTAAATAGTGAAATGACTTACAGAAATCCAAACAACCCTCTACCAAGACATTTCATCCATATGCCCACAAAACATAGGAATGAAAAACAACCATGAAACAATCCATTTCATGACTTTACTTTAGAACAACAATGCCCATATTAAAAAGGAACACACAACAAGGCAACCAAAATGGTCGAGCTTTTGTCCAACCCATTCACTACATTTCTAACTAGTGGTACTTACCGCCCACTTATCCTTTGATGGTGGACCTTCTATCCACTATCCTTCCCATTTTTATAGAGGTACTTCCCACCCACTTATCATAATTGCAACCACAAACATAACATTCACAAACCAAAAACCAAGAACATAACACAAAAATGACACAACAACAATCACACCATCATTTCCAACACATGTCAATTTGCTTTAATAAATCACTCATTTGTTGAAGTCACTGTCTACCATTATCCATTCCAAAAAAAATGTCCAAAAAATAAAATTTCTATTGAAAACCATTTTCATAATCCAAACCAATCAACCAATTTTAAAATCCAGATTTTAAAATAACACACAAAACCCCTCTTTCAACAATATCACATTTCACCTAAAAATACCAAAATATCCACCAAAAAGATTTCCACTAAGATCTGCACAGTAGATTCACAATTAATTTGAATCTAAAAAAATTAATTAAAACCAAAACCACTAGTTCTAATCAAGTGGAGTCGAGAGAGAATCCACATACCTTTAGGGTTCCGGTGAAAACAACCCACATGCAACTAAACCCCAAATTAGGGAAAATGCTCCACCAAAATAACTCTAAGTCTCCTTCCATATAACCTAAAATCATTAATATCAACATCAAAGGGAAAAAACCCTATATATACACACCAAATATGTAGATCAAGAAAATATAGAGGGAGGGAAGAGTAGATCTAGAGAAAACCACAAATAACTAATCGAGGAGACTTACCAGAGAAGAATCAGCTCAACCACACCAAGAAAAACCATACATTTGCTTCCAAAAAGTGTGGGAGAGCACCGATAACCTTTGAGATGAGGAAATAATAATTTATTATTGAATGGGAGGAAGTTTGGGTGTTTTTAGGGCAATCCCGACTAATCACGGATTTTAAAAAACCCATTTTTACGAGCTGCATGGTTAGCTCACTTGTTTAAACAAACCATTTGATAACTATGCACCTAATGCTACCTCAAAGGGTAACCTCTCATGGAAAACCCTGCATGGGTAGGGAAACCATACTCAAAATGTGTGTATCCCTCTGCTCGCACAGTTCCTATTGCACGATTTCTCATAACCGTGCACAAACCTTACAACCTTAGAAAGGCCTCCAAAGTTTTCCAAAACCATTCCAAACTCTCTCAAACTCATTCAAAATCATTCCAAGCACTTTAAACACATAAAAGGCATAAATAATTATACATACCTCAAACTGGGGGTGCTACACAATGCCTATGATTTATTTTTCATCCACCATGAAAAATTTGCTCCCACACCCTAGGGAGACTCGATATGATTTTGAAGTGATTATTTCCCTTACAGACATCTCGATATAAAATTTAATATTTATTGAGTTCCCTTAATTTGGTGTTATCCTTACTTCTATTATCCACCATTATAGTGGTGCGATCTCTTGATGACTATTGAATCAGGTTTTGATCTTGATGTTTGTGTAATCTTGGTTTTCTTTGTGATCACCCTCACATTTTTTCTTTATTTCCATTACCTAATTAGAGAATTTCTTGATTTCCATAAAACATAAGGTGGTCTAAAATATAGACCAAATGGTAAATTCCTATTTGTTTATGTGTGTGAAATATTATATGGTTACATAGACACAATGCGTGCATTAACAAATAGATTAATGGGTGATGATAATCATATGGTTAGAATACTCCATGGACCCATTTGGATCTAGTGGTATTGAGGCCTAGCTCACGGATACCCACAGGGTGAGCTAACACTAGAAAAATAATGAACTGGATTTTGGATTAGAATTTGGTTTTACATGACATGAGAGATTTAGTTTTTTCTTGTGATAAATTCATCATAGGAAATGGATTAATTTTTTATTGAAATAATTGGTGATAGGTTTATATAAATTGGGTGTGTACACTAGCATGACAATGAACTAAGATATAATTTGTTGAATGATAGGGAAATTGAAAGAAAAATGGTAATTGGTTTAATTGACCATTGTATCGTATGATGTTATGTTGTCTTATTCCTATTTTTATGATATATGTTTTGAGTCATGCTATAATGATTATATAGAGGGACTGTGCTGGTTATGATAAAATTATTAAATAAAGTTTTTTGGCTTTATTATACTTAAATTATTATATAAATGGCTTGGATCAGTTATGATATTATGATTATAGGGCTTGGTTTAGTTACAAAGAAATGATACAGAGAGGAATTTTTCTTGGTTACGTGATTGTGCCATGGACTTGTGGATATGGTTAGAATGGTTATGGAACATACTTAGAGTTATTCCCACATGGTTTTGAAGTAGGTTAATTGTACTATTTTTTTAATTTTTCAATTAATACTACTATTTATCATATTATTTCATGCAATTATTTTTAGAATAGTTTTGTTTAGACACAATAGTTTTTACTTATTGAGTTTTACTCACACCATATTCAGGCTATTGTTTGATACCCAAGAAGATTGTATTGATGGAGGTTTAGAGAAGGGAAAGAGAAATGTTTTCTGATTGTTTCTTACTAGATTAGCTTGATCTCGAAGATAGGACTGAACATGGATTCGGGAATATATTATTTTGAGTTTATTTGTGTAATATTGTCCTTTTATGAATATAATTTACATCATGTCTTTTAGTTACATTACATCCTAACATTACATGGTTTATTTTTATTTGGTTTACTTGGATCATCATTTATCATCTAGTTGTATGATGTAGTATTTCATCTATTTCCATTACCATGATATTTGTTTATTTTTTCTATATTGCAGCTCTATACATGGAGATGTAGTCTCCCCACCATGTTCTCCACACCCCGGTTGCTAGTCATCATCCTATGGCGTACACTAATATATGCTTGATGTATATTAACCAACCTAATTTGGTCCTATGAGAGAGTGTCAGATGAGGTGACATTAAAAAGTTTTATAAGAGGACCATGTTTTCTTTTCTATTACATTACTATTTGGGAAAGGTAAAAATAAGGCTAAGATGTGTTGGGACTTGTTAACGAGCTTGTGCAAGGGAGTAGCTTAACCATGTATGGTGGAAAATCTGAGTTCCCTGGGATGAGATTGTTATTGATGGTGTTCACTTTTTATAGTTGATATTAGTTTACCTTAGGTGATTCACATGTTGTGTAATGTCATTATTTCAAGATATTCATACTCATGGCCTCGTATGGCATGGGATGAATATGAATGCATCTTTATAGGAACATAGGGATATATATTGACATGGATTGTTCTTGATAGGGATATATTTATTACATGTGATATATTTTACTATATGAACTATGATATAAGATCCTGATTATATCTATTAAATGAAATGAATAAATTTTTATGTCATCACAATTCCCTTATTAATCCATGTTAAAGAGAACATAAGCTAGTGGTTCTCTATTTTTGTCACTTGTTAAGGTTGAACTTGTTTTTATATAGTGTTATAAGGAGTGAGTTTTTCTTGTAGAGAAATTGACTCCTCATTGTCTTTGAATTGAGCATCAGGAGAGTGACAATAAACATGCTCCTAGCATAGCTAAACTGATGCTTCTTGTATCTTCTAATTATTATATGAATGATCAGCTTCATGAAAAAATTCCTAAGGGTCATGAGATCTATGGAAAGGTAAAATATTCATAGTATACCTTCGATGTCTAGATGAAATATATATTTCAAGTTACATAAACCAACTATGCTCATTGGTATGGGTGGCCATTAGGCATCCATGTTATGGACCGAGTCAGTCTAGACGATCATCAAGAACCTCAAAAAAACCATTGAAAGGAGGGTACAACTTGATATATACATGATTAAGGGACCATCCAAACATTTGTGGGACACTTCAGAGCAATATGGGCAGTAAGAGGAGTTATCTTGGAAGGACATCAAGACAAAGTTTCTGAGATACTCATACCAAGGAATATTGAGGGATGAGAGGGATCATGATTTCATGCAACTGATGTAGAAGTGAATATAAATGATGGACTATGTTGGACATTTCACTAACTTATAGTGATTTACTCCATATTTAGCAGCTGATGCGATAGCCAGTGTGAGGCATTTCTAAGATGGGCTTCACTTTGATACCAGTTCAAAGGTGAAATTTTTTACATGAGTGGTATTTCGAATGTGATGAATCAGGTTCTCATCATGGAAGGGAATTTGAGAGAGGCCCCGATTAGAAGTCAGCCTATTTCAATAGGGACAACTGGGATATCTTTATATAGCAGAAATAATCACTTCTACGATAGTTATCACAAAGTAAATAGTGGTCAGAGTAGTTAGGGAAGTGGGAATCCATCTTTTGACCATGTTCCATTGTAGTGCTATTAGTGTGGAATGTTGGGCCACAGGAGGCCTCAAATTTTTTACCCTACTTTGGAATACCATGCTTGCAAAAGGATAGGACACCTATAGAGGGTTTTTAGGGGCATGAATCTATAGAGATGTTGCATGTGATCAAGATAGGTACCATAGTATGTGAAGGACTCAACTACCCCTCATTATACTAGTAGATAGAGTTCCATTAGATTTTCATGTCAAGGTAGGGGAGGTGGTACCCTAGTTCTGGGGCAGTAGTACTAGGTAGAGGGACCACCATAAGGGAGTCATAATAGAGCCCAGGTTAGAGGGGAAATTCAACTTTATGCTATGAAGTCTAATATGGCTAGTTTGGATGTAGGTCTTTTTACAATTATAGGTACAATTATTGTATCATATACACTTGCTAGTGTTTTTTTGATATAGGATAATCACATTAATTTATTTATGCTCTTTTAAAAATGGTTTGGGCATGGTTGTGGAAATATTGGATGATGTTTAAACCATTGATACACTACTGGGAGTGCGTGTAATATTCAATGTTTTAAACATGATGAAAATTTTACAGAATTTGAACTTTTTCATTTATTGGATGGGATGTTTTTAAAAGAATGATTTGAAACATAATTTCAAGAGTTAGAACACTTCAATGTGTTGTTTTTAGACTTGGGTGAAGGCTTGATTAGTCCTTTATAGGTCTTATCATGTTTTGGGAGTAATAGGTTCAAAATTTCCAAATTTGAAGGATCTATATAGGGAGCATGATTTTTCTGGAACTGTACAAACCTTAGAAACTAATCATGCCACCTCTAGCAGGTGGGAAGAAGGTGTCACATGGGATGTGAATAGTTTACCAAACAGTGTTCCTATCCCACATATTTAGTGGAAAGAGGTAGTAACTAATCAATATTCACTATATGGTTGGTGCATGGTTTCCAAACCATGTGGCCAGCTCGTGCGGGGTGCTACAGGCACCCAGTAAAGGGTGCACGATTGATGCATGGGTTTACAAACTGTTCAACCTCCACCATGTATGGTATCCCTCTTTTAAAAATGAGATTAATTAATAAAAAAATTTAAGATAAAAGTAAATTAAATGATAGTGAATGATAAATAATAATAAATAAATGTTTTAGTAATAATAATAATAATAATAATATTATTATTAATATTATTTATATTATTAAAATTATAATTATTATTATTAGGTTATGTTTTAAGAGAACCCAAAGGGGTCCCCCCTTACCCGCAATACGTGACACCTTCCACCCCTCCCTAGGCCATGTAACACCCCCTCCTGGCTCCTTCTCCACACACTGATTTCATTTTATTTGTTCATGGGACTCTTTAATTAATTGAGGTATGGTACCTAGATCCCTTATCCTCCAGTAATTTGGCCGATTTATCCTTCATTGTCACACTATCATGTTCAACCAAACCTAGGGTTTTGGATAATCCATTTTTTGGTTGTTTCTTCTAGTGTTTGGGAATGTGGTGTGTCCCTTAGGACCTCCATGTGTGGGTTTTGTTGTTCATTACTAAAGGAAAAGAATTTTGAATCATTTTGAGTGTCAATTCCAATTTTGGTAAGGGTTTTACATCTTTTTGTTTGGTTTTAACTATCTTATTTAGGGTATTTAAGTGGTTGTGAGTCCCTATATTTATTTTTAGGGGGTTATGTTCATCCTTGAGGTGGGTTTGAGTAACCAGAGTCAAAGGTGACTCAGCACATATGAATAGGTAGGGATATTTATATGTAATTTCCCCCATTATATATATATTCACCCACGTATGTTAATATATATATATGGGGTTAGGTGTGCTTGCATATAATATGAAAATGCGTACATGCGTGAGTGTTACTGGGTTTATGTATATATGATCATGTTTGTAAGGATCACCTTTCACTTATTCATGGTTATGAAAATATGTGCATAGGGTCTAGGTGTCCTTATGTATATATGAAGGTGCATATGTGAAGATGTGGGTATGATCAGCTTTGAGTGGCCACTAATAAATGAGTAAAGTGCTAAAGTGTTCATCTTGGTTCCTCTTAGAGGTATGATCCCTATCCTTGAACATTAAAATTTAATAATTATTTAAGTGCATCTTTAAATAATTTGAATTATGATTTCCTTTGATAAATTGAAATGTGAACCATAAATCAAATTATTTAATATTATAAATGATTTGTTTGATACAAAAATTCATTTTTTTATAATAAAACCCCTCCAATGGAGGTGCAACGTCTTCTAACCTAAAAAGTAGTGATGAGTGTTTTTAAATCATTATTTGGATGCTTTGGAGGGTTATCTCTTTTCTTTTTGGCTTGGTTAGTTAAATGGAATGTTTAGTACTTTTTCATATTTAATAAACTGAATTGATTTCTTTGTAAATGGGGATTAACCATGTAGGAAATTTCCTTTTTCCAATGAAACCTTCCATGTGATCATTGAGTCTTATAAATGGATTTTACATGTCATAATGAAATTGAATGGGTTGAATTATATGAAATGGATTTCACATGATGGGTTTTCTCTTTTAAATGGTTGAATTTAATGACTCATATTTAGGATGGTTGAACCATGGAATTTTTTTATTCCATACAAATGTTTATTTAAATTTTAATGGGTTAAATGGAATTGAATTTGGATAAGGACATGCACGAGATGTATTTATATCATGGATTGAATTATATATGTGACCATTCATTTGATAATGTTTAATTTGAAATGAATTAAAGTAAATGACTTATGTGTTATGATATAAATGATTTTCCTCTTTATACAGTCATATAAACCAAGAATCATGGAATATTATGCTCTCCAAAGTGGTGGGGATGATTAAAATATCCTCATCCTATGACCAGGATGATTACACTCTCCCTAACTAGTTACAATACTCGAGGGGTGTTTTATGGTGTCTCACTAATGAGTTCTATTATTACGGGTATGACACCCATGACTTCTTGATGAATATTCTCTCTTGAGTGGTGGGGATGATTACGATCTATCTGGACTATGATCAAAATGATTACACTCTCCCCAAGCAGTTACCAAACTCGAGGGGTGTTGTATGGCATCTCACTAGTGAGTTCTCTTATTATGGGTATGGAACCCAAGAATCGTGGGTGACTACACTCTCCCGAGTGGTGGGGATGATTATGATCTCCTTGGACTATGATCAAGATAATTACACTCTCCTTGACCAGTTACGATACTTGAGGGGTGTTTCATAGTGTCTCACAATGATTTCTATTTATAGATCGCCTAAGGGTCATACCCTTAGGGTTCTTTGGAGTTATGAATGTTGTGACTACCTATGAAATGAGACAAAGGGCTCAGTATTTGGACTAGATTAACAGGACTAGGAAACAAGGTGACTAACATAGTAACCTTTCATAGGATATTCGTACATACTCCCTAGAATCCTTATTTATAGGATTTACTATTAGTATATGGCATCCTTATTTACAGGATTGAACATCAGTATAAGGTATCCCTGTTACAGTAATTTTAGGGGAGTACGAGTCAACCCTGGTGTAGGATGAGTATCCCCCTATGGTGAAATATCTTTCTTAGAGATTTTTTTTCTAAGATCTATAGTAGGTATAGTCTTTAGGAGTTCCTTAATAACCTAGATAGATTGTTTAATTATTTAGTTTTGTTTATTACTTTTATATACCTTCACACTGCTTAAATTATATTTCACTATCTAGATTGGGGTACACACCATGGGTTCCAAAATACTAAGATTTATATCTCACACCCTACTTGGGCTTCCATTTCACTAGGGGTACCTAAGTATACTTTCTTTCTCATAGGACTATAAACCTTGGTTGATTTCTTATGTTGTATTTCTTGTTCTTAAGGAGTTAAGAGCATACGACTGAGATGGATCTCAGGTTTCTTATGTAGATCAACTTATGAGGATTTACTAATTTTCTTATATCATTTATTGTACTATTCTATATTTCAATTGTTTTCAGTTATGTACCATCACTATGAAATGCATGCATGCTTTGTATAAACTAGAATTGGCCATTTTAATTGAGTTATTATAATATTTGTCTTCCACTTCTTTGTCTTTCATTTATTTACTACTTCCACTACTATCTTCAATTTAGTTATACCATATCATTGTGCTACTTTATTTATGAGGTTATAGTATCCCTACTATCACCTCCATACAACCTCACTGCTAGCTGGTAGCCTTCTCCATATGAGGAGGTGTGCTTGAGGCCATGTGACCCACCAATCCCACTACTGGTATAAAGGTAATTTGGGATCCAAAGTTAAAAAGTTCAATCTAACCCTTATTTTTTCATTGTATTACAATTTTGGGTTGGTATACAGGAGAATAGAAATGTGTCGGTTCCTGGTAACTAGTCATGATTGGGATTGATCATTCCACATATGGGGAAATAACCATGTGAACATGGCTGGGATTGCTTTTCATGTTGTTTTTATTACAATTGATATGATTTCACCTCAAGTTATTGATGTTATTTATGCTACTGTTGATTTATGGAACTTTATGAAAATATACCCTTGGCATAATATGGAAAGGAATAAGCATTACTTGAATCATTATAGGCACATACAAATTCACATGTCATGCATATTCCATTCCATGTAGTTTCATTTGTAGGATGTTTTCTTATTTAGATTTTATTCCTTGAGTTATATGTCATGCTTGATTTTATAACATTGTTAGCAGTTTATATGGAATGTTTCCTGACTACTTAGAATGCCTTCTTAGTTTAGTTTGATATGTTTCTATGATTAAAACATGTTTCTCTATGTTATATACATGTAGTGACACAATTCACTTTTTTTTAAATATGTAATTAATGGAATGAGTTAAATATAATTGGTTGTGATTAAAATGGGAGCCGGTTTTTTAGTTGTATGGTGTATGAGTGCCTTACAAATGGGAAAAATGTTACCTTTATACTCAAACCATCATAGGGTTCTACATATTATTAATGGGTATTGTCAAAAAACTGTCATAGGATTCTAATGTGTGTTTTTTTAAATTTTATTAGTTTTGATTACATGGGAGCCAAATGCCAAACTGTATAGTGTATGGTCACTTTATAAGTTGGTAGATGGCCACTAACATGGCTAGATCATTTTATATCACTACTGGAAATATGATCTATACCAACGGTTTTGGGCAAACTGTTGGTATAGTGTTGGTCGGAGTGGACACTCAAGAGGGGGTTGAATTGAGTTCCAATTAAAATTTCTATTAAAAACTTTATGATTAAAATCCCCCAAATTAAACAAAAATTAAACTGTTGTGAATTTATAAAGATAGTTTGTTTTCAATTAGTTTATCAAGAGATTGATTATTTCTCAGTTAACTAAATCTGAGGATTAATTAACTTTTGAAACTAACTTACTGGCTAACAAAAGTTATAAGCACTTACCAGTTTAACTATCAGAGTTACTTAAAAAATTATTTATATTTAAAGTACTTTGCAGTGAAATAGAAAATATAATTTAATCTCAAATAATATTCACATCAGATTTAACCAAGAGGTTCAGTCTCAAGCCGAGACTTAGACCTCTCTACAGTTAATAAAACTTTGATCCACACCCTGGATTGGGGTTAACAACAATACAAAGACTGTCTAGGTACTAAGACCACTACCACAGTTCTATGTGGGAAAACAAAAAAAATAGCACATAGGATATCTAGGTTACAATTGACCTCCACCACAATTCATAGTGGGAAATAAAATAATTTAAAAGGTTTGAGTGAGGATTTTAGATATCCTCTAGTTATGCTCAGGAGTTAGTGTGTGTCTATGATGAACAGAATCACACAGAGTACTTGAAAAGTAAATAAGCAAATCACAACAGAGCTAAAAAGATATGAGATGGGTTTAGAAGGCTCTGTGTGATGGAAATGCAGCTCTGGACTCCTTTTGAATTGAGAAGATGTTGTTTGATTCCTCTGATTTTTTTGAGAAACAAATTGTCATAGTTCTGTTCCTCGACTTCCTTGTATTGAAGTTTTTCTCGAGGTTTCAGTAGTCTTTACCGCACAAAAATTTCTCTCAACATCCAGTAAAACTTCTTCACTTCTTTATGCTCTGGTGCATATGTTCTTTCTGTATCAGATGCGTATCTTCGTATATCACCACCCCAATAGTTTTTTCACTTATTTTTCACTCTCTTTTCTGTGCGGCTTTTGTCTTTCCTTTTATAGCTCAAGTGGTCCGACAAAAAGCATGATTGCTTCTGCAAGTACGAAGTACGGTTCCCTGAGATTCACCAGACATTATTTAATTAATATCTGTTGCATTAAAATCACCAAATATGATTGCTATTAATAAAAAAACATAAGTAGGGCTTAGAGAAATGCTGACTAGTTTCCATCGGTAGCTCTCTCCACCAGTGAGCTTGTAACGGTGGACTTGAGGCAGTATGTCTTTGTGTCGGTATCTGTTACCGTTTATAATAGTATCTCTACGTATCGGTAGCTCTTTTGTATTGGGGGAATTCTTGTATCGGTAGACTTTGTAGCAGTAGCCGTCTGTCTGTATTAGCAGACTTGTATTAGTAGCTATCTATCTGTATCAGAAGACTTGTATCAGTAGCTATCTGTCTGTATTGGTGGCTGCGTATTTGTATCAGTAGAATTCATATCGGTATATGTGTACTAGTAACCTTGTGTCGTAGGAATCTTGGTCTATCAGTGACCTTTAATTATCGGTATAATATGTACTGGTAGGTATTTCTGTCTGTTTGTATCAGTAGATTTTATCATTAGGTCTGTATCAGTGACTCAAAAAATTAATTTTTATCTATTCTATGCAAATCATATTCAGATTGAGTTAGTAACATTTCTAAAGAGGTATAAACATAGATAACCATTTATTAAAAAATTCCAATGATAATTTTGATATTAATTTAATAATATGATTCCATAGTTTGAAAGAATAGTTAATATAAAGATAAAAATTATTTGGGATTATCAAAGCATATTGAAACATAATTGAGATTATCAAAATAGGTGAGGTGAACAATCTCCCCCTTTTTGATAATCACAAATTATGGCATTATAATCCAAAATAATAATTAAGATATCAGTATAAAATACATTGAGTCTCACTTCTCAATGTGAGTAATGACATTTTAAAATGTATCAGAGAATAGAGTAATAAATAAAAATGTATCATAGGTATGAAACAATTGCATCAGAGGTAGAAAATATTATGCTCATATTTCTCCCCCTTTGTGATTAGAAAAAAGTAGGAAACAATGGATGAGATAAGTAACAGAAGGTAAAAGAGAATAAGTTCAAACATATTTCTTGAGGCAAAAAATACAAAGAAATACAAAATTGAATCAAAAAGAGTACAAGTGATTACTATCAAATATCCTAGACACTATTCAATCCACCTCTTCAGCATGTGATTTAGATTTTCTCTTGGAATCGGAAATAGATTCAGGTTTGGTGGATGCATGTCGAGGCTTAGTAACACTAGAAATGATTAATGGAGGCTGAGATACTGATACAGTTCCTGGCCTATATTGTGTAGCTCTCTAGGTGATCATAGGAGTGGGACTTTGGATTGCTTGGGCTGGAGTCATCTGAGAAATTGAGGCAGACTGAGCAGAGGCAGGCGGAGCTGGAGGTACAATGATAGGTGTACTGTCCACATGAAAAAATTACAGCAATAGATTCCTAAAGTCCGTTATGATCCCTCCTCCTATTTCCATAGTCAAAATTAAGTCATCCTTATTCTCCAAAAATTTATCAATAGCAGGAGTCAACTCCCTTAGCTTGCTTACTTGTTCTCTGAAAGCATGAGTGACTGGGAGTAGCTTCATGTTTTCTAACAAAAGCTTGAAATGGGTGTTGAGATGATGCTTGTATAAACTTTCTAAAAATACAGATCAATATTATCCTTGATTTCTTTCAGAATAGTAGTAGCAACAATCATATGCTCCTAAACAAACTTTCTTATATCTCTTGTGGTAGACAACACTTGAGAGTTAGATGAGCTACTGGTACTAGCCTGACCAAGATCCTCTTTCATCACAGATTGAAATTGATCAATATCTACTGAAGAACTGGATGAATCAAGAGTTTTAACAGTGAATTCTATAGTCTCTTTGAAGGATTGGGTCAAGTTGCTTATCAGATTTTGGACAACCAAATCCTGGGTGCTCACATGATCTTTGAAAAAATTCTTAAAATCTTCAAAGACATTCACAAATTGCCTTACTACACCTTTAATGTAATTGATATTAGCATTCATTTGAGCATGAGAACTACTCAAGGTAGTTAAAGAAGAAACAGACTGCTTCAAGGAAACAACAACTCCTGTCCAACTCTCAATCTGAGTATGACATACTCTTATCTCATTCATCATCTCTATCATAGGGCCTGACACCATACACCCAAGAGAGAGTTCTAAATATTTTTCAATATTTCTCATCCATTCAACAAAGAAATTCTTAAAATCTGCAATAGATACATTTAAAGACTCTTTTATCTCATCCTTTAAAGACTCAAGATCAGCCTTAGTAACCGGATTGTCAGGAACAATTATAGGTTCTCTTTCAGAAAAAATACTAGACACAGAGTCATTCATAACAGATTGAATGGATGATATTAATGAGGTTTCCATTCGTCTTATCTCTTCCACAAACAAGCTCTTAAGATCAGACTTCAACTGGTCTAGATAACCTTTTCTTATCACATCCTTATGTAAAAACTCAGGAAGGATATTATAGTTATCTTTTGGTCTATTGATGGATGTATCAACTTCAGAATCAGGATAGTCCAACCCAAAAACTATAAAACCTGGGTCTTCTTCACAGTCTTCAATATCATTAGCTACTGAAACATTGCCAAGTCTAGTTGGATGACCCCCTTCAATTTGTGAATTCTCCTGTATATGTATGGAAATATCACCCTCATCAGCTCGGTCTTCCTCAGAAGAATTCTCCAAAACCATTTCCATTTCTCTAATAGGAGGCTCATCAAAAATGGGTGCAGGTTTTTCCATCTCAGCCAAAACAACCTCTATAGGTACAAAAGTACTGCCAATTAATGGACTCAAACTCAAGGTTCTCCCATCTAACCTATCAGAAACATGTTCTCTACATTCACGGACTTCTTCTTTATCATTGTCACCACTACTAGAATATGAAGTAGTCTCCTCGTGATCTGATTTTGGAAGGTCTTCCTCATCAACAGGTGCTTCTTCATTTCTTACACCCATAACTGTTTCTTTTCTAGGTAAGTTAAAGGAAGGATTTTCCTTTTCATGTGATACAACATCACCAGGTGGACTAGGGGTAAAATCAAGATCCCCTTCATCTGCTACAAAGGTATCCTCCTCATCAGTATCATCACTATACTGAGGTTCCACTTCATAAGGTCCTAGACCTGGATGTCTTTTGTCTCTTGGCCTATTTGGATGGTCAACATGGTTAAACTTATCATACACCCTCTCATCATCAATTACCCACTGCCTTTTCCATGGGTTCCACCTAATCATCATATATTTACAAACTGTGCTTGTGATACAGAAATTTTTCCTTACCACCCCTATCTCATCCTCAGACTCAGCTACTCTTTTTTACTTTGATCATAATTGAAATTAACTTGGCAAAGAATAAAGCATTTTACTTTGATTTGGTCCTGGTCATATCCTCAGTCTGAATCATTAATAGTCTGCATAGATTCACATTAATACAATGTCTTAACAGATGCAACAAATATATATCTTGATACCTCAGATTTGCAAAGTCCCCTCCTCTTGGAATTAGAACATGTTGGATGAACTTGAAAAGCAATCTATTTTCTCCATCCATCTCTGCAGCCACTTCTTTCATTTGTTTCACTACCGGTGAGCTCTTCCAAGGAAATATCATATTAAAAAATGTCACTGGTAGGAGGAATTGTCTTCGAGAAATACCCAAAAATTCCTTCATGTGGGGCTTTCAAACATTCAAACCATTCATCAGAGGAAAATGATATTTCCTTTCCATTAACAATTGAAACCATTCTATTCTCATCTTCAGATTTCTCAAAGTGCACAAATGCATATAAATCTTTTACAATCTTGGGATAATTGGGGCCATTATTGTTTGTGAAAAAATCGAGCCATCCCTGCTCCTCCAATATCCTCAGAATCAATGACTTACTGGATATAATACAGTCTACAAAAAGTTCCTTATCTATTACAATTTCTCTATTCTGCAAATGCGGGTTCACTACATTCCTTCCTGACCTTGTTTTAAAGATAGTACTTCTACCTTTAGGTCCTGTTTTATGATTCTTCGCACTCGGCTCATCACTGTCATCCATGAATATCATGATCTTTGTTCTTTCTTTCTCCAATAAAAGAACATAGGGTTTTCGCGAAAAGTGGGGATTCAAGGAGTTGGGTATGAGAGAGAAGAGTTTGCAGTGGATTGAAATGTGATATAGGCTTAGTTTTTTTATCATTTAGGAATAAAAATGTAATAAAAACAATATACTAAAAACAATTAAGAGTTTTGGTGAAAAATTAGACAATGAAATACATATCGGTGATAACTTCCGGTTAGAATCCTAATGGTGAGATTTACCTATAGGTGAGGCCTCTCTAACGGTGAGGTGTGCCTAACGGTGATGGGTGCCTAATGGTGAGGTTTCTAACAGTAAGGTTTCCAAAGGTGAGGTTTCTAATGGTGAGATTTCTAACGGTGAGGTTTCTAATGGTGATGTTTCTAATGGCGAGGTTTCTAATGGTGAGGTTTCTAACGGAGAGGTTTCAAACGGCGAGGTTTCAAACTGTGAAGTTTCAAACGGTGAGGTTTCAAATGGTGACGTTTCTAACGGTGAGGTTTCTATCGGTGAGGTTTCTATCGGTGAGGTTTCTAAGGGTGATATTTCTAACAGTGAGGTTTCTAACGGTGATGATTCTAATGGTGAGGTTTCTAACGGTGAGGTTTCTAACAGTGAGGTCTCTAATGGTTAGGATTCTAATGGTGAGGTTTCTATTGGTGAGGTTTCTAACGGTGTGGTTTCTAACCGTGAGGTTTCTAATCTACAAATTCTATCATTCCTAACTCATGTCTAATTTAACTTAACCTATCTAAACTTAAAGGTTTGGTGAATATGTCAGCTAATAGATATTCACTACCTATAAATTCAAGAGTAATATCACCCTTTTGGCAATGAACTCTCGAAAAGTGATTCCTTACATCAATATGCTTAGTCCTAGAGCGAGACACATGATTCTTGGAAATATTGATTGCACTAGTGTTGTCAATGTTTATAGATACACGCTTAATTTGATATCCATAATCCAGTAGAGTGTGTTTCATACATAGAATTTGTGCACAAAAACTACCAGATGCAATATTTTCTTCTTCAGCAGTAGACAATGTAATAGAGTTTTCCTTTTTACTACACCATGATACTAGGGACTTACCTAGAATATGAAAAGTTCCAGAAGTTCTCTTTCTATCTAACTTGAAACCAGAAAAATCAACATCTGAATAACTTATTAAATCGAATGATTGTCCTGTTGGATAAAATAAACTTTAGTTAGCAGTATGTTTAAGATATTTGAAAATTCATTTAACAACATGCAAGTGTGAATATTTTGGATTGTCTTGAAATCTTGAACACACACACACACACTAAACATAATATCAGGTCGACTAGCAGTAAGGTAGAGTATGATCCCAATCATACCTCTGTAGTTGGTTTGATCCACTAGTTTTCCTGTTTCATCAGCATCTAACTTACAAATATTACTCATAGGTGTATCACTTTACTTAATACTATCTAAAACAAAAGGTTTTAAAAGATCCTTTGTATATTTACTTTGATTTATGATAATACCATTTTTATTTTGAAAAACTTGAAATCCAAGAAAATATTTTATTTCTCCCATTAAACTCATTTCAAATTCATTTTTCATACTCTTTGAAAAATCAATACACAAGGTATTTTTAGAAGATCCAAAAATAATATCATCAACATAGATTTGTACTATCAAATTTTTTTTGGAAATTATTTTAATAAAGATATTTGGATAAAAAATTCCTTTAGAAAAACCTTTTGAAATAATAAAATTACTAAGTTTATCATACAAAGATCATGGGGCTTGTTTTAAACCATATAAAGCTTTAGAAAGCTTAATAACTCAATTTGGAACATAAGGATTAGTAAATCCGAGTGATTGTTCAACAAAAACATCTTCAATTATAAAAACATTTAGAAAAGAACTTTTAACATCCATTTGATATAACTTGAAATTTAGATGAGCTGCATAGGCACGTAGAATCCTAATAGCTTCTAATCTAGCTATAAGTGCAAAGGTTTCCTCATAGTCTATTCCCTCCTCTTAACTATACACTTGTGCAACTATCCTTGCTTTGTTTCTAATATATTTCCTTATTCATAAACATTATTTCAAAAGACCCTTTTAGTGCCTATGGTCAATGTTTCCTTAGGTCTGTCAACTAATTCTTAGACTTTGTTTCTTTCAAATTGATTTAATTCTTCTTGCACAGTCATTACCCAAAATTCATCATTGATTGCATCATTAATATTTTTAGGTTCTAACTGTGAATGAATGGCTTGATGTTCATCCAAATTTATTATAGAATCTCTAGTTTGGGATCCTCTATCTAAATCTCCTACAACAACATTTAAAGGATGATTAATTAGAATCCTAGTTGGTCTGGTCAAGGTAGGACTAGAAATTTCAGGTTCTTCTGTAGGCTGGGTTCCAACAGAATCAGGTTCTGGAAAATTTCTAGAATTTCTTGGTTTTACAGCAGGATCACTGTTTTTACCATTAAGGTCCATTATAGATAGATCTTCTTCAAGATTTTCAAGAGAAGACTTAGGTTTATGCGGATCAGTTTCATCAAATTTGACATGTACTGATTCCTCCACACATTTGGTTCTTTTGTTAAAGACTCTATACGACTTACTGGTTATAGAGTAACCTAGAAAGATTCCCTCATCACATTTAGAAGCAAATTTGTCAATATTATCCTTAATATTAAGAATAAATAATTTTCAACCAAAAAATCTGAAGTAACTCACTTTAGGTTTCTTATTATTCCACATTTCGTAAGGGGTCTTTTTGTGAACAAGTCTAATCAAGACTCTATTTATAATATAACAAGCTGTATATACAACTTCTTCCCAGAAGTAAATAGGTAGGTCATACTCATTATGCACATTTCATGCAATTTCTTGAAGGGTTCTATTCCTTATTTCTACTACACCATTCTGTTGAGGTGTCCTAGGGGCAGAGAAATTATGATTGTAGCCATTTTGTGAGCAGTAGGTTTCAAAATCATAATTTCTCAAACTCACAGCCATGATCACTTCTTAGGGTCTTAATCTTAAGTCCACTAAGGTTCTCTACAGACTTGGAGTACTTAATGAAATAGGAACAAGATTCACTTTTTTGAGAAAGAAAATATACCCAAGTATATCTAGAAAATTCATCTACTAAGAAATAAACATAGTGCTTCCCATTCAAACTAGAAATTATAGAAGGTCCAAAAAAATCCATGTGAACCAAATCAAGAGGTTGAGAAGTTGAAACTTCTTTCTTTAATTTGAATGAAACTTTATGTTTCTTTCCCTTTTGACAGGGAGTAAAAACTTTGCCTGATGGGAATTTTAGTTGAGGTAGGTCTCTAACTAAATTTTTCTTAGTCAGTTTCTTAAGTGAATTAACATTGTAGTGTCCTAATATTCTGTTCCATAACCAATATTCTTTATGAGAATCATTTAAACAAGCAACATTTTGTTTGGATAGAGAATTTAAATCTATAGCATAATTTTTTTCATTTCTCAAGGCAGTAAATACCAAAGACTTTTTAGAATAAAATACATTACAAGCATCATTTTAAAATTTAACATTGAAAGCATCGTCACACAACTGATAAATGTTTAACAGATTGTATATTAATCCATCAACAAATAATACTTCAGAAATTAAAACTGAATCAGTGTTACCCATCTGGCCTAAGTTGATGATTTTTCCTTTTGAATTGTCACCAAAGGTGACATTCCCTCCATCAACCTTGATTAAGATCTTGAAGCATGAAAAATATTCATTCATGTGTCTTGAACATCCACTATCCAAGTACCATGTCTTCCTACAGGAACTCTTCAAGCAAGTCTCCTACAAAACAGGTTTAAACAGAAAATGATTTTGGTACCTAGATTTTCTTGTGTCCAGACAGGTTAGCAAGAAAAACTTTTGGTACCCATATTTGTCTAATGGGTTTCATATAATTAATAGATTCGAAAGATTTTGAAAGATAAACTTTTTTTGATATATAACTATGTGAATAGTTGGTTGAGACATAAGAGTTTCCAAAAACGGAACTAGCAGCATACTGTACAGATTTAGGAATAAATCTATTCTTTGTAATCTGTCTCTATCCAGGCTGATAGTCTAAACCAATAATATATTTTTGTGCTACTTGTTTGCCAAGGATTTGTGTAAGAGTGTTATTTCCATCAGTGAACTTCTCCAAATCTATTCTAAGTTTCTCATTAGACAATTTAATTTGATTATTCTCCTTTAAGAGTTGATCATTATTTTCCTTTTTTATACTAAGATTAGATTTCACAGTACTGGAGAAGGCATACTATTTCTTTAATGATTTGTACTTATCCTTTAGCTCATTGCAAGTATCCTCTAACATATTTCAGTATTCAAATAATTCATATTTAGACATATTATCATCACTATTTTAATCACTTTCATTCCCATAATAATAATCATTCAGCATAGGGTAAACAATTACCTCTGAAGTATTAGTCATGAAACACATGTTGGCATGATTCTTTTCAGAATCAGAAACCTCAGACTCACTTGTGATGTCTTCTGAAGCACTCCATGTTTCCTTCATAGATTTCTTATATTTTTTTGTCCTTATAATCATATATCTTCTTGAACTTCAATTTTGGAAAGTCATCCTTAATATTTGATTTCCTTTTGCATTCATAGAACACTATCTCATCATCATTATCAGCTTTATTCCAATATTTCATCCAATCACCTCATTGGTCATACTTACCCTTATAATTTGGTTTTCTGAAAACATTCTTCTTCCTATATAATTTCTTGAATCTCTTGGCTATTTGAGCCATCTCTTCATCACTATCAAAATATGAACCTCCACTTGTTGAGCTTTCAGTAGGTATGTAAACTTTCCCCTTGTCCTTGCTCTTTGAGGCAGAAGACTTAAATGCCACTCACTTCCTCTTTGGTTTATCATCTTCCTCTTTGTTTACCTTTATCTCTTCTTTATAAATCATAAACATACCAATTATCTCCTTAATAGGTAGTGAACTTATGTCACACGATTCTATTATTGAGACCGATGTGCCTCTCCATCTTTCTGGCAAACATCTAAGTAATCTCATGATTTTCTCCTTTTCTAGAACAACTTTTCCCAGTGAGCTCATAGTGTTACGAATCTCATTGAACCTGAGATACATGTCAGAAATAGGCTCATCAGATCTCATTTTAAAATTATCATATTTAATAGTATAAGTGTTTAATATCATTTCTTTCACATTGGTTGCTCCTTCATGACAAACAACCAAAGTGTCATAGATTTCATGTGTTGTTTTATATGCAGAAATTCGATTAAATTATTCATATCCTAAAGCACAATACAGAGCATTCGTTGCTTTTCAATTATTGTTGTAATCAGATTTTGTAGCATCACCCCAAGTAGCTCTAGCAGTTTTTGGAATTTCATACTTAGACTCTATAGTAGAACAGATGTAAAATCCTATACTTTCTAAATGATTTTTCATTTTGATTTTCCATTGAGAATAATTAACACCATTAAAGAAAGGTGGATTGTTGGTAGCAACACCTTCTAGTATATTATCCATAATTATATTTTAGAAAATATATTTAATGAGATAAAATCTAGAACTAACATAAATTTAAGATCTTTAAGATACAACTAAAATCACAGTTGAAAAATAGAGTGTTTAGAAATCCTTTATTAATAACCCTCCTCTGCTACCAAATGTTGGTTGCAGTGGACACTCAAGAGGGGGGGGGGTGAATTGAGTTCCAATTAAAATTTCTGTTCAAAACTTTATGATTAAAATCCCTGAAATTAGACAAAAATTAAATAGTAGTGAATTTATAAAAATTGTAAGTTTTCAATTAGTTTCTCAAGAGATTGATTATTTCTTAGTTAACTCAATCTGAGGATTAATTATCTTTTGAAACTAACTTACTGGCTAATAAAAGTTATAAAAACTTTCTATTCTAACTATCAGAGTTACTTTAAAATAGATTTATATTTAATGTACTTAATCGGGAAATAGAAAATATACTTTAAACTTAAATAAGATGCACAATAGATTTAACCAAGAGGTTCAGTCTCAAGATGATACTTAGTCCTCTCAACAGTTAATATAAAACTTTGATCCACACCCTCGATCGGGGTTAATAATAGTACAAGGACTTCCTAGGTACTAAGACCTCTACTACAGTTCTACGTGGGAAAACAAAAACAATAGCACGCAAGCTATCCAAGTTACACTAGACCTCTACCAAAATTCATAGTGGGAACTAAATGAATTCAGAAAGTTTGAGTGAGGATTTTAGATATCCTCCAGTTATCCTCAGGAGTCAGTGTGTGTCTAAGATGAATAGAATCACACGGAGTACTTGAAAAGTAAATAAGCAAATCACAATAGAGATAAAAAGATATGTGATGGGTTTAGAAGGATCTGTGTGATGGAAATGCAGATCTAGACTCCTTTTGAATTGAGAATATGTTTTTTTAGTCCTTATATGAATTTTTCTAAGAAAAAGAGTGTCGTAGTTATGTTCCTTTACTTCCTTGTATTGAACTTTTTCTCGAGGTTGCAGTAGTCTTTGCAGTACTACAGTGTCCCTAAACTTCCAGCAAAACTTCTTCTCTTCATTAAGCTCTGGTGCACATGTTCTTTCTGTATCAGATGCGTATCTTTGTATATCACCACCCCCAGTAGCTTTTTCACTTCTTTTCCACACTCTTTTCTGCATGGCTTTTGTCTTTCCTTTTATAGCTCAAGTGGTCCGACAAAAAGCATGATTGATTCTGCAGGTATGAGGTACGATTCTCTGAAATTCACAAGACATTATTTAATTAATATCAATTTCATTAAAAGAACCAAATATGATCGTTATTAATAAACAAACATAAGTAGGGTTTAGAGAAATGCTGACTAGTTTCCATCGGTAGATCTCTCCATTAGTGAGCATGTAATGGTGGACTTGAGTCAATATGTATTTGAGTCGGTAGCTGTTAATCTTTATAAAAATAGATCTATATATCGGTAGCTCTTTTGTACTTGTGGAATTCTTGTATCGGTAGACTTTATAGTGGTAGCCTTCTCTCTGTATCAGCAGACTTGTATCGGTAGCTGTCTGCCTATATCAGCAGATTTGTATCAGTAGCTGTCTGTCTATATCAGTGGCTGTGTATTTGTATCGATAGACATCATATCATTAGCTGTGTACCAGTGAAATTTTTTCATTGGAAACTTGGTCTATTAGTGACCTTTACTTATCAGTAGACTATGTACCGATAGGTCTGTATGTCTCTTTGTATCAGTAGCTTGTATCAGTAGGTTTGTATCAGTGACTCAATAACTTAATATTTATCTGTTCTATGAAAATCATATTCATATTGAGTTAGTAACATTTCTAAACAAGTATAAACATAGATAACCATTGATGTACAAATTCCAATGATACATTTGATATTAATTTAATAATATGATTCCATAGTTTGAAAGAATAATTAATATAAAGATAATCATTATTTGGGATTATCAAAGCATATTGAAACATAAATGAGATTATCAAAACAGGTGAGGTCAACATATAGTTCACTAATTTGGACCTATACCAATGGTTTTGGACATACCATTGGTATAGGTCCACCCTATACAAAAAGTTTGTCCAAAACCATTGGTATAGGTCCCAAAATCAAATAACCTATACCAACGGTTCTCAAAACTATTGGTATAGGTCTATACCACTGGTTTTGAGAACCACTGGTATAGATACATGTATTTTTAATGGAATCTTCTTAAAAAAGACATTAAATAAATCAAAATTTAAAATACGTATGATAATATATATATATATGTATATATATATTTATGAAATTATTTTTACAAAATTATGTTAGGTTAGTGGTTAGGTCATTCAATCACAAACAGGAGGTGCTGGGATCAAAACAAACCAAATTATTATTTTTTGAATTACATATACCAATAGTTTATGGAACCGTTGGTATAGATTTTCATATTACTTATACCAATTGTTTTCAAAACCATTGATATAGGTCTATACCAATGGTTTTCCCAAAACTGTTGGTATATACCTATCCCCACGACTTACTTGGCAACAGTTCTCCAAACCATTGGTATTGCCTATACCAACGGGTTGGAGGCCTATACCAACTATTCCAAACCATCGGTATATGGTATTTTTCCAGTAGTGTATGACCTTATTATGATTTAATTGGTTATAAATGTAAAATAAGTTTAGTTTTATATGAAATTCATTAGTTAACTTCTAAAGTGCACAACTAGACCCATGTTGGTCATTGGGGGCATGTGTCAGATGAGATGACCTGTTTGGTGCTTGTATTTTATGTAAAATAAGAAATTTCAATTAGGTTTCATTTTGATGAACCTAGGTTGTCTTAGAGGGACCCTTGTAGGTCACCTTATCTATTAAACAAAATTTAGATTCAAAATTTCCTATTTATGATGGGATTTCTAAACATGTTTAATGATTAAATAATACGTTTTATGATACTTTTCCTATTTTTATTTGAGATGATGGATGAAAATTAAGTGCCAAGTGATTTCATTTTAAAAAGGGTACTTGATGTTTTGTTTTAAATCTTCAAATGTTTAATGTTTAAATGTGAATAAATGTAAAGGGTTTAGAAATGGAACCCTAGGTGGTGTATTTTTTTTGAAAACCCTCTTGTATGGGTAGTTTAATATTGTATTGAGTTTTCCTTGGAATGGAATCATAAGTGTTTTCTATGAGATTTCTCTTTTCTAAAAATGACATTTTTTGGTAGGATTTTGAGCCTGGTGACTTTACTATTCAGCATGAACTCATTATGGTCTGAAATTTTGTGTATTTATAAGGGGATAGTTTGAGGTTGGTAGTGCCCTTATTGTTTAAATTCCTTGCTATTCTTCTGTGTTTTTGACTTTTGGTTCCATTTGGGTGCCATTTTCCCTCATATGACTATTAGTTTTCAATGAAACCCTTGTTCATATGGGTGTTAATTGTTTACTTGTCTTTTATTATGGGCGTAAGCATTGATCAATACTCTTTTTTAGATGGTTAGACATGCCTCAGGTATGGTCGACCAATTTTTAGGTCGCTTGAACATTTATTTTCTTGAGAGATGGATGAGCTGGTATGGAGTCCTCTAGGTTAATATTCATATAGGGTATTATGAATTTGGGATATATATCTTTTATAAACCATCTGATACTTAAATTCATAGGTATGATAAGAATATTGGTAGCATTAAGATGTTACATTTCCTCCTATCACTTTGGGGTAATATGTGTTGATATATCCGGTACCATCGAGTGTTAAATGATGTGACAAACTAGTTGAGTTCAGATAAGTTGTAGAGCCTTGTGTTGTTGAGTATGGTGTCAGGACATCCCCATAGTAGAGTGACCTAGAATTAAAGAATCATGTTTTCCCTAATGATCAGGAGGAATTTTAAGATTATCGAGTGTTTTGACATGCTGATCAGTTTGGTTTTGGATCTCTTTACAAATTCTATTACATAATGAGCATTACTTGGTAGAGTATCACACTTATGTTTAAGGTAAATCTGACCTAGTGTACTTATGAGTTTCTAGTCTATCTCTTCCTTCAATGACTAGGACACTCCTAAGGTGGGGGGCATTGTGTTGGTTTGGGTTAAATGTGGCCTTCTATGTTGAAGGAGCACAATAGAAAATGACTATTTAGAAATGGTCAGTTTTTCATGAACTCCTTTGGGCTGGTGAGTTTTGTAAATGTTGGTTCTTTCTTGGCAGAATGACGTTGATGAGGTTAATTGTGCATGAAACTAATGAGATACACCATTGTTCCAATATGAACTTCAGTTGTTAGGTTTAACCGATCATGGAATTACTTGAGTGGTGAAGGAATTAGGGTTTAGTTAATGGTGCTGCATTAGAAAGTGAATCTGATTTGTCTCATAAGAAGTTGAAAATTTGTGGTTTGACTATTCTTCTTTATAGTAATTCAGGATGATAAACTGGAAACCATTCAATCCTCTTAGTGTACTCTTCTTAAGATATGGGCATGTCCCCTATTTTTTGCCACGAATGATGTACTAAGAGAGTGCTGGTCATACACCATGAAAAATATTTAAACGTTGTTGGTCTTAGTAAGTTGTATTTTCTATGTTGCATGTGAATCATGGTTCTTATTGAGGCATGGTGGTTATGAGTGATCCTTGGGTTTCTATGAAGGAAGGCCTTGGATGCGATCTTGACCACTAGACATTTCTTTTGATGTGACCACAAGGGGGATGCTACTCTGGGATCATTCAATTATTGGATGTGGGCATTTTTGCCTTATACTAATGTCTATTTTCATAAAATGGTATTTTGACTACCTTGGGTTAGTTACTTGGACTCCAGTTCAATAAATTTGAGGTTACTTTGGTTTTTTGGTCGGGATCAGAGGTGATGTTAAAATGGATGGTAATTCTAGTGTTTTGGATCTTGGTTACACCCTTTGTCATGCTAAGACATGAGTGTTTAAATGTTCAGGTGGTATTATGACTAAAGAACAACCTCAAAAGTTTGGATAAACACCAATGAATGTTCTTTTTGTAAACACAATGTTCCTTAGGATAAGGAATTGTAGTTCAATTTGAAATACGCTATCCATCTAAGCCAAGCTTTCTTGAAAATTTCCAGCCAGAGTTGGCTCGACTCAAGGTTATTCTTGTTTAATATTTACGGCAAGTGAAATAAACTTTTTATGGTACGTCTTTAGGTAAAGACAAGCATGGTTTGTGTCATCCAAGTATTTTCATGAGAAGCTGGTTCAGCTTAGGTAAATGAGGTTGGTGGGGAATCAATTTCTTGATTGTATTGAAATCACACCAATAGAATTGTTAAAATGATTAAGGTAAATCTTTGAAAGGCAATTACGATGGTAGGAATTGATGTGTATTGGGATTTACATTCTTCAATGTTAAAGACAAAGGTTGAAAGTTCCTTTGGAAATATATTTAATGAGACAATGACATGATCAGGTCTCTAGATAAATAGTTATGGTTAAGTTTTATCTCTGCGTTTTGGTTGGAAAATGTG
Organism: Viscum album; assembly: GCA_963277665.1. Classification (NCBI taxonomy): domain Eukaryota; kingdom Viridiplantae; phylum Streptophyta; class Magnoliopsida; order Santalales; family Viscaceae; genus Viscum; species Viscum album. Next base: position 347,421,710 of record OY728141.1, read on the forward strand.
AATTGGATCAAGTTTTGATGGCTTATGTATAGCGTGTTTAAATATATGCTTAAAGTTGTATTGGGTGTTTGGATAAAAACATGGCTATTTGAACAAAGAATTTGGAACTTTTTAGGTTAGGTGATGTTTATGTTATTCCCAAAGGATTCTTAGGGATGATAAATTTTAAGGTGGGAATATTGTAATGTCTTTTGTTTTAAACCAGATGAAAATCCAATAGAATTTGAACTTTTTCATTTAATAGATGGTCCATTTTTGAAACCAAGATTCAGAAAATATTTCCCAATTTTGGAACACTTCAACGTGTTATTTTTGAACTTAGGTGAAGGTATGATAGATCATTTAGAGGTCTCGTTGATTTTTGGGAGTGCTTAGGCTAGAATTTTCAAATTTGAATGATCTGTAGAGGGCACAAGGTTCATTAGAAATCGTGCATCCCTCAGTAGCTAACCGTGTGACCTAAAATAGGTGGGAAGAAGGTATTGTAAGGGTTACACTTTGTTTACTATACTATGTGCCTAAGTTTCATGGTCACTGGCAAGAGGTAGTACCTAATAACTATTCACCATACGTTTGGTGCATGGTTTCCAAACTGTGCATCCATCTCGCATGGTGTTCTATAGGTGCCCAGTAAAGGGCCCACAGTTTTGAAAACCATGTGGACCTAACCCAGCATAGTATCCTGCGTTTTAAAATGAGATTAATTAATTAAAAAAATTAATAGAAAATTAAATTTAATGATTATGAATGACAAATAAAAATAAATAATAATAATAATAATAATAGTAGTATTCCTAATAATATCATCATTTTGTTATTATTATTATTAGGTTATGTTTCAAGTGAACCCAAAGGGTTCCCCTCCTTACCCACTACGTGTGACACCTTCCCCCTCTCATCTCAAGACTGTGTGATTCATCCCACATGGATCCTTCTACGTGCACCAATTTCATCTGATTTTTTCATGGTTTATCTTTAATTCATCAAGGAATGGTTCGTATATCCATTATACTCCCTCTCTAGGGATGATTTATCCTTCCCCATTTTCCTATCTTTTTCTATCGAACCTAGGGTTTGGGACAATCTGTTTTTCTGTTATTTCTTCCAGTGTTAGGGAGTATGGTGCGTCTCTTAGGATATCCTTATGCAGGTTTCATTTTTTTTCACTAAAGGAGAGGAATTTCAGATCATTTGGGTGTTGTTTCCACTTGATGTAAGGTTTTCACATCCTGTTGTTTGGTTTTTCATATTTTATTTAGGGTTTTTAAGTGGTTTTGAGTCCATAGATTGATTTATAGTGCATTATGTTTTCCCCTGAGGAGGGTTCAAGTCACCAAAGTCAAAGGGGGCTCAATACGTATGGATATGTAAGAATATTTATATGTATGTTCCCCCATTATATGTATATTTACCCCTGGTATTGAATATATATATATGGGTCTAGGTGTGATTTCATATAATATGAAAACATTAAATGCGCATGAGTGTTTATGTGTATATGTATATATGAGCATTTATGTAAGGATCCCGTTACACATATTCATGGACATGTGAATATGTGCATAGGGGATATGTGTCCTTCTGTGTTAGTGAATGTGAATATGCTCAGAGGTGGGTAAGAGTAGCTTTGAGTGGTCACTGATAAAATTTTAAAGTGACAAAGTGTTTGACATGGTTCCTCTGTGAGGTAGGATCCCTATCCATGACCTTTTAAATTTAATAATTCTTTAACTGAATTTTTAAATCACTTGAATTATGATTTCCTTTGATAAATTGAACTACTAACTATGGATGAAATTCTTAAATATGATAAATGATTTGTTTGATGAACAAATTTGTGTTTTTATAATAAAAACCCTCCCACATAGGTGTGCAGTCTTCAAACATGAAAAATTTGTGATTAGTGTATTTAAATCATTCTTTGGATTAATGCTTTAGATTAATTCTTTAGATTAATTATTTGGATGGTTATCTATTTTCTTTTTTCCTTGAGTAGTGAAATGGATTTTTTTAGGGTTTGCGTACTAAGAACCTACTGTTTTGTACTTTGATTACATGAATGTACTCTTATTATATATTGTTCATTGTTCTACATGGCTATAATATAGTAATGTACTGGAATATTTGTTACATTAATAAGGTCATGGAAGATTCCTAATATGATGAGAACCTTGAAATGCTATAACAATATTCTTAAATAAAGTTCTACGGTTGGATGACATATTATGATAGGACACATAGTATATAGACCGTCATGTGCGAGTACCCGTAAGAAGACGAGGCTCTCTATCATGGAGTTCAAACTTGGTAATATCTAAGATGAGAGATTATGAGAACAGACCCACCAGTAAAAATTCTTCATGTCTTGGTCTCATCAGACATTACTATCTACGAGCATGTGTAATGGTCCTTAGACTGGAAGATTATCATTAACTCATGTCATGACTCACACACTTATATTTGCTAACTAAATCCCTAACAAAGATAGTTGGTGGGAAGTAGGGTACGTTGGGTGTGTCACGAATGACATGTTGTTAATGGATAAGTTGAGGAAGGATTTGTCTCTTCCATTTATGGAAGTTGATATCTCGGCCCTTCGATTGAAATAGAACTGTCGCATGAAATTCCATGGCCATAGTGAAACGACGAGTTTATTTTTGGTAGTCAAAGAATGAAGGATCAAGCATATAGGTTTATGACACTTCCATGAAACCTGATTGATGAGATATTGAGACAAAGGGATTAAATTAAATCGTAAGCATTCGTATGAGGTGACACGTCAATGTGGCATCAACTTCTTTATCTTGGGGTTCCTTGAACCGTTGCTAGATAGTAATCTTAGACATTAGACAAGCCTGCCTAATGGCAACGAGAAGGAGGCCTAGAGGGTCACACACTAAGTGTATTCAAGTATATCAAGTAGCATAAATATTATTCTCATACGTGGTTTAATAATTATTCAAGGGAGCCTAAATCGTTTTAATGTTGGAGGAAGAATAAAACAAAAACAAGTACACGCTGTGTATTAATGATTACACACCGTGTAGTTTTTATTTTTGAAAAACAAGTACATGCCATGTATTAATGATTACACGCCGTATAGTTTTCAATGAAAAACAAGTACACACTGTGTATTTATGATTACACGCCACATAGTTTTTCCATTTGGGATTTTGAGGAAATAATATCATTTTGTTAAATGATATTTATTATAATCAGTGTGGGCACATGCCAAGGAATTAATGACTTGACATGGGGTTTTAAAAGAGTTAATGAAATAAATAAATCACGTAACACATTTATTTATTGTCATAACTTTACAACCTCAAACCTGATTATAAATATCCTCACAACCCGAACTCCTTTCCTAAGAGAATCATTGTGCACAACAATTCTGGAGAATTCTCTCAAGACCAAAGGAACTCTATCCTCCAAGAACACTCTCTAGACCGAGAGAGATCCGCCTCCATTGGATCAATACAATCTAAGGCGGACAACGAAAGCAAAGGTCTCTCCACGCTAGCACCCATAAAATCCTTTAGCAATGTCTAGAGATACGTGGTGCACGTTTGGATCACTGCTAGAGAAAGTATACCCTTAGCTTCTACGACGCAATGACATATCACATCGTAATATGATCAGAAATATCAATGAAGAAAGAACACAAAAAGTTACTTCTTTTCAATTGATTAAATTAATTATAGTCAACCTGTAACGATCTTAGTTTGTGGTTTCGTGACTTTCCTTTTCTTTGTCTATTTCTATGATTCGATCCATGGAGACTGGAATTTATCGTCGTATTGATCCCAGATTGATCATTGTTAATGACAAAAATCCAAGTGGGGGCATCCACCCACGAGCTTCAACTGCGCCTGGAACCTTAAATTGGTATCAGGGGGAGGTTACAATGTTGATTATAGTTATTTAATTTTCGTTGATAATTTACACATTTATATCTGATTCAAATTGTGATAAATCGTTCTATTAAACTGAATGAATGAGATCTGTTCTTCCTCCCTCATTTCTTGATTCACATCACAGAAATGAACTTTTAATTTTAATTTTGATTAAAATAAAAATTAGGAACTTATTCAGAGGAGCCACTCTTTCTGTCTGTACATCACGGGAATACATGGCCTGTAATTAAAACTACACACAATCTACTTAGGTTCAACGAACCAGTACTATTCCTCCAAACCACACCGTGTGAATTGAGTATACCTGAGTTTTATTACACCGTGTTGACAAAAAATGAACGGCACGTGGAAGCAGAATACACGACATGTATGTTGAATCCACACACCATGTAGTTCGATCTGGACTAAGTGAAACCATGTACAAGGAGAAGCCGTGTTCTGTGTACACGAGATTTCCATACCGGTAACCACATAACAAGGAAGTACACGCCGTGTTAGATTAATCTACACGAAGTCCACTCCAAAATTTCCAAAGTAGAGAAAACATGCCAAATCCCCCAGTGTGTACTTTGGATAAAGGGTGAAGAGAAATACAAGCCATGTAAATATAAACTACACATCGTGTACTTTCCAGAAATGGAATTTCACCAGGTTTCCTCCAAAATTATAAAGACCTATACAAGGGATATGATGAGAAGACTCTCAAGAAAATTCAGAAAGGAATTTAAGATAAAGAATTAATTAATTATAAGACAATAATTAATTAATTTCAAGTGTGACTTATCTTAAATTTTAGAACGATTAAAAGAATTTGAATTATAAATATGGGTAAATTTCATTGCTTGATAGGGATGATCATGAGCTAGACCAAATACCCTTTTTATGTGTGTATGTTTTCATTTAAATTTGTTTAATTTAAACTCATTGTACTGCGAGCCTTATTCCAATAAAATGTTGGGCCTGCATGACCATAGTTTCTTTAATTTAAATCTCATGTAATGGAGGATCTCCCAAGCCAGAGGAGACAGTTCAAAATACAAAGCTTAGGCAAAACCAACACAAGAAGATACAAAGGTGGACAGGTGAGAGCTGCAAAACACAAACCATTGGGTTCAAGGTGTTTTTCCCTAGGTCTAGGTTATCTTATCAAACCACTAGATAAGCTAACCAATAGAATATCATGATAATGCCATCTTATTTTTTTTCTGTCTGATTGCATGGTTTATTTATTATTCATGCGTTGTCGCGATCACATAGTTAATGAAATAAACAAGCATGAAAAGATAGAATAAAATAAAAACCGGACTATGCATAAACATTATTAGAACATGGTTAATCACTTAAGCAAGAATCACTTAATATTAACAAGCATGTGATAATGTGAAACTACGCATAAAGGATTAAAATCACTCAATACCATATTAAGTCATACCAAGCCTTCCATTACATGATTAAGGGAAATACTCAATAAAACTATGTGTTTGACCAACACTTGTTGGGACACTAACTTTTATAAATGAAGCCCTTATGAAAGGTTTCAGGTTGACTTAACCATATTACATCAAGAGGAGTATCCCTTGATAAACTTGGTGTAATATTAGGGGCAATTGTTGAGGAAATCCATGTCAGGATTTCAGGATTGGGGAGTCCACTCAATAGATCAAGGAACTATAATCTCATAGTTGTCAAAGACCTTCCTACATAAATACCTTCAAATAGCTTGACCAACCCTTTTTGGGGTTATGCGAAGGGAAATATGGATCCTTGCCACTAGAATGTCAAAGAAACTATACATTCTAGTTTCAATGGTGAGGGACATTGGGACCTGATAAAATAGTGGGAGAAATAATAAAAATTTATTATTTATCAGAAAATGCAATTGAATAAGTACTGATAAATCCACTCTTTTAATTTGTAGAATCAAAATAACAAACTTTTCAACCACATTTTCTCTGTGATCAATTTTAGATAAAGAAAATATCCTCATTGGTAGTAAATTTCAAGAATGATTTAGGTGCCTTTAGGTTATCCTATTACATGAATGAAAGTTTTACATGCTGGAGTCCTCACTTCCTGATTCTCCTACCCAAGGGGCGAGTGATGAAGATTTCCTAGTCTATGATCAACATTTGAACGATGCACTCGATGTTCAATGTTTGATGCTATCATCAATGTCTAGTGATATCATGAAGTATCATGAAGATATGGATTCCTATAGAATGCTTGAGCACCTCCATGGTCTATACCAGGAGAGAGAAATATAGGAAATGTTTGAGATCTCCAAGGCTATATTCCATAGCATGCTTGGAGAGGGTGCCCCAGTTGGGCCTCATATAGTCAATCTCATTAGAAACATCGATCACTTGGAGGTTCTAGGGTTTTAAGTCCCCGAAGAACTGGGTAATGATATCATTCTTGCATCACTTCCACAGAGTTTCTCAAACTTTATTGTGAACTTCAACATGGATAACATTGAGAAGTCTCTGTTTGATATTCTTATCCTCTTTTTCCAAGTGGACGATTACATGAAGTGTGAAAATCATTCTGTCCTCATGGTGAATAAAAGGAAAGGGAAGGATAATATCTTTGAGCCCAAAGCTTCTTCAAGGCCTTCCAAGAAAAAGAAGATCAAAGGGGAGGCAAGAGAACATGAGGCTATTTGTTTCGTATGTGGAAAGAAGGGCCACTGGAAGAAAAGTTGCACCCAACAAGGAAGAAAGGGGAAGCTTCAAGTGAATTTGTTATCAAATGAAATCTATCTATTTATACCAATTTTTTATTAGATAAATCTTATGGTGCTCACATCTATATCCAAATACAGTAACCATGTAGATTTAGAAAGATTGACTGAGGTGTGGTGGATCTACGAGCAGCCAACGGAGCCAGACTCGCTGCTATAACTGTTGGAGACTACCACCTCACACTGCCTACTGGGATGGTCTTGGTTTGGAAAGGATGTCATTATGTAACCTCTGTAACCAAAAACATTCTTTCAGTATCCGTATTAGATACTGATGGATTCATCTTCAAGTTTGGAAGTGGATGTTCCTACTTTTATAAAGATAGCATTTTTTTGGTAGGGAACATTTATATAACAACCTTTATGTGTTAGAATACACAAACCAAGTAATGGAAATAGATGACAAAGTTAATTCACATGACTCATACCACACCCAACTTTTGCATCACCAACTAGATCATGTCAATGAGAAAAGTTTGACAAAATTACATCAAGATGGGTATTTCGATTCTTTTCAACTAAAACCACTTGGTGTACGTCATGTGTGTCTACAAGAAAAAATGACCTAAGCCCCCTTTAGTGGGAAAGGTGAAATGGCTAAAGAGCTTCTAGAATTAGTTCACACAGATGTGTGTGGACCATTTCCAGTTGAAGTAAGGGGTGGGTTTTTGTACTTTATAACTTTTACTGATGATTTTAGTAGATATGGATATATTTACTTAATTAGGTATAAGTAATATTTTTTTGATCGGTTCAAAGAATAAAATAACCAAGTTGATAACCATCTTGGTAAGAATATTAAGAAACTCTTCTCATATAGAGGATGAGAATATCTTAATCAGGACATCATTGATTTCTTACGGGAGTTTGGGATTCTATCTCAACTCACTCCTCATTACATGCCTCAGTGGAATGGCGTAAGTTAATGGAGGAACCACACCTTGTTGGACATAGTGATATCAATGATGAGTCATGTGAGTCTTCCATTATCCTTTTGGGGATATTTAATACAAAAATCAGAACAAATACTAAACAATGTACCAACTAAATTGATAAATGGTATTGCATATGAGTTATAGAGTGGACACAAATCCATGTTATCTAATTTACATGTGTGGGGTAGCGAAGAATTTGTTAAGTCCTCTTCAGGTAACAAACTTGCACCTTGAGGCAAAAAGTGTATCTTTATAGGATATACCATGGAAACGAGGGGTTATTACATATACAACACCTCAGACAAAAAGGTTATAGTGTCAAGACATTCCAGATTCCTTGAGAGGGAGCACATGTCTAAAAGAGATATTGGGAGCGAGATAGACTTCAATGAAGTCAAGGATCAAGATACATATAAGTTGGTACAAGAACAGATTCCACAAATCCCCATGGATGAACAATCTATTCCAGAGACATAAGAACTGCGTAGGAGCACGAGAGAGGTAAGAGAACCAGAACAATATGGTTTTCTGGTCACCAAGGATGGTGACTCATTATTGGTTTCCAATGATGATCCTCTTACCTAAAAGGAAGTAGTTGAAGGCACAGATGCTGCCAAGTGGAAAGAATCCATCAATTCTGAAATGGATTCCATGTACCAAAACCAAGTCTGGATTTTGGTAGATCCTCCAGTTGATGTAAATCATGTTGCTAAAAAATGGGTATTCAAGAAGAAACTGGACATGGAGGGGAAATTCAGCACCTATAAGGCACGAATGGTTGCAAAAGGTTTTAGAAAACGTCAAGTAATTGACTATGATTAAACCTTTTCACTGGTTGCGATGCTAAAATCCATCAGAATCCTATTGGCCATTTCTTCTTACCATGACTATGAAATTTGGAAAATGAATGTCAAAATAGCATTCCTTAATAGGAACCTCTAGGAAGATGTCTGCATGACACAACCTGAAGGGTTTGTGACTCCAAAGGATGCCGACAAGGTATGCAAGTTGCAAAAATCCATTTTTGGATTAAATCAAGCATAAAGGTCATAGAACTTTCGTTTTGATGAAGCCATAATAGAATTTGGATTTGTTAAGAATGAATGTGAGCCTTGGGTCTACAAAAGGTTTAGTGGAAGTGCAGTTGTTTTCCTAATAGTATATGTTGATGACATATTACTAATTGGAAATGAAGTACCTATCTTACAGTCAGTTAAGGAATGGTTGGATAAATGCTTCTCTATGAAAGACTTGGGTGATGCAGAATATATTCTTGGGATAAAGATCCATCGTGATAAATCTAAGAGAATGTTGAGCCTATGTCAAAGTATATACATTGAAAAGATATTGAAGAGATTCAGTATGGAAAAGTCTAAGAGGGGATTGTTTCCAGTGTCACATGGAATCCATATTTCCAAGAAAATGTGTCCTCAGACACATGAGGAAAGAAAGAAATGGCAAGGATCATTTATGCATCTGTGATTGGGTCAGTCATGTATTCCGTGATATTTACAAGGCTAGATGTTTCTCATGCATTAAGTGTGGTTGGGAGATATCAAACTAATCCAAGAGACCTCCATTGGATGGCAGTCACGACTATCTTTAAGTATCTGAGGCGTACTAAGGATATGTTCCATGTTTATGGAGGAGATGCGGAACTAGTCATCAGAGGACATGTAGATGCTAGTTTCCAGACTGATCAAGATGACATGAAGTCGCAGACTGGATAATACTACAGTGGTGGAACTTGAAAAAGATCCAAAGTAAGGCATGGTTGCAGATTCTACAATAGAGAATGAGTATATCGCAGATTCCGAGGTAGCTAAAGAAGCAGTATGGATGCGAAGCTTCATCCAAGAGATGAATGTAGTACCTAGCAGTAAAGATCCCATCACACTCTATTGTGATAATACTACCATAGTGGCATTTGAAAAAGAGCCAAGGTCACTTCAGTGGACAAAGCACATACTTTGTAAGTATCATCACTTGAGGGATTTTTCTCAGAGAGGTGAAGTTGCAGTGAGCAGTATTTCCACAGAAGACAACGTGGCAGACCCCTTGACTAAAGCTTTGACTTAGAAGAAAAATGATCATCATGTGAGGTCTAGTGGACTAAAAGTCATAGGTAGTTGGCTCTAGTATAAGTGGGATTTTTTTAGTGTTGGTTTCCTAAGAACCAACTATTTTTTACTTTGATTACATGAATTTACTCTTATTATATATTGTTCATTGTTCTGCATGACTATAAAATAATAATGTTATGGAATATTTTTTGCATTAATATGGTCATGGTAGATCCCCGCTATGATGAGAACCTTGAAATGATATAACAATATTCTTAAATAAATTTCTATGGTTGGATGAAATAATATTATTGGAAACATAGTATACAGACTATCATGTGCGAGTACTCATAAGAAGAAGAGACTCTCTCTCATAGTGTTCGCACTTGGTAATCTCTTAGATGGGAGATTATGAGAACAGACCTACCAGTAGTAATTTCGCATGTATTGGTGTCATAAAAAATTACTATCTACGAGTGTGTGTAATGGTACTTAGACTAAAAGGTTATCATTAACTAATTTCATGACTCACGCACTTAGATTTGCTGACGAAAACCGTCAGAAAGATAGTTGGCGGGAAGTATGGTACATTGGGTGCATCACAAATTACATGTTGTTAATGGATAAGTCAAGGAAGGATTTGTCTCTTCCATTTATGGAAGTTGATTTCTCTTCCCTTTGATTGAAATAGAATTGTCACATGAAATTCCTTGGCCATGGTGAAACGACAATTATATTTCCGGTAGTCAAAGAACGACGGATCAAGCATATAGGTTTTTGAAACTTCCATGAAACCTTCTTGATGAGATATTGAGACAGAGGGATTAAATTACACGGTAAGAATTCATATGAGGTGACACGTCAATGCGACATCAACTTATTTCTCTTGGGTGACTTAACCCATTGCTAGATAGTAATCTTGGACTTTAGGAAATCCCTCCTAATGCCAATGATAAAGAGGCCTAGAGGGTTACACACTAAGTGTATTCAAGTATCTCAAGTAGAATAAAGATTATTCCCATACGTGGTTTAATAATTATTCAAGGAATACTAAATCATTTTAAAGTTGGAGGAAGAATAAAATGGAAACAAGTACATGCCGTGTATTAATGATTACATGCCGTGTAGTTTTTATTTTTGAAAAACAAGTACACACCGTGTATTAATGATTACACGCCGTGTAGTTTTCAATGAAAAAAAGTACACGCCATATATTTATGATTACACGCCGTGTGGTTTTTCTAGTCGGGATTTTGAGGAAATAATATCATTTTATTAAATGATATTTATTATAATAAGTGTGGGTGCATGTCAATGCATTAGTGACTTGAAATGGAATTTTAAAAGAGTTAATGAAATAAATAAAATGCGTAACATGTTTATTTATTTTCATAACTTTACAACATCAAACCTGATTATAAATATCCTCACAACCCCAACTCCTTTCCTAAGAGAATCGTTGTGCACATCAATTATGGATAATTATATCAAGACCAAAAGAACTCCATCCCCCAAGAACACTCTCAAGACCAAGAGAGATCCGCCTCCATTGGATCAAGACAATCTAAGGTAGACAACATAAGAAAAGGTCTTTCCACGATAGCACCCGAAGAATCCTTTGGTGACGTACAGAGATACGTGGTGCACATGTAGATCACCGCTAGAGGAATTCTACCTTTGGATTCTACGACGCAATGACATATCACATCAGAACGTGATCAGAAATATCAATGAAGAAAGAACACAAAAAGGTAATTCTTTTCAATTGATTAAATTAATTATAATCAACCTGTAATGATCTAACTTTGTGGTTCCAGGACTCCTTTTCTTTGTCTATTTCTGTGATTAGATCCATGGAGACTAGTGTTTATCATTGTATTGATCCCGGATTGATCATTATTAATGACAAAAGGCCAAGTGGGCACATCCACCCACGAGCTTCTTCTGCGCTTGGAACCTTTAATATGTAGGTATTTGGTGTGTTTAATTTCAATGACCCTAAATTGTATCAACGAAAATTCCTTTCTTATAATTATTTAATATGGTATAAATCATATAAAATATCATATAGAAAATAATAAAAACATTATTAATGAAGAATGAATGAAATAAGATGTATTTCTAAAAGTTAAGGAGCCTATACCAATGAAATAGTAACATGACTTTTGGAATAGTAATGTGACCCTTTTGAATAGTAAACGACAAATAGAATAGTAACATCACCTATGAATTCATAAACAAAATTTGGGTATTTTATAAATGAAAATATGATATATATATCTTATAATAAGTAGATAAATATTCCAAAGATGATAAATTCAGTGTTGGTATTTTTGTGAATTATAAATATTTAATCATAATTTTATAATTAATATAATTATTTAAAAGAAAATTTATTTTCCTAAAATTTATTTATAAATTAATATTTTGTTTTCTTATGATTTTAATATAATTTTATGAGACCTTATTTAATTTTTCAAAGTGTTTTAAAATCAATTATAATTTTAAAATCTATAGTTTTTGAGTAAATGATGATTTTAATTAAAAATTAAATTTATCATATTTATAAAATTATGTTCATAAAATGTAGTTCAATTTAGAATTCTAAATATCATAAAAATGGTCATAGGGAATTTTGTGATTTTTTTGAAACACTTGATTTTTTTGAATTGTAAAACATGATAATTTATGGTATATGTACTTTATATATTGAATACATTATTACTTGATTCATGGATGATGTAAGAACCATAATATCAAACTAGCCTTCATTATTTTGATATATTTTGGTGATAATTAGCAATCTATTCATAGTCTTGATCCAAAATAATAAACTAATGATTAAAATAATGGGAAAACACCCCTCTCTACTATAAATACCACCACTAACCACATCTTCTCCTCATACATAAAAATCTTTGAGACTTGTAAAAATTCTTCCCAATACTATTCCAAATCCCCTCCCCCATGTCTATGATCTCTTATTATCATAAAAATACCAAAACCTTTTCTATAATGATGTTCTCAAGGAGGATGAATTCAAGAGGTAAATTCATCTTTTTTTAATTTCTTTTCAAGTTCTTTTATTTACTTTTTCAATTATCACCTATCCTAATCCTAATGTAATGATAAATATAGTAACTTTCCTATACTAAAATCTTATTATGTTAATGGAATAATCCATCATAAATACCCATTTTCCTCTCCTTTTGTTCTAAAAATGAAATCATCTCCCAAGATGTGTCAATTTACTAACACTTTGGATGATGCACTTTTATTTTCCTTTAACACCTTGAATACTGGTCATAAAACCATTTTTAATGATTTAAATAATATTTTAAAATTTATGTTAAAATCTATTTTATGTTCTGGAAGTATTATTTATAAATAATAGTAAATGATAAAACACAACCAGTTCCTTGTGACTGAAAACCGCCAAATTTAACCTAAATAATTATCAATAACTATTTATATTATGATTCATCCTCATACCACATAACCAAATGATTTATAAGACCATTTAACCTTATATATGTTTATTAATAAATTATAACTTCAATTATGGATGTATATTCCCATTTTTATGAACTTCTATATTCATATACAAGCAAACCAATAATAAAAACCATGAAAACGAACGCCCCTGAATGATAAAAGTGTATCTTATCACTCATAAAAAAGGACATAAATGAAACCAATAAAACAGTGATAAATCAAATACAAGTATTTTGTTAATTAATTAATTAATTAATTAATTAATTAATTAATGTATTTAATATGATTATCTAGGACATTAAGATCAAGTGAAGATCCCCTTTCAGACATATGTTAATGGATTATACCTGAAACTCCATTTTTCCTTCGAGTTACTCTTTCTTCCTCCTTACCCCAACTTAATGATTGTTTTTTTAATTATTTTAATTTGTATGTATATGTTCCCAAATCATTTATAAATATCATATAATCCTTCATTTATAGGGAAATACATGTTTTAAAAAGGTTCCATTCTCAATTCTTCCCGATAAGTAAGCCCAATTAAAGGAAACTTCAAGATTTATCACCCATTTTCAACTGCACTATAGAAATTGGTTCAATCACTTTTTTTAATAAAATCACTCATTTTATAATGGAAAACTATCTTGGTTAATTTCTAGTTTTATACAAACAAAAATTCCTTTTCCAAGTCAATCATAGTTTCCTTAAAACCGTACTAAAATGGTTTATTTATAATGTTTTTTAAACACTATTGTTACATGTTTTCACATCATATTGACATAAATTATCATGATCTATGCATATTTTACCTTATTAATGCATATTTATTATTAACATTCTGTATTTCATGGAAACCATTATGATATTCTTTTTTATTATTCCTTTTACATGATTATGATACCAAATTATTTCCATGGGTAACCCTTATGTTTATTTTTGATTTCTTATGTTTGATTCTTCATGTGGCACACATATTAATGAACATGTTATGATGGGTGCACCCAAATAGTTCTCCAATGAATTGGGTAATGTTTATTCTCATGATACATCCTGTGAAATGACCTTGGTGGTTAGCCTTGACTCGTGCTCCCTGTGAAATAGTCTTTGTGGTTTGCCTTGAATTGTGATCTATGTACAACAGTCATGGTGGTTAGACTTGATTTGTGATCCACTATGTGAAATGATCCTTAAAGAATGCTATGTCATGTTTTATGTTCCTATATATATTATGATTCAATATGTTTATTCTTGTTCCATGGATTTTTATGTCATCTTGTTATGCCTTCTAACCCTTGTAATTTACTTTATTGTTATGTTTATTCATATAATGGTAATTTTAGATAATCCATTTGTTCATTTATTACCCAGGTTATCCTATGTATATTCAAGGGCTTAAATGGTGGTATGATCTCATTATGAAGATTATATAAAATAAGTTTTTATTTTAGATTCACGCTTTCTAATTATATATCTAATCTTACAAAGACACTAGAATTTATGATCCTCAGCTTTTAATTTGATGGTTAATTGTGATTAAATTCATGTAATAATACATGTAAAAGGCTAGGGATGGTATATTAATAAACTGAATGGATTTATTTATAAATGGGGATTGAACATCTAGGAAATTTCTTATTTACAATGACACCTCCTAAGTGATCATTGAGTATTATAAATGGATTCTCCTTTTCATAATGAAATTAAATGTGTTGAATTAAATGAAATGTCTTGAACATTATGGAATAACTATTTTAAACGGATGAATTAAATTCCACTTAGTTAGGATGGTTGTACCATTCCTTTTTTATTACGCCTTATAAATTTTTATTTAAATTATAATGGATTAAATGGAATTGAATTTGGAAAATGACATGCATGAGAGGTCTTTTCATCAGGAATTGAATTATATATGTGACCACGAATTTGATAATATTTAATTTTAACTATATAATAGGTTAAAAATTATGTATTATGATATAAATTATTATGTATCTTTATATGGTTATTGAACCCAAGACTCGTGGACAATTATGCTCTCCCGAGTGGTGGGAATGATTATGATCTCCTCGGACTATGATCAGGATGATTAAACTCTACGTACTCAATTATGGGACTTGAGGGTTATTTCATGGAATCTCATTGGTGAGTTATCTTATTATGGGTAAGGAACCCAAGACTCATGGATGATTACACTCTTCTGAGTGGTGGGGATTATTATGATCTTTTTCGACTTTGATCGAGATGATTATGCTTTCCCTCATCATTTATGAGACTTGAGGGGTGTTACATGGAATCTAACTGGTGATTTCATTTATTATGGGTATAGAACCCAAAAATCATGGACGTTTATGCTCTCCCAAGTGTTGGGGATAATTATGATCTCCTCGTCTTATGATTGGGATGGTTACAATCTCCCTGATTAGTTACTAAACTTGAGGGGTGTTGCATGACATATCACTAGTGAGTCCTCTTTATATATCTCTTAAGGGTTAATCCCTTAGGGTTCATTCGAGTTCCAAATGTTGTGACCACCTACGGAATGAGACTCATGGCTCAAAAATTAGACATGATTCACAAGTATGGGCGACATGGAAGCTAACTCAGGGACCTTTCAAAGGATGTCCAAATGTACTCATTGGAATCCTTATTTATAAGATTGTCCATCGGTATATGGTTTCCTTATTTACAGTATTGAACCTCGGTATATGGTATTATTGTTATAGTAATTGGAAGTGAGTATAAGTGAACCTAGGTATAGGATGAGTATCCTCCTATGGTGCCGACCTACTGATATTTATTTATCACACCCTGAATAGGACTCCATTATATTGGAGTACCTGATTATACTTTCTTGTTCACGTGGCTATGGTCCTTGGTTGATTTCTTATGCAGTATTTCTTATACCTGAGGATTTAGGAGCAAAAAACTGAGTTGGATCTTAGGATAATTGTGGAGATCACCTTCTGAGGATTTTAGTACTTTTCTTATTTCATGTATTGTACTATGATGTATGTCAATTATTCTTATTTATCTAACATTACTATAACATGAATGCATTATTTTTATAAATTGGCATTGGACACATTAATCAAGTTGCTATAATAATTTTATTTCAATTTTTTTCTTTCATTTATTTACTTATTCCACTACTATATTCTATTTAGTTATGTCATACCTCTATGATACTATATTTATGATGGTATATTATCCTCGATATCACCTCCTTACACCCTCACAAATATTTGGTAGCCTCTAATGTCTGGGAATACATGCTTGATTCCATGCAACCCACTAGTCTAGATAATGCTATAATGGTGAGTCAGGCCATGAAATTATAATATGATCAAATAGTAGCAAAGGTTTCAAGGAATTTTATCTAGAAATATTTGGTTACCATATTTTTTTGAGAACATTATATATAGGAAATTACATGTTTTTATTTGATTATCAGTATGGATATACTAGTTCTATATTAGGTTCATATCAAATGTAACGAGACGAGAGTTACCTTTTTTATCTATAAAAAGAGGTGTCTATTTTTACTTCGGTGAGTGGGAAATTTAGGCTGGTCATGTAGGAATAATATAGTAAATATTTGATTTTTTCATGGATTAGATAGTATATATTTATCTTGATGGTAGAATAATGCGGTAGGATAATTTTCTTCTAGTGGTAGAACATTTTTAGGATTTCTTTCCTGAATATTTCCATGGTTTACAACCAGAGAGGGAGATCGAGTTCATGATTGAGTTGGTTCAAGGAGTCCATTTTTTATAATTACTTATAGAATAACACTAGTAGATATTCAGGAATTGAAGTTTAATTTGGAAGATCTGGAAGATAATAATTTATATGACCTAGTACATCACCTTGGGGTTATCCTATGATTTTCTCTAAGAAGGATGAATGGAATTTGTGTTTGTGTGTAGACTATTAGAAATTTAACTAGATGATGGTCATGAATCAATATCCCCTTCTAAACATTTATTATCTCCTTGAATATTTGATAGGTTCCATGATATCCTAGAAGATTGAATTAAGATTAGGTTATCATTATCTAAGAGTGAGAGCATCATATATACCTCAGGATTCTTTTAAGAGAAGGTATGGATTGTATAAGTTAATGGTGATTTCGTTTATTCTGATGAATGTACTGGCAGTATTTATAAACTTGATGAATCAAATATATCATGATTTCTTAGATTATTTTTTTGGTGGCCTTCATAAATGAAGTCTTATATACTCGAAGTGTGAAAATGATCATGGATAACATCTTGAAATCACATAGAGTACATTGAGAGAGAATCTTATTTACACCATGATAATCAAATCAAATATCTAGATTAATAAAGTGAACTTATTGGAAAATTTCATCTCTGAGGCTGGAGTTTTAGTGGACCCAAAGAAGTTTGAAGCCACCGAATCTTTGGAGGAACAAAATAATGTTTTTGAAATTCAAATATTTCTATATTTAGTAGGATATTATCAGTTTTTTATATAGGAATTCTCCCGTATGGTAGCACCAATGTCTGGGATGACCAAGATAAGAGTGATGTTTTTTAGGCCGAAATCTTATGATAGATATTTTTAGGACATGAAGAGTAGGATGAACATAGAACCGATCATCACCATACCGATTCTAGGTAAGGAATATACCATGTGTTGTGGAAAATACAAAGTTTGACTAAGAGCTATTCCGATATAGGAGGATAGGCTGGTTTCTTATGGATCCAGATAGTTAAGACCACATGAGAGGAATTATTATACTCACGATATAGAGTTTGTAGTGGTGGTACATTCCATGAGATGCTATATTCACTATATTTTGGGTGATATATTTGTGGTGTACACACACTATAAGAGGATCAGGTGTATATTCTCTTAGTGAGGAATGAACCTTTAGTATAGGAGGTGGGTTGAGTATATGTAGTCTTTTGACTTTGATATGGATTACCCACTGGAAAAGGGGGACATTTTTGTCGACACATTGAGATAAAAGACACAGATGGAGGTAGTGTGGAAATCTTGCGATGAGTTATGGATGATGAAACACTTTTAAGGCATGCATATAGATGTACAAGAGTCCCAGGGATGAGTAGCATTGACATCAATATCTATTATACCCATGGTATTGGACCCGATCAAGAATGAGAAGTTATTTTATCCATAGGGATTAGATATGTTAAATATCATATACGGTGGGGAGTCACTATCAGGATTGTATCTTGGTAGTTAAAATACTCATTTATCCATGGCTAAGTATGGGTTCCTATGAGGTTGTTAAAGAAGATAATGAGAGAGTTTCATGATTCTAGATGGGAAGTACATATAGGTCTAGAAAGGATATATCATGATCTCAAAAAATAGTACTTCTTTCCAGGAATGAAGAAGTAGGTAGTGGGATTCGTGGAGAGATGTTTCACCTTTTAACAAGTAAAATCTAATAATTAGAGACTAACTAGGATATTACAGGCTCTGCCTATTATTTAATGGAAATGGGATGATGTTAGAATAGATTTTATGGAAATATTACATTGGAAAAATCTTAAGAACAATGAATTATAGGTGAAATTAGATCAAATAAGGAAGGCATACCGCTTCTTTCTTATCAGGGAGACTATCATTATTATTGACCTGGGTAGTATATATACTAAAAATATAGTTCGGATACATAGTGTTATGATGGGTATCATTTCTAATAAATATCCTCTTTTTTACATATCCATTCTAAGAGGGTCTTCAGAAGGCTTTGGGATCGTAGGTTCTTCTAAGTACAACCTGTTATCCTCATACTGAAGGCCAATATTAATTGACAATTCAAATTATAGAGGATATATTATGAGATTGTGTGTTGGATTTCAATGGTTCATGGGGGAATCATTTAAAAATCATGGGTTCTGTTTATAATAACAACATCTAGGAATAAATCCAAATGGAACATTTCAAGGCTTTGTTTGGAAGGGTGTTCTATTTTCCTCTTTGTTGGTTAGAGAAAAGTGAGTTAGTGCATGATGGATCTAATCTCATTAAAGTGATATCTAAGAAGGTTTAGTTGATTAATAATATTTTGGTGACTGCATAAATAATGAATCAATCATATGATAATTAGTAGATATGACCTCTAGAGTTTGAGTTGGGTCATTATGTTTTACTTCAGGTGTCTCTTAGTTTAGTACAATATTGTATTAGGAAATGGGGAAATCTAGAACCTAGGTTTGTCAGGATGTTAAAGATAGTGGAAAGGGTTAGTCTAGTGTCATACCTGTTGTCCCTTTCACAATGATATAGTTCCATGCATGACATGTTTCACATATCACAACTTTGGATATATCATCCTAGACCTCCTCATGTGGTAGAAGTTGATGACTTCAAGCTTGGTGTAGAGGCATTTTTGAGGAAAATATGATACGAATTAATGACCATAAAAATATTTATCTTCAAGGAAAGACCATACCTCTAGTTCAAGTGCATTTTTAGTATGATTGTGTTCAAGCGGTGAATTTATATAGGGAATCTGATATGAGAGAACATTGGTTAGACTTGTTCCCTAAGACCCCAGAGTGATTCTTGTAGGATATTAGGGATGGGATGTTATGTGGTAAGGAGGTCATAAGATCCCATATTTTTAAAGGTATATTTCTCTTGAGTTTTTGTGGAAAATACTTTGGTTGGGTTTTCTTTTCTTATTTAAAACCTTCAATATAGAATATTTTATTTGGGGGTGGAGAGATTCTTATAAGGAAAATGACATAAAGCTCATGGGTGTATCTTTGTATAAATGGAGTCTCGATATAAATGTTTCAAAGGTATTACAAGAGTTATCCTTGGGTTTGGAAATATTGGGAGGTGGTTTAGGACTTTTCTATAGGAGCTAGGATGAAAAATGTATACTAGAATATTCCACATTGTGAATGGTTTACATGACATACACATGTTACTAGAAAAATGCTGTGAACCGGTTCAAAGTAAAAATAGTTACATGACGTGAAACTAGTTCACATCATGAAAAGGTCAATCTGGGTTATTTTAACATGTGGTGACGTATTTTTGTTATATCTTATAAATCAATAAATTCACATTATTAAAGGGGTTTACATTGTGAATATCTTAAGACCAGTAGTTTTAAACAACACTATGCATATGCTTTATTTCTCATACATTGTGAATTTTTTCTCTCAATCCCTAGGGTTACTCAAGGTTATTTTGAAGTGATTCATTCCATTCTAAACATCTCATTATATTATTTAATCTCTAATGAGTTCATTTTCTTTGGTTTTTTTCTTCTTTTTTCTATCTTTTGTTATGGTAGTGTGATCCCTTGACTACTATTGAATCATGATTTGATCTTGATGTTGATGTGATCTAGGGTTTAATTATTATTACTATTGACATTATTCATCATTATAATTACTTGTTAGAGTTTTTATTGATCAAAAGAAAAATATAGATGGTATAGAAAAATATTTATAGTTTGTTTATAATTATTAAGTGTGCAATATTATGTGATTTCATCAAAACAATGTGCATGTTAAATCACAAAATAATGAGTGGTGATAATCATGTCATTGGACTACTCTTTGGATCCCTTTGGATATGGTAGATATGAGACATGGGTTGTGGCTACCTGTAGGGAGATCCTACCCTTGAAAAATAATTAAACGAATTTTGGTATAAATTGTGATTTATCATGAGATGAGACCTCATGTGTTTTCTTATGATAGATTCACCTTGGAAAATGGATTACTAGTTTATTGGAATGACTGGTAATAATTTTATATTTGATGGGTGTATATAATGGAATGATTACAACTTGAGATATAATTTTATAAATAAAAGGGGAATTTAAAGAAAAATGGCAATTTTTTGAATTTACCATTGTGGATTATGATGTTATGTTTTGTTATTCCTAGAATTATAAATTATGTTGCAATTTATGCTATAATAATTATATAGAGGGATTATGCCTATTATGATGAAATGCTTATTTAAAATTATTGGCCTAGTTATGGTGGAATGATTATAAAAAGCACTTAACCCGATTATGCTGTAATGCTTATAAGGCTTGGCCTAACTATTCTGAAATTTTTATATAGAGGGATTTTTCCTGGTTACATGATTATTCCATGGACTTGTGGCTACAGTTGTCATAGTGACGGTACATGATTAGAGTTATTCCAACATTGTGCCAACATAGGTTAATTATATTAATTATTTAATTAATAATACTGTTTATCAATTTATTGCATTCAATAATTAATAGTTTGGATTTTTGACATGGTGGGGTTGAAATACTAAGTTTTACTCACACCCTATTTGGGCCACCATTTGGTACCTAATCCAATTACATGGATACAGGTTTGGACAAGGGAAAGGGAATTTTTTTATTGTTGCTTGTAGTATGGTTTGGAGCTTGGAGAGGAGACCAACCATGGATTTAGGACCACATTATTTTGAGTTTATTTTTGTCAGCTTGTTATTTTCTACGTATGACTTCCAATAAGTCATTTAGCTACATTCCATCCTGAAATCACATGATTAATTATTATTTGGTTTACACGCCTTATCCTTTATCCTATACCTATATGATGTATTATTTCTCCAATTTGTTTTACACTGATATTTTTTTATTTATACTATATTGTAACTATGTTCTAAGGGGAATAGTCTCCCTACTATGTTCTATACACCCCCAATTCTAGTCGGCAACCTCTGGCATATGGGGAGGCATGCTTGATATCCCGCAACCAACCTGATTTTTCCATGTGAGAGAGTACCAGATTGGGGGACATTAAAACATCAGAAGATACATAACAATGATACAAAAAGATAATGTATTTTTTCTAAACTTCAATACCACCCACTAATGCATCGTGTAAGGACTCGAGATTTTAGATCATTTAGATTGACATTGTATTTGATTACTTGTGTTACACACAAAACTAAACTATTATAAATACTAACTAAAATGAACCGAAACATATTCAAATTAAATTATAATATAATCATTAGAAAATAAAAATATAAAAATAAATTAAAATAGTTTCATATATTTTTTAATAGTTAAAAAAATTATACCTTTTGAAGAACCATTAAAAAAGGAATTATATTTTAACTTAGTAAATTAAATTGATCCCATTTAGAAGTATATTATAATCGGTAATATTTATATTTATAAATTAATATGTAAAAATTTAATTGCTCATAAATTTATATGAAATATGATTAAATACATTTGAAGGATGAATATAAATTTTTCAATTGAAATATTTTGTCTATATATTTTTTATTTTCATTTAAATATTTTTTTTGTAATTTAAATTAGATAAATAGAACTTAATTTCTAAATTTATAATGTTAAAAATTATTTTAGGGTTACTTTTCATGATTTTCCTGAAATAACAGCAATTTAGGGGAATAGTTAAAAATCCTATTTTTTACTAAAATAGTAGAATTTAAAACTATATTAATAAGTATGTATAAGTTAAAAATATATAACAATATCTCATAATCATATTTTATTTAATAAGTGAAACTATATATTTTAAAAATACTATAATGAATTTTTGTAACCTATGTTTAACAACTTAATTCATATCTTTTAATAAAAATTATTTTGGTCTTTTCTTCTAGTTAAATATATTTTTGTAAAATTATATTTTGTATTGATTTTAAAGCCACATAAAATTTAATTATATTTAATTAAAAAATTTAAATCTTTAAAATAAGATACATTGATAATTTCATCTTACACATAATTTGTAAACTTAAAAAAATAGTTTTTTAAAAAAGATTTTTTATGTGCTACATGATTTAATGTTAAAATTAATTTTTCATAAATGTAGAGATATTTTATGATAAAAATAAGTTTATATCTGGAATTATTATTTAAAAATTATATAATAAGGTCCATTTAATTTTTAGGCATTTAAATAAAATTACTTATATAAAAATTAATTATCATTGTAAAATATAAAATAATAAAATCAATAAATCAAGGATTAAATTGATTAGAAAACATTAAAAACATGTTTTTTATTTAATTTTTGTGATATTATAGATCTTATCTCATCCTCCACTCCATTATTTCCCATTTTTTGAGCTACATGACATTTGACACATGTTCTCTCTTTATATTAAGTTGAAATATTTACAAAAATATCAGTCACACAACTTATAATAGGGGCCTCTCACCACCCCATCAATACCATTCTAAAAATTTAGTTTCCTCCTGAAACTCTACCCATTATCCTTCCTTTATGACCATATTAATTATGATTAAGTCTCTTAACATAATATATTGGATTATGAAATCATTTTCCAAGGACGTTTCCATGGTAAAGATGAATTTCTCAATGTCATTATTTCTTTTTCCCTATATTATATTCCTTTCTATATTACCTTCACATATATAATTTTATCATTATTATATAACTACATCATTATTTAATTTATATAGAACATTTTTATTTTAAGGGAATATTTGTTAACTCACATCCCCCATTTCTATTAGGAAAAATGAAACTAGTATTTGTGTGTTGTGTTGACCACCACCTCCAAGTCATGATGAATTCCATTTTTCATCTCAACCTCTCTTAACTTATTATTAAAGAGTAACAAATGAATAAATTTGAAATATATAATATAACTATGATTATTAATAACAATTTTATAATCCACCCTATCTCCCTTTTATTATTCAATAAATTAAAAGGTTAACTATTCATTTTGATGACTACTACCTTAATGAAGTAACACATCTATTTTTTATATAATTTCATTATTACTTGTTATAATCTTTTCAAAACTGATTCAAGAAATATGAAATTATATAAATCATATCATTATGTTTCTATAATATTGATATTATATCATGATCCCCCCTATAAAGATACCACAATGAAGGAAGATAGATAATAACCCCCACAAGACATACCTTTGGTTGTTCTTGAGTTGGAGACAAGTAACGACGGTATAGAAATATCACACATGGGAGGTATTTCCCTCTATAATAAAATATATTTATAATATAGGCTAAAAAACCTCCCCAAAACTCCCACATATGATATAAAAGTTAACCGAAATTTATCTCACAATGCATGATCAATGTTAATAGATATAATAAAAATCTCTAAAGTAAAGTTCCAAAAAGACAATCTATATGGAAGCAACCCAAAAGAAGATTTGAACCAAGATAGAAATGTAAAAATTGGACCCCAAATTCCTCCTAGAAATATAGAAAATGGATTATCAATATAGGTTGAGAATACAAGTACACTCAGTAAAATCATACCAAAGGTCTCAAGTGCACACATTAAAAGAGAAAGCTAATGTGCTAGTGAAAAAATAGTAGAACCAAAAAGAAATCAAACAGGTCAACTAACCATTCCTATCCTTACTATGGATCACTCTCAAAATATTGCATCCAATATAATAACATAATAATCATGAATAAAATAAGGTTCACTACTATTGCTACCCCATTTATTTTATGCTCTCACATCACAACAAAGAAGGTCGTGTTCTCCCATCCCTTCTGTACATATCACATCACATATAATCTATATATTTTGTGGGTCAACATGTGTACCTACCCACCCCACCCTTAAAAGGTCTTGTATCACATTTTAGAATCAGTCATCATCATGTCACATCTCACCCATAGACAATTGAGCCAACACACCACATCTCACTATTAGACACTTGATCCATCACATAACATCTCACCCATAGACACTTGGGACATAATATCACATCTCATAACCAGAGAATTAGGGTATCATGAAATTGAGAAAGATCAAAATCATGACCTCCTCTTACCATGCATGACCCCCACCATATATCACGTCACATCACTGCCTCATCACATCACATATTTCCAAAAAACACCTTGTCCAACACCGCTATGTAATCTTTGACACCAACCCATATTGTTACTACTATTTAAGGAAGAGTATAGAAGATAGGTTATATAGCCATTCATTTCACCACCATCTTAGATGTATCAGAAAACACTGAAAATCCAGAACTTATGAGTGTTGGTATGGCTATTAAACTTGGGTGGGGTTTGTATAGAAATATCATAAAATACATGATATTTAGATAGCACACAATAACCAACCTATGGGTTCACATCAACTTCACTAGTATACACCTCATCACCACCACCACACCCAACTTATTCCATCACTATCACTACTTCCACTGTATGCAACACACCACAACCCTATACATAACCACCCATATCCCCCTTTAAATTAAAAAATACATCATTTTAATTAATTAAGACTTTCAAATTTACACATCACAACCAATTAATGTATTCAATTAATTTATCTAGAAAACACAAATAAAGTTTCATCGCATTCATAGTCATTTACAACATCACAAATTATTCCATAGATAATCAGAAAATTGACACAACTACACCATCTAACAAATCACACATATAACATCAACCATCGTTGCCACACCACACATGCCAAACCATCTCGCCATAACAACCAAGTGTATCATACACTACACATCAAAACCACCACACACTATAACAATTATGTATACCACCACCACACATCACCACCACCGCACATCACACCACAACACACCACAACCACTATAGAAAACACCTCCACACAATACTACACCACTAAACATAATCACCACTACACATCACAATCACTACACATCACTGCCAAACCCCACCCACTTCACAATCCATCCATTCATGACTATCACTGTAGAAACGATCGAACCAAACAAGACAATACAACAAGAACATACTCATGACACAGTAACACATTATGGATTCCTAAATTATTTATGGGATTTATAACATTACTTATTTATTTATAATGTGTATTATAACAAAACCCATATTTATAGGGTAAACGAATTTATTATAAAAATATAAATTATTTAACCTTTTATTCATGATGTAATAAAAAAAACCACAACAAGGGTCTCAAAACATATAATATATAGTAAAAAAAGGCTCCCAAAACTATTAGTTTTGTTAGTGGAAACATAATTCCCTATATCATCAATAAAATATTTCAAAATAGTTAATAATGTGATAAGTCCCCCATAATAAATAATATTAGTTATGAAAATTTATTTTCTTATTACACATAACCTTACTATCAACATAATGGAAAAAACTTGAAAACATTACAAATAGAACATTAAGAGAGATAAAATGAGGTTACCATACCTCAAAGAAGCTTTATGATATCACTATGCACTATAGGGTGAATAATAAATGTCCTAGAAACCAAAAATTCACACAAAAACCCTAGATCAACTGTGGATCACTAGAATAAAACTACCATAACAAATGATCTGAATAAAAGAGAGAAAGGTTGGAAGATCCTCTTTTGGCATCTAGGGTTATCATAAAAACAATATAGATGATGAATTAATGGGAAGGATATAGAAAAATATATATTTATAAATATTATATAGGTTTCCTTTTTACACTGTCAACTATAGATTTACAGTTGAAATTCCACAGGTTTACATATTACAAGCTGTAAAACCAACCGTTACACTATAAACCCTGTTTTCCCTGAAAAGGATGGTTCCTTATGATTTAAATATTTTATGCACAATTTTTTATTTTAAGGCATAAAATTATTTCACATGATACTCCCCCATTGAACAAAATCTGTAAACGGCAGGCCACACAACCCGTAACCAACACACTTATATTGTAAACCCCTATTTTATAACATAAAATCCTCTTACAGTTATAATGACACTCCAAAACCACATAGAATGAAATTATTACATTATAGATAATTATAAAACATAAATTTATGTACCTTATATGATATACTTTGGGATAATAATGAAGAACAACACTGCTATTATGAAACTAATTCTAAACGATCAAGATTACTCACACCCAATATTAAAAATCAATAATAAATAACTAATATACATATAGAAAGTAATTATAAATTATGCTTATAAAAGGTTATATATATAAAACATGTTATAAATAGGAGATTAAGATATTCATGTTTGTTATACAGGATCTCAGAGACCGTTTGACTATGCTAGGAAACAAATCATGGGCTTCTTTTTCAAATTTTCACCCCTTTAGAAATATTTACTAATATACAACATGTTTCCATTGGAATGGTTTATCTATATAATAATTATTTTTAACACATTTTCTTAAATCACATGGGTTTTATATCTATATCATGTTCTATATTTAAATTGATTTTAATTGAAAAAATTACATTACTTTAAGGGTTTTTGTTAACTTAACTCCCTCTGTTGAGTTATAATGTCTCCTCTTGAACTTATTTATTCCAAGATTGGTTTCTTCCACCTTATTATATTATTTCATTATACATTATATTATACTATAGGGTAAAATTACCTTTTAATTATGATCTTTTTCCGTAATAAAATTTCATTTCCAAAAAGTATTACATTATTCATAATAATTACCATATTATTTAATGATAGTTTCACCTCTTGTATATATTTATTCCTCTACAAGTAATTTTATAATTTATAATTAAAAATAAAATTATGTGTTTTCTCATGTGACCTCTATATTTTCCTCCTCCTATTTTAAAAATTAAGTTCTGTTACTCAATTTATGATGTGAGTTTTCAATAATGATATTTCAAAACATTTAAAAAGGTTTTCTATCATTTCAAGTGTATTAAAAACCACTCTAATTTTATTTTTATAACATTTATCTCGTTTTAAAGATATATTATTGAAGAATAATTTTAAAATTAATTTTTTTCAAAATTATTTCACTCCCCCTTTGACTTTGTTTCATTTTCAAGGCTCCATTATTGAATATTCTTTTGAAAAAGTAAAAGTTTTAAGCGTTTTTTTACTTCACCTTTTGGAGAACATTTTATAATATTCAAAAATCCTTTATTGAAATTTAATTTTTAACGATATATGTTTTTAAAAATAGTTTTATCTTAACTTTTTAAAAAACGACATTTCAAATTAACAATAACTTCTTATTTTACAATAAAGATAAAAGGTTTTTGAAAAATTAATTTATGATTTCATTACCATTTTATTATTTATATATAAATGTTTTATTTACTAGGAAATAAATTTTAATGAATCTATTAATAATGTTTTTTAGAAAATAATCTTTTAGGATGATATATTTTTGGGTATCAACCATTTACATTATTGATTTCAATTTTGGTGATACTATATAAACATAATTTGAAGCATGTTTTCCTTCCTTGGGATGTTTATGAAATGATGATGTTTTTTATATGGAGCACATATGTATGATTGATAATGGGTGGGTTCCTATATCAACCTTCAATTAATTGGTTTATGTTTATGTGTAATTATCTCAAAAATAGAAAATAAGAATATTTATCTTATGCCAATGGGTACACAAGAGGATTTAACCTAAGCTAAAGGGGTAAATAGGAGGTTTTATCCCAAGACTAAGGGTACAAATGAGTATTATCCCAATCCAAAGAAGGTATGTTGGTGGTATCCTAAGAAAAATATGTGATTTATTTATTGGTAGGTAGCCTCGACATATGGTTTATTTGATTATGTTCATACCATAATTTTATGCTTATTCTCTTGATAATGTTACACACTCATAGATCATGTTTATTGAATCATGTCTCCACACTCTGGTTCATATATTATTTTATGCCAAACCTTATTCCCTAATTTAATATCTATTCATTTTTGGGTATAACTTTCTTATGTATACTAATTATACCCATGTTATCATCTTATTCTCTCTTAAGATCTTTGATGATTATCGATTATGTTAACCCTTACCGAGCATTTGAGTTTACCCATTTCTCATGTTTTTTTACAGATTATGAAAAACTGTAATACCTAAAATATTTCTAGAAGAGTATCTTTTGCGGAGGATTAATAAGATATTCTTAAGATTTGTCTTGGATTAAGTAGTTTATTTTATGGTGTAAAAAAGTATATTTGATACAAATAACATGGGTTATACAAGTTAAATATTTATTATAAATCTCAAAAACTATAAACCTAAAAGGTCCTTAGAATGTAAATATTAGATTATTTTGGAAATATATTGTAATTAATGATGTGTACCGAATCTATTGTGTAATGTATGTTGTTTTTAGAACTAGAAGTTAAAGCACAGGTATGGGGCGCCTCAGTGGTATCATAGGAGGGTTTTGATAACTATATAGGTTAGGATATTATCAGTTGAAGATAAATTAAAAGTAATAAAGGATACTTAGGATTTATAGATTACGTTTGATTATATTATCAAAGTTATATATAAACATTTAAGTTTTTTTATAATTAATATTTTATGTTGTTTAAAGATTAGGATAAGATATCTTTAGAAAAAACCCGAATAATAAGTTTAACTATAGGATGAAATCCTAAAGGTTTAATAATGTAGATATTTTGAGGTTGTCTAGAAAATAAAATACCTTTCTAAATACTCTATGAAGATACATGATTTAGTAAAGATGTGCATAGGGGTAATAATCCTAAAACGAAGTATTGGGTATTTATTCAATTGTTACCTAGTACACAATAAAGAGGCTCAACTGAAAACCTAGTTTGACACTACCAAGGGATATGGATATTATTTGGTAAATTGAAATTATAATTGCGATCTATTATGATGTATTTGAATATATTTTAGTTTGATAAAATAATAGAAAAGTTAACATGGATACCATAGATTAAAATATAGAGATCCATGAGTTAAGAAACATATTAATTGATATTTGATATCATGGATAAAGGGTTTATTAAATTTTGAAAGAATGTATTTTTAATGATTTTAGTGTTTGAAATGTTGTAATTATGTTCATCAAAATTATGTAATAGTTATATTTTTGATTATGTTAAGAAGTAAAATAGGAACCAAATAAAGTGAATTCATATTGAATTTAAAGTATGAAAATATTAAATGAAAGGTGTCATTAGATAAGACAACTTAGGATCATGTTTTTATTTTTATATATCCCTTTACTCTAATTTCATTGATAAACATTTCAGATTTTGGTATTTGGTTGAAATATGATCACATAAATGAAGTTGAGAAAAGAATATATCTAGAAACCATAATGTATTACAATAGAATAAAGTAGTATACATAAATGGATGAGAATATTTATATATACATTTTGTAATGTAAAAGGTGAGTTTCCTAGTCTTACTTAATTTAGTGAGGTGGAAATATTAATAGAAAACATATCATGATAAACATAGCTATTTTCATCAATGATTGATATTTATTGTGGATATTATGATATATTTTAAAATTTACGATGATTATGTAAAACAAATAAGAATTTTTTCTTCAGTAGTTTTTCTTTAAGTGTTTATAAACATATATTAAATAGTTTTAATAACCTTGAAAAGTTATTTTATAAAAAGGATATATTTTTTGGGATAACTATTAGAGAACACATGATTGAGGGATGGATAAATATTAGGTTTAATATGTGATTTATTTTGAGGTAATAAAGGGTTGTTTTATGTTGATAATAGTGAGTTATATAGTATTGATTACCTTGTAATTGATTATTTATTTAATGAAAATGTGATCCATGTTATTTTCAGCGATTTTTGTCTCATTTGTGGGATTATGATATATATTGACTAGTGTGGGACTTCATAAACTAGTGTTTAATACATTTGATAGTTAAATATAGAGTAAATTTTTGGATGGATATATAAATTTATGTCGTTTAATTTCTTGGAGAATCAATTTTTTTTTCAGAGAGGTATATTTTTGAGAATTTATGATTAGAGTATATATATACTTGAGTATATAATTTTATAAAATATTAATATTGTTTAAGGAAAGATAAGTTACTTAATATGGACTAAGATACTAAGGTAGATGTTAATACATGAATGATAAATATTCTAATAATATCCTCATATATATTAATTAGTGAGTAACAATTTGAATTGTGTGGATTCAATTTATTTAAGGGGGCAGAATGTAATGGCCTAGGATTTTGGACCCTTTAAATTAATTCTATATTTGATAGCTTGTGTCACACACCACACCATAATAACATAACATAAAACTAAAAAAACTAAAAGATATAAAATTTAAATGAAGAATATAATCATTAGTAAATAAAAATATAATAATAATCTAAAATAGTTATATATTATTATTTTTATTTAATATTTTAAAAAAGGACTCATTTTAAAAAACCATTTTAAAAAAGGGTATTTTATATTTAATTAATATATTAAATAGATCCGACTTAAAAGTTTATTATAATTAGTAATATTTATATTTTTAAACTAATGTATCCATATTAATTTTATTTTAAATTTATATAAAATTAAACTAAAGATACATGAAGTTTAAAAAGTTATTTTTCAATAAAAACATTTTTTAATTTTATTTTTTAATTTTAATTTAAATTACTAAACATTATTAGTTAAACTTTATAAAATAAATTAATTTTTTAATATTGTATTTATAAACTAGATCATGGTTAATTTTTTATATTTTTATATAATAATTTATTTTTATTTTAATAGTTAAAAAATCATTTTTTGCTAAAATTGTCGAATTTAAGACTATATCAAGAATTAAGTATAACTTAAAAACATATAATTTTTTCATGATAAAATAAGTATTTAATAAGTAAAAATATATGTTTTATGATACTATTATTAATTTAGAGAACATATGTTTAATAACTTAAGTAATATATTCCAATAATTTTTTTGGTATTTTATTTAAATTAAATATATTTTTGTAAAATTAGGTTTTAGATTTATTTAGAATCCACATATTTTTTTTTATAATAAACCAATTTATGACCTTAAAATAAAATATATTGATAATTTTATCCTAAAAATAAATTTTAACCATAAAAATGCACATTTTCTAAAAATTTATTTTTACACATTACATGCATTAATGTTGAAATAATTTTTTCTTAAACAATGAAATATTATATGATAAAATTGATTTATTATTTTTTAATTAGTAGGTCAACATTATTTAATGCGGGACATTTTATTTTTATGTACATAATGTAAATTATTTAGGTAAAAACTAGTTACCATATTAAAATCTTAAATAATAAATTTAATATATCTAGAATTAATGATATTGAATTTTTTTTCTAGTTGAGTGATTAAGATACTCTCAACCTTATATCATCATCAAATCCACAATTTCCAATTTTTGGAGCCACTTAACTTGAAAAAAATACCTCTTTTTATCAAGTTGAAATATTTAGAAAATTTATATTCTCACCACTTATAAGATGGGATTGTCACCACCCATTCAAAACCACCCCCAAAATCAGTTTTTTCACACAAAAAACTTCTCATTATCCTTTATTTTTAAACCAATTACTTACCCTTATTCCTCTATTCATATTATATTGTCTTAAGACCTCTATTTCCAAGGGAAAGCTGATAAAACACTATTTTGTTGAATATTTTATTGATAATAAATGATATAATTTCCCCACATTGTTCTAAATATGTTTATTTATAAAATATTTGGGATTTGATCATTTATTTGAAAATTTGGTGAAAATTCCAATTTTACCCTTTATAGTGCACTGTAGTATTTCGAAGATAAATATTTTTCTATTTATTATTGTAATTTGAAATTTTTTAACAGTGTTCCTAACGTAATTTTCTACAACTTTTATTCAGGACACTAGAGCTAAAACGGGAATTTGGATGGAGTCAATGGGACATTAATCCAATGGCGGGCTGGACTCGGCAGAATGGACATGGGTTATGTATTTGTGCCATAGCTTCTTCATCAGGTCTTTTATTAAGCCCATATTTTGAGAGGAGCTCGGGGATTCATTTTCCCACAAATCATCATTCTGGAAGGAGAGCTGATTCATGCGTTTTAGAGGTCACATGGGAGGTGGAAGTTGTATTAAAATATTTGGACGAGATTTCCCATTCACACTTGAAACCTCTTTAAACCTAGCCTCCCCTCCACTCTATAAATTAAAGTTTTTCTCATTTTGAGGGGTTGGGACGTTAATTAGGATATTTTAGGAAAAGGAGAATTTGTTTCACCCAAATTATCCAACCATTGTAAGAGGGGTAGCTCTTGAAGCAAGGATCCCCTCATCGAAGCCTCCTTCTCTTCTTCATTTTGTAATGTTATCATTTGTGAAATAAACATCTTTGTTCTTATTTTATTTCTTCTATTTTCTTAAGTTTTGTTTAAATATATTCCTCTATTAATCTTCCTAATTGGTTTGGAATTATTGAGTAGAAGCGTTATTGGGTTATGCCCATTATAAACCTTTGCACATGCAAAACTCTTCTACGATGATTACGCCACCCATGGAAGAGTAGTCTTTTAGTAATCGATCTACCTATCACCTTATTCATTAATTTAATTTGAATCAATGATATACTGTAATTCAATAAATATTATCTATTAATTGAGTTTTCAATTTAAATGAAACTAATCATGCAATTGAACAATAAACACAAAACGCGCGAGTTCGGGATTTGTGTGAATTGTGAGAGCATAATCTTAATCGGTAATACAAGACCACACGGGATCAATTTGTAGAGTTAAAATACAATCCCTAGACTCAATTAATCCTCATTTCCAGAGTGGTTATGTGACTTAATTTATCACTGACCATAAGCTAATCTTATAACATCAATCAAATCAGGGTGTTGCGATTGCATGTTCCGAAGTTAGCCTAGGGTTAAATTCACTTCATCTTCATGGTAAAGTTAATTCTCATAGGGTTTGGGATTTAAAAAATTAAGGGATCATAATTAAATGAATGTTAATTTAAATGATAATTATTAATAATAGAGTGAAGAGGTAGAGTTAGATCAATTACTCCTTTTAAAATATTTTCTAAAAAAACATCTTCTTGTTGTGTGTTTTTAATCAAACATCATTTCAAAATTAAAAACAAAAAAAATGAAATCTTATTCTAGAAAACTTCTTCTAGATATATAAACTATAAACAACCCCCATCCGTTTAATTAGTGTTTTTATTCTCTTTTATTTTATTTTTAGAATACCTCTAAGAAGTTGTTTTAATTCACTTCCTCCTTTGAGAGACGACCTTGGTCATCCACTCTGATGCACCTAAGTACCCCAAAATGACACTAATCATTTGAGGGCACCCACGACAGTGCTATTTAAAATTGGATCCGTTGCCAGGGAGACGAGTAATTATTTCAACCAAATAGAGGTATTTATTTTATTTTACATTTTATTCTCTTCGTCTCTTCTTTCTTCCTTCTTTACCCAATCTGAATTTTCTTCTTCATATTTTTTTTCTTCTACTTCTTTTTGGACCATCAACTCAAACTTCTCATTTTTATTTTACTATGGTCCACTTTCTTTCTTTTCATTTTTATTTTATCTATGACACGATCTAATCCGGAATATCTCTTAGATCTTGACCTTGAGATTGAACGTAGACTTAGGGAACGAATCAGACATTCTGAATCTACGGGAAGTTTCAATATTCAACTAGTTGGTGAATTCCTCTCTTATGGAAACATTGTAATTGGAAGTTATTCAAATTCAAACATAAAAGAAGAACTAATGGCTGAAAACAATGTAAATTAACTTAATAGAACCATTCGAGAATTGGCTACACCTGATATTAACTGTCAACCAAATTGTATTGCATACCCAAATCTCGAA
The DNA here is from genome assembly GCA_963277665.1 of Viscum album. NCBI lineage: Eukaryota > Viridiplantae > Streptophyta > Magnoliopsida > Santalales > Viscaceae > Viscum > Viscum album. The sequence continues at coordinate 347,456,515 of OY728141.1, forward strand.
TCGGAATTTGAAATGAAATCTGGGTTAATTCACTTACTTCCAAAGATTCATGGCCTCTCTGGTGAGGATCCCAATAAACATTTGAAAGAATTTAATGTGGTTTTCTCAACCCTTAAACCAAGAAATTTTTTTGAAGATCAAATCAAATTAAGAGCATTCCCATTCTCACTTGATGGAGCTGCAAAAGACTGGATGTATTATTTACAACCCGAAGATGTAACTTGTTGGAATGATTTGAAACTTCTTTTCTTGCAGAGATTTTTTCCAGCATCAAGGACCACTTCCATTTGAAAGGAGATATCGAGGATCAAACAAGCACAAGGGGTGTTAATGTATGAGTACTGGGAGCGATTCAAGATGTTGTGTGCAAGCTGTCCGCATCACCAAATCAGTGAGCAACTCCTCATTCAGTAATTCTATGAAGGACTCACACCCATGAAGAGGAGCAATGGTGGACAAAACACCATTATCTGCACATGCATTGATTGACAAGATGGCCCCAAACTCCCAACAATTTAGTGATCGAGGTACACCACATATCAGGGGAGTAAATCAGGTAAGTCCTTCTTCTCTTGAGAGTCATTTATTTGATACCAAGTTATAATAATTGACAACTATGGTGAGGCAAATTGCTTTGGCACAAAAGACATCTCTACCCCCTCCTTCAAGGTCTTGTGGCATTTGCACTGAGACAAGCCACCCAACTGACTGTTGCCCACAGCTACAAGAGATAGAAGATTGTGCATCAGTGTTCCCTGGGAGACCATATCAGTAGCAACAACAACAAACATATCCCCAAAAGAAGTTTGATCCACCATACAACCAAGGGTGGAAAGATCAGTCGGACATGAGGTATGGCTCTGGACAACAATAAAGGCCCCATTTTTAACAAAACTTCCAGCATCCTTTGCCTTACCAGTAGGGTTTCCAACAAACCCAAAGGAGATTTGAAGCTCAAACATCAACAAGCCAACAACAAGGGAATCCTACACCAAAGGTAGATTCTAATAATGATGATCTTTTGAAGAAAATTGTTCTTAATCAACAGAATGAGCTAAAGAGTCAAGGTTCAGAGCTGAGGGAGTTAAAGACTCAAATGAGCCAGATTGCCACCGCCCTTCATGAACTTGTAAGTAAGAATTCCAGAATTATACCTTCCCAACCCACTCCAAATCCAAAGGGGAATGTTAGTGCCATCACATTGAGAAGTGGGAAGCAAATGAATGATACATATGTACCTACCATTCCAACGGGATTCACCTCAACTCCGGAGCAGCCGCATTCCAAACCAACTGATGAGCAATCCAAGGAGAAAGATAAAGGTAAGAAAATGATTTATGATGTTCCTCCTAAACCCCTTCATTTTCCAAATAAGGTTGTTCAAACCAAGAATATGGCTGAAGAAGCAATGCAAAAGGAGGTTTTGGACACATTCAAGCATGTGGAGATCAACATTCTTCTACTTGAAGCCATTAAAAAAATCCCAAGGTATGCCAAATTCTTAAAAGAACTCTGCACCAATCGAAGAGGGCTCAAGGGAAATGAGAGGATCAACCTTGGAAGGAATGTCTCAGCACTCATTTCACTAACTCTAGTAATGCCAACAAAGTGCAAGGATCCAGGGACATTCACCATCCCATGAACCATAGGGGAGTTGCACTTTTCTGATGAACTTTGTGATTTAGGTGCTTCCATAAATGTGATGCCTCCCTCTGTATTCTCTTCCTTGCAGGTTGGTGAGTTGAATCCAAAAAGAGTAGTGGTGCAATTGGCGAATAGAGCTACGGCATATCCAGCGGGAGTCCTTGAGGATGTACTTGTCCAGGTAAGAGACATGATCTTTCCAGCAGACTTCTATGTGCTTAACATGGAGGATGACCAGGTAAGTTCTCATGCCCCCATTATCTTAGGTAGGCCCTTCCTCAAAACTACAAAAACTATCATAAATGTCAATGTGGGTACACTTTCCATGGAATTTGGAGATGAAGTTGTGATATTTAATGTTATGGATTCCATGAAGTACCCATCATAGGACCATTCTGCTTTTGTTATCTCCCATTTTGAACCACCAAGTAAAAACACCATGGAATTGGATTGTCCTATGCTTAGGGAGATTATGAGTATTGGTTCTAGTTTGATGTCTAAGAGTACTTCTACACCCGTTTTAAGGAACAAGGCTCTCTAAGATTTGATTTTGAAATGGAATCATATTCTGATTTTGATCATGTGAACTCTGATTATGACATGGCTATTGAGTATGCTGATGGATTTGGTGCTTTATTCTCTGATTGTGATGATTTTTATTCTGATACTGATGTTCATTGCGCAGATATTTCTGTTGCATCAATTTCCCCATCCATACATCACCCCCTACACTGGAACTCTAGACATTGCCCCCAAATCTTAAATATGCATACTTGCTGAGTGGTGATAGATTACCTGTTATCATTTCTAAAAATCTCTCTTTTGAACATGAAGAAAAACTTTTGAATCTATTGAGAGATAACATTAGGGAAATTGGTTGGACATTGGCAGACATATCAGGTATTAGCCCCTCTATTTGCATGCATAGGATTATCTTGGAGGATGGGGCTAAACCGGTGAGGCAACCACAAAGGAGACTCAATCCAGCACTTTTGGAGGTTGTTAAAAAAGAAGTTGCAAAATTGCTCGAGGCAGGTATAATCTATCCTATTTCAGATTCTCAGTGGGTAAGTCCAATTCAGGTTGTGCCTAAGAAAACTGGTTTCACTATTTTAAAAAATGAAAATGATGAGTTAGTTCCTGTGAGAGTTCAAAACAGTTGGTGAGTGTGTATTGATTATAGGAAACTAAATCAATACAATCGTAAGGGCCATTTCCCACTTCCATTCATTGACCAGATGCTTGAGAGACTTGCAGGTAGGATGCATTATTGCTTCTTGGATGGTTTCTCTGGAAATTTTCAGGTTCCCATTGCAGCAGAGGACCAGGAGAAGACGACATTCACCTGCCCATTCGGTACCTTTGCTTACAGAAGGACGACATTTAGACTTTTCAATTCCCCAGGTACCTTCCAGAGATGCATGGTGAGTATTTTCTCAGATTTCATTGAGACTTGCATGGAGGTATTTATGGATGATTTTACAGTTTATGGATCCTCATTTGATGAATGTCTCTCTAGTTTGGGTGATGTGTTGCATCATTGTATTGAGAAGAATCTGGTCTTAAATTTTGAAAAATGTCATTTCATGGTCGAAAAGGGAATTTTCTTAGGTCATATAGTCTTACAACGTGGAATTGAAGTTGATAAATCTAAGGTAGACATTATTTCATCCCTCCCATATCCTACATGTGTGCGTGAGGTTTGATCATTCCTTGGACATGCTGGATTTTATCGACGCTTCATCAGAGATTTTAGTAAGATCGCTCTACCCTTATCTCGATTGCTTCAAAAAGATATTGACTTCAATTTTGAGGATTCATGCAGGGTATCATTTGATGAGATAAAGAAGTGTCTGACCACTCCACCGATCATACATCCCCCACGGTGGGACCTTCCTTTTGAGCTTATGTGTGATGCCTCCAACTTCGCGGTTGGAGGTGTCTTATCTCAGAGGGTGGAGGGACGTTCACATGTGATCGCCTATGCATCAAGGACACTGGATTCATCCCAATCAAATTACACAACCACAAAAAGGAGTTTCTTGCTGTCATATTTTCTTTAGATAAATTCCGTTCATATTTATTGGGCTCTAAAGTAGTTGTTTTTTCTGTCCATATAGCTTTGAGGTACCTCCTAAAGAAGCCAAATGGAAATCCAAGACTTATCCGTTGGATGCTCCTTCTTCAAGAATTTTATATTGAGATAAAGGAAAAGAAGGGATCAGAGAATTTGGTAGCAGACCACATGAGTAGGATTACTCACACACTAGAGGATGACACCTTGGACCAGGTACCACTTCAGGACACTTTCCCCGATGAGAATCTCTATACCATCTCAGGTACGTATCCTTGGTATGCTGATTTAGTTAATTACATTGTTTCCTCTGAAATCCCTACAAACTTAAAGAAACATCATGTCAAAAAATTAAAGAGTGAGCGAAGATTTTATGTTTGGGATTATCCTTACCTCTAGCGCATGTGTAGTGACCAAGTCATTAGGAGGTGTGTTCCCGATCATGAGTTTGATTCTATTTTTAATTTTTGTCATACACTTGCTTGTGGTGGACACTTTGGACCCCAATGGATAGCTAGGAAGGTTTTGGACTCTGGATTACATTGTCCTAGCTTGTTCCATGATGCCGATGTGTTTTGTAAGTCATGCTCTCGTTGCCAACACACTGGGAATATTTCTAGGAGACATGAGATGCCCCAACAACCCATACTATTCTGTGAGATTTTTGATGTATGGGGCATTGGTTTTATGGGTCCTTTTCCTAGTTCATTTGGATTTTTGTATATTTTGGTTGCTGTTGATTATGTGAATAATGGGTGGAGGCCAAGGCCACCAGGACTGACGATTCTCATGTTGTTGTGGACTTTGTCAAAGCACAAATTTTTTGCAGGTTTGGAGTACCAAAGGCCATCATTAGTGACCAGGGGACACACTTTTGCAATTGGAATTTTTCTTCCCTCCTTAGAAATTATGGGGTTACACACAAAACATCAACACCATACCGCCCCTAAACAAATGGCTAGGCTGAGGTTTCAAATCGTGAGTTGAAACAAATATTGGAGTAAACCGTGCAGCCAAATAGGAAGTATTGGAGCAAGCGCTTGGATGATGCGTTGTGGGATTATAGGACAGCATACAAGACACCCATTGGTATGTCCCCATTTAGGATTGTTTTTGGTAAAGCATGTCATCTCCCAGTGGAAGTCGCGCATCGGGCATATTGGGCTATAAATAAATGCAACATGGATTTGGCCCAAGCTGGAATTCCAAGAAAGTTGCAAATTCAAGAGCTTGAAGAGATTCGACTGTCATCATATGAGAACTCAAGGCTCTACAAGGAAAGATCAAAAGAATCTCATGACAAAATGATCCAACAAAGGGAGTTTCATGTTGGAGGGAAAGTCCTTCTCTACAGTTCATGACTGAAGCTGATGCCTGGTAAGTTGTGTTCCAGATGGTTAGGTCCTTATATTGTATCTAATGTTTTTCCTTATGGTGTAGTGGAGATCACACAAGAGGACACTGGAAAGAGCTTTACAGTCAATGGGTAACGTTTGAAGAGATACATTGAGGGAATTCCTACTGATGTAGTGGATTTTATCAAACTGCATGACCCCATCATCGCTTGATCACATTAGGATGTTCCTAACCCTTTCACTTTTATATTATTTGTCCTATTTAAAAATTCTGCATTTCATGTGCATATATCATCTCATTCGTACACATTTAGGAAAATTCAATATTTTAAGTGTGGGGGAGGGAACCTTTTAGTTTAGTAATTTCAATTGTTTTCCTGATTAAAAAAAAACAAAAAAAATTATGTGTTTTTTCAAATTTTTTGTGTTTAATTTTTAATTTTCTTTGTGTTTTTGAAAATTTTGAACTGAAATGATTCTCATAACAATTTTAAAAATGCATATAAATGAGTGAAACAATTTATCCCTTGAAACTATGCTTAAATGAATGCTGAAATAACTTTGTTTTAAGTTCAAATATTTAGTAATTTCATGAAAAGTACACTGAATTTTGAATCCCATCCCACATCTCACTATCTTTATATTTGAAATCACTTTCCTATGAGGCTTATGAACCATTATTTTCATATTATTTACATTCACCTCACTTCTTGAGAGAACCAAACCATGCTTGATTTAACCCGAATTTGATCTATTCCTGTCAAAACTTGAGGGTTTGAGGAACATATGTTTAAATGATTGAGGCATTTGTTTGGTATTAAAACCCCTATTTCAAAGAATCCTTTTTTATAATGGCCTACCTTGAATATTTAATCCTTGTAGCCATTATAAACCATGCACAACCTGTTAGGTTAGCCACATTACAAGCCAGTTTTCCCTATCCAACCAACTCTTGAAGTGAAATTGCATAATCTAGTTGAGCTTAAGTGTGGGGGAAGATGTCTTGTGTTTTGCCACCACATTCTGTGATACTTTGGGTAGAAAATTAAATTTTGAAGAGATGTGTTTTCTACTTAAGAAATACATTATATTGAAAGATGTGCCTTTTCTAGAGCTTTCATGACAAGTGAATCTGTGCCTTTTCTGGAGCTTCTAATTGAGGTGGAAAGCGGTGCCCATCTGGAGCTTTCAAGAAAATCATGTTTGAGAAGATTGACATTTTTGATGCTGAAATAATTAATGGTGTAAACTTTTCATGACTTTTCATGATGATGGAGCTGAATTGATACTATGGGTATTGAGGAGAAGACCATATTTAAGTGAAAATTAGATTAATGCAATTTTGCTTCAAAAGAGTCAAGCCCTCCTCATTCAGCCTCAGAGTTTTTCACATCTTAATCCTACCAACCGAAAGCCAGAGAAAAACCCTGAAAAGTCCTCATGATAAACATATGTACTGGACTCACATCGGGTAGCAATGTAGGAATCTATCAAGCCTATGGTGACCCATGTATGAGTTTGTATGAGAAAGACATTGCAAAAAAAAATGATATTTGAGTGATTGGAGAAAATTCAAGCGAGGTAAGTGTTTTGTGCCTGATAGGATAAATGAAGTGGAAATATATTGAATGGTATAAATACAGAACTTGAAATAAGGTTTTTTATGAGGCATGGTATCTTTTTATTGTTGGTGGGAAATTGATTGATCTCAAGGATATGTGTTTTAAAATTTGTTTTGATTTGATATTGATGTTTACTTAATATGAGATTTTGCTCAGGAGTGCAAAAGGGTAAGTGTGGGGGAGTTGATAAAACACTATTTTGTTGAATATTTTATTGATAATAAATGATATAATTTACCCAAATTGTGCTAAATATGTTTATTTATAAAATATTTGGGATTTGATCATTCATTTGAAAATTTGGTTAAAATTCCAGTTTTACCCTTTATAGTGCACTGTAGTATTTCAAAGATAAATATTTGTATATTTATTATTGTAATTCGAAATTTTGTAAAAGTGTTCCGAAATTAATTTTCTACAACTTTTATTCAGGACACTAGAGCTAAAAAGGGCATTTGGATGGAGTAAATGGGACATTAATCCAATGGTGGGATGGACTCGGTAGAATGGACATGAGTTCTGTATTTGGGACATATCTTCTTCATACGGTGTTGGATTAAGCCCATATTTTGCGAGGATCTCGGGGATTAATTTTCCCACAAATCATCATTCTTTAAGGAGAGATGGTTCACGCGTTTTCGAGGTCAAATGGGCGGTGTAATATGTATTAAAATATTTGGCCGAGATTTCCCATTCACACTTGAAACCTCTTTAAACCTAGCCTCCCCTCCAATCTATAAATTTGAGTTTTTCTCATTTGGAGGGGCTGGGACGTGAATTAAGATATTTGAGGCAGAGGAGAATTTGTTTCACCCATATTATCCAACCATTTTAAGAGGGGTATCTCTTGAAGCAAGGATCCCTTGATCGAAGCCTCCTTCTCTTCTTCATTTTGTAATGTTTTCATTTGTGTAATAATCTTCTTTGTTCTTCTTTTATTTATTCTATTTTCTTCTGTTTTGTTTAAATTTATTCTTCTATTAATATTCCTATTTTGTTTGTAATTCTTGAGTAGAAGCGTTATTGGATTATTCCCATTATAAACCTTTGCACAAGCAAAATGCTTCTACGATGATTATGCCACCCATGGAAGAGTAGTCTTTTAGTAATCTATCTACCTCTCACCTTCTTTATTAATTTATTTTGAATCAATGATATACTATAATTCAATAAATATGATATATTAATTAATTTTTCAATTTAAATTTATCTAATAAAGCAATTGAACAATAAACACAAAACCCACGAGGTCGGGATTTGTGTGAATTGTGAGAGCGTAATCTTAATCGGTAATACAAGACCACACGAGATCAATTTGTAGAGTTAAAATACAATCCCTAAACTCAATTAATCTACATTTTCAGAGTGGTTATGTGGCTTAATTTATCACTGACAATAATCTAGTCTTAGAACATCAATCAAAGCAGGGTGTTGCGATTGCATGTTCTGAAGTTAGCCTAGGGTTAAATTCACTTCATCTTCGTGGTAAAGTTAATTCTCGTAGGGTTCAGGATTTAACAAATTAAGGAATTATAATTAAGTGAATGTTAATTTAAATGATGATGATTAATAATAGAGTGAATAGGTAGAGTTAGATCGATTACGCATTTTAAAATATTTTCTAAAAAAACATCTTCTTGTTGTGTCTTTTTAATCAAAAATCATTTCAAAATTAAAAACAAAAAAATGAAATCTTCTTCTAACAAACTTCTTCTAGATCTATAAACTATAAACAACCCCCATCCATTCAATTAGTGTTTTTATTCTCTTTTATTTTATTTTTATAATACCTCTAAGAAGTTTTTTTAATTCACTTCCTTCTTTGAGATATGACCTTGGTCAGCCACTCTGCTGCACCTAAGTACCCCAAAATCACACTAATCATTTGAGGGCACCCACGACAATGCTATTTCAAAAGCCGAAATTCTTAATGTGACTAATTATTTTTCCTAACTTTTTTTCCTTTTTATCTCACCTTAAAAATATAATTTTCTAATAACAATGTAATAAAATAAATATTATTTTTATACTAAATTTTATTATTCTAAGGGAATAATTATTAACCAAATCTCTCCATTTCTCTTAAAATAAAAAAATTTCATTTTTGAATTGTGAAAACTATCACCTCCACATAGTGACAAATTATATTTTATATCTCTACCACTATTCATGGATTATAAAAGTGTAATTTAGAGATAAATGTGACATATATAATATAAAAATTATTTTGAAGATTAAAAATTTAATTCCCCCCTTTAGCTCTAATTATTTAAGAAATGAAAATGTTAATCGCGAGTTATGTGGAATACCATCTCATTGAAGTTAAATATATTATTTTTCATATAGTTTCATTATTATTTATTAAAATATCATAAAATATGATTCAAAAAATTAAAATTATTTTAATAATATCATTATTATTCAATATTAATGATATTATTATAATAATAACAACTTTCATAATCATAATAATTCATTAATTATGGTATGCTCATGTTTGGGTTAGTGTAACCACCTACTTAAACGATGCTATAAAACAATATCATGGATGACTATGAGAACCTAATTACTTATAATAATGATATAAATAATTTTTGTGTGTGTTTTAAATGGTAAAATTAATAACAAATTCATTAATTAAGTTACAAAAATTTGTTCATTAAAAATCATCAATAGATACTCATCACCCATTTCATATTTCAGTATCATAACTATAACAACCATAGAATGAAATTATAACATTATAAATAATTATAAAATATCACTTACATTACCTTCTATGATTTCAGAATGATTATATTTTGGATAATATTTAAGAACAACACTATTATAAAACTAGTTCAAAATAATCAAGATTAGTCACACCCAATATTTAAAATAGATATTAACGAACTAATATATATGAAAAAAATATTTATAAACGATTTTTATAGATCTTTTGGTATGAGAAAAATTCTCTTCAATTGGTTATTAATATTTTTATATTTTTTATAAGGAATATTATAAAGAACTATACTATGTGGGGAAATAAGGTTAGGATTTCTTATCTTAAATTTTCACCCCTTGAGAGACATATTACATAATATAAACCATGTTTTATTTGGATTAGTATATATAATTCCTAATGAATTTATTTTGCAATATTAATTAATTTATGGGGTTTGAAAATCCATATCATTTTATACCTTTAAATTGATCTTGATGCAAAAGATACTAATCTTTTAATGGTATTTTAACTCAACACGCTTCATTGAGTCATATGATTTACTCTTGAAATTATTTCTTAAAAGATTTTTTTCTTAAACCTTAAGAGATTATTTAATGGGTCATTATCTTATGACCAATTTTAAAATGATCCTTTTAATTTAAATCATTTACCTTGGTAAAATATCATTCCCAAAAAGTATATCAATGATGAGAATAATTCCCATCTTCTTTAATGATTGTTTCATATCCTTGTCCATATTTTACTCTCCATCTAATGTTTTAATTTATAATTGGATACCTATTTTTTTATTTCATGAGAAATCTATATTTTCATTATTCTAGTTTAAAAATTAATCTTTGTTACTCCTTTTATAATATGGGTTTTCAATAAATATATTTAAGAATATTTAAAAAGGTTTCCATTATTTGAATGTTTTGTCTTCCAAATTTATTTTGATAACCTTTATATCTTTTCAAATATCTATTATTGAAGTTTATTTTTAAAATTAAAATATTTTAATTTTTTTCCACTTTATTTTTTACACATTTGTTTCATTTCTAGGATCCATTATTGAAAATTATTTTTTAAAAGTAAAAGTATGTAGAGTGTTTTCACATTACATTTTTGAAACCTTTATGTCATTTTTATAGATCATCCATTAAAAGTTTCCTTTTAAAATTAAATATTATTCAAAAAAATTTTAATTCACCTTTTCAAAAATGGATTTTCAAAGTGACTCTAACTATATATTTTACACCAAAGATAAAATAATTTTCTAAAAAAATATTTTATGATTTTAACCCAATTTTCCTCTTTATCTCTAAAATATTTATTTTCATTATAATTTTTTTATTAATTAGACTCTAAATGTTATTATAAAATAGTATTTTAGGGTGATTTAGTTTTGGGTATCGATGATTTTCATTTTAGAGGTCAATTTTAGTGATACCATATGGAAATATTATGAATTTTTTTCCCTTTCTTAGGTTCTTTATAAAATGAAAAAGATTTATTTTTTTGGCACACATATATATGGATGATTATGAGTGGGGCCAATATTTCCCTATAATACATTAGATTGATTTTATGTCTCATGATCTCAAAAGTGCACTTGAGAGGATTTATCCCAAGCCAAAGGGTACGTGAGAGTATTTATCCCAAGCCAAAGGGATACATTGGAGGTTTTAACACAAGACTATGTGTACATAAGAGGATTATTTGAAGCCTAAGAAGTTACATGGGTTGTTATCCCTAGCCTAGTATGCGATGAATGTTTTTATATGTATCCTTAACATATGGTTTCTATGATTATTGTTATGCCACAATTTTATTCTCATTCACTTAACTATGTTATGATCTCATGGATCACGTTTACTCACTCAAATTTCCATAATATTTTGATTAATGTATAATGTTATGCCAATAAATTTTTAATAATTAAAAATATTTTCTTTATTGGGTATGAATTTATTATATATCATAATTATATCCAAATTCTTATATTATAATCTATTATGATTTTTGATTATTATATCTTATGGATACCCTTACAAAGAACTTAATCTCACCCCAATCTTATGTTTCAATTTCACCATGTTAAGAATAAAATTAATACATAATATGTTTCTAAAAGAGTATATTGTATGGAGGATTTGTGGGATATATTGAGGGACTATTTTAAATTGAGTAATTACTTATATAGTGGGATAAATTTCCATTTGATACAAATAACATGGGTTAAACAAGTTACATATTAATTATAAAATATTAAAACTTTAAACCTAAACAAGACATGGTATGTAAATGTTACATTATTTGTGAAATTTCTCATAATTGAGGATTTGTATCAATTTCAGTGTGTAAATTATGTTGTTTTTTAACAAGATCTAGGAGGTTAGGTATGTGGTGCCTCTCATATACCTATATGAAACTACTCACACAAACCAATAACACCCTTTTAGAGTTAGTGTATAAACCACCAAAAAAATAAGATCTACATAATCATACTAAAAACTATACCATGGTTACGATGTAAGGGGTGATTATAAAAACCAAGTTATATTTCACCATAGACCATAAATACCTTATGTAAAATAGATAAACATTTATACAAGTTATATAACTATGGTTGAATCAAAATCCATCATTATAATAAAAATATGAGAAAAATAAAAAATAAAAATAAAAAACAGAACATAAAAAATACACACCATTTAAAACCTTAAATAACCCTAAATCATTAAAAAAATTAGTTATATATTTATACATAAAGTTATTAAATAAAACAATAACCCAAATTAATGAATTAAGAGTAATTCCAGAACTTATTAACCCCCATAGTGAAGTAAAAAATAATGAAAATAAAAAAGCATCATAAACATTGAAATAGGACATAATTATATGTTTGTCCTAGTATATAGATTCTAAACCACTAATACCGGTGGGGATAGATCAATGTTCCATGTTTAATATGGAGATTTTATCCATTTTAAAACTCTTTTCCCAAGTTATTAGTTAGTTTAAGGATCATGTGTAAAGAAATGATATCATGATGATGAAAATGAGATATAGAGAGAGTAATAAAGTAAATCATATGACATAATTATTTATAAGTATGAAATACTCTTGTTATCAAGTGGCTAGTCATTGGCCTCCATAAGTTGATATCCTATTGTCCATTTAAATGTACTATTATCAAAATAAGAATAAATATTTTGATAGTGAAGGAATATAGAAATGAAATTATAGAATTATAAAATAACAATAAGAATGAAATAGATTATTAAAAATAACATCATTATAGTGTATTCCATTTCTCCATCTTCCTAAAGTTATTCACTATTAATAGATGTTGTGTGTACTTTTCTTTTCTAATTCATGACTTAGTTGTGTTTTCCAAACCTTCTTAATGATCTCAAAATGTTTTTATAATCACACACCTTGTTTTAAATTAATGAGTACATAATATAATGTTGTAAAAATATTCCATTTATAAAGAAATTTCATGTCTATATATGTTCATCACTTGTTATGTTCGATCCAAGTATCATAGTTTTTTTTAATCATTCTTCATATTACAATAAAAATAAACCCCAAGAAAAAATAATAATAAAATATTCAAATATATACCACTAAAAATCCTCAGTCCATCCTTGAAATATGTTATATTCAATACTCAAAACTTTTCGAAATCCACCAAATCATAATCTAATGATGAATATCAAAATATAATATAGTAAATCGTGATATAATAGAGTGTACCATGTTTAAATCTCTAAAAAAACTGATATAAAAAAAACATAGAAAAAATCTATTTATTTACTATTAGGAAACCAAAACAAGATCCTACATAACAATATAGATCCCCAAAATATTGAAGTGTAATGAATCTTATCACATCACAATAATTACAACATCTACATTTTCATGAAAGTATAGAAATATTTTGTAGCATGATATGAAAATATTGATACATGATTCTTTATCCTTTAATTCATATAGAAACATCAAATTTATATGGATTGGATCTTGTGGTGTGATATACATTATTATGGAATAAAACTCTAAATTTTGGAATAACAAGCTAGTCATAATGAGAAGTAAGTTACCATTCCTCAACTTTAATAGCCGGATCAAATGATATCAAATTTTTTTCTCTTGATACCTAAGAAATAATATAACTATAATTCCTTATATAGTCTTCATTACACAACCAGAGTGAACTATGAAGTGATTCCCAAGTTTTTGTATAAATCTTGTCTTTACAATCCTCTAACTCTAAAAGAATAATTAACAAATAAATATATAAAATAAGATCACTGCACCATGGTTTTCTCTAACACAAAATCTCGCTAATTTTCTTTAATTGAAAGATTATTCTTCTAATATAGTGTTTTATTGTATCTATAGTGAGTTAAAAACTTTATTATGATGTATTTTCATCAAATCTAACACTACTTCCATATTTTAGATTTAGTCTTCCTCTCTCCTTTGATCATCATCTAGAAGATAATAATGTGATATAACCAAATATATGTCAATCATAATTACATATCATCAAGATTACCTAAAATATAAAACTACAATACATATGTATATAAAATATTTTTGTGTTTCATGAACTCTTTAATAGAGATAAAATCCCAATCAAACTCCTATATCTGATTTAATCCACCACACTATTAGTTTGGACTGTGTTTTTTTGACGAATATCCATGCATTTGTAAGAAATAAATATTTTGTTGAATAGAAACTTCTTTAAATATAAAAAATAGTACCAAAACCAATATATTTTATAGAATCCAAGTGACACAAAATTCATTGGTTCCTATTTTCTATGAGTCTCATTCGAGAGACAACTAAGAATATGTTGATTTCCAAAATCATATATGAGCTCCACAAATTACTTGGAAAATCCATACATATTCATATTAAATATAACCATGGAACTATAATGATATTATGCCAAATATGATCCATTTATTCCTCCTCACAACGTGATTAGCTTCATTAAATATCTAATTAAACTCATTACTCATCAAAAAACAATCCCACTTGAGCACATAAAACATTTTAATATTGATACAACATGTTTTTATATTGAAGAAAATATAATATTGATAATAAATATTACATAACATGAATGGAATCTATATTTATTCAAGGGTACACTAATCTTTATATTTAGATTTTTTTGCAACTCAACCATCATAAATCATTATAATGACAAGCAAAAATGATCCATGTAACACCAAAAAAGCACTTGAAATAATGTTAATGACATGAAGAAATCAATCCCCATTTTCAAATCACTCCCACTTTGGGATTCAATAAAGTTTATTTTGATATATTTGTTTTTTAGACCAATTTAAAAAAATAATAAAAAGGTAAAAATAGATATATATGATCGTGATTATACTTTGGTCACTCCTCATAGATAGATTTTTGAATTTACCCCCATTTAAAGGAGTTTGAAGACATAAAATTCATAGGGATCAATGAAGTCTAACACATTATAAATTTTCTCCCTCATTAATAAATAAATATCATTTCAATTTCTCCCTAATTATCACAAAATAATTTATTTTTATAAATAGAAGTAACAAATGGAAGGATATTCACTAATTTAAGGGGTAGTTCAACTCACTAGCTTCTTTAAAAAATTTAACCATATGACACAACTCAATTAAAAAAGTTATATTATTATAATAGTGAATACATGATAATAAAAATAACAATTAATAATTCTAATACTATAAGAGAAAAGTTTTTATAGTAAAAAAGATAAATCAATCAATGAAACTATATTGCCAATATGTGATCCACTAATATAAATTCATTTAAAATACCATATTGGATTCATAAAATAAATACAAACTTTCATTATAAAAGTTTATAATTAATATGTGAAAAAGGGATTAGGGTTCATAAATCTATACATCAAGTTTTTATAAGAGGAGGATGTCATATTTGGATTAACCTCTTCTACAAAATATTTCAAGATTTGACTTTAATAATATTATTTACTTAACATATATCATTTTGATCAAGAAACTTCTTTTATTTCTTGATCACATCAATATTATGCTAATGTATGAATTTATTTAAAATAGCTACTTTCTTTGTCTCCTTAATCCCCTTAGAATATTGAGTGGTTTTAATGGTTCTCTCTATGTCTAATGTACCATCAACACTCAATTTTAATTTCATTGAAAGAATTACAACTTCTAAAAACTCTACACTAATTTTTAAAAGTTGATAAATAACATTGAACTATAAAAAAAGTCTTATTGAATCATTAAGTGACTGAATCCTCCTTTTTATGATCTCTTGAGTGTTTGGAAAGGTCCTATAGGTTTTTATCAACATTATATGAAATAAAAATAATATTAATCCACCCAATTTTATAATTATAATAAATATGTTACCAAAATTGTTTCAGAATCCATGTGAGATAATTTTTAGTGGTGTGTCCCAATTATTTTAACCATCTATAAGTCTCCTTTTGTTCACCAAGATAGTTAGGTTTTTTTCTTATCTCTAGACTTATTGACTAAAAATTATTTTTTATTTGATTTTGAAAACCACTTTTTGGGTGAGCAGAAACCATACACGAGATTATTGAATCACCAAATCCAAAAACCGCACAGACGAAATTCACTTTTGATTCAAAATTCAAAAATGTGGCTAGCGAAGCACTTCAGAACATGGATCCACGATCGGCCTCCTCATGCTGCACCCCCGAAACCATCATCACCATCTTACCATCAGCAGAGCATCAAAATAATCATCACCTTGGAATCCAAAGATGTTGCCTCCCATTGTCGGAGCCGGCGACCAGAACAACCAAACCGTAGAAGAACAATTCAAACTCGATAAACATCCTTCATCACCGTAGCCTTTCCACGAAACTCAATCCATCACCAGCGTCACACACCAACCGCACAGACCACACAGAGCATCAAACATTACCGAAAAAATGAATTCCACAAAAGTTTTTATTGGTTCCAAGAGGTAGATAAACAATCCCCAAATTGGCCCAACCTACAACGAATTTCCACCACCGAATTGAAGAACGAAACATAGTCCCAGGAGCATGAATAGAACAAAACCATCCAAAAAAACATATGAAAATATGAAAAACAAATGAAAACCATCACTATAAATATAGGAGGAATCCAACCCAAAAACCATATCTAAATCCTATCACCGCCATCCAAAACTCCCATTGAGGCCACACTCAACCACGAGATGTTTATATCTGGAAATGAAGTGGCACCCCCAACTATAACAGAAAAATCTCAGCCTCTATAAGCCATGCCGCCATGGAACCTTATCCATCGAAGGGGAGTTGGGTGAGAGGAGGCGGAAACGGTGTGCGATCAGGACGGCTGAGCCCCATAGACGCACGACGCCACCGCAAAAGAGGAAACACCACCACGAACAGACGAGCAAAAGGAAAGCTAACTTGGTGTGGAATGAAGCAAGGAGGCGGCGACGAGAGGGATCCCTAGAGATGCAATGACCCTTACGGGCTCATCCTAGACTTATTGAATTTCTTAGTTTCTTGGTTTTTGATACTATAATTTTATACTAGATATTACTCAATTTATAAGGAAAAAATTACGTATATAAAAATATTAATATTCAATTATTCTATAAAAATAGGTGATCCTTTTAAATTTCAAGTATTCTTATCCCTTATTTATGTGGGTAGTAGTGATGTCTTTATTCTTTAACGAGTCTTGTAATGGCCTCTCTTAATCATGGATGAGGCTCCCCTAGATACTTTACCATTATTATTTGGTAATATATTTTTCACACTATTCTAATCCTTCTTATACTAATTATAATAGTGTATTATAGATCTTCTCCAAGTAACCGTATCCTTTATTTCAACCCATTTATCATTGGGTTTAGTTTTTTTGGAGTGTTCTTATTAAAATAATAAATACCAATCATTAATTTGTTTACTTCATTTTCAATTACCAAATGCTATTTTTTTTCTAATTTAAAATTAATATTATTTTCCCTTTCTTTAGGGATCCTTATGTTTTGTGCATGAAATGAAAAGATATAATTATTTTATTATGATTTATTAAAATTCTATTACTATAATATAAAAAAAATTCATGAGCCTATATATTTATAAATTTATAGTAAATACCATCAATATATTTATGTTTAGAAATATACAAATTTTAAAGTTCTATTAATGCTTTAAATAAAGTCATCTTAATGCCCTGGGTTCATCACATAATCCCTCATTAATGGATTAATGATTCATAAAATCCAATTTTTAGAAATCCAATTAATTTTCATCCTATGACACATATTTACATATTAAATCCACATCACCTTGATAAAAATTAATCCTCTACATGAGAAGTTAAATCTTTTTAGAAGCTTCTTATTTTATTTCTCAACCTCTAAATAATTTTATGAAACAACCAATTTATAATTTTTAATGTAACCTGTTAATTTTTTTTATTTATTTCCCCCCTTTTAATTTTATTCCTCAATGTATTTTTCTGAATATACTTTAATTTTTGATTAGGAACATTCTCTAATTAACTAGTATAAATAGATTGGAAATTCACATAATTTTTATTAATATAAATTATAAAATACTCAATAGTAAAATAAAAAATCTTAAATATTAAAATAAATCTAGAAAATAATATGAAATAAAAACTTCCATAAAAAATATATCAATGACCTTAATATTTTTTAACCCCTTGGGTGAAATAAAATATCAATGAATGTGTGAAAATGTCGAAAAAATAGATCCAATGGAAAAAGGTACATATAATTTTTCTTTATAAAACTTATAATGAATGTGGGAATACCCAAATACTTCACTTTTAATTTTCCCCTAAACTTCTTGTTAGGTACCAATGATTTATATAGTAAATTAAGTTCATGATCTATAATGATAAAGTTGATTTAATTCCACTTTTAAACTTAATTGATAAATTCTTAACCATTGGTGGTGAATATATGGTTAGTGTTCAATATGAAATTTTAATACTTTCTAAATTTCCTTGTCCACATTACTTGTTAGTGTAAGGATCATATGAAAAAAATTAATGGTGATAATGATGATGAGATATAAAGATATTACAAAAGTAAATTACATGATATGAAGGATTAGAGGATTAACACACACATGTTACTAAGTGGATTTTCCATGATGTCCGATCATTATTATTAGACTATCCACTTAAATATATAATAATTAATGATGAATAAATCAATATTTGGTTCCATAATATCGTCTTAAACCCCAAAATTTATATCATAATTATAAAAGGGAAATAGAATAATAAAAATAATATCTCATGAATGTGTGATATTCTTATGTATTATTTAAGTGCCTCTGTTTTAATGGAGGTTATCTAAACAATTAATTTCTAAATACCAACTATATTGAGTAGAAATATCTTTTATTGATGATATCATAATGGGTTGAAGGTCTCAAGATATAGTTTCATATAATGAATACACCTAAAAAAATAGTAAAAATAATGTATTTATAGAGATATCTCATATCTATATATTTTCAAAAATGGTTATCATCGATCCAAAAATCATTGTTTTCCTCATTTATCAATATGTGTCAAGTCCCTTCAATATCTAGTCATGTTATCCAAGAAGATAGTAAAATATAATATTCAAAATAATCAATCCATACCTAAATGGTAGGATATTAAAAACTGTAGAATTTATATAATTTACTAGATCAAGGTGAAATGATGACTTTGAATATGTAATATATTCAATCAGGGAATAATATAATGCATCATGATATAATCTCCATCCAATTTTAGATCCAAAATTATTAGAACAAATCTCTTTTGTTACTCTTTTAGAACATTAACAAGGTCTTTATAATCTATACAGATATCGTAAATATTATTGTGTGTTGAATCTTATAGTAATGTAATATTTTTTACATCTAGATTTACATATAAGTAAATAAATATATTACAATGTGAAACATATATACCACATCATGATTATTTTCACATTAATTCTAGTAAAACATAAAATTTAAATGGACAAGAACTTTCAACGTGAAATACACTATTATTGTGTGGTTATATAAATATAAATATTAAAAACATCCCAAAATGGGAACACTTCCTTAGCTTTAGTACCAAGAAAAAATAATTTTCTAGTTTTGTAGTGTGATACTTTTGTAAGATTAATAACCAAATTATTTATAAAACTATCATGGTAAAACCAATTTTTATCGTGATGTGATTCTCATATATGGGTAAAAATCCTACGTTCACATTCCTTTAGCTCCAAAACTATTATTGAAAAATAACGATGTAAGATAGGATTATTGTATTATGGTCTTCTCTAATTTGATTTTATTCAATTCAAGACTTTACTTATTATCTATTCTTATATAATATCTATAATAATTTCCAAACATCAATATGATACCTTGGAATCATCTAAAAAACTACATATATGTTTAATATTTAATCTTCCTCCCTCCTATGATCATCATTCATGTGGTAGGTATATGATATAAAAACCATTATGTTAATAAAAAGGAAATACTTTCTGTCTTACCTATAATAAATAACTATAACACATATGTATATGAAATATGTAAGTGTATCATAAAATCCATAAAATAATTAAAACCGATATTCAATTCCTTTCACATTCTAATGATTCACCAATATTGGTTGGAATAATGTTTTTAAGAGACATCCATCCCTAGAAAAGAAAAAAATATCCTTTCTAATGGAAATTTCATTGAATATCATAAATATTCCAAAACCCCTTCTTGTTCCTTGACACAAAGTGATGCTCTATTTAAGTGATAATCTTGTTTATGAGTTTCCTACAAGATGTGACCAATCATATGATTATTTCTAATAACTTATTTGATATTCATGGTTAACTTGGAAACTCTTTCCATAGTTATTTCATTTATTATGATAGAGATTCAATGATAATTTTCTAATGACACTTATTATCTTTATTCTCAACCATGAGGGTCATTTACTTCTTGTAAATGCAACTCATCATACCTAAAAAAAATCTACCATGAGAAAATAAAACTACTTAATGTAAATATAATATTATTTCATATTGAGAAAAATATTAAATTGACATCCATAGAATTCATATTCAGGAATGAGATCATCATAATAATGAAAACATTGTCAAAAAGGTAGTTAAAGAGGTCCTTTTTATCAAATAAAAAAGAAACACAATATGCCAGTCCAGACCTCATTACAAATCAATAAAAAATCATTAAATTTATTTTAATACTAACCATAAGAAATTCTTTGTTTTAAATATATCAACAATTATCATTAATGGGAAATGGTCCCTCAAGATATTAGTGAACTATACTAAACCACATTAACAAATCAATTTTCTTCATATAGTGGATAAACCCAAGTGGAACCCTTGGGGATAATGATATGTATTGTTAATATGAAAAAATATATCCATAAATACTAGTAGATATTCCCACACTCACCTCATAAAACTCATTACTCAAGGTTCCATATCCAGATCATAAATAAAAATTATTCACAAACTATAAGTCAAAATAATCAAACGAGCTTCATAAATTGAGAATAAAACATCAAACTAAAATAAAATTCTCATACTTGAGCATATTATTATAGTGTGGTCTCCAAAAAATCCACCTCAACACTTGATGAATACATAATAATAAATTAACACCCGTTAAATATATGGTGACCAACAACTTAAATAATGAAAATCCAAAAAAATGAAGATTAACTTTATCATCCATTCAAAATTATAAATAAGGTGGAACTGCTTACACATCCAAGGTCCAATTTCACATCCTAGACCTGTAAACACCACCACATATCCCCTTTATTCCATATACTAGTATAATAGAAATAATACAAAAAAACAAGAAAAAATTTATTGGAAAATTGTTTCTTATATGGTTTATAAGATTGTTAAATCACGATTATTTTTTTATACCAAGAATAGTAGTGCAACATGATTTACTAAAAAATAAATTAGTATCCCACAAACTTTGATTTATCTAAAAAAAATCTATAAATTACTAACTTTCAAAAAAAACCTACAAAAATACTTATATAAAAATTTTAATACCTTAATAATCCTAAAACACAAATGTTTATACTGTCAAAAAGAATTTAAACCAATAATTTAAAGTTCAAACATCTAAAATTCATATCAAAAACAATTTCAAGAAAATCAACCCTATACTCATAATAATATCAAACCAATAGATGAATTCTCTACCCCACCACTAAAATTTCACAAAATTATTCAAGAGACATTTCAACTAGTTTTGATTTCCCAAAATTTCAAAAATAACATGACCTGGAAACAAAATAAACCTCCAAACTAAAATAAAATGAAATACGAACCTACTAAAATATAAGAAACAATAACAAAATATATCCCAAATCATAATAAAATAATTCCTAAGATGAAGGGAAAAACGAAAAATCACATCAATTCATACCCTTAATTATTGGGGTATAATGTAATTTTTTATCTAAAATGAAAAATTCTGAAAAATAAAAAGGTCAAACCTAAAAAATTTATTTATTCCATCTCTATTTGGAAATTTTGGTTTCCAAGAATGGTGAATACCATATCGGGTGGGGGATGAGGGGTGGGGGGGGGGGTGAATCAGGGTATATAATTCTCTTAAAATTAACCTCACTATCAATATTGTTCCATTGTTAGTAGAAACACCCATCTTCCTCAGAATAGATATGAAAATGAAAATAAAAAAAGAGGGATATAATAAATTTTACTTGGTTCAAATAAACAAGGTAAATATATGGAGAATAAAACTATCATGTTTTAATGTAACAGAATTAGTAAGTTCATTGATTGTTTCTTATAATTTATAGTGGAGAAACTAACTCTTTAGGTTTATAAAATTTACAAAATAGAGAACTAACTACTCTTGATCACTCAAAAAATCTTCCTACTCCTTAAAAATAGACCATCATGTTCTCAATGAAAATATAATGAGATTACACCATAAATATTATATCAATTAGCTAAACCTTTATCAAAATGGTGAAATACATTAACGTCCAATGATATAACCTCTTGGATTTTAATTTTATACTTTATAACTTTCCATCACTAATCTAGAATCCCTACATTCCTATTTTTTGTTCCATCATCCACCTTATTCATTTTAAAAAAGTTATCTCTAAAACAATGAGAGTATCAATGTTTCTCATTTATTTGATCCTTAATTCACCCTAACTAAGATGACAAAATTTATCAAATATTATTATTTAAATTTTAACCAAATTTTTTCATTAAAATCCTTAATTGCATCATTAAAAGATATGATATTTGAATTAAGAAATATATTGACCTTACTTTTTCATGAAGTGAGAAATTATATTCATGAAATTGTCCTATTTTCATTTAGAAAATGTGAACTATGAATTTTTTCTGCTTGGGTATTTGTACATTGAGAACCATCATTTGTAAAGTAGAATCATTAACTTCTAAATTTCATGTATTATACCCCACAAAATAGGTCTTGGTAAAAAACATGGGTTTCTACTTTAACTTGTGCTCCATGATGCAACTCCTCATATAATGGGATAATAAACTAGAATCTAATAATTACAACTATTACATTCCAAAATTATATGATTTTAACTTATTCTATGGAATGTAAATATTTAAATATATAGAATGACTAAAATCCATTGAAACCTTTCACAACATTGCTAATCGTCTAGTGAATTTGCACTATCGCATAATGTAGTGGAAAAGGGATTGTCCTTATGAATCACCAAAAATATATTATGTATCATCAAATTGATTTTAAATATATTATAAAGTGTTTTTTACTTTTCGGTATTTCATTATCTTGGAATAACTCTTACATATATTGTTTCGGTTACCCATATGTGTGAGAACCCATATATTTTTAATATAATGTCACCTTTATGGTTTATTAATATTCATGATTATGAATATATACATAGGATTTAAACACATATATATGTTTGTATGATTTCTAAAAAGATATTATATAATAAATTATTTAATCATAATATGTTTTAGATTATTATATTTACATCATCTTTAAAGGGATGTTTTAATTAAAGGTTATGTAAATTTCTTTAACAAATTTATTTTATAAACTATTAAAATAAATATTTAATTTTTATTAAATATTTTATATATGAGTTTTTTTTCAATTTTATAAATTAATATTGATATTTATTAAAATAAAAATATTATAAATAAACCTTTAAATGTACGAGTCAATAATGTGAATTATCATTTGAAAAAAAATGTTTTTATTAAAAATAAACTGTTTTCTAGGTATTATATGGTTTTATTTAAAATTTCATTTTCTAAATTTTAGGATTTTAATTTTATAATATGAAATTAATTTTTAGATTCATAATATAAAAACTATCTCAGGATTAATTTTTGGGATTTTTTAACAAGGTCTATTTTTTGGTATATAGTAAAAAATAAAGATTTTACAAATTCCATGACTTTTACAACATCATCATGATATAAGAATGAATTAAAAATTTATATAACATTTTTATCAAAAAAATACTTATTTATGAATTAAAATAAATCATTAAAAATACTATACTGATGTTATAAATGCATGTTTTAGATTTTGGATTACTGATATTTTATTCTAATAAAAACACTAAAATTGGTTTTTTTTCTTTTAAAAAATATTCAAAATGATCCACTTATCATTGTATTTACTTGAAAGTAAAAAAACAATTATTCAAAAACTTATATATATGATGATAATCAATACAATACATGATTTTAGTGTAAATTCAATTTTTATGCTTAAATATGCAATTTCCAAGAAACTATTTTTTTATTAAAACAAACTTTTATTAAAATTAATAATTATCACTAATAGATATTTATTCTTTAATAATGGGTTTGAAATTTTTGGTAAATATTTTAAATTATTTAATAGGTCCCATTTTATTTTTATTCATAAAAATAAGTTACCATAGTAAATTCTAATCACCATGCTAATTGCCGAGATAGAGTAAAAGTGTTAAATCAAGGGTTAAATTCTTAGAATATCAGAAAAACCATTCATTTAATGAATGGTTAGATAATTTATATACATATATATGTTCTATTTTAAATTATTATCAAACTTATATTGAATTTATTTGATTATTATGTTTCTTTTATAATAATAAATTAATATTTAGAAAAATTTCACATTTATTATCTTAAAAATTATTTTATTACAATGATAAGAATATAAATTCATTATCAAAAAAATATATGAAAATATTTATTATGAATAAATTATACTTATTCTATTAATTTATATTTAAATTTTAAATAATATTATAATTATATAAAATTCTTACACAGTTTTGAGACAAAGCTTGTGTATGAATTTAAAAAGTAATTTTAAATAGTATTTAAAAAAATTAAGAGTTAAAATATTTGGGTAAAATAGTGCCTTTCAATACTTATATAGACAAAAATAATATTTTATAAGTAAATTTAATATTTAATATTTAATTACATGTTTACATATATATATAAACATATATATGTTGGTCTGTATGTATCTATGTACCCTTGAAGTCAAATTATATTAATAGTCTGGAAAATGATATTAAAGGGAATTTAATGTTAAATAATATTTTTTCATTGTTTTAAAAATTCAATAAAATTATTTTTTAGTAAATTATATTAGAAATAATATAACAAATCCTAAATAGTCCATTTATGAGACACTTTTCAATTTTTGAATTACATTATGGACCCTTAAAGATTGGATATTTGTTAAAATACCATTATTTTTTTGGAAATTAAATGGAACTCAAGCTAACCTTTCCAAAGAAACATATGAGTTTGGTTTTATCTCAAAATAAATAGAAATTACCTCTATACAAATCTATTTCCACATCCTCTATCCCCTGGTGTGACCATAAATCTCTCTTCTAAATTCTTTACGTTCAATCAAAAGGTGGATATCAAAGGAAGAAGTAACAGTCTTAACTGAGTTCATTTATGTTTATTTATTTATATACATTATAAAATTCCATTATAAACATTCAAAAATAATTATACTAGTATAATTAAAATAATTCATTTTTATTATATTTATTTAATGACCATTATCTACCTTCCTCTAATCCATTAGAAAATGGAAACGTCACTGTGTTATGTGCGGACTATCGCCTCTATGAACGATGCATTTCATTTTTCATCAAAAAATTACATATATGGTTTGAAAATTGGATTTAATGAATAGATATTATATTTATAAAATAATTAATGTTATTGGGAGTAAATTTTTAATTTTATTAATAATATTAACAACAAATGGTCATTATACAATTTAACCACATAAAAAAGAATTACAAGACACTTTGTAAGTAAAAAAATCATAAATTAATATTTTATTTATCTTAATCATCTAAATATTAATTAATTTAATTTATAACTTTTAAAAATTATTTTTTAAAACGTTAATATTTTTGAAAGTGATATTATCACAACATAATAACACATTATTACTTGTTCAACCTTTATAACATGTTCTAGTTTGAGTCGGTCATACCACATACATGAATTATGTTATAATTTTTATGTCACAAATGATTAAGAAAACTTACTTTATTGTATTAATATATAATAAGGGTTAATTTAATGGGTTTTAATTATTTATTCAGTGGTAATCTTCAAAAATATATTTACCAATAATTCATTATTTTGTTTATTCAATAATCACCAAAGAAGGGAATTTTTAAGGGTTCCATGAAAAAATAAACATAATTTCCATGAAATGAATATGGGACACCGTAAATATATAATTTTTTAAATAAATTATGATTCATTTTTTAGGTGACGAACTCATGAAGAAGACTCAATTATTGTAACAGTATAACCGAAGCATGTAAGGGAAATAAAATGATTATCACCTGGATATTTTTTTATAATTGATAATTAATATATGGGAAATAAGAAATTGAAAATAAATGATATAAAGTAAAGAAAATATGAATAAGGTTCTTATTTATATGAATAATAATCATAAATTTGTTATAAATGGATGTTATAGTTCATCTAAACATGGGGAAGTCCAAATTAAGGGTTTCTTATCTCAATTTCTGTGTTTTTTGGATTTAGATCTACTGTTCATGATGGATTTTGGAATTCAGGTGTGAATTATTTTCGAATCTATTTAATACTTATATTTAAATCAGGGAGGAATTTTAGTTGTATTTATGAATATTTGGAGGTTGTTTTGCTATTTGTTTATTGGTATTGGGTGAATTTACTTACTTTGCTGTTCATAACATCATTTTGGTTGAAGCTGTTATTGGTTTTGGGTAAATCTGCATATTGTTTTGGATGTGATGAAACCAAAAAAAATATATCTTCTTCAGATGAGGTTTAGAGTAGAAAGAATTTTTCTTTTGCATGCCATTTGGATTTTTAAGTTTGAGAGGGTATGGCTCTACCATCAATATTAGGCACCTACAACCCTGCACAAGATAGCTATCCAAACGGTCATGCGATGGTGAAGGCTTGTCATAATGATGTAGTCCCTAGGGAGGCATAGATTCTGTAGTCTTGATATGGGTTATTCTATTTCAGTGTTTTATTTGGTTGTAATGTTTAGATCTTGTGATTTTTCACTTTTTCCTCAAAAGTGTTTTGATAATAAAAAAAGCCAATTTTCAGTTAGTCATATATCCTTCATATTGACTACTAGTTTTCTTCTATGTGGTGTGTAAAATTTTTATGAATTTATTTTATAATTATTTAAATAATTTTAATGGTATTTTATAATAAATATAAGGTTATATTAAATGATCTATTTTTCAAATGTTACCATGATCGTAGGGATTTATTGGTCTCAATTTCAATTCTTAGAGACATATTCAATATTGTGCACCACGATTCCCTTTAAATAGTATCATTTGTAACCAGTAACCCATAAATGTGTTTTAATATATTTATCATTTAGTTAATTTTATTTTAAAATATATATCAATATATTTATTTAAATTTATTTTTATTGATGTGTTATTAAACTTATAATGGTTTTTCATCTCAAAATTTTATTCTTCATGACAATGTTTATACCATGAACCAATTTTATTTATTGAGGCGTATCTACTAAATATTTTAAATTCTATGTCATTATTCTAGATTTATTCATGGTATTTAAGGATTAATTTCAATTGCTCTCTTTCAATATGTTTTGAATCCAAGGCAACCAAATCTATAATGGTTTTTGGTTTCAATTATCCTTCTTGGAGACATGTTTCGTATTATGCACCTATATTCATTTATACAGTGTATTAAATTCATATTTTATATATTATATAATTTTTTTATTCATTTTATTTTAACTTCCTTTTAAAAGTCTTTATTTATATGTATTTTTATTTTAAAAACCACCAGTTGTTCTTTCTTTAAAAACCTTTATTTAACGTTATTGAAGTATTTTAACTTATTATTATTTTTTAAAATGTCGATATTATTTATAGTGCTTCAAGAATGGTTTAATATATAAATTATTTATTTTATAAAGTCATTTTCCATTATATTTTACTTTATTTATAGATGTCTTAAATGTAATCTTATCAATATTTAACGTACAACTTATTTTTTTACTTTCTCTATAAAGGTGTGATAATTTTTTTTAATGTTTATCACTTGATATATTTTGCCAATATTTAAGTAAATTACTAATTATAAATATTATTTTATAGGTTTGAATTATTTTTAATGAAAATACAATTCCTATTACATTATGTATTTTTCATTACCAAAAGATAACGACATTTCTTCTAGTTTTTCAAATAATATTTATAGTCTTTTTATAAAGGTGTTTTTATCAAGGTGGACATACTTCAATGATTTTTATGAGTCACTAGGTATATTATCTAATGATACTATTCAAATTCATTATCTAGATAAATTATGATTATAATTTAATGAAATTATCATAGAACCCCTTTTTTCACTAGGTTAACTAGGAAATAAAAGAATGATGAATATTTTTATGAGTTTTATAATGAAAATTATATATCCTAATTTTTTTATTTATGTTATTGTTCTTGGAAATTATATATGATGATGGTTGAGTCTATTATTACCCTCTAATTCATTGGATACTGATTTATTCTCATTGGAAAAATATATTTTAATTAAATGAGTAGGTTATTCCATTATAGGTGTGATTGCAAGAGTGATATGAATATGATCCCAAATTAATATTCATGATTATTATTTTTATTTTATACAAACATATGAGACCATTATATGAAATTATTTTGGTAATAATATAGAGCATATCTTGTTATGTCTTCATATATAATGTCCATTGACTGATTATCTCACATTCTATTCACACAATTCTAATTACATGATTCATACTATGAATAATGTTTTGTAAACCTTGTTTGATTGGGTATTATTTTCTTATTATATGTTCATGTATGTTGATTATTATTTAATTTTCACTTGACTATCTATTTCTCAGTTATGATCATCGACAGATATTAGTTATGTTTACCCTTATTTGGAAATTTAGATTACCCTACTTTTGTTTTCATTTACCCATGTTATAAAGAGGAGTATTTTATATTATTTATCTAGAAGGGTATCAAACATAGAGATTCCTTTTGTGATATTTTGAAGTCATATAATGGAATAAGAAATTCTTGGTATGATGGAAAAAATTTCCCCTATATGAGAATTATATGGGATTTTTTAGTTAAATTTTTTCCCATTTATCTAAAACTATAAGCCCAGAATGTATTGGGTATGTAAGTGAATCAATATTTGTTACTCATTTAGTAATTATAGATTTTCATATTTGTGTTTTTTCAGTTGGTATAAAAGCTAGTATGCACAAAAAAACCTTTAGCACCAGATCTGAGAGTATGTGTATAAGGTATTAAATTTAGTATCATAAAAGGCTATAGATAATTATAGAGGTTATAAAGATATATGTTGAGGATAATTTAATCCTTGTGGATACCATTATGTGTGGATAAATTTGAGTATGATCACAATTTCAAAGGAATAAATATCGATTTTGAGGTATTATTTTAATGCTATTAATGATATTTTGGGAGATTTTTTCTTATATCATAAGAAGAATACATGAATGTGTATTCGATAACCCTTTGGTTTGATATGTTATTTGATGTTGAGATAATTATGGATAATGGGTTAATTTATTTTTGGGAAAATTTTACAATATTTTCTGTGAACATGTGATTAAGGTATAAATGTTTTTGGTATGTGACATTATGAGCGATGTTATATTGTTTGAGGATAAAATTTTAGTTGACATTTGGAATAATTTATGTTTAGGTATTTTTAATTTTTAGGTTTCTATTTTGGTTAAGAATGTGTTTAAGAGATTTTGGGTTTAGTTATTAATTGATGGATTTTTTAAACATGGATTCTTATTTTTATATTTTGGTTTTGGAGAATGAAGTTTTAAATATTCATATGATGGTCTATTTATACTTTATTGGGTATTATTATTACTGAGGCTAAACACTTTTGTGTTTTGTAATAAGTCAGGAAGAAGAAGAATAAATTGTTATAAAATTACATTATTCAATTGGGAACATTATATTTTGGTGGATCTCATGATATATTAAGAGTTGATTTTAATTCTTTAGGAATAAAATATTAATCTTGGATATTAATAATTTAGAATGAAATAGAGGTGGAAAATGATCAAAATGCACAACCAAATGGTGAAATTATGCTTATGTAATTGAAAAAATAAATGTAAGTATTTTTTATCATATATTTTTTCTTAGTGGAAAAATAACTCCCCAATATTAAGAAAATTTTGATAAATAATTCAAGGTTTATATGAGAAACAATTGTCAACTATCAAGGTATTCCTTAGAAACTCATTCACAAGTGTAAATAATATAAAATTACAAATATTGTTTAAAAAAGTTATTATAAAAAATTTTCTAGCCTTGACTTATAAATTAATGTTACTTTTATTTGAAATATATTTTATAGATTTCAATTATCCCAATGTATTTTTCTTATATTTCATACTCCCCCCTAAAAAATATTTAAAGGAATATGTAACTTCAATTTATGATAAATTTATGGTCAATTTTCCCCTCTTATGGATTTATAATTCACACACCACATTGTTAAAAATGATTTTTTCTCATCTCGATCAATTTTTCTTGAGTCGTAAAATTTATTCTTTTAACATGTTTCTCTCGGATTGACATATTATACAATTCTATTTTTTGAATGTTATTTTCTTTTTCTCAACAGGTAAATTATATTTTCATGTTATTTTATGTTGATGATTTTTCTTATACTTTTAAGAATTATTTACCACCTCTATATTTTATATTTTTCTAATCTATGTCCATATTCTTTCTTAACGCATATGTTTTCTTATTTTAAAAGATAAATAATTATTATTTACTAAAAAATTCATATATTAAATCATCTCTATTCAAAATAAAATTTTCTAATTTAGTTTTTATGTGTTTTTCTTTAATAAAAATTAATAAAAAACTAAAATTCATTTCTTTTCTCTTTTAAATATCTGTTTTACCTTCTACTCTAACTTAATTATATTTACCACTATTTTTTCTTTAATTTTTATTATTAGGGATTAAATTTAAAATTAGGATTTTAAAATTCATCTTTTAACCTTCAAAATGTATTTTAAAGAAATGTTTTAATTTATTTTTTTATAAATCCATTTTATTTGGAGTCAATATAAAATTTATAGGATGTAATTTCTTTAAGGTGTTGGGGGGGGGGGGTGGGGTGAAAAACCAAATATTTAAAATATGATAGCACATTTATGGTCTATTAATATTCATGATTATAAATTTATATATTATTTAAAAACTTATATATATGTTAATATCATTCCTCAAAATAAATTATATAATCAATTAGATAATGATGATACATTTAATAATATTATATTTACTTCATCTCATAAGGGATATTTTATTTATGGTTTTGTAAACTTCCTTAACATAATTTCTTATTTAATTGTCTTGAAATATTTTTTAAATGGGTATTTATTTTAATTATATAAATTCATATTATTATATATTATTATTACAATCTTAGAAATAATTCTATCAAGATATGAGGTAACAATATGATTTTTCATTTAAAAAATAAATAATTGTTATTTAAAATAAATTGATTTTCCATGCATTATATGGTTATATTTAAAAGAAGGTTTTATAAATTTGATAATTTAATTTGATAAAATTATATTAATTTATGGATTCATGTTTCTAAAATTATTGTAGGCTGAATTTTTTGTATTTTAACAAAAAGTAATATTTTTTTGGTGAATAGTGAAAAATACATTTTTTAAAAATTTCATAATTTTTATGATAGAATCATGATATAAACATGAATTAAAAATTTGGGAAATCTTTTTTATCTAAAAAATATGTATTTATAGAGTAACATAAATAATTTTAAAAAATTATATTAAATTTAGAAACCCTTGATTTACTTGCTGGCTCTGTGATATTTTATTCTATGAAAAGTACTCTTTTTGTTACCATTATTTGAAATAATTATTCACAATAATACATTAGGGTATATTTTTAATTTAAATAATTTTTTTTTTTAAATCATAAACTAATATATATAATGGGAATAAATACTATACATGGTTTTTTAAAATTTATTTTTATACTTAAAAAATAAATTTTCTGAAAACAATTTTTATTATGTTTAACTTATTATTATTAAAATTATTAGTTACAACCTATATATACTAAATATTTTAAAATTGATTTAATATTTTATATCATAACAATGGATTTAGGTAATAAGGGCCAATTCATTTTCAGTCAAAAAATAATTTACCATAGTTAAATTTAGTCACCACTTTAAAAGTTAAAATATGTTAAAAGTGATAAATTAAGGGTTAAATACTTAAAATATTATAAAACCCTTCCCTTAAATGAATTTTTATAGTTTTATAGACCCCAATAATACTTTTTAATTTTTTTGTTTAAATTTTGAAGCGCTTTCTTTGAATATGAAATTTATTTTTTTATAAGAAATTAATATTTATAAAAAAGTTCACACTTATTATATTAAAAAATGTATTTATAAAAAGAATAATAATAAAAATAAAATTTGAATGGTTATATATTATAGTACTTATTATGAATAAATTATATCTATGTTAGTATATTATTATTTTAAATAACAGAATAATTATCTAAAACAATTACAGAATGTCGACAGAATGCTTACATAAGAAATATCAAAGTGAAGGTTAATGGTTTTAAAAGTATAAAAATTGATATTATTTAGATGAACTAGATAGATAAAAATTATATTTAATAAGTAATTTAAAATTTTAAATTCTACTTACACTGTTATATAGATAATATTGATGTAAAGTTTTTGGAATATTTTTGAAAATGACTGTAAAGGGTATTTAATGTTAAATAATATTTTATTAATTTAATTAATAATCAAAAAATTATTTCCTATAATAAAGTGGATGATGATTTTTTATCTTATCATAAATTTTACAATTAGTTTTCTTATTTATTTTTTTAAATTACATTCTTGAAACTTAAAGATTGAATATTTTAGAAAATGAAATAAATGTTCACCTATAAAATGGGAATCGATATAACCATTTCAAAGTCACATATGAGTTTATTTTTTTTCTCAAAATTATACCAAAATACATATACACACTTGAATTTACATGTCTCTAATCCTACAATGTGACCATAAACCTCTCTTACAAGGGCCTTAAGTTTAATAAAAAAGAGGATATCAAAGGAATATATCATTGTCTTGACCAATTCCTTTTATGTTTTTTTTCTTATTATGAATCCTATAAAAAAATTATAACCATACTAATATAATTAAATAAATATAATTAGTATAATAAAATGTTTATTTTTTTTATAGAACAACCGTTATTTAACTTTCATCCATAAGTTGGAAAATGAAAATGTCAACCTTGTTACTTGCAAACTATAGCATCCATGAATGGCATATTTCATTCTTCACCACCACCTTTCTTGTATATTTATAAAAATTCATTTATTGAATACATATTACATTTATAATATGATTAAGGTTGTTTAAAAATAATGTTCAATTATATTAACAATATTAAAAATAACAGTTCATTGTAAAATTTAATCACCTAAAATGGGCATACCAAGATACTTTGTAAGTAATAAATTCTAACAGTTATCTTTCATTTATATCCATCAAATATCTCTTTATTACATTTATTTATAAATTTCATATAACTTTTGTAAAACATTATGTTTCTATAAAACTAATATTTTCACTATGTAATAACATGTTTGTACTCATTCAACCGTCATAATATATTCTTGTTTGGGCTAGTTGTACTACCTACATGAATGATTCTATATTGTTAATTTCAAGAATTGTAGAAAAAATAAATACTGATAATAATATTTAATAATGATGAATTTAATTTTTTTATAATTATCTACTCGTAATATTCAGAATTATATTTACCAATAAAATCAATTCTTTTGAAAATTCAGTAATAACCGAAAAGGGACTTTTTAAGCCTTCCATGAAAACCAAAATAATTGGTTCAAAAAAATGAATATGGGACTCTATAACTATATAAAAAAATTTATTACCTTATCATTAATATTATATAGGTGAAAAAAACATCTACTAGGCTCATGGGCTAGAACCTCTAAACCGAATCATGTTAGGGAAAAAATATGATGAACACCAAAATATTAGTTTTAACATTAAATTATTATTATATGGGAAATAAATAATTATATATGGATGGAATAAATTAAAATAAATATGAATAAGGTTTTTAATCATATAAAAAATAATCCTAAATTTATTATACATGGATATTGGAGCACATACACCCAAATATAATTTCAAGGGATGATTTTGTTATTTTAATTTACCTTCATTGAGATATGGTTTATATTCAAATTTTTTTTATTTTATGTGATGTGAATGATAGTGGTGAATATATTTTAAATTGTTTTTCCATGAATTTAAATTTATTTAAGAATCCATCTAAGGTTCAGTTCAATGATATTCAATTAAAAATTTAACAAAACTCTAAGGGTTTCTTATCTTAATTTCATTTCATTGAGATATATATCCTATTAATCACACTTATTCTATTTTTGGTCTGTATAATTTCCATGAATATATTTTATAATAATTTACATGAATCTTAAGGTATTTATAAACTCATTTTTGGGTATATTAAATGAGTTTTGATTCAAATGTTACTAAAAGTTTTTGGTCTCAATTTCAATTCCTTAATACATGTTTTGTATTTTGCACCATGATTCCTTTTATATTCTATATTTTTGATTCCATATTATATGAATTTATTATACTATGTTTTTATGATGTTTACTTGATTTAAAAATACGAATATTTTTCATTCTTTCAATGGATTTTGATTCATGTATTATAAAAAATTTCATTATTTAATATAAGATTTAAAATATGATATTATTTTTTTATATAATGTATCTATTTTTTTAAAATTATATAATTATTATCCTTTATTTATAATTCTTAATGTTTTATTCATTGTTCTCTATTTCATTGTGTTTTTATTCTAACATTATAAAATCTATAAGGGTTTCGCATATCAGTTCTCCATATTTGAGGCATAATTTTTATTTTTCACCTATATTCATTACATAATATGTATAATCCATATATGAATTAATAGGTTTTACTTCTATTTTACTTGTCATATTTAAATTTACTTTTACAAGTTCTTTCATTGAATTTATTTTTTTTTAAAAATCCGTAAGGGGGTTTTCTTTAAAAACTTTTCATTAAAGGTTTTGAAGTTTTTACCTAATTATTGTTATTAAATGTTAATATTATATATATCATTTAAATAATATTTTTTATATACATAATTTTTCTAAATTTATTTCCATATGTATTTATCTTTCATGTTGATTTTTTAAAAATAATCTTTTTAACATTTTTCTTATAGTTTATTTTTTACATTATATATAATTGTTTGAGAAGAATGTTTTATAATTATTTGATTAATTACATTTTACCACCTTTATTTTTATTCTTAATTATCAGGATTCCTCTCTAAGATCCCATGAAATTTTAAATAAAATCATATTACCATTTTTCATTTAATTTGTTTACCAAGAGAAAGTGATATTTCTTATTATTTTTTCAAATAATATATATAGTTATTTTATAAAAGTATTTTTCATATATGTAGTCAAAATTTGATGATTTTGATAATTCATTAGGGTTATTACATAACTATCTAACTTATTTATCTGTAATGATTATGATGATATTTTAAGTAAATTATCATGAAACTTGTTTCTTTTCTATAGGTTAATTTTTATATAAAAGAATGATTAATGTTTTCATAATAAAAGTGAAAGATCTTATATATTTTTATTTATATTATGGTTCATATAAATTATATATTTTTATTGGAGTGTATTATATACCTCTATAATGAAATTTTCATGATTTATTCACTATATAAAATATTTTGGAATTAACCGTGTAGGTTATTTGATTATAAGGTTGATTGTAAGGGTGATAGTAAGGGTAATTATAAGAGTGATATGAATATGATATCCTTAGTAATCTTCATGATTATTTTTTTATTTTTTTATTTCTTTGATATGTTTTTATGTAATTATTAAGATAAAAAGTTTAAATGAATCCATGTTATTCTTTTAGGGCTCATGTTCATGGAATCATGATTTCAAACTCTATTCACATATATATTATTCCAGGTTTCTTGATATAAATCATGATTTATAACCCTTATTTTGTTGGGTATGATTTATTTATTATGTGTTTATATATATAGAATAATATATCATAACAATATGTTTATACTTTTTTTTGTGAAGTATCTTATGTTTTTCGAAAGGATTATTTCATATGGGGTTCTTCCAAAAGATTTTTTTTCAAAATGTGTCTTCTAGCAGTGGTTGTAAGACTCATTTTTCTACATAAAGAGTTTAAATATATAATCTTTCATTGATTAAATTTTGGATATATCAAAAGGATAATTTTGATACTTAAGAACTGCACATGTTCATTAAATATTATCTGTTAATATAAAGGTGAATAGTTTATCAAAGGTGGCCTCGATCAATAGAAGGAAAATAATAAATCTTAGAAGGAATTAGAAAATGTTTATCCGGGGAATAAATTGATAAATATGAGGTGAGAGAATATATTGAATAAAAATCAATGATAGATGATAATATGTCATGGAAATGATAATTTAGAAGAGTGGTGGAAGTGAGAGTGAGAAGGTAATTGTAATCTCTTACTTTCATTTATCACAGTGATTGTAGTGTTCTACTTTGAATGTTAGGATTTTTCTAAACCACATAATTATTTTGTGTGACTCTTGGTCTCCTTTATTCATTATAAAATGTTTTCATGTGGATAATGTTTTGTGTTGATTAGTTTATATATTCTTTATTGTTTTGAAACATAGTGTCAAGGGGATGTAAAGACATTCAGAAGGTAAGAATTGAGAAGGAATTTATTATAAATTATTTTTATTATGGTTATTCTAGTATAGACCCCTAAAATAAGTATCAAAGTGATTTAGTACAATTTTACACACTCAGAAGTAGGAAAAATGGCATAATATTAAGGAAAGATCTATATTAACTAGTTTGATGAGGCATAATTTGACTTCTAGTAGATGAAATTGGATGATCTAAAATTAAATAAAAATCTGAATGAACCATTTTATAGAGTTTATAAATAATATGAAATAATTTGAATAATAGGAAATGGAAAAGAAGGCTACAACCTTGGTTATAATGAATCTTGAATAGAATGTGTCTTTCAATATTCTAGAGAATCAAAGAACTAGATAAGTAATGAAATCATTGACTTACATGTATGGTAAACCAATGAAACTTTAAAAAGTCTTTATGTTTCACAGATTATTCATCTTCTAAATATGGGAAGGAAGATTGGAAATATGCCATGTGGATGTTTTTAAAATGATACGTGATACCTTGAATCTACGAAAGTTACATTCATAAACATTGTATGGGTGTTTCTTCTTAAATATTCACTTATAAAATGATGATATGCTATGGTGACACTATATATTAATTCATGTATAATGACATACTACTCATTTTATGAAATTTGGAATCTAATTTTTAATGTGGAGTTTATTTGGAATAATTTTTCAGTACCATATACTAGTTCTCTCAATACCAACGAATGAGGATAATCATATAAAAATAAAGATAATCATAGTAAATCATCAGAGGATAAGTCCCATTGAAAAATTTATAGTATATTATATAGTAAATGACCTAATATTTTCCTTTGAAGAAATATAGTACATATAAATGAGGACTATGGAGATAAAAAAAAGTATAAGGGAAATTATTCCAATTTCAAGAGAAAAAATTCTATCAGTATGATAGAAGGTGATAATAGTTTGTTAATGAGTTTAAAAATTCCAAAAGAATAATGGTTTATTGACTCAGGTGAATATTTTCATTAAATTAGTGAGAAATGGTTTATAGTAGTTTATTTATCTAGATGTTTTGGAAGAGTATATTGACAAGGTGGTGAATCTTCAGAGATAGTTGAAAATATAAATTCTAATATTCAACTTAAGAACCCTGGTGTCTTAAAATATAAGATATTAGAAACTTTCTAGGTATTTATATGAGCCTCATATTAGTTGGATAACTTTATAAATAGGTTTCAGAATGAATTTATTGAATGATTATTGTAGAATAACCAAAGGATCCATGGTGAATGCACATGGGGTGAATAATGGAACCCTATAGTTGATAAAAAGAAAAGATAAAGTTTCAATGACCATAGGTACTTCTTCAGAAGATTTAGATGTATCAAACTATAGATATGGAAAACTTAGTCATAATAATTATACATTTCTAATAGAAAATGATATAAATAAACTCAATCACATATATTTTATAAGATAAGAGAGTTTTATTATAAGGAAACAAAAGAATATATCCTTCAATTTTGATGGATGGAATCCTTGGAATTTGAAGGAGAAACCTATTCATTCTAATTTTGGGATATATTCCCCTATAAATTATAGTGGTGGGTCTCTCGAATTTTTGGATTTTACTGATGATAAAAATTGAAATTTATAGAGTTTGATTTTTAAATAATAAATATGATGTTTTTTAGGAATTTATTAAATGGTAATATTTGGATAAAAGGGAGTTAGATCATAAACAAATGTGCCTTTGAACAAATAATTTTAGAGAGTACACCAAACAAAACATATTACTTTTTTAGAAAAAAAGGAGTTAGGAATGAGTAGATAGTTCTCATATATTCATAGTAGAATAAATTAATATGAATAATTAATTAGATCTTATAAGAGAAATCATAGTGTATAAGACATCATTATATAATACCTATTTAATTTGGGTATAATCTATAATCGTGGTAGAATACTTAGTCAATATAAGTCGAAATTTATCTATAATTTTTTTTTAATGAACTTTGGTCTCCTAGCAGACCAGAAGTGAACCATCTTAAGACAATTTG
Source organism: Viscum album (assembly GCA_963277665.1). Lineage (NCBI taxonomy): Eukaryota > Viridiplantae > Streptophyta > Magnoliopsida > Santalales > Viscaceae > Viscum > Viscum album. The sequence continues at coordinate 347,495,542 of OY728141.1, forward strand.
AATTATGGTGAATGTTTATGTTGATTAATAGGATATAGATAAGTTATAATATATATCCAAGGAGTTTTTTTATTATATAATATAGTTAAAAGAACTTTCGATATCATTTTTTGGGTTGATGATAAGATGTAATTCCTCTAAAGTATAGGTTCTGTCTTAAATGATAATATTTAATAGAAATATCATAAATTGAAAAATAATTAAGGAGATGGAAATGAATTGATTAAATTTGACTTGAATGAATTGATATTTCTCTAGGAAACTAAAAATAAAGATAAAAATATTTTAAAGGAATCGAGACTTGTGAGAGAGTATCAGATGAAATAGTTTTAGAAGGAAGAATGTAACCATGTTATTTAAATCATCCAATTTAATTTAAAAGATAAAATATAATCCAGAAACCATTTCAAAGGTTTAGGGATGATATGAAATTCATCATATTAACAAATTTTGGTAAACCGGAAAATAAATAATCTGTACCCACTATTAGGGAGTTGGTGTAGTGGGAGGTGTAAATGGATGTGGAAATAAATTCAATGAAGTCTAACAAAACATGGGAGTTAGAAGAACTTTCAGAAGGTAAGTGAGAACTGTATAAAAAATAGGTTTTCAATCTAAATAAATAAATTTATTGAATTTTATGGTACAAGGAATGATTGGTGGTGAATGGTTTCCAAAAAATTAATAATTGTATTTTTTTATATATTTTCTCACTATTCGGAAAGAAAAATACTATCTAAATGGTGTTGAACATTTTGGTATCCATTAATTTTCACATAGATAAGATGGATATCAAGAAGCACTTTATTTTAGGTGATCATGTGGAGGATATATACATGGTATATTCCATGTTTTTTTGAAAATTCTCAAAAAGAGAAACAGGTTTGTGAGTTCAAATGACGTCTATATGTTATTAAGCATGACACTTGACATTGGAATCAATAGTCTGATACTTTCTTACTTGAAGAATATTTCAAGTATTGTTTTTCTCATTATTATATCTATTAGAAGCAATGAGATGAGGAAAAATTAATTATACTATTTTTGATTGAGGATTATATGTTTCATTATAGACTAAAAATTCAATTGTTTTAGATGTTTAAGATAAAATTGTCTTAAAGTTTTGAAAAGAAGGATCTTATACATGTCAACAAACTCTGGGAGATGAAAATTAAGAGGGATATGAAATATATAACTTTATTTTAATCCTAGAAATAACAAATTTAGAAGTACATTGAAATATTTAGAATGAATGGATATCAACTAATCTCAACTCCCCTTTCCAGACACTTCAAACTTTTAAAATCACATGCGCTATAATCCGAAGAAGAATTATAAACATGGAAAAGGAACCTTATTCTTCAATTAACGAAGGTTTGATGTTATTAATTATATGAACATAACCTTATATTTACATTATAGTGGAATTTTGAAGTAATTTTAGGTCAAATCCTAAAAAGAGGCATTAAGAGGCTATAAAATGAATCCTATCATATCTAAAAGGTTTAAAAGATGCAGTGCTATTATTTAGTGATGATGATAAATTAGTGGGTTTTATAGATATATATTTTATTGGAGACATGGATTAAAAAAATATCATGAAATGTTTTTTGTTCACTTTTTGAAGGATAATGATAGGTTGAACGTCCCCGAATACTACCTATGGTTACCTTTTCAATAATAGGAGATGAATATTTTACTATTATAGAAGAAGGAAATGTGTTTTTATAGTTTACGTTATCGATAAATGTGATCAATAAATAATTGGGAGGAATAATATATTTATATGAAATTTAGAGTTTATTTCAATTAACTAAGAATCCCATTTTTATGAAATTATTAAAATCATCAGATTGAAATTTCTATTTCATTTGGAATATTCTAGAATACAAATTTTGGAACATAAAAATATTTATAGAAATAATAATCATGTGGACATGTTCATCTAGGTGTTACCTCAAGAATGTTCGAGGCTTCTCTATGACTAATTTGGACTTGGGTGAATGGTAGGAGATGAATTACACTACATACAAGGAAAAGATGTGAACATCGATGAATGAGGATGGAGGTCAAAATTCACTAAGTGGTTTTCCAGTGGAGAATTATTAGGTTTAATAAAGACTACTTAGTTTTAAGGAATGGGTTTTCTAGAAGGATGTTTTCAGAAATTTGGTTTCTATTAGTGGAAATGGAACTTATAATTTTGAGAAAAGAGTCTGATCGAATCACGTTTCTTTGATGATTTTCATGGAAGTATCAAAAGTAAAATTTCTATACCTGGGAAGAATGAATGTTCATTGATGTTAAAAAGAAAATATAAAGGTTAAATAATGTATCATAGGTTTCCTTGATTAAACGAAGGACACAAATGAATCATAAAGGGTAGTGTAACTTTTTTACTAGGATATGACCTCTATAAATATAAGGTGTGAACAGATACCTAATTACAATCAATGAAATATCCTTGAAATTGTTCAAAAGGAGACTTAATTTGAGTGGTAGATGTTAAAGTGAGAGTGTGATTGTAATATCTTAATTTCATTTATCATAGTGATTTTAGTGTTCTCCCACAAATACATGGATTTTTTTTGAAGTAAATAATTCAGATACGTGATTCCATATTTAATTTCTTCATTCTTCAAAGTGTGTGTGGACGATTTAATGTAATGATTAGTTTTTATATTCTTATAAGTTTTGGAACAAGATGTCAAGGGGCTATTAAGACTTTTGGGTGTTTGAAATTTAGAAGGATGATATTTTTAATTATTATTGTTAGGGTTCTTTAAGTTGTTCCCCCAAACATATCTTATGATCACTTAGGATATTCAATTGATATTATTTATGTTTAAATATACAATCATTTGAGCACATTCTTATAATTTTTCCATTTACCTGGGTTATGGAGAGGTGTATTATATATGATTTGTCCATAGGTGTACCATGTGTGGATTTTTTTGGGATATGTTGAGTAATTATTGCAGAATAATAAATTCTTTGTACACTAGGAACAATTTCCCTTATTTTAGGAATATATTAGTTTTTTTAGTTAATGGTTTTTCCTATTTCTCTAAAAGTACAAACATAAAAGGTCATGTATATAAAAGTTACTCAATATTGGTTATTAATTTTATAATTATGGATGGTAAAATTTGGATTGTTTGAGTTGGTATCAAATGGAGTATATAAAGAATATGATTTTTATAATTGGTTCTAAGAGTGTGGGTTTGGGGTTTTATAGTTGGTATTATAGTAGGATTTTGATAACTTTATAGGTTTAGTAGTTATCTTATGAGTATTATCAATGAGTTACGGAAACCATTATGGGTTAATAATATAAAGGATAATCATACATTCAAAGGTACAGATACCCTGTTTGAGGTAATTTTTTAAAGTTATTAATGTTATTTTGAGATATGTTTATCATCTCATAAGAAGAGTGTATGAATGATTTTTAGATAAATTTTTGGGTTGTTATATGAGTTTTTTTTAGGCAATTAGAGACAATGTGCTAATTAATTATAGTAAATAATTTCTATATTTTAGGATAACATATGATTAGGGTATATACATGTTTGTTATATGAAATTATGAGTGAATTTTTTGTTTTTTTGGGATAAAAGTTTTGTTTATTTTTAAATATTTTTGTATCATGTTTTTATAATATTTTCTTGGTTTCTAATTTGGTTAAACCTATTTTTAAGAAATTAAAGGTTTAGTTATTTATAGAATGATTGAAGATAATCATGGGTTATTATTTTCATATTTAGGTTTTTGAGATTAAATATTTAATTCATCATATGTGGGTTTATTCATATTTCATTGGGAATTATTTTGACTCATGCTAACAACAATGGTTTTTATAATTGGTTTGAAAATAAAAAAAATAACTTGTTATAAAAATACTTTATATAATTAAATTCATTATATTTTTTTTTATATATTGATATATAATGAGTTGATTTACATAAATCAGGTAATAAAAATTTATCTTGGATTCTCATTGTTTGGAATTCCATAGAGGCTAAAACATATTAAAACACAGAACCAATGGATATAATTGTGCCTCTAGAATGAAAAAAATCACTTTTTTTTCTCAAATACTTTAACTCAATGGTAAATAAATCCTCATCTTAAGAAAAGTTAAGATAAATCTATTAATTATTATGTGTGAAACATCACCTGACTATCAAGGTATTCCTTAGATACTCATTTACGAGTGTGAATCTTATAAAAGTACAAGCACAGTTTTTGAAAAAATATTTATTACAAAATTCCAAGCCTTGAAAGAGAAATTAATGGTACTTATATATTCTATATATTTTCTAGATCTTCATTATTTTCATTTATTATTCTTCTATATTTTGTTCTCCTCTAAAACTTACCGAGAGAAGTATATCACATCATTTTTTGATAAAGTGATGGTCATTTTTCCTTTTTTATGGATTTATAATTCACACACAATGTTATTTATTGGAAATTTTCTTAAATCGATCCCTTTTTCATATTTAAAAATATTTCTTCTTTGAAAATTCTCTTATATAACTGATATATTCTATATTTATATTTTTTGAATGGTATTTTCTTTTTATCTAATGGTTAATTACATTTTCATGTTCTTATTTTTGGAATAATTTTTATGATGTTGTTAAGAATAATTTACCACATATATGTTGACTATTTTTCTCCGCTATTCCAATGTTATTTCATACCAAAAAATTTTCATTATTTTTTAAGATAAATATTGTTCTTTAATAAATAATTCGTATTTTAAATCTTCTCTATTTATATGGAAAAGTTATATTTTATTTTTAACGAATGTTTCCTTAAAAAACATCCAAAAAAACCTAGAAGGTTTTTATTTACACTTTTGTATATTTATTTTATCATCCATTCCAAATTTATTATCTTTAACTTTATTTCCTTTTGAGGTTCCATAATTCTGACTTCAATTAAAAATTATGGTTTTTGAAGTCCTCTTTCACCCTTTAAAATTGATGCAAAAGATGTTTTTCTTTATTTTATGAAAAACACGTTATCCATGGACTCAAAATAAAATTAAGAGGATGTAATTTCATTAAGGTAATGATATCATATGACAACTGAGGTTTTTTTAACAATATATCACTTTTTGGATTATTAATAATCATTATTATGAGTTTATATATGTGATTTAACCCCTTATATATGTTTATATTATGTCTTAAAAGATATTATATAATCAATTTAATACTCAAAATTAATTTTATATTATTATATATACTATATCTAATAAGGGATGTTTTTTTATAGTTTAAGTAAATTTTCTTAAAATACTTTTTTTATTTTGAATTATTAAAAGAGATATTTAATTATTATAAATATTTTATAAATGGGTATTTATGCTAGTTTTGTAAATTAATACTGGTATTTATTATTATTAAAATCTTAGAAATTAATCCGTCATGGTATGAGATAAGAATGTGATTTTAATTTAAAAAATAAATAGTTTTATTCTAAATCAATTTTTTACCATGTATTATATGGTTTTATTTAAAAGTAAATTTATTGAATTTTAGAATTATAATCTTAAAAAATTAACTTCATTTTTAAATTCATCATATAAAAATTATTTAATGTATATTTTTTAAGTTTTTTATAAAATGTATGATTTTTGAGTGAGGAGTGAAGAAATATAGCTTTTTACAAATATCACAACTTTTATGACATCATCATTATGTAAGAATGAATTATTGAATTTTAAAACATTTGTATAAACCAAATATATATCTAAGGAGTAAAATAAATCCTTTAAAAATATTATATTTAATTTAGAAATGGATGTATGAAATTTTGGCTAAGTGATATTTTATTCTTATAAAAAATTATTTTTGAACCTTTTCATTTAATTATGTATTAACAATGTTCCATTAGAATTTAGAATGTTTTATATGTAACAAAAATATTTTGTTAATCAATATAAAAATTTATATGATGAGAGTGAATACAAAACATGATTTCATTGTAAATTCATTTTTTAGGCTTCAAATGAATTTTGTTAGAAAACTGTTTATGTTCCATTAAGAATACTTTTATTAAAATTAATATTTATCACCTATATAAATTGAAAATAATTGTTTTTTTTAAATAAAAAATTATTATTTTGAAATTATTTAATAACTTCCATTTTATTTTTAGTCATAAAATTAATTTTTAAAATTAAAAGTTAGTGGGCACATTAAAGGTAAAAATATGGTAAAAGTCTTAAATTGGGGGTTAAAGATTTAAAATATTAAAAATGGTATCCTTTAATGAGTGGTTATATGATTTTTATACAACTTAATTATCCCATTTCAATTTTTTTTTCTAATTTTCATCAACTTCCTTGGAATATGAAATTTCTTTTACAATTAAAAATTAATATTGACAAAAATGTCACACTTATTATCCTCAAAATGTTGTTTTTAAAAGAGAAATAATATATATAAATAATAAATGGATACTAATAATAATATTTATTATGAACAAATTGTATATATTTGTTATTATTTTTTAGTTTTAAATAATAATATATTTATATAAAATGATTTTCTAGTATCGACACAATGCTTGGGGTACTAGTAGAAATGTAAATGAAAATGGTTTTAAAAATATTAAATATGATAGTATTTGTATTAAATATAGATTTTAATAAATTTTACTAATAACCATGATAATTAATAAGTAATTTTGAAGTTTAAATTCAAATAAAAGTTTATCTTGATATCATTGAAGTCAAATTATGTAAACTGTCTCTAAAATGACTTTAAGGGTAATTTCAAATAATATTTTATTAATTGATTTAAAAATCAAAAAAATATAATTTGGTTCATGTGGATGATAAATATTTGGTCATATAATAAAATTTCTATTTATGATCCACTTTACATTTTTAAATTATATTCTTGACCAATAAATTTTGAATATTTTCAAAAAACCCAATGATTTTTACCAATAAAATTGGACTCAATCTATCCTTTCCAAAGAAACAAATGAGTTCATTTATCTCTATGTTTTTTTATAAAACTCCTCTATAGAAATTCATTTTCATATCACAAAGCCTTGGGTGTGACCATAATCCTCTCTTCCAAATTCCTTAAGTTCAATCAATAGGAGGACTTCAAAACAAGTTGTAATTGGATTGACATATTATTTCAAGTTTCTTCATTATTCCACCTCTTCTAAGTCTATTCTAACCATAATAATATAATTATTTAAGTATAAATATTACAATTAAATGTTATTATTTTTATGTAACAACAATTACCAACATTCTTCCCATCCTTTGTAAAATGGAAACGTTGCCCATATTACATGTGGACTATTGCCTCTATGATTGTCGTATTTCATTTTTAATCACACCTTACATGAAGGTTTATAAAAATGTTTTTAATGAATAAATATTTCACTTATATCAACATTAAGATTCTTTTAAAGAATAGTTTCTATTCTTTTAATACTATTACCAATGAATAGTCTTTGTAAAATTTAACCGCTTATAATAAGCTTACTGAAACACTTTTTAAGTAAATACTTATTATTTTTCTCATTAATTTATATCCATATTATAAATATTTATTAATTTGATATATCAAATTTATAAAATATATTTAATAATATTAGGCTTCAATAAAAGAAATATTTTCCCTATAAAATAACTTTCTCTTACTTATTCAACTGTTATAACATGTTATATTAACAAATAAATTCAATTATTTTGTTAATTCGAAAATCCCATAAAGGGGAATTATTAATTGTTTCATATAAACCATATAAATAACTTAAATTAAATGAATATAGGATTAAAAAAATATATCAAACCCATATACTAAATTTCCATGAATATTCTATATGTGATAAACCCATGAACAATACCCAAGGACAAGAATTTACAAACCGAAGCATGTAAGAGAAACAAAATGATTAAAACATGAATATTCATTTTAACTATAATGAATTAATATATGGGTAATAGGGAATTATAAATGGATAGTATAAATTAATGTAACTATAAATAATATTTTTATTTATATGAATAGTAAATATAAATTTATTATACTAGTATTTTAGAGAGTGTTTGGCCAAGTGGAAGTCTGAGGTTTGTATTTCTTGTTGCAATTTACCTTCATTGATATATGCTTCATATTCAAAACTTATTTTTTATGTTTTTTGTATCTATCCAATTAATTTATTTTATAATGATTTAAATTAACTTCAAGGTATTTAAAACTGCATCTAAATTTCTCTTCAAGGATATTTAATTAAAAAGGTACAAAGGTGGTATGAGTTTTTGTCTCAATTTACCTTTATTAGGACACACTTTATATTCAACACTTGTTTTATTTTATAACTGGTGTATATTTACAATGAATATGTTTTATAATTATTTAAATGAATTTTGGACCATTTAAAAAACCATATAAGGGTCCCTTCAATGATATTTTATTCAGAAGATTGCAAGGGGTAAGGATTTTTGTTCTCATTTTAAATTCCTTGATACATGTTTCAAATTGGGTACCAAATTTCCTTTCATATGGTATTCATTCAATTCACTCAACTAAGAATGTAGTATTCTATGAATTTTATATAATTAATGGGATTTAAAAATTCATATCATGTTCTTTCTTTCAATGGATTTTTATTCATGTTTTTATATAAAAACATCCTTATTATAGAGAAGATATGAAATAAGAACCCATTTTATTTTATATGGTTTATATAATACCTATTTGAAATTATATACCTTGTTTATATTATTTTTAAAGGTATTTAATAATTTTATTTTATATTCTCTATTTGAAGGGATATTTATTTTATGGTTAACAAAGCCGTAATGGTTTTTCATTTCGATTATCCTTCTTTGAGTAATATTTTATATTATGCACCTGTATTCTTTTATATGGTTCATATAATTATTTTTTACATATTATATCATGTTTCTATTTTATTTATAGTATTTAAATTTCCTTTACATGTTATTGACATAGTGGTATTTTGATTTGAAAATTTGTAGGGTGGTTTTGTTTAAAATAATTACATTAATGATTTTAAAGTCTTTTACCTTATTATTTTTCTTCCTTATCCTTATTATTTATATTTTTTCAATAATATTTTTCTATAAACATTAATGATTGATTAAATTCATTTTCAACTATATTTTCCTTTTTTTAAAATATTTTTAAAAGGAATCTTTTCAACATTATATATATATATATATATTATATTTCACTTTCTTTATAACGGTCTGAAAAGAAGGTTTTTTTAACATTTATAACTTGATAACCTTTTCCTTTCATTATGTCCCTTTATTTTTATAAATATTTATTTCCATGTTTCCATTGTTTTATAAAAAATAAAATTCCCATAATTATTTGAATTTTCTATTACTAGAAGAAAAATATATTTATTCTTCCTTTTAAAATTCTATTTCAAATGATTTTATATTTTTTTATCATTTATGTAAACATCCTTTAATGATTATTTTAATTCACTAGAGATATGTTATATTGATATAATATTATATTGATGAATTAATATTAAATTTTATGGAATTTAGAATGAAACCCATTTCATTTCCAAGGGTTAATTTTTTTATAAATGAGTGGTGAATGCTTTTGTGATGAAATTACTACATCATATGTGTTTTAATTCATGTTATGGTTCTAAAACGTTTTAAATGATGAAAATTGATTATACTATAAGAATTTTATTCACTATTTATTGATTTATTGTGTTGAGAAAACTTATTTTAATTAGCTATGCAGTTTATTCCATTATGAGGTTTCTTGTAAGAGAGAAAAGAATATAATGTCCTGAGTAACCTTAATGATTTTTCTTTTAATTTTATTATTTATTAAAATATTATTATAAGTTTATATAGAATTGAGAAGTTGAAATGTATCTATGTTATGTATTTAGGGCTCATCATCGTTGACCATTCTTCCATATCCACTTACTCATGTCTTATTCCAAGATTATTTCCAAGACTCATGATTTATGATCTTTATTTTATTGGATATGATTTCATTATGATTTTTTACTATACCTTGATTATGATATCATACCTAATTTTTTTATCCTATGTTAAATTATAATTTTTGATTAATATCAATTATGTTGAACCTTATATAGTGTTTGAGATCAGAGTTCTTATTTTCCATTTACCTAGGTTGTAAAGGCGAGTATTATGTATGATTTGTTTAGGAGGGTATCATGCATGATTTTTTTTGGGAGATACTGAATACTTATTATTGAATAATAAATTCTAAGTATAATTAGAAAAATTTATTCAATATGTGATATATGTGTTTTTTTACTTAATGGCTTTTCTGATTTCCCCAAAACATTAAAGTTAAAAGGTAGTGGGTATGAAAGATACACAATATTTTTCATTGATTTTGTAATTATGGATAGAAATATTTAGGTCATTTCAGTTGTCATCAATGAAACTATATGAATAAAAATATTTTAGCATCACATCTAGGTGTAATAGTCTAGTGAATTATAGTCGGCATCAAAGTAGAGTTTTGATAACATTAGAGGATAAAGATTTTTTCGATGACGATAATTTAAAAGTTCTGGATACTATTTTGGGTTGATAAGTTTATGGTTTATCATATGTTAAAAGGTATACATAACACATTTTAGGTATTATTTTGAGGTTATTAATGTTATTTTGAGAGATTTTAACCAAGTGTTAGGAATAATACATGACTGAGGATTATATAACACTTTGGGATAATATGTGATTTGATACTGAGGTAATTGTTGATAATGAGTTAATAAATTTCAGGAAAATATTAATATATTTTTATAGAAAATATGATTTGAGTATATAATAATTTGAAACATGACATGACAAGTTACTTTATATTTTTAACGATAAAAGTTTATTTTATTTTGGTATAACTTGTGATTTATTTTTCTAATTTATTGGTTTTTATTTTGGGTAAGAATGTTTTTTGGAGTTTTAGGGTTGATTTATTTATGTAATGATATAATTTAAAGATAATTTTTTAATTATTTTTAGGTTATATAGATTAAATTATTACTTCTTAATATGATTGTTTATTTATATTTTATTGGGTATTATCTTCACTCCCGCTAGCCATTTTTGTTTTTTGTAATTGTTTAGAAATAGGAGGAATAAATTGTCATAAAAATACTTCTAAAATGATGAATATTATATTTAGGTTGATGTCATGATCCATTAAGAGTTTAATTTCATGATTTAGGAATAAAAGATTCATCTTGGATATTCATATTTTAAAATTAAGTAGTTTTTTCAACTAAAATACTCACAACCAAATGATTAAATTTCTCTTATATAATGGAATTAAATCAAGTATCTTTTTTCTCATATAATTTATTTCAGTGGTAATAAAATTCTTTTATATTAATAAAAAAGAAGATAAATATACCAAGGCTTATATGTATAATATCACTCAACTTTTAAGGTATGCCTTAAAAAATCATTCACAAGTATAAATATAATAAAAGTGAAAACTTGGGTTTTTAAAAAATATTTATGAAAATTTTTATTTCTATTAATTAGAAATTTATTTTACTAAAATTTTGTATCTATTTTTTAGTTCTCTATTGTTTTCATGTATTATTTTTTTAATGTTCTCCTCCAAAATATCTTAAAAAGAACATGCTACTTCAATTTTTGACGAATTGACAGTCTCATTTTCACATTAATGGATTTATAATTCACACACCACATTTTTTAAAATAAAATTCCAATGCTTAATTTAATTTTCTTGAGTAATTATCTTTCTTATTCAAACATTTTATTACATAATTGATATATCCTATCATTGTATTTTTTGAATGATATTTTACTTTTTTTAAATAGAAAATACATTTTAATGTTCCTTTTTGATGATTTTGTATGAGTTGTTATGCATAATTTACTTTCTCTACAATGACTATTTTTTCTTCTATATGGCCATGTTAATTATTACAATTTGTTTTTAAATTATGAAGATAAATATTTATTCTCTACTGAATAATTAATATTTCACATCATCTCAATTTTGAAAGAATGTTATATTTTATTTTCAATGCATGTTGCTTTAATAACCATTCAAAAAACCTAGAGGAAATTTCTTTCAATTTTTTTACATTTATATTATCATCAAATATAAATTTGTTATCATTACCATTATTTTCTATTAAAGAGCCGATATTGTGAATTTAATTAAATATTATAGGTTTCAAATTCTAATTTTACATTTTGAGGTGGATTTTAAAGAATTATTTTTCATTATTTCTTTATAAACCCTGTCTATTTAGACATAATATGAAACTTTTAGGATGAATTTTTTTAGGGTAGGGGGATAATGTCACAACTGATGTATTTTTATTAGTACATAACTTTTCTGGTTTCTTAATATTCATGATCATGAATTTATATATATGATTTAATTATTTATATATGTTCATATCTTGAATAAAAAAATATTATATAATAAATTAGATACTCATAATACATCTAATATTCTTACATTTAATTCATCTCATGAGGTATGTTTTATTAAAGGTTAAGTAAATTTATTTAACATAATTTCTTATTTTTAATTGTTAAAAGAATTATTTAATTATTATTAGTATTTTAAAAATTGGAATTTAGGTTAATTATATAAATATATATTATTATTTTTATAATCTTAGAAGAAAATATATCAAGTAATGTGGAAAAAATATGATTTTCCACTCAAAAAGAAACAATTTTGTTGTAAATAAATTGTTTTTCAATGTATTATATTATTTTATTTAAAAGTTAATTTTATAAATTTTGTAATCATAATTTTATTAAATGAATTTTTTTTGGATTCATCATATAAAAATTATCCTCTTATGGATTTTCTAGAATTTTTTAAACATTTAGATTTTAGGGTGAATTGTGAAAAAGATAGTTTTCAAAAATATTGTAATGTTTATTACATCATCATGATATAAAAATAACTTAAAAATTTATAAAATCATTTTATTGACTAAATGTTTATTTATTTATCAAAATAAATTATTTAAATAAATATATTGAATATAGTAACACATGTTTGACATTTTGGATATGAGATATTTTATTCTAATAATAATTATTTTTGTTCCTTTTCTTGTAAATGATTGTTCAAAATAATAAACATAGTTTTATAATATGTTAAAATTTTTAAAAAACTTAATTTTTTAATAATAAACCTATATATGTGATATTAGTCAATATTGTAGATTATTTTGGGGTAAATTCTATTCTTATGATTAAAAGGCTATTTTTGGAAAATAGTTTTTAATTACATTAACCATACTTTTATTAAATTTAATCATTTACACCTAAAAAAATAAAACTTGTAAAATTATTTTTAAATTAAAATTATAATTTTTAAACTAGGTAACAAGATCAATTTCATTTTTATTCATAAAAAATAATTTACGATAAAAAATATTAATCACTAGGTATAAAGCTAAAATTAGGTAAAAATGTTAAATCAAGGGTTAAGGAGTAAAAATACAATATAAAAATTTAATATCATTTGTTTATAGAGGGTTTATAGGCTTAAAAATTTTAAATTTTAAATTTTAATCAATTTTAGATCCACCTTATTTGAATATTAAATTTCTTTAATCTTAATAAAATAATATTTACAAAAATTCCACACTAATTATCTTAAAACTATTGTTGGGACAAAGATATGAATAAAAATTCATTTTGAATTGTAATATATGGTACTCTTTATGATTAATTACTTATATATATTTTTATATTTTATTTTATATTTTAAATAATAGTTTAATTATCTAAAATTATTACACAGTGTCAACATAATGTTTGTGCAACCAGTAGAATGGTCAAAGTAAATGGTCCTAAAAATATAACAAGTGAAAATATTTGGATAAAATATAGCCATTAAAAACTCATATAGGTAAAAATTATAGTTAATAATTAATTTTAATTTTCAAATTATAATTACATTGTTTTATAGATATCATTTATGTCAAATTCTATGAATGTACTTGAAAATGACATTAAAGGGTATTTAATGATAAACAAAATTTTATTAAATTATTTAAAAATAGAAAAAACATTATCCTGATTTAATTGGATTATAAATGGTCTATTATATAATATATGTTCATTTTATGATCCACTTAACATTTTTTGTAAATTATGCTTTTGATCATTAAATTATGAATTTTTGCGAAAACAATGATGATTTTTACATATAAATGGGACACAATGTAACCTTTAAAATGTCACATATGAATTTATTTTCACTAAAAATTATACCATAATTCTAATAAACAATTAAATTAAAATGTAAACGGTCCCCTTTTGTCACCATCAACCTCTCTTCTAAATACTTTAATTTTAATCAAAAGGATGATATTGAAGAACGAGGTAATTATCTGAAAAGATTTCATTCAAATTTATTCCTTCTTATATGTCCTATAAATATATTATAAACATAAAAATATAATTAAATAAGTATCATTTGTATTTTTAATTCTTGTTATCTATAAAAAATAACTATTACCTACCATCCTCCCATCCATTGTAATGTGAAAACGTTGCACCTATTACGTGCATAATACTACCTCCATGAATGATATATTTTATTTTTCATCCCCTCCTCACATGATGGGTTCTAAAAATGTATTTAATGAACAAAAATGTTATTTATAAAATTATTACAGTTTCTGGAAATTATTTTTTCCATTAAAATAATAATATTTACCATAAATAGTCATTATAAAATTTAAGGGCCTTAAAAAAGCATAATGATACACTTTGTAAGTAAAAAAATCTCGCCATTTTATTTTATTAGTGTAAATAATATATCTATTTATTAATTTAATTTATTAATTTTATAAAATATTTTTTAAAATATTAATATTTTTAAAATTTACAGTATCTCAATAAAATAACATGTTCTTACTCATTCAATCATTATAACTTGTTTTTGTTTGGGTCAGTTTTACCACATACAGGAACGATGTTATAATTTTTATGTCATGAATAATTAATAAAACTTAAATAATAGTAATAATATATTATAATTATTAATTTAATAAGTTTTTATAATTTTTTAGTGGTGATATTCAAAATTATATTTAATATTAAATTCAAATATTTTATTAATTCAAAAATCACTTAGAAGTGGATTTTATTTATTTCCATGAAAACCATAAATACATGTTCCAAAAAATGGCTACATGACTTTAGAAATATTAAAATCATATGTATTACCTTGTCAAGAATATTCTACATGTGATAAACCCAGGAATAATACTCATGGATTGGAACTACCAAACCAAAGTATGTAAGGAAAACATAACGATTGGCACCCAAATATTAATTTTAACAACAAATAATGAATATTTGGGTGGTAATGGATTATAAATGTATGTATAAAGTAAATTAAACATTAACATTGTCCATATGCATATTAATATTAAACTTAAATTTATTATACATGGATGTTAGGGTGTATCATACCAAGTGGATGTCTAAGGTATGGGTTTCTCATATCAATTTACCTTCATTGAGATAATATTCAAATTCACCACTTGTTTTTTTGTGGAATGTATACTTCCCTAGAATATATTTTATAATTATTTATACAAATTTTAGAGGATGTATGAATCCATAAAAGGTTATCTTTAATGATATTCTATCTAAAAGTTACAAAGGAATTAATAGTTTCTTGTCTCACTTTACCTTTATTGAGATATGATTCATATTCACCACTTGATTTATTTTTTTGTGGTGTATATTATTAAATTTATTTTTTATAATTATTTAAAATAATTTAAATTTATTTAAGAATATAGTTTGATTTCTCTTGAAATGATATTTGATTCAGAAGTTACTAAATCATTAAGGGTTTCTGGGAAAACATTTAGTTACCTGAGACATGTTTCATATTTTGCACCATGTTTCCTTTTTTTATATCATTATTTTAATTATTTACCCCATGAATGTATTATAATTTTTTTATTTAATTAATGGAATAAAAAATTAAACAATGTTATTTCATTCAATGGATTTTGATTTATGTTTTTTTAAACTTTTCCTTATTTTAGAAAAGATTTTAAATATGAACATATTTTACTTTATGTGGTGTATCTACTAATTATTTGAAATTATATATCAAGATTATATATGTTTTAATAGTATTTAAAACATTCATTTCATGTTATAGATTTTAAAAGGTTTTTATTTTGATGATATAAAAGCTGCAAATTTTTTTATCTTAATTCTCATTTTTGAGACATATTTTTGTATTTTGTACCTATATTCATTTTTATGGAATGTACACTTAAATTTGGAAATATTTTATCATATTAATTATTTTATTACTTTTATTTAAATTTCCATTCAATTTTATTTATTGAAATGTATTTTGATTTAAAAATTTGTTAAGTGGTTTTCTTTTAAAACATTGCTGTAAAGGTTTTGAAATCCATTTCCTAATTATTTTAATTCCATATCCATATTATTTATATTATTTCAAGAATTATATATATATATGTCAATTAATTTTTAAAGTTATTCTAAAAAACACTTAATTTTCTTTAAAAAGTTTCTAAAGAGAATAGTTTCCACAATATCCATAGAGGTTATTTTGGAATTTCATTATAAAGGTGTGAAAATAATGCTTTTTTAACATTTTTCAGTTGATAAAATTTTACCTCAATTATTTATATTATTTTCATCAATATTTATTTCAAATTTTCCAAGATTTTTTAAATAAAATTACATTCCAATTATTCTAGGAATTTTTTATTTCCAATAAAAAAGAATATTTATTTTTGTTTTTCAAAGTAAATTTCTAATGATTTTAAAGAAGTATTTTTCTTTTATATAAACATCCTTTAAGTATTATTGTACTTAAATGGGGATATAATATGTTGATATTATCCACATTATTTTTCTAGATGACTTATTATGATGTTTTTCATAAATTATCATGAAGTATATATCTTTTCTATGGGTTAATTAAGCTATAAATGGATAATGAATATTTTATTATGATGAATGTAAAAGTGCCTATATATGTTTGTTCATGTTATTATTATTATATGTTTTATATAATTATGGGTGGATCTATTATATCCCAATAATGTAATACGTAATGATTTCTTCTCTAGAGAAAATATGTTTGAACCAACTAGGTAGATCACTCCATTGTAAATGTGATTATAAAAGTGATATGAATATGATGTCCCATGTAACCTTTGTGATCATTCATTTTAATTTACGATTCCTTATGATACTGTTCTATGTAACTCTTTATATTAGAAGTTTAAAAGTATCTATTTTATTTTTTCATGAATAATTATCATTTAATCATAATTTCATAGTCCATTTAATCATATATTATTCCAAACATATTCTTATTCCACATAATTTGTGACCCTTGTTTTATTGGGTATGATTAATTTATGATTTTTCGTGTACCCTGACTATGATCTTATAACCACTTGTTTTACGTTTTTTTCTTATAATTTTCTATTGATATCAATTATGTTTACCATTACAATGGATTTGGGATCAGTGTTTTTTTTCTATTTCCCCAGGTCAAAAAGAGGGATATTTTATATGATTTTCCAAGAAGGGTATCATTTGTAGATAATTATTGATGGAGATGTTAAATAATTATTATTTAATAAATATTATATGGTATAGTGGAAAGATTATTTTTATATAAAGTATATATAGGTGTTTTTAGTTAATGTTTTTTCCAATTTATATAAAATTATAAATTTTAAAGGTCGTGGGTATGTAAGTAACAAAATATTGGTCATTGAGTCTAAAAATATTGATGGTCAAATTTGTTTCATTTCAGTTAGTATCAAATCCACTATGAATAGATTATGTTTTTATTAACAAATCTAGGTGTATGGTTCTTTGAAATTATAGTTATTAATTAAGATGGGTTTTGAAAAAGTTAGAGGTTAGGAAGTCATTGGATGAAGATAATTTAAGAGTTATGGATATTGTTATGGGTTGATAAATTTATGGTTGAGCATAAGTTAAAAAAATAGATAACCTATTTGAGGTATTAATTTGATATTATTAATTAAATTTTTAGAAATTTATATTATGACTTAAGAAGGATACATGAATTAGGTTTAAAAAACCGTTTGGGAAGGTATGAGATATGATATTGAGTCAATTATGGAAAATGGGTTAGTTAATTTTGGGAGAACATATGATTAATGTATATACATGATTTTCATGGTACATTATGAGGGAATTTATGTTTCCTAGGGATGAAAGTTATGTTTCTTTTTGAGAAATATTTTGAATTGTTTTTTTTATTTTTGGGTTTCTAATTTGGTCAAGCATGTGCTGATAGCCGCACTGAGGTAGTGTGCCCCTCGGTAAATCCATAGATCTGTGTAGAAGTTGATGCATCTCGGTTAACATTAAATTTTGTTTGGATTACTATCAGCGAGGAATACAGATGCATAAAACGAGTGATTTATGAGTATTTGACTGATTTTTGTTCATCATGAAACCACTTGGGACATTATTTGGAAGCTTGCTGAAGGAAAACTTCAACCTAGAAGGTGGAGACTCGTCATCGAGATTCTCAGGTCTCAGTAAGGAGGGAGGAAGTTTCAAAGGGTAAACACCAGAGGTTCATAGGGGAGCTGGTCTGGATCAGGTGGATTTTGGTTCAGATGGCTGCGGTGGGGGTCTTCAGTCACTGTGTCTTTTGATGTAAGAAGGTATGGAGGGTGTTCATAAGGTGTCTGAGGGGAGCGCTCATGGTCCAGTTATGATGGAAGCTAATGTGATCAAAGACATCCCAAAGGTATCCGAAGTGTTTAGAAGGCTGAGGAAGGATTTGGAGGGACCTTCTACACTGTGTTTTTGGATGGATGCCGACCTGAAACGTATGGAGGATCAAGTGGATCAGCATAGGAATGGATCTGGGAAGGTTAGGGTGGAACTGGCGGAAGGAGAGGGGTTATTTTTGACTTGGATATTGGCAGCCCAGTCAGTACTAGGAAGGTTGCGGAACCTAGTCTTTCAGCCAGGTCTTTTCATCAGTTGAGTAACAGGTTTTATGGTCTCTTTGAAGCTAGACAGAACAATAATCTAACATAAACTAGAGTGGTTGATGAGGGAAACTAGTGGAACAACTTTGATGAAGGTTGTGGTCACAAGGACACCTCTATGGCTGTAGAGGTACCTCCTAGTCTTGATACTAACTACCTGCAAGGAAAATCATATTATCTAAGTTTAGTAGTGGAGGGTGAAGGGAAAGAAAACACTAAATACAATGGAGTTGTAGTCAAGTGTCTATCAGTGATGGAATGAAACACACTTGACCGGAGGAGGGGGAATGACAAGGGGCTCAAGGAACCTGTTTTAGAGAATTTATTTGACAAGAGGGGGTATTTTTCTGGGGTTGATAACGAAAACTTGAGTGTTTTGGCCAACTGGTCCTATAGTAATATTTTACAAGGTGGGGAAAATAGGAGGATTGAGGATGGAGGATTGAGGTCGAACACCACAAGAAGAAAAACAAGGAAATTCTATTCTTACATGCCACTAATGGTGAATACCAGAGCAACATCTAAGAGGGATCATGAAGCGATCCTCGATTTCAAAAAAGTCATCTTGTCTAAGCAATCTGGTCG
Source organism: Viscum album (assembly GCA_963277665.1). Classification (NCBI taxonomy): domain Eukaryota; kingdom Viridiplantae; phylum Streptophyta; class Magnoliopsida; order Santalales; family Viscaceae; genus Viscum; species Viscum album. Next base: position 347,515,216 of record OY728141.1, read on the forward strand.
AGGGTAGCTCTCACTAGATCAAATGAGGAGTTGGGAGAAAGGTGATAATATCTTGAGGTAGTATAAGCCAACTTCTTGATTGAGAATCATCTACGACAGAGGAAGCCTTATGTGTGGGGTGTGGGGATGAGTATAGATATTTTTATTGGTAATGGTTTTGCTAATATGTTCTTGTAATTTGTTTTCATTCTCTTGGTTTATGGATGGTGTCGGTTTTGTTTTGTATAGTTTATCACTTAACCTTAAAGTGGCTCATTGTTTCTCACTTATCCTAAAAGTGTTTTAAATAAAAAATTTAATTTTCATCATTGGGTATTATCTTTCCTCATGATAATAATTTGGGTTTTTTAATAGGATAAAAATATGATAAATGTATTGTTATTAAAGTCCTTTATACAATGTGGTTCATTATATTTTAGTGGATATCATTATAATTTAAGAGTTTACTTTCATAATATTGGAATGAAAAATTCATATTGTATATTTATTATTTGGATTAAAATAGAGGTGGAAACTGAACAGAACACAAAGCCAATGGATGAAATTAAGCTTATGGAATGCAAAAAATTAGGCCAGTATGGTTTCTCATATACATTATCAGAGTGGTAAATGAATTCTAAAATATTAAAAAAATGGAAGATAAATCTACCAATGATTATTTCCATGATGCCATCCAATTTTAAAGGTATTACTTAGAAACTCACTCACAAGTATAAATATTATAAAATTGGAAACATGTTTTAAATTTGTTTTTACTAAAATTTCTATTCTATGACTTAGAAGTCAATGGTACTAATATTTATGATTTATAGTTCATATATCTATTTTGATCATGTGTTCTGAATTTATATCATGTTATCTTCTAAAAGATCATAAAGAGAATATGTTAGCTAAATTTTATATTAATTGATAGTCCATTTTTTCTTCATTATAGATTTGTAATTCAATGACCAAATTGTTTAAAAATAATTTTCTTAACTCAATATCTTTTCATGAGTCATAATCTTTCTACATTGAAAATTTTATTCCTTGACTAATATATTCTATTATTTTCTTCTTTCAATTGACATTTTTTTCTAATTTTTTTCTAATTTTTATGTTCTTATTTTTTGATAAATAACAATAATATCCCCACCTCTTGTGAACTCTAGGGCCTATAAATATTATAATAAATAAAAATTAATATTTTTTTTAAAAACAAAACAGGGAATAAGAGCTCTTGAATAGACTCAAGAAAATACCAAGAACAACAACCAACCCCTGACCCAACCCCCAGGTTTATAAATATGTCAATAATTCTGATACCCTCTTTATAAATATGAAAAAAAAATTATCTTTCAAAAATCCATACAATCCTCCCATGCTACCACCAACATATAGGAGTAATATGATATATTAGGATTGATGGAATGGATGATGACACTAGTTCCCTTATAAATCCATACATTTCTCAAATTACTAAAACCATCAAATTAAATCACTAGAATTAATCATTCTATCTTTTACTCATAATAAATATCCTTTCCATAACACTTATAGAAGAAATAAGAAACTCATCCATTAGAATTTTTGAATATTTCATTATAACCTAATAGTCCCAAATTTTCTCTTGGTGCACCATATTTTTTTAAAATTATACAACATGTAATAGAGGATTCAAAACAATATATTGTTTTTCATACACTGAAAATTGATCCTGAAGATAAAGAAAATATAATTTTTATGGATTGAGTTCCATTAAATACTATATTCCATAGTTATATTAAAATTTATAAAATAAATGGAAATCTTTATATCTATATAAATACTAATTTTTTATTTCTTGGACCTAATAGAATTTATATTCCACTAAACTATATTCGATGCCTCACTTTCAAAAACCCTGATCAAAATTCCTATATTGGACTAAACCATTCAGGCTACTACTGTGGTTGATAAGTCCTATGATGGATTTTTCAAAAAATGGATTAGCATAAAAAATATTTGATTCAATTCAAAATATCTCTATTAGAGAATGGTATTAAAAAATGTGTTCGATAGAATTTGTCCTAGATTTATAGGTTCCATATATTGAGCATAGAGATAAACCTATTTCTTTAGAGCTTAATAAGTTGGTATCCAATTTTAAGTTAATTTTCAAATGAATACTTACCTAGAAGAAATAATGCATCTCTAGTTAAAAGATTTAAATCCCTTTTCAAACATAGAATAAATCCCTTTAAATAAATAATAAAATATTTTATCTATAAGGACCATTACCTTTATATCTCGAAAATAAATATAACCCCATTGAGAAAGAAATGAAACGAATACATGACATCCTTGAGAGAATCTAGTTAATAATCCAAGGGAGATCTAGGTTTTTCCTTCATTGTATTTTTAGGATCTTACATTTTATTATTCTAAGGCCTAGAGAGGGGGAAGCTTGTCCAATTATTAAACCAAAATCTAAGATTATAATTTAGATAATCCATACTTCTTCTATAGTTCATAATCATATAGTAAATCATATTGAAAAAGGTAATGTACATGAGAAGATATAATTCATATTTTCGGATTGAATGCTATTAAAAAATTAATTTCCTCATGAAGAAATTTCTATTTATATATTCTTTCATAATTCTATAAGAAACATGTCCTATAATGAATCATTAAATAGGACCAAGTTATTGATTCCAATTCCCCCTTATTAACTAGTTTACATCATGTATTCCACATAACAGTAACATATTTCATCTAAAAAATAATTATACTACAATTTTTTTTTCTAATTATATGATTATGAATTTTAATTAGTGAAATTTTCAATTTATTTTTCATAAAATTTAAGAAAAAATTTCATATAACTATCACATTAACAAGGGAAATCCTTCTAAAAAGATAAAGGGAATTACCTTTCCCAGAAATGAGTTTCCCATTGATTATAATTTATATATCATTAAATGAAATTTTCATATTTATATTTAGAAGAAAAGGAAAAATCTAATAGTTAAAATGAAAACTTCCCCCTTTTATGGACAATATTATTTTGATACATAACCTCCATTCACAGTTGATATCTTGTCTATATAAAATAGATAATATAGACCAATTTATATATTGGTTATTACCAAATCATTTATAATATAGGACTTACATAATTTGATCAATATTCTTCAAACCTATTTGATAAAATTAAAAGAGTTCATCATCATAAAATGGGGAAGATAGAACCATGGAACCCCTCCTACTTTGAATGATATTAATGTTTCCTTTATTAACCAAATTAATAATTCACCTACTCTTGTAGTGTTCCAAAACTTCTAAAAAAATTTGGAAGATAAGGGGTCACAGTGTCTAATACTATATGATTATGTGAAAAAACCATAATGATTTCTTTAAATTAGGAATGATATTTTAACAGAGTTAAAGAATAATAAAAAAATATCTTCGAAAATATTTTTGAAAGTAAAAATATGAAACCCTTCATTATAAACTCCTATTTTATAGTATCAAATTACTTCATGACATCAAATTTAATTTCAATGATCCATTTTATATTGTATTTCCTTAACAAATAAATACATTTAAAGGAATTTAAAGTGAATTATTATATTCTTATTCAATGAAAAAAGTAATACTTGTTCATAGAAACTATTTTTCTGATGATATTTAAGATCCTCATGTATATAATTTTAATTAAAATCTTATTTAATGTGTTAGATAGATCCAATAGTATAAAAAATTTAAAGAAATATACATTATTTTATTTTAAAAAAACCAAAAAATTGAGAATTTATGTTCTTAGTGAGAATAAAATCTCAAATGAAATAGAGATAAAATTCATCAAACCATACCAAATAAATCCCTTAATTCATGGAAGAAGATATGTGTGAATCCATCTAGCCTTGGAGAACCCCCGGTTCCTCGAAACGGCAGTGCCATTTGGCACCACCCGGGCCTCCTGGAACCCGCAGATGCGGGTTTCAATCCGCCGTCGTGGCCGGTGCCGCGATGGTCTTCCATCGGTGGCACGCGAGGGGTGCTGATTCCCCTAGGTAGTAAATCAGTGCCGGCCTCCACCTCCGGTCACCGGCGCCGCTGTGCTGGCGACCCACGCCGCCGTGTTCTTCCACAAGCCATCGTAGTCATTCCGATAGTCCATTTTGCCTCCTGTCTGCGCCTACGGCCTCCTCGGGTCCGACCCTTCATTGCGACGACCTCAAATCGTCATTTCCCTTCAATTAACCATTGAAAAAATAACCATCACCCAATAGATGGTCATCGGGCCATGTTTGTTTGGCATGCGCCCTCCTCGTTAGGCGATAACAAAAGGCTGAAGACAATCCAAAGAATTCAACAAGAATGAGTTATAATTTTATTCACTTAAAATTATACAAACCCTCTACCTAGATTCAAGGTATGTTGCACGTCGATGAGCCACAGAATATGGTGTCATGGAAGTTGGGTATCGCGGAAGATGAATGTCGATTTAATTGACGTCGATGTGCATCTGAAGAGGAAGCATCGTTGGATAAGTTCTTCACGTTCTTCGTAGGAGATGTTCTTTGTTGGGGATGGTGATATCCTTCAAATTCTCTCAAGTTCCACCCCATGAGAGATTATGCCAACCACAAGTAAAAGAAGGCTCCCCAATATTATTACATTGCCAGGCATTTCAAATTAATTCAAAATGAATTGTTGACACCACAAATTAATTAATAAAGGCATTAATTCATCTTGTGTTGGCATCATTATGAGGGGAAGGTGGAAGGTTTAACCTTCATCAATGGGGGTTCCAAGGAAGAGTTGAAGAGTTGATGTTCATGTGGGCCCCACACACATTATCCACCCATGGAAGGTTATGTGGGGGTGGGCCCCACCCCAACCTCCCTTTGGAGATAATGACCTCCAACTAAATAATAAAATTATAACACAACAATTTTTATTTAATTTGTTATGAATCCCCAAATATAACTTCTTCTCTCGACCAAATAAAACTACGGTAAAGGTATCCTTAATCGAATACCGACACTGTGAGTTCATCGGTGTCCTCAAATTTAAATTCTGAGCACCAGTTCAAAAGATATAAAAACTTGAATGTACATTTACTGAACGTACCGAAAAAAACACCAGAATTTGATTCCGAGCACACTAGGTCTCGGAATCAGGAGCCATCAGAAACTAAGGACTCGTAAAATTCCAAAGAATTTAAGAAAAACTTTTCCTTGAAATTTCCAGGTTTTACAGATTTCTCAATTAAGGAAAATTAAAAAGAAATTGGATCACTGATTCACCCCCTCTCAATGATTCTTTACTGATCTGGGAGGTTCGAATTCAAGTGGGATCAGAGTTAGGTTTCATCTCATTAGTGATTTTATGTTTAAATTTTTATAGTTTTTTTATGTTTAATGTATTTGTACCTAAATTTCTAGTGTGTTACATATATTTTCATAATTATATGCATATAATGTGGATATCTACATTTAATTGTAAAATATTTAACATATGGAATGATAAGATGATTCCATACATGTTATATATCATTTATGATGTATTGGATGCCAAAACAGATGGGTTTGTTCCCTAATCCGAAGGCGTTGCAATGAAAACCTTAGATAAAAGGAATTTAGAGAGTAATGGTCATACAATGTATGATATTATATAATCAATCTCAGCAAGTGAGTTTTTGAAAGTAAAATGAATCAATTCCACTAAACACATATGAGATAAAATTTAGAATATCATTGAAGGAAAGACTAAAGTGAAGAAATATAAATTGAATTTTTAGAGAATTTAGTTAGAGGATCACTATATTTATGATGATCGAACTATTTATAGTTTCTTAAAAATGGTTAATGAAGATACATGAATATTCGGAGGCTTTAGTGAGAAGTTTGAATATGCTGTTACTTTTGAAAATATTTTTTGTATATTATTTGATAAGATTGACTTTAATCTCTCTAATTTGGAATGAAAATAACTAAGTGATATTTTATTGATGATTTTCATTGTGTTATAATATCTTATGAAATGATAATATAGAAAAATTTCAATAATAAGGTTTTATATTAAAATGAAATCTATTTTAAAGACACAAACCATGAAAGGTTTTAAAAAAAGTTTATATAGAAGTGGAACTGTGTTTAACTAATTCCAATTACTTTTTTGGATAAAATTTTTGGTAAGATGGTATCTCTAATACATAGACATGTGAGAAGATGTGGGGGATTTTGTGAAAGTAATCTTTCACAAAAATGATTTATTTATGGAGATGTTAAAAATTTTTCTACAAATTTTCCTAATTCAAAAAATATGGATTTAGTGATAAAGAATCAGAGACACCAAGGATATTATTTAAGAAGTCATTATCAATGTTTAAAAAATGAATTATTTCTTATAAATGGAAGATAAATAATTTCCCAAAATACTTGAAGGAAAAGATATTATTTGTGATGGATATTAGTGATATAAGTAATGAAGAATAAGAAATGAAGATACCAAGATATATTGATGAATAAATCTTATTTATAATGTAAATAAATAATAATTAACCTCTGAAATTTGTAGTTAATTTGAGGAAAATGAATAAAATAATAATAAATTATTGTTGAAAAAATAACTCAAGGACTTTCCCTCAATGATCTATAATTTAAAAAAGAGATAAAAAATATAAAGAAGGAAAATCATTTTTCTTAATGAAATGAATCAATTTATTTTGAAGAGAAATAATATTTGATGAAAGATATTGATTAATTACATAATTGTTTTTTGAATTTAATAATTCAATAGTAAATATGAAAGAATGTGTGAAAGATAAAGATAAATAGTTTAAAATTTTATAATAAAAACTGGTGATTTTTGGATAAATAACTTGAAAAATTTAAGTCAAATTTCAAGAACACTGTATATGGGGTAGGGGATAGCACAAGTAATGAAGAGGATCACGGGAATAAGATAAGATCAACAAAAAATAAATATATAAACACTGAAAGAACTTGTTTTATATATACGAAGAATAATTAAATAAATAATTCCAAGTTTGTATCAAAATTAAGTGATGTTCCACATTTTGTAAATTATGAGTGAATATAAATTAATGCAAAAGTACCAAAAATATTGAAAGTCAAAAAAAAAGAATTTGTATGTGAAGATGAAGGATCCTATATCTCATTATTTTTTTTATTTTTACAAATCATCAAATATTAATAATAAAAATAAGGTTCAAAAAAGAGTTTATACGTTGGGGGAAGATAAAATATTTAGGGAAATTTAATTTTTATGGCTGTTATTGGAACCATAGAGGTTTTGAGAACCTATAAAGAATGTTTTGTTTTAATTAAAATTGAAATTAATAGATTAAATGGTTTAAAATATTTAAATTAAGTGGGATTTACCTGTTTCTAAGGAGAAAATTTTAGATATAGCCTGAGAAATCAGGATTAAAAAATGGAAATAGATTTATACCTTTGTAATATGTTTTTGAAATATATGAGAAAATTGGTCATATTAAAAAAGGGTGTCTTATTATGTTACCATCTCTAATTTACTCTAGATTTAGTGATGGTATATCTTATAAAAAGTGGGATAAAGACAAAAAGAATGTTTTGGATTGTGAAGTTACCTACAAAATGTCCATAGGAGAATGTCCATATATCTTTGATAGTGTTTGTTCGTCACTTATGAAAGAATATTTAAAGCTTCTAAATGATGTTTAAAATTATAAATAAGTAAATATAACCTTTGAAAATTATGGTATAATCAAAATCAAAGGATTCAGATCAACATTGATAAGAATATTGAAATTAAAAACTAGGAGAATCCAACATGTTAAAGGAAAATAACATAATATTTTTAGTGCATATCTGTTATGTGATAAAGGAAATGAAGTAATTTTTTTTAAATATGGGTTTGTTATTAAGTTTTTAAAATATGCACATATCTTTCCAAGATAAAAATGAAAAATATTAAATTTGTTTCAAATTGGTGTTTATGAAAATTCTTATTATTTGAGAATGAAAGAAGGAACCAAACTATGGCATCAAAGACTTGTCCATCTTGGTTTATATATTATGTGTAATATTATTAGTGGAGAAAATGTTTAGGATGTTTCTATGTTGAAATGAGAAATAAATATGATTTGTTATACTTTTTAAAAGTGAAATATTATTAATACTCAACACAAGAAGGTATAAATACAATCTACTAACCCCATAGAGCTAATTCACTCTGACATTTATGATCCCACAAAGAAGAAATAAAATAATTAGGAATAGTATTTTATTTTCTTTATTTATTAATTTAATCACATTATCTGTATTAATTTTATGAATTATAAACCATAGACTCTGAAAATAAAAATTTTTCTTTTGATTAGTGATGAGAAAGAGTGTATTAACTCACTGAATAAGAATCAAATAGATAATGGTGGTGAGCAAATAAAAGGAATATTTGAATTGTATAGTTAAAATCTTGGAATCCAAAATGAACCCAACACATCATTCACATCTCAAAATTATGATGTGTCTAGATAAAATAATATAATTACTATAGAGATAGATCAAACTACATTGTTTAAGTACAACACATCTCATTATTTCTTGAGAAAAGCTATTAAAGAGGTAGTTCATATTAAAAATCACTGTATTTATTGGCTATATTCAGTTATGTCATCATATGATATGTATTACATGAAATATATAAGTTTAAATTATGTAATAGTTTTGGGAATCCACTAAATTATAAATGTTAAAGGTGAAAATCTAGCAAATTTTTAAAGAAGAGGTGCAGATGGTATCTTCTTTTTTTATCAACCAAATGAAAGTGGATATTATTATTACAATAAAGAAACATGAAATATTATTTATTATATTGATGTGAAATTAATTAATATACAAATAAATGTAACTCACATGATTAATCAAGTTCTATAAGTGATGATAAAGAATATTTTTATTGCAGAACATCAAGGTGATGTTTTTGAAAATGGGGATAATTTTGAAGATGTTTGATATAAAGAAGTTGACTTAGAAGACTCATGTGATGAAGATAAATATTTTTTACATAATCATATATAGAACAAGTAATTTTAGGTTGATATATCATTTTAAATTAATAAAAATATATTCAAACTAATATAAAACTGAGGATAACATATCATATATCGATTTTCTCTCAAATTTAACTAAACAAATGTGATAAAATCAATGAAACATCATATAGTGACACAAAATTTTCATACATAAATATTAAATATTATTATATTAATGTTCAATAAATAACATTGTAATTTACACCATAACCAAGAAAGTTTATAGTCTTTGAAAATATAGATATAAAAAAAACTCATACATACAATTTTTACATCATCTCCCACCACGTTCTTCATAACTTGCAAGCTTATGTGACATATCATACATAAAAAACACCATCATAACATGGGTGAGGGAAACATAATAAAGGGTTATCATATATAGTCAATAAAGGTAAATAAGGGTTATTTAAATGATCATTAAGTATAACATAAGCATACGGGTGCGAGAACACGAAATTAGCATCTGAAAACAGTATCCAAAAATTAAAATTCCATAAACATGATACATTAAATAAAACATAGTATATCATAGGATATGAATAAAAAAGAATCTAATAACATATTCCAAAAGAACATATCATAATCATAATACATAAGTTTTTGGTATACACATAAGTATAGAAAATTATTTCCTTAGTTAAGGATCATAGACAAGGCACTCATATGGGATTGTGTTCACTCGCAATTCTATCACTTCCTTAGTGAAGGATCACTCCTAAGACTATCATAGTGGAAAAAGTACATTTTTGAACTATGTTCACTTCCCATTCATGTTCTTATTATATCGTGAAATATTAGTCTTTACCTATTATATTCAAGGGAAATACAATTTTTTTCCCACCCATCACATAATCATAACCCATTTAAATTTATGCCATAATATCATAAAACAGTCAATATATCATTATATCATCATATAATAAACAATTTAAAGGGAATTAATTTCACATAAACTTTATCATTTCATCATAGAATAACTCATAGAGGATAAATGGGTTTCATAAATATCCCACCATCATGATTATAAACCATAAAGAGAAAGAATATGGATGGTAACATTGAAACATATTTCCAGTAAATCATTAATAATATCAAATGAAATTATAATGGAAAAGGGCCTTTAAATGTTCACTGAGATATTTATTGATGAAAATATCATTTCATTTTAAAAATAGTTATTTAAAATTTAAAAATTTCAAATATATTATGGAAAAATTAAAATAACCAAGGAAAATTATAAATTATTCTTTTAAATCATTGAGTGGTCCATATGGTATGAAATTCCATTCATGAAATGTATATTGAAATAAATATTCCTTTCCCATTTTTGCTAAATATTTAAAAGTATTTCGTTCAAAAAAATGATAAGAAGATTAATTATAACAACTTTTATAGAAATTAAAACTTCTGTAAAAATGACTTTAAAATATCATAGGTGTAAATAAAAAAAATTCTTGAAAATATTTTAAAGAAATCATAGACATGGAATGGAAAGATTTCAGACTAAAGAGAAAATAAGGTTTATTTTTTTAAAAAACATTTTTTTAACCATTTTATATTTCAGAAAGAAAAAAATGGTACTATTACTTTAAAGTTACGTTGAAACATAGAGGACAATAAAATTAAAGTGGTTTATAATATAAGTATTATAAAATTTCACTCAATTAAAATTTGAGCATAAATAATTATCATTAAAATTAGATTGACACATAAAACCATTACATTATGTTTTAATTTCTTCCTATGTTTTATAAAATCATGTATACTAAATTTAAATTTATTATAATTCAATAACATAACCATATTTATACTTAAAATATCATTTGTGATAAATTTATAATATTTCATATCCCATGAGGATTCTTCGAAATGTCTCCATTCTATCTCGGTTCTCCTCTCGTCCGTGGCTCTTCCTAGGTTTTATTCTAAAACCCATCAATTTAGAGTTTCCAGTGCATATTATACCATTCAAATTCCTTTTATTATTTCCTCCCTTACTCTCACATCCTTCTACCCTCTTTCATAGCATGAATTATTTGGTCTTCGGGTCGATGTATTTTTCTTCTCGTGCTCATGGGATATTGATGATGGTTGTCTGCTTTTGTTTATCTTAGACACTCTTTCACCAGATCTTCCTTCATGTTCCTCAGCCCATCTCCTGGCTATATTTTGAGCTGTGTTATAAATAGGTTTCATGTTTTTTGGTTCAGTGGTTGATGATCCTCATGGAACTACTTGGGTTGGTCTACTTTTTCTTTTTTCACAACCTATTTCGGGTTTGAATCTAGTCATGGGCGTGCTTCTCTATTGAGACCCTAGTTTAATTTAAATTTTTCTCTTGCTTCCAGTTCCTTTTCTACCTCCAAGTCGTTAATCAATGGTTGATTCATAGAGTCTTTAGGAAGTGTGTTCGATCAGTCTAAGGTGTTCTTAGAGGCTCATCCACTACTATCTTCACTCTGAGATGCAGTGGTTCTGATATGATATTTTCTATGTGTGAAGAATTCTGAGTTCAATGATTCTTGGTTCTAGTTTGGACTTACTAGGTAGGGTTATCTCGGCCACTTAAATCCATAATCTGACCCTAAGTCCCTCTTCTCCTCTCTCAGTCAGATTTGGAGAATTTGAATATAAGTGGTTTTGGGATGTGGGATTTGGAAGCTGATGATGTTTCTTGCATGACTGGAGCCATTTTTCTCCATTGAATTCAACAATAGTGAATGCTAGTTGAATATAAAACAATGTAATTTCAGTTGTTTCATTCAATTTTTTCAGATTATATTCAGTGTAATGCGGTGAAGTTTGTGATTATTTGGTTTGATAATTTACGATAACATTGATGGAGTTCTCAAGCGGCATTTTTTATGATGGTGTCATTCTTGATGATAGAGGTGGTGACAGTTGCAGGTTTATTTTTCATTTTGAAAGACCCAGCTGTTATTGAGGAAAAAATTGAGAGGAGGCCGAAAATGGTGGTGTACTAACACTTGACATGGGAGCCATTGTATTGAGGCCTAGGTTTCAGTGTTGACGATTTACCATTTTAAATGTGTGCAACTCAAGGCGCCTCTTCAAACGAGGTAGTATGATGGTGTTTATTTGAAATTAAAATTTAGAAACTTTTAATTCATGTTCTTTTCAAGAGGGTGATTTTGGTTGTCAATAGCGATAGAATGATGAAAATATGGTTTGAACGACATGCCGTTTTTATAAGTTGGTGGTAAAATACGATCATATTTCTATTAATAGGTTGCTACTATTTTTCAGAATCTGGTTTTGTGTTTTATTTCTGGTGAAGTGTGGAATTTTGATGTGTTTAAATTATATACTATGCGGTTACCAGAAAACTATAATGTTTATTTTAGAAAATTTTAAAAAAAGTGATTTGGAGGATATTTTATCTCCCGTTCATTAATAATTATTTATAAAAATCATTATTTTTTAGGTGTTAAATGTTTCATTTCTTATGAATGTTTCGGTTCAGAGGTTACAATACTTGTACTTTGATCATGGTTCCATCATATAAAAAATGTTAATCCTAATATAAATATCACATATAGTCATTATATATATATATTTATAGTCATTTATAAAATTTAGATATAAAAATAGGAATTACACTTTTCATGGAGGTGATAGACCATACATATATTTGGATATCATTTTCTTTTTATAATTAAAATAAAAAAAGATAAATAATATTTTATCATTAAATAAAAACATTATACCATCAATATCATATATAAACATTAAATACATCATAATAATCAACCTTAATTGATGGCAATGGAAGATAAATTATATCGCTACGTGGATGTAGTAGTCTCACTATACACAGAAGTGATAATTTCCCTTCCCATTTGATGAGAATGAGGGTGAATAGTGGTGGTTCCATAATCAAAATAAAATTTAATTATATTTACTATATATAGAATTTATTATTGTATGGTTAATTAAACATATTTACAAGTGGTTGAAGAAGAAATACATTGAAAGAGTTTGGGTTTGATGATTACCTCGTCTTTAGTAGACCCCCTTTAAATAAATTCTTAAGGACCCTTGGAATGGAATTTTACTAAGAAAATCACCTAGAAAATATATATCGAGAATTTTAGAAAGAAAGTTTTTTAGGTTTTGGTAGATATAGGTGGATCAAAGTTGTGTAAATAAGAGAAATGCGGGGTATCCTTTTATAAGAGGGGGGATGGACACACCTTGAATATTTTAAAGGTGAAAAATATTTACTTATATTCAGACAAAATGATTCCAAATGGAAAAGGATTTGAATTTTAAATATGATATGGGTTATATATAGATATATAATAGGATTTATATAAGATTAATTTGAAATATTACCCTTATCTCTTGGCTTAATCCCTATTAAACTTGTTTTAACTTTAATTGAGGTTTGATTTTTTATTGTTTTTACAAATCTTTATGACCAAAAATAAAAGTGGCCACATTAAATTTTATTTTACATGATGATTCCAAATATGGAATAAATTTTATTAAATTCAATCTTTATAAGTGGAAGAAATAATTATTCAAATAATCCCACACAACATGATGAACATTAATTTTCTAAAAAATGCAATATTAAGTATAAAAGTATTTTTGTACCATGATAAAGTATAATATTTATGGAAGATATATAAATTTAATTATGTTTAACAAAAATGAACCAATTATTTTTTTAATCCTATAAAAATCAAAATGGGCCTTCTAAAATACTAAAAAAGAGAAGATAGTTTTCTTTAAAAATTGGTATTTTCACTATTCGTCAAAATATGAAATTTTTTAGAAAATTCCCAAATATTCCCATCAATATATATTTTACATGATAAAATATTTAAAAATTATAACATTTTAATAAAATTTAATTTGAAAAAATGGAATAAAATATTTATAACGTCTACAAAAAATATACAATAAAAAACAATTTTTAGGAAAACACATTTTTAAAGCATAAAATGGCTTTAATGAAAATTGAGTATTTATTTATTATTAATTAATCAATAAATTTTCATTAATTATAACCTTCATTTTTTTCATAATTTGGTTAAACATTTTTATATAGACAAAAAAATGGCTATTTCAAACCTTTCACATTTAATAATAATATTTTAATAGTAAATAGTGATTCATTTATAGCTCAATATTTCATGTTAGGATACATATTAAACATTTAATTTTTTTTGAAAGATAAATATATCATAAAATATTAGGAGGTTAAATTTACCACCCTTATAATAATTTCTTCCTTAAAACTCCAAAAATCTGATATAATAAACTGTGTATACTTCTACCTCATCATATCCTTGGATTCCCACATAGCTTTCTCAAATTAATGGTTTTCCCAAAATACATTGATCCTGGGTGTGGTATTATTTTGGAAAAATTCCTATCTATGATATTTAACCTTCACCAGTTTTTCATTATAAGATTGGATGTTCTCCAATTGTACTACCTATGAGTTTATTACATTTAAAGGATTAGGTATGTACTTCCTTAAAAGAGATACATTGAACACATCATAATCATGGGAGATATTTAGTGGAAGTGATAAGTAATAATATAATTAATGAATCTTAATTTCTATTACACTTCCTTAGGTATCACAAGTATCGAAGATTTTGTTCTCCAACTTTATCCTAACACATTTGAGTCCTACACTTCCTTCCATAGAGGGCTTCATATAGAGCCATCTAAATTCTTGATTGAAATCTATTGTTATTAGATAATTCTAAAAGAAGAAGTATTTGTTCTAAATAAACATATAAATATAGATAATTAGATCTCAACACGTCCTCTTGGATTTGAATAGTCCCCTTAAACTAATTATCTTTCAGAAGATATTAAGTATTACTAAAACACAACTTAGTATCCAGAGCATACAAAATTATTCCTTAGAAATTAAAGGTTAAACTCATATCTTCATTATATAAAATATAATGGGATACTCCATGATGACTTACCACTTTATTAATATATATTACCTTAATCCTATCAATAGATAAATCTTCTCTGATAACAATAATGTGATTTGTCTTCGTAAGGCGATTGAATACAATCCAAATTTTCTTATATCCCTTGTATGTTTTGGGATGTCTAACAATGAAATCCATGTTGATATTTTACCATTTAAATTCTAGTATGGGTAATGGTTCTAACATCCCCATAAAATTACATCTATTAGCCATAACTTACTAGCATAATAGGCACTAAGATACATACCCCACAATATCCCTTTTCATGTTGTCACACTAAAAATAATATTTCATATCTTTATATATTTTCCTACTTATAAGATAAATAGAGAATGATGAACTATGAAAATAATTCAATAGATACTTCTTAAAATATGGTATTTATGACACACATATATGGTTCTTAAACCTTATTATTATGTAAATTTCATGGGTAAACTCAGGAACATTTCTTAGCATCTTTCATAACTCTACACCTTCCTTCTTCACCTATTTAATCATTACATGAATAGATGGTTGAACTCCCATTTGATCAAGATAATATTTCTACCTTTCCACCAAGATTTCTAGATCCATAATTTTCAAATCCAAATATATTGGATCTTTTGTGTTCTCTTATATAGATAAATTGGCATACTCATTTATACAACTAGCATATTCAACCTTGTTATCTTTCCTATTGTGGTAATATATTGAGTATTCATAATATTTAATCAACTATAACCACCTTCTCCGGTAAATATTCAAATCATTATAAGTAAATATATAATTTAAACTTTTATGATTAGTATATATGTCACACCTTTCTATATGATGATTACGCCACCATATATTCAATGTACAAATTTACCTAGCTAACTCCAAATCAGGAGTTGGTTAATTTATCTCATGAACCATAAATTGGAATGAGGCATAATCTATCTCAATATCATTTTTAAAGTTTATACAACCCAGTAAAATCTTTGATTCATCACTAATGATCAAAAACCCATCTCCAATTTAGGGTAATGTTTGCATAGGTGTACTCACCAACTTTCTTTTTAGATCCTTGAAATTTTATTCACATTCATCAATCCAAAAAACATGGATTCATTCCAAGTTAACATAGTGATTGGATTAGATAGCCATGATAAATTATCCACAAAGAGCTGATTATATATAGACAAACCAATAAAAAAACAATTCTTAATCATTGTGGTTGATCTTGGAATATATTTAATAACATCTATATTTTATGGATCCACTGATATACCCTGTCATGAGATTTTATGAACAAAATATTAATCATTATGTAACAAAAATTTAAAATTGTTAAAATTTTCTTACAAATTCTCTTTCCTTAAGGTATTTATTACAATTATCAAGTGATCTTAATTTTTTCCTTACTCTTGGAATATAAAAGTGCATCATCAATAGTGACTACCATGAACCAATCAAGAAAATATCTAAAGAAACTATTCATTAAATCCATGAAGATAATAGGGGAATTAGTAAGACCAAGTGGAATCTGTATAAATTTATAGTGTACATACCTCATAATGATGGCTATATGGGGTATGTATTCACTTTCTGAACTCAATTGATAGAATCCAAATGAAATATCAATATTTGAAAAAATATTGTTCTACTTTTAATTAATTAAAAGAATCATGAATTCATGGTGGAGGATACTTATTCATGATTCCGACCTAAGTTAGTTCCTAATAATCAATATAGAGTCACATCATTCTATATTTCACTTAAAAAAAGATTAGGTGTACCTCAGGGTGTCACACTTGGAAGAATGAATCCCTTATCAATATTTTCCTAGAGATTATTTGTTCAATTCCTATAACTCAATTGGGGCCATTCTATATGGATTCTTTCAAATTATTGTATCACTAAGTATGAGTTCTTTTAAAAACTAAACATCTTGATTTTGATGAAGACTAATAAACATGATATGTAAATTTATTAAAAAAATCCTACACAATAGGAATATCTTTGATATTTAGTTTCTTCTGAATCATTTGAGATAAAAATTATAATGACCTAACCCACTGGGGACTACCTATATGATTTAAGGTAGATCCAATACAACCCCAAGAATACCCTCATAGGCTTGGAGATATAGGGAAGTACTAAAAAGGCATAACAAAAGTATGTGGCCTTTTCCTAGTGTATTTGTACACATGTACCAAACCATGTCCTTAAAATAGTGCATAGGAGTACAAAGAAGAATACTGTAACATTTATTGATAAAAAATGAATGCAAAAAACTCTAGGAAATAAATAAAAGTTTGATTGAATGAAACCAAAGTGCAAGTGAAAAAATACATGCCCAACCCAAAATGAAGTCCCAACCAAACAAGTAGAATAAAGTAATCCAAGAGAGTCCATCTTCTTATCTCCATGCCTCAACACTGTATGTTGTCTATTAACATGATAATCTTATTCTCCACCAAAATCATCCTTAATATATCTGTCATCTAGATAATACATTACACGTTTAGGCAAATCTCATAAAGGGGTGACAAAATAAATACCCATTAGGTTTCCCAAAAACTGAAGGGGGGGGGGGGGATAAAAAATATGGTAGAAGTATTCATCTCAAACAAAATAAATAGGAAAATGACACCCAACAATATATTTTTATATTCTAAAAAATTAAACCCATATGAGAGATAATGGGGCACAAACCATCCCAGTTCAATGAGTTTACCGATATCTCTCAAGTTCCATCACCGATGTCCAGTATCACACGTGTTCATACAAAAAAAGAGTGGAAGGAACAAACCTCTCTAATATACTCCATAGTTTTTGGGGAAATATATATAGTTCAATTATCTCACATAACATCACAAGTGTTCATGTGGAGGAACCACACCTTTCCACAGTGCTCCACATTCAAGGGGGTATAATCTTATGTAGAGATCTTGGCCCCTGATGTTTAAGAGGGGTACCACTATGTGAGTATTGGCTAATAGATGACCCATTACGAAGTGCACCATGGGGTTTCACACATGGTATGGAGGAACCAAAGCCTACTTCATCAGGGGGTTCCACTTAGTAGGTAGAGTACCCACACCCTAGTCCATCAAGGGGTTCCACTTAATATATAGAGGCTCCATGCCATAGTACATTAAGGGGTTACTAATCAGTATATAGTGGACTCATTTCCTAGTTCATCAGTGGGGGTTCCACTCATATCGTAGAGGACGTAGGCCCTAAAGTGTTAGTGGGGTAATAAGGTATAGGAATCACACATTAATTTTACAGGGGATGGAAATAAAACTATTTCTAGGAGTTTAGGGGACCCCTTCTTTGATGCTACTAAGGGTTTCCAACCCTAACCTCTCTCTAACGATCCAACATGGTCACTATCATCATTAAAAGTCACATACGAAGCATAATGATAAGAAAAATCCATGTTATATCTCTAAATCCACTGTGAAGTCCACCATTATATTCTCTTGGAAAACTACCCAGGATAGGCTACTCACAGGCCCAAACCGAGTCTAGAAAAAATTCTGATGAGAAAATGTGGATCATCGACCATCCTTCTGAATTAAATATCAATCCACAACTATATCACCATAAATAAACATAAAAGTATAAATAAATTATCCATTTATGACCCTCATGTAAAAACCCTAGGGATAGGATATTTACATTCCCAAACAAACACCTTGTGAAAAAAATGCATTTTTTTTCATAACAAGTATGTATTTCACATTATGGGCATGATCCATGAGTTTGAAAAGGCACTAAACATTGATATTGAATTTATTTCCTTAGTTTCAAGGTCATAATTCAATAGATGTCTCATCATTCCGATGTTATATGAAAGAGATAAATTTGAAACAAATTCTATGGTAATAATAATAATAATAATAATAATAATATATTATATTGTTATAATTATAAAGATTTATTCAAATGGTAAGAAATCCAATCCCCTCCCCTCTTCATTTGAAATATTCATGCCTCCTCCTAGTCCCAATAAAAAAATTAATTTATTTATTTTTGTAATATTATCTTTAATAATAATAATATAAAGGGAAGGAATTACTTCATCGATCGGTGTACAGGAACACAGTCCCCCCACTTTATCACGTATAGTACACCCCGGGGCTCTCCAAACCTCCCCTTTCAATTTTTTTTTAATTTTTAATTTCATTTAATTTATAAGTATAATTAATCGTAATAAAATAAAATAACATAGATCAATCCCCCAACATTCCCATGTTGTGCACCCACCAGGGGTTTTAACACTTATTTTTTCCTATCAATAAAAATAATAATAATAAATATATAATTTATTTATTATTAAAAATAATATCTCACCTCACTCCATGGATGGGAAAAAATTGGATTCATTCCATTGTCCACCATAAAACCATACAAATCAATCCATAGAAACCACATGTCCCTAGATGCCCATTATGTGCACCTGCTACTCAATACCATCGCGCCTCCAAATGTTAGATCTACAAAGTATCAGTTATACCCCTAGGAATAAAGGACTATGAGATGGAATAAATAAATCAAAGATAAAAAGAATATAATTAATCCATACTGAAATAATTAATAAAAAGTGATATATAAACCCTTTAAAGGTCCTAACTTGATTATAGATCAATTGTTTTTTAATAATATGTTCTACAATGACAAAAATACTCACTGTATTCAATGCCTATTGATACACCTCGATCTTATCACCATTTAACTTTTGATGAAGATCCACAAACATGGAATTATCTCCCCCTCATCTCAGATCATTTTAATTTTCTGTGTCTAATCCATGATAAATATTCATGAGATCTTATTTATAGAGGATATTAATTAGTCCATTTAATAAAAAATAGATA
Organism: Viscum album; assembly: GCA_963277665.1. Taxonomy (NCBI): domain Eukaryota; kingdom Viridiplantae; phylum Streptophyta; class Magnoliopsida; order Santalales; family Viscaceae; genus Viscum; species Viscum album. The sequence goes on from OY728141.1 coordinate 347,535,126, forward strand.
AATTACTCATTTATTTTAATTAGATTCACCCTCTAATGGTTTCGTTAATCAGAATTCTCATGATGACCTAATTTAAGTCAGAACTAGGGTAAACCTCACAATTTGAACTCAACCATGGTATCATATTTATAATTTTAAGCTTCATTCAAGGGGTATTCAACTTTTTTTGGTAAAATTATTTTGGGTGATATTAATATATTTAATATTTTTATAATATCAATTCATGGATCATCTAGCCTCAAAATATGATGATTTCATAGTTCCTAGATCCAAAAATATTCCTAGTAATAATAAAAAAATCATAAAAGGTAAAAATAGATTCACTAAATTATCCCCCCTTCAAGGATTTTCATCCCTAAAAAGTACAAGATAAAAAAATGGTGGGGATATTGATCCCCCAACCGACTCTCCCATATGATATCATGATGTACACTAAAACACACCTAGGGAAACCACATGCACAAAATGGGTCATCTCAAGCCAATTCATGACCACTATCAGGTACCATGAAATGCATCACTACAACCCATGCCCATCTCATTTAGGTAAAACTATGAACTAAATCATGCACATGTATCCTAAGATGTGGAATGTGGAAAATTCCAAACATGTGTTCTAACCAAAATAACAGTTTCAAGCAGTACACCACCATTATAACCTAATGTAGAAACTATAAAAAAGGACTATGATACATAGAGATAGATTACCATCCTGGTTAAATCCTCCTTATCCTTGGCATGGATAGATATCACAGAATATATGATGTCATAGTCAAACTCCAAAGGCCACCATCATCTGTTCAAAAAAAATCTAATGTTTTTTAGTTAGTCCTCTTCCATACCTAGATTAAATAAACCCCTTTAACAACCATCACTAGCACCAACCATAGTCCTACAAGCTTTGACCTCTACTGGATTTGACCACTGTAGCAGTAAATAGTAGGGTATCCCATATATGTACACAAATGGTGATACATAGATAGTGGGTTGATAAATTATGTGATACATACTCCACCACTGGTATGTCATTTTCCCAAATATGTCCCAAATATTACATGAAATTATATAGCATTTTATCTAGAAATATAATGATTTTCTCTCCATGGCCATCTTTCTAGGGTATACACATTGTTTTCAAGCATAGATAAGTACCTATGTCCAACTAAAACCTCTCAATAATTATTATGTGAAGCAGATATCATGTTCAGAATGATATTTTTTAAAATTCCATGATGCCATACTAAGTCCCACACATAAAAACATCCCGAACTCTCCACTAACATCTTCTATAAGTTGGGATGGAAGTGAATCATCCTGGTGGGTCAGTCTATCATCAATCAATTAAAATAATGATATCCTTTAAATCATAGAATCCACATCACAATAAGTACAAAAACTTCCATATGTTTTCCAATTATACCCACCACCTTTGTCTCCACCTACAGGAAGGTGAGATGTTGAGAGTTAAACTCAACAACAATATATAATATCCTTCATCAACAAACCAAAACCTAAAGGATATTTGAAAAACTAGCATTATTTTAGGTGTATTAATACGGGAAAAAAACCTCCTCAACACCGTTTACCATAGCATGATCAATGACACTGACCATCCAAGAATAATGATGTCATTTTCCCCACCTTCGTGGAATCTATTAGGAATATTTCTAATGGATATCTTTCCATACAACATCTCCTAGTCTATATCCCCATGATGTGCCTCTATGACATGATGAATAAACAAAAGGGTAAAAACCATAAACTAGAGGTATGATAAACCATCCTCACCCACAAGGATCAACTAAAAAAGGTTAATTATTCCGTAACCTCACTTGAAAACAATATATATAAGACAGAACTATGAAAATATACTGGCTTGATAGAAACCTATGTGGCCCTCAACCTCACACTTACTAAACCTATATATGATTCACTATCACTCTCATTTATGATAAGAGGTATCTTGATAATTGGACCTTTTAATCTATTAATGACTCCATCAGAGTATCCATATGACTAGAACTCCCCGATCATGTCTAGAATCATCCTCTAGTGTCTATAATGTTCTAACTCTAAAACCGAGGACACAAGGGTACCTTTACAAAAGAATAACATAAACTAATCCAAGAAGGTTTAGGAATCTAGATCATGTGTCTTCAAAAATTATTTTGGGATTTCAACACACCAAAGTGTATCACCAAGAACTCAAATTAACCATAATGTATCTAGGAATCCATGATCATTACATCTTACTCTCAAAACTGGAGCGGATGATTAGCCATCATGAAGTAAAATGTTGAGATCCACTTTGGCTCCATCCACTAGGTGAAGCGCCCATCAATTATCATGGGTGAGTACTACTCCTAGATAGTCATCTGGCTTGGATGATGAAAATCCACACCTAACATGAAGATCTCATTCACCCTTTAGGTAAAAAACACAATGATTCCTTGGAAAAAACACCGGGTCTTATGAATCCCCTAATATACAGACTCTTACAACCACACCTCTAGTTATCACTGTTACACTTGGTCATCTAATATTCTAGTTCAGAAATTGGGGCACCCCTTGTGCCATTACATGTAGAAAAAATACTCTTTATAGTGAGGTAATCTCAAAACATCTTAAAGATGCATTCCCTCACACTCCTCCACTCTTATAGGAAACTAAAATTTCATGTAATGTATTTCTCCAAGTGTAATACTAGACAATCTGATAATAATGTGGATTTAGCCTCTAGTGAATGAGCCCATCTTACCTTTCCTGGGGATCACTCTTTATCAAAGAAGAAAAAATACAACCTAAAAAACCATAAGCACTCCAACCCTCACTAGTAGAAATAATCTAAGAATGAATGGTAAAAGACATCTACATACTGAGGAAATAATCATAGGGTCCCAATACTATTACAGAAATATTTCATTAGAGGTTCTATATGGTCAAAAAGTTAGGCCACACTATAGAAAGAAATGTTTGATAATCGATCCTCTCTACAGAACCCTAAATACCATGGTTCAAGGATAAAGGCCTATACCAGTACCTCTAGATCTTGAAATGGGGATAATTATAGGGAAACAAGGCTTATAACTCTATGCCCTAACTACCACTGGAGTAGTGGAGACACATGTTAAACCCCTGAACACACTCAAAGTTAATGATCTATAATCCCATACTACTTGAAGCTATCCATTCCCTTTCCCTCATGCTCACCCCATATAGGACTCACCCTGGAACCTTTTCACCTCAAAACAACCATAAACATACTATTCCAAGGAACTTATCTTCTACACCTAGGAACTATCTATTTTGGGAAGAATTAATTCACCTTCAACGTTCTAAATCACATCATAAGAATGTTTCTTAGTGAGAAAAGTGTCCCTATTTCTTTCATGTTTAAAGCCGTGTTGAACATTACCCACAATGGTCTCTACTAACACCCTATAGATGTCTCAACACTAGGACCACCAATAGGATTTGTCCTATCCTGTTGATACATTCACACCAAAAGATCTGCCTAGTCTTCTAACACATGAGAAGGGGAATTATGGATCACCATGAAACCTAGGATATCTCTATCTCTAAAACTTATGATCCACAATCAAAATAGGTGAATCATATATCAGTACCTTTTTAGTCAATAGTTTCTTCATAGAGAAGACAATTAACCAATGCAATAATCAGATCTGTCATCGTCTTCACAAATCGGAAGACTCGAACCACTACCTAAAGTCAAACCTCTATAAACTGAGTCCCAGTATCACCACAAAACCTTATCATCATCCAATAATGGAACCCTCACAATGTTCTAGGACTATTCAAACCATTATCCCTTCCTAAAATATCTTTATACTGTTTATTACATGGTTGATCACCCTCTCAATCCACTGAAGGATCCATGTGATACTAAATTGGTGGCAGAACTGCTCTATGCATCCTTCAAGGTAGAAAATCATGAAAGGTTCCCTGAACTATAGAATCATTTCTCAACTAGTCATTTTCATGAAACTGTCTTTAAATCATAGATTAATGTCATTATAAATATGCCATGAAAGTCATCAAGACGTACCATGATCAATGAGAATATATACATGAGGATTGGAATCAATAAGAATATTCAAATGACTTAATACTATATGATTAACACACTATGTTTTCTACAACCAATGTCTATGTATTCTGAGTCAAAATGTAGGTAGTCAGATTCCTGGTGTGTGAATGCATCATCCACTACCCCAACACTGGGACTCAATCTTGAAAGCAGTACTCAAGACACTTCGACATAATTTCCCTATGCCCTGACCAATCCTCAAAATGAGAAAACTCCAAACACCATCTTAAGGAATAAAATACTTTGATATTACTCTTATTGACTTGAACCGTATGGGACCCCCTTACTTGTGGAAGGCTGAACCACCATAACCATAAGCCCACCTCTATAGGTTAGGGGATGGAAGAAAAAATCGAGAAGGCATAACATAAATGGGAGGAATTTTTCTAGTGTACATATATGAAAACACCCAAATCTCTATATAAAATGGTGTTGAGTAATATAAATAATTTTTTCTGACATCGATAGATAAATCACTCATGAAAAAAACTATAGGGAATAATTATAATTACAAAAAATAGAACCAAAGTGTAAAGAGGAAAAATACAAACCTATCTAGAAATAAAGTCCCAAACCTAACAATGAATATAATAATAAATGCCAAGAGAGTCCAACTCCTGATCTATAAGGCTGATCATCATATATGGTCTTTGCATAAGTGTATCCTATTCGAGACCAAAATTTCCACTGATCAATCCATCTTATGCATAAGATATGAAACATGTTGGAAAATCCCATGCAGGGGTGATTATATACATATCTAGTAGGATGCACAAAAAACTGAAGGGGGAGTAGCAGAAGAATTGATAGATGTATATAGCTCAATCCAAATCAAGAGGGAAACAAAACCGAAAAACATATACATGTATATATGCTCATAAAATAAACCCAGATGATAGGGAAATGGGATCTTCATATCACAGAGCATCCCAGGTTGATGAGTCTACCAATAGCTCTAAATTCCAATCACTTATTCTCAACATCACGCATGTTTATACCAAACATAGGGTGGAGGTCCCTCACCTCAACACTATGCTCCACAATCATGGGGGAAACTATCTATAGATTAAGTATCTCACATAACCATACAAGAGTTCTTGTAGGGGACCTACACATTACCACTGTTCTTTGTAGTTTAGGGGGAATAATCTCCTAAGGAGTACCCATTATTTGGTGCATTAGGGGTGTGTCATTCCATTAGTTGAGTTTTATAGAGGACCCAATTACCTGTGTGTTAGGTGGGTTCCACTCAATGTATGGAGGACCCACGCCACAATAAGTCAGCGAATTCCACTAAAAAGGTAGAGGACCCACTCCTTAGTTTATCAGGGGGTTCCACTCAAAAGATAGAGGACCCATGACCTACTATATTAGGGGTGTGACACTCAATAAGTAGAGGACCCACACCCTAGTGTGTTAGGAAGTAGAACTCAGATGATAGATGAAACACACCCTAGTGTGCTAGGGGGTGGGGTGTAGGTGGGTGGGTGGGGTGCTGGTGACACTATGAAGAAATAGGTCCCACACCCTAATACCATAGATATTTTTACCCAAACTAGTGAAAGATGTGTGGTGGGCCCACACCCTTATATAATAGGGGGTTTCCAACCCCAAATACTCTTTGACGATCTATCCTAACCACTATCACCATCAAACATTTCATAGAAAAGCATCAGGCTTAGAACATTACACATTGTATCTTAAAATCCAATATGATGGTTACGATAAAAAACAACATGAAAAAATTCCCTGGATAGGATACCAAGTAGAAAAAACCAAGTTAGTACCATATCATAATGGGCACACGAGGCTCATCATAGTTCCATCAGGATACAAAGTTAATACAAAAATATGTCGCCACAAATGGTCATTAATGGATAAAAAGATCATGCCATTTTGATCCTCATGAAAAAATAGTCAGGATAGGTTATTTACTTTCCCAAATTGGACACACCGTGAAAAAACACAATTCATCATAACATGTACCTACACTGCTCCATGGGCTAGAGCCACTTGTTAGGAAAAGTCACCCAAAATATTTCTTGTACCGATCACCTAAATGTTTGGTTCATGATACTGTAGAAGTATCATTATTTTGACGTTTTACGAAGGAGATACATTGTAAACATGATTCCATGACAATAATAATAAAAACTTATTTTATTATTATTTTAAATCATTATACAAAAGGAAGGAAATCCATGACATCACCACTTTTGGACACAATACATGCCTCCTTCTTATCCCATTATAAAAAATTCTTTAATTTATTTTTTCATTATTATTATTAATAATGATAATATCAAGGGGGAGAAAACTCCTTCATTATTGGGTGTACAAGAACCCACCCCCTCTTTATCACATATTACGTGCCAAAGGGAGGTACACACCCCCCCTTTCAAATTTTATATTGATTTCTTTTTTCAATAATTTATTTTCATTTATTATTATCATTAATAATAAGGAAAAATGAAACATAAATATGCCCCATCTACCCATGTCATGCACCTACAAGGGGTTTCAACCATTTGTTTCTATCAATAATAATAATATAATTAATAATAAATATTTTATGTAATAATTATTAAATATAATAACACACCACCCTCCACGAATGTCTGAAAATCAGCTTCCAGTCATTCTTTACTGGAAAACCATCCACATTCATCTGTAGAAACTACACATCCATGGATACACCTCCCTTGCACCCAACACTCAATCATATCCCTGCTTTGGATCCAAGATCCATAGAGTGACACACTTATCCCACATCATTCATCAACCAATCCTCAAACCATCGTTCATTTTTATTTTCATTCTACCACAATGAATCTAGTTGTTCGATCGCACTTAAACCAGCATCCAAAATGTTGAATAGTTTCCCCATTAGAAAAAAATGAATAATTCAATGAATGGAGGGAGTAAAAGAACACGAACAATTTTAACCATTATTAGAAAAAAATTCTGTAGAAACAATTATATAAATGGGGTGATATCAAGGGTGATATAAGAGGTTAATGAATCAATTATACAATAAGGTATCGTTACTCATGTAAAGAAATAAATAAATCATAGTTAAAAAGAAGATAATTAATCCATGATAAATCTTTTTATCAAAAGGTGAAAATAAAAAAAATTATATTTCATACCATATAACACCCTGAGATTTTGTGAAATATATATTTTTCAATTAAATTTAATCTTATCGGCAATTTTCATTTCCGCAACACTAATTTTACATTACTTTACATGAAATAATAAGTATATATTGAGTTATACGCAATATAGATTTTATATTTCAATACATGAAACAATGATATCATCCTTGACATGCGACTCCAACCTTCAGCAAACCATGAAATATTATTATTTTAAATATGACCATTACAACCTATCCGATAAATAGGCATGTATGACTATTATTAATTTTTTTTATGAAATATAAATATAAATTTCATACTTAATATAAATTTATTTATATATTATTAGTAAATAATATTTAAATTTTAGAAAAGTAATTATATTCTTCAAAAATATGTTTTCTTCAAAAATTATTTTTATTAAAAAAATTATAGTTAATTTATAGATATTTTAAAAGATACGTGTGATATAATAAACTTCAATTTTAAAATCAATGTATTGAAATTAACTAAATGTGAAATTTTCAGATTTTTTGGAAAATATTTATTATTATTGTGAATATTGAAAAATAACTATTTTTGTAAAAATATTATAATTTAAATAAATTAATTAATTCAAGAGTCCCATTATATTTTAAAGTAACATATTTATTATTTAGTTATATATAATCCAATTAATTTCTTTTGAGTCAAATTTGTATTATGTATTAATAAATTATAATTAATATTCAAACAATTATTATTATTAGATATATAGTTCATATATAATAATCTTATGCTTGAAAAAAGTACAGTTATCAAAAACCTGTTTTTTAGTAGCTTATGAAAGTTTTTTTGAAATTAATTTTCTTACCTATATTATAAAATTTATTTTAAAAAATATTTTTAATATATTAAATTATCATTTCAAAATTATATTTGGGTTAAGTTTTGATAATTTTATTAAAATACTAAATTTAGATGAATAATGAAAAATAATGAATTCTAATTGAGAACTGTACTTTTATTAAATTCATTTGTAATGATAAATTATATTATTCACTAGTTTTAAAGTAAAAATATTTATATTTTATTTAAATTAATAAAATTTAGGTTATTGTAATCTTTTTAAAATTCATTTCTGATATAAACACCTTGAAAACTTTTAAACATCTTTTCTTAAAAAACCTGCATTCTCATTGGGTCTACAAGGGTAATTTTTAATTAAAATTTTCCACTAATGTGAATAAAACTAAGATAAATTGATTCTATATTTATAATCATAATAATTTATATTATCTAATATGGTCAAATTAAATTTTTATAATAATTAATATTGAATTAACTAAAAATTAATTTCCATATTTAAGGTAAAAATGGGTTTATTGGATTGATAAAATAAATCTATAAGGGTTAAAATAGACTATAAACTTTTCTAAAAACTATTTATGGCCGTATTTATACCATAAAACTATAAAATTATATAATGGACAACGTTTTACCTTTCTAAATATAAAAATATGGGTTAACTCGTTTCTTTTAAAAAATACCAAGTGTGTACTCTCTCGCACTTATAAAAGGACACCCCTATTCTATCTTATTAACACATCAATTTTTATCAGATAATAAATCAATAAATATTTTAAAAAAATCCATAAAATTATCTTATAATCCTTAGTTTTAGAATAAATTCATCCTATGATGTCTTTTACAACAATCATTTCGATTATACCTGAAGAAAAGGCAACATTCACCAATGAGTTTTTTTATGTTATTTATTCCTTCAAAGAGTAAATTATTATTATGATATGATTATATAATGAAAGTATTATATTTATTATACTAAGATTTTTTTATGTTAAGGTCACGATTTACAACCATCTGCACTTCCATCAGACGGGTTACCGAATCATCATTCTTTGGTACAACAAACTACCCCCACACGAACCTATGTCATTTGTTTTTCAATTACCACCTATCAATGATGGTTTTAATTATTTATTTAGGGTTTATATATTATATATCTGATATTAGTGATTTTATTACGATTCTGGAATTATTATATCACACCTTCCTTTATACTCTCCATTTTGTGAGAACATGATAACATCGCTCAGGTGTACAGTAGATTACCGGTTTACGAAGTGATGTGATTCATTAATAATTTAATTGGATATTATTTAGGATAGTTTTAATGAAAAAATTTGATATATATGACATAAAAATTATCTTTTAATTATAATATACCATTTAATTCTATTTCATTTATTCTGGAAAAATGATGACAATGTTCATGTGTACGTATGACCTATTATCTCTATCAATAGTGTATCTCATTTTCTATCAGTAAATTTAAATAATTAATTTAAATGTTGACTAATTGTTTTGTGTACTTGAATAGTTTCCAACTTTTCCTTAAAATTGTGTTATTCATAATAGAAAACAAATATTTTGAGGAAGACTTAAGGAAAGGGAATCTCAACTTACTTTTTACTTTTGCGAGACACATTCTACATTCACCACTAATTTCTTTTAAGTGGTGTATATACATCCCATTTATGTGTTTTATAATTATTATTATACTTAAAAATATTTGGATTTATATATCCATTCTAGTATCTCCTTTTCATGTGTAAAGACCCAAAAAATTCAAGGGATTTTTTTTCATAATTTTCTTGGGAATTTTACAAGAACGCAGTTTCTAACGGAACCTAATTCCAAGGCCCGGTGTGCCCAGAATCTTTTTCCAAAGTTTAGCTCGGGTATATTCAGTGAACGAATGAGCGGGTTTTTCTAACTTTTGAACCGGTGCTCGGAATCAGATTCCGAGGGAACCGTTGGAATCACAGCGCTGATAATTGATTAGAAACACCTTTTACGGAGTTGCGTTTGCCCGGGTGTGGTTTTTAAATTTTCGGGTTAAGTAAATGAATAAAATAAATTGGTCACACCATTTATTTTATTTAAGTAGTTTAACCTAAGTTAAGGGGTTAAAGTGGGACCCACAATATCCTACACCACTAGGTAGGATATTTGTGGGGTGGGGCTCACACGAGCCCCACCTTTTTTCAACCCCCTCCTTTAATTGAGAAACGCACCCGCACCCCATTTTTAAGTGGAAGTCAACCCTTGCATTTTTTCTGTTTATGAAACACCTCTATTAATTTGGCGGTTAAAACGTTGCAATTAATTCACTTAATTGATTGTTTCAATTTTTAATTTCAAAGGCGTTGGCTTTTGTGTCAATAAAATAAGACAAGTTTTATTTTATTAAGAGGTTCGTTGTGCGTGAAGGCATGGGGAGGATTTTTCTCAATTTCTTGAAGTTTTTCCTCCTCGACGAAGAACACAAAGAATGACGACCTCCGACGACGGACGATGGTGAGAGACGCCTTCCTCGGAGATCGACGACCTGAAACGCATCACCTCGTTCTTTCTTTCCGCGTCAAAGTAAGAGAGACACCATTCCTCCGCGACGCGACGATCCGACTTCTTCTGCGGTGATCAATTCCGCGACGTCCCTTTCCATGACAACCTCGTTCAACGGCTACGCTCGAGGTAGGGGTTTATTTTATTTGGTTGTTCATGATTACTTCCATCGCCTTTCTTCATTTCAATTTGAGCAGCCTGATATTGCAATAACGGGAGGAGGTCGGACCGCACGAACACGGCCAACCCTCCTCCCCCTTGTTGGTTGATTTTTGTTGTGGCACGTGTAAGGCGGCACGGTGCCGAGCACCACGCGGGAAATATTAAAAAAAGGGGGAGAAGCGGCGCCGCCGCGCTGCGCCGTTGAAGACGAACCAAAGAAACGGAACGGTCGCGCCACGCCGGAGAACTACAAAAGTTCCGTGGCTGGAGCGGGGCCACGGCGGAGGGGCGCGGCGCCGTCACTCCACGCCGGACGGACCAAGGCCGCGGCTTAGGCAGCGGCGGAGCAGGGAGACCGGCGGCCGGTACCGGGCCGCTGGCGTCGGAGCAGGAGGACCGGCCAGTGCTGGTCCCGTGGGGGCAGCAGCCGGCAGTCCAGAGTGGGCCGGCCAGTTAGGGGAAAACCGGGGGTTCGTAAACCCCAATCGGCTAGCAGGTGCGTCCCCCCACATGGGGGTCACGGTTTCACTACGCGGGGGGCAGCGCGCCCCCCCTTCACCGCTCGGCCGTTTCGGCTGAGCAACCTAGCCAGCGCCAGCGTGCTGGGCTGAGCCGCCAGGCTGGGCCGGGCCAGGCCGCACCCAAGCAGGCCGGACCCGGGCCCGGGTCGGGTCGACCCGGTTCGGGCCGACCCAGGGGGTCTCGGGCTGGATCGGTTCGGGCCCGAAACCCCCACTTCCGGACCTCTTTCGGTCTTTTTCCCATAACATGGTCTACGGACCTCCGATCGACGCAACATCACCGGCGATGCAATCCTTGGATCGAGGAGAACGTTTTGGTATATTACACTCAAGGTTTCATAGAACATTGTGTTCGGCCGGGTTGGTTCGTACACGAAACCAACCGGGCCCTCGGAGCGGGAACACTTATAACTTGAGCTCCGGACGTCCGATTGACGTGTCGTCGACTTTGTTGGATTCCTATCAGTGAGAAGGACCTTTTGTATTACTCCACTCGAGGTTTGGACGTAGTTGGAGTGCGGTTGGGTTGGTTTTGACTTAAAAACCAACCGGGCCCCTCGGACGAAAAATCCAATAACTCTCTGACCGGGCGTCCGATTGACGCGCCGTCTGTGACGTTGAGTTCCTGTTGACGATACGGAACTTTTGGATACATCAAATCCAGAATAAGTGTTAGTTTATGTATCGGCCCCTTGGCTCGTGGATCGGACCCTCCCGAACGAGCTTGCTGTGAACGAGAACCCTAGAGCTGGCTACGGCTGCGACGACAATGACGACTGTGGAGAAATCCATCATGGATTTGACGGCGCCGAATACAGCACTCAGTGATCCTATGTGGATCAGTGCTACCGATCCTGTGTGGGTCAGATCCTGTGTGGGTTAGCACTCAGCGGTCCTGTGTGGGCCAGCGCTTAAAGATCTTGTGTGGGTCCGATCTTGTGTGGGTCATTGCGGGGGTTAGTTTCCTATCGATTTTGTGTGGGTCAGATCCTTTGTGGTTCATTGCGGGGGTTAGTGCCTATCAATCCTTTGTGGGTCATTGTGGGGGTTAGTACATATCGATCCTGTGTGGGTCCGATGTCTTAGATGAATCAGTGGCTATATCTGATCATCTCTATCTTCATACGAAGAAGTATACTTGTGTGAGCTGAGTCTTGATTTTCAATCCTTATCTTTGATAAGTTTGACTTGAAATCATGTGTGGATTATGTTATTCTTTCCTATGTGGATATGGTTGTGTTTTCCTGTGTGGAATGGGTTGTACTTGGGCTCGGATGCTGGAGCTGAATGAGAATTGATGACTTAGGTATATGTATGGGCATATACCTAAGTAGTGTTGGATGTTACTTCGTGATTGTATCTTTCCTTTGTGGATTATACTTTGTGGATTCTGGGAGACCTTCGGGGGTCTCAGGGTCTCTACTGAGTAGCTTATACTCACCCCTGCACAGGCTATGCCCGCACTACATTGTGTTGGTTGCAGACAATAGACAACGCTGATCATGGTTGAGGCACGAGGAGCAGGTCGGTACCCGGAGGTGGATCACTGGGCGGGTCATACTCGGAGCGGACGACTGGACCCGAGGAGCTGTGGAGGCTATCTGTACCCACCCTTCAGGTGGGACTTCCAATAGATGGCTCAAGGCTGTGGATTTACTTTCAGTTTCTGTTTTCCCTTTCCAGTTGTACTTTACTTTAAGTTTGGGTTTGTATTCTGGCCCACTTACTTTTTCCGCACTTACTATTGTACCCAGTTTTTACTTACTGTTTACTTCTTCTTGCTTGCTCTGTGGTGTTTGTTTACTTTACAAAGTAAATTCCTTCCCTTTTTATCGGTAATTACGCCTTGGTGATAGTTTCCAGCCCTTGGCCTATGGAAGGAAGGTTTGGGGTAGTCACGGCACGAGCCCCGAGGATGGGTCGTGACAAATTGGTATTAGAGGAGTTCGGTTCTACCGCAGAACTAAGTTCTCTGATATTTTTCTATGTGAAGCAATAATGTTAAGAGTATTGAGTGTGGTTATCAGTCCAGGGAGTCCAGTGTTGGTGCAGCAGCCAACGTATCCGTACAACAGGACCCTGACTTCTGATTTATGACTTAATGCACGAAAACATTGATTGCATGTGTGTTTCAAGTTTTCGTTGTGATTACTTTGGGTCAGATCACCAGGTATACTGTTTGACCGTGGCGCAACTGTTTCTTTTCAGGATGGGCCCACGACGGCAACTAGTTGGGGTTCCGATCGTTGTGCGTGACGACAACCCACCGAGCGACGAGGCCTCGGTACATGGCCCTTTGACAGCAGAGGCACCGGCGGTACCTCTACCCGCCGAGCCACCGATGCTACCAACCCCAGCCGCTGACGATGCACGTCACCTTAGTGCACTGCATGAGTTTCAGCGCCAGCGACCACCCAGGTTTCGCGGGGGGATGGACCATCAGGCATCTGAGGATTGGCTGGAGGAAGTTGTACGAGTTTTCAGGTTTGTGAGGACACCAGCAGACCTCATGGTGATCCTCACAGCGAGCCTCCTACACGCGGCAGCAGACAGATGGTGGAGCTTGATGCTCTAAGTGCACGATGAGGCATCTCTCCTCTGGACAGACTTTGAGAGCATCTTCCACTCGGAGTTTGTCCCAGCCACCCTCCGTGCGGTGCGTATCCAGGAGCTTCTACAGCTACGACATGGTAGCTTGACGGTCTCCCATTACTCGGCGAGATTTACCGATCTCTCGCGCTACTGGACAGACATCGTACAAGACCCATTCTTCTGGTCCCGGGCCTTTGAGAAGGGATTGAGGCATGAGATTAGGGCATCGCTGATCTCCCTCAGCATTCTGACACAGACATGCGTATTGGAGCGAGCCCTTCTGATCGAGAGCTTCCTTGCTGAGCCCACATCAGCAGCGAGACCTACCGGAGGGAGGCACATAGTAGAGTCTTCTGCAGCAGGCAGTCGACGGATGACACATGGGTCCAGGCAGACCAGACCCTCAGGAAGACGACCTCAAGACACTGGCTCAGAGGTGCGGGGCACACAACGCGGAGCCAGTCTTTCGAGAGGCAGACAATGCTACGCATGCGGCGGGCATGGCCACATGGCTCGTAACTGCCCGACCCACCGTGCCGAGGAGCAGCAGACGGTTGAGGGGCCACCCAGACAGAGGCGGAGGGTCGACCGTGGTGGTCCTCAGGGGGAAGGTGGATGAGGCAGAGGAGTTAACCGAGCAGCAGGTGGTCGGCGATGCTTTGAGGCTCTACCACCACCACCACCAAGAGGTCCACCCTGACCCCAGGGAGTTGGCGGGCAGAGACAGACACAACTTCAGGCAGCAGAGTCCTACAACCACGATGCGCCCGAGATGATTCGAGGTACTATCTATGTCTATTCAACCATTACTGTACTTCTTATAGACACAGGATTGAGTCATTCTTTCATAGCCGCTGCCCTTGTTTGGAGCTCGGAGATTCCGATGGAGCCGTTGGCTCGATCCTTACAGCTAGAGACTCATACGGGAGCAGACTCGACGATTACTCACTGGTGCCGGTAGTGTGAGCTTACTGTAGGAGGCAAGAGTTTCGGCTGGGATCTTCTTGTAGCGGCGTCGAGGCCTTACGACATCATCTTGGGTATGGATTGGTTATCTACATTCCATGCTCATATTTACTATATTAGGTGAAAGGTGCGGTGTGTATGCACCGACGGGAGTAGGTTAACCTTCACCGGCGAGAAGGGAGCCTTCACAGCACATGATGGACTCTCGCAGAGGAGAGGATATCCCATCACTCATCAGTTGGCTAGCCTCATCCTAGGATAAGTTGAAGTATGAAGTCCTGGTTTTCCAGTAGTGGTGGATCAATGTGTGAATGTTTTTCCCGACGACATTCCAGGACTACCTCCTCACAGAGAGGTAGACTTTTATATTGACCTATACCCCAAGACAGCCCCGATATCCACCCCAGCATATCGGATGGCACCCATCGAGCTTCGAGAGCTATTGGTATAGCTCGAGGACTTGCAGGGAAATGGATTCATCTGACCCAGTGTGTCCCCCTGGGCTTCCCCGATATTGTTCGCCAAGAAGGCTGACAGGAGCTTGTGACTTTGTGTCGACTGTCATCGCCTGAACCAGGTGACAGTGAAGAACATGTATCCGCTACCGAGGATTGATGACCTCTTCGATCAGCTCAAGGGAGCATGGTGGTTCTCAAATATAGTCCTTAGATCAGGCTATCATCAGCTCAGATTTCGGGATGAGGACATGCAGGAGACGGATTTCAGATGTCAGTATGCCCACTATGAGTTCTTGGTAATGCCATTCGGCATAACCAATGCTACAGCAGTGTTCAGGGTCCTCATGAACATGATATTTTATCCATACCTCAATCGCTTTGTCGTGGTATTAATTGACCTCATTTTGATATACTCGACGGAAGTGGAGGAGTACACCTACCACTTACGGGTTGTGCTGGACACACTCTGAGAGCACCAGCTTTATGGTAAGCTCTCGAAGTGTCAGTTCTAGATAAGCAAGGTCCAATTCGTAGGACACGTCATCCTTGAGGTGGGATTTGCAGTGGACCCTGCGAAGATTGAGGCAGTGCTAGCTTGGAAGCCACCCAGGAGCGTGACAGAGGTGCGGAGTTTCTTGGGAATAGCTGGATACTATCAGAGATTTGTGCCAGACTTCTCCTGAGTTGTGGTACCACACTCAGCTTTGATGAAGAAGGGGAAACACTTTGTGTGGTCAGACAGATGTCATCAGAGCTTCCAGGAGCTGAGGCAGAGATTGACCAGCACCCCTATCTTGAGGCTACCAGAGGAGGGAGTTGGGTACGTAGTTTACTGCGATTAATCAGGGACCGGACTCGGATGTTTCCTGATGCAGGAGCGGGACGTGATCACCTATGGATCATGTTAGTTGAGGCCACATGAGAAGAACTACGCTACCCATGACCTAGAGTTAGCATCAGTGGTCTTCGCTCTGAATATGTGGCGACACTATCTGATGGGCGAGCGCTTTATAGTATATTCTGACCATTAGAGTCTCGGGTACATCTTCTCGCAGAAGGACCTGAACCTGAGACCGCGGCGATGGCTCGAGTTCCTCCAGGACTATGACATTGAGACAATCTATACTCCTGGAAAGGGGAACGTAGTAGTCGATGCTCTCAGCAGGAGGACGGGCATTCAGCTACTTGGGGAGGCGATAGAGAAGCTATCTGCTTTACAAATATCTTTCGTGGATAGAGATGGAGTATCCTTCCTCCATTCACTCACAGTCACTCCTCCACTACTACAGCGGGTCTGAGATGCATAGCATGGGGACGCCGACTGTGAGATACGGTGTGCACAGATATCCTCAGGACATGCACCTGATGGATTCTTCGTGGGAGGAGAGCATGATGTCCTTTTCAGAGGATGTACCATAGTACCAGTAGCTTTACGAGAGGAGGTTCTGAGAGATTTTCAAACTCCCCCTTTGGTGGTACATCCTGGAGTAGCGAAGATGTACTGGGATCTCAGACGACATCATTGGTGTCCGGGCATGAAGACGGCTGTGGCAGAGTTCGTTTCTCGATGCCTCACCTTCCAGTAGGTGAAGGCAGAGCACCAGGTACCAGCAGGATTGGTACATCCCTTGGAGGTCCCAGAGTGGAAGTGGTATGGGATATCTATGGACATCGTGACTAGACTTCCACACACTTCGAGAGGTCACGACTCCATTTGGGTGATTGTCGACTGACTCACCAAGTCGGCTCATTTATTACCCATCAGAGAGCAGAGCTCAGTGGAGAGATTGGGATGCCTCTACGTTCAAGAGATTGTACGACTTCATGGTGTTCCATCATCTATCGTCTCCGATCGAGATGCTCGCTTTACTTCCCAGCTTTGGAAGGGGTTACATGAGGCGTTCGGGACATAGCTACGTCTGAGCACCGCCTTTCACCCTCAGACAGATGGTCAGACGGAGAGGACCATTCAGACTCTCAAGGACATGCTCCGTGCATGTGTCCTTGACTTTTTTCGTAGCTGGGAGGACCACCTACCCTTGGTGGAGTTTGCATACAACAACAGATACCTCTCCACCATCGGGATGGCACCATATGAGGCGTTGTATGGCTGACCTTGCAGATCTCCATTGTGCTGGACAGACCCTGGGGAGTCAGCACTTGTGGGACCAGAGATGGTCCAGGCCACGACAGAGAAGGTTCAGGTCATCCAAGAGTGGATGAGGACAACTCAGAGCAGGCAAAAATATTATGCTGACAGGATGTGGAGACCACTGGAGTTCGAGGATGGCGACCACGTCTTCTTGCGAGTCTCACCACAACGTGGATTATGGATATTTGGCCGAGGCGGAAAGTTGTCTCCAAGATTCATCAGACCATTCCAGGTCCTCATCATGATTGGCGAGGTGGCTTATCGCCTGGCTCTACCACCTTAGTGGAACCGGGTGCACGACATCATCCACGTATCCCAGATGAGGAGATACGTGCACGACCCGACGCATATCATTGACCATGGGGAGCTGGCCATTGATGATGGGTAGACTTTTGTGGAGGTCCTGGCGGAGATTGAGGATCGACAGGAGTGGGGCCTACGTGGACGGTCGATTCCTCTAGTGCGCATCAGATGGCAGCATGGGAACCTCCAGGAGAGAACTTGGGAGCGGGAGACTCAGATGCATGCTCAGTACCCACTTTTGTTTCCCTAGTTTTTTATGAATCTTTATGGGTATGTAATGCCCTGAGGTGGGAGTGATGTAAGGACCCAAAAAAATCAATGAATTTTTTTCTTAATTTTCATGGGAATTTTACAAGAACGCAGTTTCTGACGGCACCTAATTCCGAGGCCCGGTGTGCCAGGAATCGTTTTCCGAAGTTTAACCCAGGTACGTTTAGTGAACAAACGAGCGGGTTTTTCTAACTTTTGAACGGGTGCTTAGAATCAGATTTCGAGGGCACCGTTGGAATCTCAGTGCCGATAATTTCTTAGAAACACCTTTTCTGGAGTTGCGTTTTCCCGGGTGTGGTTTTTAAATTTTCTGGTTAAGTAAATGAATAAAATAAACTGGTCGCACCATTTATTTTATTTAAGTTGTTCAACATAAGTTAAGGGGTTAAAGTGGGACTCACAATATCCTACACCACTAGGTAGGATATTTGTGGGGTGGGGCCCAAACGAGCCCCACCTTTTTTCAACCCCCTCCTTTAATTGAGAAACGCACCCGCACCCCCTTTTTAAGTGGAAGTCAACCCTTGCGATTTTTCTATTTATGAAACGCCTCTATTAATTTGGTGGTTTAAACATTGCAATTAATTCACTTAATTGATTGTTTCAATTTCGAATTTCAAAGGCGTTGGATTGGGTGTTAATAAAATAAGACAAGTATTATTTTATTAAGAGGTTCGTTGTGCATGAAGGCTTGGGGAGTATTTTTCTCAAGTTGTTGAAGTTTTTCCTACTTGACAAAGAACGCGAAGAATGCTGACCTCCGACGAAGGACGACGGTGAGAGACGCCTTCCTCGGAGATTGACGACCCGATGCACATCACCTCATTATTTAATTCCGAGTCAAAGGCAGGGAGACACCATTCCTCCGCGACACGACGATCCGCCTTCTTCCACGGTGATCAATTCCGCGACATCCCTTTCTGCGACAACCTCATTCGACAACTAAGCTTGAGGTAGGGGTTTATTTTATTTGGCTATTCGTGATTACTTACGTCACCTTTCTTCATTTCAATTTGAGCCGCCTGATATCGCAATAATGAGAGGAGGTCAGACAACATGAACACGGCCGACCCTCATCCCTCATGTTGGTTTGATTTTTGTTGCGGCACGTGTAAGGCGGCGCGGTGCCGAGCACCGTGCGGGAAATATTAAAGAAAGGGGGAGAAGCGGCGCCGTCGCGCCGCGCCGTTGAAGACGAACCAAAGACGCGACACAGTCCCGCCACGCCGAAGAACTACAGAAGCGCCGCTGCCGGAGGGGGGCCACGACGGAGGGGCGTGGCGCCGTTGTACCGCACCAGACGGACCAAGGCCACAGATAAGGCCGCGGAGGAGCGGGGAGTCCGGAGGCCGGTTCCGGGGCGCCGGCGTCGAAGCAAGGGGGCCGGCCAGCGCCGGTCCCGTGGCGGCAGCTACTGGCCGGCCGGAGCGGGCCGACCAGTCAGGGGGAAACTAGGGGTTTGTAACCCCCGGCCAGCCAGCAGGTGCGCCCCCCACATGGGGGTCGCGGTATCACTACGTGGGGGGCAGCGCGCCCCCCCTTCACCGCTCGGCCATTTCAGCCGAGCCACCTGGCCAGCGCCAGCGCGCCGGGCCGCCAGGCCAGGCTGGGCCGCGCCCAGGCCAGGTCAGGCTAGGCCGCGCCCAAGCAGGCCCGACCCGGGCCCAGGTCGGGTCGACCCAGGTGGTCTCGGGCCGGATCGATCTCGGGCCCGAAACCCCCACTTCCGGACCTCTTTCGGTATTTTTCCAACAACATGGCCTAAAAACCTCCGATCGACGCACCGTCAGCGGAAATGCGATCCTTGGATCGAGGAGGAAGTTTCGGTATATTACATGCAAGGTTTCAGAGAACTTTGGGTTCGGCCGGGTTGGTTCGTACACGAAACCAACCGGGCCCTCGGAGCGGAAACACTTATAACTTGAGCACCGGACGTCCGATTGGCGTGCCGTCAACTTTGTTGGATTCCTCTTAGTGAGACGGACCTTTTGGCATACTCCGATCGAGGTTTGGACGTAGTTGGAGTACGGTCGGATTGGTTTTGGCTTAAAAACCAACCGGGGCCCTGTGACGAAAAAGCCAATAACTCTAAAACCGGGCATCCGATTGACGCGCCGTCTGTGACTTTGAGTTCCTGTTGACAATACGGAACTTTTGGATACATCTACTCTGGACTAGGTGTCAGTTGATGTATCAGCCCCTCGGCTCGTGGAGCGGACCCTCCCGAACGAGCTTGCTGTGTGCGGGAACCCAAGAGCTGGCTGCGGCTGCGACGATGATGACGACTGTGCAGAAATCCTCCGTGGATTTGACGACGATGACTACATCACTTAGCGATCCTACGTGGATCAGTGCTACCGATCCTGTGTGGGTTAGATCCTATGTGGTTCAGCACTCAGTGGTCCTGTGTGGGCCATCGCCTATAGATCCTGTGTGGGTCCGATCCTGTGTGGGTCATTACGGGGGGTAGTTACCTATCGATCCTATGTGGGTCAGATCATTGTGGGTCATTGTGGGGGTTAGTACCTATCTATCCTTTATGGGTCATTGCGGGGGTTAGTACCTATCGATCCTGTGTGGGTCCGATGACTTAGATGAATCAGTGGCTATATCTGATCATCTCTATCGTCATATGAAGAAGTATACCCATGTGAGATGAGTCTTGATTTTCAATCCTTATCTTCGATAAGTTTTACTTGATATCCAGTGTGGATTACATTATTCTTTCCAGTGTGGATTTGATTGTGTTTTCCTGTGTGGACTGGGTTGTACTTGGGCTCGGATCTTGGAGCCGAACGAGAATTGATGACTTAGGTATATATATGGGCATATACCTAAGTAGTGTCAGATGTAACTTCGTGATTGTATCTTTCATTTGTGGATTATCCTTTGTGGATTCTGGGATACCTTCGGGGATCTCGTAGTCCCTACTGAGTAGCTTATACTCACCCCTGCACGGGCTATGCCCGCACTACATTGTGTTGGTTGCAGACGACGGACAACGCTGATCGTGGTTGAAGCACGAGGAGCAGGTCGGTACCCGAAGGTGGATCCCTGGGCGGGGCGTACTCGGAGCGGACGGCTAGACCTGAGGAGCTGTGGAGGCTATATGTACCCACCCTTCAGGTGGGACTTCGAGTGGATGGCTTGAGGCTGCGGCTTTACTTTCAGTTACTATTTTTCCTTTCCAGTTGTACTTTACTTTCAGTTTGGGTTTGTATTCTAGCCCGCATACTTTTTTCGCACTTACTGTTGTACCCAGTTTTTACTTAGTGTTTACTTCTGCTTTCTTGCTCTATGGTGTTTGTTTACTTTACAAAGGAAGTGCCTTCCTTTTTTTATCGGGAATTACGCCTTGGTGCTAGTCTCCATCCCCTGGCCTATAGATGGCGGGCTTGGGGTAGGCACGACACGGGCCCCAAGGATGGGTCGTGACATCGTGGGTGTTATAGTTTAAAATCTAACAAATCGTTAAGGTATTTATTTTCTCAATTTTCTTACTTTGGGCCAAAAGTTATGTTATACACATATCTTCTTCTATGAGATACGTATACTACCACATTGACCTGTTATATAATGAATATACTTATTATCATGATATTTTATGTTTTATTTAGTGTTATTACTTAATAGGGTGAGTGATTGAAATTTACCAATGTGGTAAGCATTTTATATTACAATCTCATCATTTTTCAAGATTGATTATGATTATGATTCCAATGATGATATATTATGATATATTTCTAAATAAAATAATAAATTTCATTCAATTATAGTTATTTCATTAGAATACATGTTTACCCTTTATTTTCCTATATATATGTGATCAAGAGTTCAAAATTATTGTTTTATCCAGAATTGTCTTTTCAGTTGAAAACTCGTTTTCTCCGAAAACATTATTTTCTAAAAAATTCAAAAATTATTTTAACATACCAAAAATTATTTATTAAATAAATTTAAACCCATGATTCAATTTTTTGAAAATTGTTTAAATGGAATGTCTTGGTTTTTTTTAAAAAACAATTCATGTTTTACAATTTCAAGAAATGCAAAAGGAATCATTTTCTAATGTGTACAACATGAATGAAAATTCCCATAATCATGACTATCATTTTCTTTAAATATTAATATATATATTTTCATGTTTTTTTAAATGAATATTATTTTAAAAAATGTTTTAATATTTTTAAAGAGGAATGGATATTTTCATCAAGAAAAAATTTCAACACTTTTAAATATTATTTTATAAGTTTTCATGGTTATCTACAAGGAAAAGGATTTTAAAAATGTTATAAGTTTTAAAAATTTATTTTTAAAGAAAATATCTTTTTCATCAAAAAATGTAATAATAAATCTTTCAATAAAAATTCTATCTAAATTGACATTCGTTAATGTTAACTATTTATTACTAGGTATATGAACCAAGGATACCATTCTTATTGTTTCTCATAATTAATTATTACGAATTTTTTTTTTTGTGAAAATAATCTCCCTTCAATGGGTTATAACACGATATAATTCTTATAAAACCTACTTTTTTAGGGGTTAATCTATGATAAAATAATGAAATGATTATGAAACCTTTCTATTTTACATAGGTTATGTTAGGTTTAAATGTTTGATAAACCCATTTAATTTCATGGGTTATGATACGATGAGTGTTTTATGATATTGTGTCACACATATGTATGATTTCAATTATGTGATGGTGGTGGTGTTATAACCAATGAAGGTGGTTATATTATAACCAAGGAAGGTGGTCACATTATGAATAAATATGGATGAGACATATATCTATATCCAATGCATTGGGTAAAGATTTATATCTCATGAGATAGACAGGACTGGAATAGTTAGTGAAATCTATTTAGTATGGAACTTTGTCCTCAATGATGGTCTTGAGAGTGAACCTTGTCTACTATGATGTCATAAAGAGTGATCCTATTCAACTATGAGTAAAGGTATTCCACTGAGGATGGTGGTGTGTCCCACCTTGGTTGTGTATGTACCCATAGAGTTCCATGAAATGTTTTGGAAATTATCTATAACAACTTTGGAAATAATTTTCTTTGTTTATTTGTATTTCATAAATCTATGTCATATGCCAATATTATTCTCTTTTGAATCATTTTATTTTATTTCCTTACAATTAATGTCCTATTACCTTTCAATATTTATTCCATGACTCTAAATACTGATCATTGATATATAGGATTTTGTTTTCTTATTTTATTCACAAGTTCTCATTACCTTATGTGCATATTACACTTACGTATCTCCCTAGATTACCCTTACGGAGCATATAATAAAACCATTTTCTTGTGTTTTCTTTCCCTAGGATATGAAAAAGTTTTATAGAGGGTTTTTTTGTGAAGAGTACTAAAGGGGAATATTTTTTTGGGATACATTGAATATCATTCACCAAATTAATAATATTCTGTTCCATGTTTCCAAATCCACTAAACTATTACTGTCCTTAGGTGTGTGTTTATATAATTTAATGAATATTTATCTAAAAAGATTTAATATCTATGTATAATAATCATGGTAAAATATAGTTGGTATCAAAAGAAATATATAGTTAAACTTTGGAACGTAAGATAAGAAAACTCTAGTGAGATCCGTAGGGATATTTCTAAGGACATGTTTAGGGATATCTCTATGGATAAGTATAATTATGAGTTTAAGTATAGGAAAATGACAAAAAAATTTGAAAAGGATTGAGAAAGATTTTTTCTAGCAATTATATCCCTGTTTGGATACTACAAGTGGATGTTACTTTGGTATATATGTTCTTATTTGTGAAAACCCCCAAAACACCATATTAAGCTAGACTCAATACCAAACTGATGCATTAAATTAGCCTTGAAATACACATGGTATGAAAGTTTTAGGGGATAATTTTTGGAAATTCACAAAATATTTATGAACTATTATAGAGCACTTATATATAAAAGTTTTCAAAAATGTTTTTAAAATAAATAATATTATTTATTAAAGAAATTTTTACCCATTTTTTAATATTTAAAATTTTTATTTAAAGGGGTCTTTTATTTCTGAAAAATACATGTTTGGATTTTATTGAAAATTTGAATGGAATATTTGTCTTCACATGTACAAATTGAACAAACAATTCCATATTAAAGACCATCATTTTATTCGAAACATAATTTACATGTTATCACATTTATTGTAAATTTTTTTAAAGAAAATTTTAAATTGAATTTTAAAAATAAAATGGATATTTTCCTCATTAAATGTTTCAAATGAATTTTAAATCTTACCTTATAAGTTTTCATATTTATTTTCAAAGAAAATTGAAAAAAATTTTTTATGTTGATTTTTTTTAAAATAATAAATATTTTCCATCAAAAAAATCCCTATGAAATATTTCAATATTATTTTCCATCTAAAATGACATTTTTAAATGTTAACTTTGATTTAATTTGGTTATCAACCAAGGATATCATTATTATTCTTTCTATAGATGGTTTATTATAATAAAATATTTATGATATCTGTCTCTCTTCCACGAGGTATACCAAGATAGAATTATTATGAAACCCACTTCTTTTTATGGTTTGTTCTATGTTGAAATGATGAAATTATTTTGAAACAAATCTATTTTCTAGAAGTTATGATATGATGAAATTTTTATGAAACCACTTTCATTTCATGGGTTATGATACAATGAATATTTTATTATCTTGTGGAACACATATGAATGATTTTCATTATGGGATAGTGGTTACATTATATCCATCTACAATGGTTATGTTACAACCTAGGATAGTAGTTATGTTATAACCAAAGATGGTTGGGACTAATATATCCCTCAAATTAATTGGGTAATGATTTATATCTCATGAGATAGATAAGAATGGAATGGGGAGTGAACTCAGTTTAGTAAAGGACTTTGTCCTCTTTGATTGTCTTGGGAGATAACCTTGACTACATTTAGGTTTGGGGATTGAACCCATTACACTATGAAGAAAGGGAATCTACTAGGGATGGTGGTGTGTCACACTCTGGAGGTGTATCCATCCATATAGTTCCATTATTTTTTTGGGAAATGAGCCTTGACTACTAAGGAAATGATTTCTTATGCTTATGTTTATGTCAAAAATATATGTATTATGCCAATGTTATGATTTTATGTATCAGGTTTTTTTTTTATTTTTTTATGATTTATTCCTTATTAAATTCCAATTGGTTTCCATTAATCTAAATTATTATCTTTTATATTCGGGGTATGGTTTTTGTATGTTATTCTCATGTTCACATTACATTATGTTCATGTTATGATTACATATCTCCCTTTTTTATTATTATTGAGCATTTTAGGTTAGAATTTTATTAGGTTTCCTTTCCCCAGGTTATGAAGAAATGTTTATTTAGGGTATGTTTTTGAATAGTACTATAGGGGAATATATATTTTTGGAGACATTGAAGATATTTTACAAAATTAATAAGATTGTTTTTGAAGCTTCCAATGGAACAAAACTATTACAAACCAAATTTGTGAATTTGTATACTGAAATGAATATTCATCTAAAAAGATTTAATATCCATGTATGATAATACTGGGTTGAAATATACCTCAATTATGGATTGATCATTAGTGATGAATGTGTTCACCAGTGACAATAAAGACTCGTTGCCTTCGCTATCCATCGATCAACCTTGATTCAATCACCATTAATCATTCAATGTGGATATGAAACAAAGAACACTATCCTCCCCATATTAGATCTAAAAATGGTTGTACATATAAACCTAGTAAAATAATCATAAGAGACTATTTATAGATGACTTTATTTTGTAAATTTAAAAAAACAAATAAATAATTTTTTATTGAATTTTATTACACCTGCTAATGACTAACTTAACCAGATATCTGGCACCAACTAACTTTAGGTCACAACAAAATCTCATTTTCCGGACTCAAAATGTATCTCAAATTTCCAATACATGGCCCAATTCATGAGTTATTCTAATTTTTCAGGAAAACTACATGCACATGATATTAATATATATAATAATCTTATAAAATCAAATTTAGGCTCACTGTACGTTATAATCTCATACAGTCTTATCTTCTAGCTCCAAAAATATTTCAAGGAATATTTTATTGTCTTTTAACATAAAACCATAGTAAATAAAAAAACCCATAAAATAGGAATAAAAAAATTTCATGAATGTAATTTATATTATAAGTTCATATTTTTCATCACACCAATAGAAAATCCCATGTTAGTTTAGAATATCAAATATGACTTCTCTTCCTTGAAAATTGATATGGTTTTTTATAAGAAAATCTGATCCATTAATTATATAACATCAAATATAACTTGATTGTGAATAATAAGATTTTTATGAGGCATATTCCAACAAACTTTAATAAGATATAAATCATAATCTTGAGATAAAATCATCATAACATTAGGGGTTTTCACTGCTAATTCAAAACCTAATCATTGAGGTGGTATTTTTATTCCCTTAGTAAATTATTTAGATATAAAATAGTAGTTAGATCCAAAATCAAATAAGATATTAAGAATTATATAGTCCATGGTAAGAATACCTTTCAAACCATTATTATTGTAACCCAAATTGACAATTGTGATCACATGATATTTCCCTTTGTATCTAGGATTAAGAGGTTACTAATGTCTTTCATCATCTTTAACCCTTTTATTTGACCTCTGGTTATCACAATTCCCATACTACATGCTTTTGAAACACTAGAGCATGGGAGGGACATTCTGTGGTTATTTCTACCTATTTATATCATTAGCTTACTCCTATTATCCTTACTTCATCATTATGTTTTCCAAATATTTTCTTTTTTACACTTAAAACAATTAAAAACCCCTTCAGAAAATTTCCTCCTTGTTTTATTCCACACTTTGAGAATAAAGGAAATCCCATAATCTTCTCTCCATAGTTTTTATTATTTGATTTTCATTTGAATTCAATGTTTATTTCCTTAGCATAACTATGATATTTTTGGGTAACTTCAATCCACATTTCCTCCTTGATAACAAATTGAATTATTTATTCACAGAAATAGATGTACTTTATGGACAACTATGTTTAGATACTTAGTTTTAATCCATTTAAGTGAAGATAAATCTTCCTTGTGGGTTGGATGATAATACTTGAAGTGTACCTAACATGTCTTGTAAAATTTACACATAGGTACTAATTGATTAGTCATACATTTTCATCAACGTAATGAATTCATTCACTATTATCATACAAAGAATAAAAGGAAAGTTCTTATTAAGAAAACCCTCTCAACTCACACCACTCTATAAAGTCAATTTATTTATATTGTCTCATGTTATTGAAAATATTACACAATTGATTTTATTCACCTTATAAATAATAAACAACTAAAATACAATTTTTATGTTCTAAATACTATAAGATGGAAAATATATTTTTTGTGGAACTGATCCTTTTATTAGTAAAAAAATGTATCATCAAACCCACTAAAAGAATGTGGATGTTTACTCATGATGGAGTGAATTTTTTTTGTTCCCTCCCTTGATCTTTTGTAAACTCAACATAATTCAGGGATTGAGAAAGTTATGTAAGCAAAATAATGTAATTTTGTATTTTATATACCATAGAATTTGATTGATTAGAAAGAAAAATCACTGCATTATCTATCACATTAAGCCTTAACATTATTCATTTGGGTTCCAACTATTGACTAAAACCAAAAAATAATATTATGAGAAAACAATAATCATAGTGAAAAACCATATTTTCATAAAAAAAACATTTATATGATATCTAAGTAATGGAAAATTATTTATAATCTATGATACATTAGGATTAACCTAGGTCAACTATGGTCATTATATATACAAATACTCTATAATGTTTCATAAAAAAATGTGAATTAACTCAGGAAACCCCCCATAGGATTGTCTAACAAGGTATAAAATCAATGGAAAACTCATTGGGTACTGATGATGATCATGTAAATACCCAATATGACCCTTTCAAATCTATTACCCCTAGTTCCATCTATTCTATATATTTATCCACCTTGTTGGATCAAGAAAAGGATTTTGTTTCCAAGAAAACAAACCTCCTTTCTTTTCTATAACTTAGGATGTTATCTTATAAATATGTTTATCATATGCGTTCTCACTAAAGTATTTTCATCCTAGTTTCCAAAAATTACTAAAACATTCAATGATACCAACTATAGTGACCAAATTTTTTTTAAAAAAATAGGACATCTTATGATATGGATACTCAATGTATAATATTAAAACCCTTTATAGACTTTTAAAATTTTACTTTCTTCAGAATCATGGATACATAAACAACTAGTACATAAAATATCTGCATCATATCCCATTAATTTATTAATAACTGGAATCCTTCATCAACATATCATACATAAAACCTTTATTTATCATATTGGGAATGAAAATATAAGAAAGGGTGAGCTCAGATGTTCTGTAATGGTAAATAAGGGATATTACAATAATCATTTTGGTATAACATGAGAATAAGGGTATAGGTACATGATATTTACATATAAATACGATTCATAGTAAATCATAGATTATAAACATGATACATGGCATAATTATTGTTATATAATAATACATGAATCATAAACAAATTGAATAACAGGATCCATATGAACATATCATAAGCACAAGACATAAGTTTTTTGAATACACATATGCATATAAAATAATTCCCTTAGTATAGGATCATATAAAATTCTATCATATCGTATTGATATAACTCAATATTCCATCATTTCCTTAGTAAAGGTTCACTCCCAATACTATCATAGTGTAAATTCCCCTTACTAAACTGGGTTCACTTCCCAATCTAGTCCTTATTATCTCATGAGATATCTATCCTTACCTAATGATTTAAAGGTTTTTATAATTATTGTACCAACCATTACATAATAATAATTAATTAATATGTGTTTTACAAGATCAAGAAATATTAATTATAACATCATATCATCATATCATAACTCATTGAAGGGAAACAAGGTTCATAATAAATTCATTATTTCATCATAACATAACCCGTTGAAAATAAACTGTTTTTATAAACATATCATCATCATAATAGTAAAAAATACAAAGAAATAATATTTATTTTATCATTGAATCATATCTATAGTGAATAGTAAGAAACATTAAATGATGTTATCATAGAAAAAAATTCTATTAAAATACCACTGGAATATTTTTTTAGTAAAATAAACTTTTATTTTGAAATCTATTATTTAAAATTAAAAACATTACAAAATATTATGGAAAATATTTTCATTGAAAATAACCAAGGAAAAATTTGAAGTAATAATTAAATAATACGGTGTTCATGAGGTTGTAAACTTCATTTAATTTTGTGTATTTTAAAACCAAGTTTCCATTATCATTTTCTCTTAAAATTTTAAGGTACATAATTCAGAAAATAAAAAGAATATTCCTTGTAAATTTCTATATATAAATAAAAACGTGGTTAAAAATTTATTTAAAAAATAATATGATAATAGTAAAAATACATTTTGGAATTTTTGTATGAAAACATGGACATGGAAGAAAATTATTTCAGACCAAAGAGGAAACAAAGTTTGTTTTTCTTAAATTTATTTTTTAATCATTAAAAGTACCAATTAGAGAAGAATGTTCTTATTAAAATAAAATTTCATAAATATATATTTTAGAATAAATTTATTGTTTTTCATCATACAAGTAACATATAATTTACCTTAATGGAAATTTAGGTACAAATAATCTCAATAAAATGAGTTTAAAACCTAAAACCCTTACCACAAGTACTTCATTCTTTATAATAACTATAACCTCTTATATAATAAATTTAAATCTATTATAATTATATAAAAAAATATATTAATAATTATAATATCATATATGCTCTAATTATAACATTTTAATACCCATTTATTAACAATTCATTATTAAAATTATTTTTTGGGTGTTAACTGTTTCGTTCATCGTGAATATTGCTGCTCAAAAGTTCTAGTCCTTGAAATTTGAACATGGTTGCATCATATATAGACTGTTAATAATGATAAAAAACCATATATATTCATTATATATCTATATTTTTATTAATTCATAAATATAGATACAAAAAAGTGAATTACATCATTCATGAAGACGATAGGCCATATGTTCACATGAATACTATTTTCATTTTATATAAAAAATAATGAAGGAAAGATAAATAATATTTTGTCATTAAAAAATAACAATCATATCAGAAATTTAATATATAAATATTAAATCTATCATAATAATTAACCAAGAATGATGGTGATTGAAAATGAATTATATCTCTATGTGCCTGCGGTAGACCACATGTATGCAAGAACGATACATTCACATCACATTTGATGTAAAAAGGATGAATAATGGCTGTTATATAATCATAATAATTTTTATTATATTTTACATAATAATTTATTATTTTATGATGAATAACATATATTTATAATAGGTATAAAAAGAAATAAAGTTAAAGTGGTGGGGTTGAAAAAATACCAATTCTTCGTCAGACCTCCTTCAGATCTCTTATTAAAGACCCTTGGAATAGTGTTTTAAGAGGAAATAATTCATGTATTGGTATGTTTATAGTAGTATTGGTAAGGTTTTAGTCATGATAGGTGGATAAAAGTTGTGTAAATAAAATAGAGCTGGGGTTTCCTTTTATATAAGTGAGGGGAGGGATACACCATGAAATTTTTAAAGGATTAAAATATTATTATGTCATATTAAAGAAACATGCTTCCCAATGGAAAATTATTTGAAGTTTGGATGATATTATTTCTAAATATTTCTATCCAATATTATTTAGAAATGTGTAATTGGAAAAATTACCCTTATTTATTGGTTTAACCCCCGGTAAAATAATTTTATCCATAATTGAGGTAACAAATTTTTTATATTTGTACTATTCTTGAGGAAAAAGAGAAAGTAACCTTATTAAAAAATTTATAAATTATAATTCTAAATATATAATCCATTTTATAATATTTATTCACAATAATTCTAAGAAACTACTTTTAAAATAAACATACACAACGTGATGAAAAACTATTTCCCAAAAAAATCTTTTTCAAGTATAAAAATATCTTAATACCAAGATCAAGTATAATATTAAACCATAGTGTATAAGTAGAATTTTATTTCAAAAATAAACCTATAAAATTTAAAAATCAATCCAAATTGAAATGGGTCTTTAAAAACACTGTATTAGAAAATACATTTTTTAAATCAATATTTTCACTATTAATTCAAAAATCAACTTTTTAAAAAAATTACTAATTATTCACCCAAAGACAATTTTGAGATGAATATTACATTATTAATATTATTATAAAATTAAATTAAATATAAATATTTGTTTATAAATTAATTATAATATCCATGAAATTTTTTTTATAAATTGTTTTGAATAAAACATATTTTTGAAGGATAAAATTAATTTACTTAAAATTGAGTAGTTGTTTATTATGAATAAATAAATAAATTTTAATTTCAGAAATACTTTAGAAATTTTTTTCATAGTTTTTTTAATAATATTCATACATACCAATCTAAATACTAGGTGATAAATATCACATTAAATAATAATATTTTAATATTATATCAATGGTCATTTAAAGCTCAATGTTTCGTGATTAGGATGATATTGAATAATTAAAATGTTTTTAATGATAAATATATAAAAAAATAATAGGGTGTTACAAATTAGAAGTGTATTAATAAAATTAATAAAGAGTAAAATAAAATAGAAATTAATGAGACTTAGGAGTTGGTACTCAAGCATCAAGTGAAGAACATTATCAGAACCAAGTGGGGTTTCTAAAAAAAGATGAATAAAAAATTTATAGTTATAATAAATATAGAAAAACTAGTTTTTCAATAACATTCACTGGTTGAGGGGGATTACTTCAATGAGACAATTGAATTAGTTACAATATTTGAAAATATATGAATTTTTCTTTCCAGTACAACACAATAGTAGTGGAAGATCTTTCAAATAGATATCAATTCAACTATCCTCAATGGTGAATTAAAAGAGTAAGTGTATATTGAAAAACCATGTGGTTTCTTTCCCCATGAATATGAGAATTGATTTTAGGTTAAAAAAATACATTATATGGCCTAAATAAATCACCATGATCTTGGTATTATAATATGGAAACCTAAATGTAGAAGTAAACATTTAAGAGAGTATAAGTTGACATGAATATCTATGTTAAATATAATATATTGGTATTTATCATTTCCATTTTTTAAGTAGATGAAATTATTTTTTATAAATTATGAATGATTTTTTAAGAGTTTAATAATGAAAATAAGAATATTTTAAAAATATATATTATTTGTGAGATGAGATACTTTATTTTCCTAAAAATCTATCAAGGAAAATATTATATCTCTCAATCTAAATGATAATGAAATATTGAATAATTTTGGCATGAGGGATTTGAATTTTAGTTTCTACACAATTTTTTATCAGAACTAATTTTTCAAATATGAAAAAAGAATGGATTTAGATCAAAGGGAATTCTTGAATCTAATTAGTAGTATAGTATATTTGACATCTTTAAGACTGGATATTATGTATGTTGTTACACTTTATGCTCAATATCAAAGTTCCCTAAAAGCGCATCATTTTATTAATGGATAGAGAATACATAGATACATTGAAAGATGATAAAATTATAGACTAAAATATAATAGTAATGAGAATAATGACCTGTTTTGTTATTCATATATAAATTGGGGAAGAAGTTTTGATGATATAAAGTCTACATTTGGTAGATCTTTTGTTCTTGGAGGAATATGTCTTTATTTTAATTCAAAGAATTAGAATTCATTCACCATGAGAACTTCCAAGGATAAATATATATATTCCACACATTCTTCAAAAACAATTCTAGATGAAGAATCGATTCGAATATTTAAATGTTGAAGTGAAGTTTCCATTACTTTTGAGATATGATAATGAAAATTCCATTAATATTTCAATGAATCCATTTTATAAGTTAATATTTTACAAATTTAATATTTAATTTCAATTCATCAAAGATCTCCTGTATAATAACTTGTTAAAATTATAAAATGTTCTTACATTGGAATATATTGTTGATGTGTTCCCTAATACAATGTCTAAGGTAGAATTTCAGAATACAAGGTTGAACTTATGTGTTCAAAATCAATATTTATAGTGATAATTTATGGTGTTTTCATCCCCTCTCTTGTCATCTCTTCAGAAATTATTTTTAAAGGGGTATAGAAAATTGGAAACATAAGTCTTTACATTATTCTTATCTTCCTATTTTTTGTCAAATGGGATGTACATAATATTGGTGGAGTATCCATTGATATGTGTTACATTTGGTGGAATTATATCTTTAATGGAATCATATAGTTAGAGAGAGTTATTAAAATGGGAAACTTTTTATTTCAGTATGTTTTAACTATTTTAAATTTTTGTTTTAAGTGGATACAAAACTTTTTTCAGTCTGAAATGATGATGATGTCTTGAATGGATTTTGTGAAGTTAGTATTTAAGAAGAAATATATAGAACAATATCTTCTGGAAACTATGGTATTATTTATTCAATTTTCATATTCCTGACTCCATTTTTGATAACATATTTTATAATTATTGGATGATGAAACATTTCTATGTTTTATGAATTTTATATTGATTTATATTCATTAGTTGAAAAAACTATATAGGGGTGCATTGTTGAGCCCATGAAATTTTAAGATGGTTGTTTTGATAAGTGAGGTTGATGAATTGGTGAATATGATATGGTTGAGTATGTTTAATTTTTTTATAAATATTTAAATTATTTTCTATGTTAAATCAGTTTATTCCATGTAAAAATATGTTCATGTTTATAATCATCATGTTTGGGTTATCATGATACCAAAATTTATAAAGTTTTAAGAAACTTAGATATTTGATAAATGGTTCATGAAGTGTTTAAATATCTTGAGAGAAATATGTTCCATGAAAGGAAGACTATTCCCATGGTGGAGGGATTTTGGTTGATAAGATGACCAACACATAAAATACTATGACCATGGTAGAGGGCATTTTCATTGTCAGAGTGCATTGATGGTGTGCCTGTGTGAAATAAAAAAGGGAAAAATTTCTATGGTGGTTTTCATGGTGATCTTCTAGTTTTCCTACATGAAACATCCAAGGAAAAAATGTCCATAGTGATCCCCAAGGGGATATTACATTGTACATATTTTAAGCAAGAAATCCCACTATTCTCGTTGTGTTATCTAAAGGTGGTTGTATACTAAAGATAGTGTAACATGTTGAAAAAGATAAATGAGATGGACCACCAAATGGTTTTCTAATCCATAATCGATAGGTAAATGTGATAATCAAAAAAACAAGACCTATAAGGATGATGACTATGGTGTAAGGTAGTTTGAAGGAAAAATGGCCAAACATTCTACAACAGGAGTTGGTGAAAGACATGTAAGGAGGTTTGATTTAGTTATGAGTAGTTTTGATGAAATGACTTATTATAAGATCTAAAGACTCACTAAATTGATAAATTATTTTATTTCTGAAGAATAAATGATGTTCAATTGATTCTACAGGATCTAAATGCTCAAATTAAAGAGGGATTAGTTGAGTTGGTTGAAATAAGTTGGTGGTTTGAATTAAAATTTAATTTTTTTGAATTGGATCATATTGTTTGTAAATTAAAACTATGAAAAGAATGTAAGGGTAATGTTTGTGAAGAAAATGAAGAGTTTTGTGTGCGTGAAATAGTGTAAGAACAAAGACAGTCAAATAATAGAAGAATAAGAATAAAGGTCTTTGAAAATCACTATATAATAAAGATATTATACGAAGGTTCCAAATGTACAAAGAATATGAGGAAGAAAACCATGGAATCAACAAATAAAGGTTATATTTATAATTATTTATTATTATTGATATAAATTTAATTATCTTTATAACAATGTGGAATGAAATATCATTATCATAAGTCTTGTTATAATATAATTATAAGGATAAAACCTTATCATTTTACATAGATATTAAAACTAGTGGGTAGTTTTGTCTTGGTGAAATTTTGATTATTTTAAGGACTAGAATTACCATGTTGAGAGGAAAACCATATAAATCTGTCTTTCCCTTAATGCGTATGTTTGTTGGATAATGATCAAGATTAACTCTAACTAGTGATAAGGGTTGTTTAATCCAGGAAAATTTAAAGTAAGTTTGATCAATTAATCACCCTCCTCTTAGTGATTATTTAACATCACATGAGGTTCCCTTTTAACATACTCTCATTGGAATAGAGAAATAAAATTTACAAATATGTTATCCATATTTATTTAAAAAATAATAGTAGATGATTTTTTGTTCCAAGTGAACCTATGTCCATGCAGTGAGACTTACACTAGACAATTATGATAAAATTATTTCATAAATTTCTTACTAGATATGAAAGGTGTGGGTTCTCATCTTCTTTTATGAATTATGATAGAAACATTAAAATACGTGAATGGACTGATATCCTTTTTTATTGATTTTTGAAAAATACCCTTTCAACGGATGATGGGAAACCTTACAAGGCCAATAGGTTCCGATATTACATGACCCATATGACTTAATAAATATACAAACTTTACTTTGAAGTCATCCTCCCAACTTCTTCATCGTGAAATCAACTCTCCATCTTTGCATGAATCTTGAGATAGGATTCCTGTGAAAGCATAGGATGGTCCATATGGAAATGACATACCCTCTCATTATGAAAAATCCTCTTAGCTTCTACTCTATTGAATGCGCCTGCACTAAATTGCCATCTAGAGTCTAATCCTTGTAGTGTTTGTCTCATCATTAAGCATAATTTCAGGTGGTCCAAAGTCCTTGAGGTTGCCCAAAGGCCTTAAGGTGGCCCTAATTCCTTGAGGTGTCCCGAAAGCCTTACTGGTCTGAAGGCCTTGGGTGGCCCAAAGGACATAAAGTACCCGAGACCCAAACTGGTAGCCCGAAAGCCCAATCGTATGAATAGTACCGACAGCTACAGTACCAAACAATGTCTGCTACAATACCTACTACAGTTCCTACTCTAGTACCTTCTAAAATATTTATATAGTATCCCAGAAATATGTCTCCACCTTCTTTTGAACACTAGTATCTTGGATGGACATTTCGAGTCCTCACCATCTAGGCTGAGGCTCTTGTGCAACAACATTATAATACCCAATAATCAACCAGGACACCTGAATATTCTTGTTAAAATTTCTAATTATATACAATAAATTCATTCTTCCTTGGTAACAATTAAAGGAATAGATAAAGGATCAAAAAATATAAATTTCCTTTAAACTAACAATATTAGGGATCATCAGATGACTATTATACACCATGGAGTATCTAAAATCTCTCTTATCCACTAAGACACAAAAGATTTATACCATATTTGAGTGTTGATTAAATATAATAAAATCATATCCCAGTTAATAAGAATTAATACCAATAAAGAACATAAAATGAACCTTAGGCTAAAAAATTACCATCTTCAATGGATAATTATTTAAGATAAAATATATATGATTTTGGGCTATTGGGGAGTTAACCAACCCCTTATAATTCCAAAATAAAATATTCACTTATTACTATTTTTTATTTCTCACCACTATAATGTAAATTTTTCATACCAGTTGATACCTTGGAACACCTCTCTTAGTAGCCTATATGTATACTGAACTAAGATACAATTCATCATCATCCAATTTGGGATGAGTTCTAGATTAAGTATGGTAATTGTAAGGAGCCTACTCACCTTCTATGGGATGTTTATAAGTATATCTTAGAGGGAAATAAAATTAAGGGGCTATATTTGTTAGGTTTTCAATTTGTGGTTCTTCTATATAGGTAAGGTCTTAAATCCCCTTATCCTTATATAATAGAACAAAACAAATTTTAATCATGGTTTTATCCATTTTAAGAAATTCCATATTATTAGTAGGAGAGTTACCTAAAAAAACTACCTATACTTCTCCATTATCAATATTTTAGGACTTGGGTCAAACTGTGATCTATTTATCATACCTATCTAGTTATTTCAAATTGTTAGAGATTTTCTATATATTAACACCCCCAATATATCATTATTTCCCATAGGTTATTTTCTATACCTTTATATACATATCCAAATTTTCATGAGACTTTAAAGATGCACCAAACCCTTCCTTGATATAAAGTCTTCGAAATTATCTATATACCTCAATGTAATTACCTATATTATTAATCTGAAGTTGCATATCTTGCATGAAATTTGAAGCCATAGGGACTATGATCTTGAAAGAGTTAGAAAAATCATGTATAAACTTAGATTAAAATTTAGTTTTAAAATTTTCACAATTAACAACTATAGTATCACAATTAAGATATGGATAAAAGAAATCCAAATCCTCCAAAACAATAAAAATGTAATCAGACTTACCATTGACGATGTTTTTATGTTAATTAATTTTTTATCAAATAAAATAAGAAATATCTTCCAAGAACAAAGGATATTAGAACACACAAATGAGAGTATGAACCTAAACCTAATTTGATAATTTTTGTGTTCATGATAATGAGGATTAAAATTAATATCCCATTATAAGATCCGTGAAATACCTAATATTAGATTATATAAATAGGAATCATAGGCTGTGGATTTATTCATTTCAAAATGGAATTGTATGTGAACATACCCCTTCCCAATGGGAATAATCATTTGTCTTTGAAATACCAAAATCCAATTAAATATTAATTTCATACCCTCTAAATTTTGGCGATTTATCACCATTTGAAATAATAATTACAATAATTAGAGAATAATGACAAGAATAATGTCTTTGAATGAGGGATGATTGATTGATAATGATATAGAACATATCATATATGAATCTAGAGATGCATAACTCATATGAAGATTAAGCTGTAGATCCCACCTATAGAGAGTCCTTCATTATCAATACATATATGAAAGAGACAACTTTGTTAAAGGTATTCAAAACCTTCTTTTTCACCACAAACATCACTATGTTTAATTGATCCATAAACGTAGTTGATCAAAAATCATAATACAAAAGAGCTAAAATTTAATCTCCCAGAAACCCCTATTACCATACTCTCTAAAGACCATCAATACTAATTTTTATGAAGGTGTTAAAAATAATGTTTCTCTAATAAATTGACTATTTTTCTCCTCTATGTCCATTTTATTTCCTACCGCAATTGTTTTCCTTATTTTGGATTATAGATATGTGTTCTATACTGAATAATTTATATTTAACATCATTTCTATTCAAATAGAAATGTTGTATATTTTTTGATGGGTGTTTCATTAAAAACCATTGAAAATAACCTAAAAGCAATTTTTCTATTTTTTATTTTTATTTTATCTTATAATCCACAATTTTATCTTCACATTTATTTCTTATCAGGGTTTTATTATTGTGGATTAAAATAAAAAACATCATTTTTAAAGTGCACTTTTCCCTTGGAAATATATTTTTAAGAAATGTTTTTCTTTGTTTATTCATAAAACGCTTATCTTTAGACCAAAGATAAAATTACAAGGATAAAATTTCTTTAAGTGGTGAAAATGTGACAAACCAAAGTTTTTTGATAAGATAATCATTTTATGGTTTATTAATATTCACGAATAGAAACATTAAATGATAATATATGTTTATATCACATATAAAAAAATATTATGTTTTGTCCTTATTTTTGTAGGTCTTCTAAATTATTTTCCATTTTTTGAAAAGTATCACAGGTGTGAGTTTAATCACACGGGAGTTTAGGGATTTCCTGAGCTCTTTAATTATTCTAGAAACATTCCATTGAATTTTCATTTAAGTGACCAATCTGTTTATTCCACAAGTATTTCACTTCCTCCTTGTTTAGAAATCACATATCTTATTCTCCTATAACAAGGTAGATATTCATATTTTTAAACTTTTCCTTCACCACAACTATAATATATATAATTTTAATAATTAAATATTTCATTATGAAATTAATCACATTCTCCATGTAACATAATTTACTTAAACATAGAAAATTGTGACCATGGACTTGAACCACAAATAAATACCTGTGTTTCTATTCATTCCCATTAATTTTGTTTTTTAGAGAAATTGATAATTTTATAATATAATATAATTTTGTTACCGGCACATGATGCTCATGAAATTATTTTTGTTTCCCTACATTTAGGAATTTCATCCACTATCAAGGATCCACACTCTATCATCATCCATTACTTTTAAAGAAATTTTCTCAACATTTAATTCCTCCACCATTTTTGTCTTGATCATTGTTTGTTTATTTAATTTGTTAAGTAGTGAATTAGATTATTCCAAATATTAATCCATTATATCATCCTCAATATTTAGGGATTAAAAATTTATAATAAGAGATTAGTGCACTTAATGA
The DNA here is from genome assembly GCA_963277665.1 of Viscum album. Taxonomy (NCBI): domain Eukaryota; kingdom Viridiplantae; phylum Streptophyta; class Magnoliopsida; order Santalales; family Viscaceae; genus Viscum; species Viscum album. The sequence continues at coordinate 347,574,721 of OY728141.1, forward strand.
TGTTTCTAGATAATTATATTTCCTTATATTTTCTCTTTTGGTACATATCATTATAACCATGATGTGGAATTCACTAATTTGTGTCCATATCCTCATAAAATATCATTCAATAAAAAAAATACCAAGTTTAGTAACTTCTAATCATATTATTTTATTTATCTTGTACCATTAAATTTCTTTTTTTATATTGAACAATCATTTTATGTATTCCCCATATATACAAAAAAAATAATACAAGATTCATGGCTAATTATTTTGTGTCATTGTTGATATGAATATAGACCATTAGATGTTTTAATTGTCATATAAACCAAAATTCTTATTGGATTTGGGTGATTGTGGTTTCACATGAATCATAACATCAATTTTTTTGAGATATAGACCCTTAATAAAATTTCCATTATTTTTAAAACATTGGATTTAGAGGAAATTTTATATTTTTTATTGATTCTATATATCCCTACTTAACTTATTCAAAAAACCATAAACTCTAACTTCAAAATGATATGTATAGAGTTTTATGTATCTATTAATCATAAATATTTAAAAATAACTTTAGGAACACTACATATAGATCCATGATAATTTTGGATTGATATTTTATGGAATAGTAAAACAATTAGTAATCTAAGAATTCTATTTGATTTCATTCTGAAGATTAATTAATTTCTTTGTGTTTTTAGGATATCAAGATTTTAGTCATTCAATCTTAGACTTAAACTCACATTTTCCTATTATTTTTATGGTAATTTTTTTTGGAATCATGTATAACTACATTGTTTTGTTTCTTTTGGACTTCCAGAAATTAATTTCTTCATGTGAAGCTTGTATTTTGACCGTAAGATCAACTATTCCATAAAATTTACTGTTTTTATAATTATTGTCCCCTAATTGGGGATTTTCTATTAACAAAATAACTTATTCATTTATTTCGTTATTATCCTCATTCTCTTACACTTCCATTTATTCTAATCTCACATATTCTATTGAATGAAATTTATTCTTTTTGATGATTTTGATCTTTTAAAATACCCTTCCTTTCACATATCTACATGATTTCTTCGTTGTATATTATCTTCATTATTTTTTATAAATTCATTTAGAAACATTATTTTAAGATGCTCAACTTTTCTACACAGAATGAAAGAAAATAGATAATTTCATTTAAATTTTCTGTTTCCCCTTTTGAGATTATAATAAAAGAAACTAATCACCTCATAAACTTTCCAATATCATGGATCAACCACCAGTGTCAGTTTCTATATTATATTGAATTATAGTTAATAAAAATTGTCATTTTTCGAGGACTCATTTTAATATCTCTGTATATTATATGGAATAAGAGTGATGTGAATATTATCCAATGTCATTGTCCTTGGTTATTTTTATTCATGTACTGATACTTTCAACATTGAAATGAATTGGTATTATTCTAAGGATACACTTCATGATTTTTATATCATTAAGTGTTTTATCGAGTCCATTCATGTACTGTATAATGATGTTCATGTGTTCAAAGAATATGACAACTTACTCATTTTGGTGCATCCTTAAATCCTCATGATTATTTTATAAAACATGAAACATATCTTCATGAATCTTGGAATTTCCTTCGTATATATTGAGATGATTTTTAAACATGGAGTATGTGGATTTACACAACATTACCTTCATCTAGATTGATTTCAACAAAGATCCACTTAATAAAATCAATCCTATTCTATCCACATAAATATATGTATATTCTTTCTCTAATAACACACCCATATATATACTAATTGAGATTCCATGTTTGTAATCCTTATACACATCCATTACCAAAGATAAAAAATATTTTTTCATCTGAATCCTCTATAATTTAAAATTTTTATTATTAAATATATTAAATCCATTTTGGTTAATGATCACTATCATTTCTTAAAAGTGATGACACTTTATTGAATAATTTTAGCATAAATACCACCTTTTGATCATAATAATGATAAATACCTTATGTGTGAGGGTATAAGGTTGGTGTGGGGGCGAGGGAGGTGAATCTACTTATGAATTTATCGTAAAACAATCCACATGAAAAATCATGTTCCACTATTATTAGTAACACCTTTATAACATATAATAGTTATATAGAGACAAATAAAAAAGAGGGAAACTTGAAATTTTACACAGTTTATCCAAATTAGGATAATATAATTAACATATATTGAAGTTGTTTTTAAATAATATATTCACCAAGTACATTAATTATTTTTTAAAATTTGGCATGAAAACACATAAAATACTAGTTTAGAACCTTTAAAAACAAATATATCACTACACTTAATCACTCAAAAACTTCACTACTCCCCCAAGTGAAATTATTTAGATCTCCATGAAACTAGAATAGTATTATGACATCAATGATTTATCAATTAGCTCCACCTTCATCAATGTGATAAAATATATGAATCCCTTGTGATATAATCTCATATATCTCAATTATTATCCTCTCGTACTTTCCATCACTGATATAGAATTCATCATTTTACTATTCTTGATTCATGATCCTCATACTAATTTTTAATAAATATATCTATATAATCTTGAATGAGTCTTTAATTTTACACTTTAATTGATTTTTAATTCACATTAACCAATATGATAATTTTTTTTCTAAAATATTTCTCTAAATTTTATCCAAATTATTCTATTAAAATATTCAATTTCTTTTATGAATGATAAGATACATATATATGAAAATTTATATACTTGTATTCTTTACATTGTGAAACAAATCATTATGGTGTGATCCTAACTCCCTTTTAAAACCATTAACCTAAAATCCTATCTTCATGGTTACCACAATATAATAATACTATATTTTTTAACCTATAATTATTAACCTATTAATTTAATGTCTCACACCCTAAAAACAAGACACTGTAAAAAACTCATGATTATAATTTAACTATGATACGACGACACAACTCCTCTCAACATGACATAATATCTTATACCCTAATAATTATTACTATTATATAGATAGTCATTGTGAATTGAACCTATCACATAGTGAGAAAAACTTCAAATAGGCCAAACTATTCTATTCTAGTGAAGCATTTCATAAAATTTCCATCATGCCCATGATTTGGCCATTATAATGTAGCGTAGTTGATCAGGGATTATACATGTTCATCACCAAAATTTAATTATGTAGTATTCAAAGGATATTACATATCTTCTAGATAATATTTTGATTTTTCTAATTTTACCATTCCAAAACAACTCATATATATTAGGTTCTATTAAAACTTACATATAAAGAAATTATCAACCAATCACTATGTGATCCTTTTACAAACACCATGATTTTTTTGTCACTTCACTAACGGTGTGACACTGGATCCCACAACATAAATAATTAATTAGTTTAAAATTTAATAAATCCCAACTATAATGTGGTTCCCTATATTCTGGGAACCAATACCCATGATACCCACCATTAGAACATGTTTCAATGATTTAATCTACTCATTAAATGATATATGATGTTGTGATAGGATTTTTATCAACATGAATAAAATGTTTTATCTACTTCTTGCATATTCCAAAACACATTTATCCTTTATGTTATAAGTTTTCTAATAATTTTTATGCTACTATATAAGTCCATTCTATAACCTTATCAGTATAAATGTACAAAAAAATACAAGGGGACTTTCTCTAATATAAATCTATCCAAATCTCAATCACAATCTATAAAAATTATATTTCTATGAAGGGAATGAAATTAAACCATATAAATATTCAAGAAAACATTTTCCTTTAATTTATTTTAAAAATTTTGAAATCATTGAAAACATTTAATTCCATTAAAACTAAAATTTTAAAATATCAAATCAACCAAACTATTTTGAACATCAAAAAACAATATTTATGATTTCTATAAATCCATATGCTTAAAAGAAAAACCTCTTTAACGTTTAATGTGGGCAGATAAGGACACATCAATTAGGTCACCACCTAAATAAACAATTTGATATTTCTAATATGATTATTTAGATAATTTTAAATTTTTATAAACCTTATACCATTTTATGGAGTCTTAATAGAATTTTATAATATTTAGAAATAAAATTAAAAAGAGTAATAATAATTTTTATTCATCTAATAAAAAACATACATCTCATATTTATCAAAAAAATATTTATATGGAAAATTACACATACCTCAACCGTTCCCATTAAGTAGTTAACTCTCAATAATGGACATGAAATCATTACATAACACCTATTAAACAAAACCCCACATATTTTATAGGAACCATAGAGATTAATATCACTAAAAAACTAAATAAAAAACATATAATTCCAAAGAGAATTAAAAAATATATAAAATCATAATAAATCAATACTCTTCACTTAAATAACAATATCCCTAACACATGGGTGAGTTTTTATAGGATACATTGAAACCCATAAATAAAATTCCTTAAACCCCTCTCAAATAAAAGAGTAAAGAAAAAACAAAAGTATAGATTATCTTAGATCCATATGAACTAATGAACCTAAACCATAAAAATCAATAGAGAATGAAATAGAAATCCCCCATGGGTCACATAGCTCATGTTGATAGTGATAAATAGAGAAATGAGGAAGGATAGAGGGAAACCTCAAATAAAAATTTATATCATTACAGAAGGCCTAATTAATGACATCATATTCCAAAATGTACACCTAACAATGGAAAACACAATGATTTATTATTCGACCACCAAAATTTGTAGATTATAAAACCTAACCATGCACAAACCCAATTATCAATTTATAACAATTTCACTGTTTGACTTCATCTAACACATAATCACTTGTAAATTAATCATTATTAAGGCCATTTTAAGCATTACTAAAATCTAACACTTCTCTAAATAACCACCCATTTAAAATAAAACAATAGTAAAATCTTCATTAAAACCCCCAATTAATCTTCCTATTAAATAAAATATAAAATTAATGGGTGTTATAAGAAAAAAAAACAAAATTTTGTTTTATTAATATTTATGGATCAAAATAATATTTGAAAAATATTTATTAATATAATCTTTGTTTAAAATTTGGTAAGTGACTATTTAATGGTATCATTGAACAATATCACATTTTTGTAAGATATATAACAATAGAGTGTTTTTAAATAATTTTACTATGATTATTGATAAATTATTTGTTTCACGAGAAACCAATGGGATAATACATAAACATATTTATGTTTTAGGCTAATAAGTATGATTTTCTACTAACATGATGAAAATCTAGTTCCAATAGAGGTTGTACAAAGTGAAACAATACATATTACATGAGAAAATCTAACACCCGGTAGATTTTTTGATGATCTAGATAGATACTAATTTCCAATGGATTATTTTTATGATTTAAAATTTTTAAAAAACAATTCTTTATAATAAGTGGTTATGATGTTTTATGACATTCAAAAATGGATGGAGTACACGAAATCTTGAAATGGGTATATTTTTCACTAATCATGTTTAGAACTTGAGTAATCCTTATAAAGTGTTATATTCAAAGGGTAAAACTATTTTTTTATAATAAAAATAATATTTTTATATATATATTACACATAAAAAGATGAAAAAATTACAAAAATTTTATAATTATTTTGTTATAGACTAGGAGGAAACAATTACATTAAAAAATAATATGAAATCCATAAAAATTATAATCACTATAAAACCAATATTTTATTATATAAATTCAAAAAGGTTACCAAAACCATATTCTTTAATATATACTTATTTATGTATGTGTATAAGATATATCCCAATGGTTTTAAGGGTCTAAAATAGTATTACTATGTTTTAATCTATTCTTAATTGATGAAAATATATCTGTGTTTTAAAATTTATTTTATAAAACTATATAAAATATTATTCCACTAAGAAAAATGGAATATAATTATTATCAAACCATGTTAGTTATGTCATGATCATATTTTAAGTACTATATGTGGATTACATAGTTATAAAAAACAAATTTCTTGACTATAAAACCAAAAAATCATAGTTTGGTATATTATTCTCAATGAAAAGCATTAATGACACATTGTGAAGACTAGGTGAAATGATATATATAAATATATTAAAGAGAAAAATATATATTATTTATATAATATATATTGATAAATTTGTTAATTTTTCTAATATAGAAATTTTTTTAATGATTTGTTTAACAAATTTTCACGGAAAGAGTCTTTTGATGGTATATATACACATATATCACTGAAATATATTATGAGAACACAGATTAAATCAATTATTAATTGATAAAATATTTATCATGTATTTTTCAATAATATACACTCAAAATAAAGATCCATATGCTCTAAAAATGTGGAGATACTGAAAAAACACTAGTTGAAGTCAGTAAGACATAATAAAGAATATCCTTAAATAATTAAGATGAACTATGGATATCCCTATTATGATGAATCAACCAACCAATATCTTTGAGAAAATTTTTGTATTGATGGAAACTAATATGTTGGTGCACTACCTCCCCACCAAGGGTCTATGAATAAAAGCTTCTATAAGCATAATGAATTTCTATATAAATTCCTCAATTAGTTTGGATAAAGGGGAAGTTCATTAGTACCATTATGATACCCATAATAAATATTAGAAAATTATTTATAGTTATGATCACTAAATATGTGAAGATACATACCATCCATGAATCCATATATAAGTAAATCTATATAAAGTCCATGACATCAACATTTGTCCTTGTTCCTTTGATCTCAATGAGTTAGGTTCCAAGTAGGTGTCATAGAGCAACCAATTTTTATCACTAGAAAATAGACCCCCCTATTATTATCTATAAAATTTTATTTTCTGTTGATTTTAGCGCCCATATTTTTTAGAGATATTAATATTTTCACTATAATTATAAGAAATGTATCTCTCAAAATTATTAATACAAGATTAGATATTGGGAAATTCAGGATATGATTCAATAATATGAAACTTTATGAAAATATATTATAAAATTTAAAAGGTACATGAACAAATGTATCACATTCAATGGATTATTACATATCATTAATGATTATATCCTTTAAAATGTAAAAAATAAAAGGGGAAAATAAATTAAAAATAATAACAACATTAGTACTGGAAAATCCTCTAGACCACCATTGAATTTACAAATCTCAATCATTATAACAGAACCTTCAATGAGAAAGAATACCAAGAAATGATAAATAATTTTGTGAGTTCTAAAATGAAATATATTGAAATGAGAAGTGTGACATAAGATGTGAGAATAAAATTAATGATATTGGAATAACTAAATATAAACATGGCATATGAGTGATGAAAATACGGTTGTTACAAAAATAGTCATTGGAAATTTTGTCATTACAAATATGGTCACTATATAAATGGTTATGGGATATATATGTATCAAATAGGTACACCAGATTTATTTTTTTTAATGTGTTTAAAATACATATTTTATTAAAAAATAATGAATAAAAAATATAACATCTAATTAAGATATTATTTATAGGCTAAATATTATTATTAAAATAATGAATCAATAATATTAAAATAAATATTTTAAAACAAATATATTGATAAAATAAAATGATTAGGATATTAAAAATAAATTATAACTACATTTAGGTTAAGGTCATTTAACACTGGAAAATATATTTTTCTAAAACTTTTCTTTTAAGGCACAATAAATTTCATTATGAGTATGAATATGCTATAGTTAAATAATAATAAATATTATTTTTGATATATGTTAAATATAATTTCATTAGTAAATTATGTAAAATAATTATAATAACACCTGAAGTCTAATAACTCATATTTATATATAAGTATTTTTCATTATTTTTATGTATCATAAATTAAATAAAATTTCTATAAATTTTAGGGTGAGAATGTAGAGAAACTGACTATTTTTATTTATCATGAAAACACAATATTAAGATTAACTTTTTAGTTTTTTTAAAACAAATTTAATTTTATTTGAATAATGAAAAAATACAGTTTTTATAAATAACAAAACTTTTATCATAAAATTAGTTTATAAGTAAAATTTTTAAATGCATAGAATATTTTTATATTAATAATTTTTTAATTTTAAGTGACTTTATAAATTTTATAAATTTAGTTTTAATTAACCAACCCATATTTCTCATTTTAGGACTTCAGTTATATATGTTTTATTTTTTTAATACATTATACATTTTTTAATTCAACATTAATTTATATCACTTTATAAATAAAATAAAATAAAATGTATTTAAAATTTGGAATAATTAGGTCCTAAATATGGTATAAATTCCATTTTATTTTTTTTCACAAAGGATATGTTACCTTTAATAAAAACTAGTTACCATTGTAAAAACTAAAATAGTAAACTTTAAGAAAAATAAAATAGTAATGGGTTGAAATAATGTTTAAAATATCCATGATAATGGGTGGTTGAGTCCTAGATAAACCTTACCACTTAACCTATATATTATTTCTAATTTTTTGAGCTACTTTCATTGAGATTTTATTCCCATTATTAAAAAGTTTTGAGTATTTACAAAAATGCAATCACTTTTCACTAATAAAAAGGGAACACCTATCCTCACACACCCTTAATAAAAAAAATTATTTCTGATAAAAATAAACCAAATAATACCCTATAAATTAACAAAAAGTTTATATAGGTTCTATTCTTCTTAAAAGGCCATCCCTTATAATCATAACCCGATATGCAAAAGGAAAAATACAAGAAGTGTGGTATTAATGTCAAACTGCTTTGTTCTACTTTCTATTTTTATGTGAACTTATTTTTCCTCAAGTTCTATTAAAACATAATAAGATTATATAATTAGTATCATTAATATACTGGTATGTTATTACCATGATGGATCAAGCATTACTCACCTTCCGCTTTTTTGTTAATAAAAAAACATAAAATCCTCATTCATGTGTTGAGAAGACTATCGCCTCCCTGAAGTATTGTGTTCATTTTAATTATCTACCATATAAGGGTACTAAAATGGAACTTAATTTACAATTATGATATATATGAAATATTTTATATTTTTAAGTGATAAATCATATTCTGGTTTTAATCCATTCTATGGAAAAACAAAATCATCATCCATGATCATGTGCAAACTACCTCCTCTAGGAAAAAACCTAATTACTTTTTTATTTTCATAAATAACTAATATGGATTGATATGAGAGTGGGTTTAATGGATAAATATTATTTTTATTATATTATTAAGTTTCTTTCATGTCTAATTTGGAATCCAATTAAAAATATTATCAATAAACAATCATTTTAAATTCAACCATTCCAAAAGAGCGTATTAAGAGAAAACATTATTTTTTGTACTATGAAATTACTTTTTATAGGTTATATAATTATTATAAAAACTTAAAATTATAATATAAAACTATAATAAATAATAAATAATATAATTATATTTATTTTAAAATGATATTATAACTAAATCACTTCCTAATCATCCATTAAATATGATATATTCTTATTCATATCACTTTAACCACCAACTTGAACAATTCTATAAATTAATATCCTGGGTTATTCAATAAATTAAATTTAATATACGATATAAGTAAGTAAATATTGATTTTTCTATTTTTTAAGGTTAATATAAAATTTTAACTCATTATTATATAAAACACCTTTAATTCACTAAGAATCATCCAAACATGCTCATCACTAAATTCATCTTTATAGATCTTATCAAAAAATACCATAAAATAAAAATATAAAAATATAAATAATTATAAAATATATATTCATGAATCTTTATTGTTATTTTCATGATTAAATTTTGGAGAATAATTAAGAGAAACATCTCTATTATAAACTAGTTTTTAATGACCATGATTACTCACACAAAATATTTAAAATCGATAACAACTATCTAATATACATGTATAGAATAATTATAAATGAATTATATAAAGTTTTAGAGATATAAAAATTCTACTTACCTTTATTATTTTTATAGTTAATATTTTTATATAGTTTATTAGATCACATGTGAACTAATTATTTATTGAGGTAAGGGATTCATTGTTTCAAAATTTAATTTCTTGAGACATATTTCTTAATGTAAACCAAGAAACGTCTAATGTGGTGTGATTACTTTCTAATCAATTTCATTTACAACATTTAGCAGTTTTTATAATCTATATCATGTATTTTTTTTATTTCTTCAATTTAATACATACCAAAGTGTAAAGTGGGTTTGATTAAATTATTAATCAAACATTAAGGGTTTTGAATTCAAATATTAATTTCAAATAAGTTTTTCTTTAGAAAGATAATATATCAAGGAGTTTTTCATTGTTTATAAAAACTCTAAAAATTTTATTTGGCTATTCATGTAGTTTTACATGTCCCCTAAAAATTTACATTTCCCATTGAATAATATTTTACAAAAAGTTTTTCTTTTATGTGAAACTGACTTTAGATATTATTCTTGATAGAGAAATTCTATTTTTCCATATCTATATTTCTTGGATTCAATATAAATTGTCCATGTATATGATTAAATAATAGACTAAGATAATTTTTAACTACCTAAACATGTTTTAAATGTTTTTTAACTTTTTTCTTATAGTTTATTTTCGTCAATATTTGAATGTATTATTTTTCAACATTTATGCGTGGGAATATTTTTTTTGATGTCTTGGTCATTTTATATGAATATTTCTCTCAAAATTTTTGTGGTTTCTAAAATAAATTATTTTACTCTTATATTTATAAAGTACTTATATTAAAATGATTTTAAATTATCAAGGATACTTCTTATCACTAATGTAATTATTTTAAAACTAAAAAAAATTATTTTTCACCTATGTCACTATCCTTTGACATATAATATGCCTAATCAGGGATATTATTTAAATGTTACTATATATATTTTTCCTTTGGATGAATTATGTAATTTCTACCTATTTTTTAGAAATGACCCCTCACCGCCTTTGTGTTTCCTAATCATTTTTAGTGTATAACATTAATTTTTCTCTGAATGAATTCACTTTATGAATAAATTATTTTTTATTCCTCTGATTTAAGGTTGTCCAACTAGCTTCCATAAATTTATTCATTTGGAAAAATTCTTGTGTTAATCATATATATATTATATATATGGTGTAAATGCTATATTTTTTATTATCTTGACTGGATTTTATTTATCTATAAAGTTACATTATTCCATTGGATACGAATTTATTTTTCACGGGTTTTTTATTATTATGATTATTAAGAAAATAATTTATTTTTTCATTTTTTAATCCATTTTTAAAGGAAATGAAAAAAATTGTTTCCGTGGGTTTTTATTGACGTGTTTAAGGAAAAACATTTATATCCATCAGTTCTTGGTGCTATTAAAAGTGAATGAATTTAATTTAAAAGTTTAATGGAACCCATATTATTTCCATGGGTTATTTTGGATATGATAAGTGAATGATCTTTATGTGGCACATAATTATCAATGAATAATGATGGGGTCCTATATCAACCTCCAATTCAATGGATAAAATTTTATTTTTCATAAGATAATTATTCACAAGTAAATTTTAGTTTCTTGTAAACATGGTCACTACTAGTGTGACTCTTGAAGTATTGTTTCCCTATACCAATGTTTGTGCCATATTTAAACGATGTTATGTAATTTTATGCTTTTTATAATTATTATTATTTTTTAATTAATGGCCCATATTTATTTAATAATTCATGTATCTTGTTATAATAATCCTTATGTCATGATTTATGATTTATTATTCTTGGGTATAAGTTTCGTATGTATCATGATTATATTAATATTTTCATCTTATTCAAATACATGATATTTTATTTGTATCACTTATGTTCCCCCTAGCTGAGAAATAATGATCACCCCTTTATTATACTTCAATTCCCCAAGGTTATGAAGATTAGAATGGTGTCAAATATTTAAAAGAGTTCATTATATGTATAATTTTTCAGAGATATTTAAGACTCTTTCTAGATTAAATAACTCATGTATATTTATAAAATGTCCAATTGATACAAAGAACATGGGTTTTGTTAGTTACGTTTTATTCATAAATCTATAAAAATTTAAATTTATAAGGTATTGGGAATATAATAAAGTGAAATATTTGATTTATGTTATGAGGATGATAAGACTATATTTACAATATGATATATTTGGTATCATAGTCGAGTTTATATAATTTTTGAAACTAGGGTGTTATCGATTGAGAAAAATTTAAGAGTTATAAATTCTAGAAAAGGTGGATATGTTAATGATGATCATAATTTAAAAGTTATATTTGACCCTTTAGGTTAGTAGGGGTAATTATGAATATCTATGTGATTTTGAAAAGATAAATTTAGAAAGTATAATGGATATGTCTATGTATATATTAAAATATTAGAATTTTGGTGAAGTTTTGAGTATATGGATTTACTACAAATGAAATACCTATCAAGAAAGTACAAGTGGATGCGGGATATGAAAAACATCTACCTAGGGGAAAAGAACATAAAAATGGAATATTGGGTGTTAAATAAATCATCCATTGGTGTATGAAAAAGAGGCCTAACTACAAATATGGTTTGAAACTCTCAGGGGATATGAATTGATCAATCACATTCTCCTTATGAATCATTATAAAAAATATATTTCCTAATTTATTTAAGGATTCAGGATAAAATTCCAATATAAACAATCCAAAATAAATGTATATTGAAATGGATGTATAAAAGGATGAAATCAATGTTTCATCTGAGAATATTCAGTTTTCATATTCATATGATCATTAACTTTTATTTTATTAGACATTATCATAATAATTTTGATTTATTATTTATTTTAAACACAATCAGGAAAATTATATTGAGAAAGATATATATATATATATATAAACCACTATTTCCTATAAGTAATTATTATAGGATACTTAAATGGTTGATAATCGTATTATATTCAATTTATGATAAAAAATTGGAGTATCCTAGTATCAATAAAGGTAGTGAGGATGATATCTTAAAAAAACTAAATATTGGTAATTTTAGATATTCTCATGAGAGAGTGATATTTATCGATGAAATTATGGTACTTTATAAAGGTTATGATGATTATGTGAAATATACAAGGATTGTTATTTATTATTTTTATATTAAAGGTTTGAAAACATACATTAAATGGAATTAATAACCTTGAAAAGTGATTTTATAACAAAGTTATATTTTTGGTTATAACAATTGAAAAACACATGATTGAGATATAGAAAACTCTAAGGTGAAAATACTTGTGATGTTGAAAAATAAAGGGTTGAAAGATTTTTAAAGAGAAACATAGAATCTATAAATAACTATGGGAGTGATATTTTTTCCATGATATTTGTTTTGTAAATTTCACTAAATTCCTTTTTTATGGTATTTAATTTATATCTTGGGATTTTATTCCATCAAGGGTTAAATAACATATTAACTTTTAGAAGGAGATATGGTTTCACTTTAGTTTAATTTATTTGTGATTAATTTTTTTGGTAAAGGTATGTTATGTATAATATAATATTAGGTAATATAGAAACATGGGTATATGATTTCATGAATGGAAAATGTTGTTTGAATAATGATAAGAAACTTGATATAACCTAAAAGAGTATAGCATATGTCATATTTGAGATTATACCCCAAATGGTGAATATGTTAGGAATAGCCTCACCAACATTATTTAGTTATTAATAATTAAAATTTCAATGGAATAATTTAATTATGTAGGGGGATATGACACCACAAGTTTTTGGAGCCATAAAAAAAATCTATTTAATTATAAATAATGTTTCTCACAAAAATATTTATACTTGATTATAGATTGGGGCATAGAAGATATAAACCAAGATAATGAAATTTTATTTAAATATTATGGAACATTAAAAAGGTACACGAAACAATATATCATAAAAAATGGAATATTACACATCATGGATGATTATATCCATTAAAACAATAAAAATTAAAAGGAGACAACAAATTGTAAAGAATAATATATATTGTACCAGAAACTCCACTAGACTACCATCTATCTAAAGAAGAAACATTAGTATAATAAACCTAAAACCGAAGAGAATACTCTAAAAGGGGAAATAATACTTTGAGATATAAAATGAAAAATATTTAAATAATAAGCATGACTTAAAAAGTGATAATATAATGAATTATTTTAGTAAGTCTATATAAAAAATGGATTTAATAATTGAAAATATGGTCATTACAAATATGGTCACTGCAAAAACGTTCATTTTAGAAATTGATATTTGATATAAAGTGTCAAATATTTATACAAGATTTATTTATTGGTAGTAATGAGTTTAAATAATATATTTTAGAAAAAATAGTTACAGAATGAAAATTAATTATATATATAAAATATTTCAATTTTATATGCTAAAAAAATATTTTTAATGAAAAAATTTTATAACATTTATATAAGTTTTTTAATGTTAATATATTGGTAAAATTAAGATATTTCAATATAATTAATTATTTATGAATTTTTTAGGGGAATAAATATATTATGTTGAAAATGGATTAATATTATTACAGATATATCTTAACACTAATTTAAATTCTAATTGATTTGAACTAAGATTATGAACACATAATGTCTAAAATCCAATTTTCTTATATAAGTAGTTTTATTTATTTAATTATATCCTAAATTAAAATAAAATTTTATAAATTCTAGGATGTGAATTAGATAAAATTAACAATATTTTTTTATTTAACATTATTTTTTTATATTTCTATAAAAATTTAATTTTTATATCAATATTTTAAAATACTATTTTTCAAGTAATATTACTTTAACGTATTTATTAGTATATATGTATGAAATGTAAATTCAAAAAATATAATTATAAGAAAAAATATATATTTAATAATTGAATTTATTTATTTTAAATTTTTTTGTTTTAACTAAAAAACCCGTATATGAAATTTTAGAACTTATGTTTTATTTTTAAAAATATTTCATTTCATATATTATATATTTAGAAAATTAAAATTATTTTTTTGTCACATTTATAAATTTAATAAAATAAAATGGATTTAAATTATATAATTAGTTTTTTATTTTTTTATTAAGGGCCATTTTATTTTTGTGCACAGAGGATAATTTATCTTAAGTAAAAAAATGTTACCATGATAAAATATAAAACGGTAAAAGATAAAAATTATATTAGTAATGAATTGAAAAGAATTATTAAAAAATGTGTTGGAATGATTTTATGAGACCTATATCAACCTTATATATTACCCTCTTAATTATATTTCAATTTTGGATCTAATTTATTAGAGAGTAAATTCCTTTTTAAAAACGTTTTTTCAATTTACCAAAATGTAATCCCTTTTCAAAAATAAAAGGGACACTCATATCCTCACCGCCACTCGCACAAAAACCAATTTATTTCATACCTAAATCTACCGAAAACAATCCTTCACATTCCTAGACAACTTATATAGGTTTTTTTCTTCTCAAATGACTATCCCACAAAGTCTTAACCCCCTTTAAAAAGGAGATAATCTTTGAGATGAGTTATAAATATCTAGACACAACTTATCATTTATATTTTTATGGGTGCTTATTATTTAAAAAGTAACATTAAAAAAATATTAATATGATAAAATAACTATCATTATTATAATTTTTTTTATAATTTCTGTATACACATTAATCACCGTACTATTTTCAATTAATAAAACATAATACCATCATTCATGCGTTGTGCGGATGACCGCCTCTACGAAGTTACATGTTACTTTTACTTCACCTCCTTAAAAATATGGTCATATTATTTAATTAAATATTTCAGTATAGTATTTAAAAATTATTTTATATTATTAAAAGATAAACCATATTACCTCTTTTCACCATTCTATGGGTAACAAAATCATTATCCATGTGTATATGTGGACTATCATCCCCTCAGAATGATCTGTTTCCATTTTTACTTTTGTCACTACCTTACATGTATGGTCATTATAATGGGTTTAAGGTATAAAAATAATTTCTTTGAAATTGTTAAGGTTCTATTATGTCCAAATTGAAATCCTTTTTACAATATGATCATAAAAACTGTTGTAAATTCAACCGTCTAAAAAGTGAAAATGAGAGGGAAAATGATTTCTTTATACAATGAAATAACGTCATATAGGTAATATTATCATTATATATCATTATAAACATAATTTATCACCCTAATAAAAACTAATAAAATCTTTATTCTTATTTTATAATGATATTACAACTAATTCACTTCATAATCATCAAAAAAATATGGTATATTCTTGTTTGGTTGAATTTAACAACCTAGTTGGAAAATGATATAAATTTTTATCTTGCATAACCAATATTTTCTATTTAATGATATATATAGTTATATAATTATTTTCCTTGAGTTATTTAATTGAAATACAGAATATTTAACTCATTATTTAAGAAAACACACTTCATCCTCTAAGAATCATTGAAACATAGTATTCACCAAATTCATCTTTAAAGATCCTAAAAAACTATAATATAATGAAATTATAACATTAAAAAAATTATAAAACATAGATTATATTACATTGTATGATATGTGAATGATCAAAAATAATATAATAAGGAAGAACAAAACTGATATTAAAAACTATTTTAAAGTGATCATGATTACCCATACCCGATATCAAAAACAGAAGATAAATAATTAAAATACATATAAAAAATAATTATAAATGAATTTTAAAAATGGTTATAAATATATTTTTCATAAATAAGTTATTAATATAGTTAATTTTGTTATAATATAGGTTATATCAAATTTCAACCAATAAGGAGGTCTGGTATGTATTTATTTGTCTCAAAATTTATTTTCTTGAGAGTTATTTCTTAATGTGAACCATGATAGATTTAATATGAAGTTATTGATAAATAATGAACGTGTTTTTACATATTCATGTGGTTTTGAAAATAAATATCTTATAATTTTATTAAATGACCTTAAATTCAAAAATACTAATGTTTAAAGTGGTTTGGATCAAAATGCTACTACAACCATATGTTTTTTAGTTAATAATAAAATTTTCATATAAATATTTTTTAGAAAGATAATACATTTGGGGAATTATTATTATTTTTTATAAAAACCAACACCATTTTTTATATTCATGAGTTTCTATATTTTTCTTTAAATTTTCATTTCACCATTTTTAATATTTCACCCCAAGTTCTTCTTGAAAGTTAAATCGAGCTTGTCTTTTACTCGCAGAGAGAAGTTCCATTTTTTCCATATTCATATTCATTGTATTATACTAAAATTTTCCTTTTATATGATTCAATTATTTATTAATTTAATCTTATAATAATTTACATTTTTTTAAAAATTTGAAATAAATTTTAACATTTCCCATATGAGACATTTTCAATAAAATATAAAAAGTTATTTTTTTAACATTTATGTGTGAATATGTTTTTATGCCAAATTTTTCATTTTATATGAATCCTAATATCTATGGTTATAAGTTTTCTAGAAGATAATATTTTTCTCCTAGACCTATAAAATATCTATTTTAGATTATTTTTAATGATCAATGATATTTATTTTCTCCAAAGTGTATTTTATAAAGATAGAAAAATTATTTTTCATCTATGTTATTTTCCTTTGAAATATATTATTAATGATCCATGATATTATTTAAATATAACCATTTTTTCTCTATATGAATTATTTAATTACCTTCACTTTTAGAAAAATATCCCATCACTCCCATTTTCTTACAATTTTTTTATGTATAACTTTATTTTTTCTTCTAATGACTTCGCTATGTGTATACAGTATTTTTGTTTACATTGATTAAATGGTGTTAACCTGGGTTCTATAAATTTTTTTATTATGGAATATTACTATCTTAATTATACACCATTTATACATATGTTTTAAATACTATATGATTTATTATTTATATTGTATTAAAGTCTCTTAGAAAGTCACTTGATGTCATTAAATATCCATTTATTTTCCATAGTGTTTTCATGTTATGATAATTAAAGGAATTATTAATGTTTTCTTTATATTAATCCATTTGAAAATGATATAAAACCCATTATATTTTAATGGGTTATTTATTATATGTTGAATATATATGTCTATGGATTTAAATATTAATTAATCTTGAGATAAGTCAATAATTTTTCTTTAATTCACATCGAGGATCTTTTCAAGTTTAGAGATTTAGATAATTATGTCAAAACTAATACATAAAAACATAAATATTACAACTAGAAACATTCACTCACAATCCATTTTTTCTGAAAACAAAAACTCTTTAAACCTAAAAATGGTATCATTTCTTGTTTCAATAATATAACATTCCTTGATCCCATCCTTGTCACTATTCTTCTTTAATTACTCTATTTTTCTTCAAAACTTGGTATGAACATAAAAATCTCAGTAAGGGTTATACAAAGAAGGAAACCATTAGTATTGGGAAAACATGAAAACCATGAATACTTTATCATAAACTAATACTTTTGACCTTTATGAAGTAGTAAATATTCTTCACTGAATATAAACACATTGCTTAACCTTTTTGTAACCAAAAGATTACCATAAACCCATAGAAATAAACATATATCAAATAAAGGTAATTTGGGACATAAATATACTTAAATTTAATAACCATACATTTTAATTCAACACATATCACTAAATGGAATAGCCATACATCCGACATCTATACCCAATGCATTAAAGGTTGTAACATAACCACCTATCCATGGGTTTTCACAAAACCACCCATCTGTGGTTTATCATGTAACCAGACATCTTTATTTTATCACTTAACCACCAGTCAAATGTCCAAGTATCATAACATAGTCATGACACATAAAACAAGAATAATGGAAAAATAACATTTCCACATTTCAATCACAAGAGATCATTACAAGATATTTACATAATCTATCCTTTATCAAAACCATTTTAAATACAAAAATACATGAAAATGGTATATGATATTTATTTTTCTATTAAAAAAATTTGGACTTATAAAGGAATCCAAATATCAAATAATGGTTTCAGTGGCAGAGGAGTCGTTGTCATTATATATGTTAAAAAAATTCATTTTGTCATTTAGAGAAATGATTCTTAGAAAAAATATTTATTTTGAATGAAAGTAAAATTAAAAGGGTTGAATATACACCATATAAAAGAATGAGGTTTATATTATAAAAATATGCCTCAATGAATGGATATTGAGATGAATTCCCTAACGTTGATTCAGAGTCATCACTTATAATCATTATATTCATGAATAATAAACTAAAGTTAATTTCTAATTGATTGATATTTTTTTAGTTTTATTATTCATTTTATATCACTTATTACCATGTTATTAAAATTACATAATTATTTAAGTTCATATCAGACGTTTTGTCGATATTCATTACTTGAGTAAAAAAGAACTTGTTTTGATGTAAATTATCGATGTAGTCCAAAGTCCATAATCTCCATAATATTATTCATTATTCAAATATTATATATATATATCCAATATATATGTATTTATAGTAACCATAATATTTGGATATAAAAATGAAATGCACCATTCCTGGTGATGGTAGGCCGTACAAGCGCATGAACACTTCTTTCATTTATTCATCATATTAAAAGAATACTAATCAAATGATATAAATGTGTATATTATAATAGTAGTATTATATTAATTTCACATATGTTTCATAGGTTAAATAAACCCATCCGTTATACGTTTCATTTATAGAGGGAATGATTCACATCACTTTGATGGGGCGGTAGTCCACACTTCCTCAAATGAAATTATCGTATTTACACAACATGGAAAGTACATTTTATAAATAAAATTTACAAAAGCATAGTGAGGAGATAAATATAATAAATATAATCAATAAATATAGTTCCATAATAATAGCCAACATGATAGGTGGTTGTATAAAATTGAACAATCATCATTTCAGGAGGCAATAGTTCGACGTACATAGAAACAATATGTTCTATATCCATTGGATCAAGGTGTGTGTAAGTTTTTGTCAAAAAATTAGCATAAAAATCCTTTTATATTGATTATACTGGGTTTTTATAGACTAATTGAATAAAGAGATGTTAGGGGTTGGATAAAGAATATAAATTAAAGGAGTTTTAGAGGAGACGTTACCTCTAAATAAGATAACTCCTTTTGATTTGATCCAAAAGGCTTCATTGATATATGTTAATAATTTGAATTTAAATCACATTGAAGTAATTTTAAGGTTTATAAATTTATAGAATGAGGTCATAACTAATACATAAAAACTTAAATATCACATGTATGGACTTCTACTCATAATAAATTTTTTTCAGAAAAAACTATTGAAAAAGAAACATGGTGTCATTTCATGTTTTAATAGCATAACCATTATTTAATACCATACTTAAAAATATATTTATTTATGTCATGTAAAAAACATTTCAAAACATGGGATGATAATAAAAATCTCATTAAGTGATAAATGAAGAAGGGAACTATTAGTCTTGGGAAAACATGAAAACTATGAATACTTTGTCATAAAGTAATGCTTTTCACCTTTATGAAGTTGTAAATACTCTTCACTGAATTTAATATTATTTGTTTCCATTTTTAACGAAAGTATTACCATAAAAACATATAAACCAACATATATCTTAAAAAGGAAACTTGGAATGTAGACATATATAATGGGAATAACAATACATGTGCATTCCACACAGATCACTCAATGGAATAGCTATACAGCCAACTTCCATACCTAATGCATTGGAGGTTATAATGTAACTACCTATCCATGGTTTATCACAGAACCACCCATCTTTTGTTCAACACATAACCACCCATCTTTGGTTTATCACATAATCACCCTTCAAATGTCTAAGTACCATAACATAATCCTAACACAGAAAAAAACATAAAAATAACATTTCTACATTTCAATCATAGGAGATCATTTCAAGATATTAATATAATAATTCCTTTATCAAAACCATTTTCAATACCAAAATACAATTAAATGTTTTATGGTATTTTTTTCTTTTAAAAACATTCCGCCTTGTATTGGGATACAAATATCAAATAATGGTTATGACGTCGGAGGATTCGTTATCGCTGCATACGTTAAAAACATTCCTTTTTGTCATTTAGTAAAATGATTTATAGAAAAAAAATATTCCCTTTTAATTAAATTAAAATTCCAAGGTTTGATTATACACCGTTTAAAATAAGGTGGTGTATATTATCAAAATATGCCTCAATGAAAGGAGATTGAGATGAAGTCTCTTGCCTTGAGCCTGACTCATCACATACAATTGTTATGTTTTTGAATAATAAACTGAGGATAATTTCAATGTTCTTGATAATTTTTTTTAAGTTTATTATTCATTTAACATCACTTATTACCATGTTATAAAAATTACTTAATTATATAATTTCATATCAAACATTTTGTTAATATTCGGTACTTGAGTAAAAAATGAACTTATTTTCATGTAAATTGTCCAGGTAGTCAAATGTACATCACCTCTAAAATATTATTCATGTTGTAAAAATCATATATAAATATTATATATGTATTTATAATATCCATAAAATTTGGAGATAATAAATGAAATGCATCATTCATGGGGACGGTAGGTCGTACGTACACATAAACGCTACTTTAATTTCTTCATCATTTTAAAAGAATAATAATAAAATGATATAAATTTTTATTATAATACAATTATTATATTAATTTCATGTATTTAACATATATTTAATTAAACCTTATTTTATAAATTCCATGAATAGTGAGAACGAGTCACATCTCTTTGAGGGGGAGGTAGTCAACACTTCCTTAAATGAAATTATCATATTTACACAATATGGAAAGCATAAAGGTATGTTCTAAATAACAATTATAGAAGAATAGATAGAATATAGATAGATTATATATAATATATAAATATATATCTTTCATTATGGCTACCATGAGAGGTGGTAGGAGAAAATTGAACAATCATCATTTCATGAGACAATAGTTCACCGTACACAGAAACAATATGTTCTATATCATTTAGATGGAGGTGTGTATAAATTTAGGTTGAACCCTTAGCATAAAAACATCATAGTATATTGATAATATTGGTTTTCCAATAAAATATTGTAATAAATAAAGATTATGGGGTTAGATAAATAAAATAAATGTTAGGAGCTTGAGAGAAGACGTTACCTCTAAATCGGGTAACTCCTTTTGATTTGAGCCAAAAGGATTTCTTGAGTTGCCTTATGTACAAGGCAAGGCTTATTATAGGAAGTGAGAGTGGTTTTGAGTTTATTTAAGTATAATTTTGATGACACAAGGGAATTTAGAGGAGTGATAAGTGGGTAGAGGTGATGTCCTTTCCTAAGAGGGAGGATGGGCACTTTAGGAAAGTCTTGAAATATTATTTTATTATAAATATACTTTAGAATTATAATAGATATAAAGTGATATATTTTGATAAAAAAGATGCGTATGGGTCAAAAATAGTCTCCCAAAATATGTTTTATACATTTTTTGGTTAGAAATTTAACCTTATCATTTGGCTTTAACCCTTAGTAAAATAACTTAACTCATACCATGTCTTCTTGTGTATTTACAATATATGGTTATTATGGTTACTATAAAATGAAAAGAAAAAATAAATTGAAAAATTAATGAATTTTTTAATATTATCTAAGTATGTTGGCAGAATATAATATTTTTATGACTATTATAACATTTAATAAAATATTATTTGTTTTAAAAACTAATTTATGTCAATTTTGACACTATTTAGTGATTGATTTTTTAATGTCATAAATACTTGATTCATTCAAAAAAATTCATTAAATCAAATATAACATGACATTATCATAAAAAAATTCAATTATGGAATAAAAATGTTTAAATTAAATTTATTTTAATATTTATAATACCATTTATTTGAATCATTCACTAATAAGGTAATCACTACATCATCATTGTGCTATGAAGAAATTTATTTATTTAATGTATAAAAATTATAAATAAAATTCCATGATGTAGGAAATATTTTTTTATTTCTGATGAATATTTATAGTCAAATATATCAGTAATATAATCCCACCTTAAAATCATTTTTGTAAAAAGATACATGTTTATGTTATATTTCACTTTACATTAAATTAATTATTATAACAAGTAATTATCACACCCAAGTGGCTCCACAAGGTCCTAAAATTGACCCAAGGATGATCATGGGAAGCCATATATCATCCAATTGTATTAGAAAATTTGTTAGGTTAATTTTATGTTATTATAATATTATTTTTACCCTTATTTACCAGATTTACCCTTTAACCATTGTAAAAAAAAATAATTACTAAAGTAACTGTTCATAATGTCAAAAAATAAAAGGTACATTTTTACACAATTAATACCTTATGATTAAAATTACAGAATCCTTTTTTCCAAATTCAAAACTCTTAATTTCCAGAAATTATTTTAAAAATAATTTCAGTTTTGAAAATGAGATTTTTTTTTCATAAGTAAAAACCCTCAAAAGATTGACTTGTGTTTATATCAAATATAAATGTAAAATTACTTACAATGATTAAAATTAGATTAGATGATAAAAAATTAATCCAATTAAAGTTTAAAACAAATTAAAAAGGAAAAAACTATATAAATAAATTAGATAAAAAGGGAGTTTTGAGTTAAAATGCAATATTTTTCACTATTCATTAAAATATGAATTTTATCAAAAAATAAAAAAAATTCAAACAAAGTAAATTTAGATGTTACAATTCAAAATAAAAAAGTTTATTTTGTTAAATATAACATATAAAAGTGACAAAAATATATTTAAATGGTTCTCCATCAAAAGGCGGTAAAACAAGATTTTAAAAATGTTAGAGTATTTTCTGCTTAAAATTGGATTCATTATCATTTTAATCCCCTAAAATTTATTTTATAAATGTAAAAACATTTAAAAACATGTGTTATCACATTTTAATTAGTTATGTTATTTCCCACCAATACAAAGACTAGGAGTTAAATACCATTTATTATAATAATAATATTATTGTATTCTTTTTTGGTATAACACAAAGTTTTGTGCATTATAAGATTTCAGAGAAACCAGTTGTTGCATGTCGCATACAGAATTGAACATAGCGTCTCATAAAACATAAAAATTATATCTTATAAGTAAATTTTATTAGATATGAAAATCTATTATTCTATAAATACCTGGGATGTTACAGAATGAAACCCATTTTATTCTATGTGTTTTTATGCTATAAAAATTTAATGATTTTCATTTCAAATTTTTATGAAACCCATGTTTTTTACATGTGTTATTAATGATTTTATAAGTGAATTATTTTCAGTTAAAAAATGTACATATGTTTTAATGATGATAATGTTCCTATATCACTCTACAAGGAATTAGTTATACATTTTAATCTCATGAGATAATAATTTGCAAGTAAATTTTTTTTGCTCATAAGTGTGATAAATGATGGTGTGGTTCATGAAATTAATGTTTCCCTATAAGAACATTTGTTCCATATTTTATATATGTTGCACAATGTTATATTTTTACTCATTCTTATGTTATTCTCTCATGGATTATGTTTATTAGATCATTTATGTATTATAATATTCCAATACTTTGGCCATGACTTATGATCTATGATTTTTTGGGTATAAGTTTCTTTAGATTATTTATTATACCTATATAATAATAAAATTATCACTAATTATATTTTATTATTATCCGTTATTTTTAGACTTACAAATCATTTGAGATTATCCATTTCTTATGATTCAATTTCCACAGGCTTTAATGATTTAAAAAGTAAGAAATGTGTAAAAGTTTTAATTTTTTCATAATTTATGGGAGATGTTGAAGTCTATTTATGGATCATATAATTTCAAATATATTAAATTTTTAAATGATTCAAATAACATGAGTTTTGGTAGTTAATATTTTTCATAATTCTCTATAACTCCAAACCTAAATGGTCTTGGAAAATTATTGTAATGAAATATTTGTTTTATGTTTTGTGGATGAGATGATCACATTTACAAGCTATTATATGGATTCTTCATTCCTCCTTACGGACCTAAATATTCCAACGTACTATCATTTCATCAAAAGTTAAATCTGATATAATTATTCACTACACTATCTAATGACACTCCACTCTATAAATAAAGATGTTAGCTAAAAAATCCACAAAAAAATCCTTATTTATCCCTCCAATTGTTATTTCCAACTCAATCCTAGACATTGTTGAAAGTGAAAATAATGACATAGTCCCTTCCAATATTTTTGATACAAAATTATCCATGATAAAAAATAAGCATTTACAATTATCACCTATTGAGAATAATGTTGACCTTAAAAAATGTGAGAGGGGTTTTCAAAATACAAGATACTTTCTTATTAAAAATTATATATCATAATTCCACCATAATTTTTGGGTGAGGTTAAACTAACATTATTTCTAGTGAATATTATATAATAGGTACATATATCCTATAAATTAACTCAATGAGAATCATTGACACTAATTTTATTAATAAATCCCATATCTTGTAAACTTGAGTATAATAGAAACTTGTAAATCAATTCACACATAAATAGGGATAGGCTCTAGGTGGTGCATCAAATCATCGAGGAAGCATTCCCCAACATATAAAATATTGGTTGGTGGAAGTGTGCCTCATTTTATTTATATCAATATACTCTTCATTAATAATAACTTGAAATATCAATTATATATTCCAAATTTCATATACTATTGAAGATAACATATAAAATGAACAGTGTGGGGAATTCCCTCATGGTAGGGATTATTGATAAAAATTGACCGACTCATTAAGACCACCCCATATCAGTAGTTTAGAAGAGATTTTCATAATTGGATATTCAAATTTCAATATTTCATCAGTAAAATGATAATCAACTCTTATTCTTATAGATATTTTCAAACACAGTTAATGTATTTATTTATAAAGTAACTATTAGGTTTACCATGAAATATATTCTTTATAAATCAAATACCACACTCTCCATGATGAGTAATAAAAAAAATAATCCCTTCATATTATCTTATTAATTCCTTGGTAGAAATTAAAATACACCACAAAACACATTTCATCATGGTGATGTGTGAAAAAAATCGTATTCTTGGAATCTTTTTTACTCTGTGTTCAAGACTATAGTTTCCAAATATTGGTGAGGTGTGAAAAAGTTTCAATAAACTAGAAAACTACAAATCAAAAACACATCACTGTATTAATCCATCAATATATTTTTTAAACAATAAAGGATCCCTATAAAAATATAATTGAACTTAAATCAAATATTTTTTTTCTATTTTTTGGTTAAGAGGGGGTATTTCATGTCAGTGGATAAGTAATTATAAATTTTGTTGAACCATGATATTGCTATCAACCCTAACATAAATAAGTCTTCATACAAAAATTATACCATTATTTAAACCACTCAATCCATTTTTAAATATTGTAACTCCATCCTTGATATATGGTTATCAATATCATTTTATCAACCTTTTAGTCCTTAATTCCAACATTTAACACATACAGAAAAATGTATCCAACTATGCAGGGTTTAGAATAATTGTTATTATGAAAATATTTATGTTTTGTGATATTAGTGTATAGTATCACATTGGGAAGCATAATATAAGGTCTAAAATAATCAAAATAATAGATCATTTTAAGTAATTTATATTTAATGGTGTTGTAATTTAATTTTAATTATTTAATAATTTTTATTTCAATAAATATTTCCCAAAAATTATATCATCTCTATATTGAATAGCACATCCAATATCATAGTAACTTTCATCCCACATGGGCATGAAGGGTTCACCAAAATGGGGAATATTCTAATTAAAGTAGTGAATATATTGTACTTGAACATATGAAAAGGTTCCTAAAACTATTATCAATGAAAATGGAACATTTTATAACAAAAATTGATACAGTGGATGAGTAATTTGGGAATATATTTAACAATACTTCGATAAAATCTATCATGTTTAAAGAAGATACATATATATCTCGCTATAGTGGGGTTTGGAAGCTCTCAAATCACCACAATACCAACACTCATGGGATTTGGTGTATGATTATATTTATAAAATTTACTTTATGCCTAGAATATTATTGTGTATGTATTTAAATACTCAAGTGCTGAAATTAATGAACAACTGGGTGAGAGGTTTTTATCCACGTGAAAATATCAGTAGACCATGTTAATGATGGAAATTTTACAATCACCCTTACTATTTTGATTCTTGATTTTGAGTCACTAACTTATATTTAATTAATTTTTTTTTCTAAATAGTATTTTTAGTGTAGTTCTAATTAATAAACTATACTTAGTCCATTATAAATTCTACAATTTTTAATTAAAAATATTGAAAACAACATATATCCTTCCCATATATCAATATAATTTAGTTATGTATTAGGCCAATCTATGGTACATTTACTGGATAATAGTTCCTTTAATTGATTAGACACTATTTGAAAAAGTGAATCTACCATTTCAGTCACTTATACCTACTGAAATTCTCTTTAGGATAAACTCATTATTTTTTCATTGAAACATATTACATAAAAATTATCTAATATATTCTTAACAAATCTTGTAGTTTTCATGAGTGATCCACTTATAGTGGAAAAATAAACAACCAATCAAGTGTTTAGTTTTAATCTGATGTATAATATTTGGAGTTACATGAAAAGGTTTAATATTTTATTATGATAATTTATTATAATCTCTTAAATGGCTTCATATGATTAAAAGATAAATTCTATGACCTATTTAAGTAATAGTTTAATTTCATTTTGGATATTCATCATATTATATTGAAATAACTAAATTTTAATAATTTTTTCTAGTTCATCGCATGTGATAATTTAGCTATCTGGGATTAATTTTAGCCCACATATCACCCTATACATTAAATAAAAAAAATACATTTCCCTAATTCATTTTTTATACATGACACCATTTTCCAGGAAAGTTTTTTATAACTCTAAAAATAAAAAAATGTTTCTAGGTGGGTCCTCACTTTTCATTATACAAAACTAAACATTGTTTTAAATCTATTAATGTAAACTCATTTTGAAATAAAATTTATTAGACTAAATTCATAGTATCATAATAATTAGTTTAGTCCATTTTATTATGGGAATTCGATAATATTTTAGATTAATGTCACTTTACATTTTTTAGGTTTCCTCAATGAGTTATTCAATAATATTATCATTTTCACTAATATAGTTTCTTTGGTACTCACTAATATTTTATGACTTAGTAAGTTATTTTCTATCACGGGTTTAAAATATAAAATTACAGTGTAGTTAAAACTACTTGATTAATATATGGGAATTATGACTTGACACTTATAACGTGTGTGATCATAGTTAAAATACCCATTTTGTAAAAATAAATAAGAAAAAATATTAAAGGGTAAGATAATTTTTGACATAATAAAATTACTACACACTATATAATACAATTAGTGGTATGTTATAGTAATCCCTAACAATGATTCTAAAAGCATAGTAGACCATTGGTCTTCATTAAATATTAATTGAGAACAATATTTAGAATTTATTTTTAATAATCCCAAAACCAAAACTTCAATTACATAACATATTAAAATAATGAGTTCAACCCCATAGTGAACCTAAAACATAAAATCCAAGTGATAAAAACCTACCAGTTATCGATTCAATCAATTTCAAATTTGAAATTTCATTGAAAACAAATCAAAAATCAATTCAACAAAGATTTAATTTTTATGAAATATATGAAATAAAAAATTATTTGTAAAGTACTTTTAATTTAAAATATGATTGAATTAAATTGTGAGTAATAATTATTAAGCTAGTTTTAAGAGTAATAAATTAGTTGGTATTCATTAAATCAATTTAAATCAATATTGTCATAATTATCTTAGTTTTTATTAGAAAATGAACTTTCTTAAAGTTGTATTCAATAATCACCAATCTTAAATGAAAAAGAAGTGTACATGTTACTTTTCAAAACAAAACCCCCACTAAAATATAAATATTTCTTCTTTGTTAACAACTTAGTAAATTAATTAATATAAAATAAAATATTTGAAATTATCAAAATTTTATATTAAATTAAAATTGAAAATTAATAGGTGAGTCAATCCTTTAATCATTTACCTATACTAATACTATTAATTTAATATCCATTAATGAAACTAATCATTCATCATATATGAATAAACAATTAAAAAGAAGTATATCTTCTTAAAAAAATAATAAATAATTACATAATAAATAATAAATCAATGAGACTTCTACAGAATTGTGAAAATCTATTTTGGGTAAATCCTTAATCCAAGACTTCTATAATATAATTGATAACATTATAGATCTCTTTAGAAAATAGAATTTGGTAGAATCCCTTTATTAATTAAAAAATGTCTAAAATATAAACAACTAAGAAAATTACACAGTAATGAGAATCATTATTCTGTAATTAGTGTATCTTCTAATATTTTACGATCCTTTCCCTACAAAAATAATTTTATCTCAAATTTTAAAATTTCATATCTTCCTACTTTATAATATAATCTAATTATTTAAAACAAAATATTCATGAACTTCACAATTAAAATAAATTGATTTCCATATTAGCATGAAATACAACCCAATTCCAATTCCATACTAATACTTAATCTTTCCTATATCGATTTACCCCCTTAATTATATCGTAGCCAACATCTTATATCCTCTTATAAAATATCATATGAAATACAACCCATAATCCTCATTCAATTAAATCATAATTTTAAATCATCCATTATTCAAATTTTAAGCAATGTAAGAAATATAATTTTGTAATTTATTCTCACACTACAATATAATCCATTAATTCCAACATTAATATCTAAAATAACAACATAGTGATTTATTTATTATATGATATGATTTTTACTTTCAACATGACTAATATTTGAAGCACTTCAAAAATTAATCCTCAAGAAGCATTATTATATAAATCCTAAAAAAAAATTGGGATATTAATTTAATTTATCAATGTAATTCATGATTTCTTTTACAAATTTCTATTCATTTGATAATAATTACAACCTACATCATAATAGGTCTTGAAGTCTTAAGGGAATTTGATTATTTTGATATGGTGAAGGGATAAATTTGAGAATTGAAATTCATATCAATATTATTTTTAATTTTATTATCATTAAATGTTTTTATATGTTTTTTAACGACATGTTTATTCCTATAGTGATTAGGTGGATGTTGAAGAAGGATCGCGTGACCTAAGAGATGGATTTTAGTTGTCTACAATATTTCACACCATGAACCCTGATTCACACCATGAATGCCTGAAAGAAAGACCCTTATATAGGTGGAAAAAGACCATCATTGCAACACCCCACATCTATAATAGTGTTTTAATTTCCAAAAAAATGAATTTTTGGTTTGATGGATGTGTCATTTTGATGAACATGATTTATAATAACAATCCAATCATTTGAACATCCTATGATCATTTTTTTAAAAGTTTAGTGGCCCGATCTGTGGATCAGATTCTTAAGAGAGTATCAATATCAATGGCTTATGTTTTAGTATTTTTTTTGTGGTTTTTCTTTAAGTTGATAGTATGGTGTTCATGGTTTAGAAGAAACTTTATGACACCCTAAGAGGGGGAGGTTTTCAGTTCAATTACAACAGAGCACTGTTTTCTAGAATTGTTAGTGTAGGATTTGGCGGAAACAATTTTCTTTTTTGGGTGAACTATGTAGGTTATTTTGGGGTTAGGGCTTAGTAGATTTATTTTAATTATCTCATACAAATTATGTGAAAATTTTCAGAATATGAGATTGAAAATTCACATAGTTTGTGCATGATTTGGTAAACCATGATGACTAACCATTTGGTAGGGATTCACCAAGATAGTTCCTACCACATGATCAATTTTTGACTTGGTAAACTATGAATCCAAACTACATGGCCCATTAAGAGGGTAAAATTAACATTTTGACATCAATATTAATAATAGGTTCCCCCTTTCCACTCAATTCTTTTACCAGCATTGCAAAATGGACTCATCCTCTTATCTATTCTTAATCCACATAATTAGGGGTGATGTTGTTGGGAATTTTATTTGCAATATAAAGTACAGACTCATCATACCTCATCTATTAATCTATTAATCTTATAATTATAATTATCAACTTCACCAGTTAGAGTTTTGACTAAGATTTCACATGAGTACGATAAAATTGGCTGAATACATTGTGGATCTCATGCAACCTCAATTGGGGACGTCCCATGATAATATCCACCCATAATCATGTTTCGTTTTTATGAGGTATGTCTCTAAGGAAATTTTATTAGATATTTTGAAAAAAATAAGGTAAATTGAGTATTTTTTTGGTTGATCTATTGGGTATTCATCCTGATTCAGGTCCAGGAGGATGTGACAGACCTTTCTAGTGTCGTTGTGTGTATC
Source organism: Viscum album (assembly GCA_963277665.1). Classification (NCBI taxonomy): domain Eukaryota; kingdom Viridiplantae; phylum Streptophyta; class Magnoliopsida; order Santalales; family Viscaceae; genus Viscum; species Viscum album. The sequence continues at coordinate 347,606,389 of OY728141.1, forward strand.
TTATATGCGAAGAGGTTACCCAATGATTTTGCTAGAATGTATTAATGTTTGAAGAAAATTAAGAATTGAACTATTAGTTAATTAATTAATTATCACTAGATTATTATTAATTAAAATTTGTTTTGGATCTGAGTTAGGGATATAGGTGGTTTTGGCGATGAACATTAGGCATGGATGGGGTTGGTGACTCTTGTGGAGCTTCCCAGATGTGGAATTAATGTTTATGTGGAATAAAATTAGATAAGTGGTCCGGTTACATTCACATTTTAAATTATTCTTCTATTTATATGTATCTGGGTGTGTGTAATCACCCCTAGTGGAAGGTCCATTTGTAATTATTTAATTACTTTTCTTAATTAAAAATTTATATAATTAATTTAACTAAAATACCTTGAACAACTAAAATAATGTTCATGTGTCACTTCTAGTTTAGTGAACTAGTCAGTTCTCTATGCCCACTGTTGGTTGTTCCAATAAATTTAAAAGGGTATGCATTGAAACATGGATCCCCATTGGGGTGATAATTAGTTACAATTAAATGATTATGATCTTTAACCCTTAGTTTATATGACCTTAGGGACCAATCAAGAGATGTTCTTGGAGAATTGGAGGGATGGACAAACACTTACCCATGTATAATCCTTCAAAAAATTATATATCCATTGGGTAAGCTTATTTTATTATAGGGTGAGTGGTATTTATCATATTAAGGAATGTAATCCTAGTCTGATAAACCATAGGTAGGAGGGACATAGGTTGGGTGTGTGGGCCACCTTAGTTTACTACAGACATGGATATGGTTTAAGTTCCATCTCCATACTGTGTTATTTCTATGGGTCATAACCTTTATGCTAATGAGGCCATGAGGGACTTAATCTATAAATTGACAGATGATCTACCGTGGAGTGTAGGGTTTTCACCCTCATGAGAGTTGGTTTAATGGGAACCCCAAGTTGGGTTCCCTTCCTATGTGATGACCAAGGGGAACCTAGTTGGCACCCTAGTAGTAGAACGACCTTAAGAGGGTGTGTTTGGGTATGGGTAGGCATGAACATGGGTGTCACCATAGATTCCATACTGATTATGTGAGACTGAGGGGTTGTGGATAGTGGTTATGGGTTTAGAAATTTGACTGAACCATATACTTTTTTTATTGTTTCTTGTATTTATTATTGATTAAGCTATAAAATCCCATATATGATTTCTAGTACATAGACTATGGGCTTTATGTGAAGTGATATGGACACTATGGATTCCTATATGTGCTTCCCAAGATCTTTATTTTGAACTCTTTTGATTCTTGTGTGATGCAACTTCTGATGTGACATCTTTATGGAATCCCATATTTACTTATATGGATCCAAATATTGATCTATGTAAGAATTTATAAGAAGATTCAATGATTTTACTTTTGATATATATGGGATAACATATACAACATAGGTCCCTAGAATACCGACCATATCAAGGAAATATATTCTTAGGAATTGGAATTGTGATCAATATTTTTATGATGAGATTCCTAGGTCACCTCTAGGATCTAGATATTCAAGCCTAGTGGAATTATGTGTTCCTGATTAGGATGTCCAAAAATCCTCATATTTAAATATTTAGAATGGTTACATGAAGATGATTATGAATAGTTATTTCTTAGGATTCCCAAGAATCATATTTGATCTATTATATATAATTCATTTTCAGAGAGATTATCAGGATGGATGAGATATGATTGTTCAGACATTCATGATGTGATAATCATCCATTTATCCATATGTGAATTAATTTACCATTAAATGATCTTTGAACTATATTTTGGGTTCACCATTGATGGAATTATATCCTGATATTCTAAGAGACGCTCCAACAAGAATGAAGAAAATATGGCTGATCAAGGTCACATAATTGAGGTTCCATGTTGGATTATTTGTTTATTTAATTATTCTACAATATAGTTTATTTATTATTATCATATAAGAATATCACTTTAATATATTATATCATTTAAAATATGTACGAGAATACATTTGTGGTTCCCTACTAAGTTATATACTCACACCTTGCTTGGGAAGCCATAATAATTGGTACCAAAGCCGCCCCTCACATGGTATCAGGCTATGTTCAGGTTGATACCAAATTTTGTATGAATGATCTAGGTAGATCGTATAATCCTCAGACTATCATTAGGTATTCAGAAATCCTTAGTGTCATTTCTTTTCATGTGAAAATAACTATTTGAGTTTGTCTTCTTCATTTTATTTATTATAGAATGCTTCTTTTTTTAGTTCCATTATTATACTATAATTTTTAATATAATCATGTTTAGTAATTTAAATATTATTACACACTATGATATGGGAGTATATTCCCCTCAATATACCACTTTAGACCCCTGATTCTATTTGGAATCCCCTAGAATATGAGGGGGAATCCTCAATATCATGTGGTGCCATTAGTTTGGTTTCATATTATCAGGAGAAAATCCCTCCATGTGACTTCACGATATTTTTGGGGTGGGTGTGTTCATTTAAAAATAATGTTGAAAATGTATATTGTGAAGTTAAAACATTATATTTGATAGGGTATGTTAAAAGAAATTCAATAAAGAGGCATGTAACCTCTATAAGTGGTTTAATAAGTTGGGTGTATATGGTTGAAACATTTACTAGTGTTTTCCAAATTTTTTGGTTTTAACATATAAAGGAAGAATTTTTTTATGAAATATGATGTTTTAGGACTACCCCATGAAAATTTAGAAAATTAATGAAATTCATGATTTTTTTTATTTTCAAAATAATGTCTCATGAACATGATTTGTTTCATAAATGATTTTTTGTGAATATACCATGTTTTTAAAATGTTTAAACAAATGAAAGGTATTCCCAAAAGTTTCATAAAGAAAGGGAGTTTCACAAATAGAATGAATAGATTCATAAAAGTTTTTGGTAAGTGATAATGTTTTGATAAGTAGAGGAAACATTATAAATAGGTGTATACCCCCTAGTTAAAGAAGTGGAAGATTTAATGAAGATCCAAAGGATCTGAAATCATGGAATAAATTTACAAATGTTTTTTTTGAATGAATCATTCACAGGAACATCAGTTCGATAAAGAAAATAATTGTGTTAATATGAACAAGGTATTTTTACAAATGATTAAATTTCTTTTTCAAAGGTTATGTTTTTTTAGAATGTGAAATGTTTTGTAAAGAATTATATATATTTTTTAAAAATAGTTGGGGTTACCTTAAAGTAAAACATACATGTACCAGAAGGTATTGGCGCAAAATTGAATGGTGAAGTAGTATTTATCAATAGTATTAATGTTAAGTTTAATTATTCACAAAATGAAGTTTAAAAAATAACGACTACTTTTATTACAAAAATGATATTATAAAGGAGAAGTTCAAAAATTTCAGGTGGGAGAGCACTGATATTTTAAATTATGTTCAGTAGTAAACTATGAGGGATAATGAAACTATTCCAAGCTTGTAACAGTAGTAAAATTTAGTTTATTTTGGAGCATCGAGAAAACATCCATGTTCTATACATAAATATATCAAAGTGTGGGTAAACCAAATAACATTTCTATTTGTCATTCATGTTTATATTAAGTTTAATACATTTCTATTAGAAGGGGAGGGAATAGTGATTTTTTAATGAAGAAATTACATCTAAATGGTGGAGGGTTTTAACTTGTCATACCAAGAGTTATCCCCTATCAATTTATTTAAACTTGTATATCCAATTATTTATATTGAGGGGAAATGTTAAAATCAATTTTTCTCTCATAATGTATGCAATGGAGTTTGTTAATATAAAAGGGACTCTAATATTCAATGGAAATAATTTTCAACTGTGCAAGAATTATACTCATGAATACATTCAACCATTAGGTATATATATCATTACAACTAAAATTCTTATTATTTAGGCTGGTATTTATAGTTTAGATTTAACATAACCAAACCAATTCTAATTGGATGGTAACACTAGAGGAATTATTGCATTAAGGGGAGCCTTGTCAAACTTAATTTACCGGAAGGGTATATTATGTAAGTTATAACATTCCATGTGGGAAACGTTTTCTAATATCTGGGAGGTATATTCAAAAGTAAAAGAAGATTAATTGTTGGTTGTTTGAAATAATTATGAGGATATGGGAATGGAACCTAATAATGAATTTAATTAATTTATTTACTTGATGAATATTGTTACAGAGGTTAAGCATGTTCTCAAATAAACCCTTCACAATGTCTTGATCAAGAAGTGAATCCTAAGAAGACTTCCACCTCAGTTAAATCGAAATTTCAATATACTGGAGGAAAAAATAACAAGGAGATGAAATTAGATAGTTTATGTATCTCTCTTTTCATTTATGAGTTGATAAATTTTGATAATGAGGATATCATAAAGAGAAATCTAGAGAGGAGAAATTAAAATCAATAAAGAAGATCACCATAGAGACTGGATATGAAGAAGAAGCGGTGGATGAATTCATCTAATTACTTTCATAAAATCAACAATGGGGAAAAAAATTTTAAATAGAAACATACACTTCTAGGATTTGGATTTGGAATGGAAAGAAATCTTACATTAAGGTTCTCTAATAAGTATCAATTTGATGGGTGGGATAAAGATGAAATTTCTATGAAGAAGTGATGAACCAATATGAAATTTAAGAAAATAATTTTGAGAAATTTATTCAAGCAGAAGAACTTGTTTATAAAAAATAATGAATTTTCTAAGGACACTAAGGTAGAATAAATTGAAGACTGAAATAAGCATAGGTAAAAGATTTGGTGGATGTTTTAGGAAATTACAAGATAAGGGAAGGGAAGGAAAACTAATAAGGAGAAGTGGAAGGATGTTTTGATATCTAGGATGAATTAGGCGCCACTTTTGAGGGTATATATGTTTGGAGAACGAAAATTGTCATGAATAGACCTAATGAGGCTTGAGTTGAAAGTACCCCAAGCATGCCTATATTGGATAAAGGTTGACGACAAGTGGATAAACACATAACTGATACAAGATGATTTTTCTAAAAGTCCCTAAAAGAATAAACCTTACCATTTCAATGAAAAAGTTAAGAGGCATAATAATAAATGGAATAATATCTATAAAGTAACCATGAATATGAAAAATCTCTAGGGTTTCCAAGAGTATGAAAATGAAAACTGAATATAAAGGGGAAGGATAAACACCCAACCAGAATGATGCACCAAACTAATTAAAATGAAAAGTAAAAGTATTGAGAGAGCCCATTAATTGATCTATAAACTCTTACCACAGTATATGGTCCAATTCACCATGTTTTCCTAAACTCCTCTATAGTCCCAACTAACCCATACTTCAATTGTATAAAAAATGATGCGTGGAGGAAAAAACCATGTTGGGTTGAGTATATACATGCTGAGTAGGATTCCCAAAAATAATAAGGGGGAGTTAAAAGAAACACAATAAAAATAGATAGATAGTAGAAAACTCAACCAAATGTATGCGAGTAAAAAAATCCAATAGTCTAGATACAAATAATGATATTCTCATAACAAAGAAACCCGAATGAGAGGGAAGGGGATATTCATCTCAAAGCCAAACCCATGAAAAACATACATTATTTCCATAAGTCCATCATTGATACCAGCATCTCCGGTATCCACTCAGTAGAACACATCCAAATAAATCCATACATCTCCACTTTACTACACAATCTAGGGAAAAATGTCATATAAGAGGACCCATGACCTAGTACAATAGGAGGGTACCAATAAGAATTGTAAAGGACCCATGCCAAAAAAATTTAGAAGGGTGGAATTCAAGTAATAATAAGAGGAACAATTCTTAGCCTAGCTAGTGGGTGCCAATATAATCATCAATAGGGGACCAATGACTAGCCAATCTAGAATGTACCACTCTAATAATTAATAAAGGTCCCATGTCTAGTCCCATATGGAGGGTACCACTCTAATAGTCAAAAAGGACTGAAGTTTAGTCCCATATGGAGGGTTACAGTCTAATATATATGTAGATGAACCATGCCCTATCCTAGTAAGTGGGATCCACTCTGAAAGTAGAGATAGAAGACCCATATCCTATCCAATATAAGGGTTTCACTATATAGATATATATAGGATCCATGACCTATCCCATTTGGAGGGTGCTACTCTAAATGTAGTTAGAGTACCCATGCCCTATATTAAAGGAGGGTACCACTTTATAGATATGTAGTGGAACCATGCCTAGCCCAACTGAAGCTTTCCACTCTAAAGCCTCATGTGATACTGTTTGATCAATCTCATCTTTAAGCATCTGTTAAACAAGAATCACACCCAAAAAATAACAAATCATATCTAAAATATAGTATAGAGGACACAAATACATTCCATTTGAAGAAAATACTCTGGATATACAACTCATGGGCCAAAATTTGAGTCCAAATGAATGATATATAAGATATTTAAGTTGAATAAAATGGAAACTTATGGTACATAGGGTGTAAGAGAACCCACTATGCATGTTGTCTTGCTCATTCTACTAGATGTGTCCCTTATGGTGTAATAAATTCTTCCCATGTATCAATACATGATGTGTCGGTGGACTACACAGTGTGCCTCAGCCACTAGGGTCCTGCCTATGTTTCTTGGCCATGTCCATGTATTCAACCCATGTCTGTACACTTCATCACATGGTGTATTCCCAACTATGCCCGTGTGTTTGTAATCATGGAGTACACAATGGCCTTCTTTCATAATGACACATAGTGTGTGTTGTTCCCACATTGAATGTGATACTTATAATCACATGAAACCCTAGCCTCCACAACCAAGTCCCTACAAATTGTGTGTTCTTTAGACTACATGACATGTAGTCATGATTTTAATAGAATTTTAGATCAATTCTGTGGATCATAGATATGAATAAATTTCTTTTAATCTTTATTTTGATCAATTAAAAAATGGAATATCATTCTCCAGTCAGCAGTTTCAACCTTCTAGTGTATGGAAATCAAATCCCAATTCTTCTTTATGGTTTACTATATGGACCGCACATCTTCGACAGTTCCTATTCCATGATATTGTCTATATCAAATCCATAATCTGTGAAACATCCCCCTAAACTATGAAATTCATCTTTTCAAACCCTTGATTCACTGATTCAATCATTTCATGTAGTTCTTCCATGAATTTGAGGGTTCGATCATGCTCGGTATCACCCTGCAACGTCGATTCATGGACCTATTTCCCAATGGAGAAGAACACAATGAATGGGTGGGGTAAAATAACCAAAAAGTTTTCAAAATATTTTTCAATGAATTTTTTTCTAGTGAATATAAAATAGAGATATCCAGGGTGATAATAATTAAAAACAATTTAATGTTAGTACATGGGCGTATGAAATAGATGAAAAAGAATGAAGATAAATAAGTAATATGATCCCACTCGATCAATTTAATCAATATGGGAATAAAACATGAATTGAAGAGCCCCAACTAAGCATTGGATTGTTATTTAATGAGAAATTTAATTGGAAATGATTGAAATGGGTGGTCCGAGCCCATGGGGTGTTAGCCGAGTGGTACCCGCTGGTTGTACCCCTCGCTCTTCGTGGGAACTGACCCAGGCTCGAGTCCCGCTAGACTCGGACACTGTGCATATTATGCACAGGGCGATTCAAAGCCATTTTCCTAGTCGAGGAACGTGCGGCGTGCTCTGGCATGGCGGGGCCCCTAGTGGGAGACGTGCGTTACCCCTATACACGTTTTGTAGTTGGGGTTTGGATTAGTGGTAAGCACCCCTTAAATCTACATGAAAAATGGGGGTTCAAAACCCATTGGGCGCAGGTACTGTAGCAGTACTGTAGCAGTGGCGGCACTCTAGAAATGGCGGGTACTGTAGTGGTGGCAGGTCACTGTAGCAGCGGCAGAGCACTGGAGCAGCGGCGGGTAGTGTGCAGTACTGTAGCAACGCGGGTACTGTAGCAGTACTATTCACAGAATGGGCTTTGGGCCAAAAAAAGGGCCTACGGGTCATGTAATGGGCTAAATGCCCACTGGGCCTTCGGGTTATGTAATGGGTATCCCTCTACCCAGTTAAAGATGTATCTTCTTTGCTTTAATAATAAAAATGAGGCTTCAGCTCCAACCTTAAAAAAAATTGAAATGGGTTGTCCACTTCACTACATCTCAATCTATTTTGATATATATTCTCATTGTCGTCAGATCTTGATTCACAAATGGATGGAGGACGAATATGCTCTCAATTCTATCAGAAAAAAGTGGCTAAAATTGGAGAAAGTATTATAATGGTTTATTTATACCTGAATCCATTTACGTTAGATTAATTAATTAATTAATTTAATCAATTATTTTATCCACTGAATGTACCACCAATTACCATTTTATTTGAAAAAATCATTCCATTATATTCTAGGTTTCACCTAGGGTAAAAATCGCATTCTAGACTAATCCATGGTCTCAAATTTTTGATTTGATATTCCATTTAAGATTTATCCCATTTTATTTATGAAACTACATGTGCATAAAATAATATATATTTAATATTTTTAGAAAATTAATTATGGGAACACCAAGCCTCAGAATAAAAGGTTGTCTTAGTCTGTAGTACCAAAAAGTTATTTGTAAATACTTCAAAGTATTACAAGGAAAAATGGTCTCTACATTCTTCCCTCCTTCAAGATTTTTATCCCCCCCAAAAAATTGAGCAATGATTTTGGGATATTGAGCCATCATCTAGATCTCACACTTTTATGATCTATCTTTCATGCTCCTGTCTAAACCCAACACACAAACCAAGGGGATGGTCCCTCCATAAGGGTCCTTTACAAACGACCCTTGATCGCCTCTGGGTCATAAAAAAAGTGGCTCCCTCCTCAATGTCCATATATACTAATTCAATAATGTACATGGGGTCATGCACATATATCCTCAGGTGTGACACATGGAATACTTCATGCACCCTCTCCAACTATGGGGGTAGGGTGAGGTGGTAAGAAACCTCAACAACCCTATGACATATCTCTAATGGCCTAGTGAACATCTGGGAGAACATTCCACCTTTATAAAATTTCCACAATCCTTATCATGAGGAGACTCTCAAGAAAACATGGACTCTATACTATAACTCCAAGGGTATCTGATGTCGATCTGCATAAGATTTATACCTTATATGGATTATTCTCATACACCGATGAATGACTTGGACATTCTCTTTCATCTCCAACATTAAATCTGGACCCACAAGAGATATCTCTATGATATTTTTTCAACATAAGGTTGACATGAAGTTTCTCCCACCTGTTCCTTGAAAGGATCCTTGATGATATTAGAGTGATAGATATTAATGTATGAAAACTCTATTTATGGAAAGTGATCCTACCATATTCAGTAAAAGTATAATATGTAAGACCTCTTCAAATCCTCCAACTCCTCGATAGTGGACTTGGTCTTCCCATCATTATGGCTATTAAAGGATGCAATCATCCTCATCTAGGTCTGAAATTACACATGTAGGCCTCTGCATAACTGTGATGTAAACTCTGCAACATAGTTAGAGACAATAGTCGACGGAACCCCAAAAGGTGAACAATCTCCCATTCATACATCTTCCCCAAAATCTCCAATGAGGTCTTGTTCCTTATATGAAGGTAGTGCATCGATTTCATGAGTGGGCCAAGTATCACCAAGATGGAATGAATACCCATTTATGTCTACAAAATTCCTATAATAAATTCCATGGATATGCCATCTCATTTTTACTTTGGGATATCAAGGGGCTACCACAAACCAACCAGAAGTTGGTGATCAGCCTTCACCAGCTAACAAGCGAGGAACCAAAAAATGAAATAATCCACACTCCATCAAATACTGGCCTAGAAAAAAACTACAAAAGGTATTTTTACATCTCACACAAATTGTTTTGTACAACCAAAAGAGAATTATGAAACTCCCTTATCACCTCATCCCACATCATCTTCAGGACCACCGTGCATCCTTGGAAAAGGATGACATGATTCACTCCTTCAAAAATCAATTTGGTGAATTTACTATGGATATATGGTCAGTAAAGACCTCATAGTCAATGTCACTCATTTGGAAATATATCAAATTCTTGAAAAGTGGAGGCATTAACACCATCAACTAAATAAAATTAGAAGCCTCTTGCTCGACCGATGTCATCTATAATGAAGATAATTTCATTGAAGCCTCCCGCACCAAATGAGTGTGGGAGAAACTGATAAGGGAATATTCCACCATTTTATCCTTCCCAAAGTATAGAAAATATCAATTTTATAGTTCTATAGGTACCCCAACCATCATATCTATCTTGGTTTCATGTGTCTATGAATGAATATTTACATGAAAAATTGTTGTTTTGAGTACACCACATAGTGATCTCCAATAAGATAGTGACTTGACATCCTCAAAGAGAAGAATACTACTGATAACTATTTATTGTGAGATGAATTTTTCTTCTTATGGGTTCTTAACTACCTTGACCTATACGTGATAACTTCATACCATTATATTAACACATAGATGAGACCATTTTCTGAGGCATCACAATAAACTACATATTCCATGCCCACCTCCAGTAGTCTCAACTTAGGATCACTGTTAAGCCTCATCCGTAACTCCTAAGAGTAAATTTGGAACTTCTTAGTCTAGGTAAAAGGATTCCCTTTTAGTGTCAAGGTGGTCAAAGGGGTTTCAATATTGGAGAAATCTACCACAAACCTCATGTTATACCCTACCCAGTGAAGAAAACTATACATCTCTCACATTCTCTTGGGTGGTTCCCAAGAAATCACTACATCAATATTTGTTAGGTCCATGGCCAAACCATGCACAAAAATGAGATTCCCTAAGAATCAGTCCACATAAATATAGAACTAGCACTTTAAGAGACTTCCATAATGTTGGTTCTCCCAAAGAAAATCTAAGATCATCTTCAATTACTCTATATGCCACTCAATATCCATATATTATATAAGTATGTCATAAATGAAGAAAACAAAAAATTGGTCCAAGTGTGACTGGAAGATCTGGTTTATAAAAAACATAAGCACAACGGGTGAATTCATCACACAAAAGGGCATCACCAGAAACACATAGTGTCTGTAGGGACATTTGAATTCCAAATTCAAAATATAATCCTAAAAACTATCAACTTGTGGAAGCTAAATTTGAGATCGATCTTCATGAACCATCTCTCTCCTCACAATTTTTCAAAGAGGTCATCAATACTTGGAAAGAGGTACTTATGCTTTATCATGGTCTAGTTTAGGTGATTAATATACACACAAATCTTAAATATTCCATCCACATTTTTGAGGATAAACATTGGACCAACTCAGGGGGATACAGTGGTCCTGATAAAATCCTTATCCCAAATTTACTCCAACTACAACCGTAGCTCTCAGAGCATGGAGGGGACATATAATTTTCCTCATAATATATTAGATCAATTCCAGAATGTAATTCGATACAAAACTCCATATCTCACCTCAAGGTTAGTCCTGGAACATCCTTGGGGAAGACATCCATAAAATCCTCCATGATTGAAGAGATCGAGATTCCAGAAGAACCTATTGAACCAAGGGATACAATTGAAAAATTATGGGTGATAGGATACATCCTCTTACTTGCTGAACCCAATCATACCTTCATGTGATCTATCCCTCTCCCTTAATGGATAATATCATCCCATCAGTATGAAGTAATGTGACTAATAGGTTGTTATAGTCAGTCTGGTATTGTAAAATGTACAAATAATTCATACCAATGATTATATCATAAGGTGCCACCATGATGACCTAAAGGTCCCACAAGAACCTTTCCCCAAAAAGTGTTAGCTTGAACTTCCTGTAAATAATAGATATAGAATAATCATTCCATGTAGGATCCAAAAGACAAAGCTTCGAGGATAAAGTCTCTATTGGGAGTTTTATCTCTTATACAAAGAGTAAAGAGAAGAAGTAATGGCTCAAAAATGTGTCTCCTAATACCATGTTAAGATTAGAATAAACATAGATCGTACCCTTAATCATCTTGTGAGCCACTTGGTCTGAAGACTCCATCACTTGTAATTTTTTACAACCCCAACCGCCAGCTCCTTGGGCCCAAAAAGGGATATAGGGGTGGTAGTGGTGGATGGATATCTTATAATCATCCAACACTCACTGATCCTCTTCATGGAGCCCCAATAACTCCCTTTGTAGCTATACCTTCCTAGGGGACACCCTGGCCTCACATGGGAGATCCCTAATAATTGTGCTGCCTCTACCATGGGAATAATTTTGATATCTACCTACACTACTCAACATGTCTGGTTGGGTAGTCAAATGACACGTGATATCACTAGTGAAAAGAATACCACCACCCTCTCCAGCATGCCATGTTCTTCTGTTCTATCCTGGAACTTATTCCAAATCCTAATCTTAGGATGATCACCATCACTGAGACGTAGTTGACTGGTGTGTTTTAGTTGTTGTAGATGAATCAACCTATGTTGAGTACTAATATCTCCATTCACATAGAGTTCCAATGAAAGGAATCTCTTTACCAAAAATTCGATCTCCAACACCCTAACATAAGCAATAATGCACAATGTTGCTACACTGGTATGAATATATCTGTAGAGACCCCTCTCAAAATTCTGTGCTCAGAAGTAGACATCACATATCATGTTAATGGTGTATCAAGTAAGGTATATGAACCTCATAGTGTAATCAGTCACTATCATCCATACCTAATAGGGCTATAGATTATCTTGAATATGAACCAATTGAAAATATGAGGGGTGGTACTCCTCACGAAATAGCTACTAGTAGTTAGGCCATGGGAGTGTCAACTCATCATGCATCTGGGTAACAAGACTCTATTAGTGCCTAGATACTATGAATAAAATGATAGATTCCAGCACAAACATATGATGTATTGGTGTCTAGATGATTCTGAATTCACAGACCACTAACTATAACCAATCCATAATTTCCTAGGGATCTAGATCTCCAAATAACCTCAATTACCTCTCAGACTAGAACTCCCAAATCATGCAAATCCCATTCGCACCATTTGGCTATCTTATTGGTATGATATGATACTCGTAGGTGGGTGTTCTAATATCTATCCAACAAGAGGAATAATATTATATAGTGTACCCTAAACCAATTCCTCGTCACACATTGAATCATATTCATGATCTAGAACTTGTATCTGGGATGGTGGTAATTATGGAGGAATCCTAAATATTTAATCAAGACATATAACTTTCAAATGAGCACACACACACACATAAATATATAGACACACACACAAAAACATAATGAGGATATAACTTAGTAAGTATAGTCAAAGCGTCAATCCTATATTATTCAAGTACCATTAAACCCTACAACCGATGTCTTAGTTTTCTGAGTTGACAAGTAGTTACTCAAGGTCCTGGTGAATGGATACATCAGCTGCTCACACCATCACTGAGTTTCATAGCTTGAGAGCCTTATTTGAGGCACTTTGACACTATTACCGTAAGTCCCATTAAAATCATTATAAGGAGAATACACCAAAAACCACACCAAGTAATGAACTACTATTATATAAATTGGTTATGACCCAAACCAAAAGGGTTCGACAAGAAACTACTCCAAGCCTACCTCCATAGGCTTAGGGACGACAATAGGTGATGAAAGTCATAAATAATTTAGTATACCTTTACATAATGTACATGTACGCACACACATGACCATATCAATGTGGAATCATTGAAGAATTATAACAAAATAAGTAATATCTAGAAAGTAACTATGCATATGAAAAACCTCTGGGGCATACAAGAGTACTATAGTGAAAACTGAATGTAATGGGAAAATATAATTCCCAACTAGAAATATTTCCCAAATTAATAAAACAAGATAGTAAAGGTCTTGAGGGATCCCATATCATAATCTAGACACTCCGACCACTATTTGAAGTCCCATTCACCCGATAACCCTAAGATACTCTGTAGTCACCACTGACCTATCTATCATCTGCGTAAGACACGACATGTGCAGGAAAAAACCATGCATGGGTGAGTATATACATACCAATAAGGATTCCTTAAAAGATAATCTGGGATTTGAAAGAGTCATAGTTGGAATAAATTGATAGTATACAACTAAACCCAAAGAAAGAGAGTAACATAATACAATGACATGGATACCAATACATATATGATCAAACTAATGAAACACAAAATAGAGAGAAGGGGATCTCTATTTTATATCCCATCCCTAGGAAATGATCCATCAATCCAATAAGTACATCAATGATGACCAACATCTTGCACATTCTATCAAAATAAAACAACCAAGTCAAGCCACTCCTCACAATTGTGCCACATATATGAGGAAACAATCTCAATGTAGAGGACCCATGCACTGGTATAATAGGAGGGCTCCACTCAAAATAATCAACCACCCATTCCCTAACTCTAGAAAAGGGTAACACTCAAGAAGTCAGTAGAGGACTAATGCCCAACCTAGTTGGAGGGTTCCACTCTAACAATCAGTAGAAGTATAATTCTCTACAAAGCTAGAGGGTTTCACTCAAATAGATAGTAGAGGACACATGCCCTATCCTATTTGAAGTGTGAAACTATAGTAGATAGGTAGATGACCTATGACTTATCTCAGTAGGAGGGTGACACTCTGAAAGTTGATAGAGGACCCATGACCAGTCCCACATGAGAGAGCTAGTAGGTAGAGGATCCGTGGGTTATCTAGGTAGGAGGGTTGAAAACTAATTGTATATAGAGAAACCATGCCCTATCCCATATGAGGGTTCCACTCTATAGATATTTAAAAGACCGTGTCTCGACCTAGATGGTGGGTGCCACTCCAAATCCCATTGTGATCTTACTTAATCAATTACACCATCGAACATCACCTAAATGTGAATCATTCTCAAAATATCTCACATCATATATCAAAGACACTACACAGGTAAAAATAAAGTTTTATATGAAAAAACACTCTAGATAGGATAATCACATGCCCAATATGAGACCAAATTATGGGGATAGGAGAGATTGGTGGTTTTTAAAAAGCAAATTAAGGGTACATAACATGTAAGGGAACCCACATGGTGTGTTTTCCTACTCCATCTCTTGGACATGTTCCTATAGGAACATGAATCTTTTCTCATATAGCCATACATAGAATGTAGGTGGAAAAAAATCATGCCTTCTCAGCCTGAGTTTCTTCCCATATTACCTATTTATTTCTATATATCCAAACCATGCCCATGTACTTCGGAACATGGTGTTTTACTGGACATGCCTATGTTTATGTACTCCTAGTGTATGCACTGGTTCTCCAGAACAAGGTCACATGGTGTGTGGTGTTCTCAAACCATGTGTGATACTTACAATCTCTGAAAACCTTAGCCTACATAGCTGAGGACCCACATGATATGTGTTTTCAAACTACATTTTGTGTAGTCTTGATTTTCATTGAATATGAGATCCATTCTGTAGATCCCAGACCTATGAAATTTTCTTCAAATATTGACTCTGAGCCATCTAAAAATGAATAATCATGCTCTAGATGAAGATTTTGGCTATTTATTGGTCCAAATTTGAATTATTATTCTTCCCAGTGGTTCAACATACACACCCTGTGCCTCCAGGGATTCCCATGATATGTTTTTTTAGTTTCAAATATAAAATATATGAAACATATGTTTCACCTTGTTATTCGTCCCTTCTCACCCCTAAATTTTTAATTTGACCATGGCATGTGGTTTTCCCATGAATCCGAGGGTTTGATTAGTCTTGATACTACCCGATAACATCGAGGAATGTTCCCATAGGCCAATTATTAAGAACACATTGAACATGTGGGATAAAAGTGCCAAAACAAAGGTTTAATGATCGTTTGGAAATATTTCCTGTCCAATGAATACAAAAAGGTATATATTGGGTGCAAAAACTTAATTATAATATAATTTTAGTTCACAGGTGTGTGAAATGGATCAAAAAGAACACATATTAAGAAGTAATATGATCATGATTAATAAATTAAAACTATAAGGGAAGAAACCATGAGTTAAAGAGTTCTACTTGGATATTGGATAATTCTTTGTCAAATAATTCCCCCAACAATGATGGAGAGGGGTCGTTGCATTCACAACATCTCCATTTTCTTCAATATGGAGTCTCATCACTGTTGGATCTTGATTATCCAATGGGAAGAGGAAGAAGATGGTATCAATTATCTAATATGAAAGTAGAAAAATCTAGAGAAATTATTATAATGGTTTACTTATAGATTAATCATTTAAGTTAGATTAATTATTTAATTAATTTAATCAATTTTATATTCCACTAAATGTTCAACCAAGAGTGGTTTTTATTTGAACACCCCCCACTAACCTATTTTAAGTTGTTCCTAGAGTAAAATTTTTATTCTGAACTCAACTATGGTATCATATATTTGATATGACATGATTTTTAATATTTATCACATTTTATTTAAGAAGCATTGAAAAAAAATATATAATATTTTTAATATTTTAATAAAATTTATTTCAGGAACACTATGCTTCAAAATTTCATGTCATATATAATCCTAGATTTTAAAATATATATAGAAATATTCCAAATTCTTACAAGGAAAAAAAATGTATGTTTAAAAACATAGAATAAAAATAGATTGGTTCATGATTCAAAACTCTATATCTAGTATAATGAAGAATATAATTTTGAGTTGAATATAGAAATGGAAAAACTTAAGTATTCAGTTCTAGAGAACTTAGAAAAGCTCATTTAGTAAAATATCAATGTTGAAGAAGAAATAATATTGGTCGATGGTTTGAAAAAGAGAGGGAAATATATAGTGAAACATATTGAATATTTTAAGGAATAAGTTGTTGTAAAATGAAGAAAATTTTAAGATCATGAGAGAATCATGACTCCCAAAATGTAATCAGGAAAGGAGATCCCTTAGAGAATAGAAATGGTTGAAGTGAATTACATAAGTCCTAAAAAATATAAGAAATATTCATATCCAAATAGAATGAATTTTATAAGGATTGATAAGTGAAAAGATTTTATAAATGATGTTAGACCACAATCATCCATGCAGAGGTTGAAAATTTATTTGGGTTCCAATCATAATCATATTCATAGAGACCAAAAGGAATAACCAATGATATATAAATGAAAATGTGTAATTCACATCGTACCAAGTGTTATTACTGTATAAATATGGGTCATTACCGAGATGTATTTCCAATATGAAAAAGTAACCAAGATTCTAAGAGAAATAAATGAATCCATATATATTTAAATATTCTAGTAATAATTTTAATGGTCAATATTTTTGGTATGGAGGGTTCATGCACATGGAAAAATATCTCTCATCATCAATGTAGAGGTATTTTCCAAATATGACCAAAATTGGTTGCAAAATGTTTCATAAGGAATCATTGATTGAGCTTAGAAAAACTTATTTGTATCATTACAAGATGAAGTTGGTTTACAACACTCTAAGGATGATTACGATTACCATTAAACCTAAAGTATAAAGTGAAATATGTGGAATAAAAATAAAATGTTTTAGTATGAGGTGATTGTTGATATTTCTTTCAAAGAATTATGTCACATGTGGTAATGGATCACAGATTGTGGATGAACCCCCCCATATAATAAAAAATAAGGATTTTGTTATAGGAATTAGGAATGACAAGGAAGGTGTCATTATATTTTGTAATGATGAAGGCCTAAGGGTTAATATCTCAAAAATTCAAAGTTTAGAGCCATGTTTGGAAATTAAGTATTGATTTTTTATGGTTTTTGTCACAAATTTCTCAGTGTCAATCAAATATGTGACTTATAACATGATATTAGCTATACCAAGATGTTGTGTATCACCACCGGAAAATAAGGTGATATTGTTTTATAGATAAATTGAATGAAGGGGAGTCTCTAGGTTATAAATAGAGAATAAGGTATATTATTTCTATACAACGAATAAGAAAATTGGTTGTGGCATAAAAAACATCACCATTAGTCATAACCATCCTTAGATGATGTAGGAAAATGAGATAGAGCTTGAGATCTCCCTAGGCTATAATATGATAATACTCAAACAAGGGGTTCTTGTTAATAAGGGAAGATCATTTGAAAGATATTAAAGGAAAAATAACAGAAGTCAAAAAAATGTTCTTGAATTTGTGAATGATGATGTTTTTGGACCTATATCACAATGACTCATTGATAGGAAGAGATATTTTGTTCTTTTTTATAGATTATTTCATAAGGGTGGCATGGATATTTTCAATTGACCACTAGTGTGAGGTGTTCAGCTGCATAATAAAATATCATAGGGAAGCTTACATAATTCTTCGATATGAAATTTTTATGCGTAGGATAGAAAATGATACAATTTTATAAATTTCCAAGTGTAGGATTGTCTCAAGAAATATGGGACAACGCTCCATGTTTCCTAAGTGAGAACTCTATAGTAAAATGGAGCAGTTAAAAGGATAAATAAATTAATAAACAACATGGATAGAATAATTCTTACTAAAAAGGACATTTTAGAGAAATTTTTGAATGAATCAGTATTTACATTGGTATATATTTCCAATAGAGACATACTATGCCCAAAATAAAAGAAGACCCCATGCAAGCTATGAAATTGAAAGAATCCAATATTTAAATATGTTTTAATCATTATAAGTAAGTTATTTATTCTCAATATAGATAATTATATAAAGTTTTAATCCTATTGAGATGAGGTTATATTCCCTTGGAACAATATAAAAAGAAAATCATAAAAATTATTCATTAAGATGATATAAAAGGTGGTTGAAAAAATGACATCACTATAATTGAAAATGAATAAAATCTTAAAAAACAGTGGATATTTTCATGATGATAGTGATGGGTAGGTATCAATTAAATGGTGGAAATAATTGGAAAATAATGAATTAAAATAAGATATAGATGTTTAATAGGATTAATTCATACCTATATCTATAAAAAATATAAAGAGTTGAGTCGAAATTGATAGATATAACATCATTGATGATCAGACAGTGTGAGTTCTAAAAAAGAGAATTAATTCTATATATTAAACCTCCATTATATCTCATGTAGAGATAAAATTATTTGAAGAAGAATCTGGGGATGAAAATGGTGTTCATTATATTAACAAACATATTGGCCAAATTAGAAAGAACCAAACATGGAATATTATTTCAAATCATCATATAATAATGTCTTTGAGACCAAATGGTTCTTATAAAACAAAATAAATGAATACAACAGGGTAATTTGATAAAAATAATGGATAGAGTGAATGGGAAAATCACATATCAAGGGAATCAATGATGATTAATCCTTTAACCTATTTATAGTCTGGGGACTATTCATACATTATTATTCATAATAGTATAATAAAAATTCCATGTTTTATAGATGGACCAAAATTTAGAGTTTCTGAATGGGTTCTTAGAAGAAGAAATGTATATCGAGTAACTAGATGGTTTATTCGTTCATGATGATAACAAAGAAAGTTTCTATTGAAAATGTAGTTAGATGAATTGAATCAAGCACCACGATCTTAGTATTCACAACATGATTAGTATTTGAAGAACATTGGTTACCAATGTGGCAGAGTTGATTACGATATATATATTAAAATGATAACAATAAAATAATTATGGTGTTGGTGTTTGTTTATGACATAATATATGATGGATCAAATTATTTATAATGAAAAAAGTTTGAAAAATTCATAACATGTAATTTAAAAATATCAATGAATGGGGTTCTAATGTTTTTCATTGACCTATAAGTGATCCCGAGAAGTAATGAAACATTTATTTCTCAATCCAAATATATGATGGTGTTTTTGAGAAGATTTGGAATGGATACTTCAAGGGATATGTAAAATTCAGTTGAAACCTTGATGAAACAATAATGAAATAATGAAGATAAATCAATCAATGTCACAAAATAAAGGCACATAGTTGGGAAAAATTTATACTTAATGGTGATATGACCAGATATTTTTTCCCAATTTTTCATGGTATCGATGTAATACCAAGGAAATCCATGTACTTAATGTGAAAATAATACTTCAGTATATCAAAATAATGTAATATTTTAGTGTATTGCACAATAAAAAGTGTTAGAAAGGGTAATTAATTTATAAATATGTTGATTATACCGACTTAATAGATCATAGGAAATCAATGTCAGGTGGTGCTTTCTATATTTCTGGATTGATTATTTATTGGATAATAATGAAATAATATTTCATTTCTTTGAGAACTTTAAAATATTAATATAATATGGCTACTCATATTTTTCTGTGTTTATTATAGATGAAGTAGTACTATAGAGGTAGTGGAGTTCAAGTGAAGTCTCCGATAAAAATATTTTTCATCAATTTAAATGATATAAATCATTAAAAAACCCTATCCATCACTTATAGATATTAAATATTCAAATAAAGGATATTTTTATAAAGGAGAAGGTAGAGAATGGACTTATAAAGTTATATTACATTCCTATAAGAATATAGGTTGAAGAAATTATAATTATGTTCTTACCCAAAGATGAATTTCAACATCAATGACTGGATCTTTGTGTTCAATTGACTCTCCACACTAGAATAAGTGTGGAAGGAAAACCCCTACTTTCTGAGCTATGAGGTAATATTGCCTATGTGTTGATATTTTTTCATTACCTTGTTGTAGACCTCAAAGGAGATATCTTTGGGTTGATTGAAAAAGTGGGAGAAATTATGTTTATAAAAGTAGGAGAAACAAAGAAGGGGGAGTAGAAAAATGATGTGGAAATGAAAGAACGAGATCATATAAACATTGGTTTTTTTAAATATAATAATGATGGATATTTTCATTCATTGTTAATATTTCATGATAGCAAACCAATGACGTTCATGATGAATGAAGCATCCATTTGGGATTAAAGAGTTGGTCTTACCAATTTTCATCATTCTTCTTGAGATATAATGATATATTTTTTCTATAAAGGTAGAAATCCATGAATGGGTCTTTTGAGAAATAATTGATTCATTGAGGAAAATTGTATTCAAATCTTATTTCCCACACCGATCATGGATTATATGGGATTACTGTATGTGTTGAATAAATCATTGTTCATTTTTTGTATACATAAGATGTGATTTGTGGTTTAATATAGAGGAGTGATTTTTTTTCTTCACAAATATGGAATCATAAGTATTAAATTAGAATTTAAGGGTTAATTGTTATCAATAAACCCATAGGGGGATATTTTCAATCAGAAATACCTCAAAGTGACTGCATGATATTTTTGGGTTGGTTATAGTTGTTGAAAAATAGGCTGAGGGGGTTGGTATTGAAATTATAGTTTTATTGTTGACATGGTATTTTAAAAAATATCTAAGATATAGGTTTTTAATCTCTATAAGTGTTTCATAATGTTGCATGTACTAGGTTGGGACATTTTCTACTATTTTCCAAAATATTTGTGGATAAAAGTTGGATAATGGGAGAAGTTTTCTTGAATGATGGAATATCATAATTTCCCCATTAAAATATTGAAAACTTATGAAATTTATGAAATATTGGATGATTTGAAATCATTTTTCATGAAGGTGTTAATTTTCATAAAGACAAAACGTTATTCAAAGACACCATGTTTTTCATAAGCATAAATGAATACAAAATATGCCAAGATTTTTTTTCAAATAATTGGAGTTTTATGAAAATAATAAATAGTTTCATGAAATTTTGTGGTGATAAATAATGTTTTGTGAAGGGTAAAAACATCTACAAATAGGCTATTATACCCTCCTTTGAAAATATGAAGCCTTATTGAAGGTCTAAAATCTTTGAATTCACAAAAATAATTCATAATGTGTTTTATTGCATAAATAATTAATAAGAATAGTTCTTTCATGAAGAAAAAACATTTTTAAATCTATCCAAGGTAGTTTCATGAAAGTTTAGAGAGCTTCATGAAAGGTAGGTAGCTTCATGTAAAAATAAAAGTTTCATGAAGAATGGGAATGCTTTATAAAATTCGTATAGGGATTCCTTGAAATTGAATCTTATATGAACTAAAAGGAATTTCCTAGAAATCCTATAATAATGTGGTCTTTATAAAGTTGTTGAAATTTTATCTTCCTGACACACAAAATACAGTGTATACAATATTTATTCAAGTTACCAACAAAATTATATTTTATAGGAGTTGTAAACACAGTCTAATTTATAGAATAGTGAGATTTTTAATTTTAATTAATATTGAACTAGAAGTGACAATGAGTCCCCAAATTACATGTAAAATCTAAGTTTTTTAGTGGATCTTGGTACATTAATAAAACTTTAGTGCTTTCTTCTTATTCATAGACTAACATAGGTGAACCATGTAAAATTACTTTTATTGTGTATGTTTTCATTTCTTCTAATAAATTTATATGTGAAGGGCAGAGAAGAGCGTTTTTTATTCATGATACAAGATCCATATAGGGGAAGATTTTAATCTGTCATACCTCGATTCACCCCGCTCTTAAGGAATTTAACATGGTAGAACCAACACTATTCAAAGTGTGTCTATGAAGGATGTTACAATGTTGTTTCAAATTATTTTTTATTTCATATACTAATTGGGATATGGTTTCCCAAATACATAGTAATATGTCACATCCTATGATGGATACATAGTGGTTACTTAATAAGAACCTATTCTATTTGGAATTGAAATCTATGAGGGGATCATGATTGGTGATAATGATATTTGATGTCATAGTAATTTATTTTTCACTTTTCATGATGCACATGATGTTTAAATATTATTAATTATACTATATTTTAACTCTTGGCCCATATAGGTAAGAGGAAACTTAGGCATCATGATTCTACAAATATGATTCACATGCCAAATTAGCATTCTATTGTGCGATCATATTAGTAATGAGAGGTCGAACTATTTAATGTTGAAGAAATAAATCATATGAAATTTTCATTTATAATTTATGGATAAAATTATAAATAGTTGGATGACCATGTATTCATATTTTCCTATAATTTTAGGATGTCTTGATTCATGGTGAGATGTTCATTGATGATAGAGAAATTGTGGAACTATGTCCACAAAAGGTGCAATGAACTTAGTTGGTCAGGATAGACACATGATTTATATTATTAAATCCCATGTGATTTGTTTTAAAATAGGTTTGAATTTTTAAAATGTATACAAAAATTTATATGGTGTTTTCCTATATATACTAGAATGGAATTTTACACATCTAAAAAATGATAGTGACTCATTGGATATATATCTTTATACAATGATTGCATAATATTTGTCTAAAAATGGATATGATAACCCTTTAGTTGGGGTCTGACATGTGATTTATAATGTATGGAACACTGGATTGTGTAGTAGGAATATTTTATTCAATGGGTTTTATGAGATGAGTATATTGATTAATTCCCATGAGATATGAACTATCTGGCTCTGGATACATAGGATAGGCTAGTGACCCTCGGTTTTTACTCTGACATTAATGAATTAATGAATTATATAATTGAGGTAAACTCATTAGAGGGACTAGATCAAGGACTCATGAGTTCCATAGTGGTGGAAAGGTATGTGTGGATTCCATGAGTTTGGATCATTTTAAGAAAAGTGTTATCATGTATGTTATAAAGTAAGGTTATTCTCTAAATTTTCTTCAAACTGATCAATTTAATTCCTAGCACCTTGGGATATGAGGCCCTTGGAGTTCTAAGATATTATGACTAGTTTTGAGGGTTAGATCATATGTATGCCTAAACCAGCTATTATTTTTGTGTTTTAGGATGTAGTTAGAGCATCAAAAAACTATCATGACTAGGAAAGACACTAGATATTGGATATTCATGTGGTTGGCATCAGCATGGGTGGGGTGTAAAATATTTATAATAGAGTTTATCGGGCATTTTTTTAACGACCCTAAATTTTGAATAATATTTTTTTCCTGAAGATGTATGTTTTACTGTGTCCCATTATTTAAAACTATATAAATATATATTGAAATGTAACTATCATTTTTGTACCATTATATGGCCATGGGTCAATTATGATCAAATATCAATATGACCATTGTAAATAAAAATAATTTTAACGTTATAATTATTGTTTATAAATATAAATTAAAATGGAAAAATTAATTCATAAAGAAGAGACAACAACCTCATCCATTAGACTCGGGTCATACGAAGCTCATTTTTTAGAGCCTAAAAAGGAGGCAGCATTATTGGGATTTACTCTTGATGAATCCCAAGAAGATCTTCAACATGTTAATCTTGAACAAAATCACCCACGGGATAAGTAAAAGTAAATAAATATTACCACCTGGGAAATGTTATCTGAGCCACCCCAAGTGTCTGACAGAATCACACACATTACCCTTAGGTCTTACGTGGGTGTTATAAGAGTTTATGTAACAAGGTATTAGTTATTTATTGTGTAATACCTTTTTATAAATGAAAATTCATATTACATCAATTCCTTTATAAGTATAGTTTTTCTTAAAAACATAATGAATTAGATAAATTTATTTTTTTGGGTAAATTGATACTTTTTAAAAATATATAAATCATTATATAAAACTAGGGTTTTATCAATATTTCTATTATAACAGTTTTATAAGAACACTCCTTTTAATTAAAAGTAATGATTATATTTATGCCTTATTGTTTTTAATCTATAAATGATTAAGTATTTGTTTTTAATTAATTAATTAATTTTGATAAATTAATGAATTTTAGGAATAAATAATATTTTAATAAAATAAAATTATTATATAATTTTTATTAAATATAAATGATCATATAATTTTAATGAATTCAAATGTATCTTTTATTGAGGTTTAGAAACTATTTTTGTCAAAACACATCAATTTTCAATAAATGAGAGTTTTTATTTTAAAAGTTTAAATTAATATATTTAGATAATTATTTAGATAAAATAAATATTACTTTTTCAATCAATATTTTAAATTTATCCAATGGTATTTTTTTTTATAATTTTCTCAGATAGTCAAATTTTTGGGTAAACATTAAATACCTAGTAAATATATGATGTGTTCTATGACACCATAATGACTTAATAGTAATGTTATAAAATACTATAAATGATATATTCTGAAAACATATGTTTTACCTTTATAATAATTTGATTTGTGATTTGACTGATTAATTTTATAATGTCATAATGGAACCTCCAAGACTTATAAAATATTTTAAAATTTTAAAATTATTTCCTTGAGAGTTTGACTCATATCCACATAAGAAAGCCTAAAATTTTAATATTTTCTGAGTTTGGAATTTCAAAATATTGTATACAAATCCCCTTTGTCCAAAACAATGGTAAAAACCATGGTATGGTTTTTGGTTTTGATTAGTTTAATGTATAGTGTCCAAAACCCAAATAATAAAGAATTTCCACTCATTTCCTATATATATCAACAAAAATTCCCATTAATATTCACTCATACCATTTTTTGATCTACAAACCTCTGGAACATACTCCCTAGATTCCTCAAAAGGTGTCCCCAAGCTCCCAAGAAGCCTCTCTCAAGCCTTTGGTATCACACTTCCATGTAAGGGATTCTTACTTTCCTATCCTCCTATCAAATTCATGCATATTATTTCAAATTAGTTCTTGTAATTTTGAATGGTTATAATGCCTTTATTTATTAATATTTCATTTAACTTCCATTTGATTTTATTTTAATGATTTATTATTTACACTCCCTCATTTTTTTCCTTACCTAAGCCATTACTATGCCAAAATTTCACAAGGGATCTTCTACCCTCCTCTTCTATCATGAATTATTTTAATGTAATGTCTTTTAATATCTTTTATTTATATGTAGTAACTTGTTTCTACATATACTCCTTACTTCCCATTTTATTTATAAATTATTATTTCTCCTTTAACTCAAAATATCCCTCTTGTGAACCCTTATGTACACCCGTTGCCTGCCAAGTTTTCGAAAGGGATTACTTTATTTATCATTTTTTCCAAGTTTCATTATGTTGTTATAAACATTTATTATCAATGAAAAATGTTAGAGTATATTTCTCACCTCCCTAATACTTCCCTAATTTTGTTTGAATGATTAGATACCTCTTTATCTATCATTAATCACTCCCATGTACACCCATTATGATGCCGAAATTTTGTAAGAGTTATTACATTTATCTTCATTATTCACACTTATTTATTATTTCACACCTTCTATTTACAAATTCCATGGGTTTGGAAATGTATATATATGAAACCAATACTTTCAATTTCATGTACATATGATGAGAGACCCCTTTCTCTCTCATCAGTAATTTTTATGAATTTTTATGTCACACCATTAGGCTGCCGAAATTGCATTGCCATTTTCCATATCAAAATCATCTTGTAGTGAATACCATACCCATTTATCTATCAAGGATATTAAAATTTATGAACATATACTTACTGAATATATATTTTCATGTATTTATTCCACATTCCATTGTCGTGGAATAAATGACGATGATAAATGATTCCTTGTTATATGATCCATGTGGCACACCTATGCATGGAATGAAATTTTTATAAAGGGTGATCCCTCATAGTGATCGGATGCATTTGGTAATGTTTTGTATCATGATACTCTATTTTCAATGATGTTTCAATCAATATAATTCATTACAATTTAGGGTTTACTCATGCTACTTTATATGCAATGAGGGTTTACTCATGCTAATTCATGTGCAATGCAGATTTACTCATGATAATTTATGTAAAACGAGGGTTTAACCATGATAATACATCTGAAATGAGCCTTGTATCTTGAAAATACCATGTTTTATGTTGTTTCCAAATTTCCATGTAATGATAATCATGTTATATCACACCTTTATATTCATGTTTTTATTTTTATCCATTTATTTTCCTATTTCCTAACATGTACTGTATTCTTCAGGTTATGCCTTGTTTACACTCTTACTGGTATTTATAGCTCACACTTTTCTTATGTATGTCCTCAGGTTAAACCATACAATTCTAAGTACAAAGGAATTTCGTGGTCATGTAAAAGAAGTTTTCAATAAAGATGTTTTATTTTTATGTCTTAAATTGTTATATAATGTCAATAATTTCCCAAGATACTAGACCAATCGATCCTAAGATTTTTATTAAGTGCAAGCTTATTTAATAAATCATGTATAAATATGTAATAAAGAGAAGGGTTGTTATAGATGGTATCACATGACAGGTTTATTTATTATTTGGAATAGGATTTTAAAACCCTAGTGAAAGCCTTAAGTAAAATGCTAAGTATAAGAAAAACATCCCTAAATTTTGGTTAGTATAGAGTAAGTGATTTATCAAGTAAATACATCCTTGTATGGATAAAAACAAGTAGATATGGCTCTGGATCATATGTATCTAGGGGTAAAACCCAAAAAAACCACTCTAAACTAGACCTGAATAGGAACTGTTGCATGAAAATAGGCCTTGCTGCACACTTGGTTCGACATTCCCAGGGGATATGCATAAGTAAATTCATAATCTTAGTATGAACCCTTATTAGTGGAAAAAAACCCATAAGAATATATGTTATGTAATAGATCTTGGATAACCTAGATTGAAACATAGGGTATCAAAAGTTAGGATATAAAATAAAAGTTTATCCTTCTATGTCTGATGTTTTCTTTTTTACTTGCTTATTAGCTAAGTATTAAAACCCACTATTTGTATTTTATTTTTCTTATTTAAAACATTGAAGGAGTAATATCATGAAAAACTCTTCAATCTCTTCCTGAATAACTACCTGGAGACATTATCCTGGAGTCATTATCAAATGACTTTGAAACTTTTTCAAATATCAAAGTTATATGAAAACATCTTTATGAGGATTCCAATACTTATAGAATTTCACAATTATTTATAAGATTAGGAATCATCCATTAAAGAATCATGCACTCCAAAATTTTATACCATGAAATGTATGGTAGGTACCATTAGGTTCTTTTCAAATTTGTGTCTTTATTTCAAAATTATGAACTACTAAATGATTTTCTAGAAGCTGCAAAATAGGGTAACCTCCGAACAGTCTATATGTATCAAATTATAGATTTCTTTCTTTGGGGAAGCACCAAAACTGATTTACCAAAACCCATTTTTGAAATATTTAAATATGATCCATTAATACATTTTTATATAAAACAATTTTAAGAGGGAATTTAAAAATTATACATAAGAAATAACTTTTAGTGACTAATCATTGCTTCCATCAGTATGATCCAAGACGCTTGAGGTGTTTTTGGGTAAAAGAAGTAGATGATTTTGGAAACTTCCCGAGGTACCATTGTGAGGCATGGACCATTTATATTGAAAAGATATGATAAAAGGAATGACTGAAGACCTTATTAAATATATAAAGGAGAAGTAACCTCACCTATTTTTTACTTCGTATGTAAAATGAAATTTAGCAGGTGAAATTTATTTAGGGGGGGAGAGTGTAACGACCTAAAATTTTGAGTAATATTTTGTTCCTTGAAAATGTATGTTTATCTCTGTCCCATTATTTAAAAATATATGAATATATATTGAAATGTAACTATCTGTTGTTGACCATCATATGACCATGGTTCAATTATGATCCAAGATCAATATGACCATTGGAAACAATAATAATTCTAATGTTATAATTATTGTTTATAAATAGAAATGAAGATGGAAAAATTAATTCATAAAGAAGAGTTGATGGCCTCCTCAAGTAAACTAAGGACATATCAAGATCATTTCTAGGATCTCGGAAAGGAGGTAGCATCACTAGGATTCACTGTGGACCAAGCCCAAAGCAAGATTCAACATGTTAATCTTAAACAGAATCACCTACAGGATACGTACAAGTTAATAGAGATTACCACTCGAGCGATGTTATCTGAGCCACCCCAAGAGTCTTTCACCATCACTCACCTTACCCATAAGTCTTATGTGGGTTTTATAAGGGGTTACATAACAAGGAATTAGTTATTTATTCTTTAATCCCTTTTTATAAATAAAAAGTCTTATTCAATCAATTTCTTTATGAGAATAGTTTTTTCTTAAAAATATAATGAATGTGATAAAATGATTTTTTGGGTAAAATGGTACTTTTTAGAAATATGGAAATTATTATATTAAAATGAGGTTTTATTAATATTGTTATTAAAATAGTTTTATAAGAACAATCCTTTTAATTATAAGTAATGATTATATTTATTCCTTATTGAATTTACTCTATAAATGATTAAGTATTCAGTTTGATAAGAAATATATTTTCATATGATAAAAATGAAATTTTATTTTTCATTAAATAATTTAGTTTGATGATTTAATGATTTATTGGAATAAATAATATTTTATTAAAATATATTTATTATATATTTTTTATTAAATATAAATGATCATAAAATTTTTATGAAGTAAAATGTAACTTTTATTAATGTTTGGAAAATATTTTTGTCAAAACTCATCAATTTCAATAAATGAATATTTTTATTTTAAAAGTAAAAATTCATATGTTTATAAAATTATCTAGATAAAATAAATATTATATTTTTAATCCAAATGTCAAAATTATCCAATAGATAATTTTTCATATATTTCTGTGACAGTCGAATTTTTGGGTAAAAACTAAATACCTAATAAATATATAATATGTTTTACGAAATCATAATGACCCAATAGTTATGAAATAAAATACTATAAAAATGGTTATTGGGCCATTATATGTTTTCCTTTTAAAATATTATTTTTTTATATTTGTTTTATTAATTTTATAATTCCTTAGTGGACCCTCCGAAACATCTAAAATATTTTATCATTTTAAAATAATTTCCCTGAGAGTGTGACTCACCTCCACAAAAGAAAGCCTAATATTTTAATATGTTCCGAACATGATCTTATAAAATATTTTATACCAATCTCTTTGGTAGAAACCATGTTGAAAACCCATTGGTTGGTTTGTGATTTTGATTAGTTTAATGTGTAGTGTCCAAAACCTAAATAATAATGAATTCCCTCTCATTTCCTCTATAAACCCACCCAACCTCCCATTCCGCATCACTAAAACCATTTTAAGATTGACTAACCTCTTCCCAATAATCCCTAGAGTCCTCCAATAGTGACCCATTCTCCCATGAATCCTCTCCCAATCCTTTGGGATCACACTTCCAAGCAAGGGATCCTCACGTTACTCTCCTCCTTTCAAATTCATTTATCTTATTCGAAATTAGTTTTTTTTAATTTTGAATGGTTATAATTTCATTATTTTTTAATAATTATATTAATTTCCATTTGATTCTATTTTAATTATGGATTATATATCCTCCCGCATTTGGACCCTTACCCAAGCCATTACTATGCCAATATTTCATAAGGTATCTTTCATCCTCCTATTTTATCAAGCATTCTTTTGATGTTTTGTCTTTTAATTTATTTTATTTCTATGTCTTTATTTGTTACTAAATATCCTAATACCTTAAAATTTTATATATAAATTATTATATTCCATTTCAATATCCTTTATCCCTCTTAGGAACTCAAATGTACACCTGTTACCATGCTAAATTTTCGTACGGGATTCATTCATTTGTTATTTTTGTCAATGTTTCTTAATGTTGTTATAACATTGTATTTTAAATTTGAAATGTTATGGTATGATTTATCACCTCTCTCATACTTCACCCATGATTTTTTGATGATGATATAACTATTTCTCTCTCATTAATCGCTTCCATATACACCCATTATCATGCCAATATTTCGTAAGAGTTATTCAATTTCTCTTTATTATTCATGTTTATTTATTATGATACACATTCTTTTTACAAATTACTTGTGTTGGGAAATTTTTCTATATGACCCTTTACTTTAAATTTCATTTACATATGATGAGATACCCACTTTCTCTATTCTCAATTATTTTTATGATTTTTTATGTCATGCCATTAGGCTATCAAAATTACACCGCAAATTTCCATTTCAAAATCATCATGTAGTGAATACCATGCTCATTTCTCTATCAGGGGTATTAACCATTATTCACATATACTTATTAATTATAAATTTTAATTTGTGTATTGCAATTTTCTTTATCTAGGAATAGATGATGATGTTGAATGATTCCATGTTATATGATCCATGTGGCACAATTTTGCATAAAGTGAAATGTGTATAAAGGGTGTGCCCTGATAGAACTCTAATGAATTGGGTAATGTTTAGTATCATGATAATCCATGTGAAATGAGGGTTTAATCATGCTAATTCATGTGCAATGAGGGTTTACTCTGGCTAATTCATGTGCAATGAGGGTTTACTCATGCTAATTCATGTGAAATATGGGATTACTAATGAAAATTGATGTGAAATGAGGGTTTATTAATTCTAATCCATGTGTAATGAGCCTTTTATCATGATAAAATCATGTTGTTTGTTGTTTACACATTTTTATGTTTTGATAATAATGCTATATTATTTCTTTATGTTCATGTTTCTCTTATCATCCATTGATATGCCTATTTCCAAACATGTACTGTATTCATCATGTTATTCCTTGTTTACTCCCTTACTCGTCTTTACAACTGACCCTTTTCTTATCTATATCCTTAGGTTATCCCATACAATTCAATGTATGAATGAATGTTATGGTCATGTAAAAGAAGTTTTCAATAAATATTTTTTAAATTTATGTCTTAAATTTCCATATAATGTTTTTAATTTCCCCAAACACAAGACCTCTCGATCCTAAATGTTTTCTTAAGTGATAGTTTATATAATAAATCATATTTAAATATGTTATAAAGATAAGGGGTTTTATATTTTTTTCATGATGGATTGATATTCTGTGGGGAATAATCAACATTTTTTGCTAATGTGTGACTCCTGGGATCATTTTTTTTGTACGAGTGACCCTGTAATATGGGAGTGTAATTCGCCTGTGCATAAATGATTTTTTGGTAGTATATTCTCATTAATCATAATTATTGATGAATTTCAAAGTCAATTATTACATTGATCAATCTTGGGACCAATGGTTTTTAGTTTTTTTTTGTGTTCTCCTTAGTCTAGGAATTTAATGAGTGTGGATCAAGTGGAGTGACATGCATTAAATTTTGATTGAACCTATTGAGATGAAACTTGAGGAGTGGTATAAGTAATGAAATATAGTTGGGATTAAACTAGTGGTTTTTTTGTGGTGGATACCATCATCTCAAAAAAATTATGGAGGCTTTCATAGATTATGTTTCCAAAAGATAATAACGTGTAACAAAACATTTTTGTGTGTTTGAGCTCAAGAACGAGAGAGAAAACCATGTCTAGCTATTATGTTGGATGATGAGTGATATATGGTATGTGGAGGTTGAAAATCCAATCATGTGATGAACCCATAAGGATACTAATATGGAATATAGATTTATATCATTTCTGGTTGTGATGAAACTCATGATATATGGGTCTTGGAGGTTTGTGATTAGTCATTTGAGGATTGTTTTGAAATATTAATGATGGTGAGAAAATAAATGTGAATAAATCTAGATTTCTTGATGAATATAGATTTTAAATTCAGATATGAAATGTGATAAATTATAAGCATTTTCCTCATGCCTAAAATGAGTTTTAGGTAATTTAAGAGATTGTAAGTTGGTGCAACATTGGTGCTCACAATAGCAAACGATAGCTAGTTTTGGCCGGTTGTGGATTTGATTTTGGATTTTCACTGGAAGTTAGGTACAAACTTTAGTGGGTATATTTGAGTGATAAGATTAACATCTTAGAGTATAGGCATTTTTATCATTTAATTTTGATGTGCAGTGGTGGATAATGTTGAGGTTCTTTCAAATTGTTCTACCACAAGTGGTCCATAATGTCATTTTATTTATAATTATATGTTGGGAGTTGAAAACCATATCGAATGAATCATTTTTAATATGGAACATATATTCATTTAATTACCCCAACCCTAGTATCCTAGAGCTAGTGTCTCACTTTATTACCTGTTCATAGTTAAAAGATTCCAATCCTAAAGAACTTAATAGTTTAGTAGTTTTGAAAAAATTTATTATATTTATAGTACCCATATTACATTTGAAAAAAATAAAACATAATATATATCAAAATATAAAAAATTGCATCCTTTAAACTCATTAAAATATCTCTTCTTTATAACTTGGGGAAAGGAAACCAATAAGGGTGAGATTAAATTCCTAATAAGGGTTAAGTATAATGGAAGCTACCATGAATTAATAATGAAAAATCAATATTAAAAGGTAAAAATATGAAGGAATAGGCCATTTAAATAACTATATAAGCTATAATCAATATAGAAAGGTAAATAACTAAAAACACATGACATTTAATCAATAAGATGAGAATTAAATTCATCCATATATTTTTTCATAATGAAAATATCCTGAATAATAATAACTGGATTTTGAAGGTAGGAAATGATTAATTATTGGATGTCATGTTAACTTGGAGCATGATACCTTTACCATAAAGATATATTGACAAGATTGTTTAAAACTATAGGGTAAAACTCATCTAATTTGGACAACTAATTCATCCCATGATACTATCGATGCTTCAAGTTATTATCCACAACTGAGACCCACCCATGACTGTAGTTCTAAATAATTTCTCATATAAAAAATAATCAATTTATCAAAGTTCCTTATCATAAAATATTTATATTGAGTAAAGAATATAGATTTATCAATATTTCCCCATCTAATAAAATAAATTTCAATGTTAACACTCTATGTAAAGAAATTCTGGTTTAGGTTATAATCCTATCCATCACACAATAATATTAATATTTAATATAAATTTAATTTATAATGAAAAATTAAAATAATAATTTGATTGTTTTAAGATAAATTTAACAATCACGAAAGAAAGTGGTATTTCTCATTAACTTATATCACATGCTAATTTTCAAATAAAATACACTAGGATGAAATAATTTAAATTTAAACATAAATATAAATAATAATTAAGTATTCATGATATTACATGTTAAAATGGTATTATATGCACCACAAATATGTTAATTGGTGAATAATAAGAAACAATTCTTAATAGAATATAAATTGAGAAGAAATCTGTTACAGAATTTTTTTCTTTTTCATCAAAATTTAATTAAACTCCATTAAAATGGGTTTATACATGTTATTAAAATATAAAAGAACAATATTAGTATTTATAGTATTATATATTATCCTTTAATAACATCTCATACACTGTCTATTAATAATCTGTCATTATTTTTTTGGTTTCGGATGTTAATTGCCTTGTTTTTAGTGTATGTTTTGACTTGTTATTTTCTTCCCTCTTACACTGATCATGATTTAAAGACCTCTATAATGTAAAACATTATTTTAATATCATATAAATTAAGTGTATATTTATTTAATGTAATGTATGTTATTTGGTGATCAGAAATGAAATAGACCATTCGTGGGGACCGTAGTCCGTATGTACGAATGAACATTATTTCCATTTTATTTTATTATTTAAAGAAAGAAAATTAAATTATATATATGTTTATTATAATTCCAATATCATAATTATTTAAAATATATCACATATTTTTGTTATGACTATGATTAATACATTCCATGTAACGTGGGTACGAATCACATCACTTTGTGAGGTGTTAGTCCGCCGTACATACAAATGTTGTTATTGTATTCCCCTAAAATGAAAATCAAGATTTTAAGTGTTGTACAATAATTAATGAAGAAAAAAGGAATCATAAATATTATAAATAACATATATAAATTTTATTTCCATCATTACTTCCAACCTTGATAGGTGGTAATGGAAAGAACAAACGACATCAGTTCATGAGGCGGTAGTCCTCCTTACCCACGAATGATGATTTTTCAACCCATTTGA
Organism: Viscum album; assembly: GCA_963277665.1. Classification (NCBI taxonomy): domain Eukaryota; kingdom Viridiplantae; phylum Streptophyta; class Magnoliopsida; order Santalales; family Viscaceae; genus Viscum; species Viscum album. The sequence goes on from OY728141.1 coordinate 347,641,382, forward strand.
TGAAGTGGGTGTTGGTTCTGGTAGTAATATTAAAATTAATTTTTTTAGTAAATTTAATATACTTATATTGTTATATAATAGTGTTATAATAATAATTTAAGGAGGTTGAGAAGGAAATAAAATAAAGACACATTTAGAAAAACAATAGCTATTCTTTGGGTATCCTCCTTGGGTTTTCATTATTTCCTTCCTGGTTTGTATTAATTCTCAATATAAGGCTTATATAATTAGGTAAGTGAGTTTTTAAATTTAATTTAGTAGGGTTTTGATGATTAATATGGCTTGGTAGTTGTGAATAAGTGAGAAGAGTGAGTGCACTTTTATTTTGGAGGAGGTGTGACATTCTTATAAATACTAAAAAGAAAACATTATTGGGATATCTCCCTTTCCTAATGTGACTAAAATAATGATAAATATTTGATAAATATAGTGTATATGGTTGCTATATATTCATAAAAATCTGTTTGTACATGTTTTTGATCATTTCCAGACCTTATCTTTTAATATTCACCATTATGTGAACTCATTTTTACCTTAATCATTGTCATTAAAATTGTCTATTTTCACCAATAAATTATGTAAAAAATTATGTTTAGATTATTAGATGTTATAAATTATTCTTATTCAAATTATAAAATATATTCTTTCAAATAAAACTCACCTAAGTGGTATAGTTTAGTTCAAAATTTTTCCCACAAACATGATGAAAAAGCGGGGTTTTATGTTGAAAATGTTCTAAAGCCAGAAATATGTTTTTATATAAATTCCCTATAAAATTGATTAAAATGACCTAAATTGTTTTAAAATATTTATAATTTATCTAATTTAACTTTAAAACTAATTTAATATATAATTTATGATTAATAATTATTTATTTTAAAACTCAATTTGAAATTAAACTATGCAATTTACACTATTTATCTCAAAATGAAACTTCTTAGAAAAATTCCAAAAGTTCACCATAAGATAATTTTGAATTTAATATTTTAAAAATTATGTTTTTTAAATATAATTTATAAATGTTTCAAAATTTATTTTGGAAACAAGTTTTCTATTTAAAGGTAGCTAAATTGCTTATGGAAAAAATACAGCTTTTTATGTGTAAATATGATTTGTTCTTATCTTATGCCTAAAAATATATTCGATGAATGTAAAAATATTTTATTGAATATATAATATATAAATTTCATTAATATTATTCACTAATATTAACTAATTTAATTTTTAAAAAGTATGTCTTTGGGAATATAAAAATTGTTCTTTGTAAAAACATTTCCCTTATGTTCAATTGATTATAATTTTCATTTCCAAATAATTAGTAACAAATTAATTAAACTGCATAATTTATTTAATAATTTTCATAACCCCCAATTTAACTTCTAGGAGATAATTTCAAAATCAAATTATAATAAAAATATTATTTGGTAAAACTCAGTCTTCCATGTAATGTAAGATATCTAAAAAGTTGTTGTTTTGTGAAATGTAAGATAACTGGGTGTTTTCTAAATTGAAATATATAAAAATTTTAACTTATTCTAAAAGTAAAAAATATTCTGAATTTATTAGCTATAAAATTATTCAATCTGGAAAAAATAGACTCCTAAAAATATCATGGATATTACCAACTAAATAGATAATGGTATTTCTTTTTCATAATATTATCTAGTTCCCATGTCAATTCCTCCATTTTGGGATTCTAATAGAGTAACTTTAACATATTATTTTTATAATTCCTCAATACTCACTTTTTCGTATCATGAATATGTATTGGTTCTTTACCATATGATAGATCAGGTTCCAACTCTATTTCATCATAGGCGAGAACAAGTATTGGATTGGGCATGTACTTCAATAGAAAGGTTATACAGAACACATTATTCACTTTTGAGAGGTTTGGAGGAATTTACAAATGATAAGACTAAACTATAATTATTTCAATTATTTTAAGGGGTCTAATGTACCAGGAATCAGTTAAAATTTCTTAATGAACCTTATTGCATGTTTCCATGGATATAAATTCAGGAATACACAATTTCCCACTTGAATGTCCAAATATTTTCCTCGATTATCAGAACAACTCGTTTTTATACATTGAAATACTTTAATGTCATCCTTAAAAGCCTTTTTATCAAATTTTTATCTTTAGTAATTTCTGGTCCAATGAGTTTTCATTCACTAACTTCATCCCAGCAAGTTGAAGTGTGCCATCTCTAGCCATATATTACTTCATATGGAACCATTTTAATACTTGAATGGAAACTATCATTATAAGAAAACTCTAAAAATGTTAAATAATGATCTCTCATACCTTTAATGTAAAGAGATAATGATCTCAACATGAATTCCAACACTGGAATCATTATTTTAGACTTTCTATCAGTTTGAGGATGATATGTAGGGCTAAAATGAATCATATTATCATGATTCTTTTAAATACTCTTCTAAATTTTCATTTTAAAGTAGGGATGTTGATTATAAAAAATTGAAATAGGTGAAACCTGAAGTCTCACTAATTAATTAATATAGATTCATGAGAGGTTATCACAAGGAAAATATTCTCTTTTTGTATGGAAATGTGCAGATTTTGTTAGGGAAAAAAGTATAAACCATATTAAATATTTATGTCATGGATTTATTGGAAGTCCAATGAAAAATTCAATATTAATTTCATCCCATTTCCACATAGTAATAGGATGAGGATTCAAGACTCCTCTAGGAGTCTTCCTCATTGATTTAACTTGTCTAAAAAACTTTTGGAAACCTAATCAGTAATTTCCTACTTCATGTTATCCCTCTAAAAATGTTTCTTTGAATCCATACACATATTTATGATACTAGGGTTTATTGAAAAATTTTATCTATAAGTGTCAACAAAAAATTACCTTTAATTCTCATGTACATATGTGACACATAATCCGTTCCAAAATTTTAGAACACCATCTTAAAAAATGAAGTCTTCTAATTTCACATCATTCATGACATTAATTTACGTTTGAAAGCTATCATCATATAATTAAGAATTGTTTAACACATATAATAAAGATGTTATTTAATTATTTTGAAAATTTATTGATGTCTCTCCTTCCTTGGTTTCTTACATATCAATATTTTATAAATCCATGAACATAAGATCCCTCTCAATCGTCATTTGGGTCAGAACTCCAGGATCCTTCCTAATCAATGAATCTTCTACCTTATTTACATTTCAAGGTGTTAGTGTATTAAAAAATCATAATTTTTTACTAGATCAAGAAATCTCTATAGGCTCATATTGATATATTTATATTTAATGTTTTTTAGGCTATTATGATCCATGTAATTGTATAAGATTTTCCATCTCCCCTTGGACTCATCAATGGTAGAGTCACTTGACACATGAGGTATTGGTGTGAGTAATTGCCAACTTATCTATAATTGGAGCACTTGGAATCATCAATTTATTTATTCCACATATATTCTTTATAACGGTAGTTCCTACCTTTAAACATATAAAAAATTCCAAATCTCTTTAAACATTTCCCTGGTTGATTCTTTCTATAGTTCTCATAAAGTTGAAATTCATTCATTCCCTACTTATTATTCGACACATTCCATTTCTCATGATGTTCAAATTTTATCTTATTCTCTTGGTTTTCCTTGAATATGTATGATCTTGATAATTCCTTCACAATTTTTAGGGCATGTAAAACTATTTCATCATATGATTAAAAATTCTTCTAAACCAGTACACTTTAGGGTCTTCACTTATAGACTTCAAGGAAGTGGTTAATCAAGAACTATGTGTTGTCTATATAATATTTATAAAATCTAGACATCCATGTCAAGGTAGATTTATAGTTGGTAACACTTTATTATTCATAATTATTTATGTTATGAAACTTTCTCTTCATATCAATCTATTTCTCATGAGGGAAATATTTATTAATGAATTTATACTTAAAGGATGTCTATTTCATGATTTATATTTCTTCTTTCTCCCAAGTATTTTGGATCAATGACCAACATTTATCAACATAAACTTTGAGATAATACATTACACGTGGACCATTTTCCTTTCCATTTCATCCTTTGTCTATAAATATAATTTCTAGAGAGTTAATACATTTCGCACCTACAATTAAATTTAAAGACCCACTAAACGATGGGGGCTTTTATCGTATAATGAAATCCACTATCAGATAATATCATTGAAAAATAGGTTGCTCTATATGAGAAAGGTTATTTGTAATAACCTAATTATGCTACCATAATATATCCATAATTTTCACCATTCTAATACTGGCAGTATTTGCAATGACCCAATCTTTTTAAATGATATTAGTTTCCTTATAAAATATGTGTTATATTGTAACATACACAACTAAACAATATCTATTTAATAATGAAGTGAGTATAAAGTGAAATGTTTCCATTGAGATTCAACCATTTTTGGACTTTTGGTTAAATATGGATGCTGGTAAATATGACCATTGGATACTATATTTTTGGGAATTGTATTTACAATGCAATTTGAAAGTGGAAATGATAATGAATAATTAATGAAGAAAGGAGAAATGATGACCTAAACTAGCAGATTCACGCCATATAAATCCCATTAGATGGAGAATGGGATAGATGTAGCATCACTATGGTTCTCTCATGAACAATCCCAATTTGAGCTTCAACAAGTTAAGATAGAATGGAATTTCTTACGGATTATGTTCAAGTTATTGAAAATTACCACTCGAGTGATGTTAGCCGAGCCGCCCCGTGAATCTATCACAGTTGAAAAACATACACTTAAGTCATATGCGGGTGTTATAAGGTTTTATTTTTGGGTCCCTATTTACTTAATTTATAATTCCATTGTATAAATAAAATTATTATTCCATCAATTCTGTTTTAAGAATATTTTTTCTTAATAAAATTAACATTGAATTTGATAAATTATTTTTTTAGACAAAAATTTTAATTTTCAAAAAAGATATAAATATTTGTAATAAACTAAGATATTATGAATAATACTTATTTAAATAAAATAGTATAACAAAAAAATCTTATTTATATATAAATGATAAAATAGTTTTTATGTGTTATAAATTTTACTATGAATTTTCAATATGCAATTACTTTTTATAAATAAGGATTTTTATTTAAAAGTTATAATTATCATATTTAGAGAATTATTTGGATAAAATAAATATTATTTTTTTAATTATAATTCAAATATCAGGTTAGGGTGAATTTATTATAATTTTCTAAAATACTTTATTTTTTCTTGAATAGTAAAAATAGAGTTTGATTTTTCAGCCAATTTAATGACTTCATAATTATGACATAATGTGGAAATAACTAACTAAAATTAATCCTTGAAATAAATTATTTTATTTTAGTAATATCTATAATTTTAATAGAATTTTATAAATTTATAAACCTATAATTTTCTTTTCCATGTCTGAAATTGAAACTCTTACATTAAAAACATTATTTTTGTTGAAACTTTACATTTCCATGCCAAAATGTGTAATATAAAATTATGATAGAGTATTTTGGATTAAAATAAAATTAAATATGATCCAAGTGTCTAAAACCATGAGAAAATATCAAGGGAAAGATGATAGTTTTTCATTTTACCCAACTTAGGTTTCCAAGGACTATTTTTGGAAACTAATAAACAAATCCTTTACTTTTTCTATATATACCCATCCCTTTCTCCATTTACATCCACTCACAATCAATAATACATGATTATATGGTAGTTTTACTTCCAAAAGGAGTTTTTATAAGGTTTTATCAATCACTTAAGGTCCCAATCATCACATTTTATGAAGAACACTTCAATGTAAGTGAATTATCCTTGTTTTCTTTTCAATTCAAGAACCTATTTTCATTTATGTATTGAAAATACTATTGTTAATACATTATATTACCCTTTTTCATTACATTACTTCCATGTTATATTTTATTAATGAAATAACATCTCCCCCCTCTCATTTAACCCTTTTTGAAAACCATGTTTTATACCCATAATTCTTTTAAGTTTACTTCTCAAAATTCTCATCTTCCCCTAAAGAAAATAATTTTTATTTAATTTTGTGAATACCATCAACAGATTATTTTCTTAGGTTATTCACAAATATTTCAAGTTGATTTATTTTACTATCATATTAATATAAATTAAACATTTTTCTTTTTTAGGCTAAAAATGATAATATGATCATGGTTTTATGAACTTTTGAAACACAATGATTTTAATATGAAAGCCATTTATTTTATTCTCCATGGGCTATTCATGAAATGATTGATTACTATCTATCTGTATCACATGAAATTAGTACATATTAAAGGTTCACCCTATTATCTCTCCAATGAATTAGTTAAATAATTTAATCTCTAAAGATAACATGTTTTACGATTCCTTAATGAATATCCTTGATAATTTTTATGAAATGTCGGTGACAGACCTTGGTGACATGAATATAGATGTATCATTAAAAATTTATTACCAAATTTCCATATAATGATTCATTTTTTTATTACGATACTTCTATTTTTCCATTTTCCAATTCAGTTTTGATATTCCTCTGGTTCTTATTAGTATTTCTCATGGTCACATGTAAATCGTTTCCCTTGCATTCCATTACTGAGCCTTATGCTAACCCTTTACTTTGATGAAAATCCCCAGGATATAAGTTTTAGTAAATGTAATTAGGATGAACCTATGATGGGTCCTTTCAAGTGTATTATAAGATTTTTTTATGTTTTTATTTATTATTCACCTTCTTTCTAGGAATCAAAACCTTAATAAATACTCTATTTATTAATGTAATGAAAATTTATGTAATAAATAGGCTGGATTACATATTTTTTTATCAAATGGTGGCTTAATTATTATTAGAATATATGATTTGAAAACATTTTGATTAACCTTAGAGAAAATTTTATAAATGAAAAAACAACCTAATATTTTGGTGAAGTATTAATTAAGTGGTATCTGAGTAAAGAATTAAATTACCGGATATGAAAAAGTGGATTTCGATCTAGAATACATATATCTAATGGTAACACATGAAGAGAACTATTTTATCTATTCCCAAATGAAAACTGTTGAATGAAAACCGGCCATGTTTCACTCATAGTTTGACACCAATATTGGATATGTCTGTTTTATCTCATGATTATTAAGAACCATTATAAAGAAATTATAGAAAATGTAATTGTTTTCAAAGAATAATGTATTTAATAATGATGTTTTAGGACATACAAATTATTTCTGAATTTTAATATTATTAAAAGAAGTACCAATCTCACTATGATGTTAATTTTTTAAAAAATTGTGGGAAATAGGAAGAACCACATAAATGGTTTACAAAATAGACCATGTGATTATTACCCTATAATAAAAGATGTAATGGAAAAATTAATAATAATGATGAATCTAAGGACTCAATTTATGATCAATAACTTGAAACTATCCCAGATACTGGTTTCACCTTGAAGGGAATAAATTTACATTGAGTCATTTATGCATTAATGAAAACCTTCTTTCAGTTGATCTATTAACCCATTAATTTCTAAATAATAGATAATATATAAAAAAGATATTTTCAATACTCCATTATTTGGAACAAGAGAATGTCACCCTGACTATGTACCTCTTAGAGAGAGAAACTTATCAATGGTGGACTGTAAATAAAAACATAAAGACAAGAAAGAATATTTATGATATAGAATGGGATGATTTTATGGGAACCTTTTTCTAAAAATATTTTCCCCATTCTATGCGAATGAAAATAGAGAATGATTTCAGAGAGATGAATTAGGAGGATAATGAATCGTTGGGAAGCTATGAATTGAACTTTATAAGTCTTCCTCCTTACACCTATTTCTTTTTCATGAATCTTAATGGAATTGTTGATATATTATTTGGTATAATAAGACTCCATATATAGAATAATATATCTAATAGAGACTATTCTAGATATGAGGTGATAATGCGAAGTGCTATGAAAGCTGAACTGTAGTTTAGAGTATTGCTGATTTCCCATAGGTCAAATAAAAAAAAGATATCAATGAAGCCAATCTTAGGGAGGAACTTTTTTCCCAAAATAGGAGGAAATTAAGTGAAACTTACCCCATGAAACAAATTTCAGAATAATCATTTGGGGTAACTTCATACTCAAGAAAAGGAAGTGTTTCAAGTGTGGAAGATATGTATATATTTATCATGATTTTTATAGTGAGGTGAATCCTCATATTCTCACCACTAACGAAAAATGGAATATGGAGTAGGACTATATTGAATTCCAATGCTTCAAGTGTGGAATGATTGGTAAACTTTTCAATCGATATCTAAATCTGGATATAATAGAGGGTAATCACCACTAACCTCATCGTAGACTAAGAGAGAAAGGCAGTGCTTTTTTCTATCATGATGGATGAAGTTGAAGATCCAAATTATGCGATAGAAGGTACACCCATTATTATATCAAATCATGAAAATACTATATTGGATTTAGGTTAATGAATACCTTTATTTCCTTGATGTTTTCAAAGAATATAGAATAAATCCATGAATATATTAAAGTAGATTTATCATTCGAGACTCATAGAGAGAGTATCCTTGAATCAATAATGTTTATAAAATCTAGTATTCACTTTTTTGAGCACAATCTTATAACAAATATAGTTTTCATTCCCTTGTAGGAATTTAACACTATACTAGGGATGGATGAGATATTAAAGTATAGTACTATGATCAAATATAGGTTTAAGGAAATAATATTATTCATGAAGGAAATCCCACAGTTGTTTTTAAATGATAGATAACTCGTCGAGAGCTTTTTCTAGAAGAAAATCCCATAGAATTTTTTTGGAAGTGATCGGTGATGATGAAGAAGGAAATGGAACTAGAAAAATATGAAATATCCCTATTATCTAGGAATGAATTGGTGTATTTACCATGGAGTTACCCGATACTTCCCAGGAAAGGGAGGTAGATTTATCTATTGAATTCATGCCTATATCCAAGAAGATACCAAAGACCCCATATAAAAATGAAAATATGGAGCTTAAAAAATTAAACATAAACTATAAGGTATTTTAGAGAAGGGGTTTATTCGACCAAGTGTGTCTCTTTGGGGAGTACATGTTCTCATTGTGATGAATAAGTATGGATCAATATGGCAATGAATTGATTATAAAGAACTGATTAGGATTACAATAAAGAATAAGTACCCTCTTCCAAGGATTGATGATTTATTTGACCAGCTTCATGGGGCTCAATTCTTATCCAAGATCGATCTTTGATTTAGAAATCATAAATAGAGGGTGAATAAAGAAGGTATTCCATAGACTTACTTGTGATCAAGATATGGGAATTATGATTTTTTTTGTGATTCCCTTTAGCTTGACTAAAACACCTATTATATTTAAGGATTTTATGAATAGAGTGTTTAAGGACTATCTTGAAAAATGTATTGTAATTTTTATTGATGATATTAGGATATTTTCCTAAAGTCATGAGGAGAAATGGATTATTTATTGATTATATTACAAACTAGAGGAATGAATGTTTTTTTGTAAAGTTCATCAAATGTAAATTTTCGTTACAATTTTTTTTCTTAGAACACATTATAACTAATGATTTAATCTCAGTTGATCCTACCAATATAAAGGTTATAGAGTAGTGGCCTCATCCTACAAGGGTAACTAAGATTCATATTTTCCTTGGTTTATTAGGATAATATAGGTGGTTTTTGAAAAAATAATTCAAAAATTTCTAATCCACTAACAAAGTTATGTCAAAAAGGGGTAAGTTCATCTATATAAAAGAGTATGAAGAATGTTTCCAAGAGCTGAATAATAGATTGGTTATTGAACCCATGTTAACTAAACCCTCAATCAGAGAAGGATTCATTGTTTTTAGTGATGAATATCTGAAATGGAATGGGTGAATCCTCATTAAAAATTAAAAGGTTATTTATTTTGAATCTAGACCGTTAAATCCTTATAGAAATAATTATCATATGCATGACCTAGATATAGCTACAGTTACTTTTTCTCTGATGACATAGTGGATCTATATTTATTGGGAGAAACGTGATATATACATAAATCACCAATGTTTATTGTATATTTTAAGACTAAAGGAAATTAACATGAGATAAAGAAGATGTTAAACAATTATAAAAGTCTATGATTGTCAATTTCATTTTCATCCCAGAAGAGAAAACAACGTAACTAATGCATTAAGTAGGAAGAACCAATTCTGCTAGAAATGAGGAGGATTACGGTAGATCCTTTGATCAAAGACCATGTAAAATGAGGCATGAGAATTTCAATGGAAGGGATATAATAAACCCTATCCCAAATTATTTTCCAACTATCATTACTTGGTAAGATCAAGAAAGATCAAAGAGAAGATCCTTTCTTAAAAAAGAAGATAGAGGCTGTGAAGAATGGGAAGTTTCATGAGTACAATATTGATACAAAAGGTTTTCATAAATTTGGTAAAAGATTAATTGTTCCATATATTTTAGAAGTAAATAATAAAATTATGGATGAATCTCATAGATATACATTCTCTATAAATCCTAGAAGCACAAAAATTATAAGGACATTCATGATCATTATTTTCTAGATTAAATGAAAATAGATATTTGTAACTACACTATAAGGTGATTGGTGTGTCAAAAAGTGAAGGTAGAGAGAAAAACTCTTAATGGGGTATAACAACCATGACCCATACCAACATGGATGTTTGAAAATATAACTATATACTTTTTTACTTATATCCTGAGAAAATCTAAAGGAAACAATGTGATATGGGTTATAGAGGATTGTCTCACCAAAACATTCAATTTCAGTGGTATTTGAAATGTTTTATCTCATTAAAAACATGAAATTATTTACATAAAGGAAGTGGTGAGGTTTAATGGGGTACCTCTATCTATCATTTCTAATTGAGATCTAAGGTTCACTTTAAAATTCAATTGAATTATTCAACATGATATAATTAATAAATTGAATTTTAGTATGACCTATCACTCCCAAACTGATGGACAATATGAGAGGAATTTTTAGACACTTGAGTAATTTCTGAGAACATGTTCAATAGAATTGAATAGTGAATGGGATCAACATATCCCATTAGTTGAGTTATTGTACCAAAACATATTCCAATCATGTATTAAATTGGAATTCTATAAATATCAATATGAGAATCATTGTATAACTCATACTTTTTGGGATGAATTTGGGGAGAGAAAGCTTCTTTGGGCCTGATCATGTGAAAGAGATGACAGGAAAGGTTCATGCTATCCAAAAAAAAAAAATTATGATTAGGGTCAGAATAAGAGATATAATGAAAACTGTCAAAGGTACTTGGAGTTTGGGGTTGGTGAAAACATTTTCTTCAAATATCACCTTGGATGAGAGTCATACATTTTTGGAAGAAATTGTAGCTTATCCCCAAGTACATTGGACCTTATGAAATTCATGACCGAATAGGTCTAGTGGGCTATCAGCTAGAAATTCCACCAAATATAGCTCAATTACATGATTTATATGATGTATCTCTCTTGAGGAGGTACATACCTAACCCTTCACATGTAATTAATCTCAAGGTGGTGCAAATGGAACATTACCTCTCTTTTGAAAAGTAGCCAATGAAGATCTTGGGCCATAGAGAAAAGGTTCTACACAAAAATACTATCACCTCATAAAAGTTTTATGGAGGAACCATATATATGAGAAGTGATTTGGGAAATATAGGATACAATAATATAGAAGTAAAAAAAATTTCTCAACTAATAGAATGTGTTGAATTTTTGGGGATGAGATTTCTTTATGGGTGAAGAATGTGATTACCTAGACCTTTTAAATGATATTGTTTCATGAGAATATGTGTGTTATATTGTATCATGAAAAACCCATATTTATTTACTAATTAAGTGTGTAAAAGATAAATGCGACCATCGGGATTTGACCATATTTTATTTTTGGTCAAATATGACCATTGGTTAATATGACCATTGGAAACAATAATCCTAGTAATAATTTTTACATTATAATTTTAAAGTATGAATGAAAAAGAATAATTAATGGAGAGAAGAGAAACAATGTCCTCAACTATTAGATTCATGCCATATGAAGACAATTTTTCAAAGCTTGGAAGGGTGGTAGAATAATTGAGGTTCTCTCTTGACCAAGACTAAGAAGAGCTTCATCAAGTGAATCTTGAACGAAATTTCCAATGGTATAAGTTCATGTTCATGGAAATTCCCACTTAGGGGATGTTAGTCGAGCCACCCCATAAATATGCCACCATATAAAACATTAACCTTAGGTTTTATGAAAGGGTTACAAGTGTTTATGTGTCGAGACACTATTTAATTAATCTATAATTCTGCTGTATAAATAAATTTTTTATCCCATTAATTCCATTTTAAGAATATATTTTCCTAATAATATTTAGATGGAATTTGATAAATTAATTTTTCAGACAGAAATTTTACTTTCTAAAAAATATTTAAATATTTAAAATAAGAAAATATATTTTTGATAACAATTAATTTAATGAAGTAGTGTGATAAAAAAATAATATTTAAATATAAATGATAAAATATTTTTCTCAAGTGTTAAAGATTTTACTATGCATTTTCAATTCGTTATTTTTTCAATAAATAAAAATTTTATATTTAAAAGTTATAATTCTCATATTTAGTAAATTATTATGACGAAATAAATATCATTCATTTAAAATATTATATTTTAAAATGTCACTCCCAACTTATTTTAGGCTGAATTCATCTGAATTTTCTAAAATATTTAATTTTTTTCATGTATTGTAAAAAATAGAGTTTGTGTTTTTTCGTATGTTTAATGACTTTATAACTATTTCATAATGATTTAATAACTAGTTAACCACAATCATAGACCAAAAATAAGTTATTTAAAAAATAATTATTATTTTAATATATTATAATCAATTTATAAACCAATTATTACTTTCCAACCTCTAAAATGGAAACATTAAGAATATTTGTTTTTATGGAGAAACATTAACTTTCCTTACTAGAATAAGTAATATAAATTAATGATCAACTATTGTGAATTAAAATTACAAAAAATATTAAAAACATGTCCAAAACAATGGTAAAATACCATTGCCAAGCCCATGGTTTTTCATTTTCCACAACCTAGGTTTCTAAGGCCTATATTCAGAAATTAATAAACAAATCCTCCACTTTTTCTGTAAATACACACCCATTTATCCATTTAATTTCACTCCCAAATATATTTAGTTTTTTCTCCAAAATAGTCCTCTCTATGTGTTCTCAAACCCCCAAGGTCCCAATCCTCATGTTTTAGGAACAACACTTCAAGGTAAGGGAATTATCATTCTTTTATTTTTGATTCAAAAACGCATTTTCGTTTATGTATTATAAATGTTATTGTTAATCCCTTATATTCCCATTTTTATAATACCCTTACTATAAAGTTTTTTTTATCAATTTGATATGTTTTTCCCTCTCATTTAACCCCTTTTCAAAAAGGTTTTTTACACCCATTATGCAGCTGAATTTACTTCTCAAAATTTTCTCTCTTCAACTCATGAAATTATATCTTATTTTATTTTATGAACACAAAATATATTTTTTCTAATGGTATTAAAATATATGTTAAAATTATTAAACTAATTCTTGGACTAAAATTCATCAAACCTGCATTCCAATTCTATGGGTGAAAAATAACAAAATTATCATTGTTTTAACCACTTTCCAAACACAATTATTTTAATATGAAACCCATTTCGTTAATTCTCTATGAGTTATTTATGAAATTTATGATTTTTATATATGTGCATCACGTAAAAGTTAGAGATATTAAAGGTTTACCTTGATAGAACTCCAATTAATTTGGTAAATAACTTAATCTCTAGAGATGACCTGTTTTATGATACTTTGTGAATAACCCTGTCAATTTATATGATACCTTAGTGAAAAACCTTGGTGATATACTTATGAATGTATGATTTAATTTTTTTTATCCAAATTTACATGTTATGATTCATTTTAATTTTATTATTATAAACCCCTTTCTCCCTATCTCATTTATTTGTGATATTCCTCAATTTCTTATTGTTATTTCTCGTGGTATCATGTAAACTATTTCCCTTTCATTCCCTTATTAAGGCATATGCCCAACATTTCCTTTGATGTATGTACCCAAGTTATGAGATTTATAATATTTAATTAGGATGAACCAATAATGAATCCTTTCAAGTTTATTATAATAATTTGTTATGTTTTCATGTATTATGTACCTATTTTACAAGAAACTAAACTTAAAAAAAATTCACTTTTGTACAATTTAAGGAAATGTTATGTAATAAAAAGGTTGGATGCCATAGTATTGGTTTCCTCAGTAGGGTAATCACTACATTTTCAATGAGTACTGATACCATTCTTCCTTACTTGTTCCATTTCTGAAAAATGGAATATACTAAATTAACTCATAAAAATATAATTTTTAAATCATAATTTATAATTCAAAATACAGTGTAACACTTAACATGAATTGAATATTTCTGAATTATTAATATCAGAATCATAACCTTTGGTTTATTTGTGTATATATTTACTTTCATATCCTTCATAATGGTTTGTAATGAAAATGTGAATTATCTTATGGATATCCCCCGGGAGTGCAATAATAGCGGTGTATTAAGGGTTATTGTCGTGTACTAGGTTATGATCGAGTCAAGAATTATGTGCCCTTTTCAATGTTATTAAATATAGGTACATCTATGCCAAATCCACATCAACTTGTTGTATTTATGAAGGTAATTATTTCAATAAATTTTCACATAATATCCACCTTACGAAAATTTTTGGATGTCATCCTATACTTATCCTCAAAATCTATCTTTGGGTCATGTTACCTAATAAATATTTCCAAAATATAGTTATCATGGTTTATACTAAATTTAATATTATACCAATGGTAAATACCTCAACCCCAGATACCTATATTTGATAAATTAGTTTTTTAAACTATAAAAGATACTCGCTTTTTATCCAAAAGGATAATTTTTTTTTCCTATTTTTGAATTCCCAATAACATACATTGTACTTATATTACATTAGTAAAAGAAAATAAAAAATAATATATAATCAAAGTGAATAAAATGTATCCTTGAAACACATTCAATTATATATTATTCAAAAACTAGAGAATGGAAACAAAATAAGGGTCAGATCAAAGTTATAGTATGGGTTATATATACTAGAAACTGTCAGGAATAAATAATGAATATGGCAATGTAAATAACTGATCACACATTCCATTAAATCAAAATGATGATACTGAAAATAATTCATATATTTTTTCTTAGTGAATGTATCATGGATAATAATATCTAAATTTTAAATTCCCACAATGCTAAATTATTGTACATTATGATTTTTAGACACATGATACCATTTCCATCAAGATCTATTAACAAGACAGTTTAAAACTACTTGGTAAAACCTATCTGACTTGGCTGACTGATTCATATCATGAGACTACTGATTCATCAAGGGGTACCATTAACTGGACCTCACCCATTTCTATAAGTCCCAAGCTTTCCTTATATATTAAATAATATATTTATCAATATTTATTTCATCAAATACCAATATTGAGTAAACAATATGGATGTATCAATATTTCACTAGTTAATAAAATAATTCTCAAAGTAAACAACATTTATAAAGTGGTATAAGGTTTTGAATATTATCATATCCATCACTAAAAAATATGTACATTTAAGGGAAGACTTAATGTACAATGAGAAATTATTATAATAAAATAATTGTTTCAAGAAAAATTTAACAATCCTAAAATGAAGTTAGATTTAACAATAACTTATTTCACTTTATGATTTTAAAACCCAAGGCCCTTTGATTAATTATTTCAAATTTAAATATAAAATACCATCATGAATTAATAATTCATGATATTAAATTTCAATGTGGTATTATATACACCACATAAAAGTAAATTTTTGCATAATTAGAGTTAAATATCAATGGAATGTATAATGAGACAAAATCACTTACCTTTTATTTTCCTTCAGGTATTACTTTAAATAAATTAAATTACAATGGTTTTAAACATGTTATTAGCATATAAGATAATAATATTAATTTTTAAAATATCCTATAGTATCCTTATATAACATCTTATCCCCAGTTTGTTAATAATAATTTATTATTTTTATTTTTTTGTTTGTTAATTTCATTATTTTTTGCAGTGTTTTGACTTGTTATTATATTACTCTTATGTAGATCATGATTTCACTGTATATATTATATAAAAAAATATTTTAATATCATATATATTCAGTGTATATGAATTTATTATTATACAATTATTTTAGTGATAGGAAATGGAATACATTGTTCATAGAGAGAGTATGCCACACGTACACATGATGGTAATATCCATTTTCTTGTAATATTGAAAGAAAGTAAAGTAAATGATATATATGTACATTATCACTATAGTATCACATCTATTTCAAATATATGACATATTTTTATTAAACTCATCCTTAATACATTCCTTATATAGTGTGAATGAATCACTTTGCTTCACGAGGTGGTAGTTCACCGTACACAAGAACAACGTTATCACATTCCCAAAAAATGGAATACCTAAAATTATGTGTCATATAATATTTCATAAGATTTGATACAAAATAAATAAAAAAATATAATATATAAATGGAATGTCCATCATTACACCCAACCTTGATAGGTGGTAATGTAAAAACAAATGGCATTGGTTTGCGATGCGGTAGTCTACCGTACACAGAAAAGATGATTTTATAAACCATTTTATAAAAGCTTGTGTTTTTTGTCATAAAATTAACATAGTAATATACCAATATATTGAGTATACTGTGGTTATTATATAATCATTATATAAAATGAATTTAATGAGGAGGAGAAGGAAATAAAAAAAATTCTTTTAGAAAAACATTACCTTTTCCCTCGGTATCCTCAAAAGGTTTTAATTAATATATTATAAAGATTGATTTATGCCTAGTATAAGGATTCTAGGATTATGGAATATTATTTTGTAATATAATTTTTCCAGGTTTTAATGAGGAAAAAGGTTTTGGAGATGTGAATAAATGAGGAAAGTGAGTTCTATTTTATAGCGGTGGAGTAGAATTCTTATAAATAAAGAAAAGTAAACACTATTGAGAGGACTTACTTATCTCATGTGACTCCAATAATAAATTTTTTTATATAAAATAGGGGATATATTATATTTATTTTCATCCAATAGGGTTTTTAAATGTTTTGATACATTTAGACACATTATCTTTTATGATTATCTACTAAGTAAACTTCTTTTTGCCTTAATCACGGTGATTAAAATAATTTTTTTTATAATAACATTGTTCAAAAATTATATATACATTATTATAAAATAATAATTATTCTATTTCCAAATATGGAATCCATTTTTTAAAATTCAACTTAAATAAGTGGAAGAATTTAGTTTAATATTTATCTCGCTGGCAAGATGACAAAATGAGTTTTTAAAGTGAAAATGTTCAAATGTTTGAAGTGATTTTATATCAAATATCACTAATTTTTTTATTAAAATCAACTAAATTGGATTAATATATATATAATTAATATAATTTAACTATAAAAATAATTTAAAACATAATTTATGATTATAAATTATTTAGATGAAAGGTCTATTTTCAATGAAATTTAGTATTTTCCATTATTCATCAAAATATAAAACTTTTAAAAAAATTTATAAAAGCTCACCCTATGATAATTTTGACATTTTTACTTCACAATTAAATTTTATTATGTAAAATAAAATTAATATAAGTGAAAAAAAATTAGTTTCAAAACAAGTTCACTATTTAAAGATAATAAAATTTACTTTTAGAAAATACTAATTTTTATGTGTAAAATTGAATTTTTTCTTATCATATACATATAAAATATATTTGACGAATGTAAAAATATTTTATTGAATATATAATATATAAATATATTTAAATTAATTAACTAATATTAATTAATTTAATATATAAATACAAATCTCTTTTAGGATAATGAAAATAGTTATTTATAAAAACAATTCCATTATATTCAATTGATTTTTATTTTCATTTCTAATTAATAGGTAATAAATTAATTCAACCATATAATTTTATAATTGACTTTTTAATATTCATAAACACCAATTTAATATCTAGGATATAATTATAATTTTAAATAATAATATTAATAGTATTCGGTAAAATAGGGTCTTGCATGTAACACAAGCTATCGAAGAAATTCTTTGTTGTGTATAATCAAGATAATTCAGTGTTTCATGCGATGTAAGATATAAAAAAATTAAATTTATTCTGAAAGGAAAATGTATTTTAAATTATTGATGTGTTATGATTCCTGTATTAAATGGGCATTTTTGATTAATAGTGGGTTTGTTCAGTCATGATTGGATGACGAAGGAATGAATTTTTTTTTAGGTAATGTAAAGTTAGATATTTAACTAATTTTTGGCTAGTGATGTGACATGGGTTGAGATTTGATGTGTTGGGAACCATGATGAGTGCGTTTTTATACTCCCGATAAATTTTTTTAGAAGTTATTTTTGATGAAGGGGAGGCATTGTGGTAAGAAATTTTATTTAATTATATAAGAGCTATTTTGGAGAGAACCATATGATAGATAATGTATTAAAGGATAATACATTAGTTTCACATAGTATATAGACTGGATTAAGAACCATCCTAGTGACTTAGAGGTGAATTGGGAGTGTTAGCTCGGTTTTGGTGTCCTAATGACATTTGATTTAAAATTTTACTATGAGAGTGTGTTTAATGCTTAGATACATATCATGACCATTTGAGTGGAAATTAGTGACTGAAGTAGGCCATGAGATACCGTTGGATGATCACTATAACTTATCACGG
Source organism: Viscum album (assembly GCA_963277665.1). NCBI lineage: Eukaryota > Viridiplantae > Streptophyta > Magnoliopsida > Santalales > Viscaceae > Viscum > Viscum album. The sequence continues at coordinate 347,660,367 of OY728141.1, forward strand.
ATGAGAAGAATTTTGGTGGATAGATAGTAATACCCTGTGTTTATATAGGTGTTTGAATTTGAATATAAATTTTAATTTTTTGGTCTGGTGGATGTCTTTTTTTGAGAATCATTAATTAGATCTATAATAAAAGAGTTTATGAATCCTAAGATGATGTTTTTCTGGAATTTTTTGGGGGCCTAATAGGTGCCTCAGATGGTTGGGTAAATCTCAGGTGCTTCATGTGATGTTTTATATGTTCTTAGGCTTCTCCCCCTAATATATGGTTTTGTGTGCAAAATATATAAGAAATTTTATTGTATATTGAGAGTGAGAATTTTTTCATTTCAAATTTGATAGATAATCAATGTGCAGACTGGTTAGTACATTGTTTATAGAAAATCATAGGAATTCTAGGGCGAACCGTGAGACTTAGTTTGGGTTAAGGTCTTAGTGAAAAATTTGAACATGGTTGATAATATAATTCAAATGGTTATAGACACAGATAGTTCTAATTCACACAATTGGATCATTGTTTGGAAAACCTTAAATACTAATAATGTGAGAGGGATACAGCTAAATAGTTACTATTAGACATTTTGTGCGTAGTTTCAAAAAACTTACAGAAAAACTACATGGCTCATTAAAGTGAAAAATTAATGATCCCCTATCTAATTTTTCAAATGTGTTCCCCACTTCCACTATATTATTTTTCACCCATGGCTAGAAGGAATCCCGTATTCCTCTTTCTTCTTACACTATATTTGGGGTGATATTATTGGGAATTTTCTTTAATAGACTAAGGTACATACTCATCCTCCTCCAATTTTATTCTCCTACTCCTTTTTTAATTTTCATATTCTATGGTTAGAGCTTTTATTTTGATTCCATCAGATAATGGTGTAATGAGATGAATATATTAGGTATTTCACGCATCATAATTAGAGGATATGCAGAGATGATGTCTTCTCACTGCAGTAGATTATTTTAATTAGGTAACTCATTTATTGGAATTTATTATAACATGTTCCCAAAATTAAATTGAAATTAATATTATTTTGGTTGTGTGTATTGGGTATTTTTATCGATTTAGGACTGAGATGATAAGACATACCACCTTGGTGCTATTGGGTGTGGCTATGACATGACAAGGATACCTATTGAGCTTTCTTATGTTTATTACAATTTTAATAAAGTTAGGAATTGAATTATAAATAATTTATATAATTGTAATTTATTATAGTTTATTGAATTATATTTTGTTTATGAGTTAGTATCGTCGATGGTTTGAATGATATTTTTTAGAGTAGATGGTTTTGGAGTATCCAGGTAGAGTTTCTGAGCTTTGGAATTAATATAGTAAAGGAAAGAAATCAGGTAGGTGGTCTTGGTCCTTGCCCTTTATAATTAATTCATTTTCTTATATGAATGTGGGTATGTAGGATCAACACTAATAAAATTTATCATTTTAATTTTTCAATTGGTTTTCTTAATTAAAAATTAAAATATTTAATTTAAATAAAATGCCTTGAATGACTAGAATAATGTTCCTATGTCACTTCAGGTTTAGTGAACTAGTTTGATTTCCTAAAGCACTAATAGTTGGTGCCATAAATTTAAAATGGTAAAACATTACAGATGGACCTCCAAGAAGGATTTGATTGGTTAAAATCAAATGATTATGGTGTATCAACCCTTAGATTTGGTTCCCTTAGTGATCTCATTGGTTAGCTGTTGTGAGACATGGAGTGAATGTCATAATTCTTGGCTATGTTTGAGACTTGGAAAAACCATAGAGACTTTGGATGGGTTGAGTTGATTTTGGGGTGTGAAATATCACCCCCTTTAGAAATTTTTAAGCAAGGTGGATAGACCATAGGAAGGAGTGAATTAGGTTGGTTCTGTGAAAAACCCTTGTAGATCAAAGATGGGAAGATGTGCCAAGTTCTATCTCCATAACAAGTGATGCATATGGGGCATAATATTTGGGATAATGAGGCCATGAGACACTTAATCCTTGATTGGAGGGATGAAATATTCTATATTAGCGTGTCTTAATCCTCACATGAGTTGGTTTAAAGGGAAACCCATATTGGGTTCCTTTCATAAGTGATTACCCATGTGACCCTAGTAGGAATTGTACCGATATATTGACATTGAGAGGGTAAATTTGAGTTTGGGAAGAGATGATATTTGGATTTACCTTATAAACCATAAAAATTAGGTGTTCCCAAGGGGATATGGACAATAGTGATGGGTTTATGAAATATTCCACACCTTACCTTTTATTTATGATTTCTTTTATTAATTTTCGATATAGCTATATATTCCCATACCAGCTACTTAGAACCTATCATATGGGATTAATGGGATGTTATGGTGATATTGTGGATGCCTTTAAGTGCTACCTAAGATTCATATTTTGATAATCTTTTAATATTAGTGTGATATTACAAATGATATGATGTTTTCATGGATACCCAAATGCACTTCTTAGGATCCGACTATTGATCCATGTAAGAATTATTGGGATTCTATGATTTGTCCTTGAGTATTTATGGATATCCTTGGACAAAGAAGGTCCCCATGATTCCTATAATTCATAGAATATATCCTTTCATACTTTTGGATTTTGATCACTATTATTGTGATGACATTCCTAGGTCATCCCTAGGATATGTTCAATTAAGCCAAGTTATGTTACACGTTTGTAATTGGGATGATTGATATTCCAAGGATCTGAACATTTTAGATGGTGAGTTGGAGAATATTCTAATCAATAATTTCATTGGATTCCTGATAATTGAATTCAATCCATTCTACATAGATTGACATTGGTGTGTATACCAGGATGTCTAGGATCTGGTTTTTGGTCCATTCATGATAAGATAGTTGTCTATTGATCCCTATATCATTGAATTTCCTAGGACATATGTCTAGGAATTGAACATATGTTAGTTATGGATAGAAAGATATTATAATGTTCTTAGAGATGCTCTGTACTGACTGAAGTTAGTATAGTTAGGCTAGATCCTAAACATAAGGAAAAAAAATTGTATATTTTTTATCTCCAATTATTTATTTATTTATTTATCTAAGATAAGAATTTCATATTCAAATATCAATTCATTTCCCATATATATAGGAACACATTAGTTGTTCCCAAATAAATTATGTAATCACACCCTCCTCTAGCAGCCACTGAACATGGGTACTTGAAGAGTATCTAACTTTGGTGTAAGTTTAGCTTAATTGGAGACTTGAGATTGTATTTTTTATAAAGAAAACTCACATAGTCAGGAGACAGAGATAAGGTATTCACAGGGACTGGTTTTATTTAATTTATATATGAGCATAACTATTTGAGTTTTTTATTGTATTACATCTATTTCAGAATGATTATTTTTCAATTATATTATTACTCTATGGCCTCTGATACAATCATTTTATGTTATTTACATATCATTACACACTCTGATATGGGGGAATAGTTCCTTCACCCAACCACCTTTGACCCCCACTATTACTTAGTAGCCACATGGGTACGAGGGGGCCTATCTGAAGTCACATGGTTCAACTAGACCAGTTATTGTTCATTATCATGACCCATGTCTTTTACACATATTATTACCAAAATTTTAATAGAAATATCGATTAATAAAACCAATTAACTGAAAAATCCTTGATTCTTTTGAAGATTAGATTTAAAATACATCAAAGTAAAACTAAAATAAAACTTCTTTATTTTAATAACTATAATGAGATTATAAATAACTTTGATCTCCTAAAACATCACAGGAAAACCTAGGTAATATCTAGACACACTAGGTGAGATAAAAATCTTAGTAAGGGAATAAACTGAATAAGGAAACATAAAATATTTCTTAAACCTATAATATGATATCATATAGTATAAGGTTCATGATAAATCACAAGAGGGAAAAATATAAAGACATGGTATCAAAACATCCTGGAAATATAAGAAATTGAGAATACAAAAACATGACATAAGAATAAGTAAAGGCTATATTCCAAGAAAATATCACATATTGGACATAATACCATAATAGATTAGGTTTACTCCATAATCCCATACATATCGACTCAAGAGAAAAAATAATTATCCAATGTAATGGAGATCTATCTTAGTGAACCCATCATAACATGTTCATGATTATAAGTTCCTATAAAAATAAATAAATCATAAGATATAAACATAATATTTACATATGTAAATAAAATGGGTCACATAATTTTTTCTCATATCATAATCAAAATAGATTTCAAAAAGGAGTTTTATAAATGATCATAAGAAATGTATTACCCCATCAAAGGAAGGAAAAATAATCCATGTTACTAGGTGAGAGACATATATATAAAATATTTATAAGTATTCTATAACATTAAATTGATAGATAAATTGGGTTAGAGAGATAATGTTCATAACAGAAAAAAGGCTATATAGAGAGATCCCTTACACCCATAAGAAACACATTTATAGATATCATAATATTTATTCCATTTAATTTTGTCTGAAAAATACATATAATAATGTGAAAAAAGTTTTTTAATTTAAGGAAACAGTAAATATTATAAAAAATATAAAAATGGTTTTGGAAGTGGGAAATTTCCTTGATTCCGATACATTTAATGAAATTATTACTTTTTTATTTTATAAGGAAAGTTAAATGTTCGTTATAAAAATAAAAATAATCATTTTAAAATAAAACTAAAGAATTTAAAAAGAGACATAAAATGTATTTTATAATTATTTTATGATCATATTAATAAATAATAATTTTCTATTACTAATATGGAAATGGAAGAGAAGCATTTAGAAAATAAATCTTAAAAACATTTAAAATGGGGTATTTAAAGTAGAGTGTCCCTTAAAAATGTAAAACAATTGCATTATAATATTGTATAGAATGTAAAATAAGGTCAAACATGACCATTATAATCAATTTTATAATTAATGGACATTTTATTGAAATATTTATTACATGGACATGGAAGAAAAATTGTTTGAAGGGAAACTTTAAAAGATGATTTTTTTAAAATAATGTTCTTACCTCGAGTCAAACTCATCATTTATGTTTCTTATATTCTGGAATAATAAATTTATCTTAAATATTTTATTTCAAATTTTTTTTTATCATTTATTATTTAGTTTTTTATATTCATTACCCTGTCATATTCAATAACTTATTCAGTTTATTTCATATTGATAGTTTTGATGATTTTCATATCATATGCCGAAAATCGATTCAGTAAGTTAACTATAGACTATGTGGTAATTATTCAATCATATATAAAATAATTAACAAGAATTTTTTTAATATTTATACATAAAGTTAACTTTAAATATAATAATGAATTATGTTTTTGAAAAATGAACACACTACAATCATGGAGAGGGTAGGCCATATATACGCATGAGTAACATTTCCATTTGTCAATGATCATTATGGAAAGAAGGTAAGAATTATATTAACTCTATTTAATGAAAAATATATCATAAATATTATTTTATTCTTTTAAATACACTTATATATACCACCCATGTGATATAGTAATAAATAATGAATCATATTATTGCGTAGAGATAGAAGTCCACATGTATGCATGGAGAAAATTATCTTTTTCTAATAAATGGAGTTTTAAGAAAATATATGAAATATTAATTTAATAAAAGTATACATTTTTTTGAATAATATATATATATATATATTAAATAAATCATTATATTCATCCATGAGAGAATGTTATGGAAAATGAATTACATCATTTCATGAGTCGTTAGGCCAACATATACTTGAATGATAGTTTTTATTTTCATTTAATTAAATAGAAGATAGATATAGGTTTTTACTATAAAATAATTACATGAATTTATATGTATGATACTAGTTTTTTTATTTAATAATGAATGAAGAATATTTGAAGGAGGTGGAGGAGGAAATAAAAATGAAAAATCTTGGTTAAAAATTATACCACTACTTTGATCAACATATTTAGGTTTATCACTAAAGCCTTCCTAGTATAGATTTATGAAAAAACATATAGAATATATTTCCTGGGGATGTATTTAGGAAGTGTATTTTTCCAGATATTTTATAAATCTAAAAGATCATGATGTTTGGAGAGGAGAGAAGAGTGGGTGTCCTTTTCTAAGTGGGGCTGAGGACACACATAATTTTTTTGAATTGAATAAAATATATTAAAGATAATACTTTGTGTATGTATTGTTTTTTTAAAATGATTGTAATTTTTTTTCAATGGTTATTAATGATATTAACATCTCATTTCTGTCAATATTATTAATTATTTCCAAAGTTAATAGAGCTTGTTTGAAGTCCACAAGTATTTATATTATAATAAATATGTGAATGGTTTGTAGATATTGAGTTTCAATAAGATGCCTTGAGAGTTTTTATGGATTTATTTGATGAAATTGGAATTAATTTCATTGTTGAATCGATCTTATATTAAAATATGATGATGATTTTTTGATTTTTTTCTCAAAATATCTTATGTTAATTCATGATCTTGGGATACAAGCCTTATGAAATAAAGTTGGAGAAAAGGTGTTTCCAATCGTATTTAGGATTGATTGGAAAGAAAGATGTATCTAGAAGATGAGGAAGTTACAATAATTTCCTAGAAAAAAACTAACAATGCTAAATATTAATCAATATTTTTTTATTTACAAATCCATATGACTGAAAATCAGTATGGTTTATGTTTTCGAAGAACATTTTTAAGGTGGCACCATTTCCCAGTGTTTTAAAAATTACTGAACCAAAAAATAAGGAGTTTTTTTTGGAAAAGGAAGGATATCCAAAATGAATAGTTCACATACCATGAAGGATAGTTCAAAAAATTAATATGAGGTGTGTATAATTGCGATGGAAAATTGGAAATTTAAGGATTCTTCATAGTAGTGTTATGTGGACCATGAAGCATGGTATACAGACCACGTAGGAAAAATGGTTTGTGGAAGGTTATTAGATCATTGGAAGGATTTTTTGGTAGTTTAGAGGCCGTTTTTGTGGATGGAATCAGCCACTGTGAAGGAAGAAAGGTGATACACAGATCACAAAGTAAAAAACAGTTCGCAGAAGGAGTATAGTCTGCACTGAATGTTGTCTCGTATCGAATTTTTATTAAAATTTGGTTATTGGATGTTTTGGAATTTTTTACCATATAAAAGACCATAATAAATTCATTGGAGGTTAGTGAATTTTATTAGAGAATATCATTACTGGTGGAAGAATTCAGGTAAGTCTGAAAGAGTTATTGTGGAATAATTTTATAAAGGATAAGTGTTCTCGTGGAAGAATTCTCTGAAGGAAAGTAGTTCATGGTGGAAATATTCTATGAAGGAGGATGTTGTCCAAGAATGGAATTTTGAGGGGAGTGAAAGATCAAAAAATAAAAAAGTACCATGAAAGAGAGTTAGTCTGCAGAGCAAAGACTATCCATAGAATGAAGGTAGTTCATGGAGTTAAGAAGGACCACGTAGCACATGCCATCCATATGGCTACAATGGTCTGCGGAAGAGGATGCAGTCCATAGAAGATAGGTCATCCCATGTAAGTTATGGAAGTCCATGGAAGGGAGGATTTTCCATTTAAGAGAGGTAGTAAGAGGTATCATAAATGGTCTATGGATGGAAAGATTGTCCACAGAAGAAATAGGTAACTGGCAAAGAACTACACAATGTGGTGGAAGGCAGTTTTAAAAAAATACATGATAGTTCAAAAAGGATAAATACAACGTACATGTGATATTTTTTTACAACTTCATCATGATTTGTGAATAATATAATCCATGGAAACTGTACACATGTTAAAATTAAATGATTTTAGTGATTCATGAAGAATAGTTTGGTTAACCAGTTCTTGTGTATAATACCCTTACATTGTTTCCAAGAAGAATAGAGTGTGTACACATAAAATATTGATATTATTCAGGGATGATTAATTGTTATAACGCTAAGATATGTAGATCTTCATTTATTTCAAAATTGAAAAAAATGTTTTTGATTATATTAAGAAGAAGAAGAAGAGATCATAGTGAATTTGGCTTCACACCAAAGGAGAAAGTGAGAAGAAGAGAATACTATTTCGTGACCTAATTGATATATGTTGAATATAATTTGGGTCGGAGAAAGTTCAATCTTCATAATTTTACAACACATTCATTTTACTGCGATTTATATAAGAAGATGATTTTGTGTATTTTAGTTTATTTCTAGGAAGTGCTAAGATGTGTTATTTTCATGCTGCAAAGAAAGTAACGAGTGAAGACTGGAAGATCAATGTAGTACTGTGGAATCCAATAGGTCTCAACTTGTGGAAGACATTATTGGTGTTACAAAGCTTTAATAAAGAGAATGATATATTTGGAGGTTGTATAATGATCCAACCAAGTGTTGTAAAACACATGCTACTGGATGATTTTCATAGTGCCACAAGAGTGTAAACGTATATCCTACCCATAGTAACAATATTTAAAGGAATTTTTTCAACTGGTTGTGTGGTCAAGATTATTTCCAAACCATGCCAGGGTCTAACTACATTTTTTGACCAGTGAACTCTATAAAAACATTAGGTTATATATTTACTACATTTATATACTTTCACGCGATAGGGAAAAGAGAATAAGACAATCAAGATCATAACATGTCTTAGTGGTACATGGATAAAAAGTTAAAATTGGATTAAAAAGTCCCCAACATTGATTCTCCCCCACGCAGTGTTAGTTTTATCAAAAACTATAACTCTAATATAAAAATTTATCAATCAAACAAAATTGTTCCTCAATGGGAAAATTATGGAAGTTTATATAATATAGTGTCTATATATTTCCATAAAATATAAATTATAAAATTTTATCGGTTATTTTAAACCTTATCTCTTTAGTTAAACCCCTGGTAAAACTATTTTAACCTTAACCATGGAAATATATTTTTTAATTACTATTCATTATAGAAAAAATATAGTTAAAAATAATATGTAATATTAATTATTATTATTAAAAATATGGAATTTATTTTATTTTATTTTATTTTATTCATTGAAGTGAAATAATTTAATTATTAATTAAACATATATAACGATACGTTAAACCATAAATTTAATTCCAATAAACTTAATGAGATTTTTAATAATATAATATAACTAAATCCACTTTAAAAACATTTTAAAATTTATTTTAACCTTTTAAATTCTTGAAATAAAAATATTGATTTTAATAAAATCACTATTTTCACTATTTACTAGAAAATAAATCTTTTCTACGAAATCCAAAATTATATACTCAAGATAATTTTATTTTGATATTTTTAAAACATAATTTCTCTTTTTATAAAATATATTTTCTAGATTGTTCATTAATTAACTATAATATTTAATAAAAAATCAATGAAATCATTTTTAAAGAAAAATTATATTCTGATAAATAAAATGACTCTAATAAAAATTGAGTGATTATTTACAAAGAAGTTATCAAAAACTTTATATACAGTTGGACCTTTATATTTATTTCTTATATTATTTAATACTATTCAAACAGTCCAATTCAACTACTATTCTATAACAATGATATTTAAATAATACTATTTAATGGTTCATTTAAGCTCGATGTTGCGTGCTGTATATGCTATCGAACATAGTTTTATTTTTTTGAATACTTTGAGTGTTACATTTAGAGTGAGTTAGTATGTGATGTTACACTCACATATATTTTACATAGTGAGGTTGGGTTTAGCATTGTTAATGTATTTGGATGTGATTCAAGTCTTTCAGCCTCAAATGCTTTATTATGTTAACTAGAGGATCATGCCATGAATGGTGTTTGGGTGACATATTTTTGAATAAGGGATATTATTTCTTTAGGTTGTTATTATACTTTTCCTTTTTATGGGGTTTCAAGGTTAGGTGGATGACATTTCAAAAAGTTCAATGTTTCATATTACCCAATTCAACTTCCCTTCAAGAGTAATAGATTTTTCTAAGATTCAATGGAAATTATAGGTGAGCCTCACCTCATCCCCCCATTTGTTTTTCCCTATGTTTCTCATTTATTTAGTGAAAACCATGATAGGTTTTGAGGTCAATTCAACAATATAATTGTTGAATTGTCCAAGTATTATTAGGATTTTTTATGCGGTGTTAATTGGAGGACACAAAATGATATCTTCTCATTATCACATTCCATTCTATTGAAGGTACACTACTGGAAAACCAGTCTATGCCCGTGGATCTATACCCATGTTTTAGAGAAACATTGGGTATATATTTTCTATAAAAGCCTATTCCCAAGGTTTTTAAAAGCCATTGGTATAGGTTGAGCTATACCAATGTGGTTTTAAAACCATTGGTTTAACTTTTTAGATAGTGATCCTCACTCAGGCAATACCTCCCCCTCCTCATTTGAACCCCAACTCTCCTCGCCCTCTACTCCTCAGGAGAGCTTCAACACCCCTCCCCTAATCTAGTGTTCTTAGGCATATTATCTTTCCCTCCTCAAGCTTTCTTCAGCATCCCCTCCCCTTCCCTAATTTACCTCTCATCCCAGCAATAGGCCACATGTGCGAGTGACCACCCCAGCGAGTGGACACCCTGAGTGAGTAGCGACCTCCCATATCCTCAAATGATCTCTTCTATTTGAATCATTTTTTATTCTAATATTCTTCAACATCACATAAGTTAGTTATGAGTCTTTTTTTCTTCAACTTAGTAATTTTTTTTCATTTTTTCTATGTTATCTTGTGATAAATATAATAAAATATTTGTTTTTATATAGGTTAAATGTATATTTATAAATTTTGGGGCCATGTTTTTACATTCTAGGATTTATAAGTTTTTGTTCATTTTATGAATTAAACTATTATATATAATTTAAATTTTTATGTATTTGGTTTTATTTTCTTTTTGGATTCCTGACATTTGTTGGTTTCCCTATTTTTTCATAGAATTATAGAGTTGGTTTTTAAAATTGTGCCTTAGAGTGGTAGTGTGTGTGGATTATTTAGTATAGGTATGCTACTTGTGCTATTTTGTATTTGTTTTGGAGGATGATTGGAAGGTTAGGTGTATTTATTTTTGGGAGGGTTCTAAATAAACCCCAAAAACTTATAAAAACTAACAATTATTGGATTTAATATATGAAAGTGGGCTATTTAATTTAAGGGTTATTAGAGATGAGGTTAGTGGTTTTAAAATGTTTTTATTATATTTATTAACAAATCTATTTTGAAAACATCATGGAAGAGGCTTCTATACTGAAGGGGCTATAAAAATAAGTACACTTTTTAGGCAAAGTTACACATTACCTATTTTTGATAGTTTAAATTAAAATCATGTTTGGATTGGCTAGTTTAGGATTATGATTTTGACAATTCATTTTGGGAAGTCTTCACTAGTTTAGATTATTCCCTAGATAGTTATATCACCTCTAATTTATAATCATTCTTTGGTTATAGGACTAGATTTAGTTTATGTATTGAATAAAAAGATCATGGAAATCATTTCATTGGGATTCTAGTTAATCCTTGATGATGACTAAGAATAAAATATGTAATAGAATTGTTTTATTTATAACTGTATTTATGTGAATGTGTATTATGAGTAAAAATGATATATATGTGATTTTATTTTTTTTACTTTTATTTCATATAATTAATTGTATTCTTTTCTTATATTAATTACAAAAAATAATGTCATATTTTTTCCCTTAAAGGTTGTTCATAGATAATTTATTGGAATCTTAAAGAGAATTAATTTTGACAACCTTTATACACAATTTGTGTGTATATAGACTTAGTCTCATTTCCTGAATGTAATGAAAAATATCTTCCTTGAGATAATTGGCATTCAAATTATTTTTTCATGATTAGATGAGATAATATATGGGATATACATACTTTCCACATGGATATGGGTAGATGTAGTTTGTTATATATTCCACATTTTTTTTACATTTTAGGTTTCTAGCCTATTGGTATTAAAATCCAATTTTCCCATTATTTTTGATTCTTTATATGATAGTTAGATATATTTAAAATATAGTGATTATATTCTTATATGATGTACTTATATTTTATAATAATTTTAAAATTTCATTATGTTGTTATTTAATGTTTGAAAGTTCTTTATTTCAATTTCCATTGTTTTATACGGTTTTATGAAAAATATGTGTTGTTTTTATCCTGGGATTCATGATAGATTTTGTTAGTTTCAATTTTTTTCCTGTGAAATCATTTTAGTTGTGTAATTTGACATCCTTGGAACTTTTAGCTAGACTCTATTGATTCAGAATGTAATTTAAGACTTGTGGTACACCAGATTGAGAATAGGTATAGATAGATATGCCTAGTTTGTTGAAACATAACTGAGTAAAAGGGAATAATATGGATTTTAGTGTCAAATTTATAAAATTTATTCACTATGATAGTGAATTATTAAATTTTAGGGATACCCACCATGGTTAGTTTTTTTGTCTTCACTTATGGAATATGTTGTTTCTCTTATTATTAGTTTTTCTAGAAAATAGTGTTCTTTGTTGACATTCATATTAAAATTGGTTGTAATGAATTTTTAATTATGGACTACATTTTTGATTGGATCTTGTGTTTTTCCCTATAACAGAATAGATAGAAGCTTGATGTATCATCAGGATTATATTTCAAAATGGTTTTAAAATCATTTGTATTTTTTTTAGATTTTTCATTTAACAATGATTCCAGTGGAGGTTGTATAAAGTGTCCATGATATAATTACAATAGAGTACCTCAATTAATCTAAGAATAAATTAGAAACAATACAATTAATGATGGATTTCAAAGAAACTATTATATTTTTTATCACCGTGGAGAGATAATATGATGTTCAACTATTCATGAATAAAAAGAAAGAAGTGGTATGAAGAATTTGTGAAAGGACCTGACCCCTATTTCCCATTGCTGGTGACTTATTTTATTACATTGGAATATAAATAAGGAATATTCATCCTAAAGGACCATGTAGTATAGTATCTTTTGGAAATAATATAAATAAATAAGTTCAACATTATAACTTGAAAATAAAAATAATATAAAAGTTCCCCTATGAACAACCACCAATCTAATAAACTTGAACCTAATATGGAAGGAATATGAGATGAGTAAATATTTCCATAATAAAAAAATAATCATGGACATTATACTAGTCAAATGGCCACATGAAATATCAATTTATAGATTCATAATAAGGGAAATGGATATTCCAGACATTCTGAAACTTATAACAGGAAAGTGTAGCCAGAGGTAGAGCCCCTGGACATTTATTAAAATAAAGGAAAGATAGTAACAAGAAAAACAGTCCCAACAAAGTCACATCAAATCCTCAAAATCACACCCCTTACTGTCACCATGATAGACGGACTCTTCCTCCATCGCTGTTTCCCACACTGAACTCTCATAATGCTTCAGCACTTTGGCATACTTCCTCCTCAGATTTAGCTTCTCCAGCTCAAGAAACTCATTAGGAGACTGCATACTTTTGACAGCAGATTTGGTCGGCATCGGCTTCGGAAAGTGAGAGAAGTCCTTCCTCATCCTCCCGCGAGGAGGGGAAATCACCTTGTCTTGGGCCACCGACAACACCTTGTTCCCCACATGAGCAATCTCACTGTAAGACAACCGTACCGTGCTCTCACAAATCTCCTTGTCACTATCATCGAGGTCCCCCCCACTTCCCATGGTACTGCACCTCTGGGTATCTCACAAGCTGGTTCTGCTGAAGCTAATTGTTCGTGTCAACAATGGACAAGAATTGAGGCTGCTCCACCAATGTATGTTCAACATAAAAAGCACCAGACTCCTGTCTTACATTCTGTAAATCAACACTGCCACCTAAGGGTGGCATCTCATCCCCAGTTAACCTGCTCAATTCTTGGAACCGATTCTCCATAGTTACAGTGTCCAGCACACCCTTATCAGTAGTATTCTGGCCACTGCAATTTCCACCATGCCCCAAAAATCTTCTATCTTTACGACCAACAGATTTCCATTTCTTCCCAGATGAAGCAGACCCATGCCCTTTATCCGATTCTGCCATAGCATCAGGCCCCCGTATACTCATAGCCAAATCATCACTGCAACTTCCCTGGCAATGATTCACCACACCGGTATCTGGCTGGTTGAGAAGGACCTGTCCTGCCGTCTCCGACACAACAGAGACCACAATATCCTTCTGGATCTTTCCCGCGGCTGCAGTTTCACCTGAAGCCAAATCACGAACAGCAGGAGCAGTCTGTGAAGTAGGACCCGAGGCACCGTCCCCCCTACACAAGTCATGCCTCAGCATGTTCATCACATGAGAAACCAAGGGGTTCACAGGAGCCCCTGAAGAATTCATCCTAACTGAATCACCCCGGGACTCCATAACAGGTGCAACACCAGAGCCAATTCCAACATCAACAGCGGGTGTCCTCTCCCTCTCAGGGGCCTTACCAATGCCCTGCCCCATAGCTGCAGACCTCTTAAGCATGCCCCCAATCCAACACCTGGAATCCGAATGCCCCGAACTGCTACAAGATGTGCAGAAGTCAGTCCAGGTCTCATAAACCACAACCCACTTCCACCTTAACTCTTCACCCACCGAAATCCATACCCATTCCACCGGCGGTTTCACAACATTCACTTCAACACATAGCCGGGGATTTATAGGATGACTCAAAGAAGAGGTGTGAGAATCAGTACACAAAAAGCTTCCTAGCATATTCCCAATCATACGTATAACCGCAGGATTTTGAAAAGGTAAAGGCAGATGTGGAAGGCTTACCCAAATCGGGGCGGTGGATGGATCGCGGTTCATACAGAGATCAAAAGTCCACCGAAGGAGGAAGAATCTACAACTGTTGCATCGTCTGGGAGCACTGGACCACGCACATACCAAGTCTTCCTCGAAGGTGAAGCGAATCATGAATTGACGATTATCCAAAAGGCCAACGATTGCACGATCATTCAGATCCCATTTTCTAAACACAAATCTGTCGAACTCATCAACATATGGTCTTCGATGGATGAAACGAGCCACCAGAGTTAGGCCAAGGTGACTCGACGCCTCAGAGAACTCCAAAAATGTAAGCGGAAGCTGGGGATTACCGAAATGAAGTTCAGCAACCTTCGGTCTTAAAGCAATCGTGGGGAAATCTGGGAGGAAATTAGGGTTGGAGAAGGGAACAAATGGAATTCGGGGCTTCTGCGGTGAGAAATTCGAAACATCCACCCCCTTCCCACCGCCAGGAAGGGGGGAAATTCTTCATCAAGCCTGAACTAGGGTTCCTTCATCGAGCATTTCCAGTAAAATGAGGATCTTAGATCATAGACCTATGAAACTTATAATAAAGGCCTAGACTAAGACGTCTAAAAAAGATTGTCCTCATTCAAAACCATTTCTCAAAATGGGAAAGGCCTAGGAAAAGTCCATATCCATTTGTCTCATTAGACCTAATAAGGAATTGAAGGGCTATAAAGAGACTCACCCATCCCATAATAAGTATAATACATTCCTCATATGAGTGTGTGTAAGCATAAACAACATATAAATTCATATTTAAACAAACATATGAAATAGAAATAACTTTCCCTTAACATTAAGCTTAAACACTAACCATTCGATGTAAATTGGTGAATGCTTTTAGGATAGGAGATCTATAGTCAAACTAATCATAATCCATCAAATTAAATATGAACTAAGATAACAAAACCACCATTCCCCGGGGGTAGAGTTAGGATCAGAGCATTCACTAATCTCTTCTCCAATTCTTCCATATAATACTCACATTCATTTGTCATTATGAATGTTACCCCTCTACATGTTAGCTTAGTCATTGGCATGTCTAAACGAGTGAATTTCTAAATTAAATGCTAATAATAACCAGCTAAACCAATAAAACCACGTACCACAGTTATGTTTAGTGGAGTAGGAAATTCATGGAAATTCTTTTTCTTCGAATGATCAAAAGATATTCCATTATTATAGAAAATGGGGCTAAGAAAGGAAAATTATGGAATCCCAATTTCATACTTTCTAAACTTTCCATATAATTCATTCCTTCTAAGAGTCTTTATAATAGTGAGCAAGTGATTTTCATGATCCTAATAACTTCTGCAGAATACCAAGATATATTCAATAAAAACCACCACAATGTCATCAAGATATTACTTGAAAACTCTATTCATTATATCCATGAAAACATAGGGTGTATTAGTTAGTCCAAAATGCATTACTCCAAAATCATAATGCCCATACTCAGTTTGAAATGATTTCTTCGGAATATCTTCCTTCCTCACGTGAAACTGACAATATCCAGATCGAAGATCAATCTTCAAGAAATATAGGGCTCTATGAAGTTGATAATATAAATCATGAATTTAAGGTAGAGGATACTTTTTCTTTATTGTTATAACATTTTTCCTTCTATAGTAAATGCACAACCTCATCGATCCATCTTTCTTATTAATGAAATGAATAGGGGATCCCCATGGAGAAACTCTAGGGAAAATAAATCATTTATCACTTAATTAATTTAGTTGTTTATTCTGTTCCACTAACTCCACAGTGACTATTCTATAAGGTGACTTTGATATGGGCCTTAAATTAGGAATTAAGTTAATGAAAAAAATCATTTGCCACTCTTGATGATGTCTAGGCAAATCATCATGAAACACATCAGCATATTCCTACACAATAGGTAGGTCCTCTATCTGGAAATTCACTTACTCACCCATATTTATTGCATTCCCTTCCACCTAAATAATTTAATTTAGTAGAGCTACTAGGGGTGAATCTATATGAGAATAAGATGGTGATGTTTCTTCCTTAAAAGTACAAGATTCCATATCATCCTAAAAAATTGTAACTTCCTTCTTCTTACAATAAAATTTTCTATCATGGTTCGAAATCCAATTAATATAGTGTATTATATCAAAGTAAATCATGGGTAAGATAATAAAATCAATAGATAAAGAATATTTATATGCCATAATGGGGAATTCCTGGAAAAAATTTATTTCAATGATACTTCCCTTAGGAGTTTTGAATGACAACTCCCTTATTAAATATTATTGGAATATCTAATTTTCATGGAAAATTGGGAAGAAATGAATGAATGAGACGATCCAAAATCAAATATAAAATTCTGTATATTTGAGGAAATGATTAAAGTACCAAACTCTACATCATTAAGAACTTCAATATCAGTAGTTGGGATCTCATAATCTTATCCATACTCCCTTGGCATTTTTTGTGGCACGTTTACTTGAATATTTGGAAAATTATAAGAATAATGTCTCATATCCCAATAATTATATCATTGGAAACTAATAGATTCATTTTTCCCCTTTCAATCACCAGTAAGATTCAATTTATTTCAAAATTTATAGCACACTCCTTTTCCTTTTAAGAAGGCACTGGGGTGTTTCATTCTACAATTATCATAGGGTGGAAATTAAACTCTTCCCTTCTTACACATTTACTTATTTCATTTTCTTGAGTTTTTAGAAACCATATTCTTCTATTTATTTTCTTTAAAGTCATAACACATAGAAAACTCCTTTTCTATCTTAATAGAACATGAAACTATATCTTCACATGATGAGAAAGTTTGGGAGACTAGTGCCTGTCAGAGGAATGGATTTAGGCCATAAAATAATTGTTCAATTTTCCTCCAGGGATTTCATATATAGTCCATAACATTCCATGTAAACCTTTTGAAGTTAGATTCATACTTTGTAAAATTCTCATATTCCTTTTGCCTCAAATTTAGAAACTGCCTTTCCATATCTGCTTGCTGTTCACGACAAAAATATTTCTCATGGAAGATTTCCTTAAAGTACCTCCATTTCATATCTTATATATCTTCCTCCTAAATTGTGTTTTTGATGAATAACCACCATTGATCCACCTCTCCTGATAGACAGTAAACTTCCATGATGACTATCTCTCTTTCATTACATCCCAATGTGATAAATATCTTCTCTAGGGAAATTATCCACTGGTCAGCTATAAACAGGTTTGTAGTCCAATTGAATGATGTAAGATGTTTTCATATAATGCAATCCAAATAGATCTTCCATGTTGTGGATCAGGATTCTCTATATGGGTATGGTTATTTTTCATAACTTGATTAAGTTTTCCTATTATAGTAATAAGTTTCTCAGCACTAGCTGTAGCTCCAAATCCAGAATCATTATCTTGCATTGGAGGGAAATCCATACATGGGATACATGTGTTCATGATATTTCTATTTCTTCCACTTGGAGACATTTCTAGATAATTTCATACACTATATTAGTTTATGAATCACAATTTATAATCTTATCTAAGCAACAAACTTAGAATAAATTGAAATCCTATGCATGACTAATCCCATAATCACAAACATGGTTTCTTTGAGGAAAAATTTACATCTAAATCAATCATAATAACTTGTATTAAAAATTTGAAATATCCTAATAATATCCAATTTTATTGTCATCCAAACTGCACTGTATGTACCATTTCCGTGTACTAGGATACCCTAGGTTAAATTCAAAACTCCTTATTGGAGTTTTCACTCCTAGGAACAAATGTGCCAAAACCACGTCCACTTTTAGTATCTAAACATTGATGTATTTTCTAGGAATATCCACATAATCTATTCCTTACAAAAATACCAGGATATTCTTGTATGTTTTCCCCCAAATACCCTCTTAGGGGTTTGTTCCTTAATCTAGGATTTCTATATCTAGTTTCCATCTTTTTTACTAAACTTCTTTTGATACCAACTGTAAGGACCCGACCACAGTTTCCTAGATCCGGTGCCTTATTTTATTACATTGGAATATAAAACAGAAATATGCATCTTGAAGGACCTAGTAGTTTAGTAGCTTTTTAAAATAATATACATATGTAAGTTAAACATTACCACTTTTAAATAAAAATAATATAATAGTTCTATTGGAAAAAACCACCACTCTAAGATTATCCCTACAAGTCAACCATAACATACCTCTTCATGTATTATGAAAAATGAAACATAAGTAAGGGAAATATAAGATGATTTTTAAGGGTAAAAATTATAGTGTAAGATAACATAAACATTAGACATAACAAATAATTGAAAACACATGCCTTTAATAATAATAAACTTGAACATAATATGGCAGGAATACGAGTTGATTAAATATTTCCATAATAAAACATTATCATTGGTATTATAATAGCCAGAAAAACACATGAAATATCAATTTCTAGCTTCATAATGAGGGAAATTCATATTCTGGACACTCTAAAACTTATCAGCAACGCCTCAACCAAGACGTCTAAAAATTATTAAGGCCTCAGCCGAAACCATATCTCAAAATGGGAAAGGGCTCAGCCAAGTCCATATCTATTTGTCTCATGAGACCTACTAACGCACTGAGGGGCTATAGAGGGAACCACATGTCACATAATTAGTCAAATTAATTCCTTATATAAAGGAAGATAAATATAAACAAAATATAAATCCATATTGAGACTATCATATGAAACATAAATAGTATTCCCTAAACATTAATCATAAATAGTAACCATTCGGGGGTAAATTGGTGAGTGGTTTTAGGATAGCACATCCATAGTCAAACTAATAATAATAAATTAAATTAAATATGTAATATGATATAATAAGATATTACTCCCAATAATACACAATAATCAACAAGAGTGTTGAAGTAGGTGAAACACTCTTATAAAACAATCGAGTAATTCTTGAGATAAATACACTTTTACCTTGAAAAGTAGAGTTATTTTGGAAAAATATTTGTATAAATCCAAAAGTTATGTAAGGTATAATTTTCATAATAAAATGAGTAATTTTATGAAAACTTAATGGTTTCTAAAAAAATAGATAATAGAGTGTCCTTGATAATATGTAAAAATTTGGGAAATTCCCTTGGGTTAGGCTTGTATTTCGGAAAGAATTTCGAAAATTCATTTTAAAAAATATAACTCCCCCATAAATGAATATAGTATTTGGGTTTGTAAAAATATATTGAACATTAAAACAGAATTTATAATGAGTACACATGAATTAATAATAATTTAATTGAGGTAAGTAGATAATAAAAGTAACCTGAATGAAAATGGGTGTTCGGGTTGGAAACCCTTACCTTAAGTCCAAACGTGTTCCACTCTGGAAATTAAGGTCCTGAAATATCAAATTATAGGTATTAATTACAAAATTAGTAACCTTTTATTCCTTTATTTATTTTTTAATGATTTTATGAAGTTCATTTATGTAATTATTGATAATTTATAATATTGAATTCCATTATTTCGGAGTGTTCGTTTCCTTGATTTTCCTGATCGGTATATTTTTATATGAGTATGTATGTTCATGTGTAAAGGATGTAATTATACAGAATTGAAATTATATATTATTTTTGAACATAAATAAGTTTTAATTTTTATATGTAGATTTTTTTTATATGGTATAATGATGAATCATTGGATGAAATGACAATCACATAGATTATTTGTCGGTATTTGGATTATTATGATCTGGTTTTGTCATATGAATTAATACTACGTACATATACTAGTTCATGAGTATTATGTAAGTTATAATATATATATTATAGTCTGGTTCAGCTATACATATGTTTTTATGACATGTAATGAAGGATAAATTGAATAATGAATCTTCGTTGTTCACGAAGGTTGTAAATTATAACCTCACTGACTATGATATCATTTATAAGAGAGAGAGATAGAGAGAGCTAGAGAGAGAGATAGAGAGTATGGGAAGATTGAAAATGATTATTACTTTAACATGGTATAATTCCATTATATAGACAATACTTGAGTTATAAATATCAATTTTACTGAGGAGGTTATGATATAATAAGAAAATAAGATAAATTGAAATGAAACTAAATGAAAATGAAAGATGGTTTACATCTCGAAATAACCTCCTTGAGAACCTCCTTAGGAGAAGAGTTTTTTGGTATTTTGGAATGAAAAAGAGCACTTGGATGTGAGGAGTGAATACATAAGGGTGTTTGGGAATAAATTTTAGGAGCTTCAAGGCTTATAGGAGTGAAAAGAAGAGGGAGTGAGGGGGATTTTTATTTTAGAGGAGAAGAGTGGTTTGTGAATATCTTATTCATTATTTTATTATTTCTCCCAAGAAAACCAATAATGTTGATTCATGTGACCCCTAATATAAATAAGTGTATTTTAGTTCTAACTATGTGTTCTTACATCATCCATGATGTTAGGAATAATGATTTTTACTGATAATGTATAAATATATACGGTAAATTGTTGTATTTTACTATTCAACAAAAATTTGAGTATTTCAGAAAAATCTAAAAAATTCACCATTACTATTTATCAATGTGTAGAATTAAAAATTGAAATCATTTTTTTAAAAGTAATTTTCTAAATATTATTAATTTAATTTTTAAATAAAATCATAGTTTATTCGAAAATTATAAAATTTAAAACTATAATTCATTTTATATCACGTTGAAAAATAAATAAAGATCTCATTATCTTATAACATTAATAAAATAAAATAAAATAATTATTTTCTATTCATATGGTTTATATTACTATTCATATTACTATTCATAAGGGTATTTTACTATTCATCAAAAACTAATTTTTCCTAATCAGACTCTAAATATGATACTGAACACAACTGTGTGTGTTAGTTTTTTGACTTTCAAACCATTGAGGTGGGAAAATTTTATTTACTCTCTAGGTTATAAAAAAGTAGTGATTTGTAGAGAATCAGTATCTCATTCATTCAATATTTATTTTCAAAACCTTGGGGTGTTATATTCTCCCCTCCTTAAAAAACTTTCATCCTCAAAATTCATAAATTGTTACCTTAAAAAAATATTTGGGTAGGTCTTCATCATAAGCTCCTTAGGCCCCCATGTTACCTCTTCAATTTTATGATTTATCTAAAGTATCATTACAAGTCGAGTTGTTCGATTACTCAAAACCTATTCATTAGTGTCTAGAATCTGGATAAGCTCTTCACAATATGATAAGTCAGGTTCCAATTTTATTCCTTCTTAAGTGAGGACATGCATTGGGTCTAGCATGTAATTTCTCAATAGTGATACATGGAACACATTGTGTACTTTAGACAGTCTCACCAGAATAGCCAAACAATATGCAACAACTCAAATTCTCTCCAAAATTTTAAAAGGGCCTATTTACCTAGGGGTGAGTTTCCCTTTCTTCACAAATCTTATAACACCCATCCATAGATATACTTTTAAGAAAACATTATCCCCCACTTGAAATTCCAAATCCTTCCTTTTTTATCAGCATATATTTATATGTATGTTTTTTCCCGATTTGATATGGCATTGAATAGTTTTTACCTTTTCAGATGATTCCTCCAAAAGAACTGGGCCCATAAGCTTCCTTTCTCCAACTTCTTCCCAACAAGTTGATGTACGACATCTCTTTTAAAATAATGCTTCATATGGTGCCATTTAAATACTTGAATGGAAACTATTATTGTAGGAAAAATCCACTAAAGATAAATATCAATCCTGCACACCTAGAAAGTCAAGTGAATATAATCTCAGCATATACTCTAAGGTTTAGATCATCTTCTTTGATTGTCGTACAGTTTGGGAGTGATAATTAGTACTCAATAGATGTTCGATATCCAAATATTTCTAAATAATTTTCAAAAATTTCATATAAATCATGGGTCATGATCATGAATAATTGAGAGAGGTTCTCTATGAATTCTCAAAACCTCATTGATATAGAGTATTTCTCGGCGATCTTGTGTAAAATCCTCCCTTATAGTGAGGAAATGTGTAGACTTCATAAGTCGATCCAAAATTACCCATATTGCATCATTCATTCATGAATTTTTGGGTAATCCAATGAAAAAATCAATGGAGATGTCATCCCATTTTTATGTTGGAATAGGTAGAGGTTACATGAATCTTTTTTTATGTGGACATTTGTCCTTTACTTGTTGACAAACTAACATCTTGATACATAATCCACAATTTCCCTCTTCATGTTATCCCACTAGAAGAATTTTTCAAATATCTATACATCTTAGTGCTACCTAGATGTGTGTAGAAATTCTATCTACATGCATCATCCATTAAATCCCTTTTTTGATCAAGTATAGCTGGAACACAAAGCCTCTTTCCAAATTTTAGAACACCATCTCCAGACAAAAAGTCATCGATCTTGTCAACTTTCACATCATTTATTTTCTTTTGAAGTTTTTCGTCATCAGGTTGAGACCTTTTAATCCTTTATAATAAATATTGTTGGGAAACCAAATGAAAAAGTTGTTTTGTTTCACTTTCATAGATAATTTCCATATCCATCCTCACTAGATCCATGTAAAAAAGGATCATTTTCAATCCAAATTTTGTTGAGAACCCCATGATATTTTCTTCTCAATGCATCAACTACCTTGTTTTCCTTTCCTGGGTGGTAGTGTATAGTACACTCATAATCCTTGAGTAGTTTGATCTATATCCTTTTCCTAATGTTGAGTTATTTTTATGAGAAGATAAATTTTAGACTCTTATGATTTGTATATATCTCACATTTTTCTCCATAGATATAATTTATCCATATCTTTAGGGAACATATTACCACTATTAGCTCAAAATCGTGAGTAGGATTGTTTTTTCATGATTTTTTAACTTCCTCGATACACAGGCTATAACTATATCATTCCATAGAAGGACACAACCATGTCCTTTATTTGATGTATAACTATATATCACAAACCCATAATTCCCTGATGGTAGAGTTTGGATCAGAGGATTCACTGATCTCCTCTTCAATTCTTCGAAACAGTCCTTCCATTCCTTTGTCATTATGAATGTAACCACTTTAAATGTTAGAATGTTCATTGGCATGAATAAATGTGTGTAGTTATGAATTTAACAATTATAATAACCTATTAAACCAATAAAACTACGTACCGAAGGCAGGTTCATTATCGTAGGAAATTATTGCACATCATTTTTCTTCATAGGATCAATAGATATTCCATCCTTAGAGACAATGGGGATAAGAAAGGAAACCGATTGAATCCAAAATTCACACTTTCTAAACATCCCATATAATTCATTTCTTCTAAGAGTCTTTAGAATAGTGAGCAAGTTATTTTCATTATCCTCATATCTTTTGCAGAATACCAAAATATATTCAATAAATACAACCACAAAGTCACCAAGATAATACTTGAAAATTATATTCATTATATATAGGAAAACTTAGGGTGTATTAGTTAGTTCAAAAGGAATTACTTCAAAATCATAATGCCCATAATTGGTTCGAACTAATTTCTTTGGAATATCTTCCTTCCTCACGTACAACGGATGATATCCAGATCAAAGATCAATCTTCGAGAAATATTGGGCTCCATGAAGTTGATCAAATAAATCATTAGTGTTAGGTTGGGGATACTTGTTTTATATTTTTATAACATTGATCTTCTTATAGTCAATGGACAACCTCATAGATCAATCTTTCGTATTAACAAAACGAATAGGGGATCCCAATGGAGAAGCTCTAGGGAAAATAAATCCATTACCACTCAATTCCACTAGTTGTTTATTCTATTACACTAACTCCTCAATTACTGTTCTATAAGGGGTCTTTGATATGGGCCTTGAATTAGAAATTAATTTAATAGAAAACTCAATTTTCCACTCTGGAGTATGTCTAAGTAAATCATCTTGAAACACATCAACATACTCTTACATAATAGGTAGGTCCTCTATCTGAACATTCCCTTACTCACCCATATCTATGGAATTCCCTTCCTACCCAATAATTGAATTCAGTAGAGCTACTGGTGGTGTATCTAGATGAGGATCAAATTGTGATGTTTATTCCTTAAAGGTATGAGATTCCACATCATCCTCCAAAATTGTAACCTTCTTATTCTTGCAACAAAAATTCCCATCATGGTTGGGAATCCAATGAATAGAGAGGATTATATTAAATTAAATCATGGTTATGACAAATAAATAAATAGATAAAGTATATTTATAATCCATAATGGATACTTCCTGACACATATTTATTTCAATGATATTTCCTTTAGGAGTTTTTACTGACAACTCCCTTATCAAATCTAATTGGAAATATAAAATTTTCATGGAAAAATAGGAATATATAAATGAATGAGATGGTTCATAATCAAATAAATAATTATCTATGTTTTAAGAAATTATTAATGTACCAACCACCACATCATTATGAACTTCAATATCAATAGTTGTGATCTCATAATCTTTCCCCTACTCCCTTAGCCTTTTCTATGGCATGTTTACTTGAATATCTGGAAAAATATTAGCATAATGTCACATCCCCCTTCAATTATAGAATTGGACACTAACAGATTCTTTCATCCCCTTGATATCAACAGCTTGATGAAATTTATTTCCACATTTATAGCACACTCTTTTTCCTTTCAAGCAGGCACCTAGGTGTTTCTTTCTACAATTATTATAGGGTGGAAATTCAACTGTTCCCTTCTTAAGCATTTACTTATTTCCTTTTCCAAATTTTCCAGAAACCCACTTCTTCAATTTATTTCCTTAAAGTCATTAGTCATAGAGAACTCCCTTTCTATCTTGATAGAACTTGAAACTATATCTTCATATGATGAGAAACTTTAGGAGACTAGTGCCTATCAGAGGAATGAAATTAGGCCATAAAATAATTGATCAATGTTCCTCCTTGTATTTTGTATATAGTCCACAAAATTCCTAGACATCATTTTTGTGTCAGCTTCATAATTTTTAACATTCTAATCGTCCTTTTATCTCAAATTCCAAAACATCCTTTCTATATCCGCTCGCTATTCAAGAGAAATGTATTTCTCACGGAATATTTCCTTAAAGTCCCTCCATTCAATTTCTTATATCTCTTCCTCCTCCTCTGTGTTTTGGATTAATGAACACCATTGATCCACATCTTCTAATAGATAGTAAGCACCCATGATGACTGTCTCTCTTTCTTTACATCCCAAAGAGATAAATATCTTCTCTTGGGAAATTATCCACTGATCAGCTTCAAATGGGTTTGCATTCCCATTGAATGATGGAGGCTGTTGTCACATAAAGAGATCCAAAATAGCACTTCCATGTTGTGTATCAGGATGATCTATATGGGTAAGGTTATTTTTCATAACATGATTCAGTTTTCCCAGTATAGTTATAAGTTTCTCAGCACCAGTCGTAGCTCCAGATCTAACATCATTATCTTATAGCGAAGGAAAATCCCTACATGTGATACATGTTTTCATGCAATTTCCATTTCTTCTTGTAGGATACATTTCTAGATAATGTCATACAATAGATTAGTTTATGAATCATAATGTATAATCTTATCTAATAAACATACTTAGCATAAATTGAAATCTTATTCATGGCTAATCCCATAATCACCAACATGGTTTCTTTGAGGAAAAATTTACATTTAAATCCATTAGAGTCGCTTGTAAATAAAATTTCAATTATCCTAATAATATCCCCTATGATTTTCATGCCAGGTGAACAGTATGGCATATTGTTGTGTAAAAGGATACCCTGGGTCATGTTCAAAACTCCTTATTAGAGTTTTTACTCCTAGGCACATCTTTGCCAAAACCATGTCCACTTGTAGTATCTAGACATGAATGTACATTCTAGAAATATCCACATAATCTATTACTAATCAAAATACCAGGATGTTCTTGTATGTTTATCCTCAAATACTCTCTTAGGTGTTTGTTCCATAATGTAGGTTTTCTATATCTGGTTTCCATATTTTCTTTTAAACTTATTTTGATGCCAACTGTAAGGACCCGTCCCTAGTTTCCTAGAGCCAGTGCCTTATTTTATTACAATGGAATATAAAAAAGAAATATGCATCCAGAAAACCCAATTAATTTATTATCTCTTGGAAACAAGATACATACATAAGTTCTACATTAAAACTTGAAAATAAAGACAACATAAATGTTCCATTGGGAAAAACCACCACTCTAACATTATCCCTACAAGTCAATTATAACATACCTCTTTATGTATTAGAAAAAACGAAGCATAAGTAGGGGTGGGATCAGATGATTAGTAAGCATAAAAATTATAGTGGAAGATAACATAAACATTAGACATGGAGAATAATTGATAACACATGCCTTTAAAAATAATAAACTTGAACATAATATGGATGGAATACGACCTGAGTAAATATTTCCATAATAAAACATTATCAAGGGTATTATACTAGCCAAAAAACGAAATGAAATATCAATTTCTAGACTCATAATGATGTAAATTATTATTCTAGACATTCTGAAACTTATCATCAAGGCCTCAACCAAGATGTTTAAAAATTATTAAGGCCTTAGCCAAAACCATATCTCAAAATGGGAAAGGGCTCGACCAAGTCAATATCTATTAGTCTCATGAGACCTACCAATGCATCAAGGAGCTATAGAGGGCCCCACATATCACATAATTAGTCCAATGAATTCCTCATATGAATGAATATTAATATAAAAAATATATACATTCATATTGATACTGACATATGAAACAAAAATAAATTTTCCCAAACATTAATCTTAAACAGTAACCCTTCGGGGTAAATTGGTGAATGGTTTTAGGATCTCAACTTCATAGTCAAACTAATCATAATACATTAAATTAAATATTTAATAGGATATAATAATATATTACTCCCAATAATAAATAATAATCAACAAGAGGGTTGAATTAGGTGAAACACTCTTATAAAACAATTGAGTAATTCTTTAGAAAATTATCCTTTACTTTGAAAAGAAGAGTTTATTTGGAAGAATATTTGTATAAATCTAGAAGTTAAGTTAGGTTGTATTTTCATAATAAAATGAATTATTTTATAAAAAAATAATGTTTATTGGAAAATAGATTATATATTGTCCATGAAAATATATAATAATTACGGAAAATCCTTTGGATTGGGCTTGTCCTTCGGAAAGAATTTTGAATGTTCTTTTAAAACATATAACTCCCCCATAAAATGAAGGTAGGATTATGGTTAGTAAACATATATAGAAAATTACAACAGAATTTATGAGGAGTAAAAATGATTGAATAATTATTTAATTGAGGTAGGTAGATATCAAAAGTAACCTGAATGAAAATGGAGGTTGATGTAGGAAACCCTTTCCTAAAGTCCAAATGTTATCTGATCTTGAACTTAAGGTCGTAGAATATGAAATTAGACCTATAAATAAATTAATTATTATCCTTTTATACACGTATTTATTTTATCTTAATTTTATTATATTCATTTATGTTCTTATTGATATGTTATAAGATTGAATTATATCATTCTGGAGTGTTTGTTTCCTTGGTTTTCATGATCAGTATATTTGTATATTAGTATGGTTGATCCTATGGAAAGGATATAAATATATATAGTTGAAATTATATATTATTTACAAACATTTATAATTGTTAATGGTTATATAAAGCATTTGTTTACAAGGTATGATGATGAATCATTGGATGAAATGAAAATCACTTTGATTATTTGGCGGTATTTGGATTATTAAAAACCTGTTTTGTCATATGAATTAATAGTATGTACATATATCCGCTCATGAATATTAAATAGATTATAATATATATATTATAGTCCGTTTCACCCATAAAAATGGTGTCATGACCATTAATGAAGGAGAAATTGAATAATGAAGCTTCGTTATCTTTGACGTTTGTAATTTGGAACCTCACAAATGATGATTTCATTTATAAAAGACAAAGAGAGAGAGAGTAAGAAGATTGATAATGGTTATTAAATTAACATGGTTTAATTATAGTATATATACGATACAGTAGATATAAGGATAAATTGTATAGAAGAAGGTAGGAGAGAATAATAAAAGAAGATTAATTGAAATTGAAATAAATGAAAAAGAAATATTATTTTCCTCTTGAAATATCATACTTGAGAAGATACTTAAGGGAAGAAGATTTTGTATTTTGGAAATACCATGATCTCTTAGACGTGGGTAGTGACTAGGGAAGGTTATTTGAGAAAAAATTGAGGAGATTCCAAGATTAGAGGAGTGAATAGAAGAGAGAATGAGGGGGGGGGGTGTTACAGTGAAGGAGAGGAGTGATTTGTGAATATATTATTAATTATTTTATTATTTTTCTCCAAACTAACAATAATGTTGATTCATGTCACCCATAGTACTAATAAGTGCATGTGAGTTCAAAATAAGTGTTCTTACATAATCATGGATGCTATGAATAGTGAATTTAACTAATAATGTATATATACATTAAATTAACATATTTTACTATTCATAAAAAATTTGAGTATTTCAGAAATATACCAGAAATTCACACTAACAATTTTTCGATGTTTATAATTATAAAATGAACTCCATTTTTTTTAAAATAATTTTCTAAATATTATTAATTTAATTTTTGAATAAAATCATAGTTTATATGAAAAATAAAAAATTTAAAACTATAATTCGTGTTATATCACATTGAAAAATTAATCAAGATCTCATTATCTTATAACAATAAGAAAATAAAACAATAATATCATTTACTATTCATAAGGGTCATATTACTATTCCTATTACTATTTATAAGGGTATGTTAATATTCACCAAAAATTAAGTTTGTCTTATCAAAATCAAAATATATTTTTGAATGCTATTGTGTACGTCATTTTTTCAATTTTCAAATCACTGTGGTAAGAAAATTATCCTTAATTGATATGTTATTAAAAAGTGGTGTTTTGTAGAGACTCGGTATTTCATGCAGTCAATATTTATTCAAAACCTAGGGGTGTTACAATTTGATATTTGATCGATTCCCATTTGTGCATCATCATAAGAGAGATAGTATTTTTGTGAAATAAGGCTATGATATCAATATACAGGAGGAAACTAACTAAGATGAGGACGTTGAGAGAGAGAAATATTTAATTGATGATGCTAGAACTCCAATATAACAAAAATGTACTAAAATGAAAAATTATGAAATTTAAAAGGGATTATATCGTGGAAAAACTATATATGGATTTTCAAATACCTCCATTGATCATATTCCTACACTTTTTAAGTAAATTTTTCCCAATAGTGCATATATTCACTCAAATAATTATAAGTAATAGAAGTTAATTATGTAGCTTGTATTTTCTGTCAAAAAATTTCTTACTTGTTCAAAATATCTCAGTTTATTTAGGGAGAAAATAGCGAAACATAATGAATGTAATGAATTTGGTGCATCCCTATGAAAGGAAAATACAGAGACAATACCATCTCATGTGCCATAGAATGTCATGTGGCACTTTCCATTGATTCCTATGTTTCAAAATCTGTTCATGTCTATAGAAATATCATCCAATATGAATTATAATGATGAGGAGATAATTAATGGTAATTATTAGTTGGTTCACCCTGAAGATGTATTATCATGGATTGAATTTGATGCACAACAGCTAAATTTTGTAGTTGTAGTGAATATTGATAGGATGGGTCTATACTGTGCTGGTTTTAATGCATTTGGTCAGATTCTTACTACTCACAGTACATGGTAGGTTTTTATTCTCAATTATAATATTCCTCGGTGGATGTTTTTTATAATCCATTCACTTTATTGAGTATACTGATATCTGGAACTTCTCATCCTGACAAAGATATAGAAGTCTACTTTCAAATTTTAATAAGAGAGTTGACGCAGCTTTGAGATATGGGTTTATGCACATTCAATGCTTCTAAAAAAATATATTTCAGATGTGTTCTTACCTTATATGGACTATAAATGATTTCCCTACTTATGAACTGATGTTTGGTTAGAGCACAAGGGAAAAACTATCAAGTCCAATTTTTATGAAGAATATAAGATCAGGTAGATTTTAATATTATCATAGTTTCAGTTTCATGGGGAATCAATGATTCATTCCAATGGATCGCCGATTTATGAATAATGCCTGAATGTTTAATAATACTATTGACACTAATCAACCAACTCAAAATATTTTCAGAACTAATGTGCTTATTGAATTTAATAAGTTTAGTTTTTCATTAGGAAAAAGTGAGCTTTAATTTAAAAATTGTAAAAATGTTGACACCGAATACACTTACAATTGGAAAAATACAAGTATCTTTTTTGAGTTACCATATTGGTATACCAAATTGTTATGTAATATTTTATATTTAATGATCATTGAAAAAAATAGATGTGAAATGTTTCTTTAAATTCATCAAAATTTTAAGAGAAGGAAAAAATATGGGTTCTGATCTCGTCGAGACTTGATGGATTGGGGTATTCATCCAAAACATCTTCCTGTGTGTATCAGTGAAAACAAATGGAATGTTCCTTGTGATTCTTATGTTATGACACAGTGAGAGAAAAATCAATTTCTGGAAGTATTAAGGGATATTAAGGTTCCTGATGTCTATTCCAGCAACATATCTAAATGATTCAATAGAAGGGATTTGAAACTAAAATCCCTATAAACACATGATTATCACATCCTTATTAATGAATTGATTATAATATAAATTCAGAATTTAATATCAAAAAATGTATGGTTGATAGTGATTCTCTAGTTCCATTTTTATATAACTTTATAATAATATTTTATTCAAGTTATTATTGATAAAAATGCATCAAGAGGCACCATAATTTTTTAATGAGTTAAAAAAAATTCTTCTATCATTTTTCACTATTATGATGCATTTAACAGTTCATATTCCAACTGAATCAATTCTTGGGGGACCCATTTAATTTTGGTGGAAGTATCTTACTATAAGAAATATGTGAAAACTAAATCTTATGTTAGAAGTAAGAATTATCATGTTGGTTTAATTGTGTGAGGTTATCTGGCTCAAGAATGTACAAATTTTTGTTAAATACATTTGTCTGGTTTGACACAAAGACATAACCAACTAATGTGAAATGAAGATGAGGACTATGGGGAAATTGGGGCCTTATTTTGATATATAACCCAAATAGGATGAATTAATGGTTCATAAACATCAGCTACATTGAGCCTCAAAGAGTGGGATATCGAACATCACACAGTCTTGTTTAATTGTGGTTTATCCTATGAGTATATCAAGTAAGTAATTTTTATATGTTTATTTTATCTCATACTATGTCATTTCACATATAAATTAGGAGTTAATTATCATTTTATTTAGGAAACACCGAAAAATTATAATTAGAGTTCATCGATCTTTTCCTTTTAAAAAGGTGAGAGGCTTTGTATAGCAAAGAGTATCCTGCTTAGTTGAAATTAATGGTATGACCATTAATTTAATTAAAAAAATATAAATATCAATTTAATGGTATTATTCATATATATTTCAAGTATTGAGTTTCTCTACTGACTCCTTTTCTCAAGTATTCATAGTGTTCTCTTTTGGTCCCAAATCTTTGTTTTGTGAATGAAAATATTTAATAATCAATGGGTATAAATTGACTTAAAGTAATCAAGTGTTGAAAATCAGAGAAAAACATGATGGTGTTAAGTTAATTGCTACAACGGAATGTTATGCCAATGAGTTAGATAGTCATCCCTGGTATGCAGATATATATTATTATGGACTTGATAAGATAATATTGTTATTGGATTAATACTTTCAAGGTCGAGTCACTATGATGATATGTAAATGTTTTGACTTAGTAAAGTGATAGGGTGCATGTATTGATGATTACAGATTTAGAGTTGTTGACATGAGTCAATTCCTAGATACTGATGAACCATACATTTTGACGTCAATAAAAAACGGTGTTTTATGAGGAATATCATCAATGAACTGATTACGGTTTCATTAATAAAGTATTCCCAAGATATATGTTTTATGATAAAGGTAAAAAAATTGACACCATTAATTCCCCCATCAGTGATGAAAAAAATATTTCATTTAATGACTCGAATTTTCCCATTGGGAGAGTTGATTTTGAACCTGATGTTGTGGTTGGTAATATATAAAATCAGCCATATATGTTCACAGTTTATTCAATTTACCTTGACTTGATTTTCTCTGGTTGTTATTAATGCAATTACTTTTATTTAGTTTCAATTTGGATTGATATATATGAATCAGTATTGTTTTATTTCATTATATTTAATTACATTTATTTCAACATAGAAAATAGTGTTTAAAATGGGTTTTAAAAAATGTATAATGTGGTTTTAAATTATTTTTACTAAAACATGTTATGATATTTATTATGACTTATTTTACTTTTATGCATGATTTTTAAAAATTGTACATCTCCTTCTTCTGCAAATTATGAATTAAGTTCAGAGGAAATGATTATTTGATGATGAATAAAAGATGCACGATCTTCGGTTGGATCATATTATTTCCCAATTGAGTGGAATAATTTTAATATTTTTCTTTTTCATTACATATAATTTAATGTTCATATTCTTTATCAAAATATTTATGGAAATTTAGATACACCAGATTTGATTCCTACTCATCTATCCAACTTGGGTCTGAGTAGGGACACTCATAGACCAAGATAGAGCACCCATCTTACATGTTCCATCCCTAACCCACCATCAAACAACCCATCTACCACACCGTTCCAAACTCTACTTTATCTTACAGGTTTGTTCCCATGCATGCCTCCATCACCATATCATTTAGCCTCTTCTTTTCATACCATGTCTGCACATTCTATAGGGACGTGCTTACCTTTACCTCCATCATGATCTCATTTAGTCTCTTATTCCCATACCATGTATACATAACCAGTAAGAATTATCCTACCCATTCCACCAGAATCATATAATTTATCCTCTTCTTCCCATACCATATCTACACCACCTATAGGTATGGTTCTCCTATAACATTTCTATATCCATTGATGTATCCCCAACCCTACTACCCAAAACCTATCACGTCTATGTCACCTATATTTCTTTGTATCCATCTTGTATATAGTGATTATGTTCCTTAATGTCCCACTCAAGTTCATGTATATCACCCAAAGGATTCATTATAAAAGACTTATACTTTAGAAGATACTTATCCAGGACAACCCATGGACCCATCAGTGCATATTGACCAGCCTGCATCAGGTTGTTTTATTATAACTATTTCAAATTATATCACATCTTTTTTTTCATGTTTTTCCATGAATTAATTCTTTTTTTTTCTCCCTTTTATATTATTTAGTGGGATCTTCTAGTAAGTGATGAGGGAACGCCTTATGAAGGAAGCCTGGAATCGCCAACGACAAATAATGATGGATTACACTGAAGAAAATCAGATGATAGGTAAAAATTACCGGTAATGTAGAAGTTCTATGGACACTTTATCCAAGTACCATGAAATCATTTTGGTAGAACTAGTCTCATGAATACATCTTGGTAATAAAATCACCAAAAAATCATGGGTGTAGACATGATTAGTATAATTTTAAATATTTATTTTTATATTAATGATATATCTATAAAAATTAACATGTATGTTTTAGACTAAGTTTAACTTTCCTAGAGCTGAAGCTACTAAGATTTAATGTTTGATGGATCTTAGGGGGTTATAGAGATCATACAATCATGATTTATATATTTTTTGGAAGAGTAGGGTTGGTTATGATTTAGAGGGTGTACCCATACCCCATACAATCCATTAAATCAAAATAAAAAATTATCAAATATAGGAAAACTGATGAGTTGAAGGTTTTAACAATCTTTAATAATGTTAATATAGAAATAAATTTTTATTACCAGTATTGAATTTTTGTTTTTAGGAAGAATCTAGAAAAAAATAACAAAGTGTCAATGACATATCTAGAAAAATTGAGGACAACTGAAATTCTTGAGCATGAGAAGTTCCATTTACTTTAATATTAATTGAAATAATATCTACATTTATATTGGTACTCAGTTGGCTGTGTATATTTTCATGTCTTATTTTTTTATTCATCATTAATATTTTATATTGTCAATCTATAAATTATATCATAATATACTATTAAATAGTTATGATATACCATAAAACGTTAATTTTAAACATGATACAATGTATATTAGTAATAATAATTGAACAATAATGTAAATGTTTTTTTAAACATGATATATAATGCTATTTTAACATGAAACAATCCCCTTGGAAATGAGATATGGTGTCCATATCATATAGGACATAAAATAAAACTTCCATTATATAATTTAAATGTTAACATTAATTATTAGAACCTTTGTCAATATCATTGGTTCCTATATTAAAACTTAACTCTATGAGTTACATATTGTCTTCAATATTAAATATGTTAATTTGAATAATTACATGAAATTATGAGCATATTATATAAATATTATATTATGATTTATTCTTCTTCAAATCTTTGTAATTCCTCTTCCAGAAACCTCTGTTACCTCATGCGATATATAAAGCCTATTTATTATATTTATACTTGGGTAATATTCATTTTCAATAAATATTGGTAGTGTTCACTTAAATTTTTTTTCTGTTTTCAAAACTAAATAATAGATGATTTTTGTGCCAAAATTTAATCTCCTTGATAGATTGAATATTGCAACAACCATTCATGTTGGAATTCAAGCCCAATGGGCACAAATATCATCCAAAAGAGGATGCCTCATGAAGCTCCCATGTGGAGCATGAAATCATTGTGAAGGTGAGAAGTTATTACGGAACTCCCACAAGTCTAAAAACCGCTAGAATTGTGTTAAGACAGTTGAAAAATAGATCTATGAGTCTTATAGATCCACCACCTATCGTGAAGCCCTACCTTCCTTCACGGCACACCTCTATGCATCGTGATACCCAATTGCCTATAAATTTCCTACTCACCCCACCTCAAAGTGTTGGTTAACCTGATATCTCAACTTCTGAGCTCCCATTTTGATAATCAACTAATCACCAAAAACTAGTGGGAAAATGGATCACCCAAGGTACTTGAGAATCATGGCCAACCCTTTCCCTTGTTCCCAATTACCCCTTCCTAATGTAAGGATTCCTTTCACGAAGGACACCACCTTTAACAAAGGAAGGAAACCCTTTGAGTTACTTGAGGATTCACAGATCATTAAACCTCCATAAAGCACTATTATAATGGTACAAGTCCTTATGCTAAGGCAGGGTCACCATGCATTGTGAAGACCATTCCTTCATGATGATTTGTTTACCTATAAATCATTAGGGCTTCGTGAGTCCTATCTCAATGAGGATACCAACTTCATAAGACCCTCTTTCATATGACCCTCTATGATTGTACTCAGTGATTTCATTGTCCCTTATTTGGTGTCCCATGTTTTGTTTTCATACCTATTTCCTTTCAGTATAGAAATGAAATGGGATTTTACTATTAATATAGCCACAAAAAAAGGACCCCACTATCGACCATTCTAGCACACTCCCACCTTCTGACATTGTTGGTTCCTTCCCTCCCCTAAGGGTTGGTGAGTTCTAGTTATTAATGTCCAAGGGGTGAGGAGTGAGTCCTCCCAATTTCAAGTAGTAGGAAATAAAATTTCCAAACACCATCATATTCATCACATGATGTTAAACTATAGTCTCACCCAATGAAATGTGCAAGGGGTGTCATGAAATTGGGAATTTTTTAGGCCCACTCATCTTTATGGGAGTAAAATATTACTCGCATTGAATTAGATCGTCCTCCCATGGAATGAGATCAGCTTCAGGAAGCTACTATATATAATCCACAAACAATCTCTCACTGACACATATTTCGTGACATGATCATCTAATTTTCCCCTTCCTATTTTTTCTCACACCAAACATAAATCTTGTGGTCTTAGAGGTTTTTAATGAATGTTACACTCTTCATATCTCTAGGAATCCCTCCAAGAGTAAGCCCCATTTCCCCCTTTTCAAACTATGTGGGTTTTGATCCATGTCTCTAAATAATTTATATAGGATTCTTCCACGACGTTCTATTATAATGAATGGTAAACCCAGGTGCTCCTTAATAGGGATTTACCATCAGGGTGTGACATCTTCCCTTTATGGGTCACATCCCCCTGAATCCACCTCTATGTGGGGTTATGATCCATCTAACATCACCCACATCATCCATCATCCATTTCAATATTACTATGGGCCACCATGTCCTTGTATGTAATGCCTCAACCCCAGAAGCCTAGAGCTGGTGTATTATTTTAATACATTAGCACAGTTATAAGGAATAATGTCCTGAAGGACCGATTTGTTTAGCAGTCTTGGAAAATAGATTACATAAATGAACTTTACATTATAATTTCTAACATCAAACACAACATAAATAATCATTTGAGAACACCGTTATTCATCTAGATTAACCTTACATATCAATCATAATACACTTCTTTGAATCCTAAAAAAACATTAGAAAGGGGTGAGATTAGATTCTTAGTAAGGGTAAATAATTTAGAATAATCTGTAAACTTTTAAGGCAAGATGTGTAATAAAAACAACAAATTTTTAAACATAAAAATAAATATAATTTGAAAAAAATAAATCCAACACTAACATATAAACATGCGCATGGATATTATACTAGAACAATAATAAAATATAATAACTAATTTTATAATGAGGGAATGCATATTGTTGGACGTCATAACCACATAATCAAGGCCTCATGCCAAGACTATAACTGAATTTTTTATTCAAGGCCTTGTGTGAAGACAACAGTTTGTCTCAAGAGACCTAACGATTCATCGAGGGGCTATAGCGGGCCCTACCTACACATACTATGTCCAATGAATTCCTAATCTGAAAATGTTGAAACATAACACAAACATTCATATTAAAACTAGCATACAAAATGTCAATACTTTAACCATAAACCATGAATAATATAAAAATTGCTCATCCACATTCAAACATATCATTACTCATTCAATAAAATATGAAATATAGTATTATAATAAATCAACTTCAATCAAGAATAATATCCAGTAAAGTATGTTGACATATTTAAAAATGATCCGTATAACTCTTTGAGAGAAATATCCCTTTTTTGGGAAACTATTTAAAAGTCACACATTTATGAAAGATGTAATTTAAAATATATTTCTGAATAAAAGTTTCCCATAAAAATTTGAAGCTTTTAAATGGAATTAACATTTTAAAAAAATCATGTCCAAATAACTAAATCCTTAAAATCATTTAGAAAATATAGACATTAATTAAAAAGATTTGGAAAAATAAAATATTAAAACATTTAAAATGAAGATATTGGTAAATATTCCCTTACAAAAAACCTAAAAATATTCCTTTTGAAAACATTTTTATGAAACATGGAAATGGATGATAAATATGTCCTAGTAGATAAATACAGATAAACAATATCGGATAAAAATGAGATTGAGGAAATAACCCTTACCTTGTACTTTCATTTAGTCAAAGGTAAGTTTAAACTCTTACATAATGACAATAGTATATTATTAAATTATAACAAAAAGATACTCATCTTTATGATATCATACTTTATTCATTTACTACTTTATACTACTACTTTAATAATAATTTCCATAATAAAATAACATTTCAATTAACTATTTATTTCTTTATCGTGCGTGTTTTAAATTGTTATTCTAGGTCATATCACATATATCTTGATTTTATTACTTCAAGAATATAAAAAATTAATTATGTATCATATATATTCAGAATATATATATGTATAATTGATGGATATATGAAATGGAAAACACCATTTATGAAGACGTTAGACCGTACGTAAGCATAAATGTTTTTTCTGTTTTTATATCGTATTGAACAGAAGTAAGTGAATGAGTTATATGTAAATAAACATAATATATATATTTGTAGTTGAATTTTTATTTCATATATTACATACTTATTAAAAATATAAATTTTTATAATCTTCATTGAAAGGTGAACGTGGAAATGAATCTCATCGTGTTGTGGAGACGATAATCCGTATGTACGCACGAGCAACAATATCATTCTATGGATGGTGAAATAATATGTAATTGGGTGGTATATTATATATTAAGAATAATTAAAATATTATATTTATTATTTACATCAATTATACTCATTTTTATACCCATATAAATAATTACGTGTTTAATAACAAACTACCCCACGACGTGGAGACAGTAAGCCGTACGTACGCACGTTTAGTGAATTTGTCCTTAATAGGATGGATGGAATAATGAATATGGTTGTACCATATATATAATAACCTCAAATTATGTATAAGGTACTAGATTAATTATTTTGTCATGGAAGCAACAGAGAAAGAAGAAGTGAAAGAAGAAAATAACTTTGAAAGAGGTGATGAAATTATTACCTCTTCTTTGGGTGCTTCATTTTGATTTGATCAAAAGGGATCCATAGGTTGTATTTCTGATCAAATTAAGGCATAAAGGTTGAATTTAGGGTATTTTGGTTGATATTTGATCAGTGCCTATCCACGAAAAATGGATTTGGAGGTGTGAAATAATGAGAAGGGGAAGTACCCTTTCATAAGATAGGTGAGGGTCACTTTTGGAAATACTTGAAATATTATTTTAGGATAAAATTATTTTCAGTTTATAAGGGATAAAAATTTATTTTTTCTAGGATATGTGAATATGGGTCTAAATCCTCTCAATTAATAGGTTTTAGACAAGTTTATATCACCATATTGACCTTATCTTTTAGATTTAACCCTTTGATAAATTGTTTAACTCTTACCATGTATTCTTGTATTATTACACTATATGGTTAATAAACGGACTATAAAATTTATAGAGACTCTAAAGTGGTTTATTAATGAAATATCTATCATTATATAAGTCCTTTTTCCAAACCATAGAATTTAGGAATATTATATCATTTAATAATATAGTATTTGTTTTAAAAACTCATTTATGTCATTTTGGACACTATTTAGTATTTGGTCTTGGTGAAAGTTAAAACAAGTTTTTTACTTCACAAAAATTACATTAAATCAACCCTAGCATGTTGTATTCACCTATAAAATTCTTTTATGGAATCACAAGTCTCAATTTAAATTTATTTTTATATTTATAATATCAATTATTTTAATCATTCATTAATAAAGTAAATAATTCCTCGTCATTGTGTCATAAATAAATGTAATTATATAATGTATAAAAATTATAAATAAAATAATATTATGTAAGAAATATTTTTATCTTTCTAATTAATATTTATAGTCTAATTCATATTATGTATAACCCAATACTAAAAATAGTTTAGTTATTAAAATTTGAATTTAACACATTTAACTCTTCTTTAAATAAAATATTATAAATATCATAATCTAATAAAAGTGGATAAAAAAGGATCATATTTTTGTTCTAATGTTTATTTTGGCCTTGAAACAATTATACAATATAATTAGGACATGTGATAGAGTAATTATAATATAATTGTTACCTTTAGATACCCGATTTACTTTTAACATTGGTAAATAAAATTCAAAAGTTACTATTCAACAAAAAATATTTTCATCTTATTGAACCACATTTTACTTAATTATGTCAATGATTCCTCTCTTATTTTTTTAATTCAATTCATAGATGTGCTATAAAAAATTTTATGCAAATTTGCAAATGTGTCTAGAAAGTGGGTAAAAGACGTTAAAATGGTTCAATAAAATTATACATATTTAATCTAATTATAAATTGAATCAAATGAATTAAATTGTACTAAAATATGTATTATTTATCTATTTTAAAATAAATTATTTATTAAAAATAATTTCTTAAATGAAAATGTTGGTTTTTATGTACTATTCCATATTTTTCACGATTCATCAAAAAGTAAAACTTTTCAGAAAAATACCAAAACCCCACCCTGATATAATTTTGATATTCTGTATCAAAAATTATATCTATTTTACCAAATTAAAAAATATTAGTTAAATTAATTAAATTTAAAATCAGTTCTTGATGTCAAAACCAGAATGTGGGTTTTTGTGAAGTAAAAACTATCAAAATGTTGATATGTGTTTATTTCCAATTTAAATTTAAAATTTCTTCCAAAGACTAAAATTGGATTAAATGATAAAAATATAATCTAATTATTATTCAAAACCATTTAAATTTTTAATTTAACAATATAAATTATTTTGACTTAAAAAGTTGTTTTCAATTAAAAATTAGTATTTTTCAATATTCATATATATATGAGAGATATTAGGAAAACACCAAAAATTTATCCAATCTAAATCTTTATGTCCATCTTCTAAAAAAGAAATTTATTCTGTAAAATTTAATTTATAAAATTGTCAAATATTGGATTTATAAATGGTTCTCCATTAAAAGGCATTAAAATATCAATTTTTTTTAAAACACTTCTTTTATTTGAAAAATTAGATTTTTTCTTATATTGTGTCTAATAAAGAAATAATATATTTGTTAAAATTATATGGAGTAT
Organism: Viscum album; assembly: GCA_963277665.1. Classification (NCBI taxonomy): domain Eukaryota; kingdom Viridiplantae; phylum Streptophyta; class Magnoliopsida; order Santalales; family Viscaceae; genus Viscum; species Viscum album. The sequence continues at coordinate 347,701,791 of OY728141.1, forward strand.
ATAAAATTCAAAGTAAAATTAATATAATTCCTAACGTCTTTTAAACAGCTAGTTTGGTATGTCATGGCGCATTCGAACTCGGTGTTGCGTGTAGCGCAATCTATTGAATTACTTTAAAGAGATAACGTTCTATGTAATATTGGCATGTTAAATTCTCCCCTCATTAAATAAATTGCATCCTCCAAATTTAAAATTTTTCTTCAATAATTAATTGATGAAAATAAAAAATACCTTTGTGGAATACCCACATCGGAAATAGGGTTACAGAACTTTAATCTTAATAAAAGGGAAAGGGAAATTAAAATGTCACCACCAAATTAGGATTTCGAATAAGAGAATATTGGTGGAAATTAGAGACACATAATTGGAGAAAAAATGTAAATATTTTTATGGAGTGATTAAGGTCATAAATCACAAACACGTGAATAATAAATGTAAAATTGAGGGCCTTGAATCCATTAATCTGTTATGATTTAAAGTATCATCGATAAAAAAACATAAGGTAGTATAATAACACATTTTTTGGTACACTTTTGTTTTAAATAGGATGGATTAATTTACTATCCTGAAAAGTACTCAAGAAAAAACATGATTTCATTACCTGTCTTAATCATAATCTAAACATTTGGTTGTGCTTCGATCTATTTTAACTTCACCCCTTAAACAAGGAAATGAATGTTCAAAAGTTGTTTCTATAACTAAGACAGATTTGATAAATCATAATGTCCAAAAGTATTTCTTAAATACATTATATGTTTATTGAAATCCAAAAGGTTAGGTCAGAGTATCCAATAAATTATACTTTAACCTCATAAAAAATAACTAGTTCTCAACTTACCGCATTTCAACCATTAGAATTATCAAAAAATACTTGTTTCTAAACCCACAGTATAAAAATTTACATGTGAGGTAAAAAAAATGAATATCTATTTTTCCACATAATAACATGTGAATACCTACATAATGCATTTTCTTAAAACATGGTAACACAGTAAATTACCATAAAACCTTATTGATTATACTAATTATCCCTTATTAATTATAGAATACTATATATATTCCTTATATCCATAAATTTTGAATACTCCAACATTGATGGAATAAACAAACCATTAATTAGTTCTAAGGTAATGAAGAATGTCCAATATAATTTATCCAAGTCAATCATATCTTATTAAAAAACAACTACCTTGCTACCAGGACCATATAAATGATTATATTTCCTTCAACTATATATTTTACATATATTTTAACTTGTTGTTGAGTCACTTTTCTTAGTACCATATAATCTTAAATTCCCAATGAAATAGTACTTTAGTAAAATTGTTTTTTATTTTCATAATTAATATAACCAATACATCATTGATACAACACTCAAATAACATATTTAATTAAAAAAAATATATGAATGATAATTATTCCTCTTCATATGCGGTAGTATCATAACTAGATTATTATCCAATAGCATGATTTGAGGTATACTTTGATGATTGGGACATTGGTTCAAGTAGTGTCCCAACTCTTTGCAGATGAAACATTATACATTTGAAACCTTTTTCTTACCGTTGAAATCAAATACTTAGTGTCCTTTTTCTCTACACATATAACAAACTCCTATTCCCTTCATGAATTTAACAAGATAGTTTTTCCTCAGTTATCATATATGAGAAAATCCTTCTTTACCTTGTTTAAATTTTTCCATCTTTCTCTCTACCATCCTTTTCTTCTATAGTGTCCCTTAAAATCCATAGGACTCAGAGAATTATTTACTTATCTTATTACAACATGATACTATTTCTCCATATGATGAGAATATGTGGGATACTATTTCCCTTCAAAATTTTGGCTTAAGACCACAAAAGATATGATCCATATTGGATAATGTGTATTGCTGGAGTTCTCATTCCATCTATTGGGCACCATTTATAAACAATGACATACACTAGGTTAGTTTATAAATAAAAATTCATAATTCCAAACTTGTAACATTATAAACGTAAATTAAAAAGTTTATCAATATAATTTATTATCATAAAAATGTTTTCTTTATGGAAATATTTACTCATAAATCCTTCATAATGGGTTGTAAAGAAAATGTGAATTATCCTAAGAATATACCCCTAGAGAGTCAATACCAAGAGTGTAGAAAGACCCATTGTCAGGTACCAGGATCCCACAGGTCAAGATTGAAACTCATTTTTAGAGTTTTCACTCTTAGGTACATCTGTGTCGGAGCCACCTCTACCTGTTTGTATCCAAACATGGATGTATTTGTTTGGAAACCAACATAATATTTACAGTAACAATTTTTTGATGTTTTTCTATACCAATCCTCAATGTCTATCTTAGGTTAATGTTATCTGATCAGAGTTTATCTATATCCTGATTTCATGGTTTGTACTAAACTTACTCTCATACAAAATGTAATTCCCAGACCCCAGAAGCCTGAGGCTGGTGAATTATTTTAATACATTGGCCTGATTACAAGGATTCAAATCCCGAAGGACCTATCAGTTTATCAATCTTGGAAAATAGATTACATATGTGAAATTTACATTAAAATTTCTAACATAAAACAAAACATAAATAATCCTTTGATAATTCCATTATTCTCGTAGCTTAACCATAAAAATAAATCATAATATACTTCTTGGAGTCATGGGAAAACAAAACATAAGAAATGGGTGATCTCAGAGGCATAGTAAAGGTAAATAATTTAGCAGAAGCTATAAACTTTTAATGAATTATGTGTAATAAAAGAAACAACATTTTAAACATAAACATGAACATAATGTGGAAAACATAAATCACAAATTACCATATAAATATACAAATGGATATTCCACTAGTCAATAATAATATGTAATAACTAATTTCATAATAAGAGAATGCATAATGTCGGACATCATAACCACATAGTCAAGGAATCACGACAAGACTACTCATAAAAATTTTGTCAAGGACTTATGCAAAGATACTAGTTTGTCTCACGACAACTACCGATTCATCGAGGAGCTTTATAGGGCCCCACCTATAAATTACTATGTCCAATTCATTACTCATATGAAAATATTGAAACATGACATAAACATTCGTATTAAAACTAGCATAAGAAATGTCAATACTTTAACTATAAACCATGAATGGTATAAAAATAGCACATCTACAATCCAACATATCATTACTCATTTAATACAATAAGAAACACTGTATTATAATTAATCAACTTCAATCAAGAATAATATCTTATAAAGGATGTAGACATTGTTTGAAATGATCAGTAAAACTCATTGAGGGAAATATCCCTTTTTGTGAACTCATTTAAAAGTTACACATTTATAAAGGAAGTTATTTCAAAGATATTTCTGAATCAAATTGTCCCATACCACTTTGAAACTTTTAAAATTAATTAACATTTTAAAAATATCATGTCCTTATAAATATATCCTTAAAATCATTTTGAAAATATGGACATTAATTAAAAAGATTTAGAAAAATAAATTTTTAAAACATTTAAAATGATGATCTTGCTAAAGATTCCCTTCTAAAAAGAATTAAAATATTCTTTTGGATTTTTTATGAAACATGGTCATGGATGATAAATATGTCCCAGTAGATACTTATAGATAAACATTTTTGGATAATAATGAGATTGTGGAAATAACCCTTACCTTGTACTTTCCATTAGTCAAAAGAACATTTAACCTCCTATATAATGACCATAGTATGTTATTAAATTATAAAAGAACCATATTTGTATTTATGATATCATACTTCATTGGTTTATGATGTTATACTACTTATTTAATAATAATTTCAATGTTAAAATTACATTTCATGTAACTATCACTTTCTTTATCATTTGTGTTTTAAATTGTTATTATAGATCTTATCATTTATATCATGATTTAATTTCTTCTAGAATATAAATAATTATTTATTTATAATATAAATTTTTAATATAAATATGTATAATAGATAGATATATGAAATATAAAACACAGTTTATTGAGACGGTAGACCGTACGTACGCATAAACGTTGTTTCTATTTTTATATCGTATTGAATAAAGTAAGTAAATGAGATCGATTTAAATATATATATATATATATTTAAATTATAATTATTATTTCATATATTAAATATTTATTAATAATATAAATTTTTATAGTCATCGTTGAATGGTGAACGTGGAAATGAATCTCATCGCATCATGGAGACGATAATTCGTACGTATGAATAAGCGACAATATCATTCTATTGATGGTGGAATAATATGTAATTGGATGATATATTATATATAAAAAATAATTATCATGTTATATTTATTATTTATATCAATAATACTTATTATTGTACCCATCCAAATAATGAAGTGTTGAATAACAAACTACACCATGACGTGGAGACGGTAAGTTGTATGTATGCACGTATGGTGAACTTGTTATTAATAGGATTGCTAGAATAATGAATAAGGTTGTACCATATTTATAATAATTTACAGTATGTAAAAGGTACTGGAGTTATAATTTTGGTATGTAAATAACAATGAAAGAAGAAGTTGAAGAAGAAATGAACTTTGAAAGAGGTGATGAAATTATTACCTCTTATTCAGATGTGTCCTTTTGATTTAATCAAAAGGGCTTATTAGGTTTTATTTATGATCAAATTAATGCCTATAGGTTGATATGATGGTATTTGAGTAGGTTTTGGCCAATACAAATGGATTTGGGGGTGTGAAATTAAAAGAATTGGAAGTACCCTTTTATAAGAGAGGTGAGGGTCACTTTAGGAAAAGCTTGAAATATTATTTTATTATAAAATAATTTTGGGTTTATAATCATTAAAAATTGATTTATTTCAATTATAAGTGGGGGTGGGTCTAAATCCTCACAACCAATAAGTTTTAGACAAGTTATGTCACAGTATTAACCTTATCTTTTAGATTTAACACTCAGATAAATAGTTTAACTCTTACCACGTCTTCTTGTATTCTTACACTATATAGTTAATAAACATACTATAAAATGAAAAGTGAATCTCAAGTGGTTCATTAATAAAATATATATTATTATACAAGTACTTTGGACAAAACATATATTTTTATAAATATTATATAATTTAATAATATATTATTTGTTTTAAAAACTCATTTATGTCAATTTTGATCCTATTTAATATTTGTTTTTTGTGAAAGTCATAAAAAGTTTATTACTTTGAAAAAAATACATTAAATAAATCCTAAAATATCATATTAACCTAGAAAATTATTTTATTTCCTTAAAAGTCTCAATTTACATTTATTTTGATATTTATAATATCATTTATTTTAATCATTCAGTAATAAGGTAATTTGTTCCCCATCATTATGTCATAAATAAATTTAATTATATAATGTAAAAAAATTATAAATAAAATACTATGATGTATGAAGTATTTTTATCTTTATAATGAATATTTATAGTCAAATTTATCTTATGTATATCCCAATGTTAAAAATGGTTTAGTTATTAAAATTTGAATTTAACACTTTTAACACTTCTTTAAAAAAAATATAATAAATGTCTTAATATAATCCATGTGGATAAAAAAGGATAATATTTTTGTTATAAGGTATATTTTTGTCTAAAAAAACTTATCCAATAGAATTAGGAAATGTGTTAGTGTAATTGTAATATCATTTTAACCTTTAATTACATTAATTACTTTGAACCATGGTAAATAAAATTCAAAAGTTTCGGTTCAAAAAAAATTAGTTTCATCTTATTTAACTACATTTACTTAGTATTGTTAATGGAATATCTAGGATTTTTGAAATTCAATTCATAGAATTGGAAAAATTATGTTTTATGTAAATTTGTAAATGTGCCTAGAAGGTGGGTAAAAGACGTTAAAATGGTTCAATAAAGTTTTATATATCTAATATTTTTATAAAATTATACCAATGACTTAAATTTTACTAATAGATGTATTATTTATATATTTGAAATTATATTTTTAATAAAAAATAATTATTCAATTGAAAATGATGGTTTTTATGTACTATGCAGTATTTTACACTATTCATAAAAAATTAAATATTTTCAAAAAAATACAAAAATTTCACACTAAGAAAATTTTGATATTCATAATTCAAAAATGATGTATATTTTATCAAATTCAAAACATAGATTTTTCATTAATTAATTTAAAATTAATTCTCGTTGTCAAAACTAAAATGCCGGTTTTTGAGAAGTAAAAATCGTCCAAAGATTGATATATGTTTATGTCCAATTTAAATGTAAAATTAATTCCAATGAAAAAAATTATATTAAATGATAAAAATATAATCTAATTATACTTAAAAACCATTCAAATATATAATTTTACAATATAAATTATTTTGATTAAAAAAAATTTCAATTAAAATTTAGTATTTTCACTATTCATCAAAATTTGAAAGGTATAAAACGACATAAAAAATATATACAATCTATATTTTATGTCCCACTTATAAAGAAGAAGTTTATTTTTTCAAATTGAAAATATTAAAGTGTCAAATATTTGATTTAAAAAGGGTTCTCCATTAAAAGGTGGGAAATTGCATTTTTTTGAAAAACACTTCTTTTATCTGAAAAATTGGATTTGTTCTTATATTATGTCAAAAAAAACACATAATATAGATATTAAAATTATATGGAATGTATAAAATAAAAAATTTATTTAATAATATTCCAAAATTCTTTTTGAATAGCTAGTTTGGCAAATCGTGGTGCGTTGAAACTCGGTGTTGCGTGTAGCGCAAGCTATTGAATTACTTTGAAGAGATAACGTGCTATGAAAAATTGGGGTGTTACAAAGTAAAATCTTCAAATTCAACCAAATTCCAAAATTCCTTTCAATCTTCCTCCATAGGTGACCCAATTGTATTCTCCATCCATTTGGGCCACTTCCATGCATAATCTCAGCATGACCAATAGGATATGTCGGCATGTAAGCCCGAACCCTTCCTATGAACTACATAAAAATTGATCCATTTCTTCTAAAGAGGTTGTTTAGGAAGCCTCTATAAGTTTCAATCCCATCCACCATTCCCATCCTGGTCTTCTCCTCAAGTCACTATGTCTCGGGAGGGTCATTCCCTAGCCCATAGGTTACAATTCCTTCAGGTCCCCATCCATATGATCCATTATCATGGGATGCCTTCTTAGGCATCTCATCAAAACATCCCAAACACATAGAATTTGACCACTACCTTTTAAATAGGTACTTAGGAAACCTAAATGAGGTTCAATCCAAGAATCTCTCACACTCCATAAATTCCTTCCATTCCACTCTAACACTTCATCCATAACCTCAACCATATCCCAGTGAGATCATGTCATCCATCTGGGCCATCTCAATGCATAAGTTATATTCCCCTCATCGCTTCTCTTAGTGGTTCCCAGAAATTCTCAATACTTTATCCCCACATAACTCCATATAACTATGTGTGTTTTGATCTATATCTCTGGGTATGTAGGAAGCCTCCATAAGGTTTAATCCCAACCAAGGGTAAACCTTGGTGTCCCCCTCACTAGGGTTCATCTCTCTGGTCCACCCTATGTGGTTTCCAAATCAGTTTTAATGTTTTGAAACCTTCTTTTTATGAGACACACCATCCTGTGTTTTCTCTTATTGGGAATTGACCCATAAATCTAGTAAACCTTCTAGGTTCTTCCTTCTAGTGATGTACCTTTATGGAACACTTTTATGAAGTGTTCTGATCATCCTACACTCCATGTTCTCAAGACATTAAACCCATGGCCTACCTCGTGATAAAAATTATATGCTTAGGGAAACACTCAAAATACATACCAATAGAATAAAATATCATTTGATAGATGAGGGATGCCTCATGTTCAGTCCTCCAAGAATCCCTTTTATGAAGAATAATACATGCATTCTACTATACAAACATGACACTAAATATTAATGTGAATGCTATCTTAAATGAATGTTAATGCCCTAAAAAGGCCCCTTGGAATGTCTAGATAGAAGTAGAACAATTAACCAGTTTTCACAAAGATATGTCACTAAGAATGAGTTTCACGAACTAATACTGAAATCTATGAGGGAGAACTGGAATACGTGATAAATTTCAAGGAAAAATCCATGGAAGGAGGAACCAATATACCATTATCCCAATTCATCATGGAGAATACATCAAAATAAAATTTATGAATTTCACCCACCTTTGGAAAGCAAGAAGGCGGTGTATAATGCAGTCTGTCAGCCAGTGTCATAGTGGAGATGCGCACAATAGATGTTCCTCATTGGAAAGCATCAAAAAACCAAATGTTGAACCAAATGTAAAATTATTATCCTAAATGGGGATACTTTTAGCATTTGAGTCATTGGTTCAATATATTGGTCTATTAATTGATCTAGATATCCAACACCAAGGCCCACTAGGAAAACAGTGGGCTCAGTGTGTAACTCACCAGCAGTTTGGGTAGCTGAAAATAGGGCATCCCAGTCTCTTTCATTGTTAGTGTGGATATTTATATACTACCAAGGAAGAGAGGATGAAACCGTTGCATTAGGGATTAATTTTATTGTACGTTTACTGAAAAAATAAATCTTCTGGCTTTGAAGGACCCAAGCTTAAGGATACCGCTCACCTAGTTCCTGCTAACATAGGGGATTGAGAGATATTGATGATGTGATCCCACATGACCCCACCTCTGCCACAATGTCCAAAACATCATTAGATGTCCAGAACCGATACCCCATGCCACCCTTTGAGATCATCCTGAGTAGGGTTATAGACATCCTCATATGATGGTATGAAAAAGAGGGAGCCATTCCCACAATGGGAATGGATTTCTCAGACCACGAGGCTTCAGTGCCTCGTCATCACCTCTAACCCAAGGTCTTCATAGGGAGCATTTCCTCCCCACTCCTAAAATCAACCTCTTGGAGATTTTTCCCTATAGAACTCATTAGGATCACTCCCCTATGCCCAGGTGGTAGTGGATGCTCAAGTCATCCTGGCGACAACCACCGCCTGAGAGTCATCAAGGAGGGATCCCAATAGGATGTGTCAACAACATCAGTAACAAACTCTTCAAGTTGAGGAATAGGTGGACCATTACCCTACCCTATTTCCCCCGGTCTAACTCACCTAATTATAATGTAAAGTACAAGCTGATAATGATTCCTATTAGGGGGAATTTTTTTTAACATCTTCCATGGGCCTTTCCACCAACAGTACACTCCTAGACACCCTATTGGGGTCAAGCCCTCAACTGCCTCACATGAATGTTGGCTCGACTCTTCCAGCCACCAACATCCACATAATCCATTACATTCTAGTTTATGATGATGAGAATCTACACTAAGTCGAATACCATGCAGCCATTATCCAGTGTGGATATCCTCCCTGATCTCACACTCAATATGGAGCTCCTCATTAGGTTTGCAATTTCAACCAAGGTAGAGGTCCTCCCCACCACGTCGATGTTCAATACATTGGTCCTATATAGGCTTATGGTTCAAGATATATAGGTCCTCCTCGTGTCTCTAACCAGTGATGTGAAGGTCATCCTCATTCTTTCCTCAGCTCCAACGAAGTTCCTCCCCACTCAACTAAAGATAATCATCGAGGTCTACCCCATGTCCCTAAAAACTACATCATAGGTACTCCCAATAATGTTAACAGCTAGATGTGTGATGGTCCTCCTTGTGTTTCCCACTGTCAAAGTGGAGGTCATTCCTTCTCTAAAAAAATTGATATGGAGGGCCTCCTATTTTCCTAAAAAAATAAATAGGAGGTCCTCCTTGATCCAATAACAATCGACAATGAGGTCCTCCCCATGTCTCATAATACTCCAATAGAGGCCATCCCTACTACATAATTAGCTAACTATGTAATGGTCCTCCTCACACTACCCACCCTCAAAGTGAAGGTCATCTATGCTCCAGTGACCATTGATATGGAGGTCCTCCTTAGGTCTCAAAAAATAAAATCAGAGGTCATCCATGATCTAGTGACAACTGATAGGGAGGTCCCCCATCTATATCATTTGACATATCCTTATTTTCACCTCACACCTCATCTAAGAAAAGTGGAGGTCCTCCCCACACTATCAACCATCAGTGAAAAGGTATTACTCAAGCCAAAAATGTTCCATACCCAAAAAAAACCATCCTAGAGAATAAGGGAGAACCGTCATCACCGAAGGAATAAATTTGTAAAGTGATAAGTTGTTTTGAATCCATTTCATTACTATGATACTAAAGGTGAATGGGACCCAATTATGGAGCCTTCCCCCCATTCATCCACATAGAAATCTGGGGCATGAGCCTGGTGGTTGAATCTCATCATCCTGAAAGGTGAGATCCACTATATCTCAGATTCACTTCATATATATATGTAGGTGAAAAAAATATTTGGTTCCCAAACAAGGTCTCATGGTGAAGACATATTTTCATCACCAGTTTTTTTCTATACGTCTACATGAGATCACTGAGACTATTCTTGGTATATGGTAGAGAACCAATATGAGATGGACCCTCAAATGACTACCAATTCCATCTCACATGAATAAGTGGTTAGTACACCATCCTACAAGGATGTAGTGATGTGACCAGTTCTGCCTGTAAGAGATGATCCAGTACACAGTGATCAGTTAGCTTATGAAATAATCTCTTAATTGTCTGGTCCACTGCTATAGCAACCGACATCTATGTTGTTTCCAGTAATTCAACTAGCACCAAAAAGAGACTTGGTTAGGCAAGAGTCCGGTCCTGTTTCTGAGATGGGAAGCTTGTGGGACAGTCTCACCACTGACCAACTATCATCCAAATGTAGTTCCCAAATTCAACACAATGGAGTCCCTCATCATGGAAGGGGTATTCTTCTTTCACCAGACCATCTAAGTGACACATTTCCACCTCCAAAACTATTTTTTGGTATACCCTAAGAGTTAAGAACACTTTGACTACATCATCTAGCAATTCTGCATGGTAGAGTTAGTATCACATTCAGTGGAATAACATCGTGTTTTACCCATTTACCAATGGATACATCAATGATGATGTGTCTAGATCTTCACAGTGCTCTAGAGAATCATTGATGAATCATCCCTAAACATGAAGATCCATTTTTTGGCATAGTATTCCACTCTTCAATTCACTTCTATCATGTAGAATAAAAATTTACATAGAGAAAATGAGTACACTATAGGTGTTGTCACAGTAAATATGGCTAAGGTCACTCTGTACAACGATGAGGAGATCAATGCAATGGATGATGAAGAAGATCAAATTATTGGGGTATCACAAAATCTCATGGACCCACCATGTATTATAAATCACCATTAGAGGTAAAATATCATCCTCAAAGAACGTCGTTGCTGGTTGGTCAGAATCTCAATAAGGGAAAGGGATCACTAAAGACCTTAGACACGCCTGATGTCATGTTGAAGCCATGGGATGATCTTGAAATCACAACTCTATGATATAATATTTCCAATATGTATCAGATAAACAATGATCTTTTTGTTGAGTGATATACAATTTATCCCGATCCCTAGCAGGATCATGCTCCTCCTTCATTGGAACAACTGGGGAAACTGTGGATTCTTTTTGGCTAGTTTTCTTTACTTGAGCCTGGGGTTCCCACACAACAAAATATTGAAGAATCAAGAGAATATGGAAAGTGATCATGGTATGTGTCACCTAATATTATCTATAATAACAAGAAACCCCCTTAGGATCCTGATGAATCCATCCCACAAACCACTCCACAAGATCCTCTTTAGATCATTCTGTGAGATACAAAACCTGATTCTCATATTGATGATTCCATCAATTCCCCGGTGGTCAAGAAACCCTATACAGATAAGAACCCCCTACTGGATGATTAGATATCTACTCTCACTACTTAGCACAATGACTTGGAAACATGAAAAGTGGAGATCCTACTAGACTAAAAGTTATATCTCACACGGTTCGACGACATGTGGGAAACCCTTGATTTTTGGAATCGAACCTTCATCCCCTTCAATGAGATGGGAAAAATACTGCAGCATATGGACCACTTCATCTCAAGGTGCTGACCAATGTTGGGAACCCCAGAGCAGTAAAAAGTATCCAAGCTCTGATGTTTCGTTTAAATGTTAGAAGGTCCTATGTTTATCTGGTACAACCAGTTACCCATCATGTATACCACTTCCCTGGATGATTTTCACTAGAAGTTTCTATACGAGTTCAGTTCCACCACATGCAATAATTTTATTGACCTCTTCAAGTAAAAGAAATGGACAGATGTGTGATTCATAGACTTCATTACCAGGTTCAAAGGCCTCATATACTCTCTCAACATACATCTAACTCAATTTCATCTATTGAAATGTGCATAGGGAATTTAAATGTTAAATTGGTCCCCAACCTCATCACTCAGAACTTACCAACTGGATTCCATGATTTTTATAACAAGGATCAATGCCTTGAGTAATAATAATTGAAGGTCAAGCTGGTATGTGTTTTTTTCCTCTATCCCTTGTAAGAAGATCCTCCAAGATAGAGACTACCATTACAGTTCATGTATGGGTCATAGAGCCACTAGTGTTTTTTCTAGAAGAAATTCTCTAGGAAGCACCCTATCAATGGAAAAAACTTCAGAAATCTCCACCTCATCACCCTCAGAATTGGAAGGCACCACATTGGTAGGTTCCACCACCCGAGAGAGAGAATGTGGTTCTAGATCGTCATCCACCTCTACATACCTACCAAAATCCATCTTCTCGGGTTCCCCCTCCGGATAGGTTAAAACAAACCTATTCCTTCCCACATTCCAATGTTCTTGGTTATTTCTGTAGAACCTTGAATCAATGTCCCATGAAGATCCCAGAATGAAAAAATCGTCAAGGGGATAAACTCAGCGATCACCCTGAATACTATTCTTACTACAATTTTCTTGGAAATACCATAAATCAATTATATGAGATCAAGTATTGGATCCAAGATCAGATAGATAAGGGAGTGATTAGGTTAGGATAACTCATGAAATAGGTAGAACATATATCCACTGAGATAGACAGTGATATTGAAGGTTCCGATGAATGAAAAAAAGTCATCAACTATGTGATTCAGATGTATGATGACCGGATGGCTTGTAGGGAAGTTTCTAGCACCCATGGAATCATTTGTTCTCATCTAGGCCACCCGGAACCTCAAGAAGTTGTTGTTCCTTCTACAATGATTGATTATGCATCCACTTCTCAATCCCCAACATCTCAAAAGAGTGGAATCAACAACATAAGGGAAATAAAAGCCCCATACTGATGTTGAAGCCATCTCATATGCTCAAGGGAATTATAACTTTGGAGATGGGTATCAGAACTAAGATACATTCCATACTATAAGACTCCTATGATGATGACCAGGAGTGTGCATATTTGAATGTTGTAAAATTGGTATACCCATACATGGTACCCAATGATGAGGAGTATCAGGAGTGCCCTCCAATTGTCACCATATGACACCATAGAAAGAAGATTCCAATGATAGGAAAATCACTAGAATTCTTGGTTCAGTGCTATAAGAAAAAAAGTACATGCCACCGAGACCATACAATAAACATTAAAAAGAGCTCAATAGGCACAATAATTTCAACCCACTATACAAGATCCACCACCACCATTGACCATGCTCATTGACTAGATAAAACTACTAAAGTCATATCATGATTAGTTGCATTCACTAGGGACATAGTCAGTTGACAGTCATCCGGTTCTGATTCTTTATAGATTGTCTAATTATCTAAATGATTCCAGCACCAGCCAAAACCTTGACATTCTACCACTAGTTACCATCATGTTTCCTACTATAGAGTTAGCCACGATGGGCTTAAATGTTCTCTTATCATTAAATTATGATGTTTTAAAGCACATAACCAACATTTTAACCAATCTTACGATACTCAAGGCCCTCCGTCTATTAGAATATATGCAATTACCCCTCATTGAAGACATGGAGATCCCCATAAAGTTTAAAATAGAGGATTTGATAGTCGATACATTGGAAAATGAGGGTGATGAGCATTTACAATTATAGGCCTTCATCTATTTCTCAAGAGAAGATGATATTTCTCTTATGCAGGGGAACATCCGACCACTGTACATCATTGGACAGTTCAATGAAATAGAGGTCCATCATTATCTCATTGACACAGGTTCTCAAATAAATCTCATCCCACCCTAAACGCTCCATAGACTTGGACTCATCGAAGCATATTTAACCCCCTCTAATAAGAAGCTTCATAGTTACGAAAAGACCAAATAGAGACCAGGTGGGAAGATCAATTTGAAGACTTGATTCATCCATATGATAATAGACAAATTATCTATGATTTTCTCATAGGACACCACTTTCAATGAATTTTGGGGTAGACCATGAATTCAAATAAATTAAATAGTTCCCTACTCCTATCACAAGTTCCTCATGTACTCCCTTAATGGTTGAGTATGAATTTTTTACGTTGATGGTTCCACTTTGGCCTCTTGTGAAGGTCGCTATAGAAACACAGATTTCAACCAGATAAGGAAAAGAATGTGTAGAACAATGATTTTGATAACAACTCTATCATAACATACCCATTGATAAAATTTAATGACACATTTTTCCTCCCGATTCACCTATTGGAAGTTACAACAACATATTTGGGGAACTACTTTTTTGTTTCTGAGAGGAAATTACACTATTTCCCTCAGTTCAAGGAATGATGAAAGAATATATTGTATTCCTACATGAGTTAATATTGGGTAATAAAAAACACCCCTCCTACTGTCAAGAATAAAGATGTTCTCCCCATGGATATAACTACCAATCAGACTTTCTGGTTACACTAAGCTGGATTAAACCATCACAAACCAACCTGTCACCATTTATTTGACATAAATATTGGACCCATTATTCAAAGTCCTAATGGAATCATCTCGACAGCCTTTGTCACTATGGTTTCCATAGTGTAAAAGTCTCTATATAAGGATTCCACCACCACTCAAGCTGGAACATGCATTCTTCTAGGACCACTTGACTCGGGAGTATATCATCTTCCTAATGCTTCCCCTAATGGAGATGATGTGGCGTCTTTGGAGGAATCTCATCTTGAATTTGAGGAAGGCATATCCACTACCATCGATGAACTGGTCTAGGAGAATCATGGTACCGAGGCAGATACATGGCCAATTCTGATCAGTGAATTCATGACTATAGAGGAACAATGATAGTATTTGGACTTATTGAAGAATCATT
The DNA here is from genome assembly GCA_963277665.1 of Viscum album. Taxonomy (NCBI): domain Eukaryota; kingdom Viridiplantae; phylum Streptophyta; class Magnoliopsida; order Santalales; family Viscaceae; genus Viscum; species Viscum album. The sequence continues at coordinate 347,717,073 of OY728141.1, forward strand.
GTGATGTTTTTCCTAGAGATATGAGGAGATTCTTGGACTGGACCTCCATTTCATTGTCCATTATCTTGGTCTCTAAGTAATCCATCATAGGTTCAAGAAGCCTCCCAAAAAGATTCACCCATATCACAGTGCCATGTTCAAGGCTAAATATGAAGTTATTATCAAATCCAGCTTCATCTAGAAAGTTTAGTACCCCATGTGTCTAGCGAAAATCATCCCAGTAAGGAGAAATAGATAGATCAAAGATTGTAATGACTAAAAATATGTTAGCCTCCACATCCCAAAGGACGATTTTCTCCATCTAGTGAAAAAGGTGTAAGAGGGCATCACAGTTGGGTTCTGGGATCTGTTTTTCATAGATGGGTATTTCGAGTACAACTAGGTCTGGATAGACTATGAAGACGTGGAGTCCACCACATTCAGGGCACCACAAGGTACTTTCTACTATCATGTGAGTTCTTCCACTATTAATAATTAAGGAGTTACCAGTGTTAGATAAATATCATAGATATTGAGAATGTTTTTGCTTGATTTCTTTATGGATATTGAAGATGAACCTCTTTAAATGTTCTTTTGTAGTGACCTTTGAATGTTTCATTTGTTTCATTTTCATATACAAAAGCATCATGATCAACCCATTAAAGATCAAATGCATCATCATGATTCACCATCCAACTAACCTCTAGAAGCTCTAAGGCCTTCAAGGTCACATATCCTTCATACTCAAATTCATCATGAATCATTCCATAAAGTGTATGACTTTTCTAGACTCATGAAGAATGGTTCTATCTATTAGTGGGAAGATAAGTTCCAGACCGCACTTTAGGAGATCAAACAGTATTTGATAAAGCATTCAGTTATTATTCCACCCATCATTGGGAATACATTGGTCCTCTTTGTGACTACCCTATAATAATCCCACAGTGCCTTGATATATCATAAGAAAAAAAAGAAGGGATAAAGAACAACTTTTACTATCTGGGTCGCATGATCCTCGACATAGAGTCCAAATATTGTCCCACCAAGAAGAGCTATCTTGCACAAGTTCTTGTAGAGAAAACGTTATGACACTATTTTCTAAATAAAAAGATACAGATGGTGACCTATATGGATCCTCTAAAATGAATTTTGAATTACCTGATGTTATAAGGTAGGATAGAATATTGAGTGGTTATTTTTCAGTAGTTTGATACCAGATTCATTCAAAAGAAGGATATAAAAGGTCAAGCACTAGCAGATTTTATGGCCGCTCATTTATCCCCCAAGTAAACGCCTCTAGAAGTTGATTTTCTAGATGAGGCTATTCATTCACTAGACCAGGTTATTCCATGTGGGCTGATGAATTTTGATGTTTTATCCTAGATCTGGAATGGTAAAACTCTTAATGTTCCCAAACCTAACATAGTAGGCCTGAGGATTTCCATTATCACACCTATACAGGATTTTATTCATTAATAGTTCTTGTTATTAGAAAGATTCACTAAAAATGATGTTTTTATAAGTTTCTCATGACTGGTATTGAACATTCTCCTTATATTGACGTTCACCACTTATATATGAATGTGGATTTCGAGTAAGTCATCAAGAAGTTCAGTGTTGACTAAATTATCAGGAATTAAGAGCTTGTGACCTTTCTCAAGCATGATCTCCATCTGATGGCCTATTTACCTTCTTAGATAGAGGTAACTCATTTTCCCCAGTCATAGAATGGTCGAGTTGATTTCCTTTCTATTATAGGTACTTCTCTCGCAAATCATGACCAGGATGATCTGTTCATTCATGTGGTGCATCAAATATTCATCACCCCTTTCATTTTGGATAATAATGACATCTAGTCGGTAAATCATCTTACCACCAATGCTTCCATATCAGGACCTCTGGATCTCCCTTCAGTTGAAGATACATATGATTTGATGACTCATTTCAACGAGTATCTCTGGTATGATAATCTCTAATTGAAAAAAGTCGAACATGAGTGAATCCATTAGGATGCATTTCAGTTCACCCTCCAAAGTGGGCCCACTCATGATTAGACTCTCTACATACATGGGATTGGTTGAATCCTCCTCCACTGCATTCTAGGTGATAAAATTCCCCAGATTATGCTGGAATTTTATGATGGTTCCAATGGTTCTCATCAGGATGAGTTGAATTTCTCCCACTAGATTTGAAGATTGTGCTACTTGTATCCCACCATGGTCTATGACTATATCGATTTCTCCAAGGGGATCCATTAGTTTCAGATTCATGCTAAATTTATGTATTACCATCTAGGGACCATATATACTACCATGTACTATTTCCCCTTTGTGTCTTGGGGACTCGAGGATGTTGGGCCATATCCACCAGCAACAACTCGCCATTGTAGGTTCATTCTATTAGAACTAAGGCTATTTTTTCTGTAAATGGAGTATGTTTTGTGTTTTTATAAAAATACTCATATAGAAGATCAGTGAGTATGTATGAAAATGGTTATTAAAATTTTAGATAATATTAATATTGAAGGTGGGGTCGTTTCCCAGGGTTTTCCAAATATTTGGGTCAAAGAATTAGAGAATGGAGAAATGTGTTTTTTGGAAAATGGGGTTTCATGAATGATTGAATGTGGTTTCGAAACATTCACACAAATAATTTTTTGGGATCATATAATCTATTGTTTAATTCATGATCTGCCAAATAATTTAGCAATCCATATTCCATAATGATATTCTCACTAATAATGACACCAACTTTAGGTTAGTCAAGCTGAAATAATTGTACACAAATTACAACATCTGGTCCAATGACACTTCTCACTTCCATTCAAAAGAAATTGGATAGATCCAAGAGTTAAATAAAACCCTATAGAATTATTTTAGAAGATGTTGGGTCAGAATAAGAAGATTGTTCTGAAAAATCTCCCCAATGCTCATTGGGCTTATTGGACAACGACTTGCAATTCCACCCAGGTGATTCCATATTCCCTTGTATATAGAATAGAGATAGTCTTTCCCAAAAAAAATTCATTTTCCATCACTCCAAAAAACAATATATGATTATTAGATGTCAGAAAACGTAGTAGATCCCATTCTAGATTAATTGGAATCCTTTGATGAGAATAGGCTCCAGGCCTTGAACAATTGAGAGCGACACATGAAAAATATAGCCAAAGTTAAACTATAAAGTTCTCCTCTATTTTTTCCCTCCATGGTGATAGAGTGTTTTCTCTCTGGATGATGATGATACTAGGAAGGATTCCACCAAAGTTGGATCTCAAATGGGAAGGTCCATACCTCATTCACAAGGTTTATCCCAACGGTTCATAATCATTGTTCACCATGGTTCGGGACCATGTCACTCCTTTGACCAATGCGAAGTTCATCAAATTGTACTTTGCATAATGATCCAATGGTCCAAAATCTATTAGTGTAAACTATGATCCCCATTATTTCTTCATGATGTTAAACTTCATAGACTCATCCTTATCACACAATGCAAAACTACACAAAATCATCCTTACCACATGATGTTAAAAATATACTTCATTATCTTAATTGCACAATGATAAACTACATAACAACCACCATCCTTACCGAACTCCGTTGAATTGCAAGAACTCATCCTTACCACACAACATTAAACTATATAGACTCATCCTTACCACATGACATCAAACTGTGTTGCATCATCTTAGTTGCATGAAGATAGACTACGTAACAACCACCTTCCTTACCGTATGACATTAAACTGCATGCTCATCATCTCATATGCACTAAATTAAACTATACCACGATGATGGTCCCTTTCACATGAACTTAAGATGTTCATTACCAATTCCCCAAGAACATGATGCTCAAATGGGAGCCCATGTCCATGCCCTATGACTCTAAACATTGTGCGGGTTTTCCTTTAAAATGTGTCTCATGAAGTGGGACTCTATTAGTCCTCATTCTGAATGGGTTGTTTCTACTGTGCTATACATATACCCATTCTCATATACCCACCTCAATGTTAATGCCTTGTGACTTTAAATTGTGTATAAGTTCTTATCAGGAATATGATGTTTGGTGCTGGGTTTCTTTGACCTCATTCACAATAGGTGATTCTACGCCACATATTTCCTCATTACATTATATTCTAGAAACCATGAATCTAAACTCAGTGTGAATCACATAAAGATCATGAGGTGTGGTGCGAGCCTCATCATCCACATTCACTTTAGGTTATTATTCCCTTTCCTATATGTCTTTTTGGCTTGATATGTCTTCCCTCTCATCTTTTCTATATGAAATTAAATTTTGTATCATCAATGTTCTCACTTGATATTACATTTCCCCTGATATCGATCATCTACCATGCCATTCTCAATAAGTACACGTGGATTGATTCCCATCCTTATGGGATACGTAGCAACACCCATATATTTTTTCTTCTAGAGCAGCCACATGATCCCAAACATTTTTTCCCTTGGCATGAGTTTCTCTTTGGGAGTGTATGGCTCGCCATTGATCTATTTTGGTCACCATTAATGTCAGGGGTTTTCCATGACATGCTCATCCCGTATGAGATACCTCTCTCTCCCCAATGTCTTTGTTTAATGAAAATAAACTGCATAAAATTTCATCCTCACCACATGACATTAATCTACACAGATATGTTCTAGGCACATGATGTTAAATTATGAGCACTCTATCCAAGATCTATGACCTTAAACTAAGATCCATTGGTCTGAACTCTATGACCATAAACAAATATCCCTTAGTCCAAACTCAATGACCATAAACTATGATCCCTTGTTTAAAACAACATGACCTTAAACTAAGATTCCTTGGTACAAAAAATAATACATTAAACAATTTGTGATAACAATGGTTTTTATATAGATTTTAGTTGGGTCCTATCAGTAAAATTCTCTAATGCACTGGGGTGCAAGAAGTAATGTTTTGAGTTCCACTCGGGCCCTTACCCATACAATCTCCACACTTAGAGTATTACTGGGTTCATATTCACACCATCTTTCACATCCAGACATACCCCCAAATCGTGATGGTCTTATGACACTACGTCTCACCTCCCATCCTGGGCCAATTACCTAATGGATATTTGGAAATAAATAGCGGATCCTATGTTTTGAACATGTTCAACAGTCGATCATGCATTTTCACACCCCACCCTTGACTGGTGAGGATATGGATCCTATGTTGAAAACATGGTCAATAATGGTAATATCCATCATTTACCACATCCAAAATTTGGACCTCAGATATTTCATTTTGCCTCCTTCATACCTCCCTATATTCTAATGGAACTCTAACATCCCTGGTGTTCTTCCACACACATTTGTGTACATTGAGTGGGGATGTCGGTATCATCGGGAAATTCTCAACAAGAAATTTCCTCACCCTTTTTATATGATTCTACAGATGATAGATAAATCCTAACATCATTCCTCCACACTATAGATATCCATTATAGATATTCACTTTACACTACCCAAATTATATATCCCTAGACTAAAAACCATATTGTCTATTCTATATGAATATAAACTGAAAATAACTACCATAATGTTCTCATCAGGGATGATTTCACTTCTAGCACCAGTCTTCTACCCTACTGTGAGTAAGAACTATGTATGGATCGATTCCTTTCAACAAAAGATACATAGGATTTCTTTTTTTTTTCTATCATGTTCTATCCACTAAAAAATAAGAAAAAAAATATATAACCCCCTTGTGTATGGGTCAGACCTACAAAGGGTTATTTTTCCTAAAGAACTCCATTTGGATTTATTACCATCTTCATGGGATATATAGTGAGACCAGAATCATCAATACCATTTCCAACCGCAACAATCTTCCACTTTTACATCAGTTCATATTTTTCCTTGCTGCTTCAATTTAAATTTTATGAATTCTCTGTAACTGCATGTGGCTTGATTCCCATCCTCCTGAGGTATATAGTGACACCTAGGTACTTTTCCAATGGTCCCAACCACAATATTTCTTTCCTTTCATGTAGGGTCACTCTTCTAGGAACTCCAAAACCTTAAAATGTGATATTAATCTAAGAAATAATATTTTAACTATATGCGAGCAACCTGAAGAATGCGTATGTGGTGTGTGTGAGCCTCTTTGGCCTCATTCCCATTGGGTTTGTTATTCCACCACATTACACAGATTCCTCTTAGAGAGCTTCCCCCATGGTCCAAGATCTATGACCTCAAACTAGACTCTCAAGTCCAAGAAACGTGAATTTATGTAATATAAAGGCCTCTCCCAGGATGTTTTGTGTCTAGGACTCCATGTTTCTCATTCATGTTAGGTTTAAAATATCACCACACTACACATACCCATTTGGGAAACTATTTATCTTGGTATATTCTCTATAACATTAAAATGAGGGGTAATGTATTCAATGCATGACACTAAACTGCAATCCTAACCTCACAAGTTCATGATGCCCAATAATAATTGTGGGATGATTCAGATTCCTTGCCACATAGGACTTTCCCTCACCTATATTGGTCTCCTACCACACCATGTTCTAGAACAACACGAGGATTGATTCAAATCTTCATGGGATACATATAAATGCCCAAACATTTTTTCTTTAGGAACAACCATAGTTTAATTATCATTTTTAGCCCTCTGACCTCAGTTAAGTTCCAAGTATTATGACCTTAAGCATCATGCAATTCATTTTATGGTGTGTATGTAATGAATGAGCCTTCTTATCCTCTTTTGCATTGGATTTTATCTCTTATGTGATGTATGTAGGCCCTTAGACAGAACTCTTTCCTTTAGTATGAGAAAAATATATTTAAACTATTTTCCATGCTACAAACTATATGATGTTAAATTAAGATATTCACTATGATTTTCTCCTTTTCGTATCTTATGTTCCTTCCTTTTGTCTTTTTCCTAACACTTGTGTGGTATGAAAGCTTCCTTTTACTCATTCATGTCAGGTTTATTTCCTCTATTCTACATAATTAATTTTTTAATGGACATCATATAGTCTGAGCATCATGAATTTACACTATTTACATAGTCCAAACTCAATCACCTTAAATTAAGAGACCCTATAGGAAAAGTATGGTGTGGTGAGCTTGTCACTTTACCACACCACATATACCCGATTTTGAGAAGCCTTTTTCCTATTTGTTTCTTGATATTTTTTTGGTTTTTTATCCACTTTTAACTCAATAAAAATTGGTTTATTTCACCTGTGCCACATTATTATGCTTGGAATAGACATTTCCAAAGTATGGGAAGTATGACCTTAATGGTGTGAAATATCCATATCACACGATATTAAACTATGGGAAAGATCATGATTAGATGGAACTAAATTATGAAATTCACCATCCTCACCATATGATGTTAAACTATGTGTAAAACATCCTCATTTTCATGACATAAAACTATAAGGAATATTAGTCCCTCACCAGAGAGGTTCTTCTTAAAATATGGGCTTTATCCCTATTCATACCGATTTGCATACACCAATGTTCTTTAATCCACAATGGTGAAATTTAAAGGGCATTGAAATCCTCTTGAACATTACATCAATACACCTCAAAATTCACATTCCACTAATTTGGATCATCATTCTATTTCATGTATGAAGGGACCCCCCAATGGTTTGGCTATGCCACATCTGCTCACATCCCATCACGGGCCAATGTTTCGGAAGGCTTCAGGTGACATTTCAAGTTAGGTCTCTTCTTTCAAACATGGTTAGTGGTCTACCCAAAATTGACTCTCCCCATTTTAGACTAATAGTATAGATAATTTTTTTTAAACACAGTCCATAGTTTTCTTCTACCAGATTTTTATCCTCCCCATGTTCTGAATTTTGATCATTTTGATTAACACTTTCCATTCACCTTTGTTTGGATTGATTCCAATGGATTTGGTGTTATACCATTTTTCCACTAAAGTACATTGGTAGAGGATTATTGGATATTTTGGGAGTATTTGTGTTCACCCACATCTTGTCTCGTCTCAAACACATCAGGTGGCCAAGTGACAACATCATACCCTGTGTTTTCAAAGTATTATCCAACACTCCCATATAAAGTGAATGATTATGTGATCATCCCTTATTTATCACACTTGTTATGTCCCACAAGATCTTAGGGATAAATCATTTATTGTTTCACATATATTATTGTTGTGTGGTAATTATATAAAGAATTTTTATCCATAAACATGATTCAGAGAACGAAAACAAGAGTTACTGTTTCCTGTGTGTGGGAAAAAAAACCTAGGGATCCTCCCCTTTAATGAAGTTATTTTCCTCTTCAACCCTTTAGGTTGTGTAATCTAGAATCTTTTATTCATTACTGTTGAGTCAATAAGGTTTTCCTTATGACTTTTCCATTCCTTCTTGTTTTGAAAATCACAAACACCTTATCTTTAAAGAAAATTACTTTTATAAGGAAAATTGCTTTCTTAAGGAAAATTGCTTTTATTAAGGAAAATTTCTTTCTTAAGGAAAATTGCTTTTATAAGGAAAATTGCTTTCTTAAGGAAAAACTCTTTTATAAGAAAAATTATCCTTATCAAATTTTCATCCATATTTTTCTTAAGTATGAGATTCGGATTCATTTTCTTGGAATCATTAAAACTTTGATATAAAGCATTCTGTTTAGTATTCGGATTCTGGACAAGAACTATAAGGAAGTTTCATTCCGAATTTCGGATATGAACTCTGACTAAATTCTATTCCAGATTCAGGATACGAATTCTGAAGAAGAATTCTCATTACGAATTCTAATGAAGAAATCCCATTCCGAATTCTCATTACGAATTCTGAAGAAGAATTCTCATTATGAATTCTAATGAAGAAATTCCATTCCGAATTCTCATTACGAATTCTGAAGAAGAATTCTCATTACGAATTCTAATGAAGAAATCCCATTCCGAATTCTCATTATGAATTCTGAAGAAGAATTCTCATTACGAATTCTAATGAAGAAATCCCATTTCGAATTCTTATTACGAATTCTGATGATGAATTCTCATTACGAATTCAGATGACAAATTCTCATTCCAAATTCTCATTCCGAATTCACCTATTAAACAGAATCTGATTATCTTTGTTTTATACACTCTGAATTTATTCACTCCGAACCTTCACTCCGAAGTTTTCATTCCGAACTTTTATGTTAGAGTTTAAAACGATGTCGTACATTCTGTTACACTTGTTTTGTTATAAAACAATGTCGTCCGTTTTGTTATAAACTAACTGTTGTCTAAGTGACACGTGTACAGGTCCCTCCGATATTTAAGGAAAATATGACCGTTAGAGAAGGAGCCGACCTTACCTATAAATAGGAGCTCATTTGAAAAAGCTCGCAACGGATGGATGAACAATTTGGACTTTGTGCATACATGCTGTTGAAGTGATTTCTAGAGAGAGAGACTCTTATTAACTCTCAAAGCTTTGTGCGACTCCGAATGTTGGTGATTACATTCGAGGGCTTCCGGGGATAGGAAGACAGAGGTGCCGACTACCTTAAAGTTCGAGGGCTTTCTTGCTGAGGAAGACAGAGGTTGCCAACTACCTTGAAGTTGAGGGCTTGCGGGGATAGAAAGACAGAGACACCGATCTTTGTATCGAGGGATTACCCTAGTGTGGGTAAGGCAGACTTGCTTGAAAGTATAAATCAAGGGACCTTTATCCAAGGTTGTTGGATACCCTTCTCTTTGGGTTAAAAGACTTATATCTTGTTACTAGTAGTTTTACTACTTGTTTTTATTCCGCTGTATTTTGTAATATAAGGAAAGTATAACTTTCTTATACTTCCTTACTTGTACTCTGATTAGTTTAGATTCTATACGCTTTAAGGTAGAATCTCATATTGTAATCTTTTGTTAAGATTCAACTTCCGGAACCATATATCCGGAACCTACGTTCGGAATCTATCTCCAAGTTTTCTTTTGGAATTAGAGGTGTTGTGAATCTACTAAGTTTAACTTTGTTAAACTTAGCCCTTTCCTTTGCTTAAAGAAAACATAGTTATTCGTAACTAACTTTAAAGGTTCCAAAGGAATTTTTAAAGTATACAATTCACCCCCCCTCTTGTATATTGAGCATCTCATACTATATTTCGATCCTACAATTGGTATCAGAGGTTGGAAACCTCTTACTCTATACCATTCTTACATTTGGTATCAGAGCAGGTCTCTGAAATACTTATACTCACGAATAAGTTTTTATTTCTCACTTTTCCATTCCTTCTTGTTTTCTCATTCCGAACTTTGTTATTACAAATCTTTTGCTACTAACAAGTTTGTGTGCAAAGTTATTTTTAGTATGGCAGGAATTAATATTGGATCTATTGACAATCTAAATCCTACAAGACCACCAATCTTTGATGGTAATGACTATGAATACTGGAGAGATCGTATGAAGACATTTGTTATCAATACTAGAGTAGACAATTTTGTTATGCTTACTGGTGATTATAAAATTCCTGACAAGGAAGTCAGATATTTTACTAACCAGGAAAAGCAAGAATATCAACTCAACTATAAGGTACACAATACTTTATTATGTTCAATGACCAGAAATATATATAGCCAAATTTCTTCTTGTGAAGCAGCTAATTGTAATTGAAGAAGTTAGAGGTTACACACTTTGGGACTTCTAAAGTGATTGAGACTAGAAGAGCTATGCTTAGAGCTGAATATCATGGTTTCAATTTTCCTTATGGAGAACCTATCTGTATAGTTCAACAAAGATTTATGACTATTCTCAATAGTCTACAATCTATGGGAGAGAAAGGTTTAGATGATGAAGCTCTTGTGGACAAGATAATTGACATTATGCCCAATGAGTGGGAATCCAAGAGAACAACTATAGATGAGAACAGGAAGGTTACTCAAATTACTCTTGATGAATTATTTGGAACTCTTCTACAACATGAAACAAGAATGAAGAGAGATGCTGACAACATCAAGAAAAAGAATGGAAATGGTACTGTTGCTTTTACTACAACATCAAATCAGATGAAAGATAAGACTCCAGAGAGAGTAACCAGATCCATGTCTAAGAAAGTCATTTTTCAATCCGAATCTAGTGAGAGTGAAGTTTCAGAAAATGAATTAGCCAATCTTGCTTGAAGGATGAACAAGATAGCTGTACATAGAAACTTTCAATCCAAGTATAAGAAAAAGGATAGGAAAGATAAGAAAGATGGAGAAGTTACTTGTTATGAATGTAAAAGAGCTGGACATATTAGACCAGATTGCCCTATGCTCAGAAAGAAAGAAAGAAAAGAAAGGCATTCAGACAGGAACAGGAAGAAGTTTTATAAATCCAAAGCTAAGAAAGTTCTGAAAGCTAATGACACCTGGAGTGCCAGTGGTGGTGACTCTTCAGATGAATCTTCTGATTATGAATCTTCAGGACAGAAGAATCTTGGTCTTATAGCCAGATTACCTATTGATAATCATTGTCTTATGGCTAAGGTACGAAATGATGAATCATTGACCAATGTTTCTTTAAATTCTAATGATAGTAAGTATTATAACTCTTCTGATGATGAATCATCTTCTGATGAGGAAAATACTTTACCTACTTTTGAAGAAGTCTCTAGGTTTGCTGAACTTCTTGAGATTGAGAATTCTAAACTCAATAAGAAACTTGATAAGGAAAATTCTAGGAATTCTATTCTTACTAAAGAAATATCAGATCTTTCTAAATATCTTGATAAGAAAAATTCTGATTTTGAAAGTATTTCAAAAAAATCTTGAGGAAGTATGTTCTGAGAAGAACAAACTTTCTAAAGAGTTAGAAAAAGTAATTTCTAATAAAAATGTTTTCGATTCTAACTCTAGTTCTAAAACTAATGATTTTGAGGATAAAAACTTGGTTTTAAAACTCATGTCCGAATTTTTTTCCTTAAATAAGTGTTTATAAAACTGTACCCATGGTAAAGAAAATTTTGATAAGATGTATTCTCAAATACGACCTTTAAGAAATAAATCCGGATTTGGTTATACCCATGCAAAACCTATTTTCAGTAACAATTATTTTGTTCCTCAAAGTGCCCCATTTTGTACTAAGTGTCAATGTGGTGGTCACTGGGCAAATAATTGTTCCTTAAACAAAACCCAATCTCTAGGATTTCACAAAGCTTACTTTTCTAAGAAGATGTGGGTTCCTAAAATTTTATTGTCTGGAAATCTCGGATCCAAGCAAGTTTGGATTCCGAAAGTCTAATTCTCTTTTTGATTTCAGGATAATAAAGAAAGTACCAGCAATAATACATGGTACATGGATAGTGGGTGTTCCCAGCACATGACTGGTAACAAAAGCTTTTTTGAAAAGATTATCAAAACTAAAGGAGGACAGGTAACTTTCGGAGACAATGCTAAGGGAGAGATTGTTGGTATTGGTAATATTGTTCTTTTAGGTAAAACCTTGATTTCAAATGTTCTTTTTGTTAATGGTCTTAAGCACAACCTCATTAGCATAAGTCAGTTATGTGATGAAGGTTACCTTGTGAATTTTAGGAATGATAAGTGTTTAGTCCACAATTCCAAGGAAGAATTTATTCTCTCAGCCAGTAGGAAAGAGAATGTTTACACTTTGAATCTAGAAGACCTCAGAAGCCAAGATTTACCTTGCCTAAGTGCAATTGAAGATCATTCTTGGTTATGGCATAGAAGACTAGGACACTGTAATATTAGAAACCTATGTAAACTCTCTAAGAAGAAACTTGTTAAGGATCTACTGGAGCTTAGATTTGATTCTTCTAATGTTTGTGATCCTTGTCAATATGGAAAGCAACATAAATCTAGTTTTAAGTCAATCAGTGAAGTCTCAACAACTGATGCATTACAGTTGGTGAACATGGATATTTTTGGTCCAACACAAACTGGAAGTATTGGAGGCAAATACTATGTGTTTGTTCTAGTTGATGATTACACTAGATTTACTTGGGTCTATTTTCTAGCAAAGAAATCTGATGCTTTTTCTTATTTCAAAAGTTTTAGAGATCAAGTTAAAAATGAGAAAAACCTTCCATTGAAAACTATTCATAGTGATCATGGAGGAGAATTTCAAAATTCTGATTTTGAAACTTTTTGTAGTAAGAAAGGTATTACTCACAATTTTTCAGCACCTAGAACTCCTCAACAAAATGGTGTTGTTGAAAGAAGAAATATAATTATTCAAGAGATAACTAGAACCATGTTGAGTGAATATTCTATTGCTAGACATTTCTGGGTTGAAGCTGTAAGTACTGCTTGTTATACTATAAATCGAGTTTTGATTAGACCTTTTCTTAATAAAACTCCTTATGAGTTATGGAATGGAAGAAAACCTAGACTTTCCTACTTCAAGGTTTTTGGTTGCAAATTATTCATTTTGAATACTAAAGATAACCTACATAAATTCGCACCAAAATCTGATGAAGGAATTTTATTAGGTTATTCCACAACCTCTAAGGCTTATAGAGTTTTTAATAAAAATACTTGCACTGTTGAGGAAACAGTACGTGTAAAATTTGATGAATCAGATCCTTTTTTTAAAACATCTCAACTTACATCTTCGGATGTATTTTCAAAAACTGATTGTCAACCTTTGATAGAAGAACCTTCTGATAAGGAAATTTTCTAGAAAATACATCTGAAACATTTACCCCAGAAGACTTTCTACCCTATGTTGATGAACAGGTTTTACAAAACCCAAATTAGGTGTTTCTGAAGAATCATCCCAGTGATAGTATCATTGGTGATGTAAATCAACCTGTAAGGACTAGAAGTTCCTTAAGAAATGAAGTAGAACATCTAGCATTTCTTTCCCAATTAGAACCTAAAAGAATTGATGAAGCTTTAGGTGATGATGATTGGATCAAAGCAATGCAAGATGAACTAAATGAATTCGAAAGGAATAAAGTCTGGACCTTCGTTGAAAGACCTAAGGAAACTTCTGTTATTGGAGTAAAATGGGTTTTCAGAAATAAATGTGATGAAAATGGAGTCATTGTTAGAAATAAAGCTAGACTTTTTGCTAAAGGCTATAATCAGCAAGAAGGAATAGACTATGAAGAAACCTATGCTCCAGTAGCTAGACTTGAATCTATTCGTATTCAACTTGCCTTTGCAGCATTCTTTAATTTCAAACTTTTCCAAATGGATGTAAAATGTGCTTTTCTTAACGGTTATGTTCAAGAGGAAGTTTTTGTTGAACAACCTCCTGGCTTTGAAGATACAAAACATCCAGATCATGTTTTTAGACTTACCAAAGCTTTGTATGGTCTTAAACAAGCCCCACGAGCATGGTATGATAGACTTACTGGATTTTTGCTTCAAAATAACTATGTTAAAGGAAATTCAGATCCAACTCTTTTTATAAATAAAGATAAGAAAAATGTTTTGATTGCTCAAATTTATGTTGATGACATTATATTTGGTTCAACTCAGCAATCTTTGACTGACTCTTTCGCTAGTCTAATGAAATCTGAGTTTGAAATGAGTATGATGGGTGTGTTAACATTTTTCCTTGGTTTTCAAATTTCTCAAAAACCAAAAGGAACCTACATATCTAAACATAAGTATATTAAATATCTTCTTAAAAAGTATGGTTATGACAACACTAAGAGTATAAGTACTCCCATTGGTACCTCAAACTCTTTATATCTTGATGAAGCTGGGAAACCGGTAGATCAAACATCTTTTAGAGGTATGATAGGAAGTCTACTTTATTTAATAGCTAGTCGACCAGACTTAATGTTTTCAGTATGATTATGTGCAAGATATCAATCCAATCCTAAGGAATCTCACTTAAAGGCAGTAAAAAGAATTTTTCGCTACCTTAAGGGAACCATGGATCTAGGATTATTTTATACTTCTTGAAATGATTTTGTTCTAAATTTTTTTTCTGATGCTGACTTTGGTGGATGTAGAATGGATAGAAAAAGTACATCCGGAACTTGTCATTTCTTAGGAGATTCATTAGTTTCTTGGTCCTGCAAGAAGCAACATTCTGTAGCACTCTCCACTGCTGAAGCTGAATATGTAGCAGCTGGAAGTTGTTGTGCACAAGTGTTGTCGATGCAACACACACTCACAGACTATGGCTTGAGTTTTACCAAAACTCAAGTTTTGTGTGATAACACAAGTGCCATTTCCCTCAGTAAGAACCCTGCACATCACTCCCGTGCAAAACACATAGATATTAGGCATCACTTTCTTAGGGATCACACACTTAAAGGAGATATTATTCTTCAGTTTATCGGAACGTAATATCAACTTGCTGATATTTTCACAAAATCTTTGCCTTCTGATAGATTTGAATATATTAAACAGAAGTTAGGAATGATAACCATAAGGTAATCTTCCTTAATTAACTTTCTGTTGAAAAATTCTCCTTATAGTAATAAACTCCTTTTCATAGGGGGAGTACATTTAATTGTTTGGTTAACAAAGTTTTTCAAAATTTGTTTTCAAACTTTTCGGAACGATGATTTCCGGAATGGAACTTCTGGAACTACAATTTTCCAGAATGGATATTTTCGCACAGAATACTTCTGGAATGGAAGTATTCGTATTGAGAATTTCCGGAATGGAAAATTTTCGTACTGGTATTTTCATAAGGGAACTTTCACACTAAATATTCCATAATAAGTTTTTTGTTTTCAAAATTTGTAATATATTTCTCGTACTGAGTTTTTCGTATTGATTTGTTTTAAGTTTATTTTTCGTACTGAGTTTTCCGTAATGAAAGTTTCTTAATGTGTTTTTCGTATTGAGTTTTTCGTACTAAGTTTTTTTAAAATTTTTTGCGAAATCTGCCATTACGAATAATCTCCTAAGCCAATCCGAAAGGTATGATTTCCTTACTCAAGTTTTCGTATTCATATTTTACATGCTGGTAGTTTTTTTTATTATGTTTTCAGATTTCGGTTTTCTTATTTTTTTTCTCAATAAAAACCTCAAAAAGATCGGATTCAAGTTTTCAACTATCAGATCTCATCTCAGCTTATTCCAACCGTTAGATCAACCGTGGAAGGTCAACCGTCATCTCATTGCCTATATAAAGGGAACCCAATTACTCGTCCCACATCGATTTCAATGCTCTCGCGTCCGAATCTCTGTCTCTCTGATTTAAGGCCATTCCGAACCTCAGTCTTCTCCGTTCCGAACTTCCCAGAGAACTTCTAATGCGAATGTCTGCAGAGTTAGCATCTCAAGAAATGTCTTCAACCAAGCCTATTTCTCATTGGTTAGTTTATAGAGAAAGGTTAGTTCATCCGATTTTCTTCAACAACTACGATTCTATCATCTCAAAGAACATCAAGTTGAATGGCTGGGAGGATATTGCGGTATCTAAAACCGGGAATTAAGATGAAGTATATTCTGATTTACATGTCGAATTTCATGAATCAGTTTCTTTCTTTAAGGAAGATAACAGAGAGAAGTTTTCTTTCAAGTCCTATGGCAAGACATATAAACTTTCTTACACCAAGGCTGAAAGCTTGGTAGGATTATCTTATGAAGGAGAAGCCGAGTTTATTTCGCACGTGTTTCCAGACTCTATGGGTAGTTTCAACAAGGAAAAGGCCTTAGAAACTCTCAGATTGGCTGACGACAAGGCTCCGAAGATTGCAACTCTATCTACAAACTTCCGGATTCTGGAGTTATGGGTGCAAGGACTTATCGTACCAAGAAAAGGTGATAAAGATATCTTGAAGAAGAGTGAGATCTATATCTTAGATTTCATGATAAATCTAAGGAAGTTTAACTTGATGAAGCATATTCTTCTTAATATTGAAAATTTGAAGAAGGGGAATCTGAGAGCTCAGATTATTATGTATCCAGCAATCCTCTCCAAGTTGATTGTTCGATGCTTTGAGTCTTTCAAGGAGGCTTGCAAATCTAAGCCGAGAGTTTGCAAGATCATGCTGCTCAGTGATGGCACTCTTAAAAGAATGAATGTTGCTTTTGACAAGAAGTCTGGAAAGTTTATTGATCTACCTCCTCAAGAAGAAGTGGCTCCGAAAGTTGCTGATCCGGAATCATCTAAGCCAGTAAGGAAGAGAAAGCTGAAAGAAGTGGAAGAACAAGCAGAAAATCCTAAGTCTAAGGAAGTCCATTTCGCACCTCCAAAGCCTAAGAAGAAGAAGACCTATCCTGATGAGGTTGTTACAAAGTGGAGAGCTGATAAAGAAACAAGGAAAGAAGGGGATCCGCAGTTCGGATTGAACCCTGCGGAGGCTAAGGCTTTGAAGGAGAAAACAGCTGATGAGCTTGAAAAGCAAGCAAAGGAGAAGAAGCTTAAGAAGAAGATGTCAGAAGCCGAGGCTGTTCAAGCGTTGTTAATGTTCAATGAAATGGTTTCAGCAACAATTCCAGTTTCGAGATATTTCTCCTTGGAATCTCTACCTGAGACTCCAGGAAGAAATCTAGTTGCTCCGGAACAAGTGGTTGCTACTAATACTGAGGAAGTAGAGCAAGTGGAACAAGTTGAAGAGGCTGCTGAAGGAAGTGGTGAGACAGGAGATGTGCTAAAACAAGTAGATGAGTACAAGGGAACTCCTTCGGAACACTTATCACTCCGGACTTCAGAAGCTGAATCTTCGAAGCTAGTTACTCCT
Source organism: Viscum album (assembly GCA_963277665.1). NCBI lineage: Eukaryota > Viridiplantae > Streptophyta > Magnoliopsida > Santalales > Viscaceae > Viscum > Viscum album. The sequence continues at coordinate 347,734,669 of OY728141.1, forward strand.
GCAATGGAAGAAGAGAAATGAGAAGAAGAAGTTGCCTATCATGGAGAAAAAGAACAACTTTTACATGATATTTCTCAGATGAAAAACGTAGAGGATGCTATTCAAGAAGTTGCTGATGAGGAAGATTTTATTGTACAAGTTTCTGATAGTAAGAAGAAAACTCCGGAACATGTTTCAATTCCGAAACAAGATAAGGGGAAACAAATTCTTGCGGATACCCCGAGTTCAGAAAAGAAGATGAGAAAGGCAGCTGGTAGTTCTTCTAAGAGGAAGTTGGAGCTTATTGAGGAAGAAAACTCTCCGAGCAAGATTTCAGATTCGGAGTCATCTTCGTTGGGGCATGACTTTGTTGTTCAGTCTTTGAAGAAGTTGGTGGGAACCATTCCGACCTTCTCAAGTATTGATTCACGATGCCAGATGCTCCAACATGCGTTGAATCAGAAAATAGACTCCGTATCCATGGTTATGGATAAGTGTGTTGAGATTGAAGCCCAGTTCAAAAACTTCTTTATTGGTTACGAAGCTCATAAAAGATCTTGCAAGAGGATGACAAGCTGGTCTAAGAAGAATGTGGAAGAGATGAGGCTTTTCGATGAGTTTCAAGATAATGTTAAAGATGCCTTTGAAACCGAGGACAAGAAGATTAATGAGCTGACTGCATCCTTTGAAGAAAAGTTGATAGAGGAAAAGAACTTTCGGATTCAGGAAGTGAGAGATCTGAATGGGAAGCTCAATTCCGTTTCTCAAAATTGGAAATTTGAAAGAGATCATCGGATTGATTTTGAAGAGAGGATGAAGGCTCAGGAAGAGAAAATCAAAGCTCAGAAAGAAAAGCTGAAGGCTCAGGAAGAAATAATTGAAGCTCAATCCGCAAGAATAGTGGTCTTAGAGAAGCAAGCCAAAGAAGATCATAAAGACCTCAAGAAGATCAAGACTATTCTAAAGGGTCTCATGTCTAAGGAAAAACATCCGAAATAACCCAATCTGATCTTTTTGTTGTAATTTTTTTGTTGTTGCTGAGATTACAAATTTTAATGAAAATTGTGTCTCTTGTTTCTTTTTGTTGTCATTACTAATATCTCAGGTACTTTGTTAAGTTTTTCCATTTCTTCCAATTCTTTTTGAAAATCACAAAGGGGTAGAAGGAAAAGATCCTTAAGAAAAAGAAGAACTCTAATAAGAGTTTATCAAAGGGGGAGAAAGAAAAAATTCCCAAGGAAAAAGAACTCTAATAAGAGTTTGTTAAGGGGGAGTTTTTTCTTAAAGAAGACATTCTTTTCTATCACTCCGGAAATCTGAATACGATCCTTAGAGTTTCAAAGCCTAAGGGGGAGTTAGTTGTATTCATCAGTATCTCTAAAACAAAAGGAGATAAGCCTTAATGTTTTTTCTTTCTTCTTAGAATAGCTTTTTCGTAAGGATGTTTGTGCTTTCCAAAAAGGGGGAGATTGTTGAGTCAATAAGGTTTTCCTTATGACTTTTCCTTTCCTTCTTGTTTTGAAAATCACAAACACCTTATCTTTAAAGAAAATTTCTTTCTTAAGAAAAATTGTTTCTTAAGGAAAATTGCTTTCTTTAGGAAAATTGCTTTTATAAGGAAAATTGCTTTCTTAAGGAAAATTGCTTTTCTTAAGGAAAATTGCTTTCTTAAGGAAAATTGCTTTTATAAGGAAAATTGCTTTCTTAAGGAAAAACTCTTTTATAAGAAAAATTATCCTTATCATATTTTCATCCATATTTTTCTTCAGTATGAGATTCGGATTCATTTTCTCGGAATCATTAAAACTTTGATATAAAGCATTCTATTTAGTATTCGGATTCTGGACAAGAACTATAAGGAAGTTTCATTCTGAATTCCGGATATGAACTCTGACTAAATTCTATTCCAGATTCAGGATACGAATTCTGAAGAATAATTCTCATAACGAATTCTAATGAAGAAATCCCATTCCGAATTCTCATTACGAATTCTGAAGAAGAATTCTCATTATGAATTCTAATGAAGAAATTCCATTCCGAATTCTCATTACGAATTCTGAAGAAGAATTCTCATTACGAATTCTAATGAAGAAATCCCATTCCGAATTCTCATTACGAATTCTGAAGAAGAATTCTCATTACAAATTCTAATGAAGAAATCCCATTTCGAATTCTTATTACGAATTCTGATGATGAATTCTCATTACGAATTCAGATGACAAATTCTCATTCCGAATTCTCATTCCGAATTCACCTATTAAACATAATCTGATTATCTTTGTTTTATACACTCGGAATTTATTCACTCCGAACCTTCACTCCGATGTTTTCTTTCTGAACTTTTATGTTAGAGTTTAAAACGATGTCGTACATTCTGTTACACTTGTTTTTTTATAAAACGATGTTGTCCGTTTTTTTATAAACTAACCGTTGTCTAAGTGACACGTGTATAGGTCCCTCCGATCTTTAAGGAAAATATGACCGTTAGAGAAGGAGCCGACCTTACCTATAAATAAAAGCTCATTTGAAAAAGCTCGCAATGGATGGATGAACAATTTGGACTTTGTGCATACATGCTGTTGAAGTGATTTCTAGAGAGATAGACTCTTATTAACTCTCAAAGCTTTGTGCGACTATGAATGTTGGTGATTACATTCGAGGGCTTCCGGGGATAGGAAGACAGAGGTGTCGACTACCTTAATGTTCGAGGGCTTTCTTGCTGAGGAAGACAGAGGTTGCCAACTACCTTGAAGTTGAGGGCTTGCGGGGATAGCAATACAGAGACACCGATCTTAGTATCGAGGGGTTACCCTGGTGTGGGTAAGACAGACTTTCTTGAAAGTATAAATCAAGGGACCTTTATCCAAGGTTGTTGGATACCCTTCTCTTTGGGTTAAAAGACTTATATCTTATTACTAGTAGTTTTACTACTTGTTTTTATTCCGCTGAATTTTGTAATATAAGGAAAGTATAACTTTCTTATACTTACATACTTGTACTCTGATTAGTTTAGATTCTATACGCTTTAAGGTAGAATCTCATATTGTAATCTTTTGTTAAGATTCAACTTCCGAAACCATATATCCGGAACCTACGTTCGAAATCTATCTCCAAGTTTTCTTTTGGAATTAGAGGTGTTGTGAATCTACTAAGTTTAACTTTGTTAAACATAGCCCTTTCCTTTTCTTAAAGAAAACATAGTTATTCTTAAATAACTTTAAAGGTTCCAAAGGAATTTTTAAAGTATACAATTCACCCCCCCTCTTGTATATTGAGCATCTCATACTATATTTCGATCCTACAATTACTAAGGTCACTTTACTCTTATTTCCTTCTAAATACAGCTCATATTCCCTTATTTTCATCCAATCATACTTATTTTAGAGATGATCCACTTGATGATATACCTATCTCAACCACTTTTGGGATTTCATCAGCTGGACCTTCTATAGTTCTATCAATTCCAATTGGTTTATAGTAAATGAGAAGTGCTCAATCATCTTCCATTTTAGATGTTGGATCTTATAATATGCCCCTTTAATCTTTGAGATTCTGACATAATTCTATTGATTCCTTGCAATATCCAAGTGGAGTCTGGTTTCCCACATTTTCTTTGTGAGATAGTCTTGGATCAGCATGTGTAGACCTTGGGTATTCAGCTGTTCAGCCCATAGACAGTATAGCTAGTAGAAAAGTGATCCCATTTGGCTTATCTATTGATATTATGATCTTTTTGGGATAAAGGTCTTGATCTTCTTCCCTTCCTAGTGTCAGGTTTCCTAACTGTCCTTAACCGTATTAGAATCTGAGTCATCCAACTCCTACGGATCAACAAGCCCATACTCTGGAAATGCAGCCAAGAATTTTGTAGTGGGATCATTTTATTGCATAAAGTATGATTTTATGGGCTCTATATTATGCAGTTGATCTTCATCACATGAGCCCACACTGTTGAGATTTCCCCTATTATCACCAGGTGCAACCCCCGCTAGTGGCACCACAAGAGGTTAGGGCCCAGTCACCCTGAGTGGAAAAATCCACATGGAATAGCGTCTCCATCATAAATGGAATTCTAGATCCTCTGACCATTTCCCATAGTACAACACCCACTAATCCCAACACTATTCATATAAGAATCATGTTTGTTAGCCTTATCAAGAAATAAAAGATATGGTTTGGTAAGTTGGGGAACTTATAGAAGTTGAGTGGTGGTGTATCCTTCCATTAGGTAGTCATTTTTGGGATACCGGGACATAGCCCCCTATATATGATTAAGGGATCCAAGGATTATAAAATGGCCACCCTAACCTCCTCAAAACTGTTGGGTCCTATAACCACTCTCACCCTGGGCACTGGTTCAGAGACTTGGTCCTCTAGGTTTTATGCCACACCTCCGTCTCCATGAGTGTGGGTCTACTGTGAAAGATTCTACTTTACAAAATATATTTCTATCAATGAATCTAGATAAAGAATATGGAAAATGATAGAATAAGGGGATGAGATAAAGATTACTTTATGATATTTAGCAAACCCATACAAATATGTTTCCCCTGATGATGCCACCTCACCTTCCTCCAAAATGGCTTCTTTATAGGCTAAAACCTCAGTATCCTCTAGGGGGGATTCCTTTAATGTAATCTTACCTCCAAGATCTGTCTGATTCATCAAGAAATGGGTATCCTTCCACTAGATGAACCATTGATAGATTCGGAGGAGAGGTCCTATTTAGTAGAACGTTCGTTGGATCTTTCATTGGATGCATAGAGTATTGGGAAAGAACTTGTTCCAATAAATCCATCACAAATCATGCCCCAATTCCTGAGACATGAGAATTCTTCCTTTATCATAGAATATCCTAACCAGATACATCATACAACTATTAATATTATCCCATATCCTATAAGTGTCAATTAACTATCAGTAGGTATACTAGGATTCCTATGTCTTGAGGTATAATATTTCATCAAGAATGTTCACATGGTGTAACTCTTCCCAAGAGTCTGGGTGGATGTAATGTGGAACCCCCTTGAGGGCTCCCATTCCTCTTGAGTCTACTTAGCTCAGATCATTAGACCTGATTCCACTACTCCTATTCCTTCGTCTCGGGTTGCTACAGATCCACAAATCATCAACGTTGATCTATAACTCCATTATCATGATGAGAACCAACCCTGACCCTATGGTTCTCCCTTTCTACTATTTGGCCTATACCCTGAGGTGGAGGGACCATTCCCTCATTGGCTCTAATGTTCTACTTCCTAAATAGCTCTCTTGGGTAGGAATCATCCCATCTCTTTTCATAATCATAAACTAGCCTCTCTTCAGTAGTGGATGGTGGTAACTCATTCTGCATCTTCGTATCTTTGAATTTGAACATGATCTATATATTCCACGTCACACATAGTTGATTTTCATGTAACACTTCGATATATATATATTCTGATTCAGTCTCTATAGGCACCTGAACTACCTTGGAAAATGTTGTGGGTTGTATGGTTTGTAGATTTTTTCAGAGTTTACCCTCACCACTATAACTTCACCTCTATAGGCCAGGAGATATTCCCACTACTCTTAGATCCCTATGCCATCATCATATATCACCTTTGTCAGTAGAGGGAATGGGTGAAAGGTGACTCTATTTTCAAAAATTAACGTGGTTATCAAGTCCATTAAAGCTATATTGAGTGGAAAACAACCCATGATGTTTAGAATATATGGTTAGACATTTTCCATGGGAGGAGAGAAAGGATTCAAGTATTCATATCCTCCCATGTGAACTGCCACCCATCTATACAAAATGTTAAGAATCACACACACATGGAATGAATTATTCCCCTTGTTAGCATGATGTAGCACCTAATATAGCTTCAAAAGTATTAATACCCTAGGATTTATACATTTCCCCATTGATAGAATCACCACTAAAATAAATGTAACTAGACACGCCCCCATGGGTGCATCTCTTACTGATAACATTCATCCACAGATCAAGGAAACAATGAATCTGACCAACCAAACTGTTGTTTGAGCCTCATTAATAATACTTTATCACCACAATTTCCACTAGACACCATATAGGATATTCCAATTAGTGTTACCAATTCTTTAATGGTCCATTATCAGATAGGTGAAGGGCCCTGTCAGTAGTTTCTTGGGTACCTATTCACCCTCAGTAGGCTCCTCTTATGGAATTTTCCAAAAATAGCCAGACCATTGCTTAAATTGGAAATACATCATCAACTACTTGTCTTAGTCTAGGCTTAACACCAAATCCAACTGCACCATTTCTTAATATGGTATCTACTCCCAATACTCACATAAATTATACATGGGGAGGAATTCTTAACACATTCCCCCTAGTACATGCATTCTAGATATATGATGGAGGTCCCAGAGGCTAATTCCAAATTTTCCATGATGAAAATGGAATGTGTTGGTGTCTGGAGACCATATTCCCAATAGTTCAGGGATGATGTCTTGTAATTGATAAACTGGGAATTAAGAATCCCATGCCACTTTTTAGAGGCCTACCCACCTTAACTCTACCCTAAATTCTGCACTAGGTGCACAAACCCTATATTCCCCTACCCATTCATCTATGAGGTTTCCACCTTGGTGCATGTACTAATCATTGGCCCAACACTTCCCTAGGTTTCTAAGGGAAACCTTGATGATTGTCTTGTATTGTGGTGTAGATACATCAATCACCAGTTACTTCCCATAAATTTCATGTGTGTTTTTGTTGAGATGGACTATTTTGATAGGGGATCAATCCTTCCATATATTGGCACTTATAGATTTATTCCACTAGTAATACCCTGATGTGCCTCTAAACTAGTAAGTCAGTTCCTCTCTACTGGATGGTGGGATAAAGGCATCATCTCTCAAGATGAAGTCACATAACATCAACCTCTTGCATAGGTGGTAGTCGTTTTAGACATATGATATTAGTTGAAGCCATGATTCATGGTCCAAATTGATCCAAATTTACTCCTTAATCATGATGTTGTTATCCATTTCCTATCTCTTAGAAGAATCTTCATGGACCACCCAGGAAACTTCTTTGGTGACCATCAGACTTGGGACATTGTCAATTTTTTGAATTATTTTTTATGTATATTTCTCATGAAGGGTGTTTACAGAACATTGGATTATGGGTCCCATCTCTACTATGCTCGAGTCACGAAGTAGTGGTAGATTTAAATGCCTCAATTTTCTAACATGAATTCATAGAGAATCAATTTAAAGGCTCAGTTCTTAATGTAAATTTACAGGGAGGAAAAGTTTCATGAAAATAGAGACTCAATAAAGTTCAAAAAGATTAGTTATGGATAAAGGGATCCAGGAATGTTACTTATAGGCATGCGGTAGACCTAGATTCATGGTATCTGATCATGCTCCACAATGACTCTAACCACATGTGGAACAAGAACCCTTAATCACTATCTGGCATTACAATCTTTCAGTTTTCAACAATTCACCCTCAGAATGTGACCCCCCTTTTCCCTAGGCTCCCCTTCTATAAGGGGAATTTTTTTGTTCTTAAATTCATTCCTCATGATAGATTGAGGAGGGGAACAAACATTTGATATGAAATTCAAGATCCAAAGTCCCAAATATCATCAATAATGGATTCCTCACAAAGATACCACATGGATATCCTCATTACTATGATGGTGAGAAGCACTAATGTAACTCTTGTGAGTCTAATGCCCACCAGGACTATGATAAGGCAGTTTATGGATGGCTCCATGATTCTGATGGAGTCACTTCCTTTTGTGAAGCTGTACATTCTTTTGGTGCGTTCCTCTGAGAATCCATGTACCCCATTTTCATTAACAATCTTGCTCACCCCACAATAATAGGGAAGTTACCTCAACCTTTCAACTTCCAAACTCTTATTTTTTAAATCCACTCAGAACCAAACAAAAGTGGTAAAATGGATCACCAAGGTACATGAGCATCACGATCCACCCTTTACATTATTACTATTTACCCCTACCTAAGTTAGTGATACCTTTCATGAAGTACCATGCCTTTTTCGAATGGTGGAGACCCTTTGGGTTACTCAAGTATTCATGGAGCATTAATTATTTCCAAAAAAACTTTTTATTGGGCCAAGACTCCCTGTTAAGGTAGGTTCCCCATGTTTCATGATCCCCATTCCTTACAATGCACTGATTCACCAAAAAGGATTAGAGCTTAAAAAATCATCTCTTAGTGAGGCTCCCTACCATGAGAGACCCTATTACATGTGGCCCTCCAGTATTGTAAGTAGTTATTTCATAGTCCCCATATTGTGTTCCATGTTTCATTGTCTAACTTCTTTCTTTTCAACATAGGCACAATAATTGATTTTATTTCTTAGTATTGCGGCACTAACATGAAAAACACTATAAAAAAATCCTCCACAATCCCTCTATAAGGAATTGATATATAATTACCCCCTTAAGGGTGGGTGATTTCTACTTATGTAATTTCAAGGGGTGAGTAGTGGTTTCTCCCAATCAAAGTTGTAGGACATAAAACCTGTAAACATCATCATGTTCAGCACATGATGATGAACTGTAGTCTCACCATTTAAAATGATCATGGAGTTTCATATCATAGTAAGTTTCTACAACCACTCATATCCATGGGATTGAGTTCATCCTATAATGTAATTATGTTATCCTCACATGGAATGAGATCCTCTTGGTGAAGCTACTACGAGTAATCCCCACACCGTCCCTCGTTGATTCATCTTTTGTGATGTGGTCATCTGGTATGCTTATTACTCTTATTTCTCACAATATATATGAATCATGTGGTATTAGAGGTTAGTAGTGAATGTGACACCCTTCTACTCATAGATAATCCCTCATGAAGTAATCCACATGCCCCCTTTTCAAAATACATAGGTTTTGATCACTATCTCTTAAAAAGGGTATGTATGAAGTCACCACGAGGTTCAATCCCAACCAATGGTAAACCCAGGTTCTTCCCACAAGGGGTGTACCAACAAGATGTGACATATTCAATTTATGGGACACATCCCCCCCATATCTACCGCCATGGGGTGTTCTGTTCCATCTTCCATCACCCACTTCATCCACCATCCATCATGAGTTTACTATGGGATGCCGCATCCTAGAATGATCTTGTCATTCAACCACATTCCCCATTTCCATCTCAGATGTCTCCTTAGGTAACACAACCCTAGTCTCCATCCATTTCGACCACTTCCATGTGAAATCCCAAAAATGTGCAATGAGCTGTCTCAACTGAACTACCTAGAGTTGATCCTTAAATTCTAAATAGGGTATGTAGGAATCCTCCCAATGTTTCAAACCCATCATCTATTAAAATCTTTGTATTTCTCTATAGTTTCCTTGTTTTAGGTGTATTATGACTCAATAATGTGGTTACACTTCCTCTAGGTCCCCATCTATATGATTCATTATCACAGACCACCTTCTTAGGTGTCTCACCACCCCATCCAAGACTACATGGACTTTGAACCCTATCTTATAAACATGTAAATAGTAAGACTCCCTGAGGTTTAGAAACAATATCTATTACACTCCATCCATTCCACTACAAAACTTCATCCATCACCTCACTTGTATCATAGTGAGATCATGTCTTCTATTTAGGTTATCTCATTATGAAATACCCATTCATCCCATCACTGATCTAAGAAACATTTGAGCAGTCTCAGTAATTAATCCCCACATAAACCTTTCAAACTATATGGGTTTTTATCCATATCTCTTGGTATGTAGGAAGCCTCCATGAAGATTAATATTAGTCAATGGTAAAATATGGTGTCCCCCTCATTAAGGTACACAACTCGGATCCTCCCTCGGTGGGGGTCTTGACAAGTCTTTAAAGTGTAAAATCTTCTCTTAATGAAACACATCATTCTAGATCAACACTCATTGGGAATTAATCCTAAAATCTTGTAAACCTTCTAGGTGATCTCATATAGAGATGTTCCTATATAATCCTATTCCATAAATCATTATAATTAGACTACACTTTTCCTCTGTAAGACATTAAACCCATGGCCTACCCTACTTTGATCATGGGATGCCCGAGGAAAACATCAAAAGACATACCTCTGGTATAATGTACCATGCGATCAATATGGGATCCCTCAGGTACTACACCCATGATAATACCAATTATGATGAATAATAAAAGTGTTCTTGTGTTCCAAATTCCATACATTCCACTGATGTTCAATGTGACTACTCTCTAAACTAATGGTTTCTTCCCTACCATGGCCCCTTGGAATTTCTAGACATAAGTAGTGTAATTTACCATTTTAAAAAAAATTATGGAATTCGGATTGAGTTTCATGAACTATGACTCAAATATATGAGGAAGAATCAGACAAGAGATGAAATTTAAATAGAAATCTATATAAGGAAGAACCAATGTCCCATTGTCCCATTTCGATCAAGGAGTTGACATAACTGAGATAGTGATGAATGCCTATTTCCTTTGGAAAGTGGTAATGCATGATACAATGATGTTTTTTAGCCAACATGACAAAATATACATGCGTGGTGGATGTACCTTGAGATAAAGCATCATAAAAAATGATATTTATGGAATGTTAATAATGAGTATCTGAAATAATATAGTGTTTATTATTAGCTTTTATTTATGATTTTTTATCATTGATTATCATGTGTCTATGTTTATGAATTTTTCACTCATTTAGAAGTTAGTACCTTTTATTATTATTCATGATTGGAAAATTTTTATATTATGAATATGAGTGTCCTAATCAATGTCATTTATAGTAAGTGGTGCTAAGCAATGAAGGTCGTGCGCCTGGTGAAAAATTATTTTTGTCGAGTAGAAAGAAAAAAGATAGATGTGAAGTAAATGTACTACACAAGAAAAGTTTGTAAGTATTTTTTATATATTTAAAATATTTTTATGAAATTCATAATTAAATATATTTTTTATATTTTCAACATTTTTCCATGGAGGCCATAAATGAAAAAGAAGATGACAACTTCTTTCCAAAAGATCATTTGAGACAGATATTATGTAAGGAGCACTGGGGGTGAGTCCGATGTCGACTAGGAAAATATCATCTCCTATCAGTATTGGCCCTCAAATGTCTAATATCAATCATCTTATACACCCCCCACCCAGAGCTGCAAATCACTCATACAGAAGTAGTTGAGACAAAAAAACATTTATTGGCACGTAGAAAAAGTAAACAAGTGTGTAAAAGAATTAATAATATTATCGAACACTTTCTAAAATCTACGTCTATTATAAGTCAATCACTTCCATTAGAGGATGATACAACTATTTATTCATATATAGAATAAATTTTCTCTTTTAATGATTCCATGAGTGATTTTAATGAGGGTCCTAATGTCGGTGGAGCTGATGGTGGTGGAGATGACGATGTTTCTGCTTTATATGATGTAGTTGAAACTCCAGATGATGTTTTTTGTGATGAGGAAATTGATGATGGTGATGATGGTGTTTCTTATGGTGTGGAGTATGAGGATGTTCTCAATAGAGGATATTTTGATCCCCTCCATTATTGTCTTAGTAGGAATTATACTTGTGGATGTTTTTTAATGACATGAATTGGTTTTTTTATGAATGTATATATATGTTTTAGTATTGTATATGGGTTGAAAAGTATTACAAGTATATGGTTGAATAGTAAATAAATAGTATTTTTATAACATTGAATATATAACCTATGTTATATTTGATTTATAGGTTTAGGAGCTAGGGGAATAGGTGATACTGCTAAATGTGGGAAGCAACCTATACCCATAGTTTAGAGAACATTGGGTGTAGATTTTCAATGGGGATAATATATACCAACATTTTTTCAAACATGTGCATATATTTATACCCAATGTTTTTTTAAACCTTGGTTATGATGTAATATAAATTACTTATACTTATGGTTTGTATAGAAACCATGGTCAAATGTATATACCCATGTCTCTATCCGCAATGGTTTTTAAATCTATGGGTATAGCCTCTATCCTTGGTTTTAGAGGATATATCAACAGTTTTGAACCAAGGTTATAGAGTGGGATTACTATAGTGGTATGTCACCAAATAAATTTATTTATCATTTTTTCTTATATTTGATGAAATTTGTTGATATAATATTTTTAGGTGATATATATTTTTCTTAGGATTACTTTAGGGGTGGTATAGGGGCATTCCACTGGTGTTTGGCCAATATATTGGTCTGATGGTGGTTCATCGTGAGAATTTAGGTGATTATTCCTATTTATAAATTTATAAGATAATTTTTTATAGATTAATATAATTAATTTTTTATGGTGTATGGAATTAGGGGGTATTTGGGGGTTGATAAAAACTCAGATAAGGCATAGCCATGATTGGAAGAGGTTTGGAAGATATTTACATGGATGGTAACTCCTCGATAGAGGTTGGTGGTCTCTGTATTAAAAAGCTATATACTTGATTATACATGGTTGTATTTTCATACATGAACTGCATGGGACCAGGTAGAGAGATGGGGATTAAGGATCACCTTGGTTGATGAGATAAGTTAGATTTGGTCCTACTATGCTTGCAATGAGTTCCTTTTAGTAGTTAGGTAAACTAATATCACCCGATGACCATGTTATCAAGTGGATAGAGTTTAAAATGTGTTGACATGATTACTTGGGCTTGTCTCATGTTAAGAGGCATGGAATGGGTATCCTGGTATATTTTACATAGGGATAGTTATATGGGAGAGAGAGGCTTTAACTTAATAATGATGGGTGAGATTTCCATACATCTCACATCTATTGAGTTTCACATTCTATAGGATAGTTTAATGTTGGGAATGTGCTATGCGGGGGGAACTTACTCTGGGATAAGAGTTGATGTGATGGAAAAGGTTGATTATATGTCATGGAATGATATATCTACCTTATGTGATATGACATAAGACATAGGTGTAAATCAACATAATTATTTAGGACTTAGAATAAAGATTTCAAGAGGCTTAAATCACGGTATCATGGGACTATCCCTTTGTAGTGGGAATGAGAGTGTTGAAAGGTTTTGATGAGATTTTATTGGTCCTTGAGGCCTGGGTCTATATGAGATTATGAACTTTGGTGTCATCAATAGGTAATGAGTTGAGATAGTGTTAGTGAGTAGATACCATGAGAGGTATGGAGGAACTTTCTGATTTCCTAATGGTTGATATAATAATTGTTCATTATGAGGGACTAGGTCTTGAGTGACCGATACCCTAGGAATAAATTCAAATAACTATGAAGGGATTTAGGACCACCATGTTTGGAGGGTATTATTTAGGTGATAGAATCTAGTAGGGTAGAGGATCCAAACTATTTAAATTTCCATGAGTGATAATGTTTCATTCATAATGATTTTCCAATCCAGGAATAGGATTTTTTTTATTGAACATACCTTGAGTTGGTCTGGGTTTTATGATAAACTTTATTATGAGTTGATTTCGAGTAATTTAGAACTTTACATGAGTGGATTAGGTTGAGAAATTCATTTGAATGGGTAGGCCATGGAATGATTTAGGATGTGGATGAGTTACCTTTTCATGGATGGATTAGGTCTAGTTTCCCTCATCAATGTAAGGGTTATAGTGTGAATTAGGATATAAATGAGTTAAGTTTCCTTGAGTAGTCTTGTATCCAAGAAGTGGACCATGTATAGTGAGAGAGATAGGCTATGGGATGAAGTGATGTGTGATTTATGGGACCTATATTGAGTGATAAGGCAGTGGGATGAGATGTGGAATCTTGACTATGAACTATTCCTTTTAGCAGTGTGTCAAGGTGTTGGATGGAAACCAACTATAATCCAATGGTTATAGGACGTGTATTAGTATTATGTATTAATATGATGATATGGACTCTGGAATAGTACTGAAGTACGTATGAGGGGGTTCTATAGTGTCCTATTTAGAATAGGGTGACCTGATAGGGACAAATTTATGGTGACCTAGTTAGCAGAGGCTAACTAAGGAACTTACGTGATATGATTACTTTCATTACTCATGAATATGTGTATATGAAGTAATATACTAGGTAAAATTATTAATATTCTACTTATATTTATTTCCCACAACCTACATGGTAACTCAAATGACCCATACTTTACATAAATTGTTATTACTTCATAATTGAAGCACACTTATTACAACATATAACAAAACCATGAATGGACTGTATAGGTATAGTGTCTTTAGAAACTGGGAAACATAAACGAATGATTCATAAATCATCTACACTGTCTCCCTTTTATTTTATTATATCTAGAGTCCCTTTTGGCATATCTTACTTAATAAACTTGATACTGACTTGGGGAAAAGAAAACATAAAAGAGGGTGAGCTCAAATTCTTAGTAAGGGTAAACAAAAGAAATATCAATCACAACATATTCATAAAAACATAATATTTTGGGAATATTAACCTGCCAAAGAGATCATAATTTCATAACATTGGATAAATCATGGTGGTGAAATGTAATCCCAAAAAACATAACATAAGACATGGAACTTTGTGGCATACACATATAATCATAGAGAATCATTTCTTAGTAGTCAAGACTCATTTCCAAGACTATCTTAGCGGACAAAGTCCATTTCTGAATCGAGTTCACTCCTCGTTTCAGTCTTGTATCACTGAACCTGTTAACTTGTTGTTCTAGCCATTTCTATCTCATGAGATATAAATCTTTACCCAATATATTGGAGGGGAATATAGGTCCCACCCATCTCACAATGAAACCATTCTTATGTGTTTCACAAAATCATAAATCATACATCATAGCATAACCCATGTAATAAGAATGAGATTCATAAACATCATGCCATCATTACATAATCCATATAAGATAAAAAGACATCATAAAAATAATTCCATCATAACATAATCAAATCAATGTAAAAATAGGGATAGAAACAGAACCCTATACTATCTTTGATGGAAATTTTTTTGATAAAACACTTGAACTTCGTTCTTGAGTAAAATATCCTTTCTACTTCAATTTTTTTTCCTTTCCTAACATGTCATAAAATTTTAAACTAAAATAATTTGATTAAAAATAAACTTGAAAACTTGTAAAGTAAGATTCATGGAAATAATTTTCTAATAATCCACTCAAGCCGTATAAGTTAAAAAAACATTCTTCACGTACATTGATCGGAAAAGTCAAAAAAGTACCTCGTACTAAAAACGACAAAAGATTCATTTCATATCTTTTACTAAAAACTCATTGAAGGGTAAAATTGGATTTAAAAAATTGTATTAGGATAGAAATAATATTATATATTGAGGAAACATGGATGTGGATGATAAATACACCCCAGTAAATAACGATGTATAAACAATCTCGGATAAAAATGAGATTGTGAGATTTTCCCTTACCTTAGGCCCGATTTGATTCTTACGTGTCCAAACCTCCTGTATAATGATTTAAATAATGTTATTGACTTATTCCATAATTTTACACATTTTTAGAATATCATATATGGTCATATACTTAGCTTCGTATTAGTAATGTTTCATTGTTACTTGTTATTCAGGTGTTTATTTCTTTTTGTTCTTATGCGTGTTTTGTCGAATAAATTCTTATTATTATTTTTAGGTTATAGATAACTCATTTCCAGAATGGTATTAGTGTAATATATATCATATTTATTTATTCAATTAATTTATATAATCATTATGCAATGAAGATCATGTAGAACAAGTCACATCATATCGTGGAGACGGTATTCCTTACGTACACACGAGCGATGATATCATTACCATGATCGTGGAATTGTATTAGAGTATATGTATACTATTTCAGAATCAATATCACTTTAAAATTATCATATATAGTTATTCTTTACACCATTATACCCATCCATGTATGTTGGTGTTGGAAAACAGATTACACCACGACGTGGAGACGGTATTCCGTACGTATGCACGCGCGGTGATTTCATTTTTCATAGGATGGATAAAAGGTGAAATAGTGTTGTTTCATATTTATAATAACATATCAGTATATTAGTGATAATTATGTTATTACTTTTTAATGAAACAACTAAGGAATAAGAAGTTGAAGAAGAAAGAAATTGGAAAGGATCGGTAATGTATATTACCTCTTCTTTGACGCGCCTCTTCTTAACCTCCTCTTAGGGCACTAAGGATGGTATTTTAAGAAGATCAGGGACTCTAGTATGTTTCTAGGGTAGTTTAGAAGATAAATTGGTAGGTTTTGGCTGATCGTGAAGGCTCAAAGTGGTGTGAGGAGGGGAGGGAGGAGGTGCCCTATTATAAGGGAGGAGAGGGGCACCTTTGGAAAAACTAAAAATATTATTTTATTATAAAGTCATATTCAATTTTTAATAGATAAAAATTGATTTATTTCTAAGCTAAGGTGGGGATGGGTAGAAATACTCTCAACCAATAGATTGTAGACAAGTTTAGGTTAATATTTTAACCATATCATTTAGATTTAACTCTAAGTTAAATATTTTATGTTTTACCGTGTCTTCTTTTTTTCTTACACAATATGGTTAATAAACATACTATAACAAGAAAAACGAATCCCAAGTGGTTCATTATTAATATATATAACCTTATCTAAGTCATTTTACCGGACCATAGATTTTCAGGAATAAAATAACCATTAATAATATAATATTTGTTTTAAAAACTATTTTATGTCAATTTTGACACTATTTGGTAATTTATTTTTTTGAAACTCATAACAGCATTATTAGTTCTAAAAAAGTAAATTAAATAAATAAAAATATGTCATATTAAACTATGAAATTATTTTAATTCAATAAAAGTTTCAAATTACATTTATTTGGATATTTATAATATCAATTATGTTAATATTTCTTTAATAAGGTAATTACTGCATCATCATTGTGTCATAAATAAATTAAATTATTTAAAGTATAAAAATTATAAATAAAATACCATTATTTTGGAAATATTTTATCTTTTTAATGAATAATTATAGTCTAATTTATTTTATTTATAACACAATATTAAAAAAGTTTTAGTTATTAAACTTTGATTTTAACTATTTTAACTCTTTTTTAAATAAAATAATATTGAATGTCCTAATCTAATCCATGTAGACCTAAATGGTCATATTTTATACCTAAGGTTGTTTTTGTCGAATTAAACTTATCCAATAGAATTAGTACTTGTGTTAGGGTAATAATAATATCATTTTTACCCTTAATTACCCTATTTACTTTTAACCGTGGTAAATAAAAGTAAAATGTTACTATTCAAAAAAATTATTTTCATCTCATTGAACCAAATTTTACTTACTGATATCAACCATGCCTCTCATATTTTTTAAATTCCGTTCATAGAAGTGGTATGATTATGTTTTATGTAAATTTGCAAATTTTCTTTGGAGGTGGGTAAAAGACAGGGAAAAGTTTAATAAAATTTTTATATATCTAAAATTATTATAAAATAACTCCAATGAATTACATTGAACTTATATAGGTATTATGTATCAATTTTGACCTGAAATAAATTTATATAAAATAAATAATTATTTAAAAAAAGTCGGTTTTCAAATAGTAACCGAGTGTTTTCACTAGTCATCAAAAATTGATTTTTTTTAGAAAAGACCAAAAATTCACCCTAGGCTATTTTCGATATTAAAAATCCAAAAATGAAATCCATTTTGAAATATAAAATTTATAAATTTGAAAAAAGTGGGTATTACTATTCATAACGGCTAGTTTTAATAATATTTTAATAGCATATCATTGTTTAGTGAAACTCAGTATTGCGTACAACGCAAGCTATCAAGGAAGGTCGTGATTGCGTGTAAATAATGCCATGCTATTTTTGTATGTAGTGAAATATTCATTTAATGATTTATTTAACATAAAAACAAAATATTTCTCATAGAAATATTTGGTGTTACAGTAACTCTAGTGAATGCGAAAACATATGTATTCTTTCATGTTAAAGAAAATGATTTCTAGTGAATCGAGATGGTGCATCTCAATGGTATATAGAGACAATGTTATGAGGTTAAAGGATAGAAATAGGGCATATTGTGTATTTTTTATTTCAATACATTTTATATGGGATCAATTTAGTGGGATACTAGTGTATGTTTTTATGAACATGGATTTTTATGACAATATTTAATTTCAAATAGAATTGTGTTTTATTTAATATAATATACAGCCCTTATGTTTTATGGTTGTTTGGTTTATTTTTACACAATTGTATAACTATTATTTGAGGATATAGTTTTCCCATTATATGTATTGGGTTTTCATGGATAGTCACCATCCTCTGAAATGGAAGGAGGTTTACTTGAGGCCATGTGGTGCTACATCTTCGATGGTGGTTCTGGGATGGGGAAACACAATGTTGTATTAGATTACAAGTTTGTGTGTGATGGGTATCTTATCGTGGAATCATATTTTTATCTGATTATTTTTGGATATAATAGATGAAAGGTTTAATCATGTGTTCATGCCTTTTATGGAACTTAAATCGGCAAGCCATTAACACATTCATAGAGATAAATATTACTTAATTTGGGTGAAACATGATTATTTCTCTTGGCTTGTGCTATTATGAATTATCTATTTATTAAATATTATGATTTTATGGGTGATTTTATTTATGGTTTTGGATATTGTCACATTTGAAGGAGGCTCATGTTTACGCATCATATTTATCTGAGAAGACACACATGATATATGGATTTTTTGATCATAGGGTTCAGTTTTTTATAGTGTAAAAAACAAATTGTACAATGTTATACAACAAAAATTATTCATTGAATTCTGCTCAAGTAAATGGAGGATGTTTTCTTTTGATTGTAAGGTATTTGGATGTTGGGGAAGACTCTCTTTGATGATGAAAATGTTTTCCCCTCATAAAGTGATATATAGAGACACTTATTGGGATGATGTATAAATTTGATGTTTGGGTGATAAATACATGGGGAATGTAATTCCATAGAGGTGATGCGAGGACTTTCACTAATTTCTAATTAGATTTAGAAACCCGTATTTGGAATGGATAAATCTATTTGAGACAAGCCTTAGGATATGATATATATATTGGGAGGTGCTCTTGGTATTGAGGATGGTTTTGGATGGAAGGATTTATTAGATTACTAGACCTTTGGTTCTCAGGATGTGATTTAAAGTAGAGTGGTGGTAAAATGAGTAGAAATTAGTTTTTTTTGAAATAAAACACATGTGGTGGATCATATCATATTTATAATTTCAATGATAGAGATTACGGAGGTCTTGGGATGATCCTGATATGTGAGATGATCATGTTCATTGATTTAGAGGTGTGAGCCTAGGATTGATGAGAGGTGACTTATTAGAGCATGATTCCGGTCATAAAATAATGTTTTACATAGTGTGTAGCTACTCGGATCAGGTGAGACCAAGTAGGATCATATAAAATAACTTTTGAGAGTGTTCTCACTGGATTTCATTTCCTTTGGAGGAATAGCTTGACTGTTGGAATGTAATTTTGGGAAAATACCCATTATGGGAGGGTATGTGTATAATGGTTTTATGTGGGGAGTAATTTTATTTCTCATTATGGGATTTTTTTGGGTTTGATTGCTTTCATAATTTTCTAGGGGATAGATAATCCCAAGATATACTACTTCAATAGTGTAGAGGTAATACATGTGTGGATTTGATAGCTTGAGGTTTTGGTCCTTAATAGGGGTGTTTTAAATGATTATTATTGATGATATCCATAGGGGTCATTGATCAAGAAGTTGTACAAGGGATGAAAGATTTTATGGAGAAAACCATTGAATATAGATGGATGGAATGAATGAAACTTTACAAAGTTGGGAGTGGGTGAAGGTAGATGTTTCATGTTTGTACCTAGGGATGAGTGGGTAAGTCATGTCCAATCAATTCTTGAGGTAATAAAAAATTATATGTTTCAAAGAGTAGCTTTTAGTTTTCAATGAGAAAAAAATTATACAATAATAGTGGGTAATATTGTATCAGTCATGATTGAATGAATCTTGTATAGGAAGGGTTGAGGAAATGACGAGTCGAATGAGTTAAAAAATATGATGGTTACATAGTTTTGATTTAGGGAATGATCCAATTATATTTTTTACTTGGGTAATAACATATTTCAATTTTGGATGTTGCATTGGATGGAGTTAATGTGTTGGAATCATACATACAGTGGTTATGGTGGTAAGAAAAGAGGAGTGGGATTGACGGTGTTATAGTGCATAAGGAGATAGAATGATGATCATAGTATGTGTTTATTGACCCATATATGAAATTATATTGGAATTTAGGTTCATAGTTATGTTTGGGTATTGGAAAAAATATTGTTTACCTATGAGTGTTAAGGCATATTTATTGGGTTGATGGTGGAATGTTGGTGGGAGAGGACGATAATTTTTAGAAAAATTCAGTAGAAGGAGGTTTGATAGATGTTTTTGTATTTTATTATATGTGAAGATATTTGAATATAATTGGGAGTGTTATTTAGGATACACTTGAGGTGGTATGGGTACTAGAATATAGTTTTTAGAGGAATGTATTGTGTAACTAGGCGTAATAGTCATGGTTGTGTAGTGTATGTTTATTTGGAATTTAGATATTAATTGTTGGTTCTTGGTGGAGAATTTAAGTCAATGGTAGGTATGATTTTATTCTAGAGGACCAAATTATTACTTTAAAGGATGAGAATCCATATGGTATGAAGTTTATAATGATATGCATCATTTTGGGTTGTAAAATTTCTAAGGGGAATTATATTTATTTTAACTATTTGAGGGGTCTCTTTTAATATTAGGGACTCAAATTAAAATTATGGGTGTTTGGATATCATTGTATTTTTTTATGTTTTTTGAGGCCCCATTTGTGCCTCATGTGTTCTCGTCCATGATGGAGAAGGTCCAGGTGAACAAGGAGCTAAATTATAGTATTTAATTGTTCACACCATTAACGATGGTTAACCCCCTAAAAAATTGAATTATATTCCATTACACATATAAATAGATACCCTCATGATGATTTTATCTCATTAATTAGGTCTTAAATATAAGAATATTTTATTCTAGGATTTAACTCATTCAACCTTGAATGATTCACAATATTAACTATGGGTTCACATGGTGAATGTTGTTTGGGTGACCTTATTTTTTAAGTAAAGACACTTTTTTAATTTTAGGGGTTAGATAATTCATGTTATAAGGGGATTAGTGGTCATGATAAGGACATTTCATACTAATCCCTCTCTCATCTTCCTTTATTATGGCCCCCTTCAAGAGTGGTAGATTTTGATACATTCTATTGGTGATTTTATGTCAATAGATCCTCTTTCTCTCATTTACTTTTCCCCATTTTATATCTCATTTGGTGAGAATAAGTCTAAGATTCAGTATCAATTCCACTAGAACATGATATAATCGACCAAGGATAATTGGGATTTCCTATGTGAAGGCTAATAGAGGACTTTATATGACTTCCACACACCATTTATCACTTCTATATCAATGTATGTCACTCGATGAATTTATTTTATTTTATTACATAAATTGGATGAAATTAATGGTTGAAATGTTTTCAAATTATAGGAATTTCTTTTTCATGGTTTTAGGGGTACACTATGAACCTTTCATGGGTGGTTAGTAAAGGTTATGGTTCTTAGTGAGTATTTTATTATTATTAGTAATTTTAAGTCAATTAATGAATTAATTATAATGTTTTATTATTAATAATGTATAGTGTGTAGCATGAGTAAGGAGTTTGAGAGTTGATAAAAGGTTATATGAGGCATATACTGACTTAGATGAGGCTTAAATGAGCTCGAATTGGTTTATCACTAATTAAAGGAGGTAGGTGGTCCATTTGATATAATTTCATATTCTTTTTTATAAATAGATGTGTTTACCATCCCGAATTAATGAGAATATATAAATGTATTGGGACTGATGGTGCCTTGGGTAGATTAGATATTATGAAACTTTCTTACTAAGGATTGAAATGATTACTATTTATTAATGAGTTGAATTGGGATTTCTCAAAAATAGTATATCCAAGGGGAGAAAGTGTCCACTGAATTAATGTGAGGTATTGGGTAGGTCTCCGGGTATGTGGAATGATTTTTTTAGAATGAGATAATTATATTAGAGATATTTGTAAGGGTGTGAGAGGAATAAGCCTAGTGAATATGGTTTAGATATCCACATGCCTCATTTCTATTGAGTAACACACTGCCGATTGTGGTTTGACGCTTGGAAAGTACTGTGAGCATGGTGAGTCGACCAAGATGAAGCATGGTGTGATAGAGAAGTTAGAATCTAGGTAATTGGTCTAGAGGTCTATATTAGGATATGTGATATAGGACCTGGGTTTGGGTCATGTGATGTTTTAGGTCTTGGAATCATGATGGAAAGGGGATTATAGGTATATGTCGTAGACAATCCCATGGTAGCAGGACCTAGAGTTTTAAGGGGTTTCGATGAGATTGGACCATGCCTCAAGTTTTAGGTTGGGAATAAAATACATGTTATCATGTCACTATTGGGTGGAAGTCTTGATATTATATAGTGATAATAGGTTGTGAGATTAGACATGTTAATATTGAGGGGATAGACCTCAAGGAACGTGCTCCCTGGGAATAATTGATTAGATATTAGGAGGGTTGTGTGATCTTCTTATTATGCTCACACTGTGATTTGAATTTGACTATGATGGTGGATAAGATTATGATTATTGACCATGATTTATGTGAGAAAGATTGGGGTGTAGTGATAGAACTTTCTTGGGGTAGTCTTAGGTTATGAAACTTCCTTGTGTATGCATGGGTCATGTGATAGACCTTTACATGAGTGGATTATGTCATATTTTAGACCATAAAATGAGTTTATTTTGTTAAGAATCTCCCATGAATGGTTAATTTGTCATATCATGAGCCTGACCATCTATATTCAGTACTAAAAACATGTTGTGCATTTTTTTATAGAAGATAACTAAAAAATAAAAAGTTCATTATACAAGTGAGGATCTTTTTCAATCTAGATTATGTAAAAGAAGGAATAAAATTAAAAATTATCAAAATTTTGATTATATTTTAAAATAAATAATAATATTCACATGTGATACCACCTTATAATAAAATAACCATTGGAAATTATACTAAACCTGTGATAAATAGTCTTAATAATGGGATGAGAAGAAAATTTCACAATAAGGGGTTTTAAAACCCCTGAAAAATAATTATAAAATTCATTTGAATTTTTTTTATATGAAATAAAAAAATATCTGATATTATGTATATCTTTTCAAACTAAAAATAAATGGTTTTATTGGAAAAAAATTCAAAACCATTTGAAAATACTTAACATTTTTAAACCCAATAAAACTTTCCCTTTAAATAATAGTTGGATTTCTCTTTAAGAACATTTTAAAAATAATAATACTTTTACATATTAAAATTATACTTATCAAATATTAGGGAAAATCGATGAACAATATTAGAATCTATTTAAGTATAATTCCCCGTTGAGTTTATGGGTTCACTCCCCATTCATCATTATCTCATTTGAAACCCAAGTGCCAAATTTTAAGAAAACATTTTTTCAAGATATTTATTTCACATTATTAACCCATTAAAAACCTTTATAAATATTACATATATTATTTCCATATAATATAATAATTTAATAAAATATAATATTTAAAAAAATATAATTTTTGGGAGAAATTAATTGTTTCATAAATGAATTTAAAAGACATGAACATAAACAATTTGAAATTAATGAAAAATCTAGTATTAAAATGAATTAAATGTCAATAAAAATTAAAGATTATGGACATATATAATAACATGAATAAAAATGAAATATTTTAATTAAAGATATAAAATCATGTTATAAAAATAATACTTTCAAAATAATCCCCTTACCTCAATTTTGATTTGTCACACATCCCCTTTTTCTTTCTCTACTTTAGACAATCCCTTTTCTTAAGACCATAAGAACACTCTGGTTTTTGTTCTGGATAAAATAAGGACTCTATAATGAGGTTAGGTATCATTGTAAGATATTTTAGTTGGCATTGGCTGAACCAAAATGGTTATCAAGTGTGAGTAAATGTGAATAATAAATTCCCCTATATAAGAGAGGAGAGGGAAAATCATGGAATATCCTGAAATACTAAAAAATTGTAAATTATATTTACATCCCATGATCATGGAATTTTCATCTATTTTTATATAAGGTATGATAAGGGTATAATATAATCAACTAATATATTTTTTGAATGTTTTTCTCTGTAATTTTAAACATTAATATTTTTATTATCCTTTAGTTCACATATTTTAATTTCAAATATGGTAACAAAAGTTTAAACATTAAATGGTAGTTATTTTTATTTATAAATTGTAAATTAATCCTTAAATAGATAAGTTATGATATTTTAAGATATAAATTATCCCAAATATCATCATCTATAATTTTTATAATTTTTAGATGATTTAATAAAACTTTATTTTCACAAAATATGATTAGTGTCAATTTTGACACTATTCATTAAATTGACTTTAAGAAAAAAAGACAACCACGATCAAAATAAAATAATACACCCATAATATGAAATAATAATATATAAAAAACATGGGACATATTTAAAATTTCCAATTATATTTCTTTTAATATTTTTAAATTAATTTATTTGAATTTTATATTAATTGAATAATTACTACATCAGTGTTGTGTAAGAATTTAGGGTTATTATATAATTACAAAAAATTACATATAAATTACCATTGTTAATAAAAATATATTTTATTTAAAAAATAATAATTATTTATATTATATACTAATGAAATCCCCATATTAAAAATGTTATAGTTAATAAAAACATGAATGTGACATCTTTGGCAATTTTTAAAATAAAATATTATAAGGGTCATAATATTAACCAAATGAATCCAAAATAATAATTTTATAAAACCACAGATGACTATGGTTGAGATATATAAAAAATATTTATTCAAGTATTTTGGTCAGTTAATGGATCTTAAAATTTTAATTAAAACCATTTTATTGATTTTTTATCTACTTGTACAAGCACTCTGTCGGTGTTTCATAAGCATTAAAGGTAATTATATCAAAAATAAAAATGAAATAAAATAAAATAAAAAATATAAACTAATTAGGATCAATATAATTCTTTATATTCATTAATTATTTATATTTAATCATATAAGTGTCAAGATAAATTATTTAAACTGTTAATTTGACTTTTCTAACATCGCATGAGAATTTAGAAAATATTATTGTTATATAAGTCAAAAATTTTAAATTATCAATAAAAATAATAATTAATTATTTATATTTAATAAAAAATTCATTACAGATATTTTATCTCTGAATTAACATCTATTAGACATCGAATTCAACTTTTCTAGTGTTGTGGAAGCACTGCGTCAGCATTGAAAATAATTTTCATATTTATCAAAAAATATAATATAATTTACATGTTATGAATTATTTATATTTTATATGTAGATAAAAATATAATAAATTATTAATTACATAAGTTCAATAATTTTTTTATAATAAATATTTTTTTATTATATCTCAAATGATACTGAATTTTATAAAAAACTGTATTTGTTACTATTCACCACAAAATATTTTTTTCAGAATATTCTAAACATTTAACCATATACTAATTTTTATATGATGATTTATAAAATTGATACCATTTTAGAAAATAGTTTTTATAAAACATATATAAATTAATTATAATTTTCATTCATAAAAATAAATAAAATACATCATTGAAGAAAATGTGTTTCTAAGGATTAAAATGAGTTTACTAAAAATTATGTAATTATTTTATAATTATATAAAAATATATTTATATTTATTATGAAGTATATATTTATTTCAAAATTAATTTATTCTTATTCATACCCTCCAAATTATTGTCTAAGTTATAATAGTCACATTACAATACTAATATTTCTTTTTTGTTTAAGCTTCCACTTACATATCTTATATACTATTGAACACAGTGATTCATTTAAACTATCTAGATGTTAGATTCTCCCACACATAAATGAATTTGTCCCTCACAATTTGATCCTTTTATATACAATTTTTTACTTTCGATATTCAAGATTAGGAAAGACTATAACGACTGAACATCAACATTATTGAGTGTATTTTTCTACATAAAATATCAAAAGAATATTTTATCACTTATATTTTCCTTAAAAAACACATTATCTAAAAAATGTTGTACATATTTTCTCCGATACCACTATCATAACTTAAACACCAATTTCTTGATTATCTACCAAAAACATGTTGTGTATATATTTATAAATGATAAATGTAAATACACAATATATTATACTACTAAGGGACTTTTTGGATATAGGTTGTGTGAAATTATGTATAGCCTTAAAATTTATCATATTCATAAAAAATGATACAATTATCTAATTATCTTCATGTGTTTTACCTCCTTATACAATGAAATAACCTTTGGATTATGTACTAAACCTATCAAGAATATTTTTAATCAAGGGATGAGCATAAAAATGTCCAGAAAGGGGTTTTAAAACAAATTAGAAACACTTTTAAATTTTCTTTTAAAAATTTATATATCAAATAAAATATATTTTCCATTAAATTTTACTTTTAAAAATAATTTTAAATTGTTTTTATTAAATAATATCTTCAAAAACATTTAAAAATAATAATTATTTTGAAATCCATTAAAAAATATCCATTCAAAAATACTTATATTTATGATTACAAAAATTTTGAAAATAAAAATAATTTAATGGATTAAAATGAAAATTATAAAATCTTTATAAAACCTTGTGCTGAGTATAATTATCTCTTTTTTTAAAATGTCCCATTGAGGTCATGTGTTTACTTCCCATTCCTCATTATCTCATTTGATTCCCAAGTGCCAAATTTTAAGAAAACATTTTTAGAAGATCCATCTTTCTCATTATTACTCCATTATAAACCTCTTAATTCTTAAATATATTATTTTCACTGAATAAAATAATTTAATAACTTCTAATATTGGTAAATATATTATTTTTAGGAGGAATATTTTTTTCCAAAAATAATTTAAAATAAATGAACACAAACACTTTTAAATTTAAACAAACACTTTTATTAAAAATATTAAATATCAATAAGAATTATTGATGTTGGAAATATCTACTATAATGAATTAAAATAATATAATTTCTTGAAAATATAAAATTATCTTACAAATTCATTACTTTAAAAACAACCCCCTTACATTGTGTCTAATTTGTCATGCATGCCCCTTATCTTCATCTTCTTCAGACAATCCCTTTTCATAACACCTTAATACAACTAAGGTTGTTATCATAACTAAAATATTTAATATAGAATTAAGTTAGGGATTATGTAAAAGCACTTGGGGAGTTCATGGAAAAATCAAAATGTTTTTAATGTGTGAAGAAGTGAGAAGAAGAGGTTCCCTTATATAAGGGCGGGAGGTGAACTCTTGAAATTTCCAAAATTATAAAATTATTGTAAATTCAATTTAAATCCAAATGACAAAAAAATTCTATGGATTAAAATATGATTTAATTCAAGGTACTAATATCACCAACCAATAGATTTGAAACATGTTTTGGTGTAATTTTTAACAGAATAATTTTTATTAAACCTATGTGAATCTATTTTAATTTTTACTATAATAAAGGATTTTTCATTATTAAGTGGTTTTATTTTTTAATTATAAAATTTCCATTGAACCATAAATGAAAAATATATGATATTTTAGACCATAAATTATTTCATATGTCATTATTTATGTTTTTTATATTAGAAAATAATTTAATAAAATACTAATTTCATAAAATATGTTTAGTGTAATGTTTGACACTATTCATTACATTAACCATAATAAAATTAATATGACAAGATAAATTCAAAAAAATTATTTTATAAACCCTTAAAATGTTATAATATTCTATATAAATATTTTAAAAGATTAATTAATTAAAATAATACATATTTCAATATTTTTTATTTAATTTATTTGTATTTTAGGTTAATTGAATAATTACTACACCAGTGTTGTGTTTGAATTTATGGTTATTATATAATTAAAAAAAATTATAAATAAATTACCATTATTAAGAAAAATATATTATATTTCAATATAATATTTATAGTAAAACATATCCAGTATTTGACCCCATACTAAAAATGATAAATTTATTTAAAAAATGAATGATATTATTTTTTAATTTTCTCTAAATAAAATATTATAAGGGTTATTATATTATTAAAGTGGCTCATAATTTAATTTTATCGAACCTTATAAGATAATTGTCTATATATACTAAAAAATAATATTTATTCATTTTTTTGGTCATTTCATAGTTCTAATCATTTTAATTAAATTAATTTTATTGATTTTTCTTCTCATTGTAGAAGCATTACATTTGTCTAGAATACACATGAAATGTAATTAAATCATATAAAAAAATAATAATAAATTAATATCATAAAAGTAAATTAATATGTATAAATATAATACTTCATATTTTTTAATTATGTTTATTTACAAATATCCAAGCCAAGACTACATATTTAATTTTCTAATTTGACTTTTCTTTCCTTGCATAAGCATTGCACAAGAATTTGGAAAATATTTTTGTTATATATGTTCAAATATTGTAAGTATATGTACAAATAATCATTAATTAATTATTTTTAATAAAAAATTAATAAAAAAACTTGGTACCTATCAATTAATATCTATGACACATTGAATTTGACTTTTCCAATGTTGTACAAGCATTATGTCGACATTGAAAATGCTTTTCATATTAATAATGAAATATTTTATAATTTACATGTTTTAAATTATTTTTGAATGATATTTATACTATAATAGAATACATGAGTCATTAAATATGTTTAATCTGTTTTTATATGATAATTATATCTTGATGATATCACAAAAGATATCATATTTTACAAAAGCCTATACTTTCTACTAATCACCAAAAAACAACTTTTTTCAAGCTAATTATGAAAATTTCGCCAAAGAATAATTTTGACATAATTATTTCAAAACATTTGTTCTATTCATAAGTTAAATTTTTTAAAACATACTAAAATTAATTATAATCTTTGTTTAGAATAACAAATAAAAAGTATTTTGGAAGAAAACATATTTCTAAACATTAAAATGACTTTAATAAAATTTATGTTATTATTTTATAATAATTTAACAATAAATTTATATTTACTAGGAACTAAATATATATTTCATAATTATTTTATTCGTATTCTTACCTATTAAATTAACGTCTAGGTTGTAATGGACACATTTAAATAATAATATTTCCTTGAATGTTTAATCTTCATGTTTTATATATTTCATAACATCCAATATAGTGTTTATTTATAAAATATTAGGATGTTAAGTGGTTTATGTAATGATGTAAAATATAGATGTCATAACATTCCATAAGTTGTTGTGATCATGGATTTCTCATTAAGGGCTAGGATATGGTGCGATGATGGTTGTGGATAGAAGACCATTCCATGGGTAGGCATGGATCATGGAAGTAAACCACCATAATCTAAATGGCCCTATTATGGGATGATTTTATTTATGATTGATGAACCATGAATTGATTCATATAGCAGTAGGCTGAGATATGGCTACGTGAATGTGCCCTATTTCTTTGGGTAGTGTGTTGAGATTTCTGACAATGCCTGAACCTAAGTTTTTGAGTACATGTTAGGTATTGGTAATATGGAACATGATGATATTGATATAATTTGGATTATGATATAGCATCATATTAGGTATGAGTTGAGTAAAATGGTGTCTGGATTCGAAAATGATGAATTAACGCACATGGAGGCATGGTGGCATGGTTAGCACCTCACATCCAAGGTGTTTCTATGACATGGCCTTTTTTATTCCTCTAGAAAACACATATATGGTTGAATATACTAAGGGAATTGTTTTAAACCCTAATAATATTTATTTCTTACAGTATAAATGATAAATATGGTGTTCATTTAGAACATATATTTTCTTTGAGTTTAAAGAATGTGATGTGTAATGGATTGGGCTGAAGCAACGTGGGGGTATTGAGAGATAGGGTTGTGTAGACCAGGTATGTCAGTAAGTGATCTAGTGTGTTTTTATTTATTTATTTATTATATGGGATCATTCTAGGGAGCTATCAGTGTGTGTTTTTATGAATATGGGTTTATATGAGTGCATTTAATTTGATATATCATTTTGTTTTACTTATTTTTCTTTAACTCTGATTTAGTGCTATGAATGTTTTGGTTATTTTTATGTTGTTGAATGACTCTAATTTGATGGAATAGTCTTCTCATGGGATTGATCAAACTATGATCACTCTTTTGTAGCATTTGGTATATGAGGATATGTTCATGATTTCATTTTACACTATAGATTAGATGGTTGTTTCAGTATGGGGTATCATAAGATATATCATAGATTAAATTCTTTCCAAAATATAATAGTATCTATGAATTCCAAATTTAATAAAAAAATATCTACACTACAATTATGTATATTGTATTGAATTTTTTATTTTTGACCTTTAGAATCGTACAAAAACTTCTAAATTCATCTTTATGATTCGTTATAAAATAAATTATTAAATACATATAAGATTTGGAATTACATAGTTCATTTATCAATATAATTCGTGATGAAAAGGTATTAAAAAATATTGGTTTTCTATTATCTTATATGAAAAAAATAAAGTATCTTATTATATTTATTATAGATAACTTGTTTTTATAGTGAAAATATACCACTACATGATCATTTAATTTTTTGATAACAAAAATATCCAAAATTCATAAAATTGATTGGTGACATTATATTCATCTCATGTGACCTGGAAATGTCATACAACGATGAATACATGTGGTAAAAAATGTTATCTAATGATTGAAATGGCTCATCTTATAATGGGGTCACCATTCTATCGTAGATCCAAATAGGCTACCGTATCATGTGTAGTCACCAATGGGTAAGGTGACTAATAATTTTTTAGATATTATTAACTAGCTATATAATACATGAAAATGTGTCCCCATAATGAAATTGGGCCTTACACATATTGATCTTAATAATGATACCTAAGTTGGTCCCTGATGTTACCTCTCCATTAGGTCCACATGATGATCATCGAGATCATTCAAGATTTTACCCATGTATTTGATGGAAATTGGGAATAGATCCATTCTTAGTGGGATATGTTCCTCGTTAATCTATATCAAACAATATAACTATCAAAATTATATAGGTATCTTAGTCCCCTTGAATATTTAGATCCATATCCTAGCCGATGAAGAAAAACTAACTTTTCCAATCTCTTAACTCATCCATCGTATTTATTTAAAAATTTAATTATTCTAATAAAAATCATTTTAACATGTCTCTCATGTTTAAGGTTGAATATCCTCAAAATCTCTCAAACTACCTCAAGGTATGTTACACTTTTTCAAAGGTCATCTAATAACTTTATCAACATCCTTGTGTGATTTCCCACAATATACCACTCGAATACGAATACTTAGATCTAAAATTATAGGGAATATAAGATTTATATATTCTATCATGAATCTCAGGCATACCAATCAATGTTCTAAAAAAATATTCATTATGAATCATCCAAAAATAGGAGAAATCAT
Organism: Viscum album; assembly: GCA_963277665.1. Lineage (NCBI taxonomy): Eukaryota > Viridiplantae > Streptophyta > Magnoliopsida > Santalales > Viscaceae > Viscum > Viscum album. The sequence continues at coordinate 347,766,400 of OY728141.1, forward strand.
CTATGATGTCCCTCAATCCTAGGAGTACAAGAGATTGCATGCTTTTAAAATAGAGTCACTAGCATTATAAAATTAATAAAAACACCATTTATGATAAAAAAATTCCATTCATACATTATTTAAATAAATTTGAAATGGATATTTTGTAAAATATTTAAAATATATCTAGTGGTGTAATTATAAAGCCATAGACCTTAGCAGAAATCTATTCAAATCCATCTTAGTAAAACCTTTCAACTTGTTTCTCAATCATTGTACAGAACCATTCATTTAAAATCCGTATTAATTTATTTGAAATCTAATTTAAAAAGAAATTATTTCATCTATCTTATAGGTTTTAATGATTATTTACTCATATAATAGAATTTACTATCATGAATAAAATCACACCACTGATGAAAACCACCAAATTCTCAATCACACTAGTTTAATTACGGTGCCTCAAAATTAGCCTTTTATCCAATATTTTCGAAAATTTTGTTACTATTAAGTTCATGTGAGTCAAAAAAATTTACAGAGTTATACAATATCATAAAAACATGTTTTCTCATAATAAAAACGTCACACATGAGTATAATATAACCAGTAGACAACTCAACTCATCCTACCATGATGAATATTCCCATTAAGTAAAATACACACAAATCATATTATTCTCCATTTATTTATCCCATAATACACTAGAATATCGCAAACCCAATGAGAATTATCACATAAAAAACTGAAAATTCATAATTCTTTCAATCTATAGAAAAGTTAACTAATTTATACAAGACATATAAAATCAACTAAGAGACATAAAAATATTTAAATCATAATAATAATCATTAAAATGTCATAGTTCACACTCTCTATCCTTTAGAAAAATTTCACTAATTTATAAACCCAATCGAATAATTTTTTTTTCAATAATTGGATAAATGCACAAGAAAACTCACTATTAAACATAACTTTTTCAAAATGAATTCTAATATATGAAGTCCCCATCATATCAGAGTAAATTATTCGTGATTTATGTCATATACATTATCAAATACGTAGATAAAATAACCAAAATAAACAAAAGAACAAAATAAAAGAGAAATAAAAAAACAGGGAATAATACCGCCTATATACATAAAGGATACAATTAGATTTACCTACCAACAAGAGGGAACACGGGATAAAATCAAGGGGGAGAGGCTGAGTAGAATGACCACTCTTAAGTTGGACATGCACAATAAATCATCCAAGGTTAACCATGTTATGAGTGTTCTGACCCCATTTAAAAATTAAAACAAGTGGAGCCATTATGTACTCAATTTCATGCACCATACACCCTGTGGGAGTCTACTTGTAATAAACTATGTCCTTGGTGAATTAAATTAAAATAAAATTTAGGTTATTTGATAAATTTTAAATGGAGAGAATGTAATTTTATTTTGAATTTTTGGTTACATAAGAGATGAAATATATTGTTTTAATAATTTATTATGGAATACAATATTTTATTATGGAATTATTGGTTATTTTAATTATATATTTATGTTTCAAAAATTAATAAGATTATATAGGTAGGTTTGAAGGTGGTATCACATATAATTTAAAACCATTGGTAGAATTGTTTACCTGGTCGGAGGTAATGGAAATCAAGGAAGACAAGGGGTAACTCTAGGTGTTCCACTAGGTTCCTAGTAACCTTGAAAAAGGTGTCGAGTAATCCTGAGTTAATTTTTTTAAAAATTTAATTTTGGACATTTTCCTCCTATCATTTTAACACTAAATAGATGAGAATCTATGCTATTGGACCCAGCTAATTGAGATCTCTCTTAGGGATCCACTATGATATTCTTCTCCTCTAGGTCTATATATATGTATCCAAAGTTTTTAAATGGGTTTTATTTATTCCGAATCTATTTTAATCCATCCCCCTCTTTACTTCTTCCCTTTTACCCTATCCACTCTATTTTATTCCATCTTTTTAGGGTGTTTTTAGCTATTATTTCATCCTGAAATGGTGAAATCACATCTTAGATTAGTTCTTACACTTATATTATTGAATGTATGTTCTTAGGGTTAATTCCACTGACTAGTATTTTATTTTATATATACATATTTAGGTGTAAATTATTCTTGGTTTCTTTAATTTCACAATATAATTAGGAGATTATTATATTTTTTTTATTTATGAAATTTGGTTGGTATTTATTTAGTAGGTTTTAGGAGTTGGTCACATAAAATTTTATTGGGGGTCAAAAACTATTTATTTAAGGTGGTATTTTAATTAGATTCATTTTGTGACTTGATTTTATCTATTGGTTGAAAAAATATATTTAGTATTTGTTTTTATATTCTTTAGTGATAGTCGAATTTTTTTTAAGCTTCCAATGATTATGGTAAGTTGTATCAACCATTTTTATGAATTTACAAACTATTAATAGTATATATCTAACACTGAATTTTCCAATATAATAATAAAATAAAAATAAATATTTTGTAAATTATAAAATAATGTTTTTAGGGAAATTTTGTTACAAAAACAGGGAAATTTGAAGTGGGAATTTATATAATTTCTTGAGATGGATTTTATTCATTATTCTATTTACATCAACCAATTTTTTATTTTATTTTAATGATTGTTTTTAATGAAACCATTATAATTATTTTTAATTTTTAATTTGAAAATATGAAGTCCACATGTATTAGTAAATTTTCAGTTTTGATTTTTATTACATAATTATATGTTCTTATCTTGTGATAATCCTCTGGTAGATTAACAATTGATAATAAATGAATTTTTTACATAATTGCATGTTCTTATCTTATGATTTATAAGATTCATAAAAAAATATTTTTTATTTTTGTTGGTACCAAAAACAAATTTGTAGAATCTCTGAATTAATTCATTTATTTAATGTATTATACATGGTTTTCATCGTATAAAAACCATTTAAATGGTAATTTAATTATACGAAAGAACATAATTTACAAAACATATTCTCCCCATTATTTTATAAAGGTTTTTACTTCAATGTAAACTTATTTTACTTTATTTTATGTTCTAATAATAAAGTATTAAATATTTAATAAATATTGAACCCTTTTATTTAAGTAAATATTTTTCATAAAGAAAGGTTTTAATATATAAAATTATATTTTTTAAAAACTTATTTTTAAATATAGAGATTCAATTATACATTTTTTGATCCATTATATTCATTATATTTTTTAGTATGAGTATTCATTGTTTATAAACAATAAAAGACATAAAATATTACTACATTTATTACTAATTGACATTATATAATTTCCTGTAAATAACATGATCTTTGTGTAGATATATTTTTGTGAAAATTGAATTAACATTTCTCAATATAATAGGGTTACTATGAATTTATATTATGGAATAATAAATAATTTGTTATAACATGAATTTTAATATGTTTGGTTTAATGATTGTATACCAGTTGATTTTTATAGTTTAATCATCATGCACTCAATTTTTATTCATGTTAGGATTATAAGTAGTTTTTAATTTTTTATATTATTGTGATAATTAATTTTTTTCTATTTTAGAATTAGTATCCTTTATAATGTTAATCCTAAAAATCATTTTCATTTTATCATTAATTTATCATGACTAATGATTTAAAATTTTGATTATATTATTACTTTTATTTTTCAAGAATGATTGTTGATATAACCAGAAATGTTTTCTCGATCATGGATGAATATTTAAAAAATAATGTGTATGATAGAAGGGATATATTTATATTATGTAAATTTTAAGATATATTAGCTTATATAGAGAATTATTAATGAGATGGCTTAGAAACCCCAGGAATCTGGTAAACTCTTTCCCCGGTTTCTGAATGGATGACCCCTTGATGCCTTGAATCTATCACAATCTTTTCCCTTTCCATAATATGAGAATTTTATTAATAAATACATGGAATTAATTTTAATGATCATTGTTTATAGGGATGAGTTATCAATTTTCCCTTCCATAGTCATATCAAATACTAATATGAGGCTCAAAGGAGGCATTTACATGTACAAACTCACTTAGTATAGTGAGTTATTTTTATAACCTTTTTTAATTTTCTTGTGTATTGTTTGTTTATTATTTATATTATTTTATAGAAAACTAAATATAATGATATTTAAAAAATTATGTAAATTAATAGATATATTAATTCGTACACATGTTTATTAACTGGTGTAATGAGACACCACTGCTGTTTCCTTGTTGAGTATTCATGTCCACAACCTACATGGACACATCGGTGGAAAAAATACTTCTCTTTATATATTCTATGTATAATTAGGTTTGTAAACTAATATTAGTTATATTATGTACTATGAGGGTACTTCTATAATATTATCTTTTAAGACTCCTTGTTGTCTTGGTGTGGGTGTGTATATTTAGTGGAGTAGTTTTGGCACATGATCTTTTCTATATAGATGTCTTTGCATAGTTGAAAATCAAATTTAAAATGTGAGTATGCTTGATTTAGTTTTTTATTTATGATTAAATTCATGTAGATATTTAATTTTTCAATTAATGTTTTTGATTTGTTATAGTGGGTTGTTTGTGTTATTTATCTTATATATTTAATATATACTAAAAGTCAAAAAAAGATCTAGTAAAAATCAACTTGAATTATTTATTCGACAATGGGGGTAAATAATTCCCTAATCATAAAACTAGATATAATTACCATATCATATTCCCCTATATATCAGTGAACACTCTTTTTATATCCACATGAGTCTCTAATAGATTTCATCCAATGATTTTTCAAATAATGTTCAATAGAATACAACACAGAAATGTAAAGGTCTAATATATTTAGGTGATTAGAAGAATAATACAAAAATATAAATATAAGGTACATGTAGTATATTTTTATATCCAATAATTTATCATATCCCTAATTTAAATTATCTTACTTCACTGGATATCCCAGGGAATACATAAATAAACGAGCTGAGAAATAAATCCTAAAAAGTGGATGGTTAGAGTAAAGCATGATGACAAGTAATACCTACGAGATAAGAGGCCTATAACGATAATACAAGAAATATGGTTCATATATGTTCACATGAAATTATAAAATGGATATTGTTATATCATATGATAATATAGTCATAAAAATTTGACACCAACATAAAACATGAAAATCATATCCATAACTTAAGGAATACATCCAAGACCACATAGAAAAAATGTGCAAGGCCCACTACCCATTCACTATACATGATGTCTCATGAGATGAATACATTAACCAGTGAATATGGGGGAGGAATAATTCCAATCATAAACATCACATTTATTACTTTTACATTGTTATGTGTTCCACGGTTTTAAATCAAAAATTGGGAATACAAATAAGAAAAACCAATCAAATATAAATGAGTTACATAGCCTTGTATTAGTGTATAACCAAGTAACACATCATAAATATTCCCCTGAAAGAAAATAGATTAAATTATTCATCAATATTCATAAATTAATAAATAATTATTGTTCATTGAAATGATTTTAATGTGAATTTAATACAAAAAAATAGTGGAGAAGTATGTTTACAAATGAACCACTAATATGGGTTTTAAGAAAAATGGTAAGAAGTATTTTAAGAGTGTAAAATCTAACTAATTTATATAAAATTAGAAATTTAAAAATATTTCTAAATTAAAAAAAATTATTTTTTAGAATAAATATATGGATAAAGGAATTATATTGATAGGTAGATGAAAATATAAAAGAAATAAACCATTTCTTTTTAAAATGGGGTTCTTAAAAGAATGAATTGAGAAAAGAAATCGAAGAAAATGTATCTTCCCCAAAAAATATAGGTAATGTAAAGTAGGTATATATGTAGTGTAAAAATATATATAATATATAATAATTACATGATATGAGGATAGAGGTAAATGGGGGAAAATATAAGTCATAACCCAATATTAATAGGGGTGGTTTAAATGATCCCTTATCTTGGGTTCTGGACTAATTTAGTATATTCTTATATCTTCTTGAAAAATAAAAACTATGATTATTAAATAATCTATTAAATTTAATATTTATTTGTATTTCATTTATTATTACTCTTTTATGTTAGTTTATAATAATTTTATTGAAATATCATGCCTATAATCATTATCCTGAGGTCATTTATGTCAGGGTTCTATGGTAACATCAGTTTGTAGATAATTATGGATGTTTTTATAAAATGGTTCTATAACTAAAAAAGGATGATAAAATTACTTTAATCTAATTTTATGATTTTAAATGGTTCAAAATATCCATAAGTGTTTTTATATAGGTATGATTAATTAAATATAAATTTTGTCACTATATACCAAGTCATCTAAGCAGGGTTCTCAACCATGTCAATATTATTATTTATCATTTAAAATTAGGACCATTAATCCATTAAATAAATTATAACCAAATAAAATACACTAATTTTATTCACATTTATCCATATTATGAGAATTTTTAATAGCCCTCATGTTAAAGGTAAAAAATAATATACATTGATCATCGGGGTGGTAAACCAACCATAATATTCACAACATTTTCATATAATAATATAACTAGTGGAGGATAGATAATGGATATCGCAATAATATAAATAAAATTAAAATATATAATAATATGAATATTATAATAAAATCATTAATAGATTTTAGGATATATAAGAAGAAGAGACTTTAAGATAATTATGTTGAGAATATTTCCTCTTCATATAGATGTTCACTAATTGGCTACACCTTAAGGTACCTTATCTTGGCCTCTCGATGAGACCAACACTTTTAGGATATGTAAAGATATTTGGTTAGTGATTTATATAGAGTCTCAGATATCTAAGGGGATTAAAATGTGGGTAGAATTTGGGTTGTGGAGGGTGGTACAAATGAAAAGATGATATGAAGGGTGTTCTAAAGTAATTTTTTTAATAAAATATTATTTCTTAAAAAAGTGATCCATATTTGGACTAAATAGAACAAGGCATGTGTTTATAATGAAAATGGGCTAAAAAATATTTATCTATCTTCTATAAACAGAATTTATCTATATAAACTATTAAAAAATATGGTATTATACGATATATACTAGATATTTTATGGTCCCACTAATGTATTTTATAATTTATGAAAAATTTAAAAACATCACCCTAGAAATTTCTGGATATGATGATTACATAAATTAAATATATTTTATCACAATATTTTTTTAATGTTTTGAATTTTAATAATTAAATAAATCAATATTTTTGGGTGAAAAGTAGTTTTAATGAAATAATAAAATTTAAAACACTTTAAAAATTTACAAATGGTTTTATAAATGTATATTATCATATTTCTGAAAATATATATTTTTTCCATGAAACTGTTTTATTATAATGATACTTTGTAAAATAAATTACCTTAAATTAAGAATTTATTTAAATTAAAAATATCATATTCATATTTTGAAATATATAATTATAAATTACTTTTATTGTACATTAATATTATCATATATAACACTTTTATTTTATTTTTTATGATATAAATTCATTATATATTTTTATTAAGATACAGAAAATAATAAATTTTAGACATAGTTACTATATCTTTCAAATATAAAAAAGAATATGATAACATTATAAACACCATTTTATTTCTAAAATTATTTACACATAAATACTACCTATCACTGTCAAATTGACTTAATCCCTTTGAGTATTTTTTTAAATTGTGCTAATTTCATGTGTTTTTTTACTAACATTAATCTAGTGTTGATTTCCACTAACATTAATGTCCCTAGTAGATGATTCTGATCAATCCTCACTTCATGATATTTTTCTTAGGATTGGTAAATGGTGAATCCCAACAATGATACCTCCCTAAAAAGCTATGATAAATGAGGTTCACAGGTCGTGATCTTTCTAGTTGAGAACATCATTACTACCTTTTACATCAATTAACCCTCATATTTTCACTTAATATACACTAATTCTAACAATCATTTTATAAAATATATATTTCCAATGGGAATAATGTGCAATATTCATAATACCTAATGAATGTATTATCTAATCGTTAATTTTTTGATGTTACAATAAAATTTCATTGGTCTATAATTGTTTTCCATGTATAATTAAATAAAACACACACATATTTTGATATAGGGATTTTCATTTATAAAAGATTGGATTATTATATTCTTACCCACATAATAAATTTCACACTAAAAATTTAATTAAACATATCAGGGTGAACAAAGATGAGGGTAATTTCGTTTCAATGATTACTTACGATCCCTTATATCTTACCTAATATTTTGGTTTCTCTATAGTTATTTTATCAAGTTATTTGTTTCATTATGTAGAACATTGTCCCAATTTTCCAAGAACTTTACCAGTAATTCTGGATAAGAAAGATCATTCTTTAACTATACCGCTATAAATTTAGTACATGTCAGGGATTTTTTATGTACTTACTTATGTTGGATACTATATTATAGGGAATAACTCTAGATTAGTCATTAATATCAAAGGTGAAAATTTATTAACGATTTAACTTTTCCATCATCTAAAACCTCATCACTCTTCCAAGAAGATATATGAAATAAAATATTATATATAAAATAAAACAATAAATATTTTAAAAATTCATTATTATATATATTCGATAAACTTTGGGATACATTAATTTTTTTATAAATGGATTTGGTATTTTGTGCCAATTTTTTAAATTGTCAAGGTCCCAAAAACTTTTTTACTAACTTCATACCAGAAAATTTGGGTTACACATACCTTCGCATAAAGTGATTCAAAAGGATCCATCTGAATTCATGAATGTATGATATTTTAATTTGAGAACTCAATAATAAGTTGATTTTGTTCATAATGTACTTTTCATTTTATAGATAAGGTTCTCAAGATATCATCATGGGTTTAGAAGATTCATTCGTATTGTCCATTAGTTTGGGGTGATAGGTTATATTGAAGTTCATCTATGTTTTCAAATAACTTTAGATAAATTTCTATAACATTGAGGTGATACTTATATATTAACAAGATTCTATAAATAGTTATGTTACATAAATCTCCACTACCTCTCTAATGTATATCATTACACGATGATCGAGTGTGGTGTCCTATCCAAAAGTGATGATGTGAGTTTTTTTGAAACCATCCCCTATAACCCATATGGAATTCTTTACTTTGCATGTGTTTGGAATTCCAATGAATAAATTCATAGTGTCGTTCTCTCATTTTCCTATAGGTATGGTTAATTGTTTGAATCATCTATTTTTACTTTTTAAGGATTTCTTCCACTTTCTTGCATACCAAGAACATTAATTTATATTCCATAATATCTTTCTTTATATTGGACGGCCAATAATTTTTTTAGATATATGTATACATCTTTACAATCCATGGATGGATGAAAAATATTTTTATATGTGGATCATTCAATAAGAATTTTTTTATTTTAGGATTTAGTGGGACACATATTCGTGTCTGAAATCTCACAGATCCATTATCATCATTGTTCAAATATCCATATTTCCCCAATATTATAAAATTCACCTTGTTTTGTATCTTAAAAACATCCCATATATTTTTCTTAATTTTTATAGTAACTAAAGTTTTAAAAAACCTAAATAGTTCGGATAATGTACCCTCTTTTGTGATTACCATGTTAATGCTTTATATTTTTAAGCATATTGGAGCCTTCCCAATCATTAATAAGGATTGAGTTAAAAGATATTATATATATCGATCATATGGAACATTAATCACCTTTATAAAAAGATAATGGACTGATATATCATAGTATTTTATTAGATACAACTGTCATTATTGGATCATATTTATCTCCTTTTATGTGAATATATAATTCATCATATTTGGGTTTGTATTTATATCACAATTCTCCTTATAGATAGAGTTCCACCAAAATATTCAATAAAAATATTACCTCAGTGAAATCAATATCATGATTTTGATAGTATTTATAATGGTTTTTTAAAATCTTTTGAGACTCATGACTTCTATTTATCATTTTTCATGAGTACACAACCGAAGAACTATTTGTATACATCACTATAGATAAAAAATCCTTATAAAATTATGGGTTGTGTTAGTATAGATGTATTGATTGACCACTTATTCAATTCCTTGAATCTCTCATCACATTCACCAGTCTTGAAAAACATCACACCTTTCCATGTTAACTTGGTTAGGGGGTTTGAAAATAAATATAAGTTACTCACAAAACATCAATAATTCTCTGTTAATCTATGGAAAATACGGTTCACTATTAAAGATTTCAGTCTAGGACCTTCCTCAATATCTTTTTTCATCAATGGATCTATAGATATCCCATTACATATAATAAAATTTCCAAAGGGTATTACTTACTCCATCCAAAAAATAAATTTACTATATATTCCATGTAAATTCATACTTATCAAATCCATTATCATAATTTTTAAATAACCCATATATTATAAAATTATTTTAAATTATATGAGGATATATTATATAAATAATATTAGAAAATTATGTAGGCAATATATGAAGATTCTATTCATAATGTCCAATAATATTTTAAAATCATTACTGAGTTTGAATGTCACCACTACAAACTCAAAGTTTCATACTTGGTCCATAAGTTAGTCATGGGAATATTCTATTTATTCACCTTTAATTGATGATATAATGACATTGAAGATCAACTTTAGAGAAGTATTATGCCCCACTTAACGGTTCAAAAAGTTCATTTATTTGCAACAGGGGATACTCTTTCTTGATTTTGATTTTATTTATTTTATGCTAATCAATGCTAAGGTCAATTAAACTATAATTATTATTAGGAAAGTGTACTAGTGCATTGCATGGTGAATAACTTTGTAAAATGAAACCCTTGTATAGATTCCCTCGTTGTTTCATTTATGACTATTTTATTTCAACTAGTATAATTCTATATAATGTATGGGATATGGGAAGAGCTTTATTTATAAGTTTAATTGAGAACCCAACCTCTCAGTTAAAAGTAATACATGAAAACACTTGGGGGAATACATCAAAATATTCCCTCATAATTGGAGTGCATTCAAAGATGATTCTATCTCTTTCTCAATAATTTTGAATAAGATATAATTTTTAAGGATATAATATTCATGATTTAGAAAATGTTTCCAAAGGAGATTCATTATATTCCTTATAATTTTATAAAATAAAAGGATGATTTGGGGTATGGAAATAGATTTCATTCTCACATTCGATAATGTTGAATCTATATAAAGATAAATTATCTATGCACAATATGCCCCTGAATTCCATTAAATTGATTATTACAATGATGATTGGGAAATTAAAGCAACCAATTTTATGTAGGGAAGGTTTATATTTTTGAGAATAAATAATTTTCACATTTTTTGTTTTCAATGATAAATCACATCCACATTTTGTGGTGGTTTCTGAATAGTGGCACATAACATTTATAACATAAAAAATGTGTAAAACCTAAATCAAATAGCATATTCAATATTATTTAATGAATAACCAGTACACCTTTAACCAATTTTTTTGGACCCAACCAAAAAATAGTGATTACATAATCTGATCCATTCTCTCTTAGATTTGGAGGTTTTCATCCGTTATCTTTGATAACCCATGTCATTGTCCATTTTCTAAAATAGTGTCTATGTTCTATGAAGTTAAAACATTACACTATGGGTTGAGGATTGATCAAAACGTTCTCACATTCCATTATAATAGTGGATTATTTATGTCCCTCAGTATTTATTAGATTGATACCCCTATATTCAACTAATGAAGAATATCCTTATTCACTTAAGGTATTTTCCCAAATGCATCTTTCCACACTTATTTTATGACATGAGGTAGTGGGGTATTTTTTACTCCACAGTATTTATCCACAAATCCTACTAAGTTAAAATTTAATCTCTACTTATAATCTCTAATACCACGTTATTGTTGAAAATCAAGAATCACCCCTATTTAATTGAAGTTAATAATAACAAATTTCATCATATCCATGAATGTTTTTAAACCCCATGGATTTTCAAGGACTCTAATTTACTCTATTAAATATGTGGTAAATATTAATCTTTTATTTAATAAAAAATTCATATGTCTATTGTGTATGACTCTTGAAATATACCTTATAACAATTGATAGATTATTTCACCTTTTTATTGAGTATAGTTAATTCCATATCTATTTTAAGAATTATATTTTGGTGGAAATATCTATTGAAAAATATCATCTTAAAACCAGCACATTCCATGTATTCAATGTCTACCTTGGGATTATTACTCTTGATCAGTGTCCTATACTAATCAAATTCACCCTTTGAGGGTTAAATAATCAATGTCAATTTCACATTCTTAAATAATTATATGAAAAGAATATATTTGTAATGTAATTACTACATTATTTTATGATTAGGGGATCAAAAGATACAAAAAAAGACAGAGTCCTTTTACAAATAAAAGACCCACCGACACTATTGGAAAAACAGTCTTTCGTGATGGGGTATTTGCGACGGGATTAGTTCCCGTCGCAAATAGTCCATCCTAGTGGTTATTTGCGATGGGATTTGGGGTCCCATCGCAAAAGGTAATGCGGGCGTAGGCGCGCACCCCACACTGGTGCATGCCAATGTGCGAGAGAGGTTATTTACGATGGGGGGATCCCCCCATCGCAAATAGTGTGTTGGTCAGAGGGTATTTGTGACCAGTCCCATCGCAAATACTGGCAATGGTAAATGAGTTTTTATGATGGGATGTTGTCCCATCGCAAAAGGGGTGTCGGCAGGTCACCTTTTGGGACTGGGCCTGTCCAATTACCCTTTTAACCACCGACAACGATTAATGTGGGAAAAGTTATTTATGATGGGGCCCATCGCAAATATTATCTTTTGTGATGGGCTTACCATCGTAATAAGTCCTTTCACAACTAATCTAACCTATATATACCCCCTCTGTTTTTCTTTCAATTCCTCTATTTCTCACTTCCTATCTCTTTCTAAACTTGAACTTTAGAGTGAAAATTTCCTTTATTAAATTTTTTTTACGGAGAAGTTGTGAAGGCTCTTACATCAATCAGAGATCAAGTTTAATAGTATTTATATTTTATTTAGTTTAGTATTTATTTAATTTTTTATGTTAATTTTTATTATTGTTGATTAGTTACAATTAAATTAGATTTAAATTGTTTTGTTATCTGTTTTTTAGTAACAAATAGTAATAAATTGTAATAAATAGTAATAATTAGTAGTAAATAGCAATAATTAGGAATAAATAGTTATAATTAAGAATTAATAGTAATAATTAGGAATAATTAAGAATGAATAATAATAATTAGGAATAATTAGGAATAAATAAAAATTATTAGGAATAAATAGTAATAAATAAGATGAATTAGTAACAAATAGGAATAAATAGTAGTAATTAGTAATAAATACCAGTAATTAGTATTAAATAGTAGGAATTTGTAATAAAAAGTTGAAATTAGTAATAAATAGTAGTAATTAGTAATAAATAGTAGTAATTAGTAATAAATAATACTAAATAAAAATAAATAAGAATAAATAGGAATAAATAGTAATAAATAGTAATAATTAGTAATAAATTGAAATAAATAGGAATAAATAGTAATAATCAGCAACAAAATGTAATAATTAGCAATAAATAGAAATAAATAATAATAAATATGAATAAATAGGAATAATTAGGAATAATTAGTAATAAATAGGAATAAATAGTAATAAATAGCAATAAATAGTAATAAATAAGAATAAATAGTAATAAATAATAATAAATAGGAATAAATAGTATTAAATAGTAATAAATAGTTGTAAATAGTAATAATTTGAAGTAATTAGTAATAATTAGTAATAATTAGAAATAATTAGTAATAAATTGGAATAATTAGGAATAATTTGGAATAATTAGGAATTATTATGAATAATTAGGAATAAAATAGGAATAATTAGGAATAAATAGAAATAAGATAGGAATAATTATGAATAAATTGGAATAAATAACAATAAATATACATAAATATGAATAATTAGGAAAAATTAGGAATAAATAGGAATAAATAAGAATAAATAAGAATAAATATGAATAAATACGAATAAATAGGAATAAATAGGAATAAATAGGACTAAATAACAATAAATAGTAATAATTAGTAAAAATTTGTAAAAATTTGTAATAATTAGTAATAATTAGTAACAATTAGTAATAATTAGTAATAATTAGTAATAAATAGTAATAAATAGTAATAATGTGGAATAATTTGTAATAATTAAGAATAATTAGTAATAATTAGGAATAATTAGTAATAATTCAGAATAATCAGTAATAATTAGTAATAATTAGTAATAATAATAATAATTAGTAATAATTAGTAATAATTAGTAATAATTAGTAATAATTAGTAATAATTAGGAATAAATATGAATAAATATGAAAAAAAAGAAAAAAAAAGGAATAAATAGGAATAAATAGGAATAAATAGGAATAAATAGGAATAAATAGGAATAAATAGGAATAAATAGGAATAAATAGAAATAAATAGGAATAAGTAGGAATAAATAGAAATAAATTTGAATAATTTTGAATAAATTAGAATAAATAAGAATAAATAGAAATAAATAAGAATAATTAAGAATAATTAGGAATAATTAGGAATAATTAGGAATAATTAAGAATAATTACGAATAATTACGAATAATTAGGAATAAATAGTAATAAATAAGAATAAATAAGAATAAATAGGAATAAATAGAATAAATAAAACTAATTTGGAATAATTTGGAATAAATAGAAATAAAAAGAAAAATCAATTGTAATAAATTATAATAACTTGTAATAACATGGCACAATTTCCAGTGGATTGACAACACTCCTTTTGGTCGATGACTCTTCTCCTTTCAACATTCACTAACTCAAAACATTATGAATAGTGTGCTTCTATGTATGCATATCCAATATCGTATGCACAAGTTTGAATATGCATTCATAGGACAACATTTTTCATAATGTGTTCAGGCAGTGACAGTTGGAAGAATATGATTCATTGATGAAAAGATGCTCTTTTGTCGAGAGACTCATTTACATGCAACTTTCTCACACAGAATCAAAATAAAGAATATGCTCAACGGTATGCATATTCATTCTCATGAAAAAGAGAAGGAATATTCATACCTCCAAGGAGATTCTTCATTTTGATTTTTGTGTGAGAAATTTTCAAGTAAATGAGCCATCAGACAAAAGAGGAACATTCAATCCACTAGAAATTATGCCGCCCGTATGTAATGGTATTTATTAAGAAGTAGTTTTAATTAGTTACGTTTTTTCGATAGAGTTTTTATAAAATCAAATTATTCAACAATACTAATGATTTTATATTTTGTAGAAAAATATGGAACAAGGAAGTCAACAACAATCATTATTAGATGGTCACACTTGGATAAATCTGTATAGAAATCCAAAAGGTTCTAATTTAAATCCTATATATATTAACGGTGTTGAAGCTTTATTATCATTTGAATCATCAAAACTTGGTTATGTTTTAGAAGGAACAATAAAGTGTCCTAGTAAGAAATGTGCTCTTCGAATGTTGGACACATTTGACAAGGTTGGGGGAAATCTCTTGCGGTTTTGGTTTTCAATAGGATTATGATTTTTCGTATCAACCCGGAGAATGATGTTTCAGAGAAGATACTAATAACATGATTCTGGAACTATCACAGTTTCAAAATTTATTAAATGATGTTGCAGGTCCATCTGTACAGAAAACTGGAACTCAATATGATATTTATTTAACTCTTAAGTTGGAACCATTCGAATTTTATGGTTTTTTGAGGATTGCTATGGATTCATTATATCATGGTTGAAAGATAAGAAAATTAGAAGCGGTTGTTTAATTTATGGATATTAAATTAAATAATGAAATTTAAAACAACTGTTTTGATACAATATTTTCATTAGTTAAAATATTGTTACCTGAAAAAATATGTTTCCTGCAAATTACTATCAGTGTTAGAGGCTAGTTTGTAATCTGGGACTTAGTTATTAGAAGATTTATGCATGTCCAAATGATTGAATCCAATATTATGTTGAAAATTATTTGTTGGATAGTTGTCCCACATGTGGACAATCAAGGTTTAAAAAATCTCAACCAGGGAAGTCTGGATCGATTCCAGTAAAACATTTGAGATATTTCCCCCTTACAACTAGGCTACATCGATTATTTATGCCTTAGAACATAACGTCAATGATGTCATGACACAAAACCAAGATTTCGACTGATAAAAGCTTGAATAATCCATATGATGGTGATTCGTGGATACATTTTGACCATCTATATCCGTATTTTTCTTTATAATATTGAAACATGAAATTGGGTTTTCTACTAATGGTTTATGTCCGTTTGGTTCTAATGGTAGTCAGTATTCATGTTTTCATGTCTTTATAACTTCGTAAAATTTACATCCATGGATGTTGATGAAGGACCCCCATATCATTTTGACCTTATTAATCCTAGGACATCCGAAAAAGAATATTGATGTTTATTTGAAACCATTGATTGATGAGTTAAATGCATTGTGGAGTGATGGTGTTAGTACATATGATGTTTCTATGGAACAAAATTTCATATTAAAAGATGCATTGATGTGGACGATTAGTGAAATTATGGTATATGGAATGTTATCTGGCTCGAGTACACTTGGTCCAAAATCATGACCTTAATGTATAAAGTAAAACAAATTCTTTATGCTCATAAATGGAAAAAAAACCTTGCTATTTTGTCTGTCACAGTAGATTTCTTCCAACCGATCATCCTTTTTGGAGGAACAAATCTTATTTCAGAAAAGGTACAATTGAAAGGGATGAACCTCCAAAAATTATCTTAGGTATAGACTTAATATCAGTTGTATTCCCATTACCTCCCATCACATTTAGGCCAACATTAAACCAACAAAAAATTCATGGCTTTGGGAAAGAACATAATTAGAAAAAATGAATCATTTTTTGGGATCTTCCATATTGGTCAAATTTGTTGGTCCACCACATGTTGGATGTCATGCATATTAAGAAGAACTGTATTGATAATTTATTTCATACAGTTTTGGATACACCTGGTAAGGCCAAAGATACTATAATGGCATGATTAGATCTTACCCAAATTTGTAGGTGACCAAAACTTGAACTATTTGAAAATGTCAGATCACAGAGGTTAATGAAGTCAAAAGATGCTTACACACTATCCAAAGAGAGTGGATTACTATTTCATCTATGGATTATAGATTTGAGACTTCCATATTGTTATGCTTCCAATTTGGGCAGATGTGTTAATAATGGGTATATTACCTAATTAAAAAGTCATGATTGTCATGTTAGAATGGAAAGACTTATCCCAATTGGATTCAAAGGTTTGTTGAATTCTATGATCCTGGATTCGATAACAGAAATATCATATTTTTTTCGAGACATTTGTGTAGTGATAATAGACTATAACGTGCTAAAAAAACTAGTAGAAGACGTTGCTGTAATTAAATGTAAAAAATAAAAAATCATTCCACCAGCTTTTTATGACGTAATGGAACATCTGATTTTACTTTTTCCACATTATAATAAATGTGGAGGTCCAGTACAGTTTCGATTGATGTACCCATTCGAGAGATTCATGAAAAAATTGATGAAAATAGTACATAAAAATGTATCTGTTGAAGGCTCAACTGCTGAAGCTTATTTTCAAGAGGAAATTTCTTTTTTCTTCTCTCATTATTTTGAATCTCAATATCCCTCAAAACAAAATCACAAGGGATGAAACTAGGGAAATGTTAATGACGAAATTGGAATTTTATTAGCAGTTTTAAATCATCCGAATCTCGGTTTTGATGGAGTTCATGAATGATGGATTTTCGATGATGAACATCACACAGATCGTACATATGTTCTGCTCAACTATTTAGAAATGAAATCATTCGTAGTATGAGTGATTCAATAATATATTCTATAATTTATGTTACATTATGTAAACTCATTTTATTTGTAGGTTATATGATAATTATAACAAGATACACTTTTCACAAATTATAACAGCTATTCATGAAGAACACAAAGTAAATTATTTTTTCAATGGTTTAAAAAATTGGTAACATAAATTATTGATGGTTTAATATCAATTCCATTTGTTATTTATCATATTAATAATTGTCTTACAAATTTTCAGGTGTCTCAACAAGGTGATAAAATTGATAAGCGACTGCATATGTTGAGTAACCCACCATCCAAAATGTTCAAATCTTATAATGTATATGTGGTGAATGGTTTTAGATTTCATACACATGCATATGGGGAATAAAAAAACAATGAACAGTGGAGTTTTCTTGAGAGGATTGCATCACAGAGAAACTGAAGTTGACTTTTATGGAATTATTGATGAAATTATTGAGTCATGTTATTTATCACAAAATTACATAATGATGTTTAATTATCGGTGGTTGGATACTGAGAGAGGCTTTCATGTTCATCCGACTCATGGAGTTGTTAATATTAAATATAAAAGTATTCTTGCAGTAAATGGACCATTTTTACTAGCTCAATAGGCACATAAAATGTAATACGCAATGTACTGTGCCACTTAAAGAGACTTGAGTGATTGGTGGAGCATAATAAAAAGGAAATCTCGGGAAAATCAGTTTACTCAAACTGAATGTGGTTCCGCTAAAGTGGAAGGAATTGAAATTTTTCAAGAGGCTGCTCAAAATCCATCTTTCTCACAAAGAAACATGAATATCGTTTATGACACTCCACACTTAAGGATAAATGATGATGAAGATGTTAATGATGTTTAAAATGAATTTGAAATGACAAGAGATGATGAAACTAAAACTCTTATGGATATTGATGATGCTGGGGAGAAAGATGAATACATTGACACAGAAAACTATGGAGTTGAGGATGAATATGAACATTGACATAGTTAAATGCTGGTTATAATCATAACTAATATATATCTATATATAATAATTATTTTCAACTATCTACTAACCACAATAATTTTGTGTTTTAGATGGATCCTGATCTATTACACGAGTTGCAGGAGGCTAATCTACCTTTGGATGATGGGGATTGTAGATCATCTGACCCTCAACCTACTAATGGTTCATGGGGTATGCGGAGGGGGCGCAGTATTGCACAATTGATGATTCTAGACCCTATCCACGAGCAACATCCACATCTTGGCATCGATCCACACACACTGAGGTATGGTAACCTATAAATTCTAGTTAGCTTTCATTAATTTTTTTTATATATAATAATTGTTTGATTATTATTTTTTCATAGTTTTGTGCATATAGATATTGAAAAGGGGAGCACTATCTTGTGCAATTGTTTTTCTCAGCCATGGATAACACGGGAACATATTCCCGTTGATGTGGGGTGTGACATGTTCGATCATTGGCTGGTACATAAATAAATAATATTTATTTTGAAATTTATTTTATTAATAACTTGATATTATAAATTATTTGTAGGATTTATGGTATCCCATTGATTATAGCATGCGTGACGCTATCTACACAGCATGGCATGTGTCTATGCATGATCGTTCTTGTTAGTTTTTGCACAGTTTGAGAAAACAACCATTAAGAAAGTAGGAGTGACAAAATTTGATGAGTCATGTAGAGCCAATAGAACAAAGTATATTTCATCTCACTTTTGTGGTGGATTATATTTACAATGGTTGGGTGTTGGATTTCAGAGGAGATCTTTAGTGGGACGGCAGAACCGGGGGAGACCGAAGGTGATGCATTGAGATGGTAGCTGTACATTCAGTACAGATAGAGAGAATCTGGGAAGTATATTTTTTAAATATTATATATAACATTAAATATAAAAATGTTATTTTATATTTATGTAGGCAGTCAAGCATCCATATATTATAGAGATCTACGTTTTTTGGAGGATGTACAGTGATCCTACCACTAGAGAGATTAGTGGGGATCTCTAGCTTCATATTATGGTTAGTATTATTTTTTTCTGTTTGACAATTAACTACATATAATATTTTCACCATTTTAATTTTAAATTGGATTTGAAGTAGTCATATGAGGATGTGACCTCTCAAACATAGGCTGAGAGTCAAGATGAGATGACTAAGCATACCAGTGCCAACCATTTCGATGAGGCAACATGGATGCAAGCTATGCAGTATGGCTTAGAGATGGGCTGAGTAGTTGGTATCAACTCTTATTAGAGTCCTGGTACTTATTATGGTACTACTGCAATGTCAGTGTCTAGCTTGTGAGGAGCTCGTGGAGAGGCATCATCTTCTACCTCACAGTATCAGGAGCAGTTGCAAAATCAGTATGAGATTATAGAGAGTTTGCAGAAGCAGAATGAAGAGGTGTGTCAGTGACAACAGCAGCAGAAACAACACGAGGAGGAGATGCATCGATGGAAGCCGCAACATCATGAGTAGATGAAGTACATGCACCCTTTGACACATAATTTAGGGGTGGAGTTTCATCCACCATCTCCAACAGCTCCTCCACCTCCTATAGAAGATGACCCCCAGTGATTTTTTTATGTTAAAAACATTTGACTTTTAGATTTATTGTAATATAAACTATTTATAGTTTCTGTTATTTATATTTGTACAAATATTGCATAATTTTTTTAATATTATAATATTTATTATTAGTATTATATTTTTTAATATTTTTATATTTTACTAATAATAATAACATTTTATGATTTTTTATTTTTTTTTGTAAATATTAAGAATTGTAATAATTTTTTATTTTTTATTATTTTAAAAAAATTAATATGAACTTTTTATTAATCATAATATTATTAAATAAATTTTTTTGTGTTATATTTTTTAATGTCTGTATTTTTTACTAATAATAATTTTTTTTATTTTTTTTATTTTAATAATATTAATATAATATTTTCATTAATCATAATTTTATTAAATACCTTTTTATTAATTTAATATTTGCGAAGGGACCTTTACTGATGGGCTCCTGTTGCAAATAATCGAGATATAATTTTTTTATTAATAGTATTTGGAATGGGAGGATGGGCCTGTCACAAATAGTATTTACAACATGCCCGTCGCAAAATGATATTATACACTCAATTGTATAATCGAAAGATTAATTATGACGGGGCAGTTCCCCATCGCAAATAGTATTTGCGATGGTCCGTTGTGAAAGGTTTATTAATATATATAATGTATATAATTGGAGGATTATTCGCGACACCATTTTCTATAAGAGGCTATTTGCAAGGGGGCCCCATCGCTAAAGCCTATTTGAGACGGGATCCCATCGCCAATATCCCTTTGCAAATATCTCGTATTCTTGTAGTGCGACAAATTTATCTATCTTAAGAGAAGGAGGGAGTTCCAAGTTATTAATTTTATTATTTATAACTTGAGTTAGTTGTGAGTTTAATTCCATGAAGTTTTAGAACCCCAATCCTATAATATTAGGTTTCTTGTTTGATAAATCATCACATTTAAAATCACTTTGTTTTTTGGCACAATTGCTCTTTTCTCCATCCATTAACTAAAATAAAGGAAAATTAACAATTCAAAAAATCTTACAAATTGCATATTAATTGTAAAATATGATCATAGATGTAAAAACATAAAAATAACATGTATTATAACTACCCGAAACATTAAATCCAAGATTTGTTGCTAAAAACATAAACTTTACATTTCTGGATTTGGTATTGATGCACATGAGATAATTTTTTCCATCCAAATTTTACATAATCACAAGGTTATATTGGATCAATTACATACTTAAGACCATTCAAATTTATTTTTTAGAGAAATAGGAAAAAATTTGAACAATATGGATTCATAAATAACATGTTCATAATGATCCACATCATATGACACTAAAATTGGATTTTAATATTCTATATTAATTGTTCGACAAATCCCACAAATTTCTTCACATAAGAAACATTTTTAGACAAAAAATCACTCAACATAAATTTATAAAACCAAGTGAATATGAAATAAAAGAAGAATCTGATCAAATTTCCAATAAGGGTAAACATAATATTTAATGATTTAATGTCTTAATATTGAATAAAATGATTATAAGATGATAATAAGATACGATTAAATAATCAATGTGCTTGAGTATAGAATAATAATATATATTCTGATCAATACCTAGATTATCAATCATGAAAAATAGAATAAAATATTTCCAAAAGAAATAGTTATAATAATAAAAAATAATGATCCATGTGACTTCAATCATCATCACAAGAATAATTAAAAAACAATATATTCTCGCCCATAAGAAGTAGAAAATAATTTTTATTAAACATAAACCTAATATCATACCTTAAAAAATCATAATATTTCTGTAAAAAGAAACATAGAAAGAATGGATAAAACATGTAGGTAAAACGGTAAATAATTTCCATATCGCCCTTAAAATCACACTTACAAATTAAATAATCTTATTGTAGAATTACATGAAAAATTAGTTAGGGGGTATCATTGACCAGCCCATCATCAGTTTATCACAGAACCACCCATCATTGGTTAATAACTTAATCACTCATACATGGTTTAAAATGGAAAAAATGTCAAAATAATCATTGTCCAAGATCCAAAAGTAATCATAAAACATATACTATTTAATTTTATCATTAAATTGAAAAAACTACTTTTATTCCTTTTATAACACCATTATGAAGTTGAAAAAGAATGGACTTCATGAAAAAATCTTTGAAAAAATCCTAATTCATCCTAATAAACAATTATGGTGGTATAATAAAAAATTACCCCTTTAGGTCATGAGTAACTTAATGGTTTGTTGATTTTTATGAATGTAAATACCATTAAAATATCATTAAAATCATTATTTAGAAAAATAATCATTTCACTTTGATAATAAATTTTAAAAAAACTGAAACTTCCAGAATATTGTGAAAATTGTTTTCATTTAAAATAAAATTTGAAATTTTAAAGAGGGTGGTTTGCAATGAAATAATGTTCATGATGGTGGGAAAATATGTTTAATTGATATATTTGGAAATAAACATTATTTTCAAACATTTCCTAAAGGGATTCAAAGCAACCAATTTTAAAAATGTTAAGAAATTTACTTTTTAAAACTACTTAAGATAAGGTTAAATATCATGAAAAATAGATATAAAAAATAATTAATTTTTTTAAAATAATTATTTTAAACACATTTTAGAAAAATTATAATGTGTAATAGAAATATTCTAGATCTTAAATAATGATACAATATTAATATCACTATCAAAAAACATTCTTGATATTTCATCAATCAATATGTGAGGAAGTGGAACTTAAAAATGAGAAAAATATATATGAGAATAAAATAGATTTTTTTCATAATAAATAGATCATATAATTTCCTCCAAAGTAACCTTGAACATGAATAACCCCGAAAGGAAAGAAGATTGTAACATAAATACAATTGTAGTTTAGTAATATTTTCAATAATGTGACACATCAATTAATAACATGAAATAAAATATAAACATCAATAAAATTAATATACTAATTATATTATGTGTAAAGTGAAATAATATACACCATATAGTAGTAATAAAGTGTATAACACAACAATATGCCTCAATAAAAGGAAATTAAGAAGAAATCCCTTACCTCATTTCCACAATTTCCATGTAGGTTCTTTTACTATAGTTTAGTAAAATTATATTTATTATTTGATTTCATAAGAATATTTTATAAGTTTAATACATAAAAAATTTAATTTATTTATTTTAAAGAAATTTTTAAATATTTACTTATATAGGTCCATATCGGGCATTTTGAATGTATTTAGTCCATATTTTCAAAATGACTTTGGTGTGTTGACTGTGGTGAAAGATGATATTGTTTAATCTTATTGAAAATATTAATCTAGAAATATTTTTCATATTTATTCATCAATTATACTTTTAAAAACAATAATGAAATATGGTTATGAATAATGAACTACCTTTCAATTATTGAGACGGAAGGTCGTGCATACACATTAGTACCTTTTCCATAATTTAACTATCATTATGAAAAAATTTAACTGTTATTTTATGTTTATAGAATTATATTAATATAATAGATAACTTATTTATTCTTCAAATACACTTAAAAATATGATCCATGTGTTGTGGTGATGAAAAAAGAATCACATCGCGTCGTGGAGGCGGTTGTCCACGCGTACACATGAAGGAAATTATCATTTTTAAGTGAATTTAAAGGTAAAAATTAAAAGTTATATTATATTTTAAGAATGATTAATATTTTATAAGAACCCTAATTATTAAAAATAGAACACATATATTAATTAAATTTATACTGTTTATATTCCTTGGAATGTGTTGGTGAAATATGAATCCAATCTCTTCACGAGGCAGTATTTCCTCACACATATTAGAGACATTATAGTATACCCCATCAAATGGAAGGTAATAAGGTATATGTGATATAAAAATTACATAACTCTAATTATATTAAAAATATCATATATGTACTATAATTACATCACTAAAATTATTGATAAGATGAGTTGATGGAAAATGGATTATCTCAGTTCATTAGGGGGTAGTCCACCGTACACAAGAATAATGATTTCATTTCCCACATGATGGAACAAGATGTGGGTTTCAGTTATTATATTAACACAACGAAATGTTATTTTATTTGATATCATGGTGTTATTATATCATAATTGTTTAATAATAATTTAAGGACGTGGAATAAGAAACAACAGAAATCACTCTTTTAATAAATATGTTTCTTCTTTAGACCACCTTTTTCTGATTATAATTAAATACTTCATAGATTTTTTATGATAAAAAAGTCCAATAGAAATTTTGTAAGTATTTTAATATCTGATTTTTGAAGTATTTTTCTTATCCAAAAAGGTTTTGATATTGTGAATAGGTGAGGGGAAGAGGTGTCATTTTATAAGAGGGAGAGATGACATAGTTGGAATTTTTGAAAAGAAAATGTTATATACACATTTTCAAATTCCAAAAGAAATTATAATAGACTATTATTGATGATTAGATGTGATAATTTTTAGATATTTCCATCCAATATGTTTTAGATATGTTTTTAGGCAATTTATTCCTTATCATTTTAGTTTAATGCTATGGTAAACCAGTTTTCTTCTTAAATGTGGTAAATGATTTTTACCCTTTTCACTATTAATTATGAATAAATATTTTTTTGAAATTAATATATAGTATATAATATCCTTATTATAAATATTTAATCCATTTTACGAAATTATATTCATATAATTTGAATAATTTAATTAAAAAAATGAACCATATAGTTAACGAAAAATTAGTTTTTCTAGAAACATATTTTCTAAGCATAAGATGAATTTATATTAACTATATGTCTAGAAATAATAATTATATGAACTATAATTAATATTTATAAATATATAATATAAAAGTTTCATTTAAATAATTCATTATTTGGGTTCATTTTATTTAACCAAAATGGATAAAAATTTAACAATATTTTCTAAAAAAATGTGTTTTTAAACACCAAATAAAAGATTAGAATAAAATTCAATATAAGAATGATAAAAATGTAATTAATTAGATTAAATATAATTGAATAATAGTTATTTTGTTTAAATCTAAATAAAACCCTAAAGTTAACTTTAAATTAATTGAATTTTTTTAAAGAAATGATAGTTTTTCAAAAATTGGTATTTTTCACTATTTACTAAAAAATTGTTTTTTCCAAAAAATAAAAAAATAACGTTAATATAATATTAATACGATGATATTAAAAATTAATTTATTTTTATAAATTATTATTTCCAAAATTTCTATGAATTAATTATAATATTTTCCTATGAGAAGTAATTAAAAACAATTTTGAGGAAAACATATTTTTGATGAATAAAATTAATTTACTAAAAAATAATTGATTTTTTTGAATTAATTTATAAATATACTTATATTTAAAAGTAAATTTATGTTTATATATTCAATAATGTAGTAAATAATAGTCATACTCAGTAACATAAAAACTAGGTTAGAAAGGACATTTTAAAAAAATAAATTTTTTTGTTCATTTAGGCTTAGTGTTTTATATCATAAATGCTATCTCAAATAGTTTTATTTTCTAAAATCTATAGGTTTTACATTATCCATTTTTAATTAAGTTAATCATATAAATTTATATGTTGATCTCAATAATCAAAGGTTTGAGATTTGAATTTTTTTGGATGAAATTTGTTATCATATAAAGGGTGAATAAAACATCCACAAAAAACGGGGGGGGGGGGAAGTACATAGGTGATATGAATCAAACATAACTATGATTATAAGTCATAAAAAATTAGTAGAAAGAGAATATAAGGACATGAAGTAAAATATTAATTCCCAAATAATGATGAATATTAATAGAGTTCATTAATCATGAGAGAGTTAATGGTCATGAAAAAGTAAAAATCAAAAAAATCATAAACCCTAGTTGTGTGAAAAGACCATCGCTCCATAAAAAATGAGCATAATATGTTTTTTTTTCATTTTCATGACCATTTTACTTGATTTTTTGGAATTAATTTCCATATAGACTATGAAAATATAGAAATATACTTATTTTATATGTCTAACTTTATACCTTAAACAATTTACACCTCAATATCATTTTTTCAATAGATGATGATTATTCAAGACGATGAATTTTCATTCCTGAAGCACTAAAATAAACTTTTAAGTGTCACATGACCATTAAATGAGAACAAGATATTCCTACTATATTTATAAATTTACTAAATTTAAATTATCATAACAAGGTAATATAATTACAAAAAATTATTAAACCATCATATGAAGAAGAGATACATTAATTTAAAAACATTAATAGTAATACCTAATTATCAATACTAAATCATTCAATATATAAATGAACATATATCCCATACAACCTAAAATCCCACAACATTAAAGAGTGTATTTTCTTCATAATTTATATCATTACATCCATATTAAAATACCTAAAATATAGATATATATTTTTTGAAATAACTTTAACCACTAAATCACCAAACCACTTGTCACGAGCCAACCCAGATTTACCCTGAACTAGTCACCCAAGGTAGTCTATGGCATGTCTCGAGGGGTGTTCCCAATCCCCTCAGCATAGGATCATGTTCTAGGAATCAAAAAATAAACATCAAAACTATTCAATCCCAGAAATAAAATCCAAGAGTAGCCAAATAAACAAAAAAAACTAAAAGTGATGGAATCCAACAATTGAATCTCAAAAAAAAAAGTTTTAAAAAGATTTAGTTATAAGATAAAAATCGGCATACATAAAATTGAAACTAAAAGAACAACCTAAACCACCACTATCTGATCTCCATGTGACCTGTTGGTCTCCACCAACAATAATAATAGGAGATCTACAATAATGATTACCTATTAGAAAACCTAAACAAAATATGTGTTTGAAATACACCCCTGGTCTAGAGACATCAAGTTGTATAAGTTGGTTGTGAGCTAATAGCTTATTAGGAAACCACCAAATAATTTGTGTCACTTCTTCCCGAAAAACATTCCATTAATACTGGTGTGAAATACATGTATAATAATAGATTTCATACTTAATTATTATTTTAAAACAATCAAAACGCACCATTTACCTCACAATTTAAAAACCAGAACATGAATAGAAATAGGTAATGTTATATTTCTTTTCACAATATCAACATAAAAATAACTTTTAAACCAACCATGCACTAGAATATTTTCTAAACAAATACTAAAACAAGGTACTAAGAATAAGATTCAACACAATGGGGGAAACATCACTAGTAATGCTTCTCATGGGGAAACATGGGAAATCCTAGGAACTCATAAGAAGACCAAAACGTACTATACATGTGACTCATCCTGAAGGGGTTCTCAACTCAATTACATCATAACACCATAATGAATGACATCCACCACAATAGTCCTATTTAAGGGGCACAATCCCATAGCAAAAATCCCAAGTATCCTTGTGCAATGTATAACTACCCACTGCGTAATATAAACTACTCTAGAAATATTTCACAGTAAACCTCATCACTATATTAGGTTCCCATGGTAGTTCTCAAGGGGGGGGGGGTTCTAGAAAATCAAACAACAATCCATATATATATATATATATATATATATATATATCTAAACATGCCACACTTTTTGGAACCACCCTAGACACATGAAGTGTAATCCCTTGATATAACATTAAATAGACAAAGGAGATCCTATACAGTGGCCAATCCAATCTCATGGATCAACAGCTATAAAAAAACTAAACCAAAGAAGGGTCTTACAAAAACCATATCAAAAAAATAAATGGTCATTTAGTTCTACCCATATAGGGTATATTTATCAAAGAAAAAAAAACATATTAACATCATTTCCTACCATAAGAAATTCAATTTTCACCATTCCATTTTTATCCAACCTTCTAATTTCAAACACACATCCAAACATGTCACACTTTCCAAATAGGTCCTAATATTAAATCCAATTAACCTTCAAAATGATTATGAAACATGCAAAATGAACAAAATGGTTCCAAATAGGATTTACACCATTTTAAGGAACAATTTTTTTTCAAACACTAAACATGTCATAAACTTTCACATAATTTTGAAACCACCCCATCCATTTAGTAAACCGTGGAACCAACAATCAAAAGAAGGGGGAAATAAGAGAGATATATTATTTTTATAAAACCAAGGTTAGAGATTAGGACCACTCCAAATGTCATCATCATTAAAGGTCCATCTAGGGGTGATTTCCATGCATCCATGGATGTGACCACATATAATAGCATAACACAAGTAGTCCTTTCCCAACCATATTTTAGAAAAAACACATTCACCATCCACCAACATAATAAACCATTTTATCAAAACACTAATGTTCAAAAATCCAAACCAACAAGACAAACATGTTCCAAGAAAACATTTCTATAGGTAAAGACAACCGCAAAAAATCCTACATAACCATTTAAAAGAGAAAAACATTTTCTTAAACCTAATTGTCCAGGCATAAAGATGAGCATATTTATGAAAAAAATCCAAAAACATATTTTTACCCAAATCTAAAAATAAGGTAATGATACCATTAATTAACTATTAATATAATAAGGGCAAGATTTTTTTTAAAAAAAACTAAATACTAAAACTCAAGAATCACATGGATGGAAATTGGAAAAAATGGCCTGGAGACACCTACAGACTATGTGTAAATGTGATGAAACCATTGAAAAATGAAGATTAAGCATACAATAATAAACCACTAAACCTAGAACCTATGAAATACAAATCAACATAGAAACCCTGGAATTAAGGTTCATCTAAATGAGGGCTAACCGAAAGATAACCATGAAATAGAGGGGAAGAGATAAAGAAGTAAAATATTCCCAAAACACTAAAAAATACCCTGGAATCAATGAGGAGACATCCTTGGGGGAGGAGAGATAATAAAAATGGGGTATTGGGACCCCTTGGTGAGCCAAAAATGAAGGGGAGGTTGGAGGAATGATTTTGGGAAAAAAAGGGGGAGAGGGTAAAATGAATTTTATGTTTTATTTATTATTGACCAACCATACACTATATCAGCATTGTTTTCTAATATGTACAGTAACTATGTAGACCATTCTTCCCACAGATGTAAAATAGCATGCTTACATAGGATTGACTGAACTGCCATGTGAAAGTCATGCAGTGGGTTCTATCTAATCATATCTTGTTGCAAGACCTCTCAACGTTGCTACTATTAACTGTGTGGAAAACGTGTTATACCATGAAAGTCCTCCCAAAATTTTATAAAATCGAAGAATTTGATCGGGTCATAACCCAAACCTCAACCAAAGGACTCAATACTAGAAATTAGAAAACATAAATGTGTATCTAAGGTCAGGGTGTGACAATTATTCCAACCACAAAAACATTATTCCCCCATAAAGTCACCCAGCCAATAGATAACATAACATGAGTCCATGAAAATGTAAAACAATGGAAAATTGAATGACTTAGGGTATCAATTCTCACACATGTCACACCCAACTTATTTAAGAAAAACCTCAACACAACAATTAGGGGAGAACATGGGAGAGTTATCCCCTTTACAAGAATTCCACTAGCATAGAGGCTTTGAAATCCAAACATGCCACCCTTTGGGGGAAACGTGGGAACTCCCCAAACTGAAAAAACCCAATTCCTCCACAAGCACTGATTAATACCCCTATTACATAAACATAATGATCACTACCAGAAGAACCAATCATCTAGGGCCATCAACACCTCCCACACCAACAGATTAGAATCCTTACCACAACTAGGATCTATGGAATCCCCAACCCGAGATCAACCCACATTCACAAAGCTAACAAAGAAACTCTGACACATGGAATCAATAAGAAACATAATATAGATAATCCTAGAATACCGAGGCACTCTAGCTGAGATTTCCTCTATGATAACCAAAAAACACTAGAGGATAAATCACCAAAATTCACCCGAATTATGAAAGGGACCAAAAACACCACCCATCAGTCTCTTGATTCGAAACGTCCCTCTAAAAAACATGACTGAAACCAAAATAAAAACCAGAATGATTCTATTCATTCATGGCCCCAATATCACTTAATAAATATGAATGATTTGAAATCCACAATTAATGTTGATAATGCCACTTGGTTTTATGTAGAAGGAGTTCATCACACCACCGATCAATGTTGAACTTACAATGTTGAAAATAATGGAACATGAAATATTTGGATATTTCCATCCCAAAGTGGTAAACATGACCCCATGATGTCGTTCCACACACCCTCGAAAACTCTTAAATATGTGCAAGCTTCCACCAAGGCATGCAGCTGGGGCTATGATGGATGAAGTATCTCTGATTTCATAGTCAAGAATGAGCATCCCCTGATCCAACTCATTCTTCCCCTGATGACTCAAACCACCACAATGGTTGTATATTTTCAAAGGGATGAAAAAACTAAGAATTATAATGCCCGAAAAGACCATTGTAATGGAACACTAGAAAGCGATCAGAAGAACTTAATGCCACAACCAACTAGGATAGAATTTTACAAATAGGTTCCTCTTGGCATACATTCTCTACCATATAGGGAACCCTCATGAAAACTGACCAACACCAACTACACCCTGAATTAAAATTATTATTTAAAATTAAACCTCCACAAATCCAAAATTGAACCCCCAAACTGAAGAAAGATTGAAAAAATCATTAACAACCATGGGAGTTACCAACAACCAGAAGATACTTCCCTTCAACAACCAAAAAAACTACTTCTAAGAGACCTTAATTACCTTGATAGACATGTAACAATCAATAGAATCTAAACCTAGACATGACTATTTTTCAACGTTGGTGACCGTTCTTGACAGAACACCCTAACAACATGAGCAACAAAAACCAAAACTAGTATCAATTAAAAACAAAATTAAAAGCCATTCTTTGAGCCCAAAATAATTATCCTGGAGGTCGAAAAAACTAAAGAACATCTAAAAATAGCCTTTTCAAAAATCTTATTTCATATTAATTTTCAAAATCACCACATTTCCAAGACATATTTAAAATACCAATACCCACTTTTTTGGAAAATTAAAATTATGAAATCATTTTCATATTCAAATCAATTTGAAAAATTGAAATTCAAGCCAAAAATTTGAAAATCCAACCCATGGCATCTTATGAACCATCAGATGTGAATTCATTCGGTCTCTCTTAAATCTTGCACAAAAAAGTGCCCCCACGCACTCTATGTACATACCCACACACATGTGACCATATATAATGAGTACAAGGGTTCGACATCTCTTTTTCTTATCAAATCCAAACATATAACCAATTTTCCAAATCAAAACACATTCTATTTAAAAAGAAACATCACCAATTCCAAAATAAATCGACAGAAATATTTTTTCCCATTTCAAAACAACATTCATATTTAAAACACACTCAAGTCAACCGAGATCTGAATGAAACACAACCAACAAAAAACCACCAAAATGATGAATTAATTCCTATGACCAACCAAGAAACATGGCAGTGAGCCATTCCCTAAGAAAGGAATAATACAAAGATGACCTTTAACCGGGCACATGGGCTCCCCATGGGTCACCACCCCATTTGATACCATGACATTACCCATATCACCTCTATTGTCATCCCTCAATCCAAAATAACCAAATAAAAATGACTCAAAACCTCGAATACCCCAATTAACTCAAGGATCATTGCGAGTAAGAGTTCACGATACTCTTCTTGAACCTTACTCCCATGTCCAGAAATTTATAATCTCATTCTACTAGAAACCACAAAACATCAAGAACCATTATGATAAAATTTATTCACAATCCATCCAAGGTAAACCATGAACCGATCACATGAGAAGGTATGAGGCATGTACTAAGGGGAATTTTTTATCCTCCCTAGGATGGAAAAAGTGTCGGGCATCAAAACATACAATTTGGAAAATTTGAAGCCCAAAAAGAAAATACAAGACCAAAAAAAAACCAAACTAACTAAAATTTCAGGAATCCAA
Organism: Viscum album; assembly: GCA_963277665.1. Lineage (NCBI taxonomy): Eukaryota > Viridiplantae > Streptophyta > Magnoliopsida > Santalales > Viscaceae > Viscum > Viscum album. Next base: position 347,799,054 of record OY728141.1, read on the forward strand.
TAACTTAATCTTAAAAAATAATATGGAAATATTCAGTTATAAGAAACAACTATGTATACAAAAATCTAAAACTGAAACAAAAACCTAAACCACCATCTCCTAATCTCAATGTGACCTCATGGTCACCACTAACCATAAGACCGAGATTTCACTAACAGTCATCACCTTCTAGAGAACCTGAACGAAGGATGAACAAGAAAAATAGCTTTGGTCTACCGACATTGAGTGGTATAGGTAGGGTGTGTTCTAAAAACTCAGCAAGAAACTACCAATGAATCCATGTGACTTCTTCTCAAATAAATCTCATTGGTACTATATTCAAATTAATTTATAAAAATATATTTTATACTTAAGTAGTATTTTAAAAAAATAACATGCATCATTTCCCTTATAATTTATAATGAGGAAAAATAAGGTAAAAAAGGGAAATGTTCTTTCTTTTCAAAATTTCAACTTAGAAATTCAATTTATATTGACCATGCATTCACATTATTTCAAAAAAAAATACCAAAACAAGGTACAATAATTAAGATTCTACAGAATAGGGGAAATATATCTAGTAATAATTATCATGGGGAAACATGGGAAATAATATAAACTAAGAGGGATACCAAAATTTACTATTCATGTGACTCATATTATAGGTACACCCTACAAAATGACACTATAATTCCCTAATTCCCGACCGTCACCCAATTTGGCCAAGTCGAGGGGCGCAATCCCATAGCAATAAGCCAATATATCCACCTGCTATGGGCCCCTAGCCTGTGTTTAATCTAAACTAGTGAAAAAATCATTTTCCGTGAACCTATTTTCTTTTCTATGTTCTAATGTATAGTTATCATGTGGGTATGAAATACAATAAAACCACAATCCACACAAACACACACACACAAACACATATATATATCCAAACATGCCACACAAATTAGCACCACCCAAGCCACCTTCAGGGTAATCTCTTACCATAACATAAAATACATAGAGGAGGTCCTATAATAAGGCCTCTTACAATTTCATGAATTAAAAACTAGTAAAGTAACTCAAAATGGGAAGGGTTTTACAAAAAAATTAAAATAGAAAACATGCATTTAATTCTACCTTTCTTAGGTAAATTTTTTAAAATAGAAACACCATAAAACCATTGTTAATCTTATGAAATTAAATTTTCACCATGCCCCTGCTATTCGGTCTTTAAATTTCAAACACATAGCCAATAATGACACATTTTCCAAATGGGACATTTTCTCTAATCTGCTTAACCATCATAATGAGCATGAAACATGAACAACGCAAACAAAGGTTCCAAATGATCATTCCACCATTTTAATAATAAATTCCATTTTTATCAAACACCAAACCTATCATAACCAATGAAGTAATTTTGAAATGACCAAGCCATTTTGTAAATCATGGTACCACTGATCAAAAGGAGAGGGAAAGAGGTGATAAAAGTTCTTTTTAGGAACCCAAGGTTCGAGAGAAGGACCACTCCAAATATTATCATCATTTGAAGGCCCATCAATGGGTGTACTCCATGCATCCATAAATGTTCACACAAATAATGACAAAGCACAAGCTGTCCTTTCCTAACAATTTTGATGAAACAACTCACGCACCAGACACCATCACAATAAACCATTTTGTAAAAACACCAATTTTGATGAAGCCAGCCCTTCAATCCAAACTAGTTATATAAAACATTTCTATAGGTAAACACCACCCAAAAATATTCAACATAACCATTTAAAAATGAAACACATTTTATTAAACCCAATTGGATAGTCCAAAACATATTAATATTAAGAAAAACATCCAAAAACATATTTTGATCCAAACCTACCCACAAGATAATTACAACATTATTAATCTTTGAATATAATAAGGCTATGAAACTTGTTTAAAAAATTAAATACTAAAACCCAAGCACCACATGGAATGATATTGGAAGAAAGGGCATGGAGACACCTACCGGTCATGTGAGAAAGCAAAAAAACCCTTTGAAATGGAATATTAAGGCTATAAGAACAAACCACCAACCCTAGAACACAATAATCACAATACAATACACCAAACCAATAATTAGTGTTCAACCAAGACAGGGATAATCAAATGTGAACCAAGAAATAATAGAGGGGAAGTGATAAAGGAAGAAAATCTACAAACAAACCCTAAAACATACCATGAACTCAAAGAGGATACATACATGGTGTAGGATAGCCAAGGGAGAAGGGGTATCAGGACCCGTTGGTGCACCAAAAATAGAGGGGAGGGTGGTGGTCTGATTTAGGGTTAAAAGTGAGAGAGGGTAAAAAAATAATTTTATATTTTAATTATTCTGGGCAGACCATACGGTTTGTCTACACAGTTTTCCAAATAGTGCGGTAACTATGTAGACACCTCTTTCCATAAAATTATAACTGCTTACGTATGATCGACCACATGGCCATACAAAATCCGTGTTGTCGGTCCTGTCCTACCAACTCCTGTTGGAAGACCTCTCCTCACGGTTACTACTAACCATTCGAAAACTATGCGACCACAAAAAATTCCTCCTGAACTTTTAAAACATTGATGATTTAGGCTGGGTCTCAACCAGAACCATGACCATAGGTCTAAATATTATATGTAAGGAAAAATAAATGAGTATTTGAGGTTTTTTTGTGACACCACTTTTCAATACCTTGGTCATCTATATGATAAAACATGTGTCACTATAGTCATCTAAAAATCTAAGGTCATGTAAACCCAAAATGTTATCAATAACTAAAATAATATGTCCAAAAAAATTAAATAAATACATTACAATTAAAAAATTATATATTATTTATCCTCAAAAATCACCTCCCAAAATATAATTAATCACTTTAAGATCTCATCACTAAAAACCTGAAATGGGTTGTGTAAGGCTTTGAAATTATGTTCAAACTGAAAATTATAAACCCTAGATGTTATAAATAAATATTCATATAACCTCACACGAAAATATCATCATATCCCATGTTATCTAAAACCTTCTCCAATACCAACTATAACAACCATGAATCTCTAGTTCTTGATCCAATATAAAAATATATACTTTACATTTCACTATATTTGATACCGATCAATGTGACCCATTTTTTTCCAACCAAAGCATAAATCATAAAAAAGATATATTGGATTACATACATACCCAAGGACCATTTTGGTATATATTTTTATTAAAATAGAAAAAACAATAAACAAAATTGATTAAATAAATAGGTTAAAAAAATTTAACATCACCTCCCACTAAACCCATATATTTATATTCCATATTATATCCACAATATCTCCCATATATCTCTTCAAATTAAAATCCTTTCTCTAAAAAATCATTTAAAATAATTATTCATAATGTGGGTAATAGTAAAAAATATATGGGTGAGTAAAATTTTGTAGTAAGGGTTATAAAAATAAATAATTATTTAATTTCGTGTGTGATTATAAAAAACTTAAGGTAATTTTAACATAATCACAGTAAATGAGAATAAAAAAAATAATATTTATACCCCTCAATACTTGGATCATCAATCAGGAAATATGGCATAATGATTTTTCAATGGAAAGAGTTATAAGATTTAATATTCATGAGCCATGTGAGTTCAATATTTATCAAAGTTATCATTAAAAACACATGTATTTTCACCCATAAGAAGTATTAAATACTCCCATTTAAACATAAACAAAAAATATAAACCTGAAAAATCACAGGGTTTCCAAGAAAACAAATAGAAATCATAGATAAAAGGTAAAGGTAACTAAGGAAATCATTTCTATATGATTCATAAATCCACTCTTACAAATGTAAAAACTATATGGTCAACTTCTATACCCAATTAATTAGAGGAATATCATGGACCCAATTGTCTTTGGTTTACCAAGGAACCACTTGTACTTGGTTATTAACGATACCGCAATTCCCATGTTTATAAAAAAAATCAACCATAAACATAATAAATTCCCAAGAACCATAAAATAATCATAAAATATGGAAGATCACATTTCATTATAAAACTCTTAAAAAACCATTGTCCCTAATATAACTTGATTAACCCATGGAAAATGAATATTTTCCATTAAAATATTTTTGAAACAATAATAATCCATCTAAATAAAGAATAAAAATGTTATCATTACAAAAAAATACAAATATAAAATGAGTAACATCAATTATTTTCGACATTAAAGGATAAAAATACCATTTTATGGTAATTTAAAACATTCCTAAGGAAAATAACATTTTCACTTTGAAAATCATGTTTTTTTAATTTTTTTTAAAATATTGTGAAAATCATTTTCATTGAAATTTAACTTTGAAACATAAAATGGGAGGTATAAAATAATGGTAATGATATTGGGAAAATCCATTCACATCATAAATGTTAAAAACATTGTTTTAACTCATTTTATAAATTTGGTCAAAGTGATTCATTTAAAAAAAAATTACAAAATTTAAATTGTTAATATTTTTAGAAGTCGAACAAAGATAGTGAAAAGTAGATTTAGGAAATAAATTATGTATATAAAAGACAATTTTCTCTTTTTTTTAATTCAATGATGTGGAAGAGAAATATTTTTGATCTAAAAGAAAAATAAAAGATCTGAATCTCTTTCAAAAAACATTCTTCATATTTATTCAATAAATAATAGAGTAAATGAATATTAGAAATCTAAACCACAAGATAACTAAAGGATAATAAAATTTAATTTTTTCATGAAAATAAAGAATATAATTTCTTTTAAATGTTCATTGGAAAAAAATAATCCTAAAAATAAAATATATTATAACATAAAGCCTTTTCCACTTTAAATATCCTTTCAAACAGAATCCCTGTGAAATAATTACTTCAAATGAAATATTAAATGTAAATAACATGAATATATTCATGATATTATATGGTAAAATTTAATTATATACACCACATAATGAAAATTGTATGTGTAACAGTACAATATTCCTCAATGAGGGGAAATTGAAACAATTTCCCTTACCATGAGTCCAAACATTCTATGTACATACTTCAAATCATATATAATAAACTTATTTTAATTATTTTATTTTCTAAAGAAATATTATTGGTTTAATAACTTATACATAATTTTTTTATTTACTTTAATGAAATATTTATATTTATATTAGTAAATTCTTTTTCTGTTGGTGTGAGGATGTTCTGCCTATATTTTTGAAATGGCTTCAGTTTGTTGATCATGGTCAAAGGGGTCATTGTTTCAACTTATAAAGATAAATAATCATGAAATATTCCTAATACATATTAATAAATTTCACTATTAAAACAAATAATTTATAATGGTTTTGAAATATTAACTATATTACAATCGTGGAGATAGTTGGTTGTACGTGCGCAAGAGTAACATTTCGATTTTTCAATGATCATAATGGAAAGTAGTTAAGTATTATTTTATATTAACATAATTATAATAATTTCATAAATATCATATTATTTCATTAAATATAAATATATACATATATATAATCCATGTTTTATAGTGATGAAATAAGAGTCACATCACATCATGGAGGCGGTAGTCCACATGTACACATGAATGAGGTTATAATTTTTGAGTGGATGGAAATGTAACAATTTAATGATATATATATTAATAATAATAACATTGTCACTAATATCCTAATTATATCATATATATCTCATATGTTAATTAAAATTACCCTTTTTATCTTCAACATAATGTGTTAGTGAAGAACTTATCACATCTCTTCATGAGGTGGTAGTCCCCCACACACTTGAGCAATGTTATTGTGTCCCCCATAGAATGAAAAATAATAAGGTATATGTATTATCATAATTAAAGATGTATAATTATGTTATGAAAATCATATATATAATTTAATTACATCATTAAAACCATTTATAGTAGGAGGTGATGAAGAATAAACTACATCAGTTTAGGAGGCATAGTCCACCATACACACGAATGAAGACTTCATTAAACACTTAATGAAATAGGTTGTGTATGTTGGTTATTCCATTAATATGACAAAATATTAGAATATGATATATAATATTATTAATATATAAAAATGGGTTTAATAAGGTTTGAGGGAGGTGGAATAAAAAAAACCAAATTACACGGTTAAGAACAACACTTTTTCCTCACACAACATCTTTTGGATTATACCTAGATCCTTTCTTGATTTACTTTCGAATCAATAAAAGGGAAAAAAATATTTTAGGTAAGTATGAAAGGGATGTTTCCCGAATTTTATGAACAAAAATAATTTTTGAGTGTGAATTGAAGAGTATAGGGGGTCACCTTTTATAAGTGGGGGAGAAGACACACAAATAATGTATAAAAATAAAATGTGAAACCCACATTTTTTCCCAAACCATAAGGCTCCATAATGAACTAATATTAATCCTTATATGATATAAGGTCATAATATATACATAAAATATATTTTATTCAATTATTCATGCAATTATTAATCTTATATGTTTAGTTTACCCCCAGTAAACGTGTTTTCACCTTAACAATGTTTAACTATTATTACAATCTTCATGAATAATTAAAAATAAAAAATTATTCAAAATTATTATAAATTATAAATTATGGTAATTTTAAATATTCGATCCATTTTACAAAATTAAATTCAAAAAATTGTCATAATTTAATTTAATATAACCCCCATATATGCGATAAAAAAGAGAGTTTTCATGAAATGTTTTTTTGTTCATAATATAAATTTTATATTAACTATATAAATAGTAATAATAATTATATATATTTAAGATAATATATATATATATAATATAAAAATTTCATTTCAATCATTCATAATTAGGGGTTATTTTTATTAATTTAATTGGAGAAACAATATGCTTTTTAGAATCATTTTTAGAAAAATAAATTTTTAATGACAAATATAGACTTAGAATAACATTTAATATAAAAAAGATTACAAAGTAATTAATTAGATTAAATGTAGAAAAATAATATTTATTCTACTTTAAATAAAAATAAAATAGTAATGTTACATTTAAATTAATTAATTTTTTGAAAATAAATTGCAATTTTACAAAAATCAGTATTTTTAACAATTTCATGAAAAAGTTGTACTTTAAGAGAAATTCAACAATTTAACCCTAAGTTAAATTTAACGTGATGATTTCAATAATTAAGTTATTTTAAAAAAATTTATAAAGTATCTAAAAATGAAGTATAATATTTTCCCATGAAAATAAACAAAGATTATTTTTGAAGAAAATATTTATCTCAAGAATAAAATCACATTACTAAAAATTGATTGATTATTTTATAATAATTTTTCTATAGAATTTTATTTTGTTTGAAATTTTCCAATATATATAATAAATTAGTTGATACTATTCTTACATCCCAATTCAATGGTTACGTTTTAATGATCATATTAAAATAATTATATTTCATGGTTTGTTTAGGCATAATGTTGTGTATCTTATTCACTATCTAACATATTTTAATTTTCTAAAATTTCACGGTTTTAAATTTATACAATAAATTATTAATTGTATGTTTTAATATAGGTTTTGCCCCACTATTTTCATATTATTATCTCTATTCTAACAAGTTATATATTACATATAAAAATATTAAAACATTAAAATCCATCAATCATCATAGTTCATAAAGAGCGTGTGAAATGACCATTGGATATTAAAAAAGAGTGTAAGACCAAATCTATAGTATTTAAAACTGATTTTACAATAATTTTATATTTATTTAATGCCCAAAAACATTTATATGGGTCGTTACCCTTCATATAATTCGTTCCCGTGCTTGAATCCACTTGTTTGTATCCAGATAGGGATGTGATTTCCATAAAACCACATGCTCTATACATTACCAAAATTTTATTATCTTTTTATGAAACCAATATCTGGGTTGTCACTGATGTATTATTATATTAAACTACAAATTATAACATTCTCTAATACCCACAATTGGAACCTAACTCTCTTCTATGTTTTATTTTTGGATATTGAATTTAAATTTTAATAAAGACACGAGTAAATATATTAATCTTATATATTTTTCAAATTATATACAAATAAAATAACATAAATATATGCTACAAAATATTTATTTTGATCTCAAAAATATATATTGAATCCACTTTAATTTATTTTACTATATATGATATCTTGGGGAACACATAAATAAAGGGGTGTGTCATAAAGTCACATAAGGTAAAAATCATAGTAAATAATAATGAAAAGTAATATATATTTTAAAAGAGACATTTCATGATAATATAAAAGTTCTAGATCATATATGTTTACATGAAATCATGTAATAAATAAGGTTTTTACCTAATATTAATGAATCTTAAGAATGTGTAAACAAAATAAAACAAGGCATCATATGTATTGGTTGAGGATTAATTCCAAGACAACATAACAAAGTGTAACGGGCTCAATGATCATGCACCATACATAGTATTTTAGGAGATGAAAATATTTCTAAATTAGTCAGGGGTATATTATTTTGATTCCACCCATCACATTAATAACAAGTACACATATACGTTTTCCACATAAGAAAATAATATATTGGGAATAAGAAAAAGAAACAAACCTGCTAAATGAAATGGGTAACATAATATTATATTAGACTACAACTAAAATATTTATCAAAAATATTTCTATGAAATAAGGAATTAAATAATTCATGTATTTTAATAAATTAATATTGAAACATAGTTTATTAAATTGAATTTAATGTTAAGTGAAAATATGTAAAGTGTGGAGAAGTATGATTGGAAATGAATCACTAAAAAATGTTAATGAGTTAGTGGGTATGAGAATAATAGTTTTCCAAAAAAAGGAACCCAAATGGGTTTTAATAAAAAATGAGTGTTTTTAAAAACTTTTGAAGTTTAAAATAAATTTATAAAATTATATATGAAAAGAGAAAAAAATAGGTTCCCTATAAACATGTTTTCTTAAAAGAATGAATTGAGAAGGGGGCATGAAGAACTTGTATTATCACCAAAAAATAAAGATAATGTAATGTATATATATATGTAATGAACATATATATAGTTTATAGAAGAAGTATATTTTTAGAGGAAAGGGTAGAAGGAAGAAAAATAAGGATAATAGAAATACCATAAGTGATGAAGTTTTTTTGAAATTCCCCTTAACGTGAAACCTAAACATGTTAAATATATTTGTCTAACTTCCTGAAAAATTAAACTAATTTTACTAAATTATTGATATATCTTTTCTATATTCATTTTTATGATATTTTTTATGTCATGGTTCTGTAGCCACAAATGTTTATAGATAACTAAGGTTGTTTTTATGAAATTGTGTGCAATAAGAAGATGATCATTTCATTGTAGATGCATAAATGGTACTAAATATCTATAAGTGTTCTTATATAGGTATGATTCATTAGGTAAAATTTTTATCATTATAATATTAGTTCATTTATATGTTTTTTCCGACCATGAAATAATTATTTGGTTTCATTTATGTTCATGACCATTTATCCACACATGAATATGAAAAAAATACTGTAATAATTTAACTGATTTTGAACAATAATATGAAAATCTTAGCTAGCCATGAAGATGGTGGTGAAAAATGATTTTTTTTTATCATGTCGGTGAATCCACCATAATATTAACAAAATTTTCATATTATAATAAAATGAGAAGAGATTATATAATAGTTTTTTCATTAATAGAATAAAATTTTAATATATTTATAGTTTTAATGATATTCAACTAAATTGGATCATTTTTAAGAAGTATAAGATGTCAATAATTTTAGAGAATTCAGTTGATAATATTACCAATTCGTTGTATTATTGACTCTTAAGACAAAACTAAGGGCTTCTAATTTTGATCTTCTCATGAGAATAACACTTATAGGTCATGTGGAGTGATTTGGTTGAAGATATTGAGATCGATGATGGTCTTAAAAAGTTTATAAATGTGGGGTTTTTGAGGGTGATAATTTTAAATGGAGGGGGATGGTGTTTTAAAATATTATATTACAGTAAAATAATATTTCTACAAATCTGTATCTATCTTGTAAATAAATAATAAGTGTATTATGATTTTATGGCAAATGGGACGATAAAATATCAATCTATCTTCACCTCCATATTTTATTTTTTAGGAAAAATTCAAAAAATTCAGCAAATTTGTTTTCTACATAATGACTAAAAAATAAAAAATATTTCTTCAAAATAAATTTCAAATTATGTTAATTCAAATAATTTAATAAAATACATATTTATTAAAAAATACATATCTTTGTGACACTTAGAAAATGTATTTATGATTTTGTGAAATTATATTATCATATTTATAAAAATATAGATTATTTTATTGAATAATTTTATTAAAATAAAATTTTATTTAAAACTTTTAAATTTATCATAACAATATATCTTAATGAAAAAAATTATACATATTTTACCAAAAATATAATTATTCTTTTATTATTTCAAACACTTATTTTAAAATACTTTACACCTTTATTTATTTATGTTATCTTATATATCCACCCAAGATTTTTATACATATATATTACATATTTTTATAGGAATATTCAATAAATTGCACAAACATATGCCTAATTAAGATAGAAGTTTAGTGAATTTGGATACTAGGTACAAAATTTTATAATTTCATGAAGAATCGCCAACATCTCCCATAAATATCTTCCACTTTAGTAGTCTTTATAAACATACATTATATAATACATTTAATTATAACCTTGGGAAGGGAAACATAAGAAAGGGTGAAATCATATAATCAGTAAGGGTAATTAAGGGATATAGATAACAATAACATGAAAAAATGGTTATGAGAATAAAATTCAGAAATTTAAAAACCAGAACATGAAAATTAAAGGTTGAAATATTGATTCATGACACAAATTTTCAATGATTATATGACATGAATCAAAACTATATCAAAGAAAATGATCCATGAGATCATGAAATTGGAATAAGGCTTTGATATGTGGCATAAACATCAAATTATAACATTAGGAACATGTATGAATTGAGGAAGGTTCACTCATTATATTATGGTCATTATATCAGGCCCTCGCATGAACTTATGTACATTAATCTTGGTTGACACATAAAATTGTAGACATAAAAGACAAGTATATGCATAAAATCATGGACATGAAACATATGTCCAAAAATAATACTATTAAAATGTCATCTGGTTCACACATAACATAATTAACATGTAATTAGTTTCATGAATAACATTGTGAACATGTAATTAGGTTCACACATAACATATTTAATCATGATGTACCTATATTTATCCAATTAATTTGTGGGATATATAACTACCATCAATAACATAATGAAAATCCTACATATGTGTTCCATAGGAGCATAAAAATTCACCATATCCTAACCCAAGAAATAAAATAGGTTTCATAAACACCTGATCATACCATAACCATTCGAAAAGAGATAGTTCTCATAATTATTTCATCATTTCATCATTGCATAACCCATAAAAAAGTATCAAGACTCATAATATATTTATCATAGTATAAACCATAGATGAGAAATGTGTTTCATAAAGATATTTTCAGGAAACAAAATCAAGAGAATCAATAATTAGGGTATAATTGGATTATATACTAGTAATTCATAACCTAAAATAATTTATTTCATCTTAGATATATAATAATTTTTAAATATCATTTGAAATGTTTCTTGAAAAAAATAAAAATTTCTAAGAAAAAATATTTTTTGAAAAAATTATATATATTTTTTGAAATCCTTTTCATTGAAAATACCTTTTAAGTATTATAATATAATATTTAAATAAATATTTAAAACATTTCATGAGAAAAATAGTCTCTCCACTTTTCAAAACTCCTTTTAAATCATTTTCAAAATCCATTTTAAAAAAATGAAATTATTTATTTAAAATACATAAAATTAAAATATACGATGGAAAAAATTTCTTTGAAAACTACACTGAAAACATATAAGGAAGTATTGAAATCATTGATCAATCATGATAAACTGAAATACTATTCATGTAGAGCATGTTTAAAGTAGTGATTCTTTTTACATTTTCAGTAAAATCCAATGAAGCGTTGTTTGGAAAACTTCAAGAATAATAAATTAAAATATTTTTAAAAAAATTAAACCATCATTAAAAATTATTTTGATAAATCATTTAAATAAATTTAGTTTTATTTTGAAATCATATTTATAAAACAATATTTTTGAAGAAAAAGGTTTTTCATAGAATAAAGAAATAAATATGATATTTCTAAAAATAAATTTTCTCAATTATATTAAGTACTAAAGAGTGAAAAATGGTCATATTACCTGAAATTATGTCATTAATTACCCTTGAATAATAAAATTATGGATAATTATTAAGAGTTAGATCATAAGATTTTATCGTTTGAGACTTAATCATAGACAATCCTGACAAATGATGACATTGTAACATAAAACCAATACCACATTGTTAACATTTGAAACATGATCTGCATGAAAGGAAGATAAAAATATGGATATGTAATCAACATAATTTTAAGGGTAATAATTATAAAATACATTATTGTTTATTAAATACAACACATAATTATAGTAGGTTATGAATATAGCAAGTGTGTCTCAGAAGTAAAAAGTGATACAAAAATCCCTTACTACTTGGGTATCTTTTGAGTCATAAGCCCTAATAATGAATAAAAACAAAATAAACATTATAAATAATAAAAATATCCATATACATGATATAAAATTTAAAATGGGTTTTATATGAAACATGAAAAAATTGGTTCTAATTTTTTATATGTCTCCCATAAATAAAAGAGAGATTAGATATCCCTTACCGTTAGTCTTGAATCCATTTATATATATTATAAACTCCTGTATAATAAATATAAATTTTTTTAAACAATATTATATAAACAAAAATATTTATATTATACCCTATATTATTTACATTTGAAAATTTATTACCCATTTATTACCAATTCCTTAATAAAATAACATTTTGGGTAATAACAACTCTGTTTTTCATATATGTTTTGATTATGTATTTTGCATTCTATTACATTGATCATGGTCCCATAATATCCAGAATTATAATAGTTAAATAATTATCCTATTTATACATAAATTATAATTTTATGTTCAATAATGTAAGATGGTTTTGTGAAATGATCTACGTTTTGATCATGGAGACTGTAGGCCATACATACGCGTGAGTAACCGTTCCATTATGAAATGATCATTATAAAAAGAAGGTATGTAATATATTACCTTCCAAAAACTATAATAATATAATAAATAAAATATTATTTCTCCAAATACATTTATAAATATTATCCATGAAATTTGGAAATGAAGAGAGAGAGAGACTCACATCACTTCCTTAGTCTACACGCACATGAAAGATTATATCATCATTCAATAAATAAAATGGTAAGAAATAAAATGATATATTATATTTTAAGAAGGATAAATATTTCACTTATATCATAAATATTTCATTTACACCACATATATTCATTATATTTATCATTATTTTCTTCTATGTAAATCGTTTAGTAAAAACTGAATCACAGCACTTAACAATGCGATAGTTCTCCATATACACGAGCAACATTATTGTATCCAAAATGTTATGGAAATTAAAAGGTAATATATGATATAATTACTACATAATAATAATTATGTTATATATATCATATACATACCTTATATATATCATTATACCAAACCATGATAGGTGGTAATGGAAACACAAATGTCATCGGTTCGTGAGGTGGTAGTCCTCCACACACACAAATGATGATTTCATAATCCTCTGGATATAATAAAATAATATATTAGTTCATGAATAGAATATAAAAATATATAGGTATATTCATGATACTGATTTTATTATATAATCATGGATTATTAATAATTTAAGGATGTGGTGGAATAATTAAAATAAAAACACTTGTTAAAGAACATTACCTCTTATTCGGGTAACGTCCTTAGCATTGCGAAAAAATACATCATAAGATTGATTTACATAAAAAATATGGATTTAATGATTATAAGAGGGAAATTGGGACTAGATATATTCAGGTTATGGCTGAACCAATATGGGTTGATGGTGTGAAGAAGAGAGGAGAGTGGGTGGCCTTTTATAAGTGAGGTGTGTGTGACACTTGTGATTCTTTGAAATGATAAACGGTCACCAATGTTTTTATCATGATAAAAGGGTAAATAATATAGTGTTTTATAGAATTATAAATTATACGATATTAATATTTCAAGAAAATATATTTTTGAAATATTTTTAGGTCATTTTATCCCTTATCCTTTTAGTTTAACCCTCGATAAATCCATTTTTTACATTAACAACAATAATTAACTTTATCTATTTTCAAAATTGATTTAGAAAAAAAATATGATAAATTAATTGTATAATACAAGTCAGTATGATTCAAAATATTGCATTTTTTTAAAATATAATTCATATAATTTGCGACATTTAATTTTAAATTAATCCCACAAAAGGGATGAGAATACGAATTTTGAAAAAAAATTGTACAAAAGATTAAAAAATTTTAATATAAAAATTGAATATGATAATGATTCCAATGAAAAAAAGGATTAAAATATATATAATTTAGTGAATTTTAATTTAAAACCAATTTAAAATATAATTTATCTTTATAAATAATTCATATGATTAAGAATTTTTAATTAAAATTCTGTATTTTTCACTACTTATCAAAAAACATTCTTTTATTAAATTTTAAAAAATTAACCATATTATAATTTTGATACCATAACTTCAAAAATAAAATTTATGTTTTTAAAAATATTTTTTAAAATGTTTCAAAAATTATTTTTAAAGAGAATTCACAAAATGGGGACAAAAATGATTTTTTTAAAAATATAGTTTTAAGCATAACATGGGTTTATTATTATCTATTATCAAGAAAACCCATGAGATAAATACAAATCCATTGAAATAAAATATAATATATAAATTTCTGTATAATTATTTAAAAATATGTTTTGTTTAATTTATGAATGCAATACATTATTTTTTCTAAAAAAATTAGATATTTTTTCTATTTTCAAATGATTTTATTTACAAATTTAATTAATTGGCCACCAATGATTTAATTTTATAAACATATTTAAACAATATTTTTAATAATTTAGATAATATAAATAATAACTGCCATTCTAATGATAATGAGAAAATTATGATTTTAAATTATAATATTTTAAAAGTATTGCATGTTTCATTTCATCCAAGTGTTGCATGTAATGAATACTAATCTTAGTGTTATATATAAAAAATATATCAAAATGATTAAATTAATTTTAAATAAATATTTCAGAAAATCTCATGATTCCACATTCAACTCCCATTAAAATGAATTCCTCCCTCAAAATTCATCTTGGTTTTCATAGGTTTAACATTTTAAAATTCCTTTATTAAAACAAACATTTAAAAAGGATTAATAAAAAATCCCATTTAAAAAGTGAAATGGATATTCAAAATTCATCTTCAATAACACATACCAGGCTTCCAAGTAGGAAAACATAGGTCGTAATAGAAAAGATGGATATACAAGAGAAAAATAACACCCAATTATAAATGAAGGGTCATAAAGAACATGTCGAGATGAAATTAAACAACCAAAAACCAATAAAAAAAGTGGCACGAAAAAGATCATTGATATCATAAAAAATGACAATAAAAGGATAAATTTTTTGTTTATGATCTTATTCCTAATGTTGGATAATTAATTTTCCATCTCTACTGAGAATATATTAAAATGTACTTACGTGGTATATTTTTACTTCATTGGTACAATTTAATACTTTCGTTGTGACTTGATTTATTTCTACATCATATTTTAGTTAAAGAGATGATTTTTTCATGTTTGAAGCAAAAAATAATATCCATATGAGAATGATAATCCATTGTTTCTATTTCTAGTAAATAGAGATCAGTACTAGTAATAAAATATATATAAATATTCATATGGTAAATTAATATTTTAAAATATACAACCTTATCCAAAGTTCTACTTAAACCATTTTATAAATATTTAACCTTTTAAACCTTCCAAAAGATTGAAATCAAAAACTTTAGAAAGAATGTAATTAATGTTACAATACCAATATAACACTAATCCCCCAAAAAACACAATTTATCCCTTAATTATCACATACTAAACATTTGAATAGCTTTATCATTTATTCTATTAAAAAATGGTAATAACATGATTGACCACAAAATATTATTTAAAGAAATACATCCTTCCTTATTACTTTCATACCACCCAGATTATTTGATATCATACCTAAATCCAAAAAATTTATAAACACCATCAATGATAGTATAAACCAATTTTTCAAAAAATCATTAATTATTTCCAACATAATCATTAACATCCAATTTACATATTTAGATGCAACATCTCTTTATCCGAAAATTATTATCTCAATATCCAAAACATATTAATGGTTATCTTACATTATCAGAAATATCATTTTTCTAGTCCATCAGTAATACTTAACACATTCGTGAATGTAAATAAAGAAAAACCTAAAAAACTAACAAATATTATGATTCATATATCATAATAAGGAAATTCCAATACATTAACACATTAATTATCCAAACTTGTCCATAAGTTAATTATAGGCTTTATAAACGCATTTCTCAGTACCTCTTTCCTTTCATATGTCATTCATAGTCTCTTCATTTTCAACATCCAAACCATTACCCATAAAGAATCTCTTATTCTATTCATGTGATTTCCTCTTAGGAAATAAAATTTCTTAATACACATACATTATAAATTTAATACATTAAATAGTGGATGACACCTTAGGGAGACTATTATATTGATCTATTACATTAACCAAACCTTTTATTTTTTATTTTTAGTTATATTAATTTTGTACTTATTTTCTATACCAAAAACATATTCTTGTACCTCTAAGACATTTTATTGGGTTCCTATTTCCACATTCTTGACATGTATGAAACTTAATCTTATTTCTTCCATTGTCTCCACCAGTTGAACTCTAAATGGAATTTGTCCTTCTATTATTTGGTTAGTTTAAAAATTGGTTATGGTTCAAATTTATAATCATGTTTCATGATAACAATTTAGTCATAATGATAAAATTATTCATTCAAATCATCATCTGACTTAGTACCCCATCATAAAAGTTTCCACCACATTCAATGTTAATCCAGTTTATATTGGTTCCCACCATCAAATAAAAACAAAAATTCTAGTCTGAGAAATGATAATCATAATGAGAATCTAAATAATTATCAAAATCACTTATAGGATTTCTAAATAAAAATTCCTTATTTTTATTCTACGACACATTAGATTTATCCTAGTTCATTAGTTGTCATCATCTATTTAAATCCATTAATATAGTTCATAAAGAGTTTGAATATTTCTAATGAATATACCCTGGGAGTGCAAGCCTGGTGTTTAGTAATCCCAATTTTCATGTACAAGTTGAAAATTGAGTCTAGATAAATGTTTCCTTTTAAGAGTTATTACCCCAAGAAATCATTTTTATAGACCCACCTCAATTTATAGTATCCCGATAGGGATGTAATTTCTTAGCAACTGATTACTCAGTCCATTACCAAACATCTAGAACATTTTTATACACATTTAATCATCATTGTATTTATTATAATATATATCCCTAGACATATCTTCAGAAATATTTATTGGGATCTCACTAAAGTTTTTTCTTCCATGTTTCTAAATGTTTAGTAAACATTTCATCTGATACCACCAATAGTGACCCAGGATCATAATATATAGATATTTCATTTTTTAAATAAATATTTAAAACAAAACACAATCACATGACTGAGGAATGTAATAGTTTAGTGTATTTAGAGACTAGATACAATAAGTTCTATTTTTTAAAGATCTTATACATCTTCATTAAATATATTTCTCATTATTACACTTAACAAACATTACATAATGAAAACCATTCTTCTTAGTCATTGGAAATAAAACATAATAAAGGGTGAGATTAGATTCTTAGTAATGGTAAAAAAGGAAGATATATACTCAAAAAATAAACATTAGGTTATGGGAACATGAGAATAAAACGTGAAATCTATTCCCTTCATATCAAAGTCAATAACCTTGAGTGATGTCATAATGATTGGATGTTTAGAAGACATGAATCATAAGGAAATAAAGTAACATTATCCCGAAGATAATAAAATTTTAATAAGACATTGATTAATGGAATACACATTAGCTTAAAAAATTGTGAACATATATAAATATATACATGTTTACTAATAATGTTAGGGACATGAAATCATGATCTCACATAAACTTATGGACATGAAAACATGTCGACACATAATATTATAGATATAGAATATAGTTCTATACATAACATTATGGGCACATGAGTGTCATCCCTGTAGGTGAGGACTCCTTAAGTGCATCCAAGAGACCCGGGATCAAATCCAGGTGGGGGTTAATTTCCAGGTATTGTAGTAGGTACTGTAGCAGGTAATGTAGCAAGTCCTGTAGCAAGTCCTGTAGCAGGTACTGTAGAAGGACTATGCAGAACTGTAGCAGGTACTGTAGTGGACCTGTAGAAGACATTGTTTGGCAGTATAGTAGCCGGGAATATGCCCCCGTTTGGGCCTTCGGGCCACCATTTAGGTCCCCATGTCCTTTAAGGCCTTCAGGCCACCTAGGCCTTTGGGTCAGTAAGGCCTTCGGGCCACCTCAAGGCTTTCAGGCCACCTTTAGTGCAGATGAAAACCAGAAAAATGTTCCCTTTTAAGAGTTATTACCCCAAGAAATCATTATTATAGATCCACCTTAAATTATAGTATCCCGATAGGGATATACTTTCATAGAAACTTATTAATAAATCCATTACCAAACATCTAGAACATTTTCGTATACACTGAATCATCATTGGATTTATTATAATATATATCCTTAGACATATCTTCTGAAATATTTATTGGCATCTCACTAAAGTTTGGTCTTCTATGTTTCTAAATGTTTAGTAAACATTTCATCTGATACCACCTATGGTGACCCAGGCTCATCATATATAGATATTGCATTTTTTAAATAAATAATCAAAACAAAACACAAACACATGATTGAGGAATGTAATAGTTTAGTGTATTTAGAGACTAGATACAATATGTTCTATTTTTTTAAAGATATTATACATCTCCATTAAATATATTCATCATTATTACTCTTAACAAACATTACATACTGAAAACCATTCTTCTTAGAGATGGGAAATAAAACATAATAAAGGGTGAGATTATATTCTTAGTAATGGTAAACAAGGAAGATACAAACTCATAAAATATACATTAGGGTATGAGAAAATGAGAATAAAACTTGAAATACATTCCCTTCATATCAAAGATCATAAACTTGACTAATGGAAAAATGATTGAATGTTTATAAGACCTGAATCATAATGAAATAAAGTAACATTATCTCAAAGATAATAAAATTTTAATAAGACATTGATTAATAGAATACACATCAGCTTAAAAAAGTGTGAACATATATAAATATATACATGTTTACTAATAATTTAAGGGACATGAAATCATGATCTCACATAAACTTATGGACATGAAACTATGTCAACACATAATATTATAGATATAAAATATAGTTCTATGCATAACATTATGGGCACATGAGTGTCAGCCCAGTTGGTGAGGACTCATTAAGTGTATCCAAGAGACTTGGGATCAAATCCATGTGGGGGATAATTTCCAGGTATTGTAGTAGGTACTGTAGCAAGTACTGTAGTAGGGACTGTAGCAGGGCTCTGTAGAATTGTAGCAGGTACTGTAGCGGACCTGTAGCAGACACTTTTTGGCACTATATCAGCGGGTAATATGCCCGCGTTTGGGTCTTCGGGAAAGAAATTAGGCCCCCAAGTCTTTTAAGGCCTTCGGGCCACCCAGGCCTTTACGTCAGTAAGGCCATCGGGCCACCTCAAGGCATTCGGGCCACTTTTAGTGAAGGTGAAAACCAGAAAACCTACATAGAACAAGATTCAGAAGGAGGATGAGAAAGAATCCTTCACCATAGCAGTAGCTAAACGGATAGCAAGAATGAGAGGGTATGACACCTTCCAATAGGAGAAGCCTGTGCATGCACGGGAAAGCCTAGTTGAACATCTATGCAAAGGTGGAGAGATGATTTCACGATGAAGATGCTTAGGAGGAGTAGTTCCAAGTAGTTAGTTTGGGTTGCATGTAATATTTAAAGCCTACGGGAAATGAATTCCTATAAGGCCTATGGGCTATGTAATACTTTCACCTATGGGACTTGTAAAGTTCCACCTCACCTCTTGAATGGTGTATTATCAAATGTCAATAAAAACTAAAGGCCTTCGAGCCACTGGAGTAGGAGGATACATAACATTATGGATATGAAATACAAGTCTACACATAACACTATGAAAATTTAATTACGTTCATGCATAACATTGAAAGAATTTAATTATGTTCATTTATCACATTCTAAACATGTATTTATGATCACACAAAACATATTTACTCATTATTTATCTATATTTACTTAATTTATTGGTGGGAGATATTGGTCCCACATATCATATAATAAAAATTAGATATATGAGTTCCACATGATCATAAACATTCCTCATACCATATTCAATGAAATGAAATGAGTTTTATAAACATTTAATAATATCATAATCTATGAAAAATAGAAATGTTTCACAATAATTTAATCATTTCATCATAGCCTAAACTATGAAAAAATGATGGGGTTTCAAAATTAATTTGTCATTGTATAACCAATGGCAGAGAAATGGTTTCTATAATTATATTTTCATGATAAATGATTAAGAAAAATAATAAAAATGGTACCCTTGGTTCATATCCAAACAAATCATAATTTATGACAAAAAAAGTCATCTTATATGTACAATTATTTTGAAAGATCACATGGATTATTTAATAAGGAAAATTACTTCTCTTGAAAAGTTATTTTTTAAAATTAAAAATTTAGTAAACATTTTCAAGGTAATTATATATGATAATAACTTTTAAAACATATAATGAAATATATAAAAATAATTTAAAACATTTTAGGTGGAATATAATCATTTCACTTTGAAAAAAAACATTTAAAAAATTTTCAAAATCCTTCTTCATACATTGAAATCATTTATTTTAATTCTAAAAAATTATCTAATATTAATGATTTTTTTTTTCATTTAAACCAAAATTGAAAATAATTTTGAGAAAATTTTAATCATTGATAATTCTTGATAGTAAAAAATATTATTCTTGTTGATCATGTTAAAATAATGATTATTTTCCCCTTTTTGGTAATTGACTAATGGGAATTGTTTGGAAAATGAAATGAAGATTCCTTTCAAAAACATTTGAAATAATTATAGAAGGTTAAAAATGACTTTAATAATTTTAATATCATTTTGAAATATTTTTTAGAAAAAATTATTTTGAATGTAAAAGTGCTTTTGATCAAAGAGAAAAATAATGATGTTATTTCTTAAAAAAAATCTTATCAATTATTTTAAGTACCCAATAGTCAAAAAATGGTAGTATTACAAGATAATGTGTCCTTAATAAACATGGTATAATAAATTCCATTATAATTATTTCGAGTTATATAATAAAATTTCAAATATTGAGACTTAATCATAAACAATACTAATAAATTAAGAGATTTCAATATAAAATTGTAACCCTTTGGAAACATTTGAAACATAATCCCCATGAAAGAGTTACGCTCAAATTGATTTTTAGAAAAATAAATTTCAGGATAATTATCATAAAATATATTCATGGGTATAATATACAACACACATAATAAATAGGTGGTGAATATGGTATGTGTCACACAAAACAATTGAGATAAAATTCCCTAACATCTTGGGTATATTTCGAATCGTAATCCCTAATAAAGAAAAAAATAAAATAAAACATTAAATATCATGAAAATAATGAGATCTATTTTATAAAATGTAAAAGTGTGTGTATATCCAACTCAAATAATAAATTAGTGGTGAATTTTCATATTTATCTTTGAAATAAAAGAGAGATTAGAAATCCCTTACCTTAAGACTAGAATTATTTCATAAACATTCAAACCTCTTGTGTAAAGAATATAGTTTTATTATAAATATTTTATAGATTCATACATACATACATACATATATATATATATATATATTACATCATATAATATTTACACATGTATATTCTTTTCTCATTGATTACCAATTATGCTATGAAATCATGTTTTTGACAATAATCGCTTTGTTTTTTTTGAATACTTTTGGAGTTTATTTTCAGTCCTCATAATTTGATCATAGATACATCATATCTTGAATAATAGTCATGAAATAATTATAATATTTAATCATATATTATAATTTAAATACCTATAATGAACTATGGATTTGATAAATGAAGTATGTTATGACCATGGAGACAGTTGGTTGTATGTTCGAATGGGTAACATTTTTATTTTTAATGATTATTATGGAAAGGAGGAAGCTAATATATTAATATTAAAAAATGATAATAATATCATAAATAAAATATTAATAATTTAATATACTTATAAATATCATCTATTTGGTGTGGTGAGGAAAATAGATAGTCACATCACTTCCTAAAGGCGATGGTCTACACGTACACGAATGACAGAACCATATTTCAGAGAGTGAAAAGGAATGAAAGAAAATTATATATTACATTTATAAATAATATATATTTCATAAATATCATAAATATTTCAATTATATCACAAATATACATTAAAATTATCCTTATTATATTCCATGTAAATCATTTTTGTGAAAATTGATTCATATCTCTTCATATGAAGGTAGTCCGCCGCACACATGTGTGACATTATCATATCCAATATATAATGTAATTTAAACATATATCTAATAAATAAGGAATAAAATGGTATAATTATGTTATATATATATATATATATAATATAAACATTATATTCATCGTCATACCCAATTGTGAGAGGTGGAAATGACAAAACGAATGACATCAGTTCGCGAGGTGGTAGTGCACCATAAACATGAATAATGATTTTTAACACATTGATAGAAATGGATATACTTTTATTTCATTAAAATAAAAAAAACTCTTAGTAATTTTAAAAATATGAGTTTGTTATATCATAAGTTTTTAATAATAATTGAAGTAGGTGTAGGAAGAAGTGAAATCAAAATTCCTTTTGAAGAACATTAACTCTTTGCTTGGTAACTTCCATTGGTTTGGACCAAAATCCTTCCTAGGTTAGATTCATGTACCAAATAAGTCTTAAAATATGATATGAGGGAATTACAGAAGTTATTTGGTCAGTTTTTGGATGATAAAAAAGGATTTTATGGTGTGAAGAAGTTTTCAGTGGGGGTGTCCATTTATATGTGTGGTGAGTGTCATGATTGAACTTTATTGAAAAGATAAAGGTCTACCAACTTTTTCAACAATAAAAAGAAAAAAATGATTTAAAATATATCATTATAATTTATAGGGTTGAAATATGGGTTTAAAATATATTTTAGATAAGTCTTTATGTAACCTTAACACTTATCTTTTTATTTTAGCTCCCTAGTAAACACCTTTTTTCTCTTAAATGTGATAATTAGTTTTTTTTGGTTTTAACTATTATTTTTGGTAAAAAATTATGTTGAAACTATTAGATAATATATATTATTATAATTAATAATGAATAATTTATTTTTCAAACATAAATACATAGAAATTTAAAAATTGAATTTAAAATTAATCTCGCTAAAGTTACGAGAAATCGGACTTTCGAAGATAAAATGATCTAAAGTTAAAAGGGTTTTATATAAAAATTCAACTGGAAAATGATTATAGTTACCTATATTGGATAGAAATATTTATAATTTAACTAACTATAATTTAAAACTGATTTAAAATTTTATTTAACGCTATAAATAATTTAATAAAATAGTAGTTTTTAATTAAAATTTATTATTTATCAATATTCAACAATAAATTAATAATTTCAGAAAATTATCAATAATTTTCCCTTATATATTTTTGGAATGATGATTTAAAAAATTTAATATATTCTATAATATATATTTTTGAAATGATTCATTTTTTTAAATAACATGTGAAAAGGGTGAGAAAATTGTTTAAAAAAATATTCTTTTTAAGCATAATATTGGATTTATTATTATCTATCGTGTAAAAAACACATGGATATAATATTAAAAAATTGATTGAATATAATTTATAAATTTCATTAAAATCAATCACCAATGGTGGTATTTTAATTTGTTGAGGTAAAACATGTTTCTATTAATAAAAATAGTTTTTCAAAAAATACTTTCCTTTATTTTTAAAATAGTTTTTATTTTTATTTTTAAATAATTGGTTTTTAAATAATTCATTTTAAATACATGTTTAATCCACATTTTTTCATAATTTAGTTCATCTTATTAATACCCTATTTTCCAAAATTGTGGATAATACAATCATTTAAAATAATTTTATTTTAATCATGTAGATAGTTTTGTTTAAACTCAGTATCACATATAATGCTAGCTAAACTACGTGTCACATGTTACAAAAAATATAAAAATATTTAATTAGCATGATTTTTTAAAAAACTTCTTAGGGTGTTACATTTTATAATTTATTTATATTTTTATTTATTAAGATAACAAAATTTACTAAAATTCACCCTTAGCTATTTCCACCCAAAAATGTTAAATACATTTTTTCCCAAGATAAAGATGCATTTAATTTATAAAATAATTTTTACAAAAACAAAACTTATCCTATATATTAATAAACAATTATTAAATCAGAATAATACCTAAGGTTATGATGTGAAATTATGGTATGTTTAAGGGTTGGTTAAACCAATATTGAATTCGTGGTGATTTTCACTATCTTCTCCCAAAGTCCATTCCACATGAGCATCACTTGTTAATGTTTTTAAAGGTATTGGTCAATGATAGACCCCAATGATGACACCTCAAAACGAAGCTAAGTTAAATTAGATTTATAATGTATGATCCTACTAGTATTATCCATTAATCATTCATTTTTTATGAATTTCTTTAATTACCTGAATTGTTATAAAGAAAATTCCCCTTTTTGTTTAATTAAATACCTTATTATATAATATGGTTATAGAAAAAATGAACTTATTTGGTTTTATTATGTCATACTAGATTTAATTGACTGTTAATAATCATTACTGTTGATAATATAACTATTGAATAGTGGTCTTATGATTAGTATAAATATAGTCTTTTAACAAATCGAATTAACACACATAAATGAATTGGTGGTCATAACCCGTAGGATTGTACACTATGATTCCAATTTATCCTATATACCAAGGTAGATAGAATATATGGGCTTTTCCTTGAATAATACCAAGAATATATCCAACATCTTAATATTGAGAGAAACTGTTTATAGGAGAAGTTGATGCTCCTCGAGGTCATGATACAAACCATGTACACCAAACCACCCCATAAATGTCTCACATTTGCACACCTTACCCATAGAGAATTTTGTGGTGTATTGAAGGGATATGTATCAATACCATAACAATTTTGAGATTTATATTTTACATTAAATATGCTAAAGTTTATATTTTCTTCTTATCATTACTTTATAAATGATTTTTTATTCAATAAAACACAAATTGTATTTTTGGTTAATATTCAAATTTAATTAAGGACTTTATTTTAATGAATTAATTGATTTTTTTTAAAAAAAATAATTTATTAAGATATTATTGTTAAATTATTTTTAAAAAATATAAATGTTCAAATTCTTTTTTATGATGTTAAATGTGATTTTATAAGGGTTCGAACAATATTATGGTAAAAAAACATTTATTAATAAATGTATATTTTATTTTAAAATTGAAAATTAAGACATTTATAATTTTATTGTTAAAATAAATATATTTTTTGGAATTCTTACATAAAAAATATCCAATTTTTAATATTTTATAATTTTGTATGAAACTCGAATTTTTGGGCCAAAGTGATGAAATGTATAAATATAATATGTGTATTAAGTCTTCATAATGACCCAAAAGTGATGTAATAAAAAAAATAAATGGCATCCAAGACTAAATATATTTTTGAAATTTAAATTAATTAGTATTAATTTTTATTTAAATAATTATATAAATACTTTGTGAATCTTCTAAAACCATTAATATAATTTAAGGTTTTAAAATCATTTCGTTATGAGTATGACTCACTTAAACATAATAAATTGCATTATTTTATTATTTTTGGAACATGTACTTATAAAATAATAAAACCCACTTCCATTTTTCAGAAACCATTGTAAAAAATATGGTATTTTTTTTTGTTTTTGTAATTTTATTATATATTCTAAAACCTATGTTTGAAAAACAATAAAGAATTCTATATTCATTTCCTATATAAACTAACTTAGGATACCATTTTTCTTCACTCAAAATATTCTTATAATGTCCTTAATCATTCATTCCTTCTTGAGAGTCCTCTCGTAGTGTTGTCAAGATCTCAAGAAACCCATCCCAAGCATTTAGTGCCACACTCTCATGGTATTGGATCCTCCCATTCATCTATTTGTCAAATTTTAATTATTATCATATGCATTCCACATCCAATTAGTAATTTTTGGGTTTGTATTTACATTTCACTATTACATTTCAAATGATTACCAAAATTAAGATATAACCCTCTTTATATCGTCATGTTATTTTATTAATTTTTATGTGACATTGTTATGATGCTATATTTTCATTGTGATTCCCCCATGACAATGCAATTGTGTAGTGAATACCATACCCCTTTACTATAATGTGTGTCCACTTTAATAAACTTATACTTATTTGACATGGTAATTAAATGTATGTGTCCCACAGTCCATTTCCATGTAATAAAATATGACGATTAATGAATCCATGTTGTATAATCTGCATGCCACACTTAAGCATGGGAATGAAATGAAAGAGATGGGTGCATCCAGAATAATATGACACTCTAATTTATTGGGAAATATTTAGTCTCATAAGACTTCATATCAGGACATGGAGAGAACATTATTGATTTGTGGGACATTTTCGATCATGATGTTTTGGAATTTATCTATGACCTATGTTTATGATACAATGTTTTATTTTTTCCCCATATTTCCAATGTTACCTTAATGAGTATAAGCTATATCTTGTCTCATTTTTCATGTGTATGATCCCAACTCCTTTTATTCCCCATTGATATTCCTATTTTATAACATGTATTATTCTCTTACTTTTATGACATGTTTATTACCTACCTGGGATTTATAGGTCTCTCCTTTCTTATGTATGTCCCCAGGTTATCCCATGCAGTTTTATGTGCGATAATGTTAAGGAAGTTATCCATAAAGATAATTTTTTCCTGTATTAAATTGTTATGTAATGTATCAAATTCCAAAATACACTAGAATTATTTATACTATAGGGTTTATTATCTTTAATATTATGTAAGAAATCATGTATTAAAGTAAAATAAATACCATGATTGTTATAATTACTTCTCATCATTACCATTAATATAAAATAATTCTAATACCCATTCCATAAAATATATAAAATAATTGGATCTAATTTCAAACATTCATAATCACCAATGACTATAATTCTTAAAAATCATATTATTACAATATTCATTTAAAAATATTTTATAAACTGTTTTTGTACTTTTATTATGTGTTTTATAACATTAAATTCAACACACAAATTATTCAGAATGAAAATTATATTTATAAATGTCCATGCCATTGTATATGGGATATTAGCACAATGATTCATGTATCATTAGGGAATACCATTTAGGGGTGATAAAGATTTATATTATAGTATTTATGGGTTTATTTTATATTTTATTTTACTTAGATAATAAATATTATTTTAAATACTTGAGAAGTAACCCATAAAGAGGATTAATCAACCGCTTTATCAATGAATCTGATGTTATCAAGGGATGTATGGGAAGTGAGTAGAATATATAGTTTTGAGAGAGTATTTCATTTTCATATCTCATATATGATGGGATAAAACCCAAATATTTTCAAACAACATGACTATGAGGAAATGTTATTTATTGATTCAAGAATCATATGGTCTAGTGGAACTATAAGACATGCATACACCATAAATGTAAAAAATTATCATTTGAGAATTCCCATAGTCAATAAAATTAAAACTATTAATGTAATCATGTCAAGACCTTCTCCATATGTGCTTGTTCCATGACTACCCCAATCCCAAATCCAACTAGCAAGGGGCTGGTAACTAGAATCGAGTAGGAATATACCACAAATGGGAGGTATTTTACTAAGTCCATGTACACACACACACACACATCTATAAGACAAAAATGATGAAATTTAAATATCTAAGTAAATAAGCATGAATAACACTAAGATACCAAAAAAAGAGTATGAAGGTAGAAAACAGGAATGTAAATGGGCTAGAATACAAGCCTACCAACGAAAAGACACTACAAAAGTGAATGCATAAGTTACTAAAACTCATCAGTAGAAAAATATACCTGAAGGGTTAGTGTAGGACTACTATTAGAATCCAAATAAGTACTCCTCATAAACCTAATCTTTTTAAACACCACTTGTTCTAGTTTTACATTGTCCTCCATCAAAGCATCGATCATCTACATAAGACATGACACCTGCAAGAATATCCCGTGCTGGGGTTACTAAAACAATTCTTAGTAAGACACCATGAAATAAAAAATAAAATATATTACACATGAAATTACAAAGGAATACCTTGAAGGATGAAAAAAATGAAGACCACTAAATCACATCATAAAGGAACACCTTGAATGAGCCCCACTAAGGGAAACCACAAATGAACTCCAATAAGGAACACCACTTAGGAACACCATGAAGGAATACCACTACAGAACACCATGAAGGAACAACACTAATAATCACAATGATGGAACACCATAAAGGAAAACCACTAAGGAGAACCAATAAAGAACACAATTAAGGAACACCATGAATGAACATAGTGATGGTACACCATGTAGGAATACAATGAAGAGGAATACCATGAATGAATACCATAGTGGAACACTGTGAAGGAACTCCATTCAGAAACACTATGATGTAACATGAGTAAGGAACACCGTGAAGGAACACCACTAAGGAACAACATGAAGGAACACCATGAAAGAACACCAAAAAAGAACGCCATTAAGAAACACCATGAAGGAACCCCATGAAAGAATAATATAAAGGAACTCCAATATGGAACACTATAAATGAACACTACAAAGAATATCACATATAAATACATGAATTATACCACAATGAAATAAAAAAAGTATACCAAATAGAAATACAATAATTATACCACATAGAAATAGTATTGTCAGCTATCACAGGTATATTTCTGTACCCCATATACTAAGGTATCAAGGTATAATATTAACCAATCAAAAGGTAATGTGGTATGTCACTACTAATAACTGCAATAGGATTCTTCTCAAGGCATGATCTATCCAAGAGAACTCACTCCTTGAGTGATTTTATCCTCAGAGACTCTTGTGAAGAGGTCTTTCTAATTTAGAAACCACACAAAGAGAAATACACTGATCAAATATCATAATACACAGAGTGGGGATCCTTCTGAGAGGATAGAGACATCCCAATCCATGTTATCTCACAATGTAGTGGATCCTTCTTATAGAATACCAAAAAAACTATTGATATGATCCACCAAATAGAAGACTAACACCCTGCGCTTAGAGGTCACATAAATTCCCAAAAAACTCCATCTCAAGTGATAGATGGTCACTCCAGTCCTATGATGGACTCCATAACTCTATATGGGACTTGGTCTCCATAGGGGAAAACTATCTAGTGATATGGAAGCAATAACATAATAAACGCTCGATCAAAGAACCAAGGGAAAATATCCACCTATATTAGTCCAATCTGAAATCCCACCAATCCATCTTAAAAGTAACTCCACATAATAATGGTCCTAATTTTACAGATTGATCATTAAACAGACCTTATGTTCGAATGTTACAATCATTTTGGAGAAAAAGTATGACTCTGGTTCGGTCTAGGCCCAACCCAAATGCATGTGCCAACCCCTATCCCCCACACATGGCCAACCAAGTCACCTACTCTAGTCCCTACCCATTGGGCTACTCTATTAGCCCGGTTAGTCTAGCCTGACTAGAATGCATGTGCCAACCCCTATCCCCCACACGTGGCCAACCAAGTCACCTGCTCTGGTCAACATTACACCGCCGCGTTCAACGGAGATGGACACCTTATCCTCCAGATCCCCGACGACATACACCACTGTAAGCTCCCATGTGGTCCTGCCTAGACCTCATTTAGCATCCGCTGGTTTCCTCACTGGCAGTCTCGGCTTGCCACCTCACACTCTACCTAGAGTGGCCTCACTGGGACACACCATGCACTCACTGTCGGCGGCTCAACCAGGGGCCCACCTAGATTGGCTAGAGTAATCGATTCTATTGATGCCTTTACTAAACTAGCTAGTGCCTCCCCCTCTGGACACCACCGTGCACCACAATGCCTACTTTCTCACCTCCATGATGTCGTTGTGGCATTAGTTCTTCATTCTCGAGTTGCTACACCACAAATTATAGGCGCAACAATCATTCAATGATAAAAATCACGAAGACTGCGAAGAACATGGAGGTGGGAAAGAGAGAAAAAAACCCCAATGTATATATTTGGCATTTTTTCATGTCAAATTCGATTCATCCTTATTAGAGGGATCATGAAGAATGAATAAATCACACAGATCTAACCCCCATTTAAATTATCGCATGCATAACTCCCACCCCACAAGAGATCAAATCGCAGATCCACCTTTTCATGAGTTTTCCCACATTTATCATAATTTTTTTTAATGGGGATCAAATCACAACGAAACATCACCCTACCTAGTATTTGGATCGGTTTTTGATGGAGGTAATGCTGCATCATCATCATTCATCGATCCATAAAATTAGAGGTTCATCATTCTTGATCTGGAAACCCGTTGATGTTCGGTGGAGGACACCCATTCTTATTGCCTCAGAGGATTTATATGGTTATATAATAACCCTGGATTCTGGTAAATAGGAAAATTTAATAATAAAACCAACAATGTGTCAAGAATACAATTTATATTTAAATTATTTAAGGATGATTAAATACTTTTCAGGTTTTTCACCATAAGACCCACACCGACTAATGTTAAGTAGAGCATAGGAAAAACACCACCTTAAAAATTCAACAGTGGTATCATATTTCAAATATGAGTCACCTTTCATGAGTTATTAGAATTATAAAATAAAATTATTTTTATTTTATTATTTTATTTATGGTTATATTCGAAAACTATATGTCACAGTCAGTCTGCGCCTACCGTTGTTTGACATCACCTATGGTAAATCCACTGCTATGAACACAATGGTTACCTCATATTTATGATTTGCGAAAACTTTTAAGAGTTATTCTACTTTTATAGTAAAACCAAGTGCACATGATATTATAAAAATACCATTTTTCAATGAACTATTTTGGGCACATCGGTCTTTAAAATCATATTCCATATCAACACCTAGTCTCAATATTTTCTTAAAAATTTCTAAAAATAATTCTGGAAAATATGAGTTAATAAAATTGTCCACACCTTATACATTTACACCCCCAAAATAAAAACCAAGAGATACCCAAATAGATGAGGGTATTGAGCATGAATACGATCCTCCTGCTCCTATGTGTTGTCCTGGAGATTCCTATGCTACCACTGAACACACACTCTAGGAATCAATCAAAAACTATGAATCCTCCCATATCTCTCGAAACATTTATCATGAAAGCCTATTACATGACCACTAGATCCAAAATTGTCCACTTAGTTGAGTCATCCATTTTGTGGGTGAAATGATGCACCGAAGTATAGTTGATTCCCAAACACCCTCAACAATCCATTTCACAATCGAGATGTAAGGTGGTCATAATGATCTTAAAAATAATTTAAGAGACACTATAGAGTCGAACTATATCCTACACATTGAGGTGTCTCAAGATCTCTGATGATCTATACTCCCAGAATGCAAGGTAGTGGACCGACATGGTAAGTCAGTCAATAATCACTCATATGGTATCGTGTCCCTTGGGAATACATGGTAAACCTATAATGAAGTCCATTGATATCATATTCTACTTCCATTATGAAAAAAATGATGTGTTGATTGAAACCCACTAGAACATGGTGCTCGGTCATCACTTGCTGAGATGTGAGGAATTGATGGAAAAACTCTACAACTCGTTTCTTCATTCCCATCCACTGGAAAAAACTTTGGAATTATTGATACATCTTCTCCACACCTAGATGTACCGTTAAAGTGGAAATACAGAACTACCTAAAAATCTTGTAACACCCCAAGCTTCTATGGTACGCTTCTCTTTGAATAATGTGATAGCGTGTGTTGTACGCAACACTGAGTTCTAACACACCATAACCAATCAAACTAGCCATTATGAATAGTAATACCTACCTTTTGAAATTATATATACTTTATTTTACAAAATGGACTTCATTTTTGGATTAGGAATATCGAAATTAGCCTAGGGTTAAATTTTCGTACTTTTCGGATAACTTTTATATTTTGATGAATAGTGAAACTTACTAAATTTTAATTAAAAACAACTTTTTTAATCAAAATAATTAATATTGATAAATTATAAATTTGAGTGGTTTTAAAGTATATTTAGAATATATTTTTACCATTTAATTCAATGTTTGTCATTGGTGATAATTTCACAATTAAACCAGACATAAACAAGTGCCAATCTTTTGATAGTTATTATCTCTTAAAAACATGCTTTTTGTTTTAACAACGGGAATTAATTTTAAACTAATTTCATCCACTTATGTGTTTTGAATTTGGAAAAATGGATTCCATATTTGGAATCAGGATTTTCAAATTGTGTAAATAGGTAACTTTTATTTTTAGACATTTTGAATAATTACTTCGGTAAATATTTTATTTACCATGGTTAAAGGGTAAATCCGGTAAATAAGGGTTAAAAAATAATATTATAATAATAAAAAATTACCCTAAAACGTGTCCTAACCTTATTGGTTGATACATGGCCGACCATGGGAATCTTTGGGTCGATTTTGGGACCCCATGGAGCCACTTGTAGGTGATAGGAACACTTTATTTTAATTAAGTTAAAATGAATACAAAAATGACACAAGCATATATCTTTTAGAAAAACTCTTTTTACATAGGGTTATATATGTTGGATTTTTGACTATAAATATTAATTATAAATCTAAAAAGATTTCCTACATAATGATATTTTATTTATAATTTTTAGACATGAAATAAGTTAATTTATTTATGACACAATGATGATGCAGTAATTACCAGAATAGTGAAAAATTAAAATAATTGATATTATAAATACCCAAATAAATATAATTTTATACTTTTATTGAATTAAAATAATTTTCTACGTGAATATGACATATTAATATTGATTTAATTAATTTTTTTCAGAAGTAATAATTCATTTATGAGTTTCAAAAAAATCAACTATTGAATAGTGTCAAAATTGACATAAAAGAGTTTTATAAAACAAATATTATATTATTAATTCATATTAAATTTCTAAAAATATAAGGTTCGGCCAAGATACTTATATCATGATAGGTCTATCATTAATGGACCACTTTAGGGTCTCTTGGATGTATATGGTATGTTTATTAACCATATAATATAAAAATATAAAGAGACATTGTAAAAGTTAAACTAATTAACTAAGAGTTAATACTTAAAGATAAGGTTAATATAATGACCCAAAACTGTCTAAATTTTATTGTTTGAGTGTTGTGAGACCCATACCGACCTTAACCTTTAAATAATCAACTTTGGATCCATTAGAAACCGAATATGAATTTATTATAAATTAATATTTCTAGCTTTTCCAAAGGTTCCCCTCACCCCTCTTATAAAAGGGCACTCCTCCTTCTCATTTCTTCACACCTTCAATGCCTTTTGGTTCGGCCAAAATCTGACCAAATACTCTCCCAAATTCCCTCAATACAACCTAGAGGCCCTAGTTTGATCAGAAAGCCAACCTAAGGAGCCATTTTGATCAAATCAAAACGAATAACCTGAAGAAGAGATAATGATTTCACCACCCTTTTCCATGTTCCTTTCTTCTTCCACTTCTTCTTCCTTTGTTATGAACATTATAAAATAATAACTCCAGTATCATATATATACTGTGATGTTATTATAAATATGTTACAACCGTATTCAGTATTCTACCCATCCTTGGAATAACATACGTGCGTACGTACGGCTTACCGTCTCCACGTCGTGGTGTAATTGTTATTCAATAAATTAATATTTGGATGGTTATAATAATGATGTGTAATTCATGTAAATAATAAATATAACATAATAATTATTCTTTATATATGATATACTATCCAATTAGATATTATTTTAATATCAAAAGAATGATACTGTCGCTCGTGCGTACGTACGGACTACTGTCTCCACGAACGCGATGAGATTCATTCTCCATCGTGTCCATTCAAGTATAATTATCATTTGATGATTTAAAAATAGTATCTAAGGACTTGATATCATTCAAAATATGATTAAGATACAACCTATCGATGACAACCACAACTTAGGTAACAAAACATATAAAAGAAAACGAGTAAGTTAACACCCGAAACGACGATAATACTAAGATATTATTAACAATGAAATGTTAAAAGATCATATTTGATATCATATTGATGTATATGTTTTTTTTATAATTTAATAAAAGTTATTTCACCATTATACATGAGGTTAACCTACCCCCATCCAAGGAAAAGTACAAGGCAAGGGTTATTTCACAATCTCTTCATTATCTGAGGTTGTTTATACGTAATAATCTATTGGGATCTCTATATCATCCACATCCATGTTTCTTAAAAATGTATTTCAAAACATTTTTACTCTTTAAAATAATATGGTTTAAATTCATTTATACCCTTTTTTGAATTATTATAAGAGTTTAATAAAGGAATATTTCAGTCCTTTTCCAAACAAGGTGTTTTTTAACCTTTTCGACAGAATTATGGTAAGAATGTTTTTTTAACTTATACGGAAGGTGCGGTTATTTTCCGCCGTTATAAAATCATCAAAGCTTCCCTTACAAGATTATAAGAATATTTTCAAAGAAAATGTTTTATTTTATAAATATATGACTCTTAAATGATTTCAAAATAAAACGAGATATTTTCTCTAAAAAGAGTTTTGATTTCATCTATGTCAACATCCTTTGATAGATTTTACACTTATTTGAAGTTGATTTATTACAAAACAAAACTTCTATATTGTATTGAGGGTTTTGTGATATGTTTGACTATGGATGTGCTATTTTTATACCATTCATGGTTTATGGATGAATTATTTACATTTCGTATGCTAGTTTTAATACTAATGTTTATGTTATGTTTAAACCTTTTCATATGGGAATGCATTGGACTTAATAAGTGATAGGTGGAGCCCGCTATTGCTCCTCGATGCATCGGTAGGTCTCATGAGACAAACTAGTGTCTTGGCCCAAGGCCTTGACAAAATATTATTTGTAGTCTTGGCATGAGGCCTTGGTTATGTGGTTATGATATTCTGGCATTATGCATTCCATCATTATGAAAGTGGTTATTGATATTGCATGTGATTATTCGTTTAGTAGAATATCCATGTGAATAAATAAATGACATTATTTCATTTTATTTTTGACATACTATGTTGAAGTTCAAGATTAAAAGGCTTTTGTTTTAGTTATACATTGCCTTAAATGTTTATGCTTATTTATGAAAGATTCCGCTGTATTGCTTACCCTTACAGAGCGTTTGGGCTCACCCCTTTCTATGTTTTATTTTTCCCAGGATTCCAAGAAGTATATTGTGATTGATAAGAAGGCTTAAGAAAAGGGAATAATGGAATTCATAAAGGATTATTTATGTTGTTTTGTATGTTATGAAGTGTAATGTAACATTCATGTATGTAATCTCTTTTCCAAGACTGCTAAACTAATCGGTCCTTTGGGACTTGATTCCTTGTAATCATGCAAATGTATTAAAATAATGCACCGACTTTGGGTAACTGGGGTAGGGGCATTAGAGTTGGTATAAGAGGAATTTTAGAAATAACCTTGGAAACTAGATTTAGATTAAATCTGATTAGAGCACATAGCCATAAGATAGAATTTTAGGATTAATATAGAAGAACTTCCTAGAATTTTGGTAATGTGGAGATTTTGTGAGTTTTCTGAGCAATACATCCTTGTCTGGATACGAACAGGTAGAGGCGGATCTGGAAAAGATGTACCTAGGGGTAAAACACGAAAACACCGCTTTGAGCTGGACTCGAATGGGAACTGGTGCACGACAACGGGCCTTACTGTACTCTTGGTTACGACACTCCCGGGGGATATGCTTAGGGTAACTCTCATTTTCATTACAAATCATTATGAAGGGTTTTTGATTATATACTTCCTCAAAGTTTTTTTTATGACTATGGATTATATACATAAATAGTTCAATTTATGTTATGTGTTTTGCAAGTATGGAATTATGTATTTTGATTCTTAAACTGATCTAGTTTATGACATTGTTTAGAAATTCCGGCCAATAGAAGGAATGAGAACTCCAACAATATGCGTGATCCAAAGAGTAAGGAGGATCATATCTTTCATGGTCTTAATCCAGAATTTAGAATGGAAATAGTCTCCCACGTATTATCATCATATGAAGAAATAGTATCATGTGTTGATAAGATAGGTAAAGAATTCTCAGAGTCCTATGGCTTTGAAGGGAAGCCAAAGAAGGAAAGGATGGTAGAGAGAAGGACAGATAAAAGGAATAAGGTAAAGAAGGATTTTCTGATATGTGATAACAATGGGAAAAAACACCCTGGAAATTGCCTGAAAGGAATTGGAGTTTGTTATAAGGGTAGAGAAAAAGGGCACAAAGTGCGTGGCTGCAAGGGTAAGAAAATGGTTTCAAATGTACGATGCTTCATTTTCAAGGAGTTTGGACACTACGCGAACCTATGTCCCAGTCATCAGACTATGCCACAAATGATGCTATTGGACAATAATCAACTTATGATACTACCACAGATGAAGAGGAATTATTAGAGTTCTTATGTTGATTATTTCATTTGAGTGTTGTATCAACAATGTACTTTTTATAATAATTATGGAGTATATAAGGATTGTACTACAGTACTATTTCATTAAGGACTCGAGATTATGTGGAAAAAAGAAAAGTGACTCAATAGCAGGATAAATTTTTGGAAAATATATGGTTGAGAGAATGATAAACCATAATATAGTTCTGATACCGAGGTAGTGATTTTTTAATATTACATGATAGATTTGGATTAATTATATTGGATATTCTTGACTACCTTGAAACTGATTAATGATTTGTATATTCCATCATTGTTGGGGTTTAAAACATTTTTTGATTGAAGGAGTATATCTATTATTCTTTAAGGAATAAGGGATCATGAATGTAATCAATAAGGTTTTATGGTAATTCAGGATGTTGCAGTGTTTTAAAAGAATACATCATGAAGGTGTTCAAATGTTATTACACGAAAAAAGGATCATTATTTTGTTTACCTTCCATATAAATTTTAGGACTGAAGTATTTTGGATGGTTCTAGTTTGGATTATTTTGGATTTCCATAAAAGGACAACCCGGAGGTCGGGCGGCAATCCGTCGCGTCCGACAAGGCCGCGAGACTTGAACCCACAACCGAAGGGTGACAAGGGTGTATCACCTACCACTGACCCATGTGATGTTCAGGATTAAATAATGTAGTTTTTTTAAAAAAAGATCTGGTAGATGAATTATAAATTAGTTTTTTCGGAATTTTATACGAATAGGATAAATAGAATTTTTTTATGTTCTATTATCTTTTTGAGTGAAAAAAGAGTTTGTAGTAGAAATTAGTTAAAGGATGGAACTCTAATTGTCAAGAATATATTTTTCTTCTTCTCTTATTCTATGAATAAATTAATTCTTATACTTTATTTAAGGAATCCTAACACCAAAAATGTGTTATCCTAATACCCCATGTTTTGTTGAACCGATGATATTTCAAATCATCATAGATTGATGAATTTAAGGACCTCAATTTTACACTTGTTTGTTATTGATGACCAAAATAACTACCTATAAATATTTACATTTTTCCTCCAATTATATGTCTCTAATTTACACCAATGTTTTCCTAATTGATATCATAATTTGGTGGTGACCCTTTCATTTCTCTTTTCCTCATATTATGACTAAATTTTAGTAACCCAATTTCCGATGTGAGTTTTCCCACAGAGATATTTTCTTTTTTCAAAATTTTATTTTCGAAGAACAATTTCAAATTGCGAGGAAAAAATTTATTGAAGG
Organism: Viscum album; assembly: GCA_963277665.1. Lineage (NCBI taxonomy): Eukaryota > Viridiplantae > Streptophyta > Magnoliopsida > Santalales > Viscaceae > Viscum > Viscum album. The sequence goes on from OY728141.1 coordinate 347,837,699, forward strand.
AGGGGAGAATGTAACACCCCAAGCATCTGTGGTACACTTCTCTTTGAATAATGTGATAGCGTGTGTTGTACGCAACACCGAGTTCTAACACACCATAACCAATCAAACTAGCCGTTATGAATAGTAATACCTACTTTTTGAAATTATATATATTTTATTTTTCAAAATGGACTTCATTTTTTGATTCGGAATATTGAAATTAGATTAGGGTGAAATTTTGGTACTTTTCGGATAACTTTCATATTTTGATGAATAGTGAAAATTACTAAATTTTAATTAAAAACAACTTTTTTATCAAAATAAATAATATTGATAAATTATTAATTTGAGTAGTTTTAAAGTATATTTAGAATATATTTTTACCATTTAATTCAATGTTTTTCATTGGACATAATTTCACAATTAATCCAGACATAAACAAGTGCCAATCTTTTGATAGTTATTATCTCTTAAAAACACGCTTTTTTGTTTTAACAACGAGAATTAATTTTAAATTAATTTCTACCACTTATGTGTTTTGAATTTAGAAAAATGGATTCCATATTTTGAATCATTATGTTCAAATTGTGTAAATAGTTAACTTTTATTTTTATACATTTTGAATAATTATTTCGGTAAATATTTTATTTACCATGGTTAAAGGGTAAATCCGGTAAATAAGGGTTATAAAATAATATTATAATAATAAATAATTACCCTAAAACGTGTCCAAACCTTATTGGTTGATACATGGCCGACCATGGGCATCTTTGGGTCGATTTTGGGACCTCATGGATCCACTTGTAGGTGATAGGGACACTTTATTTTAATTAAGTTAAAAAGAATACAAAAATGACACAAGCATATATCTTTTAGTAAAATAATTTTTACATAGGGTTATATATGTTGGATTTTCGACTATAAATATTAATTAAAAATATAAAACGATTTACTACATAATTAGAGGTTATTTATAATTTTTATACATTAAATAATTTAATTTATTTATGACACAATGATGATGCAGTAATTACCATAATAGTGAAAAATTAAAATAATTGATATTATAAATACCCAAATAAATTTAATTTGAGACTTTTATTGAATTAAACTAATTTTATAAATTAATATGATATATTAGGATTGATTTAATTAACTGTTTTCGAAGTAATTATTCTGTTATAAGTTTCACAAAAATCAACTATTGAATAGTGTCAAAATTGACATAAAAGAGTTTGAAAAACAAATATTATATTAATAATTGATATTAAATTCCTAAAAATCTAATTTTCATCCAAGAGACTTATATAATGATAGGTGTATCATTTATGGACCACTTGGTGGTATCTTGGATGTATATGGTATGTTTATTAACCATATATTATAAAAATACAAAGAGACATTGTAAAAGTGAAACTAATTAACTAAGAGTTAATACTTAAAGATAAGGTTAATATAATGACCCAAACCTATCTAAATTATATTGGTTGAGTGGTTTTTGACCCATAACCACCATAAAATTTAAATAATAATCTTTGGAGCCATTAGAAACCTAATATGAATTTATTATAAATTAATATTTCTAGCTTTTCCAAAGGTTCCCCTCAGCCCTCTTATAAAAGGGCACTCCTCCATCTCATTTATTCACACCTTCAAAGCCTTTTGGTTCGGCCAACCTCTGACCAAATACTCTCCCAACTTCCCTCACTACAACCTAGAGGCCTTAGTTTGATCCTAAAGCCAACCTATAGATCCCTTTTGATCAAATCAAAATTAAGAACCCGAAGAAGAGGTAATGATTTCACCACCCTTTTCCATGTTCCTTTCTTCATCCACTTCTTCTTACTTTGTTATTAGCATTCTAAAATAATAACTCCAGTATCATATATATACTGTGATGTTATTATAAATATGGTACAACCATATTTAGTTTTATATCCATCCTTTTAATAACATACGTGCGTACGTACGACTTACCGTCTCCACGTCGTGGTGTAATTGTTATTCAATAAATTATTATTTGGATGGGTATAATAATGATGTGTAATTCATGTAAATAATAAATATAACATGGTAATGATTCTGTATATATGATATAATATCCAATTATATATTATTTTTATATCAAAATAATTATATTGTCGCTCGTGCGTACGTACAGACTACTGTCTCCATGAACGCGATGAGATTCATTCTCCATCGTATCCATTCAAGTATAATTATCATTTGATGATTTAAAAATAGTATCTAAGGACTTGATATAATTTTGAATATTATTAAGATACAACCTATCCATGAAAACCAAGACTTAGGTGACAAACCATATAAAAGAAAATGAGTAAGTTAACACCAGAAACGACGATAATACTAAGATATTATTAACAAGGAAATGTTAAAAGATCATATATGATATCATATTGATGTATATGATTCTTGTATAATATAATAACAATTATTTCACCATTATACAGGAGTTTAACCTACCACCATCCAAGTAAAAGTACAAGGTAAGGGTTATTTCACAATCTCTTCATTATCCGAGGTTGTTTATACGTAATAATCTACTAGGATCTCTTTATCATCCACATCCATGTTTCTTAAAAATGTATTTAAAAACATTTTTACTATTTAAAAGAATATGGGTTAATGTCATTTATACCCTTGTATGACTTTTTATAAGAGTTTTATAAAGGAATCTTTCTATCATTTTCCAAACAAGGTACTTTTTAACCTTTTCGACAGAATTAAGGTAAGAATGTTTTTTTAACTTATACGGTGGGTGAGGTTATTTTCCGCCGTTATAAAATCGTCAAAGCTTCCCGTACAAGCTTATAAGAATATTTTGAAATAAAATGTTTTATTTTAAAAATATATGAATCTTAAATTATTTCAAAATAAAAAGAGATATTTCTCTAAAAAGAGTTTTGATTTCATCTATGTCAACATCTTTTGATGGATTTTACTCTTATTTGAAGTTGATTTATTATGAAACAAAACTTCTATATTGTATTGAAGGTTTTGTGATATGTTTGACTATATATGTGTTATTTTTATACCATTCATGGTTTATGGATGAAGTATTTACATTGAGTATGCTAGTTTTAATACGAATGATTATGTTATGTTTAAACATTTTCGTATGGGAATTCATTGGACTTAATAAGTGACGGGTGGAGCCCGCTATAGCTCCTCGATGCATCGGTAGGTCCCATGAGACAAACTAGTGTCTTGCCACAAGGCCTTGACAAAATCTTATTTGTAGTCTTGGCATGAGGCCTTGGTTATGTGGTTATGATAGTCTGGCATTATGCATTCCATCATTATGAAAGTGGCTATTGATATTGCATGTGATTATTCGATTAGTAGAATATCCATGTGAATAAGTAAATGGAATTATTTCATTTTATTTCTTCCATACTATGTTTATGTTCAAGTTTAAAAGGATTTTGTTTATTTATACATTGCATTAAATGTTTATGCTTATTTATGAAAGTTTCCGCTGTATTTTTTACCCTTACAGAGAGATTGAGCTCACCCTTTTCTATGTTTTATTTTTCCCAGGATTCCAAGAAGTATATTGTGATTGATAAGAAGGGTTAATACAATGGAATAATAGAATTCATAAAGGATTATTTATGTTGTTCTTTATGTTATGATGTGTAATGTAACATTCATGTATGTAATCTATTTTCCAAGACTGCTAAACTAATCGGTCCTTTGGGACTTGATTCCTGGTAATCATGCCAATGTATTAAAATAATGCACCGACTCTGGGTAACTGGGGTCGGGGCGCTACAAATCTACTCCCATAATGCCCCTGGTATAGCAAACCTACTTTTCTTACATTAATTTTACATTATTTTAATGATAACCAAATTAAAATCATTATAGAAAGAGGATCCAATGGTTTAGTGTCTTGGGAAAATAATGGCCATACATAACTTTTACAACATTAACATAAAAATTTATTTAATTCCTTCTTCTCTATCTTCCTATCAAATCTTGTGTACTTCTTAGAAAACATAGTCTCTAAAGGATATAAATAAAAAGGAGGTAAGATAAAATCCTCTAAATGGGAAATATAAGAACATGAAACAATGTAACATGGGGTGAGAATTATCATAACATAATTTATATAATATTATGGAATGTGGCTATGCATAAAAATGAAACATCAGGTCTTAGTGGTTAACTACCAAAAAATAGTGGTGAACAAATATAGCATAATGTTTACACATCATTTCAATTTTACACATGAGATTAATCACTTTACCCAATGAATTGTTGCGATGTATAATTCCTGATGCACTCATCACATCAAAACATTCATATTGTGCTATATAATTTAGGGTGAAACTGTCACATCAATACATTTACATTATCATGCATGCCATATATAACATATATCAATCATGAACATAAATAACCCATGGAATGTAATGGGTTTAATATCATAATAATACATTCATATAAATTGGGTTCCCAAAAGAATTAGGGAATAACAAACTTGATACAAGAAACATCAACCTTGAGTGAGAAGTAGAAGGTGTGTTTTTGAAAGAAGTGTTCTTTTGGAAAATAATATGTTTGAAATAACCTCCAATATAATACATTAATATCATATAAAATTTAAAATAATGATAAAAAATTATTATTATTTCTATAGCCATACCGAAAATGGAGTCAAAGAGGGAGATCCCGAAGAAAGAAAGTAGGGTTTGAGAATTCCCCTTACATTGTATTTTAACACATTATTCACTTTAATGTCCGATATAATATAATTATATTCATTAATTAAAAATTAAAGAACATTTTATATAAAAATATTGTTCATTATAGTTTCATTATCCTCTTTTATGGGTCTTCAGATGAGTTAGAGAGTTTAAATTAATTGTTCGAAAGTGTTCATTTTCATAGTTTTCATGAACGGTTCACTTGTACACATGAATGGAAGTTCATGTAGAATATGGATAAACATATATAACTTATATTACATGTTATTAATGATCTTACATTATTTAATGTGATCCTTTAACTAATTTTTTATATACCACATTGATGAATCATTAGTTAAAATTTAATGATGATCATTTTTGGTTAATTTGGGTGGTTGTTTTGATCACAATGAACATATTTTGTTTTATCGTTTAATATCATGAAAAAAAGTTGTTTGAAAAACATAAAAGGGTTTACAAAATACATATTAAAATCGTTTTCAATCCATTTAATAGTTTATTGTTATCCTTGAGTTTGTTTAAGGAAAATGTTAGTGCATCGCCCACGATATTGGTAAATTAACACATCACGGGAAACGATTTCATTTTTATAAACAATGAGATAGGGGGGAGGAATGTTTGGGTAGTTACATTCCTCCCCCCTTCAAAATTCCACCCTCGAAATTTCATTTTACATAAAAAAGTGAGGGTACTTCCCCTTCATTTCAGCCTCTGCTTCCCATGTTGATTCTTCATAATTATTGTTACTCCACAATACATTGACATGGTGGGTTGTCTTGTTGTGTATAACCTTATCTCTCCAGTCAGAAATATTTACTTGCTCCACCTCATATGAGAGTTCATATTCCAAAAATACCACCCCCTGAATTTAGTATAGGTGAGGGATCTGGTATGTACTTCCTCAGGAGTGATATGTGAAACACATCATGAACTTAAGAAAAATTCGGTGGAATTTAAATCCGATAGGCCATAGCTCCTATGAGGTGAATAATTTTAAAGGGGACAATATACATTGGTCTTAGAAACCATTTATTTTAAAACTATATGACTCCCTTCCATGGCGATATATAAAGGAATAATTTACCTCCAATGTCACAATCCAAGTCCCAATGACGGTTTTCATCATTTTACTTTTTCCGACTCTGAGCAGATTTGATATGGTTATGGATTACTTAAACCTTATTTGTAATATCTCCCACAAGATCAGGCCCAAGTATCTTTATTTATCCAATTTATTCCTAACAAGATGGAGGTCTACATCGCTTTCCATAAAGAGATTCATATAGAGCCATCTGAATAATCGAGTGGAAGCAATTGTTGTATGAGAACTCAACCAATGGGAGATGTTGATCCCATTCACCTTTTAATTCTAAAGAGTAGGGTCTTATCATATAATCAAGAGTTTGAATGGACTGTACAGATTTTCCATTTGTTTGGGGGTGATAGGCATGTTGAAATTTAATTCAGTACTCAAATCATGTTGGAGACTCCTCCAAAATTTAGATGTGATCCTTGGATCATGATCAAATACTATGGATGGTGGAACCTGATGTAGTCACACCACTATATTCACATATATCTTTTTATATTTTTTAAGTGAGAGGTCTTCTTAAATAGGGATAATGTGGGACATCTAGGTGAGTCGGTCCACCATAACCCATATCACATTATTTCCCTTAGAAGTATTTAGGAGAACCTTGATAAATTCCAAAGTGACATTCTCCCATTTCCACATGTTTATAGGAAATGGTTTCACTAACCCTTTGTAATTTTTTCTCTATTATTTAACATGATGACTTATGAAGCACCTCAAGATATAATCAACAATTTATTTCATCATATTTTCCCACTAGAAGTGTTCTCATAAATCCCGATACATCTTGGTACTCCCAGGACAGATAGGGAATGTTGAGCTATGTGCTTTATCCAATAACTCCTTCTTTATCCCATGTGATTAAGGAACATAAAGACTTTTTCCAAAATAAATCACCCCATCATCAACGATATCAAACTCTTGAAGCTTCCTTGTATTAAACTTATTTTGTAGCTTCAAATCATCCCTTTGTGCCTCCTTAATCTTCTCTTGTATAGATTATTGTGAAATCATTTGGGCAAGATAGGATGTATTAAATTCAATTTTAATTAACAAATCAGTCTTTCGCATATCCATTAAGATAAGATATTTCTTAGTACAAAACAATGATAGAGTTTTAGGTTCTTTTATGCGTAGAGGATCGTCTACCTTGTTCACCTTGCGAGGATGATAGTGAATAAAGCAATAATAATATTTTATTAGCTCTAACCATAACCATTGACGCATGTTGAACTCCTTTTAGGTTAATATATAATTTAGGACCTTGTTATTGGTGTATATGTAACACTTATTACCATAGAGGTAGCACCGCCATATTTTCATGTAATAAAGCACAGCTGATAGCTCAAGATTATTCGTCGGGAGGTTCTACTCATGGATCTTCAACTTCCATGAGGTAGAGGCTATCACATTTTCATTTTTCATGAGTACACAACCCAAGATTTTCATTGAAAAATAATTTTTTATTAGTAAACATTATCCACACTTCATAAATTAGAGTAAAGGTGTAGTGATCATCCTTATATTTATCTCCATGAAGCTTCCCACACATTCTTCCATTCCAAAAAACTTTACCCCTTCCCATATTTACGTTGTTAGTGATCATGACAATCATGAGAATTTTGTCACCAAATGTCAGTAGTACCCCTCTAATTTATAAAAAAAATGTATTCTACGACACTAAAGGGAAAGTGAAATTGGTCAATCACCTTTCTTCGAAGGTTCCATAGATATTCCCTCACTTGTGATCACATGTCCCTATAACGTGACTTCTTTCATCCAAAAGTAAGAATTATTGAACTTTGTGTAAAACATTTCCTTTCTCAATGTCTCCAACACAAGTCATAGATGTTCTTCATATTCCAACATTCTATTTGAGTAGATAATAATATCATAGATAAACCATACCAAACATTTTATGAGGTATTTTCTAAAGACTCTATTCATAAATCAACGATAATTTCAGGGGAATTAGTAAGTCTGAAGGGTATCACCGGAAACACATATTGACCACACCTAGTACAAAAGACTATCTTTAGAATATCTTCCTTCTTAAACTTTTTCTGATGATATCCAAAACAAATGTTCACTTTGGAAATGTACTTAGCTTCTCATAGTATATCTAATAAGTCATCAATCCATGGGAGATGATACTTTTTCTTTATGGTATTATTGTTGAGTTCTTGATAATGGATACACAACCGCATTTATCCATCCTTCTGCTTCACAAAGAGTACTGACACACCCCAAGGTGATACACTAGGGTGTCTGAAACCTTTGTCCAGACTCTATTGTAGATGTTTTCTTTAACTCCTCCAGTTTGATAAGACCCATATTATAGGGACACTTTGAGATTGTATTAGCTCTCTTTATGAGTTCTACGGAGAAATGTACCTAACGATCTGGGGGAATTCTAGGTAACTCTTTGAAAAAACATCACCATATTCCCTCACGATGGGAATTTACACTATGTTGACAGTTTCCCTTGAATCAAAAATTTGAGTGACGTATGCCTATTTATAGGGAATCAACACCCACATAGTTGAAGGATTTTTGAATGGATATTGATGATCTTTATTGAATTTGTATAGAAGAATGGGATGGTCAGAAATATGTAAAGCTGTTTTTTTTCAACAGTTGATATGTTCTCTATATTATTATGGCCAATATATTAACATTATAGCATGGAAATCCACCATGTGAAGAATTATGAGATTCACTAGAATAATCTTCCCACATACGCCAATATGAAAAGAGTCCAACACTAGGGTTACAATGATTGGACCACTTAGTATTTTTGCTGATAACTGTACGTTAAGGTTTTAAGGATTCGATTCTATAGTTCTAGATAAACATCAAAGATATAAAAGAATGCATAGAAACAGAATTAAATAATACATTTTCTATTATTCGGGGGTAAGAATTGTACCTAGTACAACTTCATTTTCTTTATAAAATTTCAAAGTAGTGATTAAATAAGCCTTCTCTTGTTCCATTAGATTTACTGGCTACTGAAGCTGATTACCCTCGAGGGCTCGAGGTTTAGTGATCATCCTTAACATCATCTCCATTGTGATATAATATCAAAAACATTATTCATAACTCTCAATGTTTCGAATTGTAAGAGCCTTTAGAAGGTATTATTTTAACCCACCAATGAATATATCAATTTTTTTATCATTGACGATAAAAAACCCAAATTTTACCTTGAAAGACTTGTGAAATTCACTTCATAGGATGTGATAGATTATCCTTCCTTTTTCTTTATTTATATTAATTATCTCTCCATCTTAATATGAAGAGTTCGTGGGAAATACTTATTATGAAACATTATTTTAATGCCTTCCCATTCCATCTCATAAATTTCTTCTATGAGGATGGTTTTCTTAATCGAATCCCACCACAGGTCTACCACTCTATCAAGATGATAAATGAGCAGAGTCACCTTCTCCATCTCAAAACCTTGAAGAACAAAAACTATTTCTTCTCTCAAATTGACCAAATATTCCTCAACTAGTGGATCAGAAGATCCACTAAATATCTGTGGTCATTTCCCCATAAAACACTTGATATCCAGTTTATCCCTCATAGGTGAAGTAGGATGTTCCACTTTATTTAGGTTATTATTCGTAACATGAAACAACTAGTTAAGCATCCCCATATAGTTTTGAACTCCAACTACCAAATCATTGGGGATGTCATTTTGGAAATCAGTACATTATTCTTCGTAGGGGTTATTGGCCCTGTTTCTCTGGGATCCCACAATTTTCTAAAATAGAAAAGGATAGAAGAAAATAGAGGTCAACAAGCCATGAATATATAAGTTATTCCATTTTTTAATTAACACTAAAATCATATATTGTGGGATCAATATTTTATGCAAAGATTATTGTGTGATTATTTTTATTTAGTCTCATACTAGAGGTTTTCTCTTGTGTTCACTAATTGTAGTTCCCAAATTAATTCAACCTTCCCTCTGATACCAACTATAGAAACTTGAATTTTCTTAAATAACATTTATATCATTTTAAAGATAATCAATATAAAATCATTACTCAAATAAGATTCAATGTTTTAGTGTCTTGGTAAATCTTGGACTATACATAAATTTTACAACATAAAGATAGAAATATATTTAATTCATACTTCTCTATATTCTTTTTGGACCCGGTGTACCCCAGAGTACATGTAGTCACCTAAGGATATAAATCAAAAGGGCATGAGATAGAATCCCAATAAGAGGAAATATGAGAATGTGAAACAATATAACATGGGGTTAGAGTAATCATAACATTATTTATATAATAGCATGGAATATGGAAATGCATAAAAATGAAACATAATGTTTTGTGGTTAAATACCAAACATCATTGTGAACAAATATAGAATCTTGTTCACGCATCATTTCACTTTAATTGATGATAATCATCACTCCACCCAATCCATTAGAGTACTATATAGTCCAGGGTGCACCCATCACATCAAAAAATTCATATTGCGCAATATAAATCTAGGTGCACCCATAATATAATAATATTTTCATTATCTTGCATGCCACATAGAAAATATATAAATCATGAACATAAATAACACATGTAATGGAATGGGTTTCTGTTAATAAGAATGCATTCATAAATTTTGGTATCCTAAAAGTAAGTGAGAATAATATACTTGAATCAAGAACCATCAACCTTGAGTGAGAAGTAAAAGGTGTGTTTTTGAAAGAAGAGTAGTTTTAGAAAACCCTGAGACTGACATATACAAAAGTATAAAACATTTTAATTCCATAAAAGGTATGATAATGATAAAAAAAATATTTTAAGGAGTAACCATACAGAAAATGTAGTCATAGAGGGAGAACCCGAAGAATGAAATTTGGGATTGAGAATTGACATTACCTTGTATCTTAATGATTTAGTCACATTAATATCTTATAAAATGACATTATATTAATTAATTAATAGTACTAGAACCATTTATACATGAATATGGTTCATTATGGTTTCATTAAGTCATTTATCGGGTCTTTGGATGAGTTATAGAGTTTAAATTTATTGTTCGGGAGTGTTCTTTTTCGTAGTTTTCTTGAATGATTCATGTGTACACATGAGTGGAAGTTCTTGTAGAATGTGGATAAATATAAAAAACGGATATTACCTATTATTAATGATCTTCCTAGAGTTTAAATGATCTTGAAATGAATTATGTTATACAACATGTGAATAAATCACTAGTAAAAATTTAATGATGATCATTTTAGGTTAATTTGGGTGGTTTTTGGATCCCAATGAACATGTTTTGTTTTATCATTTTGTATTATGAATAAAAGTGGTTTTCAATACATAAAAGGGATTACAGAATAAATATTAAAATCTTTTTTCAACCATTTAATGGTATCATTGACAAACTTGAAGGATTTGAAGGAAAATGTATGGCATCGCCCCTGATGTAGGTAAATTAACACATCACGAGCAACAATTTAATTTTTATAGAACAATAGAGAGAGGGAGGATTATAGTAAATAATCTTCTACTAACATGATATAATACGAATATATCAATAATAATTGAGTTATCATGAAATTTGGATAAGAGGAGTTTATGATAAGAGAAGAAAATGAATGAAATTTGAAAGGAAATTGAACGAAAAGAGAGAAATTACCTCTTGAATATATCTTCATTGAGAGCCTCTATAGGGATAAGGTTTCAGTATTTTTATCAGAGCAAGGGATGATAGAAGTGGGGTAGGGGACAGGGAATATTTTTTGTTATAATTTTAATTGGGCATGAATCTTGAGAGGTGTGAATAAATGAGGGTGTGAGGGGTCGTATTTATTGCGGAGGGGAGGAGAGCCTTCTTAATATTTTAAACATTAGTTTATAATTTTTCTATAAGACAAGAAATACTAATGATTCAATGACCATGAATAGTAATATTTTCATGTGAGATTTAAATTTGGGTTCTTACATCAATCATGATGTTAGGAATAGTGGATTTAAATTATAATGTATTTATACAGTTAATTAATGTATTTTACTATTCACAAAAATCATGTATTTATAAAATATCTCCAAAATTAACCCTAACAATTTCTTGATAAGTTGAATAGAAAAATGAACACCATGTATGAAAATAATTCTCTAAATATGATTAATTAAATTTTTAATTAAAATAATAATTTACTTGAAAAATACAAGTATTAAAATTAAAAAAGCATTTATAACACTTTGAAAAAATTATTTAGGTATTATAAAAATATAATATAATCATAAAAAATAAATTTAATAGTTTATGAATAAATTTTTGGAAAATAAATTTTGTAAAATATATTTAAATAAATAATTAAATATTCCTGACTTACAAAAATACCAACACTATAATATAATTTTACCATTTTCCACTTATAGGATGGATACATTTTATTTATACTATCAGCGGTAAGGTCACTATTCACATGGTTGATTTATTTTTCATAAGGGTCATATTACTATTCATAAGGGTAACATTACTATTAATAATGGTATGTTACTTTTCAACAAAAAATTAGTTTTCCTTATCATACTCTAAATATCTTACTGATTGCAATCATGTATGTCAGATTAATAAAATTAAAAACACCGAAGTGAGAAATTTTTTTATAAAGTTCACATAGTAGTTCATTTAATAATGATGTCGCACTATGTTTCCTAATATGATTTTATGTGATTAATATGTTACTACAAGAAGGGAGAATTTCTATTCATAAATGTTTTAGTCATTTCAACTAATATTACTTTCTGTCCTCTAAAATGAACGATGTGCTCCCCACCGTTCAAATATCCATCAAGGGAATTCCTAAGGGAAGTATGAACATGTAAAGTTTCACAGTCAATATCTTCGAGTTTTGTCTCCCTGACTCACTATAAGAGTAGAGGAGAGACAACCATTGACTATAGGTAATCTACACCATCTCCATCAAAAAAGGATAACTGTAACGAGGCCTAATGATTTGATGACTCATTTAGCAACTAAAAATTAGATATCCTATATATAATATATATCACCAAGTTCCCCTTACCTAGAGTACAAAAAATCTCAAAGTCATAATCTTGGATAAAATATATACATCGTCATTATCCTAAAATTTTATAGATCTACATCAACTCCTCCACCACTGCAAGAAACTAAGGAATCATAATGCCCACTTTATTGAGGGATAGGCTACCCAATTGATGAAAAATTATCTACACCCCTTTGTGTGAGTCCATTATCTTCTTCCTGAGTTATTCTTACCAACAAGGAAAACCTCATTCCACAACTGCAAACACACCACATTCTTCACCTAAAACAGTCCATATGATAATGAATTATAGGTAACCAGTTTATACCAAGATTGAAATCATAAGGCCTTGATGCTGCTACCAAGAGATCCCAAATGAAGCTTTTGCCTCTAAGAGTTAGGGTACACATTCAACAGCAGTGTATGATCATTGGGTCTCCTTAAATTGGAGTCACCAAGTGTGAGGGTCGTGTCAACAGTTCAACCAGAGACTCTGAGATTGAACAAGATTTGTGGGAAAAAATAATAACTACTACTTATGTATATCAATACTAAATATTAAGTATAATAGGCACAAATAGTATTCTGAATCATTTCTGGAGACCCTTGGTAATAATCCTCAACCAAATGAAATTTTACACCTTCCCTTTCCTCTAGCTCCCTGAGCCTAGTGCGGACCACCCTAGGGTGTTGGTGGTAATAAGATGAAATGTCTACCACCTCCTACTACTCTCCCATTTCCTCTACAATGTCTTCCACCATGTGGATCTCTCTGTTCCTTTTTTCCCTCTGATGAATATCACTTGATATATCTATTTAGGAAAGGAAAACAAAAAAATAATGTTTTTCTCTAGAACCATAGTGTAGGAAGAAATGCACAAAGAGATAATAATTTATCATATGTCCCTACATAGACCTAGATCAATGGTCTGATCCATAAAGTATTGGTCATGTACCACATCCATCAAGTACCTAGAAATGTGGTTATACCTCAATGAATACACATATACTGACATGATGTCCTATCAGAGATATAGAATTTCCTGGAAATTTAAAACCCTTAGTTTATATGGTGATAACTCCTCTCTAAAAAGGTTATAAAACTCTATCAATGAAATACTCACATCATCACAAGATCGGGTATCCAAAACCCACCATCGCCTTACTAAGAAATGTAAAAGGCTCATAGTTTGGGAAAACATATAATCTAATAGTGTATTGACTAGATAGAAAAATTGGATCACTTCCTCTACTAGTCCCCAGCTGCCTGTGTGTCAGGCTCACCTTAGAAATTGATAGGTCTCTATTGCAAAAACTCATGAGGCACACTCATCATACGCTGCTCCTCTGTTGGAACGATTGGTACCATGTGTTGCTCTACATGTGGTGGTATAGTTGGCGCACCACATGGAGGTGATACCTTCTATACAAATCCTTGTACTAATTTCTCATCACCATGAAAACCATCCTCATGATTACACGATTGAATCATGGTTGGATGTCTATGTGGAGACATCTTAATGTAAGACAAGATATTCCACGATCAATAGAGTATACCTAGTGAGCTGACTACAGAAGGATACAAGAACACGCCCAAATCCTATATGATGCATGTACCATTATTTTTATTAGAAACCAGTGTTTTAATGTACCATGTTGAGATTTAGAATTGAAATCCCAAGTGTATGAATATGTTGGCCACCAAAACAACACATGATTCCATGCTATGAAATATGAACACGAAACACGTAACACAATTTCCCCAAACCAAAATCACATACTCATAGTCCTTTAGGAATAACTGTACTGCAATGATACCACTTTTTGATGGCCTTTACCTCAAAGGAGGATGTAGGAGAACTGTTTGAAGCTAAACATGTACACCTTGTAAACCCAATCTATCTAAACCCCACCAGGACATAGTCCACCTAGGACTCCGTCAAAGTGCCGGTCATCTGCATGAGACACGACACCTGAAAGAAAAGCTCATGCATGGTTGAGTAAAATAATAACCAGTAGGAAACCCCAAAACGAAAAAGACATATACTACATATGAAATTAAAAAGGAATATCATAAATTAATACAACAATGGAAGTCCAATAAAGGACATCATGAAGGAAGACCACGAAGGAACACCAGTATGGAACTCCATGATGGAACACAACTAAGGAACACCATGAAGGAACACCACTAAGGAACACTATGAAAGAACACCACGAAGGAACCCCACTAAAGAACAACATGAAGAAACACCCTGAAGTAACAACACTAAGGAACACCATGAATGAGAACCATGAAGGAAACCCTTGAAGGTACACCATGAAATAACACCACAAAGGAACCCCACAAAGAGGAACACCATGAAGGAATGCTATGAAGGAACACCATGATGGAACCCCACTAAAGAACACCAGAAAAGAACACCACAAAGGAACACCATGAAGGAATTCCACTAAAGAACACCATGAAGGAACACCATGAAGGAAGACCATGAGGGAACACCATGAAGGAACTCCACTAATGAACACTGCGAAAGAACCCCATGAAGGAATTCCACAAAGGAAGTCCACTATGGAACACAATGAAGGAACACCATAAAATATACAATATGGAAATATATGAAGTATACCAAACAATAATAAAAGAAGTATACAACCCAAAAATACATGAATTATACAACACAAAAATTGTATAGTCAGCTGATATAGGTATCTGTCTATAACACATATACCAAGGATATAAAAGTATACTCATGACTAGAAAAAATATAAATAGATAAGTCACAAATATTCACCTATATAGTGTAAAGAACAAGATATTACATGTAATTTTTTTAATTAAATTATATTTTTACGAGTCTGCATAAATTTATGGAACAAGCTTATGAGGCCCAGATAACCGAAAATAGATTTTTTAACTCTTTTTAAGGTATGATCAGTAAAATGTAGAGTGGGGATTTTTGACTTCTAAACTAGTTCTTAGATTAAAAATATAAGGACACTGTTGGATTCCCTGTGCTGAGATTTTCTTAAGTGAAGCGTAACATTGAACATCAAGTGTCGGGTGAAAAAGTAAATTTTTGGACTTAAAAAAAATAATAAACTTACTCCAAAGCTATTTTATTATCTTCTTGAAACAGGCGAGTGATGGTGGTGGGACCGCAGTGCACGTCAGACATTAAATAAGAGGCTTTTAATGTCTTGAACCTATTTTTTTATTGGTTTTGTAACGAAATTTCTTATGTGTTTAATTGACTCATTAATTATAGTTAATTAATGAATCATAATATTAAACACAATATGGGAGACTATTATCTTTTTTAAACAAATTTACGGCATGGGATTTGGGGATCGATATGAGGAATATTTTATGAAACGCAGGCGGAAACCTACTCCAACAGAGAATGAGGAATGAACGAACTAAGATGAATACCCCTTTGAATGTGGGTTCATCTTCCTCATCTGCAAAATCTTCCAATGTTTTCAAGTATAGGTTTGTATTGATTTATTTCTAATAGTTTTATGAATTAATATACCATTGATGATGATAAATTATTTCCATGTAATAATGCTAACATGGAGGGAACATGCAGAATTAACATGGCCCAAACCCTCTATTGAACTTGCATTGTTTGAGTCCTTCATAGACAACTGAACAATATAGGGAAAAGATGAAACTAGGTTACATGCAATGATGGAAATGTCCTAGGAGTCCTATATGTGTAGTTGGAAAAGAAAATGGACATTTATAGCTTCACTGGAGGCCCACGGTAGCTCTACCGGCACAGCAGTGCTAGTCGCTGGAGGAGGCGGTGGCTGGCTCTTGCCTGCCATGAGGTGAAGCAGAACCCAAGGGCACCACAATGGACCAAGGGGGCAGCCGACATTTGTCAGATGCATTGATGGCGGTAGCGTACCGAAGCAGCGTTTCGCTGGGGAGGGCCACGACTCCGAACAGTAGAGGAGGGTGGACCCACACCCACAGGTTTGCTATTGACTAATCCATGCCAGAAATATTGGTGGAGTGGTGCCAGCTAGCTCCAATAAAGGTGGAACCTGAACACACTTAGTCTGTTTGGGTGTGCCGAGCTGGATAGCCTCGCCCAGACAGCAGGTCAGGTTGGGCCAATCCCGCGCCTCGACGGGCCATTCTTAGAAGGCCGGACCATGCCTAGCAAGATAGGGATGAGCCTGGATGGTTTGGGCTGGGCCCATTGAACCGTGTTGGGTTTGTGTGACTGGGTCAGACCCGACCATGACCCATTTTGGCCTAGTTTCTCTTAAAGGGTCCTATCTGCTAAACCAAACGTTCGTTTGAAAAACTATCTGCAGAGAAGGAGGCCTAAGGATGAGGCAGTAATTTTGAGATACTCCAATTAGGTTTTGGATAAATTTTTTGTATGGATGGGTTGGATGAGACCCATATCATGTCGTTCCCCTGACACTAAAATTCCAATAAATTAAAAACCAAATATCCTATTGATGTTTCATATTTTTCATTGGAACCCTTATGATTTTGAGATTCATTGTGTTACTTATTTGTTGGACATCATGGAAGTTGAGGTATGATTAATGGATTCAGGGGAAGATCCTCCTAGAATCAAGCGTGCTTAGTGCAGTAATAAAGTGGCTGGCTATGAATTAATGAAGGAATATTGATCCTTTATGTGTCTTCACATAACTATACACCATGGGCGAGAACTTAGCGATCATTCATGGGTTTTCACTTAGAAATCATCTATGGTTTGGAACTTAGCGATCCTCCATGGGTCAGCACTTAGGGGTCCTCTGTGGGTCAGCACATAGCGATCCTCCATGGGTCAGCACCTAGCAATATTCTGTGGGCCAGCACCTAGGGATCCTCTCTGGGTTAGCACTTAATGATCCTCTATGGTTCAACACATTAAAATACCATGTGTGTCTGCACCTAGTTATTCTCTGTGGGTCAGCACCAAGCGATCCTTTGGGGGTTAGTACATAATGACCTTCTGTGGTTCTACAAAAAAAGCCTCTCTACAGAATAATATGTTCTATCTTTATGACTAATCATCTTTATTATTGTTATTTAAGTTGTATACATTGTTGTATTCGAGCCTTTTACGTTGTGCTTTGTGATTGATATCATGATTTGTGGTTTTTTATGTTGAATTTTGAGAGACCTTAAGAGGGTATTAGGCTCTCTAATTATATTTTTATACTCACCCCTGCATGTGCCTTACTCGAACCTTGTTGTGTCTAGTGCAGATGATAGGAATATTTGACCGAGACATGGGAACCTAGACTGAATGGTGTATGGAGGTGACTGGTTGGCATGGTGGGCCACAGAGACAAGTTATACCTACCCTTTAGGTAGGATCCTTGGCGAATGACCTCAGGAGCTTTTCTTCCTTTTTTTGTACTTTGATTCTAGTTGGGCTTATATACTGGCTCCCTTACATTTATTACTTACTTTTAATTTAATTAGATACACTATGTGGTTTGATTTTTTTGTGTACCTATTCTCCGTGGGTATGGTTTTTGAGGCAATTCCATCCCATTTTAGGGATATTCCTTTCAGGTGCTAGTCTCCAACCCCTGGCCTATGGAAGGCGGGCTTTGGGAAGTCACAAAATGACTCTTGTGGGATGGGTCATGACAATGGGTTATCAGAGGATGGTCATTTCTACCAGAGAACTAAATCTATGATATTTTTAAAAGAGTAATAGTGTTATGTTTCTCGAGTTCGTATTTCAGTCTCGAGAGTCCAGTGTTGGTGTGACGACCAACGTATCCATGCATTAGAACCCTAAATTTTGATTTCCAACTCAGTACATGAAAACAATGATTGCCTGTATTTTGGAAAAAAAATTTCTTATGATCTCTTTTTATTTATCTCACTAGGTATAACTTATTTACAGTGGCAGAAATATTTCTTATAGGATGAAGCTTCATAGAAATCCAACCCAGATTCCATTAAGAGTTCATGATGATGGAAAACTGAGTGATGAAGCTTTGGTGCTAGGCCCTCTTATGGTGATGGAACATTTGGGTGGTGTACTAGTAGCACCACTAACAATAGGTTTGAAGTTTCTACCAACCACACCAGCAGACAGTGCATGCCTACATAGCAAGCTACATGGGTTATAGCTTTAGATCCCTCCAAGGTTTCGAGGTGAGATAGATTCCCAGGTAGGTGAGTTCTGGGTGGAGGCCGTGGCACAGGTTTTCCGCTTGGTTGAGACCCCAGCAGAGCATATGGTGATCTCTGATGCTATCCACTTTCAGGTCGCAATAGGGAGATGGAGGAGCCTGATGTACAAGACACACGAGGAGGCGAAACTTCTCTTGGTTGTACTTTTAGAGCCTTTAGGGTTTATTTCGTACCAGAGACTTTATACTTGGTGTGTATTCTAGAGCTACTGCACTTATAGTAGGGTAGCCTGATAGTGGCGTGGTACTCTGAGAGATTCAATGAACTCACATGCTACTCCACCGACATGGTACAAGACCCATTCTTTAGGGCATGATCTTATATCAGGGTTTCCAATGGGAGATCATAGTGTCAATGATATTACTCAACATCCTGATGTAGTCTAGAGTGTTAGAGAGAGAACTGTTGGTGGAGAGATTCCAAGCGTAGAAGGAACCAACAGTGATAGACTCCACCAGACATCAGGTAGATGAGTCATCTGCAGTAGAAATATGACCTAGAGGTCCAAGCAGTCCAGGCCTTCCTGAGGATGACCCTAGGACATAGGTTTAGAGGTGTGGATCTCACGAGGAATACAAGGTTATCTATGAACTAATGTATGTTACTATTATGGAAGACATGGTCACATGGCTCACGACTGTCTGGATTCCCACGTGGATGATCAGAAGATAGTTGAGGGACCGCTGAGACCACGACATGGGTTTGAGCGAGGATGTCCACATGGCAGCAGATGTGGTATAGGGGCGGGTCGTGCATCAAACGGTGGGCAACGATTTTAGGTTCTATCGCCACCACCTCCAGGTGGTCCACCATGTCCTCAAAGAGCAGGTGGACTGGGACGACCATAGATTTTGGAAGCTGAGGCCTACAACCATGATTCTCTAGAGATGATACAAGGTACAATATGTGTCTACTCTACCCTAGTTTCAATTCTTATAGACACAGGTTCCAGTCAGTCTTTTATTTCCCGGACACTCGGTTAGAGATCATAGATTTCGATGGAGCCATTGGCTCGATCCTAATGATTAGAGACTCTTACAGGAGAAGATTCAATGATTAGACACTGGTTATGACGATGTGATCTTACTCTAGGAGGTGAGAGCTTTAGTAAGGATCTCATCGTAGAATATTCGAGGCCTTACGACGTTATCTTGGGTATGAACTATCTATCCATATTCCATGCTCAGATCAATAGTTTTAGGCACAATGTGTGGTGTGTCCACGAGGATGGGACTAGGTTTTCCTTCACTGGTGAGAAGAGAACCTTTATATCATATGATGGGATTTCCAGGAGGGTGCAACCGATAACTCATCAGTTGGATAGCCTCAACGTCCATGTATAGGACGAGAGGTGTCCCAGTTATCCTGTAGTGGTGGACTAGTATATAGATGTCTTTCCTGGTTATGTTCTAGAACTACCTCCTCGTATAGTGGTAGAATTCTACATCAACATATACCCAAGGATGATGTCAATATATACACCAGAATATTAGATGGCTTTTGTAAAGCTTCATGAGTTGAGGGTATATCTTGAAGACTTGCAGGGTAAGGGGTTCATAAGGATGAGTGTTTCTATATGGACATCCTTGATTTTTGTCACCAAGAAGGCAGATGAGTGTTTGAGGATTTTCATAGACTATCGGTGCCTGAACCAGGTGACCATGAAGGATATGTATCCACACCTAAGTATTGATGATCTTTTCGATCAGATAAAGGGAGCTTGCTGGTTTTCAAAGATAGACCTCAGATTGGGATATCCGCAGCTCAAGGTACGATATGAGGATGTATCGAAGATGGCCTTCATATGCTGGTATAGACGCTATGAGTTTTTGCTGATGTCTCTCAGCGTGACCAATACCCCGACAGAGTTCATGAGACTCACAAATAGGAGCTTTTTGATTTATCTTGATCACTTTGTGGTGGACTTCATTGAAAAAATCATGGTGTACTAAGCGTTAGAGGAGGATCACATCACTCATCTGCAGATAGTATAGGACAAACTCCAAGGGAAGTTTATTTATCTTAAGCTCTCGAACTATCAGTTCTAGATACAAGAGGTTGACTTTCTGGGACATGTTATCTAAGAGGCTAGAGTTGCAATAGATCCAGAAAAGATAGTGGATGTTCTTGGTTGGGAGCCAACCATGAGCGTGACTGAGGAGTGAAGTTTCATGGGGATGGCTAGATGCTACCGGAGAGTTTTACCATACATTTCTAGAGTAGAATCACCCTTTTTAGGTTTGACAAAGAAGGTACAAGCTTTCTTGTGGATAGACAGATGACAGGAGAGTTTCCAAGAGCTGTAGCAGAGACTGACACATTCCCCCATCTTGAGGAAACTCAAAGAGGGCATTGGGTATGTTGTCTACTAAGACACATTAGGGACATGAACAGGATGTGTCCTAATGTTGGAGCGGGCAGTGATTTCCTACATCTCATGGTAGTTGAGATAATAGGAGAAAAACTACACCACCCATGACCTGGAGTTATCCATAGTGGTATTTTGATTGACGATTTGGTGGAATTACTTGATGGATGAATGGTTTACCATCTACTCCAATCACAAGAGTCAATGGTATATATTCTTAAAGAAAGACATAAACCTAAGACAACGAATATGGCTGGAGTTCCTCCAGGACTCTGAATTTGGGATTTTCTACACTACTAGAAAGGGAAACATAGTAGTAGACACACTCTGTAGGAGACTAGTCTACCGTAACTAAGTGAGAAAACAGAGCAAATAGCAGCATTGTAGTTATCCTTCATGGATAATGATGAAGCCACATACTTCTAGTCTCTGACTATTACTCCCATACTCCTTCAGCAAGTATGAGAATCACAATTTGGGGACGTTGACCTTGAGGCCCAACATACCCAGATATCCTCTGGATAGGCTCATGATGTATTTTACAATGGTGGGGAGCATATAATCCTTTTTTAGAGGGCACACCAAGGTACCATTGACGCTACAAGAGTAGGTGTTGAGGGTTTACACACATCACCTTTGGCAGTACAACCTGGTGTGGAAAAGATGTACCAAGACCACCAGTGTCAGTACTAGTGGCTATGGATGAAGAAAGAAGTGGAAGAATTAATTTTACGATGCCTCATTAGTCATCATGTGAAAGTTGAGCACCAGGTTCCAGCAGGCTTGACTCAACCACTTGAGCTACCAGAGTGGAAGTGGGATGGCATCTCCATGGACATCATGATAGGGCTACCACATACATCTAGGGGCCATAATTCCATATATGTGATCATTGAATAACTCACCATGTCATCCCACTTCCTACCCATAGGAGAGTAGGGATAAATAGAGGGATTGGATGTCTCTACGTACAGGAGATTGTATGGATTCACAGGGTGCCATCGACAATCGTTTCAGATTGTGGCACACTTTTTACATCTCATTTGTGGAAGGGATTTCCGGAGCCGTTCAAGACTCAGCTATGGTTGAGCACCGCCTTTCACCCTTATACAGATGGTCGGATGGAGCAGACCATACAGACACTTGAGGACATGCTTCATGCTTGCGTCATCAATTTTGGCCACAGTAAGGAGGGCCAACTGCCACTAATGGAGTTCTCATACAATAATAGTAATCACTCCACCATTGGAATGGAACTGTTTGAGGCCTTGTACTAGCGACCACGAAGATCACCTTATGTTGGACAGTCCCAAGGGAGTCAGTACTTATGGGTCCAAATATGGTACGAGCAACCACTGAGAAGCTGCAGATCATCCAAGAGTGGATGAAGACTTCATAGAGCCGACAAGAGTCATATTATAATTGGAGACAGTGGCCCTCAGTGTTCTAGGGGGGAGACTGTGTATTATTACTGGTCTCACCCCGTCATGGATTATAGAGACTTGTACGGGGCGAAAAACTAACTCTGAGGTTCATCGGGCCTTCCCAGATCCACAAAAAATTAGGCAAGGTGGCATACCACCTAGATCTTCCCCCACCGATGCACCGAGTGAAAAATGTTTTCCATGTGCTATAGCAGAGGTGGTACAAGCATGATCCATCCTGTGTTATCGACTTAGGAATGATGGAAATTGATGATGGGGTGACGTTTGTGGAGTTCCCGGTGGAGATAGAGGATCGAAAAGAGCAGGTCCTTCATGGATGGTCGATCACACTAGTGTGACTTCAGTTGAAACATGAGATCCTCTCGGAGAGCACAGGGGATCTGGAGGCTTAGATTCATACTTAGTACACCCATTTGTTTTCTTAGCATTAGTTTAAAATTTCAGGAAAAAAATCCCTAAGGTGGGGAGAATGTAAAGACCCGGAAATTTTATATAATATTTTTAATTAATTAATATTTTTACGAGTCTTTGAAAATTGATGGCATATGATTTAGATGCCTAGATAGCCCAAAAAATATTTTTGAACTTTATTTATAGTACGTTCAGTAAATGTGAAAGCATCGATTTCAATCTATTGAACCCGTAATTGGATTAAAAATCTAAGGACAAAGTTAGATTCACGGTGCTGTGATTCACTTAATAATAGTGTAACTTCGATCGACAAGGGTCAGATGAAAACGTTTTTTTTGAATTTACAAAAAATAATAAAAAAATTACTCCAAAGTTATTTTATTCATTACTTGTAACCATTGAGAAATGGTGGTTGGACCGTGGTGCAACGTTAGACATTAAATAAGATACATTTAATGTCTTGAACCTCTTATATCTTGGGTTTTGTAATGATAATGCTTGTATGTTTAATTAACTCATTAATTATGGTTAATTAATGAATCATAATATTAAACACAACATTTGATATTATTATCTTTTTTAAAAATCAAATGGAATGGTTTTTGGGGATCGACTTGAGGAAGATCTGATGAAACACCAATGGAAAAATACTTCAATAGGGAACGAGGAACGAACACACAAAGACGAAAACCCCTTCAAACACGGGTTGAACTTCCTCACCCGCAACATTTTACAAAATTTCCAAGAAGCAATTTTTCTTAATTTATTTATAAGAGTTCAATGAATTCATCTACCCATTTCGATGTCAAATTTGTTCTATGTAATAACGCTAATGCGAAGAGCACATGAAAATGAACAAGGCCCCGAACCTCTTCCAAATATTATTTGTTTTCATTCTTCATGGGAAATCGACCAATATGGGGAAAAGATGAAACCCAGGGCCATGCAATGATGGAAGTGTCCTGGGAGGCCCATAGGCATATTTGGAAATGAAAACGAGCCTTGGGAGCTTCACCGGAGGCATACGGAAGCTCTACCGGTGCGACATCATCAGTGACCATAGGAGGTGGTGGCCTGCTCTAACTAGCTACAAGGAGATGACAGTGCCCAAAGGTGCCACGATAGAAAAAGGGTATGACTGGCCTTTTTTGGCTTCATTGATGATATGGGCACGATGTGGCAGCACGCCGTATAGGAGATCCACAACTCCAAGCCGTGGCTGAGGGAAGACCTAGGCCTGCAGGTCTGCTATTGATTGGTCCACATGGACTAGCTAGGTGGTATGACACCAATTGTCACTACTGAAGGTGGAACCCAAACCAACATAGTCCATTCAGGAGGAGAGCCAACCCCCATGCCTAGCTGGTGGGCCTCGCCCAGCTGGTGGGCCTCGCCCAGCCAGCTGGCCAGGCCAGTCCATGCCCTGAGGTGTTGCACCATACTTGGTAGGCTAGGCTGAGCCCGTTACATAACATGCCAGACCGGGCCCAGCTGGACAGGGCTAAGCCAATCTAGTTCAGGCCGGGTAAGGTTGGTCCAACAAGGTCGGACAGGAACCAGACCCATTTAGGCCTAGTTTCACTTAAAAGGGGATATCTTCTAAACTGAATGTCTGTTTGATGAACCATATATGTTTTTGGAACCCTTAAGACAAGTTAGGACTTTTGAGATACTCCAGATAGGTTTTGGAAAATGTTTGAGTATTGATGGGTTGGATCAGACTCAAATACAACCGGGCCCCCAACACTAAAATTCCTAAAACATGCAGACCGAGCGTCCGATTGACATGTCGTCTGTTGCGTTGGAACACTTATGACATGGTTTTTAATTGGGTTACTTCTTCTTGGAACTTTGTGGTAGTTCGGGTATGAACAATGGATTGAGCGGTGGATCCTCCCGGATTCAAGTGTTCTTAGTGCCAGAATCCAGTGGATGGCTATGACATGACAAAGGAATAGCGATCCTCCGTGGGTCAACACATAGAAATTCTTTGTAGGTCAGAACATAGAAATCCTACCATGTTCAGCACTTACTAATAATCCGTGGGTTATCACTTTGTGATCCTTTATGGGTCAGCAAATAAGGATCTTTAATGGGTCATCACCAGGGGATATACTATGGGTCTACACTTAGTGATCCAGTCTGGGTCTCCACTTATTGATCCTCTGTGGGTCAGCAATTAGCGATCCTTTGTGGGTCAATACCTAGAGATCCTCTATGGTTTATCACCTATATATCCTCTACGTGTTATCACCTAGAGACCTTGTGCGATTCAGCAGAAAAAACCTCTTGACAGAATAAAATGATCTACCTTAATGACTAATCATATTTATTCTTGTTCGTTATGTTTTATACCTAGTTTGAGAAGAGTATTTTATTTTTATAAATGTGATTGAGATCATTATTTGTGGTTTTTTTCCTTTTTGGAATTCCAAGACACCTTCAGGGGTCTTAGGGTCACTACTGTGTATTGTTATACTCCCCCATACATGGGCTTCACACACACCTTGTTGTGTCTTATGTATATAACATTCTACCATGAACGAGACTTGGGAACCTGGACTAGATGGTGTATGAAGGTGACCGGTTGGCATGGTGGGCTGTAGAGACGAGATGTATCTACCCTTAAAGTAAAATATTTGGCAGACAACCTTAGGAGTTGTTTTTCCTTTTTGCTGTACTTTCTTTTGGTTTGGGCTTGTATACTGGACCTCTTACATCCAATACTTACTTTTACTTTCAGAAAATATACACTTTGTTTTTTTATTGTGTACCTAGTATATGTGTGTACATGTTTTGAGGTAATGCCTTCCCTTTTTTGGGATATTCCATTCAGGTGCTAGTCACCAACCCCTTGCCTTTGGAAGGCATGCTTGGTTTAGTCACAAAATGGGCCCTGGGGGATGGGTCATGACATATAAGATTCTACTCGAGGAACACTCATTCTGGGAGAACTCACTCCACGAGCCATGATATATTTGGAGACTCTCATGAAGAGGTCCTTCTAATTTGTCCCCACCAAAAGAGAAATACATTGGTCAAGGATCATAACATACATAGAGGGGATCATTCCAAGAGAATATCAAAAACCCAATTAGTGTTATCCCTCAATGTAAGGTATCCTTATCAGAGAATACCGACAAACCTATAGATGAGGCTCGTAACCTATGAGATCATTCTCAGAGAATTCAAACAACCGTATCGATACGACCTACAAGATGGTGGACTAACACCCTATGCTAGGAGGTCATATCAATTCAAAGAAAACTCCATCAGGGGTGATAGAGGATTTATCTTTTACCTAGGAGGGATACCTTAACTCTATCTGAGACACAACCTCTATAGAGGACTACTAGCTAGTGATATGAATGTAATACTACAGTGAAACCTCTGGAAGAGAAATAAAGGGAACTCTCCACCAATTCAGGTCCTAGATAAAATCCCACTAAGAAATTTAAAAATAAACATGTCATCGAAAGGGTCACAATGTTTTATAAATCTCATCAAACAGACCATACATTGCAATTTTATGACTATTTTAGTGAAAATGTTCGACTCAGGTCCGGTCCAGGTCCGACCTAAACTAGCTCAGCCTGAACAGAACTGGCCTGACCCACTAAGAGGCTGAGCTCAGCCTGAAATAATGCCTGAACGTAGACCACTGGATAGATTGACATAGCCCGCTGTGCTGCTAGAGAAAACTAGTTCATCCACCTTGATCCACAAGCATGGGTCGTCCCCTCTCCTCCGCACGCGGCCATCCCAGTTGTGTGATCTTGTCAATGTGGCACTAGTTCTTTCAATGTAGATGGGAACCATGCCATCCAGATCTTTTAAGCACCAGGTTATTGTGGGATCCCATGTGGTCCCACATGGACCACGTTCCACCTTCGCTAGCCAGCCCCACCGGCGGTCTCACCCAACCACCTCATGCTCTGCCAGGACTAGTCTTATCAGGCTGCGTCCTGTACTCACCACTGGCTGCCCTGCCAGTGGCCTCCTTGGATTTACCATAGATACCGCTCTGACCACCTCCATTCTTGAACTAACCGGATCGACCTCCTTTGTCTCCACCATGCACCGCTGCAGATTCCATCCCACCTCCGTAATGTCGTTTTTGAGTCAAATCATTAGATTTGAGTTTCTGCGCCCTGAATCATAGCTGTAAAAAGTATCCTCTCATAAAAATCTTTATTAATGTGAAGAATATTGAGGGGAAAAGGGAGAAGCCCAAAAACACCAAAAAAATATTTGGTCTTTTGTTTTTGTCAGATTCGATTCTCCCATATTATCGGTATCATGAATATCAAATCGGTCATACAGATTTAACCCACATTTAAATCACCGCAAGCATAACTCCAACCCAGTAAGTGATCAAACCACAAATTAACCTATTCATTGGTTTTCCCATGCTCATCATTGAATTTTATTAGAGAGGAAGGAATCATAAAGAAGAAACACCTTACAAGGAATTTGGATCTATTGTCGACGAAAGGTGAAGCTGCATCATCATTGTTTATTGATCAGTTGAATATGAGGTTCTTCATTCATGATCCCTTAACCCATCAACGTTCATCTGAGGAATCTCCTTCCCATTGCATTATAATATTTATAGGGGGTTTTTCATATCATTGGATTACAAAAAATATAAAAATTTAATATGAAAACTAATGCTATGTCATAAAAATAATTTATATTTAAATTATTTAATGATGATTATGCCCATTTCTAGTTTTTTCTAGGAAGACCTTTGACAACTAAAGATAAGTCTTTCCTAGAGAAAATGACACATTACAAACTGAATGGTGGTCTCAAAATTACAGTCCATGTCTATATTCATGAGTTATCAGGATTTGAAAATAATGTAATTGTTTTTTAATTATTTTATTTATGGTTATATCCAAAAACTATCTTTTACACCCATCCAATGTTAGTCCTCAACTTAGGTAAAGTCATATCTTTGAACACAACAGTGCCCTAAGATTTATGATCTAGGAACCTGTTTAAGAGTTATTCCTCTTTTTCAGGAAAACTACACACACTTGATATTAGAAACATAATATTTTTCAAAAAACTATTTTGGGAACACTGAGCTTCGGGATCACATGTCGTCTTAGTTCCTGGTCTCAGAATTTTGAAAAATATTTTCTAAAAATTATTTTTTTCAACTCGGAGTCATTAGATATCAACACTTTTTTAATAAAAGTTTAGTTTCTATCCAATTAATTAAACCAACCCACATATCTAAATGTGTTAATAATAATGATCCACTCTTTATTAAATATTTTATTGTATTATTTTTATATAGTATGGATTTTAAACCTTATACTTTATTCATATATACATTTTATTATAGAAAATAATATATTTTTCTCTTCAATGTTTCATTACAAAGAATATAATTTTATTTTTGTTTATTTTTTTCTTCTAATCATGTCATCATTGTTTAAATATTTTTTTTTCGGTGGAAAATGTTATGAAATTGTTTTTAAATCCTGATATCTGTTCTTTATGTCAAAAATTTCTTTATAAAGGATGAATAATTTTTATTCTTAAGCATGCTACTTTTTACCTATATATTATTTTATATTAAAATCCATTGTCATTCATATTTACAAACATTTTTTCTAACTAATATATAGTAAAATAATTCCAAAATTTATAGTTCCTTGTTTTTGAATTAAAATTATACATGACTTCTCTATTTTTAATGTGACAGTAGAACAATTTCAAAATTCACCTCTTGAGAATAATGACAGTTGTTCCCTAGAAATGTTATTATAGAATCCATTATAATGTAGAGTATTGGTTATGGAAACACTTTTGGTAATAGTTGTAAATATTAATAAATTTTTACAGCCTTATATTTTATTAAGAAATGGTTTGAAGATTAATGTTTTTTAGAAAATGTTTTTTATTTTATAAAGAGAAACATGGGAATTTTTTTATCAATATTAGTTTTTTATGTGATATTAATTTATAATATAATGTGTTTTAAATATTTGGCTTTATTGGTATAATTTTTTATTTATAATTAGAATATATATGAGGTTGTATCATTTTTAGGATGATGAGTGATTTGCGATGGAAATCATTATGATAGTTTTCGGTGTTCCTCAAAGATATTATGATCCTAGATATTTTTATTGTTTTTTCAAGATTTTGTATCAGTGAATTGTACTATAGTTGATTATTTGATATAAGTGTTAGAACATTAGTTTGCAGAATCACCATGACTTGGAAATTTTTTGATGAATTGAGTATTTAATGATTGATACGATTGGATTTTGTTGATTTAGTAATGTAGTGAGGCATGAATGAGTGTAACCCTGAGTTCATTGGGATGATAATTAATTTATTAGAGAGACTATAATATTACAAATCATTTATAAATAAATTAATAATAAATTTCTATTTTAATGAATATAATGTGGTAAAATATGGGTTTCTTTAAACTTTTGTTTTTTGAGGAGTAGTTGTTTATCATTTAATAAATAATTTAATATTTTATAGTTTAGAGATGAAATTATAGGTTGCTTAAAGTGTTTATTATGGTTTCTTAGAAGATATTTAGTTATGATATCAGTTATGAGGGGGTACATGTAAAACCCATATCTTCCATGGTATTCTTCTCTTTGAATAATGCAATAGATTGTGTTGTATGCAAATTCGAGTTGTAGTACACCACGACCAATCAATATAGCCATTGAAAAAGTAGTTATGAATAGTAACACTCAATTTTTGAAATTGTATAAATTTTATTTTGAAAAATGGACTTCATTTTTTGATTCAAAATATCAAAATTATGTTAGCGTAAATTTCTGGTATTTTTCTGAAAACTTTCATTTTTTAATGAATTGTGAAAACACCCCATTGTTTTGTAAAACCGACTACTAAATAAAAAATAAATATTTATTTTATTTAAATTTAATTTAAGTCAAAATAGATAAATAATACCTATATTAGTTTAATATAATTCATTAGATTCATTTTATATGAAGATTAGATGTCTAAAATTTTATTGATCTTTTTAACATCTCTTACCCACCTTCTAGGAACGTTAGAAAATTTGAATAAAACATAATTTTACCATTACTATGAATTGAATTTAAAAAATATGACATACACGGTTGGCATCGATAAGTAAAATGTCATTCAATAGGATGAAAATAATTTTTTTGTGAATAGTAACTTTTGAATTTTATTTACCACGATTAAAAGTAAATAAGGTAATTAAAGGTAAAAATGATATTATAATAACCCTAAAACATGTCTAAATTCTATTGGATAAGTGTTTTTGGACAAAAATAAAGCTTAGTAATAAAATCTGATCCTATCTGATCAACTTTGATTAGATTAAGACATTTATTATTATTTTATTTAAGGAAGAGTTAAAAGTGTTAAATTCAAATTTTATTAAATAACTCATTCTTAATATAAGGTTATACATAAGATTATTTCATTGATAAATATTAATTACAAATATAAAAATATTCCCTACATCTTGGTATTTTATTTATAGTTTTTAGACATTAAACATTTAAATTTATATAGGTAACAATGATGATGCAGTAATTACCTTATTAATAAAAGATTAAAATAATTGATATTACAAATATAAAAATAAATGTAAATTGAGACTTATGATGATTTCAAAAAAAATTATTGGTTAATATGACATGTTAGTATTTATTTAATGTTTTTTTGATGTAATCCAGTTTTGCTGACTTTCAAAAAAACTAAATACTAAATATTGTCAAAATTGACATAGATGAGTTTTTAAAACAAATACAATATTATTAAATGATATAATATTCATAAAAAACTAAGGTTGAGAAAAAGGACTTATATAATTATATATATATCATTAACGAACCACTATATTTTCTCTTGTAATTTTATTTTATGTTAATTAAGCATGTATTATTAAAATACAAGAAGACATTGTAAAAGTTAAACTATTTAACTAAAATATAAATATAAAAGATATGGTTAATATGGTGACCTAAACTTGTCTATAACCTATTGGTTGAGAGTATTTAGACACATAACCACCTCATATTTGAAATAAATCTATCTGGAGCCATTATAAACTGAAAATGATTTTATAATAAAATAATATTTCAAGATTTTCCTAAAGTGACCCTCACCTATCTTATAAAAGGGTAAATCCCCTTCTCCTAAATTAACACCCCCAATGCCTTTTTGATCTAGAAAAACCTGATCAAACATCCTCCCAACTACCATTACATCAACCTAGAGGCCTCAATTTGGTCATAAATCCAACTGAAATAGCGATTTTGTTCTAATCAAAAGGAAGCACCCGAAGAAGAGGTAATAATATTATATCCTCTTTGAAAGTTCTTTTCTTATTCCACTTCCTCTTTCTTGTTTGTTTCCATAAAACAATGATAAATCCAGTACCTTATACATTCTATGATATTATTATAAATTTGGTACAACCATATTCAGTATTTTATTAATCATATTAATGACAAAGTCACCATTTCTACATACGTACGGCTTGCCGTCTCCATGTCGTGGTGTAGTTTTTTATTCAAAAATTCATTATTTGGATGGGTATAATAATGATTATAATTGATGTTAATAAAAAATATAACATGTTAAAGATAATGTATATATGATATAACATAAAATTACATATTATTTCACAATCAATATAATGATATTGTCACACATGCATATATACATGTTACCGTCTCCACGAACGTGATGAGATTCATTCTCCATCGTAACCATTTAAGAATAATTTTCAATGGATGATTTAAAAATAATGTTTACAAAAATAATATAATTTTTTATTAGACTCAAATACATCCTATCCATAAAAAAATGACTTACATAACAAAAAATATAATGGAAAATGAATCAGTTAACACATGAAACTATGTTACTACTTAAATATTGTGCACAAAAAATATTTGAAGATCATATTTGGTATCATATTTTTTTATGTGGTTCTTGTATAATGTTATAAAAATGATTTAACTTTTATAAAAGAGTTTAAATTACCATTTACTGAGGAAAATTACATGTTAAGGGTTAATTGTACAATCTCTTTACTTATCCAAGGTTGTTTATACATAAGTGTCTACTAAGACTTCTTTATCACCCAAATCTGTGTTTCTAGAAAATATATTTCAAAACATTTTTACTATTTCCAAATATATGGGTTTGAGTCATTTATACCCTTGCTTGGTGTTATATAATTTTTTTTGCAACAAATATTTCTGTCAATTTCCAAAAAAGGTAATTTACGACCTTTTCGACAAACTATGGTAAGAATGTTTTTTAACTTATATAGAGGGTGGAACTATTTTACACCATTATATCACCTTATAAGATTATATTAAAAGATCATAAGAATATTTCCAAAAGAATTTTTTAATTTTATTATTATGTTACTTTAAATTATTTCAAAATAGAAATAGATATTTCTCTTAAAGAGTTTTGATTTCATCAATGTCAACATCCTTTTAATGGATTTTACACTTGTTTGTAGTTGATTTATTATGATACAATCTTCTATATTGTATTGAAAGTTTTGTGATATGTTTGAATTTGTATGTGTTATTTTTATACCATTCATTGTGTATGGTTATAATATTACTATTTTTTATGCTAGTTTTGATAAAATTCTTATGTTATGTTTTAACCTTTTCATATGAGAAATGCATTGGACTTAGTAAGTGACGGGTGGAGCCCTCTATAGCTCCTCGTTGCATTAGTAGGTCTCACGAGACAAACTAGTGTCTTTGTAAAAGGCATTGAAAAAATCTTATTTGTAGTCTTGAAACAAGGCCTTGATTATGTGGTTTTGATGCCCGACATTATGCATTCTATCATTATGAAATTAGCTATTGATATTAAATGTGATTTTTTGACTAGTATAATATCAATGTGAATAATTAAATGGAATAATTTGATTTATCTTTTCCATTTCATAATAACGTTTATGTTTAAAAGGCTCTGTTTTAGTCTTATACATTTCGTTAAATGTTTATGATTATTTAGGATAGTTTCTGAAATATTTTTATCCTTAATTAGAATTTTATCTCACCCCATTATTATGTTTTCTTTTTCCTAGGATGTGAATAATTATATTATGATTGACTTGATGGGATAAGATAAGGGATATGAGTGTTTTCAAAGGGTACAAATTTTTTTTCTTCATGATGTAATGTAAAACTTATGTATGTATCTAGTACTTCAAAGGATATTAAACTTATTAGTCTTTCAAGACATGATATATTGTGATCGTGCCAATTTTATGTAATATTGATCCTACTCTGGGTATATAGGATCATGATGTTACAGTACTACTTGTATTTTAGAACCGAAAATGGATCAAGGATCCCATTAGGAGGTATTGGATATCCCATGAGTTGAGTAGAGTCTGTGAAAATATATGGGTTTCACCTAATACCTTATGGCACAATAAAGATCCCTCAGTAGTTCTAGTCCAATATATATTTATAAAATATATTTTTCAACTTTTTAGTTCTATCATCTTGAACAAAATGTACGAGCCTTTCAGACATTCCCCCCCAAAGGGACTAGATACCTCCTAGGGCTCATCCACGATCTTCATCTCTCCTCCTTCTTGATATAATTATCTATAATGTTTTATAAGGTTTTATTAAAACCAAATTTAAAATCACCCCATTCCCTTATCACATTTTCTTTCTATTATTTATTTATTTTATCATGGTTGATTGATTTGAGATGTGATTTCACCATGGAATACTCAATTCACATAATAGGTTAGGGATTCCTCCTATCCTATCAATAAGATGTTCATACCAATTGAATTTATTTCTCTAGTCATTGTTTTTATATGAAATGATTTATGTGTGAATTAATTTGGGGGTTTTATGGTTTTAGGATAGAATTGTAAAAAGTGTTGGAAATTTTAGATTGGGATTTGGGTTTTATGATTTTTAATGGATTTTTAGAATTTTTCAACAAGTTTTTCTTATGTATTTGTTGGTCTTTTTTATAGTGTATTTATAGTTTTAATAGTTTGGTGACAAGATCAAATATAATCGTGGATATGTGAATTTTATTAACCATTTGAATATAACTGATTGATTGTTGAATGGGGAATGCCTATTAACATTTATCATAGGTGGTCTTAACCCTTTGATTGAATTTCTATGAAATGTATAGGAAATGATTATTTATATATTTATATGTTAATAATGAATTTCAATAACCTATTTTTATGTAATGAATGGATATTTCTAAATTATAATTTTAGACCACGTTTAAGTCTTCTATTGTGAAATTAAATAAATGATTGAGATTTTTTTAATTTGTTCTTATGTTTTACTCATCATTGGGTTTATGTTTTGATAACATGTCAATTTTTATTTAAGTACCCAATATTAATTCATATACTTAATTTTAATTTTTAAAATCTTTCTCGTCAAAATATTTTTTGTAGTTATTGTTATTATATTTTTGTTTTCTCTTATTTGGAGCACAACCTTGGTTTATTTAAAAATTATTTATAAAATTAATTTCTTGCTTATATGTTTTGATTATATTACCTATTTACATTAATATAGTCACCTAAATTTTATATAGTATTATACATTCTGATAACATGTTAATTTAGTTATCGATTATTCTTATAGAATTATATATAATTTTTACTATGCATTATGAAGTGAATCACTTTTTTCCACCCATAAAACCTAAGATATAAGTCAAAAATCTCTAAATAGCCTTAATTAAGACATAAAATTTATGGAACAGTAAACATTGTGATAATTTATGCTAAAATTGGGGATTTGATTCTTAAACATAGTTGGTTTAATAAACAAGGCAGTTAACAAAATGAAAAATGATTTTTGAAATGCTACATTATTTCAATTATATAAATTCATAAAATTAGTTCTAGTTTTTTAATAAACATATAAATAATATTAAGATTTTTTGAGACTAAAATTGTTATAAAAAATTATCTTATATATATTTTTAAAGTATATATTTCAGTGTAAAATTAAAAATATTGCAAGTAATGAGTAAACATTAACCAATAAAGTGAAATTGAATAGAAACCTTAAAACCATAGATCATCAAGCATTTGAAGATGAATTTATTTAAGCATGGAAATAAATAACTTATACATTTCACTATAGAATTACACTCCAATTAATTTGTTATTGAATGATAAAGATCACTAAGAAAATACTATAATAACATCCACTTTAAGGCATATACATCGGTTTCACCAATACACACAAATTATTTGGGTTTGACCATCAAATCTTCATGATAATCTTTTATCTAAAATGAAAATAAGGAAGGAAGAGGAGATCTATGAAAGGCAATATTTTTAGCTAGAGATAACTATAGGATATTACACAACCATACTCATATCCATGGGGTTTTTAATAATTCTATTAGGATTCTCCTTGATCCCATGAATTTTATCATGAATTTCATAACATATGACTAATTCCATATGTTAAATCACATGTAACCTTTATCCATTAACTCTCCTATAACTTCTAATGATATCTTACCTTTTATATAGACTATAAGGTTAAGTCCTTAACTTTAATATAGATAAGTGAGTCATGGAATTTATAAACGAATTGAACCATTTGATTTATAGCACTACAACTCAACAATATCATACAATAAAAAAATCTCATATACCTGAAACACAATATCTTATTTCATAAAATAAGATAATTACAGTAGGATTAAATATTTTTTTCTTCTATATGGTCTGTTTTACCCTATTACATATCAAATCATACTACATGGTACATTGATTTCGGTAATATTCCTTTCAAAACTATGTTTACATCATTTCATATAGTTAATGGTGGGGATTAAGGCTTCATTAATAAAAACATTTCATTAAATAACCATTAAGTAAGATTTAAATATAAAAAACTTTTTTTGAAAAAGAACATTAATTTTAAAAAATAGGGTTTTAGGTCAACTTTTGGAATTTATTTTATTCTCTATTTTCATTAATAAAAGTATGTATTTGTTATGAATAATATATTACATAACCATGTACAAATTATATTATTATTTCATAATAATTATTCTCATTGTATTATAAAAATACATGTTAGTAATATTTATTTATGAAACCTTAATCATCAATTTCTCCATAAATGTAGGTTTGTATGAATTTAAACTGGGGATTCATAAATAATATTTTATTCTAGGACTTGTGGTATTTTTTTTAAATTTATATACTAGGGTTTTCTGATAGTTTAATCATCAAGGACTCTATTAAAATTTCCATGAGGATTACATGTAATTTTAAATTTTTTTACGTCTATATTATAAATAATTTTTGATAAAACATAATGAATACTATTTATAATTTTATTAATAATTATTATTATAATGTATTAATTTCCTAATAATTAAAAAAACATTAAAATTTTGATTATGCTATTAGTGTTATTTTTCAATCATTTGGGTTGACATAGTTAGTGATATTTTTTTTCTCTTGTGGATATTTCTCTTCTAGATGATATGTATGTTAGAATGAGTGTGTTTATATTATGTAAATTGTATGTAGGTTGTGATTCTACCAATAATGTTTAATGATATTGGATTATAACTCCCAAAATCTTGTATTTTCTGTCATCTATTCCCAAAGGGGAAGGACCCTTGTGCCTTGACTCTAGTATACACCTTCCAATATCTATCATAATGGGGTTTCAACTTGACTTCCATGGGTTGAAATTTTGTGAGATTTGTTTTTAGATTTGGGGTATTGATTGAAACTTACGTACGTGTATAATCTACTATGAATGGGATTGAAGAAAGTATATGTGGACCATCCTTGTTTTGGGAGTCACCTTTTATAAGCAATTTTAATTTTCTAGTTTATTTTTAATTACTACTATTTTTTGATTGATAAGTGTTTTTAATGGTTGTTACCAAATTTATGTAATTGAGTATAAATTTTATGCATATATATACTTATTCACTATTTCTTGGATATATAATTCATGGTTCTATATTAATTATTTATATTCACACCTTTTATAGACAACTTAGTGGATATGTAGCTTCAGTTTCCATATTCCAGGTATAATTAGGTACATAAGTAGATATTTGATGAAATGACAAATATGTGGTAAGTAGTATGAGATGATGTATTTATAATCCATACAATGTTTTCTATATTTGGATGGAGAAGTTTTGACAAATTTTCTATTCTGGATAGTTGTGTCATCATAGTTCTAAATGACATTAATTTTGTTCAATATTTTTGGTTTGTTTTTACATTTTAGAATACATTTATATAGATAAGTAATTATTTCCTTATTTTTATTAATAAATTATTGTTTGATGTTATGATTGATTGTTTTGGACATGTGTCACATGTGAAAAAGTTTCACTAACAATTTTATAGAATGTGGATTCACATATTTATTCAACCAAAGTGGGTAAATCATTCCCAAATGTCAATGTTTGACCTGTATGGCTAGTCACATATCCCATAGTTTATTGAATGATAATGAGGGAAGTTTTAATATGATATATGTACCATTAGTAAATTTTGGCAATATATCATATAATAAGTCTTAATTAGTAAAAATACCAATATTTCAACACAACTATATAAACTCTTAGTACCTCATGACACTATGCTGGATACCTAGTGGTTGCTTCCATCCTCTTTAATATTTATTTCATTGTATTCTACCCCAGATTTTATTCATCCATTTTTATACCCATCAAACCATATCTAAAATATCTATATAAATCTATAAGAATGATCAATGAAATCTCCTACTTGATTTAAATTTTAAAAATACAACATCCCATTGATTTTACTCTATTTAAATAATTTATTTCCCAATTCCTTCAAGACATGGTTAGGTGGGGCATTAAAAACATCCCACCATAACAGTTCTCCCCTATAAAATGCTAAATAATTATATTAACTTGTAATCCTGACTTATACTTGTAATTAATTAATCATGAACACACTTCATTCTATATTAAAATACACATGAAACTTATAACACACTATCAAATAGGGATCATAGAATGTTATCAATTTACTTATAAAATAACATTTCAAAATTGATCCTTTCACTGAAACTAATATTCATAGTTTCACAATGATCAATTTTTTTACTTCAAAAACTTCTTAAAATTTTAATAAATAAACATATAAAAATAGTTTACATAAAAAAATAAATAACCATATAATATAATAATTTTTTATATTATTAAATTGTTTCAAAAATCTATGGAATAAATATATATTTTCTTGAAAAGATTTTAAATTATGAATATCGATTTTTTTCCTCCAAATTGAAAATTATTTTACATGATTTTATAATTTCATAAAATACCAAAAACTTTTTACCTATTGTAAATTCATAAAAAAAATCCCCATAAACCATATTAAACATGTTTTATAGTCACACAATTCCATGTTTCCTAAATTGGGTGATTTCTTAAAATCCTCATTTTATTTCAAAAAATTAATACAATGAACTATTTCCATTAAAAATTACATATAAAAAATATTATACACACCTTGTCTTTTCTCACATATTCTCCTTAAATAACACTTATAAAAAAACTAAAAAAAATTCCAAAAAAATTTATAAATGATCATAATAAAAAAAATTACTCTTTGAAACCAGGTAACTACAATAATCTTGAATAGAAATGTGTGCAGTGATAATTCATTTGAGCATAAATTTTATTAATTTTTTTTGGGAATGAATTATTTATAAATCATCATGAAATTTTAATATGAATCATTTCCACAAACTGATGTATATAAAATACGATAAACATTCAATTATTATAATTTATTAGTAGGTATTGAAGAAACTCATCATAAGTCCCTATAAATCATTATAAGTAACATTTATTAAATCAGTTAAGTTATAATTACAAAAATATAACTCATATAATGAGTTCCTTATCTACATAAATAATATATTGGAAACATGGTTTTTAATCGAAGCTATGCTGATGAAGAATGATTGTGATATACCTCCCATGACCAAACATCATATATCTACATATTAATAATTTTTTTCTAGAACCAAACAAATAATTAGATAATATTTTATAATGTTTCAACCCATTTAACACGAATTGGTATATGTGATGGTCATACTATGTAACCTCAGAATTTCCATCGCATATTATATAGGATATAGACTAGTTTCCATGGAATAAATAAAACATGAAAAAACATTGACTTCAAAGGTACTCAAATTGGCCATTCAAAAATCGACCAACGATTTATCCTAACCTGTCATTATATTAGATATACCCATGGCCTATGAAGAAATGGTGTAAATTATAGTTTCCCATAGTATGGTATATTATAAAAATATATCACCTCATTCGTGCATACAATACAACTACATAATATATCCAAAAATATATAAAAAGGTTAATGAACATACCCATACAATATAATTATATATTATAATAAATGGAATAGTGTGAACATCTCTCAAACCCAACTCACTGTGTCATTTCTTGTCGAATAATTGTTAACCATAATTCTACTCCTAACAAGTCACAACTCCAACTCTGTGAAAATTCCTAAAACTCTATAGAAATTAGTCATATACTCATTTACATTGAAACCCTTGTCATGTACACAGGTTGGGGGAGCCTCTAAATACCCAATAAGTTCCTCCCATGTATATCAACTCATATAGTAAGAGTGTTTAAGTAGATAAATTTTTTATCTATGGTGAATGTCACCTAAAACAATAAAAAATATCTCATATCATGACATTTAAAATCCATAATTATGTATAAAACAATCCCTTTAGGACAGACACCCCCACTACACATTCCCTTTCAAATACCATCTTATCTATTACTAAAGTCATGTATACCCTGATATCCAGATGAAGTATATTATAAGCTTAATATCATCTCACCATACACTATCAACTAGAGTTATATCTTCACATCCACAATTACTTTAATTCAATATAATCCCTCAGGATCTAATAATTATCTCCCAACCAATGAATTACTAAAACTCAATGAATAATAATAAATAATTACCATTATAATAAATCTAATAATGAGCAATCAAATGTGTCACAACTATAAATACCAAATATAAAATAAAAATGAAATAACTAATATACTTAAATATGTAACAATGTAATAAATAACGATGTGAAACAAATATAATTTGATGAATAATAGTTATATGAAATAATAGAGATATCATATTAGAAGACATTCCCCATCCATAATCACTTCTCATTACTAGATATATCTTCCAGTTTACCCATGAAAAACACATGATCATATTGATCCGAAGAGTAGTTTTTGGAAATTTTTTTATCCTAATTATTATTGTCATATTTTTATTTATAATTTTGGTTAATTACTAGGATCTCATGTTTTTTGATGAATTTAATGTTTATGATGTTTTCTCTAGCATTCAGTATTTTTATAAGGAATAATAATTGGTGGTGTTTATGTGAATATGTTTATTGTGTTTTTTTAATTCATAAATAATATTAAAACTCATATGATATATGAATTATTATATTATGTGGTAAATTTTTTAAAATGTTGGGATGTTTAAAATGGACTTGGAACTTGAAGTATTTGGGGATGAGAAAATTTTGATATGAAAAATGGATAAGTATAAATTTTTATGGTTCATTCCCATCCACGTATAGATAATTGTAGTGGAAATAAATTTTTTTAATGTTTTATACTAGTTATTTTAAGGTTTTAATAGAGAAAAATTATATGATAAAATGATAATGGATGAAAAGTAAAAGGATTAATTTAAATTTCATAATGATAGTCCAGACATTATAAGGTTGATGTATTACATCATATAGTATAAGAATAACTTCAATATTTTTATTATGATTAGATGTTGGTGTTAATGGAAATGGTATGAATAACATAAGGGTTATGTAAGGATACATACGTTTTATACTAATAATTCATAATGTTTATACCTCATATTGTTCCGATATAGGAGGGTTGGTAAAAAAAATTTCTAGGCATGGAAATATTTTGGAGTTTTACAAATTATCAAGTAGGTTAAAAAATATAATTAATAGAAATTTCATATATGTGATATTGACTCCTTAAAATAAATTATATAAAGCATAAATGATCATTATTGAATAAAACATCACAGATGTTGTTTTTATTCAAGGAGTGATGAAGGAGACTGGTTGATTATTTAAATGAATATATTGTTGCATAAATGAAAAAATAAGTTATGAAATAAAATCTTGGTAATGATTGG
Source organism: Viscum album (assembly GCA_963277665.1). Taxonomy (NCBI): domain Eukaryota; kingdom Viridiplantae; phylum Streptophyta; class Magnoliopsida; order Santalales; family Viscaceae; genus Viscum; species Viscum album. The sequence goes on from OY728141.1 coordinate 347,879,249, forward strand.
GTAACTTATTTTAAAAAATATTATATGAAAAAAATATTAAATAATAAATAAAAATAGGGAGAAGAAGAATAAGTTGAAGAAATATTTATAATAATTGTATTTTACTATCTTATAAATTTTAAATTTGAATTATGTAGATGAAAATTCGTGGATGTTTGAATAAATATATATATAAAGTTCTTTTTTAATAACCAATGATCAAAAAATTTGTGCCTTATGATATATAAAGAGAGTATAATATAAATAGAAATAATGGGAGGAATATTATTATTATTTCAATGTTGGTAGAATTAGTAGAAGAATAAGATACATCATAGTGAGAACATGAGGTGATTATTTTATGCTTGATGACTACTATATTTTCAAAATTATTTCTATCACTGTATCTATGCTGAATAATTTTTTTACAAGATGAAGATACTTTTTATTAACACTAGTTCTAGGATATATGATACTCATTATAATATACATATTGATACAAGTGTAACTTAGGATCTTTGTTGAATCTTAATCATTCCATTGGTTAACAATCACCTATTGAGAGGTGAAATTTACAAATATTTATTTCTTCAAAATATTAATGGACTTGGTGTGTGTAATAATAATCATCTTTATACTTTAATAGGGTAATGGTTTAATTGAAGAAGAAACTCAAAATGTAATTAAAATCAATGATTTACTATCCCTCTTAGTTATTTACCACTAATCTCAGGGGATTTTTTAATTTATATATGTGAATGGTTCCCTTCAATGAAGATATTATATTTTTAAAGAAAGAGGCACTTTTCATTTGAAAGTATAGTCACTAAATTTATATTATAAATATATAAAGTCTCAATTAAATAAACTATAAGGGGGTTACCACATTTTAAGAGAAAATATTTTACATCCAGAAAAGACAGGATGCCTCATTGTTGTTTAAAATTACAGTAGATTTAAAAAAGGATAGTACTAAAGAATTTATTTAACACTCTGAAGACATTTTTAAGATAAAAACTAATTTAAATAACATAGATAACAATGGAAGTTCATAGAATTCCAATTTTCAATCTCTTGTTGAGTAATTAGTTTTAATGGTTAAAGGGATTAAGACAAAAACATTCATATGGGAAAAATGTGAAAATATATATGAAGGAAATAAAAAGGTGATAAAATATAAACTACATGTTTTGAGATTGAATTATGAAGACATAAAAATGATGTAATTTTAAATTTTAGATGATTTATTCAATAAATTCAAGGATATTCTGAGTAATATTAGAAGTTTAGTGAATATTTTTATTATAAAATGATTGTAGAGAAGATACCATGAATTTTTTTAGATATGTTTGATATTAAAATCTCAAAAATTTGAATACTCTAATCATTGTACACTACCTTTATAAAGGATGAAAAAATATCATTATTACATTTTAAATGATTAAGTGGAATATATTCAATATGAATCTCAAGTATAAAGGGGAATTTAATTTAAATTTATATGTCAAAATACATATAATAGGAAATTTGATGAATATAAATCCGGCCACTCAGATTCATGAAGATTGTCATTTAGAGAATTATAAAAAAAATAAGGCCAGTCATCTTTAAAAGTGCAATAAGTATAAATTTTATGTTAAAGGGGAATGTTACATTGAATTTTTTTAGTTTTGGAGTCATTGTATATTTCATAAAAAAATTCATATTTTATAAGAATAATAATCTAGGAATGTACAAGATTACAAAATAGGAGATTCTTTGAGAAGAAATATACTAAATTTGATAAATCAATGTTTTCATAAAAATATAAGCGTATGAAGTACTATAAATTTTTTTAAAATAAATATCTTATCAAATCATGATGATGATGAAGCATGATGTTAAGATGATGATTAATTTGTGATACCTAGTGGTATTTTTGTGAAAATACTGATTTTTTTCATAAATTAAGAATAATTCACTAGGGATTGAAGTAGTGAATCTGAGAGTGATGAAGATAGTAAAATATAATTTATATTTAGTAGATACCTCTAATAATTTGCTTAAAATATCCAATTATTTGTAATGATTTCAAAAAATTGAAAGAAATAAATTGAATCTTCAAGAAGAAATGAATTATTTTACACTAAAAATGAATCAATGTTATTAAAAAAGTTTAATTAATTGTAGAAAAATAGTTTTGTAGAGAAGATGATAAAAGTTGATATAGATGAAAGAATTGATTTTAAAGATAATTATCTTGATAGTATCTAAATTAAGTAGATTGGTTCTAAAAAATAATTGGATTATTACAAATCAAAATTTTAATATTCAATTAAAAAGGTTGGTGTAGGATAAAAATCAGGGATGTGAAAGTTATTAGAGAACCACAAAATTAAATAGCTCATGTGAAATATTTAATATAAAATTATAATTGTGAGAAATATTTTTTATTTGTTGTTATAATGTTTCATTTAAAAATATATGATAATAACACATTGTTTGTAAAAAAATAATGTGATTATTAGAAATTGATAAATTCTATGAATACAGACAAAAAAAATACAATAAATAGAAACTCTTAAAAGTTTGTAAGAAAGTATCAATAAATGGTGGAAATTTTCAGAGTGTACAGATGATTTGATAAGAAAAGTTATTTGAGATTTATGATCAAGATAAGGAAGAAATATAGGTTCCACTATCTTGATAGCTATCTATTTATAGTGGAATATATGAATTTTATAGAAACTTCTATAACTATAGAGGCTCTTAGCACATGAAATGAATATTACAGTTTATTAAAAAATATTAATATGACCATATAAGTTTTTGGAGCCAATATTTTATGAAGATTTAGAATACTAAATGCAAAAAAGATTAAAAGAAAATAGAAACAACTGCCCAAAAGGAGGGGAAGAAATTTCATCCATTGGATGATGTTTGTGAAAGTTGTGACCATTTGGGTAACCATATTAAATATTTTATCACAATAAAAAATTACCAATAGAGTCTAAATTAAAATAATAAATATTTAAAAATGGACAAGGTAAAATGAAAGGAAAAATATTTTATTATTGAAGTACCACTGAATGTATAAACACATGAATGCCCTTAGATTCCTGATAGTAGATGTTCATCAAATATTAAATGAGATTGAAATCTCTTGAATGATTTATAAAATTTAAAGGAAGGATCACTAACCTCTAAAAATTATAGATGAGTTAACATTAGAGGTATTGGTTCAGTATATAAGAAAATTGAAGTTAACAGATAAGAACACTTTATATAATGACGCATTGAATCCAAATTTTTTATGTTTTTTTGAATGATTTTATTTAGGCAATGATGTGATTTTACAAACTAATGGATTCTTGGTAAATCATTCAAATGATCGATGTGTTGTACTATGTGGAAAATAAACATTGTGTAACCTATTTTAGGTTTATGATGTCGAAAATTAATACTAATTAATCATGAAAGAATAGAATATATTATCGAATTGAAGGTATAATTGTATTCGATCCAATAACTGGATAAATATTACCCTACGTGAAAATCAACATGAAATTATTATACCAATGTGATAAATAAATTGGATGTGCTCTAATTTTCAATAAATAGTGATTATTAATTTTCAATATAATAATATATATTTTCAATCATCAAATCATTTTCAACTCCTTAACTATGACATTTTTGAGCCTTTAAAGAAGAAATAAAAAAATTGATATTAATATTTTATTTTCTATAAAGATGGATTTACTTATATCACCATTATTATTATTATGAAGTATAAATCAAAGGTTCTAAAATTGTTCAAGACTTATAAAATAAAAGAAAACAATGTGTGTGATTTATCCTTAAAAGAAAATCCCAAAAGAAAATTGAGTATAATTAACTAATAGTATATTTGTATAATATTTCAAGAGTCATTGTATTTTCTATAAACATATTGAACTATATATGCCAACTCAAAATGTCATTTATGGAAGGAAGGATAAATTTTTGGTAGAGATGACTTATATTATATTTATGGGGAATGATACTTCTTTGTATTTCCATATATATGATATTGGTTCAAAAGTACATATACAGAACTACTATTTTATAGATAGAATTATTATATTTTTCAATATATGTTGTATAATAATAACTCCTCATGTTTGAAAAGAGATATGATTTTGTTACCCATTGTCGAATCAATGCTAATGATGAAACTGTTGGGAAATTTGAGAAGAGAGGCATTAATAGTATTTTCCCTGGTTATACTCTAAATCAAAGAGGATATTTTTTTAGGATTAATTAATAGGGAATATAATTATCACAATTGATGCGTATGTGATGGAATATTCAAATAATGAAAATACACATGAAGAAGAAATTCCTATAAGGGATTATAAAGCTATTTTTAATGAAAAGAAGGAAAAAATTGATGAAAATAATATGTGTTAATAAGAAATATATGATAAGTACGATGATTCAAATATGTCTATTGATGAGGGTAAGTCTCAATGACCTCATCCACATCTTAGAGTGAGAGTATAGATCCAAAATTTAAATATAGAATAAAGAAAATATGGTCATACTGGATGAACTCTGAGGAAAACTATACATACCTAATTGTTTTCACATGTTAAACCAAGAGATGTGAATGAGTTATTAGAGACTCAAGAGTATATTAATGAAATTAATTATTAATTAGATCATATTGAGAATGATGATCCTTTGGAGTTATTACCCAATAATGAAAATAATAATGTTAACCAAACATACATAATGTTTTATAATAAGATAAAAAATGGTATATGTTGATAAAAACAAGGGAAGACTTATATATAAAGGGTACTAATAGGTATATGAAATTTAATTTCATGAGGAATTATAAAACGTTTCAATACTAGATAAATTTATGATATTTCATATTATTGCAGTACAAATTCAATACAATATTAACAAAGTGGATATCAAGTCTACAATCCTCAATGGTGAATTTAATGCTAATAATTACATTGATAAACGTAGTGTTATCATTATAGTTAAAGATTATAAATTGTTTATAGGATAAATAAGGATGTATAGGTGTTAATACAGTCCCCAAAATGACATTAAATATTATGTTCCTTATTCGTAAATATAGAGTTCATTAAAGGAAGAGTATACAGTACTATATGTATTAATGATGACAATGAGGCACCACTTGCTTTTATTATTTATATAGATGAAATTATTTTTAATAGAAATGAAAAAGATTCTTATAAAGCGTTTTCATTAGAGATGAAAAATTCATTTTGAAATTTCCAAGCTTAAGGAAATTCTATACACTATAGGTTTACAAATATTTCAAGAGGAAGATCAAATATTTATATCTCAAGAGAAGTATGCTCTATAATTTTTAAATAATTTTAGCATGGAGGATTAAAATATTTTTTCTAAAAAACAATTCTATAGGAACTAAACAATTAATGGATGATAAAGGGAAATTAGTAACCCCAAGGTAGTTTTTTTTATAATTTTATAAATTTTTTACTGGAAAACTTCTGGACCAGATATTGTATAGGTTGTTACTTCTTATATCTTGAATCAATGTTGACCAAAAGAGTCTCATTTCATGGATATGAATATGTTTTTTATATATGTTAAAGGAGAAATAGAATATTGGATATACTATTATAATAATTTCATTTTAAATCATATCATATATACTAATGATGATTGGTTTAGAATATAGTTGTTAAATGCTCTAGATCTTGTGGACTTTTCTACTTAAGATAAAATAATATATTTCGGAATGAAAAGAAAAAACATTTAGTGACCATAAGCACTATTGAAAAAATTATGTGGCTAGAAATCAAGAAAAACAAAATTTACATTTATGAGAAATTATTTTAATGATTCAAAGGTAGAAGTAAAGAGGCCAATTCAATCAGGCTATGATAATATAAGTACTATTAATTTTTCAATAAACCATATTTAATTTTCTAGATCAAAGAACATTTATATAAAATAACATGTAATTAAAATAGATTATAAGGAAGTTGGTGTTGAAGTATAATTTTGTTCAAAAACGAGAAAATAATTTGTGCATTCACAAATCCATTTCAAAAGGATGAATTTAAAATATTGAAGCTAATAATGGCAGTTTTATCAAAGTATCCTAAAAGATAATTTATGTTCAATGCATCCCCTATCTCACCGTTTCTTTAGTTTCATTTTGTTAATGTTTGAAAAAATAAAAAATAAATATATATTAATTTTATTCTATTATATATTGATAAAATAAATTTTTTTAAGGGGATAAAACATTTGAGATAGAATAAAGTAAAATTTGTTTTACAAAAAGGAAGAAATATATTTCATTTAGGGGGTTTATTTACTTTGAGGGAGTTATGAAAAGGGATAAGGTATGAGGTAAACACGTTTTTTGGTGATTTTTTTGATATGTTCTCATATTTTCTATGGATTATGTGTGTAAGAATAATTTATAGTCATTATTTAAGAATATTATGGTTTAATAATAGTTAATTCTCAATTGATATCAGGTGGTATTAGTTATTTGGTTTAAAAGGTTTGATGAAATTCAATTTTTCAATTCCTGTCACGTTGAAAAAGGGTTTTGAGGAGATGGATGTATGTAAGTATTTTTAAAGACAAAATAATTTTATTATTCAATTTTAATGTTTCTTATACTTATTAGGATCAAGTAGGATTATATTATCAAATAATAATTCATTTTTATCTTTAATGAGTTTTAATGTTCATTATATCCCCCGTATTCCAATAAAATCCAATTATGAGATTATTGATCCCATTTATAAATAGTGATATTGATTATCCCAAGAGGTTTCTTGGAATATATGAATACTTTGGGAATATTTTTGAGATCCCATGGTGTGTTTATATTGATTTATGTTTATAATTTTTCTAATATCATTTCATATTTATCTAGTTAAGAATAAGCTATTTTGTTTATGTGGATATATTTATTATGTTGGATATTTTTTCAATTATTAAATAATATTAGAACTCACATGATATATTGTTTATTATGTGAGGTCAGTGTTTTTTATAAGTCTAGAGGTGTTAAAAATAGGTCTAGATATGTTTTGGTGTATACTGAAAACCTATACGGTTGAGAATATTCCAATTATAAAAATAGATAAGTTAAATTTTCATAAGGTTCATTCATATCATTATACAGTTCATTTCAAAAGAAAGGAAATTTTTTTACATTTATTTCAGTTCATATAAGTTTGATCATAAGTATAATTTTAAAAAAAGGGAAAAGGAAATAATATTTTTAGTTTCATTATCAGTTTTTATAATGTTGGTCTGAACTTAATATAGTTGGTTAATAACATAATAATATTGATACACAACATTATACTGTTTATTTTATGTATTATTTAGGGAAAATGAGAAAATAATGATCATACTAGGGTTCATGTAATGATTATTTTGTTTCACACAACAACTTCATTTAGTTTATATTTCATATAGTTTGTAATTTTTACTGTTAGTACAGACTTCATAATGTTATATAATATGAAAAATTTTAGTGTTCCATTGGAATTCATGATGTATAAAAATATAATAATTGAAAATAACTTCTTTGAAATATGGACTATTAAAAATAAAGAAAATAACAATAAACTTATCTTTTATGGATAAAACATCACAAAGGGAGTTTTTTATTCAAGAAGTGATGAAGGGATCTATTCAATTTCATTAAGGAATATGGTTCTCCATTAATGAAAAAATGAAATAAATGCACAATCCCACTACAATATGTTCAGTTAAATTGTGATGATCTGAAAATAATTTAAAAAATGAAATAATATAAAATAAAAAAGAAGAATAAGTGGAAGAAATGGACAATTAATCTACTACATTTTTATTTTAAAATTTAAATTTTTTAGTGGGAATTCCCTTGATGTTAGAAGAAAATATATTTTTAATATTGGGAAAATATTTTCAGATAAATAGTTACTAAAATAATATATATATAGATATTATCGAAAATAAATAATAATGTCTATGAGTAATATAATTAATGATATTAATGTATATAAAGAATAATTAGTATGAAAAAATATAGAACACATTTAAAACTCGAAATAAGATTCATTTGTTTAAATAATATTCTATTATGAAAATAAATTTTTAATATTTTAACTATACTAGAAATAAATTTTTCATTTCCATGAAATTTTTTGTATAACATGAATTCTTGGATAAGCCTTGATCACTTTAATAAACACGTTGATACTAGTGGATCATATGATATCATGTTAATATAGCTGATTCTGTGGACTAGAATTCCTATTTTGAGAGTTGATCCTTTTAAATATTTTATTGTTCCTATTTTGAATTTGTGTTGGCCTATGTAATATAAATTAATCTATCATGTTAAAAAAGGGAAGGTTTTTTTAAGAAGAAACATAAAAAAGGAATTATTATTATTTATTCCCCCTATTAATGATTTTTGACAAATCATGAGGGTTTTTTCCTCTTCTAGTGGGAGTTGTACCATATGATATATATATATATATATAAGAGTTATAACCCCTCAATCTGTGATGTGGGACTCAGTACATAATATAATGGATTGACGAGTCTGTGTCCTAATGGGATACATTACAATCTTGCTAGAGGGTTGTTAAAATAGTGTCATAAACCTTATGGATCGTTGTTACCTATATCGAACAATATACCAACCATAATGTTACTTGATTGGTTAAATCATATATTTAGAACTAGTTATAAATTAATAGGCCTACCATCCATCCATTCAAGATATATATACACTAGATCACTGCCCCACAACTTTGTTTCCCCTAAGTCTCCCTACCTATCATTAGAAAATTCATAATACATGAGGAAATGTCCCATATATATATATAAGAGAGTGTAGAATGTACCCCACCCAATGAATAATTTTGTAATTAGTGTCACAGTGTGACCTATTAGTGTCATGGTCTGATTTCTGAATGTAGCATGTGAGAGATGTTAAACCCAGGACATGAACCATGGGGAGAATTTAAACCTTTATCCAATAGATTTATACCCGGAACCATAATAAATCATTGGGTATGGATCCCACATTATTATTTAATATAAATAAAACTATATATAGATATAAAATATAATAAATTATCCATGAATAATATCATTGTATCATGTCCCATGGATACGGTCTTACCAATGTTTCGATTCTCACCTTCTATTTTAAGGACAAAAAATACTCTTTGTAGTGTATAATGGTTTCATTAAAGTGGTGTGAAGTTAAAAAGAATGTTATTTATTGTTAAAATATTTAATCTTATATTATCTTTGGTTATGTCTTATAATGGTTTTTGAAATCATTAATTAAGGCTACATGACATTTTGAATGTAATAAAATATGTTAGGAGACCATGGAGGTTCTTAGACACGTGGAGGTAGCACTTTCCAACCTATTCATAGCCACAAAAAAACTATGGTGATGTTTATAGCCTCCTAAAGTAGAATATGTCCACTATATTTCTAGTGGATCAGCACCGATCATCTAATGTAGTTTGATATAAGCTACATATTATTTATATGTCCACAAAACTAATGGTTTAAGGGAAATAGCTACCTAGTGGATAAAATTAATGGGGTTAGAGTTCTAGGTTGTTCACCACGTACCCTATGGTGGATTCTGTATATCTGATGGCGTCATGAGAGTATTTGTATTGTAAAATTTATTAGTTTCAAAATTCCATTAGTACAGCCTTCAATGGAATCATTACCCTTTATGAATTCTAAAATTCCACCAAAAAAATATTAAGGATATATATAGACCTCTTTGTGTACTTGGAAAAATATATTCATATCCATTAAACAACACTAAAACTCTATAATATCCAATTATTCTCATGTTCTCTCAATTTGAAAATCCTCTCTTCTACATACAATAATGTTTTATAATTCTTAAAATATTCTCAATATCATCCCTTTAATCATTATCTAATTTTTTTCGTTATATTATTTTGAGATAATTTAGACCCTACTAAAAATGTGATTGATTCTAGTAAGTTATCCCATATTCACATTTCTTCTATAATAAATTTTCACTACCATTAAAGTTATGGAATCGGGGGTTTTATCCATTAATGTTAATAAGTAAAGGACTATTCCATTCGAGGTTTCTAGCTATACCCATTAAAAATCATGGGTCAATTTTGTTTTTTTAATACAACCTATAAAAAAGGGTGTTTCGTTATCTTGAATATCATTAACTAAAAGAGACTAATGCATTATATCCTCATGTAATTAATGTTAGAACTAAAGATTTTCTTTGCTGGAAATGGAGTGTGGTTGGTTTTTGTTGTCAATACTCACATGGAAAATAAATTATTGATCTAGGGCATTGTAAGGAAAGGGATCATATAATGTTGAATATAGTGTTGATGGTGGCTTTATTTCCCAGTGTTTTCCAAATTTTTGGGGTCCAAAAATTTGAAAATATCTTGCATTGAGAAAAGTTGGATTTCATAAAGGATTCATGAAAATATGGAAAAGGAATGTGTTTTGAGAAGACGTGATTTGAGAATTTTATTTCATGAAGGATTAAAGGATTTTGACTATGTTCTCTATGATCATGATGATCATCATAGATGACAACGAATTGGATTATACCAATGGAATGAAGGGTTTAATGGAAAGCTTCATGACAAAAATGAATTTACCTAGTAAACTGTGAATAAAGGAGAGTCATGAAGAAGTTTTTGAATGATCTATAAAATCTAAAAAAGGTTAGTAGACCTTCACAAACGAATAAGATTGTAAATAAGAGGCTACCCCTTTTTATTTTCAAATAATTTTTATAGGGAAAATAAAAAATCACTCTATTTTAGCGAAGCTAGGGGAGCTCTGAGAAACAAAAAATCTCTGTAAGCTTGAGAATAAAAAAAATACTTTTAATGTATTGACTTATTCTAATAATTTTGAGAATATGGTGCTTCATGATGATAGGTTTTACAACAATGAATATTTGAGCGTCACAAATGATTTTTATCTAAAAAACATATGGTTCTTCGTGAACGAAGATTGTCTCGAAAATGAAAGGGGGAATTGCAATGGGAGATTCATGAAGGATCATCATGAAGGAGATTCACAAAATTTAGTTTTGAACATTTGTTTTTATGTTAACAGTTCTTTTATGTGCATCAATTCAGGAGTTTGATGTGAGTAGTGTCTTATATTGGATAGAGATAAAAACATCAATGCTAATATATTTAAGCATCCTTCAAGTTGATAAAAAACGTTTTATTTATCTCAATGTAGTGAGAAATGGGTAGTCAAAAGAAGTGTTCTATGGGACATAGTGATCTATCCTTGAATTACAGTTAAGGTAGTGCACCGGTCATAGAGTGACTATGAAATAACTATTGTATTCCATATGTAGTGAAGATTAAAAAATTTGGTATGACCGAAACACTATCAACATATTCTCCTTGGACGTAACCCTTAATGGTAAACCAAGTAAATGTGTTGTGTCATCTTTTTACATGTGAGTGTTTGATTGATGATCATATACAACATATTGGTTTAGAATGTTCTAACCAATATGGGAACAAGATCTATCACTTTAAAAGAAACATTTGACACCCTAATTCACCCCTCCCCTCTCAGGGTGTCCTCTGGTCCTATAATTTAAGTAGAAGATGTGGAGGCTATTCATGAGATATTAAAAACATAATTACTGAATATCATTCCATATTATCTTTCTACCTTTGTATATACTTATCATATTATTTTAATTAATTAGAAATTCATATTAATCCATCACTTGATTCATCCATTACTTTTTCAATTTTTATTTATTTTATCCTTACTATTTATAAAATTATATAATTATATCATGGTTCTTTTTTTACATTGATTAATTTTTTCATTATTTTAATAATTATCTTCAATCATGCTAAAAGAGGTTTTTAGTCATTATGAAATTGGTTAATTTATTTATTTAAATGGTAAATTACCCATCATTTCAATTTATCTTAGACTAGCCTATATTTTGTGTCCAAGGAGTCATGAATTAATTAATTTTTTTCTAATAATATTTCCAAAAGACTATATTTTTCCACAATATTTGGTTTCTTTTTCCAAGAAATTTAATTTTTTAAAAATGATTTATCAAACAATCCAGGTCATTTCAAAGTCCACTTTTTCGATCATGATCCCATTTTTAAAGAAAATATATATAGCCATTAGGAAATTCATATATCTATATTTAATATATATATTGGTTATCCCGTATGGAATAATTTTATAGATATTAATATTTCTACCATAGAAAAAAAGATGATAAATGGAGTCTTGATGATATTTCTACATTTGAATTATATGGAAATGAAATGAATTCCTGTCAATATTTATAGAAAAAATAAATTCAATCGAATTTCTACACAAAAAATTTCTTTTTATGTATATAAAATATGGGAAATAATTAATGAAAGAGAAAATGCTATAAAATATTCGAGATTATATAAGTTTAAAAAATACTTTGATATTTCATATCCATCGAAATGAATCTTTCTTTGAAATGTTAAGTCAATATACAAATTTTTTAATGTTCAAAATGATCATAGTGAATGTCCTTGTAATGAAATTTTCATTAAGAAAATTCCATGTGTTTTCCTTGAAATTGGTAACCCGATGTCATCATGATCCAAGATTATAAAGGCATAAAGAATATGGATTTAGAGGAGATAAAAAGTTCTCTCTTGAGATATGAGATATAATGAAAATAGAAAATAGGAAGGAGGTAGAGGAGGCCAAGGAAACTAATAATTCAATTGAATTTATTAAAATTAATAAAAACACATATGTCAAATCTTATATTTCTATAATTACGAAAATGGTGATAAATTACATGAACAAGAAAATATAAACTAATCCCTTAAGGAATAATAAATAAATAAATAAATGTAAATTTTTCTTTCGAAAAATTAAAGTTCAAATAATAATGGATTATAAATTAAAAAAAATTATAAATATAGGAATAAAGGAACAATAGATTTAAAATATTCAACTTGGAGTGCTATTAAGGATCAAATTTCATCATAAAAGTCATGTAACCAAATCATTAAGTGCCTCGTTTCTAATGTCAAGTTCTATAAAGAAGGAAAATCTTCATGTTATAGTGGTTACTCTTATACTTATTTAACATCTTCTATATTATATGAAGATCTTATTTATACTAGAGATAATTTACAAGGTTGTTTTTTTAAAAAAATAATTCAAAATATAATGACCTCATAATTAATTACCATTTTATTGTGTTTGAAAAAGATCAAATATTAATTTCAAAATATTATTTTTTTAAAACTAATATAATAAACAATTTTCTTGAACTTATAATTTCAAATTAAAAATCATATAAATAATATTCCTAATTTCACCTTAGTCTAAGAAACATTGAAAAAAATATTGTGATATCAACATGTTGTTAAAATTAAATTTTATATTTGTTTTAAAAAAAAACTCTATTTAAAAAAACATTTGGAAAAGGGAATTTTCAATTTAAATATTATAATTATTGAAACATATTTTGTAATATTTTTATGAACTAAATTGTAAAAATTATATATATGGTATACCAAAATAGAATTAATTTCTTATCCTATGTTTCTAAGAGAAATAATTTTAATTTTTTTTTTTGTATTCCATTATCATTACTAGATAACATATTTTTACCCAATATATGGGTAAAAAAACATCTAGTCTCTTAATATATTGTAGGATACGAGTCTTTTGAGAATATCATGAGAATAAAAATAGTAAATTTTATGCATGTTCACAATGAAAATGGGTTGTAATACTTTTAAAATCAATAATTTTGATGACTTTGATGAGGACATTTCACATTTGGAGTTGACAGAAAAGGTAAAATTACCTGTATGGGTACAATTGGTTTCTCCAACTCTACAAAAATTAAGGATGTTTTCTTTCCCAATTTTGTGATGAATTATTTACTAATTATTATTCAATTCAGTAATAGTTGTTTTTAAATTTATATTAAAAATGATTTTAATTCTTGTAATTATAGATGAAACCATTTATTTACCAAATATCATTTTCAAAATGTTTATATGATACATTGAAAATATATTTTATGTTAAAATGTTTTGAATTTTAGTGAATAAGATATTTATTCTTTTATTTTTCATTATCACTTTTGGCTATTGTAACATTTACACTCAATTCAAGATCAACTCTGACCAACTAGTGAGATATTTACCAATATTAGATATCAAAGTTAACTTTATTTATAAACTATAACAACTTTGAAAAAAAATCCATTAAAATATAATAATGCTATATCCCATTCTAAATCCTTTGAACTTGTTCACATTAACCTTTATGGACTATCTTATTTTCCTAGTAATATAGGTAAAAATTATATCTTTATAATTATTAATGGATATACTATATTTATATGTATCCCTTCTTGCATTAGAAAAATGAGGCTTGAAATTTATTTATCAATCTTTCATAGAGAGTGGAAAATGAAAAAGGGAAAATAATATTTTCCCTTAGAATTGAACATGGTGGAGAATTTGATAATAACAAATTTTATGAGTTTTGTTCGTATCTTGTTTATCATCACCCCTTCTCCACTACTAGAAAAACTCAATAAAACAGGGTTATCGAAAGATTAAATATGACTCTTTATGAATTGTCTCGGGCTCAGTTGACTATGTTCAACCTTACTCAATTATTTTGGGATAATGTGGTTAATAATTATTTCTTCAACCTTATCCATGTTCTCATAAGGAAAATATTTTTAAAAAATTTCATATTCATTAGAAAAGAAAAATTCACAGTTTATTATTTTTTAATGATTTTGGTTTTAAATGTATGTTCATTAATACGAAAGATAATATAAGTATTCTTAATCCTTAATAAGATGATGTAAACTTTTGGGTGTAATAAAAATCCAGTAAATACTAACAAATATTGAATAATATGACAAAACACTGGAAGAGTAAATTCACATCATATTTTATGAAAATATTCATATATTAAATCATCAAATTGATGATGATATTGGAAAATATAGTTTGAACCTACATAAATATCAATATTCTAGAGTAATTGATATTTTTTACTATATACATTTAAAATATTACCTAGTGTGTGGGTTGAATAAAAAATACAAACCATTGAGAATGTTATTTGTCAATTATATTCTGGAACTTTAACTATAAGGTTATTATTAGATAATGTTTAACATGTTGTTTTTCTCTCACACTGTGAATCTCCTTCCCTTGAATATTATTTTAATGATGATAACTAGATACATTCTATGAATGATTTTTTTTACCATTTTTAATGGAATAATGCTTGTATTCTTATGTAATGTCTTGATAACCATCATATTATAGGCACTATATGGGTTTCTTGAAACATTATTGATGATCAAGGAATTATTTTACTAAAAATAATATTATTTTTGGTAATTTCTATAATAATGAATAATATAATAATTAGAGTGAAACCATTCGAACATTTTTATTGCTAGAATCTATTATTATTCTACTGAAAATCACCTCTCATTTCCATCTTTAACTTTTTCAAAAGGATGTCAAATGTTGTTTTATAAATATATTTGTTTGTGAATTTCATTTTTCAACCACATGGATTTTAATTCCTTAAATTTACAAATTGTGTTTTCTAGTTAACCAAAAAAAATTATGTTCTAAAAATAGACCCATGGTCTCGGTATTTAATGCAAACTAAATTGCATTTATCATATGATTGTAATTGAGAAAATTTGATTCTACTCTATTTCAATATATTTTTTCAAAAGATTTATTAATCATTCAAATTTATATTTATGAAATTATTTTCCTCACAAATAAATAAAATATTTTCAATGAATCTTATGATTTAATGAATAAATATTTTGAATTGTGTTTTTGAGAGAATTAAAGTTATTCATTCATTTTAAAATTTTCAAAAATTTAAAGAGACATCTTATAAAAATTAACAAACTATTGAATTTATAATTAATATTTTAATTTATTTTTATAATTAAATTAGAACACCCATTAGTATAATATGTAATATAATGTTGGATGAAGCAAGTAAGTCATCCAAAAATAAGATTTATAGATGTTTTATTGGAATTATACTTTCCACACATTGAACTAGCAGAGAATTATGTTTAGTGTATATTTTTATGATCAATTTAAATAATATACAGAAGAATATAAACTAATATATGCTAATATTAGTTTTCAACATTTGAAAGAAACTAAAAATTTAGATTATTTTATATTAAGTACATTCATTTTGAACCTTGATTTTTTATGATGATAATTTGTTATGATGAAAACTATATCAGAAAATTAATATTGTTTCTTAACAATAGAAAGGAAAATCACTTGTAAATGGTGTAACAAAAAAGATTTTTTTTTATATTTCTATTAAAATAAGAATACATCACCACTAGGTGTTGTTGTACTCAAATAATATAGATGAAACATAATCCCTTTAACACATGTCTAAAATAGGGTCAAGACCTTATAATGGAACTTCCCAGATCACCAAGTCTAAGATGAAGTTCCACATGCCCTCAAGAATTACTCCATGTATGCAAGAGGATACTGACTAGAAATGAGGGTCTGAATTCCATTAGTGGGGAGATTATTCCCTTAGTATAAATAAATTCAAATACATATAATATCATAGAATATGAAAGAAAAATAAATAAAAAAATCTATAATAAATGGTATGTAAAGTATATGAAGATATATAGAATAATAAACCAAGGACCCCTAAAGTGATAGGTTAAACAAGAGTATGAGAAAGAGAGGTGTGTAATGAAAATATTATGTTATCACTCTAGAGCCTATATTAGTACTTCATTTGATCACCATGATATATCTCCTAGATACTATTCATTGGGTCCTTTTCCTTTTCCATATCGCTAGACTTTTAGTATACATGTACATCAATATTCCCAGAATGGGTGTGAGTATAAACCTAGACGGACAACACTAATCCATCCTGACCATGAGTTCACATATAGTATAGTGTATGTAATGATAATATATAATAAAATAAGAACTCTGTGTAAAATATTGTACTTATAGGTAAAGTATTGACCATTCCTCCACTAACCTCAACTATACCTATTTTAGCTCCATCTCCAAAATATTTTCATAATAAATGTCATGAACTAGATTCATCCACAAGTTACAAACTTGTATCCCCTCAAAATCATAAGGATAAAGAGACAATGGTTAGGCCATAAGGATATAAAGCCCCATCTCTCTCATACATGAATCCCCATGGTCATCCTATTTTTTCAATTTTGTAGGTTAGATCATAGGAAAATAATATCTTGACACTTCATGTCGGGTAAAGTCACCAAAGAACATCATGCCACATTGTCCCAATTGTCACCTTCTGAGTTAGATCATACGATATCATTATATCTGATTTTCTAACATATTCTAGTAATCATGTTAAATGAAACATCTGAATATTATCCCCTTTTAGGGTTTTTGATCCGTGATAGGTCCACCAATAACTTTTTTATAATGAATAGAAAAACACCACTTTTTATGTAATAAAAAATTACTTGGAAACTAGACATATAATGTAAGGGAAAATATATCATACTGAGAGTGAAAAATAGAATACAGACACACACACACATATGATCACTCTCCATCATGGACTATGGAATATTTGAAAAAAATTCAATGTTCTGATAACAATCATATACATTGCCTTAAAGTGGAAAATAAATTCTAACATAATGCATGTCGATGTTAATGTCAAGGGGTGTAAAGAGATTCATCACCCAAAGAACATTAACACAACAAATAGGGCAATATTAGATAAAAATAGGTCCTATAAAAGAACATAATTCCTCATGATATGGGATCCGAAGCATGGAACATAATGGAATCAATCTATGGAGTATAAAAATCACATTCCCAGATTCAAATAATTATTTTGAAAGTATTTACGTTCAGTTAGAAGAATTAAAATTATCCCCAGTCTTGGAAAAAGTCAGGAGAAAAGATGCAATCCAATGAGTAATCAAGTCTAATAATATTACCCTACACCTTACAAGATTTTATTTACTAGTATGATCAATAATAGTGGTTGATTGAAATGAGACAATCCAAAATGTTTATCCATAATATAAAAAAGGTTAAACAACTTACTATAGGTTCATATAAGGAGTGTTTGGAATTAATCTTGATTAAGGAATCATCAGAATCAGAGGATCAAATGTATTAATAGAGAAAATTAGTATATTAATATCAGTTTGAGGACCTCTCATTATGATCTCATGCATTAATTATTAAAATAATTCAAGATAAGGGGAATAGGGGGGTCGATTCAAATAATAGTATGTCCATTACCATGGATTCCTCCACAAACTCATCATGATAATGGTGTTCTTGAAAACATCAACATGACAAAACCTTTGACTATGGAATATTACCTTATACATACCAATTTTCCCCACCATAGCTTTTACCATGGGTATGGTGATGTCACTATGAACGGATTACAATAAATATTCCCCTGACACTCCATGCCTATGGACATGTTGATTTTCCCCTTTCCCTTTTTTCAAAAAGCCTCACGAGGTACCTCCAACAATTTCATGATGATAATGGTGTTTTTTAATTTAGGCCAAATGGTATTAAAAATAAAATTTAATATTTTAGAAACCTCTATCACCTTTCAAAACATAGTTTTTACTATCACAAGGCTAAAAAACCTTAGTTATGTCTTGAAAAAAGGTACATTAATACACCCATTGAGGACATGGGTTTTATTAATCTCCCAATTCAATGACTTCTCATCCCTGAATGGAATTTATAATTGTCATTATCAGATAACGTCATATAATGTGATTGTATCTAAGAAAAATGCTCCCATGATTCCTCCTAGATCAATTCATGTTTATATAAGACTTGAAAAAATAGTAATTTCTTCCCCCACAATACCTTATTCATCTGATCTATTACCCACACTTATTGATCCAAAAAATTAACTTCTAGTTCCAACTCTACATCCTCATTGATGATCACACGCATAAGATCGAGCATGTTCCTATGAAGCTGGGAATCATTGAAAATAGAATGACTATTTTGACAATGTAGAGGAAGTACAATTATGTAATCCAAAACAATAACATGTTAAGTGTTCTAAAATGGTCCCTCAAAACAATGTCAACGTCCCTTTCTTCCAAAAATGATGATTTCCCAAGAGAGGTGACACCCTAAAAAACCACTATAACTAAAAAAAATCCATTGTTTATCTTCAATAGTCATCATAAAATATCTAACTAATCTATGTATTAACCAACCACATAATAATAAAATATACTCACTCTAAGGGGTCTAAAACCATACTTGACCTAACAATAGTCACCTCACATGAATTTATAGAGGAAAGTGGATAAGGACTTGAACATCTATAGAGAGCCTCAAAATGAACCATCAAAATAGATGCATAGAAATTGTTTTTATATTTAGAGTCTACAAAAACCTGAAGCTCATCCTATACTACTTTTAAATCCAGGAAACATTACCAAATCATATCCTCGTTAATTAATTATTCTCATTGACTCTCCACCAATCTATGGATTATATTTTATACTCAACATCAACTGAGTCCCTAAACCCTTCTACAAGAATTTCCAAAACTATGAAATAAAATGAATGTAACTATTTGACATGATATTATAAGTCACTTTATATAGTCATATATTCTCTCATAAAAACAACTCATCATATTCATCAATAGAGTGAGTCACTCAGAAAAACCTGAAATGTAATTCCTTAATTAGATGATATACTATCACATAAATGACATCACGACTCCATGGGGTTATGGGAAACCCTATCATAATGTATACCATCATGTCATTCAACATACACATAGGTTCTGGAATAGGGTAAAAAACAACCATGTATTTGATGCTTTACTTTAATCCTTTGGTATGTGAGGAATTAGGAAAAAAACTGAGGATGTCTCTGTATATATCTATCCACCAAAATTGAAGTCAAATTTAATGGTACATCAGCTAACCTGGAAGGAATATATAACTTTCAAACATCTATGAATATAGATCACAAAACCACAATCTAAGGAACAACCAAGAGCCGAATCATCCCATACCAAATCATCCCTACATCACTATACACTTAGAGTTTAATTCTTGTGAAATTTTCACTCATTACACCAAAGATAACATGGTAAATAAAGGTGAACATTTTATCAAATCATGGAACTCTATCTCATCCCATAGTCACTCCACCATCAAACTGATAAGATACTATCTCTCCTCTAATGGTAGCTCTTCCATATCATACGTCTCCAACCTCTTACAAATAAGATTTTCTTCATTGAAATTCCCTTTTCTAGGAGCATAGTCATTACTAATGTAAAATATATGAAGATACTTTAAACAATTCCACTTAATTATGTTAAGAACCAATGAATAAAATATATATTGGTGGTAATTGTTGTCTATATAAACAATAAATCTATCACCAAAGAGATAATGTATCTAACTTATCATGGAATATAACATAACTACAAGCTTCATGTCAGGCATTGTGTACTTCCTCTCATGGGGTCATAAATGATGTCACCCATAACCTACTAAAAATTCTCTCTATATTATCATTGGTACCAAACTAACTCAAAATAGATAATAAAAAAGTACATAACCATACCCATAATATAGAAATACCATTACCAAAGTGTTCTTTACTTTTCTCTGTAGTTCTAGGAAGGACACATCATAAAGATCTAACTACTCGAACATCACACCATTTTTTGTAATTCAATTAATAAGTGATACCAAATGGGATATATATTGTATGAATTGTTTATAGTGAAAATCCAATCCAAGGAATCATCTGATCGAAAAAAAATTCTACTGTTTTTCCGAACACATCACCATTTAAACTTTCTCAAAATTTAATGACTTTCTTTCCTCAGAGATCACATTATCAAAGAACCACACCTATTGAATCCAAAATTTACACTTCGGTAGTTTGGAATAAATCCAATGTCCACTAAGTGTACTCATTATGATCTTTAGGTTTCTATCATTCATACCAATAGTCATTGAATATATTAGGATATCATCCTTGAACATAATAATGAATGATTAAAGATATAGTCGAAAAATACAATTCATGAGACCCATGAACATTAATGGTGAATTTCAAAACCAAATAGCATAATAATGTTCTCATATAGTTCATATATATTATTGAATGCTATATTATGAATATATTCCACTCTGACTTGAAGATGGTTGTATCCAGATCATAACTCAATCTTATAGAATCACCGACTTCCCCACAACTGGCCAAACTAGAAATTGATCCTCAGAAATAGGTATAATTTCTTCATGTCCACACAGTTTAATATCCTTTAGTCCATGAAAACTTGAATATTACTATACACCATTTGTTTGTGAACAACACTATATCCCCCTAGATAGGTGTCCTTGGTTTAATAAAAGCATTCACATGCAAATTCTCTAGATGTACTATTTTTCTCTTTAATTCAAACAAAACCATAATATAAGGGTGAATTGATATAGTTTTCACTCCAAAAATATGTATTACCTCATATACAATTCCCATCATAGGATCGAGGCTAGAAAAGTTTTACTAGAGATATACTGATAACGGTACACCACTAGAGGGGGAGAAAAGGATACTACTGGATCAACTACATAAACTAACCCATCCACATGTGATATAATAGCACTAATCTAGACCCCGAATAGTATCTATGTACATGCTCCAACAAACCACTAATCATAAATCAAAACCTTCCCCCTTAGTAATACTATATGATAAACATCTTCTTTAGTTGTTAATGTGCACTCAATAACTAGTCATGAAGTCCAAGCTAAAGATCACATTGAAGCTAATCATCAATAATATCAGGAAACCAAATAAATATAAGTTGTTGGAAAACAATTTTGGAAATTCTATAAAGATATTGACACGATTAAATTTATTCCCCAAGAGTGTATTTATATAAATAAATTTTGAAGAGAAATTAACTAGCATGTTAGTCAAAAAAAATATGAGAAGATATTAAGAAATGGGAATAACTAGTATAAAAAAGAATAGTCAAAATTGTAGAGGTGCACAAGACCCTATATTGAATGGTTTATGTAAGTGATAAATTATTTTTCCTAACGTGGTAGAATTTATACACATGTCTATGTACATCTCCATGAACTATCACTAAAATACATTACTCACCTATGTCATCATCTTATGAGGGGTATGAAACTACTAATAAGGAGACTGACCACTACCATGGATCGATGGATCTGTGTGAATCGAACACATATGAGAAATTATTTTTATTACATTTATAAAAAAACTATATATGAATTATCTTACTCCATCCATGACACTTGATCTGAAAATTTAGGAAAAATTTAGGATAATGCACACTTTGTATATATTTTAAACACTAAGGACCACCTTCTCTAAAAGATGGTTTTGAAGAACCCCTACTATACATTAATTGTCTCCTTTCAATCTAGTGTGAATATGAATAATTCCACTTCCAACCACTAAATGTATCACTGGAAAGTCCCTTGAATACTAAATGAAGACCCACACCATTTTACTCCTCCCATCCTTTTTGAATCATTAGGGCCCTTGGAAGAACCTTAGTATCTATTGTCAATTAAAAACTCATTGACTAAAATATCCACTATATTTGAACACTAATATCTAACATTATAACCTTTATTGCCTCATTCCCATCCATGAGATAATAATTGTGAATAAAATCTAGGAAATATTCCACTTAAGATAACACCACCATCGAGCTCAGTTGAAGCTCTGAGAACTCTTGAGAATAATCTGCCTCATGTGTAATTATAAATAACACATCAATGAAAAAATATTTAAAGTAAAACCAATTCATATCTTCACATCTCCTACAATATTTCATAATAACCCACAACATCCAAGATGGTCCCTGAAGAATGATACTCAACATTCACATATATTGATCATCTAGAGTCTTTATGAGATAAAGTATCCCCTTCATGACATCAATATAGTCCTTAATATTATGAGGGCCACTATCTCCCGTGATAGATAGAGGGTGATAGAGTTGAATGTTTGAAAGATATTCAACTATAGTCTCCAAAACTCCTCTTCAATTAATAATAACCATGAAGAAGACTCCTAGATGAAGTGGACCCTCTACATAAACAATTAGAGTGGGTGAAAAAGCATTCCCTACTGCATTATCTTGTACAAATGGTGGTATAACTTGAAAAGAAATCCTTGAGGTAGAGTCTTAGAATACTCCTCTAGGTGGTCCAATAATGTGATGTTGAGTTAGAATCGTGTGAAATGAAAAAAAATTAGAGCACCAATAAATCCTTACTTAGATAGCCTTTGAAGAAGATTATAATCACACACAAGAGATTATTTAAATCCTATAATAAGAGGACACCCCTTACAAGAGAGAACAATTATCCATGTTCTAATCAAGGACCAGACATATTTATCTATTCTCACACATTTATCACACTGATATATATATATAAAGAATGTTAGTGTTCAAATAATCAATGATTGTACATATATGTCATAAAATATGTGAAAAGATATATCCCCAAACAAAAGGAACATAGTAGGGAATTTAATTTAATAACAACCTTTCATCACACAATATATATATATATATGTATACATGAAATGTGATACTACATGCCTAAAAATTACACATGAACCCTCCTAAATCCCATAAAATTTTAACAAAAAAATATTCTCATGATCAGTATAAAATTATAAAACAATAATTATAACACAAGTCCCAATGATGGTTATATAGTGACCTATAACACATGTGATGGAAGACACATGCAACTCCACCACCCAAGTACCACATATCCTAAATCCTATGTGCCTTTTCCCAATCATTGTAAATATGAATAGAAAAAGAAATACTTATTTGAAACCACTTTATAATTCCCTGAAACAATTGACTAGGTTAGAGTTGGAGTGCCCCATGGTCTCATGCATCCATCTTCCTAGGAAATATATTACTGACTAGTACTTAGAGTCCAAATTATAAAAGTGTGGAGACAATACCACAATTATCGCTAAAGAAATTTATAAATAGTTACATAGAATAACATAGTAAAATTAATATCCAATTTATAACAATTTTCAAAGAAATTATATCAATACTTAAAGAATAATAAACCAAGACACCCCAAAATGATTGGTTTGAAAATGATTATGCATAATACCTATAAGAAAATAAAACACTAAGACATCATTGTTGATTCCTACCTAGCATCTCCTTTGATCACCGTGTTCCATCTCCAATCTAACATTTATCCGGTCCTTTCCCCTTCTTGTATCCATGTCCATGAATTCTACACATGTATGGAGATACCCATGTAGTGTGTGTGAGTGTATAAACCCAGTAGGACACCACCATTGTGTCCTCAACATGAGTGCACATGTATAATATTATATGTCTTGATAATAGGTAAACTCATAATAAATCAATATACAATAATTTATGGAGCATTAGTTAATTGACTACGATTATGAAAAACCCACATTGATACCTACTTCCACTCCATACTATAAACATATTCATTACAGGTGTCATGAACTAGAGTCAACCACATGGTTTCCACATGTATCCCGGAGCCAACAAAAGGCTTAAAAGACTCTGTTTAGGCCATAAGGACCTCAAGCCCCATCTCTAACACACATCAGACCACAGTGACATCATATACCAGCACTATTATTGTCTTGTACATAGGCCTATAGTATCCTAGAACTGTTTCCTAGGTCATGTTACCTTAGACCATCATATGTCATTATCACATTCTTGGTAAAATTACACAAGAACTTCGTGACCCATATTTTAACTCAATATTATCTTCATTAATTATGTAGATTTTGAACACTATCCCCTTATAAAGATATAGAACCATGATAAGTCCACCTTTAACTTTGGAACCACGTACAAATGACCAAAAACATTGCATATACCAAATACATCACATTGAGACAAGGCATAACATATAGTGGAACAACATATCATTTCAAGTGTGAGAAACATTATGCAAACACAAAATCATTTGATCATACTAAATAATGGTCTAAATAATATATTCACCCAAAATCATATAATTATAACACTCATATTCATGACATTTATATGCTAAGAAACTTTCTACCTCAAGTTTTTCGGTTTTAACATCACATTTTTTCAAGAAATTCATCTTCCAAATAACATTCTCACACCAATTGGAATATGATCGTAGAAATGAGTTCATAGAAATGATTCCAATCTAAAATGACATGGGTTATATAATGATTATCATGAATTAATCAATACAATGGGTAGATAAATCACATAACCAACTACAAATATAGAGAGTTGAAGTATTTATTTCTAGTTTATGGAAGAATAATTTTTACTACTATTGGCAAAAATATTCGAAAGAGATGCAAGGCTCCAATGAATCCGATTCAATAAGAGAAACTTATACATTACAAGAATTGATTTTATAGAAAGGATGATAATATAGATTGAGATATACAATATTATAAAATATGGAAAACATTAATATAATAAGGTTCAACCAACATACTCTAGTTTTTTCAATGTAGCATACAAAATTCATTCGAATCAAGGAATCATCAAGAGAGTGGGAAGAATCAATTATTATAGGAAAGGAAACGATTAATATGAATATAAATACACCTAAATATGATTTAACCTATTTACCAATTGAAATGTTGATGTTCTAATGATAAAATAGAATGTTTAGAACCATAAGACAACCATAAAATTGGCTTATAGCACAACCTCACCATATCCATGATGTCCTTGAACACAGTAGCTCAAAATGGATTTTACCTATTATGTGTTTTCTTATTATAAGTTTTTTCCCTAATAACAACCTCCATCATTGAAATGATTATGTCTGTATAGACGTAGTCCACAAAAGAACCCCCCAACACTTGATGCATATTCCCTCACCAATTTTCCCATTTCCTATTTTTCATAAGACCTCGCAAGAAACCACCACAACATGAATTGTGGATATAGTGTTTCACATTCCTAACAAAGAGATATCCAAAATGAATATTAAGATTCTAAAAACCCCTAACACATTCCAAAACATAGTTTTAACTATCATAATACTCAAAACACATCACTTGAGATGTGGTGAAACATATATTAACCTAGCCATTTAAATCTAGAGTGTTATAATCCCATTAAACTGTTTCAACAATAGTAAAAATATTATCTCAAAAAATATTATCCCACACTCTCACACAATAAACATTAATCCAATACACCACTTCATTCAAGATCACATTGAAAAAGTTTATATCATTTTGACTTTGTTTTTACCAACCTTCAACATGACGATATATTCACTAATTCCATTACTCATGATTTATCTGACTTTATTAATGAAATGCAGGACAATAAATTATTCTAATTTTTATTTATTAATATATTATTTTTTGAAAAATTATTTAATTTTTTTTCAATTTATTTTTTTCCAAATATAATTTTTTTACAATAATATGTTTTTTAAAAAATTCATAATTGTGGTAATGACAAGAAAGTGTGATAATCGAACCAATAAATTCCTATCTAGATACATATAAGTGGATTTGGTATTGGTGTAGATGAACTTAGGGGTTATTATCTTAAAGGGGTTGGCTGTATTATTAATCCAATCATCACATTGGGAATGAGTAGTGGGACTTTACTACACACCATAATTCATAATGATGGTGAATTTTCTGTGGATTATTAACACATTCTCTTTTAATACTCGATTATGGAATGTTTATTTAAATTTTAGAATTCTTTATTTCTTCTACTATTCATTGTTTAATTAATTGATCTGTTAATATCACCTAATACATTATTTGAGTAGTATATAATCATATCAATACTAATATGATCTCATATGAGACATCAATATTCATTTTTATCAAAAAATATTTTAACCAAAAATATTCATTAAAAATATTTTGAATGTTTTATTTATCACTTGAGATATATCTAAATATTAATTTTTTTTAAATTTTTTTTACAAAAATTTTGTCTTATAAAAGATTATAATCGATGATATACACATTTTTAATTTTTCTTATAAATTTTTACTCTAACTCTATCTATTAATAATTTTTTATACCCTTAAAGGGTGAAAGATATTATGGAAAATATCACTATTCATGTATTTGGAGAAATCTCAGGTAATTGTATCAATATATTCCTTATCTGTTATTGGGGAGAAATCTTGTAAGCAAAATCATGGGGGTAATCATGTTGTTATTGATATGGGGAAAAACTATTATGTTTATAACTTGTGATGGTTTTATATGTTAAGAGAAATATTTCTAAATCATATCCTCTTATATTCTTATTATACTAGTGATTTTTATCATTAAAATGGGGGGTGTTCTGACTTTAAACTTTTTTTGTTTTAATGACCACAAAACACTCTTTAAATATTCTAATGATTGCATGTAGGTGATGTATATTTATAAATTTTTTGATATAATACTAGAATATTTTAAGAACATTATATGATAATAAAAGATATCTTGGCACAATTTTTAAACACTTTATGTAAAGTTAATAGAAAATTTGAAGTTATTAAATAAAGATAGGAGGCCATGAAGGTGGTTAGACATCATTATGTAGCACCTAATGGTTGGTGTATAGCCATCATCTAACCATTGGTGAAGGTGTTAGACAATATTTGTAGAGGATGTCCAGTGGCTACCAATTAGAGGATCACCTTCCAGCTATTGTATTTTGGATAAATTACTATAAAAATCAACTATATAATTAACTAGATGATGGTAGGGCACTAGCTACCCAGTGGAAGAAAAAAAAGAGCACAGAGTTCTAGGTGTTCCACTATATTCATAGAGGAGGATACCAGGTATCCATTGGAATCACAATTACAATTTTGATCTTGTATTTATTATAATAAAAAATACTATTAATGTTGGAACCACTTTGTGTATAAGGTTGTATTTGTTGTCAATAGTTTTCAATGAAGATCAAAATGAAGGAGATCAAGAAGTACTCCAATGAAATGGAGGAATGGAGATTCAGACGATTGTTTTACTGATCATAAGTTCAAAGAACATGTGTCAAAGGTGATACATTCTTTACAACAATGAAGAATGTGAGATGTAATCCATCTGAGGATGATTAAAGAAGAATGGGGTTTTTATATTAAGTCCATGCAATTACTCATGATTGCATGAGAACCATGCAAGAGACTTCTTGATGAATAGAATCACATGGTTTTCATGACGTAGATCATGACGGTTGATGAATAAGACAATGTGCTAATGATTGGAATTCTAAGAAGGTCGTGCAATGATTGGAATTTGGCGATAGCCATGCACATCACATTGTCATAGAAGATGATGATGTTGAAGCTATGCCTTCCATGAATACATATCACAATAGTCAAGTTTGTGATAAAAGAAGAGTTGTTGAACGATACATAACACCAAGAAGATGTGATGTTGAGGTGATCGTGCTTGTTGACAAAGCAAACAGACGACATACAAATTTGTTGACAAAGGAAATTCCATGGTGGCATGTAGAGTTCGAGGACTGTGGATAATGATCCATGTTTTATTCAAATAACATCAACAAAGGAATGGATGATCTGGAGGCGGACAAAAAGAGCAGAAACAAGGTGGAGCCATTTTCCAGTGTTTGCCAAATTTTTGGGGTCCAAAATTTGGAGGTCGGTGAGCATCGCGAAAAGTGGATTTCCGTGAAGTTTATAACTTAATATGGAAAAGGCATGAGTTTTAAAAGATGGGATGCATGGATTGGATTTCACGAAGACCATAAGAATGGGGGCGGTGATTTTTCGTGATTACGTCAAGCTTCACGAACTGCAGAGGCTGGGGAGTTTCGCGGCGATGAAGGGCTTTGCAAGGGAGCTTCACGGTGATGAAGGGCTTTGCGAGGGAGCATCACGACGAAGGTGAAAAGGAATTGACGGGATGCTCCACAATTATGATGAGCTCTGCAAACGGAA
This sequence comes from Viscum album, assembly GCA_963277665.1. Taxonomy (NCBI): domain Eukaryota; kingdom Viridiplantae; phylum Streptophyta; class Magnoliopsida; order Santalales; family Viscaceae; genus Viscum; species Viscum album. The sequence continues at coordinate 347,908,344 of OY728141.1, forward strand.
AATATCCGTAGTGCTTCACGATTTTGAGAGAATTCTGGTGGGAACTTTGGAGCTTCACGATTTGAGCTGACGTGGCGCTGACTTCATGCGGAAGGGTCGAGGGTCGGTGGAATCGCCTATAAATAAGGGTTGACCCCCTCAAGAGAAGAAGAGAGAATTTCAGAGAAAATCCTTTGCTCTCAGTTCGCAAAGGTCTCTCGCGAAGGCAGTGTGCTTCCCGAAATAGGAGCTTCACGGTGGCTATTCTAGCTCCGCAAAAGTCGTGCGCCCCGCGTTGGCTTAGTGAGCTTCACGAAGAGGCAGGAGCTCCGTGATAGCCAAGCATTGCGAAGGCTGGAGCATCACGAGATTTCTTCGTGATTGAGCTTCGCGAAAAGGCAAGGACTCCACGAAGGCTTGTTTGAACTTTGCAAAAATTGGGAGCCTTTCGAAGTAGGGTACTTTGTGAAGGCCCTTTCTAAATGTTGTTTGCCTAGTGGACAGGGGGCAAAGGGGTATTCATCAGTGGATGAAATTTGGACTTCAATAGAGAATATTTTATTGAGAAATCACACATGTGATTGTAATTCAGGAAAACGAAGACAAGGGGATCTAGTGCATTCAGTCATTTCACTAAAGTAAAAGGTTGAATACAAAAGAGCATCAACTCAGGACTCTGATGCAAGAAAAGTCTCATGCTAAACAGGAGACAAAGACTTCAATGTGATTCTATTGAAGATACCTTCATGTCTATAAACTGAGTGAGACTTCACCAACGACAGTGAGCCAGGGGGAGTCAGCGAGAGTGACCCGAGGGAAGCAGTGAGCTATCCCTGAACCTTTGTAAAGGCAGTGAGCCTGGGATAGAGTGACTATGCCCAAACAATTGTAATCTACAGCTAGTGAAGCATAGTGGATTCAGGTACGACCGACAACCTGTCGGCGTATGCTCCTTGGACGTAGCCCTTAGTGGTGAACCAAGTAAAAATAGCTGTTTCATCTCTCTGTATTTGAATGTATCATAGCTGATCATATCCTTTATACAGGTTTAAGTAGTTCCTACCAACATGGGAACAATATCCACAACTTTAAGAAGAAAAATTTGACACCTTGATTCACCCCTCCCCTCTCAGGGTGTCCCGGGGTCCTACAAGTGGTATCAGAGCGAGGTTGACGTATGTTGGATATTCTCCAGTAATTCTATTCAGAAGAGACTTTGAGTTTCTTTCCTAAAGTCAACAATGAAGAGCGGTCTTGATGAAGATTCAATCATTTCTAACCAGAACTCTACATCTAGCAAGACCCTGACAAACAAGAAAAAGAAAGAGAAGAAGAATATAAAGAAGTCCCTCATGACCAAAGAAGATACTGTGTCGTGTTCACTATGCCATTCAAATTATGAAGAAACATCAGGGTTGGAAAGTATCAATCAGGTGGCTCAGGATTCTTCCAGAGGAAAGGATGACACCCCTAATTCAAGCTTTCAGGAAAAACTCAAAACATATCTGCATGATATTCTTGAAGAAAGGGTTACGATTATTTGTAGCCTATTCCAATCTATGCAGGTTAAGATCACTCGATTAGAAAGGGAAGGTGACAATATGGAAAAGGGGTTGGAATTAAATGTTCTGGAAAGTATGAAGCTCACCAAACAGGTGAAATTCTTTGATGAAAAATAGGAAGTCAATAAGACTCTAAAAGAAAGGATCTATGCACCTGAAGCTGAGCTGAAGAAGAGAAATTAAGTCAAGTGTTTTTGTTTGGAAGAAACTTCCATGAAATTCAGGGAACATGACACTTTGTTAGAAAACAATGTTAATATGCCTGAGGATTAGGTTGAAAGATTGATGAAGACTTGTGAAGAGAAGATGATGATGATTGAAGATCAGAAGATCATACTCAATAATGAAAGTAAAAAATTGGAAGCCCAATTGACAAATCTTGAGAAGACACATATTGAGACTCCACAAAAGAATGAAACAGGATATGCTGGTACTCAATGTTCATTGGAGGCTACTAAATCTAAAGTACCTCCAACATGTGATAAGAAGATTATGACAACTCTTGAGTGTCCACCTTAAGAATCAGTCGTTTTTAGTACTCAATGCCCACTGGGGGATTCTATTGTCAAAAGTCCTCCAACATGTGATAAGAAGATCATGACTTAACTCATTGATCTATCACAAGCAACTAAGAAAGTGAAGGTACCATCCAAACCATCTTGTACTCATGTTTCTAAATACGTTCCTTCAATCAGTGCAGGTTAGACGAAAATTTATAAGCAAGTATGTATGAGGAAAGGTGAGAGGAATAAACCTACAACCATGGCTAGGTTGGATGAGAAGACAAAGGAGGAAGTTGGTTCCTAAAATAGAGAAAAAAGATTAAGAATATAGACCAACTACCTCATACAGATGAAACAATTAAGAAAAGATTTTTGGGACAATGTTGGTGCTGCAACAGATTTGGGCGTTGTGCACTGGATTGTTTTTACAATCCCTTACATGGAAAAGCAGAGGGAAAGCCTATATCAAATTGAAGGAATCTAGAGAATAAGTAGCAACATCCGCATATCCAGAAGCATCTGTTCACCGCAAACAGATTTGGAATTCTTGATAACATCTGTGATGTATGAAACGACAGAGGTCACGTTGAAAGTACATTCCCACATCAATATGCTTCCACCATTGATAAGAAATGAATACCTCTGATGCTGGAAAAGAATGAAGCAGCTACCTTGGGAAGAAATAAGAATAATGTTGTGAACACACAATTTCCCAGGAAGATCTCAAGCAGGGAAGCTGAGAAGACCCATGATTTTAGATCCATGAAATTGAAGGGTCATTTATCCAAAATAAACACTAAGTAGGATGAAACTCAGATGAACCCATGTGGAAGACCCAAACCAGCTACAACAGTTCCAAATGACATATTGGTCATCTGGACAAGAGATTTGAAAAGAATGAGGAAACTTGAAGATGAAAAGGCCAAGGCTGATGACAAAGGAAAAGGAAAACTTTCACATGATGAAGAAACAGTGCATGAGAGAATGCAAAAAAAAGAGAAACACACATTTCAAAGAAGTTCTGTGGGAGAGATGCAAGAAATCTTGTCACATTGCAAAAGGATCCTAACCTTAATACCATAAAAAGAAGCATTCCTTAAGAGGAGTAAGAATGTATCATTCATGATGGCGGTTAAGAAGAACAATTCTCCACAAAAAGCAGAAGAGAATGTGAAATGATCCATGCCACATCAACTCATATAAGAACATATGTTCAAATGTCCAGGCACAAAGACTGGAGTGAACAGAGGAACTTGGTTGAGAAAAGAACCTAAACCAGGCAGGTCTTGTTGCTGAATCAAGGAAGAACCACCTTATTCCCGTAATCATTTGTGTATTGTATTTGTGCTAATAATGCAGGGAATTGAAGGTGAAGCATGCTCTTAGGGGGAGAACCTGAGAAGTAGTGAATGCTTTCAACTCTTGATAGCCAAGCTAAAGAAGATTCCATCCTTAGTAGATTCTTCAATTGATATTCAAAAATTATGATGATAAAGGATCACTCTTGATGAAGATGATGAAGAGTGTTTCCCTTGAGGGGGAGAAAAATGAAGAAGCTTCCACAATCGCCATGTCAATCAATATCAACTCCAGCTGGACTCAAAAGTAGTTACTCTGTGAATTTCATGAAGAACATGTCAAAGGAGAAGGTATTCCATTTCTCATTCTCTATCCCTTGGCTACTCAGATCAAAGATCATTCTACAAAGGGGGAGTAACTGAATTGATCAGTGACATAAGAAGAATAGATGTGCTCCAAGGTCACTTATCCTGCAGATAGCACTTGAATGTTTTTTATCAGTTTGCTGATGTAAGTGCAGAAATTTCAGGTTGATCATTCCCTATCACATTTTATTTCTTATTCCTGAAATAAAAGTGGTAAACCCTTGAAGACAAAATACATGAGTTCTCATCTCATGTTGGTATCATGATCTGTGAATAATGGACATCCTTGTTGACTTAATCAAATCCTCTAGTTTTCAACATCGAGCATTGCTCAAGTAGACTTAGAGTGAAATGATTAATGAAACATTTCTTACGTATGGATTAATACCCTATCTACCAGGTTCTTTGTATTTATTGTCAACAAGGGGGAGAGAAATTGAAATTAAAGTTTGAAAAGAAAAGTTTATTGAAGAGAAGATTCACATTTTGACATTGACGAATTCATTTCAGAATATGTATAAGGTATTGACAATAAAATAAAAAGGGGATATTGTTGGAACCACTTTGTTTATAAGGTTGTATTTTTTATCAATAGTTGTCAATGAAGATCAAAATGAAGGAGATCAAGAAGTACTCTAATGAAATTGAGGAATGGAGATTCAGACGATTGTTGTACTGATCGTAATTTCAAAGAACATGTGTCAAAGGTGATACATTGTTTACAACAATGAAGAATGTGAGGTGTAATCCATCTGAGGATGATTACAGAAGAATGGGGTTTTTGGATGAAGTCCATGCAATTACTCCTGATTGCATGAGAACCATGCAAGAGACTTCTTGATGAATAGAATAACATGGTTTGCATGAAGTAGATCATGATGGTTGATGAATAAGACAATGTGCCAATGATTGGAATTCTAAGAAGGCCGTGAAATTATTGGAAATATGAGATAGCCTTGCACATCACATTTTCATAGAAGATGATGATGTTGAAGCTATGCCTTCAAAGAATACATATCACAATAGTGGAGTTTGTGACAAAAGCAGAAGAGTTGCTGAACGATACATATCACCAAGAAGAAGTGTTGTTGAGGTGATCGTTCTTGTTGACAAAGAAAACAGACGACATACAAATTTGTTGACAAAGGTGATTCCATGGTGGCATGTCGAGTTTGAGGGCTGTGGATAATGATCCATGTTTTATTCAAAGAACATCAACAAAGGAATGGATGATCTGGAGGTGGACAAAAAGAGCAGAAACAAGGTGGTGCCGTTTTCCAGTGTTTGCCAAATTTTTGGGGTCCAAAATTTGGAGGTTGGTGAGCATCGCGAAAAGTGGATTTCCATGAAGGTCATAATTTAATATGGCAAATGAATGAGTTTCACGGAGATGGGATGCATGGATTGGATTTTGCGAAGACCAGAAGAATGGAGGTGGTGATTTTTTGCGATTACGTAAAGCTTCACGAACGGAAGAGGTTGGGGAGCTTCGCGGCGATGAAGGGATTTTCAAGGGAGCTTCTGGCGATGAAGGGATTTGCGAGGGAGCTTCACGGTGAAGGTGAAAAGGAATTTACGGGATGCTCCACGATTACGATGAGCTCCACGAACTGAAAATTTCCGTAGTGCTTTGCGATTTTGAGAGAATTCCGGCGGGAACATCGGAGCTTCACGATTTGACCTAATGTGGCGCTAACTTCACGCGGAAGGGTTGAGGGTCGGTGGAATCGCCTATAAATAGAGTCCAACCCTCTCAAGAGATATAGAGAGAATTTCAGAGAAAATCCTTTGCTCTCGGTTCACAAAGGTCTCTCGCAAAGGAAGTGTGCTTCACGAAAACAGAGCTTCGTGGCGGCTATTCTAGCTCCACGAAAGTCATGCGCCCCGCGTTGGCTCAGTGAGCTTCGTGAAGAGGCAGGAGCTCCACGATATCCAAGAATTGCGAAGGTCGGAGCAACGCGAGAGTGCTTCGCGAAAAGGCAGGGACTCCGTGAAGGCTTGTTTGAGCATTGCAAAATTGGGAGCCTTTCGAAGTAGGGTATATTGTGAAGGCCCTTTCCAAAGTTTGTTCTCCTAGTGGAAAGGGGAAAAAGGGGTATTCATCAGTGGATGAAATTTGGACTTCAACTGAGAATCATTTATTGAGAAATCACACAAGTGATTGTAATTCAGGGAAACGAAGACAAGGGGATCTAGTGCATTCAGTCATTGCACTAAAGTAAACGGTTGAATACAAAAGAGCATCAACTCAGGACTCTGATGCAAGCAAAGTCTCATGCTGAACAGGAGACAAAGACTTCAATGCAAATCTATTGAAGAGACCTTCATGTCTATAAATTGAGTGAGACTTCACTAATGGAAGTGAGCCAGGGGGAGTTAACGGGAGTGACCCGAGGGAAGTAGTGATCTATCCCTGAACCTTTGTAAAGGCAGTGAGACTGGGACAGAGTGACTGTGCCCAAAAAATTATAATCTACAACTAGTGAAGCATAATGGATTCAGGTACGACCGACAACCTGTCGGCGTATGCTGCTTGGACGTAGCCCTTAGTGGTGAGCCAAGTAAAAATAGTTGTGTCATCTCTCTGCATGTGAATGTATCATTGCTGATCAAATCCTTCATACAGGTTTAAGTATATCCTACCAACATGGGAACAAGATCCACAACTTTAGGAAGAAAAATTTGACACCCTGATTCACCCCTCCCCTCTTAGGGTGTCCCGGGGTCCTACAATTAATGTGTCCATCAATGGTTTTAATAATCTTATATAATTTCAAATTGTTCCCAAAGAATTATGATTACAAAAATAGATCTCTTGGTGTCCCTATAAACTAACATTCACATCCATTCTCAAACACTATCATGCCACATTCACCAATTTTATCTAAAGTTATCCCAATTTCTAAATCCTTTGGTCTAAAATGTAGAGTGTTTTTAATTATATAAATATTAAAACCCTCATTCCTTTTATCAACATCTCCTTGTTTTTATTCATATTCTTTTGAGTGAATCAAAAGTATAATAAAAAAAATTCTTCTATGTGATTCCACCATATTCTTCTTTCTTCTATTATTATTACTCACTACCTTAAAAGTGAGGGACTCAGGTTTTATTTACATAACCATTAAAATGAGGAGGCTATTCACTTTGATGTTTCTAGATATACCCTTTAAAAATATTATTTCAATTATAATTCATGATTATTTGTAAAAACTAAAAATAGTTGGTGTTTTTGTATCTTAAAAACCATTAAATATAACATACAAAATTATTAAATCCTTAAGAGTTTGTGTTGGTATATGTTGGTGATATTCATGATCTATTTTCAAAAATCCATAAAAAATTGTTTTTCTTTACAAAATTTCCACATTTTTATTTTCTTATCAATTTATTTTAATTAATTAATCATTCAATTTAATCCATCATTCAATTAATCTTTTATCTTTCAAAATAATATTTCTTTTATTCTTATGATTTATAAGCATAAATAATTATCCCATTTTTATTTTTTTAATTCAATTCAATTTTTAACAATAAATAGATTTCAGTTATATAAAATATTTCTGAAATATGTTGTTAGACCTTATGATTTTAGTTATTTAATTTTTAATGTAAATTCCCCCCCTCTTTACACTTTACTGAACTATGATCAACAACCATGATGTTATATAATGATAATAAAATATCCTTTAATAATGATATTGTCACCTCCACTAGAATATTCATCAATTATATCTCTAGAAAAATGTATAGTGCATTGATTAAAGTAGGTATCGATGAGGATAATTGTTAAGGTATTGTTACACATTATAATTGTGTGTTAATCTTTTATATTTTAATACTTTAAAAAATCTATAGTAATAGCTACCAGGTCAATCCCACATGAGAGATGTGTTTAGACAACACTAATATCTTCTTTAATGATTTTCCATATAGATAATTTTCTATGTTTATTATAACCAAAATTCTGTTAAATTAAATAACTAAATAAAAAATATAAATAGATAAATAAATTAAACATTTAGTCAAATGGATATGAAAGTGTTAGAGTTATTAATCTTATTCATTTTCATGTGATTCCAATTATTATATTTTGTTATTTAAATATCTGTTTATTTACATATCATCGATTCCCAATTTATGATAAATATAATCAGTTATTTCTCTTTAATGTTAATTAAAACTCAAATTTTTCTCAAAAATAATAAAATAACCCTATATATATTATGAAGAATACCTTTATATATGCATTAAAATCAAATAAATTTATGAAATACCATGTCCCATTTCAAAAAAATTTAAAATATTAGCCTATTTGTTTTACTCCAACTCTTGATTATGTATGAAGTCTCAAATGTGATAACATAAAAAGAAAATAATACAAACATTGTAATGTATATCTCATCCAGGATTAATTATTTGGTATCATTTGGGTGAGATATAAATAATTTAATACTTTCCTAATTAAATAACAATAATATAGATATAATTTAATTAATATAATGAGACTAACATGAATAAAATATTAGGAAAATATTTAAATTAAATAAAGTACTTAAAAAACCATATTTATTATCACAACTCTAATAATAATAAAATTTCTAACACAGAACATCATAACGAAAACAAAAAAATAAAATAATGTGTTGATATCATTTTTTTGGGTTATTAAAGTCATGATTATAGTAAGAACTGATGATTACCCATTGAAAACACCACACCTCTGCTAATAAAACTTATAGTTATCCCCAACCAAAAAGGAAAAATCATCATTATACAAATTCAACACACCAAAAATATCATTTTCACCCACAGATGTAACAAAAATACAAAAAATTAGGTCTTCAATATAAATTATTTTCTGTTATAAATATCAATTTTAGGTCACATTATTATAAGAGATGGAAAAATTATTCTTATTAGAATTGGTTATTATAACAAACTTTAGATTTTTTATTTTCTGAACATTTTATATAAGTTATTTTATAATTGATTTAGAATGTGGCACTTAGCGTAGTTATAAAAAATAATGAAATTGAATATGAATTTTTATGTAAATTATACAATAACTAATTTAAAAATAAATCAACATTTTTTAAAATCTCAATGCTAATTACTCCATCTGATGAGATATTATGCTGATATTAGTGAACACTCATATAAAACAAATGAAATCAGGAAAAATGAGTAGAAATCATTAAAATAATTTTCCAGATTGGGGAAGGGTTTTTGGAAATTATTTCCATCATAGAAAAGAAATCATGAGGTAGCGAAATATATGGATTCTATGTAATTTTAGACTATGGAGGAATCTTTTTAATTTTAACATGATCCCAATAAAGGTTATGCATTATATAAAAAGAACTTATTAAAAGGTTCATCTAATGAGCTAAATAATCCTAAAAAACAAAATCATTGAAAGATTATTATAAATACCATGATGAAATTATAGAATTAAGATGTTTTGAGTTAATGATGTAGATTGAAAGATATGATATAAAATGAATACATGTGGAGTGTTAAAACATGAAAATTACACCCGGAAAGCATACCATTACGTAATTAAATTCAGTAAAAAATTTAAAATTTCAATGGTGTGATATGAAAAAACAGAACACTGAATTGGAACGATACTAAAAAATAAAAATTAATGCCACTTTTATTTTATCATATGTTAAAAAAACATTTTCCATAAATCTTAAAATAATGAAAATTAAAAATGAATTTTTAATAGCATGTTTTAAATAACTAATGTTACAAAAACATATTTATAATTTCTTATGTGTAAAACCATGTAAAAACACAAATGAAGTGTTTTTAATATCAGTAATATAAATAATCATTTTTAAAAAAAATTATAAAGTAAGTTATTTAGAAAATAACATTGAGCATATGATGTAAAAGTTATTTTGTGTAATAGTGTACCTATTACCCATGAAGAACACAACAAACATGCACAGAAACTATTCTTACTAAACATCACATTAAATGTAAAGTCAGTGTGTTATTCAAGGAAGGGTGGAATTGGATTTCTTAACTGCTGTGAGATACATATGGTGTGAAACTATTTACTACATTGAGTATGAGAGAAGAAGGATGGCTAGGTCTGTAGAAGTCCTATTAGGTAGTATGGTGGATGCTTAGGTAGGATAATGTTAGTGACCTACATGTTATCACAGAAGGATGGTACAAATGAAATTATATGTAAGTGAATGATAATAGGGATTATACTAGGGAAATAATTGAGTAGATTGCATGAGTTGGGGGACCAACTTAGGCGTGACGACTGTAAGAGGCATATACGAGGGGACATATCAGAGATTGTGGGGATTTTTAATGCTTGATCAATCATACAAGGAAGGAATCACAATCTTGTAAAAGGTGATATAGAATTGGGGTAATTGCTTCCTGTTCTTGGGGTTTTGGGTGACCCCCTTTTATATAAAGCGATATGGGTCTCATCCAAGCTTCATGAACATAAATTTAAAATAATTTTATAATAATAACTAAAATAACAAAATTACATTAGGAATATATAATCAATTATATTAGTCACATAAACATATATAATGATAATAGATAAAATAATAAAAAATATAGTAATAATATAACTATTATATTATATTATTTATATTTGTACTATTACATGGATAACCTTATAACATAATAATGGTCAATATATATATAATTGTAAAAATTATTTTTAATAAAAATATAATATAATAATAATAATTTATTTGGTTAAAAAATAGTTATGTTTTTTAATGTTAATATAATTAAAAATAACTTAATTATAGAAGTGATAAAAACTACAAGAATGCAAAAACTCAGGTATGATACTTTTTCAACCCTCATACCTCTCTTCGAAGATCGTCAAGCACCAAATTAGTCTCTTTATTACATATACGAAATGAAAATGAATGTTGAGGTTTATTTTGGGTTGAATGAAAAGAAGTTATAAGGACATTTTTTGGTGGCCTAATGTTCATTACATGCTAATGCGTAAATACATATACAAATTCATTTGATTGTCTTATTTACACTCCCATTTCTTATTATTCCCTTGGGTTATCTATGTATTACTTATTCTCACTCCCCCATGGTCATCACATACCACCATCACTCAAAGATTCTTCTGCTTTCCATTCACATCTTGTTCATCTAGAAACTTTTTTATATAACACTCACCTAGGATAGTCTCTTCTGCCTTCATAAAAAATTTATTTGGAAATGATCAATGCCTAAATGAAATTCTAGTTCACGGGAAATATCATTCCACTAAAATAGATGATAAATTTAATGGGGGAGGGTTTTGATCTATCCCTGGACTTTTTCCATTTACTATGTACCAATTATTCATGGAAATTGCTATAATAATAATAATAATAATAATAATAATTATTATTATTATTATAATTAAATATGAATTGGGTAATGAGTCTATTGACCCCTACACACAAAAATTTATTTAATGAATTGTGGGTGGACATAAAAATTAGTAAAGAGGGGATGTAAAAATATAACCTCTAATATTTTAATGAAATGAACACATAAAATCATAAAAAAAAGAGAAATATACTAAAAACAAGAACAATTATACACTCCTTTAATAGGGTATCTACTACCATGTATCTTTCATAGTATATGTGAGAGATCCTACCATCATACACTATAATGATTTCTCACTTAGAATAAAATTTATAAATAAATGCTATAGAATATGTCTTAAGTGAGCCTTAAGAGTTTTCATAATATATAATGAATCAATATCAATACAAATAAATACTAAAAAAATTGTTTATAAACTTGACTATAAATAAAATCACCTAAATATTAGCTTCATCAAAAATAGTGTTACATATAAATATGAAAAAAAGATCATAAATCCCTAAATGTTCATTAAGAAACCACAACATCCAATTAGACTAGATATCTAATAAACCCACCATTACCATTCAATTTGATCAAATTAGACCCATCAGGTACCTATTAAACACATTTAAACTAAAATTGAATCCGTTGGACATCTCATGATCCTTGTGTTTTGATAGTAACAAGGATAAACATATCATTATTAACTATTCAAGTATAATCAATAATATTTAACTTGATTTTTTTGATGATACAATCAAAAATCAGAATAAGAGTAATCAACCTTTCAAATATAATCTTTATTCTATATTTCATTATATAACGAAAATTTAAGACAATGGTACAAAAAAGAATATTCAAAATATAATGACTATGAATCAAATTATATTTTTTTCATAGTGGTATGTTAATAAAAAACATTAAGAAATACCAACTTAAACTAGTTGCAATCTTGTATCTAGATTTAATAAGTTATGTTACAAAAAAAGAAAATATGAATAAATCATTACTATTTTTTAGAAAATGGGGACAATATAATTTTATATGAATTGTAGTGACCCTTTTCCAATTAGTAATAGTGAATATGTTGTCCTAAATATTCGATATCCATTTCATTCGATGAGGTTATGTGTAGTTTATTCTAAATTCTTTAATCCATTTTAGTGGATAATTAGTGGCACCACTCTCATATATAGTTTATAATTTAGTGGTGTTTTATTCCTCTTAAAAAAGAACATAAATAATAAAATCATTGTCTATATAGTAGAAGTTATATATTTTTTAATAACAGTTATGAATACGAAGGATGAAATAAAGGTCAATTTTTTTAAAGGTTTATAAAATGAAATGTTATCCAGGACCAAAAGGGATATCATAGTAATATGAAATAAAAAAGTAAAAACCTTTGAAATTATATAAATTTAGGTTAGATTGTGTTTTATAAATGAAATTGTTTTGGAGGTTGATGTAATAAATGGAATCTCAATGAAATGACCAAATATAAGTCCCCATAAAAAACATATTTTATTATATATCATTAAAATATGAATGGTTTGGTGGAATATAGTGCAATTATTACATCTAATAATCACGTTCCTAAAAATTTTATCAAGAATTGCACCATCAAACACATTTATTTTTTAATAAAATTCATCCAAAATCCATGGGTTTAACTTATTTTTTTCAAAAAAAAATACCATTTCATTTTTTTGGATTGATATTTTACAAAAAAAAATTTCAATTTACACTGGACCATTTATAAATTTGAAAATAATAAAAAATTGTGGTGAAAAATAAATTGAAAAAGTAAAATATTTCAAAAATAAGAGAGAATCTTTCATCCCTGAAAATATTTTTTACAAGTCATTTTACATTAAATTTTCATTTAGGGAATAACCATGATATTTCTATCCAAGAGGGTGAAATAAGGTAGTGAAATGGGATGCTACAATGTTTTGCCTTTGAAAATATGAAAATGAGGTTCTACCATTAAATATTGATACCTTATCTAAAGTAGATTCAGATTCAGAGGCAAGAGAAATACTTATGGGGATCATGTTTTGGATGATACAGGGCTTCCATGTGTTGGAATTGGAGTTACATTCGAAGGATCAGGTAAAAATGGTTTAGGGGAGGTTATAGGCACCTCAGGACCTAGTTTATATTATTAAGGGGTGTGATTTGGATACTACTCAAGGGTAGATTATTCATCACAGTATGAGGGAGGCCAACATTATTGTGGATGCACTTTTGAAGATTAGGAGACTGAGATAAGTGGTTTCCATCTATGATAGTTTGGTTTTACTATATTTAGAGTGCATGTCCTTTAATTTAGTGTATTCCATTAGGATGTTTCATTTTCAACCCCCTTGAGTATTCCATGTTAAGGCTATTTTTGGTAACCTTCCCTTTTAGTTTAATTTAAAAAAATTAATTTTCAGTCAGTCTAAAGATTTCATTAATAGGTTATATGTGGTATTACCGCTTTGAAAAAATCTATTCACTATAAATATTTTATTTTCCCCTTAATAGAGTATTAGAGTGAAATTTTCATTAGGGACAGTGAATGAGGGTTTTAAATGTGTTTCAAAATTTTAAGAGATGTTAATTTTAATTTCTCTTTTCCCTTAAATGGATCATGAACTCTCAACGGTAAGGTTCACTTTATTATCCTCTATTATAAAAACATTCTTTCAGTTTCTTGTTCTACTTTGGAGTTTATGCATAAAGTTAATATAGACAAGGTAATTACTTGGTTCACCCTCCTTGGGTTACATAGAAGGATTATGCATCTTCAATGTTTCATTTTCCAAAATCACTATATATATCAGTATTTATTATAGGGGTCACATCCGATATAAAGGTTCAATACTGATCACTCTTTACCAAGGCTCACTACATTAAGAATATTAGTGTTGACTCACTATCAGCAAAGGAAAACTTCTGAATCACCACATATTTATCATCCTCATCCTCATATAATAACTACTCAGATAAGGGTTGACACATAATTTATAGACATGTAAGCCTCTTCACAACATCATTATAAAAACCCATATCATTTATAAACAATAATTCATGATTTATTACATAATGATACAATAAATAATATAAAAAAAATTTTATAGGCCTTTTGTATTTGGGTAATTATATACATATCATAATGACATGCAACAAGGATAAAACTAAATTAATTAAAACCCAAAAACATGATCTTAGAATCCCATTGATCATCAAAAAATACACCAGATAACCTATTGATGTTCATAAGAAATGATTAGGCTATAAAACCCATTAAGGTAATAATCAAATCACATCATAATGAAAGTAATAAATGTGAGTCAAAATTCAAAACAAGGTTACATAAAATGGTGAGAATCATAAACATTAATATTTAATAATGAAATAATATGATAACATCAATGAATCATAAAAATGTGGAATTAAAATAAATATGAAATCATATTAATAAGACAAGGATAACCACCAAGACATCATTACATAGTGCACTTAGGATAATAGTTCTAAAATCATACATGAAATCTACTAAGGTAAAAATATTACCTAACACAATAGAGGAATTTATAATTATGGGCCCACCAATCAAATTCATATTATGTACATGAATTTGTGTTCCACGCAGACCATACAACATAATAACATACTTCGTCATTTTTAATCAGACACTTAATAATAATGGGTTTTATACATGTAATTTCCAAATAAAATATAGATCTTTTATATATAGGTGAATACACTTGAGTGTAAATGTGGATGGATGTTCATAAAAAAAAGTCTATCTTGAAAAATCATGGGATAATTTGACTAGAACAATTGGATTACATATTGGTTGAGGGAAGGGTTTAATTTCAGTGAAAGCTAGTCAATAATTACTTAGTAGTCATATTTATAGTAAATAAAAATGTAAAAATACATTATGACATGAGAAATTTGAAATAAAACGACTTAGTACAAAGAACGTTCTTGAATAAAAATGAATAAGAGAGAATACATTACCATGAGAGGGTGAATCTAAGTGATAGGGAGGAGATTCATAAGTGTTTTGAAACACATTGGTAGGAATTTTTATAGGTATAGAGATAAAGGCTTCATACTCAATGGGTATTGAGTAAAGAGGAAAGAATGGTTGGGTGTGTATTTTCATCAAAAGAGGGTGGGATTGTTTTTTAATTTCTAAAAATTTTCTTTGGACTATAATTAGTAAAATTAAAAAAATAAAAATAATAGTGACAGATATTTTCATAAATTACATTTACATAATTTTAATGATGGAGAAGATGAAAAATTACACCACAAGGATCTAATGTTTCAGTGTCTTGGGAAAACTAAGACCATGCATAACATATACAACATAAAACATAAACATTTATTTAATTTCTTCTTCTCTAGAATCTTATTAGCCCTTGAGTTTTCCATAGTACACATAATAACCTAAGTATATACATAAAAATGGGGTGATCTTAAATCCTAGTTAGAGGATAATAACATTAGACAATACAACATGGGGTGAATATAATAATAACATAGGCATAGTATCATAAAATGATAAGAATAATTAAAAAAAAGCATTAAAAGTGGAAATGCATTAAAATGAATCCTTATGTCCTAGTGGTTAACAACGACACATATTTTTTAACATGGATAGAATCATGTTCATGTATATTTCACTTTTACTCATGTGATTCATCCAATTACCCAATGTATTTGGTAATTTTACAATTATGGGCACACCCATCACATCACAACATCAACATTGCACTATATAATTCTCGGTGAACTCGTCACATCATAACATTAACATTATCCTTCATGCCACATAGAAAGCATATTAATCATGGTAATAAATAACTGATGGAAAGTAATGGAATTCATTTCATAAATAATTCACTAAAAAACATTGGGTTCAAAAATGAGAGAGGGAATAATATACTTAATAAAAGAACTATCAACCCTGAGCGAGAAGCAAAAGGTGTGTTTTTGAAATAGGAGTTCATTTGGAAAACAATATGTTTGACATTAAATCTAGTGTAAAACAAGTATATCCTTGAAAATTTAAGATAATGATGAATAAATTATTTTTAAAGAATAAAAATTCTGAAAATGGAATGAAAGAGGGAAAACCCAGAGAAATAAAGTTGGGTTAGAGAATTCCCTTTACCATGTGTCTAAACACTTTATTCAATTTCATGTCCTATAAAATCACCTTATATTCATTAATTAACACATTAAAAAACCTTTTATAAATTAAATTGATTCATTATGGTTTTATTATATTTTTAGGCACCTTTGGATGAGTTATTGAGTTTAAATTAATTGTTCAGGTGTATTCGTTTTCTTATTTTCCATGAACCGTTCACTTGTACACATGAATGGTAGTTCACATATACCATTCGTAAACATCCCAAATTTATATTAAAAGCTATTAATGATCTGAAATTTGTTTAAATTATCGTATAATGAATTTTTTATATATCTTTAGGATACCTCATTTGTTAAAATTTAATGATGATCACTTGAGGTCAATTTTGGTGGGTTTTGGATCACAATGAACCATTTTTGTTTTATCCTTTATTATTATGTTTAAAAGTTATTTAATGAACATTAAATGGCTTAAAAGTATGTATAAATATCTTTTTCTACCATATAATGTTTTTATTGATATCCTTGAATGAGTTGAAGGAAAATGGAATTGCATCTCCCACGATGTAGGCAAATTAACACATCACAATCGACAATTTCATTTTCATAAACAAGAGAGAGAGGGTGGAGTATAATGAATAATCTTCCATTAACATTATTTAATAAAATTAAATAAATCATAATAGATTTATCATAAAATTTATATGATTTATTTTGAGGATATGTGAATAAAAGAAATGAAATTTGAAAGGAATTTGGAAGAAAATAGAGAGAGAAATTACCTCTTGAATTATCCTATTCAGATCCTCCTCAAAGAACCTAATATTGGTCATGAAATGAGAAAAAGTTCATCCAGATGTGGGTGAGGGACCAAGAAGAGTTTTGGGAAGAATTTGGATAAGTCACTATGCTTGATACGTGTGTGGAAATTAGGTTGTGAGAAGTGGTATTTATAGTGGAGGGGGGGGGGGGTTTCTCAATATTGTATTCTTTAATTTATTATTTCCCCAAAAGGAAAGAAATAGTGATTATTCCATGAATAAATATAGTAATGTGAGAGTGTGATTTTGACACATTGGTTCTTACATCAGTAGAACATCATCTATGACTCTACAATTCATTTATTTAGCATTTATAGAAAATTTTCATATTTTACTATTCACCAAAAATTCAAGTATTTCAGAAAAATGCCAAAATTCACCAGATCTGTTTTTTAATGTGTAGAATAAAAAAATGAACTAATTTTTTTAAATATAATTTTCTAAAACTGACTAATTTAATTTTTAATTAAAGTCACCATTTATGTGAAAAATACAGATTTTAAATTTATAACTCCATTTATTACATTTCAAAAAATTACTTAAGGTCTTATAAAATTATCCTAAAATCATGGGGAAAAATATATTTATTTAGGAATAAATTTTATGAAAATGAATTTTAATTTCAAGAAATTTATTAATTTAAAATTTTAATTAAAAATTAATTACTCAAAAAAATATCAACACTTAATTATAAATTTTTAAAATATTATTTCTCATTTATAAGATTCCAAAAATAGTATTTTTACTTTCATCGGTGAGGTTATGATTCATTTGGCTGGTTTACTATTTAAAATGTTCATATTACATTTTCTAAGGTTAACACTACAATTAAAATGGCCAAGATACTATTCACCAAAAAAATAGTTTGTCGTATCGGACTCTAAATATCTACTGATCGCAACCGTATATGTCATATTTTAAAAATTCAAATCACAAATAATGAAAATTTTTATTTAAAGATCACATAGAATTTAGTATTTCCTTTAATCATGAGGTGTAATTTTGTTTCCTAATGTGATATTATGTGATTATAACATATGACATTACAATAAGAATGGAAAAATTTCATTTATAAAACTTTGGGTCATTACATTTACCAGCATTGAATATTTCTACCTCAAAATTTTATTTTACATAAACAGGATAGGGAACTTCTCCTTTATCTCTTTCTCTATTTTCCATGTTCCTTATAAATAACTTATTGTTTCCTTTACAACACTTTGACAAGGTGGGGTTTCTTATTTCTTAGAACCTTATCTCTCTGGTTGGGAATCGTTACTGGATGCTCCTCATAAGAGAGATCATATTCCATCTATACCGCATATGAGTTCAGTAAAAGTGATAGATCTAGTATATAATTATTTAGGAGTGATACACGAAACACATCGGGAACTTGAGCCATATTTTCTAGAAATGAAATTCGATAGGCCACAACTCCTATGAAATCAAGGATCCCAAACAGGCCAATGTACCTTCATCATAACTTCTCTTTATTTCCAAACTAAACGAATCTCTTCCTTGGTGATATTGAAAGGTAGATTTTATATCCAATGTCGAACTCTAAGTCACTTTGATGGTTCTCTGAATTTCTCTTTTTCTTACTCTGAGAATCTTTGATAAGTTTTTGGATGACTTGTACTTCTTAGTAATCTCATGTACAAGATCATGTCTACATAGCTTTCTTTCTCTACCTTCAACCAAATAGGTTTGAGTTCTACATTTCCTTCCATCCAGATCTTTATATGATGCCATCTGGATACTTGAGTGAAAGATCCAATGGGATATTCTAATCCCATCCACCCTGTAATTCTATTAAGCAGGCTCTTAGAAGATATTTGATCGTATGAATAGTCCTTTCACATTGGAAATCAGTTTTGGGGTGATAGGTTGTGATGAAATTCAATTCAGTAATCAAGGAATGTTAAAGACTCCCCCCCAAATATATATGTGATCCTTTGATCACGATTAGAGATAATCAAGAGTGGAACCCCATGCAGTCTCACCACTTCCTTCACAAATATCTTTCCAAGTTAATCAAGCAATAGATCTTCCGAAATAACGATAAAGTGGTAAGTCATGGTGAGTTATTCCACCACAACCCATACAACATTATTTCTTTTCGATGTCTCCAGGACACCCATGAAAAAGGAAAATGTGAAATTCTACCTTTTTTCACATCATTATAGGAATTGGTTGCATCATCAATTGGGTCTTCTATCAATTTACATTAACATGATGATATATCAAGCACCATGAGATATACTCAGCAATATCTTTCTTCATGTTGTCCCAATAATAGTGTTCTTAGAGATCATGGTACATCTTGGTGCTACCTAGATGGATAGATAAAGGTGAGATATGAGAATTATCAAATAGAACTTCCTTTATCTCAGGCTATGAAGGCACATATATCCATGCTTCAAAACTAATCACACCATCATATTCGATATGGAACTCCTGTAGTTTCCCTTCAATTATTGTATTCTTCTTCTTTTTTAACTCTTAATAATCCATGTGTTCCTACTTAACCATATCTGGGATTAATTGTTAGGAAATAATTTTGGAAAAGTTGGATGTATTCCATGCCATTATGATTTTCCAATCCATACTTTGCATGTACATAAAGGTAGTGTCTTTCTCAATCAACATTATGAATAGAGTAGTTGGTTCTTTTCTACTAAGAGCATCAACTACCTTATTTTCCTTTATAGGATGACAGTGAACAGTGAAATCCTAGTCCTTTTTTAGCTCTAACCATATCCTTTAAAAAATATTGATCTCCTTTTGTGTGAATATATAATTTAGTCTCGTGTGATAGGTATATATGTTACATTTTTTAACATAGAGGTAGTGCCAATAACATTTCAAGGAAGAAATCACAGTTGCTAGATCTAGATAATGAGTTTGGTATTTTGACTCATGGATCTTCAACTACCATGAGGCATAACCTATCAAATTATCAGATTGAATGAGTAATCAATCCATGCCTTTCCTTGAAGCATCACTATATATCAAAAAACATTCTACACTTTTCGGTAATCTGAGTACAAGTGTAGTGATCATCTTTCTCTTTATACCCTTGAAGAATTCCTCACATTCTTATTTCTAGTCATACATAACCCCTTTTTTATTAACATAGTTATCGAGCATGAAAATCAAGAGAAATTTCTCACAAAACATTAGTATTACTAAGATAATCTAATAAAACTACATTTTTATGTGACAATAGATGGTCTGGGTAATTCCCCAATTGCCTTTTTTTAAGGGTCCACAGAAATTCAGTCACTTGTGATCTCATATCCCATGAACCTGAATTGAATTATCCAAAATTGTAAGTTGATTAACATGGCATACAAGTTCTCATTTCTCAATGTTTCCAAACCAATCCATAAGTGTTCTTCATGTTCCTACTTTATCTGGAAGTATATGAGAATAACATCAATAAATACTATAAAAAATTAGTCGAGGTAATGTCTAACGAATATGTTCATTAAATCCATGAAGATTGCAGCGGAATTAGTAATTCTGAAGGGAATCAGTAGAAACTCACAACACCCATACCTTGTACGAAAGGCCGTCATATGAACACAATCCTTCCTCACCATTAGTTGATGATATCTAGAATGAAAATCCACCATCAAGAAGTAATGACCTCCTTGAAACAAATAAAAAAACTCATCAATCATTGGGAGGGGATACTTTTTCTTTATAGTCATCTTGTTGAGTTCTTGATAATCAATACACAACCACATTATTCCATTCATCCTCTCCAAAAAGTGCACTAGTACACCCCAAGGTGATGCACTGGGGTGTATAAACCCTTTCTCCAAATGATCATTAAACTTCTTCTTTAACTCCTCCAGTTTGATAGGATCCATAATATAGGGATACATTGAGATATGAGTACCTCCTGTTATGAGTTTTATTGAGAACTATATCTCATGGTCTAGTGGAAGTCTAGGAATCTCTCTGAGAAAAACATCAATGTATTCCATTATGATGGAAATTTCCCCTAGGTGGATAAATTCTTTGGACTCAACCATTTGAGCGAGGTATGCCACTTCACAGGGAACTAACACTCAAACCTATGATGTATTTTCTAAAGGAGATTGTTGATATTCCTTGATTTTTTATAAGAGTATAGAATGGTTTGGAATATAAAAAGATGTTTCATTTTCCCGATAGTTGATATGTTATATATATAATGAGATCGTATCTATTCCCATTATAACATCAAATTTCTCTAATGGGAGTATAACAAGATTAAACCAAGTTATATTCCCACATACTCCAATAGGAAAATATTATAACACTTGGGATTCAATGATTTCACACCTTAGTTTTTTTATAAATATGTGTACTTAAAAGTTTTGGCGAATTATTTTACAGTTCTAGAAAACATGCGAGATATAATGGAAGGCCTAACACTAAAATAAAATAAGTTATTTTCCATTATGGGGTGAATAAGATTTTTTCATTGTATGAATTCATTTTCTTTCTCTACATCAGTAGTAGTGGTGGAATAATCTTTCCCTTATTCCTTTGGTTTAGTGGATACTGATAGTCATTACCCATGAGGACTCGAGGTTTTGTTCACTAGCTTTCATATTACCCTTTCTCCATATAGTTTAACATTCAACCATGGGTAGTAATCCCCCCTCCCTCCACCACAATCTATTTCCTTATCATGTGTTTTCTACAATCCTGATCTTGGGGGGATTATCTCCCACACTTGAAGCATTTCAATATCCCATTGAGGATGTTCCCATGATGCTTCTTCCCACATTTCACACATGTGGATGGTTGAGTTTTTTTTCAACATTTCTCATTTGATCCTCCAACATGAAACTCCATCTTTAATTTTTTATCAATGTAGACATGGAAACGTTATTCAAAATCCATCTCCTCTTTGAGTTCATATGAATAAAATTATTCATAATTCACAATATCTTGAATTTCAATAGACTTTCTATAGTGTGTTTTTAATCCACTAAAGATTTTATAAATTTATATATCATTGTTGATAAAAATTCCTATAACGTACCTTCAAGGCCTTGTGAAATTCAATTTGTATATATTGATAGATTCTACATCCTTTTACTTTATCTCTACAAATTGTATATTCATTTTCATATAAATAGTTCATGGGAAATACCTATTAAGAAACATTATATTATAGTATTCCTTATCCATATCTCCAACAACACCCCTCATCTTGTCGTTCTTAATCAAATCCCACCATTGGAATGCATCTCCATTGAGATGATAAAATACTAGAGTCACCTTCTCCATCTTATAATAGTGAAGAACAAAAATTTTCTTCTGTATTGATTTGGCCCACATTTCCACAACAATTGGATCTTAAGATCCACTAACCATTGGTGGTCATTTCCACATAAAACACTCAACATCCATTTTCTCCCTCTTAGGTGAAAAAAGATGTTCTACATTATTCAGGTTATTATTCATAAACTATTCCAACTTATAAATCATTACCATGATTATTTAAACTCCACATCCAAAGGCATTGGGGATGTCATTTAGGAAACTAGTGGATCATCCATCACATGGGATACCCGCCTAGTTTCTCCTAGTGCCCACCATTTTCTAAAATATGATATGTTAGAAGAAAACATAAGTCATAATTTATGAATAAATAATTAAATAATTTGTGAAATTAACACTAAAAACATATCTAATGGGATCCATATATTTAGAAAATATTATTATCTGCTTTCATATTCTTAATCTCATACTAGGGTGTTCAGCATGGTTTTTTAATCCTAATTCCCAAATTAACTAAACAGTGCCTCTGATATTAACTATAGTGATCCTTATTTTCTTAGATTACTTTTACATCATATTATTGATAATGAACATAAAAAAATTACACCATGAAGATCCAAAGGTTTAGTTTCTTGGTAAAACATGGAGCATACATAAATTTTACAATATAAAACATAAATAATTATTTAATTTCTTATTTTCAAGTTTTTTATTATCCCTTCAATTCTACTTAGTATAACTAATCACTTGAGGATAAACAAAATAAATGGTTGAGATAAAATACATGCAAGAGGAATAGATATTTAGATAATACCAAATGGGGTGATCATAATCATAACATAGGCATGTGATCAGAAATTAGATTAGAAGAATTAATAAAATTCTTGAAAAGTGGAAATGCATAAAAAAGAAACACTAGGTCTTAGTAGTTAATTGCAAAAAATATTTGTGAACAAATAAAGTATCATGTCCATGAATCTTTCAATTTTACTCATGAGATTAATCACATTACCCAATGCATTGGAGCACTGTATAATTTTGGGAACACTCATCACATCATAACATCAATATTTTACTATATAACTCTGACACACCCATCAAATCATTACATTCACATTATCAGGATGACCACATATAACGTATATCAATATTGGTCATAAATATCCCCTGAAATTGAATGAGGTTAATTTCATAAATTATACATTTTTATTCAATGGATTCCCAAATTTAAGAGGTAATAACATACATGATATTAAGAACAATCGACTATGAGTGAGAAGTAAAAGGTGTGTTTTGGAAGAAGAGTTATTTTCAAAAAATATTTGTTTGACATAAAATCTAGTGGAAAACATGTATATCCCAAAAAAATTTATGATAATGATGAATTATTTATTTTAAGGAATAACCATAATGAAAAATTTATGAAATAGGGAAAACATGGAGAAAGAAAGTTGGGTTCGAAAATTCCCCTAACCTTGTGTCTAAATAATTTATTCACATTAATGTACTATTTAATCACATTAAATTCATTAATTAATAGTTAACGAATTTTTTTTATAGTTAATTGATTCATTATGGTTTTATTAAGTTCTATTATAGACCTTTGGATGAGTTATAGAGTTTAAATTCACTTTTTGGGGTGTTTTTTTTCAGGAACGGTTCACTGGTACACACAAATGGATGTTTGTGTAGAAAATGTATAAACATATAGAGATGATATTACATTCTATAAATTATCTTCTAGGAGTTTAAATGATATTAAAATGAGTTTGATTATATACCATGATGATGAATTATTAGTTAAAATTTAATGATGAACATTTTTGGTAAATATGGGATGTTTTTGGATCCTAATGAACAAGTTTTCTTTTATCATTTAGAATTACATATAAAAGATGTTTACAGAAAATAAAAAGTGTTTAAAATTAAATATTAAAATCATTTTTAACCTATTAATTGTTTTTATTGATAATCATGAGGACATTTAATGAAAATGGAAGTGCCTCACTCATAATGTAGGTAAATCAAGACATCATGAGCGACAATTTCATTTTTATAAAAAAAGAGAGTGATAGAGGAGTATAATAAATAATATAATATTATAATGATATAATACTATAATATAAAACATAATGGAGTTATCATGTCATTTGGAAAAGTTAATTTGAGGATAAGAGAAGAAATGAAATAAAATTTGAATGAAATTTGAATGAAAAGAAAGAGAGAGAAATTTTTTCTTGAATTCTTATATTGAGATCCACCTCAACACACCTAGGATTATTTTTTGGATGATAAAAAGAGATCCTCGGAATGGGGGAGAGGATAAAAAAAATTTGGTCAGAATTTGGACAAGGCTTGAAGTTTGAGAGGTGTGTGGAAATGGGGATGTGAGGGGTGGTATTTATAGTGGAGGGGGGATAGGTTTTATCAATATTATATCAATTGATTTGTTATTTCATCAAAAGAAAAGAAATAATGATGATTAAATGAATAAATATGGTCACATGTTCATTTTTGTTTCGACCAATGGTTCTTACATCCACATAGTATCATCCCTGACTCTATAATTCATGTATTTAGTGTTTATCGAAAATTCGTGTATGTTACTATTCAAAAAAAAGATTCATGTTTTTCATAAAAATCCGAAAACATCACCCTAAACATTTTTAGATGATTAAAATAAAAAAATGATATCCATTTTATTAAAATAATTTTCAAAAAATTATTAATTTTATTTTTAATTTAAATTATCATTTACTTGAAAACACATATTTTAAAATTATAACTCATTATATAAATTTTCAAAAAAAATTCCTAAAGGTCTAATAATATTCTCCAAAAATCATGGCCTAAAGATATATTAATTTATGAATCCATTTTATGAAAAATATTTTTATTTTAATGAAACTTATTAATTTAAAATTATAATTAAATATTTTTTACTCACAAAAATTCCAGAACTTAAATATTAATTTTTAAACTACTCCCTCTAGTATATATGGGGAAAAAATTTTATTTATACTTTCATAGGATGGTTTACTATTCATTTGGATGGTTTACTATTCATAATGGTCATGTTAATATTCATAAGGATAACATCACTATTCATAATGGTAAGCTACAATTCAAAATAAAAATTATGTTTTTCCTATCAGACTCCAAACATCTTGTTGATCTCAAATGTGTATGCCGGATTTTCAAAATTCAAATCACAAAATTTAAAAAATTATCTTCAAATGTCACATAAAATTGATTAGATCATTTAACCATTATGTGGAATGTTTTTCTTAAGGTGGTTTTATGTTATTCTACAATATGAAATTAATATAATAAGGGAGAAATTTCATTGATTAAATTTTGGTTCGTTTCATTTTTCCCATTGTTAATGAAAAATATGAGTGGTCATAAATATATTATTAAGATAAGAACCTAGATCCTTAAAATAATATGAGTTATTATGTGTATGTGAGTTGTTTTGAAAATGAATTCATTTTAAAACAATTAAATATAATATTTTATTTAGAGAATTCATTTTCGGTTTGTAAAATTAATAAATTAACTTCAAAACACATTATTTTAAATGTGAAATTTTTTTTGGTTGATTATTTTCTTTTATAGTATGTATTTTATCTCTTTTTGGATGCTTTTATGTCATACTAAATATCTTATATTCATACCATATTTAATTTTTCTCAAAAAGATTCACTTTGTCTCAAAAAATTATGAAAAATTATTATTTTATAATATTATAATTATAATTAAAAAATAATATTTACTTAATAAAAATTGTTTTTTAAATATGTGACATTAAATATATAAATGAAATTCCATATTTATTAGAAAATAATATTTTTCACAATGCAATCCACTTGTTCAAACATATAAAAATCACATTAGACTTTATCAATGTATATTATCACTTATATTTAAATAAATAATATTTAACTAGAAATAATTATTAAGGTAAATTTTTTTAGAAAATTATATAATTTATCAAAATGAGTGATTTCATTAAAACTAAATAATTCTGAAAAATAAAATTTTGGTTTCTTCTTATGAAAAAAGTTTTTCTAAAACAATATATATATATATATATAAATTAATAATAAAATATGATAAATATAATGATTATTTTATAGAAAGTAAAATATAAAAATTATTCAACCGGGGTTTTGTAACATAACCGCTTATTATACCAGTTTATACCCTAAGGGCTATTTGTGTGATTGTGGTGCTTTATTAGGGTGGTCGTCGAACATGGTTTGTTCACAGATCCCAATAAACATGAAAATATACCATTAAAGGGCCTTATTAAGATACAATTTTTTAATATCAAAATTTTATTGGTTAAGGGAAAATCCCCGTGATTCTATCAATCCCAAATTCTCTACTAAATTCACTTTATAAGGTATGATCCTACTAGTTGAGGCTATCACTTATTTAAATATTTCAATATGAATTTATCATAACCGATAATATGTACTAATATTAATGTTCATTTTATAATGATTATGTTATCAATAGTTAAGATGGTTAATAGTCTTTTAAGATCAAAAATAAACTTATAGCCACATTTTTTAACAATCCAAAGTAGAAAATGAAATAGAGTTCATGAGTTTTCTATAACTAAATTTATTAATAGGAAATTAATTTATTAGATAATTTAATTTCTTATATGATTTTTTGGGTCATTAAAATATCATCCAATTTTGATCTCTCACCTCCAAAATTTCATTTTATGCACTAAAATAGACGATTGTACTTCTGTTTCATCACCACTTCTGGTTCCCAT
Organism: Viscum album; assembly: GCA_963277665.1. Classification (NCBI taxonomy): domain Eukaryota; kingdom Viridiplantae; phylum Streptophyta; class Magnoliopsida; order Santalales; family Viscaceae; genus Viscum; species Viscum album. Next base: position 347,935,482 of record OY728141.1, read on the forward strand.
GTCACATCATCAAACATGTGGTTATTCCACAATATAATTACCAGGTAAGTTTTCGTATTTCATGTAACATTAGGATTATGATCTAAGATCATGATCATATTATACTCATGTAAAATTTTATTCCCTAAAGTTACCACCTATAGATTTAGTCCATTTGAGTTGTCTAGAATGTTTTTCCTCAAATGGGATACATGGAACACATCATATAATTGAGATAGATTAGGTGGGATTTCCCATTCATTTTCTACAAATCCGATGAAATCAAGGATCTCAAAGGGGACAATTTATCCTGTAACACAATTTACCTTCCTCCAAAACCATATTAATTTCATTTGTTATGATGTATGAAGGAACAACATATCTCTGACCTAAAAATCTATTCCACATAAATAATTGTTTTCATTGATCTTATAATGACATTGTAAATATTTCATATAATGTTGAATCATTTGAACCTTCTCTATAAACTATTGGATGAGAAATTTTCCTATCAATTTCCTCCATCTAACTTCATCCATGAAAGTTATTGCCTCACTCCTATTCCCACACAGTGTCTCATAAAGATCTATTTTAAAGATAAAATGGAATTAATTGATACATGAGAACCCTATTAGAGGATGGTGATTATACAAACATCCCTGTAAGTCTATTGAATAATGTCACAAAAGATTCTCTAGGGGTTGGATGGATTTATTAGATTATCCATCCATATGAGGGATTAATCAGTACTAAAATTCAACTCTATATTCAATGATTACTAAATAGATTCTCTATAACCACAAGGAAAAATATGGATCAAAATAATAATCAATAGAGAGTGGTAATCCATGTAGTAATACCACTTCCTTATATATATCTGTGAGTGTCGATAAAAATAAAACTCTTCATTGATATTAATGAAATGTACTAAATTTTTAATGTGACTGACTACCACACAAATGTTATTATTACTTTTAGATGTAATGGGGAGTAATATGGAGAAATACACGGCTTTGTTTTATAATTTCAAAAATGGAATGGGAAATGGTTTCATCTTACCCATAGGATTATGCAGTTCAGAATTGATTTTATGGAACACCAATTTTTGAGACACAAATTATGCAATCTTCCAAATTATGTTATACCACATTATTTTGTATTCACATATATATATATCTTAGAGATTACTCTATGAATAGAGAAGGATTTTCTATGTGAATCATCCAAAATTTCTCTCTTTAGATATGGTTTTGATTGATCACATATACGAGTTCCAAATATTATGACTCCATATTTAGATAACCATAAGTCTGAAGAATTCACCACATTTCTTTATAGCTCATCATGTTATTTTTGGGCTAATTAATGGGATCAAGAGTTAATGGTTGATGAGTTATTTGATCATGGTATGATGAATTCCACTTTATGATTCATTTTTCAATAATTATTGGAACCACAAAAAGTGGTTCATTTTTAGTCCTTATCATGGATAGGGTTATAAAATCTATTTCTACTAAGACAATCTACCACTTTTTTCTCATTCATAAGATGGTAAGGGATTTAAAAATCATAATACTTGATCAGATATAACCACCTTCATTGGATTATATTTATGTCTTGTGTTAATAAATACTTGAGTTATTTATGAAATATATATATATATATATATATGTTAAACTTATCACAATAGATACAATGTTACTAAATATTCAATGCGAATACATCTGTACAAAATTCTGAATCATTTCATGGTTAGTTCTTCTCATGGATATTTAATTGGTATGAGGTATATTGTGATACTTTTTCATATTTCAGGAGTACACAACCCAAGCCATTTCTAGATGAATAATTGTAGATAAAAAATAATTAACCACTAGTGGTTAATGAAATCATAGTTTTAGTAATTACATCTCCATTAAATCATTAAATTTCTACATAGATTTACTAGTAGAGGAAAAATTCACTCCCTTTTGAGTTATATTGGGTAACGAGATTGAGAATCATAAGATGTTAATTCAAGAATCAATCATAGTATCCTTCCAAATTATATAAAATGAAGATCAGAATTAAATATGTTCATTTGGTCCATCCTTTACTTTCCAATATCTTTGAAGGATCCATATATATCATTTTTTCTACAGATAACATGTCCCCAATAATGTTAGTTTCTCCATCTCCTCCTCCTCCATTTTTTCATTGTTAACACAAACAACATTATTATTGAGTTAGAACCACATAATAGGACATAAAAAATACCAAAATTGAACACCACAAACATTAAATCAATACAATATGAAATGTCCAACATAGGATAGAAAAATACACAACAAAATTCAAATTCAACAACATCATTCAAAAAATATGCACATAAATACATCAGGTCACATCCTCCTTGAGACGCATTTCCTAAATCGTAACTCAGATTCAATTTCAACACATCATTGACATCAATCATCTATAAAAACAATAATCCATCCGATAAAATCATCATCACCATTAGAAAAACCAAAAGACCTTCAAGATATGTAGGGGCCTCACCTTTGCCAGTGAGAACCCAACACTAGAACTTTCTTATCATCCCCTCTAGCCACATAATTTCTTTCACCATAGATATTCCATAACTATAATTCATTGGAAATTCGAATCACAAAAATAACCTATTGAAATCACTTCACAACAAACTAGAAGAACAAGCTTAGTAGGGACCCATGGACCAAATCGAAGCCACCACGAGAGTCACCACCTGGAAAACCATCAACCGCTTGAATTGCACAACCCAAGACACCTTAGACACCAGAAAATGAGTCCATTATGGAGAAGAGATGAGGAATACTAGTGCAAGATTAGAGAAATAAGTCAACTAAGTCCTTAATAATGAGCTTCTATCATCTTTGTGACCACTGGACCCTGAAATTGAATCCACCACTGAGTGAACCGAAATTGAAGAGGAACAAAAAGAACACAGTCCCAAAACATAGAGAAAGAAAGAGATAAATTACACCCATGAAGTGATTATACAACCAATATATAGAAGTAACATGGCATAAAAGAAGCTCCCTAGAATCCACCACTAACAAAATAACAAATCACATAGGTCCCATTAAGTCAAACCAAGTAGGGTTAGTTCATGATAGTAACAATAATAAGAGAGAAGGTCTCAATGAATGAGGTCTAGGAGGAGAGAATGGGAATTAGAAGAAGAGTTAATTTTCCCATCTAAAACTCACATTTTTTGTAATTTTCAAAAAAAAATCCATTCTTAAGGTCAGTAGAACATCATTAAAATACACCTAATGTTCTTCCTAATTTTTGAAGTAGATAATAATTTCTTCAATAAAGAGTTCCACAATTTTTTTATTAATACCTAATGACTAATCATTATGATCATGATTATATTCTACAAATTAGTGAGTCAAAATAGAATCCCTTTGAACACATAGTGCATGTATATTGTATAAAAAATAGTCTTAGGGATATCCTCATTCTCCCCCTTCACATGATATTATGAAAACCAATGATCCACATTAGATAAGTATTGGGATAACAATAACATATAGAATAATTCATTATTCTATAGTAGATGGAAATTTTTCATTTTATAGATGTAGTTTATCTCATGATAATAAATGAATAGGGCTATTGACCCTACATTCTTCCCAATGAATAGGATAGATATACTCCACATTAATGAAATTCATCATATAAACCTTTATCTAGATTATATTGTATTTTCTCCTTTATCTGTTCAAGTTAAATAAAGGCCATTCAATATGGACCTTAGATATTTTAAAATTTCTATATATATGTTTAAATGAGTAATCAACCTCTCAATTTGGTGGAAGACCCGAAAACGTATTGGGAAATGCAATCAGTTTATTCTATTACAATTTGAACGTCTTAATGTACAATATTTTTCTTAGTCTCACTCATTTGAGTTAGATACAAATTTTTATATGGCACTAATACCCATTCATGAGATGATGATTCCAATGTAAATTTTTCCTCCTACTTAAAATTTTATAGAATTAGATGGAGATTCATGATATAGAGGATCATTTCATTATCTAGGAAATTTATATTGGGTCTAAACAAGGAAATCCAACCAATACCCAAAATATCCTTGAATCCTACTAAACACATAATCATATAGTTTAAGGGGAAATTCAGCCCTCAAATATTAAAATTGGAGAAGCTATATACATCCGATGCAATAATTGCACCATTTTCCATATTCATTAATATACTGACTTCCATTTTTTGAGGTGGTATTTGAAATGTTAATCAAAACATACGTGATATGAAAGAATTCATAGAACGATATTATCATATGATATCTAAAGTTGATGAATGAATGGTAAGTCTTCCTCAAACTATTTTATTCTAGTTATAATCAATTACCTCTTAAAAATAGATTTATGGATGAGAATATTCAACCAATTAAACATATAAATTAAAACTATAAACATTGAAGAGATAAATCATACATGATATATATTACATGAACTATGAATGTCTAGGTTTCAATAAAGGTTGTCAATGGTCTATTTCTGAGCATAATTCATTAAAAATTTTAGTTCCTTTCATAATGGTTCAAAATGTTCTTGGTTATTTAAAAAAAGTATAACCTTTATGTGTGTCAAACTAGGAGTGAAACATGGAATGTTTTTTGTTCACCAGGTAATGATCAAGTTAATTCCCAATGTGCCTCTTTAGGTGTTATTACACCTAGTAAAACTAGGCCAAAGACACATCCACTAGTAGTATCCATAAATTTATTTTGTTTCTTATAAATTACTATATATATAATTTAACAAAAATTTGGAATGTTTTTTATGATTTGTCTTATTGATAAATACTTCTCTAAGGTTTTCTAATAATAATCCCCAAAAAAATAGATCACACTTTGATAACAATTATGACAACCAGAACGTATTATAAACATTAATACATGATTTGTTACCCAAAGATAAAAATAATAAAATAATAAATGACAATGCTTCCTACGACCTTTGGTAAATTATATAAATCTCATAAAAAACTCCCCAATGTATTGAAAAACTCTTACTAAAACTCTGTAACATTCTCATAGAACTATAATGATCTTGTAAAATAGCACGGAATAACCTAGGGATGTAAATAGGAAAGGGGTGATAGATAAATATCACTAACGGGACAATAAAAGAATAAAAAGATGAAAGTAATTCATATTAGACAAGAATATTTTCAAGGTGAAATAAATTGGTGATAATCATAAACATGAAAATCAATGCAAGATGTACAAAAATAAAATCAAGAAAACATAAGAATGTGGAAACAACATAAAGCATAACATCATAATCATAATTCATGGCTAACCATTATGTCATAATAAAATATTTTGATTAGGATAACTTACTATTACCAATATATGATATATCAGGAGATAACTTCATTACCCTATACATTTTATAACTATATAATTATTTTTTCAACAATCACATTCATATCATGTATATGAATTTGTGTACAACATAAATCCAATAAAATAGGGCCATATTTCATCAATTTTAATCCCAAAATTAATAATTTTATAATATATACAATTAATTCACTAATCATAGTAGTATTAGAACATATAGGTGACGAAACATGAGTATAAATAGTAAGGGATATTAAGAAATCAAATATTTTCCATAGAAAAAAATGACATAATTTTGTAAATATAAAATGAGTATATATTGGTTCATGGAAAGATTTTTATGAGTGTGAATGGTGGTATATAAATTCTTTGGAGTCATATGTATAGAAAATTTATTTTTAAGTAAAATTACAATATAATTTATTTAAATAAAAGGAATTAGTATAAAGAAAGTTCTTTAATAAAAAGGAAGAGGAGAGAGCCATTTACCTTTAAGGGGTTCTTATAAAACATTGGGTGGAGCATCTTAATGACTTGGGAACACCTTTATAGAATATTATAGATATACATAGAGATATAATTCAGGGTAAATGGGTTTTAAGATAAAAGTAATGGGATGATGAGTGGGTATTTATACTAAAAGAGAGAGGAATTCTTAATTAAATTCTTTACATAGGTTTTGGACAATAACTTTTTAAATAAAAAAAATAAACCTATCCATCGGTTTTGAAAACTTTTTCCAAAGTGGATTGGATTTAAATATTTTAGAAGGCAATGAATTTAAATCCCTAAAATAATATGATTCGTGGTATAAAAAGTGAGTCATGATCCTTATTAATTGATTTTAAAACCATAAAATATAATATAAGTTTGGTAGGAATCATTAATAGTATTTAAAATTCATAAAATGACATTTAAAAAAATATTTTAAAGTGGACATGTATTTTTTTTCATGAATTCCCTTTATAATATTTATTAAAAACTATTAGACTATTATGAAGTCATAATAAATATCATATATTTATACCATATTTAATTTTTACCCAAAAATTTGACCCTCTCGGATAATTAAGAAAAATTCACCATTGGATAATTTAAATACACTATTTTCAAAAATAATATTCATTTTAAAAATTTAATTTTATAAACATGGGAATTTATACTTTAAATTAAAATCTTATTTTAAAGAAAATATAAGGTTTTTACAATATTGAGTACTTTATAACCCCTATAAATTTTTACAGTGTACTTCAATAATTTTGTTATAATTTACCTGAAAATTTTATTATTTAATAATATTATTTAATTAAGTTAAAATTTATTAAAATATTATTTAATTTATCAGAAATTGTGTTTTAATTTGAAAAACGTATTTTCCCAAATTGAAACTTTTGTTTCTTCATATAAAAAAATTCTTCTTATCAAACTCATTATATAATCATGTAAATAAATAAAATAATAATGAAAAGTGATAAATATGATAAATATTTTATCAAAAATATAATTAACAAAATCAAACTTCTAGGGTATATATACAAATACCTTTGTCACACCTACACACACCCTATCGGTGAAGTGCGAGATGGTGGTACTTTCATGAGGTGGTTTGATGAATTTGGTTTGATCAGTGATCTCAATAATATTGAAATTCTTCAGTAAACAGTTTTGATCATATTTAAATAGTTAAATATTAGATTATTATTTGTTATGGGTGAATCCCAATGATGGAATCCCCCTCACAATCATTTATAAATGGGATTCCTATGGTAAGATCCTATTGGATGATGCATCAAAACTATATTAAGTGTTAATTAGAATTTATCATAACTTGTGTTATATAATATTATTAATATTAAATATATAATAAATAAATTATCAATGTTTATGATTCTTTATTGTATTGTAATCCTAATTTAAAAATTATGGATATATTTTATGACAGTAAAAAATTAAAAAACGAAATATAGTGAATGTGTTATCAATAACAACAACTCTTCAAAAGGCATTTTTATTTAAAAAATAATTTCATTTATGAAATTTTATGTCATTAAAATCATATAATATAGCTTAAAACAAGGATATTTGATATGTTTTAACCCCAATAAGCCTCTCCTTCACCTATTGTGAATTCTACCTTTGGATCACCTTCTTCTTCACATTCCAAATTATGTCTATAATAACAATCACATTGATATAGGTATATAAGTTCCAATGTATTCTTTGAATTATTTTCTTCAAGAAAAAAATAAGTTCATTGTTCATTCCATACCCTTTCCTAGAACAAATCTTAATTTTTCAATACTGATTTTACCATTTTTTAGACTATTATTATCTTTGTATTCTTATAGATGTTTAATGTATACACTACGAGTCATCCTCACTATTGATACCTCTTGAAAATTTTGATCAACGTTATGATAATAATTTAGATTAGGGGATAATAAATGGTTAGTTGTTAGCAATGAACTAAGTCATTCAAAATGGCCAAAAATCCATCATAAAACTTCAAAGATAATTTCTATTAATACATTCAAATATATACTTTTTGTAAAACTATCTTTTCCATGCATAATTTATTAAATCCATATTTATTCCACCATTTAGAACACTATAATATCCATGGATTCATGATGGGATCATTGTCTAAATCTATGACCCTTGATTATGAACAAAAAAGGATCAATTTATGCATCGTTGGAGTTATTTATCCCAAAATATGCATGCCACCCATTGAAAAACACTTCACCATTTCCTAGAAAAAATATTTTAGTCATTTTCTCCTAAAACATCAAACATAAATAGAATTGTCCTATTCTGTTGGCTGTTTTGTCTTGTAGCTCAACCCTTTGACCATAACCACTTAACCACATTCATTGTCTCATACTTCTGGTCATTTTTTATTACTACTCCCTCTATCAACAGTGACCTCCCCAGCATAGGAATGGTCTGATGATTTTTGATGTTTTGAATAATTCTTCACCAGATCGTCATTGTATAAGAAATGTTGGGCTATGACCACCACATTTCCAATAATCAACATTCCCATGTTTTAAAATAGAACTAGTATGGTACCATGGAGACCACTTTGATGTGGTACCTTTTTGGATTCCCATTTTTGTAATTATTATATCAAAATGTTTTTTACATTTGGAATGACCCTTCCCAACTTCTTATTCTTTATATGGTACCATTATTTCTGTGATTACTCTATTCTATGTTGTGAAATATTCACTAAAAATTTAACTCAACTTTGGTTATAGTCATTATAGATTCACCTTTACACATAACACCATATCAAATCCCCCTCCTACCTACCCAGGTCCAAAATTACCATAGATACATTTCCTTTGATATAGGGATAATCTTCTTGTATTGATGTTTTTTACTATTGTGAAATACAAAACATAGTGCATTACCACTGATATTATTCGATACTTCTTCAACAAAAAAATCATATATTTTTAAATAGTTAAGACATGAATATCAATTAAAAATTCTATCTATAATTAACCTTGGACATCTCTATTATGATGAGTCAATATAGAAGAATTACCTTTACCATATTCATTCTCTTTGGGACCCCTTAATTCCAACACCCTTACTTTCAAAAAATCCATTAGAATCCTTATAGATTTCCAAAAATCTCCCCATTGATTTTTTTGACAATTTCGAAAACATTGAATCCCAAAAAATATTCTCAATCATACCAACTTTTATTATAATGAAACATAAGGTGATCATATTATTTCTTAAAAATAGGGGATCTTATATTAGAGATTTAAAAAATCCAATGAATTTGATCAACTTATATTATTATGAATATTTTATCCCACTTTATTTATGAAAAGAAACCATAAGAAAGATTAACTCCCCGTTTATAGAGAACTAGACTTAAGATACATGGATATTATCATTTTAGAAGAATATTCAGTATATTACAAAAATACATGCTTGAGAACCATAATAGTTTAGAGTATTTGGAATCATCAAAACAAAATCTTATATCCTGGAAAAATATTTTCAACAACTCCCATACCAATCTCCAACCTTAATACATTCACCAAAAACCTTTCTTTATAACATGGGGAAAGGAAACATAAGAAAGGGCTGATGTCAGATGCTCAGTATAGGTAAATAAGGGAGTTATGTAAGTATAATCATGAGTATAATGGTATGACAACATGATCATGAAAATTGAAGATCATACCCTACATATGAAGGATCATATAAATGAATCATATCATAAATCATGGTAGTTTATAATACATGAATTATAAGGAGATACAAAACATAATCTATGAAAGAATAACAAAGGAATAAAACATGAAATTATATTAGACACAAAAGCATATAATATGATTTCCATAGTATCTGAGGCATTAATTCCAAGACCATTTTAGTAGTATTGGTTGACCCCCATACCTTCTTGTTAGTAATGGTTCAATCCCTTATAAATATTAGAATAATGTGTTCAATCCCCATAAAATCTTGGTAGTCATGGTTAACTCCCATGTATATCTAAGTTATCATGGTTAATTCCCAAGACCATCTTATTCAATCTTACGAGATTTAAATATTTATCTAATGCATTAGAGGGAGATATAGGACCACCACATATCATAGTGAAATAATACTTACATGTTCCTAATTTCATAAACAATCATATCTTAACCCATAAAATGAAATGGGTATCATTAATATAGAAACATATCATCACCTATGGAAAAGGATATTAGTTTCATAATCATTTAATCTGAAGAAGAACCCATGAATGAGAAATGGATTTTAAAAACCTATTACCCATGAAATAGAAAGGTTATTCATAAAGACCATGAAATTAAGAAAGACACATTCAATAAAATAATATTAAGGGAACATTTAGATTGTTTCCTATAAGGGAATAAGTAACATCAACTAATTCCATCTTAGATGAAAAATAATTTAGAAATATATTTCAAAAAAAAATTCATGTGGAAAATATCATTTCTTATTGGAAAAATGATTTTTAATAGATAAAAAAATACAAAAATATTTTTCTTGAAAATACCTTGAAAACATATAAAGTGTATTTGAAATATTTATAACAACATTTTTCTTGAAAACATATATAATAATATTAATATCATTTAAAAAATAATTTTTCTTAAAAACTAATAAAAGAACCGAGAAAACATTTTGAAAATAATTTTCCATGAAAATGTATAAAATAATAATCAAAATATTTTAAATACAATTTCTTTGAAAATATAATTAATTTTTTTTAAAAAAAAATCTAACCTTTAAACATGAAAATAAATATTTAAAGTATTGAAAACACATAAATACATTAATGTGGTATGAGGAAAATATAATATTCATTTTTCATTGTAAAAGGTTTATAAAAATGAATGTTTTCAAAATAGACAAGATTATTCCTTGGAAGAGATTTTTAAAATAAAAAAAATGAAAATATTATTTTTAATGATCATGGTTGATTATTATAATATACATGGAAACCCATTTTAGAGAACATGGGTTTTTGACCAAAGAGAGGGTAAAGTCGGACATTCTTAAAACATGTTTTTAATTATCTTATGTACCATAGATTATTAATATTATACCAATGCATGAATATATCTTGAATAAACATAGGGTAATAAAATTCATTAACGTCTTGAGATATGGGTTGTAATATTTAATCAATGGAAGTATAAACATAAACAATTTTGAGAAGCAATGAGATTTTCTCAATAAAATCTTATAACATGGTAACATGGGATTGTAGTGTCAATTTGAGAAAATAAAATAAAATTAATCATAAAATATCATGAAAATAAGGATGTTCATGATATAACAAGAAAAATGGATGTATATACCCCTCTAAAGAAAATTTAAGTGCATAAAAAAATTTGAGTCTCAAGGTAGGAAAATTGAGACAAAACTATATTACAAATTTTGTTGTTTTTAGAAACATAATCCCCATGAAAGAAATATCATAAAATGGATATGTTAATACCCACGAATTAAATTATAAGATTCATATTATAAAATAATCGGTATCACATATACCGCATAAAAGTAAAGTGTGGTGAACATCACATGTATCTCATGGAAATAAAAAGTGAGATGAAATTCCCTTTCCATATATCTCAAATCTCATCGTACTCATTCAAAAAAACTATAGAATAAACATAATAATATTATAAATATTTTACATTAAAATATTATTATATACATGGTTTTATTAGGACCTTATATTACCCTCTTGTCAACAATCCTATGTTAAGGTTTCACTTTGTGTTATATTTTCTTTGTTCTTCACATGTGTCTTAATTTATTATATATTTGATATTTATACATTATATAAAAATTTACATAATTTAAACCATTATATTTATGTCATTTAAATAAAGAATATTTTTATAATAATAATCTATATAATATATAAGTATGGCCCAGAATTCACCATTCATCGAGATGATAGGCTATATAAATACATGAACACTATTTTCTATTAATTTCCATGTTGAAAGAAATAAAGTAAAATACATATGTATATATATATATATATTTATAATTATTAAATTATATTTATGATTTCATATATTTTTTAAATATTCACTAAATTAATCCTTAATAAAATCCATGCAGTGTTTGAACAAATCATATCACTTTGAAAGGGTGGTAGTTTGCATAGCCTCAAAAAACATTATCATATTAACACCAAATGGAAAGTAAAAATATATAATTTTTAATTGTAATAAATAAAATTAAAATAATAATAAATATAATATATTAAATTTCTAAATATAGTGTCAAACATAATTTCTACCATGATAGGTGGTAATGAAAATTGAACAATCATCTTTTAGTGTGGTGGTAGTTCACCGTATAGATAAACAATATGTTCATTATCTATTAGATGGAAGAGTGTGTAAGTGTAGGTTAAAACCATTTCATAAAAAATCATATTATATTTAGAATAATTGAGTTTATATTTAATCAGGGAAAAAGTAAATTAGAGGGGGTAGCGAAAGAAAATAAAATAATGGACTTAAGAGATGGTGTTACCTCTTAATTGGGTAGTTCATTTTGGTTTGTGAGAAAAGGATTTATTGAATTTCCTTCATCCCAAGGGAAGTATTATAGTAGGAATGGAGGATTTATAGAATGTTTATTCAGAATAACATGGCCTAACATATCTGGTATTATATGTGTATGGAAGTGCGATAAGTGGTGGCCTTTTATAGTGAAAGAAAATGACTCACTTGGAATTTTTGAAAACAAGTTATGCGTATAAATGTTATTACCTTAAAAAGTCATAAAAACCATTATAAATAAATAATGGAAGGTTTAGGTATTAATTATTTTTATAAAATTGTATTTGTATATGTGAATTGGTCTTTTGGGCCCCTAATATTAAGGATGAGTACATAATTATTCTTCATTTGACCTTAATCAATGGGATTAATTTTAATCACTTTTATTAATAATTTTGGTAAAAAAATGAATATGATGCAATTGGACTCTAAATATTATTACAATTACAATGGTTTATGTTGGTTTTTCAAAATTCTGTTCACATAACAAGAAAAATTAAAATTAATACTAATCCCACAAATTGGATGAAATTATGGGTCGTTAAAGTAGAATGAAGTACAAAAGTTTATAAAGATTTTATATTCAATTACAATGTAAAATTGATTATAATAACATCATTTGTATTTATTTATGTATAATTTATAAAATTTTACTTAAAAAATTTAAAATATAATTTATCCTAATACTTTTTAAAACAAAAATGATGTTTGTAACATAAAAATAGTATTTCTCACTATCCATCAAAAAATGATTTTTCTCAGAAAAATTCCAAAAAAATCCCCTAATATTATTTCAAAATTATAAACTAAAAAATGTAGTTTATTTTATCAAATTAAATTAATAAATGTGTCTAAAATTAATTTTATTATTAAAAGTAGTTATTTTGAGAAAAAGATAATTTTTAACATAAAAAGTACTTTTCTAAATATTATATCTTTCATTATGAAAATGATTTATTTCTATAAAACAATTATAAATATAATTTATCACTAATTTAAATATATATATTTACTTATATTATTTTATAGAAAATAATAATATAATTAATCTTTGTAAAAACTCGATGTTGTGTGTAACATATGCCTAGTCAGTGTTGTGTGTAGCGCAAACGAAGTCGGTATTGCTTGTAGTGAATGCCAAGATGGTATTTCATGAAGTGCTTGCTAAGTCAGTATTGCAGGAAAAAAATGATTTACATAGTGTTTTAATATATATATATATATATATATTTATTTATTTATAAAGAACCATTTCTTGTATCACATAAAATAGAAAATATCCAGAAGGTAAATTAATTTAAAAAAAATAATTCACAAAATATCAGAGTGTTACATTCTTCCACCATAAAATTAATTTCATCCTCAAAAATCACCTTGGTTATATATGGTTTAATACTTGAATTTTTCAACAATTGAAACCCAAATCATAAAAATGAATACTAAAAATTTACTTAAATTATAAATTTGGGTCCATAACTGTTACCAAAAGTAACATAAAATTGGGTTTCCACAAAGAATAACATTGTTTAGGAGTGAATATTGTTCAAGTAGGAAAATAATATTTATTTATAGGGAGTTATTGAGGTAATCAATCACAAAAAAGTGAATGATCAATGAATTTTTGAGGCCCTCAAATTCATAAATAAGTGATTTTTTAAAATACCATCTATTCTACAAAATTATGGTATTTGGACAAGAAATTTGTTATTGATAATTAACCTAACATTGAGTAATTATTTTATTGACCAAGAATATATGGAAATATAATTACATGAAAAATAACTGTAAAAAAATTCATTCATTAGTTATTCTTTTATCTATTTATAATTCATCTATTACATCGTTTAATGGAATTCCAAAAATTAACTTTTATGCCTGAAGTGATAAAATACACTTTTTCCTGATCATATGGCTCATAAAAGAATGAAATGTATAACAATTTTTTTACAAATATTTTCAAAATATGAATATGGTTAATACATTAATATCTAAAAATAAAAAGTTACAATATTTATTCATCATAAATAATTATTCATAAAAAATAATTATACATTAAATAAGACATTGTGTAGGCTAGTGGAAGGCATGAATCCCTTATCATCCTTCGGTAATGGGTTCAAGACTCGCAGCCTTTCCAGACATGATTGGTTATCACCCAACACATATAGTTCCCTTTTATAAATTCATTCTAATATAATTTCCAAAATTTGATGGACATACTTGAAATAAGGTGAATCACTAAATTACCTTTTAACTAAGATTTTCGATTCAATATCAATATATAAATACTTCCTTGGAAGTTTAACATAATGTTTTCATGAATGGATAACATTATAACCATTCAAAAAGATAAAAATCAAAAACCATAGAAAGAATGTCACAAAACCAGCTTAACATTGAACCCCTATATAAAATAATGTTTCTCTTAGTTTCCACATTCTAAACATATGGACACCCTTGTGGTAAATTCTCTTGGAACATGCTAACAACCTGAATTATAATAAATAATTTTGTAAAAAAGAATTATTCTTTATTACCTATATTATCGGATACATTCCATAAATCCAATATGTTATAAACTTCATCAATGATAGCATGAACAACTTGTCAACATGTCCTTAATTCATTCCATTGTAAATAGTACCTTCTAATTTACTTATTCATATCCCACATATCTTTATCCAATTTTTTCCATAAAATAAAGGTACATATTAAGGGATATATTTTCCTTAATCATGTGTTTTCCATTGAAATCTCCTTGCTATTATATCACTTTTCTATTACATTGGAATTATTCAATGTGTTCTTGTAAAACCATTGCAAAAAACCTAAACGGAAAAATCCTTATACATTTCACCTTTCATATGACATTCTTCTTGAATTCAAATTAATAAAAAAATTTATTATTACAGTTAATTCTTAATCCATTAACAAGGATAGGTCATCCTATTATAAAATACATATTTCCTTTCACATTTCATATGTACTCTCATTATCATTCGTAATATAACCATTACTCACACCACATTGTTCGTTCCCTTTAGGTTATTTCCTCTTGGGAAATATAGTTTCATGAGGGCCATTTAATCCACAATTATTACACATAAACTATGATGATGTATTAGGGAGGCCAATATTCTCATCCGTTTTTCTAATCAATCTCTTCATGTTTCCTTATAGTCACATGCTTCGTATCCTTATTTTCCACAATCAACAAATATTATTGTTCCTCTATGAAAATAAATTATGGGATTAGATCCCCATTTTTCAAACTAATGAAACGTTTTATTCTTTCCTCTATGGTCTCCATTACCCAAACACTTAGCTAAGTCCTTATTTCTCTTCCTTTTTTAGTTAGAGAGTTGGTAAAGGAACACATTTATAATCATGTTCTATGAAAACTAATTAGGCATGATCAAAATATCTATCGCAATAGTGATCATACAACATGAATTTTCACAAAAAAATCATCCATCACATTAAAAATTTATCCAGTTCCTTCTGGTTAGAGCCATTTACTAATACCAAAAGCTTATCATGAGTGTTACTTATTATAGTGGTAAAAAACCTAGTCATTTAATGATTGACTTATAGGATTTCTAAATCCTAAAAACATTTTTAATCTATGACACCCAATTTTTATCCGAGGTTATTTATATCGATGTAATATTTAAATCTCTCTTGATGGTTCAGGAAGGGTTTTGTGATTTTCTAAAGCATGTCCATGTGGAGTGTCAAACTAGCTGTACAGTAAAGCCCATTGTCATGTAACAAATTACCCCGAGTCGTGCCAAAAATAGCTTTTCATATTTTTTTACCCCTATGTACATATATTATAGAGGCCTATCCAATTTTAGTATATAGAAATGGATTTATTTCAAGAAAAACACTCACTCTACCCTTTACCAAAATTCTATGACATTTTACTAAATCCTAACTCATCCTAATACTTATCCTTAGTTACATCCCGATAAATATCCTTATAAATATACCTAGGGATATCAATAATGAATTATCATCATAGTTTTGAAAATTTGACTAAAACATTCCTATAATAGCAAATATTGTTACCCAAGCTTCATATATTTTGATATTACATCATTTTAGATGAATATTCAGTACATTACTAAAATACCTTCCTAAGGACCATAATTATTTAGCATATTTGGATACATGGAAAAAAAATATTCTATCCTGGTGAATGATCTTCATCATATCCTATCAATATCTCCACCAATAGTACTTATACCTAAAACCATTATTTATAACATGGGGAAAGGAAACAACAAAAACAGGGTGACCTCAATTGCACAATAAGAGTAAACAAGGGAGATATGTAATCATAATCCAGAACATATGGTTATGAGAACATGATCATGAAAATAAAATATATGACCCTTCATATTGATGATCATATACATGAATCAAGGCATAAATATTGGCAGTTCCTATGACATGAATCATTAACAGATATATAAAATACTCCATGGAAGTACAACATAAGAATAAAACATGGAATTATGGAATAAAAATAATTATATAATATGATTTCCATAGTAGCCAAGGAATCGCTTCCAAGACCATATGGGTAGTATAGGTTCACTCCTCATACTATATTGGTAGTCATGGTTCACTCCTATTGCCATATTATTAACATGAGATCAATCCTTACACCATCCTGGTAGTCATGGTTCACTCCCATAGCCATATTAGTAGTCAATGATCATTCTGAAGACAAGCATAGTCTAACTCACGAGATATAAATCGTCACCCAATGCATTGGAGGGAGATATATGTCCCACCAATCTCATTGTGAAATTATACATACATGTGACAAAAAATCATAAAAATTTATATCTTAACCCATAAAATGAAATTGGTAACATAAACAAATGAACATATCATAATCTGTTGATAAAGATACATGTTTCATAATCATTTCATCAAAATGACAACCCATGAAGGATAAATAGATTTCATAAACATATAATTCACTCAAGAGAAACATGTTTCATAAATACCATGACATTAATCATAATCCATTCATTGAAATAATGTGAATGGAATATTTAGATTATTTTCTAGAAGGGAAAGATTAACATTAATGGATGTCATCTTAGATGGATAATAATTTCGAAATATCTTTAAAAACGTTTCAAAAGTAAAACTTAATTTCTTCTTTGAATTTTTTTTAATACATAAAACAAATTGAAAATAATTTTCTTAGAAAATACCATGAAAACTTATAAATAAGGCATGGACATTATTTGGAAAAACTTTTTCCTTTAAAATTTATAAAATAAGTTTGAAAAAATTTTGAAAATTATTTTCCATAAAAACGTATAAAAGAAGCCTGAAAACCTTTTGGAAAAATTTTCATTTAAAATATCTTTAAAAAAATGTTTTTTAAAATAAATCATTAAAAATAAAAATAATGTTGTAAAGGATTGACAATGGATAAATCTGTACATGTCGTATGAGGTAAATAGAATATTCCATCTTCACGGTAAAAAGGCTAGAAAAATTACTTGTTAGGAAAGTGACAAGAATATTAATTTTATGATATATTCAAAATAAAAAAGGGTAAATTTTATCTTAATGATCATTGTAGATTAATATAATATACTAGGAAGCCCTTTTTAAGGAACAATGTTTTTTTGACTTGAGAGATGGTAATGTCAGGATTTATTAAAAAACAATTCTTAACTATAATATATAAAAACGAGTATAAATATGGTACCAATTAATTAGTATAGAATTAATAAACATAATGGAAAAAAATTATGAATTTCTTGATATATTCATTGTATTATTTCATCAATGGAAACCTAAATATAAACAATATTGACAAACTAAGAGATTGTATCACTAAACACTTATAACATGGTATATTTTGATCATTATCTCCATGTAAGAAAAGGAAATTAAATGAATAATAATATATCATTAAAATTAGTATTTTCATGATACAACATGTAAAATGTAATTATATACATCTTTAAAGATAATTTTGGTGCATAACAAATCATGAGTCTCAATGTAGAAAAATAGAGATAAAACTATTTTAATGATTTAGAAACATTTGAAACCTAAACCACATGAAATAAATTTAAAAAAATTGATATGTGAATAAAAATAAAAATAAATATAATAAAAAAATCATTCGAATTATATAGAATACACAAAAGTAATGGGTGTAGAGAATTACATGTATCTCACAAAAATAAAAAGTGATAGGAAATTCCATTACCTTTTATATGGAATCTCATCAGACTCATTAATACCACCTATATAATTAATATATATTTATTATAAATCATTTAAATAACTATATTCCTATAAATATGGTTTAATTATGACATTATATTACATTCTTGTTAACCATCCTATGGCTTGGTTTCACTTCGGGTAATATTTGATGTATTCTTCACATGTGTCATAATTTTTTATATCTTCAGTATTTATAGTTTATATAATAATTTACAGAATATAAAACATGATATAAATATCATTTATATACATTCTATGTTTATTATAAAAATCTATAAAATACATAATTATGAAACAGAATACACCATTCATGGAGACAGTATGTCTTACATACGCCTAAACACTATTTTCTATTATTTCCCATGTTGAATGAAAAAATGTAAAACACATATATCACTATATTTCTATATATATATATCACTATTAAGGTAGATTAATGATATCATATATGTCTCGTATATTCACTAAAATAATCGTTAATACAATCCATGTAGTGTTTGAAGGAATCATATTGATTTGAGAGGTTGGTAGTCCACACTTCCTCAAATGAAATTCTCGTTTTAACACCAAATGGAAAGTAAAAAAATATATTTTATTAAAGGAATAAATAAGATTAAATAAATAATAAATATAATATAATACATATATCAATAATTTTTCGATCATAATTTCAACCATGGGATGTGCTAAGGAAAGTTGAACAATCATCATTTAGTGAGGTGGTAGTTAATCGTACACATAAACAATATGTTTGTCACATATTAAATAAAGGTGAGTGTAAGTGTGGGTTTAAAAATTTTAATAACAAAATCCTAGTATAAATAGAATTCTGGTGTTTTTATACAATAATGAAAAAAATTGAGTGGATGGGTGACGAAAGAAAATAAAGGAAATGACTTGAGGTAAGATGTTCCCTCTTAATTAGGTAACTCCATTTGGTTTGTAAAGAAGGATTCTTCAGATTGTCTTCAGACCATTGGATGTATTCTAAGATTGTGGGAGTATTTTTGGGAACTATATTGTTCAGATATTGTGTTAACATAAGGGGTTTTGGAGGTGTGAGGATGTAGGAGAGGTGGTGGCCTTTTATAGGGAGGAAAAAGACTCACATAGACTTTTTTAACACAAGTCAGGTGTACAAATGTTCTTACCTAAAAAAAGTTATAAATAAAAATCCTAAATCAATAATGGATGGGTTATAGATGATTAAAGTTTAGAAAATATGATTTTGACATGTTTCTAGTTCATTTGGGCCCCTATGATTATGGTTTAGTTCCTAATTTAGCTTAATTTGATCTTAATCATTGTGATTAATTTTAATCACTTTTATGAATCATTTTGGTCAAAAATCAACATTATCCAATAATACGTTAAATATTATACTGATTCTAATTATGTATATCTATTTTTTAAAATTTAGTTCATAGATGTGGTAAAATAAAGATTAATGTTAATCCCACGGAAGGAACAAAATTATGGGTCGTTAAAGTATAAAAAAGTTCAAATGTTTATTAGTTTTTAATTCTTTGTTTAAACATCAAATTGATTATAATTCCATAAACTATATTAATAGGTATAAAATTAATGTTATTTAACTGTAAAAAATTTGTAATATAATTTAATAATCATAATTTTTTAATGAGAATGTAATTTTTAACCTAAAATTGTATTTTTTTACTATTCATAAAAAATGTAGTTTCTCTGAAAAATCCAAAAAACATACCCAAAGATAATTCTGAAATTAAAAATTCAAAAATGTAGTTTATTTTATTAAATTCAATTTATAAATTTATATAAAATTAATTTTTTTTATTAAAAGTGGTTTATTTTAGAAAACAATTTTTTTTTTAAAAAGGACCTTAACAAAAATTATATCATTAATTATCATTATGTTTTATTTATATTAAAATACTATAAAAATATATTTGAAAATTTGTTATTATTATTCATATAACTACGTTTAATGTAAAAAACCATTACAGCTCTAACAGCTATACCAAAATTCTTTTCATGGTTTTCTTTTTTATTGAGTGGGTAAGGGTTCAAATTAAATTGGGAGGATACCTATAAATGTGAACTAAGATTTTTGTTGGGCTTTCAGATTTAAATAATATTTTATTTATACTGCTATGGAATTACACATCGTGTAACAATATTACACATTATGTAATGATTCTACATTAAGGTTTTGAACTATCTCATGCCATGACGGGTACACAACGTGAGTGGTCAGAACACATCGTGATAGAATTAATGATCATTTTTACCATGAGGTGTCAGTTTTTAATGAAAAATGGAATACATTTCGATGGTTATAAGAAATTGGAATTAGAAATTATCTACTTTAATACACAACATGTAATACCATGACTGTGTTTTTAAAAACATGTAGTTTGGATGGTTAATATTTTTTGGATCCTCTCCGATTTTTTTCTCCCTCAACCAAAGGATTTCCCAAGAAATCTCAACTCTTTCTAACCCTTCTGGAAGCATTTAATTGACATTAGATCATCTTTTTTTTTCTAGAAATGTGAATCTTGAGTAGGAATTTTCTCTCATTATTCAAGTTTCTTTCATTCCCTTCTCTTGGGGTTTCAATGGACCATCTTGAAATTGATGTATCTATTGCCTATGTTGTTGTATCCTACTTCTAGGTTTAGTTTTGAGGTCTTCAAAACCCTCATACTCATTGATGATATTTTTTGAAATTCACGAGTTTTTGGAAGAGTTAGGTGGTTCCTTCTTGAATTTCAAAATTGATTATTTCAAAATTTCCTGATTTATTTCAATTTTTGATTTAAATTCAATTGTTAGAACGTTCATTAAATTAAATTGATAAAAACATGATTCTAGTGAATTTATAGATTTGAAATGGTTTTGTCAATGAAATTTGTAAAACCCCCCAATTAAATTAAATTGGGGTGTGTTTATGGATGTTGGATGATTTAAATTGATTAATTTAAATCGTGGATTTGATGGAATTGATTTAAATTAAGATTATGAATTTTATTGTGGAAAATTAATTGTGAAAAGTGTGGAATGGGTTTTTAATGGATTTTTATCTTGTGAAAATGGCTTAAAATGATTTGAAAGAAACACATAGGTTTTATCTTTTTAAAAAGTGAATTAAGTTTAATTAAAACATGTTTTGTTTATAAATGGTAAATTCACATTTTGAAATTGAATAATGGGACTTTAGTGTATATTAACAAGTCATAACATAAATTTCCCATCATGTAAGAGTATAAGAAAGATTTAGGTAGTTGGGGAGTTATTTAGAAACACTCTATTCTATTACTACATTCTAAAACAAACATGCAATGACTCACATCCTCGATGGGAGAGTGATGAGTTTCTTCAAGCTAGATTCTTGGGGATGTTAGTATACTCATTTTACTAACATCACTTATTAGGTGTAGAATCATTTATTTAGTTAATACTATTGTACCTACATGGATGATGACCATATTTCATGATTTTCTATTTATATATGAGACATAAATGTATTCCAATGTTTTAAAAATTATTTACATTTATTTATTGGATTTACATAAATTTTTTGGTGTATCAATTTTATTTAATATATTTTTAGATATTCAATCTCCTGTAAAGTAAAACTGTATCCTTTAAAAGTATTTTCAATAATTCTAAAACAATACATCTGATTTGGTTTAAATATTATCATGAATTTTTAAACCTATTTATTTTGAAAATTGATATATTTTATTTTGAAAATCTATATTTTCCATCCGTTATAGAATATTTTTTAGTATCCTACTTGGATTAGGCCACACCATACATTGAAATTCAGGTGTTTGTAGAATATCTACTTCCAGGTTCATGAAAAGGTAATGAATCTTTTGTAGGTGGATTCATCTGTTGATATTTCGACACGGTGAGTTGTTTCATTAAAGAACGTAAGGATATTTTCCATTATTTGGTACTTGGGTTGTAGTAATTTGGGATTTGATTCTTTTTTGTATTTTGGTACATTACACTCATTTGACTTTCTATTATATGCATATTGAATTGCTTGTCTTACTTCTTCTATGTATGGTTGAAAAATATTTCCCACATATATGTTGTATGATGCTAGGTGCTATTTGCTGACCTATGGGGATCGGGAATTCCCTTTCAGGATATATCAGGACCGACATGGTTATCAGGTAACAAGCATACTTGGGCTGGTTTGTGACAATGTAGTATCAAAGGTGGATGATGATCATTTGTCTTGAAGTTAGTATGCATTTTTTGAAATCTTATTTAGACATATGAGGTTGTTGTGATAGAGTGACTAGACATATCTCACCACAATGAACCTTAAGTCACCTAGGGTGGTTTGGGATGTACATGTTATAGATTTGTTCTAGTCCTTCCCTTATTCTGATTTTTATATAGTGTAATCAAAATCTTGTCATTCCATCTAATGGAAATTGTTGTTCCTTATTTATATGTTTAAATGTAAATATCATGTATTTCTTTATCATATTGATGCTGTGTAGAATCATTCCTCCAAGGAGTCATTTGAATTATATATAGAAAGAGGATGCTCCTGAACATGACCAAGAAAATTCTATTATAGATCTGAATTTAGTTGAGGTGATTGTGTGCACTATTCAATCGTTAGGACAAGCACCGCCTATAGATTTTTCTCAGGCTCTAGCCATGTATACTCAGTGGGATGTTTTTAAGAATCATTTTGAAGAGTTCCTTCAATAAAATCTATTGTTTTCAAGGTCTCCACTGATACTCAACATGATATGGAATGGTTGAGAAAGATAGAATGTATGTTTGAATTCTTGTAAACACTAGACATGATGAAGGTAAAGTGTGCCACCTTTATAGTAGAAGGACCAATAAGGAGATGGTAGTACATGATGTTGATGTAAGGTAAGTGTGAGGGCTTAGATTGGAATGAATTCAAGGATCTTTTTGACAACTAGTTATATCCATAGTCAGTGGTGTTGGATAAGGTTGTGTGGTTTTTTAAGCACGAGAAGGAAGATAAAACGAAGATTGAGTGTTCAAATCACTTTTCTGAGCTAGTGTAGTTTTCTCCTGAGATTTGTATCTAATGAGAGGATAAATAACAGATTGTTCAAGTTGGTACATCAATTATATATAAATTCTTAAGTGTTCTTACTCATGATTCCCTCTTATACTGACGTGATGGATTTGGAGATTATGGTAGTGATGAACCAATATGGAAAGTCCAGATTATTGGTAGTTTCTTTTATTCCCTGTGGAAGTGTTCGTTTTTTCAATTGAAATAAAAGAGTGTTGATTCTCATTCCATTTCTTGATGATAGAGTCATTACTGAACATCTAAAACACCTAGAGGATGTTTTATGAATTTGTATCAGTGTGGAAGGACATGACATTCAAAGAGGGTTTGTACTGAGGCACCCAATAATTGTCGATCCTACAAATGCTTAGGCATCTTATAGAAATTTTTCCATCATTTTTCTAATTTGCGTAGTAGAAAATGATCATCATCTCCTCCTATAACTATAGATCAACCATATGATTCACATACAAAGGGGTTCCCATGAAAGGTATTTGAAATGATTCTTATTCACACTATAAAAGAGTCTCCAAATGAATCTAACATGGGTACTACAACCGTGAGAGGTGCCCTAACTATAACATCATCATTAATTACAACTCTATTTGACACTAATACATCTCATTCATATTTTTCCATCCATATTGTGAATATTATTAATACTACTATAAATAAATTATCATGTGAAATGGATATTACTACACCAATATGTATGAAGAGAGTGTAGGGTCTTCATAGTCTCAATTTTGTCTTCTCTGTTATATATTTTGATCTTTCATTGAGTTTTCTGGTTCTTGGCATAAAATCAGTTGAAATTATATTTGAGATTTATTGGATCATTGATAATAAAGAAAAGATTTATTTTTTTCCTTAGCAAGTATACTTTACTTCACTCAACGGTGCATCTCTTGTAATTTAAAGGGGTTGGGAATTGAGGTAATGGAGAGCCAAACCTTCTTATACATAATTGGAGAAAGTGATATTAGAGTTTTCTTTTGATCTGGAGTAGGAATCATTTGGCAAGGATCTCTATCCAATCATCATCAATTTTCCAACGTGTTTCCTTTATATTTATCTTGTGTGCCACCAGTAAGAAATGTTGCATTATCCAATGGTTAATTCCTAGTACTAAACTAGTTTAACTTCCCTCATAGTGCATGGAACTGGTATAACTAAAAGATATGAAGTCCCTATCAGACAATATTCTCGATAAAGGATCAATATTCCTAAGTGTGTAACCTTGGGTGGTGCTTGTTATCTTAAATAAGAATGCTGATGGATCTCTTTGTCCATGTTTTGAGTATCAGAAACTCAATCGAGTCATGATAAAGAACAAGTGTCTATTTCCTTGAATTGATGGTCTATTTGATTAGTTTAGAGTTGGGAAGTGGGTTTAAAAGATTAATCTTCAGGCTTCTTTCTATTAGTTGAGGATAAAAAAATCTGACATTTATAAAACAAATTTTCAGAGTTGGTAAGACCATTATGAGTAACTTATCATTCCCTTTGGTCTGAAAAATGGTACTTTTATTTTCATCTCTTTGATTAATCAGATCTTCCACGAGAATCCGGTTACTTTTGTAGTGGTAATTGTGGATGACAAGATTTATTACTCTAAATTCAATTAGAAACATGTGCATTATCTACGAAAAGATATGAGTCTATTGGGAAGTCACAACCTCTAAAACAATATTTCGAAGTGTGATTTCTAGATTTAGGAAGTAAAATTATTAGGACACATGGTGTTTGAAAAATGAATATAAATTGATATTGAAAGGTTGAAGGCATTTATTACTTAGGAGAAACCATGAAATATATTTCAAATTCGAATCTTCTTGGGCTTATCCAGATACTACCACAGGTTTGTGAAATAATTCTATAATTTGGATTCTCTAAAGACTATTATGACTCAGAAAGTGGTGAAGTTTTCATGTGATTATACATTTCAGAATTATTTTGTTGAGCTGTAATATATTTTGACTACTACAGCAGCTTTGAATCTTCTTGTGGATGGGTAGGGATATATGGTCTTTTGTGATGTATTAGGTTTAGGATTGGGATATACTCTTATATAGGGTGACCATGTGGTTTCTTAGGTATATCGTCATCTTAGGCCACATGAGACGAATTATCCTACCCATGATCTTGAAATTTTAGCAGTAATGCACATGCATCTGTGTCAGAAACACTACCTTTATGGGAAATTGATACATTGTTTTTAGACCATGAAATCATGAGCTATATCTTCTCTAAAAAATAATTGATTCTTTTCTAGAGGAATTGGGTGGAGTACTTGTAGTCTTTAGAATTTGACATAACCTATACCCCAGGGAAAGGGATTGTGGTTGTAGATGTGCTAAAGCCGGAAAATTTGACCATAGGAAGTGAAAGAATCTTTGGAAGAGTGGAATTGATTGTTGTCTTTGTATAGTTGATTAAAAAAATTATGAGAAAGGGGATGCTGTTTTTTATCCAGAATTCAGTTATCATCCAATATTCTCAAGAGGATTCTTTAAGAGAACTATCTTGGTGATGAATTCTATAGAATTAGGGAATCTCTTAAGGGTGGGGAGATGATTTCCTAGTGGTCATTCAATAAATAGGGTTTTTTATACTATTGATATCACATAGCTATTCCTTTATTAGAATGTGAGGATATGATGGAGGATTTTCCTATTTCCAAGTAGAAAGTACAACTAGGAACCAAAAAATGTCCTATGATTTCTTTTTTGTAGTTCTAGTTGTCAGGGATGAAGTGAGACATTGTTGAGTTTTTATCTCATCACTATACGTGCCAGTAGGTTACAGTTGAGCACTAGAGACCTTTGAGTTTTCTTCGACCACTTCAATTACCTTCCAAAAAGTTGGACGATATCTCTATGGATTTTATGGTTGTCTTACCATGTACACATAGGAAGAAGTATGTTATATGTGTTGTGATTGACAAGCGAACCAAGATGGCTCACTTTATAACCCTTCGTGATAAATGAAAGGTTTAGGAGTTGGAACGTCTCTACATGAAATAGATTATTTATTTTCATAGTGTTCCAAATGTTATAATACTTGATAGGGAACCTTGGTTTACATCTTAATTTTGAAGGGGCCTTCACGAGGATCTATGATCTTAGGTCCATTTAAGAATGGTCTAAAACCTGTAGTCAGATAGATAGATAGAGATATCTATATATATTCATTGGGATATTCTTTGTGACTTTGTTCTTGAATTCAACAGGGCTTGAGATGACTACTTTGGGATGGTTGAGTTCACTTTTAACATCAGTTACAATTCTATGATCAAGATGGATCTTTTTGAGTCCTTGTATGGCTGAACTTGTAAATTTCTATTGTTATGGTCAGAGGTTGGTGAAAGTAGCTTATTTGGACCAATCTTGTTGTAGGAGATGACAAATAAGATTTAGTTGATTAGTTCGGGAATTTTGATAGCACAGAGATGATATAAGTCTTATGCTTATTGACGCTATAGAAAATTGTATTTATTAGTTGGTGATCTGGTGTCCTTTAAATTATTAGTTCGTTTAGGGCATCTATGACTTAGGAGGCAAGAGAAGATTGGAAATTAATTTGTGGAACCTTTTCAGGTTGTTGATTTCATAGGGACAGTTTCTTACAATTTATTACTTTAACCACAGTTGACGTCAATACATAATGTATTAAATGAATCATAACTAGGAAAGAATATCTATGATCTATATCATGTTTTGAGATAGATTAATATAGGGATTGAACCTAATTTGTCGTTGAAAAAGCATCCAATTATGGTAGTTTATTCTAAGACTATGTTACTTTGTCAGAGGTTGATACATTTCATTTGTGTGATATAGAAGCATGGTTTTGATAATCATGAGATGTGGGAACACAAGGCCCTAATGAGATAGGAGTGGTCATTACTTTTTGTCATGGAATATTCTTTATTGGATTTTTGAGGGATAAAATTTTCTCAAGGTGGTGAGGTTGTAACATCTTGTTACCACTCTAACAAGTAAACTTAAACCTTGTGATTTTTTTCTTTTTGTTGAGTGGGTAAGAGGTGAGTTTGAATTTGGAGGATACCTATTATGGTGAAATAATAGGTTTGTTTTACATTCACCTTTAACCATGATTTTCTATATACTTCTTGGGAGTTACACATCTTGTAATAGTACTACACATCATATAACGATTCTGCATGGAAGTCATAACATATTTCATGCCATGATAGGTACACATCGTGAGTAGTCACTACACACTATGATGGAATTAATTATCATTTTTAACCCGGAGCATCATTTTTAATGAATAATAGTATACATTTCGATGCACACCAAACATAAGTATTACACATCATATATTATTATTACACGACATGTAATACCCTGACTACATTTTAAAAAACAGGTATCATGGATGGTTAATTATTTTTGGCTCCTCATGAGTTCTTTCTCCCTCCACCAAAGGTATTCTTAGGTGATCTATAGTCTTTCCAACCCTTATGGATCCATTCCATTGTCATTCGATCATCGTTTCACTTGCGATGTGATTTCTAGTAAGGTGTTTTCTCTCATTCTTCATGTTTCTCTCTTCTGACACTCATGAGTTTTCTAGGGGACATATTATAATTGATGGATCTATTACCTATAGTGTTGGATCTTGCTTCTAGGTTGATTTTATAGGTCTTATACACCTTTATTCGAGTTGACAGGTTCCATTGTGAGTCTTTATTTTTGGGAAGAGGTAGGTAGTTCTATTTCAAATTTCCAAATTTATTTTCTCTAAATTACATGATTTATTTAAAATATTTATTTAATTTCAATTTTTGAAACATACATTCAATTAAATTGATAAAAGACCTATTCTAGTTAATTAAGATATTTGATATGGTTTACGCATAGAAATTTGTATAAACTCCAAATCCATTGAATTGGGGTGTGTTAATGGAAGTTAGTTGATTTAAATTGTTGAATTTTAATTATGGATTTTATGAAAATTATTTCAATTAAAAATTTTAATATAATCATAGAAATTGAATATTGAAAATGATTGACTTGCACATTGAATGATGCAACAACCATGTCACTGACCCATGGGGTCTGGTAATACCCTTTAGGCTATGTTATGGCCTACTTGGTTATCTTGTTACTAGTGTAACCAGTCTGGTTTCTGACATTTAATCACTAGGTTATACTTTTATCATATTAAAAATACTATGAATAATAAAATGATTCTTAGGAGAATCTCAATGTTGAGTGTAACATACACTATGTCGGTGTTTCATGTTGCATTAGCTAAGTCGATATTGTGTGTACCACAAGACAATTCTGTATTTCCCATATAACTACTAGAAAAATACGCTATAACCATGGACCCATATCCATGATTTTCCAAAACATTCGCTATACGTTTTTAAACTAAGGCTATAGACATGGTTTTACGTAAAACCCATGCTATAAGGTACATTTTCGAAAGATATTCCCATAGTTTAGTTAGACCTTGGCTATAGGATTTTATTCGAGATCTATAGCCACAATCTGGGTAAATCATGGATATAGGTTCATTTTACAACGGTTATAGCACTAGTCTGGGTAAAATCATCGATATAGGTTATTTTTCAAAGGGCTATAGCCACATTTTGTGTAAATACGTGTCTATAAGGTCTTTTTCAAATTTTTATAGCAATGTTTTCGATAAAACTGTGTCTATAGAGTATTTTTCATTTTTTATAGCCATGGTTCGTCAAAACCATGGCTATATTTCTCCCTCCCATACGTGGGGAAAAATTAAACTGTGATAAAAAAGAGATAAAGGTTATATCCATAGTTTACATGCTATAGCTACAGTTTCTAATAATATATATATATAAATATATATATATAACAATATATATATATCCAAAAGAATATTAGGTGTAGTGGAAAGGTGGATGGTTCACATATCATAGGTACATAGATCAAATCCCATTGGGAACACATTTTTTTGGGCTATTTCCATGGTTTACATGGGATAGAGGCACAATTTTCAACCATTGATGCAGCCCTATTTCCCCAATGGACAACTGTGGCTATTGAAAAACTAAAATGATAGAAATTTATGTGGCATATTGCCACATTTATAAACAATGGCTATAGGACAATAAAACCATGGCTATATCTTTTTCCCATATACACTATAATACATGACATAACCAACTAGAACCATGGATATAGCTTATAACCATGATTTTGACCCTTATAGCCACAATTTTTGTCTATGGATATTGCATGATTTTCCCGAAGTGTAGTGTAAGCCATGATGGTATTACAAGAAATGAATGTTCGACATAGTATTTTAATATATATATATATATATATGTAACTATTTTAAATGTAAGGTAAAATGAAAAATATAAAAAATATATATTAATTCAAAAACATTATTCACAAAATCATAGGGTGTTATACCATTTCTATTTAATATTTAAGAGGTATTTTTCATGGGCATCGAAAACCTATATATAGTTATGGAGGAATTCCTCAAATATTTTCATCTTCCCATTTATCATTATCATTTGGAATTAACACCATATAGATTAATAAAATCCTTTAAAACATGATGGAAACAATTTCATTCCAAATTTCCAACTCTAAAATATCCCTTCATATAAATTCCATATTTGATTAATTTTCTCTATAGATTCAATTAGTTAAGTTACCAGTTGGTTCAGGTGATGTTAATAATACTTTAAACCTACTGATCAAGAACTTAATGTGTAAAAAAATAATATTATATATAACAGTAATAATGTACATGTCACACTTGAATAAAAAATAAACCAATAATTGAATCTTTTGATGTTTCATCTCACAAAACAAAAACTGTTCTCTCAATCACACATTCACACAAACTAGTTATAAGTAACATTAATGTAATTTATGTTTGGATGATACCAATTTTTAAATTAAATGATACAACTTGTAATTTTTTTTTCAAAATTATATAACATATTTTTAATTATTTTTAGTTCCTCATAAGATTAAAACCTTTTTTTAAGGCTTATTATCCTTTTATTTTTATAGAAACTCCCCCACATGTTTGGATTCTGACCCAAATTTTTGTAGATCAATTTTTTGTATCACTTGTGTGAGATACTATACTATCTCCATATCTTTTAGATATCATAAAAAATATTAGATGATACCAAACACCAAACCTCTTTTTTAGATAAAAAATAAGTCAATTTAATTTATGTAGATACATTTATTTTTCTTCTAATCTTCTATACGTGGTCTGAAACTACTCAATCTTTTTGGCATATCATATCTTATTTTCAACTATATTTATATGTTATTTTCTAGAATAACACCCCATGAAACATGTATCTCCCTTAATTATAATACTCATTATAAATAGATAGAAATAAATAATAATATTGGGGGATATGTACCTCATGTTTCCTAAATTTTAAGAATATTTATTGTCAATATGAACCAAACAGTAAAATTCTATCTTTATGTTTCCCTTTTCTGTTTTTTTTAAAATAATTATCTTATCAATTTGACTTTGTCATCATCATTTATTGTAGCTGGATACAACAACCTCTTACAGAATGGTCATCCTTGTTAGATTCCTCTTATACACTTTACTTCGTTAATATAAGAATTTATATCCTTCATTGGCTTGGGATTTATCTTAATAGTGTAATATTTTTCAATTGAACAAGTAGCTTTTGGAATAATATCATAAGTGGATATCACCACAAAAATCCTTCTATATTGAATTGTTATCTTTTTTTTTCCATTTGGTAGATTGTGTGGTATCACATTAGAAAAAAAATTTCCTCGATGGCTATGTGTTTCATCAAGAAATACATCATCATTGGTGGTTTCAAAATCACATTTTCTTTTACCTTATTCATAGCTGGAAATAAGTTAATATTTTTCTTCCAAAATTTACGTCAATCTTTCCAAGAGTGTTTCTTTTAAAATAATTATTTTGGTACAAGATTTTCCCTCTATTGAAGATCATTTTCATTCCACAAAACATTAAACCTAGATCATATCTTACCATGACATGTTCAAGGATAATAATTATGTTAGTAATTCATAAGAGGGAAGTGTATATATATAGACTCATTACCCTTTCATGTATTCCACCAATAGAAATAACATTACATTTGACCGATAGAATAAAAAATAAAAACAATTACTAAAACAATCATACAATATTAGGATTTTATTTAACTGTTATGTTGGTAATGTTGGTGTTCTTCACAAATTTTTAGGATTTTTGGATTCAAACCATCAATTCATGATGTTAAAAATTCTCCCACAATAGAAGAACATTGGAGAATATTCCATTTTAGGATTTATAATTCTATAATTATCTAGGAATAAAATCTTTATTTCTTATATTAGATATGGAATATTTATTTCTATTGATGCTTATTTTGAATTGATGTGAGTATTTTCATTTACGGTGTTTATCCTCCCATAGATTTATATGATATTCTCATTATTCTTCATCAAATATGTATCCATTATCTTTAAACATAAAGAAATATCCAATATGGGTTGTATTATTTTTTATGTTTATATTTCAGTGGAATGGTTCTTGACATTGATTCCTTCTCCATATTCAATTATTTTGGAAATCAATTTGGATGTATTTTCAATCATATCACTTTTATCCTTCATCATTGTTCCCATTTTATTTATTCATAAAATCAAGGTAACCCCGTATCTCTTTATCCAGTTGTTTCTAAGGAAAAATCATGAATCATTTAATAATTAAATTCATATATATCTTCCTATTATTATATCTTCTCTTGTATAACAGGGATCCCATCCTACCCAGTGCATGAACACCTTTATATTTGGTAACTTCATTTTGTTACATCTTGAACATCAGAATAACATATCCATTTATCATCTAAGAGAACATATAAATTTTCACATATTTTCTCCCTGAGTGTTAGAATCAGAAATAATGCTTGAATCATATTTTATAATGACTCGAGAAAAATCTTTTAGCATGATTTACTTTTATTATTCTTCTTTTCAAATTGTTTAGTAAATCATCACTTGAACAATCTTGTTTTCGAATAAAATATTCCAACTTCATCCACATGTATTTAGATATCTTTTCGTAATTTATCTCTATTTACACATAATTATCAAGGTAATTATTTAATGCATCCTTGATAGAAGTATCAATTGAGATATTACTTTTATCTATTTCAATGATAACTATCTTTCAACTTAATAGTACAATCCAATATTCAATAACTTCTCATAGAACTTCAAGAGATCCCTACATGAATGTAGTAACATCATTTTTTCATTCATTTAAATTATTCCCATCAATCACTTGAGACTTTATTATATCATAAATTTTTAACTAATAAGTTCAGATCAAGTTAGAGAAATAAAAAGTAAAACAAAAATTAACCTACCATTGATACAAGAATTATGTACCCTAATATGATATTTTGGTGATATTACCCTAATCATGGGGTGGGGGTGGAATTAGGATATATAATAACTTTAAAGACTAAAATACTTTTTTCTTTTTAATGTATTACCATTATTAAATGGATATTGACCTCTAGGGATTGAGCTTCATTTATTATTATCTTTTTAAAAATAAGCTTTTTGTTTCATGATTTTTTTGCATGCATAATATAAATAGGCACCCATGAATTTAAATGGTTCACGCTCACTAGTCAATATCCAAGGATCTTGATTTTTCAATTTTATATACACCCAAATCAATGTAGATAAATCTAATATTCAAAGTGTTTCTCTCCTTACAATAGTTTAATCTAGGTTAGTTTTTTCCAGAGCTCACTACCTTAAAAAGTATCGCAATGACTCACTATCTCTTAGGGATCACTACAATATCACTACCTATTCTTACAAAAAATTTCTTCACTATACATTTAAAGATGAAAACATATTTTATAAACAAATATATCTCTTGACAACATCATTGAATGTATCTCCAAACTATGAATGATGTTATACTGTAGTATCATTGTGATGCTCATTCACTTCTTCTCAAATCCACCTCAGAAACACCTTCATTTTCACTAACAAGAAAATGTTTGGAAAGACTGCACTTTTATTTAGGTTAATTTTTAATAACATATTTTTGGAATTAAGATCTTTAAGAACAACACAATTTCTTTCTTTCCATCTCCTTTCATTGAATGAATCTCCTTTTTCTCCACTGATTTTCATGTGTGTTACAGAATTTTTTCAACTCTCTGTTCTTATGGATGTATGATGTATACACATAGAATCCACCTTAGTCAATTAACTACTAAAAATAATGATACCCTTTATAATATGATATATATTGGGTAAATAAATGATAGTTTTCAGCACCAAATTGGGTTATTCAATATTCCTATAAATCAAACATAAATGTACCAGGATCACCTTCAACAGTACAATAAAATAAATATTTTAGAAAATTATTTTCAATTTGTAGAATGAGTTAAATCTTAATTTAATATACCATTTATAACACGATAATGTCCTTCGATTTCTGTCGGGATCATGGTTTAAAATCGAGACAAAAAAATTGTAAATCATTGATGAATTTTTATTGTATTTTTAGAGTGTTTTATCTCAAAATATATGCAAAACCAATCAAAAAACCCTTTATCATGTAATTGTTAAAATATTTTGACCATTTCCTCCAAAATACAAAAGGCCATAAGTGGGTTCTTCTTTAATTGGATGTTTTTTCTTTCAATCATGAACTACTCACCCTGGGTGTGGTATCCTACTCATGTATATTTTGGTCACTTAATTTATAGATACTTAATGAGGAAAAAATGTGAGATCTCAACCACAACCACACCTGTAATCATCATGACGATGTTTCACTAGAGAACTAGAATCCCACCATAGGTGCCAAAATAGCATGGTCCCATTCTAGATGAACCATTTTAGAATTTTCCTCTCAAAATTATTGGTACTCTATATATGACTACACATAATGTATTCATATATATTCTACGGAAAAATTACCTTGGACACTTTATTCCATGTTGGCTGAATTTCATAGAAACAAGCCCTTAACCATGGGAATGGACCATCTGGTGTCCACTTTTCATATTTCACCATAGCATAACATCAAAAAACCTATCTATTTAGGGAATTTCTATTTAATCAAGCCATATCATATACTCATTGTATTATATGACATCATGTTTTTACTATTGTGCAATATAAGTCATAATGCTTCACCAATAGATTACTTATGAAATTATTCTACTTGACAAATTACCTTTCTTAAATAATTATTATATGAATATCAATTAATATTGGTATAAAAAATCACTTTATCCAAATTTATTAGGGTCAACCATTATCCAAGCATTACCCTATCAATTTTATTTCTCATCAAGTTCCCATCATGTTATCACCCTTATTTCTAGAACACATATTGTCAAAAACCCCCAATAGAATCATTTGTGATTCTTAAATAATGTCGAGTGTGATATTTAGAGTTTCTATTTTCTCTGATAAATTATAATATACCTTCTCAATTTTCTTATAAAATTATTTTTTCTAAATAGTTCATAACAATTAAAAAGAGGAGGGATGAAAAAGGGGACCCTTTCCAGACCCCCGTTGATCAAAAAAGTATTCTTGCAGAGATATGTTCCCCAAAATTGTACGTCTAGTTTTATGATTGAGAGAATTTAATATATTAAGAAATATTTTACAAAATCCATAACTATTGAATATATCAATAATGAAATCTCATATAAGGGTGTGGATTTTGATTGTGGTGTCTAATTTTAATGACAAATTACAATACCTAGTTTTTTATATAGAACATTAACAAATTCACAAAAAGTGTAGAGAAATTCTAAAATCTTCCACTTAATGAATCCATATTAGTTGAGTAACACCAGTTTATCCACAATAATTCCTAATTTTTCAGAAAATATTTTAATGATGATTTGTGACGATTCATTACCCACAAAAATCTACCAATAAGCATTTAATGTTTTTTGAATATTCACTATTATGGGTTTTATATACGAATAAAGAGTTAATATGAAATGATAGGAATTTTGTTTAATCAAATTATCTAATGAATTGATTACATTCTTCCTAAAACGTTTTTAAATAATATATGTAGAAATTAATTTTAAGAACATTTGGCCTAGATGTACTATCAATATTTTGGGAAAAGGGAGGAAAATTATTATGTTAATTATATAAAGTGTAATTAATGAACACATTCTGTATATCATTCAAATTTAATTACATGACATAAAAAGTTCCGAAATATAGTTGGAGGATTCAATTCATCATTAAATATATATATAAATTATTAAAACAAGTACATCCAAATATCCTTTTCTTTATATATAATTTTCCGATCAATACAATAACTAGAGAAAAATATTTCTTCTATCATTAAGAACAAGGTGGTTTTTTTATTTCTTTTCACCATCATTAAGGTAGTGCAGATAAATTTTTTTGTTTAGGATACTCTCTTTATATCATAAAAAGTTCCCAATTTTAATCCATTTTTTGTATCTTATTATGTTTGTGTATTAATTTGGATTGTATTAATTTGATAGTGCAACAGCACCTGTTTTTATTTTATAACACCATTATCCAAATCATAAAAATGATTTTATATCTAAACGTCTGTGAGAGATTAATTATATTAATATTCATTTATAATTTTTAGAATGTATTACACATGTATAGTTTTTTCCTACCTTCATGATGATTTCCTCAAATTCATCTTACCCAATCTTGTATTTTTAGATCTATAATGAACCTGGGGAAGATCTTACTACTTCATTTGAATCCAAAACAAGAATAGGGGTGTGATATTAGTGAAATATAAGGTAATTCCAAGTAACACTATGGTATAGTAACCATTTCCCATGAATGAACAAAAACACTCTTAATGTAATTTTGATTCTTAAATTTAATAGTGTATTGATCCAATTAAACCAAGAAACTATAAACCTAGATTTTATGATACCACATATATTATTGTAACCTTGAATCTCCAATGATTAAATCTCTATGAAAGAACGACCAATTTCTATAGAATAATTCATCCCAGTATTGTAGTTTCTAAATAGAATTATGTTTTATGGAAATACCATGATGCATGATAATAAAATATTTTCAATGTTTTGGGTAGTGAGGAAAAATAAAACACAATTTTTCACTACAATCTATAAAAAACACCATGAAAATTTAATTAGAGATCTTACAGAGACCATGAAGGGCAATTGAAATTAACAATATAGATTTTAATAAAAAACAACATCAATATATATAATAATTAAAATAATATTAATAATGTAAATTGTTAAATATAGTAAAAATAATTCATCTATTAACATTATAAAAATAAAATTATTTATAATCAGTTCACCTATGATTAATAATTAACAAAAAATAAAAATATTCTCCATATAATAATTATTTGTTTGAATATAGAATCAATGATGAATGTTATGATAAATTGTTTTATGGAATTGTGTGTTTTAAAAAAAGTTTTATTGAAATTATAAAATATACGAAAATATGTTTTATACTTGTCTAATTAATTTTATATAGAAATAGATATGTTATCTATAACACATATGAATCACCCAAAATGATGTAATAATAAAATTATACACATAAATAGAACATAGAAAAATTATTTCATTTAAATAACATCTTAATATTATAATCTCATGGTTAATAAGAAATATATGATGAATTAAACTATACTTTTTCATGGGGAGAAAATTATTTTAATGAATGGCTTTGATTTTAACACTTAAAAACATAAAACTAAATATAATTACACTATTTATGTATGGGTTTCCTTGAATTGTGAGCTAAAATTAATTAATATTTTACTAGTCATTAATAAAACTCAGCCATGATCTGATTTAAACATATCCCATGAACTTAACTCTTTATGGGAAGGAGCGTTGTGTGTATCAAGTTGGAAAGTCTTCATCTTGTGATCAATATGATGTCTTAAAAAATTATTTAAATAAAATTGATGGTTTTAGTTTTAGAAAAACTACACAATTTAAAGGTAGGTAATGAAAAATGATGTGAAGAAAAAATAAATGAATCATAGAAATCTAGGACGATAAATTTTTAGGAAAATATATAATATTACCACATTGAATGTGAAATATAGAAAAAATATCTTTACTGAATTCCTTTAGTGATCTAATTGTATCAATCATATCCTTTAATATAGAAGTTATGTAAATAATATAACCCAATTGATTTTCATTAGTGAATTCAAATATAATAAAATACACTACTTTTTAATTCAATTATTATTTTATAACTTTTTTTCAATACACTAAACACTTGGTCACTATTAAAATAAGTGTATGTTTCAAGTGATGTTGTGAAAAACTCAATTCATGGAGAATGTGAGATGATCTTTAGTTGTGTAAGTGAATCTATAGTGTCATGAATGATATCTTCTCCCAAAGAATCTTCTATATTTATATCATTATGTTTCCCCCTTTTTACATGTTCCACTATAATCATGGAATTATATGTTTAATACCATTATTTAAATGTTTATAAAGCACTTTTAGTTTCTACTACCATGACTACTGATAGTGTATTTGATTCTTAATGTACATTAAATGTTTATATTTTGAAAATTTATTCTAACTTTTTATGAAACAAATATCTGAAAAATCAAGGTCATCTTATGAAATTCTCACTAGCATAAATAAATATCTAGGATTTAGGATCAATTTTTCTGATGAAGGGTTTTAATACAATGTCCTCCCTATACTCAATTGTTTTTTGATCCTAAAATTTTATTTTATGGGATAAATCAAATGATTCTATTTCATCATTTCAGGATAAATTATTTTATCTCAATAGATATGGAAGTAAAATTAAATTAACTAACTGAATATTATACATAGTATAATAAATTACAAGATTCTCATATTCTTGAAATTTGATTAGAAATGTAATATCAAGTTGTAGTGGATATGAATTCTATAAGTTATACATTTCATTGGATATTTCTATCTATGGATGTGGGTATTCATCTTTATACATGACATTTTAATTGGTGTATATTATGAATAATTCACTTTTATGCATTGATGAAAATCATGATGACATATACTCATAGTGATGTTGGATATGATGGGTATGTCATACATGATAGTAAATAAAATATTATGTTGTGAAATGATTTACCCCTTATTAGTTAATGTATGAAGATATTGTATGCCCTTTGATTATAATTAAAATGTATGGCTTATTCCATTCCCATAATGGGTTTCCAAAGAGTTAATATATTGATTATAAAATACTTATATATCAATAATAGGTTCATAACATAGGTGGTACTACCTATATGATGTGATATTGAGACAAAATGATTATATTTAATAGTGATAATCCATAAAAGGTTTTTATCATTATGACAATAGTATATTTCTTTATAGTTTCCTTAATGTGTTAGCAAATAACTTTCTTGGACTTTCATTTGTTTAGCCTAATGTAACTGAAAAGGTATCGTAGAGGTTCATACAATAAGAATATCCATAATTTCAGTTAAATTATTTTTTAATTCAACATTGGAATAGTTAATATTCTGAAGTATGAGGTAGAATAATATATAATGTTATGTTCATTGCCTAAAAATTTATTTAATTAATAATAATGTGATATTATTATTTTTAATTTTTATTATTCACGGTTTGATAAATGATGAGGTGGATTCATAGGTCCAGTTGAGGTTTTATAAAAATTATATTGAAATACATTCTATTTTAGTAAATTTTTTAGAAATAATAATTATAATATTATTTTATATGTAGGTTTTTTTGGAATTATTAGGTTGGTTAATGGAATTTTTGAAATAACCAATTCTATAACCTTTTTTGATAATGTTATATATGACTTTTCTAAGAAGATAATTTTTTGGCACAAAATTTATCTCTAGGGAATTTTCTCAATTATAGAGGAAACTTTTTCTTAAATTATTTCAATAATGGTGCACAGTAATTATTCTACTACCTCTGAAGATAAAGTGAACATGATGATTTCCTTTTAGACTAGACTGGAATCTTTTAGAGATTAATGAATAGAATCACAATTGGTTTAATTCTTCAGTTTTAGATCATGAACATTCATATTTAATTTTATGAGTTTCATTTAACACGTGTGGATAATTATTGAGGGATTATACCATTAGATCAATCTTTAAAATGATAGTATAATAAAAATTTTCAACCGATTCCATAAGAATGAAAGAATAAAAATAAATATTAACATAAATAAATTATAAATTTTATATTAAAATATCCTATTTTTGAAACATATGTGGTTTCTATTTCATAGTTATGAGGATTTTTTTGAATAAAATAACAAAATTCATTGCTGGGAATTGGAAAACCCACATTTTATATTCCTTAAAACCCTTAATTAGTATGAAAGTTTTCAAATGTTAATTTTTAGTTATTTATTATATGTTGGCCAATTATGTATTAGATTATTAGTTATTATTTAAATGTTTTTTATTTTTAATTTGAATATTAATATAGGATGATCTTTAAATTTCATATAACTATCAATAGGTCAAGAACAAATGTGAATGTTCAAAAATTATATCTGAAGGTTCTAGATATTCATTCTAGTTGATATGAACACCTAACACGTAACAAAAAATATCACACCTTTTACCTATCACTATTGAGAAAGGGGGATTCACATAGGCTATTTTTTTGATTTTAACATTGATAACCCAATGATGTTGTTGAAATTGATTTTTTATGTAATTTTTTTGATATTAGGTGATAAAAATCGATGTTATAAATATATATATAAAAGTGGTTTTCCACATTTATTATGAAAAACCTAAGAGAAAATGTATTTGTAACGTTTGATTTATGAAATATATGACCTTTTAGATACTTTGTAACACCATTTTTCCAATGAAAAGTGTGAAAATTAAAATATAGTAGGTCCATTATACCAATTCTTTGAAAAATAGATGTTAAAAAACTATCTTAAAAATCATATCTATAATGGAAAAATTACTTATACTAATTGTTTAGAATAGTTGGTATAGGACCCCAAACCATTGGTATAGCCTATATTAATGGTTTGGGAAGATGTTAGGTGATTTGGCATGGAGAAAGACCTAACCCAAAAGTATTGGATAAAACCGTTGGGATAGGTCTTTCCCAACAGTTTGGGGAAACCGTTGGGATAGGTAAATATAAAAAAATGTTCTAGCGGAGGTTTAACCCACATCCTCTACGTTATATATCAATGATTCTATAATTATCCTAGAGTTTCCTTTGTGAATATATTTGGATATATATATATATATATTTATATGTAATTTATATATTGATTTGTTGGATGATATTTAATAAATGTACTCATAAAAAATAAGGGTACCTATCCCAATGATTCTCAAAACTGTTGCGATATGCCTTTCCCAGTGGTTTTGAGAACCATTGGGATAGGTACCCACTATTCCCCAACGATTTGGATAACCAATGGGAAAATTGACCTCAAAGTGGACTTTTCCCAATGGTTTGGCAAAACTGTTGGTAAATCTATAACCTTTCCCAATAGTTTAGCCAAACTGTAGTAAAAAGTAGCCCCAAAGTGTATTTTTACTAATGGTTTGGACAAATCGTTGGGAAATGTGGCCTTAAAGTAGAACTTTCCCAATGGTTTGGCCAAAACGTCGGGAACAGTGGCCTAAAAGTAGAATTTTCCCAATGGTTTGGCCAAACCGCTGGGAAATGTGGCCTTAAAGTGAGATTTTCCCAATGGTTTGGCCAAACCGTTGGGAAAGGCATACCCTTTCCCAACGGTTTTAGCAAATTGTTGGGAAAAGTGATCTGAAAGTGGGATTTTTCCAATGGTTTGGCCAAACCATTAGGAAATGGGACCTATAAATATAAATTTTAAAAAATGTTGGTATAGATGCATTGGTAAAGGTTAGATTTCCAGTAGTGTATCTTAGATATTTTTTTCTACATCAGTATTATTATAAGAAACATGGAAAAAAACTTATCACCATATTTGTTTCAATAAAAAATTTAGAAATATATCATCACATTCTTTTTTCCCAAAAATTAAAGAAAATATCCCCCAAATTCATATTTCATACTTTTTTCCCTTTTGGTTATATATAAACTTGTGTGGAGAACAATTTATGACACTAGTTTTTCTAGAAAAACCACTGTGATAAATATTTGTTTAATTTTTTTCATGTTTCTTATTTTATAATCAACATTATTTTTTTAAATCTAGTATATTCACCCCTCTTAGTAGTATAACAACATTACATTAATAGAAAAAACAATAGAAAGACAAACATTTACAATTTGTAGTCTAAAATCAACAATGTATATTACAATTAAACGAATCCCCAATTATACATATGAAATATCTTTTTCCATTAACTTTGTATGTGTCTTAGAACTTGAATAGCATAAGGCCAAAGGTCAGGAAAATTTTAAAAAGTTAAAAAAAATTTGTGTGTATTCTGAATAAAATTGATGAAATATTAAAAGAATTTTTTTTAATAAAATATCACATTTTTTAATTTTGTAAGTGTATCGGTTGAAATAATTTCTTAAATAAATTTTATAACATATTATGAACATTACATTACTCATTTTTTATGAAACATTTTTTTTCAATTGAAAACAAAATTTAAGTACATACAACCAAAATTTTTTAATTTCAAATAAAATGTAACATTTTATTTAATATATTTAATCTTTAAACTCTAATTCCTTATTCTCCCTATAAGGTAATCCCATGAACTATTTGAAAATAACATGTATGTAATAAATTTTTATGTAATTATAATACATACAGGTATTCAAATATTAAATCATTCAATGTCAATAAATTCTTAAAATTATCTCATAGTTTACCATGGATTTAGAATAGCCAATAATGTGTTTTCCCCCTTAGATAGAAAAAATCCCAACATCCAATAGAGAATAATATACTGAAAAATATAATGTCAGTGTTTATTCTATTAAGATATATAACAATTTCTGATATATATGTATTTCATAATCCAAAAGATAAATAAGTATATAATAATGGATAACTACATTCTTTAGAAGTGTTTTAGAAACATAAAATCTTGTTTCAGCATCCTTCATTGTCGTCACTATAGGTGACAAAAATTAGGGGTCCAAAAATCCATATACTAATGGCATATCAGGCTTCTTAAAAATTGTATAATGATACAAAATAAAAAAAAATAAGTATAATGTTTCAATGAATTAAAATAATTGATAGATATATGGCAGTAGACTTAAATAGAAAGTACTTTGATCATAATGATTCCCAACCCAACTCTAGATACAAGTTCTATTATATATCATATTAAAATCATTATAGTCATTTCACACTCATAGATATTAGATTCCAATGTACTATTATAGTTCCTCAAGATTTTCGTACATAGATATTACATATTTTTAGATCAATATTCATTACATTACAGAAACACATGAATGAGGATAATAATGTTATGGTGCCTCCAGAAACATGTACATATAAATAAATTTTTCGTAACTGAGCTACCTTATCTCTTACTATGTTCGTCATAACGTTCTCCCTTCTTTTGAAAAATCATACATAATACCTTCCTTCATATATTGGGTATTGGGAACATAAGAAATCAAAATCTTAGACACTATGTATGGTCGAAAAAGGGATATATCAATATAAATTGAGAATATGGTATGAAAACATGGGAATAAAAAATTAAGACCATATCCTATATATCATAGAACATAATAACAATTCATGTATTAAATCATAGAAGTTCATAAGATATGAATCATAATGGAATTGAAGAATTCGATCCATTAGATCATAATATTGGAATAATACCTAGATGTGTGGCATATACTAATCATTTAAAATCTTATCTTAGGGATACCCACCAAGACATTCATACCATATTATGCATAGAAGAACCACTTGTTTACCTAATTTGGGATTAGGATAACCTCCCTTGTACCCTATTTTAGGCATGTGATAACCTTCTATATACCCTCTTCTAATCTTGGGATTACCTTTTGTGTATCCTTTTTTGGGTTTCAGATAACCACCTATGTACCCTTTGATAACATATAATATTTATCATTATCCAATATGTCGGATGGAGATAAAGGTCCTACCCATCACAAGATGAAAATCAAACATACATGTTCCAAAAATTTATATAACATTAATCCAACCATAACCCATGAACAGAAATGGGTTTTTTAATAATTTCATCATTTCTACACATTAAAACCTATTGAAAAAGAATTGATTGTTCACTATTATTTCATCATGTTATTACCCATGGAAGAGAAATGGTGTTCATAGAAAGTTTTTCATCAGAATCATAAATTATTAAGAGAATTAATTTGAATGGTATCCTTGTGTTATATCTTCATTAAATCATAATTCAATTAAAGGATTTTATATAACATGGAAAATGATTTTGAAAGATCACTTGGAGCATTTCTTGAGGAAAATAACCTTTCCATGAAATTTTTTTTGAATCTAATCATTATAATATATGTTAAAAATAATTTTCATTGAAACTAAACATTGAAATATTATAAATGATAGTTTCAAAAAAATTAAAACATTTATAAAGAAAAATAAAAATTATTTTCAAATCAATTATTAAAAATAAACATTATAAAAAAATTATACAAA
Organism: Viscum album; assembly: GCA_963277665.1. NCBI lineage: Eukaryota > Viridiplantae > Streptophyta > Magnoliopsida > Santalales > Viscaceae > Viscum > Viscum album. Next base: position 347,979,990 of record OY728141.1, read on the forward strand.
TACATTTTCTTAAAAAATATACTTTGATAACTTATATTTGAAGATTTAAAATTCATTTAAAATATTGATTGACGAAAATATCATTTTTAATTTGATATATTGTCTTTAAACAATAAAAATATTTATAATCCTTTCATTTTAAAATAACCATGAAAATATATAGAGGAATATTCCAATAAAACTATGGATATGATAGAGATAAATTTCATTAATGTCGTACACATAAAAAAAATAATTTTGTTTTACATTTTTGGTAAAATCAGATTAAGGGTTGTTTGGAAAATGAAATATTGATTACGATACTTTTATTAAAAAGAAATTTTTTTAAAAAAAATATATCTATTAATTCATATTAATAATTGAGAAAATTTTTTGAAATAATTTTTAGAAAACATGGTTTAAGAGGAAAATTTGTTTTCATATAAAGAGAGAAACAAAGAAATTTCTTTAAAAAAATAAAATTTTAGACTCTTGCATACATAAAGAGGGGAAGATGAATGGAAAAATATTTTATCCCAAAATAAGTAGAGAAAAATAAGTTTCATGTATTTTTTAGAGATATATCAAAATATTTCATTATTGGAAGCATAATTGTAAATAGTCTGGATAAACTATGAGATTGCAATATAAAACTCTTACCACATTGATAACCATGAATCGTAATCCCAATGAGAGAATAAAATTTAATGAAACATATAATGTCAGGTAAATAATGATATTTATGATATAAAAATTCAATTTTTATGTATATACACATCATAGAACAATATAGGTATATTACAAAACTTATCCCTCAAAAAAAGAAATTTTAGACAAAAATCCCTTACCTCTTTTGCTACATTTGAACTGAAACCCCCATTAAAGAGAGATCCTAAAAGGTATAATTAAATACACATAAATTTATGAATATTAATATTGAAAAACATTCACTGGAACTATATAAACCACATAAAATAAATAGGTGATGTATTTGACATGTGTCTCCAAGATGTAAATGGCAGGACTAAAATATCGTACAATAACTATCGAAATATTTATTACACATTAAATACTCGTATATAAAATACACAATATTATTATAATTATATTTAAAAACAATAAATTTTTATATCTTACCATATATTATTTAATTATGACCTTTTATTACCAGATTGTTAACAATTCCATGTTAGAGTTAAATTTCAAGTTGTAACTAATTTACATGTCGTCTATGTTTTAATTTGTTATTTTTGTTACTAAAACATTGATAATAGTTATATATCCCCAATAATTTAAACTATTATAAAAATATCATTTATATTTTGAAAAAACTTATTTATGGTTATCTGTAAATAGTAGTGATAGAAAATGAAACACACATTTCATAGAGATAGTAGGTCGTACACACATGTGAAAGTTGATTCAATATTCCGAATGGAAGGAAAGAAAGAATTTTAAATAATAAATTTCCATACATATGAAAATTTTATTTAATATATATTAATTTTTTTTATTAAAACCAGCCTTATTACATTCCATGTAAATCATGAATGGATTACTTAACTTTGAATGTCGGTAGTCTGCATTACACACAAGCAATGTTATTATATTCCAAAAGAATGGGAAGGAGTAATGTTTGATATAAATATTGAAAAGTGACAATATAATATATATCATATATAGAAAATAAATATATCATTATATACCTTCCTAATAAATACTAATGTAAAAAAATGAATGGCATCGGTTCACAAGGTGGAAGTCCACTATACACACGAATGATGATTTTATAACCTATACGATGGAAGAATAAAAGGATGTAGATCATAAATAAAATGACCTAGCCTTAAAACATTATTTAATCATGAATTAAATTGAATAGTTCACATTGAGGATCTCTTTAGGTTTAGAGTTTTAGAGAATTAATACATAACTATTTCATCTCAAAGATTACAAAGTGGACACATCTACTCAGTTTCTATTTTTTTCACAAAATAAAAACTCTTGAAAAAAAGAGTGATGTCTAGTTCTTGTCTTAGACAGCATGACATTTCCTTGATCCCATCATTTTCGCTATTCCACTTTATGTTCTGTGAAAAACATTTAAAAAAAACTTGGGATGAGCATAAAAAGCTCAGTAAGAGTTATAATAATACGAAAAAAAACATTAGTCCATGTATACATAAGAATCAATGAAATCATACTTTACTCATAAAACATAAGCAATTTAACGTACCTCATGAAATCATAATATATATGCAAAACTTAATAGAAATCATAAGACATAAATGTAACTTGAGGAATTAATTACATTATTACGTTGGGAGAAACCCTCATGGTTACATTTGGAATACCCATCACAGTATATTCCCTAAATCTCTTCGGAGAAACCTTAGAGTTTAACTTCTTCGCGTTACCCAATGCATTGAAGAGCTATATCGGGCTCACCCACCCTTAGTTTATCATGGAACCACATGTCTTCATAAAAAAATCCAAAGAACCATAACATAATCATAGCACATAACTTAAGCACAAAGGAAAGATAAAATTACCACATTGCAATAACAATACAACATTTTATGATATTTAAATAATGAATCCTTTCTAAAAACATTTTCCAAACCATTTAAAACATTTAATAAAGATATTTTTAATCAATGTTTCCCATACCACTTTGAAGCTTTTAACATTTAAAATAATTAATATCCATATAAATAAATCCTTAAAACCATTTTGAAAACATGGATTATAATGCGAAATATTTATAAGAATAAATCATTAAAACATTTAAAACTATATTTTAGTTAAAGGGTTTCTAACAAAATGAGAGACACTTGAATACAATAATTGAGGAATAACATTTAATCAGAACATCATAATATCAGGAGAATAAATGGATTCATGATATATTATTCTAAAGGATAGAATATACACCATATAAGAGTGAATTGTTGCATAACAACAATGAAGTCTCAATAGAATTGTAAAATGAGATGAAATCCCTTTTAAAGAAGGTATCCTTAAATTAAGGATAAATCAATCTCATAATTATGTGTGACAAATATAAATATACCCAATATAAGTGGTTATTAACTGTAAAAAACCAGAGTTTATTCAAACATATTCATAGGATCACATATTAAATAACAACAAGTTGAACCCAATGAAATCGAAATTAGGTTAAGAAGTTCCCTTGGTAAAATTCGACAGCCTAACGGCGTCACTTTAAAATTCATAAAATCAGTTGATGAGAGAGAAAATGGTATATCATCACTTGTACATAAAATTTACATCAATTAGGATATATAAGAACATATCCCAATATAAAAAGATGTAAACTAGAATACATAACAAAATAAGTCTTTTTAAAAGAGGAGTGTGAATGGTTCCCTTACCGATTTAGGCAACTTTCGAAACGTACAACCCATGAAAGAAGGGTCATACAATGAAGATGTAACTACCCATAAATGACAGTATATTATACAAAAGTAAAATAATGGGGAGTACATACACCACAAAAAATGAAATAGTGGCCAATTTAGAATGAATCTCACGGGAATAAAAAGTGACACCAAAATCCCCTTATGAAAATTCGGCAGCATAACAGCGCCACATAAAACATCCAAAAATGGATTGATGAGATCAATTAGGGTATCTCATTATATTAACATAAAATTTATAGAAATAAGAATATGAAATAACATCACCCAACATAATAATGAGGATGTTAAAGTAAGTTACATAAAAAAGAGTACATAAAAAGAAAGAGAGAGGTAGGATCCCTTACATCAAGTCCGACTTGTCTTTTCAGTTTTATTATATTCTTGAATAATAACCTTTGATCAATTTATAATATCTTACGGACCTCCTTTAAATATTATTATTCAGTTCATAACACATATTATAATGTTATAATAATTGGTTAATAATGTGAGTTCATATCAGACGTTTTTGTCGATGTTTGGTACATGAGTCAAAAATGAACTTTTTTGAAAATTATTGTCCTGTAGTTATAAGTAAATCATATATATAATAGTAATAATGATTTAAATATCATATATATTCATTAAATATTCATTTTATACTACTCCAAAACATTTAATGATAAAAATAAATGAAATGTACTGTTCATGGAGACGGTAGGCCGTACGTACGCATGAACGCTACTTTCATTTCTTTGTCATATTAATGGAATTAAAAATAAATGAGAGCTATATATATTATAATTCCATTATAATATATATTATATATAGGTCACATATATTCATTAATCTCATTCTTTATACATTCTATGTGTTTCATGAATGAGTCACATCACTTGAGGGGGCGGTAGTCCACACTTCTCGTATGAAATTATCACATTTTCACAACATGCAAAGAAAAATGGTATATTTAAAATATAAAATACCGAAGCATAGAGAGTAAATTAATATAATATATATCATATAAAAATATTGTGATAATAATGGCCACCATGAGAGGTGGTAGGAGAAGATAGAACAATCATCGTTTTGTGAGGCAGTAATTCGCCATCCTTTGAAACGGTATGTTCTTCAACCATTAGACTGAGGTGTGTGTAAGTGTAGCTATAATATTTCTCATAAAAACATCCTATTAAATTTATGATACTGGTGTTGTCACAAAAGAAAGTAACAAAAAATAGTTTAGGGGGTTGGAGAAGAAAAATAAAACAAAATAACATTAGGGAAGACTTTACCTTTAAATCGGGTAACTCCCCTCGGTTTGAACCAAAAGGGTTTCTTGAAGAGCTTTATGCCTAAGAGAAGGCTTCTTGGATGAGGATAGGGATGTGGAGAGAAGAAATGGGCAGATTTTGGCCGATCCAATGTCTTGAGAGGTGTGGGTAAGGTGGTAGAGGTGGGGGCCTTTTATAAGAGAAGAGGAGGGGGACTCTTGGAATCCTATAAAATATTACTTTATTATAAAATTATTTTCTGATTTTAAAGGTCCCAAAAGGATATATTTATAGGATAAGGGGATAAGGATTTGAAATCCACCCATAAAATAGGTTTGTAACAAGTATAAGACTTTGAATTTACAATATCTTCTTATTTTATTTAAATCGTTCATTTATGAGGTAATCACTACATCATCACGGTGTCATAAATAAATTAATTTATTTAATGTCTAAAAATTATAATAAAAACATCATGATGTGGGAAATTTTTTTAGATTTCTAATGAAAAATTATATTAAAAAATATGACTTTTATAATCCCATGTAAAAATTATTTTAATAAAACAATACATGTTTGTGACATTTTAATTTTATCTTTAAATAAAAAGTTATTAAGATCATTTTCCTACCAATGTGGCTCCATGGGGTCCCAAAGTTGACCCATGGATTGAATTGGTCGTCCATGAATCATTAAATAAGGTTAGTACATGTTTCATGGTCATTTAATATTATTATAACATTATCTTTACCTTAAATTATACTAATTACCTTTAATCGCGATTAATAAAACTTAAAAATTACTATTCACCAAAAAATTATTTTAATCCCATTGAACCAAATTTTAAATCCTAATGACAACCATGTGTGTAATATTTTTTAAATTCAAATCACATAAGTGGTAAAGTATCATTTAAACAAAAAATCAGTTTTTTAACTACCACTTAGTGGTTTCACTATTCATCAAAAAATGATGTTTTTCAGGAAAATACCAAAAATTCACCCAAATAGATATTTGATATTCTGAATTAAAAAATGATGAATATTTTAAAAAATTCAAAACATATAAGTTTCATTAATTAATTTAATAATTAATTCCTGTTGTCAGAACTAATAGCGTGTTTTTATAAAACAATATATATCAAAAGATTGACACTAGTTTAAGTCCAAATTCAAAGTAAAATTAATTTCAATGACCACTATTGGATTAAATGTTAAAAATATATTCTAATTGCACTTCAAAACTAATTCAAAAGATAATATAATAATATAAACAATTTATATTAAAATGAGGTCTTCAATTAAAATACAACAGTTTTCACTATTCATTAAAAAAATCAACATTATAGGTAAAATACCAAAAATTTACACATAGTAAATTTTATTTCTCGATTCAAAAGAAGAAATTAATTTGGTACAATAGAATTTATAAGGGTGACCAAAACTATATTAAATAGGGTTCATCTTCAAAAGGCGATAAATCGATCTTTTAGTGAATTTTAGAGTATTTGTGCTTGAAATTGAATTCTTTTCTTATTTTAAGCCTTTATATTTTATTGGATAAATGTAAAAACATTTAACAAAAATATAAAATAATATTTTAGTTATTTTTATTCATTCCCGCCTATACAACGGCTAGGCGTTAGCTACCAATTAAAATAATATTATTTTATTATTATAGTGCAATGTATGATTTCAAAAAAACTTGTTGTTGCGTATTGGGTACGCCATCGAGCATAGCATTACCTTTAAAGTAATATTAATATTTTATTCACAAATATTAATAAATATGAAAAGGAAATATTCATTATTTACATGGGATGTTACATCCTTCCCCCCTTTTGGGAATTACATCCTCGCAATTTTAAAATTGGGCTTCGAAACTTAATTGAAAGCCCTACATCGGAAAAAGAGTAAATTAAACTGTCACTGTAATAGAAAGAAAGGGAACTATAAAGGTCCCCCCGAGTTAACCCATACTAAGATTCCATGTTGGAAAACATGGACATGGAAGAGAAAACAAAGGGTCATGTTCTGATGGAGGGTGATATAAAACATGATTAATAGAAAGTTAACCACAAGAAAACAAAAAACTCGTGATGGGTTAAATGGTATTTGATTCCCCAGTAGGAAAAGTTAACGGACAAATTTTTTGTTTTAAGTTACTTTTCATTGAGGAATTTATTTATGAGCTTAAATAAATCATAATGGAACATACTTACTTGTCATGTAGACTTTCATCATTTACTAGATTTCTAACACAAACTTATATTTTCTCCAAATGATGAGTATTTAGGATTACTTTCTCACATTAAGAGAATTATAATCAACATCTAGAGAATCACTTAATCCACAAAAGAGAAGTATATATTTCCGATGTCTTTAAAAAAACCAAAACCAAATTTATTAGTACGAGATCAAATAATACCCAAAAAGGATAATCCTTTATAAAAAGAAAATATATTCGTAATCTAAAAAATTTGTCCAACAAAACCCAAAGTTCAACGAAGACCATTCGATAAACAATTTGTACAAAAAATTCTTCAACGTAAACCAAACTAATATTGAAACCCAAATATTTGAAGGATTTAATCACATAATCTTCCAAGGTAAAATTAATATTTATCTCCAAATAACATCAGTAGATCTTAAAGTTTCATATTGAAAAGTAAATAACCAAATCATATATCATCCAAGATAGGTCAATATTTTCCTAGATACCCCAAAATCAACTTATTATTGATTCATAAAATTATATAGTTAAAAATAATAATTCATACTAACCAGGGACTTCATGTAGTCCAGTGGTAGGCGATGCACCCTTGTCTCCCTTCAGTTGTGGGTTTGATTCCTACGGCCTTACCAGATGCGACGGGTTGTCCCCCATCCTATGGGTTGTCCTTTTTATAAAACTCCAAAAATAACCGTAACATGTTTTAAACTCAATGGTTTCATTATACCTCCCATTTTCATCCAAATTCATTACAATCTCAACATCTTAATCCTTGAAGTCTTATTTCACCACCATAAGACAAAATAAAATGATTCCCAAAAATGAATAACATCATACCTTGATCATGGTGTCCATTTGGATTCATTATCATCCTGTTCACGTAGGTAGAAGGTCCATGCTTTGCAATAATGATTTAGAGTTCCTTCAAAATAATTTTCTTCATCTATGAAAATACACCTTGTACAACATGGGTCATATAAGTGTTCACAGAAAAAAAGTTTTGTAAAATAATCATGTATGACATATAATTTCAAGACATCTGATAAGACATGATTTCTATAAAATAGTCGAACTGAATTTGAGTTGAAACTTTCAATTAATGGTCCTTTTAAAATACCATAGGTATGTGCTGATAGACTATATTTTAAAAGAAAATATAAATAGTTTGAAAAAGGGTCTCCTTCTTCAGCACCATCTTTAAAATCATAATATGATTCAAAATCTTGTGATAAAGTAAACTATTTGAGAATGCCTTGATAATATCTACCTTTCATGAAAATATGAGAATATTCTAAAAATATGATTTTTCAAAATACAACCCATGATCCACGATGATAACGAGGTATAGTGGAGGTGTTTGATATCTCAAACAGCTACTTGCAAGTGAGTTGTATTCTAGAAAAAGTTTCACAATCATCGAAACATGACTTTGCAATAATTATTGCAAGAATGTCATCAGGAAGAGATAAGAATGTCATTTTAGATCCTCCTCCTTCCATTTCCTTGATCTTAAAAAGTTTTAAAACACTGATTTAACTAAGATAATAAACATAGGGACTAATCATGTGTTTAACGAAAACTCTTAATCCCTAAAGTTGTCTAAACCGACCTTTGATACCAACTATAAGGACCCGGCCTTAAAACATTACATAATCTTGAATTAAATTGAATAATTCACATTGAGGATCTTTTTAGGTTTAGAGTTTTAGATAATTAGGACATAACTATTACATCTCAAAGATTACAAAGTAGACCCATCTACGCAGTTTCCATTTTTTCTCAAAATAAAAACTCTTGAACAAAAGAGTCATGTCTAGTTATTGTTTTAGACAACATGGCATTTCCTCAATCCCATCCTTGATCCTATTCCACTTTATGTCATGTGAAAAAAATTTAAAAAAAACATGGGATGAGAATAAAAAACACATTAAGGGTTATAACAATACAGAAAGAAAACATTAGTCCATGTATACATAAGAATCAGTGAAATCATACTTTACTCATAAAACATAACCAATTTAACATACCTCATGAAATAATAATATTTATGCATAACTCAATAGAAATCATAATACACAAAGATAACTTGAGGAATTCATAACATTCTTACGTAGGGAGTAACCCTCATGGTTACTTTTGGAATACCCATCATAGTATATTCCCTAAATCTCTTCGGAGAAACCTTAGCGTTCAACTCCTTCGTGTTACCTAATGCTTTGGAGAGCTATATCGGGCTCACCCGCCCTTAGTTTATCACGGACCCACTCATCTTTATAAACAATTCCCAAGAACCATAACATAATCATAACATATAAAATAAGCACAAAAGAAAGATAAAATTCCCACATTGTAATAACAATACAACATTTTAAGTTATTGAAATAATGAATCCATTCTAAAAACCATTTTAAAAACCATTTAAAACATTTAATTAAGATATATTTGAATCAAAGCGTACCATACCACTTTTATGCTTTTATAATTTTAAACCATTAATATCCATATAAAAAATCCTTAAAATCATTTTGAAAACATGGATATTAATGATAAATATTTATAAGAATAAATCCTTAAAACATTTAAAATACTATTTTAGTTAAATGGTTTTTAACAAAATGAGAGACACTTGAATAAAATAATTGAGAAAAAACATTTAATCAGAACTTTATAATATCATGAGAATAAAGGGATTCATGATATATTTTTCCAAAGGACAGTATATACACCGTATAAGAGTGAATTGGTGCATAACAACAATGGAGTCTCAATAGAATTGTAAAATGAGATGAAATCCCTTATAAAGAAGGTATCCTTAAATTAACAATAAATCAATATCATAATTGTGTGTGACAAATATAAATACACCCAATATAAGTGGATATTAACTATAAAACAACCAGAGGTCATTCAAACATATTCATAAGATGAAATATTCAATAACTCCAATTAGAACCCAATGAAATCAAAATTGGGTTAAGAAGTTCCCTTGGTAAAATTCGACAGCCTCACATCGTCACTTTAAAATTCATAAAATTAGTTTATGAGAGATAAAATGGTATCTCTTCACATGGACACAAAATTTTCATCAATAAGGATATATAATAACTTATCCCAACATAAGAAGATGTAAATTAAATGACATAACAAAATAAGTCTTTTTAAAAGAGGAGTGTGAAAGGTTCCCTTACCGATTTGGGCAACATTCAAAACGTACACCCCATGAAAGAAGGGTCATACAATGAAGATGTAACTACCCATAAATGATAGTATATTATACAAATAGTAAAATTATGGGTAGTACATACACCACACAAAAGGAAATAGTGGCCAATGTAGCATGAATCTCACGGGAATAAAAAGTGAGATGAAAATCCCCTTATGAATATTCGGCATCCCAACAGCGCCACATAAAACATCCAAAAATGGATTGATGAGACCAATTAGGGTATATCATCATATTAAAATAAAATTTAAAGAAAGAGGAATATAAAATAACATCCCCCATCATAAGAAAGATTATATTAAAGTAAGTTACATAAAAAGAGTACTTAAAAAGAAAAAGAAAGGTATGATCCCTTACCTCAAGTCAGACTTGTCTTGTTCGTTTATTTATATTCCTGAGTAATAAAATTTGTCCAATTTATAATTTCTTAAGAAAATATTTTAAAGATTATTATTCGTTTCATATCACATATTATAATGTTATAATAATTGGTTAATAATGTGAGTTCATATAAGACGTTTTTGTCGATGTTTGGTACATGAGTCAAAAATGAACTTGTTTGAAAATGATTGTCCATCTAGTTATAAGAAAATCATCTCCAAAATAGTATTAATGATTCAAATATCATATATATCATGTAAATATTCATTTTATACTATTCCATAACATTTGGAGATAAAAAGAAATGAAATGCACCGTTCATGGAGACGGAAGGTCGTACGTACGCATGAACGCTAGTTTCATTTTTTTGTCATATTAATTGAATTAAAAATTAATGAGTGATAAATATATTATAATTACATATAATATATATTTTATATAGGTCACATATATTCATTAATCTAATTCTTTATACATTCCATGTATTTCATGAACGAGTCACATCACTTGAATGGGCGGTAGTCCACACTTCCTCGTATGAAATTATCGCATTTCCACAACATGCAAAGCATACAGGTATGTTTTAAATATAAAATACATAAGAATAAAGAGGACATTAATATAATATATTTCATATAAAAATAGTTCCATTATAATGGATACAATGAGAGGTGGAAGGAGAATATAGAATAATCATCATTTCGTGAGACAATAATTCCCCATCCACAAGAACAGTATGTTCTTTAACCATTAGATAGAGGTGTGTGTAAGTATATCTAGAATATTTCTCATAAAAAAATCCTAGTATATTGATGATATTGTTTTTGTTACAAAATAAATGAATAAAAATAGTTTAGGGGGTTGTAGAATCAAAATAAAACCAATGAACATTAGAGAAGACATTACCTTTAAATCGGGTAACTCCCCTTGGTTTGAACCAAAAGGGTTTCTTGAAGAGATTTATGCCAATGGTACGGACTCTAGGATGAGTAGTGGTATGTGGAGAGAGTAAATGGTCAGATCATGGCCGAGAAAATGGCTTGAGAGGTGTGGGTAAGGTGGTAGAGGTGAGGTCCTTTTATAAGAGAAGAGGAGGGGCACTCTTGGAATGTTATAAGATATTACTTTATTATAAAATGATTTTAGGTTTTTAAAGGTCCCAAAACGATATATTTAGAGGCTAAGGTTGTATGGTTTCAAAATAAACCCATCAAATATGTTTTTCACAAGTTTTAGACTTATATTTTACCGTATCGTCTCATTTTATTTAAATCGTTCATTTATGAGGTAATCACTCCATCATCACAGTGTCATAAATAAATTAATTAATTTAATGTCTAAAATTAATAAAAAAATATCATGATGTAGGAAATATTTCTATCTTTCAAATGAATATTTATAGTCATAAATATAAATTATATAACCCCATGTAAAAATTGTTTTAGTAAAATAATACATGTTTTTGACATTTTAATTTTAACTTTAAATAGAAAGTTATTAATGTCATTTTCCTACCAAAGTGGCTCCATGGGGTCCCAAAGTTGACCCATGGATTGTCTTGGTCGGCCATGACTCATCCAATAAAGGTATGGACATGTTTCAAGGTCATCTTATATTATTATAACTTTATCTTTACCTTAAATTACACTAATTACCTTTATTCGCGATTAATAAAACTTAAAAGCTACTATTTACCAAAAAATTATTTTAATCCCATTGAATGACATTTTACATCATAATGACAACCATGTATGTCAGATTTTATAAATTCATATCACTGAATTGGTATAGTTTCATTTAAACGAAAAATCTATTTTTTAACTACCACTTAGTGGTTTCACTATTCATCAAAAATTGAAGTTTTTCAGAAAAATACCAAAAATTCACCCTAAGCTATATTTGATATTATGAATTCAAAAATGATGTCTATTTTACAAATTTAAATACATATAAGTTAATTTAATTAATATAATAATTAATTCCTATTTTCAGAAAAAATAGTGTGTTTTTATGAAATAATATATATCAAAGATTGACACTAGTTTAAGCCCAATTTCAAAGTGAAATTAATTCCAATGACCACTATTGGAATAAATGGTAAAAATATATTTTAATTTAACTTTATAAATAATTCAAAAGATAATCTAATCATATAAATAAATTAGATTAAAATGTGGTTTTGAATTAAAATACAACATTTTTCACAATTCATTAAAAAAAGGAATATTATCGAAAAAATACCAAAAAATTACACAAAGTAAATTTTGATGTCCTGATTCTAAAGAAGAATTTTATTTGGTCCAATAGAATGTATAAGAGTGACCAAAACTATATTAAATAGGTTTCACCATCAAAAGGAGATAAATCGACCTTTTAGTGAATTTTAGATTATTTGTGCTTAAAATTGAATTATTTTCTTATTTTAAGCCTTTATCTTTTATTGGATAAATGTAAAAACATTTTAAAAACATTTTAAAAACATATTTTATTTATTTCTATTCATTCCCACCAATACAATGGCTAGGTGTTAACTACCATTTAAAATAATATTCTTTTATTATTAGAATGCATCATATGATTTCTAAGAAACTAGTTGTTGCATATTGGGTACACCATCGAGCATGGAATTACCTTTAAAGTAATAATAATATTTTATTCACAAATATTAATAAATATGAAAAAGTAATATTCTTTATTTACCTAGGATGTTACAATAAACCTAAATAAATAAAATATTATTTTATTTAAAATTATTAGGTCATTATATCATCATGTTTTAATAACAATTTAATTAGGTGGAGGAATATAAAAAATAAAATTCCTGGTTAGAGACATTACCTCTTTTACTAAAAACATATTCTGGTTTTCACCAAAAGCATTCATAAGATATATTTATTTCTCAACAACACATACTAGGATAATATTATGGAATTAATTAACTAATTTTGGAATGTTTTTCTAAATCAAATAGTTTTTAATGAAAGACAAGTATATGAGAGGGGGAGACCTTTAATATGTGAGCTGAGTCGAAACTTGTATGTTTTGAAATAAAAAAGGTGTACACATGTATTCACATTCCATAAGGATCAAAAATGGACCATTATCGATATTGTAAGAGATTAGTTCAAAATACATCCATCCAGTGGCTTCGTTACAAGTTTATATAATTTTTATCCCTTATATTATTTTTTTTACCCATTGGTAAACAAAATTTTCCCCAACTAACTTAAATATATTTTCTACTAATTTTAATGTTAATTGTGGTAAAAATATAAGACGATCATGTTAGATAATATAAATTTTAGTATTATAAATATATAATAAATATTTATAAATTTGTTTCTAATAATTGTACAATTTTAATTTAAAATTATTCTCATGGACGCGATGATAAAGAGTCTTTTCAAAGAGAAAATGATTACAAGATTAATTTGTATAAATAAAATCAATATGAAAATGATTTAAATTTACTAAATAGGCTTAATATAGATATATAAAATATGTAATTTTAAATTCAAAATTATATTAAAATAAATTCATATGTTTTTAAAATTCATTAAAATAAATGACAATTCTTAATAAAAACCAACATTTCACTATTCATTGAAGTATTTACCTTCTTAGAAAAACATGAAAAATTAAAAGATAACATAATTTTTACATGAGTATTAAGATAAGTATTATTTTTATTTCAAATTAAATTTGTAAAAGTGAAAAAATAATTTTAAAATATGTGATAAAATTTGAGAATACCACTTTCTAGAAAAATATTCTTTTAATCATAAAATTGGGTTTATTTCTATCTCTTTCGTAGAAAGCACATAAGATGAATGTTAGGACTTTTATTGAATAAATATCATATTATATTCATTAAAATTATTCCCTAAAAGTATTTTATTTAATTTATTGTGTTAAAATTATTTTTTTGTATAAAAATAGTTTTTCTGAAAATGAGTTTCTTTATTTTGAAATAATTTTTATTTTAATTTATAATTAATTGGAACCCAAAGAATTTATTTTATATACATCTGTAAACCATATATTTTCATAATTTAGTTGACCCTATTCATTCCTAGCATTTAAAAGGCTAGCTGATAACTATCATATTAAAAGATAATATTTTAATTACATTATGTGTTCTGTTTAAACTCCATATTATCTGTTATGAAAGATTAACTCAGTGTTGTTTTAAAAAGACAGAAAATTGATTCATGTAACAAAAAATATTTAAAATAATAAATTTACTTCAAAAAAATATTTCACATAAATATCAATGTATTACATTATAACCCCATTAAAATTATCATTACCCTTCAAATATATCACTTTGATACCAATAACTGATGACGCTTCTACATCATTACATCCGCAAGTTCTCACATAAACTCCCTAAGCCAGTGGTTTAACAATAGAAAATTCACTCAATGACTAAACCTATTTTTTAGAACATTCTATGTAGGATCTAGCATCTCCAAAAGTTTTTCCTCATAATAATGTTCATAATCCTGTGGTATGACCACTGAGTTCATTACATGTGAGGGATCGTATATATACATCCTCATGGGAGATACATGGAACACATCATAAACGTACGATAGGTTTAGTAGAAGAAAAAAATGGTTAGATGTTTTCCAAAAATGGTCAAATATTTCAAAGGTATCGATCTACCTAGGGTAAAATTTTCCATTCATTCTTCCACAATGAAATTAAAAGAAACACATTATCAGTAACATAATATTCTAGATCATGGTGACGATTATCAACATATTATTTCAATAGACTTTTTTCACACTTATGTGTTTTTTATGGGTATGAGTTAGCATAATAGGTCATGATAAATTTATTAAAGACATGGTAGGTTTCATTAGTTGAAAAATAGGTATTTTATTATAGTCCTCCTCAGAGAGTGGATTTAAATCAGTAGGTAAATCATCAAACTAATAAATATCATCGTTGTTTAATTAATTTTCAAGCCCTTTCACCATCATTTTTTCTCCACAATACACATTTGTGGCCATGTAATTATTCTATAAAATAATTGAGGGACATTCCGTAGATTTAGATGTGAGTTTCCAAGATAGGTGTATAACACCATTCTGAATAGCTTGCACAGTCATGGCTGTATCAATTTCTAAAAAAATATTATACATGCATTTAATATTTAAAATGTGTAAGGAATGTGTCAGGCTAATCAGTTCATCCTCTAATGTGGAGGATATTCCACAAGTGTCAAAGAAACATCCAATGATATTTCTATTTTAGTCCCTAAATATAGCACCAGAACATGCAGGTCTAGGGTAACCTTTTAATGTGACAACAACATTGATTGTAGTTCATACATTTATAGGGTGTATGGGTATATAATAGGAATTTAATAAGGTCTATCAAATAGATTTATTTTTTGGGGAATCATATTTTTGGAGGACAATGAAGTCATGCTGTCAATTATAGCAGTGTCTAGACTGTACATTGATTGCGCCTTTTGATGCATTAATGAGGTAAAACAGGTCTTCTTATATGAATTTGGTCTTCTTACTGTACATGATGTCATTCCTTATAATCCAAATTATGTGCATTTTTAGCAATAGTTTACAAGAATATGTGTTTGAGTTGTGGGTAGTATGTATTTTTTTGTAATGTCACATCATATTCGAAATGTTGAGTATGTCATGTAGTGGGATTTATATGATGTCTAGAATATATATCCTCAGTGATGAGATTTTGGAAAATAACAATAATAGATGTTCAATATTCTCTCTATATCTGTTTCATATAGAAATATTCTTTGATTAAAATGAAGTCTTCTATCTCCATACAGTGATTGACTACAACCCAAAATTACCTCAACATCAAAGAAGAGATACACCCTAAAGGTTACTAGTACCTTTAATCATATTTACAAAAAGTTCAAAACCACTACTCCTCTAATAACTATATCACTAAAAAATATAATAAACTAATGGTTTGAATTACAATAAATTTCTCTTAAAATATACTTGATATTTATAAAATTCCTGCACATAAAACCTAAAAAAGGGATTCAATGAAAATAAACATTTGATCAACCTTAATATCATAAAGCCATGATGATATCCAGAAGTATTAATTAAATTTTACCTGGAGACATATATTATTTTAAAATATATTTCATGCTTTATTCCTTAAATAAGATATTAAGTTATACAAAAAAAAATTCATTGGAAGAATGAGTTTATCCTTATACAAATTGAATCTAAAATTTGATTCATTATTCAATTATACACGAATAGGGAGACAATAAGTTCTCAAAATCACATGAAATTTCATAAAGTCCGAAAAATAAGATTTTAATAGGTCTCATTCATTCAAATCAACCATGAAATTCTATACTATAGAGTCGACTATAAGTGTAACCAAATTATCATGTTTCCCATAAACCATCATGATTGTATAAGACATCCCTTTTACATTTGTCTTCAGAGGACATTGTGAATTATCATTATTATTAGCCCTACGATTGGGACATTGATTAAAACAATGATCATACTACATTACATTGTATCCAAGGAGTGTGGGTGGTCTATTTGGAGGATCTTTCTATATATTTTCATCATTAACATACTTCTTTCTTTCACATCAGCATTCAATTTCCTAATGAACATCCATTTCTCACTTAAAAAATTTAATTTTTTCTTTTATATAGTTTCCTCTAAGTTTTTCAAATAGATTGAGAATTAATAAACGCTCATAATATTATCTCTATGGTTATATATTTTCTTTGACTTCCGTATTCCTTTTATATTAAAAACACGAGATTAATATGTATATCCCTTCTCTATTTCAACATTGATAGAAGTTCAAACAATCTATTAATATATATTAATGTTTCTTATGGACAACACCCATTAAATATGTGGTCTTAATCCACCAAATATTATATCAACATTTTTTTAGTTTAGAAAATAATTATAGAAGTGTACCTCACATGTCTTGTACTATTCACCTTACAGGTACCAAAGAATTCATCATCAAATTTCTTTAGATCAAGGAAATCCTTCATTATATTTTTACTAATAATATAAGGAATGTACATATTTTAGCAAATATTCCATAACTCATCCCAATCCATTGATTATAGTTCTACATGTTTCCTTATATTCTTGATAATATTCCACCATTTATATGATTCACCTTCCAAATGGATGATATGGAAAATATATTTCTCCTGATCAAAATATTAGTGGTCAAAAATACCTTTTATATGGTAATTATACATTTTCTAATAACCAGTATATTAAAATTTCCAATAAAATAAGGTGTACTTTCCCTCATGAAGGACTCTATAGAATGTTGTTCCAATATTTCCCTATATGTAAATCGAGAATGATTTTTCATTTGAAAAATTTGTGGGATCATAGAAATGATATTTATCATTTCAAATCCCATAACAGTCAATTGATTAGGAGAAATATTGTTTTATTTTCCATATATTTTTTATTAACATGATTTTTTAGAGTTTGAGCCAACAATTAAAACTAAAAGCATAGTGTAAGAATCACTAATCATAGTGGAGAACCAAATAATCATCAAAATCCCTTATACAATTTCTAAACCATAAAACATTATTTTTAATTCATGAATCCTTAGGTTTATCAAAGTTTACTCATTATAATCATCTATTTAAATCCTTCATAATGTTTTTAATGAAAATTTTAATTTCTAAATAATTTCCCTTTGCAGTGTCAAACGAGGCATGCATCATGGCCCATTTTTATACACCCTATGATGAAGGAGTCCAGTTCCATGTTCCAATTTTATATTTATTACCCATATTTTTCTCTAGAATAGATCCACATCCACTTATTGTACCAAGACAAGGATTTATTTTCTTATAAATCACACCCTCCACCAATTATCAAAATTCCCACTCATTTCCCTTATAAATTGACTTTCCCTTAGACTTGTCCTCAGACATATCCATAGAGTTCCCACTAATGATTTCTCGTCCTGATTTTTAAAGGAAACTAAACCGATCTTTCGATACCTAATATATACACCAAATAATTTCAAACATAGATATTACATCATTTTATATAAATACTCTGAACATTACATAGAAATATCATGAGGATTGTAAAGGTATAGTGCCTTTGGAAACATGGAAATATAAA
The DNA here is from genome assembly GCA_963277665.1 of Viscum album. Classification (NCBI taxonomy): domain Eukaryota; kingdom Viridiplantae; phylum Streptophyta; class Magnoliopsida; order Santalales; family Viscaceae; genus Viscum; species Viscum album. The sequence continues at coordinate 347,998,651 of OY728141.1, forward strand.
TAACTCATCCATATGTGGGCTACACCATCTCCCACTATTTTCTTAATAACAACGACCCTTCTTAGATATATCCTACATAATAGATTTCTTCATATCATGGGGAATGAAATTATATGAAAGGGTGATTTTTTATGATTATTATGGGTAAAAAAAGGATATATATATAAAACATGGGTGTATAGATCTAATAGCAAGATAATTACATATAAAATCTATAACAAATATATCATAGATCAGGATCTTGAGTCATGGAAAAAATCATTGTAGTTTAGAATACACTAATGAATATAAAATCAAACAGTGTTATCTGTGAGAGAATATCATTGAAAAAATTCATTGGTTTTTGGAATATACATAATCATATAAAATATTATGTCATGGATACCCACCAATACATTCAAAACATGTTATCCTTGGGTGATCCACCGATATACCTACTTGAGGCTTGGAACAACCTCTGGTGTATACTATTTTGGGATTGGGATAACAAATAATTTAACATATTTTAGGATTGGGATAACCACCTGTCTAATATCTTTTAGGATTTGGATACCCTCCCAATTACCATTTAAGAAAAGATAATTTTAATTATTACCCAATGAATTATAGGGTGATATTGGTCCAATCTTCACATAATGTAATTCATACAAACACTTGCCGAAAAATAATAAAACATTCATTATATCAAAAACTATGAAAAGAAATGGGTTTCATAATCATTTCATCATTTATTAAAATTATAAATCATGGAAAAATATGTGGTTTTCATATGAATTTTGTCATCGTATAACCCATTGTATGGAAATAGGATCGATGCATGTCTTTTCATTAGAAACATAAACCATTCATGGAAAGGATAAGAATAATATCTTTGGATCATAGCCATAATAAACAATATGTAACATCTAAAGATGTAATAATAAAAGGATAATTAATTTTAATGATCAAATAGAAAATTTCTTGAAGAAAATAACCATTATTTAGAAATAACTTATAAAATATACTGGAAATAATTTTCATAGAAAATATACATTGAATACTTATATAGGAAGCTTTTAAAAATTATTGAAATCATTTAAAAAAACATTATATAAAAATATATTTTAAAAAATAGGTAATAAAAATAATTTTGAAAATCCTTTTTCTTTAAAAATAAAATTTTAAATCTTATAAATGAAGGTTTAAAAATCATTGAAAACATTTCATGAGGAAAATATCAGTTCAACATTGAAAAACAGATTCTTAACAAATTTAAATTTTCTAAATCTATTTCTTTTATAATAACCCTAAAAAATTATAAATTAATATTCAATTAATACTATGGTCACGATAGAGGGGAATTTTGTTCAATCTAGACAAGATAAAAAAAATATTTATTCCACATTTTTGGAAAAATACAAACTACTATTGTTTTGAAAGAGACATAAACATTTTTTTTCATATTTTTTTATAAGATGTAAAACATTTGGAAAATTAATTCATTTAATAATTTTAATACCATTTAATTTTCTAATTTTTTTAGGAAACACTATTTTGGATGAAAATGTTATTCAACCGAAGAGATAAATAAATACATATTCGCTAATAAAAATGATTTTGAACTCTTGAGTACATAAAGAGAAGATAATTAAGGGTAAATATGAATTATCTATAAATAAATATATTATAATAAAATTCATCTATTTATTGTGAGTAATATCTTAATATTTCATCATTTTAAATATATTCATAAACAAGTTTTATAAACAATGATATTAAAAAAATATTCTTACCACTTTGGTATGTTTAAATAATAATCCCCATAAAATAATTACATTAAATGAAACATATAATATATTTAAAATAATTATATTAAGGATTTAACATGTAAAATATCATTATATAAATCTCATAAAATAAGACTTGTTCATAACATAACTTATTTATCTAAGAAGGAAATTTGGGAAAAAAGTCCCTTACTACTTTTGTAACTTTTGAATAATAAATCCCATGAAAGAGGGATCATAAAATAGATAATTAAATAATCATAACTTAAAGGATAGGAATAAAAAATCATGGTTAGTATATACACCATTTAAAATAAATAGGCAGTGAATACAACATGTGTCTAATAGAAGTAAAAATTGAGGCATAAATCCCTTAACATAAGTCTCGACTTCCATTGTACTTCTTCAAACCCCCCTATATAATAAATATAAGCTTATTATAAATAGATTTTATTTCCTTAAATGTGTATATATATATATGATATGATATATGATTTACTTTTGACATTTTATATCCTATTTAAGAACAATTCTATGTTAAAGTCACATTTCGAGCAATATGTGCTTTTCTTTTCATGTATATTTTGGTTAATTATTTGCGTTCCTCTTACAATGGTAATGTTTATATCATATTCATAATTTTAAACATGATATTAATATGACATATATTGGGTATACATATAATTATATCAATCTGTGAAAGGTAAATATTGAAATTGAAACACACCTCTCATGGAGACGAAGGCCATACGTACATAAGAATATTATTTCCATTTCCCAAAAACAAACCAAAAAAATAAATATAAAAAATATATTAAAACTGAAAAATAATTTTTTTCAGATATATCAAGTTTTTGTAATTAAAAACACTCTTATTACATTCCATGTAAAACATGAATGAGTCACTATGCTTTGTGTGGGGGTAGTTTTTCGTAGACTTGAGTGACATTATCGTATTATGAATGAATTTAATGTATGAAGTAATATATGATATCATGATTCCAAAAGAATTATGATAACATATTTATCATATTATAACAATAAATTCATCATTATGTAATATTTTGATAGGCTGTAACTGAAAAATCAATGACATCGGTTCGCGAGAGGGTAGTTCATCATACACATGAATACAAATTTCATAACCCATCTGATGGAAGAGGATATAGTTTTAGTTCATTTAATTATCACAAAAATTTCTATTTATAATAATTAGAATAATTTTATTATATAATCATATTTTAAACAGAATTTAATGATGTGGAAGATGAAATATTATTAAACGCTCGGTTCGGGGCAATACCTCTTATTCAGACAACTGATATTCGATTATAGAAAAATCATTACTAGGGTGTGCTTATAACCAAAATAATGATTCTAGAATTATAGTTTTAAAGTAATTAAGTGATTTAGTTATGTATTTCTACAACAAAAGGGTTTAAGAAGTGTGAAGAAGAGAGGATAGGGGTGGCCTTTTTATGTAAGGTGAGTGGAACACTTTAATTTATGAAAATAAAATGTTGCACCCATTTTTTAAACATGCCACAATGATATAAAATTTTCAATAATGAAAGATATTAAATATATGTTCTAAATATTTCTTGCAAATGGGGTTTAGAAAAGTTTTGTTTCATTTTTAACCATTATATTTTTAGTTTAATTCCCTGATAAACCCATTGTTACCTTAAAAACTGTAAATAATTTTTATTGTTTGTATTATTATATATAGTAAAAAATAATTTCTAATTTATTAGATGTTGAAAATAATTATTATTAAAAATATATAATCAATTTTTCAGACATCCATTCACATATATGTAGATACTTAATTTAAAATTAATCATATAGACGTGATGAGAAATCCATTTTACAAAGAGAAAATGTAAAAATATTTGAAGAGTGTTCATATACAAATTCAATAAGAAAATGAGTCCAATGAAATAAATTTTATTTATATATATATTCTTGAACCAACTTTAAATTTAAAACCATATTAAAATAATTTTTATGTTTTTAAATTCTTCATAAGAAAAGTCATATTTTAATAAAAACAAGTATTTTTCCCTATTCATCAACAAATTTATCTACATAGAAAATTATTAAGAATTTTACCAAGAGAGTTTTAAAATGATTTTTGAAAAATTGTGTTTGTTTTTTCAATTAAATAATACTAAATTAGAAAAAAAATCGTCTCTAAAATAATTGTACAATAAGCAACAAAAATTATTTTTCGAAGAATATTGTTTTAAGCATAAAATTGTATTCATTCCCATAAATTGTATCATCAATATAAAAGATTGATTTTAAAAATGTAATGGATGATATAATATATTAATTTAATTAAAGATATTCTCAAAATGGTTTTTTTAAATTATTGAGTTAAAATGCATATGTTTTCATTTAGAATGTTTTCCAAAAATATCATTTATTTTTAAATTGATTTTATTTTTATTTTAAATTAATTGGTCACCAAAAAAATTAATTACTAAACATTTGTATACCATATATTTTCATAATTTAGTTACTTATATCAATACCCTCTATTATGATAGGTAGGTGATAACTATCATATGAAATAATAATATTCTAATTGAATGTCACATTTCATCTAAACATTGTATTTAATTTGACATAAGAAAAATTCAAGGTTTAATATTACAAAAACTATACAAAGTATTTTTTTGAAATAAAATATCAAAAAGAATAATTGAATTTGAAAATAAATATTTTTCCAAAATATTATGGTGTTTCAATATGTTAAACTTCCATTAACAAATTTGAATATATTGATAAAGTATAAAGACAAGATGAACTTGTAAACAGTATCCTAAAGACCTATATTTTTTATTAATGATACAACAAGTATTTGAATTTTAAATTACTACAATAAAAATACATATCAGTTTATAAACTTTAAAACATTAAATAAATTTTTACACCAAATGATATAATAGAAAAATTTATATATACCCCAATGTAATCTGTCAAATAAGATAAGAAGGAAAAAAAATAATGATACATTATGAACTTTATTGAACTCGTCTGTAAGAATTGTTATTCCTTATGATATATCTATAATATCTTGTACAGAAATTATATGATTCTCTATCTTTAGTTATTTATGATGAATGATATGGATAATGTAAAGTATAATCCCATAATTAATAATATGATTTTTTATATACGAAAATTATTACTCCCAAAAAATGGGATGATATGGAGGAGGAGTATTAGAAGGTGGGTTTTTAGGAGGAGGTGGAGGGGTGGGATCTACAGGTGGAGGTGTATGAGCGGGATTGATAGAATTATACTTTGTTGGAATGCATACAAACATTGATTTCACCAAAGCTATAATCACATATTCAATCATTTCACCCATGTCCTAGAACTTAGATTCTAATGGTTATATTTCTTCCTTCATTTACATCCCCTACTGGATATGTTTTGGAATGTCGAAACACATTTTTACTGATGAAACTTATGGGTACCTTCAAACAAAACCTAGGTGTTAAGTATTTACCAACAATGTAGCTAAAATACCTTTCATATTCTCATCAATGGAGGGGCCATGTTTTATTATCTCCTCAAGAAAATATTATAGATAATGAATGAAATATTAAATAGTGAATCACAATATATAAAGATGTTATTTAACTTAAATAAAAAAAACCAATAAAATAACTTATTATAATCTTTTCAGCTATAACCCATGACTCTTATGTGTGATATAATCTATGTTTTCTCATTAGGATACTCTTCATTTTTACACGTCTAGGTGGGGATGGGGCTGGAGGGATAATTTCTACATAGGCTGAAGACTCAACTCTTTTTTTTTAATTTTCTAGCTATAATATTTTCTTTTAATAATGTATAAACTCTACAAGATTAGATATGGGGGACTAAATTTTTGAATTGGATCTTTTGATGAGATATCCTTTCTTGCTAAAAATTATGAGTAAATAAAATTTAAATATAAAAAACCAAAAAAATATAAATTTCCAATTACTAAAAATGATTCTTTCCATTTATATCCAACAAACAAATTATATATATCTCCATCAAGAAATGGAAATATATAACATGGATTTTGTTGTTGTCTATCTCCATAAATGAATTAATGAATGAGGGTCGATCTAAAATCCATCCACATTATAGCAACTATAGATAAACATTTCTTCCCAGATCGTCGAGTAATACGAATATCGTATATCATGTAATAATATGGGGAAAACATATATTATTAAAACTTTTTAGGATATTTAATATAATAAAAAATGAGATTACAAAAAATGTTTACCAAAATTGAGATATAGTCACCATTTCAAAACATATCCAATTAAGAAACTAAATACTAAAAATTCCTTGAGCTTGATATATAATAAAAGTGCCATTTCAATCATTTGGACCCCTAGGAATATCATTATCCTCTAAATAAACTAGTATAATTTATTCCCATCTATGGGAAAATACTAATTCTAGTAAATGTGTGTAGCCACATTTACCAACCATTAAACACATTTTTATCCTTATAGAAGTAGATGGTTTCTATACATAACGATGAGGAGGTGACTCAAAAGTTACATATACATGGTGTTATCCATAAGTATACTTGTGGTCCTACCTGGAAGTATATGGTATGTCATATATTTTATCGTACATTATCTTATAAATAAAATTAATATTAAATTACTACACAAATGAACAATTCGATCAATTAAATATAAAATAAAATAAAAAGTTGGGAAATATTAAATGAAAATTAAACTAAACTCAACATATATTTATTAATATTTATTAAAATATTTAACTAAAATGTAACACACATTAATGAGAGCTGAAAAGACATAAAAAATGAAAATAAATATAAAAATGTTTTGTGAATAACAAATTATTAGTACACAAATATAAAATTCCAACTACTATTCATTAATGTAAATAAAAAATTGAAAATGATCCAAAAAAACTAATCAATACTCAAAACATTTTAATTCATTTTTTCCATGTAATTAACTGAAATGATATATTTAATGAGATATGATATTCTATTATTGAGTAAAAAAATCCAAAAAAGTTGTGTGAATAGAAAAAATTCTCAGACATATTACAATATTTTTTCAACCATAATGAATTTTATTTGAATATTCTATTTTATATTTTTATATGATTATTTAACTAATTATTTCGAAATAATTTTTTCCCATAATATTAATAAATGCATAAGATATGTATTGGTGTAAAATGTAATGTTAAAAATACTAAACTAATATAATAAAAAATTTATCTTATTAGTTATAAAATTTGTTTTAATGAAAAATATAAAACTAATATATTTAAAACATTATGAAATTTAAAAAATTAAACATGAAATAAAAATATGTTACCTATATTTTTTAAAAATTACTAATTGATGGTTTTACAAAATTCATTTCTCATGATCATTCAGTTTAGGAAAACCATGTCTAAAATTTAATCATTAATATTATATATTAATATTTACATTGAAGTAGGGATCTCACATTAATCATCTTACTCTTCAGGTTTTTGATCATCAATGTACTATTATTTGAGATGAAATGACAGACCACTTAATATTGGATAGATCAAGAACATAGAACATTTGTTTATAATGTGTCACTATAATAAAATGATTAGTTGTGCATCTAATATATTTGGATTAAAAAATGTCATGCTGAATTCATTACATCTAAAATTGTGGATACCGATAACCCAATTACTATTAAATAATTAAACATGAAATTTAAGGTAATAATCTTTTCAAATTTATTCAATGACACATTAATATTTTTTTGAAGTAAATATTGGATTTTTTATTTTTCACTAAAAAATATATTTCTTATACGAACAGTAATAAAATACTCTTATAGACCACACTTATATTATCATGATGTTTCAGATGAAATCTATAGCCATAAATTTCATACCCAAACCATGTTTTAATATTATTCTTGGACCACCACTAAGAATCTCAATGTTTCTTATGCATGTGATCTACCCTGGATGATATCCTTATACAATGGAAAAAGGTCTTTTATGCTCATTTAAAATCCAGATATCCTTTTTTATATAAAATTTTCTTAACACATTAATATGCTATTTTATATATGGAATGACTTTATATATGTTATTAATTTTTTATAATTACAAATTCCTTATATTATTTACTATAAATGATTTTAATGTCAATCCATGGATCTCATACCCCCATAATTTACACATTAAAAGTGATATGTAAGAAAACTGATGAGGTCCACTATTGAAAAATAGTTTGTATAAAACACTAAAACATCCAAAAAATGATGTTTATCTATAATGGAGGCTTCAGGTCAATATGATTTCTAAAAATATCATACCAATATCCTTTTATATCTTTTAAAATAATACATCCAACATGGATATATAGGTCTGAAAAGATTTATTTCTCAGACCAAATGAACAATTATATGCACCCTGATATAAAAAAAATGGAGGAAGATAAATTTTTAGTTGAAATGGTATAAAAACTATATCATTCCCCAAATTTTTTTAATGAATTCATTTCAAGAAAATCACAATAAATTGAATTTAAAAAATAACAGAACTTAATGATTGTCATTTTGACTCATGTGAGAAATATTCCACACAATGAAACTGGTAGGATCTAGTGCATCATGACATGATAATAGTGAGATTTCATACTTGTTAACATAATATCTTTTATAAAATCTCTTTTTCACATCTGAAAGATAACAAAAAAAGACATTGATACCCCAAATGAAATAAAAATAATCATTTTCATTAACTTAGATAATATATTAAAAGTTATAAGTACGTATTTTTTCTTTCTATCCAGAGTGGGAGATAATTCCAAACGTATTCATATTGAGAGTAAGTCTAATATTGAATTCAACCCATCAATAGAATTTACATTAATTTCTAGAAATGTTACATTGAAAATATCATTGATATTCTTCCCACATGCATGAAATAACTGTTATATTTAACCTGATTACATATCCAATATGGTAACTTAAAAATTACTAATTGTTTTTCCCAATATTTCCATTATTACCTACTTTTTTTCTATTTCCAAATGTGACATCATTATTTTTCATGCTCTCAAAACAATGATATATAGTATAATATTTTAGATAAATATCCAATTCTTCAGATCCATTAAATTCATTTTTAATATTTAATAATAGTTATCTATAGAAAATCTCTAGACGACCCATGTATACTATTTTTTCCCATTTTACAGTTGATAATATGATGTATTATGTGTATAAATTGAGCATGAATTTTTACCATTAACAATATATCTTTAAAAACATCCATATGATGGGATGGAATTTATAGAAAACTAAATCATTTCATGTTGCAAAAAATGTTCCATTGTAATGACCCAATGTTTTTTAATGGAAATTACCTTCTCATAAATATGTCATAAAATCACATGAAAACACAATATAATGAACTACTAAGTGCATAGAGACCTTTAAACATAAATGTTTCACTTCAGTATTTGGAATTTTAAAAATAATACATACACAATTACAATCAGTAAGTTTTTTGGAGTCTGATAAGAAATTTTTTTTTGGCGAATAGTAACCTACCCTTATGAAAAGTAACATAACCTTATGAATAGTGATATACCCTATTTAATAGAAACCTTACCTATGATAGTATAATAAGAATATTATAGTTGAAATTACGATATAACTATATATTAGAATAAGTAAATACATCTTTTAAAGCCGGTTTTTGATTATAAATTATGATCTTAAAAAAATATTAAAATAATCTAATTTTGAAAATTATTTTTGAAAAAATGACTACATTTTTAGATTCAACATGTTGAAAAATGTTTAAGGTGAATTTTTGGTATTTTTATGAAATACTTGAATTTTTTATGAATAGTGAAATACCATAATTAACAAACAAATAAGAAAAATAAGCTAATTATAGAGTCATGCATGATGTTTTATAGATATAAGACCAGTTGGTTTGGGATCACATGATAAAATTACAATTCATGGTCTTGGAATACTCACTATTCCTTGTCTTTAAGGGAAATAATAAATTAATGAATTTTATATTGTGAAATCCCCTCTCTCCTCCACTATAAACCCCCCCCCCCCACTCCATCTTCTCTTCACTCCTCTCAAGCCTTGTTTTATGCCAATATTATGCCCAAATCTCTCCCCAAGAACCTCCCCAAAATCCCAAATCTCCTAGCCTCTTCAAAATAAAAAAACCTTTCCCCTTAAATGGTTATCAAAGGATGAAGTATGAAGAGGTAAATTCTCTTTCCAATTCCTTCATTTCATTTAAGTTTATTTCATTTTGATTCCTTCTTCCCCTCCCTTCACCATAATAGTATGATAAATCCTATAAAACACATGTACTATAATGTTTTAATTCTAATGTGATATTTCATTATCTTCTCTCTTTTCCCCACCCTTTATTTGAAAGAAATGAAAGCACCGTTTGAGATATGCTAAATTAGTGCATTCTAGGACAACAGTTTATCAATTCCATTTATAATCATTAATTCTTGTCATGAATCCATTTATGTCATCGTTGAACCAGATTATTATATATGTAATATATCCGATTTTTTCTGTAATCATTCTGTACAAATGGTATTAAGTTATAAATCAATACATGTTCTTTGTAATCAAATCCACGGATTAACAAAAACCGTTGTCACTATGGTTTAATATAATAAATATAATTCTATCTAAGAAACCAAATTAAATTTAAAACCATGTAATCTTATTGATGTTAACTAATAACATATAATTTCATTTCTGGATGACCAATTCCATCTTTCGCGATTATCCAAACATGAATATAAGTGAATTTATCTTTAAAACCTGGTAAACAAACAAGCCTGAACAATGAAATTGAAACTTTTAACTAGTAAAAAAACCTTGAATGAACTCAAATGGTTTATAATAAATCAATTACATATAGAAGAGGTTCAGGAATTATGAATTAATAGGCCTAATTTGATTGTTCAGGTATTTAATAACATGTGAAGCACACCAACAGATTTAAAGTAAGGGATCCTCTCTATTTCACTCTTAATCAAAATTGTCCTCTATAATGTGCCTTATTATGTGTAATAGAAAATGATGGGGGTTTGTTTACACACCTACCCCATACTTCCCTATTGATTTCAATATTATGAGAAACCCCTTTTCACTCTCTTAGTGCCCTGTTAGTTATGACCGATACCATGTCGATAAAACAATAATGAATTCTACCCGAACCTTATTTGTTCTTTCAGGTTTCCTTATCTTTATTTCAAAATGGTTTTATCTTATCTATTTATCTAAATATTCTAAATTATGGTAATTTGTACAAAATTATTATATCAACACACTTTCATCACTTTAATTCGGGGATATTCAATTTTTTAAAAGATTCCCTCCTTAGAACATGCAGATAAGAAAACCTATTTTAAGGGGACTTACTAAATTTTTACCCAAATTTAATGTTCACTCTATTCTCTATTTTAAGACACCATTTTTTTTATAAAACAGGTTTTTTATTATTAAATCCTTCTTGGATTAATTATGGTTTTATATAAAATAATGTCCTCTTTTCTATTTGATAAGCTCTGTCGTATTTTCCTTAAAACCGCAAAAAAAAATTTTAATGCTATGCTTTCTAAAATATATTTATTATATGTTCTCACTTATTTTTGAAACCACTTACCATTTTATAGGCCTATTTTACCCTAAGAACTTCTGTGTAGGTTCTAATCCTTTTTTCTCATGGACACATTTGTGATATGCCCATTGGTTATGATTCACGTCATAATTGTGGTACCCATTTCTTCCCACTGGTACACTTATTTTCATGTATGTTTGATTATGTATGATTATCAATGTGGAAAAAATATTCATTAAAACGTTGATATGGGAGCACCCAGATAGCACTCCAAATCATTGGGTAATGTTATAATAATGAGATGTGATGTGAAATTGGATTGGTGGGTAGCCTTAACCCAAACTAAAACGGAAAATGGGATTGGTGGGTTTCCTTGAGCCGTAACCAAGAAATGTTTTATGAATCTTCTAGATTTATATGATTCCATGATTATATGATCAATTTTCTATTTGATAAGATTTTATAGGTTTCATTCTTAGGATATCATTACATCATGCCTCCTAACTCATGTGCTTAAGATGTATCCTTATGTTCTTTACCTTACGTGGTTTTTCAGCTCATCCCTTTGTTCATGTGTTCCCCAGGGTACCCTATAGAGATGTAGGGGCCCAAAGAAAGTAAGAATCTCTTTATGGATATTGAATAATGAGGTGTTTTTTAGCCCCATGTTTTATTTTTTATGTACCTAGTCTTCCACGACACTAGAATTAATGATCCTTGGCTTGTACTCTAATCTATAATTTTTCTTAAAAGCATAAAATGTAATATGTAAAAGGCATAGGGTCGCTATAGTTAGTATCATAGGATAATCTAGATATTTTTGTAGATAAGGAATAGAGATCCATAGTGATAACCTCAAAGATTAGACTAAGTATAATAAAATAGACTTAAATTTTGGTGAGTATTGAGTAAGTGGTTTATCAGGAAAATACATCCCTGTTTCGATACAATCAGGTTGAGGCAGCTCTGGATCAAATGTACCTAGTAGTGAAAAATCCAACAAGGAGTTTTGAGCTTGACCTGGGGTATCATGGTACATGACAACAAGCCTTTCTTCTCTCTTGGTTACTACACTCTCGGGGGATATGATTTGGTAGATTCACGAGCTTATTACTAACCATTATTAAGGGACAAAAAATCCCAGAAGAATATGTGATAGGAAATAGATCTTGCATAACCTAGATATAAACCTATGAAATCAAAAGTTAAGATATAATTCTTCTTTATATGTTTATTATATTATTCACAATGTTTCTTTTTTGTGAATAATAGCTATGTATTCCAAACCTCTAATTATATGCTGTTTTTCCTAGTTAATGGAATGAAAGAGAAGAACACGTTCCAACAACCAATGTGATAGGTAATGGGAAGATTTCCCTACTGATATTCCTGATATGATTGAAGCGATTTTTCAAAACCTCATATATGTAATTGCTCAATAGGCTTGACTTATGAATAATAAATTGAATCATGTGGAACACCCTCCTCCTCCATGGAAAGAGAATGTTGTCGTAGAATCCTTCGTGTAGCAAAGGACCCCAATGTTTAGTGGATCATCTCATACCATCCTTGGGGAAAAAAGGATTAACTCCATTGAAAAGATATTCTCCATCCTACAGTGCTCAGAATAAGAGAATGTTGTATCGATGGTCTATTGTTTTGAAGGGTATGTTGATCAGTGGTGAAAATTGATCAAGAATACAATGTCCCAAGAAGAACTTGATTCCATGGATTTGGAGGAACTCAAGAAGATGTTTTCAAAAAATATTTTCCTTGAACCCTCCATCTCAAGATGGAAAGATAGTTCCTTGGACTCAAGAAAGAAGGAAGATGAGTCCATTGGGGTGTATAAAGTGAACATTACAAGTCTTGCAAGGTACACCTCTATTTTTTACCTGAACACCGAAAGCAAGGTTTATCGCTTCTTTAGTGGACTAAAGCTGAGTTACGAAAAGCGTTGGTGATTCGAGGCATTTACAGTTATGAGGAGATTCTCCATTGTGCCCTCAAAGTTGAAATGGAGATTGGATACTCTCAGTGGTCTCATGGGTCCAGCGACAAGAAGCGTAAAATGGAGAACAACATGGGTGGTTCATCAAACAAATCACATGATGGAAAGAAGCCTGAATTTTCCCCTTCAAAAAATTGTGGGAAGAATCATCCTAGAAACTATCGGAAGGGAACCAAGAATGGCTTCAAATGTGGAAAGTTAGGTCATATGGACAAGAATTGCCGAAAAGATATGAAAAATCCCACTAATGTTGAGGAAGAAAGGAAGGTTCAGATCAACACTCATCCAAGAAGAAGTTTTACAACTACCAGGATCATGGGCATTATGTGAAAATTTTCCCTATGCTGAGGGTTGTTGGAGGAAATCAACAACAACCTCCAAGACAACAAGGAATGGCCTATGCTATCACTACTATTGAGGAGGATCTGGAAAAAGATGTGGTGACCTGTATGATTTTTATTCATTCAATAATAGCATACATACTATTTGATTATGGATCAACACATTATTTCATATCTTGTAAGTTTAGTAAAACTATTCAAAAACCACCTCAAAATTTGGAAAAAATCTTATCTTTGAGAATAGTGAATGGGGAAATTGTTTCATCCATGGTTTATAACTCCTCCCATGTTAATGTCTGTAGACTGAACCTCCCAGCAAATCTTTTCATACATACATTAGGAGAGTTAGACACTATCTTTGGAATGGATTGCCTATCTTTATACAAATCCAGCATCAACTGTCAGGAAATATAGATCACCTTTCACATCTCTATGCATCCTCTGATTCCTTAAAAGTTTATGGACGAAGATGAACCTCCTTTAGAATCCTAATCTCATCTGTGGATATTTTTTCCATGTGATAAGTCATATCTAGCTAAAATTATTTAGACAAAGGATAGAATCATGCGTGAAGACATGCCCATCGTGAGGGATTACACTGATGTATTCCCTAAAGAGTTGCCTGATATTCCACCTGACGAAGAGGTTGTGTTCCCAATTGAACTTATTCTTGGATCATTGCCTATATAAAAGAAACCATACAAAATGGCCACAATAGATCAGGAAGAACTAAAAAAGCAGTTATAGGAGAATCTAGAGAAGGGTTTTATACACCTGAATTCTTCACCGTGGGGTGCTTCAGTCCTCTCAGCCAAGAAAAAGGATGGATCGATGGGATTTTTCATTCATTATCATGATCTCAATGAAATCACGATAAAGAAATAGTATCCCCTACCATGGATAGATGAATTGTTTGATCAGCTTCGTGGGGATAGTAATTTCTCTAAGGTGGACCTTCTGTTGGGTTATCACCAATTAAAGGTGAGAAAGGAAAATATTCCCAAGACAGCCTTTTGAACGAGGTATGGACACTATGAGTTCTAAGTGATTCCATTTGTACTCACTAATGCTTTATAAATTATCATGATCTCAATGAAATCACGATAAAGAAATAGTATCCCCTACCATGGATAGATGAATTGTTTGATCAGCTTCGTGGGGATAGTAATTTCTCTAAGGTGGACCTTCTGTCGGGTTATCACCAATTAAAGGTGAGAAAGGAAAATATTCCCAAGACAGCCTTTTGAACGAGGTATGGACACTATGAGTTCTAAGTGATTCCATTTGTACTCACTAATGCTTTATAAATTATCATGATTTAATGAATATAGTCTTTAGAGAATACATCAACAAATTTGAGGTAGTCGTTATTGACGATATTCTGATATACTCAAAGAGAAATGAGGAAGATGAGGAACATTTGAATACTGGGTTAAAGACTTTGCAAAGGGGGAAGTTGTATACAATGTATGGTAAATGTGAGTTCTGGATGGAAGAAGTATCATTCTTGGGGTATGTTATAACTAGAAATGGGATATCTGTGCACCCTTCCAAGACAAAGGAAATTAAAGAGGGGCCCAGTCCGACTTTTGTAATGGATATCCACATATTTTTGGGTTTAGCTGGGTATTATCGATGATTTGTGAAGAACATTTCACAATTTTCAAACCCAATGACCAAGATGACACTGAAGGGAGTAATTTTTGTCTGGACATATGAATGTGAAAACTGTTTCAAGGAGTTGAAAAAGAGTCTTATCACTACGCCAATACACTCACTCCCTTTAAGTGGAGAACTATTTGTGGTGTATAATGACACTTCTCTCAAGGGATTAGGATTTGTGCTAATGAAAAATGAAAAAGTGAGAGCCTATGCCTCAAGAAAGCTAAATATCCAAGAGCAAAACTATCATACACATGAACTGGAGTTTGTGGTTGTAATCATTGTTTTGAAAATACAGCTAAATTATCTATATGGGAAGAAGTGTGAGATATATGGTGACCACAAGAGTCTCAAATATATATTCAAGCAGAAAGAGAATAATATGCACCAGTGAAGATGGATTAAGCTCAAGGATTATGACTGATCAATCCACTACCATCCTGGCAATGCAATCAAGGAGGAAGATTCACTATATAGAAAGGATCATGCATCTTTATCAATGATGAGAATTGAAAAGGATCTGATCATATTATATTTGAAAAGGATAAAAATGGGTATCATTAAGGGAGGAACATCATCAATCCTTTAAAAAATGATTGTTCAACCATCCCTCTTGGGGTGAATAAAGGATTCCCAATGAATGAAAGTGGAACTTCTGAAAAGGGTGGAAACTATTAAAAAAGGGAAATCCTCATATTTCAAAATTGACAAGGAAGAAGTTGTAATATTGTGGTCATGATTATGTGTACCATCCGATCCAAAGAAAAAATAATAATATATTTCATGATGTACATAGCTTGACCTTTTCTATCCACCGAGGGAGCACAAAGATGTATCGAGATCTCCGAGAAAACGTTTTGTGAGACAATATGAAAAGAGATATTTTTGAATATACATAAAAGTTCCTGGTATGTCAGCAAGTGAAGGCTAAGAGACAAAAGTCTAAGGGAATTATGCAACCACTACCCATAACAACATGGAAGTGGGATAACATTACCATGAACTTTATCATTGGGATTCCAAGGACATTTAGAGGAAAAAATGATATATGAGTCATTTTCTATGGTCTTACAAAGACAAATCAATTTATCAAAAATCAAGAGGACTTATCATTGGATAAACTTACATGGATTTACTTCAAATAAGTGGTAAGAAAACATGGAGTACCACTATCTATTATATCAGATCTTGATCTGAGATTCAAGTCACATTCTGGAAAAGTTTCCAACATGCTATAAGCACTGAACTGAACTTCAGTACAACCTATCATCCTCAAACTGATGGACAATCTGAGTAGACTATTCAAATACTGGAAGACATGTTGAGAGCATGTTCTATGGAATTCAAATTAGGATGGGACTAACATCTTCTACTAGTTGAATTATCCAACAAAAATAGCTTCCACTAAAGAATCTTAATGGCACCATATGAATCCCTTTATGGGAAATGGTGTAGGACACCAGTGTGTTGGGATGAAGTTGGAGAACGTTAGCTGCTAGGACCTGAAATGGTCGAAGCAATGGTGAAGAAGGTGAAAACCATTCAGCAACATATCAAGGCATCCCAAAGACAACAAAAGAGTTATACAGATAACCATAGATGAGACCTTGAGTTCATAGTTGAAAAAATGGTATTTCTATACATATCTCTATGGAAAAAGGTTATGAGGTTTGGGAAGAAAGTGAAATTAAGTCCCAAGTACATCGGCCCCTTCGAGATATTTAAACGAGTCAGAGCTGTGGCCTAGAGACCAACACCTCCACCTACCATGTCGAAATTACATGATGTCTTTCAAGTACCCCTATTTAAGAAATACATACCACTACCTTCACATGTACTATCTTCAGAGGTGGTACAATTGGAGGAAGATATCTCTTATGAGGAGCAACCAGTAATGATCTTGGATTGTAGAGACAAAGATCTACACAACAAGACTACTCGCCTGGTCAAGGTACTGTGGCGTAACCATAAGTATGAAGATGCAAAAGGGGAACTAGAGGAAACAATGAAGGAAAAGTACCCAAACCTATTTTTCTCATAGAATGTAAAACAAAATTTCTAGGGTAAAATTTCATAAGGGAGGTTGAATGTAACGACCCAATGTTTTTCAATGGAAATTCCTTTCTTATAAATAGGTCCTAAAATCTCATGAAAACACAATATAATGAACTACTATGAGCTAATTTACCTTTAAAGATAATTTTTTCACTTCTATATTTGAAAATTTGAAAATATTACATACAAGGTTGTAATTAGTATGTTATTCGGAGTCCGATAAGAAAAACATAATTTTTGGTGAATAGTAACCTAACCTTATCAATAGTAACTAAACATTATGAATAGTGATATACTCTAATTAATATTATCTTTAACAATGATAATATAAAAAAATATTCAAGTTGACATTACGATATACCTATATTTTATAATAAATAAATGAATGTTTTAAAACTGATTTTCGATAAAAAATTAAGATTTTAATTAAATATTAAAATAATGAAATTTATAAAATTATTTTTGAAAAATGGACTTCATTTTAGTATTCTAAATTTCAAAAAATGGTTATGGTGATTTTTAGGGATTTTTCTAAAATACTTAATTTTTTATGAATAGTGAAATTCATTAATATACAAAAAATATGATAAAAAAGCTAATTATAGAGTCATGCATGATGTTCTACTGATGTAAGACCAATTGTTTTGGGATCACATGATTAAATTACTATTCATGTTCCTAGAAGACTCACTATTCCTTGTATTGTGGGGAAATAATAAATTAATGAATTTTATATTGAGAAATCTTTTATCTCCTCCACTACAACCGCCCCCTCACTCCCTCTTCTCTTCACTCCTCTCATGATTTGTGAATTTACAATTTTCTTCCAAAATCTCTCCCCAAGAACCTCCATCATGTCCAAAATCTCATATACTCTTCAAAATACTGAAACCTATCCCTTTAAGATGATCTCAAAGGAGGATGTCTCAAGAGGTAAATTTATCATTACAATTCCGTCATTTCTTTTAAGTTCATTTATTTTTGTTTCCTTCCTCACCTCCCTTCACCATAATAGTTTGATAAATATAGTAACATAAATATACTAGAATTTTTACATGCTATTGGGATATTTCAATATATTCTATCCTTTACCCACCATTTATTTGAATAAAATGAAAGAACGGTTTGTGATATACTAATTTAGCACATTCAAGGACTATATTTTATCAATTCATATTATAATATTTAATTCTGATCATTAATCCATTTGTGTTATGGTTAAACCAGATTATTATATATGTAATGTATCCTATTTTTTCTTTAATCATTTTGTACAAACGGTATTAAGTTATAAAGAAAAACATGTTCTTTGTAATCAAATAAACTAATTAAAAAAATGGTTGTTACTATGGGTTTTTATAATATTTTGATTTCAATATATGAATCCAAATTAAATTTAAAACCATGCAATCTTTTGGATGTTCAGTAATAGCATATCACTTCATTTCTAGAAAACCAATTCCATCTTTTAGGACTATCCAAACTTGAATATAAGTGAACTGATCTTTAAAACCAATTAAAAAAATGAGCCTGAACAATGAAATTAAACCATTTAACAAATCAAAAACGTATTTAATGAACAAAAAAAGGGTTATAATAAATAAATTTCATATAGAAGTGGTTTTGGAATTATTAATTAATAAGCCTAATTTGTTTATTCATGTCTCTAATAACAAGTTGATAACCCCAATGTATTTAAGGTAAGGGATCCTCTCTATTTAACTCTTAATCAAGATTGTCTTCTATACCATGCCTTTTTATGTGTAATAGAAAATGATGGGGTATGTTTATGCACCTACCCAAAACTTCTCACTTGATTTATATGTTTTGAGAAACCCCTTTTCTCTCTCATCACACCCTCTTAGTTATAACTGATATCATGTCGATAAAACCGTAATGAATTATACCCGAACATTCTTTGTTCTTTCGGGTTGCCTTATCTTTCTTTCAAAATTGTTTCATCTTATCTATTTAATAGAAAATTATAAATTTTGGTTATTTTTACCAAATTCTTATATCAATACCCATTCATGACTATCTTTGGTGGATATATATGTTTTAAAAAGATTTCTTTCTAAGACCTTTCTGATAAGAAAACCTGTTTTAAGGTGACTTCCTAGGTTTTTACCCAAATTTCAAGTGCACTATATCATCTATTTTAAGACAACATTATCTTTATAAAATAAGTATTTTTATTATTATTGATTAAATTATGGTTTTATATAAAATAATGTCATCTTTTCTATTTGAAAATCTATATAGTATTTTCTTTAAAACCGCAGAGAAATGTTTTAATGATAATGCTTCTAAAAAATATTTATTATATGTTGTCACTATTGTTTGACAGAAAATTACATTCTATATTCCTATTTTACCCTATGAACATCCATGTAGGTTTTAATACTTTTCTTTTTGGGACATATTCATCATACGCCCATTGGTTATGATTTAGGTCATAATTGTGGAACCCAATTCATTCCATGGGTACCCTTATGTTTATTTATGGTTGACTATGTATGATTATCTATGTAGTAAGAATATTTAAGTGGAATATTATTCAGGAAAATTTTGAGAAGGGAGCCCCCAGATAGCGCCCCAATGCATTGGGTAAATTTAAGTGTAATTAGATGTGATGTGAAACTGGATTGGTGGATTTCCTTGAACCATACTAAAACGGGAAACAAGATTGGTGGATAGGCTTGATCCGTACTAAAGAAATGTTTTATGATTCTTCCAAATTTATATGATTCCATGATTATATGATCACATTCTTATATGATACTGTTTTATAAGTTCCATGATTTGGATATCATTATGTCATGCTCCTAACTCATGTGCTTAAGATGTATCCTAATGTTCTTTACCTTACTCAGCTTTTCGACTCATCCCATTGTTAATGTGTTCCCTAGGGTACCCTCTGCAGATATAAGGGCTCAAATGATGTAAGGAGAACTTTATGGATATTAAATAAATAAGTTTTTTTAGCCACATGTTTTATGTTTTATGTACCTAGTCTTCAAAGACACTAGACTTAATGATCCTTGGATTATACTATGATGTATAATTATGATTAAAATCATGAAATGTTATATGTAAAAGGCCTGGGGTTTCTATAGTTGTTATCATAGGATGGTCTAGTTATTTTTGGAGACCATAAAATAGATCCCCTTAGTGAGAACCTTAAGGATGAGACTAAGCATAATAAAATAGTCCTAAATTTTGGTGAGTATTGAGTATGTGGTTTATCAAAAATATATATCCCTCTCTAGATATGATCTGGTAGAGGCAGATCTAGCACATATGTACCTAGGAGTGAAAACTCTGAAAAGGAATTTTGGGCTTGACCTAGGTATCCCGATACACAACAATAGACCTTGATTTACTCTTAGTTATGACACTCTTGGGGGATATGCTTTGTTAGAATCATGAGTTTATTATAAACCATTATTAAGGGGGGAAAATCCCATAGGAATATAAGTTAAGATATTGATCAAGCATAACCTAGATATAAACCTAAGGAATCACAGGTTATGATATGCTTCTACTTTATATTTTTATCCTTTTATGTTCAATGTTTCCTTTTTATACATAATAGCATAGTATTCAAGACCCCTAATTATATGTTCTTATTCTTAGTTAATGGAATGAAATAGAAGAACACGTTCCAACAACCAATGTGATAGGAAATGTGAAGTTTTCCCCTACTATTATGCCTGATATTACGAGAGAGGGTGCTCAAAACATCATGAATATGCATTCATAGTTGTCTCGAGTTGTGAATAATAAATTGAATCATGTGGAACATCATCATCCTCCAAGGAAAGGGAATGTTGTCAAAGAATCCCTCATGTGGAAAAGGCCTCCCATGAATAGCAGATATTTTGATACCCTCCTTGTAGAATAATGGATTATCTTGAATGAAAATAAATTCTCCATCCTCCAATGATCAGAGGAGGAGAAATTTGTACTAGAAGTCTATCATTTTGAAGGGGATGCTGATCAGTGGTGGAAACTAATAAAGAATACAATGTCCCAAGAAAAAATTGATTCCATGTATTGGGTGGAATTCAAGAGGATGTTTTCAACAAATATTTTCCTCGAACCCTCTGTCTCAAGATGGAAAGAGAGTTCCATAGACTCAAGAAGAAGGATGATATTTCAATGGGGGCGTATGAAGTGAACATTACAAGTCTTGAAAGGTACGCCTCTAGCTTTTTCATGAACTCCGAAAGCAAGGTGGATCACTTCTTTAGCAGACTAAAGTCGTGTCTATGAAAAGCATCAATGATTTGAGACTTCGATAGTTATGAAGAGATTGTCCGTTGTGCCCTCAATGATGAAATGGAGATTGGAGACTCTCAGTGGTCTCGTGGGTCCAGTGACAAGATGTGGAAAATGGAGAACAACATGGGTGGTTCATCAAATAAATCCCATGATGGAAAGAAGCCTGAAATTTCCTATTGAAACAATTGTGGGAAAAATCATCTTGGTAACTATCTGAAGGGAGCCAAGAATTTCTTAAAATTTGGAATGTTTGGTCATCTGGCCAAGAATTGCCAAAGGGATATGAAAAATATCACTAATGTTGAGGAAGAAAGGAAGGTTCAGATCAAAACTCAGCCGACAGTGCAATGTTACAACTTCAAGGAGCAT
Organism: Viscum album; assembly: GCA_963277665.1. Classification (NCBI taxonomy): domain Eukaryota; kingdom Viridiplantae; phylum Streptophyta; class Magnoliopsida; order Santalales; family Viscaceae; genus Viscum; species Viscum album. The sequence goes on from OY728141.1 coordinate 348,020,817, forward strand.
GGGAATTTTTTGAAAAATTTCCCTATGCCGAGGGTTGTTAGAGGCAATCAACAACAACCTCCATGGAAACAATGAAGGGATTATGCTATCACTACTTCTGAGGTTGTGCTGAAGAACGATGTGGTGACACTTATGCTTGTTATTCATTTTAGAATAGTGGATGTACTATTTGATTATGGATCTATGCATTCTTTCATATCCTTCTAGATTAGTAGAACTATTAAAACACCACCTCAAAATTTAGAAGAAAAGTTATATGTGAGAATAGAAACCTGGGAAATCATTACATCCATGATTTATAACTTCTTCCCAGTTAACTTCTATTGATTGAACCTCCTAGAAAATTTCATCATACTTACTTTAGTGATGTTCAACACTATCTAGGGCATGAATTGCCTATCTTTACACAATACCAGCATCAACTGTTCGGAAATGAGGATCACATTTCACATCCCGAAGCATCCTATGATTCATTACAAATGTAAGTAGGTAGATGAATCTTCATTAGAATCCTCATCTCATGTGTAGATATTGTTTCAATGTGATAAGGAATATCTTGCTCAAATTATTGATACAAAAGAGAGAATAATGAGTGAAGACATGCCCATGATGAGATATTACACTGATGAATTCCCTGACGAGTTTCTTGGCCTTCCTCCTGACCGAGAGGTTGAGTTACCAATTGAAATTATTCCTGGATCTTTTCCTATATCAAAAAAAACAATCCAGAATTTCCACTATAGTGCTGGAAGAAATGAAAAAGTACTTACATGAGAATATGGAGAAGGGTTTTATATGATCGAGTGCTTCACCGTGGGGTGCTCCAGTCCTCTTAATCAAGCAGAATGATGGACCAATGTTCCTTTTCATTGATTATCGTGAGCTCAATAAAATCATGATAAAGAACAAGTATCCCCTACCACAGATTGATGTCTTGTCCAAAAAGAATTGTGGGGCCATTTATTTCTCCAAGGTGGGCCTTTGGTCAAGATATCACCAATTAAAGGTGAGGAAGGAATATATTCCCAAGACTACATTTCAAATGAGGTAATGACACTATGAGTTCATATTGATTCCCTTAGTAATCACTAAAGCTTCAGTAATTTTCATGGATTTAATGAATAGAGTCTTTAGAGATTACCTCGGCAAATTAGTTGTAGTCTTTATTGATGATATTCTGGTATACTCCAAGAGTAAGGAGGAACATGAGGAGTATTGTAATACTATGTTAATGGATTTGAAAAGGGAGAAGATGTATGCAAAGTATAATAAATGTGAGTTCTTGATGGAGTAACTATCATTCTTGGGGCATGTTATCACTAGCAAAGGGAAATTTGTGGACCCTTCCAAGACAAAGGCATTTGAAGAGTTGCCCAGTCCAACTATTGAAATGGAGATCCACAGCTTTTGGTTCTAGAAGGGTATTATTGAATTTTTTTGAATAAATTATAATAATTTTCAAACCCAAGGACCATGATGACACAGAAGGGAGTAAATTTTGACTGGACACAGTAATGTGAAGACTGCTTCAGAGTGTTGAAAAGGAGACTTATCAATGAACCGGTACCTAGACTCCCTACAAGTGAAGAACTCTTCATGGTGTATAGTGATTCTTCTATGATGGGATTAGGTTGTGTGCTATTTCAAAATGAAAAAGTGATAGCCTATTCCTTAAGGAACCTAAAAATCCAAGAGAAAAACTATCCTACGCATGATCTGGAGTTAGCAGCTATAATCTTTGCATTGAAAATATGGTGGAATTATCTCTATGGGGAGAAGTTTGAGAAATATATTGACCACAAGAGTCTCAAATATATATTCACAAAGAAAGAGCATAATATGCGTCAATGAAGATGGATAGATATCATCAAGGATTATGATGGCTCAATCCACTACCATCCTAGTAAGGCAATCAAGGAGACGGATGCACTTAGTAGAAATGATCCTACATCTTTATCAATGATGAGAATTGAAAATGATACAATATTCTTAGATTTGAAAAGGATGGACATGAGAATCATTAATGGAGGAATATCATAAATCCTTTCTCAAATGATTGCTTAACCATCCCTCTTGGAGAAAATAATGAATGCTCAATGAAAGGATGTAGAACTTATGAAAAGGGTGGAAGCTATTAAAAAAGAGAAATCCTCTTGTTTTAAAATTGATGAGGAAGAAGTTGTAAGATTTGGGTCATGATTATTTGTACCATCTGACCCAGAGATAATGAAGGAGCTATTGAATGATGCACATATCTCGACCTTCTCTATCAACCCAGGGAGGACGAAGAAGTATTGAGATATCCGAGAAAACTTCTGGTTGGACAATATGAAAAGTGAAATTTCATAATATACATCAAAGTGCCTGGTATGTCAGCAAGTGAAGGCTGAGAGAAAAAAGTCTAAGGGAATGATGTAACCACTACCCATACTAGCATGGATTTGGGTGAACATTACCATGGAATTTGTCACTGGACTTCCAAGGAAATCTAGAGGAAACAATGATATATTAGTCGTTGTGGATCATCTTACAAAGACAGCTCAATTTATCACAATTTAAGTGGACATCTCATTGGATAAACTTGCATGGATTTAGATCAAATAAGTAGTAAGGATTCATTGTGTACCAATATCAATTTTATTCGATCATGATATGAGATTCACCTCGATGTTCTGGAAAAGTCTCCAAAATGCTCTAAGAACTGTACTGAACTCTAGTATGTCAAATCGTCCTCAAACTGATGTTCAATCTAAGTAGACTATTCAGACACTGGAAAACATGTTGACAAAATTTTCTATGTAATTAAAAGGAGGATGAGACCAACATCTTCCATTGGTTGAATTCTCTTACAACAATAGTTTCAACTCGAGCATCCAAATGGCACCATATGAATCCCTTTATGGAAAAAAGGTGTAGAACACTGGCGTGTTGGGATGAAGTTGAAAAGTGTAAGCTGCTTGGACCTGAAATAGTCGATGAAATGGGGGAGAAGGTGAAAACCATTCAACAGCATATCAAGGCCTACCAATGTTGAAAAAAGAGTTATACATATAACTGTAGATGAGAACGTGAGTTCAAAGTTGGATAAATGGTATATATACACATATCTATGTGGAAGAAGTTCATGAGGTTTAGAAAGAAAGGGAAGTTAAGTCCTAGGTACATCGTCCCCTTTGAGATCCTTGATCGTGTTGGAGATGTGACCTATCAAATGGAAATTCCACCTACCATGTTGAAAGTACATGATGTATTTCATGAATCCCTCTTAAGAAAGTACATACCAGACCATTCATGTGTACTCTCTTCAAAGGTGGTACAGTTTGCGGATGAACTCTCTTACAAGGAGTAGTAGGGGAAGATCTGGGGTTGTAGAGACAATGTTCTACTCCACAAGGTTACTCACCTGATCATGGTAATATGGTGAAACCATAAGTACAAAGAGGAAACATGGGAACTAGAGGATGAAATGAAGTAAAATTACCCACCCCTATATTTGCCTTAGAATGTAAAACGAAATTTAGAGGGAGAAATTTCATAAGGGATGTAGAATGTAACAACCCAATGTTTTCCAATGGAAATTCATTTCTTATAAATATGTCATAATATCATATGAAAACACCACATAATGAACTACTATAAGCCAAGTGACATTTAAACATAAGTTTGTCACTTCTATATTTGATGTTTCGAAAATCTGACATACATGGTAGCAATCAGTAAGTTATTTGGTGTTCGATAGGAAAAACATAATTTTGAGTGAATAGTAACCTACCCTTATTAATAGTAACATACCCTTATGAATAGTTATATAGCCTAATTAATAGTAGCCATACCTATGGTACTATAAAAATAATATTCAAGTTGAAAGTATGATATACATATATTTATGAATAAGTAAATTAATGTTTTAAAACTGGTTTTCGATAATCAATTATAATTTTAATTAAATATTAAAATAATAATATTTATAAAATTATTTTTAAAAAATGGACTTCATTTTAGGATTCTACACATCAAAAAATGGTTAGAGTTAATTTTTTGGATTTTTATAAAATACTTAATTTCTTTATGAATATTGAAATACTATAATTTACAAAAAAATAAGCTAAATTAGAAAAATATAGAGTCATGATTGATGTTCTACTGATGTAAGACCAATATTTTCATGATCACATGATAAAAATACTATTCTTGGTCATTGAAGACTCACTATTCCATTTCTTGTGGGTTAATAATAAATTGATGAATTTTATATTGAGAAATCCCCTCTCTCCTCCACTATAACCCCCCCCCCTCACTCCCTCTTCTCTTCACTACTCTCAAGCCTTCTTCCATTCCAATATTCTTCCCAAATATCTCCCCAAGAACCTCTCCAATGTCCTAAATCTCATATCATATTCAATATAACGAAACCTCTCCCCTTAAGAGGATGTCAAAGGAAGAAGCCTCAAGATGTAAATTCCTCTTTCCAATTTCTTCATTTCTTTTATGATATTTTCTTTTTGTTTCTTTATTAACCCCCCTTCACAATAATAGTATGATAAATCTAGTAACATAAATGTACTAGAAATTTTTCATGCTAATGGGATATTTAATTATCTTTTCTAGTTTCCACACCCATTATATAAATGAAATAAAAGCACCGTTTGAGATATGTTAATTTAGCACATTCAAGGACTATCATTTATCAATTTATATTATAATATTTAATTATTGTCATGAAACCATTTGTTTTATTATTGAAAATGATTATTTTATATGTAATATATCCTATATTTTGTTCTGTAATCCTTTTGTAGAAATTGTATTATGTTATAAAGAAAAACATGTTCTTTGCAATCAAATCCACTAAATAACAAAAACGGTTGTCACTATGGTTTTATATAATAGTTATACTTCAATAAAAGTATCCAAATTAAATTTAAAACCATTTAATATCATGTATTTTCACTAATAGCTTATAAATTAATTTCTGTACAACCACTTCAATCAATCATGTTTACCCGAACTTGAATATAATTGAACCGATATTTAAATCCTAGTAAACAAACGAGCCCGAACAATGAAATCGAACATTTTAACTAATAAAAAAGACATTGAATGAAATAAAATGGGTTATAATAAATCAATAAAATATAGAATAATTTCTGTAATTATGAATTAATAAGCCTAATTTGTTTATTCAGGTCTTTAATAACAAGTGGAGAACACCAACCGATTTAAGATAAGGAATCATCACTATTTGACTATTAATAAATATTGTACTGTATAATATGCCATTATATGTGTAATAGAAAATGATGATGTATGTTTACGCACCTCCCCCCATACTTCCCTCTTTATTTATAAGTGATGAGAAACCCCATTTATCTCCCATCAATCCCTCTGAGTTACAACTGATACCGTGACGATAAAACCGTAATGAATTCTACCCAAACCATCTTTGTTCTTTTAGTTTGCATTATCTTTCTTTAAAAATGGTTTTATCTTAAATATTTATGTGAATATTCTAAACTTTGGTTATTTGTAAAAAAATCTTAGATCAGGACACTTTCATCACTTTCTTTCGTGGATATAATTTTTTTAAAAAAATTCCCTCATTAGAACTTTCTGATATGCAATCCCGTTTTAAGGGGACTTCCCGAATTTTTACCCAAATTTCAAGTACACTCTATCCTTTATTTTAAGATACCATTGTATTTATAAAATCATTATTTTTATTATTAAAACCATTATGGTTCAATTCTGGTTTTATATAAAATAATGTCCTTTTTAATATTTGAAAAGCTCTATTGTATTTTCCTTAAAACCACACCAAAATGTTTTAATGCTAATGTTTCTAAAATACTTTTCTTAAATGTTGTCACTTTATTTTGAAACCAATTACCATGTTATTTTCCTATTTTAACCTATGGACATCCTTGTAGGTTCTAATCCTTTCCATTCATGGACACATTCATTATACGCCCATTGGTTATGATTTATTTCAAAATTTTGGTACCCAATTCGTTCCATGGGTACCCTTATGTTTATGTATGGTTGATTATGTATTATTATCTATATGGTAAGAATATTTATTAGGAAATAATATTCATGAAAATGTTGAGATGGTTTCACCCAGATAGTGATCCAATGAATTGGGTAAATTTAAGTCTCATGAGATGTGATGTGAAACATGATTGGTGGATAGACATGACCCGTACTAAAATGGGAAACATGATTTGTGGTTAACCTTGACCCATACTAAAGAAATGTGTTGTGATTCTAACAGATTTATATGATTTCAGGATTATATGATCAAATGCTTATATGATACAATTTTATATGTTACATGCTTTAGATATCATTATGTTATGCCTCCTAACTCATGTGTTTAAGACATATCCTTATGTTCATTCTCTTACTAATATTTTCAGCACATCCCATTGTTTATGTATTCTCCAGGGTACCCTATACATATTTAAGGGCTCAAAGGAAGTTAGGATCTCTTTATGGAGATTAAATGAAGAAGTGTTTTTTTATCCCTATGTTTTATGTTTTATGTACCTACTCTTCCAAGACACTGGACTTAACGATCCTTGGCTTGTACTTTGATGTATAATTATTATTAAAATCATGAAATGTTATATGTAAAAGGCATGGGTCACTATATCCATTCTATATGAATCATACAAAAAAAATACCTTTCACCAAAAGAAGTTCCAAATCATCATTTAATGGTGAAAAGAAATCATCAATATCATTAGCTAACTATTTTGTCAATAGATCATTAAACTCAACATGAAATATTTATTATTCATAAAAAATTCAGGAGATAGGTTTTAAATTTCTAATAAACTAGTCCAGTAAAAAATTTTGTTACAAAGTCCTCAATATGGACTCATTCCATCTATGCATAGTTCATGTTAGAGATTTCTAACTTCATTTCTAAATATAGGAAACTATTGATCAATTTTCATCAACTTTGGAATGTTAGCTGGACGATGTAATGCTTCATGACATATATCATCATGTGTATTCCATATTAAACTTTTTTTTCAATAATTTATATTTTCCAATAGACATTTGAAATGAGGTATTATTATAAGATACAATATTTCTTTGGTAGAAGTCTTTCTAACTGAAAATTCTTTCTGCTATTTTTTATTCAACTTATTCCATGAATTCCACATTTAGAACACTATAACAGAAATTAGTATTCCTTCCTATAATAAATAGAGTCATTGTAGACGCCGGAGAAGTCCGTTGTTCCCAAACGAAGCTCCGGATGCGGAAAGCGAAGTGATATTTGGAGTCAGAGGCACGTTCCGGAGGGCCCGGAGGACTTGCGCGAAATTTCAGAGGCCCGCGCGCAAAGTTGAGTCGCGGCGCGCAATCCTCCCGGGATGCGCGCAATGCGCTGGGCCGGCGCGCTATTTTGCGCGCCCGTGGCCTGCGCGGCTCCCTTGCGCGCCGGGTCCTGATTCCGCGCCCGCGAAGGGAATTCCGCGCCCGAGACTGAATTCCGCGCCCGGGGTTGCCTATAAATATAAGGCGACCCCCGACGTTTTGAAGGTTGCCAGAATCCGAAGCGTCGCTCGTTCGCGCAATCCAACCCCTTCCGCGCGCAATGCCGATCTTCAGGTAACCTCCTTTCTTTCGCGCAATAGAGCCTTGGGGTTCGCCTTCGCGCGCAATCCCCTTGGCTCCTTTCCTTTGAATAATCCTTAACTCGAAGGCCTTTGCGCGCAAAAGAAGCCTCTTGCGCGCAATTGCCCCGGGTGCGCGCAATCCAACCCGATTGCGCGCACCCCCCATCTTCAAAGTGGCCTTTCGTTAGAGAATGAGCCGTTGCCCCCGCGAGCTGTCCGAAGCCCGGTGCGCGCAATCTCAATCATCCGCGCGCAAAGGGCTGGCCCAATTGCGCGCCAGCCCGCCGTTTTGTGCGCCGACCTGCTGTTTTGCACGCAAAGCTCCTCTTTTGCGCGCAATCCGCCAGGGTCGCCCCCCTTGACCCCATGAGGGTACCCGCCCGCGTGGCGCCCGATGATTTTCATCCTGGGTGCCCGCACCGTGCGTTGTCTTTCCGTGCGACCCTCCAGGCTTGCGCGAAGTGACACGGACCCATCGGCGGCCACCGACGTCCTGCACGACGTTAAACTGCATACGTCCAAGCTGCACGACGTTAAACTGCCTAGCATATCGTCCGCGCTGCAAGACGTTAAACTGCCAAGTGTTTTGTCCAGCATGACGTTAAACTGTACCACGTCCGCGCTGTAAGACGTTAAACTGCCAAGCACCTTCGTCCTCAACACACGACGTTAAACTGTACTTCGTCCGGCAAGACGTTAAACCGTCCGCTTGGTCCTCAACACACGGCGTTAAACTGTACTTCGTCCGGCAAGACGTTAAACCGTCCGCATCACCCGATCCCGTGCCTCGCACGCAGGGTCCCCCCCGGTTTGGATGTGGCCCCCACCCGCTCGTCTCTGCAGGGATGTCGGGATTGCCCCTCTTTAGGGACGATTTAATGGGAGCGGCTTTTCCCTACGGGGGTAGGGTATTACAAACCCCTAGTTTCTTGTGGGGGGCTGCACATGTGTATCTCCATTGCGCTCCCCCACCGCCGAAGCCAGTAGAGGGTGTGACTGGGATCGAGGTGTCTCCTACTTTCGGTCCAAGTCCCTTCCAACTGATTTTTGCCGCTTCCGGGCTGCCTCAAGTGCGTAAGTCCTGACAGAATGAACTACGTGGACTTTGATCCCTGTCTTCTAAACAGGGTATGTAGGAAGCCTCCCTGAGGTTCAAGCCCACCACCTGGTCGTCCCGGTCGTATTCACGTCGGTTCGTCCATCAGTGGACCCCTCCAGGGTTCACGCTTGCGTCGATTCACCTATGAATCCGCCCCTGTGGGAGACTGCCCGTGTGTATCTCCACTGTGCCTCCCCACAGCCCCTTTTTCCATTTCTCCTTTCATCGTCCAGCATGACGTGAAACTGTGATCCACCCGGCCGTTCCATCCCCCTCTGTGCGAGGTGGTTCGGTTCAATCCTCCGCCCGGCGGCCTCGACCCCTTCGTGAGTCGGCTTGCCGACGTCCAGCATGACGTTAAACTGTATACCCGAACTACGTTGACTTTGATCCGCGCTAACGCGCGGTACGTAGGAAGCCCCTACAGGGTCCAAGCTGTTCACTCCATCATCCATCCTGATCCTTACCCGGGCCGCCACATCCCGGTGGGGTCATGCCACTTCACTCCACTCCATATCACTTGGGAAGCCGCCCATGCGCTGGCCCCAGCGTCGGAGGTTCCCCGCAAGGGGTTCTGTCATCTGATCCACTCTTCGTGTTGATCAGTCCGATGCCGTCCCCGCTGGACGTTAAACTCGCGGCATACCCCGTGTTAAACATGGGAAGCTGAGGAAAACCTCAGGGGACACAGTTCCCCGCACCCAGTGCGGGATGCCTCAGGCCATCATGCCTTCGAGAAGCCCTATTAGGGACGGAAGACAGACGTGCAGAGCCGCAGTGTTACGACACGCCCCCAGCACCCAGAGCCACCCGGCCTTCTCACCGCAGGTTGCTGCCCCGACCAGACTCCTTGGAGCGTCCGGGCGGAAGCAGCGTAATTAACCGGTGTCCATGAAGATATGGCGCCGGGAACGAGATTCACGAGCATGTCTTAAATCTATGAGGGAGACCCGGATTAGGCGACAAGTTCCGAGGAGACGTCCAAGGAAGGAGGAGCCGACATCCCATCATCCCGGTTTCGATCAAGGAGCAGACGCCCCTGAATAAGGGACGGATGCCGCCCGCCTTTGGAAAGCGGGACTGCGGGACCACAAGCCGCGCGCCCATCCCCTCGGGTTGACGGGTGCACGCGCGAACGCGTCCTGGCGGAACAGCGTAACCCGACGCACATCTGCACCGAAACAGAAAAATGGTGAACCCGACGTGAATCTCTTCTCCTCGATACGAAGACCGATGGCTTTCAGAGGTGTTGGAAGACCGGCGTGTTGCCCGGCCAAGCATTCAGTCTTACCCGCCAGGGGCTGGGGAAGGGACATCGGGCACTCCGTCTCGCAACGTCGAGGGCCTGGGTTCCCCCCACGGAAGGCGTCGTGGCGCTAATGGTTGGTTGTCGATTCCTTTTTCCTGTCAGTGTTAATGGGTCATTCTCCCTGCTTTCAGAAATCAGGTCGCCCGATCCAGTGCCCGATCGCCACCCGCCCACTGGCGCAGAGGTAGGGGAAACACCGACGCGGCTACTCCGCGCGGTCCCGCCCGTTCCACAGCCGTCCCAGCAGCTGCAATTGCGGGACGACCACGCCCTCTCTCCCCCTCGGAGGTCATCCAGAGAAGGGTGATCAACACCCTGGTGCGGAGATATGAGGAAGAGGGAGTCATCCCCACCCTGGACATGGCTCGCCTAGACCTTGAGGAGGCTGCACCTCGCCACCACCGCCGCCCCCAAGGGCCGCGCAGGGAGGCACCGCTGCCCACCTCAACGTCCAACCGCTTCGGGAGCTTATCCCCGGAGCGCTCTGACAGTTCCCTTCCCTATGCGGATGAGGTGGAAGATGTCCGGGATCACCCTATCCGGGATTCGCTCCAGGGATCTACGGTAAAGGCTCCCGCCAGGCCGCGGCGACACCGCCGCCAGGCCTCTCAAGTCGAAGAGCGGACTCTCCACCTGCCCGCGCCGCTCATCCCGACTCGTTTGTCCCGACGCCAACGTCGGGCACGAGCGGAGGAGGATGCCCACCTTGGGGCCCTAGCAACAGCGGCCGCATTGGCCCAAGCCACTGTTGGCTCCAGTCGCCAGGCCCCTGCGCATCCTGAGCAGGGGAACTTCTGTGCCCGACCTGGATCGAGGCCTCGACCACCCCAAAGGCAGGTTGGGTCGACTCTCTCGGTTGCTGGTACAGGCAGTAGCCACCGCGGACCACCTCGCGGTAGCGCTATTCACCAGTGGGATCTACTCCGTGTGGCCGATCCAGGAGGCATGGGTCATCCCACCTTCCGATCCCGGCCCGGAGTCCTGCCCGGAATCATCTCTCCCCGCGTCCCCTTTGATATCTGTCCCGGTGCCCCTCGCACCTTGGTTTCTAGTCCTCTTGGCCCCAGCACCAGTGCGGCCGGAGGACGCCAGGACAGAGATCAGCCCTGCCCCGAAGAACCACCCAGGGGCAGGAAGGCAAGGCGTCGACGCCGAGGGAAGAATGTTACGGAATTCCGGACAGAGATCCGACCGGTTCGCTTCTCTGATTCATAGGCGGAGTACGATTCGGCGACAGAGCCCTTTCCCCAATCCCGCCAGTCAAGGGCAGGGGTAGGAATGCGGCATGTCAGCCTCGTGCTCCCCGAGAGCGAGATCGATGTGATCCCCGCTTCTCTCCGAAGGTATATCCGGAGTAACGAGGGCCTGGTAGACCCCCAAGGATCAAGCTTGCGGGTGGTACCGGCCCCTCCGGAAGTGCCATCCGTCTCGGTCGGAGAAGCCGGAGACTTTTTCTGGGGACCGACGGTCGAACCACGATCTGGTGCACCCTCGACGAGCACCGATGCTACGGCAGGATGTTCGCTCGCCGGCCTGTCCTATCGTGATGTGGTAGCCAGGGCACCGCCACCCTCAGAGGGCGGCCCGGGATATGGAGGCCAATCGGCCTGTTCGCCGTATTCACCGCCGGCCAGCCCGTCAGCCCGGCGGCCCGCCTCGGCACCACTGCCGGTTCCCCGTCCGTTCCCAGCCATTGAAGAGGACCAAGGAGATCTGGGTCCCGAGTTTGAGTCGTGGAGCTTCTGGACTGTCCATGCAGAGGGCCACTTCCCTGAGAAGTTTTGGCCAGTCGCAGGACCGGGCTTTGATGCACCCGAATCGCTCACCCCGGATGAGTTCGAATGCTTCCGCCGAACTCTCCGGGAGACTCTCTCCTGTCTTCACCGCCTACAAATGCCATAACCCGGGAGTCAAGCGCACCTGGAGGATATTGGTGAGCAGTGCCGTCAAATTGACCTGGCCATGCTCCCCGCGGTTCGGCACCCCGGGTCATTTGGGCACCACGAGGCCCTCCAACAACGATGCGTTGAGTGTTTTCAGGTACTCCGCAAAGTAATAGAGGAAGCCACTCCCCACGTGTATATCCGTGGTTGGGGGAAGTACGCTGCCCTGTGCTTCAGTGTGATTCGCCGACAGCTCGATTCACTGGGCGGCCCTGAGGGTATATCCACAGGGACGGAGACAGTCAATATGGTTAACCTGTCAGGAGAGGGGAACGACTTGGAACTTCTCGACGGGGGCTTCCCCCCCGAAGACAAGCCGTCGTTAGATCCATCGGTGAGAGTTACTCGTCATCAGAGGAACCTCCTGGGGATCCCCGCACCCACTGAAGCACTGACGTTGAGCCGAAATGTCAGCAAAGGAAAAGAGCACAGCGAGGCTATAAAGCCCGCCGACCCATCTGCCTCCATGCAGAGGGTAGAGGAGGATCCCGAGAAGGCTACGCTACGTCAGCAGCTCGCCGAACAGAAGAAGCTGGTTGACCAGCTCCTCGCCGAGCGCGCTGCAGAACGGCGGCCTGACTACGGTGATCCTAGGCCAGGACAGGAGGGGCCGGAACAACTGCTCCTCGACGAGACTCTCCCGGGCAACCGTGATTACGCCGTGTTCGCCGACAGGAGAGAGGCCATTGCCTACGGCAAGAGGGCGCGGTATGTTTCGCTGCACCCTCCCGAGCGGCGTGACTACCTGAGAGACCCCGCTCGGATTCCTCCCGCTGCCCCAAGGGCCGCTCCGCCCGCCATCCCACGAGCTGCCGAGTTCGAAGACCCGACCAACGACCCGATTGAAAGGCCATGCAATGCGCTCGTGGTTAGAGATCCTCGCCAGGACTGGAACCCATGTCCGGATGATCCGATGGCGGCACTCATTGCCCGCTTGGAGGCCTTGGAGACTCGGCAGGTGGCGATCCCACCGGATGGCAAGCCCTACCCAGCATGGGTGGATCACATGCCGGCGCATCCGGGATTCGGGAATCCCACTTTCGCTCCCTTCAACGGGACTGGAGATCCGCCACAGCATTTAGCGCACTTCAACTCGAGGTGCGGGCCTATGTTGGGGACTCCGGCGCAGCAAGAGGCCGCTAAGCTTCGCTGCTTTGTTCAGACACTGGAAGGGCCAGCATTTGTCTGGTACAGCCAGCTCCCCATCGGGTCGGTAACCAGCTGGGAGGACCTCCGTAGACAGTTCCTCTACCAGTTCAGTTCCACGACCCGGAAGACAAGTATCGCAGACCTCTTCAAGTGAAAGCAGAGGCCTGATGAGCGAGTCGCGGACTTCGTCGCCCGATGGAAGGGTCTCACGTATTCCCTTGACATGTCATTGACTCAGGAGCAGTTGCTGACAATGTGCGTCGGGAACATCAAGACCGAGCTGGTCCCTTCCCTGATCACTCAAAATTACCCCGGAGGGTTCGGGGACTTCTCAGACAAAGCTCAACGTCTTGAGGAAGCCCTGCAACAGGCCAGCCAGGTACACCCGCTGCCTCCTATGATTCCTGCAAGGAGAGTCAGCAGGGCTGAGCCCGCTGCTGTTGCCCAGATAGAGGCCCCCAGGCCCTTGGAGCTGCTGCCGGCGAGGCCAGCTCCACAGCCTCACAGGAACCCGCCTCCACGGGCTCAGTTCCCGGCCCAGCAGCGGCAGCCTCCGAACCGGCCGGCCCCTCCGCGTAATGTACCGCCGCAACCCAGGCGAGATAATCAGGGTCCACCTCCTCGGCCGGCCCCTCCAGCCCCTCGTCAAGACCACACTCCCAGGGTCCTGCGACACCTGACTTACTCATTCCACGAGGATCAGGTCCCCGGTTATTTCCGGAGCGCCCTGGAGCAGAGAATTGTGCGACTGCCTGAGTGTTGGAGGCCAGAGGAGGCACATCTTACGAAAAACCCCCGCTACTGCCCCTACCATCGGGCCCTGGGGCACACCATCCAGCGGTGCTATGTGTTTAAGGATTTGCTCCAAGACCAGATTAACAACAATGTAATCAGGTTGGGCCCAGCTCCAGCACAAGTGGCGGGCGTGTTCGTGGGATCAGAGGACGATAGTGGCAGCGAGGACGAATGGCAGCTGGTCTCCAACCGCGGATCCCAGAAGTATAATAACTGGATGGCCCGCAAGACGACCATTCGCGCCCATGGAATCATCCGTGCGCGCTTGAATCAGCCTGAGCCCCTAGAATCTGCGGGTGCTGCTTCGGCATCATCGTCCCAGCCTGCCTCTTCCAAGAGGAGCAAACGGCGGCAGCGCAAGAAGGAAGAGCGCGCCCTGCCGGTTCTGCCACTATCCCGCACTCTCGGCGATTTCATGCCCCCGGAGATGGGGGTCCCTCCTCAGATCTGCCCGGTGATGGATGATTCGTCCGATGATGGTATTGGGTACGCTTCGGTTAACACCGTCGAGCTGGTAAATCCCTTTTCGGTTCCCGACGTTGAAGAACACCAGGTGGACCTCCCTAGTGTCCCCAGTCGTCGCCACCGTCGGAAGAACCGCAGCAGCAGGAGTCGCCGGGGCACAGCCGCTGGTGCCTCCAGCCAGGCCGTGCACGCCACCGAGACTAGGCAGCAGGCTCAAAACCGAGCACAACGTGCGCCGCCCCCCGATTCGGGGATGACGGATTCGCCTCCGCCGCTGTTTGTGGTGTGGGACCAGGCAGAACCGCCTCAGCCGCGTCACGACCAGCTCCGCCCTGCCACGGGTCCATCCCGGCCTCCTGACCCCAGTACGGTGACCATTTCCCGGACTGTAGCCGGTGAACAGCGAGATGCGCCAAGTACCAGTCGGCCGCCGATCCAATCGGCAAGGCCCGTCATGCTTCCAACCGCAGAGCAACCTCCTGCAACCAGGGGCTCGGGCTTGGCCAAAAAGTATGATGTCCTGAAGCACTTGGCCGACATCCCAGCAAGGCTCTCCATCCTTGAGGCTCTGCGCATGTCATCTGAAATGCGCGAGGCACTCGCTGAAGCCCTGAAAAGCCCCCTCCAGTTTGAGACAGAGGTTGCTGCTGCAGAGGCCTTTCACGCCGAAACGATCGAGGACGCCGAATGTCAGGCAGTTATCTCGTTCTCTGGTAAGGATGAAGACCCTCCTATACAGGGACACATTCGTCTGCTGTATGTCACTGGCCAGTTCAATGGCCATGAAGTCCGGCGCTGTCTTGTCGACACGGGGTCCGGGATTAACCTGATTCCAACTCGGACGCTCCGGAGATTGGGGTTGTCTGAGGATGACTTGATCCCCTCCGACCTCAGGATCCAGGGGTACGATCGCACCGAGCAAACCCCGGTCGGCAAGATACGTTTGAAGACCCAGTTCGGTGACTTGGTTGCCAACACCGAATTCATGGTAGTCTCTCAGGACACTGCGTACAACACATTGATGGGCAGGCCATGGCTCCATCTTCACGCGGCGGTTCCCTCGTCATACCACCAATGCCTCAAATACTCCCTTAATGGTCGAGTAGGCGTGCTTCAAGGAGATGCCTCTCCTTTTGCCTCGTTTGAAGCCCGCTATCTGGACGCAGACTATTACAAGAGCAAGGATAAGAAGATCCTGGCAGGTGAGGTTGAGCCTGTCGTTGTTGCAAGTGATCCCTGGGCAAGTCTGGATGACGCTTACGTCCTCCCGATTCAACGGTTGGACGTGGCCATGGTCTCGACGGCCCGCGAGTCTCCTAATGAGATGACTGCGACCACCCGCGCCAGCACCAGTGGCCCAACAGGATCTGGTAGCCCCAATGCAGTTGCCAACGTAGTCTCTCCCGTGGACGATCCCGCCCCGAGTGGAGAGGACGTGGAAGATGCACCCCCAGCCTTTGAGGAGGGCATCCCCGCCACGGTCGATGAGTTAATACAGGTGAACCTTGGAACCGAGGCCGATCCAAGACCCACATTGGTCAGTGCCGCCATGCCCTCTGAGGAGCGGCAGCAGTACGTGGACTTTCTCAGGCAGCACCGTGATGTGTTCGCTTGGGGCTATGACGAGATGCCGGGGCTAGATCCTCAGGTAGCCGTCCACCGCCTTGGTCTCCCGGCGAACCATCGTGGGTTCAAGCAGCCTCCCAGGAAGATGCACCCGTCCCACGGTGCCATGGTTGAGGCCGAAGTTGAAAAGCTTATCAAAGCCAACTTCGTGAGGGAAGTTCAGTACCCCAAATGGCTGGCCAACATTGTGCCGGTCAGGAAGAAGAACGGGCAGATCAGAGTCTTCATCGACTTCCGTGATCTCAACCGCCACTGTCCGAAGGATGATTTTCCCCTTCCAGTGACAGAGCTGTTGATTGATGCCACGGCAGGGTTGCAAGCCCTCTCCTTCATGGATGGATACTCCGGATACAACCAAATTCGGATGGCCCCTGAGGATGAGGAGTTCACTGCCTTCAGGGCCCCCCAAGGTACCTTTTGCTACCGGGTCATGCCCTTCGGCCTGAAGAATGCAGGTGTCACCTATCAACGGGCGATGCACCGCATATTCAAGCCAATCCTCGGCACACTGGTGGAATGCTACGTCGACGACTTGGTTGTCAAATCGCGTCAGCGTCAGGACCATCTCAAGGATCTTGAGAAAGTGTTCAGCTTCCTCCGGTCTCACTGCCTGAAGATGAACCCGTTGAAGTGTGCCTTTGGGGTCACCTCCGAAAAGTTCCTTGGATTTGTGGTAAGATACCGGGGTATTGAGATCGACCCAGAGAAAATCAGGGCGATTAGCCAGATGCCTCCCCCAGGTAACATCCGGGAACTACAAGGGTTCCAAGGCCACTTAGCCTATATACGCCGATTCATCGCGAATCTGGCCGGCAAGTGTAAGCCCTTTTCTCGGCTCATGAAGAAAGGTGCCACCTATGTATGGGATAAAGAGTGTCAGACCGCTTTCGAGGAAATCAAGCAGTACCTGCTTCAACTTCCGGTCCTGATGCCGCCTGTATCCGGGAAGCCGCTGGTCCTCTATGTGACCGCCCTGGAACGGTCCCTGGGTGCCCTTCTCGCCCAGAAGAACAACGAGGGAACGGAGAATAGCCTCTATTACCTCAGTCGCATGCTCCTCGATGCGGAAGTTAGGTATTCCCCCATAGAGAAGAGCTGCCTGGCGCTCGTGTTTGCCGTACAGACATTACGGCACTACTTGCAGCACCATGAGGTACAGTTGGTTTCTCGGGTAGACCCGTTGAAATATATCCTGAGCCGGCCTATGTTGACTGGCCGTCTAGCACGGTGGGCTGTGATTCTCCAGCAGTTCGACATCAGGTATGTGTCTCAGAAGGCCATCAAAGGGCAAGCATTGGCAGACTTTCTGGCAGCTCACCCGACCTCTGCAGATCAGCTGCTGGATCTAGGCTTTCCTGATGAGACCATTCTCTCGGTTGATCGAGCCGATCCATGCTGGCAGATGCACTTTGACGGTGCCTCCCGGAGCCCCACCGGTAGAAGACTCGATAATCCTAAGCTCAACAGAGTGGGCTTGGGTATCGTCTTCATTACCCCGGAGCGAGCCGTGCTTCCATACTCGTTCCTGTTGTCAGAAGGCTGTACCAACAATGAGGCGGAATACCATGCCCTCATCACCGGCCTCGAGTTGGCTCTTGAGATCGACGTGCCCCGTCTGTGCGTGAAAGGGGACTCCGAGCTGGTCGTTAAGCAGATCAATGGCGACTATGTTGTCAGGAAGCCGGAACTTGTGCCATTGTTGGAGTGCACCCTCCTTCTGATGGCCCGGTTCCCTTCTCGGCCAGAAATTGTCCATATTCCCCGGTCGCAGAACGGTCGAGCAGATGTCTTGGCCAGCCTTGCCGCGTCACTTGCGGAGCCTGAACAGGACAACCTGATCGTCCGCATGACGCGCCGCAGGCTCATCGCTCCCGTTATCCCGGAGGAAGATCGTGGCCCGTTGGTAAATAATCTCACCACGGTTGCCCCTATGCCCGGAGCCCCGAGTACCCCAGATATGACAGTCGGATCAGCCCCTGATTGGAGGATGCCTTTGGTTGAGTACCTCCAACATGGCACTCTTCCATCGGATCGGGCCGAGCGTGAGCGAGTTCGACGCCGCGCATCGCAGTTTGTCCTCCAGAGCAGTCCCGGCCTGGAGCAGATCCTCTACAGATGCGGATTCGATGGTGTTCTCCTCCGTTGCCTTCAGGGAGTTGAGATCCCACGAGTCATGCAAGAGGTTCATGCTGGTTCATGTGGCGCCCACCAGACTGGGCCGAAGCTGTCCCACCAGATTCGGAGGTTAGGATACTTCTGGCCCTCCATGATCCATGATTGCATCGAGTATGCCAGGAGGTGCCATGCGTGCCAGGTTCATGCGAACTTTGTGCATCGGCCGCCGGAGCCTCTCCATACCACTAGGTATTCCTGGCCCTTTGCAGTCTGGGGTCTGGACGTTGTGGGACCTTACCCACCGGCGACAGCTCGCCAGTGCCGGTTCATTCTGACCGCTACGGACTTCTTCTCCAAATGGGCAGAGGCGATTCCGCTCAGAGAGGTCAAATCCTGTTCGATCGCTGACTTCGTGACCTCCAACATCATCTATCGATTTGGAGTGCCTCACGCTATCCTCACCGATAACGGAACCAATTTCCGAGCAGCCGAGTTGAAGAAGTTGTACGCCAAGTATAACATTCGCTCGAACCATACATCTCGCTATCATGCGCAGGCGAATGGACAGATCGAGGCGTTTAACAAAACCCTCTCTAACATTCTGCAAAAGATGGTTGGTCAGAACAAGAAGAGTTGGCCGGACAAGCTCCCCAACGCCCTCTGGGCTTATCGGACGACGACTGGCAATTCCACCCAGATGACCCCTTATTCCCTGGTGTATGGAGCTGAGGCCGTCCTGCCCATCGAGATCCAGTTACCGTCCTTGCACACTGCGGTCTACGACCAGCAAGCGCCGGACAGAGTTGCTGAAGCCCGTCTAGTCGAGTTGGAAGCACTGGATGAGAATAGACTTCGCGCTTTGCACAACTTGGAGAGGCATCAAAGCAGAATGGCTCGAGCTTTCAATAAGAAGGTTCGCCTCCGCTCCTTCCTGCAGGGTGATCTAGTGCTAGCCCTAAGAGCACCGATGATCCCCGGCAGGAAGCCGCCCAAGTTGGAGCCCAAGTGGGAGGGACCGTTTGTTGTCCACAAGGTCTATCCCAATGGCGCGTACTCCCTAGCGACTATGGATGGTGAGCGTGTCACTCCTCCCACCAACGCTAGGTTCCTCAAGCAGTACTTTGTCTGAGTGTACCAACGTCCAGCATGACGTTAAACTGCACATTCATCCAGCATGACGTTAAACTGCACATTTGTCCAGCATGACGTTAAACTGCACATTCGTCCCGCATGACGCTAAACTGCATACGTCCAGCATGACGTTAAACTGCACATTTGTCCAGCATGACGTTAAACTGCACATTCGTCCCGCATGACGCTAAACTGCATTCGTCCATCATGACGTTAAACTGCACATTTGTCCAGCATGACGTTAAACTGCACATTCGTCCTGCATGACGCTAAACTGCATACGTCCAGCATGACGTTAAACTGCACATTTGTCCAGCATGACGTTAAACTGCACATTCGTCCCGCATGACGCTAAACTGCATACGTCCTGCACGATGTTAAACTGCATACGTCCAAGCTGCACGACGTTAAACTGCCCAGCGTATCGTCCGCGCTGCAAGACGTTAAACTGCCAAGTGCTCCGTCCAACATGACGTTAAACTGTACATCGTCCTGCATGACGTTAAACTGCCTCTCAAGAACTACGTGCGGCTTGATTCCCATCCTTATGGGATACGTAGGACCGCCTGGACATTCATGTTTCAGGCCCAGCCCCATACTTTGGGAATTTCCATCCCATCTCGGGCCCTTGGTCCAGTTGCCTCTGGGTATGTGGCGTATGGTGTGAGCGCGGGGGATTATGTCCTCATTCACGTCGGTTTTCTCGCCACGCTGTACGCCCCCCACGTTTGGGGATGCCTTCTGCTCCCCCCTGTTTTCTCTCATCGTCCTGCATGACGTTAAACTGCCTCTCAAGAACTACGTGCGGCTTGATGCCCATCCTTATGGGATACGTAGGACCGCCTGGACGCTTGTGTTTCAGGTCCAGCCCTGTCCCTTGGTTGATCACGGGGATCTGCCCTCTTTTGGTTGCTCTCAGGGTGAGTCCTCCGACCCTTTCCGGTGATCTGTTAACATGTTTTGGGTACTTCGGTCTATGACTCGTAGTGTCAGATTCAATCCTGACAAGTCCTGTGTTGCTTGTCAGGCCTCGCGCTTCCTCTTGTTCGAGCCTTCACTCAAAGGGATCCTCGTTAGCGGTTTGGGTACGATGCCTCAGTGCTCTCCTACCGCTCCGGGTCGATTTACCGGCGGGTCTTGGGCCGCAAATCGATATGAATCCTGCGATTGAGCGGTCGATGCTCGTTTGCTTTCCCCGTCTTAGGCTGACGCGATCGGATGTTGTGTTGCGAATGCGTCAGCAACATCCTTGATCGCCATGTCAGCTCTTTCAGGCTCTGAACATTGGTTGCGCAGTCCTCGTCACACTCCGCCTTTGTGCGTTGTAGTGGAATCTTGACACTCTTTTCATACTGACCTTCAGTACACCTCTACACGTTAGGCAGACTAACCAAGGTAATGATGTCGTTCGAGGCTCCCATGATTTTAGCACCAAGGATATATGCGGATATCCTCCCTAAGGGCCATGCGTAGCTGGACCCTCGTCCCCATAAGGAGGAAGGAGTCGCCTGAACAATCGCGTTCTGGGCCCAGTATATCTGGAGGCTAGCATCTCTGCCCCTCGAGTGATGGACATACGCAGGCCCCTATCCCAAGACTCTTCTCCTGGGATCGTGCGTGACCGCAAGGCTGGGTATGCTCCCACCTCCGCCGTGTCCGCCGTACCGCGATAAGCGGATTCCTCCATGGTCCGAACCACACGACCTTAAACTGTGTTGTCTGGTCCTACCACACGACCGTAAACTGTGATCGTCTTGGCCGCCCGACGAGAAACGGCACTGCATCGTGATGTTCCCCTCATGGGGCACTCATGTTGGGCGCTGGTTAATAACCACGCCATTCATCAATGCCTTCCGTGGCTTGATTATTGTGGCGACGCCAGAGATTTCTCAATCACAGGCATGTCGCCGCACAAAGAAAAACCATTCATCTTTAAGGACAAACAAGAAATATCAAATGCCGCTCCTTCTGTGTGCGAGGGTCAGACCCGCACTCTTCCCCGCGCTGGTGCCCGATTGTGTTGCGCCGCGCTTCAAGAACTACGTGTGGCTTGATTCCCATCCTTATGGGATACGTAGGAACGCCCGGATGTTTGAAACTTCGGGTCCAGCCCCCCACCTCTTAGAGATTCCCCCTTCTCTGGGGAATCCGCCGCCTTCAGGTCACCCTCAAGGCGTGTTCCCCGACCCCTTGCAGTGGTCCACTGGTGTCAAGAGTACTCTGGTCTATTGTCAGGAGGGTCAGGATCCGCTCGGTCAGGTTTCCTTCACTTTTCAGGCTTCGTGCTCCCTTTCATTCGGACCCATCGTCTACGCCCTGGGTGGAGCCCCCGTGAACGGTTCGGACACAATGCCTCAGTGCTCTCCCACCGACTCGGGCCGGTACCCCCAATGGCCTTGGGCAGCAAATCGATATGAATCCTGCGATTGAGCGGTCGATGCTCGTTTGCTGCCTCATTCCACCAACGGTTAGTGCGATATTGATGCTGCTTTTCCGCCACGGTCGGCAGTACTCCCATATCGTCACTCCGGTGCCCCCAGTCCTTGAGTGAATGGCCGCATGATTCACATTTCCCACCTCTCATTCTGACCAGGCGAAACCTCGACACTCTTGACACTATCCCTCAGTGCATCTTCGCATACCCAGGGGATGGGACCACGATGCGGCGTACTTTGAGGTCCTTATGGTCCGAGCTCTAAGACCTTAAACTAAGATCTCTCTTTATGGTCCGAGCTCTAAGACCTTAAACTAAGATCTCTCCTTATGGTCCGAGCTCTAAGACCTTAAACTAAGATCTCTCTTTATGGTCCGAGCTCTAAGACCTTAAACTAAGATCTCTCTTTATGGTCCGAGCTCTAAGACCTTAAACTAAGATCTCCCTTTATGGTCCGAGCTCTAAGACCTTAAACTAAGATCTCCCCTAAACGGGATTCTACGTCCTGCATGACGTTAAACTGCACTCTCAGAACTACGTGTGGCTTGATCTCCAGCCTGATGGAGTACGTAGGAACGCCCGGGCATCTCAACTCGGGTCCAGCCTCAGGGATCATTAAGTCCCGCCCCTCCTCGTCGCCGGCCGTCTGGCCTGGCTTCTGGTAGAATGGTGCAGTTGTGATATTCTCCCCGATTCAGCTCGGGATGCCCCACTGCAATGGTGGGAAGCGACAGTTTCCTCGTCAAAGAGGTGCTGTATGAGAATTGGGGTGATTCACGACCAGATTAGTGCATCCGCCTAATACGCTTTCCCCACGGTGGCGCAATTTTGAGAGCGTTGGATTCTGTCCGAACAATCGTCACTTCACCCCACGCTTCGCATGCCCTGTTGATCTGGATTTCCACCCTTGTGTCTGAAGGAACCCCAAGGCGGTATTCATGATGACATGTGGTCCGCCTCCTGCAATATGAATGATGACCTTCGGTCCGTCTATTGCAGTTGTTATGGTCGATCCACTGTCCGCCTACCGTCTTGGGCATTTCCTGGAAGGCCGACCGTTGTGGATGTCTGGATTCGGGACACGCGATTCAACCTTTCTCATTTCCCTATGTTCGGATAAAATCTCAACGCCCCTAGCATTGTCCCGCTCGTGTGTTGGAACAAGTTGGGGGGATAATACACTGATTAGGCTTGAGGTCTCCTTCCCTAGGAATGACCTCCCTCTTTTCTCCAGCAATCCAGGCCCAACTATGGATGCCTGATGCTTGGTTAACGCTCCCGCTAGACAACGAATTGTGGTTGAGCATGTTAAGCCAAAAGATGCAGATAAATATATTGATTCATACAAATGGATCAAAGTAGCGGAAGCAAATGTTCTGGGAGTGGCAAAACAAATCCCCTAGGGATTAGCGTGCTGAATGAGTCTCTCTAACGCCGCTACCCTTTGGCTGGCGGCCTCCAGG
The DNA here is from genome assembly GCA_963277665.1 of Viscum album. Lineage (NCBI taxonomy): Eukaryota > Viridiplantae > Streptophyta > Magnoliopsida > Santalales > Viscaceae > Viscum > Viscum album. Next base: position 348,043,977 of record OY728141.1, read on the forward strand.
GCTGCTTCTCGCTCTCTGCGTGCCCTCTCCTCGTCGGCGGTCGCAGCACGCAGTTCGTCGATTCTGGCCTGTGCACGCTCCCGCTCGACCTGAATTGTGACCATCTGTTGGCCCGCCTCCGTCAGCTGTACCTGGGCGTCAACCAGCTGGGCTGCTAGTCGCTCCACAAGCTCGGTACACGTTGCGACGAAGGCCTCCTTCTCTGCCGCCTGCCCTTCGAGACGCCGGACTTCCTGCTCCGCCGCGAGGAGCGCCCGCGTGCTCTCCGACATGTCCCGACTTTGTGTGACGTCGGCACGCCGGCAGCTCTCGCGCATCTTTTCGGCCATGAAATCACGGACCGTCAGATGGAGGCGTTGAGCATCAGCTCCCCCGGCACACAGGAAGCGCAGCCAGGTTTGAAGTGATCCCATGCGCCCCAGCCACTCCGATGAGTCTCGCTTGAGGAAGCGCTGGATGCACTTCCACCCCCTGCGGCGCGTTATCCGGCTCTCCTCGACCGCCTCCGCGTCCGAGTCGTCCATCTCCTCGGGTTCGGCAGGCCGGTAGGCAGGGAAGGCAGCCAGCAGGTCTGCTGCAGGGTCCGCCCCTGGAAGGTCCTCATGAGGGATAGGTTCCCCAACATCCGGGCGAACTTCTTCTCTCTCCCCAGCGGCGCTGACACCCTCGTCAGCCCCCGACCTCTCTCCGATGTCAGCACCGCCGGCGTCCGCAGCCCCCTGATCAGCAGTTGGTGGGGCCGGCTCGGTTTGGGAAGTCTGTTCCGGAGCAGGCGGCATGTCCACCACTGGTCCACTCGTAGATGGCCCGGGTTCGGCAACCTGATGAGCCTCCAATGTTGAGATCACTGCGCGGGGCATGCCATGGTTAGTCACGGATCGTCAACGGAAGGCACCAGCAGTAAAGTAAGGAGACTTACGGGAGGTCAGAGCGTCATCTTCCGCTATCCCGGCCGCCGCAGGAACTGTTGCAGCAGGGGGCCCTTCCGCGCTTGTCAAATCGATGATGGGTGCCTGGCCCCCGCCTTGTCCTGCTGGCGCCCCTCCTACTCCCGCTGAGGACGCCTGACCAACATCCGTGCGCTCCTGAGAAAGATGGAGAAATGGGTTAGAAGCTGCATAAGAGAATGGATGAAGCAGATTGAGTAGGGATAGAAGCGGACCTCGAGGAGCTCAGTGACATCAACGTCGTCAGATATGGCCACCTCGCCGCTCTCCCGCGGACTCCCCTGATGGGATCTTCCCTCGGAGCCTTCATCCTCCCCCATTTCCTCCTCTTCCTCGGAGTCGTTGCTACTGTCGTCTTCTTCCGGCGGCATCTGTTCTGGAGCGGGCTCTAGACCGAGCATCACCTTCACCAGAAGGGATGGCTCCGCGCGCTGACCACGTTGGCGCGCGTAATCGTCCATGGCCGTCAGATACGCATACTGCCGGTTGAAGTCCACCCTGTCGGCAATGTGGAGGCGCCCGACCTCTGGCAGATGGATTCCTTCTCTGAGAATCTTTCTCCAGATGGCGTCGGTCCCCAGTGACTGCCGCAGGGTCATCCAGGCCGACCACAACGCCGGGAAGACTGCATCGTGGGAGGGTTCGAGCAGACGTCTCACCTGCTTCCTGGGCCGCTCTTCGACCACCACGTGTGCCCCCTCTCTGGGCGCCGAGGTCGTAGCGGCAGCTCGCGATGTGCCCGCCGCCGAAGTCCCTGCCCGCGCCGGCTCCGCTGCTTGGCGCGCCTCCGTTCTCCCCCGTGTGGCGGCGCCTCGCCTCCTCCCTTGACGCCCGGTCTCCGCACGGGTAACCTCGAGCGGCCGAACTGGCTTCCGTAGAAGCCCCTCGGGGTACGCGATGGCCCAGTGTTCGGCATACTCGGTTGCCAAGCCTGCATCAACCCCGGTAGGAGGGAGAGTGATGACGTCGCCAGAGCCGAAAGCGGCAAACATCAGCCACATCTGGCGAAGGACGCAAGGGTTCGTCTCCTCTCGGACGGCAGTGAATACCCTCTTCGGCATCCGCTGAAGGTACCCGAACTGCCTGGCGAACCGGGCTGGCACGTAAGGCTCGCAGATCACCTTCCCGTCGATCTGAGCCACGAGCACCCCGCCCCGCATGTTCAGGAAGTATTCATGCTGCTCCAGCGGACCCTGCCCGTTGTCGATCATTTGGCCAACGGGAGTGGGGAACGGACTGAAGTTGATATTGGCATGATTGCCAATCCGAATCCTCACGCCCTCCTCACTTAGGGTCATCGGAGCGACCCCCGCGATGTTCAGCAGGGAGGGTCGCAGGCCGTTGCCCGGAGGAATGATGGCGTTCGGAAACGTGTACCCACCGAGGTGAGCAGCCACCCAGCCGTGGAAGAACTGAAAGGGCCCACAGATCCTTTGTGGCGACCCCCCTCGTGAGATGCGTCCCAGGATGGCATACAGCCTCGCCAGCACTGGGACCCCGAGGTTGTATCTTTTGTTGGCGGCCATAGCGCCCGCCACCGCCAGTGTCGCCGGGCGAACGCCCATTCTCGCATCCCGCACTGGCAGGAGCCACCCACTCAGAAAGGCGGCCAGGAACGCCGCGTACCGGACATTTGGGTCCCGGGCCTCGATGACGCGGTACCCCCATGAGCGGTAGTCGCCCGTCTCCAGGACCCGCCAGTACGACCCGTTCCGGCTCCTCTGAGCTGCGGTCGGGCACCGCTTCCCCCTGCCTGGCATCTTGACCGCCGGATCATGCTCCAAGAACTGGCCGAACCACTCCTTGTAGGCTATTTCCTTCTGGAAGTCCTTGATCCTGAGCCGCTGCGTAGCTAGGTCAAGCAGATGCCAGGTCAGAATGGGAGTCCGTGACCTGTCCTCCCAGATGTTCTTCGGTGGCAGGAACTCATCGTATTGGTAGCCCTCCAGCGGGATACCTCCGATGCAGTGGATGTCCCAGAGACCGATGCTGACCTCCCCATGGTGAAGATGGAAGGTGTTGGTATCCGGAGACCAGCGGGTGAACAGCTCCGGCCCGAGCTCGGACTGCTGGTAGAAGTGGAACTGCGACGTCCACACCGCCTCAAACAGGCCGATGTACCGCAGCTCCTCTGCGAAGTGATCGCAGGTGTGGCGTACCCAGAACGCCCAGGCCCACTCGCTGGTGAAATTGCCCCCAGACCGCAAGTCCCAGTCCTTCAGCCAGCCCTTGGTGTCGTCAGTGACACTCTGGCGATATGTGCTCGAGTAGAGGGCTGGAGAATTCTCCGCAGTAGGCTCACCCCCGTCAATGGTTCGCGTCCTCGGGTTCAGGACATAGACGTCCAAGTGCCTGGTCTCCCTGGCAGGATGCCCATTGTTGGTGATGTTATAGCGGGGAAGCTCGTCCTCCCGAGTCACCCAGGTCCGTGGCGCATCAACCTCGAACCCTGGCACCGAAACCTCATCTAGGATGCCGAAGTTCCAGAGTGGCAGGTTGTCCGACAGTGGATATGTCTTCTGGGCCGGCGTCAGCAAGTCGAACAAGGATTGATTGTTGGAAACAATCTCCTTGGCTCCGTAAACCCCCTCGTTCGTCGCCATCTCAGCTCTGCGAGTGGCGGCATCCCCCTCATTTCCTTGATGCGCGGCCATCTCAGAAGTTTCGGGAGTCGTGCGGGTTAAGGGATGAAGCGTGCGGGATCGGACGAGGCTGGTAGAGAAGTTTGAAGGTGGGCGCGCAATCCAAGTGGACGGCGTGCAATTGGGAAGAATGTCGCGCAAAGTTCCGGGTTTTCGCGCAAAGACAGGCGAATTCCGGATGGTTTTGCGCGCCGATCGGGCGAATTTCGCGACCGGAAAAGGCAATTTCGCGCACGAGAGCGTTGAAGCTTATCGCGCGGAAGGCCTGTGTACGGAACGCGGAACCCTGGACCCCTATTTATAGGCGAGGCCGGGATTCCGCGCCGCGTGGAATGTTCGATTGCGTGACCGCGGCTGCAAATTGCGCGCCCGGTGCCCCTTTTTGCGCGCCTAAGTCCCGCGCAGCCCAGGACTTCGGCATTCCAGCGTCTCCCTCGGAACCCGATCGTTGCGACCTCTCGCCGATCAGATTCCGAGGGGGGGCTTTTGTAGACGCCGGAAAAGTCCGTTGTTCCCAAACGAAGCTCCGGATGCGGAAAGCGAAGTGATATTTGGAGTCAGAGGCAGGTTCCGGAGGGCCCGGAGGACTTGCGCGAAATTTCAGAGGCCCGCGCGCAAAGTTGAGTCGCGGCGCGCAATCCTCCCGGGATGCGCGCAATGCGCTGGGCCGGCGCGCTATTTTGCGCGCCCATGGCCTGCACGGCTCCCTTGCGCGCCGGGTCCTGATTCCGCGCCCGCGAAGGGAATTCCGCGCCCGAGACCGAATTCCGCGCTCGGGGTTGCCTATAAATATAAGGCGACCCCCGACATTTTGAAGGTTGCCAGAATCCGAAGCGTCGCTCGTTCGCGCAATCCAACCCCTTCCGCGCGCAATGCCGATCTTCAGGTAACCTCCTTTCTTTCGCGCAATAGAGCCTTGGGGTTCGCCTTCGCGCGCAATCCCCTTGGCTCCTTTCCTTTGAATAATCCTTAACCCGAAGGCCTTTGCGCGCAAAAGAAGCCTCTTGCGCGCAATTGCCCCGGGTGCGCGCAATCCAACCCGATTGCGCGCACCCCCCATCTTCAAAGTGGCCATTCGTTAGAGAATGAGCCGTTGCCCCCGCGAGCTGTCCGAAGCCCGGTGCGCACAATCTCAATCATCCGCGCGCAAAGGGCTGGCCCAATTGCGCGCCAGCCCGCCGTTTTGCGCGCCGACCTGCTGTTTTGCGCCCAAAGCTCCTCTTTTGCGTGCAATCCGCCAGGGTCGCCCCCCTTGACCCCATGAGGGTACCCGCCCGTGTGGCGCCCGATGATTTTCATCCTGGGTGCCCGCACCGTGCGTTGTCTTTCCGTGCGACCCTCCAGGCTTGCGCGAAGTGACACGGACCCATCGGCGGCCACCGACGTCCTGCACGACGTTAAACTGCATACGTCCAAGCTGCACGACGTTAAACTGCCTAGCATATCGTCCGCGCTGCAAGACGTTAAACTGCCAAGTGTTTTGTCCAACATGACGTTAAACTTTACCACGTCCGCGCTGTAAGACGTTAAACTGCCAAGCACCTTCGTCCTCAACACACGACGTTAAACTGTACTTCGTCCGGCAAGACGTTAAACCGTCCGCTTCGTCCTCAACACACGACGTTAAACTGTACTTCGTCCGGCAAGACGTTAAACCGTGCGCATCACCCGATCCTGTGCCTCGCACGCAGGGTCCCCCCCAGTTTGGATGTGGCCCCCACCCGCTCGTCTCTGCAGGGATGTCGGGATTGCCCCTCTTTAGGGACGATTTAATGGGAGCGGCTTTTCCCTACGGGGGTAGGGTATTACAAACCCCTAGTTTCTTGTGGGGGGATGCACATGTGTATCTCCATTGCGCTCCCCCACCGCCGAAGATAGTAGAGGGTGTGACTGGGATCGAGGTGTCTCCTACTTTCGGTCCAAGTCCCTTCCAACTGAGTTTTGCCGCTTCCGGGCTGCCTCAAGTGCGTAAGTCCTGACAGAATGAACTACGTGGACTTTGATCCCTGTCTTCTAAACAGGGTACGTAGGAAGCCTCCCTGAGGTTCAAGCCCACCACCTGGTCGTCCCGGTCGTATTCACGTCGGTTCATCCATCAGTGGACCCCTCCAGGGTTCACGCTTGCGTCGATTCACCTATGAATCCGCCCCTGTGGGAGACTGCCCGTGTGTATCTCCACTGTGCCTCCCCACAGCCCCTTTTTCCATTTCTCCTTTCATCGTCCAGCATGACGTGAAACTGTGATCCACCCGGCCGTTCCATCCCCCTCTGTGCGAGGTGGTTCGGTTCAATCCTCCGCCCGGCGGCCTCGACCCCTTCGTGAGTCGGCTTGCCGACGTCCAGCATGACGTTAAACTGTATACCCGAACTACGTTGACTTTGATCCGCGCTAACGCGCGGTACGTAGGAAGCCCCTACGGGGTCCAAGCTCTTCACTCCATCATCCATCCTGATCCTTACCCGGGCCGCCACATCCCGGTGGGGTCATGCCACTTCACTCCACTCCATATCACTTGGGAAGCCGCCCATGCGCTGGCCCCAGCGTCGGAGGTTCCCCGCAAGGGGTTCTGTCATCTGATCCACTCTTCGTGTTGATCAGTCCGATGCCGTCCCCGCTGGACGTTAAACTCGCGGCATACCCCGTGTTAAACATGGGAAGCTGAGGAAAACCTCAGGAGACACAGTTCCCCGCACCCAGTGCGGGATGCCTCAGGCCATCATGCCTTCGAGAAGCCCTATTAGGGACGGAAGACAGACGTGCAGAGCCGCAGTGTTACGACACGCCCCCAGCACCCAGAGCCACCCGGCCTTCTCACCGCAGGTTGCTGCCCCGACCAGACTCCTTGGATCGTCCGGGCGGAAGCAGCGTAATTAACAGGTGTCCATGAAGATATGGCGCCAGGAACGAGATTCACGAGCATGTCTTAAATATATGAGGGAGACCCGGATTAGGCGACAAGTTCCGAGGAGACGTCCAAGGAAGGAGGAGCCGACATCCCATCATCCCGGTTTCGATCAAGGAGCAGACGCCCCTGAATAAGGGACGGATGCCGCCCGCCTTTGGAAAGCGGGACTGCGGGACCACAAGCCGCGCGCCCATCCCCTCGGGTTGACGGGTGCACGCGCGAACGCGTCCGGGCGGAACAGCGTAACCCGACGCACATCCGCACCGAAACAGCCATCAATGCAAGAATTTATTTCATTGATCTCTAAACCCATAATGAAAAATATCTTATTCTCTTTATAATTTGAATTTGGATTAGTGTTTCCTCTAGGAAGTTTATCTTTCAATAACTATATTAATTCTATAAAACTCATGTCACTACATGTATTTTTCAACTTCAAGTTTATCAATCATAACACTAGTGATAAAACAATAAATTCTATACAACCAAGATATAATGTTTCCATAATCACAATATAGAATGTCAATTTTCTATTTCTTAAAAATTACCTTTACTACAATACAAGGCATCATATCTTCAATTTGATCTGGCATGTCATTTTAAAATAATTATAATCAATATATCAGGAATTATACCCAGTTCCACAGTTCCAAATTTTTTTCTATCTCAGATAAAACTATGACAAATTACATGATGATTTTTCTCTCATATTTTCAACTTCTTAACAGTTAAACATTTCAATATTATGTAAAATATGCCATTTTTTGGAACATTTCTTTTCGAAAAATCCAAAATTGAGTTGACACCTTCCTCAATTTTAACACATGTTTAGAGAGAATTAATCCAACCTAGCCTTAAATTTATCAATAAAAATATAATAAAATGAAGACAATTTATTATATTTTTATATTTAATTTCAAATTTATATTGATAAAAAACCAAAAATTACCATAAAATAATTCATAAAAAAAAATGCAACATATTTTAAAAAAATATAACTTTGAAAAAATTTAAATATAATTATTTAATAATAAAATTGAAAACTATAGTCAACAAAACCATTAATAAATTAAAAACTCCTAATGTGTTTGAATAATTGGAACTTATAATACAAACAGTGAAGATAATGTGACATAAAAAGTACAATTGAACCATAAATACATATTAAAATAACATATATGCATACAAAATAATGAAATAAGAATATACTATAGATTGATATTGAAACTGGGATGATTGATAAGGTGAAACCAATAAGAAAAAGGAATAAGTGGCATCCAATGATAGGGGACAATGGATGATGATGGTGGATGTGAACTAAAAACTAAATAGATCTAAATGGAAGATATGATTTGATAATAAAAATTAAAATAACATGGATGATTATAAAATTGAAACAATAAAATTACTATAAACTGATATCAGAAATGACATGATTAAGTAGGTGACAAAAATAGGAATAAGGCATAAGTGGTGACCAAAAGTGGATGAAAATGGATGGTGGTGGTGTCTGCCAACACAAGAATAAGTAACATGAATGAAACATTAAAACCAAAAATAAAAATGATAATACCTCAGACTCATGTAAAATATAAATAATAAACCAAAACAGTAATTTGAAATTGTAATTGGAATGATTTAAAATGAGACACCAAAAGGGATAAGGCACAAGCGATGACAGAAAAAGGATGGTTGTTAATAATGGTGTTGGATTCCCAATGGAATATATTTAAGGCCATATATCAAATAATGATAATATTTAAGGCCACCGATCAAATAATGATGTCATTTGAGGCCAAATATCAAAGATGGAATGTTTAGGGTTCTCTTCCTGAGAGATAACCAAAGGCCATCATGCAAAAAAATGAAATAAAAATGAATTCTATCAACCCCACATTAAAATTAAAAATTATTTTCACATTATTTATTTAATAACTAACACGGAAAATATTTTTTATGGTTTTTTGATAAATATTTTCAAAAATAAGGGTCTTCACATCTGTTATTGAAAAAAATGTAAACATTTCTAGTGTTTTATTTTTGATGTATGTTATTTAATAACCAATGTATAAAAATCACTATACTTATATAAGTTATTGAATAAATGATGTGAAATATATTTCCATTTTATTGACCACATAGTTTATTGAATAACCAACTTGGTAAATCAATTTTCTATGTTTTTTATGGATAACTGAAATTAAAAAATGTGTGAGGGTAAATCATCTTTCTATTATTTCATGGTCAACCACATAAGGACGTTTCACAAAAAATCAAGTAATTTCATGCAGGATACCATTATTTGGATACATTACATGATGTGTTTTGACCACCACTTGGCATGGGGTTCGATAGGGTGCCTATGACATTTTTCTTGAGTACACATCAGGTAACCGCACATGGTCTCAACCTATAAGAATCATGATTTCCATGTTGAAAATGTATGTAGATAAATATTAATAAAATATGTGTAATAAATACAAGTCTAGGTATAAAAAACAAGTACATGATGTATAGTTGACTTCACATGCCACAAAATGTATAATAACCTATATGGAAGGCACACCATGTCCCTTGGTATGTAGTGTGTTCCAGCACATAGAGAAATAAACTAATGGAATAAAAAATACATAGCATTTATCTTGATGAATTTCTTTGTGATAGGGTTCCCCAAATTTATTACATTAACTATATTTTATAAAGTCATGATATGATAAATAGAAGATCAATTAAATATTTATTTAAAATTATATATATACATGATGTGTATGGTCATCATTTATTCTCTCTACATCATGTACAATACAAGTAGTATGCTATGTGTATATTCAAGGTGTTCCATGTTGGAAAACATGTTGTGAATACTACATGATTTCACTCATAGAATAATAAATCATGTATATCCTGACTCACCATGTAGGTAAACATTCCATTTAATTACATTGTACATGAAAAATATCATACTACTAAAAATCTGTCCCCATTTGAGAAATAACATACACAATATAGAAAAATGGGTCAACAATATGTTTCCACTAATAAATGGCATGTTAAATTTTATATAGTATTTTAAAATGAGCAGATTGTACACAATATTTTGAATATTAGTACTCCCCATATATGAATTTACTATTAATTAAATATAATTGTCTGTGTAATTTAAAATTGTATAGGATATGAAGATAAATGATTTTGTTAGTATAAAATCTATAATAAAATAATTATTTAATAAATAATATAATTAATTTATTAATTAAGTACTTTTACCTTAATAAATAATTTATGTAAATGAATTATTTCTATTTTAATATTCTTATTCTATGCATGAGTGAGTGATCATGAGTTTGGATGACCTATTTATGTATTGGGATTCTTTTAATTAAAATATTTTTTTGTTGTTTCAGTAATTATAATTATATTATATTGATTATCTATATATAATTACATCCTCATTATTATCTATATGAATTCATGATCTAGTGTTATTTTATGAATCCCCAACAACATATTCTCCTTATAAGAATGTGAGTGAAAATATATACAATAAATAAATCCTTGGTGAGTGAAGATCCTATAAAATGAAGTTGTAGTGAAACAAAAAAAGGGATATACATAGGTCAGATATGGAATGATGAAATTTAAACAAATTCTAACATAAATATTTATTCCCCTACAGTAAAAGGTTAATTCACCATCCTTTTGATAAATAAAATAGTAGTATTATGTTATGATCATGAAAAATATTTTTATTCCATTTCAAAACTTCATTTGGTAAGTTAATTTTTTATGAAATGTTAAATAAGAGGATATAATCTAATCGAATTGATATCATGCAATATGGAATAAAATTAAATTATTATGCATGGATTATTTTATCATGTCATTGTTGATTAATTATATAAAATCCACATAATATTAAAATGCATGCAAAAAATGATAAAATAATGAATATTTATATATGTGATAAAAATAGAAAAAAGAAAATGTTATCTTATCTTATCCGTCAATTAAATGGGTTAAAATGGAACCATAGTTCATTGTTGTTTTTTGGATAAAGGAATGGAAATTTCAATTATTAAATAGTTTTAACTAATGTTTTTTAACCTAGATAAAATCAAGGCATGTATTCTTAATAAATAAATAATCTTACTAGGAGGTATTTGTTGGGGATATTTAAGAATAAAATTTTATTAATGGAAATTACACTCAATGATTAATGGAGATATGAATTAATTCAATTGTAATTTCATAAAAAATAGATACATATAACTAATTTATCATTACTTAATATTTATTATAAGAATGGAAATATTGCTTTTTTCAAACAAAAAGTAATCATGATAGGTTATTTTGAATACAATTGTGGGGGATATTAATATTTTATAATGTAGTGGGAGAATAATAAATAGTTTTTATGTAACATTTTATAAGTTAAAATAATATACAAAGACCTAATTTTCATTATTACAGAAATTGGAAACTAATATTAATTAGAAATTATCTATTTGATCAATATGAGAGACATATAATTTATTCATTAGTTTGAAATTAGAGGAGTTCTGTAGAAAAATTTTCATCTTACTTCCTTGGAAGTGGGAATTCTACCTAATGGAGTCCCATATAAGAGAGAAAGAGCCTTCTATGGTGGTCATTGAGGAGGAACACATCGTATTCGAGAAAAAAAAATGAAAATTAATTGAATGTTTATTTCCTATTGTTATTATCCATTTCAAGTTTAATTTAAAATCATCACTAGTAAGTTGAGTCATATTATATGTTTTCACATCTCTATGATCTTTATTAGAAGAAAAATATATAGGAATGGTATGAAATATACATGAAAATTTCCTTATCCATTATTGGAGGTAGTGTTTCATATGAAACTAATGTTTTTAATATGATTGTATATATTGAGAATATAGATTTATTAGGGTTTAAGATAAATGATATGTTTAACACTAAATTCATGTTTTTTTCACTTCCTCAGAGAGTATCTTAGTATATTATGAATAATAATTTGAATAATATTGAGTTGTCCCTCCCAAAATTCCTTACACTAATTCCCTAGGAGAATAAGGACACTAAGCATGAAAAAACTAAATTTTTTGTGCTATAATAGATGAAGGGATAGGTAAATATCTTTAATATTAATTCCATGTCTAAAGATTCTTCACACCACACAATGAAGAGGAAACATGTCTTGATCTAGGGTAAAGGAAACATACATAATTTTTTATAAGTGGAAAGTGGGGCCTGTGGATTAAAATCTCTATCACAGTGATGAAATTCTAGGAACAAATAAGTGTATATGTTAATGAATATATCCTCTCCATTTATTCCAGTTGGGTGTTAGATTATAAATTTTCAAATGTATATTTATATTCAAATATAATATTAATGTATATTTATGAAGGTTTTAAGAGGTGAGGTGTATTTTCGTGAGGATAATTGATCAAGAATGGACGCATAGTCTTTAAGATACTACCACCTCTCTTTTCAGTCATGAATGATTCTAGAATTGGGAGAATTATAATAATGTTTCCATTGTTAACAATAATATTACATTTTTTTCCTGTTTATACATGGATGGATTTGTATTCATGTTTGGAAATATGATATTCTCCCTTTATAAAATTACAATTTTATGGTGTGGAACATATTAGTAACGGAACTTATGCACATAAATATATAAATCGTGTATTGGAAATTCATAGAAATTTAATTTTGAATGAATCATATCACACCTAGATGTGGCATCACTATGTTATATATGTATATAAGAATCCCTTGATAATGCTATTTAGAGATGATTTTATTATAATTTTTAACAAAAACCATTTGGTATGTGTAAAATTTCTTGTAATCCAAGATGAAAAACATCATTTTAGTGAAATCAATTAAATATAGAAAAATTATATTGAATTTCAATCACATTTCATACCTGAGATATTCTTCTAATAAATGATCATATTTTTATTAATAAAGTTGTGTTGAATATCAAGGGTATATATTTACTATGTATTATATAACTAATAATGAAAATGGATAAAAATGAATAATGTATGCCCAAAATATATGTTTTTATCTCATATTCTCTAAATAACACCACTATTATTAAAATTGTGTAAAATTATGAAAAATAATATAGACCACAAAATAAAAAAACTTAATAAACAAAAAATGAGAGTTAATATTTATAGTATTGGTTTGAATGAATTTATTGGAAGTAAATATCATTATTATATGACTGTTGGTAATTATTATCATTGGGATTTATGAAATTTGGTTGTCTTTTCTAAAGATAATTATGACCATTGTGCATTATGGTAATTGGTAATGCAGATGTTAAAAATAACCATAAATGTTATTATATATTAGGTTAAATTTTGAGAGTTAATTTATGAATAATAGAGAAATTTTGGAATGAAATTGTAATAAATTTTTTTATATATCCCATTTATCTAGATTTTGTAATTCTGTATCTTCACTCAGATACTCACTTGATCATGCCTAATAACATCTTCATTAATTGATGTTCGAGCAAAATAATCAATGGGAGAAGTTCATGTTCGTAAAAATCACTATGAGATGAATGTGTCTTGAAAAAACAAATTATATTACTTCCATTTTATAGCCTACCCATAATGATTATACTAGTATTAAAATGGATATTTTATCAACGAGTTTGGAAGTATTAATGTGTAAATTTCTTTTATAATTGAAATAGTGTTTATTGTGAGAACATATTTTTATAAAACATTTCAAACTTATATAATAATAATTAAAAATGTAAATAAGTTGATAATAAATTTGATAAAATGGATTGAATATTTAGAATTAGGACATTAATACTAATAAATGGTTAAAATAACATTTTAAAAAAAATAGTAAAACAAGCTAAAAATGTTGAAATATATTTAAATACACTAAATATGACATCATATATTTGTAAGGATGACTCTACTAAACCAAAATAATTCTATTAAACTAATTTTTAAATAAACATTATGTTAGAGTGTTATGGTAGGTAATGAGGCACTATGGGGTCTAGTGTATCATGAATGATAGAGGATCCATAAAATAATATATAATTTATTTCATGAAATTACAATCTAAACACATAATAATTCAAACCCACTATTTAAATATATATCATATAAAATTTGAGTATACATCTATATAACTCCCTCTTAAGGTCTCTCTTTTATCACTCTCTTCAGTAGTGATGATTTTGTTTTGTTTGAAGTGTATGAAATAAGATAAGAAGCACAAGAGAGGTAAGGGTTCTATTTTATCCTATTTATTTCCCATTTTAATTTAATTTGTTTTAATATCCACTTTAGATACTTCCATAATCATTTAATTATCACCGCATAGATCTATTATCAATGTTTCAAAATTCAAACCCCACTAATATTTCCCTTTCTTTATCTGTTACCATGCCTAAGGGTTCTTAGTCCCTTCTTATTCTTTATTTGTGTAATACTTTTCAAATCATTTTAATGTAATATGATATTATATGTCATTTAATTTTATTCTCAAATTATTAAAAATAAAATATCATTATTCTCTCTCATTCAGTTTATTTTCTAATCCACTATAATGCTTAAACATTTGTGGAAACCCAAGGTGAAAACATAAATATAAGAAAATAGTACAAATTTTTTATAAAGTAGATATTGTGTTCATTCCATGATATGAAATCACATTCTTGATACAGAAAAATGGATATAGGATCTATATTAGATGAACATTGTGATATTAAACATATAAATTTGGATTATTTTTAACTATATCATCACCTGAGCAAAATAGATGAGCATAACTACAAACCTTATTTCAAATACTAGGGTTATATTATTTAAGGGTTGTTTTTTTATCATTTTTTTCAAATCATATAATTTAAACTACTTATTTTTGATATCCTAAATAGCATTATCATTTTAGTCTTTGGAAGTACAAAATAATTTTTGATCTACAATCTTTACTTTATAAGGGTACTTATAAGATCCTTATGAATCCCTATTTATTCATTATATTAGTAAATGGAAATCCCATAGATATATTTGTTAGTATATCTATGGGGAAAAACTATTTTAATTACATATCATCATTTGTTCAATATAGAAACATATTATTAGATATTCCCCATTAAGAAATAATTTTATGTATTCTTTTTCTTATAATTATTTAACTTTATCTATTTATATCCTATGATAATTTTATATTTGATGGAATGCCTTCTAATTTCATGTGATGGGTGGGTCCTAAAATTTTATATCACCTCAGTGCATGGGTAGGTCACATGAGTCAACTATACTAGTATAATTGGATTGTTCTTACCATTTTATTCGTGATGTGTTAGCACAATTATTCAATGATATGTTTATGATGTCTAAAATTATACATTAAAGTGATTTCCAACATTATGTGATCATTTAATTCTATCCATGTCATTATTGAATACCTTTTTATCCATGTATTATGTTATGTTAATGTGTTCATCATTTTTTTATTGGATGGTGTTATGCCATTATTATGTCGTAATTTCTTCCATTGTAATATTTCTCTTAAAAAAAATTAGGATATCACTTTAAATTTGTTCTCTATTTCACCAAGTAGAGAATTATACTAATAGATATGACAAACTCCTAGGATATCCTAAAATAATAATTAATTATTCTCAAATGATTTAATATTTCATGGGGTAATTTAATGGTCATGTATATAGTATACAATCTACTAATAAACCGTTATCATATATTTATAATATCTAGAAATCGATTTACTATTTAAAAAATAACCCACTAGATCTACGTGACTAGGGAATGGTCATTATAGTTGGTATCATATATTTTTTTATAGAAAACTTTGGAACAATATTTATGAAGAATATAGTGAGAAAACATGAAATTTACCACTAGAATGTTCAATAATTTATTCTATAAATTTATTATAGGTATTCTATACACAAGACAATACATTAAGAAAACACGATATATAATTAATTTTTTATACATTAGAATATTATAATATTACAAATGAATTTTTTTCATGTATTAGGTTATGGTGAATGATAGATGGAATGGAAAACAATCCAAAAATCATAGAATTTATAAGTGTAGTCTACATAATCATCCTAATACATTTAATTTTGGAGATGAAAAAATTATCACTATCCTAAGAAAAATAATTTAGGTTATGAAAGATAATCTCTCACTCAGAGAAAACAGTTTCCCATCAACCAGGACCAACCAATGAAGGTTGATTTATAAGAAAAAACCCAAATCATTCAGTAGATCCAACCTTCTAATGGATCTAAATCAATGCATAAAGTCTCTAGAGAAGATCTTTGCGGAAATAAAGTGCTCTAAGAATTAATAGTTATCATGGATGTGTATATTTATCATTAGATGCTGACCAATGATATTCCATAATTAAATATACTATAAAGGTAGAGGATATTGAAAACATGGAGTGAAATAAATTTAGGGTGATTTTTCTGAAAAATATTTTAGCCATGAGAAGAATGATGATATGGAAATGAAATTATAGAATTTAAAACACAATGAAAACGTAATGATGGTAGAGTATGAGGAGAATTTCACACGCTCATCAGGGTATTTTGTTGATTTTCTATGCAACATGCAATGAAATATTTAAATATTCGATGATGTTTGAAATAAATTTCCTCTAAGATCATTATTATCTCAAACATTATTGACATACTAATAGATGGTGACATGTGATTATTAATTAATATGGAGTTTTCTAAATATATTATTTAAAAATGGAAACATGATTATAAAATAATGATAAGTCACTATTTTGAAATAGATTTTTGAAAGAAATAAAAGGGAATTATAGAGTAAGATAAATGTAACAAGTGTGAGTAGAAACCCCAAAATGGTTTCATAAAGGGTTTGGGTGTATGATATTCTTATAGAGATAAAGTTTGTAGATATTTTGTGGGTAATGGGAAGAAAGAAAAAATCCATGTTTAATGATCATTTTTGAAGGATATATGGAATTAATCTAATAAATTCCCCATGAAAAAATGGAATCTACCCCATTATTTGGAATATAGATAAATTCTATTTTTTAATAAAAATGGGTGAGGGTAAAACTCTAGTTTTTTTGATAGATTATACTTTGATTATTAAAACAAAGTTATCAAATACATTATTTGATTATAGATCGATGAACGGTACTATATATTTCTAGTTTATAAATTATTCTTCAACACCGCAATATTAATTAAGGAATTATTATTAATTTATAAACACACAGGTGTACTTTAATTGGAAAAAAAGATACACCATGAAGATCAAATTCGAACACATGGTTGTTATTAAGTTGTAAATCTATTCACATTGCATGTGGTGAATATTTATGTAATCTAATTAATTTATTGGATCATAAATTATTGTGTAAGAACAAATTATAGATAAAATGAAGTATGAATTTTCAAGGAATGTAATAAATTAATTATTTTTAGTGTTTATTTTATTACAAGATACATCTCAGGAGCTACCCCGAGGATATTACAAAACGAATCCTTTAGGGAATAAAGGGATGAAATTAAATCTATGAATTATAAGTATGTTTATATAATAGAATATATAAACATTGTGAAATATAATATTGATTTATTTTTTAATGAATAATTTGTGTTTCCCCTTTTTGTGAAGATAAATTCACTACAGATTTACTCTCAAATAGGAGAAGCATATTTAATCCAATATATTGAATGGATGCATTAGAGATATTTGGGTTAAAGAAGAAAATAAATAAATTATATGAAAATAGTTCCATTTAATATCAAGAGGAGGATGTCTACACCCATTAGGTACACACCTCACAAGCCTATGAGAGTTCAAAATAATTTTCTAGCACCCTAGTGTCCTCTGTTACCAAATGATCCAACATCACCTTATTTATAGAGGCCAATCCTTCCATTCCTATATTGATTCATCTCCATGTACCCATCCATTTAGATCTTGTTCTGGTGCATATACATTCCATGAAATCCATTATAGGAACTTCCCTTAAAGAAAATTTTATTCATCAACCACACTGAAGGTCCACTCTAATTTTGACAATTCCTAATATGTGAATGGGCATCCTATAAGTGGCCTTCATGGAAGGTTCCTTGAATATAAAATTTCTAATATAGAACATTTAGTCTTATATAATTCTTCATTGGTGGAATATTTTTTCATAGTTTTGAGCAGAAATGTATCCGCTCTCATACTTTCATAACATTGTTCCCTCCAGGGGATGCATGCCCGATATTGCATCTTGATCCTCAACTATAAGGCCTTTTATATGGTGAGAGCCTCCCATTATAATTTCATAAAATTCTGGTCCTTGAGATTCTGTTTGGTTTGGATGTGTCATTTCAATCAAATCTAGTGGTAGATGGTGGCTCACTTTACCTTTGACACTTTTAAGGGGTTGTACGGGTTAACCTTCTAGGTTATTCCTTCAATTCCACAACAATACTTTACTTCGAAGAATAAGAGAGACTCTAGGGTATTTCTATTCTAATGATTGGATATAAAATAGTTCCGAGATGTGTGAGTGTCTAGGATTATTGATTAATTGGATTTATTTCTATTCCTCTTAGAATTAATTATTATATGGGATAGAGGAGCAGTTTTGTGGTGGTGACCACTGATCTATCTCTCCCATGTGATGTTATATTTGGAATTACATTTTTATGGACACTCCATTATTTATTATCACATGATCCATTCCAAAATGGAAACACCATTCCATAATTACCATATATCTTAAGACTTCCCCTCAAATCATAGTAAGAGGGGAGCTCCTGAGACGGATCATTTCACACTTTTGAAAATGTTTTTAGATCACCACTCTCAAGCTCCCCCAACCCCAAATACCCATCACTTTAAATCTATGTTGGCTCCCCCATCTCTTGTTAAGGGGGTTTTCATTATTGAATTAAGTAATACATGAACTAACATGGTGATTCTCTGTCCACCTTTATCCCCCTCCATAAATTTATACTCGACACAGTGGCTATGGAAAGATCACCATTTAGTACAGGGCTAATGGGATCCTACCTGTATTTTAAAAATAATCCACATTGGGAATGTATGGATAACTTAATCATTATTTTCTCCTAGTTGCCCTACCAGTTCATAAAATTTTACAATTCCCCATGAAAATAGATATGATGTGTTATCACATATTGATATTGTCATGGATTCCATTGATTGTTTCCCTCCACCCAGTGGTTTCCACACTAGAGCATGATCCAAAAGGGATAAAGTGTCATCTTATATTCATTCCATGTTCTTGTTAGTGTCAAGGGAAAAAGAAATATGTATCCCACTTCTATGCTCTCTTTTCTCATTGTGACTGCCCAAGGCCTAGAGCCATGTGTGAAGACCAACAATCATTCATCAGAGCTTCATGATCATAAGGAGGAACTAACTAGAGGCCTGGAGCCTAAGAAACAACCCACAATAGATAATGACTTCTCTGTCATGACTAGGATTCATAATTTCATTTATGGTGAACCAAAAAACCAACAGATCTGTATTATTTGGAATGATTTCCTATCAATTTAAAATATATTTTTCTCAAATCAACACTATTATATGAATATCAAGTTTCAAAATTTCACTTACTTCTTACATATTATTTATGCTAAATACGATGTGAGGGAAAGGGGGGGGGGTATCCTTAAATATCAGTGGAGATTCCATCTAGGGGATTAGGTAAGGGTCATTGGAGGGGAATTTAATTTCATCCTAGATAATCTATAAAGTAAAGACAGAGGGGGTTTTTCATGTAATGATAAACTATTATTCAAAGGTTTTATGTCTCATAATAGACTCCTTGATTTTTGTTATTCGGGGGACAAGTTTATAGGGTGTAATAAACATAATATGTACGAGGAATATTGTCAAACATTTACTTCACTATAGATAGGGGGAGGTAGACTCAAACTATCATCTAAGGGTGTGTGAATCATGGTATAAATTCTTTAACAAAGGATGTTGGTTTGGATTTTAGAACTGGGTTATATAGATGAATGAGGACCTACCCATTATGGATAAAAAACCATCCGGGTTCTTGGAAATGGATATTATTCAAGACAACATTGAATAGGAAGAGGTGGGGCTTAAAGATTAGTGAGACGATGGAGATTTCATTAATTTGGTTTTTCTAAAGAACTGGTATTATAATTTAATTCTTTAATATGTAATATTTTATGAAGATAGATATACGGTGACCTATCTTAATTATAGGGAAAAGAACAAAACTTTCCTATGAGAATTAATCATGGAGAGGAAGGGTTCTAAATCTAAAAAAAATCTTTTTAAGGTTGGTAATTTCTCAAATGTTCCCCATGTGGTTATAGGTATTATCACCTCACATTTTCACTTCTTACTTATGTAAAATTACCCTGACATAGAGGATAGTTACCCTAGTTTCCATGTTAGAATTTTTTAATCTATGTCTCTTGTAGTTTACCCATATATTAATAGTTATTTTTTGAATATCCTGCATAAGTAGAATATTTGGAGGGATATGAAAGCCCTAAATTCTGGATGTACCCCCAGTATAGATGGATTTATGGGATCATTCTACATTTCATATTGGGGTGTCATCAAGAACAAGTTGGTGTGTACCATTTATTAATATTTCAAGGGATATTGCTTCCCCATAGTGTCATATTCGATCTCATTGATTAATATTTTCAAGGTTAATGAATCTTTCTATTCAAAACAATTCAGTACAATATGAATGTATATTTTCCCCAAAAAATCCTTTATATTGTTAGAGATTTAATACATGAAAAGAATCTCCAAAATTAGAATTCTAAGGAGTAACAAGGTTTGATCTTGGAGAGTTCCACTCATACTACCATTTCCATTTCCCCAAAATGGTTGGTCACACTAATAAAAAATCACTGGGTTTAATATATCCATCAAACATTATATGGAAATCCCTATGATAGGGTTGATAAAAGATTCATCATCATAGTCATGAGTTGAATAGGATTATCTGAGCATATACTGGGTCTTTTCTTCTGATGCATTACCACATAATGGTTTTTAGTTACATTCAACGGAAAAACAATAACTTCTTTTAATTGGTATTGGGTATAAATAAATGGAAACACTTATCACTCAGTTTTTTCATTATTATGCAAGATTATTGTAGAGTTTATTTTAAAAAATGTAGTAGTTATTTGAGATTTCATCCATCTTAGTTTAGGCTAATCTTTGGTGGGACAAATCAATTATTTTTTATAGAAAAACATCACCATTTCACTAATGAAGACAATAAATCCATCCAATATCTTAAACACGTTATTGATATATATTAAAGGTAGAGAGGATAGATTATTAAAAATAGGAATAGAAGTGTTTATATTTCTAGTTTATACTTGTATGAAAGGAGAAAAAAAATTTAAGACAGTCTTGGGGCCTCTAGAATATAGATTTCCCTGGAATACTTAGGGTCCCAAATATCCACAGTTAAACAATTTACTCACCATTTTGATAGAATTATTTATTAGATATCCTCCCATATCCTCAATTGTAAATACCATTTTCTCTCTTTTCGAGGGTGTATTATCATAGATAATGGTGTCTTAACATCATTTCCTATGCATGTATTGACTTCATCCATTGTCCCCAGGATGTTCATTCATAATATTGAGAATATCTTATATAGATTCATCTATGATACACATGTGTAGGGTTGATACTATTGGGCCTCGTGGAAGAGAATTGATCGTGAGGATGAGGATAATAGTAATAAACACAAAAGTGTTATAGACACCATGAATTATATCTACATGAAACTTTCCAAAAATGTGATGGAAGGGTGCTCTTTTTGGGAAAGGATCACTATCGGTAAGTATAGTGCATGTTATAATGTCACTGGATGATGATTCTACAAGATTTGGAAAATTACCCTCCATAACATCATTAATCTCCCACATCAATTGAAGTGGATTGTATGGAATGAATACATTATATTATAGATTGATAATTTCTTGAAGGAATGTTCTAGGTTTTAAAGGATGTCTTGTATAACAACCACCACTTTATTTAATACATAAAAATGATTTATTACAAAAACATGCACTTAAGACATCTTTGAGGAATAAGAAGTCCAGTTTTGTAGAAAATTAGGAACATTGAATAAAAACATAGATCATAAATCACAACATCATTATTGAAAACTTATTATAAATGACAACAAAATTCCATCATAGATATCATTGCAAAGGATAACCTGAGGACATACATATGAAAAGGGTAAGCTATAAAGCATGGTAAGGGAGTTAAAAAAGATGAAAATGACAAATATAATACATGTTATGAAATAGGATTATCAATGGAGAAAAAGAAAAACATGAACATAAATTCATGACATAGAATGATTGTCATAACATAAAAATGTGAAAAAAAAATTAACATGATATTAGCATTAGCCAAGGATAAATCCCATGGATAATGATAAAACATTAATTGAACATTAATTAGTATGATTAAACCATTATTTAACATTAATTATAATGATTAAACCCTCATTGAACTTTAATATCATGAAACTAATCTTTACCCAATGCATTAGAGCACTATTTGGGTGCACCCTTTATAAACATTTCAATTCATTCATATGTATTCCACATGGATCGTACAACATGGATTCATTAAACATCATAATTTAGTAACAAAACTAAGAGATGCGTAATATATAATTTTTTGTCCTCAATCAATAAGTACATGTGAATAAAGGTGAATATCCATGTATATAAATGTGTATGGTATTCACTTACATGATCATTTCGTCATGAGAATTTTTGGTGTCACTTTGGCATCAGAACAACGTCAAATAGAAATTTTCAAATGTGTTTATGAGAGAGAAAGGGAAATCTCATTATTTATACAGGAAATGGATAGTAATGGGATCATGTAACATAATATCCCAACATATGTAATGGAATTTAGATGATTAATATAAAATAACTTCTAGAAGGTAAATGAGAAGAGAGAAATTCCTAGCAGAATTTCAGAATGGTAACACATGTTCATGGGAGGCATTAATGATAGAGAAAGTGGTCTATCATCATTAAAACATAAGTATTATAGTATGGGGGAGGTGAAAAATCCTATCAAAACAATTGTAATTGAAAATAAAAGGGTATAACAATAGAATGAAATTTGGGAAAAAAAATAAAAATAGAAGAAATACTTTAATTGGATGTGTGATTCCAAAGGATTGGGAAGGGATTATATAGGGATTTGGGAGCCATGGGAGTATTCTAGGGAGACGAGGGAAGAGGTTGGTCAATCTTGAAAAGGGATTTAGTGTAGATAAGTGGGATATTGGGTGGGTTTATATAGGAAAAGATAAGGGAATTCATTAATATTTGTGTTTTTGAAAATACACATAAAACTACTCAATACCACAACCCATCCCATGGTTTTTCCTAATATTTTTTTCTAAAGGGGAGTGGAAATTATTATTTTATAAGTACAATAGCCTAAAATATTAAAATATTAGACATTCTTTTGTAGGGGTTCGTCACGCACTCTAGAAAATCATTTTAAAATGTAAAAATATTTTATAGGTCTTAGAGGGTCCACTGAGGTATCATATAATTAATAAAACGATTCTAAAATAACATTATTTTATAGGTAAAAAATATATTGGCTGAAAATAACTTTTATAGTATTTTATTAAATCACTATTGGGTCATTATGATGTTGTAAAACACATTATATATTTAAACAGTATTTCATTTTTACCCAAAACATAGACTATCTCTGATAATTTTGAAAATTTCACCATTTGATAAATTCAACATCTTGAATCCAAAAAAGAAATTAATTTTATTTAAATAATTATCTATATATCTGAATTTACATTTTTAAAATAAAAACCAACAATGAAAATTCATTGGTTTTGACAAAAATATTTTTTAAACATTAATAAAAATAACAACTGTATTCCTAAAAATTATATGATCATTTATATTTAATAAATATTAATTTTGTAATAATATCTTTTTAAAATATTTTTTAATTAAAAAATCTATTAATCCATCAAAATAGATTTTTAGATGAATTTTGATATTAAGAAAAACTACTATTTTTTCTTTAAAAAAACATTTAAAAATTATCAATAATTAAATGAAAGTATATTATTTAAAAAAAATAATGCACATAGTCATAGTTCTTGGGTCTAGTAACATAACCCCTTATAAAACTTGTATAATACCTAAGGATAAGGTGTGTGATGGTGACCGTCTATTGGGGCAACTCTTATAACATCGCTCAGATTGTAATCTCAATTAAATTCCTCTTCTCATGTGGGTGATTCTGTTCACGCTTAATGTATTGAAACTCATCATGAGCTTGGACAAAAGTGAATCCCAGTGATTCTACCTCCTTTCTGAGCTCAAAAAATGGTCTTCATATGGAGTAATTTTACTTGATGATTTGATCACATCCTTTTTCTAAGTAAATTTGATTTGTTAGAGCCCTATATTTATTCAAATCATGTGATTACTATTCAACATCTATATTAGCAACTATATCAATTTTTAATTTAATTTTAAAATCCAAAAAAATAAAACCAAGGATGTGCATATGTTTTATATAACCATTTTACATAATAAAAAAATTATTTTGAATACGATGAATTTTCATTAATAAAATTTTGGGTTGATACAATCTTCCCCCATTAAGAAATTATTCCATCCAAATTTTTTATTTTCCCACACTAAAATAGATGAGGGTAACTTTTCTTTATCACTTCCTCTGATTCCCACGATGCTTCTTCAAACATGTGGTTTTACCACAACACCTTGATGAGGGGAATTGTACTATTTTGTAGAACTTTTTACCTATGATCGAAGATTTTCATTGCCTTCTCTTCACAGGATAGGTCATTCTATAATGGTACTACCTCTAGATTGAGTACATGCGATGGGCAAGTGTATATACTCCCTCAAAAGTGATACATGGAATACATCATGTAGTTGAGATAGGTTCGGTGGGAGTCCTAGTCAATAGGCCACTACTACAATGAGATCAAGAAACTAAAAAAGGGATAATGTACCTTGGAATAAGCTTTCCCTTCTTCCCATATAACATAACTCTCTTCCACGTTGATGTGATGAGGAATAACATGTCTCCAGAAAAAAACACTAGGTATCACTGATGATTATCATCATAGATCTTTTTTTGACTCTGAGCAGCTTTAATGTGCAGCTGGATGGTCTTAACCTTCTGCACTATTTCTTCAACCATTTATGGACCTAAGAGTTTTCTCTTCCCACATTCATCACAACATGTCAGTGTTCATCACCTCTTACCATAAAGGGCTTCATAAGGATCCATTTGGATGATTGAGTGGAAACTTTTCTGGCAAGATAACTTAACCAGAGGAATATGTTGATCCCATCCTTTTTTTACGTCGGTTGAGAAATCTATCAACATGTCTTCAAGTGTTTGGATATTTCGCTCAGATTGGCCATCAGTTTGAGGATGATAATATCTACTAAATTTTTTCTTATTATTCATTGTGTGTGGAGACTCTTCTAGAACATAGAGTTAATTTTTGAATCCTAATCCGATACAATGTCTAGTGTAACTCTATGCAGCCTTACCTCTTCTACAATGTATATCCATGTTAGGTGATTCAATGAGAAATCCTCCCTAATTGTAATGAAGTGTGCAGTCTTTGTAAAATGAGCCACAATAACCCAGATAGAATTTTTTCCATTGGATATCATCAGATGTCTGGTGTTGAAGTCTATGGGGATGTTCTCCCATTTCCATGTTGGTAAGGGTTATAGTTGCATTATCCCCTTGTACTTTTACTTGTAAGAATTCCCTTGCGGACATAGGAGGCACATTTATGTATACTCAGCGATATCCTTTATCATTTTTTCCAACCAATAATTCTCTCGGACATCTCGATTCATCTTTTTTGTTTACAGGGTGAATGTAGAAATTCAAACTATGTGCACCATTGAAAATTTAATTATTTGACTTTGAATTTGATTAAATTCATAGTCTTGGCCCAAATATCACAATTCCTTATTCATTGACAATTATATCCACAGATTTTCCTTTTTTTGATAGTTTTTATATTCTTATGAATTCCCAAATCATCTTTTTGAGCATCCATTTACCTATCCGAAATAGATTATAGGGAAATAATTTGTAAAAGGATTGATGATGTTAAGTTCTTTATGATTCCCATGTCTATCTTCATCAAATCTAAGAAGAATGGATCCTTTTCAATTATCATCAATGATAGAATCTCCTGGTCATTTCTACTTAGAGCATCCGCCACCTTGTTCTCTTTCTGAGGGGGTAGTGGATTGGGAAATCATAGTATTTCATCAGCACTAACCATATTCATTGGTGCATACTACGCTCTTTCTATGTGAATATTTACTTGAGGATTTTCTGATCCATATATATTTCACCCTTCTCCCCAAAGAGGTAATTTTGCCAAATTTTTAAAGAAAAGATTACTGAATCAAACTCCAAATCCTTTGTTTTATAGTTTTTCTCTTGAACATTAAATTTCCATGAAGCATTGGAAATGAATTTGACATTTTTCATCAACACTTATCCCAATCCCTTCTTCCAAGCATCACAGAATACCACAAAATGTTCTCCACTTATGGGTAGTGTGGGAACATGTATAGTGATAAGCCTACTTTTAAACTCCTTAGAGCTATTTATCATTCATCACACTATGAAAACTTGATTCCCTTCTAAGTTATCTGAGTAAGAGGGTTTGAAAATCACGACAAATTTCATATAAATTAGCGATAATATCTAGATAACCCGAGGAAGCAACGGATGTCCAACATCGATATTTGCCTCGACCATCCCTCAATTATAGATGTCTTGGAGGGATCTAAATATATACCATTTCTTGAGATGATATGACCAAATAAAGAGACATACATCAACTAGAACTCACAAATTTTTTATTTTCCATAGAGCCTTTTCTTTATAATGTTCTCTAGTACAATGATTAGATGCTCTTCATGATCCTCCTTGGTTTTGAAGTATATTAGAATATCTTGTATAAATACTACCAAAAAATTGTTGCGGTAATATCTAAATACTCTCTTAAAAATGTCCATGAAGATTGATGGATCGTTGGTGAGTCTAAAAGGAATTATTATGAATTCATAGTGCATGTACCTTGTACGAAATGCAGTCTTGGGGATATCATTCTTCTTCACCCTTACTTGGTAATATCCTGACTGAAGATCCATCATGGAGAAGTATTTTTATCCACATATCTAATCGAACAATCATCAATTATTGGTAGAGGATATTTTTATCATTATTTTTTTGAGATCATGATAATCATTTCTATAGAGCATTGATCCATCCGTCTTCTTGAAATAGAGGACTACTGCACCCCATGTTGAAGAACTTGGGTGTATAAAACCTTTTTATAGATTCTCCTCCAGTTGTTTCTATAGCTTCTCACTCTCCTCAAAATCCATTCTATATGAATCCTTTGATATTTGAAATTACATAGGTATAAGATCAATTGATAATTTAATATCTCTTCTAAGAGTAAGACCATGCAATTCCTTGGGAAGCAATTCGAAGAATTCACTCAGAAAAGGAATGTCTTCAATGGTGGTTTGTTCCTCAGATTCAATCATCTGAGAAAGATACACGTGCTCATCAGGAAGTAATATACACTCTTGAGATGATGGTGCTAAAGAAGAGACATACTCCTCCATGAACTCGTATAGAATCAGGGGTCGATTTTACATATGGGGAGTTATTTCCCTCTCACAAAAATTTTTATTGGCTCTATATAGGGAAATACAATCCATGCCAAGAATTGCATCAAATTAAATTGGAGGGAGTATGATGAGGATCACTAAGAAGTTAAATCCACAAATTGTGATAGGGGGGGAGTTATATTCATGGGTTACAATGATTTCCCCATTTACCGTTCTCACTAACATCTCTACTTCCATGATTTTTGGTGGTATGGTGATTATTCTACTAAACTTTCGGGATATAAATGAATTCATAGAACCAAAATAAAAAATTACTTTCTCTATTCTTCAATGAATAAAAAGAGCACTTATCACCACTAGGTTTTTGGTATTTTCTTTGGTAGTAGTGATTGAAAAAGATCACACTTACTACCTTGGAGGTTATTTATTTCCTCTGAAAACCCTTGGCTAAGGGAACTCAGTTGCAAATTTCCCTGGTTCTTGGAAGTTAATGCAATGAATAATTCATGAGGGTCAAATGGATAAGTCCTTTCCTACATAACATTAGTGGGTATTTATTATCATTAATTAATGTCCACGTTCTCTTTTCTTCAGAACCTAAAGCATTTTTGTCCCCTTTAAGCAATTTATGGGGTGATCCCCCCCCATTGCCATGCGAAGTGCTGACATTTCATAGCACCATTGGATTTATCCATCAGACTGTTAGAATTAAAGTCCACCTTATGTTTCTTATCCTCATGACACCTATGAGATGAACTAATATGCATTTAGACTTTGAGGGAACATCATAAAATTTCCACATAACTATCTATGTCATGTATTACTAGGGTTTTCTGTAGGATAGGTTTTATCTCACAAAAGAAGTAATCAAACTTTCAATCGAGGGTAATGACAAAGCCATAGGCTTATCATGAAAGCCTTTTGATATTTTCCTAATATGATCTGATATATTTTCTGTTTTTTTAGGGAAATTTTGTGCTTTTATATCTTATGTCAGAGGGTAAACGAAAAATATTTAGCAAAAACATTTTCCAGAAATCCTTACATTCCAAGGCCATGATATCTTCCTTAGGCATCATATTTTTGATCAATGTCCACCATTGATCAACATAACCCTCTATATTATAATAATACAGAATAACGTTCTACTATTCATAACATTCAAGGATAGAGAAGATATTTTCTATGCAGTTGATCCATTATTCAGTGATTGAGGGATCAGATGATCCATTGAAAGTAGGAGGCCTTTGTCTTATGAAGCTATTGATTGTGGATTTTTCTTCCATAGGGGGGTTTGGACATTATCCTTGACCCAATTGTATTTTAAAATATTGAATTAATAGAGAGAGAGCCATTACAAGCTTTGTGATTCCTTCTCCCATCGGATTGGGCATTTCATTAGAACAATCATCACATTGATCTTCGTATCAGTTGTTAGCCCGATTCCTCCTATTAACATTCATTGGATGGAATAAAAGGAATGTTATGGGTAACACATAAATGTTAATCCAATGAAAAAATGATAAATGATAAATTACATTTATTTTATTAACTTACGAATTTATAGGCTTCAATCTATGTTTTCCATGATCTACTTCCAAACATATATTCTTAAGGGAAATTTTTTATTCCATAAATAATGGTTCACACTAAAATTATCAATTTACCAAAGAATATCCCCAAGGAGTTTTGAAACCATTACTGAAGCAAGGCTAGTTGTCAGGCACTAGTTCCCATTCAAGTCTATATCAAAGTGGTCTTATTAGGTTTTACTTCTAAAGACATATGTGTGAGAGACTCCTCATCATGTCCATATCCAGTCAGGGATGTATTTTCTTGATAAACCACTTACTCTATACTCACAAAAATTTAGTGATGTTCTTATTATATATAGTATTATCCCTAAGGCATTCACTAGGGTTTTCTAATCCTAATCCCAAAAATAACTAAACCAATCATTTGATACCAACTACAACAACACTTCTCTTCATTAAAATCTTAAACATGATTTATTACATAAACTTGAAAATATGATAATGCCAAGGATCGAGAGGTCTAGTGTCTGGGGAAATTTAAAACATTTAATAAAAATTTAGAACATAAGTCCCATCATCATTATTGAAAACATCTTTTACATGACCACAATAGTCTTTCATACCTAGCATTGAATGACATAACCTCGGGACACGTATAAGAAAAAGGTGAGCTATAATGTCTAGTAAGGGAGAAAACAAAGAATAACTTGAAGAATATAGTACATGTTAAGAAATATTCATATGAATGGATAACAAGAGAAACATGAACTCAAAGGAATGATATTGCCTAATTATCATAACATTAAAATGTGGTACCAGCATTTACCATGATATTAGCATGATCCAAGGATCATTGCACATGGAACAGGAGTAAACCATCATTGCATTTGAATTATCATGAATAAACCATCATCTCAATTAAATTATCATGATTCAACCCTCATTTCACTTGCTTTATCATTATATTATTCTTTACTTAATGCATTAGAGTTCTATCAGGGTACACCCTTTATAAAAATTTCATTTCATACATAAGTGAGCCAAATGGATAATACAACATGGATTTAGTAAACATCATAATTTCTTTCTTAGAATATGAGATGTAGAATACATAAATGTATTTCCTAAATCAAAAAGTACATGTGCATATAGGTGAATACCCCTGATAGAGAAATGGGTATGGTATTCACTTACATGTTGATTTTGGAATGAGAAACTTTGGTGTAACTTTTGTTGCATAACAATGTCAAATGGAAATTGTAAAATGGGTTGACAGGAGAAAAAATGGGTTGACAGGAGAAAAAATGGGTCTATAATCATTTATACATGAAATGTATTGTAAATGGGGTCATGGAACATATTATCCCAACATATTTAATGGATTTTATATGCATAATATAAAATAAATTCTTGAAATTAAATGAGAAGAGAGAAATTTCTTTACTGAATTTCATCATAGCGATAAGTGTACACGGGAGGCATTAATAAGAGATAAATTAGTATATCATAATTAAAACATAAGTAGGGAAGTATGGGGGAGGCTAAAAATTATACCCCAACATTTATGACTGAAAATAAAAGGGTATAACAACATAAATAAATTTTTAAAAAATGAGAAAGGAATAAATACATTACATTGAAGTGTAATACCAAAGGCTTCATAGAGGCTTCTAGAGAGATTGTGGCACCCTAGGAGGATTCAAGAGATAGGAGGTAAGATTTTGGTAAATCTTAGAAGGTTCTAAGTGAAGATAAGTGGGATCTTGTGTGGGAATATATAGGTAAATAGAGGGGAATTCTTTAATATTTAGGTTTTGGACACTACACATTAAACTAATCAAAAAACTCCAACAATACCATGGTTTTTGCCCATGATTTTTGTCAGATGGGATTGTGATAAAACACTATTTTGTTTAATATTTTATTAATAATGAATTACATAATTTCCTCACATTGTGCCAAATATGTTCAATTATTAAATATTTTGGATTAGATCATTCATTTGCAAATTTGATGAAAAATCCAGTTTTACCCTTTTAAAATTAAATGTACAATTTTGGGCATAAATATTGTTATGTCAAATATTTTGACTTAAAATTTTGTAAATTTTATTCTGGAATAATGGGATACAAGTTCCATTTAATACATGGGCGCTGGATCGTGCATTTGGGGGGAGTAAATGGGCCATGATGACAAAGTTAGACAGAACCATTCATATTGAACATTACTTAACCATTTGAGCCATATCATCTTAATCAGGGCTTGGATTGACCCCATATTTTGAGGGAAGCTTGGGGAAATAATTATAAACAAAAAATACTTGTAGAAGGATGTAAAGTAACACTTTTTCATGGTCAAAATTGAAGTTAAACAAGGAATAAATTATTTTCCCGAGTTTTCATTTCACACTTAAAAAAGTAATGTAACCCTAGAACTCAAAAACTATATTAAAAGAGAGTTTTCACTCATTGGAAAGGTTTTAGAGGTTTTGGGAAGGTGTGACAGAATGGTTGTCTCTTGTGATCCCCTCACAACTCTTGGAATAAGTAAGGCTTTGTGCAATCCTCTATTCAAAAAAGGCTCTCCTCTCCCACCTCCTCTTTGTATTCCTTTTCATTAATTTTTGTATCTTAAATTTTTCTTCAATTATTCATCTGTGTTATTAACTTTTATTCTTATCTTAATCTTCATAATTGGTTTGAATCAGGAGTGGAGACATGATTGGGTTCTAACCTTTTAATCATTTTCTCATGAAAAACGTCTCCACGATGACCGCACCACCAAAGGAAAAGTAATTTTCTTAGTGATCAATATATCATCTACCCTCTTCATTTTATTATTTTCAATAATTAAGCTACTGTAATTCAGTTAATATTATCCAGTAATTTTGTATTTAAATTATATGAATCTAATCAAGAAATTGAACAATTAACACAAAAACACGTGAAGTCGATATTTTGTGTAAATTTTGAGAGCGCGATCTTATTTGGTAATAAAAGACCACACATGATAAATTCATAGAGTTAAAATATAATACATAAACACAATTCATACTCATTTATAGAATAGATATGTGCCCTAATTAGCCACTTACCATAAGCTGACCCTAGAACAACAATCAAAACAGGTTGATGCGATTGCGTGTTTCATAGCTAGCATAGGGTTTAAGTAATTTCATATTTGTGGTTAAGTTAACTCGGGTTCGAGGGTAAAAAAATTAGAGGATAATAATTAAGAGGATATTTATTTAAATGAAAATTATTAATAAGTAAATTAATAGTTATAATTAGATCGATTACGTGTTTTAAATATTATCTAAGAAACATCTTCTTATTGTGTCATTTTAATCGAACATTATTTCAAAACTAAAAAACCAAAAAAATATTATATTTTTCCAACAAACATCTTCTAGATTTATAAACTATAATCAACACTAATACATTAATGTATTGTTTCAATACTAATCTATTTTATATTTATAATACCCATAAGAAGTTGTTTTAATTTACTTCACCCTTTGAGAAACGACCCTGGTCAGCCACTCTGCTGCACCTAAGTACCCCAAAAAACACTAATCATTTGAGGGCGCCCATGACAGCGCCTTTCGAATAGGCACCATTTCAGGGGAGGAAGGTAATTATGTTAACCAACTAGAGGTATTTATTTTATTTTACATTTTATTCTCTTCCAATCTTCTTTCTTCCTTCTTTTCCCAATTTGATTTTTACCTTACTCATTTATTTACTTCTATTTTTTTGGACCATCTACTAAAACTTCTAATTTTTTTTACAATAGTTCACTTTCTTTATTTTAATTTTTATTTTATTTATGACAAAAAATATTCCCAAAAATCTCTTAGATATTAACCCCAAGATAGAATGATTCCATAGGTCAAGAATCAGACATTCTCACAATACAGAATGTTTCAATATTAAACTAGTTGGATAAGTCCTCCACTTTTAGAATATTCAAATTGGAAGAAATTAAAATTCAACCATAAAATAAGAACCAATGGTGGATAATAATGCAAATTAACTTAATAGAACCATTCAAGAATTGGCTATACATGATATTAACTATCAACCAAATTGTATTACATATCCAAATCTCGAATCAGACTTTGAACTGAAATATATGTTAATTACTTTTCTTCCAAAGTTTCATGGATTATCTGGTGATAATCCAAACAAACATTTGAAAGAATTTAATGTGGTTTTATCAACACTTAAACCCAGAAATATATCTGAAGACCAAATCAAACTTAGATAATTCCCATTTTCACTTGATGGATCTGCAAAAGATTGGATGTATTATTTACAACACGAAGATGTAACTTGTTGGAACGATTTGAAATGTCTTTTATTGAAGAGATTTTTTCCAACATCAAGGAAAACTTCCATTCGTATATAGATATCTGGGATCAAGAAATCACAAGGGGATTCAATCTATGAGTATTTGGATTGATTCAAGAAGTTGTGCACAAGATTCCCACATCACCCAATATGTGAGAGACTCCTCATCCAATAACACTATGAAGGACTCAAACATTTGGAGAGGAGCATGGTGGATTATGCGGCTAGAGGAGCATTGGTGGAAAATAAACCAGTAGTTGCACATGCGTTGATCGAAAAAATGGCCCAATACTCCCAAAAATTTAGCGATCGAGGTACACCACATGTTAGGGGAGTACATCAGGTAAGTCCTCTTTCTACTGAGAGTCATTTTATTGATACCAAGTTAGAATAATTGAAAACTATGGTGTGGAAGATTGATTTAGCTCAAAAGAAATCCCAACCCCCTCCTTCAAGGCCTTGTGGATTTTTCACAGAGAAAAGCCACCCAACTGACTGTTTCCCACCACTAAAAGAGAAAAAGGATTGCACAATAGTATTCCCAAGGAGACCATATCAACAACAACAACAGACATACCATTATAAGATGTTTTATTCCTTTTATCCAATATAAAACCAAGGGTGGAAGGATCAAATGGACATGAGGTATGGCTCTGGACAACAACAAAGGCCCCATTTTCAACAAAAATTCATGCATCCTCCTCCTTACCAACACTGTTTTCAATAACCCCAAAAGATATTTGATGCCCAAGAATCAACAAAACAGTAACACGAGAATCTCCCACCCAAGGTAGATTCTAACTCTGATGACATTTTGATGCAAATTGTTTTTAATCAGCTGAATGAGGTGAAGAGTCGAGGTTTGGAGCATAGGGATTTGAAGACTCAAATGAGCTAGATTGCCACTTCACTCCATAAACTGGTAAGTAAGAATTCGGGAAATCTTCCTTCCCATTCTACACCAAATCCTATGGGGATTTTCAGCACCCTCACATTTAGAAGTGGGATGAAAACAACAAATACATATGCACCTTTTGTTCCACCAGGATTCACCTCAAATATGGAGAAGCCGCATTCCATATCAACTAATGAGAAATCCATAGAGAAAGATAATGGTTTTAAAATTATTGATGAAGTTCCTCTTAAACCCATTACATTTCCAAATTAGGTTGTATAAACCAAGAAGATTTCAGAGGAGGTGATGAAAAAGGAGGTTTTCTATACATTAATGTGTTTAAAGATCAACATACCTTTAGTTAAAGCCATAAAGAAAATCCCAAGGTAGGTGAAATTCTTAAAAGAACATTGTAACAATAGAAGTGGGATCAAGGGAAATGAGAGGATCAATCTTGGAAGGAATGTGTCAGCACTCATTACACCAACTCTAGAAATGCTGACAAAGTTAAAGGATCCAGGGACATTCACCATCTCATGCACCATAGGGGAGTTACACTTTTCAGATGCACTTTATGATTTAGGAGCATCCCAAAATGTTATGCCTCACTCTATATTATCAACTTTATAGGTTGGTGAGTTGAATCCAAAAATATTAGTGGTGCAGTTGGGAAATAGTGTTACAACATATCTAGCAGGAGTCCTTGGGGATGTACTTGTCTCCGTAAGAGACATGATATTCCCAGCAGATTTCTACGTGCTTAACATGGGGGACAATCAGGTAAGTTCTCATGCTCCCATTATCTTAGGTTGAATCTTCCTCAAAACTGAAAAAAATATCATTAATGTCAATGAGGGTAGAATTTCCATGGAATTTGGGGATGTTGTTGTGATATTTAATGTTATGGATCCCATGAAGTACCCCTAAAAGGATCATTCTGCATTTTTTATCTCTCATTTTAAACAACTAAATAAAAAACCCAGGGAATTTTAATATTATATGCTTTAGGAGATTATGAGTATTGGTTCTAGTTTGATGTCAAAGAGTACTTTCACACATATTTTTAATGCACAAGACTCCCTATGATTTGATTTTGAAATGGAATCCTATTCTAATTTTGATCATGTGAACTTGGATTATGACATGGCTGTTGTGTATGTTGATAGATTTGATGCTTTATTCCCTGATTTTTATTATGTATATTATTATACCAATGCTCTTTGTACACATATTTCAGTTCCTTCTATGTCTCCATCCATACACCACTCCCTAGACTTGAACTCCAGCCATTGCCACCAAATCATAAATACTCATACTTGTTAAGTGGTGAGAAATTACCTGTTATCATTGATAACAATCTCTCATTTGAACATGAATAAAAAAATTTGAGTCTTTTGAGGGAGAACATTAGCAAAATTGGGTGGAACTTAGCTAATATATGAGGTATTAGCCCCTCCATTTTCATGCATAGGATTATTTTAGAGGATGGGGCTAAACTAGTAAGGAAACCACAAAGGATACTCAATCTAACACTATTGGAGGTTGTTAAAAAAGAGTTTAAAAAATTGCTTGAGGTAGGTATAATATATCCCATTTCAGATTCCCAGTGGGTGAGTCCTATTCAGGTTGGGCCTAAGAAAAGTGTTGTTATAGTTTTAAAAAATGATAAAGAGGTGTTAGTTCTGATGAGGGTACAAAATAGTTGGCGTGTCTATATTGATTACAGGAAACTAAATCAATCTACTTATAAGGACCATTTCCCCCTCCGATTTATTAATCAGATGCTTGAGAGACAAGCTGGGAAGACACACTATTGTTTCTTGGATGGATTTTCAGGATATTTTTGGGTTCCTATAGTTCGAATGGACCAGGACAAGACTACATTCACCTGCCCCTTTTGCACATTTTCATACTAAAGGATGCCATTTAGACTTTCCAATGCCCTAGGTACCTTCCAGAGATGCATGGTGAGTATTTATTCTGGTTTTCTTGAGGCCAACATGGAGGTATTTATGGATGATTTTACAGTGTATGGGTCTTCATTTGATTAATTCCTAAGTAGTTTGGGTAAGGTGTTGAATCGTTATATTGAAAAGAATTCAGTCTAGAACTGTGAAAAGTGTCATTTAATGTTATATCCTGGCATTGTCTAAGAAAATGTAGTGTCAAAACATAGGATAGAGGTTGATAGATCTAACGTAGATATAATTTCATCTTTACCATATTTTTCATGTGTGCGTGATATTAGATGTTTCCGAGGGCATGCAAGATTTTATCGGTGCTTCATCCATGATTTTAGTAAGATTGCTCTTCTTATGTCACGATTACATCAAAAGGATTCTTATTTTGTGTTTGATGATTCTTACAGGACTTCCTTTGATGATCTAAGGAAGTGTTTGGCCACTCCACCGATCATATAGCCCCCACGATGGGAGATTCCTTTTGAGCTTATGTGTGACGCCTACAACTTCATGATTGGAGTCATCTTATCTCAGAGGGTGGAGGGAAGTTCACATGTGATTGCCTATGCATCTAGGACAATGGATTCAGAGCAATAAAACCACACAACCACTGAAAAGGAGTTTCTTAATGTTATTTTTGCTTTAGATAAATTCTGTTCATATTTATTGGGCTCTAAAGTAGTTTTTTTTACTATACATCTCTAAGGTACCTCTTGAAGAATCAAAATGCAAAGCCCAGGCTGATCCGATAGATGCTCCGTCTTTAGGAAATTGATATTTAGATAATGGAAAAAGGGGTCAGAAAACATGGTGGAAGACCACATGATTAGGCTTACTCACACACTAGAGGATGGAACCTTGGACCAGGTACCACTTCAGGACACTTTCCCTGATGAGCATCTTTATTCTATCTCAGGTACGCATCTTTCGAATGAAAATTTAGTTAACTGCCATTTTCCTATGAAATCCCTTAAAATTTAAAGAAACATCAAGTCCAAAAATTAAAAAGTGAGCCTTGGTATTATGTTTGGGATGATCCATACCTCTTGCGCATGTGTAGTGATCAAGTTATTTGAAGGTGTGTTCATGATCTTGAGTTGGAGTATGTTTTACATTTTTTCCACACACTTACTTGTGGTGGACACTTTGGACACCAACGGACATCTAGGAATGTTTCAGACCCTGGATTATATTGTCCTAGCTTATTCCATGATACCCATGTGTTTTATAAGTCATGATCTCATTGCCAAAACACTGGGAACATCTCTAGGAGAAATGAGATGCCCCAACAACCCATAATATTCTGTGATATTTTTGATGTATGGGGCATTTATTTTATGGGTCCTTTTCTTTTTTAATTTTTATTTTTCTATACTTTGGTTACTGTTGATTATGTGAGTAGATGGGTGGACTCTAAGGCAACCAGGACTGATGATTCTCGTGTTGTTTTGGTCTTTTTCAAAGCCCAAATTTGTGGAATGTTTGGAGTACCAAAGGCCATCATCCGTGACCAAGGGACACACTTGTGCAATTGGAATTTGGATTCCGTCATTCAGAAGTATGGGGTGAAACACAAAACATCAACACCATACCACCCCCAAACAAATGGGCTCGCTGAGGTTTCAAATCATGATTTGAAACATATTTTGGAGAAAACCATGGAGCCAAATTGGAAGGATTGGAGCAAGCGCTTGGATGATGCATTGTGGGATTATAGGATAGAATATAAGAAACCCATTAGTATGTCCCCGTCTCAGATATTTTTTTGGTAAATCATGTCATCTCCCCATGGAGGTTGATCATTGGGCTTATTGGGCTATAAAGAAATGCAACATGGATTTAGCCCAATACAGAATCCAAAGGTAGATGAAAATTGATGCTTTTGAGGAGATTCGATTATCTTAATATGAGAAATCAAGTCTTTACAAGGAAATAATCAAAATCAACTCATGATAGAATGATCCATCAAAAGGGGTTTCATGTGGGAGAGAAAGTCCTTCTCTACAGTTCACGACTGAAGCTAATGTCTGGTAAGTTTTGTTCTAGGTGGTTAGGTCCTTATGTTGTGACAAATGTTTTTCCTTATGGTGATATGGAGATCACATAAGGGGATGAAAGAATGAGCTTTACAGTCAGTGGGAAACATTTTAAGAGATACATTGAGGGACTTACTACTGATGTAGTGGATTTCATCACACAACATGACCCCATCATCACTTGAGCAGATTAGGCTGTTCCTAACCCTGTCACTTTTATATTATTTTTCCAATTTAAAATTACTCATTTCATGTGCGTATATCATATCATGAGTTCAAAATGAGGACAATTCATTATTTTGAGTGTGTGGGAGGGAACCTTTAAGTTTAGTTATTTTAATTGTTTTCCTGTTTCAAAAAAAACATAACAAAAAAATTGTGTATTTGAAATTTTGTGTGTTTATTTTTCAGTTTTTTGTGTTTTTTTGAAACTTTTGAGACGAAATGATTCTCATCCCCATTTTGAAATCCATATCAATCTATAAAACAATTTATCCCATGAAATGAGCTTAAATGAATGATGAAAATAACTTTGTTTCAAGTTCAATGCTTTATTAATTTCATTAATAGTACTCGGAATATTGAATCCAATGCCACATATCACTCTCTTCATATTTGAAATCAATTTCCTGTGAGGCTTTTGAACCATTATTTTCATATTCTTTACATTCACATATCTTCGTGAGAGAACCAAACCGTGCCTGATTTAACCATAATTTGATTTATTCCTGTCAAAACATCAGGGTTTTTGTAGATATGTTTAAATGATTGATCCATTTGTTTGGTATTAAAGCCCTTATTTCAAGGAATCCATTTTTATAATGTCCAACCCAGAACATTTAATCCTTTTATCCCTTAGAATCCATGAACATCCTGTTAGGTTGGCCACATTACAAGCCAATTTTCCCTAACCAACCAACTCTTGAAGTGAAATTGCATAATCTAGTTGAAATTAAGTGTCAGGGAAGATGAATTGTGTTGTTCTACCACATTTTGTGATAATTTGGGTGGAAAATTATATTCTAAGGAGATGTGTTCGCTACAGAAAAAAATCATTATATTAGAAGTTGTTCCTTTTCTGGAGATTCTAATATAGGTAGAAAGTTGTGCCTATCTAGATCTTTCAAGAAAATCATGTTTGAGAAGATTGACATTTTTATTGCTGAATGATGAATGGTGTAAACATTCCACGACTTTTTTGTGATGATGGAGATGAGTTTATACTAAGAGGATTTAAGAGGAGACCATATTTAAGTGAAATTTAGATTAATGTAATATTTCTTCAAAAAGAGTCAAGCCCTCCTCTTTCAGCCTCAGAGTTTCTCACATCTAAATCCTACCAACCGAAAGACATAGAACTACCCTGAAAAGTCTTCATGATAAACATATGTCCTTAACTCACATCGGGTGGCGATGTAAAAATTTATCAAGACTATGGTCACCCTTGTATGAGTTTGGATGATAAAGACATTGCAAAAAATAACATTTGTGTGACAAGAGAAAATTCAAGTGAGGAATGTGTTTTTTGGATGGGAGGATAAATGAAGTGGAAATATATTGAATGATATAAATGGATAACTTTAAATAATGGTTTTTATGAGGCATGACATCTTCTGCTTCTTGGGGCGTAATTTTTGGATCTCAAGGATATGTGTTTTAAAATTGTTTTGATTTAATATTGATGTTTACTTGATATGTGGTTTTTCCCGAGAGTGAAAAAGTATAATTGTGGGGGAGTTGATAAAACAATATTTTGTTGATTATTTTATTCATATTAAATGACATAATTTCGTCACATTTTTCTAAATATGTTCAATTATGGAATATTTGGGATTAGATCATTCATTTGAAAATTTGATGAAAAATCCACTCTTACCCTATTAAAATTCACCGTAGTATTTTGGGCATAAATATTGATATGTAAAATATTATGACATAAAATATTGTAATTTTGTTTCTAACTTAATGGGAAACAAATTCTATTTAGGACTTGAGAGCTGGATTGTGCATTCGAGGGGAGAAAATGGGCCATGAAGACAAGACTGGACAGAACCATCCAGATTAGACATTACTTGACCATTTGGGCCATATCTTATTCTCCCCAGCTTGGTTGGAGCCCAAAATTTGAAGAAAGCTCGGGGACATAATCAGGAACAAAGAATTCTTCTAAAAGGCCAACCCATTAACATTTTTTTAGGTCAACTATGTGGTGAACATGGAATACAATATTTGGAAGAGTTTTCATTTCACACTTAAAAAAGTTATGTAACCCTAGCCCTCAAAAACTCAATTTAATGGGAGTTTTCACTATTCAAGAAGGTGTTTGAGGATTTGGGAAGGTGTGGACGAAAGCTTGTCTCTTAAAATCCCCTCAAAACTCTTGGAAGAATTAAGGCTTTGTGCAATCCTCTCTTCTCTCCCACCTCGTCTTTTTATTTCTTTTCTCTCATGTTTGTATCTTGAATTTCTCTTCAATTAATCTTCTGTATTCTTCCCTTTTCTTCTTATCTTAATATTTTTAATTGGGTTGGAATAAATAGTGGATACGAGATTGGGTTACACACTTTCTATCCTTTTCTCATGAAAAACATCTCCACGATGACCACAAGGCCCAATGAAGAGTTATTTTCATAGTGATCGATCTTTCTTCTACCCTCTTCATTTAATTATTTTGAATCATTGAGCTATTGTAATTCACATAATATGATCCATGAATTGTGTTTTTAAATTATAATATACTAAGCAAGAAAGTGAACTATTAACACAAAAGCACGGGAAGTCGAGAGTTTGTGTAAATTGCGAGAGTGCGATCTTAATCGGTAATACAAGACCACATATGAAAAAC
Source organism: Viscum album (assembly GCA_963277665.1). NCBI lineage: Eukaryota > Viridiplantae > Streptophyta > Magnoliopsida > Santalales > Viscaceae > Viscum > Viscum album. Next base: position 348,084,890 of record OY728141.1, read on the forward strand.
TTTTAGAGTTCAAATATAATCCCTAAACACAATTCAACCTCATTCTCAGAATGGATATGTGATCTAATTAAGCACTGGCCCTAATAAAACCATAGAACAATAATCAAGGAACGGTGCTGTGATTTCCTGTTCCGAAGCTATACTAGGGTTTAAGTAATTTCATCTTTGTGGTTAAGTTAACTCCGGTAGGGTTCAAGGGTTAAAAAATTAAGAGATCATAATGAAGTGTATATGGATGTATATGATAATTATTAATAATTAAATGAATAGTTAGAATTAGATCGATTGCGCCTTTTAAATATTTTCTAAAAAATATCTTCTTATTGTGTCATTTTAATCGAACTTCATTTCAAAACAAAAAATCGAAAAAAATACAATCTTCTTCCAGAAAACTTCTTCTTGATTTATAAACTATAAAAAACTTCATCCTTTCATCTAGTGTTTTAATTTTTTTATATTTTATTTTTTGAATACATTTAAGAAGTTTTTTTAATTTACTTCCTCCTTTGAGAAATGACCTTGGTCATCCACTCTAATGCACCTAAGTACCCAAAAAACAACTAATCATTTGAGGTTAGCCATGACAACACCTTTCAAATTGGAACCATTTCTGGGGAGGAATGTAATTATTTCAACCAATTAATGGTATTTATTTTATTTTACATTTTATTCTCTTCCTCTATTATTTATTTTATCTTTACCCAATCTGATTTTTTTCCTTCTTCATTTATTTTCTTCTACTTATTTCTGGACCATCAACTCGAAATTATAATTTTTACATTACTATGGTCAACTTTATTTCTTTTAATTTTTATTTGATTTATGAAAAGAACTAATCCCGATGATCTCTTAGATCCTGAAACTAAGATTGAACGTAGCCTAAGGGCAGGAATCGGATATTCTCAGTCTATTAGAAGTTTCAATATTCAACCAGTTGGAGAAGTCCTCCACTTTTAAAACATTGAAATTGGAAGCAATTCAAATTCAACCATGAAACAAGAACCAATGGCTGATAATAATGGAAATGAACATAATAGAACCATTTCATAATTGGCTGCACCAGATATTAACTATCAACCTAATTGTATTGCATACCCGAATCTCAAATCGAACTTTGAACTGAAATCTGTGTTAGTTCAACTTCTTCCAAAGTTTCATGGATTATTTGGTGAGGATTCAAAAAAAATTTCAAAGAATTTAAGGTAGTTTTCTCAAACCTTAAACCCAATAATGTATCTAAAGACCAAATAAAACTAAGAGTATTCCCATTTTCACTTGATGGAGCTGCGAAATATTGGATGTATTATTTACAACCTGAAGATGTAATTTTTTGGAACAATTTGAAACATCTTTTCTTGTAGAGATTTTTTACAGAACCAAAGACCACTTCCATTCGTAAAGAGATCTCTAAGATCAACCAAACTATAGTGGAGTCAATGTATGAGTACTGGGAATGATTCAAGATGTTGTGTGCACGCTTCCCACATCACCAAATCAGTGAGAAACTCCTCATCAAATACATCTATGAAGGACTCACAATTATGGAGAGGAGCATGGTGGATGCCATGGCTGGAGGAGCATTGGCGGACAAGACACCAGTAGCTACACGTGTGTTGATCAAAAAAATGGCCCAAAACTCCCATCAATTTCGCAATCGAGGTTCACCACATATCAAGGGAGTACATCAGGTAAGTTTTTATTTTTTGAGAGTCATTAGACTAATACCAAGTAAGAAGAATTGAAATCTATGGTGAGGTATAATGGTTTGGCACAAAAGACATCCCAGCCCCATCCTTCAAGTCCTTGTGGCATTTTTAGAAAGACAAGCCACCCAAATGACTGTTTCCCACAAATACAAGAGATAGAGGATTGCGTAGCAGTAGTCCCTGAGAGACCATATCAGCAGCAACAACAGACATACCCCTAAAATAAGTTTGATTCATTTACTCCAACATACAACCAGGGGTGTAAGGATCAACCAGACATGAGGTATGGCTCTAGACAATAACAAAGGCCCTATTTTCAACAAAACATCCAGCAGCCTCCTCCTTACCAATAGGATTTCCATCATCCCCAAAAGTGATTTGAAGACCAAGCATCAACAATCCAGCAACAAGGGAATCCCCCACACAAGGTAGATTCTTACACTGATGACATTTTAATGAAAATTGTTCTTAATTAACAGAATTAGGAGAAGAGTCAGGGTTCAGAGCTGAGGGAGTTGAAGACTCAAATGAGCCACATTTCCACTACCCTACATGAACTGGTATGTAGGAATTCTGGAAATCTACCATCCCAACCAACTCCAAATCCCAAGGGGAATATCATCGCCCTCACATTGAGAAGTGTGAAGAAAACAAAAAATACATCTGCACCTCTTGTTCCACCGGGATTCACCTCAAATTTGAAGAAGCTGTATTCCATACCGACTGATTAGAAATCCAAGGAGAGATATAAATTTACTAAAAGGATCTATGATGATCCTCCTAAACCCCATCCATTTCCATATAGGGTTGTACAAACCAAGATGATGTCTAAGGAGGCGATGCAAATGGAGGTTTTGGATACATTCAAGCGTGTAGAGATCAGCATCCCTTTAATTGATCCCATCAAGAAAATCCCATGGTAAGTGAAATTATTAAAAGAATTTTTTACCAATAGAAGAAGGATCAAGGGAAATGAGAGGATCAATATTTGAATGAATTCTTCATCACTCATTACACCAACTATAGAAATGCCGACAAACTGCAAGGATCCAGGGACATTCACCATCCCATGAACCGTAAGGGAGTTTCACTTTTCTGATGCACTTTGTGATTTAGGAGTATCCATAAATGTGATTCCTCACTCTGTATTCTCATATTTATAGGTTGGTGAGCTAAAATTGACGAGAGTAGTGGTGTAGTTGGAAAATAGATCTACAACATATCCAGCGGGTTTCTGTGAGGATGTACATGTCTGGGTAAGTGACATGATCTACCTAGAAGATTTCTACATGCTTAACATTGACGATGATTAGTTAAGTTCTCATGCTCCCATTATCTTAGGTAGAACCTTCCTCAAAACTGAAAAAACAATCATAAATGTCAATAAGGGTACACTTTCCATGGAATTTGGGGATGAAGTTGTGATAGTTAATGTTATGGATTCAATGAAGTACCACTCAGAGGATCGTTCTACATTTGATATCTCCCATTTTTAACCACAAAATAAAAACCCCAAGGAATTTGATTGTTCTATTCTTATGGATTTTTTGAGTATTGGTTCTAGTTTAATGGATATGATTACTTCCACACCTATTTATAATGCACAAGACTCTCTTAGATTTTATTTTGGAATCGAATCATATTCTGATTTAGATCATGTGATCTCTGATTATGACATGGCTATTGAGTATGCTGATGGATTTGATGCTTTATTCTCTGATTTTGATGATTTATATTCCAATACTGATGTGCTTTGTGCACATATTTTAGTTCCTACTACGTCTCCATTCATACACCACCCCCTACACTGGAACTCAAGCCATTGACACCAAATGTCAAATACTCATACTTGTTAAGTGGTGAGAAATTACCTGTTATCATTGCTAACAATCATCCATTTGAACATGAAGATTTTTTTTGTATATTTTGAGGGAGAACATCAGGGAAATTGGTTGTAACTTGGATGACATATAAGGTATTATCCCCTCCATTTTCATGCATAGGATTCATTTGGAGGATGGGGCTAAAATGGTGAGGCAACCACAAAAGAGACTCTATCTAACACTTTTGATGGTTGTTAAAAAAGAGGTTGAAAAAGTGCTCGAGTAAGGTATAATCTATCCCATTTCAGGTTCCCAGTGGGTGAGTCCTATTCAGGAAGTGCCTCTGAAAAGTGGTGTTACAGTTTTAAAAAATGATAAAGTGGAGTTAGTTCTGATGAGGGTACAAAATAGTTGGAGTGTGTGTGTTGATTATAGGAAACTAAATCAATATACTTACAAGGACCATTCCCCCTCACATTTATTGATCAGATGCTTTCAAGACTAGCAGGGAAGACATACTATTGTTTCGTGGATAGATTTTTTGGAAATTTACAGGTTCTTATAGCTCTGGAGGATAAGGCGAAGACTACATTCACTGTCCCTTTGGCATGTTTGCCTAATGAAGGATGCCATTTGGACATTTCAATGCCCCAAGTACCTTCCTGAGATGCATTGTGAGTATTATTTCTAATTTTATGGAGACCAAGATAGAGGTATTTATGGATGATTTTACAGTGTATGGGTCTTCATTTGATGAATGTATAAGTAGTTTTAGAAAGGTGTTGAATCGTTGTATTGAGAAGAATCTAGTCTGGAACTTTGAAAAGTGACATTTCATAGTAGAGCATGACATTGTATTAGGGAATGTAGTGTCAAAACATGGGATAGAGGTTAATAGATCTAAGGTGGATATTATTTCATCCTTACCAAATCCTTCATGTGTGCGTGATGTTAGATATTTCATAGGGAATGTAGGATTTTATTGGCGCATCTTCAATGATTTAAGTAAGATTTTTCTTCCAATGTAATGATTACTTCAAAAGGAATCTTATTTTGTGTTTGATGATTCTTGCAGGACTTCCTTTGATGATCTAAAGAAGTGTCTGACCACTCAAGCGATCATACAGCCCCCACAGTGGGAGATTCCATTTGAGCTTATTTGTGATGCCTCCAAATTCACAGTTGGAGATGTCTTATCTTAGAGAGTAGAGGGACATTCACATGTGATTGCCAATGCATCAAGGACATCAGATTCAGACCAATAAAACTAAACAACAACAGAAAAAAAGTTTCTTACTATTATATTCACTTTATGTAAATTGCTTTCAAATTTATTGGGCTCTAAAGTAGTTGTTTTTTCTGACCATGCAGCTCTGAGGTACCTCTTGAAGAAGCCAGATGCAAAGCACAGGCTGATCGGATGGTTGCTCCTTCTTCAGAAATTTGTTAATGAGATAAAGGAAAAAAGGGGTCAGAAAACATGGTGTTGGACCACATGAATATACTTACTCACACACTAGGGGATGAAACATTGGACTAGGTACCACTACGGGACACTTTCCCTGATGAGCATCTTTATTAAATCTCAGGTACACATCCTTGGTATTCAGATTTTGTTAACTACCTTGTTTAATCTAAAATCGCTACAAAATGAAAGAAACATTAGGTCTGAAAATTAAAAAGGGAGTCTTGGTATTATTTTTGGGATGATCCATACCTCTGGCGCATGTGTAGTGATCATTTTATTATGGGTCGTGTTCCTGATCATGAGTTGGAGTCTGTTTTACATTTCCTAATATACATGCATGTGGTGGACACTTTGGACCCCAAGGGATTACAATGAATGTTTTGGACTCTGGATTATATTATCCTAGATTATTCCATTATTCCTATGTGTTTTGTAAGTCATTCTCTCATTTCCAACACACTGGGAACAATTCTAAGATACTTTAGAAGCCCCAACAACCCATACTATTCTGTGAGATTATTTATTTATTGGGAATCGATTTTATCGGTCCTTTTCCTTATTCATTTGGTTTTTTATATATATTTTTTGGATTTTGTGAGTAAATTGGTGGAGGCTAAGTCCACCAGGACTAATGATTCTCATTATGTTGTGGAATTTTTTAAAGCACAAATTTTTTGCATATTTAGAGTACCAAAGGCCATCATCAGTGACATTGGGACACATTTATGCAATTTTAATTTTGACTCCCTCATTAGGAAGTATGAGATGACACACAAAAAATCAACAACATAACACCCCCAAACAAATTGGTAGGCTGAGGTTTCAAATCGTGAGTTGAAACAAATTTCAGAGAGAACTCTGCAGCCAAATATGAAGGATTGGAGAAAGCGCTTGGATGATGCATTTTGGGATTATAGGACAACATATAATACATCCATTGGTATGTCCCCATTTTGTATTATTTTTGGGAAACCATGTCATCTCCCAATGGAGTTTGAGCATTGTGATTATTTGTCTATAAAGAAATGCTACATGGATTTGGCAATATTTGGAATCCATAAAAGCTGCAAATTCATGAGCATCATGTGATTAGATTGTATTTATATGAGAATTAAAGTCTCTACAGGGATAAATCAAAAGAAAATCATGATCGAATTAGCCCACGAAATTAGTTTCATGTTGGATAAATTGACCTTCTATACAGTTCACGACTAAAGCTAATGCCTGGTATGTTGTGTTCCACATGGGTAGGTCCTTATGTTGTGACTAATGTTTTTTCCTTATGGTGCAGTGGAGAACACACAAGAGGACATAGGAAAGAGCTTTATATTCAATGGGAAATGTTTGAAGAGATAAAATGAGGGAATTCATACTGATGTAGTGGATTTCATCACACTTCATGACTCCATCATCAGTTGAGCATATCAGGCTATTCCTAACCCTTTCACTTTTATATTATATGTCATATTTAAAATTCTGCAGTTCAGGGGCATATATATTCTTGTGGGCTCACATTGTGTACAATGAAATATTTTATGTTTGCAGGAGGGAACTTTTTAGTTTAGTAATTTTAATTGTTTTCCTGCTTTAAAAAAACAAAACAAAAAAAATTTGTTTTTCAAATTTTGTGTGTTTATTTTTCAGTTATTTGTGTGTTTTTGAAACTTTTGAGCTGAAATGATTCTCATCACCATTTTTAAATCCTTATCAATAAATGAAACCACGTATCCCATGAAACTCCGCTTAAATTAATGTTAAAAAAACATTGTTTTATGTTCAAATCTTTAATAATTTCGTGAAATGTACTCCAAATTTTGAATCTCATGCCACATCTCACTGTCATTATATTTGAAATCACATACATCTGAGACTTCTAAACCATTATTTTCATATTCATTAAATGAATGCGGCATTTGTTTGGTATTAAAGCCCCTATTTAAAAAAATCATTTTTTATAATGGTCTACCTTGATCATTTAATACTTATAGCCCTTAGAATCCATGAAATACATGTTAGTTTATCCACATTACAAGCCAATTTTCACTATCCAACCAGAATTTGAAGTGAAATTGAAAGATCTAGTTGAACTTAAGTGTGGGGTTTGTTGTCTTGTGTTTTGCTACCAAATTTTGCGATTTGTTGGGTGGAAAATTAAATTCTTAAGAGATGTGTTTACTGATGAAGAAATTCATTATATTTAAATTAGTGCCTTTTCTGGAGCTTTCATGTTATGTGAAGTTGAGCCTTTTCTGAAGCTACTAATAGAGGTAGAAATTTGTGCCTATCTGGGGCATTCAAGAAAATAATGTTTGAGAAGATTGACATTTTTTTTCTGAATGATGAATGGTGTTAACATTCCATGAAATTTCGTGATTATGGAGCTAAATGGATACTATAGGGATTTAGGTGGAGACCATATTTAACTGAAAATTACATTAATGCAATTTTTCTTCAAAAAGAGTCAAGCCCTCCTCATTCAGCCTCAGAGTTTTTTACATCTAAATCCTACCAACCGAAAGCCGCAAAACAACCCTAAAAAGTCCTCATGATAAACATATATCTTTGACTCACATCGGGTGGCGATGTAGGAATTTATCAAGCCTATGGTGACCCTTGTACGAGTTTGGATGAGAAAGATATTGCAAAAAAAATGACATTTGTGTGATAAGAGAAAATTCAAGTGAGGTAAGTGTTTTGTGCATGAGAGGATAAATGAAGTGGAAATATACTGAATGATAGAAATGGAGAACATTAAATAATGGTTTTTATGAGGTATGATATCTTCAAATTCTTGGTGTGGAATTGTTGGATTTCAATGATATGTGTTTTAAAATTGTTTTGATTTAATATTGATCATTACTTGATATGATGTTTTTCCTAGGTGTGAAAAAGGGTAAGTGTGGAGGAGTTTATAAAAAACTATTTTTTGAATATATTTTATTCATAATAAATGACATAATTTCTACCTATTGGGCTAAATACGTTGAATTGTGAATTATTTGGGATTAGATCATTCATTTGCAAATTTGATGAAAAATCCAATTTTACCCTTTTAAAATTCACTAAAATATTTTGAGAATAAATATTGTTATGTAAAATATTTTGAATTAAAAAATTTTAGCTGTGTCTCTAAATTAATGGGATACAAATTCTATTTAGGGCATGGGAGCTGGATTGCAAATTTGAGGGGATTAAATGGGCTATGATTAAAAAGTTGGACAGAACCATCCAGATTGGACATTTCATCACCATTTAGGAATTATATTCTCCATTCGGGCATGGATTGAGCCCATTTTTTTGGGAATATTTGGGAAATAATTGGAAACAAATAATAATTCAAATGTACCAGCCAATTCACGTGTTTTGGAGGTCAACTATGCAGTGAAATGTGGAATTAAATATTTTACCGAGTTTTCATTTCACACTTAAAATAGTTATGTAACCCTAGCTCTCACAAACTCTTTTTAAAGTAATTTTTCACTTCTTGTGAAGGTGGTCGAGGCTTTTTGAAGGTTTGGCCTAAAGTGTGTCTCTTGGGATCCCCTTACAACTCTTGGAATAAGTAAGGATTTTTTGCAATCCTCTCTTCCAAAAAGGCTCTCCTCTCCCACCTCCTCTTTGTATTTAATTATTAAATGTTTGTATTCTGAATTTCTTCAATTAATCTTCGGTGTTCTTGCCTTTTATTCTTCTCTTAATTTTCCTAATTTGGTTTGAATCAATAGTGGATATGATATTGGTTTCTATTGTTTCAATCCTTTTCTATTGCAAAACGTCTCCACGATGACCACACCGCCCATGGAAGTGTAATTTTTTTAATAATAGATCTATATTATACCCTATTCATTTATTTATTTAGAATTATTGAGATATTCTAATTAAATTAATATGATAAATTAATTGTGTTTTTAAATTATAAGAAACTAAGGATGTAATTGAACAGTAAACACAAAAACATGCGAAGTCGAGATTTTTTGTAAATTTTGAGAGTGCGATCCTAATCAGTAATACAAGACCACTCGGGATAAATTTTTTAGAGTTGAAATATAATCCCTAAACACAATTCATCATCATTTCTAGAATGGATATGTGATATAATTAACCAATGACCATAATCTAACCTTTGAAAATCAATCAAAACAGGGTGTTGCGATTGCGTGTTACGAAGCTAGCCAAGGGTTTAAGTAATTTCATCTTTGTAGTTAAGTTAACTACTGTAGGGTTTGAGGGTTAACAAATAAAGGGATATTAATTAATTGGGTATTTATTTAAATTATAATTATTAATAATTTAATGAAGAGTTAGAGTTATATCGATTACGCATTTTAAATATTCTCTAAAAAATATCTTCTTATTGTGTCATTTTAATTGAACTTCATTTCAAAAACAAATAACAAAATAAAATCTTCTTCTAGAAAACTTCTTCTAGATTTATAAAATATAAACAACCCACATCCATTCAAGTAGTGTTTTAATTCTATTCTATTTTATTTTTAGAATACCTTTAAGAATTTATTATAATTTACTTCTTCCTTTGAGAAACGACCTTGGTCAGCCACTCTACTGCACCTAAGTACCTCAAAATCCACTAATAATTTGAGGGAGCCCATGAAAAAACCATTAAGAGTGTGAAATATTATTTAATAATTCCAATAGACTATATTATTAACATATTATGCTTTATTGTGTGGATGTGAGTCACACCCTCAAGGAAATAATTATAAAATGTTAAAGTATTTAATAAGTATTGGAGGGTCCACTAAGACATCATAAAATTAATCAAACAAATATAAAATAAAATTAATTTAGAGTTAAAACATCTATTGGAAGAAATTAACTTTTAAAGTATTTTATTTCATCACTATTGGGTCATTATTATTTCATTAAACACATTATATATTTAAACAGTATTTAATTTTTACCCAAAAATTTTATTATCTCAGAAGATTATGAAAATTTTACCATTACATAACTTTAGTATCTTGAATCCCAAAATGATATTCATTTTATATAAATAAGATTTTATATATATGAATTTTTATTTTTCAAATAATAACCAATATTGAAAATTCATGGTTTTTTAAAAAAAATATTTTTTAGACCTTAATAAAAATTACAATTGTATTCCTAAAAATTATACAGTAATCAATATATCATGAAAAATAATTTAGTAATAATATATTATTAAAATATAATGTAGTTAAAAAATAATTTAATTCATAATAATATATTTCTATATTGAATTTAAATATTAACTAAAAACACTATTTTTCATAAAAAACCATTTACAAAGTAACAATAATAAAATAAATATAGATTATTTATAAAAAATAATGCACATTGTCATAGTTCTAGGGTATTGTTACAAAATAACTTATAACATGTGCATAAGACCTAAGGGTAAGATGTGTGATGGTGAAAGTCTATTGTGGTGGATCAGATAACATTGCATGGGTGGAAATATCTATTAACTTCATCTTCTCCCATTGGTGGTCATGTTCAAGCTTAACATATTGAGGCTTGGTTTTGGCTTGGTCAAGAGTGAATCCTAGTAACGCTACCTCCTTTCCATGCTCTGAAAAATGGGATTCATGTGGAGAAATTCTACTAGATGAGGCCATCACTTCGTTTTCCTAGGTAAATTTGATTTGTTACGGACTTATTTGTATACTAATTATGTGATCACTATTCAATGACTATATTATCAATTGTAACAATTATTAATGGTATTTTAACATCCAAAAACCATAAAACCAAGGAAGTTCATATGTTTTATAAAACAATTTTACATAATAAGACATTTAATTATATCAAATGTAATTTTTAATAATTAAAGATTGGTTCGTTATATCTTGTGATGGATATATATTTCCTATAGGCAAAAAGATTCCCCTCCTTCACCCATTATATTCACAACCCTCAGTAGTAAGAGCTGCTATGATTTATTTTAATCACCATAAAACTAGATATACTAGTTTTCATTTTCTACGCATATTGTTTGTTCTTTGTGACAGGGTATCACCATATTTTACAGGTAAATGATGGCCTTAATGCATGGGGTTGTTTAGTATAGTGAAACATCATCCTTGCCACGTTAAATATCATTATTTGGTGCATCTGTTGTCATGTTCTTCCAATATATAACAGGATTTACATGGTTTCTAACTGTGCTTACGATCATTCCCCATAGAAGAATGAACATATCACATATTTTATAGAGAAAAATGGGAATACACAATCTAGAATGACTTTAGGTTTTTCACTATGCTGATTATATAAGGGATATTGTGTGATTATTTCCCCATCTCATAGTTTTATGTCCGTGATGATAATTTTCATGATCATATAGCATGGTCGATGTTGTTTATAATACGGTGTTAGAGATTACCACTTCGTCAAAACATGGACATATATGAAGGTATCATCAGTAATTAGCTATAAATGAAGGCTAAGGTAAGGTCATTAGTGGTGGATCTAGTCCCATTACTCAAGGATAAGAAGATATCCCCATCCTAGTTATGGATTAATAATGGTAAAAGTTTGGGATTCATGGTTCTTAAGAACCTAGTAAAAGTTAAAGGGGTGATTTGGATTCCACCTAAGTGGGTTTCTAAATTGAATATTGATTGTTCCTACATGAATTGTTTAACACAAGTAGAGGAGACCATACATGACTAGAACTACTCTGTTATCTGAACATTATATGGTTTCTTCATCCAAGGATTCTACCTCATAGATAAAGCTACTACCAATTCTAAAAGGGTTGGTTTTTTCCACTATAATTTTATTTATCTAAATAGGGTGGAAATAGACTCCTACATTATATAGTAATCTCAATCTAATGTGTGATTAATAAACCACGGGTTATCACAATTCTACTTTGTAGGTGTTTGGATTGTTTCAATAATATCATTAATCTCACCAACACATGTAGAGTGAAAAACATGATTTCGGGAATCTTAGATTCCTAAGAATCTCCTAATAAAACCCATGTCGTATTTACTAGTATTTAATATTTTTTTCCTGAGCCTGTTTACCTTATATGGGATGATTACATGGTACTTCACTATTTTATAACCCAATTAATAAAATGGACCTCAAAGCTCTATCGTTTTAAATAAAAAATTCCTAACAAGGGATGGATGAAAAAATGTTACATTACTCCAAGTGTTTCACCAAGGGGGTCACAAGTTTTATTTGTATTCAAGTATGTTTCATTGAGGATATAATTTTATAATAGGAAAATAAATAGAATTACTATAAAGAAAATGTATCCATATCTATTTATTTATTACTTATTTGAAAAAATTAAAGTGTTAAAATACTTATTAAATATTGATTTTTATTCTAGTTATAATCAATGAATGCTTAAAAAGAGGATATATTAAATATGGTATTTCCATCAGATATGATCATTATAAGTTTATATGAATTAATTTTTTTGATAAATAAGTTTCTCTACATGTTTTTAGATTTAATGATAAGAGTATTCCCAGATTATCTTAAAATGTTTCTTGGGTATTCTCTAATTAATATTTTCTATTCTCTAAGATTTATGTGGAGATGTAATTTCAATTGTGATTTTTTCATGAGGTTGCAAGGATTAGGATAATATATGGTAAGTTTTATTAATTTTATGATTTCCTGTAGAGACAATGTTTCCTTTCAAATGTTTTCTCCCAGGATTGTTAATATATCAACCCTTTTAAAATATTTATTTTAATTTATTGTCCAATACTCCCTAGAAAAATAAAATACATAGTTTCCTTTTATTAGCAAGATATTATCAGTATTTTTTTAAAAAAAGTTACCAGTTAGATAAAATTTTAACAATGATGGAATGTAGGGGGTAAAATTCAAATAGACAAATGAATGTAGAGTTTTTATGAGTAATTAAAGAGGATATTGGTAAATTCACATGTATTAAGTATTTTATTTGGTAAGAAATTGTATTTTATATTTATTCATCAAGGATAGTGATTAAATGTGTTATATAAATAATTATACCGAAGTGACTTATGCATTTCAATAGTTGAAACCCCTTGATATTAATGGTCAAAATTTTTATTTATAGATGGAAGAAGTGAACAAAGAACTGAATATATGATTTTATTATGATTATATAGAATAATATGATATATACATCAACTGAAAGTGTTTGAAATTGATGTTTATATAGTAATTTATAAATATAAGATACTAGAGTTGGTTGGAACAACTAAAGGATTATGGTTATTCTAATAAATATCATCATAGGAAAGAAAACAAGGTAGAAGAATAATTTAATATAAAATACCATGATATATTATCAATGATGGGGATATATAATTCTACCATTATCAAGGATTTTGTATTATTGGACTTGTTTATTACAACAGAAGGAAAAAATTTATTATTATTCCATATAATTAACCAACCCTATTTATTGGTGAGGATAAATGGAATTCAATGGGTCTATAAATACCTATAATAGAATATGAAATATATGAGGAATAGAAAATTACTAAAGTAAAAAATTAGTGATAATGGTGTTAAAAGGTCTTATAAGAAGTTATTAGTTACATAAATAACACATGAGATGGGAGATCTACAAAATAAGATTCATATATATATAATATTCTATAAATCCTGGAAATATCAAGATATATTGAGGTATGTTTGAGTATTTTAGGTCCCAAAATATGAAGTGAGATATTACATACTATGTTTCAAGATTCAATACAAGGAAGAAAGTGTTGGATAAAATTCAACTACCCAAAAGTATTTTGTATCCTTTAAATATACATGAGTTGAAATTGGATAATACTATTGTGAATTTCATCAATTGGATAAATACTAAATTTGAGGGGCATAACACAATATACTTCATTATAAATCATCTTAAATATTTAACTAATATTATTAAAATTTTAAATAACATTCTTATAGGTCATTATTAAAAAAATATATATAAATTAAATAAAAATTCATTATAGAACACAAAACGAAATATACTGAAATCATGACCCAAGGATCAATTATAATTTCAGTGGAGTCTCTTGAAGGATTTTAACAGGGTTCTTAATCTTATAAGAACCATTCACCCTCAAAAACAAAAACAGTCTAAATGGACTATCCAAATAGATTATGATATTATAATTTCACATTATATTTACATTAAATGATTTCAGGATAAATCTTTTCTTATAGAATATTTTTTAAAAAAAATAATAATTTCCACCATACTATAAAAAAATATAATAAAAAATTTTGTATGAAAAAATATTTTAAACTCCAAAATATTCTGATAACGTTATAGAAATAAATTTGATGGGTCCAGAACATCTAGAAAAAACATCATGAAATATATTTTCTATCTCTAATCATTTCATGGAGGCTCAAAGTAGATTGAAAATTTTTTCTAATAACTAAAATAAGGATCTTTATTTCTAAGTGGAAGAACAAATGTTCATAAATATATTTCTAGGGAAATATTTCTTGTGGTTTTCAATGAATTGTATTCTATTTCCAATTTACATTAATAAATTTAAACTATTTTAATGGATTAGAGATGTGGAATATTTTTCATCTATCCACTAAACATGTCGCAAGTGAATTTTTTTTTTCATATATCACATATAAAGATGTATAAAACAGACTATTTCTAGGTTATATTAAAGGATAACTTTAAGTAGGATCCATATTAATTATATAATGAATTGATGGTTTAGATTTCTGATATGAGATAATAGTTTCTATGAAATGAGAAAACTCATCCATTAAAATATTCATTGTGGAATCCCCAGCTATAGGATAAAAAATGTGATAAAAAAGATTGAATGATAAAGGCCTACCCACAATACATAAGTATTACATTACAATTTTAAAGAATTAATTAGTATAACTGTTGGAGGATAATGTAATACCTATAAAATTATAGTATGAATTATGCATATTTTTATTACCAATTATGTAATAAACATGGATGGAAGGATTTAATAAGACTGATGTAACTAATAAACAATAATTGATAAAAATTAATAATAGAAGTAAAGTGAAATAATAGAATTATATTGATCCATACTTCTATACAAAGATATTACATATTAAAAAATGGATATCCATTATATAATATTAAAATACATGCCTGAACTGCAATAGTTTAGTATATTTGGATACTAAATACAAAATCTTTTTATTTCGTGAAATTATCTTCAAAGTCCCTCATAAATATATTCTATAATATTAATTTTATTGAAAATAAAAATCATATAAATGTTCTTCATAAACTAGGAAAATGAAACATAAGAAGGGTGAGCTCAAATGCTTAGTATGGGTGAAAAATAGATATATTGATGATCGTGTAATTATAAAATGTACTTAAGGGTATAATGAAATTAGTTTATCATTTGTAAAACGTACCTAACATAAAAAAAGTCTAAATAAAGATTCATTCAGTAAATACTGATTTTTCATAACATAATCCCAATAAAGGAATCAAAGAGCGTGAACCATGAGAGTATTAAATTTTCATGATACAAATTTTTTTGGCATACTCGTATGAATAAAAAATAATTTCTTTATCTAAGTATCAGAACCATGACTATCATAGTGAATTATGTTCAGTCCCAATTCCAACATATGATTATGAAATGTTCACACCCCAGATATTTTCTTTGTATAACATCCCTTTCTGCATTGGGTTTACTCCTCATTCCAGTCCTTATTATCTAACAAGATAAACATATTTACCCAATGTATTTAAGGACTATATAATTCTAGTACCAACCATAATATTATAAAAATAATACATATATGTTCTATAATATCATAAAACCTTCATTATATCATAACCCCTATAATGGATATGTATTTCTTAATTATTTATTCATTTAATTATAGTATAACCTATGGAAATTTAAGGAGTTTCATAAATGTTTAATTATAACATAATTAACTTGTGGGAATAAAATGAGTCTCATATAAATAAAATTAAATCATCATCATAGTAACTCATCTAAAGAATTAAACATGAAGGTATAATTGTATCATAACCCTATAAAATTATATGTGACATCAAAAGGATTTTTTTCATAGATGAAAACATCCTTTAAAATATCACATGTACATTTATTGTGAAAAATAAAGTTTCGAATTTGAAATATCTTATTTAAATAAAATACTTATCATATATAAAAGTAAAAAATTTCATTAGAAATAACATTTAACACATGTAATGGATGATTAAATGGAATGGTATTTCATGATGGTGTAAAATTTTTATCATTTCATGTATGTTAAGACAATGTTTCCATTCATATTTTTTTGTAAAAAGTAACATATCTCATTCATAAATTAAAAATAATGTTCCTGTTAAATTATTTTTTAAGTAGGAAAATTTATATGGTAATTACATTAAACAACCATTATATAATACTAAATATATTATGGAAATATTTTTCATAAATCATGGACATGTAAGAAAATGGTTTTTCTACTGAAGAGATAAAGAATGTCATATTTTTAAAAAAATATTATTTAGGTATATTATGTATGTAAATTAAGAAAAAAGAAATAGAATGTGAGATATACTGAAAAAAATTATAATAATTAAATTTATGAAATTATTCATAGATATATCATGAAATTTCATCATTGAAAATTTAATCGTAAATAATCTTGGTAAACAATTAGATTATAATATAAAACCATTACATTGAGTCCAAGTTGCTTAAAATGAACACTGAAATCCAATATTGTAAAATTAAATTTATTATAATTCTATAAAGGATTATTTTAATTACTTATAATATCATATATGATCCACTTATAATAGTACAACACCTAATTATCTATATTTCAAAATTGAAGTCATTATTTCCAAGTGTCATCTATTTTGTTTTTCATCATAATTTTGGTTTAGTAGTTATGATCCTTGTAATTTGATCATAGTTAATTTATATCTAGAATTCAAATAATGATTTAAATAATATATTTTATATAAATATTTAAATTAATCCATAATAGGTAGAGATCGAAAATTAAATATCACAATTTATGTAGATGGTAGACCATATGTACACCTGTATACCGTTGTAACTTTTCAATGGATGGAGTGCAAGGAATTAAAATTATAGTTCACCATTATATAATTATTATTATATCATATATATCATATATATCATATATATCATATATATCAATTAAATATATCTTTATTTACAACCATATAATGAATAGATGAAAAATGAATCACATCTTTTATGGAGGCGGTAGTCCACACAAACACACTAGTGGAATATCGTTTTGAAATGGATGGGAATTTAAGAAGTTAAATATGATACTATAATTTTAGAAGAATAATAGTATTATAAATATGTTATATAAACATTAAAAACATCATAAAAATCATCTATGAAATGTGGTGGTGGGAAATTAATTACGTTTCTATGTGGAGGTGGTGGTCCAAACATATACACGACTGATACATTCACATACCAATAATTTGAAAAGTTGGTGGATAATAATAATTAAATAATAATAATATCTCTTAATAAAATTGGGGATTGTAATTTATTATTTTACTATGAATTCCGTAGAGTTATATTAGGTATAATATAAAATATATTGGAAGAGATCATATATGATGATTACCACTTCATTAGAAGGGATCCTTTTGATCCATTATTAAGGACCCATATAATGGTAGTTTAAGATGTCTAGAACCTATATTTCACGTAGATAGAATTTTATAAGGTAATTAATCATGATTGGTTTGTTTTAGATGGCTCAAAGTTGTGTAAATATAAGATATATGGGGAATCATTTTATAATGGAGGTAAATGACACACTTGAAATTTATAAAATATTTAAATAAATGAACTCTATTTCTCAAGTATAATTCTTCCAAATAGCAATAAGTTTGATGAGAAATATTATATTTTATAAATATAATAATAAAATTAAATTTATATTTGTTCTCTCGTAATTTTTGGACTTATTTTTTTTGCCTATACCCTTCATTAACCAATTTTAAACTTAACTACGGTAAAAACACATTAAATATTAAAAGGTTTTTATTTTTATTATAAGATAAAATTATATCATAAATTGAAAATTTACTAAATTTAAAAACATTTTTCATCCTTTTTATCGAAATATTTTATTTTTATGGTTTTTAAATAATTTAATAATGAATTATTTAACCTACAATATCATTAATTTCATTTCGAAACTATTCAATTAATTTGACATTAAAGTCATGATGATAAGAATTCAGTTTGAGTATATTTTTTACATCAATCATACATTATTATTAACCATAAAAATTGTGTAATATCAAATTCAATCGAAAAATGTTTCTCTTGATATTATTAAAATCATTTACTTATATTTTTCAACTACATGCACAAGAAATGTTTTGTCATTGTGAAAGCATTTACTATAATTATTTTTTCATTAAAATTAAAAATAGTTTTTACTCAAACTCCTTGGTTACCCTAGAAACCCAATTACTAATCCCATACTGACATGGCCTAAAGAATATTCTTGATCCCCATGGTTTTGGGACTATCTTCTGACATCATACAAAATGAATTTGGGAACTAATTTTCCAATAACATCACAAAAGAATGACAAAAAAGTCAGCATACAAACAAGAGAAATCCCATAGGGAGAACTATACAAGAATTCAAAAAGGCTTAAACTGACCAATGAACTACAATAATATAGAAAAAAATAAGAAGAAAACCCAAGTACTGGAAGACACTACTCTATAAGCTCAAGGATCAATATATAATACCAACATTAAGTGGTTCCTTAACCCTACTAAAACATAGAATAAAAAAATCTACAAACACCCTAAGGAATAGGGAGGGTGTGAGATGAAATCCCAGTAGGGTCTCACCTAGGATTCCATAACAGATTATAACATTTAGTTAGCCAAATATTGATTTTAATATTAAATAAACTACTTTATCATTTCAAAATAATAACAACAAAAATTCATGATATACATTTCAAATGATGAAAATAATTTAGAAAAATGGAAAAACAAACATTTAATAAAAAAAATTAAAATAAATTAAAATGTAAGACCAAAAAATATACAAAAATGGCATATATTCATTTTAAATTCAAAAAATGGAGCGGAATGTTCATATTCCAAATGGTATGATAGGTCAAGGTTATGGGACTCCATACACTCAAATAGTTGACATGAAAATATGTGTACAAAATTTCCCCTTAATACTAACTATAGAGAACATATCACCATCCTATCAAGAATGTGACTACTTTAGATGTATTTTTAGTGTTGTAAATCATAGAGTGTTGTTCGAATAACTCATTAATTACTTATGGACTACATGTTTAGTTATAAAAATCAATAATGTGAAATTTATTTACTAACACCTTAAAATAAAAATCATCCCATTCTCCTTTTCAAATATGCTTATTTCCCATTTAAAAAAAATGGAATTTTAATAAAAAAACATGGCTTTTCTAGATAAAATTAATGGTTTTCTGTCAAAATCATTTGAATCCATTTTTCTCATATAAGAATATAAATTAAATTCCTAAATAAATTTCACTATTCAATTTCACAATTAATATTTAAAAATTTAAATTACACATTTTCATTCGATAAAATAAATTCCACAAATTCCATAATTTTTTATAAACACTCCCCAATTCAATGGAATGGGGAGCATTTCCCAAAATCATGACAAAATCAAATTTCCAAATCAAATCCCCCAATTCAATGAAATTTAGTTTTTATTAAATCAATTGAAGTTAATTTTATATAATTTAATTTAATTCAAAAAATTGAATTTAAATCAAGAAATTTAGGGTAAATAAAAATTTGGCATCATAACTTAACCACATAAATCAAAATCAAGAAATATAAAAACTCCAACCCATAGTTGGGAAATACTATGAAGAATGTTAGAAAAAAAATTCATGAAACAAAACTTGATTTAATATTTAAAATAGAGGGTATTATATCCTTCAACCAACACAGAGATAAATAAATCCATAGGGAGGAAAAAGGAAAGGGTGAGAGAAAGAGAACAGGAAGAGGAAACCTACAAAGAGAAAATCTATCACTTTTCTACTTGATTATATTCACTTCAAGATAGGTATAGAGGGTCCAAAATCTATTTGTGGGAGATCCTCTAGAAGAATAAATCATTATGGGTCTAATTAGGTCTATCTGGTTTATAAAATGATGGATACATGATATTTAAAAGAAATTTTAAGATTAAAAAATACTATACACATGGTTAGCTAGGTAATGAAGAAAAGTTAGACCAAACGGTGTGCCTTATCCAAGCCCCACTTTTAAATGGATTTCATAATTTGAAAAATCATGTTCAAACTGTGAAAAAATTATCTCCCTTTTTTTATGATATTCACTATCAAGGAACACAGTTTTGGAAAACCATGATTCAACTCTGAAAATTCACGAAATGCCAAAATAACTCCAATGTTTTTACCTAAAAGAACCCCTAATGAAACCCATACAATTCATGCTAAAAAGAGGGGTCCATTAATACCAAAAAACAATAAATGTATGTTACAAACTCCGAACCTTGGTTATATTCTATCCCTAGAAATATAAATCATAAACATCCATGCCAAAAAGATAACACCACTACTCTCTCATCAGTTCCTCATTCTACCACATCTCATGAGAATTAGAAATATTTTTTGGTAGAACACTAACAAAATATATCATCCTTCAATTAAGTACCTTTTTTCTGAATAAACTGTATGGATTAACTGTTCAATCACAAATAAATCAGGTTTAAGAAAAAGATCACTCCAACTCAGAAAATGAGATGGATTACACATATACATTCAGAGATGTATTACATGTAACACGTTTTGTGTTGAATTTTTCAATAGATGAATTTATAAATGGTAAGAATCTATTCCCATATTCCCAATAACCTAAAAAAGTCTGACAAAGTGAGGAGAAAGTTTCCCTTTAAAACCAATCCATCGATAACCCAATTGAGATAAAAATTTCTAGAAAATATGGTCACAGAATAAAAACTCCAATGGCCTATGAAGAATATCAACATAGGAATTATACTTTCTATGTACAATCAATATCCTAGTATTAATCATATAAATATATTTTTTCATCTCTTGAACAAAGCTCGGTCCAACCAAAGAACATTCACTAATCACCAACCAACATAAAGGAGATCTACAACGTCAGACCTACAGGGCCTCAAAAGGATTCATTATAATCATAGGCTGGTAACTATTGTTATAATAAAACTCATATATCCCTAGATATTCATCCTAATATCCACCAAATTCTATAAGGAAAATACAAATCATATCCTCAAGAATCTTTATCACTCTTTCTGTTTGGCCATCTAACTGTAGATAGTAATCCATACTCAAATGGACATGAGATCAGAGTGCCTCAATAATTCCTCTCCAAAAATAATAAGTGACCCTAGGATCTTAATCAGAGACTATAAAAAAAATTAAATTCCCCAAAAAAGAAGAATATAATTACCATACAGATTCCCCAACTCCACAACATTGGATATATCCCAAATAGGTATAAAGTGAGGCGAGGTAGTGAGTTAATCGATCACAACCCATATCACATTATTATTTCTATGGGTACATGGAAACCCAACCAAAAAGTACATTGGGGTATTATTCCACTACAATGTCCGAACTAGATGTGAATGATGCAATCCAGAATGTTTTTCATGGTATTCCTTGACCCTTTGGCACATATAACAGTAATATAGTTGTTCAGTAATGCCATTTCCCATACATGCCCCCCAAAATCTACCCCACATGTCAATAAACATCTTCTCTATTCTTGGGTTCTCTTCCCACAAGGATTTGTGTTAATCCCCATCAAAACATTCATTTATACTAACAACACAATAAATTGATTCTCATAGAATAGTATTCCATCATTATAGAATGGAAAGACATGTATGGTCTCACCACCATAATGAGATTCTCTAATTCTAAAGAACATAGAATTAAACTATTATTTCTAAAGAATTATCTCAAGAAGATAATATTTCTCTCGAACCATGTTCAAAGAAACTCTGGTCCCTGATTCCTAAAATCCAATATGAAATTGTATAAAAAGACTCATAATTTTTCACTATTCTAATGATTACTTCTCACCCTAGGTTGAAATTTTACTACTAAAATAATACATGATGACATTCCCTTTCCCTGGGTATAGGTCATGTAAAACATGAAATATTTCTGGTATTCCACCCAATGCCTCTGGAATAGATTTAAATATTTTTGTGAGAAGATATAACTCAAGGACTTATGGTTTAAAAACATGGTAATACATTCTCCATAAATAATATTCCACCAACGTTTTAGAATGTGATTGGAAAATGTATGCTGAAGGTCATGGAATGGATAATTATTCTCATGTGACATAATCTAATAAGATACATAACCAATTACACAATAACCTTACATAATAAAGCAACACAAGTTGGAACCAGATGCTTTAAAGAACACCACATATCCCTTCCCATCCAATGGAAGAGTCAATAATGATGAATTAGTCAAAATATGTTTCCTATAAATAATGTAATTATGAAATTTATCATCCTAATAAAACTTTAATCCCATCCAATTCATAGAATTCACCAGAGAAGAGAACATTTTGATGTCCTTAACGAACTGATGGTAATAATCATCCAGACCAATGAATCTCCAAATCTGGAAAACATTTAATTTTTACCATGATATAAAACCTCAGGATCGAGTGATGTACCATGATCTAACACCAAATTTCATATGATGTTCACTACATGAATCCAAAAATCATATTCTAAAGGATTTTCATTTGTCTATTATTTGCCAAAAATTATAGAACTGATCGCAGATAAGGAACATGATGCTCCTCTCTCTAAGTGTAATCAAGGATTTCATCCATAAATACTACAACTAATATATCAAGATACTCATTGGAAATAATTTTCATCAAATCCATAAGGATTGCATGAGCATTTGTTAGACCAAAATGCATGAAAAAGTACTCATAATGGTTATACCTACTCCGAATGGGGATTTTATAAATGTATGAATCTTTATCCTCAATTGATGTAAACCATACCAATGATCATTCTTTGAGAACCACTTCACACATTGTAGCTGATCAAATATGTCACCAATGTATGTCAATATGTAATTATACATTACTATGAATCTATTTAGTTTTTTGTTAGTAATGAATAGGAGAAGGCAAGAATTAACCTTATTAACAATGAGAACCAGTTCCACTAAATTTGACACACTTAGGTGTATAAATCCTTTCTCTAGAATATCATCCAAAAAATTCATCATCACATTCAATTCATCTAGTTCCATGAAATAATAAGGAATAAACCTTATTTGAGTTCTAGAATCTAAATTGAATGAAATATCCACCTCCCTTACCATTATAAGACCAGAGAAGTTAAAAGGAAAATTTTTTATAAACTTTGTGACAATTGAATAGATTTCATTTCTCAAAGATATTCACACTAGTTCAACAGAAAACATTCATTTCACATTCCCCGTATTAGGATTAGAAGGTACGACTCTACTAAACCTTGGGTCCCATTATCCTTGAATGAAATGACATACTTTATCTTGTGTAATAAAGGAGACCCATATTAAATAATAATAATCTTGGGATTTAGTAGAAAATGATCAAATCCATCCCAAATATGTTTTCAAGTGGTTTCATGTCATGAACTAGAAAAATACAAACAATTTCAATATATGATACAGAGAAAACACACGTGGGAATACAAAATCCTATTATATCTTTGTTCCAAGGAGTGTAGTAATATCCATCATAGATGATAATATATAAATAGTAATATTATTAAAATTGAAAATATGTTTTGAAATAAATGAATTAGATTAGCTAATATCAAATAAAGAAGTCACTAATGAAAAAGTTGTAGTGATGGATCCTCTTATAGTCATTATACCCGTATTCACTTCCTTGGGAAATTCCTCCACTACATAAAGAAGCTTTATTCCAGATTCATATTGATAGAACCCATTTTTATGTAAATCATATTATTTCTCTATATTTATAATAGGCATCGATAATCTTGTTCCACTACATAATGTAAAATAAACTTGGAATAATATCTGTATGTGACCTGATCATATTCAAAAGCCACATATCTTGGATGCCTCAGTGCAATCCATCATTTAATATCTAGGTTTACCACACTGGTATAAAATCAATGGTCCTATTCCAAAATATTTTGAATATTTATAAAAACCATAGGGGAGATAAACACCATGAGAATCAAAATTCTACCTCTTTCCCTTAGAGGAAAACACACTAGATGTACGAGAAGAAAAAACACCCATCATCCCTAACATGGAAGTAAGGTATATTTCGACCATCAATGAACTATATAATACATCAATATAAAAAGTCATATTCATCAGGAAAACCTGATAATGAATGTCCTCTTTAAGTACCAACTCAAACCGTAGATTCTTAATCATTTCATTTGATATAATATCAGAAGAATACTTCACATGATTAGTGAAACAGTTTTTGTACTCTGTCATGGTTATGTCATCTTGGTAATATGTTAAAAACTAAATAGACATGGCTTACTATAATAAATCCAGATAGAACTTTTCGATGAAGAAGATCATTTATGTCAGACCACTTCAATCCTTGTTGACTCTTGAATGTCACCGTCTTGTCCCATCATCTCATAAATAGTCCTTTAAGCATTATGGTGGCACACTACACCTTGATCTCATCTTGTTCCACAATAAACTAAAATGAAATTAAATTATTCTCAACCATTCCTTAGTCTCTTGAGGATCATTGGGGCCTTTGATTGCTGGTGGATTCTAGAGACGGAACTCTCGAGAATAATTTTACAAAAGACCCATACGAGCTTCTACAACTGGAGCCTGAATGATAATAGGTAGTGGTTCCTATCCCAGAGCTTGTGAATTTCATATAATCACCTCTACCAAGCATAGTTCAATAAGAGGATTCACTCAATAAGTTTCATCAAATGCTTCCTCTGAGATTCTATTATCACATATTCTTAGAGGACTGATGCTACCCAACATCAACAGACAACATTGATGACATCAAATTAACACTCAGGAAGAGAAACAAGGAAATAATAAACCCAACAGATAGGCTGACCTGATTTGGATTTCACTATACCCAAATTAAAAGTAGGAAAAATACAAGAAATAATCCTCATGGAATATTTCCCTAACCCTATCAGGTGAGTAAAGGTTCATTTCAGTTAGAGATGGAATGGAACTCAATCACAACTACCTCTTATGTCTAGGAAAGATTACACAAAATACATACTGAAAACATAATAATCTCAACCTAGATATCTGATACAACAATTTCATGAACCTTCTTCGTCACTCTAATAACACGATAACAGATCTGGCACTGACATTGCCCAAAGGTAATTCCTGTTACACATAAGTTGTATAACAACCCATCTCTTTATTACACATATAAACATGATTTATTACATAAACAATTCACTTTATAAAACAATGAAGATCAAGGGGTATAGTGTATTTGGGGGGTTAGGAACATTACATAACAACTTAAAACATTAAATACCCATCTTTACTGAAAACCTCTTTTACATGGCTACACACATTCCTTTGTACTAGCATTGCATGGGATAATATGAGGAGATGAATATGAAAATGGTGAGATACAAAGCCCAGTAAGGTAGTAAACAAGGAATAACACGAAGAATACAATTTATGTTAGGAAATAACTATATCAATGGAGCATAATAAAAACATGAACATAATGGCATGAAATAGCATGATTGTGATACACATGGAAATGTGGCATCAATATTTAACGTGATATTAGCATGTTCCAAGGCTCATTACACATAGATCATGAGTAAATCCCCATTTAACATGAATTATAATGATTAAACACTCATTGAACTTGATGTATGATGATACTAAAAATTAACCTATATTTTGAAGTACTATCAGGGCACACCCTTCTTAATCATTTAATTTAATGCATAAGTGTGCCACATGGATCATATAACATGGATTCATTAAACATCATCATTTATTACAGGATGAAGTAACTCATAATTCATACATTGAACTATACAATAAATAAGTAAATATGAATAAATTTGAATACCATTGATATAAAATTGGTCATGGTATTCATTACACAATGACTTTGGCTTGGAAAATAACAAGGCAATATCGGCAGCATAACAACATGACATAAGAATTTCTTAAAATGGTAGATGAAAGAGAAAGGGGTTTATCATCATATTTAAATGAAATTTAAGGTTAGGGGGATCATATTTATACATTTCCAAACATATTTAATGAAATTTAGGTTCATAATACAAAATAATATCTTCAATGTAAATGTATGGAGAAAAATGCCTTATAGAATTTCAGCATGGTAACAGGTGTGCGTGGGAGGCATTAATGAGAGAGAAAGAGATCTATAATCATTTAAACATATGTTGTAAAGTATGGTGGATTTAAAAAATTAAACTATAACCCTTTTAATTTAAAATAAAAGGGTATAGAGATATAAATAATTTGGAAGAAAAATGAGAAAGGAAGAAATCCCTTACTTGGAAGTGTGATCTCAAAGACTTGGGAGAGGCTTGAGGGAGGATTATTGGGATATTGGGGGACCATGGGAGGATTTTTGGGAGAGGATATTAGGGGTTGGTTTTTCTCTATAGGCTTTGAGTGAATATTAAGTTTTTTCTTGGGTGGGTTTATATATGAAAAGAGTGGGAATCCTTTATTATTTAGGTTTTTTCCACCACACATTAAACTAATCAAAACCACAAACCAAACCATGGTTTTTTCCCATGGTTTTTTTCTCAAATTGGTGTGTAAATAGTTATTTTACATGTCCAATGAACGAACTACTTAAAATATTTGAACATCTTATTTGGAGGTGAGTCACAATCTTAAGGAAATCAATTTGAAAAGTTAAAATGTTTTATATGTCTTGGAGGGTCTACTAAGTGACCATAAAATTAATAAAAAAATATAAAATCACATTATTTTCAAGGTAAAACATATATTTTCTGGAAACCAAATTTACAGTATTTTATTACATAACTATTGGGTCACATTGATGTAATAAATCACATTATATAACTAAATGGTATTTAATTTTTACATAAAAAATTGAGTATCTTAGAAAATTATAAAAAATTCACAGTTGGATAATTTCAACACCCTGATTCCTAAAATAATATTCATTTTTAATAAATAATATTCTAAATATGTGAATTTTTAAATTTAAAATAAACACCAACATTTATAAAAAATTCATGGGTTTTAACAAAAACGGCTTTCAATCCTTAATAAAAATTACAATTGTATTCATAAAAATAATATTATAGTTTCCATTTAATAATAATTAATTTATAAATAATATTTTACTAAAATAATATTTAATTAATAAATCCATTAATTCATTAAAATAGATTTAAAAAAAATACTATATATGCTAGAAGAACTATTTATAAAATAAAAATAATTAAATGAATTTATATTCATTCTTATATACAAAAATATTTCACATAATCATAGTACTAAGGTGTTGTTACATAACCCCTTATAACAACCATATAATACCTATGGTAAGGTGTGCAATGGTGATAACCGTTTAGGGTGGCTCAGATAACATCACTCGAGTTCTAATATCTATTAACCTTCACTTATCTTATAGGTCGTTCCATTCAGTAATAATGTGTTGAAACTCAGATTTATCTTGTTTAAGTTCAAATCCAAGTGATGCCACCACATTTTTAAGATTCTAAAAATGGGCTTTGTATGGAGGAATTCTACTGGATGAGGCCATCGCTTCCTTTGTCTTGGTAAATTAAATTTGTTAAAGAACTATATTTATATTAATCATGTGATCGTTGTTTAATGGCTATATTAGCATCATTAAAAATTCATAATGTTATTTTGAAATTCAAAAATCATAAAACCAAGTAGGTTCATATATTATATAACAAATTTACATAGGAATGCATTTAATTAGATCAATAGAAATTTAATTAGTAAATGTTTGGTTCGTTACAATCTTTCCCCTTATGAAAATATTCCTCCAAAATTTCCTTTTACCACATTAAAATAGATGAGGATAACTCTAATTTATCACTTCCTTTGATTCCCACTTTTCTTCTTCACACATGTGGTTTCACCAAAACACCATAATGAGGGGCATAATATTATATTGTATAAATTTTTACCTATGATCAATAATTTTCACCGGCTTCTCTTCGTAGGGGAGTTCATTCTCTAATGGTACTACCTCTAGATTATGTACATGGTATGGGTAAGTGTATATACATCCTCAACAATGATACATGAAATAAATCATGTACTTGGGATAGGTTCAGTGGGACTACTAGATGAAAGGCCATTTCTTCAATGCGATCAGCGATCTCAAAAGCATTGATGTACCTTACACAAAGCCTTTTCTTCTTCCGAAATATCGTAACTCTCTTCCATAGCAATATAGAGAAGAATACCATGTCTCCAACACCAAAATCTAGTTATCATCGATGATATTTTCAATGATATTTTGTCGACTCTGAGAATCTCTAATGTGCTTATAGAAGATCTTAACCCTCTCTACCATTTTTTGACCATTTCTAAACCTAGGAGTTTTCACACCCCACCATCTTCCCAACATGCCAGTGTTCTGCACCTCTTCACATTAAATTCTTTAGATGGAGCCATTTGGATGCTTGAGTGGAAAATGTTATTGCAAGAGAACTCAACCAGAGAAATATGTTGATCCCATACTCTTTTTATGTCCATTCAACATTATCTAACATGTCCTCAAGTGTTTTGATATTCTGCACAGATTGGCTATTAGATTCATGATGACAAGTCGCACAGAAGTTCAACACAATATTCAAAGTGTGTTGGAAAATCTTCTAGAACATAGTGGTGAATATTGGATCTCGATTGGATACAATCTATAGTGGTACTCCATTCAACCTTACCACTTCTCGGATTTATATCCATTCCATTCGATCCAATAAAAAATCCTCTAGAATTGTAATGAGCTGTATAGTCTTTGTAAGACGACCCACAACAACCCATATAGAATTTTTTCCTTTGGATGTCTTCAGAAGTCTGGTGACAATGTCTGTGGTGATATTCTCACTTTCCATGCTGGTATTGGTAATGGTTTCATCATCCCTTAAAATTTATACTTCTCATCCATCAATTACTAACATACTAGGAACATTTATTTATACTCAATGATCTCTTAATCATTTTCTCCCACCAATAATTATTTTGGAGATCTTGATACATATTTGTTTTTCCTAGGTGGATGGATAAATTTGATCTATGTGCATCATCCAAAAGTTTATTCTTTAACTCTGGATTTGATGGAACAGATAGTATTATCCCAAATATCCAAATTCCTTCTTCATTAACATTAATCTCCAGATATTTTTCCTTGTTGATAGCTTCCACTTTCTTCATAATTTCCATACCATCCTTTTTATGATCCTTTAACCTTTCCAAAAGAGGGAGGTGAGAAATAAATTGTGAAAGGATTGATGATTTTCCAATATTCATGATTCCAATGTCAATCTTTATCAAATCTAAAAATATTGGATCCATTTCAACTCTCATCAATGATAGAAACACTGTGAAATATGTACATAGAGCATCCTAATCCTTGTTCTCTTTACCAAGGTGGTAATGGATTGAGATGTCACAACCTTTGATCGTCTCTAACCATCT
Source organism: Viscum album (assembly GCA_963277665.1). Classification (NCBI taxonomy): domain Eukaryota; kingdom Viridiplantae; phylum Streptophyta; class Magnoliopsida; order Santalales; family Viscaceae; genus Viscum; species Viscum album. The sequence continues at coordinate 348,114,679 of OY728141.1, forward strand.
TCATTATCACATATTAAACTCTTTCGGTGGGCATATATACATGAGGATTTTGTGATCCTTGTATATTTCACACATCCCCCCAAAGGGGTAATTTAGAAAAAAATTTAAAGCAAATATTACATCAGCCAAATCCATATCATGTGTTGGATAGTTTTCCACATGATCATTAATTCACCTTCTAGCATAGTTAATGAATTTTTCATTTTTCATCAACACACAGCCCATACCCTTCTTCGAAGCATCACTAAATAAAAAAAAGTTCTTCACTTGTGGGTAATGTGATCACATTCACATTGATAATCCTCCTCTTCAACTACTTATAGCTCTCTTCACATTCATTATTCCATGTAAATGTTACTCCCTTATTAGTTTTCTTGGTAAGAGGGTTGGAAAATCGTGAGAAATTTCTCACAAATTAGTTATAATATCTATCTAACCACAAGAATCTATGAATATCTATTATTAATGTTGGCCTTGAGCATCCTTAAATTGTAGTTTCCCTAGATGGATCAATAGATATCCCACTGTTTGTGATGGTATGACCCATGAATGAGACCATCTTCAACCAGAACTCACTCTTATTGTACTTTTCATAGAGATTTTTATTTTGGATGGTCTCTAGTAGAGTACTTAAATGCTCTTCATGCTCCTTTATTTTATATTATATTAGGATATCTTATATAAATACTACCAAATATTTGTTGAGGTAATCTATAAAGTATATATTAAACATGTCCATTAATATTTCTAGATAATTATTGAGTCTGAAAGGAATTACTATGAATTCATAGTATCTTTACATTGTACCAAAAGCTGTCATGGGTATATCCTTATTCTTCACCCTTACATAAATATATACTTACTAGAAATACACCTTGGAGAAGTATATTGATCCACGTAGCTGATCGAATAGGTTATCAATTCATGGTAGAGGATGCTTGTTCTTAATAGTGATTTTTTTGGGCTAAAAATAATCAATGCATTAGTACATTGAACGATCCTTATTCATGAAGTAGAGGACTGGTGCACCCCATGGTGAAGCACTTGGGTGTATAAACCCATTTCCATATTCTATAATAGTTATTTGAACTCCTCAAGCTCCCCAATAGCCATTCTATGAAGATTCTTGTTTACTAGAAACACCCTAGGTATAAGATCAATTGAGAATTCAACATCTCTTCTAGGAGGAAGACCAAAAAATTCCTCGGGATGAACTTCAATGAATTCCCTTAAAATAGTCATGTCTTCATGTTTGGTTTCTTCTTTAGAATCCATCATCTGAGCCAGATATGCATGTTCATAGGGCAGTAATATCCACGCTAGAGATGATAGTGCTAATGAAGATTCATCCTCCTCCTTGAACATGTACAGAATCGGGGGTCGATTAACCATATGAAGAGTGATTTCCATCATATAGAAATTTATGTTGGATCTATATAAAAAAATCCAATCCATACCAAGAATTGCATCGAATTCCACCAAAAGGAGTATGGAATTGTTTTCCAGGAGGTTCAATCCACAAATTATGATATAGGGAATTATATTCATCAGATGAAATTATTTCCCCTTTTGTATTCTATGACTTAAGGTGGTGTTGGGATTTTTCTAATAAAGTTTCAGGATATAAAATAATGTGTAAAAGAAAAATTAAAAAGTATATTCACTATTAATGAATGAATAACTAGTGTACCTATAACCACTTCATTGTCGGGGTTCAATTCAGTGGATGTGATGGAAATATCTTTGCCCGATTTCCTTGGAGGTTGTTGGTTGCCTCTAAAAACCCTTTTCTTGGGGAACTGGTTTACAAAGTGCCCTGGTTCTTTGCAGTTAAAGAAATGAATAGTGTGTTGAGGGTTCAATGGAGCATTCCACTCATCTATCATAGTAATGGATTTTTCTTGTTAGCAGTTAATGGTCAGGTACCCTTCTCTTCCACACCTAAATGAATACTTCATCCCCTTCAGGAAATTTCTAGGGTGCTTCTTTCTACACCTTTGGAAGGTGGGGTGCTTTATTTTCTTAATATCGTTGGATTTATCTATAAGTCCTCTAGAATTAAATTCCACTTTATGCTTCTTATCCCCATTAAACCCTTGATATTCTTCAACTCCCATTTCAACTTTGAGGGCATATCAGATAATTTCCTCATTGCTCTCCAAGTCATAGATCATTATGTATTTCTGTAGGATAGGTTTTACCCCACCAAAGAAGCGGTCAACCATGAATTTGGGGGTATTAAAAAATCCATAGGCATATCAATCAAGACTTCTGACATTTTCCTCATATGATCTGATGGATTCGTTGTTTTATCTTGGTGTAAAAGAATTAAGTTTCCATCATAAGTTGGAGGTTGCGATAAAAATATATGTCGAAGAACATTTTTTGGAAATCCTTCTATTCAAATGCCTTGATCTACTCTTCATGATCCACATTTTTTATCAATTTAAACAATTGATCAGCTTCACCCTCTATACGATAAGCAACCAGAAGTACCTTCCCTTATTTATAACAATGAAGGATAGAGAAGATCTTCTTAATGGAGTTGATCCACTATATGAAAATTGAGGGATCAGATGATCCATCAACATTAAGAGTCCTTTTTATTATCAAGATCTTGATTGTTTCTAGTTCTTTCTTTAGGGGGTTTAATTTTTCTCTTGACCCATGTTTCTATTCAAAACTTGATTAAACTGAGAGATTATTGTGACAAAGTTCACAGTTCCTGCTCCCAATAGATTAGGCATCTCATTAGAATAGTCGTCATATTGATCTTCACATCAGTTGATAGCTCCAGTCCTCCTATTACCGACCATTATATAGAGTAAAAGGAATGTTAGAGGTAACACATAAAGGGAAATATAATGACCAAAAGGGATCACTTATAAATTAAATTTATTTATTTGACTTATGAATTTGAAGGCATCAATCTATGTTATCCATGATCTACTTCACAAAATATATTATTAGGGGGAATTTTTTCCCTTAATAATGGTTCCTAATAATATAATGAATTTACCAATGAATATCCACCGAGAGTGTCATAACCAAGAGTGAAGAAAGGACCATTTTTGTGCACCAGTTACCATTCTAGTCAATCTGTAAAAGGTGTTCTTATGTTTTACATAGAGATACATATGTTCTAGAGCCGCCTCTACCTGCTCATATGCAGACATGGATGTATTTTCATGATAAACCACTTACAAAATTATCACCAAAATTTAGGGATATTTTATTTATACTTAGTCTTATCCATAAGTTTTCACTATGGTTTTTTAATCATAATCTGGAAAATAACTAAACCCATCCTCTAATACCAACTATAACAACCCTTATCTTTATTACACACTTAAAAATGATTTATTACATAAAATATTCACGTGATAAAAAATATATTATCGAGAGGTATAGGGTATTTGGTGATTAGTAACATTACATAACAACAGAAAACAGTAAATACACAATATTATTGAAAATCTTATTTTACATGACAAAACACATTCTTTAATACTAGAATTTCATGGGATAAGCAGAGGACATGCATTAGAAAAGGGTGAGATATAAATTCCGGTAAGGGAAAAATCATAAACTGAAGAATAAAATAAATTTTATGAAATAATAATATCAATGTTACAAAAGAGAAACATGAACACAAAGACATGAAATAGATGATTATCATAACATGGAAATGTGGCATTAACATTTAACATGATATTATCATGATCCAAGGCTACTTGCATATGGAGCATGAGTAAACACAAATTACACATGAATTAGACTGAGTAAACTCTCATTGAACTTGAAGTATCATGATACTAATCTATAACCAATTAATTGGAGCACTATCAGGGGGCACCCTTCTTAATCATTTTATTTCATGCATAAGTGTGCCATATTGATCATATAACATGGATTCATTAAACATAATAATTTATTATACTATAAAGGAATGAGAAATTCATACATGAAACTATTTAATCAAAATCTAAATTTCCATAAATGTGAATACCCTGGATAGAGAAATGGGCAAGGTATCAACTACATAATGAATTTGTCATGAAAAATTGCGGTGCAATTTCGACAGTATAACGGTGCGACATAAGAATTAATAAAAATTATTGATGAGAGAGAAAGGGGTGTGTAATTTTATGTAAATTAATTTTAAAATAAATGGGTTATATCTATACATTTCCCAAGATATGTAATATAATTTTGATTCATAAAACAAACAAATTTCTTGGATGTAAATGAGGAGAGACAAATCCCTTATGGAATTTAGGCATGGTAATGGGTGTACATGGGAGGCCTTAATGAGATATAAAGAGGTATATAATCGTTAAATAATAAAGAGGGAATTATGTGGGATGTTATAAATCATACTCCATATTTTTTAATTGAAAATAAAAGGGTATAGATACATAATGAAAATTGGATAAAAATGAGAAAGGATGAAATCCCTTACATGGAAGTGTTATCCCAAAGGCTTGGGAGAGGATTGAGGGAGGATTATTAGGAGATTAGGGAATCGTGGGATAAATATAGAGAGATGAGGTCAGGGGTTTATCATGATACAAAGGCTTTTAGTGAAGAGGATGTGAGAGATTGTGTGGGTTTATATAAGAAAAGATAGGGAATTCATTATTATTTAGGTTTTGAAAACCACACATTAAACTAATCAAAACAAAAAAACTAACCGATGGTTATTGCCCATATTTTTTTGCCAAAGGATAGTGGAAATCAGTATTTTATAAGTCAGATGGCCTTACTACTTAAAATATTTGGCATTCTTATGTGGAGGTGAGTCACACTCTCAAGGAAATAAATTTAAAAAGTTAAAATGCTTTATATGTATTGGAGGGTTCACTAAGGAACCCTAAAATTAATAAAACAAATCTAAAATCACATTTTTTTAAATTTAAAACATATATTGGCCTAAAAATGTCATATATTTTTCTTTATTACATCACTATTGGGTCATTATGATGTCATAAAACACATTTTATAATTAAACGATATTTACTTTTTACCCAAAAATTTGACTATATCAAAAAATTGTGAAAAATTAACCATTGGAAAATTTCGGCATCATGATTCCAAAAAAAATATTAATTTTATCTAATTAATTTTCTTAATATGTGAATTTTTACTTTTAATATAAAAACTAACATTTATCGAAAAATCAAGGGTTTTGACAAAAATATTCCAACCCTTAATAAAAATTAAAATTTTATCCATAAATACTATATGTTATTTTATATTTAATAAAAATTAATTTATTAATAATATTTCACTAAAATATTATTTAATTAAAAAATCCATTAATTCATCCATAAATATTTCTAAGATAAATACTATTTGGGCTTTAAAAACTATTTACAAAGTTAGAATAATAAAATGAATAAATATTCATTATTATATAAAAAACATTCATATAATCATTGTTCTAAGGACTCATTACATAACCTCTTATAATACCCATATAATATCTATGGGTAAGGTGTGCGATGGTGACAGACTCTTGGGGTGTCTTGGATAACATTTCTCGGGTGGTAATCTCTATCAACTTCCACTTATCTTGTAGGCGGTTCTGTTCAAGTTTAACATGTTGATGCTCGGCTTGGGCGTGGTAAAGATTGAAGCCGAGTGTTTCCACATCCTTTAAAATATTTGAAAAATAGGATTTTTATAGAGAAATTCTACTGGATGAGTCCATCACTTCCTTTATCTGGGTAAATTGGATTTATTACAGCTCGGTATTTATATTAATCAAGTTAACACTATTCAATAACTATATTAGCAATAAAAAAATTTATTAATGGTATTTTGAGATACAAAATCATAAAACCAAACAACTAATTATGTTATATAAAAATTTTATATGGTAAGACATTTAATTATATAAAGAGTAAATTTCACTAATAAAATTTTGGGTCGTTACATGTTGGTGATTAGCACCGTGCATCATAAAAAATTAAAGTGGGAATTGATTTCACACAAAAATCACAGAATAAAGGCAAAAAAGGTAATAATCATAAAATAAAAACTCCATATAGAGGACCATACCAGAATTCAAATGGATATAAAGACCCCAATGTATAATAACAAAGTACTAGAAAAAATGATGAATACTCATGTCTTAGCATACAAAAATCACTAAGACCAAGAATCAATAACTACTACCCCCTCTAAGTGGAACCTTACCCTTGATTGAACCTTGAAGAAGGTAATATAAAAACACCCAATGGCATAGGTAGGTTGTTATATAAATGAAAATTAGGGTCTTCCCTGATATTCTATAACAAATTTAAACATTTAATTAACAAAAGAGAGCTTCCAATTTAAAATAAAATGGTTTGGAATTTCAAAATTAAAATTAATACAATTAATGATTTACATTTAAAATGATGTAAATACTTTATACAAGTAGATCAAAAAAATTATAAATCATTTTATCTAAATTTAGAAGTCATTCAAAAAAATTTACAATAATGGCATATATTCATTTAAAATACAAACAGGTAAGCAACATGGTCATATTTTAAAGGGTATGACAGTACTTGGCCATGGTAATACAAAAACTAAAATATTTTACATGAGATTATGTGTATGCACATTCTCCTAAATACTGAACATGGTGTAATTATCACCATTATACTAGGGATGTGACTACTGTAGATGTATTGTTAGTGTTTTATGTCATAAAATAATGTCTGAATAACTCACTAACTACCTAAGGTTTGCATGAGCTTTAATAAAAAAATGATGGGAAACATATTTTATAACTTCTTATAATAAAATTCATCCCATTATCCAATTCAAATATTCTGATTTTTCGATAGAAAATTGGGTTCTAATAAAAAACATGAATTTTAAAGATAAATCCATGGGGTTTCATTCAAAATCATTTAAAACCATTTTTCTTATATTATAATTTGAAATCAATTCACAATTAATTTTCACAATTTTAATAAAAACATTTATATTCCTCAATTTATAGTCCAAAATTTATATTCCACAATTTATATTCCATAAAATTCGATCAATTTCCATAAACATACCCCAAATCAATGGTATTGGGGGTTTTCCAGAAAGTCATGCCATTATCCAATTTAAAAAAACCCATAATTCAATGTGATTAGTTTTTAAAAAATATATTGATAGAACGTTTTAAAAATAGAATTTAAATCAATAAAATTAATTTAAATAAAGAAATTGGATTAATAAAAACCATGAATCATAATTAAACTACCAACCATGTAAACACAAAATCTCAAAATGACAAATACCTGAAAGGAAATCATAGGAAGAAAGTAGAAAACAATTATCCAAGAAACAAAAAATGATTAAAGAACTAAGGGTATTGGATCCTCCAAACAACATGGAAATCTACAGAACCCTATAGATGAAAAAGGCGAGAGCGGGTGAAAAAATACAAGAAGAGGAAACCAATAAAGAGAAGATCGAACATCATTCAACACGATTTGATTCAATTATGGTTGGGTGTAGAGGGTACAAAATCCCATATTGGGAGATCCTATAGAATAATTAAATGTCATAGTTGAAATAAGGTCCATTAAAAACATTAAAGGGTTTTGGGGTTTTTAAAACTAGTTTTTGGATTAAACTATTCTGTTCACATGGTTAGTTGGGAAGGGTTTCACGGATATAGAAAAACATGTGATGTAGCTATATTCCCCTTTTAAATGGGTTACATAGTCTCTCCTAGGATGGTGAATGAATTTTCAAACCATGTGCCAAATGGGAAAAACCACATTGACTTGGCTTTCATGTTTTCACTATCAAAGCACATGATTTGAGAGAACCATGTTCTGACCATGCACAACCCAAAATATTTCAAAATTTTCGGAAGTCTTTACCTGAAACAACCCAAAAAACCCAACAAAATAATTGTAAAAAGTGGAGTTTAGGAATCGCTAAAAAATAACAATATTTTTCAATATTTCCATGATAAAAAATTAATTCATATTTTAAATAAACTTTTATAACTACATTTATCTTCATTTTCCCCATTTGTAAAACAAAAAGAGATATTGAAGTAATTTGAGGGAATGTTTTACAATTTTTTCTATATAAAATAATATAAATGTCATTATCAAGGGTAAATTGATGAATTATTAAAAATATAAAAATTTGGGTTGTATATGATCATATATATCCCATACAATGAAATTAAAAAAATTGGGTTTGTTTTATGACATTATCTCATTGTTTTAACTATTTTTACCCATTTTAACCTTATCAATGGAACAAATATTTTCTACATGTACTAGTCATATAATAAAAAATAAAAGAGAAATATTCAAAAAAAAAATTAATATTCCAATTCAAAATATTTACTACTTTTCTATGACTGAATTAATCTATGTAGAAAAATTTAATTAAAATTAAACATGCAAAAAATTTTGAAATGAAATTTTTTAGTAAAAAAAGGTTTATAATGAATAAAAATTGTTTATATGAAATTACAATATAAAAGTAATAATAATTAATATAATTGGATAATTCATAATATAAATTCACTAATGTTGCTTTTTAATTTTTTAAATATAATGACAATTTTTTTATTCTTGAATTAAAAAGAATGTTTTGGATAAAAATCCTTATTTTTCATCATTCATTTAAAAAATCAATTTTTTCATAAAATTATCCAAAATTTATTCTAAAATAATAATGAATTTATGATTAATTTTTTTTTCACATTAATTTTAAAGGAATGGTAAAATTAATTATAATATTTTCTAACATAATGCAATAAAAAACATTTTTGTAGAAAATAAATTTTTAAAAAATAAACAATTGAGTACATATTTATCAATATATTAGAATTATCTCAATCCATTATAAAATATTTTAAAATGTTGTTATTCATATTCATTCTCCCAAATTTAACAACTAAGAAATAATAAATAACTATATTATGATTTATTTAGACTTAGGGTTGTTTGTATCATAATCTATCAAAGAAAGTAATTTATTTGAGGAATAATACATCATAAAATAAAATAGTTTCACATTACAACTCCTTAAAATTAATTTTACCTTAAAATTTAATCACATTGATATAAAAAATGAGTTTGTATATATTTTGTCACATTCCTGGCTTCCCATGCATCTTATTTGAATTTGGTGTTCCTCTATAGATCTTAAAACATATGTGTAATATTTATCCATAGAAAATTAAATCTATAATCTAAGATTTTTACAAGTTTTTATTCATTGGAAAGATCATTAAAAAGTAGAAAATCATTAGAGTTTAGTACTTGTGAAGTATTAGATATATACTTCAACTAGATAGATATATGGAAGACATTAGAAAGTTGATAGAGGTTCAATGGAAAAACCAATTGATGACATATCATCCATATATAATTAATATTCTCATATGTAAAAGCACACATAAGTATATCCTTTCCCATATTTTTAAATACCATGTATTTTTTCATCAGAAAAGTCCATTGGAATACATTCTAAACAACTTCAAATTCTATATTTCACTAAAATTTTTCTGCAGAAATCTTCTATTAATATGAGATTCCTAGATGTTATGCTAAATGATTATGAATTTATCTAACTTTTTATCCCATTTAAAAATTATTATTAGGACTAAATTTAATTATTTAATTAACTTTAGACAAGAATTTTAGCATTTTATAATTCTATCCATATAATGTTTCATAAAGAGCCATCTGAAAGCACAGATGAAAGAAATTTTTTAAGAGAACTAAATTATAGTAAGGTGTTTATAAAAACCACCTTCTAAATCCAAAGAATAAGACATAAAAATAACCTACAATATAGGAATGGCTATCTCATATTAACCATCTATATGAATATGAAAATAATTACTAAAACATTACTCAAAATCTAGATCTTATTCAATACATTACCAAAACATCTGGGTAAATTTATAATTCTAATAGGATACAATAGAATTTTGTACTCCATTAAACATTACCACTTTAATATTGTATAATATAGAAACCTGATCACGATATAAATATTATTTAATATATATGAAGTATGCTAACATCATAAGGTGTCTGACTATGATCCAAATAACCTTATGGAATTTAGTTGATTTGGGGAATCCGATGAAAGAATCCATGGTGATGTTTTTCCATTTCCAGTCTAGTTGGCCTAATGGTTGAAACATACCATTATAATTTGGGTTCTAATCCTTAAATGATGACATACAATTCAATCGAATACCAACTATGAAATACCACTCTTCATATTATCCCATAAAAAATAATCTTTTGTATATATACTCATCTTCTTACTTCCAGGATGAATGAAGAATCATGAACCATTATCATCATCAAAAAACCCATTTTAAAGTGGAATGGATGCAAAAAATAATGTTTTTATGAACCTTATTATTCTATCAAATTGATGGATGAGTCTAAGAATGTTTCTCACATTCTTTTTAAGCCCCTTATCATCCATCAAAGAATCTTTAATCATAACTTTGATGGATGGTTGAATTCCAATTTGTGATAGATAAGTATTCTACCTTTCCTTTAAGATGCCAAGGTGCGTATTTTTCAAATATATAAATATGAAATTATTTTTTATTCTCATCAGAATTAATCTAGCTTGATCATTTTGACTCAAAGCATCACCACCTTTCTCTCTTTAATGAATTGAGAATCCAAAATCATCAATCCATTCCAACAATATTTTCTGAAAGAAATTAATTTTTTTTGAGTGAATATATATTCATTTGACGTTTTGGATCAATTTACCTTATGATAATTCATCTATATACATAATTTATAAACTACCACAAATTAATCCAAATCTTATTTTGGGAATTTTTTCTCATGAATAATCAATTTAAATGAAGAATAATATACCACCAAATCATTATTCATGATGATGCATTCTTGTCCCTTATTTTTTTCATAAAAATATATAATAAATAATTCTACACTACAATATAGTGTAAGAATTAGTGAACTGACTATCCTTCTATTTAGTTTCATTAAATTCTCATCACATTCATCTGTCTAAAGTCAATTTTCTCTCTTCTATTCTAACCTAATTAGTATATTTGGAATCCATAAAAATTATCCACAAATAATCTATAATATCTTTAATAACCAAGAAATATATATATCTAAGCCCCTATTTTTAGCCTTATATAATTTTCAACAAATTTTTCTTTATTGGCTCCATAAATATACCACCTCTTTAGATTATATGAAAAAAAATAAATCATTTTTTAACAAAAATTCATACTTGATAAATTTTCGATATAACATGTTATTCCAAAGGGTCTTCACTAAAATCCAAAAGTGATCTTCATACTCATCCTTTCTGTATGAATATATATGATTACGATCTATAAGGATTATAAAAAAATGTTCATAGTAATATCTAAAGAATCTATTCTGAAAATTCATGATGATAAAAAGAAAATTAATAAGATTGAATGACATTACTATAAATTCATAGTGTCCATAACTTGTAAAAAATAATATCTTGAATATAAACTCCTTCTTTTACCACAATTAATGTTATAAAGAGTGTAAGAAATTCTTGGAAAAGAATTGAGCTACTCAATGTTGATTAAACAAGTCACCAATAGGGCATAGAGAATACTTTCTATTTTTTGTGATTATGTTCAATTACTAATAATGAATGAAATGTCACATTGACCTATACTTATTATTAATAAAAATAATTTGTTCACCTCATAGTGATTTATATAGTGTATTGAATCATTTATCAAGGTTCTCAAGGAGTTTCATAATTATGTCCAATAAATAATTTTTGGACATTTAATATAGAGTCTTAAAAATAGTTATAGAACAGGGTTTCAGTTTTTTTAAAGACCCCAAAATACAATTTTATAGAATAATATGAATCTATTTATGTGTGAAAGCAATGGAATCTTGTAAAATAGGTATATATTCAATTTTTTTCTTCTCTCCATTCATCCAAAATAAACACCCCTTTTTAATATTACTCAAGACCTATATAATGGTTGAAATTTTTATTGGAAGTTCACATTTAACTTTTACTTATAAAATATCATAGTTTTGTTCAGAATAGCAACCTGAATTCCTTATCTCAGAAATTTATATTATATTTATATAAATAAATCAAATTAATGCATAAAATAAAATCTAATTACATTAAAGGGAGAGTGATGTGATTTTTAGGAATCAAATTTCCATTAAGATTAATTATTGAAGTATCATATAATAGAGGTATGATCATTATACAATTAAATATTTTCACTGAAAATTAAACATATAATCATTATGATTATACTATTACACCCTTAGAGAATTATTTTGATATAAAAGAGTGGGTATCTATAGAATAAATTAATAAATTTGTAGTTATAGAGTTTATTGTAAGTGTACCTATCAAGATTGAATTATCATTCCCCATATTAGTACTAATTACCTTTTTGGAATTACTTCTGTCTATGGTATCAAGTTATTTTTATTATTGATCATCATCTCTAACCTTTTTATTTGAGAACTCATTAGCACAATAACCATACCACAAGAATTTGAATCACTAGAGTGTGAATTATCCATTTAGTGGTTCTTTTCCCCATGATTGTTTATCTTCTTCTTCAAATAACTTTGAAATTCAATTTCTTGATGACCTTACTATGCACACTTAAAGAATTTATTTGTTCCCTTAAATGGATTTCCTATATGTTTCCTTATATTGTTAGAGAAAAATTCAATGCTCATCTTATTCTCTCTATAGTTTTTATAATTTCATTTAAATTCTAATTTTCTTTTCTTAACAAAACCAAGACCTTGACGGGTAAATCGACTATATTTTTATGTCTTGATAGAACATCAAAAAATTTCACTATAGATAGTAAGGAACCCTATGGACACCTCCAATTAGAGTCTTTTTTTAATCCAAAAATGAATATATTAAACTTAATGTAAGGTTGGATAATAATACCAACAACTTACCTCTCCAGAAAAGAAAAACATTTCCCATAATACTAATAGATTCAACATCCTATTGATTCTAATCATTAAATTACTTCTTGACATTTATATGAATAATATATGAAATTTAATTATCGAAAAATAATATCTAAAAGTCATACCAATCCATGATTTAAGCTTCTTCTTATTTCCTCATTTTTAAGATGAGTTTGTACCATTATTTTTCTTCTCCTTTAAAATAATTATAATCTAATATAACTATGTAATGTTTCAAACACCGAAAACATCAGATATATTTTTAAAGGTGCTAACCTATTTCTCAGAAATTAGTGGATCAATGGACCCCCTATAATAATGTGAATGTTTCCTCATGAAGGAATAAATAGAAAGTTATTCCCTCATTTTTACATTTGAATCTCAGTGTGATTCTTGGCCTGAGAAAGTAGAATAAGAATTAAAATAATAATGTTAATTGTAGATCCCATGAAATTTGATTTTTAAAGAGAAAAATTATTACATTTTAAAATACATTAAATTTTAACACAATTACATAAAGTTATATACATTTACTATAAAATAATAGAGTAGTGTGAGAAACAATAACCACAGCGGGAAACTTTATATTCATGAGATATCATATGTTGAATGTCTAATACAAGAAAACATATTTTCAATCTATGGAACCATTGGTTCAATCAATTTTATCCATTTTCATTATAAAAAATATTATAATGTTATCCTATACATAGAGTTATCCCCAGGGGATTCAGTAATGTTTTTGAATTTTAATCTCTAAGGAATGCATACAATTTTCTCTGATACGAACATGAGTGACCCGTAATTACATACATTTACATTTAATCATCCTTGATGAATACTCACTATACAAAACTCTGATCCATTCAATAACTATAATGTTTTAATTTATTTAAAGACAAAATACAAAAATCATTATTTTATGAAATTAATTCAATATCACCCACAAATATATTCCTATATGGTAGTTTTATTAGAAAATAATATATACTTGAAAAAATTCTTCATAAAATAGAGAAAGGATACATAATAAAGGGTGATATTAAATTCCCAATAAGTATAAAAAATGGAGATATCAATGATCGTGTAGGAATACCATAAGTGTATGGGTATATGGACATGAATTTAAAATTTAAAAACAATAACCTCTGTATCAAAGTAAATAATCATGAATAATGGGATAATGTTTAAAATATTATAATAAATTTCTCATAATGGTATCAAATAAAATGAGATATGATAGAAAACCATTATCAAGATACATTAGTTTGAGGGATATTAATTTTTATAGAAAATAATTTTTTGTGAAGAATTAGAAATAATACTATCATAGTGGATGGGGTTAAATAAACATCCCTTTTTATCTTCAGTGATTTGTCACATCCAAGACTACTATAGTGGACACAGTGCCTTAATAAATTAGGTTCACTCCCCAATATAATCCTTTTTATCTCTCGATAAATCTATCATTACTCAATACGTTAGAGGGGTAAATAAGTTTGGCCCCATTTCACATTATGGAAATCATATATATGTTTGCTAAAATATCATAAAATAATTCTACCCTCTTAAAAATATTGAAAATAATATATATTTGTGCCTCAATATCATAAAATACTAATCACATAATAACCCATGGAAAGGAAAATGGCTTCACACAAATTTATCCATTTAATCACATAATAGGCCATTGAAATGGAATTGATTTTGTAAAGATTTCATCATAACAGAATTAACCAGTGGGAAAAGAAATGAGTTTCATAGAATCATCCTTAAATCATTATCATCATAATCCATCAAAATAATAATATCAGATGGAATAATTTCATAATAACCCCAGTAAATCATATATATCATTAATGGATTTTATCATTGAAGTAAAATTCAAATCAAAGATCGCTGGAACATTTCATGATGAAAATATCCTTTTCACATTGAAATCACTTAATTAAAATATAATAAAATTAAATAGTAAACAATATTTTTTCTGTAATAATATATTGGGTAAATTTTATTGAAACATCAACTTATTGACTGGTCATAATGGATGGAAAGTCAATTTATTTATTTTCTATTAAAAGAAAATGACATTCATGTTTTTATTAAAAAAGTTAAAAGTACCATATTCATAAAATAAAATAAAATAAGAATCATTTTATTTTTTTAAATGGAAAAACATTTGTGAAAATGAGTTAATAATTTATAATTGCGAAAAAAATCTTTAATTAATTTGTATAAAATAGGTTAGTGGATGAAAAATGATTTTTAACCGAAGACAAACATAAACAATGATTCCATAGAATCATTCCTTAGTATATTATGAACCTATAAAAAGGAAAATGAAAATAAAATAAGTAATAAACAAAAAACAAATATAGGATAGTCAAATTTTAAAAAACCCTTGAGAGTTTTATCATCAAATTTCATTATCATAAACTTAATCATATGTAATCCTTGTAAAAAAGAAGATTGTAACATAAACCCATAACTCAATTTAGAATAAAATTGAAACGGTCGTCAAAACATTTATATTAAATTTAATTTTTTATGAATCTATAAAATATAAAATTAAATACATTTAATATAATATATGATCCACTTATTACATTTCAACACCAATTTATTAAAGATTTCCTATGAAAATTGTTTGTTCGAGTTGCTATCAATTTCGATTTTACTAAAAATTGTAGTTCAGTAGTTCAATCATTGTTCATTGATCATTGTTCTATCATGTAAAATTTTTTAATCATGATATAAATATAATTTCTATTCATTATAAATATATTTACAATCATCCATAAATAGTACATATTGAAAAATTAATTACACTATTAGTAGAGATGGTAATCGATACATACGTATGAACATGGTTTTCAAATTTCAATGGATAGAATGAAAGAATGTTAAATAAAAATTCACCTTTATAGTTTAATTATTAAATCATATATATAAAATATATTCATTTAATATATTCATATTACAATCCACGTAAATTTTAAATGAAAAAAAAAATCATGTCACTTAGTAGAGGAGGTAGTCTTCCTATACGCCGAAGTGACGTTATAATTTTCTAACAAATTAGAATTTAAGAAGGTGGATATGAAATTATAATTTTATAAGGTCAAATGTTTTATAAATGTCATATATAAACATCAAAATCATAATAATAATAATCCATTAATGATGGTAATTTAAATTTAATTTTATAACTATGTGGTGGTTGTGGTCCACACGTACACATGTGTGATACTTTGATATACAACTTGATGGAAAGAATGGTGGATAATGGTTGATACATAAGAATAATAAAATAAAAATATTTTTAGGAGTATGAAGATATTATTTTTGTGATTAATAAAATATATTTATAGGAGTTAGTAAATGAAATAAGTTGGAACATGTCTGGTAGGATGATTAAAACTTCTTCGGTGGGCATATGTTAGATCCTTTCTTAGGGACCCATGTAATGATATATTAAGTATCAAAAATACAATTTTTCATATATGTAAAATTTTAGAATATAATTTTAATGGGTTTTTAAAATAAAAATATTTCAAAGTGGTGTAAATAAAAGAGAGAAGTGGTGTCCCTTTATAAGGGTGGGGAAAACAAACTTGGAATTACAAAAAATATTTAAATATAATTATTATCAATCTCAAATATAATTCTTACAAATAGCCATTATTTAGAATAAAAATAGTATATGGTAAAAAATTATTCTAAAATGACAATTTTTAATGGGTTTGTGTAATTTTAAAACATATACTTTTATTTAAACCCATAGTTAAATAATTAAATCCATAACTATTATGATGGTTTTTTTAATATTAAAGAGTTATAATTTTACTTATAAGATAAAACTTATCTTATAATTGTCCATGAAATGAAAAATTAGATTATATATCACCCTACTTATCCTCTTTCAAGAATTTTATGATTTCTAAATAATTAAATAAAAATAATATAACTTAAAATATCATTAATGTAATTTTTGAAACTACATTTAATTTTAACTAAATTATAAGATGCCATGTATAGAATTATAACATCAATTATAACATCATATAACTTATTAATAACTATGAAACTATTTTTATATCATAATTAATCAAAAAAATTACTTTTTATGTTCTTAAAATCATTTAATTTGATTTTTCAAATACATGTACAAGTACTATGTTAGCATTGGGTAAGAATTTAATATAAGAATCTCACAAAAAAAAGTTTAAAATAAATTACCATGATAAAACAATTAATTCATCCTTAAAATAAAAAAAAAACACCGATATTATCTTATTTTTATCACAATGTATAATTTTAGTGCTATTAAATTCAAGAGGGTGGGAGTAGTAATTTTATCTATTTAAAATAATATTTACGTTATTATTATAAAAAAACTAAAAAAAATGACATATATTCTAATTTGGGATGGATATGGTGAAATTTATCAAATTAAATAAAATCTAGTCAGTTTTTAGGTTAGTTTTGTGGCCTTGTTTAAATTTTTAACCATGTTTTAACCATTTTACCCTTATATAAGTGGAAAATATTTACCGTGAATACTATTCATAATGTAAAAAATAAACGGAAACTATTTTAAAAATATGAACCTACTAGTTATAAATTTGGTATCCATTTTTTAATATTCAATTCAAATAAGGGGATTAATTTTATTTAAAATTAAATCAGCAAAATAAGATGAAAATTAGTTTTATAGAAAAAATCTATTCTAAAGAATAAAAAGTGTTTTTAATAAAATACATTATAAAATCAATTTTAATGAGTGTAATTTTTTTTAATAATACGAAACATATACCAATTTTTTTAAAGCCTTTTAGTAAAAATGGAATCTTTTTATATTTTGGAAACAAAAAGAATGTTTTCAATAAAAGTGTGTATTTTTCAATATTCATGGAAAAAGTAAATCTTTTTTGAAATTTCTCAAAAATATACTATATAATAATTTTGTTCTTATGATTTGAAATATATAGTTCATTTTATAAAAAGAATTTTGTTAATGTTTCAGAAATTATTTTTATTTTTTTTATTGTATAAAAACATAACCCATTTTCAAGAAAACAAGTATTTTTTTAAAAACAAATTATGCCTTTGATAAAAATTGGGTACATATTTAACAATACATTTGATTTATCCAGAACCATTACAAAACGTTTTTATATTCATTCATGTTAATTTATTTAATCATATTAAATGAAATTTTATAATTTAATCTACATTAAAGTATATTTAGACTCACAGTTGAGTGTATTTGGAGTTAATAATGAAATTAAATGATTTTGAATTGAAATATTTCAAATATCATATACTGTTACTGAAATCCATGGAAAACATATATAATGAAATAAAAATTATATGAATTACTTATGGGAGTATTTTTAATGAATAAATTCTAATTAAATATTTCAATTACATTAGTATTGAGCATTATGACCCTAGGGAATTATAATTGTTGGGAATTATGACTAATATGAATTATTAACAATGGTAATGTATCCATTTTAAAGTAATATTAAAATTAGTGTATATTATTGGTGATAGTAATAGGTAACTGATATAACATGGATAAATAATCTAATATACTAGTAGGAGAATCCTTTATAAATTTCATTTATCTAGTATTGGGTAGGTGGTGGTGTCAAATTGTTTTTCCCATGTCCTAGCCGAAGCTGAAATTTATAAAGTGATGTTCGAGTTGAATTATCTATAGGAGGAGTATCGATTGGTTGAAATCAATACATGATAAATTTTGTCAAAGGTACAATATGAAAGTATCACTATTGAAAAATGTGTTATTATGGTTTGATAATGGGATATTTATGTTGGGGTTATATATCATTGAAGTATAAATTTGTTGAGAAATGGAATGGAGTTTACTATATTACCACATTTTAATAAAAAAAATATAATTACTATGTTAGAGTAAAAAATTTATACTATTAGAGGATTATTTAGATAAAATTGATTTCACTTTTGGAATTAGAATAATAAAATCAACTAAGGGATATAGTTTTTTAGGTAAAATAGTAATATACAGTAGAAAATTATGGAATATTGTGTAATATGGTAAATATGATATCATATATTCTTAATAATTACATAAATAATCCATAGTAGTTCTTTTTTAATTATTTTAGCAATAATAATTCTAGAATATCATTAATGAAGGTAATGTAGAAATATATAGTGTAATGGTGCACTAATGATGGTGAAACAATAAAGAAATCAATAATTTATCCCATGAAATTCCACTCACTACACATATAAAAACCAACCCCTTTTAACATTTATCTCATAGAATATTATAAATCCAATCTTTGTATATATCTGATGAATTATTTTCCATAACTATCTCGAAAATATTTAATAGTTTGGTTGGTTCTAAGGCTCTAATCAAGGCTAAGAAACATGAGATAGCAATGGGTTACTATTATCCCCACTCCTTTTCCCATTTGAATTTATTTGGTTTTAATATCATTTAAAATCCACAATTTTTGATTCTATGTCCATGCTATTATTATTTATTTTGTATATTATTTAATTTATAATACCAAAATCACACTCATTATTTCCTTCTTTTTTTGTTACTAGGTCAAAATAAGTGTTCATAATACCTTCTTATTCTTTATTTCTATAGTCCCATCTAATTTAATTTCATATGAAATGTTATTATGATATGATATTATTAATTCATTTTCTTATTATTATTGAGTTATCACAAATAAATATCAATATAATTTCTTTATAAGATGTTATAACTCTCAAAAAATAGTGGAACACTATGGGAAAAATCCAAATAGAGGAAAACATCGAAAAATATTTTTTAAAATAAAATTTGTGTAACTTCCTAGATATTAAATTACTATGTGGATACTTACATGTTAATTTTGGCTTTGGATTAGATAAATTTATGAAAAATTACCATGAATTTTTTTATTACTGTCTTGATCTTTAGTTGATATAAAAAATTGGCCTAAGTACACACCATTTTGGATATTCCTAGGGGATATGATTTAAATGATTCACATGGAGTTTAAAAAGTTTAATTATCGATTTGAAAACATCTTTATGGAGATATAATATATTATAAATTTATACCACTAAAATATATAATTTTTACACAAAATTTATATTTGAGGTCCTAAGGGTGTTTTTATATCATTACATTGGATTCCTAGATACATGTATCTGATTTCCTAAACACCTTAATCAACTTAGACTATTCATGTACTCAATAACTGAAAGTTCTTCTTCAACTAATAAGGTTATATATTCTAACATGGTAAATTCCCAATTATTAATTTTTTAATATAAGAAAAATCACCTAGATATCTGTATTAATTCATTTTTAGGAGAAAACTACTATCATTTCATATAATCCTTTATTTTATACATAAATATATTTTTGGATAATAAGAATAGAAAAATTATTCCCACTATTTTTATCTTTTTCATTCATGAATAATTTTTACTCTATATCATATTCTGATTTTTATTTGATGTAATTTATTTTAGTTTTATGTGAATTTTGGGGAAAAAATTATGTATCCCTTAAACTCATTAGAAGGTCTAATGAAAAAAATGGTAGGGTAATGCAATTTTCCTAAAACATTATGTTTGATGTCTTGTTATAAGGTAGTGATGGTATGTCTATGATGTATGTCATTGTGAATTTATATAATTTCAATAATTATATTATCATTTAATTAAATCCATGGTATTATTTAACTCATTTATATCCTTGTATTATGGCTTTATTATTCAATAAATATTTTATAATCCACTTCTACAATGTCATTTTTATTCCATGATATCATCTACAGTAAACATTACTTTAATGAGTGTTTTACCTAACCCTTTAATTATGTTTCCAACATCCATATTTAATGATGTTGAATACTATACATGAACATATTTTGGTATAACATCAGGAAATAATGACTTATACTCAAATGATGAAATATTTCAAGTTATAATGTAATTAATATGTATGTATACTTTTATGTTCAACAAAACCTTTATCTATAATAGTAAATATAATGTATGAATTCCATGTAATAAATAAGCATCCATCACCTGGTGACCTGGGTTGTGTGAAATAATTTTGGTTTTAAAAAATTAATTATTAAAAATCTTATGAAGCCTTTTTAGAAAATGTAAGTCAGAAACATAGATTTTACATTAATAAAATTCAAGATTTTATTCTATAATTTGTTTTATATTTATAGAATTCTTATTATCAAAATTTAATAAAACATGATATATATGTCTGTGTTGTTTTTAGTTCATTGGTAGCTTATATTGTTACTAAAATTGAAATATTGTTTTTTAGATAATGGAAATTTTTAAAAGGAAATAAATATATGTCAACAGTCAAAGACAATGTGTCGATTTTGGGGATAATCATGATAGAGAGTTAATGATACAATGTTTTAAAATTAATTGATAATGTATCCATATAATATATTTATTGTATTAGGGTGCTATGATAAGGAAAATAATACCATGGATGTATATTATTTAAGTGAATATGTTTACCTATGATGGTCCATTATTTCAAATAATAAAAAAAAAATATAAAACATTTAGTAGACTGAATATATAGTGTTTTTTTTAATTACATGTGGAAACAATATGACGTGGATTGAAAATTCATTGATTTTAATGTAATAAATATGATATAGTGGGTGAGAATGAGGATAATTTAAAAATTTTATCAAGGAGTATCATTAATTATCTATGAAAACTATAAAAAAATTGTTTTTTTCAATAATATTTTAAATGTATGACATTAAAGATCATTAATGTAACAACCCTATTTCATCAAGTGGATTGATAGTGATGAATTCTATCAAGACTAGAAATGAGTTTCCTAAATTCTTTATTTTCAATGTGAAATTAGTATATAAGTGTGTGGAAGTTTTTCAAGTGGATGGAAGTACTGGGAAGGAAAAAATAGAGGGTTTTATTTCCCTATGTTTAATAAGTGTGGAAAGAAACACACATGGGCATGATTAATGGGTTTCATTGTTTTTTATAAATGTGGATATAAATGTCATAAAAATTTTGAGTGTAGAGGTAAGAGAGAAGGAAAAAATGTGAAATGATTCGACATCATGTGAAATTAATCTAATAAATTCCCCAAACACGATGTGAATATACCCTTGAAGGAGACTATAAATAAATGTAAATCTATTTAAATAATTATTTCTAAGGTTGATTCTCTAAATGATGGTCACGTATGTATGTAAATTACTAACTCGAATTTATCTTATATAGTATTTCATTCTTGATTATACACCAATTTTATATATTCTATTCTTATAAACAATATTCAATCACACATGCTACATTATGGAGGTATTTATTAGTTAAAATATAGTTTGGTACTAAAATTTTACCCAATATATTAGATGTTATTCAAAATAAAATGCATGGGTGTAATCTAGTTAAGAATTATATCATCATTACTACATTGGATTTTGATATAATTATGGGGATAGATTATATATACAATTATAATGCAAGTTCTTATTTTATAGATAAAAAATTATGAATTGGTAAAGAATTCTGGGAAATACTTGTTTAGGAGGGGATATTTCATTACCTAAAGAATTTTGGTTTCCTCCATCAATAGATTATCTTAAAAAAAATATGGGTTACCAGCAAATGAAATTAAAACAATGGGAATATGGTTTTTTGAATATATAAAATACCCATTGTGAAATATTATATTGACTTATTTTTATTGGAATTATAAAGATTTATCATTGTTTGAGAATATAAATTTTATATTTTTATCATCCACAATGAAAAAACATTTATAATCATCCATATCAATTGGCTCTAATAGATTCATTTGGGTTAATGATTCCATAGTTATTTAGTTATTTAACGAGTTCCTAATTATATCTCAAATCAATCTTACTTATAGACTATAGTGGAATAGTGTTAGTAAAAGGTTGAACCAAAACTTATTGGTCATGGTTGGGTCAATGATGTTTCATGGTGACATTCTAGTATTTTTTTAGGATATAAATTATAGACTGTGGTGTACAAAGTCATTTGTGTGGAAACTAAAGATGATAATTGGATTAAGATTGAGTTTTAGAGCGTATATAATATATTATTGTGACATACTCATATGTGGAGTTGTAGTTAATATTTAAGGAAATATATGAAATTAAACTAGAACTCTATGTAATTAAGTGTCACTTTTTTTTGATATCCTAATCAAATAAAAGGATATTTTATATATAGGACCTCAATAAGATAATAAATGTGACATGATATTCCATACTCTAGAGAGGGAGAACATCATAAAAATATATGGTGGTAGAAAGTTCAATTTTGAGGATATTGATTTTCATTGGATATAGGTGTTGATAGTGGAAGACATCTCATAAGGCCCCAGGGAAAAGGTTATTATAAAGACTCACTTACAATTTAAGAGCACCAGGTAGGTCACCGAGGATAGTGACTCATTATTGGTGGATAATAATGAAACCATTTCCAATGAAGATTCCATAAGTAGCTCAAAATATTAAAAAAAAATATTCCAAGATTTATGAGAATTATTCTGGGTACCAAAACATAGTCTATGTTTTAAAAAATCAACCATTAGAGGTAAAGCATGTTTAGTGAAAATTGATATTCAAGATTAAATTCGACATGGAAGTTAAATTTAATGCCATTAAGGCATGGATGGTTAATAAAGGAATTATGAAAAATCATAAAATATGCTATAATTAATCCATTTTACCATTTTTTGTACTGAAATACATCAAAATTATGCATTCTATAGATAATTTCCTTGAATATGATATTTGGAAAACTGATGTCAAAATAGATTTTTATGAAAGAAACAATATGGAACATTTCCAATTGAAATAACTATAAAAGTTTATGACTCTAGATGATACTAATAATATATGAAATTTAAAGAGATCCATTAGTGGGTTGAGGTAAAAATATTTATTACAGAACATTCTTGTTGATGAATCCATAATAGAATTTGGTTTCATTATGAATTAATGTGAGTCCGATATATATAAATGGTCTAATTGGATTGAATTTTTTTCCTTACAAGATTATATCAATGATATGTTATTTATCCAAATAAATTGACTAGTATTTCATTTATTCATTCATTGAACATGTTCCTCTCTATGAATGCCATTGGTGAAATATCCAATTTTGTAGAGATCATTATCATCATTGATAAATCTAATAGGTGTCTTGAAATATGTCGGTGGGTACTCTATTTTCTAGATACTAGAGAAATTTAGTATCAAACAATCTAATAGATGATTATTAAAAGTGTCAGATGGTTTACATCTCTTTAACAAAAATTTTCATTAAAAAAAATAGGAGTGAGATAGGACGAGAATAAATAAATATATTTATATGATAGGATTTATCATGTATTCCATTGAATATACCAGGCATGATGTTACCTACTACTTAAGAATTATAAGAAGTTATCAAGAAGACATAGTATACCAATACTAGATTTGTATCAACACTATCCCAAAAATTGGATACAATCTAAGGAAGCATTCTTTGTTTATAAATGGGATAATGAACTAGTTATTGATGAAAATTCCAATGATTGTTTATAGATATATTATAATGATTATAAATCACATTTTCGATTTATATTCTACATTAATGGAGGAATTTTGTTCTATAAGAGCACAAAGAAGACATTTGAAGATATTGTACAATTATTTCATTGTAATATTTTGGTTATTTTTGAATCCTAAAAATTATTTTGGATGTGAAAAAATTTCTAGTAGAAATATATTTTTTTATGAAAAAAATTATATCACATTATACGATGATAATATGATTTTAGTGGACATTTCCATGGAAGAAATGATATATTAATATATGAATAATATATTTCAGAAGCATTACTTTTTAAGGGATTTTTGAAAAGAGGAAAAGTTTCATGGGAGGATAAAATGGTGAATCTATTGAATAAAGAATTATCTCATCCGAAGAATTAATATAATGTGGGTGTTAATGGGATAAATTTTGTTTCTAGTTGTTTCCAGTTCACGTGGGAGTCTATTGGAAATGGTGAACAATGACCATCAACATAGTGTTTTAAATTAAAAATATATTCATAAAATTGATAACTAATAAATATATTACAACATTATTTGTATTCTTCTATATGATAAAATGTTACACTGAATTTAGAGTATCTATTACATCAAAAATTCATTAATTTACAACTATAATGAGAACCATGAAGTTCTATGGAAATAATCAAAAATGTATGTTATATGTACGTATAATATCAATTTAATTATATATAGACGATGTACGTTATCAAGTGTTGTGGGATCACAAGACATTTCTGCTTCATCTTATGATGTTAGTACATAATAATCTCTATGATAAGCGGTTAAGAGAATTTATATGTCAACATAAATTCAAAATTTTATATATCTAATTGGATATTCTATAAATGTGTCTACTGGTCATTTTATATGATATTGTTATTAATTTATATCATGAATCATGTAATTTTTTATATTGATGAAAATCATGATGACATATTCTCAAGGTGAGGAAATATACTGGGTACATCATAATTTATATGATGTAATTTCCTCAAATATCGTAGCCCAAAGACATTCCCATGCATTATTACATTGTAAAATATACGAGATTCAAATCTAGAAGTACTGAACAATTTAGTATTTCGGAAAAAATAGATTACATGCATGAAACTAATATATAATTAGTAACAAAAAATGAAACATAATATATAACAAATTTTAATAAACTACACCCTTGAAAACTCATTCAAATACATCTTCATCATAAACTTCGGAAAGAAAATAAAATAAGGGTGAGCTCAAATTTTCAGAAAGGAATAATTTAAAATAAATCTACCATAAATAAATTGTCTTAATCAACATTGAATGGTTAGTAATTGAACACATATTTGATTTAGTTAAATGGATATGGCACAATCAGTCTGAAAATTTAAATAACAGAAACACATGCCATTTAACCCATAAATTTGGAATGAAATGAAACTATAAATAATGTCAAAGACAAAAATATCATGGATAAATAATAATAATAATAATTGTATTCTAAATGAATGAAATTATTAATTTTTGGTAATCATGACTAGGGAACATGAAATTTTATATCGTGAAGATGTTTCATATGATAGATTAAAATTATAGGTATAACCCCAATTAAATTGGAAAACGAAGTTTTCTCATGATACTTGTCGATTAATTTAGGGGATATATAATATCTAAGACCCACCCATTAGTTCCAGTCCAACGAACTCTTCATATATTTAATAAAAACATTAATTCATGAAAAATATTATATATCAAATATCTACATTGTGTGAAGGATATAAATTTGGAATATTTCATATGTTATCTAAATAACATTCAAAGTAAAGACCATATGTAAAAATTTAATTGGGTTTTAGAAATAATAATATAAAATACCAAGTAAAATGGATATTAAATATAAATGAAATTCAAAATGAAAAATGATTTCAATTCAATGATTGTTTCATGATGTAGTTAACAATCACAAAACAAATTTAGATTTCTAAATAACATTCCTTAGCTGGTAATTTTCAAACAAAATCCCCTGGAAAAAATAATTAAAATTGAAACATAAATTACCATTAAGAATGATAGATTCAGGATATTATATTTCAATGAAGTATTATATACACTACAAAATAGTTATTCAATGCTTAATAAAAAAAGTCTCAATGGAATATAAATTGAAACAAAACCACATATCTTACGCTCAATTTTGATTGAAAACTATTTAAAATCATGTATAATTTTTTAAAGAATGGTATTAACTTATAAAATAACAATATTAATATTTATAATACCATATATGATCATTTTATAACATCTTATATCCCATTCATTAATAAGATTTCATTATTTTCTCTATTTTTTTTGTTAATCGCCCTGTTTATTGAGTATGTTTTGACTTATTATTTTTTTCAACTTAAAAATATAATTATTTATTCATCTTGATAGTTTAAAAAATAATATAAACAAAATATATATTTTTTAAAAATTAATTTATATTAATCCATAAAAATAGGTCAATTGAAATGAAATACATTATTCATGTAGACAGTAGGTAGTATGTATACATGGACTCTATTTCAATTTTATTGTTTTATTGAAATAATGAAATTTAAATGATATATATATATATTAATTATTATATCATTAATATGTTATATATATATATAATATATTTATCAATAACATCCTTAGTACCTTCCATGTAATGTTTGAATGAATCGTATCGCATCATGAGGTCATCATCCACCATACACATGAATTATGTTATCATACCTATAAAAAATGGAAATCATGATTTTATGTGTTATAAAATAATTATATATGACTAAATACGTAATAAATATCATATATAAATATTATTGTCATTATTTTTCTTAATCATTATAGGTGTTAATAGAAATAACAACGCCATTAGTTCGTGAGAATGTAGTATACCATATAGAAGAACGATCATTTCATAACCAATTAAATGGAATTGTGTGTGGTTTGAGTTCATAAAATTAACATAAAAGTTATCATAACAATTAATATATTTAGGATATTATATAATCATTATATGATAACAATTGAAGGAGGTGGATAGGAATATAAAAAAATTATTTTGGAAAAACATTACCTCTTCTTTGGGAATCCTCTTCAGGTTAGCACTGATGCCTCCATATGTTAGAATTATAAACAATAAAATTATTCATGGAACATTTTAGGGAACATCTAATCTTATTTGGGTAGTGATTTTCGTAAAAAAACATGTTTGATATAGTGATGAAGGGGGAGTGGGGGATGCCTTTTATAAGTGGGGTGACTGGAAAACTTGTAAATATTTGAAAAAGGGGATTTCAACCACGTTTTTTCCATGTGATGTAGCTGCAATAATGAAAAAACATTTATCATAAAATTTATAATGTCAATATATAGAAATAAAATGGGTTTTTATTGGTTTCAAGGTCATTTAGACCATTAAGTTTAATGTTTTTCCTTTTGGTAAACACATTTTTATTTTAATAATTGTTATTATTTTTATCTATTATTACTAATATGTTTGGTAAAAAATTATGTTTTACATATTATAAATTATAAATTATGAATTTTTCAAATATGGAATATAATTTTTCAAAAAAATTCACATAAATGGAAAAATATAATTTAAAATTAATCCCATAGATGGGATGAGAAATTAATGTTTTTGAGTAAAAATGATCAAATGTTTACTACGTTTTATGTCTAGATTCAATATAAAAATAATTAAAATGTTATAAATTGGATTAATAGATGTCTTTTTTATCAAATTGTAATTTAAAAATAATTTAATTATAATTTATCATTATAACTTATTTAAATGAATTTTCATTTTTCAATTAAAATCTAGTATTTTTCATTTTTCATCAAAAAATGAAATATATCAGAACAATAAACAAATTCCCTATAATAAAATTTTTATTTTACTATTTCAAAATTGTTTTTTATTTTTTTCGAAAATAAATTAAAATTTTGAATATTTACTTTTCAAAAAATTGAAAAATAAAAATGTAGAAAAAAAACCTTTAGAAAAATACATCTTTTTATGTAAATAAATTTGGATTTGTTATTTTCCTATGTCTATATAATCTATTATATGAATCTATAAAGAATTTATTGAATATATAATAAATAAAATTTAATATTATTTTCCACTAATTGAAATAATATATTAATATTATTTTCCATCATTGTATAAAAAGATAATTTTTATAGAAATATTAATTTTATATTTAATTGGTTTTTATATTAATTTATACATAATTAGTAAATAATGAATTAATAAATATATTTTCTATGTTATTTAATCCTTTTCATGAACTCCAATTTATCAATCATTTTAAATAATATTAATAGTATTTTATAAAACATAGTCTTGTATATAGAACCATCCATTAAAGAAAGTAATTTCTTTGCGTAGCAGAAGTTAACTCATTATTCCATTCAATGAAGCTATATAAAAAATTAAATTAATTTTAAAATGAAAATGTTGTAATGTATTTGTGTGTTAATTATTCCATCTTTCAAAATTTCCAACATAGAAATTATATGGGTATTACTATCTAAAAATATGTGTGTATGATTTCTTTATAGTATCTTTCATTTCCCATGTTTCATCCACCATTTTGTTATTTTTCTAAATTATTTCCACTAGATGTGTTTTAAAATTTCCCACTAATTAATCTATAGTATCAAGAATATGTGTGGGTTCTTCACAATATGATAGAGCATGTTCCAACTCTATTTCATTAGAGGCTAGAACATGTGTTTGGATTAACATGTACTTCCTTTGTATTGATAAACAGAACACATATTGTAATTTTTAGAGATTTTGAATCATTGGAAACAGATTTGAAAAAAATACATTTCTTTCAAGAATATAAAATGGTATGATGTACATGTGTCTCTATTTCCCATTCTTACTATACCTTATAACAGCCTTATATAGAGGTACTTTTAGAAAAAAAATCTCTCACTTGGAATTCCAAATCAGTCCTCTGATTACCTACATAAATATTTTTCTACTATTCGATACTTTATTGTGATGTTTAATAGTCTTTTTTCATTGTATAATATTCAAAACAAGTTAGGCCTATGAGTCTTTTTTCACCAACATTATCCTAATGAGTGGATTTATGAAATATCTTTATGTAATATTATTTGTATGGTTCCATTTAAATTCTTGAATGGAAACAATATTTATCAAAAAATGTACCTAATTTAAAAAATGATCCCACATACATGAATTTTTGAGTGAGAATGAACATAGTATGCCTTCCATATTTTGAATTATTCTATTAGACTATCAATTATTTTGATAATATTAGGAGGTGCTCATATAATAATTAGAATGATGTGCCTTCATAGGAATCATGATAAATTTCCACATAAATAGCGGATCGTTAATATAATTAGTTGAAAGAGTTTTCTATGATGTCATATAAATTAGTTAATATAAAACCTTTAGAGGCTATCATGATGTAAATCATCTCTTATAGTGAATAAATTCGATGATATGGTTTTCCAATCAATTATTGCATATATCACATCATTTTTTCTATGAGTCTCTAGATGTTCTATGACAAGGTGCATTATAATTTACTTCAATTCTCACACAATAATAGTTATAGGTTTCATGAATCCTTTAGAGAGTAATATATTGACTTTTACTTGTTCTCAAAGAAAAAATCATGAAAGAAATAAAAAATTTCCTACTTCATGTTATCCCACTAATATTTTCCCTAATATCTCTATACTTTTTTGTCCTAATAGGATGTATAATGAAATTTGATCTATGAAAGTAATTCCAAAATTCTCTTTTTTCTTAGGTAAATATAGAACACATAATATCATACTAAATTTTAGTAAACTATCTTCACAAATTTTTTTTGTTAATTTCCAGTCATTCATGAATATAATTTTATTCTAAATTCTCTCATCATCAAATTGAGATTTAGTTATCTTCTCTAATAATGATGGCAATCTGGTCATTTTACTAAATATTTATATATACCATTACATAGTAACTCCCAAAAAAATCATTACTAGATAAATGAACATGGGATCCCTCCCAATCCACATTGGGGTTAGACCTCCATGATCCTTCCTACTCAATGCATATGATAACTAATTTCCATTTCTTAGGCAGTAGTATAATGGAAAATAATAATCGTAGAGTAGCTGGACCCATAGAATTTGTCTCATATTGAGGTATATCTGTAAAATGATTTAGTTCATGAATTTATGATCTGTGTATATCTCAAATCTTTCAAAGTAGGGATAATGGATCCATATATTCAAAGAAAATATCACACCTGGAAAACCAAGACAAGGGGTTTAGTAGTTTTATTCATGAATCATCAACTCCCTTGATGTATATACAACAAATTTCTATTTCTTCATTAGGAAACAATAATTTAACTACTTTTATGAATATTAATATATCAAAAAACAAAAACTTCTTGATGGTAGAGACATAATTGGATCGTTGACCAATCTCATACTTAGCTCATAAAAATATTCTTAACACTCATTTTTCGAAACTAGCATAACCCATTTATGTGTAATATTGGTCAAAGAGTCTAAAAATTGAGTAAAAATAAATATGAATTTCCAATAGTTACATGTCAAACCAATGAAACTACATAGCTCAATAAAGTTCGGGGGTGTAGGCCATTATCAAAATATCTTTGTCTTTATAGGATCAATTGAGATTCCCAATAATCATCATAAGTCCATAAATCAAAGTTACTAAATTTCCAATAAAGTTCTTTACTTATATGAGTCATAAGAATGATTCATAAATGATAGTCATGGTCCACATAATTTTACAATTCAAAAAAATATAATCAATGAAAACCATAAGAAAATCATGAATATATTACATGATGAATATGTTCATTAATTGAATAAAAATAGATAGTGCATTAGACCATCAAAATGTAAATACTGTAACCTTGTAATTTTCATATTGGAATGTCTTCCTTTTTACTACAAATTAGTAATACCTTTAACAAATATCAATCATTGAAACATTTTGGTCTCCAAGTAGTTGATCGGGTCATTCATCAATTCTAGGTATAGTATACCTATTCTTTGTCATAATATAAAATATTCCCCATTAATAAATTCACATCCTCTTAAATATATCATTCCTCTTAATAAAGAAAATAGGGGTTCCCCTTGGTTAAGAACATGGGATAGTAATTCATATATAAAGGAAATCCTCTAGTTGTTTATTCACCTATGTTAATTACATAGTGTTCATTCTATAGGTTGTATTTTATTTTTCTATAGAATAAGGGATTAAAACAATGAAAAATTCAATATTATTCTCTAGGGGATGCCCAGTAAAATTTATCAGTGAATATGTCAATGTATTCATGTAAAATTAGAACATCCTCATTTTTATGATTACCTTCTTCATCCCTTGATGTTGTTGTCTCTTCTTACACAAAAATTTCATTCAGTAAAGCTACTATTAGAGGATCCATATAAGAATTGGATGATGAATGTTCTTCTCTAATGCTAAGGAATTCAACATGTTCCTCATAAATAATAACTTCCTTCTTATAAAAAAATTTCATAAGATATTTTGAAATCCACTTGATACCAATGATTTCATCAATAGTGAACATTGTTATGATAATATGGGAATAAAATAAAGTATGTATATGTATTATAATGTGGGCTTCCCAAAACATATTTTTTCGATGATACTTTCCTTCTGTCTTTTTATTAACAAATCACATATTAAATCAAAAAGGAAATGACTAATTTTCATTAAAAACTAAGTAGTTATAAAATAATATGATGATCCACAATAAAATAATTTTTTGTTAAATTTGGATATATTATTAATATACCTAACACCACATTATTCTGTACTTCTACCTTAGCTTTAGTGGTCTTATATTCCTGGCCTTCTCCCCTTGGCGTATTATATGGTGGATTACCTTGACTCTTGGGGAATTTTTTTCATAGATTACAATATTTTTAAAACTATATAAAATTAAATTGTGGATTTGTTTCTTCCCCATTCATTCATGAGTAGGGTGACCTATGTCTCTACATTTATAAAAATATTACAATCTCTTTAAATATTTATTAAGGTTCTTATTTACATAGTATTCACAAGCTAGAAAACATTTCATTTTCATTTTCTTCTTTGATTCATTACCTTTTTTCATCATCATATATCCTCTTATTCACGTGGTTTCCTATAAATTTGTATGAGTAATACAATTCCTTATACATTACAATAGGGAATAATGTTGTTTTATATTATGGAAATAATTTGAGAGACCAATGTCATTCAGACGATTGGCTTATTCCCTTAAATGAAATAGTCAATCTTTCATTTTGTGTAGCAAATATACCTCATAGTGTACCTAGACATCCTATTAAAGGTAACTTCATAATCCAAAAAACATTGTAATTCATTTTTATTTAATATAAGGAACTTTGTCTCCATCTAAACCTATTTGATATAAGGGAAATGTTTATAAAAGAATGTCTCACTAAAATATTTATATTCTATGAGTTATATTTGTTATTCAAACATATTGTTATGGATAAATGACCACTATTGATTATCATCACCTTTGAGACAATACACTAAAAGTTTAACTGTTTCCTTTTCACTTCATACCAAGGAAAAAAAATATTTTCCAAAGTATTAGTCAATTTCTCAAAAATAATTGGATTTTTAGAACCAATAATTGATTGGGGGTTTCTATCAAATAATGTGATCTAGAGTAAGAGAATTAAATTTTTGAACAGGTTTCTCCATTCAAGAAATGTTATTTGTTGTAACATAATTATTTTTCCCTAATATATCAATAATTTGTTCCATTAGAGTAATTGATTTATTCTTTCTCCTAGCAAAATATTTTTCTAAATTTTCCATGAGTATCGATACCATTTTTCATTACATGAACCATTTGTACACAATGTCATATACTAGATTAGCTTAAAAAATTGTGAATTTGAAATCATGATGTATTGTTACAAATATGGTGTAACTATCAACATAAATTATAAATATTTGCATTGTCAATATCAAAATAATTATCATTGGTTTCATTTGGGATATATTTATTTTCAAATCCTTCATAAAGGGCTGTAATGAATTTTTTTAAATTATTTTAAGAATATCTCTTGGGAGTGTCAAAACAGGTCTATAGTATGGACAATTATCAGGTAAAAAGTTTTTCTCGAGTGATTCTTGATGTTCCCTTTTTATATTTATGACCCTAAGGTAAATCTATTCCATAAGCATGTCTAGATGTAGTAGTCACTATGCAATGTATTACTAGTAAGACCTATATAATCACTACCTTATAAATTTTTTGGATATTATTTTATACTTATAATCCAATTAAATATTTGTTTTATGTTCCCTTATATATGTCTTCATAAATCCAGTTTCCAAGGATTCTAAAAAACATACATTAATTAAATATGTAATGACCCATACCATAGTATCACTGAGTTGGTGACACACTTTATTACAATATCATACATACAAGATTAAAATACAAATGTAATGAATAATTTTAATATTTGGGAAAACCAAATTACATACATTATACCTATATTATATTGTGAATATAAAATATAATGTAATTCATAACAAAATATAATAAAACAAATCCTTGAAAACTAAATCAATGATCTCTTCATCCCTACCTAGGGAAACCAAACAGTATTAAGGTTATATACAATAATATGTATTATTTATGTACAATTTAATCAATCAGGAATAAATAATCATAATCAACATGGAATTTGTGATAAATGAACACACATTCGATTTAAATTACTAATTAATACCACATAGATATGGTAATGGAAATTACTGAAACACGTTCCATTTAATCAAAAAATGAGAATGAAATGCATCCATATATATTTTAAAATATAAAATATTTTAAATATTAACAATAATTTAATTCTAAATGAAGGAAATGACTAATTATTGGATTTCATTTTTGTGGTGCAAGTAAAACTATATCATCAAGACCTTTCATATGATAGCATAAAACTACAGGTAGATCCCCATTTAATTTTTTAAATGATATATCTCTTAATATGTGTTGAATCATTACGGGGATATATAAGTTCTAGGATGAACACATCACTTCCAGTAAAAATCATTCCCTACATATCAAATAATCAATTTAATTCATGAGAAATATGACTTAATAAATATCTATATTGAGTAAAGGGTTGAAATTTATCAATTTATCTTTTGAGATTCAAATAACATTCATAGAAAAAAAATTTAAAAATTATATAAATCTTATGAAATAATAATATCCATCACCCAAAAATATAGATATATATGAAAAGTGAAGATTCCAATTAAAATTTTTTATAATAATTTAAATTTTTCTAGAAAATGTTAACAATCACCATAAAAAGTGAGATTTCATAATAACTATCATCACTTGGTAATTTTCAAGTAAAATCCCCATTAGATGAAATAATTCAACTTTAAACATAAAATTCATTGACTAATGAATTTTTAATTATATTACATTTCAATGGTGTTTTTATACACCCATTAAATTTCATTTGGTTTATAATAACCAATAAGACTCAATAGAATGTAAATTGAGATGATATCCATTAAATTACACTCCCATTTGGTTGAACGCCATTTAACATAATACGTGATGGTTTCAATAATTTTATTAAATTATTAAAAACTATAATAATATATATTATCCTTCTATTACATCACATCACATTTTTGTTAATAATCTTACATTATTTTCATTATTTTGGGTGTTAATTTCCCTATTTTTCAAGTATGTTATGACTGGTAATTTTTTTGTCTGTATTACATAGATCATGATTTACTCATCTAAAAAATGTAAAAAATGATTTACATATTGTATATATTTTGATTAATATATTATATTTGTTGATTTTGAATGGAATAAATCATTCATGTATACGGTAGGACGTATGTATACATGAATATTGTTTCCCTTTTCTTATCATAATGAATGAAATAAAATTAAATGATATAGAGGTATATAAATATTATCGTTAATGTAAAATAATTTTTAAATTTATATCGCATTTTTTTATTGAAAACATCTTTAATACATTCAATGTAAGGTGTTAACTAGTCACATCACTTCGCAAGGCAGTATTTTGACTTACACACGAATGATGTTATCATATTCACATATGATGGAAATCCTAAGGGTATGATTAATAATAATAAATAAGAATAAATAAACACTAAATATAATAAATATCATATTTATATATATAGTATTTCCATTATTATTCGAAAACATGATAGGAGGTAATGGAAATATGAATGACATCAGTTCATGGGGTGGAATTCTGCAGTAAACATGAGCAATTATTTCATAACCCATTTGATGAAAGTGTGTGTGATTGGAGCCCATAATCATAACATAAAAAACTATAATTATATTTTAGATTCTTAGGATATCATATGACCATGATATAATAAAAATTGAAAGATTTATTGTAACACCCCAAGCATCCACGCGACGTTTCCCTTTGAATAATGCAGTTGCTTGCATTGTATGCAGCTTGGAGTTTTAACACACCACAACCAATCAAACTAGCCATTATGAATAGTAATACCCACTTATTGAAATTTTAAAAATTTAATTTTTTAAAATGGGATTCTTTTTTCAATTCTGATTATCGAAATTAGCTTAGGGTAAATTTTTGGTATTTTTCTGAAAACATTCAATTTTTGATGAATAGTGAAAAACACGACATTATTATTTAAAACCAAATTTTTATTTATGTAATTAGTTATATTATTTAAATTTATTTTTGGTAAAAATAGATACATAATACCTATATATGTTCAATTTAATTCATTAGATTCATTTTATAATAAGTTTAGATATAGAAAATTTTAATGATTGTTTACCGTCTTTTACCCACCTTCTGGGAGCATTTGCAAATTTGTATAAAACATAACATTACCTATTTTTTTAGTTGAATTTGAAAAATCCAAGAAACAAAGTTTACATCACTATATAAAATGTGGTACAATAATTTGAAAATAATTTTTGGTGAATAGTAACTTATGACTTTTGTTTACCACGGTTAAAAGTAAATATGGTAATTAAGGGTAAAAATGATATTATAACTACCCAAACACATGTACTAATTTTATTGGATAAGTTTAATTCTACCAATTACAACCATAGGAAAAAAACATGATACTCTTTGGTCCACATGGATTAGATTAAGACATTTATTATTATTTTATTTAAAGAAGAGTTAACAGAGTTAAATTCAACGATTGATAATTAAAACATTAGTAATGCAGGGTTAAAAACAATATAAATTACACTTTAAATATTAATTAGAAAGATAAAAATATTTCCTACATAATGATGTTCTATTTATAATTTTTTACATTATATATTTTGATTTATTTATGACACAATGATGATGTAGTCATTACCTTAATAATGAAATATGAAAATAATTAATATTATAAATATCCAAATAAATTTAAATGGAGACTTATTTTGAATTACACTAATTTTAAAGGATAATATGTCATTTTAGGGTCTATTAAATAAATTTTATTCTAAGTGATAAAGTTTTTATGGCTTTGATAAAAATCAAATACTAAGTAGTGTCAAATTTGATATAATTGAGTTCTTAAATAAAATACTATATTATTAATTTATATATTATTCATAAAAATAAAAGGATAAGAAAAAGGACAGAGATAAGGCTAAATATTTTAATAATGAACCACTTGGGGTTCTCTTGGTAGTTTATTGTAATTTTATTAACCATATAATATAAATATACCAAGAGACATGGTAAATGTCAACCTATTTAACTAAGAGTTTAATATAAAAGATAAGGTTAATATGGTGACATAAACCTATATAAAACCTACTTGTTGAGATTTTCTAGAATAATACCCTCCTTATCCTTGAAATAAATTATTTTGGAGCCATTATAAACCGAAACTAATTTTCTTATAAAATAATATTTCAATGTTTTCCTAAAGTGACCATCACCTCTCTTATAAAAGGGTACTCACCCTTCACTTAATTTCACTCCTCCAAAGACATTTGGCTCTAACAAACCCTTCTTAAATATCCTCTCAACTATCATACCTTCAACCTATAAGTCTTTCAATGATCATGAAGCAAACATATGGAGCCCTATTGATCAAATCAAAAAGAAACACATGAAGAAGATGTAATAATTTCACCACCCTCTTTCAAGTTCTTTTCTTCTTACACTTCATCTATCTTGGTTATTTCCATAAAAAAAATAACTCTAGTACCATCTATTTATTGTGATGTTATTATAAAAATGGCACATCCATATTCATTATTCTACCCATCCTAAAAATAAAAAATTCACCATACATGCGTACGTATGACTTACCCTCTCCATGTCATGGTGTAGTTAGTTATTCAAACACTTTATTAATTATATAGGAATAATAATTAGTAAAACTAATGTAAATAATAAATATAACATGTTAATTATTCTGTATATATGATATATCATCCAATAATAAATTATTTCACCATCATTATAATGATATTGTCGCTCGTGCGTACGAATGGATTTCTATCTCTACGAACGCGATGAGATTCATTCCTCATCGTAAAAATTCAAGATTAATTATCATTTTATTATTAAAAAAAATATTTATGAACAGAATATCATTCTGTATATAAATAAATTACATCATATCCAAAACATACATGACATGTGTAACCATTCATTTAATGGAAAATGAATCAGTTAAAACCCGAAATGAGGGTACTACTAAAGTAGTAGTAAAAAAGAAATATTATAAGATCATATATGATATCATATTTCTGTATATGATTCAATAAAAAATTTAATAACAATGATTTAACTATTATAAAGGATTTTAATGTACCCTCAAAAAAGTAAAATTACAAGGTAAGGGTTAATTATACAATCTCTTTACTAATCTGAGGTTGTTAATACGTAAGTATCTACAAGGACCTCTTTATCAACCACATCCGCTTTTTCTTAAAAATTTAAATAAAAACATTTTTACTATTTACTAGACTATAGGTTAAATTCATTTATATCCATATTTTACCACATATGTTTTGAAAGGAATCTTTCCTTCATTTTCCAAAAATGGTACTTTATGACCTTCTCGACAAAATTATGGCAAGAATGTCTTTCTTTAACTTATAATGTGGGTGTGGATATTTTACACCATTATATCATCATAAAATCTTCCCATAAAAGATTTTAAGAATATTTTAAAAATAAATATTTTCTTTTATATTAATATTAATTTTAAATGATTTCGAAATATAAACAGATACTTCTCTATAAAATGTTTTGATTTCATTTATGTCAACATCCTTTGACAGATTTTATGTTTGTTTGAAGTTGATTTATTAGGATACAAATCTACGACATTGTATTGATTGTTTTGTAACATTTTTGACTTTGGATGTGTTATTTTTACACAATTAATGGTTTATGGATAAATTATTGACATTTCTTAGCCTAGTTTTAATACGAATGTTTATATTATCTTTAAACCTTTTCATATGTGGAATGCATTGGACATAGTAAGTGATGGGTGGAACCCAATATAGCTCCTCGATGCATCAGTATGTTTCAAGAGACAAACTAGTGTCTTGGAACAAGGCCTTGAAAAAATATTATTTTTAGTCTTGGAACAAGGCCTTGACTATGTGGTTATGATGGTTGGAATTATGCATTCCAGTATTATGAAATTGGATAATGATATTACATATGATTATTCCACTAGAAGAATATCAATGTGAATAAGTAAATGGAATTATTTTATTTATCTTTTCCTTACTATGATGAAGCTTATATTTTAAATACTTGTGTTTTACTCTTATAAATTGGCTTCAATGTTTATTCTTATTCTTGAATGTTTCCGCTATATTGTTATCCTTACTGAGCATCTGAGCTCACCCCTTTCTCTGTTTTATTTTTACCAAGATGTGAAAAATATATTATGACTGACCTGTAGGGATAGTATAAGGGATGATGTTGTCAATGGAGACAATGTTGTTGTTGTTTTTCTTTTTATAATGTAATATAAAACTTATGAATGTTTCTAGTACTTCCAATGCTACTAAAATATTCGGACTTTATAGATATTAATCACTTGTGATCATGCTAATGTCATGTAAAAATGCACCGACTCTGGGTAACTGGGGTCAAGGAATTATATTTGGCATCAGAGGAAGTTTAGTACAAGCCTTGGAAACTAGATTTAGATAAACTCTGATTAGATAACATTACCCTAAGATAGACTATGAGGATTTGTATATAAGAACATACTAGAATTTTTGTAATATAGAGATTTTGTGTATTTTACAAGTAAAACATCCTTCTATGGATACGATAAAGTATAGGAAACTCTGGAACATATGTACCTAGGAGTGAAAACTTGGACAAAGAGTTTTGGGTTTGACCTGGAGTATCATGGTACATGACAACGGGCCTTGCTGCACACATGGTTATGAAACTCCCAGGGGATATTCTTAGGATATTTCCTATTTTCTTTACAAACCATTATGAAGGATTTATGAGTATATGCCTCCTCAAAGAAAAAATTTTATTTATGATTATGGATTATATCCTTAAATTTCTCAATTTATTTTAATTGTTCTACTAGTTTTTAATTATGTACATTCATTCATAAACTAATCTATTATATTCCATTTTTTATAAATGGTACTTAGTGGAAGGAATGAAAACTATATCAATGAACTTAATCCATGTAGGTATTACCCTCCCACTCAAGATAATTATAGTGGTGTTGGTGATGCAACTGTTATTGATCAACATATCACTATACTAGGAAAACTCACTCAGGTTATGAATACTAACCATGCCCATATGAATCACCCTAATTCATAATGCGAAGGATCAATATTAGACCGCTTCATGAGGTAACAACCACCAAATTTCAGTGGGAGTAAAAATCCATTAGTATCTGAGAAATGGATAAGATCCATGGAGAAAATATTTCATGCTTTGTGGCATAGGAAAGGGGAAAATTTTTTCATGGCAGTTAATCACCTCATGGGAGATACAGCTCATTGGTGGTCATTAATCCAAAAAAAAGGAAGATTAAGAAGTATCAAACATGGAATAGAGGGATTTTAATGGTATTTTATTAGAAAAATAATTTCCTCATGACCATCGAGCAGATATGGAAAGACAATTTCTGAGTCTGATTCAAAAGGAGGATGAGAATGTCGCAAAGTATGAGTCTAATTTTACATGGTTACGATGGTATATAGTAGACAATATATGTTACCCAAGGAGTAAGACTGATCAATTAATTTATGTGTTAAAACCATTTCTCCATCAAGAATCGGTCTCAAAATCCATCTTATCATATGAGGATATTATCTCATGCGCTATCAAGACAGAAAAAGATTTATTTATGTCTTATGAATTCAAAGAAAATAAAAAGATTAATAGATCAACTAATAACTCTAGAAATATATAGAAGGGGATGAAGGGAAAAGTAGAATATCAATCCTTCTGTAAATGTGGGAAGAAATACCCCAAAACTTTTATAAAGGGAATGTGAGTCCTTTAAAAGTGTGTTGAAAAAGGCTACCAAGATCATGATTACAAAGGAAAGAATGATGATTTCAATGTTGAATTATACAATTGTAGATAAACGGGTCATTATACAAATGAATTTCCTAAGAGCCATGTGAACATACCTTAGAAAAGGCTAAGGGAGAAAGTCCAAGCTTATACGATCATTACCGTTGAGTTTGAATCTCCTAAAGATGTGGTGCGAGAAAATTTAAAGGATTCCTTAAGTTTAGACAATGATTTATTTGATTCTGGATCATCACATTGTTTCATATCATCCCAGTTTGCTATGAAAATTAGATATATTCAATTTTACATAACAAGGGATTTGATAGTCAAAACTCTTAAAGAATGTATCATCTCAAAAAAAATATAAATCAGTTCCCATTAGGGAATATAAATGTTCTTTATCTACTGATCTCATCATAATACCCATGATATAATTTGATATAATCCTTGGAATGGATTGGCTTTCAGATCATGATATGAAAATTTCTAGAAATAAGAAGGAGGATACAATTTTCATTGATGATAAGAAGTACCTTATCTTTAGAGCAGAAACATCACCACCTGATTCTTATCTAGATCCACCCCCAATAGCTGTACTAAATTCAATTATTAATAAGGTAGAGAATGAAATAATTATGGTCGAGGAAAATAATTCTCGAATATAGTATTTCCCTGTTGTGCATGAATACGTTTATGTGTTTCGAGAGGATTTACAGAGATATCCTCCAGAATGATAAATTGAGTTTTCCATTGATTTTATTCCTGGTTAAAGGCCCATATCAAATACCCCTTATAGAATATCAATTGTAAAATTAGTGGAACTAAATAATAAACTAGATGAATTGAGT
This sequence comes from Viscum album, assembly GCA_963277665.1. Taxonomy (NCBI): domain Eukaryota; kingdom Viridiplantae; phylum Streptophyta; class Magnoliopsida; order Santalales; family Viscaceae; genus Viscum; species Viscum album. The sequence continues at coordinate 348,156,793 of OY728141.1, forward strand.
AATAATTTATTTATTCACACTAGTGTTTCTCCATGAGGAGCCCCTGTACTTTTTGTTAAGAAAAAAGGTGGATCAATGAGGTTGTACGTTGACTACAAGGAGATCAGTGCTATAATGATAAATAACAAGCATCCCCTACCTCACATTGATGATTTATTTGACCATATTTAGGGAGGTTAATATTTTCTAAACATTTAACTTCAATATGGATATCATCAGTTGGGTGTGAAGAAGGAAGACATTAAAAAAATCATTTCGAACCTGGTATGGGAATTATGATTTTATAGTAATGCCTTTTAGATTGGCTAATGCACCCTCTGTATTCAAAGGTTTAATGAATATAGTTTTAAAGGAATATCATTATGTCTTTTTAGTGGTATTTATTGATGATATATTGGTATATTCAAAAAGATACAAAGATCATTAAAATAACTTTCGCGCTATTCTGAAAACACTCAGAAGAAATGAATTATATTGGTATATTAGCAAGTCTGAATTCTGGCATCAAGAGATTTTTTTTCTTGGCTATATTGTCTCTATAGACATAATCTCTATTGATCCTTCAAAGACTAAGGAAATCCAAGAATAGCCAGCACCGGCAAGTATAACTGAGGTACATAGTTTAATTGATTTAGTATATTATTATCGATGTTTCGTCTAGAATTTTTCCCAGTCGGATAACCCATTAACCAAGATCACATGTAATGGGGTTAAATTTATTTGAAAAAAAGAGTGTGAAGAATTTTTTGAAGAACTGATGAGGATATTAGTCAATAATCTTATCTTGACTGTACCATTAGGGAATGATGGGTTTGTTATTTATTGTGATGCTTCAAAGAATGGAATTGGTTGTGTCCTTATGCAGAATGATAGAGTTATTTTCTATACATCATGAAAGATAAAAATTCATGAGAAAAACTATCCCACTCATAATCTTGAGTTACCTGCTATAATGATTTCTCTGAATATATAATGATATTATCTCTATAGTGAAAATATATTAGATTTATACTGATCAAAAGAGTTTAAAGTATATTTTTTCACAAAAAAACTCAACATGAGGCAAATTATATGGCTTGAATTACTCAAGGATTATTATTTTGCAATACACTACCACTCGAGGAAGGAAAATAAGGTGGAAGATACATTGAGAAGAAATTATCATGGAGTTTTGAACAAGGTGATATATGAAAGAGATCCCATTTTCTTGGATCTAGTAAAGATGGATATGGGAAAAAATATGTAAGGTGAAACATCAAAACATTTTCAAATGACTTCTTAACCATCTTTACTAGAAAGAAGAAAAAGTTCCCAGACTAATGATGAGGAGTTTCAAAATAAAATAAATACAATAAATGATGGTAGAATGAGTGACTTCATATATCAAGATGGAATTTTAAAATTTGGGAAGAGACTTTTTTCTCTCGATATACCTGATCTAAAAAGGTTATTTTGGATGATTCTCATAGAATAAATTTCTCTATACACCCTAGGATCACCACGATGTGTAAAGATTTGAAGGATCATTTTTTGTGGGACAACATGAAGAGGGAGATTTCTGATTTTGTGTCAAGATGTATGATTTTTCAACAAGTGAAAGCTGTATGGAAACAACATAGATGATTCATGAATCCTCTTCCCAAACATGAGTGGAAATGGGATAATATTACGATGTAATTTTTCATGGGGCGACCAAAGTCTCCAAGAAGGAATGATGCAATATGGGTCATTGTTGATCATCTTACCAAGTCAGCACATTTTCATACTATATGAGAAGATTTACCACTTGGACGTCTAGAATGACTATATATTAATGTATTTGAAAGACTCCATAGGGTACCACTATCAGTTTTTTTATCATGATCCCCATTTTACATCTTGATTTTGGAAAATTCTTCAGAATGCCTTGGATACGATTCTTCAATTTAGCACTACCTTACACCCTCAAATAGTTGGACCATCAGAACGGACTATTAAAACCTTAGAAGACATGTTGATATCTTGCTCACATGAATTTCAAGGTATGTGGGATCAATATTTACCTCTGGTAGAATTTCCAATAACAATAGCTTCCATTCAAGTATTCAGATGACACCATATGTAGTGTTATGTGGAAAAAGATGCTGCACACAAACCTGTGGGGATGATGTTGGTGAATAAAAACTCATAGGACCATGTCTTGTTGAGGAAATAATGGAAAAATTGATGATTATCAAAACCCACATCAAGGCAAATCAAATTATGAAAAAGAGATATGCCGATAAACAAAGGAATTATTTGGAATTTCAAGTAGGAGACCATGTTTTCATGAAGATATCTACATGGAAGGGTGTTATACATTTCGGTAATAATGGTAAATTGAGTCCCAGATACATCATAACATTTAAAATTCTAGAACTAATTGGAGTTGTGGATTATCATTTGGCAATGCCTCCAAGTCTCTCCAAAGTTCATGATGTGTTCCACATATCATTGTTGAGAAAATATATGCCTAACCCAACACATGTACTCACCTATGAGGAAATTGAACTGGAACCTAATTTGTCTTAATTGGAAGATCCTGTTAACATTCTTGATACCAGAGATCATGTTCTGGGAAACAGGACGACTAATCTGTTAAAAGTTCCATAGAGATTCCATAAGATGGTAGAGGAAACATTGGAACATGAGGAACTTATGATGGAGAACCACCCGAATCCTTTTATGCAGTAATATTCTAGATATTTTGAGGAATATATTATTTTAAGAATGGGAGAATGTAACACCCCAAGCTTCCATGGGACGGTTCCCTTTGAATAATGCAGTAGCTTGCGTTGTACACAACAAAGAGTTTTTAAACACCACAACCAATCAAACTATTCATTATGAATAGTAATACGCAATTTTTTAAATTTTTTAAATTTTTTTTTCATAATGGACATCATTTTTTAATTCAGAATATCAAAATTATCTAGGGGTGAATTTTTGGTATTTTTCAGAAAACTTTCAATTTTTGATGAATAGTGAAAAACATTGTGTTATGGTTTAAAACCTTCTTTATATTTATGTAATTAGTTATTTTATTTTAATTTATTTTATGTCAAAATATATACATAATAACTATATATGATCAATAAAATTAATTGGATTCATTTTATAATTTTTTTAGATATATAAAATTTTATGGAAGTTTTAACCGTCTTTTACCCACTTTCTAGGAGAATTTGCAAATTTGCATAAAAACTAATTTTATAGCTTCTATGAGTTGAATTTCAAAAATCTGAGAGACATGGTTGACATCAGAAAAAAAATGTGGTTCAATAAGTTGAAAATAAATTTTAATGAATAGTTAATTTTGACTTTTATTAACACAGTTAAAAGTAAATATGGTAATTAAGGGTAAAAATGATATTACAATTACCATATCACATTTCTTAATTCTATTATATTAGTTTAATTCAACCAAAAACAACCTTAGGAATAAAATATGATCCTTTTTGGTCCATTGAGATTAGATTTGGACATTTATTATTGTATTATTTAAATAAGAGTTAAAAGAGTCAAATTCAATTCTGAATAACTAAACCATTTTTAATATAGTTTTACAAACAATATAGATTTGAATATAAATATTAATTAGAAATATAAAAATATTTCCTACATAATTATATTTTATTTATAATTATTAGACATTAAATAATTTAATTTATTAATAACATAATGATGTTGCAGTAATTACCATAATAATAAAATAATAAAATATTTGATATTATAAACATACAATTAAATGTAAATTGAGACTTCAAATGAATTGCACTAATTTTCAAGGATAATGTGATAGTTTTAGGTTTATTAAATAATTTTTATTCTTAGTGATAATGTTTTTATGGCTTTCAAAAAAAAATCAAATAATAAATGGTTTCAAAATTTACATAATTGAGTTTTTAAAACAAATAGAATATTATTAATTGATATAATATTCCTAAAAAACTATGGTTTTGCCAAAGGATTTAGATAATGTTATATATATTAATAATTAACCACTTGGGGTTCACCTTGTAGTTTATAGTAACTTTATTAACAATAAAATGTAAAAATACAAAGAGACATGGTAAATGTCAAACTATTTAACTAACAGTTAAATCTAAAAGACATGGTTAATATGGTGACCTAAACATGTATAAAACCGATCAGTTCAGATGTTTTGGACTAATACCCACCTTATCCTAGATATAAATAATTTTAGATTCATTAGAATCTGAAAATTATTTTATTATAAAATAATATTTCATGTTTTTCCTAAAGTGACCCTCACCTCTCTTATAAAAGTGTACTTCCACTTCTCTTAATTTCACACCACCATAGCCATTTGGATCCACAAAAACCTGCCCAAATATCATCTTAACTATCCTCCCTTTAACCTAGAGTCCTTAGTTTTTTGATAAATCCATCTTAAGGAGCCCTTTTGATCAACTCAAAAGGAAACACCTGAAGAAGAGTTAATAATTTCACCACCCTCTTTCATGTTCTTTTCTTCTTCCACTTCCTCTTTTTTTGTTGTTTCCATACCAAAATAATAACTCCAATACCTTCTACACACTATTATGTTATTATAAATATGGTAAAACCATATTATTTATTCTATCCATCCTATAAATGAAAAAGTCACCATACATGCGTACGTACGGCTTACCATCTCCACGTCGAGGTATAGTTTGCTATTGAAACACATCATTATTTGTATAGGTATAATGATTAGTATCTCTAATGTAAATAAAAAATATAACATGTTAATGATTTTTTATATATGATATACCATCCAATCACATAATATTTCACCATCAATATAATGATATTCTCTCGCGTGCGTATATATGGATTACTGTCTCCACGAACGTGAAGAGATTCATACCCCATCATAATCATTCAAGAATAATTTTATTTTAATGATTAAAAATAATGTTTATGAATATAATAACATTATGTATATGAATCTAATACAACATAACCATAACAAACATTTCTTATTTAACCAATCATATAATGGAAAAAGAATCAGTTACCACCCGATGCAATGATACTACTAAAATAATATTAACCAAGCAATATTATAAGGTCATATATGATATCATATTTATGTATATGATTATTTTATAATTTAATAATAATAATTTAATAATTATAAATAAGGTTAACGTACACTTGACTAAGGAAATGTAATAGGTATGGTTTAATTGTACAATCTCTTTACTTATCTAAGGTTGTTAATACATAAGTATCTACTCATACCTCTTTATCATCCACATCCATGTTTTCTTAAAAATGTAATTCAAATTTTTTTTACTATTTACTAGACTATGGGATAAAGTCATTTATACCCTTATTTGACCACATAAGTTTTGAAATGAATCTTTTCATCATTTTACAAACATGGTACATTATGACCTTCTCAACAAAATTAAGGTATGAATGTATTTTTTTAGCTTATACAATGGTTGCAGCTATTTTCTGCCATTATAACATCATAGAAGCTTCCCATACAAGATTATAAGAATATTTTAAAAATATATCTTTTCTGTTACAATTATAATACATTTAAATGATTTCAAAATTGAAAGAGATATTTCTCTACAAAAAGTTTTGATTTCATCAATGTCAACATCCTTTGATATATTTTAAACCTGTTTGAAGTTGATTTATTATTATAAAAATCGTCCATATTATATTGAAAGTTTTCTTATATGTTTGATTTTGGATGTGATATTTTTATAGAATTCATAATTTATGGATAAATTATGGACATTTTTTGTGCTAGTTTTAATAGGAATGTGGATGTAATGTTTAAACCTTTTCATATGAGGAATGCATTGTACTTAGTAAGTGATGGTTAGATCCCGCTATAGCTCCTAGAGGCATCGGTAGGTCTCATGAGACAAACTACTGTCTTGGCATAAGGCCTTGACAAGGTCTTATTTTTAGTCTTGGAACAATGCCTTGACTATGTGGTTATGAAGTCTGGCATTAGGCATTCCAACATTATGAAATTGGCTATAGATATTACATGTGATTATTCGACTAGTAGAATATCCATGTGAATAAGTAAATGGAATTATTTGATTTATCTTTTCCATAGTGTGATGAAGTTTAATTGTAAAAAGCTTCTATTTTAGTCTTATAAATTACCTTAAATGTTTATAATTATTCCTAAAACTTCCACTATATTGCAATCCTTACTAAGAATTTGAGCTCACCGCTTTATATGTTTTATTTTTTCCAGGATGCGAAGAAGTATATTATGACTGACCTGCAAGGATAGTATAAGGGATGAATGTGGTTAGTGGAGTCAATGTTGTGGTTTTTCATTTTACAAAGTAATTTAAAACATGTGAATGTATGTAGTACATCCAATTCTACTAAACTGATCGGTCTTTCGGTATTTTAATCCCTCGTGATCATTTCAATGCTATGTAATAATGCACCTACTCTAGGTAATTGGGTTTGAGGCATTACATTTATAGAAGGATATAATATATAAATTCTTTTAGAAAAACATTACCTCTTCTTTAGGTATCTACTTAATGCTTGCTTAATGTTGTCCTAATATGAATGTATGACAAAAATAATTCTTAAAACACTATGGTAGGTATCTATAGGATTTATTTGGGTAGGGATTTCCAAAACCAAATTTTTTTTTTGAGGTTCAAATATGGGGGATAGCGAGATGACTTTTATAAGTGGAGTGACTGGGAAACTTGTAAATTATTAAATGATAGAATTAAACACACATTTTTTCCTTATAAAGTGCATCCAATAGTTAACAAATATTGACAATATAAGTTATAATTTATATATTTTTCTACCAAATGGGTTTTAGATAAGTATCTAGGTCATTTTTACCTTAGGTTTAATGTTTAGTTCCTTAGTAAACTCATTTTTATCTTAATCAATATAATCTGTTTTTAATATTTTTATTCATCACATTGGAAAAATATTAATATTTAATTATTATAAATTATAAATTATTGTAATTTGAAATATTGAATGTAGATTTAATAATTTTATTCACATAATTGGTAAAAATTATTTTAAAAATAATCTCAAATTCAAGAGAAGAAAGTGTGTATCCAATGAAAAAATGTCCAACAAATTACCAATTCTTTATATAAAAATCGAACATAAAATATATTAAAATGAAAAAAATTGGATTAATAGATTTATATTTGATCTTATATTACATTAAGTAAATTTTAAATTTAATTTAACATTATAAATTATTTATATGAAAATTCAGTTTTCAAATAAAATCTATTATTTTTAACTATTCATAAAAAAATTAAAAGTCTCATGAAAATTCCAATAATTCACCATATGATATGCTGGATATAACACTAAAAAAATAAATTTTAAATTTTAAAGTAAAATTTAAAAAATTTAAAAGGGTTAGTTAAAAAAGGTCCATTAAAAGGCACACAACTACCTTTAAACAAATAAATATTTTTAGGTGTAAAATTGTATTTGTTATTATCTTATGCCATCCAAATTTAATTGGGGGGAAATTTTTTTATCAACTATATAATATTTATATTTAATTAATATCAATAAATAATTAATTTAATTTATTTATATTTTAGGCCTTTAGATTATAAAAACATTTAATAAAATTCATTTATATTCAATTGGTTTTTATATTCATTTGTAATTAATTAGTAACCAATAAGTTCAAAAATATATATGACTAAGTTTGGTAATCCGACTCATAAGAAAATATTTATTTGACATTTTAAATAATATTAATAGTATTTGGTAAATCATTATCTTATGTCTAGAAACAATAATCAAAGAAAGTCATTATTGTACATAATGTAAGCTGACTTAGTGTCACATGAAAAAAAAAAGTTATATAAAAAAATTAAATTTATTATAAAATAAGAATATTATCTTGTCTTGGGGTTCAACCTCAAACCTCGTTGATTAATTTTAGAAATTTTTTCCCCTTATTAGTAAATGGAATAATAAATATTAGGCCCTTTGACATGAATAGAAATTAATAATTAAATCTATATCCATGGTGACATGCCAATGGTTTTATTTCAAGTAATAAAAAGTAATCTATATCAAGAATAAAGGATGATGGCACAAGTGATTAAATATTCTTGATGAGATACATATATAAAGGTATTATATTACATAGTGATCATTTGTAGGAGATTGTTTTCATTTCATTGTTAACATATGTCTGTTCGACTAAATTGATGTGTTTCTAGGTAGTCATTATTGAATTTTGGATAGTTAGTTTAATACCCCCAAGACGGTGGCCTAGAAGATCAAAAATTAAGTGTATCTTGAACCATAGTTAATTTATATTTTAATTTATTATGATAACAGATATTATTCCCATGTATGAGGGATAAAATTTATTTATATTCTATCAACTATAGAAATATTAATTGAATGAATTATAAAATTATATTTACTTATTTAAATTAAAATTTATTTTTAATGGGTTTTTAAACTCATAGTAGGATTGGCTAGTTGAATTAAGGGACTATAACAAATTATTTTTAAATACCCTTATTTTTAAATAATTACATGAATGAATAATAATAATATTATTATTAAACGTGGGGTTTATGTAGAATTTGAAGATTAGATAAAGGCATTTCTTAAATAACATATTCATCGACCTATGTATATAACCTGATTTCTTTCATTTCTAGGAACATATGTTTTATTTGAAAAAAACATTCTCAAGTGAATTATCTTACGTATATAGTGAAATTTCTCAAGAACTCCTTCCATAATGGAGAGTGATGATCCTACTCCACACAATCATGATTGCGGGAACTAGAAAAAATTCTTCAGGCCAATAATCTATTATTTTTCCAATCAATAGAAAATGATACAATCTCTTTTGTTCCTCCACACTAGCACATTGAGATGAAATGATTTTTTTCAGGTTCGTAGAGGATGTGAGATAAGATTTAGAGGGATCATACCCTTGGATCCTTCATCAAAATGGTGGTAAAACAAAAAAAAAGTCAGCTGATTTAAAAATCATGAAAAAATTAAAAGTGAAAGATAATTCTTATTTATATAAATTAGTCGTAAATGTTATGTGAAAAGATTATCCATTTTAATCTTATAGGGTTTTTATTGTGTAGTTATGAGAATTTATCCAAATAAACTAAAAATATCTACAAAAAATAGGCCCAACAACTTCCATTGCACAAAATTACCTTAAATCAAAATAGGAAATAATATCCTCAAAACACAATGCTATTTTGAACATAAAGAAAATCCACATCATTCCTAGCTCATACAATTCATGACAACATCCATGTGTACCCATCAAAACCACTAAACCATTCATTCCATCATATATATAATATAACCTCTTACCAATATAGAATCAATATATATTCCAAAACTCAAGGCCATCATTGAATTTCTAATTATTGAAAAGGTAGCAGAGAAGGGGGAGTAGTCAATAATCTATTATATTCACAACTTACATATTTAGAAAAACACTTAGACCCAGGTCCTATGTGGGTTTTGGTCAGCTTTCCAAATGTAGGAGGTGGAGAATATAAAGTAAAAAGGAAATGTAATTTGTATATTATGAATTAAATAATATCACATGTGATCAATCAAATGTAACATTACTACAAAAACCCATGATATCCACCTCAACAATATCATCCAACTTATAAATTGTTTTAATAAGTATAACATAATCGACCCCATATATTCCCCCAAAATATCCATAATAACATTATAAAATTCCCAATCCATTCATCATTAAAATTTACAAAATATCAACCTATAAAAATATTTCATTTATTTATCATTATTTAAAGTCAAACATGTTATTATACAATATGTGACATAAATATAGAGAGTGTTGAAGTTAAAAAGATCATGGAAATGTCGGGGTAAGTGACCTAGGTTATGATAAATATCCTTTACCATAAAGAAAAACTTGTTGGTCTATAGTTATAGAAACCTATTTAAGATCGCATTTTGAGACCAAATATCTCATCCTTTAATGAAGCTAATAGTCCATTAGTACCTATAAAATGGATAACGTCCTAGGAAAGGTAATTTTAAGATTTGGGATATAATTATAAGGAAACATTTATTCTATAAATATTTTTTTAAAGGGTGATGTTGATCAATATAGATAATTAATATAGAATACTAAAGAAGATGAAAAATAAAATTCATGAAATGAAGACCCTTTGATGTGATATTCTTTGAGAAATAACTTCTTCGAGTGAAATGAGATAAAATGGAGTGGTTTTTCTTCAAAATAAAGAATAATAAAGAGGGATGTTTTACTAAAGAAAATGCTATAATCATAGGATTTTCAAGGAATATAATATATTATATATGTAATCCATAAGGAAATATTGACAATTTATATTATGGTATTACATCAAAACATCCATGGGAAATAGTTTGTAAAATATTTTCAACATATGATAGTTTTTTATAATGTGAAATGAATATAAATAAATCATTCAGTAGATATTATATCATAAATGAGTTTTTAGAAAAGAACAGGTTGGATGAGTACCAAGGAAAACTAAATGCATCAATGAAGAAGAAATGAAATATATGATTTCCATGATATGATAATTTTGGAATGAAATTTCCTATTAAATGATTAAAATGATAATTATTTTGTTATATGTAAATATTTAAGGTCAATATGGCTCATGAATGAGAGGAAAATAAATAAATATCTTTTACCTAGTGCTACAATAGTTTTTAAAAGAATAATTATTCAAATAAATTTCCTGATCATTATGGGAACTTACCAAATAATTGGGTAATGGTGGAAGGAAAATCTTATTTGAGAATTACTACTTAAGTAGAAGTTTATAAAGTTGTAATGGATTGTTCTTTGATCACAAATTAAATGTTATATAAGTATTTATTTTATTCTAGACCTTCTCACAATTATTTATCTTCGATTTTCTAAGAACATTAAATAATTCTTTTTCACCCAATAATGGGAGGTTACAATTAGTAATAATAGGTGAAATTTTATTAAAAAAAAGACAATTCATTCATTCCCAATTTCAATGAATAGAAATTCACTATTTTTGATTCATGGTTGTTATACCTATGGTTAAATTTGATTTATCATTTTTTTGTGGATTGTATTTCAAATAATAATGTGTGACATTATTTAAAATATATGGGGATTATGATTCGTGATGAATATTTGTAATCCCTAGGTATTATATGGTAGAATACATAATTAGAGTCACGTGTGGATGTACCCATAGTAGATCTTCTTAATGAATGGTTGGAAGATGAGGACCATACCAAACTAATTATGGGATTGTTAACCTTATCCTAAAAAGTATTTCTATTATGAATAAATACATTGATTTTTTTCTTGATGAGTTTTCTAGAAATCCACCAGAACATGAAGTTTTGTTTTCCATTGAAACCATTACTACAGAAAAACCTATATCTAAGACTCTTCATAGAATGTCAATAGTGGAATTAGTGTAACAAAATTAACAACTACAAACTAAAAAATAATGACATATACCAACATATCTTTTCCAATAGATAATATACTTGTCTGGAAAAAATTAATAATTCCAACAAATATTACGTTTTCATAAAAATTATTATCAGTAAAAACAAAATATTTTACTACCATATATATCAATCAATATAATATTTTTAATACAGAATATCCATTATCAACGTGTAAATTTATTGTTACATCCGAAGAATACCAACAACTATTTTTCCAAATTATTAATCTATTTCTATAAATTATTATTACGGAAAAATCTAAAACCACTAGATTTATTTTCTATAAAAAATTATTCAACATCGACAAATATTTTGTTATCATACATGCTTAGATATTGAATTTAATTGTTGGTATTCTAAAAATGATTCAAGAAATTATTATATATAATTTACATTATATTAAAATATATTCTTATATAATGTATTAAAATAGATAAAAAATAATAATATTTCATGAAATTGTTATATATAATATATAATTAATGATAAATTATCATAATACATTTTTAATATAAAAACATCAATTAAAAAAGTATGAAGTAAAAAATAAAAAATATAATTGTATAAAGTGAAAATAATAATTTATTAATAAAATATAGATTCTATTATAATAATATATTATTATATTCTTAATAATATCCAAATGAAATCCATTTCCCCAACAAATCATGTTCATGGAAAATTCTGGAAACAGATGTGAAATTTATCTTTTGCTTTTTTCACATCTTCAGTCTCCCTTTAGTTTTTAACCAACTATAATTCATATCAATTTATCACAACTCCATTCATCACCATTTATTTCATATCCACACTATTAATTACCTATTTGATCATGAGTAAAAAACTCTTTAATTTATCATGAAATTGAGTTACCAGTCAACTCCTTTGGCTTTGCAACACTTTTTTAGTCACAAGTTACCCTACATTTTATTATCATACCCTTTAATAAATCAATGTTACTATATCTTTATTTTTTATTCTAGTCCCATTATTCCCCAATTAAAATCCCAAACAACATTATCCTCAAATTCAATCACATATGGAATGAAATATTTAATTTTTTGTTTAAAATTATGGTGAGAAATAATTAAATTATTCTATAAAGAAGATGTTATAAGTGAAAATATGAAATTTTTGTTATCATTTACCAATTAAATCCTAGAATGTTTCTTTGAATACCATTATTTTAAATTGCACCAATTACAAATAAAAAACATGTAATATATCATAAATTATGAAACATTTATATATAATATATATTAAAGAGTAAAATTGATATACTAAATGCAAATATACATGTCTTATTGAAAAAAATTTAATTTTTTTCACATGAAAATTACAAGAATATAGTATGTTATTTTGAAATTAAACAATTAAGAGCGACATGATGAAGAATATATGATTAATTGAAATAAATATTTAATGTAAGAAAAAATATAAGTATAAATATAATTTCAATTAAACCAAAAAAATTTCATACTATAGATTTTAGGAAAACTAAAAGCACATATAGAAAATTCATACCATTAATTAGCAGTGATTGAATGCTTTAAATATGTTTTCATATAAAATCATATTATTATAATGGGACTAATTCATTATTATTTAAATAATATCCTACTATTTTGTATTACGTTATAATCCATTTTTTGATTTGGTATGTTGAATCCCTCAATGTTGTATATTTTTTTATTTATATATTATTCCCATTTCATGATTGTTGTGTTGTTCCCATTACCTATGATGCATAAATTAGATACTTTCATTAAATAATATTATTAATTTGGTGCATGAGTTAATAAAATATTTCTAAGAGTTTGTATGGTGATTTCATCTTGTTCATAGATTTAATTATATTAAATATGTATAACAGTTGATATCTATATTGAATTTTTTATATTTTGAATATCTGAATGATTTATTTATGTGAATAAAATGAGTAGTGTTTCATGTTAATATTTTTTATTATTTATTTTTTAAGAATTTATTATTTAATAATTTATCTAATTTTTTTTATTTTGATAATATGTGGTTACAAATTTTTAGTAATTTTTGAACTAATTTATGTTACTAAATTTTCATTCGTATATTAATTAATCACTTATTCATAGTTATTCATTGAAGTTTGAATAAATTAAAGTCTTATCATTATGGAATTCATAAACTATGTACAATTGATCAATTCATTTACATGATTTGTTTTATTAAAATTTTTATAGATATATTAATATAATAATATCAAAGTAAATTAACTTTAATAAGTGATCGTATAGAGAATTGATTATTATGTTTTATAAATAACATTCATGAGTGGTTATCAAATATATCCCAATTTTTATGATGATGTCATGATAGTGGATTTAGTTTTAATAGTTGTGAATTGAATATTCTATGATGTAATCGATATTTTTCAATTCAAAATTTCACTAGTATTCTTTCCATTGTATTTCTTTTTGTAGTTTCTGTTGGAATTTTTTTCTTCATGATAATTAAGGTGATTATAAAAAATACATAGAATTTAATTAGTGTTCATGTTAGGAATATTTGAACTGGATAACATTAGTAGAATTATTAAAGGTGATCTAGGGAAATGAAGAGTATCACATTTAAATATTTTACACCTTAAATAGTAAGGTTTTTTCTTCTATTTTATTTTATGTTATTATGATCCTTTTTTCATATTGATCTACATGTAAAAAATATTTAATCTTGAGTTTAATATTATTATATTTTTTAAGAATTATATTGTTATATTATTTATTATTGATAATATGAGACTATGCCTAAAAAATAAAGGTCTGTTTATTAAGCAAAAAAATGGTCAAAATTACATAATTCTAAAAATGGGAAATTTAACTTGATCCCACCACAACACAGGAAAAAGATCATTAGGTAACCAATCATACCATAATAAACTATCATAATTGACAACCTTATTTTCAAGACCACTCTCCACTGCATCGGCCTCCCTATAAACATGTGTGATATTATATTCCATGGAAGAGAGAGAATCCATGAAATTGATTCATCTATTGGTGAGCTTCCAGGACAAATGAGATGATCCCATCCTGATGGAAGACAAAATATTAGTAGAGTCACATTCAAGCCATATGTTGTTCCACCTTCTATTATGTGCATGTTCTATAGTAATGATAGTGCTTATCATCTCTACCTCAATTGAGGAGGAGATACCATAAGAACCCTAAAATAATCCATGGACCTCTCCCCGATGGTTCTCTTAAATAGTACCACATCGAGAGGGCCCCGGGTTGCCTTGTGAGGCACCATCATAGTTGAAGTTGATCCAACAAAAAAAAATTCCTTCCTAGGACATCATAAGTACCAAGCGGAGGTCTAAAATTCCCTTTAACACTAACACATCCAAATATAGACATATCATGCATTGAATTGAAACAATAATGTTTCTTCGAAGTGGAAACTTCTCGAACGACAAAAATAATCAAAGAATGTGCATCACTCACTTTGAAAGAATACCTATCAAGGATAATTTTATTCCTATAATGCCAAATAAAGTGGATCAACTCAACTATAGCATCATGAAAAAGATCCATAAGCTGAGGAGACAAAAATAGACTACGCCATCACTGATGAAACCCTCATATGGAATCCATCCGAGGAAAAATAATTTCAAAAATATCTACAATATCCATCCACATTGATGTAGAAACAAAAAAACTAAGAAATAGGTGATCCACATCCAACATGTGTTGATTACAAAGAGAACAAATGGAAGACAATGAAATTCCACAAGATTAAAGATAAAAAACTTTTTGTACCTTCCCATGATCCTCCCTCTAAACAATAACTGATCGAGAGCTCATAATGAATCTCTTGTGAAAATCTCCCATCCATTGACCATAAATGATATAGTTTAGAGAGTGCATGTAGAACAATTTAGAACACAAAATTCCTTTTACAGCAGGTTCCCATACCAAAAAATCTACTCGATTAGAAAAATAATTACAATTAACAGTGTCAAAGGTATGGCTCAGGAGACCCTCCATAGTTCATACTCAGTCCAACCAAAGAATGCTCAACCACATTAGACCCCAAAAATGTACATTCACATGGATGTATATATAATTCCACAAAATGGGTCATCTTTATCATTTTTAGATAGCTATTATTGTACAAAAGCCCATCTAATGGTAGGATATTCTCCAATGAACCTCCAAAATCAACCCTACTTGATCAAAAAATATCCTCAAGAGTTTGAATTCTCTGTTGAGAGTAACTATACCTCTATGATTTTCATATGGTTCTAAAATTTAACTTGTTTACCAATTCCTCAAATATTCCCTTCATATATTAGGATGTAAACATAGTATCTCATCTTCAAAATGTAGTCTAGGGAACTCTGTGAAGCTAAAAACCACTCGAATATATCGGTCTCTAAGGTCCATTAACTACTTTGACTCTCATATTGGATTAAAGTTGGTTGATTTCAACATAATATTTAAAATCACCCCTATAAAAACCTACCAACCTAGAGTTAGTGGTAGATGATCATTAAATCCATAGATACCTAATACAACTTTCACATAAGAATGGAAAGTTTCTACAACACCACATAGAGTACCTGATGTCCAACTTTGACTCTCTCATGGGGAAAGCAACTTAATCAAATATCATCCATTGCACGTCCAATCCCAAGACACCAATATTGGCCTATTAATGAATAGAACAACTTGGATTCCCTAGAGTATATGACCCAACTCAAATGATGTGCCTCGTGAATCACATCATACTAAAATTTAGAAGAAATGGCCATATAATTTCTTAAGAGGGGAGAACCACAATGCAGATGAGGCTAGTCGACCGAGGACTCCCCACCATTTAAAGAACTACTAATCAACTAGAACTTAGAGTCAGTTACCTGCTCACTATTTACTCGATCAAGGAGAGGTTGTGTAAACTAAAAACTATCTAAGAAAACTAACTCTCCATAAACCCACTCCTGAATATATAGATCACTAATCAAATTCATTGTACGTTAGTCGTCCATTAATTCTAAAACATCATTTAATGGAATATTACTAATTAATTAATTAGAGACCACATTACCACTATTAGGTTTATAAGAAATATCAATATCAATATTGTGAAGCTATTCCACCTAGAGACTTTGGATGAGGCTCAATTCCCAATGCATAAAGATATAAATCATGCTCTTATGATTTGAATTCATTATCAAACGATTATAGAAGTGGTAATTCTTCCACATCACTATTGAATTCATTGAAAATGATAATTCTTAGTCAACTGTGGGATAATTCCTCTTATTATTCCATATATTTCATGATCCATTGTCCACTACATGGTTATTCTACATCAATATACATCCCAACCCAACATCCGGATAATCACAAAACATTTCCTTTGATTTTCCAGGCTTGGGACGAATAGAAACATTCATTGATGTCAAAGCGGTCTAAAACATCTCAAAATCACACATGAACTTCTCATCCCATAAAAACATCCTCACCTTTCCAACCAAACAATTTAAGTGAGAATCTATCTTGGAGAAGTCCCAATTGAAATATCTATAATACCCACTAATTCCCATTAGGAAATGGATATCGTACATGTTATTGGGTTGTTCCTAAGACACAACTGCTTAATTTCATTTAGGATCCACTAAAATTCCAAGATTAGAAATCCTATGGCCTAAAAACACCACTTGATTTTAAAAAATGGAACATGGAAAAATGGAATATAGATGGTTCTCCCTCAAAACACCCAAAAAAAATTTTTAATGTCTTCATGACCCGCCATTTTCTTATAATACAATAGCATTTCATCCAGAAACATGATCTCGAGGGAGTCTAAAAATAGAGGGAAGATATTGTTTGTCAAAATTAGGATAACTTTTGGAACATTAGTAAGTTAATATGGAATTAAAGAATACTCATAATTTCCAAATCCTTATTGAAATATAGTCTTTATAATATCCTCTTAAAAAAACTAGCAGTTCCCAGATCTCAAGTTGATCATTGAAAACCCATAGTGCCCCTATGATATGAACAATGAAATCATCAATTATAAAAAATGGGTTTGTATTCATCATGGTCACATGGTTATTAATATAGTATTCTATGCAAATATGAAATATTTTTTTGAATTATAGGAAAATATCACTATAGAATCCCACAATGACATGATGGGATGGATATTTCACTTCCTCACAATGTCCTCTATGTCAAATTTCATCTCATATATCATGGTTAGAGCCATAATATTAGAAGGAGATAAAATATAGCTCATATAAGGGAGTTTATTAATAGAGAACATGGTATCTTTTTGTGATAATAATAATAATAAATCACCATTAAAAACAAATAGTTAACTACCAATAACCACTAAAGATTCACTCCTTGAACTCTACTCAAGAGTGTAGTGAAAAAAAACATAGAAAGATATCTTGAGACCAACCACCATTATAAAATAATTTCTCCAGAACACCCTGATCATGAATCCCATAGACCATAAATATGTGAGTGTTCTCATCATGAGTAAGAAGTGGAACCTACAAAGATAAATGTAAAGGAGCTCCTTGAATATGATCAACCACTCCATTCAAATTATACAGTCCAAAAAGACAAGTTATAAAACAGGAAATTCCTATGTGATTTCCACATCAGATCCTTAGAACATGAAACCCATGGAACATGAATCCATAATCATTATTCATGGAAAATAGGGATAGAAAATCCATAATATGACAACCCTGCTTTTTATTACAACTTTAACATGATTCATTACATAAAACTTCGCTTGATACAAAAAATATGATTGAGAGGTTTAGTGTATTTGGGTATTAGGATCATTACATAAAAACATGAAACATTAAATACAACATCTTTATTGAAAACATCATTTACATGACCACTACATTCCCTCATACATAGCATTGCATGGGATAACCTGGGGACATGCATAAGAAAAGGGTGAGTAATAAAGCCCAGTAAGGGAGTAAACATGGAATAACATGAGGAGTACAATACGTGTTAGTAAATGGTCATATAAATAGATAATAATAGAAACATGAACATAAAGGCATGATAAAGCATGATAATCAAAACATGGAAATGTGGCAACAACACTTAACATGGAATTAGCATGAGCCAAGCCTCATTGCACATGGAGTATGAGTAAATCCTCATTGCACATAAAGCATGAGTAAACCCTCATTTCACTTGAATTAGCATGATTAAACACTCATTTCACATTAAGTATCATGATACTATACTTTACCCAATTAATTATAGCTCTATAAGGTCACACCCTTCTTAAACATTTCATTTCATGAATAAGTGTGCCACATGGATCATAAAACATGGATTCATAAAACATAATAATTTATTCCATGATAAAGGAAATTGGAATTAAAACTTGAATATTTATAATCAATATGTAAATGTTCATAATGGTGAAAACCCTTGATGGAGAAATGGGCATGGTATTCACTACACAATGGCATTGGCTTAGAAAATTAGGGCAGTTTCGGCAGCGTAACGGCGTGACATAAGAATTCATAAAAAAGGATTAGGAGAAAAAAAGGGGGTTCCTCAACATATTTACAAGTAATGGACAGTAAGGAGGATATATAGATACATTTCCAAACAATTTTAATGGAATTTAGGTTCATGATACAAAAGTATTTCTTGAATATAAATGACGAGGGAGAAGTTCCGTTCAGAATTTCGGCATAGTAACATGTGTACATGGGAGGCATTTAATGAGAGAGAAAGGGGTCTCCCATCATTAAAACATAAAGAGGGAAGTATTAGATAGGTGAGAAACCATACCCCAACATTCATAATTGAAATTAAAAGGGCACAACAACTTAATTATAATTGGACAAAAATGAGAAAGGAAGAAAAACCCTTACTTGGAAGTGTGCTTCAAAAGGATGGAGAGAGGCTTGTGGGAGGCTTCATGGGAGCTTGGGTCACCATGGGAGGATTCTAGAGAGAGTAGGGAAGAGGTTGGACGAACTCAAAAGGGCTTGAGTTAGGAGGAAGTGGGAGCTTGGGTGGGTTTATATAGTGAAGGTGAGGGAATTGTTTATTATTTTTTTTGGGTCCCCTTAAATTAAATTAATCCAACCCACAAACCACCCCATGGTTTTCGCTCATGGTTTTTGGAAACGTAAAGAGGAAAAAAAATATTTTATAAGGCCAAATTGCGAAATTCTTAAAATAATAGGGTTGCTTATGTGGAGATGAGTCATACTCTAGAGGAAATTAATTTAAAAAGACATGGTTTTTAATAAGTGTTGAGGGGTCCATTAATGCTTTGAAAAGTAAGTCAAACAAACCCAAAATTATATTATTTTAATGGTAAAACATATATTGGATGAACATAATGATTACAGTATTTTATTACATCACTATTGGGTCATTATGATGTCATGAAACACATTATATATTTAAATGGTATTTAATTTTTACCCAAAAATTTGACTGTCTCAGAAAATTATGAAAAATTCACCGTTGAATAATTTCTATGTACTAATTCTAGAAAAACCATTTATTTTATCTAAATAATTTTCTAAATATGTTAATTTTAAATTTTAAAATAAAAATCGACATTTGTAAAAAATTCACGGGTTTTGACAGAAATAGCTTTCAAACCTTAATAAAAATTACAATTGCATTCATAAAATTATAAGATCATTTATATTTAATGAAAATTAATTTAATAATAATAATAATATTTTATTTAAATAATAACTAATTAAAAAATCCATTAATTTAATAAAATATAATTCTTTATTAAATAATAACTAAAAACGTTATTTGTACTTTAAAAACTATTTACGATGTATCAATAATGTCAAGAAAGTATATTCATTATTATATACCAAAAACATAGTACTATTTATTTGTTACATAACCCCTTAAAACATATGCATAATATCTAAG
The DNA here is from genome assembly GCA_963277665.1 of Viscum album. Lineage (NCBI taxonomy): Eukaryota > Viridiplantae > Streptophyta > Magnoliopsida > Santalales > Viscaceae > Viscum > Viscum album. The sequence continues at coordinate 348,177,279 of OY728141.1, forward strand.
GTTAAGGTGTGCGATGGTGACGGACTCTTGGGGTGGCTCGGATAACATCACTCAAGTGGTAATTTCTATCAACTTCCACTTCTCTCGTAGATGGTCCCATTCGATCTTCACATGATGAATCTCTTCTTGGGATTGGTCAAGAGCGAAGCCCAAGGATGCCAAATATTTTCCGAGCTCCGAAAAATGGGCTTTGTATGGGGAAATTCTACTAGATGAGGCCATCGATTCCTTGGTCTGAGTAAATTTTGATTTGTTAAAGCCCTATATTTATACTACTAATGTGATCGCTGTTCAACGACTATATTAGCAAAGGTCGAAATTCTTAACATAAAACCAAAGAAGTTGAAATTTTATATAAACCTAAAGAGACATTTAATTACATCAAGAAGGATTTGCATTAATGAAACATTGGGTCATTACAATATTCCCCCCTTAAGAAATTTTGCCCTAGAAATTTTCCTTTTCCCACACTAAAACAGATGTGGGTAACTCCGCTTCATCATTTCCTCCGATTCCCAAGTCACTTATTCAAACTTGTGGTTTCACCACAACACCTTGATGAGGGGCATTGGCTTATTTTGTAGAACTTTTTCTCTATGATCTAAGATCTTCACTAGTAGTTCCTCACAAGGAAGATCATCTTCCAATTGTACAACCTCAGGAGAGAGTACATGTGAAGGGTTCGGTATGTACTTACTTAAGAGTGATACATGAAAAACATCATGTACTTTGGCCATGGTAGGTGAAATTTCTAGTCAATAGGTCACAACCCCGACATAATCAAGAATCTCGAAGGGGCCTATGTACCTTGGAATTAACATCCCTTTCCTTCCAAACTACATGACCTTATTCCATGGAGATATGTGTAGAAAAACCATGTCTTCAACTTTAAACTCAAGGTCTCCTCGATGATTATCTTCATAACTCTTATGTCGACTCTAGGCTACCTTGATATGCTACTGAATGGTTTTCACCTTCTCCACCATTTCTTCAACCATTTCTGGTCCAAGCAGCTTACGTTCACCAAACTCATCCCAACATGTCGGTGTTCTGCACATTTTTTAATGCAGGGCTTCATATGGTGCCATTTGGATGCTCGGGTGGAAATTGTTATTATAAGAGAACTCAACCAGAGGAAGATGTTTATCCCATCCTCCTTTAAATTCCATTGAGAACGCTCTCAACATATCTTCATGTGTTTGGATAGTCCGCTCGGAATGGCCATCAGTTTGAGGATTATAGGCCGTACTGAAGTTCAGTTCAGTATTCAGAGCATGTTGAAGACTCTTCCAAAACATAGAGGTGAATCTTGGATCTCAGTCAGACACAATAGATTGTGGTACTCCATGTAAACTTACCACTTCCATGATATATATTTGTGCCAGTTGATCCAATGAGAAATCTATCTAAATAGCAATGAAGTGTGCAGTCTTTGTAAGACGATCCACAACAACCCATATTGCATTGTTGTCTTTGGATTTCCTTGGAAGTCTGGTGACGAAGTCTATGGTGATGTTCTCCCACTTCCATTCTGGTATGGGAAATGGTTTCATCATCCCCTTAAACTTATGCCTCTCTATCTTCACTTGCTGGAACACCAGGCACTTTGATGTATATTCAGCGATCTCCTTCTTAATATTATCCCACCAAACATATTCTCAGAGATCTCGATACGTCTTTGTGCTCCCTAGGTGAATAGAGAAATTTGAACTATGTGCATCATCCAAAAGTTCCTTCGTCAGCTCCGGACTTGATGGAACACATATTCTTTTCCCAAACCGCACAATTCCTTCTTAATTTACATTAAACTCCAAGGATTTCCCTTTTTTATAGCTTCCACTTTTTCTTGAATTCCCACATCATCCTTTTGAGCATCCTTTAACCTTTCTAAAAGAGATGGTTGGGAAATAATTTGTTAAAGGATTGATGATGTTCCCTTCTTTATGATTCCCATGTCCATCTTCATCAATTCTAAGAAGATTGGATCCCTCTAAATTCTCATCATTGATAGAATCGATGGATCCTTTATTCTTAGGGCATCATCCACCTTGTTCGCTTTTCCAGGGTGGTAATGGATCCAACAGTCATATTCATTGATGAGCTCTATCCATCTTCATTGGCGCATATTAAGCTCTTTCTGTGTGAATATATATTTAAGACTCTTGTGGTCAGTATATATCTCACATTTCTCTCCATAGAGATAATTCTGCCATATTTTTAAGGCAAAGATCAACATTGCCAACTCCAGATCATGAGTTGGATAGTTTATCTCATGGATTTTAAACTTCCTTGAGGCATATGATATCACATTATCATTCTTCATCAGCACACAACCTAAGCCCTACTTTGAAACATCACTGAATACAACAAAAAGTTCCCCACTTGTGGGTAATGTGAGCACGAGCATAGTGATAAAACTCCTTTTCAACTCCTTGAATATTTCTTCGCATTCATCACTCCAAGAAAACTTTACTCCCTTCCGAGTTAGTTTGGTAAGAGAGTAGGACAATCGTGAAAAATTTCTCACAAATCTTCAATAATATTAACATAACCCCAAGAAGCTACGGATATCTGTTACCGATGTTGGCCTCGTCCATCCCTCAATTGCATCTGTTTTAAACGGATCCAGAGATATCCCATTTCTTGTGATGATATGGCCCATGATTGAGACTTACTTCAACCAGAACTCACACTTTATGTACTTTTCATAGAGCTTCTCCTTGCACAAAGTCTCTAGTACAGTTCTTAAATGCTCCTCATGATCCTCCTTGGTTTTGGAGTATATTAGAATATCATCTATAAAGACTACCACAAATTTGTCTAGGTAATCTCGAAAAACACTATTCATTATGTCCATGAAGATTTCTGGAGCATTAGTGAGTCCGAAAGTCATTACTATGAATTCATAGTGCCCGTATCTTGTGCGAAAAGCACTTTTGGGGATATCTTCCTTCTTCAACCTTACATGATAATATCCAGACCGCAAGTCCACCTTAGAGAATTATTGTGCTCCACGCAGTTGATCGAACAAGCCATCAATTAGTGTGAGAGGATACTTGTTCTTTATCTTGATTTTGTTATGTTCACGATAATTGATGCAAAGTCGCATTGACCCAGCCTTCTTCATGGCGAAGACGACTAGTGCACCCCATGGTGAAGCACTTGGGCGTATAAACCCTTTATCCAGATTCTCTTGTATTTGTTTCTTCGGATCTTCCATATCTACAACAACCATTATATATGAAGTATTGCATATTGGAAGAGCCCCAGGTATAAGTTCAATTGAGAATTCAACATCTCTTCTAGGAGGAAGACCATGCAATTCCTCTGGAAAAACGTCAATGAATTACCTCACAATAGACATTTCTTCAAGTATGGTTTCTTCCTTGGACTCAATCATCTGAGCCAGATACGCGGGCTCATAGGGTAGTAATATCAATTCTTGAGATGATGGAGCTAAAGGAGATTCGTCTTCATCCTTACACTTGTAAAGAATTGGGGGTCGATTCTCCATATGGAGTGTGACTTCCCTCTCCCGAAAATTTATGTCAGCTCTATATAAGGAAAGCCAATACATGCCAAGAATTGCATCAAATTCCATTAGAGGGAGTATGAAGAGGTTCGCCGAGAAATTCAATCCACAGATTATAATAGGGGAGGATTAATATTCATGGGATGCAATGATTGCCCCATTTCCCGTACTCACTAACATCTTCACTTCCATGATTTGTGGTGGTGCTGGGATTGTTCTACTAAAGTTTTGAGATATAAAAGAATGTGTAGAACCTGAATACAAAAGTATGTTCGCTATTCATGAATGAATAACTAGTGTACCTATCACCACTTCATTCTCAGAGTTCACTTCAGTAGAAGTGATGGAAAAAGATCTTCCTTGCTCCCTTGGAGGTTGTTGGTTGCCTCCGAAAAACCTTGGATTAGGGCACAGATTTGAAAAATGACCTAGTTCATTGCATTTGTAGCATTGAACAACGCGTTGAGGTTCGAATGGAGTGTTACTCTCCTCTGTCGCAGTGGCGGGTCTTTCTTGCCGACAGTTAACAGCTAGCTGCCCTTCTCTTCTACACCTGAAGCATTTCCTCGTCCCCTTAAGGAAATTTCTTGGGTGCTTCTTTCCGCACTTTTAGCAAGTGGGGTGCTAGATCTTCTTAGCACCGTTGGATTTATCTATCGGACCACCACCATTGAAGTCCACCTTATGCATCTTATCCCCATGATACCCTTTTTATTCTCTGATCTCCATTTAGACCTTGAGAGCACATTGGACAATTTCATCATAGCTTTCGAAGTCACAGATTGCTAATGCTTTCCGTAGGCTAGGCTTCAACCCACCAAAGAATCGGTCAACATTGCATTCTGGGGTAACAACAAATCCAGAAGCGTATCATGAAATCCTTGTGAAGTTTTCCTCGTACACTCTAATAGATTCTTCGTCTTTTTTCTTGAGAGAAAAGATGTCCCTTTCCATCTTAAGCTGGAGGGTGCACGGAAAAGATTTATCAAAAAACAACTTCTGAATATCCTTCCATTCCAACGCCTAGATCTCTTCCCCAGGCTTTGTATTTTTTATCAACGTCCACCATTTATCAGCTTCACCCTCCATATGATAAGCCTCTAGGAGAACCTTCTCTATTTCAGAACATTGAAGGATGGAGAAGATCATTTAAATAGAGTGGATCCATTGTTCAGCATTCGTGGGATCGGATGATCCATTAAAAGTAGGAGGCCTTTGTCTCATAATGTTCTCGATAGCAACTTGTTCATTCTTAGTAGGGGTTGAATGTTCCGATTGACCCGTGTTTCTATTCAAAACTTGAGTTAGCTGAGAGAGATGTGTTACAAAGTTCGTGATTCCCGCTCCCATTGGATTGGGCTTCTCATTAGTACAGTCATCACACTGATCTTCACAACTGTTGTTAGCATGAGTCCCCCTATTACTGGCCATTGGCTGGAATAAATGGATAGTTAGGGGTAAAACATAAAGGGTAATCCAAAGACAAAAGTTGGTGACTTATAAATAAACTTTTATTTCCTTAACTCATGTGTCTATAGGCTTCAATCTAGGCTTTTCATGATCTAATTTCTAACATATATTCTTAGGGAAATTTTTTCAATTCCCTTAATAAGGGTTCATAATATGATTTTGAATTTATCAAAAAAAATCCCTCGGGAGTGTCGTAACCAAGAGTGCAGCAAGGCCCGTTGTCGTGCACTAGTTCCCATTCGAGTCTAGCTCAAAGCGGTGTTTTTAGGTTTTACCCCAAGGATACATCCATGCCAGAGCCGCCTCTACCTGCTCCTATCCAGAGAGGGATGTATTTGTTTAATAAACCACGTACTCAGTACTTACCAAAACTTAGGGATGTTTTTATTATACTTAGTCTTGTCTCTAAGGAATTACTAGGTTTTTCTAATCCTAATCCCAAAAATAACTAAACCTATCATTGGTACCAACTATGACAACCCTACTTTTTATTACAATTAAACATGATTCATTACATAAAACTTCACTTGATACAACAAAGAAGATCGAGAGGTTTAGTGTCATTGGGGCTTAGGATCATTACATAAAAACATGAAACATGAAATACAACATCTTTATTGAAAAATTCCTTTACATGACCGCTACATTGCCTCATACTTAGCATTGCATGGGATAATCTGAGGACATGCATAAGAAAAGGGTGAGCTATAAATCCCAGTAAGGGAGTACACCTGGAATAACATGATGAGTACAATATATGTTAGTCAATAGGCATGTAAATATAGCATAAGAGAATCATGAACATAAATTCATGATAAAGCATGATAATCATAACATGGAAATATGGCAACAACACTTAACATGGAATTAGCATGAGCCAAGGCTCATTGCACATGGATCATTAGTAAATCCTAATTACACATAAAGAACGAGTAAAACCTAGTTGCACTTTAATTATCATGAGTCAACACTCATTGCACATGACGTATCATGATACTATACTTTACCCAATGCATTGGAGTGCTATAAGGGCACACGCTTCTAAAACATTTCATTTCATGCATAAGTGTGTCACATGGATCATAAAACATGGATTCATAAAACATAATCATTTATTCCACGATAAAATAATGTGGAATTAATGCATGAAAATTTATAATCAATATCTAAATGTGCATAATGGTGAATACCCTTGATGGAGAAATGGGCATGGTATTCACTACACAATGGCATTGGCTTAGAAAATCGGGGCAGTTTCGGCAGCGTAACAGTGTGACATAAGAATTCATAAAAAATGTTGATGAGAGAGAAAGTGGGTTCCTCATCATATTTACAGGTAATGGAAAGTAAGGAGGTCATACAGATACATTTCCCAACAATTTTAATGGAATTTAGGTTCATGATTCAAATTTATTGCTTGAATATAAATGAGGAGGGAGAAGTTCCTTTCGGAATTTCGGCATAGTAACGGGTGTAAATGGGAGGCATTTAATGAGAGAGAAAGGGGTCTACCATCATTAAAACATAAAGAGGGAAGTATGATAGATGTTTGAAACCATACCTTAAGATTCATAATTTAAATTAATAGGTAAAAACACCTTAATGAAAATTGGACAAAAATTAGAAAGGAAGAAAAACCCTTACTTGGAAGTGTGCTTCCAAAGGCTAGAGAGAGGCTTGTGAGAGGCTTATTGGGAGCTTGGGGAACCTTGGTAGGATTCTAAAGAGAGTAGGGAAGAGGTTGGACAAACTCCAAAGGCTTTGAGTGAGGAGGAAGTGGGAGCTTGGGTGGGTTTATAAAGGAAAAGTGAGGGAATTCTTTATTATTTAGTTTTGGGACCCCTTACATTAAATTAATCCAAACCACAAACCATCCCATGGTTTTTGCTCATGGTTTTTGGCAAAGTAAAGAGGAAAAAAATATTTTATAAAGCCAAAGTCCTACATTCTTAAAATAATAGGGTTTCTTATTTGGAGTGGAGTCATACTCCCATGGAAATTAATTTAAAAAGACAAGGTGTTCAATAAGTGTTGAGGGTCCATTAATTCATTGAAAAGTAAGTCAAAAAAACCAAAAATAACATTATTTTAATGGTAAAAAATATATTGGTCGAACATAAAGATTATAGTATTTTAATTACATCACTATTGGGTCATTATGATTTCATAAACACATTATATATTTAAACAGTATTTAATTTTTACCCTAAAATTTGACTATCTCAGAAAATTATGAAAAATTCACCATTGGATAATTTTGACGTTCTAATTCTAGAAATAACATTTATTTTATCTAAATAATTTTATAAATATGTTAATTTTTACTTTTAAAATAAAAACCGATATTTTTCCAAAATTCACAGGTTTTGATAGAAATAGCTTTCAAACCTTAATAAAAAATACAATTGAATTCATAAAATTATAAGATCATTTATATTTAATAAAAATTAATTTAATAATAATAATAACATTTTATTAAAATATTAATTAATTCAAAAATCCATTAATTTAATAAAATATAATTCTTAATTAAATAATAACTAAAAACATTATTTGTACTTTAAAAACTATTTACAATGTATCAATAATGGAAAGAAAGTATATTAATTATTATATAAATAAATATAGTACTATTTATTTGTTACATAACCCCTTAAAACAGCCACATAAGACCTAAGGGTAAGGTGTGAGATGGTGACAGACTCTTGGGGTGGTTCGGATAACATCGCTCAAGTGGTAATTTCTATCAACTTCCACTTCTCTTGTAGACGGTCTCGTTCGAGCGTGGCATGATGAATCTCACCTTGGGCTTGGTCAAGAGAGAAGACCTAGGTTGAAAACTCTTTTTGAAGCTCCGAAAAATGGGCTTTGTATGAGGCAATTATACTGGATGAGGCCATCGATTCCTTGGTCTGAGTAAATTTGGATTTGTTAAAGCCCTCTATTTATACTACTTATGTGATCACTGTTCAACGACTATATTAGCAACGTTCAAAATTCTTAACATAAAACCAAAGAAGTTAAAATTTTATATAAATATAAAGATACATTTAATTAGATCAAGAGGGATTTCCATTAATGAAACTTTGGGTCGTTACACATAAAATATGGAATCAAATCCACTCACATAACGAAGTAAACAATTAATTTCAAATAAATTTTGGAAATGGATGTGCCGTTTTCAAGAAGAATAGATTCAATCAAATAAAAAATAAACACCATGTTGTACCCCACACTCTTTGATTTTCATGATCACAATCACTTTCATATGTGTTTAACATTGTTTTTAAGTGTTGTGGATGATAGGCAAAAGATTGCCAAAGGATTGGCCCAAGAATGGACAAGAAATGGACTGAAATTCAGTCCACCGGCCAACCGGTGGCACACCAGCGGCCAGCCGGTGGCACCTGCACTCAAAGGGAAGCTACTGCCTCCCCACCGGTCGACCGGTGGCTCTGCCACCGGTCGACCTGTGGCACCCAGCACAAATAGTGAGACCTACTGTCTTTCCACCGGCCAGCCGGTGGCTCCTCCACCGGTCGACCGGTGGGGCCTGGACCAACCTCCTTCTCAACATCCAAGGCACCGGCCAACCGGTGGCCCATCCACCGGTCAGCCGGTGGAGCCAAGTCTCGAAATCTCCCAATTTCCTCAAGCACCGGCCAGCCGGTGGGACTGTACCGGCCAGCCGGTGGAGCCAGTCAAACTAGTCGTTGCAGTTTGACCAGGCTGGCCCACTTGGCTCCCAACGGCTCTTTTAGCCTCTCCAACGGCTCCGAAGCCTCCCCAAGGGTTCCATGCCTATAAATAAAGGCCAAGGAAGCCCCGGACCACTACCGGAACATAAACAAAGCCAACGGACATATTTTGGATCATTTGGCGTACCTCCGGCAAGCCACCTCAAGGAACCCCAAGTGCTCCATCCAATTCCACATCCAAGGAGCACCTCCAAAGAAGCTTGGAAGCGGCCTTCAACATCTCCATCCAATCAAAGGCGCCCAAGACTTCCTCATATACGGTTTTTATTGTTTTATTCTTTTTGAGCTTAACTTTGAGTTTGTGCCTACAAACTCCCAATTTTCTCATCCCCTCTTTTCTTTGGGTTTCACATCACCACTAAGGTGTGAAAAGGTTGCCAAGCTTTCCTTTAAATAGCTTGAGAAAAAGGTGAGCTATCCTTCACCTGTAAGAAGGATAGTGGGTTCTTGCTAAACCATCAAAAGCAAGTGGGTTCTTGCTAAACCAAAAAAGCAAGCTGTAATAGGTCCTAGTGCTACCTCAAAGCCTAGTGGGTTTCTTGCTAAAACCATTGAAAAGCAAGCGGTAGGAATCTCTCAACGGTTGATTTGGGAGCGGAGACGTAGGCCGGGTTTTTGGCCGAACTCCGTTAACAATTTCTTGTGTGATTGCCTCTTTTTTCCGCTGCACTTTCAACTCTGATTTTTATTTGTTAATCAATTTTTTAAAAGGCAATTCACCCCCCCTCTTGCCATCTCTTCCCTCGCTTTTCTTCCGACCCAACAATTGGTATCAGAGGGACCTTTGAGTAATTCCTTAACCCGGTTTCAAAGTTAAGATCTTTTTTTTTTGATGGCATCTACCTCTTTCGCCCCCGAGGGCTACTCATTGGGTCGGGCTCCATTTTTTGATGGGTCCGACTATAATTATTGGAAAACCCACATGACCACCTTTTTATGAAGCATAGGTTATCCCATTTACAAAATTGTCATGCAAGGTTACACTTTGTCTACCCCCGACGAATCCAAATGGACCCCCGCCGATATAAAGAATTTTGAGCTTGATGGCAAAGCCATGAACGCTCTCCATTGCGGCCTAGACCGAAATGAATTCAATCGAGTGTCCACTTGCACCTCCTCACATGAAATCTGGAAACTTTTGGAGGTTACCCATGAGGGGACCAACAAAGTCAAGGACACTCGATTGGACATGTACCGTCAAGATTTCGAGTCTTTTTCCATGCATCCATCCGAATCTATTTCTGAAATGTTTACACGGTTTACTGATGTGTGCAATGGTAGAAAATCTCTTGGAGATGACATTTCTGCAGAAACGATGGTCAAAAAGATCCTATGGGTCCTTCCGAGCTCATGGGCACCAAAGGTGACGGCGATCCAAGAAGCTAAGGACGTCAAAAATATGCCGGTAGAGGAGCTCATCGGATCCCTTATGACGTACGAGATCACAATGAGGAGGCAAGCACAAAAGGAGGGCACCCCTATCAAAACTCCAAAGAACATCGCCCTCAAGGTACAAAAAGAAGTAAGCTCCTCCTCATCCTCATCTTCCTCATCTTCATCTTCTTCAAGCGGCGACTCGGAAATGGAGAATCTCGCCCGCCAAATGCAAAAATTCATGAAGAAGCACAAGAAGAAGAAATCCCGCAAGCATCGAAAGCAAGAACCCACCGCAAGATCCGAGACCAAGGTAAAATGCTACGGGTGCGGCCAAAAAGGGCATTACAAGCCTGATTGCCCACTCAACAAGAAACGGGCCACGCCAAAGGAAAAAGGAAAGAAGAAGGTCCTCAAGGCCACATGGAGTGACACCTCCTCTTCATCATCCTCCTCCTCCTCCTCAAGCGACCAAGGTACAAAATGCCTAATGGCATTCCATGAGGTAACATCTTCCGACTCCTCCTCATGTTCTTCAAATTCCAATTCTTTAAATCACTTATCTTATGAAGAACTCTCATTTGCTAGAGACCAATTAGAAAAAGGTTTTCATGAACTTTCTTCAAAATTTGTTTCTTTGAAAAAATCTTTCAAAAAACTCTCCTCCGAAAAAGATCAACTTCTTAAAGAGAAGGAGGAACTCTCCCTAAAAATCCAAAATTTTCCAAATGTTGATTCCATGGAATCAACCATCAAAGACCTTAGAGAGACCCTAGCCAAGTTCACCCAAGGTGAACAAAATTTGAACAATTTGCTTGGTTCACAAAGGGTTTCCCGAACCACCAATGGACTTGGCTATACCAACCAAGCTTCCTCCCCCCAAGCTCCCACTGTTTTTGTAAGGGGGAGCTCCGATTACAAATTTTGTAATTATTGCAAGAAAACCGGGCATCTCATTTTTGAGTGTAATTGTAAAAACGCCCGGTATGGCCAACCCAAGTCTATTTTCTATAGTGACGAGTTTTATAGGAGAAGACCCGCCATGAGACAAGTGTGGATTGAAAAATCCCTCTTAGCGAGTCTCTCCGGGCCTAAAATTGTTTCTTTTCAAAATCCCACTCCCCGGTGATTCATTATTTTTATTTAGGGGGAGAACTTTCTCATTTTTAATTCAAAAATTACATTTGGTTTCAAATTTCAATTTTCAATTCTTTTTCAATTCAATTTAGAATTTTCAATTTTCAATTGGTTTCCAACAGTTGGTATCGAATTTGTTTTTGTTTCAAAACTTTCAATTCAAACTGTTATTCAAATTTTTCAATTCAATTTTTCATTTCAAAATTTCCAACAATTAGTATCATTTTCAATTGTTTTAAAATCTCGTTTTTTTTTTCATCGAATCCCTCAATCAAGTTTTATGCCCCATTCTATTTTGATAATCACAAAGGGGGAGAAATTTCTTGATTGATTGGGGGAGAATCTTTTCTCTCATGCTTAGTATCTATTTTCAATTTTCCATTTAAAGCATGCCTTTCATTTAAGTTTTTACTTTGCTTAGATAAGTGATTGTGATCATCAAAATAGGGGGAGATTGTTGTACCCCACACTCTTTGATTTTCATGATCACAATCACTTTCATATGTGTTTAACATTGTTTTTAAGTGTTGTGGATGATAGGCAAAAGATTGCCAAAGGATTGGCCCAAGAATGGACAAGAAATGGACTGAAATTCAGTCCACCGGCCAACCGGTGGCACACCAGCGGCCAGCCGGTGGCACCTGCACTCAAAGGGAAGCTACTGCCTCCCCACCGGTCGACCGGTGGCTCTGCCACCGGTCGACCTGTGGCACCCAGCACAAATAGTGAGACCTACTGTCTATCCACCGGCCAGCCGGTGGCTCCTCCACCGGTCGACCGGTGGGGCCTGGACCAACCTCCTTCTCAACATCCAAGGCACCGGCCAACCGGTGGCCCATCCACCGGTCAGCCGGTGGAGCCAAGTCTCGAAATCTCCCAATTTCCTCAAGCACCGGCCAGCCGGTGGGACTGTACCGGCCAGCCGGTGGAGCCAGTCAAACTAGCCGTTGCAGTTTGACCAGGCTGGCCCACTTGGCTCCCAACGGCTCTTTTAGCCTCTCCAACGGCTCCGAAGCCTCCCCAAGGGTTCCATGCCTATAAATAAAGGCCAAGGAAGCCCCGGACCACTACCGGAACATAAACAAAGCCAACGGACATATTTTGGATCATTTGGCGTACCTCCGGCAACCCACCTCAAGGAACCCCAAGTGCTCCATCCAATTCCACATCCAAGGAGCACCTCCAAAGAAGCTTGGAAGCGGCCTTCAACATCTCCATCCAATCAAAGGCGCCCAAGACTTCCTCATATACGGTTTTTATTGTTTTATTCTTTTTGAGCTTAACTTTGAGTTTGTGCCTACAAACTCCCAATTTTCTCATCCCCTCTTTTCTTTGGGTTTCACATCACCACTAAGGTGTGAAAAGGTTGCCAAGCTTTCCTTTAAATAGCTTGAGAAAAAGGTGAGCTATCCTTCACCTGTAAGAAGGATAGTGGGTTCTTGCTAAACCATCAAAAGCAAGTGGGTTCTTGCTAAACCACAAAAGCAAGCTGTAATAGGTCCTAGTGCTACCTCAAAGCCTAGTGGGTTTCTTGCTAAAACCATTGAAAAGCAAGCGGTAGGAATCTCTCAACGGTTGATTTGGGAGCGGAGACGTAGGCCGGGTTTTTGGCCGAACTCCGTTAACAATTTCTTGTGTGATTGCCTCTTTTTTCCGCTGCACTTTCAACTCTGATTTTTATTTGTTAATAAATTTTTTAAAAGGCAATTCACCCCCCCTCTTGCCATCTCTTCCCTCGCTTTTCTTCCGACCCAACACACCATACCTCTCACGATGGTTATCCTTGAATCTGATTTCTCTATAATAAACTATAATACTTGGAGATTCCATGTCTCAAATATAAACTATGAACTATTACATTGGAGTGAATATCCCATACCATTAGGGAGATACCCTATACACTCAAATTACACTTATTGGATATTAGAGACCATAAAAATAGTGTTTCCATCATTTCTCCACCGTAAATCCAACTGGAAAAAGAACACAGATGCCTCAATATATCACCCAAGTGGTACGTCCTATGATTCAATGATAAGAGATTACTTTTGTTTCTATACTTTAAATAATAATATTAGAATAATATTACACCCTGAAGTGGAAACACAAGATGAACACGATGTATAATGGTAACTTTTCAAACTACCCAAATAAGACTCATCCCACTACGACTTCTACCCTAATGATGAAATATGGCGTCCAAGTACTAAAGAATACCAATAAGACTTTTATTTCTATTCAAATTACACTCTAATAGATCTTTCTTATCCAACACCATTGATTAGGTTAGTATAACGAAATGAATGAGTATAAGCCTTATCTACGGCCTTAAGCCCATCTCAAAATGATGAGCCTTGAAATAATTTTTCATGAGGAATCTGAAGAAACATAAACCTACTTAGTAAGATGTGTAGAACAACACATCTCCAAATTCTTCCCTTTTTCCATATTCAATATATCATGAGAATTTTCTATCCTCAGGTTCTCTGAGTATAACTACCAATTAAATACCACCTTGGAAATTGTCCATGTGAGATCCTCAAGCCTCCTTAAAGACACCATCAACTCTCACAACTTTCTTACCAGTCCATCTAGAATGTACATGTTGAAGATGACTGTAGATGTATTAGGGTTATAAAATAGCACAAAATTCGTCTTTATATGATCCAAACCCTACTTGTGAACATTTAGTTCCATATTGCAATGCAAAACCAGTGGATTTTTTCTTGTAAAAACATGATCTTGGTATATTGTCTGTTTATTATCTTGACCACCCACTTTACACAACGATTAGATTATATAAATCAGTGAATTCACTAGAGTCTCATAAATATGTGGAGTTTACTATGGTGAACTCTCATCATTTCCCTCTCTAAGCAATGAAGAGGCGCTTGTGGAAGCTATCATCTACAAGACACAAGTCATAAGTTCCATCAGACAAAAGTATAACTCAAATCACTTTAAAAAACTATAAGAACCCTCAATCAAGTGAATTAAAAATAGAATAAACATTAAACGAATATTTAGAAAAAAATGGGGCAAAATTAAAAAAACATATATTTCCCATTGTGCAAAGATTGGTATGATCATTTAGAAAACCATTATCAAACTATGTGGGTGTCACTACATTTGGAAGGGATGGTTGAAAAGGATACATACAGTTACATATAACATTATACACTAATTATACACCACATAAATTCTTACCCATTTCATCAAAAATCAAATAATGGAACTGATATCCCATTTGAACAGACCACCAACCATGAAGTACCTCAAAATATCATAAAAAATTACATAATCAGGATAAAAAAATAACCACACTATCCAAACACCACTCGAAACATTATTTTCAACACAAATAAGAGTTGGACCACTTTTCCCCTATTCCTACCTCCAGAATCCCAAGTGCCCTAGCCCTAGTATACCACTGAAACCTAAATAAAAACATTCTTTGATACAATTTATAAAAAAGGTAACTTGGGTATCCCTAACATATCACCCAATCATTCTCATCTCATAGCTTGATGCACATTTCTGATCTCCATGGGCCAGGGACAATCACCAGTCTTACGGAAAATTATATTCCGGATTCAACTACAATAATCTAGACTGACTTATCCATAAAATGGTATGGATGCATCAATATAATTAGATAATGAAATAAATATGAGTAGATGCAAAAAAAATAAAAACATCATAAAGAATACATTCTACAATAGAATATATATACAAGATATCTCAATTCAAAACCCAAAAATAAAAATTATGGGAACAATATCAAGAAATATCCAATACATAAATTATAGTAGGAAATAATCCTAGGTCATCTCTGAATAAGAAAACTCTAGGAGGAATCATCTCCTCTATAGAACATTGGAATATGGTAATAATATAGAGACACCATGGTACATGTTTCCATTTTAATTAACTAAGTTGTGAAAAGAGAGATCTATAAACACCCATAGGTATTTGTAGGGTGTTAGGCACATTTCCCAGTAGGATAACACCAAGAATCCATTTAAGTCTATTTTCTATAAAAACCATTAAACAAGTTTGAAATAAAATTTCAATACTATAAGGCTTTGAAAACATTTTAATTTTAACTAATCCATTTGAGATCCATTTGGTTTTCCGTTTTAAATAAAAATTATTAACCAATAAATTTCCCCCATGGAATAAATATGGAAACAAGACCAATGATGTAACATGATCAACACATCCAATAAGTTAATATAAATGTGATCATAAACATTAATATTTGACTATATGAATGGTAATGGGCATAAAAAATCAACATATCAAGTATGATTTTATTCATGCGTTTGAATGTATTTTATGTTTTATTTGAATAGAATAAATATTTGTATTTTTTTTATATATTTAATATCTCTCTTGACATTTTATGTGATTATGAATTTTGTAATATATCACTATAATTTACCTATATCATGTGTTTTAGTGAACATATTATTATAAAAAAATAATTTTAATGAGAAAACATTCATAAAAAATTTATCAAACCATGAAAAGCCTAACTAAATTACTCTCATGTTCACATTTTGATCTGAGCATGATCTAGGATTTTTTATGGAAAATATTTTTTCTTGTTGAATTTTTATGTTTACTTTTTTATTTATAAAATTATATATATATATATATATATCCTTCTTGAGAAACATATGTAATTTGAGATGTAGCACATTTATCTAAATGTCATTAAAAGAAAGGGATGTTTATTTTTTTGTTGTTTAGTGTCTCTATAAATTGGATGAAATATAAGAAGTCAATAATGAATAGATTTTTCATTTTCTCACATGTATCTCCTACAAAAAACTATAGGTTTCCAATTCACCTTACTATGTATAAATTGTTTCGAAGAACCACATGAAGACCCCCCTTACCCTGAATCCATCATCTACATATCCACATGAATCATTTTAGCATGCAAAAAATGATATGTTTTGAAACTAAAACCATTTCATTATAAACACATCACTAATGTACATATTAATTCATATCCCATACATCACCGCAACGATATCTCATCCAATAAACACATACTTCTCTCTTGAAGAAGTAGATACTACCTACATATTTGAATAATTCGTACTCTTAAAATTGTCAAAATAATTCATGGATTCTTCTTTAAAAATGATGGTTTATCCCACACTAAATGTTTGAAGATAATATACACCCTTACGGTACGTTTAGTTACAAAATGTTATTCAACATTAGTATATCGATCAGGAATTTATGGTGAGTATAATTACTAAAAGAAAAATGGAAAATATATCATTTTGATAGACGTAGACATGCTTAGTATGATTATTGTAAGAAATATTACCAATTTCAATGGTATGAATACCGATCTAAAGTTCTCATATTTTAGGCACAATTAGTTATTTCATTTGTTTATTATTTCAAAAATCTATATTTTATTTATTCGTAATTTATATTATATAAAAAACAATATAAATGTTATTAATATTTTTTAATTAGTTTTATAATATCATTTTTTATTCCTTATTATTTCTTATAAATTAAAACTTCTATTTTGATTTTCTCAAATCATTTTATTTTGGATTTAATTTCAATGGCTAATTCACTTATAACATAATATATAATGTTAATGTAATTATACCAAATTATACAATAATATTTAATATATTATAATTAAATTTATTTTATTAATAAGTGGTGCATGATATTAGAATTTATTTAAATGTTTAACCCATAAAATTATCTTTCAATATTTATTGAATTACTTTGATTTATTTTTCTAGAATTTATATGACTTATTTAAATCATAATGAAAATTGGTTTTAATAAATATTTACATTCGGAATAAATAACATTATTGAAATTATTACTTAATAATAATATTTATCTACCACACATAATCCAATTTTATCACTTTTTTTATTCTAAAAACTTTATAGAGTATATATTTCAAATATATTTCTATTTAATGGCGTCAATGATTATCATAGATGATGAACTATGAACATAGTGTACCACAAACATGATGTTATCATATGTTTATACTTCTTCTACATTCGTGTGATCCCACGCTCAAATGTTTACATTGATTGTGAGGAACTCTCAAAAAAGGAACAATTACTCTTTGGATTTATTCTCCTTCAAGAGGAGTGTTGTAACCCTACCATAACCCTCAAACATCATCGTTCAATATATTCAAAGGTCATAGATTGACTATTTCAACTATAAAATACATTCTAAAAATATCCATTTTTTATTGTAGTAATTATTCTTCTTATCTAGGTAGAGTTGTATGTTTCAATATTGTACAAAATATGTCACAAAACCTATAAATAGTATTTCATGTTTGTGACGCCCTCTGGAATGGTAGTTCCTTTTTTATGAATACCATAAAAATTTAGAACACTTATTTTGGGGATACTCTTTTTAAAATAATTTTTTTCTATATGCTCTTATAAATGTTTGGGTGTAGGTATAGGTTTTCTCATCACAAATTTCTATTTTTGGATTAATAACATGCAAATGCTTCAGTTTGGATTTATCTTATGTAAAAGTCTATCTATATTTCTTAGAGGATGATATACTCCATCTTTTGTGGTTTGATGATGAGAAATAACATTACTTATATCTCAACTACAATAAAATTTATTTTAGCCATCTCTTTAATTTTATTGAAACAAACTTCGCACATCCACTATAATAATAATTTTTAAAATGAACAATTTAATAATTTAAGAGCACTAAATTTCCAATTTATTTTTTATAACACAAATAGATATATAAAGACCTAATTAACCAAACTCTAGTCTTTATTCCACCACATTTTAGTACCTAACAATTGTTATGAGTGCGAGAACATTGTTAGGGATTCTTATCTCTGTTATCTATTTTATTATTTCTATTAACTAGTTTCATAATCATTAACAAGACTAATGAATTATATATTATGGTTTTATAGAAACACTGAAGATTGAATTCTGGAATTTATTTAGACCACCACATTATAGTGGAAGTGACTAAATATATTGGAAATATATAATGAAATATTTTATGAAAATTATATGTATTTAATATGGGACTAGCATGGATAGAACATATAAATTAAATGAAGTTGAATTGAATATTTAACCATAAATGTTGTTGAAAAAATTGATTAAGATTAAAAATGAATGAATTAACATTAAATATTTCATTTTAAGTCATTTTTAATTCATATATATTCTTGTAAAACTAATTTTTAATTTTTGAGGAGTTAAGTCACTCATCAAGAAACTAAAAAATCGAATAGAACTACGATTGGAATTTACATAGATGAATTTAAAGAATGTAGAATGTTTAATAATGAATGTGTCAATGAAATGATCAATATATTGAAATGTTTTATTAACAACATGGTCAAACCTCATGAAACCATGATGAATAAAGTGCTAATTGAAAGGATACTTTGATAATTACCAAATAAGTTTAATTGAATGAAAGTATCCATTGAAAAATTAAATAATTTTTCAAAATACATTCTAGATTATATGATTAGATATCTATTACAATTCAAGATTGAAATGAAGATAAATTATATTGATTAATCTGATAGATGAAAGGGGGAATCCTTAAATCTAAATAAATTTCCAGGAACATTTCTAGTGATTATTTAGATTCTTCATGCATATAGAAGAATATATACTGTGTTATGTTATTAAATGCATTAATGGGATCATAATGAAAAAAATAAAACCAAAAATGATGATAGGGAGAGGAATATATACAAGAAGTATTTCAAAATAAAAAATTATAAATGTAAAAAAATTAATATATTATAAATGCAGGATATAGATCCATAAAAATATGAGTTCCTCAAGTTGAAAAATAAAGGAAAGATAACCATCACAATAAGAAAATCATATGTGATTATCATTCTCATTGAATTTTTGATGAATAATTTTTCTATAGTGAAGACTATGGTAGGTAAAAAACAGACTAGTAACCCTGATCTATTGAAAAAATCATATGGTTACAATTTATTTTAATGATATGGTAAAACCAACTAATTTTTATTTAATTTGAAATAAAATATTTTTATTAATTCTTCTAATTATTATTATTATTTTGAATAATATATTATCTATGATAATAAAAATTAAAATGTTAAATTATTAAGTGATTTATGTAATAAACATCATCAGGAAATTAGATTACATGCTAAAAATTATGAAATTTTTACAAAAGATCACAAGAATTTTTTTAATGAAAAGATAAACCTTATATTTGAAAATAAAAAATTGAAAAATTATATATCTGAGTTTTATAAAGAAAAATATAAAATGAATAATGTTTAAAATATAATTTAATTCTTGAAAAGGGAAATCATAGTTTTATAAATTTTTGTTCCCCAAAAAAAGCTAAAGATTGTTATCAAATGGATCAAAAAAATATTTATTCTTAAAAAGTAAATTGTGAATTTTAAAAAAGTGATATATACCTTAGTTCAAGGAAAGTAAAACCATGATATGATGGTGGATATGATGATAAAATAAAGATAAATATGTATTTAGTTATAATCATAAAATTACTAATATAAACCAAACAAATTTTATTAGAAGATATAATGGGAATGTTTATACTATCACTTGTTTCAAATGTCATCTAGTAGTACATTATATTAGTGAATATTGGATCAGGTTACCTCAGTCACTCGGAATACAAAAATTTCAATCCTTATAAATTTATCTTCTCATGTAAATAGATTTCTAAATAATTATTTGGTACTCAAAATTTTTCTCACTAACAGAATTGGACACAAAATAGATTGGGTACCAAGAAATGTTTGTCTTTTATTTTTATAGGATTATGAAAAAAGTACTTCATTTTTAAATCAAATGGAGGATACTGTCTAAATAAAATGTCATTTAACTTAATTAAACGAAGTATTTATCTTTTTTTTATTATCTAATAATTTTGTATTGGTGGAATGTTTTGAATTAAATCATAAATCCAAGGGAATATTTTCCTTTTTATTAAATATTTCAAGAATGTGATTTAATGTTTTAATGGGGTTAGGGACTGTTTATATAACTAATTTATATATTCATAGAGGTTATTTTTTCATTATTAGTTTAATATTATTAAATTGAAAAAGATTAGTAATTTATTAGTTATTGATAATATATGTTTAAATATCATTAATAATTTTCCTTTTATTTGTTGAAAAATGGGTTAGAAATTTTTTAGGTTCTATTTTTAAATAAAAAAACTGAAATATTTTTTTTATCATTCCCTTGAATTTATTTTATGTTTGTTTGATTGCAATAAATTTTTATATTTTATATATATTTCAAAATATTTTAATCATTTTATGATGTAGGGTATTTTTTTATCCTCAGAATGTTTAACCTATATCTATAGTTATAGAATACAGAATTTTATTAAAAAATTGATTTGAAAGTGAAAATGTTTATATAACATTTATTCAATGATGTTGAATTCAAAAAAATAATCTATCATTATCTTAGAATTATCTAAAAATGATACATGATTCTACTATAAAAAATATTTCATCACTTATTGGATTGTTTATTTAAAAAGATAACAGATTTATCTTCATTTCATTAGAATTAATCAAAGTCTAATATTGTTTTTATTGTTAATAATAATTGTTTTAATTCTATGAATCGAAGGAGGAAATGGTTTTTCTAATTTCTCTCTCATATCTCCTCCACCCTATAGCGGGTTTCCAAATAATATTACCATGATTACATTTTGATACTTACCATATAAAGACGTCTCCTTTCCATGAATCCATACTCTACCTTACTGCATGAAACATTTTATCCTACCATAAATGGAATTATATGAAACCAAGTACATAGAATGAGTTGGACATCACATATTCACATATGAATTCATTTCTAGAACATTCTCACAGTAGTGGCTCATCCAATCCCCACCTATCTCTCACTTTAAGAAGTAGGAATCTCCATTATCCCATTTTTATAATACATCATTATAGTAGTTATATTGATGGTTGGTTTCAAAATTTAAAATTCTTGTTTATCTCTCACTTAATTCTAGTAAATAATATAAATCCTTATGATATGTTTAATTACCACACTATATATAGAATGAATATACTGACCATGAACTTATTTTTAGTAAGGTTATAGAAAGAAAACTAACCACATGATAATTCTAACTAACTGCACCATAGTTTATATGGTTACCATATTAAAATTTACCACACACCACAATATGTTTACCTACCAAAAGGACACTCAGGTCACACACAGTTAGTTCTTTCCTTTGAATTTGTTTTAAAATAAAAATTTAATGCATTCATTTTTTTCATCAATTTTGATTTCTTAAAATATTGCTTTTGTTTTTGTTCAAATTGTTTTATTATGTTTCAAAATTAATATATATTATTTAAAAACCATGCAAAGTGTTTTTAATATATATTTATCAGTTTTAAAATATTATTTATTTTATTTTTTATTATTATGTAACACATACAACATGTGTTTGGATTTTGTTGAATATTTATATTTTTGAAATAACTTCATTGCCTTATTTATTTTAAATTTACTACATAATGTTAGTGAAATTATTCATACTTATTTTTAATATTTAATTATGTATAATTGAATTTTTTTAATTAATACGTGTTTCATGAAATCATAACATCATATAATGCTTAAACTATCAAATTATAATTATGTATTTATGTAATTTCATAGATATATATTTTTAAAGTCTATATGTCTTATTTAATAGATAATTAAAATTGTCTTGAATTGGTATTTATCATTGGAATTGAATATATTTTTGTTGCGATTATAATTCAATGATTATTTGGATATATCTCTCACCAAAAATCATGTTTTAAAACTCTTTTTATGACAACTATTTTCTCAAGTGTGTAGTACAAATAGATTTCAAGTTAAAGGAGTTGATGATTCTTAAAACCATTGGACTACAAACACAAGGTACAAGGAATATGATTATCCCATACGTTAATACTTCTCCAACATTAATGTGATCTCATTTTCAAAAATTTATATCTAATTTGTAAAACTCTAATGGTAGGAACAATTATTATTTGACTTTATTCCCAATGATGAGAAATATTGTACTACTGCTCAAATGTGTAGACATCTCCATTAAAATACATTTTATTGGTCGACATCAATTGTTCCATAAAAAACATACATTATACAACTCTCCTAATATTATGTAAATATTTTAATTATTATTATGGTCTTTTTATAGTTTTGGTTACATAAATTCATCACAGAGCAGGTCATAACAACTATAAAAATAATAATTTCATTGATCAACATTACCAAAATGTAGTTCCTTGGTTTTTAAATCCTAATAAAAATCTAGAACACCTATGTTGGGGATTCTTTTTTAGAATTCTTGGATCTCTATTTTCTATTGAAAAAGTATGATTTTCTTGGTTTTCAGTTTCTCCTTATAATGTCATGGGCTGAGAATTATTCTTTATATATATCTTTGTTTATATTTATGCTAGGTAAAATTATTCCTCTATCTTAGGTCTTCATACTCAATTTGTTATGATGTGAAGAGAATTCGTAAGATATCGTTGACAAAAACTGATATAAAATTATTTTTGTATATACCATTTTTTTAACATAATCTCTTCACACATGAACTATTATAATTATAATAATAAATAATTGTTATATAATTTCATACAAATAAATAATGCAATTAATTTTTTAATAACTATGAAAATTTTTAATATGTCATATTACTAGCCTCTAGTCATTATTCTGTCACCCATCATGTTCTACCATGATGGAACATTTAAAATGCTCAAAAACATACAAACCAATCAAGAATGAGTAATTTCACAAAGGTATACAACAATCAGTTTCTAATGATGGTGATTCTAAAAAAATATGATAGCCATCTAAGTAAAATATAGTCGCTCAAGGTCTTCTTTGGGCCCTCCTCCATGAGATCTCATGTTATCTCAGAGACTACATGGAAGCTCCCATGGACTTCTTTTAAAAATGCTTTCACATTCCCTTGAAAATAAAATTGGAATCTCTCACACTCTCCCCACATGATTTATCCAATGGTCCCTCAAAAAACCAATCGATCATTCCCAAGACAACCCATGTGATACTCCATTCTAACATGGTCAGAATATATATTTTTTGAATTAATTTTTTTTTACAAAGAAAATTGAAAAACTAATATTCTAATTATACAAAAAAAAAATTCCACAAGGAATAAAATTATATAATCATTTTATAAATAATTTTAAAACCATAATACATCTTTGATCCAATTAATAAAAGACATTGGGTTCATACATGCAACCAAAATTTTGAAAACCTTCTTTTAAAACTTATTTTCCAAACCAAAACATAGAACATACCAATCATGGGGTACTTTAAAACCATAAATCATTTATTTAAAAATTAAATAAACATAAACCAATGGAATGTCATTATTAAAAAGAAACCCATGGATATAACCCTTAAATAGAAACACATACCTTATATTTTGATCCAAACTCATTGTCATCAAATCCATCATCTTATAGGAGGATGAAAAAGGCCTCCCACAACTGAACTATGATAGATCGAACCATTTGATCCATTATATGGCGTACCTTTCTAAAATATCCCTTACGAGGTTTAAAATCACCATGAAAGAGGAATAAAAATCATGATAATGGGTGAATGTATAGGAAACCCAGAATAATTGGACATACCATAATCCAAATAACCATGAAACTAAGAGGAATCCACCACTAAAGATGAGGGAGAGAATCACCACCATAGAGAAGGAACTATGCAAGTTGTGATGAAGTGAGGAGGTATAAATGTATTATTAAATCTAATGGGGAAAATAGTGAATGACAAAATATTAATGATATGGAGAGGGGTGTAATGTTTGGCCAAAACATTATTCGTACCATTTGAAAACATTTGGGGTAACTATCACCTCAATAAAAATGATCCAAATTGTAATCCCTTAGGTGCTACATTGTATGAAAAAATATGGTAAAACAATCAAAATATCACAATCTAAACCCAAAAAACCAACCATGTGGTTTGTGTAAAGGTTATAAAATATAGGCTCTGACCATGTTCCTTTGTTTATCATCCAAACAAACTCCCATTTTCGACCCTCAAAACCCAGTAACTACTAGAATGATCCATTTAGTAAGTAAAAAAATAAATATACTAGTGATCTGGGGATTTTCATAGTATTTTAATCCCATGTGTTGATATAATCTCATGAAAACATAGTGCATATGTGTATAATCACTGAAAAGTATATATAAATCAAAACCATAACACATATTATCGGTCAAAATGAATTAAATGATCACACCGCATCAAATTACCAATAACACATTTTCAGATGACTCAACAAATTAAATGTTTTATAAATTTTAATATCTCTAAAATTATATATAAATAAGAGAGGGACCTCCTATAGAATTTCATACATGAGTTTCATTATGTACTTAGTGAGAAATCTTATATCATTTTCATAATTGATGAATCTATGAATATAACCCATCCTATTATTTCCAAAAAAACACATGATATTATATCTTACCAACACTATCTATGGATACTAGTCATTAAATATAAATAAAATAAATAAAATAATAATATTCTCTTACATCCAATAAGATTTTCCCATCTAGTTATTTTTCCTAGGTGCATCATCTTGACATGCTATAGGAGTACAAATCTCCACTAATCTCATAGTTGAAATAATGGAGGTTTACACATCTAAATTGATATATTATTGAATATCATGTCTAACATATACCCAATAGAGTTTGTGAAAGGATTAAATACTTAGTGAATATACAGCTAACAAAATACTGGATGAGTGGGAGAGAAAGAGGTTAAACTCTCATTTTAGTCATCATATATCAAAATATCATATATCATTAATAACCTCTAACCATGTACTATTTTTGATAGGGAATAAATATTTTAATTAATCATATCCATTATATATATTAAAACCCAAAATATTCATAATTAGATAGTATATATTAGTAGTTAATAAAACATTATTAAATCATACAGGTCTTGTATATTAGGAAACTTGGATATATAAAATCTAGTTCTGGAATGAATAACAACATTTCCAAGTTATTTCCTTATAACTAGCACTGTTACTAAAGATATCATAAAAAAATATTTCTTCTAAACCTCGGTAAAAAAATATAATAAATGATGATCTTATATTCATAGTAATGGTAAATAAGGTAGATATGATTATCACATAATGATAATAAGAGAATAAGGGTATGAGAAAATGAGCATACCATTGGGAAACCATAACCTACATATCATAGTTCATAATTTTGAATCAGGGAATAATTTTTGGTTGATCATTACACATGAATGATAAATGAATCAAAAAATATGACCCATTTGAGCATAACATTGGCCTAAAACTAAGGGTGTAATTCTGGCCCGGCGGCCCGACAGCCCGACAGGACCGGCCCTAATGCCCGAGCGGCCCGATCCGACAAAGCCCGCATCGGGCCTGGCCGGGCTCGAGCTGTAGGTTCAGCGGGTCGGGCCTGGGCTTTTCCAAGAAGGCCCGAAGGCCAGGTTGGGCTGGCCCAAAATGCCCGGCCTGCTATCCCATGCAAAGCCCAGCCCACGCGAAGCCCAGCCTGCTATAAAAAATATAATGGGGAAACTGCGGGAAAGGGGATTCGATCCCCTTACCCCGAGCTCCCAAGGATTCTCCTATTCAATAACCACATACCTATATATATATATATATATTTGTATATATATATATATATATATCTGTATATATATATATATCTGTATGTATTTATATATATCTATATATATACATATATACATACATATAAATATATACCTATATATATACATGTATATGTATACATATATATTTATCTATATATATGTCTATATATTTATATTTTTATATATATGTGCATATATAACTATATATTAAACAAATAATATTATATATAGACATATAATTATTATTATATATAATTATAATGTGTTTATAAATATATATATATACAATGATATATATTTATATATACAATAGTGTATAAATATAAACAAAGCCATTAATAATATACAACAATAATGTAAGGTTTTAAAAATAAATTAATAATATATATATATGTATATGTATATGTATATGTATATGTATATATATCTGATTTAATATAATATATATATATAAACAAAGATAATAATATATATATCAATGATTTAATATTATATATATATAATAACTTGTATATTAATAAAAAATAACACTCATCTAATGATGTTCATGCAAGTCCCTCAACTTTATTATTTTTTTTAACATTGTTGCAACATGCATATATTATATATGCTATACAAATATAAATCTATTTAGAAAAAAATTAACTCACCCACTGCGACACACCCCCAACCCCTGATTATTATTTTTATAATTTTCTCATATTATATATATATATATATATATCAATCATTTAACATTATATATATATATATATTATATAACATATTATATATTAATAAAAAAATAAAACATTCACCCAATGATATTTGCGCACACCCCCAACCTCACTATTTTTTTTAAAAATGAGGAAACATGCAAATTATAAATATGTATATATAAAAACAAATCTACTAATAATATATATATTTATATAAATGATATGATAATATATACATATATATATTTAAACACAACCATTAATATTATATATAAAGATATTAATAATATATATCAATTAGGTGTGGCATTTAAAAATCCATTGATAATATATATATGTGTCAATGATTTAATATTATATAATAACTTATTTTATAAAAACAGAAAAAATAACGCACTCACCTAATGATGTTCGGGGACGTCCCCCAACATCATTAATTTTTTAAATATGTTGCATCTTTCATATATTATATATAAATTTTTTTAGAAAAAAAATAACCCGCCCACTGCAGTGCCCCCCAACCCCTAATTATTTTTTTTCAATTTTCTCAAATTATATATATATATATATATAATTACTTATTATATATTAACAAAAAAACTACTCACTATATGATATTCGCACACCCCCAACCTCATTAATTTTTTTAAAATATGATAAAACTTGCATATATTATATATACTATATATACATATATAAATCTATTTAGAAAAAAATTAACTCACCCACTACTGCGCACCCACTAAGTGTGTAACTTCAATCCAGACAAGGCCAGGTCAGGTCTGCCTTGCAAAAAAATTAAAAAATGTTTTAAATTAAACAAATGCTAAAAAATACATTTCATAAATATGTTTAAAAAATAAATGTAAAAAAAGTTTTAGATAAATGATAAAAAAAAATGTATAAATAATAACACTTTAAACCCACCACCCACTTCTGCGCACCCCCAATAACTCATTAATTTTATTTGTAATTTGTACATAATATATATAAATTCAAAGACATGTATAAATCTACTTAGATTAAAATAACATATCCACCCACAGTAAAATGTTTTTACATAAAATGTGTTAATTGTTTAAAAAAATACACGTAACAAATATGTGTTCAAAAAAATATATTAAATTAAACGTCTAAAAATAAATGTAAATTTTTTTTTAATCATGTGTTAAAAATTGTTTAAATAAAGGTTTAAATAAAAATGATTAAATTTTCTTTAAAGAAAACATTTAAATTAATTTTTCTAAAACAAACACTTAAAAAATAATTTTGACATTAAAATAGGAAAAAAAGTCAAATATTTTAAAAAAATACTTGTAAAAATAATGGATTTAAAAAAATTAAAAAATGATTTAATGTAATAATTTAAAAATAAATGTAAAAAATCGTTCTAAATGGATGTTTAAAAATGGTTTAATTAAAAATGTTTAAATAAAAAATATTAACCAATGCTTAAAAAATTATAAATAAGTTAAAAAAATAAATGTACATTTTTTTTAAAAAAAATTGTTATAAAAAAGTTTATATAATAAGGCTTTAAACTCACCCACGGTAGTTGCGCACCCCTCATTATTTTTTTATAATTTTCAAATAATATATATATATATATTCACAATATATAAATATATTTAGACAAAAAATTATATCCACCCACTGTAAAATGTTAATAAAAAATAAAATAAAAGGTTTTATAGAAAAAATAAATTTAAAAATAAATATATTGAAACATTTTAAATAAATGTTAAAAAATGTTTAAATTAAAAAAAATTAAAATATACAATTATTTTGAAAATAATAAAAGCCCACCATGGCCCGACCCGAAAGCCCGACCCGACCCGAAAAGCCCGGCCCGACCGGATGGTTTAGGCCGGCCTGAGGCTGGGCTCAGGCCACCTCATGGGGTTGTTTGGGCCGGCCCAGCCTTGCCCGAACAGTGGTCAGCGGTCCGACTCTTTGCATGGCAGGCCCGGCCCAGCCTAGGCCTGTCTGGGCTGGGCAGGGCTGGGTGAGGAAAAAATTACACCCCTAGATAAAATGTAGTTTTTTAGCGTACACATTAGCATAAATTTTTTTTTTTCAGTTTTCAAGGATCATTTTTATGAATATCATAGCTTATTGGATTCTCTCCTCAAACCATCATAGTACACATGGTTCACTCCAAAGGCTATCGTAGTAATTAAATTCCCTCACTAAACTAGGTTCAATATCCATTTTAATATTGTATGTCACATGAGATATCAATCGTTACCTAATGAATTAAAGCTCTATATATGTCTAGTCCCTCCCATCACTTAATCATAATCATACATATCTGTTCTATAATATTATAAAACATTCATCATATCAAAAATCCAGAAAATAAATCTGTTTCATAAATATTTCCTCATAGAATAAATCATGTAAATGAAATAGGTTTTATAAACATTTCATCTTTTAATCATAGAAAACCCAATAGAAAAAGGATACATAAACCACTTTTAATCATAAAAATAGACCATCATGATAAAGGATGATAAAGATACTCATATATCGTATCCCAAATAAATATTATATTAAATAAATGGTTGTATTATTTAATAAATATAAATACAAAAAAAATTTAATTTATAAAAATTTGATATTTCCCAATCCACTTTCCAAATAACATTTCAAAAACTAAAAATTTACAAAATATTAAGAAAATCTTATTTATTTAAAATATAATCGAAAAAATATATACAATTCTTTATATTATTTATCATTCATGATTGTACAATTTTTGTTCATTCATTACTAGATAAAATAAAACATTTCTTTCATAATTGTGTAAAATTTTAAAAATACCTCATTTGGGAAACAAGAAGAAGATTCGTTTTAAAATATTTTATAAAAAGTTAATCTTGTGAAAAAGGACTTTAAAAAATTATATGATAATAGATAAAAACCTCATTTAAACATTTTTAGAAAACACAAATATTGAAGAAAAATGACTTTTGACTGAAAATAAAAATAATATTGATTTTACATAGAAATGTATATTTTGTATCAAGATTATATAATATGAGAGAAATAAAAGAAAAACATGTACTATCAAGAAATAAAAAGTGAATAAGAAAATTAATTATTTTCTTTAAAGGTATTTCATAATATTTCATCTTAAAAAAACATTTTCATAAACAATCGAGATAAAAAATGAGATTATAATATAAAACCCACACTGCTTTGGTAATTTTTATATCATAATCCCAATGAAAGATAAAACAATATATGGATATTTATATCTCATAATTTTCATTTTAATAATCAAAAAATACATTCTGATTAATTATATACACCACAAAAAAACAAGTGGTGAATATGGCATGTGTCCCACAGAAATAAAAGTGAGATGAAAATTACTTAGCTGAGGTTTAACTTTCATTGTATACATTAAAAATTTAAACATAGTAAATATAAATTTATTAAAAATATATTAAATAACATTTTTCATATACATAATAAAATATATGTATTTTTCAATAATTTATCACCCATTTATTAGAAATTCTTCATGAAAATCACTGTTTCGGGCGAATATTTGGGTTGTTTTTAATGTATTATTTGGTTTTTATTATTTGATCTATATCCCTTGATCTGGGTTCCAAAATATCTGTAGTGAAAATAATGAAATAAATATTATATATATTCAATATATACATATTTAGAGTCATCGATAATGATTTATATATTTTGAAAAATAAATTAAACCATTCATAGAGACATTAGGCTATACATACACAAGAACCTTGTACATAAATTTCAGTGGATGGAAAAAAATAACTATAAATAATAAATACAAATTATAATATAATATGTGTCAAATATATTCATTAATTCAATCATAATTAAAATCCATGTAAAGTAGAATTGAAAAATTATTTACATCTCTCTATGGAGGTGGTTCTATACATGTACACACAGGTGATGTTATCTTCTTTCAGTGGATTTGAATTTTTGAAGGTAGATATGATATTATATTTAAATAATTATATTTTTTCAAAATTATATTATAATATAATTAAACAAATCATTAAAACCTTTCATGAAATATGGTGGTGGGAAATTAATTATGTCACAACATGGAGACTGTAAACCGTACGTACATACGAGTGAAACATTCAAAACATAACTGATGGAAAGAGTGTGAATTTATGTAGTTTCTATAGAATAAAAACAAACACACATATATATAGTAAATAATATTATTTTATTATTTTATGAATAATATATCTGATTAACATGAGATTAAATAAGGACTAAAAATGAAGTGATTGTATAATGTGATTAACTATTCTTTGAAATAACAACTTTAGATCTCTGATCAAGAGCCCTGGGGTTGTTATTTTTTGAATATAAAAACATAAATAATTTGGATAATATAGCAAGGAAAGTAATTTTGAATATTTTTTTAAAATATAATGCTCAATGTTGTGTATAGAAGAGAAATGAGGGTTTCCCTTTTGTAAATGAGGGATGGGGTACTCTTGTAATTTCATAAAAGATTAAAATATAATAATTTTAATCTATAGAAAAATGCATCATATGAAATGGTTTAGAAGATAAGATAGTATAAGTTTGAAATATAATCAAACAATATCATTTGGATAGGTTTATTTGGTACATTTTAACTTATCTTTTTGTTTGAGCCCTTGGTAAACCTATTGAATCATTAACCACGTTAACAAATTTTAAACTCTTAAAGTCTTATAATTTTAACTATATGAAAAATATTGAATAATAAATGAAAAAATATGAATGTAATGACTATATAATATCCAAAATTTCCCTTTACATGAGTTTTATCATTTTTAATTAGTTTAATAAAATATTATTAATGTGGATTTTGACACTATTCATTTTATTTGACTTAAATTACATATTGAAAAAAGTTTTAATAAGAAAATAATCCTTTAAAATAAATATATTATGTAATAATAATATATAAAATTCATAAAACACTATAAAACATAAAATATATATTATTAATAATATTTTTGAAATCATTTATTTCATTGTTCTCAAAATTAAATAAATAATTTCTCATCATTGCATTAGTACTTATTGTAATTATATATTTCATAAAAATTATAAATAAATTTATATTATGATCATAAATTTATTAATATCAAAATATACATTTGTATTCATTAATAACATTAATTTTCTCTATGTAAACACATTAAGGATATTTAAAACTAAGACAATGACATTTTTTGACATTCATTACATTAAATAGTATATTAGTCATTTTACTAGAAATGTGTCCACTAAAAATATAAATTTCAAGACATAAGTTATAAGGGAATAATTATAATCTTATTATATGCATTATTATCATATAATTATGGCTCTATCACTTATTTTTTACCTTGACTAAACCAATTTACACTATAGTGAGGAGATAAATTTAACAACGGTTACTATACATATTGGAAAAACATAAAAGGGTTTTATTTACCAAATTTTGAACTCTTAATTATATATTTGGATTAAATTTTACCAAATTAGGTATTAATAAGTGGTATAATGTAAATTTTGAAAATGTTTTCAAAACGGGGTGAAAATAACTTCATGAAAAATACAGTTTCAAGCATAAAATTAGATTTATTATTATCGTATTCATTGTAATAATATTATGTGAATGTTAAATATCCTCATTTAATATATATTATATAAATTAAATTAATACCATTAACTAAATTTTATTACTTTTATTTATCGTAATATGAATACATTTCACATTTAAAATTCTTTTTTTAAAAAAAATATCTACATTCAATTATTATTAATCTTTTAACCATATTAATTGAAAAGAATCATTTTAATTTTATAAATATGTCACAATAAATTTATTATATTTTTTAATTACCATATTTACCTTTAAATATAATTTATTGGTGAATAGTTTCATATAATAATATTGTAATAGTATGTTGTGGGTCATTTAGACTCAGTGGTGTGTTTAACAGAAGCTATAATAGAAATAAAATTATTAAATAAGAAATATTATATAAAATATATAGGTTTTATATTTTTTTACCTTAAACATAATATCACTATATAAAATCATCACTCTGATAAAAAAAGAGGGGATGTCTCTATTTCATTATAATCTTAGGTTCCAAAGTAGTTTGATCAAATTCATTGTTTCTTCTCAGAACACCAAGTGAGTATTATTAATAATTAGATCTTTGTCTATAAAATACATGATATATAATTATTTTTATTAATATGATATATCATTACCGAGTGTTAAAAAATATAAGTTTAGTACATATGATGGATTAGGTATATACATCCTCAATAGTGATTTGAGGAACACATTATGAACTTTAGAGAGGTTTAATGGAAGTGCCAAGTGATAAGATACCACCCTTAGTTGATAATGGATTTAAATATAAACAATATAATTAGGGATAAATGTCTAATTATTTATAAATATCTCATACATCATCCAAGGTTTAATTTACTAGAAAACAATCTCACCAACTTGAAATTTCATATCACACCAACTATTTTCAGGATAACTTATCTATAAACTCCCTGATTAATTGACGTTCAATAAGATAATGTTCATTTAATTTTTATTTCATAAACTATCTTTGGTGTCAATATATTTCTTTTACAAAATTGACAACATTACATTATATTTTAATAATTATTTCTATAGAAGGATTTATAAAGATCAATGTGGAATCTTTAGTGAATTATATTATTTTGGGAAAAGTAGAACATTTGATTATTTTGATCCCAAGAGCCTTTTAAATCCATAGAGAAAAATATTTATAAATCCAATTGGTATTAAATATTTCACTCATATTTAGCATCCATCTGATGATGGTACATATTACCAAAACTCAACTTTGTATCTATAGTCTACTACAGAATTAACTAAAACATGATGTTAAGAATCATATCTAGATAAAATACAATAATATGTTGTACATCATGAAACATTATTAGTTAGTTAATGTATATTTTATAAATTTGATCAAGATAGAAGACTTATCTACAGTAAGTGAATTACATTAACTTTTTTTGGTCATCCACTATAACCCAAATAGAATTATGGATCGTTAAAATTTGGATATGTCTGATGATAAATTAAATGGTGATGTTTTTCTATTTACATTCAAGTATGGGAAGTGGTTGTAACATAACCTTATAATTTTATCTATGAATGAAGACAATATAAAATTTTATCCACCTTAATGCATAATCAACAATATATCTCTTGTTGTAGTCCCACAAGAGATACTTTTTTTGATATTTATACATATTCATACATCTGGGATGAGTACATAATAATGAACTATAATATTCATCCAATTTCTACATCTTAAAATATTGTATGGATGAAAAAATTAAATTTATATAATTATTACCATTGTATCATAGTCATAGTTAAACTTAAGAATATTTCCCACATTTTTATATAGCTATACATGGTGTTTATGCCTCTTTATTCTTCACGTAGATAGATGGTTGAACAAACTTTTGAGAAAGATAATATTTTACTCTTTCTTCCTGATGATTATGATCAATCCTTTGAAAATCGATAAATAGTGGATCTTTTGTATCCTTCCGATAGATAAGATTGTTGGGTCATGCTGACATAGATAAATCTCCTCCTTGTTTTCTTTTCTAGGGTGGTAACATAATGATTAGTCATAATAGTTAATCAAATGAAACCACCTTTTCTAGAAAATATTCAAATCTTAATTTTTTAAAATATTATTTATGATTTTATGATAAGAATATATATTAGAAAATTTTAACACCCTAATTTTTTCAAATAATAACATTGTGTTTTATAGTATATATGACATGTAATAATAATTTTTATGTGAACCACGATATATATTTAAAATATTATTATTTCATGTAACCATTACAATCTAGAAATTACATAGGTGGAAATGGAGACATATAATCAAATTTTAATAATATGTATAAGTTTTTAATATAATTTATTTATAAATAATTACTTATTTCTCAATAATATCATATTAAAGATCAAAAATAAATTTTCATCAAAAATGTTTTTATTTTTGATTTTATTTTTGGTAATTATAATTACATTATATATAATTTACAAAATTTATTTAAAAAAACACTAATTAAATAAAAAAATCATAAATACTTTGGGTGAAATTTCTGAATTTTTCTGAAGTGTGTGATTTTTTAGTGAATGGTGGAAACTATTGCATTTTGTAAAACATTCATTTATTTAAAAAAAATTATACTACATAAAAATAACATTATGAATTTAATTTTAATTCAATTTAATAAAAGTATTTTTTTTCCATATTTAAATTAATTAATTACAATTCAGTCATATTTAAGCTTGAAGTTTGTATAAATTTATTTTATGGCACAAAAAATCATTTTTTTAAAGATTCTTTTGAAGTGCATAATGTTCCTCTATTGTAATTTATTAAAATATCAAATAATAATTTGCGATTTATTTAAAATATATAGATTATATATATAAATATATTAATTTTAATCCATATAATTATGATCAGTAGAAATATAGTTAATGTAAGATCATCTTATGCTTGAAAATGCATTTCATGAAAACCCATTTTTCGACACAATTTTATGGTTTAATTTCAAAATATATTTTTTTAATTCTATGAATTAAATTTCATAAAATGATTTATATATTTTTAATCAATATAATTATTATTAGGTTATAATTTTATGTTATGTTTTGGTCATAATGAATTAAAAGAAAAGAAAAAAAAGATACAATGATTAAAGTTAAGTAAAATGTCTTTTGAGTTATATGTGCTTCTGTTGAAATTAAATTTACCAACACCTAGAATTATTATTTGATAAATTGAATTTTATATATAATATATAATTCAAAAATATATAATAAGTATCATTTTTTAATCTTAAATTATAAATTACATGGGGTAATCAAACTAGTTAACATAGTGAAAACTAAAATGGTAAAAGTTAGTAACCTTGGAGTAAAAGGAAATAACATGTTAAAAACATGTTTTTTATTGTTTTGGATGTTTTGATTAATCGTATCACACTTCCACACCATATTTAATCAATTTTAGAGTCATATGGGTTGTTTATGCCATCCCATTATTTAATAGTTTTTCATATTTTGAAATATCCATTCCCCCTCAATTATAAAATGGCACACACTCCGATAAATTATTCTCTCATATCACACCATTTTTCTTTATTAAAACCTACAAAAATTAATAAAAAACACAAATAAACATTCTAAAGTATATTTTATTCAAAAATTACCAACCATACGACCATAAATAAGAGATACCAATGGGATTTGGTCTATTTTAATCACCATCCCTAGGATCCCACTTTTTCACTTCTTATTTTTACACATTCAATTATGAATTAAATATTAAAATATAATAAAAAATATATCTCCCAAACACTAATATGTTATTATTTTTATTATGTAATATATATTATCTTTTTAATACATCAAATGGGAAACAAAATTAACACTCATGTGTACGGTGGACTACCACCTGATGAGCCGATGTACTTTTCTTCTATCACCAAATCACATGGATAGTTATAATGATAGAAATAATTAATATATATGACACGTATGACATTATTTTTATTATTAAAATTTAATATATCACCTAAATATTTACCCTTTCACCATTTAATGGAATGATATCATTTCTCTTGAGAACATACGACATATGGTCTCCATGATGTGATGTGATAAATTTTTAATGTAAAAAATAAATTAATTGTGATGAAAAGTTATCAAATAAATGTGTGTGCTATTTTTAATGATAATAATGTTTTGGATATGATGAATCTATATTCTATACACATGAATTAGATCCTTCAAAGAAAAATATGGATGAGAAAATGATTTAGTTACCAGTAAAAAAATTGTTACAATGAAATATTAATAACAAATTTTCCATAGTGTTTAATAATATGATCATAATAAAAATTATAAATATTAATATGGATATTTTATAAATTAATAAGTTATTTGAAACCACCATACATAAGTATTAATCACAACCAACTACATGGAACAATTAGGTAAAGGTCTTCATCTGAATTTCCATTCATTGAAAAATATTTTAACACTATGAAAAATTTTGATTTACAATATCTATATAAGTAAATTTAATATAATATAACATGAATCAGTCATAATTTACGGTATTTTATATTTCAACAAATTTCTTTATTCAAGGTTAGTGGACTTTAATGTAACCTAGTGAAAAGTGTTTCATAACTCAATTTTTTCATTAGGTTATATTACATATCCATTGTATTTGATATTACAATATTACTTGTGTACTGAATTTTCATTATTCTATTTTTTATTTTCACTATTTTTATCCAGATTTGTATTTTAAATACATAATCTTTGAACTGATTATTTTAAACTATAATGGTATGTTCTTTGTAGGAGGTTTCTTTACAATTTTCCCTATATTAATACATTTTTTATACACCCATTTATTTAGGTGTACCTAATAACAATATGATATGATATATAATGAATAACATTATCTTCATCGTATATAATGGAACATTTGATTTTATTCCTTTCTTAGGTGTTACAATTCAAAAGTTACCTAAGTAATAATGGTGTATGCTTCAATCTCATTTTAATAGGGATTATTAATACTTTAGTTCCAATTAAAAAATATTATATGATAGTTTTCTAATAAAACCCTTTCATTTTATGATCATATGTTTATTCCTTAAATTTTTAGGTAATTATACCATTTTTCTCTCTTTGGTATATAAATTTATTGAGAAAATGTTTTAATGAAAATACAACTATAGTTCTTTTTTAATCCATGTTGAATTTTTTCCGTATATATATTATCCATAAATTGCATTCAAGAATATTTTAAATATTCTATAATTATATAATAATTAATATTTTTTCTTTGTCTTATAGTTTATGAATTAATTTTAAATCAATATTTTGGTCCTTTTCTAAATAAATTACTTTTTAATTTTTTTTACTAAAAATATAAAAGGAATATTTGTTTAAAAAACTCAAAATGAATGGATTATTACTGCATTCATGACCACTCTTTATTTTGAATCATCAATTAAATTTTTAAAAGGTACCTTGAAAATAATTTTTTCCAAATATTCTAGAAATTATAATATTTTAAAATTGATTTTCAAAGATAAAAGGGTCTTTCCCTTAATAATATTTTTTATGGTATATAAATTCATTAATGAAAATGACCATTTTTTAATCATACATCAATGGGTTTAAATTGTAATGATACCACATTTATTATTTATTTGGATGGTTTATAATTAGTCCGAACATTTAATGTATTTGAATTCACTGTCATTGTTAATTTTGTATTCATTAACATTTTCTTGGAACATTCACTTTCTCGTGATCATTATACATTAAATTTTCCTTAATTATCCATATTATTTATCATGGATATTATTATTTACTGAAACATATATCAGTTCTATATATGGTGTTTTACTTATATATTTATTTTATTGGCTAGGTAAATATAAATGTCCTATATTGTTTATTCAATAAAAAAATTATTGATAAGTCGTATTGTTCATCAATAAACTTGATCATTCCATCTATGAGGAATGAGTTTGAAATTTAATGATTGGTGGGTCACATGTGCCTATGTTGGGGTGTGGAAAAAACAATTATTTACTAAGTTAAAATATATTATAGAGGTTAACCAAGGTTGTCTCCAGAGTGGAGCGCATAATAATCATGTTTGTCACTTTAAATATGAGAAATAAGTGGGGTTGTTTTTGAATTGGTTTGGTTTTGAAAACAAAGTGTTGTAACAAAAGAAAGAAATAACGTAAAAATATTGGAATAAATTGGTAATGAAAATGATAGAAAATAGTGATATGAATTGAGTGATCAGGTTAGGGTTGGTTTTCCAATTGCAATGTTATTATAGATTAAATTTATTCGTTTATATTTTATTAAATCATTTAAAATGGGATTTCACAATCGCTTCCTCTAAATTATTTGATTAATGATATTGGTGAGATTAAACCATAACAAGATCTTGGTTTGGTATAATCTACATCCTTTTTTGAAATAGATTTAGCGAATACCCTCAATTGATTAAGGAAATTCCCAATCGGGTCATGTTTATCCCAATAAATCTTGAATACTCAGTAAAAATCACACACTTATTGATGATTTCCAAATACTTCACCACTATGTTCTGATCTATTCCATCATATATAGACCATAACCTCATGATGGATATAATTTTCATTCAAAAAATCCATAATAACAATAGAATATAAAATCAAATACAATTGCAGAAGATAATATAAGCTGTTTTTACAATTGAAACCAACATCATAATAGAGAAAACATTATATAACTTTAAGCACATGAAATAAAACTATAAAAAATAGAAAAACTAACCATCACCAATAACTCATAATATTTACCCCATCAATTAATGGTTAGTTGAGAAGAAGGGGGAATAATAATATATTACAAAACTAAAAGAAAGAAAAGTGGGATAAAGAAGAACATCAACATTTCATCCAGAATCTGTCCACCAAAAGTGCTTTTTTGGTTCATCAATTGTCTCTTCGAATCAGGTCGAGGTCC
Source organism: Viscum album (assembly GCA_963277665.1). Classification (NCBI taxonomy): domain Eukaryota; kingdom Viridiplantae; phylum Streptophyta; class Magnoliopsida; order Santalales; family Viscaceae; genus Viscum; species Viscum album. Next base: position 348,216,671 of record OY728141.1, read on the forward strand.
CTTCTTATAAAAGGTTAAAAATGATTTTGATCATATAACCACAGTGTTTGAAAGCATTGTGAGCCATTTTGAATGAGTTTTAAACAAATTATTAGACATGTCTTTTCCTTGCTGCTAATCACTATTCCACCCACCATATATTGACTAGTTGATGGGTGGCCATAATAAACTCATTTCTCTATGAAATTTAATGTGAAGCTTCCTTCTCTAGTTGGATTTTTTTCCTAGATGGAATCATCCCATTTTTTGGTCGGTATCCTGAGATATGTGTCATTGAATGAGTCGTGGTGTATTCTGTCAGCAAGATTATGTGTTCACATTGACCGATTTTGTTTGGCCTCTTAGAGTTCGAATTGGCTTAGGGTCAAGAAGACTAATTTATAGCCCACAAATCCTATCACATAAAAAAACTAATCAGGTAAAATGGATAAAAAATTTAGGAGTTATGATGGAAATATAGAGACAACCTAAAACTTCTTAATGTCCAGAATTAACCACTTTTCACATTTAACCTCAAAACTCACCAAAAGTCATAAAATGATGCAAATAAGATCAAATTGAATAATGGTAAGTGATTTAATCCTTTAAAAACATATTTATAAATATTAAATTATGATCTATGTCTATTCCCCCACATTTATCACTTAGACTCCTGGACACGTAAACATAGATATTAAATCAAAGCAAATTTAAAACAAATATCCATGCGATATAACAATTTAACAAAAAGAAACAAAAGATAACATGACTCATCAAAAAGCATTATTACAAGTTCTTAATTCAGTTTATTAAATAGATTTCCTCTTCATTTATTCTTCCACACACACAAAACACTTAACTAACATGCATTTTTCCTCATTACACAAATATCAATTTTCAACAATGTCTTTCTCATCCAATACTCAATCAAGAGTCACCATAGACTTGATAAATTTATACATCTCCACCCGATATGATTCAAGGACATATTTTTATCAAGATGAATTTATAAAGGTTGTTATTTGGCTTTAGGTTGGTAGGATTTAGATGTGATAAATTCTGAGGCTGAATAAAGAGTTCTTGGCTCTTTTTGAAACAAAATTGCATTATTATAATTTTTTACTTAAGTAGGGTCTTTTCATTACTAACTTTAGTAGTAAATCAGCTTTATTTGCATGAAAAATAATTGAAATTTTACACCATTCATCATTTCATTAGTAACCATTTCAATCATCTCAAATATGATTTTTCTTTAATGCTCTAGAAAAGGAATAACTTTTTTTCTCTATTGGAAGCTCCAGAAATGCACACCTTCTCATACATGAAAGCTATGGAAAAGGCACATCTTCCAACAAAATGATTTTTTTTGGCTATATATTCTTCTCTTAAACATTATATTTTCCACCCAAAGTATCACCAAATGAGTCAGTACAGTACAAGACAGCTTCCCCCCAGACTTATGTTCAACTAGATTATGCAATTTCATTTCAAGAGCAGGTTGGATAGAGAAAATTGGCTTATAATGTGGATAACATAACCGTATGTTCATGGATTCTATGAGCTATGAGGATTAAATGTACAATGTGGGCCATTATAAAGAGGATTATTTTGAAACAGGGGTTTTGTACGAAAAAAATTCCTCAATAATTTAAAACACATGTACCTCAAACCATTATGTTTTGACAGAAATAAATCAAATTCTAGTTTAATCAGGCATAGTATGGTTGTACCAAGAAATGATTTGAAAGAAAAGATTGTGGAAACTAGGTTTATAGGCCTAACAAGAAAGTGGTTTTGAATATAAAGACAGTGAATTGTGGTATGGGATTAAAAAATCATAGAAAATTTCATGAAGTTTCCAAATATTTGAACTTGAAACAATGTCATTTTCACCATTAATTTATGCTTAGTTTCATGGGATAAATTTTTTCGCACATTGTCATGGGTTTCAAAATATGTGATGATAATCATTTCAGCCCAAAAGTTTCAAAAACACACAAAAATTTGGAATACACACACTTTTTTTGAAAAACAAAAAATCAAAATATTAAAATGACTAAAAAAATAAAGGTTCCCTCCCCCACACATAAATGATGAAATGTCTTAGTGCATGCAAATTGATTTATAATTTAATAATTTTATAAATTTAATCACAGCAATAATGAATGTGATAAGGATAAGTACTACTTATTTTTATTTTCTATGAAACGTCGAGTTAAGATCCTAAATGTTTCACACATAAAACCCTACAAACAATGGTATATAATAAAACATAATAAAATTTTTGAAAGTAATGAGACTAAAAGGATAGATCTTGGTTTCATACCCAAAGTGGGCCCCATGTTTTGATTGCCACTAGATGGGTAGTTTCAATTTGTTATCCCCAATATGCTGGTTGGTGATGTTTCATTAATATGAACCACCAAAACTTCTACCTTTCATCTTGAACTTCTTCCTTTTTGTTGAGGACTACAAGGATATAGTACACCGAATCCACCACTATGAAAATGATATTAAACTTTTTTGGCGGGGTTAGGACAAAGAATGAGTCCTCCTCTTTATTGGTTTCCACATTCAAAATTTCTTCTTCATTCTCCTTCAGTTCCTCAAGGTATGTTGTATCAAAATAATAATCAATGTGAGAATTAGTAAGTAATGAAATTTGAAAAAAAATGTAGGCTTGAAGAATCAAAATCAAATTCTTCCCTTCTAAAGTATACATTATGTGTATCTATGTCCACATGGAAATCCTCTTTTGTCTCCTCTTGAAATTCCTCTAATAATAATTCATCTAGTTCACGGAAATCCATATGTTTTTCCTCAGGTGTATCTTCTTCTTTTTCCTTATCCACCAAGGAAATACATTTGTTGCCCAAATCTGAAAATTTCAAGAAAGGGAAGGTGATAATCAATTCTGATTCCATATAATAAGAATTAAAATAGTTAATAAAATGATTATATCCTTTCTTTGTATTTACTTCAATTTCTTATTCAGTATGAGTTTACTCTTGTAGTTTAATTTCACAAGATACAGTTATGTAGTCAGGCTCCTCCATCATTTCTTCAAATTCTATTACTTTGGTGGTGTCATCCTTCAATGGTTCTGGATCATCTACTTTGTAAGGAATTTTTTGATCAAGTAGTTCTTCCCAGTTATTCCAGAATCCATATAGCTCTTTTTGATCTCTCACAAGTATCTCAGTAGGTAATTCTTTCTTCTTATCCTCCATAGGTTGATTCGTAGGTTCTGGTTTTTCCATCATTGCACAAACATATTGAAATGCATGTTCTACTTTGTTATCTAGTTTTTCTATCTCATTTCAAAATGATTTCATCTAAACTATATCATAACCATCCTCATATACTTGATCAAAATGTGGGTATTTGTTACATTAATTAAAGAAATAATCATTTTTAAACATCATGTAAAAATATTTGTTTTATGTGTTTTTGAAAAGTGTTAAATATTTATAATGAAACTTTGGCACAAACTCCCCGGAAACGGCACCAAGTTTCAACACGTTCCTATCATGGGGTGTAGAAAATACAATTATATACTAAGTTAAAATATAGTATAAAGGTTATCCTAGGTTGTATCTAGAGAGGAGAGCACAACAATCAAGTTTTTCACTTTAAATATATGAAATAAGTGGGGTTGTTTTTGAATTGGTTTGGTTTGGAAAACAAAGTGTTGAAACAAAAAAAAGAAATAACGTAGAAATATTGGAATAAATTAGTAAATAAACTGATAGAAAATAGTGATATGAATTGAATGATTAGGTTAGGTTTTGTTTTCCAATTGTAATGTTATCATAGTTCTAATTTATTCATTCCTCTTATAGTAAATCGATTAGAATGAGATTTCATAATCGCTTCCTCTCACTTATTTTTTTAATGTTTTTGGTGAGATTAAACCTTAACAAGATATTGGTTTGGACTAATATTCTTCCTTTTGTGAAATATTTTTAGCGAATACCCTCAATTGATTAAGTCAATTCCCAATCGAGTCTTGTTTATCCCAAACAATCTTGAATACTCAGTATAAATATCACACATACTAATGATCGCGGAGTTCTTCACCACTATGTTATGATCTATTCCATCGTATATAGACCAGAACCTAGTGTGGGATATAATTTTAATTAAAAAACGAAATAATAAAAGCAGAATATAAAATCAAATACAATCTCACATGATAATATAAGTTGTTTTTACCATTGAAACCAACTTCATAATAGAGAAAAAAATTAATAAATTTAAGTCCGTAAACTCATAGATTAAAAAATGGAAGAACTATCCTTCCCCAATCACTCATAATATTAACCCCACCATAGTAATGTTAGGTGAGAAGAAGGGTGAAGATGAATACATTACAAAACTAAAAGAAAGTAAAGAGGGAAAAATGAGAACATGAATGTTTTATCCAGAAGCTGTCCTCTAGAAGTTCTACTTCACCTCATCGACCATCTCATCAAATCAGGTCTCCGTACTTTATATTAAGAGGTGAGGAATGTAGTTGGCCCTCTACACAGTATAGTTGAATGCACTGTGAGATGTGTGGAATCAGTTATAGCCGAATTATTAGACATGACTTTTCCTGGCTGCCAATCACTATTCCACTAACCATAATTTGATTGGTTGAAGGGTGCCCTTAATCAACTCATTTATCCATGAAATTTAATCTGAAGCTTCTTAATCAAGTTTCATTATGACCTATCTGGAAGCACCCCATTTAGTTTTTGGTTTCTCGAGATATGAGTTATTCAATGAGTCATGGTGTATTCTACCGGCCAGATTATGTGTTCACATTGACTAATTTTGTTTGGCCTCTTAGAGTTTGAATTGGTTCAGGGTCAAGAAGAATTATTTTTAGTCCACAACTCATGTCATCCTAAAATAATTTTCAGGTTAATTGGATTAAAATTTTAGGACTTATTCTCAAAATATGGAAAGAACCTAAAACTACTTAATGTTTAGAATTAACCACTTTTCACATTTTACCTCAAAAATCACCAAAAGTCATAAAATGATGCAAATAAGATCAAATTGATTAATGGGAAGGGACTAAATAATTTAAAAACATATATATAAATATGAAAATATGATCGCTGTCAATTCCCCCACACTTATCACTTGAACTATTGGACATGTAAACATCGATATTAAATCAAAGCAAATTAAAAAAACACATCCATGAGATCTAACAATTTAACACCAAGAAACAAAAGATATCCTGCCTCATCAACAAGTGTTATTCCATGTTCCCAATTCAGTTTTTTAAATATATTTACTCTTCATTTATTCTATCATTCACACAAAACACTTACCTAACATGTGTTTTTCCTCATTACGCAAATATCAATTTTCAACAATGTCTTTCTTATCCAATATGCATGCAAGGGTCACCATAGGCTTGATAAATTCCTACATCTCCACCCGATATGATTCAAGCACATAGTTTTATCATTTGGACTTTATAAAGGTTGTTCTGTGGCTTTAGGTGGGTAGGATTTAGATGTGAAAAATTCTAAGGTTGAATAATGAGTGCTGGGCTCTTTTTGAAAAAAATTGAATTATTATAATTTTTTACTTAAGTTCAGTCTCCTCATTACTTCCCTTAGTAGTAAATCAGATCTATTATCATGAAAATTCTGTGAAATTTTACACCATTCATAATTTCATCAGTAACTGTTTCAATCATCTCAAAAATGATTTTTCTTGAATGCTCTAGAAAAGGCATAACTTTCTTTCTCTATTGGACGCTCCAGAAAGGCATAACTCCTCATATAAGGAAGCTCCAGAAAAGGCATTGCATCCAACAATTTTTTTTTCAGCAGTATATTCTTCCCTTAAAAATTTTATTTTCCACCCAAAGTATCACCAAATGAGGCAGCACGGTACAAGACAACTTCCCCCACACTTAAGTTCAACTATATTATTCAATTTCACATTAAGAGCAGGTTGGATAGAGAAAATTGGATTATAATGTGGCTAACCAAATAGGATGCTCATGGTTTCTATGGGCTACAAGGATTAAATGTACAAGGTTGTCACCTATAAAAAGGATTATTTTGAAAATCGGGATTTAATACTAATGAAACGCCTCAATCATTTAAAACACATGTACTTCAAACCCTCATGTTTTGACAGAATCAAATCAAATTCTTGTTAAATCAAGCATGGAATGGTTCTATAAAGAAATTAGTTGAATGAAAATATTATAAAAACTATGTTTAGAATCCTGACAATGATGTGATTTCAAATATAAAGATTCTGAATTATGGCATGTGATTAAAAATTAGAGTACATTTCATGAAATTTCCAAATATTTGAACCTGAAACAAAGTCATTTTCACAATTAATTTAATCTTATATTCATGCGAAAAATTGTTTCAAACATTAACATAGGTTTCAAAATAAGTGATGATAATAATTTCAGTGTAAAATTTTCAAAATCACAAAAAAATTAGAAAAACACACACTTTTTTTTAAAAACAAAAAATCAAAAAATTAAAATGACTAAACTATAAAGTTTACCTCCCCCACACTTAAATGATGAAATGTCTCAGTGCATGAAAATAGATTTAACATGTAAGAATTTTTGAAATTTAATCACAGAAATAAATAATGTTATAAGGAGAGGTAAAACCTACTTTATTTTTATTTCAATGTTGAGTTATGCTCCAAAATGTTTCACACATAAAACCCTATAAACAAACGTATATAATAAAACATAATAAATTTATTGAATGAAAATAAAATAGAAATATAATGAGACTAAAATTATAGATCTGGGTTTGATCCCCGAAGTGGGCCTTGGGTTTTGACTTCTTCTAAATGGGCAGTTTAAATTGCTTAATGCTAATCTGATGATGGGTGATGATTCTTTAATATGAACCACCAGAACATATTCCTTTTATCTTGAACATCGGCCTTTTTATTGAGGACTACATGGATATAGTACACCAAATCCACCCCTATAAAAATGATGTTAAACTTTTATGGCAGGGGTAGGACAAAGAATGAGTTCTCCTTTTTCTTGGTTTCAACTTTCAGAACTTATTCTTCATTCTCCATCAGTTCCTCAAGGTATGTTGTATCAAAATAATAATCAATGGGAGAATGATTAAGTAATTCAATTTGAAAAAAATCAGTCATGATGAATCAAAATCAAATTCTTCCATTTCAAATTATGCATCATGGGTATCTATTTTCTCATGGAAATCATATTATGTATCCTCTTGAAATTCCTCTAATAAGCATTCATCTAGTTCAGGGAGCTCTATATGTTTTTCTTCAGGTGTATCTTGTTCTTTTCCTCATCCACCATGGAAATACATTTACTCCCCAAATACGAAAATTTCAAGCAAGGGAAGGTGATAATCAATTCAGATTATATATAATCATAATAAATATAGTTAAGAAAAATATTATCTACCTTATGTGTATTTAATTTAATTGCTTCTTCAGTATGAGGTTTCTCTTGTAGTCGAATTTCACAAGATAGAGGTAAGTAGTTAGGCTCCTCCATATTTTCTTCAAATTATACTATTTGACGGTGTCTTCCCTCAATGGTTCTAGATATTCTACTTTTTAAGGAATATGTGGATCAATTAGTTCTTCACAGTTATTCCAGAATACATCTAGATCGTTTTTATCTCTCACATGTATTTCAGTAGGTAATTATTCCTTCTTATTATCCACAAGTTGATTCATAGGTTCTAGTTTTTCCATCGTTCCACAAACATATTCAAATGAAAGTTCTACATTGTTCTCTAGATTTTCTGTGTCATTTCATTGCTCTTGCATCTAAACTATATCATAACCAGACTCATCTACTTTTTCAAAATTTTGTTCATTGTTACATGAATTAAATAAATAATCAGTTGAAAAAATCATATAAAAATATTTTTTTTTGTTTTTTTTGAAAAGTGTTAAATATTTATAATGAAATTGTGGCACTACCTCCTCGGAAACGACAACAAATTTTGACATTTTCCTATCATGGGGTGTGGAAAAAACAATTATTTACTATGTTAAAATATAGTATATAGGTTATCCTATGCTATCTCTAGAGAGGAGCGCACAACAATCATGTTTTCCAATTTAAATATGAGAAATAAATGGGGTTGTTTTTGAATTGGTTTGGTTTTGTAAAAAAAGTGTTGAAACAAAAGAAAGAAATAAAGTATAAATATTGGAAGAAATTGGTAAATAAATTGATAGAAAATAGTGATTTGAAGTGAGTGATGGTGTTAGGGTTGGTTTTCAAATTGCGATGTTATCATAGTTCTAATTTTTTAATTCTTCTTTTATGAAATCGATTAAAATGAGATTCCACAGTCGCTTCCTCTCACTTATTTATTTAATGATGTTTGTGAGATTAAACCTTACCAATATCTTTGTTTTGTTTAATATCATTTCTTTTGTGAATGTGTTCTAGATAATTCCTTCAATTTATTAAGGCAATTCCAAATCGGGTCTTGTTTATCCCAAATAATCTTGAATACTCTGTACAAATCTCACACATATTATTGATCGCCATGTACTTCACCACAATGTTCTAATCTATTCCATCGTATATTGACCATAACCTAGTGGGGGATATAATTTTCATTAAATAATGAAATAATAACAACATAATATAAAATCAAAAACAATCGCATAAGATAATATATGTTTTTTTACAATTGAAACCAACTTTATAATAGAGAAAAGATTTTATAACTTTAAGAGGATGAACTCAAACATTAAAAAATAGAAAAACTAACCTTCCCCAATCACTCATAATATTTACCCCACCATGGAAAGGGTAATTAAGAAGAAGGGGGAAAAGAATACATTACAAAACAAATAAGATACTAAAGAAGGAAAAAGAAGAACATGAACATTTCCTCCAAAACCTGGCAGTAGTGTAGAAAACGTTATTTATGTCGGTTATTTTTCATTTTTTACATGGTTTTTATCCAAAATTAATACGTATGACGTTATAAATAACGTTTTATATCTCGAATATTTAAAAATCATCATAAAAACATAATATTGCGGTGTTTATCACGTCGGTTAGTTAATAATAAATGTGAAAAAACTAGGGGGGCGGGGATTATAATGTCGGTTATTATATAAACACAGTGATAAAACGGGGGGTGGGGGTTTATCAAGTCGGTTATATAATAACAGATTTTATAAACACATGCGGTGGAGTTTATCACACTGGTTATTAAATAACGAATGTGACAAACCCCCGAGAAATGGTTTATCACGACAGTTATATAATAAACGATGTGTTAAACCAGTCCGGGGGGGGGGGGGGGGTTATCAAGATTGTTATTTAATAACCGACATGATAAACATTTTCCAGGCCTTTATTCACGTCATTTATTAAATAACCGACGTGATAAACCATGCCACTGGTGTTAATGACATCAATTATTAAAAAACCTGACGTGATAAACCCTTTCATATTTCTTTATCACGTCAGTTATAAAATAACCTACGTGGAAGACAATTTTATTTAAAAATTAGAATTCGTTCTGTTGTTCTCCCCTAGAAACAACCAGAAACCAAATCAGGAATTTGTACCACAATAATAGTAGGAGAAAAAAATAAAAACTAAAGGAAATTTAAGCATTTACATTGATAACATATAAAACATACCCCACTTGACCGCCCCCACCCTCATGTATACCCCCTAGACAGCCCCAAACACCCCGAGACAACCCCCCACCCTCATGTATACCCCCCACACCTTGGAAAGCCCTCCCCCACCGCATTGGAGCCCCCACCACACCAGTGGACTGCCCCCCGACCCCATGGATAGCCCCAAACACCCCTAGACATCCCCCACCGTCCTGAATAGAACCTGTCACCCCACTTGACAGCCCCCATCACATTGGAGCCCCCAGCACACCCCTAGAATGCCCCCCCGACCCCCTGGACATCCCCAAACACCCCAGGACAACCCCCCCACCCTCCTGAACAACACCCCCTAACCCCCCTCACCCTACATGATAACATATAAAACTTAACCCACTTGACAATCCCCACCCTCATGTATACCCCATGGACAGCCCTAAACAACCCAAGACACACCCACCCTCATTTATACCCCCCCCCCCCACCCTAGACAGCCCACCCCCACCCCATTAGAGCCCCCACAACACCCCTGGACTTCCCCCAACCCCCTGGACATCCCCAAACACCCCGAGACAACCCCCACCATCCTGAACAGCACCCCGTCACCCCCTCACCCCACTTGATAGCCCCCACCACACCCTTGGACTACCCCCAACCCCCTGGACAGCTCCAAACACCCCGGGACAACCCCCACCCCACCCTCATGTATACCCCCTGGACAGTCCCAAACACCCCGGGAACCCCCCCCCCCCCACCCACCCTCATGTATACCCCCCCCCCCACACCCTAGATAGCCCTCCCCAACCCCATTGGAGCCCCCACAAAACCCCTGGACTACCCCCCGACCCCTTGGACATCCCCATACACCCCGGGACAACCCCCCCCCCCCCCCACCCTCCTGAACAGCACCCCATCACCCCTCATGACAGCCCCGACCACACCCCTGGACTGCCCCCAACCCCCTGGACAGCTCCAAACACCCCGGGACAACCCCCCACCCTCATGTATACCCCCCACACCCAGAACACCCCCCACCCCATTGGGGCACCCACCACTACCCTGGATTGCCCCCCGACCCCCTGGACAACCCCAAACACCCCTGGATAACCCCCCCCCCCCCACCCTCATGTATACCCCCACCCCCTGGACAACACTTCCACACCCCTGGACAACCCTCCAACACCCCTGTACAGCCCTCCCACACTGCTGGACTACCCCCACCCCACCAGATAGCCCTCCCATAGCCTTGGACACCCCCCAACCCCAGTGAACACCCCCACACCCTTAGAACCCCTCCCCCCAGACCAGAATCCATACCAGAAAAACCATCATTAGTAGACCAAAACAAGAGGTAGAGTAAAATTAAACATTCACATATATAACATTTAAAACATACACTGTCAAATTCAAAAAAAAAACTAAATCCAGCCTAAATGACTACCAAATACACAATTACAACGTCAATATTCAAAATTACAATTTACATTACAAACAACTAAAATTCAATCAAACCTGTAAAATAATTTGACCAATCCACTTGTTAGTGTTTGATGTCTTTAGTAGTATATGTTTTTGGGACATCAAAAAGCTACAAATGAAAAGTATAGTAGTTAACGTGTATAATGAATAAATCAAATTGAAATATTATGGTAATGTTTAAGAGGAAATCTTACCAGGTCAAAATTCACAACTGTCCTAGTTGGTATTATTTCATACATAAATCATAACATATAATATCTGCATTCGATGATGCCTTGTTGTTCATGAAAATTCTATTTGAATGAATGTAAATTCAATATATTATTTTTAGGTAATAAATCAAAAAGTAGAAATTATAAAAGGATATTTACCTTCACATTTTCATATTTGATCTTTGAACTCCTTTTCTTTGTGTTTTTTCTAATGTAGGCCCATGCCCTGTTAAAAAAAATAAGAACTGGGTAAATTTAAAATTCAGTATAACATATAAAACAATTGATAAATAGAAACTTACTTTTCCAATATATTCATAAAACATTCCCGCACATCATCATGGATAGAGCATATCCAATAAAGTTATTTCTCCCTTGGGGAAAAAACCCCTAACATCCAATGATCACTGATAAAAGGAAATTTAACGTTAGTGGGTTTTTATTTTAAAAGATAATTAACACTTTTAGAGTGATGTGTTTCATACCTCTCACAAAAAGGCATCACCCAACATTGTGTGACTATATTCTTTTCAAGTCTTTTAGCAATATAAAACATTCTTTGTTCCTCATCCAATGCACATGCTTCAGGGGAAATCAATTGCGGGTCCATGAATCCACATACATCTGTTATCTCATTCCACTAACAATGCTTATAAAGATACCTAATGCAAAATAGTCATAAGTATACATTTTTAATAAATTTAATTTAGGGAAAAGGTGTTAAGACTTACATGGAAAAAATTTGCACCACGTTGTTGCCCAAGTTATCTCCAGTAACAAGATCCATGATATCAGTTCTCATAATCCCCACACTTATTTCACGTCCACAAACATGATATTCCATTGGAAACTCATAATGGCCCACCAAAAAATCTGAATATCTTGACAATATTTCAAGACTACTAGAATTTGTATCTGATGTCATATCCATTTGTCTTTGTTGATGTCTATATAGTATTTCTTTACCTTTGATGTATTCCTCTAAAAATAAATTGAAATATATATTAGTTTTCAAATGATAAAGCAAATTTAATAAAAAAAAGATATAACATTCATACCTCTATGGTAATGAGTCGAAGAAGTATGGATGTCCAAATTAAAAAATGACCGATACTATGTCAAATGTCTCCACCTCATCTGTAGGTAATGGTACCTGAGCTAATCTATCTATAATATTCTGTACAGTGAACCTCTGATTATCTACCTCTAATTTTGATGATGAATTGTATCTCTTATACAATATAACAACCCATATACTACTATATGATGTTGAGGATCATCAACATACAACTCGCAATAAGTAGGAAGCTACGGTGGGGGAGTAGGATAAAAAATGGTGTCCGCAGGCTGAGGTGCGGGAGTGGGAGCTACTGGCGGAGGTGGAGGATAAATAATGGGGTCTGCAGGGGGAGCCATTGAATGCCTTTTTTAGACATATATAAGGGTGATCCACAGGCAAAAACTTTCAAGGACCCATGTACACTGTTTTCCTCCCATGATGCAATTGACAATATGACGTCTGTTGTTCGCAAATTGGACATGCTTTATTCCCTTTAACACGGTATCCAGACAAATTTCCATACACTGGGAAGTCATTTATAGTGAACAAAAGCACTGCATGCAGTTGAAAATATTCCATTTTACAAGAATCATCACACTAATACTAACAACCCACCAGCCCATAACAGTTTCAAATCATCAATTAATGAGTGATATGTTAACATCAATAACATTACCGGGTTGCTTTGGACCAGATATCATTATACTCAACATGACATATTTCCGCTTCATACATACTTTGGGAGATAGGTTGTAAATTACCAATAAAAAAGGCCATGAACTATTTGTACTACTAAGGGTTCGGTATGGATTCATTCCATCTGTGCACAACCCTAGTATGAGATTTCTAATTTCATTTCCAAATATAGAATACTGCGCATCAATTTTCATCCACTATAGACAATCAGCTGGATGACGTATTTTTCCATCACATACCCACTCATCACCATGCCATCTTAACCTTTTTGCATCATTTGAATTGGAAAATAAATGTTTGAAACGTTGAATTATAGGAGGATACCAAAATACCTTTGAAGGGTGCTTTGTAATCACTACACCAGCCTGTGATTTTTCTTTCACCTTATACCGTGATGTCCCACATTATAGGACACTCTGACAGAAATTCATATTCATTCCTATATATAGTGCAGTCATTCGGACAGGAATGTATTTTCTTATATCCCAATCCCATCAGGAATAATATTTTCTTATCCTTGTATTGTGAATCTCGAAGATCGTTATCTTTTAGAAGAATGTATTTCATCAATTGTAGAAGCTCTGTAAAACTTTTGTCACTCTATCCATGTTTCACCTTCAGTTTAATCAATCTTAACACCGCCGAAAAAACCATAAAATTTTTACAACCAGGAATATAATGGTTTTCAGCATCACCATATAGACACGCAACTGTCGGTTCTATCTCAATTTGTTCTGCTACAATATCGCGAATCATTTCTTCAATTTCATTGGAGTTATGATCTTGTGAATCATCATCATCGCTGGACATTCCATCCAGTTTAACCATGCCAAATCCAGGGGTTGTAACACGGATTAAATCCATGATAAATTAGATGATCTTTTATCTCTCTACTTTTTGGCTTCTTCATATTCAAACATTTCAGGCATGGATAGAAAAAAATTTCACTACTTGGAACATTTCATTTAGAAAATTCCAAAAAGGAATCAACACCTTCCTCATATTCATTGTTCATTTTATGTTCTATAATCCAACTTCGACCCATTATTACCTATAAAAAATATCAAATATATATATATTTTTAATATAATACAAATATATGTTTATATGAAAATAATCCTAATTTGAATGTAAAACAATTTTTTAATATAAAACAAATCTATGCATATTTAAAAAAAATATGCTTGAATATTATTTTAAAACAAAATATAGTTAAATTTATCTATTTTAAATTCCATTGAATCAATGAAAACCATGGGGCCTATAGTGGTTGATAGAAAATTGGAGAAATTGGAGTAAACCTGAAAGTAAAATCATATTTAAAATAAAAAATTAGATGAAGAAAATCACAATATAAAGAAAATCATCACGGTACAATCATCATGTCATAATCTCAGAAACCACGATGCAGTAATCAATCCCCATGGAAACCCCCAACCCTCTGGACAGCCCCCCCCCCCCCCCCCCCCCGGAGAACCCCCAAAACTCTCTGGACATGCCCCACCCCCCGTGGAAAGCCACCCACACCCACCAACCCCCTTGGAAACCCCCCAGACACCCCAACCATCTTGACAACCCCACCCCATTGACAGCCCCCACCACTCTAGACAGCACTCCCACCCCTCTTGGACACCACCCCCACCCCTACCCCCTTAGACACCCCATGGATGCCCCAACCCTCTAGACAGCCCCCACCCCCTGGACAGCCCCCACCCCTCTAGACATCACCCCCCCACCCCTCCTGGACACCACCCCCACCCCCTACCCCCTTGGACACACCCCTGGACACCCCCAAACCCTGGACACCCTCCCCCCCACCCCCCCCGGACAACCCCCAAAACCCTCTGGACAGGCCCCCACCCACTTGGAAAACCACCCACACCCACACACCCCCTTAGATACCCCCTGGACACCCCAACCCTTTGGACACCCCCCACACCCCTAGACATCCCCCCACCACTCTAGACAGCAACCCCCACCCCTCCTGGACACCACCCCCACCCCTTACCCCCTTGGACACCATCTAGACACCCCCTAACCCTTTGGACAACCCCCGCACCCCTTGGACAACACCCCACCCCTCCAAAAAGCACCCCCACCCCTCCTGGAGACCACCCTCACCCCGGATCCCCTCGGACACCGCCTGGACAACCCCCAACCCTCTGGATAGCCCCCACTCCCCGGAGAACCCACAAAACCCTCTGGACAGGCCTCCACCCCCTTGGACACCCCCCTGCACACCCCCAACCCTTTAGACAGCACCCCACCCTTCAAGACAACACCCCGCACCCCTCCTGGACACCCCCCCCCCCCCCGACCCCCTTGGACACCCCCCTGGACACCCCCGAACCCTCTGGACAACCCCCCCACCCCCCGGACAACCCCCAAAACCCGCTGGATAGGCCTCCACCCCCTTGGACACCCCGTAGACACCCCCACCCCTCTAGATAGCTCCCCCACCCCTCAGAGACACCACCCCCACCCCTACCCCCTTGGACACCCCCCTAGACACCCCCAACCCTTTGGACAGCCCCCACCCCCTGGACAACACCCCACCCCTCCAGACACCACCCCCACCCAAACCCCTATAAACACCTCCTGGACACCCCCCAACCATCTGGATATCCCCCCAACCCCCGGACAACCCCCCAAACCCTCTGGACAGGCCACCACCCCCTTGGACACCCCCTGGACACCCCCAACCCTCTAGAGAGCCCCCCACCCCCCGGACAACCCCACAAACAATGGTTTACATATAAAAACTAGGCATGGTGAATAACTAAAAACACATTCATTTAATATATACTTCAGCATGAAATAGATGGAATTGAATATTAATAAATATGGATACTTAAAGGATCGTATTATAATTAAAAATAACCATTGATATTCAACTAGTATAATGATCACAAGTTTTCTCGATAACTAATATCATAAGGAGGTAATGGATAATTCTAGAAATCTTAAACCGATTGTCAAGGCCATGGCCAAGGCCTCAAAATATACTACGGTAATCCCTCAGCAGAACCTAATTTTATTTGGAATCATGAGACATAGCGATGCATCGAAGGTCCATAGAGGTCAACAACAATTACATTATATGGCTAATAGATTCTCATATAAAAGATGATAAACATAAGCAATAAAAACACATGAAATATCATTTCCAAATTCATACATTTAATCAATAACCATTCTATGAAGCAAATAGGTAAATAAGATCATTAATTGTCAATGACAACAAAAATTACCCCCAATGTCGGGCATTCACGAAACAAAAAAAAATTGAAGTTGTTGAGGCATACATGAATATTGCGAGTGGATCTAATATATCTGGGGATGATAAATAAGATGATGATGGAAAAACGAGGTAAGAGAATTCGAAATCGAAGAACCTTACCTAGTTTAAACAAAAAAATAACAAAGGGTAAATATAGACTATCCAGGGAAAAATAAATGAAATAAAGTCGCTAGAGGCTTACCTGAGTGTTGCGAGTTGAGATGATAGATCCAAGGAGAGTAAAGATGATAAACGATGATGGAAAAATGAGTTTAATGCAACGAGATCGACGAGTCGATTAGGGTTTACCCCGCGATAGAGATGAGCCGTCGGACTGTCGATCAAAAAATCGTAAATGACAATCCACGGGGCGTGTTAAATTTTTAAATGTTTTATAACGTCAGTTATTTAATAACCAACGTTATAAACTGTTTTTATTACATTTATAACGTTAGTTATTATAATAACTGATGTTATAAATGTATCAGATACAGATTTTTTTATGTCGGTTATAAAACAACTGATGTAAAAAATTCTGCGTGTTGGGATTTTACGTCAGTTATAGAATAACCGACGTAAAAAATACATCAGAAATCACAGTTTTTTACGTCAGTTATTTTATAATCGATGTAAAATATTATGAAGGTTGTTTTTTACATCGGTTATCGAATAACAGATGTCAAAAAAGCCCCAAAATATTCTTTTTTTACGTCATTTATTTTATAACTGATGTAAAAAATTTGTAGATATCTCATTTTTAGTTCAGTTATCAAATAATCGACGTAAAAAACACCGCGCTTTGGTTTTTTTACGTCGGTTAATTTATAAATGACATAAAAAACGAGCACGCACGATTTGTAACGTCAGTTATTAAAATAACCAACGTTAAAAAGTTACTCACCGCATTTTTAACGTCGATTATAAAATAACCTACGTAAAAAATCATGTTTCGCATATTATTAGGTCGGTTATATATAACCGATGTAAAAAAATTGTGACGTAAATAACGTTTTCTGCACTACTGTGTCCACTAGAAGTACTGCTTCGGTTTGTCCACCATTTCTTTGAATCCGATCGAGGTCCCTTTTTATATAAGATTTAGGATGGAGTTGGCCATCTACCCACAAATTGTTAAAGCATTGTGAGCCATTCACCATGATTTATAGACGAATTATTAGACATGACTTTTCCAGGCCACCAATCACTATTCCACCAACCATACTTTGACCAGTTTAAGGGAGGCCTTAATCAACTCATTTCTCCATGAAATTTTACTTGAAGCTTCCTAGTCAGGTAGGATTTCTGACCCATCTATAAGCACCCCATTTGGTGGTCAGTAGCCCGAGATATGATTCATTGAATGAGTAATGGTGTATTCTGCCGGCCAGGTTATGTGTTCACATTGAAAGATTTTGTTTGGCCCCTTAGTGTTTGAATTGGCTTGGGGTCCAGGAGACTTATTTGTATCCCACAACTCATGTCATCCAAAAAAACAAATTAGGTAAATTGGATTAAGTTCTTAGGATTTTTTCTCAAAATACAGAGACAACCTAAAACTGCTTAATGCCCAGAATTAACCACTTTTGACATTTAACATCAAAACTCACCAAAAGTCATAAAATGATGCAAATATGATCAAATTGATTAATTGGAATGGAATATATCATTATAAATCATATGTATAAATATGAAAATATGGTCTCTATCAATTCCCCCACACCCATCACTTAGAATCCTGGACAATTAAACATCGATATTAAATCAAAACAAATTTAAACACATATCCATGAGATCTAAAAATTTAACACCAAGAAAAATAAATATATCATGCCTCAATAAGAAATATTATTCTATGTTCTCAATTGAGTTTATTAAATATATTTCTTCTTCATTTATTCTCCCATTTAAACAAAACACTTACCTAACATGCATTTTTTCATCATTACACAAATTTCAATTTTCAACAATGTCTTTCTCATCCAATACACATGCAAGGGTCACCATAGGCTTGATAAATTCCTAAATATCCACTTGATATGATTCAATAACATATTTTTGTTATGAGGAATTTATAAAGGTTGTTATGTGGCTTTAGGGTGGTATGATTTATAAGTGATAAATTCTGAGGCTAAATAAAGAGTGCTTGGCTCTTTTTGAAGCAAAATTTCATTATTCTAATTTTTTTACATATCTATGGTCTCCACATTACTGCCCTTAATAGTAAATTAGCTCTTTTAGCATGATTTTTTTTGAAATTTTACACCAGTCATCATATCATCAGTAACCATTTCAATCATCTCAAACATGATTTTTCATGAAATCTCTAGAAATGGCACCATTTTCTTTCTCCATTGGAAGCTCCAGAAAGGAACAGCTTCTCATACATAAATGCTCCAGAAAAGTCACAGCTTCAAAAATAAATGATTTTATTTTCAGGAGTATATTCTTCTCTTTAACATTTTATTTTCCCCCCAAAGTATTACCAAATGAGGCAGCACAGTACAAGACAACTTCCCCCACACTTATGTTCAACTTGATTATGCAATTTTACTTCAAAAGAAGGTTGGATAGAGAAAATTGGTTTATAATGTGGCTAACCTAACACGTTTTTCATGGCTTATTTGGGATACAATGATTAAATATACAAGGTGGGCCAATATAAAATGAATTATTTCGAAAAGGGGGCTTTAATACCAAAGAAACACCTCAATAAGTTAAAACACATGTACATCAAACCCCCAAGTTTTGACCGAAATAAATCAAATTCTAGTTAAATCAAGAATGGTATGGTTCTATCAATAAATTAGGTAAAAGAAATGATTATGAAAACTAGGTTTAGACGTCTCACAAGAAAGTGATTTAAAATATAAAGATAGTGAAATTTGGCATGGGATTGAAAAATCCAAGTACATTTCATAAAGTTTATAAATATTTAAACATGAAACAAAGTCATTTTAAGAATTAATTTAAGCATAGTTTCATGGTATATATTATTTCACACATTGACATGGGTTTCAAAATATGTGATGATAATCATTTCAGCACCAAAGTTTCAAAAACAGACAAAAAATTGAAAAACATACAATTTTATTTGAAAAAATGAAAATCAATCAATTAAAATGACAAAACTATAAAAGTTCCCTCCCACAAACATAAATGATGCAATGTATTCGTGCATGCAAAATGATTTAACATGTAATATTTTTTGAAATTTATTCACAGCAATAATGAAATTGATAAGGATAGGTACAACCTAACTTTATTTTAAGTGCAACGTCGAGTTATGCTCTTAAATGTTTCACACATAAAACCCAAAAAAAATTATATAATGAAACATAATAAATTTCTTGAAAGAAAAGAAAAAAAATAGAATGAGACTAAAAGGATAGACCATGTTTTGATCCCCCAAGTGGGCCCTGGGTTTTGACAGCCTCCAGATGGGCAGTTTCAATTGGTTATCCCAAATCCAATGGTGGGTGATTTTTCTTTAATATGAACCACCAGATCTTCTTCCATCCATCTTGAACTCCTTACTTTTTGGTGAGGACTACATGGATATAGTACACCAAATCCACCTATATCAAAATGATATTAAACTTATATGGTGATGGTAGGACAAATAATGAGTCCTCCTCTTTCTTGGTTTGCACTTTCACAACTTCTTCTTCATTCTCCGTCAGTTTCTCAATGTATTTTGTATCAAAATAATAATAAATAGGAGAATCAGTAAGTAATTAAACTTAAACAAAATTATGGAATGAAGAATCAAAATCAATTTCTTCCCTTTCAAAGTATGCATCATGTGTATATATTTCCTCATGGAAATCCTGTTTTGTCTCCTCTTGAAATTCATCTAATAAGTATTCATCTAGTTCAAGGAGCTCCATATGTTATTCTTCAGGTGTATCTTCTTCTTTTTCCTCATCCACCTAGGAAATACATTTGTTTCCCAAATATGAAAATTTCAAGCAAGAGAATGTGATACTCAATTCATATTCTATATAATCATAATTAAAATAGTTAAGAAAAATATTATCTACCTTATGTTTATTGGATTCTATATCTTCATCAGTATGAGGTTTCTATTGTAGTTGAATTTCACAAGATAGAGGTAGGTAGTCAGGCTCCTCCATCATTTCTTCAAATTCTACTGCTTTGGTGGTGTCTTCCTTCAATGGTTCTGGATCTTCTACTTTGTAAGGAATATGTTGATCAAGTAGTTCTTCAAATTTATTCCAGAATCTATCTAGATCATTCTGATCTCACACATGAATCTCAGTAGGTAGTTCTTCCTTCTTATCCTCCATTTGTTGATTCATAGGTTCTGGTTTTTCTATCATTACACTGACATATTCAAATGCAACTTATACTTTGTTCTCTAGTTTTTCTATGTCATTTCGAAGTTATTTAATCTGAACAATATCAAAACCATCCTCATCTAAATGTTCAAAATGTGGGTAGTTGTTACATGAATTAATAAAATAATCATTTGAAAACATCATGTAAAAATATTTTTTATATGTTTTTTTGAAAATTGTTAAATATTTATAATGAAATTGTGGCACTACCTCCTAGTAAACGGTGCAATTTTTTGACATGTGACTGTCATGGGGTGTGGAAAAAACAATTATTTAATAAGTTAAAATATAGTATATAGGTTAACCTAGGTTGTCTCGAGAGTGGAGCGCACAAAAAACAAGTTTGTTTCTTTAAATATGAGAAATAAATTGGGTTGTTTTTGAATTGGTTTGGTTTTGAAAAAAAGTGTTGAAACAAATGAAAGAAATAAAGTAAAAATAATGGAAGAACTAGGTAATGAAATTCATAGAAAATAGTGATATGAATTGAGTGATCAGGATAGGGTTGGTTTTCCAATTTCAATGTTATCATAGTTTTAATTTATTCATTACTCTATTATTAAATCGATTAAAATGAGATTTCACAATAGCTTCCTCTAACGTATTTGTTTAATGATGTTGGTCAGATTAAACCTTACCAAGATCGTGGTTTGGTCTAATATCCTTCATTTCATGAAATAGTTTTAGAGAATTCCCCCAATTGACTAAGGCAATTCTTAATCGGGTCTTGTTTATCCTAAACAATCTTAAAGACTTAGTACAAATCTCACACGTACTAACGATCACCAAGTACTTCACCACTATGTTAAGATATATTCCATCATATATATACCAGAACCTTGTGAGGGATATAATTTTCATTAAACAAAGAAATAATATAAACAGAATATAAAATCAAATACTATCCCACAAGATAATATAAGTTGTTTTTACAATTGAAACCAACATCATAATAGAGAAAACATTTTATAACATTAAGTGCATGAACTCAATCATTAAAAAATGAAAAAACTAACCTTCCCCAATAACTCATAATATTTAGCCCACCATGGTAAGGGTAATTTAGAATAAGGGTGAAGAATAATACATTACAAAACTAAAAGAAAGGAAAGAGGGAAAAAGAGGAACATGAATATTTCCTTTAGAATCTGTCCACCAGAAGTGCTGCTTCAGTTTTTCCACAATATCTCTGAATAAAGTTGAGTTCCATTCTTATTAGAGGTAAAGAATGGAGTTTTCCATCTACCCATGATGTTTGAAAGAATTGTGAGTCATGATCAATGAGATATAGCTGAATTATTAGACATGACTTTTCCTGGTCGCCAATCACTATTCCACCAACCATAATTTGACAGGTTTAAGGGCGGCCTTAATCAACTCATTACTCCATGAAATTTAATTTGAATCATTCTCATCATGTTTTATTTTTTACACATCTAGAAGAACCCCATTTGGTGGTATGTATCCCGGGATATGAGTCATTGAATGAGTCTTGATTTATTCTGCCTGCTAGATTATGTGTTTACATGGACCGATTTTGTTTGGCCTCTTAGAGTTCGAATTGGCTCGGGGTCCAGAAGACATATTTGTAGCCCACAACTCCATTCATCCTAAAAAAATATTCAGGTGAAATGGATTAAAATTTTAGGAGTTATGATTGAAATATAGAAACAACCTACAACTTTTTAATGTCCAGAATTAACCACTTTTCACATTTAACCTCAAAACTCACCAAAAGTCCTAAAATGTTGGAAAAAAGATCAAATTGATTAATGGGAATGGATTAAATCATTTCAAAACATATGTATAAATATCAAAATATGATCTCTATCAATTCCCCCACACTTACCACTTGGACTCCTGGAAAAGTAAACATCGATATTAAATCAAAATGAATTTAAAACACATATCCATGAGATCTAACAATTTAACACCAATAAACAAAAGATGTCACACCTCATCAACAACCTTTATTACATGTTCTAAATTCATTTTATTAAATATATTTTCACTTAATTTATTCTCCAATGCATACAAAAAACTCACCTAACATTCATTTTTTCTCATTACGTAAATATCAATTTTCAACCATGTCTTTCTCATCCAATACACATGAAAGGGTCACCATAGGATTGATAAATTCCTAAATCTCCACCCGATATGAGTCAAGGAAATATTTTTATCATGAAGACTTTATAAAGGTTGTTCTAGGGCTTTAGGATAGTATGATTGAGATGTGATTAATTCTGAGGCTGAATAAAGAGAGTTTGGATCTTTTTGAAGGAAAATTGTAATTTTATAATTTTTTACTTAAGTATGGTCCCCTCATTACTCCCCTTAGTAGTAAACCATCTCTATTAGCATGAAAAATATGTGAAATGTTACACTATTAATCATTTCATCAGTAACCATTTTAATCATCTCAAAAATGATTTTTCTTGAATGAT
Source organism: Viscum album (assembly GCA_963277665.1). Taxonomy (NCBI): domain Eukaryota; kingdom Viridiplantae; phylum Streptophyta; class Magnoliopsida; order Santalales; family Viscaceae; genus Viscum; species Viscum album. Next base: position 348,239,818 of record OY728141.1, read on the forward strand.
CTAGGAAAGGCACAACTTTCTTTCCCCATTGGAAGCTCCAGAAAGGCACAACTTCTCATACATAAAAGCTTCAGAAAAGGAAAAGCTTCCAACAAAATGATTTTTTTGGAAATATATTCTTCTCTTCAACATTTTATTTTCATCCAAAAGTATCAACAAATGATGCAGAACTATAAAAGACAACCTCCCCCACACTTATGTTCAATTAGATTATGCAATTTCACTTCAATTGTAGGTTGGATAGAGAAATGTGGCTTATAATGTGTCTAACCAAACAGTTTGTTCTTGGATTATATGGGATACAAGGATTAAATGTACAAGGTGGGATACTATAAAAAGGTTTATTTTGAAAGTAGGGTTTTAGTACCAAAGAAATGCCTCAATCATTTAAAACACATGTACCTCAAACCCTCAAATTTTGACAGAAATAAATCAAATTCTAGTTAAATCAAGCATTGTATGGTTCTATAAAGAAATGAGGTGAAAGAAATGATTATGAAAACTAGGTTTAGAAGCCTCACAAGAATGTGATTTCAAAAATAAAGACAGTGAATTGTGGCATGAGATTAAAAAATCAGAGTACATTTCATGAAATTTTCAAATATTTGAACTTGAAACAATGTCATTTTCAGCATTCAATTAAGATTAGTTTCATGGGAAAAATTTATTAACATATTGAAATGGGTTTCGAAACACGCGCTGATAATCATTTCGGTGGAAAATTTTTAAAAACACACAAAAAATTGAAAAACACACAATTGTTTTTGAAAAATAGAAAATCAAACAATTAAAATGAATAAAATATAAAGGTTGTCTCCCCCAAACCTAAATTATAAATGTCTATGTGCATTAAAATTGATTTAAAATGTGATAATTTCTTAAATTTAATCACACAAACAAAGAAAGATATAAAGAGAGGAACAACTTAACTTTATTTTCAGTGAAACGTTGTGTTTTTCTCTTAAATAATTCACACATAAAACCCTACAAACAATGTTATACAATAAAACATAATAAATTTACTAAATGAAAATAAAATAGAAATAGAATGAGACTAAAAGGATAGATCTTGGTTTGATCCCCCACGTGGGCCCAGGGATTTGACTGCCTCCAGATGGGCAGTTTCAATTGCTTATCCCCAATCCGATGGTGGGTGACGTTTCTTTAATATGAACCACATTAACTTATTCCTTCCATCTTGAACATATTCCTTTTTTAAGACTACATGGATATATTACACCAAATCCACCACTATGAAAATGATATTCCACTTGTATGGTGGGGGTGGGACAAAGAACAAGTCCTCCTATTACTTGGTTTCCAGTTTCACAACTTCTTCGTCATTATCCTTCAGTTCCATAAGGTATGTTGTACCAAAATAATAATCAATGGGAGAATTAGTAAGTAATTCAATTTGATCACAATTAAGGCATGAAGAATAGATATCAAATTCTTCCATTTCAAATTATGCATCATTTATATATATTTCCTCATGGAAATCCTCTTTTTTCTCTTCTTGAAATTCCTCTAATAAGAATTCATCTATTTTAGGGAGCTCCATATGTGTTTCTTCAGGTGTATCTTTTTCTATATCCATATCCACCAATGAAAATCATTTCATGCCCAAATATGAAAATTTCAAGCAAGGGAAGGTGATACTAAATTCAGATTCTATATTATCAGAATTAAAATAGTTAAGAATATGATTATCTCCCTTGTGTGTGTTGACTTCAATTTCCTCTTCAGAATGAGGTTTCTCTTGTAGTTGAACTTCACAAGATAAGGGTCGGTAGTCAGGCTCCTCCATCTTTTCTTCAAATTCTACTGCTTTGGTGGTGTCTTCCTTCAATGGTTCTAGATCTTCTAATTTCTAAGGATTATGTGGATCAATTAGTTCTTCATAGTTATTCCAGAATTTATCTAGATATTTTTGATCTCTCACATGTATATTAGTTGGTAATTCTTCCTTCTTATCCTCCATGGGTTGATTCATAGGTTATGGTTTTTCTATCATTGCACGAACATATTAAAATTCATGTTATACATTGTTCTCTAGTTTTTCAATGTCATTTTGAAGTTCTTGCATATGAACTATATCATAACCAGCCTTATCTTCTTGTTCAAAATGTAGGTTTTTGTTACATGAATTAAAGAAATAATCATTTGAAAACATCATTTAAAAATATGTTTTTATGTTTTTTTGAAAAGTGTTTAATATTTATAATGAAATTGTGGCACTAACTCCCCAGAAAAGGCTTAATTTTTTGACATATTCCTGCCATGGGGTGTAGAAAAACAATTATTTACTAAGTTAAAATATAGTATAGTGGCTAAATTAGGTTTTCTTCAAAGAGGAGTGCACAACAATCATGTTTTTCACATTAAATGTGAGAAATAAGTGGGGTTGTTTTTGAATTGGTTCGGTTTTGAAAGAAATGTGTTGAAACAACAGAAATAAATTATGTAAAAATATTGGAAGATATTGGTAATTAAATTGATAGAAAATAGTGATATTAATTGAGTGATCATGTTAGGGTTTGTTTTCCAATTTCCATGTTACCATAGTTCTAATTTATTCATTCCTATTTTATTAAATCGATTTAAATGAGATATCACAATCGCTTCCTCTCAATTATTTCTTTAATGATATTGGGGAGGTTAAACCTTACCAAGTTCTTGGTTTTATCTAATATCTTTCCTTTTGTGAAATAGTTTTAGCGAATATTCTTAATTTATTAAGGCAATTCTCAATCGGGTCTTGTTTATCCCAAACAATCTTGAATACTCTATACAAATGTCACACGTACTGACAATCACCAAGTACTTCACTACTATGTTATGATATATTCCATAATATATAAACCATAACCTAGTGAGGGATATAATTGTTATTAAACAAAGAAATAATAACAACATAATAGAAAATCAAATTCAATCACACAAGAGAATATAAGCTATTTTTACAATTGAAACCTACTTCATAATAGAGAAAAAAAATTATAATTTTAAGCCCATGAACTCAAACACTAAAAAATGATAAAACTATCCTTCCCCAATCACTCATAATATTTACCCCAACATTTTAAGGGTAACTTAGAAGAAGGGGGAAGAATAATAAATTACAAAACTAAAATAAAGAAACGATGGAAAAAGTAGAACATGAATATTTCCTCCAGAATCTTTCCACCAGTAGTGCTTCTTTGGTTCATCCACCATCAAATCGAATCAGGTCAAGGTCCCTTGTTATAGTATGTGAGGAATGGAGTTGGCCATCTACCCACAATTTTTGAAAGCATTTTTAGCCGTTTGCATTGAGTCATAGCCGAATTATTAGACATGATTTTTCCTGGCTGCCAATCAGAATTCCACCAACGATAATTTAACCGGTTTAATGGCGGCCTTAAACTTCTCATTTAACTATGAAATTTAATTTGAAGCTTCCTTGTCATGTTGGATTTCGGAACCAGCTGGAAGCACCCCATTTGGTGGTAGGTATCCTGAGATATGAGTCATTGAATGATTCATGGTGTATTCATCCGGCCAGATTATGTGTTCACAATGACCGATTTTTTTGGCCTCTAAGAGTTAGAATTGGCTCAGGGTCCAGAAGACTTATTTGTATCCCAAAACTCCTATCATCCAAAAAAACAAATCAGTTGAATTGGATTGAAATTTTAGGAGTGATGCTTGAAATATAGAGACAACCTATAACTATTTAATGCCCCGAGTTAACCACTTTTCACATTTAACCTCAAAACTCACCAAAAGTCATTAAGTGATGCAAAAAAGATCAATTTGATTAATAGGAAGGGATTAAATCATTTAAAAAAATATGTATAAATATGAAAATATGATTTCTATCAATTCTCGCACACTTATCACTTGGTCTCTAGGACAATTAAACATCGATATTAAATCAATGTAAATTTAAAACACATATCCATGAGATCTAACAATTAAAAACCAAGAAACAATATATATCATTCCTCATCAACAACAGTTATTCCAAGTTCTCAATTTAGTTTATTAAATATATTTCCCCTTCATTTTTTCTCCCACGCTTTAAAAACACTTACCTATCTTTCATTTTTCCTCATTATGAAAATATCAATTTTCAATAATGTCTTTCTCATCCAATACTCATGCAAGGGTCACAATAGGCTTGATAAATTCCTATATCTCCACCCGATATGAGTCAAAGAAATATTTTTATCATGAGGATTTTATAAAGTTGTTCTGTGGATTTAGGTTGGTAGGATTTAGATGTGATACATTTTGAGGCTGAATAAAGAGTTCTTGGTTCTTTTTGAATAAAAATTGCATTATTCTAATTTTTACTTAAGTATAGTCTCCTCATTAATCCCCTTAGTAGTAAATCAGCTCATTTAGCATGAAAATTCAGTGAAATTTTACACCATTAATCATTTAATCATTAACTATTTCCATCATCTCAAACATGATTTTTCTTGAATACTCCGGAAAAGTCACAACTTTCTTTCTCCATTGGAAGCTCCAGAAAGGCACAACTTCACAAACGTGAAAGCTCCAAAAAAGGAGCAGCTTCCAACAAAATGATTTTTTTTTCAACAGTAAATTCTTTTCTTCAACATTTTATTTTCTCCCAAAAGTATCACCAAATAGGGCAGTACAATACAAGATATCTTCCCCCACACTTAAGTTCAACTAGATTATGAAATTTCTTTTCAAGAGTAGGATGGAGTGTGAAAATTGGCTTATAATGGGGCTAAGCTAATAGGATATTCATGGATTCTATGGGATACAAGGATTAAATGTACAAGGTGGGCCATTATAAAAATGATTATTTAGAAAGGGGGCTTTAATACCATAGAAACTCCTCAATAATTTAAAACACATATACATCAACCCTCATGTTTTGATAGAAATAAATCAAATTATAGTTAAATCATGCATGGTATGGTTCTATCAATAAATGAGGTGAAATAAAAGATTATGAAAAATATGTTTAGAAACCCCAAAAGAATTTTATTTCAAATATAAAGATTGTGAATTGTGGCATGAGATTAAAAAATCAGACTACATTTCATGAAATTTCTAGATATTTGAAGCTGAAAAAAGTCATTTTCAGCATTCATTTAATCTTTGCTTCATGGGATAATTTTTTTCACACATTGAAATGGTTTCAAAATACGTGATGATAATCATTTTAGTGCAAAAGATTAAAAAACACACAAAAATTTGAAAAAAAACACAATTTTTTTTTGAAAAACAGAGTATCATACAACTAAAATGACTAAACTATAATGGTTCCCACCCCCACACTTATATGATTCAATGGATCAGTGCATGAAAATTTATTTAACATGTAAGAATTTTTTAAATTTAACCACAACAATAAAGAATGTGATATAGATAGGTACAAACTAACTTTATTTTTAGTGCAACATCGAGTTAAATCCTAAATGTTTCACACATCAATCCCTAAAAATGGTATATAATAAAACATAATAATTTTACTGAAAGAAAAGAATATATAAACTGAGAGAGACTAATATGATAGATCTTGGTTTGATCCCCCAAGAGGCCCCTGGGATTTGAATGCCTCTAGATGGGTAGTTTCAATTGGTCATCTCCTATCCGGTGGTGTGTGAAGTTTCTTTAATATGAACTACCATAACTTATTCCCTCTATCTTAAAAATCTTACTTTTTAGGACTACATGGATATAGTATACCAAATGCACCCTATAAAAATGATATTAAACTTTTATGGTGAGGGTAGGACAAAGAATGGGTCCTCCTCTATCTTGGTTTCCACTTTCACAACTTCTTATTCATTCTACTTCAGTTCCATAAGGTATGTTGTATCAAAATAATAATCAATGGGAGAATCAGTTAGTAAATAATTTCCAAACAAAATTAATTCATGAAGAATAAAAATCAAATTATTCCCTTTAAAAGTATGCATCATGTGTATCTATTTACTCAAGGAAATACTCTTTTCTCTCCCCTTGAAATTCCTTTAATAATAATTCATCTAGTTTTTAGAGTTCCATATGTTTTTCTTCAAGTGCATCTTCTTCTTTTTCCTCATTTACCTAGGAAAAACATTTGTTCCCCAAATATAAAAATTTCAAGCAAGGGAAGGTGATACTCAATTAAGATTCTATATAATCAGAATTAAAATAGTTAAGAAAAATATTATCTCACTTATGTTTATTGACTTAAATTTCTTCTTTAGTATGAGGTTTTTCTTGTAGTTCAATTCCACAAGATAGAGGTAGGTAGTCAGGCTCCTCCATCTTTTCCTCAAATTCTACTACTTTGGTGGTGTCTTATTTTAATAGTTCGGGATATTCTACTTTATATGGAATATGTGGATCAATTAGTTCTTCACAGTTATTCCAGAATCCATCTAGATCTTTTTTATCTCTCACATTTATCTCAGTAGGTAATTCTTCCTTCTTATCCTCCACATATTGATTCATAGGTTATGGTTTTTCCATCATTGCACGAACATTTTTAAATTCCACTTCTACTTTGTCCTCTAGTTTTTTTATGTCATTTTGATGTACTTGAATTTGAACTATATCATAACGAGCCTCATCTACTTGTTCAAAATGTTGGTATTTGTTACATGAATTAATGAAATAATCAATTGAAAATATCATGTAAAAATATTTTATATATATTTTTTTTTTGAAAAATGTTAAATATTTATAATGTAATTGTGGAACTACATCCCTGGAAACGGCACAAAGTTTTGAGTTCTGCCTATCGTGGTGTGTGGAAGAAACAATTATTTAATAAGTTAAAATATAATATAGAGGTTAATATAGGTTTTCTCTTGAGGGGAGCGCACAATAATCATGTTTGTCACATTAAATATGAGAAATAAGTGGGGTTGTTTTTGAATTATATTGGTTTTGGAAAAAAAAGTGTTGAAACAAATGAAAGAAATAGAGTAAAAATACTGGAAGAAATTGGTAAAGATATTGATAGAAAATAGTTATATGAAATGATTTATCAGGTTAGGTTTGGTTTTCCAATTGTAATGTTATCATATTTCTATTTTATTCATTCCTCTTTTATTAAATTGATTAAAATGAGATTTCGCAATCGCTTCCTCTCACTTATATGTTTAATGATGTTGGTGAGATTAAACCATATCAAGAACTTGGTTTGGTCTAATCTCCTTAATTTTGTGAAAGAGTTGAAGAAAATAACATAAATTGTCTAAGGAAATTCCTAATCGGGTCTTGTTTATCCCAACCAATCGTAAAGGCTCAGTACAAATCTCACACATATTGACGATCGCCAAGTAAATCACCACTATGTTATGATATATTTCATCATATGTAGACCAGAACCTAGTGAGGGATATAATTTTAATTATAAAAATCAATAATAACCAAATAATATAAAATCAAATACAATTGCACAAGATAATATAAGTTATTTTTACAATTGAATCCAACTTCAAAATAGAGAAAACATTTTATAACATTAAGTTCATTAACTAAAACATTAAAAAATGAAAAAACTAACCTTCCCTAATCACTCATAATATTTTCCCCACCATGTTAAGGTTAATTGAGAAGAAGGGGGAAGATCAATAAATTACAAAACTAAAATAAATGAAAGAGGGAAAAATAAGAACATGAACATTTCCTCCAGAATCTGTCCACCAGAAGTGCTGCTTCAGTTCGTCCACCATATCTTTGAATATGGTCAAGGTACATTCTTATGGGAGGTGGGTAATGGAGTTGGACATTGACCCACAAATTTTGAAATCATTGTGAGTCATGAGAAATGAGTTATAGCAAAATTATTAGACATGACTTTTCCTGGTCACCAATCACTATTCCACCGACCATATTTTGATAGGTTTAAGGGTAGCTTTAATCAACTCATTTCTCCATGAAATTTAATTTGAATAATTATCCTCAAGTTGGATTTATGGCCCATCAATAAGCACCCCATTTGGTGGTCTGTAGCCTGAGATATGAGTCATTGAATGAGTCATGATGTATTCTGTCGGCTAGATTATTTGTTCACATTAACCGATTTTGTTTGACCTCTTAGAGTTTGAATTGGCTCGGGGTCGAGAAGATTTTTTTGTAGCCCACAACTCCTGTCAACCAAAAAAAATAATTTGGTGAATTGGATTAAAATTTTAGGGGTTACGATCGAAATATAGAAACAACCTATAACATTTTAATGTCCAGAATTAACCACTTTTAACATTTAACCTAAAAACTCACCAAAATTCATAAAATGATGAAAATAAGATCAAATTAATTAATTGGAAGGGATTAAAACATTTAAAAACATATATATAAATATGAAAATATGATCTCTATCAATTCCCCCACACTTATCTCTTGGACTCCTAATCAAGTTAACATCGATATTAAATCAAATTAAATTTAAAACACATATCCATGAGATCTAACAATTTAACACCAAGAGAAAAAAGATATCTTGCCTCATCAACAACATTTATTCCAATTTCTAAATTCAGTTTATTAAATATATTTTCTCTTCATTTATTTTCCCAGGAATACAAAACACTTACCAAACATGCATTTTTATTCTCTTTATGCAAAAATCAATTTTCAACAATGTCTTTCTCATCTAATACACATGCATGGGTCACCATAGGCTTGATAAATTCCTACATCTCCACCAGATATGAGTCAAGGACATATTTTTATCATGAGGACTTTATAAAGTTTGTTCTATGGCTTTAGGTTGGTAGGATTTTGAGGTGATAAATTATAAGTCTGAATAAAGAGTTCTTGGATCTTTTTGAAGAAAAATTTCATTATTTTAATTTTTTAATTATATATGGTCTCCTCATTACTCCCCTTAGTAGTAAATCAGCTCTATTAGCATGAAAAATCAGTGAGAATTTACACAATTCATCATTTCATTAGTAAATGTTTCCACCATCTCAAACATGGTTTTTCTTGAATGCTCTGGAAAAGGCACAACTTTATTTGTCCATTGGAAGCTCCAGAAAGGCACAACTTCTCATATGTGAAATCTCCAGAAAAGGAATAGCTTCCAAAAGATTGATTTTATTCAAAAATATATACTTCTATTCAAAATTTTATTTTCCACCCAATGTAACACCAAATGAGGCATCACAATACAAAAAATCTTCCCCCACACTTAAGTTCAACTAGATTATGAAATTTCACTTCAAGAGGAGATTGGATAGAGAAAATTGGATTATAATGGGACTAACCTAACAGGTTGTTCATGGATTCTATGGGATACAAGGATTAAATTTATAAGGTGGGCCATTATAAAAACGATTATTTTGAAAGTGGGATTTAATACCAAAGAAACGCCTCAATCATTTTAAACACATGTACCTCAACTCTCATGTTTTGACAGAAATAAATCAAATTCTATTTAAATCAAGCATGCTATGGTACTATCAAGAAATCCAATGAATGAAATGATTATGAAAACTAGGTTTAGAAGCCTCACAAGAATGTGATTTCAAATATAAATATTGTGAATTATGGAATGATATTAAAAAATCAGAGTACATTTCATTATATTTCTAGATATTTGATCTTGAAACAAATCCATTTTCGGTATTAATTAAGCGTAGTTTCATCGGATAAAATGTTTCACACATTGACATGGGTTTCAAAATATGTGATGATAATCATTTTAGTGCAAAAGTTTCAAAAACACACAAAAATTTGGAAAACACACAATTTTTTATTGAAAAAAAGAAAATCAGACAACTAAAATGACTAAACTATATTGTTTCGCACCCCAACACCTAAATGATGCAATGTCTCAGTGCATGAAAATTTATTTAACATTTAAGAATTTTTAAAATTTAATCATAGCAATAAAGAATGTGATAAAGAGAGGTACAACCTAAATTTATTTTTAGTGCAACGTTGAATTCAGATCCTAAATGTTTCACACATTAAACCCTACAAAAAAGGTATATAATAAAACATAAAACTTTTATTGAACGAAATGAAAATAGAAATTGGATGAGACTAAAATAATAGATCTTGTTTTGATCCCCCAAGTGGCCCCTAGGTTTTGAAAGCCTCGAGATGGGTAGTTTCAATTTGTCATCGTCAATTCGATGGTGGGTGAAGTTTGTTTAATATGAACTACTAGATATTCTTCCCTGCATCTTGAACATATTCCTTTTTTTAGGACTACACGGATATAGTACAACAAATCCACCCCTATTAAAATGATATTAGTCTTGTATGGTGGGGGTTGGAGAAAGAATGATTCCTCCCCTTTCTTGGTTTCCACTTTCACAACTTCTTCTTCATTATCCTTCAGTTCCATAAGGTATGTTGTATAAAAATAATATTCAATGGGAGAATAGTTAAGTAATTCAATTTGAACAAAATTATGGCAAGAAGAATAAAAATGAAATTGTTCCCTTTCAAAGTATAAATCATGTGTATTTATTTCCTCAAGGAAATCCCCTTTTGTCTCCCCTTTAAATTCCTCTAATAAGCATTCATCTAGTTTAGGGAGCTCCATATGTTTTTCTTCAAGTGCATCTTCATTTTTTCCTCATCTACCAAGGAATTACATTTGTTGACCAAATATGAAAATTTCAATCAAGGGGAGGTGATACTCAATTCAGATTCTATATAATCAGAGTTAAAATAGTTAACAAAAATATTATCTAACTTCTGTGTATTGACTTCAATTGATTCTTTAGTATGAGGTTTTTCTTGAAGTTGAATTCCACAAGATAGAGGTATGTAGTCAGGATCCTCCATCTTTTCATCAAATTCTACTGCTTTAGTGGTGTCTTCCTTCATTCATTATGGATCTTCTAAGGAATATGTGGATCAAGTAGTTCTTCACAGTTATTCTAGAATCCACCTAGATCCTTTTGATCTCTCACTTGTATCTTAGTAGGTAATTATTCCTTCTTATCTCCACAAGTTGATTCATAGTTTCTGGTTTTTCAATCATTGCACGAACATATTCAAATGCATGTTCTACTTTGTTCTCAATTTTTTCTATGTCAGTTTCAATTTCTTGTATATAAAATATATCATAACCAGACTCAACTACTTGTTCAAAATGTGGGTAGTGGTTACATGAAATAATGAAATAATCATGTTAAAACATCATGTAAAAATACATTTTTATGTTTTTATGAAAAGTGTTAAATATTTATAATGAAATTTTGGCACTACCTCCCCAAAAATGGTGTCGGGTTTTGACACATTCCTTTCATGTGTTGTGGAAGAAACAAGTATTTACTAAGTTAAAATATAGTATAGAGGCTAACCTAGGTTGTCTCCAGAGAGTAGCGCACAACAATCCAGTTTGTCACTTTAAATATGAGAAATAAGTGGGGTTATTTTTGAATTGGTTTGGTTTTGAAAACAAATTGTTGAAACAAAAGAAAGAAATAAAGTAAAAATATTGGAAGAAATTTGTAAGGAAATTTATAGAAAATAGTTGTATGAATTTAGTGACAAGGTTTGGGTTTGTTTTCCAATTTCAATGTTATCATAGTTCTAACTTATTCATTCCTCTTTTATTAAATCGATTAAAATGAGATTTCACCATAGCTTCCTCTCACTTATCAATTTAATGATGTTGGTGAGATTATAACATACCAATATATTGGTTTGGTCTAATCTCTTTCTTTTTGTGAATGATTTGTAGTGAATACCCCCAATTTATTAAGGCAATTCCCAACCGGTTCTTGTTTATCCCAAACAATCTTGAATACTCAGTACAAATCTCACACGTACTGACGATCGCCAAGTACTTCACCACTATGTTATGATTTTTTCCATCGTATATAGACCAGAAACTAGCGAGGGATATAATTTTAATTAAACAATGAAATAATAACAATAGAATATAAAATCAAATACAATCACAGAAGATAATATAAGTTGATTTTACAATTGAAACAAACTTTATAATAGTGAAAATATTTTATAACTTTAAGCGCATGAACTCAAACATTACAAAATGGAAAACCTAACCTTCCCTAATAACTCATAATATTTACCTAACCATGGTAAGTGTATTTGTCAAGAATGGGGAAGAAGAATAAATTGAAAAACTAAAAGAAAGAAAAGAAGGAAAAATAAGAACATGAACATTTCCTCCAGAATCTGTCCACCAACAGTGCTTTACTGGTTTTTCCAACATCTATTTGAACTAGGTCGAGGTCCCTTCTTATTAGAGGTTTTTAATGGAGTTTTCCATGTACCCATGAAGTTTTAAAGCATTGTAAACCGTGAGAAATGAGTTATAGACGAATTATTAGACATGACTTTTCCTGGCCTCCAATCACTATTCCACCAACCATACTTTGACCAGTTGAAGGGCATCCTTAATAAACTCATTTCTCTATGAAATTTAATGTGAAGCTTCTCTATCAAGTTGAATATTTGAACCAGCAAGAAGAACCCCATTTGGTGGTCAGTTGCCTGAGATATGAGTCATTAAATGGGTCATGGTGTATTATGCCGGCCAGATTATGTGTTCACATTGACCGATTTTTTTTGGCCTTTTAGAGTTCAAATAGGCTCGGGGTCCTGAAGAATTATTTGTATTCCACAACTCCTTTCATCCTAAAAAAACGAATCTGGTGAATTAGATTAAAATTTTTGGAGTTATGCACGAAATATAGAGACAACCTAAAACATTTTAATGTCCACAATTAACCACATTTCACATTTAACCTCAAAACTCACCAAAATTCATAAAATGATGCGAATAAGATCAAATTGATTAATGTGAAGGGATTAAATCATTTAAAAACATATGTATCAATATGAAAATATGATCTCTGTCAGTTACCCCACACTTATCCCTTGACTCCTAGATAAGTAAACATCGATATTAAATCAAAGAAAATTTAAAACACATATCATGAGATCAAAAAATTTAACACCAAGAAACAAAAGATATCATGCCTAATCAACAAACATTATTACAAGTTCTCAATTCAGTTTATTAAATGTATTTCCTCTTTATTTATTCTCCCATGCACACAAAACACATACATAACATGCATATTTTCCTCATTATGCAAATATATATTTTTAACAATGTCTTTCTCATCCAATACTCATAAAAGGGTCACCAAAGGCTTGATAAATTCCTACATCTCCAGTCGATATGAGTCAAGGACATATGTTTATCATCAGGACTTTATAAATATTATTTTGTGGCTTTAGGTTGGTAGGATATAGATGTGATAAATTCTGAGGCTAAATGAAGAGTGCATGGATCTTTTTGAAGAAAAATTGCATTATTCTAATTTTCTACTTTTGTATAGTCTCCTAATTACTCCCCTTAGTAGTAAATCAGCTCTATTAGCATGAAAAATTAGTGAAATTTTACACCATTCATCATTTCATTAGAAACTGTTTCAATCATCTCAAACATGATTTTTATTGAAAACTCTAAAAAAGGAACAACTTTCTTTGTCTATTGGAAGCTCAAGAAAGGCATAGATTCTCATACATGAAAGCTCAAAAAGGCACATGTTCCTAAAAATTGATTTTTTGGAAGTATATTCTTCTCTTCAACATTTTATTTTCCACCCAAAGTATCACCAAATGTGGCAGCACAGTACAAGACATCTTCCTCCGCACTTTAGTTCAACTAGATTATGCAATTTAACTGAATGAGCAAGTTGAATAGAGAAAACTGGCATATAATGTGGATAACATTACAGGCTGTTCATGTATTATATGGGATATAAGGATTAAATTTACAAGGTGTGCCATTATAAAAATGATTATTTTGAAAAGGGGGTTTTAATACCAAAGAAATGCCTCAATCATTTAAAAAACATGTACCTAAAACCCTCATGTTTTGACATAAATAAATAAAATTCTAGTTAAATCAGGAATGTTATGGTTCTATTAAGAAATGAGGTGAAATAAAAGATTATGAAAACTTGGTTTATAAGCCTCACATGAATGTGATTTCAAATATAAAGACAGTGAATTGTGGCATGAGAATAAAAAATCAGTGTACATTTCATGAAATTTCTAAATATTTGAACATGAAACAATGTCATTTTCCTCATTCATTTAAGCTTAGTTTCATGGGATAAATTGTTTCACACATTAACATGGGATTCAAAATATGTGATGATAATCGTTTCGTCTCAAATGTTTCGAAAGCACACAATAAATTGAAAAAGACAGATTTTTTTTTGAAAAACAAAAAATAAAACAATTAAAATGACTAATCTATAATGGTTCCCTCCCACACAAATAAATGATGGAAATTTTTAGTTCATGAAAATTGATTAAAAATGTATGAATTTTTGAAATTTAATCACAACAATAAAGAAAGTTAAAAGGAGAGGTACAACCTAACTTTAATTTCAATGCAACATCGAGTTAAGCTCCTCAGTGTTTCACACATAATAACCTACAAAAAACGGTATATAATAAAACACAATAAATTTATTAAAAGAAAACAAAATATAAATAGAATGAGACTAAAAGGATATATCGTGGTTTGATCCCCCAAGTGGGCCATGGGTTTTGACTGTCTCTAGATGGGTAGTTCTAATTGGTCATCCCCAATCCGATGGTGGGTCAAGTTTCTTTAATATGAACCACCAGAACTTCTTCCCTCCATCTTGAACTTCTTCCTTTTTGTTGAATAATACATGGATATAGTACACCAAATCAACCCCTATGAAAATTATATTAAACTTGTGTGGAAGTTTTAGTGCAAAGAATGAGTCCCCCTCTTTCTGGGTTTCCACAATCACAACGTCATATTAATTCTCCTTCACTTCTTTAAGGTATGTTGTATCAAAATAATAATCAATGGGAGAATCAGTAAATAATTCAATTTGAACAAAATTTAGGCATGGAGAATAAAAATAAAATTCTTCCATTTCAATATATGCATCATGTGTATCTATTTCCTCATGGAAATCCTCCTTTGTATCCTTTTGAAATCCCTCTAATAAGCATCAATCTAGTTTAGGTATCTCCATATGTTTTTCTTGAGGGGTATCTTTTTATTTTTCCTCATCTACCAAGGAAATACATTTGTTTCCAAAATATGAAAATTTTAAGCAAGGGAAGGTGATACTCAATTCTAATTCTATATAATTAGAATTAAAATAGTTAAAAAAATATAATCTCCCTTATGTGTATTGAATTAAATTGCTTCTTCAGTATGAGGTTTTTCTTGTAGTGAAATTTCACAAGATATATGTAGGGTGTTAGGCTCCTCTAACTTTTCTTCAAATTCTACTGCTTTGGTGGTGTCTTTCCTCAACGGTTCTGGATCTTCTACTTTGTAAGTAATATGTGGATCAAGTAGTTCTTCATAGTTATTCCAGAATCCATCTAGATATTTTCGATCAGTCACATGTATCTCAATAGTTAATTTCTCCTTCTTATCCTCTAATGGATGCTTCATGGGTTCAGGTTTTTCCATCAATGCACAGACATATTCAAATTCGGGTTCTACATTATACTATAGTTTTTCTATGTCATTTCTATGTTCTTAAATCTAAACTATATCATAACCATCCTCATATACTTGTTCAAAATTTGGGTAGTTGTTACATGAATTAATGAAATAATTGTTTTAAAACATCATGAAAAAATATTTCTTTTTGAAAAGTGTTAAATATTTATAATGAAATTATGGCACTACCTCCCCATAAAAGTCACCAAGTTTTGACATGTGCCTGTCATGGGGTGTGGAAAAAAATTATTTACTAAGTTAAAATCTAGAATAGAGGTTAACCTAGGTTGTCTTCAGAGATGAGTGCACAACAATCAAGTTTGTTACTTTAAATATGAGAAATAAGTGGGGTTGTTTTTGAATTGGTTTCGTTTTGAAAACAAAGTATTGAAACAAAAGAAAGAAATAATGTAAAAATATTGGGAGAAATTGGTAAAGAAATTGATAGAAAATAGTGATAGGAATTTAGTTATCAGGTTAGGTTTGGTTTTCCAATTACAATGTTATTATAGTTAGAATTTATTCATTCTTCTTTTATTAAATTGATTAAAATGAGATTTCACAATCGCTTCCTCTCACTTATTTTTTTAATGATGTTGGTGAGATTAAACATCACCAAGATCTTTTTTTGGTCTAATATTATTCCTTTTGTGAAAGATTTGAAGAGAATACCCTCAATTGTTTAAGACAATTCCCAATCAGGTCTTGTTTATCCTAAACAATTTGAACACTAAGTACAAATCTCAAACGTACTGACAATCACCAAGTGCTTCACCACTATGTTCTAATCTATTCCATCATATATAGACTATAACCTGGTGAGGGATATAATTTTCTATAAACAAAGAAATAATAACAATTGAATATAAAATCAAATCCAATCACACAAGATAATATAAGCACTTTTAACAATTGAAACCAACTTCACAATAGAGAAAACATTTTATAACTTTAAGCGCCTGAACTCAAACATTAAGAAATGGAAACAATAACCTTCCCCAATCATACATAATATTTACCCAACCATGTTAAGGGTAATTTAGAATAAGGGGTAATAATAATACATTACCAAACTCAAATAAAGAAAAGAGGGAAAAATAAGAACATGAACAGTTCCTCTAAAATAAGTCAACCAGAAGTGATGCTATGGTTCGTCCACCATATCTTCAAATCACGTCGAGGTACCTTGTTATAGGAGGTGCGGAATGGATTTTTCCATCTACCCACAAAGTTTAAAAGCATTGTGAGCTATGTGCAATGAGTTAAAGACGAATTATTATACATGACTTTTCCTGGTCTCCAATCACTATTCAACCAACCATAATTTTACCGGTTGGAGAGAAACATAAATAAACTAATTTCCCCATGAAAATTAATTTGAAGATTCCTCGTCAAGTTGGCTTTCTGACCCAGTTAAAAGCCCCCCATTTGGTGGTCTGTATCCCGAGATATGAGTCATTGAATGAGTCATGGTGTATTATGCCGGCTAGATTATGTGTTCACATTGACCTATTTTCATTGGCCTCTTAGAGTCAAAATTGGCTCGGGAATGTTGACGCTCCTTTCGTCACAGAATCTAAAAACCGGAATAGGGGAATATCTGAGCTCAAAGTGATTCAACCTTTGAAAAAAATATCAAAAATCGACAAAGGCATGAACAAATGATCAAAAGCAACTGCACCGCGCAAGTTATATCACTGTCGCGCAAGTCCACTTGCGCGACGCCCTTATGGTCGCACAAGTGACATGCACGTCCTAATTGATAACTGCCTGGTAACCGCCCGGGGTCTTATTCTGCTTATAAATAGACCCTATGGGCCCCCTATTCGAGAGTATCTTTTTTCCAGAAACTCGGATTGAAGCTCCCGACACCCAAGTCTCTTCTCAAAGCTTCTGGAACACTTCTAAGGTAATTTCTTACCTAGAACGGAAGATCTAAAGAGAGGGAGGAAGGCCTAAGTGTTGAAACTCATCAAAACTTGCGCGCATGAGTGGCCTACCCTTAAGGGAAGTGGTCACACTTGCGCGCCGCCTTACTCCTTCGATAGAACTTGCGCATCCCTTTTCTGGAAGAAACTCAAGAGGATTATAAAGACTTTAATAAAGAGGCGCTCAAGTATTTCAATGCTGGTTGACCATCGCGCAAGTACACCACGTGTCGCGCAGGTATAACGGCGCGATCAATACTTGTGCGCCCCCGTAATACTTGCACGCCTTCCAAGACATGCACGCCCCTTCCTTTTTGGGTGCCTTTCTTGCCCATTCCCCCACTCTTAATCCATTACACCTTTCCTTTTCAAGATTCAGTCTTCAATACACTCTTCAAATCCATTTATGGCATGATTTCTTGATTTGACTTCCTTATTTGAAAGGAATTATGTGGAATATCTCTCAAAACCTAGTGATTTAAATATCCTTATGTCACTAAATATGGAGAGTTCATTCATTCAACCTCATCCTTTAAGATGAGAGAATCCTTAACCTGGGTCTCCTTTTCTGGAATAGTCCCCATTCATAAGTCCTCTAATTTGGGCATCCTTTTCAGGAGTAAGCCCCAAACCTTAATCCTTAACCTGGGTCTCCTTTTCTGGAATAAGTCCCATTCCTAAATCTTGGGCTTCCTTTTTCAGGAATAAGCCCCAAGTCCCTTAAATTCTCTTTAACCAGTCCTAATTTACGTTTGATCTGGGATTCCTTCTCATGAGTAAAACCTAGTTATCAATCCTCTCCTAATTTGGGTTTCCTTTTTAGGAATAAGTCCCATGTTAGAGTATTCAAATCTCCATGAAGCACATATACCTTTATGGACCATGTTCCTGGATTTTCTCCCTAAATTAAATCCTCTGGGCAGTCATACATACATAAGCCCCAAACCATTTCTTATGATTACATCTTTCATGGCTCAATTGTATATTTTATTACCAATACCTCTTGTTTCTCACACTGAGCATGACTCACGTGAGCTTAGAAGGTAAAAGTAATTATGACATCCTGCTTTGAGCCATCAATCATAAACACCATACTCTTCCATTTGAACTACGTTGGTTCTGATTCCTTTTCCAAAAAAAAGGATACATAGGTATCCCATCTATGGGTTTGATCCCAACTTTGAAATAATTCATGTCCTTCTAAATGACAATAAACTTCAAGTGCCCCACTGAGTGGCTTTAAAACCAGCCTGGTCATCATAATGACCAAGATACTTTTATATGAATGTTTTGAAGGTTACCATTGACCAAGAATATCTAAATAGATATTGATGATTCTCTATTGATGAAGAACCTCGAATACATATAAAATATTCTCTAAATTTCTTACTTATTTAATCATTGATCGTCAAAACTAAAGGAAAATCTCATTTTATACATGGTAATGTAATAAGGATTCATGAACATAACTTAAATCTATAAAGAGAGTCCCGGAATAGACTATAATTCCCCTCAAAAAGGTGTGATGAGTCCGACCTCCCATCATCTCGACTAATGCAAATTCCTAAGCCTCATCAGTCCACAAGCTAATGAGAGCCTACCTTTGGAAAGTAGGTCCAAATGGATGTGGAATCATTGGATGTTTCCGATTCTACGAACAAACACGTTAGAAAACGATCAGATCGTTTGAATCTCCCATCCAGGAGGTCATCCCCGAATTCTGAGGGAAACAAAAAATGGTGAACCGGACGTGAATCCTTAACCAAGTTGAAATGATGTTTTACCTATTTGTTAAGCCCCTATTTAAAACTCAATAAGAGGGATAACAAAAACAATCATTGACATGTGTGCTCATCCAAAGATGAAGTGGCTGGATTTTATCTTGATTACGTCTGTTATATCAAACAGGCACTCTTTTCCAAGATCTTCTGTATTTCCATAATGGATGCTCTCAAATTCACATTTGTGAATACTGCTGCTGCAAATACCACTACTGCTATTCCTACTGGATCGTCATCCGCTCTGAGGATGACATCACCTACTCATCATCTTAAACGCTGGGTATCAAATGTGTTGGTTAAGGAGTACCGTCAACACGGTACCATCCCAACTTTGGAGGCTGCCCGAAAGGCCCTTCAAGTGAACAACTCACACAGGTCATCCGGACAACGACTACCAGTGATCAAGAGGCAGACGGTGCTGACTACCGTCTCCAACCGTTTCGGGTCGTTATCCCCGGAACACAATTTCCATTCGCTCCCTTACTCTGAGGAGGTGAATGAGCAGGTCCCTCAGGGACTTAATTGAAAAAAACAGGAGTCCTTCCTGAGGGCTCCCATCAATAATCGCCGCTAGAATCGTGCGGAAGTGCACCCTCAACATGATGAGGGTACCGACTCCAGGAACTCACCTCAGGTTCCTCGAACCCGAGCAGGCAAGACGAACCGCCAGAGACGGAATCCGGTTAACAATGGGAAGGTTTTTATCCTTGCCATCTCTGGAGAAGTCCACCAACCTAACTTGGTGGCGAACAACGATCAGACACACACACATGTTTGTTTTAATTCCGTTGTCCAGCAGACACGTCTGGCAGCATCACGCCAATCCCTCCAGGAAATTCCGGCGGAGTACTATAGGAAGGAGCATACACCTGCTTATACATCATCAATTAGTCAGTAGGCTTGTCTGACTATATATGATGGATCTCGTCAACCGCGTTTGGCGAAGTGTAATCAGCAGGCACATACACCTGCTAGTACTAATCAAGCCTACCAACAGTCTCGCTTGGTAGCGCACGGAGAAGTCAGTCGGAAAGCTCCGACGACAAACATGAGGCAGACTCAACTCTCTTCCTCCACACTTGAGTACTGTCAGGATTCACTGATAGGAAAATGAGGACAGGAGTAGGCACATACACCTACTCCAAGCACGGAATGGAAGTATATCCCCGTTCCAGCGGCTGAAGTCACCAAGCATATTTTGTCAATGGTGAAAGAGAAGAAGAAAATTCCTGCTCATATTCTGTATGCTTTCCAGGATATCGTAACAGCTTTAGCATCATCTCAGGGAAAGACACATAAATCTATCCCTAGCAGTGGAGTGACACATCAAAGATTCACTCCTGAACAGACACACACATCTGTTCCAGTCCAAGAGGGTTTTGGGGCATACTCCCCCATATCATACGGACAACCAAGTCAGGCACATACACCTGATTTGAGTGGATATCGTCAGCCTAACCTGACCATCTTTCCTGATCAGGCACATAAACCTGCTCAGAGTAACCACTTTCATCAACAAGTGGTTTCCAAAGTGAGTAAGAAGGAATCTAAGAAAGGGATCCACCCAACACAGTCAAGAGATCAAAGGCCAATCTGTAACAAGGCCTTGCTCGATGCTGGAGATCTTGAATCCCTCAGACATTTATCTGTTGGAATTCAAGATTCTACTCCCTTTGTTCCCAATAATGGGAACATTAATTCCGAAAGTCTTCAACAGACACATCCTCATGAAGGCTTGCTTCATGAAAATTCGGTCAATCTTGAAGTTTCTTCTTTATATGAGAGCCACAGGAACCCTCTGTGTGGTCAGAAGACCAAGGAGTAAGAGAACTCATCTTTTGTTGTAACCCATTATGGTGGTCCTCCCCATGGTGATGAATTTCACTGCGAAAGTCCTCTCCGCAGTAGTGATTCACATTGCCTGGAAAATACTCCAGTGGACAATGTAGTGCCGAGAAAGCCCTTTTATCTTGAGGCACTTGCAAATGCGAAACCAGTCATATCTGATGCTTTATCGCTTGCAAGTGAAATAATTTCTCAATCAGAAGATAGCCAAGGGTGTAGGTCAATCTCCGAACCACCCCTAAGTCATGCATCTTCTAGTTTGATCAATGATCTCTCTACCAATCTTTTTGAATCTGGTGAAGCAACAAGGAAACACCAACTCTGGTCAAAACAGGTAGAAGAATCTTCATTTAATGATAAAGAGGAAATGCTGAACATGAGGAAAGAACTGGCAAAAAGTAAGGTACCCGTCATGTTTTGGCCTTTGGCTGACTCCCAGTATGATATTCCAAGGATGTTGACGGAAGATGGAGTCTATGATATTCGTCTCAACATATGGAAAACTCTTTGTCAATTAAAGAAGAAGGTATTATCTTATGATGAATATGAAAATCATCTTAATATAATAGAAGGGCTAAAATGTCAGATTGAATTGGCATCTCTATCAGTCTCTCGGTATCCGAAGGCTGAAAAGCAACATAGAACCCTTCAACGTTCATGCCTTGGCGCACTAAGAAAATTGCGTCAGTTAATTGCCAATGCTCCATCTGGTGTTCATATCAGAGGATGGGGTGTTCACGGAGCACTACATTTCACAGTGATTTCCAGTCAGCAAAGCCCGCCGAAAATGGTCTCATGCAATGTTATTTCCCTTGGCCGGCCACAGTCAATAGGCTTTGTTCATAATCAAAAGCTTGCTCAAGAACAGGCTTCAACTAGTTCCTCTCAAAATCAAGCATATAGAGAACAAGTTGTTGAATTTCTCCTACATCAAGCAGGAAAGAATACTGCACAAGCCTCTCGTATGGAGCAAACACATCATTAAATGACAGAAGTTTCGGAAATCATCCAACGATCTGTTAAACCAGGTGATAAAAGTGGATACAGGCTAATGCATCCAGCTAATTTCCAAACTAAGATTCGCATGAACAAGAGAGCTTTTAAGAATGTCTCAGACATAGCATGTCAAGAGCCACCCCAGCTTTTCAGACTAAGGACTTCTTTAACCCAACCCTCAGAGTCAAAAAATGGGATTCGAGGAGTTGAGCGGAAGCAGCAGGAACATCCCCAGTTCTTGGGACTGGGGACTCTTTCAAATCATCAATCCCCTTCTCAGAGAATATCGGTCTTTTCTTGATCGGGGAAGAAGCCCCAAGAGGAACGAAGATCCAAATTATCAAGATATTGCCTCCAAGTTATACCTTATTAAGAAGTTCCTAAAAGATTAAATCAACAAAAGGCAATGTCTCATAAAAGACCTGAAAGAAGACAATATCACAGAAATGTTGATAGAAGGGATGCGATGCATTATACATCAATAAATGTCATCAATTCCGCTGTTGCTAATCCACCAGAGGAGACTCACTTAGGGGACTTAGATGAAGAGCGTCCTGCTCAAGAAAATGTATGCGCTGATACAAATGAAGAAGGTGTGCGTACACGAAGTCGAAGGATTACTCAGAACCTAGGTAATCCACTTCCTTATCTCCAAAAAGTATCCAACAAAGGGAGGGGAAAGAATTAGGTTACATATCCTTCCTCTGGAGAAGGTCAATCACTCTCGTTAGAGAAACGGTTTGCACAACAAGAGGAAGAAATGAAAGAATTAAGAAGGTTGAATGCAGAACTACTTCAGAGTAGTCTTCTTCTTAAGAATGCTGAAGTCCGACAGCCGAAGGAATTTGTTGCAGTTACTGAGATGGATCATAAATATCCTCATTTATCAGTACACCCTCAGAGGTTTAATCCCGTGGGTCAAGCGCAACAACGGTTGGCAGTTCTACCATCAGTTTCAGCACCAACCACCACGTCTATCCAAGCTTCATTCGTTGCACCTACCCAAGACCAAATTCAACCTGATGTTTCTCAAAAGTTAATAACTACTATTGAGTCATTAACAGCTCGGTTAGAAACTATGGAAGTGAAATGGGCGCAAGTTCAACTAGAAAAGAATGTTTACCCTGAATGGGTAGATTCAATTTCTCCTCCATCTAGTTTTGGAAACCTTGTTTTCCCTACATTCAATGGATCAGGCGACCCTGAACAACATTTGACGCATTACGTGTCTTGTTGTGATCCTATGATGGAAACTCCAGAGTAGAAAGAAGTAGTGAAACTAAGATGCTTCGTTCGAACCTTGCAAGGACCAGCTTTTTTCGGGTATACAAGCTTGCAATCCCGGTCAATCATCAGATGTGAGGATCTTCGTCAAAAATTCCTTCTTCAGTTCAGCTCAACTTTTCCAAAGACGACAGTTTTCGATCTTACAAACTACATGCAATGGGAGAATGAAAGAGTCTCTGATTTCATTGCTCGCTGGATGGGATTAATGTATTCCCTGAGTTTAGCACTCCCTCAGGAAGAGCTGTTGCCAATCTGTGTGGAAAATTTGTGTGACGAATTACGCACGCCATTGATCCCTGTGAAATACATATGAGGGTTTCGAGACCTTACTTCAATTGCTCAGCAAATTGAAGATTCCCTTATACAGGCTAAGGTTAAATCTCGTGTAATTCCATCAGCTCCAGGAAGGAGAATGGGTAAAGCAGAAACTGCTACAGTTATGCTTACACAAGCACCTGTACCTATTTCTACTTCAAAACCTTCATCTTCTCGAAGGGCTCCACCTCCTGAACGCCAACAACAATGGTCGTTTCGTCAAAATGGTCAAAGAGATCAACGACAAAAACAATTTGAGGATTTTAAGAGTAAAACATACTCCTTCCGAAATGAGCAAGTTCCTGGTTACTTAATTTCAGCTCTGGAAAATAATTTGGTTCAATTACCAGTGCCCAAGAGGCCAAACAAGGAAGGAGATGATGACCGTCCCAATTGTTGTCCCTTTCATCAAATGTTAGGGAATCCTATAGAGGAGTGTTTTTTCTTCAAAGACCTCCTGAAAAAGATGGTCGACTTGGGACAAGTCAAGTTGAATGGTTCTTCGACTCAGGTAGCATGTGTTACTGCAACAGTTCCAGAGGAGGAAGGTGAATGGCAAGAAGTAAAAAAGCAGAAATGCACATAAATATGATGATTGGATGGTCAGAAAGACAATCAATCGGACTCATGCCATTTTGTGAACACAATTAAAAAAACCAATTCTGTCTTCTGCCATGAATATTTCGGTAAAAACCTATTTGTCAGAGGGAAAGTCCTCAAATAAACGGTTTGATTCAAAGAAGGAAAAAGAATCAGAAGAAGATGAGTATGTGTCAAAGCCTAAATTGTCTTTGACTCTGGAAAACTTTATGCCATCTACTTCAATACAACGGGAACCGCCCAATCAAACGGCACAGCCTAAACAGTCCAGTAAGGCAGAGTCTTTATTAGACGAAGAATTAATCTTCGGTTCTGTTAATATGATTGAATTAACAGATCCGTATTCCAGTCATAATTTCAATTTTGATAAGTCTGAATTCCCTGTATCAGATAAGGGAATCCGAGGATGTTCTAGAGGTTCAGGATACATGGAAATATGTGGATCTTTCCGAATCCACTACTCCAATTCTACCCCTGCTAGCACTGTGTATGCAGCAGAAACTCATGGTAGAGCCCTTTAGCAAGCTCAAAACGAATAAGCATGTTCTTCTGCCAATAGTCAACTCAGTCTTGGCACAGTTATTTTGGAAGACCGATTGAAAATTCCATCTTTTTTATCTCAACAAGTAAATGGATCTAATCGGTCTAATCTTCCAAAACCAAGGATGTTGCCAACTTCTATCCCAATACAAGATGCATTAGCTTCCAAAGCATCTGCTTCCAAAGTACCTGCTAAACCGAATATTCCTGTTGGGAAACGCAGACCTCTAGATCAAAAGTATGATATATTGAAACACTTGGCCCAAGTACCATCCAAGTTATCGATTTTGGATACTTTGAATCTGTCAAAATATCTTCAGGAAGCACTCATCGAAGCTTTGTCAAGTCCTCAGGAATTTGAAGCTGAAATTGATGTAGCTGAAGTCTACCACATAGTAAATAATCCTGAAGAATGTCATGCAGTGATATCTTTTACTGATAAAGATGAATATGATGTTGTGCATGGGCACATAAAACCTTTGTACTTATCTAGAAAAGTCAATGGTGTGGATATCCGAAGAGCTTTCATTGACAATGGCTCAGGAGTCAACCTCATGCCCATCCGTACACTTCGTCGATTGGGCCTCACGGAATCTGATTTATCTCCTTCTACCATGATGTTACAAGGATTTGATAAAAATGAACAAGAACCACTAGGCGAGGTTACAATGAGAACTCATTTTGGAGATCTTGTATCCAATTCGTATTTCATGATTGTTGATCAAGACTCAGCTTTCAACATCTTGTTTGGAAGACCCTGGCTACATCAGCATGCAACTATTCCTTCATCATACCATCAATGTCTCAAATACTGTTTCAATGGTCAAGTTGGAACATTGTATGGTGATAAGACCCCGTTCAAGTCATGTGAGTCTCAACACATTGAGGAAGAATTTTATCACATGAAGGGAAGAGAAAAATCTACAATGAAGGAAATTACCAAAGTTAATGCTCCATATGGTTTGGAGAAAATTCCAATAAATCCATTTACACATGTGAGTACATATTTTGTGTTACCTATCAGTCAAATTGACAAAATAGGCCCAAATAAAAATACTCTTATGGAAAGATCCATAATGTCAATTACGGCAATTGAGCCAGACAACATGGGAGAAATTGGTAACCTACCAAACAGTGATGAAAGCACAAGTGGTGACGTCTTCATTTCATCTACTGAAATCCAAAAAGTCTATAATTCGCCAATCAGGCCTGAAGAAGTTATAGAAACATCCAAGGTGAATAATGATGTCAATTCTCAATCCATCATCTCCTCTTTATTTCCCAAAGAAGTCCCTTTATCATCAATAGGGTCTGAAATAGAATCTTCTTCTTCAAAATGTGCAAATTTTGACATCTCTTCGGATCATGAAAATTTCGTTTTGTCATCTACTATGCAAGTAGAAATGGAAGAAATAGCACATGATGAAGAGGAAGAGGAAGATCTTAGAGATGCTCCTCCAGCATTTGAAGAGGGTATCTCTACCACAGTAGATGAACTCAGAGAAATAAATCTGGGTACAGAGAAAGATCCACGCCCCACTTTAATTAGTGTGGCCATGACCCTTGAAGAGCAAGAAATGTATACTTCTTTTCTAAAGCAAAATAAATAAATTTTCGCTTGGAACTATACAGAAATGCCTGGGCTTGATCCTGATATTGCTACTCATCATTTGGGTTTACCAAAAGAACATCGACGATTTAAGCAAGCCGCGAGAAGAACACAGCCAACCTATGCTTCCAAAATTTATGCTTAAGTGGATAAGCTGATCAAAGATAAATTCGTCAGAGAAGTTCATTATCCAAAGTGGTTGGCTAATATTGTCCCTGTAAAGAAGAAGAACAGACAAATTAGGGTTTGCATCGATTTCAGAGATCTTAATCGGTATTTTCCTAAAGATGATTTCCCAGTTCCGAATACAGAACTCTTAATTGATGTGATCGCTGGCTATGAAGTAATTTCCTTCATGGATGGATATTATGGATATAATCAGATCCGAATGGCCCTAGAATATGAAGAATCTATAGCCTTCAGAGCCCCTCAAGGTGTGTTTTGTTACCAGGTGATGCCCTTTGGTTTAAAGAATGCTGGTGCAACATATCAACGTGCCATGCATCGTATATTCAAACCTTTCTTAGGGAAGTTTGTTGAATGCTATGTAAATGATTTGGTGGTTAAATCCAAACAATGTTCTAATCACTTGGCTGATTTGGAAGTCATATTCCACAAGCATCGACAAAATAATTTGAAGATGAACCCCTTAAAATGTGCTTTTGGGGTAACCTCGGGAAAATTCCTCGGCTTTGTTGTACGCCATTGTGGTATTGAAGTCGATCCTGAGAAGACAAAATCAATAATTGGTATGTCACCTCCTCATAATTTGAAAGAATTAAGAGGACTTCAAGGACACTTAGCCTATATTCGGTGTTTCGTCTCCAATTTGGGAGGCAAAAGTTTACCCTTTACCAAATTATTGAAAAAAGGAGTCACTTACCAGTGGACTGAAGAATGTCAAGAAGCATTTGATATTCTCAAGAAATACCTCTTGAGTCCACCAGTACTCATGCCACCTGTTGAAGGTAGACCACTCATCCTCTATTTTAGAGCTCTAGAGAAATCATTGGGTGCCTTTCTCGCTCAAAAGAATGATGCTGGGAATGAAAATAGCCTCTACTATCTCAGTAGAAATATGCTTGAAGCAGAAACCCGGTATTCAAGTATTGAGAAGTGCTTCCTGGCATTAATATTTGCAGTTCAGAAACTGAGACACTACCTGAAACATCACGGGGTCCAATTGGTATCTCGCAATAATCCGCTCAAATTCATCCTTAGTCGTCCAATGCTTACAGGACATCTAGCAAGGTGGGCAGTTATTTTGCAGCAGTTCGACATTCAGTATGTATCTCAAAAGGAAATAAAGGGCCATGCTCTGGCTGATTTCCTGGCTGAACATCCTTCAGTATAAGACATGTCTCTAGATATTGAACTCCCTGATGAGGATGTTTTTTCTATTCACGAGTGTCCTCAAACATGGAAAATGTATTTTGATGGTGCTTCCAGAAGTCCAACAGGGAAGAAAATGAAAAATCCTAAATTCAACAAAGTTGGTTTAGGAATTGTACTCATTTCTCCAGATAAGGCATTGTTACCTTATTCCTTTTTATTTTGGGAAGGTGGTACCAATAATGAAGCCGAATACCAAGCTCTTATCACAGGCTTGGAGTTAGCGCTTCAAGCACAAGT
Organism: Viscum album; assembly: GCA_963277665.1. NCBI lineage: Eukaryota > Viridiplantae > Streptophyta > Magnoliopsida > Santalales > Viscaceae > Viscum > Viscum album. The sequence continues at coordinate 348,267,823 of OY728141.1, forward strand.
GAATCACTTAAAAGTAAAAGGTGATTCAGACTTGGTAATCAAACAAGTCAATAGGGATTATGCCATCAGAAAAGAAGAGTTAATCCCTTTGTATGATTAAGTCAGAAAGTTAATGGCGGAATTCCCTTCAGAACCGAAATTTTCTTATGTCCCAAGATCACAAAATGCTCAAGCTGATGCACTGGCTAATATAGCCACAGCTCTAGCAGATCCAAATCGGGACGAGACAACCATCAGTATTGCCCACCGTCGTGCAATTTCACCTTATGTTCAAGCCAGAACAGAGGAAATTAATGAAATTAGTCCCATTCCTGAACTGTATGGTCATACTACAAGATGGATGTCACCTATCAGGGAATAACTTCAAAATCAAACACTTCCACCTGATAGAGCCGAGAAATAACAAATCCGGCGACGTGTGGTCAATTTTACCCTTTATGATGGCCCAAACCACCTAGATAAAATTCTCTACAAAAGTGGTTTTGATGGAGTTCTCTTCAGATACATTGATGGTGAAGAGACAATGGCTGTCATGAAAGAAGTGCATGAAAGAGTCTGTGGTGCCCACCAGTCTGGATATAGATTTTCTGATCAAATTCGAAGGCTTGGATACTTTTGGCCTTCAATGATACAAGATTGTGTTGATTTCACAAATAAGTGTCATTCATGTCAAGTACATGCCAACTTCATTCATCAACCTCCATATTTTCTTCATACATCTAAATACTCATGGCCATTTTCCACATGGTGAATGGATGTGGTGGGACCTTACCCTTCAGCTACGGCCAAGCAGTTTAAGTACATTCTTACTGCTACTGATTTCCTTACCAAATGGACAGAGGTAGTACCTCTCAAAGAAGTCAGTTCTAAATGCATTGTTAGATTTTTCAAGTCTACCATCATTAATAGATTTGGTGTCCCTCATACCATATTGGCGGACAACGACACCAACTTCTGTTCTTCTGAGGTGAAGAAATTGTATCAAGAATACAACATTAAATCCAACCATTCATCTCGGTATCATGCGGCAGCCAATGGCCAAATAGAAGCCTTTAACAAGACTCTTTCAAATATACTGCAAAAGATGGTGGATAAAGATAAGAGGTCATGGCCTGATAAACTCTTTCATGCTTTATGGGCTTATCGGACTACCACCCGCCATGCAACGCGGTCAACTCCATATTCGTTGGTATATGGAATAGAAGCAGTCTTGCCAATTTAAGTTCAATTCCCTCACTCAGAGTAGCCATTTGTGATTAGTTATATACAGATGAGCAATCCCAAAAGCTATTGACTGAATTGGAACGGTTAGATGAGAAAAGATTGTGCACTTTGCACCACTTGGAAATCTATCAGAATCGAATAGCACGAGCTTTTAACAAAAAATTTCATCTTTGTTCATTCATTCAGGGAGAATTGGTATTAGTTCTCAGAACTCAAATGATACCTGGAAAGAAACCTCCCAAGATTGAACCAAAATGGGAGGGACCTTATTCAATACATAGGGTCTACTCCAATGGAGCTTATTCATTAATCTCGATGGATGGAGAACTCATTACTACTCCTACTAATGCCAGATTTTTGAAGAAAAATTTTGTATAAAATTCAAAGTATTCACATTATGTCCCAGCAACAGGAAACTAAACTGTGCAGCACCAGTACTTCCTTGCTATATGATGTTAAACTATACAGCAATGAACCTGTATGACCTTAAACTACAACTTCGTCCCACATGACGTTAAACTGTGAAAAAGTTCCCTAAATGGTTCTGTATGACCTTAGACTGCAACTAGGTCCAGTATGACCTTAAACTGCATCATCAACGGTCCATGCATATGACCCTAAACTATTTGCAAGTCCCTTACATCTAACATGACGTTAAACTGTGACGTCCTAACTACATGACGCTAAACTGTATAAAAGTCCCTTACGTCCGGAAAGACGTTATACTATATAATCATCAAAGGTCCTGTAAGACCTTAAACTACACCACCGTCCAACATGACATTAAACTGCACCATCTGCGGTCCATGCATATGACCTTAAACTATTCGCACTTTCATCCAAAATGACGTTAAACTGTGAAAAAAATCCCCAATGCGTCCAAAATGACATAAATGGTGTGTTATTTTGTCCTTACTGCATGACATTAAACTGCGCAGTCCCCCTTTCATCCAATATGACGTTAAACTCTATTATACCCATCGTCCTAACTACATGATGCTAAACTGTACAGAAAAGTCATGAAACGTCCTACAAGACATTAAACTATATTTTGTCCCTGCTACATGACACTGAACTGCGCAACACCAATAGTCCTAACTGCAAGAATTTAAACTGCATAGTCCCTTTATATGTCCTACATGACATTAAACTATGTATCGTTAAAGTTGTTGTTACCTCTTATTTCTCACACGAAGTATGACTCACGTGAGCTTAGAGAAAACCTCAATCGTAACACTCTCTTTGGGCCGCTAACCATGTATAAGTCCCAACAACATTTTTTTTATTTTATTAGATCGTTGTCCCCAAGAAAAACTTGATCATTAATTCATTCATTAATTGAACTACATGGACTTTGATCCTTGCCCTCCCGACTGGGTAAGTAGGCAACCTCCCAGGGTTCAAGCCCAAAAACAATCTCTTCACATCGGTTCACCACCATCTCATATGATGTTGATTCGTGAAACCGCTCCTAGATTCAATATCTTTACATTGATTCAGTTTCGTCCTTGTTATATGACGTTAAACTATGCAACACTTTTTTCCGGTATGACAATAAACTACAATACTCTTTGATTTCCTCATTTGAGAGAGAACTATTATTGACATTTATTTTTCAATCATGTTTCATTTCAAAAGACTACGTGCATACATGGTAATACCAAAACTTTTTATCTCAGGTTAAACCATCATTGCACTAAAGTCCCCTTTCACCCTTCACATGAACGAACCAAATTTGTACAAAGGGTAGTTCTAGAACTACGTGGGCTTGATTCCCATCCTTATGGGATACGTAGGAATGTTCGAGTTGTAGGATCGAAATAGTGATGTAGATGCTCAATATACAAGAGGGGGGGTGAATTGTATACTTTAAAAATTCCTTTGGAACCTTTAAAGTTAGTTAAGAATAACTATGTTTTCCTTAAGCAAAGGAAAAGGCTAAGTTTAACAAAGTTAAACTAAGAAAATTCACAACACCTCTAACACCGAATGCAAACTAGGAAAGAGATTCCGAATGAGGGTTCCAGAAATATGGTTCCGGAAATTGAAACTTAACAAAAGATTACAATATGATATTATACCTTAAAGCGTATAGAATCTAAATGAAACAGAGTACAAATAAGGAAGTATAAGAAAGTTATACGTTCCTTATAATACAAAATGCAGCGGAATATAAACAAGTAGTAAAACTACAAGTAACAAGATATAAGTGTTTTAACCCAAAGAGAAGGGTATCCAACAACCTTGGATAAAGGTCCCTTGATTTATACTTTCAAGAAAGTCCGTCTTACCCACACCAGGGTAAGCCCTCGATACGAAGATCGGAGTCTCTGTCTTGCTATCCCCGTAAGCCCTCAACTTCAAGGTAGTTGGAAACCTCTGTCTTCCTCAGCAAGGAAGCCCTCGAACTTCAAGGTAGTCGATACCTCTGTCTTCCTATCCCCGGAAGCCCTCTAATGTAATCACCAACATTCGGAGTCGCACGAAGCTTTGAGAGTTAATAAGAGCCTCTCTCACTAGAATTCACTTCAACAGCATGTATGCACAAAACCAAGTTGTTCATCTGTCATCAGTTTCGAGCTCTTTCAAATGAGCTCCTATTTATACGTAAGGTCGGCTCCTTCTCCAACAGTCATATTTTCCTTAAAGATCGGAGGGACCTGTACACGTGTCACTTAGACAACGGTTAGTTTATAACAAAACAAACGACATCGTTTTATGACAAAACAAGTGAAACAGAATGTACGACATCGTTTTAAACTCTAACATAAAAGTTCGGAATGAAAACTTCGGAGTGATGGTTCAGAGTGTAATGAAAATAATAAGAGTAAACAAATTTTAGAAGTGTAAGCAATATAAAAGTTCGGAGTCAAACAAAGATATTTTTCAGAGTCTGAATTAAATCAGAGTGTATAAAACAAAGATACTCAAATTCTATTTAATAGGTGAATTCTGAATGATAATTCGGAATAGGAATTCATCATCAGAAATTGTAATGAGAATTCCTCATCAGGATTCGTAATGAGAATTCGTCATCAGAATTTGTAATGAGAATTCGTCATCAGAATTCATAATGAGAATTCATCATCAGGATTCGTAATGATAATTCATCAACAGAATTCGTAATGAGAATTCGTCATCAGAATTCGTAATGAGAATTCATCATCAGGATTCGTAATGAGAATTCATCATCAGAATTCGTAATGAGAATTCATCATCAGAATTCGTAATGAGAATTCAGAATGAGATTTCTTTATTAGAATTCGCAATGAGAATTCTTCATTAGAATTCGTAATGAGAATTCTTCTTCAGAATTTGTATCCTGAATCTGGAATAGATCTTAGTCAGAGTTCATATCCGGAATTCGGAATGAAACTTCCTTATAGATCTTATCCAGAATCCGAATCCTAAAACAGAATGCTTTATATCAAAGTTTCAATGATTCTGAGAAAATGAATCTGAATCTCATACTTAAGAAAAATATGGATGAAAATATGATAAGGATAATTTTTCTTATAAAAGCGATTTTGCTTATAAAAGCAATTTTCCTTATAAAAGCAATTTTCCTTAAGAAAGCAATTTTCCTTATAAAAGCAATTCTCATTAAGAAACCAATTTTCCTTATAAAAGCAATTTTCCTTAAGAAAGAAATTTTCCTTAAGATAAGGTGTTTGTGATTTTCAAAACAAGAAGGAATGGAAAATTCATAAGGAAAACCTTATTGACTCAACAATCTCCCCCTTTTTTGAAAGCACAAACATCCTTACGAAAAAAGACATTCTAAGAAGAGAGAAAAACATTAAGGCTTATCTCCCTTTGCTTTAAGGATATTGATGAATACGACTAACTCCCCCTTAGGCTTTGAAACTCTAAGGATCGTATTCAGATTTCCGGAGTGATAAATAGGAATGTCTTCTTTAATGAAAAATCTCCCCCTTAAACAAACTCTTATTAGAGTTTTTTTTCTTAAGGATCTTTTTCTTCTCCCCCTTTGATAAACTCTTATTAGAGTTCTCCTTTTTCTTAAGGATCTTTTCCTTCTCCCCCTTTGTGATTTTCAAAAAGAATTGGAGGGAATGGAAAAAAATAACAGAGTACTTGAAATATTAGTAATGACAACAAAAGAAACGACAAGCACAACATTCATTAAATTTGAAATCTCAGCAACAAAAAAATACAACAAAAATATCGGATTTGGTTATTTTGGATCTTTTTCCTTTGACATGAGCCCCTTTAGAATAGTCCTGATCCTCTTCAGGTCTTTATGATCTTCTTCATCTTGCTTCTCTAAGACAACTATTCTTACGGATTGAGCTTCAATTTTTTCTTCCTGGGCTTTCAGATTTTCTTCCTGAGCTTTGATTTTCTCTTCCTGAGCCTTTTCCTTTCTTCAAAATCGATCCGATGATCCCTTTCAAACTTCCAGTTTTGAGAAACAGAATTGAGCTTCCCATTCAGATCTCTTACTTCTTGAATCCGGAAGTTCTTTTCTTCTATCAACTTCTCTTTAAAGGATGCAGTTAACTCATTTATCTTCTTGTCCTCGGTCTCAAAAGCATCTTTAACATTGTCTCGAAACTCATCGAGCAACCTCATCTCTTCCACAGTCTTCTTCGACCAATTTGTCATCCTTTTGCAAGATTTTCTATGAGCTTCGTATCCAACGAAAAACGTTTTGAACTGAGCTTCTATTTCAACACACTTTTCCATAACCATAGATACGGAGTCCGTTTTCTGATTCAAAGCATGTTGGAGCATCTTCCATCTTGAATCAATACTTGGGAAGGTCGGAATGGTTCCCACTAACTTCTTCAAAGACTGAACAACAAAGTCATGCCCCACTGAAGATGACTCCGAATCTGAAACTTTGCTAGGCAAAATTTCTTCTTCAACAAGTTCAAGCTTTCTCTTTGAAGAGCTACCAACTTCCTTCCTCTTCCTCACTTCTGAGCTCAGAGTATCAGCAAGAATTTGCTTTCCCTTGTCTTTTTCCGGAATTGAATCCTGTTCCGGATTTCTCTTCTCACTATCAGAAACTTGAACAACATTATCTTCTTCATCAGCGACTTCCTGAACACGAACCCCTACGATTTCTTTCTGAGAAACATCAAGTAAAATATGTTCTTCTTCTCCATGATAAGAAAATTCTTCTTCTCCTTTCTCTTCTTCTATTGTTGGAGTAACTAGCTTCGAAGATTCAGCTTCAGAAGTTCGGAGTGATAAGTGTTCCGAAGGTGTCCCCTTGTAATCATCTACTTGTTTCAGCACATCTCCAGTTTCACCACTTCCTTCAGCACCCTCTTCTACTTGTTCCACTTGCTCAACTTGCTCTACTTCCTCAGTATTCTTAGCAACAGCTTCTTCCCAAACAACAAAACTTCTTCCTGGAGTCTCAGGTAGAGATTCCAAGGAGAAAGATCTCGGAACTGGAATAGTTGCTGAAACCATTTCATTGAATTTCAACAAAGCCTGAGCTACCTCAGCCTCAGACATCTTCTTCTTGAGCTTCTTTTGATTTGCTTGTTTTTCATGCTCATCAGCAGTTCTCTCCTTCAAGGCCTCAGCCTCCGCAGGGTCCAATCCGAACTGCGGATCCCCTTCTTTCCTTTTCTCTTTATCAGCTCTCCACTTTGTAAAAACCTCATCAGGATAGGATTTCTTCTTCTTAGTCTTAGGAGGTGCGGAATAGACTTCATTAGACTTAGGATTCCTTGCTTGAACTTCCACTTCTTTGTGTTTTCTCTTCCTTACTGGCTTAGATGATTCTGGTTCAGCAGCCTTCGGAGCCGCTTCTTCTTGATTTGGAAAATCGAAGAATTGACCAGTTTCCTTACTGAAAGCCACATCCATTCTCTTAAGAGTACCATCGCTGACCAGCATGATCTTGAAAACTCTTGGCTTATATTTGCAAGCCTCTTTGAAAGACTCAAGGCACCGAATAATTAATTTGGAGAGGATTGCTGTATACATAATAATCTGAGCTCTCAGATTTATTTTCTTCAAATTTTCAATAGTAAGAAGAATATGCTTCATCAAGTTGAACTTCCTTAGATTTATCAGGAAATCTAAGATATAGATCTCACTTTTCTTCAAGATATCTTTATCACCTTTCCTCGGTACGATATGTCCTTGCACCCATAACTCCAGAATCCCGAAATTTGTAGATAGACTTGCAATCTTCGGAGCCTTGTCATCAGCCAATCCGAGAGTTTCTAAGGCTTTTTCCTTGTCGAAGCTACCCTTAGAGTCTGGCAACACATGTGAAATAAACTCGGATTCTCATTCATAAGACAGCCCTACCAAGCTTGCAGCCTTGGTGTGAGAGAGCTTGTCAGTCTTTCCATAAGACTTAAAAGAGAACTTCTCCCTATTATCTTCCTTAAAGAAAGAAACTGATTCATAGAACTCAACAAGTATGTCTGAATACACATCATCTTGGTTCCTGGTTTTTGACAGTGCAACATCTTCCCAGCCATTCAACTTAATGTTCTTTGAAATGAGAGAATCATAGTTGTTGAAGAAATCTGGATGGACTAACCTTTCTCTGTAAACTACCCATTGCGAAATAGGCTTGGTGGATGAAATTTATTGAGACGCTAACTACGCAGACATTCGGATCTGAAGTCCTCTGAGAAGTTCAGAACGGAGAATACTGAAGTTTGGTACGACCTTAAATCAGAGAGGCAGAGATTTGGGATGCGAGAGCTTGAGATCGATGTGGGACGAGTATTTGGGTCCCCTTTATATAGGCAACGAGATGACAGTTCACCTTCCAGAGTTGATCTAATAGTTGGAATAAGCTGAGATCAGATCTGACGGTTGAAAACTTGAATCCGATCTTTTTGAGGTTTTTATTAAAACAAGGAATTAAGAAAACTATAATCCGAAATCATAATAAAAGAAAATTCCAGCAAGTAAAATATGACTACGAAATCTTGAGTAAGGAAATAATGCTTTTTGGATTGGATTAGGAGGATTATTCGTAATGGAAGATTTCGAAAAAAAAATTTACTATGAAAAATAAACTTAGTACGAAAAAACTCATTACGGAAAACTCAGTACGAAAAAAAAACTTAAGAAGAAAAATAGTATGAAGAACTTAGTACGAATAAGTCAATACGAAAAACACATTACAGGTAAAAAAAATCGGTACAAAATCTGGTTATGAAACTGTCATTACGTAAATTGTCATTCCGGAAATTTTCAATTAGAACACTTCCATTCCAGAAGTATTCTATACGAAAATGTCCAATCTGAAAAATTTTAGTTCCGGAAGTTCCATTCTAGAAATCTTCGTTTCGAAAAGTTTGAAAAAAAATTATGAAAAACTTTGTTAAACAAACAATCAAATGTACCCCCCTATGAAAACGAGTTTATTACTGTAAGGAGACTTTTTCAACAGAAAGTTAATTAAGAAAGATTACCTTATGGTTATCATTCCTAACTTCTGTTTAATATATTCAAATCTATCAGAAGGAAAATATTTTGTGAAAATATCGGCAATTTGATCTTGCGTTCCGATAAACTGTAGAATAATATCGCCTTTGAGTGTGTGATCCCTAAGAAAGTGATGCCTAATATCTATGTGTTTTGCACGAGAGTTATGTGCAGGGTTTTTACTTAGGGAAATGGAACTTGTGTTATCACACAAAATTTGAGTTTTAGTAAAACTCAAGCCATAGTCTGTGAGTGTGTGTTGCATCCACAACACTTGAGCACAACAACTTCCAGCTGCTACATATTCATCTTAAGCAGTGGAAAGTGCTACAGAATGTTTCTTCTTGCAGGACTAAGAAACTAAAGAATCACCTAAGAAATGACAAGTTCCGGATGTACTTTTTCTATCCATTCTACATCCACCAAAGTCAGCATCAGAAAAGATTTTTAGAACAAAATCATTTACAGAAGTATAAAATAATCCTAGATCAATGGTTCCCTTAAGGTAGCGAAAAATTCTTTTTACTGCCTTTAAGTGAGATTCCTTAGGATTGGATTGATATTTTGCACATAAGCATACTGAAAACATTATGTCTGGTCGACTAGATGTTATGTAAAGTAGACTTCCTATCATACCTCTAAAAGATGTTTGATCTACTGGTTTCCCATCTTCGTCAAGATCTAAAGAGTTTGAGGTACCAATGGGAGTACTTATACTCATAGAGTTGTCATAACCATACTTTTTCAGAAGATCTTTAATACACTTATGTTGATATATGTAGGTTCCTTCTGGTTTTTGAGAAATTTGAAAACCAAGGAAAAATGTTAACTCACCCATCATACTCATTTCAAACTCAGATTTCATTAGACTTGCAAAATAGTCAGTCAAAGATTGTTGAGTTGAACCAAATATAATGTCATCAACATAAATTTGAACAATCAAAACATTTTTCTCATCTTTCTTTATAAAAAGGGTTGGATCTACATTTCCCTTAACATAGTTATTTTGAAGCAAAAATCCAGTGAGTCTATCATACCATGCTCTTGGGGGCTTGTTTAAGGCCATACAAAGCTTTGGTAAGTCTAAAAACATGATCATGATATTTTGTATCTTCAAAGCCAGGAGGTTGTTCAAAAAAAAACTTCCTCTTGAACATAACCGTTAAGAAAAGCACATTTCACATCCATTTGGAAAAGTTTGAAATTAAAGAATGCTGCAAAGGCAAGTAGAATACGGATAGATTCAAGTCTAGCTACTGGAGCATAGGTTTCTTCATAGTCTATTCCTTCTTGCTGATTATAGCCTTTAGCAACAAGTCTAGCTTTATTTCTAACAATGACTCCATTTTCATCACATTTATTTCTGAAAACCCATTTTACTCCAATAACAGAAGTTTCCTTAGGTCTTTCAACCAAGGTCCAGACTTTATTCCTTTCGAATTCTTTTAATTCATATTGCATGGCTTTAATCCAATCATCATCACCTAAAGCTTCATCAGTGCTTTTAGGTTCTAATTGGGAAAGAAATGCTAGATGTTCTACTTCATTTCTTAAAGAACTTCTAGTCCTTACAGGTTGATTTACATCACCAATGATACTATCACTAGGATGATTCTTAAGAAACACCTGATTTGGGTTTTGTAAATCCTATTCATCAACACAGGGTAGAAAATCTTCTGGGGTAAATGTTTCAGAAGTATCTTCTAGAACATTATCCTTATCAGAAGGTTCTTCTATCAAAGGTTGATAATCAGTTTTTGAAAATACATCTGATGATGTATGTTGAGATGGTTTAAAAACAAAAGAATCCGACTCATCAAATTTTACATGTACTGGTTCCTCAACAGTGCAGGTATTTTTATTAAAAACTCTATAAGCCTTAGAAGTTGTGGAATAACCTACGAAAATTCCTTCATCAGACTTTGGTGCGAATTTATGTAAGTTATCTTTAGTATTCAAAATGAATACTTTGCAACCAAAAACCTTGAAGTAGGATAGTCTAGGTTTTCTACCATTCCATAACTTATAAGGAGTTTTATTAAGAAAATGTCTAATCAAAACTCGATTTATAGTATAATAAGCAGTACTTACAGCTTCAGCCCAGAAATGTCTAGCAATAGAATATTCACTCAACATGGTTCTAGTTATTTCTTGAAGAATTCTAATTCTTATTTCAACTACACCATTATGTTGAGGAGTTCTAGGTGCTGAAAAATTGTGAGTAATACCTTTCTTACTACAAAAAGTTTCAAAATCTGAATTTTGAAATTCTCCTCCATGATCACTATGAATAGTCTTCAATGGAAGGTTTTTCTCATTTTTAAATTGAGCTATAAAACTTTTGAAATAGGAAAAAGCTTCAAATTTCTTTGCTAGAAAATAGACCCAAGTAAATCTAGTGTAATCATCAACTAGAACAAATACATAGTATTTGCCTCCAATACTTCCAGTTTGTGTTGGACCAAAAAGATCCATGTGCACTAACTGTAATGCATCAGTTTTTGAGACTTCACCGATTGATTTAAAACTGGATTTATGTTGTTTGCCATATTGGCAAGGATCACAAACTTTAGAAAAATCAAATCTACGCTCTGGTAGATCCTTAACTAGTTTCTTCTTAGAGAGTTTACATAGGTTTCTCATATTACAGTGTCCTAATCTTCTATGCCATAACTAGGAATGATCTTCCATTGCACTTAGGCAAGGTAAATCTTGACTCCTGAGGTCTTCTAGGTTCAAAGTGTAGACATTCTCTTGCCTATTGGCTGAGAGAATAAATTCTTCCTTGGAATTGTGAACTAAACACTTAACATTCCTAAAATTCACAAGGTAACCTTCATCACATAACTGACTTATGCTAATGAGGTTGTGCTTAAGATCCTTAACAAAAAGAACATTTGAAATCAAGGTTTTACCTAAAAGAACAATATTACCAATACCAACAATCTCTCCCTTAGCATTATCTCCGAAAGTTACCTTTCCTCCTTTCGTTTTGATAATCTTTTCAAAAAAACTTTTGTTACCAGTCATGTGCCGGGAACATCCAATATCCATGTACCATGTATTGTTGCTGGTACTTTCTTTATTATCCTGAAATTAAGAATAAAATTATACTTTCGGAATCCAAACTTGTTTGGATCCGAGATTTCCAGACAATAAAATTTTAGGTACCCACATCATCTTGGAAAAGTAAGATTTGTGAAATCCTAGAGATTGGGTTTTGTTTAAGGAACAATTCTTTGCCCACTGACCACCACATTGACACTTGGTACAAAATGGGGCACTTTGAGGAACAAAATAATTGTTACTGAAAATAGGTTTTGCATGGGTATAACCAAATCCATATTTATTTCTTAAAGGTCGTATTTGGGAATACATCTTATCAAAATTTTCCTTACCATGGGTAATGTTTGATAAACACTTCTTTAAGGAAAAAATTTCGGACTTGAGTTTTACAACCATGTTTTTATCCTCAAAATCATTGGTTTTAGAACTAGAGTTAGGCTCGAAAACATTTTTATTAGAAATTACTTTTTCTAACTCTTTAGAAAGTTTGTTCTTCTCAGAACATACTTCCTCAAGATTTTTTGAAATATTTTCAAAATCAGCATTTTTCTTATCAAGATCTTTAGAAAGATCTGATATCTCTTTTATAAGAATAGAATTCCTAGAGTTTGACTTATCAATTTTCTTATTGAGTTTGGAATTCACAATCTCAAGAAGTTCAACAAACCTAGAGACTTCTTCATAAGTAGGTAAAGTATTTTCCTCATCAGAAGATGATTCTTCATCAGAAGAGTTATAATACTTACTATCATTAGAGTTTAAAGAAACATTGGTAAATGATTCAGCATTTCATACCTTAGACATAAGGCAATGATTATCAATAGGTAATCTGGCTATAAGACCAATATTCTTCTGTCCTGAAGATTCATAATCAGAAGATTCATCTGAAGAGTCACCACCACTGGCACTCCAGGTGTCATTGGCTTTCAAAACTTTCTTAGCATTGGCTTTATAATACTTCTTCATGTTCCTGTCTGAATGTCTTTCCTTCCTTTCTTTCTTTTTGAGCATAGGGCAATCTGGTCTAATATGTCCATCTCTCTTACATTCATAACAAGTAACTTCTCCATCTTTCTTATATTTCCATTCCTTTTTCTTATACTTAGATTGAAAATTTTTCTGGCCGGCTATCTTGTTCATCCTTCGAGCAAGATTGGATAATTCATTTTCTGAGACTTCACTCTCACTAGATTCGGATTGGAAAATAACTTTCTTAGACTTGGATCTGGTTACTCTCTCAGGAGTCTTAGCTTTCATCTGATATGAAGTTTTAGTAAAAGCAACAGTACCATTTCCATTCTTCTTCTTGATGTTGTCAGCATCTCTGTTCATTCTAGTTTCATGTTGTAGAAGAGTTCCAAATAATTCATCAAGAGTAATTTGAGTGACCTTCCTGTTCTCATCTATAGCTGTTCTCTTGGATTCCCACTCATTGGGAATAATGTCAATTATCTTGTCCACAAGAGCTTCATCATCTTAACCTTTCTCTCCCATAGATTGTAGACTGTTGACAATAGTCATAAATCATTGTTGAACTTTACAGATAGGTTCTCCAAAAGGAAAATTGAAGCCATGATATTCAGCCCTAAGCATAGCTCTTCTAGTCTCAATCACTTTAGAAGTTCCAAAGTGTGTAACCTCTAAATTCGTCCATATACAATTAGCTTCTTCAGAATAAGAAATTTGGCTATATAAATTTCTGGTCATTGAACATAGTAAAGTATTGTGTACCTTATTGTTGAGTTGATATTCTTGCTTTTCCTGGTTAGTAAAGGTTCTCACTTCCTTGTCAGGAATTTTATAATCACCATAAAGCATAACAAAGTTTTCTACTCCAGTATTGATAACAAAAGTCTTCATACGATCTCTCCAGTATTCATAGTCATTACCATCATATATAGGTGGTCTTGTAGGATTCATATTATCAATTGATCCAACATTAATTCCTGCCATACTAAAAAAAACATTGCACACAAACTTGTTAGTAGCAAAGAATCGTAATAACAAAGTTCGGAATGAGAAAAGATCGGAATAGAAATTCGGAATGAAAAGTGAGCAAGAAAAACTTGTATGTGAGTACAAGTATTTCAGAGACCTGCTCTAATACCAAATGTAAGATTGGTATAGAGTATGAGGTTTCCAACCTCTGATACCAATTGTAGGATCGAAATAGTGATGTAGATGCTCAATATACAAGAGGAGGGGGGGGGGGTGAATTGTATACATTAAAAATTTCTTTGGAACCTTTAAAGTTAGTTAAGAATAACTATGTTTTCCTTAAGCAAAGGAAAAGGCTAAGTTTAACATAGTTAAACTAAGCAAATTCACAACACCTCTAACACCGAATGCAAACTAGGAAAAGGATTCCGAATGAGGGTTCCAGAAATATGGTTCCGGAAATTGAAACTTAACAAAATATTACAATATGAGATTCTACCTTAAAGCGTATAGAATCTAAATGAAACAGAGTACAAATAAGGAAGTATAATAAAGTTATATTTTCCTTATAATACAAAATGTAGCGGAATATAAACAAGTAGTAAAATTACAAGTAACAAGATATAAGTCTTTTAACCCAAAGAGAAGGGTATCCAACAACCTTGGATAAATGTCCCTTGATTTATACTTTCAAGCAAGTCTGTCTTACCCACACCAGGGTAAGCCCTCTATACGAAGATCGGAGTCTCTGTCTTGCTATCCCCGCAAGCCCTCAACTTCAAGGTAGTTTGCAACCTCTGTCTTCCTCAGCAAGGAAGCCCTCGAACTTCAAGGAAGTCGGCACCTATGTCTTCCTATCCCCGGAAGCCCTCGAATGTAATCACCAACATTCGGAGTCGCACAAACCTTTGAGAGTTAATAAGAGCCTCTCTCTCTAGAATTCACTTCAACAGAATTTAGGCACAAAACCAAGTTGTTCATCTGTCATCAGTTTCGAGCTCTTTCAAATGAGCTCCTATTTATAGGTAAGGTCGGCTCCTTCTCCAACGGTCATATTTTCCTTAAAGATCGGAGGGACCTGTACACGTGTCACTTAGAAAACGGTTAGTTTATAACAAAACATACGACATCGTTTTATAACAAAACAAGTGAAATAGAATGTACGACATCGTTTTAAACTCTAACATAAAAGTTCAGAATGAAAACTTCGGAGTGAAGGTTCGGAGTGTAATGAAAATAATATGAGTAAACAAATTTTAGAAGTGTATGCAATATAAAAGTTCGGAGTCAAACAAATATATTTTTCGGAGTCTGAATTAAATCAGAGTGTATAAAACAAAGATACTCAAATTCTGTTTAATAGGTGAATTCGGAATGATAATTCAGAATAGGAATTCGTCATCATAAATCGTAAAGAGAATTCATCATCAGGATTCGTAATGAGAATTCGTCATCAGAATTCGTAATGAGAATTCGTCATCAGAATTCATAATGAGAATTCATCATCAGGATTCGTAATGAGAATTCATCATCAGAATTCGTAATGAGAATTCGTCATCAGAATTCGTAATGAGAATTCATCATCAGGATTCATAATGAGAATTCATCATCAGAATTCGTAATGATAATTCATCATTAGAATTCGTAATGAGATTTCGGAATGATATTTCTTCATTAGAATTCGTAATGAGAATTCTTCATTATAATTCGTAATGAGAATTCTTCTTCAGAATTCGTATCCAGAATCTGGAATAGAACTTAGTCAGAGTTCATATCCGGAATTCGGAATGAAACTTCCTTATAGTTCTTATCCAGAATCCGAATCCTAAAACAGAATGCTTTATATCAAAGTTTCAATGATTCTGAATAAATGAATCCGAATCTCATACTTAAGAAAAATATGGATGAAAATATGATAAGGATAATTTTTCTTATAAAAGCAATTTTGCTTATAAAATCAATTTTCATTATAAAAGCAATTTTCTTTAAGAAAGCAATTTTCCTTATAAAAGCGATTTTCCTTAAGAATGCAATTTTCCTTATAAAAGCGATTTTCCTTAAGGAAGCAATTTTCTTTAAGATAAGGTGTTTGTGATTTTCAAAACAAGAAGGAATAGAAAAGTCATAAGGAAAACCTTATTGACTCAACACGAGTATCCCTCGAATCCAGCACCATGTCTTTTGGGCCTAACCCCAAATTTCACTTTCAGTCCCTTGGCTGAAAAGTCCTCATGAAAACACACACTGTGTATTCATTATTATGTTCTGAACTCTATGACCCTAAACTAAGATCTCTCATACTTTCGTCCTACACGACGTTAAACTGCATTTCAAGAACTACGTATGGCTTGATTCCCAATATTATGAGATACGTAGTGAAGTCCAAAATTTCAATTCAAGACCCAGCCACAACATGATTATGGTTATCATTGACCTATGTATCTCTTTATACATTGGACAATACCCATCTTTATGTGTTATAATCCTAACCTTAAATATTTTCAGATCTTCATAACCCTTTTCATGACTTTTAGTCACAAAAATGTCATACTTCTGAGAATTCTTTTGCCCGACTATGTAGTACGTGCCCATAGGTGGCCTTGCATAAAAAATCCACATAGCAGACTTGTTAGCCAAAAGATACTATTTATTTGACGATGCAGCCAATGCCCTTAGGTGGCCCTGCATAATTCAACCCCCTAACGGGTTTGTCAGATAGTGGTAACTTCATTCTTGGGAAGAATGCCTCTTTTGTCCTTATTTGTCTTAAACAACAGTATGTAGGGATCCACAAAAAAAAATAGCCATCATTAACATATTTGTCCCATATCCATTTTCATGATCTGAAAGTATTCAAGTCTATGGTTTATTTTTCTTCCCTACGTTTAGGTCAGACCTTCGTAGGAGTGATATTCATCCAGTTCTTTGATAATCTTGTATGGAAATATCTTCTCCATATTCAAGTACCTCTTTCCATACAGAAAACTCTATACTTTAGAAAATTTGAATCTCCATAAACTTTCACTGGCTTTTAGCACTAAGAAATTAAATTTCTAAGAGTTCTTTTTGCCTGAATATGCAGTATGTGCCCATAGGTGGCCTTGCATAAATAGTCCACATAACAGACTTGTCAGCCGAATGATGTTATTTATTTGACCATGCATCAAATTCCCTTAGGTGGCCCTGCATAATTCAACCCCATAACGGGTTTTTTGTCAAATAATAGTAACTTCATTCGTGGAAACTACTTCTTCTAATGCCTTTTAGCACTTTTTCATATCATTCCTCAGATTCAAATATTCTTAAGCCATAGTTTACATATTTTCCCTCATACTTGAGTATGGTAATATGTTTTCAGATAAATTATCAAGGAATTGAATCAATTTTTAATCCATTTTGGTCAAAGCTATTTCGACCTTAAAACATTAGCCCCTTTATGTCTAGCGTGCATGACTTTAAACTGCCGACAAAAGACAAAGGAACTCTGAATAAAAGTCAAGTTCCAGCTCACTAAACATACATTCTGTATGATTTAGGTAATATTGAGCAATTAAAAGATTCAGGGTTTATAGGGTTATTTCTAAATAATCCTAGTAAAAATCAAACTATGCTTACTAAGCCCATTGGCATAAGTAAATTTAAAGCAGGTAGTGAAAGAATGCAGGTACAAATGATTGAAGATGAAAGTGTTTTTCATTGATACACAAGTTATAGAAGGGCATCCAAAAACTGGAGTCTCTTCTATTTTTCAAGAATTACAAGAGGCATTCAACATATCCCTTCATTTGATTTACGGCATCCCGAGCATCATCAGTAACCACCAAGAATTTATTCATTCAACTGGATACAATAAGAGATGCAGTGATACCAGCTCTTCTTGGAACAATTGTAAAAGGATGTTCTTGAGTGCGGTTTGAGAAAATTTTCTACTGATCAAACAGTGACTCTGTTTCTATCCAAGAGACTTGGAAGATGGATACATGGATTTGAAAATGGAGCATTGGAAGTAAAGAGCCATTTGGAGAGAGTACTCTTTTCAGATATTGCTCTAATACAATGTTTGTCTTCTCTCCACCAACCGGTAGTGGAAAACATTTCAGCCCATGGGTTTTCCATTTTCATATCTGCAAGGAAATGACATGGAGGAAGAATTTGAAAGTTGACACCATTGTTGTTGCTCTTAATGCACAGTATAACCGAAATGAAGGAGTAGCAGCGCAGCTGTATTTCAGGTGTATAGTTCTTTGCATCTGGAACATTGACTCCTTGCAGGTGACCATGACCATATAGAGGCAGGTAGATGCTCTGTGGGAAATTAAGATGATATTTTTTCAAGTGCTTATCCAAATCCGAGAGAGTGTTGTTACAGATATCATAGTAATCATGGCCAATGATGTTCATCATATCATCAATCCGCTTGCTATCCAGTTCATCAGACGTTTTAATTCCATTAGTAGATATTGAATCTGCCCAATAGTTGAATAAATTAAACTCATAAATGGGTTTATTTTTCATAAAATTTGTGAAAGATTTCGAAAAAATGGATAAGGCATTAAGGTGCGCAAGTCTAAAAAATGGCGCGCAAGTATTCGTGTGCCGCGCTTGTTTTTGACGCGCACGTATAAACCGCACAAGTACAAATTCCTTTATAGTAGCGCGACATCAAGGAAAACACTAGAAAGCAGAGCAACCTGCGTGGCTAAGGTGACCTGTGCGGTGAGATCTCGAAGGTATGAAGTCCGGAAATCCAGATGCTTGTACGGAAGTGAGGCCCTCTATTTATAGACGCGGCCGGGACCCTGCACGCCGGACCCTGCACGACTGAGGGAAGTATCCCTGCGCGGAGAGAACTTGTGCGCCGCCTCTGCGCCATCAAGACTTGCGCGCCCCCTTTTCCTTTGGATGTATTCAATTTCCTCGGAGTCAAATCCTCTTTTCTCTCCGGATCCAACTCTGAGGGGGGACTTTTGTTGACGCTCCTTTCGTCCTAGAATCTAAAAATCGGAAAAGGGAAATATCTGAGCTCAAAGTGATTCACCCTTTGAAGAAAATATCAAAAATCGACAAAGGCATGAAAAAAGGATCAAAAGAAACTACACCACGCATGTTATATCACTGTCGCGCAAGTCCACTTGCACGGCGCCCTTTTGGTAGCGCAAGTGACTTGGATGACCTAATTGATAACTGCCCGGTAACAGCCCGGGGTCTTCTCCTGCCTATAAATAGACCCTGTGGGCCCCCCATTTGAGAGGATCTTCTTTCCTGAAACTCGGATTGAAGCTCCCGACGCCCAAGTCTCTTCTCAAAGCTTCCGGAACACTTCTAAGGTAATTTCTTACCTAGAACGGAAGATCTAAAGAGAGGGAGGAAGGCCTAAGTGTTGAAACTCATCAAAACTTGCACTCTTGAGTGGCCAGCCCTTAATTGAAGTGGTCACACTTGCGCGTCGCCTTACTCCTTCGATAGAACTTGCGCATCCCTTTTCTGGAAGAACCTCAAGAGGATTCTAAAGACTTTAATAAAGAGTCTCTCAAGTATTTCAATGCTGGTTGACCATCGCGCAAGTACACCACGTGTCACGCAGGTATACCTGCGCGACCAATACTTGCGCGCCCCCGCAATACTTGCGCGCCTTCCAAGACTTGTACGCCCCTTCCTTTTTGGGTGCCTTTCTTGCCCATTCCACCCCTCTTAAGCCATTACACCTTTCCTTTTAAAGATTCAGTCTTCAAGACACTCTTCAAATCCATTTATGGCATGATTTCTTGATTTGACTTCCTTATCAGAAAGGAATAATGTGGAATATCTCTCAAAACCTAGTGATTTAAATATCCTTATGTCACTAAATATGGAGAGTTCATTCATTCAAACTCATCCTTTAAGATGAGAGAATCCTTAACCTGGCTCTCCTTTTCTGTAATAATCCCTAGTCATAAGTCCTCTAATTTGGGAATCCTATTCCGGAGTAAGCCCCAAACCTTAATCCTTATCCTGGGTCACCTTTTAAGGAATAAGTCCCAGTCCTAAATCTTGGGCTTCCTTTTTCAGGAATAAGCCCCAAGTCCCTTAAATTCTCTTTAACCAGTCTTAATTTACGTTTGATCTCAGATTCCTTCTCAAGAGTAAAACCCAGTTATCAATCCTCTCCTAATTTGGCTTTCCTTTTTAGGAATAAGTCCCATGTTAGAGTATTCAAATCTCCATGAAGCACATATACCTTTATGGACCCTGTTACTCGATTTTCTACCTAAAGTAAATCCTCTGGGCAGTCATACATACATAAGCCCCAAACTATTTCTTATGATTACATCTTTCATGGCTCATTTGTCTATTTTATTACCAATACCTCTTGTTTCTAACACCGAGCATGACTCACGTGAGCTTAGAGGGAAAAAGTAATTATGACATCTTGCTTTGATCCATCAATCATAAACATCATACTCTTCCATTTGAACTACGTGGGTTCTGATTCCTTTTCCAAAACAAAGGATACGTAGGTAGCCCATCTATGGGATCGATACTAACTTTGAAATAATTCATGTCCTTCTGAATCAAAATAAACATCAAGTGCCCCACTGAGTGGCTTTAAAACCAGCCTGGTCATCATAATGACCAAGAGACTTTTATATGAATGTTTTGAAGGTTACCATTGACCAAGAATCTCTAAATAGATATAGATGATTCTCTATTGATGAAGAAGCTCGAATACATATAAAACATTCTCTAAATTTCTTACATATTTAATCATTGATTGTCAAAACTAAAGGAAATGCTCATTTTATACTTGGTAATGTAATAAGGTATCACGAACATAACATAAATCTATAAAGAGAGTCCTGGAATAGACAATAATTCCCCTCAAAAAGGTGTGATGAGTCCGACCTCCCATCCTCTCGACCAATGCAAATTCCTAAGCCTCATCAGTCCACAAGCTAATGAGCGCCTACCTTTGGAAAGTAGGTCCAAATGGATGTGGAATAATTGGATGTTTCCGGTTCTACGAACAAACCCGTTAGAAACCGGTCGAATCGTTTGAATCTCCCATCCAGGAGGTCATCCCCGAATTCCGAGGGAAACAGGGAACTTGAAGACTTATATTTATCCCACAACAGCTGTCATCCTAAAAAAACAAATCATTTGAAATGGATTAAAATATAAGGAGTTATGCTCGAAATATATTGACAACCTAAAACTGCTTAATGTCCAGAATTAACCACTTTTTACATTTAACCTCAAAACTCACCAAAAGATATAAAATGATAAAAATAAGATCAAATTTATTAATGGGAATGAATTAAATAATTTAAAAACATATGTATAAATATAAAAATATGATCTCTATCAATTCCCCCACACTTATCACTTGAGAATTCTGGAAAAATAAACATCGATATTAAATCAAAGAATTTTTAAAACACATATCCATGAGATGAAAAAGTTTAACACCAAGAAAAAAAGATATCATGTCTAATCAAAAACCATGATTCCAAGTTCTTAATTCAGTTTATTAAATATATTTCCTATTTTTTATCCTCCGACGCATATAAAACACATACCTAACATGAATTTTTTCCTCATTATGCTAATATCATTTTTCAAAAATGCCTTTCTCATCCAATACTCATGTAAGGGTCACCATAGGATTGATAAATTCCTACACCTCCACCCGATATGAGTCAAGGACAAATGTTTATCCGAAAGACTTTTTAAAGGTTTTTCTTTGGCTTTAGATTGGTAGGATTTAGATGTGATAAATTCTAAGGCTGAATAAAGAGTGTCTAGCTCTTTTTGAAGAAAAATTGAATTATTCTAATTTTTTTCTTATGTACAGTCTCCTTAATACTCCCCTTACAAGTAAATATTCTTTATTAGCATGAAAAATCAGTGAAATTTTACACCGTTCATCATTTCATCGGTAACTATTCAATCATCTCAAACATGATTTTTCTTGAAATATCAAGAAAATGATCAACTTTCTTTCCCCATTGGCAGGTCCAGAAAGGCATAGCTTTTCATTGATGAAATATCTAGAAATGGCAGAGCTTCCAACAAAATGGTTTTATCTATAGTATATTATTCTCTTCAATATTCTATTTTCCACCCAACGTATCACCATGTAAGGGAGCACAGTACAAGAAAACTTCCCCAGCACTTAATTTCAAATAGATTATGCAATTTCACTTTAAGATCAGATTGGATAGAGAAAATTGGCTTATATTGGGGCTAACCAAACAGACTTTTCATTGCTTCTATGGGATACAATGATTAAATTTACCTGGTGGGACATTATAAAAAGGATTATTTTGAAAATGGGGATTTAATACCAAAGAAACACCTCATTCATTTAAAACACATCTACCTTAAACCCTCATGTTTTGACAGAAATAAATCAAATTCTTGTTAAATCAATCATGGTATGGTTCTAAAAAAAATGAGGTGAAATAAAAGATTATGAAAACTAGGTTTATACGACTCATAAGAAAGTGAGTTCAATTATAAAGACAGTGAATTATGGCATGAGATTAAAAAATCAGACTACATTTCATGAAATTTCAAAATATTTGAACTTGAAAAAAAAGTCATTTTCAGAATTTATTTAAGCTAAGATTCATAGGATAAATTGTTTCACACATTGACATGGGTTTAAAAATACGTGATGATAATAATTTCAGTGCAAAAGTTTCATAATCAAATAAAAATTTAAAAAACACACAATTTTAATATTGAAAAAGAGAAAATTAAATAATTAAAATTACTAAACTATAAAGGTTCCCTTCTACACACTTAAAGGATGCAATGTCTCAGTGCATGAAAATTGATTTAACCTGTAAGAATTTCATAAATTTAATCATAGAAATAAAGAAAGTGATTAGGAGAGGTGGAACTTAACTTTATTTTAAGTGAAACGTCAAGTTAAGCTCCTAAATGTTTTACACATAAAACCCTTCAAACAAAGGTGTACATCAGAACATAAAAAATTTATTGAAAGAAAATAAAATTCAAATTGAATGAGACTAAAAGGATAGATCTTTGTTTGATCCCCCAAGTGGGCTATGGGTTTTGACTACCTCCAGATGGGCAGTTTCGATTGGTTATCCTCAATCCGATGGTGAGTGAAGTTTCTTTAATATGAATCACCAGAACTTCTTCTTTCCATCTTGAAATTCTTCCTTTTTTCTGAGGACAACATGGTTATAGTACCCCAAATCCACCCCTATGATAATGATATTAATCTTGTTTGGTTTGGGTAGAAAAAATAATGAGTCCTCCTCTTTCTTGGTTTCCACTTTCACAACTCCTTCTTCATTCTCCTTTAGTATCTTAAGGTATGTTGTATCAAAATAATAGTAAATTAGAGAATCAGTAAGTAATTCAATTTGAACCAAATTAAGGCATGAATAATCAAAATCAAATTCGTCCCTTTCAACATATGCATCATGTGTATCTATTTCCTCATGTAAATCCTCTTTTTGTAACCTCTTTAAATTCCTCTAAGAAGAATTCATCTAGTTCAGGGAGCTCCATATGTTTTTCTTCTGGTGTATCTTCTTCGTTTTCCTCATCCACCACGAAAATACATTTGTTGCCCAAATCTAAAAATTTCAAGCAAGGGAAGGTGATACTCAATTAAGATTCTATGTATTAAGAATTAAAATATTTAAGAAAATTAGTTTCTCCATTATGTGTATTGACTTAAATTTCATCTTCAATATGAGGTTTCTCTTGTAGTTTAATTTCACAAGATAAAGGTATGTAGTCAGGCTACTCTATCTTTTTTTTCAAATTCTAGTGCTTTGGTGGTCTCTTCCTTGAATGGTTCTGGATCGTCTACTTTGAAAGGAATATTTGGTTCAAGTAGTGATTCACAGTTATTCCAGAATCCATCTATATCTTTTTTATCTCTCACAGGTATCTCAGTTGGTAATTCTTCCTTCTTATCCTCCACAGGATGATTTATAGGTTTTGGTTTTTCAATCCCTTCACAGACGTATTCAAATGAAAGTTCTACTTTGTTCTCTAGTTTTTCTATGTCATTTCGAAGTTCTTGCATCAAAACTATTTCATACCAAGCCTCATATACTTGTTCAAAATTTGGTTAGTTGATACATTAATTAAAAAAATAATCAGTTGAAAACATCTCGTAAAAATATTTTCTTTATGTTTTTTTGAAAAGTGTTAAATATTTATAATGAAATTGTGTAACTACGTCCCCGGAAACGACGCCATGTTTTGACATGTTCCTATAATGGTGTGTTTAAAAAGAAATTATTTACTAAGTTAAAATATATTATAGAGGTTAACCTTGGTTTTATCCATAGAGGAGCACACAAAAATCATGTTTGTCACTTTAAATATGAGAAATAAGCAGGGTAGTTTTTGAATTGGTTTGGTTTTGAAAACAACATGTTGAAACGAAAGAAAAAAATAAAGTAAAAATATTGGAAGAAAATGGTAAAAAATTTGATAGAAAATATTGATATGAATTGAGTGATCATTTAAGGTTTGGTTTTCCAATTTCAATGTTATCATTGTTCGAATTTATTCATTCCTCTTTTATTAAATCGATTAAAATGAGATTTCACAATCACTTCCTCTCACTTATTTGTTTAATGATGTTGGTGAGATTAAATCATACCAAGATCTTGGTTTGGTATAGTATCCTTCCTTTTGTGAAAAGGTTTTATAGAATACCCTCAATTGATTAAGGCAATTCCCAATCAGGTTTTGTTTATCCCAAATAATCTTCAATACTCAGTACAAATCTCACACGTACTGACGATCACCAAGTACTTTACCACTATGTTATGATCTATTCGATAATATATAGAACAGAACCAAGTGAGGGATATAATTTTCATTAAGCAAAGAAATAATAATAAAAGAATATAAAATCAAATACAATCTCACATGATAATATAAGCTGTTTTTATAATTAAAACCAACTTCATAATAGAGAAAACATTTTATAACATTAAGCGCATGAACTCAAACATTAAAAAATAGAAAAACTAACCTCCACCAATCACTAATAATATTTACCCCACCATGGTAAGGGTAATTGGGAATAAGGGAGAAGAAGAATACATTACAAAACTAAAAGAAATAAATGAGGGAAAATGAAGAACATGAAATTTTCCTCTAGAATCTGTCCCCCTGAAGTGCTGCTTTGCTTCGTCCATCATCACTTCAAATCAGGTTGAGGTCCCTTCTTATAGGAGGTGAAGAATGGAGTTTTACATCTAACCAAGACGTTTTAGTTTATTTTGAGCAGTGTACTATGAGTTATAGCCAAATTATTATACATGAATTTTACTGGACGCCAATCACTAATCCAGCAACCATACTTTGACCGGTTGAAGGGGTCCTTAATGAACTCATTTATCTAGGAAATTTAATGTGACGCTTACACGACATGTTGAATTTCTTACCCAGCTAAAAGCACCACATTTGGTGGTTGTTAGCCTGAGATATGAGTCATTGAATGAGTCATTGTGTATTCTGTCGACTAGATTATGTGTTCAAATTGACCGATTTTGTTTGGCCTCCTAGAGTTCGAATTGGCTCGGGGTCCAGAAGACTTATTTTTAGCCCACAACTTTTGTCATACTAAAAAAAAGAATCAGGTGAATGGAATTAAAATTTTAGGAGTTATGCTCGAAATATAGAGACAACCTAAAACTATTTAATGTCCAGAATTAATCACTTTTCACATTTAACCTCAAAACTCAACAGAAGTCATAAAATGATGAAAATAAGATCACATTGATTAATAGTAAGGGATTAAATCATTTAAAAACATACGTATAAATATTAAAATATGATCTCTATCAATTCCCCCACACATTGAACTTGGAATCCTAGAAAAGTAATCATCGATATTGAATCAAAGAAAATTTAAAACACATATTCATGAGATCTAACAATTTAACACCAAGAAACAAAAGATATCATGCCTCATCAATAGAAATTATTCCAAGTTCTATATTCAGTTTATTAAATATATTTCCAATTAATTTATTCTCCCACGCACACAAAACACTTACCTAACATGCATTTTTTCCTCATTATGCAAATATCAATTTTTAACAATGTCTTTCTCATCTGATACTTATTAAAGGGTCACCATAGGCTTGATAAATTCCTACATATACACCCTATATGAGTCAAGGACATATGTATATCATGAGTACTTTATAAAGTTTGTTCTATGGATTTAGGTTGGAAGGATTTAGATGTGATTGATTCTGAGGCTGAATAAAGAGTGATTGGCTCTTTTTGAAGTAAAATTGCATTATTATAATTTCTTTCTTAAGTACAGTCTCCTAATTACTCCCCATAGTAGTAAATCAGCTCTATTGGAATGAAAAATTAGTGAAAATTTACATCATTAATAATTTCATAAGTAACTATTTCAATCATCTCAAATATGATTTTTTTTGAAATATCTAGAAAAGGCACAACATTCTTTCACCATTAGAAGCTCTAGAAAGGCACAGCTTCCAACAAAATGATTTTTGGCAGTATATTCTTCTCCTAAAAATTTTATTTTCCACCGAAAGTATCACCAAATGAATACGAATAGTACAATACATCTTCCTCCACACTTAAGTTCAACTAGATTATGCAATTTCACTTCAATAGTAGGTTGGATAGAGAAAATTAGCTTATAATGTGGCTAACCTAACAGGTTGTTCATGGCTTCTATGGGCTACAGGGATTAAATGTACAAGGTGGGCCATTAAAAAAATGATTATTTTGAAAAGGGGGCTTTAATACCAAAGAAATTCCTCAATCAATTAAAACACATGTACTAAAAACCCTCATGTTTTGCTAGAAATAAATCAAATTATAGTTTAATTAAGCATGGTACGGTTCTATAAAAAAATTATGTGAAAGAAAAGATTATGAATACTAGGTTTAGAAGCCTCAAAAGAATGTGATTTCAAATATAAAGACAGTGAATTGTGGCATGAGATTAAAATATCTGACTACTTTTCATGAAATATCCAAATATTTGAATTCTAATAAAGTCATTTTCAGCATTCATTTAATCTTAGTTTCATTGGATAAATTTTTTTCACACATTGAAATGGGTTTCAAAATATGTGATGATAATTATTTCAGCGCAAAAGTTTCAAAAACACAAAAAAATATAAAAAAAGACGATTTTTTTTCAAAAAAAGAAAATCGAACAATTAAATTGACTAAACTATATAGGTTACCTCCCCCACACTTAAATGATGAAATGTCTCAGGGAATGAAAATTTATTTAACATGTAATAATTTTCAAATTTAATCACAACAATAATGAAATTGATATGGAGTGGTACAACCTAACTTTATTTTCAGTGCAACGTCGAGTTGAGTTCCTAAATGTTTCACACATAAAACCCTACAAACAAAGGTATATAATAAAATATAATAAATGTATTGAAAGAAAATAAATTATAAATAGAATGAGACAAAAAGTATAGATCTTGGTTTGATCTCCCAAGTGGGCCCTGGGTTTTGACTGCCTCCAGATGGGTAGTTTCAGTTGGTTATCTCCAATCCGATGGTGGGTGATGTTTTTTAATATGAATCACCAGAACTTCTTCCTTCCATCTTGAAAATCTTTTGTATTGTTGAGGAATAAATGGATATAGTAACCAAATCCACCCCTAGTTAAATGATATTAAACTTGTATGGCAGGGGTAGGACAAAGAATGAATCCTCCTCTTTCTTGGTTTCCACTTTCACAAGTTCTTCTTCATTCTCCTTCAGTTCCTTAATATATTTTGTATCAATATAATAATCAATGGAAGAATCAGTATGTAATTCAATTTGAACAGAATTAACGCATGAAGAATTAAAATCAAAATCTTCCCTTTCTAAGTATGAATCATGTGTATCTATTTCCTCATGGAAATCCACTTTTTCCTCCTCTTTAAATTCCTCTAATAAGAATTCATCTAGTTCACGGAGCTCCATATGTTTTTCTTCATGTGTAACTTCTTCTTTTTCTTCATCTACCAAGGAAATACATTTGTTTCCCAAATCTAAAAATTTCAGAAAGGGAAGGTGATATTTATTCAGATTCTATATAATCATAATTAAAATAGTTAAGAAAATGATTATGTCCCCTATGTGTATTGAATTCAATTGCTTCTTCAATATGAGGTTTCACTTATAGTTTAATTTCACAAGATAGAGGTAGGTAATCATGATCCTCAATCTTTTCTTCAAATAGTACTACTTTGGTTGTGTCTTCCTTCAATGTTTCAGGATCATTTAGTTTGTAAGGAATATGTGGATCAAGTAGTTCTTCACAGTTATTGTAGAATCCATCTAGATCTCTTCGATCTCTCACATATATCTCATTAGGTAATCGTTCCTTATTATCCTCCATAGGTAGATTCAAAGGTTCTGGTTTTTCCATCATTGCATGTACATATTCAAATGCGAGTTTTACTTTATTATCTTATTTTTATATGTGTCTTCAATGTTCTTGCATCTGAAATATATCATAACTATTCTCATCTAGTTTTTCAAAATTTGGGTAGTTTTTACATCAATTAAAGAAATAATCAATTGAAAACATCATGTAAAAAAAAATTTATGTTTTTTTGAAAATTGTTAAATATTTATAATGAAATTGTGGCACTACCTCCCCTGAAACAGCACCATGTTTTGAAACGTGCCTATCATGGGGTGTGGAAAAAACAATTTTTTACTAAGTTAATATATATTATAGAGGTTAAACTAGTTTTTCACCAGAGAGGAGTTCAAAACAATCAAGTTTTTTACTTTAAATTTGAGAAATAAGTGGGGTTGTTTTTGAATTGGTTTGGTTTTTAAAACAATGTGTTGAAACTAAAGAAAGAAATAAAGTAAAAATATTGGAAAATATTGGTAATGAATTTGATAGAAAATAGTGATATTAATTGAGTGATCAAGTTAGGGTTGGTTTTCAAATTGAAATGTTATCCTAGTTCTAATTTATTCATTCCGCTTTTATTAAATCGATCAAAATGATATTGCACAATCACTTCCACTCAATTATTTGTTTAATGATGTTGGTGAGATTAAACACTACCAAGATCATGGTTTGGTCTAATCTTTTTCATAATATGGAAGAGTTTTACCGAATACCCTAAATTGATAAAGGTAATTCTTAATCAGGTCTTGTTTCTCCCAAACAATCTTAAATACTCAATACAAATCTCACACACACTATCGATCACCAATTACTTTACAACTATGATCTGATCTATTCCATCATATATAGACTAGAACCTTGTAAGGGATATAATTTTCATTAGATAGTGAAATAATTACAATGGAATATAAAATAAAATACAATCGTATAAAATAATATAAGCTATTTTTACAATGGAAACCAACTTCATAATATAGAAAATATTTTATAACTTTAAGCGCATGAACTCAAACATTACAAAATGGAAAAACTAACCTTCCCCAATTACACAGAGTATTTACCCCACCATGGTAAGTGAAATTTTGAATAATAGGGAAGAATAATACATTACAAAACTAAAATAATGAATATGGGAAAAAGACGAATATGAACATTTCCTCCAGAATTTGTCCATAAGAAGTGCTACTTCGGTTCATCCAACATATATTATAATCAGGTAGAGGTCCCTTGTTATAGGAGGTGCAGAATAGAGTTTTCCATCTCTCCACGAATTTTGAAAGCATTTTGAGCTGTGTGCAATGAGTTATAGCTGAATCATTAGATATGCCTTTTCCTGGCCACCAATTACTATTCCACCAAACATAATTTGACTGGATTATGGTCTGCCTTAATCAACTCATTTCACCATGAAATTTGATGTGGAACTTCCTAATCAAGTTGGATTTCTGAAACAGCTAGAAGAACCCAATTTGGTGGTATGTATCCCGTGATATGTTTCATTCAATGAGTCATGGTGTATTCTGCCGGCCAGATTATGTGTTCACATTGACCGATTTTTTTGGACTCTTAGAATTTGTAATTGCTCAGGGTCCAGAAGACTTATTTGTATCCCACAACTCCTATCATCCTACAAAAGATGAATCAGGTGAATTGGATTAAAATTTTAGATGTTATGTTCGAAATATAGATGAAACATAAAACTGTTTAATGTCCAGAATTAACCAGTTTTTAAATTTTTCCTCAAAAGTATCCAAAAGACATAAATTTATGGAAATAAAATCAAATTGATTAATGGTAAGGGATTAAATCATTTTAAAAAATATGTATAAATATGAAAATATAAACTCTGTCAATTCCCCCAAATGTATCACTTGGACTCCAGGATAAGTAAACATCAATATTAAATCAACCCAAATTTAATACACATATCAAGGGGATTTAACAATTTAACACCATGAAACTAAAGATATAAAGACTCATCAACAACCATTATTCAATGTTCTCAATTCAGTTTATTAAATATATTTTCTCTTCATTTATTCTCCCACACACACAAAACACTTAACTAACATGCATTTTTTTCTCATTACGCAAATATCAATTTTCAACAACGTCTTCCTCATCCAATACTCATTCAAGGGTCACCATAGGATTGATAAATTTCTACATCTCCACCTGATATGAGTCAAGGACATATATTTATCATGATTACTTTATAAAGGTTGTTCTTTGGATTTAGTTTGGTAGGATTTAGATGTGATAAATTCAGAGTCTTAATAAAGAGTTCTTGGGTCTTTTTGAAGAAAAATTGCATTATTCTAAGTTTTTTAATTACGTACGGTATCGTCATTACCCCCATTAGTAGTAAATCAGCACTATTAGCATGAAAAATTAGTGAAATTTTACACCATTCATCATTTCACCAGTAACCATTTCAATCATATCAAACATGATTTTTCATGAATTCTCTAGAAACGGCACAAATTTCATTCTCCATTAGACGCTCCAGAAAGGCACAATTTCTCATACATGAATGCTCCAAAAATGGAACTGCTTCCAACAAAAGGATTTTTTTCGATAGTATATTCTTCTTTTCATGTTATTATTTTCCATCCAAAGTATCACCAAATGATTCAGCACAGTACATGATAGCTTCAACCACACTTAAGTTCAACTAGATTATGCAATTTCACTTCAAGAGCAGGTTGGATAGAAAAAATTGGCTTATAATGTGGAAAACCTAACAGGATGTTCATGGATTCTATGGGCTAAAAGGATTACATATACAAGTTTGACCATTCTAAAATGGATTATTTTGAAAATGGGGCTTTAATACCAAATAAACTCTACAATAATTTAAAGCACATGTACCTAAAACCCTCATGTTTTGACAGAAATATATCAAATTCTAGTTGAATCAAACATGGTAGGGTTCAATCAAGAAATGAGGTGAAAGAAAAGATTATAAAAAATAGGTTTAGAAGCCTCACAATAATGTTATTTAAAATATAATGATTGTGAATTGTGGTATGAGATTAAAAAAATAGAGTACATTTCATGAAACTTCTAACTATTTGAACTCAAAACAAAGTCATTTTCAGCATTCATTTAATCTTAGTTTCATGATATAAATTTTTTCCCACATCGACATGGGTTTCAAAATACGTGATGATAATCATTTCAGCACAAAAGCTTCAAAACACAAAAAAATTTCAACACACACACTTTTTTTTTGAAAAACTGAAAATCAAACAATTTAAATGACTAAACTATAAAGGTTACCTCCCCCACACTTAAATTATTCAATGACTCCATGCATGAAAATTGAATTAACATGTAAGAATTTTTGAAATTAAATCATATAAATAAATAATGTGATAAGGAGTGGTACAACCTAACATTATTTTCAGTGCAACATCGATTTAAGCTCATAAATGTTTCACACATAAAACCCTAAAAACAAAGGTATAAAATAAAACATAATAAATTTATCAAAAGAAATTAAAATAGAAATAGAATGAGACTAAAATGATATATCTTGGATTGATCCCCCAAGTGGGCCCTAGGTCGGACTGCCTCCAGATGGGCAGTTTCAATTGGTTATCCCCAATCCGAAGGTGGGTGAAGTTTCATTAATATGAACGACCCGAAATTCTTCCTTCCATATTGAACATCTTTTTTGAGGACTACATGGATATTGTACACCAAATCCACCCATATGAAAATGATATTAATCTTTTATAGTGGTGTTAGGACAGAGAATGATTCCTCCTCTTTCTTGGGTTCCACTTTCACAACTTCTTCTTCATTCTCCCTCAGTTCCTTTAGGTATGCTGTATTGAAATAATAATCAATGAGAGAATCAGTATGTAATTTAATTTGAAGAAAATTAATTCATGAAGAATAAAAATTAGAATCTTCACTTTCAAAGTATACATCATGTGTAACTATTTCCTCATGGAAATCCTCTTTTTACTCCTCTTAAAATACCTCTAATAAGCATTCATATTGTAGTATATTATTCTCTAGAACATTTTATTTTACACCCAAAGTATCACAAAGTGAGGCACCACAATACAAGATAGCTTCCCCATAGTAATGTCCAACTAGATTATGCAATTTCACTTCAAGATCAGGTTGGATAGTGATAATTGGATTATCATGTGGCTAACCTAACAGGATGTTCATGGATTCAATGGTCTAAAAGGATTAAATGTACATGGTGGGACATTATAAAAAGGATTATTTAGAATAGGGGTCTTTAATACTAAAGAAACACCTCAATCATTTAAAACACATGTACCTCAAATGCTAAAGTTTTTACAGAAAGAAATAAAATTCTAGTTAAATCAAGCATGGTATGGTTCTCTCAAGAATTTAGGTGAAAGAAAATATTATGAAAGCTAGGTTTATAGGCTTTACAAGTATGTGATTTCAAATATTATGACAGTGAACTGTGGCATCGGATTAAAAAATCAGAGTACATTTCATGAAATTTCTAAATATTTGAACATGAAACAAAGTCATTTTAACAATTCATTTAAGCTTATTTTAATAGGATAAATTGTTTCACACATTGATATGGGATTAAAAATATGTGATGATAATCATTTCAGTGCAAAATATTCAAGAAAACACAGAAATTTGAAAAACACACAATTTTTTTTGAAACACATAAAATAAAACAATTAAAATGTCTAAACATTAAAGGTTCCCTCCCCCACACTTAAATGATGAAATGTATCAGTGCATGAAAATTTATTTAACGTGTAACAATTTTTGAAATTAAATCACAGCGATAAAGAAAGTGATAAGGAGATCTACAACCTAACTTTATTTTCAATGTAACGTCGAGTTAAGCTCTTAAATGTTTAACACATAAAACCCTACAAAAAATGGTTTAAAATAAAACATAATAAATTTATTGAATGAATAGAAAATATAAATAGAATGTGACTAAAAGGATATATCTTTGTTTGATCCCCCAAGTTGGGCCTGGGTTGTGACTGCCTCTCGATGGGCAGTTTCAACTGGTTATCCCCAATCCGATGGTGGGTGAAGTTTCTTTAATATGAACCACCATAACATCTTCCATCCATATTGAACTTCTTCCTTTTTGTTGAGGACTGCATGGATATAGTACACCAAATTCACCCCTATGAAAATGATATTAAACTTGTATAGCGGTGGTAGGATAGAGAATGAGTCCTCCTCTTTCTTGGTTTACACTTTCATAACTTCTTTTTAATTCTCCTTCAGTTCCTTAATGTATGATGTATCAAAATAATAATCAATGAGAGAATTAGTAAGAAATTCAATTTGAGCAAAATTATTTCATGAAGATTCAAAATCAAATTCTTCCCTTTCAAAGTATGTATCATGTGTATCTATTTCCACATTAAAATACTATTTTTTCTCCTCTTGAAATTACTCTTATAAGAATTAATCTAGTTCAGGGATCTCTATATGTTTTTCTTCAGGTGTATCTTCTTCTTTTTCCTCATCCACTAGGAAATACATTTGTTTCCCAAATCTAAAAATTTCAAGCAAGGGAAGGTGATACTCAATTTGGATTATATATAATCATAATTAAAATAGTTAAGAAAAATATTATCTCCCTTTTTTGTGTTGAGTTCAATTGATTCATCAGTATGAGGTTTCTCTTGTTGTTGAATTTCACAAGATAGAGGTAGGTAGTTAGGCTCCTCCATCTTTTCGTTAAATTCTACTGCTTTGTTGGTGTCTTCCTTCAATGGTTATGGATCTTCTATTTTGTTAGGAATATGTGGATCAAGTAGTTCTTCGTAGTTATTCTAGTATACATTTTTATCTTTTTGATCTCTCACATGTATCTCAGTAGGTTATTCTTTCTTCTTATCCTCTTGAGGTTGATTCATAGGTTATGGTTTTTCCATCATTTCACAGACATATTCAAATGCAAGTTATACATTGTTCTCTAGTTTTTCTATGTTATTTCAAAGTTCTTGCATCCGAACTATATCATAACCAGTATAATTTACTTGTTAAAAATATGGAAAGTTATTACATAAATTAATGAAATAATCATTTGAAAATATCATGTAAAAATATTTTTTTATGTTTTTTTGATAAGTGTTAAATATTTAAAATGAAATTGTGGCACTAACTCCCCAGAAATGGTGCCACGATTTGACATGTGCTTGTCGTGGGGTGTAGAAAAATAATTATTTACTAAGTTAAAATATTTTATAGGGGAAAACCTAGGTTGTCTCCAGAAAAGATCACACAATAATAAAGTTTGTCACTTTAAATATGAGAAATAAGTGGGGTTTTTTTTTAATTGGTTTGGTTTTAAAAACAAAGTGTTGAAACAAATGTATGAAATAAAGAACAAATATGGCAATAAATTGGTAAATAAATTTATTAAAAATAGTGATATGAATTTAGTGATCATGTTAGGGTTGGTTTTCCAATTGCAATGTTTTCATAGTTCTAATTTATTCATTCTTCTTTTATTAAATCAATTAAAATGAGATTTCCAAATCGATTCCTCTTACTTATTTATTTAATGATGTTGGTGAGATTAAACCATACCAGGATCTTGGTTTGGTATAATCTCCTTCATTTTGTGAAATAGTTGGTGCGAATACCCTCAATTGATTAAGCCAATTCCAAGTCAGGTCTTATTTATCCCAAACAATCTTGAATACTCAGTACAAATCTCACACATACTGACGATCGCCAAGTACTTCACCACTATGTTCTGATATATTACATTGTATATAGACTAGAATGTAGTGAGGGATATAATTTTTATTAAACAAATAAATAATAACAACATAATATAAAATCAAATACAATCGCACAATATAATATAAGCTTTTTTTACAATTGAAACCAACTTCATTATAGAGAAAACATTTTATAACTTTATGTGCATGAACTCAAACATTTCAAAATAGAAAAAATAAACTTTTCCAATCACTCATAATATTTACCCCACCCTTGTAAGGGTAATTGAGTATAAGGGGGAAGAATAATACATTACAAAACTAAAATAAAGAAAAGAAGGGAAAAGAAGAACATGAACATTTCCTCCAGAATCTGTCCATCAGAAGTGCTACTTTCATTTCTCCACCATATCTTCAAATCAGGTCGAGGACCCTTCTTATAGGAGGTGAGTAATGGAGGTTTCCATCTAACCATGATGATTGAAATCATTGTGAGCTTTTTGGAATGAGTTATAGCCGAATTATTAGACATGACTTTTCCTGGCAATCAATCACTATTCTACATAACATACTTTGACCGGCTGAATGGTGGCCTTAATCAACTTATTTCCCCATGAAATTTAATTTCACGCTTCCTCATCAAGTTGGTTTTCCTAACCTCCTAGAAGTACCCCATTTGGTGGTTGGTATCCCGAGATATGAGTCATCGAATGAGTCGTGGTGTATTCTGCTGTCCAGATTATGTGTTCACAGTGACTGATTTTGTTTGGCCTCTTAGAGTTCGAATTGGCTTGGTGTCCAGAAGGCTTATTTGTATCCCACAACTATTGTAATCCTAAAAAAACTAATCAGGTGTGTTGGATTAAAATTTTAGTAGTTATGCTCAAAATATATAGACAACTTAAAACTATTTAATGTCATGAATTAACCACTTTTCACATTTAACCTCAAAACTCACCAAAACATATAAAATGATGAAAATAAGATCAAATTGTTTAATGGGAAGGGATTAAATAATTTAAAAACATATGTATAAATATGAAAATATGATCTCTGTCTGTGGGTCGCAAAATTATATACCTCCATGATGCACCAATTGGTTTAATGGTAAATATCAATAAGATTACATTAATTGGTGATTTTGTGCATACATACCCATAATATTAGAGATTATTATAGAAATGAATTGATAGTATAGATATAATGATGTCTGAGATAATTAAATCCAATATGACGCGTTTCCTTCATTGATAATTCATCTATTATTATTCATGATATTATTAAATTGATATTATCCCTATATTAACATCAATATCATGTCAGTATTTATATATAATTATATTATAATCATATATTCATAACATATAATAATTAATACATATGTTATTGATTATAATGAATGTGTTTTCAATTATATACTTTATCATATTGGATTTTCCATATTTATCGATTATATGTTCCACTGTACACAACCTTAAATAAGAATTTGAGCCCACCAAAATTTTGATTCCATTCTCAAGGATATAAATAATTAATATTTAAATGAGTTCAAGGATATAGAGTATTTTTTTAACACCCCAAGTTTTCATAGTACGTTATTTCTTCAAAGTAATTCAATAACATTCACTAAATGTAACATCGAGTTCTAGCGCACCACGACTTACCAAACAAGTCGTTCAAAAGTGATGATGAATATTATTAACTGAATTTTGAACTTTATATCATCTTTATAATTTTTTAATCCAAATTATGTGTTTCTTAGAAATAATTTAAAAATAAATACATTTTTTTCAGATAAAAGATGTATTTTTCAAAAAATGCCATTTTACCGCCTTTTAATAGAGAATCCTTTATAAATCTAATATTTGAAACTTTTATATATTTAAAATGAAAAAATAATCTTCTTATTTAGAATCAGGACATAATAATTTAGTTTCATTAAGGTTTTGGTGTTTTTCTGATAACTTTCTTATTTGGGTGAATAGTGAAATTTACTATATTTTAACTGAAAACAACTTTTTTAATCAAAATAATTTATATTGTTTAATTATAAATTTTAATGGCATGGATGTATAAATATATTATATTTTTACCATTTTATCCAATTATGGTAATTGTATGTAATTTCACATTGAAATTTGACATAATCAAGTGTCAAACTTTTGATAGTTATTAAAAATACGGCTTTTGGTTTTAATAGCGTGAATTAATTTTAAATTAATAAATTAAACTTTTATGTTTTGAATTTGGTAAAATAGACTTCTTTTTTGGATTCATAATATCAAAATTAGCTTAGGGTAAAAGTTTTGTACTTTTCTGATAACTTTCATATTTTGATGGATAGTGAAAATTACTAAATTTTAATTAAAAACCACTTCTTTAATAGAAATAATTAATAGTGATAAATTATAAATTTGATGATTTTAATATATAATTAGATTATAATTTTAGCATTTAATCCAATTTTTTTCATTGAACATAATTTCATTTTTAAACTGGACATAAGAAAGTGTCAATCTTTTGATAGTTATTATTTGTTAAAAGCACGCTTTTTGTTTCGACAGCAGGTATTAATTTTAAATTAATTTCTGCCACTTTTGTGTTTTGAATTTGAAAAAATGGATTCCATATTTGGAATCAGGATTTCCAAATTGTAAAAATAGTTAAATATTATTTTCAGACATTTTGAATAATTATTTCAGTAAATATTTTATTTACCATGGTTAAAGGTTAAATATGGTAAATAAGGGTAAACAAATAATAATATAATAATATTAATTTACACTAAAACGTGTCCTAGCCATATTGGTTGATACATGTCTGACCATGGGCATCTTTGGGTCGATTTTGGGACCCCATGGAGCCACGTGTAAGAGATAAGGACACTTTATATTAATTAAGTTAAAGTAAATACATAAATGACATAAGTATATATCTTTAAGAAAATCAATTATTACATAGGGTTATCTATGTTATATTTTAAACTATAAATATTTATTAGGAATATAAAATTATTTCCTAAATATTGGTATTTTATTTATAATTTTTAGATATTTAATAATTAAATTTATTTATGAGACAATAATGATGCAGTATTTTCCTCATTAATGAATGAATCAAATAATTAGTATTATAAATGTTAAAATAAATATAATTTGAATGTTTTGATTTCATAAAAGAATTTTATTGTTTAATATGTCTTTATGATTTCTTAAATTAATTTTTTTTGAATTAATGAAGTTATTAAGAATTTAACAAAAATCATTTATTAAATATTGTCAAAATTGACATAAATGATTTTTTAAAACAAATATTATATTATTAATTTATATTATATTCCTAAAAATATAATGTTCAGAAAAATAACTTATATCATGATATTTGTTTCATTATTGGACAACTCGGGTGTCACTTGAATGTATATAGTATGTTTATTAACTATATAATATAAAAATACAAAGTGTCAAGGTAAATGTCAAACTAATTAACCAAGAGTTAAAACTAAAAGATAAGGTTAATATAATGAACCAAACCTGTCTAAAATCTATTGGATGAATGTATTTAGACCCATTCCCAACATATTCTTTTAATAATCGACATTGGAGGCATTACAAACTGAATATGAATTTATTATAAAATAATACTTTATGATTTTCCTAAACAGCCCCTCCCCCACCTTATAAAAGGATACCACTTCTACAAATTATTCACTCCATAAAAGCCTTTTGGTTCGGCCAACCCCTTCCCAAATATTCTCTAAACTATCCTAACTTAAACCTAGAGGCCTTATTTTGATCATAAATCCAACATATGGAGCCCTTTTGATCAAATCAAAATGAAGAACCCGAAGAAGAGGTAATGTTCTGACCACCCACTTTCAAGTTCCTTTCTTCTTCAACTTATTCATTCTTTGTTATTTCCATTCTAAAATAATAAATCCAATATCTTCTATATAATTTAATGTTATTTTAAATATGGTACAACCATATTCAGTATTCTATCCAACATTTGAATGACATGTCACCATATGTGCGTACGTATGGCTTACCGTCTTCACATCGTGGTGTAATTGTTATTCAAAACATTATTATTTGGATGGGTATGATTATGAATTGTAATTCCAGTAAATAATAAATATAACATTATAATCATTCTGTATATATGATACAACATCCAATTATATATTATTTTAATATCAAAATAATGATATTGTTGCTCGTGCGTACGTACGGATTACCGTCTCCACGGCGCGATGAGATTAATTTCCAAGTCCACCATTCATCGACATTATAAAAATATATTACTAAAAAGTATGTTATATATGACATAATAATTCTACAAGAGATATATATATATATATATTTATGTATGTATTTATGTACATACATATATCTTATTCACTGAGTTCCATTCAATATGATATGAAAACAGAAACAGCATTTATGCGTACGTACGGACTACCGTCTCCATAAACAGTGTTTTCCATTTCATATATATGTATATTATACATATTTATATTCTAAATATACATGATATATAAATCATGATTTATATTTTGTATGTATTTAAATCATTATCTAAGTGATACAATCAAGAGTAACAAGTTAAAACATGTACGATAAAGAAAATGATTTTTACCCAAAATATTAATATAACATCGAAATTATTATTAAATGGGTAGTATAAAGAAATAAATGAATAATTTATTATATCATAAATATTATTATGGTTATTTTTTAAATTAATAACATACTACGGTCTTCATACAAGAGATTAAATGTACCCTCTACTAAAAGAAAGTGCAAGGTAAGGGGTTTTCATCTCACTCCTTATTCCCTAGATATTCATGCCATATTTCCACTATTACCTTCGGTGTGGTGTATATACTAGCCATAATTGTATTCATTGTGTAATTAGCTTTAATTTATGTGTATT
Organism: Viscum album; assembly: GCA_963277665.1. Taxonomy (NCBI): domain Eukaryota; kingdom Viridiplantae; phylum Streptophyta; class Magnoliopsida; order Santalales; family Viscaceae; genus Viscum; species Viscum album. The sequence goes on from OY728141.1 coordinate 348,307,552, forward strand.
AACATATTCATTGTATCATACTTCTATCATGGGGTGGATGTTTTGTATGTTATCAAATTGGAAAGGGTTAATTCCTCAATATCATTATTATCCAATATTGTTTATATGTAAGTTTTTAATGGGACATTTTTATCATCCATGTCCATTTTTCAAAAAAAATATTTCAAAATGAATATTTTAAGGATTTTTTAAAGGTACTATTTATCAAGATCATAATTTTAAATGTTTTAATGATTTATCTTTCTAAATATTTTTAATTAATGTCCATGTTTTCAAAATGATTTTAAGTATTTATTTATATGGAAATGAATGTTTTGAAATGATAATTCATTTCAAAAGATTCAATGTAGTATGGGAAAATTTTATTCAAAAATCTCTTTTAAATTACTTCCTTTATAAATGTGTGACTTTTAAATGATTTTACAAAAAACAAATTTCCCTAAAATGGTTTTACTCATCATTTTCAACTATGTCAGCATCCTTTACTAGATATCATTTTTGATTGAGGTTGATTTATTATAATACAATATTCCATATTGTATTGAATGAGTTATGATATTTTTGACTTTGGATGTTCTATTTTTATACCATTCATGGTTTATTGTTTACATATTGACAATTCATATGCTAGTTCTAATACAAATGTTTATGTTATATTTCAACATTTTCATACGAGGAATGTATTGGAAATAGTAAGTGATGGGTGTAGCCCACTATAGCTTCTCGATTCATCGATAGGTCTCATGAGATAACTAGATGGGGAATTGGCTGAGGCGCTTTCCCAATTTGAGGTATGGTTTTGGCCGAGGCCTTAATCATTTTTAGACGTCTTGGCCGAGGCCTTGGCAAAATGTTTAATAATTCTTGGAATTATACATTCCCTCATTATGAAAATAATATTGATGGTTCATTTTGTCATTCGATTAGTAGAATACCCATGATTCTATTTTATTATGGTATTATTTACTCATCTCATATTCTAGCATTTAAAATTATTCATGTTTATTATTAGTAAAGGCATTGGATTCAATTATTCACCTTGATTAATATTTATGTTATCTTCCACTATATTTTTTACCCTTACTGAGCGTTTGAGCTCAACACTTTTTATGTTTTATTTTTCCCAAGATTCCAAGAAGTGCATTTTGATTGATATGTAGGGTTAAGCTAATGGAATAATAGAGTTCATAAAGGATTACTTGTGTTGTGTTGTATGCTATAAAGTATAATGTAGCATCCATGTATGTAATCTATTTTTCAAGATTGCTAAACCGATCGGTCTTTCAGGACATGATTCCTTGTAATCATGCCAATGTATTAAAATAATGCACCGACTCTAGGTAACTGGGGTCGAGGAATTACAAGTTCTCTTCACTATATACTAATTTATGATTTCAAATATAATACGAGTCTGTAAAATTTATCTTGTTTATTGAGTGTAAAAAAATATTTTTTCTTTTGACATGAGATTATTTATACTATATACTAATGTAATAAAGTGACCACTATTTTTGGGTTACTAGGTTCATGGTCTTTATAGTTGGTATTAGATAAATTATATTATAGATCATGAGAACTAGATTTAAAAAATATATATATATTGGGGGATATAATAAAATTACAGTCTTAGACAATATGTCTAATTATAGAGTGACATCCCAATGTTTTTATAAGGTAGATATTATGCGGTTTTCAAAGGAATACATCTCTGTCTGGAAACAATAAGGGGATGTTTCTATGAAATAGTTTTACCTAGCTATAATAATAATGAAAAGGGAATATTGGTATATTAATTGATCCTGAGATGCTATACAACCATGTTCCTTTTTGCACACATAGTTTTACACTCTCGAGGGATACACATGGGATAATTAACAATTTCTTTAAAAATGATCATGAAGGATTTGAGTAAATGATTGAAGTTAATAACCTAGGATAAACCTATAGTTTCATAGATTGAAAATATGGTTTCCTAAATTATAAATCCTATACATTATTATATGGGATTACATTATATGTACTGTTCCTCACAATATTATTTTTTGTTTTAATCAATATCTAGGACCCGAAAAATTCTTGTTAACATTGAATAAGATAGACAGTATAGTGATTAAGGGAAAACAAATGGGATGATGAATGGAGTGAAAGACATTGTGATAATTCATAAAAAGATATCCTAATATATGATTAAAAATAAATACCATAACAAACCCTCATTATCAAAAAAAAGTATGTAGTCCACTGAGATATCGGGTGGTGGAGAACACAGAGGAAAAAATGATCAATTTCCTTCATGTCCGAATTTTGGAAATAAACACCCAGTGAAATGTCTGAATGGAATGAAAACATATTTTATGTGTGTAAAATTATTGAATATTACATAAAATTTCAATGAAAAAATTGGGAGTGCAATGCATAGAAATAAATCTAATCCTATAGATCCACTTATGGTTTTCTCTATTAAATATTTGTAATATAGGAATTGTTTAAATAAATTCCACCTTCTAAAAAAGATCTCTTAGAAAAATGAATGGTTTTTGTTTTTCCATTTAACAAACTAGAATTATTGAGTTGTTTATCTATTGGGATTAAATAATTAGGATGTAGAAGTTAATTTTCAATTATAATCATGAAGTATCAAATGATTTTGGTAATTTTTAGAATCATATATGACATTATATAATATTCACACAAAAAATTAATGATGCTATCATGGGTTTATGTGTTTAATAGTGACTATATGTTAAAAATATTATATGCCTTATTATATTTTATGTAATGGAATTTTCATATGATTAATGAATTTTTGATATACATATTATTATGTTGAGGTATATGTAACCATTTGGATCAACATGACATATTATTTAAAAAAGAATTCAATATATATAAGTTAAAATATATTGATATCATTTATGGTTAATATGTTAATCTATTTTAGGGTAATAATAGAACAATATGATCATTTTATTTTATATGATATATAAAAAACATGGTGGTTAAAAAGTTATTTGATGAATAATGTTATTTTTTAGGGTTTTGATCATATTTTGGTGATGTTATATGAAATGTATTATGATATTTTTAGAAAAATGGAAACCCACATGTAAGGTGACAACCCATTGAATCTAATAAGGCTGTGTGGATCGATCCCACAATTGGAGGTCAATAAGGGTGAAATTCCAATCACTATCCTACAAGAAATAATGTTTAATATGAATTTGGTATTACAAAAACTATTTGATAGATAAATTCTTATAAAATGAATCTAGTTTAAATTTCTATGTTACTATAAGCGTTTTTAGAAATTATTGAGTTTTATTAGAAAAATATTTCATAAATATTTTAGTTTTAATATTAATTTAGAGACATAGAGAAAGTCATTTCAAACTTGTATAGATATTATAACCCAATAAAATAAAATATTAGTACCTTAGTGATAAAATATTCAAATTGGATATTCATTGTATTGTGTAAGAGTTAAATATGAAACTGGTTTAAGAATATTCAAAGGAAAAAATTGGTCTTTCAGACAACTTGGTCTTGGTCCTTCGGGCTATGTAATGGGTCTCCCTCTACCCACACTAAAGAGGCCTTTGCTTTAAATAATAAATTGATGCTTCGACCCTAACCCTTAAAAAAAGGATGAAATTAGTCTTATGAAAAAGAAAGATATCAAGTAATTATATTTTTATATGTTTTTAGTCTACTAGGTACAATAATTCGTAAACACTAGGAAAATTATATTGAAACAAAATGTTTTCTTATTAAATTCATATAAAATGAATCAACATTCTTTTCACCAATCATATATTTATGGGTTTTTCTTATTTTTCTTTAGAACATGTTCACTATCACTATATATTTGGCCTATGGAATGAGTTTTCACCTCCATTTACATATTTTAAAGTCACACCAATGTTATTATACTTGCAAACCAAGTTATGTGTTATTACATATGATCTGAAAATTTCCCATTTATTCATTTTTAAAGGAATGTTTTATACAATTATAATGTGTATTTCTCAAAAAGGTAATTTTTGAATGACAATCCCATGACATACAAGTGAATGTTTAAATTGTGACTGGGAAATTTATTGATTATTGGGATAATTTTACACTATGAAATTTTAAAATAATAACATTATATTTGATAGAGTGTTTGACACCCACCATTGAGTTATATGAGATCCAAGATATACTATTAAAATATTATTATTTGATGTAACTATTATATCCAAGTCATTATGACGATGAGAATGAACATTATTAATAAAATTATGAAAATATTTCTAATGGTTTTACAAATAAGTTCAAAATTCCCATTAAAATCATTTTATTCATAAAAAATACATTCTCAATAAAAATAGTCTAATTTTAAATTTTTTTGGGGAATTATAAAATGTTTATACCACTTTTAAAAATTTTGTATTATAAAAAAGATTAATTTTCATGAAATCATCATATAAAAAATGATTTGAGTAAATTCATTGGGTTTTCATAGAAAAATGTAATTTTTTGTGAATATTGAAAAATATCACTTTTTATAAAACTATAATTACTTTTCAATAAATTAATAATTCAAAATTATCATTATTCAATGATTTTTTATTTAAATTTTAAAAAAGTATTATTTAGCTATATTTTAAATAATTAATTACATTTGAATCATCTTTATACCCAATTTTAGTATAAGCTAAATTTTAGGTAGAAAAAAACATTTTTTATGAAATCTATTTTTATGTACACAATTATTCTCCATTTTAATTAATAAAAAATAAAAAAAATAAGAATATATTTAAATTAAATGTATATATATTATATCTAACTATATGAATTTGAATAAAAAACAAAGTCAACTAGTCTCATAGTTAATGTAATATCATCTTATGATATGAAAATTCATTTCATGAAAAAACGTTTTTTGACCCAATTAGTGAGTTTACATATAAATTAAATAATTCCACATAATTTAAGTTAATTTTATGAAATGTATTTCATATTTAAAATAATAATAATAATTATTTTCTAATAAGTTTAATTTTTTCATATTTAATAGTAAAAAAATAAAAATTTAATTATCACTTTTATATCTAAAATGAGGGTTTGTGCATTACATGTAATATTGATAAAAATAATTTTCCACATATGTGAAATTTTGATTAGGTAAATTAGATTAAATATTCAGAATTAGTGGGTCCAAATTATCAAACAAGTGTCATTTTATTTTTGTCTTCAACGTTAAATTACCTATGTAATAAATAGTTGTTGTCATAGTGAAAATTAAAATAATTAATGTGAGTAACTTTTGAAATAATAGGAACAACATATTTAAAAAAAGTTAAATTTTTTCATGGAGGTGTGTATTAACATTATCTTCCCTCCAAAAAATTATTTACTAATTTTGGTGGAACATGGGTTGAGAGTGAATCTCCATTATTGAATAGTTTTGGGCATTGAGAAAAATGATACTCCTCCATTATAAGAAGGGCATAACCACATCTCATTTATGGGAATATATGAAGACATTTAACTCGAACACACCCAGCCAAAATTCCATTGAAAATACATTAGACACATTTTTTTTATTTTGGGATAAAGAAAATACTAACTTAAAGGTCCTTAATACACAATCCTAATTAACATACTCAATATGAGAAGAATAATACATCTTCATGTCATCTCATTATTTAGATGTTTCCTTTAAAATTTAACATGTTTATTTATAAATAGTTTTCATTTCATGATATTTGGGAATTTTTAGTCCATAAAAGCTAATTTCACTATGAAAACATTATTTTCCTCATTTAATATTTTAATATTATCTTAATGGTATTTTAATTCAATAATGACAATAACCATTTTTTACTTAAAAATAATGGGAATATATTGTAACAATACCATCCTTAATATTTATCTAGATGGTTTATGACTAGTTTGACCAGTAACGATTTTGAAATTCACTTTTCCAATTAAATTCATATTCTTTATCTTTCCTTTGAAACATTCACTTTATTATGACCATTGTATATTACATTTCCATTAATTAAATAAATTATTTATCATGGATATGATTATTGATTAAACTATAATTCATTGCTATATATTGTGTTTTTCATTGAATTAAATTTGATTGACTATGGAAATAATGATATATAATATTATTTATTCAATAAAGACATTTATTAATAAGGATTATTTTTCATGAATTAAACTGATCATTCAATATATAAAGAATACATTGGACACACAGTCAATGGTTAGTCCCAAATTTATACAACCCCTTAATATATCGAGAGGTGTATTGAGAGGAATATATAAGCTAGTTGTAAATGGATTTTTGTTGAACCCATACCCTTAATTTAAAAATATCATGTAAAATTGTCTTAAAGCTGTATATATTAGGATTTATGAGACCATGAAGTCAAATATTAAGCATTTCATTAATTGAGATTTCAGTTATTACTATCCATGAGATTACTATGTTGATATTATCTATGGACTATCACTAATAAGATGTGATAATTAATATTGATTTTTTTGATCATCATGTATTTCCTCCTTTTTATTCTCTATGATCATGTTATTAATTAATTGGAATTGGATTTATTTTAATTATCATTCCATATTGATTATGACTTATTGATTGATGACAATGTTCAATTTACATAACCATTACTAAAAAATTGAGATCCCTATTATTTGGTTTCCTTTCCCTATAATATGAATAACGAATATTTAAATGAGTTGAAGGGTTTAAAATATTTACATTCTATATATTTTAATTTATGTTTTGAAAAGTAATATAAGGAAAAAGTATGTTTGTTGTTTACCTATTCTTCTAAACTTTTCAATCTTGTGGGATCTAATCTCTTGTATCTAATTTTAATGTAATAATGTAACCATTAAATTTGTATACCAGGGTTTGGATCAATACTATATTTATTTGTAAATATAATTCCTCAATATCATTAGTGAATAAATTACTACAGGTCTCATGGAAACATGATTTGGGTAATTTTTCTATTTATTCTTCAAATGGTGTGAGACATAAGCTATCACCATATCATTCTATGCGAAAACACATCGTATTCACTTCCTCAATATACCACTATATATTAAAAAACCATCTCTATTATAGGGTAACGAATGAAAAAGTTCACTTAAAAACCATATATTCAGTTCCTTGAAATTTTAATCACATTCATACCTCTAAATGAACTATGCTCCGTCATGAGTTAACATGGTGAGTGTATCAGGAAGTCAAGATAAATTCTAAAACATTACTCATTATATATATAAAATTCAAAACAACTATAGAACATCATAACCATGGTTTTTGTCTAAATTTTTGATAACTTTATTCTTTGAAGAAATTAATAATAAACCCTCACATGAGATTATATCACGCAAAAATAGAAAAATATGAAGAAAAAAATAAATCTTATTATATTTTTCATAAATACTATACTTCTATAGGGTCCTTAGTACAATTATAAAATGATATTTACACTCTCCCTTTATCATTGATTATATATAAATATCATTAATAAATACTACAGCAAACAAAAATTAGTAATCTACAAATACATTATTCATTAAATTTAGAAAGATAACTTGATAATTTGTAAGAAAAAATAACATCAATATAAAATCATATTGTTTATAGCCTTGTTGGGTTACCATCATGGGAATATCATCATTTTTGACACTCAATTAATGATATTTGCAATGACGGTTAAAATTAGAATAGTATTGATCCCTTTGCAGTTCATCATAGAAGTCATCAATTTGTGTTAGATGATACATTTTCATGATTGAGATCTTTTTAAGTTCCCTATAATCAATAAAGAGTCACATTTGTCCATATTTCTTTTTAACAAAATGAATTGGTGCACCCGATGGTGGAAAATTTCATTGAATGAATCACTTATCAAGATTCTCTAGGATTTTCCACTTCAATTCATTCATCATAATCCTGTTTATTCTAAACAATGTCTTCGAAATAGTTACATCACCCTGAAAGAGTTCTTTATAGAACATATCTTCAAGAATAAATGGATAACATAGAAATTTTTAAGGAAAGACAAGAAAAAAACTCCCATATAATATGAATATCTTTGATGTTGAGTTTCAAAAAAAAAACAATCTAAGGTTATCACCCCTTTTGAATTGGAATAATTACCCCCATAATGGATAATAATTCAATCAGATGTTAAAATTGATCATCTTACTGATATAAAATCATATTATTGTTTGGTATATCCAATATGACATCCATTATTCAGAAAATTATTTGAGATTTATGTATATATAAAAAATCCATTCAAAAAATATCATCAAATTCAACCAGAGAGAGAATAACAATAATTATACAAGAAAATTCCCAAACAATCCATAGTAGAATGATAGATGTACGATGAGATAATCTGGAATTATGTGTTCTCACTACTAATTCAATATCTAATAATTAGGGCGACATTTTGATACTCTTATAAGATTCATTATAATTAATAGTTTTGGTAGAAATAGAAAAAATAATACATTATTAGTTCTAGAGTGGATGGTATGTATATCTTTATCTGCATCATTATCATGATCTAGATTAATAACAATTATTTCATCATATTTTCCTTTTTCTCTTGGATCAATAGGTCTGTTATTTCAAATACTATTATTAACCATAATATTTGAGAACTAGTTAGCATAATTCCCATTATATATTCATTTCAATCACTAATGTTTGGGTGGTTCATTTCACGATGATTTGTTTTATTTTTCCATTCGTTAAATGGTATATACAACTAATTTTGGAATTCAGTTTTTTAGGCCAATCATTTTTGAACATAAACCATTTACCAATACCCTTGTGAAAATTTACACCATGTTTCCTTCCACAATTTGTGCATAATGTAAAAATCATCTTTATCAGTCAATTATTTTTAGGATTTTCTTTTATTTACATCTATATTTTCATATAAAAACAATGTTATTTATATGTAACTAAAATCTCTATTTCCAAATTTTTTTAACATCCAATTATTTCTTTATAGATAGTCATGTATTTTACGGATAGTTTGGTTTGGATTCTAAGTTTTATACTACAAAAACTATATACAAAATTACCTTATGGTTGGATGATAATACCAGAAGCACACCTCAAAAATCTTGTAAAGGTGTCCTCATGTTCACCAACATTTTCATCATCCTTTTACATTAACTCAAGAAAATATTTATCCATTTTATTATAAACATTATGAGGAAGGCACTTATTGAAAAATAATATCTTAAACTCATCCCACTTAATGGATTTAATTTATTCATTTTAAATTTTATTCTTTGAAATATCAATCGTTTATAAGTTTTTCCTTTAAAATGATAGAAAAAATGACTTTTTTATATTCTAAACACTGGAGAATGGAAAATAATTTTTTTTCAATACTTCTCTATTGATCAGAAACTAGTGAATCATCCAAACCACTAAATGAATGTATATGTTTCCCTATAAAGGATAGAATAGAAAATTGTACCCTAATAATATCATTCCAAATATCGACCTGATTCATATCTTGAAAATGTCGTCTAAAGATTAAAATGATAATTTTCATTCTATATCCCATAAAATTTAATTTCTCACATGTAAAATCATTGAATTATCGATCTCATTCACTATTATCATGATTTCTTTAGGTTATATCGATATAATAAAAAAATATCATAAAGAAAAATAATAAGTAAAACCCAAAATATTCATAAAAAATATTTAATAGAATATATAAATAAAGTCACTATATTTATTATCTACAACACATTTGGTCTATACTTGGTCATCCAGAATCATTACCAAAAAATTTGGATGGAATCATATACTAAACATTCCCACATGTCTCTCACTAAATTTTTCACATAAAACATTCTAATGTTTAACTAAAACATTCTCTCATACCAAATTTAGAGAACAATAAATTTCATAATGTGATTTTATATCTTATTAGATACATATCCATGATATAATTATATAGGATTAGTTTATTTTGAAATATTTACAAAAAAAATCATAAGTTAAATATATCATCATCGACCTAGTTCTTTATATCCAGATCCATTCTTATATGTATCATACATAAAATGTTTTTCCATAACCCGAGGAATGAAGATATTAGAAAGGGTGAGCACTGATTCTCATTAACGGTAAGAAAGGGAGATTACAATGATCAAATAAACATAACATGAAAATATAGCTATGATAACATGGGATTAACATTTTAAAACCATAAATTTAATATCATAGATTAAAATCATGAGTGGTTGAGTAAATATTGATAATTCAGAAGACAAGATTCATAAGTAAATCAAATTATACATTCTATGAGAACATAACATTGGAAAAATACAATGATTAATAGTTAAATATCATTTCCATAGACAAAAGGATGGAAAATAAATTCATCAATAGTTAAATACCAGTAAAAAGATAAACATAGTGAATTGGGTTCACACTCAAAATGAAAATCATAGTCAATGTTAACCTGCAATATGATCATATTGGAAGGAGTACCTTGCTATACATGGTTCACTCCTTATTCAAATCCTATATATCTCCTATGATATTAACCATTAACAAATATATTAGAGCGATATATATTTGTTGGACCACCCATAAAATAATGAATATAATTCATATATGCGATATAACATCATAGAACATTAATATTTGGAGGACTCATGAATGGAAATGGGTTTAATAAAACATATATTATTGTATGACATGTGTAAAGAAAACGGGTTTCACAAATATTTGATCCTTTAATCCTATAATTACCTGTAAAAATAGATAGGTTTTATAAACCTTTCTTCATCATAAACATAAACAATCTAGAGAATGAATTATCTTAGAACCCTTGGATCATTTCCCTTATCATGAATAAGTGAATCAATAGTTTTTCAATGATTAATATAATTTCAATTACAAAATAATTGAAACATTCTAGTGTAAAACAACCCCTCCACTTTGAAAATCACTTATCAAAACGAATAAATTAACAAAATATTGTAAAAATATTTTTCATTGAAATTATACCTACCAACTTATAATGTTATTTTTAATGTATTTAGTTGTTATTAAAGAATTAAATTTTATATATTCTATATAATTTAAATGAAAAATATCATTTAATATATTTGTGAAAGGAAAACTATTCCTCATTTAGAAAAAAATAAGTGTATGCCTATAGATATTTTCAAAAAGTTTTATATGGGTAAGAATGATTTTAAAAAATAATATTAGAATTTTTAAATCCTTTTTAAAACATTTTTAGAGTACATGGATATGCAAGATAATGGGGTTTCAATCAGAGAGTGAAATTAAATTGTTTTTTCTTAAAAATATATATTTAGTCTGTAATGTAATTAAGGAGAGAAAAATTAAATTAAAACATGTATTATACATAAATTAATATATGAGAATACCATTAATATGATTCTTGAGTGGAAGATCATAATAATTCATTACATGAATCACAATCATAAATAATTTGGAAAAAAATAGATTGTAATATTAATCTATTACCTCTTTTGGTAGTATTTTAATCATTAGCCCAAAAAAATATATAAATTTTGATGTATATTTATACCAACTAATTTTCATGATAATAATCATAAACAACATTCCTGTGTAGTATATACCGCTTACAAAATAAATAAGTGGTGCATATAACTTTTTTCCCATGAAAAGTCAAGTGTGATGAAAATCAATTACCTCAGGTCTAAATAACATCATACATATTAAAAAAACATATGTAATAAAAATTTATTTACTATAAATATATTATATAATAATTTATATATATATATATAATACCATATATTTTTATAACCAATAATCACTAATTTTTTAACAATTCCACATTAAAATAATTGTTTTAGGTGTTATATAGTTCAATTATCATGTATGTTTTAGACAGCCATTTTTGTCCATAAATATTGAAAATGGTATCATAATTTCCATTATTTAAATCATTTTATTAATAATTTATATATCCATTTTATAAATATTTATAATCATCCTTTAAATTAAATATTTAAAAATGAATGACAATGTTCATGGAGATGGTACGTCATATGTATGGTTGAAGACTATTTTCATTTTCTACTGGATGGGATGAATGAAATTATATTAATAATTATTTTTTATTGAATTATTATTATATCATAAATGTTTTTATACTTATTAAACCTATTCTTATAACCATCCAAATAAAATTTAAATGAAAAATGAATCATGTCGCTTCATGGAGGTGGTAATACTCACTAACGTATGCATGACACTAATGTTTTCTAATGGATTTGATGGAAATACGATATATGTGATATTATAATTCAAAATCAATAATTATTTATAAACTATAATATATTAAAATTATAATTATCATAATAACCAACCATGAAATATGGACTTGGAAAATGATCTATATCACTCTGTGGAGATGATAAGTCATATGTATACATAAGTGATAATTTTATTTCCCATTTGATGGATATTTTTTAAATTATGGTGGTTTAATAGGCATGAAAAAAATTCATCATATTTATGATAAATATTATATTAAATTATTATGAACATAACATTTATATATGAGGTAAAATAATAATTATACAGAATGATATGGTTAATGTGATTACCTATTATTTGAAACAACTCATTAATATATCTACTTAATGTCCCTAGGGATGGTATTTTGGGGAGAAAAAACATCAAAATTGTGTCAATGTGAAATTGTAAGATACTTTTTATAGGGTTGGTTGAGATAGATGGCTCAATTTTGTGTAATGAAGATAATGGTAAGGTTCCCTTTTATGAGTGAGGGGTGGGGAACTTTTATAACTTGTAAGATTATTAAAATATAATAATTTATTTATCTAGAAAAATTGAATAAAAAATTGTTTTTTGAAGCTAATATATAATTGTATTGAAATAAAATAATAAAATAAAAATTGTGTAGGTCTAACATGTGTTTTCAAACCTATCATTCTATCTCACACTTTACGTAAAAGATTTTAACATTTAATATAGTAATATATTGTTCAAACATGGTCATACTTTTACTTATAATGTTACTATGGAATCATAAATGAAAAAAATAATATTTATTTTTACTATGTATTAACCTTATTTTTTTCTTAATTTTTTTTATAATTTTTAAATAATTTAATTAAATATTATTCTAATATATGTTATTAATGTAGATTTTTACACTATTTAATTAATTAGACATAAAATACATAAAGAAAAAAGATTTCATTCAAATATAATAAATTAATAGAACACTAATATTTCATAATAATCTATAAATCTAGTGTAATTTTAAATCTAATTAAATTAATAACAGTTTTAATTTTTTTTAATTCATTTACATTATTTTTTTAATAATTGAAGAAATATTATTTTATCATTTCATAAGTATTCATGGTAATTATATACTTTATAAAAATTATAAATTATATTCCATTCTATAAATAATTTAATTAACCTCAAATTAAATATTTATATTTTTCTCGAATCTATTTTTTCTCATTTATGTATTCATAATAGATATTAAATACTAAGATAATTTCATATTCTATCATTCTTTACTTTAAACACTATGTAGGTATTTTTTGAAGTTTTTGATTAAAAGAATATCTAGAATAAAGTGATTGGTTTAAAATTAAAATCATGTATTAAGAAATATGAAAAAAAAAATTATTGTCTTATCACTTCGTTTTAACCATGATTGACCATATATACCGATTACATAGGTGTTAAATTTTACAATAGTTACCATTTATATTCGCTAAAAACAAAAGGGCCATATTTGAATAAGTTTGACCTTATGATTAGAAATATGGAATCTATTTAATAAAATTGAATACCCATAAATTTAGAAATAAATTTGGAAATTAGTTTAAAAAACCATATGAAAATCACTTTTAGATAAATAAAAATTCTAAACATAAAACTAGATTTATTTTTATCCTATGAATAGTAAAAATATCAGATAAATGTTAAAGAAAAGATTAGTTAATATATAATATATAAATTTTATTAAATTTTATAGTAATAATTATTAATTTAATATTATAAGATACAAATACATTTCACTCAAAAAGATTGTTTTTAGAAAAAATAACTTTTATATTTTTATATTTTTATTTATTTTAATTTACAATCCCTTGATAAAAAATAGTTAATTTTATACATATGTTACCATATATGTTTTATAATTTACACTATATAATTCATACCCACAATTCTAATTGTTAGCGTATAACATTCATATGATATTATTATCATATCAAATTATTGTTCATTTAAATTTGGTGTTGTATGGAACACAATATATCAAAGAAATTAAATTATTTAATAAGAAATATATTAAAAAATAGCAGGGTGTTACACTATACCCATGAATGTGGGTCGAAAGGGTAAATGTATCTATTATATGTTATCTTTTTTTAGTTTATGACTAAAATGAGTGACATTATAATTCCACATCCATCAGTATTCACTAGTCACTAGGCCACAACAACACTATGTAGATTAGAAAACAATGACATAACACCACTCAAATTCATTATCTTATCAATAACATTTATCTAATAAAATAATAATGAAAATAAATTGAACCATCCTCAATGAATTTCCACATCCTACACTCATTGAATGATAATGATAATACAATAATTGATAAATGTCCATTATTGAATTATTCATAAAATTATATAATAAAATTTTCACTATAATTCCCTATATTAAGTGATACATTTTTTCATCAAATGAGACCCAAATAATTGTCATTATATTTACCAATATCCTTATAGATTGTTTTAATCTTAATTAAAGTATTATATATTATTATTTTAACATGATTTATGTTATTATTCGTTATTCATTTTCTTGAATTTCAAGCCATATATTACCTACTCATTATTATATCCAGATAAAAATTTATTATTTGTATGATATTATTTTATTACTAAAAAATATCATAATTTAATTCAATTTCATTTAACCATGGAAATCATTTCCATATTTCTATAATTTATCTTTATAATTCACATTTATTATATTCAATAAATTTTATACTAGAATATATATCTTATTATAGTTTATTATTTTAAATCAACTAGAATCCCCATATAAAAATAATTTAATATCTTAATGTAATCTAATATAATTACTTATGGTTTTTATTTTACTCAAAATCCTTATACTAATAAATATAATGAAAAATTAGGTGATAATTTCCATTTAAACCCCCCATTAAGTATTATAATTCCTATAATTAATTTTAGAACATAATAATTTATTCTATTAAATAACATTAATTCAAATTCATTTCATAAAAATGAACTCGTCACTTTATTCATATAAGAAATCATATAGGAAATAATTAATTTTCCTCTTAATTTACATTTTAAAAATTTATCTTCACAGTTTTATTATTATTATTAATATAATTTTTATTTTTCATAATAAATATTTAAACTTCATTAATTTCATTATCAGTTGATATTTTGACCCTTATTCATTATTCTTTAATGTTATTTCATAACAACCAAGTATCTCTATATGTTTAATTATATTTAGTTTTATAATAAATCACTCAATTATTATCAATACCTTTAAAAAGTTACATTACAATTTACAATTTTTCCTTTTAAGAATTTTCCAAGTTATCACATTATGTATTCTTATTTTCATTTCCTGAAATAGTTTAATGAGTTAAAATAATAATAAAATAACCCATATTTTTAATAATTACATTGTAAATTTTGTCTCCCATTATGCATTAATTTATTCATGATGTTCATGACTAATTCAGTCAGTTCAAAACATGATCTTATGAAGGGAAACATATTTTCAATTTAATAATAATAATAATTATATAAATTTAAAATATTAATTACAAATAAATCATTAATGAAAAATCTATAATTTTTATTAAATAAGTATCTATTATGATTAATTTACTATATTAGTGAAATTTATTTTCTGTTGTTGAAAATGAAGAACCCACACCCCACTATGTGTATACTACAATCTCTTCTATACAAATAGTTCAACATGGAAGTCCCATATGCCACATAAATTGGAAACCTAAACATCTTTCCACCACTTGTTATCTATTTCTAGATCCATTTGATCTATGGATTGGATGGTTAACATTTATGTGACTTAACCCAATCATTTTTTCCTACATGAAACACACTATAGTCATATGATTACATAGACTATATATATGGTTATTGAACAAGTTCATATCATGATAACTAGTGTTCCTAACTAGTTATCGTAATGTGTCTTTACTTTTATCATCCAATAAAATATAGTATCACCGTTATTTCGTTGTTTCTCACCCTTATATAATCAGAGCCTATTACTACTGACATCACTTATTGATAGTTTTATACAATGATAAATAATCCAAATTTTTCCAAATTCAAATAATTTTATTAATTTGTGAGGATTTATAAAAAATATATTTATATATGAATCAAAATATAAAGCTTAAAAATATTAAAGTGAATGTGAAAACTATTGTAACTTCTATCCTCAATAACAATTGATCCAAAAGTCAAATAATAAAATTCTTTTTATCATTATATATTTTATTTTACTTTCAAATGATATATAATTTTTTCTAAAAAATAAAAAATCTACGAAAATCTATAAATTATAGAAAAATGAAATAAATATTTTCTTAATAATATCACCAAAAATAAAAAATATCAATAATTTTTCCCATTTAGGAACTCAAAAATCAAGTTTTATAATATCAAAAAATTTATTTGTGAATCTATTTTCTATTCCTTAAACACTTATAGGGATTATTTAGTTTGTTAAAATTATCTCAAAGATGAATCTAGATCAGTTCATCTAATTTTGATGAATCCAATTCCATTATCAATATTTTGAATCATATTTTAACAGATATAAAATTCATGATATGGATCATTTATATAAGAATATATCATCAGATGATATTTTAAGGTATAAAAATTATCAAAAGTGTAATTTAAAAATCAATTAACCAATTACTTTTTCATGAATCTATAATTAAATTTAATCATTTTACTATGATGGAATACTATATGTCTAGAGTATCCTCTATCCATAATCTATCCAAATATTCATTAAAAATATAAATATATATAGTTATATAAGTTAAATAATACTATATATAGTAAGTATTATTTATTTTTATACTCCACCCATTAGAACTATATATTCTAAATTGAAATATAAAATTGAAAAAATGGAATCCTGAAGGAAACATATTATTTTAAACTAAATTTATAGGTTTATTAAAATTTTAAAAACTCTATTAACTGGGAAATTATTATAATACCTGTAACATACATATCTAATTTTAAATGTATTTTTATTTTAATTTCCATAAATTCTTTGTTTTGGGGGATTCCAAAGGATTTATGGAGAATAGATGAGTTTTCATGAATTGGGCCAAACCGTGAGCCCAATTCTAGATTTAAAAATAATTTTTTTTTATTTTATATCTTATTCATTTTTTAATATTTTTCACTCATTAAAACTCATAAATGTCCTCCCCTGATAAATTAACACTACAATTAAAATTTGGAGCCTTTGGAAATCTATAACCAAGGTGTATATTCGGTTTTTATTTTATGGATTGGGCCTGCCCGAAAGCCCAATTCCAGTTTTAAAAATAAAATTTTATTAATTAATAAATTATTCATTTTTAATGATTTTTTGGTTATTCCAAGCCTCAAACGAGACCCTTGAACCCAATAGATCTTTCAAGCTCTCTCTCCCCTCTTTGGAGCTCTTCTACATCGCGATTGAGAACTAAACGTATTAGGGTTTCTAAAATCGGGCAGATTTGAAGAGGTAAATTCATTCCTTAATAACTCCTTCTATTCTAACTCTTTCCCCCCATTACAATTCATACATGACCTCATAATTCTTTTTATAATATCCATAAAATTTTTATCTATTTTAAAATTCAGGTTCTGGTCTATTTTGGGTCGTTTTCTTCAGGATTGTTTTGGGTAAGTGATTCCCTCTTGGTATCTTCCTTTTCCCTAAGGGTTTCCTCTCTCTTTCATTGTTTTATAAAATTTCCAGAAGTTGGTGTTTGATCCTAGGGTTTCATTTGGTGTATTTGTGGTCAAATATTTTGATCTAGGTCCGAATTTATCTTCCTTGTGGTGCGGCGGTTGTGCGGTTGATGTTTCGAACCATGTTTTGAGGGATTTGACACTTCCGGTAGGTGATTCCATGTGTAATCATTTATAGATGATTTATTTTGATTTAATTACTTATTATTCATTCTCATAATATGCTGTGTGTGGTTAAAAACTTGTATATGTTGGATTTTTTTAAGCATATATTTTTATAGTTTCATTTTAGCTTAAGATTTGGTGTTTTTCATGTGTAACCCTTTGGGTTTTGTTTGGGATTGTTTTATAACATATGAATTTGGTTTAATAAATCTTTTTTGGGATGAGAATTCTGATTTTGTGGGGGTATTGGTGTGACACTAGGTCTTAAAGAGTTATTTAAGGGTTTAAGGTGTAAAACATAATTGTACTTCTTCAAAGTGATTTTGAAAACGTGTGCGTTTCATGTGGATCTTTTGTGCTATTGTTTAGGGTGTTTGTATAACAGATGGGGATTGTTTAATAAATGTTTTTGGGGCTTCAAATTCTATTTTGAATTTGGATTGGTGTGATTTTGTCCTTTAGATATAGTTTTGAAATGGTTTCTACTTGGAAAGCTTTGGTACACTATTTATAATTCTTTTATGAAAGTTTTGAGTGGTTTGATGATTTATGTAAGAGGTGAAACCATGTTGGAAAACTGTTTTGGATTGTTTATACTTTCAAATGAGCCATTTAAAAGGTTAATAGTTCTGTTATGTGATGTTTGTCATATTTTTAGGTACTTCATAAAATTGTTAAAGGATGTGTTGGATTGTGAATGTTATGAAAAAAATGTTGTGGGCTATTTTGGTGTGAGTTTGATTTCAAAATGCATTTGAATGAAAATTTGAATTTTTGACTTATGTGATGAACATGGGGTTGTTTGGTTAATGTGTGATGTGGAAGTGTTATCTACATGTGAAAACTATATTTCTTGGCTTGTTGAACATGTTTGAGCACAAAGGGAAAACCCGGGTATCTAGGTGGGTGGACGTGTATTAGTATGCTAGTGAATCAGTGGGGCTTGGCCTCAATTTCAATTAGCATGATTGATGCTTACAACTCTAACTAAAAAATGATGATTATGACTGGGGACCACTAGTTTATGGGTATGTTCCCTACTAGTGGCTCGTGCATGAGAATGGATATTTGTGATGGTTACTCTCACCGAGATATGAGGTACCTGGGACCCACAGCTAGCTAGTGCCTAGGGGTTATTTCCTATTGCTTGTTCTCATTAGTTACTTTATACTTACCATCAGCATATGGTACATTTGGCTGGAAAATTAAGTAGCTTTGGTGTTTATTTTAAAAGTGTTAACCCGTTAAAATTACCCACATGAAGACTGTTTTTATTCAAAGTTGCATCTTTTAGAAATTGTAACTAGCTTTTCATGTTTTTGAAAACATGCATGCTTTTTGTCTTTAAATGTTTATCACATGTAATCTATTAGAGGTGGTATCCTTCTGGGATTTCTCTCACACCCTACTTACACCTTTAGGTGTAAGTATACTTTCTTATTTTAGGTCACAGGATTGGGTACAGGTTTTATGCCTTTCGTTCGGGTTTTTAGCGGTCCATCGTGATACAGTGTGGTAGAGATGGCTTGAGGACGGTGCCTCTTTCCATGTGGAGGTTCATGGGCTGTCTTTTCTTGGGTTTGTACCTTTGTAATGGTCTTTAAACATTGTTTAATATTGTGTAATTCATTTCTGAATTTTTATTAAAAGATGTTTTGGATTGAAAAATCCAGATTTTATTTATTGGATTCATTTGTTATTTTAAGTTTAAAAAATTTGGGTAAATCATTCCCAATTATCATTTTATGATACCCGTGAACATGTGCCAACCCGTGGGGATCAGGAACGCCCTTCGGGCCTTAGAACGAGTCCGGTTTGGTGCTGGTTTGATGGTGACCAGATCTGGTTCGTGACAAAATGGTATCAAAGGAGGTTCGCTCTATTTGGGTCATGTTATTTTGGGAAGAGTCGGGATAGTATGGAGATCATATTGTAGAGACTTGGTATTCTAGTTATAGGTAGTGTGCCTGATCACCACACCTCATGGTAGGATTCAAGTTTCCAGGGGAAGTCGGGACCTTTCAGAGTCCTTTATTTTTCTTGGTTTAACAATGATTAGGGTAAATGAAAAGAGAGTTGGGTTAATGGTGTCAGTAAGCTCGTAGGTCCTGGAAATCCATGTGGATCTGGGGATATTCCCTAGAACACTCTCTATGATAGTGAAGTTATTGGATAATGGCCGCCAACCATATGTCTAATTAACCCATTGAAACTTGTTTCCTCTTGCACTGTCTTTAGTTTTGAAATCTTGGAACATTGCTTTTAAACTGACTCAATTTTAAGAAGCATAATGTTTTTGTGAAATTATTTTCAAATAAATATGGAATGGTTTGATTTATGAAATGGTGGAACTTAATTTTTAGAATTGTTTTGAAATGGAAAATAGTGTGCTTACACCTCTTTTGAAATCAGGAACCATATTGAAGTTGGTTTTGAAGAAGTGTTTCCAAGAGAGTTTTCTAAACAATCAAAGGGTGTTTTAAAGGGATGAGATGTTTTGAAATTTATGTTAATAACATTAAAGTGAGTAATTTTCTAAATTTTTGTGTCTTTGGGAAATTTTTTGTAAGATGTGAATTGGTATTTTGATATTGTGGTTAGTAGTTTTGAGAAAAATGATTTGTTGGTTGACCATTTTGGTTTTGAAAAGTGAAAATAATCTTTGTTTTAACCATTGGTATTTCTATGAGTGACCACATGCATGGGTTTATATGGGATGATGGATGGTTGATGGCATGACTGGATGAGTGTCGGGATGGATATGAGGAGGGTGCCCGGTGTGGCACAAAAACATGCATGTGTGAGGCCCATGGGGTACCATTAGTGGATAAGTTTACTGCTAAACCGTTTGTTTTCAAAGAATTGGTTTTAACGAAAAACATGATGTCTTGATGAATAGTTTGTTGTGGTTTGTATTATGGGTTTTTGAAAATGTTGATTTTGTGGGATGTTTGGAGTCCAAGAACCCCTTCTATTTGAACTGTTTTTTGGGATTGTGTTTGGTCGGTAGACTGTGTTGTAGGGACGGTTAGTGGCCTCTTTTGAAAAATGTTTTGGGATGCCTTTACGATGGTTCCCTCCATGTGTTGGATCTGGGTTGTGGAATTTTTTGACCAATGGACTATCTTGGTTGTGTCCTTGGGTTCTCGCATTGGATAAGGTATGCCACCATTAAGGGTAAATGCACAACTGAAGTGAAACCCATATTGTTTCACCATTGGAAAATATTCCAGTTGATCAATATAAAGAATATTTTATCGATCTTTGTTTATTGAGTCTACACCTATTTATTTCGTTGATTTTTGGATCCTCTTGTAGTGGGATAGTTCTTGTTGAAGGTTGAGAGAGACCTTAGTTCCTTATGATTCATGATTCATCAATGGTGGAAGTGTTCTATGGTTTTTAGTGTGGATGAGTGTCATGATGGTGTCTAAGAGGTCCATGGGTTCTTCATAGTTTCATTGAAGCAAAAGTTATTATTAAACAACAAATTTTGAGATTTTGGTCATGATAGGATATTTTGTCCACCTTTTGGACTTCTCTATTGTTTAGGGACATGGAATATGGTCTTGTTCCATGTATTGTTTATATCAATCACAAGGGTTATGTTCGGTGACACATTGTGATGTTTTGTGCTCTTTTGACTGTAAAGGTGAAGTTCACACAATCCTTAGAGGTTCTCTGTTATTTTGGGAGTATGTCTCCGTTGGAAAAACATCAAATCACATATCTTAGAGTAAGGTGTTTATACGTGTCCTACCCTTATGTTGTTTATCACCCAAAGAAACCAGGTGAGATGTGTGTGCATCTTCTGATCCCTTGTTTCAGTGAAATGTCTGGTTTTGGTAAAGTGAGTTATGGTGTGTGTTACGACTTTATGAACCCAACAGGGTATGTGATAGAGTTGTTTGTGGCATCGAAAGAAGAAGTTCCAAATAGTGGTTTCCACATCCTAACTATGAGGCCGAAGATGCTTCAATATTTTGAGCTCCAGCCATAGGTCCCGGAGAGAAGCTGGCGCGTAGTCAGGAGAAACCTCAGTGTCGTTTAAACCCTTGTACAAATTCTTATCCTTAGTATGATCGATATGAAGAGTTTAAACCTATGGTTCCATCATATTTCTTTTATTGTTCCCATTCGGTGGAAATCGGTGGATGGTCTTGTACCCATGTCATCACACAATGTCATTCCCACCCTCTTTGGTTTCCATTGAGTCCTTGGAGAATGGTTTGAAATTTGGCTAGACTAGTTGAGCACACGGTTTTCACATGGTTAGTTCTAACCATGAACAAAAAAAATAACCATGCAGATATAAGGATCCACATAGTTATCGCACATTTTCTCAAACTGTGCAGTCTAACTGCGTGACCATCCCAACTCATTAATTTTGGGGTCTTTTCATGTCAACTCAAGCCGGTCGGTTATGATGGTTGGTTCTTGTGGTGGGAAGACCCACCATGGGTATAATTCATATTATTTTGTAAATTTCTAATGGATGTATATCCCTTGTACTAGGTAGTCAGTTTGGGCCTCCCGCTATTAGTTTCTTGATTCTGTCTCTGGATAAAAAATTTAAGTTGTCTCTTATGGTTGGGAGCCCATTTGTGTCTCTTCATACGAGTAACTCATATTTTTCCTTGGTCTTGTCTGGGAAGTAGGTATTATCATCGAGGTATATCTAACTACCTAAATGTTTCATGGGTAAACATTGATATTGGAGAGTTCCCAATGGTTTATTTATAGTAGGGTACGTGTAAACTTGTTCGATGTTGTTGTTTATTTAGATAAATTGGTTGAGTATTGTTCAGATTGTGATTGAGGAGTTTTCATTCGGGATAAAGCCTGAATGTGCATTATTGTTTCACGAAAGTGGTGTATGTTTGTTTTTTGAGAGTATTCTTTCCTTCATTGATCACTGTAGGTGTTCTGGCCTTTGGGGGAGAAACCTGGCAAGGGAGTACCTCTTGGTTTCTTAGTTGGGTTTGGTTTTTTCTTTGGACTTACTATGACTTTCCGGGGCGGAATGTTTTCATGGAGGGGAGATTTGTCACATAAATAGCTTATTTTAAATTTATTTTTATTTTCATTTCCATAAATGCTTTGTTTTGGGGGTTTCCAAAGGTTTTATGAAGAATATATGAGTTTTCATGAATTGGGGCAAAACGTGATCCCAATTGCAGATTCAAAAATAAATTATGTTTCTTTTCTAACATAATCATTTTTTATTATTTTTTACACATTCCAACTTCGAAATGTTCTCCCCTGATATATTAACACAAAAATTAAAATTTGGAGCCTTTGGAAATCCATAACCAAGGTGTATATGAGTTTTTATGTTATGGATTGGGCCTGCCCGAAAGCCCAATTCCAGTTTTAAAAATAAAAATAGATTAATTAATAACATATTCATTTTTAAGGATGTTTCGGTGAATCCAAGACTCAAACGCGCCCCATTAACCCAGTAGCGCGCCCAACCTCTCTCTCCCCTCTTTGGAGATCTTCTACATTGCAATTGAGAGCTAATATTTTTAGGGTTTCTAAAATCGGGCGGATTTGAAGAGGTAAATTCATTCCTTCATAACGACTTCTATTTTTACTCTTTTTAACCCATTCCAATTCCTACATGACCTTCTCATTCATTTTCTAATATAAATTAAATTTTTATCTGTTTTAAAATTCCGATTCTGGTCGATTTTGGGTTGTTTTCATCAGGATTGTTTTGGGTAAGTCATTCCTTCTTGGTTTCTTCCTTTTCCTTTAGGGTTTCCTATCTCTTTTATTGTGTTATAAATTTTCCAGAAGTTAGGGTTTGATACTAGGGTTTCATTTGGTGTATTTGTGGTCAAATATTGTGATCTAGGTCTGAATTTATCTTCCTTGTGGTGTGGCGGTTGTGTGGTTGACATTTCAAACCAAGTTTTGAGGGATTTGACACATCCGGTAGGTGATTCCGTGTGTAATAATTTCTAGATGATTCAGTTGGCTTGAATTTATTATTATGAATTCTCATAATATGCTGTGTGTGGTGAAAAAAATTTTTATGTTGGATTTGGTTAAGAATTTATTTTTATAGTTTCATTTTAGCTTAAAAATTGGTGTTTTTCATGTGTAACCCTTTGGGTAGTGTTTGGGATTGTTTTATAACATATGAATTTGGTTTAATAAATCTTGTTTGGGATGACAATTCTGATTTGGGGGGTTATTGGTGTGAAACTGGGTCTTAAAGAGTTTTTTTAAGGGTTTAAGGTGTAAAACATTATTGTACTTCTTGAAAGTGATTTTGAAAACATGAGCGTTTCATGTGGATCTTTTGTGCTATTGTTTGGGGTGTTTGTATAACACATGAGGGTTGTTTAATAATTTTTTTGGGGATTCCAATTCTATTTTGAATTTTTTTGGTGTGATTTTGTCCTTGAAATATGGTTTTGAAATGGTTTCTATTGGAAAAGCTTTGGTAAACTATTTAGAATTGTTTTATGAAATTTTTGAGTGTTTTAATGGTTTATGTAAGAGGTGAAACCATATTGGAAAAATGTTTTGTATTGTTTATACTTTCAAATGAGCCATTTTAAATGTGAATAATTCTGTTATGTTATGTTTATCATATTTTTAGGGACTTTATAAAATTGTTAAAGGATGTGTTGGATTGTGAAAGTTATGAAAAGAAATGTTGTGGGATATTTTGGTGTGTGTTTGATTTCAAAATGCATTTGAATGAAAAGTGGAATTTGTGACTTATGTGATGTACATAGGGATGTTTGGTAAATGTGTGATGTGGAGGTGTTATCTACATGTGAAAACTATATTTCTTGGCTTGTTGAACATGTTTGAGCACAAAGGGAAAACCTGGGTATCTAGGTGGGTGGACGTGTACTAGTATGCTAGTGAATTTGTGGGGTTTGTCCTCAGTTTCACTTATCAAGATTGACCCTTACAACTCTAACTAAACTATGATGATGATTAATGGGGACCACTAGGTTATTTTTATGTTCCCTACTAGTGGCTCGTGCACAAGAATGGATATTTTTTATGGTTACTCTCACCGAGATACGAGGTACCTGGGACCCACAACTAGCTAGTGCATAGGGGTTATTTCCTATTGCTTGTACTCATTAGTTACTTTATACTTACCATCGGCATATGCTATATTTGGCTGGAAAATTCAGTAGCTTTGGTGTTTATTTTAAAAGTGTTAACCTGTTAAAATAGACCACTTGAAAACTGTTTTTATTCAATGTTTCATCTTTTAGAAATTGTAACTAGCTTTTCATGTTTCTGAAAACATGCATGCTTTTCATCTTTAAATGTTTATCACATGGAATCTCTTAGTGGTGGTATCCTACTGGGCTTTCTCTCACACCCTACTTAGACCTTGGGGTGTTAGTATACTTGCTTATTTTATGTCACACGATTGGGTATAGGTTTTATGCCTTTGGTTCGGGGTTTTAGCGGTCCATCGTGATACAGTGTCGTGGAGATGGATTGAGGGTGGTGCCTCTTTCCATGTGGAGGTTCATGGGCTGTATTTTCTTGGGTTTGTACCTTTGTAATGTTGTTCAAACATTGTTTAATATTGTGTAATTCAGTACTGAATTTTTATTAAAAGATGTTTTGGTTTGAAAAATCCAGATTTTATTTCGTGGATTCATTTGTTGTTTTAAGTAAAAAAAATTTGGGTAAATCGTTCCCAATTATCATTTTATGATAACCGGGCACTTCTTCCAACCCGTGGGGATCGGGAATGCCCTTCAGGCCTTGGCACTGCCTGGGTTTGGAGCTGGTTTGATGGTGACCAGATCCGGTTCGTGACAATACCATATTAAATAAAATTTAATGTTTCATTTTGAGAGATCGTACTATTATATTATCCACACCATTAAAATTTTCATCTTAGAAATGAAATTAAACCATACATAGTTGAGAAACACATCTATTTATCTAACAATTTTATTTTATAGGGAAAAAAACAATAATATCAATTTATAAAAATATAGAATATATTAAACAGATGAACTATTATTATATTTACTCCCACATAGTTGGTTTAAAGTAAACACATTTCTATCACTTGTTAATTATAAATATTAAAAATACTGATATTCACCATATCCATAACATCATTATCCTAAATTGAGAGACATGTTAAATAACTTCTGTCATATATTATCCATATTCACCAGTAATATTTGGAGATGATAAAAATTATCCACAATGTTAAGAGTGAACAATTATGTTTTCAAATGAAATATATTGTATGATGTTAAATATCTGTATAAAATATATCATAGTGGATCAAGAAAAAAATTGAGGATATTCAATTCTAAATGAATCTAAAAATTAAAATGCCAGACTATATCATCATAATGAAAAATTTAGGGGTTTAAAAAAAATAAATATAACAACTCATAATATTGAGTTAGTAGATAGCTAATTGATATTCCATATGATCTTAACTGTATGTCAGATATATATCTACTCAAAATTGATGAATCCTAAAAAAATCCTATCCATTTATAAATACCCTCATCAATGGTCTATGAATTTAAATGTAAATTTTATTTTATAACATTATTTTTTTATTTTTAAACATGTCTTGATAAGTTTAAAATTAATGTTTTCTATTATACAATTATAAAGTGAAAGAGATATATAGAAGAATTTATTTACAAATGAGAAGGATGCTTAAACGATTATAGATACTCAATTTTCTGATTTCACAAGCTTTTATTTAAATAAAATAGGTAATATTGGTATAAAACATTTAAAAATCTGAGTTATTTAGATATTATAAATTCATATTCATTACAAAAAAAAATAAAAAATTTTGGTCAAAAATAAAATGTTTTATTTCAAACTAAAATAGATTTTCAAGAATTATATCATTTTATTTGAAATCCCTTTTCCCAAATTCAATAATTTTAAATTTACAAAAAATATTCCCTTTTTTATTTACCATTTAAAATTTAATTGATGTTATTTTTTTTAAATTTTTTGAAAAGATTGATTTTCCAATGAATAGTGAAAAAAATACTACTTTTATAGAAAATATATTTTTTCTTCTAAAGTATTTATAAAATAAAATTACATTTTTTATTAAATTTTTCGTTTAAATAATTTATTAATTTTTTAAATTAATTGTTTACTTGAATTTATCAAAAAAACATGTTTTTATTAAAATTTCATTTTTTTTAAAATCCTTTTTCTTTGTATTTTGTTTATTTAATTGAAAATTAAATTACTCCAATTTTTTTATTAATTTTGAAATATTAAGTACATATTTTGATTCATTTGTTAAAAAAAATTTAAATTTTAACATTTTATTGCTAGTCAGTATGAATAGTAACATTAATTATTATTTTTACCATGTAAAATGGGTAAATGAGGTAATTAATGACTAAAATAAAATTATAAGTATTATAAAATGACCCTAGAACATGAAATAATTTTAATTAATGATTTAATTTCATCCAAAATCATCAATTATTTTGTTATTTTTTTGAAATTTTTTGGCATTTGGATGTGATTAAAACATTAACAATATTTTATTTAAAGAAAAGTAATAAATGTCACAACCTTTTTTTAATAACTATAATACTTTTAATGCAAGGTTAACTATAGTATATGTATAGCTGTAAATATTATTTTTATATATCATATATTTATATTCATTATATTAATTTATTATTTTATTGAAGAATTAATTACCTTTATATTTTTCACAACGTTGATGAATGAATTTTTCAATTAATTGAATAATCTAATAAATGATCTTAAAAATATTACATGTCATATAAATTTATATAATTAAGGTTATGTCTGAATTTTATTGATTAAGATCAAAATTTTGGGATATGTTTAAATATTCTGTTTAAATTTCTCATGTTCTATTGATGTTAATAAAATTACTATAATGAATAGTATTAAAATTTGTCAATAATGATATATTAAATAAAAAATGTTTCATTAATTTTATAACATTTATAAAAAATTTAGATTTGTAAAATTGAATAATATATGATATATAATATCAACAATTGTTCCTTTATGATCATTATGTCAATTTATTGTTAATATAGTTATCCTTAGTGTGTAAAAACCATTATTATCACGATAAGTGTGAAAGGGGTTAATATGGGTTAAACAAGGATAATGGTAAATATGTAATAAAAAATTTAATATTTTTCTTAAATCAGTGTATTTATATTAATACTCATCATATATTTTAAATAAATTAGTTTGGAGTCATTTGGAATGGATAACTAATTTATAGTAACTTAATATTTTGATAAATTTATGTAGTGTTGCTCCCCATTCCTATAAAAGGGAATAACTTATTACCATTTATCAATACCTAAAACACAATTTCATCAAAAAAATAAATACTATAATACCTCAAAATAATTCATTCCTCCATTCTATTGGGTTTTGATTTTTCATATTTCGAACCTTAGAGTGTTTAAGGTGTTAATCAAATGAGAATTCCCAAATAAGAGGTATTGTTTTTAACCTAATGTATTATTTTTATTTATTCCCCACATACATAAAATATTTCATAAAAATAAAAATATAATATAATATATATCATACACTTGATAGAGTCTTTTTTTAATCGGGAAACCTATGTCTATCTTATCTTCCATTAAATTGTTAATGAAACAATCACTCGTGTTTATGGAGGACTATCACCTTGCGAACTGATGGAATTAATTTTCCACCACTATCTCTCATGTATAGTTATAATGATGTATTTTTTTTATATATAAGTTATTAATTATGTATTCTTAATTTTTAAATTCTAATAAATTATATAATTTCATACCATTTTATTCACTAAAAACTATAACACCGTTTGTGCATACCTATGGACAACCACCTCCATGAAGTGATGTGCTTCCTTTTTCACTTCCACATTCACAAGGATGATACATATAAGTATAATCAAGTAATAAGGATCGTTTTTATTATGTTATTATAATTTTGTAAATATAATATGATACCTAACTTCTTCCCATAATGATCATTGAAAAATGGCAATATTACTCATGCTTACGTGCAACTTACCATCTCCATTATTATTATTTAGACTATTTTCTATCTATAGAACTGATTATTGGTTTTAAAAGAATAATTTATTAATATAAATTATAATTATGCCATATTAAATATTTTTTAGATGATAGGATATGTACCATTTTGATTATAGTCAACATACCAATCCATTTTGGACTAATAAAATGAATTTCCTCAAAATGTAAGTCATGAAATACAAAAATTAAGTAATTACATATACCATGGTAAGAGATAAAATAATAAGAATAATAGACTTCAAATAGTTTATTATGAATGTAAATAATTAACCTATATTTATTATTCATGAACATATATAATGTACTAGACGATTCAGACTCAAAGTAATGATTTTTTTTAAAATCCTTTTTTGTTTGTTCCCTTAAAAATAATTTTCCTCCATTTCCATATTATTTAAAAAATTTTATTCATATATTTATATAGATAAAAATGAATAATAAATGAAATTTATTATAACTTTTTACATTTTTAAAGGTTTTAAAAAATAATATTTTACAAATTGTTCTAATGTCCATTAAAAAAATAAAAAATAGATTTTCTATTTTATTATACAAATAAAAATGACCTTAACACCACCATAAACATTATTTTTTTTTGATTCATTTTAAATATTACTTATTAAAATTAAATAAAACCAATTTTTCAATTTTTTTAGTTAATTTAAGTATTTATAATTTGGATTCGTAGAAAAATATATATATCAGTAAATGAAAATTCCTTCTTATAGGTGTAAACAATATTTTTAGGATGATATATTTTATATATACTAGTATTGTTATTATGAATTGGTAATGAGGATGATTATTTCCATTTTAAACTATGGTGAGGTGACCCTGTTATAATCTTTTAATACATTATGTAAATGGAACGAGTTAACCAATTAGGATTCTCCAAAAGTTTATTATAATATACTACAACTGTTATTCAAATTATAACCGAGAAGGTTATTTAATGTGTAAATGGGATGGTCACTCCAAGTATAACCATGAAGGTTATTTCATGTGTAATTATAAATGAGATGAAAATGATTCCTCATGATATATATATGATTTATCTATTATCTATATGTGTTGTTATAAATATATTATAACATAGAGAGGAAAATAAAATTATGTGTTTCCTTATAGGGTTGAAAATATAACTTTTTGATAAAAAGTTATTATGAGTTTTTCATGATTTCAAATAAACAATTTGTGTTTAATTTTTGACATTAATTAATATTATGAAATGTAAAATGAAACTATTTTTTATAGAGATGTATATTTCTTGGGTACAAAAATGTTTATTTTGAGCCCAATGTTTATTTTTGAGAAGGAAACTTTTCTATAAGTATTAATGGAATAATGTATTGTTCCTTTCATTTTATGAACCTTACTAATATTTTTTTATCATCCCACATTTTAAAATGCCTTCCCTATATAATATGGGGTTTTAATGTAGAGGAATAATTATACTTGAATGTTTTGATTATTTTTCATCCAAAGATACCACATTTAACTTTTAAGGTTTTGTATTGTGAAAAATTGATATGGGTTTGATGTTTTCTATTTTTGACATATTGGATTATCATTTTAGGTTTATGAACTAACTATCAAAAAATATAAAACTAAAATATATTATGGAATGGAATATAATTTAATATATTCTAATGAAGCAATATTATGTAATTTTTAGGGATGGTTAATAATAGTTTGCATGGGATAAATGCTTAGATAGCATTAGAGGTTGGGAAAATGTTAAAATAATACTATTGAAACATGATAATTTATGGTTAACTAGGAATATTATTTAATTTTAATATTACCATGTTTCATCATACAAAATATGTGTGTTCAAAATGGGGTTCTCAGAGAGGAAATATGGAATCTAAAGTATGAAGGCACGAAGGGGTTGACATCCTTCTAAATATGTAACTAAGAACATATGGAAGTAGAACAGATAAATATTTATCTATAATGGACCATCTAACACATGCTATAAATTTTTTGGCATCCATTATAGAGAGTAGCTAGGTCAACCATAAATAAAAATGTTGATGGGGAAACGTTTAATTAGGAAACAACATCTAGCATCTAGGGAACCCTATAAATCAGTTGTAGTTGAGGTATGATTAATAGGTTTTATTCAATACTAGATCCATGTTATTAAAAGGAATTATGTTCTTATAGAGTAAAAATTTAATTGAACCTTGTGTGATTTATTGATACGGTGTAAATGGTGTTTGATGATGATCATGTGTACTTAAAAATATATCAGAATAAATGTTATAGGTTGTAGGAAAAAAGGATGAATGAATCAAATAAATCTAATTGTATGGAAATTATGTTTTCAATGAGTGATATTTATGGTAAAAATAATATTGGTGAATTCCTCATGAATATAGGTAAGTGATATTGATGTGGTGAGATGGGGAATATAGCTCACAATTGTAATGAAAAAGATTATTTTAGTGGTATGAACAAATTGATAATGTAAATGTAAAAAGTTATAAATATTTTAAAATAGGTCATTATGCACAATAGTGTCTGTAGAAGATCCTAAGTGATGGGAAAAAATAAAAAAATAAAAATAATTGTGTGGTGAAGTCATCTACAACCACATAAAAAGATGTTGGGCCATCGAAAAAGATTGTGTATGGTATATTTATTATTTATTCATATTACATTAATATATTTTATTTATTTAGGGACTACACATTCTTAAATTTCATATAAATTTTCTGGTAAACTGGAAATTCTACCAAAACAATCCAATCCATAAATTATTGTAAAAACACCAGGGGAAAGTATTAAAATTAAATGAAATTATAAGTCAATTTCTTTCATTTTAAATGGAAAGACATTACCTGAAAATAATTTTTTTCCCCTAGATTATTTGGATGTTATTCAAGATATGGATTTCATTTGGGTTTTCCATTATTAAATATATTTTCAACAATGATATGTATTTTCAGAAAGAATTAAATTTTAAATATAATTATTGACCCATACATTTGGTAACATATAAAAATAATTAAAAACTATTAAAACATGGAAATGAATGCTATCTTGTATATATTGTCAAGAATAAGGGAACTGGACAAATTAATGATGTCCCCATAGTAAAATAATACCTGTATGTTTTTAATATATGAATTTCATGGTGTTATACCTGGTTCGAAATTTTAATTTAATATTGAATTATTTCATAATGATAATCCAATTTCAATACCCCATAATGAATGGATCAGTCCGGACTTATAGAGTTCAAATTGATGTTTTAGGAGCTTCTAGAAAATGGTTTAATTATTCCTATCACTTTACTATTGGGTGATCCTATATTATTTTTTATAAATTAGTACCTTTAGGAGGCCTTTAATTTACTATAGAACTTTTAATATCATTATCATTAAAAAAAATTATCATTTTCATACTATTGATGATTTGATTGATAAACTCCATGGAACATAGTATTTTTCGAAGGATAAATTATGTAATGGGTACTATCATCTGAAGGTGAATGAGTATGACATTCTAAAAATATAAATTTTCACTAGATATAGGAATTCATGGTTTTTTATTTCCTTTTTGTTATAAAAGTAATAAATTTATTTATAGATCTTATAAATAGAGTCATCGAAGTTTGTTTGGACACATTTTTGGTTGTTTTAATTGATGAAAACATAATTTATTCAAAATATTATTAGGATTCCGAAAAATATATATGTTTCTATCTAAAATCCCAAAAAATTTGTTAAATTATATGGTATATTTCTAAAATTTGATGTTTGAATATTATAGATTTCTTTCCTTTGAGACATCATAAATAATGATATCCTAAATTTGATCCCAACAAAAATAAAGTTATTGATAAATTGGAAATACATAAAAATGATATTAATATTAATTTTTCTCTTGGGATTGAATGATATTATTAGTGGTAAGTTGAAAACATTTCATGGATATCTGGCCCATTGACTACATTAACTCAAAAAGGATTTAAATTTATCACGAAAAAAGATGGTGATAAAAATTTCCCAGATCTGAAAAGAATATTGGTAAATGATCATGTTTTGGCATTTACCTCAAGAAATAGCGTGTTTTATATCTATAGTGATACTTATTTGAATATTATTTCTTTTTTTTTGGGAATAAATTTTTTAGGCAATTGTTTATAATTTTTGAAAAATGTCCCCCCATGAGTAAAATTATCTAACACAAGATCAGGAATTTTCTTTTGTGTAATTTTATTTATAAATTTTTAGATATCCTTTATATTTATTTTTTTAAAATATATACTAATAATAAAAAATTGAATTATACATGGCCTCAAAAAGAGTTGAACATGAGAAAAAATGATTTTGTTTGAATTGAAAAAATTTTAAGAGTGAGCAATTCATTACCATCGTGGAAAAGAATACAAATTAGATTGTACCTTAAGTTAGAAAAATGATTCTTCATTATCAATGTTTTATTATGAACCTGAACCTTTGGTTAATGATTCGATGATTTTTAGAATTGATGTTATGGATGCAGAAAATTACAATTCTTTATTTTATTTATTGGAATAATTAGCTCTGTCTAAAAGAATTAATGATAGCTTAGAAGAAAGACCATCAGTTATATGAAAAGGTATAATGGGTATGAAGGTTAATTTAAATAAATTTATCATTTATTAAGAATATATTTTGATATTTACGATGAAATTATGTCTTATTTTTTATTCCCAGTCATGGAGATAATTTTGTATCCAAGATTATAGTTCACTTTTTTATATTCATAAGAGCAGTACTAAGATGTAAAAAGACCATTAGGTGTATTACCTGTGGGATTGAATGAAATGAGATATATCTTATTCTACCTTGAAATGTTTTATTGTTCAATAGGTTTAATAAAAATGATAAATTCATAAGCTAATGCTTCAATCTTGTCCTCTATAGGAGTGAAAAATGGAAAATATATCAACAAATCTTGTTTTCAAATTGGGAATGACATCTTGAGGTAATAAAACTATATGGGTTATTATAGATCGATTAACAAAAACTATAAATTTACATTCAATATGAGATACTCATTATTTATATCAATACACTATATTGTATCCTATATTTATATTCATGTTATGTCTATTTCCTATCTCAATTGAATGTGACCATGATCATATGTTTACTTCTTATTTTTTGAAGGACACTAGAAATAATTGTGTACAAAATTAAATTTTGCTTTGGATTCTCATCTCCATTATGATTGATAATTAGGGAAAAAAATTCAGACCTTATAATAGATGATCTATTCTTAATATAGGGGTTATATATGGTGTTTGGATAAATATCACTCTATAGTTGATTTTTTATATAATAACGGTTTTCATACTAGTATATATATGGAACATTTGGGGAAATTATAAGAAAAGTGATTTCAGATTCTTTATTTTTTGAATAAATAAGGGAAAAAAATTTTATGGTACCATAATTTTTAGATTTAATTATTGAAAAGGTCAATTTAATTTAGAAAAATATGAGGACAACTCAGAGAAAGTGGGAAACTATGCGAATAATTAGAGGAATTATCTCTTTTTCAATCAAGGCCATCCTATTTTTATTAAATTATCTTCATGGAACATTGTGATATGTTATGTTAAAAATTTTAATATATAACCATGGTAATTTTTAACTTCTAAAATATTGGATAAAGTTCGAAAAATTATCCTTTTGAGTTCCCATATTTATGAGTCTATCCTAAGTACAAAATGTTTTTATAATGAATATAAATCAATAAAATCTAAGAAATTTTTTAATATAATGCTAAAAATTGGATATGTTTGGTTTGAAATATTATTTTAGAATTAATTATATATAAATTCATAATTTTAATTTATTATTAATATTTATAGAAGAAATAATCATCATAAAATATTAAAAAAATGATGATAGAATAATTATTCAATTTATGAAAAATCAAAGTAATGATAAAAAATATATTAAAGGTAATATAATATGAGACAATTAATGTGATACATCTTTTTTAAAGATGAAAATTATATTAATGGGAAGTATTTAAATACTTCATTCAAATTTTATTTTCTTTATCTATATTACTAAAATCAATGTGATGAGTAGTTTTAACAATTGACATAAATGATATAATATAATAATTATTATTTTATTTAATAATTAATTTTATTAAAAATAATTCATATATTTATCCAATTGGTTAGGTTTTGGGTAATAATATCATAAATGATCGATTTATGGGACCTTTTCAAATTTATATTAACTATAGTTACCCTCAATGAGTAAAATTTATTTTTTTCACAGTATGTGGAAAAGGGGTTAATGGGTATTTTAAAAAAGAAAATTGTACAAATATAATGAAAAAATTTAAAATTATTTTTTATATGTGATTCGTCTAATATATAATTATCATATATTTTAAATAAATTGTTTTGGATCCATTTTAAATTGAGAATTAATTTCTATTATTTTAATATTTTGTGAAATTCCAAAAGTGCTCTACCCCTTTATTATGAATGTACATCTCGTCTTCTTATCATTTATTCGCATTTAAAAATACATTTTGACTGACCAATATAAACCCAAATAAATTCCTACAAATACTCTCTTAATTATATAGGGTTTTTAGACTAATACAAGCCATATAGGGATTAAGGTTTTAATAAATGTTGACTTTACAAAAAATAGGTAATGTTTTTACTTGCTTTTTTTAGTCTACTTTTTTCTTTGAAAACAACAAAATATTTCTTAACCAAGGTTATATAATAATACAAATTTTTAATATATAATAATTTTTATTTATGGTAATGTTACTTCTAATATACATCTCCTCTTCCATCAAACAAAAAAAGAATCCATTTTTAGTGTGTACAACGGACTACCGCATCACGAACTGATGTAATTCATTTTCGATCACCATATCTCATGGATGGTTATAATGATTTAAATAATATATATATATATATATGTGTGTATATATGATATTAATTAAATATAATTTTTATTATGAATATTTAAAATTCCATTTAATTTCTTACCATTCTATTCAATGAAAAATTATTACTTCGTACGTTCATATGTGTGGACTACCCCCTATGCGAAGTGATGCGATTTTATTGTAATCACCAAATCACATGATAGGTATATATAAGTTATTTAATAAGAAATATGATATTTATGATATTATTATCATTCTGTAAATATAAAATGATACTTAAGTTCTTTTTATAATTATCTTTTAAAACTTGAAATGTTACTAATACGTATGTATGACATACCGTCTCCATGATTGTAACATAGTTCATTTTTCAAAACCATCATTCATGATATGAATTAAAGTTATATTTTATGTATTAAAATTATAATTATTATATGAATATTATGATAGAGGTGATTTAATAATGTCCTATTTGACTATACATGACCTATCGAAGTCATTTTTTGACATATGAAATGAATATAATCAAAATGAAAGATGTGAAAAATAATAATAATATAATCAAATATTTAATGGTATGAGATAAAAGAAAAGTAATAATAAAAATGGAAAATGATACTAATCGTTTAAATATTTAACCTTTTTATAATAATTATGAATATAAATATTGTTTTTGATGATTCAGGCTAAATGTATGAAAATTTCTTATTTAAAAATCCTCTATTAAAATTTACCTTGATATAATTTTCTTCAATATCCATATTATTATAATTATCCAACAAATGTATATATAAAATTATATTTGATTTAAAAATGAAATTTTTTTATTCTTTTAACAAGATTTACATGTTTTTAAATTAATATTTTAGGAAAGTTTTTTTGATCCATTGTAAATATATAATACGAATGTCTATTTTAACTAGTATAAAGAAAATTAACTTCCAAGAACAACAATCATTATTTGATTTTGGGGTACCATTATAATATTCCTTGTTTTAGTTTATTAAATAAACTGTCTATCTTTTTAAAAAAAGATTTAATTTTGAAAATTTTCTTTTAAAGAAAAGGGACATATCAAAATCCCAAAATGATTTATTTTTGGTGTAATGAATTTTCTTAAGATGAATTGTTATATGTATTCTATTATAGTACATGGTAATTATTTTTGAGGATGTGTGTTACCACTATAAATCATGTTTGTATGATCGCATTATACCTATTAAATTCATTGGGTAAAGGTACTGAGTAAACCTTTAAGGTTTCTACTAAGTCATTATGTGACTATATTGTGATGGTTATTCAATTTATAAACATGATGGGTTTTAATGTTAAATATGATGGTTACATATAATATAACATTGATTGGTATTCCATGTGTATGTAAAAATGATATCTTAATTATACCTCATGATATTTATAGGATTTATCTATTATTAATGTCAATTTATGGGAATATTATAACTTCACATAACAAAGGAAAGTACATGAAAAATCATATGATTAAAAAGTATAACATTGTGAAAAAAAATTGTTATGGGTTTTTTAAAGACTCAAGAAACACTAAGAGTTTTATTTAACATTTAATATTTCTTTTTAAATGTTTTATAAAATGATTTTTGTGTAGAATTTCATTTCTAGGGTAATAATTTTTTTTTGATCCCAATATTTTTTTTGACATATGAAGAATTTCTATAACTACTCATCGAATAATGGGGTTTTCTTCCTTTTTTTCCCCTTAACATGATTTTTGTGATCATCCCATATTTTAAAATTGTATTCCAATGTATTAATAATGGGTAAGTGAAAAGAAGAATTAGTGTTTAAAGACATAAGGATTCTGCATGAAATTAAATAGTGTTCCACTAAAAATAATTTATATTGTGGAAAATAGATACTAAGTAGAATTATCCGCTTTATAATATATGGGATTATTATGTAAGAGTTATAAACTAAAAATCTAAAACTATAATCCTAAAATATCTATGGGAATTTATGAAAACGAAATCCTGTCTGAATACTCAAGATTATATTTGGTTTTAGGCCAGGACCTTATATTTTTTTAATCTATGTAAAGGGCTATTTATTTCATTAATTATCACTTAATCATTATATTACATCATCCCAATTGTAGCTCATTTTATGATGTTATTATTCCATTATATTATAGATCTTTTTTAATTCCCTTAAACCTATTTTTTTCAAATTTAATTTACCACATGGATAATAGAGGTTTGTTGTGAATTTTGAAGGTATTGGGGGCTAAAAGTTGTGGGTTTTTTGAGAATTAGGATGAGTTGAATAGTTACTGAACAATTTATCTGACCATTCATCTCAACCATGTGGCCCTGAAGAAGAGGATCAGGATTATTTTAATTGTGAAAATGGAGCATGTAAACCGTAAATCCTTTCAGATTAATTACAGGTTCAACATTCATGATATATACATGACTTTCTAATTGACTCCCTAATCTATGTGAGGTGTTGTTACCCTAGATAGTAGTTGCACATTATTGGAGTATTTTTTTTAAAAACATGTGTCCAAAATGTGTATCCACTTAATAATCGGTGAAATTTGAATTTTCTCTCTATTTTATTTAAAATCTAAAATACTATATATCATTCCTCGTATTTTAATGTTGTGGAACAATGGGACTTCCATTCCCTCAATGGATCTATTTGGTGATCTCCCACTTCTTTTATATATTTAATTCCTTATTGATGATGTTGGAACTCTCTCAGCAAGTCTAAAAATTCATTATGTTGTATTTTTAGGTTACTTTTTTGTAATTGAGGTTGTCTCTATTTGAGTTAATATACCATATTTTAATGTTTTTTCTAGTATTTATTTTTTTGTCTTAAAATTCCAAATTTTAGGCTAAAGCATGATGTGGAGTCCTTCTTAGGAATTAAGTAGGTATTATATTAGTTTTTTTACAAAATTGTTATTCATTACATGCTCTATTTTTTCATACAGTATAAATTCCATGAAATTGTCCTAAAATATGAAACTTCATTAATTAATCACCTATACATGGTCATGATGTTCCATCATACATTTTAAAACCATTGGTTGTTGATAACATTATCTTGAACCTCCCCTTAGGTTGTGTCTAAATAAATATCCTCGAATTTTTCATTCTTTCTTAATAAATAAATCATACAATTTTTTTATATTATATGTTATAAATTGAATGGGAAAATTGAATTAATTGAATTTTTAAATGGAAGGGATAATTTACATTCCCCTTGATAACTAATTATATTAATCTTTGTTATTTTTATAGACATGGATCCTCTTTAATCAATGGAATTCTTTGAGTTAACGCATTGGATTCTAATAAATTCATTTATTAGTCATTAATGTGAGACAAAAAACATGGAATTTTTTAATTTTCATAGATACATGAATATCTCAATAAGACATTGTTGGCTCAATTATATACTCCAAAAATTGGAATGCATGGGATGATCTCCTGGGATTTGGCTAGATTTCATTGATCATAGACTTTCTTAGACTATCTACTTGGGATACAACCATGTCTCTACCAATATTACATTGGACTCTTCCCCAGTATTCATTATAATTGTTTATGGTGGAATTTTAATTATTCACTATTATGATTTTACTCAACCCGATATCCTAATTTCATAGATGGTAACTATGTCTAGGAATATCGATTTAATATCATTGATTGCATGTGTCTCCCATGGATTCATTCTATATAATATAAATGTATTGCTTATCATTTTTCGTTTGATCAATGGATGGATAATGGTCATATTATTTGATACATATGTATTAGGCTAATGTAGGTTGGGTCAAGATGATATATCATGAGAATCCAGAGCTTGACATAATTTATAATTTATTTACTACTCTATGTTTACTATATATGAACACTATAGATTTTATATTCACAGACTGGATAAGCATTACAATCTTTTTGTAATGGCCTATTGAGTTTAACTCACACCCGGTTTAGGCCTCTGTGTGGTACATGGGTCGACTTCATGGATGTAGATAAGGATAGATGGAAGATCCCAACTATGGATAATTGATTTCTTTCTAGTATAGGATATTTGAAGTAGTTGGATAATAAATTACTCTAGATTCTCATGTTGATAGTCATTTTTGGAGTATTCGTTTAATATTTTTATATATTGTTATGGTTTTATTCCGACTACAATGTATTCTTGTTTCATATTTTTTATGTCAAGGATATAAAACTTTTATAGTTTTTTTTACTTTATTAATTCCTCTTATTTATTATCTGGATGGTTTAATCTTATAGACATACTATTTATGTAATGTTTGAATATTTTTTACAAAATTTATTTAACAGTATATTTGAATCTCACAAAAATAGTATTGTCCTTCCACAATCCAGAATACACTTCATCTGCTAGTCGGAAGCCTTTGGTGTTTGAGGAGGTGCGCTTGGGGCCATATATATCACGAGATTGGATAGAAATGTGTTAATAGGGATGAGAACATGAAAAATTAGTATTAATATGTTTTCTTTTTTATTTTAAATTCTTTTACTATTTTGGGTTGTTGGATAGAAGAGTTGGAGGTTTTAGAAAACTATAATATGTCATTCAAGGGAATGGGTAACCTGAGTTCTAGGGAAAATCCAATATACCAAGGGTAAGACATGTTTTTCTAGATTAATCATATTTTTGTTTAATTAATTTAACTATTCTGGTGATTCACACGCTTTATATTGTTATATTTTATGGATTTTCATTATTTCGAAGGTAAGGAAAGGGATAGCTAGATTATACATTATCACAGGCACGTAGGGATTTATATATCTTTCAATGTCCAATGCACATATATTTTATTTTTTATTTTCTATTATATACTATATGTGAATTAGTTATTTTACACGTAACTCCTAATATTTAATAGAGGAATAGAATAAAAAAATGGTTACTTAATGTGTATATATAATCCTACATGATGTATTACCATATATATTGATGGTGGAACCCTACCTAAATTATTTTTATCTGGTTAAAACCACAAAACCATGGTTATGATAATGAAAAAATTTATTCTTTGTAGTTAAATGGACAAAACTTTCAATTTATATTATTTTCCCATTATACATTAGAAATGAAAATCTTTTTAACTGATCCATCATATATATACTTTTAATATTATTGACTATATGCAACTATTTATTTGGAGTTAAATGGAATGAAAATTTTAACCTTTGAAGTTTATGTCCTTCAACATTGGAATGAAAATATTTAAAGTTGAACCATTATTTAAAGGATTTACTAAATTAAAATTTCAAATGTTGAAAACGAATGGATACCATTAAATGGGGATTCCAATTTCAACTTAACAATATTTTTCCTATATATCTTGTAATTAGCACATAATATAATAGACCATAGTGATTATAAATTAAACTCAACCATTTGACCCAACATTAGAAGATGGAATTTGGATACTCTATCTCTAGTAGAAAAGGTGCTATACATTTATTATGTTTTATATATAATCTCATCTTCCAAGTACCATGTTCTATAGAGTGTTATTTGAATTTTTTATTTGTTCCTCCATGATGGCCATAGGCCTAATACAAGGATGGTGATAGTATATGTGCTCTTCAAGTGGTTGTTATGGTGGCACAAATACTTCCACCAACAAAACCTCATGTAATACCACTATTTCTTCATAGTCTTGGAATTGACTACTTGATAAGATATACTTATTAATTTCTATTGTAGTCCATGGAGGGATCTCCATGACATTAACTAACATTTTTAGAATTGAAATGATGATTATATTAATATCATCCACTAATATTCTCTAGAGAATGTGGTCCCCAGGGCTTAGAATCTTGGTTATAGGCATGATTATGATATTTAAGAATCAAGAGATCCCTATAAAAAGGAGGGTGAAACTCAAATCTTATATGATTGAGGGATAATATAAAAAATGATTAGATATTTTTATTCTAGATGATCAGCATTGTGGAATGGTCTAGAGGAACATTCAGGATAGCATATAAAATATATTTTTCCTAGAAATAATAAGAGTATATCAAGTAAGGGAGTTCATGAAAATGGAAAAGGTAACTATGACCATCATTGATTACTCATCTCGTTTCATAGATCCCTAGAAAATTTTTCCCACTTTAACTAGTGAAGATATTTCCAGGGAGTGATTTTTTGAGGATGGGATCAAGTATTCCATTTGATATTATGTTAATGTATTATAAAAAACTACCATATATGGAATAGTGAACCATTATTATATCCCCTTGTATAATATGATTAGTGAAGAGTGTATTGGGCATGGAAGTTCCACTCAGAGATATAGAAGTGGTTCTTATAGTGGAATGAAGCATCTCATTGAGACTTCTTGTGAGAGAAACATTAGTGGGGGAATCCACACTCTTATTATTATGGTGTGCAATCAGTATAAAAGGTAAGGACACATTGATCCCTAGTATACCAGATACCTATTTGAGTAATGAATCTATGTTAGAACTTTCCATCTCTATTAACTATCTAAAAAATCATCTATTCTAAATGAGTAGGGATCTACTCTAGCTCAAGGGTATGGGGTTGGGTTTATAACCCTATTCATGTATGATGCTAGTGTAATATTTTCTATTCAAGGCATTTTTGTGGTCGTGATTGACGAATCCATATATATTTCATGTATGCCCTGCATAGTGGATCCTCTTTAGGAGGATTGTTTTCAACTAAGGGATATATATCATTCATTATATATGTAGTGCATGCTATATGCATAAGGAGTAGAGTATAGTGTCCTACAAAATTATAGGTATGATTTTGTTATATTTTTTTGTGTATTCTTTGATTGAAAAATATTTTTCAAACTCATTTCTATTTACATAATTAATGTGTTATTTTGATATTGATATTAATTACTAATATGAAGTGTTGTACCATAACATACCATTGTGAATGATATAAGAGAGAATTCACTGATGCATGGAGTGTCCCCTTGACATATACAGCTCCCAGTCCTTTTGGAACCTTTTCAACCATGAGGAGATAAGATCCATTGTAATTCAAGGAACGGAATGTGTAGTACCTTTTTGATTCCGTATAGATTGGTATTAAAATAGTGTGTATTAATTATCACCCAAAGGAAGTAGCTATGTTCAAAAGGGAGAATAATATGCCAAGGAAACATGAGATATACATAATAATCATGGGCTATGTAGATTGTTAGCCTAGATTTATTATCACAATATGACACTATGGTTCCAATGTGACAACTACCCAAGCCCACATTAAAAATTACAAGGGATGAAATCCAACAATTAGTATGAAGATCACACACATGGGAGGAATTAGCTTATGATGTCTATAATCTTGCACCAAAAAATATCTATATGAATTATTTCATAGATAGTAGAAATGAAAAATAAACTCAAACAAGAATCAATCCCAAAACCAAAGTACAGTAGGCATACCACAAGCATAGAAAGTGAAATAAAATCCCACCAAAAACTGTAAAGGAATCCAACCTAATTCATAAAAGGGGTCACTATGAAATGAAACTAAATGAAAGCAGATCATACATCCTCTAGATAACATCTTAGTATTTCTAGTACCATAATCTCTTCATGTTGCGGGTCCTCTAAGAACTCCATAGAGAAGAATAATGTATACATACGACACAACATGTTCGTGAAAAATCCAAAATAGGGGTGACTATAACAACACTTAGTAAGTACCCAAAATACCCAAATTAAAATAGGGAACATAGAAGGAAATATTCTTCTCAACCCAGCCAAAGGAAACCCTATGTGAGGGAAACGCGTTCTCAACCATCCTTACCAAAATATAACTTGTAACTTCTATCCACACGATGTTTCAGCCAAGATATGTTACAA
Organism: Viscum album; assembly: GCA_963277665.1. Lineage (NCBI taxonomy): Eukaryota > Viridiplantae > Streptophyta > Magnoliopsida > Santalales > Viscaceae > Viscum > Viscum album. Next base: position 348,351,761 of record OY728141.1, read on the forward strand.
AACAATAAGGAAACCTATAATAAACAAATATATGCTTTTATCTGGCTCCAAGTCTCATGCGGTCCTAATATCAATGTTTGGAACATGAATTCTACTTGATTCTCAAAGGTAATACTCTCTGAGGAGAATAGACTCCATGATATCTTCCATTCTAGATGGAACTCGACTGATAGATAATAATGCATCGGGTAATAGTAAGGCCATTTAATTTCCCTATAATCCCATATGGAATAAATATGATAGATATTGATCATTATATATCCCAAAAAATAAGTCATTTTATAACCTAGTGGTTATCGATACATATAGGATCTCACCTATCCCTACTGGGGGACACCTCTAACCCTCCTAAAAACATGAATTTTAACTTCAATCGGAGGGGGGTCAGTTCTAGAATTGTTGGGGGTCACAAAAAATCTTATGTGGAACACTATAGAACACATCTAATCGGATATAGGTCACACCTATAACCATTTAGGGACACTAACAACCCTACCACATAACACAACAGAGCCCACTCAGATAGGGGACCACAACCAACACAGCTGGTTGGCACATGAAACCTAATTTGACACCCCAGACATTATATTGTGAATATTGGGGATTGATGCCTATGTAATGTAGGTCCTGAATATTACAAAAAACTCATCATGGTAAAGATATATATTAGGTTATTATACTCCAAATTATTCCACAAAACCCACATAATCCATACAATGATTTGGGGATCATATACCCAATAATTACACAAACCTTACTAACATTTATCGCTATGTAGGGGGTAGTATATACAACAATGCCACAACCACTACGAGGTCATAATACTAGACAAGGTATCATCATCGATTTAGTGTTTGTCATAATGATACCATGATCCCAATCTAGGGAAGATGATATGATTAGGGATATCACCTTGGTATTTCCTAATGTATACACCAACAATTTTAAAGATCATCCTATCGTGTGGATCAGAATACTATAATGAGGATATGATGCCATGTTGAACCCTCATTGGGATAAACAAAGGGAACAATCCCAACCACATAAGGTTTATACATCACTAACCATGTTGACAAAAAAACACATTGAATAGACTAAAAATCCCAAACTGTAGAGACAATCACATTCTATACAAAAACTACCCAAGATAGGCTAATCATGTTCATCTATGCATGACCATAAGATGGATATGTTCTGGGTAGAAACCTCTAAGAAATGTGCACATTGAGTACATTCATCCACATAGTGTGTGAGCCCACCTAAAAACATGGCCATGTACTATAATGCATATATTGACTAGAAATGTGAGTGTACAAGGTATATACATATTTTAAATGTTGTGTCTCTCATAACAAGGGTGCTAGGTGTGCCTTTTCCAACATGGATCTACCAATAAGGTATTTTGAATAGATTATATCTCTGGTACACAACATGTCCTCGCCAATAAACCTTTTGTCAATACCAATGTTTAGATACCCATGACCATGTACCATGTCTACATGTGTATGAATGGTTGTGTCCCTTGACATGAAATCCCTCACCATATTCCTTAGCCACATGGATAGTGATTTGTACATGATATGTATCCCTAATACAAAGCCTATAACCCTAATTCACGAATTGTAGTCCCCAACAGAGAATCATACAAAATTTGTAAGAACACAAGACACATTCCCATGCACTAAATTCAGTGTTATTGGAAATTATGAGTTTTAATTCCTCATGAGCTACTTGATACACCACTGTTTCCCATAAAAACCACATATCATCCCTCATAGGATCCCTTGTAGTTTCATAAGGGATATAAAAACCTTAAATAATATACATCAAAAGTGTTATCGTGACATAAAATTTAAATTCTCAAACCTCATATTGAAATGTCAAATCTTAGGTGGATGATTCCTGCTATAAAGCCACTGCTTCATTATCTGGGAGTGATTTCTATCTAGATCAAAGAATTGTGGTGCCTCCACTCCTTAGGTTCACCCTGGTTCATCCATTATTTCAATGGGGGGGGGGGGGGGGTTAAGGGGGTTATTTATCTTTTATACCTTAAGAAAACCATTAGATGGTGGAGGTTAATTGATTTAATTTTTGAAATATCAATAAACCTCCATTTAACACCCCATTAAAACCCCTTTTAACGAACACCCAATACTAAAAAAATTTATATCATGCAAGGGGAAATCACCACATTTTAAAATAATCATTAACCCTATATTAACAAAATGAGACCCCATGTAATAGTTAAATCATATTTACCATGAGAATACATGAGCGTGATAAAATATTTTTAGTATTTTTAATGTCACTACACAAATGATCTATTTTCTATGGAATACCATGATGAATCAGTAAATGTATGTAGAAATATTCCTAAAAATATTACAATGTCTTACTATAAAAATACCAACATAGTTCATCTTTCCTACCTTATGTATTTTCAACCATAAAAAGAGAAATCCAAGGATCCAGGAGAAAAAATAATCTCTAAAATGGGACTCCCAAAACAGAAATCTCACTAAGGGTTCTCATGATGCAAAAAATAACACACACATGGGATCCATAATGACTAAATGAAACAAAATATCTTTCTTAACCTACTAAACATCTTGCAACAAAGTGGGAAAATTTCTGCACAATTCTATTAGGTGAAAAAAAACAAGCACTAGATACATATTTAGTCGTAGGGTCTAGTGGTTTACCACCATAATATCTAAAAACATATTCCAATGAAACACATAATTTCTCATCCAACATTACCTAAACCAACCAAGGAATGCATCATGCATCTCTCATAATGAAATAATGTTTAAAAAACACATTGCTATGTAAGAGCCCACACATGGACTTACGAGGCCCTCCACAAAAACCACTAACATGAAACCCATCCTAAAATACAGAATTCCAATGATATTTTCAACTTGACCCTGAAAATATCATATTTAGTCATCACCTACTCCCCTAAATGGATTTAAATCACAGAAAAATAACACAACATGGTGGTGAAAGAATCCTTCTTTATCATGAATCCAAAGATACGAAAGATAACACTAACATGATGTTCTAATGATTCCTCACATCATCCTGGATAAGCATTGAGAAATAATTGACAAGTAAAGAGTACTTAACAATAGTGAATAAAAATACTCTTAAATTTTTTTGAATGATATAGAGTGTACCATTAATAATCTTCCCATATTCTGACATTATTTTCTCTCAATTCCCATCCTTATTCTCCACAAGCCTAGCACCGAAAACCATGGGGTGGTGGTGGAAAAATTTCAATCCATATGCCACATCTTGATAATAACCCCACTCATCAACCACATAGTCTATCATGTGGAACTCCTTTATCCAAATAGTACGTCTACCAAGGTGGTCTATAGAAGATATTTCACTTAGCAGAATATCAGTTAGGATAATCTCATGCAAGATGTCCACATCCTTAATAAGCATAACACCTCCTCTCCTATGAATGAAAAATATATTCTAGATATCAAGAGCCTTAGACCCTCCATCCTGGGATCATATCTTGATCGTTCCCACATGCACAAATCCATGAGACTTTCATTGGATACATTATCCCAAGGTCTAAGATTTTGTGTGCTCAACACTATCTATTAGGTTTTTCTCAAATAGAAATATCACCACCACCAAGGCCCACTCAGACACTCTAATATATGTAGGAATTTATAAAAATACCACTAACTCCATGATGTACAGATGTAAGTCTTACTCAGAAATCCCATATCTGAAAAGAATATCTTATACCATATCTAGTGTATAATATGAATGGATTTTGAAATACATATAAAACATTAAAATCAGAATTTTATCCTAATGAAGGTGAAAAATCTTCATGATGCATCAATATCAATGTGGAAGGATCAAAATATTCCTCGAAGAGCTGATGAAGCTCTATCTAAGTGAGAATCTCCTCATTGTTAGACTATATCACTAGACTCCACTATTTCCTAGCTGATCCATGTAGAAGAAACACCCCCATGTGCACCATATGATCAGGAGGTGTCTTTATAAATATAAATAAGTGAATGAATTACACATGAAATTCATCTTCTTTCTAGGGGTCCGGATCATCATGAAACTTCATAGGTTGATACATGTAAAAGTCATATAGTTCACATAACCTACGAAAATAATTGGACACAACTTCTTGTACAAGCTTCTTCTCAGAAGGTTGTGGATCAATTATAATACCACCCAAAGGTAATACCTCAAGCCCAGTACCAAACACGGTAGCCTCATCTTTGGGTATATCATCATCATAATCCCTCCATAGAACCCTATGTTGATGTCACAATATTGGCATCCGAAAATTTATCCAAGATGCATTATATTCAAAGATCATATCTTAATTTCTGACTCAAAATGGACATGGAACCCACAACAATGTCCTATATGATTCATGTACCAAAATTTTACTCTATCATGTTCCATAATGTATTGATTCAATAAGTAGGTTATCATGGTCCTAGTGTTTGGATATGTTGAAAACCACACTAGTCTTGGAGTCCCTCATCTGAATGTTGAACTCAAACCACATAAAACTATAAAAATACAACCCAAACCAAATTCACAATAATAAAACCTATAAACTATGGTCCCAAAGCGGATTCCCCTCTAATAAAACTCTATCACAACTCAACCCTCTGGGGGCCGATCCACAACTACCCAATCCTATATCCAATAGTCCAAGGATGGTTTCTATACACAAGTTGGCATATCATGCACATTGGAGGCCTTATACTATAGTAATTGTACAAAAAAAAACATCATCAAACTCTATGAAATTATATATAGATATTAAAACTGAAAAATAAATTCATGCACACTTCTATGCCACAACCAATGTAAAATAGGTTTACATAATGTTGAGAAGGGAAAAAATATTCTCAACAAAAACTATAAGATTTTCCATTTTATTCAGAAGGATTTGATCTCTTTCAAATGAAACTATTAGACAGCTCTAGATCCATACAATAGAAAACACCTACGTCTATCTAGTTCACTAAGCTCCACCTACTCCAGCTCCTTTTGGGACTCCATTGAAAGTAATTTCATTTGAACACGAGACAACATGTGTGGGAAAACACCATATAGGGGCTTGTATATCAATAATCTATATGGACCCCAAATACACAAAAACGGTACCAACTAATCTTCAATAGTTATCTCGACCCATCAAGAGGGAACCCATTAAGAGAGAATATCCATATTTTAAATCCTCAGAAAAAATGACTAGTCATCTCTATCCTCATGGAGTAAAAACCATGAATTGTGAAAAAATCATTAGGCTACAATGAACCGAACTACATATACTCTTCGAGGACTCCATGTCTAATGAGATCCCATCTTCATTTCCATCCAATGGATTTTTTACATAAGGATGAATGGTAACACTCAACAAGGAGAAAAAACTCTCTAAGATCTACAATCATAAATCGAAATTGACTGAGATATATTAATCCTTTGGGTAATACTATGCTAATGGAAGATCCCCAGAATCTCATGTGGAATACATCTGAGATATCATATTCATCAGATCCCTCCATGAAGAAAGACACAATGCAACAGAAAAGATCTTAATTATTAGTTAGGGGATATCACCCATCCATGATGGGAGCCACCTGTAATTATACTAGGAGCATGAATGTTATCATGAATAAGAGATGGGATCACACCTTAAAACACTAGTGGACAAAAAAACCCATTCTGGAATAATGAAGAAAACATAATAATAGATAGGGACTCACACTAAGGACCGCTAAGGGACACCAGAAATATATCCTCGTAACTCAAAATATATCACCCAGATTAGGGATCACACCCAAAACCATTGTGGGACACCAAAAACCCAATTTGAAACCCCATGTATCATATCACTACGATGTAGTATCATTACCCATTAAATATAAGTCAAGAAGATTCCAATAACTCCATCAGGATCAAATTGAAAATCTAGGGATCAAACTCTTGATGGTAACAAAAACCATACTTAAATCATCTGCTGAGTTGGGGATCATATACAAAGAAATTCAAAAAACATACTAGCACTACCTACTAGTTAGGGGATAATATAACTGAGTATTCCATAAACCCTACTAGAAAATCCTACTAGATAGGGGAAGGTATCCAATGTATTATTGGTCTCAATGATACCATGAACATGATCTAAGGAAAATGATATGATATGGGATTTCTCCATGATCTCCCTACAGGGATACACCAACCCTATCCTATACCATCCAATTTATGGGCTCAAAATCCTAAGTTGATGACATAATTACACACCAAAACATCATATGTGTAGATAATGAGACACCCCATCCAAATATGATCTATAGATCACATCGAAAGTGACCCACAACATCACCTTACATCACATATTAAAGCCCCAAACTATTTGACCCTACCTAAAAATATGTCCATGTCTTATACTACAAAACTCTGTTGGCCATGTGTGATTACATGATGTGTAAATGTTGTACATGAAATGTCTTTCCTCACCCATGACCCAAGCATGTCTTTCCCACATTGATTGACTATCCATGTCATCTACATGACAAGTACCCATAGTATATGTGTGACTTATCTAACAAGGTTCTTTCCCATTATGGTTTGTGACACCTAGTGCCCATGTAATATGTCCATTTACATCAACAAACCCATATTCTTTTTCATGGAATCCCTAACTATATCCATTTTACATATGACTAGAGTTCACTACAGGACCTATAATCATTGTAAATGTCTTATAGTTGAAAATTTTCATCACCTCTATATGAGAAGAATAAAGGTTCTGTTCCTCTACACTATATGCCATGTGATCAAGATTTTTGAATAGGGTTTCCTTGGGAGTTGCCCCAAACATCACGATTTATACCAAAACCCATAGATTACCCCTAATAGGATGTCTATTAGTTTTTTAAGGGATATAAAACCATAAAAAACACATAAAATGTGGGATTTAAACATTAAATAATATTCCTATATTGTGGAGAAACTCGAAAGCATTTGTCAAAGACCCACATTCTAAATATATTACAGGATGATCTAGGATAGATCCATTTCAAGATCAAATATAAGATGAACCTCCTCTCATAGGATTTACCACAATTTTTTCATATCTATAATAGGGGGACTTTTTATACTCTACCATGAACATAATAGCGGTATGATTTAATTTATTTTCTTTTTATTAAATCAATATACCTCCACTCAACACCACACCATCACGCCTCCCACCTCGCACATGAGGATGAAAAAATTATGTTTTACATAACGAAAATACCACATTATGAACTCAAACAAGGCCTAAAATTTATGATTTATGAACTTAAATGATAGTTAAAACGGGTTTCAAAAGAAACATCATCCTTATGATAATGTAGATATAATAATTTTTTTACCACCACACTAAGGCTCTCTGATCACTACGTTCTGTCACTGACAATGTGTATTGCTTCTAAAATATTCTTATAAAAAAAATTAAAATTCTTATTGGTAAAATCCCAAGTCACTAAATTTATAGTCATTATCTATAAAGAGATGAATGTATAAAAATCTTTCATTCCTCATAATGTTTTCTAATTTAATAATTTATTCACAAAAAACATTTTATAGAGACCAATTTCAGTAGGGGTAGAGTTCACTATTGATATTGTTCCAAGAGAAGAGCCATTATATATTACTCCATATAATATAGATCCTATTGAGGTTATAGAACTCAATAAATAGTCAGAATACCAAGAATTGAAATAATTTACAAGAAATAATAATTTTCATTGGGGTTCACCTATAGTTTTTCCATGAAGTTGGCCCTAAAACAATGTGTACATTATCAGTGGTTAAATAAATGTAATGTTACGAATCAGTACACACTTCCTCATATAAGCATTTACTTTAACCAAATCTTATGAGTTTGAGTATTATTGAATATTTATTTGTGATATTTTCTATCAGTAGGTGTGTTTAAGGCCGTTAATTATACCATGTATGAATTTCAAAAGTAGGTATGGCTTGTATACGAATCTGGTTATGCCATTGAATTTAATGAACATACCATGTCTGCAATGACCTATTGTTTTAAAAATTCAATTTCATTTTGAAATGAATAAATATATTATTATGTAATATACCTATAGAAATAACATCTTCTTATTCAGATATCTTGGGACAATATAAAATATAGATGATCATATTTTAAAGACCATTACGAATCATCATCAATGATAGTATAACCATCATATAAATATTTTTATGATTATTACATATTATGGTTTATGATAAATTCAATTGATATATAAGGAATAAGAGATATCATCATCTTGTAGGATTATACCACATGAAGCCCATTTACAAGAGATTCTACAGAAGTTTATACCAATGGTATTTTACCTTGACCAATCCCTATCCAATATTCAACAACTAGAGAATAATAAATACCTTTTCTCGAAGACATTCAAGCTTACCATGATTTGACAGAAACCATATTTTTCAAACCATCCAATTAAAGTGTCACAATCACACACCACACCCTTAGGGAATACACTAGTGTAATTATATGTCATGTATCTTGACCTTAGTGGTTCGGATTTAAATATTTAATATTTAGTAAAATAATTATTATAATTATTAATTTTATTTTTACACTATAAATTTTTAAAAAATGAGTTTGAAAATAATTATATTGTGATCAAATGAAAAAAAATATTATTAGGTAATATATGATTTCAATCATCACACAATTTTGAAAAATTCATGAATATTTGGGATAATTATTAATTTAATAAGAAGTAATTTTTTAATATTATATATTTATATATTAATGTTAATATAATTTTTTGAATTCAAATTCAAATTTTAAATTTTTTGGAAAAAAATAATAGTTGTAAAACCCATATCTTTTTATTAAATAGAGATATTGTATTTTAATATATTATTATATTATTTAGAGAATTTATTTGATAAAATAATTATTATTATTGAAATTAAGATGTCTGAATCAATGAATAATGAATATTTCTTAATTTTTAGAGAGGCTATAATTTTTGGGTAGAAATTAATACTATATAAATATAAAATATTTATTATAACATAATAAAATAAAAAACATTGGAATAAATAGTATAAAAAGTATCAAAGACAAAAATTGTGTTTATCTTTCAATATTATTTTTTTGGAAGGTTTCATGTTATTTTTCTAAACCCTTAATGAATCCATCAAATACTATATTATATTTTTTTGGTTTTAAAATTAATTAATAATGAATAACTCTCACTTAAACATGGAGAAAGGTATGATTTAATTTATTTAAATTATTACCCTTATAAAGTGTTTAAATACACTACTCTTTTAGATAATTAATGAGATGAACCATTGTATATTTTATGCTATTAATTGTTTTATCATATAGAGTAAAAAAATTCCTTTTAAAATAAATATAGAACCACCTGATTTATAAATAAAAAACCACATATCCTCCCATTCCACTTCACTCAAAATAATTTAGGATTGAATTTAGTCTACATTTCCATATCATTATCTTTCATAATGTTCCACCAATTTCTTAGTAATCTCTTTAAATGAAATTTTAAGATCCCACTCATGGTAAGGGATCGTCTAATTCTCCTCTTTATTGAAGGACCCTATTTATATTTCTTCATTTTGATTTCCAACTTTTCATGTTGGGAAATGTTTTTAAACATCACTCATAATATCCAAAATATTTTCAAGTTATCATTTCCCAATTTAAATTTCATTAATCTCATTGATGAATCTTTATATACTACAATTATACTTTCACAATTATCATGAGATTTTACATTCCAAACATTTCTATAGTGAATACCCATCCCCATTTACACTCCAGGGTATTTAAATAGTAATAAATATAAGTAATTTAATAGGGACATCCTAGCATGTATCCCACAATACATAATCATGTCATTAAAAATGTTAAATACAAACTTATGCTTTATGATTTATGTAGAACACTTATTTATTTACACGATATGAATGTGAAGGGTGGTCCTTGATTTCTATAGATGTCCAATGAATTGGGTACTATTTTTACCCCATGAGATACCTGGTATGAGGTACATGATGTTATCTTAAAAACACTATGTTATAGATCCTCTTCTGTTAGCCTTGAATTATATTTTTGAAGTCAGGATTTTTGGTATTGAAACATTCCAATATTTCCATTATGTAATCATATTATATATGATTTGAGGATCATGTTTATTATTTCACCCCCTAATATGTCACATAAATATATCTCTTTACAGACATTTAACACTTTATCTTATGCTATGATTTGATTGCAATCATAGTTGTATTTTTAACCCACCCCATTCTTATAGACATCCATAGGTTATCCCTTGAAGTATTAGAAGAGTAATGGTATTTTAAGGTAATGTTGTTGAGTTTTTAATTAATGTAATTAGAGCCACATTCAATATTATTACGTTTTCCTGGCAATTTTACAATAAATCTTGGAATCAAAATGATTTTATAAATTTTAATGTGTATTTTTATTTAATAAATCATCAATTTGGTTGTTTGTAAAATATAAGTTGTCAATGCTGGTATTTCAGAAAATCCATTTTTGTTGGGATTATTATTAGAATCACATAGTCAATAAATTGGTATATGTCTAAACATTGGAGAATGCCCAAAAATTAAGGTAAAATATAGATAAAGCATATTTCAAGAAACAATATCCCCATCCAGGTACTTGAAGTAGATATTTCACAATGATAGTTTTAACATGGTGTAATTACCTAGAAAATGGTGAATTGATATTTGACTCAACCTCCACCTACTGAATATTAAAGATCCCTTAATATACACCTCATTTAAAAATCCTGGGGGATATGGTTTGAAAAATTCAAAAGCCCATGATGAACTATTATGAAGGTAGTTAAATTTCAAATAATATTTCATGTTAGTACATAAATCATGAATAAATTAGATTAAAATATAGAAATTAAAGGTTACGAAATATATTTCATTTATGAGTTATCCCTTTAATGTTCATAGTTTGCATTTTTTGTATTTAACAGTTTTAAAATTTCCTTCCCGAATTGTTTTATTTTTTTGTAAATGGTTGGAAATAAGAGAAAACAAGTCAGCAACTAAATTTAGGGGAAATTTTATGACTTCATAAATGTGGTCCCTACTTGCTCAGATTAATAGTGAGAAAAATCTTGAAAATAATTTGTCAATTAACTCATGTTTTGAATATTAACATGAATCTGGGGAAAAAGAAATCTCTATTAAAAGGGGAATGTTGAAATTGAAACATTTATGTGATAAAAGGACTATAAATTTAAATGTATATTTTGATCCTTTAACCACATAATAGTATATCAACTCCAATGAAATGATAATCTCCGTCCATAAATTCCATGAGAAGGAGTAGGTCATGACAACTATTCATTCTATAAAAATAGAAAGAGATCAATATTACATGTTGATCAAAAACTAAAAAGACAGAGGAAGGGATTGAAACTACATAGTGGAATTAATTCTAAAAAATATTTATCAATAAATAGTTTCATCATCCTATATAGATTAAAATTGATAGGAATTTAACAGGACTCAAGAAATAGGATAATTAATCAATCAGAGTGTGTGAGGGGACATTCTTAGGAAATGAATGATATGCCTCAAACATTTCCATGTCCCCTAAAAGTAATATTGACTAACTCTATGGTGGGATACTACTAGGCCTAAAAACATAATTGATGATTTGGGACTTTTAAAACTGAATTGAAATTGTCCAATGTTCCCATAAATATGAAATATATATTAGTGAATTAGGAGGATCTTATGTTTCTAGAGAATTGAAGTTGATAATGAAACATAAATCTGAATTTATGATGGGAGAATATCATGGGGGAAAGAAATTAAAACATACAACTTTATAAAATGTTTGGTAATAATAATCATACATATCTCCTAGTGGGGTAAAAAAATTACTCTAGGTTCATGATAGAAGGGTACCAAGATAATTAATATTGATGGGGGCACCGAAAAATGTGACAGATAAAAATAATTCTATGATCAACCCACAAACTTCTATTGAATGTTTCTATTGTAATTAATAGGGACATTACCTAAATAAATGAAATAGGAAAGGGTTATTGATGATAACCAATGAAAATATCCTCCATGGCCTACATGAAAAGCAGATCTTATACAACCACAACTATTTTTGTGTATCCCAAAAATGAAGTTGTGATGGTACATTATTTATTAATTCATGGATAGTGAATATACTATTTGATTTTTCTTCTAATTATTCTTTAATATCATGAAATGGTAGTATAAATATTTAAAATCAATGAAAATAATTATATGGTATAAATATTTGGAAAATTAAAATGGGTCCATTAATGAATCCTAGTTATATAAATTATCACCTATCTATATTTTCAAGATGAACTTTATAGTGTACCTTGTGATACTCCCTTACTAAAAATTCTATTCGCTTCTTGTTCTATATTTCCATTCATTATATATTGAAAACCTTTATTTATGAGAAAACAACAAGAACATAAGTATCATAAACCACCCACTAATTCAATACAAGTGCAAGGAGGATTATGAATATATTTTTTAATCATCTCAAGAATGGACATTATTCCCTTATGAGAATGTATATCTATATTAAATTGTTGAGACAAATTAAAATATCATCCTTGATGACATGCCCATTAAAAAGTAATTCGGTAATGTGTTTTATAGATAATTACATAGTCTTCCACTTATCCAATTTGGTGTGTTCTGGATTGAAAATATGACTGGATATTTTAAAATATCTCATAAGTCATATAAAATGTCCATTGTTTATCTTTTATAGTTGATAAAGAAATTGTAGTAGAATCCAGATTAAGGGTTTACAAGCAGATCTGTTTCACCATGGGGTGTATGTGTCTTTCTTCCCAAGAAAAAGGATGGGTCACTAAGACTCTATATTTGTTATCATGGTCTCAAAATGATCATAATAATGAAAAAGTATTCTCTTCCATGGATTTATCCAAGGTTGATATTTAATAGGGTTATTATCAGGTATAGGTGAATTAGGAGGATATTGCTGTGACTAATTTTCATATGTGGTGGGGGCATTAGGAGATTAAAGTGATTCCATTTGGACACACTACTCCTCTATATATTTTAAAGAACCTGATTAATATATAATTTTTTGGTTAATTTTAAAAAAAATTGGTAGAATTTTGTAATGGTATTTTTATCTACACTAAATGAATGTTAGAACATGAAGATCATTTCAATACAATACCGAAGTCCTTATGGAATGAAATTTTTTTGCGAAGTAATGTAAATAAATGTTAAGGATGGATCATGTAACATTATTGGTACATGATATAACCAACAATGTGGAATATATTGATCCCTAAAAACCTAATTAAAAAGAATAATGATATATGCAAACATCGATAACAAAAATCCATAGTTTTCTCAGATTGTAGAGAAATATGAATGTTTGGTGAAAAAAAATTAATGATTTCAAAGGCTAATAACCAGGTTAAATCATAAGGGAGTCAAATTTTTCTGGACTGATGAAAGTGAGATAAAATTTAATTTGTTAAATAAGATGTTAATCACTACATCTGTAATAAAATGACACCATATGATGATCTATAACTTAGAAGGGATTCAAATTCTTGGGATCAACAGTTTCCCCTAGTTAAGTTGTCATATATCAATGAATTTTGTTCTAACATTCAGATGTGACCATATGACGCTCCATATGGGAAGATTTGCTTGACTCCAAAATAAACGGTTGAAGTCGGAGAGAATAATTTGAGAGACCTCTTCATATCTACGAGTTTATATAGAAGGTTTAAAACATTCAAAATCATTAAAATCTAGGAAACTTCCATAGAAATACTATTCATCAAATTATTGATGAGACCTATAGTTTGAGTTAAAATATAAGGTGTTCCTTATTATGTAATTTTTGAAGATGGTCATGAAGGATGGGATGAAGGTAAATTTTAGTAAAATATAAATTGGACCCTTTTAAATCCTTGATCACATTAAATATATAACCAATAAATGTTCCCTCTTACCTAACGGATCCCATGTACATGAGTGTCTAATGTATCACTCTTAAGGAAGTACATACTGAACCCCTCAATTTAATAAATCAATAGGTGATACAGTTATATAATGATCTTTTATAAAAGAAGTATCCAATGAATTTCGTAGATTAAAAAGTAAATATTTTATTACATAACGCAACTCAGCTAAAAAAATTGATGTGGTATAACTATAAGATTGAGTAATTTAACTAGGAAATGGAAGTGGTGATGAAAAATTTACCCTATTGTATTGTATAATATAAAATAAATATTTTAGGGTGAAATGTATCAAATGTGCAATAATATATAGACATAATGTTTTACAAATGAAATTACCCATTCAAATGAATAAATTTTCTATTATGTAATGTACTTATAGACGTCTCAAGAACTACTTTGGTTGTTTTTCAACATTATAAAACATAAAAAACACATATTTAAAAAACCATTAAGAATAATAACTTTTTATGATATAAGAATTTTATTATGATCATTCCGATTAGTATATACTAATGGTTATGACAAAAACAATTGGCATAAGTGTCAGAAATGATGGCCCTAACCAGTAGGGTCATACCATATCAATCCCCTTTATTGAATCTTACAAAGGTTATGAAATCACTAGTAATTCTCCTTAAATATCCCCAATATGATATTTAACAACTATATGATGATCTAAACTATTTATGTGATATGTTCAAGCTTATCAACATCATAACCAAAACCATTTTCTGGAACCACCATAGAAACATGTCAGAATTTGAAAACTTACCTTTAGGGTATACATTGGGATAATAAGAGATTATTTATGCAGACCCATACCAAATGAATTATAATAATTTTTATTCAAAAAATAATAATTTCTACATTTATACTATGTATTATTACTTTATATATGATTAAATAATTATTTTGAAAAAAAATATTTTATTATGATGAAGGAAAAATCATATTTGTGGGAAATATATATTAATATTAAAAACACACTTTTTATGAAAAATTATTTTTAAATGAATTTAATTTTATTAAAAATTATTTACTTAAATTTAAATGCTGTTATAATTTTATGATTTTATAAGTTTAATGTGGTTGATAAAAATAATTTCATTATAAAAACAATTATTTTCAATAAATGGTAATTCATGAATTAAATGATTAAATATTAATATTTATAGAATGATTTTGGTAAAAAAAATATTATTTTGGAAATAATCTCATCTAAATAATCAAAAGGTGGATTTTTCCTAATTTTCTATGATAATCAATTTTTGGGTAAAAATTATACAGAGTATAAATACATTGTATGTATGATGCCATCATAAAATACCAAAATTGATGTAATATAAACTATATATTGGATATAAGTCCAAAAATTATTATTACTATTAATATAGTTACTTTTTAAAGATATTTTATTAATTTTATAAACCATTATTAAGTCCTCTAAATCAAATTTTTTATGTTAATGTTATAAAATTATTTCTATTAAGAATTACTCACTTCCACATCTTGAAGGGTATTATTTAAATTAATTATATTCTTATCATAATAAAATATTTAAATCCAATCTTTTTTTGATGAAACACCAGTACGGTTAGTGGATATGATTATTTTATCATATAGATTCTGAAAACTATGTTTATACATTAAGAAATATTTCACCCCAATTTTGATATTAAAAGCAACCCAACCTCTTAGTTTTCAACACTCAATGACCTCTTTGCACACATGTACTATACGTTTCCCAAATTAAAGAACTCCAAGGGTCCATAAAAATTATTAATAGGATCTAACCAAGATTTTATAATCTTCATATCAAGGTTAGGGACCCTCTCTTTCTCCTCTTTATTCAAGAACTTTAATTATATTATAACCTCTAATTTTCAATTTTTAGGTTCAGATAAGTTTTTAAACTTCAATATCATTATGTTTATAATTTAAATTATATTATAGATGCATTTTTCTCTCCTAAAACCGTACATGAATATTTTTTATCATGCTATTTTACAGAAATTATCTTACAATTTCCTTGGAAAACATTGGTGTATTGAATACCCGTCACCATTCCCATTCAAGGGTATTCAACTTGATATACCCATATTTTATTTATTTGGGACCTCTATGTATGTAACCAACACCCTTGTATAAAATGATGAAATAAATTCTTATGGTTTATGATTCTATGAAACACTTATGCATGTACATGATATACATGTAATGGGTTTTCTGGGAATTATATAGCCCTCACATGAATTGGGTAATGTTTTTTTTAGATATCATGTTTGGTGAATGGATAGTTGTCATAAGAACACAATGTTATGATGTCTCTATGGTAATTATTGAATTATTTTTATAATGATATGTTTTATTTTCATTCCATATATGTAAGTTCTTATTAGTTTATCATATTATATGATGATTCTATTTTAATATTTAGGATTCCCACCCCTCTTATATTACCTTGATATGCCTCTAGACTCAAATTTACTTATTAACCTTATGATATGATTCGATTATTTCCATATTTGGATTTATATCTATCCCCTTCATTTAGTATATCCCAAGTTTTTACTTAGTTGGTTTAGAAGATAAATGGAATTTGATGTTCATGATGTGGAGTTTTTAAATAAAGTTATTATACACATGGTTCAAGTTATTTCTCTATATACGTAATTTAACAATGACAATAGACCACAAAATATTATGGTATTGTATTATGTGTAACTTTATAAACCATATAATGACTTAATGTTTAATAAAAACTTGGGATGTCTAGTGGTCTTTTCATGGATTGGATGAATCGGGGGTTCCACCCATTTTCAATGCGTTTTTCATTGTTTGTGTATTGTTACATAGTATACTATTAGATTTAATGTGATAATACCAAAAACCATTACATCATTATGAGTAGACTATGATATCATTAATTATATTCTATTCTCAAATAGTTATATATTTAGATAAAAAACCCCTTCTTAGGCCACATTATATTATAAGTATGGGTATTTTTGGATCTAGATAAGGTGAGAGACATTGTTTCTTCAGATCATTCACAACATGTTTTTTGATATGTAATTCTTATTATAAATATATCATTACAATAATAATTTCATTTAGATTTTTTTTCTTCAAGAACCACATATAGTTTTGAAAAAGTAGGTTTTAAGGTTCAAAAGGTTTGAATCTTCTTAGGAGGCCTTATTGGGGTTTAAAATAGGGGAAAACTTAGTTCCATTCCTTGTGTTAGTTGAATATGAAAGAGGATATTTTTTGTCACATATATGGATTCATGTAGAGAGTTATTTTAATGCATGGGGAATGATTTTTTTTTCATATGAGCCTTGTTAGTTGAGGAAACATGAACATAATTACCAGAAACATGATCTCAATTTATTATCTACTATATATGAATAGAATGGGTTGAGATATAATCTATTGTGAGAGAGGTTTGTGTTATATATATATTATAAGATCATAAAAGACATATTCATAGATGTATTTGGACCTATGATATCAGATATGGGATAAATTGATTTATTCTTTTTATATTGATCTTTCATACACGCCAGGGAGAGATGATGCAGTTGCTAACGCCTTGAGTAAAAAGACTCATAATCAATATATTTAAGAGGATAGAGGAAAATAAATGGTAATGAATCATAATTATTGAATTAATTTCTAAGTCCAATAACGTTACAAATTTCTCTTACTCATGGGATTATTAGTTGATTCCTTAATTCTAGATAGGATAATGAGGAGAAAACATTCACAACCCAAAGGATTAATCTTAAGTAAAAGTGTTTCAGGTGGGTACCCGAATCTTGGTAGGGTTATTGTTAAGGATGATATTCTACATACCCATGGTTGTGTATAGGTTTTTAATTACATGTGAGTGGAACAAATAATGAAATAAAATTCCTCAAAATGGGTGGTATATCTGAGAATAAAATAATTAAATGATAATACATGCTGCCAATATCAATAAACTATGATAATATATGAGCATTTATGATTGGTAATAAGGTGTTCCAAAATTATGTTGGTGACTTTATAACACCATTATCCTACTATACATATAAACCCACTACCCACTCTGAAATGGAAATGGGATGACATCTCTATTGATTTCATAATGGGTTAGCATAGTCAACTTGAGATAGTGATACTATATAGGTAGTTATGGATAGGTTATAAAAGGTCACCTAGTTCTATCCTAATCAGGATACCATTGTAATTGAAGGTCTGGGGATACTCTATACTCAATAGATCATATGCCTTCATTGGAATCCACTGTCCATTGTATTAGACAGTAATGCTCAGTTTACTTCTTAGTTCTAGCAAGGGTGGCAAAAGGCTATTGGCTCACTGGTATATTTGAGTACAACATACAACCATAAAACAACATGTTATCCCAAGTTAATTGTATGAGTATTAAATAAAATTCTTTATTTTTGTGTAATAGATTTTGATGATTCTTGGGAAAATAAATTTACTCTTTCAGATTTGTTTAAAAAAAATAGTTTCCAATATTCTATTCATAGGGATCAGTATAAGAAACTATAAAATAGGATATTACATTCACCCCTATACTTGTTAATGGTAAGAGAGGTTGTTAAACTAGGACACATCCCATTTATGAAATATTGAAACCAACATAGTTAACCAAGAGATACATGGATATAACTTAGTATAGGTTAAAGACATGGGATAATCACTATTGTTTGTTTATGGATTTTAAATTGGGGGATTTGGTATTGTTTTCTGTCTCACCATGATTGGTAAATTAAAAATGTTATACGCATGGTATGATGGGGCATAGATTATTTGATCATTTTAAATATTTGAGTGTATTGAGATAGTATAAAATCTGATTACTCTTCTTCTATAGAACATTGTTATACATGATTTCTTATATGTTTCTCAGTTCAAAAATTATCAGTCTAACCTATACAATGTGTATGATTATTTGGATTTCAAACTAGAGGTTGATACTAATTTTTAGAAGTGTCCAATTTTTATCATTGATCATATCATGAAGACTCTCATAGGTCTGATGTGAAAACCCTGAGATTCTGTGTTTTTTTGGAAATAATTAAATCTTTTTTATATTTTTCATTACATGCATCAAAAAATTTTAAAATAATTACATGAATGTAATATGTTTTTATTATGATAAACATAACACTAAGTTTATCTTTTATTATACTCAACACTAGGTTTGGTTTTTATTATAATCAACCATGAGCTTATTCAAAAGTGTGCATGACATGTGTCACCGAGATTCAGTGAACAGTTACTTAATATTTTTTTAATAATGGCTTTTATATCATAGATATTAGGTACGAAGTTATGAATATTATTAACCACTTTATTAAATATATATATATATTTACTACTCAATATGAATTTATTTATAAATTATTATTAAATAATAAATAATGTTTTCATAATGTAATTATAGTTCAACAAATATATTTTTTCTTTAAAAATGATTGTTATTGATTTTGAAGAGATATTTTTATAATTAATACATATAAATTTAATAAAATTTATGTGTTAAATTTAACTTCATTTTTGAAATCACTGTAACAAAATTAACTAATGGGAAATTTTGGGAATTTTCAAAACTATTGATTTTTTACTGAATAGTGAAAATAACAATTTTTATAATAATATACTATATTTCCAATAAATTAATTGGTATATGTTTTTTCATAATTTTTATAATTAAATTTAATATTTATTTAGTTATATTTAATCTACAAAAATAATATATGAAATAATATTATATTACATTTTAGTATAAGTTTATTTTAAGTTTAAATTTATATATTATATATCATTATATTTTAATTTAGAAGTTGAATATGATTATTATTAGACATAGTGATAAAATAAAATCATGACACCCTTGAATAATACAGTTCTTGAAAACCATCTTTTTTCATCATGTATGTGGGTTTTTTTTAAATTTACATTATAACAATTATAGAAAATTTATTTGAAAAATATTTTAATTTTTGATATTATATTATAAATATTATATTATCTATAATTTTAGATTATTTTATGAAATGATTAATTATTTATGAACAATTAAAAATATTGAATTTTAATTAAAAAATTTGTTTTTGATTATTTTATATATAAATTAAATTATAAAAATAATTTTTTTTAATGTTTAAGTAGTTCAATTATATTTCCATTAATAAAATTGAGGTCAAAAAAATAAATATAATGTTTATTTTAATATAAAAACATTGTAATCATTTGATCATTTTCTCTTTAAAAACCTACTTTCTTGTCATGTTTCCAGGAAGCATTTTAAATTAAAAATTTCTAATTATGTTAATATAATTTTAAAAAATTGATTCAATATTTGGAATTATGATAATTTATATTATTTAATTTTTTTAACAAAAAATTTGACAAAAATTATTATTGAATGCAATAAAAATTAATTACTACATTTAAGGTAAAAATGAATTTACTATGGGGTTAAACTAAAAATATAAGGGTTAAAATAACATAGAAAATTTTCCAAAAATGATTATATGGAAATATTTTCACCGTATAACTTATTAGATCGATAATGGACATTTATGTATGACAATTGCATGCAAAAAACATAGGTATTATAGAATCTTTTAAAAAAATGACACGTTTTCTTCTCACCTCACTTAGAAAAGTCCACACACTATCCTCTATTATTAATATATTAAATCCCTTAATTATATACCAATAACTAAGGAAATAACTTCCAAAAATTCCTAGAGTTTTTCTATAATCATTACATTGTTTAAGAATTCATCATAGTAAAGATTTTAGTTAAAACATAAGAAGGATACCCAAAGATGTAGCAACGTTCATCAATGAGAGTTTCTATTTTATTTCATTCTCCACCCCCTAAAATTAGTATTATATCAGGATTATGTAATAAAATAATTATATTAAATATACTTAGTTGTTTTTATATTACGTTAATGACCTAAAACCATCTTCAATTCCCTCAAGTGGGTTAGAAAATCATAGTTCATTTGTATGGTAGACTACAACTTTGTATGTCAATGTCATTCATTTTTCCATTACCACCTTTCACAAATAGTAATAATGATGTAATTATGGTTTATATATGATAATTATGAAAAAATTATTCTTATATAACTATCATATATTGAATATATTAAGGATTTTTATTTTCTAGTTGTACTATAACATTTCTCGTGTGATGGGTTGATTTTTGCCTTAAGAAGTGATTTGATTCATTAAACATTTACATAGAAGGTATTAAGAATATATTTAATTAAATTTTTTGGAACATATGAAATTTAAATGATTATATAATAATAATATGTCATTCAAAATACATTATTTCAATCCAACAAGAAAATTGAAACAATATTTATGCATACATATGACATATCGTGTCTAGAAACGATGTTTTCATTTTCTATCCCAAAATATTTTGGATTACAATAAATACATATATAATGAATTCATATTATATTTATATCATGTTTATAATTTCTTGGATGATTTATTATCCGATTTATAGGACCAAAATAAGAAAAAATAAAAATATATAGCAAAAATAGAGAGGTTATTTCCCGAACGTAACTTTAACATTGAATTATTAATAAATAGGAAATAAAATGTCATGATAAAATAATAAGTGGTATAATCTATTTTAAGAACATTATTTCATATATTTATAATTATATCATATTTATCATAATTGATATTTTAAGGAGTATGATGTATGATAATACTTAAGGTAATGGATTCCAATCACACTTTTATCTTTTGTAAGATACAATCCATAATCACCACTTATTTATCTTATGTGGTGTAAATAGTACCCATGAATGTATTTTTTTTATTTTTTTTAAATAATATTATTGGTATTTAAATATCCATTTTATTATATCTTTATAGGTGGATAATGTTTCAAAAGTTAACAAATCAATAAGGTATATTTTGGTCTCAATTTGCCTTATGTGGGACAAAAATTATGTTATGAACCTATCCATTTATATGATGTGTAATTAATGAAAAATTAATATATAATATCATGAATTCCATTTTTTTAATGATAATTTTCTATTTTTTTTAATCTCATTATTTTTTAGGACTAATTATTTAATCTTACCAAAATGGGAAGTGTTTTTTGTTGTGGTCTCACCATTTATCGGGGTTATTTTTATTATGTTTGCAATGATGGAATGTTATAATATAACTATCAATAAACTCATGAATTTTTTTACTATGATTTTGTAATGATAATAAATTTTTTCCATTAATTTTATTTCAAAATGGGATCAATACTTAAGAACAAGTCTTTTATGAAAAATCTCTTATATCGTCAAAAATTCATTTTCTTCATAGAAAATATTTTCTAAAAATTTTATAATTTTTTAACATGAATTAAATGATATATTAAATACATTTTTACCCATATATGAATTTTAAAAAAAATATTAAAAACTAATAATCATGTCATTTTTAAAAGTAATTCCCATTATTTTATCACAAAAATGTGAAAGTAATCATTATTTTAAAGTGTATGACATGAATGAAACTTCCCACATTCATAAAGAATTTTTTATTTGAGGATTCTTTTAAAAAATTTAGACGTTGTTTTCAAATAAAATTATTTAAAAAAAATGTTTTATTTTTTTTTTCAAATAGGAAATATTATTTTTCTCTAAAACTATTTTAAACAATTTTCAATGCTTCATATTTATGTTTCCATTTTTATTTTTTAGTAAAAGGATTTTATTTTGTATGTTTTAAAATTTTATTTTAAAATAAACAATAATTTTCTTCAAGTACTATCAAAATTATTCTTAAAAAATTATTTTCTATCTAAAATGACATAAGATAATTTTACATAATAAATAAATGGTATATTCCCAAGGATACCAATGTATTTATTTCATTGATTGGTTTGGTATAAAAAAATTTATTAAAACAATATCTCTTACACTAGTTAAACAACGATACAATTCTAATTAAACCGACTTATTTTTCATGGGTTATTATAAGGTGAAATGATGGAATGATTATGAAACATATCTATTTTCTATAGGTTATTCTATTAGGAACAAATTATGAAACCCATATCATTTAATGGGTTATCAAATGGTAAATGTTTTATGATCCTGTGGAAAATGTGTTTTTGATTTTAATTATTTAATTGAGGTCACATACTTACCACAGACATTGGACACATTATAACCAAGGTTGGGGTTTCTGTTATAACCAATAATGGGTGGGACCTTTTTCTTCATCCAATGCATTAGGAAAATATATATTTCTCATGAGATTTACTAAAATATAATAGGGTTTTATCTCAATTCTGTAAGGGAATTTGTATGCTATTATGTTTTGGGGAGCGAACCATGATTACATTGATGGTTTAGGGAGTGAACCCGTTCCACTATGATGAAATGGATACCACTAGGGATGGTAGTGTGCCTCACATAGGATCTATATCCACCAATAGATTTACCATATAATTTTTGTAAATGAGCATTGAATACTATAGAAAAGATTTTATAAGATTAGGTGTATGCCTAAAACAAATGTTTTATGCCATTTTTATCCACTTACAAATCATTTTTGCTGATTTATTTATGATCCATGTCTTAGAAACATCCAATAAATGTAGTATGATTATATATTACGATATTTTATATGCAAGGTATGGTTTTTATATTTTATTCTCAAGCTCTCAAAACCTTATGATCATGTAATTCTTACGTATCACCGATTTTTTCCCTCATTGAGAATCTAATATCACCCCTTTCTTTTATTTCATTTCCCCATTCTATAAAAAATGATTTATGTTGTGAATGTATTTTAAGAGTACACAAGTGTAAGATCTATACAAAATATATTGAATATATTTTTAAAAACTATTAATATTATTTTCCATGATTACAAAGGCACTAAAATAATATGGTCCTCAAGCATGTGTTATTACAATGTGATGAATATTCATCAAAAAATATATTATATCCTTGTATGATAAGTTGTGGTTTCTATTATTGGTATCAAATGGACGGATTTGGTATCCTTTTCAAATAAGGATGAGAAAATATATCAGAGATACCTAGGGACATTTCTAAGGATATTCCTAGGGATGTCTTTAATATTATGATTAAAGATGAGTCAAAGTGTAGGAAAATATACCAAAATTTTGGAAAAGGGTATAGCATGTGTTTTCTATGAAATTATATCCCTTTGTGAAAAATATAGGGGGATGTTACTCTAAAATATATTTACCTATGGGTAACAACAACAAAACACTATATATATAAAATAATAAATTAGTAATTGGTGTGCGACAATGGGATTTTTTTACACCTTGTTTGACCCTCTTGGTGGCTATGCATTGAAAATTAAAAAAATATTTATAAAAATAATTATACATTTAAATAGATTCTAACTATTAGTGAACTAGTACAAACCTAAGGCATCCAAGATTAATGTATAATGTGTCATAACATAGAAACTATATAAGTTAATTTCATGATTATTTGGTTCCCATTGTGATTTGCTTTTCTACCATAATGATTTTTTAGGATTAGTTAATGGTTAGAACTAGAAAAAATCATTTTAATATTGAATATACAATTGAAAAAATTGGATGATGATAGGAGAGAAATATAGTATGATTATTCCTAAATAGGTTTCATAATATATGATTAAAAATGTGATCATCGATGAGATTCCTAACACATCAATTAAGAGGAAAGTGTATGATTTTGAAAGTTTATAGGTTAATGAACATAGATAAAAGAAGAAAAGAATTTTTATATTTCAATTATATGGGAATAAAAACATTAATTGGCACTAAAATAGAGGTTAGGAAGATATATATGTGGAAAAAAGGGTTATAGAGTAAAAAATTGGGAAGGAGTCAAATGTATTATCTATGGATAACACAGGAATTACTTAGAACAATGCCCTAATCAAGAATTTAATTCTAGATCAAGGAATGAACTGTTAAATACAGATCATTTAAGTGGAAGGATTTAAGTTTTAATGTGTTTTGGTTAACAAATAATGAATTTGGAAATATGAAACAATTTATCAATATATGTTTTTCATTAAGTATTTGAATGAATATCTTGAAAGATGCATATGACCGATGAATGTGATTTAATGGAAAGGTGATATTTTGACTAAGGTAAAGATAAACCATAATATGTTCTTATTGTTGATATAATTATGTTGGTATAAAGAGATTATTGATATGAATAATGTAAATTATATTGTACTAATGACATAGGATATATTTAATTATTTTTGGACAAATTGGTTTAGGTTACTGTTGATGGAATTTACAAAATTCATAGATCTCTGTAATATATTATTTAACTGGTATTTTTATTCATGGAATAAAGATGAATTCAGGTTTTTACTAAGGTTTTTTTTTAATTCATGATACTACCATTTTTAAGATAATACATGATAGAGGTATTCAAATGATTGGTATATGAAAATCAAGTGCTACTTCATGTTTTTTAGAGGATTTATGATATATTAAATTTTGAAATTTAGTGATCTTATTTATAAATTATTGGCTTTTAAATTTTTTTTATGGGTAATAAGTCTATAGATTTATGAAAGTAGTTATGTTTAACTTTGTATGACTCTTTATAGATTAACCTATTATTTCACCCAACAAAATCTTATATAGAATATATGCTAACCATTTTGTAGTGTTAATAACTAAAGATAGACATAATGACTTATCATTATATTTATATAACATATATTACATTAGTTAATTTGGAATATGTATCCCACCTTCATTTATCAACATAAGATATGATGATGAAATTTACCAAGGAACAACTCAAGGGTCATTTTTTAGTAGGAATGAAATCAAGAAAGTAAATATTCTCATCAACTTTAGGAAAAGGATCTTGAAACAAAAATTTTATCGTAGTAACTTAATTTCATTATAATTAAATTTTCTCTTATATAAAATCAAATTAATTGTTTTTTGGTTATTATCCTTATATAGATATAATGTCCCAGACCACAATGGTCCATTCCTTTTTCAAAATCCAGTATATAGGGTGTTCTGGGAGGCAATGATGGGTCATTTCAAGATATTTCTAGTTTTTCCAGTTGTTCTATCAGTGAGTCAGAGCATCTATATTGGTGAGTCTAGACATAAGTATTGATGTGTCAGGGAATCGATGTTGGCGACTTAGGGAATTAGTATCGGAAAGTCAGAGCATCGGTTTTGTTGAGTCCCAGTGTTGGTGTTGGTTTGTTAGGACGTTAGTGTCGGTGAGTTTGAGCATCGGTGTTGGTTGGCCAGGGTGTCATTATTGGTGACTTCGGGCATCGGTGTTGGTGAGATTAGGTGTTATTTTTGGTTAGTTTAGGAGCCAGTGTTTGTAAGTTGGGGAATTGGTGTTAGGGACTTTGGGTGACAGTATCGGTGATTCATGGCATCAGTGAGTCAGGCTTCGGTAGTTCGTGTTAGTGGATTTCTTTTGGTGACTCACCCATCGATGACTCATTTTCTAGTTGTTCCCAGTTCTTCTAGTTTCATCAGTCATACATTTTATTTGATGTAAAAAATATTAAATCCTTGTTTTAGAAATTTTAAAGGAATTTAATTTTTTTAATAATATCTTTACTATTCCCATTCTCTAGGGACTTTGATATTGTTAAACTACATTATATTGACCACAATCCCATGATAATGACATTTGAAAAGTTTTCACTTTCTGTTGATATAGAATCTGGTTTTTCTAAAGTTGAGGTCCACTCATTTTCTCTCTCTTGGAATATGGTTAACTTTTCTTCCATAGCGAGTTGTACACCTGTGTTGTAGCCCTATTTTTTTTTGTTTTCCTTGTATTATCCTGCTATCATGACCCCCTATGTTTTCGTGCTTTGTGATATTTTGGCCAAATATCATTCTAGTTAGGTATTCTACTATATCTCAATAATTATGTATCATATGGGGTGGGAATAGTGAGGTTATTTGGTGAACATATTTTAAATTCAACATTAAACAGGCGAAAATTCCGTTGATGAAATATGGAATTTATAATAGGTTGGGATTAGATTGATGTTGATCGATTGTTTTATTTGATACCCTTGTTTATGATGTGATATATTGTGGATGTGTGGGCTCTGTGAATCATGGTTGTTGGAGGTCTTTTTTACACATGGTTTATTCCTCAGAACTATTATTATTTCCTTGGGAATAATTGTTTTAAATATCAAACTGATTAATCATGTTCACTTGGTTAAATAAATGGACTCCCTAGGATGAAAATCATTATGTAATCACTATACATATCAATCTAGAATTAAAATAATGATGTAGGAATAATTTTAATACACCTTGTTTTGTAGGTGTAGATGTGAAAAATGTTCTAATGGTTTTTTTTGAAGTGTGAGATTTGTTTATGGTAGATTTGTAAGAGTCTGTACATGGTGGTATTGATGATGTGATGGTGTCTTAGTCTATGATATTGATTGATTACAGAATGGATGGTCTTGTTATGTAGTGGGACTTCATTTATGTAGTAGGTGGGCCATAGGGATTCTGGACTAGATTGTGTCATGATCTCTTATTTATGGGTGTGTTTGGTGTGGTGTTGTTGTGCAGCGATGCTACTGGGTGTTGTTGTGAGAGGATGTGTTGGGTAGGATAACCTTGAAGATGGTTTTTGTTAGTTTCATTCATTGTTTCACTTTTCATTGTTAGGTAGTATCCTTGTTCCGGATTGAAATAACAAAATGAATGATTTGATAATACACAGTGATAATTGGTTATGTGAATTAGCTGGGGTTATGTTTGGGGATGTGTCTTATAGTGATGTTGGGTTTATGTGACCATCATTCGTGATAGTATGTGCATGTAGTGGTAGAAAAAAGGTAATTTTTAGTGGCTTGGTTTTATGTTTTGAATCCCATATGATGGGCTGTCTGTTTATTACCAATATATATAAACTTGAAGTTTCTTGTGTTTTCTATATGAACCCCACCCATGTTGAG
This sequence comes from Viscum album, assembly GCA_963277665.1. Lineage (NCBI taxonomy): Eukaryota > Viridiplantae > Streptophyta > Magnoliopsida > Santalales > Viscaceae > Viscum > Viscum album. The sequence continues at coordinate 348,379,933 of OY728141.1, forward strand.
AACTATGTGATGAACACTCCAATTATTATGAGGGAGTGTAACTTTCCCAACATCCAGAAGAGATTATAGATGGATGGTTAGTAACTTTACTCTACTCCCTCTTCTTGGAATTTTTCTCCCAATACTTTTTGGGTAGTCTATAATAGCTTGAGGTTTATTATTTGATTTATTGTATTTGCTGTGTGATAGGTGGTTGGTTTCCCAGGTGCCTTCGAGATGAGGCCTAGGTATTTTTAGATAGGGTGTGTTATGTGTGTGCCCCAGGTGTCATTGGATAGGAATGTGGTGTGGTTTGTAGACCAGGTGTGTATGGGTAGGTTTTGATATTGGGTCTTGAGGAAGATCATGGTAGTAGCATCAGGACGTTTGTCATCATGGATAAGAATTTAATCAATGGGAAGTGGTGTGGGGTACCCAAACTTCATTATTCATATACATTACTTTACTTGAAATTTGATATTTTTTGAGAGTGGATTGGTGTTGTTGGTGGTTATTGTATTCCATTATAGGTGCTTTTGAGTTTCTATTGTTTTCTCAAGAGGGATTATTATTCTTCTCCCACTTGTGCATGAGTGACATTGGTTTTTTCCTACTGTGTATATATGTATGCACATCCAACATATATAAAACTTTTCTTAGGTCTCCCAGAAGATTATGTGGACTATGTTAGAAATTAGTGGCTCGTATAATGGGAATAGTTTTTTTGTCACTTATTAGTTTGATATTTGTACTTACCTTGTATTTTTCTTTGTATTTCTAGTAGTTTTACATAAACATACATGTGGGATGGATTTTAATTTATTTATATATATCTATAATTGAGTTGTTTGAGGTTGATACATCTTATCCCTAAATATTGGTTACTATAAAAATGGTAATGCCTCCCAATTTTGTGATATTTATATATCATTGGTGTTGGTCTCCAACCTAGGGACTGTTGGAAGTGGTACATCATGATCATTATCAAACCATCATCTTGTGGAAGGAAGGTCTTAGAATATTTTTATCCCTTCCATCATATTGATGAAGGAAGATCGTGACATATTGGTATCATAGGAGTTTGAGAGGTAAGATGTAGTTTTCAAGTTATGCATAGTGAGGATTGCATGGGATTGTAGGGAAACAATGTTTAGTAATCTTGGTGTGTGACATAGACTAGGGAAGACCGGAAAAGAAACATGATTTTTGGGCTCTGGGTGATTGAATGAAAGGAAACTGAGCATACCGAATGACCTATTGAGGCTACACTGTTTTCAAGGTAGATACCCTATGAATGGTACATGTGTCATGAATGCTTTAGTTATTTTATATTTTGGGGATTTTCAGGAAATTTAAAAAAAAATAAAGAGTTAAAATGAAACATAAGTGAAAAGTTTATACTACCCGAGCTTTGGATTTTCCTCTTTTACATTTTGTTATAGCTCCCAAACGTTGTATGTGCGTGGTTTGAGAATTAATGGTATTGAATTCTTACCCAGTTGACTAGAGGGGGTGAATCCAATTGATGGGGATTACCGGTGATAGAAGATTCTCCGTTCATTCCAACAGAAGACTCTATTAATTTATGAGGGAAGTATCTCAAACATGGAGATGAGGAATTGGATCGAGGAGTTGGTGATCACATTCAGCTTGATCTAGGCTCTGGTAGAGTACATGGTTCCCCTATATGTGATCCTGATTAGTGGATTAGGGTGTTAATGGTGGATTCTTTACCTCAAAGAGAGGTAGGAGACCGATGTTATGTGGCTCAAAATTGTGGTAGAGTTATGGGTATAAATCTTTTCTACCACGATAAAATTTGAGAAGAGGTATGAGCTACTCTCCCTCCAGTAGTGGAGTATGTTTTTGAGGTAATTTGGGATCAACTTAAAGGATATCTTATGTTTTTCTCATGATATCTTTCTGGATGAGGAGTATTGGGAGAGACGATTAGAGGAGGCACTCCCTCATTTCCTCTAGTATGCGGTTAATCCTGTCACCCTACTGACATATTTAAAGGTTCAGAAGAAGGAATAGGAGGTTGAAATGGTGAAATAGAGAGTAGGTATACTAGAATAGGGAAGTCACCTGAGTTTTAAAAAAGGAATGGTTGTCATTATCAATCCTCTAGAATCTGGGCCTTCGATGTTTTGGTCAGCAGGGAGACAACCCCAGTAGTTTCAGTTCTAACCCTATGATCCTCACTCTTTTCCCACATGCCATGATCTATGGTGTTTTACTAGAGGAGTCCATGGGTAACTCAAGGGAATGTTCTCAAATCAAGCTTAGTATGGTGGAGGTGGGTAGGTTCAACGGTCTCCTTTGTAGAAATTTCCATCCAGTCCCTTCTAGGAGTTGGAAAAACAGTCCCCTACTCCATCAATGTTAAATTATATAGGAGGAGGCCAACCTTAGGGAGACACTCGATGACCTTGACCATGGATTGGTCAGGGAGATGTATGAAAAACGAGGGGAAGAGAAGCTGGGAATGGGTCACTTCATTCCATAGAGGCAATATTTATAGCAGGGTCGGAGATCGTTTGAGGTACGATCAATTTGTTTAGAATGCTTGATTGCCCCTTGTTCGATCCAGGAGCATCACGCTCTTTTTTTTCACCAAGCCTATCCCATTCTCTGGGATTTCACATAGAGATGATTTTCATTCCATTGGTGTTAAGTACAGTAGTCGGAGTTTAGAACATCTTATATGATGTTTTCTAGGAATATATACTGATGTTAGGGCCACATCCATCCCGTGGGGATCTTCTTCTGCTATAAATGCATTCATATGATGTCAACCATGGAATCGATTAATTGTTTTTAGGGTATGATTTAATATAGTTATTCTAAGAAGAGTCGTGTTTTCCGATGTGAATGGATAGCATGTAGCTTTTGTGGGTGAGAAGAGCTGTCATGTGGGAAGCCATCATATGAAGCCTCATTATTCCTTATTAGTAGAGCTGTAAGTGGGGTCGATGGATTTTAAAATGGTGGAGGTTCTATGAATTTTTATATAGTTTAATGGATTATTTCCCCAAGAAGGTTGTGATTGTACCCGCTTGATGTGAAATTCATTTTGGGATATACATATAGCCATGTGATCATATAGTCTAAATGGATCATTTTTAGATGGCACCATATGAGTTATGGGACTAGTAGATTTAGACTACTGTTCAGATGAATAAGGGTTTCATCCAACCCCATGTGTCATTGTGGAGTGCTCTGGTCTTGTCTGTGAATAAGGAAGACGGTGATCTGAGGCTCCGTATAGACTAATGGAGACTGAATCAGGTAACATTCAAGAACTATTACCCTCTCCCAATAATAGATGATGTTTTTAACCATATGGGTGGAGAGGGATGGATCTCTAAGATCAATTTGTGGTATAGTTATCACAAGTTAAGGGTAAAATGGGTGACATGCTGAAGATATCATTCAAGTGCATGTGTTGGAATTTCATGTTTGTGGTTATTCCGTTTGATGTTACGAATGCACAATCTTTGATCATGGGGCTTATAGACATTTCCATCCATTAGATTCTAGATAGGTTAAACATCATATTCATTGAATACATCCAAATACTCATTATGTCAATAAAGGAGCTTATCGATCATCTTAGGAATATCATAGAGGTCCTTCGGCTCCACCATCTCTATGGAATGTTATCCAAGTGAATGTTTTGGAGACAATAGGTCCACTTCCTTGGGATTACGGTTTCTCAATAGGGCATAGGAATGGACCAGTTAATGATCATGCTATCTGTTTCATGGGAAGAAGCTAGGAATGTGGAAATGGTTCAAAATTTTCTCTATATGGAAGGTTACTACCATAGATTCTTGCATGATTTCTCTCAGGTAGTAGCTTTGTTGATGGATCTAACTAGAAAAGGCCATGCATTTGTGTGGGGATATTAGTTCTAGTTAATGTTAGTCTATCTAATGGGGTAGTTGGTCAGTTCTCTAGGGATCCCACTTCCAGAGGAAGGGGTGATGTTCGAGGTGTTTTTGATGCTTCCTATCTAGGCCTGGGGTGTGTGCTAATACAAAAACTCGGAGTGATATTATATGGGTCCAGTAAATTACATCCCCATGTATGTAACTATAAAACCCATGATCTTTATCTTGCAACAATCCTGTTCTCACAAAATATGTTGCGAAATTACCTCATTGGGGAGTTCTTAGAGGTCTTTACGTATCATAAGTGCTTGAGGTACATAGTTTTACAACAAGAATTGAACATGTGTAGTGGAGGTGGGTGGAGTTTTTATAGGATTAGGATTAGAGATCTCCTACCCCTTTGGAATGGGTAAATTTTTAGCTTCTTCTTTGAGTATGACGTCATAAAAGAATGTACTATAAAATTTTGTAGACACATAGAGTGCGATGGAGGAGTTGGATTCCATTCACATAGGTGCAAGAATGGATGGTGGTAGTGGCCTTCAATTTTAGATGATATTATATTCATCTCTAAGGAAAAAGGTGGAGGAGTCTCAGTGGGGAGACATAGATGCTGGGGGTGATGCATGATCGCACACACCCAGGTGATTCTCTGGATGGATGGTCAGAATATGGTAAAAATAAGATTTTGTTTTATGTGAATCCATTTTTTGTAGTGTAAATGTGTGAGGATGTTCTCCGTTAGTTCCATAACTGACCCATAGTGGCACACCTAGGAGTTTCCAAGATGTACTGGGGCTTGAGGGAATAGTTCTTCTAGCCTGGAGGAGTGTACTTGGGAGCGAGAGATGAAGATGTGTGCCCAGTACCTTGAGTTGTTTTGATCTTTTCTCATGTGTTTTTTTTCATGATATAAAGCATGAACCATGTTTTCTAAGAGCTAATTTGTTTTCTTATTATGTGATGTATGATAAAATACCTATGTATGATGAGGGGAGGACCTGATCCATATTTAATATTCATTAATTCAAATGCAATTAACACTATATTGATGAGTTAGTGCCCACAGAGTTGATAGTATCATGATATGAGGAATGGAATTACCCGAATAATGTGTTCGGGTAGTGTGACTTTTAGTGCTTGTGAGGTATATCTTGCAGTTTTGGGATGAATAGTCAGAGAGGTGGTGTCCTTAGATATTGATCTTTCAATCAAATTAGGTAGTTTATCCATGAGAGGTATCTTATGAGTGGTAGTTTGGACCCCCCCCCCATTGTTGTGGGATGCGTTTTGGATTCTCGAGGTTGATAATAGTTTATGTGGTATCTAATGTAATGGCCCATACCTCCATTGTCTTTGAATTCTTTAAATTATAGTGTATAGGATGTTCTGGGAGACAACAATGAATTATTTCAAGAGCTTTCCATGTTTTACAATTTGTCCATCGGTGAACCAGGGCATTGGTGTTGTTGATTCTGGGCGTCAGTGTTAGTGACTTAGGGAGTCGGTGTTAGCAAGTCAGGGCATCAGTGTCGGTGATTTAGGGTGTCAGTGTTGGTGAGTCACGACATAATTTTCAGTGATTGAAGGTCTGAGTGTTGGTGGGTCTAGGTATCTGTGTCAGTTACTATATGATTCCATTTTGGCGAGTTAGTGCATCACTATTGGCGAGTTAGGGTGTTTGTGTCACAGAGTCAGGGCGTCAGTGTCTGTGACTCAGGGTGTCAATATCGATGAGTCGGGGTGTCAATGAGTCATATATTGGTATGTCGTGCCAATGGGTTATTATCAGTTAGTCACCCACCAGTGAATCATTTTCCAGTTTTTCATGGTTCTTCCAGTTTTTCCCTCTTACGTTTTATTTGGTGTAAAATGAAGTTAATGATGTTTTTGAGAATTTATAAAGGAGTTTCCAAATATTTCAAATGTCTATTTAATATCATAATTCTTCAAGGACCTTGAAATAGTTGAACTGCATAATTTTGACCATGATCCCACATTAAGGGAATTAGAAACCATTTCTTATTCCTTGGATATACGATCTGGATTATCTAAAGATGATGTCCTCTCTTCTCTTCTCTCATGGTGCATGGAGAAATTTTATTCCTATATGATCCATACTCCTATGTTGTCACCCACCTGTTTGGTTTTCATTAGATTCTCCTACTAGCATGACCCTATTATTTTGGCGCAAGGTGGTCTTTTAGTCGCATGTCATTTCTAGAAGGGATTCTAATTTCCCTCTTTAATTCTGTATCATGCAGGGTGAAAGTAGTGAGGTTCTTTTGTGAAAAAATGTTGAGTCTACATTTTATCAAAGATAAATTCTAATGATGAAATATGGACATAATAACGAGCTAAAAGTGAATTTATGTTGATCCTTTGTTTTATTTTTAATTTTTTATGATATAATATATTGTGTCCATGTGGCCACTGAAAACCATGGTAATTGGTGGTCTTTTCTTCTACATGGTTTATGCCTTATAAATATTTTTTTCCTTGGTAATAATTCCTATAAATATCATTCTAATTTATCACGTATATGTGGTTAAATAAATGAGATATTTAGGTTGAAAAACCAAGAGTGATCACCCCACTTATCAAAGAGGAATTTAATGAATAATGTTGGTAAAATATTAGTACAACATGATTGGTATTTGTGGATGTGTACAATATTCTATTGGGATTTTTTCCTTGTGTGGGAATTGGTGGTGGTAGTTGTGTCATTGTGTGTATGGGGAAGTACTGGAAGTGTGATGGTATCTCAGTTTAACAAATTTATTGGTTTTGGAATAGATGGTATTGTTATGAAGTGGGACTACATTTGGTTTGTGGTTTTCAAGTGAGGCTTGATGATTGGGTTGTGTCATGAATTCATGTTAATGGGTGTGCTGGGTGTGGTGTTGTTGTGCAGTGAGGCTACCAGTTTTGGTTGTGAGATGTTGAATTGGGTGGGATAAACATGAAGAAGGTTGTTGGTATTTTATTTATTTGTTTGATTTATCAGTGCTTAGTAGTTTCCCAGGTAGGGATAGAAATAAATAAATTAATGATTTTATAATAAATAATAATAATTCATTAAAATTATTGAATGGAATAATCTTTCAGGTTGGGTCTTATAGTGAATCTTTGTTCAAGTGACCGTCGTTTTTGGTGGAACATGCATGTCGGGGAAGCAGAAAAGGAGGTTTCGAGTGGGATGTTTGTATGTTTTGTAATCCCATATTATGTGATGAGTATTTGTTACATATATATATATATATATATATATATATATATAATGTTGTAGTTACATGGGTTTTCTATATGCACCCCACCCATATTGAGAACATTGTGCAGAACACCACCATTTTTATGGGGAAGCATGTATTTCCCTACATCTCTGTGGAGGATGAATGGATGGTTACTGTCTATACCCTGATTTCCATTTTAGGAATTTTCACCCAAGACTTTTTGGGCATTCTAAAATGGAATTAGGTTTATTACCATATTTATTGTATCGGCTCTGTGAGATTTGGTTTGTTTCCCCGATGTCCTCAGAATGAGACCTTGGTGTTTTCTAGAAGGGCGTGGCATGTGAGCAGCCTAGGTGTCTGTGGGTAGAAATATGGGTTTGTTTGTGTCCCAGGTGTGTGTGGGATGTTTGTGATAGTGGGGATTATGGAAGATCATTGTAGCGTTAGGAAATTATTTTTTATAGATGAGAAGTTAAATAGTGGGAAGTGGTCTGAGGTAACCAAATATCGATGATCTTATAATATTTATTATAGAACATCTTTTATATGGTGGGAGTACCTTTGTGAGGTTCGGGTGGATAGTTTACATTGTTAGGTGCTTTTAAATTTTTTATGTTTTCTCACTAGGGAATTAGTATTCTTATCCCACTTGGGCCTGAGTGACTTTGGATTTTCCTTACTGAGTATACATGTATGCTCACCTAATGTATATAAAACATTTCTCATGTTTCTAGGTATATTACACAGACTATGCTAGACCTTAATAACTCAGACACTGGGGATGGTTTTTGTGTCACTAGTTAGTTTTATTTTGGTACATACCTTGGAGTTTTCTTTGTATTTCTATCAGTTTTACTTAAAAATGCAAGTGGGATGGATTTTGGTTTATTTATGTATATCTTCCATATATTTGTGTGAGGTTGAATCATGTTATATCTTGATCTTGGTTTCTATAAAAATGGTATTTCCTCCCAATTTTTTTTGATTTATGTACCCTTTGTGCTTGTCACCACCCCGTGGTCTATTTGAGGTGGGAATCGGGGGTAATTATATCTCTTTCTTCTTAAGGAAGGAAAGTCTCATCATTTTTCAATCTGTTGCCTTATTTTGAAGAAGGTGGGCCATGACAATAAATCACTGACTATCATTTGATCAATTATTTCTACCACCCTCTATAAATTCTTATGCTTTTTTCATCTCCATATTTTTACATTCAATGTATGTTCTATTATGTTGAAGCCTAGTTATGTGTTACTTTAGGAAACGATTTTATTTTAAAATGTTTCTTTTTATGATGATTTTAATCCATGAATTTTTTTTATTTGAGTTTCATGAAGGAATTTATATTAGAAAATCAATGAAAACATTCAAAATTTTGGAGGGATAAGTTCATATCAGGTTTTATAATGTAACAACGTGGGATTTTTGATTTTTTTTGAATTAATTTAATCGATTCAATATTTTTGAATACATGAGTCACAAAATTTAGATTTTATAAGAAATCACAATGTTTGGGTTTAATTACACACAATAATGATTTAATCTTAAAGTATATGAATCATCGATATCATCTTGTGTTATTTGCAGTAATGAGTTTTTTCAAAATCATTCATGAAACATGACACTGAAATTCAATGAACCATGAAATAATATAATTTAAATATTTCGATCATAAACAAGCCATTACAAAGGATGGTATGAATAGTATTAACTACTTTATGAAATATACAAATAAATTTCATAATCGATATTTATTTATTTATTGAGTCTTTTTAAATAATAAAACTAATTTATTATAATGTAATTATAATTCGTAAAAAATATATATTTTTCAAAATATCTAATATTGAGTTTTTGAAAAAATATTATTATTAATTTTTATGTTTTTCTTAATTTTTTTAAATAACTTTTATTTTTAAATGATCATATAAAAATTAACTAATGGTTAAATTTTTGGGATTTTTGTAGAATTTTTTGATTTTTATGTTAATAGTGAAAATACTGCTTATTTGAAAAACTATAATTTATAAAAAAATAAATTATGTAATTTAAATTACCATTTTTGTTATAAAGTGAAATTAGTATAGATTTTTATATTTATTCTTGTTACCATATGTTGAACCAATATTTTATTTTATTTTTTTATAATTTTATTTGAAGGTTAAAAAATGTTTTTCATAAAGCTACTTTAAAGTGTATAATGTTTCTCAATGTTATTTGATTAAAATTATCCCAAATGATGAATAATTTAAAATAAATTTATAAAATATATATCAATAGTTATTAATTTGTATTCATACTAGGATTATAATTCAACACATAGTTAATATAAAATCATCTTGTGTTTGAAAAATATACATTCTAAAAACTCAATTTTTCATCACATATGTGGGTTTTGATTTATATTTTAATTTTAAACCTTTTAAATATTTATTTTTAAATAAATTTTAATTTTTTTTATCATAATATAGTAACTTCATTAGTGTTATTTTTAGATAATTTTCTTAAAATATTATTTGATAAAATGTATTGTGAAAATGATGAATTTTAATTGAAAAATAATTTTTTTTATTTTAATAATAACTTTAAATTATATTTTAAAATGTTATAAAAGATATATTATATCAATTATAAATCAATTAATTAGATAAATTTAATTTCAATTAGTTTAATATTGAATGTTTATATAAAAACATTATAATGTATTTGAATATTTTCCCTTTAAAACCCTGCTCTTGCGTCGCGAATATGGAATTAATTTTAAATTTAATATTCCTACATAAGTGTATAATACATGGTCAAATGGATTCCATACATTCAACTATAATAATTTATATGATTTAATATGATCAATATAAATTTTGACCAAAATGAATATAGAATGTAGTAAATATTAATTACTATGATTAAGGTAAAAATTGATTTACTATGTAGTTAAACTAGGGGATAAAGGTTAATAAGTTATAAAAACGTTTTAAATAACCATTTATGGAAATATAATACACCTTTAATCTTATATGATCGAGAATTGACCCCTTTTTGAAGCTTTTGGCATGATAAAAACATAGGTATGAGGGAATCATTCCAAAACATTATATTTTTACCACTCACCATACTTCTAAAAATCCACTCCATATCCTATTTTCATCACACTATCACAACCTATGGATTGTTAAATACATATATAAATCACTCCGAAACGTAATTACCCTCAACCTAGATTCCTTATTTTGGGATAAATCATTCTTAGGGATGATTTTAGTACAAACTGAGGATGATACTAGAAGAAGAGGTATAATTCATCAATGACCGTTTTGGTTTTTTTCTTCCTCCACACAATTCAATTCTTATTATATCATGATTATATAATAAAATAACAATATTAAATATAATTATGTTATTTTATGTTATTTTTATTACCTAAACAATTCTCTAATTCTATCAAATGGATTATAAAATCATTATTCGTGTTAACAGAGGACTACGACCTCACAAGTCGATTTCATTCATGTTTCCATTAAAACCTATCATAGTTGGAAAAAATTGAAAATTTAATTTTTATATATGATAATTATAATTTTATTATTCTTGATTAACTATTTTATTACACATACCTATATGATTTCAATTTTTTGAAATATGACTATGTCATGTGTGCGTGTGGTAGAATACCAGCTTGCGAAGCGATGTCATTCATTAACACTATAAGATGGAAGATATTTAGGACGGGATTAATGACAATATGTGATATATATGATGGGAAAATTATTATTTAATAATAATATATCATTTAGCTTTCTATTTTTTAATCTAATAAAAAATCGAAGTGACGCTCAAGCATACGTATGATATACTGTCTCCAAAATCATTTTACATTATTTTATATCACCAAAATTTATTGAGTACTCTAAATAAAAATATATATAATATAATATATTTATATTATTGTTTTAATTATAAATATTTAGGAACCTTGATCAAATTAATAAGAATATGATATTACAAATCAAAACATATATAAAAAACAAAGAGGCTATTGCCCAAATAATGACTTTTACATAAAATTTTTAATAAATAGGTAATAAAATGTAATAATTAAACAAAAAATATTATGATATATATTAATATGTTTATTTTATTAATGTATAATAAAATTTCATTTATTATAATTCATGATTGAATGAGTATGATGAAATTCTTGAATTATGGTAATGGATTTCAATCTCACTTTTTTTTACTTCAGTGAGACACATTCCAGATTCACCACCTATTTATTTCATGTTGTGTATATACATACCATGCATTTTTTTGATTAATATTATCCTTGAAATTGTTTTTTAACTAAATATTCATTATATGATATATGTTTTTGGGGATTTATTATTAAAAATTTGATAATTAGTTAATGGTTTTTTTATCACAATTATCCTTCTTTGGGAGAAAAATAAAATTATGAACCTATACTATCTTATGGTATTTATATACATCCCCATTTATATTTTATACCAAGAATATGCATATTTGAATGATATTTTTAGGTTCATTTAATGTAATTATTTCATGGGTCTTGGGATTCAATTTCACTAAAGTTAAAAGTGTTTTATGCTGTAGTCTCATTGTTTATCAATATTGTGTATGATTATACATAGAAAGAAATAATATTATGATCAATATCTCAATTAAATCTTAAATTTTTATCTCCTATGGTTATCTCATGGTAATACATGTTATCCATGCATTTTCATTTTTTTATGTGCTCTAGAGTTCAAAATAATAATTTTATGAAATATTTCATTTCCAATCAAAAACTATATTTCATAAAAAATAATGGTTTCATAGATTGTTTTAAAAAATATATTTAATATAATTCAAATTATTTATTAAATAAATTTTATCCCATGTTTTATTTTTAACCAAAAAATATTAAAATTGTTATTCAATTCTTTTTTGAAAACAGTACCAATTTGAATTTTACTTTACTTGTGAACAGAATATTTGTTTTAACGTGTACTCCAAGAAAAAAATATTCTCAACGTCAAAAACAATATTATATTTTATGATTAAGTTAAAAATTTATAATTTTATTTTCGTAGAAAATGATTTTATAAAATGATTTATTTTTATCAAAGTGAAAAAGATATATTCCTCAATAAATATTCTAAATTATTTTAAAGTATTCTTTAATAAGTTTAAATATTTATTTAAATGTAAAAGGATTGAATTTTTTTAAAAATTTTAAAAATAGATTTTAAATGAAATTATATATTTCTTCTATAAATTTCCCAAGTAATCTTTTAAAATAATTTTCGACATAAAATTACATCGATTAATGTTACTTATACCTTACTAGGAATATGAACAAAGGACTCTATTCTTTTTTTCTCCAAATCATTTATTATGAAAAAATATTTATGAAACCCTTAATTCATGCATACATAATAGCATTATAAAATTCATATGAGACATGTGGTTTTCAAGTTTTATGCAATTATTAAATGATTAAAGGATTAAAACCCAAACATTTTATATTTTTTATTATGTGAGGAAATTTTTATGATAACTTTTCATTTCATGGGTTAATATATGATTAATGTTTTATAATATTGTACAAAAATTATTACGACATTAATTAGGTGACCATTGTAACATAATAACCAATGTTGTTGGTTATGTTATAAGAAAAGATGTGTGGGGCCTGTATCTCCATCTAATGCATTAGGAAACGATTTATATCTCATGAAATAGTCATGAATGGGATGAGGAGTGAACTTGGATTAATATGGGATTTTTTCTACTATGATGTTCATAGTAGTGAACCTTGACGACTGTGATGGTTTGGGGAGTGAACGGATTCCACTATGAGGAAATGGATACCACTGAGGATGGTGGTGTGTTCCTCAATGGAGGTGTATCCACCCATTGAGTTAATATATATGTTTTTTGAAAGAGCCTTGTATACTAAGGAAATGATTTTCTATTCTTTTTTGTATATCAAAAATCAATGATTTTATGCCAATGTTATGCTCTTATAGTTCATATTATTTGAATTACTTATGATTCATGTCCTATTATTTTATTACCATTACTCCATGAATCTATATTATGATCACTGATATGATGGGTATGGTTTTCATAGGTTTTTATCTTGTTATTATAGCCTTATGATCATGTTATTAATACATTTATCCCTAACTTACCCCTACTAAGAATCTGATCTCACCCTCTTCATATATTTCCTTTCCCTATGTTATAAGGAAAGGTTTATGTAGGTTACTATTGTGAAGAGTACTAAAGGGTAATATATTTGTGTGAGATGTTAATGATCGTTAAACAAATTAATAATATTTTTTCCCAAGATTGAAAAGTTACTAAACTATTAAATAAAATAGTAATGTGTCTATATAATATAATGAATATTGATCTAAAAAATTAATATCTATTTATAATATTCCACTATCAAATATGTATGGTTCCATTGATTCACATGATATGGAAACATGTCTGTATATAGTAGAAGAATTGGGAAATCTAGTCTGATATATATTATATGTGGCCATAATAATTATTGGATTCATTTCAACCATCATATGAATGGAATTTTGTGGAAGAACATTCTAAATAATAGGAGGATATATGATCTCGGTTTTCCATTGAGGTATATATCCTTTAAAATTATAAAAACCTTTAATTTTTCCTCAAATGAGAGTTCTTAAGAGGAATGTGGTGGTTTTTTTAAAGGGCCTATGGTTAGGGAGTTTGGGTTATTGGTGAATCAAGAAGAGATTCATTGTTTACACATGTTATGGAAAAATATACTCCTCTGTTATGTGGTCTTCAAAGGGAGGATCATGGCTAGTTTTCAATGAAAATTTGTACTATGAATCAAAAAACCATTTAAATTTATTTTAGGCTCACCATGAATGGTTTTTCATACCTTGAAAAAACCCATGTGAGGTGTAGTGCTTCTAGTTTTTAGGTAGGAAGGTTTGGTGCACATTTTAGGAAACTATTTTGCCAAACCATGAACCCTAGAAAAAATAAAATAACTTTCTAGGTTATCTCTATGGAATATAAAATCTAAAAAACCAATTATCCTCAATTTTTTTGGAACTATAGTGGTTCCATGGATCTCCCTTCCCCCCTATAGAGAATTTATTAGATATATATAATATGATGCCTATTTCTATCACTATTGGTTATGTTCGAAAACCGTTGGTATGACTAACACACCATTTCATTATTTCCTTTTTAATATCTCTTTATTTTGTTTTATCCCCATGTGAGTTAATAGAAACTATCTTCTAGGATTTTTTGTAGTTTCCCATTTTCCATGTAATAGCCCTAATGTGAGGATGATACTTGATGAGGAGTCTTATATAGGTAAAATTTATCTATTCTATTAATTTTCCCTAAAAGTAAATATGATTAGAGTGTGGAACATTATTCCTCCCACCTAACATTACTTTATTCCATCATTATGTATGTAATTTCTTTAATTAATCATCTAGACATGACCATGATGTTACATGAGACGATTTAAAACCATTATAGGTTTATACACTAAACATCAACCACCCATTAGGATGTTTCTAATTAAATGGAATTGACAAAACTAGATTTCTTTTATCCAAAAAAACTACTATGGTTTTTTAAAATCTTACTTATAAATCGAAGGACCAAATTGAATTAATTTATTTGATAAATGGAATGGATAATTCAATGATCATGTGATAACATGATATATTATAAGTGATTATTTTGAATAGACCCCATTCACATTAATTGTGTGGACTTACATGAGTGAGACTTATATTCCCAATATAGAATACCTCGATAAAACTGAGAAGACATAAAAAATAATTGGTGTGTCCTCCAAGTGAGACACAACTAATAGATTCATTCAATGTCTTAGTTATATAAATTACCTCTATAGACACTGAAATGTCACTAGTAAAATATAGAAAATTTTAATTCCTTGTATGATATCTTAGTATTAGACTTGATGTCCTCAGAAATGCACTTCCTTGGAGGACCTCATGGTTCTCCAATCAATACCATCCCAAGAATTACATTCACTCGTTAATTAGGCTCATTAAAAATCATTAAATGTATAATTCCAAGGGTTCACCCCTGGATTACACTGAATCACTTAGATTAACATCTCTATTGATAACTATGAGTTGGATTAACCTCCTAAGGTCATGGATTCCATGCGTATCCCATAGATCACATGTGATTATTATACAAGGATTCCTTGGATATGTTACATATTCCCACTACTGAATAATAATAATATGATAATTTAAATATTTATTAAGGAGAAGTAGGTAGGTTAAACTTGGTATCAAATCAAGACCCAAATCATGAGATGTTATATATTTACATTACTAATTTTAATTTATTATACTTTCACACTGTACATTTCAATTCATAGAATAGATTTGAATTATACACCATTGGTGGTGGTCTGTTCAGTTTTAATGACACCATATTTAAGCTATCATATTGTACCTATGTGGACCCCATGGATGTATAAAAGGATCAAGTGGAGTGATTAGTTATGGATTCGTGATTTCATTTTAGGATGGGATATCAAAGGAATACAACTGAGAAATTTATTGGGACTCTCATGGATACAGTTTTTATCTTCTTTTGTTCATTTTATATATCATTGTACAACTATATACCTACTTCAATTTCTACCTTATTCATATTTTGTATAGCCATGAAATTATCCTTAAATAGTGTTTTTTATTCCTTCTAGTCATCATATTTATTAAATGGATGGTTTACTCCAATTACCTTAGTATTTCGTTTCTGTTTATATATTTTTTATAATATTTATTTATCGTTATGATACACTATGATAAAGAGGGTATAATATCCCCACCAAACCACCATACTACCTCACTAAAAGTTGCAAGCCACTAGAATAATGGGAGCTGTGACTAAGGCCACATGGACCTAGATTTCAATTACTTATGACTGAAACACACCTCATAAATCACTATCAAATCTAATTTTAATTAGGAAACTATCTAGATAAATACATGAAAACATATTTCTTAACCCCCATAAAATATTCCTCGATAATTATGAATTGAACCAATATTTTTATCACACAAACATTATTTTGTGTTAGATAACTCAATAAAATCATATAAAAATCACTGACATTCCACTGAGTGGAAAAAAACAACTTCATTTCTCTAGTATTATCCAACTATCAATTGATAAATAATGACAAAATCAAAATTTTTTCAGTTGAAACTATTAGTAATAGTTAGTTAACATCATCACAATCACTCAATATTTATTGAAAAATAATGATATAATTCATTTTCCTCATTGTTCATGTAATAGGGATGCAATTTTCAAGGACGTTTGATATCCATATCCTACCTTATAAAACGCTTTTATAAAATTCCTTACAATATAATAGATCCCATAAAAAACCTTGTGAAATGGATGGATCTAATAATATAAATATTATTAAAATTGGACTAAGTTATTATTTATAATAAAAAACAAAAATAGAAAATATATAGTAATAAGAATTCTAAAATAACAATTACTCATCTTCTTAGTATCCTCAAATAATCCCTATTTTATATTCTTAAAAAATGTATAATCCCAAATAAAAAATACTGTCGAACTAAATTGGAATCATTAAAACACTTCTCATATGGTCAAAAATCATATAAAATATAAGAATAAATTTTGTTCTTACATCATTGTAAAATAATTTCAAAAGTTTTTAAACTCTTTATAATCTCATTATAAGATTGAATCTAACTAATTTAAGCAACATTCTATCTAGGCATACATATAAAACTCTCTACCATGATTCCATTACACAAATGTAGTCACAAATTATTAATTATTTCACAATTTAATACATGTGGAATTGTAATCAATGAAATCATAGTGTTAGAAAATATCTACATCATGACATGAATCAAGGTATTTAAAACAAAAAATATATATTAAAATAAAATTTATAAAAATGATCGTAGAATTCTTAATTCAAAAATTATTTTCATTATCCAACATTTTGAAAATAGAACTATATATTATAATACATATATCAATTTTTTTATTGTAATTCTATAAATATCTATCTTAAGCTATTCTATAAGACATATTCTACTATGCTTGTGTAAACTTTCCATAAAAACATGATTCAAAAATTCAACAATGTAATCACACAAATACTATAAACTATTTCAATTTCAATATATTTAGCTTTAGCTGCTAATATATGCATTCTTTATTGATAGTTCTTTAACTATTCTAGTTTGTAGTGACTATCAACAATTTTAATGAATCAGTCAATAAATCAGATAATCATAACATGATTCAATATGTTAAATTTTCCCTTCCATTAAGACACTTGATTATATACCATGTGTATATTCATGATTTATTAGTATGTATAATTCTCAAAAATATATAATCTAGTCATAACCATCTTGATATCATTTATTTTGAATTTTATAAATATAGTACCTTATTAAAATATAGTATAAACTATATATATAACACTACAATACATTATAGTTCTTTGATACCAACCTATCATATCTTGGTATAATATAATGTAAACTCATTTAGTTTACAACAAATAGGAAATATTTATTATAGAGAGGTATTGACTGAAGTTATATGAGGCATTACTATAAATATAAAATGTCTCTATAAATAATGAAACATTTTCCATCATGTAACAAGTGAATAAAATAACATATAATATAAAATACTCAAATATAATAATATGTGCATAATAAAATATATGAAAATTGAATAAATAATTTGATACAAATAAAAAATTATGAAAACATTTAAGCACGAATATTAATGTTATATGATTATTTTTTATAATGAACACTCCATTCCAATAGACACCTTATCAAACATCTATATATAGAAAAAAAAATGACATCCACTTTCTACATAGGTAGATTATCATGAATACAAGAGTAGAAAATACATGAATGTGTATATAAGGTTGAGTATTAATATTCAGTATGGTCATCCCGAACAACGATCAAACCCCATGAAAATCTTGTAAATATGGGTTTCATCAATAAAATGTTTATAATGAACTAAACACAAACCACATTATCATATTTACTAATGATATCCATGAACAATCCTTATCAAACTACACATATCTCACATTCAGATCACTTAATAAAAAAACTACTAAATTTTAATTTATTAATTTTTTTAATAAAAAAATAACCCCATGTAATATATATATATATATATATTTATATTGTCACCAAGTTCACATAACTCAATAAAACCAGTCATCAAAGAGGATATTGTGGATATAACTCTATCCATGTGTTCCCACAATATCTTGTATTTTGAATTTAATTTCCCCCATATATAGATGGTAGCCAAAAAATATTATCAAAATATTATAAATAAAAATACTCCCTCAAATTACCTTATAGTTTTTCCACCCAATGATTAATCTTAGATTAACCATCATATAATAATAAGGTAAAACACATCTCTACAATATTATATTAGATATGACTAGGGTATAAACATCTCCATCCATATCCTGATAGATATCATGATTCCTTAAATATGGTTAAATAAGGAAAATGATTAAATGATCATTACATAATCATCCACCTTGGTCATGGAGTTGTGTGAGAGAATTTTTACAAACATAGTGTTAAGTTATCATCTATAATAGTATCATGTATTAAAAAACCCCTAAAAATAAAATGGGTTAATGGAAAAAAAATTATAATTAATTTGTGGTCTCTACCAATAATTATGGGTGATTATGGTAAATTTCATCTTCACATTTATCCTGACATGCTAGATGAGTAGAATTGAACGAAGTACCATTCCATGTACATCGAGATCCACTAATCACTAGAGAAAACCCCAAAAGATAAATAACATGATAATACAATCAATTCACCCAAATCAATGGTCCTTGATGTCACTAAATGCATCCGACATAATTATCCAAAACATTTTAATCAACCCTGATGAATTTTCTTGACATTCACTCATCTAAAGATAATAATAGTCAATAGAAATTAAATATTTGTTATGGAATAATTGAGATAAAAACATCATAGAAATTACATTATCATTACCCATTATTATAATCTAATGTGACCAACATTACTTTAAATATATTTTCCAACATTTTCATATGTTATATGAATATTTGTCCAGAATACTGTTCGACATTAAAATTATGTGGTACATGTTATTATTCTTTGTTCTCATTATAATAAGTTCATTCCATAAACAACATACTCATTACTCAATTAATAAGTCTATTTTTAATTATATGGTTATTTTATTATCATTATTAATACTTCTGTATATTTTCATTTAACAGATCACAATATTGTAAATATTTACCATCTTTCCATAACTCAAATTTTTAGTTCACAAAAATAATTTTGAATTTATTTCATATTAGAATATTTACAATTATATTATTTAGGGATAACACTTCTATATCCCTCCACATTAACTCCTTTATTATCTCATAGTTATTTCTTATAACTGCTAATTCATAAGAAATTCAATCATAGTCCCAACATTATTAATTTCTATATAAAATATTATGATAAATCACTTTTTTAACCAATATAGTATAAAATTTTATATATTTAATGTACATAAATATTCATTTTCATTCCATGAATCAAATACTATCACATCAAACAGACAAGAATGAAATGATAACATTCTTTTAATGTCACTAAATCTCTTATAGGAAATCACTACGATTTTGATGATGTTTCATATACATTTTAATTTATAATATTTAAATTTTGATAAATTAGTTTACTAAAAATATTATTATTACAGTCCATAATAATTCCTTAAATTTCATAAATTAAATATCAATTAATATTTATTCACTTTTTTTCATGCCATTTGACATCATTCAACAATATCCATGTATATCCTTAATTAGAATAAATCGTAGTTTAATAATAAATTAGTTAATTGTTATAACACCTTTATAAAATGAACAAAATTTAACCAAAATTTCTTTTGATGTTTTTTTATTAGGCAATTTTGTAATTTTATAATCATTTAATGATTGTATTTTAAATAATTATCATAATGTGAATTAAAACCCACATTTAGAAATGTATTTATAAATTTTTTTTCATAACCCTAATTAAAGAATTTATAATATTTTCTTATTACTATATCATCTTTTCAAATAAATTTATTACAGGAAATATTATTATTATTTTAATGAAAATAATATTCTAAATTTTTAAAAATCTAATTATTAATCAATAGAAAATTCAAATTTTACCCAAAATTATTCCATTAATTTCAACATTTTGATAAATGTATAATGATGTTTCTAGTGGTCAAAAACCATTCCCTAACCACCTCCATGTAGAATTGGACTACTCTACCAACCATATGGTACAACATGGAACCCTGGTTGAATATTTGTTTTTTTCCTGACCGCCTTGTCATTCATTGGTATCAGTTATTTGGCCCCTAATATAAGTGGATAAATTATTATTGTCCTTATGACTTGAACCAACAAAGAAACCAGGCTTGAAACTCCCTTGGATATTAATTTATGTGGACCTAAAATCCATCACTTTTCCGATCACACAATGAAAAACCATAGATTCCAAGATCAATTTGGGCTATGTGATAGTCTCTCGACCATTTTATCAATGATCTATCGTGATAATTGAACCAATAAAAACCACAGTTATCTATTCTATCTAAATATAATAAAAGATTGTTTTTTAGATAAAAAACTATCTAAATCCATTTATATTGACATTTTAGTACTGTCATGATATGAAGATTAATTTTATTATTATTTATAATGTTCAATTATATTTAATCATTTAAAAAAGTTTGAGATATGGTTAAAAAACATAAAAATACCTCTTCAATATATTTTGATAATTACGCAGGATCATCAAATTATTCATCCTATTGGGTTGATTTCATTACAATTTTCTAATAATATAACTTTTGAATTAAAATAATTTTTATATCTTCAATAATATCAATTGTATTTAAAAATGGATTGAATAATATCTCCAAAATATTAGTTAATGTGAAATTTATTTTTCAACACAATTTATGTCAATGGAAGCATAGTGAAATAATGGTTAACATATATATTAGAATAATTTTAAATTTCGAATCTTGACACTGAAAACTCAGACATTTGTTATTTTATGTGAAGACTACTTCAATCCACTAGATGAATATGGTGTAATGATAGTGTGTTGGATGGTACATCATACATGTTACTCCATATTAGGCATATGATCTACCTAGTTGAGCGTAGTGAAATTTTTTGATGATATTATCTAATGGATATTTTCAATGTTTATGTCTTGGAAAATAGTGAGAAAAATATTATAAAGTATAATTTCACTTAGATTGATCACTGGGACAAATAATCATGCTTCCCATAGGCAAATAGAGACTAGATGTCACTATTCCAAATGGAATTATCTCAATTAAATTATAAGGTAAGTGTAACTAGAATGGCTAGATGGTAATTATAGAAAAGATAAATTGGATATATGTGTATAAGGACATCCACAATGATTCAGATTTGAATTAAATAAATGTGTTATAGAGAGATATATATCTGTAAAAATGTTAAGTAAATATTTCTTTTGTGTTTTAATCATTATAAATTCTAATAATAATGGATGCATAGTAGTGTATCTCCCTTTTTTGTATGGAACATTGTTAGAAACCACATTATTTATCATGTACTTTCTTGTATTGTTTCCAATTTATTGTTTTCAAGGTGTGATTTCTCTTGGGTGTGTGTGTGTTAATATTGTGTGGTATATAGGGTACAAGGGTTACTATTATCGAGAACAATTAGTTGAGGAGTCCACATGGAAGTACTTATTTTCTTCTATATATCATATAGTTTTATAATGTTATGGAAGTTGATCCTATGATTATATTCCCAATAAGATGTATAAAAAATTAATGTTTGTCCCACTTGATTAGAGAATAATCAGAGGAAGATCAGGTAACCTTGACTTCATCACATTAATGTTATTTCATTATTAGTTGTAGTTTACTATTAGTATAAGTTATGATTTAATCCATTTCTAAATTTTAGATCATTAAGATTTTAGAAATAGATTTTGGATTTTATAGAATATATATGGAGGGTCATTTTATTTAAAAGTACATAGATATTCCATTTGATGGTTTTACTTTAGAGAAATATAAGAAATATGAATAAGAAAAATTGGATATGAAGTAACTAATATTGGTGAGGATGTTAATGGAATATAAGATGACCTTCAATGTCAATTAATTAATGATAATGATTTAGATCATGAATTTCCTAGTGGATATGTTTGTGAAACCTACCACATTTTATAAAGTGGTTAGGATGTGGAGATTATTACACAAGAGGTTATTATAAGGAAGTCCAATTGTAGATTGCATAAATGTATTCCATATAAAATGGTTGAATCTTGAATTTTGTATTATCATATTAAAGGATGAAGTATGAGACTTTTTTTGATCACTTCACTACTAGATTTTTCGGATTCTATAGTAAATAAATTGAGTAACCCATACAGAAAATTTATTTTTTTCTTGAGGTTTTATATAACATGATCCTCTATGAATAAATATTGTTAATGGAATGAAATTGTCTGTTGAGTCAATAAGGTTTCCTTATTAATTTTCCACTCCATCATTCAAGGGGGAGAATAATAAGTCATTAAGACTTTCCTTATGACATTACCATTCCAATTTTTTGGAAAATCACAAACACCTTTCCTTATGGAAAATTTCATCTAACCATTGTTTTACCTATCTAATGAAAATATCCATCCCCAAGGACATTTACCATTACCTAGATTTCATTGTAAACATTATAATATTTCTAAGTATAAAATTCTTATTGAAACCAAAACCTCATAATCTCATAAATACTAAGATATGAAGCATTCTGTTTTAGGATCCGAATTCTCAGAAATAATTGTTACGAACTTTGCTGGGTTCTGACTCCAAATACAAACTATGAATTCTGGATACAAACTCTGAAAAATATCTAACTCCAAATTCTGACTACGAATTATGGATATGGACTCTACTGATGTTCTGACTCTGAATTCGGACTATGAATTCTGAGTACAAACATTGCAGATGTTCTGACTCCAAATTTTGAATATTAATTCTGGTTACAAACTTTCTGGGTTCTGACTCTGAATTCTGAATACGAATCCTAGTTATGAACTTTCCAAGTTCTCACTCTGAGTCCTTTGAATTTAGACTCCGAACTCTTATGAGTTATGACTCTGAATTCTCATGAATACTAACTCTGAACTTTGTAAGTTCACTTCCAAATTCCTGTGAATCCAGACTCCGAATTTCCTTGAAATTTAGACTCTATAATTCTATAGAATTCAGGTTCTGAATTCCTACAAAATATAATTCTAATATCCTTGTTTAAAGACTCCAAATTCCATCTTGGTTAGACTCCAAACTATCATCTCCTTACATTTCAAATATCAGTTTTTGGTTATACTTACACTCATGTTGTTATAAAATGATGTCATGCTTTTAGTAATCAACTAACCGTTATATGTGTGACATGTATATAGGTCCCTCCGAAATTGAAGGAGAAATATGACTATTGGGGGAGGGAGCAGACCGTTGGAGCCACACCTATAAATAGTAGATCATTTGAATGAGCTCAGAAAAACATTTTTGAGACATTTGACAATGTGTTGTTGTAGTGATTTCTAGAGAGAGAGACTCTTATAAACTCTCAGGCTTCATGAATAATGTTTTTAACTACTTGTTCAAACTTTGCTTCATGCAGATTTGCTTAGTGAAGTGGTTTTATTTCCTATAAATCATGGACTTCTGGTTGTGAAGTCAGAGGTGACAATTTCCATACAAATCGATGGCTTGCGGGGATAACAAGACAGATACTGATCTTCAGATGGAGGGCATACCTGGGTTTGGGTATGATAGAATTTCTTGAAAGTATAAATCAAGGGACCTCTTATTCAGGTTTGTTAGAAACCCTCCTATTTGGGTTAAAAGAGTTTCTACTTTGTTTTCCACTGTGTATTTTAGTTGTAGAGGAAAGTATAAATTGTTTATACTTCCTTACATATGTACTCTATTTTAGTAAGATTCTATATTCTTTTAGGTAGAATCATATTTTTTTAAACATTTGTTAAGTTTCATTTCCGGAATTAGTTTTTCAGAATCTAGCTAGATAATAGAATTTAGAGGTTGTGTGAATTTTGGTTATACACAAACTACCTTAGAGAATTTTTAAAGCATACAATTCACCCCCTCTCTTGTATGTGTATCTCATTTTAAATATTCGATCCTATGTTTGGTATTATAGAGTATATCATACTCAGACATACCATCCTAAAAATTGGTATCAGAGGGTTGGTTCAATATGAATTAATACCACGATTAGATTCATAAGATAATTCTCAGAATTGAACTTCCAGTTTCAAATTTTTTTGGAATCTCTATTTCGGATTCATCTTTTTTGGATTCTTATTTTTCATATTAATTGTTTTCAGATGCATATATTCGGATTTATATAGTTCATAATCAATTTTTTCTAGAGTTACAATATATAGTTCCTTTCTTAGGATATTATCTCTTGTTTACAAACCCATACTACTAACAAGTTTGTGTGACAAATATTTTCTTAAGGATAGAAGGTTTAAATGTTGGTTCTACTGATATCCTATATCCTACCAGACCTTCTATTTTTGATGGAAATTATTATGAGTATTAGATGGATAGGATGAATAATTTTGTTATCAATACTGGAGTTGAAAACTATCTAATGTTGAATGGAGATTATAAGATCTTGGATAAGGAATTGAGAACCTTTACGAATCAAGAGAAATCATAATATCAAGGAGACTTCAGAGTAAGAAATACTTTGTTATGTTCTATTAATAGGAATATATATAGT
This sequence comes from Viscum album, assembly GCA_963277665.1. Classification (NCBI taxonomy): domain Eukaryota; kingdom Viridiplantae; phylum Streptophyta; class Magnoliopsida; order Santalales; family Viscaceae; genus Viscum; species Viscum album. The sequence goes on from OY728141.1 coordinate 348,405,030, forward strand.
CAAATATCATCATGTGAAGCTATAAATAGTATCTAGAAGAAAATTGAAGTTACTCATTTTGGTACATCTAATTTTAATGAGACCAGAAGAGCTATGCTCAGAGCTAAATATCATGGTTTTAATTTTCCTTATTGAGAACCTATAAGTAAAGTACAACAAATGTTTATGACTATTGTGAATAGATTACAATCTGTGGGAGAAAAAGGTTTGGATGATTAGGCTCATGTTGATAAGATCATATATATCATGCTAAATGAATGGGAGTCCAATAGGATAGTTATTGATGAGAATAAGAATGTCACTCAAATTTCCATAGATGAGTTGTTTGGAACTCATCTTCAGCCTGAAACCTGGATGAAGAGGGATGCTAAAAATGTTAAGAAGAAGAATGGGAATGGAGGAGTTGATTTTACAAACACTTATAAATATATGAAATCCAAGAGCCCAGAAAGGGTAACTTGATGAAAGACAAAGAAAGTTATTATTCAGTCAGAATCTAGTGATACAGAAAAGTTAGAGAATGAATTATCTAATATTTCTCAGAGAATGAATAAGATTGTAGCTCAATAGAATTATCAAAATAAGTACAAGAATAAAGACTACAATCATAATAAAGATGGATAAGTCACTTTTTATGAATGTAGAAGAACATGTCACATCAGACCTAAGTTTCCTTTTTTGAAAAAGAAGGATAAGAAGGAAAGAAATTCAGAAAAGGACAAGAAGAAATTCTATCAATCAAAGAAGAAGTAAAGTCTTAAAGCTAATGGTACTTGGAGTGCTAGCTGTGGAGACTCTTCAGAAAGTGAATCTTCTAAATATGATTCATCAGCACAGAAGAATGTGGGATTCATTATTACTACTTCTTTCCCTAATACATGTCTTATGGACATGGTATGCTCTGTCGATGCATGAAAAAATTTATCTCTTAATAAGAATTACTATTCAAAAAATCATAATTCTAATGAATATATTTCATCCTCAAAAAATTAAGTAACTTAATATGAAGATTTATCTAGATTTTCCAAGTTACTTGAAGAAAAAAAATGTAAAATTTATAAGAAATTACACTAGGAAAATACTAGGGAATAAATTCTTACAAAATAGATTTCTGGTCTTTCTAGATATCTTAGAGATAAAGATGAGATTATATAAAAACAATCTAAAGACCTTCAGAAAGAAAGTTATGTAATGGAAGAACCTTCTAATGATCTTAATAATGCTATTTTAAAGATAAAAGTTTTTGAGGAAAAATATAACTATAAGGAAATGGTTCCTGAGTATAAGAATTTAGTCATCATGTTGAAATACGATGTATTTTCTCTTAAGAAGCTTCTTAAAAACATTATCTCTAGGAAGGAAAATTTTGTAAATATGTATTATCAAATTAAACCTCAAGGAAACACTACTAGAGTAGGTTATACTCACCAAAAACGGGTTTTCAAAAACAATAATTTTGTTCCTTTTAAAGACCCTTTTTAACTATGTGTCAAAGTAGTGGGCATTAGAAGAAAAATTGCACTTTGAATAAATTTCAATAACTTCGGTTTAATAAAACATATTTTTCTAAAAAGATGTGGATACCCAAAATTTTGTTGTCAAATAATTCATGATCCATGAAAGTTTGGATTCTGAATGACTAAGTATTTTAATTTTAGGAATATAGAGAAGGTACCAACAACAATACATAGTACATGGATAATGGATGTTCCCATTATATGACTGGTTTCAAAAACAATTTTTGAAATATTTATCAAGATGAAAGGATGAAAAGTAACTTTCAGAGATAATGCTTAAGGAGATATCATTCTTATATTTATAGGAACGCAAGATCAACTTGCTGATATTTTCACAAAATCACTACCCTCTGATAGATTTGAATACATTAAAAATAATTTAGGAATGATAACTATAAGTTAATCCTCCTTGTTAACTTTCTGTTGAAATCAATCTCCTTACAGTAATAAACTCCTTTCCATAGAGGGAATACATTTCTTTGTTGGTTTTCCAAATTTTTTGTAATTAAAATTTTCATAGTTTGTTTTTCAAAAAAAATTCCTAATGAAAATTTTCATCATTGGGTTTTCAAAACAATTTCATATTGAAGGTTTCGTAATAAAAATTTTCATAACGAAGTTTTCATAATGAAAATATTTAGAATTGAAGTTTTTATAAAGGAAATTTTTGCTCTTGAAAATTTTCGCAGGGATGTTTTTTTCATATTCAAGTTATTTTAAAATTCAAAGTTAATCAAGAAGAATATCCCTCAATACGAATAATATTTCTAGCAATCCGAAAGGTATAATTCATTCTTGAGTTTTTCGTAATTACCTTTTACTTGCTGTTAGTTTCCTTTGATTATAAAATTTCTTGGACTGAAGTTTCCTTAAATCCAAGTGTTTTTCTTTTTAAAACCACAAAAGATCGGATTTCACCAAATTTTTCCTTGTGGCCATCATATCAACCGTTAGTTCTGATCAGAAGGTTTCCCAACCGTTATATTGGTTGTGGAAGTTGAAAGGTCACTTCATCGCCTATATAATGGGGACCCCCAATGGTTGTCCCACATCGTTTAACATGCTCTTGCGTCTCGATGATCTGCTCCTCTACAAAAGACCGTTCTGATTTCTTCAAAAGTACTCCAATCCTAATGTTTGTAGAAGCTCCTTCTTAGGAAATGTCGACAGCCAATCTGATTTCAGAGTGAAAAATATACAGGGAAATGCTGGTCTATCTGAACTTTTTCAATAAGTACGATTCTATTATCTCTAAGAATATCAGGCTCAATGGATGGGAAATTATATCTTTTTCAAAGATAGCAGCTCGGGATGTGGTATATCTGGATTTTCTTATAGAATTATATGAACCGTTTTACTTCTTTAAGGTAGATGATGGGGAAAAGTTCTATTTCAAGAGTTATGGGAAGACTTACAAACTCTCTTACACCAAGGCTATGAGCTTGGTGGGGCTTCCATATGAAGGGAAAGCTGAGTTTTTCTCCCAAGAACTCCTACAGGATCAAGGTAGTTTCGTTAAGGTCAAGTCTATAGAATTCCTTGGGCTAAAGGATGTGAAGACAACAAATATTTCCAATCTATCTACCAATAATTAGATTCTACAATTATGGGTTCATGGTCTCATTTTACCGAGGAAGGTTGATAAGGACACCCTTAAGAAAAGTGATATGTATATCCTTGAATTTTTTGGTAAACCTAAGGAATCTCAACCTCATGAAGCACATCTTCATTAAAATTGAGAATATAAAGAATGGAAATTTGGAAGCTCAGATTATCATGTATCCGACCTTACATTCAAATCTGATAGTTCGATGTCTAGAATCCTTCAATATTCCCTATAGTACCAAGTCAAGGAATTGGAATGTTGTACTAATCAGCGATGACACCCTTAGGAAGATAAAGGTTGGATTCTCTAAAGATTCAGGTGTGTTTTACGATCTACCTGAGGAAAAGTTATAGGTCATTTTGAAGGTATCTGAAGAAGCTGATCCATATTAGAAGGCCAGAAATAAAAGAAAGCTGAAGGAAGTGGAGTAAACAGATAAAACCCCCAAAGAAAAATAACCTCAATAAGCACCTCCTAAACCCAAAAAGTAGAAATCCAACCTTGATGAAGTATTATAAAAGTGGAGGGAGGATAAGAAGAGTAGAAAATTAGGGGAGCCACAGTTCAGTTTAGATCCTGTTGAGACTAAGGCCTTAAAGGAAAAAGCTGCTGATAAGCTAGAGAAACAATCTAAAAAGAAGAATCTGAAAAAAAAAGCTGTCGGAGGTAGAGATTGTGCAATATATTTTGAAATACAATGAGATTACATCTGAGAATATCCCTATTATGAATTTCTTTCTGATGGAATAATTGCCTGAGACTCCGGGTAAGAAGACTCTGGAAAAACCCCAAGAGAAGCAAGTTGAGAAGGAAGCTATAGAAGAAGTTAAAGAAGATGAAAATAGTGGTGGCTCTAATGATGTGATAAATTAGGTTGAAGATTATTAGGAAAATGAGAGTGCTTCCGAACATCTATCAATCCAAACAATCCAAGCCAGATACTCAAAAAATGCAACTTCAGGAGCTGATGAGAAAGGAGAAGAAGAAGAAGTAAACAAGTTTTCTAAGGAGGAGAGTCATAATAATGACTTCATTCTTCCTAAATATGTTGAGGTTGTTGTTGATAAAGAAAATTTTGATAATGAGAAGGTTGTTTAATTATCTGAGAGGGAGGATGAGTCTCCTAATGAGGAAGTCATACCGAAAATCAGTAATGGTAAAAAACTTCTTATTGATACTCCAACGAATGAAATTTTGAGTAAGAAAGAAGCTAGAGGATCTTCTAAGTGGATGTGGGTAGAGATAGAGGAAAAACCATCTCAAAGAAAAATGTCTGATTTAGATTCATCAGCCTTGGGACATGATTTTGTGGTTCAGTCCCTGAAAAAGATGGTAGATTCCATTCCGATTTTTCCAGCAATTGAATTCAAATTCCAGATGCTTCAGTACAGTATGAATTAGAAAACAGACCCTGTATCCATGGTTATGGATAGATGTGTTAAGTTAGAGGATGATAAAAAAATTTCATGATCAATTATGAATCCCATAGAAGCTCGTGCAAAAAAATGACCAAATGGTCTAATAAAATCATTGAAGATATGAAAGAGCTTGATCAGTTTCAGAACGATGCCAAAGAAGCCTTTGGTACTAAGGATGCCAAAATCAAAAATGTTTCAGACTGCTTTCCGGAAAAGCTATGTCTTGAAAAAAATTCTCATATTCTAGATGTCAAGGATTTTAATGGCAAGAAGAAAGATTGAAAGAAGAGAAAAATCACTGGAGCGAGATGGATGAAAAGCTTGTGAAGAAAGACAATTTGCTGAAGGCTTAGGAATAGGCCATGAAGGCTCAGGAAGACAGGATCAAGGCATTTGAAAAGAAATAAGAGGAGGATCACAAAGAGCTGAAAAAGCTAAAGACCATTGTTAAAATGATAAGTCCTAAGGAAAAAGAATCAAAATAAATTTCACACTGATCTTTTGTTGTATTTTTTTTCCTTGTACTAGTACTTCAAATATCAATGAAATTTTGGATACTTATTTTTTTCTGCATGTCTATACTAATATTTCAGGTACAATTTATTTTTTTTCCATTCACTCAAACTCTTATTTAAAATCACATAGGGGGAGCAGGAAAAAGAATTCTAAAGAGGAGAAGAAAAAAATTTCTATGTAAAGAAGAACTATCCCTATGTAAAAGGAGTGTATTTAAAGGGGGAGTTCTCATTATGAATATTTCCACATTCAAATGATATTCCATTACGGAAATATAGAATATGATACTTAGTGTTTCAAAGACTAAGGGGGAGTTAGTAATATTCACCATTGATCATATGTAAAGGGAGATAAGCTTTATTTTCAATGTCACTAAATTTATTCTATGCCATTATTTTCTTTTTAGGACGGATGTTTGTGCTTTCAAAAAAGGGGGAGATTGTTGAGTCAATAAGGTTTTACTTATGACTTATCCATTCCTTAATTCAAGGGGGAGATTGTTAAGATATTAAGACTTTCTTTATAACTTTACCATTCTTCTTATTTTGAAAATCACAAATACTTTTTCTTAATGTAAATTGCATCTTATCCTTGTTTTACCTCTCTAAGGAAAATTTCCTTCCCTAAGGAATTTTACCCTTACCTAGATTTCTTTCTTCGTATTATAATTTTTCTAAGTTTCAAATTCCGATTTAAACCAAAACCTCGGAATCTCATAAATACTTATATATGAAGCATTCTGTTTTAGGATCCGAATTCACAGAATTCTGGTTACAAACTTTTCTAGGTTTTGACTACTAATTCTGGATACAATCTCTGCTGAAGTTATGACTCTGAATTCTAACTATGAATTCTGGATACGAACTCTGCTTAAGTTTGGACACCGAATTCTGACTACAAATTCTGAGTATGAACTCTACTGAAGTTATGACTCAGAATTTTGAATAAAAATTCTAGTTACGAACATTTTATGTTCTGACTCCAAATTCTGAATATGAATCATGGTTATAACCTTTCCATGTTCGGACTCTGAGTTCTCTGAATTTAGACTCCAAAATATTATGAGTTCTCACTCCGAATTCTCATGAATTCTGACTCCGAACATTGTATGTATAATTCCGAATTCCTGTGAATCCAGACTCCAAATTTCCTTGAAATTAAGACTCAGAAATTCTATAGAATCCAGGTTCTGAATTCCTAAAAAATAGAATCCAAATATCCTTGTTTAATGGATCCAAATTCCATATTGGTTAGACTCCAAACTCTCATCTCCTCACATTCTGAATATCAGTTTTTGGTCATACTTAACCTCATTTGGTTATAAAATGATGTCGTGCTTTCAGTTATCAAGTAACTATTGTTTGAGTGACACGTGTATAGGTCCCTCCAAAATTCAAGGGGAAATATGACTGTTGGAGGAGGGAGCCGACCGTTGCAGCCGTTCCAATAAAAAGGAGCTCATTTGAAAGATCTCAGAACAACTTTTTTGAGACTTTTTAAAAAGTGATGTTGAAGTGATTTCCAGAGAGGGTGACTCTTATAAACTCTCAGGCTTCATGCAAAAAGTATGGAACTACATTTTCAAACTTTTCCTCGTGCTGATTTTATTAGTGCAGAGGTTCGATTTCCTTGAAATCAGAGACTTCAGGTTGTGAAGTCAGAGGTTCTTATTTCCTTACAAATCAAGGGGTTGCGGGGATTGCAAGATATATACTGCTCTTCGGATTGAGGACTTACCTGTGTTTGGGTAAGACAGACTTAGTTGAAATTATAAATCAAGGGACCTCTTATCGAGGGTTGTTGGATACCATCCTCTTTGGGTTAAAAGAGCTTCTACTTTTTTCCACTTTTTATTTTAGTTGTTGAGGAAATTATAACTTACTTATACTTCCATAAATCTGTATTCTGTTTTAGTTAGATTTTTTATGATTTAAGGTAGAATGTTATTTGTTGTAAACTTTTGTTATGTTTCATTTCTGGAATAACTTTTCTGGAATCTAGCTAGATAATATAATTTAACGGTTGTGTCAATTTTGGTAATACAAAAATTTCCTTAGGTAATATTTAAAGAATACAATTCACCCCCTCTTTTATTTGTATCTCATTTAACATATTTGATCCTATGTTTGGTATTATAGAGTATATCATACTCAGATATATCATCCTAACATGGTCTTTATAGTAGTATACTCATGGTAGGTGAATAAGTACATTAACCATATAGGAAAAATCAAAAGAAACAGTTATGGAATATGTCTTATGATAGATGTTATAAAAAGTCATCTAGTCTTGATCTTACATTATGCAGTTCTTGGAAGTAATGAATGTAACATCCAAAATAAATAAACAATATGAAATTTTAAAATTTATTAATATTTGTGAATAAAATATTGATTTTACATTAAACTGGATTGTATGTTTGATGTCATACTTGATATTCAACAACGGGTTTCTTTGAAATCATACATTACACACAACACTGAGTTATACTGAAAAATAACAATATAATATTATTATATTAAATGTTATTTAACACATATCCATTCTATTAGTGGGAATAACAGAACTAACTATAATATGATTACAAATGTTTGTTAATTTTTTTTCATTTTTCCAATAAAATATAGATGCTTAAAATTTGAATGAATCAAATTTTAAGCGTAAATACTTTAATATTCCTTAAAAGGACGATTTATTGCCATTTGATGGGAAACCATTTTTAAATCTATTTTTTCAGTTTTATATGTTATACTTGATAAAATAAATTTCTTTTTTATAATTGGGACATCAAAATTTACCTTGGATGAAATTTTGGTATATTTCTGATAAAGTACATTTTTAATGAATAGTGACAAATACAATATTTTAATTCAAAACTGCCTTTTAATCTAATTTATTTATATAGTTAAGATGTTATTTTTATTTGTTTAAAAGTGTAACTGGATTATATTTTTACCATTTAATCCAATTTTGGACATTATAAGAAATTTCACTTTGAAATAGGACATAAACAAGTTTGAATCTTTTGATTGATGTTATTTCTTAAAAACATACTTTTTGGTTTTGACAATGGAAATTAATGATATATTAATTAGTAAAACATATATGTTTTGAATATGATAAAATATAAATCATTTTTAAATTCATAATATCTCTATTATATTGGGATGAAGTTTTAGTATTTTTCTAAAAATGTTCAATTTTTGAAGAATAGTGAAAAAAACACTACATAGTTGTTAAAATTCAACTTATTCATTTAAATGAAATTTTACCACTCCTGTGAATTGATTTAAAAAAATCAGACATACATGGATTTCATTATTATGTAAAATTTTGTTCAATATGATGAAAGTAATTTTGGGTGAATAGTATCTTTTGTTTTTTATTACCACAGTTAAAGGTAAATAGGGTAATTCAAGGGAAAAAATAATATTATAATAATATAAAATTAACATAACACTTGTACTAAAATTATTTTATCAGTAATTTCAGACCAATAAAATCATTGGGTTAGACTTTTTTCCTTTTAAATCCATTTGGGCAAGATAATGACACTAATAACATTTTATTAATGAAAAATTAAAAATATCATAAACATGAATCTTTTTAATTAATCAATTTTTATTTTGTGTTATATAAGAGACCCCTTTTGAATATAAATATTATTTGGAACGATAATAATATTTCATATATCATGTTATTTTATTTTTAATTTTTTCACATGAAATAAATAAATTTAATTATGACACATAGTGATGCAATAATTGCTTCATTAATAAAGTATTCAAATAAATTATATTATAAATATTATTATAAATTTACTTTGAACATTTTTATGAAATTATATAATTTTATAGATTATTATTACGTTTTATCATTGAATTAATGATGGTTTTTGAAGTAATAATGTTGGTTTTCTTTTTTTAAAATGTCATGATATGAAGAGTATTAAAATTGGCAAAAAATAGATATTAAATCAATCAATATTTTATAAAATGATAAAATAGTTTTAAAAAACTATAATTATTCCAAATGACATACATTATTATAAAACATTCATTAAAAAATTCATTAAATATCCATTTTGGGTATCTTGGTATTTTATAGTACATATATTAGCCATGTAGAATGAATATATAAGAGGACATGGTAAAAGTTAAATCAGTTAAAAAATGGTTAAATAAGAATGATAAGGATTAAAAAATATCCAAAACAAGTCCAATTATCATTGGATAATTTTATTTAGACTTATATGCACCTTATATTTGAATTAATTATTTTTGGATCTTTCCAAACCTAAATTATGTTTATAATAAAATAATATTTTTAAAGTTTCCTAATGAGTGTATCCTCTCGCTTATAAAAGGCTATCACCTCTAACCCAATAAACACATCTCTCAAGCCCCTTAGCTCATCCAACCACTTCCAAAATCATCTCCAAATATCCATATTTTTTCTTATTATCCTTACATTTGGAAGTAAACACTTCAAGGAATCCTTTTGGTTCAAACCAAAGGGACATACCCTATTTAATGGTAACGTCTTCTGTCAAGTTATTTTCTTTTATTTTCCTTATCTAACCCCCTAACCACTATTTATTCCATTATTTTATAACAACACTGATATATTCAATATTCTAGGTTTTTGTTATGAGAGGATTCAAACTACCCTTACACACACATCCATCTAATGGATACGAACATACTGTTTCTATGGATGGTGAATTACTACCTCACGAAATGATGATTATTCATTTATCTCTTACCTCCTCTCATGGTGTCCATTATGATGGAACTATATTTATATGTTATATATATTATACTTATATTGTCTTTATTTTTCTTTATTCCCCATTTATTACATACCTTTATGGTTTCCAAAATTGGTAAATATGATAATTTCATTTGAGGAAGGGTGGACAACCGCCCCATGAAAGTGATATGACTCGTTAATACCTTAAATGTAAAGTATAAATTATGGGGATAATTAAATTATTTACAATATATAATATAGAATATTATAATTTAATTATAATATACTTATTTATCACTAATATTTCATTCCAATAAATATGAAAAATAAATGAAAGTAGCGTTCTTGTGTACGTACGACTTACCGTATACATGAACGACACATTTAATTTCTTATATCTAAATGATATAGACTATTATAAATAAATATATACTTGATATATATGATATATATGATATCTAAATCATGAATATCATTCTGTCGATAGTGGAACTTGGACCACATGGACAATTTGTAATTAAAACTAGTTCATTTTTTACTCAAGTTCTGAACATCGACAAAATGTCTGAAATGAACTCAAATAATTCAATAATTGTTATAGAAAGGTAATAAGGGATATAAAATGAATAATAACCTTTAAAAATGTTCTTATGAAATTATAAATTATCTTAAGTTTATTTTTCACGAAGTATAAGGAACATACAAGACAATTCGTGCTTGAGGTAAGGGGTTTTCATCTCAATTTTTATTCCTATGAGATTCATGCTATATTTGAAACTAATTACTTTTGTGTGGGGTATATACTGACCATGGTTGTATTTCATGTGTAATATAATATAATTTATTATTATTTACTTCATTATTGTATGATACTTCTTTCATGTGGTGTATATTTCGTAAGTTACCAAATCAGTAAGGGAACCTTTCACAGTACTCTTTTATTCAAAGACTTCTTTTATGTTATGTTTTTTTTAAATTTACATTTTCTTATGTTGGGATATGTTATTATATATCATTATTGTTGAATATTTTATGTCCATGTGATGAGAAACCATTTTCTCACTCATCAACTCAATTTCTGAATTTTAATGTGACACCTTTGTGCTATCAAATTTCTGTAAGAGATCTTCTTAACCCAATTTTAGTTGTTTGGGTTGGACTTATAATTATTGATTATTTCATGATATGAATATCTGTGAATGACCTATGATTTTATTACACTTAATATCAACTTATATTGTGTGTATTCCTATTTTTCACAAATAATTATGTCATTGATTTGTCCTTAATCTAAGGATACGATCTTTGGAAGGGACTTTGTGTCATTTTACATTCCATTGAGACTTTTTTATTGTTATACACCAATAAACTTTTATATGGTGTATATACTACCCTTAGAAATATTATATCATGAATCTATTTATTCTTAGTATATTATAATCTTTGATTAATGTTATTCCTTGATTATTTGTATTCAAGCATCCCTCATTTGGTTTGGAACTCTTTAACTAAAATATCATTTTAAATGTTTTAAAGATTTATTCTGCTAAATATTTCTGATTAATGTCCATGTTTTAAAAATGGTTTAATGATTTATTTATATGTACGTGAATGATTTGAAATTAAAATTTCATTAAAAATTATCAATTTTTTATGGAAAATATTGATTTAAAAATATCATTGTTAAATTTTTTAAATGGTTTTTGAAATGGATTGAATATGTCAATATCTAGAAAGATTATTAGAATGTGGAAATGTTATCTTTCCTTTATTCTTATTTTATATGTTATGATTATGTTATGGTTCTTGCGAATTGCTTACATATATTGGTGGTTCTTTGATAAACCTATAGTGGGTGAGCTTGAGATAGGTCTCTAATGCATTGGGTAACGTGACGAAGGTAAACGTTATGTTTCACCTAAGAGATTTAGGGAATATACTGTGATGGGTATTCCAAATGTAACTCTCTACGTAACTATGAAAGTTACAATGTATGTATGATATTTATGCCGCATGTTACCTTTATGATTTATAATTTGTATGTGTTATTAATAAATATTATTTTTTCATGAGGTATGTTATGATTTAAAATTATGGTTTCATTGATTTGTATTTATTTATGGGCTAATGTTTTCTTTTCATATTTTATAACCCTTATTGATCTTTTTATTCCCATCCCATGTTTTTGAAATGTTTTACATAGGGTATAAGGAAGGGTAAGAGGAAAGAAGGATTCAAGTAGAATTATATCAAGAATATAACTCTTGTTTTATTTAAGGAGTTTTATTTATGTGAAAAAAATGGATAGAGTGTAGGAGTCTAATTTGTAATATTTGAGATGTAATGTAATAGTAATAGCCTAATTCTCTATAACTCTAAACCTAAAAGGATCATCAGTGTGAATTATTTACGTAACTCAATATTATGTAATTTTTAAGGATGGGTCATTTTAGTTAGTATCAAAAGTCGATTTAGATAACATTAAAGGTTAGGGTGCTCTTTATGCAATAGTGACATAGGTATAATAGTTAGAACATTAGAAAGAGTCGTAGATATTTAAGATAAATTCAATGGGTTTAAGATAACATGAATAAGTATATCATAGAGTTTTCCCTCCTCATAAGATATTGTATGTTTATTTTACTAATATACTCACACTGAAATTTTTGGTTTTAGTAAATGGATGGATCTAGAAGGAACCAACGTAACAATAGATGTGAAGGAAATATTTGGTGGGTTTTTTAATATGAAACCGAATGAAATGGGAGCTAAAATTATAAATGATGTGGTTAAAATATGTTACAATTATTTTGAGTAATTTATCTCATTTTTAGTAATGTTGTAAAATTATATAGTTTTTAAAAAGGGACAACACATAGACCGGGTGATAACCCATCTTCTCAGACAAAGCTGCTGGAATTCAACCCACAACCAAAGTGTGATTGGGACTAAATACCTACCACTCGACTATGTGAAGTACTTGGTTATTTGACTAATTATTTTTATTTAAATGATTTTATGGATCGTGAATAAGTTGATTTGGGATCATATGTTTTAACAAATGGATATAATTAATATAGGAAAATGATTTGGTGATTAAGTGATACTGGTTATTTTGGAAGACATTCTCACTTTTGGGAACACTATATGCTTAAAAAATAAAATACTATGGGATCTCATTTGTCGAGTAATGGTTGAAATTTAATTTTTTAATAATCTATGTTTTCATTGTGGACATATGGTGATTTGGGTAATTTATATAAATTATTAACCTATCATAGAGAATATTTGATTAGGTTAATTACACTTCAGTATGAGACTTTAAGAATAGTCGATGTTATTTGGAGATAAATGTTAAGATTTGTTATGGAAGACTATGTGATTAAATCCTTATATGTTTTGGGTTTCAATATTAGTTTGGATTATATTAAATAATTTGACAAAAAATTTTTTTTGAATGGTCTTTATTTAATATTGGGTATTGTTTATTGAATTTTAGAGAATAAGAGTAGTATTTCTTTTTATGAATTATTATCCTTTTGGGAGATTTTATGATATTATACTAAATGTTTTGGTTTTGGATGATGTATAAATAAATGGGAAATATATAGTTCACCTTTTCTGTATCGTACTATTATCTAGAAGTTAATTCTGGCACTTCAGGTGTGACCAGTCATCTTGAATACCCATAATTTGGAGAAAAGATGATTTTTTGGTAGAAACATATTAAAGGATGAAACTCTACTTGAAAAGAATGTTTATTTCCTTATTTTCTTATTCAATCACATAAATAATTTCTTCAAATTTATGAAAAGTAACTTAAAACAAAAAAAATTGTATGTTTACTTTTCCTACAGGGGAATCAAAGAGCTTTTACCCTACCACAAGTTTATGGTTTTCTGGGAGTTACCTACCTCCAGATCATGTTTGCTATCACTCTCTATTAGAACATGACAATTATTTTTTCCACCATATCCATGTTTTCATGAAATTATACTATGGTTTATCTTAGGTGACCTTTTTTACTTATCTTTCTCTCTTTTAAAGTTATTGTTTTATTTACTCATTTTTTGATGTGGGACATTCAATGATGTTTCTAAGCCCAATTTTAAAATTGTGAGAGTGAAATTTCCAAAAAAGGAGAAGGATGTAACATACCAGGTAAATAAAGAATATAAGATATTAATATTTATTTATATTCATGAAATAATTATTAACATTACTTTAAAAAAAATTTGTTTGATTGTATACTCAATACGCAACAATAGGTTTCTTTGAAATCTTATATTAACACAATGTTGAGTTATACAGAAAAATAATAATATAATATTATAATCTTAATTAGTAGTTAATGAATAGATGTTGTATTAGCAAGAATGAACATAACTCACTACAATATTATTACACATGTTTGTTAAATGATTTTATATTTATCCAATAAAACCTAGAGTCTTAAAATTTTAATGAATCCAATTTTAAGCATAAATACTCTAATATACCTTAAAAGTTAGATTTATTAACTTTTGATGGAGAAAAGTTTTTACATTTAGTTTTTAAAACATTTATACATTATATATGAAAAAATAAATTTCTTCTTTTGAACCAGGACATCAAAATTTACTTTGGATGAAATTTTTTTATTTTTCTGATAAAGTTCATTTTTTAATGAATAGTGAAAATTTCTGCATTTTAATTCAAAGCTTCTTTTTAATATAATTTATTTATATATTAAGATTGTTATTTTTGTAGATTTAAAGATTAATTGTATTATATTTTTACCATTTAAGACAATTATGGTCATTGGAAGTAATTTCACTTTGAAATTGGATATAAACCAGTGTCAAACTTTTGATAAATATTATATCTTAAAAAAATTCCTTTTGGTTTTGAAAATAGAAAATAATTAGAAATTAATTCATGAATCATATATGTTTTTAATTTGGTAAAATATACCTCATTTTGGAATTAGAAATATTAAAATTATCATTGAGTTAGTTTTTTGGAATTTTTCTGAAAATGTTCAATTTTTGATGAATAGTCGAAAAACACTGCATAGTATTTAAAAGCAGACTTTTTCATTTAAATGAAATTTTACCGCTTTTGTGAATTTAATTTAAAAAATATGACATACATGGTTTTCATCAGTAAGTAAAATGTGGTTCAATAGGACGAAAATAATTTTGGGTGAATAGTAACTTTGGATTTTTATTTATCACGTTTAATGGTATATATGGAAATTAAGGGGAAAAACAATATTATCAAAATTTAATCTTACCTTAACACATATCCTAACCTTATTGGATGAGTAATGTCTGACAAGTCGATCCTTGGGTGAGACCTTTGGCCTTCGAAAGACAATTGGGTAAGATAATGACATTAATTATTTTTTTAATGTAAAAATAAAAATAGCATAATCATGAATCTATTTAATAAAACAATTATCATATGGTTTTATATAAGTGATCACTTTAACGATAAATATTATTTGAAAATATGAAAATAATTTATACATCATGTTATTTTATTTATTATTTTTAAACATTAAATAAATAAATTTAATTATGATACAATAGTAATGCAGTAATTGCTTCATTAATAAAGGATTAAAATAAATAACATTATAAATACTAAATTAAATTTATTTTTAACCCTTTAACGCCATCCATGAATTTTATATATCAAGATAACTGGTTATCTTGGAATTAAGAATGTTTTTTCTGAAAGTATCAAGTTGATTTGGATATTTTAATATGTCATGTTATGAATAGTGTTAAAATTGACATAAAATTGTTTTTAAATAAATAAATATTTTATTAAATGATTAAATGGTCCTAAAAATAAAAAATTGGTATAAATTACATATATGTTGTTAGAAATGAAATTAATGATCCATTTGGGGTCTCCTGTAATTTTATAGTAAATATATTAACCATATAGTATTACTATACAAGAGGACTTGGTAAAAATTCAATAAGATAACAAATAATTAAATAAGAAAGATAAAGATTGAAAAATATCCAAACCTTTACAATTATTATTGTATGATTTTATTTTGACTTATATGCACATTAAATTTAAATTAAATAATTATTCGACCTTTTGAAACTAAACATCATTTTATAATAAAATAATATTTTCAAACATTCCTAAAGATCCCCTCCTCTTCTTTATAAAAGGATATCAACTATAAACCATTACTCACACCTCTCAAGCCCCTTTTAATTTCCAGCATCTACCCAAATAAGCTCCCAATATCCCTATATTGCTTCTTTGATACTTACCTTAGGAATAAGCCACTTCAAGGAAGCCTTTTGGTGCAAACCAAAGGTAGTTACCCAATTTAAAGGTAACGTCATCTCTGCTGTTATTCTCTTTTATTTTCCTTCTCTGAATCCCTAAACTCTTTTTATTCCATGCTTTTATAAAAAAACCATTATCTTCAATAAACTTGTTTTTTTTTATGAGAATGATTTAAACTACACTTACACACACCTCTATCTAATGGATACGAACATACTATTTATGTGGATGGCGATCTACTGCCTCACGAATCAATGATTGTTCAATTATCTCCTATAGCCTATCATGGTGTCCATTATTATGTAACTATAATTATATGTTATATATATTATATTTATATTTTCTCTATTCTAATATATTCATTTATTTATATCCTTCCTTTAATTTGAGGAAGTGTAGACTACCGCCCCGTCAATGTGATATGAGTCATTCATACCATACACGGAACATATAAATTATGTTGTTAATGAACTTCTTTAACATGTATAAAATGTGATATTATACTGGAATTATCATATACCTATGTAACATTATGTTTTCATTCTATTAAATATGAAAAAGAAATGAAAGTAGTGATCATGCGTACATATGGATTACCGTCTCCATGAACAGTGCATTTCATTTCATCTATCCAAATACTATGGACTATTATAAATACATATATACTAGATATATATTATATCTAAATCATTAATATAATTCTCTAAATAATATAATTTTAACCACATGGGCAATTTATAATTATAACTAGTTCATTTTTTACTCAAATTCTGAATATCGAAAAAATTTCCAAAATGAACTCAAATAATTAATTAATTTTTATAAAAAGGTAATAAGTTATATAAATTGAATAGTAACCTTGATAAATTTTCTTAATCAAGTATAAATTAACTTTATTTTATTATTCAGTATGAACAAGTAACATACAGGACAAGTTGGGCTTGAGGTAAGGGGTATTAATCTCACATTTGATTCCAGTGAGATTCGTGCTATATTTTCCATTATTTGATTTGTGTGGTGTATGTAATAACCATGATAGTATTCCCTTTGTAATATAATTTAATTTATGGTTATTTATATCTTCATTCTATTATTCATATGTCATGTGGTGTATGTTTCCTATTTTATCAAATCGGTAAGGGAACCTTTCACCATCCTATTTTTTTCAAGGACTTATATTATTGTATGAATTTTTAAATTTCCATTTTCTTATGTAAGGATATGTTATTATATATCCTTATTTTTGTAAATTTTATTTCATTGTTATTAGAGACCATTTTCTCCCTCATCAAATAATTTTCTTTATTTTAAAGTGACAACGTTAGGCTGTTGAATTTCTATAAGAGGACTTCTTAACCCAATTTCAATTCTTTGGGTTAAACTCAATCTTCATTATTATGTCGTTCTATGGATATGTTTGAATGACCTCTGATTTTTTAAACTAAATATCCTCTTATATTGGTTATATTCTTAATTTTCATACATAATTATGTCATTTATTTTCCTTAATCTAATGAAATGATCTTTTTAAAGGACTTTGTCTCAATTTACATTCCATTAATAATTTTTTGTTGTTATAAAACAATTCACTTTTATATGGTTTATATACTACGCTTTTACATATTATATCATGAATCTTCTTATTATCATTAAATTATAAGCTTTGATTAATGTTATTCATCCATTATTTGTATTCCAGCGTCTCTCATTTGGTTAAGAAATCATTACTTAAAATATTGTTGTAAAAGTTTTAATGATTTATTCTTCAAAATATTTCTCATTAATTTACATGTTTTAAAAATGGATTTAAAGATTTATTTATATAGAAATTACTGTTTTAAAATTTAAATTTAATTCAAAATTTTCAAAGTGTTATGGGATAATTTGATTTAAAAATATATTTATTAAATGTTTAAACGGTATTGGAAATGGATTAGATATGTCAATATATTGAAATATTATTGGAATGTGGAAAAGTTATCTTTCCTTTTTGCTTGTTTTTTGTGTTATGATTATGTTATGGTTCATGCGTATGGTTTAAGTATATGGGTTGCTTCGTGATAAACTTTGGGTGGGTGAGCTCGAGATAGCTCTCTAATTATTTCGGTAACGTGATGTAGGTAAATGTTAATGTTTATATTATGTGATTTAGGGAATATACTGTGATGGGTACTCCAAATGTAACTCTCGGTACACCTGTGAATGCTAAAATGTATGTATGTTATTTATGCTGTAATTTTCCATTATGATTTATAATTTCTGTGTATTATTCATAAATATTATCATTTCATGAAGAATTTTATTATTGAAAAGTATGGTTTCATTGATTTGTATTTATTAATGGGATAATGTTTTCTTTTCCTATTTTATTACCCTTATTGAGCGTTTTATGCTCATCGAATTTTTTTGAAATGTTTTTCACAGGTTATAAGGAAGGGTAAGAGAAATAAAGTTTTCAAGAAGAACTATATCAAGAAATGAACTCTTTTTTTATTTAAGGAGTTTGATTTTTGTCAAAAAAATGGATAGAATAGAAGAGCCTACTTTATTTTTTTGAGATGTAATTTAATAGTTTTGGCCTAATTATCTAAAACTATAAACCAGAAAAGATCCTCAATGTGAATTCTTGACTTAAACTCAAGATTATATAATGTTTAAGGTCGGGGCCTTATAATGAAAATTAATTAATTGTTTCAAATTGTTTTTGGAATCTTCTATTTTATTATAATTCATGACATAAAATTCTATAACTTCACCAAGGTAAAGAAAAAATTGTTACATATTTTTAATATCTTAGTGAATTCAAGGGTGATTGATCTGGGGGAATAATTCTACTTAATATAAGAATAATAATTCACAATGAATTATTTTCTAATAATTTTAACACAGTGTATTTGTTGGTTGAAAATATTTTGGGAATTATATGTTTATATATAGATAAATATTGGAGGATTTGTGTTTTTAATTGATTTAAAACACATTCTTTTTCTATTAAATAACATAAGTTCTATAGGGAAACTCGATGAGGTAGGCTATGTGACAAGATTTACATATGGAGTTTATAAGGTGACTTGAGGATCCACAGTGGTTGAACAAGGAGTTAATTGATGGGACCCTATATATGAAAAAAATGATCATATAGACTGGTAATTTATGATGTTTTAACACTATATAGATAATATTTTTTTGGCCTTTTGACCTTGAAATCCTAGTGAACATAATGTGATTTTTCTAATGTAAAAGTCATACTGAAGATTAATCACGCTTTAATCAAAATTTGTGAGAGTTGTGTTCTATGAAATGATAGATGGGCTTCATTGAACATGAATATATAGAAGACTGAATTTCATGGTTTATAACTTGTTCACCTAGATATTTGTGGACCTTACCATGTACGTTCTCATAGAGGGTCACTTTACATTATAATATTTATTTATTATTACTTTTAAAAAGTTTTTTTTTACATCCTAATTTATATATCTAATGTTTTTTTGTAATTCCTTATATATAAGGCCATGGGAAATATGAAAATATATAATAAGTTTAATTTATTGAGTTCTAATAATGGTTGTGAATATTATGGATAAAACTTTAAAACATTAACTAATGTAATGTTGTTCTTCAGAAGAGAACTACACCCATTTCACCATAAAAGAATACTATGGAATAAAAGATGACTACTAAATTTATAGAAAAACAATGGATTTTTCATATACACTATGGAATTGTAAAGTCTATTTGGGTAGAAGTAGTGAAGAAATAATCATTCAAGTTTAATTAATTTCAATATACTCATATATGGCATTAAATTATTGAAAATTAATTGTTTAGAAAAAAAGCATTAAATTGGACACAAATTTTTTGATTTCATAAATATATTCTTATGGCTTCTATGAATAGATATTAGATTGGGGAAGAGTATAATGAATACTTCACTTTAAGACATGGTGAAATAAATTTTTGATTCCCCATAGGGATAGATGAGACGTGACTTAACATTAAGAGTTAGGATATACTCTTTAATGAGTATGTTAAAGTGATTAATTGGGGCATGGATAAGAATAATCTTATGATAAAGGGGTCAACTAAAAATACAAATTAACCTATTTGAGAATACTATATAATAAAAATGTAAAATGACTTCTAAGGAATGAACTAAAATTATGGATAACTTACTAGGGAAATATATTCAAAAAATCAAGATGGCTTCTGAAGCACTGAAAGGACAACTGGAAGTCCGGGGTTGGGATGATTTTTTTTTTGGAAATTACAAAAATAATAAACACAATCCTAGAAGATGAATAAAACTTCCAAAAATAATTTTCCATTGTATCTGATATAAAATCCATCATTCTTATGTATATTAGTGAAAACCCAAACCTAGATGAGGTGAAAACACTCAATGAAATTAAATAGTGGTAGTTAAGGATGAATGGTTACATTTTTTAATCAAATAAAAATTAATAAAGTAATTTGACAGAGTTACTATTGGTTAAGAATGTGTTGGAGAATAAGTTGGGGTTTTATTGGTAGAAATGATATTATGTATTATGAAGCCACCATGAAATGTTGGTGGTGATGGGATTTCAATAGCTGGAATGAATTATCCTCTTTGAAATCTTCACACAAATATTTATACAAGAAACTATTTTTGTTTTTCTAATAATGGAGTCATATAATGTATTTTACATCGAATTGATGGATGTAAATATGATCTTACATTATGGTGTGTTGGAGGATGACCTTTAAATAAAGTATCCAATAAATTTTTAGGATTATGGGAACCATTTATTTATTTATATGTGAATAAAAAGAATATATGGAATGATGTATGATACAATGGAGTGGAATTAGAAATTTGATTCTTTTATAGAAGATGAAGTATTCATTCAGAGAAACATGGACCATTATTGAAGCACGAGGTCATGGAATTCGGGATATTTCATCATTATTCTAATGCACATGTATAAAAGTTTCATGTTCAACTAGATAATAAAAGGACTCATGATGTAATGTAGTATTTGTTTCCAAATGGATCTTGTAGGAATATCTCATATCGGATTAGTTGATAAGGTGTATAAAGATCGAAACAGGTATGAATAAAGAGACTATATGTTTGTCTCATAAGGAAAACATATGGAAGGCCATCCATATAATAAATATGATCAGATGAAAATCTTTATTGAATCCATTTGTTTGATATTGGATGTAGCCTAAGGGGAATGTAGATGAAACAAAAGGTGATATCATGGAGATAAACAATGTTCTATTTAGAAAAGCATTTGGAATTCTGTGATATGTACTTTAAAATACAATTCTTTTATTGTTGGATTTTTATAATGAATCATGAAAAATCTTAGAAGGGAACACTAAGAGGATTTCAAATAGTCAATCCATTAATAATATGTATTATAATGTAAAATTGTGTTTTCTATAATGGTTAATCCATTATGAGGTTGTGGTGATATCTAATTCACTATGGATTTAGACACTGAAAAGATAACCACGTTGTTTTTTCCTATAGATTAATGATTCATAGTTGGATGTCGTGAATTGAACTCGGTGTTACACTGAGTACAACAAAACTACACTATTTTTCTATTATAGATGCATGTACGAAGAAGGGTCGGATGATTGTATTTATAAATGAAATTAGTTTCTTTTTGTGCTAATCCATGTGTGACTCATTCGGCATTAAATGTTGTGTTCCAAAAACATTTTAATAATATTGACCAAAAAACAAATTTTCCAAGAACATTCTAGAGGATGAGGATCCAGATCTATAAAAGATATCTTGATATGAAAATCAAGTAGTCTATTTTATAAAAATGAAAATATAAGGAAATTTAATTACCCATTTCTCCTCATATATATATATGGGTAAATTAAATGAAAATGATGAAAACTATTAAATATTAATGTGTAATTGGAATTCATATGTTCCAAATTATTTGGGAGTTGGAAAGGGTTCCTTGAAATAATATTATATTTGTAGATTACTAAGATTTGAAGTCTTGTTTATACTACTATTATAAAATGGTCAGATGATAGAAAATAGAATAATGTAGTGTATAATAGACCTTTACACTGATAATGGTTCTCTACAGAATATGATGAAGTGTTTTGATAATGAAATCATCCAAAAAATATTTTATTGGTTTTTTCCTAAACAATAATGAAAAAGATATATTGAGGTAAAATTTAACATAATAATTTTACATATATAACAAGTTACATTTCCCTGGTGTATATAAGATCATCAATAACAATTTATAATATAGGGTTCTATATCAAATAATGAGGCTATTGGAACTAGAATTATTGAAAGGTACTTCTATAAGAGGGATGTGGGGAACTCATGTATATGAATTTGATTAATGATTCAAATTTGACACTTATATGGGAGTTATTTGGAGGTTCATTTCTATAAAAACCATAA
This sequence comes from Viscum album, assembly GCA_963277665.1. NCBI lineage: Eukaryota > Viridiplantae > Streptophyta > Magnoliopsida > Santalales > Viscaceae > Viscum > Viscum album. Next base: position 348,427,578 of record OY728141.1, read on the forward strand.
ATTACTGGTTTTATGGGTTGAAGTTGTATTCCCTAAAAAATTTTGTTATAATAAATAAGAATTAATGTTTCTCACATTGATATAAGAAGCATTTTAGGCACCAAATATTTTTTCCACTCCATTATCAATTTTTTATTTATTTTTATGATATATGATTTTTCTTAAATTTGTTTGAGGACCAAAAATTTTTTCGAGAGGAGGTTTCCCATATTCTTATCTTCTAGAACATGTGGTTTATGTATTCTATCCAAATGATCTATTTTTAAACTATGTATCATCCTTTTTTTGATGTTCGATAATGAGATAATGGATATGGATTTTCAATAATGTAAGTGTGTTAAATTTCACCTCATGTATCACCAAAATAAAATCATTAGTTTTTAATGAATCTAATTCCAATATTTTCATATAAATAATAAAAAATCATAATTTTAAAAAGTTATCATTATGAAATAGTTAATGAAGAAATATATAAATTGATAGTAATTTTTAATAAGGATTTAAATGAATCAATGAGTTCATATTTTTTTCAAACTAAATAAATGATTTAGTGTGAATATTTTTCATCAAGTGGATGCCTCCATAGTTAAAGATTACTTTAAACCTATTCTCCTCCTCAATTCATATAAAATAGGAATACATGGAGGGTTTTAGTTTAAAAAAATATTTTCAATAAATATTATTTATTTTTATACTCTCTCCGCTAATACTATAAATTTTAAATTGAAATTTAAAATATTTATTTTTATCCCCAAAGAAAACATAGCATTATTGTGTCAATGAATAAGGGTATTATTAATTTTGACACATAGTTCAATTGGAAACTACTATTTTACCCTTTATAATCAGTGCCTAATATTTTCCTTTAAATATTCCCATGACAAGAAACAAAAAATTAGAAAGTGAATTTTTTATTAAGTTGACAACTATTAATTTTAATAAAACTAAAATAGGTTTATATTAGATCCTTAAGAGTTATATTTATGAGTTACTCTACAAGGGGGACTTAGGGTAATAAATATTATTCCATTAAAACATCTCATAATCAACATAACAGGCAATTCCTTAAATTGTGTTGATCAAATAATTATGAATGTTATAAATAATATTTCACTGAATCTATAATGTACGTAATATTTGTCTAATATTTTAATTAATATTTTTTTCCAATGATTACATAAATCATACATTAACTTATTCCCTACTAGGAATATGTAATGTGTACTAATAAGACAAAATAATTTACTTCATCTACCCACACCAGGACACATCCAAGGATAATACAATGTCAATGTAATGATATACCAAAATATACTAAATCAATTTCAATGGTGTATTTATTGATGTTCACTCCAATATATAGGCCACTCCATTAACAAGAGCTTATGGGTTGTTCATTGCCCTTATGGGTCAATCAATAGTGTATCCCTAAATTTTCATTTCTCATGAAATAGAAAAAAGGATATAAAATCCAATATATGGATATAATAATATCACTATTTTTTATTTCCTCAAATTTAGATGGATTCTCTGTAATTTTATTATAATTCACCTCATTTATCTATAAATTGAGAACATAACCCTGATGATAGCTCCACCTTTCAAACCAATATCATCAATAAAATTCCATTGAATAAATCCTTCTACTTATTTGTTAATATCAATGAATGATTGTGAATAATACCTTCTTTGTTTACTAGACATTTATTTCAAATATTTCAATATTAACTAAAAATTATTTATTTACTTTTTACTATGTGAAAATTGACATTATGGAATCTATGTATAATGATTTTGGATATCTTTATATCTTCAATGCATCAATTATCTATCTCCAGAAAATTTATCATCTTTCCATTCAATGAAGTATCTTATTAAATTATTTATTATTTATAAATTCATCTAACTATTTCATAAAATTCATGACAAAGTCACCCATTAAAATTTTTATATTCCAAATTTCATATGGGATTTCAAATACAAATAAAAGTTATTACACAATAAAATTATAGTAAAATAAATAATAGTTTGATGTAAAGCCTTCTATTTTTTAAAAATAATGGATATGAATGATTGCAAATTTTAAAATCAAATCATGTAAAAAATTATAAATATTATAGATTTCATTCGCTATAACATGTTATAATTCATCACAATACATCTTGAATTTCATGTCCAATATTAAAAATGTTACAAATTTTCCATAATGAAAAGATTATAATAGTTTCTTAAAAATTTTATATTATAAATAAATAATTTTGTTATAATTTATTATAATAGAATAATTTTATCTTTTAAAACATTATAAAACAAAAAAAACCTTCCAGACCTTCTATTAATAATGTTGGACAATTTATAGAAAATTATTTTTTGGCACACAAAAAAATATTATGATGTATTACAAGGTGAGTAATTTCACGATTTATATTACACATATAAAAACATATCCATCTCCCTACGAGATTTTCCAACACTATTATCCTGTAAACTCCTTTATTGAATAAGATACATTCAAAACCTTTAATCTGTTAATTTCTTAACTATTATACCTATAATATCACTAATATATTAAAATGAATACCTTTACATTATTAATGTAATTAAACATGAAGTAAATGAGAATAAAATTTTAATAACAAACCCAAAACTATGTATTTAAAATTTCTTATTAAATGAAAAAAACAGTCTATATTTTTATTTTCAAGAAATACTATAGTGAATCCTCATTTAATACAAATTAAATTATAATTAAAATCTATATTATGTATTGTTATTTATTAAACATATTTAAAATAAAATCCAAAGAAAACCATTATTTGGAATAAAAGATATTAATCCTCAAAAAATATTTTACTTACGTGAGAAGTGTTCCATCATTGACCTATCATGTTAATATTATCGAATCCCTATAATCATGATTTAGTATAATTAAAAATATATTATACTTTAGATAATTTATTATGTATCCAAAAATATTAGTTTTTCGTTGAAAGTCACACACGTATGATCAAATTCCTTAATTAATCAAAATATCATTTCTTCAATCAAGAATTTTTATGTAAGTGATCTCACGAATTAAAAAAGATATATTATAAATTTTAATACCATCATTTCACTCAATTTAGGAAATAAATAAATAGGTTGAAAACATCAAATCAATAAATTTCACTCATGGACCATCATTTAGATTATTTAATTATAAAATTAAGATTGTACTATGGAATTCCAACTATAATATCTGAAACACATTGAATATATCATTAATGAATAACTATTAAACACTAATTATGAGATTCATATCTAGATTTAATTTAAAAAATCAGTACATAAATATTGCAAAACATTATTATATATTTTTTAAACATATTTTCATCATCATACGAGAGAGGAAATAACTTGAAAATCTAAAAAATAACTCCCTATATACTCAATAATTAAATAATCATGGGATTATTTTATCCTGCATAACCTTATGTATCCATATATAATGAAAATACAATATATTTATTCAAAAAATAAAATGGGGAAATCCTTTTATGTTATACCTTTTCATATCAAGATGACCATCTTTCCGAGATTAATTAAAATACATTCTCGTGAATTTTTAATTTTTTATATCTCACATTATATATTCCTGTTATATTTTATCTACCACTAAATCCTAAACAAATGAAAAATAGTTATTAATATTCAAAATATCGATCAAAAGGATAAATCAATTTTCATAAGTTCAAAGGTGTTTATTCACTATTTACAACTAATTTAACATTAATTTTCATTTTAAAATACATCTTGAGTTTTGAAATAATTTTAATAGAATCCAATGCCTTATCAATTTCCTTAAGAATCATATTTTCTCTATATCCCTATAGGAAATATTTCTATCCATGGGACTTCAAATCATCAATGATTTATAGAGTCAGCACTTATTATTATTTTCCATTGCATATAATATTTTTAGTTGACTTATCCCAACAATACTTATTCTCTTTCTCAATATGTGCATTTCCTTGAGATTATAACTTATAATGGGATTTGTTTTATTAATCAAAATTTGAACATATTTCACTTTCCTAAATTTTTTTTCCTTCCATCATGAAATCCATTCATTTATAATGAAAATTAAAATTACACCATATGCCTTTTTGAGCAGTATAATGGACCACATCTAGACCATGACATATATTCCTTAATTGAATTGATTTTTAGTTAGATGTATGTGAATTTTTCTATTTATTGAAATATTAGATTATTTGGAAGATATTCATTAATGAATACATTTTCTATAACAACTATAACTTCATTAATATTTAATCAAGAGTAAAAACTTACTCTTCATAAAATAGTACAATGTGACAATGAATATTAATGATTGAAAACAAATCCAACACCTTATAGAAACAATTTTTTCTTCGATGCTACTATTGTTTAATTATATATAAAAAATTAACTTTCTTAATTGAATCCAATTGTGTTATGTTTAACATTTTGTAGAGTATTAAAGGTATTTGAATCATATTTTTATAATTGTTTATAAAGTTACATGACAACATTATATCTGGTATATGTGTTATTAAAAAAGAAATTTTTTTTAACACCCTAAAAAGTAAGACATTAACTGATGTCCTAGGATAGTATAACTCATGGAATCAATTATTACTCCTCATATGCTAGAAAAATTTAATAGGCAGGGAGGGTCTATACGTGGAATTATTTTGAGGCTATACCCTCAGGATAAACTCCAACATTATTTAAATAAAAGAAGTACCATATACATCTCATCAATGTGAAATCAATATTAATTAAATATAATGACACAAATCATGTAATATCATAGGTATTCCATTTAAAAATTTTAATGAATATGCACATTTAATGTCTAGTAAATTAATCCCCAAAATTTAAACCAAATAAATAAATAAATAAATCTGCAACACAGAAGTCATGAGCTCCTTCCTAGCTTCAAGTACCAAAATCAAGTCCTTTCCATAACATCATTAATCATCTATATGGTTATTTAAATTATCCTTTACTATATCGAATAATCTTGGTTTAGTTCCAAACAATGGACACAATAGTTTTTTGTGAAAAAATAAATTGGAAACCACCAATGGTGTTTAATTTAAATCTCATCACTTCCTGTATAGAATAATATCATTAAAAATATAATTCGATAGTAAGAGTAACAATTATAAAATATAAAAATAATATGATCCATGTTGATCCTTAGGTATCAATGTGATAATCTATACTGAAACCAACTTCTATGTAACATTCCTTTCTCATAACATGGAGGATGTGTTTGGTCCTAATCCGGTTCCAACGTATGTCCCCGAGGAAATCAAAAATATATAACTTCAAGGAATTCACATGGATAGTCTATTTTTTTCCTTTATAATACTTCCTAAGAAGATAAATTAGTTAATAAATATCATAATGGATAACCCTTTATATTTATAGGAACAAATCAGTTGTATTACAAGGCTCACGCATAACGTATTCTGGACAATTATAAGTGGATCCAAATTAAGTAAGCTCATCCCAAAACATTCAAGTAGGATATAAATAGATAATCCCTGAAATTAATCTATAGAGCTATAGATGTGTAAAAGTTTCCTAAATATAAGGGGGGACTACACCACAAATGTTTTGGAATTTAATATGTATAAAAACCACTTTCTAGATAAAGTAGTTCTATTGAATTGGACCCATTTAATCCAAATATGTCTTAACACTATGACTCTCACACAGAGCCGATACTAGAATCCTATTTTTGTTATATGAATTCCATGACACTAAAAATAATGAAGATTCCAATGGAATCCCTATAAGGCCTTGAATACTCATAACTATTTCAATGAAATTAGATTATTTCATTTTTTTCACAATTCTAATGAAAAACAGTTATTGACATTAATCCATGTTCACAATTGTTGATTCATTCATATTCCCATTTTATAAATCTAATTCCAAAATTTTGAATGGAGATTAAAGGTCCATGAAAACTTCCTTCCACCAATATTAAATCACTAGATTACTCTGTGAATCCCAAAGCTACCCTACTAGTTTACTAAAATGTAAGGCATAAAGAAAATATATTTCTTTAATAGCTACAACAAGATTCAACACATGGAAACAAGAATTCAAAATTAAAAATATTCTTATAAGAAATAAAAAGGAAAATAAATAAATTAAGACTAATTATAGGCCTAGATTCCAATGATTTGATGTGTCTATAAAATCCATTGACTCAATACACAGTGACACTGAATGTCTATGAAGCACACTAAATCCCTCTACCACCTAAAAACATTAGGGCTTGAAGATGATTATATGTACATTATTTCTACATACTAGTAGATATTTACATCCTATTATAATAAAACTTCCACTCTTTATCATCTCCTGCAAAAGACACATCCCAACCATCACTATCTCACCTATATTAATCCAACATAAGGCTGAAAGGGAATGGGATCCTAGATAAATGATCATAATGCCCCATCAAAATTATTATATGATAATAATAACTATAGGTGTATTCCTTTATTTAGAAATGGTTTTCATAAGAACCATGAAAATATTGGTTACACACCCTCAACATCTACTCCAATAGTCAAAAAGTTATGTTTATACACTTTATCAATCAATGGGTGGTAGGATATAGTTGAATCATATGACTGGACTATATTTTCTACAAACCCTTCCAAAAAAAAGGACGTAAATTAGGTTTCCCTTATATAAATGATTATTTTTGGAATATCATGTAGCTATAAAATATCTCGAATATATGAACATCCATTATAATGCACTATAATAGTCTCTTTAATTTCTTAGAAATGGGAAACCATCATCACCTTTTCAATGATGATTCATACCAAATATTTACCATGGTCCATCTTTGGTAAAACTATAACAAAATATATGGATAAATTGTCCCACTTTAACTATGTAATTTTAATGTTCCATGGGAGATAAGTACTCTATGGATTCTCACCCTTAACCTACTGATAGGCAGAGCACCATGTAATGAAAAATATTATCTACTTCTTTATTCATTATCACCAATATTGATAACCAAGATAAAAATATATAATTTTTATCCTTGGAGTTGCACCCAGCATGATGTATGAGTTTCACTTATAAACTCTAATCACATGTTAGTTGGAATATACACATACCCATGAATATAGAAAATATAATCCTTATCTATACTCCATGGTGGTGGTATCTCCCCCCCCCCCCAATAAATATATCAATGAGGTCTAGGACCTATGGATATGAAATATGAATTCTCTTTGTCAAAAATATAAGTAAAGGAATCATGAATAAAGATAACAAAACCAATTGATACTTGTACTTTGGAAATTCAAATACATTTCATAAAAAGTGGCATCTCTTTCGAACAACTAGTAAAATCCATAAAACATTTTTCTTCTTCTTATAACATATATCATTAAAATCTATATTTATATTTCTTGGTTTATATACCATCTTGAATTTGAATAACATTAAGTAGTTGAAAATCCTTTTCTAATGAATGTTATAGTCCCATTGAGTAAAAATGAACCTCAAACCCTTATGATTTGAATAGGCCATGAACCTCTCTCCCATATGATATTTCCTCCAGTACTCTAATTAATCTACTATAAATGCTAACTCATGATCCTGTAAAGGGAAATTGTTTTCATGAAACATCAAATCCTAAGAAAAAAATACATCAAATCAATCCCCATAAGTTAAAATAGAACCTAGTAGAACACATAATGAATGGTAGTATATAATATACTCCCTTCATGGATCTGGAAAGATCATGAAAGTAGTTGAGGTAAATCTAACTTTAATTTCATATAAAGAATTCGTGCATGGTTCTTACAAAATGAATAGTACAACATTATTGGTTATCCTGGTCAATGGTGATACAAAATGGAAAAATTCATGTATAATACTTTAGTAATAATATTTCAATACATTGAAACAATAAAAATAATATCATTATTAGTGTACTCCCAAGAATCTAAATAGAATACTCTATTGGTGTTGACTGGCACACCTACTATGGAAATGATATTCCCCTTAATGTGTACCCGGTTGATCTAAAAATAAAACATTATGTTTAGAAAAACTATATTCTCTTGTAGTGTTACAAATTAATCTCAATGTTTAATGGATTCTCTATCCTCAAATAGTAATACATAAAGATATTAGGAAAAAATATAACATAATTGAATCATGGTACGAATGAAAGAATCTATTAATTGAGGGTATGAAATCTATTAGTTCATCATTCTGGTCGAACGACATCACTAGATACAGATAGTGGTCATACATACTTTGTAAAAATGTACATGGTATATCATAGGTTATCATCATATTTTAGTGATATCGTAACCAATGATTGATCTTAAAGAATATCTAAGAACCCCTAATCTAGAAAACAATATCATTGATTTGTAGTAGTGGATATCAATTCTTAATAGTCCCCTAATTCAGCTATTATAAATCTACACATTGTTGTTTGTTTCCATCATCCTTCATAGTGAAGAGGATATGATATCCCCAAGCGGATTTATTATAGTGGGTAAACCCCATGGCTTAGAGTTCCTCTAAATGTTTCTTCAACTCAGTATGCACTTCCACAACCATGTGATATGGTAGAATAAAAATACGATCAACACCTAGAACAAGATAGATGGTGAACTCAAAATCTTAATCATGTGAAAACCCTCAAATGTCCTTATAAAAATCATAATAAAATGATCCACCATATTAGAGTGAACTAGAAGAATATCTTCTACATCATCCTATATAAGTCTGTCAAAATTGGTAGAAATCCCACTGATCATCATTTGACTCGGACCTGATAGAATAGTATAAAAGATTCACTCTCCCTTGTGGATATTATTGATTCCTTCCAGCGATATTAAAGACAACCATTGATGATAGTAATATATATTATCTCAAAAATAACAAACCAATACATCACAATAATTAGTTCATGCCCAATTATAACTTGAACCAAAAGTCCCATTGGGCTGGACTGAATGTTATTATTTATTAATAACACAAACACCAAGAAAGAAGAAAGAACCCTTCAAGGGGGACGAAAATGATGCAGACCAAGGGAATCCACTCGAACCACGCATAAACACTCAAGAGGAAGGGAATGAGTATTATCATAAATGAAAAGAGAGTCCTCCTGCCTGCCCAAACGCGCAAGTGCATCGGCTACAATGTTGGTCTCCCTCCAACTATGGTGAATTAGTATCCCCTAATCTGTCTCCACCTTACATCTTCTGAAAAATAAGTAATCTCCAAAGGGATCTCACACCTTCCCTTAAAGGCTTTAACAAGGACCTCCGAGTCTGATTCAACCTCCTCCATAAGCCAGCCCCATCTCCTAAAAACCATCAAACCAGAAAGGAGTGCCCGAACCTCCGCCTCCAAAGAATCACATAGACCGTAAAACGCACTAAAAGAAACAAGCACCGAGCCCCAACTGTCATGAAGTAAACCTCCTCCCCTCATCACTCCCTCCATGCAAGACCCGTCAATATTTAATTTCAAACCACGGATAGGGGGATGCCACGCAACCCAAAAACTACCTCTTCCTGGAGGCTTGCATGGGTTCTTGAGAGTGTTTCATAGCGTGACTGAAGCTGTCCCCCTTCACCAGAGAAGCTATCTCCACAATGAGGGAATTATTCTAGATTCGAAGAGCCCAATGGGATATTTTATTACCCAACCTAACCTAATTACGGGTCTCCAATAAAATCCAGAAAACTGCCACCAGTATGATGGTCCAGATCGTTCGTTCCATGGCTCTGTGCTCAGTTCCAGAGAACCACACTTACACATACTCCTGGTAACTCCAGCTCACACCAACAGAAGATGGAATGTGATTGAAAGAATACCAGAGCAAGGACGCCCACTTATCTTGAAATAATAGGTGTGTCGTCGTCTCAATATTAGGGTGGTCACAACAGAAGCACCGGGATACCATGCAAACCCCTCTCCTCTGAATATTGTCCTATGTCGGTAATGCTCTATTCTTGAAACTGATCACCTATGATCTAACTTTATAACTCCCTAATGTGATGGAATCATTCATATCATAATCCATAATGGGTATCTATGCACATCAGCCCATAAAATTACAAAATATCTCAACCCATTAATTCCATGAAATGGGTGCACATGAAAGAGTGTGAATCCTCATTCTAAAAAATTATAAAAAGATAAAGTTGAAACCACTAAAATTTTACCTCTCATGGTAATAGGCCTAGCATCCTGAAGTAATAGAGTAGTCTATACATTATATACATACTTATAATTTTTTCCCTACATCATATCTTTACTCATCTATGTTGTACTATCCTACTGGTGTGACTGACTCTCACCCTACATAACCCTTCCACTCCCTCAACATGGGTTACTATTCCAATCCCATCAACCAAATGTCAATATGGTAGTATATCTAGTACCAAATACATAAAATGAATTTGTGGATGTATAATTTGTTTTCTATGACATGATCTTGGAAAACATCTGGAGACATCCTATATTCTTGAAGGATTATTACTCAACTTGAAGCCTTTCACATTTCTAATGTTAGTAAATATACTATATAACTAATGAGATATAAAAACCATTCCTATATATCTATATTGTGCACCAAAAATATAATAAAACCCATCCAAGGGGTGCTTCCTACTACATGATGCTCTACCACCAACATGTGCTTCCCAATCATGGCTATTTTCCTCTCTCAGTATCCTCATAGGATATAAGACTTGTTTTACCATCTTAGAGACTATGGTCAAATTAAATACATTTAAACCCTATATCATTGGTCTTGGATAAAAAACTTTCATAAAAAATATATGAGGGAAAACTTCTTATATGTTTTTTATTAGACATATATTTAACAGAAAACATTATTTTCATTAAACAAGGTCCTATATAACTTTAATTTCTATTATTATCATTTTATAATTTTCTTAATTTTTCAAATTCCATCACTATGGTGTACTTTTATGAATTTTCTAACATATTTTTTAAATGACATCACTTTTTACATTATGCTTATGATGTAATATAACTTCCACAAATTTAAATTTCAGTCAAGAAGTCGAAATTCCATATCATTAATCCTTTAGAAGATAGTGAGATATAGTCCCACAATTATCCTGGGTATGAAAACACTATTTTCTTTAATTAGGAATCTTTAAATAGAAAAAAATCAGCATAAGGAATGTAAAAATAAAAAATAAATGTATGAAACCAAAAATGAAATGAAATTACAAGTAAATAACTATATTCCTAGTATGATTCATGGTACACTCTCTCATTCCATATCTGTCCAAGATTAGACATCCAATATACTCTAAAATCATAATACAATGAATCATTCAATGCATAAATAGGTCAATTAAACAATAAATTCTATAAACAAAAGATATTTTCATGGTAACATGGATTTTCCCTCACCTGTTGTTCAACTACTCTTAGGAACAAAAAATTACCATGTCTTGAAATATCCAATGATCTTATAAGCTTAGAAAAAATAATAAAACCATAGAAATGAATAAATAATACCATTTTATAACCCTTCAACCCATAGTATATAGAATAGTTCCATGGGACAGTTTTCCAGGTTCCCCTAGAAGTGAGTCCCCATTTTCCATAGGCTGCTAATAAGAAGTGAGGGTCCATAGGTAGTTCGGTGAGTAGAATATACTCATAGGTTAGATTCAAAAATAATTGAAAAAAATGGATTCATCATATACATCAAATATCATTGAAATTAAAATGATGAAAAGTTAAATTCACAACATATAAAATATCATAGTAATTCAATAGAGAAAACATGAAGGAATAAAATATTATTAATGTCTAGTACATATGTCCCCAAAACTATGAACAAGTGGAAATCAAAGAATAAATCTAAAACCATGATGTTCTAACAGTAACCCATATCCTAGCTCCCATATCCATTATTGTACATAACATTAAGAATCAACTAATAGTAACTTTCTCATGTCCCACCCTAAATTCCCAAATTAAATATACATATGAAACAATATCCCAGACAAGTTATGAGTACAACATAGTATACGACCACCAATTACATCTAAAGAAAATTCTTTATATGTGTGTAATGAATAATGGTGTGTAAAATGTAATTAAAAAGTAATGAGTTATAGTAATTAAATATGTAAATAAAATGAACCACACAAGACATGGAAACTAAGGAGGTAACACATTCTTTCCCAATAAACATTAGCCTATATAGGTCTCTGAAAATATAGGAGGTTAAATAAACTAATTTGGTTCCAAGTTGCATCATTGATGAAACCACAGTCATATATCCCAAATTAATCTAAAAATATCTTATGATAATTAAATTATAATAACTCATAATAAAATTTATTAGTTATGTATGAACTCAAGGGGACACTCAAGATGTTTAGAGGAAAAACTCAGTTAGAATCCAAGGATCATACACAGGGCAGTCCATAACATTATAAATTGAGCTAAATTGGGGGATCTCATCCCATGAAATTATGTGAGGATATCTGTTAAGAATGTATTCCATTCATCTATTAAATTTTAAAATCATTAATAATACCTAAATCTTAGGGAAGGAAACCCCGATTCATTTCTCGTAATGAATCACTATGACAAAAACGAGTTTATTTATTGCTATGAATTATCAGATCTAGTTAAAATCACAAATATTGGGGGGCATTAATAGTGCTAAAAAATACACTGATAAAGGGGGACTTTTTCAAATTTAATAAAAAATCAAACATAAAGTGTTCCCTTTATTAGTTCTACTAAAGAAGAGTTGATAAAGGTATCCCTTTATTAATTCAAGTAAAAAAGTGTTGATATGGGGCTTTATCGACTGTTTTCTACTAGTGCTAATAATGTCCCCCCTTTACCAATTCTTTTTTCTCCTGAACTGATAAAGGTAATAACTCCTAGAATAATTATATTTCATTTTAAATATTATATATTTTTATATTTATTTATATAATTATATAAATATAATAATATATAATTATATTTATATTTATATAAATATAATATATATTTTTGAATATCATTATGTTAAGAAATTAAAACACTTTTACGCTAAATATATAATATATTTTGTAAAAATGTATGATAATTAAATTTTAAAATATTATTAATTAATAATGTTCTAATTATTATCCACTAATATTTATTTAATAACTATTGGATAAAATAGAAATTATCCATTTTATTTACTTCTTAAGAAGTCATTAATTTGTACATATATACATACAGAATTAATTTTTATATATAAAATTTTGTCTGTCAATTTACATATATATATATGAATATTTACTTTATAATATATTTAAATAATTACATATTATATTTTTATTTCTACATTTTTGTGAGAAATATAAATTTATACTTTTGTGTGTGTCAAAATTATATATATATACATCATATATTAATCTATGTTAATAAATAAATAATTTTCATTATCATTATCAATAATTATAATATATAAATGTACATTATAATAGTCATTTATAAATTAATTATAATCAATTTATATAGAATAGCACAATTATATAGGGATGCGTAAATATATATACTTATAAACATATATGTAATTTATAAAATTTAAAAATAAATATACAAAAATATGAAAAAATGTATCTAAAACAATATATAACCATTTTCAAAATTAAAAATTTATATGAATATATATATATATACTTATAGAAATAAATCTATAATGCATATATATAAATATATATGTTGGTGTATTAATTGAGAAAATATATTTATATTAAATTCTAGTATATGTAAATGACTATAATATATAAAAACATTAAATAAATATATTTATATATATACACTCACAGGAACAAAAACATATTTTATAAATGTGTATAAAAATAATTATATGAATATATTAATAAAAATTTATATATAGATATATAAATATATATATATATGAAGAAATATAATTGTCATAAAATTGAAAATAAATACCTCAGTGTAGTAGTAAATGTGTTTGAGTTCTAAAGGATAGGTTTGGGGATAAAATCCATTTGTGCGCAGGATGCTGGAATTTTGAAAAGTTCAAATAAAGGGGGTTGCGAAGCACTTACAAAGTGGTGGTTAGTGAGTGGTTGAAAATTGATGATAAGGGGGGAGTACTGGTAGTAGGGATGAGTAATCTCAGGGAAAAATAATTCATTTCCCCATTATAAGTAGAAAAAAAATGTCGATTAAGGCCCCCTTCATCAGCTCTAAAAAATCTATGATAAAGGACCCCTTTATGAGAACTTAAAAAAGCATAGATAAAGGCCCCTATTATCTATAACTTTTATCACTATTAATGAGGGATTTATCTATGCTTTTTGAATGTTCTAATAATTCCCTCAGTTTAACATTGATCTCATTGTTATAGCTTCTTTAGAATTGATGAACACTTATTTTAGTGATGTTAATGGGAAGATATCAAGTAGTGAATAATTGTGGAATCCACTAGCTTCCTCAAGGAATTCCACAACATTAGATCCCATTGAATCTAAAAGTTCCATCACAACCCAGCATTCAAATTCCAACTCTAATAGAATCTGTTGTTAATCCTTGGCATTCCATGAAAATATCAATGACTAGGATTTCATGAATTCTCTCCAAGGAATTATATTCTCAAAATGATTTCCCAGATTTTCTAACACGTCATCATACAAAAATTCTCACAGTAAAAAAGCATTAAATTAATCTAATATCACAATTTACATTCAATTCATATTCTCATTAAAACATTCAAAGGCCATAAGTAATAAGGGGTACTAAATGTAACTCTAAACATCCAACATTCCTTATTAAATATATAGTTCACTAGGGAAGCACTAAAATGTACATTTCATTCACCGATGATCTTTTAATGTGGAAAATAAAACCTCTTAAATTTCTACAAAATGGCCTACCCATAAAAAATTGTAACTCTAATTCCAAATAGTCTTCTAAGATATTAATAAGGCATTCTAAGAAATTATATTAATAATAGGTTAACAATCTAATGTGTCTTCCCGATGGTACAATAAAATTTTAATATATTTGGAGATACTTTTAGGGAAAATCATTAGACCATCTAGAATAGGATTGAAGAGTTACAGTCAGGGAACATTGGCTCTTGGTATTATTTAATCAATAAAATATTGAGAAACCATAAAAGATACTTCAATGTAACATTTTTATTAAACATAGTGGGTGAGATTTAGAAGGACTGATAAGGTGAAATTAATAGGTAGTAGAGTGATATAATTAATAAGAATCATCGAATGCGGTTAATAGAAGAAAAAATGGAGGTGGGATGAAGTAGATCTAGTCAAGATGTAAGGAGAGGATAAGAAGGTTACTATGGGGGTACTACCACGTAAAATTAAGACAGAAATCGAATTAGTAATGAAAAGTGGGTGAGATATAAATGTATATTTTCAACTTTTTAAAATAAAATATCCATAAACCACTAATATGATGGTGGGTATTTCCATCTTTCTAGTGAAATTATATAATCTTTCCTTCTCTATGGGGAAACCATCGAGTATTTGGTGGCCTAAAACCATATTTTTAGTTATACAACAACCCTTAGGAAACATTACCGAGCCTCCCCAAAATCCTCTTAAACACCTACATAATGACCGAGCCCCCATGAACACTTCTTAAAAAAATTATGACTGGTAAAGTTTTAAACAAACCATACATCCCAAAAGGGAGTGATCCTATAAAGATTATAATACACATATTTCAATAATTTTAACAAGAACATGATTTTATTTTTATAACAAGTTCAATTTTAAATGAATATTATAAAACCATTATAGTATACTAAATTGATATAATATTATAATAATATATATTATTCTTAAAAATTTAACCATTTATAATTATATTGGATGAAATATAGTAGCATCTTTTTTGTTTTGGTTTGAGCCAACCCAAACAAAAATATGACTCAATTGGGTGATGATTATAACAAATCAATAATTTTTTATTATAAAAACTAGAAAATTAGTTAATTTTTTAATTTATTATCATTAATTTGTTAAATATCATTAAATAATATGTTTATTGAGAAAAAAATAGAAATAAATTTTGACTATAACGATACTCTTATTGAAGACTCCATTATCCCTTAAGCCCCATACTTGAGAAAAATATTCTATTACTCATTATTGTATCATCAGACCTATGAATTTGATTAATAATATTAGGGGATATGGGTATTTGAGTTTGTATTATTTATGAAATTGATCTAGGGTGTGTTTAGTAATGTGAAATGATGGGGTGTTTGAGTGGGATATTTACAAATTCCCATTTCTAAATTGTTAAATAATGTCATTTTGAGTTTTCAAGAGGCTCAAAATATTTTATATAAAAATAAAGTGATTGATTCCTTAAATTATTGATGAATATATTAATTTTTTTACATGTTTATATCTTATTTTTATCAATTTCATTTTCTTTATTTGTAATTTAAAACCACATTTCATTGTAAATATTGGAAAATATTTTCACAAAAATTGTACATTATGTATAATTTATAAACATTTAATAATATTATAATATCCATTTTATCATATTCAGAATCAAAATATAAAGAATTTAAATATTATATACAAATATATAATATTGACTAAAATATATATTCTTGAATAAAAATAGTTTCTCACGATATGATTGTTTATATTATTATTTATGATCATTCATTATTTAATTGATGTATTTTTGTTTTATATTTTTAAATTTTAAATATATCATTTATACTATGTTCTCTAGTTATGAATATGGATTATTTCCATTTATAATAACCTAAATATACTAATTTTATATAACAACGAACTAGTTATATAACTAATGGCCATTTATACAATGACTATATGATGATTATATTAACCAATAAAGTCCCTATATTTGTAATCCCATGAATGAATAAAATTAATCAAGCCATTCAAATTTTCAAATTTTCATCCCTAATTATTATATTATTCATTTTTTCTATCATTATAATTTGATGTACAATTTTCCGATGAGATTGGGACAACGAATAACCAATATTTATCACAGTTTATTGTTTTCTAATTCTAATTATCTTCTTATGGTTTCCATAATTATTCGTCACATATAATAATAATAATAAAATATATTTTTTTATATTATAGTATTTTATCCTAATAAAATAAAGAATCTTCCAATTTAGCTTATTAATACATGTAAAACAAATTAGTTTCCACATGAGAATTATTTAATGAAATTTGATACAAATATATTGGGTGTTACATTCTTTATCATTAAATAATATTTTCCAATACATGTTTATTACTTATATTAATATAGTTGAGGAAAATTTCTATCATTATATTTTTTAGTTACTATATTATTTCTTCAAACTTATGTCTCTACCAAATAATATTGAGAATGTGAGTGGTTTTGTTTGATTGTAAATTATCTATTTGATCAAGGATTTCTATTACTTTTATCTTATAATAGATATGTTATCATGTTTTAGAACCACTAGGTTCAAAATATATAATGGATCTTCTATATAATTTTAAAAAATTGATACATGAAAAATATTTTTCCCCGAGTAGAGATTTTATTGAAACACCAGTTAATAAACTAAAGTCCCCACACAATCAATAAACATTAAATGATAAATGTATCCAAGGACCAAATAGACCATCATATTAAAACTCATGACCCTCTTCACGGGTAATTTCAAAATAAAAATATATTTCTATAAAATAAAACTCCATATCACATTTACAATTTCAATATAAATTTTTGTTAATATTTATTTATTTGTTATATAGTTGAATACCTGGAAAATTATTTCAAAAATATATGATCACTCCCAAGTTTCATTATATCTCTATGCTCATATAATAATTTTAGAAGATTGAATTTATTCCCACTTATTGTGTTATATAGTTCTGTTTGTTTTCTTAAGTGAATTTATTATTATATGATAACTCAAACAGTGATAGATATTGATCATGTTCCACTTTTAAATTCATCATGAATTAGATAAACATATTTTATAATCTATAAATTTCCATTTTTTATTTTACATCAATTTAAAGATTATAAGGAATTATAATGTTAATCTTTATATTAAAATATTTCTAAAGAATATCTATGATTCTAATTTGATCATTGAATCTTGATTATTTATAATTTAATATGGTTCATTATGTACCTAGAATATTTTATTTATATATTTCATAGTTTTTTAATAAATTACTAAATCCTCTAAAATAGAAATCAAGTTCATTATCATTTAAATATAGTGAAAAAGGTAAAATAAAATAATTTACATTAAATGTATTAGGAAGAGAATTGGAAAAATGCATAAAGATATTTTTCTATTTCCAATAAGTGATACATAATGGTTTCATCGTTCAATTAAATGTTTATCATTTACCGTAATCCTATTGAAAAATCCAACATCATGTGGTAAAACCTAAAATCTCCATCATCATGTTATTTCACCAAAAATTATCCATGATTTGTCTATAATTATTTATAATTATTGGGAGAATTAAGAATTATGAACTTTGTTGTTCATCAAATAGATCCTTTTTATGTTCTTGCATAGATGGGGAAAAAATTCATGTTCTAAATCTTAAAACATCATTATTGTGATTGATAAACTCTAGAATACCTATGAAATTATTTTCTAGATATATGTAGTACTTTTTTGATTCCTTGATCTTTACATAGATATATAGTTGGGTAATCATATTTAAAAGGTAAGATTTTATCACTTCCATTTAATTTTCATATTGATCCTTTTAATATCCCCAAATAATTAGACTCACTAAATCCTCATAATTGTAATTTTAGTATGAACAATTCTATTATGAATATCAATTACTTCATTTACATTCCATGTATAGTAATTTATTTAACAATAATAATCATTGTTAAATTATAGTCACACCTTTTAGTGCATGTTTTACTCTTTCAGTGTAGATATATAATTTATGAGGTTTTAATTAGTATATATAACATAGGTCACAAAAAAATTATAATACCTCCACATATTGAATATGAAAAATGATTTCACAAATCAAAATCATGTGTCTATAAATTTATCTCAATGACTTTTATTTATTTGAAAAATTGACATGTTCAATTAAAAATATATTTATTGGTAAAAATATGAAGAAAATTCAAAATCGTTCAAAAAGATCAATAAAAATATAAATATAAAATATGTAATAAAAATAGTAAAATTGAAGAACGTTATTCTTGAAAATTATTCCGAAATAACATGTTTGAAAAATATTTATTAGAAGAAAACAATGGGTTCCAACCTCCAATGTAATCTAGACTAAATTTGAAACCATAAAAATAAGTTTGTAATAACCTTTCTCCACAATGTGGTTTTGAAATTTATTCCTCAAAAACATTTAGACAAGGGTATGAAATTTTTTTTATATACAATTATTCATCGATATCAATAAATGTGGTATATGAACATTATTTTATTATTATTCTTCATAGAATAGAGGAGACTCTCAGAGTCTTGGGGATTTATATATTTTAGAATGGATACATTGTATCAAACAATTTTTTCTTAATTAAAACATCAACCCCTTTAATTAATTTATTTTTAAAAAGATTTATAATCTAATAACCTAAATATACAAAATCATATAATGTGTCAATAATAAAAATAACAATGATAATAGTTTTCAAATAATAGGAATAAGGATATCCCGTATCATTTAATTTATAAAATATAATTTTCATTTAAGAAAAAGGATCATAAAAAAACATGGTGAATATAACAATTTCTATGTTTATTAATTATTTAATCAATATAGAAATCTCCAACAATCACTATAGAGATATGTAATTTTTAAAAATTTACAACGATTCATGAATCCATTGAAAATACATTAGTTACATATATAATAAAAAATCTCTCACTTTTTTTTCAACACATTATATGTAAAATTGAACGTATTTCTTGAACATATTATTTGAAAATTTTGGAGTTTATAATAGTCACTATAAATTTGAGAACCCTTATACATAATTGTATATTAAGATTATTCTCTAGAAAAATAAAATTTATACTCAGGTAATTAATGGGAGTTTAATTAACTAAATAAAATAAAATCATATCTATATAAGAACATATACACCATAATAAATATCTCATATATCATATTAATTATTATGTAAACCCATTTCCAAGACATATACTATGTAGTTTACAGAGATAATATAAGGCCCCAGCCTTAAACCTTACTTAATCTTGAGTTATTACATGATTACACATTGAGGATTTTTTCAGGTTTAGAGTTTTAGAGAATTAGGTCATGAAACTGGCATTACATTCCACATTTTTAAAAAAGTGGTTACATAAAAGATAGTATTCATTCTCCCCATCAACAGAAACATTTTTAAAATAAAACACGGATTCTTTCTTGACACTTCCTTTACACTATTATCACATCATGAACCTTTCCCTTGACCTGTGAAAAACATTTCAAAAAAACTTGGGATGAGCATAAAAAGCCCAATAAAGGATACACAAAGAAGGAAAACTGTTAGTTTTTTAAAAACAACAAGTAAACCATGATTACTTTACCAAAGTAATACTTTTCACCTTTATGAAGTAGTAAAAAGTCTTCACTGAATAAAATATCATTACTTAACCTTTTGTAACCAAAATATTACCATAAAACCCATAAAAAGAAAAAATAACATATAAAGGTAACATGGGACATACACATACATAAATGGAATAACGATACGGTCGACTTCCACACATACTTAATGGAATAGCCATACGACCGACTTCCATACCCAATGCATTGGGGGTTATAACGTAACCACCCGTCCTGGTATTCACGGCACCACTCGTCATATGGTTTATAACGTAACCACCCGTAAAATGTCCAAGTACCATCACTATACATAAAATATTGAAAATATAAACATTTCAATAACAACATTTCATTTGAAATCACAATATGTAATTCCCAGATATTGAATTAATCAATCCATTTTCAAAAACCATTTAAAAGATATTTTTGAATCAAAGTGTCCCATACCACTTTGAAGCTTTTAATGTAATTATAATTTTAAAACATTAATGTCCATATAAATAAATACTGATTTTTTTTTTGAAAACATGGACATTAAATATTAAGATTTAGAATAATAAATCTTTAAAACATTTAAAACGATATTTTTGTTAAATAGTTTTTAACAAAATGAGAGACTCTTGAATACAAATAATAGCGGAATAACATTTAATATGAACTTTATTATATCATGAGAATAAATGGATTCATGATTTAATATGTCAAAGGACATTATACACACCATATAACAGTGAATTGGTGCATAACAATAATGAAGTCTCAAAAGAAATGTAAAATGAGATGAAATCCATTATAAAGAAGGTATCCTTAAATTAAGGATAAATCAATCTCATAATTATGTGTGAAAAATATAAATACACCCAATATAAGTGGATATTAAGTGTAAAACAATCAAATGTTATTCACACATATTCAAAGGATGACATATTCAATAACTACATGTTTAACCCAAAAAAATCGAAATTGGGTTAAGAAGTTCCCTTGGTAAAATTCGACAGCCTAATGGCGTCACATAAAATTTTACAAAAAGGGTTGATGAGAGAGATAAAGGGGATATCGTCACTTGGACATAAAATTTACATAAATAAGGATATATAAGAACATATCCGAACATAATAGTATGTGAATTAAAAGACATAACAAAAGAAGTCTTTTAAAAAAAGGAGGGTGAACGATCCCCTTACCGAGTTGGGTAACTTTTGAAAAGTACACCCCATGGAAGAAGGGTCGTTCAATGAAGATGTAAATAACAATATATGAAATTATACTACACAAAGTGTATAATAATGGGCAGAACATACACCACCCAAAGGAAATAGTGGCAAACGTAGCATAAATGTCGCAGGAATAAAAGTGAGATGAAAAATCCCTTACGAAAACTCGACAGCATAACGACGCCACATAAAACTTCCAAAAATTGATTTATGAGATCAAATAGGGTCTCCCATAATATGAAAATAAAAATTAAAGTATGAGGAATATAAAATAACATCCCCAAACATAAGAAAGATGGGATTAAAAGAAATGACATAAATGAGAGTACTTAAAAAGAAATAGAGAGGTTGGATCCCTTACCTCGGGTCCAACTTGACTCGATTGTTCGTTAACGTCCTAAATAATAAACTTGAGTTAATTTATACTTTCTTAAGAACCTTTTTCAAGTTCATTATTACTTTTATATCACTTATTACAATGTTATAAACTTTATGTAATCATTTAAGTTAATAATGTTTGTTTTTGTTGACATTTGGTTCTTAAGTCGAAAGTGGACTTCTTACAATTACATGTTGTTCATGTGGTCAAAGGTTCATTATATCCAGAATGATATTCAAAAATTGGGTATCATATATATCATATATATCCATAATATACACATATTTTTAATATTACATAATCATTTAGGAGTAGGAAATGAAATGCACCGTTCATGGAGACGGTAAGCCGTACGTACGCATGAACGCTACTTTCATTTCTATTTTGTATTTTATAGAATGGAAATATAATGATATAAAGGTATATAACAATTCCAGTATGATATAATATATAAAAACATTAATTAAATCCTTTATACGTCCCACATATGGCATTAACGAATCAAATCACTTTGAGGGGGCGGTAGTCCGCACTTCCTAAAATGAAGATATCGCGTTTACTCATAATGGTAACCATAAAGGATATTCCATAAATGAAAAATACATAAGCTTAAGTAAAACAGAAACATATTATATATCATATATAAATATAGTGACATCTTAATGGCCACCTTTGAAGGTGTTAAAAGAATATGGAACAATCATCATTTCGTGAGGCAGAAAATCGCCAATGACAGAAACTGTATGTTATTTAACCATTAGACGAAGGTGTGTGTAAGTGTAGCTCGAATCCTTCTTATAAAAACATCCTATTATATTTAAGATACTGTATTTGTTATAAAATAAATGAATAAAAATAGTTTAGGGGGTTGGAGAAGCAAAATTAAACAAAAGGACTCAAGTGAAGACATTACCTTAAAATCGGGTAACACCCTTTGGTTTGAGCTCAAAGGCTTCCTTGGGAAGACTTATGCCCAATTTGAGGCTTCAAGGAGTTATAGAGGTATGTGTAGAGACAAAATAGTCAGTTTTTGGCCGATCCAAAGGCTTTGGATGTGTGGGTAAGGAGGTAGAGGTGGGGGCCTTTTATAAGAGGAGAGGAGGGGCACTCCTGGAAAGTAAATAAATGTTACTTTATTTTAGAATGAGTATCTGATTTTAATGGTCCCACACTGATTTTTTTTGGGGTAAGGTGATAAGGGTTCTAAATCCACCCATACAATAGGTTTTGGACATGTTTAGGTCTTAGAGTTTACATTATCTTTCCATTTTATTTAAATCGTTAAATAATGAGGTCATCGCTGCATCATCATGATGTCATAAATAATTTAATTTATTTAATGTCTAAAAATTATAAAAAACTAATACGATGTAGCAAATATTTTTATATTTCCAATGTATATTTATAGTCCAAAATATGACTTGTATAACTCCATGTAAAAATTGTTTTAGTAAAACATCTCATGTTTGTGTCATTTTTACTTTAACATTTATTAAAAAGTTATTTATGTTACTTTCCATCCAAAGTGGCTCCATGGGGTCCCCAAGTTGTCCCATGGATTGTCTTGGTCGGCCATGACACATCCAATGAGGTTAGGACATGTTTCTAGGTCATTTCATTTTATTAAAACATTATTCTTACTATAAACTACACTAATTACCTCTAATCGTGATTAAAAACTTAATAAGTTACTATTCACCAAAAAATTATTTAAATCTCATTGAACCACATTTTCTTCTTAATGACAACCATGTATGTACGATTTTTGAAATTAAAAACACAACGATGGAAAAATTTCATTTAAACGGAAAATCAGTTTTTTATAAGTACCACTTAGTGGTTTCATTATTCATCAAAAATTGAAGTTTTTCAGAAAATTACCAAAAATTCACCCTAAGCTATATTTGATATTCCGAATTCAAAAATGATATTTATTTTATAAAATTCAAAATATATAAGTTTCATTAATTAATTTAATAATTAATTTCCGCTATCAAAACAAATAGCGTGTTTTTTTGAAACAAAGTGTATCAAAAGATTGCCACTAGTTTAAGTCTGATTTCAAAGTGAAATTAATTCCAATGTCCACTATTGGATTAAATGGTAAAAATATATTCTAATTTTACTTTAAAACCAATTCAAAAGATAATATAATCATATAAATAAATTATATTAAAAATAGGTTTTGAATTAAAATACAACATTTTTCACTATTCCTTAAAAATTTAACTTTTTCGGAAAAATACCAAAAATTTACACAAAGTAAATTTTGATGTCCCGATTTTAAAGAAGAATTTTATTTTGTCAAATATATCACATAAAATTATCACAAATTGGATTTAAAAGAGGTTCTCCATCAAAAGGCAGTTAATCGACCTTTTAAAGAATATTAGAATGTTTACGCTTAAAATTGGATTCTTTCGCATTTTTCATCCTTTAATATATATTGTAAAAAGTAAAAATATTTGAAAAAAATATATAATCAATTTTTAGTTAGTTATATTCATTCCCTCCATCACAACAGCTAGGCGTTAACTACCATTTAAAATGATGTTATTTTATTATTAGAGTACAACATAAGATTCCCAAGAAACTCGTTGTTGCGTGTTGGTTACGACATCGAGCATAGCGTCCCCTTTAAAGTTATATTAATATTTTATTCACAAATATGGATAAATGTGAAAATGTAATACTCTTTATTTACCGGCGGTGTTACATCCTTCCCCCCTTTTGGGAATTGCGTCCTCGCAATTTTAAAATTGGGCTTGGAAACTTCATTGGAAATCCCACATCAGAACAATAGTTAGTAAAACAATCACATTAAAAAATAAAAAAAGATAAGTACAAAGGTCACCCGAGTTAACCCATACTAGGATTCCAAGTATGAAAATATGGACATGGAAGAAAAAAATAAAGGGTCATGTTCTGATGGAGAGTGATATTAAACATGTCTAGGAGAAAGTTAACCATAAGAAAATCACAAACTTGTGATGGGTTAAACGGTATTCGATTCCCCAGTAGGAAAAGATAATAGACAAATTTTTTGTTTTAAGTTACTTTTTATTGAGGAACTTATTCATAAGGAAACATAATAACTTATCATGTTGACTTTCAACTTTTACTAGATTCCTTAATCAAAAACATATTTTCTCCAAAAGGCGAGTATTTAGGAAGACTTGTTTGCATTAAGAGTACTATAATCAATTTCTAGAGAATCACCTAATCCATAATAGGGAACTATATAATTCCCATGTCTTCAGACTCTAACCAAAACCAAAACCAAAAAGGTTAGTACAAGATCAGATAATCCAGAAAAGGATAACCCTTTATTAAAATAAAATCTATTCTTAATCTCCAAAATTTTCCCAACAAAAACCAAAGTTCAACGAGGACCATTCGATAAACAATTTGTCCATAATAATTCTTCAAAGTAAACCAAACTAAGGTTTAATCCCAAATATTTGAAAGATTTAGTCACATAGCCTTCTAAGTTAAATCTTAACATTTATCTCCAAACAACATCATTTTCTCTTAATGTCTCGTATTGAAAAGTAATTAACCTAATCACATATCCTCCATGATAGGTTAATAAATTTACATAGATAACCCAAAATAAACTTACTGTTAATTCATAAAATCATCTAACTAAAAAGAATCAGTCAAACCAACAAAGGACTTCACGTAGTCCAGTGGTAGGCGATAAATACCAGTCGCAAATTGGTTGTGGTTTCGATTCCCGCAGCTTTGTCCGACGCAATGGGTTGTCACACGGTCTGCGTGTTGTCCTTTTTCCAAAACTATATAATTTTAAAACATTCCCCAAAACGAGATAAAATCTTCAAAAATGATCATAACATATTTTAACCTCAAGTTTATCTCATGCCATTCATTTTCCAGAATATCATATAATAACCCATAATTACATCAAAAGTAAGGATCATATAAACTCTAATGGTTACCTTTATAATTATTACCAGAACATCCACATCGATTGGTCATCTCGTACATGATGCATTACAGAACATACCAAGGTCCAAGTGGTTGATCATGACTCCTTGATAGTTGGTTTAGAACAACCATGAGTTTCCTCATTGAATCCCACATTTTATCTAGTATCTTAATCAGAGAACCACCACAGTTTCCTTCAAACCTGTTGTCTCTTTAGTGCCTGCTAGATCCATCCATTCACTAAAAATAGAAAAGCTAGTGTGAGTATATCAACAAAACCATAATGTAATAATGAGGAAGATAACCACTAATATATACTTACTTATTCACTTTATCTAAAACTAGAACTATTTCTGAAATCCTAACCATTATGGTAATGTCACTTATTCTTATAGGATACCCTAACCACTAAAGTTATCAAAACCGACCTTTGATACCAACTATAAGGCCCCAGCCTTAAACCTTACTTAATCATCAGTTATTATAAGATTACACATTGAGGATCTTTTTTGGTTTAGAGTTCTAGAGAATTAGATCATGAAACTGGCATTACATTCCACATTTTAAAAAAAGTGGTTACATAAAAGACAGTATTCATTCTTCCCATCAACGGAAACTTATTTAAAATAAAACATGGATTCTTTCTTGACACTTCCATAACACTATCATCACATCACGAACCATTCCCTTGACCTGTGAAAAAACATTCCAAAAAAACATGGGATGAGCATAAAAAGCCCAGTAAAGGATACACAAAGAAGGAAAACCGTTAGTTTTTCAAAAACAACAAGTAAACCATGAGTACTTTACCAAAGTAATACTGTTCACCTTTATGAAGTAGTAAAAACTCTTCACTGAATAAAAGATCATTACTTACCCTTTTTTAACCAAAATATTACCATAAAACCCATATAAAGAACAAATAACATATAAAGGTAACTTGGGACATAAACATACATAAATGGACTAACCATATGGCCGACTTCCACACATACTTAATGGAATATCCATACGGCTGACTTCCATACCCAATGCATTGGGGGTTATAATGTAACGACCCGTCCTGGTTTTCACAACACCAACCGTCATATGGTTTATCACGTAGCCACCCGTAAAAATTCCAAGTACCATAATTACACATAAAATATTGAAAATATAAATATTTCAATAACAACATTTCATTTGAAATCACAATAAGTAATTCCCAGATATTGAATTAATCAATCCATTTTCAGAAACCATATAAAAGAGATTTTTGAATCAAATTGTCCCATACAACTTTGAAGCTTTTAATGGAATTATAATTTTAAAACATTAATGTCCATATAAATAAATACTGAAAACCATTTTGAAAACATGTACATTAAAGATAAATATTTAGAATAATAAATCTTTAAATCATTTAAAATGATATTTTTGTAAAATAGTTTTTGACAAAATGAGAGACTCTTGAATACAAATAATAGCGGAATAACATTTAATACGAACTTTATTATATCATGAGAATAAAGGGATTCATGATATAATATGTCAAAGGACATTATACACACCATATAAGAGTGAATTGGTGCATAACAATAATGAAGTCTCCAAAGAAATGGAAAATGAGATGAAATACATTATAAAGAAGGTATCCTTAAATTAAGGATAAATCAATCTCATAATTATGTGTGAAAAATATAAATAAACCCAATATAAGTGGATATTATGTGTAAAAGAATCAAAGGTTATTCACACATATTCAAAGGATGACATATTCAATAACTACATGTTAAACCCAAAGAAATCGAAATTGGGTTAAGAAGTTCCCTTGGTAAAATTCGATAATCTAATGGTGTCACATAAATTTTTTCAAAAAGGGTTAATGAGAGAGATAATGGGGATCTCATAACTTGGAGATAAAATTTACATAAATAAGGATATAGAATAACATATCCGAACATAATAGTATGTTAATTAAAAGACATAACAAAAGAAGTCTTTTAAAAAAAGGAGGGTGAAAGGTCCCCTTACCGAGTTGGTTATCTTTCGAAAAGTACTCCCCATGGAAGAAGGGTCATACAATGAAGACGTAAATAACCATAAATGAAATTATACTACACAAAGTGTATAATAATGGGAAGTACATACACCACTCAAAGGAAATAGTGGCAAACATAGCATAAATGTCACAGGAATAAAAGTGAGATGAAAAATCCCTTACGAAAACTAAGCAGCCTAACAGCGCCACTTAAAACTTCCAAAAATGGATTTATGAGATAATATAGGGTCTCCCATAATATGAACATAAAAATTAAAGTATGTGGAATATAAAATAACATCCCCAAACATGTGAAATATGGGCTTAAAAGAAATGACATAAATGAGAGTACTTAAAAAGAAATAGAGAGGTTGGATCCCTTACCTCGGGTCCGACTTGACTCTATCGTTCTTTAACTTCCTAAATAATAAATTTGATATAATTTATACTTTCTTAAGAACCTTTTTCAATTTAATTATTACTTTTATATCACTTATTACCATGTTATAAAGATTATGTGATCATTTAAGTTAAAAATGTTTGTTTTGTCGACATTTGGTTCTTAAGTCGAAAGTGGAATTCTTACAATTACATGGTATTCATGTGGTAAAAGTTTCATTATATCCATAATGATATTCAGGATTTGGGTATCATATATATCATATATATATCCATAATATACACATATTTATAATATTACATAATCATTTAGGGGTAAGAAATGAAATGCACCGTTCATGGAGATGGTAAGCCGTACGTATGCATGAACACTAGTTTCATTTCTATTTCGTATTTTATAGAATGGAATCATAATGATATAAAGGTATATTATAATTCCAATATGATAAAATATATAATACCATTAATTAAATCCTTTATAAGTCCCACATATGGCATTAACGACTCAAATCACTTTGAGGGGGCGATAGTCCGCACTTCCTAAACTGAAGATATCGCGTTTACTCATAATGGTAACCATAAAAGATATTCCATAAATGAAAAATACAGAAGATTAAGTAATAAATAAACATATTATATATAATATATAAATATAGAGACATCTTAATGGCCACCTTTGAAGGTGTTAAATGAATATGGAACAATCATCGTTTCGTGAGGCAGAAAATCACCAATCACAGAAACAGTGTGTTCTTTAACCATTTGATGAAGGTGTGTGTAAGTGTAGCTCGAATACTTCTTATAAAAACATCCTAGTATATTTAAGATACTTGAGTTGTTACAAAAGATGTGAATAAAAAGAGTTTAGGGGTTTTGAGAAGCAAAATAAAACCAAAGGACTCAAGTGAAGACATTACCTTAAAATCGGGTAACACCCTTTGGTTTGAGCTCAAAGGCTTCCTTGGGAAGACTTATGCCCAATGTGAGGTTTCAAGGAGTTATATAGGGATTTGGAGAGACAAAATGGGCCGGTTTTGGCCGAGACAAAGGCTTTGGAAGTGTGGGTAAGGAGGTAGAGGTGGGGGCCTTTTATAAGAGGAGAGGAGGGGCACTCTTGGAAATTAAATAAATGTTACTTTATTTTAGAATGAGTTTCGGATTTTAATGGTCCCACATTGATGTTTTTGTAGGATAAGGTGATAAGGGTTCTAAATCCACCCATAAAATAGGTTTTGGACATGTCTAGGTCTTATATTTTACATTATCTTTCCATTTTATTAAAATCGTAAAATAATGAGGTCATCGCTGCATCATCATGATGTCATTAATAATTTAATTTATTTAATGTCTAAAAATTATAAAAAAATACTATGATGTAGGATATATTTTTATCTTTCCAATTAATATTTATATTCAAAAATTTTACTTGTACAACCCCATGTAAAAATTGTTTTAGTAAAACATCTCATGTTTGTGTCATTTTTACTTTAACATTAAATAAAAAGTTATTTCTGTCATTTTCTGCCCAATGTGGCTCCATGGGGTCCCCAAGTTGACCCATGGATTGTCTTGGTCGGCCTTGACACATCCATTGAGGGTAGGACATGTGTCTAGGTCATTTCATTTTTTTAAAACATTATTCTTACCTTAAACCACACTACTTACCTCTAGTCGCGATTAAAAACTTATTAAGTTACTATTCACCGAAAATTATTTTAATCTCATTGAACCACATTTTACATCTTAATTACAACCATGTATGTCGGATTTTTGAATTTCAAAAGACAAATATGGAAAATTTTCATTTAAACAGAAAATTAGTTTTTTATAAGTACCACTTAGTAGTTTCACTATTCATCAAAAATTGAAGTTTTTCAGAAAATTAACAAAAATTTACCCTAAGCTATATTTGATATTCCGAATTCAAAAATGATGTCTATTTTATAAATTTGAAAATATATAGGTTTCATTAATTAATTTAATAATTAATTCCCACTGTCAAAACAAATAGCGTGTTTTTATAAAACAAAATGTATCAAAAGATTGACACTAGTTTAAGACCGATTTAAAGTGAAATTAATTCCAAGGACCAGTATTGGATTAAATGGTAAAAATATATTATAATTTCACTTTAAAAAAAATTCAAAATATAATCTAATCATATAAATAAATTAGATTAAAAATAGTTTTTTAATTAAAATACAACATTTTTCATCATTCATTAAAAATTGAACTTTTTTCGGAAAAATAACAAAAATTTACACAAAGTAAATTTTGGTGTCCCGATTCTAAAGAAAAATTTTATTTTGTCAAATATAACACATAAAATTATCACAAAGTGGATTTAAAAGAGGTTCACCATCAAAAGGCGGTTAATCGACCTTTTAAAGAATATTAGAATGTTTACGCTTAAAATTGGATTCATTCGCATTTTTCATCCTCTAACATTTATTGTAAAATTTAAAAATATTTGACAAACATATATAATAATTTTTTAGATAGTTCTATTCATTCCCGCCATCACAATAGTTAGGCATTAACTACCATTTAAAATAATATTATTTTATTATTAGAGTGCAACGTAAGATTCACAAGAAACTCGTTGTTGCGTGTTGGGTACGCCATCGAGCATAGCGTCCCCTTTAAATTTATATTAAAAATTTATTCACAAATATGGATAAATGTGAAAATTTCATACTCTTTATTTACCTGGGGTGTTACAGATAATGTAAATATAGTATTTTTTATCATAAATTCATGATTCTATAGAATTGATTGGCCAGCATGAATGAATAAATAAAATTTCATTCATCTATGTTGTTGATTACTTCACATGTAACTCAGATAAGTGTAGCCATGAATTTCTTTTGTGAAATTAAAT
The DNA here is from genome assembly GCA_963277665.1 of Viscum album. Lineage (NCBI taxonomy): Eukaryota > Viridiplantae > Streptophyta > Magnoliopsida > Santalales > Viscaceae > Viscum > Viscum album. Next base: position 348,459,103 of record OY728141.1, read on the forward strand.
TGTGTCATTCTATATCAAACAATTTAATGAATATTAAAAATCCAAATTTATTAAATTTATTTGATAAAACTATTGTAATCCTTCCCAACCATCATAGATTGTATATGTAAATACCCAATCCTTTTAGAGATGTATCTTACATCTTTTTTTTGAATATTAAAAACATTAATCGAACACATTCATGAGGATTATAATGTAATAGTGCCTTTGGAAACATGGATACATAAACAGTTGGTCTATAAGTTAGCTACATCATCTTCACAGATGTTCTTCATAACTATCACCCTTATTAGTCATATCATTCATAATAACATTCATCACATCCTTGGTAAAAAAAATATAATAATTGGTGATATCAGATTCATATAAGGGTAAATGATAGTGATGCCAACATATTGTGAGTAAAAAGGTACAATAACATGAAAAATAACCTTTGAAACGCATACCCTACATATCATATATCATAAACAAGAGCCATGGAATGAATATTGATTGTTCATGATACAATAAACAGAATAGAATCAATTAAAATGATCCATGGGAGGATAACATTATCATAAGACGTAGATTTTTGGAATAATCATAAGAATATAAAATTATTTCCTTAGTATTTAAAGGATCATTTTCAAGACAATCATAGTGGATTGGGTATAGTCCCCAAACCATCATAGTATTCAAGGTTTACTCCCAAGACTATAATAGTGGACTTAATCCCATACTGAACTAGTTTAACACCCATGTTAAATCCTATTTATCTGATTAGATATCAACATTACCAAATTCATTGGATAGAGATATAGGACTCATCTATCACGTAATGATAATCATAAAAATAACTTCCATAAGATCATAAAAAATTAATCACTTCAAAACTCAGGAAATGAAATGTGTTTCATAAAAATTTCATCATAAAATAACCAATGGAATATAAATAGGTTTTATAGTCATTTCATAAAATCATAATCCATGGAAAAAGAATAGAGTTTCTTAAGAATTTTTCATGGTATAACCTATGGATGAGGAACATGTTTAATAAACATATATTCAAAATATATCAAAAAATTAAAGAAATAATAATAGTGGAATGGTTGGATCACATCCACATCATATCATATGTAACATCAAAAGATTCCATATTAGATAGTGATTGATTTTGAATAAATATTAAAATGGAAAGTTTCATGAGGAAAATATCCTCTCTTTGAAAATAATCTTTTATAAAATTAAAAAATTATAAAATATTTTTGAAATTATTTATCTGAAAAAGTCCTTTAAAAAATAAAGTAATGATAATTTTTTCCATTACATATGGAAATTTTCATTCATTCAATACATAGTGAAGTATGACTTCCATTTCAATTTTTTGCAAAACCCAAATGGAATTTCATTGGAAATCTAGAAGAAGATTCCTTTAAAAATATTTTGTAAAATTTCCAGCTTCATTAAAATTATCTTTGATAAATAATTTGGAGAATTTAAATAACATTTCTTTGAATTAATTTTTCTTAATCATGTTTTTGGAAGAATATTGGTTTTCAATATAAGAAATAAATAAATGTGATTTTTTATAAAAACATTATTTACAACTAAAGAGTACAAAAAGTAATAAAAATGTTGAGAAAGAATGAATTCTATTTAAATAAACATTGGTTAAGAAAATACATGAGTTTATTGAGAGATATATCATAATATATCATCACTGAAAATATAATCATTATTAATCCCGATAAATGAGGAGATCGTAACAAAAAAACCATTTCCATTGTGGTAACATTGAATCATAAGCCCCATGAAAGAATAAAAATACATGAAACTAATAATATAATGAGAATAAATTAATTAATGACATAATGTTTAAAATAGAATATATATACACCTCCTAAGAGAATATAGGTTCATAACAAAACATATGTCTACATGAAGGAAAATTGAGGCAAAATTACATTACCATATGTCTCAACTTCCTTGTTATAAGTTCAAACATCTTGCATAATAAATATAATTATATAATTAATATATCAATGAACCACACATAGACACACTCACATATATTACCATATATGATTTAATTAGGACCTTTTACTAAGCTTTTATTCACAATTCCATTTTAAAGTAACCTTTTAGAAAATAACTACATTGTTTATTCATGTATGTTTTGATCTATTATAATTTATAGTTTTAATTTTATCATAGATAAAACAAATTCATAATTAAAACCAGGATATAAATATCATATATTTTCATATTATATGTAATTATATTAATCAATAATAGTTAGAGTTAGATAATGAAATACACAATTCATTGAGATAATATATCATATGTAAGCAAGAATGTTAATTTCATTTTCTTGATGAATTGAGAGAAATAAATATTGACAATAAAATAACATTATATAACTATTTTATATCACATTATGAACATATTTTCAATAAATACAACATTATTACCTTTGATGAAATTTGGGAACAGATCAACTTGCTTTGTGAGGCGGTAGTTCACGTTACAGAAGAGACATTATCGTTTCCCCAGAGAATAAAAATTAAGTTTATATATGTGATGAAAAAATTAAAAATTATTATAATATAATATATGTCATATTTAAACATTTAATCCACCATTATATCTTAAATTGAGAGCTGTTAATGGAAAATGAATTATATCGGTTTGTGGGGTTGTAGTCCACCATACACATGAATGATCATTTCATATCCCATTTGATGGAAGTGGATATGGTAATAGGGAATTCCCTTAATATAAAAATATACATATTTATGTAAGATAAATAAATTTGATATCATAATTTTTTAATTATAATTCATAGATACAAAAAAAAGAAATAATATAAAAACACTAATTAATCAATGTTTCATATTCTCTGGGTAACCTTCACTTGTTTTAAAGAAAATACATTATAGGATAGATCTATCCCGAAAAAGGTTCAAGGATGATATGGTGGATGTAAGGAAGATATTTGGGTAGGTATTTTTAGATACAATTTATTTTGGATATGCGAAAAGGATAGGATAAGGGGTGGCTATTTATAATTGAGGTTGTGGGACAGTTGTATTTTTTTAGAAGAAATACGTGTACCCACATTTTTCAAATGAAAGAAAAAATTATAATTATAATTATTGATCATTATACATTATAAGGATGAAATATGGACATATAATTGGTTTTTCACATGGTTTATGTTATTTTTATCTAATATATTTGTAGTTTAAATAATTTAATAAATAGTTTTTAGCCTATCTATTTTAAAAAAATTACAGTTTTAACAATTATTTTGTGTAAAAAATTAACTTTACCAAATTAGATAATATAAATTTATCATATTCAAAATATGGAATCAATTTTTCCCATTTATATTCATATAAGTGCATAATTTATTTTTAAAAAAACCTGCAGATGCAATAAGAAAACCCTTTTTCAAAGTGAAAATGTTCAAAAGATTTAATAGTTTATATATCAATATTCAATATTAAAATGATTCCAAGGACATAAATTTAAGAAATTGAAATATAATTTCTCCAATTTGACTTTAAAAAACATTAAAAAATGATCCATATAAATTCAGGAAATAGAATGACAGTTTTCAATAAACACTCTTATTTTCATGATTTATTGAAATATTAGTCATTTCATAAAACTATAAAAAAATATTGTTTTCCAATATTTTCAAAATAATTAAAAAAATGATGTTTTCAATTTATGAAATTAATTTTTTAAGAGTTAAAAATTAATTTCTTTATTTTTAACCGAAAAAAATAAAACACAGTTTTTTGGGAAAATAGTATTTTCAAAACATATAATGAATTTAGTGAAAGTTATATATACTGTTAGAAATATATTTTAATTATAGTAAACAATTATACATAATATTTAATTTTTTTATAACTACTAATTCTGGGATGTACACTATCTATGTAATAAAAATATTTCTGAAATGATAATATAAATAGTTTGTTATGGTTTGTTAGAACTGGATGTTGTGTGTAACACAATCTATAAAATAAAATTATTATATTAAAAAACATTTCATAAAATTCAATGGTGTTACATTCTAACCCCATTAATTTTAATTTATCACTTTAAGTTCTGTCACTCTTCTTCAACTATATTAATATACTTATTCCGGATCATATCATCAATTTCTTATGAAGTTCTAATAAACTAGTGGTTTCTCTATAAGAATTTTACTTCGTTAGTTGAATTTATTCATAGAACAGTCTCTCTATAGTCTAGAATATTCAATATCTATTCCCTATAAGAATGATATTTCTTTGATAGTGTAACCTATGATTTTGGTATATATAAAGGATTTTTATCTACTTCTTTAGGAGAGATATTTAGAACACATCATGAATTTGTTAAAGGGTTGGTGGAAGCACTATCTGATAATATACAATCCCAACATGATCAAGAATTTCAATGGGAAAATTATAATTAGGGTTTAATTTTTCATTATTTAAAAATCACATTACCCTCTACCATGGATTGGTTTATAAAAGAACATTTTCCCAAACATTAACTTTTAGATTACATCAATGATTTTATTATTAAATTATCTATCATCATTGTGCCACCCATAAGTTATGTTCAATAACTCTAACATTATTTTTCATTTATTCATCTATTTCAGGGCCTAGTATTTTTCTCTATCCAACTTCATTATATTACATTGGATATCTATATATTTTTTCATGGATGGATTCATAAGGATTAATCTAAAAACTTGAGAAAAATATATTATTATAATAAATATCAGATATAGTAATGTGTTGATCCAAACCACATTTAAAATCCATAGAATAAGATCTCAGCCTATACTCTAAAGTTATAATTGTTCTATGAAACTTACCAATTGTTTAAAGGTGATACATATTTTTTAGACATAACTCTATATCAGGATCATTCTATGGATATTTCCAAATCATTAAGGCAATCCTAGGATCCCGATTAGACAAAATTGAATGTAGTAATCTTTAAAACAATTCCACTTAATTAATGTCTATCTGGAAAATATGATCTAGAGTGAAATCTAATATGATAGAGATGAAGTGTGTTTCATTTATATGGATATAAAATAAATCTCATATATAATTACACCATTTAATAATTTAGTGGAGTCTGATGACAAAATCCATAGTGATGTTTTTCCATTTTTATTCTCATATGGGTAATGGATGTAACATACACTTAGAAATTTGTCTCTAAGTCTTAACATGTTGACATAACATGAATCAATCTATAAAAAGTATTATTTATTTTTTCATTCAATCCCACTAAATATACTATTTTAAATTTCTATATATCTACCTACTTCAATGATGTATTGATAATGAATAACTATGATATTACTCAAATTACATATTCTTCAAATTCGGTATGAATGGAACACATACACAGATAATAACCCATATCATTTTATCATGATCAAATCTAAACTCGTGAACATTTTTGAACTTCCTTTTATAGTTATACATCATCCTTTTATTCCTAATTAATCATTACATATAAGGATGGTAGAACATTAAATTGATAAAAATGATATTTATCCACATTATTCTATATTTATAGATACATCCTATTCAAAGAAAAATAAATTTTGATATTTTCTTAATCCAGTTCACAGATAAGAAGTATGATCCTTTTGATTAATGTCATTGGCCAACATGTTCATATTCCTTGGGTGATAATTTATTGATGTTTCATAATCATTAAAAATCTCTAACAATCTTATCTTATGCATATTCAACTCATTATGTGTGAATCTGTACTTTAAATTTTGTAATGGTTATATATATCAAAATTTTCCCTATAATTATAATGAATCGATATCATTAAATAAAAAATTAACTTGAATAACTAAAAATCATGATTTGGGTAATGTTACACAAGAACCATGAATTTTCAGGATGAATTAACTGTAACAATGTAATTCAACAAAATAACACAAGTAAATCCCCTGTTTTATGAATCACTATAGATTAAAAGCTCTTCAAAAAAAGGGTAATGTAGTCACATGAGTAAAGACTAATATTCTCCCAGTTCCTTAAATGTTTCCTCACATTAATCCATCCAAAGTAACTTGGATCCCTTATAATCAAATTTGTGAGTGGATTTCGTATTCATGGTACATTCTCTAAAAAATCGTTGATAATATCCAGATAAACCATGAAAACTATGGATATTAGTCCCTGTATATGGTTTTTATGAACATTAGGTACGATATATCTTTAATTGATCTATAGATATACCCTCTCGTGAGATTATTTGACCAAAAAATGAAACATTGTTCTGTCAAAATTCACATTTTATAACTTTTTCATACAATTTATCTTTTGTTAGGTTATTTTCTTCTACAATAAACTAATAATATTTCGATTCATTTGTATTTTAATAGATAATAATACCATTTATTAATAGTACAAAAAATGTAAAAGATATTCTCTAGAGACTATATTCATTAAATCCATGAATATTGGAAGGGAATTAATAAGAAATAATGGAATAACTTTTTATTCATAGAGTATGTTCCTTGTATAGGATACTATGATGGGAATGAAATATTTCTTTACCTTCCATTTATGTTATCCATAATGAATTATAAAACTCAAAATGTATTGAGATAAATTAAATTGATCAAATATGTCATCAATATAGGGTAGATGTATTATATTCTTGATTGTGATGTTATTTAGGTCCTTTTAATTTATTAATAGTCTCATCAATCCATATTTATTGTATAGAAAAATTATCGGTGCATCCCATGGTAACACATGTATTAAAATCACCATGGAAGGTGGATGGGAGGTTTGAAAAAGATATGGGTATCTGTCATGACCCGCCCTCGATACCCGTACCGTGACTGACCCAAGCCCGCCTTCCATAGGCCAGGGGTTGGCGACTAGCACCAAAGGCGTAATTCCCGATAACTGGGAAGGCATTGCATTTATAAAAGTAAAAAAACACCACATAGTACAAGAAGAAGTAATACACTAAAAACAAAAGTAAGTGTTGAAAAGTAAATGGGGCAGAATACAAACCCAATCGAAAGTACAGCTACAACTGAACAAAAGTACAATAGAAAAAGACAAACAACTAGAAGAATGGAAGCAGCTCTTGGGTCGTCGTCCTCGGATCCTACCTGAAGGGTATGTACAGATAGCGCATCTCCCAGATCGTCCACCACGGATCCTACCTGAAGGGTAGTTATAAATAGCCTCCACAACGCTCTCTCCCGTCAACCTCCTCTGAGTGTCGTCTCATCGTGAAGTCCACCTCCAGATACTGACTCACCGTGAGGTCCACCTCCGGGTACCGCCCAGTCCTCGAACACTCGACCTCTGTCAGCATTGCCCGACATCTGCAACCAACACAACGAAGTGCGGGCATAGCCTATGCAGGGGTGAGTATACGATACTCGGTAGGGACCCCGAGACCCTCAAGGTCTCACTAAATCCAACAAGGATAACCACAAAGAAGGATCTCAATAGATAACCCTTACTTAGGTATAAGCCCATAATTATACCTAAGTTATCAAGTAACCCATCTCAATCATGATGAAACACAAAGGTTATGAAATCAAAGGATAACCACTACCTAGGTATATGCCCATACATATACCTATGTGATGAAGTGACCCATCTCAATCACGAGGAAAACACAAAGGTCATTGACTCAGCTCAAACCAGGATTTTCATTATCAAAACCATAACTGCTGAAGAGCACCATCTATGGAAAGTACATTGATCCATTCATGACTCCGAGGTATTGCTCACTAAACTAAGACTGCTAAGGTACTCCTCCTGTCGAGTGTTGCGGGTCTGCCACCTCACATAGTAGTGCTCAACCACCATGGGTCTGCCACCTCAAACAGTAGTGCTCCCCCTCATAGCCTACAGAGGTACTCCTCATGTCGGGTACCATAGGTCTGCCACCTCACAAAGTAGTGATCCTCCGCTATAGTTCTGCCACCTCCCAAAATAGTTCTCCCCACTGGGCTATGCTAGTCACTCCGAATCGAATCGGACAAGCAGTCATCAGGTCTCAACCAGCTACACGGTCTCCATACTCCGTACGCTCATCTCCGGGAGGGTCCTCTCCACGAGCTATAGGTTGATACTCCAATTATCACTAAGTACAACGAATAAGTATCTCAATGGACCGCCTCGTCATAGGGGTCTCAATGCAATAGACGGCGCGTCAATCGGACGCCCGGTCTGTGAGTTATTAGCTTTTTCGTCCTAGGGGCCCGGTTGGTTTCGTGAGAGAACCAACCCGGTCGTATCTGAAATGCACCTCGAACTCTCATAGGGTATACTCAAAAGGACCGTTTCTCAATGTTATCACCAACGCCGCTGACGGTTCGTCAAACGGATGTCCAGTTTGAAAGTTATCAGCTTTTCCGTTCTAGGGGCCCGGTTGGATTTCAGATACAATCCAACCCAGCCACTATCTAACTGCATCCAAAACACAGAAGAAGCATTCCAAAAGTCTTGTCTCATCAAGAGAAATCCAACAAAGTCGATGGCACGTAAATCAGACATCCGGAGCTCGAGATATAAGCGTTTCCGCTCTGAGGGCTCGGTTGGTTTCGTGATCGAACCTACCCGGCCATACCGAATATTTCCCAAAACCCTGAGTGTAATATACCAAAACGACCGTCTCGATCCAAGGATCGCATCGCAGCTGACGGTGCATCGATTGGAGGTCTGTAGCCCATGTTATCTGCAAAAGACCAGAAGAGGTCCGAAAATGGGGGTTTCGGGCCCGGACCGACCTAGCCCGAGACCCCCTGGGTCGGCCAGAACTGGGTCGAATCGAACCGGGTTCGGGTCCGGCCCGCTTGGGCATGGCTTGGCCCGGTTGGCGCGGCCCGACCCGGCCTGGACGCGGTCCGCTGGCCAGCTCGTCGTGACCGAGCTGAGCGGACAAGGGGGGGGGGGTGATGCCCCCTTGTTCAATTAAACGCAGTCCCCACATGGGGGGGGGGGTGCTCCTCCCTTCCATACAAGGGTTATGAACCCCCAGATTCTCCCCTGATCGGCCGGCCCGCACCGGTCGGCTAGCTGCTGCTGCCACGGGACCGGCGCGGTCCCGTCCCCCTGCTCCGTCGCCTGCGGCTGGAAGCCGACCGCCGCTCCCTGCTCTGCCGCGACCTTGGTCTGACCGGAACGGCGCGACAGCGTCGTTCCCCTCTACCGCAGCCCCACTTTGGCTGCGGTGTTTTCATGATTCTCAGGCACGACATGATGGCTCTACGACCTTGTTCGACTTCAATTGTGCGGCGTGACGGCGCCGCGCATCCTAGCTGCATGATCCCACGCGGTGCGACTGCACCACACCATCTCCGTTCCAAAATCACAACAAGGTCAACAACAGAATTAAGGGAGGAGGGTCGGCCATGTTTGTGCGGTCCGGACCCCTCCTGCTAATCGATAGGAAGCATCTATGATTACGAAGAACGCTCGAATATTCACGAACATATATTCAAACACCTACCTCAACAATGGTTGACGATCGAAGAGCATCATGTAAATGGCGTCGTGAGGTAATACTCCGTATGCGCTTGACGGAGATCGTCCGAGGTGGAGCAGCATCTCACACCGGCTGCGGAGAGGGGAAGAAAGGCACGATGATCACTCCTTGCATTGACGGCGTTCTTCGTCAGGGTCTTGACGTTCTTCGTTTTCTCTAATGAAGAAGATAATGTTTCCTCTAGCTTTTGATTATTCTCTCCCAAACCTTAACACCACAAAACTAACCCAATAATAAAATAATCTCCACTTATTTTATTAAGTCATGCCAAGAGTTTAAAATTTAAAAACTCAATTCAATAAATTGAATTAAGGACTTGGCACATTAAATATTTAAGGGGTGTCAAGGGGTTTGGAGAGAGTTATGGAAGATGAGAGGTCACCCACTTAATGGGGGAGTTAAAGGAGTTTTAAGGAATGTGAAGGGGTGGGGTTCGTGTGGGACCCACCTCACATTTAAATTCACATAGGTAGTTAGGTTCACCCAACCTCTATCCTTAGGATTTAACCACCTTAAAGAACTAAAATTAGTTGCACAAATTTTATTTCTCGAAAGTCTTTATCCACAAAACAAAACAACTCTTCCCGAGAAAACGAAACTCCGGAAAAGATATTTTTATGCAATTACTGGCTCTACGGTTTCATCGGTGCCCTCAGATTTCGATTCCGAGCACCGTTTAAAAAGTTAGAAAAACCCACTTTTTTGTTCACAGAACATACCTGAGCTAAACTTCGGAAATTGATTCTGGGCACACCGAGACTCGGAATTAGGCGCCGTCAGAAACCTCGTTCTTCTAAAATCCTATTGAAAATTAAGAAAAAAAAATTCATTGAAATTTCCGGGTCTTTACATTACTCCCACCTTAGGGCTTTACGTCCCCGTAAATCTTTAACACAAACTAGGGATTCAAAAGCGGTACTGAGCACGCATCTGAGCTTTCCGCTCCCAGGTGCTCCTCTGGAAGTTCTTGTGCTACCAGAAAAAGTGTACAAGAGGAATCGACCGTCCTTGTAGGACCTGCTCCTGTCGATCCTCAGCCTCTACTGGAATCTCCGCACATGTCGCCCTGTCATCGACATCCAACTCCCTGAGGTCGATGATGTGTGAAGGATCATGCACGTATCTCCTCAGCCGAGGTACGTGGATGATTTCATGCACCCGATGCAGCTGAGGTAGAAATGTCAAGCAGTAAACCACCTCGCCTACCCTGTTGAGGACCTTGAAGTGTCTGATGAAGCACAAAGATAAATTTCCGCCCTAGCCAAATCTCCTTAATTCCACATCGAGGTGAGACCCGTAAGAAAATGTGGTCGTCATCCTCGAACTCTAGTGGTCTCTTCCTCTTGTCAGCATAAGGCTTTTGTCGGCTCTGAGCTGTCCTCATCCACTCTTCGAAGACCTGGACCTTCTCTGTCGTGTCCTGGACCATCTCTAGTCCCACCAAAGCTACTATGATTTCTTATTTACCGATAAGATAAATCTGGTCTCGTCCCCTGGATGAACCACCTTCTTTTCCTAATACAATCTATCCAGGCATGAATGATGTATTCATGCCATGGACGACGCCGTAAGGCCTCGACGTTACTACCAAGAGATCCAACTGTCACTCTCGCCTATAAGGGTCGTGTCACATTATCGGCATCAGCGTGAGGTAACTGGGTCTCCTCCAGTAGGAATCTAGAATGTGAGTGTCAAGTCAACAGTTTAAACCGGATACTCTTAGTATAAAAAAGGAAGGACGCAAATGTCACAAAGGTAAGTGTCTTTTTATTATTGTATCTCATAGTACAAAGACAAAAATGTAACAAAAACGTGGAACTATAAGTACGAAGAACAAAAGGAAACCACTAGTTATGCTCCTATCCACTTTCTTCCGGAGCTCCGTAGTCGTATTCTTCCGGTACCTGAATCTGGGCTCTCCCATGTCCACCTATTCCCTGCAGTCGGAGTGGACCTTCTGGTGGTTGTGGTGGAAACACCTCCTAGCGTCGTCCACCTCCAGCTGCACGGCCAGCTCCCCTCCCTCAGACTTCTTCTCCTAGCTGTCCACCTCGATCGATCCTCTACCTATGCCTGTGAGGTTCTTCATTTAACTGCAGGTCATCTGCATGGCGGGTCGGACAGTCACATGCCATGTGACCAATCCCACCGTAGGAGTAACACTGCATGGCAGGTCTGGCTCTGTCATTCCCATTGGCGCCTCGCACTACCGACCCTGAGTCATGTGGTCTACCACCTGTAGGGATGGTCCTCTTGGACCTCTGCATCATCTGTCTACTGCCTACTACAGAAGACTCTACCGCATGCCGGCTAATGGTGGGTACTGCTGCTGGAGACTACTCAACAAGGAAACTATCCACTAAAAGGGCTCGCTCCAACACCCCTGTCTGCGTCGGGATGCTGTGAGAAACAACAGAAGCTCCAATCTCTCACCTGAGCCCCTTCTCGAAGGTTCGGGCCCTGATGAATGGGTCCCGTACCATATCTGTGGAGTAGCACGAGAGGTCTGTAAGCCTCACCGAGTACTGCGCTACTATCATGCTACCCTTCTGTAGATGCAACAACTCCTGTATACACACTGCTCGAATTGTGGCTGGTACAAACTCTGCCCAGAACAAGCTCACGAAGTCTGCCCACACATGTGTCACCTCGTCATGCATCTAGAGCATCAGGGTCCACCATCTGCATGCCGCTGCCTGAAGAAGGCTGGAAACAATGATCACCATGAAGTCTGCTGGCATCCCCACTAGCCTGAAGACTCTCACCACAGCCTCCAGCCAATCCTCAGCCGCATGCGGGTCCGTCTCTCCTCTGAACCTGGGTGGCCTCTGGCACTAGAACTTGGGCATTGCGCTCAAGCGACGTGCAACCTCTACTACTGGGGCTGGTTGAATCAGTGGCCCAACGAGTAGTAGTACCGATGGTGCCTCCGCTGGTGCCTCAACTGGGATAGGGCCGTGTAACACCCGAGACTTTTATGTTATATAAATCGTCAAAGGAATCTTTTTCTACACAACACTTGCTTGGCTTGCTTTACACGCAATCACGACCTTCCTCGATAGCTTGCGTCGTACGCAATACCGAGTTTCACTAAACAACAATATACTATTAAAACTAGCCGTTATGAATAGTAATAACCACTTTTTGAAATTTTATAAATTTTATTTTTCAAAATGGACTTCATTTTTGGACTCAGAATATCGAAATTAGCCTAGGGTGAAATTTTGGTATTTTTCTGAAAACTTTCAATTTTTGATGAATAGTGAAACCACTAAGTGGTAGGTTAAAAACTGAATTTTGCATAAAACTTAATTTTACCGCTTCTGTGAATGGAATTTCGAAAATCCGAGAGACACGGTTAATATCAAGGACTAAAATGTGATTCAATGAGATGAAAATAATTTTTTGGTGAATAGTAACTTTTTACTTTTTTTACCGCGGTTAATAGTAAATAGGGTAACTAAGGGTAAATATGATATTAATATTACCCTAACACATGTCCTAATTCTATTGGACAGGTGTAATTCGACCAAAAACAAACTTAGGAATAAAATATGACCATTTAGGCCCACTTGGATTAGATTAGGACATTTATTATTAATTTATTTAAAGAAGGGTTAAAATAGTTAAAATCAAAGTTTAATAAGTAAATCATTTTTAATATGGGGTTATACATAATATAAATTCAGTTTTAAATATTCATTAGAAATCTAAAAAGATTTCCTACATCATGATATTTTATTTGTAATTTTTAGACATCAAATAATGTAATTTATTTATGACACAAAGATGATGCAGTAATTATCTTATTAATGAAATATTGACATAATTGATGTTATAAACACCAAAATAAATGTAATTTGAGACTTTTTATGAATTCAACTAATTTTATAGGTTACTATGATATATTAATGTTGATTTAATCAACTTGGTTCGAACATATAATTCTGTTATGACTTTCAAACAAATCATATATCAAATAGTGTCAAAATTGACACAAAATAGTTTTTAAATCAAATATTATATTATTAATTGTTATTTTATTCCTAAAAATCTAAGGTTCGGCCAAATGACTTAGATAAGGATATATATATTAATAATAAACAATTTGGGGTTCGTTTGGCATGTTATAGTAAGTGTATTAACCATATAGTGAAGGAAAACAAAAAGACATGGTAAAAGTTAAAATAATTAACTTAGAGTTAAATCTAATTGATAAGGTTAAAATAATACCCTAAACTTGTCTAAATCCTATTGGTTGATAGGATTTCGACCCATACCCACTTTATCTTCGAAATAAGACCCTTTGGAACCATTATAAACCGATTTTGACTTTAATATAAAATAATATTTTGAGATATTCCTAAGGTGCCCCTCTCCTCCCTTATAAAAGGGCACCTCCTCCCCCTCCTCCTTACACCAAATTGAGCACTCAAGCTCGGCCAACCCCTGCCATTTTCTCCTCTCCACTTCCCTAGAATAATCCTATAGGTCCTGGTCTTCTCCAAAGACCAATCTTAGTTCCTTAAGTGGATGATTCAAAGAGGCGTTCCAAAGAAGAGGTAATATCCATTACCGATCTTTTCAATTTCTTTCTTCTTCAACTTCTTCTTCTTTAGTTGTTTCATGATAAAGTAATAACATCAGTATTACTTACATACTGATATGTTATTATAAATATGAAACAACCCTAATTCACCTTCTATCCATCCTACGGAAAAATGAAATCACCGCGCGTGCGTACGTACGGAATACCGTCTCCACGCCGTGGTGTAATCTATTTTCCACCATCACCTTACAAGGATGGGTATAATGGTATAATGAGTAACTATATATGATTATTATGAAGTAATATTGATACTGAAATAATATATATATACTCCAATACAATTCCACGATCATAGGAATGATATCATCACTCGTGCGTACGTACGGAATACCGTCTCCACGATGTGATGCGACTCGTTCTACATGATCTTCATTTCATAATGATTATATAAATGAATTGAAAAAATGAATATGGTATATACTACACTAATACCATTCTGGAAATGAATTATCTATAACCTAAAGATAAGAATAAGAATTTATTCGACAAAACACGCATAAGAACAAAAAGTTATAAAGACCCGAGTAACAAGTAACAATGAAATATAACTAACAAGAAGCTAATAATATGACCATATATGATATCATATAAATATGTATGATTCTGGAATAAGTCAATAACATTATTTAAACCATTATACAGGAGCTTCGGACACGTACAAAGCTAATCGGACCTAAGGTAAGGGAAAATACCACAATCTCATTTTTATCTGAGATTGTTTATTCGTAAGTATTTACTGGGGTGTATTTTATCATCCACATCCATGTTCCCTCAATATGTAATATTGTTTCCATCCACTTACAATAGTTTAAATCCAATTTTACCCTTCGGTGAGTTTTTAGTAAAGAATATGAACGGAATCTTTTGTCGTTTTTTTTTCGTACGAGGTACTTTTTGACTTTTCCGACAAAGGTACGAAGAATGTTTTTTTAACTTATACGGCATGAATGGATTTTTAAAACATTATTTCCAAGAAGCTTCCTTTACAAGTTTTCAAGTTTATTTTTAATCAACTTCTTTTAGTTTAAAGTTGTATGACATGTTAAGAAAGGAAAAATGTTTTTGAAGTAGAAAGGATATTTTCCTCAAGAATAAAGTTCAAGTGTTTTATCAAAATTATTTTCCATCTAAGATAATAAAGGGTTCTTTTTTTATCCCTATTATTACATTGATTTGATCATGTTGTGATGGAATTATTTTTATGAATTCCATTATTTTATATGAATTGATTTATGATGTCATGATGTTTCAAGAATCCCATTTTTGTTACATGTGTTATGCGATGATGTATGTTTTATGATTATGTGGCACACATAAGAAAGGATTCATTATAAGATGGGTGGGACCTATATCTCCCTCCAATGCATTGGGTAAAGATTTTATATCTCATGAGATAGACATGGCTGGAACGGAAGGTTATTTCGGTTCAGTGATACAGGACTGAAACGAGGAGTGAACTCGGTTCAGAAAGGGACTTTGTCCACTAAGATAGTCTTGGCAATGAGTCATGACTAACAAGAAATGATTTTCCATGATTATGTGTGCATGCCACAAAGTTTCAAGTTTTATGTTATGATTTTGTGGATCTCATTTTCACTTCTATGATTTATTCCATGTTAAGATATTATGATCTCTTTTGCAGGTTTTGATTTTCAAAAAGATATGATATGATTTTTATTTCCTTTATTTGCCCTTGCTGAGCATTTGAGCTCACCCTTTTATGTTTTCTTTTCCCCAGGTCAAGAAGATGGATATTAAGTAGAATATGCTAAAAGGGACCCTAGATATGATGAAATAAATGGGAGACACTGTAGAAGATTTATGAACCAGTTGTTTATGTTTCCCAGTTTCTAAAGACACTATACCTATACGGTCCTTTGTGGTTTTTTCATATGTTGTAATAAGTGTGCTTCAATTTTGAAGTATTAACAATGTATGTAAAGTATGGGTCGTTATAGTTGGTATCAGAGGAAAGGTATAGTCAACCTTTGGAAACTAGGATGTGAAAGCCTTAGTAAGAACCCTAAGGATAAGTCTAAGCATAGAACACAATCTTAGAAATGGCCATGAATAACCTAGGATAAGACCATAAGCATGAAAATTTTATTCTTGAATTATGTGGTTTCCTATTATAATTAGTGTTGCTCACACTATTCTTCTTGGTTTTAGTCAATGGCTGGAACCCGAAGGAACCGTGTTAATGCGGAATGCGATGGGCAATGCAATGATTGTCCCCCTGAGCAACCAAACGATATGGGAGCTGGAATGAAAAATATTGTAGCCATGCTCACACAACTTTCTCAAGCTATGAATCATGCAGGATTTCCAAACGAACAAAGGAGGGAGCAACATTCTGTTGAATCCTTCATGAGGCATCGTCCACCATATTTCAGCGGGTCTACTGATCCATTAGTTGCTGAACAATGGATTAGTACTACTGAAAAGATATTTTCAGTTCTTCAATGTTCTGAGCATGATAAAGTCATCCTAGCAGTTTATCGTTTGGAAGGAGATGCTGATCAATGGTGGAATCTTGTTAAGAATACAAGGCAAAGGGATGAAATTGAGTCTATGGAATGGGACGAGTTCAAGAACTTATTTTTCAATAAGTACTTCCCTCGTATTCTCCGAACAAAGATGGAGAAAGAGTTCCTTGAACTGAAGCAAAGGGATGATGAATCTGTTGGTACCTATGAAGCAAATTTTACCAGACTTGCAAGGTACGCTTCTGGTATTATTATCCAACCTGAGAGTAAGATCGATCGATTCTTTAGTGGCTTAAAACCAAGTCTTCGAAGGGAGTTAGCCATAAGGGACTTCAATAGCTACGAGGAAATCGTTCGATGTGCTCTCAAAGTCGAGATGGAGATTGGAGTAACCCATCAGTCACATGGGTTTGATAAGAAGAGGAAGATGGAATTCAAAGAAAAATCTAAAGAGCACACGGAAAAGAAGATGAACTTTCCCTTATGCTCAAAGTGTGGAAAGAAACATGGAGGGAGTTGTCTTAAAGGGACAAGTAAATGTTTTAAATGTGGAAAGGAAGGTCATCGGGCATTTGAATGCCGTGATAATGGGAAGAAGATGTCTAATGATGCAAACAAAGGAAGGGATACACAGAATGAACCTGCTACACTTCAATGTTTCAAGTGCAAGGAGATGGGGCATTATGCCAATCAATGCCCAAATCCAAGGGTTGATGATGATGGTCGACGTCAACAAACTCTTAAGGCTAAAGAAAAAGGAAAGTCACATGCAATTTCTATCAGCGATGTGGAGTACGATAACGATGTGGTGAAAGGTACACTTACCATCCACTCTAAAGTAGCAAATGTTTTATTTGATTCTGGATCCACCCACTCTTTTATTTCTGAATACTTTTCTAAGGGTATCACCGTACTACCTCAACAATTAGATGTTGAGTTAGCTGTGTCAACACCTAATGGCACATCAATCGCATCAAAAGTTTATAATTCTTCTCCGATCGAAGTTTGTGGGAAAGTGCTTCCTGCAAATCTTGTGATCCTTCCTTTAGTGGAATTTGATGTGATTCTTGGCATGGATTGGCTTTCTCTACATGGAGCTCATATCAATTGCCAAAGAAGGGAAGTCACATTTCATACTCCAGATCAATCTACGATCGTATACCAATGCAAGGATGAACATAACCTTCCAGTGGAAATTTCTTCCATCTTATGGGTATTGATCCCACTAAATGAAGGTTATTTATCTCAAATGGTTGGTGAGAAACTCACGATTAAGAATATGCCCATTGTAAGGGAGTTTGATGATGTCTTTCCGGAGGAATTACCGGGTCTTCCACCAAATCGTGAAGTTGAGTTTTCAATAGAACTCGTACCGGGTGCTTTGCCTATTTCAAAGACACCTTATAGAATGGCCCCAATTGAGTTGCAGGAATTGAAGAGGCAACTCCAAGAGAATCTTGATAAGGGATTCATACGCCCTAGTGCGTCACCTTGGGGAGCACCTGTTCTATTTGTTAAGAAGAAAGATGGATCAATGAGACTCTGCATTGATTATCGAGAACTTAACAAGATCACTATCAAGAACAAATATCCTCTCCCACGCATTGATGACTTATTTGACCAACTACGCGGAGCTCAATACTTTTCCAAGATTGATCTTCGTTCAGGGTATCATCAATTAAGGGTCAAAAGGGAGGATATACCAAAGACGGCTTTCCGTACAAGGTATGGACACTATGAATTTATAGTGATGCCATTTGGTCTTACTAATGCCCCTGCTATCTTCATGGATCTAATGAATAGAGTCTTTAGAGACTATCTTGATCAATTTGTGGTAGTCTTTATAGACGATATTCTTGTCTATTCAAAGAGCAAGGAAGAGCATGAAGATCACTTGAGAATTATATTGAAGACCCTGAGAAAGGAGAAGCTTTATGCCAAATTTACCAAGTGTGAATTTTGGCTTCAAAAAGTTGCATTTTTGGGTCATATAATCTCAAAAGAGGGGATATCTGTGGATCCAGCAAAAACAGATGTTATCGAAAGATGGTCAAGACCAACAACAGTAACTGAGATCCGGAGTTTTCTTGGTTTGGCTGGATATTATCGACGTTTTGTAAAAGATTTTTCACGATTATCTAATCCACTCACCAAGTTGACTCGGAAAGGAGTTAAGTTTGTCTGGACAGAGGAATGTGAAGAGAATTTCAAGGAGTTGAAAAGAAGGTTATCCAGTGCACCTGTGCTCACACTGCCTTGTAGTGGAGAAAGGTTTGTGATCTACAGTGATGCATCCAAGAAGGGATTGGGGTGTGTTCTTATGCAAAATGATATGGTGATAGCTTATGCCTCACGACAGTTGAAAATCCATGAGCAAAATTACCCAACACATGATTTGGAGTTGGCTGCGGTAATCTTTGCATTAAATATTTGGAGGCATTACCTTTATGGTGAAAGGTGTGATATTTATACTGATCATAAAAGTTTAAAGTATATTTTCACACAAAAGGAGTTGAATATGCGTCAAAGAAGATGGTTGGATCTGATTAAGGATTATGACGTCTCAATCCATTACCACCCTGGGAAAGCAAACAAGGTGGCAGATGCATTAAGTCGACAAGACCATGCTAGTTTATCCATGATGAGGATCACAAAAGATCCAATATTTATGGATTTACAAAGGATGGATCTTGGAATTATAATGGAAGGGGAAAAATCTTATCTTTCTCAAATGAATGTTCAACCATCTATACATGTGAAGATTAAGGAGGCTCAGAAAGAAGATGTCGAGTTACAAAAGAAGGTGAGAAATGTTCCTGAATTCAACCTTGATTGTGATGGGATAATAAAGTTCAGGAATCGGGTTTGTGTTCCTCCCATCCCCGAATTAAAGAAGGAGCTGCTGGATGAGGCTCATAGTTCTTCATTCTCTATTCATCCTGGAAGCACGAAGATGTATAGGGACCTGAAAGAGTACTTCTGGTGGGATGGCATGAAAAGAGATGTTGCTGAATTTGTCTCTCGATGCTTGGTTTGTCAACAAGTTAAAGCTGAGAGACAGAAGTCTAAGGGGATGTTACAACCATTACCCATACCCGAATGGAAATGGGAAAACATCACTATGGACTTTGTCACAGGACTTCCTAAAACATCCAAAGGCAATAATTCTATTTGGGTCATAGTTGATCGTCTTACAAAGTCTGCACACTTCATTCCTATTAGAGAGGATTTCACTCTAGATCAGCTTGCCAGGATATATGTAAAGGAAGTGGTAAGATTACATGGAGTACCACTTTCTATTATATCTGATCGGGATCCGAGATTTACCTCGAAGTTCTGGCGAAGTCTTCAGCATACTCTGGATACAGAGTTGAGTTTCAGCACTGCTTATCATCCCCAGACAGACGGTCAGTCTGAGAGAACAATTCAAACCCTAGAAGATATGTTGAGAGCTTGCTCTATGGATTTCAAAGAAGGTTGGGATCAACACCTACCTTTGGTAGAATTTTCTTATAATAATAGCTTTCACTCCAGTATTCAGATGGCTCCTTATGAAGCTCTCTATGGAAAGAAATGCAGGACTCCAACTTGCTGGGATGAAGTTGGGGAAAGAAAGCTATTAGGACCTGATCTCGTTGATGAAATGGCAGAAAAGGTCAGATCTATTCAACAACACATAAGAGCAGCTCAGAGTCGACAGAAATGCTATGCCGACAACCGAAGAAAAGACCTAGAGTTTGAAGTGGGTGATAAAGTGTTCTTACGAATATCTCCATGGAAGAGGGTTATGAGATTTGGGAAGAAGGGGAAGTTGAGCCCTAGATATATCGGTCCTTTCGAAATACTGGATCGTGTTGGGAAGGTAGCTTACCGATTGGCGCTTCCACCGAATCTCTCTCAAGTTCACGATGTGTTCCATGTATCTCTCCTGAGAAAGTACATACCAGATCCTTCACATGTACTCAGCTCAGAAGTTGTACCGCTGGAGCAAGATCTTTCTTATGAAGAACAGCCGATAGAGATTCTGGATCGTAGCGAAAAAGTCCTACGAAACAAGACCACTCGATTGGTGAAAGTTTTATGGAGGAACCACCAACTTGAAGAAGCTACATGGGAGCTTGAGGATATGATGAAGGAGAAGTATCCTCATCTGTTTGTTACAAAGTGACGAATTTCGAGGGCGAAATTCTTTTTAAGGGGGGTAGAATGTAACACCCGAGACTTTTATGTTATATAAATCGTCAAAGGAATCTTTTTCTACACAACACTTGCTTGGCTTGCTTTACACGCAATCGCGACCTTCCTCGATAGCTTGCGTCGTACGCAATACCGAGTTTCACTAAACAACAATATACTATTAAAACTAGCCGTTATGAATAGTAATAACCACTTTTTGAAATTTTATAAATTTTATTTTTCAAAATGGACTTCATTTTTGGACTCAGAATATCGAAATTAGCCTAGGGTGAAATTTTGGTATTTTTCTGAAAACTTTCAATTTTTGATGAATAGTGAAACCACTAAGTGGTAGGTTAAAAACTGAATTTTGCATAAAACTTAATTTTACCGCTTCTGTGAATGGAATTTCGAAAATCCGAGAGACACGGTTAATATCAAGGACTAAAATGTGATTCAATGAGATGAAAATAATTTTTTGGTGAATAGTAACTTTTTACTTTTTTTACCGCGGTTAATAGTAAATAGGGTAACTAAGGGTAAATATGATATTAATATTACCCTAACACATGTCCTAATTCTTTTGGACAGGTGTAATTCGACCAAAAACAAACTTAGGAATAAAATATGACCATTTAGTCCCACTTGGATTAGATTAGGACATTTATTATTAATTTATTTAAAGAAGGGTTAAAATAGTTAAAATCAAAGTTTAATAAGTAAATCATTTTTAATATGGGGTTATACATAATATAAATTCAGTTTTAAATATTCATTAGAAATCTAAAAAGATTTCCTACATCATGATATTTTATTTGTAATTTTTAGACATCAAATAATGTAATTTATTTATGACACAAAGATGATGCAGTAATTATCTTATTAATGAAATATTGACATAATTGATGTTATAAACACCAAAATAAATGTAATTTGAGACTTTTTATGAATTCAACTAATTTTATAGGTTACTATGATATATTAATGTTGATTTAATCAACTTGGTTCGAACATATAATTCTGTTATGACTTTCAAACAAATCATATATCAAATAGTGTCAAAATTGACACAAAATAGTTTTTAAATCAAATATTATATTATTAATTGTTATTTTATTCCTAAAAATCTAAGGTTCGGCCAAATGACTTAGATAAGGATATATATATTAATAATAAACAATTTGGGGTTCGTTTGGCATGTTATAGTAAGTGTATTAACCATATAGTGAAGGAAAACAAAAAGACACGGTAAAAGTTAAAATAATTAACTTAGAGTTAAATCTAATTGATAAGGTTAAAATAATACCCTAAACTTGTCTAAATCCTATTGGTTGATAGGATTTCGACACATACCCACTTTATCTTCGAAATAAGACCCTTTGGAACCATTATAAACCGATTTTGACTTTAATATAAAATAATATTTTGAGATATTCCTAAGGTGCCCCTCTCCTCCCTTATAAAAGGGCACCTCCTCCCCCTCCTCCTCACACCAAATTGAGCACTCAAGCTCGGCCAACCCCTGCCATTTTCTCCTCTCCACTTCCCTAGAATAATCCTAGAGGTCCTGGTCTTCTCCAAAGACCAATCTTAGTTCCTTAAGTGGAGGATTCAAAGAGGCGTTCCAAAGACGAGGTAATATCCATTACCGATCTTTTCAATTTCTTTCTTCTTCAACTTCTTCTTCTTTAGTTGTTTCATGATAAAGTAATAACATAAGTATTACTTACATACTGATATGTTATTATAAATATGAAACAACCCTAATTCACCTTCTATCCATCCTACGGAAAAATGAAATCACCGCGCGTGCGTACGTACGGAATACCGTCTCCACGCCGTGGTGTAATCTATTTTCCACCATCACCTTACAAGGATGGGTATAATGGTATAATGAGTAACTATATATGATTATTATGAAGTAATATTGATACTAAAATAATATATATATACTCCAATACAATTCCACGATCATAGGAACGATATCATCACTCGTGCGTACGTACGGAATACCGTCTCCACGATGTGATGCGACTCGTTCTACATGATCTTCATTTCATAATGATTATATAAATGAATTGAAAAAATGAATATGGTATATACTACACTAATACCATTCTGGAAATGAATTATCTATAACCTAAAGATAAGAATAAGAATTTATTCGACAAAACACGCATAAGAACAAAAAGTTATAAAGACCCGAGTAACAAGTAACAATGAAATATAACTAACAAGAAGCTAATAATATGACCATATATGATATCATATAAATATGTATGATTCTGGAATAAGTCAATAACATTATTTAAACCATTATACAGGAGCTTTGGACACGTACAAAGCTAATCGGACCTAAGGTAAGGGAAAATACCACAATCTCATTTTTATCCGAGATTGTTTATTCGTAAGTATTTACTGGGGTGTATTTTATCATCCACATCCATGTTCCCTCAATATGTAATATTGTTTCCATCCACTTACAATAGTTTAAATCCAATTTTACCCTTCGGTGAGTTTTTAGTAAAGAATATGAACGGAATCTTTTGTCGTTTTTTTTTCGTACGAGGTACTTTTTGACTTTTCCGACAAAGGTACGAAGAATGTTTTTTTAACTTATACGGCATGAATGGATTTTTAAAACATTATTTCCAAGAAGCTTCCTTTACAAGTTTTCAAGTTTATTTTTAATCAACTTCTTTTAGTTTAAAGTTGTATGACATGTTAAGAAAGGAAAAATGTTTTTGAAGTAGAAAGGATATTTTCCTCAAGAATAAAGTTCAAGTGTTTTATCAAAATTATTTTCCATCTAAGATAATAAAGGGTTCTGTTTTTATCTCTATTATTACATTGATTTGATCATGTTGTGATGGAATTATTTTTATGAATTCCATTATCTTATATGAATTGATTTATGATGTCATGATGTTTCAAGAATCCCATTTTTGTTACATGTGTTATGCGATGATGTATGTTTTATGATTATGTGGCACACATAAGAAAGGATTCATTATAAGATGGGTGGGACCTATATCTCCCTCCAATGCATTGGGTAAAGATTTTATATCTCATGAGATAGACATGGCTGGAACGGAAGGTTATTTCGGTTCAGTGATACAGGACTGAAACGAGGAGTGAACTCGGTTCAGAAAGGGACTTTGTCCACTAAGATAGTCTTGGCAATGAGTCATGACTAACAAGAAATGATTTTCCATGATTATGTGTGCATGCCACAAAGTTTCAAGTTTTATGTTATGATTTTGGGGATCTCATTTTCACTTCTATGATTTATTCCATGTTAAGATATTATGATCTCTTTTGCAGGTTTTGATTTTCAAAAAGATATGATATGATTTTTATTTCCTTTATTTGCCCTTGCTGAGCATTTGAGCTCACCCTTTTATGTTTTCTTTTCCCCAGGTCAGGAAGATGGATATTAAGTAGAATATGCTAAAAGGGACCCTAGATATGATGAAATAAATGGGAGACACTGTAGAAGATTTATGAACCAGTTGTTTATGTTTCCCAGTTTCTAAAGACACTATACCTATACGGTCCTTTGTGGTTTTTTCATATGTTGTAATAAGTGTGCTTCAATTTTGAAGTATTAACAATGTATGTAAAGTATGGGTCGTTATAGGCCGTGTACTGAGGCCACGTCGCTCGGCGGGTTGTTAGTACGTACAACTCTCGGGGCTCCAGCTGTTCGTCTGCGGGGAGGCATCCTGAAAGAAAAAAACGTGACACGGTCAAACGATTTATACCTGGTGAGCTGAACTGGTTTGAGCTATTTTAAGGGAAATCATTGAAAACACACAAAAAATCATTGTTTTCATGCACATAGTCGGAAATCAGTTTTCAGGGTCCTGGTGTATGGATACATCGGCCGCCCGCACAAACACTGGACTCCCTGAACAGAAAACCACACTCGGTACCCAAAATACTATTTCTTTACAGAAAGAAAATATCGGAGTTATAAATTTTGTGGTAGGAGCGACTCCTCAAATACCAATTTTTCACGACCCGCCCTCGATACCTGTGTCCTGACTACCCCAAGCTCGCCTTCCATAGGCCAGGGGCTGGCGACTAGCACCAAAGGTGTAATTTCCAATAACTGGGAAGGAATTGTCTTTATTAAAGTAAACAAAACACCATAGAGTAAAAGTGGAAGTAATAAACTAATAAAAAAGGAAGTGCAGAAAAGTAAATGGGCCAGAATACAAATCCAATCGAAAGTACAGCTACAACTGAACAAAAGTACAACAGAAAAAGACAAACAGCTGGAAGAATCGAAGAAGCCCCTGGGTCGTCCTCCTCGGATCCTACCTGAAGGGTAGGTACAGATAGTGAAACTCCTGGATCGTCCACCACGGATCCTACCTGAAGGATAGGTATAGATATCCTCCACAACGCTCTCACCCGTCAACCTCCTCCGAGTTTCGTCTCATCGTGAAGTCCACCTCCGGATACTCACTCGTCATGAGGTCCACCTCCGGGTACCATCCAGTCCCTGAAAACTCGGCCTCTGTCAGTGCTTCCCGACGTCTGCAACCAACACAACGAAGTGCAGGCATAGACCATGTAGGGGTGAGTATACAATACTTAGTAGGGACCCCGAGACCCTCAAGGTCTCACTAAATCCAACAAGTATAACCACAATGAAGGATCTCAACAGATAACCCTTACTAAGGTAAAAGCCCATACTTATACCTAAGTTATCATGTAACCCATCTCAATCATGAGTAATCACAAAGGTTATGAAATCATCAGATAACCACTACCAAGGTATATGCCCATACATATACCTACGTGATCAAGTGAACCATCTCAATCATAAGAAAAACACAAAGGTCATTGACTCAGCTCAAACCAGGATTTTCATTATCGAAATCGTAACTACTGAAGAGCTCCATCTCTAGAAAGTACAATGTTCCTATCACGACTTCAAGGTACTGCTCACTAACCTAAGACTGCTGAGGTACTCATCCTATCAAGTACCGCGGGTCTGCCACGTCATAGAGTAGTGCTCCACCGTCATGGGTCTCACACCTCACACAGTAGTGCTCCCCCTCATAGCCTATAGAGGTACTCCTCCTGTCGAGTACTGCGGGTTTTCCACCTCACAAAGTAGTGTTCCTCCGCCATGGGTCTACCACCTCACAAAGTAGTGCTCCCCACTGGGCTATGCTAGTCACTCTGAATCGAATCGGACAAGCAGTCATCAAGTCTCAGCCAGCTACACGGTCTCTGTACTCCGTATGCTTGTCTTCAGGAGGGTCCTCTCCACGAGCTGTAGGTCGATACTCCAAGTATCAGAATGTCCCACGAAGAAGTATCTCAATTGACCGCCTCGTCATAGGTGTCTCAACGCAATAGACGTTGCGTCAAACGGACGCCCGGTCTGTGAGTTATTAGCCTTTTCGTCCTAAGGGCCTGGTTGGTTTCGTGAGCGAACTATCCCGACTATATCTCAACTATACCCCAAACTCTCATAGGGCATACTAAAAAGGACCGTTTCTCAACCTGATCACCAACGCCGTTGACGGTTCGTCAAACGGGCGTCCGGTCTGAAAGTTATGAGCTTTTCCGTTCGAGGGGCCCGGTTGGATTTCGGGTACAATCCAACCTGGACACTTTCCAACTGAATCCAAAACTCAGGAGAAGCATGCCAAAAGTTTCGTCTCATCAAAAGAAATCCAACAAAGTTGACGGCACGTAAATCTGACGTCCGGAGCTCGAGATATAAGAGTTTCTGCTCCGAGGTCCCGGTTGGTTTCGTGATTGAACCAACCCGGACATACCCAAAGTTTTCCAAAACCCTGAGTGTCACATACCGAAACGACCATCTCGATCCAAGGATTGCATTGCAGCTGACGGTGCGTCGATCGGAGGTCTGTAGCCCATGTTATGGTCAAAAGACCGGAAGAGGTCCGAAAATGGGGGTTTCGGGCCCGGACCGACCCGGCCCGAGACCCCATGGGTCGGCCCGAACCAGGTCGACCCAAACCAGGTCCCGGTTCGGCCCGCATGGGTGTGACCTGGCCCGGTTGGCGCCGCCCAACCCGGCATGGGCACGGTCTACTGGCCAGCTCGGCTTGACCGAGTTGGGCGTACAAGGGGGGGGGGGGCTGCCCCCTGTTCAATTGAACGCGACCCCCACGTTGGGGGGTCGCTCCTCCCTTCCAGCCGGGGGATACAAACCCCCGGTTTCTCCCCTGACCGGCTGGCCCACCCCGGCCGGACAGCTGCTGCCGCCACGGGACCGACACGGTCCCATCCCCCTACTCCGTCGCCAACGGCTTGAAGCCTGTCGCTGCTCCCTGCTCTGCCGCGGACTTGGTCCGACAGACGCGGCGTGCCGGTGCCGCGCCCCTCCGCCGCGGCCTCGCTCCGGCCGCATTGTTTTCATGATTCTCCGGCATGGCGCGACGGCGCCGCAGCCCTGTTCGACTTCAATGGCACGGCGTGAAGGCACCGCACATCCTTGCCGCATTATCCCGCGTGGTGCAACGACACCATGCCATCTCCATTCCAAAACCACAACAAGGTCAACAACAGAATTAAGGGAGGAGGGTGGGCCGTGTGTGTTCGGTCCGGCCCCCTCCCGTTAATCGATAGAAAGCAGCTATGATTACGAAGAACACTCAAATATTAAAGAACATATATTCAAACCCCTACCTCAACAACAGTTGACGATCGAAGAGCGTCGTGGAAACGACGTCGCGAGGTAAAACTCTGTATGCGCTTGACGGAGATCGTCCTAGGTGGAGCATCATCTCACACCGGCTGCGGAGAGGAGAAGAAAGGCACGACGATCACTCCTTGCAGTGACGGCGTTCTTCATCGGGGTCTTGACGTTCTTCACATTCTCCAATGAAGAAGATAAAGTTTCCTCTAGCTTTTGAGTATTCTTTCCGAAACCTTAACCCCACAAAACTAACCCAATAATAAAATAAGATCCACATATTTTATTAAGTCATTCCGAGAGTTTAAAATTTAAAACCACAATTCAATAAATTGAATTAAAGACTTGGCACATTAAAAATTTAAGGTGTGTCAAGGGGGGATGGAGAGAGTTATGGAAGATGAGAGGTCACATACTTAATGGGGGAGTTATAGGAGGTTTAAAGAATGTGAAGGTGTGGGGTTCGTGTGGGCCCCACCTCACATTTAACCTCACTTAGGTAGTTAGGATCACCCAACCTCTATCCTTAAGATTTAAGCGCTTTAAAGAAATAAAATTAGTTGCACAAATTTTATTTCTTGGAAGTCATTATCCACAAAACTAAACAACTCTTCCTGAGCATACAGAACTCTGGAAAAGATCTTTTTAACCAATTACAGGCGCTGCAGTTTCATTGGTGCCCTCGGATTTCGATTCCGAGCAACGGTTCAAAATTTAGAAAAACTCACTCGTTTATTCATTGAACGTACCAGAGATAAACTTCAGAAATTGATTTTGGGAACACCGGGCCTTAGAATCAGGAACAGTCAGAAACTGCGTTCTTGTAAAATCCCAAAAAAAATTAAGAAAAAAATATTCCTTGAAATTTCTGGGTCTTTACAGTATCCCTCAGTTCATAAAATAAAAGAGGGAAAAAAGATTGTTTTGGGGATAAAAAGGAGGTGGAAAAATATAATTTGATTTTTTAAATAATCCGTGCACTGCACATGGTTTGGTTTCATAATTGGGGAAATGGAGGCCAAACTTTGTTTACCTTAGTAGACTCATCAAATACCTTCATGGTTTGTATGTATCATTTGGGAGACCGTTCTCCATCACTATAGCTTGGCCCTGTAAAAAATTACAGAAGTATGCACATGATTCATGCACTGTTCAAACTAACCATGATCAGGATAGGAACCATCATCTAAAAACACAGAAGACCCTCCCATTTACTCCTTGGATCTTAACTGTTTTCCCCCAAAAATGAACTAAAATGAAACAAAAATAGTGAAAGATTAAAAAGATCATAAAATAGGCTCAACATTAGGGGGTCACACGATTTCCCCTCATAAGTTAAAAAAATGAGAAAAAAATTGAAAAATAACTAGAAACTAAAAAACTTCTTCCCAAACACACATTGGTGAAAAAAAATCCAAAAAAAATTACAATTAATAAAGAAAAAATGGGGTGTGAAAATTCTCTCCACTATAATGATTATGACCTTTTAAAGCCTCAACATTTCTAGTTGATCAACTAAACAAAAAAGGATCACAAAATCACAGGATTCAAAACATTAAAAAAATAACACCTTAAGAACAACTAAAAAAAGAAATACATTTGTACCTAAAAACCCCATGAAACTCAAATCATTTTTATGGATAATGAATATACAATCCAACAACAAGAAGTCTTACCACTTCCATGAATATTATAATTTCTCTAAAATTCCATCATTTTTTTTGGGGGAGGAAAACCCATGGTATGAAGACTATGTATGATTGGAAAAATTTCCTAACAAATCTTCAATGCAATGAAATGAGAGGAAAAACATTTAAGGGGAATACCTCAACCAACACGGGATTCCTCAATAGACTCCATAAAAATTTAGAATCATTTTCAGATGCACCATCCAACATCACTTATCAAACACTACACCTACTAACTAGAGAAACCACACACATACACCAAAAGGAACTAAATTAATATCACACACATTGAGACACACTTCACACCGAGATGAATAAATATAGAAATCACCAAAATAAATTTCAATTAAAATAGAACTTCCCAAAAGATACAGAACACTGTTTTTCATTATAAATAATAAGAAACACTAAAAGATACATCCAATATGAAAAAAATATTTACATTAAACCCTTAAATAGAACACACAATAACACCACTATCATCCATTTTCACTATATGATTCTTCAATGTAGTGGATCTAGATCCAAACATCATTCAACAAAAAACCTTACAAAAACATCAAAAGATGGTCCAAATGATAACAAGCATAAAAAGTCTCTTGAGAATATTGGGAGAAAGGATTTTTATGACCCGTATTGTTGAATTGATGACACACCAGGGTCATATTCCCAGAATTAGCTGATAGAAGATTAGAAGGGCTATAAATTACACCACTATCATAATCAAATATAGGACAATTTTCCATCTCTGTACTTGAATTACCTTCACCACATCCAGGTACTAAAAGTGTATTGGATTTTTCAAGAACTCCCTCTGACATGGATCTAACATTAATTGTATTCCTCACCATATTCAAAATGGATGTTAGACCGAATTAGGACACTTCCAACTATTTTCCATGATAATTATTTTTATCTTAATATTATTATGTTATTGAATTATCCTCATATAGAACTACAAGATAGGGGAACAGATATCTAAAATAATGGACTAATTCCAACAACATTATATCACCTTGTTGAAGGAATCACAACTAAATTAGCCTTTCCACCATCATAGTCTCAAAGGAGTACTATCAGATGTACAAGGACTTCTAGAATTAATATTAAAGGTCTTTACAAGTCATGGTATTATAGAATAAATTACTCATATTCCACATCAGTTCATTGAGAATAAATGTCACAAACATGATTTTAAGAGGCTCCAGAAGCTAAATCCGAGTGAAAATATCCTTAATGGTTTTCAACCATTACTATGATTATCATTATTCCAAGTGCCAGAGTAATTGAGTGAAATTAAATTCATGAATCTTATCAATGAATTACTTTTATAGAGGACCTCCCAGATTTCTGTTATATAAGGATGAACTTGAAAACTAAAACAATCCTTGATCAACCAAAATCAGATTATGGATGTTACTCAATAAAATATTTTAGAGGATTTCTTAGAGAATGGTGTGGGAGTACTCTAAATAACTAGGAAACAAAAATAAATCAAAATAAACTAACCATAAAGAAATTTTCACAATTAAACACCTATCATAAAAATGATCCAACCCACAAATTCCATGTAAATATTTTCTAAAATATCACTAACCACTATTATTAAATCCCATTTCAAAATCCACACTCCAATGATTATTGTTCAATACAAAATCCCATGAATTACATTACAAAATTTAATCCAACTCATTAAAATAACTTCTTCATTATAAACATGCTTTAAATATTACTTTCAAATATCATACACCATTTTTTAAAATCTACAATGAATACTAATGAAAATAGTATTTCAAAACCAAATATTTAATAAAATTCAATTTTTTAAAAGTCTATTTTAATTGTTTTTCTTAAATAAACTTGAAAAATAAATCTTTTGAAAAATCCACACATCACTTTTCAAAATTTCAATTTTTTAATCCAATATGTGGTTTTCAAAAAAAATAAAATTATTAAAGAATAAGAATACATTTTATGGTGGGTGGGGGATGTAGTTTTAATGGGACATTGAAATATGGTTTGTGGTCTTATTAAAGTCACACTACTATCATAGAGTGTAATTCTGAACCACATCCCTTGGATCCACATGGATTTTCAGTACCCTTGAGCCCACTAGAAACCTCTCCCAACACCAATTTAATTCCCCTAAAACAAAGAAACATTTAAAAAATCACCCAAATTCTAGATATACATGAAATAATGATAAACAAATATTGAGTGAATAATAAAAATCATTTTTATTAAAGGACAAACTGAAAACCCATCTTCCCAAGCTATCCCAAGGTCCGACACTAGAATTGTTTTCGAGACACCTCCTAATACCTACACCCAATGTTTTGATAGTCCATCTCCATCAAATATAACATCCTAAATAATAATTTGAGATATGAATAATATGTATTATAAATAAAATATTACCTAAAACTATTTTTTATGAATTAACCTGGGTCAACATTAAAATAGTCACCAGATTCTACCCCCAAATCCACAATGCATGTTTCAGATCAATCTGTGCTGGTGAAAAGTCCTAAAGGAATCACCATGACATAGTTAGAATGATTTATCCTAAGATAAATAAAGAAAATAAGGGACTAAATAGTATACCTATATAATAGAAATGGGTATAAATAAAGTAACTAAATAGAAAATGAGAATAAGACCAAACCAATGTTGATGTCCAAAAATATCTCCATGTAACCCCATGGGTCACTTAGAGAACCAAAAACCAACACTACCCACCCTGATATATACTAATATAGGACCCAAAAATGAGGCTAAAAATAATATTGAAAGTATAGGGATGTGTATTACAACGTACTAAACAAACATAAGTAAAACTATTCCCTCATAATTTACATTAAAAAAAGATTCCTTTTCTTGTAGTTTTAAATAAAACATAGATATATTATTTTTCAAACATTTATTTTTAGAAAAAATATCCATGAAATTCTATTTTCATTTAACATATGATTCTTTTCCAAAAAATTGAATTATTTATCATTTTTAGAGAATGGGAGGGATAGTATGAAGAATGATTTAATTATTTATAAAGGAGAAGAGAGTGGAAAATGTTCCCTATAATTATTAAAAAAAATTAAAACCCAATTATTCACTTTAATAAAACATAGACACTTTAAAATGGAAGAAAAATAAATAATCACACATTGAGGTTAGTGAAAACAATATGAATGCAACCAAATATGATAAAGAACCTAAATTATCAACTACAGATAAATAATTCCTTTCGAAACATGGGTATATGAAGGATCTTATGGGGATAATCTAGAAAATACTATCCCTCATCTATCAGGTTGAAATTCCTGACACAATATACAACCCTCACACTTTTTCATACCATTCGTGGCCTAATAAGGGGTTATACACCCAAAAGTAGAGAAATGTCAATACTAAGGGTCATTATCCAGAGCATAATGCAAAAATACGAATATAATAATTGTTTATAATCTACTAGTTATTCTATGTTCCAATGTCTTTTTTGAAGTAGATGGTGATCTAAGAAATTTCAATATAAAAACAAAATATATATAAATATAGGACACAAATATCCCACACAAAATATCCCTTTAATTATCTCAAGGGATAGCCAATTTTCCTTTAGACCATAAACACATTATGGAAGTCTCATTCCAAGGACCTCCCATTTCCTTTAGCAATCAACAATGTAAGAGACTCACCCCATGGGAGTGTTTTCAAAAGAAGTAACATTATTAATGATGAAAAACATGCATCATGAATACTTTGAGTGAAAAAATATTTATAGGATTACCCATAATAAAACATATAATTTCATTAAACATTTAAAATAGATTTTAAAAGCCAAAACATCTTTTAGAAACCAAAACCCACTTTTAAAAACCTATCATGTTTGTTATAAAATAGTTAGTTTGAAAGGCCACATAAAAATATTCCACACAAGAAAATATTAAGAGGGAAAATTTATTTCAATTAAAATCATTGTTATTAAAATCAAATGTCAATAAATAAAAAAATCTTGGTGAATAAATAAATAAAACAATGTTTTTTTATTTTAAAGTCCAGATGAAATGGGAATCATACCACAAAGCACAGGTTCTTAGACGGGGAAAAACAAAATGGCTTCAAGAGGGTTGTAATAAGAAATAACACCTAAGAAGAACCTTATGAAAAAACCCCTAATTTAGAACCTATGAAACATAAGACTGTATATAATAGAACTAAAGGAGAAGATGAACGAAGGGGAGAATTAATGAAATAGGATAAAGAAGGAGATAAGAAAATATTACATTGAAAACTAACCCCAAAACTCAATGAAATACCCAATAATCAATAGGGAATAAGAAACTGAGGAACGAGGAAGAGAAGGAGAGGCCTACCTCAGCTAAACAATCCATGAGTGAAATAAAGTGGGGGTTTGGGGTAAAAATTAGAGGACGGAATAAGGTAATTTGAATGTTTAAAAGTATATAGCCGCTGGGTACAGTTTGTT
The DNA here is from genome assembly GCA_963277665.1 of Viscum album. Classification (NCBI taxonomy): domain Eukaryota; kingdom Viridiplantae; phylum Streptophyta; class Magnoliopsida; order Santalales; family Viscaceae; genus Viscum; species Viscum album. The sequence goes on from OY728141.1 coordinate 348,492,779, forward strand.
CATGTGTTTTGGGAAACCCTGTTCCAATCCGGCATCCCTCACTATACTCACAGGAAACATGCACAGTTTAGCCACATGTTTTGGTAAACCACGTGCCAACAAAGTTATTTTTTATTTAATGAATTTGGAAAACTGTGGTCATGATTCTCACACAGTTTTGGCATAGCATGAAAAAATCATGCACCCAACATCCAAAAACACTCAACAACTGAAAAATTATACCTTGAAGCCACACTATTTAAACTGATCCATTTTTCTCAAGTGAAACAGAAAGCATTAAAAGAGGAAAATGAACTGAGTGGTGTCTCAGAATCAGGAGGTAAAATTGTTTCCCATTATTCTTGAAAACAAACTCTTAAAAATTGGGAAATAGCCCGATGCTCAAAATTTTTATAAAAACACCTAAGACTCACGATTAAAGCCAAAGACAAAATATTAATCCAAAATAAAAAAAAATAAAAATTGAGGTGTGAAACATTTATAAAAATTTAAACCATAAGGGAATCATATTCTTAAGATCTGATCATTATACAATTAGTGAATTTTTATAGGAATTATATATCTATTAATTTTGGTGGAATCAGGACAATCCTAGAAAATTTTTGAAGAATGAAATAATGGGTAGATCCAAATTCATATAAGACATTAAAAGTTCTAGAGTATATTATAAGTTTCTCATTCACCAGGCCATTATCACAAATATTATCCTAAATATTGATCACATAAGATTTACACTAATCACCTAGATTAGTGTTTTTTGTTGTTAAACATCATCATTAAACATAATAATTGGGAACTCATTAGTATATTTCCCATAACCCATAAATATGAAACCATGTAGTGTGGGTGATCTATTATGTTTGTATTTCTCTCTATTTTCATAGGTGGCTAACATATTCCCATCATATCCAAAATAAATTACTTATTAATCCCATTTACCAAAAAAAATCTTTTATTGGTAACCTTAAAAAATTTTCATCCATATTTCATTTTGCAATTTAAGAAGGAAGGGGATATCTTAATCTTTTCTCTATTTTTTTACAGTATCCTTTGAACCTCATGTACCATTTCATGTCAAAACCATGAAATTTTTGGATAACCCGGATCTCTATTCCCACCTTCAGATCAAATCCAGAAACATCTTCATATCTAATGAATTCCATTATGGATTTTCCTTCATAGACTTGATTTTAATCCACTGAAGAATGCATAATCTTTTATTATTTTTGGATTATTATTATAGAAGAATATATATTAACTCATGTACTATTAACCCTATAGGCACAAATAATATCATCATAATATTACTTTAACTCCAGGAATGCATTCTCCAGAACTGTATAATGGATAAGGGGGATGTACTTATTGAAAATCAATATTTTTAACTCACCCCACTCCATGAATAAATTTAATAATGTTCAATTATATTATTGATGAGATTATACCATTAATCCAAACTCCTTCCATGTATTAGACTGCCAAATTGACATTTTCCTGTTTCGAACCCTCGATAATGGAAAATAACTTTTATTGGTATCGATCCATTGTTTAGATATTAGCAGATCTCTGGAACCACTACAAGAAGTTCAACATTGACTAATGACGGACTCATTAAAACATTTTCCACATTTTCTCCTTTGTATTTTTATAATGATTTATTTGATTAAAATTTTGTGTGAGAATTTTTATGTTACTTTACATTCTATATACTATAATGTTTTTCTGCATAGTAGGACAATGATTTATATTCCTATCACACTAAACATTAACATGTTTCCTTCAGGTTTTATCCAATTTGTAAAATGAAAAATCATATAATAATAAAAAATAATCATAGATGGAAGCCACATGATCACAAAAAACCTGTTATAGGATGCTTATAAAGTGGAAACAAATTTTTAATCCGTGTCACCTTAGGCTAAATTTTGGTCACTCATAAAAATCATCTAATTATATCATTAATGATGGTTCATAATGTGTTTATTATTTAGAAATGAACATCTATAGGTAGTTTCAAACCAAGTGTGCATCATGGACCATTGTGATGTAGTAGGTGGTGATAGAGAAAAGAACAATTAATTATTTCTAGAGCTATTAACAATAAGGAGATCTATTCCAGATCCAAATCCAATTATAGTATCTAAACTATTATATAATTAAATTTAAATCAGTCTATTTATACTTTACCAAAATTAAATGAAATGTTTCTATACTTTTATTGAACCATAGACCTATCATCATACATTTCCTTAAACAAAAAATTAATGTAATAATTAATTTTTTTATACTAATTTCAAAATTATAATAAAAACTATCTTCAGATACAAACTGTAAATCACCAATTTTATCATAAATACATATTATAAATTCTTAGATAAATAATCATTACATTAAAATAATATGGGATAGAGGATCTAAAAAAGATATTTTCTTTATAAACATGGAACCATAAAAATCAAGTACATAAGTGAGATACATCATCACCCATGATGTTCTTCATAACTAGAATCATTCATTAGAATATCATACATAACACCTTTCATCATAATATGTAGAAATAAAACATATCAATGGGTGAGATCATACACTTAGTAAGGTTAAAAATGATGATTTCAACATATCATAAGTATAAGGTTATAATATAATGAAAAAAATGATAACCCTACCCTACAAATAATAGATAATATAATTTATTCATGGAATAAATAATGAAATTTCATAAGACATGAATCATAATAGAATCAATTAACACAAACCATGAGGTTATAATAATGGCATAGGACATATATTTTTGTCATATGCATAAGCATAGAAAATATTCTGTTAGTAGTATGTGACTCATTTATAAGACTATCATTGCAGACTGGGTTCACTCACTAAGCCATCATAGTAGTCATGATTCAATCCCAAGACTATCAATATGGACTGAGTGACTTACTAGACTGGTTTCACTCCCCAATATAATATTTTTAACTAATGAGATAACAATAATTTCTTAATGCATTGTATTGAGATATAGGTCCCCCTAAAATATAATGAGAAAAATAATAATGTGTTCCAAAAGATTATAAAAAATTGCATCACATAAAAACCCATGAAATGAAATGGTATTTATAAGAATTTCACCATAACATAACCTATTAACACCAAATACTTATCTTATTAATTTTATTATTTCATCAAATAATAACTCATTGAAAGAGAAACAGGATTATTAATCAATTTATCATGGTATAATCTATGGAAGGGTAACAAAAATTATAAATTTATATAATGAATAAGTATTGAATAATTCTATAACATCACTAGTAAATAATACGTAACATCAAAGTATTTCATCATACATGGAATATTATATTAAAATAAGAATCCCATGGAATGTGTCTTTAGTAAAATATCATTTTGTTATAAATCACATTTTTAAAATTTAAGAAATTATAAAATATTATGGAAATCATGTTCTATGAAAGTAAAACATGAAAACATATAAATGAATATTGAAAACAAAAAATGTAAATGTCATCATGACATTTACATTCATGTCGTTTATGTTAAACAAAGGTTCCTTTCATATTTTTGGTAAAATCCAAACCAATTTTGTTATTGTGATGATAAGAATATTTTTTTAATAATTTATATAAAATCAAAACATTGTAAAATATTAATTAATAAATTATTTGATAATTTTTTTGAAAATATTATTTTTAGAAAATATTTTTTTGGAAGGAAAAGTTTATTCAACCAAAGAGAAAAACAATGATGACATTTATTAAAAAAATCATTTTGATCTATTGAGTACATAAAGAGAATAGAATGAATGAAAACAAATATTCTCTATAAGTATCCATATAAGAAGAAAATTAATGATTATCTTGAGAGTTATATCATAATATTACATCATTCGGGTCATAATAATGATTAATCTTGATAAACATTGATATTGAAACATAAAACCCTTAAAAACATTCGAAAATTTTAATTGTAAGCCGCATGAAAGAATAAAATTAAAATAAAAATAGGATATCATGACAAGAAATAAATTCATAATATTTAATGTCAATGTGGATGTATATATACATCTGGAAATAATATAGGTGTATAATATAACATAAGTCTCAATGAATGAAAATTGAATCAAAATTCTATTATCGTAAGTCTTGAATTACTTAATACTCATTAAAAAAATTTATGTAATAAATATAATTTATTTTTAAATCAATTAAATAACCATGAACATATATATATATATTTATATATTTCATACCACTTATGATTTACATATGTCCATTTATTACACAAATATTAATAATTCCATGTTTAAGTAACCTTTTAAGTAATAAGTATATTATTTTTTCATGTATTCGTGGATAATGTTTTCTTGGTCCTATGAAATTTATCACGATTCCATAATATATATAATTTAAACCATGATATAAATATCATATATAATCAGTATATATGTTTTTATGTAAATCCATAAAAGATAGAGGGAGAAAAATGAAATACACCATTCAAGGAGATGGTAGACCATACCTACTCATGAACGTTGTTTCCATTTAATCGATGAATAGAAATAAATAAATGAGAATAATATATTAAAATTTAAAAAATAATTTTATGTTATATTTATCACATATGTTCATTTAATCCATCCTTATTACATTTAATTTAAATCATGAATGAATCACATCACATCACAAGGTGAAGAACTGTCGTACACTTGACCGATATTAACCTAATCCCACATAATGGAATTTAAGGAGGTATATCTGATATAAAAACTTCATATTTATACTAATATAATAAATATTATATACAAACATTTAATCTATAAGTATATCTAGCTGTTAGTGGTGGTGATAGAAAATGAATAGCATCTGTTTGCAAGGATTTTGTCTCCCGTACACGTGAATGATGATTCCACATCCCAATTGATGGATGTGGATATGGGTGTAGTTAATTACCTTAAAATAAAAAAATAATTTTATATTTATGATAATTATTATTTTATATCAAAATGTTTTAATTTTAGTTCAAATAGTTGGAGGAAAAAATTAAAATAAAAACACTATTTGAATAAAGTAACCTCTTCTTCTAGTAACCTCATTAGGTTTGCACCAATATTATTAATAGGCTTGATATAAAACCAAAAAATAATCTGATATTGGTTATATTTATGGACATTATTTGGGTATTTAATTGTGGATCCAAATTTTTTAAGAAGTGTTAATAGTATATTAGATGGTGTGACCTTTTATAAGTGAGGTGAGTGGCACATATGAAATGTCTGGAATAAAAAAGGTGTATGAAATTTTTTCACCTGAGAAAATGATTAAAAATTGTAAATTATAGAAAACATAACATGATAAAGTCTAAATAAGGCTATTAATTTTTTTTTGTAATTGATTTGGGCCATTTTAAACCGATATATGTTTATTTTAACTGCCTACAATACCTTTTCTACCTTTACCATGGTAATTTTTTTTCTTATTTTCACTATTCATAATGGGAAACAATATGTAGAAAATATTATATATTATAAATTATTATGATTCAATATATTGGATATATTTTTTCAAATTCTATTCATGTATGTAGAAAAATTTTATTTTTATATTAAACTTTCAAAAGAGACATGGAAGTATTTTTCTGAAGGGAGAATGTTCATAATGTTAAAAAAAATTATATAAAAATTAAATTTGAGAATTTTTAAAATTAAATAAATTTTATTAAATGAAATATAATAAAACTAAATTTTATTTATAATTTATTTTAAAAAATAAATATTCTTATATTTTATTTAATGAAAACTGATGTTTTAAATAAAACCATTATTTTTCACCTTTGATCCAAAAATTATTCATTTGAGAAAAATAAAAAAATTAAATCTAAGAAAAATATTCAACTATGATTCTTAAAATGATCTATATTTTATCAAAATAATTTTTTAAAGTTCTAATATATAAATTGTTTAAAAAAATTTCAAAAATATATAGTTTTTTGAGAGAATAGTATTTTCAAGACGTATAAACGCTACGCCAATAATTAAGTATTTTTATCAATGTATTTTAGTTATATGAAAAAAAAATTATATAATATTTAAAATTTTATTATTCCTATTAATTCATCCTATTTTAAAAGCTAGGTAATAATGTTCTTACATAATTAATAATATTAATATTTTCTTGTGTTTCATTAAAACTCGATGTTATATGTCACGTAATCTATCAATGAAATTTAATTAATTGGATATAAGTTCTAAAAACATTATGTGTTATAATTTATACCACAAATCTATCCTAAAAATGGTAAAAAATTTCAATATTTATATACTAATTATCTATCCAATCTCAGGTTATTGGTATTTATACTATGAATACACCTTGTTTTATATAAATTACCATACAAAATGTCATTTGATATTCTTACATTGGACGATAAAAATAATTAATATCTACTTATTTTCACATTAATAAATATTATATCATATATATGACTCTACTCATGATAATGTTAACATGTCTTTACAATAGAAAATTTTTTATGATGATAATAAATTAAGGACAACATTGAGTCCTACTTTGTTGGGATTTTATCATCCCATTATTGATGAAATATATGTAATATAAATTATTAAATGAGAAATTTATATTCTTGTTATTATAAAACCATAATAAATTTACATTGAAGATAAATATTTTATATATACTTCTATGTAACCAATATCTCGAGACCTTAATTGATAGTTATGTTTATAGTTTGTTAATAATTTTTCGAGTGGAACTTTTATATTCACATATAAAGCTCCCTAATATATATAAATCACAATAATAAATTTTATGTTAAATTATATGGTATATAAAAGTGATATTTTTAGATTTCTTTCAGCATGGGTTCCACAAAATGATAATAATTTTTTTTATATACTCTACTTTTATTATAAATTATACAATAGTGTATTATTCAGAACACTTATTTATAATAGATCCACCACTGATGTTCTTCCCTAAATAACTTTGAGTAATAACCAGATCAGTGGTGCATCATGACTTTAGGCACTCCTCCCCTATTTCAAATGCTAATAACTAGATGAGAGGATACAATATAGTAACATGGAGAGACTATACCCCCATAATCGTTGGGAAAATAATAATAAAATATCATATCATAATATAAATGTGAGTACGTAGAAATGATGACTAAAATAGACATGTTATAATAAAATGAAATGAAGTCATAAAACATATAATAATGATCAACCACTGATTAATTCACATATATTGATAAAAAATGATATTAATCAAGACCATATTATAAAATGGTGGATGCTCTAATATAATCCTAAATCCTCACTATAGAATCCCGTGGATGTGGTCATACCACACATATAACATAAAGTAAATATTTCATGTTAATATATTCAAATGATCATTTTGGTTTTTAAATTTAATGAATAATGACAGAGTATTAAATAAAAAACCAATGTAAATTTTATAAATTAAAAATTAATCCCATCATATACAAAACAACTTAATATATAATGAGTCCAAAATATCACCCAAAATCACTCTATATAACAAACTCTATAATATAGATATTATACTTTTTTTATTTTAGTACATGGTAAAATGATGACATAATGGAATCAGAGAGTTGATATTCTTAGTAAGGGTAAACATTAGTGATGAAAATAAACTGACAATAGTGATAATAATAAAAGCATATGGGTATAATCAAGATATATAATAAACTCATACTCAATAATTCATTTATCATATGTCATTGGATAATTCTTGGAACGACATAATTTTTGAATGAGTTAATAAAAATAAATCTTGAAAGCTTAAAATATAAATGACAATAATAGTAATATTATAAAAAATGTTTCAAAAATGACATAAACATTAGTATAGGGAATCATAAATATCATGAGCGACACCATCAGTACCCATGATTATGTGCAACTAACATCTACACAAAAAATTCATATTTCATGTCATATAAAATGTTAACTAATTCGTTGGGGGGAGAATATATATGAATCCACACATCCTTCATCTATAAATACATTTATCTTTTTTAAAAAATTCACATATCTAATCATTAAAATAACTATCTAATAATAGTGGGTTTAGTGAAACCATAAAATTGATATAATTGGTTTTCAATAGCATTAGGATCGATGGATTGAACATGAGTTTCATATAATATTCAAATAAAATCATATGATTAAAATGCACATAATTCCAACATGATATTACATTAGAAAATAATTATGTATAGAAATACATTTAGAAATTATTCATGTAAATACCATTTAATCAATAAAATATAATCTATTGTATTCGCAACATATTGAAAAATGGTATATGGTTAAGTGAATAATTTAACCGATTAATATTCTTATAGAATATTGGTCAACACCAATAAAATAGAGGATGTAAATGTTTTGTGTTTACACTTGGAATATAATTGAAGATATTGAATATTTATACATAGTGGATTATTAAGAAAGACAATGGCAACGTTAGATCATTATTTCAAAAGGGAAGGACAATTCACCGTACATTCAGTGAAATAAGGTTGATGGTATCATATTATTAACTTCATCTACAATGTATAATATATGTCAAAGAACTATGAAATAGATAAAACCCCACATTTTTTATGGATTTTAATATGCACGTTCAAAATGGGAAATATTCTTGATATTCTAAAATAAATTTTATAGAATTAATTTTTGAAAACAGGTAAAAAATATTTTTTTAATCTATAAGAATTTATATTGAATTATTCATATAAAAATTATAATTTTAGTAGAATTATGTATTTATATTCAATCATTAATATAAAATTAATTCCATGTTATGACAAATATGACCCATAAAAAATTAATAATTTTATATAAAACATTTCTAAGAAGTTAACAGTTTTGAAAATGACCTCATTGTATTATTTAACAATAGGTAAAGAAATTTTTAACGTTATACATTTAATAAAAATATGGAAATGGTAGAGGTTATTGACAGAGAGGAAAAAATTATGTCTATTTTACTTATATGAAATAATTCAGGTAAAATATGCGTTGAGGAGAAATGCAATTTTGATAAGAAATGAAAAAACCCAAGAATATCCCTTGAAAATTTATTATTTATATAAATAATAATATTTTTGAGATGGATCTTCATTATATATAAATCATTATTTGAAAATAATATTGGGAATAAAAAACCTTATAGTTTGTGTAAAATATTGATCAAACCACCTTTCTAAAATGGTATCTCTTAAATTTAATGAAATTTGATGAATGTAAAAGATATGAATAATAAATTTACATGAATATGAGAAAATACATTAAACTATATAGTAATAACTAATTATTAAATTTATAAAATTTCAAATTAAAAATTATTTCCTTAGAAATTATATTTCAGACAATGAATGCCATAACTCAAACCCCATAATGTCAAAATGCACTCCAATATCCAACATATAAAATGTAACAATTATAATAACCAATTTTTGAACATTTTCAATATCTATAAATTATTTTAATTATTTTATAATTAATTTATAGAATTATATTAGTAAGATATTATTAATTTTCAATATCATATGTGAGTAATATTTATCATTATAAAATAGCATCATAGTATTGATATTTTATTCATTATCATAAAAAATAAAATATTATAATATAATAAAATACAAATGAATTTATTTTTTATAACTACTCATAATTTCTTAATTTAATTCTAGGGGAGTTTTTTATAATTAGTAAATATAAATTCATCGATGAGATTTTTTCTATTATTCATAGAGAATTAAGGGGTTTTCTTTAATTAATAATTTAAACATTTTTATTATTATAGAACAAGAAATTATTAATTGTTTGATTATTTAATTCATTTATTAATGTAAAATAAATTTACATATTCATCTATGCTAAAATTTTACATCTTTATTAATCCAGGTAGTTAAACCAACCCAAACTAGAACATACCCTAATTAATGGATCAATATGAAGTTTTTTACTTGGAATTTCATTATACATAAAGAGTAATGACCATAATAAGACTCAATTATTGTGTTATATATTGATTTTATGGAATTATAGGAACAATTTAATATATAAAAAGTTATTTCATTATAGAAATAATAATTTTTTTCTAATAAAATACTCTTTTGGATAGTTAATTTTTGTTGATTTTTTATTACATATATATATACTTCATTTTCCAATTTTTCAATTAAAAAAATAATAAATTCATAAAAATTATATTTATCCATTAAATCCATTATCATGAAAATCCATTCAAGTTAGTATTCTAATGAAATATATAAATGAATCATTCAATGGAGGTGGTTTTCCAAACATACATGGGGGAAATGTGTAAATTTGATCTTCATTTAAGAGCCTAAAATGTGTAATTAATATTATACTTAAATAAGATATTTTAGTAATACCAATATTATATATTGATTAATGAAAAAAACACATCACATTATGGAGGTGGTAGTATGGATAATACATGAATGATGGTTTTCCTTTTTCATTTTAGAAAATGGAAATGTGGATAATAATTCTACCCTAAATGTAATGAAATGCAATATTACTAATGATATTTGTTTTATCATTTCAATGTGGTTTAATATAATTTTAGGAATATAAATTACATATAAATACATATAAATGATATTGGAGTAGTATGAAATTTTCATCACACTTCTTGGGTATTCTCCTTTGCAATGGAGGATAATCCATTTAGGGATGGTCCTCTGAGAATAAAAAACCTATTAATGGTTGAAGGTAATATAAATGTTTTTTTTGGGTAAATCTGGATGGATTAATTTTTTTGTTGTTTGATTGGAATTGATGATATGATTTCCCCTTTATAATTGAAAACCGATGGAATTTTTGTAAATAAAAAATAATGGGATTTCACTTATAAGAAAATCAAATCAGAAATTCATAAAAAATATGGAGTTGGAGGGATAATTTCATAAAATTTCTCAAACTCATTTTTAAACACAATTTACTAAACATTTTTTTGGTATTTCCATATTGGATAACTCCTTTTTAACCCTTTTTATTTGAATCAAGGTAACTATTTTTACTAAAATTTATTTTTCCTTTAAATGTTAAAATAAATTAGTCCCTATTATTTAATTTGAACCTAATTATTCTATATTTTAATTACATTTCATTATACTAATTTTCTAAAAGTGATAAAATTTTATTTTAATATACTAAATGTATAATGTATTAAATTTATGTTAAAAAAATAAATTATGTTCCAAAATATAAAATACTGATTTTTCAAATAAAACCCAATATTTTTAAAAATGTAAAATAATTTATAAAACCCATATATATTTCTCACAAAAATTATTGATTAATTTAAACTTAATAATTATATACTAATAATGTCATAATATTTTTGTTATTTATAAAAAAATTTCACCATTTATTTTAACGTCAATAATTTTAGAAAAATCAGAAGGAAAAAAATAATATGTTAATATTGTGTTGATAATTTAAAATATATTTCTTTTTCAAATTGAAATTCTATAATTTAAAATTTTAACTTTAAAATAAAATCATTTTATATTTAAAAAAACAATTTATATAGGATATCTATTTTTTGTATATTAACTGCTCCTCCAAATATTTTTCTAATCATAAATATATTAAAAATTGAAATTAAAAAATTTATTAAATACAATTTATGATTAAAAATATCTTATTAGTTACATGGTCAGATGTGTTGAATCATTATTAAAATGGAAATTTATTTCATAAGTTTTTTATAATTGTTTGTCACCTCCTATTAAATGAGTACCTAACATTGGTCAATTTATTTTTAATATAAATATTTGTGGTCTAATTGGGTATGGTGCTTCATTTTGAACATGATGGTAACATAATATATATTCAAGAAAAATATATTTTGAAATCTCAAGTCCTTACATTCTCCTTCTTAATTACATTTCCACATCACAATATCAATCATTAATCTATTTTAAAAAATGTTTTCCTATAATATATATTTAATTAATAATGAGGTTTCATCCTAGTGATCCTAGGTTTGACTAGTGATTTTATATTATCCCTCATATTTGGAATATAACTAATTTTATTTTTTCAGTAATTATCTGGTACAAATACCCCATTATAATGGGGGTAATTGTTTTCAAAATGGGGTTTATAATTAGATATATATTAATAAAAATTCTTGGGTGAAATTTTAGATGATATTTTTCCAATCTATATATTTCTCATTTTAAATATAGATAATCCATACCTAATATCACATCAAATTTAATTAAAGGATATATAAAATGAATTTATTAGGAAAACAAATCCGATAAAAATATTTTAAAGAGGATTTAATGAAATTTAATGTAATTTTTTTTAATAATTCGATATATATCCAGTTGGATGGAGAATTTTTGTATTATAAAATATTATAGGTATAAAGTAGTGGGATAAATATGTGAAAAAGATATCCCTTACATTTCAGCAGTGGATGGTAAGTGTTAATATCTACATATTATGTTTAGAACACTAAACCTTGGTTGTGGTTTCCTATGAAATATATGTTACTAGATGTTACTAGTACCAATTATATATTTTATCTATTATATTATGGAGTTAACATAGATAATTTTTAACTTCCACAAATTTAAAAAATTAATATTTCAAATTTACACTAGGATGCGCCTTTTTTCTTTCACAGTGTCAAATGTGACGTTATCTTTTCCTCTAAAACTAATTTCTCTAGTCCTTCCATTTCAAAACATAAATCATATTCATGTTTTACTAAGTAATTACCCCTTGGTTATACTTATTACAATTTTAACACAAAGGGTATTGAATAATCATTCATTCAACATCTTCATCATCTGAAATTCCTTGAGACTATATAATTCCCTTGTTTGGTGTTTCTAGAAGCTCTATTAAGATAATGTTTTTAATAATTAGTCATGATAGTTGTTTTGGTATAACCATTTTATATCTTTTGTAAGCTATTATCCCATTAGTTAATTAAATGGGATAATATCTTTATTGTCCATGGAATGTAGTACTAGGTTGGTTCCTTCATGATTTACCCATTACTAAAAACAAAATGTCTTAATCAAGAGTGATTCATAATTAAAATCATAAGGGTGTTATTGTAATATAATTATAAGAAAAAATTAACTTCAAAATATATTTATTTATGAAATTTTTAACTCATCTTTGTGATCAACCAATATGAAACTTGGTTCAATATAGGTTTATTTTAGTTGGTTTCTCTCATAAATTTTATCATAATTCTATATCATAATAATTCATGGCTTGTAAATAGAATGTCATTAACTAAATCCTATCCCTAAGGTGTGTCAAACCAAATTTTCTATTAGGACTCTTTATCAGGCACTAAACAATGATTGAGATAATTTTCAACATACCATTTTCATGGTTATTATCCATAGGTACGTTATTTTACATAAAATGATGTTATTTACTAGAAATCATCATAATCTCAACTTTACCAAAATTTCATGATGTTGTGATATACATAAACTCATCCCTTAAGCATATCAGTTGGGTTTTAACTAAATATGTCTTATACTAATCACTAAAATATTACCTCAATTTCCCTAAATAGTTATTTTTTTATATATTCAATAATAGTCACCCTTAACATATCATCCTTTGATGATATTTCGATCTCTTAATTTATCCTAAACTGATATAATTATTGTTTACAATTTTTTATAAACCCGGATTTGAACCAAACTATAGTATCTGACAAATGTGATTACCTCATTTAAAAGACATATTGATTTTCATTTTATTACCTTCCCATTCCTTTTTTAATTAGTGTTTTATAAAATTAAGAAAAATCATTATAAAAAAATCCCCTGTTTTTTATGAATTATATGTTTTTTCCATAATATATGTAACTACATAATCGGGATCAAGTCCTAAACATATCATGAAAATATTCCAAATAAGAACTCTTTTATAAAATTAATACATTTCATGTCATTATAACTTAAATACTTTAAATCATAAGAAATGGGGTGAGATCATATGATTATAAAGGGTAAATAAAGGTGATAATGGTTTAATATCACTGGTGAGAAATAGTTGAGCGTATAGGTATAAACGAGATACATAAACAAACTATTCCAATAAAAATATTGATCAATAATCATAGAATATGGATTTTAATAACACAATATATGAATGATTAAAGATATATGAGTTGTTACAGAACCACATAATAATTTGAATAAGTATAAAATTTTGTAACATCTTTAAAATCGGGAATGCAAAATAAAAAATGGAGAAATTTATTACAAGAGACACACCATCAGTTCATACACATATATGAATGTAATATACACTAATGAATGCATATATCTTGAGTTATAAACTTTTATCCAATTCATTTGATAGAGATTTTATACCCCACCCATCATTAGATCATAAATAAATGATCCTTTTGAAGATAAATGACATATAAAATCATAATGAACCCAAGGAAAAAAATTAGGTCTCATAATACATTAAAATGAAAATCATTCAATTTTTATAGAATAATTTTTCCATGGAAGGAATAAGGGTTACATAAATTACATCATAATGAACCCATAAAAATCAATAAGGTTTCATATACTTTTCAAATTGAATCATATAAGTAAAAAATTCATAATTTCAAGATGTTAAACCCACAAAACATAAATGAGTAACGAAATAAATTTTGTAATCTTCAATGTAAATACAATTCAATCATGTTAATTGAGAATATATTATTTAGACAATATTTATAATGTGTATATAATTTTGTCAATAATTTCTCTAGAAAATAAATATATTCTATCTTAGTGAACATCATCCAATTATAGAATATAAATTTTTACAATATATATAGGGAAAAATTAGCAGATAAAATATATTTATATATATTAGATAATTAAGAAAGAAAAAAACATTATGGATCTTTCATCTAAAAGAAAACAATTTACAAAATCCATCCTTATGAAGAATATGGATTGTATCATTTGAATAATTTCCTTGAACAAATAAAATACATCTTGAATAATAATAACATAGATAAATAATAATTTTTTGGGTTTTTAGAATTGAAAATAATGAAATAAAAAATAATCATGTCCTTATGAATGTTTTTTAAAAAACATTCATAAAATAAAGAGAAAAATACTTTATTTTTAAAAAATATTAAAAAATCGAGACAAGTTTTCATATAAAATGATTTTTTGGGAAATTATGTGTTTACATGTAAACAATAGAAACAAAATCCGTTCAAATTGTGATGAAAAAACCCACTATAAAAAAGATAAAATATTCGTTTTAATTATTAAAAGAATAAAAATTAGTATAAAATGACATTAATCAATTACTAAAAAATAAATAGGGACATATAAAAGATCATCCATTTGTAAATGTATGGTATAATTGATATTCACGATTGAGATAAAGGGTTAGGGTGAGTTTCACTTATATAAACACTTATAGTAAAATATTAGTCTAGGGGAATTAAAATTTTTGGGGGAGATGTAAAACCATATGAATAAATAATGGAAGTGAAGATAGTTTTATAATGAATAAATATTTACAGTGTGAATTATCATTCTAAAATAATATTTATTTGATAAAAATAATATAAATCAATGGCCTTATAGTTTGACTAAAATTTTTATCAAGTCCCATATGATTGTTATTTTTATTTTAAATTTAAATCCATATATAAAAATAAAATAAATCGGTGTCAAAATAACATGAATATGGTAAAATAAATTAATTATTATGTAACAAAACCATATCAATTTTATCAAGGTTCATATTAAGAAATATGTCTCATTAAATTAATATTGAAGAAAAAAACCCCTTACCTCAATTAATGATTACATAAAATGCACTCTATCAACCGGTATAAAAAATTAATTATCAAAATCACCCATTGTAAAAAAAATTGAATTAATAATACTTTATAAATTTAATTTATAATTTTTTTCAATATTTATAATTTTTAGTTGTTATAAATTTTTTATCATGTCTATGTAATATTGGTTATTTCATACTAATTCTATTAAACCAATATTGGTTTTTATTGTTGTACCAAATTTCATCATTCATAGATCAAAGAAGGTAAAGTAATATTTGTTTTATAATAATTTTTACTATTATAATTTCATTAAATCGCAGTGTTGGTAAGGAAGTTTAAATATAAATTTATTGATGAATGTGTTTTAATGCATCATATATAATGAAATATGTTATCTTAAAAAACTAGTTATATTTTTATATTAATATTACAAAATAAAAAATTTATTTACTTATTTATATAAATATTTATATGAAATTAAATACCCATAGTCATATGGGATATAAATTTATAGAATTATTGAATAATGTGGTGAGAAAAAATAAAATAAGAACAATTTTATCAAACTTTATAAAATATTATTTATCAAAATCACTCATTTTAAAAACTTTTTTGAAATAATAATACATTATAAACTTAATTTATTATTTTTTTTATATATTTATATTTTTTATTTGTTATCAATTTTTGATCATGTTTACGTAACATTGGTAATTTTATACTAGTTCTATAAAACCAATATTTATTTCCATTCTTATACCAAATTTCATCATTCATAGATCAAATAAGGTAAAGTAATATTTTTTATAATAATTTATACTATTATAATTTGATTAAATTAGAGTGTTGGTAAGTTTGTTTAAATATGAATTTATTGATGAATGTGTTTTAATGCATCATAGAGAATAAATGATGTTTTCTTAAATAACTACTTATATTTTTATATTAATATTACATAATAAAAAAATTATTATTTACTTATTTATAGAGTATTTTACATGAAATTAAATACCCATAGTCATCTGGGATATAAATTTATAGAATTATTGAATAATGTGGTTAGAAAAAATAAAATAAGAACATACAATAATTAATGAATGATTACAAAGTAATTTAGTTATAATATAATTATGAACAATGAATAATGACAATTTTTTGTATTTTATAGGTTTTATTTTAATTTTAAATTTATAGAAGAATAATATAACATATTAAAATTTATTTTATATTTTGAAGAATATTTTTATCCTCTTAGAACACACTTTTTGATAGTTATATTTTACCAAATTTTTTACTTCTCATATAGTTAATAGGTTATCAAAATGTCCTTTGTAGAATGTTAATAATTTTATCAAAATAATATTTGTCCATTAAAACCATTATCATGAACTTCCAGGAAAGGTGGTTATTAAAATAAAAATGGAAATAATTAATTCTTTGGTGGGGATTTTCAACACGTACATATGGATTGTCATTTCATTTTCCACGGAATAGGGAAAATGAATAATATGGATTGTTATTTTAGAATATAAAAAATTTTATAAATACCATAAACAATTTTGCGTTCATTATTAGGACCACCCTATAAGATGGTAAAGTAAAAAAATGAAAACTATTTCATCACAGTGGTAATAAACCTCACATTCCATTAATAATGATTTTTTCCTAATATAAATAGGAAAGGTGGATAATATTTATTCTATAATTAATATAAAATAAAAATATAAAAATTAAATTTATGTTATCATTTTATGATAGTGAAATTTCATTTTTGGAAGAAAAATAACTTATAAATATGTAGAATTGAGAAGATGGTGAGTAGAAATTTATGCCCCACTTTTTGGATTATCTCATTTACAAAGTGTGTCAAGCCATTTGGGAAGGGTCTATTGGGGAGACAATAATAACTTAATAGGGTATCATAATATTTAAGATAGGTTTGGGTAGTGTTTGGGACGAAATAATTAGGTTTTTAAAGATTGAGAGGGGATAAGTCCTTTTTGTTAAAGTGGAGTACATTTTTGTAAATTCAAAAAACATTTTAAAAATATGAATTAACACTCATATATATAGTTTAAAAAATCAGAAATAATAAATTGGGGAAAATATAACATTAGGAAAGGCCTAAATCACAAATTCATACTCATGTTTTAAAAATATTTTTTGCCTCTCACTCTTGGATAAACCCCCTTTACCCCATCTAATTTTTATAGAGTTAATTAGTTTTTATAAAAGTAATTAATTTGTTATGTTTGAAGATAAGTTGGTCCTTATAATATAATTTTGACCAACTGATCTCAAATTTTAAACCCATTTCATTATTTGAATTTTTTTAAGGGAATAAAATATAATTTAAAAATATGAATCGATCAATTTTTTACTTTTTTAAAAAATATCATTTGTTATAAAATGTCAATTAAGGGTTTATAAATTAAAACCTCCCATTTTAAAATTATAAGGTAAAAGAAAAATGACATGTTTGGTATTAAAAATTGGTTTTAGGATTATGAAATGCATACTTATAAAAAATTAATTTAATAAATGTTATTTTATTTTTAAAAAAATTATTTTTATCTATTAACATATAATTTAAACATTATAGTGAAATCTTAAAAATTATGTATATGTTAATATTGTTATGAGGAATTAAAAAAGTATCATTTTTTAAAATTCTCATTCTAAAATTTTAAATATTTTCATTAAAATAAAATAATAACATGTTGTGAATTTTTTTTATAGGAAATCATTTTTTGGTTTACAAACAACATTTATAAAATTATTTCTAATAATAAATATAAGTTAATTTTCAAATAAAATTTTTTTAAGAAATATATTTTTATCATAAAAATATTTTATTTTCTCCTTAGATTCACTAATTGATATATTATTAACAATGACCTTTATTTCATAAATTGTTTACAACATTGTATATATTCTTATTCAACATCCACTATAAATTTTTCAATTTTGATTTTATTAAAAGGATCTATGTATTTTTAGGGTTTGGTGTTTCATATGAAATATAATACTAAGATAATTTTTATTTAAAGAAAATACAAAGTGAAATCTTGTATCATTACAATAACCTCATCCTGGTCACAAAATATCATCTATTCACATCCAAATTGATCAAAAAATACCACGACTCCACCCTTTATGGATCTGAAATAAGTGGGGGATACCGAGGTACCCATGTGAAATGACATACTAAGTAGGATGTCTGTTCATAATCAATAATGTAAGAAAAATGGTAGACTACTGCATAACTAGTAAATGTAGTGATATTTCAATGGGACATGATCCTCTAAATAAATTAATAAATTGTATGAATACAAAGAAAAAATATCTATCGATCCTTATGTCCATGTCCCTAAACAACCATACTTGATTTGACCAGTGCATGAATGCCTCTGAGAATATCATTATGACCGCACCAACCAGTTTAAAGACCTGGGGGCCAAATCCACCCTGATATATAGTGATAATTTCCAAAGGTCTAAACCCACCCTATTATACCATGCCATCAAAACCATAGTTGATAGAAGAGAATATAAGATATCAGGAAATGTCTCCCCATTATAAGACCCATTATAGGATAACACATGATGATCCACACCAGTATAAAAAACTAACCACACATTAGTAGATAATTTACCACTACCAAATAGTAGGTTAGGACCTCCTGACACATGAACCCCACTAATATATCACATATTCATCTTCAATGATACCCACAATAAATACTCACTTGCTTAATTCACCCTAACGTACAGTGATGATAAAACATGGGATAAACTCACCTCGGTATATAGAAAATTTCAAACACATTCCCACATCTAATAAATATTCCAAGTACCACACTAGGAACCAATTGTAATCATAATGGATGCCCATATGTATTTGAATATCCTTCCATGACCAACACCATAACTCTATAATATATATGTCACCCCACTATGAAAAAACCATAGCCCTGCCAGATAGCACATAGATGTATTATGAAACATTATATCTATAAATTTATAGAATACCAACTAATATAATCATATAGGACCCTTAGAGAATATTCTATATATCCCAACCATCAATATATATTTCCTTCTCAAGACCGTATATAATTCTTTTGTTATATGACGTAACCTATAACCATCTCTAATAGTCTGACAATACACCCTCACATGGTCAGTTAGACATTAGGACACCTCCAATGGGTTCCCTTGAACATGTCATTATAATGGAACCCTACATGGGTTCTTCAGTAGCAATTTATTCTCTTGAGTCATCACCCAATAATTAGAGGAAATCATGATCAATGGAAATGTCACATAAATAATGGGTTCATATAGTAATTACTAGATCGGTGTGTATTTTATAGTGACACCTGCACCCAACTCTACCCACTACTATGTATACACTTTTCATGACATGATATCATCAAAGAACTTTTTGGGGTCCCTATATAAATAACATTAAAAGGATACCCAACATGGGGTTGTCACTCCGATCAAAAATCCTCTTGGAATTTCCTATCACTTACAGGATATTATATTCCCTGATAGATTAAAAATATGGAATGGCATCATAGGCCTAAAGAGAGAAGATCGACTAGAAATAGTTAATAAATATGGATCTAAGCCCATCTCAACAACAATGGTCAGTTATGGTCATTACATAAACCTAATCCTCAACTCACCAGCCCCTGGTATGTCAACCTAGTCTAACCACATTACCAAAGGTGATAAATTCAACTCACCACATAATCATATCATCATGCCTAAGGGCTAATGGGGAAACTCAAGATCCACACATAACCACCCTATAGGCAAAAAATATGATGTTTTCATACATCACTAAAGGAGGTGGTCCATGTATCCTAGTACAAGGACACCATAGTCATCCACATAGGTACATACACCGAACAGTACTTATAGGGGTTTATGTGTCTTTGGGAATTTTTATATAGAAGTTATCAACCATCAATGGTCTTGATATCTACTAGTACAATAGGTCCCCAATTCCGTATCATCTTTCCCTATCTAATTTATTTATTTTAAACTAAAAAATAATTCAAATTTAATAAGGTTGAGTTATTAATTCAACCAAGATAATTCCCTATGTGGTGCGGCCACACATAACATTCGTTATCATAGAATTTATAATATCATAGGGAATGTACTCATACCCCAAACCTCATTTATTATCTTTCCCCATTTTTAATCACAAGGATTAGTAACTCCTCTTAAGCATGAAAATCATATCTAAGTCCAGTAACAGTTATTAAAAACACCCATACACTAGGAATTCTCGTGGAATAATAACTAAAAAACACTCAAAAGGAATGTCACATACTCTATGATATATCATAGAAAAAATCACCAATCTGAAACACCATAACAATTCCATCAGAATTTAATTTTATGAAAAACATAATTTTAGATTATATTGCACCACCAATATACAAATGAATTTTTGGAAAAAACATATATACATAATCTTGGGACACCTTATTATTAAGTATAATAGAAGCCTCACCACACTGGGATGATTACACCATACAATTGTGGAATTTTAAATGGAGCTAAAAATCATTAATAAATTGTCTATTACAGTCCTAAAATTATGGGATTTGAGGGATGATAGAGGAGGGGTATATTGGGTTTATAGCACCCAAAAATAGGTTTATGGGAATGTGCCACACCCATTTAAAAAATGAGGGGGAATAATGAAAATTCTTTCACCTTAAAACTCCCAATAGCTAGCTGATATGGGGCACCCGATGGGTGGTGGCTCATAGAAGTCAATGGGGTGACACAATAGGTGGTGTATACAACTGTAACCCAAAATACTTTTGGATTACTATAAATATAACATGATTGACCATATCACCTCTGATGAATATATCCTCATTTAAAATATATATTTAATTACACTCAAACTCTTAGAGTATTGTTTTTGATTTATAGTTCCCTATAAAGTCTATAGAAAAAATTAAAAAAAAAATCCCTATGAATTTCATCAGCTATATATATGTATGTTGTTACAAACATAACAATATATCACTTCTCATCCTTTATAATTGATTTTCGCCATTAAACCATAAACCATGAACTATATTGGAAAAAAAATCATAGTCAAAAGGATTCATCCAATTCATGAATTCTATATGTGAATATATATTCTGAACATAAAACAAGGCATAATATGTTCTCCAACCAATGAAACCAATCATTATAACTATCAAATAAATATGAACAAAATATGTGGTTCCTATCTATCTAGATACATGAAAATATAAACATCCCATAAAACATTGGGCCTATGTTGTTCCACACCATACATCCCTATTAACAACTGGTGATTTCAATTCATAGTGTATCCCCACTATTATCATTACCTACATGAACATGTATCCAATGTCTAGCCACATGATTAGTGTAGTTTTCAACATAATAGTTCCAAACAATACTTAAATCCATTGAAAAAATATGGTACTGCGCCTCACTCCTATATTACAGACCAAATCAATTGAGTCTCTATGCACATACACAGGGTCCATAGATATGATGGATTATAAGAAAGGACTTAACCACACATGAAACATACCATTCACAACCAATACAAATTTCATGACATGGATTATATTCCACTATAGTATATTTCATGTGATAATTCATGTCAATCATCCTTGAGCTGAACAATATCAGAAATGATGAACTTCCCCTACCCATGCATGAAAAACACAATTGATCATGATGCTATAAATATTAGAGGAATCTCATAACCATCATGATACATCCTTTTAATTCTCAAACTCCCTCCAATTTTAATTCCATTGTTAATTCCCCAACAAGCCACACACACCTCCATGACATACCATGAGTATCAATACACGACCAATCGGAAGCATTATTGAATTACAAAAAAATAATCTTCATCTAAACATAAATGTAGGAATCTATCTAGAATTATATTTAGATTCACATATGGAATTCTCCATGGAATCGATATAAAATAAAATTAACACACACATAATAATATGTTAACATGATAACCATCCACTAATTGGTTTCACATATATATATGAAAGTTACAAAACATGTTTCATAAACGTATAGCTGATATGAGGATACCTAGTATAAGAGTGCTCATATTTTTACATGACTATATCAAAATCCCGATCGACAAAACATTTAAAAAATTTCTAACCAAACATAATGACAAAACATGGTTGTGATACTCATACCCAAAAAAAGGAGACATGAATTCTTTATCTTCTACAATCTCAGGGGATCATCCTCCATGGAAACCATTGAAACCTCATCATAATGAGTTCCATGAACTCAAATATAAAATGGTGTGTTCTAGACATATGGAATCACAAATAATTTTCTTTTAGATCAAAATCTTCTTAGATCTACCATCAAAATATGATTTCCCCTATTCCCAATCAAATCTCACCCACCACATTATTCCATAGGTCCCATATCCCAATATAAACATCTAAAATTATATCCTGATCCTTAGGCCTCTATTCCCACAGGTAGTAAACAATTTTTCATTAGACATTTTATGATACATGGGATCTCAGTAGTTCTCCATAACTAAGAACTATGTTCTACAAACATAAACAAACATATTTTCATATATACACATTGAAATATGATCATGTAACACCCATTCAAAAAACCCATCTAGATATTTAGTGGATCATCTCTTATCTAACCTAATATCACCGGTTTAAAAAACATACCATTCTTATATGTAGGCTGGTGTCACACAAAATATTGTACACTCAACACCCATTTTCGTAATCAATATTTTAAAATGTGAAATATTTTATAACAATGATATTATTTTACTAATGATATTATAAAAACATAATCATCCATGCAAACTCCAGCCATTCTTTTCCACTGCTGAATATGCCATTAAAATCCACATGTTTAGGAATCACACTAATTGGACTGATGAATTGATACATTGATACCCATGAAATATTACTCATGGTTATTATTAAAATATAATCCCAAGGAATTATCAACATGGCTATCAATAACACCTCCATGGGTATTCCCATTTTCAGGGAAACATATTCCCTCCACAAATACCCCTCCCAGGAAGACTTACCCATATTAGAATTCCTCAAGGCATTCCAATGATAGAATGGAAATTCATATAGCACCTGTAACACCCCGAGATTTTATGAAAAATATTGTTATAATTTCATTAATGTCTTGTGTTGTATGTTACACCAATATTACCTTGCGTTATACGCAATACCGTATTAGCTTGCAGTATACGCAACACTATTCTTGGATCGTGTTACACACAATTTTGATAATAGTTATTCTACGAAACATTGAGTGTATATATATATATATTCAATGTATAAATAAAATATGGTTTTATTTTGTTGTGCACTACACACAACCCTGACTTGGCTTGCATTACATGCAATCGCGACCTTCCTCGATAGCGTGTCTTGTACGCAATACCGGGTTTTACTAAACAACGATATATTATTATAATATTGTTATGAACTATCCGTTATGAATAGTTTTAACTAAATTTTGAATTTTATAACATTATTATACATCTTACACATTTCTAGAACATGTTATAAGAACAAAATAATTTTTTCAGGTAAAATAAGTTTTTTTTCAAAAAATGCAGTTTTGCCGCCTTTTGATAGCGCACCCACATTAAATATAGTTTTTGACATGTTTATAAGTTCACATTGACAAAATAAAATTCTTATTTTGAATCAGGATATAAAAATTTACATAGGATAATGTTTTGATATTTTTCTGATAACTTTCATATTTTAATGAATAGTAAAAACACGCTATATTTTAATTAAAAACAACTTTTTTCATCGTAATATATTATGTGGTTAAATTATATTATTGAATGGTTTAAAAGTATAAATAGAATATATTTTTACCATTTAATATAATGGATGTCATTAGCATTGATTTTACCTTGAATTCGTAGGTTAAATCAATTCAATCTTTTGCCATGTTTTAAAGAAAAACCCATTATCTTTCGACAACGGGAATAATTTGAATTTAATTTTTGCATCTTTTTTGTACTGAATTTGGAAAAATGGATTCCATATTTGGAATCAGTGGGTCCAATTAATTTTAATTAGCTACTTTTTATTTTTGGGCATTGTGAATAGTAACTACGGTAAATTTAATTCACTATAGTTAAAGGTAAATCGGGTAATTAAGGGTAAATATAAGATTATAAAATTAACCTAACAGTTGGAAAAATCCTATTGAATGGCTAAAGGTAGACCCATATAACCTAAGGGTCAGATTAGATTAATTTTATGGACTTTTGGCCATGAAAATAATTTAATTATTATTAAAACCAAAGAATGTGACAACATGTCACTTTCTTAAATATTATAAGTATAATAATTTTAATTTAGTGATGAACATCATGAAACTTCGAAAATTAATAATATAAAAAGCGATAATACAATTATCTACATCATAGAAATTTATTTAGAATTTTTATGGATTAAATAATTATAATTTATTATGACACAAAGATGATGCAGTAATTGTCTTATTAATGAAATATTGACATAATTGATGTTATAAATGCCCAAATAAATGTCATTTGAGCCTTTTAAAGACTTACATTAATTTTCTAGGTTATTATGAAATGTTATTGTTGACATAAGTAACTTGGTTCGAACTTATCATTCTGTTATGAATTTCATAAAAATCATGTACCAAATAGTGTCAAAATTGACATAAATTTGTTTTTTAAACAAATATTTTATTATTAATTGTTATTTAATTCCTAAAAATCTAAGGTTCATCCAAATGACTTAGATAAGGATATATATATTAATAATAAACAACTTGGGGTTCGTTTGGCTTGTTATGGTAAGTTTATTAACCATATAGTGTAAGAAAACAAAAAGACACGGTAAAAGATAAATTATTTAACTTAGAGTTAAATCTTATTGATAAGGTTATAATAATAACATAAACTTGTCTAAATATTATTGGATGAGAGGCTTTAGACCTATATCCACTTTAGCTTCGAAATAAGACCCTTTGGAACCATTATAAACCGAATTTGACCTTAATATAAAATAATATTTTGAGATTTTCCTAAGGTGCCCCTCTCCTCCCTTATAAAAGGGCACCTCCTCCCTCTCCTCCTCAAACCAATTTGAGCATTCAAGCTCGGCCAAACCCTGCCAAAATCTCTTCTCCACTTTTCTAGTATCATCCTATAGGTCTTGGTATTCTTCAAAGACCATCCTTAGTTCTTTAAGTGGAGGTTAAGTGAAGGAACGTCAAAAAGAGGTAATATCCATTACCGATCTTTTTCAATTTCTTTATTCTTCAACATATTATTCTTTAGTTGTTTCATGATAAAGTAATAACATCAGTATTTATTATATACTGATATGTTTTTATAAATATTAAACAACTCTAATTAACCTTATATCCATCCTACGAAAAAGGGAAATCACCGTGCGTGCGTACGTACGGAACACCATCTCCACGCCATGGTATAATCTATTTTCCACCACCACCATAATTGGATGGGTATAATGGTGTAATGAGTAACTATATATTATTATTATAAAGTTATATTGATATTGAAATAGTATACATACACTTCAACACAATTCCACGACCATGGGAATGATATCATCGCTCGTGCGTACGTACGGACTACCGTCTCCACGACGCGATGAGATTCATTATCCATGTTAACCATTCCAGAATGATTATAAAGTATATATAATGAATAATAATGAAATATATGACATGGTAAATCTAATGGATTTATGTATATATATATATTTCATCTACTTACTTCCATTCAAGACAACAAGGAAAGGAAAACAGCGTTCATGCGTACGTACGGACTACCGTCTCCATGAACGGTGTGTTTCATTTCATTTATCTATCTTTTATATATATATATATATACTGAATATATATGATATATAAATAATATTTTATATTCTGGAAGTATGTAAATCATGATATAAGTAATAATAATGTCAAGAACAACAAGTCCAAACACCTACGATAAATGAAACGATTTTACCCAAAACGCATTTTAACATGGAATTTACAAAAGAACGGGTAATATAAAGTCATAAGTGAACCATATATGATATCATAACAATGAATATGATTCTGTAATAAGTTAATGACATTATTTAAATCATTATATAGGAGGTTCGGATACGTACAAAGCATATTGGACATAAGGTATGGGAAATATCACAATCTCATTTTTATCCGAGATTGTTTATACTTTAGTATTTACTGGGATGTATTTTATCATCCACATCGATGTTTCCTCAATATGTAATATTATTTCCATCCACCAACAATTTTTAAATCCAATTTTACCCTTCGGTAAGTTTTTAGTAAAAGATATGAATGGAATCTTTTTTCTTTTTTCATACAAGGTACTTTTTGAATTTTCCGACAAAAGTACGAGAAGAATGTTTTTTTAACTTATACGGCATGAATGGATTTTTAAAAAATTATTTCCAAGAATAATCCTTTACAATTTTTCATGTTTATTTTTAATCAACTTTTTTTAGTTAAAATTGTACGACATGTTAAGAAAGGAAAAGTGTTTTTGAAGCAGAAAGGATATTTTCCTCAAGAATGGAGTTCAAGTGTTTTATCAAAATTGTTTTCCATCTAACATAATAAAGGGTTCTGTTTCTATCCCTATTATTACATTGATTTGATTATTTTGTGATGGAATTATATTTATGAATTCCTTTATCTTATATGAATTGTTTTATGATGTCATGATGTTTATGATTCCCATTTTTATTACATGGGTTATGCAATGATGTATGATTTATGATTTTGTGGCACACATAACAATGGTATCATTATGAGATGGGTGGGACCTATATCTCCCTCCAATGCATTGGGTAAAGATTTTATATCTCATGAGATAGACATGGCTGGAACGGTAGGTTATACCAGTTAAGTGAAACAGGACTGAAACGAGGAGTGAACTCGGTTCAGAAAGGGACTTTGTCCACTAAGATATTCTTGGAAACGAGTCTTGACTAATAAGAAATGATTCTCTATGATTATGTGTGTATACCAAAAAGTTTCATTATTTATGTTATGATTATTGGGATTACATTTCACTACTATGATTTATCCCATGTTATGATATTATGATCTCTTTTGCAGGTTATGATTTCCAAAATGTTATGTTCTTATGAATATGATGTGATTGATATTTCTTTTGTTTACCCTTACTGAGCATTTGAGCTCACCCTTTTATGTTTTCCTTTCCCCAGGATATAAAGAAAGGTTTTAGGTAAAAAAAGGGAAGATCTTTATGGGATATTTTGAAGATCTTTCACCACGATTAGAAGATTATATTCCGAGTTTCCAAAAACACTAAACTATTACGGTCCTTGTGTGTCTGTTTTTGTTATGTATTATGTATTCCACAAAAGTAATGTGATTTCCATGTATGTCAAGCTTCGGGTCTCTACAATTGGTATCAGAGGAACGGTTTAGTCAACCTTTGGAAACTAGGATGTGAGAACGTTAGTGAGATCCCTAGAGATATTTCTAAGGTATGTCTAGGGATGTCCCTAAGGATAAGTATACGTATAGGATATAGTCCTAGAACTACGGTAACGATCATAGAATTTAACCTAAGATGATAGATATTAAGGTTACTCCCCCTTTACTATGTTGTTTTCCCTAGCATTATTTTTTCCTCTCACACTATTCTTTTTGGGTTTTAGACAATGGCTGGAACCCGAAGGAAGCATGTTGATCACTGTAATGGACAATGCAATGATTGTCCTCTTGAGCAAACAAGTGTTATGGGAGATGGAGTGAAAAATCTTATTGCTATACTTACACAAGCTATGAATCATTCTGGACTTCCAAATGAGCAGAGAAGGGAACAATATTCTATTGAGTCCTTCATGAGGCAGCATCCACCTTCTTTCAGTGGGTCTTCCGATCCACTTGTTGCTGAACAATGGCTCAGTACCACTGAAAAGATATTTTTAGTTCTTCAATGATCTGAACATGATAAAGTCATCTTAGCAGTATATCGTTTGGAAGGTGAAGCTAATCAATGGTGGAATCTTATCAAGAATACGAGGCCAAGAGATGAAATTGGGTCCATGGAATGGGACGAGTTCATGAACATGTTTTTCAGTAAGTACTTCCCTCGTATTCTTCGAACAAAGATGTAAAAGGAGTTTCTTGAGATGATGCAGAAGGATGATGAATCTGTTGGTATATACAAAGCGAATTTTACAAAACTTGCAAGGTATGCATCTCGCATTATCATCCAACCTGAAAGTAAAGTTGATCGATTTTTCAGTGGCTTAAAACCAAGTCTTCGAAGGGCATTAGCTATAAGAGACTTCAGTAGCTATGAAGAAATTGTGCGTTGTGCTATCAAGGTAGAAATGGAAGTTGGTGTTACATATCCATCTCATGGTTTTGACAAGAAACTAAAGATGTAGTTCAAGGAGAAATCTCAGAATAATGGTGAAAAGAATATGAATGTTTCCTTATGCACAAAGAGGGGAAAGAAGCATGGTGGAGATTGACTTAAAGGGACTAGAAAATGGTTTATGTGTGGAAAAGAAGGTCATCAGGCAGCTGAGTGTCAAAGTTATGGAAAAAGGGTTTCTAATGACGTGAATAAATCAAAGACTGCAGATAACGCACCACCAACACTTCAATGCTTCAAGTGCAAGGAAATGGGGCATTATGCTAATAAATGCCCTAATCCAAGGGTTAGTGATGATCGAAATGAGCAACCGCTTAAGGAAAAGGACAAAGGGAAGTCACATGCGATCACTATTGGAGATATTGAATATGACAATGATGTGGTGGAATGATTAAGTGTTTATGTAATGGGATTCCAAAATAATGTTGTACCATGGAGTATTGGAATATTTATGTATTGGTCTAATGTGGTATTCAAAGTGATTGAGATATTTTTGGAAATAAGATTATATGCGCATAATGAAGGGAAAACGAGAAAATGAAATGTTTAACAGTATTCATGAGCTCATGATTGATTTAAGCACTAAGTGATATCATGGTTTGAGTATATATAACTTTGATGATTTTGGTATGTGGAAAGTGTTAACTTTTAACTGCATTCATGTTTTCACTATGGTTCAATGGGTATTCATTTTTTCAAGAGAATACATGATTAAGGTATTCACATGATTGGAATGTGACCAACAATATATATATATATGGGGGATAAATGATGGTACTCACATACTTGATTGATGACATTTCAAGTAATCGTTTTCTTTATACTATGATCTTGGACCGAAATATTTTAGATAAGCCTAAATATTGGAATGGATTATGCTAAGTATTGTTTATGGATAGAAATTTTTTTGATATTACTGATGGAATTTTATAGTAATGTAGTTTTAGAAAAAGGACAACATGCAGGACGGGCGACAGCCCATCACGTCGAACAAGGCTGTGGGAATCGAACCCACAACCGAAGTGCGACTGGCCTTTTTCTCCTACCACTGGCCTACAGGACGTCCCTGTTTAGTAGAAACTAGTTTTATTATATTAAGCAGTATAAGTCCATTTTAGGAACCATATATGATTAATCTCACTATAGATGGACTTATGTAAGTTTTGATAACTTTTCTAACCTTTTTTTTGAGACAGATGGAAGAACCCATCATTCTATCACATGATCTGCTAACACAACATGAATGACAAATTCAACTTCATTTCATTAAGAGATGAAGTGGAAGTTGTCCAAAGAACGACCAACGGTGAGACTTTACCAAAATCATGAAAGTATTTCTTCCAATTCCAATTTCATCAACTTTAGGGAAATGATCTTGAAAACCAAAAATGTTGTCCTAGTGATCTTATATCTGATGAATCAGATGGTACCTTAGATCATCATAAATTTATGGCTTTGTTATTGCTAGATTTTCCATAGCCATGTTCTCTACCACTCTCCATCAGAACATGATGGTTAGATTTCCCTTCCATATCCATATTTTCACCTATGTGGAAAACATGTGATTAGTTTATTTGGGTAACCATTACGTTTCATACGTTTGTTTTTAATGATTGGTTTTGGCATTCCTTTTTACGATGTTGGTTTCTATTAAACAAAATTTCGAGTAGTAAACCATTTATAACCCCGACGAATTTCGAGGGTGAAATTCATTTTAAGGGGGGTAGAATGTAACACCCCGAGATTTTATGAAAAATATTGTTTTAATTTCATTAATGTCTTGTGTTGTATGTTACACCAAGATTACCTTCCAACATACGCAACACCGTATTAGTTTGCAGTATACGCAACACTATTCTTAGATCGTGTTACACACAATTTTGATAATAGTTATTCTACGCAACATTGAGTATATATATATATATATTCAATGTATAAATAAAATATGGTTGGATTATGTTGTGCACTACACGCAACCCTGACTTGGCTTGCATTACACGCAATCGCGACCTTCCTCGATAGCGTGTCTTGTACACAATACCGGGTTTTACTAAACAACGATATATTATTATAATATTGTTATGAACTAGCCTTTATGAATAGTGTTAACTAAATTTTGAATTTAATAACATTATTATTCATCATACATATTTCTAGAACATGGTATAAGAACAAAATAAATTTTTCGGGTAAAATAAGTATTTTTCAAAAAATGCAGTTTTGCCGCCTTTTGATGGCGCACCCACTTTAAATCTAGTTTTTGACATGTTTATAAGTTAAATTTGACAAAATAAAATTCTTATTTTGAATCTGGATATAAAAATTTACATTAGAAAAAGTTTTGATATTTTTCCGATAACTTTCATATTTTAATGAATAGTAAAAACACGCTATATTTTAATTAAAAACAACCTTTTTCATCATAATATCTTATGTGGTTAAATTATAATATTGAATGGCTTAAAAGTATAAATAGAATATATTTTTACCATTTAATATAATGTATGTCATTATCATTGATTTTACCTTGAATTCGTATGTTAAATCAATTCAATCTTTTGTAATGTTTTAAAGAAAACCCCATTTTCTTTCGACAACGGGATTAATATGAATTTAATTTCTACATCTTTTGTGTATTGAATTTGGAAAAATGGATTCCATATTTGGAATCAGTGGGTCCAAATTATGTTAATAAGCTACTTTTTATTTTTGGGCATTGTGAATAGTAACTATGGTAAATTTTATTTACTATAGTTATAGGTAAATCGGGTAATTAAGGGTAAATATAAGATTATAAAATTACCCTAACACTTGAAAAAATCCTATTTGATGTCTAAAAGTAGACCCATATAACCTAAGGGTCTGATTAGATTCATTTTATGGACTTTTTTCTATGAAAATAATTTAATTATTTTTAAAACCAAAGAATGTGACAACATGTCACTTTCTTAAATCTTATAAGTATAATAATTTTAATTTAGTGATAAAATTAATTAAAAATCGAAAATAAATAGTCTCCAGAGAGATAATAAAATTATCTACATCATAAGAATTTATTTTGAATTTTTACGGATTAAATAATTATCATTTATTATGACACAAAAATGATGCAGTAATTGTATTATTAATGAAATATTAATATAATTTATGTTATAAATGCCCAAATAAATGTCATTTGAGACTTTTCATGACTTAAATTAATTTTATAGGTTACTATGACATGTTATTGTTGATATATGTAACTTGTTTTGAACTTATCATTCTGTTATGAATTTCATAAAAATCATGTACCAAATAGTGTCAAAATTGACATAAATTAGTTTTTAAAACAAATATTATATTATTAATTGTTATTTAATTTCTAAAAATCTATGATTCAGCCAAATGACTTAGATAAGGATAGATATATTAATAATAAACAACTTGGGGTTCTTTTGGCTTGTTATGGAATGTTTATTAACCATATAGTGTAAGAAAACAAAAAGACACGGTAAAAGTTAAATTATATAACTTAGAGTTAAATCTAATTGATAAGGTTAAAATAATAACCTAAACTTGTCTAAATCCTATTAAATGAGAGGATTTCGACCGATCCCCACTTTATCTTCGCAATAAGACCATTTGGAACCATTATAAACCGAATTTGACCTTAATATAAAATAATATTTTGAGATTTTCCTAAGGTGCCCCTCTCCTCCCTTATAAAAGGGCACCTCCTCCCTCTCCTCCTCACACTAATTTGAGCATTCAAGCTCGGAAAAACCCTGCCAAAATCACTTCTCCACTTCCCTAGTATCATCCTAGATGTCTTGGTCTTCTTCAAATACCATCCTTAGTTCTTTATGTGGAGGTTAAGTGAAGGCGCGTCGAAAAGAGGTATATCCATTACCGATCTTTTTCAATTTCTTTCTTCATCAACTTCTTCTTCTTTAGTTGTTTCATGATAAAGTAATAACATCAGTATTTCTTATATACTGATATGTTATTATAAATATTAAACAACTCTAATTAACCTTCTATCCATCCTATGGAAAAAGGAAATCACCGCGCGTGCGTATGTACGGAATACCGTCTCCACGCCGTGGTGTAATCTATTTTCCGCCACCACCATAATTGTATAGGTATAATGGTGTAATGAGTAACTATATATTATTATTATAAAGTTATATTGATACTGAAATATTATACATACACTTCAACACAATTCCATGACCATGGGAACGATATCATCGCTCCTGCGTACGTACGGACTACCGTCTCCACGACGCGATGAGATTCATTATCCATGTTAACCATTCGAGAATGATTATAAAGTATATATAATGAATAATAATGAAATATATGACATGGTAAATCTAATAGATTTATGTATATATATATTTCATCTACTTACTTCCATTCAAGACAATAAGGAAAGGAAAACAGCGTTCATGCGTACGTACGGACTACCGTCTCCATGAACGGTGTGTTTCATTTAATTTATCTATCTATTATATATATATACTGAATATATATGATAAATAAATCACATTTCATATTCTGGAAGTAAGTAAATCATGATATAAGTAATAATAATGTCAAGAACAACAAGTACAAACACCTACGATAAATGAAACGATTTTACCCAAAACGCTTCTTTAACATGGAATTTACAAAAGAACGGGTAATATAAAGTCATAAGTGAACCATATATGATATCATAACAATGAATATGATTCTGTAATAAGTTAATGACATTATTTAAATCAATATTCAGGAGGTTCGGATACGTACAAAGCATATCGGACATAAGGTAATGGAAATATCACAATCTCATTTTTATCAGAGATTGTTTATACTTTACTATTTACTGGGGTGTATTTTATCATCCACATCCATGTTTCAACAATATGTAACATTATTTCCATCCACCTAAAATTTTTTACATCCAATTTTACCCTTCGGTATGTTTTTAGTAAAATATATGAAAGGAATCTTTTGTCGTTTTTCATACGATGTACTTTTTGATTTTTCCGACAAAAGTACAAGAAGAATGTTTTTTTAACATATACGGCATGAATGGATTTTTAAAACATTATTTACAAGAAGATTCCTTTACAAGTTTTCAAGTTTATTTTTAATCAACTTCTTTTAGTTAATATTTTATGACATGTTAAGAAAGGAAAAGTGTTTTTTAAGAAGAATGGATATTTTCCTCAAGAATGGAGTTCAAGTGTTTTATCAAAATTATTTTCCATCTAAGATAATAAAGGGTTCTGTTTCTATCCCTATTATTACATTGATTTGATTATGTTGTGATGGAATTATATTTATGAATTCCTTTATCTTATATGAATTGTTTTATGATGTCACGATGTTTGAGATTCCCATTTTTATTACATTGGTTATGCAATGATGTATGATTTTTTATTTTGTGGCACACAAAAGAGTGGTATCATTATGTGATGGGTGGGACCTATATCTCCCTCCAATGCATTGGGTAAAGATTTTATATCTCATGATATAGACATGGCTGGAACGGTAGGTTATACCGGTTCAGTGAAACAGGACTGAAATGAGGAGTGAACTCGGTTCAGAAAGGGACTTTGTCCACTAAGATAGTCTTGGAAATGAGTCTTGACTAATAAGAAATTGTTCTATATGATTATGTGTGTGTACCAAAAAGTATCATATTTTATGTTATGATTATTGGGATTGCATTTCACTACTATGATTTATCCCATGTTATGATATTATGATCTCTTTTGCAAGTTATGATTTCCAAAATGTTATGTTCTTATGAATATGATGTGATTGATATTTTTTTTGTTTACCTTTACTGAGAATTTGAGCTCACCCTTTTATGTTTTCTTTTCCCCAAGATATAAAGAAAGTTTTTAGGTAAAAAAAGGGAAGATCTTTATGGGAGATGTTGAAGATCATTCACCACGATTAGAAGATTATATTCTGAGTTTCCAAAGACACTAAACTATTACCGTCCTTGTGTGTCTATTTTTGTTATGTATTAAGTATTCCGCAAAAGTAATGTAATGTCCATGTACGTCATGCTTCGGGTCTCTATAGCACCGTCCATTATTTAGTATCAATATCAATAATATAAACAAACTTTCTTTCTCTAAATAACTCTAAATTAAAAGATAACCCCTATATGAGGCTACAATCTTACACATCACTAAACATGGATATCTAAAATCACATGTCACATAAATAAAAATTAGTTTGTATTATCTAACATATAAATCATGTATCACATAGATCATAATTCTATGCAGTACCACCTTTACCCTATTCCTCAATATCATTTAAACTCTCTTTCCATCACACCCATTCCAGGTTATCACATTAACAAAACTGGTATCATGTGCCAAGGATCACTAACAACTCCTAGGGTATCCATCCTCTCCAAAAATCTAAACATCATAATTCTCTTGGTATCATTAAGATAACTGTGTAAGATTATAGATATAGGGGCATCACAATAAGATGACCTATATCTAGAGAATCAAAGTCACAAAGTTTGGTTATGTATAATTCTATTCTAAGTTATATGGGAAGGCACCATATAGAGTGTTACTAGAGATTTATATAATCAATAGCATATTTTTATATGATGTTTCATCATCAAGCCATGTTCCTCTTCCATCCTACTTGGGTTCAATGAACCGTCATGCACATGAGACTATATCATCTTCCCCATCATCAATTTTTTTATTGGATCCACATGAAATATCATCAAAAGATGGTGAGAAAGGGAGATATAAAAAATACCAAATAGATGATCCAACAAAATTGAATTACACTAATAACTAACACTGGAAAATATTGAATAAGCTATTTTTGGAAAATTTTAAAACAGAAAATATATTGTATAGGATAATAATCACACTAGAAATCCTATAAATTTTTTTGTATCTCTCATTATTAATCATGATGCCTAAGATGCATCATGTTATATTGGACTGAGTGAAAAATACAATTCCTAGCATCCTGTTAAGTGGTGAATGAGGGAAAATCCATAATTAATCAAAATTTTGAACATCATTTGAACCACATGAAGTGATACTAGTCAAAAATAAAATACAATATTTAAAACATAAATCACAACCCCTAAGTAGGATGAACTACTTAATGGGAATGGTGTTCATGAAACACCAGTATAATACCCATCACATGACTCTATAAAACCCTATCCCAAAACTATACTATATCAAAATATTTCTAAAAAAACCTTTGATATAAATATGAATCATCGTTCTCCATCCACTTTAAATAGTAATTGTACTAATGGCACTACATGACCCCCGGTGTTCCTCCCCATATACTAGAGGATACTGACTGGAATTTGTGGTCTAATGTTATGGGTTAGGGAGAATACAACCCCATATCATTGTGATAAATAATAATTAAATAATTATGAATCATTAATATTAGTGTATTTAGAAATAACAGATAATGAATAAAAACTAGAAAAAATGAAACTCATTTATACAAACATCCTAGATCGATCTACCCCTAGGGTGATCAAATATACTAAACTAATTAATTTAAAAAATCAATTCTAGTTAGAAAATATAGATGGATCCTATAAATTTCCAAAGACTCTCCTCATTCCGATATACAAATCCAATCTAAGATTCTCTATCTTGATCATGAAATATCGTACTTGAGCCTAAACTGGACATACAATAAGTCTTGGATGGCTAAGTACCCAAGAAAAATGGTATCCCAAATATGGCATGAGTAAAAAAAATCTATGTCAAAACACTATTTTGGTATCGTACAAAGATAATAAATGAATTAATATGGTCACATTTATTTCTTAGAGTAAAAAATAAATAATGTGTAAGAGCATAACAAATATACTCAATCGATCTATAGGACCAAAACTATGTTCAACAAGAGCTACTTCATTCTGTATTGGAATGGATCGAAGAGAATTGATGTGACTACACCAACCAATATAAATACATAGGGGACAAATAAAACCTAGCATATTGTTATAATGACAAAGAGGCTACACTCTCACTGGTATACCAGAGCATCCATGCTTAGGAAGATTGAAGGGTACTTGTATACATTTGGCTAAGAGACCCCACCATAAGACCCTCATCTAGATAACAAGTAATGATCCACCATGGTAGATAGTAGACCACCAGTAGATATAAGGCCATGACGCCCCCCCCCCCCAATCATAAGACTTGAAATAAGATAATTTTATTGTGTCACAACCCTTCCCAAATGACCAATTTTGATTTTACCCCTGGCCTGCCTTCCATAGGCCATGGGATGGTGACTAGCACTGAGTATCCATAACCCAAAAGGAAATAAATTTTCATTAAAACTATTCACATTCACAAAGCTCAAACTGCAGAGAATAAAAAAAAAGTAAACCACATCAATCACTATGATAACTGCTGAGAGTATTGTACTAATAGAAAGTACAAATGGGCGATAATACAAGTTAAAAATGAAAAATGAAAGTAAAACTACAATGTTCCATTCACTTGAGACCCTAATAGAAGGGTGGGTGAAGGGTGCCTGCCAGTAGCCCCAGAAATATGCTCGACCATCTCGTATCACTGGGAACAACCAAGTCTCGGACCACCAAGGCCTTCATCGAAGTGTCAATCACTTGAATAAGACACAACATGTGTGGGTGAATCACATACATATGTTAGTAACACAATACTCAGTAGCCATAGAATATTGATTGGCCATCCGCTTGAGACCCTACAAGAGGAGTGGGTGAAGGGAAGATGCCAGTATCCATAGAATTATGCTCGACAATCCCGTATCACTGGGAACCATCGAGTCTCAGACCACCAAGGTCTTTGTCAATGTGTAAATCACTTGAACGAGACACGACATGTGTGGGTGAATCCCGTACATGTGTGAGTAATAGAATACATAGTAGGTTCATTAAGATACTGGACCACTAAGGTCCATTCATCTACTAGACTAGTGAATTACATTGGGCTACTAGACCCCCAAGGTCCACTCAGCTACTAAACCACTGCGGTTCACTCATATAAAGGACCACCGAGGTATGATTGGATACTAGACCACATAGGAATTCTCTACTACTAGTCCAACGAGGTCATGCTCGTCATATCCTTCGTGCAACAACCAGCTATAGGATTCCCACTCACTAGTGCACTTGATTCCTGGAGAATATACTCCCTAAGCCTTTAATAATATCTCAAATAACACGAATACTCACATTGTAAAAATAAAAATGACCATCTCATCACAAGGGTCCCAACACTATAGATGACGTGTTAATCAGACACCCAGTCTAAATGATATTTGTATTTTAGTAAAAAGAGTCAGGTTGCATCAGGGCCTTGTCCTACATGGTTGAACTGACCCGACCAACCTGAATTAGGGTTCCGCATGACATGACCAGGTTGGGCCTGGGCTGACTCAGTCCATCCTAGCATATTGTCCAGGTCCATTGGGTTGTGCTAGACCCAATATTTTTCTACTGTGGGTCTAGGATGCCTGGTCACTAATTGATAGGTCCACATTCTTCAGCTCGGTCCGACATAGTAAGACCAATTTCATTCCAACAGGGATGGCCAGTGGCCCTATTCACTTGATCAGCCTGGCCTGCATCGGCGGGCCAGCATGGGTCTATCCCAGATGTTGTGCTGGCATTCGATTCACGTATTCACATGTTTAGTGGAGGTTGGTCACCTCCATTTGCACGTGGTCTAGCTTGGACCACATGCTAGTGCATGCCACGACAGACCCCACCAGATGCTCAAAAAGATGCAGTTCCCAACTGGTGCCGCCCCCTACACCACCACAACCCCTATTGTTCATGGACTCTAATTCCTTGGCATGTTTTTGGGATATGTCGCCACCCACCCATGGCCGCTATGAGCTCCAGAGCACTAGCGGTTTCTTCCGCGGACCACTAAACTCCCTCCAGTGGTCTTTTTTCCTAATCCTTTTGTGCTTATGGGTTTTGGGGGGCATCAACATCACTGCCACATACTCTTCACTATTTTTTCATCACTTAGAGGGTCTGACCTCTTTTGGAATCTCCCTTGAAATGATTCGTTTTGACCTCATGGTCTATCTGCGAACAACAAGAAGATAGATATAGGTGTTCATAGAGAACATCCAACGAACAAATTATCCTATGTTCGTGTTGGAAAAGTATTATTCTTGCTAGTGGGAACACGTATAATAAATCAAATTACCAAGAAATAATTCCTGATAAAAAACCCGCAATACTATTTCCCAATCCTACAAAAATAGTTCATTTTTAGATCAACTAGTTAGTGATTTGATCTGAATTCTTCGATTATAATGGAAGAACAGGGGAAAAAATCACTCAAATTGAAACCCCTAATAGCTAAAAGGATCAGTCGGTCTTGGCATTTGATCATCATTGGAAATACATTCAAAGACCCCATGATATGTCGTCTCTTCAGCCATTGATCTGTGATCCTTCATCATTGGTGATTATTTGTTCTTCATCATTCATTGCATTCCAAATAAATTCCTCTAGAGCTTTAGAGTAATCTCTTAGGTCATCGAATAATCTTGTATCCCTTTTAATTATTTTATGGGGTGAATGTGTTTCAAAATTTTGGTTATTCTGAGTCGCGATGTCCTTACGCTATTTCCTTTATTATATGAAATAGTTTCCTTGTCATTGCATTGTAGTGAAACAATTTTTAATAAATTATACTTCCTATGTTTATTTTAGTTGTTAATAAAATACTTGAAAATTAACATTCACCCTAAACACATGACAGTCAAGGTTAGGCCCCACCTAAGGAATGTGATCCCTCATGAGCTCAACGGTGCTCTCTTATTTACAATTCAAGTTACCAATTATGAGTTATTGAATGTATAATAATATTTATTTTATTCTTTTATTTAAGGCTACGTCCAACAAATACATTCCCTAGTTGGCCTGAACAAAAAAATGTTTGTATCTACCTATGGAAAGAATTTAGTTAATAGATCGATGGTGGTCTCATAATTTCAATCTAATACACCATTTTTCAGTTATAAGGATATGAAAAATAAAATAATTTTATTTATAAATTTTTTTAACTGTTATTCCATTTTTAGGTTTTCTCACGGGAGACCCATGACTATTAATCTTAAGTTATGCCAAGGGTAAACCCATTGCTCTAAACATTACAGTTCCCTCATATTTCTCATCTGAGAAGCTATTTATGAGTTATACTACTTTTCAGAAAAACTACTCACATGCACTATATAAACACACCATTTCTCAATGGATCATTCTGGGCACTCAGGGCCTCTGAATCTCCTACCATCTCCACACACAGTCTCGAAATAATCCCATATAATTTTAAAAAAATTATATAAAATTATGGGACAATAAATTACCCCCACCATTAATAATTTACATCCTTATGGGACAAAATAATGGGTCAAAAAACAAATGGGGGAACTAAGCTCAGATCAGAGCTTCCTACTCCCTTGTTCTCACATGAAGATTCCCATACTAACAGCAAACATGTAACAATGAAATCCACCATTAATGACGGATCCACTCCTGTCTATACTAAATTTCTACCAAAAACTCCACAATTGTTATGCCATCAACAATGTAAATCTCTCCCTAGCCAAATATCCAGCATGTAGAGGCATCCAGATCCCTCTACTAAACTCTTCTCCTTGTAGTTATT
Organism: Viscum album; assembly: GCA_963277665.1. Lineage (NCBI taxonomy): Eukaryota > Viridiplantae > Streptophyta > Magnoliopsida > Santalales > Viscaceae > Viscum > Viscum album. Next base: position 348,533,868 of record OY728141.1, read on the forward strand.
AAGTGGGTTGACTCAGTGAGTCAGTCATCGATCAACCAGACTGTATTGTGTCTCCTGGATGTTTGAGTTAAACCTATCATGAATTCCATCAATTTCCCTTTCCTCTTCCTTCCCAACACCCCTAGAAAAGGAATGAACTCCCCAAGAAACTAATTCATTCAAGCATTCATCTTTTTATCCCAACAGGTACGCCTAACTTTAATCTAATTTGTCATTTTTAGTTCCCCACATAACACCGACACACAAACCCTAATTCATATTTCCACCCTAGGCATCACATATATAGTTGTGCATCTTCTGAAAAGAACAATGTGCTCCCAGCTTTAGAATGTCCATCAAGGGTATTTCTTGTGGACAAATAATCACATAAAGACTCATAATCGGTTTCATCAAGTTGTGACTCCTTTACTCATTTACGAATGGATAGATAGCAACCAATAACTAGAGATAATATGCTTCATCCCCATCCATGAAGGATAACTATAACTAGGACAACTATTTTGCTTCCTTGTTCTGCAACTACAAACTGGATCCTCTACTAAGAGCTTCTACTACCATGTTCCCCTTACAAGGAGTATAGACAACTTTTATGCCATAGTCCTAGAGGAACTCCAACCATAATCCTTGCCTAATGTATAAATACATCTAAGAGATGATATACTTGGGAATTTTATGGTTAGAGTGGATGATAGGTTGTTCTCCCATAGAGGTAGTGTCACCACATCATCATTGTGAATACTACCACTGCCAACTCAAGCTCATGAGTCACATAGCTCGGCTCATGTGGTATCAATTTTCATCATCCATACACAATCACTAATTTCCCATACATCCGAGCACAACCATGACAATTTCCTAATGAATAATATAACACCATGTAGTCGGTTCCCTCCTTTGGCAGTCTATAGATAAGAGCACTCTTAAAGTTCTACCTCATCTACTGAAAGATCTGTTGTATTATTTATGTCCACATGAAGGGTTTTCCCTTCTTCATCAATGCCATCATCTGTGGTTACACTCTAGAGAAGTTAGGTAAAAATGTCAGATGGTACCCAACAAATCCAAGGAAACTATGCATCTTGGAAATGATCCTGGGAGGCTCCAAAGCCACCACCGCCCTGATTTTCACTAGATCCACCTAAAACCCTGCCAATGGGATGACATGTCCTTGGAAGTGAACCTTTAATATATAAAACTCACATTTAGAGAGATTTTAGTAGATCTAATCCTCTCAGAGTGTGACCAGAACCATCCACAGGTGTCGTATGCTCCTCCTCATATACTGTATACACTAAGATTTCATAAATAAAAACCACTACAAATTGGTCTAAGTACAATTGGAAGATCATGTTCATGAGTCTTATGAACATTATTGGGAAATTCATCACACCAAACGACATCACTAAGTACTCTTAGTGTCTATAACGACATCTAAAATTCATCTTCTAGATTTACTCATCTTGTACTTGAAGTGGGTGATAGCCATATATGAGGTCTATCTTCGAGAACCATCTCCCTCCTTTTAGTTAATCAAAGAGGTCATCAATCCTTGGTATAGAATACTTGTTCGTCATAATCACCTCGTTTAGGCACCGGATTTCCACGCATAACCTCACACACTGTCTATTACTAATCCTTTCATATTAAAGTCCCCCACTTACTCCCTCTGCTCTAGAAGCTCTACGGAAGACAACTTATTAACTGATGATTATATCGGTGCAATCTCAGGGTGTAGAATAATGTAGATGTCCATGTCTCTGTGGGGAGGTAATCCTGGAAAAATATTTTGCAAATACATCCTCGTACACTTCCACTACATCTGGGAACTAAAAACTCAAAACATCCTCCTCCATGTGGGTAAGGCTAGCACACTCAAGCATGATCAGATGAATCCTCCTAAGCATGAGTTTATCCTGTGGTGCCTAGGATGTCTATAGCATTGTCCAAGGGAAAAACCCATTCCAACACTATGAACCTACCACATATTTTCACCTAAACCAGTCAATATAAGCATGAATTGTGGATAACCAGTCCATACCCATACTATCATTATAAGGCCTCGATGTTGACACCAAGAGATCCCAACCGAAACTCTCACATCAAGGGTTAGATCACAGCATCATCAAAAGTTGGATTATTGGGTCTCCTCCTATAGATATATCTATAATTAAGGGTATATGAAATGTATTAACTGGATACTCTATGTCATGAACAAGATTATTCATAAGAATGAATGATGAGCACATGTTTCTATTAATATGATAGCTAATATTAGACAAAAACCATACCTTGAATAATTCATGGATCCCTTGGGTCATTGTGCTAGGCTGCATGAAGTTAACCCCTTCCCTTGTCCTATATCTATATAAGCCTGGTGTAGACCACTTTCTAGTTATGGTTGTAACATGTCAAAATATACACCACCTATTACTATTCTCCTAGCTCATCTTCCATGTCTTCCACAATGAAGATTAATCAGTTCCTGTCATAATCTCTACCCTGATTTCCCATCCATCGTTTCACTATTAGCACGATAGGATGGATAATCTCTTATGATTTGTCCTATACTATCTTTCAAGAATCATTATCTCTTTCTAGGCCAACTGGGCTCACCCTATGATCCTTGATCTGTAGATACCCTCACTTGTGGCCTCTTCTTTGATCATCCCACCTGTCTATCACTAAGACTAACATAAGATTCCTGCTTTCTCACTACTGAAATCCACTGGCTGTATTTTCTCAGCAAAAAGAATATCAAACAAAAAGGTTCTATATAGCACTATAGCATATTTTGGATTATACTATGGAATATTGTTCTCTTAGATGTTCCAAAACACATCATGCTCAAAGGTCTGAGCCTTGAATCACTGGTCATATCATATTCATCACATACCAAGAAATGTCGGTACACCTCGATGAACACTCAATTATAGATATGGCATCCCACTGATGCTATAAAATATATTGGGAACACATATCCCTTAGATTTTATAAAATTTTACCCTACTCTTAGAAATGATATCAAGATCAGCCCACGGAAAAGTCACATCATCATGATATCAAGTAATCAAAACCCCTCCCCCCCATCATCATCATGATGATCCATATAGAATGCTCATTTCCATGACCTCCATATAATCTAATGGTTCCTTGACTATATAGAAAATATGACCACCACCAAAAGTCATTGCTCATCCACCTATGATTTAGGCTCACCTCAGAACTTGAGGGGTCTCTGTTGCTAAAACTAGTGATGTTCTCTCGGCCTGTGAATCACATCCACAGGTACTAAAAGTATTGCTTGCCACTCCATAGGTGGTGGTACAGCTGGTACACCACCCAGTGGTATTGTCTCTTATAAAAACCCATGTACACCTCCTTTCACCCTGCAGATCATCCTCATGATCTAATGTTGGAATCCTGACTGGAACTCTACATTGAAGAACCCTGAAAAAAAGAGATGTACCATGATCAATTGAGTATACCTAGTTATCCAACTCAAGACGAACATAGAAAACACAACCTATTCCTATAAAATTCATGAAATTTTTTCCCCCTGCAACTAGTGTTTCCATGTATCGAGTCGAAAAGAATAATTTAGGCTCCTAGTGTATGGATGCATCAACCATCACACCAACATTGGATTCTACGCTCTGAAATACAAACTCAAAACACTTTACAATGTTCCCCAACCCAAACTTATAGACTCTGGGTTCGTAAGTTATAAAGGACTTCCATTGAAACGACTTTTTCATGACCCATCCCCCAGGGCTCGTGTCGTGACTACCCCACACCAACCTTCCAGTGGCCAGTGGCTGGTGAGTAGCACCGAGATGGCATATCCCAAAAAGGGTTTGAATTTACTTTAAACCTATACACACTAAAAAGGAAAAAACCATGAAAAGTAAACACAATTTAAACCACAAATTTCTTAGAGACAATTACTGAGTCTATTGTAATGAATGTACAAAGGATCCAGAATAAAATCCCAAAACTATAAATGAATGTACAACTGCCACAATAAATCTCTTAGAGACCCAGCTTCAATGGTAGGTGAAGGGTAGCTACATATAGCCATAGAAGTATGCTCAACCTTCCCATCTCACTAAGAACCACCTATCCACGAACCACCAATGTCTCCATCGATGCATCAATCACCAACACGAGAGACAACACATGTGGGCGAAGATCCTGAAGGGGTGACTAACACAATACTCAGTAGGTACCCCAAACCACAATGGAGAGATCATAAAGAAAGACCAAAAAGCAAAGACATCTTACACTTGGTATAACTCAAAATATCAAAAGTAAGATTATTAGTAATAAAGATGAATTATCTTGTACAACTGCGGGAATCATCCCTAATGAGTCATTGAGGTTTGCTTGGCTACTAGGCCACTGAGGTTCACTCAACTATTGGAGCACTGAGGTCAACTCAGCTACTGAACCACTGAGGTCATCTCGCCTATTGGACCACGGAGGTTAGCACAGCTATAGGACCATCGAGCTCTATAATATACTAGGCCACAAAGTTCATGCTCGTCATATCACTTGGGCCACAGCCATCCCTAGGATTCCCGCTCTCCATTGTGCTTGATTCCTGGAGAATAAACACCTCATTCCATCAGTTGTATCTCAAAATCCAAGATAAATCACTGAGAGTGTACCCAAATTAATATCTTGTTTCAAAGGTCCCAACCCCTCATACATCACATTAATTTGAAGATCATTCTAAAAGATATTTTCATTTTAGTAAATAGGGGCCGTTTGCGTCTGGGCCCATTCGACTTGGTCGGTCTGACCTGACCAGCCCAACCCGAGGATCCCTCATGATCTGACCTAGGCTGGCCAGGAATAGTGGCTAGGCCCGTTGGTCCATGTGGAACCCACCCTAGTTCAACCATGGGTCTACCCACTGGGTCGCCCAGCGACCCAGTCCGCATTCTCCGGCCATGTCCGATATAGTTAGACCGATTTCATTCCAGCCAGGCCGCACAACAGACAACTTCATTCCATCATCATAGCCTCCATCAGTAGGCCAGATTGGTTATATAATCAATGCCACACTAGTATCTAGTTCGCTCAGCCATACAGCTAGCTAACACTGGCCACCTCCTTCCACAATCGGTCTAGCGGGGATAGCATGTTGGTGCACACCGTGACCCGCCCCGCGGGCTGCTCGAACCGATGAGGCACCCAACTGGTGTTGCCTCCCTACACCACTCCATCTCCATTTAACCACAGAATCCACCACCTTGATGCGCTAGTAGGTTGCCCCACAAATCGCCTGTGGCCACTGCCATCAAGTGCGCTGGTGGTCTCCTCTACGGGCCATCGAACTTTCTCTAGTGGTCTGTTTCCCAATCTTTCTGTGCGTCTGAGCTTCATAAGGTGCCACTATAACTACCTTATACCCCTCACCGTTTTTCCATTTCGTAGGGGGTCTATAATCATTTTCAATCCCCTATAAAAAATTCATTTCGACCTCATGGTCCATCGTTATATAACAAGAAGAGATTAATGGGGGATCATAGAGAACACCCAATGAACAAACTGTCCACTGTTCTTGTCGGCCCATAATTGTTCTTGTTAGTTAGTTCAGAAAGAATAATTCAAATTAGAAAAATTTAATTCCTGATATCAATCCTGCAATAATATTTCCCAACTGCATTTCCACTGTCAGTCATCTTCTAGACATGCAAGGAGGGACCTTTACCATACAGTATCTGGGGGCTCCCCTATCACCAGGGAGAGTCTGTATACATGACATTGACCTAATCATCAATAGAATCACATATAGGGTTCTTAATTGAAAGAATACATTTTTATCCTTTGGAGGGGGAATTACTCTAGTGAACAGCGTGATACTCGCCACCCCGGTCCACAAACTCTATGCTATAAGAGTCCCAATGGGTGTGATTAGAAACATCGACAGGATCCTTGCCAACTTCATTTGGGACCCCAAGTCTAAGGGGAAAAGTCACTGTGTTTAATGGGGCGGGATGGCGAGGCCCGCTGTGGATGGGGGAATCAATGTTTGTAGCCTTGAAGACACCCTTCACGGCATGCATGCAAAATTCGTGTGGGAGGTCCTGGAACACCACACCATTTTGGGTCTCACCATGTACGGTGACTCTCGGGGGGAAAAAGTTTCAATGGGATAGAACATCTCTCCCTTGTGGGAAGAAATTGGCTCTATGGTGAATGATCTTCGGCCTCACGCTTGCTGGATCGTCGGGAGGGGATACATTCTGTTTTGGCACTATAATTGGTGTGGGATGATTCTTGGGTATCCGGGCTGCCCTGCCACTGATATTTCCTTTTGGGAGGCCAGGAAGTACTATTTTCACCTTGGATGTCTTGAATAAGGACCAACAATTCCAGTTCAACCTCATCGAGTTGTCTGATGACCCGGATCGGCGTGTTTTCACCCCATCTGCCTCTAGAGCCTTCACTGTAAAGGATTGTTGTCGATATTGCATCTTACACGGCCCGACCGATACTTGGAATGAGATACTCTAGATCAAAAGCATACCCACCAAATAAAGGTTCTTCATCTGGAGGATTGGGAATAGGGCACCCCAACGGATGAGAACATGAAATGGTGCGGTGTCACCTTGGCTTCCTGTAATGTCATTTGTAGGATGCATGCAGATGAGAGCTCAGACCACTTGTTCTTTGGCAGTGACTGGTCGTGTGAGGTGTGGCAGTTCTTTTGCAAGGTTATGGTTGCCACCACTTATTCCACGTCTGTCCGACCTTTCTTGGAGCACCGGTATCTCAATTATGGAAGTGATAACTCGGAGAGGTTATCTCACACCATGATTCTGCATGTGGTTTCTTGGTGTATGTTGTAGGCGAGTATTAAGAGGATTCATGAGAGGATACCCTCGTCGGGTCATGCGATCATTATCAGAACAAAATACCTTCTTATCGACCTAATCAGGGTGCTAATCAATGGGAGGGAGGCTCTGTTATTGCAACGTTTCTAAATAGCTCCCCATCATTCTTCTCCGAGTGGAGTTCACTCGTCTGGAAATTGGGTTTGTTGGAACCCTCCTTCGAGGGGTTTGAAACTAAACTCTGTCGGTTTTTGTATCTTAGGGGTGATTAATGGGTGCGGGGTTGTTCGTGACAGCAGTGGGTCTGTTCTCTTGGATTTATCTGCACTGTTGGGATAAGGAACAACCCTCCAAGATGAAGCTCTCACTATGAAAACTGGCCTTTACATTTGTAGTCAGAGGGGCTTACACATCATAGAGGTAGAAACAGATTCAATGATTCTACACAATGTACTTCAGGGACATGGGATGATTCCTTGGTCAGTTGCTTATGTCATTAGAAGCTGTCGTGGCATCCTTGGTGATGGAATCTTGGTGACCCATACATGGCGGGATGGCAAAAAATTCGCGGACTACCTGGCCTCAATCATTACCCCCGGACATGATGGTATCTTTGTTTAATATTTTGGATAGATTGAAACCGGAGGGGGTGAATAATATCATAGGGGATGACCTCGGCCTCCATTTCATCAGACCACCATAACACTTGTTATGCTTTGCCCCATTTTTCTTTCCCCTTTGAATAAAATTTTATATGATAATGAATCACTCAAATATAAACCCCATCCTGGAAAAATGACCGGTCTGTTTCAGGGATTGATCGTCATTGGTGATCAGTTAACACAAATCATGATCCGTCATCTTGTGGACCATCGATCCGTAATCTGTAATCATTTGTGATTCGTTGATGGTTTTCATTTGTTGCTCACCAACGGAATTCTTCTAGAGCCTTAGAGAAATATCCTGGGTCATCCCATGATCATGTATTTATGTTAATCAAAAAAATAGATAAAAAACATTTCAGCATTTTTTTTATGCTAAGTCACTGCATCGTTACACTATTTCATTTATGAAATGAAACAGATTCATCACCGTTTCATTACAGTGAAATTTTTTTGATATAAATAATCTTTTTATGTTTGTTTTATTTTTCCTTAAAATTCTCAAAAATTAACATTCACCCTCATCCAGCATCGGGCGAGGTTATACCCTACCTAAGGAAAGAGCACACTCATGAGATCAATAGTCCACATAGATTTCCAATCGAAGTTACAATTCATGAGTTTTTGGACATAAATTATTCTTTATTTAATTATTTTATTTATGGTCACTTCCAGAAACTATATTCCACTATTGGCCTACACCGGCCAATTTTAGGCTCCACATAAGGAAATAATTCCATTACGATCTCAATGGTAGTCTCAAATTTTCAATCCAATACACCATTTGTTGGTGATAAGGATTTGAAAAATAAAATAATATTATTTAATTATTCAATTTATAGTTTTTTCATATTCAGTTTTTTTCAATTGAGATCTGTGTCGACTCATCTTAAGTCGCTCCTAGGATAAATCCTCTTCTCTGAACACAACAATGCCTTCTGATTTCTAATACAGGCACCGTTTTATGAGTAATTCCTCTTTTTTATAAAAATTCTCTTTCACGCTATTCAAAAAAAAACATTTTTTGATGGATCATTATGGCAGTCTAGTCTTCATAATCACATGCTATCTCAATGCTAAATATTGAAATAATCCCATATAATTTAAACAATTTACATGGAATTCTGGGACATTGCATTTTGATCGGCCATAGTATACCTCATTATGTCCTAGAAATAGATCCACTATAATATATAATGAGAAAGAACCAAGGGATTAACTTCGAAAATTATATAGAACCATTAATTATCACACATGTAGATTAAAGAGATAGAAGGAACCATTATTTAACCCTAACTAAAATCCATAGTGTCTAACAACATGAATTATAAGAACCATCCATTCCCACACCCTTAACTATGAAAAAATAATCGGTACCCCTAGGCCCCCACCTTAAACCCTATAAATTAGCTCATTATAGTATCCAAAAGTATTGTGGATCCATCATTATAGAATACCCACCTGTATCATAATTAAAAATTGAAATGTATACAAGATACTCCATCAAGGATTGTCACTACTATACTATTGGGATCACATGTTAAACCTGGGTTTAATTATGACCCTTGCGAATATCCAATTATCACACATGTCACCTCACAAGGTCAACCAGACATTTAGAAACCTTCTAAGGGTCCCCTAGGGAAACAAATAATAAAATACACATACATGGTGTCCTCATTCTCAATTTGTTATCTTGGGTAACCACCAAATACTCAGATGGAATCATGCTCTATGACCGCATCACAATGATAATGTAGCCACATGTGCTATACTAAATCAATGATGGTTCTAAGGTGACACCCACAACCATCATTACCACTTACAAGGAATACCTGTACTATGTCATCATATCATTTGGGAACCTATAAGGGTCCCCTATGTCATAAAAGAGTAAAGATACTCTATACAAGGTTCTTACCACAAATCCTTAGTCTCATTTCAACTCCCTTCACACAAAGGACATTACATTTCATGGTAGAGTCAGAACATGGTATGACCTAATTATTGTTAAGAGATAATCTATATTGGAAACATTATATAGAGATGGACCCAAGTGAATCACAATACCCATGAACTCTATAAGATATACTGAACAACCCATCATCCACTAACCATCCCAATCTAGTATAACAACATCATGGAAGAGTGAAACAAACAATAACTACATGACCATCTCAACGATCAAAAGGTCTGTTAGGGATAGTAATGGTTCATACATGGACACTATCAGGGATAAATAACATAAGTCATCAAGAATATATAATAGTTGTGGTAAATAGATAATACTCTAGATCAAATATGTATATCCACATTAGTCCATACATGTTACACTAAACATGAGGGTATAAGTCTATTAAGAAGTATTTATATTATATGTCATATCAATTGAAAAAAAATACATCTTATATTAAACCATGACCTCAAATCTCCCTGAAGTTTTCTTGGTCTAAGGGATTAATTTCAACATATAAATTTTATCATTTTTAAGAATGGATATTTATTAAAATTAAGAGGTCATTGTTTTAAATGGTGGACACCATGTTTATTTCAAGATAAAAATTCATAATATACTAAAGAAAATATAATGACCAACTAAATCATGCAATAATATTCTCATCATCCTTAATCACATGGACAAATATAACCACTAAGGCTTTGCATTTTTTCCAATGTCCATAGATAGTTTTCTAAACCTCCTATGACCTGATTCCTCTCTCCACTTGGGAAACACAACCAACTACACCTATAAGGACACCAACATTCTCCATTCCCCAAAATAGTAATAATATAAAACACACAACATCATAAAATTTAAAAATAATTTCATTTAATAAAAACCCAATGTTAATTTGGAATCCCCACATATATATATAATGAATTTATGAGAAGTAACGTGCATATTTTATCTTAGGATGACCTTATTCTTAGCAGAAATGAAGAACCAAAAAAACATGATGAATCCAAAATTCTCTAGTTGAATCATAAATAAACATCAACATCTGTATGAAGAAACACAAAACCCTACCCCCAAAAAATGTTGATTGATAGTAGGGGAGGATGGGTTTTTTTGGGTTTGTGCACACCAACAGTAAGAGTAAAATGGCCACAATCATCTTTAAAAGGGTGGTGAAAATGGAAATCCCCCCACCTAAAATCCTAAAATAGATGGAATGTACAGGGACACTATCCCCTGATGGATCTGGGATACTCAACAAGCTACAAGATATAACTTTAGCTATCCAGTGATTAACTGGTGGTTGTAGCTATATAACTGACTGCACCAACCCTCCTTTTCTACTCACCATATCCTTTATATCTCATCTTAATTTTTAATCCATGTTCAATACACATTATTAAATACATTGGAACTCTCATAATACAATATTGAGTCTTATTTTTTAAACAGACATCCCAAATAACAAAAAATTCAAATCCCCTACAAATTCCATCACCAATAAAGACACAGGTTATCACGCCACCATTGATAAAATAATTTCACTAGATTATGGTCTCATATACTCATTTCCCGTCTTTTAATGGGAATATGTATAAAATATTATTTTTATATTATCCTCATCTCCAAAGACTATGAATACATCCTTATATATTATTATGTATGTGAGGCTATACCTAACAGTAGGATGATGACTCTCACTAGCATTGAACTAGTATATAGTTTTTATTTTCAATGCATTAGAAGTGTAGAGTAAACTAATAAAATGTTATATAAGATAGATATTATTTTTTATGCATTAAGAATCATATCTATGTTAATCCTTTTAATGTCTACATAAGGAAATTGATCATTACTAATACATGTTCCATGAAAAATTTGTAAATACCTATTCCATATGATACCAATGATATACTTCATTATAAAATTATCAATATTTGGGTTCTAAATCTGTTCATGTATCAACAATTACAAAACATTGTTTATTTGGATACATATTATATAGATTGTTTCACCCATACCTTTAGTCCAAACTATTATATTATAGAATGTTATATTAGACCATGATTTACAAGGAGTATCGTGTGATCTATATATGGAAAAATATATACCAAAACACTCTAACTAACCTAATTATATACACCATAATATTCTAATTTCAAAATGAAATTTTATGATTTTTTGCATTTCCAAATTTAAATTTCCATTTTTAGATGATTTTATAAACTCATAAATAGATTGTTAAAACTTGAAGACATTAATAAATTTTTTCACATTAAAACCTTAATTATTTATCATATAAATGTATCAAAATAATTATTTTTTATGAAAAATAAATAAATAAATTTATCATATCTCGTAATCATAATGAGTTGGTGTGACATTATGTAATTTATTTTACTAACATGATAGTTCTATTAAGGAAAATAAGCACAAGACTGCATCTAAACATACTATACTAGAGTTTCTAGAGAATAGTGATGTGTATTTAACGTGATCGCATTGGATGTGATTTAAAAACCGATGTCCCAACGCCTCAATAATTAATAAATAATCTATATAATATCTATATATAGTGGGAAAATATTATTGTTATTATGAATTTTATGATAACATCCCACAAATTCCTATATTACTTATACATAGAAACATGAGTTTAAAGGAAAATTCAAATAATATAGTAAGAAATTTATAATTGAAATAATAATAAAAATAATTTATTTATATCCCCTTTAGTAGACTCCAGCCGAATATGATAATATTCTAAAATATATCTCCAAATAAAACCTTCTAGCAATGAAAGACACTCTACTTTACATTAAATGTCTTGTATAAAATCTATACACACACAAATGAGGTGTTTATATACATGGTTTAATAAAAAAACTTTATTGAAACCATCAGAACCCAAACCATCCCTATTATTTTTTTGTGATCACATAGAAATGTGAAACATATTAAATGATTGAATGATAATATTTACATAATGAATTTGAAATTAGTAGGTGTTAAAAAGTTCTCTTATGTATACATAAATTGGATTTGTCCAATATTGATTGATCTGAAAGAATATTTCATGAAATAATAATAAAAGAAAAATATAGTAACCTAATCCTTTAAACATGTTATTTAATTATTGTTATCATAAAATTATTTTAATTTCAACTCTAATATCATGAGGCCCAATGTCCTTATAATAATAGATTCATAATATGGCCATGTGAGACTAAACCGATTCATTTTTATTTTATTCTCCATAAAGAGATAGTAAATCTACTATGACCTCCTAAAACTATATAGGATAACATGGAGAATGTATAAAATAAATGGGTGAGATTAAAATCTTATTAAGGGAATATACATGAAAAATATATATAACATGTGAGTCAAATATATTATATGATAACTAAAAAGAGAAGTTACATGAGTAATCACATGGAAGCGTAACATAAATATCATTTTCTCATAAAAACATGATATCACGGGGAATGTTGTGATAACATAAAATATGACCTAAACATAAGTCAAGGATAACTTCTTAGACAATATCACAATGTGTAAATTGTTCGAAAATAGAATAGGTTCACTTCCTAATTTCATATATGATGTCTTAGAATACTAAAACAATTCGAAATTCATTGGAAGTACATATATTTCGGGTCCAACCCCTCACATTCATTTCATATACAAGAATTTGTGTTTCATAAATGGAAATAAAATAGAATAAATAAACCTAAGAATTTCCCATGGAAAGAAAATGGGTTATATAATCTTACCTAATACCCTAATCAATAAATATTTTTTAAAATTATAATTTGATGAGTTATGATAATTAATGTGTTTCCACATAAAATGAATTTATAGTGAACTTGGTATACATGTAAGAGATACATAAACTGAATATGTGTGCATTCTATAACATTATAGGTTTTTTCATTGATTAATATACAAATTTTATAAGTATTAAAATATTTTCTTAAGGGAAATGACAATTTCACATTGAAAATATTTTTGAAAACCAACCTTTTCACATATATTATAAAATATTGGGTTCAACCTCGAAATTAGAACACACATAAAGAGGAAAATATATTTAAATTCCTGGCCTGGGGACTTGACCCGTGACCACACCCTAAACCACTCCCCAAATATAACACCCCACCCGAGTGTAGAGATCAATTATTTCTAAAATATTATATAACTAAAATTATTTATAATGATCCATGGACTATTATAATTTATTCATAAATTAAATGAGTGGTTATGATTATGGGTGATTCCATACATGCTAGATTAGTAAATAAATACTTATTTTACACTGTTGTTAAAAGGTTAAAATGTCCCTCCTTAAGGAAAAGAAAAGGATTAATTTTACAACTTTCTATAAAAAGTAATATATTGGTAATGAATTTTCTAATAAATATACTATATAAGGTTAAAAATGAAAATATTTTATGAAAACATGAATTTGGAATAAAAGGAATCACAATTGAAGATAAAAATGGTGTTGAAATTTGTTAATAAAATATCATTCATATTAAGTCCTAAGTTGAGGGAAAAATATACAAATTATATAATATTTCATGAATTACTAGAGGATAAAAAAATATACTTGGCTTTATTAGAAAATGATAAAAAAAATTCCTTTAATCGAAAGTCTAGTTTAAACAATCATGGTTTAAATGATATTGAAGCATAAACCCTTTGTGCATTGGTAGATTTCGTATCATAACCCACATAACTGATGTTTATGGACTTTAAAATAAAAAAAACATGAATATTTAATTATTAACTATTTAGTATGTAACACCCCAGGTAAATAAAGAATATGAAATTTTCATATTTATCCATATTTGTGAATAAAATATTTAAATCACTTTAAAGGGGACGTTATGCTCGATGGCGTACCCAACACGCAACAATGAGTTTCTTGGGAATCTTACGTTGCACTCTAATAATAAAATAATATTATTTTAAATGGTAGTTAACATGTAGCCATTGTAATGGCGGGAATTGATATAAATAACTAAAATATGATTATATATGTTTTTAAATGTATTTACATTTATCCAATAAAGGATAGAGGCTTAAAATACGGAAAGAATTCAATTTTAGGCATATATGCCCTAGTTTTCACTAAAGGTTCACTTATCGCCTTTTGATGGTGAACCGTCATTAAATATAGTTTTTTTCACTCTTATACATTCTATTGGACCAAATAAATCTCTTCTTAAGAATTGGGACATCAAAATTTACTTTGTGTAAATTTTTGGTATTTTTCCGATAAAGTTCATTTTTAATGAATAGTGTAAAATGTTGTGTTTTAATTCAAAACCTCTTTTTAATCTAATTTATTTATATGATTAGATAATATTCTGAATTGTTTTTAAAGTGAAATTAGAAAATATTTTTACCATTAAATCCAACAGTGGTCGTGGGAATTAATTTCACTTTGAAATCAGACTTAAACTAGTGTCAATCTTTTGATACTTATTGTTTTATAAAAACACGCTATTTGCGCTGACAACGGGAATTATTTATTAAATTAATTAATGTGACTAATATGTTTGAAATTTTTTAAAACGGACTTCATTTTTGAATTCAGAATTTCAAATATAGCTTATGGTGAATTTTTGGGATTTTTCTGAAAAACATTAATTTTTGATGAATAGTGAAACCACTAAGTGGTACTTATAAAAACTGATTTTCCGTTTAAATGAAATTTTGCCATCATTGTGTTTTGAATTTCAAAAATCCGACATACATGGTTGTCCTTAAGAAGTAAAATGTGGTTCAATGAGATTATAATAATTTTTTGGTGAATAGTAACTTATTAAGTTCTTAATCGCGATTAGAGGTAATTAGTGTAATTTAAGGTAAAAATGATATTATAAGAATGTGAAAACACCATGACACTTGTCCTACACCTATTGGGTGAGTCATGGCCGACCAAGACAAGCCATGGGCCAACTTGGGGACCCCATGGAGACACTTTGGTTGGGAAATGACATAAATAACTTTTTATTTAATGTAATAGTAAAAATGACACAAACAAGATATGTTTTACTAAAACAATTTTTAAGTGGGGTTATACAAGTCATATTTTTGATTATAAATAGTAATTGGAAAGATAAAAAGATTTACTACATCATAGTAATTGTTTTATAATTTTTAGACATTAAATAAATTAAATTATTCATGACATCATAATGATGCAGTGATGACATCATTATTTAACGATTAAAATAAAATGGAAAGATAATGTAAAATATATGTACTACACATGTCCAAAACTTATTGGATGGGTAGATTTATAACCCTTATAACCTTATCCACGAATTATATCATTGTGGGACCTTTTAAAACCGAAACACATTTTCAAATAAAGTAATATTTCTTTACTTTCCAAAAGTGCCCCTCCTCTCCTCTTATAAAAGGCCCCCACCTCTACCTCACTTCACACACTCCTAAAGCCTTTGGCTCGGCCAAACCCTGCCCATTTAATCTCACCACATCCCTCTCCTCATCCTAGAGGATTCCCTTTGGGCATAATCCTTTCAAAGGAAGCCTTTAGGCTCAATCAAAAGGAGTTACACTTTTAAAGGTAATTTATTCTCTCATGTTCATTTGTTTTATTTTGCTTCTCCAACCCCCTAAACTCTTTTTATTTATTTATTTTGTAACAACACCAGTATCTTAAATATACTAGGATGTTGTTATAAGATTTATTCGAGCTACACTCTCACACAACTACATCAAATGGTTAAAGAACATACGGTTTCCGTGGATGGCGAAATTGTGCCTCCCAAAACGATGATTGTTCAATACTCATTTAACACCTTCAAAGGTGGCCATTATGATGTCACTATTTTTATATATGATATATAATATGTTTATGTTTTACTTATTCTTCTTTATTTTTCATTTGTGTCTTACCTTTATGGCTTCCATTATGGGTATACGCGATATCTTCATTTTAGGAAGTGCGGACTATCGCCCCCTCAAAGTGATGTGATTCATTAATGCCATACATGGGACGTATAAAGGATGGATTTAATGATATTATATATGATATTATACTGGAATTATAATATACCTTTATATCATTATTATTCCATTCTATAAAATACGAAATAGAAATGAAAGTAGCGTCCATGCGTACGTACGGCTTACCGTCTCCATGAACGGTGCATTTCATTTCTTACCTCTAAATGATTATGTAATGGTATAAATGCATGCATGTACTGGATATATATGAAATATATGATATCTACATCATGAATACAATTCTGGTTATAATAAACATTTGTCCACACGAACAACATGTACTTGTAAGAAGTCCACTTTCGACTTAAGAACCAAATACCGACAAAATGAACATTATTAACTTGAATGATTACATAATGTTTATAACATGTCAATAATTGATGTAAAAGGAATAATGAACTTGGAAAAGGTTCTTAAGCAAGTATAAATTAACTCATTTTTATTATTCAGGACGTTAAAGAACGATCGAGTCAAGTCGGACCTGAGGTAAGGGATCCTACACCTCTCTTTCTTTTTAAGTACACTCTTTTATGTCATTCCTTTTAAGCTCATATTTATTATGATTGGGGATGTTATTTTATATTAATCCTACTGTAATTATTATGTTCATATGATGAGAGACCCTATTTCCTCTCATCAATCCATTTTGGATGTTTTGAGTGGCGCCGTTAGGCTGCCGAATTTTCGTAAGGGATTTTTCATCTCACTTTTATTCTCGTGAGATTTATGGTACATTTGCCACAAATTCCATTGAGTGGTGTATGTACTGCCCATTATTCTACTCTTTGTGTAATATACTTTCTTTTATGAGTATTTACATCAATGATCTATTGTCCTTCTTTCATGTGGTGTATGTTTTGAAAGATACCCAAGTCAGTAAGGGAACCTTTCACCCTCCTTTTTTTTAAAAGACTTCTTTTGTTGGGTCTTTTAATTTACATATTGTTATGTTGGGATATGTTCTCATATATATTTATTGATGTAAATTTTATGTCCAAGTGATTAGATGCCCTTTTTATCTCTCATCAACTCATTTTGATGTGATGCCGTTAGGCTGTCAAGGGAACTTTTTAACCCAATTTTGATTTCTTTGGGTTAATCATGTAGTCATTGAATATGTCATCCATTGAATATGTTTGAATGACATTTTATTGTTTTACACTTAATATCCACTTATATTGGGTGTATTTATATTTTTCACACATATTTTTGAGATTTATTTGTCCTTAATTTAAGGATTACTTCTTTATAAGGGATTTCATCACATTTGACATTTCTATTGAGGGTTCATTGTAGTTATGCACCAATTCACTCTTATATGGTGTATATACTGGCCTTTGGAGTATTATATCATGAATCCATTTATTCTCATGATATTATAATGTTCTGATTAAATGTTATCCCTCAATTATTGTATTCAAGTGTCTCTAATTTTGGTAAAAACCCTTTGACCAAAATATCGCTTTAAATGTTTTAATGACTTTTTCTTATTAATATCCATGTTTTCAAAATGGTTTTAAGGATTTATTTATATGGATATTAATGGTTTAAAATTTTAAAAGCTTCAAGGTGGTATGGGACACTTTTATTCAAAAATCTCTTTATTAAATGTTTTAAATGGTTTTGAAAATGGTTTTTAATGGATACGTTATTTCAATATCCTAAAATGTTATATTGTGATTGAAATGTGGAAATGTTATGTTTCCTTTATTCATGTGTTATGTGATACGATTATGTTATGGTTCTTGGGCATTGTTATGAAGAACGGGTGGTTCCGTGATAAACTAAGGGCGGGTGAGCCCGATATAGCTCTCCAATGCATTGGGTAACACGAAGGAGTGAAACGTTATGGTTTCTCCGAAGAGATTTAGGGAATATACTGTGATGGGTATTCCAAACGTAAACAAGAGGGTTACTCCCTACGTAAGACTGTTATGAATGCCTCAAGTTACCTTTATGCCATATGATTTCTATGATTTTATGAGGTATGTTAAAGTGCCTATGTTTTATGGGTAAAGTATGATTTCATTCTTATGTATACATGTACTCATGATTCCTTTCCATATTTTTATATCCCTTACTGAGCGTTTTATGCTCATCCCAAGTTTTTGAAATGTTTTTCACAGGTCAAGGGAAGGGTACATGATGTGATGACAGTGTCAAGGATGTGTCAAGAAAGAATCCATGTTTTATTTTAATTATGTTTCCGTTGATGGGAAGAATGAATATTGTATTTCATGTAACCACTTTGTCTAAATATGGAATGTAATGCAGGTTTCATGATCTAATTATCTAAAACTCTAAACCTGAAAAGATCCTCAATGTGTAATCTTGTAATAACTCAAGATTAAGTAAGGTTTAAGGCTGGGGCCTTATAGTTGGTATCAACGGTCGGTTTAGATAACTTTAGAGGTTAGGGTATTCTCTAAGTGACATTACCATAATGGTTAGGATTTCAGAAAGAGTCCTAGTTTTAGATAAAGTGAATGAGTAAGTATATCTTAGTGTTTATCTTCCTCATTAGTACATGATGGTTATGTTGATATACTCACACTGACCTTTTTGGTTTTAGTAAATGGCTGGATCTAGCAGGCACCAAAGTGACAACAGGTTTGAAGGAAACTGTGGTGGTTCTATGATTAAGATACTAGATAAAATGGGGGATTCAATGAGGAAACTCGTGGTTGTTCTAAACCAACTATCAAGGAGTTATGATCAACCACTTCAACCTTGGTGAGTTCTCTAATGCATCATGTATGAGATGGCCTACTCGATGTGGAAATTTAGGTGAATAATTATTAAGGTAACCATTAGAGTTTATATGATCCTTACTTTTGAGGTAATTATGGGTTACTATATGTTATGATGGAAAATGAAAGGCATGAGATAAACTTGAGGTTAAAATATGTTATGATCATATTTGAAGATTTTATCTCATTTTGTGGAATGTTTTAAGAATTATATAGTTTTGGAAAAAGGACAACACGCAGACCGTGTGACTACCCGTCGCGTCGGACAAAGCTGCGGGAATCGAACCCACAACCAAAGTGTGACAGGTATTAATCGCTTACCACTGGAATACATGAAGTCCCTGGTTAGTTTGACTGATTTTTTTAGTTATATGATTTTATGAATTAAGATTAAGTTTATTTTGGGTTATTTATGAAAATGAATAACCTATCATGGAGAATATGTGATTAGGTTAATTACTTTTTAATACGAGACTTTAGGAGCAACTGATGTTGTTTGAAGATAAATGTTACGATTTAACTTGGAAGACTATGTGACTAAATCCTTCAAATATTTGGGTTTCAATCTTAGTTTGGTTTTCATTGAAGAATTTTATGGGCAAATTGATTATAGAATGGTCCTCGTTGAACTTTGGGTTTTGTTGGACAAATTTTGGAGGTTAAGAATTGATTTTCTTTTTATAAAGGGTTATCCATTTCTAGATTATCTGATCTTGTACTAACCTTTTGGTTTTGGTTTTGGTTAAAGCCTAAGGAAATGGGAAGTATATAGTTCTATTTTGTGGATTAGGTGATTCTCTAGATGTTGATTATAGTACTCTTAATGCGAACAAGTCTCCCGAAATACTCGTCTTTTGGAAAAAATATGAGTTTGATTAAGGAATCTAGTAAAAGTTGAAAGTCAACATGATAAGTGATTATGTTTCCTTGTGAATAAATTCCTCAACAAAAAGTAACTTAAAAAAAATTTTGTCTATTAACTTTTCCTACTGGGGAATCGAATACCGTTTAACCCATCACAAGTTTGTGATTTTCTTATTGTTAACTTTCTCCTAAACATGTTTTCTATCACTGTCCATCAGAACATGACCCTATGTTTTCTCTTCCATATCCATGTTTTCCTACATGGAATCCTAGTATGGGTTAACTCGGGTGACCTCTGTACTTATCTTCCTTTATTTTAAAGTGATTGTTTTACCGACTCTTGTTCCGATGTGGGACATTCAAGGATGTTACCAAGCTCAATTTTAAAAATTGCAAGGACACAATTCCCAAAAGAGGGGAAGGATGTAACACCCCAGGTAAATAAAGAATATGAAATTTTCATATTTATCCATATTTGTGAATAAAATATTTAAATGACTTTAAAGGGGACGCTATGCTCGATGGCGTACCCAACACGCAACAATGAGTTTCTTGGGAATCTTACGTTGCACTCTAATAATAAAATAATATTATTTTAAATGGAAGTTAACATGTAGTCGTTGTAATGGCGGGAATGGATAGAAATAACTAAAATATGATTATATATGTTTTTACTTGTTTTTACATTTATCCAATAAAGGATAGAAGCTTAAAATACGGAAAGAATTCAATTTTAGGCCTATATGCCCTAGTTTTCACTAAAGGTTCACTTATCACCTTTTGATGGCGAACCGTCATTAAATATAGTTTTGTTCACTCTTATACATTCTATTGGACCAAATAAAGCTCTTTTTAAGAATCGGGACATCAGAATTTACTTTGTGTAAATTTTTGGTATTTTTCCGATAAAGTTCATTTTTTAATGAATAGTGTAAAATGTTGTGTTTTAATTCAAAACCTCTTTTTAATATAATTTATTTATATGATTAGATAATATTTTTAATTGGTTTTAAAGTGAAATTAGAAAATATTTTTACCATTAAATCAAACAGTGGGCGTTGGAATTAATTTCACTTTGAAATCAGACTTAAACTAGTGTCAATCTTTTGATACTTATTGTTTTATAAAAACACGCTATTTGCGCTGACAGCGGGAATTAATTACTAAATTAATTAATGTGACTAATATGTTTGGAATTTTTTAAAATGGACTTCATTTTTTAATTTGGAATATCAAATATAGCTTATGATGAATTTTTGGGATTTCTCAGAAAAACTTTAATTTTTGATGAATAGTGAAACCACTAAGTGGTACTTATAAAAACTGATTATCCGTTTAAATGAAATTTTTCCATCATTGTGTTTTGAATTTAAAAAATACGACATACATGGTTCTCATTAAGAAGTAAAATGTGGTTCAATGACATTATAATAATTTTTTGGTGAATAGTATCTTATTAAGTTCTTAATCGCGATTAGAGGTAATTAGTGTAATTTAAGGTAAAAATGATATTATAAGAATGTGAAAACACCATGACACTTGTCCTACACCTATTTGGTGAGTCCTGGCCGACCAAGACAAGCCATGGGCCAACTTGGGGACCCCATGGAGACACTTTGGTTGGGAAATGAAAAAAATAACTTTTTATTTAATGTAAAAGTAAAAATGACACAAACATGATATGTATTACTAAAACAATTTTTAAGTGGGGTTATACAAGTCATATTTTTGATTATAAATAGTCATTGGAAATCTAAAAAGATTTCCTACATCATAGTAATTGTTTTATAATTTTTAGACATTAAATAAATTAAATTATTCATGACCTCATAATGATGCAGTGATGACATCATTATTTAACGATTAAAATAAAATGGAAAGATAATGTAAAATCTATGAACTACACATGTCCAAAACTTATTGGATGGGTGGATTTCTAACCCTTATAAACTTATCCACGAATTATATCAATGTGGGACCTTTTAAAACCGAAACACATTTTCAAATAAATTAATATTTCTTTACTTTCCAAAAGTGCCCCTCCTCTCCTCTTATAAAAGGCCCCCAACTCTACCTCATTTCACACACTCCTCAAGCCTTTGTCTCGGCCAAACCCTGCCCATTTAATCTCTCCACATCCCTCTCCTCATCCAGGAGGATTCACTTTGGGCAGAATCCTTTCAAAGGAAGCCTTTAGGCTCAAATCAAAAGGAGTTACACTTTTAAAGGTAATTCATTCTCTAATGTTCATTTGTTTTATTTTGCTTCTCCAACCCCCTAAACTCTTTTTATTTATTTATTTTGTAACAACACCAGTATATTCAATATACCTGGATGTTGTTATAAGATTTATTCGTGCTACACTCTCACACAACTACATCATATGGTTAAATAACATACGGTTTCTGTGGATGGTGAAATTGTGCCTCCCGAAACGATGATTGTTCAATACTCATTTAACACCTTAAAAGGTGGACATTATGATGTCACTATTTTTATATATGATATATAATATGTTTATGTTTTACTTATTCTTCTTTATTTTTCATTTGTGTCTTACCTTTATGGCTTCCATTATGGGTATACGCGATATCTTCATTTTAGGAAGTGCGGACTACCGCCCCCTCAAAGTGGTGTGATTCGTTAATGCCATACGTGGGACGTATAAAGGATGGATTTAATGATATTATATAAGATATTATACTGGAATTATAATATACCTTTATATCATTATTATTCCATTCTATAAAATACGAAATAGAAATGAAAGTAGCATTCATGTGTACGTACGGCTTACCGTCTCCATGAACGGTGCATTTCATTTCTTACTTCTAAATGATTATTTATTATTATAAATGCATGAATGTACTGTATATATATGACATATATGATATCTACATCATGAATAAAATTCTGTTTATAATAAACATTTGTCCACATGAACAACATGTAATTGTAATAAGTCCACTTTCGACTTAAGAACCAAATACCGACAAAATGAACATTATTAACTTGAATGATTACATAATGTTTATAACATGTCAATAATTGATATAAAAGGAAAAATGAACTTGGAAAAGGTTCTTAAGCAAGTAGAAATTAACTCAAGTTTATTATTCAGGACGTTAAAGAACGATCGAGTCAAGTCGGACCCGAGGTAAGGGATCCTACACCTCTCTTTTTTTAAGTACGCTCTTTTATGTCATTCCTTTTAAGCTCATATTTATTATGATTGGGGATGTTCTTTTATATTACTCCTACTGTACTTATTATGTTCATACGATGAGAGACCCTATTTCCTCTCATCAATCCATTTTGGATGTTTTGAGTGGCACCGTTAGGCTGCCGAATTTTCGTAAGGGATTTTTCATCTCACTTTTATTCTCGTGAGATTTATGGTACATTTGACAAAAATTCCATTGAGTGGTGTATGTACTGCCCATTATTATACTCTTTGTGTAATATACTTTCGTTTATGAGTATTTACATCAATGATCTATTGTCCTTATTTCATGTGGTGTATGTTTTGAAAGATACCCAAGTCGGTAAGGGAACCTTTCACCCTCCTTTTTTTTAAAGACTTCTTTTGTTGGGTCTTTTAATTTACATATTGTTATGTTGGGATATGTTCTCATATATCCTTATTGATTTAAATTTTATGTCCAAGTGATGAGATACACTTTTTATCTCTCATCAACTCATTTTGATGTGATGTCGTTAGGCTGTCAAGGGAACTTTTTAACCCAATTTCGATTTCTTTGGGTTAAACATGTAGTCATTGAATATGTCATCCATTGAATATGTTTGAATGACCTTTTATTGTTTTACACTTAATATCCACTTATATTGGGTGTATTTATATTTTTCACACATATTTTTGAGATTGATTTGTCCTTAATTTAATGATACCTTCTTTATAAGGGATTTCATCACATTTGACATTTCTATATAGGGTTCATTGTAGTTATGCACCAATTCACTCTTATATGGTGTATATACTGTCCTTTGGAGTATTATATCATGAATCCATTTATTCTCATTATATTATAAATTTCTGATTAAATGTTATCCCTCAAATATTGTATTCAAGTGTCTCTAATTTTGGTAAAAACCCTTTGACCAAAATATCGTTTTAAATGTTTTAATGACTTTTTCTTATTAATATCCATGTTTTCAAAATGGTTTTAAGGATTTATTTATATGGATATTAATGGTTTAAAATGTTAAAAGCTTCAAGGTGGTATGGGACACTTTGATTCAAAAATCTCTTTATTAAATGTTTTAAATTGTTTTGAAAATGGGTATTAATGGATTCGTTATTTCAATATCCTAAAATATTATATTGTGATTGAAATGAGGAAATGTTATGTTTCCTTTATTCATGTTTTATGTGATACGATTATGTTATGGTTCTTGGGCATTGTTATGATGAACGGGTGGTTCCGTGATAAACTAAGGGCGGGTGAGCCCGATATAGCTCTCCAATGCATTGGGTAACACGAAGTAGTGAAACGTTAAGGTTTCTCCAAAGAGATTTAGGGAATATACTGTGATGGGTATTCCAAACGTAACCAAGAGGGTTACTCCCTACGTAAGACTGTTATGAATGCCTCAAGTTACCTTTATGCCATATGATTTCTATGATTTTATGATGTATGTTAAAGTGCCTATGTTTTATGGGTAAAGTATGATTTCATTATTATGTATACATGTACTCATGATTCCTTTCCATATTTTTATATCCCTTACTGAGCGTTTTATGCTCATCCCATGTTTTTGAAATGTTTTTCACAGGTCAAGGGAAGGGTACATGATGTGATGACAGTGTCAAGGATGTGTCAAGAAAGAATCCATGTTTTATTTTAATTATGTTTCCGTTGATGGGAAGAATGAATATTGTCTTTCATGTAACCACTTTGTCTAAATATGGAATGTAATTCATGTTTCATGATCTAATTCTCTAAAAATCTAAACATGAAAAGATCCTCAATGTGTAATCTTGTAATAACTCAAGATTAAGTAAGGTTTAAGGATGGGGCCTTATATAGTAAATAATGGTTAATAATATACACTCTACAAAATAAATTATGTGTGTAAAAATCATACACTTAAAAAAATAGATTGTTTTGAGATGAAAATACTCACATCGAGCATGAAAAATCCGTAGAATTTCTTATATTCAGGAATATAAAACAATTTACAAATAATTATATACCTTATAATTTTTATAATGTTTAATATTAAATTTGTTTAACCATAAAATATTCAATTTTGAACTAATTATATTCACATCATACGTTTTAATGATAAGTGGATGATATGTCAAAAGACACATTGCAAGGTTGACTATAGTCAGAGAGATTATTTTTAATTATTTTAAAAGAAAATTATTCATAAAAAATATTATACTTTATATAAATAAATTATAATTTTCAAAGCAACCTTGAATTATGGTTATGGAAAATAAACAAAGTTACCATCATTGAGATGATAAGCCCTATGTATGAATGAGTATTGTTTCTATTTTTATATGATCATGATTGAAAGGTGGAAGGTGTAGTTTTATAATTATAGGATGATATATAAATAATAAATAAAATTTTATTTCTTAAAATACACTTACATATACCATCTATGTGACATAGTAATAAAAAATTAATCACATTGCATTACTAAGTGGTAGTCCCCCTTAAACAAATACCACGTTTTCATTTTTTTCATTGGTTGGTATGGTAAGAAAGGGTCTAAAATATTTAACATAAAAAATGGGTTATAATTAATTTATATCATATATTATAATATAATATGTCTTTATTAAATATAATTTAAAGTGAGAGTGAATAACAAATTACATGGCTTTGAAAGGCATTAGTATGTTGTATACACAAGCGACATTATCATATTTCATACAGACATAGAAGTAAGAAGGTATATGTGATATTATAATTCTATAAGTATAATTGGATCATTAATATAATTTATAATCAATCATTATATTATTTTATCCAACTACGAGAAGCGGTGCTGGATCAATATTATATCAGTTTGTTAGGTGATATTTCACCATAAGCATGATCCATAATTTTATTTCCCATTTATTGTAGGAGGAGATTATTATAGGTCATGACCATAACAATAATGAATATAAAAATATGTAATATACAATGGATACTATATCATCATGATTTCATTATATTTTAAGGAGGTTTTTTCATAAATAAAATAAAAATATTTGTCAAGGACATTAGATTTTCTTTGGAAAAATTATTTTGGATTTCATCAAAAGACATTCATGGATGGATTTATGATCAAAACATCGGTCTATAATATTCGTAGAGAAATAATGAAGGGTTTTTAGAATGTATTTTCAGATTTAATTTTTTTATAAATCATGGTTAAAATAGGAGACTATGTATACTGTTATACTTGGAGGAGATGATGCATTTTGATTTTTCGAAATGAGTGTGTTACTCCCTTGTTTATATCAATAATATAGGATGAAAAATGGTAAATGATAGAACCATATAATATATAGGTCCTAAATAGTAAATTTAAAAAATAATTATACATGTTTTTTGACATTTTAAATCATATATTTTAGTTTTACCTTATGATACCATTTTACCATAATTATGGAAATAATTTATTACTTTTTTAAAATTAATTATTTTAATAAATTAAATTGAAATTATTATATTATGTAAATTATTTTATTGTATAATATGGATTCCATTTTCATAATTCCAATTTAAATAAGTTTAATAATCCTATAAAACATTAAGCCTGTACACATATAAAAACATATTTTTTCAGAGAAAAACATTCAATTTGTTAAAATTATGATTTATTATAATTCAATAAAAAAATTATTTCAAGGATCTAAAATTGATAAATTGTAGTATAGTTAAAATAAATTTAAATTAATTAAAATATAAAATTTAATATAACATTTTATCTAATTTATATGAAAATACATTTTTCAATAAATTTCAATATTTTTCACGATTCAAAAAAAAGTTAATCATTTCAAAAAATAATAAAAAATTTACACAAAGCATTTTCTACTATTTGATTAAAAAAATAATGTTTATTTTTTCTAATAAAATTTTCAATAATGGAAAAATTTTATTTTTATAACATTATCACAAAGTGTGATGAATACACCTTTATAAATAATATTTCTTAGAAAATATTTTTTTTATATGAATTTATTTATATTTTATTTCTAATAATATATATCCATTTAATTTATTTTGCAAAATTTTTACCTATATAAATTTCATAATTTAATTATAACTATTAAAATCCACTTATTTAACAGCCATGTTATAATGGTATTCTCTATTATCATTAATTTAGACATGGGATGTCATGTTTTATATGGGAATAAAGAGATTTAATTTGTTTAAGAAGAAATATACTATAAATTCTAGGGTTGTTAAATTCTCTTCTAATCTTCGTGTTATATGTCATATAAAATATTACAAATTTTGTTTCTATTTTAGAATCATAGGTTTTTTGATCCCCCCTAAATAATTTGTGTCCTTGGGATTTTATCTTGATATTAGTAATAAAGAGTTTGAAATTTTAAAATACCCTTATTGAAATCCCACATCATAATAAGAATTAATAAAAATTCCCTTCATTGTAGAGAATATAAAGTACTAAGGTTATATATAATAACTGATTACTAGGCCTCCTATTAGGAACATATTTGTAGGATGTGAAGATATGAACATGAAAAAAGTGTAAATAATTATAGAGAGTGATAGTGACAATAGATGTATGGATGTGAATGATCTTGAGATTTTTTAAGACATGAAAACTAGAAATATAGGATGAGACAAAAGGCAATTGATTCATCTAATATAAATGATATAAGATGATTTTTTTTCTTGTAATTTTCCATGAGTTGAGTATTTAATTTACTATCTAGACCATGAAAAATAAAATTTAATGAATTTATAATTATAATTACATATATTTACCAACTTACAGCATAATCATATCTTTTTCTCTAAATGAAGAGTTTCCAAGATGTAATTTTCATGATAAAATTACTAAAATATGCTTCTAATGAATTATATATTCAACAATATAATAATAAGTTATTCCTAATATATTTATTAATACCAAAAATATTATCACTACTTTTCCCATACACTTTTATACTGAAATCATTACTCTCAAAGACAAACATAATACAATCTGTAAGTTTCTGTCTTCAAAACTGATTATATTAAATCTCATAAAATTTAATATTATTCATCCTAAATAATCAATTATATCAAACCACTTGTTTATTTATATAAATCCAAACCCAATTTAACTTTACATAGAATAATTTTTATCACCTCAATAT
This sequence comes from Viscum album, assembly GCA_963277665.1. Lineage (NCBI taxonomy): Eukaryota > Viridiplantae > Streptophyta > Magnoliopsida > Santalales > Viscaceae > Viscum > Viscum album. The sequence goes on from OY728141.1 coordinate 348,562,352, forward strand.
CATTATACATCAAATTTATTTCACCATATAATATGATTAAAAAAACGAGCATAATATTTATCCACAATATCATTTACGTAAAAACAATGATATAATAACTTTTCAATAAAAAAATTCAATTTAAGTCTCCACATCGTTATCATTCTCAAAATTTCTATTCAAGACCTGCGGCCTTGCTAAATTCAATGGGTTGTCACTTAGTTTTTGGGATATCATTTTTCTAATACTATACTTATATAATTACTAAAATGTTATAAAACATCAAAAAAACATAATATTTGTATAATTATTTATCCAATCATGTTTTTCTATAAATATTATTCTTTTAAATAATATATAACCTTACAATTAAATAAAATTAGATGTTCATTATTACCATTAAATATTTTCATGGAGATTCGTAAAGAAAAACTACTACATAATGATCCTTAAAAGATTCATTTTTCATAGAAACAAAATACCATTGATTAAAATACTTTTTGAAAATAATTTTAGGATCCCATTATGTAAATACATTACCTTAATGATTAGTACAACATAGTTCATTACTTCGTGTTAGGAATAATCCATATTTAAGGGTATTGGATCAGATTATTCCCGTGATCCACAAAAATAATATATTTAATTCCTTCGAAATGAATTTATCTTTTAGATTTAATTCCACATTTAAAATAGATGTCCATCTATTTTTGATATTATTATATGTTCTTATTCACAAATTTTTGACATGTAGGATTCTGAATCTTCTTTTCTTTATCATGTTTAACAATTGAACTTCAATGAGATTCCATCCTTCTCTTTTTTGATGTGTTTCTAAATTCATGCATGTTCTATTTATTGATAGTAATATGAGAAATTTCATTTTGAATCCTCAAGAAATTTATAAATACAATTTGCATTTTTCTAGGCATCTAATTATAGAAATTACAACATTTTATATCACATTGCATTTTGTCATTGTTTCTCTTACTTCCCACTATTTTCTAAAAATATATAAATCAACAAGTAGATAAATCATTATAAAGAAAAATGGAATCTTATAAACATATATTGGATAACATAAAAATGATATGTATGTATGGACCAATGTTCCTATATGTTTAAATCTATTATATCCATGGTAATTATTCCAATTAAGTTTTCTAACATAAAAACTGATTCATGTCCTACTTAATTTTTCACAAAGAGTTCATGATTTTCCAAAACACATCCACTGGGAGTGTCAAACCATGTCCACAATAAGACCCATTTTTGTATACCAGGTAATTATTGGGTCTTTCCTGAAACAAATTTTTTAGTATTATTACACCTAGGTAAATATTTGATAGAATAATGTATAATTATTCTTTCCAAGCAAGGACACAATTTCTCAAAAACTACATCTTCTAAACATCACCTAAATTCCCAGATATTTTCACATTCAATGACATACCCATATTTTCATCATTATAATTATCTATAGACTTATCCCTAGGTTTATCACAAAGATTTTTACATCCTAGATTCAAAAATAAAAAAACATTTTCTCTTATATATAATATAAGGAACCAAAACTTTTACGTATATCTATATGTGATTTTTAGCAGAAACATCCATTAATTAGAATCCAAATAGAATATTCCAATGTGTCTTTTAAAGAATAGGTTCATAATTTGTCAAAGTGATTATATATTTAAATTATTTCATTATCCATAATAAGATCCTAAATCATTTTGAGATCCTATAATTTCATATTTTGACATATGGAATAAAAAAAGAAAGGGGCGAGATAAAATCTCAGAAACATAATAAACATGAAAAAAAATTATACCTTGTGTGCCAAAAATGTAACATGATAACATAAATTTGGAGGAATATGAGTAATCACTTAAGAGAATGACATAGTTATCATGGTATTTCAAGAACATGGAATCATATTAAATTTGGAAACAAAATAATAAATTACATAAATATAAGTAAATTCTAACTCGAAAGACAACATCACATGGCGAATAATGTCCAAAAAAGATCAAGTTCAATCCCTAACCTCTTATATGATATCTCATGAGACTAAAACATTACACATTTAATTTGAGGTCTATATAATTCTGTGAATTAGAATTACTTCCATCTCATGTTCACACCTATGTTATCAACAATGTAAATCAATAATAAGGCATAAACATAACAATTACCGACATAAAGATAAAGGGTTTCATAGTCTTACCTTATATCATAATCTAAATAAATTTTATAAATAAGGAATTTTTAAAGAGATGATTTTTAATTCATTCCCCATAAATGGAATGGAGTGTGATCTAGGTATATATTTAATATATACATATATAAAATATATAAGAACTCTAAAAAAATATAGGTTGTTGTCGTTGATGAAGAGAAATTGTTTTAAAAATAATAAAAACATTATTGAGGAAAATAACCATTCCATAATAAAATTATCTTTTTCAAAACGTTGAAGTTTGAAAATATTTTAGAAAAAAATTTATTTACAAATAACCATAAAACATATAAATTATTATTCAAGTAATTTAGTGGTTATAACACTAGGTAAATCTATACATTCAGTACAAAATTAAAAAAATTCCATTTATAAATTTATAAAAATCAAAAAAAATCATTCATTCAGAAAAAGATTAGAACATTCCTTTAAATTCACTAACTAAAAAGTAATTAATTTGTTAAAATGAAATTAATGATTCATTTTATGAATCTAAAAAATGTTTCTAAAAAATATTTTTAGGAAAAATCTATATGGATGAAATGGATTTTCCACCCAAGAGAGAAATAAAGTAAAATTTTTCTAAAAATCATTTTCAATAATATTACGTACCAAAGAGGAGGAAAGTTATACTAATTATTCAAAATTTAATTAATAAACATAGGAAAAGAAATTATATAGGTTTTTTTATAAAATTATCAACTGAGTTCCATTAATGTAAATATTAGCATAAATAATATCGATTAAAATTAGATTAAAGCATAAACCCTTTTATCTTTGGTAACATTTAAATCATAACCCCCATGAATGATTTTAGTGAATTTTAACTTTAAATACCATTATATATGAAGTATTCATGATATAACTATTAATTAGTCATTATATACATAATATAAAATAAATTATATGTATGAAATAACATGTGTACCAAAAATAGGATGTTTTGAGACAGAAACCCTTAACTAGAGCCCAAATCATTAGGTCTATTCCTTATTATCCAAAAATTTAGAACATATGTTAGTTATTTATATTATCATGTAAATATTTTCAGTTTTTATTCTTCATTTTATTTTATGTTTTACAATGTTATAATCAATTAGTTTTCCAATTAATTTCACATCAGATGTTTTAAGTATAAACTATATATATTTACAAAATTAATTAGGAAAGATGAATAAGGGGAAATATATTATAATTTAATCATTTAAATAATTATAATAATAAATTAAATATAATATTTATATATACTTTTTACTTTTAAAAACATCCATGAGATGTGGTTATGAAAAATGATTTACGTTACTATCATTGTGATGGTATGCAATACGTGTGCATGAGAAACATTTTCACTTTTCAAAATTCATGATCTAAAGAAGGTTAGAATGATTTAATATTTATCAGATTATAATTATGTCATAAATTATATTTTAATTAATTAAATACACTTACATACACCATCCATGTGATGAGGTAATAAAAAATAAATCAAAATGCTTCACGATGTGGTAAGTTGTCTTATAAAGAAACGATATTTTCCATTATTCAATTGATGGTAATTTAAGAGTGTATATGAAATATTTAATATAAATATTGATGAATAATTAATTAATATCATATATTAAAATAAAATCAATCCTTATTACATTCCATGAAATTTTAATTTAAAAAACAACATCACTTCATGAGGTTCAAGTTCTCCTTATGCATGAGTGACGTTATCATATTTCATACATAATGGATAGTAAAAAAAGGTATATGTGATATAATTATTTGATAAGTAAAATTATATCATAAATATAATATATAATCATTATACACATAATTTCATCTTGCTACACTAACTGGTAACAGAAAATGAATTACGTCGGTTCGCGACATGGTAGTCTTCCATACAGATGACCAATGGATTCATTTCCAATTTGAGGGACGAGGATATGATTTTAAGTAATGATCATAACATTGAAAAGTTTTTTTATATAGAATATATGTAGTTTTTAAATAATTATATTTTAATAAAACATGAATGTTAATGTAGAAAAATAAAATAAATTTCTCATTTTAGGAAATTAATCTAGAGAAAATATTTCAAAAGTTTAAAAAGAGTCAACATTAGAAATCAATATATATTTTATTATAATGAAAAAACTCAGTTAAATATTATGTTAATTGACATAATATGTATTTAAAATAATTTGAAAAGAAATTTCTCATTGTATATATTTTTAACGAAATGGAAGTTTTTAATAAAAATGAGTATTTTCATTATTCATAAAAAATTATTCCTTTTATAAAATTATCAAAAATTCACCCAATTATAATATTATCATATAAAATTCCATAATGATTTTAAATTTTTTAAATAAATTTTCTAAAATTAGAAAAATTTTATTTTCCAATATGTGTGCAAAGCGTGATTAAAACACCTTTTAAAAAAATTTCAATTTTCATAAAACATTATTTCTCATTGAAATGATTATTATTTTATGTATAATCAATAAAAACCATTAAATTTATTTTAGAGATTTTTAAACCATATAAATTTCTGAATTTATTTATTCATATTCATAACTTCTAATTTAATGTCAATTTAATAATATTATTCTATATTAAGATATATATAAACTTGAGATTGTGTATTCCACGACCTATCAAAAAGATTAAATTTATTTAAATAGAAATATTACATAAATTTTTGTGGTTTTACATTATATTATACTCTTTGGGTTTCATGTCATATACACTATCAAATATGATACTCCAATTGAAATATCTTGGTGTTATACACATCGATCATATATATCTTATATAGACTATACGTAATAAAATATAAACTCATTCCAAAAATAAGTCCTAGATAAAGCCATTATTTCCATACCATTACCTAAAGATATATCCTTACCCATGACTCCTTTAATTTGACCGAACAACACATTCCTTTCATAAAAAATAGTTACTTTACAATATCATGAATAAATTCAAACATGAATTTATCAATAACCCTCCATTTATTCAACAAAACAATATAATATATTTTTATATATCATAAGTAATAACATTATTCCAAAACACAATTTTAAAACCCCTATGTACATAATTCAAAATTAATCTTAAAAAATTTATTCTATATTTTATTTCCCTTTTACATTTATTAAAATGAAATTTAAAATATATATAAATAACATTATTGCAAAAATATATCCATATAATTTCAAAAAATATTTTTTGTAAATTAACTAGAACATTACCATAAGTTTCACCAAAAACATATCCGTTATCATGTATAAATAAATCCATTCCTACAATAAATCAAAACAAGATAAATATAATATAAAGTATTTGGTTCACATTTTTTTATATTCATTAAAATAATATTAGTAAATTTTTATATTTCAACTGGACATTAAATTAACACAATAAAACAAATAAAATTAATATATTAAATCATTATCAATTATTTTAATAATAATAATATATTTTTTTTTGGTTTAGTCAATATTTTATCCCATTTATTCAAAATTTTCTACAAATAATTATCAATTTACTACTATAATCCATTTTTATTATATGTCCTTACCACATTTTAATATATATATATAATCATTATAAATTATATAATATAATTTTTCATGAAATAATATTTACAAAAGAAATTAAATATTAAAGAAAATTCATATTTAAATTGTAGTAAATTAATTAAATGCTGAAGAACACAACATGTTTACTGCATCATAATAGATGAATAATCCACACTAAGATAAAACCACTAAATCCTCTATAATCATTTTTGAAAACCCAATTTCAATAAAAATGAATCATTGAAATAGTGTTAAAAAGTGATTGTAATAAAACAATGTTTTCTTTCAAATAAATAACGGAATTTTGAAACTCTATCTTAGAATAGTATAATGCCTCTAATAGAAAAACATTCATCAATGAAATGAAGGATACAATAGATAATGGAAAAAATGATAGATTTTTTTATTCACATTATTATTGTCATAATTATCCCCGATAAAAAGAAAAACAATTATTTATTATAAATCATATAATAATGAATTTCTTAAAATTAAAACATTATAAAATCCTACTGAGTTCCCCTTCATGAGTCACCAGCAACATAGTGGTTTGTACATATGCCCCGAAATCTCTACATTCTCTTTTAGGTTTTTAATACCTTACCATCAGGTACCTGATTACCCATTATGTAGATAATTCATTACGTTCACTTCAATTATTACCCTAATATATTTTTTATTTATCATAAATAATCTAAATTAAATATTAAGTAGACCAAATTAAATATTAAAGAATCAATAATTAATATTCAAAACATATATATTCTCTATAGTTTTTATATAAATTGTATCAAAGTGGAGATAATTATTAAAAATGAGGGAAACATAATTTTATTTTCCTCACTAAATTTATTTTATAACACTTTTACAATATGTGATATTTTTCATTAAATAATATACTATCCACATCATATTTATTATCAAAAGCCCACTTTAATCATATGAGTATCAACCCATTAGGTTGGTAGTTTTCTTGTGGAATCCCCTAATGTACCCAATTTTTCTCAACATATCATATTTATACACCACATATTAACATTGAATATTGCATATAAATCTTATCCAAAATCTGATGGCCCCTAATCATTTATCAAAATCAGAAATCGAAATATCGTATTTAATTATACTAGGATCACTATCTATGAAAATTATATAATTATCATTTTTATAATAAATATGTATCTATTAGGATCTTGATGAATACTACAAACCATTAAAGATGATATGTAAACCTAGTCAGTTTGAATTATTTAACCCATTGTAGTCTAGGTTAACTATATATTTTAGGGAAAACTTATATTGATTAGTTTTTAGCATATCCATGATTATTTTTTCAACATATAACCCCTTGTTTCTTGTGATCATTCAAATGTAAAACACCATATTAGACCTCAAACACATTATGTTTATTTGAATCATAGAAATCGTATTCAATGGTGTATTTGGAACAACAAAAAATAGTTAATTTTATATTTGGAGTTATTTTTTTGAAGAATGAAAATTTACAAATTCTATACTACCCAAAATCGATATGAAATATAAATGTATATAATTACTAGTTTATAAAATATATAATGTCTTTATTTTAGATCTATATGTAATACTATTAAGTAGAATAGTTTTAATTTCTGAATATTTTTCCATAGTGAAATAGGAAGGTCAATGTAATTCACCATTGATCAAACCACGTCTAAAAACTCATGGCCCCCTCATACATTCTATTCCAAAATGGTGTTCTGGGAGGAATAATCAATTATATAATTTCAAAATATCACATATGATCATCAAATTCATGGATCCTATATTTACCACCTAGATCTAATTGAATAATGTTTATAAATTTTCTAATTAATTTTATGTATATCACTTTAAACAACAATTTTTAAAAAAATATTAAAAGTTTTTTCTCATATAAAACAAAAAACCATACCTATTAAAGTCCTCCATAAATTTTCTGACGTACTTATACACACCACGTACATAATTACTCATTAATTCAAATACATTACTATGTATGATATCATATATTCCACTATCCCTATGAATTTTTCTATTAATAGGATTTCTATTTATTTTTTTCATCTAGACACAATTCACAATTATGAAATGTTTCATAACTAAATTTATTCAATAGTCCATCATTATGAAATATTTCATGACATTTTTCATATATATTTATCGGGTAACCAAAGATATGAGATGTTTGGTTAAATCAAAAACATGTAATCATAAATATTATATATCAAATTACCCATGAATAGAATGTATAAAACGTTCTTTATTATTGCAATATGATAAAACATTTCATTATTTTATGTAAAATATCATTTTCTTTTAACCACGAATAAATGTAATCTTATCAAAAAATGATATATAAATTCAATTTTTTATGTTTTGAACATAATAATAGAAACATTTTTCTAGTACCAATATAACAGTTAGACATAAATTAATATGTTTGACTTATAATTAAGAAATGTTTTCTATATTGAATCTAGTCATATTTACATATCCTTTTATCAATTATATCCTATTTTTGATTTTTTTTATCTCAATATATGTTTGTGATTACTAATCAGTAGGAATTACCTATTTTTTAGAATTTGATAAATTAATTAACATAACTATCACATAATTATTCTTACAATTATTCCCCATATAAAAATATATTGATCAAATATACCTATATATTTCTCTATAGTTACAAACTATAAGAGATATAATAATTATTTTTACGATGCCTATCATTATCTAAAAAATATATATTTATTTATATTAGTATCATGGATTATATAATTTTAAAAATGTATTTTATTTGATATACTCCAAGTAAAAGTGATAAACCCTTAAATATTTTTAATTTAATGTTCTAAGACCAATATTTAGTATTTTTTTAGTGAACATTACTATTTCCTTAAAAAACATCTATTTATGTAAGATATTACCCAATATTAATATAAATAATTATTCTATAGTTGTCTGGATGCTAATTTTCCAAAATAAATAATATGGATAAAATTAATTTTTTTCACTATTATTATAAATTATTAGGTTTTGAATCTAAATTTGAGATAAATCATAAAATAAATCATGATTATTTAACTGTAAATTTAATCCATATCCACCTTGACTTATATTAGATAATCGGTCTTACCTAGTTTTAAAATGAATATACAAATATAAATAATTTGGGTCTTGAATTATGTTTTAATATTATGTAATGTCACGCTAATATTCAAGTGTTTTCTTTATCTCACTATTTACATATTAATCCAATCCATTCCATTTAAAATAATTACATCCCACTCAGAGTTCTCATATCATTTCATTCTTATATGTATGCATTATTCTAATGAGATAGATTTTAAATCATATCCCTTAACCAAATTTTTATATTATAAATATATTAATGCATAACACCAAATAGAGAACATGCATTTTTTGTGGTCATCAAATACTAAAATATAAATATATCAAAATATCAAAATACACCCCATGAAAAAGGTATTTGAAAAAAATTCATTTATATCATTTGAATCACATGAATCTAAAATATTAATAAGAGGAGTCAAGGTTGATTAGTTACCAACCCACACATTTTATGGATGAGGAATAAGACACCATTCTAGTGAGAATTATAACTTATATTCCCACTATCCAAGGAATAATAATATTTAGAGACCCCAATTAAAATACAAAAAAAAACTAAAATCTCATAACCAATTATTATTATTAAGTCAAAGACTAAAATAAGAAATATTTATCTTGGTTAAATAAAAACCATAAGAATTATGTTTTACTAGGAATTTAACTCTTATATATAAGGAATTAAAAGTATATTAATAAAATTAAATAATTTATTCATAATATTAAAATAATAATAATAAAAATATTACATATTAATGATAAAAGGACACCATTAATAAATGAATAATTAAAATATTTAACGTGAGATAATAAAACTTTTGGTAATTATATACTGTATTAAAATAAATTACAATAAGAAATAATATTAGCCACATTAATGTTGGAGTCAAATATGTTTTTACTAAATATTTTTATAAAACCATGATTGTGATATATGGTATAGATTCACAAAAAATTATTTCATTGGATAAATAATTTCCTTATAAACACTTATTAAACCATATTAATGAATCCATTAAAAAGTAATTTTTTATTTTATCACTATAAACCATGGTCAGTTGACATTTAAAATTACAATAATTTTCAATATGAAAACCAATTTCTATTAAACCATGATGAGTTTTAACGCAAGTTACAATGTAGTAATTTTAAAGATAATGATTTATGTTATGAACTAAAAACCATTGTGTTTTCCCAAAAAGTCCAAAAAGTTTTTGAGTTATTATATAAATAATTAGTTTATAAACCATTTCATTATCAAGTAAACTTTCATAAATCACGTTATTGTATTATATGGAGTGAATGTTTTTGTAAAAATTAAAAAAAAAAGTTTTTTCTTTTTAACCTATAAATTATTAATTATAATAGAACAATGTTCATTGAAATGTTTTATGATTTATCATAAAACATATTACTAATGGAATAAAATAAAAAACCAACCAATCAATATGAACAAATACATAGAATTATATGATTACTAGAAAAACTAAAAAAATTGACGTACCCACTATCAATTATAACTCATTACCAAGAATGAGGTTATTTAATTTCGCATTAAAATACCAAAATTATTTCTACTTTTTAATGGAATCCACAAACAAGTGGAATCATTGAATTATATGGTATGAACCCTTCTCTCCAAACTTATGAGGGTAACTCATCCCTGAATAAAATCTATGAAGAATTAATTAAATGTGTTTAGAATATTGGTATAAATATAATTTATTATGAATAAAATAAATGAAATAAAATTTATAATAATTTCTCATTGAATGAAATATCCTATTAGATTAATAAAATTTCGAACTCTTTTGAAGTGACAAACCTTCATATTTTCAAATTTTAAGACTTAAAATATCATCCACGTAGATTGATTTATTCTTAAAATCCTTTAACAATAAGTATTCTATATATAAATCCTTATATTATTTTTTAATTAGTCAAATATGTAAAATTATATTCATTGTAGTATTGGTATAAGGATATTAAATATCATTTTTAGTATACACTATGATTCAATTTGAATAATAGTAATAAAAAAACCATGTTTTTGTGGAACCTAACGTGTTATAGTTTATTATTTACTTCATAAATCAAATATGAAAAAGGTGTGACCCTGTAATTATTTCTAAGAGAATACCACATTAATTCATTGAGGCAATGTTTCATATCAAAATACCTTATCTACAACATCCTAAAATGAATAATTGTGTGGTATAAAGACTTATCATTATATCCTTGATGGTGTATTCCCAATATCCTATAAAAATAAACATTACTAACTTATGAGTTAATATAGTTAATGGGTTTTATAATGCTTGAAAATTTCTCATAAATCCTTGATAATATTATTCTAATTCACGAAAACTAAATATATCTGTCCGATAATATTCTCTTAGCCATTCTTTGAAAACTTCTATATTTTATGAATCATTAATGAACGTTATATTTTGAAAATATGACTGGATTATAATACATTATATATCTATGATTCACACATACAAAACATGGAATATAATTTATCCTTTTATAAGTTCATAATAATTTTCCAAAAATTCACATCATGTTCGTTATAACTCATGGAATAATTATTAATATCATCTGTAATGACTATTATAAAATTATATTTTTAAACCTAAAATACTTGATTCGTCAAATGCATGAATATTTTAAAGAAATTTATAACTCTAAATAGAAATTATAAGAAATTATAGGTAAAATATCTTTTATTTATTTATTTATTTTCAATGTCCACAATTGTTAAACTTATATTATGATATCTAAATCTATGATTCACTATTGAGGAGTATTAAGAACCATAATATTGATCTAATTGGTCCTCAATTTAAATTTGTTGGTAGCTTTTGTTGATCATTAACATGTTATGGTTTTTTAATTAATTTTGAGATTTGTTAACCTACCCCATTTATTAAAAAATTAGACATTTGAACTCCATGGTGAGGAACATAAGTTCATATTTCCCATTTCAAAATTTTTATATAGTTTATCATTTAATTATTATATTAAATAGGTTAATTTTTATAAAGAATCATTGACATTGTTATTTCACATAAAAATAGTTAAATTAAAATCACAAAATATGAATGTGTGGGATGATTGTAAAATCATAAAAATTAACATTCTTAATTCATCTGAATTTATATATCATCAATATTGAGTTTATCCGAACCATTTTAGAAAAATATATCTCATGAATGATTTTTTGAGTAATATTATGGAATTATTTTATATCACAAGTGTATAATAATTATTGTAATTATATAATATAATTAGAATTTCCTCTATATAGAATTATATTTCAATGTCCCTACAATTTTTGTGAAATATATATAGATAGATATGACTATCCATACCAAATATTGAATCAAATTATACCAAAGGAAAAATAACTTTAGTTTCACTGTGTACTATCCCACAAATATTAAGTGGATATGTGTTATATAAATATGTAATTATCAACACTCATATATTTTTTACTCAATAATTTTATATTTAATCATTAATGTTCAAAATTAATAGTTTTAGTTAGTTAGAAAGGAATTAAAGTTGAATAGACACACATAGAATCAAATTTGATGTTCATTTTTTGAACAATGAAATTTAGTGTCCATATCACCCCTTAGTTTTCATGAACCACTTTTTTGGTTTGGATGACACATTTTTTACTTATCAAGTGTATATGGGGGGTTTTGGTTGGTCTTCCTCATTATCCATTATATTATTTCATTGGATTATCTATTATAAAATGTAACTACAATTGAAATATTAATTTAATGGTGGTGTCTTAGTTTGATATTTATCCAATATTATTGAGTTGATCATCCTATTTATTTATCATAACAAATATTTTTTTTTGATAGAATACTGTTATATATTTTATAACATTTTATATTTCATTTGAGGTAATTTCCAAGCGACATCATACCCTTTTATTGACATGTAAGTAGTTGAATCTTCATTACTTCATGAGATTTGTCATTAAATATTTTATCAAAAACTACTTTTCCTGTTATCCCTAAATATATGATAATTAATAAAGAATAATTTCCTATATATATTTAATAAAAAAATTATAATATCTTAATAATTACTATTTTATCTAGTATCTAATGATTTTTATGTACTTGGATTTAATATAGAAATTAATTATTTTGTTTTAAATTCATGGTAAATATAAAATCACATAAATACAATGAAATTAGTATGATGTTTTCTTTATAAGAACTAATGAATATCTCTTTATTTTACAGATACTCAAGGAATTAACTCTATATTTTGGTGTAATGTTTCTATGGAATATTCATGTGGGAAAATATTTTTTTGAACTATTTTAATCATATAAAGTAAATTTCATGCTCTTACATTTTCTTCTTTATTAATGATCACCACTGATCCTCTTCACCTTCTAAATAATTAATTTCCAAAACAACATTTTCAATCTTAGAATAAATTGGAGTTATAAATATGATTTGTACTTAGTTGTTATATTATATAGTAATTAGTGGATAATAATTTATATTAATGGATTATATTGGTTGTTTTATAATTCAATAAACAACAATATGTTCCTTCTTTAGTGAATTTGAGAGTTAGATATGGATCGTGATACTGTTCATAATATGGGACAGTGAGGTAAGAAAAGCTATCTGATTTTATACCACAGGTTACATCTTGTTTAGTTGTTCATTAAGATTATCACATCATTGTCAATTTACTTATTTTTTTATATAGATCTTCATGATTAATATGATTTACTAAATCCAAAATGGTTAGTGTGATAATGATAATATCTAGGAAATTCATACTAAATAATAACATGAATATAAAAAATAATCCTATGATATCTAACCCTGTGACTCATTATATTAAACCGATGAAAATATTTTTTGAAATAATGATTTAATATGTTTTATTATCTTAAAATATTTAATTGAATCCAAAAACTAAACCCCACATGGATACCAACTAAAAAAATTTATACATAGAATATGAATAATTTACATCATTTTACACAATTATTATTTAAAAACATAATTAAAATAGAATAGTATGACCAAAACTATGTATTTATTTAATAACTATCTATATATTTTATCTTATTTAAGAAAATATTTTTCACTTCATCCTTAAAATAGTTTACACATTGTTTTTTTATAAACATATCATGCAAAACATTTTTCATCATTACCATGAGAAATTTGAATTATTAAAAACCATTAATATAAAATTATTAGTCTAGATTAATATATGAGATATCAATCATAGAGACAGAAGTGGTCATAATGAAGATCCTAAAATAATGTTTTAATTAACAAAGTAAAACAATACAATCTAAATATACTTATGAACAAATTCACCACCAACCCAATGGTCATTTAATAAACTTATATGATAGAAAATAGAATCGAGGAATATTGAAAAGAAAAACTTTTTGAATGATTTCATATAAAAAATAATAAAAATATTCAAGGTAGAATATTGGATTATCATAATTTGAATAAATAAAAACAACTATTTTTAGGGTATAAGAACATAATACAAAATTCATTGGAGAAATAAACTAGCAAAACTTATCTCTTGATGGTCTAGGGCCACCGACCATGTTCCCAGTATAGTCTCATTGGAAAACAAGACATGAACACCCTGTTGATGATTACCAGAACATAATAACTGAATATAAGAATATTATGGTCCTAAACAGAAAATAGTACAAGACTAGTTTTTTCTATGGAGTCCTATTAGGGATCACCTAATTGTTTTTGTAATTACTTTATCCGAAAAAATAGAAGTGATAAAACTGAGTTAAATAAAATAGAAAATTGATTTACATTTCATAATGGGAATATAAATTCATAATTACTGGATTAAAATAAGGCTGTATCTTAAAACCAAACATTAAAAATTTCATAATAAATGATATATCCAAAAATTGAAAATATTGAATTCCAACCATTAAAAACTAATCATTTCAAAATATTTGAAAACCATTTCACAATATATCATCAAATAAATAATGGAAACTATAGAACTTTATCCAGATATAAAAATGGTTAAAATGAGTCAATATAGTAGGTTCATGGAGAAATATCTTAATAAAAAGTTTCGTCATGAATGGTATTCAAATGAGTAAGTAAACAACAACAAAAATTAATTGCAATGAACAATTTCATATTCCATGAATATGTTTAATGCCATTAGGGGTAAAACCTAGATATGATATTTATTCCACCATAGTTATGATAATAAGAAAATTAACCATATATTTAAAGGATTATATAAGTATCATGGACCTGAAGAAAATTATGTCCACCCACAGTAACTTTAATGGTTTCACATCGATTGTTTGAACCTATCACATTCTATATGGATCCACTAGATTGGAAGTGTGTTTACTAGAAAAGTGGAATGCTATTTCATATCATTTAACTAAAAATGATTCCAAAACCATTAAAATATGGATAGAGATATAATCAGGTTATATGGATCATAAATGGTATCCTTATCAATATCAAAATGGTCTTAAACTCTTAACATTTTAATCAATCTTAGTTTATATCTCCCACTCACCCCCAAACTCCCATAATGTGAAAAACAATTCTTAAACACGCATATAAAGGTAGAAAATGAATCTCATAAGTCATATTAATTTATTATAAGACGTATGGATAATGTTCTTTCTAGATTGTTAAAAATCTTCAATATCGAATCAAGCCACCATTTCTAAACCAACTCTTATAAGGAGAGTTACACTAGCTTACATTAGTTTTTTAAGACTAGAAGGAACATGTATCTATTATTTTCCATACTATCGGTTAGTCCCAATATATTGATAGGTTAGAAACCTAACCTAATACTCATTGTTGGTGGGGGTTACTCAATCTTCTTCTTCCTTAATGTCTCGAATTCACTCCATTATCTCATTATCTAACATTGATTTTATCTCATTATTTCCAATGCTCTCAATAATCCTAAAAGTTAAAGAAACATTTTGAGGCCCAATATATCTTTCAATATCATCATCATAGTTTATATAAGATTCATGTGTCTTACACAGGACCAAGGTGACCAAATTTAGACACCATCATCCACATGTCAATGCATATGATAGATTCATTTTGGGAGTGTTAGGAATATCAGAATGTGTGATTGTGGTGATTAATGATAAATGACATATCATAAACATGTTTTCATGAAAATATTATTTTATTATTTCATGGTACATATATATTTATAAATTTAATGGGTGTAACTTCTATATTCTATGGTGGTAACAAGATTTCCATGTGAAAGGTGATTCTCCTTTCATAGCGATTTGGGTTAGCTTTCCTAAGCTCTTAGTACCCTTCCGAAACTACTATATTATTTTTATTAATGTAAATTAGTTAGGTTGATATTTTTTTTATTGAATAATTCATTATGTTAGTTATCCAATGTATTAACATATTTTTATTATGTTTTAACATATTTTTTATCAGAATGTGGATGTGTATTACAGATAGAGAAGAATTATACTTCAAATAAGTTGTTTTTAAATTGTTTATAGATTATTATTTTCACACATTCAAAAGATTAATATGGTTTTATCAAGTCATTATATCCATTGTAATTGGTATGGGGTGTTGGATTTGAATGTGATGGGTTTAGACACTTCTAATGAAATCTATGTGGATTGGTTGGGTACTAACGAGATGTATAATTCTAGTATCATCCCAAAAGTTGGAATTACAATGAATCTTGATTCAAATATTGTGGTCATATAAGACCATTTTAGGCATGATTTGGATGAAAAAAGTTTATAATTATGTCCATGTATTATTTATGGGGTGATTAAGGTGGATCATGAAGAGGATTCCTCGGTCTAAAACAATAGCACACCGAACTCTTTCTCATATACAGAGATTGTGAGACCTATAAATGATTATTATGGAATGGAAATGATCTAAAAGATAGGTGAGGGATGTCCAAATGGATATAGTAACAATGGGATTTCACAAAAGGGATCACTATATTAACAAAATGTTGGGATGAATATAGTGAATAGTTCAGGTCCAATATAGACCATAGATAGTATTTGACTATATAAACATTTAAAAGCAATTGAAATTGAGTATAAGGTATAGGAAAAAAAGATTCATAGTCACTATAGTATTAGAATGAGAGGTACGGTCCGTGTGGTATATATGTAGATGATTATAGTGATAGATATTTATTTGGATACAATGTAGACGGATAATATAAAAGAGGATTTTTGTTCTGGAGATGTAAGAATGGGTAGAAAGGAAACATATATTTTAGGATTTGTATTCTGACTAAAGGGGAGAAATAAAAAGAGTGGATGAAATACTCTTATTATACCAAACTAACAGAGATAAGGATTTCTAAAACTATTAGACTAAATGAAGGGGATAGTGAGTTATCTAATGAGGATCAGGAGAAAAAGATGAGTGAAAACATATTATAAAATAATTGAAAAACGGGTCATTGAAAAGGGTCATGAATTCGATGATGTATTGATGAAATAATTAATTTAGATATAGGGAGACTCTAAGGTAGTAGATCAAACTGAAAAGTGGGTTATGGTGGACTCACTATGGGAGGTGGTAATGGAGTCCGTGAAAATGAAGAAAAAACATTAATGTTGATTATCCATTGTAAAGATGAAATACTAGAGAATGTTATACAAATTAATTCCTCACAGGATAATTCTAATAGGATGAATGAAATAATGATTTAGGAGGATATAAATAGAGATTTTAATGTGTGGATATATATTAAAGATAATATTATAGTATGAGGATTAAATAAAAAGAAGGTAAACATTTAGGAGTATATTAAAACATGGGACGAGATAGTATATCACATGGAAGACATCATCAAATATCTACCAGATATAATAGTAACTGATCTCTAATGGTATTTATAGATGTATAATGATTATTATAGGATTAATCTCATGTGAAATGATCTTCTATTCTTGTATGGTGTATCAGGTTTGAATGTATATGGTCAGAACATATATGGTATCCAACTTTTTTTCTTAAAAGTTTTTTTGGTAATAAAATATTAATTTTTATTTATACACCATCTTCATTTCAGAATCCATTATCAAAATAAAAAAAATCTAAGATATGATTTTCATTCATAATACCCCTATAGAATTCATAATATGTTTTACAATTTAAAATTCTTGAAGTCATTATAATAAATGGGATAACACCATTTTACACATTAACAAATCATTCATTAAAATTAAGAAAATATTTTACATTATATATAAAATTATTAAAATAAAAAAGATACCATGGTCCTTTTAAAAATTAAAGCATTCAAAATCATGTGAAAAAATTTCATAAATTGAGATATTTCATTTAAATTAAGGTATTTCACTTTAAAAATAAAAAACCAGTCTAAGGAAAAAACATTACAAAAAAATTAAAATATATATGAAAATGAATCAAAACCAAAATTTCATAATATATATATATATATAACATGGATAAATAATAATAATAATAATGGAAATATAAGACATAAAATTTTGATCCATGAATCTTTCAATTTACAAGGAAGGGGATTAAAGAATAATATATTAAACATTTCCATGGTTTAAATTTACTGAACATGTGTTAGAAAACATGAATCACATAACTATGAATTATTCTTAAATAATGGAATTACAAAATTAAGGAACTAAATATAAAAACATACCTCAAAATTCATGGAAATATAAAATTCATTTTTGAAAAAGAATAAAAATAGATCCTATTTTGTGATAGGTAAACTCTGAGATTGCTTCTCGATAAGGTACTATAAAATTAAGGGTAGTGAATATTTGAGTATTTTCTTAAGTAAATATAGAAAAAATTTATAGCAACAATAGACCCAAATTAAAATAATTGTTCATTATTTTATTTTCTATAACCTAAATTTGAAGGGTTTAAAATAATTATAATATGTGTTAAAACCATTAAAACATGTCACAGAATAAATTTCCACAATTTAGAGCATTTTAAAAGTATAAAATAGAATTATTGGTCAAAATGAATAAAGAAGAAATGAGGAATATGTTTATAAAAATATTTTACTCAAATGGGTCATTCTTAATAGTAACGTGGATTACCATTATGCAGATCATTTTGATTATGTATGATTTAGGATTTTACCCTTATGTAGTGGTTGAACCACATACTACACTTACACAAAAAAAAATTTACACTTAAAAAACCTTCATAAAAATTTTATTACCCTTTTTCATCTCCTGGAAACCCTAATGTAAACTTTGAAAAGGCAATATTACCCGTACCCAACTCTAGGAATCCCATATGAATGTTTGTACCCTAACATGGAATCTTCATGTCTGTTGATGAACTTATAAGAAACCCATCACAAACCCTTTGAAAATCATTTTTACCCTTATATTGTATCCTATATTACCCGTATGTGGTTAAATATTATCCTTACACATCACTTACAAGATGGAAAATAGCCTTACACCACACTATATTACCCTTTCACAACATATATTCAAAGGGGTTTACCCTACCAAATTAAGGGAATCACCATATTACCTTTACAAACCCTTCATAAACACCCCACTACCCTTACTGAACTCATGGAAATAAAACATTACACATAATTAACACTTAAAACTTGTTTCCATTAAGGATTAAAGGAACATACCCTTCTTAGACTCTATACCATGAATAAGGGTAACAACTAGCATAAAGATTAAAAATTATTCCCATATAATAGATTCAAAATAAAACAAAAAATTGGTTTTTTAAATATAATAAAAAAATGGATTTCAAATTTATCCCAACCATAAAGATTAATACAGCCATTATTTTTTCAGTCATAAAGAAAAAAATAAGTATAGACTAAATAAAACCTGTACTCAATCGGTGTGAAAGATGAATCATGAAATTTAAAAATACATACCCCAAAAATGACACATGAAAATGTTTTAGAATCCACAAAAATCCCATTAAATCCCAAAACACTGAGAAGAATTGAAGTTAATCAGAGAAAAATAATAGATATCCACTCATTTAATGATTCAATGAATTTGTGTGACATGGTAATATTTTTTCCATGAAACATATCTTAAACACAAAGAATAGGATTCAATGATAACCCACATAAAAACATCAATGTACAAAAACAGAACCTTAATAATTGTGATAAACAAAAAACCTCAATGATTCCCATATAATACTATACTCTCAAGATCTATTGTTGATCCATCTATCCAAAATTAATGGGGAAAATCAAGGATTTTGTCCATAAGAAACAAATTCATGGTAACATAGAACATTCAACATTGAGCTTCACCTATTGAAGGTTCCATCACATCATTCACCATCACCATTGAGTTCATGATCCTTTAAGAATTAATATAGTTCTAGACACCAAAGTATATTACCAAGGACTATCCTATTCCATCTATAAAGATCATAAAAAACAAATATAGTTAAAAAATAGGGAACTACACTCTCATGCGAGATATCATCCATCATATCAACACTGAGTTCATGCCTACAAAAAATATAAGAGGACACCAAGGATAGATAAAGTAGTCTGAAAATATCCATCACTAAACATAGGAATACACCTATGCAAGGAAGAAACAATCGGGATTTCAAATAACATCAACCCCATATATAATGTTTCAAACACTATATTCCACACTACCCCCAAGATCTCAACACACCTCAAGAGTCTAAATTTTTTAATGATAAAGGATAATCATTAAAGAGTGTTCATCCAAAAGGAATAAAACCATGCATATCATAAATACCCACTTTCACAATCACAAACATGGTCCAGAAGAGATAATTTACCATGGATCCAATAAAATCAACAATATATCTCTAGAAAAAGAAACTCTCCATAAAAAAGTATAAAACATGGAAAATCAATTAGTTCACTCCCTAGAACATGAAAAAACTACATCAACATCAACCACGACTGATATATCATATACTAGAATCAATATCAGACCTAAATATGGACACATGTTATCTTAGAACATCACTATCCCCACTATTAAGAGATGATGATCCCCAAAAAATAATTCTATTTTGATAACCCAACATAAAAAACATCTTAATGTGACCCTAGTGGCCACACCACTTACAATATTCAAGGGTTTTCAAACCCAACTTCATAGAATGACTAGTTCTTTCACACAAGAATTATATTCTATTAATATTATTTCTATAAGAGGACTATATTTAATTAATCAATTACTATAATCCCCAAGATGAGACATATTATCCTAAATGAACTCTGAAAAAGGTATTATCAAATTTTCATCACTTTTATAGAACATTCTCGGGTAAAAAATCCATAAGAAACACCATTAGATGAGATGTCAAACAATACACTAATATGACCGTTCTAAAGTCTATGTGAATACATTTTACGAAATACATATCAATAAAATAATCATTAACAATAATCTCTATCATAAAATACGCCAAATAAGTTAATTTGTTGTAAAACTATTTAATAGATAGATCGTATGGAATGAAACCCAAGAGCATAAAAATGTTATCATTATTTACATTCATGGGATACCTGAACTGAATGAAGAATGACAAGATGAATTCCAAAGAACATTATTTCATTTAGATATGAAATAATCACAAATTATCCACACTCATGGCTAGGTATTTCAAATAAGGAGTTGATATATTTTAACTCAAAAACATCCTGAATCATGAGAGAATCCATGATGTCCTCAGTTTCTACTAGACACATCATTTCATTAAAAAAACTATAACGACCTTGCCCTTTCATACATTACTATTAAATCCATGTAAGGATAAACAACATAATAGTTCTACACAACAAGGATAAGATGGTTTAGTGTATTGGGAAAACTATTACCATACATAACATGGGAAATATAAAACATAAACATTTATTTAATCCATTCTTCCATAGATTCTTATTTTCCCATGAAAACTCCTTAGTGCATATAATTACCTGAGGATATATATCAAAAGGGGGGGAGTTAAAATCCTATTAAGATGATAAATATGAACAATATAACAATTAGTGAGAACAATCAAACCATATTCAATGGATCATGAACATGAGAGGAAGTATTAATAAATGTCTAGAAATGTATCAATGCATTAAAATCAAACATCATATCTTAGTGGTCAACTACCACACATAGTTGTGAATAATGCTAGCATAAGGTTCATGCATCATTTCCCTTTAACTCATGATATTAATCACTTTTCCAAAAAAAAAATTGATCGTTGTATAATTTTGGGTGCACTTATTACATCATAACATTCATTTTACGTTATATAATTCTGGGTGCACACGTCACACCATAACATTTATGTTACGCTATATAATTCTGGATGCACCCATCACACCATAACATTTACATTATCATGAATTCCACATAGAACATATTTCAAACTTGAACCTAAAATAATACATATAAATAAATGGGTTCAAAATAATAATAATTGCGTTCATACAAATTTGGACCCCAAAATATATATGGTATAACATTATTGAAATAGAATAATCAACGGTAAGTGAAGAAGAAACAGTCTTTGAGAGTGTGGTTATTGGAAAGAAGAGTTCTTTTAGAAAATATTGGTTTTGTCATGAACTTAATTATAAAAAAATTATATCCTAGAAAATTTATGATAATGATGAAAAATAATTTTTGTGGAATAACCATATCAAAAATGGAGTGAAAGAGTGAAAAATCCAAGTATGAGTGTTGGGTCCAAGAATTTCCCCTTGCATTGTATTTGAATGATTTCTTCACATTAATGTCCTACATAACCTCATTATATTAATTAATTAACAATTCCATAACCATTTATACATGAATAATATTGATTATGGATTTATTGTGTTCATTTATAGGACATTGTATGAGTTATATAGTTTAAATTCATTTTTTGGGAATGTTCATTTATATAGTTTTCTTTAACTGTTCACTTGTAATCATGAATGGAAGTTTGTGTAGAACATGGATAAAAATCCATAACTGATATTTCATGTTATTAACTATATTAAAATAGATTAAATGATATTATAATGATTTATGTTATATACCAAGTGGATGAATCATTAGATAAGAATTTACTGATTGTCGTTTGGGTTAATTTGGGTGGTTTTTTGACCACAACAAACTTTTTTTCTTTAATAATTTTGTAATATGTACATAAGATAGTTCAAGAAAATTAAAATGGATATAATACATATGAAATAATCTGGTTCAACCATAAAAATGGTTTCATGACCAGATCTGATGGAAGTAAAGGAAAATGAAAACATGTCATTCTTGATGGTGAAAAATTAACACCTCGCGAACTAATTTTTCCATTCTATAATTTAAAAAAAGAGGAGTATGAGGTTGGATGATATATTATCCAATTATAGTATCATTAAATTATAGTTTATTTAATATTCTAGAGTTACCATACCATATGTATGAGGATAGGGGGAGAGACTATGAAATGATCTTGAAATTTAAAGGAAATTAAAGGAAAATAGAGAGAGTAATTACATCTTGAATCCTCCTCTTGAGATCCTCCTCAAGGAACCTAGTATTTGTATTTTATTCATAAAAAAAGATCCTAAACATGGGGTAGGGGCTAGGGAATATGTTTGGTCATATTTTATACAAGGATTTAATCTTGAGTGGTGTGAGGAAATGAGGGTGTCATGGGTGGTATTTACAGTGTAGGAGAGAGCAGTTTTCTCAATATTATAATCAATAATTTATTATTTCTCCACAAGGAAAGTAATAGTGATGATTCCATGACCAAGAATAGTAATAATTGCATGTGATTTTCAGATAATGTCCTTACATCGCCAATACATCAGCTGATGAAATCATGATTCTAGTGTTTATAATTTATCATAAATTATCATTTTTTACTATTCACAAAAAATTATAGTAATTTAGAAAAAACCCATAAATTAACCCAATCCATTTTTGACGTGTAGAATCCAAAAATGAAGTTCATTTTATAAAATTATTTTTCTAAATATTAGTTATTTAATTTTTAATTAAAATCATTATTTACATGAAAAATATATTTTTAAAATGTTGAAATACTTATTACAAAATGTAGGTACATCCTAAATTTACATAAATCCTATATATATACTATCACAGGTTAGGTTACTATTCATAAGGGTATTTCAATATGAATAAGGGTGACATTACTATTCATAAGGGTATGTTACTATTCACCAAAAATTAATTTTGTTCTATTATACATCAAAAATCACCCTGAACACCACCATGTATGTCAGATGTTTGAAATTGAAAACATTGAAGTTGAAAATATATGTTTAATTTTCACATAGTATTTAGTATAATGGATCTTCATTGTGATTCCCGATGATATTATACATTAAGGCATTAATATAAGAAGGGATTTCCATTGATTAAAACATGGGTTGTTACATTCATCCCCCCTTATGAAATTTCACACTCAAAATATACTTTTGCACAAACAGGTGAGGGTACTTCTACTTCATCAACTCCTTGAGATCTCATGTTTCTTATTCAAACTTATAGTTTTTCCACAACACTTTGACAAGGTAGGTTGTCTTTTTGTTTAAAACCTTATCTCTATAGTCCAGAATCATTACTGTTTACTCCTCAGAAAAGATATTATCTTCCATCTTTACCAACTCTGAGTTTAGTACATGTGTGGGATTTGGTATGTACATCCTCAAGAGTGATAATTGAAACACATAAAGAACATGATCCATATTTTGTGGAAGTGCAAGCTGATAGGCCATATATTCTATGCGGTTAAGGATCTCAAAGGGTCCAAGGTATCTTCAGTTTAACTTCCCTTTATTTAAAAAATGTATGACTCTCTTCCATGGTGATATTCGAATGACGAATGTATCTCCAACATCGAACTCCTAGTCCCTTCAACAGTTGTCAACATAGTTCTTTTTTCCAACTCTGAGAAGCTTTTATAGGGTTTTTGATTACTTGAACCTTCTCTATCAACTATTTTACAAGATCATGTCCATTGAGTTTTCATTCTCCAACTTTATCCCAATAGGTTGGAGTTCTACATCACTTTCCATAAAGAGATTCATATAGATATATCTAAAAACGTTTGTAGAAGCTATTGTTGTATGAGAACTCAACCAATGGGAGATGCTTATCCCTTGCACCTCTTAATTCCAAATACAAGTATCTTCGTATGGATTCAAGAGTTTAAGAAGTCCAATTAGATTGTCCATTAGTTTGTGGGTGAGAGGCGATGTTGAAATTTAATTTATTACTCAAGGAATGTTGAGGACTCCTCTAGAATTTATTTGTGAACCTGGGATCATGATCATAGATAATTGATTGTGTAACACCATGAAATTTCACCACTTTCTTAACATATATAATTTCAAGTTGTTCAAGAAATATATCTTCCCAAATTGATATAAAATGGTCAGTCTTTTTGAGTCATCTAACCACCACCCATAATGCATTATTTCCCTTTGAAGTCTTCAGGAGACCCATGAAAAATCACATTGTGATATTCTCCCATTTTCACATGGTTATAGGCAATGGTTTCATAATCCCTTTGTAATTATGTTTATCTCCTTTACCTTTCTAAAATACCAAGCACCTTGAGATATATTTTGAAATCTCCTTCTTCATGTTGTCCCACCAAAATTATTCTCAAAGATCTCAGTACAACATGGTGCTACCAGAATGGATAAAGAATGGTGAGCTATGTGCATTTTTCAATATCTCTTTCATTGTCCCAGGTGATGAATGAACAAAAAACCGCCTTCCAAACCAAATCACACCATCATCATTGATATAAAACTCTTGAATCTTCTCTTCTATTATTATATTCACCTTCTTTGTAACTCCAGATCATCCTTATGTGCCTCCATAATAATCTCTTGGAAGGATGGTTGTAAAATCAGTTGGAAAATCTAGGATGTATACCCTACACTTATGATTTTAAAATCCATCCTTTGGATATCAAAGAAGATAGGGTCTTTCTCAATATGTTACATGGATAGAAAAGTAGGTTATTTTCTTCTTAGAGTATCAGCTACCTTGGGTGCCTTTCCATGATGATAGTGAATAGAGTAATCATATTCCTTGATTAGCTATAACAATATCCTTTAACTCATGTTGATATCCTTTTGTGTGAATATATACTTTAGGATCTTTTGGTCAATGTATAAGTCCCACTTCTCACCATAATGATAGTTCCACTATATTTTCAAGGAAAAGATCATGCATGTTGTCTCTAGATCATGTGTTTGGTAGTTATTCTCATAGATATTAAACTTCTGTGATGTGTAGGCTATCATATTATTGTTATTAATTAGTAAAAAACCCCAAGGCATTCTTTTAATCATCATTATATATCACCAAACTTTCTCCGCTTTTCAGTATTGTGAGTATAGGTGCACCAATAAGCCTTCTCTTTAGTTTTTTGAAGATTTACTCACATCATCTATCTAGATATACATTACCCCTTTCCTTGTGAAATTGGTATGTGGGCTTGACAATCATGAGTAATTCCTCACAAAATGGCAGTTGTACCCACCTAGTCTAAGAATACTCTAGATTTTTGTGATAGTAGAGTGTCTGGGGCATTCTTCAATCACCGTTGTTTTTGAAGGATCCATAGAAATTACCTTACTTGTGATTACATGTCTCATGAACCTGGCCTGCTTCTACTAAAAGTCACACTTTCCAGACTTGGTGTATAACTTCTCCTTCTTAAATGTTTCCAAAACAAGTCTCAAATGTTATTTATGTTCCTCCTTGATATTGGAGTATATGATAATATCATCGATATACACTACCAAAAATTTTACTAGGTAATGTCTAAATACTCTATTCATCAAATCAATGAATATTGGAGGGGCATTAGTAAGTCCGAAAGGGAATCACCAGAAACTCATAGTTCGCATACCTTGTACCGAAGGAAGTCTTCTGAATATCATCCTTCTTCAACATTATATGATGATATCCAGAACAAAGATCCACTTTTGAGATGTATTGAGCTCATCCTAACTGATTGAATAGGTCATCAATCAAGGGATGATGACACTTGTTCTTTATGGTGAACTTTTTGAGTTACCGATAATCATTATACAACTGCATTATTACATCATTCTTCTTCCTAAAGAGCACTGACTCACCCCAATGTGATTCACTGGGTCATATAAACCCTTTTGTCCAAATTCTCTTGTAGTTGCTTCCTTAACTCCTCAATTTTGTTAAGATACATCCTATATAGACACATTGAGATAGGATTTTCCCCGGTTATGAGTTCTGTTGATAACTCTAACTCATAATCTGGGAAAAGTCTATGTAACTCTTTAGGAAATACATCATTGTATTCCCTCACGATGTGGATTTTTTCAAGGATGGAACATTGTTTTGATACAACTATTTGCATGAGGTAGGCTTCCTTCATAGGGAATCAACGCCTACAACATTGAAGGATTATTCAAATTCAATTCATGATCTCTCTTGCATTTGTTGAGGTGCTTGGGATGGTTCAGAATATGAAAAGTTATTTCCTTTACCTGATAGTTGATATTGTATTTATATAATGAGAGCCAATCCATTCCCATTATAGCATCAAATTCCATCAAGGGAAGTGTCACAAAAATCACTGGAAGAATCTTCCAACATACACCAATAGAAGAATATTAAAACACTTTTGATTAAAGTATTTAACCACTTGGTGTTTTTATAGATATCTCTACTTCAAGGTTTTGGGGATTTGATTCTATAGTTCTAGAAAACTATCAAGATATAAAAGAATGTATATAACCAAAATCAAATAAGGTCGTTTCCATTCTTGAGTGAATAAGAAGTGTACCTTTTATGACTTAATTATCATTATCTAATTCTGCAATAGTTATGGAATATGCCTTCCATTTTTTCTTTTGCATTAGTGGATATTGAAACTGATTACACTCCAAAACATGAGGTTTAGTGCACTGTCTTGCATAGTTTCGTTACTCCCAATAGCTGTAGCATTGGACCATAAGTGGTTCTCTCCATTATTCCATCGCATTCTATATCTTTATCATGTATTTTCAAAACTCTTTAGCATGCTGGCCTTCTTTCCCACACTGGAAGCATTTCCCCATCCCTTTGTGGCAGTTCCCATGATGCAAATTCCCAAATTTTTTGGCATGTGGTTCGTTGAGTTTTCTCCCCACAATTATCATTATATCATCCATCTTGAAACTCCATCTTTCATTTCCTATCAACATAGCCATGGGACCATTCTCCAAACTCTATCTCCACATTGAGAGAACATATTGAAACATCTTCATAACTCCATATGTCTGTAATTTCATGAGCCTTTCAAAGGTTTGGTTTTAATCCACTAAAGAATCTATCATTTTTTATATCATTGTTGATAAAAAAACCCAAAGAGTACGTTGAAAGCCTTTTGAAACTAACATTTTAGGTTGTGACAAATTATCCTTCCTTTTTGTTGAGCTCTACAAATTCTCCCTCTATCTCCATAAAAAGATTTTTTTGGAAATACCTGTTAAGAAACATGAACTTAAAGTCTTAACAATCCATCTCTATAATTTCTTCTCTTGTCTTGGTGTTCTTAATCAAATCCCACCATTTATTAGCCTCTCCATCTAGATGATAAATGACTATTGTCACCTTATCCATCTCAGAAAAGTAAAGCACATAATTGATCTTCTCTATGGATTTGAACCATTGTTGCAAAACTAGTGGATTAGAAGACCCACTAAACATCAGTGTACATTTTTGTATAAAACATTTGATAGCCAATTCCACCCTCTTTGGTGAATGAGGTCATTCATCATTATTTAGGTTGTTATTCATAACCTGATATAGTTGGGTAAGTATCATCATGAAGTTTTGAACTCCATCTCCGAAATAATTGGGGATATCATTTGATAAATTGGTTCATCGTCCCTCGCATGGGATGATTGCCTAGTTTCTCCTAGTTCCCTCCATTTCTTGAAATAGAAAAGGTTAGAACAAAAAAGAATTCAATAAGTCATGAATAACTCATTAATTTTTGAAATTTAACCTAAAATAATATCTTATGGGATCCACATGTCTAACAAATATTTTTTGTGCTTAATTTTACTTAGTCTCATACTAGAGGTTTTCTCTAGGTTTCACTAAACCTAATTCCCAATTTAAATAAAAGAAGCCTTTTATACAATCTATAGAAA
This sequence comes from Viscum album, assembly GCA_963277665.1. Lineage (NCBI taxonomy): Eukaryota > Viridiplantae > Streptophyta > Magnoliopsida > Santalales > Viscaceae > Viscum > Viscum album. Next base: position 348,591,536 of record OY728141.1, read on the forward strand.
CCACAACTTTTATTAAATTCCTATTAAATCATTTAAAAGATAAAAAATAATAGTATTACACATAGATAATATGAAGGTTTACTGTATTGTAAAAACTAGGACCATACATAACATTTACAATTTAAAATGTAAACATTTATTTAATCCATTCTTCTCCAGATTCTTTTTGTCCCTTGAAAACTCCTTAGTACACATATTCACCTGAGGATATACATCAAATAGGGGTGAGATAAAATCCCAGTAAGAGGATAAATAGGAAAAATATAATAATAGTTGAGCACAATCATATTATAGGAAATAGATCATGAAAATGAGATAAATCCTTAATAAAAGACGTAAGATTTGGCAATGCGTAAAAATGGAACATCATGACTTTGTGGTCAACTACCACAAATAGTTGTGAACAATGAAAACATCATGTTCATGCATCACTTCCATTTAACTCATGAAATTCATCCATTTACCCTATTCATTAGAGTGTTGTATAATTTCAGGTGAACCTGTAACATTATAAAATTTTTATCAGACTATATAATTCCAAGCGTACCTGTCACACCATAACATTTACACTATCATTAATGCCACATAAAACATATGTAAAACATGAACATAAAAAATGATAGATTGAAATGGGTTTAACTTCATAAGGAATAAATTCATAAACATTTGGTACCCTAAATATATAGTTAATGAACTTCTTGACATAGAACAGTCAACGACGATTGATGAAGAAACAATCTTGGAGATTGTGTTTATTCAAAAGACGTGTTCTTTTGGAAAAAATTGGGTTTGTCATGAAATTAATTAGAAAACATTTATATACCTTAATAGGTAATATAGTGATGAATAAATGATTTTTATGGAAAAACTATAACAATAAAAGAGTGAAAGAAGGAAAACTCAAAGTATGAGAGTTGGGTTGGAGAACTTCCACTTACCTTGTTTCTGAACACTTTATTCAGATTAATTTCATGTATTACCACATTAGATTCATTATTTATCAATTAAATAACCATTTATACATTAATAATATTCATTATGTTTTTATTAAGTTCACTTACGAGCCTTTGGATGAGTTATAGAGTTTAAATTCATTGTTCGGAAACATTTGTTTTTATAGTTTTCGTGAACGGTTCACCTATATTCCTGAATGGAAGTTTCTGTAGAACATGGATAAACGTCCAAAATGTATATTTCATGTTATTTATAATGTTATAAGATTTTTAATTATCTGATAATGAATAATTTATATAACATATGTATTAATCATTATAAAAGTATTTAATGATGATCGTTTGGGTTAATTTGCGGGGGGGGGGGGGGTGACTATAATTAACTTATTTTATTTAATTATTTAGTAATATGTGCATAAATTAGTTCCCAAATATTAAATAGGACATAATAAAAATATAATAATCTGTTTAAACCATTAAAATGGTTTAATGACCATATTTGAAGGTGGTAATGGAAAATGAAAATATATCATTCCTGATGATGATAAAATAACACCTCACAAACAACAGTTTCCATTCTAAAATAAAAATAATAGTAGAAGGGGGATGGAAGATATATTATCCCATTAGTAACACAATATTAAATTAAATTTAAGATAATAGAGTTACCATAACATCTGGATGAGGATTAGTGGTTATAGATAAAGATAAGAACATGAAATTGAAAAGAAATTAAAGGAAGGGAGAAAGAGAGAGCGGAATTGCCTCTTGAATTCTCCTCTTGAGATCTTCCTTATGGAACCTAGTATTGGTCTATTGATGAGACCAGAAACTCTTTGAAGTGGGGGAGGTTCTAGGGAAGTTATTTGGGCAGATTTTAGACAAGTATTTAAGCTTTCATGGGGTGAGGAAATGAGGGTGTGAAGGGTGGTATTTATAGTGTAGGAGAGAGGGGTTTTCTCAATATTATAATAATTAATATATTATTTCTCCAAAATAAAAGTAATAGTGATTATCCCATGACAATGAATATTAATAAGTGTATTTGAGTTTGAAATAATTTCCTTGAATCATCCATACATCAGCTAATGACATCTAAATTCATGTATTTCAAATTTAACATAAATTATCGTATTTTATTATTCATAAAAAATTCAAGTATTTTAAAAAAAATACAAAAAAATTACCATAACCATTTTTTAATGTGTAGAATCAATAATGAATTCCATTTGTAAAAAATAATTTTCTAAATATAATTTATTTAATTTTTAATTAAAATCATAGTTTACTTGAAAAATACAGCTTTTAAAACATTTAATTACTTATTCCAAAACATAGGTACATCCTACTTTCACTTAAATCCTCTATATATACTATCATATGTGAGGTTAAAATTAATAAGGGTATGTAAATATTTATAATGGTGACATTAATATTTTTAATGGTATGTTACTATTCACCAAATATTTTGTTTGTTCTGTTAGGCTCCAAAAATCCCCCTGAACCCAACTGTGTGTGTCAGATTTTTTAAATCCAAAACACGGAAGTGGAAAAAAACATAGTATTTAGTATAATGATAATTAATAGTTCTTCCCAAGGTTATTATAATTTATGTCAGGATTATAATAATGGATTTACATTGATAAAACATTGATTCGATACAAAAACCAGAGTCACCCCTATAAGAATGTGGAATATGATCTCGATAGTTTAGAGTGGTGATCAAAAAATATAATTCACTCAAATACACCACTTGATTAGGAGTTTTTTTAGAGTTATCAACTGAAAGGGGAACATTTAAGACCTTAAATATGGACAAAAGCACTATAATTCATGAAAAATCCCATTCTAAGAGACATTTATCAATATCACAAAAAATAGGTTTGTCTATGAAAGAATAAAATATATCCTAAAAAACTTATAAAGTCAAAATGTTTAAAAAAAACCCAATAACTATTTTTATGAGATCATCATCGGTTTCTAAGTGCTCATGATTTCCTTGTTTATAATACATTACACTTTTCAACAATACTTTTATATATTAAAATAAATCTAACATAATTGTAAAAACTATTTTACCAATGTAGTGATTTTTTAAAATTATTCAAAAAAAATTATCAATTTTTCAAAGTAAAAAACAATATTTAATTTAGGAGAATCAAAAACAAATTTCAATTATTAGAACATCACATCATCACATTAAAAAATTGCCTTTGAAAAAAAGTTAAAATTCATTCAATAAAAAAAATTGATAGTTGAAAACACATTCTAATGAACAAAAATTACGTTTATTTATAGGTCTTAAAGTGAGTTTTTCAATAGATATAAAATTAAAACCAAATGGATTTATTGATTAAAGAATAAAAAAATATGAAATAAACTACTCCCAAAATGATAATTAAAAATTAGAATCCTCCAAAAAAATGTCCCAAGTATTAATTCACTTTGGAATAAAATGGACAGGGCACAATGTTCATGTTAAATTATATCTATGAATCCGTAGGGTGTGTGTCCGGGTAGACTACACACCAACCTCTCAATAGTTTCGATATGTACGTCCAGACAAACAATAATTATTCCTAATAGTTTACCATACCATAATGACACAATGTAGCTCTAACCACCCTCTTATTCCAACCCAAAACACATATGGGATTTAAAAATGAAATATATTATTATCAAGAATATATATCGCACTTATCATTAGGAAACTAGTAGCTCATAATAAATACTCTTGTCCCCAATTTTCCTAGTAACTCATGTCTCATTGTGAAGAGGTGGTGATTATGCACCCACTCATGAAATTAATCTTGATTTTTTTAAAAATTTTAATATACTCTGTACCATAACTAGACAAAAAAATTTATAAGGTATTTAAGGATTTTTAATTTTTTTTCTTAAGAAAAGTCCTCCTTTGATACAATTTGTAATAAACCTACCTAGAAAACCATTTAAACTGACATCTAAACCAATATTCTACAATCCCAAAGAGAATTTTCGATCCTGATGGGACAACGACACATTCTAGATAATTAGAAAAAAATGTTGGGAATAATTTCCCCCACATGATAATAAAAAAATCAAGTAAATATTAGAAATATCATCTTATGAATAAATAAATAAAAACATGTAATATTGTAATAATATGGTACTAAAAAAATATAGAAAAAACAGAAACCCATCACCTGGTCCTCTATGACCATACACTATGTCCCAATTCTCTTGGAATTGGACAACCAAACATTAATCTCCAAAGTAATATGTTGAGAATATGAGCACCACCTATAATAACATAAAGATGATAAACACCAAATAGTATAAGTCTGTTGTGATCTATAGAGACTAGTAGGATTTCACCAAAGAGTTTATAAAATGACAATTTAAGGTAATGAAAAAGTGTTATAATAGAGTAAAATAGGAGGGAATATTGAGTGGTTTTTATAAAAATGAAAATAATTACATCAAGATTAGATTAATAAAATACCTAGTTAAAAAATTAAATATTTTTCAATCATTAATGATAACCATAACATGAAACATCAAATTTAATTAATTAAAAGCATAACATTTTATTAATAATATTTGGAAAAAATTTCATAATCTATCATCAGATACATCATGAAAAGGTACAGATTTACAGTGGATATCAACAATTTAAAAAAGAGTCATTATAATTTAGTCAAGGTGAAATAACACTACAATAATTTCAATCAAGTCTAAAAATAAATCATAAAATGTAAACTCTAGTACCAAATAATGAAAAAACAGTTATCATCTATCAAATATAAGTATAATAATTCCATGGGTAAAAACATAATTTGATATTGAGTAAAAAATAGACAGGTTAATCAACAATTCCTAACTAATTTCTAGATATACATGTAGCCTCATGGGTACCATGAAAACCAAGTACGCACACATCCAGTTTCCTAGATGCACATTCATTTCCTCAACCTATCCTATTTTCTATAAATACCCTAGATGTGTTTTCTATGCACTAGAAAAGAATAAATATAGTCCAACCCATCTTACTAAACATGTCACCTTGAGCATTCAAGAAGGTGAGTAGGATAATTGGGTTATGAGTATCACAAAGGGGATCTCGTTCAATATCAATATTGGCCCAAGCCTTTAAAATTTCAGTCATTTTTTGTTTAAATATCTCACACCCTCTTTAACTATATCATAATTAGAAATGCATTGTTCAAAATCAGTCAAGAAGAATCAAAATAAACAAGTAATATATATTCAGGGTTTATTAAAAAAGAGGAAAAAGTAACAACTGCGCAAAAAACATAACCAATTTAAAATCAAGAATTTATTTCAAAATCAACAATTAAAAGGGGAATCCCTCCCAATTCCTATCATAAGTAGTTATAAATAATCAAAATGGGCCTATAAGGAAATAATTTATTTGATAATATCCCTACTGAATTAAAAGGATGTTTTATAATTTAAATGGATTGAAGACATTTTAAATCATTAGTCACCACCCTTTCCCACAAGAGTAATTCATTCATTAAAATTTCATATTGGTTTCCAATTTCCTATATAATAAGTATAATAAAAAGTGATCTTGGTTATTTCAAAAATTTTATTAGAAAACCCAAGTATAAAAAATATAATAAATCATCTTTCACCATTTAAATATGAGTATTTCACTTTTGAAATCAAAATATGTCCAAATCACTTATTTTTACCAAAATATCCATTAAAATATCTTTAAATGGGAATGAAATCCAACATTAAAGACATATATATATATATAATAGATATTGTAAATTAATATCATAATAGAGGATATAAATATCATAAAAAGTCATTCTAATCCAATTTTTATTCATATAGAATATGATCCAAGAAAATATTAAATTGAATTTACAAGGTAATTATTTAATAAACATTTGGTTTAAAAGATGAATATCTAAAAATTTTTCCAAAAAATATACAATCAAAATATGAAAAAACTACACAAAAACACTAATTGTAGAATTTATATCAATCTAAATATTCTATAAGGAAAAAATAAAAGGAATTAGATCTTATTCTACAGTATATTATTTCCATAAACTATTCACAAGAGAATTCCAATAGGTCAATAATAGTTAAGGTTTCTGTATTTTCTTAAATAAATACCAAATACATTTATAGTAATAATACCCCTAAATTTAGCAAACTATTTATTTTTATATTTTACTCAAATATTTAACACATATGGTATAAAAAATTTTAAATCAGAGTTAGAACATTTGAAATGCAATAAAGAATCTATTTTTATACTTTACATGTTTTTAAATGGATAAAATGTTGTTACATGCCACAATGGGGTGATAAAATGAAAATCTGGGGTTTTAAAATATTATACTCAAACATGTATTTGTGTAAGGGTAATAATTTATACCATTACAACACTCATATGAATCATGTAATGCTTAGAATATTACAATATTTAATAAGATAAACCCTATACTACATTCAAAAAATCTTCGGAAACACATCAATACCATTATATATCTCTAGGATTCCCTTTCATAACCATTTACAACACAACCATTCCCATACGGAACTATTGGATACCATTATTCAAGTTAGTACCCTTACATGGTACCAATATATATAATGATACCCTTATAGAACACCCTTATCTAACATATATAAAATCTTGGAAACCCTGGTACAATGTCCATGATTACCATTACCATTTGCGGGATTACCCTTATGAAACACATAAATGTAGGAACATACCCTTACACAGTGCCATAATACCCTTACATAATACATGTTCAAATGAAATTACCATTTAAAACTGAGGTAAAAACTTGATTACCTTTCTGAAGATTTCATAATAATATCCTTACCCTTACGAGACTCAAGGATACATGGATTTACTCGTACATAACTAAGTAAAACTACCATATATATGGGTTGGTTGTACTTAACCTTATATAGACCCAATATTGTATGTAAGTGTATATATAAACATAAAATTTAATAATTTTTTACACAATGTGATATCAAAATAAAACCCAAGTAGATTTTAATTACCATAAAAACATGATGTAATAAATATGTGTAAAACAAAAAATTTGAAATAAAAATTAATCAGTATATTGTATTATATCATAATAAAATGATATTCATTTTCATATAAACCACATATAACAGTCATAAATTTTAAAATAATGATATTAAAGGATATGAAAATATGGTACATATAATAATAGGTTATCGTAATAATATATCAATGCTAAAAAATGTCACTATCCAAACATAATCGTCTAGGATATCCAGACATGTATTACAACATTGTTGATTGGGATCACTACCCACATCCCATATCACAATTATCTGTATATTATAATGATTTTCCCATGAATTAGTTGGATATATAAATACAACCCCATCCATTATATAAACATATCCTTAAATCTTTATGAAATGGGAACATGAACATAATAAAAAAATCATCAAAATTCATAATTTAATTGACGTATGAAAATAAAATATTGTTAAAGTGAAATTTTATAAAATTGTAAAATATAAAACATTGAGAAAGAAGTTACATAATAAAATTAATGGATTTTCCAAATGGAATTTATGAAATTAAAATGATTTATAATATATTATGGTTTGGAAAAGGTCATTAGTGGTTTGTTATTTTAGATGTATTTGTGGGGTATATTTTTAAATACACATTCTTTAATGTTTAAGAAATTCCATTTTGATTTTTAAGAGGCCTATTAATGGAAAAAACACAACAATGGGTAGAATCTATAAATTAATGATTTATATATTGACTACTTATTTACATATATAGTATATATGTAACAACATAAGCACTTATGATTTTTTTTAATTTAATTTAATCCCTTTTATATATTGTAATGCATGAAACCATGGGATTAAATGATACACAAAACTCAATAAAGTATTATTAAAACATAACCTTTATAACCATAGCCTTAAATTTATAGGGGATGAATATTATTAACTAAATTATGAAGAATATATATTTTACACACATTCTTTTGTTATATTTCTATTATAATAAAATAAGATTTATTTTAATGTAAAAACAATGTTTTCTAAAAAATTTTATTTTTTGAAAGAAAACTGTTTTTCTACTTCTTGTGTATTTATGATAAAATAAAACATTAACACTTTTAGGAAATTTATTTGATAAAATAAAAATAAAATTTTAAATATTAATATCATAATCACCTTGAAGTTATTTTTTTACTTTTCTAAAGAGTTTCATTTTTTCAATGAATAAGGAATTATACAATTTTTTAAAAAAATGAATTTTCATTTAGAAAATTTAAATAGAGAAATTATATTTTAAATTGGATGTAATGTAAAAATATTTATATTATATTATATTATATACAATTTCTTTTATTGTGATTAATTTCATATAAATTTTTTATATTAAAACCATTTATACTTATAAGAATTTTATATTTGTAGGTCATTTTTTCAATCAAGTTTGTGTGTATTTTTTTAATTGGTTTCAACCACTTTTTTAATTGAATTTGAAAAAATAGACAATTTATTTTCAATCATAGTAATTTATATTATCTAATATGGTGTCTTAAGTTTTAAAAACTGTTAATAGTCAAAACAAAAAAAAATAATTTTTGTGTTTAAGTTAAAAATTGATTTACCAATGGTTAAACTAAGAATATATAAGATAAAAAACAAAATATCTGTATAAAACCCATTTTATGTTAATATATAGACCCTATTAACACATAGGGGTAATAATAAGAAAATATTTATAGGCTTTTGGAATGATAAAAAATTGGTATAATTGATTTTTTTATAGAATTCCATGTGTATTCTCTCCCCCACTAATAAAAGGAAAACAACTCTCATATCATATTCACAGATAAAAATCCATTTGATTCATAAATTACCTTCCCAAATAACATAATTACTTCACTAAATATATAATATATCCCTTTGTTTGATCAAAAATCAAATCTGGGAAATGTTTTGTTAAAATATTAAAGAATATCTCTAAATAAGAAGCATTGTTCTTAAATTAGCATTTTCATTTCATTTATTCTTACATATAATTTAAATATTATTGAATAAAAATAAAATATTAAAACCAGTATATAACATATTAGTATATAATGTTTAAATTTTTTTTCATAACCTATATTTTTCTACAGTTCTATCAAATGGGAAATGAAATCTTCAATATTATGAAGATTGAACTACCACCTCACAAACTGATCTAACTCATTTTCCATAAACACCTCTTGTTTTTTGTTATAATGTAGAAATTAATGTTTATATATAATTTATATTATATAAATGAACAAAATTAATAATTTTATCAAAAATACCTTTATACAATCGATTCAATTTAAAATGTGATAACATCACTCATGTCTACGATAGATTGCCACCCCACAAAGTGACAGGTTTCATTAATCACATACAATTATTAAGGAATGTAATAGGGATAAATTTGAAGAATTTATATTATATATATGAAATAATATCAATTATTTAAAATCAATACATAATACCCTCCCATAGCCTTTCACCTGTTAATGAAATGATTTCGTTGCTTGTGTTTACGTACAACCTACTTTCATCAAGGAGCGATGCGACTCATGATTGATGCCCAAAATTCAAAAATGATTTTATTAATGTATAAAATTAGTAAGTATTATATTTAAAAATAATTATAATTCCAAGGATTCTGCAGTTATATTATATGTATTGAATCTTATCTTTCATGAAAAAACAAACCTAACAAAAAAATGAATTAATACATAGAACGATGAAAATAAAAACTTATTATAAACAAATGGGAAGTAAAATCATACAATAGGATAATATATGATATTATAAAAATGAATATGGTTATTTATTAATTAAATAAAAACCCCAAACCCGTTATAAATTAGTATAAACTATATACAACCAAATAAAATACTGAGGTAAGGGACTTCGTCTTAATTTCCCTTCCTGGAGTCATATACTATTGTTATGAATATATTTTTATTTTTGTGCATATATTTTATTTTATATTGTGAAATGACTATCGATTTTTCATGTAATTTTATGAGGCTTTTTTAATTCATGGTATTTTAGGTTTCAATTTTAATTATTTCATCCAAGGGTATTTAAAATTAAAATTAACAAGTGGTTAGAGACTTATTCAAAATTCCCCTTCATAGAGTCATGTTTAATTATTGTAAACCCATTTTAATTTATATGGTTAAATATTTTCCATTTTACATGTAATATCATGAATCCTTAAAAAATAATGCTATATTAACACTAAATTTTATTTATTTCTATCAAGGTGATTTTACATAAACATCACAATGTGTAAATGGATAGCATCTCAATTTCACTTCATTTAGGGATTTTCATTATGATGCCACAAATTTCATTTATATTGTGTAAATATAGATCAGTTTTCATAAAATATCATGAATGATTCAAAAAAAATTTATTTTATGTTATTATTTGAATTATTTTACCCAAGGGGATTTGAATTGTAAATATTCAAGTGGTAAGGGACTTCGTCTCAATATCCCATCATTGATGAATATTTTTTTGTTGTAAACCATATTTTTTAATATTTCATATGGAATAATAATTTTAAATGTGATATTTGAAATAATTAATAATTAATTGTATTTTGTGATTCAATTTTAATTATTTCATCTAAGGGGATTTGACTTGAAAATTACTAAGTGATAAGGGACATAATCTAAATTTCATTTCAATGACGCATGTTTTATTAGTGTACAAAATCTAATTTTTGTGGTGTAAATAAAAAACATTTTAATTATAATATCATTATTATGTAATATATAATGGTATATTAATTCTCGATTTGATTTATTTCCACCAAGGTGATTTGATTTATAAATTACCATGTTGTAAGGGATTTTGTATCAATTTACATTTCATTTATTCATATTTATTGATATGCACCTGTTGAATTTTCAATGGTGTGTGTATTGACCCTATAATGTATATTAAATGAATAACAACTTACTCATGAATTTTGTTCATGTTCATTATTCATGTGGTTACAATTTCAATGATACAGAAGACATAAAACTTATTTTACAATATCAATATCTTTTGTGATTGTTTACTTTCTCTTGAAACAATCACTTTTTTATAATCATTTTTAATTAGAAACCAAATTTATCTTAAATATCAATATTATTTTTATCATGGGTATGATAAATTCATAAATTTATACCATTTTTTCATATGAGGTTTACTTTGAATGTTAATTTATTAACTAAGTAAATATTGATAAATCAATATTCTTTACACAAAACAAATATTTATTCATAAGAAATATTGATTCATGAATAAAATATATTATTATACTTATGAGGAATGATTTTGATAGGGTGTTATGTGTAGGGTCCCATTATATATATACCCTCTATGCATCAATATGTATCATGAGAAAAATTAGTTTTCCCAATCAGATGGGTTTTTATCTAGTAGTTTTAAACTATCTTTAGAATGGTCCTGACAGTATTGGGATTCATGATTTTTAACATTAGTATTCCAAATAATTAATAGTTACCTTAATGTATTATTATTTTATTGTTATTATCCATGATAGTTTTATAATAATAATATCTATGGATGAATTTTATTTACAATTTATTGATTAAATGAAATGTGTTAAAACTTATTATCTTGTCGTATTGATTATTCCTTTTCCAATTATGATAGTAAAAATATTTAATAAATTGAATGTGTGTTAATTAAATTTCCATAAAATATTGATAATTATTTATTCATAAATGATACATTATATTGTATTAAACCTTTACTAAGTATTTATCTCATCATAATTTTGTTTTCATTCACCATGATATAAAAAAAATTTAAGAGTTCAATGATGCCAACTATTTTCCATTACTATTGTTTGTATTTTATTTCCCAACGTAAAATGGGTATCACATTTCTATCTAGTTCTATAATTCCACTAAACAAATAATCCTTTAGGGGTTTAACCCCTAATATCTAAGAATATTTAATAAAGTAATAAGTGACTCATAGTCACTGGATTATTCATCATTGCACTATTCTTGTATGTAAAACCAACCAATGGTAAATAAAATCTGGCATCATATTAAAGTAGCATAATGTAGGAAGAAAATTTTCTGAAAATTAGAGGAATGATTCATAGTTCTAGGTAGGATATGATGTTTTCTTGAAATTACCTCAATAGAATAGTGTTATAGGTTTTAATAAGAAAAGGAAACTAGGCCCCATATACATAAGATACTTTTAAATACTTTAACAAATTGTAATTTAGTATTAAATTTCCATTCCACCAAGTCTCTCAAAAGTAATCTATGGTTTCATTATATTATTTTCATACAAGTTAATGCTAATCCTAAATAATGTGATAAAAAATTCTGAAATAGAATTCAAACATGATTGATATTATTTTTATGATTCTATCCATATTCATGAATATAGAGATAATGGATTGTGGAAGTGTATGAATCATCTATTAAGGGTATAATAGAGAAATCATATAATGGTGTAATCAATGTGGGAACCAGATGATGTTATAAATAAGGCATTACCTCATTTTCTTATAATGTAATATCCATAAAATTTATAGGAATAAATTTTTGTAGGATGGAATAATTTAACACTTCTAGAATCTATTATATATTTCCTCTTTAATATGTTCAATCTATTTGATACCATGTAATGAAAAAAAGTATGTGTTTAAATGAAACACGATATTCTATTAAAATATTATTTAAACATGACCATTTTATCAAGACCATTAAATTTTTGGGTAAGAATAGTATTTACAAAATTTTGAAAATTAAATATTAAAAATATTTATTAGTTAAATTTTGGTTAGAAATTAAAATATGAATAATCTTAGAGTAAATTAATATCTTCTTTAATTTTTTATTTTTTTTGAAGAAAATGGTTTTCTCGATTCTTGTGTAATTAAAATAGAACTAATTTTTGAAAATTTTAGAAAATTTATTTGATAAAATAAAATATATTTTTATAATAATAATATCATGATTTTATCATGTTTTATTTTTTTACTTTTCGAAATGTTTCATTTTTTCAATGAATAGTGAAAGAATAATTTTTTTAAATAATTCCTTCTATTTTAAATAATTATAAAAGTAAAATTATATATTAAATTGGGTTTAATTTAAAATTAGATCAATTAAATTTTTTTAAATATAATATATTTCATTAGAATCAATCACATATTACTTTTTATATTAAAACCATATATTTTTATGAGAATTTTCTCATTCAAAGACAACTTTTTCTTCATATCTAAGAGTGTAATTTTAAATTAAATTATTCCACTTCCATAAATTGAATTTTAAAAAATGTAGTTCCATTTTCTAATGATATTAATTAATATTATATAATAATTTCTATAAATATTTTTACCATAATTAATTATAAAATCAGTATAAATTAATTACTTTGGTTCATATACAAATTGATTTATTGGGGGGGGGGGGTAATCAAAAAATATAAATGAAAAAAATGTACTAAAAATAATATAAAACCAATTTTATGGAACATTTTATACTATATAATCTTTATGTTTTGATAATAATGAAATTATGAGGCTTTTTAAAGAAATAAATTTCATTGTAATTTAATCATTTCAAAATTTTCAATTATGTAATCTCCCCGACATATTAAAGGCCCACCACTCTCCTACCATCTTCACACCTGAAACCAGATTTGGTTTAAAAAATACCTACCCAAATTATGTCCCTAATTTCATCCCAACATATTACAATCTTTTTTTTCATAAATACATCCCATGATGTATTTTTTTGAAATTGTAAAGAAGTTCCTCGAATAAGAGGAAGATTCAGAAAAGGAGAATTTTCATTTTATTTACCACTCCACTTCCTTAAAATATTATAAAATCAAGTTAATATAATAAATAAATTATTTAACATATACTAATATGTAATTATGTTAATATAATAACTTATATCTATCTCCACTTAAATAAAATGGGAAATGAAATCGTCAATAATGTGTACGACATACTACTACACAACAAACTGATATAATCCTTTTCAACCAGCACCTCCCAAGATTGAATATTATAATGGATATAATTTTTATTTATAATATTTTGTATATAATTATAATTATATAATAATTATATAAAATAAACATTATTACTTTCTATGAGTTTAAAATATGATTATGTCTCTAATGTGAATGATATATAACAACTACGCAATGATAAACATTTTTTTTCTCTTACGCTTGATGTGAAAGGTGATAAAGATAATTTTAAAGAATTCATGTGATAAAAATAACATGATATAAAATATACGAAATTAATACATCATAACCTCTCTTTAATTTTCATCCTTTAAGATAATGATATTATTATTTATCCATATGTATGACCTTCTATCTCATAGAAGTTATAATATTCATTATCCAGAAAAAAATTCATGAATGGTTATAATAGTTAATATAATGGGAAAATATGTTATTTATAACATTAATATAATTCTATATATGAGATATTTATATACTATCTACAATTTCCATAAATATTATGACATAAAATGGAGGAGAAAATATGGAAATTAACTCCTGAAATAGTGAAAATAATGAAAAATTATTAGCCAATGGGTGGTAAAAGGTTATAAGAGGTCCATATATAATATTATAAATATGAATATTTTTATGAAATAAGTTATTAACATTCTTATATACATAATAAAGGAATTTAAATAATTCCCATCTCATCGAAAGCATGAGGTTCGAAGCTTTACCTCAATTTCTATTTATTAAGGGATATTTTTTTATTATACATATAATTTCATTTATATGATGTACATACAGAACTGTTTACATGTAATTTAATTATTAATTCATATATCATGGTTTTTTATATTTAATTTTTACCATTTGAACCAATGATATTTGAATTTAAAATTTTCATCATGTAAGGGACTATATCTCAATTTCCCTTCATTGGTCCATATTTTGTTATTATGCACCGAATTTATTTTTTATTATGTATATAATTTCCCCTATTTAATTTATTATCATAATATTATCATATATATTGTAATTTTATGTTTAATATTTATTTATTTCATTTAATGGTATTTGATTTGAAAACTACAAAGTGGTAAGGGACGTAATCTCAATTTACCTCCATTAAGAAATATATTATTATTTTGATCCTAATTTATTTTATATAGTGTACATAATACTACTTTTAAGTGTAATATCATGAATCCATAACACTTGATGTTATTTTTAGTTTCCGTTTTAATTATTATTTCTATAGAGACCAGATGTTTTCACTACATAACAATAACATCATTTTTAATATTACAACATAATAACAATAAAATCTAGTATCCAATGGGTTAATATCTTGGGTAAATTATCCTCAAACATAAATTTTACAAGATAAAACTGAATCATTATTTAATTAAATATTCTCTTTCCTCTTACTGGACCTAAAAAAATCCATTGTATAAGTAATATCCTAAGGATATAAATCAATGAAATATGTGAGGTAATATCCCAGTACAGGAAGCATCACTTGGAGTGAATGATGAACATGAATAAAAAGTGCATGAGTGATCATATACATATCATATTAAAATAATAATAATCATTATATCAAAGGGAACATTATTAAAATTCATTGAATTTGGTATATGCATAAAAGGAAACATCATGTCTTTGTGGTAAAATACCATACGTAGTTGTGAAAAACACTAACATAATGTTCATGCATAATGTATGTGCACGAATAATAAAATCATCATTATGGACAAATATAAAATTATTTTCAATCATATTTCGCATAATATAATCAGATAAACCACTATAATCAATGAATTAGAGGGATTTATAACTCCATTACCATCCATCACATCATAAATGCCCATAATCATCCATTCAAATAGAAAATATAAAAATAATATTTATGAAATATAATCAATGGAATGGGTTATATAAATATTTAATAAATAATAAATTAATGAATAGTTATTTTTCACCCAATGTAATAATTCAAATAATTCTTACTCAAAAATCATCATTATACTTGAGTGGAAAAGATTCATTTTAGGAAGACTAAAATACAATGTTTGGGAAATTGAAGTCAAAGAGAAAAAAGGATTTTCGTAGAAAAAATGTGGACATTGTAGGAGAACATATATCTCTAAAATAAAAGGTAGAGGTATTTTTAAATACATAATATGGAAATTCATACTTTAGATGAGAGGATATTCTAAAGAGAAAGGATTTGGGTTTGACAATCCCCTTACCTTAAATCCCACTTTATTTTTTTATTTTCCACCTCTTAAAAAATTAACATAATATTATTAAAACATAGTCCCAAAAGTGAAATATGTTCACAAATTACACTATTTTTCCATTATAATTAATGGATTATATTTTACAAAACTATTATTTAAATATCAATTATTTTGAAATAATTTTATTATTATATTTTCTCATTTTGTTTTGATTTCACTATTTTCATTTAATGTCATCTATACATTATTTTAATTAACTTTAGATGTATAAAATATATTTAATTAAATATTTATAAATTATATATATTTTATAATTTCTATCCATGAAGGTGGAGATAAGAATTGACTTGGAAACGTCTCCATATGTAGTTTCCCAAACATGGATGAAACATTGTCGATAGAGCGTGAAAGAGCATTTTGATATATATATATATATATATATATATATATGATTCATAAATTAGGTTAACATCAACAATTTAAATCAAAATTTCTTCCTAATTGTTATTATATTGGTTTTTATTGAATTTAGTGGTGAAAAAAATAATAAAAGATTAGAGTTAATCAAAATATAATTAATCCTCAGTGTATCTTCTCTTATACGACACTAAAAGACCCATTATTTTTGGAGTTGGATTAGTGTAAAACATACATAAGTATTATATGGGGCCTAACTAGAAATACGTTGGTAGTGTTTAGTCTTCACAAAGTGTTGGATGACTAGTTTTCCTTTTAGAGGGAGAGGGGTTATATATACTTTAGGAGAGGGGTATTTTTGAAATAATTATTGAATAAAATAATGTATCAATCGTAAATAATGTAATAATGAATTTTTGACAGTATAAATCATATATAAATATAATATATATATTTTATTACTTAAATACTCTCTATACATCTAATTAGTTACTTTATTAAAAATCAATGTTGATTTAAATAACAATTGTTATTTTAAGGGATCACTTTTAACTTATGTTTTCGAAAATAATTTTTATGTTTGGATTTTAAGATTATTTTATCTTAATGTCTAATGTAATAAATTTAATATTTCATGGATGAACCTAAAGTTATATAAATTATTAGTCCATTATTACATTATGAATTATATTTATTAAGATACACCATTTATGTGAAAACCATATCATTACTATTCACCTGAAAATTAAACCATTTCAAAAAAGTTCCTAAAAAACACACTTAGGAAATTTATATTTTCTAATTGAATAAATTACATTCATTTAGTCCAAATAAATACCTAGCTCATGAAATTATATATTTTAATAAAAAATTTATTTTTACAAAATACTTTTAAATTTAGCTTATTAGAAATGTGTATATATTTTCTTTGAGTTATTAATCATGATATTTTTTTGGAATTATGAATTTATAATTTATGTAAAATATTCTT
The DNA here is from genome assembly GCA_963277665.1 of Viscum album. Lineage (NCBI taxonomy): Eukaryota > Viridiplantae > Streptophyta > Magnoliopsida > Santalales > Viscaceae > Viscum > Viscum album. The sequence goes on from OY728141.1 coordinate 348,609,223, forward strand.
TAAGAATATCATTTATAGAAAATTTTCTTATGTAAGGGAAAATTTACTATTCCAACATCTAGTTTAAAATTTACAATTGACTAGTAACTATTCCCATTTGTTAGGTTACTCTTCCTATGGTCACATTACTATTTCAATGGTAATAGTACCTTTTATATATTCTATTTAATTCTTCAACCAATTAATCACTAAAATTCCTTCCACATTTATATATTTTTATTCTATATGATTTAGATTGTATTACTATAATTTTTCACCATTTCTATAGTTTTGGTTATTGGTGTGATGATCCTAGATGATTGGGGTGAACCATATTTTCATATTTTATATTTTATATTTTATATTTTTATCTAATGGAAATGTATGAAATTATATTTGTTTTTTTAGATGACTAATTTAATGATATTTATTAATGAGATACTAATTTTTTTAGTTTCACTGAATTTTATATGTCTATAATATTATAAAATATAATAAAATAAAAATTTATTCTAGAAACAACTGTTAGTAATAATCATTCAGTGGTTATAATCCCCCATTTAAAAAATTCATTCCCAAAATTTGAACTCATATTATAAGTTGATAATTGATGAGGTTAGTTTTGTTTCATTACTTCATTTATTTCCCATGTTTCCTCCTCATTATTATGGTTCTACCAAAAACCATTAACATGGTGGGTTGTCTTATTGCATAGAACATTCCATCTATGGTCTATGTTTTTTCTAGATTCCCCTCATAAGAGAGTTCATTATTTAGTTATACCGCCTTCATATTTAATATATGTTATGGATTAGGATTTTACTTCTTTAGAAGAGATATATGGAAAACATCATGAACATAAGACATATTTGGTGGAGGTGAGGTCTTATAAGAAACTACTCATATAAGATAAAGGATCCCAAAAGAGACAATGTACCATATTCTAATATTTCATATCCTTCCAAACCACATGAATTTATTCTACCCTAAAAATATTCAACATCAAACTCCAATTCCCTTTGAATGATGTTATAATAGTTAATTTTTCGGAATATTTATAGGTTTTGTATTATTTTAATTGGATTGACCCTTCTCTTTTAGCTGTTTCACAATACCATGTCCATGTATCTTTTGTTCCCCAGCTTCATCCCAACAAGTTGGAATTCAACATCAATTTACATATCGATAATCATATGGATCCATTTAATTACATGATTGTATTCTATTTTTTATAAAATAACTAAACTAATGAGTGTTATTTATCCCATTCTCCTTTAAATTATATTGATAAAGCTCTTAACATGTCCTCGAGTGTTTGAAATGTCCATTCAATTTGGCTATTAGTTTGGGGGTGATTTTTCATGATAAAATTATATTCAGTATTCAAGGTATGGTGAATAAATATATAAAAAATTATAATAACCCTAGATAATGATTAGAAACTGTCTAATGTTGAACCCCATGTAGCCACACCACATTCCTTACATATATATCAATAAGTTTGTCTAGTGATTTATATTCTTAGATATTGATAATGTGTGTATTATTGGTCATTCCATCCATAAAAACCCATATCACAATACTTTCTTTGGATTTATTTGGGAGATGAGTGACAAATACCATGGTTATTATTTCCATTTCCACATGGGTTTGGTAATGGTTGCATCATCCACTATGATTTATATCACTCTTCTTTTACCTGCTAACATACAAAAAAATTTGAAGTGTTCTCAACAAAATCATTCAGGTTTTCCCACTAAACGTTCTCCCAAAGATCCTGATATATCATAGAGCTTCTAGTATGTATGGATAATGAATATGTATGTGAATTTTCTAATAAATCATTCTTTATATCTAGTGATGTAGGCACATGATTTTTAATTCCAAATAAAACAAAACCTTCTTCAACGAGGTGGAACACATGATTATTTCATTATTTTAGAACATTTTCTAAATTTTGAAAATCCAAATATTTCATTTTTTTCATTTTAGGTGTAATTATTTGGATAAATAAGGTTGTATTCTGTATCAGTATGACTTATAAACCCTCTATTTTCATATCCATTAATATATGCTATTTCTTATCCCACATCATGGATATAGTAAGCGATTCCTTTCTAAAAAGGGAATATAGTACCTTATTCGCCTTTCCAAAATTACAGTGAATAGAGCCATCATAGTCTTTTATTATATCTATCCTTTGTGGATGATGTATTTTATTCTCTTTTAGTGTTATAATTTTTTTAGAATCTTGTGAATAATATATATATAATACTTTTCACTAGAAGTAGTTCAACCAAATAATTTGAGAAATAATCACAATTATGAACTCTAGATTATGAATTTTTATTTTTTACTTATGTATCTTCAATTATCTCAAGGAATATGCTATCACTTAATCATTTTTCATGACCATCAAAACCAATTCATTCCTTGAAGATTCATTATATATCACAAAACATGTACTTGTGTTGGTAATGTGAGTACATATACACTGATCATCCTACTCGCGATATCCTTAAATATTTCCACACATTTTTTCATCAAGACATACATTACCCCACCATCCACCTCAATGTTATATCTGTTACAAGGCTAGAAAATCACGAGAAATTCCCAAAAAAAATTGGTGGTGCCCAGCTAATTCATAAAAACTACAGATTTTAGTAACACCTATAGGTTATACAAATAAATTTAATGAAATTAATAAAACACTGAGTCACTCCAGAATGCATATTTTTTTTAAATATATAGTTATAAATTATCCATTTAATACAATTTTTTGTCTTCTATGATTTTAATTTCAAAAAATGGAAATCTATGGTTCTGATCTGTAATTTATTTGGAGCCTCATAAAACCACCTTTTTGGTGAATAGTAACATACCCTGTTAAAAGGAATCATGAATAGTAATATGAATTATATGAATAGTAAATCATATTATTATTTTATTTTATTAAGGTTATGGTATAATGAGATCTTGATTAATATTTCATGGTAATATGAAATTATTTATAGTTTTAAAATTTTTATATTTAAAATAATTTATAGTTATATTTAAAATTAAAGTAATTTTATTTGGAAACATATTTTCAAAAAATGGAGTTCTTCTTTGAATTGTATGCCTCAACAAATGGTTATGGTTAATTTTTTGGGATTTTTTTAAAATACGTTAATTTTGTGAATAGTGAAATATGGTAATTAACAAGATATGTGAAATAAATGAATTTCGGTGTGATGATTGAGTCATGGATGATGAAAATAATCATTGGATAGAACTCACCTGCACATATTATTGTTTTGGGTCACATAAATCATGACTATTTATGGTCTTTATCAAAAATATTAATCTAATGATTAAAATAATGTAGAACCCCTCTTCTCCTCCACTATAAATAGCACCCCCACCCCCCTCTTCCTCTCACACCACTCAAGCCATTATGCTTGTCTATGCTCTTAAAAATAATCATACCAATCCCCGCCATCATGTAGAAGATATTCTGGTCTCACAAAAATTCCAAAACCACGGGCCTTAAGGAGAATCTCATGGAGAAGATATTAAGAAGTAAAGATCCTCTTTCATTTTCACATGTTTTAATTTCAATTCTTTTCTTTTCTTATACTATCATCTCCTACAATAACCCAATAGGCATGAAATAACTATTATTATAGATATTATGGATTTTTATAATTTTTATGGAAAAATTCATCATCCTTCTTTCTATTCTCTTTAAATTATTCAAAAAATAAACAATCGGAACCATGATGTGTTAATTTACTAACATTGTCGATGATGTGTCTTCAATTTCCATTAATTTTTTAAAATATGGTGGTAAAACCATATTAATGATTTATAATTTTTTTTAATGTTTATGATATATCCTATTAAATGTTTTTTAGTTAACATATGTATATAATATTATGTTATATAATAAAACCAGGACATGATTATCAAAGAACCACCAAAATGATTTAAACAAATATCACTAAAGAGTTATCTAATGATTCATCCTCATACCATAAAACAATACTATTAAATGGAAGAATTTAATATTCTATAAACATGTAAATAACATTTCATTACACTTATGGAGTTCCACTTCCATACGACAAGAAAATCAAATAAATACTGGAAATGGAAATCATATAAATAACGCACCTGAAACAATAGAATAAAACAAATACTAATAATTAATGGGTAAAATGATATTATGAAATTAATATATAAGGTGATATAAAAATAAATTATTTTTTTAAAATATTAATAAAACGCTTTTAACCATTATACAATAATTTTAAAAATGTTAATGTAAGACGAACACGAGGTAAGAGAATTTTTTTCCCGATTTCCATTCATTGGGATAACCTTCTACATAATTAATTATGTGGTGTTAAAATATTTATGTCCTTCATTTCGTTTATATTATTTTTATTTATGTTTATTTACAGTGTATATACATATTCCGACCACTCTATTAAGTCTCACTTCAATTATATGATATTTTTAAGGTGGTTTTGTTTTAAAATCCTCCTTAAAAATTCGATTTTACAAAATTAAAAAGAAATGTTTTTATGAAATTATTCATATTTTTTTATTCTATTATTGTACATAGGAATCGTTTATTATGAAGGGTGGGACCTATATCTCCCTATAATTCATTGGGTTTGTGTAAGTTGTAGGTTGGTCGTATGGTTACACAAAGTGTGACTATGATAGTTACACCGTAAGGTTGTCGTGAGGGTTACATTGTAAGGTAGCCATGAGGGTTACAAATCATAAGTTGTCGATGAGTGATACAATATAATTATGTAATTACCAAACACTAACTTATGATTTTATATATGTTCTTTAATGTTTTATGGAAATATCATGCTTCACAATGTATGTATATATTGGTGAGAAGTGTGTATTTTATGAAATGATTTCATATGTTTTTAAGTATTCATGATCTAATTGTTTTTTTCCTTATTTTTTATGTACCTTACTGAGATTTTTATGCTCATCCCATGTTTGTAAATGTTTTTAAATAGTTTATAATTATGTGTACGATAATTCAGGAATCCTTGTTAAATATCATAAAGATTTGTCAATGAAAATTTGTTTTATTTGAAAGGATTTATATTTTGGAAAATTTTGATACAATTTTATGGTATCCACTCTGTATAAATATGGAATGTTATGTATGTATTATATCCCAAGCATAAAAAACACTAAAAATTAAAAGTTCATCAATGTGAAAGGAAGTGATTACTTGACTAAAATTCAGGGACTAAAATTCGAGATTATGTAATTTAATAATGTTGGGTTTTTAAAATTTCAATGAAAGTGTTGGACCAATGCCATTCCATAGTCCCTTTTTTTGAAGATACCCTATAAATTCCTCCACTTTTTATTAAAATACCAATGAAGGTGACCTTATAAAACCAAATTTCATACTTTTTTAGTAGGCTATACATTTTTCCTTCATTAATATCACCATTACAACCATTATATATTGTTCTTGTTTCTCTTTAATAATGGAGTAGATGATAATATCCTTGACGAAGACCACCAATTTTGTTTCAATATAGTATCTAAAGACTCAATTAATAAAATCCAAGAATATTAATGGGGTATTAGTATATGAAAACGAAATCATTATGGTCTCACTGTTTCCATACCATGTACGGAAGGTTGTCTTAAAAAACCATCCTTTAACATCTATTGATGATGTCTATAATAAGGATGCACCTATTTCAAAAATTATAATTCTACAATTATACCAAACTCTTCATAAATCCTTGATGGAGGATACTTTTTATTTATTGTGATATTTTTTATCTCCCGCTAATCAATACTCAGCAGAATTGATCTATCCTTCATCTTGACAAGAGAACCAATGCACGACAAAGTGTGCACTATGGTGTATAAACCCTTTCCCAAATGTGCATACAGATGCATCATTAAATCCTATAACAAGATTAGGATATCCAATAGGGGAATTTGGAGATGGTATTGGAACTATGTATAAGTTTCTTGATAACACTACCTCACAATATGGTGGAAGTCTAGGAAAATCATCGGGAGATACCTGTCTTCATTCCCTCACAATTGGAATTTATAGAGGTTTGGTAATTTTAAACAAATAATATTTTTGGGAAATGTAATATTCATAACATTTTATCATACCCCACACTAATAGGGCGTTTACGAAGGGGATTATTAATATTCCTTTCATTTGTACAAGAGAATGGGATGGTTCAAAATATAGAATGATGTTTCTTTTTCCTTATAGTTGATGTAAAATCCATATAATGAGAGTCAATCCATGACCCGTATATCATCAAGAGAACCATTACTTAGATGCCAATAGATTAAGGTTTCAACACTTTAGATTCTTTAATCATAACACTGGGTGTTTTTTTGGATATCTTTACTTCAAGTTATTGGCTTTTTTTATCCAAAAGTTATAGAAAAATTGTAAGATATCAAGGAATGTGTAGAACCATAGTAACATAACAATTTCCATTATTGATCTAATAGGAAGTATACATTATATGACTTGATTTTATACTCCATCTCATTAATGGTCATAGAATAATCTTTCCATGACTCTTTTGGATTTATTGACTTCTCTCATTGATTACCCTCAAGGACCCATGGTTTAGTTCACTCACATAAATAGTGACCTTTCTCATTATATTTGAAGAACTAAATGATGGGTGGTGCATTCTTATGCTCCATAAAATATGATGAATTAATAATTTTACATCTAAAATCGTGAGTTTAGTATAATTCTCTCCAACACTTGTAGTATTTCTATTTCCATTTGAGGAAGTTCACAAGATTCTTCTTCACACAATGTTGACCTATGCATGGTTGATTCTTCTTTCCACCCATATCATTTTTTCATCATTCATGAACTTTGTCATTCATTTCTTTTCCCCATATCAATGACATCATTCTTCAAACACCATACCTACATTGGGATCACTCTGACCAAACTCTACCTTATTACAGAAGGTTTCAATAGATGAATCCATGAGAAGATATTGTTTGAATCCATTAAAGAATGTGACTATTTTTCTATCTTTATTGATACCCAAACCCAATGGTTATATTTCAAGAATTTTAAAGGTTTCCTCATAAGATGTTAAGGATTATGTATCCATTTTATTATTATCTTGAAACTCTATCACCATATTTTTATAAGATTTCATGTGAAATGATTTTTATGAAATATCTTCTTAAAGTCATCCCGGTCCATTTTTTCCATTTCAGCCTTAAAATGGTGTTGTTTATTAGAGACCACCATTTATCTGCCTCTCCATATCAATGACATTATTTTATAGAAACATCTCCTCTGAAAAACAAGGGAGAACATGAAATATATTATCTACCCAATTAAACTGTTTTTCCAAAATAAGTTGATAATAATGTACACTAAATGTCGCTGTTCATTTCTCATAAAGGATTCAATATATAGTTTCTCCTTCATAGATAAAGATTCCTGATCCATATTTTTATGGTTATTATTCATATCCAGAGACAATTGGGTAAGCATTCATAAGATGTTGTAAACCCCACCTCCCACTACATTAGGAGTGTTGTTTTAATTAATTAATTATTCGTCACATGGTTTTTTAGTCAAGGATCTTCTGGTTCAAACCATTTTATAAAATAGAAAAATGGTTCAATATTTGTCAACTAAATGTGAATATATAATTTATTATTTTGAACAATTAATTATAATGGAATATCTTATGGGACCTTGAGGATTATCATTTTCTATAAATGATAATTCTAGGATCATGAAATTTAATATTTTTTGAGCTTTATTAATGAATAATTATTTTAGTCATATATCCTTCACAATGGTTTGCATTAGAGTTTGTGATTAACTAAAGAATATTTAATGGAAGTCGCAAACTAAGTGTATAGTAAGCACCACTGCCGTGAATAATTTTCTTGTTGAGTGCAGAATAGTTTGATGTTTTTAGGGTTGTTTCCCTTAATTAAATTGTTTCCAATTCCGAATCAACATTTATTATATAGATAAGGATTCCATCTCTCCTAAACAAAATAGTTAAATACTGTTCCAAAACATAGGATTTTTTATAATACCTAAACTTATCCATTGGATTTTCACTAATTTATTCTATTCATAATTAAATAATTAAATAAACTATACTGGATTACTAATAAAAGGTAATTTATTTTTAGAGTACATAAATCTTACATCACTTTTAATATTACAACATTGTAGCAATACAATATAGGATTCTAAGGTCTAGTATATTTGGTAAATTTTGAAGAAACTTAAATTTTATATAAAAAATAAAACATTATTTAATTCATTCTTTTATATCGTATTATTTTCCAACACATTCTCTATAATAAACGTAATCACCATAGGATACACATTAATAAATCATGTGAGTTAAAAGCCTAGTATGGGTAGTTATAACATGTAATGAATAAAAGACATGAATCAACATAACATTTGTGAGAATAATAATATCATAAGTATAGGATCATCATTATATTAATGAGGTAATAATTTTTAGACATCATTGAATTTTTCATATTAATTACATGAAACATCAAGTTTAAGGGTTAAATACAACATGAATTTTTGAACACTGTAAGCATTATGGTCACACATAACATAGGTCCATAAATCATAAAAACATTTTGAAAATATATACCATCAATTTAAAATATATTTCACATAATCTCATGAGATACATTACATTACACAATGCATTATAGGGACATATAATTTGGGTCCCACCTGATAAATAAAAATCATCATAATCATTCATTCAATATAGAACATATGAAAATCATGGATATGAAAAAAAAACCCAATGATGGGAATCAATACCATAAGGATTTCATAAATAATATATTCATGAAAAAAATATTTTTTCAAAAATGATTAGGGGAAATCATACATGGACATAATGCATCATTAATCTTGAGTGGACCAGAATAATTTCAGGAGGTGTAAAATATGAACGTTTGGAAAATGAATTAATTTTGGAAAAAGGAATTTCAAGTATTTTTTGACATGGTAGGAATATGTATATCCAATGAAAAAATTTGAATGTAAATTTTAAGTAAATAATATGAAAACACATACTATATAAGAAGTGATAACCCAAATAGAGGATTTTTTTTGAGAATTTCATTATCTTAAGTCATAGTTTATTTTTCAACTTTTTCATCTCCTACAAAGGAAACATAGTATTATTAAATAATAGTTATATAATAGAATTATGTTTATATATTAAACTAAATATTAATTACAATTATTGTATTCTATTTTATAATAATGTTTGTTTAATTTGAATTGGTTTGATATCATGTTTTCATTAAATTTTCTGGTTTTGTTTCAATTTCACTATTTTAATTCAGAATAATTTTCACAAAAGTAAAATTAACTCAAGATGAATAAAAAAATATCTATTTAAATAAATATATATATATATATTACATAATTCATACTTTCCATCCATGTAATTATTTATAATAATTGGCTAGGAAATTTCTCTGTAGGTGGTAAAATGACCCTTGAGGGGACATTGTCAAAAGATTGGGAAATGTGAATTTTTAAAATCATATATTTAGTAAATATGATTATTACAATAGGATAAACGATTAATATAATTTTAACATTAATATTGATAAATATTATAAGGATTGGTTTTGAATGGGGATTTGAAATGCTTAATGTTGTTATAAAAAAAATAAAAGAATCCTTATTTAAATCTTATGGAATTTGGTGTGTAGCTTCTATTGAATGACAATAAAAAAACCTTCATGTTTGGAGTTAAATTAGAATAAAAAATTGCTTTGGATCTTAATGGGATTAAGATGAAATATTTATATTTTTTTTAGGATTCAGAATGAGGGGTGAGTGGTTTTCCAAGGTGAGGGAGAAGGGTTATTTATATATGAGGATATCTGTATTTTTAGAGTAAAATATTAAATAATATAATATATAAACTAGAATACTTGTATAATTGAATTTTTCACCTAATTAATTATACAAATAAAATATAATGGGTTTTTAATACAATAAACAAATTAATAATTATAGTTAATTAATTTATTTTAATGAAAACTGGAATGAAAGAAAAACTCTATTTTAAGGGATCACTTTTGAATTTTGGTTTAAAAAAACAATTTACATTTAAAATTTATGTTTATATGGTTTTAAGCAAAAATTTATGATATTAAATATATCATATCTGATATTTTTGTTCTATAAAGGATTAGGTTATTATTATATCATTAATGGTGTAATTTATGATACAATGATATTGTGAAATGTTTATTTTTATTATTCAATCGAAAATTATTGTATTTTATAAAATTAACAAAAAAATAAATCCTAGAAAAATCTGACGTGATGATTTCCAAAATTGAATCCAGTGTATCAAAATAAATTTCAACTATATTTAGTTTTAATATTTAAAATCAAAATTATTTTTTTATAAAATAAATTAAAATATAGTTTATTTAAAATGTTCTTATATATTCATTGAGTTTTTAAATATGGGTATTTATTTATTTTTTATTAGAATAAATTTTCTTACATAAATTAATCATGATAAAAACTAATTATATCAAAAATTATTATTTTGTATTAAAATTTAAAATTCCAACGGATAAATTATTATACATAATGGGAAGGTTACTATTCTAAAAATTGCATTACTATTACAATGGTCACATTACCACATATATATACCACCTCATTAATTAAATCAATATTCAATACAATTCCTCCTAAGGTTATATATTTTTATTTTATAATATGATGACTGGTTTTCTAATATTTTTATTCATTTCTATAGTGTTGGTTATTGGGGTAATTTTTTTCAATGATTGGGGATATCTATATTTTCCCATTTTAGCTATTATATTTGATATATTTTTTCAAATGTAATGTTAGTAATGTTTATTATATTTTTTAGTTGAATAATATAATTATATTTTTTTAATTATATAATGATTTTTGGATACTCTATATTATATATGTGTATAATATAATATATTATAATAAACTTAAAACTTGTTTAAGAAATAAATATTACAAAAAAAAAATTGGGTCGTTATATCATCTGAGGTAATTTTACTTGAAAATAACTGTGTGGTAATAGACTTCATATCAATTTACCTTCATTGGGGAAAATTTTATTATTATGATCCTAATTTCAATTATATTGTTTATATATTGACCCTTTTACATGTAATATAAGGTATCCTACATAATTCATGGAATCATAAGCTTCAATTTGAACTATTTCATCAGCTGGGATTTGAAAAAAAAATACAAAGTGGTAAGGGACTTTTTCTATATTTCTCCGACGTGAGGCATATTTTATTATTGTGCACCTAATTTTATATATAAGGTGTACATGATTCCACTTTTTCATTTAATATTATAAACCTTTCATACTTCAATTTTTTATTTCCCAGTTTGTATTATTTCATCCTTGGGTACTTGAAAGGAAAATTACCATGTTGTAAGAGTAATCGTCCGAAATTTTCATCACTACGGAATATTTTGTTATGGTTCACCTATTTTAAATTAAATGATTTATATAATTATCCATTTATATATAATATATATAATCATTATAGCTTCATGGTATATTATATTTCAATTTTATTTATTTAATCCAATGTAATTTGAAATGAAAATTACCAAGTGGGATGTGATTTTTCCTCAATTTCTATTTCATTGAGACATAAATGTCATTATAAACCTATTTACATTTATGTGGTGTATATACTAACCCTATAATCGACTTAACATGAATAATAATTTATTTATAATGATTAATGTTTCAAATCATGTTTATTATTCAAGGAGTTTTGATTTATAAGTTACCAAAGCTGTAAAAATTATAGTAATATTTTACTTTCTTTTGTGATTTTTTATATTCTCTTGAAACAATCACATTACTTTAATCAATTTTTATTGGACACTAAATTTATCTTAAATAATAATATTATTTGAATAATGGATGTGATTATTAGCTAAAATATATTCCATTTTTATATAAGGCATTTTATTTAAATATTAATTAATTAATGTTGGAAATAATGATAAATATGTACTCTTAACTCAATATAGATATTTATTAAGAAGTTGTATTTATTCTTACATTAAATTAATTATTTCATATATGAGTAATTATTTCTACATGAATTAACACGTGGGGTCCAATTATATATAGAAACTCTATGAATTGACTTGTGATGACTTGGCCTTCTCTCAGCCATGAAGTAATTAAGATGACCCCATGGGCCTCCTCTAATACCTTGGTTTCCTTACTAGTACACCGTAAACTATTTTTCTCTAGGGTGTCTTATCAGAATAAGAACTTTATCAATTTATTCATTGTTTTTTTCAATCATACAATCTCTAAGAAATATACCATAAGGTCACCCCTCATGATCACAACTCCAAGCCATGAACAATAATATATTGATTTTTCATTAGGTATGATCCTTAAAAGAAAGGTTCACCTTATCAACATGGTTATTATCATTTATCCTTCTATGTCTCTATTTTCTAGGTGTGTTACACTCTCTAACCCATTAAAAAATGTCACCCTCATTATGGAACCCAATCCTTGATCCTAGATAGTACCTCTGCACTTATGACTAGGTATTAGCATTGATATCTTTTTCCACAACTCAGACTTCCACTATACATGAATCAATTAATTTTACCCCATGGGAATACATTAATACCTTTGTTTCCATTCCAACAAACCATAGGCTATCACTCACTGAGGTCACTTACCTAAATAATTAGTCTCCCCACATGATAATTAATATTATTTAATATGCTTTATCCTCATACACACACATCCCAAGAAACTTTTCAAATGGTCACCCATCCTAATCACTACACCATGCCAAAAAAAAATAACTAATGAGATATAATATGGTATCCTTTTAATTATCACTTTTCCATGGTTGTTACACCAATGACCCCATATTAGGTAACTTCATATGTTGACATATGTAAGTGGTTTTCATTGTATATTGGTTCCCATGCTAGGTAAATCGCTATCCTTAGGTAAGAAGGATTGATAATAATCATGTATCCCTAAGTATATCGATGACTGTATGATGTTGCACAAGGTAAATAATAGTGGGTCAGTATAAATAATATGTTTCGACTTATTACCTCATGAATCCTATATTTTTATACCGATACTCTAATATTGAGTAAAAAACCCATTAATGAAAACCTTGTCATGTCCTGAAAAACCATAATCCCAAATGATGATCATAGGATGGAGACAACTCATTGTCTTATCTTGATGAGTTTTTACCATTACATTCATGGAATATATTTACATATAAAATTATGAATCCAAAGGGAAATAATGATAAAATAAATATTTTATATAATATTATATAATTTATATACTTAAAATTAATTTAATAATATTTAAAAAAATAAAACATAAAGATTATATCTATCATATAAATAAATTATAGACTTCTAGAATAGCCTTTTTTTCTACACTACTTGAGGTCATGTTATATTATTAAATCATATGTGATTCCTATCACATATATATATATATATGACCATCATATAAAACACTCCCACCGATCACTTTATTGAGAAAATTCTATAAAGTAAGCAAGTTTAAATTTTTTTTATTTAGGAATCATATTTCTAAAGTTATACTCTTTAAACATAATCAAATTTAATAACATCAAAAAATGAATTATTTTGATTCCACCATCTATTTTATATATTGAACAATTTAAATGATAATCATTATCTTCCAAAGATGAATTTAGAACAAAAATTTATTTAAAATATCTTAGATAATTTTTACTAATCACATTACTTATTTTACCAAATCATAGAAAATAATTTTATAATATAGTGATATTCAATTAATTATGAAGACTAATATAACTCTTTATGTTTTTTTAATTTACCATCAATTTACTTAAAATAATTTACGATATAAAATATAGGTGATTTTTTAAAATGTACTTTTAGAATCGTTCATAAAATAGTGATTTTTACATTATTGAAAACAATATAATGCAACCCTTGACATTCGTCTTTGTGAATCCATATCTTAAACACTATAAGAAATTTTTAGTGAATAAAAAAATTTAACTTTATAATGGTATAATCTATAATTTGTAAATATTACACTTCTACATGTATATATGTACTATCATTATATATTTTATACTAAATTATTTCAAAATATATTTCTATGAACTAACACAAATTAATTTGTGTTGAGAAAATATCCCTCATGTCCTTATAATTTGAGTATTTAACAAATGTTTCATTTTTTCAATATCTTATATTATTTTCCATGTGTTGGAATATATTCTTTTGGAAAGAATAATTTAATAAAATACATCCCTAATGGGCTGTGGGAATAATATTAATTTATATTTTATAAAAAATATCGTTAAACACGTTATCCTAGATGAAACATTTATACCCTTGTGTTCATTATCAAAATATTTTACTGAATTTCATGAATCTAAAACCATGCGATTAAAATTAATCATATCATATATTTCATAAGTAAATTTTTAACTAAAAAATTCTCTCATCGTTTATGGAAAATGAGATGAAGATACAAATATTTTAATTCGATTTATCTATATTTGTCACTTTATTTGACATTAAAATATTTAATGTAGCAAATATTTTAATTTAAGAATATAAACTACAAGATCAATAATTTCTTCCTTTCATTTTATACTTCTATAAATTTATAAGTCTTATAAATATAAATTTTATATTTAATAAAATTCAAAACTAATGAATTAATTTTTTATAATAAGCATACTTAAGATGCTCATTCCATGGAGTTTCATTACCTCCTTGTGGTATATTGGATGATACAAGAAGATGAAATTTTTAATATACCCTGATAAAAACAATATGACTCACATCCATTGACTAGATTATTGAAGAAAAAATGTTGATAACTACCTTAAATTGTGATACGTTGACCCTATAAGTCTAGAGCTAGGGAATTATTTAATAACATCTTCATGGTTATAAGGAAACAAATAACCAAGGACTAATCATTTTAGCAGTCCATGAATACAAGATTACATAAATTATACCCATAATATATTGATAAATATGAAATAAATACATGATAAATAATGAAAAAAAATAAACAGCATCGTTGAAACACATTCAAAAGATTCATCTTCATAACCTAGGGAAAGAAAACATAATAATGGTGAGTTTAAATGATCAGTATCTGTAAGTAAAATGGAAAATTTTGAATAAATAGAAATAAATCAACATGTTTTTTAAAATAACTGATAATGCATGGAATTATGATAACTATATATGTCACCATCTATATAGAAAGGTAAAAAACATGGACCCATTACTTCTAAATATTTTAACTATAAATATAAACCATATATTAGTATATCAATGTAGAATCTCATAGATAAATAATAATTTTATATTAATGAGGGGGTTTCTTAATTATTGAAGGCAATGTTTTCTAGTTTCATGGAACCTTTATCATTGAAACCTTTCACAATAATGTTTAACATTTAGGGTAAAAATTCATCTATTTTTTCATAAATTTTTTCACATGAGTCTACTGATTCATTGAGGATATTTTATTAACTGGCCCTTAATTAATGTCTTATATGTCTAAACTATTCCTTATATATTGACTAATCGATTGAAGATAATTAAAATCTTACATTCTCAAAAAAAACCATATGAAAAATTCTATTTAGATTTATCATTAATTCCACAGTATATGCAAAGTAATTATAATGTTTTTAAATATTGATAAATGTAAATACCATTAAAACACCATTACTATATTTTTGGGGAAAATAATCATTAAAAAATACAAATTTTCCCATAGAACTTTAAAACATTTTATCATAATATCAATGATGGAATAACATTAAATGAACTTTATAATACCATGAGAATAAGGATATTATTTATATAATATATCGGTGGGTAGTACATACAATATATAAAAGTCAATTGGTTGATAACCAAAAATATGTATTAATGTAATGTGAATTGAGATGAAATCCATTACATTGAGTTTCCTTTTGGGAGATAATCCTTTAATCTTTTGTATAATTGTTTTAAGAGTGTTACGAACTTTTTAAAAATCCATATTAATTTTTATGAAATCATATATTCTCATATTATAATATATTATTACCCATTGGTTATCATTCTTTCCTTATTTTCACATTTTCAGGTTTTTTATATCCTCATTCCTTAAGTGAGTTTTGATTTAATATTTGTTGTTCCTGTTGTTTAGATCATGGTTTCATCATATAGAGAATATAAATATTGATTAAAATATTATGTGTATTCATTGTATTTAAATAAATAATAATCCATAAAAAATTGAGAACAAATGCAATCCAGTATTTATAGGGACAATAGGTCATATATACGCATGAACAATACTTTCGTTTCGGTATTATATTTAACAAATTAAAAGTAAATTATATATCTGTATATTAAAATTATATTATAGTTTTTATTTCATAAAGGTCAAATATGATAATTTGAACCGTCCTTTATACATTCCATTAACTGCATGAACAAATTATGTCTCCTTGAGGAGGCAATAGTCCACAATGCCAAAATTGATGTTATTATATTTAAAAAAATTGAATAGAATCATGGTATGTATTATAAAATTAATAAAAATTAATAAAAATAAAATCAAAATCATATATAACATATATAAACAATTTTTCCATCATAGTTTCTGAAAATAAAAATTGAATAGTGTCTAAGTGTATGTAAGAAAAGTATCATAACAATATCTCTGTATATTGAATGTAATAGTGTTTTTTTATAATCATGGAATAAGAAGAGTTTAGATGTGGATAATGGAAATCAAACTAAATATCTTGAGAAAATATTTTACTTCATCATTGAGTAAATCATTTTGGTTTTCACCGAAGGGTTTCCTTGGAAGAATTTTTTAAAAAATGGAGGCATATTGGATTAATATAGGTAATTTTGGTGCTTCTTTTTTTAGGTTATGGAAGATCTAGAAGGCTCAACGTGGTGTGAGGATGTTTAGGAGGAGGTGTCCTTTTATAATTGTGGTGAGGGGTACTTTTAAAAACTATGAAACTATGAAATTAATATAACTTTATATTGTATTACAAATGGATGAAAAAAGAGTTATTTTTAATATAGTATGTATAATTTTTTAAATAATATCAACCAATAAATTTTTTATAATATGTATCTACATTATTACCCTTAACTTTTGACCTTAACCCTTAGTTAAACCATTTAACTCTTACCATGCCAACATAGATTTTTACTCTTTAAGGGTTAATACATTTTCATAAAAAAAAGAAAATAACCATAAATGAGTCATGGATAACATTTGTCAACTTTATACCAATCATTTTGTTGATGATTATATTTTATTATGAATTTAATATAATTTAATAAAATATTATTTGTTTTAAAATATCACTATTGTCAATTTTGACACTAGTCATTTCTTGATGTTTTTTAAAATAACAATACACCAGATAACATCAATAAAAACTCTAAAATACCTAATATGTCTTGGTCATCTATAAAATTCTTGTATGAAATCAATTATATAAATTTATATTACTTTAATATTTTAATAACATTTGTTAGATATGTCATTTAATTCAACAATTACCACATCATTATTATAAAAGCCCTTATTTTAATTATTTCCTTCCAAAAAATTAAAAATAAATTATAATGGTAAAGATAAATGTATTAAATAAAAAATTACAATTTATAGTATAAGAGACCCTCTAAATGACCGTATATGAAAATTATAACACTTATTAAAAAAAGAGTGTGACATATTGGATTTCCCTTAGAATGACATACTATAAAAAGCATAATGTCAAAAAAGTGGTTCCAATGGGTCATAAAATTAGAACACGGATTCTCTTGGATGATTCTCACTCATAAAATGAAATTAGAATGAGTTTAGGGGTAATTTAATGGTCTTTATAATTTAATATTTACCCATAATTACCTGATTTACCCTTAACTATGGTAACTAAAATATTACGAAATTTACTATTCATTTTTACATAAATAATAGATACTTATTTAAATTTTTAGGAAACACTGATTCTGAATATTAAATCAATTTTTCATTATTAAATACATATAAGTTGATATAATTAATTTAAAATTAACCCCATTGAATGAATTAGAAAACAGGTTAATAAAGTGAAAATGAACTAATGATTATAATGTATTTATATTAATATTCATTTTAAAATTGATTCCATTGACTTAAATTGTATAAAATTATTTAAAACTAATCTAATTATTCATTAAAGAAAATGAATAATAAAATTAAACACTATAAATTTTTTAGACGAAAAAGTTGTTTTTAATTAAAATGCATTTTTTCATCATTATTCATCAAAACAAGAAACTTATCTGAAAATAAAGGAAATTTTAAAAAAAAATGTAAATTTATATATTCCTATATAAAATAATATGTTCATTTTATCAAATATAATATTTAAAAATGTTCATATTTGAATTTAAAATAGGTTCTCTGTCAAAATATGCTAAAAATGCCTTTATAAAAATATAGTTTCTTATGTATAATATCAGTTTTGTTTCTATCTTATACCTATAAAATATATTTAATTAATATGAAAAATATTTGATTGAATATATAGAATATTTAATTCATTAATATAATTCACCAATAAGAATTAATTAATTTTATTAAAATAAATTCCTTTTTGAGCATAAAATATTTTTTTATCAAAACCTTTTCATTATATTCTATTGGTTCTTATATTAATTTATAATTACTAGGAAACAAATTAATTGGACAATATAATTTTCAAAAATTAGTTAATAAAATTCATAATCATCAATATAACATTTAAGTTTTGTCTTATTATATTAAATTACAATATTTTAATAATATATTTTTGTTTGGTAAAACTTATCTTTGTATGTTAGGAATTACAACTCATTATTGTGTGTTGTGTAAGACTAACATGGTGTTTCAAATAAAACAATATTTCAACAAAATTAAATTTATTCAAAAGTGAAAATATATTAAATTATTTGGTTGTTAATTCTCCCAATATTAATTAAACCTCATCTTCCCAATTTAAACATGATCTCAGTTGCCTAGTGATTGATATCAGAAAATAAACAGTTGTTCAAAAACCCACATCATAAATAGGGTTAATTATATGTCTATATCCATAAACAATACATAATGTTGACTTAAGTCAATAATTTGACTTTATTTCCCATCGAGGATCTTTTCAGCTTCAAATATTTTGAAAATTATTTCATAATTAATACATAAAAACCTGAATATTATTAGTTGACACTTCTACTCACTATTTGTTTTCTTAAACAAAAATTCTTTAAAAAGACACAAGACATTGTTTCTTGTTTTAACATAATAACTTTTCCATGATTCTATCCTTGATTCAATAATTCTTTATTTCCCTTGAAAAACATTCCAAAACATGGGATGAGTATAATAATCATAGCAAGGGATACATAATAAATAAAAGATGTTAATTATTCAAAAATATGTAAACCATGAAAACATTATCATAAGGTAAATATTTTATCCTTTGAAATATAGAAAGAACACATCACTAAATAAAATCTCATTGCTTAACCTTTTTGTAACAAAAATAATACCATAAATCTTATAGAAATTAATGTAAAATATATAAAGATAACTTGGGAAATAAACATAATTAAATGAAATAATAATATGATCGACTACCACACATATCACTAAATGGAATAGTCATATGGCTGACTTCCATACCTAATACATTAGAGGTTATAACGTTACCACCCATCCATTTTTTATCACGAAACCACCAAAAAATTGGTTTATCAAGTGACCACCAGTATTGGTTTGCCATGCAACTACTTGTCAAATGTCCATGTACCATTATATTATCATAACACATAAAATATTTCAAATGTTAAAATTTCACTATTAAAATTTTATTTCCAATCACAAGAAATCATTTCAAGATATTTAAATATTTAATCCATTTCAAAAAACATTTTCAAAACCAAAACACTGAAAAAGGGAATAAATTATTTCATTTCTTTTTTTAACAAAAATAATGCATATAGAGGAATCCAAATATTAAATAATGGTTACGGCGATAGAGGAGTCGTTGTGACCACATTGCTTAGAAAAATTAATTCTTGTCATTTAGTAAAATGATTATTTTAAAATAATCCCTTTTAATGTAATTAAAAGTTAAAGGGGTTTATTATATGCCATATAAAACTAGGTCGTATAACATCAAAATATGCCTCAATAAAAAGAGATTGAGAAGAAGTCACTTACCTTGAGTCTAACTTGTCTCGTTCATTATTTATATTCCTGAATAATAAAATTACGTTAATTTTTAATTGATTCAAAACCTTTTTCACGTTTATTATTCATTTTTTTATCCCTTGTTACCATTTTATAAAAATTACATATTTATTTAAGTTAATTTCGGCCATTTTGTCGATATTTGGTACTTGAGTCAAAAATAAACTTTTTTGATTTAAATTATCCTTATATTCAAAAGTAAATCATTTTCATAATGATATTAATTATTTAAATATCATATATATCCAGTATATATGTATTTATAATAGACCATAACATTTGGATATAATAAATGAAGTGCACCATTCATGGAGACGGTAGGTCGTACATAGCATGAACACTACATTGATTTCTTTATCATATTAGAAGAATAATAATAAAAGGATATAAATCTATATTATAATACCAATATTATATTTATTTCATGTATGTATCATAGGTTTAATAAAGATATCCTTTATATGTTCCATGTATATCATGAACGAGTCGTATCATGTTAAGGGGTCGGTAGTCCACACTTCCTCAAATGAAATTATCATATTTATGCATCATGAAAAATAAAAATATATGTTACAAATAAAAATTACAGAAGAATAGAGACAATATAAATATAATATATATAATATATAATTATAGTTTCATCATAATATAAACAATGAGATGTGGTGGGGAAAATTTAACAATCATCAATTTGTTAGACAATAGTTCTTTATAAACAGATATAGTGTGTTCATATCCATTAGATAGAGGTGTAACACCCCGAGATTTTATGATAAAATATACTTTTTAATTTCATTAATGTCTTGTGTTGTACGCTACACCAAAATGAGCTTTCACAACACACATCCTTGACTTTCCTTTCATTACACGCAATCGCGACCTTCCTTGATAGCGTGTGTAGTACGCAATACCGAGTTTCACTAAACAACGATATGCTATTAAAATATTACTAAAACTAGCCGTTATGAATAGTAATAACCACTTTGTGAAATTTTGTAAATTTTATTTTTCAAAATGGATTTCATTTTTGGATTCGGAATATTGAAATTATCTTAGGGGGAAATTTTGGTAATTTTCGGATAACTTTCATATTTTGATGAATAGTGGAAATTACAACAGTTTAATTAAAAACATCTTTTTCAATCGAAATATTTAATAGTGATAAATTATTAGTTTGAGTGGTTTTAAATTATATTTAGAATATATTTTTACAATTTAATACAATTTCGGTCATTGGATGTAATTTCACATTTAAACCAGTTATAAAGAAGTGTCAATCTTTTGATAGTTATTATTTTTTAAAAACACGCCTTTTGTTTTGACGACGGAAATTAATTTTTAAATTAATTAATGCAACTAATATGTTTTTAATTTGGTAAAATAGAAATAATTTTTTAGTTCATAATATCAAATATAGTTTAGGCCTAATTTTTGGTATTTTTCTGAAAACTTTCATTTTTTGATGAATAGTGAAACCACTAAGTGGTAGTTACAAAACTGAATTTTTCATAAAACATAATTTTACCGCTTCTGTGAGTGGAATTTCGAAAATCCGAGAGACACGGTTAATATCAAGGACTAAAAAGTGGTTCAATGAGATGAAAATAATTTTTGGTGAATAGTAACTTTTTACTTTTTTTACCACGGTAAAAAGTAAATAGGGTAATTAGGGTAAAGATGATATTATTATTACCCTAACACATGTCCTAATTCTATTGGATAAGTGTAATTCGACCAAAAACAAACTTAGGAAGAAAATATGACCATTTAGCCCCACTTGGATTAGATTAGGACATTTATTATTAATTTATTTAAAGAAGGGTTAAAATAGTTAAAATCAAAGTTTAATAAGTAAATAATTTTTAATATGGGGATATACATAAGATAAATTCGACTATAAATAATCATTAGAAAGGTAAAGAGATTTCATACATAATGATATTTTATTTATAATTTTTAGACTTTAAATAAATTAATTTATTTATGACACAACAATGATGCAGTAATTACCCTTTTAAGGAAATGTTAACATAATTGATGTTATAAATGCTCAAATAAATGTAATTTGAGACTTTTTATGAAATCCACTAATTTTATAGGTTACTATGATATATTAGTGTTGATTTAATTAACTTGTTTCGAACATATAATTCTTTTATTATTTTAACAAAAATCAATTACTAAATAGTGTCAAAATTGACATAAAATAGTTTGTAAAACAAATATTATATTATTAATTGTTATTTTATTCCTAAAAATCTATGGTTCGGAAAAATGACTTAGATAAGGATATATATATTAGTAATAATCAACTTGGGGTTCGTTTGGAATGTTATAGTAAGTGTATTAACCATATAGTTTAAGAAAAAAAAGATACTATAAAAGTTGAATTATTTAACTTAGAGTTAAATATAATTGATAAGGTTAAAATAATAACCTAAACTTGTCTAAATCCTATTGGTTGATAGGATTTCGACCCATCCCCACTTTATATTCGAATTAAGACCCTTTTGAACCATTATAAACCGATTTTGACTTTAATATAAAATAATATTTTGTGTTATTCCTAAGGTTCCCCTCTCCTCCCTTATAAAAGGGCACCTCCTCCCTCTCTTCCTCACACAACTTTGTGCCTTCATGCTCGGCCAACCCCTGCCAAATTCCCTTCTCCACTTCCCTAGAAACATCCTAGAGGTTCTGTTCTTCCTCAAAAACCAATTCTAGTGCCCTAAGAGGAGGTATCAAAGAGGCGCTTCAAAGAAGAGGAGGTTCGGATATGTACAAAGCATATCAGACATAAGGTAAGGGAAATATCCCAATCTCATTTTTATCCGAGATTGTTTCTACATTGGTATTTAATGGGGTGTATTTTATCATCCACATCCATGTTTCCTCAATATGTAATATTTATATCCTTATAAACTAGTTTATATCCAATTTTACCCTTTCGTGAGTTTTTAGTAAAAGATATGAAAGGAATCTTTTGTCATTTTTCGTATGAGGTACTTTTTGACTTTTTCGACAATAGTACGAAGAATGTTTTTTTTAACTGGTACGAAACGAACGGATTTTTACAGTTTTATAAAGCCTTATTTTCATGAAGCATCCTCCAAATGATTTCATGACTATTTTCAATAAAATCTCTTTCTTTTAAAATTGCATGATGTTTTGTGAAAAGAAATTGATTTTGAAAAAGAAAGGATATTTTCCTCAAGAATTCAATTCAAGTGTTTTATCAAAATTCTGTTCCATCTAAGATAATAAAGGGTTCTATTTCTATCCATATTTTTACATTGATTTGACTATGTTGTGATGGAATTATGTTTATGAATTCCTTTATCTTATATGAATGGTTTTATGATGTCATGTTGTTTAAGAATCCCATTTTTATTACATGGGTTATGCAATGATGTATGATTTTTGATTTTTTGGCACACATAAGAATGGTATCATTATGAGATGGGTGGGACATATATCTCCCTCCAATGCATTGGGTAAAGATTTTATATCTCATGAGATAGACATGGCTGGAATGGTAGGTTATACCGGTTCAGTGAAACAGGACTGAAACGAGGGTGACTCGGTTCAGAAAGGGACTTCATCCACTAAGATAGTCTTGGCAATGCGTCTTGACTAACAAGAAATGATTCTCGATGATTATGTGTGAATGCCACAATGTTTCATGTTTTAAGTTATGATTATTGTGATTACATTTCACTGCCATGATTTATTCCATGTTATGAAATTATGATCTCTTTTGCAGGATAAGATTTACAAAATGCTAGGTTCTTATGAATATGATGTTATTGATATTTCTTTTGTTTACCCTTATTGAGCATTTGAGCTCACCCTTTTATGTTTTATTTTCCCCAGGATATAAAGAAAGGTTTCAGGTAAAAAAAAAGAATGATTTTTATGGAAGATATTGAAGATCTTTCACCACGATTAGATGATTATATTCCGAGTTTCCAAAGACACTAAACTATTACGGTCCTTGTGTGTGTGTTTTTTTATGTACTAATTATTCCGCAAAAGTAATGTTATGTCCATGTACGTTAGGCTTCGGGTTTCGACAGTTGGTATCAGAGGAAAGGTTTAGTCAACCTTAGGAAACTAGGATGCGAAAACGTTAGTGAGATCCCTAGAGATATTTCTAAGGTCTGTATAGGGATATCCCTAAGGTTAAGTATACGTATAGGTTATAGTACTAGAATTACGCTAACGATCATATAATTAAACCTAAGATGTTAGATATTGAATGTACTCCCCCTTTATTATGTTGTTTTCCCTAGCATGATTTTTGCCTCTCACACTATTATTTTTGGGTTTTAGACGATGGCTAGAACCCGAAGGAACCGTGTTGATCAATGCAATGGACAATGCAATGATTGTCCTCCTGAACAAACAAATGTTATGGGAGATGGAGTGCAAAATCTTATTACTATACTTACACAAGCTATGAATCATTCTGGACTTCCAAATGAGCAGAGAAGGGAACAATATTCTATTGAGTCCTTCATGAGGCAATGTCCACCTTCTTTCAGTGGGTCTTCTGATCCACTTGTTGCTGAACAATGGATCAGTACCACTGAAATGTTAGTTTCAGTTCTTCAATGTTTTGAACATGATAAAGTCATCTTAGCACTGTATCATTGGGAAGGTGATGCTGATCAATGGTGGAATCTTATTAAGAATACGAGGCAAAGGGATGAAATTGAGTCCATGGAATGGGACGAGTTCAAGAACTTATTTTTCAGTAAGTAATTCCCCCGTATTCTTCAAACAAAGATAGAGAAGGAGTTTCTTGAACTAAAGAAAAAGGATGATGAATCTGTTGGTATATACAAAGCGAATTTTACAAGACTTGCAAGGTATACATCTGGCATTATCATCCAACCTAAAAGTAAAGTTGATTGATTTTTCAGTGGCTTAAAACCAAGTCTTCGAAGGGCATTAACTATAAGAGACTTCAGTAGCTATGAAGAAATTGTGCATTGTCCTATCAAGGTAGAAATGGAAGTTGGTGTTACATATCCATCTCATGGTTTTGACAAGAAACGAAAGATGGAGTTCAAGGAGAAATCTCAAAATAATGGTGAAATGAAGATGAATGTTTCCTTATGCTCAAAGTGTGGAAAGAAGTATGGTGGAGATTGTCTTAAAGGGACTAGAAAATGTTTTAAGTGTAGAAAAGAACGTCATCGAGCAGCTGAGTGTCGAGGTAATGGAAAAAGGGTTTCTAATGATGTGAATAAAGCAAACACTGCACAGAACACACCACAAACACTTCAATGATTCAAGTGCAAGGAAATGGGGAATTATGCTAATAAATTCCCTAATCCAAGGGTTAGTGATGATCAACATGAGAAACCACTTAAGGCAAAGGACAAAGGGAAGTCACATGCGATCACTATTGGCGATGTTGAATATGAAAACGATGTGGTGGGATGATTAAGTGTTTATGTAATGGTATTCCAAAATAATATTGTATATAATATCGTGGAATATTGGAATATTTATGTTTTGGTCTATTGTGGTTTTCAATAATTTTATGGTACCGGTAACCATGACAAGTGATTGAGACATTTTTGGTAAACAGATGATATGAGCATAATGAAGGGATAAGAAGACAATGAGATGTTTGATTGTATTCATGAGCTCATGATTGATATAAGGACTAAGTGATATCATGGTTTGAGTATATAGAATTTTGAGGATTTTGGTATGTGGAAAATGTTAACTTTTAACTGAATTCATGTTTTCACTAAGGTTCAATGGGTATTCATTCTTCAATAGAATACATGATTAAGGTATTCACATGTTTGTAATTTGACCAACACGATATATCTTATGATATATGGGGGATAAATGATGGAATTCAGGTGATTGTTCTATGAAATTTCAAGTAATCATTTTCTTTATAATATGAGCTTGGACCGAAGTATTTTAGATAAGCCTAAAGATTAGAATGGATTATGTTGGACATAAGTTAGTATTGTTTAAGGATAGAAGTTTTTTCGATATTATTGATGGGATGTTATAGTAATATAGTTTTAGAAAAAGGACAACCTGCAGGACGGGTGACATCCAATCGCGTCGGAAAAGGCTGTGGGAATCGAACCCACAACCGAAGTGCGACTGGCCTTTATCGCCTACCACTGGTCTACATGAAGTCCCTGTTTAGTAGAAACTAGTTTTATTATATTAACCAGTATGATATATGAAGTATAAGTCCATTTTAGGAACCATATATGATTAATCTCACTATAGAATGACTTATGTATATTTAATAACTTTTTGTTTGAGACAGATGGAATGACCTGTCATTCTATCACATGATCTGCTAACACTTCACGAATAACAAATTCAACTTCATTTATTTAAGAGATGAAGTGGAAATTGTTCAAGGAATGAACAACAGAGAGATTGTACCAAAATAAAGTAATTTTTTATTCTAATTCAAATTCTTCAACTTTAGGGAAATGATCTTGAAAACCAAAAATGTTATCCTAGTGATCTTATATCTGATTAATCAGATGGTACCTTAGATCGTCACAAATTTATGGATTTGTGATTTTTGGCTTTTCCATAGCCATGTTCTCTACCACTCTCCATCAGAACATGATGGTTAGATTTTTCTTCCATATCCATATTTTCACCGCTGTGGAAACCCAATGATTAGTTTATATGGGTAATCGTTACATTTCATACTTTATTTTTTAAAGCCATGTTTTGATATTCCTTTTTACGATGTGGGTTTCTATCAAAAAAACTTTCGAATAGTAAACTATTTATAACCCCGATGAATTTCGAGGGCGAAATTCATTTTAAGGGGGGTAGAATGTAACACCCCGATATTTTATGATAAAATATTATTTTTAATTTCATTAATGTTTTGTGTTGTACGCTACACCAAAATGAGCTTTCACAACACACATCCTTGACTTGCCTTTCATTACATGCAATCGCGACCTTCCTTGATATCGTGTGTAGTACGCAATACCGAGTTTCACTAAACAACGATATGCTATTAAAATATAATTAAAACTAGCCGTTATGAATAGTAATAACCACTTTTTGAAATTTTATAAATTTTATTTTTCAAAATGGATTTCATTTTTGAATTCGGAATATCGAAATTAGCTTAGGGTGAAATTTTGGTAATTTTCGGATAACTTTCATATTTTGATGAATAGTGGAAATTACTAAATTTTAATTAAAAACAACTTTTTCAATTGAAACAATTAATAGTGATAAATTATTAGTTTGAGTGGTTTTAAAGTATATTTAGAATATATTTTTATAATTTAATACAATGTTGGTCATTGGATATAATTTCACATTTAAACCAGTTATAAACAAGTGTCAATCTTTTGATAGTTATTATCTCTTAAAAGCACGCCTTTTGTTTTGACGACGACAATTAAATTTTAAATTAATTAATGCAACTAATATGTTTTGAATTTGGTAAAATAGAAATAATTTTTGAGTTCATAATATCAAATATAGCTTAGGCCTAATTTTTGGTATTTTTCTGAAAACATTCAATTTTTTATGAATAGTGAAACCACTAAGTGGTAGTTAAAAAAACTGAATTCTTCATAAAACTTAATTTTACCGCTTCTGTGAGTGGAATTTTGAAAATCCGAGAGACACGGTTAATATCAAGGACTAAAAAGTGGTTCAATGAGATGAATATAATTTTTGGTGGATAGTAACTTTTTACTTTTTTTCCACGGTAAAAATTAAATAGGGTAATTAAGGGTAAAGATTATATTATTATTACCCTAACACATGTCCTAATTCTATTGGATAAGTGTAATTCAACCAAAAACAAACTTAGGAATAAAATATCACAATTTAGCCCCACATGGATTAGATTAGGACATTTATTATTAATTTATTTAAAGAAGGGTTAAAATAGTTAAAATCAAAGTATAATAAGTAAATAATTTTTAATATGGGGTTATAAATAAGATAAATTCGACTATAAATATTCATTAGAAAGATAAAGAGATTTCCTACATAATTATATTTTATTTATAATTTTTATACTTTAAATAAATTAATTTATTTATGACACAACAATGATGCAGTAATTACCCATTTTAGGAAATTTTAACATAATTGATGTTATAAATGCTCAAATAAATGTAATTTGAGACTTTTTATGAATTCCACTAATTTTATAGGTTACTATGATATATTAGTTTTTATTTAATAAACTTGGTTCGAACATATAATTATGTTATTATTTTCACAAAAATCAATTACTAAATAGTGTCAAAATTGACATAAAATAGTTTTTAAAACAAATATTATCATATTAATTGTTATTTTATTCCTAAAAATCTATGGTTTGGCCAAATTACTTAGATAAGGATATATATATTAATAATAAACAACTTGGGGTTCGTTTGGCATGTTATAGTAAGTTTATTAACCATATATTTTAAGAAAAAAAAAGTTACGGTAAAAGTTAAATTATTTAACATAGAGTTAAATCTAATTGATAAGGTTAAAATAATAACCTAAACTTGTCTAAATCCTATTGGTTGATATGATTTCGACCATACCCACTTTACCTTCGAATTAAGACCCTTTGGAACCATTATAAACCGATTTTGACTTTAATATAAAATAATATTTTGAGATATTCCTAAGGTGCCCATCTCCTCCCTTATAAAAGGGCACCTCCTCCCTCTCTTCCTCACACAACTTTGAGCCTTCAAGCTCGGCCAACCCCTGAAAAATTATCTTCTCCACTTCCCTAGAAACATCTTAGAGGTTCTGGTCTTCCTCAAAGACCAATTCTAGTGCCCTAAGAGGAGGTCTCAAAGAGGCGCTTCAAAGAAGAGGAGGTTCAGATACGTACAAAGCATATCGGACATAAGGTAAGGGAAATATCACAATCTCATTTTTATCCGAGATTGTTTATACATTGGTATTTACTGGGGTGTATTTTATCATCCACATCCATGTTTCGTCAATATGTAATATTTATATCTTTATAAAATAGTTTATATCCAATTTTACCATTTGGTGAGTTTTTAGTAAAAGATATGAAAGGAATCTTTTGTCGTTTTTCGTACGAGGTACTTTTTGAGTTTTTCGACAAAAGTACGAAGAATGTTTTTTTTAACTTGTACGGCACGAACGAATTTTTACGGTTTTATAAAGACTTATTTTCATGAAGCTTCCTCCAAAATATTTCATGACTATTTTCAATAAAATCTATTTCTTTTAAAATTTCATGATGTTTTGTGAAAAGAAATTGATTTTAAAGAAGAAAGGATATTTTCCTCAAGATTTAAATTCATGTGTTTTATCAAAATTATTTTCCATCTAAGATAATAAAGGGTTCTGTTTCTATCCATATTTTTACATTTATTTGACTATGTTGTGATGGAATTATGTTTATGAATTCGTTAATCTTATATGAATGGTTTTATGATGTCATGTTGTTTAAGAATCCCATTTTTATTACATGGGTTATGCAATGGTGTATGATTTATGCTTTTGTGGCACACATATGAATGGTATCATTATGAAATGGGTGGGACCTATATCTCTCTCCAATGCATTGGGTAAAGATTTTATATCTCAGGAGATGGACATGGCTGGAATGGTAGGTTATACCGGTTCAGTGAAACAGGACTGAAACGAGGGTGACTCGGTTCAGAAAGGGACTTCGTCCACTAATATAGTCTTGGCAATGAGTCTTGACTAACAAGAAATGATTCTCTATGATTATGTGTGAATTCCACAAAGTTTCATGTTTTATGTTATGATTATTGTGATTACATTTCACTGCCATGATTTATTACATGTTATGAAATTATGATCTCTTTTCCAGGTTAAGATTTCCAAAATGTTATGTTCTTATGAATATGATGTGATTGATATTTCTTCTGTTTACCCTTACTGAGCATTTGAGCTCACCCTTTTATGTTTTCTTTTCCCCAGGATATAAAGAAAGGTTTTAGGTAAAAAAAGGAAGATCTTTATGGGAGATATTGAAGATCTTTCACCACGATTAGAAGATTATATTCCGAGTTTCCAAAGACACTAAACTATTACGGTCCTTGTGTGTGTGTTTTTGTTATGTACTAAGTATTCCACAAAAGTAATGTAATGTCCATGTACGTCAGGCTTCGGGTCTCTACAAGAGGTGTGTGTAAGTGTAGTTAAAATATATCACATAACAACATACTAGAATCTTTAGGATAATGGTTTTATATTTAATCAAATAATAAGAAGAAAATAGTGATTGTAGAAGGAAAGTAATGGAAAGTAACATGAGAGAAAATGTTACCTCTAAATCGGGTAACTTCTTTTTATTTGATCCAAAAGGATTTCTTGAACTTCTATATGCCTATAGTAAGTCATATATGAGGAATTTAGGGATTTTTGGAGCTTATTTGATAAAAATTTGGATGATTTAAGGGGTTTTAGATGTGTGGGGATGTGGGAAGAGGTGGTGTCCTTTTATAAGAGGGATGAGAGACACTTTAGGAATGTCTTGAAATATTAATTTATTATAAATTTTATTTCAATTAAAAATGGTCCAAAACACATTTAATTCAAAGTAAAGATTATTTTAGTTCAAATACAAATAATCCAATTACTATTAGATAGGTTTTGAATTTTTTTTATCTTTATCCTTTTTTTCATCTATATTTTACCCTTTGTAATCTTATTGTGATATGATTTTATTTACAAGTTGTGTGTTAATGTAATTTCCATATCATGTCAAACGACCCACTATAAGCTATTTACCAAATATTTGGACTTATATTAAAAATTTTTGTGAACCTTATATTTTTAGGAGTTTAATATCATTTAAAAAAATATTTTATATTTTATGTTATGTATAGTGTCAATTTATACACTATTTATACATTACTTTTTTACAAATTCATAACAACCTGATTCATTCCAAAAAAAATTTAAATAAATCCTAACATGTCATATTAACCAATAAAATTTTTGGAAGACATAAATTATGTCATATAATATTTATTTTAAAATTTATAATATCATTTATTTTAATTCATTATTAATGAAGCAATGACTGCATCATCACTATGTCATAATTAAATTTATTTATTGAATGTATCAAAATTGTAAATAAAATAACATGCTATATTAAGTATTTTTATATTTCTAATTACTATTTATAGTCAAATATATCACTTATATAACCCCATATAAAAAAATTGTATTAAAAGATACATGTTTTTGTTATATTTCCCTTTTATTTAAATTGAATATTATGAAATGCCATTTTTACACCAAAATGTCTCCAAAATGCCAAAATCATGGCCTGAGGATTCTCATTGTTGGAAATATATCATATAATAGGATTATGACACATTTTAGGGTAGTTTTTATTATTATAAAATTATTTTTTTGAACATATTTACCTGATTTAACCTTCAACCATGGTAAATAAAAAATTAATTTATGAAGTTACTATTCATAATGTCCAAATATAAAAGGTACCTATTTAAAAATGTTGAACATTTTTATTCCAAAAAATTGAATCAATTTTTCAAAATTCAAAACAAAAAAATTGTAGTAATATATTTAAAATTATTTCTAATTGTTATACCATTAAAGCATGTTTTTAATAAGTAAATACTACCATAATAATGACATGTTCTTATGTCTAATTAAAATGTTAATTTACTTACAATGACTAAAATTGGATTAAATAAAAATATAAGTTAAATTTATACTTTTAAACCATTAAATAATATTATTTAACCATATAAATTATATCGATGTAAAAATAATTGTTTTCAAATAAAATTGAACATATTTTTACTATTCATCAAAACATGATAGTTAATAGAAAAATATCATAAATTCATCAGAAAAAATTTTGTGTTCCAAATTCTAATGAATAATTATATTTTTTCATATATATCATATTAGGTTGTCAAAAATTAAATTTATGAATGATTCTCTATCAAAAGAAAGTGATACTGTATTTTTAGAAAAATACTTCTTTTATCCAAAAAAATTGAATTTGTTCTTATATCATATTTAAAAAATATATATTGTGAATTTAAAACATTATATTGATTATATAACATATAATTTTCATTAAATAAAAATCTATAAAGAGTTAAATGATTTTATAAATACAATTATTTTATTTTAAATAGGTTTTTATAAAAACACATCCCTTATATTCAATTGGTTTTTATTTCCATTTATAATAAATTTGGTATCCAATGAATCATTATTTACACACATTTAAACCATATTTAAAAATTCAGTTTATACTATTCATTCCCACCATTCACATAGCTAGGTGTTAACTACCATTTAAAATACTAATAACATTATTGAATTACTTTTCTGTATAACTCAATGTTGTGTGCAACGTAATATTTCGTAAAAACTCATTATTGCATGTTGAGTATGATATCATAAAAATCACCCTCTATTACATAGAATTAATAATTTATTTTAAAATATTAATGTTAATTACAAATTATTATTATATAAATACCTGGGTCGTTATATCATTCCCCCTTTTTAAAATTGTGTTCTCACAATTTTAAAATTGGTCTTAGAAACATCATTGAAAATCCCACATTGAAAAAATAGTAAATAAAACGATCACTTTAAATGAGATAAATATAAGTACAAAGGTCACCCTCAATAACACATACTAGTATTTAATGTTGGAAAATATATATATGGAAGAAAAAATAACCATCTTGTTATGATGTAGAGTGATGGAAAACATGATCAACATTAAGATAACAAACAAAAATGCACAAACTCTTGATCATTTAAACGATATTTGATTTCTCTATAGGAAAAGTAAATAGAAAACATTTCTTTTAGGTAATTTTTATTAACATGAGGAATTCATTTACTAATTAGAATTTGAACATCAGGAAATATACTTACTTTTCAAGTATAGTTTCATCCATTAATAAATATCCCCAAAAAATAATATTTTCCCCAAATGATGATTATTAATGATGACTTGGTCACAATAAAAGTTCTAGAATAAAATTATAGAGAATCTCATAATCCAAAAAGATGAACCATATATTTCTATTGTATTTAGACCTCAAAAAACCAAAATGTATAGTATAAGATCGGATAATCCCTCAAAAAAGAATAATTATTTATAAAAATAAATACTACTCTTAATCTCCAAATAAAACCCAATGTTCAAAAAATACCATTCAACAAATAATTATCTATATTATTTCTCAAATATAATCATTCAAACTAAACTTGAAATCCAAAATTTAAAAGGATTTGATCACATAGTCTTCCATGAAAAATCTTAACATTTATCTCCAAATACCATTGACTACTCTTAATGTCTTGTACTTAAAAGAAATTAAAAAAATTCATATATTCTTCATGATAGGATAATCATTTTCAAAAATAATCCAAATCTCCATTTTTCCACAATTAAAATGTAGATTCATCCATAATAAAATTCAACAATTACTATAATAACAAAATCCTATAGTATTCTATTTTCCTTAGGAATATGGTGTTCCCAAAAGAGAGAACATCTTCCCAAATAACATTTATCACTTAATCACCATATTTTCCCCATACTATGGGTATCAATTTGATAAAGCATAATTTCCCAAAATCAACTTATTTTTTATACATAAAATCAGTTAACCAAATAGAATAAGTCATACTAACCAGGGGCTTCATGTAGGCCAGTGGTAGGCGATACAACCTTGTCACCCTTTGGTTGTGGGTTCGATTCCGATGGTCTTTCCGGACACAATGGGTGGTCACCCTTACAATGGGATTTCATTTTCTTAAAAATATATAAATCATACAACTTTATCAAAATGATTTTAAATCATCAAAAATAACCATAACATATTTTAACCTCAAAGATTAAATTATACTTCGCATTTTTGCATCCCAAACATTAATAACCCATAATTTCCTCAAATTCAAGTATCATATATTCCATAATGGTTGTTTATAAATATATCCAAAAAAATATAATTCTTCCTCAATTAACATTTTTATATAACAAACATAAGGGCTAAAAAGAGTAAAATTATTCCAATGTAATCCAATCATTAATACATTTAAACATATCATTATTCATAGGTCCAACATGACTCATCAATTTATAAAATATGGGCATCATAATCATAGAACATTATTCTTGGTCCATTATTATAGTTTTCCATCTTATTATTTTATACTTTTTTCCTACAAATGGTATTACGCATAATAACGAAATATTTCAATAATTTCAAAACATGATCTAAGAAATTATTCATACCTTTCATAGGTCATTTTTAGTTTCCTCATATTCTATTGGAATGGAATTAGGTATTTGTAAATATATATTTGTTTAGTATTGATGATCCCATTTCTGAGCTTCTTCTTATGACATATATTTTTGTAATGACCATGAACACCAAATTTCAAACATTCAATTGATCACTCTAAAAAAACATCTTTCCCTCACTACTATAAAAACATGCAAGGGAAGCACCACCTCTTATCAGCGCTAATACAAAAATCACTGAAAAATGAACCCTTTATTAGCACTAAAATTTTAGCGCTGATAAAGTCATTATTTATCATCCCCATTCTCGCGCTGATCAAGAGATTATTTATCAACACTAGAAAAGAACTGATAAAGAATCCCTTTATCAGCACTTTTTTCTAAGTGCTTATAAAGTGTACAATTTATAAGCGCTAAAAAATCACTGATAATGAATGCCTTTATAAGCGCTAAAAATTATCTGATTAAGGGTTCCTATGTCAGTGCTAAAAAATCCCTAATAATGGTTTCCTTTGTCATCATTAAAATTTTAGCACTGATAAAAGAACCCATTATCAGTACTTTTTTAGCATTGATAATACCATAGTCCCAAATTTTATAAAATCTGATGCATAGTATCCTTTGTTTATCATGCACTCAAGTCCCCACAGTGGTGTAGCCCTATGAAAACTCCCCTCTCCCATGATCTTCCCTTTGTCGGAGCTCCGCTGTTATCCCTACTCTTTGTCCTCCCCCCTCAATCCCCTTCCACGGACCCTCCTCCCTGCAAAACCTATATCCTCCAATCCACTAGACTCCCTGAAAACCCTACTCCTCTATTTCTCAATAGTGGATGCTCCTCCCGTGCACTTCCCCCATGTAGTCACGCCTTCTCCTCCCGACGTAGCACAGAAGGCTCCCTGACCACTCGACACTTCTTCTCTCCCTCTATCGCGGGTGCGATCTACTCTAAGTAAGTCTCCCACTTCTCCATTTAGATTTATTTTTGTTGGATGGGTTTTGTGAGAGTAGTTTTCATTAGGGTGATTTTTGGATTCGTCCCCATGATCCCCACCCTTGGAATAGATTCTAACTAACATAGAGTTCTAACAATCTATGTCATGAAATCACACACGTAGTGGATTCTTTTACATGGTTAGAAGTTGATTTTACCTAAACTATGACATTTTTATGATTCCCCATGGGTCCTTATGATGTCTGGAACTAGAATTTATTTTTCACCAAGTGTCATATGTATGAGGGTTTGATATTATCATTTAACCTCAAGATTAATCTTATTATACATGAATATTTTATTAATGTTTAGTGTTTTTCCTCATCTTTCTGGTGGGTGTATCTATATTCGGAAAAGTGGTATTTTTGTAAATCCCTTCATGAAAAAGAATATTTTTTATAGTACCCACCACATTATTAATTGGTTTCACTTTGTGGGTGTCATGATGTACTAGTGATTGTGTTTATGAGGAAGGATATATTTATGATTATGTTTATGGGGAAGATTCTACTTTGGGATGGGCCTCATGGAGGTTGTTATATAGGGAAGCTAGAGTGATGGAGATGTAGATAAAATTTAGTAGGAATCATCTATGAGACTTGGACTTGGCTTTGGATTGGGCGGGATCCCTGTCATAGTGTTTTCTTCAGTTTTCTTCCTCCTCGGTTGTAGCTCTCAAGACATTTTCCATATACATAGTGTCAGTTCTTAGTTTTATATCATTTATGTAGGTTGTGTTTTATAGTTACAAAAAATTGTGTGACACCATTTATGAAAAATGATTTTGTATAAGTGTTTATAGGTTACATAGTTTATGTTTTACAACAATTATTGAAATGTTCTCACAACTGATCACAATTGATTGTGTATAAGGCTATTTTTTACTGTACAAGGTGTTCTTCTATAAAAAACAAATTTATAGTTGTTTAATGATCTTATCAATTATAATAATTAGTTTTTTATAAGTTTTTCCAGCTTGGTTGTTGGAAAGTTGATAATATTGCACATTTTTATGTAGTTTTCTTATGGAATTTAAGCATCTACTTTAGGCTTAGATAGTGGTATGAACATGTGAGCATATGTATTTGGGTGGTTAATTCATTTTATGTTTTTGGGATGTTTCTTGACTTCGATCAATGGTAAATTCCACACATATTTCTTTTATGTCATGGAAAATTTAATGGTGGTGTGAACATAGTTAACCTTTATGAAAAGTTGTTCCTAGGTGATTTTCTATAAGGTTTTTTCATGAAAATGGGGAGACACCATGTATTTCATTGGGTAGATAGTGATTCTTCCATGATACTTATTATGTGTATCATGATTGTTATTTTGAATAGAGACTGCTCTAGTAAAGAACTAACCTTGGTTTTTTTGGCCAAGTGATTTTGTTTAATATGACTACATTATAGAGAAAAAATTTACGTGATGGGGGATGAATTTATTATCATGAGATTGTAAATGTCTTTCACTTGGTTGGATTGTATTTCTGCTCTTTTTATTAAATCCATTAATTTATGTTGATTAATTAATAGACCGACCTCTAGTGGTTTGGGGGAATTCAACATGTAATACTAATCTTTGGATCGATATATTAGTGTTCTATGATTATTCCTATGGTTTGAGTTGATATCATAATCTTCTAAGGTAGTGATCTTTTGGGATGTTGGGTTAGCAGCACCCACCCACATTAGTTATGTGATGCAAGTCTTATCTCAGGAGGTATTGTCATTCATAGGTACCTCAAGGATGTCTCATTACTCCAAGAAATTTAATATGATTATGATGGGTATAGACATATCAAATTTCATTTTCTTAAGATTGATACTACATTCAGAGAGGCAGTCAATGAATAGCCTAGGTAGAGGAAGGAACTGGAGAAAAAAGGTCTATACGGCACTAAAGTGATGGAGGATATTGTGGAGTGGCATGAGGTGTATAGAACTTTGGTTTGATTCAACGAATACTACACCTAAAAAAGACAACTTCTATATTGGAAAGTTTGTGGTCAGAATCTATGATAGTTGTAGTCACTAGAGTCTTTTTACTAGGAGGCTCCATGAGTGTTTGGAGGTACAGTCTATGTTCGTTATACTTTTCTTGTAATACTATTAGAAATAGGTATAAGAAACTATTTTTCCTAATTTTTTCAATTATTCTCTAGGAATATGGTAGGATCTATTAATCACTACTTTTATAATGAATTGGTTCTGTTCTAATATATTTGGAAGTCTTTTTCTTGTGTATTTGAATCATAAATACTGATATTTGATATTCAAATAGGATGGAGATGAATGAAGATTGGATGGATGCTAATCGTTTGAAAATAGAGTATGAGAACGGACTGAAAGAATTCATCATGTTTACAAAGGATCATGCAAAGGATTCCTATAAAAGCCTTTTTCCATGTTCAGATTGTTGTTATTCTAGACTAATTACTCTAGGGGGCTTGGAAGAACACTTTATATGTCATGGAATAGATCGGAGTTATAAATGATGGAATAAACATGGAGAAAAAAAGAATGTAGCTACTGGCTGGGATAAAACTGCATTTTATTGATCATGAGATATAAATACAAATATGGATAAGGAAGAGGACTATATAAAGGATGTGATTTCAAACGTCAATGGTGATGAAGATCATATTGAAAAAATGACCAGGACAGTTGAAGATGAACTCCATGATTGCCCAAAATTGTTTGAAAATTTAAAGATATGTGAAAAGAAACCATTGTATATTGGTTGCACTAAATATACAACATTGTCAGTTGTACTGAAGTTGTATAAATTGAAAGTATGCAATGGATGGAGTGATGTCA
Source organism: Viscum album (assembly GCA_963277665.1). Classification (NCBI taxonomy): domain Eukaryota; kingdom Viridiplantae; phylum Streptophyta; class Magnoliopsida; order Santalales; family Viscaceae; genus Viscum; species Viscum album. Next base: position 348,647,749 of record OY728141.1, read on the forward strand.
GTTTTATGGAACTACATGCTCTCTTGAATAACATGCTCCCAAAAGATAATGAGCTCCCAAACAAGAGATATGAAGCTAAACGAATGCTACGCTCAATGGGTATGATATATGAAAGAATACATGCCTTCCCGAATGGTTGTATATTGTTTCTAAAGGAGAACAAATCACTTACAGATTGCCCAATGTGTGGTTCTTCTTAATACAAAAATGATGGATCTAGTCCTATTAAAGTTGTATGGTACTTATCAATAATTCCAAGGGTTATGAGTCTATATGGAAGTGAAGAAACTACAAGACAATTGTCATGGCATGAAGATAAAAGAAATAAAGATGGTAAATTACGTCACCCGGCCAACTCTCCTCAATGGAATATAATTGATCATGAGTATCCGGAATTTGTAGAAGAGCTGAGAAACCTTAGTCTAGTGTTATCAACATTTGGAGTGAATCCTTTTGGTTTTCAAAACATCACTCATAGTACAAGGCATGTATTGTTGGTTAATTAGAACATTCCACCCTGGTTATGCATGAGGTGGAAATTTATTGAGTTTTCTTCTCTTATATCAAGACTAAAACAACAAAGTAAAGATATTGATGTTTATTTTTATCCTTTGATAAAGGATTTGATTTTATTGTGGGATTCTAGAGTTATGTTGTATGATGCTTATAAAAGTGAATATGTCATGTTGATAGAAATGTTGTATGGGACGATAAATGATTTCCTTGGTTATAGAAATTTTTTAGGCTAGATCATTAAAGGAACTCAAGGGTATCCCATGTGGAAAGATGATATAGAATCAATTAGGTTGAAACATTCATCAAAAACTATGTTTCTAGGACATCTTACATTTCTACCTCATCCGCATAAGTACCAATCTTGGATGACATCATTCAATGAATGTTTAGAACAACGCCCAACACTGTATCCAATAATAACTGATTAGCTGTTTCAGAAATTAAAAGATGTCAAAACTGTTTTTGGTAAACAATTTTCAAAAAACCTTATGAATATCGGTTGGAAAAGGAGATATGTTTTTTTTTGAATTACCGTACTAGAATTGTTTGTACGTCATAAAGTTTCTTGATGTGATCCATGTGGGAAAAAATTATGTGACAGTGTAATCGAAACATTGCTAAATGCCCCTAGAAAAAAAATATGAAATTAAGGAATTGTTGGACATAGTTGACATGGGATTACCATAAGATTTATCTCCCATGGAGGGTGAAAATTGAATGTTTTTCCACTAGATGATTGCATTTTTTCTACGGAGGATAGATATTAATTTTTCAAAGTCACCAATGATGTAAAGGTTCCAGAGGGGTATTCATCAAATATCAAGAACATTGTTTAAATGAATTATTCGAAGTTAAAAGGTTTGAAATCACATGACTACCATGTTTTTATGAAATATTTAATTACTATAGATTTACATTGCATTTTTTCCATGAATGTTCATCATACATTAACCAATATTTGTTTCCTTTTCAAAGCTATATGTAGCAATCTTTTAGACCCAGCAAAATTTCCATCTATGGAAAGAGAAATTGTCATCATATTATGTGAATTAGAAATGTTCTTCCATCAAACATTATTTGGTATGATGGTTCATTTGATGCTTCACTTTTTGATGGAGATTCAACTTTGTGGTCATGTTCACTATAAATTGATGTACCCTGTTGAACGGTATATGATGATTTTTAAAGAGAATATAAAAAATTCAAGTCATTCAGAGGTTTGTATAGAGGAGTGATATATTGTTGAGGAAGCCATTGAATTATGTACTAAATACCTATCTTATTTGGAATGCATTGGTCCCCCGAAATTTCATCACACTGGACATATTGAGGGTGAGGAAATTTCTGGAAGAAATGTTGTGACAATCAATATTACAGATCATGAGCAGGCCCACCTTTATGTTTTGCATAATATTTGGGATGTTTCTTCATATATTAAAACCAAAAAAGATATTCATAGGTATTTGAATCCATCAAGGGATGAAAAATAGATATCAAATACACATAATCACCACTTTATAGGATGGTTTCAAGACCATGTTTTTTTGGAGTTAGATGAAAATCAGAATTCAATTTCAGAACGACTTCAATGGCTAGTTGCCAAACCAAGTGTGTATGCATTATCATACAATGGTTATGTAATTAATGGTTATACATTCTATATAGATGAACATGATGAAGATAGTACCATGAAAAATAGAGGAGTTACAGTTGTAGATGAAGCGATGCATGTTTTTGGTTGTAAGGACAGAAGTCCAACTTATGAAAATATGTCATACATTGGTATTATCAAAAAAAAATGGTAGTTGGATTATATGACATTCCAATTGCCTATTTTTCAATGAAAATGGGTTGATAATAATAGTGATGTTAATATTGATGAATTGGGATTTGTGAAAGATGATTTTAGTAACGAAGGGTACAAAGATGAACAATTTATAATGGCCTCACAAGTGGTAAAAGTACTTTATGTTTCATATCCTTCCAACCGAAAGAGGTCAATTGTTCTGTTGTCTTCCAAAACTTCTAATGGGTCTGATGAAAATCTAGTTGAGGATGATCCTTTTAGTGGTATATCACAATCATTTCACAACAGTACCAAGGTAGATGATGATTTATATGATATAGGAGATCACAATGAAGGAATGTTTATAATCGGTAGAGGTGTCAAATGCCTTTTCCCTTTGAAAAAAATAAATAGAGTACAATAAATATGTTATATTTTTTTTCTAATATAGATCTTGTTATCTAATTTTATTATCTTATCATTAATGAATTTATGTAATCTAAATTAACTGTTCCACCACTTTTACATATAATGACTTTTGCATGTTCTGGTGCTCCTAACCTCGAGGTTGAACAAGTCTCTCAAGCTGGTGGTGGTGGTACTGCTGCTATTATGGCTGCTTATAGTGTAGAGCAATGAAATGTTTCTGAACCTTTTACTACTCCTAGTGTTGAGGTCCAACAACCATCATCACATGGTGTTTCTATCATTTCAGATGAACATATAGAAGATGTTGATATCTATGAAATGGTTGGGGATGAGGTACCGACGTCACAGAAAACACACGTGCATCGTAGTTTGACGGTGATAGACCAAGTTCATAAGTCAAAAAGAAAAGGCATCAAATTTTATGTTGGATGGAATGCACGAGGCCAACATATGAATCCCAACAAGGTTATATTTAGTGGTTACAAGGGAATTTTCACTCGGAAACGCGTGCTAATTGACATAGATTCATGAAACCATTTTGTGCCCGGGCTGAAGGCTGTGCTCTGAGAAGAAATTATGGTAACATTATGATATTATGTCTTTAATTTACTAGAAAATAAAATAATAAAATAGAGTCTTACTCTTCTCAATCTCTTGCAGAGTACATTTATTGTAGATGATTTACCCAAGAATTATGTACTAAGGCTTGCAAGAAGGTGTTTTTGGGATTTTCATACTATTTTAGCAAAATGTCTCCTAAAAGATTCCAAAGGTAAAATAAACTCACACCCACCCATTGTCTACTCTAACCTGATATCCAAAGAAAAATGGGATTCATTTATGGCCACTGTGGGTATGAGAAGTTTTAGGTACATTGTGGATGATAATACGTTGTTTGAGGATATGTGTATTCATCTCTTTGATTGTCAATATTTCATTTGTGAAACAGCAACTCAGTACGGAAAATAAGTAAAGTTCATCAAAACCAACATACCCCTATCATAAGGTAAGGATGGGGTACACTTTACTAGAAACGAAAATGGTATGTATTTTGAATTTATTGAAATATTGTTAGTTTTCAAGAAACAACATCATAATTATCTTTTTATATTTATATATATATTGATGAGTCTAAACCCAAAGACACTTCCATACCACGTCATGTGCTATGGAAGGAGGCACGTGTGAATAAAGAAGGGAACATAGTATATGAAAACACAAAAAAATGTGTGGGAAATATTTTAATGTATGACACGATAATTTTTTTTAAAAATTTATATTACATAAAAATAATTAGTTAGTTTTCTATATCTGACAGTTACAGGAATCAGCTACGCCTAAAGTGGATGCAGACCTATTATCGGTGGCATTGAAGCAGATAGAACAATATGGTCGTGTCAGAGGTGCGGGGTTTGGGGTGACACATCATGTATATTATTATAAAAACAAAAAAACAGATGATAGAGATGAAAAAATGAAAAAAAATGAGTTTATGACTAGAAACTCTTCAAAAATGATTCCAATGGCAGGGAGAGTTTCTAGAAACATTTATGGTTGGGATAAAAGGAGAAGACACAACTCAAGAATAACCAGTACGTGGAGATCCCACCCCAACCCCACAAGCTTTGAGGCGAGCCATTCCCCTCAAAGAACTATCTTAGCCGTGGTAATTATGTTTCTAATAATTGTTCCCATGAAATGTGATTCAGACAAACACTGATACTTTTCATGTACGGATATTCTACTAAGTGATAATGACTGCGATTTATATCAATCAACACCCACCTATCACCTTATATAAAGGGCTATGGTGTTCAACATCCAAGAGGACAATCTACATAATAGACCACATCCGAAAGATCATCTGAAAGTGATGATTACTATAGATCTTGATCCAAATGCAGAGCTACCTATTCCACATGGTGATGATGATATTCATATAGTTCAAAAGGCAATTGTGACATTTATTTCATGGTTGTCACAACTTGTAAGTGTACATGGAGACAATGAGGTATTTATTCCAATTTTTTTCATGATAAACCTTTAATAATTACTGAATAAGGTGTCTGAACCAATGAATGTTATTATAGAAAGAGAAAGGGTAGGGGGAGACATGAAATGTTGGCTCAAAAGCATATAAGGATCAACCAAATGATCCCAAAGTAATACTAAAAGAACAATAACACCACATATTCTATATCCCCATTCAATAGCATTGAAGAATCATGTGGATACGAAGCTAAGAGGTGGTATTAGTCATATAGTGGTTTTTGAAATGAGTATATACATAGACGAAATTCAATATTTCATTACTATATAAAATGTAAATGAGATCCTTGAATATGGTTGGCTAGGATTCACATTGGTAAATTTATATATGAGGTATGTTTTCATGAATTGAGTTTCAAAAATCTGATATAATTTGAAAATTATGACTAAATGCATTTTATATTATTGATAGACGTATATATGAAAAAATGTTGAAGGAATTTTCCGATGAGAAAAAATTCAGACTCATTAGTCTTCATACCACACCAACACAACTAATAAAATTAGAGCCATCAAAAAAGAATGAAATAGTGAACGACTTGCTGATAACATTTGAATGCAAGATTATGGATGACACACTCTTCCTAAGACGAACCATATAGGGGAAAACTCTACGATTAAAGCATATCAATTATATTTTCACTTCTTTTATTACTTATTCCTTTTTGTTTTTTTAGGCCACATTGGCTGCTAATTATGGTGAGCTTGGATACTTCAAAGATTTATTTTCTATATTCAATGCATGTATATCCAACAAACTGACCACAAATGATAGAGTTTGGGAATATGTAAGACACTACATCCTATGTTTTAAGTCTAAAAATCCAGTAATATAATTTATATTATCCTTTACTGAGGATTCATTTATTATAGGGTAGTGTATCATTATCATCTAAAAAAGTAATGAGGATAGGGGCTAAGAATAAGGAGGTGAGAAAGTACTACGTCTGGAAAAATATCATCGTATATGTAATAGAATTTCACTATCCAAACACATAACAACACAAGTTACTTATTCTCCTAATGATCATTTTTTTTGCAGTGTCCAAAATAAACAAACGATATTGATTGCGATTATTGTGTTTGTAAATTTATGAAAGTGAACTTCTTTTATCAACAAACTAGCATCCCTAAAGAGGTATTTTAAAAAAGAACTACTATTTAATTTAAATTATTTATTTATAATTTATTTATATATTTTTCAGTACTACTATTACTATTGTAAATCCTCATACTCACAAGAAGATATAGATTTATTCATAAATGAGTGGTCCACATACCTGATGGAATATTGAACACAAATAGCACGAAGATCTGACTTGAGGACGTTTATAATTGGCAGTCATTTTTGAGAGGGGTTAAGGGGATAAAAAGATGAAACATTGTTTTATATAAATATTTGTTGGAAAAATGTAATTGTTATTAAATAAAACATATTTTCTCTAATGATTCATTGTCCCATTTTAACAGATGAAATCCACCAACAACATAAAAGAATGATGAACCACTTTTCTTTGGGCTTGGGATATGGAAAAATAGTAAAATCTCAAAAATACCTTCATATCTAAACAAACACATTAGTATAGTGTTGATACATTAGGGGAACGGTCTATAGGTCATTTTTTCCATGTATGAGTCAACCCCACCTCAATCTGAGGCACGTTGTGGCCAGTATCACTTAAAATATTTTTTGTTTAAAATCCATAGAATTTAAAGTGAAAACAACAACTGATGTACATAAATACAACCAAATGCATTCAGATTGTGTTGATATATTAGGGTAATTATACATGGGTCATTTTTGATGTGTACGAGTCAATCCCACCCCAATCTGAGGCATGGTAGAGCCGGTATCACTCAAAGTGTCTCTCATTTGTTTAAAATATAGAGAATTTTAAGTGAAAATAACAACTGACATACAGAAATCTGATCAAATGCATTTTAATTATGTTGATACTTTAGTGGCATGATTCATGGGTAATTTTTGATGTGTATGTGTTAACCTCGACTCAATCCGAGGCACGGTGTGGCCTGTATCACTCAAAGTCTCTCTTTTGTTTAAAATGGAAATAATTTTAACTAAAAACAACAACTGACGTACGAAAATCTGATCAAAGGCATTCAGATTGTGTTGATAGTATAGGGTAACGATCCATGGGAAATTTTTTACATGTATGAGTCATCCTCCACTCAATCGGAGGCACGGTGTGGCATGTATCACTCAAAGTGTCTCCCTTTTGATTAAAATAGACAGAATTATGAGTGAAATGAACAACTAACATACGTAATTCCAACCAAACACATTCATATTCTGTTGAAACATTAGGGGTATGATAAATAGGTCATTTGGGATGTGTAAAATTCTACCCCGCCTCAATATGAGACATGGTGTGGCTAGTATCACTCAATGTATCTCTTTTGTTTAAAATGGACAGTATTTTAAGTGAAAACAACAACTGACGTACGTAAAACCAACAAAATGCATTAATATTATGTTAATGCTTTACTGGAAGGATCCATTGGTTATTTTTGTCATGTACGAGTCAACCCCGCCTCAATCCACGGCACGGTGTGGCCGATATCACTCAAAGTGTCTCTATTTTGTTTAAAATGGACATAATATTAAGTGAAAACAAAAACTGACCTAAGGAAATCCAACCAAATGAATTCTGATTGTGTTTATACATTAGGGAAAATATCCAAGGGTCGTTTGTGACGTGTAAGAGTCAACCCTGCCTCAATCTGAGGCACGGTGTGTCTGGTATCACTCACCGTCTCTCTTTTGTTCAAAATGGACAAAATTTTACGTGAAAACAACAACTGACGTACATAAATCTGACCAAACACATTCCGATTATGTTGATACTTTAGGGGAATTATACATGGGTCATTTTTGATGAGTACGAGTCAACCCCGCCTCAATCCAAGCTATAGTGTGGCCGGTATCACTCAAAGTTTCTATCTTTTGTTTAAAATGGTCAATATTTAATGGTAAAACCACAACTAACCTATGGAAATCCAAAAAAATGCATTCGGATTGTGTTGATACATTTGAGGGATGATCCATGGGTCATTATTGAAGTGTATGATTCAACAACACCTCAACTTGAGGCATGGTGTGGCCAGTATCACTCAAAGTCTCTCATTTGTTTAAAATTGATAGAAATTTACGTGAAAACAACTAACGTACGAAAATCTGACCAAATGCATTCATATTGTGTTGATAAATTAGGGTTATGATACATGGGTCATTTTTTATGTGTACTAGTCATCCCAACCTCATCCTAATTCAATGTGCGGCCAGTATTAGTCAAAGTGTCTCACTTTTGATTAAAATGGATAGAATTTTAACTGAAAACAACAACAGACGTACAGAAATTTGACCAAACGCATTTGAATAGTGTTGATACCTTAGGGTAATGATCCATGAGTCATTTTTATGTGTATGAGGCAAACTTGCATCATTTTGAGGCACAATGTGGCTGGTATCACTCAAAGTGTCTCTCTTTTGTTTAAAATGGACAGAATTTTAAGTGAAAACAATAACTGACTTATGGAAATCTGACCAAACACATTCAGATTGAGTTGATACTTTAGGGGACTGATCCATGGGTCATTTGTGACATGTAAGAGTCAACCCCACCTCAATCTGAGGCATGGTGTGGCCAGAATCACTCAATGATTCTCTCTTTTATTTAAAATGGACACACCCAACCCCCTGGGTGCCCCCAAACCCCCTGCACACCCCAACCCCCTGGACGCCCCCACCACTCCTAGACAACACCCAACCACCTAGACACCCCCCCTCACCCCCATGGACACCCCCACCCCCATGGATAACCACCCCAAACCCCCTAGACACTACCCCACCCCCTGGACGACCCCTACAACACCTCGGACCCCACCCCTGGACACCACCCAACCCTCTGGAAATCCCCCACCCCTCTAGACACCAACCACCCCTAGAAATCGCCCCAAACCCCTTGAAACCACCCCGCCCCCTTGGACACCCCCACCCCTGGACACCCACCATCCCCCTGGACGACACCCCCACCTGTCATAGACACCACCCCACCACCTGGACACCCCCACCACCCTTGGATAGCTACCCCTACCCCCTGGACACCACCCCACCCCCTTGGATAGCCCCACCAACCCCCTGGACAACCCCCATACCCCATGACACTACCCCACCCCTGGGACACCCCCACCCCTCTAGACACCCCCACCATTGGAAATCCCCCCCCACCCCTGGACACCACCGCACCCCCCCTGGACACCCCCATGGACACCCCCAGCCCCTGGACACCACCCCACCCCCTAGATAGACCCCCCACCCTTGGACACCCCCACCCCCTAGACACCCACCAACCCCCTAGACGGCACCCCCACCCATCCTAGACTCCACCACCCCCTAGACACCCCCACACCCTTGGATAGACACCCCCAGCCACTAGACACCACCCCACAACCCTTGGACTGCCCCACCTCACCCCCTAGACACCACCCCACCCCTTGTACACCCCCATGCCTCTGGACACCCCCACCCCTAGAAATCCCTGTAACCCCCTGGAACCACCCCACCCCCTGGACTCCCCCATGCACCCCCCCCCCCCCCACTATGGACAGCCCCACCCCCACCCTGGAAAGCCCCCACACCCCTTGGACACCGACCAACCCGCTTTACGACACACCCACCCCTCCTAAATACCACCCCACTTCCTGGACACCCCTCCCCTATACACCCCAACCCCCTGGACACAACCCCACCACTTGGACACCCCCACCCCTTGAAAGCCCTCCCAAAACCCTGGACATCACCCCGGCCCCAGGGACAGCCCTCACCCCCCCCCCCCCCCCGCACACGCCCCCCCCCCCCCCCCCCCCGCCGCCCCCACCCCTGGACACCCCACAATTCCCCTAGACAGCCCCACCCCATGGATGCCCCCCACCACTCCACGACACCACCCCACCACCTGGACCCCGCCTCCTAATCCCCCTGAACAACTCCACCCCCATGTAGAGCCCCCACCACCCCCTGGACACCACCCCACCCACTTGGACTGCCCTATCCCCCCAGACACCCCCATCCCCCCAGACAACCCCCCCCAGACACCCCACCCCCTTAGACACCCCCTACCCCCCCCCCCCACCCCCCCGTGGACAGCCTCCCCAAACCCCTGAAAACCCCTCAAGCCCTTGAATTCTGAATTTAATTCGTTATGTATTTAATTAATTTATGAATTATGTGTCAATGGTGTATGGGTATATTTTTTGTATGGGTATAATTACAAAAAATACCTTATGAATTATGTGTTAGTTTTGTTTGGGTATACTTGTTGATATGCTGATTTTTTTGCAGATATTATTTGGGTGTGCTACTGCAGATTTGAATATCACAACAGACATGACATTTATTAGCACTTTTTTCGCACTAATAAAGGGAACCTTTGTCGATGATAAAAAGGAACTGATAAATAAACCATTTATCAATGCCTTTTAGCGCTGATAAAGTTAACATTTATCATCCCCTTTTGAGCATGGATAAATGACACCTTTATCATCACTGAGCTTTATTGTTCTTTTTAGCACTGTTAAAGCCCGTTTTGAGAGCTGATAAAGCCTGTTTCTGTAGTATTGAATTTCTTGAAGCCAACTGAAAGATTCTATTTTCTATGGAAGGTTATTGCTTTATAACCTTCAATACCACATCCATAAAATCATCTTATCCCTTTGAAACATTTTATAGGTGTTTCCTTCCACACCCTTGACATAGAGGTTTTTGAATATACCTACCTTTATGATTATTACATTAACATCTATAGGGATTCTATTCTCGTATATATTATGGATTAGAAAAATCAAAAAGTTTCAATTGGTCAATAATGACTCCAAATAGTTGGTTAAGAAAAACTACAAGAGTTATCATTACTTCTCCCATTTCATTTGGTTTCTTATACATAAAACCACCATAGTTTCCTTTACATTCATTGTTACATTGGTGCCTGCTAGATCCATCCATTCACTAAAACCAAAAAGATTAGTGTGATTATATCTGTAAAATCATCATATACTATATTATGAAGAGGTTAAACACTAATTTATACATATTCATGATATCTTAAACTCATTCAATTTTTCTGAAATAACTATGACTCTTTCAAATATGCTAAACACTATGATTATATAAACCATGTCACTTACACATAAATAACACCCTAACCTCTAAAGTTATCTAAAATGGCCTCTGATACAAACTATAAGGGGGCATACTTAAACATCACATAATGTTGAGTTTAAGTCAATAATTTGACTTCAATTCACATCGACGATCTTTTTATGATTAGATATTTAGATAATTACATCTTAAATGATATATAAAAAATTGAATAATATATATATACAATTATAATCACTATAAATTTTATTTATAAACTAAAACTCTTTAAAAAAGTTATGGCATTATTTCATGTTTTAACATAATAACTTTTCTTTGATCCCATCCTTGACTCTATTCTTATTTTTTCCTTGAGAAAAATATTTCAAAACATTGGATGATCATAAAACAATCAGTAATAGATACATGATGAATAAAAAATTTTTGTGTTGAGAAAACATGTAAACCATGAAAACATTATCATAATGTAATACTATTCACTATTACGAAGTAGAAAAAAACAATTCACTAAATATAAGCTCCTTTCATTCCATTTTTTAACCAAAATATTTCTATAAATCCCATAAAAAGCAACATGAAACATATAAAGGTAATATGGGAGAAGAAAAATACTAAAATGAAAAAACCATATGGTCGACTTCGACACATATCAATAAATGTAATAGCCATACATCTGACATACATAACCAATGAAATAGAGGTAATAATGTAACCAACCATATTGGTTTATCATGTAACCACTCGTCAAATGTCCAAGTATCATTATATAATCATAACTCATAAAATATTACAAATATCAACATTTCACTAATATAATTTCATTTTAAATCATAAGAAATAATTTCATCATATGAAAACACTTAGTCCATTTCAAAAACCAATTTCAATACCAAAACACTCAAAAATGGAATAAAATATATCCTTTCCTTTAAAAAAAGAAGGCCTATAGGGGAACCCAAAAATTAAATAATGGTTATGGTGGTGGAGGATTCATTGTGGACGAATTAGTTAAAATCATTCCTTTTTTCCTTTAGTAAAACACTTCATAGATAAAATATTTCATTTTAATGAAATTAAAATTCAAAGGTGTTTATTATACGCCATATAAAAGAAGGTTGTATAATATTAAAATATTCCTCAATGAAAGGAGATTGAGACAAAGTCCTTTACCTTAATTCCAACTTGCCTCATTTGTTCTTTATTTTCATGAATAATAAACTTAGGTTAATTTATAAATTCTTAAGAACCTTTTTCATTTTTATTATTACTTTTTATATCACTTGTTACCATTATATAAAATTACATAATTATTTGTGTTAATATAGGTCATTTTTTTTATATTTGTTACTTGGGTCAAAAATAAACATGTTTTGATATAAAATGTTCATTTAGTCAAAATTACATCATCTCCAAAATAGTATTCATGATTTAAACATCATATATATTCATTATATATGTATTTATAATATTCCATAACATTTGGAGATATGAAATGAAATGCATTGTTCATGGAGACGATAGGTCGTACGTACGCAAAAACGCGAATTTCATTTCATTATAATATTAATAGAATAATAATCAAATGATATAAATTTATATTATAATACTAGTATAACATTGATCTCATGTATGTATCATAGGATTAATAAAATCATCATTTATAGATTCTATTTATATCATGAACAAGTCATATCACATTGAGGGGATGGTAGTCCACACTTCCTCAAATGAATTTAATTGATACATTCTATTTATATCATGAACGAGTCATATCACATTGAGGGGACGGTATTCCACACTTCCTCAAATGAATTCAATTGAGAAAACATGTAATCCATGAATACTAATATGAATTTATAAACACAATTATTCTCTTTTAAATTAGTTATCATGAATAACATATCCCTTATATTCAATTGGTTTTTATTTCCATTTATAATAAATTTTCTTACCAATGAATCATTATTTAAACATGTGTAACCCATATTTATGAATTCAATTGATACTATTAATTCCCACTATTCCAATGGCTAGGCATTAACTACCATTTAAAATAGTAATATTAACATATACTATTAATTCCCACTATTCTCATGGTCATACATATATCATAAAATAGGATTAATTCATATATTATTGTAGTTTTATATTGTTATAATATTATACTTTTACCCTTATTTACCTGATTTACCCTTTAACCATGGTAAATAAAACATAATTACCAAAATTACTATTCAGAATGTCCAAACATAAAAAATACTTATTTACACAATTTGAACCTCCTAATTCCAAATATGGAATCCATTTTTAAAAATTCAAAACACAAAAGTTTTAGTAACTAATTTTAAATTAATTTTCGTTTTCAATACTAGAAATCTTATTTTTATGAAATAAAAACTACTAAAGGATTAACAGTTGTTTATGTACAATTAAAATGTAAAACTACATAAAATTTTTAAAATCAGATTAAATTATAATCATATTTTTTATTTATACTATAAAATCATTAAATATTATGATTTAGTCATATAAATTATCTTGATGGAAAATGTTCTCTTCAAAAAATATTTACCATGTTTTTACTTTTAATCAAAACATGAAAGTTATCAACAAAATATAAAATATTCATACAAAGTAAATATTTATGTACAAATTATAATGAAGGAGTTTATTTTTTTCAAATATAACGTATCCAGGTTTCAAAACCAAAATTTAAAAATGGTTCTCCATTAAAAGGTAGTAAAACTTCATTTTTTAAAAAATACTGCTTTTATCCAAAAAAATTAATCTTTTTTCCTTATTTCATATATAGAAAACATATAAGATGAATATAAAACCTTAAATTGTTTATATAAAATATATTTTTCATTAAATAAAAATCCATAAATACTAATATGAATTTATAAACACAATCATTCTCTTTGAAATTGGTTTTCATGAAAAACACATCCCTTTTATTTAATTGGGTTTTATTTCCATTTATAATAAGTTTTCTAACCAATGTATCATTATTTAAACATGTGTAAACCATATTTATGAATTTAATTGACAATATTAATTCCCACTATTCCAATGTCTAGGCATTAACTACCATTTAAAATAGTAATATTATTATTGTATTTTATTTTTGTATAACTCAATGTTGTGTACTACATAAGATTTCGAAGAAAACCATTATTGTGTATCAAGAACACTATCAGAAAAATTGGCCGCTTTTAAATAAAATTATTATCATATTCATAAATACTAATAGAAATGAAAAAAAATATTATTCTATAACTACCTAGGGTGTTACATTAATAACATGTCTTTTTAATAAGTTAGAAAATAAATTTTGAAGGTTACCAAAAAACTAGGGATTAAAATAAGATAAAATGAGTGAAAACAATGAAACATAAGAAAAACAATAACCACAATTTTCTAATATAGAGTGATATAGAACATGTTCGACTAAACTTTTATAGATAAAAAGGGTTAAATAATGGTTATGAATAATTTCATTGATATTATAAAAATTGATGATAATAGTAGAAAAATTAATATCATTTTCATTCTGTTTATAAATTATTTCCCTCTAAAATGATATAACCAAATATATTTTTAAATCAACAAAATATTTAAATTATGTCTTGAAATACATCAAATTATTTTCTTAGCACTATTTTCCTCACATGGTTATGTAATACAATAATATCCAAAACCAAATCCAATTTTCAAATTAAACCATTTCATAAGTGGTTATCTTTTTTCGATGAATATGATCCAAAAAATTAGAATAATTTTCATAACAGTTAGTGGTATCAAATTTAATTTATCCATATAAATAATCCTTTTATAAAATATATTTATCTCATCATAATGAACACATTAAGAGTTAAATTTATATCAATCATATTGTTACCAAAATGTTCAACTTTCAACTAAATAATTTTCATTGGTACCATTTTACATGTGATATCAAATCCTTAATGAATAATTACTATTGTATAATCATTATATATATCAAAAATAATATGATGGGAAAATCATAAATAAAATAATTGTACATATATTTGATAAATATATATAAATAATAACATTAATCATTCCACTTTGGTTGTGTCAATAACATAAGATTGACCTTGATCAGTTACCTTATTATGAGGTATATTCTCTTGATTCATGGGTAATTCATTTTCATAGTACCCCATATCCTTAGAGTGGTAAAAATGAATAATATCATTTTTCGTATTACATTATTTAGCATGGTGACCCTTATATGAACACTTATAACATACTCTCATTCCCTACAAAAATTTACTAGGGTGATACTTTCCATATTTATCACAAGTGGGTCTAATCCTTATTTACTTTCATCCCTTTATCCATATTATTCCCAAAATTCATCATGTTCCCAAGATTATATTCTAATCCATAATACATAGAAAACTATTTCTCTTTCTTATTGATACTTGATATCATTTCCTCATATGGATAGAATATTTGTGTGATTGGTTCCCTTTGAAAGATTGTATTAAGACCATAAAATAAATGATCATTCTTAATCATTTGATCATGCCCATTAGTGATGTTCCAATTAATTTTTATTGAATCCATTTGTATATTAAAACAGAGAATATATTAGATCGTAACCTTTATAATCCAAAAACAAGTGAAATGCATACCGTATATTTAAAAAATTGTGTACAACTAATCTCATAATAATAAATATGTCTTCATTAGGGATATCGTTACCTTGAAATAATTTATAATGGTATGTATAGAAAATTAGAATTTTATTAAGATTATCCCCTGGGAGTGTCAAAATGGGTGTATATTAAGGCATATTTTCTTGTACTAGGGTATGTCGAGTCAGGCCCAACACACCTTTTCGGAGTTGTTACCCCTAGGTATATCTGTTCCAAAACCACATCAACTTGTAGTATATAGACAAGAATTTATTGATAGGAATAACCACATAATCTATACCTTAAAAAAATTATATGATGTTATTCTATACTAATGCTTAGAGTCTATCTATGGTTCATGTTACGTAATCTAAATTTTCTAAATCTAGTTTCTAAGGTTCCAACAAAACTTATTTTCTTACCAATTGTAACATCCCGAACGTAGAATCCTGGAACTAGTGCATTATTTTATTACATTGGAATGATTACAAGGAATCATATCTTGAAGTAACATTCAATATATCATCCTTGGAAATCTGTATTACATAAATGATACCCAAAATTCATTGGCAAATAAAAAATAAAAACATGATACATAATGAAATGAAATAAACTTAATCCTTAAAACTTGTTCAACTGATTCATCTTCATAACTGGGGTAATAAAATCATAATAAGGGTGAGCTTAAATTTTTAGTAATGGTAATTAGTATAGAAGAAATATTTAATAAATTTAAGTAAATGAACATATAAAGGTATATAACTAATAACACATGCCATTCCAATAACTATATAATGAATAAGTAAACTAGAAAGGTATGAAAATGAAACACATTACAAATAAATCAATACATTAAGAATATAATCCATCAATAGATATGTTGACACAAAATCTCATGGAAAAATAATAACTTTGTCTAAATGATAGAGATGCTAAATTATTAGACACCATGATTCTTACGTACATAGAACCTTTACTGTTTAGAAAATTCCCAAGAATGTTTAGTATATTTGTGAAAAACCCTTATCTTCTAGATGACTAATTTATCTCTTGAGACCATCGATTCAACAATGGTAATTCATTAATTGGTCCCCAACTCATGTCTTATTTATCCAATGCATTCTTGATATATTGAATAATTGATTTAAAATAATAAACAATATGTTATATAAAATATAAATACATAATAAAAGTTACATATTTATTAATAAATACGTAATGGAGGATATGTAAAAAAAATTTAAATAATAATGAATTGAAATATCATTGAATGATCATTAAAACATTTTTTATGTAAATAATATCTAAACAGTTCCATTTTTCACAAACCACTTTGAAATATTTTAATTATAATGGTAATGAATGAATAAAGTTAAATGAAACCTATAATATCATGAGAATAAATATATTCACTATATAATATATTAATGCTTAGTACATACACCATATAAAATTGAATTCCTTCACAACCACAAGTAAGTCTCAATAAAATGTAAATTTAGATGAAATACTTTAACATGAATTTACATTTGTGTGATCATGTATTCACCTCATGTATAATGATTTTAAGAGTTTAAATTAATAATTAAATAGCCATATTGAATTTTATGAAATCATATATAACCATGTTATAATATCTTATTACTCATTTTCTAATATTATTTAGTTATTTTCAATTTTGGGGTGTTAATTGTTCAGTTTCTTGAGTAAGTTCTGACTCAAAAATTATTATTCCTATAAATTAAGTCATGGTATCATAATATAAATGATATAAAAATGATTAAAATATTTTATATATTCATTATATATAGATTTATAATAATCCATATAATTTAGATATGAGAGATGAAATGCACCCTTCATGGAGAGGGCAGGCCTTACCTACACATGGACACTACATTCATTTATTGTTTTATTAAAATAATGAAAAGGAAATGATGTATATTAATATAATAATACTAGTATCACATTTATTTCATACATGTCATATATGATTAATAAATCCATTTTTTATATGTTACATGTATAGCGTGGATGAATCTTATTGCTTTAAGGAGGCAGTCCACACTTCCACGAATAATGTCATAGTATTTATACAAAAGTGAAAGAAAAATGTTATGTGTAATAAACTAATTATAGAAGAAAAATAATAATAAATAAAATATATAACATATATAAATATATTTTTCATTATAATACCCATATATTAAATGTCGTAGTTGAAAAATGAACAATAATCATTTAATAACTCAGAAGTGTGTCGTACACGTAAACAATATATATGTTACTCATTAGATGGAATTATGTGTAATCATATGTATAACCCTTAGAGTAAAAATATTTATTCATATTATGGATACTAGTATTATTATATAATCATGGAATAAAGAGATCTGAGGGGGTGGAGAACAGAAATAAATCTAAAGATCTTGAGGAAAGATATAGCCTCTTCTTTGGGTGACATCTTTTGAATTACACCAAAGGGCTTCCATGGATAGCTACACAAAAAAAATCATACATCTAGGATAAATATATTTAATTTTTGAATTTTTTTTGGTATGGTTTGGTTGATCTATAAGGCTCAATGTCGTATGAGAAAATGGGGGAGGAGGATTCCTTTTATAATTGAGTTGAGAGGCACTTTTAGAAAATCTCAATTTGTTAAATTACTATATTTTTATTTTATTTTCAAAATGAATAAAAATTGAGTTATTTTAAATATAATATAATCATGAGTATAAATTCACTCTACCAATTATTTTTAGACACGTTTTTGTCACATTATTTCCCTTATCATTTGGATTTTACCCTTAGTAAAACTCATTACCTCTTACCATGAAAACATAGATTTTTACACTTTAAGGGTTAATATAGTAACTATAAATGAAAAAATAACTCTAAATGATTTATTAATGGAATTTTAAACATTATCCCAATCATTTTTTGAGGGATATGTTTTTTATTTGAATATAAATTAATAAAATATTATTAATTTTAAAATATTACTAATGTCAATTTAGACATTATTCATTTCATGTGTTTTTTAAAAAAATCCGAACACAAGATAACATCTAACTAAATCCTCCAATACATCCCTAACATCTATAAGTATTCTATAAAATTCTTGGTTGACATCAATTATTACATATTATATTTATTTTAATATTATTAATAAAATTTATTTTATATGTCTGTTAATTAAATAATTACTACATCATCATTGTAAAAGCCTTTATATAAATTAATTATTCCATAAATATGGAAAATATATTATAATGATGAAGATAAAATTCTTATCTTTTAAATGAATATTTATTGTTTAATAATATTTAAATAACCATATATGAAAAATGAAATACTTAATAAAATCAAGAGTTTGAGATATTACACTTTCCTTAGAGTAAAATTCTATAAAATGCTTAAAATCATCCATATGGCTCAAAGAGGACATAAAACAAGAACAGAGATATTTTTTTCAAAATAAATCTTCCAATGAAATCATGGGAAGTATTATAGTAATTTTATGGTATTTATTATTTTCTTTTAATCCATAATTTCATTATTTAACCTTAATCATGATAATTAAAATATTAAATTTTTTTTTTATATGATAAAAATAAAATAAAACTATTTATTTAATTGTGACCCATACATTAAAAACTTTTAATGTATTATTTATGATTCAAAACAATGATTTTTTGGTAATTAATTTAAAATTATCCAATTTATAGAATGATAATATGATTTATTATAGTGAAAACATAAAAAAGATAATATGGTTTTTATAAACATAATCAAAAAAATTTATAATAAACAAAATTATATTAATTTATATAAAAATTATCTAAAAACACTTTAAAACAAAAAATATATAATTAAACACCATAAATTATTTAGAAAAAAAATTCACTTAAATTGTAATATTTTATCACTGTTCATAAATACATGAACCATATTAGAAAAAAACAAAAAAATTATGTGGAAGTAAATTTTTATATTTTGATTTAAAATAATAAGTTTATTGTTTCAAATATAATTTATATAAATTTCAATAATGGTATATAATGAGGTTTTCTATCAAAAGGCAGCAAATGTACATTTAAAAATATATAGGTTTTTGTGTAAAATATATGTTTTTTTCCTATCTTATAATAATAAAATATATTCAATAAATTCCCAAAATATTTTATTGAATATATAAAATAAATATTCCATTAATAGCACTCAGCAATATTAATCAATTTAATTTATTTCGATAAAATATCTTTGTGAGCATAAATAAAGTTTTTATAAACATATTCTCATTATATTGAATAGTTTTTATATTCATTAATAATTAATGTGTATCCAATTAATTCTATTATATATTTTCATATGTTAGTTTAGAACGTACATAATTTCCTACATAACATCTATGATATATCTTATTAAATTAAATAATAATATTTTTATACTATTTTATTGTTCCATAAAATTCATCCTTTCGTGTAATGTAAGCCAACTCACTATGGTGTGTAGAGTAAGCTTGACATGATGTTTTTTATAAATAATTATAGAAAACAAAATATTTCAAAACAAAATATATTATATCTTCTTGGGGTGTTACATAAATATTTTTTCTTTTATTTTGAACTTTATCCCAAAAGAACTATTTACATAGAAACTGTATATAGACATAATATATAATATTTATTAGTTAAAAATATTTAAGATCATAATATAAATCATTATTTAATTAAATATTACTTTTAAAAAGTTTAACCAAATTAAAATATGATGATTTCCTAACTAGAAAGGTACATTTTATTCTCCATTTAAGGATACTATAAAATTGGACATATCATAACTTTGTGTATCAAAAACACAAATATAAATTTACATTAAAAATTCACTCTATTCAAACGAGCCAATAGATAAAATACGAAAATTATAACAATTTTATCAAATCCTTTTGCATCAATGTTATCATTTTTGTAACACTTATGTCCCATTCATCAATTCTTGTCCCTTTTTAACCATATATAATTACAAAAATTGTAAAAAATTCAATAGATATCATGTATCTATATGAAATTTACGATTAAATTCATAATAATTTGTGTGGAATGTCCACAAGACTTATTAAACCTCATATGGTATTCAAGAAAATTCTATTATACATAAATACTTATTCTTTCATGATGACATTGCAACTAGGTTTCAGTGGACAAGGGTAGTGGTAAAATTATTGGAAACATTAATTAAAAATCAATTTTTTAGTATAATATCTTACCCACATGAACTTCTAATACATTCATTGATACTAGAAATCCAATGTATAGTTCATTTATTGTCAATACTATTACTATATTTGGAAAATTTTCCTAGAACCCACTTCTCTTTTAATAATGTATCTACATATGACAAAGAATTAATTCATTAAATACAATGGTCTAGAAAAAAATATTATTCTTCCTAATTAATTGGTATATTAAATTATATTGAGTGATATTGACTTAGGAAATAATTAGTGTTTATTAGAAAAAAATTCATAATTTTATTACTCATCTAATTCATTAAAAACCTTAGGTTGATTATTAATACTTAATAATATTGTATGTTGCATTTGTAAAGTAACAACCTCACTTGATTACTTAGGAATAAACTACTTTAACACATATATTTTTTATTAGTAACATTTTTTAATATATAAATCATGGGATTAACATATATTGAGTTTATTTTTTATTTATTAATCTCTATGTTTAGTTTGGAAATAATTATTAAAATTATATTGAATATAATATTTTATCAGATTAGTATCAGGTTTTACTATTTAATAAAAACATTCACTAAATGGTAACCGAATATAATAATGAACCCTTTTAAAAAACATTATATACATTAGTGGACCTATATCAAAATTACACCATGCTCTAGGTTCCTTGGTATTTCCTTAAATAAAATTTCTATTTAGGTAAGTCATCATCCCAATCATATTATGTATGATTCATTGATGGAAGAGGAGAAAAATATTCATCCAATACATCATATAGATAAAATCATCTATATTACTATGGAAACCTAATTTTTTCAGGTTTTATTAACTAGAGTAACCTAAAGCATACAGTATAAATAAGATAAAAAAGAAAACATATAGTTACCCATATTTAACATTAACCATCGAATAATGACCCAAAGTTTCTTGTCCCTACTTTACATACAAAATATAATATATGGGAAACCTATTTTGGTCATACCTACATAGTAATATGATCATGATCTTCAAATGTTATTCTTTAGAATTAATATTAAACATAGTAGTTTATAGGGATTTTAATATCAAAAAAATATCATATGTTATTCCATTTTGGTGTATCCATTATTCTAATTTTATTTGATTTATAATATTATTCCCTATAGTAAATAAATATGTTCAATATAAATTGATAAATAAATATTTAAAAAACCCAAAAGTTTTTGTTTCTAACACAAATAAAATATATACATATTCATACAAATACAGATGAAAAACTGCTTAATATAGATGGTCCATTCATGTAAATGTATATAGTTATATGATACTAAAAATAATCAAATAATTATTATTATAGTGATAGATATCCAACCCCATCCACATTTACAGATAAGGAGTAATGTTTAGGATTATAGGTTATCTGACCACATGTCACCCTACTCAAGGATACTTTTACTCAATAGATAAATCAATTTTTGATTAAATTAATACCGAAGACCTATAAACTATATAATAAATGTTTCTCAAGATCATAACATCAAAAAACACATAGGTACATATATATGAAAATATATTTTTTGAAATCATATAAAGTATCTACTCTATGGATCTAGCTACTAGGCATAGTTTAATAGTTAAATATAAATCATAAAAAATATTAATAATTGATAATAAAATATTAAACATGAACAGAAAATTAAATAAACAAACAATTTAAATATATAAACTGATATTAACTTATAAAAACCATTCCATAATAAATTCTAATTATAAGAACATTGTAATGTATAAAGAATATGGAAATTTAATATTCATTACAATATAAAATATTTCATTTTTAGTGTTAAATGGAATTATTATTAGTCTTTTGGAATTTTAATAATTTCATAATTGAATATATTATATATAAAAATTTTATATAATCCAAATTTCATATAAATTATTTTATTTCTTCCTTTCAATAAATCATAATTGGTTTTTTTTAAACAAAATATCCAAATAGGATTCCATTTTTGTTTAATAATCATTAAATATTTATATTATAATTGATTTCATATTTAATAATTATTATTTATTATTATACTATTTAATAATTTCATCCATTTTTTCTAAATGAACTATTCATTTCAGGATTATAGATTATTCCGTATAATTTTGGAAATTGTGTTTCAAATATTATCCATTAATATTTTTTATTAACTAGTTTATAAAAAAAAATATAAAAAGTTTATAATTAATTTATTTATAAACTCTTTATAAATAAAATATTCAAAAAAATTTATTGAACATTATTTATAATTATTTATCTAATCATTCAAATCATTTAAAAATTATAAACCCAATTTGATAAACATTTCTATTTATCTATACAATGGCTCCCATAATATAATAAGGATAATCGCTAAATACCTATATGTATTCTATCTTTATAATGGTAAAGACCAATTACCCTTCTGAAAAAAATGTTTTGGGAAAATATCAATTAAATTAAATTTATGTGAATACTCCCACTTAGTGGCATGACATATTTTATTGTTACAAGAACTCTTCATGTGTGGTAAAACACTATACTAAAAATATATAAACCCATTTATATAATGTAAAATCACATATTACCTTTAAATAAACCATTTACAAATCGTTAATTAGTGGTATACATTTGTGTGAAATTTTCAAATAAAGAAAAGTATCAGGTTACATTTAAATGACATACATATGTAAGGGTAAGTAATAGTTTTCCTTATATATCTCTAAATAACAAAAATAATTCACTTATTTACCATGAAAAACTTATATTTAAAATATTATTATACTTAGTGTTTAATGATACACTATTATTTATTATAACTATTTTTTTTTAAATTAAACATTATTCATTATTAAATAATGTTTTGATACAACTGATGGGTTTCATTTAATCATATAATGGTTAATATCTATGAAAAAAAACCAAAACATTCCCTTATCAATTATTATGAAACTAAACATGAAATATAACTAAAAATTGAGTACTTAGAAAATGATGGTTTTAGAAACATAAATATTATTCTTGAATGGAGTATGTTTGAGATAGATAACTAAGATAATTGACCATAAGAAACCTATATATGAGGATAAACATTGGATAATGGATCATTGATCATGTAAAATGGATCTTATTTCTATAAAAGGGTGATATATCATTCTTTTAGGAAGATAAATGTATAACTAGCATTGAAGAGGACATCAAGAGGTTTTTATAAAACCAATTAGAACAAAAAGACGAATGAAATCTCATTATATAGTGGTAATTTATGGCCATCATTTTTTAGAGAACTTCATTGATTTCATAAGTGATTGAGTGATATCTCATGACATCCAAGAATTAAACATGTTGTAGTGTTCATTCATTAAACCCATCGATGAACAATATGAGATAAATGAACAAATAATTACTTCATAATTGATGGAATCATTATTCAGTGATAGTTTAAACCATTTGATCAAATAATAAACTATTAATATAAATCTAATGCATATTTAATATAATATCAATATTAATTTAAAATATATTATATATATTTTATTATATATACATATATATCAATACATTCACTAATTTCCTGAAAAATGCATGCATCTTATTAATGTTATAATTATATACACACTATATATATAATCTCATATATTTCATAAATATATATATAATTACTACATCATATTGATTTTTACAAATATCTCATGCATACACAATTTAGTTCACACCATGATGGGATCACTGAAATATTAGGTGATTTTGTGAAATGATTTCAAGTTTATAGATCTTTGAAATATTTGTTTAGGCCCAATTTATTGAATGTATGAATTTAAAATTATTTTTTAGTTTGTTGATGAGATGGAAAATAAATTTCAAAATAAACAAGACATGATAATT
The DNA here is from genome assembly GCA_963277665.1 of Viscum album. Classification (NCBI taxonomy): domain Eukaryota; kingdom Viridiplantae; phylum Streptophyta; class Magnoliopsida; order Santalales; family Viscaceae; genus Viscum; species Viscum album. The sequence continues at coordinate 348,672,523 of OY728141.1, forward strand.
CATAAGAATCACATTTTAAAATTTATGATTGAAATTTTATCAAGAAATATAATAATCCGCTATTACACTATTAAAAAGTATTATAAGGTCAATATATTAAGTAGGGTACACCTATTAAAATTTCATTTATCATTAGAATAAAATTTCATCTCATTATTCTATATAAAATCACTATAAAAATTACTATATCTTCATTTAGAAATAATTCAATCATTATTCATCATGGTTTTGGTCTCCTACCTCTACATCAATCATTGAAACACCTAAAATCTGGTTAACATTCACTTTATATAAAAATAAATCCTAATATATGAACACATTAGATATATTTATATAGAATTTACGTTCTGATCTTCAAATAACAAGAACAAACTCATAATACCACTTTATTTTCAACGGAATCCTTCAATATCTAAAATTTTGTAGTTTAAAATTTTAACCAATGAAATCAACCTCATTGAAATGATTTAACACACCCTTTACATGAATCCTGTATTCCATTAATTTTAAATCTGATGTACTCTCATTCACCACATTGTATTTGTCTTACATTTTCTCACACAATATATAAATATCCATCCCACAAATCAAAATTATTTTTCATAATCAATGTCCTTCTAGTTTTATTAACCAAAATCCTATTTGAACCCATTATTTTTTAATATCATTATATAGTTAAAATATAGGTATTTTAACATATTAGGACATGAAATAGGTGTCCCAATAGGGAAAAAAATCAATACTATTGAATTATTGAATTTTATTAATTTTTATCAAAATAAAATTTTGTACCCATTAGCTCTCAACATTTGCCATATTTGAAAAAATAGATACTGAAATTTGAATAAAATTCTTTTTTTAGAAGAGTAATCATCCATACTAATTTAAAAGATACATGGTGGAAAAATTTCAAAATAAATACCTTGTTAGAAATGAAAATATTCCTTATTGATATTAATTTAACTTCACCAAATTAGATGAATTAATATTTAGTGGATAAATAATAATTAAGTGTGTGAAAATTTGTTATGGCTTAATTTCAACACACAATACCATATATTTTTAAAATTGTTTCAGTGAAAATTGGGCTCTAATTGAGATTAAGTTTTATTTTAGTGATTATTTCATGAAAATTTCTTTGATTTTTTAAATATATATAAATAGTTGATTTATTGAAAAAAAAATCAAATGATATTTTATTTAATTTTTATAAGTCTGAAGAAAAAATAAATTCTCTATTGTAGAGGAATTTAATTCATATTTATTTTTAAATATATTTTAGTGTATACAAGGACATATTTTAACTTTTAGGAGGTCCCTTTCATGATGTAAAAATTATTTAATTGAACACATTTTAGTCTTTTTTTTGAAGTATAAAATTTTATTGATTATTTATTGTTCAGTTTCATTTTAATTTTTAGGTTATTTTGTTTTTATAATTATACATTGGGGGATTTTATTATCTTATAGAATTCAAATTTGAAATTTAAATAAGCTGCCTAATCTTTTAATGATCATTATTTATTTTTTAATGCATAATTTCATAATAAATCATCATGTGCATATATGATATTTTTTCCCGAAAACTACTAAAAGAAATTTGAATCCATTTTTTCATTTATAAAAATAATATAATAAATTGTAAAAATAGAAATAATATTTTCTTATCCCATGTTAGATCCTCATAGTGCATATATAATATTTCATACATGTAGGAAATTTCCAACTCCCATTTTAAATTTCAAATGAATGTTGGATACTTTTATTTTAATTTTTTATCACATCACAATGAGGATCATTTTTATCTAAGATGAATCAATGTTTAATTATCCTATTTTTTAGATGATATTAAGTTACAATAAGTGGTTCAATGAGATCAGTAATACCAACATAATGAGATTAAGACTAATTATAATTTTAAGGGAGATTTAATTTGAATTTTCTAAGAATTAGTATCACCAAGACTGAAAAATGAATCAACTAAGCTAAATTATAACCTATTAAAAATTGGACCACTAATCCTTATAGAGTAAAACGAACTAGTTAGGAGGCTCGAACTATAAGGCCCTATCCTTAAACATTACTTAATCTTGAGTTACTTCAAGAATACATGTTGAGGATCTTTTCTGGTTTAGAGTTTTAGAGAATTAGATCATAAATCATGCATTACATTCCACATTTAAACAACGTGGTTACATAAAATATAGTACTCATTTTTCCCATCAATGGAAACATGTTTAAAATAAAACATGGATTTTTTCTTGAAACTAACTTGACACTATCATCACATCATGTACCTTTCCCATTACCTGTGAAAAACATTTCAAAAACTTGGGATGAGCATAAAAAGTTCAGAAAGGGATATAAAAGTACGAAATGAAAACATTAGTCCATGTATGAAATCATACTTTACTCATAAAACATAAGAATTTTAACATACATCATCAAATCATGAATAAATCATAGAAATAATAATACATAAAGGTAACTTGAGAATTCATAACATACTAATGTAAGGATTAACCCTCATGGTTACGTTTGGAATACACATCACAATATATTCCATAAATCACTTCAGAGAAACCTTAACGTTTAACCCCTTCACGCTACCCAATTCATTAGAGAGCTATATCGGGCTCACCCACCCTTAGTTTATCACGGAACCACTCGTCTTCATAAAAAATGCCCAAGAACCATAACATAATCGTATCAAATAAAACATGCATAAAGGAAACATAAAATTTCCACATTTCAATCACAATATATCAATACAACACATTGATATAATAAAAACATTATGAAAACCATTTTCAATACCAAAATAAATTAAAAGTTTAACATGGTATTTATTTTCAATTTAAAAAAGGTTATGGCTTGTAGAGGATGCCAAAACACAAATAATGGTCACGGAGGCGGATAATTCTTTGTCTCCGCATACATACGACAAATAAAATCATTTCCTTTTGTCTTTTAGTAAACGCTTCATATAAAAAAGATTCCTTTTGAATAAATGTAAAAGTCAAAGGGGTTTATACACCGTATAAAAGGATGTTCTGTATAAAAAAAATAAGCCTCAATGAAAGGAGATTGAGACGAATTCCCTTACCTTGGGTACGAATTGACTCGATCGTTATATAATCTCTTAAATAATAAACTTGAGTAAATTTCTACTTGCATAATAACCTTTTTCATGTTCATTATTCCTTTTATATCACTTATTACCATGTCATGAACACTATGTAATTATTTAAGTTAATAACGGTCATTTTAACGATCATTGGTACATGAGTCAAAAATAAAATATTTATAATTATAGGTTGTTCGTGTATCCATTATATCCAGAGTTATATTCATGATGCATTTATAATATTAAATAACATTTAGAGGTAAGAAATGAAATTCACTGTTCAAGGAGATGGTAAGTCGTACGTACGCATGAACGCTACTTTCATTTCTATTTCGTATTTTATGGAATAGAATAATAATTACATAAAGGTATACTATAATTCCAGTATAATTTCATATATAATTTCATTAACTCCATCCTTTATACATCCCACATAGGGCATTAACGAATCAAATCACTTGGAGGGGTGGTAGACCGCACTTCCTAAAATGAAGATATCGCATATACCCATAATGGAAGCCATAAAGATATTTCATAAATAATAAATACACAAGATTAAGGAAAAAATAAACATATTATATATCATATATAAATATTGTGTCATCTTGATGGCCACCTATGAAGGTGCTAGAAGAATATTGAACAATCATCGTTTCGTGAGGCAGAAATTCTCCATCCACAGAGACAACATGTTCTTTAACCATTAGATGTAGGTGTGTGTATGTGTAGATTGAATAATTATTATAAAAACATCCTAGTATATTGATCATACTGGTTTTTTTACAATATAAATTAATTAAAAGTGTTTAGGGGGTTGAGAAGAAAAATAAAACAAAAGAACATTAGAGAAGTCTTTACTTTTAAATCAGGTAACTCCTCTTGGTTAGAACCAAAAGGGGTTCCTGAAGAGATTTATTCATAAGTAAAGGCTTCTAGGATGAATATAGGGATGTGGAGAGATAAAATGAGCAGGGCTTGGCCGAGCCAATGGTTTTATATGTGTGGGTAAGGAGGTAGAGGTGGGGGCCTTTTATAAGAGGAGAGGAGGGCCACTCTTGGAAAGGTATAAAATGTTACATTATTTTCAAATGAGTTTCAAATTTTAAAGGTCCCAAATTAATGTATTTCTAGGATAAGGTGATAAGGGTTCGAAATATATTCATCCAATAGGTCTTTGACAAATGTAAGTCTTATATTTTACATTATATTATCATTTTATTTAAATCGTTCATGAATGAGGTAATCGCTGCATCATCATGTTGTCATAAATAATTTAATTTATTTAATATCTAAAATTTATAAAAAACTATTAAGATTTAGAAAATATTTTTAGCTTTCCAATGACTATTTATAGTCCAATATATCATTTATGTATATATAAAAAATGTTTTACGCAGGTGATACATTCTTTGTTAATTTTAACATTCTTTAAAATTAAAAAGATGAAAAGTCATTATCACACAAAAGTGATTCCATGGGGTCACAAAGATTGGAAAAAGGAATACCATGTTCGTCAATGACACAACCAGTAGAATTAGGCCACATTTTGGGGTCAGTTATTATTATGATATTATTTTATTATCTATAACTACACGATTACTAATTAATCAAGATAATTAAAAATAATTATCGTTGTTACTATCTATAATGTCCAAAAACAAAATAATATTAATTAGATAATTTGGACCTTCTGATTCCAAATATGAAATCCATTTTACCAAATTCCAATCATATAAATTTCAATAATTAATTTAAATATAATTCTCATTGTAAAAACAAATAGCGGGTTTTTTTAAAAAATATCTTTGAAAATTTTGGCACTTGTTTATGCCCAATTCCAAAGTTTAATTAATCACAATGACCACCATTGGATTACATGGTAGAAATATTTTCTATTTACACTTTAAAACGAATTAAAAATATAATCTAACCATATAATTAAATTAGATGAAAATGCAGTTTTGATGTAAAATGTAGTATTTTTTACTATTCATTAAAAATTGAACATTGTTAGAAAAATACCAAAAATTTATCCAAAGTAAATTTAAATGTCCCAATCAAAAAGAATAAGTATATTTTGACAAATAGAGCTTATAAAATTGTCAAAAGTTTGATTTAAAAATGGTTTTCCATGAAAAGGCTGTAAAATAATCAATTAAAAATATTAGTGTCTTCCATGCTTAAGATTGGATTTATTCTCGTTTTAAGCCTCTAAAACACTATCTAATTCATCAATATACATAGATAAGAATATCTATTATTAATTAATTACTTGGGATGTTACATCCTCCCCCCCCCCTTTAGAAAATTGTGTCCCCACAATTTATTTACATATCGAATAAGTGGGGGTATTTAGCCCTCATTGCATTTTCAGATTCCCATGTTTCCTCTTCACTCATGTGGTTTTTTCAAAAAACCTTTACTTGATGAATCAACTTATTCCGAAACACTTTCTCCATGTGGTCAAGAATCTGGACCGGTTTTTCCTCATAAGATATATTCTCTTCTAGCTGAACTACCTCTAGACTCAAAACATGAGATAGATCTGGCATGTACTTCCTTAACATTGAAACATGAAAACCATTGTGTACCTGAAATAAACTCGAAGGTAAAGCCACTCAGTATGCAACTGCTCCAAATCTCTCTAGAATTTCATATGGTCCAATGAACCTTGGACTCATCTTTCCTTTCTTACCAAATCACATCACACTTTTCCATGGTGAGACTTTGAGGAAGACATGATCACCTACCTAAAAAGAGAGATCCTTCCTCATGTTGTCCGCATATCTCTTCTGCCTACTCTGAGCTATTCTTATGTGTTTATGTATTAGCTGAACTTTTTCTGCCAACTCTTCTACCAATTCCGGTCCCATCAAATTCCTTTCACCTACTTCATCCCAAAAAGCTAGAGTTCGACACCGCTTCCCATATAATTCCTCTAATGGTGCCATATGTATACTGGAATGAAAACTATTATTATAAGAAAACTCAACCAAAGAAAGATGTTGGTCCCAACTTCCGTGATAATCCATCGAACAAGAACGTAGCATATCCTCTAAAGTTGGAATCATTTTTTCTAACTTCCCATATGATTGAGGATGAAAAGCTGTACTAAAATTTAATTCAGTACACAATAACTTTTTAAGGCCTTTCCAAAATCTAGAAGTGAAACTAGGATCACGGTCAGATGTAATGGAGAGAAGAAATCCATGTAACCTGACTATATCTTTAAGATACAAACGAGAAAGTTGATATAGGGAAAAAGTATCTCGTATATCAATGAAATGAGCAGATTTAGTCAAGAGATCAAAAATAACCCAGATTGCATTATTACCTCGAGGTGTCTTCGGTAAACCCACAACGAATTCCATGGATATATTATCCCATTTCCACTCTGGAACTGGTAAAGGCTGAAGCATCCCTTTCAGTAACTGTCACTCTGCTTTAACCTGTTGACATGTCAAACACTTCACAGTAAAATTATCAATGCCTCTTTTCATTCCGTCCCACCAGTAACACTCTCGAAGATCTCTATGCATCTTAGTACTGCATGGATGAACTGAAAACAGAGAACTATGAGTTTCACATAACAACTCTCTCTTCAAATGTGAATCACACGGAACACAAAATCTCCTCCCAAATCATAAAACACAATCATTATCAATGTTGAATTCAGGATGCTTACCCTTCTAAACCAGCTCTACCTTTTTCAGCAACTCACTTTCATTCTTCTGTGCTTTCTTAATTCTGTCTGATAGAGAAGATTTCACTGATACCTGAAACAAAACTGAAGGACATCCTACTCCAACAACTTCAATGCCAAATTTTATCAAATCCTTAACCAAAGGATCACGTTCCAAATGCAACATTGTTAATAAAGAATTACTTTTTCGACTCAAAGCATCAGCCACTTTATTTTCTTTTCCCAGATGGTAATGAATTGTACAATCATAATATTTTATTAATTCAAGCCATCTCCTCTATCTCATGTTCAATTCTTTCTAAGTGAATATATACTATAAAATTTTGTGATCGGTATATATTTCACACTTTACTCCATACAAATGATGCCTTTAAATTTTTAAAGCAAAAACAATAGCAGCTAATTCCAAATCATGTGTAGGGTAATTTACCTCATTTGTTTTCAACTGTCGTGAAGCATAAGCAATTACCTGATCATTCTGCATTTGGATGCAACCAATTCGTTTCAATGTAGCATTACTGTAGATAACAAACTCACCATTCCTGGAAGGTAGTTCCAAAATTGGAACATTCATCAATCTTCTTTACAATTCCGAAAAACAATCATCACATTCTTTTGTCCTGATAAACATAACACCCTTCCGAGATAGCTTAGTCATTGGACTAGATATCTGTGAAATGTTTCTAATAAACCTTTGGTAATATATTGCGAAACCAAGGAAGCTACGAATCTCAATTACATTTTTGTTTCTTGGCCATTCTTCAACAACCATTGTTTTTGCAGGATCAAGAGTTATCCCATCTTTAGAATCAATGTGACCAAGAAAAGAATTTTGTTGCAACCAAAACTCACACTTGCTGAATTTCCTATACAATTTCTTTTCTTTTAAGGTTTTCAAAATAACCCTTAAATGTCTTTAATTCTCCTATTTACTTTTAGAAGACACCAAAATATCATCAATGAAAACAACCACAAACTTATCTGATAACTCATGGAAAATTCTATTCATAAGGTCCAGGAATATAGTAGGTGCATTGGTTAGCCCAAAAGGAATTACTAAAAATTCATAATGGCCATATCTTGTATGAAATGTAGTCTTCGGAATATCTACTTCCTTTACCTTTAGCTGATGGTACCTCGATCTCAGGTCAATCTTTGAAAAAAACTGAGCTCCCTGGAGCTGATCAAACAAATCATCGATATGAGGCAAAGGATATTTATTCTTAACAGTGATGTTATTCAAGGATCTATAATTAATGCAAAGTATCATTGAACCATATTTATTTTTAACAACCAAAATAGGAGAACCCCATGCTGATGTGCTAGGTCGAATGAAACCTTTCTCTACTAAATCTTGCAATTGCTCCTTCAACTCTAAAAGTTCAATTTGATCCATTCGATAAGGGGGTTTTTAAATTGGCTTAGCATCAAGAACTAAGTCAACGGTAAATTCAATATCTCGATCTGGTATTAATCCAAGAAACACATTAGGAAGAACATCAGGATAATCATTTACCACCGGCACATCATTAATCTGAACAGTTCCCTTGTTTTAAACGATATGTGCAAGGTAACATTCATTTCCTTCTTTTACAAGTTTCTCGGCCTCTTGATATGTTATCAAGAGTAAGGGTTCATTCTTGTACACAAACTAAAAGTATTTCTAAAAATAAACTTCTTTAGCTCTATAGTCAATCATAGCTTGGTAAATAGAGAGCCAATCCATACCCAGGATAACATCAAACTCTACTAGAGGTAAAACAATAAGGTTTGCAAGTAGGATCTTTCCACAGATAAGGATAGGAAGACTATTATAAATTATTTTTTCCTCAACATTTCCCCCAGGTGTTTTTACCACAAGTTCATGAGTCATTTATTGAGATGGTATTCCCATTTTACTAAAAATGTTTTCAAAGAAGAAAGAATGCGTAGACCTTGAATCAAAAAACACACTGGCATAATCTGAAAAAACAAACAGAGTACCTGATACCACATCATTTGATGGCCCAACATATTCTGAAGTAGTTGCAAAGGATTTCACCACCCCATTCTTCTTGTAGTCTAACTGCTTCCCATCACTCAAGCACTTTGTCAGACACTCGTCTTCATAGTGACCCGTCTCATTGCACTTAAAACATTTTACTAAATGTAAATCAAATATTGTATTACCATCACCCTGATCACTTTCAGTGAAATAACAAGCTTTATATCCCATCTTACCACATCGGTAACACTTTCTTGAATTTAGAAGACATTCCCCAGCATGCATTTTACCACATTTATGACAAACTCGAAACTTAGTTTTCTTACCGTCAGTCCTTTTTGAAGAATTCATTCCTTTCTCCTACCACCTCGGTCCCTTCTTATGCTGGTTTTCATAAAACACTTGATCATCGTCAAACTCCATTTCCACCTTCTCAACACATCAAACAATCTTTTCATAACTCATGAACTCACGAGAAGCTAAATCTCTTCAATATTTTGGCTTTAATCCTGAGTAAAAAATGAATGATTTTACTATCATGGTCTCAGATAAAATTTAGAGAATACCTTGCCAATCGAGTGAACCTCTCTTCATAAGTAGCCACTGAGTTGTCATCTTGCCTCAATTCCATGAATTTTTTTTCCATCCTAAGTCGAACAACCTTAGGAAAATAATTCTCAAGAAACATACCTTTGAATTCATCCCAATCGAGAGAATAATTCTCATCAGCGTCCCTGATATTTTTATCCATCGACCACCACTGATCTACTTCACCCTCCAAACTGTAAATATCAAGACTAACCTTTTGATTGTCTAAACACCCCATGACATTAAAAAATTTATCCAGTGCTTTAATCCACCGTTCGGCTAGCACAGGGTCAGATGATCCTCTGAATTATGGGGGATGTTGCCACATGAAATTTTCCACCACAGTCGTGTTCCTCTGTGGTTAATCTCGCTGATCGCATGCATGGATACCACCACTATTTATCTCTTGAGTCAACTGCGCCATTACTGCAACAAACTGTTCATTTCCAATTCTGACTATCATAGTATGCTGATTCGGATGGTCATTTCCTTCTGTATTCCTTCCTAACACTACTTATCTCTTTCCTCTGCGGAAAAGAATTTTGAACAATCATGTCATAGATGAAGCAACATGGTAATCTTAAAATTCTATATCATTTCAATTTGACTATAAAAAAATATTTTTGGATATTAATTAAATAGAATTCTAAGTCCTAAAGTTATCTAAACCGACCTCACATACCAACTATATGGCCCCAGCCTTAAACATTACTTAATATTGAGTTACTTCAAGAATACACATTGAGGATCTTTTCAGGTTTAGAGTTTTAGAGAATTAGATGAAAAATCATGCATTACATTCCACATTGAAACAAATTGGTTACATAAAAGATAGTACTCATTTTTCCCATCAACGGAAACATATTTAAAATAAAACATGGATTATTTCTTGACACTTCCTTGGCACTATAATCTCATCATGTACCTTTCCCTTGACCTGTGAAAAACATTTCAAAAACGTGGGATGAGCATAAAAAGTTTAGTAAGGGATATAAAAGTACGAAATGCAAACATTAGTTCTTGTATGAAATCATACATTACTCATAAAACATAAGCATTTTAACATACCTCATCAAATAATGAATAAATCATTGAAATCATAAGACATAAAGGTATCTTGGGGCATTCATAACATTCTTATGTTGGGAGTAACCCTCATGGTTATGTTTGGAATGCCCATCACAGTATATTCCATAAATCTCTTCGTAGAAACCTTTACGTTTAACCCCTTCATGTTACCCAATGTATTGGAGAGCTATATCGGGCTCACCCGCCCTAAGTTTATCACGGAACCACCCATCTTCATAAACAATGCCTAAGAACCATAATATAATCGTATCACATAAAACATGCCTAAATGAAACATAACATTTCCACATTTCAATCACAAGATATCAATACAACACATTGATAAAATAAAAACATATTGAAAACCATTTTCAATACCAAAATAAAAGAAAATTAAAACAAGGTATTTAGTTTCCATTAAAAAATGTTATGGATTGTAGAGGAATCCGAAACTCAAATAATAGTCATGGCGGTGGAGAACTCGTTGTTGCCGCATATGTATGAAAAATAAAAACATTCCCTTTTTTCATTTATTAAATGGTTCATATAAAAAATATTCCGTTGAATAAACGTAAAAGTAAAAGGGGTTTATACACCATATAAAATAATGTTGTGTATAAAACAAAATATGCCTCAAAGAAAGGATATTGAGATGAAGTCCCTTACCTCAGGTCCGACTTGACTCGATCGTTCATTAATCTCCTGAATAATAAACTTGAGTTAATTTATACTTGCTTAAGAAGCTTTTTCAAGTTCATTATTCTTTTTATATCACTTATTACCATTTCATGAACACTATGTAATTATTTAAGTTAATAACGGTCGTTTTAACGATCATTGGAACTTGAGTCAAAAAGAAACTCTTTATAATTACAGGTTGTTCATGTATCCATTATATCTAGAGTTATATTCATGATGCATTTATAATATTACATAACATTTAGAGGTAAAAAATGAAATGCACCGTTCATGGAGACAGTAAGCCGTACGTACACATGAACGCTACTTTAATTTATATTTTGTATTTTATGGAATGGAATCATAATGACATAAAGATATATTACAATTCTAGTTTAATTTAATATATAATATCATTAACTCCGTCCTTTATTCATCCCATATATGGCATCAACGAATCAAATCACTTTGAGGGGGCGGTAGTCCGCACTTCCTAAAATGAAGATATCACATATACCCATAATGGAAGCCATAAAGATATGCCATAAATGAAAAATACAGAAGCTTAAGGAAAAAATAAAAATATTATATATCATATATAAATATAGTTTCATCTTAATGGCCACCTTTGAAGGTGTTAGAATAATATTTAACAACCATCGTTTCGTGAGGCAGAAATTCTCCATCCACGGAGACAGTATGTTCTTTAACCATTAGATGTAGGTGTGTGTAAGTGTATCTAAAATAATTCTTATAAAAAAATGCTAGTATATTTATCATACTTGTTTTGTTACAAAAGAAATTAATAAAAAGTTTTTAGGGGGTTGGAGAAGAAAAATAAAACAAAAGAACATTAGAGAAGTCTTTACCATTAAATCAGGTAACTCCTCTTGGTTAGAACCAAATGGGGTTATTGAAGATCTTTCTTCCTATGTTAAGGCTTCTAGGATGAAGAGAGGGATTTGGAGAGATAAAATGAGTAGGCCTTGGCCGAGCCAATGGCTTGAGAAGTGTGGGTAAGGAGGTAGAGGTGGGGGCCTTTTATAAGAGGAGAGGAGGGCCACTCTTAGAAAGGTATAAAATGTTACTTTATTTTCAAATGAGTTTCGAATTTTAAAATTCCCACATTGATGTATTTAGAGGATAAGGTGATAAGGGTTCGAAATATACTCATCCAATAGGTATTTGATATGTTTAAGTCTTATAGTTTACATTATCATTTCATTTTATTTAAATCGTTCATTAATGAGGAAATCACTACATCATCATGATGTCATAAATAATTTAATTTATTTAATGTCTAAAATTTATAAAAAACTAATATGATGTAGTAAATCTTATTATATTTCCAATGACTATTTATGGTCCAATATATCATTTATTTAGACAAAATTAAAAATGTTTTACTCAGGTGATACATTCTTTGTTAAATTTAACTTTCTTTAAAAATAAAATGATGAAAAGTCATTATCACACAAAATTGATTCCATGGGGTCCCTAAGTTTTGAAAAATTCATCCCATGGTCTTCCATGAAACAAAAAATATAATTAGGACACATGTTGTGGTCATTTTTTATTATTATTATAATATTATATTATCCTTAACTACCCGATTACTAATTAATCAAGATAATTAAAGATTATTATCGTCCTTACTATTCATAATTTCCAAAAACAAAAGAGTATTAATTAGATAATATGGAACTTATGATTCCAAATATGGAATAAATTTTACCAAATTCCAATCATAGAAATTTCAATAATTAATTTAAATATAATTCTCGTTGTCAAAACAAAGAGCGGGTTTTTTTGGAAACAATATCTATGAAACTTTTGGCACTTGTTTATGCCCAATTACAAAGTGAAATTAATGACAATGAACACCATTGGATTACATGGTAAAAATATATTATATTTACACTTTAAAACCAATTAATAATATAATCTAACCATATAATTAAATTAGATGAAATGCAGTTTTGATGTAAAATGCAGTATTTTTAACTATTCATTAAAAATTGAACATTGTCAGAAAAATACCAAAAATTTATCCAAAGTAAATTTCAATGTCCCAATCATAAAGAATAAGTTTATTTTGACAAATAGAGCTTATAAAATTGTCAAAAGGTTGATTTAAAAAAAAAATTCCACGAAAAGGCAGTAAAACAATCTTTTAAAAATATTACTGTCTTCCATGCTTAAGATTGGATTTATTCTCATTTTAAGCCTCTAAAACACTATATAATTCATTAATATACATAGATAAGAATATATATTATTCATTATTTACTTTGGATTTTTCTTCCTTCCCCCCTTTAGAAAATTTTTTCCCTGCAATTTATTTACCTATCGAATAAGTGGGGGTATTTAGACCTCATTGCATTTTTAGATTCCCATGTTCCATCTTCCCTCATGTGGGTTTTCCAAAAAACTGATACTTGATGAATCAACTTATTCCGCAACACTTTCTACCTGTGGTCAAGAATCTTGACTGCTTCTTCCTTATAATATAGGTTCTCTTCCAATTGAACTACCTCTGTACTCAAAACATGAGATGGATCTTGCATGTACTTCCTTATATTTGAAACATGAAAAACATTGTGTACCTGAGATAAACTCGGAGGTAAAGACACTCGGTATGAAACTGATCCAACTCTCTCTAGAATATCATATGGTCCAATGAACCTTGGACTCAGTATTCCTTTCTTACCAAATCACATCATAATGTTTCATGGTGAGACTTTGAGGAAGACATGATCACCTACCTCAAAAGAGAGATCCTTCCGCCTGTTGTCTGCATAACTCTTATGCATACTCGGAGCTGTTCTCATGTGTTTCGGTATCAGCTGAACCTTTTCTGCCAACTTCTCTACCAATTCTGGTCGCATCAACTTACTTTTACCAACTTCATCCCAAAAATCTGGAGTTTGACACTGCTTCCCATATAATTCTTCAAATGGTGCCATCTGTATGCTGGAATGAAAACTGTTATTATAAGAAAACTCAAACAAAGAAATATGTTGGTCCCAACTTCCCTAATAATTCATCGAACAAGCATGTATAATATCCTCCAAAGTCTTAATCATTCTTTCTAACTTACCATATAATTGAGGATGAAAAGCTATACTAAAATTTAATTCAGTACCAAACGACTTTTGAAGGCCTTTCCAAAACCTAGAAGTGAACCTGGGATCACGGTCAAGTACAATGGAGATAGGAAATCCATGTAACCTGACAGTATCTTTAAGATAAAAACGAGAAAGATGATCTAGGGAAAAATTATCTTGTATAGCAAGTAAATGAGCAGATTTAGTCAAGCGATCAACAATAACCCAGATTGCATTATTACCTCGAGGTGTCTTCGGCAATCCCACAATGAATTACAGGGATATATTCTCTCATTTCCACTCTGGAACTGGTAAAGGCTGAAGCATCCCTTTCAGTAACTACCTCTCTGCTTTAACCTGTTGACAAGTCAAACACTTCACAGTAAAATTAGCAATGTCTCTTCATTCCGTCCCTCCAGTAACACTCGTGAAGACCCCTATACATCTTTGTACTTCCTGTATGAACTGAAAATGGAGAACTATGAGCTTCACATAACAACTCTCTCTTCAAATGATAATCACACGGAACACAAAATCTCCTCCCAAATCTCAAAACACAATCATTATCAATGTTTAATTCTGGAAGCTTACCCTTCTAAACCAACTCTACCTTTTTATGCAACTCACTGTTTTTCTTCTGTGTTTGCTTAATTCTGTCTGATAGAGAAGAATTCACTGAAACCTAAAACAAAACAGAAGGAAATCCAACACCAACAACTTCAATTCCAATGTTCATAAAATCTATAACCAAAGGATCACGTTCCAAACACATCATTGTTAATGAAGCGTTAATTTTTCGACTCAAAGCATCAGCCACTTTATTTGCTTTTCCCAGATGGTAATGAATTGTACAATCATAATCCTTGATCAATTCCAGACATCTTCTCTGTCTCATGTTCAATTCTATATGAGTGAATATATACTTTAAACTTTTGTGATCGTTATATATTTCACACTTTACTCCATACAAATGATGCCTCCAAATTATTAAAGTGAAAACAACAGTAGCTAATTCCAAATCATGTGTAGGGTAATTTACCTCATGTGTTTTCAACTGTTGTGAATCATAAGAAATTACCTAATCATTTTTCATTTGGACGCAACCCAGTCATTTCAATGTAGCATCAATGTAGATAAAAAACTCACCATTCCTGGTAGGTAGTGCCAAAACTGGAACATTCACCAATCTTCTTTTCAATTTCGGAAAACAATCATCACATTATTTTTTCCAGATAAACTTAAAACCCTTCCGAGTTATCTTAGTCATTGGAATATGTAATTGTGAGAAGTTTCTAACAAACCTTCGGTAATAGCCTGCGAAACCATGGAAGCTACGAATCTCAGTTACATTTTTGGGTCTTGGCCATTCTTCAACAACCATTGTTTTTTCAGGATCAACAGTTATCCTATCTTTAGAAACAATGTGACCAAGGAAAGAAATTTGTTGCAACCAAAACTCACACTTGCTGAATTTCCCATACAATTTATTTTCTTTTAAGGTTTTTAAAATAACCCTTAAATGCCTTTCATTCTCCTCTTTACTTTTAGAAGACACCAAAATATCATCAGTGAAAAAAACCACAAACTTATACGATAACTCATGGAAAATTATATTCATAAGGTCCAGGAATATAGCAGGTGCATTGGTTAGACAAAAAGGCATTACTACAAATTCATAATTGTTATATCTTGTATGAAACGCAGTATTCAAAATATCTGCTTCCTTTACCTTTAGCTGATGGTACCCTGATCTTAGGTCAATCTTTGAAAAAAACTTAGCTCCCTGGAGCTGGTCAAACAAATCATCGATATGAGGAAAAGATATTTGTTCTTAACAGTTATGTTATTCAAGGATCTAAAATCAATGAAAAGTCTCATTGAACCATCTTTCTTTTTAACAAATAAAATTGGAGCTCTCCATTGTGATGTGCTAGGTCGAATGAAACCTTTATCTAATAAATCTTGAAATTGATCTTTCAACTCTAAAAGTTCAATTTGATCCATTAGATAAGGGGGATTTTAAATTGGCTTAACATCAGGAACTATGTGAATGGTAAATTCAACATCCCGATCTATTATTATTCCAGGCAACTCATCAGGAAAAACATCAGGATACTCATTTACCACTGGCACATCATTAATCTGAATAGTTCCCTTGTTTTCAATGATATGTGCAAGGTAACATTCATTTCCTTCTTTTAAAATTTTCTCGGCCTCTTGATATATTATCAACAATAAGGGTTCATTCTTGTACACAAAATGAAAGTATTTATGAAAAAAACATCTTTAGCTCTACAGTCAATCATAGCTTGGTATGTAGAGAGCCAATCCATACCCAGAATAACCTCAAACTCTACTAGAGGTAAAACAATAAGGTTTGCAAGTAGGATCTTTCCACGGATAAGGATAGGAAGATTATTATAAATTCTTTTTGCCTCAAAATTTTCCCCAGGTGTTTTTACCACAAGTTCCGGAGTCATTTATTGAGATGGTATTCCCATTTCACTACAAATTTTTTCAAAGATGAAAGAATGTGTAGACCTTGAATCAAACAACACACTGGCATAATCTGAAAAAACAAACAAAGTACCTGATACCACTTCATTTGATGGCCCAACATCTGCTGAAGTAGTTGCAAAGGATTTTACCACCCCTTTCTGCTTGTAGTCTATCTGCTTCCCATCACTCAATCACTTTGTCGGACACTCGTTTGCATAGTGACCCCTCTTATTTCACTTAAAACATTTCACTAACTGTAAATAAAATTTGGTCTAACCATCACCCTGATCTCTTTCAGTGAAATCACGAGCCTTATGTCCTATCTTACCACATCGGTAGCACTTTCCAGAATTTAGAAGACATTCCCCAGCATGCCTTTTACCACATTTATCACAAACTGAAAACTTTGTTTTCTTACCATCAGACCTTTTTTAAGAATTAATTCCATTATCATGCCACCTCGGTCTCTTCATCGACTGGTTGTTATAGAACCCTTGATCATTGGAAAACTCCATTTCGACCTTCTCAGCACTTCAAACAAGATTTTCATAACTCTTGAACTCACGAGAATCTAAATCCATTCGATATTTTCGTTTTAATCCTGAGTAAAAATGATTTATTTTACTATAAAGGACTCAGATAAAATTTAGAGCATACCTTACCAATCGAGTGAACCTCTCTTCATAAGCAGCCACTGAGTCTTCCTCTTGCCTCAATTCCATGAAATGTTTTTCCATCCTATGTCAAACAGCCTTAGGAAAATACTTCTCAAGAAACATACCATTTAATTCATCCCAATAGAGAGAATAAATCTCATTAGCGTCCCTGATATTTTTAACCATCGACCACCACTGATCTACTTCACCCTCCAAACGGTAAATAGCAAGACTAACCTTTTGATTATCTGAACACCCCATGACATCAAAAATCTTATGCAACGCTTTAATCCACCGTTCGGCTAGCACAGGGTCAGATGATCCTCTTGATGATGGGGGATGTTTCCTAATGAAATGTTCCACCACTGACATGTTCCTCTATGGTTGATCTGGCTGATCTTGTGCATGGATACCACAACTATTTATCGCTTGAGTCAACTGCGCCATTACTACAACAAACTGTTCAGTTCCAATTCCGACCATCTCAGGATGCTGATTCGGAAGGTCATTTCCTTCTGTATGCCTTCCTAACACTACTTCCCTATTTCCTCTACGGAAAACCATTTTGAACAAACATGTCTTAGATGAAGCAACATGGTAATATTTAAATGCTATATCATTTCAATTTGACCGTAAAAATAATATTTTTGGATAATCATTTAATAGAATTCTAAGTCCTAATGTTATCTAAACCGACCTCTAATACCAACTATATGGCCCCATCCTTAAACATTACTTAATCATGAGTTACTTCAAGAATACACGTTGATGATCTTTTTAGGTTTAGAGTTTTAGAGAATTAGATCAGAAATCATGCATGACATTCCACATTTAAAGAAAGTGGTTACATAAATGATAGTACTCATTTTTCCCATCAACAGAAATATATTTAAAATAAAACATGGATTCTTTCTTGACACTTCCTTGGCACTATCATCACATCATGTACCTTTCACTTGACCTGTGAAAAACATTTCAAAAGCGTGGGATGAGCATAAAAAACTCAGTAAGGGATATAAAAGTATGAAGTGAAAACATTAGTCCATGTATGAAACCATACATTACTCATAAAACATAAGCATTTTAACATACCTCATCATATCATGAATAAATAATAGAAATCATAATACATAAAGGTAACTTGAGGCATTCATAACATTCTAACATTGGGAGTAACCCTCATGGTTACGTTTGGAATACCCATCAAAGTATATTCCATAAATCTCTTTGGAGAAACCTTGACATTTAACCCCTTCGCATTACCTAATGCATCGGAGATCTATATCGGGCTCACCCGCCCTTAGTTTATCATGGAACCACCCGTCTCCATAAAAAATTCCCATGAACCATAACATAATCGTATCACATCAAACATGCCTAAAGGAAACATAACATTTCCACATTTCAATCACAAGATATAAATACAACACATTGATATAATAAAAACAGTATGAAAAAAATTTTCAATACCAAAAATAAATGAAAAGTAAAACATATTATTTACTTTCCATTAAAAAATGCTATGGCTTGTAGAAGAAGCTGAAACTTAAATAATGGTCGCGGAGGCGGAGAAGTCGTTGTCAACGCATATGGACAAAAAATAAAAACATTCCTTTTTCTCGTTTAGTAAACGCTTAATATAAAAAATATTCCTTTTAATAAACATAGCAGTCAAAGGGGTTTATACACTCTATAAAAGGATTTTGTGTATAAAACAAAATATGCCTCAAGGAAAGGAGATTGAGACAGACTCCTTTACCTCAGGTCTGACTTGAGTCGATCGGTCTTTAATCTCCTGAATAATAAACTTGAGTTAACTTCTACTTTCTTAAGAACTTTTTTCATGTTCATTATTCCTTTTATATCAGTTCTTTCCATGTCATGAACACTATGTAATTATTTAAGTTAATAACGGTCGTTTTAATGATCATTGGTACTTGAGTCAAAAATAAACTCTTTATAATTACAGGTTGTTCATGTATCTATAATATATAGAGTTATATTCATGATTCATTTATAATATTACATAACTTTTAGAGGTATGAAATGAAATGCACCGTTAATGGAGACAGTAAGCCGTACATACACATGAACACTACTTTAATTTATATTTTGTATTTTATGGAATGGAATAATAATGACATAAACGTATATTATAACTCCAGTATAATGTCATATATAATATAATTAACCCCATCCTTTATAATTCCCACATATGACATTAACAAATCAAATCACTTTGAGGGGGCGGTAGTCTGCACTTACTAAAGTGAAGATATGGCGTATACCCATAATGGAAGCCATAAAGATATTCCATAAATGAAAAATACGGAAGCTTAAGGAAAACATAAAAATATTATATATCATATATAAATATATAATCATCTTAATGGCCACCTTTGAAGGTGTTAGAATAATATTGAACAATCATCATTTCGTGAGTTAGAAATTCACCATCCACCGAAACAGTATATTCTTTAACCATTATATGTAGGTGTGTGTAATTTTAGCTCGAATAATTCTTATAAAAACATCCTAGTATATTGAATATATTTTTGTTTTTACAAATTAAATTAATAAAAATAGTTTAGGGGGTTGGAGAAGAAAAATAAAACAAAAGAACATTAGAGAACTCTTTACCTTTAAATCGGGTAACACCTCTTGGTTAGAACTATAAGGGTTTCTTGAAGAGCTTTCTTCCTAAGGTAAAGCTTCTAGGATTAAGAGAGGGATGTGAAGAGATAAAATGAGCAGGGATTGGATGAACCAATGGATTGAGATCTGTGGGTAAGGAGTTAGAGGTGGGGGCCCTTTATAAGAGGAGAGGAGGGGCACTCTTGGAAAGGTATAAAATGTTACATTATTTTCAAATGCGTTTCAGATTTTAAAGGTATCACATTGATGTATTTCTAGGATAAGGTGGTAAGGGTTAGAAATATACTCATCCAATAGATCATTGACAAGTGTATGTATTATATTTAACATTTTATTTTCATTTTATTTAAATCATTCATTAATGAGGTAATCGCTGCATCATCATAATGTCATAAATAATTTAATTTATTTAATGTATATAATTTATAAAAAAAATAGTATGATGTGGGAATTATTTTTATCATTCCAATGAGTATTTATAGTCCAATTGATCTTTTATTTAGACAAAATTAAAATTGTTTACTCAGGTGATACATTGTTTGTTATATTTAACTTTCTTTAAAAATAAAAAGATAAAAAGTCATTATCAGACAAAAGTGATTCCATGGAGTACCTAAGATTGGAACAAGTAATCCCATGGTCGGCCATGACACAAGCAGTAGCATTTGGACACATGTTGGGGTCATTTTTTATTATTACGATATTATTTTATTATACTTAACTACCTGGTTACTAATTAATCAAGATAATTAAAGATATTTACCGTTGTTACTATTCATAATGTCCAAAAACAAAAGAGTATTAATTAGATAATATGGACCTTATGATTCAAAATATGGAATCCATTTTACCATATTAAAAACATATAAATTGCAATAATTAATTTAAATATAATTCCCGTTGTTAAAACAAATAGCGGGTTTTTTTTGAAACAATATCTATGAAAAGTTTGGAACTTGTTTATGTGCAATTCTGAAGTGAAATTAATCCCAATGACCACAATTGGATAAAATGGTAAAAATATATTCTATTTACACTTTAAAACCAATTAAGAATATAATGTAACTATATAATTAAATTAGATTAAAATACAGTTCTGATGTAAAATGCAGTATTTTTCACTCTTCATTAAAAAAATGAACATTATCAGAAAAATACCAAAAATTTATCCAAAGTAAATTTCAATGTCCCAATCATAAATAATAAAATTATTTTTGGAAAATAGATCTTATAAAATTGTCCAAACATTGATCTAAAATTGGTTTTCCACTAAAAGGCTGTAAAATAATCTTTTAAAAATATTTGTGTATTCCATGATTAAGATTGGTTTTATTCTCATTTTATGCCTCTAAAACACTATCTAATTCATATATGGACATATATAAGAATATTTATCATTCATTACTTACTTGGGAAGTTACAAAAACTAGTAGATGTTATTTTAAGGCATTAAACTGATTTGGATGAGAAGATGAAGATAATTTCCCCAAGGAGTTAATGAAATGACACTATAAATAATAGAAAGTAAAAGATATACATTAAATATTAAATTTCATTACATGTTTTATCAATGTTACCTAACTCTCCATTTTAATTTTTTTAAGAGGATGATGTAGTACCAATTCCCAGCCGATTTGTGCTAAGTGATTTTGAAGGAATGATAAAATCCCAGATATAAAGGGGGGATGAGATTCATTAACTGAATCAACTCGAGATGAATACTCATAAACTCAGTTCATATTGAGAAGAATAGTTTTTGGAATTTTTCTTTCTTCGGTCTATGGTTTTGAAGAAGGTGAAGAACAATGATCAATTATTGGTGAAGAATATGGATCTATAAGATGGTTTATAATTATAGGTTGATAGAATTTGTTAGAGGTTTCCATTGATTCATAAATTAAATTTATGTAATAATAAATATATTTCATCTAGAACCAATTGATATTTAAGAGTATATAGGTTAATGTGTCCCATGATTCTTTTTTCACAGACCATATTGATGAATTTTTTAGCTATAATTTAGTGAATCTTATAACACCTCTAGATTTTACGGAATACTTCGTACTAAATAATTTCAATTCACATCTTATTATGCATACAACCTCCAGTATCTGCAAAAAATACATTGTTAAAGTAGATAATAATTACCTAGATGTTAAATGTAATGTTTTCATTTCAGTGATGTGAATTTTGAAAAATGGACATTCACTATTACATTCAGTAAGATATTTAGAGTACGATAGGATCAACTTAATTTTTGAGGAATACTACATTACCCTTTTGAATAGTAATTTTACCCCTATTACTACTAATGTACCCTTATGAATAGTATTATGACCCTTATTAATAGGTATCTCACCCATGAAAGTGTAAATAAATTTTAGGAGCCTTAAAAATAAAAGTGAATATTTAAAAAAATAAGTATTGGTATTTTTTGTAAGCAATAAATTTTTAAATACCATTGTATAAATAGTAAATTTATTTATAAAATAATATATATATATATATATATATATATATATATTATTCTTAAATCAATATTTTTTTTCCATATGACTTTATAATAATCTAATGGGGCTATAGATAATTTATAAGGGTGTTATAAAATTAGTTATAATTTTAAAATATGTATTTCTTGAGAAAATAATGAGTATAATTAAAAATTAAATTTCTCAAATTTAGAAAATTATTTTCATAAAATGGAGTTCATTTTTTATTCTACATGTTAAAATAATTTGGATTTAATTTTTTAGATTTTTCTGAAATACTTGAAATTTTGGGGAATAGTAAAATACGGTGATTTTATGGTATAATACATTATATGATAAATACACTATTACAAGCATTATGATGATGTAGGAAACAATTAGATCATAACCACTTGAACTTATTACTCTTTTTGGTCCCAATATTCAATACTATATATTGTCATGCTAAAAACCAAAAAATAATGAATAAAATATTTACAAATCACTCCTCTCTACCACTATAAAAACCACCCCTCACCCCCCCTCTTCTCCTCACTCTTCTAAGCCTTGATGCATCTCAATGTTTTAAAAAAATACTATTCCATAGTCCCTACACACTTCCCAGATCTCATTTTATTTCCAATTGAACAAAAAACCCTTCCCTTAATGAAATTCTCAAGGAGGTGTATTCATGAAGTATATCAACATCCTTTTTCTTTCAATTCCCTTTCACGTTCCACTCATTTATTATCCTATAATCACCTCCTATATCTAATTTATCTTCATAACTCTAGTATCATCTATAAAAAATAATTACATAATTTTTATTTTATATCCAATATAAATATCCTTACACACTATCTCTTTTATTCTTTAAATGAAATCATCGACTACGAGGTGCCAATTTGCAACCTTCATGGGTGAAAAAGTTTCATTCTTCACTTTTTTCTTCATGGATTGAAATGAAACGATTTTAATGGTTGAAACTAATTATAAAATATGTATTATATATTTTTTAATGAATTTAGAACCATCATTTATAAATTATATTAAATAAATTAACAAAACTACTTTGTTGTGATTGAAAACCCATCGTAATAATCTATGTGATTATCACTAAATGTATTATCTAATGATTCATATACATAATATATAACCAAATGATATATATAACCATTAATAATTATTTATTTTTATTAATAACATGTAATTACCATTCTATAGAATTATATCCATTCCACATGAACTCCATTACTCATGGTCAACTGAATTGAACATGAAAATCAAGTAGACGAAGACTCAGGATACGACTGTATTCGATAGTATAACTTATCAACAAGTCCATAAATAAACTTAATAAAAATATAAATAATCAAATACATGTAGATAATGTACTATTTATTTAATTAATGGATTTAATTTGATTATCCAAGACATTAATATTAAGTGAAGAACACATTCTGGCTTATGATATGGGGTTTCTCATATCACTTTTATTTCAATGAGATTTCCATTATTCACCAAGTATTTCTTGTGTGTGGTGTATTTATTCTTCCATTATTATATTTATATTCATAGTATAAAATTATTAATTTTGTTATTATTAATTTTTGGTCATGCAATTTGATTAATTACAATGTGTTAAGGAACTTTATCTCAATTTCCATTCTTTGAGACTTATATGGTATTGTGCACCTAATCATTTTTTATGTGTTGAGTCTATTTCCCCATTGAGATTATAATTAATTTTAAATTACCTTACTATTTAATATCCATATTCATTTATAATGTATATCAGTATTTTCTTAGCCATATACCTTTTTACATATGATGTTATTTTGAATTTTTTTTTATTTTTGGAAATATTGAGGAATATGTATCCTCTACTCAATACCGAAATTGATAAGGAATTTTTTTTGTAAGTAGGTCTTATTATAAAATTACATTAGGCTTTCAGTGAATGGTGGGTCCTGCTATATCCCATTGATTCATCGACAGGTCTCATGATACAAACATGTTGGTGATAAACCCTTCGAGTTTGTTTGCAAAACATAATATAATGGGTTTTTACCTGAAGACTTAACCCATTTCTATGATATGATTGTTCAGGTTCTAGATATTTAAAATCCAAATAACTAGCATTATCATTATTCAGTATTCGGTTACTTCATTCCATGAGGTTTTCACTGTGACAATATCTATGGATACACTTTCATTCTCTATTTATTGATGGAATGTGTTTTCAATTGTTCACCATGGCATATTGTTTATGTCTAATTGATTATGATTAAATTATTATTGATTCATGATTCCTCTATATGTAACCCTTACTGATCATTTGAGGTCACACTTTTATTTGTTTATCCTTCCCCAGGTTATGAAAAAGAGATCATTTATTGAGTTTTAAAGGATGCAGTTTATTATATTTTGTTATGTACTGTATTTTGTTTTGTTTTCTCAAAGTAATATGGGTTACATATATGTATCCATTTTATTCTATACTACTAAACTGATCATTCAATTGGGATTTGATATATTTAAATATTTCTAATGTAATAAAATAATGCATCAACTCCTGGTTTCTGGGGTCGGGCATCACAATTGGTATCAAAGGATGTTTAGTAGAAATTTTGGGAACTAGATTTAGAAAACATATATTTGGGGGCACAACCCTAAGATATAAATTGAAGATATTTATACAAGAATGTACTATAATTTTGGTAAGGTATATATTATATTGGTATTCCTAGTAATGCATCCCTGTTGGGATACTACAAGTGGACGTGGTTCTGGAACAGATGAACCTAGTAGTAACAACTTCGACAATGTGTTTGGGCCTGACAGAGGGTAACCTGGTACATGGAAAATGGGCCTTATTGTACACATATTTTGACACTCCTAGGAGATATGATTTGGAGAAATGACATTTTCTTTATAAACCATTACAATGTATTTAATATTAAATAGAAATATTGTTTATGATTATGATATTAGTTATGTATAAACAATCAATTTATATTAAGTGTTTTTGTATTCTTAATTAATTAACAATGCTTCACAACCTATATTAGTGTATTCCATTGTTTAGTGATGGAACCTAATGAATGAAAGGGATTAAATACCTGTAGGAAATGTTGGGATTGCCCCATTGAGAATGTTAACATAATTATTATTAGAGATGAGTAGAACATGACCATATTAAGAAACAATTATTTATAGGTGTTGAGTAACCATTATATACATATGTTGGATCGTTTCATGTGTAATAATCCCTTATATTTTAATGGGAATAATAATCCAGTGTTACATGAGAAGTGGATGAAGTCCCAAGAAAAGATGTTTCTTTCATTAAGATTTAATGAAAATGAAAATATAGTACTTTCACTATATTATCTCAAGGGTGATATTGATCAATGGTGGTCCATGATCCATAATACCATATAGGAAGATAAAATAGAAGATATGGAATGGATAACATTTAAGGAATTATTTTTCGTCAAATATTTCCCTAATGAGAAACATACATAAAAGAAGAGAAAATTATTTAGCTTAAAATAATGGTAAGAAGAGAGTGTTATGGAGTATGAGGATACTTTCACAATACTATCTATGTATGTTATAGATTACGTACTAGATTAAAAAGATAATATTGATAAGTTATTTGATGGTCTTAATCCATGTATCTGAAGGTAACTAGCTTCTCGAAAAATTTCTCCATTTGATGAAATAGTATTAAGTGATATCAAAGGGGATGGAATTTTTTAGATAAAATTTTTTCAAGGAAATTAAATAGAATAATATGTCTTCTGATAATCATAGAAATGGTGAATCTACAATGAAGAATAAGGGAACAAAGAATTTACCATTATTCCAGAACTGTGAAAAGTGCCATCCGAGAAAATTCTTGAATGGTATAAGAGTTTGATATAAATGTGGAGAACATGGTCATACATATAATGAATTCAAGAGTATGAGAAAAATCAATAATGTTAAATTTTATAATTTTAGAGATATGGGACACTATGAAAATTATTTTCCTAAATATTAATGAAAATTTCTTCAGAAAATGCCACAAGTGCAAGGGGAAGCATTTTTGATCACAGCTACGGGGGTTGAAGATCTTAATGATGTGGTGGTATGTAATTTAATCATTTTATTAAATTTTTTCAAATTATTTATTTTATTTTTTATCATCACATTCTTTTATATCATCATAGTTTTATAAGAAAAATAGGAATTTCAAATTTTATTTAATAATGGATTTGTCAGTCAAAACTTATAATGGAAGTGTCTTTGCAATAAAAATGTATTTTTCAATGAAATTTGTGATACATAAATGTAACATAGTTTTGGAACTTATCATCATACCTATGATTTAATATGACATAATTCTTAATATGGATTGGATTTCAAATTATCATGTGAAAATATATTTTTAGAGGAAGGAAGTTGCAATTTTTGAGAGAGCTTTAAAATCCCTTATCATTTTAGTAGAAACATCATCATCTAGATCCTATCTATATCCAAAATCATTAGTTCTTATAAATGAAATTATAGGTGAGGAATATAAGACATCATCTATGGATATTCAAATTAAAGATGTACATATTATACAAGAATAAATTGATGTATTTCTAGTGGATTTAATCAGACATCATCTAGAGAGTGAATTTGAGTTATCTAATGATTTAATTATCTATGAAAGACCTATAACAATCACTCCCAATTGAATAGTCATTGTTTAATTAGTATATCAGAATAAAAAACTAGAGGAATTGAGTGAAAAATTACTTATTCACCCAAGATTTTCTCTATGGGGAGCCCATGTTCTATTTTTCAAGAAGAAATATGAATCCATGAGGCTATGAATTGATTATAGAGAAATCTATGCTATTACGATAATGAAAAAGTATCATTTTCCTCACATTGATGATCTATTCGATCAATGACATAGAACTCAATATTTTTTTAAACATTTAGATTAGGCCTAGATATCATATATTGCATGTGAGGAAAAAATAAATTCCAAAGACAGTATTTCGAACCAGGTTTTGTCATTACGAGTTTATAGAAAATCCATTTGGAATAAATAATGCACCCTCCATTTTTAAGGACCTAATAAATAGAGTTTCCAAGTAATATCATTATGATTTTACTATGGTATTTATTCAGACATCTTGATATATTAAAAAATCTATGAGGACCACAAGAACAACTGGTGGGTTTTCATGGAGACTCTAGAATAAAAGAGTTATATTGGAAGTTTATTAAATTTAAATTATTTCATCAAATTATTTCATTTCATGGGAATATTTTCTCTAAAGATGGAATCTATGTTGATCTTTCTAAGACAAAAGAAATCCAAGAATGGCCTTTTCCAACAATCATATTTGTGGTATGTAGTTTTATTGGCATAAGAGGTTGCTATCGGCATTTCATTAAGATTTTTTCCAAATTAGCTAACCTTATTGCTAATATAACATGTAAATGGACTATGTTCATATAGAAAAAATAATGTATATAATTTTTTGAATAATTGAAAAGAAGATTGTTCAATACAACAATTTTGACCCTTCTATCTGGAAATGATGGGTTTATGATATATATTGACCCATGAAAGAATGGATAGGTTTGTGTCTTTTGGAAAAATGATAAAGTGGTTGAATATGAATTAAGGTAGTTGGAGACTCATGAACACAATTATTAAACTAAAGGTTTTTATTTTTAAACTATAATCATTGGTTTGAAAATATGGAGAAACTATCCATATGGTGAATGATGTGATGTATATACAGATCCCAAGACTTCTAAATAAATTTTTACATAGAAAGAACTCAACATGAGGCAAAGGGGATGGCTTGAGTTACTAAAAGATTAGGATTGTTCAATATAGTACTACCCAGGAACGGAAAATAAGTTGGAAGATGTATTAAGAAGGAAAGATCATATACTTCTGACCCAAATGAGGATTGAAAGAGATCCTATATTCATGGATCTAGTAGAGATAGATACATGAATTTTTAAGGAAGATGAAACATCAATCCATTTTCAAGTTATTACTAAGACATATTTACTATAGAATGTAAAATACTCTCAATTTGACAATGAGAATCTACAAATGTGAATTAATGTTGTTAAGGATGGATGATTTGAAGACATCATGTTTGAGGATGGAGTTCAAAAACATGGAAAGAGGTTATGTGTTCAATCCTTACCTAAACTAAAAAGGGAACAGTTAGATAATGATCATAGATCAAATTTCTCTATACATCATGGAGACACCTAGATGTATAGTGATCTTAAGGAATATTTTTTATGTTATAACAAGAACCAAGAAATTGGTGACTATGAGTCATGGTGTCTAGTTTTCTTACAAGTGAAGGATGAGATACAACATCCTTGAGAATTCATACAACCTCTACCTATTCCAATGTAGAAGCGGGATGACATCACAATTTAATTATTCATATGATTACTAAGGACACCATGAAGGAATATAAAATATGGATAATTATTGATCATATCAAAAAATCTGCACATTTCCTTTATGTAAGAGATGGTTTACCACTTGAGCACTTTTTAAGAGTCTATATAAATGAAGCCGTTAGAAATCAGGTTCCCCTCGATCGATTTTTTCTGATTTATATCTCTGATTTACATCAATATTTTGGAAAACTATTCACATGGCATTGGATATGAAGCTTCAAATGAGTACTTCTTATCACCCACAAACTAATAGATATTCTAAAAGGAATATTCAAAAAATGGATGACATGTTTATGTTAGAGCCACTTGAATTTGAAGGTTTATGGGATAAGTACTTACCTTTAGTGGAGTTTTCCTACAATAATTGTTTCTATTCTAGTATTAAAATAGCACAA
The DNA here is from genome assembly GCA_963277665.1 of Viscum album. NCBI lineage: Eukaryota > Viridiplantae > Streptophyta > Magnoliopsida > Santalales > Viscaceae > Viscum > Viscum album. Next base: position 348,701,937 of record OY728141.1, read on the forward strand.
TATGGAGAATTTAATGGAACGAGATATAAAACACCAACTTGAAGGTTCTCTGATTTTGGCATCATCATCATTCGGGTGGTGCTAATTCAAAAACATTGTGGATAATGATGTTTTGTTCATTAATTTTATACTAAATTCTAGCAATTAAATCATTTTTATAGATTAACCAGATTATAAAATACTTATTATATCTTATTTAATGATTATATAATAATCATTGAGACATGATATTAAATAATATAACAAAACTAGTTTATTGTGATCAAAAACCCACCGTAATAATCTAAGTGATTATGACTAAATGTATTATGTAATTATTTATGTTCATAATATATAACGAAATGATATATATAACCATTTAAATTTATTTATATTCATTAATAAAATATTATTATAATTCTGGATTATTATATCCACTACACACAAACTCCATTACTCATAATCAAGTGAACAATTCATGAAAATCATGTAAACAAACACTCAGGTACGATGTAATTCCATCTTATAACTTATCAAGAAATATATAAATAAAAAAATAAAACTATAATGAATAAAATACATTTATATATTTTTTTCATTATTTAATTAAATGATTTAATTTTAATATCTAGGACATTATGATCAAGTGAAGAACACATTCGGACATAAGGTCAGAGGTTTATCGTCTCACATTTATTTCTGTGATATTTCAATTGTTCACCACTTATTTCGTTTATGTGGTGTATGTACATTACCATTTGATTTATAATTTCATTATTATATTTAAATTTATGGTATTAAATGATTCATTTGATGATTATTATTTTTTTCATGTGATCGATTGATCGGAATATAGTAAGGGACTTCATCTCAATTTCCATTTCTATGAGACTTACATAGAACGGTGCACCAAATCATTTTTATGTGGTGTATCTAATGGAACTTTGATATTATTATTAATTTGAAATTATATTCCAAATAAATATAAATATTATTTTATAAAGAATATGATTCTTTTCTTAGTTTTATACCCTTTAAGAATCGATGTTTATTTTTAATGTTGTTTTATCTTTGGAAATATTGTGTAATTTGTATCCTATAACCAATATAGAAAATGACACATAATGTGGTTATAGAATGAAATCATTGTATAATAATGATTCATAATTTCATTGATTGTAGGGTCCCGCTATATCACCTCGATGTATCAATAGGTCTCATGAGAAAAACTAGTTGCCAAAAAACCCTTTGAGTTTGTTTCCAAAAGATAATAAGACGGGTTTATACCCACAGACATAAACATTTTTGATGGAATGATGGTTCATGTTAATGTTACATGTCTTCCAAATAATTATTATTCTCCTTATTCATTATTCAATTATTAAATTCCATGATGTTTTCACTATAGAAAATTCTATGTATTCACCATTATTCTCTGTTTATTGATGGTGTGTGTTTTAAATTATTCACCATGGAATATTATTTATATCTATTTTATTTTGATTCACTTATTATTTATTTGTTCTTCTGTTATATGTAACTCATACTGAGAATTTTATCTCACCCATCCATTTGTTTTTCCATACCTAGGTTATCAATAAGATATCATTAATTTATTTCTCAAGGGTACAATTTATTAGATTTTTTAAGCATTCTATTTTGTTTTCTTTTACTTATGTAGAATGAGATCCTAGTATGTATCCAGTTTTATGAAGGCTATAAAATCATTAATCTGTCATGATTTGATTTCATGTAATCAGGCCAATATAATAAAACATTGAACCATATCCAAGTTTCTCGAGTCGGGTCGTTACAAATATCCTTTCTTAGCCAAAATTATTTTGGACTGAGTGTTTTGGTTTTTATTTAGAGTAATATGGTATGATGATATCAATTGAATATCAATGAATTTTTAATTAAAAATATTGAAAAAAAATCCACTTTGACATAAAATAACATGATATTTATGGAAATGGGAAACATTTATCAAATGTAGGGTATTCTATTTAGAATGGATGTTAATTATCAAGGACAATTTTTTTTTGATCCTCCTAGAATACATGATGTATAGTCTTATGAAAATGAAAATCTAGATTAATTTCATGGTGGTATATGAATCTTGAAGAGGATTCAGTCATGATATATATTATTCAATGATTTCATGTCTTTTCTTTCATTTCAATTGTTCATTCATAGATATTAATATATCTTTTCTGAAATGAGAAAGTGTTTTGTATAAATATTTATTGGGGGTCATAGTAGAGATATGAATTTCACTCTATTAATTTTTATATCATTTTGATATATATTAAACTACTCAATCATTTTCTATTATATAAAAAACTTTCAAGAATTATATAATAAAAAACTATTGATATGTATTATAATTTAAACTATTAAAAATTTTCTACCTTAAATAAACAATGAATATAGGTGATTGAACAAATTGAGTAGTGTAAACAAATGAAATAATTTTGTTGACTTTTCTAAATTCGACTTCTTCTTTCAACAAAATGAGTGTTCTACGTTTTTTAGAAACTAAATAAAATAATTCTTTATATTCAAGGGCCCTTGATAATTATTTGGTTTCTTTATATAGATGGTTCACTAGATTTCAATTATTTCAAAAAATTATGGAATATAATTTTTTATGTTGGAAATAGATGTCTTCCAAATTCATCTATCTTTGATTTTATTTCATATTATTTCATCTAATTCTTCTTCCATTATGTTTACTTTTATCACGCCACCACCATTTTTCAGAATTCCATGTTTTTTATGTGTTACCTTTTAGTGGGGTTTTTATTGAATCTACACAAGAAATATCTATGGATTTGAATCTACATTATACTATGCAAGTTTTATATAGAAAAAAAAATATAAAATTTGAATATAATAAATTGAAATATAAAACCATCAAGTAAACAACAACACTATTTTCCCACACTGATTGATTCTCCCCAAACACATAATTATTTACCGTTATATCATATTTAAGGAAAACACATTTCACTAATTTTATTTTTATTTTTAAATAAGAAATAACAATATATGAGGTTATTAGGATTTATGATGAACATAACCCATCAATAACATTTTCATGTTCCACTTTCTAATTATCATGTCGAAGATCATCCACACATGCCATGGTTAAAAGATTGTGTACTTTATGAAAATCTCCTTGAAGGCTTCCTAAGGTAGTTAACCTATGGTATTAATCTAAATAATTATCCTAAGATAAAAAATATATGAATTACCCAATTTGAGGATTATAAATGAGACATAGGGTATACCAAATCTATCCATATATAAATATCCAAACTAGATCAATTTGATAGTATGTGATATCTACATTAACAATTTTGTTAGATAAAATTATATATTTTACAGACTAGGTATGGGAATAAAACAATTAACCCAATGAATTACAAAAATGATTCATAACCCTAGGATCATGAAATTGAAGTAGGATATGGTGAAATATAACCCAAATAAAGGACATCAAATAGTCTTGTTACATTGATAAATCATAGAATGAATTCAACAGTTAGTATTGAATCGACATTCATATTATAGAGACACGAGACTCTACCAAATAATATGAAACATAATATGAGATTTTTATAAGAATGTACTTAGTATCCAAGATACCTACCACTAAATGTTGTCATAAAATCGAATTAGAATTATCATGTATTTCAAAATATATTATAAATGGATGATAATGACAAAAACATTCAACTAGTGAACGATCAAGGACATTCATAGAATTAATAAACTCAAATAGAGGGATATTTACTACTGATTCACCCTCTATTTGAGAGAAATCATAAATCTCAAATTCCATAAAAGTATCATTGGGAGAGGTCAAAATATATATATCTTGTATTCCTTAACCGAATGTAGGCGGTGTGGAAATGTCCTCTGAGATCTAGATCAAGGGTTTTAGTGCCATCATTGATTCATGGATCAATCTTATCTAACTACCTTACGGAATCTTATGGGGATGTGCATTTGTTTTTTCAAGGTTAATATACTCTTAATCATTAAATGTTATGTAAAAATAATTTTTAAAGACTGGTAACATAAAATAGAAAATTTTAATCCATTTATTTCAAATTTTATGGTTTTTTATATTGAAATTATAATTCTAATATAAATTTATAGAAATGGAAATAAAAAATTTAAAAGATGATTTAAATTAATTTATTTATAAAAAAATCAACAAAAGTAATTTTATATAGGGTTTGTCTTGGGTTTCAATCTATGTTAATAGTATGAATAATTTGGAACGTGATTATATATTGATATGATATGTAAATAGGTTTTTAAATTTTATCTTTATATAAACCCTTGAGGGATATTTTTTATGTGTTTTGGGCCATCAATCATATGATGGAAATTCCATGTTTTTTGAATCATGTTACCCTGGTTGTAGTTATTTTTAATGGGTTCCTTATATTATATATAAGGCTTCACGATGATGGATGACAATGTAAGAGTCCTAAAAAAACTTTTGGATGAGATCAAGAATATGTAATTTTGATGTCCTTATATCCATGGGGTGATAAGTTGTTTTCAAGGAGAAATTCATATATTCCTTATCACCAATACCATTTTGATAATTCATGTTTTTCTTAGTGAATGATAGTACTTATGATTCCAATATGAAGTCCTTATTGACTTGAAATCATTGATTGATGTGTATTTTAGTCACCTTAATTTTCTAATTAAAAAATAATAAAATATTCATAGAATAAAGATCTTCTATTTTTCAATCCTTGAATAATTTTTTTTCTTATACCATATTTATTTAGAATGATATTTTGGGTTTTTAATTGCCGATGGATAGTGAAATAATAAATTCATTATGTAAGACTACAAAGATAATTCCATTGTAGACATTGTGAGACATCCAATAGGTACACATCTAATTATATTAAAGTGGTTATTATTAATAACACATTGGGTATTCAGGGTATACGATCCATAAACTGTAAGTGAGTGGAACTTAACCTATGACGGGTACTATAAGTTTAGTATTCATGATCTATGTTTATATTATCAATATTTTATTTTTGGAATGAAATGTATTAGAATTAATATATTATATTATTTGGTGTGTGGGTCTAACATATTTTTTTAGAAAAACTTAGTATTTTTAAGCACATCCACATGATTTGTAGTTTTGAATTTGTCTAAGTAACTGAGGATATCCACTTCATTAATGAGTTCTGTTACCTACCTTTGTACATAACATGGGTTTTGTTGTAAGCATATAAAAATTCACATTTTTTAGGAAATTTTATCACCATGTTGATGAATATCTATCTTATGAAAATTGTTTCATCAGAGACCATTGATTCTGAAATAGTTATATATATATGTGTGTGTGTGTTGGACTAGAGTCCATTGATTGTTTATGTAAGAACCTGGTTTTTCACTCATGTATGGATCCTTTAAATTTTAGTATAATTATTTATTTTGGACTAATTATGCATAGCTAATGGGATAGAAAAGTTATAAAGGGTTTCCATGGCCCATTCAGATACTGAAACCCATATTTGGGGAAAGTGGGAATATTTCATGGTTAGGAGAAGTCGTAGGTTTAGGCTTCATGGTTAGATCTAACAATGGGGATGGTCTGAATTTTCAAGAAGAGACACATATTATGGTTGGCACAATATTTCCATTACCATTTAGCCAAATTGTTTGAGTTCCCCTCCATATTTATGTACTCATTCAGGGTTTGTGCACAGTTTGGAAAACTGTGTAGACAAACCATGAACAAGAAATAATTTGAGTAATTTTACATTTTTACCCTTAATGATCTAATTAAACCTTCCTTCTTCCCTAATTTGAATTCTAGTGGACATAACCACTGTTTTCTCTCATTATATATCTGTTGAATGAATAACCTACGGATCAAGTGGCCTGCTTCATTTGTGATCCATTTGAGATTTTGATTGTCATGCTGGATGTGCAACATTTTGTAATCAACTTGATTTGAGTTTTTCTTCTTCACACTTGCAATCGACCATGTTATCAAGGTTTGAGTGTACATAACTTTTTCTCTAATCTACACTATTCTAATCCAAATTAGAGGCTAATAATGTATTAGTAGATTCGCATAAGACAAAGGTGGGTGGCCTATAACTAACCCCTCAGGTTAATTGATTCTAGAAATGCTATGTGGGTCCCATAGATTTCATCATGTGATGTTTGTTGAATTTATACATAATTCTTATAATAATTATAACCATATGGTTTTTATCTTTAGAAAATGTGGATTTTTCTTTATTTTCTCCCAAAAATATTCCAATCCCTTATAGTATTTTTTCTATAATTATTATTTTAGTGTTTTAATATGTTTGAGTACTCATTCAATTGATCCTTAGCTTGGCCTTTATAAGGGTAATCTTTTATATATTAAATGGATTGTTTTAAATTTTTAATTTCATACTGGAAAGTACCATGTATACTCATAACATGACCCACCTAAGGTATTTTTTTTATTTTGATAATTAAATTTGAAATAAAAATTGGAAAGTATATTTAGTATATGACTTGGCCTTTTTAGATATAATTGAATAATTGGTGCCATGTCTGTAGCACCCTATACCATGTTAATGGAAGGTATAAGTGTGAACTGTGATTTTTTTAAAAGGAATTAAATAGTTTAAATAAAAGGTTTCATGCTACTTGGCTTTGTTATATTAATGAAAGGAACTGAATTAACCAAATTTATTTACCAATTAATTATGACTTCATTAAAGGGTTGTGTGCTACATGGCCTTGTCACATTAATGAAATATAAGTCTTGAATCCATGAAAATATTATATGAATTTATTATCAAATAAGAGTTTCCTGACTCGATCTTACATTGTAATTCTTAGGGAATTATTTGAGCACTCGAGAACCAAATTCTTATTCAAGGATGAAGATTGAATTGGATGAGACCCACATATAACCTAATAATTTTTTTTTCTTGGATGCTCAGTATGACACCGTTGGGTTTGTTCAATAATATTATAGGATTCTTTAGATACACTCCTTGTACCCAACATTGATAAATATGATATATGGTTGAACCCATCAGGGCCTAGTCATTAGTTAGCCCCATTTTACCAAGGATGAAAACCTCATATTCGGTAGGCATCTTATTATGGAATTACTTAGACTATGCTCTTTGGATTGTACTCTTAACCTTGATGAGGATATAGATATTACAGAGTTAGAAACCTTTGATATCTACGTAATGACCCAGGTATTTAAAGAAAAAGACTTTTTGATTTGTATTAGGACTTATAATTAACATATTAATTTAATGTTAAAGGGAAAAAATTTTCTCATAGAGTTCCCAACATGAAATAATGGGTTTATTTGAAAAATTATGTTTTACACAATATTTAGTTATATTAAAAAATAATAAAAAGATATTATTGTTATTTTAAATGGAAGTTAAAGCCTAACTGTTGGAATGGTAGGAATGAATATTATCAACTGAATATTGAAATATAGTTTACACATGTGTAAATGATTATTATATGATTACCAAATTTATTAAAAATGAAAATAAAAACCAACAGAATATAATGTATGTGTTTTTATGAAAACCTATTTAAAAAAGCATAATTTTGTTTTCATATCACTATTTATTGATTTTAATTTAATTAAAAATAATTGATATATATTCAATGTAATATTTTTTAAAAATATTATATTTTTTAGATGTTATATAAGAATAAATTCATTTTTCAGATAAAATAAGTATTTTTCTAAAAATGTAGTTTTACCTCTTTTTAATGGTGAACAATTTTTAAATCTATTTTTTGAAACCTTTATATTTTTTATGTGAACAAATGAAAATTTTATTTAGAATCAAGACATCAAATGTTACTTTCGATAAATTTTTGGTAATTTTCTGATAAAGTTCATTTGTTTAATGAATAGTGAAAATACTATATTTTATGTCAAAAATGTCTTTTCATCTAGTTTATTTATATGGTTAGATTTTATTTTTAATTGGTTTTAAATTATAATGAGATTAATCTTTACCATTTATTCCAATTTTTGTCATTTTATGTAATTCCACTTTGAAATTGGACATAAACTCATGTCAATATTTTGTTAGTTTTTTACTTCTTAAAAACAAAATTTGTTGGTTTTGACAACATACATTAATTTTAAAATAATTTATAAAAATTTTATGTTTTGAATTTGGAAAAATGGATTCCATATTTGGAATCGGGAGTTCCAAACTGTGTAAATAGGTAACTATTATTTTTAAACATTATGAATAGTATCATTAGTAAATATTTTATTTACCATGGTTAAAGGGTAAATCCATTAAATAAGTGGAAAATAGTATTATAATAATACTAAATCACCCTAACACATGTCCTAACGCCATTATATGAGATATTTCCAACTATGGTCATCCTCGGGTACATTTTAGGACCTCATGGGTCCACCTGTGTGTGAAAATGACATTTAATGACTTCTAATTTAAATAAAGGATAATATAACCTATACATATATCATTTACTAAAAAAATATAAGGGGTTATACGAGTGAAATATTAGATTATAAATATTCATTTTAAATTTTAAAAATTTTCCTACATCATGGTATTTTATATCTAATTTTTAGAAATCAAATAAATAATTTTATTTATGATGCAATGGTGATGTAGTGATTACCATATTAATAAAAGATTTCAATAAATTAGATTATAAATATTAAAATAATTTTATCTTGAAAATTTTTATTCCATACATGAATATTATGGATTATTATTACTTTTTATAATTTAATTGATAATGTTTTTATGGAATTCTAAAAATTCATGATATGAATAGTATAAAAATTGACATAAATGAGTTTTTAAATACATTAATATGTTATTAAAAGATATAATATTCATAAAAATATATTATTCGGAAAAATGATATATATAATTTTAAATATTCCATTAATGATCCATTTTTGGGTCTTTTATTCTTTATAATAAATAGGTTAACCATATAATATGAATATATAAGAAGACATGGTAAAAGTTAAATTCGTTTACTTAGGGTTAAAGCTAAAAGATAAGGTTAAATTTATGATCTAAACGTGTTTATAACCCATTTTCTAAAGTTATTTTAACCCATACTCATATTATATTCCATATATATCACTTTTGTGTTATTAGAATTCGAAAATCAATTAATAATAAAATAATACTTTCAAACATTCCTAAAGTTCCCCATCTTCCTCTTTTAAAAGGACACCACCTCTAAACATTACTCATACCTCTCATGCCCCATTTTATCATCCAAAATCTTACCAAATATGCTCCCAATAAAACTATATTCCTCTTAGAATATTTACAATAGGTATAACTAAATTAAAGGACTTTTAGCTTAAATCATAAGGAGTTACCTGATTTGAGGTAATGACTTCTCTCAAGATTCTATCTTTTATTTTCCTTCTCCAAACCCCTCAACTATATTTATTCAATTCTGTTATAAAAACACTAGTATCATAATTATACAAGGTTTTTATAAGATTTATTCGATCTAAACCTACACACACCTTCATCTAATGGGTGTAAAACTTACTATTTCTGTGGACGCTGAACTACGGCCTCACAAAATGATGATTGTTCAATCTTCTCCTACACCACTAATGGTGGCCATTATGATGGAACTATTATTATATCTGATATTTATTTTATTTATTTTATCTATATTCTACTTTAATTATCATTTATAACATATATTTATTCTCTTCATGTTCTATAAATAAAATAATTTCATTTAAGGAAGTGCGGACTACTGCCCCCTCAAAGTTATATGACTTGTTCATGCTATACGTGGAATGTATAGTTGATGTACATAATGAAATTATGTAAGATATATAACAAATATATTATAATTTAATTATAATATACCATTGTATCAATTAAATTCCATTCATTTAAATATGAAAAAGAAATGAAAGTAGTGTTCATGCTTACATACAACTTACTATCTCCTTGAACGGTGCATTTAATTTATTATATACAAATTCTATGAACTATTATAAATACATATATACTAGATATATATGATATATATGATATCAAAATCATGAGTATCATTTTTTATATAATGTAATTTTGACCACATGGACAATTTGTAATTATAACAAGTTCATTTTTGACTTAGGTTCCGATCATCGACTAAATGTATGATATAAACTCAAATAATTTAATAATTGTTATAGAATGTTAATAAGTGACATAAAAGTAATAGTAAACTATAAAAATGTTTTTAATCATGTAGAAATTAACTAAATTTTTTATTCAGGAAGAACAAGTAACATACGAGACAAGTCAGACTTGAGGTAATGGACTTCATCTCAATCTCCTTTCATTGAGGTATATTTTGATAATATACACAACCTTATTTTATACGGTGTATAATAAAACCCTTTCACTTTTAATTTCATTCATGTTTAATCTTAATTCTATGAATAACTTTATGAAACAATAAAATTAAGGTTTTTAACATTTGTGGTGACAATGACATCTCTGTCATTGTAATAGTTATTTGGCTTCCTCAATAAGAATTAATGTGATTAGAAAGAAACGAAATCCCTTATTTTCTTTTTGGGTGTTTTTATATTGAAAATGGTTTTTGAAATAGATTGAATATTTCAATATCTTAAAATTATTTATTTTCATTGAAAATTAAATGTTATTACTGAAGTGTTGATATTTTCAATATTTTATGTTTTGTGATTATATAATGGTACGTGGACATTCGACAGGTGGTTACATGATAAACAAAATTAAAGGTGGTTCTGTGATAAACCAAGGATGGGTGTTTAAATTATAACCTCCAATGCATTGGATTTTGAAGTCATCTATATGGCTATTTCATTTGTAAGAATGATTTGTGGAATTCAACCGTATAGTTATTCGATTTAAGTATGATTATAACCCAATTTTACCTTTTATATGTTATGTGTGATTTCTATGTGTTTTATGGTAATTTTTGGTTACAAAATGGTATGAAATGATGTTTTTTCAGTGAAGATTATTTAATATACCATAATGTAGAAAATTATTTCTTTATGAACAAGTATTCATTGTTTACATGTTGCCTTAAAAACTAATAGTTTTCTTTCTTTATGTATCCCTCACTGGTCTCTTTTTTCTCATCCCATGTTTTCGAAATGTTTTTAACATGACATAATGTGGAATAGGGTCATGGATGGGTTCAAGTAAAATTCATTGTATCTAAAACTTGGAAGTACTCTTGTATTTTAAGATTATTTGTTTTATGACAAAAATGGATAGTGAGTAGAATTGTCTACTTCAAAATTCATGTTTTTTACAGGTTCTAACTTAATTTTATAAAGCTCTAAACATGAAATGATTCTAAATGTGAATTATTAAATTAATTCATGATTACGTAATGTTTATGGTTGGGGTCTTACAGTTGGTATCAGAGGTAATTTTATATACCTTTAGTGGATATGGTGTTATATAATCATAAGTGACATAATAATAACAATATTTATCATTTTAGAAAGGGTTATAGTTATTTTAGAAAAATTTAATGAGTTTAAGATAACATTGATAAGTATAACATTATGTTTACCCTCCTATTAATATAGTATATGATGATTTTACTGATATACTCCCAATGACATTTTCAGTTTTAGTAAATGGATGGATCTAGTAGGAACCAACGTAACAAGGGATGTGAAGAAAACTGTGACGGTTTTCTTGAATGAGAAACAAGAATGAAATTGGAGTTGCAATGAGAACTCTTGTGGTTATTCTTACCCAACTATCTGGAGTCAAGATTGACCACCTTAACATTAGTGATTTTTATAAGGCATTTTATATGCCAGAAACAAATCCCTATGGAAATTTAGGTAACACTCATAGAGGTAAGTATATTCAAAAACCTATGTTTTAATGATGTGGAAAGAAACACCTAAGAAATTGATCCAAAGGGAAATGATTATGTTATATATATTGTAATGAATGTCATAAATTAATAGCTTTTCTTGGAAAAAGGAAGCATTATGTTCACTCTATGAAAGGGAAGTAAGTTATTTTTGAGGGATCAATTGAATGTTTTAAATGTGGTGTTCATGGTCATTACACAAATAGATTTCCTTTGAATAAGGTTCGAATATGGGATCATTAAGACATTATAAATATATTTTTACCAATACCTAATTTGATCCAATTGAGTATGAGAAAATTGACAATGACCAATGAAATGTATGGATTATTTCTTAGCTGATGTTTGGACAATATTGAATCTTAGGTTATGATTCATGATTTTTTTTAGGAAATAAGTATTAAAGAATACATTGGAATAGAATGGTTCATAGACCATGAATAATGTTGAATTATTAAGAACTCTACATATGATGGATTAAGAGTTATGGTAGATTTTATGATGATGAAATGATTTAAAGTATTACAGCTCTTTTGATGATGGTATTACTTAGGAAAAAAAATTTATGTATATGTAACCCGGATGTTTGATATGTGAAAATTTTAATCAAGAAAGAATTATCTTTTCGTGTGTGGACATAATGGAAAACCTTAGGGGTTACCAAGATCTTTTTTTTGAGGTGATAATTGGTTATTACATTTTGGGATGCAAAATGAATGGTATTAGATATGCATTGAGGATAAAATAGGTTGTGGTTAATTTTTTGGAAATTAACATATTTTTTATAATGTTATAAGAATGATATGGTTTTATAAAAGGAAAACATATAGGATGGGTGACAACCCATTGCATCTGGTAAGGCCATGGGAATTGAACCCACATCTAAAGGTAAATAAGGGTGCACCACTTACCACTAGCCTACATGAAGCCCTTGGTTTGTATGAATTATTCATTTTATTTAAATGATTTTATTGATGAAGAATAAGTTTATTTTAGATCTTATTTTTTATCAAATACATATACCTAGTATAAGAAAATTATTTGGTTATTACGTGATAAAAGTTAATTTTGGAAGACGTTCTCTCTATTGAGAAAACTATATCCCTAAAGAAAATAGAATATGTTGGGATTTCAATAGAAGAGTAATAGTGGAATTGTATTTTAGAGGAATTTAGGTTTTTATTGTTGACATATGGAGATTTTTTTTAGTAATGAAAATTATTAACCTATCATAGAAAATAAGTGATTAGTTTAATTACTTTTTAGTATGATACATTAAGAGTAGTCGATGTTATTTGGAGAAATATGTTATGATTTTTTTGGAAGACTATGTGATTAAATTCTTGTGAGTTTTGGGTTTCAATCATAGTTTTTATTATTTTGAATAATTTTAAGGAATTTTTTTTATTGAATGGTCTTTTTTGAACATTGGGTATTATTTGTTCAATTTTGGAGATTAAGAGCAGTATTAATTTTTATAAAAGATATTCCTTTTAGGGATTATCTGATCATATACTAACCATTTTGGTTTTTGCTAATGTATAATGATAGGGGAATATGTGGTTCATCTTTTATGAACCATGATATTTTTTATAAGTTTATTATAGCACTTTTTACATGACCAAGTCATCTTGAATACTCCTTTTTTGGTGAAAGGATGAGTTAGTGTTAGAATTTCAGTAAAGTATGATAGTCTACATGAAAAGTAAGTATGTTTCTTTATGTTCTAAGTATATCTCATAAATAAATAATCAAAATTGATGTAATTGAACTTAAAAAAACACTTTACTTTTCCTACTAGGTAATCAAAGACCATTTAACCTATCACAAGTTTGTGGTTTTCTAGTGGTTAACTTTTTCCTGATCATGTTTTCTATCACTCTCGATTAGAACTTTGTGGCTAGTTTTCTCTTCCATAGCCATGATTTTATTGAATCCTGGTATGTGTTATCTTAAGTGACATTTATAGTTCTATTTATTTATTTTAATTTCATAGTTTTATTTACTCTTTTTCCGATGTGCGAATTTCAACGATGTTTCCAAGACCAATTTTAAAATTGCAAGGACATAGTTTCTTAAAGGTTGGAAGGATGTAATGATCCATGTATTTTTAGAATAATACTTTTTTATTTATATTAATTATTATTAATAAAATATTAATTGTATGTTAAATGGGACTATTTTTTTTATATCTTACTTTACATGAAATAAAGGGATTCTTTGAAATCTTATGTTTTACACAACATTGAGTTATACTGAAAAATAATACAAAAATATTATTATTATTTTAATCAAAAGAAAATGCATAGCCATTGGAATGGAATGAATGAATTGTATCAAATTAATTTCGAAAAATAGTTTACACATGTTTAAATTATTATTCTTTGATTACCAAATTTATTTGAAATGGAAATAGAAACCAATTGAATATAGTGTATGTGTTTTTATGAAAACCTATTTAAATGAGAAATTTTTTTTTTAAAAACTCACTTTATGGATTTTCATTTAATAAAAAATATATGATATATGTTCAATGTATGTTTTAAATTAATCTTATATGTTTTCTAGATATTATATATGAATAAATTTATTTTTTTTTCAAATAAAATATATATTTTTCTATAAATGAAATTTTACCGTCTTTTGATGGAGAGCCCTTTTTAAATATATTTTTTGACACATTTAATTGTTTTATCTGGAAAAATAATTTTTTTTCTTTATAATTGGACCATAAAAAATTACTTTGGGTAAATTTTTCATATTTTTCTGATAAATATCATTTTTTAATGAATAGTTAGAAATACAGCATTTTAAGTCCAAACTGTCATTTCATCTGATTTATTTATATGGTTATATTATATTTTTAATTATTTTTAAAGTTTAATTACAATATTTTTTTACCATTAAATCAAATTTTGGTAATTTTATGTAATTTAAATTGTAAATTTTACATAAATGCATGTCAGCCTTTTGGTATTTTTAACTTCTTAAAAACACATTTTTTAGTTTTGAAAAAGAGAATAAATTTTTAATTAATTTCTAAAACATGTGTATTATGAAATTGAAAAAATGGATTCCATATTTGGAATCAGGAGTTCTAAATTTTGTAAATAGGTAGCCTTGTTTAGATATTATGAATAATATCTTTTGTAAATATTTTATTCACCATGGTTAATGGGAAAATCCAGTAATTAAGGGTAACAAATAATATTATAATAATAAATAATTACCATAAAACAAGTCTAAACAATATTGTATGAAATATTTCTAACCATGGTAATACATGGGTCGATTTTAGGACCCCATAGAACCACTTGTGTGTGAAAATGACATTTAATTAATTTTAATTTAAAATAAATAAAAATATAACCTAAACAAGTTTCATTTACTAGAAAAAATTTTATATGAGGTTTTATAAGTGATATCTTAGACTATAAATAGTCATTATAAATCTAAATATATTTCATGAATCATGTTATTTTATTTATAATTTTTATATGTCAAATAAATAAATTTATTTATGACACAATGGTGATGTAGTGATTACCTTTTTAATGACTGATTTAAATAAATGAGAATATAAGTATTAAAATAAATTTATTTTTAAAATTTTTATACCATCCATGAATTTAATGGATGATTATTACTTTTTATCTTTTACTTAATGATGATTTTTCGAATGAATCACAATTTAATGGATTTTTAACAGGTCATGATATGAATTGTATAAAAATCGACATAAATGTGTTTTTAAATAAATTATTATTTTATTAAATGATATAATAGTCCTAAAGATATAAAATTCAAAAAAATGAAATATATATTGTTAAAAATATCATTAATGTTACTTTTTAAATCTATTTTCATTTTAATGTAAATATTTTAACCATATAATATGAATATACAAGAAGACATGGTAAAAGTTAAATTTGTTTACTAAGGGTTAAAGCTAAATGCTAAGCTTAATTTTATGAACTGAACTTGTCTAAAACCCATTGGATTATAGTATTTTGACTCATCCTCATATTATATTTTATATATATCACTTTGGTGTTATTTTAATTCGAAAATAAATTAATAAAAAATTAATACTTTCAAACATTCATGAAGTGCCCCTCCTCCCTCTTATAAAAGGACACCACTTATAACCCTTACTTACACCTCTCAATCCCACAATAATAATAGAAACTCATCCTAAATAAGATCAAAATATCCCTATCTTCCAATTAAATCATTATATTGGGAATAAAACAATTATATAGGTTCTTTTAACTTAAATCAAAAGGAGTTACCCGATTTGAGGTAATGTCTTCTCTCAATATTCTTTCTTTTATATTCCTTCTCCAACCCCCTAAACTCTCTTTATTTAAATATTTAATAACAACACTAGTATATTAGAAATTATAGGTTGTTTTTATGATAATTATTTGAACTACACTTACACATACATCCGTCTAATGGGTATAGAACATATTGTTTATGTGGACGGTGAACTACTGCATCACAAAATGATGATTGTTCAATCTTCTTTTACCACCTATTATAGTGGAAATTATGATAGAAAAATATTTATATATGATATATATTATATTTATTTTATCTATTTTCTTATGAAATTATAATTTATAACATACCATTATTCTTTTCATGTTGTATAAATATGATAATTTCATTTTAGGAAGTTCGGACTACCGCCCCCACAAAGTGATAAGACTCGTTCATGCTATACATGGATCGTATAATGGATGGAATTAATGAACATATTTAACATATATAACATAGATTTTATACTGGAATAACAATATACTTGTGTATCATTTAGTTTTTATTTCCTTAAATATGAAAAAGAAATAAATGTAGCGTTCATGCGTATGTACGGCTAACCGTCTCCATGAATGGTTCATTTCATTTATTATATCCAAATGCTATTGAATATTATAAATAAATATAAAATGGATATATATGATATATATGATATATAAATAATCAATATCATTATGAATATAATGTTATTTTACCACCTAGACAATTTGTAATTATACCAAGTTCGTTTTTCACATAAGTTCCGAACATCGAAAAAATGTCTAATATGAACTCAAATAATTAACTAATCGTTATAGAAAGTTAATAAGTGGTATAAATGGAATAATAATCTTAAATGTTTTCTTAATATACTATAAATTAAATTAACTTTATTATTCAGAATGAACAAGGAACATATGAGACAAATCAGACTTGAGGTAAGGGACTTCATCTCTATCCCCTTTCATTGAGCCATATTTGGACAATATACACCTATTTAATTTCTACAATGTATAATAAAACTCTTTATCTATTAATTTCAATCAAATGTAATATTTTTTCTATGATGTGTTTTATTAAATGAAAAAAGGAAGGTTTTTTATGTTTGTGTTGACAATGACCACTCTGATGCCATAATCATTAATTGGCTTCCTCTATAAGACTTAATGTTATTAAAATGAAATGAAATCCCTTATTTCCTTTTGGGGTGTTTTTGTATTGAAAATGGTTTTTGAAATTGATTTATTATTTCAATATCTTTAATTTATTTTTTTTGAATTGAAAATGAAATTTTATTAGTGATGTGTTGATATTTTCAATATTTGATGTTATATGATTATATAATGGTGCATTTACATTTGAAGGGTCATAACATGATAATCCAAATGATAGGTGGATCCATGATAAAAAAAGGATGGGTTGTTACATTATAAACTCCAATAAATTGGGTATGGAAGTCGGTTGTATAGATATTCCATTTGTAATAATGATTTGTGGAGGTCGACCATATGGTTATTCCATTTATGTATGATTATGACCCAAGTTTATCATTTATATGTTATGCGTTCTTTATATGGGTTTTAGGATAATCTTTTGGTTACAAAAGGGTATGAAATGATATTTTATTTAGTGAAGAGTATTTACTACTTCATAATGGTCAAAAGGTATTCTTTATGATAAAGTATTAATGGTTTACATGTTGATTGGGAAACTAACAATTTTTTTTCTTTATGTATCCCTTACTGATATTTTTATACTCATCCCGAGATTTTGAAATGTTTTTCATAGGACTTAAAGTAGAATAGGGTCATGGATAGGATCAAAGAAAATTCATGGTGTCTAAAAAAATGAAACTAGACATGTTTATTTTTTTAAGTGTTTTTTTTTATGAAAAAATGGATAGTGATTAGAAGTGTCTACTTGTAATATAAAAGTTTTCATATATATGTTATAATGGAATCCTCTAAATCTATAAACTTAAAAGTATCATCACTGTGAATTATTAAATAAATTCAATATTATGTAATCTTTAAGGATGTGGTCTTACATCAATTTTTCTTTTTCTTTAACCTTAAAACTTCGTTGTTTAATATCATTATAAGCTTCCTTGTTACATCTTGGGACCATCACTATTTCTAACATGTGGATTATTTATAAATTCAATATATTCAAATAATTAATTAGTTACATGTTTAGACACTATTATTTTGATAAAGAAGATATATTGGTATTTTTATGAATTGTACTAGTTTATATTATTAATGAATTCTTACACACTGTTATATTTTCATTACATGGGCCAGAAGTTATAGACACCATTCATAATGGCACACTGAGATTTATCTCACATGCTCTCTAAGAGTCACTTGGTACCCATGGTACATTTCAAGAATGAATTTGTTGATAAATGGAAGCATATATCTTTGAACACTATATTACAAGTCATATGGGATAGATCTTGACAGTAGATGACTGAGCCGAAGCATTGCATGCTTGTGATTGTCTTTTTATATCCTTTATAGTTTTGTGGAAAAAATTATGCATTATGCATTATATCCATGTTTTCTAGTTTATAGTGACACGACATAACATCATCAGTCATTCTAGTTGATTAAATTATTATTATCTACGTCTATTTATTACTTTTCACCACTTCTACTATAAACATAAATTACTTCCTCTATTTACCTACATTATTATTTTTTGGTTGTAATCCACTTTCATAATGAGGGAATAGTGTCCCAAAAGAAACATCCTAGGACCTAGATGCTAGTCAATGGCCTCTGTAGAGCAGAGATATTCACCTGAGTCCATGTTTCCCACTGGGATTGGGGAACTTATTAAGATACATTTGGGTCTGGGACATCTGAAAGTGGTATCAGAGGAGGTTTTCTTTAATTTCCTTACACTTTTAGGATAATTGATTTAAAATTATGAATGTTATAGGACGTGGTCATAGGCCATGTTTAATCATTAATAACCCATGTTTGGGGTAAAATCAAAGTTACCTAAGATATTTTGTTTCATGATTTTACTATTATAATTGACATTATTTCACTGTTTGGTGATGCACATGTTATGTGATGTTTTGAATTATTACTATGATTGAGGATTTCTTCCATCATTGGCCTAATGTTATGAGGGTAAATATTATTGTTCATGAATAATTATAGGAACCTAGAATTCATATTTCATGCACATTTCTACGCCATATAGGTGAATTTCACTACATTCATTGATTTATATTCCTATGGTGGTTTAGTGATGTCGTGATAGTTAGCTTATGCTTTAGGTATTTCTAGGTTGAGATTGAGTGATTTCAAATCTCAATTAATGAGGTGTTTGCATTCTCAAGGGATAGAATGATAAATTTAACATGTTGATCCGCTACAATATAAACAAATGCATGTCATTTTTAGTGATAAGGTTTATGGGCACTGATTCAATGTAAATGGCTATCTATTATAATGTGAAATACAACATCTAAAATAAAAACTTTCCACTTACTTATCCTTACATGTCATATTTATTAAAGGTAATGAAGTGAAATTTGTAATTAAATGTAAAATAAAGTGAATCTTATACTTGAACACTTAATGACACCAAGCCATCTAAGTGGGTAGTTGGGGTAGAATGCTTTGGGTAGTGAGTTTTCTGACATTAAACATTCACAAGGGATGCTATCTATCTTCTTTAAGATTTTTATAAGGTGTGTGATTATAATTTTTCTACCAATGATGTGATGAAATCCACTTTTAATATGCTAGGATGGTGGCGACGTCTATACTTAAACTGCGGTGGGCCCTAAGATTCAAGTCTTACCTCCAAGAGATCCATTTGAAGCACGACATATTTTACATGAGCTAGGAACTGGTTCCCAAGTTCATGATATTTTCCTACATCATATATTAACCATACATGGTTCTCCACAAGCTATACCTATGATGGATGATTGACTCATGAGTTCCATCTCTAGAATCCTTCCACCTTTTTAGGGGATTGTAGTCCATAGGATACTAAGTCTTGGCTAGAGGCTATCCTATATATATTTGATCATCCAAAGACCCTTACAAAGTGAAGGTTCATATTTTATACTTACATGCTGCATGATTCGGACAAGAGAAGGTGGGATGTGTTTACCTAGGCTAGCCTTCATCAGGGCATGTTATCAGCTGATTCGAAGGGTTCCTTATACGATATGTTCTTTTCTCCCACACTAAGAGCTAATAGATCCAATGATTTCATGCATCTACAGTAAGGGTATATATAATTTATGGAGTATTAAGTGCGTTTAACTGAGTTATAGTGCTTTGAACCACTTCTAGCTGGTGATGATCATTCGTGTTCCAAATGCTTTGAGGATTGGTTGGTATACTCCCTCTATAACCAAGTGAATATATTTTTCCTGCCCACATTTTCTAAAACACATAAATAGGATCTTATCACTGAGAACAACCTAAGGGTTGAAAATAACACTGGTTATATGTAACACCAGAGATTTTATGGGAAATATTTTGTTTTTATATATTATGTTATACCCAACACCAAAGGAATGTTTCACTACACACAATAATTTCTTGGCTTGCATGTCACACAAGAGCAACCTTCCTCGATAGCTTGCATTGTATGCAATACCGAGTTTCACTAAACAATGATATCTTATTACAATATTATTAAAACTAGCTATTATGAATAGTAATACCCACTTTTTGAAATTTTATAAATTTCATCATTCAAAATGGACTTCATTTTTTCATTCGGAATATCGAAATTAGCCTAGGGTGAACTTTTGGTATTTTTCTGAAAACATTCAATTTGTGTTGAATAATGAAAAACACTTAGTTATAGTTTAAAACCAACTTTTTATTTAAATAAATATTTATTTTATTTATATTTATTTTAGGTCAAAATAGATACATAATACCTATATAAGTTCAATGTAATTCATTGGATTCATTTTGTAATAATATAGATATATAAAAATCTTATTGAACTTTTTGACCGTTTTTTACCCACCTCCTAGGAGCATTTATAATTGTACATATAACTTAATTTTACCACTTCTGTGAGTTGAATTAAAAAAATCTGAGAGACACGGTTAATAAAATTGATTAAAATGTGGTTCATTAATATTAATTTTTTTGGTGAATAGTAACTTTTTACTTTTATTTACCATGGTGAAAAGAAAATAGGGTAATTAAGGGTAAAAATGATATTATTATTATTACCCTAACACATGTCCTAATTCTATTGGGTAAGTTTAATTCGAACAAAAACAACCATAGGGATAAAATATTAACCTTTAGGTCCATTTGGATTAGATTAGGGCATTTATTATTATTTTATTTAAAGAAGTGTTAAAAGAGTTAAAATCAATGTTTAATAAATAAAACATTTTTAATATAGGGTTTTACATAAGATAAATTAGACTATAAATATTCATTAGAAAGATGAAAATATTTCCTACATAATGGTATTTTATTTATAATTTTTAGACATTAAATAATGTAGTTTATTTATGACACAATGATGATGCAGTAATTACCTTATTGATGAAATATTAACGTAATTTATATTATAAATACCCAAATAAATGTAATATGAGACTTTTTATGAATTAAAATAATTTTATAGGTTAATATGAAATTTTATTATTGATTTAATTAACTTTTTATTATCTAATCATGCTGTTATGATTTTCACAATAATCAATTACCAAATAGTGTCAAATTTTAAATAAAATTGTTTTTAAAACAAATATTATATTATTAATTGTTATTCATTTGATTAAAATCTGAGGTTTGGAAAAATGACTTTGATAAGGTTATATATATTAATAATGGACCACTTGGGGTTTGTTTGGCTTGTAATAGTATGTTTATTTACCATATAGTGTAAACAAACAACAAAACACGGTAAAAGTTAAATTATTTAACTTATAGTTAAATCTAAAAGATAAGGGTATAATAGTAACCTAAACATGTCTAAAACCTATTGGTTGAGAGTATTTAGACCCATACCAACTTTATCTTCATAATGAATTAACTTGGAGCTATTATAAATAGAATATGACTTTATTATAAAATAATATATTAATTTTTTTCCTAAGGTGCCCCTCTCCTCCCTTATAAAAGGGTACCACCTCCCTCTTCTATTTACACAACTTTGAGACTTCATGCTCAAAAAAACCTGACCATTTCCCTTCTCAACTTCCCTAGAAACATACTAGAGGTCCTGGTATTCTTCAAAGTCAAATTTTAGTCCCCTGAGAGGAGGTTTCAAAGGGATGTGTCGAAGAAGAGGTAATATCCGTTACCGATTCATTAAACATTATTTCTTCTTATACATACTCTTCTTTACTTGTTTCATTATGAAGTAATAACATCAGTATAACTAATATACTGATATTTTATTATAAATATGAAACAATGCTATTTCACCTACTATCCATCCTACGGAAAATGAAATCACCACGCATGAGTACGTACGGAATACCGTCTCCACGTCGTGGTGTAATCTGTTTTCCACCACCTCCAAACATGGATGGGTATAATGGTGTAAAAAATATCTATATATTATTATTGTAAATTGATTTTGATTCTGAAATAGTATACATACACTTAAATACAATTCCACGATCATGGGAATGATATCATCGCTCGTGCGTACGTACGACCTACTGTCTCCAAGATGTGATGCGACTCGTTCTAACTGATCATCATTGAATAATGATTATATAAATGAATATAATGAATAAAAATGATATATATTACACTGATACCATTTTTTAAATGAGTTATATATAACCTAAAAATAATAATAAGAATTTATTCTAAAAAACATGCATAAGAACAAAAAGCAATGAACAACTGAATAACAAGTAGTGATGAAATATTACTAAAAAAAGATAAGAATATGACCATAGATGATATAATAACAATGAATATGATTCTTTAATAATTCAATGACATTATTTACATCATTATACAGGAGGTTCAGATTTGTATGAAGAAAATCGGTCCTAATGTATAGGAAAATCTCACAATCTCATTTTTATCCGAGATTGTCTATACTTCAGAATTTACTGGGGAATATTTATCATCCACATCCTTGTTTCCTCAATTTGTAATATTATTTCTATCCCCATAAAAATATTTAAATCCAATTTTACCCATTGGTGAGTTTTTAGTAAAAGATAAGGATGAAATCTTTTTTCGTTTTTAGTACGAGTTACTTTTTTGACTTTTCCGGCCAAAGTACGAGAAGAATGTTTTTTTAACTAATATAAAATTAATGGATTTTTATGAAGATTCCTTTAAAAGTTTTCAAGTTTATTTTTAATAAAGTTCTTTTTGTTTAAAATTTTATGACATGTTAAGAACGGAAAAATGATTTTGAAGTAGAATGGATATTTTCCTCAAGAATGGTGTTCAAGCATTTTATCAAAATTGTTTTCTATATAGGATAATGTAGGGTTATATTTCTATCCATATTATTAAATTGATTTGATTATGTTATGATGGAATTATTTTTATGACGTCCTTTTATATTATATGGATTATGTTACGATGATATGATGTTTAAAAATCTCATTTTTATTACATGGGTTATGCTATGATTTATGATTTTGTGGCACACATAAGAATGGTTTTATTATGAGATGGGTGGACCTATATATCCTTCCAATTCATTGGGTAATGATTTATATCTCATGATATAGACATGGCTAGAATGGAAGGTTAATTCGGTTCAGTGATACAGGACTAAAATGAGGAGTGAACTCGGTTTAGAAATGGTCTTTGTCCACTAGGATAGTCTTGGCAATGAGTCTTGACTACTAAGAAATGATTCTCTGTGATTATGTCTGTATGCCAAAATGTTTCGTGTTTTAATTTATGATTATTGGGATTACATTTCACTACTATGATTTATCCCATGATATGATATTATGATCTCTTTTGGAGGTAAATATTTTCAAAATGTTATGTTATTATGAATACGATATGATTGATATTTCTTTTGTTTACCCTTACTGAGCATTTGAGCTCACCCTTTTGTATGTTTTTTTTCCCAGGTCAGTAAGAAGGGTATTAAGTAGGATAATCCAAAAGAGACTATATATGATTAAATAAACGGGAGACAATTTATATGATTTATGAACTAGTTGTTTATGTTTCCCAGTTTCAAAAGACAAGATACTTATACATTACTATGAAGGTTTTATTATATGTTGTAATAATAATGCTTCAATTCTAAAGTAATAACCATTTATGTAAAGTATGGGTCGTTATAATTTGTATCAGAGGGAGTTTTTAGTCAACCTTTGGAAACTAGGATGTTAAAGCCTTAGTAAGAGCTCTAAGGTTATGTATAAACATAGAACACAATATTAGTGTTTTAGAAATGTCCATGAACAACCTATAATAATACCGAAAGTGTGAAATTTTATTACTGATTATGTTTTTTTCCCATTATAATTAGTGTTTCTCACAATATTCTTCTTGGTTTTAGTCAATGGCTAGAACC
Organism: Viscum album; assembly: GCA_963277665.1. Taxonomy (NCBI): domain Eukaryota; kingdom Viridiplantae; phylum Streptophyta; class Magnoliopsida; order Santalales; family Viscaceae; genus Viscum; species Viscum album. Next base: position 348,726,693 of record OY728141.1, read on the forward strand.
CGAAGAAACCTTGTTAGTGCAGAATGCGATGGGCAATGCAATGATTGTCCCCCTGAGCAACCAAACGTTATGTGAGTTGGAATGAAAAATATTGTATCCATGATCATACAAATTTCTCAAGCTATGAATCATGCAAGACTACGAAACGAGAAAAGGAAAGTGAAAAATTCTGCTGAATCCTTCATGAGGTAGTGTCCACCCTCATTCAGTGGGTCCACTAATCCATTAGTGGAAAAACAGTGGATCAGTACCACTGAAAAGTTATTTTCAGTTCTACAATGTTCTGAACATGATAATGTCATATTAGTATTATATCGTTAGGAAGTTGAAGCTGATCAATGGTGGAATCTTTTTAAGAATATGAGGAAAAGGCATGAAATTGAGTCCATGGAATGGGACAAGTTAAAGAACATATTTTCAATAAGTACATCCCTCATATTCTTCGAACAAAGATGGAGAAGGAGTTTCTTGAACTGAAGCAAAAGGATGATGAATATTTTGGTACGTATAAAGAAAATTTTACAATATTTTCAAGGTATGCTTCTAGAATTATTATCCAATCTGAGAGTTAAATCAATCAATTCTTTAGTTGCTTAAAACCAAGTCTTCAAAGGGATTTATCCATAAGGGACTTAAATAGCTATGAGGAAATTGTTCGATGTGCTCTCATGGTTGATATAGAGATTGGAGTAACCCATCAATCATATGGGTTTGATAAGAAGAGGAAAGTGGAATTCAAAGGAAAATCTAAAGACCACACTGAAAAGAAGATGAGTTTTCCCTTATACTCAATGTGTGAAAAGAAACATGGAGGCAATTGTCTTAAAGGGACAAGTAAATGTTTTAATTGTGGGAAAGAAGGCCATCAGGCAGTTTAATGTCGAAATAATGGGAAAAATATGTCTAATGCCTCGAAAAAAGGTATGGATACACAGAATGCACCTCCTTCACTTAAATGTTTCATGTGAAAGGAAATGGGGAATTATGCTAATAAATTCCCTAATTCAAGGGTTTTTTATGATGATCGACATCAACAAACTCTTAAGGCCAAAGACAACAGAAAATCACATGCAATTTATATCAACGATGTGGAGTACGATAACAAGGTGGTGAAAGGTAAACTTACCATCCACTCTAAAGTAGAAAATGTTTTATTTGATTCTGGATCCACCAACTCTATTATTTCTAAATAATTTTCTAAGTGTATTTCCATATTACTTGAGCAGTTAGATATTGAGTTTTCTATGACAACCCCTAATGGCATAACAGTCGCATCAAAAGTTTACAATTCTTCTCCGATTTAAGTTTGTGGGAAAGTGATTTCTACATACCTTGTAATCCTTCTTATAGTGGAATTTGATGTGATTCTTGGCATATATTGGCTTTCCTTATATTGAGTATATATCAATTTCCAAATAAGGGAAGTCACATTTCATATTCCAGATCAATCTATGATCGTCTATCGATGTAAGGATGAACATATCCTTCCAGTGGAAATTTCTTCCATCTTATGGGTCTTGATTCAACTAAATGAAGGTTATTTATCTCAAATGGTTGGAGAGAAACTTATTATTAAGAATATTCCCATTTTATGGGAGTTTGATGCTGACTTTCTGGAGGAATTTTTTGGTCTTCCACTAAATCATAAAGTTTAGTTTTCAATAGAACTTATACATGGTGCTTTACCTATTTCAAAGACACCTTATAGAATAGCCACAATTGAGTTGCAGGAACTGAAGAATCAAATCCAAGAGAATCTTGATAAGGGATTCATATTCCCTAGTGCATCACCTTGGGGAGCACCTGTTCTATTTGTTAAGAAAAAATATGGATCAATGAGACTCTATATTGATTATCGATAACTTTACCAGATCACTATCAAGAACAAATATCCTCTCCCATGCATTGATGACTTATTTCACCAACTACGCGGAGCTCATTACATTTCCACGATTGATTTTCATTCAGGGTATCATTAATTAGGGGTTAAAAGGGAGGATATACCAAAGACAACTTTTTGTACAAGGTATGGACACTATGAATTTTTAGTGATTCCATTTAGTCTTACTAATGCCCCTGATATCTTCATGGATCTAATTAATATAGTATTTAGATACTCTCTTGATCAGTTTTTGGTAATCTATATAGAAGGTATTCTTGTATATTCAAAGAGAAAGGAAGAACATGAAGATCACTTGAGAATAGTATTGAAGAACCTGAGAAAGGAGAAGCTTTATTCCAAATTTACAAAGTTTGAATTTTGGCTTAAAAAATTCGCATTTCTGGTCACATAATCTCAAAAGAGGGGATCTCTGTGGATCCAGCAAAAAACAGAGGTTATTGAAAGATAGTGGAGACCAACAAAATTAACTAAGATCCAAAGTTTTCTTGGATTAGCTGGGTACTATCGACGTTTTGTCAATGATTTTTCAAGATTTTCTAACCCACTCACCAAATTTACTCGCAAAGGAGTTAAGTTTGTTTGGACAGAGGAATGTGAAGAGAATTTCAAGGATTTAAAAATAAGCTTATCCAGTGCACCTATGCTCACACTACCATGTAGTGAAGAATGGTTTGTGATCTATAGTGATGCATCCAAGAAGGGGTTGGGGTGTGTTCTCATTAAAATTGATATGGTGATATCTTATGCCTCACGACAGTTGAAAATCCTTGAGAAAAATTACCCAACTCATGATTTGGAGTTAGCTGCTGTAATCATTGCATTAATGATTTGGAGGAATTATCTTTATGGTGAATGGTGTGATATTTATACTGATCATTAACATTTAAAGTATATTTTTCACACAAAAGGAGAAGAATATGCACCGAAGAAGATGGTTGGAGTTGATTAATGACTATCACTACTCAATGCATTATCACCCTGGGAAAGAAAACAAGGTGGAAAATGCATTAGGTCGACAAGACCATGCTAGATTATCCATTATGATGATCCCAAAAGATCCAATATTTGTGGATTTACAAAGGATGGATCATGGAATTATAATGGAAGGGGAAAATCGTATCTTTCTCAAATTAATGTTCAACCATCTATAAATGTTAACATTAAAGAGCCATAGAAAATAGATGCAGAGTTACAAAAGAAGGTGATAAATGTTCCTGAATTCAACCTTGATTGTGATGGGATAATAAGGTTCCGGAATCAGGTTTGTGTTCCTTCCATCCCAGAATTAAAGAAGGAGCTGCTGGATACGGCTCATAGTTCATCAATATCTATTCATCCTAGAAGCATGAAGATGTATAGGGACATGAAATAGTACTTCTAGTGGGATGGAATGAAAAGAGATGTTGCTGAATATGTCTCTCGATGCATGGTTTGTCATCAAGTTAAAGCTGAGAGACAGAAGTCTAAGGGGATGTTACAACCATTACTCATACACGAATGGAAATGGGAAAACATCACTATGGACTTTTTCACCGGAAATCCTATAACATCCAATGGAAATAATTCTATCTAGGTCATAGTTGATCGTCTTATGACGTCGACACACTTCATTGCTATTAGATAGGATTTCTCTCTTGATCAGCTTGCCAGGATATATGTAAAGGAAGTGGTAAGATTGCATGGAGTACCACATTCCATTATATCTGATCGGGATCCGAGGTTCACCTTGATGTTTTGGTGAATTCATCAGCATACTCTAGATACAGAGTTGAGTTTCATCACTTCTTATCATTCTCATACAGACGATCCATCTGAGAGGACAATTCAAACTCTAGAAGACATGTTGAGAGCTTGCTCTATGGATTTCAAAGGTTGTTGGGACCAACAGCTACCATTGGTGGATTTTTCTTATAACAATATCTTTCACATCAGTATTCAGATGGATCCTTATAAATCTCTCTATGGAAAAAATGGAGGACTCCAAATTTTTGGGATGAAGTTGGGGAAAGAAAGCAATTAGGACCTCATCTTGTTGATGAGATGGCAGAAAAGGTCAGATCTATTCAACAACACAAAATAGGATCTCAGATTCCACAAAAAAAGATATGTTGACAAACAAAGTAATGTCCTAGAGTTTGATGTGTGTGATAATGTGTTCTTTTGAATATCTCCTTAGAAGAGAGTAATGATATTTGGAAATAAGGGAAATATGGGCCCTCGATATATTGGTCCTTTTGAAATACTGGATGGTGTTGGGAAGGTAGCTTACTGATTGAAGCTTTTACCAAATATCTCTCAAGTTCATGATGTGTTCCATGTATCTCTCCTATGAAAGTACATACCTGATCCATCACATGTACTAAGCTCAGAAGTTGTACCGCTGGAGCAAGTTCTTTATTATGAAGAACAGCCGTTAGAGATTCTGGATCGTAGCGAAAAAGTCCTATAGAATAAGACCACTCTCTTGGTGAAAGTTTTATGGAGGAACCACCAATTAGAAGAAGCTACATGGGAACTTGAGGATATGATGATGGACAGGTATCCTCATCTGTTTGTTACAATGTGACGAATTTCGAGGGCGAAATTCATTTTAACGGGGGTAGAATGTAACACCCGGGATTTTATCAGAAATATTTTGTTTTTATGTATTATTTTATACGCAACACCAAAGGAATCATTCACTACATACAACACTATCTTGGATTGCATTGCACGCAAGAGAAACCTTCCTCGATAGCTTGCATTGTACGCAGTACCGAGTTTCACTAAACAATGATATGTTATTAAAATATTATTCAAACTAGGCATTATGAATAGTAGTACCAACTTTTTGAAATTTTATAAATTTCATCATTCAAAATGGACTTCATTTTTGGATTCAGTATATCGAAATTATCCTAGGGTGAATTTTTGGTTTTTTTCTGAAAACTTTCAATTTTTGATGAATAGTGAAAAACATTGAGTTATAGTTTAAAACCGAATTTTTATTTAAATAATTATTTATTGTATTTAAATTTTTTTAGGTCAAAAAATATACCCAATAACTATATATGTTCTATTTAATTCATTGGAGTCATTTTATAATAATATAGATATATAAAAATTTTATTGAACTTTTTAACCGTCTTTTACCCACCTCCTAGAAGCATTTGTAATTATACATAAAACATAACTTTATAGCTTATGTGAGTTGAATTTTAAAAATCCAAGAGACACAATTAATATGAAAGAGAAAAATATGGTTCAATAGAATAAAAATATTATTTCTGAATAGTAAATTTTTACTTTTATTTACCATGGTTAAATGTAAATAGGGTAATTGATGGTAAACATGAAATTATTATTACCCTAAAACATGTCCTAATTCTATTGGATAAGTGTAATTTGAACAAAAAAACCTTAGGGATAAAATATTACCCTTTATGTTCACATGGATTAGATTAGAAAAATTATTATTAATTTATTTAAAGAAGTGTTAAAAGAAATAAAATCAATGTTGAATAACTAACACATTTTTAGTATAGGGTTATACACAAGATAAATTCGACTAATAATATTCATTAAAAATATAATAATATTTCCTACAAAATCATATTCTATTTAAAATTTTTATAAATTAAATAAGTTTATTTGTTTATGACACAATGATGATGTAGTAATTACCTTATTAATGAAATATTAATATAATTGATATTATAAATAACCAAAAAATGTAATTTGATACTTCTTATGAATTACACTAATTTTATAGGTTAATATGACATGTTAGTATTGATTTAATTAACTTTTTTCGAACTAATCATGCTGGTATGATTTTCACAAAAAACAATTACCAAATAGTGTCAAAATTGACAAAAAATAGTTTTTAAAACAAATATTATATTTGTAATTGTTATTCTTTTCTTAAAAATCTGAGGTTCGGCCAAATGACATAGTTAAGGTTATATATATTGATTATGAACCACTTGGGGTTCTTTTAATTATTATACTAAGTTTATTAAAGATATAGTGTAAGAAATCAAGAAAACAAGGTAAAAGTTAAATTATTTTACTTAGAGTTAAATCTAAATGATAATGTTATAATAGTATCCTAAAAATGTATAAAACATATTGGTTGAGAGGCTTTCGACCCATCCCCACTTTAGCTTCGAAATAAATAAATTTGGAGATATTATAAACCGAATATGACTCTATTATAAAATAATATATTAAGTTTTTCCTACGGTGCCTCTCTCCTCCTTTATAAAAGGGCACCTCCTCCCTCTCCTCTTTACACAACATTGAGCCTTCATGGTTGGCCAAAAACTCCCGATTTACCTTCTCAACTTCCCTTGAAAACAAAATAGAGGTCTTGGCCTTCTTCAAAGACAAATTTTAATTCCCAAATAGGAGGATTCGAAGAGGCGTGTCGATGAAGAGGTAATATCCATTACCGATTCTTTCAAATTTATTTCTTCTTCTAATTACTCTTATTCAGTTGTTTCATTATTAATTAATAACTCCTGTATCACTCATATGAAAATATGTTATTATAAATATGAAACAACCCTATTACACCTTCTATCCATCCTACCGAAAACGAAATCATCGCGTGTGCATACGTACGGAATATTGTCTCCACGCCGTGTTATAATCTGTTTTCCACCACCACCTTACTTGGATGGGTATAATGGTGTAAATAATTACTATATATGATTATTGTAAATTGATATTGATTCTGAAATAATATACATACACTTCAATACAATTCCATGATCATAGGAATGATATCATCGCTCATGCGTACGTATAGCCTACCGTCTCCACAATGTAATGCAACTTGTTCTAAATGATATTCATTGAAAAAGATTATATAAATGAATTGAATGATTAAATATGATATATATTACACTAATACCATTCTGTAAATGAGGTATCTATTAGCTAAAAAGAATAATATGATTTTATTGGACAAAACATGCATTAGAACATAAAGCAATAAACACCCGAATAACAAGTAGTAATGAAATATTACTAATTAGAAGATAAGAATATGAAAATATATGATACCATAACAATGAATATGATTCTGTCAAAAGTAAATGACATTATTTGAATCATTATACAGGAGTTTCAGATACGTATGAAGAAACTCTGACCTAAGGTAAGGGAAAATCTCATAATCTCATTTTTATCCGAGATTGTTAATACTTCAGAATTTACTGGGGAATATTTATCATCCACATCCATGTTTCCTCAATATGTAATATTATTTCTATTCTCCTAAAATTGTTTAAATCCAATTTTACCCATTGGTGAGTTTTTAGTAAAGGATATTAAAGGAATATTTTGTTGTTTTTAGTACAAGGTAGTTTTTGACTTTTTCGGTGAATGTAAGAGAAGAATGTTTTTTTAACTTATTCGACATGAATGGATTTTTTTGAAGCATCCTTTACATTTTTTAATGTTTATTTTTAATAAAATTCTTTTTGTTTAAAATTTTATGACATGTTTTGAAATCAAAAAAAATTGAAGTAGAAAGGATATTTTACTCAAGAATGGAGTTCAAGTGTTTCATCAAAATTATTTTCCATCTATTTTAATATGGGGTTATATTTATATCCATATTATTACATTTATTTGATTATGTTATGATGGAATTATTTTTATGAAGTCCTTTTATCTTATATGGATTATGTTACGATGACGTGATGTTTAAAAATCCCATTTTTTTTACATGGCTTATGAAATGATTTAAGATTTTGTGGCACACATAAGAATGGTTTCATTATGAGATGGGTGGGACCTATATCTCTCTCTGATGCATTGGGTAAAGATTTATATCTCATGAGATAGACATGGATGGAAGGGAAGGTTAATCTGGTTTAGTGATACAGGACTGAAATGAGGATTGAACTCAGTTCAGAACCAAAAGTTTCATGTTTTACGTTATGATTATTGGGATTAAATTTCACTATTATGATTTATCCCTTGATAAGATATTATGATCTCTTTTGTAGGTTAATATTTTCAAAATGTTTTGTTTTTTTGAATATGATATGATTGATATCTCTTTTGTTTACCCTTACTGAGCATTTGAGCTCACACTTTTTTATGTTTTATTTTTCCCAGGTCAGGAAAAAGGGTATTGAGTAGGATATTTCAAAAGGGACTCTAGATTTGGTGAAATAAATGGGAGTAAATGTAGATGATTTATGAACTGGTTGTTTATGTTTCCTAGTTTCTAAAGACACTATACCTATACGGTCTTATCCTGGTTTTGTTATATGTTGTAATATGAATGCTACAATTCTGATGTAATAACCATTTATGAAAAGTATGGATAATTATATTATAGAGGATCAATGTTGTGATAATTCAGTAGTTATTTAGTTGGTACGAAACATTTCCAAGAGGTTTTTCATTTGGGAAGTGAATACCAGAGTACTCATTTTGATATCTCTATGGTGTGGCATCTGTTTGGATTATGAGGGAACATAATGCCTCATTGTGATAGAGACCCAATGGAGTGTCGTGATTGTGTATTTTTGGGAAATCATCAGAGATTTGGAAGGACTATTCCAGCTGATTGGAGTGGAAAAGGATCAGTGGAATCTCCACCTCTATGAGCGGGTTCTTTTACATGATGTCAGTTGGGGAGTTGGAACAGCACTGACCAGATTGGTCGAAGAGGATTCCTTGTTCGTCGTAACCAGACCCCGGATCACCAGTAGGGAAAACTAAGAAATTATGATTGTGGTAGTCAAGATGTTTCACATGTCCATGGATTAGGAAAATATAATGCACCACATTCGATACCTAAGGATCAAGATAATGGTATGTCTACGATACAAGGTACTTTTCTAATTACATCTACCACAGTATCATCTTTTTTTGATATAGATGATTTGAACTATTTTTTATTTGTATCAATCATTAAAAATCATAGACTAAGGATACAATATTACTATGGTGTAATGACACTAGATACACCATTAAGATTGTGGTTAGATGGAATATACAAATTAGGGACTTCCCCCTTGAGGTAGACCATTAGAATTGCTTATGAAACCTTTTAGTTCTCATGATGACATGATACTATGTCATTCATGGAGTGGATTGATTGTTTTATTATCAATCTTTTGTAGGTTTCTATCACCACATGTGTATCTTTTACATCACTTGAGGGAGGAATTTATCAATACAATTGTGTGTTGGATGTTCAGGCTCATAGATAATAACTTGAGAATCATGGGACATGTGGATTGACCACCCATATTTTAAATCACTTCATAAAATATTAGGATATATGTAAATATGATTTCCCTCTATTAGTATCCTACTTTAGGGCTGTTTTTATTGATAAATTTTCCAAATTACCTACTGAGAGGGAGATACAGTTTACGATTGAGCATGTTCTGGGAGCATCTCTATTGTTCATTCCTCTATATAGGATGAATTTTACTGAGCATCAGGAACTCAAGTGTCAGTTAGTGGATATAGAGGCCAAAGGTTTTATAAAGCCTAGTACATCCTCTTGGGATTCACATGTGCCTTTCTCTGAGAAGGATGATGAAGGATTTTTTATATATGTGGATTACAGAAGGTTGAACCTGCTTATGATGAAGAATCATTATCCAATGCCTTGAATAAATGATCTCATTAACTAGCTCTGAGGAGGTAGGGTCTTTTCAAGGATCAACTTATGGTCATGATATCTCCAAGTGAGAGTAAGCCCGTCAGATATATATTGTACTACATTCTATAATAGGTTTGGTCTATATGAGTACCGTGTTATGCTATTTGATCTTATGAACATTCCCACCAATTTAATGGTGATAATGAATTGGGTTTTCCATCCATATATAGATTTTTTTAGTATTTGTGAAATACATCTTGGTGTATTCTCACAGTGATAAAGACCATTCCAAGAAAATTGATGTCATTCTAAGTACACTAAGCGGGCATTAGCTTTATGATATGCATGATAAGTTGAACTTCAAGATAAAAAAAGATCGATTCTAGTTTCGTATCACATTATAATTTGGAGTATCTGTCATCCCAGAAAAGGATAGTGGTGTAGTGTCTTAGTAGAATCCCAATAATATATTTGATATAATGAGATTTTTGTGGATTTTTGGATATTACAGACCTTTAATATAGGACTTTTCCTACCTTGCATTACCTCTTACTGGCCTTAATTTGAGTGGTGTTATGTTTCTGTGGTAAGAAGCATGTGAAAAAATACTTTAAGGGGATGAAAGAGGGGATTGTCTCAACACCTATTCTGACTCTACACCATGCCAATAAGAGGTTATATCTTTTTCATTGATACATAAGGTATCGTTCTAGGAGCCATTATTATTTAGGTGGAAGAATTTATTGGATACAGATTTCAGATGTTGAGTCCTCATGAAAGAAATTACCCAACACACAATCTTGAGTTAGCAGTAGTAGTGCATGCCTTACATTACTGAAAACACTATCTATTGTGTGATATATTTGTGGAGTACATAGTCTATAATGTCCTTAAATATATCGTTCAACACCACAACCTAAACCTTAGACAATGAATATGGGTCAAATATCCATAGTCCATTGATTTTGATCTTGTCTGTATACCTCTGAAGAGAAATGTAGTTACTGATGTACAGAGTTCGAAAACTCAAGAGAATGACATATGGGACCACCGTGATCATTGGAAATTAATGGCACTATTCTCTAATATGCATATGGAGTTTAATGATAGTTATAAGTAGTCTTACCTCTCATCATTGACAGTTACCACTTCCCACCATGAGATAGTGAAGGGTAGAAAAGTTTTAGATCCGGAGTGATTAGTTCTCCATAAGAGTATATTTAGAGATAAAAAGCCTCTATATTAGTTTTTAGATGGAGACAACATCCAAAATATTCATGGGCACTTCCATGGTCCTATAGATATGAGATAGGATTTTATGCAATATTCCCACATTTCTTAGTGGGTAGTTCATTCTGGCATTACCAAAATATAATGAGATATGCAATGGTGGTATTGGTGGCCAAGGATGAAATGAAGATAACATGATTTGTCACTAGGTGTTACAGATTTTAGGAGATAAGTTATAGAACCTAAGACCTATAATATTTTTAGAAACACATCCTGTCCTGGAATGGAAATTGGAAAATATTTCTACGTATTTTGTATTCAGCTTACATATTTTATTGAGTGGTAAATACACTATAGAAGTAGTTATTCACCAACTAATGAAATAATCCCACTTAATTACTATTCAATATACTTTCTTAGTTGATGAAATGGTAATAATGTATGTTCGTGAGATCCTATGACTACATAGGTTACCTTGTACTATCATTTCATATAGGGATCCAACATTCAAATCATGGTTCTAATAGGGCATGTAGAAAGATATAGTCACACAAGTGCTTCTAAGAATGTGTTTTTACCCTAATAATGGGGGTAAATAAGAACAATTGATAAATGTTTTAAAGTAAATTCTCTGAATATATGTCATTGATGACATCGGTTCTTGGGAGAATCATATCCCTCTAAATTATTTTTCTAATAGTAATAGATTTTAGGAGACAATTCAGATGGATCATTTTGATTCCTTATATGGTAGGTTGTTCTGTTTACCCCTATGCTAGCTAGTGGTATTTGAGGTATCCCTACTATGTCCTCATCTCACATAGGAGACTTCTGAGTAGGTTTAGCTGATCATGAATCATCTATATACTTCTCAATATAGACAGAAATCTTATGTTGATCACTACCGAGAACCACTAGAGTTTGAGGTTGAGGATCATGTTTTCATTTGGGTATCACCTAGTCTAGGGAATAGGTGGTTACATATATAAGGGAAGTTTTTACTTCATTAAATTGGGTCTTTTGAGATTCTAGAGAGAGTCGGGCCGGTGGACTATCATTTATTATAAACTCATAGGTACCATTGCATGCATGATGTCATCCAAGATTCATAGCTTCACCAACATCATGTTGATCAGTCTCATAACTTTTATCATTATGAAGTTGAGTAAAATGTTGATGCTAGCATTGAGGAGTATACAATACGTATCGTTAACCAGATCACAATGGCTCTCTCAGGCTGGTCTATCCCACCAGTACATTTTTAATGGAAGAATGACCATTCATAGGATGAGACATGGGAGCACGAGGTGGATGTATGTGCCCAGTGGGAAAATTTGTTATTAAATAAGGTTTCACCACCCATGGAAGGTGAACATAGGGACAATTTATTTTAAGGGTGGAAGACTGCAAGAACATAATTTTTCACGAAGTTATAAATCCTTTAAATCTTGGTCTAATTATTAATTTAAAATATATTATTGATGCCTAATGGGATTTTGATGGTCCCATGGGTGTCCATGGAATGATCTGATCATATATCCCATCTTTTGGTGAAAAGTGGGACCATCACATGGTTAGAAGAAAACCGTGCGGATGGTTTACATTTTCGGGCAGAGCCATCTCACATAGTTGGTGCACTATTTTGCTAACTGTGCATCCAAACTGCGTGAGTGATCCCTATTCTATATGTACGCATCCATCATTTTCACATTATTTGGAATACTATTTGTACAAACCATACATAGGATTTTTTTTCGGTAATTTTTCATTCATACCCATCACGATCTAATTAAACCTTACTTCTTCCCTAATCTAAATTCCAGTGTATAGAATATCCATTTTCTCCCATTTTGGAGATTTTAAAGGCCTAACTATAGATCAAGGGATATCCTTCATCTGGGATCTATTCAAGATTTTATTCACCTCCTATGATGCATAGTGATATGTACTCAATTCTGTTTGAGTCGTTCTTCATCTCTCTTACTCTTGACTATGTTATCAAGGTGTGATAATTTTTACCTTTTTCTTAGATCTACACTGTTCCAAGAAAAATTAGAGGCTCTTAATAGAAAAGGATAGTCATACAATCCTATGGTGTGTGATTTATTACTCATCCCATATGTTCATTGATTTATTAAATGTCGTAGGGGACCCTCTGATTTCATCAAGTTCCATTTGTTGAATTTATATGTCATCATTATAATCATTAGAATCATATGGTTATTATTTTTAAAAATATGTGATTATTTATTATTGGTTACTCCCAAAACCATATCTATACCATGTAGTATGTTTACCAAAATTATTATTTTAGACTTTTGACATGTTTGATCCACCATTCAGGTGTTCCTTTGATTGACCATTCCAATAGTAATCCTTTATATATTAAATATCTTATCTTAAATTTTGAAATTCATAATGTAATGTTCCATGTATTCTCACCACTTGACCTAAAAAGGTATGTTATTTAATTTGATAATTTAATGTGAAATGGAAATTGGAAATTATACTAAGTATTTGACATGGAATTTTTAAATGTAATTGGACAATAGGTTGCATGTCTAGAGAACCCCATACCATGTTAATAGAAGTTATTTGAGTGAACCATGTTTTTTGAAAATGACTCAAATGTATTAAATGAATGGTTTCATGCTACGTGTCCTAGTAACAATCATCAAAGTGAAGGATTGAACCAAATTAATTTATTTCTTAATTGTGACTTGATTAAAAGGTTGCACTCTACATGGTCATCTCACACTAGTGAATGGAAATTCCTAAAGAAAATGGAATATTATATAACTTAAATATTAAATTGGGGTGGTCTGACTCAAGGTCACCATAGATTACTTAGAGAATTCCTTAACAACCTAGGAACCCCTTTCTGATTCAATGATGAAGCTTTATTTTGTTGAGACCCACCTAGAACCTGATCATTGCTTGTTATTGGAGGCCTAGTATGACATCATATGATCCCTTCAATAAAATTATAGGATTATCATGATACATTCAATGGTTCCATCAATAAAAATTAGGTTACATGGTTAAATTCCATCGATCCTAGTCATCTCATTGCCCCGTTTTACCTTGGATGTATTCCTTAGACTCGGTATGTATATTGTTGGGGAAATTGTTGGAATATTGTCATTAGATTACACTATTAACCATAGATAGGATATAATCATTTCTGTGATAGAGAACCATGAGGTCTACATTTCCTTGTATATTACCTTGGAACAACATTATCTAATATCATTACAGGTTTCCTTGTTACATCTTCGATCCTTAAAAAATTCTATCATATGTGTCTTATTTATAAACTGGTAATAATCAAATAATGAATTGGTTACATGTTTGATCACCAGGTGAGGGTTGAAGAAGGTAATTGGGTATTTAGTAACATTGTACTTCTTTACGTTATATATTCATGCTTTCAAACTCTTACATTTTCATTACACAGCCTAGGTGTTAAACACTATTGGTGGTGGCCCAATGAGATTTATCTCACACCCTCTCTAGAAACTGTTTGTAACCTGGGGAAGATTACATGAATGAATGTGTCGATGAAGTGAAGCATACAGCTTCGAACACATGATTTCGTACTGTTTAGGATGGATCATGATTTCAGATATAGGAGAGGAAGCTTGGGATGCAAGGGATTGTCTTTTGATTTCATTCATAATTTTTTGGAACATTTTTTTATTGCTATATTGTATACATTATATCCAATTTCTAGTGACATGAAATATCATCATCATTTATTCAAGTTTATCTAGTTATTATTAAAATTTTCTATCTATTAATATTTAATGCTTCCACTACTTAATTATATTTCTTCTGATATTTATGTATGTTAATATTTTTCATCTATGGTACACTCTAGTATTGATGGAATAGTTTTCTAATGGGTACACCCAAGTTCCTCATTTCAAGACAGAAGCCTCTGGCATCTAGGGAGATGCACATAAGGCCATGTGGCCCACCGGGCATTATTCACCTTTTAAATAGCATCTGATACCATGACATCACAATTTACATTCCAGTTATTGTATTATATATGTATTGACTCATGTGAGCATTTTTTTATTTAAATGATGCATATTTTGTTTATTTTTCTAAATATTATTTATATATATTAATGTGTCACATGTAGAAAAGATTAATTTTTTTTATTCTAGAATACATGACTCTTGGTTTAATCCATGTTCATTAACTAATAATTATAGGTATATATAATTTTTTGGTTGGGTTATTATAAATATTTTTTGAATTCTATAATATCATTTTTGTTTTATAATTGAGGGAAATGTTTTGATTCAACTCTTTAGTCCCTCAATGTTATTTTACATCCAATTATATAAATGGATATGTTCCTATGTTAAAGATGTACACCAGACTATAGTACTGTTATGGTGATCCTTGCTAGGGTTTAACAGAAATTTATCAATATAAGATAATTTATAATTAAGTACCATTTTAACCATATAATTATATTTTAATATGAAATATAGTCTCAATTTATAATTATAACATTATACATTGAATTCCATGTGACATACATACATATGTGAATATATTGAAAAACATAATAATGTTTCTTTAGTACACTAGGTATATGTATATAAGATCCCCAATAAAATGAAATCAAAAAAAAATTATCTTATATCTTACCTTTTCAGGATAATAAATGAATAAGTATGGATTTAATATTTTTTATTTGTCTTGTTTTTTATCGATAAAATATATTGTTATATACCAAATATGAATTAATGAATGCAGACTATGAAATTGAATTAGTAATAACATCACACATTCATATACACCTAACCATTTCCATTATATGAATAAATTTTAGACTATATTCACAACAACCATATATACAAGAATAATTTGTTCTATATGTCAATACATAATTATTTTTATTTGATGAAATTTTTATTTTTAATTAGTTGTATATACAAAATAAGATACAAAAACATTTAACACCATCTAAATCATGATGTGGGCCCTAGAAAAAATAGTATAAATAGCATGTAACAAAAAAATCAATTATTGGATTTCAATTATTTATTTAAATTTTACAGTGTGACTAAAAAATTATGCTACATTATATATTTCCCAAAAAACAAAAAAACAATTTCAAAACTTCATTTACAAACATGAAGGAACTATTATAGAGAAAATAACTACTTTTAAATATTACTAGTGAAATGTATACAAAACCACTTATTTAAAATTATTTAATTTATATTTAATTAAGTATTCTAATTCTAGACCCAGACTTTGTCTAAAAATGTATCCTGTTAACTTTTCATGAATCATTAAAATTTCAAATCTATTATATTGGTTTCTACAACTATATATTAATTAAGTGGGGATGTAAAATTTAAAGGTATAAATATATTTTATCTTAATGTGTTAATAAAATAATATCCAATCAATTATATTAATTAATAAAATATATAACATCCCAAAACCTTAATTTAATATCAAAATTCCTCTTAATGTATCTTTTTTTAATAAAATTGTATATACTAAATCACATTTATATATAACTATAAATTCATTATTTAATAGAATATTACAAAAAACCATGAAATTATATTACTATAAAAATGAAATTTTTTTCATCAATAAAATAAAAAAATAATAGTTATTTTTAAAAGGGTAATATAATGAAGGAATTTAGATATTTTTTTTGTTATATATATGAATTTAAAATCGTAATGTGATGGTTATATAATATTTGAAATTTAGATTTATGTATTAATATAATTGATAAGTAAAGTAATGTTATTATAAGTAAAAATTAACATTTAGATAGAATTTAATAATGCATTAAAAAATATATTGAACATAAATAATTATATCATTCATATTAGGGAATTAATTAATTAATGAAAAATAAATAAATTTTGAACCATTGGAGAAAAAAATATTTTATCCAAAAAAAATTCTCTCAAAATATTATTTATTTTTTAAATTTTTATATTTTTATATGGAGTATGGATATTTATAATTTAGTTAAAAATTGAAAATAATAGTGATAAAATTATAAAATGTTTTTTTATAAATTACTTTTCATAAAAAATAATCACTATGGTGCATAATAAAATATAAAAAATAATGTAAAACATTTTAAAAAGATATACATGAAATTAAAATAATTAATTATTTATTTACATATTATAGAATAAAACAATTTTTTTGGATGTAAATTCTACAATGAAACTGAAGATTCACTTTCATAACTCACTTCCCCCAACTCCCATATGATACAACTATTTCAATTTCGCTACCTAATGTTTCAAATGAAATGTCCTTATGATTAATTTATATAATAAACATCCATAAAACCATTAAAAAAATATTTGTATGATATATCTAAGAAAATTTCAGTCGTTAGAGTCCCTCCATACATTTTGGCCCTCTATTAAAAAGAAGATTTATCAAGGGATTAAAAATTAAATAGTATAATCAGTGAGTATTAATTCCCTTAAAAATTTCTAAAACCAAATTCATATCCAGTTTAATTTATTTTGTTAATTTAATTATAAATAATTAGAATATTTCATATTAATAACATTAAATTAATAATAATATAGTTCCCTAATATTTTTATTATAAATAAATATTTTTATGTTTATATAATTTATTTCTTTATACTATGTTTATTTTTGGTTAGTTCTACCACCAACATATACAATTTAGCTATATATTCCTAAATATAATTATATACAGTTGATTAATTTGAATAAAAAATATTTATTGTATATTATATGAATTTACGTCATTTTTATTTTTTTATAATGTCATGTATTTAATGAATCATCTTTATTATGTAACTCTTCAGGAATAGTAAATTTACCTGAGGTAAGAAAAACTTGATATCATCCTTGAGAATTGACATATAACATCATTATAATGAATAATAATATTTAATAATACTTTAAAATTATGATCTCAATACATTGATTATTTTGTTTATGATAATCACAGAAACATTGAATGATTTTTGATATCGATATATAGAAACTATCATTATACGATGGGAATTTCTAAAAACAAATATTTGGGATACACGATATGAATAATAAATATATACATAATAAATTATGATGTTATCATTATTATAGTAAATCCATTTAATTGTCATTTTCAAATATATCGTTAGTATTTCTACATTGAGTATAAAGGGGTTAAAACATTATTGAGCAAGTCGTGTGTAGAGGTAATTGGTTTCTCCACTAATTATCTCTCTTTGAGACATCAGTTCATTTTTCCTTCCAACTATTCATTTTCCCATAGATTATCCACTATTTTGGTACATTTATATATTTATAGAAATAATTTTAATATATATTATCTTTACAAAGTCCCATTATATTAACTAAATATTATTTTACTGAATCATTTCTTTAACATAATTGTATTGAATTTTGTTCCTTTCATAGAATTAAAAAACTATATATTATGTAAATATTTACCTATATAAGTGTATTACTTTATATCCATATAAATTTATATTATTTAACAATACTTTTTTTTTATTTTATTGATCATTAATACCTTATAAATTAAGATGTCTATATCGGGGACCTTCTTAACCTCTCATCCTTTTTAAGATTATTTATTTCAATTATTTCATTGGGGAATACATGTTATCCTAAAAATTTTATTTTTAAATTATTCTTCTTCTATATATTTTAAATTTTTTAAATAATTTTAATATTCATATTTTATTTTTTTATACATCACATATTTTTTTAGTTATAAATGAAAATTTAAATTACCCCACCCCTTGTAGTATTTTTTTTATTCAATATCAATGTTATTCACTTATATTTATAAATATAAATGTAGAATTTCATTATTTAATTTGTTGTTATTTCATTATATTAAATTAGCATATTCTTTATAATTCGTTAAATTTATTTAAAATATCAGTCATATAATCTATAAATGATCGAGAGCCTTTATCTAAATTTTTATAGAATTTAATTTCATTCAAATAAAGAAAGTTTATCGATAAATTCACTTCAATCATGCATTGAAATCATTATTCATTTTTGAAATATCAGTTAATTAATAATATATTTTTATTATACACCTTTCCATGATAGTGAAATGTTCCTTATTTTTAATTATTTCAACACCACCATAAATATAAGGTATAATGTTCATGAATTTTATATGATTTATTATATTCTATTGATGTATTTTTATCTATATTAAAACACTGCTAAATTACCCCATTTAAATGTAATTTATTTTCTATTCACTCTTATTATACCCCATTAATGGTATGTTATTATGAAAATATAATTTCGTAAAACATTATTGACATTCAAATATATCCCATGTATTATGGAAACAACATCCCTATGAGAAAAATGATTTGTTCCAATAATTTTATTAGGATAAAATTTAAAATACTAGATGATATAATTTCTATTGATACAGTAAATAATATTTTTTATGTTTCTTAGGTCATCATTAATCATATATGATAGAAAAAGATTATAATTAATATTAGCGATACCATCACTAACCCAAAAGTATTGTATAATGAAATTTTGATGTCAATCCAATTAAGAAGAAATATTTATTTTCAAAATATATTAATTAATTATTAAGTCATTATAATATTCTCATTTATATATGAAACAAACAAAAACAAATAAATTAAACTATAAATACACTAAACTTGACTGTATATAAAAAATGTAAAAAGATCATAAAGAGAGAGGAACAAATTTTAGGGGATGATTTTACTGATCCTGCAATAAATTAAAATAAATTTTAAATTAATCAAAAGAATTATTATGAGAATTATTTATTTAACTATTTTTTCTTGGATATCCTCTATTAATTCAACATTGGCCCATAAATCCCTTTGGTCCAAGATTTCAGGAAACCCTATTTGATTTATGTTTTATGTCAAATGTGATAGGACTATGTAAGTTAGAACTTGATCCTTGAATCCACTATATCACACTCTTTGTTTGCCAAAATATTCTCTTTTATTAATTCTGTAAACTTGAAAATATAATTAAAATTAATCAAAATGTAATACAATTTAAAAGAATAATTAACAAGCGATGAAAAAAAATTCATGTAGTATGTATCCCCTTCTATTAGAGACACCCTCTTCATTTAATTTAGTCACTCATGGTTAAAGGTTCATTGGCTGTTAATAAACTAGATATCATAAATGGGGTAGTAAAATTAAATATATAAGAAAAAAATATGGGGAATCAATTTATTGTCTCTCTCTCAACCATTATTCCATGTATCCAAACCCACAAATTTTTTGTTGTTCTTTCTTTTATTATTATATATATTTATAATGAAAAACTCATTCATAATTTCCCTTTTAAATTGATCCAAAGACCCCTATGAATATCCATTAAAAACTCTTAAATATAAGATCATGTAGTCCAACATATGATTACTTGGATCTTATAGACAAAATATAATGAATCACAACATAAAAACCTTATATCTGTAACTGAAAACTCCTTTTTATGAACCCATGTGCAACAAGAGACCCTCCAATGGTTAAACCTCATTGGTAAACAAAGAAATGAAATTAATTTCTAAAATATTTTATTAAATTCATAAAATCATTAAAAAATATCTGGATATCCCAGAAAACTCAATTATAGATTAATTCATTCGTCTTTACTAAATAACAGGGAAACAACCTATATAAAATACCTTTCCCATAATCTCCTAATGGAAAAAGTATATCACACTCTAATTTCCAAATCATACTCATAATATTACTACTCAATATTATATCCACACACATCACATATAAATATTTCTATTTATATATGATATAATAAAACCATCATCCCACAAACTCATCTAATTCATTCTTCAACAAAAGGAACTGTATAATAGGAAAAAAGTGCACTTTAGGGTTTTCAAAGAGAACAACTACTATAAATATATTTTAACCCATGGTAAAATATATTTTATATTCCAGAATAAAGACCCATGAATAATCCAAAAGGAACTTTAGGTGGTTCCTAAGAATTCTTACCTTTATATGAAGAAAAATTTACATTTATATCACTTATAACTATTAACCTTTATGCCACCAATTATGTGTACATAGCTTCGACATCTGGCCTTCATACATCCAACCTAAACTACAATAATATATCATTCAAAGTAATTATTAAATGGATCTAACACAAAAAAATTATGCATATTCATCATCCATCTTATACTACTTGGCCTACAATGTAATGTAACTCTTCATGTCATAACCTCACCATAACAATGCAAAAGTTCCACTATCTTCATCTACCAATGAAGAAATTGTAAACCTAATAGTAAATTACTACAATAAATGTATCAAAATATTCTCATTAGCATACACTACATGAAATATGATAATAAACGATGGTGGGAAAAAAGTATCCTTCACTACCCACATAGAATAGTTCTAGAACACTATGATTTAGAAGGTGTATTATACCATATCCATTTTCTTCTCATCATAATCCAGGAGTATTTTAAAAGAAACTACATTATTTA
This sequence comes from Viscum album, assembly GCA_963277665.1. Taxonomy (NCBI): domain Eukaryota; kingdom Viridiplantae; phylum Streptophyta; class Magnoliopsida; order Santalales; family Viscaceae; genus Viscum; species Viscum album. Next base: position 348,747,992 of record OY728141.1, read on the forward strand.
TTTACCAAACATTAATGTTACCTTTTCCTTTTAATAGTGAAATAATGAAATTATGATCTATTATTATACCCATCATCCTCACCTATGAATCTTCCATGATTTGTTTAAAATCAAAAAAGGTTCATATGGTGGCTTATAATGGCTGGTGGGTAGTGATATAGAAAAGTAATACGTAGTAATTAGAAGTAAGTGGTCTTAGGGGCTTCTATGTGATGGGTATGGCATGTGAAACCATCAAAACTGTAATGTATTAGTTGACGATGAAAAATCCTCAGGGAATCCTTTTTATAGTGATCTAGCCAAGTTTACCACGAAAACAATGCTTTGGGATGATTGGCCACTAGACCTTAGGCATGTCTCCCCATTCACAAAAGGCTCATGAATAGAATCAAGGGTATGATTAGGTTATTGTGGAGAGACCATACCCTAAGGTGATGATAATAATAATAGTCCATATATATATAACGTAGTGGAAGAAGGGCCTTAACTCAGTACATGTAGAATAATAAATACAATAAAAGCATATTGAACAATAATAGTAATAAATTATATGCATGAAGGCATAATACCTTTACAGATAAAAACAACACTATTTCAATCATAAAAATCAGATAAAAAAGGTTACTCATGGATTAATATAATAGTAATTTCATATAAAAGACAAATATAAATTCTAATCTGAAGTAGAGAAACACATAGTCCACTGTCTTCCATCCCATGAAAAATAGTACAACCCTAATCCCTAGGGTCCATCTCTAAAGCTTGATCCCTTACCTGATATAAAAAAACTACTTGTGTCTTGTGGGGATCATGTAGGGTATGATTTTAAGCACATTAGTAAACCAAAAACATGTTCATATCTTACATAAACAATTATATAGTTTATACAAAAGAAAATAAATAGAAACAACTTACACACAATAAACAACCCACTCCACTTTTAATCAATATCCACAGGTGATCATTTATATGAATTGGCCAATGCTTATACATATCTTAATATGTTCCCCAGATATAGATTTTTCATACACTACATGTATTATATGATATATTTTTAGTGGTTATGACCGATGGATTAATACCAAAGAGTCTCTTAAAGAATATTTTACCTTGTGAACCCCCTCTTTCCAACCATAAATATATCACTAGAACCTCATTCCATAAGAAACCTTATGTTCCAATGATCAAGTAATTGATTTTGAAATGACATTCCCATCACTATGTTCAATGTCCCTTAGACCACCATTTATAACATCATTATTTGACATATAGATCTACATTTTGAGGCACAATGATATCCATCCTCTATTTTTTACCAATTCATCATCATCTCAATAGACCGAGTTCTTTAGAAACACCAATATGAATTATCCAGTAACCGGAGTCCACAATCCTAAATTTTAATTACAATGCTTGGCTACCAACTGATCATCACAACACAATATCCTAATGGCACATCATCCGCAACCATGTCATTCTAAATTGAGGACATCTCAAAATAATAAACAACAACTCCATCACCTATTTAGGAATCCACCCACAATACATGGTAAACAACACCTCAACTAAGTCCTATCTATGTGAACATGAGTCCAAAAAAAATTCATCCAACAATGGTGATTGACAATTAGAAATATTTTATATTCCATGCCAACTGTAAACCTCATTGCTAGATGCAACCACATCACCCAAGCCCCGATAGTTCACACCATCTCATATTATGTGGTTCATGCCATCAACCTAATGACCACATTACCTAAGACAAAAAAATTCATGTCTCTAATATTTTGATTATCATCACCCCATGTATCTCAAGCTGACCAAACCTAGAGAACTATGTCGCCTCAATCTTAATGATCAATATAAACTGAATTCCTTGATCTATACCTATGATGTTCATAAGGAACAAATGTAATTATAATATAATTAATTTTAATTAAATTTTAATAGTTTTCAAAGCCTTCCCTACTAACCCCAATCTTTTAATATGGATTAGCATATGTAAACATACTACAATATTTCCAACAAAATCACATTACTCTAATAAATAATCATTAGAGGATATCATTAATTTATTAGAGGTATTCTATAAAAACCCCAAATTGAAGTAAAATCATGCACCAAAAATAGCCATAATATTTAGTAGATTCCTACAAACCTTGTACCTTATACAATTTGGTCCTCAATATTTTAATATCATCCTTTAACTAGAGCTGAAATAAGACTATAGATACTTTAGAAAACTGTATAGAAAATATGGATAAAGATATCACTGGATTTAACCATTCTTATGGGGAGAAAAGGTAAAGGAAGAAATAGTATTCAAGGATTTATGGATATTCTTCTAAGCCACCTTAAGTCATTCAACTCTGATTTTGGATAGAAAATGGAGGAAAAATCAAGAGGGGATGGAAAAGGAAAAACCAAAGCTATAGGGTAGTTTTGTGTGTTGGAAGAGAAAATATAGGGAACGAAATATATAGGAGGGAGGGTGTTTTTATAATTTTACAATTTATAAATATGTGTATGGTTATGTCACACATTTTAGAGAACCATATAGAAATGATGCACACTAAATATCTACTAGTTCACCACTTTTAAATAGTTCACAAGATTTCACCACACGGTTTGGCCAAACTATGTTCCAACCATGCTAAAAAAAGTAAATAACTATACAAATCCTAAAAAAGTTCCCCATAAGGCCACATGGTTAAATAAATATATATTTTTATTGAAAATTGGTAGAACTATTTAGCACTATCAGTTATAAAAATTTTGTTCCAAACATGTGCAAGTTTCTACCTATCCTAAAACAGGGTATTCATATAGAAACACCTCCAATTAACATTCAAACATCCAAGGCACTCACCGAGCATTACAAAAAATGAATAAAATAGTTTTTGTGAAAAAGATCATCATATATTGTAATGAATCCTATTATTCATGTTGGTCCATCCACCAAACTCAAAATTTAATGACGATGGGAATCTCAAACTGCTCAAAATCATATGGCATTATATTCTCCCCACATTATTATTTATTGTCCCAAAGCTATCAAGATTTACCTAAAGATGGAACCATATATACCCATTTCATATAACTAACAGGGTGTACCCCGGTTATTCATTCAAATTAAAATTCCCCTTATGTATCTCCCCGTTATAGGAATTACATGATAATGTTTTGATAGAAAAATTAAATTTTTCAATGCTTCCACTAACTATCCCTAGACATACCTATCTTCCCAGTACATACTATCATTACAAAACCTCATTATGTGATCAATTTAGACCCACATCATACTTGAGGCTGATAAAATTATACATCTAATTAGATTCATTATAATAACTATGTCAAACATAAACCCATCAAAAATTACATCTCACCATATTCCCATGTATCATGAATCAACATCATATCTCAAATGTAATATCACATTATATATACATATATATATATATATATATATGAATTCCAATCATAGTCTCAATTCTGAGACACATCATACAAAACACACACCATAATCGATTCCCATATACTAACTAGCTCCTGGTTACTCTAATTCAAATAGTTGCACCTCATACACCAAAACTAGGAAAAAGAAATAAAAAGGTAACACTATGATAACAGATTACCTCTAATAATCATATTCTCTACTAACTTCTCTTATACTACTATATCAACAACATACAACTATCTTGACGCCCAAATACATGAGGCATGAATTCCCCATGGAATGATACAATATTCCTTCTAAAAACTCCAATGATAGGTATCTCTATCCCCATAAATACCTACACGTCCAATAGAATCATGACTACAAGCTCATAATATTTCTCCTAGTTTATCCTCAAATGCCTAATTATGACCCAGTCCCTAACTCCCATCTTCCTGAGAAGAGTCGCTGCATATCAACTATATGTGCCACATCTGACCACATTACTAACAATCCTTATTATCTTACAAACACTATGTTTGAAAATGTCATAGCAACCCACAGAAGAGGTTTATTATTGATGAACCACTCCTCGGTGTCCTACCCATGTCTCTAGCCTGACTAAATTACAAAATCTCCTCACTATCACACCACTGGCTACCAAAATCATCACTGATGTTCTCAGTTAAGGACATAACCTATCTCAAATATGACCTTTTTATAAGGTCCCCCTTGACTATTTACTCCCAATTAACCACCTTTGATATTGCATTCAGTATGAATATATTCACATAAACCCTGATGGCATGTCGCCATCCATTATCAAAGTACCCTGCCCTAATAATGTCATCACATACCATAAAAGGTGAAAATAGGTACTTGTCTATGAAATTTATCCAAATAATATACAATAGATATACAAAAATACTATATAATCATGAACTAATGGGCTCTATACAAATTTGTCATGTCTAGGATAATGTTATCAAAGAACATATCCTTGAGGTCCTTATAGGCAATTCCCTTGTGTCTACTAGCTAACACCAGTACATCCCTCAAATACTTTTCCAATTCATTGAGCATATAGGTAGTAATATTCTCCGTACCACCTAGGGTCTCTCAAGATGGAAATATTGTCTCTATAGATTTGAACCATTTATCTGCTTCATGTAGTCCACTCTTACCTTGAAATAAGGGAGGGATGAGACTAGAACTAAGTAGTCAGATAGAACATGGATGGATTAGGTCCTTGATCTCCTCAGACAATACCCTTTATGACTAATAAAAAACTCACCTATCGGTTCTCATCTAACTATTTCCTAAAATATTTAATCTTCTTTTCATACCATGCATAAACCATATCATGTACCTGTGGATTATTATAATCTTGGTCTTCAAGGGCCCCATCCCAACCCCCATATGAATCATCCTATGCACACTACTAAGGTACCATATCTTTACCCTCCTTATTCTCCATGGAGTCCTTCTTTGTGCCACCACACTGAAGACCAAACCAAATGTTAAAACAACTATAAAAATATAAATATATACCACCAAGAGAGAAAGCTATAATATGTAGTTCATTTCACCACCCTAACACTCCCATACCACACCCATTTCACATGTCATCTGACGTTATGCCTTATTACCTACCCATATTAGAGTCAGGTATCACATATCATCCGGCCTCATGGACCCCTTCCTCAAAATTTCAATGTCTGACATCACATATCATGCATATAATTATATCATAAATCTAGGTTAGGTGAGTATAAATCACCCAAATGGCTATACATGTATGCACTGCTTAATTTTTTTGACCTTTTAAACCACTCACAACTTTTAATTATTCTTTCCATCCTTTTATATATTTATTCCCTTATAAACTAGAATCACATATCCATATAATAAAAAAACTATATAAATAGGATGGATGAGTAGAATGAGACCATACATGCTATGTAGTAAAACATTTCTTATCACTTTGTTGACATTTTATAAACTACAACCCCCTTACCGCATTATAGGTCCTAATGATGATCGCAAAAAACCCACATCAAATGGACCTATGAAATTATTCTGATTCATACAAAAATTCACACTTTCCATACAAAACTATATTTCAAAATATCACAATCCAATAACATCACACCCTTGTTTTCCGAGCATAACATTAATTTCTCACCATTGGAAACATTGTTTGTCCCCTATATAGGGGATTATAGAAACTCCAAAACAATCCTTGTACCCAGTTGTGTTGATTCAATAAGGTTTTCCTTATTAGTTTTCCATTCCTTCATGTTTGGGGAGATTGTTCAGTCAATAAGGTCTCCTTATGACTTTACCGTTCATTCTTGTTTTGAAAATCACAAACACCAAATCTCTAGGCAAAACTCATTTTACCCTATGTTGTACTTCTATAAGGAAAATTTTCCTTCCCCAAGGAAATTTATCCTTACCATGTTTTTCATTGTTCATTATTTTGTGTAAGTATAAAATTTGGTATAGTAACTAAAACCATAGAATCATATAATACTTAGATAAATATCATTCTGTTTTCAGACTCTGAATTTAGGCTCCGAGTTTTCTAAATTTAGACTCTGAACTCTTCTGAGTACTGACTCCGAGTTATCTGAATTCAAACTCTGAACTTTGTAAGTTATGACTCTGAATTCTAATGAATTCTGACTCCAAACATTGTATGTTCTGACTCTATATTCTAATGAATTCTGACTCCGAACATTGTAATTTTTGACTCCAAATTATCATGAACTCTGACTCTGATCTTTATTTGTTCATGTTCTGAATTCTTGTGAATCCAGATTCCAAATTTCCTTGAAATTCAGAATCCGTAACTCTATAGAGATTAGGTTCCTAATTCCCTAGAAAACAGAATCCTAATATCCCTGTATAATAGAAATTGAATTCATTTTTTATTAGACTTCAAAATTTTATTTTTTTACATTCCGAATATTTTATTTTGGTTATGTAACCAAACTTTTTCTTACACATGTTTTTGGTTATAAAAATATGTCATGCTTTCAGTTACTAACTAACTATTTTTTGAGTGACACATGTATAGGTCCCTCCGAAATTCAAGAAAAAATATGACTGTTGGAGGAGGGAGCCGACCATTGGAGATATGCCTATAAATAGGAAAACATTTTAAAGATCTAAAGACAATAACTTTGAAAACTTATCTTATATGTTGTTGAAGTGATTTCTAGAGAGATATGATCTTAAAAACTCTCAGGATTCGTGCAGAATGTTTAGAAGGCTTGTTCAGACATTGCTTCATGCAGACTTTCTTTGTGCAGATGTGGGATTTCCTTAAAATCAGATACTTCGGGTTATACAGTCACCGGTTCCAATTTACTTACAAATCGTGGGCTTGCGGGGATAGCAAGATAGATACTGATCATCGAATTCAGGGCTTACATGGGTTTGGGTAAGACAGACTTTCCTGAAAGTATAAATCAAGGGTACTTTATCCAAGGTTGTTGGATACCCTTTTCTTTGGGTTAAAAGAGTTATTACTTGTTACTTGTAGTGTTTTATGTTTGTTTTCTACTGTAATTTTAGTTTTTGGGGAAAGTATAATTTTCTTATAATTCCTTAAACTTGTACTCTGATTAAATCAGATTCTATACACTTTAATTTAGAATCGTAGTTGTTGTCAAATTTTGTTTTTTTTTAATTTCCATAATCACTTTTATAGAATCAACAATGTTATTAGAGCTTAGAGGTGTTGTGATTTTTGTTTAGGCCAAATTTCCTTAAGGATTTTTAATGTATACAATTAACCCCCCCCCCTCTTGAATAGTGAGTATATTCACCGTAGTTTGATACCACAATTAGTATCATATCTATCACATTATCGATCCAACAATTGGTATTAGAGGAGGCGACCTTATATCCTGAACTAATCTAACAATTTGCTTCATAATTTTGGTTAAAGCTGAATTAATCTCACGATTAGATTCAGAAGATAATTCTTCTTCCTCACTTTCTCAGAATCATATTTCTAGATCCACAATTTTTGGATTAATTTTTTTCTTAGAGAGACTCTAGTTTTTTTCATAGGATATTTACTTTTGTTTAAAAACTTATATTACATTCAATTTTGTGTGGAAATAATTTCCTTAAGATTGCAGGTTTAAATGTTGGATCTATCGAAAATCTAAATCCTACAAGACCTCCGATTTTTTATGGAAATGATTATGAGTACTAGAGAGATAGGATGAAGACTTTTGTTATCAAAACTGGGTTTGATAACTTCCAAATGATGATAGGAGACTATAAAATTCCTGATAAGGAATTGAGAACTTTCACTAATTAGGAGAAATCAGAATATCAAGAAAATTTCAGAGTCAGAAATACATTGCTATGTTCCATGACCCGGAACAACTATAGTCAAATATCTTCATGTGAAACTGCAAGCAGTATCTAGAAGAAACTTGAAGTTACACATTTTGGTACTTTTAACGTTATAGAGACAAGAAGATCTATGTTGAGAGCTGAATACCATGGCTTTAAAATTCCTTATGGAGAACCTATAAGAAAATTTCAGAAAAGGTTTATGACTATCATGAATAGCTTATATTACATGGGATAAAAAGTTTTGGATGATTAGTCACTTATAAATAAGATCATATACATCATTCAAAATGAGTGGGAGTCCAAGAGGACAATAATTGATGAGAATAGAAATGTCACCGAGATTTCCTTAGATGGGTTGTTTGGAACTCTTCTTCAGCATGAGACTAGAATGAAGAGATATGTTAATAATGTTAAAAATAAGAATGGGAATGGAGGAGTTACTTTTACAACAAATTATAAACATATAAAATCCAAGACTCCTTAATGAGTTACTAGATAAAAGTCAAAGAAAGATACTATTCAGTCATAATCTAGTGATACCGAAAAATATGAGAATAAATTATCTTATCTTGCTCAGAGAATGAATAAGATAGTAACTCAAAAGAACTATCAGAATAAGTATAATAAGAGAGACTACAAATAGAATAAATATGGGGATGTTACTTGTCATGAATATAGAATAACACTTCATATCAGACCTGATTTCCCTCTATTGAAAAAGAATGAAAATAAGGAAAGGAATTCAGAAAGAAACAAGAAGAAGTTCTATCACTCAAAGCACAATAGAAATCTTAAAGAAAACAATAATTGGAGTGCTATATATAGAGACTCTTCGAGAAGTGAATCTTCTAAATATGAATCATCAGCACAGAAAAATATTGGATTCATTGCTAATAATTCATTCCCTAATACAAGTATTATGGCCAAGGCATGCTCTATTGAGGCTTTAACAAATTTATCTCTTGATAAGAATTATTATTCTGAAGATATTAATTCTAATGAATATACTTCCTCTTTAGATAATGAAGAAATACCATCTTATGAAGAAGTATATATATTTTCCAAGTTGTTATAAGAAAAAAATTGTAAAATTTCTAAGATGATGGACAAGGAAAATACTAGAGAAGAAGTTCTTACAAAAGAGATTTCAATCCTCTCTAGAGATATTGAAGATAATGATGAGATTTTAGAAAAACATTCTAAAGACTTTAAGTAAGTAAATTCTGAAAAGGAAGAACTTTCTAAAGATCTTAGGAATGGTCTTTCAAAATAAAAATTTTTTGGGAAAAAATCTAACACTAAAGTTATAATTCCGGAGGATAAGAATTTAGTCATCAGACTAAAATCTGAAACATATTCCCTTAAGAAACTTCTTGAAAACTTTAATTATGGTAAGGAAAATTTTGACAAGATGTATTCTCAAATCAATCCTCAAGTAAATACAACTGGAGTAGGTTATACTCACCAAAAACCTATTTTCAGAAACCACTATTTCATTCCTTCCAGAGCCCTTTTTTGTACTAAATTTCAAAGTGATGGGAATTGGAAGAAACATTTCTATTTGAATAATTTTCAATCTCTTGGGGTTCATAAAGATTATTTTTCTAAACTAATGTGGATACCGAAATTTTTTTTGTCTAACAATTTTGATTCCAAGGAATTTTGGATTCCAAAAGTCTAATGTTCTTATTTTTAGGAAAATAGACAAGTTACCAACAGAATTACTTGGTAAAAGGATAGTGGATTTTCCCAGCATATGACTGGTAAAAAATCTTCTTTGAATATATTATCAAGATGAAAGGAGGAAAAGTAACTTTTATAGATAATTCTAAGGGAGAGATTATTGGTATAGGTAAAATCGTTATTCTCAGAAAAACATTGATTTGAAATGTTTTATTTTGTTAAAGGTCTTAAGCACAACCTCATTAGCATAAGACAATTATGTGATGAAGGTTAGCTTGGGAGTTTTAGGAATGAGAAATTCTTAGTTCACAATTTCAAAGAAGAGTTTATTCTTTCTTCCAATAGGCAAGAGAATGTTTACACACTAAACCTATAAAACCATAAAATCCAAGATCTACCTTGCCTTAGTGCAGTGGAAGATCATTCTTGGTTATGGTATAGAAGGTCGGGTCACTTTAACCTTAGGAACCTATGTAAACTCTATAAGAAATGACTAGTTAAAGATCTACTGGATCATAGATTTGATTCTTCAAAAGTTTTTGATCCTTGTCAATATGTTGAGAAACATAAATCATGTTTTAAATCAGTTGTTGAAGTCTCATGTACTGATAAATTGCAGTTAGTGCATATGGATCTCTTTGGTCTTACACAAACTGGAGGCATTGAAGGCAAGTGTTATAGTTTTCTTAGTTGATGATTACACTAGATTTACGTCTGTCTATTTTCTAGAAAATAAATCTGAAGCTTTTTATTAATTTTAAAGTTTTAGAGCCCAAGTTAAAAATGAGAAAAACCTTCCTTTCATAACCATTAATAGTGATCATGTAGGAGAATTTTAAAATTCTGAAATTGAAACTTTTTGTTGTAGAAAAGGCATTACACATAACTTCTCAGCACCTAGAAATCCACAAAAAAATGGTGTTGTTGAAAGATGAAATTTTAATTCTTCAAGAGATAACAAGAACCATGTTGAGTGAATATTATATCGCTAAACATTTTTTGGCTGAAGTTGTAAGTACTACTTGTTTTACTATAAATCGTGTTTTGATTAGACATTTTCTTAATAAAACTCTTTCTGAGTTATGTAATGGTAGAAAACTATGACATTCCTATATAAAAGTGTTTGGATGCAAGGTAATAATTCTGAATACTAAAGATAACTTACAAAAATCCACACCAAAATCTGATGAAGGAATTTCCTTAGGCTACTCCAGAACTTCTAAGGCTTATAGATTTTTTAATAAAAACACATGTACAGTTGAAAAAACGGGACATGTTAAATTTGATGAAACTGATCTCTTTGTTTTTAAACAACCCCAACCTAAATCATCAGATGTGTTTTCAAAAACTAATTATCATCCTTTGTTAGAAGAATATTCTGATAAAGAAAATGTCTATGAAGAAGCTTCTGAAGCATTTACCCTAGATGATTTTATACTCTATGTTGATCAACAAGTTTTACAAAACCCAAATCAGTTGTTTCTTAAGAATCATCCAAGTGATAGTATCATTGGTGTTGTAATTCAACATATATGGACTACAAGTTCCTTATGGAATGAAGAAGAACATCTAACATTCCTTTACCAATTGGAACCAAAAAACACTAATGAAGCTTTAGGTGATATTGATTAAATAAAAGCTATACAAGATAAACTAAATGAATTCTAAAGGAATAAAGTCTGGACCTTGGATGAAAGACCTAAAGAAATATCAGTTATTGGAGTAAAATGGGTCTTCAGAAATAAGTATGATGAAAATGGAATCATAGTAAGAAATAAAGATATATTAGTTACTAAAGGATATAATCAACAAGAGGGAATATACTATGAAGAAACCTATGCTCCAGTAGACAGACATGAATCTATTTTTATCCTACTTTCCTTTACAGAATTAATCAACTTAAAACTTTTTCAAATGGATGTTAAATGTGCTTTCCATAATGGTATTGTACTAGAGGATTTTTTTGTTGAACAACCTCCTGGTTTTGAAGATACAAAACATCTTGAACATGCTTATAAACATACCAAATCTTTATATAGACTTAAGCAAGCCCCTCGAGCCTAGAATGATAGACTTATAGGATTTTTGATTCAAAATAATTGTGTTAAGGGAAATGCAGATCCAAACAATTTTATAAAGAAAGATAAGAAAACTGTTTTGATTGTTCAAATTTATGTTGATGACATTATATTTGGATCAACTATGAAATATTTAACTGATTCCTTTGCGGATCTAATGTAATCTGAGTTTGAGATGAGTATGATTGGTGAGTTAACATTTTTATTTTGTTTTAAAATTTCTCAAAAACTAAAAGGAATCTATATATACCAACATAAGTATATTAAATATCTTCTTAAAAAGTATGGGTATGAGAATTATAAGAGTATTAGTACTCCCATTAGTACCTCAAACACACTTGATCTTGATGAAGATGTGAAACCAGTAGATCAAACATCTTTTAGAGGTATGATAGAAAGTTTACCTTACATGATATCTAGTCATCGAGACTTGATTTTTTCATTATTCTTATGTGAAAGATATCAATCCAATCCTATGGAATCTCATTTAAAGGCAGTGAAGAGAATTTTTCGCTACTTAAATGGAACCATGGATTTAGGACTCTTCTATACTTCTCGAAATTATTTTATTTTGAAAAGTTTTTCAGATGCTGACATTGGTGGATGTATAATGGATTAATAGAGTTCATCTGGAACATGTCATTTCTCAGGAGATTCATTAGTTTATTGACCATGCAAGAAGAGAAACTCAGTAGAACATTCCACTACTGAAGTTGAAAATGTAGCAGGTGGAAGTAGTTGTGCTCAATTGTTGTGGATGCAACACACACTCAAAGACTATGGTATGAGTTTTACCACAACACAAATTTTGTGTGATAATACTAGTGCGATTTCTTTATGTAAAAACCAAGCACATCACTCTAGAGAAAAACACATAGATATTGGGCATCACTTTTTAGGGATCACACACTAAAAGGAAATATCAGTCTTCAATTTATGGGATCACAAGATCAACTTGTTGATATTTTCACAAAATCTTTACCCTCTGGTAGATTTTAATATATTAAACAGAAGTTAGGAATGATAACCATAAGGTAATAATCTTTATTATCTTCCTGTTGAAATCAATCTTCTTAAAGTAATAAACTTCTTTTCTTAGGGGGAGTACATTTTCTAAATAGTTTTTTCAAGTTTTTCGTAATGATGTTTTTTCATATTTTTCAAAAGGATGTTTTTTCAAGTTTTTCATAATGATGTTTTTCATGTTTTTTTAATGATGTTTTTCAATTTTTTCGTAATGAAGTTTTTCAAGTGTTTCATAATGAAGCTTTTGAAGTTTTTCATAGTGAAGTTTTTCATAGTGAAGTTTTTCAATATTTCGTAATGAATATTTTGTTTTATTTTTTTCGTATTGAAATTTTCATAATGAAAATTTTTGTACTTCAAATTTTCATAATGAAAATTATCATACTTGAAATTTTCATAATGAAGATTTTTTTAATGTAGTTTTTTACTTCATTTTCAGTTTTTTTCATTATCAAAATTTTCATAATATAAATTTATTCAAGAATAGTTTTTCCTCAATACGAATAATCTTCCCGGTAATCCAAAAGGTATGATTTATTTCTCATGTTTTCATAATAATTAATTACTTATTAGTATTTTCTTTTGAGTTTTATATTTTTTGGATTCTAGTTTCTATAAATCAGAATGTTTTTCTTTAAAAACCTCAAAATATCATATCCTACCAAATTTTCCTTGCAGTTATCTTTTCAACCATCAGATCTAATCAGAATATTTATCAACTATTGGATTGTCTTTGGAAGTTCAATTGTCACATCAACGCCTATATAAAGGACCCTAGAAGAGTTGTCCCACATTGGTTTTCAATCCTTTTCATGACGATGCTCTTCCCTCCTTTCAAAAAACCATTCGAAACAACTCAAATATTGCTCAAATCTGAATGTCTGGTGAAGTTCCTTCTCAAGAAATTTCAATTGTCAAGTCCGTTTCTGAGTGGCAGATTCACAGAGAATGGTTGGTGCATCCAAATTTCATTTCCAAGTACAATTCCATTATATCCAAGAATATTAGGTTGAATGGATGGGAAAGCATTTTCATATCAAAACCAGGAGCTCAAGATGTAGTATATCCGGATCTTCTTGTGGAATTTTATGAATCTTTATGCTTTTTCAAAGAAGGAGAAAGGACTAAATTTTCTTTCAAAAGATATGGAATAACTTATTCCCTTTCATACACCAAGGCTGCTAGCTTGGTGGGGTTGACTTATGAAGGGGAAGCTGAATTCTGTTCCCATAAATTTCCAGACGTACAAAGAAGTTTTTTCAAGTTGAAAGCTATAGAGTGTCATGAACTTTCAGATGTCAAGACTATGAAGATTTCTCATTTTTATAAAAATAATTGGATCCTTTAATTGTGGGTTCAGGGTTTTATAATTATGAGAAAATGTGATAAGGAAACCTTTAAGAAGAGCGACTTGTATATCCTAGATTTTATGGTGATTCTGAGGAAGATAAATTTGATGAATCATATTCTGATTATGATAGAGAATATCAAGAATGGAAATCTGAAAGCTGAGATTATAATGTATCCAACTATTATTTCCATTTTGATTGTTCGATGCCTTGAGTCCTTCATTATTTCTTGTAGTTCCAAGCCGAGAAATTACAATGTCATGTTGGTAAGTAATGATACATTAAAGAGAATGAATGTTGGTTTCTCTAAAGATTCCGTAGAATTATATGACTTACCAGAGGAGGAAGCTGAAGCCGTTCCAAATAAGCAAGAAGTGGATGAACCATCGAAAAAAGGAGGAAATAAGATTAAGTTTAAAGAAGTAGTAGTTGAATGTAAAATCCCAGAGGCTAAAAGAACCAAATCCGCACCTCCAAAGACTAAGAAGCAGAATGCTTATCTGGATGAGGTTGTAGCCAAGTGGAGCTAAGACAAGAAAAACTGGAAGGAATGAGAGACACTATTTGGATAGGATCCTGCTGAGGCCAAGGCTTTGAAAGAGAAGACCGCTGATGATCTTGAGAAGCAAGCTATGGAAAATAAGAAAATGAAAAAGATTTTGGAAGAAGAGATTGTGAAATCCGTTTTAAGGGATACTGAAATAGCATCCAAGAATATCCATGTACCCAAATCTTTCGTGGTAGAACCCTTACCTGAGACACTGGGGAAAAAATTTATCACTTCAGAAATTGTACTAGAAAAGGTTATTAAAGAGAAGGAAGTTTTGGAAGAAGTGAAAGAAAAATAAAGCAGGGATGACATAGAAAACCTCATACAACATGTTAAAGACTTTAATTAGAAGGAAATATCATCTGAGATATTATCAATCCGGACATCTCAATCCAAATCTTTGAAGCTTGCTACTCCTGGGGTAGATTCAAAAGCAGATGATGAAGTAAATAAGCTCTCCGAGGAAGAATGTTACAATCAACTTTTCATTCTCCCTGAAGATGTTGAGTTAGGAGCTGAGAAGGTGAAGATAGATGAAGATAGAATTGTTCAGCTATCTGATAGTGAACAAGAGTCTTCAGATGAGGATGTTGTTCTGAGAACTAATAAAGGGAAATAGGTGATTGTGGATACTCTTATTAAAGATGTTTTAAAGGAAAAAGATGTTGGTGGATCTTTACAGAGGATGCTTTTCGATCTAGAGAAAGAATCTTCATGAAGCAAAGTCTCAGATTTCGAATCATCTTTCCTAGGACATGATTTCATCATCCAATCACTTAATAATATTGTTGACACCATTCATATCTTTCTCAGCATTGACTCATGATATCAGATGCTCCAACACAACATGAATTAAAAATCGTATTTAGTATCTCTGGTGATGGATAAGTGTGTCCAACTTGAGGCCGATTTCAAGAACTTCTTCGTTAACTACGATTCCCACAAAAAAATCTTCAAATAAAGTCATTAGCTGATCAAAGAAAATAGTTGAAGGCTTGAGAGAGCTTGATGAGTTTTAACATGATATTAAAGGATCTTTTGATAATAAATATAGTAAAATCAAAGATCTCATGACTAGCTTTAACTCTTGAGTAGAATACTCGGATTCAAGAGGTAAAGGTTCTGAATGGGAAGTTGTATTCGGTTTCCCAAAGTTGGAAGAGGGAAAGGGATCTTCAGATCGAGATCGGAGAGAAGATAGTTAAGAAAGAGGAGTTGTTTAAGGCTCAGGAAGAAAAGATCAAAGAATTAGAGAAGAAAGCAGAGGATCGGGATCAACTCCTAAAGCAAGAAGAGGAACACCATAAGGAACTCAAAAAGATGAAAGCCATTGTGATGAAATTTATACCCAAGGAGGAGGAAGGAAAATATATCCAATATGATCTTTTGTTATATTATTTTATTGTACAAATTATTCCTATATTAATGAAATTTTTGCTTGCTCATTTTTTTGGATGCTTTGTACTAATATTACAGGTACTATAATTTCTTTTATATTCCCTCAAATTCTTTTTGAAAATCAACAAGGGGGAAGAAGGAAAAAGAATACTAAGAAAACAAGAAATATCCTTAAGTAAGAGGGAGTTTATCTAAGATGGATTTTTCATTACAGAGATTTCTGTATTCAAGATAATGAAAAATATCATTCTGGAAATCTATAATATGATCCTTAGAGTTCAAAAGCCTAAGGGGGAGTTAGTTGTATTCATCATTCTCCATGTGTTAAGGGAGATACGTTTTATTGTCTAAGTCCTTTTATTATTTTTTGTAAGGATGTTTGTGATTTCCAAAAATGGAGAGATTATTGAGTAAATAAGGTTTTCCTTATGACTTTTCTATTTAATCATGATTGGGGGTGATTTTTGAGTCAATATGGTCTCCTTATGACATTATCATTCATTCTTGTTTTGAAAATCACAAGCACCTTATCTCAAGGAAAATCTTATTTTACCATGTGTTTTACTTCTATAAGGAAAATTTTCCTTCCGCGACGAAATTTATCCTTATCATGTTTTTCATTGTTCATTATTTTTTATAAGTATAAAATTTTTTTAGTTACTAAAATCTCAATATCATATAATTGTTAGATAAAGATCATTCTTTTTTCAGACTCCGAATTCAGACTCAGAGTTTTCTAAATTTAAACTCTGAACTCTTATGTGTTCTGATTCCGAGTTCTCTGAATTCGGAATCCAAACTTTATAGGTTCTGTTTCCAAATTCTAATGCATTTTGACTCCGAACTTTTTATGTTATGACTCTGAATTCTCATGAACTCTGACTCCAAACTTTGTATGTTCAAGTTTTGAATTCTTGTGAATCCAGATTCCAAATTTTCTTGAAATTCAGACTCCAAAATTATATAGAGTTTAGGTTCCAAATTCCCTAGAAAACAGAATTCGAATATCCTAGTATTATAGAATCCAAATTCAGTTTAATTAGACTATGAACATTTATTTGCATACATTCTGAATATTTGATTTTGGTTATGTAACCATACTTTTTCTTACACTTTTGTTTGGTTATAAAATGATGTTATGCATTTAGTTACTAACTGTTGTTTGAGTGACATGTGTATAGGTATCTCTGAAATTCAAGGAAAAATATGACCATTGGAGGAGGGAGCCGACCATTAGAGCTGATCCTATAAATAAGAGTTCATTTGAAAGATCCAAAGATAAGAACTTTGAGAACTTTTCTTATATTTTGTTCAAGTGATTTATAGAGAGAGAGGATCTTATAAACTCTCAGGTTTCATGAAAAAAGTTTGAATGGATTATCCAAACTTTGCTTCATCCAGACTTTCTTTGTGAAGAGGTTTGATTTCCTTAAAATTAGAGACTTCGGGTTGTGAATTCAGTGCTTCTAATTTCATTAATAATCGAGATCTTATGGGGATAGCAAGATAGATACCGATCTTCAGATTGAGGGATTACCTGGGTTTGGGTAAGGCAGACTTTCTTGAAAGTATAAATCAAGAGACCTTTATCCAGGGTTGTTGGATACTCTTCTCTTTGGGTTAAATGATCTACTAATTGTAACTTATAATGTTGTATGTTTGTTTTCCTCTATAATTTTAGTTATTGAGGAATGTATAATTTTATTATATTTCCTTAAACATGTACTCTGATTAAATAGGATTCAATACGCTTTAAGGTACAATTTTAGTGGTTGTAAACTATTCTTAAGATTCATTTATAGAATCACTATTTCGGAATCAATCAAGTTATTAGAGATTAGTGGTGTTGTGAGTTTTTTTTATGCAAAATTTCCCAATCGATTTTTATAGTATACAATTCACCCCCCCCCCCCTCATGTATAGTGAGTATATTCACCATAGTTTGATACTACAATCAGTATCATATCTATCATATTATCCATTCAAAATGTTGTGACTTCATCATCATATTCACTTAACCATATCCCAAATAGTGTGAACAATAGAAAATGAAACCCATTTGATTCCATTTTTAGCACCATGGCCTAGTTCACTTCATAAATAATGCTTCAAGCCGATTGGTCATTGGGACATAGGAATTCCTCACCATATGCCGAAGTTTTTTTTATTAATAGTGATAGTATTGTTAGGTGATAGTGGGGATAGTATACTCTCATGTTATGATAATAATAATGGTCCATATATATATAACAATGATGAAGTAGGAACTAAACATAGTAGAAATAACAGAATAAATACAATGGAATCATATGAAAAACAATAGTAATAAATAATAAACCCCAACGCTTAAGATCATATAATGATAAATACATCACATGTCAGGTTATATAAAATGAATAAACATGTTCAACCATTATCCACCATAATAGTAAATATATACAAAAAACTAAAAGAAAGTCTATCTCAATGCATAGTAACAACCTGGTCTAATGCCATCCATCCCATAAAAAATAGACCAACTAGGATCACTAGGTTCCAACTTCTAATCCTGATCCCTTTTTTAATCTCAAAACCAAAAAGTGCACATGATTCCTGAGGGGATTGTGTAGGGTGTGATTATGAACCCAACAGGCCAACATGAACATGTCCCTATCTAACATCTTTAAATATATATTTTATGCAAAGGAAAATAAATACCATCCACTCAGAAAAAATAACTAACCCAATCCACTTGTTCTCAACATCCATAAGTTAGATTTATCCCTCATTGGCTAATAATGGTATATATCTGAATATGTTTCCCTAAAAATATATTTTAATACTATACATTCATATAAATATATAATTTTTTTTGTGTGTTCCTTTGGATTAGTTCACTAGTTTACCTTAAAGAATATCATACCCTTGGTACCCTCAGGATCTAACCATAAATATATCAGTGAAACCTTATTCCATATGACACCTAATGTTCAACCAGTGAACTAACTAGAATCAAAATAAAGATGCCATCACTATGTCCTAGGTCCCTCAGACCTCTATTCATAATGTCACCACAAGCTCAATGTCACTAAATTCTTAGTCATGTTGATATCCATACATTAATGTATAATATGCCACAATCATATTAACATCCTAAAATACCAAGGTATGGTGATTTCCATCTTACAATAATATCATCCCATCAGTATAGAGTGTAATAGAAAGCCTAATCTCGCAACTGATGGCCTCAACACCATTTCCAAACTATCCATCCCCATCAACCATGGATTTATACAGTGGGAACATCTTCTATAAATGAGAGTCAACAACATACCCTAAGAAACTATATCTATAGAGTCCTCTGGCCACAACGAGTGGTCAACAACACATCAAATGTGTCTTATATGTGAGCACATGACTCAAACGGCATTCCAACTAACAATGGTGAGTGGAAATCACCATCATTTCCTATGAAAAACAAACCAGAAACCATATTTCTATGTAAAAACACATTCCCCAAGTCCCGATGGTCATCACCATATCATGTATTATGGTCCATGCACCCATTCAGATGACCTTGATGCCTCAAACCTAATGAACTATGTAGTAGATCTGGTGATCTTCATCACCCCATGTATCACAAGATGATCCCAACCTATTGAATCATTTTTCCTCAGTCCAGATGATCAAAATCACCTCAAGGACTTAGTCCATGCCCATTAAGTTCCAATATAACAAATGTAATCATAATACATTTAATTAATTATTAAAATTTTATAGATGGCATAGACATACCAACTAATTGCAAGTTATAATAAAGAATCAACTTCGGAAAATTTATTATGGAATGCCTAGAAGCATCCAAAAAAATTAATCATCACCCTCTAAATTTTTATTCAATTAAAAAGTAAAAAGTACAAGGTGTCCTGGAATAGTTGGTTGAGGAACAAAATAACTAAGGGGGTATAAAATGGCAGAGACCAAGGCAATATCCTATAATGATATTAATCCCCACCTTTTTCATGCTCTGTAAGTCCTGAAAAAATAAATTCCATAGACCTGGAGAGTTGAGGAAAAGAAGATATTCTGCAACTTTTTTACCCTCCCTCCAGGTGTGGATCACTTTGATGTTGTTTTTGAGGACGGAACGAACTTTTTGGATGATGTACTCAATCAACCATCAGATAAAATCAAGGCCATGAATGTAATTATAATGTAGCATTGATTTTATTTCGACTTCCAAAATTACTAGACCCCACTAGATAAACACCCATAGGCCTACAAGAATGGTCAGGGCCTCTTCTAGTAGGGAAGTTACTTTTCCCATCTAGATGGTACAACCTACTATGAATGATCCATTTAGATCCAGAAAAACTCCCCCTCCTCAAATTACTACTCATACATGAGATCCATCTTTTTTGAGCTTTAATTCCCTAAAAGAGGGGAACTAAAATGTCCATTTTCCTATAAATATACTACTTATATGTGGGGAAACATGAGAAGCATGTGTAAACTACTGTAGTGAGGGAGCCTCCCTCTAGTATCTGAGTGCCTTGACCAAACTAAGTAGCTGGTTGTTAATGAAAATGATGATCAAGAAAATAGCTGAGGACACACCCTCGTGAACCCACTTGTTCTTCAATTTACAAAATCACCAACATCCTTCTATGATTCAAATTCACCCATTGACTTTCAATTCATTGATTGGATAGAGAAGGGAGGTAGAATCCAAGAGGATAGATAAAAGTGAGCTCTACGGTCGGAGGGAGGTTATAAGCATAGGAAAAGAGAATGTCAATTAAGTAAATTTACATGAGGGAGGGGAGGTTGTATCATTTCCCAATTTTTAAATAATAAAATGATCGTGTATCATGGTTTGGAAAATTGTGCACTAACTGTGCGTACTCATTACCTATATGGTCACCCATTTTAAATAGCTTGCTTAGTCCACCTAAATGGTTTTCTAAACTTTGTTCCTATATTTCATGAAATCCTTGAAATATTATATACAAATATCTAGTTTTACCATTAAATATTCACAAATAAATAAACACATGTTCCTTTGAAAACAGGCCGCACAATTGATGCTCTAGTGTTAAAAAAACATGCACCGACTATGTGCATCAATATTACATTCCTAAATCCTGGATTTCAGATCTGTAAGCCTCCAAATACCATTAAAACTATCTTCTAACTCACCAATTAATTTACCCATATAAACCAACTCCATGTGGAATTTATACTCTCAGGATTGGGTTTGGAGGCCTAGAATTCAATTTGGTCCATCCACCAAACTCTAAATTCAAAATATTTGGTAATTTTAACCTGCTTAAAAATCATGATATTATTATTATCGCACATAAATTTTATATATTCGTTTCAATTACTTCATTACACAAGATTTAGGGAGAGAAAACTAGATTAGTAGCAATAGCCCCTTCCCAAGATGGTCTTCATGCCCTGTAAAAGACCAATCAAATTCATCATCTCTTAACTCCTTCACGCAAATGTACCGAACTCTAAACATAGAATGACACAAAAATCCCTAACTCTAAACTACCTATGGCATTCTTCTATTGATCGTATCGATATTATGTCCTACACTAAATTTTGTTTGAATCTATAGTGTTATATCCTTTATGGTTTGGTTTAGTTTTCTTCGTTTTTAAAATGTATATGTTTTCAAAAAAATTAAATTCACTTAAATATATCCAATTTCAATAATTTTAGGTATATTATTCTTTTCTCACTCAACCACCACCAAATCATTAATTAAATAAAATGAACATCATTTTGATCTACCAAAAAATAAAAAATATTAATAAATAAAATTTATTTTACAATACTTATAGTTAATGAGAAATATATAAATATATAAATATATATTATTGTCATAAAACTCCCCTACACATAAATTATGTTCTTCCTTGAGATGAAACGGTATATACAATTCATAACGTATGAATAAATTGAATGCGTAATTCAAAAATCATTCTACTAAAAAATCAAAGTTACACAAGGAGAGTTCAAAAGCATCAAACTTGATAAAAAAATTAGTTTCAAAATCACGCATCATATAAAATTTATATTTTATGATTTTCACCACTCATTCACAACCATTTTCCAAAAAAAATTTAATTATTCATGCTAATAATGATTTACTGCAATGTGATTGAATTCTATTTTTTACCTAAAATTAAATGTAATGGAGTTATTCTCAATGTCAAGTATGTGAAATCTATCTGTATGAAATCATGTTCATTGTCTCTCCATATAAATGTTAAAATAAAAAAAAGCATGGGTACTTCTGGATTAAATTTTAATTGTCTTGAAGTCTATTAGTGGGTGGATAGTTGTGTAAAAAAATTAAATTCATAGTCTTTAAAAATGAGGGAAAAATTTTTAAATTACAATGATTTATATTTCTGAAAATATTATTAAAATATTATCCTCCTTCAACCGAACAAGAGAATAAAAAAACCCACATATCCATCTCCTTTTTAATGCATAATCCAATTATACACCTATAAAATATTGAAAATTGTATTATTTTTATTCTCAACATTTTCACTCTTTTTTTATTGAAATATTTTTATGTAAAATTTATACATCCTAGGGTTTAAAACATACTAGAATGTCAATCCCCACCATCAATCTCCAACCGAAAAAATTTCGATTTATTATCAAAACAAGAAAGACGGTGTTTCTAGACATATTATAATATTAGATATCTAACATGGCCACTGTTTCATTTATTCATTATTTATTTTTAATATTTTTCTCTTTTTTTATAAAATATATAAAGGATACTATATTTCATAATGATAAAATTAGGTAAAATTTTCTTTAATACAAAAAGAGATCTAAACCCTTTGATTCTATACCATACAAGAAATTCAAAAACTCAATGAAAATACCAAGGTACCCTCATTAAGAAAAAATTAATGCCAATTCTTGTATACTCAATGAAATATATTTATAAATGATATTATGTATTATAATGAGTCCCATAATGAATTAATTATATAGTTTATAAGGGGTTTACAAAATATTAGATATAGGGTTAGATATAGGGTAGGTGTCATGGTCAAATGGGATTAATAACATCAATTAATGACCTCTATTAATTCAATGAACTTATAAATAATCATATCTTCATATAAAAATCATGCAAGTACCATTAAAATAAATCATCCTAATTTCTTTTACGAAATTATTTATGATAATGAAAATATTAAAAATAGCTCAGAAACCTCTTATAAATGGGGATTAAAATATTTCGGACAATAAACTCATGGGATGAACACTGAAAATTTGTTTAATAAATAATAGAATCAATGAATCATTATCATGAATTAAAATCATATTCACAATCACATTTAAAACAACTCAAACTTTGAATATAAATGTTACATTAGAAAATATTCACCTATATGTTTTACATTAAATAGGAATAATATATCTAAAAATCTATATTCAACAAAAATATGTCACATTTGAAAAGATATCTCATTGGTCAGATAACAATTGAAAAATAAAAAATTTGATTTCCAATTATTATTCAGCAACACTTAAATTGAAAATTGAACCAATTATTCAACTAAGGTTACATAGTGAATGAAAATTTTGAAATTAAAAAATAAAAAGAATAACTCAAATGAAAAAATTGAAATATAAATTTTCACGTGGTATAGAAATTTTGTTTTATTAATGTATAGAAGTGTTTATTGGTATTAAAATCCTAAAATTCTTATTCTTCTTCTTTCAATCCCTGTGATCCTTCTTTCCTTCTTCATGGATTTTTTATATTTTAGACTTGAAAAAGATAATTAATTGGGTTCAATGGAAATGACCATTGATTGAATTTATAAATGATATGATACTTGAAATCAATAACCAAGAGAAATATTAAATAAAATTAAAATTTAAAACTAAAACATAGTCTTAATAAATAAATAAATTAGTTAATTAACTCTTATAATTGTTTTCTTCATGTAAATAATAAATACATTTACATTATGTGTTACAAAACAATATTGTTATGAAATGATTCCAAATTATGTTATAGAAGTGACTTTATATTCTTCTCATTCGGTGTGAAAATTATATTTTTATTCAGTAATTGTATATTGACACATGGATGAGGTGGATTTATGGTTGTTTAAGAATTTCATAAATAATCTATTACATGAAATTATATTAATAATTTTTTTCATTGTTCATTTATAACTTATTCTTAATTTTCCTTTTGAAATTATGATATAATTTAATGAATTATAGTAGACTTATTTATATTGTTGGGGATTCGCCTTTCATGAATTTGTAATCCTAATCCATGAAATTCACCCCCTTGACAACATATATCTACAAAAATTCTATGATGAACCATTTAATTTCAAAAGCATTCTCAACATATATTGAGTTTTGATGTTATTTTTCTTTAAAATTTTCTTTATTCATCAAATAGTATTCAATCTCTATTTCTTCAAATTTCTTATCCATTATATAGAGTTACATAATGGTAATGAAATACTTACCAATTTTCTTCTCATATTTATAATGTGTTTCAAATATTTATTCACTAAAAAGTGTAATAGTTTTTAGGCATTCCTCATACATACCTTCACCATCCACCTTATTTTATTTGAACTCTATTATGGGTTCCACACTAAAAATAACAATTTCATCAGTTTTAAGATGTGAAGGATTTTTTTCCCATCAAATGTCATTATAATAATCCAACTATTACACCAAAAACCCATATATATTTCTATAATTATATGATATAATTGTTCTATAATGTTCTATAGTCATGACCTATTATTCAAATGATAGATGTTCTTCCATTCCAGTCAATTTTAGAACATCACTAAAGCTAATATCACTCAACATACAATTATTAGAACCAATTTAAATTAGAGTTCTCATTTGGGGAAATTTTACTTATTTTTTTCTGATATATTCTCATTGACAATATCCCTTAGGGTCTTATTATACTATTCATGAATGTGAAGGATTCAGTCTCATTCATATTCATCTTCTATAATACCCATGGTTACAAGGTAATTTTTTTTTGTTTTTTCCCTCCTTCTATACTCCAATCCACTTATCCAATTGAAGTTTTAGAGGTTCATCTTCTCCATAATTATATAAAAACTCCTCTTTTATCATTTCCCTCTATAACTATTTTATTTCCATAAGGATTTATTCAATTTTTATAGTTTTCTATTTATCTTCATTAATGAATCCATCACTTTCCAAGTATTATTTGCATTCAATTTCAGTGGTTCCACCATACCAAGTCTCCCTCTATAATTCTATTATTTATTATTTCATTAATATAATAAACCATTTATATATCTATTTTTATTATATGAACAATAATTATCAGAATTCATCCTATTCATCATCATCTTATCTCTCTACACCAACGTCATACACATTGACATAATCTATTTTTTCTCTGAAGATATTATTCCTTTCATGAAGTCATTAAATGTTTATTCATTAGTTAATTTCATATTCTTATTTTATTGTTTTTTTCTTTCAACCATTTTATCTTTATATTTAAATTTAGTTATATGCTGCTTAATTTTTTATTCACCGAGAGATCTTTTTAGTAACAATTGTTTCCTCAAAGAATCATGTGAACCGTACTCTATGAGGTCAGGATATTAAAATCACTTATAATAAAAATGTTTTACTTGGATGTCATAAATATTTTAAGTACCTCTACATGGATTGTAGTATGTGTTTCAATAATTATGGTTTTGGAAAACATCATACCCATAGGGGATATAATCATTCAATCCTTTATGGGGCCGTGTCCACCGATTGGAAAAAATTCCTTCCAAGTTGCATGATCATTATATAGATATGTATACTCTAGTAGTATTAAATACTTTTTTCTAATGTTAATTCGTTATATAGACCACAATGATCACCAATTTTATAAAAAGGAAAATATACCCCAAAATGAGGAAAACAAAATTTGTAGAAAAAATAGACCCTATAAACCAATTACTAGACAATTAATAATTTCCATTATTCTTCGAAGACAATGAAAAATATATAACATGCCTCATAGAATTTAAAATTCCCTATGGTGGTAACTGGTTAGAAATAATGTTTTTCTTACACTATTTAATTTTAAAAGATTATTATATTGATATTTTGTGGTTGATCCCACACAAAACCTTGAAACCCATATAAAATATCTAAACTATTTTTTGAGCCTTCATAATATTTCTAATAAATTTTGAAATAGATTAAACTAATTAAATTATACTAAGAATAAACTAATAATTACATTAATTAAACTTTGATAGCATGGAAAAGGAGATGGGAACTTATTACATGGTGTGGTTTCACTCAACATGGAAAAGTTCAACATTACATGAGATCTTAATCAAACAACCACCAATAGGATTATAAAAATAACTATATTTTATTTTCCATAATAAAGTAAATATATCTTGGAATGTTGATCTCTATAATAATGGTGATCTAATAATCATAGGTTTTTATTTTCTATCTCAATAGGTTTATAAATAGTTATGTAAGCTCTCACTCCCCTACAAACCTCTATTACACATGCTTTTATCCTTTTATGATCATCTATCTCATTAAGAATGAAGGAAATAAAATAATATTTTTTCGAAATATAACATAAATAATAAAAATAATAAATAAATAAATAGAAATCATTAATAATTATTTATGCTTCCCCTTCCTCTAGAACCATCATATTTTAAGAATTTATTTACTCATGGTAAATAATTCATTGAACATGAATAAAATTTAGGCTACAAGAATGGGTATAGAATTAAATATATATGAAGTAAATATGGGGGATGAGGTTATTATCACTCTCTTAAATTCATTAAACTACTCCATAAATTTTTTTATTTTCTTTATTTAAATCCCCCTTATATTTTGAAGAGTAGATTTTTCCTTTAAGTTCCTTCAAAACAAGATTCATTTCTCCTAAAAATTTATTTTCAAAAATCATATGATATTAAAGTATTTATTTAAATATCTATTTACTTGGAACATCTATAGTGTATTAAAAAGAATTATTGTGTGAATTTATTATATCTATAACCAAAGGTTGAGATCTTCTTATTGTCTGACATCCTATGTCTATGAGGATCTATAAATAATGTAAAATTATTCATTTAAAATTCATGAAATTGTGTATAAATCTCCAAACATCTAAGGGAATAGGACATAGGTTAAACTCTCCCTTATCCCTCTCACCTCAAGGATGTTGGGAAAGAAAAATAAATTTATAATATGCACATGTATCCAAAAATACTTGAAAATTATATATCATACTCATCCACATCACATGAATCCTCATCACCAAGAACATTTACTATTGATGAAAATATTTACATTAAAATAAATCCTAGTCAATCCGTGATGCAACTACCTCATCTATTTTATTTTTCATCACATGAAAACACATTTCCATAGAATACACTATGACACATGGCCCTCCATAAAAACCACATCAATACTTTTATTCTCATCTATGGTGAAATGTGTCTTCTTTACCGTATTGAACCGTCATGAAATATTTTATATAACTCTTACATAGAGAAAATAATACCTTTCTACTATTGCTATACTCGACTAAACTTATATAACTTCTAAAAATTTACTTTTATGCATCTAATAAACTATAAAAATCCTTAAAATTTTACATTTACATAGTTTACATACACTAACCAAACGTTGCCCGCACTTTCACACTCATGTGATTTAATCCATTGACACTTACAGAACCCCGTAACCACAATTATATATATTGGTATATGGTGTAATATAATAATATACATTCTATCCTCTGTAATATATGACAATAATACCTCCATCATATTATATCTATGACCTTAATATAAAACATACATAAATATTATCCCATAATGACATTGATCTCTTATCTTGTCACACACTCTGTGACTCTTAATAGTATAAAAAAATACATCAAAAAATTAATATACCTCCCATATTGTATAGTTCTAGAATACTAGCTCATACTAGGTTCCATGTACACTCTCTATTTTCTTCTCCTAGTAATAAATGAATGGATTCTAGGAATTTAAATTATTTTTTTATTTCTACTGTATAGAGGATATTCATTGGAATAGTGAATGCATGAAATTTTTGGTTGAATGTAACTCCACTAGCCTGTAAATAAAATTTCCATGGTAGATTCAAACACCACAGTGATTTCCATGGAAGATTCTGATGATTAGATTATTGATGGAATTGTGTAGGAACAAGTATGCAATAATCAATAGAGGCATGTGACACTTCTATCTGTTATGGGTGATTCATGATGCAGATAAAAAATAATATATTTTATAATGATGTATAGTTCTAGATACATCCTTGTCCCATATTAGTTTTCCCAAGATGTGTTCTCTACTTATTTACCTATGATTCAAGGAGTTTTAGTAAAAGCAGATTTACCAACCCATCTAGTGTTGGTCGTCCCACCTATCACCAACTAGAATTAGTCAATCCTCTATTGACCCCTCCATGCACACATTCCCCACTACAAACAAGGTAGATCTTACCCATATTGGTGTTGTCAAGTTCCAAGATTACAGTGATGATTTTCTCATTTATTCTTCTCACATAAATTATCATCCTCAAGGGATTTATTAATTTTTATAACATTTAGTACTTTATGATATTACCATATTCTATTATCTAATTTGGACTGCTAATTCTTAAGAAATATTCTTTTTATTTTCACATAGAAAGAACCAATTAAACAAAAAAATCCATTAAAAATATCTTTCATCCATAAAGAAATTAAAACAATATTAATAAACTCAATTGGAATTAAAATAAATATTATAAATATTGATTATATACATATCTTAGGTTTATAATTTATTTTTATTTTAATATATTTACCTACATAATATTATCCTGTCATTCTTAATGACATTGATGATTTTCATATTAAAATAAGAATTTAATCTACCTGGGTGGTCAAATGGACACTATGTATTTCTATACAAATATTAAAAGGTTTATATATTGTTCACCTATTCCATAATAATTCATATTCAATTAAATTATTATATATAATGATTTATTTTAATAGTTTTATAAAAATAAATTGTATGAACCTTTCATAAAATTATTGATTTCAATATCACACTCACTATGAATAACCAATATATCTTCCTTAAAAATGATGGATATTTACTGAGGACTACAAAATTATTAGATTGACTAGGTTTTTACATTCATAGTATCATCCACTTTCTATCCATGGATTATTCATTATGGAATTTTATCTATAGCATATTTTATTTTTATATACTAATGGTGGAATTGATTTTCAATTTGTAGAAAAATTTTCATGCTTTTTTGGAACACATATATATGAATATAATTTAGTTGGATTGGTCTTCCAATGATTACATATCCTTCTAGTGAATTAGAGAAATACTTATATCTCATGAGATTAATATGTCATGTAACATAAGTAGTTATCCTAATATACAATGGTATGGGTCATGGGTGTCTATCTCATTAAATAATGAAATAATGGACATGGTAGGTAGTAATGGAAAAATTTATGATTTCCTATGAAAATGTATTTCCTAAAATATATATAAATAAATATAATTGTATTTTAAGAAATTTTTATGTTATTTTTGTTTACAACTGACATGTTATTATTTATAAATGATTATTTATATACATTGATTAAATATTAATTCATTAATTGTAATTTTTAGATGGTCATAAATGATCTTTTTCCGTCCCATACAAGTTCATTTAGCTGGAATATGATTTTTTTCCACATTATAAATATTTTTAGCTAATTTATTTATTTATTTATACCCATTAGATATTAAATGTATGTATAACTCAAATTTCAAACAATAAATGAAGTAAATTAAATATTCATGTCAAAATAATGTGAATTTTTTTCCTATCTGAATACGTTAAACCAATAGGTTTTAGAATTATATTATAGTCATGATTTGTAATTTAAAATTATGTAAACTGATATAAAATCCTTCTCTGTTATGGTTGCATCATCTGAATTGGAGTCATTGTTGACATTAGTTATTTTTAATGAGTAGTTTTTGAACTAAAAGATGAATAAATTTACTGAATTCAAATTTAAAACAAATTTTAGTATTTATTGTTTATTGAACTCCAATAATAGTTAAAAATATATAAATATGATATAAAATTGATGTTTTCATGATAAAAGTAGATATATTCACACCATTTATCCATTATTAGAATATTATGTAGATTAATGGTGTATAATAATTAGAAATAAATGAAATATTTTTTTATGTAATAAGTAAAATGCCTAATGTTGTCCGTATAAAATCTCAAATTTGTATCTCTTTTTTTAAAAGATATTATTTATAAAATATTTCCAACAAATATAATCATTATTTCATTGTTATAATTCATTTAAATAATGAGAAATGATTACATGTATCAATATATAACCAGTTCAATCATTCCACGATGTGGATTGAAAGAGATCCAGTATACATAGATAAATAAAGTAAATATAAATAGAATGGGAAGATATATATCTTAATCTTTCTCAAATGATTACTCAATAGTAAATCCATGTGAAGGTTAATGAGGAACACATGGTTGATATGGTTTTACAAAATAAGTGAGGAAATATTCTAGAGTTCAAATTTAAATAAGATTGAATAGTATGATTTAAAATGATAGTTTGTTTCACATCCATTATATAATTGAATATGGATATATTTTATAATACAAATAGATTATCAGTTTACATTGACCAAGGAATAATTATAATATATATATTTATATGAAAACTTCTGGTTTGGCATCAAAAATATTAGTGTCAAATTTGGGAAAAAGGAATAGTAATTCTTTAGATACATATGTTTTTATTATATTTTTTATTATATGTGATTTATATCTGATTGTTAATAACTTCTACCTAGGAGTTCTAAATTATAAAAAAAATTCCATGTATCACTTATAACAAAGTAAATACAGGATCCATCACTTGTAAATTTTTTGAGGATGTACAATTGGAGCTGGTTATCTATTGTGAGGAATAAATAATGAAATCCAAGATCATATAAATAAGGGATATGAAATAAGAAAACATAATTGATTCAAATTATATGATTAAATCATCATTATTTTGAATAGTACTAGTAATAATGATATAAAAATACCCTTACTTATTCTAATAAGAATAACGAAATATCATTGTAAAATTTTAATGGGGGATGGGGTGGGGGAATGTAAAACCCTATATTTTAATATTAACATTAGAATAATGATCATATTTATTATAAAAAATAAATAATTGTTTGTTTATTTAATTTTATATAATATTCTCTAATCAAATAATTGTTTCATTATTTGATCATCATTACCTTAATAATTATGATTTCTATAAATAGTACTTTCTCAATATGTCTTATTTATTATTATTATCTATATATAATCACACTATTAAGAATATCTGTTTTCATTATGTTAAAATGTTTTTACTCGTTCACATCTGGTATTTTATTTAATTTAAAATTATTTTACTATTTATCTATAATTTGTTCAAACATAACCCATTTTAATATTTTAGAAATGAAATTTTCAGGGACTTTTGATTAAAAATATTTCTCCCTTCAATATCCCTATTTTAGTTTTATATATTTTTAATAATTTCAATATTTATTGAAAACTCTGGAATTTTTTCTTAAAAATTATACAGTTTATTACTTTCCTTAAGGGTAATTTTCAACATTGGAAATACATTTTAAAATCATACCCTTATAGAATTCATTAATTTATATTCCACACCATTATACTATTTTAATATTACATTACTAAGTTGTTGTTTTTACATTACACCTTATAAAAATTCATATATATTTATGGTGTTGTGGGAATAAAATACATATGAGGGGACTTGTATTTTATATAAAATTATGTTCTAATTAATTATTAATATCTCCCAATAATATAAAATGGATGGAATGTATTTCAACATATTAATACTATGTAGGTGGGTTTTTTTGGCCAATTTTTCTTTCTATATAAATATTAAACATCATGGTCATTCCCCACAATGCCCCTATAAGATC
This sequence comes from Viscum album, assembly GCA_963277665.1. Lineage (NCBI taxonomy): Eukaryota > Viridiplantae > Streptophyta > Magnoliopsida > Santalales > Viscaceae > Viscum > Viscum album. Next base: position 348,780,007 of record OY728141.1, read on the forward strand.
ATGTCCTTGTAATTATTTTCTAAGGTGATGTGTTTTATTATTATAATTATCTTATGTTACATTATCCTTAAATGAAAATATTTATTATTATATACCTTATATTTTTGATACCTTATATATTCATCTTTACATTTAATGGTATTAACATTAATTATCATAACATTCAATTCAGTAGTTGTTTTATGTAATGGTTTCTTCTTGTTTCCATCATTGGAGGCTTTTTATACAATATGGATATTTATTCATAACATGTTTTATTACAAAAAAAATAAATAATTTTATTTATTTTAATTGACCTATGATCAGTTTACTTTTAATGTGGAACATATATGTAATAATACATATTCTTCTTATGGGTTGGATTTTAATTATATGACATCAAATGTGTTAGGTAAATATTTATCTATCTAGACATAAAAATGATATAGGAAAGCAGTGTTTGCTCATTAAACTTTGTTAAGAGGCATGGGTAACTTACCAAAATCACTGTTATATAGTCATTGGTTGGTCTTCCTTGTATGCCATATTACAGGGTTCACATGGCTAACACTATCCCCAAAATAAGTTATTCCTTACCCTTAATCCTGAATAATTTTTATGATATTATATTAATATGAATGTTCTAAAACCTTATATCATTATACATCATTACTTTATAATCTATGCTTATTTTTTCATAGTTCACTATTCAATTGATATTATATATTCATTGTTTTATTATATATGTTGATTATTTTTCAATAATTACATGTACCTAATATGCTTACTCAGTTATGATCATATTCATTATCTAAAATGATTCTTTCATTGGTTAATCAAAATTTCCCCTTATTTTGTGTTTTATCCAACCATATTTCATAGATAATGTGTTTCCCATTAATATACTATGTAATAACATATCAAAAATTTAACTAGGAACAAAAATAATGGATGCTCTGATAAAAAATAAAATGAATATCAAGATAACATCAAAAGGCGCTAATATTTTGGGTTTTAAGAGTGCATATTAACCTTTTGTTGTACTATTTAATCATATATATTGATATCAAATCCATATATCTTATGTTCTATACATATAATTTTAGATTTATGATAATTGTTTTAGATATAAGACATTTACCATTTTTTTTACAACCATAAATACTCATAATATACAAATGAATAAATTATTTGAACTTTTATTATATGATTTCCTTTATATATTTCAATGATAAAATTAAATTTGATGAAAATTATATTTAATATCCCAAATTATATGATCTTACTTTCGAAAATATAGAACAATTTGATATTATAAGATGATAATAAACCTCTGTAAATACATATTCACCAAATCATTCTTATTAATGTATGAGAATACTCTAATGTTACAATTTATTTACATTATTTTGAACAACCATTAATTGAGGAGCCCTTAGATGAATATATCAAAATAATATTCCATGATAAAGTTGTAAATAATTAAAGGATTTTTGTCTTTCACTATTTTTTTAACTTATGATAAAAATATTTAATCTATTGTATTAACATCTCAAGGTGTACACGTAATTATGAGATGTATGAAAATAAACAATAAAAAGAAGGACATATTCATTTTCATAGTTCACTAAATGAGAAAAATCACTATATCTTTGGAATCACCTACATACATCCATCACCACATGATTCAATAGGACATTTTAGTGAATTCTAGTCAATATTTTATGATCATTAAATAATTTAAAATGATGTATACATAATTTGACTGTCCATTGGAACATATGAGAATTTGAATTCAATTCAAAAACATGGATTCCAAACCATGATAATATATCCTTATGATGACAATCTTTTCAATTTGATATATATCCTGATGTAAAATTATAAAATTATTCATATTTCATTTTGACATGCCAATTAATTTTCATCTCCATCCACCAAATCATAGTGTTGTGATTTATATACTATTATGATAGTTTTATAATCAATTTTAAAGAAACATCAGAGAAATATTATGGTTTTTGAGATACAACCATTATAATATTTTTTATGTATCTCACAAAAATTAATTTTTATCTCTATTAAAATAAATATAGTCCGAATAATTTAAATGTATTTAGTAATATGTTTATCAATAAAATTTGACCACATTGTTATATTTTATGATTTGTGTGAAAAACTCCTAATAAAAATATCGGTGATATATGTAACATTAGTGAACCAATAAATTTTACAACAAATGATCCATGTCACCACAAAACCTAAGACATTACTCCTAGCTACTATAGGACATATAAAATTTTATGGATTCATGTATCCTAGACATCGAAGATTGTTTTACTAATTTTAATGACTAATAATTCAACATAATGATCATAATAAATAGTTTCATAGAATATTAGAATGCAATATTATTAATTTTAAGAATCGATCAAATTAGCTGAGAAAATATATATAATGTTATATGTATATGAATTTCAATACCTAACAAGTAATTAAACAAAAATATATGTGAAAATTGATGATTTCAATGAAAAAACTACATATATAAAATGTATAAAATCAACTCATATCGTGAAGAACCAGAACAATGCTCCCTATTATTATTCCTCTTTAAAAATGTACAAGGAAAAAAGAGTTTTTTTCTATCAGATTACATTGGATGGTCCAAAAATGAATATCTGCAACTTTAATGCTTATAATGAATTTGTATCTATTCTTGAATTAATTTACCATATATGGATCTTTAATAAAAGTGTATTTACACATCTCAATAGGGGTTTTAGAGTGTATACCACACCACCCCTAATAACCTTTGAATATATGTAGTGTATTCCAACATAGATGAAAAGTTTGTGTATATGTGGATCAAAATTGAAAAAAAAATATGAGGTAATCACATCTTAATTTTGTTTTGGAAACTAACTCCCCAATAAACAAGGGCTCATTCATGAATTCTATTTTCAATCCTTATCGCAATATCTAATAAATAAACCAATCCACCCCTGAGGAAACACATGTAACAATTAATTTCAAATCAATTTATAAATATAGACACATACATCTATGTATGTGTGTTCTAAAGATATAGGTTGTTAAAAACCATCCTAGAAGAAAATAATTAATCATATCCAGCTATGGTGATCATGTAACCCATCCAAGATAGTATAGGAATGAGTATAATGATTTTAGGCATTATGGTACAATCCAAAAACATCAATGGGTACACCATGTTGGGTATTATCCCCCATACAAATCAATAAAACCATGTTCTATCTAAGGGGTACATGCTAAATATATTACAATGAAAAATATGCATTCTATCCAAGACCAAAATGTAAAAAAAATCAACAGTAAAAAACCTATATATGTAAGGAACGAAAAACAGATCAAATTTCTAGTTATTTCCTTTAATCGTTATTGTAAACAACTAAAAAGTATTAAATCACTACTAACATATATCATGAAGAATAATTTAAAAAATAGGCATGCCAAAAAACCATTTGGTTTTAAAAATTTCAATCATACATGACATGATTAACAAAATGAGAGGAATTTTGGGAGACATAAAATATACCATTTTCCATATATGATTGAGGTAAAAATAATTATTAATTAATAACTATATTTAATTGGATTACATAGGCCCAAAATATTTCTAGGAAAACTCTCCATGAGTAGTAAAGAATAAATTGGTATTTCTAAATTTTAAGGTGCAGAGTATCCCTTCATGTTCTATATAAAAAGGCTATAACACAATGTAAACTATTAGGTAAACCCAAATATCATTCAATCCATCCATATTAAACCAAAAAACTAGAATAATATTCAGGAAAAATATATCCATCTAGTCCTTATAGAAAATAGCCTCCATAACTAAATCAAGATGAAAAGATGATAGATTGATAATTTGTAGAATAGGATGAGACTAGAGGTAATAAGTTCCTTTAAGAATACTAAAATGGAAGTTAATGGAATAAAAATACAAAAGGATGTTTATACCCAACATCATGAGGGAAATATATATATATATATATTATTTTTTGTATAATTACCTTTTAATGGTTGAGGGGGAACCTTACATGGCATGTAGACCCACATGAATATGGCCTCATGCATAGCCTTGAAGGCCTTGGATATTGACACCACCAGAGAGACCCACCAATCATATATATATATATATATATCAAAATCATAAACATTCCATGGATTCAGAACAAGAAATTCTCCATTCCTTGTGTGATGCTTGGTCCCAATAGAAGAATCCATACCCTTTCAATCGTCTAAAACCGGTATCCCTTTAAAGCAATTGGTAGATGATTTGAACCTCTAAATCAATATTCTAGATGAAATAACATTTTTTCCAATCATCAAGCTCACCATCATGGAACAAGATACCTACTGATACTCTCTAGTCAGTAATGTGCCATTCTGCTACTCCATCATCCACAACACCAACTACATCCTACCTCCACCGACCTTGAAAGCACCACTACCTCTAGCCTCTATCATAGATGCCCACCACACCACACCCATGTGATCTTTCTTCCCACTACCTCCTGTTTCCATCAATGAAACCAAGGAATTATGAACTTAATCTACATCAAATTTCCCACCTCATCTCCATTTATTGGATCCATGATATCCCAACCATCCCAACTAATGGACCACTATTGGAAGAGCCACCCAATCTCGACCCTTATCAATGGAAATTTCCCATAGTCATGTCACCCCAATTTAATTGGGGCTCATAATTTGTCATCGGATGGATTTGAAGCCCATTTATTTAGATGGAACCAAAGGGATAATACCACTTGGGTACACTCCCAAATCCTAATTGATATTTATATGGGGGGTTAATTTATAATTAGAAATGAAAAAATATATTTATCAATAAAATATTTTTTGGAGGATGCTAGGTACATAATATAATTCCATGGGTACCTATGGGACATATAAAATGAATTAGTATCCCATGGTTCCTACCAGGTACCTATTACTAATAAAAAATGTATTCAATTCTTATTGAACCTCCCCCATTTTCCAATTTTATTAGATACAACCTAAAACCTCTCCATAGATCCTATAACTCATAATAAAACATAATTAGATAAAAATTACAAATAATTAATGTTAATTTTTTATATTTAGTGTTTTGGTTTTTAAAACCTCTCTAATATCAATATTTTTATCCTCGATAATCATCAACAATAATCATTACGGAATAAAGTTGTCTACTTCACCTTCATCTGAACTAATCACTCCATGGTTTTATTCTTGAGATAATCATGCTTCTACTTAAACCCAATGAATGGAATTTTCCTACACAATAAAACCTTATATAGTGCTTATAAATAGAATATGATATGATCTATATAAGAATCATTTGAATCAAGTCCAAATTCAATATATCAAATCATGTGTAAAGGGGTGGGTAAATACAACATCAACTAGGATTCATGTAATTTATAATTCATAAAATATAATTTAAGAGGTAGTGAATGATTATAATACACCTATTAAAAACTTTTAAACATCTCAAAATGTCTGGTATACCATTTATTTTTCTCCCCTTATTTTCCACCGCCTATTTACTAATCATTCTCCAGCCCAAAGGATGAAATGATCCTATTACGTGAATTATTAAGGGTTCCTTCAATGATCAATGTTTGAACTATGGTTACTGAAAAGGTTCATGTGTTACCTTCAAATATACTTAACAAATTCTATCATCTCTTGTATGATTGTGGGACCAATCATAGGGGATTAAAATATATCCATCTAATATTTTGTGTAACATCATGGCCTCGCATTCAACACCAATAATCATGTCACTTAAATTGAATATTATCAAATATTTTTTTAGAGAATTTGACTACTAAGAGGTGATTATCCCATAATAACCTTTAATATAGAATGTATTACCAAAATATATACTCCTGAATATATATGATATCCTCAAAATAAAAATCTTTTTATGGTTGTATAGAAGTAATCAAAATTACATTTGAACCCCTTTGTGGCTTTATCCCATTATAGTACCAAGATATAACTACGGGATATTTGTGAGAGATGATATTATAGGGTATAGTGTGAGGATTTTTATTCTATCTAAAATATTTCTTCCTATGTATAGAAACTGAAGAAACATCATCGATGAGTCGAATGTTTCTTGTCGACATTAGTTTCCCCAGAGTCTTTAATATCGATTAACAAATAGTTATGTTTCTATATGGATTATTCACATTTTCTATAATGATTCCACATCATTTTTATACATGTAATGTGTAATGGATTTCCTATTCACGGCCTATTAAATTGTTAGTTTTGTGGTTATGTAGTATTTTGAATGGTATAGAAGAGGTTATGAAGAGGTTTAAAATATAAAAAACTCCATAAGACCTTTTATGGTGTAAAATAGGGTCTTAGGATATAAAGTTTTGATTTAGAGATTATGTGGGGTTTGGTTGAAGGATTTATTTCAATTTAATAATACCATGAGAAATGGGTTTACTCCATCAGATAAACGCTTATTCTATAAGTATATTTATATGGAGGAGCTATGTATCATAGTGAAAATTAAGGGTTTGAAGAAGTTTTTACATAAAATGTGGTTTTACAATGTCTGTTAAAAGGAAATTTTGAATTTACATCATAAAAAATGTAATTGAATCTATACATAAGGAAATTTATGACTTGTTTATGTATCTTAGATTCCAACTTTTTCCTCATTCAATTGGTTTTCCTATTATCTATTGGGAGAACCATATAATTGTTAAGTATAGTACTTCCATACTTTTTCATAATTGATACATTGGTTATTGGGATTGTGTTGTAGGTATTCATGGCATGTTCCTCTCTCCAACCCTTTATTTTCCTTTCTTTCATCATTTAGGGATCCACGGCAACAAATTTGATTTGAATCGAGTGTGTTTATGGGTGGATATTTTAATAACCCTTTAGTTTTTTAGGGTGATCTATACTATCTAGTTTGGTTGTGGTTTGAGGGTTGTATGTTATTCTCTCTATAGTTCACAATGAGATCAGATACAGTCATTGAGGTAGGGTATCATAGTTCTCTTTCATTATATGTGAATTGTGTGGAGTTAAATTTTTCCCCTCTATTTGGATAGTAATGGAATCACAAATTTTGATAATTAATTTAAATGATTGAAATTTATGGGGATGGGGAGTAATAAATTTTTTGATGCTTTGTTATATTTTTCTAATGAGATTATTCCTTGTTGATGCACTGCTAAAAATAAAATATCTTTGGACACATGTTTTCTCTATAAATTATATGATGTAACGACCCTTACTATGTTTTTTTGCTCTCTGATCCTAAAAAAAAGGATAATAAATTTATATATGGATAATAACATTATTACCCATGGAATATATATTTTTTGATAATACACGTGATAATTAAATAAGTGTAGGGTTAAATTCCTATGGATAAATTATTGAATCCTAAAAATTTTGTGTTGTTTGTGGTTGATTTTTTGTCTTTCCCCGTGTGTTGCAATATATTACATGGTGGTGGAGGAGACTGGTTGGGATTTTTGAAGCGATGGATTGTTGAAAAAATTATATATGTGGGATTCTGTGATGTGGTTATGATTTATGGTTATTTTGGGATGTATAGGTTGTGTTCATGGTGGTCATGATGTGCGGTGGGCTTGACATGTGGCTATTGTGGAAATATATTTTGTTTTTTATGGTGATAATGGTTTATATGAAATTGGTGAATTATTGTGCAGTGGTTGAATTAATTTCATTATGAGACTCGTAATTACTTTTTTGTTATTACATAAAATAAAAGATGGGGGTAAATAAATGTGAGGTGTTTGAAATGAATGTGTGGTAAATAAATTATTTAAATGACATGATAAACTAATGGGATGTGTAAATATGAATGAATTGTCTAAGTAAATTAATGTTATGAGAAAACATGATATATATAGAAAGTGTAGATCATTTAAATGTATGTGGAAAATGTTTTGTCGACTGTGTCATGGTGGGGTGGTGTTTTTCATATAGTATTGGTAGTGGTTGTAGTGACGAGATCCTAAAAACCCTAGAACCAAAAATTTTCTACCATTACATTGGCATAAAATACAATTAAATCATTACCCAAAAAAATAAAATTGTTTAGTAGTCTTGTTAAACTAGATACATACATGAATCATGTATTACACATGAACTCACTAATTAAAACCTAATTGTTTTTCTAAAAAGGATAATAACTATATTCCATCTAATTTATCCTATAATATCTTTCTTACTTCATATAATCTTGGGGAAAGGAAACATAATAAGGGTGAGATAAAATAAAATATAATGTAAAAGTATATCTTAATAAAAAAATAAATCAATGATATTAATAAATATTTCAAGGTAAATAAATGAGAATACATTCCATGTAATCAATAAATAATAAATTATTGACTAAATAATATGGTAGGGAACATAACTGAACACAAAATCCATATAACCAATAAACTGACTTGATTAAAATTATGGAAATTTAAAAAACTGGAAACACATTAAATTCAAATAACTGGATAATTCATAATTAGTATATAAACGAATATAAATGAAGCACATGTAATTTAGTCAATGAAATGAGAATGGAATGAATCAATATATTTTATCAAGTGGAAATCTCATGGATAGTAATAATAACTGAATTATAAATAAATGAAGTGCCTAATTTTTGGACATAACATATCTTGAACATGACCCACTTTACCACCAATATCTATCCTTAAGACTGTTTATCTCTATGGGTTAAAACCCATATATTCATCTTAAAAACAAAATCGAAGGGTTTTCACCAATTTATTTCATCTCACAAGAATACCAATGCATAGAGTGGATTACATTAAACATTCCCCCATCATATAGTTCTTGTAGTAATTGAACCCCAACCCATAGGTCTTCCATTAAATGGTCCCTAACACAAATATTAAATTTCTAACGAATTTCTCATATAGTGAAATAATCATTTTAATAATGAACAATGACCATTAGCTGATATCCTTAATTAATAATGGATACAGATTTATCAATATTTCCCTAGATAAGCAAATAACAATCAATGTAAACAACTTATGTATAAAGGATATACAGTTTAGGAAATGATCATATTCATGATAAATTATATGGATAACGAGGTGAAATTCAATTTTAAATGACTTTATATAATTTAATATTTCAAGGGGACTAAAAAGAATGAGGTTTTTCAATCTCAAAACAATCCCAGGACACATTATTAATAAACCATCTAGTCAAATAATAAGGATGGTATAAATACATCCTAACCCAAGTATAGTAAAGACAAGGGTTATTGTCGTTGATGAATATAAATACTATTAAAATATATTTTGAAATACTTATTGAGAGAAATATTTTTTTCTTTTAGAAAATATTTTTAAAATTATTTTCTTTTATATTATAATTATTAAAAACATTTTCTCTATAAATTAACATTTTAAACCTGTAACAGAAGCATTAAATAAATGACAGCGGGAAAATCTATACATGTGGTACAAGGTAAAAAACATTACTTTTTCATGGTAAAAATCATAGAAAACATCATTTTTTAAAAGGGAAAAGAATTTTCCTTTGAAAACATTTGTAAAATAAAAAAGGGTATATATTAAATTAATACATATTTTTATAAAGGATAAAAAATTGAAAACTTTTTTCAAAAAGAAGTATTAAAAAGAAAAAAATATCTTTGACTATAGAGAGAAATGAAGTCTAGTTCTCTTAATAACTATTTATAAATAATTTTTGAGCCAAAAGAGAGGGAAATGGTATTATTACACAAAAAATGGTGTTAGTAACAAGAATATATGAGTGTTTATGGACTTATATAAATATAATCAACTAATTTATTCTAATGGATTATTATGTATAAATAATCCAAATCAAAATGAGGTTGTGAAGTAAACCCTTTAAAAGACCACAATGTTGATGTGAGAATCAATCAATAAATATATTTGTTTGTGTCAAATTTAAATCCAAATAATTTTTTTTATAAAAATAATTTATAGTAAAAAATTATTATACACATAATCATATAATATTAATGACAATGAGGAAGTAATATAACCCAAAGAAAGAAAATTGGGTTATGAAATTATTTTCTACATGGTAACATTTTATTTAAATAATGTTTGATGAAATAATTCCAATTAAAATTCTAAATGTCATTAATAATTAGTTAATAAATACATTATATTTCCAATTTTAGGTATGTACAAAATATATATATATATATATATGAAATTATCGATACAAAAATTAAATATGTCTCAAATAATTGAAAGTGAGATGAAGTCCCTTACTATTTGGTAAGTTTATAATTCTAATCCCCCTAAAAAAAATAATTACAAAAAAAACATTAAATACCATTAATATAAAATAATTCATGAGATAATATATCAAAAGGGTTAGTAAATACAGAATAAAAAATAAGTAATTAGAGAAAATGGTGTATGCCTCACAGAATGAAAAGCGAGACAAGAATACCTTACCATATGTATCCTTTTTGGTTGAAAATAATTTAACCTAATATATAATGGATTTAATCATGTCACTAACTTATAAAATAACCATACTAATATTTTAATATCTTATATTATCATATTAAAATATCTTATAACACATTTTTAATAATTTTTCATTATTTTCACCATAATGGGTGTTAATTGTCATGTTTTCTGAGTAAGTTTTGACTGGTTACTTGTTGTTATAATTACGTATATCATTATTTTTTATCAAAATAATTTAAAACATGATTTAATTATCATATATATTAATTATCTAAATCTTTATAATAATATACAATGTTTTGATATAATAAATTAAATGCACCGTTCATGGTGATGATAGGTCATATGTATGCGTAAACGCTACATCCATTTCATAATAATATTGAATGAATCAAAATTAAATGATATATATGTGTATAATATTTAAATTATAATTTTTATTTCATATATTTCAAAAAAAATATTAATACAATCCTTTATATGTTTCATGTATAGTGTGAGCGAGTCTCAACGCTTTGAGGAGGAGGTAGTCCACACTTCCACAAAATATGATATCATTTTTTCAGAAAATAGAATGAACAAAGTTATGTGTTATATAATAATTAAAGAAGAATAAATAAATAATAAATATCATATGTATAATTTATAAATATAATTTACACCATAATTCATGTCCATGAGATATGGTAAAGGAAATTGAATGACACTATTTTTCGAGGTTGTAGTTAATCGTACTCATGAATGTTAACTTCATTTCCCATAAGATGAAAGTGTGTTTAAATGTAAATAGAAATATAAAAATAAAAATAACTAAATATATTTAAGATATAGATTTATTATATAATCAAGTAATTATAATATTTTATGGGGTGTATATTGAAAATAAAACAAATGATCTTGAGGAATGATATTATCACTTATTCGAGTAACTCATTCTAATTTGCACCAAATGGATTAATTTGCCTATTTATGACCTTGGTGAGTACTATATGATTATGCGAGGGATTTTGAGTTGATAATTTGGTAGATTTTTTTTTAGAAAAAGTGTCTCTATAGGTTTGAATGAGTGGGAGGGGTAAGTGCCTTTTTATAGTGGATAAAGAGTGTAATTCTTGTAAATATTTTAGAAGAGAATTTAAAAAAAGTTTTTCTCCAATATAAGTGTCTGAAATACTAAAAAAAGTATCTACATGTTATTATAGGTCCAATATATAGACATAAAATTGATTATGGACGAATGGATGGGTTATTTTTTACCATACGTTTAATATTTGGTCCCTTATTAATCTAATTTTTTACTTAACCACTATGATTAATTTTCATTAAATTCACTAATATGTTTTGTCAAAAACTAGGTTGACCATATTAGACCTTAAAAATTATAATCATTTAAAAAAAGAGATCCATTTTTTTAAATTCCAATTATGTAATTGGAATTAATAATTTAAATTTACCCCAATAGAGGGGACAACAAAGAGAGTTTTTAAAGTAAAATGTTCAAAAGCTTGAGAGGTGTTTATATAAAATTTCAATGAGAAATTTATTACAATTAAATATATTGGATTAAATGCCTTATAAATGATAAAATGGGACTTTGAAACCAATTTATAATATAATTTATCATTATAAATAAATTATATGAAAATTTGGTTTTGAATTAAAATATTGTATTTTTCACTATTCATATAAAAATGACATATTTTAAAAAAATTAACAAAAATTCAACCTAACCTATGTTTTTTTCAATTTAAAAAATTATTTTCTTTAAATTCAAAAATTTATATTTAAAATAGGTTTTCCATTAATTTTTAGTAAAATTATATTGAGAAAAATATAGGTTTTTATCTATTATATTGGGTTTTCTATTTCATGTTGACTATAAAATATATTGAATGAATGTAAAATCATTTGATTGGATATATGGTCTATATATATGCATTCATAAATTAAGTAATATAATTAATAAGATACGATTTTATAGATAGGTTATAACTTATTATATTAAATAACAATATGTAAATATTATATTGTTGTTTGGTAAAACTTGATCTTATATATATCATAAGAAATTAAAGAAATTAATTGTAACATGTGACACATGCTAACTCAATATCATGTTCATTATATTATATATCATAGATTGATTTTATTTAAAATAGTAAATTTATTTTAATGTCTCAGAACATTATATTCCCATAAGTGTTTGGTGTTTCGTATTATACATGTTATCTAATAAAATGTTCTTACATTAGAATTTTGGGGCATTAAATTCTTCCCATATTAAATAAATCATGCACTCACAATTGATACTCAACCTTGGAAATCAATTATTTGATATTTTTTATTGTTTAATCCAACATCAATGGAAGGGTTAGTGAAACATAATCTAGAAAATAGATATTGGTAAGTACATTGTTCACATTGACTAACAAATAACTAGGTTTCTATGTAATATATCATTAGTGGTATGTGGTGATATAAACATAGAGTGAAAGAGAAAATATTTATAGAGAGATATTCATGTAATCCATTACAAATAAGTGAATTATCAATTGAATTTTTAGGGCCTCAAGGCCATAAATCCATGATGATTTAAAATACCATCAATTGAACAAAAATTATGGTATTATAAAGTTTCTTAGATCATTTTCCTAAATATGAGTAACAATTTTACATTATAAGAACATAGTGAAACATAAATACCAAATATATTTATATATAAAAAAATTCATCATTTGGTTGTTCTTCGATCAATGTTTCAATTTATTTATTACTTCAAAAAATAGATATCTGACAAATTAACTATTGAAACCTGAAGCACTAAAATAAACATTTAACATATCAGAAGTCCAATAAAACAAGCCTTTCTATTTGTCTCTAATTATTATCGAAATCCAATATGGTTGTTATATTAAACTCTAAACCTAAAATTCACCACTCTTTTTTAATCATTAATATTTATTTGTTAAATTTTTTAACTAAAAAAAATGAAATATTTGAAAGGACATTAAATAGGTCAGTTGTTGAAATGAAACCAATATAATCTTTTGGTAATGTGTTCTTGTCCTATGGCCTTTCTGGTCATGATGGTATGTCACATGGCATAAAAATTATCCTTTTCTAAAATGAAACTAATATAATTTCAAAAAAAAATTTATGTACATCCTTGAAATAATTATAATCACTAAATAGACATTTAACATAGGTTTTCAATGAAACCTCAATATATAAAAACATCATCTATGTAATTTATATATAGTTTCATCCCTAGTATAGTGTTTATCCTGTAGAATTTGGAATTTACAAAAACAAAAAACATAGTGTGGGCATAAATTATCCTATTGTAAAAACCATATAATCAGTTTTATGATGTCTAAGTCCTGACACATTATTTCCAATCAATGACACCACAGGTTTATCCTAGGTCATTAATTGGTATTATGTATTCAAATAACTGATTTTTTTTGTAAAGATAATATGATTGATCGTATGAAAATAACCAGAGAGTGTCAAAGCAGGTGTGTAGTAAGGCATGTTTTCGTATACTAGGTTATGATTAAGTTAGGTATGACACACCTTGTCGATGTTTTTATCCCTAAGTACATATTTTCCAGAACAATATAAACTTAAAGTATACAACGACAGACATATTTTTAGTAATCCCCACATAGTATCTACCATACAAAAATTCAAGGATGTTCTTGTATAATTATCCTAAAATTATACCATATGGATATCTTCACTAATATATTTTATTCCTAAATCTAGTTCCCATGTTTTTTATTAAACATTCATCGGTATGAACTATAATGACCCAATACTAGAAATTTGAGAGATGTAGTCATGCTGCCATTAAATTTTTATAAGATATAAGTAAATTTTGCCCAAAAATATTGAACTGTATAGTAGTCTTAGTAAACTAAAAACAAACATGACATGTATATTAAAAATTAATACACTATTGAGAAAAAAAATTTCTTTTCAGGATAATAACATCATTCTTCAAGAGTATCCTTTCCTATCATTCTTACTTCAGGTAATCCCGGTTAAATGAAGCATAATAAGGGTGGAATAAAATTATTAATAAGGTAAAATTTAATGAACCATTTTTTTATCAATGGAATTCCCTTATTATAAGTTCTTCTTATAGTATAATAACTTAATATTGCATATAGAATGCAATAAGACCTTATAAATGATGAATAGATGAAATAAAAGGTATCACTAGAAGTTATGGATCATTTACAAGAGAAATAGTAACTTGACCACTAGAATAGTAATGTGACCCTTATGAATAGAAAAATAATCGATGAAATAGTAACCTCTCCAATTAAAGTATAAATTAAATTTATCTATCTTATATGTGTCAATATGATATAATTATATCATAGTATAAGTAAATAAATATTTTAAAATTTATTAACTATGTGTTGGTATTTTAGTAAGTCATGTACATTTAATTACAATATTATGATTAATTTAATAAATTAAAATAAAATTTATTTTCATAAAATGTATTCATAAAATAATATTTTAATGTTTCATGATTATAAGATAATTTTATGAGACCTTAATTAATTTTTTATAGTGTTTGTAGAGTAGTTATAATTATATATATATATATATATATTAAGTAAATTATGGTTTAGAAAAATTAAATTTCTTAAATTAGGAAATTATTTTCATAAAATGGAGTTACTTTTTGGATTGTTCACATCTAGAAATGTTTTTGGTGAATTTTGGGAATTTTACAAAAATATATGAATTTGTTTTGAATACTGAAATATGATGCTTCACAATATATAGACATTATAAGTGAAATACAATCTATATTGAGTTAGGGATGATATAATCAAAAAAAATTCAACGTCAGATGACCTAATTATTATATTTATTCTTAATATTCATCCTTATTTCTTGTCTTGATAAAAATAATAAACTCGGTAATTAAATATTAAGAAAACTCCCCTCTTCTGCACTATAAATATCAACCCTCATCACCTCTTCCCCTCACACCTCTCAAGCATTGTGACTTGTCCAAATTCTAATGAAAGATCTCCCCAATACTCTCTCCCACGTCCTAGATCTCTCTGAATTATCAAAATACCAAAACCTATCACCTAATGAGGTTTTAAAGAGGAAGGAATAAAGAGGTAAAACCCTCATTCGTTTTCTTTCAATTTATTCTCACGTTCCATTTTATTCTTTTCTTCCCTCACCTATCATCTTCCAATTGGTGTGATAACTCCAATACAATAAATATAGTGGAATTTTTTTATTCTATTGAAACAATTCATCATTATATCTTCTTTTCTCTTTTTTATACTAGAAATGCAAACACCATCTGAGATGTGTTAATTTAACACTTTCAAGGATGAATGGTTTTAAATGTTGATTTCCATATTAAATTCTAGTCCTGAAACCATTTTTATGGATGAAATAGATTATTATTTATGTAATATATCATATGTAATTTACTGATATTATTTTTTAAAAATGTTTTTAATTTATAAAATAAACTGAATTCACGGTGATCAAAAAACCACCAATTAACCCAAACAGTTATCATTGTTGTTTTATATAATGATTCATCATCACTCAAAATAACCAAATGAATTTAATAACTATTTAATATTATGGATATTATATAATAACATATATCCTCAATCATGTACAAAAATTCTCATCTTTCCTGATTATATGTACATTTATATAAGTAAATTGATCATGAAAACCAAAGAAAACAAACACTCCAAAACAATGAAATTGAACCTATTAACCCATTTAATGGACGTGAAAGAGAATAATAGGGTTATAAAAAATAAATTACATATAGATGTGGTTCTGGATTTATTAATTAATTAATCTAATTTTATTATCCAGGATATTAAGATCAAGTGAAGAACACA
The DNA here is from genome assembly GCA_963277665.1 of Viscum album. Taxonomy (NCBI): domain Eukaryota; kingdom Viridiplantae; phylum Streptophyta; class Magnoliopsida; order Santalales; family Viscaceae; genus Viscum; species Viscum album. The sequence continues at coordinate 348,796,457 of OY728141.1, forward strand.
TTCAGACTTAAGGTAAAGGATTATACCCAAACCTCTATTATTACTTCGGGTTCCTTTATCATTCTTTTTTCCAAAATAAAGTAATATTTTCTTTTTATTTATATCATATAATTTTTTTTAATATGTTCTAAACTCATTTATTATGAACCATTCATCATTTTCTTTCAGGTATATGCATATCTTTATGTGGTTCCCTTCTCAATTCTTCCCGATAAGAAAGGTTTTTTTAATGAAACTTCATGAAATATTACAAAATTTCTTGATAACTATATAATATGTTTTAATCCACAATTTTCTTTTTAAAATAACTCATTTATATTCATAAACTTTTTTCACTTTTGTGTTTATATAAATGAGTATTCCAATTTCTATTTTAAATGATATTTTATATTTTAATTAAACAATGCTAAAATGTTTTAATTATAGAATTTCTTAAATACGCTTTCTGTATGATATCACTTCAATTTGAAATCACTTATAATTTTATATTCCTCTTATATCTTATTATTGTTTATGAATTATCTAATTCTTTTATTTTATTGATATTTCTATGATACTCCCAATGGATATGATTTATCACATGATTATGGTGCCCATTTCATTCCATGGGTACCCTTATGTTTATATATGATTGATTATGTATGATTCATTATGTGTAAAAAAACATTCATGAACATCTTAAGATGGGTATTATGATATTGAACTCTAATTAATTGGGAGAATTTTTGTCTCATGGGACGTTATGTGAAATGGTCATAGCGGTTAGCCTTGACTAATGCTTCATGTGAAACAGTCTTGGTGGTTAGACTTGACTCATGATAGTCTATGATAAATGAGACATAACTCATTCTAAATTCATGTTTTATGTTTTCTCCAAATTACTATGATTCTATGTTTATATAATCCCATGTTTCATATGTTATGATCCCATATGATCAATCTTTTTTCATTCCGTTTTATATCATTATGTCATGCCTTAAAACCCATGTGTCAATGATTTATTCTTATTTCTATTCACTTACTAGAATTTTTAGCTCATCCATTTGTTCGTGATATCCCTAGGTTATCCTATAATTATGTATGAGAACAAAGGATGTTAAAAGATCAATGTTTGGATTAAATAAATGTTGCTTTTATGATGTTTAAATCTGTACCAAGTCCTTCAAACACACTAAACTTTATGATATTTAGCTTTTATTTTGAAGTTTAATTATTCATAAAATCATGTAATGATATGTGTAAAAGTATGGGATTTATATAGTTAGTACCAAAGGATGGTATAGTTTTTTTTTGATATTAGGAATAGATCACAATAGTAAGAACCATAGGTATAATACTAACTATAAGAAATCATTCCTAAATATTGGTTAGTATATAGCAATATTTTTATCATGAAAATACATCCATGATTGGATACTATAAGTGAACATGGTTCTAAAAAAGATGCACCTATGAGTAACATTTATTCCAAAGTGTTCTGATCCTAACTCTGGGTATCCTGGAACATGATAATGAGCCTTACTACGCACCAGTATTGACACACTGAGGGAAATTCTTTAGTAAATTTATAAGCTCACTATTAACCATTATTAAGGGAAAAAAACAATCCCATAAGAATGTTTGATATTAAGTATAACATGGATAACCTAGATTTAATCATAAACAATCACAAGTTAGTATATACTTTTCTTTTATGAGTTTATCTTTTTATGTTCAATTTTTTCATTTATGCTTATTATCTATATATTCAAGCCCCCTAATTTCACTTTGATTTCTTAGTTAACGGTGGGAAATAGAATAACATGTGACAAAAATCAATGTGATAATTAATGTGAATATGACCCAAATTATATTGCATATATGATGGTAATGGGTGCTTAAAACATCACTAGAGTACTTTCTCAGCTTCTTCTAGTTAATAATAAAAACTTGAATCATGTGGAACACAAACCTCCTCCATGGAAAGTGAAATTTTTCATCTAATAATTCATAAATAGAAGGCCTCCCATGTTAAGTAGATATTCTAATCCCCTCCTCATGGAATAAGGGATTAACTCCATTAGAATGATATTCTCTCTCCCCTCATGCTTAGATGAAGATAATGTTGTGTTGTTGGCCTATCGTTTTCATGGGGAAGCTGATAAATGGTGGACACTAATCAAGAATACAATGTCCAAGGAGGAAATTGATTCCATGGAGTTGGAGGAATTAAAGAAAATGTTTTTCAAGAAATATTTTCCAAAATACCTCTGTCTCAATATGGAAAGATAGTTTCTTGGAGTTAAGAAGAAGGAACATGAGTCTATCAGGTTGTATGAATCAAACATTAAAAGGATTACAATATAAGCTTCCAGCATTTTCATTAACACCAAAATAAATGTGGATCACTTCTCTAGAGAACTAAAGATGAGTCTATAAAAAGTATTGGTGATTTGTGACTTCAAATGTTATGATGAGATTATTTATTGTTCCCTCGGGATTGAAATAGATATCAGAGACTCTAAATGGTCTCATGGTCATAGTGAAAAAAAATTCAGAAAATTGAGTCAAATAGGGGTGGATCGTCAAATAAATCCAATGATGGAAAAAGAATAAATATCCCACCTATAAAATTTGTGGGAAGAATTATCCTAGTAACTATTTAAAGGGAACCAGGAATTGATTTAAATATTGAAGAATGGGACATCTAGATAAGAAAATCGAATGGGATATGAAGAATTGCACTAATGTGGATGAGGAAGGGATGGTTCATATCAAGTCTCAACAAGTAGTACAATGTTTCCAATGTAAGGAATATGGGCATTATTTGACCAATTTCCCTAATCCCAGGGTTTTCGGAGGAAATCCACAACAACCTCCAAGGAAATAAGAAGGTCTTATACAACCACTACTGCTGAGGTTTATCCATAAATGATTTCGTGACAGGTACAATGGTTATTCATTAAATAATAGAGGACATACTATTTTATTCTTGTCCTATGAATTATTATAAATCATTCATGTTTAGTATAACTGTTAAAACACCACCTCAAAAATTTCATATTGAGTTATATGTGAGAATAGAAAATGGGGAAATTATTTCATCAAAAGTATATAACTCATCCATGGTTATTGTTTGTGGAGTGAACCTCCCAGAAAATCATTCCATACTTCATTTGGTAGATTTTGATTCTATTTTGTGCATGGATTGGTTATCTTTATATTAATACAACATCATCTTTTAGGAATGGGAGGTCACTCTTCACATCCTGAATCATTCTCTAATGATGTACAACTATAAAGATGAATATGAATATACTTTTGAATCATTGTCTCAAGTGTGGATATTTTTTTCTTTATGCTAAAACATATGTTATTCAAATGATTGAGACAATGAAGAGAATCATGCTTCAAGGCATGCCCATTGTGGAAGATTACACTAATGTATTCAATAAAGATTTTTTTGGTCTTATGCCTAACTAAGAGGTTGAGTTCTCAATTAGTCTTATTCCTAGATCTATACCTATATCACTGAAACCATATAGAATGTCCACCTTCTAGATAGAATATATGAATAAGAAGTTACAGGAGAATCTATGGGAGGCTTTTATATGCCGAAGTGATTCACCATGGGGTGTACCAGTCCTCTTTGTTAAGAATACGGATGGATAAATGGACCTCTACATTGACTATGTGAGCATAATAAAATCATGATAAAGAAAAAGTATCCCCTAACTCAGATTGATGACTTATTCAATCTGCTACATGGGGATAGTTATTTCGATAAGGTGCATCTTCAGTCAGGATATCACCAATTAAAGGTGAGGAAGGGATAGTTTTCCAAGAATTCCTTTCAAACTATGTATGAACACTATGAGTTCATAGTTATTTACTTCACACTCAATAGTAGTCTAGTAATTTCCATTGAATTGAGTAATATATTCTTTAGATATTACCTTAACAACTTTTTGGTAGTTTTTATCAATGATATTCAGATATACTTCCAGAGAAAGGAGAAACATAAGGAGCATTGGAATACTATGAAGATTACATTTCTAATAGAGAAGATATATGAAATTTATATTAAATGTGAGTTCTGGATGGAGTAAGTATAATTATTTGGGCATGTTATCACTAGTAGAGGGATATCTATGGACCCCTTGAAGACAAAGAAAATTGATGAATGGACCTAGACAACATCTGTAAAATATATCTATAGGATTCTTGGTCTATTTCATAATTATAGAAGATTTTTTAAGGACTTATCAAGATTTTCAAACCCAAAACCCAAGGAAAAATAAAAGGTAGTGATATTTTTGGGCATAAGAATATGACGAATGCTTTAAGAAGCTCAAAAAGAGGTTCATCACTCCTCATGTACTCACACTCTTGAAAAGTGGAGAACTATTTTTTGTTTATAATGGTGCATTAAATAAGGTATTCGGCTGTGTAATGATGAAAAATGATAATGTGATAGCCTATAAATCATGGAAGATGAAAATCCATTAGAAAAACTATCATACGCATGATCTGGAGTTAGTAGTTGTGATCTTTGCGTTGAAAATATGGTGGCATTATCTATATGGGGAGAAGTGTGAGATATATAATGATTACAAGAGTCTCAAATATATATTCACATATAAGGATCTTAATATGTGACAGTGGAGATAGTTAGAGATCATTAAGGATTATTACTACTCAATCCACTATCATCTTGGTAAGGCAAATGAGGTGGCAGATTCTCTAAGTAGAAAGGATCATCTATCCTTTTCAAGGATTATAATTGATAAGAATCCAATATTCTTAGACTTTTAAAGGATAGACATGGAAATCATTAAGGGAGGAACATCATCAATCCTTTATCAAATGATTTCTATGCATTCCCTCATGGAAAAAATAAATGATACTCAATGAAATGATGTGGAAATTCTGTAATGAGCGAAATCTATTAGAAATGGTAAATCCTATGATTTAAAGACTGATGAAGAACAGGCTGTAGGATTTGGGTTTGGATTATGTATACTACCTCATCTAGAGCTAAGGAATGAGATTTTGAAGGATGCACATAGCTCAACCTTCTCTATTCACCCAAGGAGAAGAAATATGTATCAACATCATTGAGAGAACTACTGGTCAGAAAATATGGATAAGGTGATCCCTGAGTATATAGAAAAGTGCTTGGTATGAGATAATGTAAAGGCTAAAAGGAAAAAATATATAAGGGTATGATGCAACCACTAACCATACCATTAATGAAGTGGGAGAATATTACCATATACATTCTCACTAAACTTCCAAGGACACCCAGGTGAACCAATATTATATGGGTTATTATGGTTCATCTTACAAAGACATCTCACTTTATCATAATTCAAGAAGACTTTTCACTAACCCAACTTTCACATATATACATCAAATAAGTGGAAACGCTATATGATGTACCACTATCAATTGTACCCAATCATGATCCTAGATTCACATCAATGTTATGGAAAAGTCTCCAACATGCTCTAAGAACTGAGCTGAACATTAGTACGACCTATCATCCTCAAATTGATTGCCAATCTTCGTTAACTATTCATACACTATAAGACACATTGAGACTATATTCTATGGACTTTAATAGAGTATGGGACCAACTTGTTCCTCTTTTTGAGTTCTCTTACAACAATAGTTTCCACCTGATCATCTGAAAGGCACCATATGATTCCCTTTATGGGAAAAAGTTCATAACACTGGTGTGCTTGGATGAAGTCAGTGAGTGTAATCTTCTAAGACCTTAAATGGTTAAAGAAATGGTAGAGAATGTGAAAACCATTCAGTAGCACATCAAGTCATCCAAAATTTAACAAAAAATTAATGTATAAAATATTCAATGAGACCTTGAGTTTAAATTCGGATATATGGTATTCAACATCATATCTCTATGGAAGAAGGTCAATAGATTTGGGAATAAAGGAAAGCTATGTCCCAGGTACATCATCCACTTTAATATTATTTCTCTTGGAAAAGCTGTTGAATATCGACTAAAAATTCAACCTACTATATCTAAATTACATGATGTATTCCACATATCCCACTTAAGAATGTACATACCAGATCCTTCACAAGTATTCAATTTAGATGTTTAACAATTAGAGTATAATCCTTCGTATAAGGAGGATCCAGTGAAGATCATGGATCATATAGATAAATTTATATGTAATAAGACAACTCACCTAGTTAATGTGCTCTGGAATAGACATAATAATGAATAAGCAATATGGGAACTATAGGAAGAAATTAAGGAAAAGTACCCACACCTTTTTTAGCATAGAATATAGAATGAAATTTTGATGATGAAATTTCATAAGGGGGGAGAATGTAACGACCCAATGTTTTATCAATGTAATTCCATTTTTATTATTTTTGTATAGTATAATAACATTATATCTCATATGGAACATAATAAAAACCCTATAAATAATAGAGTGAGATAAAATGTGTCTCCATAAGTTAAGGAACACTTATCGATCAAATAGTAATTTTTCCATTCGAATAATAATGAAGTCCTTATAAAATATAAACTGTCCAATTAAATAGTTAACACACCAATGAAAGTATAAATAAAATGTATCCATCTTATAAGTGTCAATATGATATAATTATATCATATTATAAGTAAAAAATTTAAAACATTATTAGCTCTGTGTTATTAATTGTATAATTCATGTATATTTAAGTACAATTTTATGATTAATTTAATAATTTAAAATAAATTTTATTTTCATCAAATTTGTTCATAAAGAATATTTTTATTTATTATGATTATAAGATAATATTATGAGATTATAATTAAGTTTTAGAAGTGTTAGAAAAGAAGTTTTAATTTTTAAAATTTTTATTATTCAAGTAAATTTTTGTTTTAAATATAAATTAAAATTCTAGTATTTTTAAAATTATTTTCATAAAATGGAGTTCATTTTTATATTCTACACAAAAAAATAGTTAGGTTTAATTTTTGGGATTTATATAAAATACATGAATTTTTGTGAATACAGAAATATGATGACTTATAGTATATACAGATTATATCTTAAATACACTATTTAATGAATAATTTCTTGTGTAAGAACAATTATTTCATACAAAAATTACCTAATTACTTTATGTAGTGTCAATAATCCACAATTTTTCTTTTCATGATCAATACAGTGAAATAATAAATTAAATATTTAGAAAACTCACCTCTCATCCAATATAAATACCAACCCTCCCCACCTCTTCTTATCACACCTATAAAATATTTTTCCTTGACCAAATGCTGATCAAAACACTCCTTAAGACCCTATTCATGTTCAAGATCTCATTTTCTCATCAAAAGAAAAAAACCTCTCCCATACGAAGGTTCCCAAGGAGAATTAATCAAGAGGTATAACCCTCTTCTGTTTTCTTTAAATTTCTTTTTAATGTTCCTTTGTATTCTTTTTTGTCCTCACCTATCCTCATCCAAATGGTTTGATAACACCAATACCTTAAATATATTAGAATTTTTTTATTCTAATGGAATAATTCATCATAATTTCTTTTTTCCCTTTCTTTAATACTTGAAATGGAAACACCATCCGGGATGTGTTAATTTATCACATTCAAGGATGATGAGTTTTCAATTTCTATTACCATATTATATTATGGTAATGAAACTATTTTATTGTTTAAAGGTTTTTATATTTTTATTATATTCAATTTAATGTTATGAAATCATTTTATACAATTTCTATTAATTTTTAAATCAAAATGAGTTATTTATGATAAAAAAAACCACCAATTAACCCAAACAGTTGTCATTAAAGTTTCATATAATGATTCATCCTCACCACAAATAAGAAAATTAATTTTATAAAAAAATTAATCTTATCTAAGTTATCTAATAACATATATCAAAAATTATGTAAAACCATTTCATCATACATGATTATGTGTACATGTATATAAGTAAACTGATCATGAAAACCAAGGAAATAGACGCTCCTAAATAATGAAATTGAACCTCTTAACCCATCAATAATTCATTACTAAACTCAATAAGAGTATATAAATCCATTACATGTACGATTCATTTTGGATTTATTTATTTTGTTTCTTATTTTTTATCCAGGTAATTAAGATCAAATGAAGAAAACATTTATACTTAAGGTAAGGGATTATACATGAACCTACATTATTCCTCTGGGTTGCTCTATATTTATTTTTACCCCATTAATAATTCTCTCATGGGGATATACTTATTTTTAAGTGGCTTCGTTCCCAATTCATGTTGATAAGCAAGCCCATTTTAATGAAACTTTTCAAAATCTTACCCAATTTCAACTGAACAGTATAATATATTTTAGGCAACCATTATATTTCTAAAATCACTATTTTTATTATGAAACCCTTCCTAGTTCAATTCTGGTTTTATATAAAATATTATTCCCTTTTATTTTTTTTAACTATCGTTGATATTTTCCTTAAACAACATTAAAATGTTTTAACCCTAAATATTTTTAAATACCTTTTTTACATGATATAACATTTATTTTTTTCATAACATTTCATGATATATGACTATAATAAATTATGATTTTCCATTAATGATATAATTCCTTTCTTTCATGGACACTTCTATGATATTCCCATTGGATATGCTCTATGACATGATTATGGTACCCATTTCATTCAATGGGTTCACTTATGTTTATGTATGATTATATATGTACAAAATATATTCATGAACATCCTATGATTGGTTTTACTAGATAAAAATACAATTAATTGGGTAATGTTATGTCTCATGAGATGTTATATGAAACAATCTTTGTTGTTAGACTTGAATCATGCTACATGTGCAATGGTCTTGGTGGTTAGGCTTGACTCGTGATACTCTATATGCAATGAGTTTTTACTCATGCTAATTTCTTTTTTATGTTTCTTCCATATTATTATGTTTCCATGGTTATATGATCCCATTTTTTATATGTTATGATTTCATATGATGAATCTTATTGCATGCCTTCTTATATCATTTTTGTCATCCCATCTAACCCATGTGATAATGCTTTATTACTGTGTTTATTCTCTTACTTTGATTTTTAACTCATCATAATTCTCATGTTATCCCCAAGTTATCCTATTTAGATGTACGAAAAATATAGAAGTTATGAGCTCAATATAGAGAATAAATAAAATTTTCTTTTAGTTTGTTTAATTACGTACCTTGTTCACCAAATACACTAGACATTATGATCCTTGGTTTTTATTTTTTTGTTTAATTATGCATAAAATAATGTACTGATATTTGTAAACTGATAGGTTCACTATATAAAATAATGGTGTAATTAATAATGAATCGATGAGAATAATAAATAAATAAAGGTAATTAACTGAAAACACATGACATGTAATCAATAACTAAGAATGAAGTGAGTAATTACATTGTAATGAAAAATAAATGAACACACATTCAACATAATCAATAAACTGGGTGGATAAAAAATATAAAATGGTAAAAAACTAAAAAAAATCCATCTAAACTAGACATTTTATAATTAATATTTCAAGGAAAGTTATTGAAACAAGTTTCATTTAGTCAATGAAATGATAATGATATGCATTAGCAGATTTTATCATGAGAAATTATCACAGATAAAAATAATCACTATATTATCCATTAAAGAAATGATTAATTATTAAACATCATGTATCTGGATCATTAATTAATTTACCATCATGATCTATCCTCGAGGTATTATCTATTTTTGGGTATAATCCTATCTATTCTTCTTGAAAATAAATTCAAAGTGTTTGTCACCACCTGATTTGGCTCATGAGACTAATGATGCATCGAGAGGATTAAAATAAGTTTTTCCCAACCCATAAGGATTTAGTTAACTAGTCCCCAACCCATATAGAATTCATTAATGGATCCAAAACCTATATATTTCTATCCAATACATTTCGCATATAGTAAAATAATAAATTTAATGAAAAAACAATGTGCCTTATCAAATATCTGTATTGATTAATGGATGAATATTTATCAATATTTCCCAAGATAATCTGATAAATTTGAAATGAAAAAATATATTTCAAAATTATATATAGTTTGGGAAATGAACATATACATGATAAATGATATGGAAAATTAGGGGAAACTCAATATTTGATTATCAGAGGTAAGTAAATATTTAATGGGGTCTAAATGGAATCAAGTTAGTGAATGTCAATTGTATCTTTGGTCAAAGTAATCATAAACTCTCTAGATAATGAATACAGATGATATTAATTTAATATATCCCATATAAACTATTAAATAAGGGGCTTTTTCATTAATGAATCTAAATACTATAAAAGTAACTATTGAATGAATTCTTAAGAAATATATAATTTTTATTTTGAAAAACATTTTGAAAATACATTTTTGAAAAAATTACATAAAAAATAATTTCCATTAAAAATTATTGTTTTAGAAAATTGAAGAAAACATCAAATAATGTATGGTTGGTTAATTTTTACATGTCATACAGTGTAAAAGAATAATAATTTTTAAGGTAAAAATATTAAAAATGTGGATTGTTCGGAAAGCAAAAAAATATTCCTTTGAAAACCATTATAAAAGAAAAAGGGTAATATTTTATTTAACGGATTTTATTCTATAGGTTAAAAAATATTTAAATCCTTTTTAGAAAATATTTTTTTAGAATAAAAAGGGTTCTCTGACTAATGAGAGAAATCTAGTTTGGATTTCCTAAAAACAATTTCAAACCCATTTTGAGTACCAATGAGTGGGGAAATGGTACAATTTTTTTAAAATTGTCCTAATTAAACATATGAAAAAAATATAGTATTTATTTGAAAATTATTTAATAAATATCTTTTATGTAATTTTATGTATAAATAACCCTAAAGAAAATGAGATTTTAATATAAACCCTTAAAAAATTCATAATGTTTATGTCAGAATAATTCTATAAAACCATCATGTGTGTCAAATTTAAATCCAAATAAAAAAATTAATTAAAAATATATATAATACAAAGGTATTTCAAACATAATATTATAATATTAATGATAACGGGGTAATAATACAACTCAATCAAAAGTAATTGGATTCTGAAATTTTTTCACACTTGGAAATGCTTAATACAAATCCCATTTGACGAAATATATCAACTTGAAACTCCTAATATCATGAATAATGAATGAATAATGACATTATATATGAATTTGGAATTATTCACATGAAATATAATAAATTAGGTTCACAATAATAAAATATGTCTCAGTGAAGGGAAATTGAGATGATGTTGCTTACTATTTGGTAACATTAAAATTATAATCCACAAGAAATAAATAATTCAATATTAAAAATTAAATAGAATGGTAATAAAATAATTCATTTCATAATATATTAAAAGGGTTAGTAGATACTCCCAAAAAAATAAATATGTTGTTAAAATGGACTATACCTCATAGAAAGAAAAGTGAGATAAGAATCTCTTACTTTTTGTTTCAATTTAGGGTGAACATACTTTAATCTCATGTATAATGGTTTTTAACAATTAAATAAAATATAAAATAAATCTAAAAAAATTTATAATATAATATATTAACATTTTATAATATAGTTTATATAATTTTTAATAACCTTTCATTACTTCAAATTTTTGGTTGTTAATTGTCTTCTTTTCCATGTATGTTATGACTTGTTATTTTGTTGTTCTTATTACATAGATAAATACTTCGACATGTAAAAATTTAAAACATTATTTAATTATCATATATATTAATTACATATATTATTATAATAATCCATACTTTTTGGAGACAAAAAATTAAATGAACCTTTCATGGATATTTTTGGCCATACGTACACATGAACACTACTTTATTTCATTATCTAATTGAAGGAATGAGATGTAAATGATACATAATTATATAATAATTTATGTATCATTTATATTTCATATATTTGAAATATTTTTATTATAACCATCCTTAATATGTTTCAATTTTAGTGTGAACAAGTTACATCGCCTTGAGATGGCAGTAGTCCTTACTACCATAAACAATGTTATCGTGTTTACAAAAATGGAAAGTATAAAGTTATGTAACATATAAAAAATATATAATCATATAAATAATAATAAATATATTATATATCATATATAAATAACATTTCCATCATAATTCCCATTCAAAATAGGTAGTAATGGGAAATGAACGATATTGTCGTGTGGGGCGTTTACCACTTGTTCAGGTACCTCATTTTTGTTTGCACAATACAACTTCCTTTGTTTTTTTATTCCTAGGTAATTCTTATAATATAGGGGGATTTATTTTTATGATCTATTATGGAATTTTTTTTACAAATAGTGTTTTGAGAAGTGTAAGGGTGAGTGGGGGGGATTTGTACCTTTTTATAGTGGATGAGGTGTGACACTCTAGATAATTTTTGAAATAGGAATTTCATCAACATTTTTCCCATGTAAAGTGGCTCCAATAATATAACCAATATGATAAAATGGAGTATAGGTTTTAAATATTAAGGTAAAATTGATTTATTATATGTTTACACATCATTTTCCATATAAGTTTATGTTTTATCCCCTTGTTATACTAATTTTTCTGTAAATCATTGCAATTAATTTTAATTACATTCATTAATAATTTTTTTGTAAAAAACTAATTATAAATTATTAAATATTTTGATTTATGATGATTAAAATATGGAATAAATTTTTATAAATTACAATCACATAAGTGGTAGAAATAAATTTAAATTTAATCCCACAGATGGGAGCATAATTCGTGTTTTTAATATAAACTGTTCAAAATTCTGAGATAAGATTATATAAAATTATAATGAAACATTTATTCCAATGTACTGAATGGGATTATATTTTTAACATATAAAATTTTACTTTAAAAATAATTTAAAATAAAATATACCCCTGTAAATAAATTTGTCAAAAAGTTGTTTTGAAATAAAATTTAGCATTATCACTATTCATCAAAAACTAAAATATTCTATAAAATACAAAAAAAAATTGTTTATTATAATTTTTATATTTATATTTAACAAATTATGTTTATTTTGACATATAATATTTATGAAAATACGAAAATTTATATTTTAAATAGGTTCATCATTAAAAGGTGGTAAAATTGCCTTTAGAAAAACATTGGTTTTTATGTGTAATATTTTGTTTGCTCCTATATTATTACTATAAAACATTTTGGATGAATTTAAATTAATTTATTGGAAATATAATATATATTCTCATAATTCATTTTATACTATTCATAACCTCCAATTTAATAGCTAGGTTAAACCTTATTTTATTAAATAATAATATTTTAATAACATATTGTTGTTTGGAAAAACTCGATCATGCATGTTACACAAGACATTAACGGAAATCATTATTTCATGCGATAGAAGATAACATAGTATCACATTCATTTAAATATACATAATATATTTATTTACTTTAAAATGATATATATATAATAAAATCATATGAAATTATATTCTCTTACGCATTTTTTGTTGCGTGACTTAAAAGATATAAAATATAATGTCAATATATTAGAATTTTGGCATGTTTCAATTGTTAGACAGTTGAATTATATTTAGTGTTGATGTTGGTGCGTTCTACCACATTTATTGGGGACACATTGGTCGGTTATTGTGTTTGGTGTATATATCTTTAATTGTATTCCATTTCAATATGTTCCCCACATGAGTTGGATTACCATATAAACTCATAAAGGTTCATGGTTGTTGGTGTTTTCCCTAATATCCAGGATGGATTAAACATCTATGGATGGATAACACATCTTCTCTACTCTTCCAAAAGTAGTGATGACCCATGGTTATTCGGGCGAGATGTGGTGTGATTTCCCTAGGGTATAAGAGGAAGATGAGTTGATGAGACAATGATTGTATATGATAGTCCCAGTGTCTTCATGCTAGATTATAGGAGTTTTTATGTGTTTTAGGGGTCATGTGTGATAGGAGGATGGAATAAGGTTAATTTTATTCATGTTCATGATACCATATTAAATTATTTATGTGATGATATGTGGGGTGATGAATGAGTTCTCATTGGGTGACATGAGTTTTGATGGGATTTGTATCTTCATTTTAGATGAGATGTTTTGATCCTAAACGGAGGAACTAGATTATAGACTCTATGAGGGACGGGTAGGTAGGTGTGTTTCTAAACGCACATTAAATATGGTTGGAATTTTACGTCATATGAATAGTAGTGATGTGAGCACATTAAGTTCAATGTTGTGGTGTGATAGAAATAAATAAGTGGGGAATTGTTAGTGGGGTGCCTTGTTTGGTTGTGATCTAAATTCTAAAAAACTATAAGGTATGTATTATTTAGTGAGTGAACCATAGTGAATATGGGATTGGTTAGTTTTCCTTAATATGTTCTTTTTAATTCTACAATTTTTCCACCAGTGCATTAGTATGCTAATTTCTTATTTTTATATGAATCCTTACAAATAATCCTACTAAGTATACTTATATTCCAACCCTTAATATAAAATAGGGTTTATTTTTCTATAGTATGACTTCATGGATTGAGATGTACATTAATATCTTGGGTTGGATTTTCTGTAGATTTAATATTGTAATGATATCCTTTTCTGTATTTTACTCTATAGGATTTTATATATACCATTTCACTTTTTAGGGGTATTTTGGGATGGTATTGGGTTTAATTTATATTATCAACTAGAATTATTTTTTCGTAGTGTATCCCATTGCCCAATCCTATTTTATGATATATGGTAATCTCTCCCATTTGATTGAATTTTCTATAGTTGGTTCATTCCAACATCCTAAGGACCACTAGAGGTGGGACATACTGTAATTATATCTAGTACATCTTTGAGTCATCTTTTTTTGGAGGAGGTCATGATAGACTGGTACCAATAACTAATTATATAGATATAGGATGGAGTTTGGTGTTATAAATAATGAGTATTTCATGGGTTGGTAAGGAATCAACGCTAGTCGATCTTGATGAAAGACATAGGCCAATGACACTAGATGGGATATGTGATTTTAACTCCCTCTCCCACTATGATCTTATGCATGAACTCTATCCTTGTTGAATAGCCTATCGAGGTGGACAAGTTTGCACGGTTTAGACCAAAGAGA
Organism: Viscum album; assembly: GCA_963277665.1. Classification (NCBI taxonomy): domain Eukaryota; kingdom Viridiplantae; phylum Streptophyta; class Magnoliopsida; order Santalales; family Viscaceae; genus Viscum; species Viscum album. The sequence continues at coordinate 348,811,634 of OY728141.1, forward strand.
GTTATATTAATCATGATTTCTTATGTTCATGTTTGATTTTTTTTCTAAAAAAATGAAATAAATAATTTTTTTTAAAATTTATTGTTTCTGGTATTATGATGTTCTCCTCAATTTTTAAGAATGGATCATGGTTTCCTTCTACGAGTGAATTAGTTGGTTGAGGTTCAGTATATTGACCTAGATGTTTATTGGATGGTTGAACAGACATCGGAGGATTAGGTTTATTAGTAGAGGGAATTGTGTTCCTTTAAGTGGAATATTTTGGGGATGTGTTAGGGGAGTATCCCATATATGGAGATGGAGTTTCGGGTGGAGGACATCAATATTACATTTAGTCTGATTCGATATTGGGATGATTTGTGGTTTCATTGGATATTATTTAGTTGTGAGGAGATACATATTAGTGGTTTACAATGTTTATTAGTGATTGTATGGAGTTAGATGTGGTGTGGACAAAATTTTAGAGAGTGTTATTGGTGGATTTATATTCCTCAATTATCATGAATGAAAATAGGCATGACATTATGCCCCATAATCATGGGATATTTAGTGTGTGGAATTTTGGGATTATGTTCAATGAAATCATGAAAATTTGGATAGTTCTTCGCCCAAATTAAGATTCCATAGTGTGGATTCTGTAGGAATCTATTTTACCCATAATAAGGTATGTGGTCACACCGTTGTACTCCCTATGTATCTATAGGTTCAATGATATTTGATGGTTACTGAGAAGATGATTTGATTATGAGTTGAACCTCAATAGAGAGGCTAGCTGGGCATTTCAAGGAATATAGATTCAGTTAAATAGCCATCTTTTCTTAGGTAGATAGGGTACCAGCTAGTGGCGAACTGACTATGGAAGGTATCTTCCCATTCATCTGGGGAAGGAGGCTTATGAGAAAATGGTTATGGACTAACATTATCAAGTTAAATGTTTATAGGTCTTGTTATCCACTACACTCAGTGTCTTACTAATCATGGAATTAATTTATTTATGGGTGTTCAAACCCCATTTCGATAGTAGTAATTGTATCGTATAAGTAATTTTCAATGGTAGGGACCACCAATGCTTGTTTAGAAACTGAATGTGGGTAGAGTTGGAAAAGGTAAGCCTCATGTTGTTTGTTGTTCATAGGGAACAATTATAGAAAATAATCACAGAGCTTAATGGTATTGAGGGAGTAGAGATTGGAATGGATAGATGTATGAATTTTAGGTGACATTACCCATAGAACTAGGATTTGTTTGATGTGAAAAAAATTTATTGTATACCATTTCTTGTGCCTTGTTTCATTCACAATAATCACACTACTTTGGTGCTCATTCTTTTATCCCCATGTTTGGAATGTATGTAGAGAGTAATATAGTTACTATAGTGTTATGTGCACTGGTAGGAGTTTAAATATCCTTAATAGATGTATTTTGAGGATATATACATGTAATGATGATATTATAATAATGGGGGACTTATAATTAATGTATATATAGTATTATGATATTATCCTCAATGGGTATTAGTAGAATTTTTTCTATAGATTCATCAATTTCATAAAAAGGATGGTTTCATTTTATTTTATAGAGGACGAATGATCTGTGGTTGTTGTAGTGTGAGGATATTGGATGGGTGATAGAAAATTGGTGCCTTATTCCCCTTGTTGATGAATCCATTGGAAGAATCATAGGTTGTTGTTATTCCCAATGACATGGAGGATGTCTGGAATGTTGTCCCAAATGAGGTTACGAACCTTTAAAGTCATCCCAAAGTCAACTTTATGATACAGTTTTTGTTGGGAACAACTTTGATTTTATTTTCCCCTTATTATATGATTCCTATAGAGCTGTGAGAGTTGAGGTTTCAAGTTGATGATCTATTACACAGGGTTTTCATCTAGACTATTTTGTCCATATGGGGTTCACTAGTGTCATTCTTCAAGAAGGTTGGATGATAGTCTGAGGTTGTGGGTATACTAACAGTTGATTAATCATGTGAAATTTAAGAACCCTTATGATATTTCATGTATAGACAATTTTTTATACATTTTTAGAGGGACTTCTTGGTTATTTATGGTTGATCCAATGTCTATATATCACCAGTTGAGGGTGAAGGATGTGGCTATTTTAATGACTACCATCAAAAGTGGGTATAGGAAATTTAATTATGTGTTCAGTAAATTAGGTGTCATGAATTACATATCTATGTTCATGGGGATTAGGAAATATATGTTTCCAAATCTCCCATACCATCTCATTTTTGTTTTCATTAAAAATTTTGAGATCGAATTAAAATTATAGGAGGAGAAAAACATGAATCTCATATCTATCATGGTGGTTTTTCGATGACACTAATGAGATGGAATGTTTCCCAATTGTTGTCGGAATGTGATAGGTTCATTTCCATAGGCAAGTGGTGGCTCAGAAGGCTGTTTAATTATACATTTTGAAGGTCTATGAAGTTGTTTATTTAAAATTACTTAAATAACATGGATGATTTTCATTGTCTATGAGATATTTCTAGATATTATTAGAGGTTTTTACCTAATTTACCTAAATGTTTAGAAACACTCATAGCATTAAAACTGAACTAGAAATAATTTTTCTGTATTAATTACTACCTAGCTATGTTCGGTTTCCCAAATAAGATGTTTTTAGTGTTTCACGGTTCAGTTTCCTATGGAGGGAATGTTGTTTTAATTTTTTTGTGATTCATCCCATCTTGGATTGGGATGCATGTTCAAATAGTATAGGGTAGTGATCTCTTATCAGGCAGGGTAGTTTTGTCCCCATGAGATTAATTATTCCACTCATGCTCTAGTGTTATTAGTTTTGTGTTTTCATAAATGTTGTGGTTGAATTTCCTCATCATCAAAACACTTTGTGGTTTCACAGACAATAATATCCTAATATATGTCTTCTCCAAATGAGTTTAAAATATATGATAGTAAAGGTGGTTGGATTTTCTGGAGGATTATTATTTTGATAACTATTATACACTATGAATGGAAAATATGGTTTTTGATGTGTTGATTCATAGTTACTAAGGGGATGTGTTGGAGGATTCTGAAGATGTTTTGAACGGGTTGGAGGATATTTCAGTGATTTGTCTGGACATCAGAGATTATTCGTTCCATGTTTCTATTTCTCATATGACCTCAATGTCATAATTTTTGAACTAGGGGGAATATTATAAAGGGGGAAGCTTAGAGGCATACGTGATTCATGATCATAGTGTCCACAGTGGTCATCCTGAGGGATGGACAATTAATGTTCAAAATTGATTTTTGTTCCAAGTGTGGCTCTTTATTCCACTAGTGATGTGTGAGGGAGTTTGAAAAAGTTTCACATCTCACATTTATCCGTATAACATTTTTTGATCAACTAGTATGATTTATTATAATTAAATATTTGGAAGATGGTATGAAATGGTAAGTAGTAGAGTTGGAAAAGAGGTCTCTCGTATTGTACAATATAAAAGTAGATCACTATGTTACTATTGAATTTTTGATGTATTTGTATGTTCCGAAGTTGAAATGGTAATACAGTACTATAAAATTAATCATTATGTTTCCCTTTACTTAAGGGTATTGTGATGACATTTTAGTGATAGTGGATTGATTGTAAAAGTCGTCTAATTTTCTAGTGATCTGTAAGTTGAGTGTTGTTGTTGTGTTGGTAAAGAAGTATATGGAAGATGTAGTTATCAAGGTGCACTAAGGAAAATCATATCTAATTAGGGACCCTGTTTTAATTTTCATGTAAGTAGGGGATTATATCCTTATTTTGGAATCTTGTTTCATCTTGGAACTTTCTTCAACAATCAGATAGTTGATATGAAAGAGTGTACCATTAAGATAATATAGGATATGTTGTAATATTTTTTCATGGACTATGGAAGATAATGTGTGAGAAATATGCCTCTGGTTTATATTTCTTAAAAAGTATATTTCTCATAAAACTCCATGGTTTTACTTGGGGTGTATCATGGGAAGTTTTTTCATTCACTATTGCGCTGGAAATAGGTTGTAGAGTTAGAACTTCATGTTCTTGATATGTTTCAGAGCATGTACGAGAATAAATTATTATTTTTTCAATGAGGATGATGGTGGTGAAATACATCCCCAAAGCATATTTTCCTCACATGTTGAGGTACATAGAGTTCATAGATAGATAAAATGTTTTCCTAAGAGTTTTTTATCAATATTGAAAGAGGAAATTTTGTAGTGGAAGTAATCATTATAACTAGTTTCAAGGATTTTGGATTTGTTGGGGTGAGTTGGATAGGTGGAATATCTGTTTGTGTTGGAATCATGGATGGAGAGGACCCATGGTGTATTTCATTTGTCTCATCATAATCAGTATCTTCATGATGATTCTCATTTCATCAACTAAGGAGAGTTAGATATCAATGATGACGCGACATTCATGGAGAGACCAATGTGATCGTGGTTCACTTTGAGAGTTTTCTACATGGTAAAACCATTACTTCCTTTCATGTATTTTGGAGGCATGGTTTGACATGGTAGAGTAATTAGATTTGATGGGTTAAGAAGCATAGCTAATACCCAGAGTTTTTTGAGATTTTCTTTGTTTTATATTTCTACCAATGTTATGTTTTTTCTTGTTGATTTTAAAACTGTAATGTATTATTTAATGTTTGGTGTGTGAAAAAGAATCCATAATATCAAAGAGGGGAAATCCTAAATCCAAATAATTATTCTTTTTACTCTGAAATGATAAAAACCATTCAGTGAGCATGTGGTTCCCAATGATGATAATATTATGACATGGAGGATGTAATTCCATTATTTTTGTTCTTGGGTAAGTGACTATATTGGTTTTTAGAGTTTTTTGTTACTATTTTTCATTAGTGGAGATGATTGTGAATTAATCTAGTTATTTGGACATGTTTTTCATTATGGATACTACTATATGATTTGATTTTTTGTCTAATGTGAGGTAGTGATGTGGCCATAAATGATTTTTTGTGGGTGTTTCAATTTAGTGTGTTTGGTCTATTTTCTATTAAGGATTAACAATAACCTATAAAGGAATGATACCAGATGGATTTTCAACCCCCATTATTTTATAAGGTCAGCTTTTTTCTCTTGGAAAAGAATTGTTTTAGAGGTATTAAATTAATGGTATGTTCCTTCTCGACTCATTAAATTCCTATTTTTGTGGTTAGAGAGTGTTTAGAAGTCGACTAGAGGACATTTAGTGGGGGTTGAGGATATATAATAACTACATTAGTCCTTCTATTGTGTAAATTTAGGGTTTATAATGTAATGTTGTGTTTCATAGCTTCTATAGGATGTAGTTTACTACTTTATTTAGGGAGTACCAAGTGCAATGGATTTATACTGTAATACTAAAGATTTCAATATTAGTATTTGAAACCAAACACACCATGTTTTTTAGAATGTGTTGATGATTTGTGGTTTTTATAGATTAAATGTGTTTTTACAGCATAAGTTTTATAGGACCTTGGAATGTATGGTGTAAAAATTTAATGTGTTTCATAAATATGGTAATTTATATCCATATTATATATCATACTCCACCGATTTTCTCCAAATTTGGTTTATATTCAAATAATATATTTGGAAAAACCCTTGCATCCTTCAATTATATTATATCCCTTCTTCTTCTAAATTGATTCATGGGTTTTAGAGATCATGTTTTGGTGAATTTTGCTACATTCGTCTCCCTCCCATGTTGTTTTCTTTCTATCCTTATTTCGAGGATCCACTATGGTCCTGTTTTTTTATATTAGTGTGTCATTTTGTTTTTTTATAATCCTCTCATGTAAATCAAGGTGACCAAAAGATTCAAGTTATCTTTGGTCTTTTGGTCTATATCTTATTCACCATTTCATGTGAAACATGATGGTAAACATTTATTTGGGATAAGGTATCCTCATTCTCTTCCTTTATACATGATATGGGTTCAAATTGCATAGTATTTTCCCTTTGGGTGGATAGTAAAGTTTTTTATAATAATGATAAACAATTGGAAAGACTGTAATTGATGGATATGGGGAGTAATGAAATATTATTGAATCATTTTTATATATTGTTGATGAGTTTATGTTATGTTGTTACTTTGATAAAAATAATGGTTGTTGTTAACCATGTTTGGGATGTATATGGTATGATATGATGACCCATTCTATTTTTTTATGATCATACCCTTGATAAAAGGTTAATGATATGATATTGAAATAATATGAATATTTTCTATGTAATCTAGTTTATGTGATAATATCCATGCTAATTAATGTATTTATGTGGTGAAAACCCTTGAATAAATTGTGAAAGCCTAAATGAGTTGCTTTTTCGTGGTCGATTTGTTGTGTTTCTCTCATTATTGTGTGACACAATGTATTGGGGGTGGTGACTAACTAGGATTTGTGATGTGAGGGTTGATATGTGGTTATAATGTGTGGTGGTTACGGGACATTGAAGTTGTGGTTCATTTTCATTGAGATGTGTGATGGATGAGAAATGTTTCAATTATATTAATATGGTTTGGTTGGTGTGGAATGATGATAACTTTGGATGTGGGATGGGTGGGTTTTTGTAATGTATTTGTATTGGTTTCCCAATTATCCTTGGGATAAATTTTGGATGAAAAATTGAAACAAAATAGGGTGAAAAATAAACCGTACATGATGGAAATTGATGTGTGGTAAATGGATTAAATAAACCAATAGTTAAATTAATGGGTAGATTAAATGATAAGAAAGTATATTATTAAATAAAATTCTATAAATACATTTTATATCTAGAATGTGGTGAAATGTTTTATGAAAATTGCAAATATTGTGTGGCTTGTGTGGTGGTTGTGTAATGTGTTTCATATAGTAGGGTTAGTGGTTGAAATGGTTGATGTGTAGTGAAGTGTTGGTAGTGAAGTGCCCTTGTAAAATTTCAATTGACCCAATGATTTTGTATTAAACATATATATATATATATAATATATTTTATGTTTTGTATTTACACAAGCAACCAGAGTTGGATAACCTTACTTATTCTCATAGGTTATGGTTTCTGGGTACTTTCACTAACATCTAGGATGGTGGTGATACGGATGACTAGCTACCCCGTCTAGAAATCTCTTATATTAGAAGTAATGGACCTGGTGTAGTAAATAGAGATTTGGTGTGATAGAGTAGGTTTATTCTATATATATTAGTCGATGATTCAATGATGTGATATGATATCGTGGGTTTCTTTGGTTGATATGTGATTACATATAATGTGTGTCATGGTTATACTTTTTAGGAATAGTGCACATGTTTTATGTAATTTACATTTATGATACTCTACTTCTCCAGCTATATAATGATATGTGCAGTGGAAAATTGAGTATCTTCAGTGAAGATTTGTTTTGATTCACTAAATGACTATAGGAGAGATGATATGTTGTGATTCTTGATGCTAGAACCATGTTGTAGACATTATAAGGGTGGGGTGGGTAGATATATATCTCAATCCACAGGAGATACAGAAGGTATTGAATGTGATATGTTTGGAAGGTATTGTGCTATAGGACATTTGATGACGGAGTTTGAGAGAGGAAAATTATTGGGTATGTGGTAGTGGGTAACCTTTCGTTTTTTATCTTGATGCTATATTAATATATAGGATTTATGATTTTTTGTGTTATTCATTATGAGGCTTAATTTTTTTAATTGACCTATATAGGTTCTTTATTGTTATTTTGTTTTGTCACTAGTGCATTAGTATGATATTTTCAAATGTGTACTTGAGACCTTTTTTATGATCCAACTGAGTATTCTTGTATTCTCACCTTGTGTATATAATCTATATTTTAGGTTACTAGGAGGAATTTGGGGACTGTTCTAGGAATTTATGTTATTGGTTAGACTTTCTGTTGATTCTCTACTATATGAATTGACTTTTTTGTATTTCACATTAGAGGATAATATATGTACTAGTTTACTCTATATATGAATTTTTTGGATGGTTTTGGGTTTATAAATATATAATTTTATGGAGGGAGTTTTTCTGTATTTATCCTATCTCCAAATATTGTTTTATATTAGACGGAAATCCATCCTAAATGAAATATTTTTATACTCTCAGTGCTTTTTAGAATCCTGAGGCCTACTAGTGGTGGGACTTAGAGGACATTATATATCTTCCATTACTGCATAATCATTGGAGGGAGGGGGTTGTATCATAATGAGAGTTTCTAAATATTTATCCCATTCATTTTTTTCTATCCCCTTTTAACTAGGATGAAAAATAGTAATACACCCTGTGGTATCATTTTTAAAACTGGGAAAAATAAATTGGTGATAATGATCAATATAAATTTTATTGAATCCTGGATACATCACCCACTATGTAATATGATATTTTTTCTTCACATTTAGAACATATTAATTGAACCAAAAACAACTTACGTGGACATGTCAATGATGTTATAGATCACTGAACAAATCATCAAGTATTTTCACACTATTGAATCACACATGAGTAATCCTATAATATGGGTAAAATATCTTTATGTCCTTTACCATCTTAATAGAATAAAATGTGACGTCGCTATGATAAAGATGCATACCAATATTTTCATCAAATATACCCATGTCATGCTTTTACACAAGTGATTACCAATATTCAATACTGCCTTTCACACATCATCGTGTGATGGAGAACCCACTAACTGAGAGTGTGTTTAATAAGATCACCCATGGTTTGATCATATTAGATGTACACATCAAAAAAATAAGGGTATTATAATGAAAACCATTTCCTAATATTAAATTATTTGAATTAATATATATATTTTATTCTTACGTATCACATGAATAATAAAATTATTATTCTATATAGATTATTCTACATCACTTATAGTGTTGAAGATTAATTTCAAATTATATTTCATTGATAGGTTAATTAATTTCCTTAGAATGTTTCTATCAACAACCATAAGATTCTACCCAATGATCCTATATGTGAATAAATCTATGATTGTCTAAATAAGCATCAGAATAAACCATAAACCCCTCAATAAGTAAATGATAAATAAGAAAATGGGTTTTTAATAGTATTTTATTAGGATCTTGAAACTATTAATCGCATTTATCTAACTATATTAATTTCAACTTTTTCATAGTTATAGTAGTTATAGGGGTCAAAATTATAAAATTTTAAAAAATAAAATTCTGATAGTACATGAATGACCATAGAAAACATAAAAGCTTGAATACATTCTTTAGGAATTTATAAGATGTTATTAATCCATATTTATAGAAATCATAAAACAACATTTTATGTAGGACATGACCAAGGAAATAAAACTCATAATTCTAAAAGGAATATTTAACAAATTTAGTATATTTCTGATGTTTGATTATGATATCCCAACTGATATGAAGATACCAACCTTAATAAAAATTTGATAGTGAGTATACAATGAAAATTTCTAAAAATATAAGGATAAAGTTGTATTTATATGGCTGAAAATACTATTCATTAAATCAATAAACATTGAATTAGAATTCATTTGGCCCAAAATAATGACCATATTTTTGTAAAAAGAATTATTTTTTCAAGAATACATCATAGGAATATCTTATAGTCTAACTAAAAGATAATGGTATCAAAAATTTAGGCTATTTTTTGAAAACCACCTTCAACCCTTCAACTAATCGAATGGATTATAATTTCATGGAAAATGGTGTTTATTATTAATCATGACATGTATGAAGTTTTTTTTCCACACATAGTTACATAATTCTATATGTTTTCTTAGTAAGAAGTACCATAGCACCCTATGGGGACATTCTTTTTTTGATAAACCATTCATCATTGATAACCTCTAAATGGGACTTCCATTCTTCTAATTATTTTACAAACTATGAAAAGGATGAATAGAATCTTGTTCTATTATAGGAAAATAATAAATAGGGATAACCTTTATAACCATTTATGATAATGGATGGTGGTCAAAGTGTAAAAATTGGGTTCCCATAGATTCGTAAAGAATCATTTCAATATTTCTTTAATTAGATTACTCAAATTTAATAAAATATATATAATTATAAAATAGATGTAAAAGAGGGAGTGTATTACATTACTAGAATTAGTCCTTTATGGAAAATCATTGACACCTTCAGCTTCACCTGACAGAGTGTATTTGGTTAAAATTTCATGCATAAGAACCCTTAAAACCATTCAGAAATTCCGAATTGGTCATTATTCACCATTACAAAAATTTCTAGGAATTTGAATGTTACCTCATTAGTATAAACGTTCCTAGAAAAACCCAATGATTCTTGGATTTATTAATGGGTTTAATGAAGTAATAGTGGCATTTAACACGTTCCACTACATCATGGGAGGATTATTGAAATGAAAATGTAATATGATGGTGAAATTGATTATATATCACGATTTTAGAGTCTATATTATCCATTATTGGGGATCCTAATAGTTACATTATAGAAGTGAGAAATAACCTCAATGACACTTGGGTCAAATTGAGGTCACTCTGGTAGAGCGTGTTCATCTTCCAGTTCATGATTAGTAGGAGGTGGTTATCTTAGTAGAATCCTATAAAATAATATAAAGACCGCTATCAATAGTTTTTTCCAAAAACAATCGCTACATGGCCTTAAATACACTATATGTGTTAGGTGTGAGCTTACGTTCTATCTCCAATAATCAAACTTTCTAAAACACTTTTTGTTACAGAATACATTAAAACCCATTTAAAAACATGTTCACATGCTCAAATTTTCATGGAATGTCTTATAAAATCATAAAGTATGTATAAAATAAATAATCTATATTCTAATAAAATTAAAAGAAACTATCAACATGTGGAATAAGTTTTCAAACAATATTATCTTACTCGTTAATAATGAATATAATAAAAAAAATATTTTTATATTGTTAAACTTATATTTAGTTTGAATTATAAATCATATTAACTATAATATGAAAAAAAAAATATAATAAAAGACACCTAATTTTATGATATCATACTCACACCTGCTTATTGGAACATAATAGAAGGTATAAGATTCAATGATTGTGGACTGTCTGAAGGAAAAAATTTCATGGAAAAGGAAACATGAATTACTCAAAGTGACTCAATATTACACATTGATTTTATTGGAAGGAAATTTTCTAGGATATTACTTAGTTATACTTGTTTTATTATTCTATACACTATCATTTCCAAAACCATAGAACCCTTATTGTTCTATTATACAACTATGTAGTATCAAAGACCAAAACACATGTATGAAACTCAATCTATGATGTCACAACACCTCAAACACACCTCCTATTTTCCATAGTTTGGATTATAATTTGAGGTTAATTTCATATGAATATATGTGATGATTTTATTCTTTTCTACAATGTAACAATTCATCCAAGGTATATGATGAATAATGTCATAGATAATATGCATTAAAAATTCAAAATTTATAGTAGGTGGAATATTAGATGAAACATAATATGTGATGGGATATATTAATTAATTCTTATAGACAACATGTCTTGAAATATGAAAATTAGATACTTTCTATGTAATTCAGAGAATAGAACTCAATATACCCAATGTTAACAAGGAAAAACATGGCTCTTGGAACTAATATTGTGCTCCCTAGAATTAATTGTCTTTATAATGTTCTGTAGACAACCAATGTTCCATCTATCATATCACCTATTAAGAATAAAAAATAAATAAATCCATCCTCCCATCTCACATAAAATCAATATCTAGTCTCAAACCCTTTTTATTATGATTATCATGAATAAAAGTGTCTATATATGTCTTCATCAGGGCATATACCAAGTATGTGTATGAAAACTCATAAGACCGTCACCACCCACCCCTAATAACCATTTAAAAGTATGAGTTTATTATAGTAATAGTTAAAAGACATATTTATAAAATAGTAAAAGAATAAATAATAAAAATTAATATATGATTTTTTTATTCAAATTGAATATTACTCCCTAATATGGTAGGGCCTATACATAAATTCCTCTATTGATCCATGTATTAGAATAGTTGATGATAAACCGAGACACTGAATATAAGATTAAACACATCTACCTATAAATATTTCACCTATATAGTTATATCCATAGAAACACATCATTGTACATATGTATTGAAGTCACGGTCATTGTGAATTTTCATGGAGGTAAATATTTAGTCTTGGCTAGTCATGGACATGTGTTATCCCATCCCATGGAATATGTGAAAATGAATAATGGGGCTACAAATTATTATCCCATCCAAAATCATCGACTAGTATGACATGTTATGTCTTATCTCCCCCTAGTCATGTAACCTATAAAATTTCATGTGTTTATCACTCTTGTCATATAAAAAAATATTTTACCCTATTAGTAATTCTGATGTCTCTAATAATATAGACACAGATTAGCCTTGATATGTTTTGAATGTAAGGGATATAACCTTTTTTATTAATATCATCATGCATTAATGGTTAGAATCCAATTGTAATATGAAATAAATTCTAAAAGTTTTCATCATTTTAAATTAAAATTATATACATACATAAAGAAACAGAGTGGATAGTAAATTCATAGGAATGTCTAGAATGATAAAAAAAATAGTGTTAAACTATTAGAAGGATTAAATATATATTTATCTATATAATATTTATGAAAAATACGTTTTTACATTAAAACCATGGTTTTTAATTGGTTCACACAAACCCATAACATATCTATGATAACATCAAATGTGTAATAAATGATGAAGGGGCATTCATACCAATTATGGTGTAGATTATCCATTGTGATCTTATAAAACATTAAGATAAGTAATAAATTAGTCTCAGAATTTAAATAATACATCCCAAAAATAATCATACTACCCATAAACCTAAAGGTTTTGTTTCATAAAAAATATAAACATATAAAATAATATTTTTCGTGTCAGGAACATTTTCCAAACCAAATTTCCACACTTATAATTATATTCAAACATAATCATCATCAAATCCTGGGGATGGGAAAACAGAAGAAGTTTTCAGTTTAAATTCACAATAAGGTAAAAAATAAAATATCTTCTTACTAGATCATAAAAAATGATTAATATTCAATAAGGAAAAAAATTAATTTAGGTGAACATAAATATAAAAGTGTCAAAAATAGTTAGAAAATACAACCATATAATCTTAAATTCTAACACATTTACAATGGCATGAATAAATAGAAATTGCATAACATAACATGGGTCTTATAATATAGTAATGGAAATGTAAAAATAAATATATAATATGATTTATTATATTTGTAACCCACCTATTAGCTAACTCATTCTCACATAAAATTATGAGTAGTTCTAGATTCCACTAGACTCATCCTTTGTGAACCCTTCTACCTGCTAACCCTTTTACATAACCTTTATATCTCTATAGATATAATACATTACTCAATGTATTAAGGGAAAATTTAGATCCCATATACCTAGTAATATAAATATTTTGTTTTCACATGATGGAAATCACTATAACATAAATTAAATTAGAGAAAAAAATTTGGTTTGATAACATTTCAAAATCAGTATATAATGAACCCATAATTTAAAATGGGTTTTAGGGAACATCCATATAATATCATGAATTAAATATAATGATAAAAAACATGATAAAAATATAATCTATTAGAAATGAATAATATATTTTGAAACTTGAAACCTAACTCTATTAGATATAGACCATTTAAGGATAATGGGAACTTAAAATATAAATAGATCATTTTGAAAACTATTTGAAATCATCATTGTAAAACATATAGTAATGAGTCCATTTTTAAAAAGTATCCTTATTTTTAGTCAAAAAATTAAATAAAAATCCATCATGAAAATATTTTTTTTAAATATTTATTGTTCCATATATGAAAAAGTTTAACATCATTTAAAATAAAAATTCTAGGATACAATAGATAAATAATAAATATTATAACTAAATTAATTGGATTTGAGTTACCAAGTGACATAAACTAACCCTTTATTTACATGGAAATTATGAAATTTATTCACTCATAGATATAAACATATAAATAACTAATTTCATAAAATTAATCATACACATTTCCATTTACACTTTTCATTAGTAAGAATTTTGCTCATGTATTAGATTTTTATAGTCTATTTTCTAAATCATGTGTCAAAATATTTTACAACTTTTTCATGATTTATAATTTTTACATTTTTACACCTATTTCAATTAAAATTAAAATAATTTAGAATACTATAATTTTTTAATAGTATTTATATTTAAAGAACTTATATAATTCAAAAGGTGTTTTAGTTACACTGTGTGAAAAAAAGAATTAATTTCGTCCTATTAATGTGATTTAATAAAAAAATGTTACATTAAAAATAACTTAAATACATAATATAATTTTTCTATAACCATATAAATATAAATAACTTCATATTATTTTATAGTAATATTACTATTTTTTCCCCATATTTATCCAAGATATAATCTTTTTTTCATCGGTCATGTAAGTGGTTAAACCAACACAAAATTCAAGTTACATTAACTCTATTTGTGACTGTGCTTAAGGTGGTACTTATTTTGATATAATAAAATTAAAATAAGAGAATAAATATGTCATTATTGATTTTTTATATTGGTGAACCATATTTTAATATTTTTTGAGAAATAATTAAAAACTAGAAATAAAATAAAAAACATTCTCCATGGAGGTCGTAGTTTGCACACATAAACAATTGAAATTCGATAATCATTTAATGTAGATGGAAATGAATAAATAAGGGTTAATTAATTAATATAAAATCACCCCCGTATTCTAATTATATATAATTAATTTTATTATTATTATGATGATGTATGTGAATGAGTGTGATTAAGATGAAAATTTTAAAATGGGGGATAATACTTACGTTGGATACAAGATCTACCATTGGATGTTAACATGAAATTGATGGGATTATGATAAATATGAGTGAACATGGGTCTATGTTCATGGTATAGGGTTATAGGGATTTTAAAATGTAATTTTATTAGGTGGGTTTCAAGATACATATGAGACTTGATGTGCTGTAAGAGTTAAATTTATATAATTGAAGAAAATTTTAGTTTGGAAAATATACACTGAATTTCAATAAATTAATTTAACCATTAAATGGTAAAGGTATTTAAAATAGGAAAAATTAGGAAATGGGGTGGGTATTCGTCAATAAAAATAGCAAATAACCTTTTGGAAACATGTTTTCAATTGGTTTTGACCTTTCCCATTTGTAAAATAATTATTATCATTTTTTTCTTTTTATCGATGTTCCTAATTGTTATCATTAGTAATTAATTTTGATTATCAAGAATATAATTTCCATTATGACCTATTTTTTAGTTCGTAATTTATAATTTTTAAAAAATATTTTAAATTAAAAATTTTATAGAAATGAATTGTTAATTTTAAAACACATAAACATGTAATTTTTTAAAATTGTGTCATTATGCTATTAAATTTATATATGATAAATGTTTCATTGTTATGGATTTTAGAGATTTACTTTAATTTATTATTAATTCAATAAAATTTATGTGGCTTAAAATGGAAAACCAATTGAGTCTATCCATGGAAAAAAACTAATTTATTAGAAGACGAAAAAAATTCTTTTTTTATTCTAATGAATCATTTTACTCCAGTTCTAAAATTTTCTAGCATAAAATTTTTATGTATAAATTCTTTCAGAAAATGGAAAATAATATTACTTAATTTAATATTTCATATTATTAATGTTTTTTATATATTTATGTTTATTCATATAGAGTGATTATATCATTGAGATTATAGTGTTCCTCGTAAATCTCAAATTTTTTAGTAACAATAATCCATTTTAGAAAATACACAAAAATTACTAATAAATAAATTTTGATATTCTGAATTAAAAAAGTATTTTATTTAATCACAAATATAAAATTTTATAATTTATTAGTAAATAAATAAAAAAAATATAAAAAGAACAACATTTATTTAAAATATCCTTTTTGAACAATTATATATATACTATATATAATCTATGTTTTAGACCCTAAGTTGTATGAATTATTTTTTAAAAAATAAATTAAATTATTTTATGAATTGATTATAATTCTACACCGTGTTAATTTTATGGATCATGAAAACTGATATTAGCTTATAGAACATGCTATATTGAGTCCTTTCAATTGCATGTGTTACACATAAGACATGGTGTTTCCAATATATCAAATACCATTAATAATATTATTAAAATATTAAAATATTTATTTTTAAGCCATTTAGATGGTGTCTATGGAAATATGTTTTATTAATCTTTTTAAAATTAATTTTTTTGTAATCATTTTAATATAAATGTATGTATGAACTATTTGATAATAATGAAATTCATTTTTCAAAAAAAAATATATTTATACGAAAAAAAAAATTTAATCTCAATAATTTAAAAACCCACTTGTTATCAATTAATTTAAAGAAATTTATATATTATATATTGAATATAATATTTACTAGTCTACTTATGTGTTATCTTGACAAAAGAGATGATTAATTCCGATTTTATGCAAAAATTATATATATTTTTAATAGACTGTTTTACCGCCTTTTAATGGGGAACTTTTTTAAAAGTACATTTTGATACTTTTATTAGTTTTATTGGAAGAAATTAAATTCATTTTTGAAAAAATAAAGTAAAAAATATATTCAGATGAATTTTTATTATTTTTCTCAATGGAATCATTTTTTATAAATAGTGAAAACCACTGAATTTACATTAAAATCACCTTTTTGATTGAATTATTTATGTAACACCCCAAGATTTTGTAATAAGTTAATTTTTTTAAAGTAATTCAATATATTGTGTTACATGAAACACTAAATTTGAGTGCCCCAAGACATTCCAAACTAGCCGTTCATAAATAGTTATGAATAGTATTAACTGTATCTTGAATTTTATATACTCCATATAATATTAACATCCATATTATGTGTTTCCTAGACATAATATAAAAATAGATTCAATTTTTTAGATAAAAAAATATTTTTCATAAAATGAAATTTTACCACCTTTTAATGGAAAACCCTTTTTAAATCCAATATTTGAAGCTTTTATATATTCATTTTGATAAAAAAAATTCTTTTTTAGAAGAGGGACATATAAATTTAGTCTGGATAAATTGTCAGTGCTTCTTTTATAAAGTTCATATTTTGATGAATAGTGAAAATACTATATTTTAATTTAAAACAACCATTTTTAATGTATTTTTTTGGAAGTAATCAAGTTTTTTTGACTTTCACAAAAACCAAATACTAAATAGTGATTAAATTGACATAAATGAGTATTTAAAACTAATACTATATTATTAAATGATATAATATTCTTAAAAATTTAAGGTTTTTCAAAAGGAATTATATAATTATATATATGTCATTAATTATAAACTTGGATTTATCATAGCATTTAATAGTAAGTTTATTAACCACGTAATCTGAAAATACAAGATGACATTGTACAAGTTAAATTATTTTACTGAGAGTTAAATTTAAATGATAAGGTTAATATGGTGACCTAAACATTTCTAAAACCTATTGGTTAAGAGGCTTTAGACCCATCCCCACCTTAGACTCTAAATAAATCATTTTGGATACATTATAAATAGAAAATGATTTTATAATAATTTAATATTTCAAACTTTTCCAATAGTGACCCTTACCTCTCTTATAAAAGGTCACTTCCCCTTATCTTAATTTCACACCTCCAAGTCTATTTGGATTGTCCAATACCTATTCAAATATCTTCCCAACAAACCGCACTTGAACCTAGAGGCCTTTCTTTGATCATAAATCCCACTTAAAGATCCTTTTTGATCAAATCAAAAGGAAGCACCTAAAGAAGAGGTAATAATTTCATCACCTCTTTCAAAGTTATTTTCATCTTCTTCCTCCTCTTTCATGGTTTTTTCCATACAAAAAAATAACTTCAGTATCATATACATACATTTATGTTATTATAAATATGGTACAAACATATTCATTATTCTATCCCTCCTATGGATGACCGAGTCACCATACGTGTGCACGTATGCCTTAACGTCTCCACGTCATGGTGTAGTTTGTTATTCAACACTTAATTATTTGGATATGTATAATAAGGATTATAACTGATTTAAATAATAAATATAAGATGCTAATTATTATTTAAATACAATATATCATCCAATTACATATGATTTCACCAATAATATAATGATATTTTCACTCGTGTGTACGTACGGCTTACCGTATCCACGACATGATGAGATTTTATTCCCCATCGTAACCATTGAAGAATAATTTTAATTTGATGATTAAAATTAATTTTTAAGAAATTAATATCATTATGTATATGAATCAAATAAAACCTATCCATAACAAACATGTCTTACGTAACAAAATATATAAAAGAAAATGGATCAGTTAACACCTAAAACAATGATACAACTGAAATATCATTAACAAAGCAATATTAAGAGATCATATATGATAGAATATTTATATATATGGTTATTTTATAAATTAATAACAAATATTTTACCATTATATAGCAGTTTAACATACCCTCTACTATGGAAAAGTACAAATTAAGGGGTTGTCATCTCACTTTTTATTCTTGTGAGATTCACGCTATATTTTCCACTATTTCCTTTTGTGTGGTGTATGTACTGCCTATTATTGTATTATGTGTGTAAAATAATTTAATTTATAGTTACTTACATCTTTATTTTATAATACTTCTCTCATGGGTTGTATTTTTCGTGTTTTATCAAATTGGTAAGGTAATTTCTAATTTCATTTTCAACTCATTGTGTAATACGTATACTTCATTAATTGTTTTACTCCAAGATTATGCATGGAATCACTATTTATTTATTTATTTAGTGATTTTCACTCCCATTTTTTGGATATACTTTTGATATACATAATCACCCCATTGATATATTCTCAATTCATTGATATGAACTTGGTAAGGGTAATATTATCTCAATTTCTATTCATTGTGTTAAACAACAATTTCATTTGTTTTTTAACAAGAAAATCTTTGAATGTCATGTTATTGATTTATACTGAATACCAAATCATATTGATTGTATTTTTATTTTTCACACATAATTATCATTCATCTAAGGTTATCGTCTTTATAAGGGGTTTCATCTCAATTTTCATTCCATTGAGACTTGTTTTTTGTGATGCGACAATTCACTATTATAACGTGTATATAGTCTTCTTTGATATATTATATCATGAATCCCTTTATTCTCATTATATTATAATGTTCTTATTAATTTTATTCTTCAATTATTTGTATTCAAGATTCGTTCATTTGGTTATGAACTTTTTAACTAAAATATATTTTTAAATTTTTTAAAGATATATTCTTCAAATTATTTTACATTAATGTTCATATTTTAAAAATGGTTTTAAGGATTTTTTTATATGCACATGATTATTTTAAAATACAAATTATTTTTAAAAGATTCCAACTTTTATAGGACACTTTGATTCAAAAATCTATTTTTAACAGCTTATTGATAAATAGTGATACTTTTAAATGTTTTCAAGAAAAAGGGTATATTTCTCTCAAATATTTTTACTATTTATTTTCATATATGTCAATATAATTAATTATTCTTGATTGATGTGAATTTAATAAAATAAAATATTCCATATTGTGTTGAATGGTTTATGTTTGACTCTAGATATTCTATTTTTATACCATTCATTGTTTGTGGTTAAAATATTAACATTTCATATACTAGTTTTAATATGAATTTTTAGATTATGATTTACCCTTTTCATATGAGAAATGCATTGGATATAGTTAGTAATAGGTGGAGCTCGCTATAGATCCTTGATTAATCGGTAGGTCTCATTATACAAACTTGTTTCTTGGCACAAGTCCTTGACAAAATCTTAATTGTATTCTTTGAACGAGGCCTTGACTATGTAGTTATGATGTCCAGAATTATGCGTTCCATCATTATGAAATTAGCTATTGATATTAAATTTGATTATTCAACTATTAAAATATCCATGTGAATAAGTAAATGGAATTATTTTATTTATCTTTTCCACATTATGCAGAACATTTTTTTTAAAGTCTTGGGTTTTAGTCTTATACATTTCCTTAAATGTTTATGCTTATTTATGATACTTTTTGCTATATTTTTATCCCTACTTAACATTTATGTTCA
Source organism: Viscum album (assembly GCA_963277665.1). Classification (NCBI taxonomy): domain Eukaryota; kingdom Viridiplantae; phylum Streptophyta; class Magnoliopsida; order Santalales; family Viscaceae; genus Viscum; species Viscum album. Next base: position 348,831,900 of record OY728141.1, read on the forward strand.
ACCCTTTATTATGATTTATTTTTCCCAGGATGCGAGTAAGTTTATTATGATTAACTTTTAGGTATAGTCCAAAGGATATGAGTGTGTTCAAAGGGGACAAAATGTTGTTTTTCTTTATTTCATGTTGTAATGTAAGACTTATGTATGTATCTAGTACTTCCAAGGATACTAAACTAATCGGCCTTTCGAGACTTGTTCTCTTGTTATCAAGACAATGTTATGTAATAATGCACCGAATCTGAGTAACTAGTTTTGAGGCGTTACACTTGGTATCAGAGAAAGTTTAGTACAAACGTTGGAAACTATATTTATAAAATAAATTATTTTAAAAAACTACACTAAGATAGACATTGAAGATTAGTATAGAATAACATCAAAAAAATTGATAATGTAAATATAATGTGGGTTTTTCAGGCAATAAATCCCTATCTAGATATTAGTAGGTAGAGGTGGCTCTGGCGTATATTTAATTAGGGGTAAAACCTGAAAACACCACTTTGAGCTAGACATAAACGAGAGTTGTTGCACGACAATAGGCATTCCTGCACTCTTGGTTACGACACTCCCGGGGATATGCATAGGATAATTCACTTATTCTTTACAAACTGACTTTATGTATTTTAATATAACATGAGAATAAAGATACATGGTTAATCATAAGGTGTTTTAGATTGAAAATATTGTGTCACGGTATTATCTAAATGATTTTATGACTATTGTTACTCAAACTATGATTTCTAGTTTTAGTCAATGGATGGATTCCACTGAAGTCATAGTAACATTTGAACAGGATGTACAAGGTTGGAAAGATGGTGGAAATGAGAAACTAAATGGAATGTTGATAGGTGTAAAATTTATTGTGTTCATGCCGAAGCAGGTTTCCCAAAATATGATCAACAACATATATATTAACCAACTCCCAAACTCAACAAAAAGTGAAACGTGGAGAATGATAGGAGATAAATTAGTGGAGATCGTAGGGAAAAGAATTCTCAATTTCAATCATGTAGGAAATGTGGAAGGAGACACCTAGAAATGTGTCCAAATGGAATAAAGGAATGATTTATGTGTGGGAAGAAAGGATATAAATTAAATAATATCTGAGGAAAAATAAAGGGTACTATGAAAGAAAATATAAATGATCCAAAAATCCATTTATAGACATTTTCCGTAAATGTAGGGGACTTGGGAATTACCCATGTCATTTCCCTATTCTATAGGATAACCACTAGGTCAAGGAAAAACCTATATGAACATATATAGATGGAAAAATATTTAGAAGTATTAATGCTCTTTTTTGATAAGATTACTTTGGATGACTTTTCTCTTGTATGTGTAACCCTGTTGTTTGTTCCTATTTGAGGAAGAATTATATTTTATTTTATGGAAATAGTTATAAATAACCATTTGGGTTTATAGGATCCTTGAGTTTGAGGAAATTATAGGATATTAATTTTTGGGATGAAAATGTGATGTATGAGATAACATTTGTGGTTATATTATGTTATGGTGATTTTGAGTAATTAATCTCATATTGGGAATGTTATAAAATATATTTTTTAAAAAATATACAACTCACAGACCATTTGATAACCCATCGTGTCAGACAAAGCTACCATATCGAACCCACAACCAAAGTGCGATTGGGATTTATTGCCTACCACTAGACTATGTGAAGTCCCAGGTTAGTGTGACTAATTATTTTAGTGAAATTATATTATTTATCAATAATAAGTTTATTTTGTATATTATGTTTTTATCAAATGGATATCCTTAGTATAAGAAAATGAATTGGTGATTAAGTGATAAATATTATTTTGGAAGACGTTTTCTCTATTAGGAAAACTATATGCCTAAGGAAAATACAATACTATGGGATTTCATTTGAGGGGTAATGGTGGTTTTTTATTTTGGAAGAATCTATGTTTTTATAGAGATTCAGGTTATTAATGGGAATGATTAACATATCATAGAGAATATGTGATTTAGTTAATTACACTTTAGTATGAGACTTTAAGAGTATTTAATGTTATTTTGAGACAAATGTTAAGATTTACTATGAAAGACTATGTGATTGAATTCTTCTGAGTATTGGGTTTCAATCTTAGTTTGGATTATATTGAAGAAATTTAAGTATAATGTTTTATTTAATAGTCAATATTGAACTTTGGGTATTTATTGTTTAATTTAGGAAATTATGATTAGTATTTATTTCTATAAATGATTATCCATTTTTGGGATCATCTGAACTTGTATTAACCATTTGGTTTTGGTTAATCCTTAAAGACAAGGTAAATATATAGTTCATCCTTTGTGGATTATATGATTCTCTAGAAGATGATTCTAGTGATTTAGGTGTTACCAAGTCATCTTGAATACTAATAATTTTTGGAAAATATGATTTAGTGGGATAAATTTAGTAAAGAATGAAACTCTACTTAAAATGTAAGTATATCTCTTTATGTTCTTTGTCAATCTCATAAATAAATTACGTAAATTTATGAAATGGAACATAAAAAAATGTTTTCTGTTTACTTTTCCTACTGGGAAACTAATGACCATTTAATCCATCAAAAGTTTGTGGTTTTCTTGTTGTTAACTTTCTTCGAATCAAGTTTTCTATCACTCCCTATCGAAACTTGACACATAGTTTATCTTCCATATCCATGTTTTCCTACATCTAATCCTAGTATGGGTTATCTCCAGTGACCTTTGTACTTATATTTCATTCTTTTAAAGTGATAGTTTTATTGACTCTTTTCTCTATGTGGGACTTTGAATGAAGTTCCCAAAACCTATTTTTAAATTACAAGGATGCAATTTCAATAATGGGGCAATAATGTAACACCCTAAGATTTTATAGTAAGTTATTTTTATTAAAGTAATTCCATAGCTTGTGCTACACGCAAAACCCAATTAGAGTGCACCATGACTTACCAACCTACCCGTTCAAATAACGGTTTTGAATTGTATTTTCTAAATTTTTATTTTTATATACTCTATATAATTTTAACATTAATATTACCTATTTCTTAGACATAATATGAGAATAAATTCAATTTTTGAGATAAATGAAGTATTTTTCAAAAAATGATATTTTTCCACATTTTAATGGAGAACCATTTTTTAATCCAATATTTTAAACTTTTATACATTCAATTTGACAAAATAAACCTTTTATTTAGAAGTGGGACATAAAAATTTTGTTTCGGCATATTTTCAGTGCTTTTTTGATAACATTTATATTTTGATGAATACTTAAAATAATAAATTTTAATTGAAAACAACCTTTTTAGTCAAAATAATTTAGTGTTAAATTATAAATTTGAATGGTTTTGAAGTATAATTATATTATAATTTTATCATTTAATCCAATTTCAGTCATTAGAAGTAATTTTACATTTAAATCAGACATAAAAACATATCAATATTTTAATATTTTTTATTTCTCAAAGACCAGCTTTCTAGTTTTAACAACAGGAAGATTTTTTTAAATTAATTAATTCAACTTCTATAATTTTATTTTGGTTCAATAGACATCATTTTTTAATTTGGAATATCAAAATAATCTTTGGGTGAATTGTTTTTCTTTTTTAGAAAACATTCAATTTATAATTAATAGTGAAAAAACATTGCGTTATTGATAAAAGAAAACGTTTTATTTAAATAATAATTTTAAATTTAGATTTACTTTAAAGTCAAAATAAATACCTATTACTTATATTAGTTCAATTTAATTCATTTAAGTGATTTTATAATAATATTATATATATATAATAATATTTAACTTTTTACCATCTTTTACCCAATTTCTAGGCACATTTACAAATTGGCATGCAACATTATTTTACCGCTTCTGTGAATTGAATTTCAAAAATCTATGTGATACAGTTTACATCGGTAAGTAAAATGTGGTTCAATAGGATGAAAATAATATTTGGTGAATAATAACTTTTGAATTTTATTTACCACCATTAAATGTAAATAGGGTAATTAAAGGTAAAAATTATATTATAATTACCTGAACACATGTCATATTTCTATTGGATAAGTGTTTTTCGACCAAAATCAACCTTAGAAATAAAATATAATCCTTTTGATCCACATGGATTAGATTATGTCATTTATTATTATTATTTTAAAGAAGAGTAAAAAGTGTTGAATTGAAAGTATAATAAGTAAACCATTTTTAAAATATAATAATAAATAAGATAAATCAGACTATAAATATTCATTAGAAATAATAAAATATTTCCTACATCATGGTATTTTATTTTTAATTTTTTTACATTAAATGATTAAATTTATTTATGACACAATGATGATGTAGTAATTACCTTATTAATGAAAAATTAAAATAATTGATATTATAAATAACAAAATAAATGTAAAATGAGGCTTTTTATGAATTATAATAATTTTATAGCTTACTATTACATGTTAAGGTTTATTTAAAATATTTGTTTCGAAGTAATCAAGTTTTTTTTGACATTCACCAAAACCAAATACTAAATAGTGTCAAAATTGACATAAATGAGTATTTAAAACATATACTATATTACTAAATGTTATAATATTACTAAAAATATAATGTTCATCCAAAGGACTTATATAATGATATATATGTTATTAATTAACCACATTGGGTTCTCTTGGAATTTTATAGTAATTTTATAAACCATTTAATATAAAAATATAAGAAGACATTGTAAAAGTTAAACTATTTAACTATGAGTTAAATCTAAAATATAAGGTTATTATGGTGTCCTAAACATGTCTAAAACCTATGTGATGAGATGATTTAGACCCATCCCCAACTTATAATCGAAATAAATTCTTTTAGAGACATTATAAAATGAAAATAATTTTTTAATATATTAATATTTCAATCTTTTCTTAAAGTAACCCTCATCTCTCTTGTAAAAGGGAACTTCCCCTTATCTTAATATCACACCTCCTAATCCATTTTCCTTGGCCAAAACCTAATCACATATCCTCCCAAATACTATCAATTGATCTTAGAGGCCTTAATTTGATAAGAAATTCAACCTAAGGAGCTCTTTTCATCAAATCAAAAGGAATCACTCGAAGAAGAGGTAATAATTTCATCACCCCATTCAAAGTTCTTTTCTTCTTCCACTTCCACTTTTATTTTTTTCCCTACCAAAATAATTAAATCAGTACATTAAATATAATTTTATGTTATTATAAATATGGTACAACCATATTAATTATTCTATCCATCCTATGAATGAAAAATTCATTATACATGCGTAGGTGTGGCTTATCATCTCCACGTCGTGGTGTAGTTTTTTATTCAACACTTCATTATTTGGATGGGTATAATAATGAGTATAACTATTGTAAATAAAAAATATAACATGATATTTATTTTTTATATATAATATACCATCAAATTAAATACGATTTTACCACTAATAGAATGATATTGTCGCTCGTGCATGCGCACGGCTTACCGTCTGCATGACGCGATGAGATTTCATTACCCATCATAACCATTTAAGAATAATTTGAATTTGATGATTAAACATAATGTTTAAGAAATTAATATAATTATGTATATCAATCAAATACATCCTATCCATAGCAAACATGACTTACATAACAAAACATATAAAGGAAAATGAATCTATTAACATCCAAAACAATGATACTTCTGAAATATCATTAACAAATCAATGTTAGAAGATCATATATAATATCTTATTTATGTATGTTGATATTCTATAATTTAATAATTATTATTTCACCATTATACATGAGGATAACATACCCTCTACTAAGGAAAAGTACAAGGTAAGGGGTTTTCATCTCACTTTTTATTCCCGTGAGATTCATTCTATATTTTCCACTATTTCCTTTTGTGTGGTGTATCTACTTCCCATGATTGTATTATTTGTGTAATATAATTTAATTTAAGGGTTTCTACATATTCATTATATGATCCTTCTTTCATGGGGTGAATTTTTCGTAAGTTATCAAATAGGTAATGGAATTTCTAATTTCAATTTCCACTCATTGTGTTTTACGTAAACGTCATTTATTATTTTACTCTAAGATTATGTCTGGAAAAAATATATATGTATTTATGTAGTAATTTTAAATCCCCTTTGGGTGGATATACTTTTTATACACATAATCACTCTATTGATAAATTCTCATGTCATTGATCATGAACTTGATAAGGGTAATCTTAACTCAATTTCCATTCATTAAGTTAAACATCCAAGTCATTGGTTTTGTTTAGAACAAGAATATGTGTGAATGTCCTATGATTGATTTAAAATAGACATCAAATCATATAGAGTGTATTTATATTTGTCACACATAATTATCCTTCATCTAAGGATATGGTCTTTATAAGGAATTTTGTCTCAATTTACATTCCATTGAGACTTCATTATTGTTATGCACCAATTCACTTTTATATGGTATATATATTTTCCTTTGACATGTTATATCATGAATCCCTTTATTATCATGATATTATAAAGGATTGATTAATTTTATTCCTGAATTATTTTTATTAAAGTGTCTTTCATTTGGTTAGGAACTTTTTAACTGAAATATTGTTAAATTTTGTTTAAATATTTATTCTTCTAAATATTTCTCATTAACTTTCATATTTTAAAAATGGTGTTAAGTGTTACTACCTATCCCCCAAGGCCCATGTCGTGACTACCCCAAGCCCACCTTCCATAGGCCAAGGGCTGTCGACTAGAACCAAAGCCATAAATCACAAAAACTAGGAAGGCGTTGCCTTTATAACCTGAAAACACACACAACGGAGTACAAGCTGGAAGAAAAACACTAAGTAAAAATGTATAACAAAGTGTTCTGAATGTAAAAAGGGGGCCTAAAATACAAGACCAAATATAATGTACAAAGAAATGGAAAGTAATACTAAAGAAAAGAAAAAAAAATTTGGGTCATCCTCTGAGGTTCCTACCTGAAGGGTAGGTACGGATCGCCTCCTCAGCACTCCAGGTCTGTTCGTCTCCTCCGTGTATCGTCATGTCGTATGGTCCACTTCCGGTTACTATCTGAACAAAGGGATCTCAGCCACAGTCAGCGCTATCTGTCATCTGCATCCAACACAATGAGGTGTGGGCATAGACCGTGCAGGGGTGAGTATAACGATACTTAGTAGGGAACTTGAGACCCTCAAGGTCACAAAAAATCCAACAAGGCTAAATCGCAAAGTATGAATTCAAAAAATAAACCCACTTAGGTATATTCTCATGCATATACCTAAGTTATCAAGTAATGTTTCTCAATCATGAGGAAAAAAAAATGTTACGAACTCATATCACATAGGTATACAATGTTTGTTGAGAGTTAGAGATGATTAGATGTAGCCACTAAATCATCTATTCTGTCAAAGCCACATATGATCCAAGAACAGAAATCAGAACTATCAAACCCACATAGTATCCAGGAACAGTATTTAGATCTATCAAACCTAGACAGGATCCATGAACTGTAGTCATAGCTGTCGAACCCAAATAAGATCCTGGAACATTAGTCAGAGCTGTCGAACCCACATAAGATTGAGAAATAGTAGTCAGAGTTGTCGAAGCCACAAAGGATATAGGAACAATAGTCAGAGCTGTCGAACCCACACAGGATCCAAGAACAGTAGTCAGAGATGTTGAACCCACATAGGATCCAGGAATAGTATTTAGAGCTGTCGAACACACACAAGATCTAGGAACAGTAGTCAGAGCTATCGAACCCACACAGGATCCATGAAATGTAGTCAGAGCGCAGCCAGTCACAAGGATTCCACAAAGGAACGCTTGATTCCAATAGGGTCCACTGCTCAATCAAAGTCTCGATACATCAACATACATGATTTCCCCAAAGAAATATCACAATGTTCCGCCTCATCATAGGGAAATCAATTCAATAGAGGATGCGTCAATCGGACACCCAGTCAGAGAGTTAATTGCCTTTTAGTCTGGGGGACCTGGAAGGATTCGTGCATAATCCAACCTATCCATATCGTAATTTTACCCCAAACTCTACTGGGGTATACTCAAAGGGACCTCCATGTTCTATGATTACCATCACCAATGAAGGTTTGTCAAACGGACGTCTGATGCCAAAGATATGGCCAAAGAATGTAAAGGTTCGGTAGTAGGCCTGGGTTTAGTCCAACCCGGTTTGGCCGACCTGACACGACTTAGTCTAGGCCGAACCGATTCATGTTGACCCGGCTTAACCCGTTGGGTCTGACCTGGCCAGTTGGGCAGGCCGGCCCATTGGTTTTGGCCCGACCCGCTAGCCCAGCCCAGCCGGCCGCAAGGGCGGTCCGGCCCGGGCTCGAGGCTAGTTTGGCCCAGAGCACCGCGAGGGAGTGGCCCAGTGCGGCTCGCCCTAGAGGGCACGGTTGGGGCTGTTTCGGCGAGGACACCGCATGGGGGGACGCGAGCCGACTTGGAAGAGTGGCACGACCAAGGCGCCAGTTCAACCAGGAGATGGTTGGGAGGCGTGCGGGCAGGCCGGGGGTAGGGCGGCAGGCGGCCAGGAGGTGTCCTAGTAGGTGGCTGAGAGGCGGCCGGGCAGCCTGGGAGGTGGCTAGGAGATGGCCGGGAGGTGGCTGGGCAGGACGGGTGGTGGTTAGGCAGGAAGGCGGGGGATCTGTCAGTGTCGTTTTGGCCGGTGGCAGTGCGGGACGCCTCGTGGTGGCGCGAGTCCTGGAGGCTGTGGGTAGCGAAACCTTTTTCTTTGCTGCCGTCGTCGCCTCATCGTTTCATCACCATACTGAAGGACTTCACAAAAGAGATCGACGGAGGGTGTCAGGCCATGTTAGTTTGGCCCGCACCCTCTACATTTTGTGTGATAGCAATCATTCCTTTAGAACTAACCACAACAATCCACCTGCAAAAAGAAAGCATCCCCATTATTCGTTTTGTAAGAAAGGAAGAATGTGGAACTAAAATGAAATTAACCCCCTACATTTTACTGTTGTTTGACGATGAAGTCACAGAATGAATTTGGTGTTGTCGTCGTTCAATGCGTCCACTACACACTTACAATTCTGAGCTCACATGAATGTTTTGGAAGATGTTCCATGTCAGTAGATATCTGGGGAAGAAGATCGAAAGAGATTATTGTCAGTGTTCTTCATTGTAAGAACACGTTCATCGTTCTTTGTTCATCATTCATTGTTTGCAAGAGCATTTCTCTCTTCTCCCAAGTTCCACCAAAAGACCAAGGCCAACCCAAAATAATAGATTGAGATTAACTATTATTTAGTTGTTGGAACAAAATTAAAATGGGTTAATTAATTAGGTTAGCTCAAATTAATTAATTCATGAGGTTGTCACAAAATTAATGTAGAATATTTGGAACCAAAAATGCTTGTGTGTTGGATCCATTAAGGTAGAGGGGTGGTGGCACCATTATGTGGGGAGCTCAAGAGGTTTCTCCCCACATAATGGAGAGTTCAAGAGGTTTTAACCTCGGGTGGTCCCCACCATAATAAACATGAATATGAGGTTAGGTTTCGCTGGGCCCCACCACCATAACCTCTCATGGGAGGTTAATGTGTGATGGTCCCCACCTCTAACATCCACATGGAGGCTTCAACCAACCAAAATAAAAATAAACATAAAACATTATTTTTATATAATTCATTCATTAAAAACACAAAAAATATATTTTATTTCCGACCAACTATCATCGAGGTGAAAGGCTTATTAAGCGAATATCGGTGATGCGATTTCAACGATGCTCTTGGATTTCAATTCTGAGCATTGTTTCAAAAGTTATAAAAAACACGCTCATACGTTTACTGAACATACCCAAAAAAAACTTCTGAAATTGATTCTGGGCACACTAGGCCTCATAATCATGCTCCATAAATTTTCGTGGACTCGTAAAATTTCCATTTAATTAAAAAAAATTCATGGAAATTATGGGTCTTTACATTCACCCCACCTCAGGGATATACGTCCCTGTAATCCACAACGCATCACTAAGGGAACATGTGGGGGTACTGAGCATGCATCTGAACCTCCCGCTCCCATGTGATCTCCTGGAGGTTCCCGTGCTGCCAGCGAACGTGCATCGGAGGTATCGACCATCCACGTAGGACCCACTCCTATTGATCCACAATCTCCACTAGAACCTCAGTGAAAGTCTCCCGATGGTCGACGTCCTTCTCTCCATGGTTGATGATGTGAGAAGGGTCGTGCACGTATCTCCTCAGTTGAGATATGTGGGAGACATTGTGCACTTGGTGTAACTGAGATGGAAGATTCACGTGGTAAGCCACCTCACCTACTGTGTTGAGGACCTGGATAATTATGATTAATCTTGGAGATAACTTGTCACCTCGTCCAAATATATGTAGACCACATCATGGTGAGACCCATAGAAAGACGTGGTCGCCATCCTAGAACTCCATAGGACTCCGTCTCCTGTAATTATTTTACTTCTTCCTGCTCTGTAAAGTCTTCAAATGCTCATGGATGATCTGCACCTTCTCTGTGGTAGCCTGTACTATCTCTGGTCCCACTAGTGTTGAATCCCCAGGGTTAGTACAGAACATGGGTGATCTGCAAGGTCACCCATATAACGCCTCAAATAATGACATCCCAATGGCGTAGTGATAGATGTTGTTGTATGAAAACTCCACCAAAGGTAATGGATCCTCCCAAATTCAACCAAAGTCGAAGACACAATCATGTAAAATGTCTTCGAGAGTCTGAATGGTCCGCTCAGTATGGCCATCCGTCTGAGGATGGAAGGCGGTGCTCAGAAGCAGCAGCGTCCCGAAAGACTCCTATAACCCCTTCCATAGCTGGGAAGTAAATTGTGTGTCACGATCAGCGACAATAGAATATGGTACTCTATGTATCTGCACAATCACCTGCAGATAGAGGCATCCCATTCTCTCTACTGAACCCTGCTCTCTAATCGGTAGGAAGAGGGCCAACTTGGTGAGTCGGTCGACGATCACACAAATCAAGCCATGACCCCTAGATGTACGTGGAAGTCCTATCACTAAGTCCATGGATATCCCATACCACTTCCACTCTGGGACTTATAAAGGTTGAACCAAGCCTGTTTGTACCCAGTGCTCTTCCTTCACTTGCTGACAAGTGAGGCACTGAGAGACAAACTCTGCAACTGCCTTTTTCATCCCCGGCCACCAGTGATGTCGCCAGAGATCCTATGAATCTTAACCACTCCTGGATGTTCCACTAGAGTGGATGTGTTGAACTCCCTCAACACATCCTCATGAAGTGACACTGGAACCATAGTACGTCCTAAAAGTGGATGATGTGCTCCCCACCTTAAGAAAATCCACAAGGTTCCAACCCTATTGATATCTCAGCATGTCGTGTCTCGTAGTCAGCATCCCCACGCTACACCTCCATGACTCGCTAAAGGAGTATGGGTGTGACTGTGAGAGACTGTAGGAATTCTTCTCCACCTCTATCCACAATGGATATCTGCAAAGAGGCTAGATGCTCTATCACTTCACCTAACAGTTGTATACTAGACCGCCTACTGAGTGCATCTATAACAACATTCCCATTTCCAAGAGTATAAACTATCTTGAAATCATAGTCGTGGGGGAACTCAAGCCAATTTCACTGCCTCAGGTTTAGGTCCTTATAAGAGAAGATATACCTGAGTCTCTTGTAATTAGAGTACACAATAAAGCGCTCCCCCATCAGATAGTGTCGCCACATCTCCAAAGAGAAGAGAACTGGTGCTAACTCTAGGTCCTTGGTAGTGTAGTTCTGGTCGTGTTGTCTCTTTTGTCAAGAACCATATGTGATCACTACTTGTTCCTGCATCCGGACACACCTGATTTCGGTCCCTGATGCGTCACAGTAGACTACGTACCCTACGCCTTCATCTGGATGCCTCAAGATGGCGGGCACTAGTCAGCCTTTGCCTCGGCTTCTGAAAGCCCTACTGGAATCTCTCCAACTACCTCATGAGTTTCCCCTTCTCTGTCAATGCTATAGTGGTGTTGCAACTCTAGAGAAGTGTGGAACGAATCTCCAGTAGTAACCATCCAATCACAGAAAACATCGTACCTCCATCACACTCCTGGGTGGCTCCCAAGATATTACAACCTAAATCTTCTCTTGATCCATTGTAACTCCATCCTCCAAGATGACATATCCCTAAAATTGAACCTCTTAGATACAAAACTGGCACTTCTAGAGCTTACCATAAAGTTGGTGATCAGGGAGTTTCTCTAGTACTACCTACAAATGGTAGGCATGCTCCTCCTCAGTAGTCGAGTAGATCATAATGTTTTTGTTAGGTCCACAAGGCTGAATACCCTGAGAGGGGGGGGGGTGGTGAATCTGGGTATGACAAATTTGAAATTAAATATTGTTCTAATCTTGTTTCGCTGTTAAGAAAAACACTCTTCCCTCTCTTACCTGTTGCACAATATAAACAGAAAGTAAAGCATGCTCAAGAAAAAAAATTTACTGGGTTCCTTGCTAAGGGCTACGTCCAAGGAGAATACGCCAACAGGTTGTCGGTCATACCAAATTCCACTACACATCAATAGGTGTGGATTACAAGGTTTGGGCACAGTCACTATATCCTAGGCTCACTTCCTTTACAATGATTAGGATCAACTCATTGCTTTCCCAAGGGTCACTCCCTGTTTCTCTCTCTCTAGCTCACTGTCGGTGGAGAGGATCACCTTATTTCTCTTCCTTTGCTCACTGCTCTGGAAGGAATCCACTCACAGTTTATAGACCTGTAGGTCTCTTCATTTTCATGAAGGAATGAATCTTCCCTTGTATGTAGATGCTCTGTTGAAGTCCAAATTTCACCCATATATGAATATCTCTAAGCTCCGAAGGTATCGGGAAATCTTCCAGCTTCCATGCGGCCTGAATTCACGGCCGGGAAATCAACCTTACTTGGCGCGCAAGCCTACCATGGTGAGCATGTCTACCTTGGCACGCAAGTATCGGCACGTAAGTCATAACTGGCACACAATTCCACCTCAGACACTTGTGTGACACAATATTTTCCAACTCCACACTTGCGTGACTCACTTCTTTACTCGCCTAAACCTCTTCAGGCACACAACACACACTTGGCGCGCAACATCCTACTCTGGCGCGCAAATCCCACATGGGTGACACACCACCACTTGAGTGACTTCCACAACTATGCGACGGGAGATCAAATTTCTATAAATGTTGAAATCCAGTGAAAAATGAGGAAAGGTGGTCCATTATTTATAGGAAATTTGACCACCATGTGTGACGACGCGCAAGTCAACCATCGGCATGCAAGTCTCGATGCGCAGGTATCTTCTCCTGCAAGTCACTTCCATGACCCACTTCCAAACTTGAACTAACAACTTTCCTTTTCCATATTTTGATCTTATGATTTTCAAAAACCATAGGCGCACAATTTCTCAAGCTTCCAATGCATCAGCGCTCAAGTCTCTTTCATGGCGTGCAAGTCACTTGCGTGACACCACCAATACTTGCGCGACACTTATCCCTTTGATATATTTTGATGATATGATCTTGGAAAACATATTGAGATAAATTTTCCAAGCCTTGAAGTACACGGTGCGTAAGTCCCTTTCCCAAAAACCACTTTTCTACATTTGTTGAGTTTCAGGCCCAAAAATTTGGAAAACACTGGAAAACGGTGCCACCTTGTATCTGTTATTTTTATGCCGACTCCAGATCATTCATTACTTTGTCGACATTCTTGAATGAATCATGGATCATTTACCACAGCTCTTGAACTCGACATTCCACCATGAAATCCCTTTTGTCAACAAAATTTTTATATCATGGTTTGCATTGTCAACAGTCACAACACAGATGTTCACTTTGTCAACAAACACAATCACCTCAAAAATAATTCAATGATTCCTTGAGGGATTTTTCCCAATATTTTTCGATGAAGACTACGTCAAATCCATTGAGGTATGGCTTGAAAATCTTGTTCATGAGTCCCATGAACTTTTCTGGAGCATTGGTTATGCCAAAAGGCATAACCAAGAACTCGTAGTGGTCGTACCGACATCTGATGGTCGTCTTCTGCACATCCTCTTCTCGAACTCTGAGCTGGTGATAGCCTAATCTGAGGTCTACCTTAGTGAACCAACATTCTCCCTTCCGCTGAACAAAGAGGTCGTCAATCTTTGGGAGTGGTTACTTGTTCTTCACGGTTACCAGGTTCAAGAGATGGTATTCGACACAAAGCCTCAAGATCCCATCTGCTTTCTTGGCGAATAGAATCGGTGCTGGCCAGGGAGAAACACTGGGCCGAATGAATCCCTTCCCCTGAAAGTCCTCTAGATATACCCACAACTCGCGATGCTCTGTGGGATCCAATTGATACACTGCTATAGATATCGGTGTCGTCCCGGGGTACAAGTCAATTTAGAAGTCCACCACTATGTGAGGAGGTAGACATGGGACATCATCAGGGAAAACATCCATGTACTAGTCCACCTCTACAGGATAAGTCAGACTCTCCAAATCAACTACTCCGAGGGTAAGGCTAGCCAACAGATTAGTGATCGGCTGTACCCTCCTTCAGGTAAGTCCATAATGTGTTGCAAAGGCTCCCTTATCACTGTTGAAGGTAAATATGGTCTCATCTGTGCGGACACAACACACTTTGTTCCTAATATAGTCTATCTGACCATAGACTGTAGATAATCAGTCCATACCCAAGATTATGTTGTAAGGCCTCGACGCCACTACTAGGAGATCCCAACCGAAGCTCTCACCTCCTATGGTAAGCTCACACTGTCGGCACCAGTGTGTAATCGTCTAATTTTCTCCCGTAGGAGTTTCTAGCCGTAAGGATCGAGCCAAAGGCGTCGTTGGAATCTCTTAGATAAAAATAAGAGTAGTGGAATTTAAAGAGTGAATGGCACTTGCGTCTATAATAATTGTAGCTATGGTGGAGTAGACATAGATCATCCATCGAATTATGTATGGAGCTCCATGATCATAATCCTTTACTGCCTGAAGATGAGCTCTCGCCTGTCCTCTTGCTCCGTGCGGTCGGGGTGGACTTCCCGGTGGTGGTGGTAGTAACACCTCAAAACATTTCCCACCACATGTTGCATGGCCAGCTTCTTTGCCAAATCTTCCTACTCCCTGTGGTCCACCTCGACCGAACCTCTTCCTCTGCTTGGGAGGTCTCTCAACTCTCTACTGATCATCTGAACAGCGGATTAGATAGTCACGAGCCATGTGACCCTGCTCTCTGCATGTGAAACAATACATGTTCCTCGTATGACTAGATCTGTCTTGTGTGTCTCGCACATCCGAACCTGTGTCCTGAGGACATCCACCGAATAGCCTGGTCCACTTGGACCTCTACGACATTTGTATTCTTCTTGCTGTAGAAGACTATGATATGTGAAGTCTGGTGGTGGGTCTCACTACTACTGACTGCTTAGCAAGGATACTCTCCACTAAGAAGGCTCGCTCTAACACCCATGTTTGCTTCAGGATGCTGAGGGAGATCATCAAAGCCCTGATCTGTCATCTGAGCCCCTGCACGAAGGATTGGTCCCTAAAGAATGGGTCTCGCACCATATCTATGGAGTAGTGTGAGTGGTCGGTGAACCTCGCTGATTACTATGCCACTGTCATACTACCCTACGATAGAAGATGTATCTCCTGAATCTGTACTTCATGTAGGGTGGCTGGGACAAACTTCTCCCGAAATAGGCTCTCAATTTCTTCATAGATAAGTGTCACGTCATCATGCACCTGGAGAATCAAGCTCACTATCTGGCGGTTTCTTCCTGAAGTAGACTCAAAGAAAGGATCACCATAAGTTCAGATAGTGTCCCTACTAGTCTGAATATTCTCACCACAGCCTGCAACCAATTCTTAGCCGCCTGCGGGCCCATCTCACCCAGGAACCTGGCTGGCCTCTAGCTCTAGATCTCATTAAATGTGCTCAGGTGGCATGCACTCTCTACTGCTGGGTTTGGTGGCATCAGTGGCCCAATGGAGAGTGGTATCGCTGGTTCCTCCGCTGTGATAGGGCCCTGCACTGAGGCCTCGTCGCTCAGTGGGTTGCCATCTCCTACAACTCTCGGAACCCTATATAGTTATCTCCATGGAGGCATCGTGAAAAGAAACAAGTGCGCCATGCTCAAAAATTTATACCTATTGAGCGAACTCAATTATTTAAATGAAAAATATTCAAAACACACACGTAATCAGTGTTTTCTCTCAAATAGTTTTACTATTTTTTCATCTATTTCAATATCCTTTATAATTCTTGATTGAGGTTGATTTAATATAATAGAATTTTCCATATTATGTTGTATGAGTTATTTTTTACTATGGAAGTGCTATTTTTAAACCATTCATGGTTTTTGGTTAAAATGTTGACATTTCTTATGCTAGTTTTAATATGAATGTTTATATTACGATTCAACCTTTTCATATGGGGAATGCATTGGACAACGTAAGTGAAGGGTTGATCCCTCTGTAGCTCCATGATGCACTGGTAGGTCTCAATAGACAAACAAGTGTCTTGACATAAGTCCTTGAAAAAAATCTTATTTGTAGTATTGGCATGTGGCCTTGACTATGTGGTTATGATGTGGAGGATTATGCATTCTATCATTATGAAATTATGTATTGATATTACATGTGATAATTAGACAAGTAGAATATCCATGTGAATGAGTAAATAATATTATTTGATTTATCTTTTCCATATTATGATGAATTTTATGTTTAAAAGGCCTTTGTTTTTATCTTCTACATTTCCTTAAATGTTAATGCTTATTTATGATATTTTCCAATATATTTTTATCCCTACTGAGCATCTGAGATCACCCCTTTCTTATGCTTTCTTTTTCTCAGGATGTGAAGAGGTATATTATGATTAACCTACAGGGATACGGAAAAGGATATGAGTGTGTTCAAAGGGAACATAATTTTTTTTCTTTATTTCATGATGTAATATCAGACTTATGTACATATCTAGTACTTCCAATTCTACTAAACTAATCAGACACGGGTGACTTGATCACTTGTGATAATGACAATGTTATGTAATAATGCACCGACTCTGGGTAACGACTGTCAGGGCATTACAATTTATATAGTTAAATAGTATTAATTTTTTTTTAAAATTTCATTTTGTTCAATTATAAATTTTTTATCCAATTTATATGATAATAATCAACATGAAATTGAAATTATGTAAAAAAACATTTCAAACATTTTAACATTTTAACTTAAAAACTCATTGTCTTGTCATATTAGTGTGATTAAATTTAAATTAATTTCTTCCAAATTTGTTAATTAAATTTATAAAAATTGATAAATATTTAAAATAAGACTAATTTTTAATTTTTAATAAGTCCACCATAATTTTTTTATCATAATGATTAGTGAAATCTGTTAAAATTAATCAAAGTTTTTAATAGGAAAATGAGTTCATTAAGAGGCTAAAAATTAATCTTAAGTGGAGATGACATATAAACATTTCCACCACACATTTAATGAAAATATATAGACCAAAACCCATAATTTATTGAATTTTTTTCATTATTTAGGTCGTTTAATATTTAAAACGTGGGTAAGCCTAACTATATTCTTAAAAACATAGAGTGTGTTCGCATCCTCACATATAAATGGCCACCACATGTCCTCCTCTTTTAACACCCAAATAACCAATTGGTTAATACAAACCCTAATTATAACACTTCTAAACTTCTATTATTTCACCTTAGAATCCTTACATTGGGAATAAATAAAACCAAGGAAGTCATTAGGTGCAAACTAAAAGGAGATACCCTAAGAAAAGGTAATGTTCATCAACAAAAATTTTTATTTTATTTATTCCTAAATAATATTATTTTTTTCAATGTCACGATTATATAATAACCTTTGTAAAATAAATATACTAAAAAAATTTCTGTTATTGGTAATACATACATCTTAATAAACTTCCATCAAATGGGGTATACAATCATCATTTTTGTGTACGGTGGACTACCGCCTCACAACCCAATGTCGTTCTTTCTTCCACTACAACCTTTTATGCTTGTGACTAGTTATATATTTATATTTTATATAATTATTTATTATTTTTATGATTTTATTATTATTTTTTAAATTTCATATCATGTATTCTTTTATTCTTCCAATTTTGAGGGAATATGATAATGTCGTTCATGTGTATGGTGAATTATCACCTCACGAGGTGGTGTGATTAGTTCACGCATTATGTTGAATGTATGAAGATTGATTTTAGTAAAAATATGTGATATATATGAAATAAAAAATGATTATTTAATTATAATATCTCTTATAATTTTCATTCTTCTAGTCTGACAAAAAAATATAAGTAATGTTCAAGCCTATTTTTGATTTACTGTCTCCATGAATGATGTATTTTATTTTCAACCTCTAAAGTTTATGAATAACTATAAAAAATATATTTTATATATTTTATTTACCTCATGATTATCATTATTAATATTATTAAATCATTATCTATTTAAAATGAACAAAAATGTATCCAATTAAATCTTATATGAAAAATGAATCAGTTATTACCTGAAAGATAACTTTAACATTGAGTTGTTAATAAATGGGTAATAAAAGGTCATAATAAAATCATATTTGATATGATATATATTAATATGGGGCTATAATAGTTATATAATAATATTATATTTATTAATAAGGTTTTTTGAATGGGTACATAGTAAATCATGAATTAAGATAAGGGGATTTCCAGTCTCACTTTTATTTCTGTGAGTCTTATGCCATATTCACCAATCGATTCTCTTACGTGGTGTATATAAATCCTTATGGAAAGTTATATCATGAATATATTTTATTTAATGATATTAAAAGTTTAAAATGAAGTTATTATTTCATATATCTCATGATTCAAATGTTACTCAAGTTTTAAGGTATTTTCGCCTCATTTATACTGTTTTTGAGAAACATTATATATTCACCACCCTTTTCTTATATCTGGTGTATTCAATGAACATGAATGTAATTTATGATTATTATATATAATTTTTTTATTTAATTATCAATTTGAGGATATTTATTTTATTAGGATATGTTTTCAATGTTACCAAAATAGTTAGGGAAATTTTTCTAAATTATCTTTCTTTGTGACACATGTTGTGTTATACACCTAAATTGTTTTCAGAGGTGTATATAATTTCCCTTTAAATTTATATTTTATTAAACTCATTATTTTAATTATATGTTATTTTTTAATGTAATTTTATTATTTCATGGGGATTATGATTCAATGTTTCCTTATTAGTAAGTGTTTATTTCTACAATCTCATCATTTATAAGGAATGTTTATGATTATTGTTTCATTGATAAAGATAATGGCCTATAACTCAATATATTTAATGAATTTTATTAAGCAATGTTAATTAATGATTTATTTTGGTAAATAGACTATTTTAACACTATTTTTTAATTAATATTATAAATAAAATGTTTTTGAGAAAATAAAACTTTATTTCTTAGTTTGGTCAGAAATATTTTCTCTCCAAAAGGCATGTTTTATAAATTTGGTTTAATTTTTTTTAATATTCATATATTATATTTTAAACATATTTTCCCCATTTTTTACCATCTAACAATTTTTTTTGAATGTATTCTTCTTTTCCTTTTCTAATCAAGGAAATTTTCAACACATTTTATTGCCCAAAATTAATTTTTGGCATATTGAGATTTATTCACCGTTATAACGATCGTTTCATTGAATCTTACTTTACATGATAATTAATCTATTTTTTTCAATTTTATTTTCAATATTCTATAAATTTTTTGTTTTAAAATAATAAAATTAAATGGTTTTCAAAAAAATTTATGTTTTTAAAAAATAATTTTCAAATATGAAAGGATATCTTCCTCAAGAGATGTTTAAAAAAAATTTAAATATTACTTTATATATTGAAGTGGTTTAAAAAAATAATTTTGAAAGTGTCTTATTTTTTAAAAAAAATCTCAATGATTTTTTATTTCCCTTAAGAAACTCTCCTTCTGATATTTCATAACCATCCTCTATATATGAATGATTCATTTGATATAGTTTATTTCTTAATAGGGATATGATCCAGGGACACCATTCTTATTCATTATTTTAATAGTTTTTTATGATGAAATTTTATTTATGAAACATGTTTCTCATTCTCTTGTTATAAAATAATGAAACCCACATTCTTTCATGGGTTATGTAATGATGAGATGATTAAGAAAAATTTCTCTTTTCAATATATTATGATATTATGAATTGTTTGTAAGACCTGTTTTATTTCATGGGTAATGATATGAAGAATGTTTGGGATAATGAGGAACATATATGTATGATTTATTTTTTATTGCTGGGACCTATATCTCCCTCCAATAAATTAGGTAATGATAGATGTATCATGAGAATATATGTCATACGTGAACCTGATTACTTGTTAATGATGATTTGTGTCAACCTGATTACATGTTGATAATGTTAGGTGTGAACCTGATTACATGTTCATAGTGATATCTTTGAACATTAGTATATGTTCACAATCTTTATCATGAACCTAATTATATGTTCATAGTGTTATGCATAGAAATATTTTTTTGGTCTGTAATTGATATGTGTGGACCGAATTTAATGTCTATATGTTTATGTAAAGGCCTTATTTCAGGTTTATAACAAAATGAGTAAACCATTTTTTATTTATATATGTTCTCAATGTTTAAATATGATGGGTATTCCACAAATCTATTTCATATAAAAATGTTTTTCTATCATGGATCATGATCTTTGATTTTCTAATGATTGTTGTATTTTGAATTTCTAATCTTTATATTGTGACTCATGATTATAATAATTTATTTTTTGGTTATGGGTTTTAAATTTTATGATTATGTTCTCATACACTTATGTCAATGTTATGATTACATATCACTTTTATTTACAATTAATGATCATCTAAGCACACCCTTTATTATTATACTATTCCCTAGGTTACAATGAATTATTTTAGGTAGGGTATGTCTATGATGATTACAAAATGAGAAGATATTTTTGGGAAACATTGAAGATCATTTACTATATTAAAATACTATGTTTCTTATTTTTAAATTAAGAAAAAAAAATGTTATATAGGGATTTATTTGTGTAATGTATTGAATATTCATCTAAAATGATTTAATATCCTTGTATGAGAATCCTAGGTATCGATACTAAGGCTAATGAATTTTAATTTTTTATAATATTATTATGATTTCAAATTTTATTCAAATATATTTTAGGTTTATTTATTTTCGTTGTTCCATGTAATACATGTTATCAAACATTTTGTACTTATTTTTTTAACAACATATAAAATATATTATTTTAACGTTCTAACCCTTGAAAATAATTTCATCCTCAAAATTTAATTACGAGGAGGAAAACAATGACATTAATTTTGTAACGCCCCAAGATTTCATAGTGTGTCATTTCTTAAAAATAATTCAATAACTTGCACTACACGCAACACCGAGTTCAAGCACACCATGACTTACCAAACAAGACGTTCAAAAGAGGTTATGAATAGTATTAACTAATTTTTAATCTTTATATAATCCCTATAATTTTAGAATCCATATTATGAGTTTCTTAGACATAATGTAAGAACAAATTCATTTTCAGTATTGCACTTTTACCAACTTTTAATAGTGTACCCATTTTAAATACAATATTTTAAACTTTTTCACTAAATTGGTACATCAAAAATTTAAAATGAAACATCCCAAGCTTCCACGGTACGCTTTCCTTTGAATAATACGGTAGCGTGTGTTGTACGCAACTTCGAGTTCTAACACACACTACAACCAATCAAACTAGCCGTCATGAATAGTAATACCTACTTTTTGAAATTATATATATTTTATATTTCAAAATTGACTTCATTTTTGGATTCGGAGTATCGAATTTAGCCTAAGGTGAAATTTTGGTACTTTTCGGATAACTTTAATATTTTGATGAATAGTGAAAATTACTAAATTTTAATTAAAAACAACTTTTTTAATCCAAATAATTAATAATGATAAATTATAAATTTGAGAGGTTTTAAAGTATATTTAGAATATATATTTACCATGTAATACAATGTGGGTCATTGAACATAATTTCACATTTAATCCAGACATAAACAACTGCCAATCTTTTGATAGTTATTATCTCTTAAAAACACGCTTTTTTGTTTTAACAACGGAAATTAATTTTAAATTAATTTCTGCCACTTTTGTGTTTTGAATTTGGAAAAATGTATTCCATATTTGGAATCAGGATGTTCAAATTGTGAAAATAGGCAACTTTTATTTTTAGACATTTTGGATAATTACTTTGGTAAATATTTTATTTACCATGGTTAAAGGGTAAATCCGGTAAACAAGGGTTAAAAAATAATATTATTATAATACTAAATTACCCTAAAACGTGTCTTAACCCTATTGGTTGATACATGGTCGACCATGGGAATCATTGGGTCGATTTTGGGACCCCATGGATCCACTTGTAAGTGATAATGACATTTTATTTTAATTAAGTTAAAATAAATACAAAAATGACACAAGCATATATCATTTAGAAAAACAATTGTTACATAGGGTTGTATATGTTGGATTTTAGACTATAAATATACATTAGAAAGATAAAAAATTTTCATACATAATTATATTTTATTTATAATTTTTAGACTTTAAATAATTTAATTTATTTATGACACAATGATGATGCAGTAATTACCATAATTGTGAAAAATTAAAATAATGGATATTATAAATTCCCAAATAAATATAATTTTAGACTTTTTAGGAATTAAACTAATTTTCTAGGTTAACATGAAATGTTGGTATTGATTCAATTAACCTTTTTAGAAGTAATCATTCTGTTATGATTTTTTAAAAAATCAATTATTGAATAGTGTCAAAATTGAGATAAAAGAGTTGTTAAAACAAATATTATATTATTAATTGATATTAAAGTCCTAAAAATCTAAGGTTCGGCCAAGAGACTTATATCATGATAGGTTCATCATTAATGGACAACTTGGGGGTCTCTTGGATGTATATGGTAAGCTTATTAACCATATAATATAAAATTACAAGGAGACATTGTAAAAGTGAAACTAATTAACTTAGAGTTAATACTTAAAGATAAGGTTAATATAATGACCCAGACCTGTATAAATTCTATTGGTTGAGTTGTTTTTGACCTATCACCACCTAAGCATTTAAATAATCTACTTTGTAGCCATTAGAAACCTAATATGAATTTATTATAAATTAATATTTCTAGCTTTTCCAAAGGTGCCCCTCACCCCTCTTATAAAAGGGCACTCCTCCTTCTCATTTCTTCACACCTTCAAAGCCTTTTGGTTCGGCCAAACTCTGACAAAATACTCTCCCAACTTCCCTCGCTACAACATAGAGGCCTTTTTTTGATCAGAAATCCATCCTATGGAGCCCTTTTGATCAAATTGAAAGGAAGAACCCGAAGAAGAGGTAATATTTTCACCACCCCTTTTCAAGTTCCTTTCTTCTTCCACTTCTTCTTTATTTGTTATTACCATTATAAAATAATAAATCTAGTATCTTATATATACTGTGATGTTATTATAAATATGGTACAACCATATTGATTATTCTATCCACCCTTTGAATAACATGTCACCATACGTGCGTACGTACGGCTTACCGTCTCCACGTCGTGGTGTAATTGTTATTCAATATATTATTATTTGGATGGGTATAATAATGATGTGTAACTCATGTAAATAATAAATATAAAATGTTAATGATTATGTATATATGATATACCATCCATTTATATATTATTTTAATATCAAAAGAATGATATTGTCGCTCGTGCGTACGTACGGAATACCGTCTCCACGAACGCGATGAGATTCATTCTCCATCGTATCCATTAAAGTATAATTATCATTTGATGATTTAAAAATGATGTTTAAGGACTTGATATCATTCTTGATATGAATAATATACAACCTATCCATAACAAACACGGCTTATGTAACAAAACATATAAAAGAAAATGAGAAAGTTAACACCCGAAACGACGATAATTCAAATATATTATTAACAAATCAATGTTAACAGATAATATATGATATCATATTAATATATATGATTCTTGTATAATTTAATAAAAATTATTTCACCATTATATAAGATTTTAACCTACCCCAACCAAGGAAAAGTACAAGGTAAGGGTTCTTTCGCAATCTCTTCATTATCCGAGGTTGTTTATACGTAATAATCTACTAGGATATCTTTATCATCCACATCCATGTTTCATAAAAATGAATTTCAAAACATTTTTACTATTTACTTGAATATTGGTTAAAGTCATTTATACCCTTTTTTGACTTTTTATAAGAGGTTTATAAGGGAATATTTCCGTCGTTTTCCAAACAAGGTGCTTTTTAACCTTTTTGACAGAATTAAGGCAACAATGTTTTTTTTAACTTATACGGTGGGTGCGGTTATTTTCTGCTGTTATAAAATCGTCGAAGCTTCCCTTACAAGATTATAAGAATATTTTCAAAGAAAATGTTTTATTTTATAAATATATGACTCCTAAATGATTTCAAAAATAGAAAGAGATATTTCTCTAAAAAGAGTTTTGATTTCATCTATGTCAACATCCTTCGATGGATTTTATGCTTATTTGTAGTTGATTTATTAAGATACAAAACTTCTATATTTTATTGAAGGTTTTGTGATATATTTGACTGTGGATGTGCTATTTTTATACCATTCATAGTTTATGATGAAAGTATTGACATTTCGTATGCTAGTTTTAATACGAATGTTTATGTTATGTTTAAACCTTTTCATATGGGAATGCATTGGACTTAATAAGTGACGGGTGGAGCCCTCTATAGCTCCTCGATGCATCGGTAGGTCTCATGAGGAAAACAAGTGTCTTGGCACAAGGCCTTGGCAAAGTCTTATTTGTAGTCTTCGCACGAGGCCTTGGCTATGTGGTTATGATAGTCTGGCATTATGCATTCCATCATTATGAAAGTGGTTATTTATATTGCATGTGATTATTCGATTAGTAGAATATTCATGTGAATAAGTAAATGAAATTATTTCATTTTACTTTTTACATACTATTTTGAAGTTCAAGTTTAAAAGGCTTTTGTTTTAGTTATACATTTCCTTAAATTTTTATGCTTATTTTTTAAAGTTTCCGCTATATTGTTATCCTTACTGGGCATTTGAGCTCACCCCTTTTCTAAGTTTTATTTTCCCAGGATGTGAAGAAGTAAATTATGATTGACCTGCAGGGATAGTATGTGGGGATATGAGTTTGGAATATGGAGACTATGTTGTTGTAGTAGTTTTTCACTTTGTGTTGTAATGTAAAACTTTATGAATATATCTAGTGTTTCCAAGGCTACTAAACCAATCGGTCTTTCGAGATTTGATCTTTCATGTGATCATGCCAATGTAATGTAATAAGGCACCGACTCTGGGTAACTAGGGTCGGGGTGTTACAGTTGGTATCAGAGGAAGTTTAGTACAAACCTTTGAATCTAGATTTAGATAAACTCTGATTAGAGAACATAGATTTAAGATGGACTTTGAGGATTAGTATAGAAGAACTTCCTAGAATTTTGGTATTGTAGAGATTTTGTGAGTTTTCTGAGCAATACATCCCTATCTGGATACGATCAGGTAGAGGCGGATCTGGCATAGATGTACCTAGGGTTAAAACCCGAAAACACCAATTTGAGCTAGACTCGAACGGGAACTGGTGCATGACAACGGGCTTTGCTGCACTCTTGGTTACGACACTCCCAGGGGATATGCTTAGGATAATTCTCATTTTCTTTACAAACCATTATGAAGGGTTTATATAGATTTACTTCCTTAAAGGAGAAATTTTTATGATTCTGGATTATATCCATAAACTATTTAATTTATGTTATGTGTCTTACAAGTTTGGGATTAGTTATTGTTATTCATAAAATAATCTAGTATCTTCCATTGTTTAGAAATGGCACCCAGTAGAAGGAATGAGAACTCCACCAATGCACATGATCCAAAGAGAAAGAAGGATCATATCTTTCATGGTCTTAAGCCAAAATTTATAAGAGAAATAGTCTCCCATGTATTATCATCATATGAAGAAATAATATCATGTGTTGATAAGATAAGTAAAGATTTTACTGAGTCCTATGGATTTGAAGGGAAACAAGAGAAGAAAAGGATTGAAGAGAGAACGATGGATTAAGGGAAGAGGGAAAATAATAATTTTCCCATATGTGATAACTATGGGAAGAAACACCCTGGAACTTGTCTGAAAGGAATGGGAGTTTGTTATAAGTGTGGAGGAAAAGGGCCCAAATTACGTGACTGCAAGGGTAAGAAAATGGATTCAAATGTACAATGCTTCATTTGCAAGGAGTTGGACACTACATGAACCTATGTCCCAGTCATCAGACTATACCACAAATGATTCTATTGGATAATAATCAAGTTATGATACTACCACAGACGAAGAGGAATGATTAGAGTTCTTATGTGGATTATGTCATTTGAGTGTTGTATCAACAATGTACCTGTTATAATAATTATGGAGTATATAAGGATTGTACTGCAGTACTATTTCATTGAGGACTTGAGATTGTGTGGAACAAAGAAAAGTGACTCAATAGCAGGTTAAATTTTTGGAAAATATTTGGTTGAGAGAAAGATAAACCATAATATGGTTCTGATACCGAGGTAGTAATTTTAGAATAATACATGATTGATTTGGATAAATTATATTGGATATTCTTGACTACCTTGAATATAATTAATGATTTGTATATTCCATAATTATTGGGGTTTAAATAATTTTTGGATTGACGAAGAATATCCAGCATTCTATATGGAATAAGGGAGCATGAATGTAATCAATAAGTATTATGGTAATTCAGGATGTTTCAGTGTTTTAAAAGAATACATGATGAAGGTATTCATATGCTATTACAGGGTAAAAAGGATCTACATTAAGTTTAGCTTCCTTATAAATATTGGACTGTGATTTTGGAAAGAAGTATTTTGGATAAATTCTAGTTTGAGATTAATTTTTGATTTCCATAAAAGGACAACCCAGAGGTCGGGCGGAAACCCGTCACGACCGGAAAGGCTGCAAGACTTGAACCCACAACTGAAGGGCGACAAGGGTGTATCACCTACCACTGACCCATGTGATGTCTGAGATTAAATAATGTAGTTTTTTTAAAAAATATCTGGTAGATGAATTATAAATTCGTTTTTTAACCCTATAGGAATAGGATAAATAGAATATATTTTTTTTACGTTCTATTATCTTTTAGAGTGAAAGATAAGCTTGTGGTAGAAATTTATTAATGGACAAAACTCTAATTATAAAGTAAGTATATCTCCTTATGATCATAGCCAATCTCATAAATAAATTCCTCAACACTAAGAAAAGGAACTTAGAACAAAAATGATGTCCTAGATGGTACCTTAAATCATCACTAATTTATGGCTTTGGGATTGTTGGCCTTTTCATAGCCATGTTCTCTACCACTCTCCATCAGATAATTGATGGTTAGATTTCTCTTCCATATCCATATTTTCCAATATGGAACCCTAGTATGTGTTATTTTCGATAATCTTCATACTTTCCACTCTTTATTTTTAATAGAGGCCTCATTAATTCATTTTTCGATGTGGGATTTCAACTAAGATATTTTGAAACATCAAAAATGGGTTATCCCAATACCCTATGTTTTGTTGAACCGATGGTATTTCAAATTATCATAGATTGATGAATTTAAGGACCTCAATTTTATACTTGTTTGTGATTAATGACCTCAATCACTACCTATAAATATTTACGTTTTTTCTACAATTATATGTCTCTAATTGCCACCAATGTTCTCCTAACCGAGATCATAATTTGGTGGTGACCCTTTCATTTCTCTTTTCCTCATATTAAGACTAGATTTTAGTAACCTAATTTCTAATGTGGGTTTTTCCACAAAGATATTTTCTATTTTAAACCTTTTATTTTCGAAGAACAATTTCAAATTGCGAGGATGCAATTTATTGAAGGAGGGGAGAATGTAACACCCCAAGATTTCATAGTGTGTTATTTCTTCAAAATAATTCAATAACATGCACTACCCGCAACACCGAGTTTAGGAGCACCATGACTTACCAAACAAGACGTTAAAAAGAGGTTATGAATAGTATTAACTAAATTTTAAACTTTATATAATCCCTATAATTTTAGAATCCATATTATGAGTTTCTTAGACATAATGTAAGAACAAATTCATTTTCAGTATTGCACTTTTACCAACTTTTAATAGTGAACCTTTTTTAAATACAATATTTAAAACTTTTTGACTAAATGGGAACATAAAAAATTTAAAATGAAACATCCCAAGCTTCCACGGTACGCTTTCCTTTGAATAATACAGTAGCGTGTGTTGTACGCAACATCGAGTTCTAACACACACTACAACCAATCAAACTAGCCGTTATGAATAGTAATACCTAATTTTTGAAATTATATATATTTTATATTTCAAAATGGACTTCATTTTTCGATTTGGAGTATCGAATTTATCCTAATGTGAAATTTTGGTACTTTTCGGATAACTTTAATATTTTGATGAATAGTGAAAATTACTAAATTTTAATTAAAAACAACTTTTTTAATCAAAATAATTAATAATGATAAATTATAAATTTGAGAGGTTTTAAAGTATATTTAGAAAATATTTTTACCATGTAATACAATGTGGTTCATTGAACATAATTTCACATTTAAACCAGACATAAACAACTGCCAATCTTTTGATAGTTATTATCTCTTAAAATCACGCTTTTTGTTTTAACAACGGAAATAAATTTTAAATTAATTTCTGCCACTTTTGTGTTTTGAATTTGGAAAAATGGATTCCATATTTGGAATCAGGATGTTCAAATTGTGTAAATAGGTAACTTTTATTTTTAGACATTTTGGATAATTACTTCGGTAAATATTTTATTTACCATGGTTAAAGGGTAAATCCGGTAAACAAGGGGTAAAAAATAATATTATAATAATACTAAATTACCCTAAAACATGTCTTAACCCTATTGTTTGATACATGGTCGACCATGGGAATCTTTGGGTTGATTTTGGGACCCCATGGATCCACTTGTAAGTGATAATTACACTTTATTTTAATTAAGTTAAAATAAATACAAAGATGACACAAGCATATATCTTTTAGAAAAACAATTGTTACATAGGGTTATATATGTTAGAATTTAGACTATAAATATACATTAGAAAGATAAAAATCTTTCCTACATAATTCTATTTTATTTATAATTTTTAGACTTTAAATAATTTAATTTATTTATGACACAATTATGATGTAGTAATTACCATAATTGTGACAAATTAAAATAATTTATATTATAAATTCCCAAATAAATATAATTTGAGACTTTTTTGGAATTAAACTAATTTTATAGGATAATATGACATGTTAGTATTTATTCAATTAACTTTTTTCGAAGTAATCATTCTGTTATGAGTTTTACAAAAATCAATTATTGAATAGTGTCAAAATTGACATAAAAGAGTTGTTAAAACAAATATTATATTATTAATTGATATTAAATTCCTAAAAATCTAAGGTTCGTCCAAAAGACTTATATCATGATAGTTTCATCATTAATGGACCACTTGGGGGTCTCTTGGATGTATATGGTATGTTTATTAACCGTATAATATAAAAATAAAAAGAGACATTGTAAAAGTGAAACTAATTAACTTAGAGTTAATACTTAAAGATAAGGTTAATATAATGACCCAAACCTGTCAAAATTCTATTGGTTGAGTTGTTTTAGACCTATCCCCACCTTAACATTGAAATAATCAACTTTTGAGCCATTAGAAACCGAATATGAATTTATTATAAATTAATATTTATAGATTTTCCAAAGGTGCCCCTCACCCCTCTTATAAAAGGGCACTCCTCCTTCTAATTTATTCACACCTTCAAATCCTTTTGGTTCGGCCAAAATCTACCCAAATACTCTCCCAACATCCCTAAATACAACCTAGAGGCCTTTTTTTGATCAGAAATCCAACCTATGGAGCCCTTTTGATCAAATCGAAAGGAAGAACCCGAAGAAGAGGTAATATTTTCACCACCCCTTTTCAAGTTCCTTTCTTCTTCCACTTCTTCTTTATTTTTTATTACCATTATAAAATAATAAATCCAGTATCTTATATATACTGTGATGTTATTATAAATATGGTACAACCATATTCAGTATTCTATCCACCCTTTGAATAACATGTCACCATACGTGCGTACGTACGGCTTACTGTCTCCACGTTGTGGTGTAATTGTTATTCAATATATTATTATTTGGATGGGTATAATAATGATGTGTAACTCAAGTAAATAATAAATATAACATGTTAATGATTATGTATATATTATATACCATCCATTTATATATTATTTTAATATCAAAAGAATGATATTGTCGCTCGTGCGTACGTACGGACTACTGTCTCCACGAATGCGATGAGATTCATTCTCCATCCTATCCATTAATGTATAAATATCAGTTGAGGATTTAAAAATGATGTTTAAGGACTTGATATCATTATAGATATGAATAAGATAAAACCTATCCATAACAAACACGGCTTATGTAACAAAACATATAAAAGAAAATGAGTAAGTTAACACCCGAAACGACGATAATTCAAAGATATTATTAACAAATCAATGTTAAAAGATCATATATGATATCATATTAATATATATGATTCTTGTATAATTTAATAACAGTTATTTCACCATTATACAGGAGTTTAACCTACCCCAACCAAGGAAAAGTACAAGGTAAGGGTTATTTCGCAATCTCTTCATTATCCGAGGTTGTTTATACGTAATAATCTACTGGGATCTTTTTATCATCCACATCCATGTTTCTTAAAAATGAATTTCAAAAAAAAATTACTATTTACTAGAATATTGGTTATAGTCATTTATACCCTTGTTTGACTTTTTATAAGAGGTTTATAAAGGAATATTTCCGTTGTTTTCCAAATAAGGTGCTTTTTATCCTTTTCGACAGAATTAAGGTAAGAATGTTTCTTTTAACTTATACGGCGGGTGCGGTTATTTTCTGCTGTTATAAAATTGTCGAAGCTTACATTACAAGATTATAAGAATATTTTCAAAGAAGATGTTTTATTTTATAAATATATTACTCTTAAATTATTTCGAAAATAGAAAGATATATTTCTCTAAAAAGATTTTTGATTTCATCTATGTCAACATCCTTCGATAGATTTTATGCTTATTTGTAGTTGATTTATTAAGATACAAAACTTTTATATTGTATTGAAGGTTTTGTGATATGTTTGACTGTGGATGTGCTATTTTTATACCATTCATAGTTTATGATGAATGTATTGAAATTTCGTATGCTAGTTTTAATACGAATGTTTATGTTATGTTTAAACCTTTTCATATGGGAATGCATTAGACTTAATAAGTGACGGGTGGAGCCCTCTATAGCACCTCGATGCATCAGTAGGTCTCATGAGACAAACTAGTGTCTTGGCACAATGCCTTGGCAAAATCGTATTTGTGGTCTTGGCACGAGGCCTTGGCTATGTGGTTATGATAGTCTGGCATTATGCATTCCATCATTATGAAATTGGTAATTGATATTGCATGTGATTATTCGATTAGTAGAATATCCATGTGAATAAGTAAATGGCATTATTTCATTTTACTTTTTCCATACT
This sequence comes from Viscum album, assembly GCA_963277665.1. NCBI lineage: Eukaryota > Viridiplantae > Streptophyta > Magnoliopsida > Santalales > Viscaceae > Viscum > Viscum album. The sequence continues at coordinate 348,863,775 of OY728141.1, forward strand.
ATGTTTAAGTTCATTTTTAAAAGTCTTTTGTTTTAGTTATACATTTCCTTAAATGTTTATGCTTATTTTTGAAAGTTTCTGCTATATTGTTATCCTTACTGGGCATTTGAGCTCACCCCTTTTCTATGTTTTATTTTCCCAGGATGTGAAGAAGTAAATTAGGAATGACCTGCAGGGATAGTATGTGGGGATATGAGTGTGGAATATGGAGACTATGTTGTTGTTGTAGTTTTTCACTTTGTGTTGTAATGTAAAACATTATGAATATATCCAGTGTTTCCAAGGCTACTAAACCAATAGGTCTTTCGAGATTTGATCTTTCTTGTGATGATTCCAATGTAATGTAATAATGCACCAACTCTGGGTAACTAGGGTCGGGGCGATACAAATTATTTCCCATAGAATCCTCAAGTAACTTTATCGCCTCCTCAAATATATAATTTCACCATAGAAACTTCTCTATATAACTTTTATTACTCGGAAAAACCATATGTCTTTGACCCATGACCTCTATGGGTTATTATTCATTGTAGATTCTATCTTCTAGGTGAATATCTTGTGTGTTTCGTACATGTGATGGATTAGGTATTTATATCTTCTAAAAACAATTCATCGAATTCATCATTCATCCCTGAGAGGTGAGGATGGAGTACTCAGTGAAAATCCATGACTCAAACATGGTCCATGATCTCAAAAGGACCGATGTATATAGGACTTAAATAATTCTGTCTTGAATATCAATTTTTTTATGGAAATAGTTTGATAAATATATTATCATCAACTTCAAATTACCGTTCTCTTTGATGATTATATATATAAATTTTTTTCCTATTTTGTTCCATTTTATATGTTTCTCAATGGTTTATATAATTTACAAAATATCATGTATAAGGTTAGGACCTATCTACATTTATTTCATAACTACATAAAATCATTTTGAAGTCAATTATATTTTACCATATAATTCCACATAGGGTTCCTTATAGTTACTATAATGGAAACTGTTAATATATAAGAACTCTATTAGAAAAATTTTTAAATCCCCTAATCCTTGGAAATCCATTTAACAAGTTCCCAAAATATCTTGTAGAGCATCACTTATTTTATGACACTATACATGAATGTGAGTGTGGTAATATATTTTATAATTCATCTTACTCACCAAAAATTTCTGAAGATATTTATTGAAACGTGACGTAAACCTCATATCTTGATTATATACAATACAGATGGGTATTACATGAATCTTAACCACTTCATTACAATATATCATGCAATGATTATCATGTGAGAATTTTCCTTTTATAATAATAAAATATGAATATATTTAAGGAAATAGAATACAAAACATATGTTATTATGACCATTACAAATCATAATCTATCATGGAATGACATCTATCCTAATGTCCTCTACTTTTTAAATATATATGTGTAAGGATTTCATCAAACCTTTAGGTTTCTATTTCTGTGAATTAACTTTCCGACATACCAATAACCAAGTTATATAAGATGTGGTCTTCGTCTAAATGTTATCCCACAAGGAGTTTTTCTTTTAATCTCAATAGAATGTTCTTCCTCTTCAGTGAATAGATAAGGATGTTCTATATGAATCATCCAAAATATCCTTCATTAATTTCTTTATAAACTAGACACATAACCAATTTTTAAACAATATAAAATATTATTTATCATAATTGAACTCCAAATAATAAAATACCTTATTTTTTAGATCAATATTATTCCTCTTGGATTCTTTGATCCTTATATTAATAGAGGATTGGGATGATTCTTGGGAAAGTTACGATTATCCCCATATCATATGCTATTAAGATTCATATGTTTTAGATGCATGATTATTGGGTATTTATGAATCCTCATCATGTATAAATTTTCTTTATCCCTTATAATATCAGCATAATCCACCTTGTTTTCCATTCCAGCGTGGTAATGTGTCTAGTAGTCAAAATCATTGATTTTCTATAACCATATCCGTTGGAACATGTTTATATCATTCTGTGTGAATATATATTTCAAATTGTTGTGATTATTGTATATATCAAACTTCTCCCCACAAAGTTAATTCGATTATATTTTCAATCTAATGATCACCCATAATAATTAAAATTTATGTTTCTATAAATTTATCTCATGATTCATTTAATAAAAATATGTATAAAAAATTAATTTTAAAATTTACATAAGGTTGTATCCAAATAAATTTAATGTTGTGTCAATGTGAATTGAGAAACCCTTCACAAAAATAAGGTCATTTAAGAACATGTTCCATGAAAAAAACATTTATAATATCTTTTATGATCTCCTCACGTTATTTTGTATAGTGAAACATGACACTATTTCATATTAATTTATATAATAGACCTAATATCTAAGAAAGGTTTCTAAAATACATTCAAATATACCTAGCTACCCTAAGAAACTTATAGACTTCTATCATGGTGGTTGGTCTGAGAATTGCTAAATAACCTCATTATTTGATAGATAAATAGATAAATTATTTATTTTGATGAAATTTCCCATGTATAATTCTTTTTATAGCCATAATTGACATTTATAATGCCAGAATACAATTGTTCCTTCCCCATGGTCATCCACAAAGTCCTTATGTTATCTTCATTGTCATTTATTCTTTTTGAATACATAATGATATCATTTATAGATAGTATTATAAATTGATCGTTGTAATTATTAATTACAATATTCATTAGATTTGTGAAGATTGAAGGGGAATTTGTATGTCTGAATAACATCACTATAAACTCATATTATCCATGCATTTTCTAGAATTAGGTCTTTATATTATCTTCCCCTTTTTACCTTATGTTCATGATATATAGAAAAAAGGTAAATCTTTGAGAATAGTTATGTCAACCTGTTTTGATCAAATATTTCATCAGTATGGGGAGTAGAAACATGGTTTTGAACATGAATATTTTTAGATCACGATAATTGATAGATATATGAAATGATCCATTATTAATTTTATAAATAGGAATGGTGTACCCCTTGATTATGAATGTGGGTTTATACAACCCTTCTCAATATTCTCATATAATTACCTCATCCATGACACTAAATCAATGGTAGACATTTTATATAGTGTCCATGAGATATTAAATAATCCATGGATGAGTTTGAATGAGAATTTGACCTCACATTCAATGTTAAGACCAATAAATTTATCATAAAATACATCAATATATTCTCATAATATTAGAATGTTCAAAATGTAAAAATACTCCCTAAGAATTTTATCTACGTTACATTTGTTTTATTTTCAATATAGATATTATAGAACTCTATTATGAAGAATGTTTTGGTTCATCCATGCATTAATATTTTAAAATTGTATGATTAGGGAAATGAAAGGTGATTTCCCTTTCATGGTAAATGATACGATCTTTATAAAAGTAAAGCTGTTATATTGCCCAAATTATTTCGAATTCAACCTTAGGTAGATGAACTATATTTTTTAGAAGTTTCTTCTTACAAATCATAATTCGGGAATATTTTTATAGTGTAGCTTCATTTAGCATTTGATTAGGTTTTTTATAGATAGATAAATATTCAATGTTTAATGTGGAGAATACATATTCATGGACAACATGTAATATATAAAAAAATAAGCCACTTGTGGTTCTACAATTGTGAATGGGTATACCTGTCATCAGATAATTATTATAGTGAAACTATATAGTATTGATTATGTATTTAATTTCTTACTACCTTAGATTATGTTGATGATTTTTCCTAATCAATTCATTTACTATAAGGATACTACATTGATTCTCATAATGACCATACTCTCAGTAAATGAATCATTGAAGAGAGGGTTAAGCAATAGATTGGGACATTCTCTCATCAGCTATTTAATTCATCATATTTCTGTTTATACACCAATCATGAGCTTGGTGGGATACATTACCACACAATTAACACATTCATTATCCATTATGGAAATTTCCTAAGTTATTCCTACCACATTTTTACTTATTAGTATATGGACTTTCTTACCCCCGTGTGCCTATTAATTATGGATTCTATGATACTCCATTTTTTAGTTTCTTTATCTATAATCAAATGGGTCTATATATTCTATTTCAAACTTAATTAGACATCAAAAAACTTCCTTATAGAATCCAAATTCAAATATTGATAATTTTTTCAAAGAATGGGTTTTAATCTACCAAAGAATCAGTCAAAATTCTTTTGAAGTAAATAAAAATAATTTGAGGAATTCATTGTTATAATCACCTTTATTTTATTAAAATTTTAAATGGACTCATATTATATTTGTTTTAATTCAAGGAATTATCATTATATATTATTCTAAAGAGTTTTAGTAATATATTTATTTAATAATATTCCATTTAAATCTTAAAATTTTATATAATCAAAATCAGACATATTTATTTTATTCTTAAATATATTTCAGCCTTGTTATGACACACCTTCCAAATTATACAAAACCAAAACAACCCTCTCATTATACAAGCATATAAGGATAAAATAATATCATTTTCCCCACATTAATCCAATTCTCAGTAATTAATGGTATTTAAGTCTCATAAATTCTTGGTGGATACTAATTCAAAAGGAAATCAATAACATTATTCTTTGTTTATGGTTCATTTATAAGGTCTATATTATTCGTGTTATTATTTATTATATGATAGAGTTAAGTGAGAATTATCATCTAATTTTGAACTCAATTTCCCATATCATTTGAAAAATCACCACATTTTTCATTTCCTCTATCATTACTGTAATTCCTACTTTTCCCGTCATATCCTTGACACATGAATGTTTTTGATGAGGATACATCAATTAGTGAAATCCTATAGAAGAAAAATATTATAATAAAATAAATAACTTAAAAAATAAGGAAAATATTTTTTTAACAACTCCAAATGTTTGAATCAATTTTATCAATAATTATTTCACTAATAGTTATTCCATAATAAATCTATGAAAAATGATAGCTAATTTTTTTTATAATGGTTTATAATGAAAATTATAATTATCAAAAGAATATCACTCATGTGTGTCAAACTATGTGTATAGATGGGGCCCATTCACCATGCACTAGACCAATGCCTAATATATAATCTACCAACACCTTTTGGGGTTATTATCCCTATATAAATATATTATAACACAACATCCAGAAGTAATATAGAGACAAGGTTAAATTTCAGGAGAACTAGAAAATCTCTACATTATTAGAAAATAATAAATTCATCCAACAATTATGCTAATCTCTTATAATTTTTGAAATGGTTTTCTAGGTTTTTCACTAAATTAATCTCAAAAAAAATAACTAAACCCAATTTAGATTCCTTTAAAAGTAACACAAGATACACTTTATTAAATAATCTACTAATCTCATAATTTAATTAATATAAGTTCGGAGGTGTAACGCAACACAAATAATAAATGGTTTAGTGTCATGGAGTCTAGAAATATAAGAAAACTTGTTTAACATACTGTTAAATTTTCTTGGTGAACTAAATCAACTCTTAGAAATGTTATGAGACATAATTATATTTGAATAACAGGGATGTGAAAACATAATAATGGTTGGGATCAATGATTTTATAATCTATAATATTAAAAAATTCAATAATATTTATATCATAAAAATATTAGTAATATTGGATAAAAATACATTTTTATTTAAAAGATCAAAAATAAATAAGTGTTAACCATTATAGAGACCTAGTTTGGATTCACCATCAAGAGGGAGGGGGACTAGTTGATTACTATTAAAAATAAAGTTTTTATTTAAACCTACTGAACTTGATAAGGGTATCAATTAACTATATGATATTTTAAAATATCACTTCATAAAAATAAATAACAAGATAGACAACAACACATGATATTAAGGAGGTTCGGTACAAAATACATTATCCTTTCCATGTTTGTTAACCAAAGAAACATGGATTCTCCACTATAATATTACAATAAATTATAATTGATTTGGAAACAACATGTTATACACAACAGTAATCATCCCTATAATTTATCAAATTTATTTTCCCCATCAATCTAATTCTTCATATTTATTTGGCTATATCGCCTAACTTTCTTATTTTCCTAAATCCTCCTTAACAACTGGTTATACCCCCCAGTCACAAGATCCTTATTCTCTTCTATCTTGATCCACTATATAATGACCTCTTGATCATTTTCTAAAATATTTTTGGATCACCCATTCTCTTTTACCTATTCAATTACCCTTTAAAATCTATTTACATTTCTTAATAAAACTTGATCACCAATATATGAGTAGTTACCTCAGTACAACATGTTTTGGGGAATTCTTTCTTCTCTTGATGATATCCTGAACTCAACACAAGTGTTCAAGTGATTTATAAAACATCTTCAATTATATTTTATTCATTAAATATCTTTCACATTGTCTACTCGGTCATCATTATTATGTTTTCAAATTAAATAATCCATTCATTAAATAACGCATAATTCATGATCATTGAACAGAACTGATAATAATATTTAATATTTTGTGTACCTTATGAATACAATTATTCTATTTAATAATTTTTAAATAAATCATTTAGTCATTACCATAAAATTTCATTTAAACAAATTTATGTTCACCAATGATGTTTTTAAGGTGAATGGGATGCATCTCTTTCATGTATGTCTTGTCTCTTTCTTCCTTCACATAACCAAGTATGGCTAATGCGATCTATCCTATAATAATCACACTACCATATCATATTAAATTTTAGTCTTAGGGGTTCCTCTCCTTCTTTTTCAAAAAGAGATTATATGATATCTCACTGCCTCTGCATATTTTATTTTTATTACAAAGGAAATGTTATTGAGTTTCTTCACATGGAAATAATTGTTTGTCTATGGGTTACATTTTGTGATAAAATTTCTTCTATGTATACAAAAAAAATTCCTTCATGTAAGACAATGTTTCGTATAAGATATCCTTCGCAATATTGGATTGTGTGTACTATTATCCTTAACATGAACGAATAACATGGTCTCCATAAATCAATCGTAATAATAGTTAATTTGAGTGATCTATTTTGAGATCTCTCATAATATATCAATGGGTATCTTCATCTTTATTTTTTCATACTATGGTATTTATAAAGAATAAATAATTATGTAAGCTATGTTTGTATCCCATCCCAAGGATCCATTCAATGATCTCTAGGGATCTTATGATATCTTTAATTCCAAAACACTAGGTTTCTTTATATCACAAGAAATGTTGAAGAGAACTTGTGATTCACAAGTTCACTTCACAAATTTTTTTTTGATCATGTTACACATCATTAGTTCATGTGATCTTCCTTCCATCATGATATGCCTCACCGTAAATTCAATGGAAAATCAAAAAAATATTTATGTGATAATTTTTGTAAAATACAAAAATGTCAAATGATATAAGATATATTCTTATTAATCGAATTTCATAACATGATCTGTTAATTTATTTGTGTATTACATATAAAATCAAGTAATGTTTATTCTAATAGTCTTTGTAACTTTTAGTTAACATTAATTCACATGTGACAACATCAGGTGTAACTCAATTATCCATGGAAAAATCAAATTCTTCAAATCATGTCATCCATGCTAGGTGAAGTATGAAGCATGGATTCATTTTGATAGAGAAGTATAATTATCATTTTCATCTAGTATTGATTAGTGGTAATAATAGTATTAGTGATCAATAGTTTTATTTAGTATGTACAGAAAACCATCAAAGGTTAATGGTCAAAGATGGCCAACTATGATGATCATACATCTTGGATTCTATTGATTTGATATGTATATCTATTTTTGTATAATTTTTGTTTGAGGAATTATATTTCATATCTTATTATCTCACTATGATTTTTCATTTATTCTAGGCTGTAATTAAAAATAAATCACATGTCATATAATATATGTTCCAAGGTAGCATGGGATAAAAACCTATGTGCACAAACACACATAGAGTCCTCATATGGTTGTGCCCATCTATGCATGCCCACCATCACCTCTAGCTTTGTTAGCCCATCTAAATGAACATAATCACATGAGTCCACACTCATATGAGATTTTACCTAAAATGATGACCTCTTAAATCATGTTGGATATGTTTACTCTCTTTACCACACTTTTGAGGTCTCCTCCCATGTGTGTGGGGTTGAGTTAGACAATGTGGTTACCTTGGCTGGATCCTCATGTTTTATATATGAACATTATTAGTATAATAAATTAAACAATCGTAATTCAATATGATAAATTAAATATTTCCTGAAATTTTAATCTATATATTTTGAATCCAATTGTCAAATAAGATTCCACATATTATATTTCTTAAATATTATTCATACAGCCATATTTTAGAAATTTTTCATGGAATTGTTCTCATCCACTTGAAATAAATTGTTTTTATTGAATTCTTCAAATTCAACTTATTATGTAACAAAAAATGTGTACTTATTACAAAATTTTAAGGAAATTTTATACTATTTCAATAATCAAACTAATTATATGGTGTGTTTCAATGATTTATAATAAATTCTATTAAATTAATCCATTACAATTCCCCAGAAATCACCACTTCATCCCCCAACACATATAGCTCATAGACTATGATAATTGTAAAAGAATGAAATTAAATATCCATATATGAATAAAGATTAATTCTCCATGAATCAACCCGTCATCCAAACTAACATATAACATATTATAAAATCATTTAAAATAAATGAAACACTTAGGTTGAAAGGAAATAATCATGAAATATAGTAATAAAATCTTAAAAAACAACATTATTATTATAGTGGGATAAATTAGAACATGAAATATATAACATTTTTTATGGACTATTTTAAATAAAGTGGAATAGTTATAAAAATACAATTTATTATCATTATGAACCTTGCTACACGTGCTGCCATTCACACATAAAATTGTGAATGCTTCTGAATACAATCACACCCACCATTTTTAAACATATCTCCTCATAAGCCAATTAACATAACATTTTTATCTCATGATATAAGTGAATGTACCTATTGAAATAGAGATTTATATATAGCTCCCACCCATCTCATAATCATGAAAATTGTGTTCCACTTGAAAAAATCAACATATCAAAAAATAACCCATAGAAGGAAAATGGGTTTCATGACATTTTTTAATCCTAAAATAACGATCCTATTGAAATAAAATTAGTTTCATAAAATATAAAAATAACAACATGAAATAAATTTGATGACACCAAAAACATGATCATAAATAATAATATCACAATAAAAGAAAAATAATGTTTGTAAATTGAAATAAAACTCTATTGGGTATAGACAATGTGAATATAATTGAAAAGAAATAATAAAAATATATTTTAGAAGGAAAATTGTATTCATTTTTATAAAAGTCAGGGTTACATATATCTTTTAAAAATTAATCATTTGTTTATAAGAATAAATAAAAATAAATCATTTCATGAAAAAGTATTTTTTTCAAAAACTATTTTAACTATTGAAGTAGAAAATATAACCATATATAAAATTGGAATAATTAGAAACCAAATATCAAAATGAAATTTTCTATCTTAGAGATTGGAGTCTGATTTACCAAGTCCCTTTAATTTCCCCTTGTTTGGTTTGAAAATTATTTAAACTCATGAATCAAAATGATTATCTTAATAATTACCTATTTCATAACCCAAATAATATACATTTACATTTATTCTCTTAATTAATGAAAATTATATTCATGTATTAGATTGTTGTTGTATCTTTTCAATAACAGGTGTTAACATCTTGAACTATTTTCTCATGATTTATAATAATGATATCATTTTAAATTATCTGATTACATGGTATATCATTAAAGAGATGATAGTATATGACATATATTGATTTTCAAAATCGCATATATAATTTCATAATTATTTAAGTTGCACTGCTTGATGAAGGAATCAATGTTTGTTTTTTCCATTGATTTTACTGATCAAAAAAGATAATTAAAATTAATTTATATAGATATTATAATAATAGTTACAATATATTATCATACATAGATATTAAACCAATTTTTATGAAAATTTATTTCATTAAAAAACTCACCCTTGGGGATTATAAAGGTATAGTTCCTTAGGAAACATGGAAACACAATCAATTGGTTCATAGGTAAACTACATCATCTCCATCAACGTTCTTCATAACACAGACCATTTTGTGAAAAATTATACATAATAAATTTTCTATAATCTGGGCGAAAGGAAACAGATAAAAATGAGATCTTAGATGCCTATTAAGTGAAAATAATGGATATAAGTAAGAAAATAATGGACATCAATTTAAGAGAACAAGAACACAATATTTTAAAACAATACCTTCTATATCGAAGGTAATAATATTGAGTCGTGGAATTAAGATTGATATTTCATTAGATATGAAGGATATGGAAGTCAATTAACATGATCTATGAGAGAATTAAATGGAATAATACATATATTATATATATATATATATGTATGTATGTAAGAATTTATGTATGTATTTATGCATGCATAGAAAATAATTTCGGTAGTAGTTAAGGATCACAGTCAATCCAGTCACAGTGTAAGATATTCACTCCCAAAAATTATATTTCTCAATGTTCAGGACCAAGACCATCATAGCTAACATATTACCTTAATGAACTAGTTTTACTCCCCACATTGGTCATATCATTACCCATTAAATGAAATTATTTTCATTAACATTTCATCATGTTATCAACTATATAAAATAGAATGTTTTCATAGCCAATATGTTCTGATTTTTTTTATTTTTACTCATCTTATATTGATCATGGTTCCATAATCTACAAAATACTAACCATGATATAATTATATTATGTATTCAGTTTATATGTATTTAGAGTGATCCATAAATTTTTTAGGAGTATGAAATATACCTTTCATTGACAGTTTATGACATACATACTCATGAATGTTGTTTCCATTTTTTTTATGGAAAGATAGAAATAATTATTTATAACATAATAAAATTAAATAATCAATTGATGACATATATATAATATATTTTCATTAATACCATCCTTATTTCATTCTAGGTAATGCGTGAATGAATCAGATCACTTTTCGAGGAGGTAGTCTGTCGTACACACGAACGACATTGTTGTACTCTCAAGGAAAGTAAAGATAGAAGGTACTTCTGATTCCATGATTCCATAAGTATAATGATATCCTTATTATTATAAAAAATCAATAATTATTTCTTACCATGATAGGTGGTAATGCATAAACAAATTTCATCGACTCACAATGTGGTAATTTGTCGTAGACATGAATGATGATTATGTTACCCATTACATGGATGAGGAGATGGTTTAAGGACATGAACATAACATATAAACATCTATGTAAATGTAAGATACTAATTTAATTATATAATTAAGGATTAATAATAATTTATGTAGGTGGAGGTAGAAATAAAATAAAAATTCATGTTAAATAGTGTTACCTATTATTTGTGTATCCACCTCAGGTTTACAAGAAATTTCATCTATGGGTGGATTTTTTTCCCAAAATAAGAATTATAGGATGATATGAGGGAATATTTTAAGTGATTTTAGTAGGTATTGGGTGATATAATAGTGTTTTAATTTTTGAATAAGAGAGTATGGTGGGTGGAATTTTATATGTGAGGTGAGTGGAACACTTTTATTTGTTGAATAAATGTAATACTTAAGTGTTTCTCATTCCAAAAGCCCTAAAATGTATTATTATAGTTCGTTAGATATTATAGGGTCTTAATTGGGCCATTAATTTCTCTTTGGATAATATTTTTTATTTTTAACCCTTATCATTTTTTTTCTAATTCTTAGAAATTCAATTTTTACATTAACCATAGTAACTATAATTTACTGTTTTACTATTCATTTTGGTAAAAATTATATTTAACTATTTTCATAATTTAAATAATGATTATTTAAAATATGGAGTAAATTTTTTTAAAATTATACTCATGAATTTGGAACATTTTATTTTAAAATTAATCCCAATAACATGATGAGAATGTGAGTTTTAAAAGAGAAAATCTAAAAAAATTTACAATGACATTATATCAAACTTTAATATAAAAATGATTAAAATGTCCTAAATTGGATTAATACATAAATTATTCAAATAATTTTATACTATAATAAATTTAAAATATAATTTATCATTATTTATAATTTATATTAAAATGTAGCATTCAATTGAAATCCAGTATTCTCACTTTTTATTAATCTAATTAAACTATTCAAAAAATTATCAAAAAATATTCATAAGATAAGATTAATTTGATGATTTAATAAATTAATTTTTTTAACAAATAAATATTATAAATGTTTCATAAATAATTTTTTAATGGTTCATTAAAATAAATAAAAACATTTATTTAACAAATAGTAATTTCAAAACATATAAAAACTATCAAAAAACTAAAAAAAATTATCAATATTTTTCTATTTTGTTAAACCATTATACATAATATTTTAAAAAATAATTATTAAAATTTCATTCACTGTGTTTATAATCAATGAAAAAAAATTCTTTTAAATAAATATTATTAGTTTGGTGCGGTTCATTAAAACTCATTGTTTCATGTACGTCTAGAAATTAATGAAATTTAATTTATTCCCAAAAAATATTCATAAAACATGGGGAATTTAATAATAAACTCTATAAAATTAATTTGTATCACAAAAATAATCATGATTATACAAAAAATGAGGATAATTTTTATTGATCATATCCTTTAGTTCAGACATAGATTTCTCAAATTGGTGGTTTCACCACGAAACATTTACCAAGTGGGTAATCTTGTTCTGTAGAACCTTATCTATAAGATTCTAAATCTCTAATAGTTGATCATCATAAGAATGATCTTGATCAAGTAGTATGAAATCTAAGTTCATTATATTTTAATGATCAAGTATGCACTTCCTTTTGAGTGATACATGGAACACATCATGAACAAGATATAGGTTTGGTGGAATTGCCAACTAACAGGAAAACATCAAAGTGTGATAAGAAAATTTAAAAGAACCAATATTACTATGGATTCATTTCCATTTCTTCCTAAAGCACATAACCATTTTCCATTAATAAATTATTAGAAACAGATTTTCCCAAACCTTAATATCAAGATCATGTTGGAGATTTTGACCATTAAGTTTGTGCAGACTTTGAATAGACGGGATGTGTTACTAAATGGCTCTAAAATTCTTTTCCAATTTTTAAAATATATCAATTCCTAATATATTTATTTCATCAAATTATTTATATAATGTTGGAACTATACACATATCTATATAGAGGGATTAATTATGAGAAATATGAATGCCTGAGTGATAGCTATTTTTTTAAGAAAACTCAACTAAATGAACCTGTTGATCCCAAACACCATTGAAATACAAAGAAAAATTAAAAAAATATAACCTATAGGGTTTGAATTATTCACTTATACTGACCATATATCTTATGATGATTGGTTGTGTTGAAACTCCATTCTATATCATGTTATTTCTCAAGGCTTCAATAGAACATTAAGGGAAACCTCATATCATGATCAGACATAATAGATTGTGATACTCCATAAAACCTTACCACCGCCTTAATATATATTCAGAAAAGTTGTTATAGGCAGAATTCTTCTATGATAGTGTTGAAATGTGACAACTTTGTTAGTAAATCAATAATAATCCATATATAATTATTCCCTTAGCATGTTTTAGGGAATACATTGATGAAATAGATGATAATTGTTTCCCATTTTCATTCTGGTATGGGTAATAGATGTAACATCCCATTGAACTCTTTCTCTCAGCCATAAAATTATAACATATCAATCACCAATATACAACTATATGATATCTCTCTTCATTCCATATAATCATAATTACTCTTATAAACCACAATACAACTTCTAAATTCATGGATGAATTGAGAATGATGAAATACAAGATTTCTCTAAAAAACAATATCAAATTTGGTATAGAAGAAACACATACATGGTTACTGAACTATATCATTCCATCATGATCATGGTTAATATGTGTAAATTTTGTTACCTTCTTTTGTACGTATACATATTCCCCCTACAAATCCTTAGAATTAACTTGGGTAGATGGTTAAATATTAAATTGATAAAGATATGTTATCCTCCTTTAAATAAGGGTTAAAATATTAATCATTTTTTTATCCTAAAATATTGTATCTTTTTTTATCCTCAGCATGGATAAGCTATCATGCTACTCTCGATTCAAATCATCTACAACCTAGTTTTATTTACCAATGTGTTAATGTATTGATATGAAATAATATTTTATCATCTCTCTCCACTTTATCAAAAAAATAAACTATTTATGTTTGAATATATTCTTTGAACTTATTGTTTTCATTATATTTATTATATTCTCCTCCACAAGGTTAATTCCACGGTATCTTTAATGAAATATTATACATTGCTAACTGAAAATCATGAGTTGGGAAATTTTCATGCTGTATATGCTATAACCATGTTATTTGACCGCGACACGATTTTGAGAATGAGTTATAAAATTAAAATTTATAGTTCCTACTTACTACTTAATATAGTGGTAAGATAGGGTTGAACCACATGGAAGTCTAGAGTTGAGAATAGTGATCAAATAAAAACAAAACAAACAACAAACACACAAAAAACAGATGAATGGTGAAATATAATGGTGAAACTATGAAGTGAGTGGAATTATGTGTGTGAGGAAGTGAGAATGAGAATGTGATCACCAACATACAATGCAACAGATGAGAAGAAAACCTAATTGTCAAACAACAAACAGTCAGACAGTAAGAAGGAAAATTTTGAAATAATAAATAGTTGAGTAGGGTATAGTCCACTTTCTGATTTCAATAATATTTTCCATTGATCATGCATTGTAGTTAAATAACTAGATTTTATTCAAGGTCACTGACCATAATTTTCCTCTAGTCAGTCCTTTTACTATTTGACTTCTATAGTTTATCAATTGTAGTTATCGCACAATCACTAGTTTAGAGCAAATCAAGAATTTCTAAATTCAACTTTTTGGTTGAACATAGTGAGTCTCTCTCTGATTTGATATTGATTCATTATTCCATGAAATACTATGGTTAATAAGAACTTCAATTTTAATGCTATCAAGATCATTTTCCACAAACCTTGAAGGTTTTAGATTAATTTGTTAATAAAATGAGTGAGAGAGAGGCAAACTGGTGAGACGAAAGCATGTATGAACAAGATAAAGCAGATCTAACCAGCTCAACTTATTTTCCCCTAGAGAATATTAGCCAGACAAGATGATTGAATTAAACATTTTAATAGAGCTAAATACAAATAAATTCCTGATTAAATAAGTTATAGTAAAATAGAGTATAATAATGAAATATCTATCTCTTCTCAATCTATAGTAATTTCCAAAAATATTTACTTATTTTTTATTGATAATGAGATTATATGATAGGTGGGATCGGGTCTCCCGACCTGGGAATCTCGAATGGTGATTGCCTGCTCTAATCTTCTCACTAGAAGAGATCTAGGTTGGAGTTGATGGATGGTAGAAGGACAATGATGTGATCTGAAGGATGGATGGAATTATCTCCACCATGGAGTATGGAAGTTATTTTAGATCAGTCTGGAAGTTGTGGTCTATAAATGTGAGTTGTGAATGTGTGAATGTCTTGATGAATTAATTGTTTCCTCCCCCACATGTATCTATGATCTCCTCTGCATTGACTTCATATATACTAAATTCATTTTCTTCTATAACTCTTTTAAACCATTTATATGACTTCCCCAAACTCATCATGGTGCTCTCATGAGGACATCCCCCCTTCCTCTCTCGTTCGTAAAGTGTCTCTCTAACAAATTGAAAAAATTCATGCCACAGATCCCTGAAAAAATAAACAAAATATCAGGTAGAAAATCCATGTGGCATAATCCAATGTACTCATCACTATTTCCCGAGTGAAATCCCTATAAATTCAAGAAATATCCATTCAATTAACTCAAAATTATTCTCATGCTTTTCCCATGAACAATTTTTCCCTTATCCCTCGATCGACTTTGCTTCTATGAGCAACTCCCCCTGCATGGAACAACCAAAAACATACGTATGAAAAAATGAAACTATTATATATATACTATATATTAATATTAATAGTTAACATTAATAAAAATACCTATCATAATATATATTTTATAATACATAATAATATTATTCCTATTATATGTAAATATATATAATAAAACAATTAGAAGTACTTATTAATATATATAATATATATACTAATATTTATTTTGTGTATTATATGTATTGTTATTAATATTATATTATATCTTATATATTATATATTATATATATTACTTGTAATTATAAATAATAAAATAAAAAATATTATCGAGAATGGGGGAAGGGTGGATTGATTGCAGAGTAGGAGGGTTGCGGCTTGGGTGAACACGAAGGGTGACAATGATTGGTGTGTTAGTTGTGAGGTCGTGGTGGGACTCGGCCCGCTCGATAGAGGATAAAGGGGGTGGTGTCTAGTGTCTAATATTGTATTTATATATGTGTTCTAGCCACAAATAGTGGATGAGGGTGGCCTAGTCTGCGTCGGTGAGGTAGCGTCTTCGAATTGGGGGTTTACGGTGGTTGTTATCTCGTAGATAGTGCAACGGCACAGTGAGTCCTTTGATAGGCCTAAGCCTAGTGGTGGAGCTTGACATCATGGGTGGGATTGATATCTAGTATGGAACTTGAGTGGAAACAGGGGTGGTAAGCTCTCGCAGGTTCAGTTTCCTTGGTTTCTTCAGATCAGGTCTGAAATCAATTAGGGATTGTTCACTTTGGTTTGATTTGTTAAAATTATTTAATATGATGTCGATGTTAAATCATGTTTCTACTATTTTTTAGCTCTATGATGTTGGTTTTGGTTTTTGATCATCCACTATGGTGATGGTTAGATGGGATATGGGAACCATTTTCTAAATTCGGTTGAAGGAGAGGCGACGAAACTGTAAGGCGGGCACGGTGTGATTCAAAATGGTGGTAGGGGTAAGATGAAATGGTAGCACCCGTTGGTGACATGGGTGTGAAAAATGATGAGTAAAAATGTTCAAAAATCCATAGTTATGGTGAGACAAGTGGGGGATAATAGTGGAATAATGATTTGTGGAGGAGAGCGGTGTCACCGATTGTTCAAATGAACAGTAGTAGTTCATGGAATGGTGCAATGGTGGATGGTCATTGGAAATGTGTGGTTTAAATGGTGGAAATTTTAAAATTGATGTAAAAATGTGAAATAGTACCACTATATGGAGGAGATTGTGGGACTGTCTTGAAGGCAAATAGTGGCACCATTTCAAAATAGTGGCGGGCTATGGAATAGTATATGGGAAGGAAAAGAGGAAAAATGTGAAAAGGTTCCACTTTAAGTTGATGGAAGTGTGGCACAATTAGAGAAATGAAATTGGGGCACTATGACACCCACAAGTCAAACACCAATAAATTAAATTAAATATCAATAACTTAATTATCTTAAGACAATCAACTTAAAATTATATAATAAAAATAAACTAATTATTTTAAAAAATTTAAAAAGAATTTATTCAAAAATTAATTATTTTAAATTATAAATTGTTCATAAAAAAATAAATTAAATCAATTAAACAGTTTTAATTTAAGTTTCATAAATTATTTAACCCATTAATTAATTAAATAATTATTTAAATTAAATAATTAACATAAAATTATTAATTTAATATAATTACATTGTTAACACTAATTTTATTATTTCAATAATAAAAACTAGAAAATATATAATGATTTATTTATCTATGATTAAAAATAAATAATTAGTTAAATTAATGAGTAGATAATCTAATTATTTTAAAAATTATATAAATGAAAAATTGGACGGATGAAAAATTGTAATTTTAAAATAAAAGAATAAAAATGGATAGTCAAATTCACAGGAATGATTTAATTTAAGAACTATTTAAATTAAAAAAATGAACATTAAAATACATGATTTACACTAAAGTTGAATATTTCACATATCAATTTTCAAAAACAAAAAAATTGTTAATTATTTAAAAAAAGATAATTTTAATAATAAAAAGTAAAAAAAATCGCGGCAAATAGAGATAAAATTGGGCCACATCAAACTCCCCCACACTAAAAATATTGTTTGTCCTAAAAAATGTACATGATCTTGAATTTAAAACAGTTAAAATAAGTTTCAAATTATGTTCAAAACATTCATACTAAACATTAACAAAAGGTGTACAGGACCAAACAATGCATCAGTTTTTTAAAAGGTATTAAAAAATGAGGCCCTTCCTCACTTCAAAAACTCTCTAGAAGTAAAAATTATAAAAAAATTACAATGTGGAGTATTTCATGCCTTCGATATGTACTCATTAATTTTCCTACAACAATTTATAATTCATGTTTTGATTTAAGAAGTGATGTTAGGTTAGATCAAGTGGAATTAAATCCTTAAGCAAAGGCACCTTCGATTCTCACCTTCTTCTAGATTCCAATAAATTTAAAGTCCATTAAAATTGATCACATTATTAACTCAATGAAAATGAATTTTTACTATGTCAATTTCTCCCTTCATCATCTAGGTTCCAAACACCCCTCACATTAATGAGTTTATTTGTTATAAGACAACATTATTTTAAATTTTTTCCGCAATATTCCATTTGAAGAGCACTATGTATACCGCTTATTCAGATCTAAATTGGCCTTATTTATTCACAAAAACACACGCAATTCACTTTGTCTCTGAGGCTCAAAATTGGATCCCACTATCCCATTTTACTCTAGTTACAAAGGACTTTACTAATAATCATTTTATTTGGCTTCCTAAAGTGATTGAATATTATTTATTAAAAATGTGATTCCCCTATGTTCCAGTGAAAACATCTAGTTACCCTATATCATGATCCACATTCTAGAAAACATATAATATCACACTCCCATTATTAGTTTGTAAAGAGAAAGAAAAACAATGAACAATTCCACTCAACAATCCTTAATTATGAATAGTTTCATATTATGTGCTACTCTTAACATCCAACAAGTAGTCATCCACTAAATAAGATAAAATTTCTGTTTCAAATGAACCACATCTATCCCTCATGTGATGAAAGAATTTGAAAATTTAGAATGATCTTGATTTTTTTTTTAAAAGATGACCATTTTAATATTTCTTGTTAATAAAATTTTTAACAAACATACAAAACAGGTAATTTTAAGTAACCAATAGAATAACCCCACTCCCCCATACATAAAACACAACATTTTCCCCAATGTTGAATCCTATGTTGGAAGAATGTACTCATATAAAATTGATAATTCAGCACTTATAAGAATGTTGAGGGGTAGCATGAATGTTCAAAAGATTGTTTGCGACATCAAAATGAAAAGAATAAATAAAAAACATATGTAAAAACGATAATAAGGGTGAATATATATATATATATTAATTTTTTTCTTTATTATTATTAGTTTAAACCTATAAAATTACTTGCACAGTGTAAACAGAACCATATTGTCATGTGTGAAGACACAAAAGTAGGTTAATGACAATGAGTGAAGTGGGCATAAGATGGTTCAATAATTCAGTTCAAAAAAATATTCATATAACCAGATACTAACATCAAGCAATCAAATAGGATACAGATTCATGAAAACTCAGAAGAAATTAAGGGACTTACCCCACACTTTGGTTCATAAAGTATATTGAAAAAAATTGAGTAGAAAATGAAAACAGTTAAAATGGAAGAGCAACACTTCATTGAATCATTAGAGCTTTAACATTGACTTCCATAGAAATATCCTCTTCTGCAGCACTGAGTGGTTACTCCTCTTCATTAACCAGAAAGATCATAGAAATAAAATAAGGACGCAGAATTTTAATCTCAAAAAAAATTAACCATGGGATGAGTTGAGGAGGAGATATCTATATGATACAATAGAAACCTCCTTTGGTTTTCCATTCCCAATTATTTGGAATCCATCATCTCTTTCACTAGAATCAGAATGTTATTTGACACCATCTGACAGTCAAGTGAAAAAATTGAGAAACATCTAGTAATAGTTAACTTTCTTGAAAATATCAATAAAAAGAAAACAACTCAGAAATCATGGTTTAGTTCCCATGAAACACTGAGTTTATAGTCCTCGATTAGACACGAAATTGCTTATTCTTCCAATAGAGATATGGCATACAAGACCTTTTTTTAAACTTCAATGAAGTGTTTTATTCTTTTACTATTGACCAAAACAGGTTTATTCTCTTCTCCAACTAGCTCAATAGCTCCATTAATCAACACGCTAAGAATGGAAAAGGGGTTCTCACCACTTGGTCTTCAAATTTCATGGAAACAACTTCAATACAGAATTGAATATAGAGACCCTATCACCAACCATGAAATCCCAATTTTGGATGATTGAGTCAATAATAACCTTTTTACTGTCCTTATAAATCTCAACATTCTCATAAGACTCTCTTCTAATATCCTCCATCTCACTCACCTGTAAAAGTATTCTATCACCAATAGACTTGAAATTAATGTTGAGGGACTTATCATCCAAATAATATTTATGTTATAACTCAACAGGAAGATGGAATGTTTTCCTAAAGATAATCTTGTACGGTGGCATCCCTATAGGAGTCTTATAAATAGTACTATAGGACCACAGAACCTCATCCAACATTACTGAACATTCCTTCCTATATCTAGACATTGTTTTCTATGAAATTTGTTTAATCTCTATGTTTAATAATTCGGAAATCCCACTAGATTGTGGTTTATAGGTGGTTTCTATCCTACGTGAGCATCCATACATCTCCATTAGACTCTTGAACATATAATTTTTTAAATGAGTCCTAGTATCAGTGATGAATTCCCTTGTCACACCAAACCTATAAAAGATGTTTTTCTAGATGAATTTCAAAACACTTGCAGCTAAATTGGTGGGAAGATCTACTAACTCACCATACATGGAAACATAGTTCACAACAAACTATATGTACTAATTCCCATAAGAGGATTGTAATAGTCCCATGAAGTCTAATCCACAGACATCAAATATTTCAACCTATAAAATACATTTTTAAGGAATATGTTTCCTTCTTCTAACATTTCCCAATATCTGACACTTTTCATAGCTAATAACTAGACTCCTAGAATTCATAAACAATGTGGTCTATTAGAAACCAGCCTGAACAACCATCTGAGATATCATTTATCATCCATGGTGGCCACCAAAAGGTGATGAATTATATTTCTCAAGTATGGGTAGCATCTCTTCTTCTATAACACATCTCATCAAAATATCATCATCATGCATCCTAAAAATAAGAGGGTAATCCTAGAAATAATATTTCATCTCAGATATAAACCAATTTATTTGGTTATGTAAGATGTTCTTGGTTATGAATCATATGAAATCCCACTGTTTTATTACATAACTTTTCCTTACATTTTACAAATAGAGTATCTTTAATGTATAATGTCCTATAAACTAGGAACAAAAAAACAATAAAAACAACATTCTTCTAATACCGTGTAAATTTTTCCTAAAAAGATCATCCTAGGTAAAATTACTTCATCTCATAGCCTAGAGACAAACATTAATGGGATGGGTGAGAAAAAGGCCCAATAAGGAAAACAAGTGAAACAGATTTCATATGATCTTCAACAATGACAATAAGAACATGGGAAATATCGTAATAGAAGGATAATGAGGAATATCATATGAATAATAAAATGAAACATAACATGAAAATGTGGAAACAATATTTATTATAGACATTCATGAACATATCACCAAGGTATATCCCTAAGGTGTCATAAAATATTACCATGGTTATTCACTAAGGTATCTTGAAACTTGTCATCTCTAGAGATTAATTTGTTTACCCAGTGCACTGGAGTTCATCAAGAAGTACCATTAATATGTCTTTATTTTCATGTGATCCACATTGATAATAATCAAAAAAATTCACAAATAATCCAAAGAGAATAAAAAAATGGGTTTCTTTTCAAAATTCCAATTTTTAAAATTTTATTAATAATAAAATCATTATATCAATTATAACTCATGGAAATGGGGTGAGGGTTATTTGTAAGTCAATTACAGAATAAAAAATATAAATATTATGTCTTGATTAATACCCCTAGAAATGAAATTCTTTTGAGTATTCACATAAATAAAATAAGATAATTTATTGAGAAGAAGATATAGATTTTGAGACGAAAATTCTGCAGCATAACAACTACATAACATGGTTTTAGAAAATATTAAAAAGAGAGGTGAAAAGGGTCACCCACCAATAATTAACTCTTAATATAGTATAGGTAAGGAATAAAATTTAAATAAGATAATGTTATGGGTGTTTAAATAACATACCACATAAAAAAGGAAACTTGAAAGAAAAGAGACGATTCAATTTCTTTTATAAAAATTCAGCAGCCTAACGACATCACATAAAAATTCATAAAATCAGTTGCTGAGAGAGGAAAGGGTATCTCATAAATTGGACATATAATAGACAGTAATAAGGATATATATGAACATACCTATACATAATAAAATGGATACTAGAAGACATAACATAAATGAAGTCATGACTAAAAGAAGATGGTGAGATGTTCCCTTGTAATGAAGAGTAATTCAAAAATGTGATGGTTATAACCATGGGGGACTTGAGGAAACCTTGGGAGGTAAAAAGAAATGAGATTTTTTAAGGAGGGATTTGGAATTAAAATAATTAAGGAATGGGTTGGTATTTATAGCAAAAGTGAGGGAATATGTTATTAATTTTCAAGGGACACCTCATCAGTGGTATTTGCAAAACCATGGGCTTTCCCATGGCATCTGCCAATGGTATTGTACACTTGGTACTTCTCATAACATATCATACTATTTAAAAGTGGACTAGAATTATTAAATAATTATTACATCATTAATGATGTCATTAAACACACCGAAACTCAAGACTATGTTTTTACTATTCACTAAAAATTCAACTATTTTAGAAAAATCCCAAACATTCACCCTAACAATTTTTTGAGGAGTAAAATTCAAAAGTGAAATCCATTTTATTAAAATTAATATCATTTTAGATTAAATTAAATAAATAAATACTAATAATTTATTAATAATTTATAAAACATTTATTTACTTGTACTATGATGTAATTATATCACATTACCACTTAATATGACTAAAACATATTTATACCTCCTTAGGTGATGTTACTATGCCATTGGTAAAATTAACATTCATAAGGATAGAATTATAATTCCATAGGGTAGAGTTATTATTCACCAAAAAATTATTTTGATCTTATTGAACCACATTTTTCACCCTAATTACAACCATGTATGTTCAATTTTTGATAATAATTTCACAGATAAAGATATTTAATAAAAAAAGTTTTTAGACTATTCAAAAAAAAACATAATTCATCAAATACTATTCATAAAAAACATTATTAAAAAAATTGAAATATCTTATAAAATTTATAAAAATTCAGCCTAGGGTAATTTTGACATTTGAAATTCAAAACTGATGTTCATTTTATCATAATAATTCTTTATGTATGAGAAATCTATGAAAAGTAAAAAAATTTAATTTTAAAATAAATTTATTAAATTTTTATTAATTAAACATATACTTTATTATGAAAAACTATTCCAAAAATAGGAATGATGAAATAACAATTTTATTTATACCAAGGGATTCAAAAAGTATCTAATTCCTCATTATGTAGCCTCTTATAACACCTACATAGGACCTAAGAGTAAGATGTGAAATGGTGATAGAATCTTGGGGCGGCTTGGGAAACATTTCTCGAGTGATGGTTTCTATCACCTTAAACTTCTCCCTTACGTGATTATGTTTAAACTTAACGTGTTAGAGTTCAACTTTGACTTCGTCCAGAGAAAATCCCAGTAATGCTACCTCATTCCCAAGCTTCGACGGATAGGCTTTGTACGGTCCAAGTCTACTTGATGAGGCCATTGAATCTTCTTTATGTATTAATTAACCTTGATCATTTTAATTTATAAACAATAATCCTAATGTTAAAAGCATATTTTTCAATGGTCATATAAATGTTGAAACCAAATGGTCTCATTTTAATTATAATCACTTCATTAACAAAAGGATGTAGTTTTTTAGAGTATAAAATAAAATTACACAAAAATTTGTAACAAATATTAATCAAAAGTTTAGATCGTTACATTATTCCACCATTATGAAATTTCTTCTCCTAAATTTCAACACGTACTCTCAGAAGAGAAAATGTGTGGGTACTTCTTCCTCATAAACTCCTCTGGTTCCCACGTGGCTTATTCACATTTTGGGTTCCTCCACAACACCATAAAAAGGTGGGTAGTCTTGTTTTGTAGAACCCGGTCCCTATAATCCATTATCTCCACCGGATTCTCCTCAAATGAAAGGTCATGTTCTTGTTGAATCACCTATGGATTTAGTACATTTTAAGGGTCAGGTATGTACTTCCTCAACAAGGATACATGGAAGAAATAATCAACTCGCACTATATTTGGATGAAGTGAAAGCCAATATGCCGTTGCACCTATGCGATCAAGGATTTCATAGGGTTCAATGTACCTATGGCTGATCTTCCATTTCTTCCAAGCCCCCATGGCTCTTTTCCAAGGTTAAATTCAAAAAACAACTTTTTTACCAACCTCAATCACTAAGTCCCTTCGATTGTTGTTGGCATAGCTCTTTTTCCGAATCTGAGCAGCCTTAAAGTGTTTCTGGATGGAATGGACCTTTTCTGTCATCTCCTACATAAGATCAGTCCCAAAAATCTTTCTCTCACCAGATTCATCCCAACAACTAAGAGTTCTACATTGCTTCACCTATAGATCTACATAGAGTTCAATTTGAATGCTCGAGTAGAAGTTGCTGTTGTAAGAGAACTCAACTAATGTAAGATGTTGATACCATCCACATTTAAATGTCTTTGAGCATGTTCTCAACATATCCTTGAGTGATTGAATATTCCTTTCAGATTGGCCATCATGTTGGGGGTGACAGGTTGTACTGAAATTCAATTCGGTACACAGATCATATTAAATACTTCATTAAAATATTGAGTCCATCAAATATTCTTTTTGTATTACCTAACCAAGATCATTTGTATTTATAACAATAATCATAACATTAATATTATAATTTCCAATGTTCATATTGGCCAATGGTCATATTGACCAATGGTCATATAACAGTCGAAACCCAATAGGATCATTTTAATTATACTCACTTCCTTAATTAAATGATATATTTTTGTTGAGTATAAAATAAAATAACAAAAAAAATCAAGAAATTTTTTTTTCAAAAGTTTGGGTTGTTATATTCTTCCCACATTAAGAAATTTCATCGTGGAAATTTAAACTCGTACCTTTAGTAGAGAAAATGTATGGTTAATTTGGCTTCATAGACTCCTCTGGTTCCCACGTGGCTTCTTTACATTTGTGGTTCCTCCACAACACTTTAACAAGGTGGGTATTATTGTTGCACAGAATCATGTCTCTACAATCGATGATCTCCATCAGATTCTCCTTATAAGAGTGTTCATGTTCTAGTAATAAAGGCTCTGGATTTAGTACATCTGAAGGGTTAGGTATGTACTTTCTCAAGATGGATATGTATAAGACATCATGAACGTATTCTAGATTTAGAGGAAGTGGAAGCTGATAGGCCACTACTCCTACATGGTCGAGGATTACATAGTGGCCAATTTACCTAGGTTTGAGCTTCCCTTTCTTCCCAAAGCTAATTACTCTCTTCGATGGTGACATTCGAAGAAATAATTTGTCACCAATATAAAAATCCAAGTCCCATTGACGGTTGTCGACATATCTCTTTTTCTGTATCTAAGTAGCCTTAATTTATTATTGGATGGAATAGACATTTTCTATCACCTCTTACACAAGATGAAGCCCAAGAACCTTTCTCTCACCAGCCTCATCCCAACAAGTAAGAGTTGTACATCACATCCTATATAGAGATTCATAGGGTTCCATTTTAATGCTCAAGTGGAAGTTGTTATTGTAAAATAACTAAACTAATAGGAGATGTTGATCTCGTCCACTATTAAATTCCATTGTTCTTGTTCTCATCATATCCTCAAGTGTTTGAATATTCCTTCCATATTAATCTTCAATTTGGGGGTGATATGCTATAAAAAAATTCAATTCGGTGCTCAGGACATGTTGAAGTCTTCTCCAATATTTTGATGTGAACCTTGGATCACAATCAGATATGATATAAAGTGGAACTCCATGCAGCCTTACCACTTCCTTCACATAAATCATGGCATGTTTATCAATAGATAAATCTTCCTGAATAAAGATAAAATGGGAAGTCTTAGTGAGATGTTCCACAATAACCCATATCGCAATGTTTACATCGCAAGTTCTCAGGAGACCAGTGACAAAGTCCATAGTGATATTTTCCCACATTCATGTTGATATGGGTAGTGGTTGTAATACCCCTTCAAAAAGTTTTCGCTCTGCCTTCAATTGCTGACATACCAAGAACCTTGAATTGTAGTCAGTAATCTTCATTTTCATATTATCCCATCAATAATTATCACGAAGGTCTCCATAAATTTTTGTACTCCCTGGATGTATAGAGAAAGTAGAGATATGAGCTTCATCCATTATCTCCTTCTTTATTTCTGGAAAAGATCGAACATATAGTCTTGTACGAAATTTAAGTACATATTCTTGATCAATAATGAACTCAGGAAGCTTCCCATCCTTCACAGCCTCAAACTTCTTCTATAATAAAGGATCTTTTTTCTTATCATTCTTGATCTTATCTAGTAATAATGGTTGAGAAATCATTTGACTTTGGTTTTATGATGTCCCTTCCCTTATAATTCTCATTTTTAGCTTTTCTAGGTCATTGATCAAAGGATCTCTTTGAATCCTCGTCATAGAAAGAACAACTCGGCATTTCCTTCTTAATGCATCGGCAATTTTATTTGCTCTTCCATGATGATAATGAATTGAAAAATAATAGTCCTTAAGAAGTTCAAAACATCTCCTTTGTCTCATGTTCAATTCCTTTTCTGTGAAAATATAATTCAAACATTAATGGTCTGTGTATATATAACATTTCTCCCCAAAATGATTGTGCCTACATATCTTAAGAGAAAAAATTACTACAGCCAGTTCCAAATCGTGTATAGGATATTTCTACTCATGAGTCATCAACTACCGAGGTGCATAACCAATGATCTTGTCATTTTTCCTGAAGAAACACCCAAGCCCTTTCAGAGATGCATCGCTAAAAATAAAAAATCATTATCCACTTGAGGGAAGAGTTAGCACAGGTACAGTAAACAATATATTCTTCAGCTCTTGGAAACATCCCTCACACTCCATTGACTATATGAACATGACCCCTTTTCGAGATAACAAGGTTAATGTTTTAGAAATTCTAGAAAAGATTTTCACAAATATCCTATAATATCCCGCTAATCCAAGGAAACTACGAACCTTAGTTACTGTTATAGCTTAAGTGCACTCCTCCACAACATTAATCTTTATAGAGTCAACTATGACTCCTTCATTATTTACAATGTGCCCCAAAAAATAAACTTGTTGTAACCAAAATTCACATTTTCTGAAATTTCCAAAAAGGCTCTCATTCCGTACTGTTTTCAAAATAAACCTTAGATTATCCTCATGCTCCTAATGAATTTTGGAATATATCAAAATATCATCAATAAAAACTAACACAAAGTTATCAAGGTCATCCTTAAAGACTCGATTCATAAAATCCATAAAAATAACAGGTGCATTAGTCAATCCAAAGGGAATTACAAGAAAATCATAATTCGCATATATTGTTCAGAAGATAGTTTTTGGAATATCTTTTTTCTTCACCCTCAGTTGATGATAACCATATCTAATATCAATCATAGAGAAGAATTGAGCCCCATGATATTGGTCAAATAAGTAATCAATTATTGGAAGAGGGTATTTGTTTTTCATTGTGATCATATTCAGTTCTCTCTAATCAACGCGTAGCCACATTGATCCATCATTCTTCTTCACAAAGAGAACAGGTTCTCTCCATGGAGACACACTCGGTCGGATAAACCCCTTCTCCAAATGATCTTGGAGTTGTTTCATTAATTCCTACAGCACCATATTTTCCATCCTCTATGGGGTCTTTGATATCAGATGAGATCTAGATATGAGATTAATGGAGAACTCTAACAATTTTTCTTTCGGATGACTAGGTAAATCCTTAGGAAATACATCAATTTATTCCTAGATGATGGGGACATTTTCTATCATTAAACACTCATCTCCTTCTTCTTCTTCACTGATCAACTCTTTAGAGAAGGATATAGGAGGTTCCAATAGACATAAAACAGGTTGAGATATATCTCCTTGTAAGATAATTGTAGGTTTTTAATTCAATACTACTGATATTTCCTTGCTTCTAAATTTGATATTAGCATTATACTTTGAGATCCATTACATCCCTCGTATAATGTAAAATTATAAAATGGGAATGAATACCACATTTTCTATAATATTGTGCTCACTAATGTTAATACTAGAGTTTATAAACACAGACGATGCTCGGATAATCCCACTAGGAGTCTTGACAGATAACTCTAATTTTAGAAATTCAGGGTCTGATTCTAAATTCTTTACAAACCTGGAGTAAATAAAGGAATGTATAGAACCAGAATCCAACAAATTAATTTATAGCTTTGAGATAACAACAAGAGTACCTTCCACCACAACATTTGGTGATTCAACATCAGTTGTTTTAATAGGTAAAATCATGGACATTTCCCCTGGCCTTTGTTGAGGTTGATGGTGATTCCCCTCCACTAACCTTGGATTTGAAAAGTGATTGGAAAAGTGACCAAGTTGTCTACACTTATAAAATTTTACATCAGGTTGTTCCTCCACCATATTCCCCTTGTTGTTAGTGATGGGAAGTTAAGGCCTCACCTCAATATGACAATTACATGCAATATGTCCATCTTATCCACACTTATAGCACTTCCCACTCTCGAGCAGGCAGTTCCCTGAATTCTTCTTCCCGCATTTAGTACACATGGGATGTTGCACTTGTGTGCCTTCACTTCCTTAATCAAAGGTACTCCCTCAGCTGGGATCCATTGATCTCTTCTTAACATTGGATTTATGAGACCACTACATCTCACCAAACCCCAGGTCGACTGTCATCGCACTCCATATGATCTCTTCATAATTTTCATAGTCTTAGTTGGCTATATACTTCTCCAAAAGAGGTATCAGTCCACCAAAGAATATATCCACCATCCCATTAGGATCCATGAAAAAACTCAAGGTGTAATGGGAAACTCTTGTGAAGTTCATCTCGTAGCTTCCAAAAGATTCACTCTCCTTTTACTTCAACTCAAGAAACTCGTTATCCATTCTTGTTCTCATATAATGATGGAAATACTTATTGAAGAAGATCCCTTTGAAGTCTTCCCACTCCATAGATTCAACCTCTACTCTTGGCCTCATGTTTTTAATCATCTCCCACAACTGATTAGCTTCTCCCTCTAAACGGTAAATAGTTAGGGTTTCCTTCTCTTATTCCGAACAACATAGAATAGAAATGATCTTCTCGATAGAGTAGATCCACTGTTCATCAATCAATCGGTTGGTACATCCACTAATGTTTGGTGGCCATTGACACATAAAAGACTAAACAGATTATTGTTCCCTTCGTGATGAGATCAGTCTCTTACCTTGATTCATGTTATTTCCCATAACTTGAGTCAGTTGGTTCATCATTCTCATGAAAGATTCCATTCTGGATTCCATCGGAGGGTTGTCAGCGCATGGTCTATTGAGGTCACCATTTGAATGGTTCCTCTTATTTCCAACCATTTTATAAAATAATAAAACCTTAGTGAGAAAATTATTTCATTTACAAATCTTTTAACCATAAAGGGATTGTTTTGTCTTAAAACATTATGCTTAAACATATTATTCTGTATCCACGATTACATTTCTCTATAAATCCTTCATAATGATTCATAGAAAAATTATGATTAAACAAACATATCCCCTAGTAGTGTCAAACCAGGAGTGTAGAAAGGCCCATTGTCCTATACCATGATACCCCGGATTAATCTCAAAACTCTTTGTCAGAGTTTCACTCATAGGTACAGTTGTGCCATAGCCACATCCACTTGTTCATATCTAGATAGGTATTTATTTGTTCGAAAACCACTTACATAATATTTCAATAAAATACCATGAAGTTTTCCTATATTTAAACTTTTATATACAGTTCTTCCTAGAGTTTTCATCTTATATTTTCCATAAATAAATAAATTATCCTTTTATTCCAACTTTGACATCCCACCTTTTTATTACATAACGTTTTCATTACATTAAAAAATAAGATGATCTTTAAAGTCTAGTGTCTTGGAAATCAAGAACAAAAAACATGAAAACATAAAATATTATTCTAATCCCATTGAAAAATTTCTTGAGAATTTTATCCTAAGTTAAATTACTTAATCTCATAACATGGATACATACATCAAAGAAAATGGTGAGCAGAAGTCCTAGTAAATAAAACTAGTGAAACAATTTACATATGATCTTGAGGGATAAAAATAAGAAAATGGGGAATATAATAAATGAAATATAATGAGTAGTATCATTGGAATAATAACATGAAAATGAGTCTACAACATTTATTTCATTCATTCATGTACATATCACCATGGTCTATCCCCAAGGTGTTATAAAAACTACCAAGGTTATTCACCAATGTATTTTGAATCTTGTCTTCTCTAGAGATTAAATTCATTACCCAATGAATTGTAGTGATATTATGGTGAACCCATAATATTTATTTATTTTCATTTGAGAAACATAGATCATAATAAAAAAATCATAAATAATCCAAATATTATATAATAAATGGATTTCATGTCAATATAGTAACATTTAAAAAGTGCTTAAAATTAAGATCATTATGTTAATTATAACTCATGGAAAGGGAGTGAGGGTTATATGTATGTAAATTATAGAATAAAATATATCAATATTATGTCTTGATGAATAACCATGGAAATAAATTTTTTGGATATTTACGTAAATAAAATTAGATAATTTCATGAGAAAAAGGAAGAGATTTTGAGACAAAAATTCTGCAGCATAACGGCTATATAACATGGTTTTAGAAAACGTTAAAAAGATAAGGGAAAAGGGTCACCCACTCATAATTAACTTGTAATACAATGAAAGGACAGAATAATATTTAATTAAGATCATGGTTTGGATTTTTAAATGTCATACTACATGAAAAGGACACTTGAAAGAAAATAGAAGATGTGATTTCATTTATGAACATTCGGTAGCATAATGACGTCACTTAAAAATTTATAATGTAACATCTCCATCCCGGAAGCCACTAAACCAGTTTTCCGATACCGGTGGTTACATGACCTTTAGCGCACCTACCCGTACGCCAAAGGTTGCCGACTAGCAGTGGGGGTCTATGTAGACATGTGGGGAGACTATAACCCCTATTTATCAGAGTAAGACAGAACAGAATAACCAAATAGGGGAATCAAAAACCAATAAACAAGGAACATGTATAACAACCAATCCCATAAATAAATATTCCATGTCATACTAAAAGTAAAAAGTGTACAAAATCCCAAAATAAAGACAAGGGCCAAAATCCCCAAAATGGTCCCGACTCCAAGTTTGGATCCTCCACAAAGTGCTACCCATATCCCCTCGACTATATAGCAGGGAAACTTTCCCATCTCTTGACCTACAATCATGAAGTCTTCTCGGGTACCCAACAGCGGCCCGAGTAGGGTTTGAGTACATCTCAGTAGGACACCGCCAATGGTGTCAACCAAATATCTAGTATAAACAGGTAGTGCATGCAAAAGGAAAATGAATGATAAATACCAAGTCATTATTTATGGTGCCTTTAACCAATTCAAGTCCAAATCCATTAACACATCTGATACCATTCATTTCACACCAATTATCATCATTTACCATTTCATCACATTTCCATGGGTTAATCACATATATAATGTTACATGGGTCCAAGGCCAACAATCACATGCAAGAGGGTAAGCACATAATTATCATGTCTCACAAGGAATAACTCCCACATAGCAACCATATCCTCACCTCGAAGACTCAGCCTGGGTGGATTCAACTTTATGGAGAATAGACCCTTAGTCCCCTTTCCTAACCCATGCATTTTGGGAGGAGTTTAGAGCCTCATCCTTCACTCGAACTGTGGGAATAAATCCTCAAGTCATACCCCACTCTACGAAGCCATGTGAACATGATTATATATAAGTAACCATCAACCATCCAAACCATTTCCCTTCGGAAAACACAATTCACAAATACCCACATGGGAAACCACATCATGCCTTAACCCATTAACACATTACCATTTCACATCATTTAACCATTCACCCAATTCCCAAGTGTTATGCCTATATCACTAAGCATTCAACATTAAACCCATAATCTATCTCATTATAGTCTTTAATCAGTTTAAACATTAACCCATTTAACCCGTTCATCATTCCCATGAATCAATATTTAACCCATTTCAAATAAACCCTTGGTTATTGCCAAGCCTAGGTGCATCACCTAACTTTTATTCCAAGTTCATCCAATCATGCCAACATATTTATCAAGGGATCTACAATTCATTACAACAAGGTCACTTGTTTAATATCAAACCCTAAATCTGGGACAAGCCGGCACATCCCATGGATGGCTCCAATTAGGTCACGTATATCCCAAAACATCCCATGGGGATCGTGAGGGTTACCATTTTCCATTTTAAACACCATTATTACCAAAAATTCCTAGGTTTTTCAATACGTAACCATGGGAAAACAAGAACACAAGTAAATAGGCACAAAACCCTAAATAACCATGGGATATCATTTGTAGACCACCAACCTCAAAACCGCGATTGATTTTTCCCTCAATCAAGTCCTTAGACCTCGATCCTACCAACCTATGGATCTTAAACCTAAAACTCACCCAAAAGATAGGATTTTAGAGCTTTGGAATGAGAAGGAGAAAAGATACAAACCCTAAACCAGAAAGAGAACCAAGGATGAGATTAGCCTTACCTGAAGCTTCGATCCGCAACCAACGGCGCTCTAAACACCCATGAATCGAAGGAGAACCACCCATGGGAAGCTTGGGTCGGCCAAGTTCGTCACTAGGGTTGAGAGGGGAGGAGAGGAGGAAAATCCCGAGTGGGGTTTTAAAGCCCGGAGTAGAAATTTTGTAATTTTTTCCAACATTAAGTGGTCGCACGGTTTAGCCACACGGTTTGGCAAACCGTGCGCAAATCGTGTGTAAGCCACGGCCCAAAGGAGGAGGAGCCGCACGATTTAGCTGCACAGTTTGGTAAAACATGTGAAAACCATGCGCTCACTTCTATCCAAAGGAGGTAGGGTCGCACGGCTTAACCTGGGAAGGCCGCACGGTTTTGATGACCATGCGCAGGCCATGCGTCCTAGCCTCTCTTTCCCAGTTTTTCTTCCATTCGTTCCTCGAGCCTATGGAAAACCCCCAAGGACTCTCACACCTTCAGAATACATCCATTTAAGGTCCAAAACATGGGATTCATAAAAAACATAACGAAAACATACCTTTCCTAAAACTGGAATCTTACAACCTCCCCAACTTATAAGGGCTCGTCCTCAAGCCGAGCTTCCAAGCCTCATTTCTCCACTGAAGAGAAGAGTTCGGGTCACTGAGCTCGCATATCTGATTCCCGCTCCCAAGTTTCTTCCTGAAATTTCCCATGCTACCATATTACTCGCACTAATGGAACAACCTTTCCTCGTAATACCTTTTTACTATGATCCACCACCTGAACCGGATGCTCCTCAAAGGACGCATCAGCCTAAAGCTCTACATCCTCAACATCAACCACGTGATATGGGTCTGGGTAATACCGTCGAAGCTGCGACACATGAAACACATCATGCATCCCACAATACCACTGTGGAAGATCCAATCGGTAATCCACTGGTCCGATCTTCTCCACAATCTCAAAAGGTCCCACATATGTCGGAACCAACATTCCCTTCTTCCGAATCCGACGGTGACCCAACCTTGGAGACACCCAAAGGAACACTTTTTCTCCCACCAAAAACTCAAGAGGTATACACCTCCGATCTGCATATGACTTCTGCTCACTCTGAGCAGTACCCATCTGCTTCCTGATCAACTTAACTCTCTCTGAAGTCTCCTACATGTGACTTGGCCCCAACAATTCAAATTCACCAGCCTCTAACCAGCACAATGGAGGTCTACGTGTCCTCCGGTAAAGTTCCTCAAAAGGTGCCATCTAAATCATAGTCTGAAAAAAAACATTGTAAGAAAACTCAACTAACGATAGGTGCCTCTCCCAAGAACTGCCAAAGTCCAAAACACAAGCTCTTAACATGTCTTCCAACACATGGATCATACACTCCGATTGCTCGTCTGTCTGCCGGTGGAAAGTCGTACTCAAAAACACTTGGGTACCAAGCACCTTCTACAACCCTTTATAGAAATGTGATATGAAATGCGGATCTCGGTCCGAAACTATGGTCCACGGCACACCATGAAATTGTACTATTTTTCGAACATACAAATCCCCCAACTAGTTGACTGTAAAGGTCTCCTGAATCGGTAAGAAATGAGCCACTTTTGATAACTGATCCACAACCACCCATATTGCATTATTCTTTCATGGAGTCCTCAGAAGACCCACGACAAAATCCATTGTTACATCATCCCACTTCCATTCCGGAATGGGAATATATGCAACAAACCACCTGGTCGTTGGTGCTCAGCCTTCACCTGCTGACTGGTAAGGCACCGTGCCACAAATCCCACAAATTCCATCTTCATTCCAGGCCACCAAACTGCCTTCGGAGATCATGGTAAATCTTGGTCAAACCAAGGTTCACTTCCCTCTTTCCATGTTTTGGTTGTACATCACAATTCATACCGAACACAAATCGAGGGAACAAACATTCCCCTAAAGCCTTCCTCATTGCATCCTCCACACAAGCTAAAAAACACCTCAAGGATTTATCAAATTTAACCATTATTACCATGAGAACTTCATAGGGAAAACATAGGTGGAAACACCTAACTCACAACAAAAGGAAACATAACACACAACTTCTCATCGTCATGGGGAAACCAATCATCACCTAATCTTCTCGATCCTCTGCACAACTCTTGACCCCAAATCACTTAGTGTCATTTTCTGTTCACCCAACTCTAATTGTGACCCAACCTGATATCAATCGGAGGAAAACACATGACCCTTCCATCCACATTTCATAAAGATCTCACTCCACAAATATACACCCAATGCAAAACAAAACTCTCTGCTACTTAACCAGTTAAACTGTGCCAAAGCTCTCTACCAGGGCCCACTCACCTGAATGGTGACCACTTGAGTCCTTCCAACCTGAAACTATGGTCACATCATCAACCGACCATTAATCTGGTATGGTTCTCTCCACCATTTCCGGTTACATTGCACCTCCTCCATCGATGAAGGACCATAAAATCTCAACCCAACCTTCCCATTGCCTAACACGTTCTAACTTACCGGCCTCAAGCATCTATAGGAGCATTACCCTGCCTTGGCATCCAGCCACACCGTCACAACCATTGGGAAGATATTCTTACACCATCCATTCAAGGACTAAGATCATCATGACCTCACATAGTTTCAAATTTTCTTCAAAAGGCGATTTCGGTTACAATGTAAGCCCATAATTGGTCACTCTCACCTCACCCATTCATGTTTACCATCTCAGGTCAGACCACCTTCGACTATCTTTCCCCAAAACACCCACCGAGGTCATTTCCCGAATTCTAGTAGAATTTATTATCACGGCATTACCACCCTCCAAACTATCATCAAATTCACCCTTGGAATGGCACCACATCACATGACTAAGGTTCGCCCAACTTCACGGCATCCTAAAACCACACAAGGACGATTGACATAGGTCTAACCCCACTCTCTGTTGGAGTTATTAGACATCAACTTCTCTTCCCACAACTTGTTGTCATATCCAGCCATATCCTCCCACGACTTAGCACAACTCTCACAAGATTCACTTTGAACCGACCTGAGCTCAAGCCAACACTTGGTTCATTTGTCACCACATCCAAGTCCCACATTCTTCTCCAAGGAACCTGACATGCACCACACTGGTTCCTCATTGCTACCCTGGTTCCACTACACTATCTCGATGTTCTCTCTTCCACATTCAAGGCTGATTTATCACTCCCCACCTTAGGAGTGTCATTACCTTTTCTCACCATGAGGGATTCCTGCCCCTGCATCTTCAAATCGATCACAAACCGAACCCCAAACTTAGACATGGCCATCACGTCTTTCTTCCAAAACAAGGAAGCGAACGTCACCTACTGCCCGTTCTCGGCCTCCTTGAACAGAACCCAAGGCATTGTCCTCAATCGACCCATCCCAAGGTCTCCACCCTAAGCCAATGAGGGTGTACATCCCATCATAAAACTCCACACATATCACTTCCTTGTGCGTAAACTCCATGATGTCCCTCATCCAAACTAACACCTTGATGTCTCTTAGAGAGATCTAGAGCTTCTCAACATACTCGGGATGATTTCAAGATGTTGTTCATGCTCATCACTAGCTTAGGTACGCTAAGAAGTCGTCGAGGAACACCACCACCAACTTAGCCATTTATAATGTCAGGATATGGAACACCATGACCTGCCAGGAATCTTAGGCTTCCCTGCAGAACGGGCCACATCAACACTTAACCATCAACACTCAGGTGCGATCGCCAACCAGGTTCAACCATCTCTCCACAACCAACCCATTCATTCAGAATTTCAGCCGCATGACCCACCCTTACCTATGGTGTCACCATCGAGCGAGAGTATGTAACCATACATTATCCACCCTTGTCTTTCCTACTAAAAACAACTTCTATACCTCCATTAATCATCACTCAAACTGGTGGGTCAAGCATTCAAGTGATACAACCATTCAAAAAAAACCTTACCCTTTATCACAAACACTTGGGTGCCCTTATGAAAGAACCAAGCACGACTAGACCACCAACCTTCCCACTTATCCTTAAGTCACAATATTGCACCACACAACACTCAATGCCCCACATTCAATGTCCAAAATGTCCATAGGTGTGACACACCCCCCAATGTACTAGAATCCCTTTCTGACCTCTCTCATAGGTCACCATGAAGGTTGAACGATACCAAATCCCTAAACACACCACCTAGGCCATAGCATGACCAGGAAGGCCTCACAATCCAAGCCCAAAATCTCAACTAGGGAAATCTCATGGACCAAAGCCATGCATACAAGGGGATAACCGACAACACCAAGGATACATACATTTTCACTCAATCATTCACGTTCCGATCTTTTCATTCACTCAGCACTTCGAAAGAATGACCGATGGAATTTAACCATAATGTAATGATCCCATATGATCAATCCATAAAAAACCATTCTTCATTATTTACCCCAACGGCGATCATCACACCTAGAACACCACCCCCTACCATACCTACCGCGGTCGTGGTCAATATCGCTAACCCACTTACTCAATCACATGTCTTTTATCAAAACCTCTTCAAACCAATTCTTCTTTCACAACACAATCCTTTCCTCTTAGGCACATTTCCCATTTCACAACATGTTAAAATCATCATTTTATCACATTTACACCTTTCATTAGAAAGAATTCATTAACAATTTTACCGTCACTATGCAACCCCCCTTCTTTTCTTTTGGACCCTAAATCAACCCATGAAATTTATCACAACCCAAAACTTTAAACCGGTCACAAAATTTCTCATTTTCTTTTCTATGATCACCCTCTGGTGTTATTTCATTCAGCTCATCATTTCCTGATTTTTTGAAATGCATGATGCATCCTAGTTTTCTTACCTCACACACCAACCTCGTGCGTGTTCCTAACACAATGCATGTCACATATCCACCTAGGTGCCTATAATGATGCATGAATGAAATTCCTCATGTCGTTAAGGCCACTAGCCAAATATCATTAAACAATCACATAAAACAACATGTTCATCACCCAATTGTGAAATATCATCAACTATAATAACACAAACCCAAGAACAACAATTCCCACCCTGTGTGACTTGGGTTTCCCCTGTATATGGGTCAGCTACTCCCAAGCACAAGCTTATTACCAAGTCCCAACACGTCTTAACCCTTGGCTACCAATCCCAAATAACAAGACCTCAGAGAAGGAGAAGAAACACCTCCTCTGATGCCACTTTGTAACGTCCCAATCCCGGAATCCACTAAACCATTGCTCCGATCCGGGAGGTTACATGACCTTAATCACACCTCCCCATATGCCAAAGGTTGATGACTAGCAGTGGGGGTCTATGTAATCAGGTGGGGAGACTATACCCCCTATTTATCAGAGTAAGCCACAACAGAATAACCAAATAAAGGAAACAATAACCAATAAACGAGGAACATGTATAATAACCAATCCCAACAATAAATATGCCATGTCATACTACAAGTGCATAGTGTAAAAAAGCCCAAAATTAAGAAAACGGCCAATATCCCCAAAATGGTCCCGACTCCAAGTCCGGATCCTCCACCAAGTGCTACTCATATCCCCTTGACTATCTAGAAAGGACCATTTACCTTCTCCTCACCTGAAAACATGACATCAGCTCGGGTACCCTACGGCGGCCCGAGCAGGGTTTGAGTACAACTCTGTAGGCCACCACGAACGGTGTCTACAAAATATTCAGTATAAATCGGTAGTGCTTGAAAAAGGAAAATGAATGATAAATTCCAAGTAATTATTTAAGGTTCCATTAACCAATTCATATCCAAATCTATTACCTCTTCCAATAGCATTCATTTCACACCAATTATCATCAATTACCATTTCATCACATTTCCATGGGTTAATCACATACATTATGTTACATGGGTCTAAGGCCAAAAATCACATGCAAGAGGGTAATAACATCGTTATCCTATCTCACTAGGACTAACTATCTCATAGTAACCATGTCCCCACCTCGAAGCCTTAGTCCGGGTGGATGAAACCGGTAGGAGAATATACCTCCAGTCCACTTTCCTAACCCGTGCTTTTTGGGTGGAGTTTAGATCCTCAGTCTTCACTCGACCCGTGGGTGTGGATCCTCAAGTCATACCCCACTCTATGAAGCCATGTTCACATTCTTATATATAAGTAACCATCAACCATCCAAACCATTTCCCTTCAGAAAACACTGTTCACAACAACCCACATGGGAAACCACATCATGCCTTAA
This sequence comes from Viscum album, assembly GCA_963277665.1. Lineage (NCBI taxonomy): Eukaryota > Viridiplantae > Streptophyta > Magnoliopsida > Santalales > Viscaceae > Viscum > Viscum album. The sequence goes on from OY728141.1 coordinate 348,903,298, forward strand.
CCCATTAACTCATTACCATTTCACATAATTTAAACATTCAACCAATTCCCAAGTGTTATGGATACCTAATTAAGCATTCAACATTAAACCCATAATCTATCCCATTATGGTCACTAATCAGTTTACACAATAACCCATTTAACCCGTTCATCATTCCCATCAACCAACATTTGACCCATTTCAAATAACTCCTAGGTTATTTCCAATTCTAGGAGCATCACCTATCTTCTATTCTATGTTAAACCAATCATTCCAACATAATTATTAAGGGATCTACAATTCATTACAACAAGGTCACTTGTTTAATATCAAACCCTAAATTCGGGGCAAGCAGACACATCCCATGGATGGCCCTAATTGGGTCAAGTCTATCCCAACACATCCCACAGGGATTGTGAGGGTTCCCATTTTCCATTTTTAAACAAACTTATTACCAAACATGCCTAGGTTATTCAAAACATAACCAAGGGAAATCAAGAACGCATGTAAACATGCACAAAACCCTAAATAACCATGGGATATCACTTGTAGACCACATACCTCGAACTCAGGGTTGAATGAACCCTCAATCGAGTCCTTAGATTTTTATCCGACCAACCTATGGGGCTTCAACCTAAAACTCACCGAAAAGATAGGGTTTTAGAGCATCAGAACGAGAGGGAGAGAAGATAAAAACTTTAAACCAAAAAGAGAACCAAGGATGAGATTAGCCTTTCCCAGATCTTAGATCTACAACCGAAGACCCTCTAAACGACCAAGAATCGAAGGAGAACCACCCTTGGAAAGCTTGGGTCAGCCAAGTTCGTCACTCGGGTTGAGAGGGGGCGGGAGAGGAAGAAAATCATGAGTGGGGTTTTAAAGCCCGGAGTGGCAATTTTGTAATTTATCCCAACATTAAGTGGCATCCTGGTTTAGCCGCATGGTTTGACAAACCATACGCAAACCATGCACACGCCACTGCTCGAAGGAGGTGCAGCCGCACGATTTAGCCACACGGTTTGGCAAACCGTACGCAAACAGTGTGCTCACTTCTGTCCAGAGGAGGGAGGGTCACAGGGCTTATCCTGGGCAGGCCGCACGGTTTGGATGACGGTGCACAGGCTATGTGTCCTGGCCTGTCTTGCCCAGTTTTCCTTCCTTTCATGCCCCGACCCTCCGAAACACCCCCAAGGCCTCTCAAGCCTTTGGAAGACATCCCTTTAAGGTCCAAAACAAGGGATTTATCCAAAACATAACGAAAACTTACCATTCCAAAAACTGGGATCTTACATAGAAAATAAATTGATTTGAGCGGAAATGGTCTATCATCAATTGGACATGAAATTGAAAGTAATAAGGATATATAAGAACATACCCCCACATAATATAATGGAAACATCAATACATAACATAAAATAAGTCATGACTAAAAGAAGTGGGTGAATGGTTCTCTTAACTTGAATATTAACTTTAAAAACTCGAAGTTTAGGACCTTAGGGGGCTTGAGGGAACATTTAAAGGACTCACTATGAGGTAAAAATACCAGAGCTTTATTGATGAGGAATTTTGAATGAAATTAATGAAGTAATGGGTTAGTATTTATAGAAAAAGTGAGGGAATATTTTATTAATTTTCAAAGAACACCTCATCAGTGGTATTTGAAAAACCAGGGGCTTGCCCATGGTATTTTCCAATAGTATTGGCCACTTGGGACACCTCATAACATATCCTACTATTCAAAAGTCGACCAGAATTATTACATCATGATTACATCATTAATGATTTCATTAAACACACCGAAACTCAAAACTGTATTTTTATTATTCACTAAAAATTCAACTATTACAAAAAAAATACCAGAAATTCACCCTAACTATTTTTTGATGTGTAGAATCCAAAATTGAACTTCATTTTATAAAAAATATTTTCATTTTAAATTAGATTAATTAAATAAAATACTAATACTTGACTAATAATTTCACAAAACATTTATTTACTTATACAATGAAATAATTATATCACATTACCACTTAAGATTACTAAAACATATTTATACCACCTTAGGTGATGTTACTATGTCATTGGTAAAATTACCATTCATAAGTGTAAAATTAATATTCTAAAGGGTAAATTTATTATTCACTAAAAAATTAGTTTGATCTTATTGAACCATATTTTTCACCATGATTACAACCATGTCTGTCAGATTTTTAAAAATCATTCAACAAAAAAGGTTATTTAATAATAAATTTTTTATACAATTCATAAAAATGCACTATTCATAAAACACTATTCACCAAAAAAACACTATTTATAAAACACTATTCATCAAATTGAAACATCTTATTAATTTTCTAAAAATTCAGCCTATGTTAATTTTGACAATTGAAATTTGAAAATGATGTTTACTATACCATAATAATTATCTATGTATGAGAAATATTTGAAAATTTAAATTTTTTACTTCAAAAATCAATTAATCAAATTTATCTTAATTAAACATATACATTAATAAGAAAAGATATTCCAAAAATAAGAATGATGAAATAAAAATTTTATTTATACCATGGGATTACAAAAAGTATCTAAGGTATTTTAACATATCCCCTTATAAAACCTTCATATGACCTATGATTAAGGTATAAAATGGCGATAGAATCTTGGGGTGGCTTAGACAAAAATACTGGAGTGGTGATTTCTATCAGCCTGAAATTCTCCCTTATGTGATTCTACTCAAGCCTAATGAGTTAGAGTTCGGCTTTGGATTCGTCTAGAGCAAAGCCTAGTGACACTACCTCCATCCCAAGCTTCGACTGATGGGATTCATATGGCTCAAGTCTTCTAGATGAGGCCAACTACTCTTATTTTGGTATTAATTAACCAAGATCATTTTTATTTATAAACAATAATCAAAATGTTAAAATAATAGTTTCTAATGATCATATTTACCAACGGTCATATAACAGTTGAAAACCAACAATATCATTTTAATTATACTCAATTCATTAATTAAAGGATATAGTTTTGTTGAGTATAAAATAAAATAGCAAAAAAAAAATTAGGAAACAAATATTAATCAAAAGTTCAGGTCTTTATAACACCTTCTTCCAGGAAGTTGGCGTAGTCTTCAAACCAATAAGACTACTACAAAAAAGCCATAAACAACTACTCATCAGAGAATTAAGTATTGATATCTCATGGATCCTCACATTGGGTGTTGAGCATCCTGGAAAATTGTTCCTACACTACATTCTCATCCCATGTCTTATCCTTAATAACCAAATCAAACTCATGTAGTTCTAATGTCCACCTCATCAATCTAGATTTTGAATCCTTTTTTGTAAGAATGTACTTAAGGGTAGCATGGTCTGTGAATATGACAACTATAGACCCTATCATGTACTACCAAAACTTATCTAAAGCAAACATCATAGTAGAAAACTTGTTTTCAATGATGGAGTAATTGTTTTGGGAGTCATCCAGCAACTTGCTGGAATATTAAATAACATGCAGTTTCTTATCCTTATGTTTCCCCAAAATAGCTCTTAGTGCAAAATCACCAGCATCATACATCACCTCAACAAGGAGCTTCCAGTCAGGGGAAGTGATAATAGATAAAGTTTTGTTCTTTTCCTTGAGATGATTAAAGGACTCTAGACATTTCTCATCAATGAATGGTGTTTCCGTAACTAGAAAGAGAGTATAGAGGTCTAGTAACCTTAGAAAAGTCCTTAATGGACCTCTTGTAGAACCCAGCATGACCAAAAAAACATATAATTCCTTTGACATTCCCATGTGGGGTAAACTTTTGGATAACCTAAATCTATAAATTATTGACCTCCATCACCTTCTTAGATGCCTTATGACCAAAGACTATGCCTTCAGTAGCCATGAATTGGCACTTTTCCCAGCATAAGACTAGATTGGTCTCCTAGAATCATCCCAGCACAAGTTCCAAATTTTCTAGAGGAACATGAGATCTTCATGGACATGATGAATCATGATCCTGACAGTGCACCAATACCAGACTATTTCCCTAGTTCATTTTATAGTACTCCGTGGGAGGTGGTAATGGCTGACATTTTAGTCGCGGATAAGGATTTTTTTCGAGGTGTAATTCTACCCTAAGTTGCATGCACCACAAAGTTGGTGCTCATTCTGAAGGTAAAGGATCCCTCCTTCCACCTCCACTATCACCCGATGAGTATGTGAAACTTCCCCTGTAAGATCCTTGTATGTTTCATCAACTCGAGGATGGCCACGCATCACCCCGAGTGGACTTCCATGGAGCAACATGGATTTGTGAGGGGTTGCTCCATCCAGTGGGAAATTGATCTCGCACAAGAAATGATAAGGGACGTAAACCTCAAGGCTTGTGGGTCCAGTATTTCCAACAAACTGGATAAGAACAAGGAGTACGATAGAATGGAATGGGGGTTCATTAACAGGGTTCTCGTAAGGATGAGTCTTTCTCTCAAATACTTAGACATCCTCTTAAGATGATTTAGTTCATCGTGGCTGGATGTTTCTTTCATGGGGAGATCTCAATGCTTCTTTAAGGCCACTCGATGGCATGATACAAGGTTACCTGTTCTTCCAAAATATTTTTATCTTAATGCATATATGTTAAGTTACCTATTTGAATGAGGGGTCTCAAATGACAGTATCATACCCTAGAGGATTATTGCTTCTGGAGTGGCCAAGTGATCAACCACTCCAAAAGTAATATTTTCCTCTCTAAAAAATGCACAGTAGGACATGCCTCTCATATATGCATCCATATGAACATTCAATTAGTTCGTTTCCTGATGGGATACCTTAATACCTCAATATCCATAGGCAGAATGTGTATTTGGGACTATGATCAAGTAGTGAGCAGGATTATCATCTGTTTCCTCAACTGGAAGAATTAGTTCCTCTCTTTTGGGGGGTGTATTGGGTTGATTAACAGTGTCTTGACTTCTATACGGGTGCATGCATTGGCTTCCTCTTATGTTCTGAATAGAGTGATCAGAGCGATCGACAAGTTGTTGGATAGCTTCTTATGGGATGCACTTTCGGAAGGGAAGAGTCATTGGGTGTCGTGGGATGGGATGGAATGCCCTATTCATGATGGGGGAATCAACGTTAGGATCTTAGGAGGCATGTTGTTGTGCAGGAATGCCAAACGTACTTGGGAAACATTGGATAACCAGACCCTCTAGGGGATAATTATGTCACATAGCTTTGATGTCAATGTGGATTTAGAGAACGTTCAGGGATCACCAATGTGGAGATCTATTTTCACCCTCATCACGGGCCTCCTTTAGTATTCCAGATGAATTTTAGGGGAAGGGAATATTCTATCCTGGAAGCACAACAGGGTGGGCTATGTGCTCGGTTTCTTCGGCTATTCGGCTACATCGATCACCTTAGAGGAGGCTAGTCAGTAATCAGAGTTCATTATGATAGTTCTGGACAAGATCCAGTAGGCCATTTTTGACACTATCCTTATCAACGCTGAACTAAATAAATGCGGTTTCACCCCCTCTAATTCTGGAAAATTCACTTCAAGGTACATTCATAGGATCTATAATTTGAAGTTTCATTAGGTAGGCTATAATGACATTGTATGGTATAATAAAATCCCTTACAAATACCGCTTCCTTGTTTGGAGAATCTAGAATTCTACTATTCCTTCTGACAAGAGGGTCAAGCGGATGGGTGTTAGTCTCTCTTCCTAGTGTCAGTGGTGCAAAAACAAGTAGGATGAGAATGTAAATCATATTTTCATTGAAGGTGAGTGGGATGAGATGTGTGGATGTTCTTTGGAGATCTCACGGTTATCTCTTCCTTCATCCCTATCATTTCGGAATTTATGGAGAGGTGGTTTCAGGGGACTTCGGAGAAAAACCTGGAAAGGGTGGAGAGATCATTCATACATAGTGTAGGATGATGGTACCTTTGGCAGTCATGATACAAGGTGTGGTTTAAGGGGAACTCCTTCATTGTATGGTCCATCATCGTGTGTAACAAATGCTTGTTGGTCGAGCTTGTCTCTGTTTTTGGGAACTGTCATGAATCCCCCTCACTGTGGTTTCTGCAAGTAAATTCTCCCTTGGATGCTCCTCACCTAAATAGATGTTGGGGTACATAGGTGTGGTGCACCCCCCTTCATCTGGATTCATGTTAAATACTGATGGATCTTATCTAGTGGGTACCAAGCATGGTGGTGGTGTTACTTGCAAACCATATGGGAGGAGTGTGTTCCTCTCTTTCACTTCTCACTTTGGGGATTGAAATACTCTCTTAGTGGAGGAAAATTCTATTATCAACCTATTAATATAGAATGAAATTGCTATATCCCAAGTAGAAACTGATTTGAAGATCAGTTACAACTCCTTGATGGGCAGAGTCTTCATTCCATGGTCAGTTACCTACATTATAAGGAAAAAGTTAACTTCTTCTCAACAGGAATATTCAGGTCTCCCACACATTGAGAGAGGAGAAAAAAGTCACTAGTCACCTATCCTCCCTAGCAATACCTAGTTCTAATGTCACCTGCCTTCTCAATGTCACCCACTTCAATCCTGAAGGGGTTAACTTAATTCATTGGGACACACTTGGCCTCAATTATTTTAGACCCCTATAAACCTTGTTTCCTTTGGAATTATTTCTTCTTTCAATAAATATAATGTCATGATGATGATATATGATAACATTTCCATCATGTATATTTGAAAAGTGGTAGGATCACCACACAAGATAAAGAAAATACTATGGTAAGAAAATGTACCAAATGGACCGGTGAGGGTGGGTTTCTCTTGATCCTTAGGAGAAATGGAAATCTAGTTGAAACAAGAAAAACCATCATGAAAGTAGAAAAATTCATTTCCTTCCAACCTCTCTAAGATTTGGTACAATAATGGAAAGGGAAAGTGGTCTATTATTATGGAATCATTCAATTTTATATATTCTATGAAGATCCTCCATTTGTTCACTGCCCATTGTTTGGATTTGTTTTCATTTTTCTCATTAGTGAAAACTTTCACTCCACTCTTTTTGTGTACCAAGAAGAAAAGACTTAACTAGGGGCTATCAGAAATGGGAAAAAATATCCCAGTATCATGCATCATAATCACCTCTTCTCTAGAAACTTCACTCATGTTTGTATTGAGTCTTTTTTGAGATTAAACTCTAGGATTACACTCAGGTTCCATGAAAATTTCGTTCATATAAAAGGCTGGAATAATCATCTTGATATCATCAATCGACTGGATTATGACAGACTTGTACTTCGTCAAAAAACTAAATAGAATTTTCTCTTGAATTTCCTATCACATAGATAAATCAATCACATGAAGGGTGGAACTCTCTTCTAAAAAGGAATATTTTAGACAGACAGAGAGGAGCTTGAGTTCAAGAATGTTTGGTGACTGACATGACGAAAGACACTTGGGCCTGGGTGGCCCAAGGCCTTCAGGATTCTTCTTGAAGAATGATGTATATAAGGCTTTGTCCTCATCACAAGATCTTCCTAAAAAACATTCCTCACACTTATACTCCCCTATTGGGAACAAAAAAAAATTCAATAAAGACTCATATTGGTTCTCAAAGAACTCTCCATTAAACTCATCAATGGGCTCTCCCTCTTTAATTCAACTAATCCCCATGAATGTGGAAGTAGGGATATCAGGTTCACTCTTGATATCATCTATCTCCCTTAGGAACTCCTCTTCCCCCTCATCATCTATACTCTCAACAACTAACAACTCAACTTTGTGAAAGATCGGGTGGGTGGTTTCTTTTATTCTCATAAAAAAATTTAGTTCTTATTTTTGTTCACACTAGTTGAAAATCAATTTCCCCTTAGACACATCTATTATAGCTCTATATATAGCTAAGAAGAGATTATAATGGATGTTAGGAACCACCTGGTCACACTCCATATGAATAATGATAAAGTCAACAAGAAAAAAGAGTTTACCTACTCCCACTAGAAAACCATCAACCCTATCCACTGGGTGTGTGATGGACCAATCAGAAACCTGTAGAACAATAGTGGTGGTCGGAGGAACTCCTAATCTCATGGGTTAATAAAGTGATAGAGGAAAATTATTGATTCTAGAACCAAGGTCACGTAATAATTTTAACATACCAACACTATCACTAAAGTTGAGGGGAATGAAAAAGATTCCAGTGTCATGAAGATTAAGAGGTATCCTATTCTACACCATTGAACTACACTCCTTTATCAAGCTATGGGTCGAAAATTTGTCACAAGTATTTTTATTAGAACATAATTTCTTGAGTGATTTTATGAATGTTGGGATTTGAATGGGGGATTCAATGAATGGGATGTAATTGTTCTTCTTTTGACTACTTTCAAAAATTTCAATAGTTCGGAATCATGAGTTGGTTGCTTTATTCTTTCAAGAAAAGGGATGATAGGGGAATAATTTATCCTAATTGGGGACAAACCTACATTTTCTTCTTCAAACATATTCTTTACTTTATTTTATTTTTTTCAAGACATTTTATTTAGTGTTTTCAACTAGAATAGTAGGAACAGGGGGTTACTAGTGTTGTTGTCCAATTATCCAAATTTAGGGTTTTCTAGTTTCATGTTTTCAGATTCAACAATATTTTCATTTTCTATAGTTTGGGGTTCATTTCTAGGTTATTGGTGGGTTTGGTGACCACTTATGGTAGTCATAGCTATGGAATTTTCCCTAGGATTGGATTCAATTGTGCTAGGAAGCCTACCCTTTTCTTTTTTTTTATAGCATCCCTAGCTAACTACCCCATTTGAATTTCTCAGTTTTTCATTTGTTCATCCATTATATCTTTATCATAATCATTTTTAGTCTTTTTCTCATAAGATAATTCTATCAACTAATTGAAAATGTATATCACCTCATCTTTCGAGTTGGATGACTCATCCTTAGGTTGGTTTTGGGGATGCAACTACTGCTTAGAAGGCTGTTGGATTCTAGGAGGGGTGGAAGGTTGATCAAATAATTTCTCTATTTGGGTGCATCCTATAGCCATGATTTTATTAATTTTAAAAGGGTTCTTATATAGTTTTTATCCATTTACCATAGCCACAAAAGTTGGCACTCTCATGAGGCTAGACAAGCATGTCAAAATGTGGACAGTTTGTTTGAGAATGACCATACATGACACAATGGTGACACTACTCCCTGAGTGTGTTACGAGGGTTCTCATTGATGAACCCAGTATCATGAGATTCAGTTTGATGATCAGGAGTGGGTTCTTTTCACATAATGGTTCTTCTACTAGAGAATTTTTTTATGGGAGTTTTGAGCTAAGGTATTTTGGATTTCTTTGACCTCCTCACAAGTACTATCATTAAATTATCTTCCAGCCGGCTGATCCACTAAGGATTGGAGGTAGGGCATGATACTATTATAGAACGTAACCATGAATAATTGGGATGTGCACTAGTGGTTAGGAAACTACCCAAGTAGTCCAATAAATCTATCTTATTCTTCATGGAATAGTTCTCCCTCATCTTGAAGGAAACCAGTGATCTTGTTCATAATTTATGATATCAACCTCCTAGGATAGAATTTCATTGTAAAATAATTGTAAAATTGATTCTGGGTGACAAATATTTCTTCCTCTAACAGTCAGAACCATGTCCTAGAATTTCCCTCTAGGTAGAAGGGGGAAATCTCAATTTGAGTTCTTCCTCTTTAAGACCCCTAAGTGGAAGCTATTTAACACTATAATATAAATCCCTAATGAAGTCAGAGAAAAATTCAATAGGAATACAATTGAATTATGGTTTCTAAATATGAATGGATTTATTGATTTCATAATTCTTGGACCGAGGTGACAGCCTAATTCAAGATGGGTTATTAGACATAGATGATAGAAGGAATTCTGTTGGGTTGTTCATCTTAGCTAACTCATTTCTAGGTTAGTACATCATTATAGATTGGTTCAAATTCCCAAGAAGTTGTTTTTTCATGTTATCATTTCTATTTTCTTCCATTTTAACTACTGCTTTTTCTTTTTCTTGTTTTTCAAGTGCTTTTCAATTTTAGGTTTCACAGGTTCTAAGGTCTTATATTTGGACCTTGTGATCATTTAGTAGGTAGTTGAGAGATTTTGTGTGTGTTTATTTTATTCAATATTTGTTTTTTTAATTTCACACGGACTCCCTAGAAAAAGTTCCAAAATTTGACTACCACATGTCATTGAGCATGATCGAGCAGAAAAATTTATAATTACTCCATACTACATAGTATAATGGTAAGAGAGGGTCGAACCATAGTGAGTTCTATGGTTGTTCTGTGTGATAAAAAAACAAAAAAAAACACACACAAAAACAAACAACTAGTGAATTGTGCAATCTAATGGTGATACTGTGAAGTGAGTGGAATTATGTGTGTGAGGAAGTGAGAATGAGCTAGTGAGAACCAACAGAAAATGTGACAAACACACTACAAACAGAATTGGCAGACATCAAATAGTTAGACAGCAAGATGGAAAATGAGGAAACAATCAATAGTTGAGCAGGAGAAAGTCCTGTCACGAACCAACCCGGGTCAACCCTGAACCGGTGACCAGAGTTGGCCCGTGGCAAGGTATGAGAGGCATTTTCCAATCCTCTTGGGCTGGTGACGAGCACCGAAGCATCAATAGAAGACAATTTGGAATGATTTCACCTAGTGAAAATAAATAAAGCCATGGAAAATGTGGACTAATGCAAAATTAATAAACAACAAGAAAAATAAATAATGACCAACAACAACACACTAACCTGACCACGACAAAAAACTTTACATGTCCTCGAGTGTCACTCTACAAACCACGACCAAGTCTCACCCACATCGAACAAGCTCGTGTCAAACCGGCAATAAAACTAAAAAAAAATAGAAAAAACATTATAGGCGCGAGTATTAAAACTCAATACATATTCCCAAAAAACTATTCCCAATGCACTACCTTTAAATAAATAATTCACTAATTTATTATTTGAACTAATGTATATAAAATACGGGTTTCCACACACACTTTCATTTCCAAAACAAGTAACAATCAATTTCCCTTTTTAATTTAAAACACATTTAATGTTTGAAAGGAACATGTGCATTGAATTTTAAAACATTTTTGTGAAAAATTTCGAAATCCAAATTTTAGTTGTTAGTAAAAAAGGAAAACCACACAAAACACACACTATGGGAAATGAAAAAAGTGTCCACAAGGGCCAGAAACTGAACTTTACCTCTCAATCTTCCTCCATATAAAAATAAACACTAAAGATAACATGTGTTGAACCTTGGATCTCATGAACAATGTTGAACGTACTATACATGTGACTCATCCTGAAGGTATGCAAACTCTGGATGACATCGTAATGCCCTAACGCCTGACCGTCGCCCTACATAGACTAGTTGAGTGGTCCAATACCATATAAATAATAACAAAACACCTCTCTACTATGGGCTATTATCCATTGTGTAATCTAAACTAGTGAAACAATCATTCATAGAAGATTCACTCATTATGCCAGGTTCCCATGTCAACACGTATAATAAAAAGGAAAGGGGTGAGTCAAAAATGTAAATAAACTAACCAGTCATGATGTGAAAACATCACACACAACTCACACAATCGAGGTACACAATAAGACCACCCCTGAGTCACCCCAAAGAGAGTTTTCAAAATATCTCATTTCCTTAAAGTGCAAAACGGACCTTAACTAACCATTCAACAGTAACCTATTTTCATAAGAACCAAAACACACCAACCCATATCCAAAGAATCAAAGTAAAACCTCTTTAAATATCAAAACCATTTCAAACCTCATTTAAGTTATCCATTTTAGAAATCCAAACACATTTTCAACCCAAACAGTTCTTTAAAAGAAACACAATTTACGTATAAAGGCCAACATGGCATTTTATCAACACTAATGATGCACATTTAAAAGAAAACAATTTTAGGTAGTTAAAAACAAGTGATAACCACTATCCTTCACAATGAACATTTATTCTAAAAATAATTATTTAATATTATTTACCATTAATCTAAATTTTAATGAAATAATAAGAAATTACTAAATTCTAAATATAAGTGCCAGTGCAGTGGGGACCAACCTCGGATCTCTGTCCAAATACAATGGTATGTCATGCCTCGTACAGAGGCACAAAAACGAAGGCCGGTGAGGGGGTAATGTCAGCGAGGAGCAGCTCCCCGGAGGCCGCTGGTTAGGGCGGCGTGTCGAACAGCGGGAGATGGGGGGTCTCACGCGTTGGTTTGTTGTGCATAGGGAGAGGCCGTTGAGGAGATTGCATCGGGGGGGTGTGGCAACAGGAGGGAGGCTGGCTATAGAGTAGCCTGCTGGCGAGGGGATGGGAGGTTTCTATGGGTGTCGCGCGCAAAGTAGGCCTGGATAGGGGGGTTCACACAGTAGGTTGGGGGAAAGGGGTGGGGTGCCAAGTAGGTTAGCGACAAAAAAAGGGAAAAATATATAACAATAATAATAATAATAATAATAATAAATAATAATAAAACAACTTTAATAATAATAAATATAATAATAAATCTTAAAAATAATTATTTTAACCACAACAATTCATTTATAATTATAATAACATTAATGTGGATTTTTAATAAAATAATAATAATAATAACAATAATAGAAATAAAAACGATAAAAATACTCATTTCATTTTAATAATAATAATCAAAATTATTAACCATGAAAATTTTAAATAACATAAAAAATTAAAAAAATTATTCATTTTAATTTTTCCGAAGACATGCGAAAAATGTCGTTGTAGGGGAAAAGCCATGTTGGGTTTCCAAAACGCGCTCTGCCCATGCACTCAGTGATGTCAACCCAAAAATGCGCATTTTTTTTATAAAAAATCAAAAATCATCTTCGGGATTCAACCCAAACCTCGACAAAAAAAATTTGAACCATAGAATATAATAAGGTAAAAATACTAGAAAGGTCAGGGTGTGAAAATTCTCCCCACCATAACACTTTTCATTCCAAGAAGGCCACCATAAGATCATTACCTAAAGATGAAACTCCTTAAGTGTCACTCACCCCCAAAAGTTTAAGCGCCTCTTGATGATTGGTCCAAATGAACACAAAAATCCCATGAAATGCAACATATCCACAAAACACAAACACTTTAAACACCACCAAAGAAGAACCCACACCATGCATTTCAACCGTGGAATCAATGAACATAAACTACCTCCGAAACATATGCCTATAATCTTAGTCCAACGGAACTGTTGTGTATACTTCAATCCCAACGTTTACTTGAGAGGACGAACTTAGGACTAGGTGGTTCCTCATGAGACCACGTACCACCAAATGATATATGAAAATAATCTCTGATAATTATATGAGGAGGCCTGAACGGAAACCCACTATAAGGATTTGGCTAACTCTAAATTAATTTAGGTGTAACTTTGCAAGACCCGTTGTGGGTCTCCCCACCATAAGAACTAACGAGATTAACCAAACATTAATGCTTTCCATAGGGACCAAAAACCCCCACCATGAGGGGAGAAGGGAAGGGATGAACTGGTAGAGCAGCAAAACTACCACCATTAATATATAATCAACATTGCACCATCAAAAGAAAATAAACCAAGTAACACTAAGGACAAAGGTTAAACCAATGCCCTTTTTTCATCATTGGGGTCCTCCTGACTACACGCCAGCTTCACTATGGGACCTATGGTAGGGGCACTGATGTTTGAAGCTTCTCTTACCTTGCAGTCAGCCTTCAAAAATTTCTAAACATAACACAAAAACTATAATTTCACAAAACACTCTTTCTAATAAAATAAAAGTTTCAAAGAGGATCAACAACAACCATTATTACAACTGGAATAAAAGAAACACTGAAATACTCTACAAGAGATGACCACTCCATCCAAGGAACACTACAAAGAGAAAACCTCAAATTGATCCCCAAACATCACCCTACTCCTACTAACGGGATTAGGTAACCTTCGACGAGCTAGGTCTAGCTTCAGTGAACTCCTTGAAAACACCTCTGCAAAATCGTTGCAAGTGACCCAAACATCCAAAAGTATGGCAGGGTCTCAAAGTACTTGGGAATCTTGAGCTCTTATGACCTTTCCTACCACACTGGTGAAAGATCACGACGTTATTCTTTGAAGGTGTCGATTTCAGGCCTGAAGGCCTCTTAATTCCTCTAGTAGACCCACCAGCATCAGGGCGCATCTCATTCATCCACTCACCATCCTTTACACTACTTCCAAAGACCAGGGGAGGATTATCCACCACATGCCCCCTTTCTAGCTCAAATTCGGTAATAAAATATTTCCCAAAAACATCTGAGATGGTGGTTTGGTTGATCTCTTCCACATTCGATCGTAGTTCAGGTCAGAGTCCAGACTCAAATTGTCGATCCTTCCCAGGATTGATTGCAACAATCCATTGGTCGTACAGAACTAGGTCGGAGAAACATTGATAGTATTCTAGTATTGATTCAGCGCCCTGCTCAAGACAACACAACTCCATCCCCTTCCTCATCTTCATCAACTCAGAGAAGTGTTGTTGTATGAACGATGAATTGATGAGTTCCAATGTGAGATATTCTTGAGGCTTGCTTCGAGACACAGACTTCCACCATTTCCAGGTTAGACCTTCATGCATAAAGGTAGCCAACTTCTCCATCAATGAATTATCCAACCTAATGAAACTAAAGATTCTTTCAATCTTCCACAACCACCCCTCTACCTCAAATGGATCTTCATGACCATAAAAAATGGGAGGGTTCATCTTCCGAAATTCCAGAACATATTCTATTGGTTGATCGACTGGAGGATTTGCTAAGGATGCACTACCCACAGTTTCACCTTGGGTATCTATTAAACCATCATGGGGATGAACACTAAGGAACAAGAAAACAAGGAATGAGATAATATCATAGTCATTGACATTTCAAATTCAACTTTTCACTATCTACAAAATAAAACACTACAAAACAACCTTTTTTGAAGTAAAGAAGACCCAAACAATCCACAAGGAAAACTATTGTCAAT
The DNA here is from genome assembly GCA_963277665.1 of Viscum album. Taxonomy (NCBI): domain Eukaryota; kingdom Viridiplantae; phylum Streptophyta; class Magnoliopsida; order Santalales; family Viscaceae; genus Viscum; species Viscum album. Next base: position 348,918,328 of record OY728141.1, read on the forward strand.
GGGTGACTCAGACATAGGATTGGTGTCCATACACCAGTCACATCACCCTCACAAGGATCACTTTAGTGTAATGTCCTTGGCTCCACATGGCTTTCCAGGCCATGCGAGATCATGGAGGTCACTTTCCGGGCTCCCCTTTCATTCCCAAATACGAAACAAGCCATAAGAATCAAAAGACATTAACAAACCAAACATCCCATGGTATCGTGAGGTTCGGAAAGAGAAAGGGTTCTTGAATACCTTTCCGTTCCCACACCTCAAGTCCTAAAATTCCTACTCTTTCTACCATGACGACCCCAAATAACAATGGGTGCATTGAAAAACAAGGTCCGCTCATGATTCGACCTCCTTTGATACCATTTTGTCACGAACCAACCCGGGTCAACCCTAAACCGGTCACCCGAGTCGGCCCATGGAAAGACCTGAGAGGCATTCCCAATCCTCCCAGGCTGGCGACAAGCACCACTGAATCAATAGAGGACAATTGGAAATGATTTCACCCAGTGAAAATAAATAAAGCAGTGGAAAAAGTGAACTAATGAAATGTAAATAAACAACATGAAAAAGAAAGAATGATGGACAACATCACACTATCCTTACCACAACCAAACACTTCACATGACCTCGAGTGTCACTCTCCAAACCACAATCATGTTTCACCCACGGTGAACAAGCTAGAGTCAAACCTACAATAAAACTAAAAAAAGAGGGAAACACTATAGACGTGAGTATTAAAACTCAGTAGGCATGCCCAAAAAACTATAACCAATGACCTACCTTTAAATAAAGAATTTACTAATTTCAAGTTTGAACTATAGTATATAAAATATGGGTTTCCACAGATACTTTAATTTCCAAAACAAGTAACAGTCCATTTCCCTTTTTAATTTAAAACAAGTTTAATGTTTGAACGGAATTGGTGCACTGCATTTTAAAACATTTTTATGAACAATTTAGAAATCCAAATTTAACTTGTTAGTAAAAATAAAAACCACACACAACACAAACTAAGGGCAATGAAAAAAGTGGCCCACAAGGGCCAACAACCGAACTAGTCCTCTCAATCATCTGCCACATAGAAGTAAACACTAAAGAAAACGTCGATCGAACCTATGAGCTCGTGAACAATCCAAAACGTACAATACATGTGACTTATCCCAAAGGCATGCCTACTCTCGATGACTTTATAATGCCCTAACACCCGACCGTCACCCTACCTGGCCTTGTCGAGAGGTACAATCCCCTAGCAATAATAACAAAACACCTCTCTGTTATGGGCCACTAGCCAGTGTGTTATCTAAACAAGTGTAGTAAATGTTCATAGAAGATTCACTCACTATGCCAGGTTCCCATGTCAACACGTATAAAAAAAGGGAAAGGGGTGAGTCAATAATGTAAATCAAGTAACCATTCATGATGCACAAACATCACACGCAACTCCCAAAATCTAGGTATACAATAAGGCCACCCTAGAGTCGCCACAAAGAGAGTTTTCAAAATATATCATTTCTTAAAAGTGCCAAACGAGACTTAAATAACCAATCAAAACCAACCAATTTTCAAAAGAACCAACACACACCAACTCATTTTAAAATAATCAAAGAAACACCACTTTCAATATCAAAACCATTTGAAACCTCATTTAAGAAATCTATTTTAGCAAGTCGAACACATTTTCAACCAAATCTGTTTGTTAAATGAATCAAAATTTACTTATAAAGTCCAACCAGACCTTTAATGAACACCAATCATGCACATTTAAAAGAAAACACTTTTAGGTAATTCAAAACAAGTGAGAACCACTATCCTTCACAATGAACATTTATTCTAGAACTAGTTATTTAATATTATTTACCATTAATCTAAAATATAATGAAATAACAAGAAATTACTAAATTCTAAATATAAAGGCACATGCAGTGAGGAACTACCTTGGCTCGCTGTCCAAATAAAATGGCACGTCATGCCTCCCACAGACACACCAACACACGCAAGCCGACAACTGTCGTATTGCAGGTTTTCCTCGCCGACATGCTGAAACAATTTCACAAATAAAATGCATAAATACATACTCAAAACAATTAAAAAGAAAAAATAGAACAAACACAACCTTGAAATGTTTTGAAAAAACAACTCACACCGTCTACATTATTTACTAAACCTCTTTTAAATTTATAAAAAACATTCAAAGAAAAACCCATGACTTTAGACACCCGAAACCTATTCAAAAACCCTCACTATAATTAAACATGCACTCAAAACACACCAAATCAGAATTCACACCACTTGCACGATTAAAATAACAAATTAGACAACTTAATAAAAATACCCCACATGTTAAAAATCCATTTTTATACCAAGCGCACCTCAATAATATTTCCAAAATGTAATCTGCACCACTATTAATATTTAATAAACTTGTTAAAAGTTTATAGAATAATTTTAAATAACATTGCAAGGCTTTTACGTCAAAACTCACCCAAAAACCCTCTCCTTAAGCCCAACGTCAAACAAATACATTCAAATTGTGATTTTCAGCAGTTTCATAATTTAATAATTTATTTAAAATTATAAACTACATGTATGAAATACAACGAAAAACCTTGCACACACATAATATACAAAATTTGATGAGGAGAATTTATTTTCCACCAATTCCACATAAAATACATTATCCTTGAAATTGCATGTCACTAATTAATTATCACAAACAAAGATGAATACATGAAACAAGTGAATATTAACTCAAGAAAATTTTTGCAAAGGGGAAACTCACCTCAACTGATGAAGAACATCCTAAAAATGGTGCGAAACATAGATCTCACCTCAACCGCACCAGCAACGAACAAAAATATCCCTGAACAACAACCTTAGACCATTAATTTTGGAATTAAACCCTAGCATCCTAGATTTGGTTAGAAATAAATTAAAATAAAAAATTCACCAAAAAAAGGGTGGAAGACTACCAGAGAATAGGGGTTGTTGCCTGGAAAAGGATGCTGGTAAGGAGCAGTGCTGGTGAGGGGGTAATGATGGTGAGGAATAGCTCATCGGAGGTCGCGGGTCAGCATGGCACGCTGGACAGTGGGAGCAGGGGGGTCTCGCGGGTTGGTTTGTTGTGTACAGGGAGAGGCCATCGGGGAGATTGCCACTGGGGGGTGTGGCAACAAGAGGGAGGCTGGCCGTGGAGTAGCTCGCCGACAAGGGGAGGGTAGGATTCTGCGAGTGCCGCACCCAAAGAAGGTTGGGAGAGGAGGGGGTTTGCGCAGCAGGTAGGGCGGAAAGGGGTGGGGTGCTGGGTAGGTTAGGGAAACAAAAAAGGAAGAAAAACATATATATATATATAACAACAACAACAAAAATAATAACAATAATAATAATAATAACAACAACAATAGTAAAATAAATTGACTAATAATAATAATATTAATAATAAATGATAAAAATAATAATTTTAACCACAACAATTCATTAATAATCATAATAGAATTAATGGAGATTTTTAATAATAATAATAATAATAATAATAACAATAGAAATAAAAATGATAAAAATATTCATTTCATTTTAATAATACTAATTAAAATTATTAACCATGCAAATTTTAAATAACGCAATAAGTTGAAAAATTTATTCATATTTATTTTTCTGAAGACATGAAGACTATGTTGTTGCATGGGAAAAGCTGCGTGGGGTTTCTTAAATGTGCTCCACCTGAGCGCTCAGCAACATCAACCCAAAAAAGTGCATTTTTTTTAAAAAACTCAAAAATCTTGTTCGAGATTCAACCCAAACCTCGACAAATTTATTTTGAACAAATGTAGATAATAAAGTAAAAATACTATAAAGGTAGGGGTGTGACAAGTCCATTGGTCGATTTAAATACCATGTTCTTTTTTACATGCAATGGATAGATATATTTGGTTCTGATTCAATGTGACTCACTTGAATTTTTATTAGGTTTGTCTTGTGATTGTTTGACTACTAAATTTCATCTACTACAGTAATGTCATAGTCACCGGTTGAGAACAAATTAGGAATTATTGAGTTCAACTTATCGGTTGAACTCAGCAAATCAATCACTCATTCGAGCATGATTCATTCTTCTATAAAATCATAAGATTGAAAAAAACATTAATTTTAGTCCAATTATGATTATTTGCCACTATAAATGATGGTTTGAATGAAATTGTTAAAAAATGAGTGAGAGAGAGTAAATCTTGTGACAGAAAAGCATGCATGACCATGATGTCGTAGATCTAAACAACAATACTTATCCCCCCCCCAAAGAGTGTAGTTGGACATGATGATTGAATTCAACATTTTTAATATAGTTAAACATACATAAATTTATTCTAAAATAAGTTGTAGAAAAATAGAGCATAATAAAAAAAATCTCTCTCCCTACTCGATCTCCAAAAATCTCCAATTCTATACACTCCTACTCGATGGATATTGATATTCTCTGATAGGTGTGAAAATATCTCCCAATCTAGGAATATGGAATGGTGATTTCCTACCCTAATATGCTCGTAGGAATTTATCTTGGATGGAGCCAATGGATGGTAGATGCATGATGATGTGATCTGAAGGATGGATGAATAGCTCTCCACCCTAGTGTATGGAAGTTGTTCTGTATCAGTCGGAAAGTAGTGATCGATGGATGTGAGTCATGAATATGTGCATGTCCGGATGAATTAATTTCATCCTCCCCACCATGGATCAATGATCACCTCCCCCCAGTCTTAAAATTTTGAAAATTCCTTGCCTTATGGAACTCTCTGAAACCATGAGGATGATTTCCCCCAGCCTCCACGTGATGATTTCACGATGCCATTGCCCCTTCCACTATCATTCGATAAGTTTCTCCCTAATCAACTGAAAAAATGTGTGCCACAACCCCCTAAAACAGAAACAAACTAACTGGAAAAAAATCCTCGTGGCACGCTCAGATACCCTCGTCACCAGCTCTCAAGTGAACTCCCAATAAGTGAAAACAATCCCCTTGCAATGACCATACAAATATTCTCGAGCTTTTCTCAATAAAAATTTGTTCCTTATCCCATGATCGACTTTGCTTATATGAGAAACTCCAACTACATGGAAAAACAAAAAACTCATGTGAGTTAGAAAAAATAAAACTATTATATATATATATACACTACATATTAATATTACTACTTAAAATTAAAAAAAATACTTATAATAATATATATTTTATAATACCTAATTGTAACGTCATGGGTTCGAGTGACACTCAACGGGTGCCCTGAACCCGGTTGGTCACATGACCTCAAGTGCATTTCCCCAATTGCCAGAGGCTGCTGACTAGCAGTGAGGGCCTAGTTCTGATAGTGGGGAAACTATGCCCTCATTTTTCAATGTGTAGCGTAGCGGAATATCATACAAAAGCGGAAGAAGTAAACAGTAAACAACTAAAATGGACAACTTAAGTAAAGAGAACCAGCATTCATATATATAGAGATGCAGCATGTCACTAATTCTATGAAAATATCCAGAATAGGATATACTGTATTGCAATACAAATCATGGGCAAGGTACAACAAAAAACCAAAACAGTGCAATAGGAACTCAGCAGAATCACATGCTTAATCTTGGTCCCATGCTCTCCTCCTCTGCAAAAATCTTGTGCCTGTATAGGGAACCTTTCCCCTATCAAAACCTGAACCAACATAATCTGTTTAGGCCGAAAAAATGACCCAAATAGAGTGCGAGAAATAAATCCCAGTATGCACCCACCAAAGGCCCGTGCACAACTGTCAATGAAAATGTGCAACGACAGTGTGCAGTAGTAAAATGCAATAAACTAAGTAGTACTCAAAAGTAACTAAATAATAGTTATATTTCCATTTAATATTGATTTATTCATTCAATTTATGATATCAACATGGTGAATATTCTACGCAAATAGTCAGTGTCTTCAGACATGCAATATCTTAGCCTCAGGTAAACAGAATCCTGCCCTCAGGTGAACAGAACTATGTTGTTAGACTAATCAGAATCACGCCCTCAGGGTAAACAGAATCATGCCCTCGTGATAATATAAATCATGCCCTCAGGCTTAACAGAACACTTCCTTCAGGCAATTTCCCTCAAGCATAACCAGATAATTCCCTCAGGAACAGAAGAAACTACCCTCAGGTATATGAAACATTTCCCTCACGCTAAATAAGCACTTTCCCTCAGGATAAAGTAACCGGGCCGAGCCTAATAGATAAGAAAGAAATTATGTAATATTCCTCTCAAGGCAATCTAAAGATTGCTAAATTTTATGGAATACCCTCAGGTAACCTGGCCAAATGGCTAAACCGAGGAACGCACCCCCAAGGTGGTCCTGGATTAAAGCAACGATCTCAAACATCAGGTTATAATTACATTCAAATACCTATACAATTCTAGGTATATAATTCATCAAGGCATCAGCCATACAATAGCCCATTCATGGGCGCGTATCACAACGGTACACAAATTCACCACAGTAGTTTGAAATAAACAGTAGACCACCTACCTCGATCGTCTCTGATCGGTATACATGAACCATGACTCCAGAAATGCCCAAGAACGACATAGATCATGGATAAGTGAATTCCCGTTCAAATTTAAATAACATTACCTCAGTAAATAATTGGTAAGAACCACTCAAGAATAACGGAGGGATTACCCGTGCGGTCCTAATGATATCGATGGAGGAGGAAACGTATTCCCACCCTGTGAGTGAGAGACCTCCAAAGCATCAGCCGTCCTCCCAAGATCCTCTGGTGTTCTAAGCTTCCTCTATGAATAGAGGATGCTACTGCCAATTTTAAGTAAAAAAACCAAATACACTTCATGAACTCTCAAATACACTACGTGCACTTTCAATTTCTTAAACTGTTCCCCTGGCGGCTTCTCACCAGCGCGCCACTGTTCATTTGTCGACATAAGTACATTGCGTGTATTCTTGAGTACGCTGTGTATACTGTCGCTCAGCTGGTAGCTGCCTCCAACACCTTACTATTCACCTATCGACTAATTACACGGCGTGTAAAAACCCACTACAATGTGTGTAGTCGGGTTTTACATCGTTCATCACTGGTAGGGCTACACACCCTCGGTACTCATCCCACGAGCCTAAAGTACACAGCATGTGGAAAAGTACATGCCGTGTACCCACAAAATTTGGGATTTTCCCCCATTTTTATTATTTTCCCAAAAACACTTAAGGAAAAGGGAAAAGAAGAAACTCGTACTTCAAGAATAAGAACAGAGTTCTTACACTAATACTATTGTTACTAATATTTGTAAATATATATAATATAACTATTAAAACTACTTATTAATATAAGTAATATATATAAGTATATTTATTAATGTTATATTATATAGAATATATTATATATATATTATATGTAGTTATAATGAATAAAATAAAAAAATAATAAATAAAATGGGGGGAAGGGGGATGGATCGCTGAGCAGGAGGGGTGCAGCACATGTGAAAGTGAGGGGTGTAGTGGATAGGTGGGACGGGCGTGAGTTCGTGACGGGTCTCAGATGGGTCAGTGTAAGATGAAGGGGTTGGTGTCTGGTGGTGCGTAGGGGAGTTCAGGTGGTGGTCTAGCTGCTAACAGTGGTGGCGGTGGTCTGGTCAGCTCCAGTGGGGCAACGACTTCATATTGGGGGTTTTTAGTGGTCGTCGGCTCATGGAGAGGGAAATAGCTCGGTGAGTCTTTCGATAGGCCGACACTTAGTGGTGGAGCATGATGGCATGGCTAGGATTCATATCTAGCCTAGTCCTCGAGCAGCAACTAGAGAGGTGAGATCCAACAACTTCGTTTTCCTTGGTTTCTTTAGATATAGACTGAAATGATTTAGGGATTATTCACATTTGTTTGATTTGTTTATGTGATTCAATCTACTGCTGCTGTTAATTGAATAGAATTACATTGTTAAAACTAATTTAATTACATAAAGATGAAAATCTATCAAAAATAATGTGAGTTATTTATGTACAATTAAAAATAAATAATTAATTAAATTAGTGAGTTGATAAACTAATTAGATTAAAATATAAATGAAATACAAAATTAAAAGAATGGAAATTTTTAATTTAAAAATAATATAATAAAAAATGAAATTCAGATTCACAAGAATAATTTAATTTAAGAACATTTAAAAATGACAAAAATGAATATTAAAACAAATTATTTACACTAAATTTTATTATTTTACACAAAAATGTATAGAAACGTAACAATTGATAATTATTTAACAAAAAACATTTTGAAAATAAAAAGTCAAAAAAATGTTGAAAAGAGAGTTACAACTAAGCCACATCATTATTCTACATAATAACAAATATCCATCACTTCATGAATGAATAAATATAGACTCAATATTTGTATCCTCTATAGGGTAATGTCATCACAGGTGTGATGAATAGCCTTCTATTTAGTTCCTTAAAATTTTAACGACATTCAATAGTCCGGAGGTCTTTGCTCCTTTCCAAGTTAACATTGTGAGGGGATTAGAAATTTATGGGAAATTATACACAACCCATCAATAATATCTTGTACGACCTAGAAAACTATGGATCTTGGTCAGGATGGTTTGTATGGGCCAATATTTAGTAGCCTAATTCTTTAATGGATATAATAATATACCCACTAATGGGATTATATGACCCAAAAAATGAATCATTTTGCAGCCAAAATTGATACATTTTATATTTTTCACATAGTTTGTCAAACATTAATGACATTAGAACAATACCAAGGTAATATTTATTTTCATCCCTTCTCTATTAATTGTTTTACCTATCAACTATAAAGACATTAAAATCTATTCAAGGAAATCTATAAAGTGTTTATTCTTTAAATCCATGACGATATTATGGAATTAGTAATTAGAAATGTAATCCCAATATTTTAATTTGTTATGTTACTTTTATGAAATACTATATTGGGTTTTCCGCCTTTTTGACCCTTAATTGATGATACCTAGAGTGAATTTCAATCATGGAAAAATATTGAGATCTTTATAGTTGAATAATAGGTCATCAATATGTGGTAGAGGATGCATGTTTTTTATGATATCTTGATCAAATCCTTATAATATATATAGAGTCTCCTCAATCCAACATTAATTTTAACAAAACGAATAGGTGTTCCCCCAGGTGATAGAATTGGTTGACTGAATCACTGGTCAACATTCTTTTTGAGCCACTTCTTCAAATTCAAAATCACAATCAAGTGAATTCAATTGAGAGTTTTGAAATTGGTGTAGAACCAAGTGTGTGTTCAATTGAAAAACCTACATCAATATTGGTTGGAAGACTAAGAAAATCCATTAAAATATATCAAAAAAAAATTTCACAGTAAGAATATAATTGATTTTGGGGTTCTATCCAATAGTACAAGATAATTCCCATCTAGAATAAAAATAAAAACCAAAAAAAAATTGATTCTAAATCCATCTAAAGTTTATATTTATCAACTCATTGAACAAAGATTATAGTTTGTTTTGGAATATCAAATATGACATCACTTCCCTGGAATTTGATGTGAGGATTATATAGATGTATCCATTCCCTATCTATGATAACATCAAATTCAACTCGATGAAGAATGAAAATATTTTCAAGAAGCACATTCCAACAAATTTCAAACAAATAAGAATAATATAATTAAGATGAAATCATCATAAAATTAGGTGTTTTCATAGAAAAAAAATCATCTATTCAATTAGGTGGAATCAGTATACCCTTATAAAATTCATCTGATATGAGCGAATGTGTTGATCTAGATTTAAATAATTCATTTTTAATTCTACATTGGATGGTAAGTGTACATTTAACAACATTGTTATCCAACCCCTAATCAAAAACAATTATAACATGATATTTACCTTCCTATATTAGAATAATAGGTTATTGACATTAATCATCACTATTAACATTCATAATTGGTAACTGGATAGCATAGTTCCCATACTTCTTTCATTTGAAACACTATAGTGTGGGTGGAATATTCTTAATAGTTGTCTATCTATTCACATTGTTATGTAACTTCTTCTCATCACTCAAACAATAAATTCCATAATGAACATCCCTTACACACATAAAAAATGACTATTCCACTTTTTATGATTCCCTATATGATTCTTCCCACACATTGAGCATAATGTAATCCTTGTCTTCTTCTTTCAAGGTTCTTATATTTTAATTTTAATTATGTATTTCAATTTTTAGGAAAACAATGAGATTGATATGTATCTCCAAACTCCATCTGAAACTTCATTGAACATTGAAAAATCTTTTTATTTCTAACCCATATCTTATGGACCATTTAGAGGCTTGGTTTTAAGCCACTAAATAACTGATCAACTTTACTTTTAGGTTGGGTGATAACACAAAAAATGCACCTTGTATGTCTTTTAATAATGAAAAGTACCAACTGATTCATCATCCTTTTTATCTATCTCAAGGAACATATTTTTCATATTCATAGGATGAATACAATAAATGTATTTATTGAAAAATTAGCTTTTTAATTCATCTAAATCCATGAAGTAAATTTCATCTAGATTCCTCATATTGTTGATAAGATTGCATGATTGATTTTCCTTTCCTTCCAAAAGGTAGAGAACCAAAATTTCCATTTCATGTTACAAACACTAGGGAATTGAAAACATATTTTCAGTGGCTCTAATCCTTTGCTCCAAAATTAGTGTTTTATAATTTATGCCGAAGAAAGGAGGACATCTCATATTTAGGGACTAATTTTTTTTGTTCTCGACATTGTTCATTTGGAATTTACGCATTATTTATAGCATGTTAATGTTATTTGAGCAGATAAATGTTATTTTTAAATTCAAGATCCCATAAAACATAGACTATCAGGAAGAAAATAATTTAATTTTACATCACAAAAAATAGTATCATGATTCATTAGGTTTCCATCAATTGACTAAAACCAAAGAGCATAGTGTAAACAACTATATTCATAGTGCTGAACCAAATAGTCATGAAAATTTATATATAAGTTGTCTAAATAATGTAACCTTATTTTAAATAAATGAAAATTTATCTTTATCACTAGTTATTCAAAAAAATATTTTTTTTAAATCCTTCTTAATAGTTCATAAATATTGTGTTAATTCTCAAAGCATGCCCTCTAGGAGTGTAAAACCAAGGTTTAAGAAAGGACTATTGTTGTGCACCAAGTGATGATTGAGTCTAGCTCAATAATCTATTTTTTATGTTATTTCCCCTATGATCCTCTATTCTATAGTCTTTTACACTTTTTGTATCTGGATAGTTATGTAATTGTTTGGACACCATTCAATCAATCCATTAACAAAATCTAGTATATTTTCTTATACATTGACTCTCATTTAGAGTTATCCTTATACATATCCTTAGGGATCTCACTAATGTTTTATCATCCTAGTTTCTAAACGATAAGAAAATGTTTAGATTGGTACCAACGGTAGTGACCAGAAATTATCATACAGATATATTATGTCATCTGATATACACATTTATTTCATTACGTAAACACTAGTTTGTGGGTCATAATGGTATTGTCCCTATGGAATCATGGAAACATAAAAAACTAGTTAATAGATGAAAAAAATAATCTCCCACTATTTTATTTAAAACTAGAACCCTTCATTGTCTAATGATATGTAATAAATTTCTTCATGACCTAGATAAAGGAAACAACAAAAAGGTTGAAATCAGATGCTTAATAATATCATGAATGGGTGAAATATAGTTATAAAATGAACATAAATGTACGAGAATGTTAAAGTAAAATTTTTAAACTATACCCTGCATATCAAAAATAAAAATCTTCATTTATGACATAAATATTGGTAGTTCATAAGAAACAAATCATAATGTAATCAAAGAACATGATTCATGAGATCAGAATTTGGCATAAGAGATTGATTTTTGGTATATAAATAGGCATAGAAAATAATTTCCATGTTATTCAAGGATAACTTCTAATCTAATAATAGTGGAATAGGTTTCGTCCCTTGACCATAATAATAGTTACAGTTCACTCCCAATACCATCATAGTAGACAACGTCACTTACTGAACTGGGATCACTCCATGTTCTAGTCCTATCCATCTCATGAGATATAATAATTCACCCAAATAATTTTAGGGAGATATATTTCTCACCCAAATCATAATTAATCCCATATTTATTTTTTCTAGAAGATCATAAAACATTCATCATTACATTACCCGTGAAATTAAATGGGTTAAATAAACATTTTATCATTTCATAATCTGTGGAAAAGAGAGGTTTTATAATAATTTCATCATTTCATCAAACAATAACCCATTGAAAAATAAGTTAGTTTATTTAGATAATTAACATGGTATAACATCTAAAATATAAATAGGTTTCATGAAATTCTGTCATAAAAAAAATCATAGAAATAAATAAAATAGTATCCTTGGTTCTTATGCTGAGTAAATTCATTCCATAATGAAAATATCAATTCCAATTAGAAAAAAATATCTTAAAAAATATATTATTTTTAAAATAAATTGATTTGAAATTAACCTTGAAAAAAATAATGGAGTCATCAAATGAAATATTGGTCCCAATGATGGGATGGTTCATTAATTCCTAAGATGTTAAAAATGATCCCTTTCACATTTTTGTTAAATTATGGACCTATTTTTTTTAAAAAAACTTCTATAATTATTTAAAATCTTTTTCATAAGAAGTAAAATATGTGTAAAAATTTCATTTGAAAATTTTAGGATAGTAGTAAAACATTATTAAAATATTTTTAGAAAACATTATTAAGGAAGAAGAAAAATTAACAACTTAAAAGACAAAGAATGTATGGATTTCAAAAAAAACTTTCAACAATTTAGAGAACCATAATAAGGATATATTTTATTATTAATATCATGAGTTTCAAAAATAGATGAAAGTTTATGATATTTTTAAGAGATGTATCATAATACTTTATCAATGAAAATACAATCGTAAAACATGGTGATAATGGTAACATTGGAACATTAATAATTGACACTTTAGTAACTTTGAATCATAATCCCCATATTCTAATGACATAAAACGAAGCTTAAAATATAATATGAATAAATAAATTCATAACATTACTTGTTAAAGGGGATGTGTATACATCTCAAAGAAATAATATAGGTTTATAACATAACATATATATCAAATAATTAAAACTAAGATAGAATACCATTAAGTTATGTTTCTACTTCTTATACACTCATTTTTACCCCATATATAAAAAATATATGATTATTAAAATAATATTATAGAACTGTACTGATATATATCATACCATATATGATTTCCTTATTACCTTTTTCTTATATATTTTGATTTTTTATTTTAATTCCCCTAACATTGGTCATGTTATAATCTTATCTAGAAAATTAAAAATGATAGAAATATCATATGTATTCAGAATATAAGTTATTAGAGGGATCTATAAAAGTTTGATATACAAAATGAGATAAAATGTTCATGGAGATGGTAGGATATAAATACACAAGAATATCATTTATATTTCCTAGTATAAAGAATAAAACAATGTTAAATAAGGTATTAATATTTAAGAATCATTTATATTTTATATACATCACATATGTTCATTGATACCATGCTTATTACATTCTTTTAAAGTGTCAATTAATCACATCACTTTTTGAGGTGGTAGTCCATCATACAAAAATGATATTATAGTATTCCAGAAGAATGAAAACATAATAAGGAAAATGTTTTATAATAATTCTATAAGAATAATAAATTCCTAAATATAGTTTATAAAAATTAAACTCATCATTATATCAATCTTTGTGTGGTGTTAATGGAAAAATAAATGACATCATCTTGTGAGGAGGTTGTTCCTTGTACCCATGAATGATGATTGTGTAACCCCTTTGATGGGAAAGGAGTTGATTTTATGTCATTACATTAAAATAAATCAAATTGATATTATAACATATAAAAAATATACTATATAAACATGAATTAATAAAAAATTAATGATGTGGAGGAAAAAAATAAATTAAAAATTTTCTTTCCAGAATATTAACTCTTGTTTGGGTATCCTCTTTAGGGTTTCCTAGAATCCTCAAATGATGATTTTATTCCCAAAATAATTCTTTGAGTATGAGATTAATCAAGTTTAAATGTGATTTGGGTAGGTATTTTCTAAACTAAAATGGTTTAATTTTGAAAATAATATACAATTATGGTGGTCTTTTATATGTGAGATTTGTGGAAGACTCATATTATTTGAAACAAAAACATGAAACACCAATTTTTTCTAAGAAAAAACAATCATTAATATAGTATTAAATATAATTATACAATATAGGGTTTACATATGTCCATAAATTGTGTTATTTAAGTGTTTCAAGTTATTTTTAAACTTTACATTTTTTGATTAACCCACCAATAAACCGAATTTTACATTAAATGTGGTAAATAATTTCTAATGTTTTCACTCTTAATTTTGTTAAAAAAATAAAGTTAAACATATTAAATAATATAAATTATTATGATTCAAAATTTTTCTTATATTTTTTTCAAAGTCAATTTACATAAGTGGGAAATTTTATTTTAAAATTAATCCCACTGATGTGATGAGAATACATGTTTTCAAAGTGAAAATGTTCGAAATATTACTATGTCTCAAAATCAGAACTAAATATTAAAATTATACAATGAAATAAATTATATTAATATATATATATAATTTAACTCATGTTACTATAAATTGAATAAATAAAAAATATTTCATTTTAAATAATATAAATGAAAATGAAAATTTCAACTAAAATGTAGTATTTATCAATATTCATTTTAAATTTAACTTTTTTTAGAAAATTATGAAAAATTAACCCTAAGATAATTATCATATGTTTATATAAAAAATGAAATATATTTTATCATTTTAATTTTATAAAATGAATTTTATTATTGTTTATAAAAATAAATATAAACAATTTTTTGAGAAAATACTATTTTTAAAAAATATAAAGACTTTTTCAACAAAATAAGTATCTTTTTTACCAATAAGTTTTCATTATAAAATTAAAATTAAAATAATATTTAAAAACATTTTCACTAGTATTAACATATCTATTTTAAATAACAATGTAATATAAGTCTTAGTAGAGTAATTATTAAATCAGTTTGTCATGGTTCGTTAAAACTCGGTCACAACTAGAAAAATACCTTATACCAACAGTTTGGAACTGTTGGTATAGGCCTCCAAACCGTTGGTATAGGATAGACCAATGGTTTGGGGAACCATTTCCATGTAAGTCATGAGGATAGTTCTATACCAATAGTTTTTGGAAAACAGTTGGTATAGACCTATACCGATGGTTTTGAAAACCATTCGTATAAGTAATATGAAAATCTATATCAACGGTTCCATAAACTGTTGGTATATGTAATCTAAAAAATAATCTGCAGGTTGGTTTTGATCCCAGCACCTCCCGTTTGTGATTGAACTACCTAACCACTAACCTAACATACTTTTGTGAACATAATTTCATAAATATATATATGTATTATAATTATTATTTTTAATATTGATTTATTTAATTTCTGTTGTAATAAGATTCCATTAAAAAATACATGTACCAATACCATTGGTTTTGAGAACATTTGGTTTAGTTTTTTTTATTTTGGGACCTATACCAATGGTTTTGGACAAACCATTGGTATAGGGGGACTTATACCAAAGTTTTGGCAAAACCATTGGTATAGGGTCTCTATAATGGACCTATAACAACGGTTTTGGCCAAACCATTGGTATAGGTCCAATGTAGTGAACCTATACCAACAGTTTGGTCAAACTGTTGGTATAGGTCCCCCTATACCAATGGTTTTTCCAAAATCATTGTTATGGGTCCATATAAGTGACCTATACCAACGGTTTTGGCCCAACCGTTGTTATAGGTCCAAATTAGTGAACTATAACAATGATTTTCCCAAAACCGTTGGTATAGCTCATACTTCCAATAGTGAGTGATTCTCCAAATGGAATTTATCAATGAAATTTAATTTACTCATAGTAAAACAATAAAAAATAATGTTCGTAAAAGAATTTTACCATTATTATATAAGAAATAATATTTTCTTATTATATTTTAAAAAAATTATTATTTACACTCCCATAATCATCCTTGATATAGTTTTACAACATCATTTTTGTAGGTAATTAAATAGACCCAAACATTAAAAAACATTAACATGATAGGTGACTGTTGTAAAGGTGCATATTCTTTTAAAATAATATAATTATAATATAATAAAAATGATATTATTTTATTTTTATATAATGATGATCCATATTTTATGATTTTTGTACAAATTAAAAAACTTGAATGAAAACCAAAAAGAATTGTTTTTATGGATGTGATAGGCTACACACACAGGTTAATGACATTCTTATGTTTTTATAATTGGATTCAAAAGAATAAATTTTTTTTATCATTTATATAATAACATATCAGTATACTAATTATAGTGAATTATTTTTGTTACTATGGGGATAATATATTTTTATGAGTAAGAGTATGATGAAAAGGCTATGGAAATAATAATTATGATGGAGACTTGATCAATCATTAAATGTTTCCTTGAAATTGAAGTGTTTTGGTAAAATATGAGTTACTAAGACATTATTTTAGTTTGATAGGGTTTAATGGAGAGTAATATTTATGATTATAAATGGGTAATTTAAAGTATTGGTGAGTCTTGAAGGGGTGTAAGTGTTTCCTTTCTATAAGTGCAGAGAAGTGTATATTTGGGAATACCCATTTAATTTAGTTAATTTAATGTCACTATTATATAGTAAAGGGATTAAAAAAGTGATAAATTATAAAAGGATGTTCTTTTTTGCTAATAGAAACCTCAACAGTACATTTGGAAACATGATTTAAACAATGTTTTGGCCTTTCCACATTCATCAAAGACTTTATACCATTTTGATTACTTATCGGGGTAACTAATTTTTTGAATTAGTAATTAATTTTATGGAAAATTTTAAAACACTCCTGATTAAATATTTTTAATATCATAATATATAGATTAAAAATTATTTTATAAAATAAAATTTCAATAGGTATGAAAATTTCATTTTAAAATAATTAAATGTGAACAATAACATGTTATTAAAACAACGTTATTATGATTTTAAATTTATAAATGATATATTTATCATGATTACTGATTCTAGAGCCCTGTAGAAATTAATTGGGAATTTAATATAAAAATATTAGGCTTCCATTAAAATCACAAAATGATCCTCACCATGAAAATACATTATTTAAAGAGCTCGCAAAAAAATAGATTATGATATATATTTTAGTATCATTTTTCCTGAGCTCTAAAAATGTTTTGCATAAGATTTATATATATAAATAATATTTCATATTGAATACTTTTATTCCTTAATTTCATATTATATTTCCTCAGTTATTTTTAAATATTATTGTTTCTTTTTAGATGCTGGTAAATCAAGGAAATTAATGTTTCCCTTAAATTTAGTATTTTTTACTAAAATTCAATGATTTTATAAATGCACAACAAATAATAATAAGTAAATTTGGATATGATGAATTCATAAATTTGGATTATTTTATTTAACAAATATTATTAATATTTACCACTTTGACTTTTATTTAAAAAATGAGAAATATAAAAAAATTTATTGCAAATAAATTTTTTTAACATTAAGTCAAATTAAATATTTTTGCATCAATCGTTAATGGTTTTTAATTAATTATTATATTGGTTTAACTACTAATGTTAATCAAATATATTTCAACTTTTTTACATATGGTGTCATGTGAAATAAAATCTATCTAACATTTTGTTATTATTTTCTATAGGATATAAATGTATAGGTCATTACAGTATCCCATTGAGGTCATTGGGGAGAGGATAAAGACATAAATGAAATATTTAAAACCCCATTTTTTCACTCTAAGAAACCGTTCAAGACAAAAAATCTTGAATATTTTTAGATACTAAAATAGATCCAAGAAAACTATAATGTAGATAAGATTATGTACAAATATGGTAGTACCATAACATTACATAAATCTATGATGAATGAGTAGATATTATTGAAACACACATGTCATAAGAATTGAAAAATTCAGGTAAATGGGAGAGTAACTATAATGATGTGTTTAATGGTGAATAATTTATGGTATACATATAAAAAATTATTTTTATTAAAGAAATATTTATTAAGAGGTGAGGAGGTAAGTGGTACTAATACACTAGGTACGTGGTGATTATTTCGCATCATATAATATCCTCTTTACCTAATTTCCTCTTGAAACCTAATGATAACCCCATCTCTTCAATAATAAATAAAAAATGGTTTGAAATAAAAAGATAGTAAATGAAATTACCAATAAATATGGTTGATTTCATTAAATCCTCCCCACCACCATGCTTCTTTTCCACATAAATCATAAACCACCATGAAATGTGAATAAATCTATCCATTTCACCTTCATCGTCACTCTTCACTCCCATATTGCATCTTAGAACTATCCCTTTTACCACATTACTCAAAATAGAGGAATGTAATTTTTATTCAACACAATCTGTATTCGGTTAAAAATGATAATGGGATGATACATATAGGTTCCATCATCACCAATTTAAATTTCATAATATTGAATAATTAGTTATGGTTTGGGTATGTACTTCCTTATATAGGATAAATGAATAATATTTTTGCACGATACAAAATTTATAATGTAGTAAAATCTTAAAAACCACACCTCTTACTCATGGAAAATTCTAAAATTCCCTAATATTCCAATGAGTTATCATCCCATTAATTCTCAAACACTGGTGAATTAATATTGATTTGTCCTAAAGGAAGATATGAATGTTCAATTTTAATTAAAAAGTTCCCCATCGATGATTGAAAAATGAATTATGCAGTCTTATATTGGTCACATGATGGTTTCTAATTGGTTTCAACTATTTGGAAGAACCATGAAAGATGACAAGCCTAATGACCATTTATTTTTCAACCTCTATTCATACATAGATGTAACAAAATGGTCTCTCATGTAAATCAAAAATGGGTACAATATTAAATGATTATTAATAGAAATTATTATAGGATAATTCCTCCAAATATTGGTAATTTTCATATGGTCCCCTGAAATCCAGAATGCATAACCAATTTATTTCTATAAAAATAAAAATCATTTTCTAATATTTACGATCAGTCTATTAGTGAAAAGAAGTTCTCAAATTTACCTTCTATCTAAATAGATATCATAACCCTTTCCAAAAACAACATGTATAATTGGGTTCATTTTGATTGATGATGCTAGTAGTCATACCATAAATATTCAAACACATTCTAACATATATCTTCCAAATATCATTGACTAATGGGGATTATTTGATTAATTTATGTTTATATAACTTTTTTATGTTATAATTAATATCCTATATCATAAACCAACCACTCAAGATTCATGGTAGTCCTCTGTTTTTTATTACCACATCCATACTTATAGTATGGGTGAATGAAGGTTTCTTAATAGAGCATAGTTATGTTTTACACCTATTTAAAGATAAGGAATCTATAAAACCTCCCATTAATATAGATTTATAGACCATGAAACTAGAATTGGTAATGGATAAAATGATAATTTTTTTAGTTTTTCTAACACATATACCTCCTTAAAACATGATACTCTTTCATCACATATCCTGAAATAATAGTCATAACAACTACATTTCCTTGGAGATTGTGTAAAGCTGGTGGATCATTGATACAATCATCAATGATCTCACCATAATTGAGTCTTTATCATATAATTATGTAATATTGTTAACATTTTACGGATTATTATCGTACTTCACAATAGAATATGTGAGGTTTATATGATAAAGGATCTTACTAAAATAGACATAAACCAAATCGTAGTGATGTTTATCCATAAGAAGAATTAATCTTCAATAATTGCTTGCTTATATCAGATTTTTCTAGAGAACCATCCATCTAATGGTGTCTGTAATATTTTTCCCTCACATAGAGTGTATTCAATTTGAGAATGAAATTATTGGTGGTATTTTATAAAATATATATTTCAAGGATTCATGTATCACTGGAAAATATATATTATATAATTTTTTAGTCCATGAACCACATAATGAATTCTCCACATAGATGTTATCTCTTGAATTTATGGTCATGAATAATTACACAAAATTTTAGATTACAGGTTGTGTAATTATTTTTGTCATAATGTTACCATCCTAAAACTTAATACAATATCCAATGCTCTTTTACATGAATACATATATAGCAGACTATAAGGGCATCATAAACGGCCTCAATTCCCTCACTAGGAAATGAGAAAATAAAAAAATTGTTGTTTTCATCTAAATCGTTGGCATCTAGAGGGTGTAATTAGATTGGTGTGACTAAATTAATTTCACCCCTTTATAGTTAAGGTTCTTATAGATTCCACATTCTTGGATATTTCCTGATTAACTTAATGATAATTTTTATTTATCCTACGGAAAAGTACATCCTCAAATAAGCTTATTCGGTGTTTTTGAGGCACCAAAAACAAGACATTCTTATAATCCAAAGAAATATGATCTCCAAATATAATATTCCCACGTATAAATACATATTTAATTCATTAATATTAATTATAAAATTATAAATATATTATATATTTATTTATAGTGTACAAAATAGTTAAAATATGATAACTGTGATTAACATGAAAATATGAAAAATAAAGGATATGATATACAATCATCAGCATGATTGTGCCAATGTATTTTAGAATAACCCTAATAAATATAGTTGTAAATACATCAGGATCATTTGTTTGTTCAAAATATATTACAACATATTCAAAATGGTTTTACCACTATCATAAATCCATAATAAGAATATCATTTTCCAAAACTCAAGGCTAATGTTTGAATGATCACATTTAAATTTTTGATAATTTTATTTCCCCCTTTAAAAATTCACATAGATCATCCATTATAGGAAAAGGGAAGTGTTCCATATTCAATTCCCAGTTTAACTTTTGAAGGTACACATAATAGTTTAATCATCCATGTGATTTCACATCAATGAGAACCAATGCAAACCATGTGGATGGCCATAGTCAGAGAAACCATTTAGCATGTAGATACATCAAAAACATAATTACATTGCATATTTTTTAGATAAATCATGTAATGAGAAAAATAAATTTGATATATGTAAATGATGAAATTTAATATATATTAAAAATACCTCTTTAATAAATTCCTATTAAAGTAATTACGGAATACAACAGGATAACAATTTTCCACTATAGGTACTAATTATAATTTTTCATCATCCTCTCTGAAAACAAAGAAATAAATATCTTCTATGATTTCCCCAACATTTACCTAACTTGTATATTACTATGTAACCTAGGTTTACCACATTCAATTGAGAGTGTATTAAATACGAACAATATATTTAAATGTTATTATTATAGGAAAATATTTAATAAAAGATTAGAATTATTTAAAGATGTCCATTACGAAGGTAACAATGGTGGAATATATATTAAAACCCATGAAATCCTAATAATTCTTTAATGATTCCATAACAATAAAAAAATATTGTAACTTCTAACAATATTGTATCATATTCCCCAAATGCATGTTTGGACATTGTTGCAATGATAAATATTCCACATTATTTTTATGACTTAAGGCAATTTTAATTGAAATAATGGAATTCCAAAAACTTATATCAAATATAACAGATTCTAAAGTAGAAGATATATGTATAATACTTATTACAGTAGAATGATAATATCTAGAATCCTCTATAGTCTTCTTTGTTGAATCCATACTCCGTTCCTCCACTTATATAATTAGATATACAATTACATACCCAGAAGTCTATATAAAAAATAATCATACTTGACATCCCCATTAAGTACTATAATCAGATCATCCTGATTGAGGATTACATTATTTAGTAGAAAAATATATATATATATATATATATATGTGATTAGGATTCCGTAGTATAAAAAGATTACCTTTCCACCCTCATGGATGTATCTCGATATAATAAAATCTACACAAGGTATAAAAGTCATAAAAATGTTAATTTTTTATATATAATCTATAATTTAGCTTAACGTTACATTGTCATGAAGACCCATGACATTGAACTATGGATATTCCCCTTAGAGGTGATAAATGTACACCAATAATAAATATTCGTTATTGAGAACCATCTACATAATCATCCCTTCTCCATTATACATGACTACTACACAAGAAATAATTGAATTTTTAATGAGGTCGTGGAACTATTTAATCAAAATTCACTTAGAACAAGTTTTATCGACGATATCCTTCTTGAATGTTTCCAAGAATATTTAATGGTAGATGAGTAAAAACTAGAATTTAAATAATTCATGACATGTATATTTTTTCATTTTTTATGGATTAGCTGATCAATTCTTTTATTCACATTGACTGTTATTGTTGTAGGATTTATTACTATCTTGTAATGGGACACTAGCATCATCCTAGGAGATCAGATTACTTGGACAGGGAGTAAATAGATTATATTGATTGATATTTAATTAATATAAAATATGATATCAAATTTTAACATTGATGATGTTTAATAGAGTTAATTCCTAGAGAGCCTAAATATGTTTGATAGGTAGCCAATGGAATTTCCATATGATTTTTAGGGTTACAACACCATCATGATGTAGAGTTAGCTATCTATTTTTATCCCATTTTAACCCCCTTATATTTCTTTTTTTACTAGAACGAAACATAAAAATTGATGCATTTGAATGTATAATTATTGCATAAAAAATACAAGTGATTTATTTTAATGAGTGTGTCACCTTAGGAATCACTTAATATTTTCACAATGAAGAGAAGTTAAAATACTTTGGCATTTCATTTCTTTATATAAGATAAACCAGTTATTATAGAATATAAATACAAATTTCCCCAGTTTGAAGATCTATTTCATTATCTCAAGGGAAATTAATTGTTTTCAAATGAAATTTGAAATTGATATACCATTTATTATGGATTCAAGAAAATTATATTCCTAAAACTACTTTTTGATGAAACTAAGACTAATATGAATGTCTAGTTATACCTTTGTATTATAATAATACTCCAAGAATTTTCATGGCCTTGATGAAGCAGGTGTTCCAAATGTTTCTTGACTCAATTATGGTGTTTGTGGACGATATGTTGGAATACAACATGATGGAGGAACATAAGGACCATCTTATCAATTTTCTAGAATCCATTAAAGAACATCATCATTATTATAAATTATCTATGTGTTTGTTTTTTATACAAGATATTGGAATGGAATCTAGGTGGATCCTATGAAAATACATGTACTAATGTATAATGTGTTTGATGTTATAATATTCTTGGTTCCAATAGGATCATACACTTTAGCGAATCTATAATTTTTCAGGTTGGAAGAACATATTAAAATTTGACACAAAATGGGTTGATGTTTGAATGAAATTGAAATATTCATATTTCATTTGAGGAATTGAAAATGAGGTCATCTTAATATCATATTTTTAACCTTCCTATGCATGGTATAGGTTCTATTTGTTTTCTGATAGATCATGTTTGGGGTCTGGGTGAATGTTAATGCAAGGTAATTATATAGTGGTTTATGTATCTCTCTATTAATTTACTCATGATCATATTTATCACAAATGACCTTGTGTTATCCACTATGTTACACTGATTGAATATATGGTGCTACAATAAATTTGAGTAGTGATTCAACCTATATTTGGATCACAAATGTTTGATGTAGATCTTCATATAGAAATACCATACTATTTTGAATATATTATGTTATGCTTATATCATTAAATTCAACATTGATCTAGAATATAAAGAAGAGATATTGAATGTTGTGACTGATTACTAGATTTGTAACTTACCCTCTTGGATGGTGAAGGAATCAGAGGATGAATGGGGCCTGATGGGAACATTTTCTACGATTTTATTGGGTTTCGAAGAGAAGGATGAATGGGTATTTTTTTTTAAGGTTTTCAATCCACATAATCCTTAGAAGATCAAATATTTCGTAGGTTTTGATAAATATTTAAAATTTCAGTAGTTTATAAAAAGCACATTATGGCTGGGATATAAAGAGATACTAGTTTTTATGGTTCTATTATTTTTCATGGGGATTTGTTATCTAGTTAGGATATTGGAATGAGTTGATTAAATGTGGTAACAATTCCATTTGATCTGTCTAACACAAGGGAACGAAAATATTTTATGACATCAAATTTTAATTCTTATGCATTGAGATGGTGAATTTAGTAGTGAATATTATATCTAGATGTCTCACCAATTAAAGGATCGAAGTGGTTAGTCAGTGACACATTAGTTTATAGTAGCACCTTTTATTTCTAGTATTGATGTTGGATAAGGTTTCAATGTACTTAATTTTCAGTTTACCTCAAACCATAGTTTTATGGTTTTAGTATAGGTTGTTATTTATAACATGATAATTTCATCCCATTTTTTTCATATTATGGATTTGATGAAAGTAGATGAGATAAAAGAATTATATATCAAATAGATCATGAATCTCTATGGTGTTCTTTATACTCTTATATCATTTTAAAGCATATGTCTTACATCATGGTTTGGTTAGGTGTTCTATAGGATATGAACTCTTCGAAAACCATGGACATGGCATATCACCCATGGACGAAGTGTCATTTTAAGCAGGCCATCCAAATTTTTAATGACATGATCTGTGCATGCATATGTGATTTTAGAGGCTCTTAGGAAAAGTTTCTATCATTGGTTAAATACTTATATAATAATATTTATGAAACATTGATTAATATAGAAACCATTAAATCATTTTTATGAATGTCCATATAGATCTACATTATATTGGATAAAATTGGATGAACGCTTTTTATTGGGAAAAAATCCACATCTGGGGGACAAAAGAGATTACAAATTTGATTTAAAAGAGACAAGAGAAAGAAAAATGTATTCAAAAACATTACTTTGATGTTTTTTCTCAAATATTATATTTTAAGTTTTGTTATAGGATGTTTTTGGGTTTCTTCTTAGTTCAGACACTATATATTGGTAACGTAAGGTATTTAGATTATATGATATGTCATACCATTAGTGATTGTAGAATGCCAGTAGAATGTTTCATAGTATCTGGCCTTAACAACTCACCAAACATCAATTCACAGTGAATAACATATTTCCGACATAATGAAGTATCGTTTCGACCCATCCTAGTTGTTGAGTGGGTAGACTAAGTGGTAGATCCTATTTACTCCATTCATGGGTATCTTGTTCTTATTGTGGACCATTATATCAAGGTTATTTATGATAAAATAATTCCTTGGCACCATGTTATATAGTTATTTTGAAGGTATAACCATGAATATAAGGGGAATTACGCATTATTGATTGATCAATGACCACATAATTTTCATAGTTTCAAACTATAGGGAATTTCAGGGGATATTAATTCACATTATATGGAAAATTATGAGACCCAATGGGTTACTGGTATGTATATTTTTATATTCATTTTATTTTTTCTACAAATTTTTATTGGAGTTGGAAGATGAAATATTTTAAAAAATGAGAAACATACCTAGGAACATGGTTCATGAAAAGATATTTCTAACTATCCACCCAAACATGAAAGAAGGGAAATGAGATATGATGACTGTTTTTTATGGTTATTAAATTGGGTTTTAAACTTTGAGAGATCTATAGGAAATCCCTAAATTTGGTTTTAGGGTTGCAGTTTCTCGCATAGTTGGAGAAAAAGTTTATCAACCATGGTGCCAAACAAGTTTACATAAAATGAAAAAAAATCATTCTAAACTTGTCTAATTTTAGTAAAATTCCACAGATCATATCACTATTTACTTTTCCCAAACTCTACAATTGGGGGATATTTGATTATCATTGGTTCTTGGTTATTCCTATAGTAGGTTTCATTTATTTAGTGAATATTAGTATTTATTTTGCAAGGATTTACCTTATCTAATTAATCTATCGTCTTCTTAATTCATCTATTATTGATATTATATCCCTATATTTCCATAATATCTAATCATAGGGTTAGTTATAAGGTTTTTAATGAAATTTATTAGTATTTAGGTTCATGAAGGTTCTTCATGATTATATCATATGAATTTTAACAAAGGTTTTGAGTATGTATTTATCTAGAGGTATGTCTCTCTTCCTAAGTGATAATTCTTGTAGTACACATTATGATCTTGTTTTATTTTTTTCGGAATCTTGATTTTGAATTATGTTATACATGGATGATTTTTATGGTTTAATGTTTTCCTTGTAATGACTATATCTAAATTTTTTTTTCTATATATTTTTTTATACGAAATTTATTTTATACATAAATCATGCCTAATAAAATATTTTGAATAGAGTGTTGAGGTCAAAATTATTTTTAAGTGGGATTTGATTTGATTTTCATTGATATCATACTAATTATTGTCAAACATAATTATTTTTATTTATTTATATTGTTTACATTTTTTTGATTGTCTATTCATATGAGACCTTAAGTGAGTTGGAATGCTAGACCAATTAATCCCTACTATAGAAACAACTTGAGCAAGGGTGTGTTACCTAATTACATAATGAGATCAAATGAGATGGATAAGTACCCATTGATACTATAAGAGAACTCAGAAATTTTAGGTTATTGTATACTACCTAGATTCCTTAAATTATTCCTAGTTTCCATAAAAACATATCGTTTAGTGCATGATGTATGTGTTGAAATATATTTTAATGGGTTACTCCTTATTATACATTTCATAATTTGGTGATCATATTCATTATTAAAAAATCTCCTTAGTTTAATTTATGATTTTTTATTTATTTTATAGAACAGAGCATGATTTTATAAAACCCAATATTTTTTATAATTGTTTCTAAATTATTAATTTCTGGAATGAGAGTTTTATTTAAAAAATGTATGTTTTCATACTAGAAATATGGTTTTAATCACAAAAAGAACATATGTAGACTCATTATTGGGTCATATTAGGATTTTACACACACACTGAATATACCCATGTGGTATATACTAACATTGTTTTTCTAGAAACTGGTAAAATAAAATGTTCTATAATATTGTGTGGACCATAGGGTTACTCATCATCCATCCTTTTCATAATGGATTCAGGGACTGTGGTTCACAAGTTGTTTTGGGCTTGTGTGGAGTATTTTTCAATCTTAGTTGATTTTATATGTTAAATTTTATTGATCTCATCATTATTGACAATGTTTTAGTTTATCTTGTGTGTGATGTGGTCTATAACATTATTTAAATCATTTAAATGTTTTATTTATGAGTTTATATAATATTATTGTTGCAATATACCCTCGTTCATTTTCATTATATTCTGAAATTCTTTATTATTTTGTGTGGGTGTCCAATTTTGGGAAGGTTTATGTTGAAATTATAGAAGGAATCTGTTTGATGGATATTTTCATTTATAGGGTGAAATCATTATAGATTATTATCTTTTGTTATCCTGGTTCTTGTCAGGAGCCTATGGTTATCATAAACGTGCTTCTTGCCTAATGGTGAGTAGATTTTGTTTCTATTTTAGGTTAAATTTGGAATTTTTATTACATAGGTTCATCATGATAAAACATAATATCGATAAAATATCCCTAAACATGTACCTATTCCATATCCCTCCCATAGAAGAAACATATTTTATAAAAATAATTACCCTATAGTCTATATAATATAGTTTATATAAGGAAAGAATTAAAAGATCATTCACTTGATTAGTATACAAAATATTTAGAATACATATGAATTACAAAGAGGTTAAGATAAAATAAATGTATGTATATTTTTAGTCACAAAACATACAAGATTAAAATCACAACTTGGTCCACTATATAGTAGAATATATAAGTTATCATTGACTAACTCACCATCAATCCACCTCTAAATTAATTATCAAAATATAAAGGGTACTACTTATTGGGTTTTCAATGGTGCTATAATAGAATGTCTCTTAACATACTTCATAATAAATATATTACATACAGGTTGTAATATGTTGTCAAATACAACTAATCACATCAAATAACATCTTTATAATAATAAATTATTTTATCATTAAACATTATGATAAAAATAATTTTGCATGTATCATAAAATTTTTCACTATAGGGAAACCACCTATTTCTATCAAAACATATATTCCATAAAAGAAATCCATTATAAATAAAATTTTAGAAGATATTTTACAAGTAAATATACTTGCCCCTAAATATTTTATTCATTTTAATATATTCCCTTTTACAATAAAAATCCATGAAAAGCTTTTAAAAATATTATTATAAGTCCTGAATGAATAAAATAGAAATACGACATATCGAAATGAAGAACAAAATTCTAAGAAAATAAATATATTCTTTGGTAATTAAATTTAAAAAATATTACATATCACACATGGAAATATAAAAAACAATGAAATCTATTAAAGATTTTATTTTTATTTTTAATTAATTCATAACAAGATAATATGTGTCCAAATTTATTTATATGTATAACTATAAAATTAGTAATTAAGAAGACATAAATAATTTATTGTGATAATTCCATTAACATTGAACCGTATCCCCATTAGGCCAATCTCAAATAAGTAATATAATATTAAAAATCACATATAAATAAAAATTAATCATTTAACCTTATTTTTCAATCAATGGAATATGGGGGACTCCATAATTACATATATAAATATAAATCTCATTATATGTATATTCATTACATGTAATTATGATCAATGCCAGAATAAAAATGATACTTTTTATTTTGAAACATTAATACATAAAAAACATGTACATAAAAGATCTAAATCATCTCCCACTTTGTTATCTCTATCTAAATAGTATATTATACATAACTAACATTAAACATTTATTTATAATACATAAAAAATTAATACCTAATAAAGGGTCATCTATGTTTGTAAGTAAGGGTAAACTTAGATGATTTCAATGATCATTTACAAATAACATGATAATAAGCGTATAAGAACATGTACTTAACACTTGGAATACATACCCAACAATTTATATGAAAATAACTATGAGTGATGGTATTAATCTTGTCAGTTCATAAGACATGAATTATAAAGGAATAAAATAACACAATCCATTAGAGAATGACATTATCATAAAATCATGTGATAAAAGAGTGGAATACATTGTTGCTTAACCATAATCATAGAAATATTATTTAAATACTATAATACAATACATTAATCACATATTAGTCTTTTTATAATCACCCTTGTACCTTCTTTAGGCATTGTATAACCTCACTTGAACCCTTTTTGGACATGGGAATACCTCTGGTGTACCCACTTTATAGCTTGGGATAGCCTCTACTGTAACCATTGATCCCATAAAACTATAATATTTACCCAATTAAAAGGATGGATATAACTGATTCACTTTTCAAATAATCACAACCCATTCATATGTTTTCCACAAGACCATGAAAATAATTATCATTCATTATAACCTTACATGTTAAAAATAAAACAAGTTTCGATTTTTTTAACATCCTAATTATAAAGGGTTGGTTCGAACCACAATAGCAGCATACGGTGGTGGGATATATATTAAAATTTATTTTAATAATAGTTGTTCAAAACCATGATCTTGGATCATGGAAATCAAATTTATAATTAATTATTTTGTTAACTGAATAAATAAATACATGGGCTTCAGAACTTTATTCATTAATGATTATTGATCATCTAAAAGGACCCTTTTAGATTTCCTTTGTTGCACAGTGAAGATCCAAGGATAGAATACCTCTATAGGTTATATAAACATTCTATAATGACATCCATGCAACACCACTCTATTATCGGGTTCTAGCATGGTGAATCGAATTCTTTTCATTATTTTTTCTTGATCGCCGATTCATCTGTCCTGATGAAATTTCCCCTATGCTTCACATTTGGGGGGGGGGGGCGGTGGGGTTAATAGAGAATTTTTTGTGCACAAAAATTCACTATTATCAATTTTTGGATGATATATAAAATATACACAGTAGTATATTTATTGAGTTAACTTGTAGGTTACAATATTAGAATCGATCTGTTTGAACCCCTCTTAAATTTATTAAACTGCTGATTAAATATTTTATTAATAAATAAATATTTAATTTCCAATATAGTCATTAAGTATTATTAAAATTGTAATTAAAAAAATATTTTATTCACAATCAAGGGAATTCATAATTTATATTTATTCATTTAATAAAATAAATTATTCACTAATAGAAAATAAGTTATTTATGAACTTTTGAATATTAGAGAATAATAAAACACGAAAAAAATTAATCCTTGATGTTGAAATTGATATTTATTCCAATAATTAAAGCCAAATTAAATTTATCTAAGATCACGGGAAACACGTAGTGTGTGGAACTTGAGAATTTTTTCTCATTGGCATTAGGTAGGCTTTCTTTATGTCAAATATTGCTATCTAGGAATAGGTCAAGGAACCCTGGATAAAAAACATGATGTAATAATGAAGAAAACCAAATATGAATTCTCACTATGTAATATAATCCCATTTTCCCAATATCTCATCAATTAGGTTTCATATCCATGTCACCAACCTATATGATCGATACATATTTATTTTAATATCTAAAATAAACCTGTCATTAAAACCTGAAAAATGAAATATATGGTGTTAGGATAATTATAATAAAAGGGATGAGGTACCTACCTCCATTAATATAGACGGTACAAATCCTTCATTGACTTATTCATTAATTTCATTTCACTCATAACACACTCAACGTATCCAACATATCCATAAATTAGTATTTCCATGGTTTATAAAATACATAAATGTATACCAGTTGTGATATGAATTAATAATAATCGTAAATTCTATGTACGATTAGTCATACACAAATAAAAGATTATTATAAGACATAGAATCATGTAGAGTTTCCATTGGCAGGCCAATTCTCATAATCTCCCATTTTGAAATTACCTAGTGAGAATATCATGAGAAGAAGAAACATCTTAATAAAAGTACTCAAACCTGAAAATCTATTTACTATGTGTCCTAGCATGGTACAATATCCAATTATCGAAAATTATTTAATAATATCACTTTAACACATCATGATGCTCATAATAGAGGGTCTCTTCAATGACCATATCAATGTGATGTATACTCTATGACATTATTTTATTAGAGTCATGAAAAACAATGAAAAAGTTGTATTAATAATGTTTATTAATATTTAATACATAATAAATAAATCTAATCAATGTATAAACAATTTTTCCTAGAATAGAAAATTCAAAAAACTCCCACCTGGTCTCAAGCCAACTTTCTACAACCATCTATACAAAAGACCACACATAATTGTATTGTTTCCGAAGTGTCAAGAAATTTTCATCTGGTCCACCGTGTTATCTTCAATGAAAATATTGTTCACTACAACTTAACCTCTCTATGAAGAATCCCTAAGAAATTAGACTTCCAAAGTATGCACTTTATCAGTTGATGTGACCTTCGATCTTTTAAAAGATACACTGTATGGTGTTATCACAATAGAGTGTGGTAGGATATTTACTTAAAGGTAACTCATAATGCTCTTGGATAAAGATATGAATCTATAATGCATCTTTACCTACCTCAGAATCCACAATATACATAGAATCATCTATAAAATCTGCAACAAATGACTTCTTTTAGCTCTTCCATATCACAAAACCTCTATTGGTCATGAATATGTCTCTCATTTATAACACCATGTCATATTTATCTATTTAGAAACTAGAATATTCATATCCTCAAATGAATAGTTACTTATCTCCTCCATAAAGTATGAATATATCCCTAATATTTAATAGATAATTAAGGACATTCTTGAATTCCATCTGATGCAAGTCACCTGAATCAGCTTGGTATCTCACATCCACACATAATGTATAGGAAATATCCATGCTCATAAATAGAATAAAATACATGACTGACCAAGTCACTGTTGTGTATATAACCCTTTCCATTCTATTTCATTCCTCATGTGTCTGAGGAAACATTTTGCTAAAAATATTAATGATGTGTTTCCCTAGAAATAACCCCCATTTGGAATTTTCCAAAAATAATTTTT
Organism: Viscum album; assembly: GCA_963277665.1. NCBI lineage: Eukaryota > Viridiplantae > Streptophyta > Magnoliopsida > Santalales > Viscaceae > Viscum > Viscum album. The sequence goes on from OY728141.1 coordinate 348,950,636, forward strand.
TTCATCTTATTAATGTATATACAGTGACATATACTGAGAAACCTCTTGGATATTCACTATTAATCTTGATCCTAAGAATATATTCTATCTCAGCAAAGTCCTTCATAAAAAACCATTTGTACAATCATTTCTTAATAGACTGTAAGACTAAATTTGGTTCAAATGAGTCATATTTCAACAATATATAATATTAGAAAAACTATTTCACTCTCAATAAACTATTTATAGAAACAAATATCACATTCATTCTTTATAAAACCATATTCCATTATGGTCTCATCAAATTGAATTTTCCATGAATTGGATGCTTTCTTTAATAAAAAATGGTTATTTTCAACTTGAAAACATTATTTTAGTCATTTTGAGTTGCAACCCCTTTGTGTTGTTTCATATGGACACATTCTTGAAGGTTCTCATTAAATATGTCTATTTTTACATACATTTTCCAAATATCAAAATTATGTAAATCTATAATGGAAGGTAGAGTTGTGATAGGATATCAAAATTACAACCATTGAAAATGTTTAATCATTTTAAATTCCATGATGCAGTTTAATCCATATTGAAACCAGTGGAACCTTATAGGTAATTAATTTTCATTAGATGTTCGGTATCATCTTTAATATCAATTTTTAACCAACATTATTGGCATCTACATTAGGTTATACCAAAATCCATACTAAGTTTTGGTATATGGAATCCATTTTTTAGTACATAGCCTCTTTCCCCATAAGAACATATGTGTTTATTACTACTTCCTTATAGGTTATAGGATCATTATAATCAAATAATAATGATTCCCCATCCTTTCTACCTATAAAACCATACTATTCTGGTTCTCTATCCTCTCGAGTACTCCAACATAAGAATTATGTCTCTGTAATAACATTTCCTTCGATGGGGTTTTTTGAATTTTTTTCTATACAAAATACTTTATATCTTGAGCCTAGAATTAATCAAATTATATCTTTCTCCCCCCATCTATTTTTAAGATATAATATTCCTCATTAAATGTGGGGTGTATTTCAACCACAACCTTTTTTGACTATAAGATTTTTTAGGAAATATCCCATTATTTATTTTAGATACCCTATGAAGACACACATTGTGCCTTGGGATTAAATCTTGGTCTCTGAAGAGGACATAACATATTCTGCACAACCCCACACATATTAGTAAGAAAAATCATGTTTCATTACATTATATATTTGGAATTTTATAATTTCTATTGATTTCATTGGAACATGGATTATAAAATATTTTTTTAATGCATTTCTACAAAAGGATAATCAGATACTCGCATGAATCATCATTGACGTTACAATGTCCACCATTTTACAGTTTCTCCATTCACTAACACCATTAAACTACGTAATACAAATAAAAGTGAGTTGAGAGAATATCCCAAACCCTCATAAATAATCACTGATGTCTAGACTATGATATTCTTGACCATAGTTTGAGTGGTGTTTCTTAATCTTTTTACCAGGATGGTTCTCCCCTTTGTTCATGTATTCATTTGATTTATCATAAGAATCTAACTTATATGTCATTATGTAAACATATCCATTTTAACCAAAATAATATGTAAAAGTTATGAAGTATGAGTACCCACCAATTTTATAAAAAAAAATCTACATTCATCGATATGAACTAATCCAAGAATATATTTATCCCTTTCATATATCCCACTAAATGGGGAATTAACCATTTTTCATTTTAAACAAGAATGACATACACAATATGGTTTTAGTTAAAAATAATCTAAATATATATCTTAATTTAATTTAGTCAGGTGATTTTTAATTACATTAACTAGAATGTGATTCCAATGTTTGGTGTGGTATGAGACATTTGAAATAACATCACTACTGATTTCCAATAATTTTTTCTGTAATTGAATACATAAAGAAAACTATTTAAATGTTCCTTAACATAACAAATTTTATCTTTATAAAAGAAGAAACATGAATTCAAAAAATTTAAAATAATTAAAAATGTATCAAGTCTGGATACATAAATAATGTTTTTGGTAACTAAAGGCATATAATAACAACCCTTTTAAACCACAATCTTTCTATTTAGAAACGTGAGGTTGTAGACCCTGATAGCTACAATAGAAATTCAATCTCTATTGGTTGTTTTTAGATCATTGAACACTTAGTAAATCAATCTAAATCTACCTTTTTCTTATATTTGAAAACATATGTGATCAAAAACAATGGATTCTAATAACAAATTTTTATAAATAGATATATTTCACCTGATAACAAACAATCATGAAGCTTCACCCTTTGTCTTTGGTTGGGTATAGTTTTCCCTCTAGTGGCCATTATTTCCATATGAGAAACTGATAGCATCTATTTACCTTTCATTCATATTGATATTCCTATTATTGGAATTTTGTGAAGATTATTTAGTCTTATATCTTTATACTTTCCCCTTCCATTTATTTTCTATAAGGACTAGAGGATTTTATTACTTTCTATCATAATCTATTTAGTAATGAAGAGTGAGAATATTTGGTAGATACTTCTCTATGTTGTTCATATTAAATTAAAAAATATATATGTAAGATCTAGAGGATTTATTCCAAAATTTGATCAGTTCCTAGTTATTCAGATATTTTAAACCACATATCCTCTAAGCATTGAATATAGCGAATAATCATAACTATATAAGGTCCACCTAGGGTACCCCCTCTAAGATTGTTCAAAAAGCGAACCTTGGAAATTTCAAAGATTTTATGTCTATATATCACCAGTTAAAGACCATGGTAGTTCTCAAAATAATATATGCATATATGTTTTAATGATACATCATTAGCCTTTTAGACATCGATGAGATCACACAACATTAAACATCAACAATATCACTCAATTTTTTTTATAGACAAGGAACAATTTGTAATTTACTTTTTAGTAGGAAGACCATGCATTGATGGTTCTAGCAAATATGATTTCCATTAATGATGTAGAAAAACCAATTGCATCTAAACCACACCTGGAAGATACTTCTAGTTAGGTGGTTGTCTTTATCAAATACTGATCATAGAGATAATGTAGATTACTGGATTCCAAATTCATCCAAATATTAAAATAACATATTAGTAATAATTTTTCATGATTTTAAATTATGTGAGAAATAATAAATAATTTTATTAAATTTATTAAATGTTACTCTATTTTATCAAGTCCCAATACCCCTCGCCCTTGAACATGGAATGAATAGTTTCTATGAAATTATATTGGCAAGGATACTAATGACTTTTCTTAAGGATACGTACTTTTACCACGAAAACCATAAAAAAGTATTTTTTAAGTAGATGGTATTAAAAACTATAGGATTATATCTCCTTAATCAAATGAGTTAATTCCCCTATCCTAAAATCCGGAGATGGATTTCCTCAACACATTCCTCCAAATATGAATTGTATAAAATTTTACCATTAAAATCAATAAAATTTTGGTTAATACTACCAAAAAAATCTTATGAAAAATCCCTATAAAAATTATATTTCTAGAATTTGGTTATGTAATATACATAGAACTATTATTTCATTTACAATCATTTAATGGAAGGCTTAGTGTTTCTTAAGATTAGGTTAAGGGGTTTAAATTAATTTATGCATAAATATTATATTTTGTATCTTTTAAATGTTTTTTATTATTAATTTGATGTTAATTTATTAATTAACCATATTAGATAGAATATTTATGAATAATTAATTTACATAATTTCTATATTTTCACATTAATTCATTCAATTAAGAGACTATTTTATTTTATATATAAAAAATTAATGCATATATATAAATAAATAAAGAAAATTAATTAACTCAATAATTATCTTATATAATGATTAATTTAATCAGTGGAAATTAAATCAATATTTGACCTAGGTTAATAACTCAATTTTATGGGCATGGAATCGTTTACAATATTCCACCTATATATATATGTACCATGGAGTTGGAATCATCATGGTATCATCTTGAACCACCTATATGGTCCATTAATTACAAGTATTTATTTATCTCATGTTGGTGAGGGGAACCAAATGATTGGTTAAAGGGAATTACATAAATATCTATGGATATATAGGTCCTACATAATAATAGAGGGAGGGATGACTCACTTGGAATTATTTAATTTAACATTGAATAATTATGAATCCATAGAGTATATTAAATTAAATAATCTCTAAGACATACATAGGTCATGATAAATCTCATGATCAGTCACAAATACAACGAAAACACAAAAGTAACCAGATAGAATTAATTTCACTATTCATTATTTATTATTAAGATAGAGGTACTTAAATTAATTAATTAATTATTTCATTAATTAATCCCCTTCCATATTAATAGACATTTTCTCTTAATTATTGATACCCATCATAATCTCAATTCATGGAAAATAAATGGAATTACCAATAATGAAATATTAATCACAAAAAATTAGTTGAGAATTTAGTACTATTTAAAACCCTCATTGAATTTCCAAATCGACATTGATGTTCCAATATATAAAATGTTAATTTAGTGATGTAATTTTTAATATAATGTCTATTTCAATTAAACCCTTTAATTGGAGACTACAAGAAATATACTATCTAACTACATGTGATTCAGATCGGTTTCAATGTATCTGAGCCACATACCTATGGCTTCGGTGTGATAACATGGCCATACTACATGAAAGTTACATTCCAAGTACACAACATATATACATTGGTTGTGTAATAGGATTCCAGGTAAACATTGTTGTTCAATAATATACCACATGTAATTATAATCTATGCACTTCTAGAAAAAATGTACATGGTCACACAGTGCGTACTCTGGTGACACACTGTGTAACCTAGTTTTATCATCCAATGGTTTGGAACATCTTAATGGAAACACAATTCATTATTCATATATTCATAAACCTTTTATAAAATGAAACATATAATGAATATGAATAATATGTCAAAGCATTCTAATTTAAGTTAGTTTAAATAATAAAAATTAAAAATTAAAAATTTAACCATGATGTTGTATGGTTCAATAATTAATATAATAATTATAAATTTAATCTTGAATTATTTTATAATACTCATTGGTTCTCAAAAATTTAAAAATCTTGTTACGTTGGGTGATATATTAAAATTTTATTTCATAATGATTTCCCAAAACAATTAGTAAGGACCATTCTCATAAAATTTATAAATAATTTATTTTATTTCCAAAAAAATAAACACATGGCCTTATGAACTTATTTCATTGATGATTAATGATCATCTGAAACCCCCTTTTAGTTTGTCTTTATAGTGCAAGAGGAACCATGATATAATCCCTATACCAGCGATCCAAATGTGCTCTTATTTTCTAAAAGAAGAAAAAACCCATCATCAAGTGACAATGTAATGAATCAAATATATTTTATTTTTCATTATAGATTTCTCATTCATTGGTATAGAATGAATCACACTTAATGCTCTTATCCACATGAGAGAGGGAGAAGGAGTACATGATAGAGATTTTGTTTTCCAAAAAAATTATATATTCCTAATTTTTGGATGATATATACAATAGACACAACTATCTATTTGTAGAGTTAGAATTTATCTTAAAATATTATTTAATTTCATGGAGACCCAAGAATAATGTTAAATACTTTCAATAAACAACTTGACCCATAATAATAATACCATTTTTATTATTTTTTTGAGCATACCAACATGTACAATAAAAAATATTTTTTAATGGTCTTGTTAACTAATATTTATCATCATATATATTCTTGCTCCATTTAAACTCCTCTATAATTTAATAAATAACTGAATTAATATTTTATACCTAAATAAATCTTTTAATAAAAATATATTTAAAAAATAATTAAATAAAATAATTTTTTCTCAATGCCATCACATTGAGAAGTGGGAAGCAAACAACTGATCCTTCTCCAACTACCATTCCATCGGGATTCACCTCACCTCCAAAAAAGCCCAATTCCACATCAACTGATGAGAACCCCGAGGAGAAAGATAATGGTAAGAAAAAGATTAATGATGTTTCTCCTAAACTCATTCCTTTTCCAAATACGGTTGTTCAAACAAAGAAAAAGGAAGAAGAATCAATGCAAAAGGAGGTTTTGGACACATTCAAGTGTGTGGAGATCAATATTCCTCTACTTGAAGCCATTAAGGACATTCCAAGGTATGAGAAATTATTAAAAGAACTTTAATCCAATTGAAGAGGGATCCAGGTAAATGAACGGATCAATCGTGGAAGGAATGTGTCAACACTCATTACACCAACTCTAGCAATGCTGACAAAGTGTAAGGATCAAGGGACATTCACCATCCCATGCACCATAGGGGAGTTGCACTTTTCTGATGCACTTTGTGATTTGGGAGCGTCCATAAATGTGATTAGTCACTCTTTATTCTCTTCTTTGCAGGTTGGTGAGCTAAAACTGACGAGAGTAGTGGTGTAGTTGGAAAATAGAGCTATGGAATTACCAGCGGGAGTCATTGAGGATGTACTTGTCTGGGTAAGAGACATGATCTTTCTAGCAGATTTCTACATGCTCAACATGGAGGACGATAAGGTAAGCTCTCACGCTTCCATTATCTTAGGTAAACCCTTCCTCAAAACTGAAAAAACTATCATAAATGTTAATGAGGGTACATTTTCCATGGAATTTGGGGATAAAGTTGTGATATTTAATGTTATGGATTCCATGAAGTACCCCTCATAGGATCATTCTGAATTTGTTATCTCCCATTTTGAACCACCCAGTAAAAACCCCATGGAATTTTATTATCCTATTCTTAGTGATATTATGATTATTGGGTCTGATTTAATGTCTAATAGAACTTCCACACCCATTTCTAAGGAACAAGACTCTCTTAGATTTGATTTTTAAATAGAGTCATATTCTGATATTGATCATGTGAACTCTGATTATGACATGGTTGTTGAGTATGCTGATGGAATTGATACTTTATTCTCTGATTTTGATGATGTATATTCTGATATTTATGCTCTTTGTGCACATATTTGAGTTCCTTTAATGTCTCCATCCATACAGCCCCCCCCCCTACACTATAACTCAAGCCATTTCCACCAAATGTCAAGTACTCATACTTATTAGTTGATGAGAAATTACCTATTATCATTGCTAACAACCTCCCACTTGAACATGAAGAAAAACTTTAGAATATTTCGAGGGAAAACATCAGGGCAATCAGGTGGACCGTGGCTGACATATCAGGTATTATCCCATCCATTTACATCCATAGGATTCTTTTGGAGGATGGGGCAAAACCGGTGAGGCATCCACAAAGGAGACTCAATCAAACCCTTTTGGAGGTTGTTAAAAAAGAGGTTGAAAAAATGGTCGAGGTAGGTATAATCTATCCCATTTTAGATTCTCAGTGGGTATGTCCTATTTTGGTTGTGCCTAAGAAAAGTGGTGTTGCTGTTGTTAAAAACGAGAAAGATGAGTTAGGTCCAATGAGGTTGAAAAACAGCTGGTGTGTGTGTATTGATTATAGGAAACTAAATAAATCTACTTGTAAGGACCATTTACCCTCCCATTTATTGATCAAATGCATGAGAGACTTGCTGGGATAACACACTATTGTTTCATGGATGGATTTTCTAGATATTTTCAGGTTCCTATTGCTCTGGAGGATCAGGAGAAGACAACATTTACTTGTCCTTTTAGTATGTTTTCATACCGAAGGATTCCATTTGGTCTGTGCAACGCCCCAGGTACCTTCCAGAGATACATGGTGAGTATTTTTTTAATTTTATTGAGACCTTCATAGAGGTATTCATGGATGATTTTATGGTGTATGGGTCTTCATTTGATGAATGTCTAAGTAGTTTGGGAAAGGTGTTGAATCTTTGTATTTAGAAGAATCTGGTCCTGAGCATTGAAAAGTGTCATTTCATGGTATAGCATGGCATTGTCTTAGAGCATGTAGTGTCAAAACATGGGATAGAGGTTGATAGATCTAAGGTAGACATTATTTCATCCTTACCCTATCCTTCATGTGTGTGTGATGTTAGATCTTTCCTAGGGCAAGCAGGATTTTATCGGCACTTCATCAAATATTTTAGTAAGATAGCTCTTCCTATGTCATGATTACTTCAAAAGGATTCTGATTTTGTGTTTGATGATTCATGAAAGACTTCCTCTTATGAGCTAAATAAGTATATGACCACTCCACCGATCATACAACCCCCAAGGTGGGATATTCTTTTTGAGCATATGTGTGATGCCTCCAACTTCGCAGTTGGAGTCGTCTTATCTCAGTTGGTGGTGGGATGTTCACATTTGATCACCTATGCCTCAGGGACATTGGATTCAGCCCAATAAAATTACATAACCACATAAAAGGATTTTCTTGCAGTCATATTTGCTTTAGATAAATTTCATTCATATTTATTGGGCTCTAAAGTAGTTGTTTTTTCTTGACCATGCATCTCTGAGGTACCTCTTGAAGAATCCATATGCAAAGCCCAGGTTGATCCGATGGATGCACCTTCCTCAAGAATTTTATATTGAGATAAATGAAAAAAAATGGGTCAGAAAACTTGGTGGCAGACCACATGAGTAGGCTTACTCACACACTAGAGGAGGACACCATAGACCAGGTACAACTTCGGGACACTTTCCCTGATGATAATCTTTATTCCATGTTAGGTATGGATCCTAGGTATGCAGATTTAGTTAGCTTCCTTTTTGCCTCGGAAATCACTGCAAATTTAAAGAAACATCAAGCCCAAAAGTTAAATAGTGAGTCTAGATTTTATGTGTGTGATCATCTTTACCTCTGGCGCATGTGTGGTGACCAAGTAATTAGGAGGTGTGTTCTCGATCATGAGTTTGAATCTGTTTTTCATTTCTGTTATAAACTTACTTGTGGTGGACACATTGGACCCCAACGTACTTCTAGAAAAGACTTAGACTCTGGATTATATTGGCCTAGCTTATTCCATGATTCCCATGTGTTTTGTAAGTCATTCTCTCATTTCCAAAACACTAGAATGATTTCAAGGAGACACGAGATGGCCCAACAACCAATTTTTTTCTGTGAGATTTTTGGTGTTTGTGGAATTAATTTTATGGTCCATTTTTCTAGTTCGTTTGGTTTCCTTTATATCCTTGTTTCTGTTGATTATGTGAGTAAATGGGTGGAGCCCAAGGCCATCAGGACTGATGATTCTCATGTTGTAGTTTATTTTTTCAAGGCTCAAATTTTATACAAGTTTGGAGTACCAAAGGCCATCATTAGTGACCAAGGGGCACAATTTTGCAATAGGAATTTTTCTTCCCTCCTTTGAAATTATGGGGTGACACATGAAACATCAACACCATACCACCCCCAAACAAATGGAAAGGTTGAGGTTTAAAATCTTGAGTTGAAACAAATCTTGGAAAAAACTGTGCATCCAAATAGGAAGGATTGGAGCAAGCACTTGGATGATGTGTTGTGGGCTTATAGGAAAACATAAAAGGCATCCATTGGTATGTCCCCATTTTGGATTATTTTTAGGAAAGCATGTCATCTCCCCATGGAAGTTTATCATCGAGCTTATTGGGCGTTAATGAAATGTAACATGGATTTGGCCCAATCTGGAATCAAAAGGAAGCTGCTAATTCAAAAGCTTGAGGAGATTTGATTGTCTTCATATGAGAACTCAAGGCTCTATAAAAAATTCATAATCAGCTCATGATAGAATGATCCAATAAATGGAGTTTCATGTTGGAGAGAAATTCCTTCTCTACAGTTCATGACTGAAGCTGATTCTTGGTAAGTTGTGTTCCAGATGGTTAGGTCCTTATGTTGTGACTAATTTTTTTCATTATAGTGCAGTGGAGATCACACAGTAGGACATAGGAAGGAGCTTTACAGTCAATGGTCAATGTTTAAAGAGATACATTGTGGGACTTCCTACTGATGTAGTGGATTTTATCACACTACATGCCCCCATCATCACTTGATAATATCAAGATATTCCTAACCCTTTCACTTTTATATTACTTTTCCTAAATAAATTTATGCATTTCATGTGCACATATGATCTCATGGGTTCACATTGAGGACAATTCATTATTTTAAGTGTGGGGGAGGGAACATTTATAGTTTATGATTTTCATTTGTTTGTAAAAATAATTGTGTGTTTTAAAAAAATTTGTGTGTTTCTTTATCATTTTTTGTGTGTTTTTTTTTTAAAATTGAGCTAAAATGATTATCATTGCCATTTTGAAACTTGTATCAATGATTAAACTAATTTATTCCATGAAACTGAGCTTAAATGAATGTAGAAATGACTTTTTTTCATGTTCGAATATTTAGTAATTTCATGAAAAGTACAATGAATTTTGAATCCCATGCCACATATCACTATCTTTATATTTGAAATCACTTTCATTTGAGGCTTATGAACAATTATTTTCATATTATTTACATTCAACTCACTTATTGATAGAACTAAACCATTATTGATTTAACCAGAATTTGATCTATTACTGTCAAAACTTGAGGGTTTGAGGTAATTATGTTTAAATGATTGAGGAATTTATTTAGTATTAAAGCCCCTATTTCAAGGAATCCTTTTTTTATAATGGCCTACCTTGAACATTTAATCCTTATAGGCCTTAGAAGCCATGCACAACCTATTTTGTTAGCCACATTACAAGCCAATTTTCCATATCCAACCAACTCTTGAAGTGAAATTTCATAATCTTGTTTAAGTGTGGGGGAAGCTATGTTGTGTTGTGGTACGACATTCTATGATACATTGGGTGGAAAATTAAATTCTGAAGAGATCTGTTTGATGTTGATGAAAATCATATTATTGAAAGTTGTGCCTTTTTGAAGCCTTCATGATAAGTGAAGTTGTTCCTTTTCTGGAGCTTCTAATTGATGTAGAAAGTTGTTCTTATCTATAGCTTTCAAGAAAATAATTTTTGAGAAGATTGAAATTTTAGTTGCTAAATGATGAATAGTGTCAATTTATATGACTTTTCATGATAATGGAGCTGAATTGATACTATGGGGATTAATGAGGAGACCATATTTAAGTGAAAATTAGATTAATGCAATTTTTCTTCAAAAAGAGTCAATCCCTCCTCATTCAGCCTCAGAATTTTTCACATCTAAATCCCACCAACCAAAATCCACAGAACAAACCAGAAAATTCCACATTATAAACATATGTCCTTTCCTCACATTGGGTGTATATGTATGAATTTTTCAAGCCTATAGTGACCCTTGTATGAGTTTGGATGAGAAAGACATTGCTATGAAATTTACATTTCTGTGATGGGTGAAAATGAATGTTAGGTAAGTGTTCTGTGTGTATGGGAGGATAAATTAAGAGGAAATATATTGAATTATCTTAAATGAAGAACTTGAAATAATAGTTTATAGATGAGGCATGATATCTTTTGTTTCTTGATATGAAATTGGTGGATCTCATTGATATATGTTTTAAATTTTCTTTGATTTTCTTTTGAGGTTTTTCCCAGGAGTGAAAAAGGGTAAGTGTGGGGGAGTTGATAAAACAGTATTTTATTGAATATTTTACTGATAATAAATGATATAATTTCTTCACATCGTGTTAAATTTGTTCAATTAGAAAGTGTTTGGGATTAGATCATTCATTTATTTATTTGGTGTAAATTCCAATTTTACCCTTTCAAAATCACTATAGTATTTCAATCATAAATATTTTTATTTAAATTATTTGAACTTAATATTTTCTTCCACTATTACTTAGTTCATGGTATACAACTTTTATTCATGACACTAGATCAAAAGAATTCATTTGTATGGATTAATTGGGTCATAAAATCAAAGGTGGGATGGACATGCCAGAATAAAGAATCTTCTGTATTTTATCCATAACTCCTTCATATGTGCTTTTATTGAGCCCAAATTTTGGGAGGAGATAGAGGACCCATATCCTCACCAGTGATCCTACTGGAAGAACAGCAGATTCACGCGTTTCGGTGGTCAAATGGGTGGTGAAATTTGGATTAAAATATTTGGCCGAATTTTCACATTCACACTTGAAACCACTTGTAACCTCTCCTCCCCTCCCCTCTATAAATTAGAGTTTTGATCATTTATAAGGTTTGGTATGTGAATTGTGAAGTTGAAGGAAGAATATAAGAGGTTTCACTCCAATTATACAACCATTTTATGAGGGGTATCTCTTGAATCAAGGATCCCCTCATTCAGCCTTCCTCTTCTCCTTCTTCTTCTTCATGTTGTAATGCATTTCTTCTTTCAATAAACTCTTAGTTTGTCTTCCATTTATTTTTTTATTTTTATTTTTATTCATTTATTAGTCTTACTATTTGGGTTGTAAATCAATAGTGGAAACAAGATTGGGTTATACCCTTTCTAAACATTTGAAAATGCAAAACGTTTCTACGATGACTACACCGCTCAAGGAAGAGTAGTATTTTATGTAATCGATCTATTTCTCACCTCCTTCATTCATTTATTTTGAATCAATGAGCTAATTTAATTATAATAATATGGTATATTAATTTAGTTTTAATTTAAATTAAATTAATCAACCAATTGGACAATTTACACAAAAACACGCGAGGTCGAGATTTTGGGTAAATTATGAGAGCGCAAACATAATCTGTGAAACCAAGTCACACTGGATAAATTCGTAGAGTTCAAATATCATCCCTAAACTCAAATAATCCTCATTTATAGAGTGTATTTTTTCCCTAATTAACCACTAACCACAATTTGTACTTAGAACACTAATAAAAGAAGAGTACTACGATTGCTTGTTCCGAAACTAGCCTAGGGATTAATTCATTTCATCTTTGTTGATAAGTTAACTCCCGTAGGGTGCAAGGGTTAACAAATTTGGTGAGAATAATTAATTGGATGTTAATTTAAATGATAATGATTAATAAGTAAATGAAGTTGTAGTGTTATATTAATTACGCCTTTTAAAATAAATTTCTAAAAAAATATCTTCTTGTTGTTTCATTTTAATCGAAATTCATTTCAAAACTAAAAACAAAAAAAATACAATCTTCTTCAAGAAAACTTCTTCTAGATTCATAAACTATAACCAACCCCAATCCTTTAAAGTAGGGTTGTTATTCTCTTTTATTTTATTTTTAGAATACCTTTAAAAAAATTTGTTCACTTACTTCTTGGAGAAACGATCTTGGTCAACCACTCTACCGCACCTAAGTACCCCAAAGTCACACTAATAATTTAAGGGCGGCCACGATAGTGATCTTTCAAATTGGTGTTGTTTCAGGGGAGGAAAGTAATTTATTCAACCATTTAGAGGTATTTCTTTTATTTTTAATCTTATTATTTTCTTCACTTATCTCTTTCATCTTTCCCCTTTCTCAAGTTTTCATTTTCTTCATCCTCTTTTTTCTTTTCGGATCATCAACTCAAACTTCAAATTTTTCTTACGGTCCACTTTTCCAATAATCATTTTTTGAATTATGAAACGGACTAATCCTTAGGATCTCTTAGATATTTACCCTGAGATTGAACGTAGCCTTCGAGATCGAATCAGATAGTCTCAGTCTACAGGATGTTTCAATATTCAACCAATTGATGAATTCCACTCTTACAGAAACATTAAAATTGGAAGAAATTAAAATTCAAACATAAAAGAAGAAACAATGGCTAGAAATAATAACAATGATCTAAACAGAACCATTCGATAATTGGATGCACCTGATATTAATTATCAACCAAATTTTATTGCATACCCAAATCTCAAATCGGACTTTGAACTAAAATTTGGGTTAATTTACTTACTTCCAATGTTTTATGGAATCTCTGGTGAGGATCCCAATAAACATTTGAAATAATTTAATGTGATTTTCTCAACCCTAAAACCTAGAAAATTCTCTGAAGATCAAATAATATTAAGGGCATTCCCATTTTCATTTGATGGATCTCCAAAGGATTGGATGTACTATAACATCCCAGGTAAATAAAGAATAATACATTTTCATATTTATTAATATTTGAGAATTAAATATTAATTTTACTTTAAATGGGTTTCTATGTTCGATAGCATACCCAATACACAACAACGAGTTTCATTGAAATCGTACGTTGCACACTAGTAATATAATAATATTATTTTATAAGGTAGTTAACATGTAGGTGTTGTATTGGTGGGAATGAATATAAATAACTAAAATATGATTATATATGTTTGTTAATTGTTTTTACATGTATCCAATAAACGATAAAGGCTTAAAATAAGAAAAGAATTCAATTTTAGGCATAGATACTCTAATATTCACTAAGAGGTCGACTTATCACCTTTTGATGGAGAACCCTCTTTAAATATAGTTTTGGTCACTCTTATAAATTATATTGTACCAAATAAAATTCTTCTTTAGAATCGGGAAATCAAAATTTACTTTGTGTAAATTTTTGGTATTTTTTCGATAAAGTTTATTATTTAATTATTACTGAAAAATGTTGAATTTTAATTCAAAAAAACATTTTAATATAATTTATTTATTTGACTAGATTATCTTTTGAATTGGTTTTAAAATTAAATTAGAATATATTTTTACCATTTAATCCAATTGTGGTCATTGGAATTAATTTCACTTTGAAATTGGACTTAAACTAGTGTCAATATTTTGATATATATTGTTTCATAAAAACACACTATTTGTTTTGACAGCGGGAATTAATTATTAAATTAATTAATTCAACTTATATTTTTTAAATTTTTTAAAATAGAAATAATTTTTGAATTCGAAATATCAAATATATCTTAGGGTGAATTTTTGGTACTTTTCTGAAAAACATAAATTTTTTATGAATAGTGAAACCACTAAGTGGTAGTTAAAATACTAATTTTTCATTTAAATAAAACTTTACCAGTTTTGTGAATTGAATTTAAAAAATCCAAAATTTATGGTTTTCGTTAGGATGTAAAATTTGATTCAATGGGATTAAAATAATTTTTTGGTGAATTGTAACTTTTTAGTTTTATTAATCTCGATTAGAGGTAATCCGTGTAATTTAAGGTAAAAATAATGTTTTAATAATATCAAATTACCTTCAAACATGTCCTACCATTATTCTATGTATCATGTCCGACCAATACAATCCATGGGTGAACATGGGGACCCCATGGAGCCACTTGGGTAAGAAAATGATTTTAATAACTTTTTATTTAATGTAAAAATAAAATTGTCACAAACATGGGTTGTTTTACTAAAACAATTATTACATGGGGTTATATAAGATAACTTTTTGACCATAAATATTCATTGGAAAGATAAAAATATTTCCTACCTCATGATATTTGTTTTAGACTTTTTATACATTAAATAAATTAAATTATTTATGACACCATGATGATGTAGTGATTACCTCATTATTAATGATTTAAATAAAATGAAAAGATAAGGTAAAATCTAAGACCTAAACTTGTAAAAAACCTATTGGATGGGTGGATTTCAAACTATTATCACCTTAACCTTGAAATATATAATTTTTGGACCTTTAAAATCCGAAACTCATTATATAATAATGTAACATTTTATATCTTTCTAAGAGTGCCCCTCCTCTCCTCTTATAAAAGGCCCCCACCTCTACCACCTTACCCACACCTCTCAAGTCATTGGCCCAGCCAGGATATTCTCATTTTATCTCTCCACATCCCTCTCCACATCTTTTAAGCCTTTCCTTAGGCATAAATCTATTCAATAAACCCTTTCGGTTCAAACCAAAAGGAGTTACCCGATTTAAAGGTAATGTCATTACTTGTGTTCTTTTGTTTTATTCTGCTTCTCCAACCCCATAAACTATTTCTATTCCTTTATTTTGTAACAACACCAATATCTTCAATATAATAGTATTTTGTTATGAGAAGGATTTTATTTATACTTGCACACACCTCCGTCTAATGGTTAAAGAACATATTGTTTCTATGGTTTGCGAATTTTTGCCTCACGAAACAATGATTATTCAATATTCTTTTAACACCTTTCATGGTGGCCATTAAGATGTAACTATTTTTATATATGATATATATTATGTTTATGTTTTCTTTATGCTTCTGTATTTTTCATTTATGGCATACCTTTGTGGTTTCCATTATTGGTAAACATGATAATTCATTTTAGGAAGTGCGGACTACTGCCCCCTCAAATTGATTTGATTCGTTAATGCCATATGTGGGACGTATAAAGGATGGAGTTAATGATATTATATATGATATTATACTAGAATTATAATATACCTCTATATCATTATGATTTCACTCCATTAAATACGAAATTGAAATGAAAGTAGTGTTCATGCGTACGTACAGCTTACCGTCTCCATGAACGATGGATTTCATTTCTTACCTCTAAATGTTATGTACTGTTATAAATACATGTATATACTGGATATATATGATATATATGATATCCAAATAATTAATATCTTTCTGGGTATAATGAACCTTTGACCACTTGAACAACATGTAATTGTAAGAAGTCCATTTTTTACTTGAGAACCAAATATCGACAAAACGAACATTATTAACTTAAATGATTACATAATGTTTATAAAATGGATATAAATGATATAAAAGTTAATAATAAGATTGAAAAATATTCTTAAGAAAGTAGAAATTAACACTAGTTTATTATTCAAGAGATTAAAGAGTGATCAAGTCAAGTCGGACACGAGGTAAGGGACTTCATATCAATCTCCTTTCATTGAGGCATATTTTGTCCTAATACAAGACTTTATTTTATACGCTGTATAAAACAACTTTTAATTTTCATTTCATTCAAAGAGAATATTTTTCTATGAAACGTTTTACTAAATGAAAAAAAAGTAATATTTATTTTAATGTATTCGGTGACAACGACCTTTTCCACAGCCGCGAGTATTATTTGGTCTTTGGCTTCCTCAACAAGCCGCAATGTTTTTAAAATGAAATAAATACCATATACTCTATTATGTATATTGGTATTGAAATTTTTTTTATAATGGATTTTTTATGTCAATATATTTAAGTGATATATTGTGATTGAAAAGTGGAAATGTTTTGTTTCCATTTTATGTGTTTTATGTCTTATAATTTTATAATGGCACTTGGAAATTTGACGGGTGGTTACGTGATAAACCATATGACAGGTGGTGCCTTGAATACCAGGATGGGTGGTTACGTTATAACCTCCAATGCATTGGGTATGGAAGTAGGCCGTATGGATATTCCATTATGTGATATGTGTGGAAGTCGACCGTATAGTTATTCCATTTAAGTATGTTTATGTCCCAAGTTACCTTTATATGTTATGTGTTCTTTATATGGGTTTTATGGTAATCTTTTGGTTACAAAAGGGTAAGTAATGATAATTTATTCAGTGAAGAGTATTTACTACTCCATAAAGGTGAAAAATATTACTTTGATAAAGTATTCATGGTTTACTTGTTGTTTTGAAAAACTAACCATTTTCCTTCTTTGTGTATCCCTTACTGAGATTTTTATGCTCACCCTATGTTTTTTTAAATGTTTTTCACAGGAAATAATGTGGAATAGGGTCAATGATGGGATCAATGAAAATTCATGATGTCTTAAACATGGAACTAGAAATGACTTTTTTTAGAGTTCATGTTTTGAAAAAAAAGGAAACTTTGTAGAAGTGTCTACTGTGTAATCTTTTGAGATGTAATAGTTATGATCTAATTCTCTAAAACAGTAAACCTAAAAATATCCTCAATGGAAATTATTCATCTAATTCAACATTAAGTAATGTTTGAGTCTTGGGCCTTATTGTTGGTATCAAAGATCAGTTTAGACAACTTTAGGAGTTAGAAAATTGTTAAATTATAAAATCATTTATGGTATGATTTAAATGATATAGCATTTAAAGATTACCATGTTCCTTCTCATAATATATTTCTGTGTTAAGAATTGTTTTTCGTAGAGGAAACAAAGAATATTTATGGGAAGGCATGCAAAGGGAAATGACCTTACAAATCAGCATACTGATATGGTTAGAATCAGAATTGAACAGTTTACTACAGCGATGGCTAAGTTGACTCAGGTGATAAGTTTTTGGTTGTGTTCATAGATCATATTTTGGTTTCATCAAAAAGTAAAGAGGATCATGAAATTCATTTAAGGGTTGACCAAAAATCCTTAAATGAAAAGACACTATTTGGGAAATTCAGCAACTGTGAGTTTTGGTTACAACAAATTTCATTCCTTGGTCACATTGTTTCAAAAAATTGCATAACTATTGATCATACTAAAACAAAAGTTGTTGAAGAAAGGACAAGACCCACAAATGTAACCGAGATCCATATTTTTCTTGGTTTGGAAGGTTATTACCAGAGGTTTGTTGAAAATTTTCCACATTTATCTAGTCCAATGGCTAAGCAAACTCAGAATGGTGTTAAGTTTATCTGGACAAAAGAATGTGATGATTGTTTTCGGGAGTTGAAAAAAAGATTGGTGAATGCTCCAGTTTTGGAACGACCTTCAAGGAATAGTGAGTTTGTTATCTATAGTGATTCTTCGTTGAAGGGACCTGATTGTGTCCTTATGAAAAATGATCAGGTAATTGCTTATGCTTCACGTCAGTTGAAAACTCATGAGGTAAATTACCCTACACATGATTAGGAATTGGCTGCTGTTTTTTTTTGCTCTAAAAATTTGGAGGAATCATTTGTATAGAGTAAAGTGTGAAATATATATTGATCCCAAAAGTTTAAAGTATATATTCACTCATAAATAATTGAACATGAGACAGAGGTGATGGCTGGAATTAATCAAGGATTACGATGGTACAATTCATTACTATCTGGGAAAAGAAAATAAAGTGGTTGATGCTTTGAGTCGAAAAATTAATGCTTCATTAACCATGCTACGTTAGGAACGAGATCCTTTGGTTTTTGATTTGATGAACCTTGGCATAGAAGTTTTTGGTGTAGGATGTTCTTCTATTTTGTTTCAGGTGTCAGTGAGGTCATCTCTATGAGACAGAATTAAGCAAGCACAGAAGAAAGATAGTGGGTTGTAGAAAAAGGTAGAGCTAGTTTAGAAGGGTAAGTTGCCTAAATTTAACAATGATAATGATTGTGTTTTGAGTTTTGGGAAGATATTATGTGTGCATTGTGATTCATAGTTGATGAATGAGTTGTTATGTGAGACTCATAGTTCCCCATTTTCAGTTCATCCTGGTAGTACTAAGATGTGCAGATATCTGCGGGAGTATTACTGGTGGGATGGAATAAAAAGTGATATTGCTGATTTTACTGTGAAGTGTTTGACTTGTCAGCAGGTTAAAGCAGAGAGGCAGTTACCAAAAGGTATTTTGCAGTCATTACCGGTGCTAGAGTGGAAATGGGAGAATATATCCATGGACATCATTATGGGATTACCGAAGACATCTCGAGGTAATAATTCAATATGGTTTATAGTTGTTCGATTGACTAAATATGCTCATTTACTTACTATTTGAGATACTTTTTCTCCAGATCAACTTTCTCAGTTGTATGTTAAAGAGATAATCAGGTTGCATGGAGTTCCCCTCTCCATTGTATTTGATCGTGATCCCAGGTTTACTTCTAAATTTTGGAAAGGCCTTCAGAAGTCATTGGGTACTGAATTAAAATTTAGTACAGCTTTTCATCCTCTGTCAGATGGGCAGTCAGAATGAACAATTCAGACCTTGGAGGATACGCTACGTGCTTGCTCGATGGATTATCAGGGAAGTTGGGACCAACATATTTCTTTGGTTGAATTTTCATATAATAACAGTTTTCATTCCAGCATACAGATGGCTACATTTGAGGCATTATATGGGAAGCGGTGTCGAAATACAGCTTTTTGGGATGAAGTAGGGGCAAGCAAGCTGATGGGACTAGAATTGGTAGAAGATATGGTAGAAAAAGTTCAGTTGATTCAAAAACACATGAGAACAGCTCTGAGCAGGTAGAAAAGTTATGTGGATAACCGGAGGAAGGATCTATCTTTTGAGGTTGGTGATCATGTTTTTCTCAAAGTTTCACCATGGAAAAGTGTGATGAAAATTGGTAATAAAGGAAAGCTGAGTCCAAGGTTCATTGTACCATATGAAATTATGGAGAGAGTTGGATTAGTTGCTTACTGAGTGGCCTTACCTCTGAGTTTATCTCAGGTGTACAATGATTTTCTTGTTTCAATGTTGAGAAAGTACATACTAGATCCATCTCATGTTTTGAGCCCAGAGGTAGTTCAGTTGGAGGAGAATTTATCTTATAAAGAACAACCAGTCCATATTCTTGACTGAAGAGAGCAAGTGTTGCGAAAAAAATGAAATTCACCAGGTAAAGTTTTTGTTGAAAAACCATATGGTTTAAGAGGCAACGTGGGAATCTTAAAATTCTATGAGGGATAAATACCCCCACTTCTTTTTTTAAGTGAATAAAATTGCGAGGACGCAATTCCCAAAAGGGGGGAAGGATGTAACATCCTAAGTAAATAAAGAATAATAAATTTTCATATTTATTAATATTAGAGAATTAAATAGTAATTTTACTTTAAAGGGGTTTCTATGTTCGATAGTATACCCGATACATAACAACGAGTTTCTTTGAAATCTTACATTGCACACTAGTAATATAATAATATTATATTAAAAGGTAGTTAACATTTATCCATTGTATTGGTGGGAATGAATAGAAATAACTAGAATATTATTATATATGTTTGTTAAATGTTTTAATATGTATCCAATAAACGACAAAGGCTTAAAATAAGAAAAGAATTCATTTTTAGGCAAGATACTCTAATATTCTCTAAGAGGTCGACTTATCACCATTTGATGGAGAGCCCTATTTAAATATATTTTTGGTCACTCTTATACATTATATTGGACCAAATAAAATTCTTATTTAGAATCAGGACATCGAAATTTACTTTGTGTAAATTTTTGGTATTTTTCCGATAAATTTCATTTTTTAATGAGTAGTGAAAAATATTGTATTTTAATTAAAAACATCTTTTTAATATAATTTATTCATATGAATATATTATCTTTTGAATTGGTTTTAAAGTTAAATTAGAATATATTTTTACCATTTAATCCAATATTGGTCATTTGAATTAATTTCACTTTGAAATTGGACTTAAACTAGTGTCAATCTTTTGATATATATTGTTTCATAAAAACATGCTATTTGTTCTGACAGTGAGAATAAATTATTAAATTAATTAATGAAACGTACATGTTTTGAATTTTTTAATATAGACATCATTTTTTAATTCAGAATATCAAATATATCTTAGGGTGTTTTTTGGTATTTTTCTGAAAAACTTCAATTTTTGATGAAGAGTGAAACCACTAAGTGGTAGTTAAAAAACTGATTTTTCATTTAAATGAAACTTTACCACTTTTTTGAATTGAATTTCAAAAATCCAACATACATGGTTTTCATTAGGATGATGAATATGGTTCAATGGGATTAAAATAATTTTTTGGTGAATAGTAACATTTATGTTTTATTAATCGCGATTAGAGGTAATTAGTGTAATTTAAGGTAAAAATAATGTTTTAATAATATGAAATTACCATGACACATGTACTACCCTTATTTTATGTGTCATGAATGACCAAGACAATCCATGGGTCAACTTGGGGACCCCATGGAGCCACTTTGGTATGAAAATGACATTAATAACTTTTTATTTAAAGTAAAAATAAAATTGTCACAAACATGTTTTGTTTTATATAAACAATTCTTACATGGGGTTATATAAGTTAAATTTTAGACTATAAACATTCATTGGAAGGATTAAAAGTTTTCCTACCTCATTATATATTTTTTTTATAATTTTTAGACATTAAATAAATTAAATTATTTATGAAACCATGATGATGCAGTGATTACCTCATTACGCAACGATTTAAATAAAATGAAAAGATAATGTAAAATATAAGACCTTCAGTTGTCAAAAAAACCTTTGGATGGCTGGACTTCGAACTCTAATAACCTTATACTCGAAATATATAATTGTGGGAGATTTAAAATCTGAAACTCATTATATAATAAATTAACATTTTATAACTTTCCAAGAGTGCCCCTCCTCTCCTCTTATAAAAGGCCCCCAACTCTACCACCTTACTCACACCTCTCAAGCTATTTCATCATCCAAGATCTGATAATTTTAACTCTCCACGTCCCTCTCCTCATCCATGAAGCCTTACCTTAGGTAGAAAGCTCCTCAAGAAACCCTGTTGGTTCAAACCAAGAAGAGTTACCCGATTTAAAGGTAATGTCTTCACTTGTGTTCTTTTGTTTTATTTTGATTCTCCAACCCCCTAAACTGTTTCTATTCCTTTATTTTGTAACAACACCAGTATCTTAAATATACGACGATGTTTTTATTTGATGTATTTGATTTACACTTACACACACCTCCGTCTAATGGTTAATGAACATACTGTTTCTGTGGTTGGTGAATTTCTGCCTCACGAAACGATGATTATTAAATATTCTTTTAACACCTTTCATGGGGGACATTAAGATGTCACTCTTTTTATATTTGATATATATTATGCTTATGTTTTCATTATGCTTCTGTATTTTTTATTTATGACATACCTTTTTGGTTTCCATTATGGGTAAACACGATAATTTCATTTTAGGAAGTCCGGACTACCACCCCTTCAAAGTGATTTGATTCGTTAATGCCATATGTGGGATGATTAAAGGATGGAGTAAATGATATTATATATGATATTATACTGGAATTATAATATACCTTTATATCATTATGATTTCACTCCATTGAATATGAAATCGAAATGAAAGTAGTGTTCATGCGTAAGTACGACTTACCGTCTCCATGAACGGTGCATTTCATTTCTTACCTCTAAATGTTATGTACTATTATAAATACATGTATATGACGGATATATATGATATATATGATATCCAAATCATGAATATCATTCTGGATATAATGAAACTTTGAACACAAGAACAACATGTAATTGTAAGAAGTCCATTTTTGACTTAAGAACAAAATATCGACAAAACAAACATTATTAACTTAAATGATTACATAATGTTTATAACATGGAAATAAGTGATATAAAAGGAATAATAAGCTTGAAAAAGGTTCTCAAGAAAGTATAAATTAACACTAGTTTATTATTCAGGAGGTTAAAGATCGATCGAGTCAAGTCGGACACGAGGTAAGGGAATTCGTCTCAATCTCCTTTCATTGAGGCATATTTTTTTCTAATACAAGACTTTATTTTATACGCTGTATAAAACACCTTTTACTTTTCATTTCATTCAAAGGGAATCTTTTTCTACTATGTGTTTTACTAAACAAAAAAAAGGAATGTTTATTTTAACGTACACGGTGACAACGACCTTTGCCGATGCTGTGAGTATTATTTGGTCTTTGGCTTCCTCAACAAGCTGTAATGTTTTTAAAATGAAATAAATATCATATAATAATTTATGTATTTTGGTATTGAATTTTTTTTTATAATGGATATTTTAGGTCAATATATTTAAGTGATATATTGTTATCAAAATGTGGAAATGTTTTCTTTCCATTATACTTGTTTTATGTCTTATGATTTTATAATGGAACTTAGACATTTTATGGGTGGTTACGTGATAAAACATATGACGGGTGGTGTCGTGAATACCAGTACGGGTGGTTACATTATAACTTCCAATGCATTGGGTATGGAAGTCAGTTGTATGGAAAATTATGTGATATGTGTGGAAGTTGACAGTATTTTTATTCAATTTAAGTATGTTTATGTCCCAAGTTACCTTTATATGTTATGTGTTATTTATATGGGTTTTATGGTAATATTTTGGTTAAAAAGGGGTAAGTAATAATCTTTTATTCAGTGAAGATTATTTACCACTCCATAAAAGTGAAAAGTATTACTTTGATAATTTATTCATTGTTTACTTGTTGTTTTGAAAAAATAACAGTTTTCCTTATTTGTGTTTCCCTTACTGAGATTTTTATGCTCACCACAAGTTTTTTTGAAATGTTTTTCATAGGACATAATGTGGAACAGGGTCAAGGATGGGATCAAGGAAAATTCATTTTGTCTTAAACATGGAACTAGAAATGACTTTTTTTAGAGTTCATGTTTTTAAAAATAAGGAAACTTTATAGAAGTGTCTACAGTGTAATCTTTTGAGATATAATAGTTATGATATAATTATCTAAAACTCTAAACCTGAAAATATCCTCAATGTGAATTATTCATTTATTTAAATATTAAGTAATGTTTAAGGTCGGGGCCTTATACGTACTATTTACAAATTGAAGATGTAACATGTTGGTATGATTTGTAATGTATTTTCTTGCAGAGATTTTTTCCAGCATCGAGGACCACTTCCATTCACAAGGATATCTCAATGATCAAGAAAGCACAAGGGGAGTTAATGTATGAGTACTGGGAGCAATTTAAGAAGTTGTGTGCAAGCTTTCCACATCACCAAATCAGTGAGTAGCTCCTCATTCAGTACTTCTATGAAGGACTCACACCTATGGAGAGGAGCATGGTGGATGCCACAACATGGGGGGGAATTGTTGGACAAGACACCAGTAGTCGCACGTGCATTGATTGACAAGATGGCCCAAATCTCCCATCAATTTGGCAATATAGGTACACCACATGTCAGGGGAGTACAATAGGTAAGCCCTTCTTCTCGTGAAATTCATTTGATTGATACCAGGTTGGAATAATTGACCACTATGGTGAGACATATTGATTTGGCTCAAAAGACATCTCAACCCCCTAATTCAAGGCCTTGTGGCATTTTCACTGATACAAGCCACCCAACAGACTGTTGCCCACAACTACAAGAGACAGAGGATTGTGCAGCAGTATTCCCATGGAGACCTTATCAGCAGCAACAACCATATCCCCAAAAAAATCTTGATTCCTTTTCACCAACATACAACCAAGGGTGGAAAGATCAATTGGACATGAGTTATGGCTCTGGACAACAACAAAGGCCACCCTTTCAACAAAACTTCTCACAGCCTCTGTCTTACCAGCAGGGATTCCAACAACCCCAAAAGATATTTGAAACCCAAGCATCAACAAGTCAACAACAAGGGAATTATCAACCAAAGGTAAATTATAACACTGATGAACTTTTGAAGAATATTGTTCTTAATCAACAGAATGAGTTGAAGAGTCAATGTTCAGAGATGAGGGAGTTGAAGACTCAAATGAGCCAGATTGCCACTACTCTCCATGAACTTGTAAGTATGAATTCCAGAAATCTACCTTCCCAACCAACTCTAAATCCAAAGTTGAATGTCAGTTCCATCACATTGAGAAGTCAGAAGTAAACAATTGATGCTTCTCCACCTACCATTCCACTGGGATTCACCTCAACTCCAAAAAAGCCCAATTCCACATCAACTGATGAGCAAACCATGGAGAAAGATAAAGGTAAGCAAAAGTTTAATGATTTTCCTCATAAACCCCTTCCTTTTCCAAATAGGGTTGTTCAAACCAGTAATATGGTTGAAGAAGCAATGAAAAATGAGGTTTTGAACACATTCAAGTGTGTGGAGATCAACATTTCTCTACTTGAAGCCATTAAACAAATTCCAAGGTATGAAAAATTCATAAAAGAACTTTGTACCAATTGAAGAGGGCCCGAGGGAAATGAACGGATCAATCTTGGAAGGAATATGTCAGCACTCATTATACCAACTCTAGAAATTCTGAAAAAGTGAAAGGATCCAGGGAAATTCACCATCCCATGCACCATAGGGGAGTTGCACTTTTCTGATGAACTTTGTGATTTGGGAGCTTCAATAAATGTGATGCCTCACTCTGTATTATCTTCTTTGCAGGTTGGTGATCTAAAACCAATGAGAGTAGGGTGCAGTTGGAGAATAGAGCTACGGAATTTCCAGTGGGAGTCCTTTAGGATGTACTTTTCTGGGTAAGAGACATTATCTTTCTAGAAGATTTCTACATGCTTAACATGGAGGACGATAAAGTAAGTTCTCATGCTCCCATTATCTTAGGTTGACCCTTCCTCAAAACTGCAAAAACTATCATAAATGTCAATTAGGGTACACTTTACCTGGAATTAGGGTATGAAGTTGTGATATTTAATGTTATGGATTCCATGATGTTCCCCTCAGAGGATCATTCTGCATTTGTTATCTCCAAATTTTGAACCACCAAGTAAAAACCCCATGGAATTTTATTGTCCTATTCTTAGTGAGATTATGAGTATTGGTTCTGATTTAATGTCTAGGAGAACATCCACACCCATTTCTAAGGAACAATAATCTTTTAGATTTGATTTTGAAATGGAGTCATATTCTAATTTTGATCATGTGAACTCTGATTATGACATTGTTGTTGAGTAAGCTGATGGATTTGATGCTTTATTCTCTGATTTTGATGATGTATATTCTGATATTGATGCTCTTTGTGCACATATTTCAGTTCCTTCAATGTCTACATCCATAAACCACCCCCCTACAATGAAACTCAAGCCATTGCCACAAAATCTCAAATACTCATACTTGTTTGGTGGTCAGAACTTACCTGTTATCATTGGTAACAATCTCCCGTTTTAACTTATAGAAAAACATTTGAATATTTTTAGGGAGAACATCAGGGAAATTAGGTGGACCTTGGCTGGCATATCATGTATTAGCCCATCCATTTGCATGCATATGATTATTTTGGAGGATGGGGCTAAACCGATGAGGCAACCATAAAGGATACTCAATCCAACCATTTTGGAGGTTGTTAAAAAAGAGGTTGAAAAATTGATCGATGTAGGTATAATCAATCCCATTTCAGATTCTCAGTGGTTAAGTCCTATTCAGGTTATGCCTAAGAAAAATTGTGTTACTGTTGTTAAAAATGAGAAAGATGAGTTAGTTCCAATGAGGGTGCAAAAATAGTTGGCATGTGTGTATTGATTATAGGAAACTAAACCAGTCTACTCGCAAGGACCATTTCCCCCTCCCATTTATCGATCAGATGCTTGAGAGACATGATGGGAAAACACACTATTGTTTCTTGGACAGATTTTCTGGATATTTTCAGGTTCCTATTACTCCGGAGGATCAGGAGAAGACAACATTTACTTGTCCTTTCAGTATGTTTTTATACCGAAGGATGCCATTTGGAATCTGCAATGCCCCAGGTACCTTCAAGAGATGCTTGGTGAGTATTTTTTTTAATTTTATTGAGACCTACATAGAGGTATTCATGTATTATTTTACAGTGTATGGGTATTAATTTGATAAATTCCTAAGTATTTTGGGAAAGGTGTGGAATCATTGTATTGAGATGAATCTGGTCCTGAACTTTGAAAAGTGTCATTTCATTGTAGAGCATGGCATTGTCTTTGGGAATGTAGTGCCAAAACATGGGATAGAGGTTGATAGATCTAAGGTATACATTATTTCATCCTTACCCCATACTTCATGTGTGTGTGATTTTTGATCTTTTCTAGGGCATTCAGGATTTTATCATCTCTTCATCAAATATTTTAGTAAGATTGCTCTTCCTATATCAGGATTACTTCAATAGGATTCTAATTTTCTATTTTATGATTCTTGCAGGACTTCCTTTGATGAGATAAAGAAGTGTCTGACCACTCCACCAATCATACATCCCCCATGGTGGGAGATTCCTTTTGAGCGTATGTGTAATGCCTCCAACTTCGCGGTTGGATCTGTCTTATATCATAGGGTGGAGGGATGTTCACATGTGATCACCTATGCATAAAGGAAACTGGATTCAGCGCAATAAAATTACAAAACCACATAATAGAAGTTTCTTGCTACCATATTTTCTTTATATAAATTCCGTTCATATTTATTGGGCTCTAAAGTAGTTGTTTTTTCTAACCATGCAGCTCTGAGTTACCTATTGAAGAAGCTAGATGCAAAACCTAGGCTGATCAGATGGATGCCCCTTCTTCAAGAAATTGATATTGATATAAAGGATAGAAAGGGGTCAGAAAACTTGGTGGAGGACCACATGAGTAGGCTTACTCACACACTAGAGGATGACACTTTGGACCAGGCACCACTTCGTGACACTTTCCCCGATGACCAAATTTATTTCATCTCAGGTTTGCATCCTTGGTATAAAGATATAGTTTTCATCCTTGTTTCCCTTTAAATCCCTGCAAATTTAAAGAAACATCAATTACAAAAGTTAAAGAGCGAGTTTAGATTTTATGTGTGGGATGATCCTTACCTATGGCGCATGATTAGTTACCAATTCATTAAGAGGTGTGTTTCCGATCATGAGTTTGAGTTTTTTTTCATTTCTGTCATACACTTGCTTGTGGTGGAATCTTTGGACCCCGACATACTTCTAGAAAAGTTTTAGACTCTGGATTATATTGGCCTAGATTATTCCATGATTCCCATGTGTTTTATAAGTCATGCTCTCATTGCCAACACACTGGAAGCATTCCAAGGAGACATGAAATGCCCCAACCACACATTTTATTCTATGAGATTTTTTATGTTAGGGGAATTGATTTCATGGTCCCTTTTCTTAGTTTATTTGGTTTCTTATATATCCTTGTTGTTGTCGATTATGTGAGTAAATGGGTGGAGGCCAAGGCCACTAGGACTGATGATTCTCATGTTGTAGTGGATTTTGTCAAGACTCAAATTTTCTTTAGGTTTGGATTACCAAAGGACATCATCAGTGACCAAGGGACACACTTTTGCAATAGGAATTTCTCATCCCTCCTTTGAAAGTATGGGGTGATACACAAAACATCAACACCATACTACCCCCAAACAAATGGCCAGGCTATGGTTTCAAATCACGAGATGAAACAAATCATGGAGAAAATAGTGCATCCAAATAGGAAGGATTAGAGCAAGCGCTTAGATGATGCATTTTGGGCTTATAGGACAACAGACAAGCCACCCATTGGTATATACCCATTTTAAATTGTTTTTGGGAAATCATGTCATATCCCAATGGAAGTTGAGCATCGGGCTTATTGGGCTATAAAGAAATGCAACATGAATTTGGCTCAAGCTAGAATCTAAAGGAAGCTGCAAATTGAAGATCATGAAGAGATTCTATTGTCTTCATATGAGAACTCAAGGCTCTATAAGGAAAAATCAAAATCATCTCATGATAGAATGATCCAACAAAAGGAGTTTCATTTTGGATAGAAATTCCTTCTCTACAGTTCACGACTGAAGGTGATGCCTGGTAAGTTGCATTCCAGATGGTTAGGTCCTTATTTTGTGACTAATTTTTTTCCTTATGGTTAAGTGGAGATCACACAAGAGGACACCGGAAGGAGATTTACAGTCAATGGGAAACATTTAAAGAGATACATTGAGGGACTTACTACTGATGCAGTGGATTTTATCACACTACATAACCCCATCATCACTTGAGAATATCAGTTTGTTCCTAACCCTTTCATTATTATATTACTTTTCCTAAATAAATTTATACATTTCATGTGAACATATCTTCTCATCGGTTAAAAATGAGGACAATGAAATATTTTAAGTTTGGTGGATGGAACCTTTATAGTTTATTATTTTCATTTGTTGTTTGAAAAAAAATTGTGTGTTTTCAAAAAAATTGTGTGTTTGTTTATCATTTATTTTGTTTTTTTCAAAAAAAATTGCTCTGAAATGATTATTATTTTCATTTTTTAAACTTGTGTCAATGAGTAAAGCAATTTATTCCATGAAACTGAGCTTAAATTAATGCTAAAATGACTTTGTTTCAAGTTCAAATATTTAGTAATTTCATGAAAAGTACATTGAATTTTGAATCTCATGCCACATGTCACTGTCTTTATATTTGAAATAACTTTCCTATGAGGCTTATGAACCATTATTTTCATACTCTTTACATTCACCTCACTTCTTCAGAGAACCAAACCATGCTTCATTTAACCATTTTTGATATATTCTTGTCAAAAATTGAATGTTTGAGGTAATTATGTTAAAATGATTGAGGAATTTGTAGGGTATTAAAGCACATATTTCGAAGAATACTTTTTTTATAATGTCCTACCTTAAAATTTTAATCATTGTAGCCCTTAGAATCCATGCAAATCCTTTTAGGATAGCCACATTACAAGACAATTTTCCATATCCAACCAACTCTTGAAGTGAAATTGCATAATCTAGTTGAACATAATTGTGGGGGAAGATATGTTGTGTTGTGCTACGAAATTCTGTGATACATTGGGTGGAAAATTAAATTCTGAAGAGATGTGTTTGCTTTTTATGAAAATCATATTATTGAATGTTGTGACTTTTCTGGACCATTCATGATAAGTGAAGTTGTGCCTTTTATGGATCTTCTAATAAATGTAGAAAGTTGTGCCTATTTGGAGATTTCAAGAAAATCATGATTGAGAAGATTGAAATTTTAGTTACTAAATGATGAATGGTGTAAACTTTCTATGATTAATCACGATGATGGAGCTGAATTGATACTATGGGTATTAATAAGGAGACCATATTTATGTGAAAATTAGATTAATACAATTTTGCTTCAAAAAGAGTGAAGACCTCATCATACAGCCTCAGAATGTTTCACATCTAAATCCTACCAACCAAAAGCCACTGAACAACCCTAAAAATTCCTTATTATAAACATATGTCCTTGACTCACATTAGGTGGAGAAGTAGGAATTTTTGAAGCCTATGGTGACCCTTGTATGAGTTTAGATGAGGAAGACATCGCTAAAAAATTGACATTTCTATGATGAGTGAAAATAAATGTTAGGTAAGTGTTTTGTGTACATGGGAGGATAAATTGAGAGGAAATATATTGAATGATATTAAATGAATAACTTGAAATAATAGTTTATATATGATGCATGATATCTTTTGTTTCTTGGTATGAAATTGGTGGATCTCATTGATATGTGTTTTAAATTTTCTTTGATTTTCTTTTGAGGTTTTTCCCAGGATTGAAAAAGGGTAAGTGTGGGAGAGTTGATAAAACACTATTTTATTGAATATTTTATTGACAATAAATTAATAAATTTCCTCACGTTGTGTTAGATTTGTTTAATTATAAATTATTTGGGATTAGATCATTCATTTGAATATTTGATGAAAATTCATGTTTTACACTTTCAAAATCATTGTAGTATTTCAATCATAAATATTTTTTTTAAATTATTTAAACTTAATATTTTGTATCTGTGTTTCTTACTTCATGGGATACAACCTTTATTTAGGACACTAAATCAAAATAATGCATTTGGATGGAGTAATTGGTCCATAAAATCAAAGGTGGGTTGGACACGCCAGAATGGAGAAGATTCTGTATTTGAGCCATAACCCCTTCATATAGGATTGAATTGAGCCCAACTTTTGAGAGGAGATAACAGACCCATATCCACACATATGATATTTCTGTAAGAAGAGCTGATTCACACGTTTCTATTGTCAAATGGGTGGTGAAAGTTGGATTAAAATATTTGGCCGAATTTTAACATTCACACTTGACACCACTTGTAACCTCTCCTCTACTCTCCTCTATAAATTAGAGTTTTTATCATTTTTAAGGGTTGGGAAGTGAATTGGTAAGTTTAAAGAAGAATAGAAGAGGTTTCACTCCAATTCTCCAACCATTTTACTAAGGGTAGCTCTTGAAGCAAGGATCTCCTCATCAAGCCTTCCTCTTCTCCTTCCTCTTCTTCATGTTGTAATGTTTTTATTCTATCAATAAAATCTTAGTTTTTATTCCATTTATTATGTTATTTTAAATTTTCTCCATCTCCAAATCTTCTTATTTGTTTTGAAAATCAAGAGTCGAAACTATATTGGTTTATACCCTTTCTAAACCGTTTCAAATGGAAAACGTTTCTACGATGACTACACCGCTCATGGAAGAGTAGTTTTTTATGTAATCAATCTAATTCTCACCTCCTTCATTAATTTATTTTTAATTAATGAGATACTATAATTCTAATAATATGGTATATTAATTGTGTTTTAATTTAAATAAAATTAACCATGCAATTGAACAATTTACACAAAAACATGCGAGGTCGAGATTTTGTGTAAATTATGAGAGCGCAAATTTAATCTGTGAAACCAAGTCACATGGGATAAATTTTTAGAGTTCAAATATCATCCCTAAACTCAAATAATTCTCATTTTCAGAGTTTATTTTTTCCATAATTAACCACTTACCATAATCTAGACTTGGAACATTAATCAAAGCAGGGTGTTATGATTGCATGTTCCGAATCTAGCCTAGGGTTTAATTCATTTCATCTTTGTGGTTAAGTTAACTCCCATAGGGTGCGAGGGTTAACAAATTAGGGGATCATAATTAATTGGATTTTAATTTAAATGATAATGATTAATAATTAAAGGAAGTGGTAGGGTTAGATCGATTACGCCTTTTAAAATATATTTCTAAAAAAACATCTTCTTGTTGTGTCATTTTAATCGAAATTCATTTCAAAACTAAAAGAAAACAAAATACAATATTCCTCCAAAAAACTTCTTCTATATTCATAAACTATAACCAACCACCATCCTTTAAAGTAGGGTTTTTGTTCTATTTTATTTTATTTTTATAATACATCTATAAAGTTCTTTTAATTCACTTCCTCCTTTGAGAAACGGCCTTGGTCAGCCACTCTGCTGAACCTAAGTACACTAAAATCACACTAATAATTTGAGGATGCCCACTACAGTGCTCTTTCAGACTCTTTTGATATATTTTGTTATTGAAAATGGTTTTTATAATGGATTTATTATTTCAATATCTTAAGAAGATATATTGTTATTGCAGTTTGGGGATGTTATCTTTCATTTATGCTTAAGTTATGTGTTATGTTATGGTTCTAGAGAATTTTTTATGAATTTGGGTGGTTTTGTGATAAACTAAGGGTGAGTGAGCCCGAGATAGATCTCTAATGCTTTGGGTAACGTGAAGGAGTTAATTTCTAAGGTTTCTCCGAAGATATTTAGGGAATATACTGTGATGGGTATTCCCAATGTAACCATGAGGGTTACTCCCTATGTAAGAATGTTATGAATGCCTCAAATTACCTTTATGTTTTATAATTTCTATGTGTATTCACAAATATTATGATTTCAGGGGATATGTTAAAAGGCTTATGTTATATATATATTGATGATCTAATGTTTTCTTTCTTTGTGTATCCCTTACTGAGATTGTTATGCTCATCCCATGTTTTTGAAATGTTTTTCACAGGACATAAAGTGGAATAGGGTCAAGGATGGTATCAAGGAAATGTCATGTTGTCTAAAATATGGAACTGGACATGAATCTTTTGTTCAAGAGTTTTTATTTTGTAAAAAAAATGGAAACTAAGTAGATGTGTCTACTTTATAATCATTGAGATGTAATAGTTATGTCTTAATTCTCTAAAAATATATACCTGAAAAGATCATCAATGTGAATTATTCATTAAATTCAAGATTATGTAATATTTTAAGGCCAGGTCCTTATAGAAATTGTTGAAATCCTAAAATCTTGGTGTGAAACCTCAACCACACCTCCGGCGCACAACATGGGATTGAAAACCAGCCTAAAACCTCAATATTTGAACAAGAACTTCAAATTAAAACCCTAGGTACGTAGACCTAGTTTATGGACAAGAGGAACTTCAAAAGGAGTGTAAGTAAACCTAATGAAATTGAAGAAAAAAATATATAATGTATTACTTACATGATTTTGAAGTTTCTCCCATCAAATCACCCTTCAAAAGTGAGGTCCAAGGGAGGGGGAGCGACCTTAGAGGCTAGCCATGGAGGCAGGGCACGAAATATGAAAAAAATGTGGTGTATTTGGGGTTATTCCGGAAGGGAAAATGGAAATTACAAAATGGTTTTTAATAACCTAGACATACCTACACGGTTTTCCTGTAAGATTTTGAACTGTGCGGCCAAACTGTGCGGTATGTCCAAGACACCCAAAAACTATGAATTATCCTCTAATTTAAGGGGGGGTCCAATTGGGAAACCAAGAGGGAAAGGTATCCCTTGAATAAGGGATTTAATACTCAAAATAAAACCACATTTTGACCCCATTACTCTTCCAAATCAAGGGTACCAACCACCTCAACAAGTTACCCGAAAAGTGGTGTCACTTTGAGTGTCACTAAGCCAACTCTAAAGCACCCAAAAATCATAACATTCATTTGGAAAATGATAATTCCAATTACCATACAAAACCAACAAGAATAAGGTCACAAATAAATAACACAAGAGAAACCAAAATTTCAAACCCATAACACCCGGAAACTAAGACAAAACTAAGAACCGATAGGGGAGTTAAACAAAAGCATGGAATTGAAAATCCAGGTATGACAAAAATTGACACTATTGATTGTTTATCAAAATTAAGTATTATTAAGTTATTTAAAAATAATAAAACTTTTTTAAAAAATATAATAATTATTAAATGGTTTAGAATGTTCTAAATTATTCATTGATGTTATAATTGAATTCAAATAAGTAAATATTTCACCTTTTTAATACTGAAATCTATATATATTTAGTTAAAATAAAAAAGAATAACTAAGTGTTAAAGGAAAATTATAATTTTTAAATGGACTTAAAAATATGTATATCAAATATTGGTTGATTATATTATGAAATAATATCATCTCATCTTAAAATATAATATATATTTTAGGTTTTTTGATTTGTTTTGGATTTATTATAAATTTATATTTTTTTTGGAATTTTCATATGTGCCCACAACCTCAACTATAAGAGGGAACATCCCCCCTTATTTATTCATAACACATTTAGAATTAATGTTAATCTAAAAATTTTCCATTTCCCTTATCAACTTCACTAGTAACATTCTATAGGTTCTAGTCTCCTCAAATAACCAACTCTAGTACCTTTAAGAGGAGATCTAGAGGGAACTCATTGAAGAAGAGGTAATCTCCTTTTCTAACTCTCTCAGGATCATTATTTCTTTTACTTCCTCTTCCTTTTTTGTTTCCAATATTAAATAACACCTAAATTATCACCCATATACTGAGATATTTTTATAGTCATGTAATGGCCTTATTTTACCTTGTATTCAACCAATGAAAAATGAAATCCACAAGCATGCATATGTACGGCTTATAGTCTCCACGCTATGGTGTAATCTGTTTTTCACCACCACTTTACATGGGAGGATATAATGAATGAAAAAATAAATATATGTGATTCATATAAAAATATATTTATTTTTAGAATAATATAAATACCATCCACTTCCATACCATTTAAAAATTAATGGAATGATATCATCGCTCATGCGTAAGTACGACCTAGCATCATCCCAATGTGATGTGAATAATTCTATAGGATATACATTTAATCATAAATATATAAACTAAAAACTATTTCATATAATATAATATTATCATTTTGGAAATGATTTAATTATAACCTTTTATGATCAATTGTAACTCATTCGACAAAACAGGCGTATGTGAATGAAACTTTTTATACTCCAATAATAGGTAATAATGAGATGTTATTGAAAAATAGATGATAATATGACCATATATGATATCATTAAAACGAAAATTCTTATGTAATAAGTCAATGAAACTATTTAAATCATTATACAATAGGTTTGTAAACATAAAATAAATATCCTACCTAAGGTAAGGGATAATTTCTCAATCTCATTATTATCTGAGATTATTTATACATAAGTATTTACTAGGGTATAATTAACCTACATGTCCATGTTTACTATATATTTATTCCAAAATATTTTTTCTATTCTTATAGAATTGTTAAAAATAAAATTTACCCATTAATTAATTTTTATTAAATGGTATGAAAGGAATCTTTTTTTTGTTATGGGATACTTTTTTACTTTTCAAAAAATGTATGAGAAGAATGTTATTTTAACTTATATCCCATGAATGGATTTATAAACTTTCATAACACCTTGTTTCTATTAAGTTTCATCAAAAGATTTAAGATATATTTTCAAATAAATTAAATTTTTTAATTTTTTTGACATTTTTAGAAAAAGAAAACGTTTTTGAAGAATAAATGATAAACTAATCAATAATTAATTTCAATTTTTCTATCAACATTATTTTCCTTCTAATATATAATTCATTAATAGGGTTATATTTCAAGTAAATGATCCCTATTGTTCATGTGATTTGATAATATGGTGGAATGCAATTTATTAAATCTATTTATATTACATGGATTGTCTTATGATGGTATAATATTAAAGAAACACATTTTATTCCTTGGGTTATGATATAATGAATGATTTATATTTTGGTGGAACACATAAGAATGATCTCATTATGAGATAGTTGGGACCAATGTCTCCTTCAAATACATTGGGAGATTATTTATATCTCATGAGATAGACAAGGTTCGAATAGGAAATGATATTAGTTTAGTGATATAGGGATAGAATGAGGAGTCAGCTTAGTTCAGTAATGGACATTGTCTGTTGTGATGGTCTTGGAAATGAAGCCTTAAAAAGAAGAAATGATTTTATAGAATTATATGTATTCCAAAAATTCAATGTCATATTTATGACTTTTTGGAATATTTCCATTGATTCTTTATGAAATTTTATTATTTATACCATGACATGATATCCTGATCTTTCATATATAAGATAATATTTTAAATGTTGTGTTATTAAGTATTATTATTATGAAATAATTTATATATATCATATTTACACTTAATGAGAATTAGAGATCACAATTTATTATATTTCTTTTACCTAGGTCCCAAATATTGATATTATGTATGATATGTCAAAAGAGTGTCTAGTTATGAAAGAATAAGTTAGAGACAATGTTTATGTCTAATGAACCATTTGTTCAAGTTTCCTAGTTTCTAAAGACACAATACATATGTTGTCCTATTGTGGATTTGTTAAATTTTGTAATGAATGTTCTAATATTTTCAGTTAATATCTATGTATGTAATGTTTGATTCGTTATAGTTTGTATCAAAAGAAAGGTATAGTTAAACTTTGGAAACTCTAATGAGAAAACTATAGAATGAACCCTAAGGATATGTCGAATTATAGGTTACAATCCTAGTGTTTTAAGAAATTATCATGAATAACCTAGGATAAAACCTAAAATGTACTAAATAAAAATTTTATTATTTATTATATGGTTTTAACATTATTATTAGTGTTTCTCATATGAGGCATTATATTTATAGTCAATAGATGTAACCTAGAGGAACCATGTTAATTTTGAATGTTTCGGGAAATGAAATGATTGTCCACTTGAGCAACCGAATGTTATAGGATTTGGAATTAAAATATTTGTTTCTATGCTCACACAACTTTCTCATGCTATGAATCATGTAGGAATTCCAAATGAATAAAAGATGGAACAAAAATTATGTTGAGTCCTTTATGAGGTATTTTCCAACATAATTCAGTGGTTCATCTGATCGACTATTGGATGACCACTAGATTAGTACCAGTAAAATTATATTTTTAGTTATAAAATGTTACAAACAAGAAAAATTCATATTAGTTGTCTATCATTTGGAATAATAATCTAATAAATGGTTGAATATTATCAGTAATACTATGTAAAGAGATGAAATTGAATCCATGGAATGAGATGAGTTCAAGAACTTATCTTCCAATAAGTACTAACCTCAAACTCATCGAACAAATATAGAGAAGTAGTTCCTTGAAATTAATAAAAAGGAAGATGAATTTATTGGTACCGACAAAGAAAATTTTACAAGACATTATTGGTATGATTCTAAAATTATTATTCAACCTACGAAAAGAAATTTTTGATTATTTAGTGTCTTAAAACAATTTCTCTGAAGGGAATTAGTGAAAAAAGACATAAATAGAAATGATTTAATAGTTTATGTGTCGTTAATCTTGAGATAGAGATTATAATAACTCGTCGGTCTGATGGTTTGATAAGAAGAGAAAAATTGAATTGAAGGGAAAATATAAAGACCACAATGAAAAGAATATGAGTTTTCCCATTTGATCAATGTGTAGAAATAAACATGGAAAAGAATATCTTAAAGGTACTAAAAAGTGTTTTATATGTGGCAGAGAAAGTTATTTTGTAGTTGAATACCGAATTGAAAGGAAAAAATATGTAAAATGATGTGAATATAGAAAATTATACACTGAATGAACCAATTACACTTCAATGCTACATGTTCAAGGAAATGGGTAATTATTCCAACCAATGCACTAATCCAAGGGTTATCGATGATTATTGATGTCAAAAAACTCTTAAGGCTGAAGGAAATGAAAAGTCACATGTGATCACAATTGATGATGTGGAATAATATAATGAAGTTGTGAAAGGTTCACTTACCATCCACTCTAAAGTTGAAAATGTTTTAATTGATTCTATATCCACCCAATATTTTATTTCTAAATAATATTCTAAGTGTATATCCATATTACCTCAAAACTTATATGATGATTTATCTATGAAAACTCTTAATGTAACAACTATCTATTCAAATGTTTAAAATTATTCTCATGTTTATGTTTATGGTAATTTTCTACCAAAAAATCTTGTGATCCTTCCATTAGTGAAATTTTATGTTCTTTGTGGCTTGGATTGGATTTCTCTATATAGATATCATATCAATTGTCAAGGAAATAAAGTCACATTTCATATTACAGATCAATCAATGATAATTTATCCATTCAAGGACGAGTATGACCATAGATTGAAATTTTCTTCCATCTTATGGGTCTTGATTGCTATAAATATAGGTTATATATCATAAATTATTAGGGAGAAACTCACAATTAATAATACACCCATTATAGAAGATTTGTATTATGTAATTCTGGATGAATTTCCAGGTATTCCACAAAATTGTGAAGTTGAATTTTCAATAGAACTCATACTAGGTGCTATTCATATTTCAAAGACAAGTTATTGAATGACACCAATTGAGTTACAGTAATTGAAGAAGAAACTCCAATATAATCTTGAAAAGTTATTCATACACCTTGGTGAATCACCTGACAGATCACTTGTTCAATTTGTTAAGAAGAAAATAGATCAATGGTACTATTTATTAATTATTTAAAACTTAAAAAATCACTATCAAGAAAAAATATACTCTTCCATACATTGATGACATATTTGACCAACTACATGGGGTTCAATACTTTTCCAATATTGATCCTCATTCATGATATCATCAATTAATAGTCAATGAGGATGGTATTCCAAAGCTGACATTATGTAAAAGGTATGAACACTATGAATTTATAGTGATATCATTTGTTATTACTAATGTCCCCACTATCTTCATGGATCTAATTAATAGTGTCTTTAAATACTATATTGATAAATTTTTTGTAGTAATTATAGATGATATTATTATTTAGTTGAAGAGTAAGGAAGAGCATGGAAATCAATTTAGAATTAAACTGAACACCCTAATAAAGGAGAATCTATATGAAAAAAATTACTAAGTGTTAATTTTAGCTTCAGAAAGTTTCAATTTTGGGGAACATAATATCATGAGAGGGGATATATTTGGATCTAGAAAAAAAATTGAATGTTGTCCTCGACCAACAACAGTAACAACAATCCGAATATTTATTGGGTTTTCTAGATATTATCGACATTTTGTGAAACATTTTTAATTAATATCTAATCCACTCACCAAGTTTACTTAGAGAAGATTTATTTTCATGTGGATGCTATAATGTGAAGATAATTTCAAATATCTAAAAAGATGGTTAACCAGTGCAACTGTGGTCACACTACCATGTCGTGGAGAGAGGGTTATGATCAATAGTGATTCATAC
Source organism: Viscum album (assembly GCA_963277665.1). Taxonomy (NCBI): domain Eukaryota; kingdom Viridiplantae; phylum Streptophyta; class Magnoliopsida; order Santalales; family Viscaceae; genus Viscum; species Viscum album. The sequence continues at coordinate 348,990,475 of OY728141.1, forward strand.
AAGAAGGTGTTGGGATGTGTTCTCATGAAAAATAATATGGTGATAGCTTATGTCTTGCGACAATTGTTAATCCATAAGAAAATTTACCCAACTAATTATTTGGATTTTGTTGTGGTAATATTTCCATTAAAGATAAGGAGGCATTATCTTTGTGGTAAAAGGTGTGACATTAATAATGATCATAAAAATATAAATAATATTTTCACAAAAAAAAGAGTTGAATATGCTCCAAATATAATGGTTTTAGTTGATTGGTGATTATGATTGATCAATAAATTACCACCCCAATAAATTAAACAAGTTAGAATATGATTTGAGTAGAAAATATTGTGATATAATATCTATAATGAGGATCACAAAAGATGCTATATTAATGGATTTGTAATGGATTAATCATGAAATTTTAATGTAAGGGGTAAAATATTATCTTTCTCAAATGAATGTGAAACCATCTATGAATGTGTATATTAAGGAAGAATAAAAGGAATATGCCAATATCAAAATGTGGTGAGAAATATTCCTAAATTCAACCTTGATTATGATGTAATAATAAGGTTCATTAATCATGCTCATATTCCACCCAAACCATAATTAAAGTAGTTATTAGAAGAGGATCATAATTCTTTATTCTTTATTCATCCTATAAACCCAAATATGTATAGATAGTTGAATGAGTATTTATGGTGGGATGGCATGAAATTATATTTTTCAGAATATGTCACTCGATGATTGGTTTTTTAGAAAGTTAAGGCTGAGAGACAAAAGTATAAATAGAATATAAAAACATTACCCATACTAGAATAGAAATAAAAAAACATCATTATGGATATTGTAGTCGGGCATCCCAAAACACCTAAACACCATAATTATATATGGTTTATAACACCTTACTAATTGGAACACTTCATTTCTATTAGAGAGGATTTATATCTTGACCATTTTGTAGGGATATATATAAAAAAGTGGTAATATTATATGATGTACCACCTTCCATTATATCTAATCGAGATCCAATGTTTACCTCTATGTTATAGAGAAGAATTCAATAGGTTCTTAATACAAAGTTATGTTTCATCACAGCATATCATCCTCAGATAGATGGTCAGTCTGAGAGGAAAATTAAAAATATTGAAGATAAGTTGAGAGATTTATCTATGGACATCAAAGGTTGGGGGGATCGACACCAACATTTTGTGGAATTTACATAAAACAATTGATTTCACTCAGTATTAAGATGGATCCTTACGAATAACTTTCTGGAAATAGGGGTGCAACTCCAACATGATGAGATTAAGTAAGAGAATGAAAGATTCTTGGATTATATATTGTTGATGAAATTGCAGAGATGTTCATATATATTCAAAAACACAAAAGAGTATCTCAGAGTCAGCAAACATTTATGATGACAACTGATGAAAAGACCTTGAGTAAAAAGTGGGTAACAATGTGTTTCTATGAACATATCCCAGTATGAGAGTAATGATATTTAGAAATTAAGGAAATCTAATATGTAGCTAGATTTTTCCTTTAAAAATCATGGATTATGATGGGATGGTAGCTTTCTAATTTTCTCTTCCATCGAATCTCTCTCAAGTTCATTATACATTCCATTTATCTCTTATGAGAAACTAAATACCCGATCCTTCACATGTACTAAACTCATAAGTCATACAACTAGAGAAATATATTTCTTATGAAGAACTACTAATAGAGATTCTAGATTGTAGTGAAAATGTTCTGTGAAACAAGACCACTCACTTAGTTAATGTTTTATAGTAGAAATAAAAATGTGAGGATGCTATGTGGGATTTTAGTATGTGATGATGTAGAGGTTTCCTCGTGAATTTTTATTCATGTGATGAATTTAAATGGGAAAATTCAGTTTAAGAAGAGTATAATGTTACACTTGGATGTTTTTATAAAATATTTTCTTTAAAAAAATTTAATTCTTCAATAGCTTGAATTGCACACAATCGTGAGTTTAACGGAACAATGAGTTTCCCTTGATATAAAATGATCATTATAACATATTCATTCTATCATTGTTAAAAAATAACTAACTATTGAAAAATTATGGTTAATTCACTATCATCCAATTATTTTTTTAATAATAAAACAAATAAATGTAAAGAAAATATTTGTATATTTTTTTTAAAAAAATTAAGTAAATTAAAATTCATAAATGAAATTAGTGAAATATATATGTTATATATATATATATATATTATAATCATCCAATATATTTTTTATTCAATGGGTATGAATAAACTCTATTTTTTGAATAAAAAACCAATATTATTCAATAGGGTAATTTTACCTCCTTTTAATGGATAAACATTTTTAAATTAATATTCTGACACATTAATAATTTTTATATTATAAAAAAAACTCTTATTTTTAAGAGGTATATAAAAAATTTTCTTTGGGGGAATTTTTGACATTTTTCAGATAACATTCGTGTTTTGATAAACATAAAAAATATACTAAATTTTATTTAAAAACAAGTATTTTCATAGAAATAATTTATATGGATAAATTAAATTATTTAATGGTATAAATTATTAATAGAATATATTTTTATTAGTTAATATAATTTTGTTCATTGGAATTAATTTTACATTGAATTTAGATGTAAAAACATTTCAATCTTATGCAATTTTTCATCTTTTAAATACTATTTTTATCACTTTGAAAACATGATTAATTTAAAATTAATTACTAAAATTTCTTTGTTTTTAATTTGGAAAAATATACTCCATGATTGGAATCAGTAATTCAAATTTATTTAAATTTCATTCTTTAATTTTTGGGCATTTTTAATTTTAACTGATGTAATTTTTATTAATATGGTAAAAGGGTAATTCAGGTAATTAAGGAAAAATATATTGTTATAATATTACCATAACACTTTTCCAAATATCATTGTATTAGTGTTTTTGGTCCTAAATCATCCTTGGGTGGAAATGGTCTCCTTTGCAAGAAACTTGGATGAGATTTGTACATTTCATTTATTTTATTTAAACAAAAGTCAAATATATATCACTAAAATTTTAATAACTATATCATTTTTTATATAAGGATATGTAGCAGATAAATTTAATTAAATATTATAATTTCAAATATAATATTTTTTTATCGTGGTAATTTATCTGTAATTTTTATGAAATAAAAAAATTCCTTAAAGGCATATACATTGATGATGATGAAGTTATTTAACTGATGAAAAATAAATAAACAGATTTTTATTAAAATAATAATAACCAAAAAAAGAAAAAAATGAAAAAATATTATTGGATGGATATTTATCTTCCATAATCATCCAGGGGTTGAGTTAGATACCATTTATATACATATAGGAATTACTCTAACACTGACAATTTTTATTTAATGTGATGTCAATGTTGTCACATTCATGTAATAATAAATAAAATAAATTTAATGTAGTCTTTTCCATAATAAAAATTATTCTATAAAAATAATTATGAAATATAGTAAAATTATATTAATTATCTTATTTTTTTTAAAAATATTCGTCAAATAATTATGTTAAATAATTACACAAAACCGATGTTGTAATAATTTCATTAATGATGATAATAAGGATATGTTATTAAAAATATTAAAATAAATTTAATTTTTTACAATTAATTTATCCTGTATATTTTCTAGATTACCTTAACATTTTATGAATATAATAAAAAAATCAAAGGTAACTTATTATATTTATAAATTTAATAACCAATAAATTGTATATTATTAAAAATGACACTATTGATTGTTTATTAAAATAATGTATTATTAAATTTTTAAAAAATAATAAAACATTTTTAGAAATATATTAAAATTATTAAATAGTTTAAAATGTTATATGTTATTCATTTATTGTCTAATTGACGTCAAATAAGTAAATATTTTAACCTTTTAGTATTGAAATATTTGTTACCTTTTTTAAGATTAAATACAACAACTAAATTTTTAATGAAAATGATGATGTTTAAATGGACGTATAAACTTATATAAAAATTATTTGATAATTATATTACAACCTTATCTCATATAATATTAAAAATTAAGATATTTTTTAGTTTTTTTATTTGTTCTGAAGTTATTATAAATTATTATTTTTTGGAATTTCTAAAGGTTCCCCCAACCACATCTATAAAAGAGTCCACCCTACATCATTTCTTTATACCTCATTGAGCCTTCAAGTTAGTCAAACCCCTGTCCATTAAACTTCTCAACATACATATTCACATTCTAGAGGTTTTGTTATTTTGAAAAGACCATTGTTAGTTCCATTAAAAGTATATCTAGATGGAGCTTTCCTAAGAAGAGTTAATCTCCTATAATAACACTCCCAATATCATTTCCTATTATAGTTCCTAATTCATTATTGTATACAATATTGAGTAATAAATATATTATCACCTATATAATGAGATGTTATTATGGTTTTGGAACAACCTTATTCTACCTTTTCTCCATCCTAATAAAAAAAATCACCAAGCATGTGTACATATTATTTACCGTCTCCACACCGTGGTGTAATCAGTTTTATAACACCACTTTACTTGGATGGATATAATCATGTAAATAATAATTATATATGATTATTATAAAAATATATTTAATTCAAATCAATATATATACCATCCACTTCCAAACCATTTTATAATTAAAGGAATGATATCCTTTCTCGTATGTATGTACAGCCTACCATCTCCATGATGTGATTGGATTCATTCTAAAAGATATGTATTTAAGAATAAATGTATATAATGAATAAATATGATATATATTTTATTAATATAATTATTTATATTATATTACTATAACCAATGAAGAATAATCAGAACTTATTCGAGTAAACATGCATAAGAAAATGAAGTCGTTTACACCTGAATAACGAGTAATAAAGAAATTTTTTTAACAAACAGATGATAATATAATCATATATGATATCATAAAAATGTATATGATTCTGGAATATTTAAATGACATTAATTAAATCATTATACATTAGGTTTATATATATAAAAAGATTATTGAACTTAATGTATGGGATAATCTCTCAATATCATTATTATCTGAGATTATTTATACGTATGTATTTACTAGGGTATATTTGTTATCCTTGTCCATGTCTCCTAAATATATATTACAAAATTATTTTTCTATTCTTCTATAATTTTTTAAGTGTCTATTTTACCCAATTTTGAGTTTTTATTAAATTGTATCAATGGAAACTTTTTCTATTTCCATTACAAGGTACTTTTTCACTCGTTGACAGAAGTACGAGAAAAATATATTACTAAATCTTATATGACATTAATGGTTTTTTACATTTTCATAATGCCTTATTTACATGAATAATCTTTTACAATATTTCATTATTAATTAAAAAATAATTATTTTATTTTAAAATTGTCCATCATTCTGGGAAAAAGAAATTTTTATGAAGAATAAAGTATATTTTCCTGAAAAATTAATTTCAAGTGTTCTATAAAAATTATTTCCCATGTAAGATAGAATTATTTTATAGGGTTATGTTTTTAAAGTATTCTATCCCTATTGTTCCTATGATTCCATAATGTTTATGATGGAATTTTATTTATGAAATCCATTTATTTTACATGGATTATCTTATAATGGAATGATGTTTGATAAAAAAATTAATTCCTTGGGTTATGCTATGATTAATGATTTATGATTATGTGGAACACGTAAGAATGATTTCATTATGAGACGTGTGGGACCCAGATATCCCTCCAATTCATTGGGTAAGGATTTATAACTCATGACATATATAGAGATAAAATAGGAAATGATATCATTTTAGTAATAGAGGTCTAGAACGAGGAGTGATCTCAGTTTAGTAATAGACTTGGTCTGCTATGATGGTCTTGAAAATGAGCCTTGAAAATATGAAATGATCTTCTTGGATTATGTGTATTATAATAATTGCTTTAAATATGTTATGACTATTTAGAATATGTTTATTTATCCTTTCTGAACTTTTATGATTTATCCCATGACATGATATCGTAATATTTTATATGCAGGATAAGATTTTCAAATGTTCTATTCGTATATCTTATGATTAAGATATAATTAATATCTGCCTTGATTAATATTAATGATAATTTTTGCTCACCCTTTCTTTTATTTTTTTCCCACATCACGAATAATATTGTTATGTAATATATTTCAAAAGGGGGGGTCTAGTTATGAAGGAATATGTGGGATACAATTTAGATGTCTTATGAACCAGTTGTTTAGGTTTTATAGTTTCTAAAGACATTATAACATTACAGTCCGGTCATAGATTTGTTATATTTTTTAATGAATATTCTTCAATTTTTAAGTAATATCTATATATGTAATATATGGATTTTTATATTATCTATCAACCAATGGATGACATTTTTGGAAGGGAGCCTTCAAAAAGAGAATTATTTTTTAATTCCTATACTTGTGATGAATTATTATGAAATATTTTTATATATATGTTATCCTCATTTACCTCACAGTTTATAATTCACTTTTTGATCATTTGTTATGTTATTAAAAATTAATTTTCCAAGACTAATTAAATATGATCCATGATTTTTTGGGTTTCATTCTATTATGTTATAATGATGAACCTTCACTATGTGTTGATATCCATATTCTTATCTTATTCTCACTAAATATTGATGATTATTAACAGTTATTTTTATCCACACATGTAATTTGAAATGAAACTTAATATATATTATTTACAATATTCCTTGAATAAATTCAATATATTTTATAGGTTTATAATTTTATCATGTATATAGAATTTTATATGAGATTTCTAAAAATTATTACAAATTAAAAGGTTCATAATATAGTAGGAAAAAATGTCCTTATTATGGGAATGATATGAGTTTTTAATTGTCATTCCTATATACCTAAAGCTATAAAAATAAAATTTATAGGCTATGTATGTAAATAAATATTGATTTTTGACATTTTAATTATAGATGGTTAGGTTTGGTTGTTCCAGTTGGTATGAAAATATGTTTGTAAGGAATATGTTTTTATCCCAATACCAATGTGTATGAGTTTGGTGCATCAAATTTAAAGCCATCACATATTTTATATATATATATATAATGCATGGTGTGGAGTTCAATATATTGTAAATTTAGTTGGTATATCCAGAGCCTAGAGGAATATTATGATGATGGTTGTTTTTTGAATTCATGTTGGGAGAAAATGAAATTTTCTGTGATTCCCTTATACTTATTTTAAAACCTATATAATTTCATTGTGTTAGAATTTTTATTCGGCCCTGACATTATAAAATTATGTTTATCATAAAATTTTCATCGTTAGAATCAATGGCATGTATTTTATATTTTATCATATATTTCTTATATTGATGTAATCTATTCGAGAGATATGAAGTTGTGTAAACTTTTATATTCATATGGCCCCATATATGTGTTATATTCTTTATTTTTGATAGTAAACCATTACTAGCCTATTTTAGGTGAGTTTTGGGTGGAAAAATAAAATTTAGTCCAGCCCCATAAGTGTTATGTTCGGTTGGATCACATCACTTTTTCGCTCATTCCAACTTCCTCTTCTGTGTTCTCTAACTTAAATATAATCAATGATCCATCTATGAATGTGTCCTATTATTTGGATGGATAATTCACATATATTATTTATATTAACTTTTATTTTCATCATTATTTTAATTATTTAAAACCTCAAATATAGATATTTTCATGTACTTTTCTTATTTTAAAAGTTCAAGACTGATTTAACATGAAATTTTGGCTGGGTCTACAAATAATTAATATGGGTAGGTGGTCCATTTAAAGTTTTGTTATTTTTTATACACTTATATTCATATAAATATCAATATCTTTAGAATGTGGACATATGTGACTTATATTATGTGGATAATGTATGGGGTATTTTTTGAGTTTGTTTCAATCCACCATAGAGTGTGCTGAATGAACAGAATTCACTACATAATTTTTAGAGTTTTATATAATATGTTTCAATTTATAAGAGAATCATGTAATGAAAATTAAATTATATAATTCAATTTTTCTATTACATTGATATGTTATTCCTCGTGTAACTCATATAAAACGGGTTTTCATAATCTTATCTACACTGTTGAGTTACATTAGAGCATTACACTTGGTTAGGTTGAGAATATAAAGTTATAATAAGTCAATGGGTAACACAAAATTTTTCATTCTGTAGTGCCTCTAGTGAATTATATCCTATTTTATTTTCCACTCTTAACTATTACCATTATAAGGGTACAAAAGTTTATTGGTTATGAGTTGGTAATATACCTTGGGGTTTTTGGTTCGGGGAGATATTTTTCTATGTTGCATGTACATTTTCACCATTATTGATTCCCCATAGGATGATAATGTTAGTAGATAACTAATTTTTGAGTATTTATTATGTTAGTGGGAGGAAAAACATCATGAGAGGGTAATTACATTATATCTTATATAATTTCAAGAGTATATATTAGTTTTTCTATATCATATCATGAGAGATTCATGGAATATAAAATCAATATTTAATCCATTTTTACAAAAACAATTTTCATTTTATAATGATTAAAAGGTATGTTTTTGTTATTTAATATTATGTAATTCATATCCAATTATGAAAAAATTCCATGTTATAATTTATAACATTCCATTATAATATTTATATGTGTCGAGAAAAATATTTATTTTTATGCTATGATATATTTATATTTATTTCAACATTATATATATATGTATTTTCATAGTATTGAAAAGTGAAAATATAGCATGGTTTATTTTTTAAAGATTGTGTTTGAAGTTAGCTAAGGATATTGATGATATTTTGTATAAGATTATGGTTATATTACAATTTCTAATAGTTTTTCTTATAGGTTCTAATTATATTGTATTTTTAATGTTATAAATTGAAAAACTATTCCTTATGATAATATGTTCTTTTTGAATATGTCCTTGAATATGTGAAATTTTTTTTAGGTTTATTCCAACTACAAAAGTACATAAATGTATATAAACATGAACACTTATAATGGTTGATTATATTACATAATATAACAACAAGTCATCCAAAGTGAGGATGGATATATATACTTATATGCATGATAATGTGATTTAGTTTCTCTATATGAGAATAATGGCCACCTATGTGAGCGTCATTATGTATAAGAATGTTTATATAGTTATATATATGCATACATTCTTTTTTATGAGGATATGGGATAAAAAATAGGCGATATATATATATATCCTCAAATTGAGGTTGATATTTCATAAGTTTCCTATGGTGGATAGTCTTACCATGGTAGAAATGATTCCCATGGTGGACAGATTATCCCTGGTGAAATGATTTACCATAGTGTAATGTTTTTCCAGGGTAGAAGTTTATATGAAGTTATTTTGTTATCAATTCCAAACATGAAAGACCTATTTTGAAACTGTATTTTTGTTATACATTATTATGATATATTGGGTTGGCTACATTATGGAATAATTTTTATTTTATATCAAAGTGTTCTTTCAAATAAAATTCCATGTATAATAATGATGTGTTATATATATTATGTTTTAACTATTTATCAATTATTTTAATCCAAAATATAAAATTTATAGTGTCCCCTTTTTGATAATATAAGTTCCTCACTCCCATTATAGAAATTCATATTTACAGTTAGGTATTGTTGATATATATAATTAATAATCATGGTCCATATATATGATTTGTTTTGGTGATTTTTCAAAGGAATATCGAATTAAATTCTTATTTTTACTAATTTGAAAAAAATTATAATGTGATTGGTAAAAATATACATTAAACAGAAAAAATCCTTCTATTTTATAAACTCTTTTTTAGTGAATTTCTATGTTAACATGAAATGGTTTTTGATTTAGTATTTTTAATGTTGTTATATTATTTTGACAAGAAATATAATTTTTTGAGATATGACTTTCCATTTTTACTCTTTTATCATGGTGGAAATTGGGTATATGTTCATTCATTGAAATAAATATGTATATTAAAATATTGAGTGTATGAATGTGTAAGACTATAAATTGGACTCCATTAAAAAAATTACATAAACTTATTGGACAATATATTTTTTAAAGTGTCTTTTAAATAAGTTTTATTTATCAAATGTGTTCATAATAAATTAATTTTCTTTCCTTGACGAATTAATTCGCAGCATCAAAATATTCCAGAAATAATTTTAAAAGATAATTTCATATAAAGAAAAATTGTTTCAAATAAGAAAAATTTCATCAATGTTTATTTTTTGTACTTTGTAAAAATTTATTAATGAAATTTTAATTAATTTAAAAATATTGTATTTTCTTTTGTGGTATTATATAATAACATATATACTAAGAGATTTTATAAGCCATATTTTTTAATCTTTTCCTATTCTTTAAATAATGTTGTCAAAAATATTTTTCAAGGTTTCATAACATACTTCATAGGTGTCTTGAGTTTAGTTATATTATAATAGCTTTTATTTGTTTTTGTTTTTTGATATGTATAGGTTAATGACGTTTTCAATTAGTTAACTCATGATTCCTTTCTAAAAAATATCATTTCTAGGTATAAGTGGATATATAGGGATGAAAATTTGGATGTGAGGTGTTATACCATCTATTTAGGTAGGTATAAATGTCTTAAATGTATAATTTTATCAAGTTATAAATGTGTTAATTATTTTCATGAACTCGGAATACTGGTAATGGGTTATGTATAAAACATGTACTTTTTAGTGTGGTATACTATAGAACCATCTAATTTGTATTTAAGAATCATGTAATGGGTTTTATATAGTCTTTTGGGTATAAATTATGACCCATGGTGTAAAATTAACGATTCAAAGAAAACACATAAGTGCTTAATAGAGTCACATATATTGATAAAATGATTGTGGTGAGTGAAATTCAATTATTAAAATATGAAATTTTAGTCATGTGATGTATGGTGTACATGAATAAAAATATATAGGTAAAAAAACTCTAATGGTATTTATATATTTTTATATATTTATCGATAAAATAGAAATTTTTTATTTCTAATTGGAGGTACATTTTGTTGATCTTCTAAAAAACCAATTACCACTGAGACATTATGGGAATGATAAAAGGAATTTGTTTTAGAAATTGTTATCATATTTTTTTAAAATTATATAATCCTCAATGGAAGGTTTTTATGTAAATTAATTAATAGAAAGATAATTTTATAATCTAATGACCACTGAGGCTTTGAATCTAGTGTAGTTAGACAGAATATACTTTGGTGTAGCTTAGATGAGATATGATCTTACTCTGATTAGTTAATTTTACCCATTTGAATTAAATAATTGATATTAGGGTTTTATCAATGAAACATGTTAAATGAATTATTTTTAATACATAACAGATTATGATAGAATATCAATTCATAAAAAATTTGAGTACATAAGACAAACTAATCATTTGTGGAAGTGTTTGGATCATTCCATGTTTGTTTGGATAAGAACATTTTTAGTATTCATGTGTTTTATAGAAGTTGATTATGATAGATAACAAGGGTAGGACTATTTAGATTTTCAGTAAAATTCTATGATGAAATTAGTCATGTATAATGCATGTAGTGTTTAGAGAAAGGCATATAGAGTTCATTTCCATTTAGTGAGTAAAATATAGAAAAATATCAAATGAAAAGATTAAAATACATATCAATGTGTGTTATCAAATATAATAGATAGTTTTTCATACAATATCCACATATGTTTTTTTAATCATTGAGCATCATACTTGACTAGATTTAGATCCATGGGCATTTTTTTTGAATGACAGATAATTTATCAAATTTTTATGAAAAAAAATAATGGGAGACAAAATAAGTATAGTTTTAAAGAATCTAAAATAGTATTTATAAAACTTATTTGTCTTATTTTCTATTATTAAATGGTTAAAAACTATGACAAAATATAATGTTGACATTCAGTTCCCTACAGGTGCTCGTCAGTATTTTATTAAGGTGCCCAGTGAGGATGTTTGTTAGATATGTACAAGAGAGTACACATCAGTAGTGTATAATATTCTTGATATCCACTCATATTTTAATATTCTATTAAAAATGTTAATTTTTTAAAATTAAAATTATGATATATCACAATCCTCACTCATTGTTTATTTGAAAAAGGGGGTATACGAGCCTCCAATTATCTCATTTCACCGCGTCCTCTTCCTTTTCAATTTCATTAATATTCTATGCAATGAAAAATCATTCCAAAAAATAATATACAGTCTATAGGGATTAAACTATATGTATTTTCATTCTTGGTTACTATATACATAATTTATTATATTGAAAATTATTTTCAAATATAGGTGGTTTTATCATCAGTTTCATGTTTACATGATAAAGGGTGTATTACAATGTGATATTTTATAGGACCATATTTCAAGGTTTATTATATTTGTTCCCTTTAATATTCCATAATTTATATGTATTTATATGTATTTAAAGATATACTACATGGGTAGGTTTGTCTGTTTGATCTATAATTGAGTGGATTGGGATTTGGGTTTTCATATTAGGTAGAATAAGTCATCCTACAATTGTGTTGGGCATCCCATATGTGATGAATCATATTTCCACATTGTGTTTAAATTATTTCAATGAAAGTGTTATTAATATAAAATTCATTGAAAACTATAAAGGGTTTTAATACCACATGAACAAAGAAGTGGACTAGAAATATGGTATGGTTTTAATACCACATGAACAGTGAAGTAAACAATTTTAATACTACATGAATAATGAAGTTTAAGGTTAACCCAAAGAATGGATATTAGGTTAATAATTACCTGACCTCTGGTTTTTATTACTAAAAACTTTTTAAACCTACTATATAATTGTTAAAAGAGTGTTATTAATATCTTACAGAAACAGATTAATTTTTATAATATCTTATATGATCATTTCATTACATCATTTTACCCTTTAGTTATTAGTATTTTGTTCCTTAAATTGTTTTGTGTGCATTATTTACATGATTTCCATGATCAGTTCATGTTGGTTATTCTTATTGATTAGAAGTGAAAATCCATAATAGGAATGGGGTGGTATTTAAATATTTAAAAAACCATACATTTTACCATTTATCTTTTTTAATTCTTTTCTGAGGATGATAAATGAGTTAAAACATTATTGATATCTGTTTATATTGTTTTGGTGATTCTTTGATCATAAGGAACCCATTTTGTTTTATAAATTAATAACATGGGTGAAAAATGATTCCAGAACCTTATATAAGATATAATAAATAAATTATAATATGGTTTAACCATGAAAATGGTTTCATGACCGGTCTTGAATTAAGTAAAGAAATTAAAATTAAAACATCCATGATGTCAGTAAATCGACACATCACAGACGGTGTTTTAATTTCTTAAATACATGGGAGAGGACAAGAAGTATAATGGTGAGTGTTACAAAAACATGATTAAATAAAGAATATGTAAGATAATGGATCATTCAGGACTATTGGATAAGGGGAGGTGAGGAAATAAAAATAAAATAACGGAATGTCGAATTAAAATAAATGTTGAGAAATCCCTTACGAAAATTTGGCAGCCTAATGACGTCGCTTAAAATTTCATAAAATATTTTGTTGAGAGAAAAGGATACTCTCATCATTATTACATAATATTTGAATTAATATGGATATGGAATGATACATCCCTCTATAATCCAAAGTAAATTAAAAAGAATAACATAAAATGAAACAATAGAAATAAAACAAAATAGGATGTTTACATATTGATCTCTTCTCATTGAGATCCTTCTTAAGGCCTTTGGTTTTGGCCTTTTGGTGAGACCATTAGTTGTAGGATGTAGTGAAGATCCATGGGAGGAGTATTTGTCCAATATTTTTTAAGGATCAATGCTTGAGATGTGTGGGAGGAAGAGAGAAATGAGGGTGGGATTTATAGTGGAGGAGATGAGGTATTTTACATTATTTTAATCATTATTATAAAATTTTTCCTCAAGACTATGAATATTATTAATTAATGTGACCCCTAATAGTAATAATGGAATTTTATTTCTAACCAAGTGGTCTTACATCACTTATGATATCATAAATAGTGTATTTAACTGATAATTGTAATATATGGTATTTTACCATATTTCACTATTTATAAAAAATTGTAGAATTTTCAAATATTCCCAAAAATTCACGCTAACCATTTCTAGATATGTAGAATTCCAAAATGAACTCCATTTTTTGAAAATTATTTTTTCAATATCTATAATTTAATTTTTAAATAAAATCATAATTTATTGAAAAAAAATTTTAAAACTATAACTACTTTTATATCACATTGAGAAATTAACCAAGTTGTCATTATCTTAAATCCGTAGGAAAATAAAATAATAATACAATTCACTATTCATTAGGGAAAATTACTATTCATATTTCTATTCATACGGGTATGTTACTATTCACCAAAAATCAATTTGGTTCTATAAGACTCTAAATAAGTTACTGAACACAATTTTAGATGACCATTTTTTAGAATTCGAAACATAGAAGCGGAAAAATTATGCATAATTTCTAGTTATAAATAACTACTAAAAAAAGTTTCTTATATTTTAGATTATTTTTAAAACTTTGGGGTTTTACATTATCTCCACCTTCTTGAAATTTCATCCTCACAATTTTATTTACTTATTAATGAAGTCTGAGTACCTTTCCCTCCTATTATTTTCAGACTCCCATGTTTCTTCTTCTACCATGTGGTTTCTCCACAAAACCTTTACCTGGTGGATTACCTTATTCTGAAATACTTGTTTCCATTGATCAAGAATATGAACTGGTTAATCTTCATAAGAATGGTTATCTTCTATCTAAACTGCTTCTTGGCTCCAGACATGAGTATAATCGGCACATAATTTTTCAACATCGTAACATGAAAAGAATTGTGTACCTGATTAAAACTCAGAGGCAAAGCTACTGAGAATAAAACTTGTTCATCTTTATCTAGTATTTCAAAAGGTAGTATGAACCACGAAATTAGATTTCCATTGTTAAAAAAACACATCACACTTTTCCAAGGAGTGATTTTAAGG
This sequence comes from Viscum album, assembly GCA_963277665.1. Taxonomy (NCBI): domain Eukaryota; kingdom Viridiplantae; phylum Streptophyta; class Magnoliopsida; order Santalales; family Viscaceae; genus Viscum; species Viscum album. The sequence goes on from OY728141.1 coordinate 349,005,625, forward strand.
AAAACATGGTCACCTACCTTAAAAGAGAATTTTTTATTTCTGATATCTGCAAAAATTTTCTTTCTGATCTGATCATTTCTCATGTGATATTGGATCATGTTCACCATATCAGCCACTTCCTCTACTAAATAATGTCCCATAAACATCCTATCTCGGTCTTCATCCCAAAAATCTGGAGTTCTACACTACTTCGCATACAATTCCTCGAAAGGTTCCATTTGTTTACTAGAATGAAAAATGTTGTTATAAGAAAACTCAACTAAAGAAATATTTTTTCCCAATTCCCATGTATTTCATTGAACAATCTTGAAGAATATATTAAAAATTATGAATCATTCGTTCTGACTACCCATCTGATTAAGGATGAAAAGTTGTACTAAAATTTTATTTTGTGCCCAACAACTTCAGAAGTCCCTTCCCAAAGTAAGAAGTGAACCTAGGATCCCGGTAAGATACAATGGAAAAATAATATACGTGTATCTTGAAAATCACTTTGAGGTACAATCAAGATAGTATATCCAAAGAGATTGTATCTCAAATAAAATGAAAATGTGCATATTTTTTCAATTGATCAACAACAACCCAAATCGAATTGTTACATCAATATGTCTTAGGTAGTCCAACCAAAATTTCCATGGATAAATTCTCCCATTTCAACTCTAGCTCTGGAAAAGGCAGAATCACCCCCTTAGGTAACTACTTCTCTTCTTTATCCTATTGACATGTCAAACATTTCTTTGTAAAATCATCAATATCTCTTTTCATTGCATCCAACCAATAATACACTCGAAAGTCTCTGTACATCTTAGAACTACCAGGATAGACTTAAAATAGAGAACTATGAGCTTCACACAACAAATATTTCTTTATTTTGGAATCACAAGGAACACACAACCTTTTTCAAATTATTAAAACACAATCATTATCAAGGTTACATTCGGGAAACTTACTCATTTTAAGCAATTCTACCCTTTTATATAGCTCATGGTCTTCCTTCTGTGCTTACTTAATTCTGTCGGATAAAGATGAATTCACTGAAACCTGTAACAAAAAAGAGGTATTTCCTTCACCAACAAATTCTAAGATAAAATTCATCAAATCATTAATCATGGTATAAAGTTCCAAATGTAACATGGTTAATGATTCATGATTTTTTTGACTCAAAAAATACCCCATATTTTTTTCTTTTCCTGGATGGTAATTGATCGTGCTATCATAATCTTTTATCAATTCAATCCATCTTATCTACCCACATTTTTAATTCCTTTTGAGTGAATATATACTTCAAAATTTTATGGTTATTATATATTTTACATTTGTCTCTGTATAAATGATGCCTCCAAATTTTCAAAGAAAAAACCACAACTGTCAATCCAAATCATGTGTGGGATAATTTAACTCATGAGGTTTTAGTTCTCTTGAACCATATACAATTAAACTGTCATTATACATCAAAAAAACCATGTTCCTTAAAATAAGAATCATTATAGATGACAAACTCACCGTTTTAAGAAGGTAAGGCCAAAATTGTAGAATTCACCAATATCTTCTTCAATTACTGAAAACAAACATCACATTATTCTATCCATGGTTTGTAGGTAAAGTCTTTCCATAGACCACAATAGAAAGATTATTATAATTATTAATTTATATAATATTTCCCCCAGGTGTTTTAACCATAAGTTCATGTCTCACTTTTTGAGGTGGTATTTCCAATTTACCAAAAACATTATCATAAATGAAGTAATATGTATACTCTGTATCGAACAAAACTTTATAAAAATTTGAGTAAAAAAACAAGGTACCGTATAAAACTTCATTAGATGTCCCAACATCTGCTGATGTAGTTTCATAGGATCTTACTACACCTTTGTACTTATAGTCTATCTTTTTTACATCATTTAAATCACTCTTTGGGAATGCATTTTCAAAATACCCCATATCACCACATTTAAAACACTTAACCTCTTTCTTATGAGGATGAGTTTTAGGATCATTTTCATTACAATCTTGGGCCATATTTCTAATCTTACCACATCAAAAACACATCCCAGTTTTGGTAAGGCATTCCCCAGGGTTATTTGTTCCACACTTTTCCCAAACTGAAAACTGCACTTTCTTATCATCAATTTTTTGGTTGATTAATACCCATAAACATCCATCTAGACCCCTTATTCCCTTTTTTTACAAAATGAATTTGATCATCATAAAACTCCAAATCTACCCTCTCATCACATCAGACATGTTTCACTTTACTTTTGAATTCATGGGATGCCAACACCCTTTGATACCTTGGCTTCAGTCCTGAGTAAAAGTTGTTGATTTTTCTATCAAGATCCAGAATAAGATTTTAATCATACCTCACCATTTGGGTGAAGTTCTCTTCATACACAGCTATTTAATCATCCACTTTTTTCTTCAATTAAATGAATTACTTCTCCATCCTAAGTCACATCACAATAGGAGACTATTTTTGAAGGAAAATAATTTTAAATTAATCCCACTCTAAATCGTCAATATACTTTATATCCCTAATATTCCTTACAGATGACCACCACTGATCAGCTTCACCTTAAAAATAATAATTATAAAGACTTACCTTTTGATTATTTGAAAATACCCTAACATCAAATATCTTTTCAAGTTATTTAATCCATACTTCAGCTGCTACTGGGTTAGAAGAATCATTAAAAGAAGGAGGGTGTTGTCTCATAAAATGTTCCATTATTATCATGTTATATTGTGGTACCTCAGGTTATTCTATTATATGGATTCCACCATCATAAATTTCCTATATTTTCTAATCCATTACAATCAAAAACTACTCGGTTCCAATCCCTACCATTCCAGGTTGCAGATTTGGAAGGATGTCGTTATGTTAGTCCCTCTCCTCTTAATCTTCCCTATTTCTTCTACAGACCATGATTATGTACAAACAAATCTTAGTCGAAGAAACATGTTAATCATTAAATTTTATAACATTTCAAATTAACTATAAAGTAAAAAAAAATTATGTATTTCTATTAACATCACCCTAACCCCTAAAGTAATCTAAACCATCCTCTAATACCAACTATAAGAACCCAAACTTATTACCATTCATAATCTTGAATTTAGTCAAGAAATAACTTCCTTTTAAATTAAGGAAACTTTTCATGTTTAGATCTTTAGTGAATTGGAAAATAATACATTCATTGCATTACACATTAGTACATATTGGATACCAAAAAATTTGTGTTCATTTCATCCAAAATATAAAACTTTTCAAATAAAAAATGATTTATTTCAAAATTATTCAAACATTTAACACGGGTTTCTTATTTTTCTTGGATATCCTTATAACATGTGAAAATCATTAAAAAACATGGTATGAGGACAAACAGTTCAGTAAGGTATATAAAAATAATTAAAGAACACATTAGTCCCTGAATACTTGTAATGTGTGAAATCATTTTCAAAAGACATACTTATCACCCATATATACTTAATTTTTGAAACATGATATTTAAAAAAGATTTATATACCATATATGAACATAAATAAAACCATACAGGTATCTTGTGTCATTACTTACATAATATTATAACCCTCTCAGCTACTTTATAATTTGTAACCCTTACAGCTACCATACAATTTGTGTAACCATTTCAGTTACACTTGGATTAACCATATGACCGAACTCCATCATAAACATACCCAATGCATTGGATGAAGATATAGGTCCCACCCTTCATCATTAAAATTTCCCAATAACTAGAACATAATCATTCAAAATTAATAATTTCATAAAATCATTTCATTTGAATTTTGTAAAACATAATTTAAAAATTGATTTTAAAAGAAAAGCCCCTTAAAAATATCATATAATGAATTGAAACTTAATAGAGTGGAAAGAATAGGTATATAAACTATAAAAATATATATTCAACATAATATAAAAAAATCTCCCCAAAAAATCAATTTTAATGCCACGTGAACAATGAAGTAGAATGTTAACCCAAAGAATGGATATCGGGTTTAGAATTCCCTTACCTCGGTTTTGTCTTACTTAAAACATCCTTAAACCTAATTTATAATGGATAAAAAAGTGTTATTAATATCTTACAGAAAACTATTAATCTTTATAGTATCTTATATCATCATTTCATTTCATCACCTTACACATTAATTATTAATATTTTGTTCCTTGCATTGTTTTAGGTGCCTTCTTTACCAGGTTTCCATGATCGGTCTGTGATGGTTATTCTTGTCGATTGGAAGTAAATAATCAAAATCATAATATATATGTATTTAAGAACATATAGAACAATAAATTATACAATTTATCATTTTTAATTCTGTAATGGTGACGATTCATGAGTTAAAACATTATTGATATTTGTTTAGGTTATTCTGGAGAGTCTTTGATCGTAAAGAACTCATTTTGTTTTATAAATTAATAACATGTGTGAAAAATGATTCCAAACCCTTATATAAGATATAATAAATGAATTATAATATGGTTCAATGATAAAAATGGATTTGTGACCATTCTTGAATAATGTAAATGAAATTGAATCCACATCGTCCACAATGTCAGTAAATCGATAAATCACAGACGGTGTTTCAATCAATATAATAATTGGGAGAGAAGAATAATTATAATGGTGATTGTTCCAAAAACGTGATGAAATACAGAATTTTTACGATACTATATCATTAATTATTCTTGGATAAGGGGAGTTGTGGAAAGAAAAGTTGAGAAATCCCTTTTAAGAATTTAGCACCCTAACAACATCGCTTAAAATTTAATAAAATATTTTGATTAGAGAAAATGGGTATCTCATAATTATTACATAATTTGAGAGGTAATGGTGATATGGAATGAAATATCATAACATAATCTAATTTAAATTAAAAAGAATAACATAAAATGAATGAAATGGAAGAAAACAAAAGAGGATGTTTTCCTCTTGATCTCTTCTCCTTGAGACACCTTTTAAGGCCTTTGGTATTGGCCTTTTGGTGAGACCAGTAGCTCTAAGACATGAGGAAGATCCTTGGGAGGAGTATTGGGTAGATCATAGTTAAGGATCATTTCTTGAGAGGTGTGGTAGGAAGAGGGGAATGGGGGTGGAATTTATAGTGGAGGAGAGGAGGTATTTTACATTATTTTAAATATTATTATAATATTTTTTCAAGACTATGAATAGTTTTAATTAAAGTGACCCAAAATAGTAATAATGGAATTTTATTTCTAACTTTTTTGTCTCAAATCACTTATTATGTCATAAATAGTGTATTTAACCAATAATTTGAATATACAGTTTTTTACCGTATTTCACCATTCATAAAAAATTATAGAATTTCAGAAAATTCTCTAAAATTCACCCTAACTATTTATCTCTGCGTTGAATCCAAAAATGAACTCTATTTTTTGAAAATAATTTTCTATATATTATTATTTTAATATTTAAATAAAATCAAAATTTATTCAAAAATTACAATTTTTAAACTATAACTTCCTTTATATCACACTGAAAAATTAACCAATATGTTATTATCTTAAATCCTTAAGAAAATAAACTAATACTAAAATTTACTATTCGTTAGGGTCATATTTATATTTATATTACTATTCATAACGGTATGTTACTATTAATAAAAAATCAATTTGGTTCTATCATACTCAAAATTACATACTGAGCATAATTGTAGATGACTATTTTTTTGAAATTCAAAACATAGAAGTGGAAAAATTATGATTACAGTTTAGTTATCAATATCTACATAAAACAAAGATTCATGCATTTCAATTTATTTTTAATGCATTTGGTTGTCACATTATCCCCACCATCTGGAAATTACATCCTCGCAATTTTATTTACTTTGTAAATATGTGATTGTACCTTTCCCTCATAGAATTTTCAGGCTCCCATGTCGCTTCTTCTTCCATGTGGTTTCTCCACAAAACCTTTAACTAGTGGATTACCTTATTCCGCAATAAATGTTCCCTTCAATCAATAATTTGAACTTGTTTCTATTCATAAGAAAGTTTCTATTGTAGTTGATCTACTTCTAGGCTCAAGACATGATTTAAATCTGGAAAATACTTTTTCAACATCGAAACATAAAAAATATTGTGTACTTGAGACAAACTCAGAGGCAAAGCTACTTAGTATGAAACTAGTCCATCTTTCTCAAAGATTTTAAAAGGACCGATTAACCACAGACATAGCTTTCATTTCATACAAAAATGCATCAGAATTTTACAAGGATTGATTTTATGGAAATCATGGTCACCTACCTCGAAAGAGGGGTCTTTCCATATGTTATCTGCATAATGTTTCTGCCTACTATGAGTTGTCCTCATGTGCTACTAGATCATCTTCACCTTCTCAGCCACTTCCTCTACTAAATCTAGTCACATCAACTACATTTCTCAGAATTCATCCCAAAAGGATGGAGTTCTACACCACTTCCCATAAAATGCCTCAAAAAGTGCCATATGTATACTATAATAAAAAATCTTATTTTAAGATTACTAAACTAAATAAAGATATTGATCCTAACTTACTTGGTAGTCCATAGAAAAATTTCGAAGCATATCCTCTAAAGTCTGAATCGTTCATTCCAACTTCCCATCTGATTGAGGATGAAAAGCTGTAATGAAATTTAATTATGTTCTCAACAACTTCCAAAGTACCTTTAAAAATTTAGAAGTGAACCTAGGATCCCAGTCAGATACAGTGGAAAAAGGAACTCAATGTAGCATGACTCTCTCTTTGAGGTATATTCAAGAAATATGATCGAAATATATTGTATCTCTAATAGAAAGAGAATGTTCATATTTTTTCAGTTGATCAACAAAAACCCAAATATATTTGTTACATCAATATGTCTTATGTAGTCTCACTACAAAGTCTATGGATATATTCTAAAATTTCCAATCTGGAACTAGAAAATGCTGAAGCATCCCCTTTTTTAACTTCCACTATGCTTTAACCTATTGACTTGTCAATCATTTCATGGTAAAATCCACAATATCTTTTTTCATTCCATCCCACCAATAATACTCCTGAATGTCTCTGTATGTATTAGTACTACCAGGATGAATTGAAAATGGATAACTATGAGCTTCACACAACAAATAATTCTTCAAATGAGAATAAAAAGAAACACACAACCTTTTTTCAAATCATAAAACATAATCTTTATTATGGTTAAATTATAGAAACTTACCCATTTTAACCAATTCATCCTTTTTTCTATAGCTCATGGTCTTCCTTCTGTGATTGATTAATTCTATCCGACAATAATGATTGTACTAAAAACTGAAACAAAACAAAGGTATTTCTATCACCAACAACTTCTAAAACAATATTCATCAAATCATTAATCAAGGAATCATGTTCCAAACATAACATAGTTAATGTTGCATAATGTTTTTGACTCAAGGCATCCGCCACATTGTTTGTTTTTACCGGATGGTAATTGATCATGAAATCATAATCCTTTATCAATTCAAGACATCTTATCTTCCTCATGATTAATTCCTTCGGAGTGAATATATACTTCAGACATTTATGGTTAGTATATATTTTACTTTTGGCTCCGTATAAATTATGCCTCCAATTTTTCAAATAAAAAACCATAGATTCCAATTCCAAATCATTTGTGGGATAATTTAACTCATGAAGTTTTAGTTTTCTAGAAGCATAAGAAATTACCTGACCATTATGCATCAAAACACATCAAAGTACCTTCAAATAAGCATCACTATAGAAGAAAAACACGCCATTTTGGGAATTTATGGCCGAAACTGGAGCATTAACCAATCTCTCCTTTAGTTCTTGAAAACCAACATCACATTATTCTATCCAAAAAAATTAACCCATTTTCACATTAACGTGGTTAGAGGGATAGATAACCATGAAATTTTTTTAACAATACTTATGTAGTATCCTTCTAATCCAATAAAAATACGAATCTATGTAACATTTGTGGGTATTTTCTAATCATCAGCCACTTTTATTTTAGTTGGATCAATTGTTACTCCATTCTTGTTTACAATCTGCTCAAGATAAGAAATATATTGTAACTGAAAACCTCACTTGATGAATTATTCATACAATTTCTTTTCCTTTAAGGTTTTTAAGATAAACTTAATATTTTTTCACGCTCTTATTTACTCTTAGGAAATACCATAATTTCATCAATAAACACAACCAAAAACATATCCATAAACTCATGAAATATTCTATTCATAATATTCATGAATACATCAAGTGAATTAGTTAACCCAAACAACATGACAACAAATTATTAGTGCCCATATCTAGTATGAAAAGTTGTTTTAAAGATGTCATCCTCTTTCACCTTCAGTTGATGGTATATGGATCTCATGTCAATATTGGAAATGTACTGAGCTCCCTAAAGCAGATCAAACAAGTCATCGATATAAAGCAAACGATCCTTTTTTTAATTTTGTTGTTTTTCATAGTTATATAATCAACACAAATTCTCATGGAACTATCTTTATTTTTAACAAATAAAACAAGTGCACCCCATGGTGATGTTCTAGGATGAATGTAGCCTTTATCAAGAAAATCTTGCGACTGATTTTTCAATTCAAGATGTTCTATTTGAGCCATACGATACGGGAATTTTGAAATTATCTTATCATTAGGAACTATATCAATTTTTAATTCAACTTCCTGATCAGGTATGACACTAAGTAACTCATGAGGAAAAAATCATGTTATTCATTTACCATTGGTATATCATTAATCTGAATAGTTCACTTATTTTCAACAATATGGGCAAGATAACATTCATTTCAATCATTCAACAATTTCTCAACTTCCTGATATGTTATCAATTGTATGGGTTTGTTCTTATATAAAAACTGAAACTCTTTTTGAAAAAAAACATCTTTAGATCTATATTCAATCTTAGTATGAGAAACATAAGGTCAGTCCATTCCCAAAATAACATAATACATGACTGAGGAATGAAACAACAAGTTTTTTGGGTAAATTATTTCCACATACCATAATAGAAATATTCTTATAATTATTTATTCCTATAATATTTTTCCTTGGGGTTTTAACAAAAAGTTCTGGTCTCATTTTTTGAGGTGATATTTCCAATTACCCAAAACATTTCTCAGAAATGAAGGAATGTGTAGACCACTTATCAAAATAAACTGTAGAAAAATCTGAGTAAACAAACAAGATTCCTTATAAAGATCATTGGATGGATCGTCATCTACTAACGTAGTTGCATATGTTCTCACTACACCTTTATTATTATAGTCTGGATTATTTTCATCATTTGGATCCCTCATAGGGCATGCATTTGTATAATGACCCATCTCACCACATTTAACACACTTAATTGTTTTCATGTCAGGGTTAGTCTTAGGATCATTTTCATTACAATCTCAGGCCATATGTCCAAAATTACCACATCAAAAACACTTCTAGTTATGGTAAGGCCTTCTCTAGGGATCTTTTTCCCACACGTTGCAAAAACTAGAAATGATACTTTCTTACCATCATATGTTTTTAGTTTATTCTTACCCTTCGCTTTCCATCTGAACCTCTTCTTATCCTTTTTTCCAAAATGTATGTGATCATTAGAAAACTCTATCTCTACCCTCTCACCACATCAGTCAAGTTTCTCATAACTTTTGAATTCACAGGAGGCCAACTCCATTTGAAACCTTGGCTTCGGTCCTGAGTAAAAGATGTTGATTTTTCTATCATGATCAAGAATAAAATTTGGATCATACCTCGCTAGTCAGGTTAAGTTCTCTTTATACACAGCCACTGAATCATTATCCTTTTTCTTCAATTCAAGTAATTTATTCTCCATCCTATGTCGCACCACCTTAGGAAATTATTTTTGAAGGAAATAATTTTAAATTCATCCTACTCTAAGACATCAACATCCTCTTTATCCCTAATATTCCTTATCATTGACCATCAATGATTAGATTCACCTTCAAAATGATAAATGTAAATACTTACCTATTAATTATCTAAAAATCCCGTATGATTGAATATATTTTCAAGGGATTTATTCCATCCTTCATCCTCTACTGGGTCAGAGGATCCATTAAAATAAAGAGGGTGTTGTCTCATAAAATGTTACACTATTTTCATGTTATGTTGTGGAACCTTTGGATGTTCTCTTTCATGGATTCCACCACAATTTATTTCCTATATTGTCTAATCCATTATTGCCACAAAATTCTTGGATCCAATCCCTACCATTCTAGGTTTCCGATTTTGATGGATGTTGTTCTTTTAGTGCCTCTCCTCTTTAGATTCCCAATTTCTTCTATAGATAACCATTCTAAACAAACAAATCATAGTCAAATAAACATGGTAATATTTAAATTCTATAACATATCAAAATAACCATAAAGTAAAAATTATTTATGGTATACTATTAGCATCACGATAACACCAAAATTTATCTAAACCATCCTCTCATGCCATCAATAAGGACCCAACATTATTAACATATATAATCGTGAATTTAGTTAATTAATAACTTAATTTTATATTGAGTTTATTTACAAGTTTAGAGATTTAGAAAATTAGGATGTAATACATTCCTAAAATTACACATTAGTACATTGTGGGTACCATAAAATTAGTATTCATTTCTTCCAAAATATAAAAATTTTCAAATAAAACATGATTGGATTAAAAAAATATTAAATAAATTAACATTCCTTATTTATTTGTCTTAGTCATCCTTATAACCTATGAAAATAATTTAAAAACATGGTATGGGAATGAAGATCTCGGTAAGGGATATAAAAATAAGGAAAGAACACATTAGTCCATGAATACCTGTAATATATGAAATTGTTTTCAAAAGACATACTTGTCACCCATATATACTTACTTTGTGAAATAAGAAATTTCAAAAAGTTTACTTAAAAACATAATAACATAAATAGAACCATAAATTTATTTTTGGGCATTAAATATATAATACTGTAACCCTATTGGTTACCTATTAATCATTAACCCTCGCGGCTACCGTACAATTTGTGTAACCATCGTAGTTACACTTGGATTAACCATACGACTGACCTCCAAATTACACATACCCATTGAATTGGTGGGAGATATAGTTCCAAAGATTTAATATAAACAATTACCAAAACCATAACATAATCATACACCATCAATAATTTCATAAAAACATTTCTTTTGAATTTTGTAAAACATAATTTTAAAATAGGATTTTAACAGAAAATCCCCTTACAAATATCATATAATGAATTGAAACTTAATATAGTGGATGTAATAGTTATATATAATATAAATAAGGAAAATTAAACATAATTTAAACAATTTTCATCAAATAAATAATTTTAATACCACATGAACAGTGAAGTAAAAGGTTAAACCAAAGAATGGAAATCAGGTTAAAAATTCACTTACCTAGGGTTTGTTTTACTTAAAACTTGTTTAATCCTCTTGTAAAAATGTTAAATAATGTTATTAATATCTTAATGAAACATATTAGTCAGTATAATATCTTATATGATCATTTAATTACATTATTTCACTCTTTGATTATTATTATTTTGTTTTTTGCATTGTTTTGGGTGCATTCTTTACATGATTTCCATGATCAGTTCACAATGGTTATTCATGTCGATTGGAAGTGAAAATACAGAATTGAAATGGAGTGGTACTTAAATACTTTAAAAACCATAAAATATACCATTTTTCATTTTGAATTCTGTTATGAAGACTATTCATGGGTTAAAACATTATTGATATTTGTTTCGGTTATTTTGGTGATTCTTCAATCATAAAAAATTCATTTTGTTTTATAAATTAATAAAATGTCTAAAAAATGATTCCAAAACCATATATAAGATATAATAAATAAATTATAATCTATTTAAAAAATAAAATTGGTTTTATAAATAGTCTTGAATAATTTAAATGGAATTGAAATCACATCGTCCACAATGTTGGTAAATCGATACATCACAGACGATGTTTTAATTTCATGAATAAGTGGGAGATGAGAGGAAGTATAATGGTGAGTGTTAAAAAACACAATGAAATCCAAAATAAGTAAGATACTATATCATTCATGCATCTTGGATAAGGTAACGTGATGAAATAAAAATTAAAGAAATGACACTTGAAATAAATAAAAATTTTAGACATCCCTTATGAAAATTTGGCAGCCTAACGGCGTCGCTTAAAATTCCATAAATTATTTTGATTTGAGAAAAGGGGTATCTCATAATTATTAAATAATATGGTAAGTAAAGGGGATACAGAATGACATATCCTAACATAATCTAACGGAAATTACAAATAATAACATAAAATGAAAGAAAAGATAGAAACCAAAAGAGGATGTTTACCTTTTGATCTCTTCTCCTTGAGATCCTTCATAAGGCCTCTGGTGTGGCCTTTTGGAGAGACCAACAGCTCTAGGATGTAGAGAAGAGCCTTGGTAAGAGTATTGGTCAGCACATAGGTAAGGTTCAAGGATTGAGAGGTGTGGGAGGAATAGGGAAATGAGGGTGGTACTTATAGTGTTTGAGAGGATGTATTTTACATTATTTTAATCATTATTACAAAATTTTTCCTCATGACTATGAATTGTCTTAATTTATGTCACCAAAAATAGTAATAATGGCATATGATTTCGAACCAGGTGGTCTTTAATCACTTATTATGTGATAAATAGTGTATTTAACAAAAAATTGAATATACAGTATTTTACCATATTTCACTATTCATCAAAAATTCTAGAATTTTAAAAAATTCCCAAAAAATCACCCTAACCATTTCAAAAAATTTAGAATTCAAAAATGAAATCCATTTTTTTAAAAATAATTTTCTAAATATTATTAATTTAATTTTAAAAAAATTCATAATTTATTCCAAAATAAATATTTTAAAACTACAACAGCTTTTATATCACGGTGAAAAATTAACCAAGATGTCATTATCTTAAAGCCTTAGAAAAATAAAATAATAATACAATTTACAATTAATTATGGTCATATTACTATTCGTATTACTATTCAAAAGGGTATGTTACTTTTCACTAAAAATCAAGTTGGTTCCATCAGACTCTAAATAACTTACAAAACACAATTTTTGATGACCATTTCTTGAAATTCAAAACATAGAAGTGGAAAAATTATGCTTAAAGTCTAGTTATAAATATCTAATTAAAACAACATTTCATGCATTTCAAATTATTTTTAAAACCATTATGTGTTACAAATATGATTATTATAACATATCCATTAAATTTAATGGTATGAATATTATTAATTATATTATGAAATATATACCAAGAAACTAATAAATAAACATTCATTAATTAATTATAGAAAAATACATACTCAATTCATAGTAAATGTTATTTTATTCTTCAGTAATTCATTTTCTTACAAAAAAATATTGTTTCTTTTTCTAAGAGATTATTGTAATTAATTTCATAAACTTATAAAAAATATATTTTATAAAAATAATATAATTTTTTAAATAATAATATCAGCATTATATTGGGGTAAATTTTCATATTTTTTTGAAAATATTGATTTTTCAGTGAATTGTAAAAAATACTAATTTTTATTGAAAACTATAATTTTTGATAAATAATTTAAAAAGATCAATTTAGTTTTAAAATTATTTAAAATTATAAATTTTTTTATTGTATTATTAATAATGTAATTATATTCATTGGAACTAAATTTATGAATGATTTTGGTATAAGAACTTTTTTATATGAAAAAAATAGTTCTTTTGCCCCAAATGTATTAGTATATTAATAAATTAAATTAACCAATATTTTTTAATGGTTTTAATGAAATTTATATATTTTATATTTTATATTTTATATTTTCATTCGTTTAATAATTTATTATTCATTGTATTAAAATAAACTATGTTTTGTGATTAAAATATATATTTTTTTTCTAAAAAGTGAGTTTCATCATGTTTTGCATGCATATTTCTGAAATTAATTTATATGACATAAAGGTAAGAATTTTAAAAAAATTATTCCATATTTTGAATGAGGGAGTTCAGATTTTGAATATATGAACATTTATTAATTGTAAATGTGGATAGTAATTCTGGTAAAATTTATGACCTCTATAAATGGTAAAATAGGATAATCGAGGCTAAATATAATTGATAATGTCATAATAATTAATATTAATTATTATTTTTTGATGTTAATTTTATCCTTATAAATTTAGTTTTCAATTTTGTATTTATTTAAAGGTCATTAGTACAAGAAAATGATGTTTATAATATTTAAAACAATGAAAGTTGAAAAATGTCACTCTCATTTTTTGAGTATATCTTATGTGTTCATAGAGGAATAAAATCAAGTTATTAATGAATATATGTGGGTATATTGATCTTAAGTTTATTATATTCATGATTAAATTTTATATATAATTTATTTGAAGTTATATAGTTACTTTAAATGATTATACAGTGTTATCATAGTATTTCTTCAATTAGTGTAGAAACAATATAATTCATTTAAAAATATGTAATTTTATATAATATTAAGTAATTAAATATTTATAAGTATTTTATTGTATATGATGACACATTAGTGTTTTCTTTGTGTAAAATAATTGATTTACAACTACAACTTTATTTATTTTAAGTCAAATGAAATAAATATTGTTAAAACAGATAATAATGATATATTATGAAATAATATGTTATTAAATTATTAAAAAATAGATAAAAACTAAATAGGAAAAGGTGGCATGATATAGTCTATTATATCATATATTTTTTATTTTTGATCCAATATTTACCTTATAGGTGAAATTATAACCCTTCACAAGTGAAAAAGTCATTACCCAAGTTAAATGAAAAATGGGTTAACTATTGGGTCAATCCAAAAGAAAAGGTTTAAAATGCAACGTGAATGTAATAAAATTATATTTTTTATGATGGTATTTCAAGTTTATATGATAATAAGGTATAATCAATGGCCATTTTAAATTATTTAGTATGATAAATAATTTTTTATATTTTAATATTTTATGAATTTCTAATTGTGTCATAACCCCCATATATAAAAGGACACAACTTTTTTTAACATTATTAAGCCTTATTGAGCCTTATAGTTTGACCAAACCCTACCATTTTATCTTTAAAAAATCCCAATACATATACTAGTTGTTATTTTCCTCCCAAAAGTCCATCCCTATGGTCCATATATATATATATATCCAAATGGGTTCATCTAAATAAGAGGTAATCACATTAACCCATCAATTTTTTACATCAACTTTTACCTCCTATAATTCTACATTATTTATAATAAAATGATAAAATATGTATAAAATATATACTTTTATTTTATCATGAATATGAAACATCAATTACCCACCCTCTTACCCATTAAATGGGATGTGAATATATCACTTCTGTGTACGTAAAATTTACAGTTTCCAAGTGGCGATACAATTCATTTTTCATCATAATATTTTATAGAAAGTAGTAATTATGGATTTAATATTTAAATATTATATTTGTGAAATAATTATAATTCTTTAATAATTATTTCATACGTTCCTTATTGACTTCCAAACCATTTGGAAATGATAATGTCAATAATGCATATACATATGGAATATTACCTCTACGAAATAATGTGATTCGTTCATTACATTGTATTTTACCTCAATTTTAATTTGAAGGATTTAATAAATTTATATGATTTATATGAGATGATAATTATTATGTAATGGTGTGTAATTTTCTACCTTTATTTTGTTTCATCCATGGAAATTTCAAAGCAGTATTCATGCATATATATAACTTACCATCTCCAAGAATGATGTAATTCATTTTTTCTCTAGACCATTTATAGATTAAAATAAATTAATAAAAAATTAAATATTTATGATATATATATATATAATTAATAACTGTATGGAGATGATTTATCCTTGATAAAATTAAAAAATATAAAACTAGTGAAATTAAACAAATATGAAAAATGAAGTATTTATCACCCGAAACAATGATTTTAACAAATAATTCTTAATAATATTATGATAAAATTTTATAAATAATACATATGTTATGAAATATATTTATATAGTAATTTAATATATTTATAATAAATATAAATTTATTATACATAAGTTTTTTTCACAAACATAGGATATAGAATGTGAGGTAAATATTTATCTTATAATCTCATAATTTTTCAGGATTGTTTGTGTTTAAGTATCCCTTGGGGAGAATGTTTTATATTTATATTATAAAAAAATATAGTTTCTTCTCCTATGGTAATTCATGAACTTTAAATGTAATAGTAACACTTTCAACTATATAGTTTTTAAAATTATTTGAAATTGGTTTCAATAAAAACACACTTCTTTTCATTCTAATGTTGTAAATCATTTATTTACTATTCCTATGTTTTTTAAAACTATTTTTAGGAATATTTTCATAATATTATATTATTTATCAAAATAAGTTTCTTACCATGTGTTAATTTTTTTAAAAAAATTAAATATTAATCCTTTTTTCATTTTTTTAAATGAGGTTCTTTGGGTCTATTTTACAAAAGTGTGAAAGGGATGTTTGTTAACAAATCTTGAATGAATAAAACATCCCTCTATCATGTCCATTAATTGATTTCGAGAAACCAAAATATTTTTAAAATTTCATGTTCAATTTAAATTTTTCCCCTATTATTTGGAATTTTTTGTAGAATTTTAAAAAATGGTTTGTGTAAGAAAAAGTTTATTTTATTCAAGAAATTTTATTTTTAACATTTAAATGTATTTTCATCCATCCCTAAATCCATTATTAAATATTATTCACTAATAATGAAACATTATTATGATACCATACACATTATTTCCATGGATGTTTTAAGATTACATTGTCTAAGGATTTACTATTTCTAAACCAATCTCCATATTAATATGGATTTTTAAAAATTATTTTTCTTATTAGGGATATTATTAACATTACTCTCGTAGTTTTTTAAATAAAAATGTTTATTTTTATAAATTTTCACTATATTCATATAGGGAATTAATTATACTCATTAAGTGATGGGAGGAGACCAAAATTACATAGCTTCTCGATGCATATGTATATCTCTTAAGATAAATTAGACTGAGGTTTGTTCGATGCCTCTCTCATTTATATATGATATCATAGTATGAGGTCATGAATATATATTTAATATTTCATGGAAATATTCCCTGAAATTATGTTTCAGATATTTGGAATTATTAATCTCACCATTATTAAATCATTTTTTGATTTTTGTGTTATTATTTTTAAAATAATTTTTATACATGGATTTTTTAGTTCACCTGATTATACCTTTGAAGTTATTTTATTATCATGTATTTCCTTTAATATTAATATATTATTGTTTATATTTTTCTATGATTATATCCTTACTTAGCATCAAAGATCTGTTATTTCTTTTGTCTCCTATCCCCAAGATAACAGGATGTGTTTTATGATTGATATTCAAGCTATTATATAATGAAAAATGGGGTTATTAAATAAAATACTATGTTAATTTTTATGTTATGAAATTTTATGAGATATTTAAGTATGTTTCTATTTTATCATACCAAATATGTTATTTATCTTGGTGGTATATTACTTCATTTATATATTTACAATGTAATATATTATCCTATACATCTAGGATTGTAGGATAACGTCTTTAAATTGTTGACCCATGTTTGTTACCTTCTTTAGAGTCGAATGGTTTATTATTTATTTGGGGAATGATTTGATTATAGTGTTTTGTTATATAAATAATTGATGTGTTTCCCAAAATATAAAATAATTTTGATAATATGTATTACGTAATTATATTATTATATATCTATGTTGTGTAAGCTTATTTGGTTTAGTGATATTTTAAATATCAAGGGATGGAGATCCCATTTAATCTTAATTGTTTTCTAGGGTTTATTTTCGAAGAACTATAATATATATCAACACCAAAATAGAAAGTATAAAATTTAAATGATTTTTGATTTTTTTTATACTTTATAATTATTAACAAGTACATTTTATTTCCAATATATAATGTTACTTAGATTTGATTAAATTTTAATATTCATTCTATGATTTATGAAATTAGATGATATTTTTTATATGATCTAGCATGATATTTACTAATTTTAATAAATTAATGTATTTTTTATCTTTTTGATATTCATGTGCTTTCCAATTATTGAATGGGGAATTTTTTTTCATTCTATAACACTTATGACTTATGTATGAATGAACCAAAGGATATTTTTAATAGTTACCATTTTTATATGTTATTATTAATCTAGTAAGATTAATTCATATTTGTTGACATAATATCTTTTTCTATTAGATAAATATTTCATAGAAATGTCCTAGATGAACATGTATTTTTTAAATATATCCTTGTATATAAGGATAACATGTTGGAATGAGTAACGACACTTCAGATGGTTATATATATACAAATTAACTATCACATTGAATGATTATGTTACATCAAATAATAAGGGGGATCCAAGAAATGTTTTATTTGTGTCTGTGTGATTGCGTTCCTGGATTTCCATCTATAGTGGGTATAATAATTTTATCTTTATGTGAATGACACATTTTCCATGGGGAAATGGAATCCTATTGATGAAATGTGTCCAATGTAATATTGTTTCCATTATTATAAATGTTTCACAATTCAAGATTCTATGAATGTCTCTAAGAAATTATAAATGAATTCCCCTAAATATATATTTTCATGATGAGGAAACAATATTAAATAATTTTTTTTATTATTATTTTTAGTTTAATACTTTATATTATTGGTGGTATTCAATATATTTGTTTCTAAAATTATGGTAATATTTCATACTAACTCTTATTATACATTCACTTTCATTTGTAATTGATTATATTTAGTATACCATTAGTGGTGGTCATATTGGATATGTACTCAAACAATGAATTTAAATATTGATGGGCATGAAAACTCTATATATTTCATTCACGGTTAGATAAAATCATTTTATTAGTGTTTTCTTTACCTTAAAATAATGTTTTATGTACTCTATAAGGATTTAAGGAAGGTTTTTATTTGATTCTATTGTCATTTTATTAGTGTTTCCTGTACCTTAAATTAATTTTTTATTTCTTTTGTAATTTTACCATCATAATGGGTGAATAAATTACTCATATACGATAATAAAATTTCCCCATTGAATTATATTATTACTTTGTAGTTAGGTTATACCATAATATTCCTTCAATTTTAATTCCACGAACTACATTTATTTAGTGTGTATATGATTAATGTTATATATATCATTTATATTTATTACATGACACTGAGGATATTGTCTAAAAATATATATTATTAGTTATACAAAAAAAAATTGAATCCATTATATGTTAGGGTGAATCACCAAAGGTGTGTAATAAAACACCATAAGCTAGATTAGACGGTATTGATTGGGAACATTACAGCTTTCTAAAAATCTTATTCAATATACTAGTGAAGTACAAATTTCCTACCAATGTCTCCATTATTATATTGAAAATATATTGGTTTCATGTGATTCTATAAATTTTTTAAATTAATTTGATAAGCTAATTGTATAGTATTTATTTGGATATTTATACATGTTTGTATATTCTTTCTGGGTTATTTAACAAAAATAATTAGTCACATAAAATATTTTATATTATTATTAATTAAACATATTAATTTAATAAGGTATAACATTACATAATAAATCATAATAAGCATGAATGCATATAATTATTTCATGAGGTATTAGTGTATATTTGACATGTATCTTGAAATGGATAAAATAATAATGCCACTCAATATAATAAGTGTAGTATTTATTCCAAAGTGACCACATGTAAAGTCCTTATTTGTCAAAATTGGTATGTCATACCAATAATAATTGGTGATGGATTATATAATATAAATAATAATATAAATAAGTGATTATTATATGATTATGTGGACATATTTAGTTATAATATATGGGTTACACTTTTTTGGGTGAAAATAATCTCATTAAATGACAAGTTCAATTGAGTTAGAATAATATGATGAAATAGGTACAATTTTTTTACCTTACTATCCAAGAGTTATATGTGATACTTTATACAAGATTTACTATTTAAGGTTATAATTAAAATTTTAAATTCCATAAAACTTACTATATAGGGAAATATAAATAAAATATAAATTATTTATAAAAATATAGCCATTGTTTAAATCAGAGTACTCTCAATAAATTTACTTAATAAATATATACATAACATGATATTAACACCAAAATTATGTTGTATTATTGATTATGGAATTTACCATGAGGATATAACCAAAAACTAAATCACATTAATTATTTATTTTAATTACTTAAAAAACACGTAATTTTCTCATATTATGGTAATTTAATATAATTTTACTTTACAAAATAAAATGGAAAAATTCATAAAACCAAGAAAGAAATTTTATTTTAATTTTACAGTTATTATTTTGTGGTTAAATGTTGAGGGATAGTTTTTTAAATGATGTATTTTATATTTTTAGTTGGAAAAATCTAGGACAACCATATATGTGAAATTAGATTCTTTTCCTTATATATTAGATTAATTGGAAATTTTTCTATGCTGCATAAGAAAATATTTCCATCCATAGGATAAAAAACATAAAAACTCAAATGCCCAATTTGATAAAAAATCTAATTAAAGATAACTTTATCAAATTCATTGGTGTGAATGACACCAAAATTTTCAATAAAATCGAATGATTATGCTACTCATGTATCATTAAATGGGAGATATTAAAGGGTATGGTTGAGTAAAATCAAATTATAAGAGACTAGTGTGAACACATAGAATAATAAACTAAAATAAAAATGTAAATAAAAGTTTAATTGGACATGCGTAATGCATTTCACATGAAAAAAATTGAAAACCTGGTTTTAGATAATATAAATTTAGATGGTTATTGTTTTTCAATGAAACATGCATTGAAAAAATATATGAATGGTTAATACCGTGTTCTTCCTGTATAGAAACTTTATTTTTAACCAATCATGATGAATAAATATTTTTTATCTTGAGTGATTGAATAATATTCATGAGTATAGTAGTAGTATCCTAAAACTATATACATATAATCACTATATTGAATACCATTTAATTTGAACATTGATCCCATAATGAAGAACACAAAAGGTAGATATATGGGAACATCCATTTATAAATTCAATTAAATTGGACAGAAGTCCCCATTTTGGGTATTCATTTCTAGGGGACAGTTTTCAATATGTTTAAATTTTTTTTTATTTTTAATAAAAACAATTTTTTTATCTTATTTGATTATCAAACTCCCTTATGATGGAGAAATAAATAAGGAATTCATATTAGGAGGAAATTTGGGTGTTTACTGTTTTATTTTTGTTTTTATGATATATTTTAATTTTATGGTAGGTAGTGTGGTGGACTTGACTTTGGTTGGTTGTTACCAACTTCTACATTTTAATCCCCATTGTATCCTTTTGTATTATAAAATTGAATTCCCCTAAAATCTCATTTTTCCAATAATATATATTGAGGATGTATAGGATGGAGGATAAAATGACCTAAGTTGTAGTGGGGTTTGGATTAGTTCCAAACTCTCTATTGAGGTGTGTTTTTAACTCCAAACTTTTCAGGATTTAAGATCATAGTGGATATGAAGTTCATTGAGGATTTTTTGACTGAAAAAAATAGATATTGGAGGACATTTAGTTAATGATTTATATTTATTTGATTTATTTTATTTATATGATTCATGTATTAATAATGGAATATCCTTTCCAAAACCATGGATAACCTTAGTTCTTATTGTCATTTATTTTGATATCTACTCTTTTTTTGTTTTCATTTTAATGTTAGAATTTCATATATTTTTATATTATTTTATAATATTATGAAACAATATCATAAATATGTGAATTTTAATAGTGAGTGTTGGTAAGGTTCTTTATGTCATAACCTTTTCCATACAATAGTTTATATTCAAGGTCTTCTATAAATTCTACATAAATTGAACCATGATAAACCCTTGATTAAATTAGTTTTTGATGCCAGAGATCCAATATTCCATTAATTCTTTTAAATATGTATATTTTTTTTAATTAAAAAAATAGTATAAAAAATATTTTATGAGAATAGGACTTTAGAATAAATAGTTATTATTAGAGATTTTATAAGTTTCATCAAACTAAAATATGTTTATTATCACAATAACTTGTTCCTATATGGTCATGAAGAAGAATATTTATGGAATATTCTAATGGAAATATATATATGAAAAGGCCTCGGAGAAATGATCCTTATAAAAGTCTCTCATGAGATAAGAACATAAATAAAATGTGTCACCTTTTTTCATTATAATATTATGAAACAACGTGTATAAGTGGGGATTAAAATAAAATAATAAGAATTATAGTTCATACCACTAGAACTATAAATTTTTATGAAGGAAAACAATATTTTGGAATATTAATAGGTGCAACCTCTTTTACTAGTGGATTCGAATTCGAGAAATTATATACAAGTTGAAACAAAATTAGGGGTATATAAATTTATATAATTTATTTCTCTATAACCAAATTGGAATGGATATTTGATGTAAATCCTCTTATATTGTAAATGATTGTTTATTTATGTTAATGGATGACTTGGGAGAAGAAGTAGAATATTATTTCAAATAAATAGTGGGAGAAGGATGGATGGAGGAGATATTTGCATTACTTATTGATGGAAATCTTGTTCTTACCATTATTTTAAATTATGTATAACCCATTACACATTACGAAGAAAATATTCAATAATTAAATTTAACCAAGATTAGTTTACTAGATTCCAAATGTCCTTACGAACTCAAGTTATAGATGTATCATACCTTCCTCAAACCCCATAATTTATTATCTCTTCACTACACAAGGGGTGAAAATACAGTTCACTGAATAAGTTTCCATAGAAATCTATTTAATTTGGATGAGAACTAAATGGTATAAAATATTGTGGATTTTAAAAGGTAAAGGAAGTTTACATTCTGGATTAAGATAACGAATGGAACTCCATATGTGTAGGTGTTATAGACCCAACACCACTAAAGGGATAACATATGATTTCTTTTAACATTATATTATTTTTAATATGTTTTTTAAAAAAATTATATTTTTTATTTTTTATTAAAATCTAGAATCAAAATATGTTGTTTTATTAGGATTAACTTAGTATTCTATTATGGTATATTCATGAAGTCGTGTTCCTACTTTATGCTAATTTTATTACCATGATAGTAAATCATGAAACACACTTGGGATTAAATATTTTTTTTAAATGGTAAATATATGGAATGTTATTAAAAACTGTTTTTAGGATTAAATATTTTTTTTTTGGTTTTCTATTTTATTAGTTAGTATTTGAGCATAAAATGAGTATCTAAATAATTTTTGACACATGATTCAAATCAGATATATTAAAGGATTATTTTTTTATAACAAGAGAATTTAAGTTTCATATTGAGTTTTTTAGTTGAGTTGTATGTAAGAATGAAAATGATAGAATTTTGAACACAATATTGGGTGAATTCCTTACTAGAAAAATGAAAATCTTTTGAGATATATATTACTGAAAAATATAATAATTCTATTAAATTATAGATGTTTTATAATTTGGAAATAAAAATGATATTAAGATATCATAGAAAAATACATATGTATAATAAATCATATCAATTATAATATTCATCATTATATGAGATTAAATTTCCCAACCGTGCTAGAATAGATTCATAATTAAAATTAACCGAAGGGGATCTTGACTCTTCAAAATGTCATAGTTGAAAATAAAATGTCTCTTAATAAATATTTTCATAAATTTTAAAATTTATATAAAAAATATATATGACATGTTACTAAATATAATGTGGTATTGAAGGGAAGGTGAATAAAAAACAAAATTAAATAATCGTATTATGATTTTTAGGATGTATTGAGAAATTATGAATATAAGAAGTAAAATGTGTATCTTGAGAGAGGTGAAATTTTTAATATGTTGAATTTTAGAATTACATTCCACTTGATATAGTTTATTTACCAATAAAATACCTAGTTTATTTATTTTTAGTAGTAATAAAATCTTTTTGAGACATGGGTATGGGATTAGGTTTGAATATTTGAATTTACCTTAGAAATAAAAGTTCATGTACATGGAATGATAAAGAATATAATTCATTAATTATTTGATGTAATATATTATCTACTAATTATTTATTCCCATTAATTCAAACTTGTAATTTAACTTCCTCATATCCTATAATTTAATATTATTTTAATAATTTATTTTACTATTAATATAATGAAATAATTTGGAACATATTTCAAAATTGTAAAAAAAATTAATTTTAATGAAATTATAACTTGTACTTGTTTAAGTAAATATGTATTGGGTTTTAAGTGGTGTATTTGATGTTTTTAGGTGGAAAAATATCGTAATGAAACTGATATATGAGTAATTATGTCTTACATATAGTGTATGTGATTTAGACATTATTTTTATTTCCTATATAAGAATAAAACATTTGACACACTAAATTATATGGAGGAAACCCATGGAAATGAATGAGAAAGAAAACACTATTAGGAATTAAATGGACCAAAATAGACATATGTAATATTCCACATATAAATATATAAATGTTAATGAAACCTAGTCATGTACGATTAAATTGGAAATTTAAATGGTCGTGTGTGTTTGGACTCAAATTTTGATAAAATAGGGGTAATGTTTTGATGATTAAAACAAAATTACAAAGGAAAATGTAAGGGTAATCTGACATCAAATAATTTTTTTGAGAGGAATAAAAATTATTTGAACATGATTTGTATAGGCAATATGACTATGGATTTCGATTTTGAGTGCACCCTATGTTGTTTACATTCATGAAATGGTATACCTTTTTGTTTCCAATATAATTAATTATTTTAAATCTAAAATAAATTATATAGATGAGAAAAAATGATTATATATAAATAATAGGGGTCATGGAGTGATGGATGAATATTATCAACAATGTACCTAAAAGTTCAAATCTATACATGTGAAATATCTATCTCAACTTCCTTTTACACATTGTATAATCTAGGATTGATGAAACATGGGGGATAGGAAGTAGGATACCAATGGGTATTTTGTATACAAGTAGAATGAAGTCTCAGTTATTATTAAACGCTTTTATCATATTATAACATATATTATGATTAATTATTCATATATTTTCATATTGATACTCCAATATATAACATTTTAGGTAAGTAGTATAAAATTAATGATTCCAATACAAATTATCTTCAATATAGTCTCATTAGATATTGAAATTTAATCAAATCATTTAGATTATTAAAAAATTATTATTCAGGGGTTAGTGATAACCCTCACATGAATCACTGAGATTTAGATACTAGAATATCCATAGTTAAATGACCTATTACATTATCACATTAAAATTAATTATTTAAATTTCTTCTAGAAGAGTTAGTCAAGTATTTACAAGTTTGATATTTTATACTTGTAATATAGTAACACTATAGAATTTCATCACTATTGAGAGTTGTGAATTATGATAATAAAAATTATACATTATGGGATAGAGAATATAAAGAATCAAGTAATGTTATATAAATCTATAATTCCTAAAATTTCTTTATATTTTCATTGAGTCCAAAAGAAAATATCTCCCTTTTTATTTTTCATTCTATATAAATGAAAAGTAATTTACATTATATTTGGAACATTATAATTTGTTGGAAGAGTCCATTATAATTAGTGGTAGGATATTTTTATCAAAGAATATAATTTTTTGGAAAATATAATTCAACATTTTTTTTTCATAAATAATTTTATCCATTATCTTATAGGCTAAAATATTGGCCACATTTTGTGGTGTTAACTATTTATGAGGTGTTGTTATTGATCATTTTTTGATGAAATGGATGGAATTATTATCTTACAAGGATTCATTACTTGTTATATGAATATAAATATTGGATTTAATATCCTTACTCATTGATATTTCCATTATATTCTCCATAAGAATGGAAAAATCCTTAAAACATCAGGATTTCTTCCCGGATGTAATGAGATATTCCCCTAAGACAAGTGCATTTTTCATTAATTTTATCCATTATAATAAATAATATTTTTTATATGTAGACACATATTCACACTCTTATGAGACCTCAAATGAAATATCTCTTCCTTCAACATTCTCAAGGGATCCATATGCATGAATTCTCCCACTTTGTGACTCCCATTCTTATCTATAATATAGGAGTCTTTCACATAATGTATTATTAAACCCCTTTAACCTATAATTTTCCACCCATATTTCACTTCAATTAATATATAATAATCACTAAATTTCATTTAATGATTAAAACGGTTCTCTAGAGGATTAATAAACCATTGAAGTATCACATTTGGTTGTAGGAGTGGTCAAACTATTTATCGAACTAGAAAGACCAACATTATCATATGAGTAACACAACTAAATTTTAACAATAATGCCCTTACATTAAATAATTGCATCAAATAAAGGATATTCTCAATGTTTGAAGAAATTTTTGTTGTTATAGGGGAATGTAAAGTGTGACGCCTCTATTCGGTCATTAGAATATGAGGGTCATAAAAAATCCATTAGTACTAGTGAAATAACAATATAAAATAATCCTACATGTTTGTGGAAATATGTGTCCCCATATATGATAGAGGATCCTTTTCCAACATCATCGGACCTACGATCCTCTCATAATTGCCTTCTTAAAAGGACTCCTCTTCCATATCAAAGGATATGTTACCATAACTATTTTTTCAAAGAAATTTATGGGGTAACTAATACTCATCATTGTAGTCCATGTTCAGGTTGGGTGGATAATTGTTCCCCAATTAGTTGAAACCCATATATTAGTCATCCAAGGAATCGATGACTTATAGATTTTTGTATCAAAACACACTATAACATCCAAGGATTTTATGATATTTTTACACAAAAAGTAATTTAAATTGTTTGATATATTTAGTTACAAAAAAAATAGTTTACCTCTTATTATATTAAACACCATGATTATATTATGTTTAATGTTTCATTGAGTTTCTTCTATAACTTTGTTTACAAGAATGTTTGAGTGTTACATAGCAGAAATATACCATTAATATTATTATTTCACATGATAGTCATCACATAGTCATTGAAATGGTTTAAATAAATAGGATTAACTTAATTTTTGAAATATGGTTTAAAAATGTATATATAATGAATTCCTTGGTTCCTAAATAAATTTAAATTAAAATAAAAACCAATTGAATATAAATAATTTTTTTTCACAAAAAAAATTATTTTAATACCACAAATTTATATTATTAAAATAAAATAAATTAATCATAATTATTGAGATATCATAATAAAATATATATAAAAATTAAATATATATCCATTTTTTTATAATAATTCAATATTTATTATATACATAATATAAGAACAAATCCAATTTCTGTAGAAACAGTTTTACTTTTTTAAAAACGAAGTGTTGATGACTTTTAATGGAAAAAATTGTCTTAAAACTAATATTTGAGACGTTAATTAATTAGGTGTGAATGAATAAAATTAATATTATGAAATGATAATGTTCAAATTATCTTAGGATGGTTTAATGGTATTTTTTTGAGAGGTTTCATTTTTTGAAGAATAATGAAAAAACTGAATTTGAATTGAAAACTCACTTTTATTTTAAATAATTTATATGGTTAAATCATATTTTAAAATAGTTATAAAAAAATCTATTATACATTTATTAATTCAATATAGGTTATTTGATTAAATTTTATATTTAATTGGTATATAAACCATTGTAATCATTTAAACATTTTCATCTTAAAAACACGCTTTCTGGTTTTGTCTCTAAGATTTATTTTATATTAATTTCTTCCAATTTTTTATTTGAATTTATAATAATGTATTCCATATTTTTCATTAGAAAACTGTATATTTTTTACTAAGTTAAATAGAGTATTCGTTCGTAATTATTATTGAATAGAGTTAAAATTAGTTACATTTATTTAGAAAAAACAAGTTTATCAAGGGCTGAAATTAAACCATTGGGGGAAAATGTCCTACACACTTATAAAATAGGAATTTAATGGACATATTTCAACCATTTCAGATCTAGGATAGAATTTTATTTATTATTGAGTCCTCATGTTATGTTAAAATTTGTGATCACTTAAATTCTATTCAAAAATACCATGTTTTTCCACTAACCCACTTATAAATGGCCACCACTATCCCTGTATCTTTGCACAATAAAAACTATCAGTATCTGAAAAAATATACCCAAATAAATCCCAAAATTATCTCCCCTAATCCATGAATCATCACATTGGACGTAATTACAACATAGAATTATCATTTATGTAACCAAAAATAAGTTACCTAAAGAAGATGTAATGTTCATCAACATGCATTTTTTATTTGTTTTCTTATCCACCCCAATTAGTTATTTTTATAGGATGATTATATAATAACCATAACATCATTAATATACTATAATTTTTTTATGTTATGTTGATGACATACACCAACACACACGGAAGTCAAATGTGTTACGAAATCATCATTTTGTGCAGAACGGACTACCTTCTCATGAAATGATGTAATCTGTTTTACTATACCACATATCATGGTTGAGAAATATAATAAAAATAATTTGTATATGTTTTATTTTTGATATATATATATATATAATAATAATTTATCTGGACTAATTATATTATATAAAAATATTTATTGCATACTATAGGGGGTATGATTATACCCCTCTTCTGTATGGGGGACTACCACCTCGCAAAGTGATGTGAATTGTTTTTCACTAAATTTTCTCATATAATGTAAAAGGGGTAAATTTAATGAATATATATGATATAAATTAAGTATTTATGTTATTAATGAGATATGTAACATCTATAAATATAATATTTTTTCTAATCTTTTCACATACTGAAAATGTGATAACGTCGTTTATAGATGTGTAGTCTGTCACCTCTTAGAAGTGATGTGGTTCCTTTTTTTCATCACCACATATCATGAATTATATATAAAATTAATTAATATTATATTTTTTATATTATTATCATTATATAGAGATAAATTTTACATACCTTATTTCTGTAGTGATGTTTTAAAAATCAAAACATTACTCATTTGTATGTGAGACCTATTATCTCTGAGATTTCTGGATTGGATAATTTTTAGTAACCATCATCCATGATTGGTTTTATTAGAATAATTTATGTATAAATATGATGATTATGTAATGATTATTGTTATTGATGTGTCTAAATTATGACCACTTTGACTATAATCAATCTACCAATGTCATTTTGACACATAATATGAATATGGTCAAAACATCTGACAAAAACTTAATTGATTGTAAAACTATATATAACTATTAAATAAGTAAAATAAAAATAATAATAAACATGAAAAATGATCTCAATGAATTAAATAATTAATATTAGTCTATCATTCAAGAATATAAACACACACCTGAAATTTCAGACTCAAAGTAAGGGAATTTGTCTCAATATTATTTAAATAAAGCATATCACGATGTTATTCACCATTATTCTTTTATAAGTTGAGTATAGAAAAAATTTATAGGTTATGTCATCAATTTATCTATTTTATTGATTGTTAATGTATTTTTTAATTATGTTCTATAAATTTCTTATTCAATTGTTTCTAAAGAAATATGTTACTTTTCTTTTAAAAAAATTATCATTTAAGGTTTTCTTTCTAACACTATCTCCAACATGTCCATAATTTTTAGGTGATTAAATTAATGTTTTTACCTGGACATTAAATATTTTTAAATTAATTTTTTTTCAAATTTTCATATTATTTTTATTTTTTTATAAGGGAATATTTATATGGGTTTTGTATATATCATTTTATAAATGAAAATAAATTGAAATGCTCTTAACTTATATAAACGTAACAACTTATCTTTTGTAATAGTTGGGTCTTGGTCCCGGTGACAGCACAGACACCCCGCCTTAACATGGCCATCGAGTCCTAGCCCACCAGGTATATCACGATGTTCTGCAGCATTATTCTTTTATAATTTGAATATATAAAACATTTTATAGGTTATGTCATCAATTTATCTATTTTATTGATGGTTAATGTATTATTTAATTATGTTCTATAATTTTTTTATTCAATTGTTTCTAAAGAAATATGTTACTTTTCTTTTAAAAAGACTATCATTTAAGGTTTTCTTTCCAAATCAATCTCCACCATGTCCATAATTTTTTAATGATTACATTAATGGTTTTAAATGTCTTTAAAATATTTTAAATTATTTTATTTTCATATTTTCATATTATTTTTTTTATAAGGGAATCTTTTTATAGGTTTTATACATATCATTTTACAAATGAAAAATAATTTCCATGCTCTTAATTTATAAAAATGCAAAAACTTCTCTTCTGTAACAACTGGGTCCTGGTCCCGAGGACAGCACAGACACCCCGCCATAACTTGGTCGTCGAGTCCTGGCCCACCAGGTACCACCAGTTGCCACGCAGACACGTGGTCCCCACCCTGGGGCACACCTACATGCCCGAACGGGTCATATGACTTATAATTGTCCCCATAAGCTAACACATGTCCTTTCTAGTGTTCTTTTTCCTCACTCGCACACACCCTGGGAAACTTCTCAGAATTTAATCCATCCTGATCACTACTCTAGGCCAAGCACGCTTAACTATGGAGTTCTAATCAGACAGGCTCCCGAAAAGGAAGGTGCACCTTGTTGACATGAGTCATATCATTTAGTCATTTAACCCTTCATCATTCTGGGTTGTTACAATCACCCCCCCCCCCCCCTTTATAGCACAATTTCCTTGTTGTGGGCCCTAAATCCCAACCCAGGTAGTGCACCACACTTAAGGCAGGGTTCCTCATCTAATACCAAATGTAACTGTGTCCCGGTCCCAGTGACAGCACAGACACCCCGCCTTAACATGGTCGTCGAGTCCTGGCCCACCAGGTACGACCAGTTTCCCCGCAGTCACGTGGTTCCCACCCTAGGGCACACCCACATGCCTGAACAGGTCATATGACTGATGATTGTCCCCACATTCCAACACATGTCCTTTCTGGTGTTCATTGTCCTCACTCGCACACACCCATGGAAACTTCCCATACAGTCACCCATCCTGATAACTATTCCATGCCAAGCATGCATAACTATAGATTTCTAATCGAACTGGCTCCCAAAAAAGGAAGGCACGCCTTTTTTACATGAGTCATATCATTTAGTCATTTGAACCTTCATCATTCTGGGGTGTTACATCTTCCCCCATGGACATTAGTTTTTTTCTAACCTACATCTAAAGCCTAAATGTTATATTAATTAAAAAACATTTCCATATTTTTAATTTTGTTGCTAAAGTTTTTTCAATGTAAATGGTGTTTTTGTATTGAAAATGGGTTTTTAAAGGAAAACAGTATTTTAATCTAAAAGTTATTTTAATATGAGTTTAAAATACTTTTTTCAAATTGTTTTATAATGAATGTTTTTTATTTATGGTATGGAAATTGAGAATTATTTGAAATGAGTGATCTTGATATAGATTATAAGAATGGGTTTCCCCCATTATAGATCATGGGAGAGCCTAATATAGATTATATTATGGACTGAGTACTCTTATAGATCAAGTAGAAATAAGTGTTCTTGGTATATATTATTTAATGTAATTAACACTATTATAGCTCACAGGGGTGACCAATGTAGCTTATACTAATTGTTATCCCAATTAAAGATCCCAAATTTATTAGGTAATGATAATTATAGATTTATGTTGTATGGTTAGTCAAATTAGAAGGGTTTTGAAAGGGATTTATGAATATGATACTCTAAGTCGCCAAAAGTATTTTTAATTACTTATTATGGATTTTCATGATCTTATTAGAGAAACATATTTGTTTTTTCATGTGAAAATTCTTTATTTCATATTATAAAAAATGTTTAGGATCATAGTTAAAATTATATGAGCTTTGAAGTGTTTATTGGACTAAAGGTTCTCTTTATTTTTATATCCCAAACCAATATTTTTTCACATTAGACATTTTGAATCTATTTTCATGGGAAGGGAGGATAGGTAAGGGATAAGACAAAGTCATTATTTAATTCATGGAGACCTTCCATGAAAACAAGTAATAATTTATTATTATTTCTTTATAATACAGGAAAAATAGATACTAAAATGAAGTTTCAATTTGTATTTTATGAATTTTATATTTATGTTTTATAGTATAATTCTCTAAAACTATATACCTAAAAAGATCCTAAAATACAATAAAATGAAATATTGAAATAAAACCTAAGATAATTTAATGTTAAAGTTGGGT
The DNA here is from genome assembly GCA_963277665.1 of Viscum album. NCBI lineage: Eukaryota > Viridiplantae > Streptophyta > Magnoliopsida > Santalales > Viscaceae > Viscum > Viscum album. Next base: position 349,038,169 of record OY728141.1, read on the forward strand.
CCATGTAGTTGGTATAAAAGAAAGATTTAGAAAATAAATTGGTTAAGATAGTGCTAATATCAACCCCTTAAGAATATTTTATATTATGGTTATGTTTACATTATATAGTATTTTATGATTTATAGATATCATCACCTAAAATATGTCTCTTTAGAATTGTTTTAGATAGAATAAAAAGATAATCATTTATTTTAAGAAAATAAGATAGAAATATCATTCCAAATTAGTATCCCAATATGGTTAGAATTAGAACAGAATAGTATTTTACTAATGGATCAGATGATACAAGTTAAAAATTATAGTGGTGTCCATGCTAGAGAAGAATGTGATCTACCATGAAGGAACATGTCTATTGTGGAAAATTTCATGGCACAACAGCCTAGTAAATAAATGGATCATCTAATCCACTAATACTTGTATGATGGGTTAATTCCTTGGAGAATATATTTTATGTCAATGGATGAACATAATTTCATAAGGTAACACTTTCCAACTATAATTGTAAAGGTGAAGGTTATCAATGGAGGTATTTGGTTTTGTAAACTAGAGATAAAAATAACCATGATTCTGTGGAATATAAAAAATTTATGAATATTTTCCATGAGAAATATTTTCCTAAGGGTGTCCGGCTTATGATAGAGATAAAATTCCCTATAATAGGGGGGGAAAGATAAATATTTTGTGGCTGTATATGATGTAAACATAACAATATTGGCCATGTATGTTCCAAACATTAATGGACACATTTATATTAAAATTAATATATTTTTATTAGGATTGAAACCAAGATTATAAGATAATTAGATACATGATAATTTAAAACTTTTAATAATATAATTCATTGTTCTATGAAACACGATATAGAGTTTGTAGAAACTTATATTCCACAAGATTAAAATAGTATAAAATGGTCAAGGTGGTATGAAATAAATAGAAAAAAACTAATATTTCTATTTCTAATCGTAAAACATGTTCCATGTGTGGTAAAATACATTTTTTGGAATGCATCCCATGCTGTAAAAAGTGTACCAGTGTGGTATGTTTTCTCACAAGGATCATGAATAAAAATAAAATAGTCCTGAACAATCCATGAATGAAAAGAATAGTTGACATAGATAGTGATATGTTTTAGTTATAATTAGTTGTGACATTATTCTAACATGTTCCTAAATATAATTTCTCAAGGAATAAATAATCATGATCCAATGAAAAAAGGGGTGTTCAAATTATTTTTTACCTCAATAGTTGATGTTGTCCCATCTTGGAAAGTTGTGATAGCTCCATAGTGTTTGATATGTCTTGAAGTGTAACCATAAGTTCCAAATTTTAGAAACTCCTTCTGTTATTTTATTTGATGATAAAGTAATGTGTTTAAGGACTTCTTTGAAGATTTTTTTTGGGTTTATAATTATTTAATTGTGTATAATAATGAAAAGTATGTATTTAATTTTTAGACATTAGGTTTAAGGCATTGATAAATTTTATGGTCTATATGATCCTTATTTCTTAGGTAAACTTTTATAGATTCAAATCATATTTCTTAAAATTTTATAATGATGAAATTTTTCTGAGGAAATGTAAATATATCAGGTAGGTATATTTTGTTATATTCTTCAATTGTAAAATAATTCCTAAACTCTAAAAAAATAATATTGAAATAAAATAATTATCCAAATACCTTAATTTATAAATAATTGATGGTTTATTTTATAATGCCAAAAAAAATTGACACACTTAACTTTAAATTGGTAAATCACATTTTTATCAACAAACTCAATCACGCTCCATAAATAATTACTCTTTTCCTCTAGGTCTAAACTATTATTTTATACCTATGTTCACCTAATTTTAAATATGGAATTTGATATTCTAGATTACCTTCATTAATTATTTTAATTATTACCAAGAGAATTAATTATTAACATTTTTTGTGACTTGTATTTATTTTAAATAATTCAAAAAATTACAAACATTTGATAATTGAGAAGAATTTTGACGGTTAAATTCATTTTATATGGGGAAGGATGTCACATATTGAGATTCTATGATATATAATTTTAAAATTAACATATTTTCATTAATTTCTTGAGTTACTATAAATTAATTTTTATTAATTTAATATATGTAAAACCATGTTTATATTTTGTTTCATGTAACATCATGTTTTTTTATAACTTGTGTTACATACAGTGTTGAGTCTTACCAAACAACAATATACTGTTATTATTATTATTTTACATGATAGTCATCACCTTGAAATTGGAATTATTGGAATTAATAGTAATAAATTAATTGTGGAAATATGGTTTAATTATTTATATATAATGAATTCATTTTTATACGAATTAATTAAAATAGAAAATAAAAAACAATTCAATATAATGGAAATATTTTTATAAAATAACTATTACTCTTTTCACAAAGTAATTTTATCATAATAAGTTAATGTAATAAATATTATTTAAATATATTAATGGAATTTATAAATTATATATTCAAACAATTTTTTTTACAATTATCCAAGAAAAAGTTATATGAATAAGAAAAGAACCTATCCAATTTTATGCATAGAATGTTGTATTCTTTTGCTAAAAGGAAATTTTTTCACAATTTAATAGAGGATATATTTTAAAAATAAATATATAAAAATTATTAAATTTTATTTTAAATAATAAAATTTAATTTTTTAAGAGGAATTTCAAAAATACCTTAGGTTGGTTTTTTTGATAGGTTTCTTTTATTCATGAATAGTAAAAAATAATATATCTTAATTTGAAAATTTATTTTTAATATAATTAATTTATTTTGGTAATTTATATTTTCAATTAGTTTTTAAGTAAAAAATATATCAATTATAAATATATTAATACAATTGTGGTCTTTGGAATAAATTTTATATTGAAATCAGGTATAAAATCTTTGTAACCTTTTGAACATTTTCACATAAGAACACCACTTTCTCGTTTCGTCTGTAGGATTAATTTAAAACTATTTTCTTCTAATTATGTTATATTAATTCGTTAAAATAGATTATATATTTAAAATCAGAATAATTCATAAATTCAAATTAGGTAAAATTAATTTTTGACCAAAATTATTAGTAAAAACAATTAAAATTAATTATAGTTATTTAGAGAAATACTAGTTTGCCCAAGGGTAAACATTAAACATAAGGGAATAATGACAAATAATATTTTAAAAACACATTGGATTTATATATTTATACAATTATATATCTATTATTAATTAGTACTATTATGAATGCTAATTTTTATATAAATATGTGGGTTCCCCAAACTTCTTTTCAAATATGCCAAGTGTGTCCTCTCCCCCAGTTATAAATTCCCATCAACTCTCCCATAACATAACACCTAAAAAAATTAGTTTTAGACAAAAAGTACCCAAAACAGTGGAAAAATTCCCTCCCATCATTGTTTAATCCTATACTTCATCAGAAATCAAACCAAGGATGTACATTGGTGCAAACCAAAAGGAGTTTCCCAAAGAAGAGGTAATTTTAATCAATGTGCATTTCTCTTTTGTTTCCTTCCCCAAACCATTAAATTATAATTATAAAATTACTATATAATAACCTATGTATCATAAATATACATACATGTTGTTTTGTTAAGTTTGTTACCTACACCCACACATGCTTCTATCAAATGGGTTACAAAATAATCATTCGTGTGTTTAGAGGACTACTGCCTCATGAAATGATGTTGTTATTTTTTTCATATAAAACCTCTCATGGATGGTAATTACGATTAAAATATGGTTTATATATAATTTTATGAATATTTTAAACACAATAACACCTTTTCATTCATTAGATCATATACACGCATTTCATATTTCTTACGGTATGGGATATGATAATGTCGCTTATGTGTACGGTGGGCTACCACCTTGCAAAGCGATGTGAAATGATTTTTACTAAAGTGTTAAATGGAAGGTAATAATTGTAAAAATAATTAACATATATGATCGAATTTAAATATTTATTATATTAATGATAAAATTATAAATCATTACAATAATATTTTTTTCTTATGTTTTCATGCATTGAAAAAGTGATAATGTCATTCATGGACATGTGGACTACCACGTCATATAATCAATGTGATTCAATTATTTTAATCAAATAATCAAAATAGTGATATATAGAATTAAATTATATGGTATTTATGATATATTTATCATTAGGGAATGGTAATTTTTACTTACCTTGCATCCATAATAGTCATTGAAAAATGAGATTGTTACTCATGCATGCGTATAACCTACTATCTCTATGATTGTAAATTTGTTCATTTTTTTAACCATAATACAAGATTGGTTTTAAAATATTAATTTATGTATATATATATATGATGATTATGTAATGATTATTATTATGGATATTTTTAAATAATGGAATATTTCACCATATTCAATCTACCAATGTCATTTTGATACACAATCCGAATATAATAAAAAAATATTACTTAAAGATAACTGATTAAGTAATTATATATAACAAGTAAATAAGTGAAATAAAATTAATAGTTAACTTTTTTAAGATTCTAAAAAAAAATCTGATAATTTTATTATTCATAAATATAAAGACACTTGTGATGAATCAAACTCAAGGTAAGAGAATTCATCTCAATCTCATTTAATTATGTAATATCTTAATGTTATACATATTTATTCTTTTAAAAGGTGTATATACATCCCTTTTGTGATATTATATCATTTTCCCTCTATTATATAGATATTTAATATTTACTTAACGTTATTATTTAATTACTTTAATGATTCAAGTGTTTTTCAAGTAATACAAGACATTTATTTTATAAAGAATCATCGTTTAGTATTATCCTTCCATATTTATCTCTACCATGTACCTGATTTTGAAATAATTTAATTAATTTTTTTATATTTACATTAGATATATATTAAAATTAAATTTTATGCCTCTTCTAACTTTATTTAAATATTCTTTTAAAGGATTTCTTTTTATTTGTTTTATATAAAAAAATTTATAAATAAAAAAAGTAATGTTCTGTTCTTAATATACACGACATCAATGACTTCTAAAACACCATGAACATTATTTTAGTTTTTATCGTTATTTTATGTATTACATGTTTTCATAAATTAAAATCCATTTTTTATTTTTTAGTCATTTTCTATTGAATTATTTTTCAATTAAAATATAATTTTGTTAAAAAATGGGTTTTAAAAGGAAAGTGTATTTTTATCTAAATGTTTTTTATATTTTATTAAATATAGTTTTCAAATTTTTTTATGATAATTTTTTATTCAAGATATGTTACATGAGAATTAAATGAGATGGATGATCCCTATACATCATATATGAACTGTTAAGCACCATTATAGCTCACAGGGGAGCCTAATATAAAATATATGAAGGGTAGAGACACATTACAGTTCATAGGTGAGATTTATATAGCTTATGGGGTGGGTGATCCCCATTATAGATTCTTAATTTTTTTGTTAAATTAATTTTCGAAGTATTCTGTATGTTTATTTCAATTAAAAGTGTTTAGGAAGGGTCTTGGGAATATTATTTTCTAACTCAACAAAAGGACTTTTAATGGATTGTGTGGGGTTTTGTTGATTTTATTTGAGAATAACATGTGTATGTTTTTATTGTAAAAATATATTATTTAATATTCTAAAAAACATTTAGGATCAATGTAAAAAATATATGAGTTTTCATGTAATCACTAGACTAACGATTTTCCTTATTTTTTTATCCCTTACAATGACTTAGTGATATTCCCACATTTTAAGTTGATTTTCCTTCGATTTAAATATTATTAAGGAAAATGATGAAGTCACATGGAATGTTATGAATATGTTACATGAAAATCCATAATGTTTTATTTTAAATGATTTATATTATAGGAAAATTGATACTACTCAAAAGTTACAACTTTATTTTATTGTTTTGTTATGTATGAGTTATGTGCTAATTTTCAACAATTCTAAACCTAATAAGATCTTAAAGTTAAAGAGAACTAATTCTTGACTTGAAACTAAATATATAGTAACTATTTAGTATATGGCCTTACATTCAAACCAATTTTCAATTAAATTCTATAAAAAGGTCTTAAAAATATTAAATTGCACATATATTCATAGAATAATTAGGTGGGGTAGTGAATTAGTATGGAAATAAGATAATATAAATGTACCAAAAACATTCCAAATAATTTCAATATGTTAAAGTCTCTAAAAAAGGTGGGTATGACCTATTTATATAATTTATAAATACATGTTTAAAATCTATAGAGATATTTTTTTGAAATAGTTACATTATAAATAGATTGATAAATTTAAATATTTTCTATGGAAATTTACCAAATAATATTTTAGTGGAAAATGAGAAAATGATAGTTGCACATTAAAACTAATAAACAATGATATATATTAAAAAATGATTAAAACCACTATATTGGGTATAGATATTTTATAACCTTTGTGGATAAATTTAGTAGGTAATGATATATGATTATTAAGAGCCATTAGTTTGGAAACACTATTCAATAAAATATAATAAGAAGTTTAAAATATATTTGGAGAATGTGTTAAGGTCCATTTATTGAAATGAGGTGGTAAATATGTAATCCTTAAATTTAATGATGTTTTAAATATTATAGACTTTTATAGTTCCTTACCCTCCTATGAATAACATAATTAAATATTATGACTAGAAACTCATATTGTGAATTTCCAAGATACCAAGAAAGGGATTGTGTTCTTTTGTTTTTTGTCTTATTTTTTTCATTCTAGAAACATGATCATGTAAGATATGATTATTTTTTTTTACTCTTATAAAAAATATTTAATATTGATTTTTATTAGATCTTAATAATCAAGAATGTTCACTTTTCATCTCTATGTATCCCCATGATTTTAAATAATTCTCCATGATTTTTATTAGAAAAATGGATAACTAATTTTTTAGGATTGATATTTTTTTAACAATGATTAAATTATTTAATATTTTTATAGTCAATTATTTATTTCTCTCTTTAATAATTTATTTATTTATTTTTACTCAACTAAAACTAAATTTCTAGTAAATATTCATGAAATAATTTTAAAATGTCATTTAAAATAATTATATAAGTTTAAAATTAACTAAAATATCACCATTGAATAATTATTTTAATATAGTTTAAATTATTTGTCTAATGGTAATTAAATTGAAATAATTATATTAGATTTTTTGATATTGTCACTTGATAACCATTATTTAATATTCCATATCTAATATTCCTAATATGATTCATTGTGATAATTAATTATTTTAAAATAGGTCCACCTTAATTAATACATGTCAAGGGATTATTGAGTTTAAATATATTTTAAACATCATCTTTAATTTAGTATTGTCGTGCATATTAGTTCATGGAATAATCAAGGTGTTAGTTCATGTATATGAATTACCTTCGGTATTCATACATTAATAGTAGATATAGTTCTCACTAGAGATATTTGTTTTATGAATCATCGAATATTGTGTTATGAATACTAGTGGTATGTGTATAATAGGTGGTTCTTTCCTAAAGATGTTTTTTTATAAGATCATTTAAATTTTTTTTATTCCTATAATGAATCATATTCGTGAACAATATATTTTGAAAATATTTTTAGTGATTCATTTTTTTAATGAAAATATATTTTTCACTGATACCATCCTTGTGTTAACCACATTGTAATTTTTATTAGAATGAAACATTATTTTAACTCATTATGTTTTTTTATTAAAACATATTTTCTAGGAAGAGAAGATATAGGAAGGTGAACACTGAAATGAAATTTTTCATTACAACAATTATGTTATATATAAACATCATTAACTCATATTATCATGATGATATCCATGTTTCAAATATTTATATGAAATGACAGTCCTAGAAATAGATCATCTCTATTACTTGAAAATATTACTTTGAAATAAAATATAACACAATAATTTTGACATAAGACATGTGGATTTTGTTTTCTAAATTATTGTGATCATGTCTTGGGACCCATGTTATGGATGTAATTATTGAAACTATACTCATCAATTATTAGGTATAGATAGAGAATGAAAATAATATAGTGTGGAATACACCTTCAATTATCAAATATGATATTTCACTCAAGTGAATTATGGTGTACATCTAGAGTTATATATTTTTTAACCATTTTCCCTATTATTTATAGGTTTTTATATAGTCATAAATAAAATATAAATTATTTCACACTTGTTGGAGGTATAATTTATTAAATCATAAACATACCAGTTCATTTCAAAAAAAACTCCCCTGATACATGGTGTGAAGGATTGAATGAACTTTTTATTCATATATATATATATCCCAAATATAGATATTGTTATATAATTATTAAATAAAATTTTTTATATATAATAATTTTAAGATTACTATTTATTGAATCAAATCATTAATGTCGTTTTGAATTAAGTGTAGATAAATAGAAGATACTTTGTTGTATCCTTAATGGGATATGAACTAACATAGAATTATGAATCTTACTAGTATATAATTAACTCCCACTAACAGATATTTTTGAGTGACATAGGTTTATCATATTTTTTTGATACTATATTGAGTATGTTGGGATATCTATTTATAAACTATTTGGATACATTGAAGAAACTAGGGATGTTGGAAAGTGGTTGAATATTTTTATTTTTATTTCACAATAATAAAATTAGATTTCATAATGTGGTTAACTAATATGGAATATAAGGTTTCCTATTGAATAGATTATTATTTTTCCCTTGAAAGTAATAATATGGGATTACCCTTGTTGAATGCTTGTAATGATTAGATAATAATATATTTATTCAATTTAGTTGAATGATTTAATTTAGAAATATTTCTAATGATTAATTTGGTGTAATTATCAAGGAATATAATCCACATAGTAGGTATTTTTTATATCCCATAGTCATAGTTTTTGGTCAAATAGAGAGAACTATGATTGAGTTGATTTAGATGCATGAGTCATTTCCCTTTTTTGATATACTGATAATTTAATTAATTTTTATTAAAAAAATGGAAATAGACACAAAAATATGTTTGTTTTTATAGATGTTTAGGGCGGTTAGTAAAAATTTAATTTTCATTGTGTAGGCTAGGGTAATGTGTAGTATGACGAAAACTTATATAGATCAAATAATATGAATAATAGGGGAACACCAAGAATCAAATGTGGGTTTTAATGAGTGTGTATTTCCATAGGGATTATTCTGGAACATGTGGTTTGGTATAATATACCAGATAACCCCAATTTTTTTATAAATTTTTATAATAATATTAAAAAAATTCATATAAGGAAACAAAAAATTTCTTCATAACACCACTTATATTTTGTAGGAAAAATGGGAGATCCAATGTCCCAATTCTCCCATTTCCTCTTATCTTATTCATTTTCTATTTATTCTATATTCTATCCAATCAAAATTCCATAAAAAGTAGTGGAATCCTACTCTTGTGTATAACCCTATAAGAATTTTATTTCTTCATTTATATATATAGGATTTATACATTGTAACAAAGTTATAACATTATGGAGGGGTCATCTTTATTATTTTTAAATCATCATGGGTGACTAGCCCCCTTATATTAGTAGAATCTACATTTAATGACCCATAGTAGGTGGTACCTTTAATATTCTATAATTCATTATGTATTTATATTCATGGAATGATGGTATATGTATGTAAATGAGTTCATGTGACCAAAAATTTAGTTTATTTGCCTCGAGAATTTTATATATCGTCTGGTATGTACTTCGAGAATTCCGTTTGACATTCCAAATGTGATTATTCATGTTTTATCTTGAACTAACTATTATTTCAATGATTAATTCATTTATAATTGGAATTATAAATAATATATTGTTTCATATAGTTATATGGTTTCATTATAGCTTACAAAGGTTTTATGATATTTTTTCAGACAACCCAATCAAATGTGGCGAGTTACATTGGATTTTTAGACTTTGTTAGACCATGAATATTGATTTAAATTATAACCAAGAGTTAGGGAACATATCTTTCTGAGATATATTCTTGGGGAATTTTTTATATGGTCATAATAACCTATGATTTTTATTGTATTGGGAGTATAATGTTTTATTGGTTATTTGGGATTGATTTATCAAAAATTATTTCTATGGGAATGTTTTGCATCTTTTTTAAAGACTTAATTACTTTTTAGAAAGTATCTTCTAGAAATTGAGTATTATATACCTTTTTTGGTGAGGTTATTTGGGTTTGTGGGAGGTATGTTTCTAAGATAGTTTGATCCAATTTACTCCTATATGATTTCAAATAATTATATTGGTATTAGTATAATGTGGATTTACACATATATTGAAAATATAATTTTTTAACCCTTTGTGAATAAAACATTTTGTTTTTAGAATTATTAATTTAATTTATTTTGTCATTATATTATGTTATTAATATTTGATTACTTGTTATGTTCATTAAATTGATTATATCATGAAATGAGATTATTTGTAAGAGTCTGGAACAATATTTATTATATTTTCTCCTTGTATTCATTTTTAACATCGTCGTTTACATGTGTTTTCATTCATTGATAGGAGAAATTTTTTCATTCTATATTTTTTATAAATTTTTCATCATGAAAAAAAGAAAATTTAGGGTCATGAAAATAGTATTGTGAATTTCTTACTAAGAGTAATCATTTTCTATATTGGTTATTATATGTTCTACTTTTTAGATGAAAAAAATAGATAATCGTAGATATAAAGGTCTCTGAATAAATTTTTTTTAGAAGTAATGATTATAGTTACTTATATATAAACCAAATACAAAAGATTATATCTATTATTATTTCCTCTTATAGAAAATTATTATATTCCTTACTCCAGAAAGTTGGATTCTTAGTAATTTTTATATGTGTTTGTGTGTGTTTTTTCCTTCAAGGGAGAATATAATAATACATGTTTCACATAGTGGACATGATTTACATGGTGAATATATTTTATGTGGATGAACATTTTCCATTTTCATTTTTCAATATGAACATATATTATACACTATTATATTTTCAATACATAGATTAATGTAGGTATTGTATGTTTCCCCTATAATAAGAAATCCAATTCTGAGAATCAATTTTTAAGAATAATGTTTATTATTTTTCATAGAAGTAGATTATAAATATGATTGTGGGTTCTCTATATTTTCTCACTATCCTTGTTTTCCACTAAAAATGCATTCATATAATACATTTAGGTTCATATATAATGGGATAAATTAGTGACACCATTAGTTCATTCATTCTATGTTATGTACTGAAATGTGGAAAGCATGTATCTATTGAAATTTGGACTCTATATTGATTTTCTATTTTTAGATAAAACCTATAAATTGTGTGGAGGAGAATGAATATATTTATAATGATTTAGTGGAAATTCTTAAGAGATAGTAAGGTAATTTTATTTTTTGTAACTTTACATCCAATAAATTTATTATTTTCTAGGATAATTTTTATAATATTGAATGATTGAATTTAGGATATGTTATAGTATTATATTTTAATTATTTTAAATTATAACAATGTTGACTTTTTTTTCATAATCATCATTGTATAAAAATTTCATGACATACTTAGATGTGCAATAAATATAATTATTAATTTAAATTTATCAATATATTAATTCCATGATACTAGGGGTATAATCTACCTACATGATATTAGTAGTTGCAAACCACAAATTGGAAGCCTTAATAATTTGGGAAGAAACACATGAGGTATATATTAATCCATCTCATGTCGTAGGGTTGTTTTAGTTTGTGGAAACTATTACTAGCCTATTGGATTATGATATATACTATAAAAGATGGGGTTTTCTAATAATAAATCTATATATTCTCTTAAAAATATTATTTTTAATTATTCCACAAATTTACTTGAATGGGATAGATAATCCTTAACTATGATATTTATTTTAATATGAATATACGTGAATAGATTTTATTTTTGGTTAACCAAAGGAAATAATAAGTTTTATAAGGAAATATATATTAATATTATGTTAATATATTTATTTTTTTATCATATGACATAAAAAATGGAATCATTATATGAATTCATACATATAATTATTTCATCAAATTCAATGATATGATTGAGATACATTTTGAAATCGTTATAATAGTAAATCATTTGATAACAGTTTGTTTTATATATACTTCTATGTTAGTACACATTAATTCCTAAATCATACAAATTATTAGGTCATGAAAATTCTAAATTTTCCATGACTATGTTAGATGATGAATGTTTTTCATGATTAATCCTAAAAATATTTGGTTCATAACTATATTAATGATAATATTTTTACACTTAGTTAAAATGTGTTAATCTGATTAACTGACTAGTGAAATTGAGTTTGAAAACGTTATTTGATGAATTCAGTATGGTTTTTTATTGAACTATGAAAGATTTTATATTTTATGTTGTCAAAAATATTTTTTATCTAAATTGAAAAATGTTGTGATAAATGCTAAATAAAATTTATATTTAGTGAAATATATATAGTAATATATATATATATATATATAATCTATGGGGTAATCATTTAAGATGTAGTGCATTAAATAATATCCCATAATTAGTATATAGAAAAAATATTCTACCAATATAAATGTATTCATATATACTATGGAATGTATCATGAACATATAAAAAAACAATTAAAATCATTAAATAATTATTTTAATTTTATCTCTAAGATCACACAATTTTAAAATATTTCAGGAAATTATTTTATTTTTACAATCCTAGAATATATTTTAAAATATTATAAATATATAACTAATTTTTAATTTTAATGATATAATAATTATTTTCTAGTTACATGGGGAATGTGTAATTTTAAAATAGTGTATTTTAAATTTTCATACTAGAATAATTTATCCATGATGGAAACATATGAGTAATTACGTTATATACCAACTAAATATGATTAATTCAGTATTTATAATTAATATTAGATACTAATTTTTTCTATTGAGTATTATATAGAAAATTACATTCCATAATTAATTGACAAAAAATTATTTAAGTATGAATTGGGCCAATGAAATGTTATGATAGATTGTAGAATATTTTATAATATAAATATATATGGACATTCATGAATTAATAAATGGAAAATTTTAAATTCTTTTTATGGATAAACTAAAATCAAATGAGATTAGTCAGAACCAATATAATATTAAAATACAATACAAATTTTATATGTAATTGTAACTAAATCTTGTATAATTTTTTCACTTGAAAGAGTCAATAAGTAATTATTGATAAGTGAGAAAGTAATGATCAGTAATTTTGAGTGAACTATACATGGTTAGACTGTATGAAAAGTGAAACCCATGTTTATTTATCTATAAAAATTGAGCAAAATTGAAATAAATTTTCAATATGGAAACCAATCTGGATAAAATAATTACAAACAAAATGGAGTGATTGATGAAGATTCTTGAGCATTGTATTGGGAGACCAAGTCAATATACACTAATTCATGTATCTCAATTTCACTTTAAATGTATTGTTGAACTATAATAATGAAGCATAATTGTGTATATATTGAATCTCCCTTATATAGTGTGTATAAAATAGGACCCAATTAACTATTATTGGTATTCGATTACAATGTTCAGTTTTCAGAAATTTTTTAACTTTTTTTAGATTTTATAAAATGAATTGTTTTCTTCCTATATATTACTCTAACTCCATGATAATAGTGAACTAATATATGGCTTGATAACAATTATGTATGATAAATCATATCAATATAAAATATTAAATAGCAATAAGATATTTGGTTCTCTAACAACGAAACATTAACATCATTATTAAAAATAAAATTGGGGGTTCTTACTCTTTTGAATAAATTATTTACATCAAAACTATACTTATAGAATATGGGTTATGAATACTAAATATATATATATATAATATGTGTGATATATGTATGATAATTGACAATTATAAGATGGAATTCGACTAATGAACTAACATAGTCCATGAGAAAATGAATAGTATATAATATAAAGAAAATGTGAAATTTGAAATTGAAATTTCAAGCTTAGGTGAAATAAATTTATGATTTTTTATAATAGATTTAAATTAAAATAATTATAAATTATTTGACATTCATTGAACTATTTTATGAATGTGACTACTAATAAACTATTATTGATATGTGGTTTTGATTATATTTTCAGATATTTGTAAACTCTTATGAGGTAAAAGTTCATGTGAGGGGGAGTGAATAAATAAAATAATTAACTAATTAATTAATATAATTAGTTGTATAAATTGACATCATTTTCATTCTTTATTAACTATAATAGATTGTGTAAAATATACCCACTTTAAAATATATATATATTTATATATTTAATATATTATTTATACTGAATAGTTTTTGTAAGATATTATAAAAACATCATAAAATTATTATATTAATGCTAAAATTATTAATATATGTCTTATTAGGATGGATGGGTATTGAAATGTTGTATATGATATTCATTATTTATGAATCTAGGAATTAATAGAATGTATGTGTAACTAAGTTATACACCATTTATGTATGATTTTAATAGTATTTTTCGTAAATATATAATAATAAAATGATAACTACATATAATTATACATTAAATTCCAAATTTAATGTATAAATATTAAAAATTATTTTTAGAATATCATATATGAATATAGATCTATATATGATTCCATATTGTCTCAAATATTTATTGAGAAATCTTGTCATGTATGAGTAAATTAGAAAATTTCATTTCTTATATATGTGTAAAATCAATATGAATAGACATTTTGGATCCCAATATATGATTAAATAGGAATAATAAATTGACATGTAAATGTATCCAGACATCACATAATTTCATCACATGAATAATAATGGTCCAATACATCTTTTAAGAAGTGGTATGGTCATATATTTTTATTTTGAGTGCACCCTAAAATATTTTCCTGAATGAAATGGTATAATGTTTTGATTCATATCTAACAAAATCTGTTAAAAGTATAAAAATAATAAACATAGAAACTGTAAAAGATACATGAAGAATAGATATCATAATGTTATTGATGAAGATTGTCAATCATGGAAGTTGGACACCAAAAATTTTTAGGTGGAATCACTATCTCAAATTACCTTTACTAGTTATGTAATACATGAATAGAGAATTGTGGAGGAGAAGAATCCAAAAAACTCTTGGATATTTTGTTTAAAAGGGGGGCTAAGTCCTCATTTTAGGTAAACTCCTCTATCTAATTATTTTCAAATTCTTATAACCTATTCATATTTGTTAATATTTATTCAAATTTTCATCATCTTTTCTTATCTAACTAAATTAATATGGAAACAATTATGTATTTGGTACTTGGGGAATAAATGGTTGTTTATGACTTATTATCATCATTTTTATTTGTTTATTTTATTTCATTATATAAAAATTGATTTATCTTACTTAGGTTATCATTGTATACCATTATATCACAAATATTTCGCTATAACATTTCCATTATCATATTGAATTTTCTTCACTTATTTCATCTCATCATTTATATGATGGTATTTCTTAGATTGATTTTGACATACCACAAAGTTTATAAACTATATTTCATGATTTTATACATGAAGATACATATAACACAATCCAAAAATATTGAAGGGACTAATTAAATTCACACCAAAATAATATCCTATTGGGACATAAAAACATTAATTAAAACTCAATAATATGCTCTCATAATTTCATTGATCATCTTAAAATACATGGGATAACATGGAGATGTATATAAGATAACCACGATGAATGATTCCCAGTACTGGGAAAATAAAGACTAGAGTGTAATGTAATGTAGTAAAAGTGAGTGAAGAGACATAACATGACAATATTAAATTGTGTGAATCATAATCATGAACATTGAATCATGATATAAGATGATAACATCAAGGATTCGTAGTGATTTACAAAAAAATTAAACATGAAATACTAATCATAATTCAATGATAATAATTGATACATAATAAGTTGGTGTTTTCAGGTTAACCACCCATAGACCACATATGGTATCTCATGAGATAAATTTTGGGCATGTATTTTCTCAACAATACTCTATAAATCTTATTGATTTTGATGATCACAAATACCCTTTTTGTTTTACTAATGATGTTACTTTAATTTTATTTCATGAAATTAATATTATTTATAATCATTATTTTGGAATTATATTGAAGCTTACTATTCATGTGGAATATTCCTCAATGTTTTCAGAATGCTATTATGTGTATTCTGGAAACAATGTTCATACCTTAGTAGAAGAATGTAACATTAAAAAGATATCCAACATTTTTATTAAACCTTATGTTGAAATCTCAGTATGTCTGGTTAATTAAACCTAAATTGATAGAAATGTATGGATAAAGAACCTTAATTTTAGATGGAACCTTGTATTTTGATAAAGATAAAATGTTTGGTTAAAAACCCCAATATAAGTATGGAACCCTACATTTGAGAAAAAAATATAGAGATTGTAAACCTTAAATTTGTGATCAACCATACATTGGCAGCCCTATGTTTTTAAAATTAATGCTACATAGTTGAACCCTATATTTGGTATTTTATTGTTTTATGAAGGAACCCTACGTTTGGCATTTCAACATCAAATATTTGAATTTACAATTTTATCAGAGTTTCATGCAATGGTATTTTTAGAATATCAAGACAATTTAAATCTTAATTTCAAAATATTCAAAGTTTGTTATGACTGATTCAAATAATTGTACTTAGTGGATAAATTCTCTCATATTATTAAGGAAATTTTTGACAACTCAGAGCAGTCCTATTAATTTAATTTTCAAGTTTTATCTTGTTATTTTCTTGGATCTGGAATTGCGAAGAAGGTACTCTACTTTTTTTATTATATTACTGTATTTTTTTAATATATATATATATATATATATATATTTGTGTGTGGGGGTGTGTTTATTATTCATAGAAGAAGAAACATATTTCTTGACACCGATATTTTTATTGAAACTTCATTCTTATAAATATATTTTACAGATCTTTAACAAAAATCGATCAGACTCGACTATCTACAGAAGAGGTTATACATTGGAAGTATACATTTTTTGAATCTAGTATTTTCTATAAGTCTTATACTACTAATAGTTGATTCTTTTATTCAAAGATATATTGCAACCTGGTCGATTCAAAACTACTCATTCATGAAGAAATTTTTTTCTGAAGAAGAAGATACATCTACTTTCAATTGATATTACAACATTGAAGTTCAATATGAACCTTTTAAATATATATCTTTTTATAGAGAGTTTAAACTACTCACACTCAGTTGTGGTGGAGTATCAACTTCTCAATCTAAGCTGTGGATATTTCGTTCTCTGTTAAAGAACCATAAGGATCTGTTTTTAGCCTTATTTGTAATGGTGTCAACTACACTCACTCAGTTTTGGATTGGTC
Organism: Viscum album; assembly: GCA_963277665.1. Classification (NCBI taxonomy): domain Eukaryota; kingdom Viridiplantae; phylum Streptophyta; class Magnoliopsida; order Santalales; family Viscaceae; genus Viscum; species Viscum album. Next base: position 349,055,762 of record OY728141.1, read on the forward strand.
TTTTGATATGAGGACCTGACAAGTGAAATTCACCAAACTCAGAGAGATAGTAATTTTTGGAGTGGACTAGGAGATATTTATGCCCTAAACCACTATATATATTTATGTTTTTTATTTCTGTTTTATCCGCTATGCATACATTCGTACATATTATAAAAAATGATTATTCACATAATCTATAGTTGAAATCAAAAGGATGAATTGTGAATGATTTTGAAAAGAAACAATTCAACCACTATTGTGTATATTTTTATATTCCGACCTAAGAATTTGTATCATATGAGATCTTTTTGAATAAATGTATAAAAAGCATCAAGTATATGGTCTATACAAATGTGGAAATAAATAATCAGAGGAGAAACTTAAATGGTTCATGATCCTTATATCAACGTTGAAAATTATGGATGCTAAAAATCATAGATGATTTTAAATTAGAATAATTTAGGATTTAATGTCTAATAAATGATCATTACACCTTATATAATTCTTAAAAATCTTACAATATGGACATCAAATACCAAGGCTGGTTATGACATGAATTCTCTTGCTATGAATGCTATTATCTATGGTCATAGACCTGATGAATTTAATTTTGTCTCTCAATGTCCTACTACTTATGAAATGTGGAATACCATTGAATATTCCTATGAAGGAACAGTTATGAAAGACACATGAGGTATGCAACATCAAAGCTAAAATTTGATACTTCTAAATTGTTGGATGGAGAGATTATCACTCAGATGAATGGAAGGCTTACAGAGATTATCAATAATATTATAGTCTTAGGTGATCCTATCAAACTACAGGATCATGATTTGAAAGAAATGAGAGTACTACTTACTAAATGCAATGGGATATTAGATTCAATTCGACACTCATCACCTGTCAAGAATCTGACAATGAGAGAATGAATTGGGTCATTGATGATGTATGAAGCTAAAATGAAAGATAAAACTAAAGAACATAATGTCTTAGTAAAAAGGGATAATAATTATATAATATTAATATATTATAAGAAAATTAGATGAATAAAGTAAGAATTTGGAGAAGAAAAGAATTCAGATATATCTAATTCTGAAAAATAACTTTCTTAATTAGCCAGAAAGTTTAGAAAATTTTATAAGGAGAAAATAGGATTTTAAAAACCCTTAGAAAGAGATTATAAAGACTCAAGGGAAGTAAGATTCTATGAATTCAAGAATTAGGCCATATAATACCGGACTGTCCTCAGCTAAAAAGTGAAAATATAAAAACATAAATGAAATATCAGAAAAATGATGATTAAGAACAAAAATAAAATAGCGATGAAGGCTACATAGAGTGTTTCTGAATACACTATCAACTCATTAAAATTTTATTCAAAAAAGTAAGAAACAAATATAAAATCCAATATGATCTTCATGGCTAAAAAATATAAGGTACTAAACTATTATTCATCTAATTCTAATTCTGTTTATGATTCAACTCATTCACATAATAAATTGGTTGTATATTTCACAATGCTAGAATAAAAACCTGACTCATTATTAAAGAAGAAAACCCCTTTAAATAATATTCATAATGATATTTTAGGAGAAAGTGATACCTTACTTAAAAAGCATCAGGAGTTATTTGAAAAATATAACTCATCTACTAAAAACTGTGCTGATTATGAAAATTATATTAACTCATTACTATATGAAGTAAAAAAAATATAAATGTGCTTATCTATTCTTTACAAAATGATAAAATATTATGAATAAATTTATTGGTAAAAATGTTATTAAAAATAAAAAAAATTGTATAATAAGTAAGGTTAAAAAATCTAAACTATATAAGAATTATTTTGTTCCCAACTCAAAAACTATTATTTGTCATTTTTGTGGAACAAAAGTACATATAACCAAAAAACATGTTATTTGAGAAATCCTAAAATAAGTGAAATTATATTATATTTTATTTCAAAAAGGTTTTTCAGAAGAAAATAAAATGAGTTATAGAAAAAAAAAAGTAGATCTAGATTCCCAAATCTCTACTAGATAACACTGTTGGACCCAAGAGGATATGGGTACCAAAACAAACTTTTAGCTAAATTGCCCTTATAGGAAACATGTTATAGAAAAAGAAAGACTATATAGTATATGGATAGTGGTTTCTCTAGTAATAGGAGTGAAAATTCGTCAACCTTCAATTTAATAACTCAAATAGATGGATTTCTAGTCACCTTTTGTGATAATTCTAAAGGAAAAATAATTCGACATGGAATTTTTGGAAATCCAAATACTATCTCAATACAAAAGTACTATATGTACAAGGGATAAAACACTACCTGATAAGTATCTATCAACTCTGTGATGATAGATATTATGTTGATTTTTCTAAAAATTCCTGCTCCACATTTAAATATAAATTTCATATGTTTAGAGAACCAAGAACTGATATTGTTTATTCATTGGATTTAAATTCCTTGTATAAACAAAAAGTGAAATGTTTAACTGCAATGATAAATGACTCACATATCTGGAATAGGATACTTGGTAATTGTAGTATTTATTCTTTACAGAAATTATCTATCAAATAGTTAGCTACAGATTTACCCAGTCTTAAATTTGATATTAATAGATTATGTGATGTATATCAAATTAAAAATCAACACAAATATTCCTTCAAATTAATTAACAAAATTTTTGCATCAAAACCTCTATAAATTATCCACATGGATCTATCTAAACCATCAAGAGTAGAAAGTTTAGCTGTATAATTATATATAAATGTTTTATTTGATGATTATTCTAGATTTACATGGGATGATTTTATAAAACTGAAAAGTGAAGCTTATACTATTTTTTAATGTTCTTGTAAAATTGTTCAAAACAAAAATGGTATTATGGTAATTTTATTAAAATGTGATCACAGTGGAGAATTTTAGAATCAGAAATTTAATCTCGTTTTTTCAAATCTGGATAATAAACAAACTTCTCTGCACCAAGAACACCTCAATAACACATAATTATTGAAAGAAGAAATATAATTAATCATTAAATAGCTAGAACTACACTAAATGAATACAGTATTCCTACCTACTTATGGAAAAAAGCTGTAAGCATAGCCAACAATATAATAAATAGAGTTTTAATTTGGCCTATATTTAAAAATACACCTTATGGACTTTGGAATAATATAAATACTAAAGTAAAGTACTTTAATGTTTTTAGATATAAGGTGTATATCCTGAACACCAAGGATACTCTTGGTAAGTTCGATCCAAAAGATGATGAAGGAATATTTTTAGGATAATATACTCTTTAAAGACTATAGAGTATTTAATAAATATTCAAGGATTGTTTAGGAATCAGTTCAAGTAAAGTTTGATGAAACATACCCTTTTATTAAAGAAAAAGATGAAAGATATGAAATTACTAACTCTTTTGACAACATAAATCTTGAAAACCTAAAAAATTATTTTGAAAATAAAATAAATAAAATTAATTCTAGTTCATAATAACAAGATACTGATGAACCTAAAATCATTTTACCTTGAAAGTATAGAACCCTAAAGAATCATCCTTTAGAAATAGTTATAGGATACCTAGACATAGAAATAAGAACTATAAGAAATGCATGAAACCTAGTTAAATTCTTTACCGTTCTATCTCATCTAGAACCAATATCTTTTTAATAAGTCTTAAAAGATGATAGTTTGATGTTATCAATGCAAGAGGAGCTAAACCAATTTAAAAGGAATAAAGTTTGGGAATTAGTTAAAGGACCAGTAAATTATCTAGTTCAAGGAACTATATGGGTCTCCAGGAAAAAAATATGACAAAGGGGTTATAAATAGAAATAAAGATAGATTAGTAGATAAAAGATATAATCCAGAATATTGCATAGATTACAATGAAACCTTTTCCCCTATATCTATATTAGAAGAAAGTCCAATCCTTTTATCTTATCCATCTCATATGAACATTACATTATATCAGATAGATTTTAACCTATCATTTTAATGGTTATTTAATGGATGAAGTTTATGTTGAACAACCTCCTTGTTTTGAAAATTCTCAAAAACCAAATTTTGTTTTTAAATTTACTAAATCTCTTGATAGCCTTAAACAAGAACCTATAGCTTGGAAGGAAATATTAAGTTCATTTATTTTAAAAAATGGATTTATTATTAGATGGGAAAATCCAACTATATTTAAGAAAACAATTTTTTTCTAATACTTTATTAGTTCAAATATATGTTGATGGTGTTATTTTTAGTTCAACTAATGAAAATCTGTGTAATGATTTATCAGAACTCATGAAAAAATTATTTAAAATGAGTATGATGGGATAATTAAATTTATTTTAAGGACTTCAAATTTATCAAAATGGTTATGGAAATGTGTTAAAGAAAAGTAAATATAAAATTTAATTATTGAAAAATTTTGTTCTTGAAAATAGAAAAACATATAAAACTCCTATATGTATTAGTGAAAACATGATTTGGATGAAGCTAGAAAACAAGTGGACAATAAGTTATATAGAGGTATGATTGGTAGTTTATTATATCTTACTATAATTAGACCTTATATTATGTTTTCTGTATGTTTATGTGATATATTTCAAACTAATCCAAAATAATTCCATCATATTATTGTGAAAAAGGATTGCTATATATTTAAAAGGAACTATTTTCAATCTATTCTTTATCTGAAATCTTCTTATTTTAATTTAATATCATATTCAGATGATGATTTCAGAGGTTCTAAATTAGATAGAAAAAAGTACCACAAGAACCTGTCACATTTTAGGAAAATATTTAGTATCATGTTCAAGTACGAAACAAAACTCATTTTACATGTTAACAATCGAGGCCGAATATGTATATACAGGCAATTGTTCTGTACAAGTATTGCTGATGAAAAATGAACTAATGGACTTTGAACTAAATTTTTATAGTACGCCAATTTTATGTGATAATACAAGTGAATAAAATATTTCAAGAAATTATATAAGTCATTCAATAACTAACCATATTGATATTTGACATCATTTTTTCAAAGATCATGTTCTTAAATAGGATATATCTTTAGAATTTTTCAACATTAAATATCAACTAGCTGATATTTTCACTAAACAACTTCCCACTATGAGTTTTTTTATTAATATGGAATTAGGATTATTTAATAATTAAATAAATGTTAATATTTTTCGAAATTTATTTATTTTATTTATATTTATTTATTTATTCCAATTTACATATGTTAAATTTACTTTCTGATTACTTTAAATCAGATTTGTTTTAATATTTTTTTCTTGGTATATATTTTAGTTAATTTAAATTATCTTAAATTTATACACACCACATGTTTTCAAAAAAATCATAATTATTTTATGTAATGATATGGGAAACAAGGTATTGTCAGAAACCTATAAACATCCTTTACCTTTTAGTTTCTCAAACCCTTATCGAATACTGAACCCTTCACCTACCATCATCGACATTTGAAACCCTAGAACCTGAGAACCTTAGAGCTTTCATTTCTCATAAATGACAAAACCAAGTGAATCATAGAAGGTGAATCCATTTATCTAAAGTGAAAATGAGTTTCTGGAAGAAATATTCTTTAAGGAAAAGTGTTAGACTTTGAATGGATTTACCAGATTAATATACTCCTAAAATAGGTGTTATCATTTCATGGTCTGGAATCTGTGTTCAATGAAGCGAACTCAGAGTTTCATTATAAGGTAGAATTAAAATTTTTCTATCACAAGAAACATTTAATTTTTGATTATTTTGATGATACTATTTTCTTAATAATAGAAGATAAGGATTTCTCTATTTCTTCCGCTAAAATTTACCAAATTTTGATCTATTTTCATGAGGGAGTTTGATTTTGTACTATAGTATATTAGGGATAAAGATCATAAGTCTGAAGACATTATGTATTTTTTTCACTCAACAAACATAATGAATAATTTAATCTAAGATCTAGAGGAAGACTAGAAAATATTAGTAAAATTTATTCAAACTGTAATTTCTCCAAGAATGGATGAAATAGAGAAGATTCTATAACAAGACATGTATATCACGTTTCTATTTTTAAGCGAGATAAGGATGAATTTTTTGAGGTATATGTTCATATATCTTCAATAATAATATCAACCAGATGAAATGATGACTTTTTATCCTTAAAAAATGATAATTTATAGAATTTTGTTTAATAAAAATATGATTTGATTAATTGATTCTCAAACTAAGTGTGATCACAACAATTTACTATTTATGGTAACTCTAAAGAAGCTATGATTTTTCAGGGTCACAATTAAAGGCATATTGTTACCTATTTGTGCTGATGAGCAACATGGTTCTAGAGGTTTTTCTCAGTAAGAGCATAGGGCTATTGGAAATGAAGGAATTATAGAAATCAAAGGTAAAGGAATTTTAAAACAAACCTATATAAAAATAATTTTTATTAAACAAGAATAATAATGGGAGTAAGAAGAAAATTTTCTTGAAGAATTAATTATGAAAACAAGGAAGATAATGGATTCATATGTTAATTAACAAATTTTGGGTTTAAGCTAAGATATTAGGTCGATTTATTTACACAAACCTATTCTTGAAGAGGAAAAATAAGTTGAAACTAAAATTTGAGATTGGAGAAGTTTTTTTTCTATTTTCCATAAGCAAGAGCCAGCTATTCAAGAATTATAACAGATTCTAAGATCAAAAAATGTGGATACAAAAATAATTGAGAATATTTTTTACATTTTTTTATCATTTGGGTGAGATACATCAATATATTTCGGAAACCAAAATACACATTCTTGATAGTATATTTTGTTCAAGAGATAAATCAGTTGAAAAACTAGTGGAGAAGCCTATAAAGAATATTACTTCAAGATCTTTAGAAATTGTGGAAGATGATCACTTAAAATATCTAGTTGAAGGGACATCTAATTCCCTGACTAATCCGGTTGAAGAACTTTTGATAAAGGTCAATAAATCTTAGGAAAAAAATTTTAATCTTTGGAAATAGATCAAATTTTAAAGGAAAAATTTATTAGATCTTCAAGAAAATTATGTTTCCAAAATGGATTTTGATGCTTTCAAGATAGAATTTTTGAATGAAGTTGGAAAGCTCAATGATGAATTTGTTTCTAAGTAAGACATTGAAGATCTCAAGTGGTATTTGGAGAGTCAATTTGAGTCAATCTAGAGTTTCTTCAGTCAGACCAGTACATCTACCTGTACTTCTACATCCTCTCTATCTCTGGTTCTATGATTTTAGGCAATAACAACTGTTATGGATGGCATGAATGATCATTTACAAAATATTTAGTGCAACAGTGCTCCGCTATCAGTTCTGTTAGAAAATCAGAAATTTCTAGTAAACCAATTGACATGAAATAAAAAAGGTAACAAAATTTTTCAGACCAAATTCATAGATAAGATGGGACAATTTATGAAGTAAGAGGACAGTTTTCATGAGTTTCTGAATGTCAATCTTGTTAAATAATTTCATATTAGTAAATATTTTTGAGTTTTGATTATACAGTTGGGAGAAAATATTATGAGAAAGATTTGGTTATAGATGGAAGAGATAAAATACATGTGTCAAGACTCTCAAAATCCTACCCAACCAAATCTATCCTGACTTTATTAGTTGACAAACTTGTTTTCTAATCACTCTGATTATTGTACTTATACAATTTTTTATCAATAAAATTTATTAATAATTATTTTTTTATTTATTTCATAAAATTTTGTGTTTATGTATCTAGTAAAAAATATAGTATTATTTATTTAAATAAATTATTATAACATTCACTTACTAATATCTACAAAATTAAATGTGTTGTAATCATTTTCTAAACATTCTTTTTGATCTCACAAAAACGGGTATAAATTTGGATAAACGCGAAATTTATTTTTATCGAAATAATTGTGTAAAATTGAATTTTGAATTATTATTTTTTAAATGTTTTCAATTAGTATCTTTTAAATGTTTGCAATTATTATCTTTTAAATGTTTTCAAAATTCTAAATATTATTACTAATTTTATGGGTTCTCTGATCATCAAAAATTGGGAGATTATGGGGCATGTATTGCCTCAAAAATACTCTATAAATCATATTGATTTTGATGCTCACAAATACCCTTTATTATTTTACTAATGATATTACATTAAGTGTATTTAGGGAAATTAATATTCTATATAATCCTTATTTTGTAATTATATTCAATATTATTATTCATGTGGAATATTTGTCAAAGTGTTCAGAATGATCTTAAGAATAATATGGAAGCACTGTTCATACCCAATATTGAAGAATATAACTTAAGGAAAAATCCTAACATTTGTATTAAAATGTATGTTGAATGTGCATCGTGTATAGTTAATCAACCCTACATTGATAGAAACATATGGATAAAGAACATTAAATTTCGATGGAACATTATGTTTTGACAAGGAGAAAATGTATGGTTAAAGAACCCTATGTAAGTATAGAACCCTACATTTGAGAAGAAAATGAATGGACCATTAACCATACTTTTATGATAAACCTTACATTGTCATCCCTACATTTGGAAAATGAACTCTATGTAGTTGAACCCTAAATTTTGTATTTTTCCCTTTTATGAAGGAACCCTACATTTCACTTTTCATCCTCAGATATTGGAATTTACGATTTTATCAGAGCTTCATGAAATGGTATTTTTGGAATATCATGTTGATTTAAGGTTCAGTTTTAAATGATTCAAATATCGATATGATTGATTCAAATAATTGTACTCAGTTTAGAAATTATCTTTCATTATTAATGTATGTTACAACTATTCTAAGCTATCTTATGAATTTAATTATCACGATTTATCTAGAAATTTTCTTGGGTATAAAATTGAGAAGCAGGCACAGTACTTTATTTATTATATTGGTTTATTTGTTTTATATATGTGTATGTATATATATATATATATCTCTTTTTTTTGTGTGTGTATGATTAAAGGAATAAGAAACATATATTGAAACATGTATTAAGACACATATATTGATATTGAAACTAAATTCTTATGAAAATATTTTACAGATCTACTGAAGTAATAAATCTGACTCTGTTAGCTATAGAAGAGGCAACACATTAGATATATACTTGTTTTGAATATATTATTTTCTGTAAGTATAATACTGATAATTATTTCTTCTTTTATTCAAAGGTTTATGCAAATGGATCGCATCAGAATTACTCTTTCCAGAATCAACTATTTTTTTAAGAAGAAGACCCATCTACTTTCATTTGTTGTTGAAATAATAAATTTAAATCAGAAACATTTAAATCAATATATTTTTTATTGAGAGTTTAAACTATTGGTAATCATTTTTTGTGGAGTATCAGCTTCTCGATCAAAACTATGGATATTCTTTTCTCTATCAAATAACTATAAGGCTCTATTTATAACCTTATTTTTAATGTTTTCAACAGCCTACACTTACTTGTGGATTGGTATTATGATATGAGGACCTGACTAGTGAAATTCACCAAACACAGAGAGTGGTTAATTGGTGGAGTGGACTAGGGGATTTTGTTCCCTAAACCACTATAAACATTTTTGTTCTCTGTTTCTATTTTATCTGATGCTCATATTTTCATGTAGAAAATAAACACTTCTCATTCACATAATCTAAAGGTAACATCAAAAGGTAGAATTGTGAATGATTTTGAAAAAACACAATTCACCCCCAATTGTGTATATTTTTATATTCTGACCAAACAAAAAAAACAATACCCAACACATTTATGGGATGTATAATTCTTGTACCACCCATCACATTCATTTTATTTACATGAATTTGTGTTCTACATAGATTATACAACATAATAACATATCTACTAAATTTTATTCCCATGATCAAGGAGTGTGAGTCTAATAAATGAAATTCTCTAATAAATTAATGTTAGGTACCTCTAGTTGAATAATATTGAGTGGAAATGTGGATGGGTATTGAAAATGAGAATTTTTTTCCTGAAATATCATTGGATAATTTTGATAGCATAAATGATGTACATATTGGATTAGGAAAGGGATTAATGTGAGGGAAAGGTGGTTAGTCATTACATAGTAATAATTTAGAAAAATGGAAAGTGTAAATAAATTTTAAAACATAATTAATTTTAAATAAACATTTATTGTAAAAATTATTAATTTGAATAACAAAAGACAAAATAATCCATTAATTTCAGAGGGTGCATCTTAATTCATGGGTGGCGCTTTATATGAACATGGTAACACCTTGGGAGTTATTTATATATGTATATAAATAATAAATTTTTTCTCTTAGGTTTTTAGAGAATGTGAATGGGATGATGTGTCGGTACTTATATAATAAAAGAGTGTAATTATTTAAAAATTTAAATAAAAGATTTTGGAATCTATGTAATTATCTAATCAAAACCATAAAACATCCCAATGTTCATTCATAAAAAATCTAATAAAGAGTAGTGATTTTTAATATTCTATTTTTATAAGAACCTAAATATTTAAAATAATATCATTCTTGTTTTGGAGGTGAGTGATGTTCAAAAAGAACTTAATATATTACATTAAAATATAAAATATGTTTTTAAGAATTCATTCTATTTTTATAATAAAAAATTTACTATAAAAACTTTATAATAAAAAGAAAATATTTTTCTAGTGTGTATTCATTTTATTTAATTTATAAAATAAAATTTTGATGACTATTATGTCATAATACACAACATATATTTACATTGTTTTAAAATTATCCCCAAAAATAAAACTTTCTCATAAAAATTATAAAAATTATCCTTTAACTAATTTCAACATGATGATCAAAAAAATATTTATTTTACCAAAAAAATTTATTAATATGAGAATTTACACTTTTAAATATAAATACTTATTTATTTATAATTACTTGTTTTTATGAAAATAAATCAAATTTTGACCCTTATAAAAATTATATAGGAATTAAATAAATTATATTATCATTTAGATTTAAATAAATATTATTTAATAAAAAAACTGTGAAGATAAAATTTAATTTAGAAATATTGAATTAACTAAAAAGGCTATTTAAATTGAAATTATATTATTTTGAATAGTTAAATTTTGATTTAATCATATCAAATTTTATTTTAATAAAAATTATTGTATAATCATAATTAATGTAAAAATATATAGGTTTAGATATAGTAATTAGTCAATTGAAAAATAAAATATAAATATTGATGCAACTACGGTCTAGATATTTGACCCTTTACTATACAATTGTTTTTTAACTATAATGTGTTATATTGTTGTACTTTATTAGGGTTTCTGTAACACCCCAAGATTTCATAATAAGTTATTTTTTAATGTAATTCAATAGCTTGCGCTAAATGCAACACTGAGTTCCAGCGCACCACAACATACCAAACTAGCCATTCAAAAAGCAGTTATGAATAGTATTAACTTAATTTTTAATTTTATTATACTCCATATAATTTTAGAATCCATATTATTCCTTTCTTAGACATAATATAAGAACAAAATCATTTTTTAGATATAAGAAGTATCTTTTAAAAAATTGCAATTTTACCACATTTTAATGGAAAACCCTTTTTAAAACAAATATTTGATACTTTTATAAATTAAATTTAATGAAATTAAATTATTATATTGAATTGGTACATAAAATTTTATTTTGGATAATCTTTTTGTATAATTCTGATAACTTTATTATTTTGATGAATAGTGAAAAATAAAAAATTTTAATTGATAACAACTTTTGTAATCTAAATATTTATTATGTTAAAATATGAATTTGAATGGTTTTGAAGTATAATTATATTAAATTTTTTATCATTTAACACAATGTTTGTCATTATAAGTAATCTTTCATTTAAATTTGACATAAACAAATGTCAATCTTTTTAGAGTTCTTACTTTTTAAAACCTCGTTTTTTGGTTTTGACAACGGAAATTAATTTTAAATTAATTAATGCAACTTCTATGTTTTTAATTTGGTAAAATAGAATTAATTTTTGAATTAAGAATATTGAAATTATCTTAGGGTGATTTTTTGGTATTTTTCTAAAAATATTCAATTTATAATGAATATTGAAAAACATTGTGTTATAGTTTAAAACCATATTTTTATATAAATAATTATTTATTTTATTTAAAGTTATTTTAAGTAAAAATAGATCTATAAAACCTATCTAAGTTCAATTTAATTCATTTGATTTGTTTTATAATAAAATTAGAAATATAAAATTTTATTGAACATTTTACAGTCTTTTACCAACCTTCTAAGAGCATTTGAAAATTTGCATATAACATAATTTTACAGCTTCTATGAATTGAATTTAAAATTTCTGAGATATACCGTTAATACCAGTAAGTAAATTTTGGTTCAAAAAGATGAATATGATTTTTGATGAATAGTAACTTTTGACTTTTATTTACCACCCTTAAAAGTAAATAACATAATTAAAGGTAAAAATGATATTATAATTACCCTAACACATATCATAATTTTATTGGATAAGTTTAATTCGACCAAAATAATCCTTAGGAATAAAATATGATCTTTTAGGTCCACTTGGATTAGATTAGGACATTTATTATTATTTTATTTAAATAAGAGTTAAAAGTGTTAAATTCAAAGTTTATTAACCAAACCATGTTTAATATAGGGTTATACATAATATAAATTCTCCTATAAATATTCATTATAAATTTAAAAAGATTTCCTATATAATGGTATTTTATTTATAATTTTTAAAGACTAAATAATTCAATTTATTTATGACAAAATGAAGATGCAGTAATTACCTTCTAAATGAAATATTAAAATAGTTTACATTATAAATATTAAAATAAATATAATTTAAATGTTTTTATTCCATAAAAAAATTATAGGTTAATATAATAGGTTAGGTCTGATTAGATTTTTTTTTTTGAAGTGATAAGGTTTTGATTACTTTCAGAAAAACAAAATACCAAATAGTGTCAAAAATTGACATAAATTTGTTTTTAAAAAAATACTATATTATTGGTTGATATAATATTCCTATAAATAAATGGTTATTCCAAAGGGCTTAAATAATATTATATATGTAATTAATTAACCACTTGAGGTTATCTTGGAAGTTTACATTATGTTTATTAACCATATAGTGGAAGAATACAAGAAGACATGGTAAAAGTTAAACTATTTAACTAAGAGTTAAATCTAAAAGATATGGTTAAAATGGTAGCCTAAACTTATCTAAAACCTATTGGTTGAGAGTTTTTTGAACCATAAATGCCTTATATTCGAAATAAATCATTTTGGAGCCATTATAAACCGAATATTCTTTTATTATAAAATATTATTTCAAGCTTTTCCGAAAGTGACCATCCCCCCTCTTATAAAAGGGTACTTTCTCTTCTCTTAATGTCACACCTCCAAATCCCTTTGGCTTAGCCAATACCTACACAAAAATCTTTCCAACTTCCATTAATTAAACCTATAGTCCATAATTTTGATCATAAATCCATCCTAAAGATCCCTTTTGATCAACTCAAAAGGAAACACCTGAAGAAGATATAATAATTTCACCTCCCTCTTTCAAGTTCTTTTCTTCTTCCACTTCCTCTTTATTTTATTGTTATCATACCAAAATAAAAAATACAATAATTTATACGTACTATGATGTTATTATAAATATGGTACAACCATATACTTTATTCTATCCATCCTATAAATGACAAAGTCACAATACGTTTGTACGTACGACTTACCGTCTCCACGTTGTGGTGTAGTTTGTTATTCAAACACATCATTATTTGTATGGGTATAATAATGAGTATAACTGATGTAAATAATGAATATAGCATGTTAATGATTCTATATATATTATATAACATCCAATTACAAACTATTTCACCATCAATATAATGATATTGTCGCTCGTGCGTACGTACGACTTTCTCTCTCCACGAACGCAATGAGATTCATTCCCCATCATAATCATTCAAGAATAATTTTCATTTTATGATTAAAAATAATTTTTAATAACATAATATCATTCTTTATATGAATCAAATACATTCTATACATAACAAACATGACCTACATAACAAAACATATAAAGTAAAATGAATTAGTTAACAACAAAAACAATGGTAATAGTCAAATATCATTAACAAAGCAATATTATAAGATCATATATGACATAATATTTATGTGTTTGTTTATTTTATAATTTAATATCAATGATATAACCATTATACAGGAGGTTAACCTGCCCTATACAAAGGAAAATTACAAGGTAAGGGGTTTTCATCTCACTTTTATTCCCGTGAGATTCATTCTATATTTTCCACTATTAATTTTTGTGTGGTGTATGTATTGTTCATGATTATATTGTTTATGTAATATAAATTAATTTATAGGTATTTACATCATCATTTTATGATCCTTCTTTCATGTGGTTTATGTTTCGTAAGTTACCAAATCGGTAAAGGAATTTCAAATTTCAATTTCCACTTATTCGGTTTTACACAAACTTCATTGATTACTTTACTCCAAAATTATGTGTGAAATCACTATTTATTAACTTATGTAGTAATTTACACTCCCCTTTTTGTAGATATACTTTTGATTCACATAATCACTCCATTCATAAATTCTTAATTCATCGATATAAACATGATATGAGTAATTTTAACTCAATTTCTATTCATTGAGTTAAACATCCAAGTACTTCATGTTGTTTTTAAAAGAATATTGTGAATGTAATATAATTTATTTACACTAAATATCCAATAATATTGATTGTATTTAAATTTTTAACACATAATTATTTCATTGATTTATCCTTAACCTAAGGATACAGTCTTTATAAAGGAATTAATCTCAACTTACATTCCATTGAGAATTCTTTGTTTTTCTGCGCCAATTCACTTTTATTTGGTGTATATACAGTACTTTGACATAGAATATCATAAATCCCTTTATTCTCATGATATTATAATGTTTTAATTTAACTAAATTATTTTTATTCAAGCATCTTTCATTTGTTTTGGAACTCTAACTAAAATATCAATTTAAATGTTTAAAAATTTTATTCTTCTAAATCATTTTAATTAATTTCCATTTTTAAAAAATGGCTTTAAGGTTTTATTTATATGCATATTAATGTTTTAAAATTTATATTCCTTATAAATTTTTCAAATTGGTATGGGACACTTTGATTTCAAAGTCTTTTTTAAACATGTTCTTGATAAATAGTGAGGCTTTTAAATGTTTTCATGAAAAGGGATATTTCTATCAATGATTTTTACTGATCATTTTCAAATATGTCAACATCCATTACTAGGTATTATTATTGATCTAGGTTGATTTATTATGATACAAATTTTTCATAATGTATTGAAGTTTTTGTGATATGTTTGACTATGGATGTGTTATTTTTAAACCATTCATGGTTTATGGATAAATTAATGACATTTCATATGCTAGTTTTAATATGAATGTTTATGTTATGTTTAAACCTTTTCATGTGAGGAATACATTGGACTTAGTATGTGATGGGTGGAGCCCTTTATAGCTCCTCGATGCATCGATAGGTCTCATGAGACAAAACAGTGTCTTGGAATAAGGCCTTGACGAAATCTTATTGGTAGTCTTATCACAAGGCCTTGACTATGTGGTTATGAAGTCTGGATTTATGCATTCCATCATTATTAAATTACATATTGATATTACATGTGATTATTCGACTAGTAGAATATCCATGTGAATAATTAAATGGAATTATTTGATTTATCTATTCCATATTATGTTGACTTTTTATTTTTAAAAGGATTGTGTTCTAGTTTTATACATTGCCTTGAATGTTTATTCTTATTTATGATAGTTTCCACTATATTGTTATCCTTACTAAGAATCTGATCTCACACCTTTCTTATGTTTTATTTTTTTCTAATATACAAGGATGTATATTATGATTATCCTACAGGAATATTCTAAGGGGTATAAAAGTGTTCAAAGGGGACATAATGTTCTTGTTGTTTTATTTCATGATGTAATGTAAAACTTATGTGTATATCTAGTACTCCAAGGCTACTAAACCGATCAGTCTTTCTAGATATGATTACTTATATCATGCTAATGTTATGTAATAATGCACTGATTCTGGGTAACTAGGGTCAGGGAGTTACAGTTTCTTGGTGAACTTGGTTTGGTTAGTGATCATGATAAGATTGAACTTATACCGTAATTTTTTTTCTCAAGTTTCAATTATGGAATCCTTTATTGTGATTGGTTATTGGAGAATACATGTGATATTATATTCATCCTAAAATATGATAAATGGGATCTATATGTTTTGATCCTACTATTTGATTCCATCAATTCTTCCTTCTCTATCAATTAGAAATTATTATAAAATGTAATATATGCTATTACTAATGGTCATTATAGAATAGATTTAATTTCAACAGTTATTATGAATAAATGTATTTTAATTCCAAAAGGCTATATTTTATAACATTTTAATATATCCAATGTAGTGTTTGTTGTTTTCTATAAGAATGTTACATAACATTTTATTCATTAATTCAATGTAGAATTTAAATATTAAATGTTTAGTTTATTATATTTGGAGAAAAAATAATATAGCATGTAGAGGTGTTAATTTTGTATTATAATTTTAGTTTAGGTTTGTTTTTTAATCCCTTTCATGGAAAAATAGGGTTCTCTATAGATTTATTTGACATTTTTATCCATTATGTTGAAAAATAATGCGTGTGCATGATTACTATTGTATAAAATTTACTATATAAATGGATGAAATTAAAAATATTATCATAATAGTATAAATTATTCACATCTAACTAAGGATGGTCATCTTTCATGAAGAATTTTTTTTCTATTTTTTTATTTTTTTCATTGTTAAAATATAATTAATCATATTTGATAATTTCATAATCATATATGAATTACCTAGGATCATCTCCTTTCCTGTTGAAATTTATTTTCATTTTTCTCTTGTAGTCTCATTCTAAGAAATATATTCACTCATGTTTTCAAGATATTTATAAATAAAAAAATTAAATTAAAATTTTGAACTATAATAGAAATTATTGGAAACGATCATTGATCGATTTACCTTTTTTGATATTGGACCACATTCCAAGAATTCTATAGATTCTGTTTTGATATGTATATGAAAAATTTATCATCAATATAATTTTCATATTTCTTTATGTTTGGCCAATTGTTTTTGAGAATAGCATATATTATTGAGAATGACATTCTAGTATGAGTATTCTATGAATAAGTATGTTACTTATTTAGAAATAAATTTCTATATTTATAACACATAGTTATTAAATAGATATCTTGAACCACAAATTGTTTTAATGTTAAAAATACAAAAATATCAAATAAATCATGAGTGGAGAGGTTGATTGATGAAATGGAAACATGGAAAAAAATTCTTCATTAGATATAGACATATGAATTCAACTTCTTTCTATTATATAAATTAATATTTTTTGTTTTCACTATACTACATTGATAAAATAAAAATTAACTCTTTATTTAGTTTAGGAATGAATGAAATTTCATTCTTTATTAACAATAATTACTATAATATAAACATGAATGAAATGTTTTATTTAATTTGGAATATGTTTGACCATTTATAAATTATTTATATGGATAATTAAATATTAAATATTTTAAATAATTGGATGAAGAATGATAATTATAATATAAGTCTTACTTTTAATTTATACCTTATATATACAAATCAAATAATATATTATATTTTTAAAACCCACTTTTAAAGGATTGGAAAAGAACATTTCTTGAATCAACATCATTAAGACTCAAATAAATTCAAAATAATATCATCCTTATAACCGCAACCAAAATAGTTAATAAAATTGGTGTTGAAGAAATCAATCATGTGTTAAGTAAGATAATTAATTTCATAATTAGGGTGATATAATTTAATTTTTTATTATCTAATGAGATATTAATTACTTTGCCAAAATTTATACATCAATGGTATAATCATAATGAATTATAGGAAAAATAAACCATTCTTTAGTTCATACATTTTCTTTAACCCTATATTTATTCTCTAAGGAATATCCCAATCCTAATTTTTCATCCTCCACTAGTGCTAAATTGATTTGATTATGTATAATTATTTTTTATTACTTAGCTATGGGAACTATGAAATAGTTTTATAATATATTCATCATACTAAGAAATGTGTGGATTATTATTTTCTTCCTTTTAAAATTACACTTCATGAAATTTACCCATCATTTGAGAGATTATAGTACATGCCTCTTATTATTTAGGTGTCTCTATATATAGATGAGTTTTCTATCCTTTCATAATTCCCTTTTAGGGACTCTAATCCTCCACAAATATCTTGTTTGTTGTATGGAATAGAATATTAGTGCGAATAAGCTTACACTATATTTTTTTATACATAGGGATTAACATTTTTTATTCATTATGAGATATATATATCGTTCATTTGGTAACAAGATATTTAGTGGCGAAAATTCCATTATTATTTCTATTATTCTATTATGTTCTATAATGATTTTGAGATTAATAATCATCTTTATAATCTAATAATACCTCACAATCAACATCAATTAATTTTACATTGCCAATGGATTACATTTCATGAATTTTCCCACCTCGAGATTAATTTTTTAATCCTATAAAAATAATATTCTCTTAGACTTTTTTATTTTAATTCATTTCCCTACCATTTTACATAATTATGTATCCCCTGTGTCTGTTGAACTATGTCCCAATTGATTTATCTAGTTCTATTACTATACTCTAGGGGAATATCATACTATTGAGGATATGAATTTGGTTTAATTTTATATTCTTCCTGATCACACCGGATTTAAAATCCCTTCCAAAAGATATATTATTCTGAATACTAAATTTCATCACATTATATTAAATATCTATAAGAATTATTGACTGATTCATAATGAATGAGGACTGTAGATAATGATCAGGTAGGTGTAAGTCCATTTCATTCATTGATCATTACAAAATTTAAGTCTTAAAACCAATTCCTTTGGGGATAGTGTATGAATATGATAAACTCATCCTCCTAGTTGGTGGAAATTCATATATCCTTATATTCCAAAGGATAACATTACAATATATACTCATGAATGAAGATATAAAGCAAACATTATTCAATATTATCGTATTACATGTAAATTTTCATGAAATCACATGTATTTTATGAAACAAAATTATTTTCAGCCAACTAAGAATAAGAATTAGACTTCATATTTAGATTCGTATGCACTAGTTTTTTTAACCCATATAGGTACCAACATAATAATCGATGGATATATTTTGTTGGTATCAGAACACACACACTTTTTGTTAATGATGCATCATTTTACTAAAATATTCCACCTTAAATAAGTATTTATTAATATATTTCTCCCCACATAACCCCAAACCCTAAAAACCCATAAATATTTTTATAAAAATAGATATTGACCAGTTTTTGGTAAATGTTGAATATGTTTTTACTAATAGTTATTATAGTTTATGAAATAAAGGATATATTAAATACTATCTCAGTAAGTGGTGTAAATTATGTAATAAAATACATTAATATTCTTAAGATGTATATTATAATATTTTTTTTATTTTTATTAAATTTTTGGTTTAAAATAACTTTATATTACTCGTCAATATGCCAAAAAATAATTTCCTACAAAAATGATTTTCACAATATATAATGATTTTATTTGTATGTTAAATTTATAAATTTTACAATACACAATTATGGAAATTAAATTATATTTTTAAATTATATTACATATACTAGTTATGAATAAAATTTGGGATTTTTCTCAAAAAATATTTTTTGAGGTGAATAGCGAAATATTAAATTTTTTCAAATAACGTGACTTTCATGAAAATAATAGAATATAATAATTAAATTGAATTAAATTAAACATATTTAAAAAACCAAGTGATTATATGTATGTAAATTTATAAATTAAATTAGTTAAATTTATAAACCAATATTATAAATTTTAGAACATAGGTTATATCATTCCCAAAAAATATAATTCATTATATATTTAGTATTTTAAAAATTATTTTAAAAAATATTATAAAATTAATATATTAAAATATATCTAAAATTGGACTAATTTGATCTAAATTATTTAATAATTACTCTTTTAGTTTCATAAAAAAAGATAAATTGCCTTTTTAAGGACTAGTTACCTCGATACAACTCAAAAGGGGTAAAAAGTTTTTAACAAAGAATGGATGAAAATAAACAAGTCTGAAATATATGTAGGAATTTTTTTAGAACATTATTGATCATATAAAATACCCCCTATATTGTTTCTTAATTTTTTATCTAAATTCTATTAGAGTGACTCTACAAAATTGAAAAAAAAATCTATTTACCAAAATGTTATCAACATCACTTATAAAACGAGAAATGTTCTCAATAGTTACCTCACAAAAAAACCCACTTTGTTTAGCCCAAGATAAACTCAACCATATCAATAACATTTATATCTACCATTACAATGTTATATTATTCTCTAAATACAATCACCTGATGTATTAACCCCCCGATATAAAGGAGATAATCTATGAAGAGTATTATAAATATTTAACTACTCCTTTACCATTTCTATTTACCAATGTGAACTTATACATACTTAAATTATAATATGAAATAATATAATATTTTGATTATTTTCATTAATATATAGTCATTTTACCAGGATTATGGTTCAATCATTAACCTCATTTTTATTTTCTGTTAAGAAAAACAAAAATTTGAGATATACATACATATAGACTACTGCCTCTATGATGAAACGTGTTTCATTTTCCTTCACCACTTAACGTTTCTAGAAAAAGAAGTTTAATTTACTTAATATATGTGATATATATATACATATCATATTTAAATATTTTTAATAGTAAATAATTTTATTTTTTTCTCCCTCCCATCGGAATTTTATATCATTATCCTTGTGTACATATGTACTATTTTCTTAATTAAACGATGATTTTATTTATTGAATATAGAATTAAAGGATAAAATTAGCTTTTATATGATTTTTATATATGTTATATATTTATGAAATACATATCATGGATATGTTTATTTATGGATAACAAAAAAATTAATGATCCATACAATATAATCAACTAATATCGGTAAATTAACCAAAAATATTCCACATCCAATTTCATCCTCACAATATGAGACTAAAACACTGACTTTATGAATTAAAAAAATCCTATTTATGTGTATATATATAAAATAAATTGAATTAACTTTAATGATTTTTTAATTTATATTTTTTAAATAATAATGAAGTCGAACAACATTTTTATGAATCTTCATTAAAATAGTTATGGTTTCCAAAATTATATATTAAAATGATATAAATAAAATATAAAATATTAAGAGAAATTATATTAATTATGAGTATAAATTTAAATTTATTTGAATATGTTTTTGAAATGGGTAATTAATATTATTATAATTATGATATAATAGGAAAAATCCCTTGTATAAAGATTAACATAAAAGTAATGTGATTTGGTTACTCAAACACATCTCATTGATTTATAAAACATCTTCTTGGATTTTATTTCTATTTGAGTTGATAAATTAAATTAATTATAATTTTTATGTTTTTAAACATAATATATTTGAGGAAAAATTTCTAGTTGAAAATCTACTTTAATAAACTGTTTTCTATTCACATTTTTTAAGAAAATAAATGACCCTTTTTATTAGAGAAATATAAATTTGACTTTTATACTGATGATAAAAATAACATTTCATGTAATATTTTTTTGTTTTTTTTCATTTTCCTCTATATATTTAAAAATTTAAACATCCATTTGTGTTATGGTTTATGTATTACTCTCCATTATTCTACAATTATGTTTTTATTTTTAGGTAATCATTTTTTATATATTAATTGTACTATTTCACATTGTTATACTACATGTAAATATACTGAAATAGGTATTTATTTCCATTAGTTAATTATCTCTAAATGGTGAAATATTTTTAGCTAAAAGATTTATATAACTTATTTTCACATTTTTTATCAATTAATAAATTGTAAATGATTTTAATTTAAATTATTTATGAAATACATTTTATTTTCGTGGTTTATTTATGATGTGATAATTGAATAATTTTAATGTTTTTCTCATATATATAGACAATGATGGGTGGGGTCTTATTTTATTCACCACTGAATTTTATAAAATCATAAATATCACAAGACATATATCAAAAGGTGAATTTTTTTTGTTTCTAATTCTAGGTAAAATCATGTTACCAACAATGGTAATGTATATATTGGTAAGTTTATGTTGTCTAGTAAACATGGATTAAAGTGTGTGACTAATTAATGTAATGTTTCCCTATGCTATGGTTTCTGTAAAAATTAAAGGTTGTTATTAATTATGGTATTATAATCTTATTATTCATTTTTTTATGTTAAATTATTATAAACCATTTTTTACCATTAATATTATATGTTTATATTTCCATTATTTATGCTCTTATTCTATGTATATTGATTCTCACACACATCATATTATTATTAATCATGAAATTTATAAATTTCCATTATTTTCATCATTTTATCATATTCATATGAACACGTCCTTGATAAAATGTTTATTCATTCTTTAATGTTAGTTTGAGATCATCCCATTATTATGATTTCATTTTCAAGGTTTTGATGATGAATCATACTAGTGATATTTATATAATATGGTCTTATATGATTAATTTAATGAAAAATGATGGGACATTTTGTAAAAAAAATATTTTGCAGGTATTGCCTCATGATAGTAAACCAATAGTTTATATGATATTATTATTTATTAAATTTAATATTTAAAATCATATAATATATTTAATATAATATCATTTTTAAATTTACTCTATACAGTTGGTTTTAATGAAATGATTTATTTTTTTTGAAGAAAAATCTGATTATTTTTTGTGTGAGGGGTGGATATTATTATTGAGAATTGAATATTTATTTCTTTATATTGGTGATTTTTCAAAATCTTGGTAAATCCATGACTATGTGGTATTTATATAAATTATATCTTCATTTTTATTATAATGTAGCCACAACTATGACATAGATTCATCTAGGGGAAACAACCCTAAAAAATTTATTGATCAACCAATTGATCTTCACTATGGGGGACATTGAATGAGATTAATACTATATATTTGGGTAGAAATTCAAACATTTTAGGCTTATGTTGATAATTTTTAATTTATCAAAAACAATGAAGAATTGATATCTTAGCAACATTGAGGAATTTCTCACTCAAATTATCTTATAGGATTTCAATATTAACAACATTACCATTGTAGAAAAATATATAAATTTATTCAAGGAATAATCTCCCAGGTTTCGTATATAACATGTGTTTGAGTTTTGGATTGAACTCAAACATATGATCGTTACTCTGAATTATATTTTGAATATGATGTTTTCTATCAAATTAGAGGAATTTAATAAGTTTATTCATGAAATATATGATATGATCTCATGTGTTTTAGTGCTTCAACATTTGTTGTGGTTGTCCTTATTGTTAAAAATAAATATGATTAATGTTTAATTACATTTATTAATGTGATATTGAAAAATCTTGATAAAAAAGTATCATGTACCCCATATTGATGATCAACTATATTATATTCTTGGTGATCCATACTTATCTATGATTAAAATGTGATTTGGATACCATTAATTAAAGATCAATATGGAGGATATATTGGAAACTAATATTTTCACAATGTATGGACAATATAAATTTATAGTGGTGTAAATATGTGTTATGAATTCTCCTTATTTCCTCGTAGAGATAAAGAATCATGTCATTAGAGACTAAAATGATCAATTTATCATTGTATTTATGGTCTAAATTATCATATATTCAATGATAAATTAATATAATTAAGACAATATAAAAATTAAAAAATACACCTAATAATGTATAAACATTATTCCATGTTTAGTAGGTGAGAATTTTGGAAAGGCAATGTAACCTATTGGGATAATGTAATCACCAGTAGGGGAAT
Organism: Viscum album; assembly: GCA_963277665.1. NCBI lineage: Eukaryota > Viridiplantae > Streptophyta > Magnoliopsida > Santalales > Viscaceae > Viscum > Viscum album. The sequence continues at coordinate 349,079,910 of OY728141.1, forward strand.
GCTAGTAAATCTATCAAACATTGATATTATTGAGTAAATTCCTATTTTATCTATAGTTATTGAGATACATAGTTTTCTCAGTTTACCTATATTATAAATATAATTTTGGAAAAAAAATCTCAAATATATCTTATATATAGACTAGGTAATCATTTAAGGGAGTAGAGTTTCATTGAATGAAGGCATGTGATGAATTTTTTAAGTAATTTTGATGAAATTTTCATAACACCATTACCAGAATTAACCTTCGATGGGGAAAGGTTTGAAATATAATGAAATTACATAAAGAATGTCTCTAGATTTTTCCTCATGAAATAAGAAAATGTAAATTATTATTCCACTTTATAATTAAGAACCCATGAGAAACTTTTCATGATGCTTGATTTAGAGCTAGAAGTATTGATCTATCAATAATGATTTGATGACATGATCACTATCATGAGATGTCTAATATTTATACCTTCCATAATAGTTTGAAAAAATATTTACAAATAATAATTTAAATATGAACCAAACATGATCATTGGACAAGGTCTATGTGAGTTGAGCCATGATTGTTTTCATATATATTGTGTTAATTCTGATGAATATTAAATAAATCCAATAAAATACTCACAATAATTATTTTTTTAGGTTTATTCCAGTTAATATATGTAAATCAACTGATTTCATGAATTATCTTCAATATCTACCTAAAATATTCTCTAACATATTACACTTCTTATTTGTTACCTATATATACAAACTTATCATAACTAGGGTAAATGAAATATAATTAATGGTTTTTTTCATTATTCAGTGGTGAAAAATATAGGATGTATCTGTAAATGATCATAACAAAACATAAGATAAGAATTTGAATATAAGAACATGATCATAACATAAAATAACTATACCTAATCTGTCAAATATAATTAATCAAAAGTCATGGAATAAGTATTTTTAATAAAAATATATCCAATTCAGAAGTGTGAAAAATATTCAATAATCAATCATTAACCTGGGGATCATATCATAAGAATACATCATAAGATTATTTCTTACACATAACATTTTAAAGTATTGTAATTTTTCAAAGATCAATTCCAATTTTATCATAGTGTTTTTGTTTCGTCTAGGGATTATCTTTTTTTATAAGACTTTGAAATATATATAGAAATTTTTTCTGAGCCAGGTGCTAAGACGTTGAGTTATTCTAAGCACGGTGTGCCTAGAATTAAAATTATAAAAAATTTAAATATACATTATATCAATCACACTTATATTTTTAAAAGTAATTGGATAACTCCTAAAAAAGTCAAATATCGATAATATAAGACCAACTATGAGTCCAGAACATGATTTTTATCCTAATAATGACCTACTGTTGGTTGGCATGGGGGGTTTAGATTGATCGATTGTTGGTGGGTAGGTGTAAATTTAATTAATTTATTAATTTAATTATTTTATTATATGAAATCATATTAAAACCCACATAAATATAATATTATAAAAATATCTAGGGTTAGATGAATAACAATGGTATCTTTGATAGCATAATTATTCCTTATTCATTTGAGGATTGAGTTCGAATGGTGTTTAACAACCAAATCACGGAGAATTTAGGCACAACAAATGATAAAAATCATGGTAGGACTCATCATATATGTATTTTTAACCTTATGTTTAAATGATTGAGCATAATAAGTTATTATCATTTAATATGTATACATTTTTATACTTTTCATACTCTTGCATATTAATTTCATTAATTTTATTTGATTAATTCCCATTACACCATATTCCGCACACCAGATATCCCCAATTTCTATTCATTACCTTATATCTCTTGGATTGTAATTTTTTCACCTCTGTTTCTTTTATATTTCCCATATTGTTTTTCATGGTATTTTACTTTTTCCTTTAGGGGCCACAATTTGACATTTGAAGTTGGCGTCGAGAGAAATCGTACTTCCAGATACACGGTATATTTTTTGTGTGCTAACAAATCAGAGAATAGAGAATAGATCGGGATGATTTTTTAGAATTAGGTGATGTTACTCATGGATCATGGATAAATGAATAATTTAGTAGTGGTATGGGAAGAACCCCATGTGACTAGTGGTGGATAAACATTGTTTTAGTGAATGAGAAATCCATTTTTTGACCAATTGATGTTCTAAGGTTTTTACCTCTGATTCTGGTTTCCCATTAGAAGAAAACGTCAGTAGAGAATAAAGATTTGGAATGTACATAGAAGATCCATGTTTCATTGGGAAATAAAACTACACAAAAATTGGTCTGAGGAATACACAGGGTGTATCCCATGGTTGTAACAGCTTGTGTTTCTATGTCATAAATATATTACACATAGTTTGTTACCCCACAAGTCGTGTGGCTCAGTGCGGGAGAATCATTATGTGCTCTAATATTACATAGGAATGAGGGTTAATAGGATGTTTTGATATAGTTTAACATTTATATAGAATACATAATTGTCATCAAGGATAATGGAAGGACCCTGTGTTGGAGTACATGTCGTGTATCATAGAATCTAGGAATTTTCAGTATTACAAAAACGCATCTAAGAGAACATGCATGACCTAAGGTTTTTGAGTCTCTCAGTTTAGTCATCTTAAAATCTATGTATTGATACATGGATAGTGTTCCATTTACTAGGATGGACATGAACAGGATATAGGGCGGGAAAACACGCCATTTGGGTCCCCTTAAGTTCCCTAAACCCTCACATCTTAAGAAACTTATACCTCTTGTATCTCTTACATTTGGTCTCATATTTTTTTTGTGAGTACCCTATCCTTATATATTTTTTTTGTAAATATTGATGGTGAAATTAATTTTGAAATATTAGATGGGATGATATATGTTCCAATTATGAATCTTTTTTAGGTAATTCCCTAGGATAACAAGGATCAGGCAGGATCATCAGATATGTTAGAGTAGGAGAATCCCGTTGGGACCAGTTTTGGACCCTCTATCAACTATTATAGTAGAACCCTCCAACTAGTATAGTGTGTGGTTACTCTATATATACATCAGTATGTCACCCTATTAGGAGTACAGTTCATGGTTCCTTGACCGTAGTGTGTCACCCTCATGCTGGGACAGGGCATGGATCCCCTATCAATCTAGAATATAGAACCTTTCTATTGGGATATGGAATGTGATATCTCTATATTATCATAGTGGAACCCTCCTATGGAGACAACACATGGGTCATAAACTAATAGTGTTGAACCCTATTACTGGGACTGGCATGATTCCACTATCTATACAATATAGGGGCACTCTCCTAAAGAGATAAGGAATGGATACTATATAATAAATGTGTAACCCTCTAACTAGGATATGGTAAGATTTCTTTATCGACTATTAGTTTTTAACCCTCATGTTCTGTCACAGCACTCTCGGGCTAGATACCACCAGTTTAGGGTTCACATGGCTAATATTATGATTCTATCATTCAAATTTCACTATAGACACTATGATTTCCTAGTGATTCCTTTCTGTGAGAAAAATAACTCCGCTATGTTTTTGGATTTAATGAACTAGATCATATAGTTGTAAATGGACTGAATCATATTTGTGTCCATTTATAAAATACTAATATACAAAATATTAGAGTAGGATCATGAAGATCACTTGAGGATGGTTTTGTATTTTTTTTTTTTTGAGAGAACTATCATTATGGTAGTCTCCCCAAGTTCCAATTCTCAATCCATGATGTTTACATTATGGATCTTGTCATTTCTAGTCCTGAATTAGCTATGGACCCAAAAAATGTTGATAAATTTATTTTTTTGAATCCAATGAAGAGCATCATAGATGTGTAGAGGTTTCATGGCCTAAATGGGTACAACATGAGGTTTTCAATATACTTCTCAAATATTTCATCTCCTTTGACTACATTGATATAAAAATGGTAGTTGTTTACCTGGATTGAGTAGTGTCGATGTTCTATTGGGGAGTTGATACTGAGGTGGATGAGTGCACCTTTATTGATACTATTGGTGCAGGGTATGGAGTATGTAGTGTATTGACATTCCTCTAGAGCTAGCATTAGTTTTTTGTTGATGTTATGGAAATAAAAGATATCATATTGGTTGAGATAGTTGAGAATGCATAATCATAACTATATGAATCATGAACTATAATTGGTGGCAGTAGTTTTATCTCTTATTATGTGGAGGAACTATCTTTATGGAGAGTGATTTGTTTATTTACTAATATCATCAGAGAACCATGTAGAGTGACTTGAACCTAAGATAGAGGTGATGGTTGAAATTCCTATAGAATTAAGACATTGAGATGGTATATAATCTGGGGAAGGGATACTTGGTGGAAGATTCCCATAGCAAGAAGTCCTAGGATCTCTTAGTATAGGAGGTGTCAGAGTAGTTCGATTCCATTTATATGACCCTAGTAGAGGAGGAGGGTGCAAATTTTATTTAGTATATGGTGTTTATTCCTCTACTCCTCCATCGTGTGAGAGATTCCTAGTTTGGATATTGGTATTGTGATTTCATACATGACTAGATATCCTCAAAATATTTACAAGATGTATTTCATAAAAGAATGACTCATGTTATCCATTTCCACTGATTGAGGGTGGTCCAAGTAACGATTTTAGAGGAAGTGTAGAGATTGATTCAAAAATATCATGGCGATATACATCCATGTGTGGGAAGGATGTATAATAACCTTTTAATTACTATATTGGTTAGCTACAATGGGATAAAACATTTTCGAGATCATCTCATGGTGATTCACCTCTCAGTAAGTGAATGATGGTCATTGGGTTATTGTAGGTTTGTTTTAGCCTCTTGATATCCCATAGTAGACATGGGATGACATGTCCATAGACATAATGACAATTCTTATGTAGATAATGACAATCCAGGACACTATTGGGGTGATAGTTGACCTATTTCTAGATTGGGAACACTTCATTTCTATGAGAGAGATATGTTTATTGGAGAATTTGGGGAAATTGTATGTATGGTAGATCCTATCATTCATGGGATTCCATTAACTATTGTCTTTGTCAGTGATTCATGGTTTACATCATGGATCTAAACAGTCCTCTTGTAGGAATTCAGGACCTATCTAAGGAAGAGTACGTCCTATATCCCATATTAAGATGGGTACACTCAACACACTATCTACATTCTATAATATTTGTAGAGGGATTATATATTATACATTTTCTAGATTAAGGAGGATCACTTTTCAATGATATAGTTTCCTTACAATAATAGATTCCACAATACTATAAGAATGACACCTTTCGTGGCATTGTATGAGGGACCATCTAGGTTTCCCTTATGATGGAATCAAATTAGTGATGCATATATAGTGGGGCCAAAGGATCATTCATGTGATGATGATGAAGGGATAGGTGATCCATGATAGGAAGAGGAAAAAACCCCAATAAAAATCTTACAAATAGTGATGATATATAACCAATGAGTTCAAGATGGGGGGAATAAATTTTCCTAAGAGTCTCCACATGATTAGGATTTTATAGGATCAGTTGGGGAGTAAATCAATACTCGAGGTTCATCAGTCCATTCAATATCTTGAAAATCATTTGTTATTTTTTTTCACCTTACCATACCACCGTAGTTGGATCAGGTTCATAATGTATTCTATGTTTCATAGCTAAGGAGATACGTGTATGTACCCATTAAAATTATTGACTATGGAGAGATAGATATCAAAGTTGGATCAAAATTCATGGATCACCCAGTGGAGATCAATTATTTATAGGATAAGTTCCTATATGATAGGACCATATCCTTGGTTCGAGTATTGTGGAAGCTTGAGAGCATGCAAGGGATATCATGGGAGTGGTAGTGACAGATGCCTTATTAGTATCCTCACAACTTCTATTAGTATTTATTTAGAAGGATTAAATTAAATAAATAAAGAATAATGTAGAGACACTATTTTTTCTTATAAGATAGTGAAATATATATGTATATAGAAAAAAATTGGGTTAGGTGGTCTGATGGAACACAATTCCATGGCCTGGTGTGCTCGAAATTAATTTTATAAAAATAATTAATATTATTTATATCATGTACATATGGTATTTAATATATAATTGTATAACTCTTAAATGATTTCTTTGATGGAAAATTTATGTCATAAATTGAATCCAAAATGCGAAGTTCACCCTAGGTGTTACCTAAAGTTGATCATCATGTGGCGTTCGGATATATCGCCTGTTTGTGTGTGCATTTAAATTAAATTTTAATTTTAATTTAATTATTTAATTTAATTGATATAATAAAAAATATGTATAAATTTTTTTTATAAAAAATTACCATGCTTAGACACATAACCATGGCATCCTTGAGGGGCTAATTCCATGTTCTTTATTAGTGCAATGAGATCTGGAGGCGATGAACAAATGGATCACTGTGAATTTATGCACAAAAAAATAATATGAATCAAGGTAGGACTCATAATATGTGGATTCACACCCTTATGATTCCTAGATTGATCATGATAAATTAATTTCCATTTATTTACATTCATTTTGAGCCTCTGAAAGTGACCACATCTCATATTTATTCTATAATATTTGATTAATCCTCATTGTTCCATTTCCCTCATAATAAATATCCACAATTTATACTCATTTTCAAAGAAAGTGTGAAAAATTATTTTTGAACATATTTTTTTGTTATTTTATTCCTTTGTTATTCATGATATTCATCATTATCATACAAGGATCATGGAACTAAATTTTTGTGTTTTATTGAGCATGATTTGACTCCCTCATATACAATATATTTATAGACAACAAATGGTGTGGTGAATTGAAAATTAATAAGAATGGTTTTTTGGATGTGGGTAGTGTTTCTAATTGGTCTAGGATCCAAGATCGAGTTGAATATGGTGATAGTGGAAACATGCATCACCAGTGGTGAATGGGATTAATGAGAGAGAATAAAAACACCTTTATCCATACAATAAATAATCTGAAATGATGGCCATACTTGTTTAACTATGATTCTAGATTAGTATTGTATGAAAATGTAATCAAAGAATCCATATCTAGAATATATAGATGGGATTTTTATTCCTATGAAAAATATGACTATATGTAGTGTCATATGAGGAACACATGATGTGTGGCCCTCTTTCTATTGAGGATAGGCTTTTAGGTGAGAAAATTTTCACAAGCCATATGGGACCCCCACACACCTTGTGAATTGGTGCTTATAGACCATCATGTACACTATAAGTACCCAAACATGGGAATGGATAGGAAAATGTTGTTTACAAGAAGATGATATGGTTACATAGAAATTATCCAACGGGTATTACCAATACCCTATATATAATAAAGCATCATGTATCGTATTACATAGGATTGGGAACTATTATAAGGAAATATGAATTTTCATGGGAAGGACCCTGGGTGGGTGAGGAAAGTCATGTAGTACCCATACACACCATTTGGGGCTAAAAGAACATATATTTATTTACAATAAAAAGAATTTCTAGGCAACAGGGAAATATCACACACTGTTTCGGTCCCCTTATATGACATTTATTCACATTTTGGTGAATCTTATAACTCACAAATCTCTTCCCTTTGGACTCATATTTTATCTCATGGGTTTCCTATCCTAGTAGTTCATTCACAAAGAAAATAATGGTGGCCCTTTTGGTATGTTTTGAGATATGGTGTTATATGTTTCGAATGTGATTCTTCATTATGTGATTCTCGATGATAGCATTGGTCATAAAGGATCATTGGATATATTATATTGACGCTCTCCTGATGGTACATGGCATGTATAGTGACAAAGCATTTCATTACATTACTATAACATAATTTCAATGATAAAAACGAAATACTTCTACAATACAAGGAACCAAAGGTTTAGGGTCTTTGGAAAATTAGGACCATACATAAAATTTACATAGTAAAACATAAAAATTTATTTAATTCCATTTTCTCAATCTTCTTATTGAAACTTGTGTCCATCATAGTACACGTATTCACCTAAGGATATATATCAAAAGAAGGGGTGAGATAAAATCCAAGTAAGAAGAAAGATAAGAACATAAATCAATATAACATTGGTTAGAATAATCATCATCATCATAAAAACATTATTGGTTCTCCATAATAATCTTGATAGGAAACATTAATTGATGCATGGAATGTGGAAATGCATAAAAATGAAACATCATGTCTCGGTGGTAAAATACTACACATAGATGTGAACAAATATATCATCATCTTAAAACTTATTTCTCCTAATATCAAGAGACACAACACATTACCCAATTCACTGGAGAACTATGTGATTATGGGTGTACCTATCACATCATAAAATTTACATTATCATGGATGCCACATATAATGTATATCAATCTCAGACATAAAGTAACCCAATGAAAAGAATGGGTCACATTTGAAAAAGAATACATTCATTAATAAACATTGTTTTTTCTAAATTAAATAGTTAATAACATACATTTTATTAGAATCATCAATATTGAGTGAAGAAAAAATAGTCTTATGATATGTAAAAGATATATTTTTATAAAGAAGAGTTCATTTGTATAATTATATGAATTTTTCATAAAATGATTTTGGAATAATTTATATCAAGAAAATAAAATAATAGTAAAATGAAATTATATTTATGAAACATTAATAGAACATCCATACTTAAAAAATAGAAAAGGAGGGAAATCCCTAAGTAAGAGAGTTCGGATTGAGGATCACCTTACTTTATGTCTGATTGCAGTATTCACTTTGATATACTGAATAATAAAATTAAATTATTCAATTGAAAATTCAAAAACCATTCATACAATAATATTTTTCATTATGGTTTTAATATTTTCAATTATAGGCTTTTGAATTTGTTATATAGTTTATGTTCATCATTCGAGAGTGATTGTTTTATTGGTTTTCTAGATTATTTTGCTTTTTATGTGTATAGAAGTTCATGTACAATGAGAATGGTTCCTCATAATAGAAATTATATTTTATTAAGGAACAAAATTAAGTGTGATTTCTCATATATATCTTTTGGTTATGTGGTATGAGGTTTTTCTATTATATTGAGCATTATTGAAAATGATTTAATTACTTTTGGTGGTTTTACAACCATTATGAGCTTATCTAATTTTTTTAACATCATTATTATATATAGCTTCTAGATAATTATATAAATTTTAATATGTATAATAAAATATTAATTAACCACAATTATGGTTTTATTTCCATCCTTGAAGGCTGTCGGGAAAAATGAAAATGTATCAACCATGGTGGTGGTAAATTGATACAACACAGATGATATTTTCATGTTTGGAAAAAAGGAAAATGGAGATGTATTGAAGATGAATTATTTTAGTAACGTAATAAAATTAAATTATATTAAATATACTCGAGTTATCATTCCACTTTTATAGGTGGAGGTGAGGATAGGATAAGAAAAGAAAGAAATTAATAATAAAATAAAATAAAAATAAATTGATTTTACCTCTTTAATTTATCCTCCTTGAGAACCTTTATTATAAAAACCATGATATTTATCACAAAAATATACATGATTTATTACATAAAAATTCACTTAATACAACCCAAAATATCGATAGGTCTTGTGTCTTTGGGGAATATGAACATTACATGATAACTTAAGACATAAGCTACAACATCTATCTTGAAAACTCATTTTACATGACTGCAACATTCTTTCATACTAATCATTTAACAGGATAACATGATGACATAAATAAGAAAAGGGTGAGCTATAAAGCCCATTAAGGGATTACACAAGGTATAACATGAATAATTCAATACATGTTAGGAAAGAGGAATATTAATAGAGAACAAGAAAAACGTGAAAATAAAGGCATGATATAGCATGATTATCATAACATGGAAATGTGGAAACAACATAAAATATGATATTTTCATGAGATATGACTCATTGAACATGGATTAGCATTAGTAAACCCTCATTACACATGAATTATCCTGACTAAACCCTCATTGCACATTAATTAAATGATTAAACCCTCATGTCACATGGATTATAATGAGTAAACCCTTATTACACAAGGAATATCATGATACTAAACAATACCCATCGGAGCGCTAGAAAGGTACACCCTTCCATAATCATTTCAATCTCATGCTTATGCATTCCACATAGATCATGTAATATGGATTCTTTCATCATCATAATTTATTCCACAATAAAAGAATGTGGAATACATACATGAATTTCTATAATAAATAAGTACATGGTCATAAATTTTATTACCCTTGAAAGATAAATGGGTTTGTTATTCACTACATGATTATTTTGGATTGGAAAACTGCGGCGCAGTTTCAACAGCATAATGACGTAAAATAGAAATTCATAAATTGGTTTGATGAGAAAGAAAAGGGTACCTCAAAATTTATACATGAAATATAAATTAAGGGGACCATGTAAAATAATATCCCAACATATGAAATGGAATTTAGATACATAATATAGAAGAAATTATTGAATGGTAATAAGAAGAGTGAAATCCCATATAGAATTTTGGCAGGGTAACATGTGTACATAGAAGGAATTAATTAAAATAAAGGTGTCTTTCATAATTCAAACATAATTAGGAAAGTATGGGAAGTATTTAAATAATACCCCAACATTTCTAATTGAAAATAAAATGGTATAACAATATAAAGAAACTCGGATAAAAATGATAAAGGAAGGAAGGTAAGGATCCCTTACCAAAATTCAGCATGGTAATGGGTGTACATAAGGGTTCATAAGAGGGATAAATGAAAGTGAAATGGGCTCTAATAATATATACATAAAATGGGAAGTTATTAGGATATTTATTAATGTATACCAAAATAGTAATAAAATATATTAAAAAACATAACCTAAAAATAATGCTTGATAAAAGAAGATGGTTGAAGATCCCTTAAAAAATTTCGACATAGTAACGGGTGTGTTTATAGGATCATATGGGGATTGATGAGAGTTAAAGGAAGATATCATAATATATACATAAAATGGATAGTATGGGGTCGTGTAGCATTATAACCCAACATATAAATATGAAACATAAGAATCATATTATAAAAGAGTAGCTTGAAAGGAAATGAGAAAAATGAAATCCCTTATAGAATTTCGGCATAGTAACAGCTTATGTAAGGGTCCAAATTTGGGAGGATAAATGTTAAATCATTGAAATAACATAAATTTTATATGAGTTAAATGAATATAAAAGGATGAAAACATTACCAATATAAATTAAAAATACTAATTTCAAACAAGATTCTTGAATTGAAATGAGGAGAGGAAGGAGAGGATCCCTTAGTTGAGTGTGTGACATAAAAAGCTTTAAGAGGGACCTATTGAGATCTTGAGGAACCTTTTGAGTATTATAGAGAGGGGATGTTATAGTAGGGATGTGTTCCAAGGATTTTTAGTGAAGAGAAGTGGGAGCTTGGGTGGGTTTACATAGGAAATGTGATGGGAGTTCATTAATATTTCACAAACATAGGTTTTGGAATCTATATAATTAAATATTCAATACCAAAAACCATAACATCATGTTTGTAAATAGTTTTTCCAAAATAGTAGTGGAAAAAATTATTTTATAATGACAATGGATGATAATAATAAAATATTTCCCATGCTTATGTGGATGTGAATCACATTATCAAAGAAATGAATTTAAAATAATAAAATATATTATACATTTTGGAGGATTCACTAAGGATTTATAAATTAACTAAAACAAATCTAAAATCACATTATTTAAATGGGAAAAAATATATTGGGAAAATAATACCCATAATAGTATTTGTTACATTATTTTGGGTTCATTATCATGTCATAAAACACATATTTTATTTATACGGTATTTAATTTTTTACCTAAAAAATTGACCCTTAGAAAATTATAAAAAATTCACCATTGGATAATGTCAAAGACCTAATTCAAAAACTAATATAAATTTTTTATAAAAAATTTTCTAAATAATATAATTTTTAATTTTAAAATGAAAACCATTATCTATTGAAAATTCATGTGTTTTAACAAGAATAGTTTTCAAATATTTATAAAAATTACATCTAAAATCATAAAAATTATATACTCATTTATTATTCATATAATTAATTTTATAAGAAAATTTAATAAAAAATTTATTATTTCAAAATAAAATCATTAATTGCTCAAAATAAATTCTTTAATACACTTTTGGTTTTATCGTATAAAAAATTTAACTCTTACCTAATCATTTATAAATAAAGAACTGATATAATAATCATTTATAAGAATTTTTTTTAATATTATTAATACAACCCTTAGTTTAATATATATATATTAATCAAAATTACCATTTTTACTCAGAGAATCAATTTATCAAATTCATCGTTTTGATTAAGAAAGACTATTCTCATAAAGGAATTCATGGAATAAGAATTTTATTTAAAAAAGGGATTACAAAATTAATGACTAATACCTTATTGCATAACCTATTATAACACCCACATAAAACCTTGTGGTAAGTTTTGTGATGGTGACAGACTCTTAGGGTGGCTCAGATAACATAGCTCCAGTGGTAATCTCTATTAACATGAACATCCCCCATAGGAGATTCCGTTCAAGACTAATTTGTTAAATCTCATCTTGGGCTTAGTCAAGAGTGTATCTCAATTATGCTACCTTCTTTACGAGCTCTAAAAAATGAGCTTTCTACGGCCCGAGTATACTTGATGAGGCCATCCTCTCCTTTTTCTTTGTCGAATGGATTTTTTTTAAACATTATATTTATATCAGTTATGGGATCATTGTTCAATGGCTATATTATCAATGGTAATGATACATAACGGTCATTTAAACCCAATAATAATAATAAAATTGCATGTGTTTTTCATATTCATAGGACATTAAAAGAAATGGAATTTTATTAATAAATGATCAGGTCGTTACAAAATTTTCCCACTAAGGAATTTCGCCCATGAAATTTCATTTTCCCACATTAAAATGGATTAGGGTAACTCTTCCTCATAACTTCGTCTGGTTCCCACGTTGCTTCTTCAAGCTTACGGTTTCTCCAGAACAGTATGATGAGGGTCATCATCTTATTTCATATAATTTTTTTTCTATGATCTATAATCTTCACCAGTTTCTCTTCATATGAGAGTTCACTCTCCAATGGTACCACTTATGGATTGAGTACATGCGATGGGCTCAGTATGTACGTCCTCCATAGTGATACATGGAATACATCATATACTTGAGACATATTTGGTGTGAGTGTTAGTCGATAGGCCAATACTCTGATGAAATCAAGGATATAAAAAGTATTTATGTACCCTAGACTATGTTTTACCTTCTTCCCAAATCCCTTAACTCACTTCCATAGTTATATGTGGAGGAATACCATGTCTCCAACATCAAACTCTAATTCTCATCTATGATTGTTATCATATTTCTTTTATCGACTCTGAGCATCTTTAATGTCCTATTGAATTTCCTTAACCTTATCCCCCATTTCTTTGACAATTTTTTGATCTATAATTTTTCACTCCCCAACTTCATCCCAATGTTTCGGTGTTCTACACCTCTTCCCATAAAGGGATTCATAAAGAGCCATTTGGATGCTTGAGTGGAAACTGTCATTGTAAGAGAACTCTACCAGAGGAAGATGTTGATCATATCCTCCTATGAAGTCCATTGAGCATTCTCTAAAAATGAAATCATGTGTTTGGATAGTCCAATCATATTAGTCATTAGTTTTAGGATGATAAATCATACTAAAGATCATCTCAGTATTCAGAGCACATTAGAGACTCTTCCATAACATATAGGTGAATCTTGGATCTCTATCAGATACGATCGATAGTGGTACTCCATGCAGCCTTACTACTTCTCTGATGTATATTTGTGCCACTTGATCCAATGATAAGTCCACTCAAATTGCAATGAAGTGTGTAGTCTTTATAAGATGATCCACAACAACCCAAGTGGAATTTTTTCCACTGGAGGTCTTCATAAGTCTGGTGAAAAATTATATGGTGATGTTCTCCCATTTCCATGTTGGTATGGGTAATGGTTGCATAATCCCCTTAAACTTTTTCCTCTCATCCTTCAATTCTTTAAAAACCATGCACTTTTATGTATACTCATAAATGATCTTCCTCATGTTATCCCACCAATAATTCTCTCCGAGATCTTGATACATATTTGTGTTTCATGGGTGAATAGAGAAATTTGATGTATTTGAATCACCCAAAATTTATTTCTTTAACTATATATTTTATGAAACACAAAGCCTAACAAAAATCTCACAATTCATTATTAATTAACATTGAACTCTAAGGATTTCCTTTTTCTAATATATTCCACTTTCTTCTGAATTCCTACATCATCTTTTTGATAATCCTTTAACCTTTCCAAAATTGACGGTTGAGCAATCATTTGTCAATGGATTGATGATGTTCCATTCTTTATGATTCCCATGTCCACCTTCATAAAATCTAAGAAGATTAGATCCTTTTAAACTCTCATAAATGATAGAATCACTGGGTCCTTTCTACTTAGATCATCTTCCACCTTGTTCGCTTTCCCAGTGAGGTAATGTATTGATTATTCATAGTCTTTGATCTGCCCTAACTATATTCATTGGTGCATATTAATTTTTTTCTATGTGAATATATAATTCAGGTTTTTTTGATCCGTATATATTTCACACTTTTCCCTAAAGATGTAATGTCTCCAAATTTTCAAAGAAAATATTACTACGCCAACTCCAGATCATGTGTTGGACAGTTCTTCTCATGAACATTCAATTTCTTTGAATAATAGGAAATGAATTTGTCATTTTTCATCAACATGAATCTCAAACCGTTCTTTGAAGCATAATTATATACCATGAAAAGTTCTCCACTTGGGGGTAGTGTGATCGTAGGCTCGGTTACAATCCTTTTTTTCAACTCTTTAAATATCCCTTTGCATTCATCATTTCAAATATACTTGAATCCATTTCAAGTTATCTTGGTAAGAGGGTTTGATAATGGTGATAAATTTCTCACAAATATAAAATAATATCCAGATAACCCAAGGAAGCTATGGATATCCATCACAAATGTTAGTAATATTCATCCCTCAATTAAATTTGTTTTGAAGGGATCCACAAATATCCTATTTCATGTGATGATATGATCCATGAATTAGACTTCCTTAAACCATAAATCACACTTGTTGTACATTTCATAGAGATTATTCTTTATCAAGGTATCCAGAATAGTGCTTAGATGCTTCTTCTTTGTTTTGGAGTATATTAGAATATCATCTATAAAGACTACGAAACTTTTGTCGATGTAATCTCGAAATACTCTATTTATAATGTCCATGAAAATTGATAGAGTATTACGACATCTGAAAGTCATTACTATGAATTCATAGTTCTCGTACCTTGTATGAAAAGTAGTCTTGGTGATATCCTCCTTATTGAAACTTACATGGTAATATCTCAACTGTAGATCCACCATGGAGAAGTATTTTGTTCCACGTAGCTGATCGAACAAGTCAACAATTTGGGAAAGATGGTACTTTTTATTTATCTTTATTTTCATGAGCTCATGATAATCAATGAAAAGGCACCTTGACCTATCACTCTTCTTGACAAATAAGACTGGTGAACCCAATGGTGAATCACTTGGGAATTTAAACCCTTTATCCATATTTTCCTACAGTTGTTTCCTTAGCTCTTAATGTTGCACAACAACCATTCTATACAGAGTCTTGGATATTGAGAATGTCCCGGGTATATGATCTATTGATAATTCAATATCTCTTCTCGGAGGAAGACCAGGAAAATTCCTCAAGAAACACGTCATCAAATTCTCTCGCAATAGGCATGCCTTTGAGGATGGTTCCTTCCTTATACTTAATCATCTGGGAAAGATATGCATGCTCATAGGGAAGTAATATCCATGATTGAGATGACGGTGATAATGAAGATTCATCCTCTTCCTTACACTTGTGTAGAATTGGGGGTCGATTCACCATATGAAGTGTGATTTCCCTCTTACAGAAATTTATGTTGGATTTATATATGGAAGTCCAATCCATGCCATGAATTGCATCAAATTCCAACAGCTGGAGTATGATGAGGTTCACTGTGATGTTAAATAAACAAATTTTGATAGGGGAGGAGTTATATTCATGGGATTCAATAATTTCTCCATTTTCTATTCTCACCAACATCCCTACTTCCATGATTTTTGTTGGTATTGGGATTGTTCTACTAAACTTTGGAGATATAAAAGAATGTGTAGACCTATGAACAATAACTCAATCTTTCACTTTTTTATTCTAGTTCTACATTATCCAATATAGACATAGGTATGAGTATCTTAAATAGTAAAACACATAAAGTGGAATATAATAAAATTAAAGGGATAACTTTTAAATTACAATTATATCCTTAGCTTATGAATTTCTAGGATTTGATCTAAGATATCCATGATCTATTTTCTAATGTATATTCTTATTTGATATGTTTTTCACCCTTAAAAATGGTTAATACTAATCTTATGAATTTATAAAATCATATCCCATGGGAGTGTTGAACAAAGAGTGCATGAAGTCCCATTTTTGTGCACTATCTCTCATTTGAGTCTAGATCAAAGTGGTGTATTGGGGTTTTACCCTAGATACATTTGTTCTAGAGCCACCTTGACTTGTTTTTATCCATACATGGATGAATTTTATTGATAAACCACATACTATATACTCATAAAAATTTCAGGATTTTTTTCTTATACATAGTCTTATCCATAAGGCTTTCACTATAACAATCTAGTCCTAGTACCAAAAATAAGTAAACCTATACTTTGATTCCAACTATAACAACCTTTCTCTTTATTATAAACATAAACATGATTTATTACTTAAACATGAACTTAATATAACCCCGAATATCAAGAGATCTAGTTTCTTTAGGGATTAAAAAAATTACATGGAAACTTAAGACATAAACTATAATATCTTTATTGAAAACTACTTTTACATGACCAAAACATTCCTTCATAGTTAGAATTGCATGGGATAACATGTGGACATACATAAGAAAAAGGATGATCTATAAAGCCTTGTAAGAGAGTAAACAAGGCATAAATGAAGAATTCAATACATGTTAGGAAATAGTCATATAAATGGAGTACAATAGAAACATGAACATAATGGCATGATATAGCTTGATTATCATAATATGGAAATTTGGAAACAACATACAAAATGATATTATCATGAGCTAAGGCTCATTGTACCTGGATTATCATGAGTAAACCATCATTCCACATGAATTAGCATGAGTAACCCTCATTGCACATGAATTATATTGAGTAAACCCTAATTTCACATGGATTAGCATGAGTAAACCCTAATTTCACATGGAGTATCATGATACCAAACATTACCCAAAACATTGGAGTGCTCTCAGGGAACACCCTTCATAATCATTTAAATATCATGCTTAAGTGTCCCGTATAGATCATATAACATGGATTCATTCATCATCATCATTTATTACATGATAAAGGAATATGTAATACATAAATGAATTTCTATAATCAAAATGTACATGGACATAAATTTGAATACCCTTGATAGAGAAATGGGAATGGTATTCACTATTTGATGATTTTTCCTTTGGAAATCATGGTGTAATTTTGGTAGCATAACAACATCAAATGAAAATTCATAAATTGGGTTCATGAGATAAAAATGGGTCTCTTGTCATTTATATATGAAATAGACAATAAGGGTATCATATAACATAATATCCCAACAAATTAAATCAGATTTAGATACATATAACAGAATAGATTCTTGAATGGAAATTAGAAGAGAGAAAATCCCTTATGGAATTTTGGCATGGTAACGGGTGTAAAGGGAATAATTAATGAGAGAGAAAGGGGTATCTTATAATTGAAAAATAAGTAGGGAAGCATGGGGGAGGTGAAAAATCAGACACCAACATTTTTAATTGAAAATAAAATTGTATAACAATATACTGAAACTTAGATAAAAATGAGAAAGGAAGGAACATAAGGATATCTTACGAAAACTCGACATGGTAACGGGTGTACATAATGGTTCATAAGAGGGATAAATGAGAGTTAAAGGGTATATCATAATCTATAGATAAAATAGGAAGTAACTATGATATTTATAAATATATCCCAACATAGTTATAAAATAAAGTAAAACAAAAAACTTGGAAATAATTCTTGATAAAAGAGAATTTTGGAAGATCCCTTAAAGAATTTCATCACAGTAACAGGTGTTCTAGTAGAATCATAGGGAGGATTAATTAGAGTGAAAGGAATATCACATAATATATAAATAAAATTGTCATTATGGGGGTCATGGAGAATTATAACCTAACATATATATATGTAACATAAGAATCATAATGTAATAGTGTATCTTGAATGTAAATGAGAAAAGTGAAATCCCTTATGGAATTTAGACCTAGAAATAGATTAGGTAAGGATCCAAATGGGAGAGAATAGGTGATACCTCATTGAAATAACATCAATTGTACTATAGGTAACTGGTTATAAAATGATAAAAATATATCCAATTGAAACTAAAAATACTAATTTCAAACAAGATTCTTGAATTAAAATGAGGAGAGGAAGGAGAGGATCCCATACTTGAGTGTGTGACTTCAAAAGCCTTAAAAGGGGCTTCACGATATCTTGGGTCACCTTGTGAGTATTATATAGATGGAAAGTAAGATTATAGAAGTTTTCCACATATTTTTATTAAAGATAATTGGGATCTTGGGAGTTTTTATATTGGAAGTGAGAAGAGAATTATTTAATATTTCATAAACTATCTTTTTGGAATCTATATAATTAAATATTCAAAACCACAAAATATCCCATACATTTTTTCCATTGATTTTTAAAGAGTGGAAAAAATAATTGTTTAAGGACAATGGCCAAAGATAACATAATATTTCCCTTTCTTATGTGGAGGTGAGTCACACTCTCAAGGAAATGAATTTAAAATCATAAAATATATTATACATTTTGAAGGATTCACTAAAGAATTATAAAATAAGTAAATTAAATATAAAATTACATTATTTTAATCGATAAATATATATTGTGATGATAATACCAATTATAGTATTTATTACATCATTTTAGGGTCATTATGATGTCATAAAATATATATTTTATTTATACGATTTTTAATTATTCACCAAAAAATTAGATGCTCAGAAAATTATGAAAAATTCACCATTAGATAATTTTGATGTCCTGATTCCAAAAATAATATTCATTATATCTAAAGAGTTTTCTAAATATTTGAATTTTCACTTTTAAAATTAAAACCAACATTTATTGAAAATTCAAGAGTTTTAACAAAAACAGTAATCAAATGTTAATAAAAATTATATTTGACTTCATTAAAATTATATACTCTTTTATTATTCATAAAATTAAATTGATAATAATGTTTTATTAAAATATTGATTATTTTAAAAAAAATAAATTCCTAAAAATAAATTATTTAAAAATACACTTTCAATTTTATCGTATAAAAAATGTAACTCTTACCTAATCATTTACAGATAAGGAAGTGATACAATCGTCATTTATAAGAATTTTTTTGTAATTTTATTAATAAAAACCTTAGTCTAATATATATATTTATCAAAATACCATTTTCACATAGGGAATCAGTTTATCAAATTCATCATTTTTTTAAGAAATACTATTCTCTAAAAATAATTGATGGAATAATACTTTTATTTATGAGAAGGGATTACATAATAAGTAACTAATACGTTATTACATAACCCCTTATAAAACCTGAATAAGACCTTAGTGTATGTTTTGCGATGGTGCCAGATTCTTGGGGTGGCTTAGATAACATTATATGTGTAGTAATCCTTATTAACATAAAAGTATCCCATAGTAAATTTCATTCAAGCTTAATGTGTTGATGCTCAGCTTGGGTTTGGTCAAGAGAAAACCCTAGTGACACTACCTCTTTTTTTAGCTCTGAAAAATGAGATTTGTAAGGACCGAGTCTACTGGATAAGGCCATCCCCTCCATGGTCTATGTCAAAAGGATTCTTTCTTAAAAACCTTATATTTATATCAGTCATGTCATCACTGTTCAATGGATATATTATTAACGGTAATGATACTTAATTATTATTTAAATGCAATAATCATAATAATATTAATAAGGGAATGTGTTTTCTATATCCATAAGACATTAAAGGAAATGAAATTTTATTCATAATTAATTAGGTCCTTACATTTATAAGGAAAATGGTTTTGACTTTTGATAAGACCTAGGGCTCATGGACATGGGGAAGTGTATTGGGGAGACATTCGGGAAGAATTTTGACATGACTCTAATCCTTGAATGTGTGGGGAGAAGGTTTCATGAGGGGTGAAATTTATATGGGAGGGGTGGAGTGTTGTCTCATTATTTTATCTATTAGTTTATTAATTTTTCACAATACTATTAATATTTTGACCAGAATTAGAATATATATTAAAATAATTATAGAGGGTTATAGATTGTGAGCTTATGTAACATCTCATATCTGGGTGCCACACTTTGGGTGCCCCATACCCAGATGGTCACATGACGTCAAGCAAATTTCCCCAAACACCAGAGGCTGCCGACTAGCAGCAAGGGCCTAGGACTGATAGTGGGGAAACTATGACCTCATTTGTCAAAGTTTAGTGCAACGGAATAAAATATACAAGCATGTAAAAGGGGAAGAAGTAAACAATATAAACTAGAAATGGAAAACTGATGTAAAAGATAACCAGCAGTCATATATATAAATATAATGATGCAACATGTCATGAATTCTAAGAAAGGATCCAAAATAGGATATACTGCAATCAGATACAATACAGCACAAGGTAAAAAAGTACAACAAACAAAACCAAATAGTGCAACAGGAACTCAGCAGCATCGTAAGCCTAAGATTAGTCTCATGCTCTCCTACTCCCCTGCAAAAATCATTTACCTATGTAGGGAATCCTTCCCTTATCAACACCTATAGAAATGTAATCTATTTGGTCCCAAGACATGACCCAAATAGGGTGTGAGAAGTAAATCACTGTATGCAACCACCAAAGGCATGTGCCCAACTGTCAGTGAAAATGTGCAACAGAAGTGTGCCATAATGAAATGCAGTAAACTTGTAAGTACTCATAAGTAACCATTATACCAGTTATATTTCCAGTTTAATAATTATTTTACAATTGAATGTATTTGAATTCTGAGTAAACCTTGTCCTCACACATGCAAGTCCCTTCCCTCGGGAGATCAGAAACGAAACCCTCAGGTAACTGCCCTTAAGAATAATGAATATTTCCCTTAGACATAAGATATGTCGCCCTCAGGCACAAAATATACTGCCCTAAGGAATAAGAAATGTTTCCCTCAGGCTAAAAAGCACCTCCCTCAGGCATAAGAAACGTTTCCCTCAGGCTAAACAAAACGTTGCCCTCAGTCATAAGAAATGTTTCCCTCAGGCTAAACAAAATATTACCTGCATGAATTCTATAGGAAAAACAAGTAATCAGGAAGATCCCAATGCACAAAAAAGAAATTCATATATGTTTCCTCTCAAGAAAACTCAAAACAAGATTTAATCACGGCATACCCATATGTATCCTGGCCAAATGGATAAACAAGGTAAATGTACCCACGGGGTGGCCCTACATCAAATCAATGATATAAAATAGTAGTTTATATTTATTCATTATATCACCTATGCAATTCTAGGTATCTCAACAGTAAATGTCTTGGCCATACGATACCATGAAAATGGGCGCATGGCGCAACGGTACACAAAATCAACTCGACGGTTGGAATTAAACACAAGACCACCTACCTTGATCTCCTCTGATCGCTATTCATGAAAGGTGCCTCCCAAAACAACCAATAACGACATAGATCTAGGATAAAAATTTACCCATTCAGACTCAAATAACATCCCTTAGGGAAATAATTGGAAGGAGAGGTTCATGAAGAGAGAATATCTCACCCGTGTGGTTCAAACAAGATTGTTGGTGAAGGAATCGGAGTCCCGGTGTGTGGTCAAGAGATCCTACAAGTCCCAGCCTCCTCTCCCATGGCTCCCGTTGAGTTTTATGCCTCCTCTGCTGAAATAGGAGGCAAATTCCTATTTTTAACGAAAAAAATAACTACATGACGTGTAATATCAAGTACACGGCATGTACTTTCCATTTTTTAACTATTCCTCTGGCAGCCACATTCCATTGCCTCACTGTTCATATTTCAACTTGGTTACATGGAGTGTATTACCAACTACATGATGTGTACTATTGTTCCACTGGAGGCTACTCTCTCCACCTTACTATTCACCTATCAACTGATTACATGTCCTGTATTACCAAGTTCATGTCTTGTAGTTAGTTCTAACACCCTGTATTCTCATACCACATGGCCAAGGTACATGGCGTGTGGAAAATTACATGTCGTGTACCCATAAAATTGGGATTTCCCCCCATTTTCCTTATTATATCATAAATATTAAAGGAAAAGAAAAAGAAGAAACATGTACCTCAAGAAGAAACCTGGTTCTTACAGCTAACATTATCCATACATCATCTATGACTGAATAATTCATATATTTAGGCTTTTTTCAATTATCACATTTCACTATTCGAAAAAAACAATTATTTTAGAAATAATCATAAAAATTCACCCTAAACATTTAAATTTCTAAATATGAGAAATTTAATTTTAAATTGAAATTATCATTTACATGGAAAATATTAATTTTGACACTATAACTGATTCTATAACACATTGAAAAAATAATTGAGGATATATAAAATTATCTTTTTATAATAAGATAAAAAAAATTGAATATATTTTATAAAAATAAATTTTCCTTTAAATAATTATATTAATAATAAAATTATCAATTATCAATTATGTTTTTAAAAAATACCCACACATAATTAATAAATTTTAAAATATGTAATTACTTGTAATATGATATAATTACAACATATTATAATTTATAATATTCCAAATTTTTAATAACATTATATATGAGGCTACTACTCAATTAGTTGATATTCTATTCCAAATGGACAAATTACTATTCCTAAGGTCAGGTTACTATTATATTGGTAAAGGTTCCTTAACTTCTGGAAATACCAATTATTTCATTCATTCACCATTTATAATTTCTTTTATTATGATTTGAAATTGATTTTATGTGTTTTATGCTATATTAAATTATAAGAAGTGAATTTCCATTGATAAAATAGTGGGTTGTTACATTCGTCCCCCTTATGAAATTTCTCCATAGAACATTCATTTTAAATTCTAAGTTTCTAATAAGTAAGGGTACTTCTCATTCATGTATTCCTATAGTTCCTAAGTTTACTCTTAGTACTAATGCTTTCACCTTAGTACTTTAACTAGGTGAGTAGTCTTGTCACGGAGAACATTATCTATATGATCCAAGACCTTCAGTTGTTGCTCCACAAAAGTGATATTTATTTCCAACTCTAACACCTCTAGATTTAGGTCATGTGAAGGTTTTTGTATGTCCTTCCTTGGGAGAGACATACATAATTAATCTTCTAATTAAGAAATGTAATGTGGATGTTTCAGTCGATAGAATACAACTCCATCATGATCATTCATGGCTTCCTGATATTCAGATAAATATTTAGATAATATTGGAGACATTTCCAGAACATGGAGGTGAATTTTGGATCATGATTAGATAAAATAAATAGTTGTACTCTATTAAAAAATACCACTTCCATGATGTATATATGTGTATGATGATCCAGTGATAAGTACTCTTGATTTGAGATAAAGTGAGAAGTCTTTGTGAGATGATCCATAATAACCCATATAGCATTGTTTCCTTTGGATGTATATGGATGTTTGGTGAAAATTTTCATTGTAATGTTTTCCGAGTTCCATATTGGTATGGGAAATGTTGCATCATACCCTTATACTTTTTTATATCATCATTCAATTGCTGACATACTATTCACATTGATATATATTAAGTAATATTTTTATTCCTATTATGGAATCAATAGTTATCTTAGAGATCTCAATACATCTTTGTGTTCCTTGGGTTAATAGAAAAGGTTAAATAATTTGCATCATTAAGAAGAAATTTTTTACGTTCATATTTTATTGGACACATATTCATGAATAAAATATCAAGACTCCTTACTCATCCATTTAAAACCCTGGGGATTTACCAATTTTGATAGCTTCCACCTTTTTCTAAATTTCCATATAATTTTGTTGACCATTCATTATTTTGTCTATGAGTGATGGTTAAGAAATAATTTGAGAATGGATTGTTGATGCTCCTTCCTTAATTATTCTCATGTCCATCCATTTCAAATATAATAAGGTTGTATCTTTATCAATTATCATGATTGCTAATGTTGCAAGATTCTTTCTACATGGAGTATCTTCCACTTTATTCTCCTTTCCATGATGGTAGTGTATTGAGAAGTCATAATCATTGATTAATTATTACTATCATCACTGGGGAATATTAATATCCATCTATGTGAGTATATATTATAAGCACTTATGATTAGTATATATTTTACACTTCACCACATAGAGATCGTGACTCTTTATTTTCAATGCAAAGATAATAGATTCCAATTCCAGCTAATGTGTGGGATAGTTTTTGTGAGTAATTTTCATCTTTCATAAGTTTAAGGCTATAAATTTATCATTTTTCACAAGTATATATCATTATCCTTTCATTGAAGTGTTTTTTTATACCACATAGAGTTCCTCACAAGATGGATGTGTTAGTACCGGTGCAGTGATAAGCTTATTTTTAACACTCTGATAAAATATTCACATTCTATGGTCTTGGAAAACTTTTATGCATATCTATTCATCTTGGTTAGTGGGTTTGAAAATCATGAAATGTTATTCACAAATCATTGTTAATACCTAGTTGGACCAAGGAAACTATAAATCTACATTACTATTATTGGTGTGGTCCACTCTTTAATTTCCTTTTGCTTAGAAGGGTCCACATATTTTCCATTACAAGTGATAAAATTCCCTATGAATGATACGTACTTCATATGGAACTCACATTTACTATTCTTTGAATAAACTTTTTACCTTTGTATTTTCTTTAGAATGGTTTTCAAAATATCTTAACATTCAACCTTTATCACGGAGTATATCAGAATATATTCAGTAATGACTACCACAAATTTTAAGTGGTAATCTCTAAAGACTCTATTAATTAAATCTATGAATATCTCTAGAGAATTAGTGATTCTGTAATGAATTATTGTGAAATCATAGTGTATATACATTGTTGTAAAGGGATTCTTGAGAATATCTTCCTTCTTCTCTTTTAAATGGTCATATCCATACAAAAGTTCCACCTGAGATAAATAGTTTTTCCCATATAGTTGGTTAAACATGTCATCTATTTTTGGAATGGGATACATGTTATTTATCGTGATTTTGTTGAGATAATCACAATCAATGAATACGAGCATTAATCCATTCTTCTTCTTGATGAAGATGACTGGTCCATACCATGTTGAATCACTTAGGCATATAAAACCATTTCCTATCTTCTATTACAATTTCATCATTAGTTAATCCAACTTAATGGTGTACATTCTATAATATTTCATTGATATTTGTTGTGATCCCATAATAAATTTAATTTAGGAATCAACTTCTTGGTTAGGAGGAAGACCGTTCATTTCATTAAAGAACACATCAGTTTAGTCCTTCAAAATGAGAATGTACTTGAGAATGATTCTCTAATTTGTCTCAATCATTTGATTTGGATATGCTTTCTCAAAAGGCAATAATATCCACAACTAATACGATGACTCTAAAAAAGGCTCATCCTCTTCCTTGTACTTTTACTTGATTAGAGGGTGCATTTGGATATGAATTATCATCTCAATTTCTTTATATTTGATGTGGTATTTGTATAAATATGTCCAATACATTACCAATATAAAATCAAACTCCAAAAATGGAAGTAAATGAATATTTTATAGGAGTTTTAGTTATCAAAAATTATCAAAAGAGTTGTTATATAATTTGGATAAAATAATTTACCCATTAGTTATTCAAATAGATAACTCAACCACCATATCTTGAGGTGGTGTTTTAATAGTTTCACTAAACTTGTTAGGTATGAATGAATTCATAGAACGATAATCAAATAGTCTGTTTGATATTATTGAATGTATAACTTTTGTACTAGACACTGTATCATTTTTAGGATCCAAATCAGTAGTAGTGAAGGGATAATCCTCCCCTTTATTATTTGGTATTCTTGGTCGATGATGCTGATTACCCTTGAGGAATCAAGGTTTAGTGTATTGGATTGCATAGTTTCTTTTCCCTCTATAGTTAAACCATTGAACCATGGTTGGATCTCTATATTCCTTAATCACATAGAACATATTATTGATGTCACTTCAACATTTATGAACTTAGTGGTCTTCTCTCCCAACATTTTAGAAATTTCCCATTCATTTTAAAAAGTTCCAAAGACGAATATTCCCACATCTTTTTATGTTGGTGGTTGAGTTTTCCTTCCATGATTCTAATTAGATCTCCCTTTATGAGACTCCATCATTTTTTATTATAACCATATTCATGGTATCATTATCCAAAAAGAATCTTCACTTTGAGATCACATCGAATAAATTCATTATAACTCCCAACGTCTCGAATTGATAGAGCTTTTCAAAGGTGTTATTTTGAACCACTAAAAAATCTATCTATTTTTCTATCATTGTTGATAAAAGAACCTGAATAGTACCATTCAGTCCTTGTGAAATTTTCCCTTTATTTCCTAAAATATTACCCTTCCATTTGTTTCAGATCAACGAATTATATATCCATGATTGTAAGAAGATGTTGATGGAAATACATGTTATGAAACATTATCTTAATGTCATCCCACTGTTTCTCTTAAATTTTATCATTCATCTTGGTGTTTTTATCAAATCCAACCATTGATCAGCCTCTCCATCTAGATGATAAATGATTATATTAACCGTCTTCTTCTTAAAATAGTGGAGCACTAAAATGAGATTCTCCATTAGGTTTACCCAATTTTTTACCACTAGTGGATTAGAGGATCCTCTAAATTTTAGTATTCCTTGTTGAATAAAAGACATGATATCCGTATAAGTGAAGGAGTAAATTCCACATTAGTTAGGTTATTATCCATAATCTAAGATAGTTGGGTAATAATCACCTTCAAATTTTGAAATCCACCTCCCAATGAATTTGGGGTCTCTTTCAGGTAGATGTTGTGTTGTCCCTCACATGGGTTGTTATCCTGGTTTCTCATGGTTCCAACCATTTTTTATATATAAATATTTTGAAAAAAACATTAGTTAACATTTCTTGAATAAATAATTTATTAATTTGTGAAAATAACTCTAAAGGCATATCTTATGGGTTCTATATGTTTATAATTTTTATAAAACAAATATTTTTTGGTTCTTTAATATATGTATTCTCATTCTATGTATTTTCAATAAGTTTCTATAAACCTAATTCACAAATTAGATAAACGATGATCTCACACCAACTATAGCGACCCAGGTTTTTCTTACATGATTATTGCAACATTTTAAATATAAATAACATAGTAGAGATACAAATACATGATTCAAAGGTCTAGTGTCTTGGGAAAATTATTACCACAAAAATATTTTACAAAATAATATGGAAACAAATATTTAATTCCTTCTAATCAAGATTCTTATTGGAACTTGTCTTCTACTTATTACAATTATTCACCTAATGACATACATCAAAATAAAGGGTGTGGTAAAATCCTAGTAAGTAGATATATATAATAATGAATCAATATAACATGGGTGATCATATTCATAATTATCATAATTTAATCATTGTATCACCATTATAAACATGATAGGAAGCCCTAATTAAAATCATGGAATATGGAAATACATAAAAAAGAAATATCATGTCTTAGTAGTTTAATACTGCAAATAGTTTTCATAAAAGATTGTATCAAATTCACACATATTTCCCTTTATATCATGATAAAAATCATATTACCCAATTCATTATTGATCTATATAATTTTGGGTGTAACAATCACATTATAACATTTACATGTGCTATACAATTCTTGGTGCACCTATCAAATCCTAACATTTTTATTTTCATGAATTACATAAAGATTTTATATCAATCGTGGAAATAAAGTAACATGTCTAGCAGATTAGTTTTAATTTCACAAATAATGAATTAATGAATAAACTATGGGGTTTCCAAATAAATTAGGTAATAATATAGGTATAAGAATCATAAATATTGAGTAAATAAGAAACTATATGTTGAGAAGTTAAAGATGTATTTTTTGAAAGAACAATTATTTTAAAAAAAATCATTTAATTTCTCATAAAACTATATTTGAATCATGTATAACCATAAAAAAAATTAGGGTAATTATATGATATTTAAGTAACTTTAATGTGACCTCAATACAAGAAATTTCATGAAATAGGGAAAACCAAAGGAAGGGAGTTGTCTTTAAGGATCCCCTTACATTATGTCTAAATGATTTTTAAACTTAAATATCATCGATATTAAAATTTAATAGGTTAATTAACAAATATATATCATTTTATACCTTAATTTGGGTCATTATAGTTCAATTATGTTTATTTATGGGCTTTTCAATGAGTTATAGATTTTAATTTCATCGTTTGGGAGTGTTCTTTTTCTTGGTTTTCATGATTATTTATCTTGTATATAAGAATGGAAGGTCTTGTACAATGAGAACGATTATATAGAATTGAAATTATAATTTATTAATAAAATTAAATAAAATAAATATTTTATATATATATTTTGGTTATAAGGTATGAGGATGATTTATTGATTTAATTTTAATGAAAATAATTTATTTTATTTTGGCAGTTTTAAAACCATTATGAGATTATATAATTTTATTTTACATAATATCTATATACTTATTCCATAAAAATATATAACCTTTAATTTGTATAATATAGTCGTAATTAACATTAATAATGGGTTTTTTACCAACAATGAAGGAAGTAGTGAAAAATGAATACGCATCATCTAATGTGGTGGTAAATCGACACACCATTAACGATATTTTCTTTTTTAGAAAAAGGAAAATTAAAGAGACAAGAATATGAATAATTACCTTAAAATAATAAAATTATATAATATAAAATAAAATTTAGTAATCAATAATCTTGGAGATGTTTATTTTAGGAGAGGATGAGAAAAAAATGAAATTGAAAAGAAAATAAATGAAAAAGAAAGAATATTTTACCCCTTGAATTTTTATTTCTTGAGAACCTCGTTATAGAAAATTGTTTCATTTTTGAGGAGGCCAAGGGCACTTGGATATGGGGTAGGGTCTTTTGAAGTGTTTTGTGTAGAATTTGGATAAGGATAAAATCATAGATTATGTTAGGAGAATTGGTGGTGGGGGTTGTATTTTTAAGTGAGGAGATGTGTCTTTCCTCATTATTTTAAACGTTAGATTATTATTTTGGATTAAGACTATGAATAGATTGATAACTATCACAATATATATTAAAATAATTAATTATAGGTATAGGTTTTGGTTTACATCATTCATAAATTTTCTATGACTCAATAATTCATGTATTTATCATGTAGCATAAATTGACGTATTTTATTATTCACAAAAAAATCTTGTATTACAAGAAAAATTCCAAATATTCACCTTAATAATTTTTCAAAATATAGATTTCAAAACTGAACACTATTTTTAGAACATAATTTGGAAAATATGAGAAATTAATTTTTTAATTAAAATAATCATTTACATTGAAAATATCAATTTTACAAATATATTTTATTTTATAACACTTTGAAATATAAATTAAGGTATCCCAAAAAAATTTATAGTCATAGGAAAGAAAATATTAGTTTATGAATCTATTTTTTGAAAATGAATTTTCTTTTAAATCATTATCTTTATAATTAAATTGTATATAAACATTTATTTTATATAAAAATACCAACACTTAATTATTAATATTTAAAATATTTAATTACTTTTACTATAGTATAATTATATCATATAATCATTTATGACATGCATAAATTTTATGTATACATTCATAGATGAATCTTATATTCTACTTGTTAATTTACTATTCATATTTTTCACATAACTATTCTAAAGGTCAAGTTATTATTCCATTGATAAAGGTTCCTTAACTTTTTGAAATACTTACTATTTCATTCATTCAACATTTATAATGTTTGAATTGTGTTATAAAATTGATTTTAACTGGTTTAAACTACATGACATAATTTTAAGATAGAAATTTCCCTTGATAAAATAACATAATTTTAAGATTGAAGTTTCCCTTGATAAAATATTAGTTCTTTACAAATGCATCCCTTATTGATTATTAGAATGGAAGTCTCATATTTGGGAAGATAATGGGTCCTATATCGATTATTAGAGTGTCAATATCATATTTGGGCAGAGAATGGGTCCTCTATCTATCCATCAGAGTGGCACCCTCATTGGGAGACATTTCATAGTTTCTCAAACATCAATGTTTTATCCTCCTACTGGGATTGGGCCTAGGTTATCTATAAACTATTATAGTTTTACCCTCCTACAAAGATAGGTAATAGTTCCCCAACCATATAAGTGGAACCCTTAAATTGGGACCTTTCATGGGTCATTGATATATCCATTAAAGTGGAACTCACCTATGGAAGAAATAAGTGGGTCCTCAACCATTATAGTGGAACCCTTATAATAGGATAAGGAATGGGTCCTCTATCGACTATCAGAGTGGTACCCACCTATGAAGTCAAGGCATGGGTCATATACCATTTGGTTGGAACCTCCTATTGTACTAGGAAACTAATCCAATTTTACAAGATTATGTCCCCTCAACTGTGTTTCATTGTGGAAAACTATGTCTTGAAACATATTATTCCACTAGATAGACATTTTTTATGCTAATCTACATTGATGTAAATTTTGGAACTCATGGCAGACTCTTTTCCTTAGCTCGACTATGAGAAGGATAGCCCTTTTTTCTCTCAGTTGTATTTCTTTTATAATAATATATCGAAATTGTTTTTTAATAATTTTTATATATTGAGTTATATATTCCTTTTATGTCACTAACTTCTACTCGTTCAGCTTTCGAGGTGTCCTGCCGATTAGGTATATACTCACCCTAGAATGGAATTTTCTATTACATGTAATGTGTTATTCCGAAAATAGATAGGTCAGTGGTGATTATAGAGGATTATATATATACCATGGTGCATTTGACCATATATTCTGGTCATGGATAATATATTTAAAGTTTGTCCCTCCCTATAATTAATTTTTCAAATTTTTTCTGGTAGGAACATCATTCATTATGGTCATGTGTTTTTTCCTTTTTATATTCAAGTTTATGATTTTATAGTATTGTATTCCCTAGTGTCCTAACATGAATGGTTTAATATTTAGATGTTTTATATTTTCTTATTATTCCTCTATACTTCATCATGGATATGGTTGGGTTTTTGCATATAAGTAATTACTCAATGTCCTTCCACATTAGTTATTTTTTCATTACATTTATCTAACAAATTACAGATAAAGGTGGGCTTCGTATAGTTTCGGATCATGGCCAATTCAATAGGGTCCTGAAATTTCCCTCAAAATTAAATAATTTCCTTAGTCAAAGGTCTATTACAATACTATCTAGTGTATAAATTCATTTATAAACTGGGATCCATATCCACTACAATCACTATTATCTCAGGAGATATTCATATTTACCAAATATGTTGGGGATCCATAATAAAAGGCATACCATTATCATAATAAAATTAAAAAATATATATCAAAAAATATCATAAAATACTCATCATATCCTATTATCATATCCATTGGTATGGAAATAGGTTTTACAAATAATTTACCATTTCATAAAAAAACACCCTATAAAAGAAATAGGTTTCGTAATATAAGGCCCCAGCATTAAACCTTACTTAATCTTGAGTTATTACAAGATTACACATTGAGGATCTTTTCAGGTTTAGAGTTTTAGAGAATTATATCATAAAACATGCATTATATTCAACATTTAAACAAAGTGGTTACATAAAATATAGTATTCATTTTTCCCATCAATGGAAACATTTTTAAAATAAAACATGGATTATTTCTTGACACTTCCTTGACACTATAATCATATCATGTACCCTTCCCTTGACCTGTGAAAAACATTTCAAAAACTTGGAATGAGCATAAAAAGCTCAGTAAGGGATATAAAAATATGGAAAGGAAACATGATTACATTTATACATAAGAATCAATGAAATCATACTCTACTCATAAAACATAAGCACTTTGACATACCTCATCAAATCATGAATAAATAACATAAATCATAAGACATAAAGGTAACTTGAGGCATTGAAGACATTATTGCATAGGGAGTAACCCTCTTGGTTACATTTGGAATACCCATCATACTATATTCCCTAAATCTCTTCGGAGAAACCTTAACGTTTAACTCCTTCACGTTACCCAATGCATTGGAGAACTATATTGGGCTCACC
The DNA here is from genome assembly GCA_963277665.1 of Viscum album. Classification (NCBI taxonomy): domain Eukaryota; kingdom Viridiplantae; phylum Streptophyta; class Magnoliopsida; order Santalales; family Viscaceae; genus Viscum; species Viscum album. The sequence goes on from OY728141.1 coordinate 349,112,621, forward strand.
CTCCCTTAGTTTGTCACGGAACCACCCGTCTTCATAACAATGCCCAAGAACCTTAACATAATTGTATCACATAAAACATGCATAAAAGAAACATAAAATTTCCATATTTCAATCACAAGATATCAATACAACACATTGATATAATAAAAACATTATGAAATCCATTTTCAATACCAAAATAAAAGAAAATTAAAACATGGTATTTATTTTTCTTTTAAAAAATGTATGGCTTGTAGAGGAAGCTGAAACTCAAATAATTGTCACGGCAGTGGAGAAGTCATTGTTTCCACATACATATGACAAAATCATTCCCTTTTGTCGTTTAGTAAAATGCTTCGTATAAAAAAAGATTCTTTTTGGATAAACGTAAAAGTCAAAGCGGTTTATACACCGTATAAAAGAAGGTTGTGTATAAAAAAAATATTCCTCAATGAAAGGAGATTGAGACGAAGTCCCATACCAAGATCATTTTGAAAATAAAATAGATAAATTATGTGTATTAACTATAATTACAAATAAATAAAGTATAAATGAAATATTGTTTATCAAAATTCATTTCTCACATAATCATATAATGAAATAAACAAGAAGTAGAAGATCAACCCAAAGAAATGAATTTGGGTTAAGAAGTTCTCTTACCTCGGGTCCGACTTGACTCGATCGTTCTTTAATCTCTTGAATAATAAACTTGAGATAATTTATACTTGCTTAAGAACCTTTTTCAAGTTCATTATTCCTTTTATATCACTTATTACCATGTCATGAACACTATGTAATTATTTAAATTAATAACGGTCGTTTTAACGATCATTGGTACTTGAGTCAAAAATAAACTCTTTATAATTACAAGTTGTTCATGTATAAATTATATCCAGAGTTATACTCATTATGTAGATATCATATATATCCATTATATACATGCATTTATAATATTACACAACGTTTAGAGGTAAGAAATTAAATGCACCGTTCATGGAGACGGTAAGCCGTAAGTTCGCATGAACGCTACTTTCATTTCTATTTCGTATTTTATGGAATGGAATAATAATGATATAAAGTTGTATTATAATTCCAGTATAATATCATATATAATATAATTAATTAAATCCTTTATACATCCCACATATGGCATTAATGAATCAAATCACTTTGATGGGGCGGTAGTTCGTACTTCCTAAAATGAAGATATCGCGTTTACCCATAATAGAAGCCATAAAGGTATGCCATAAATTAAAAATACAGAAGCTTAAGTAAAACATAATCATATTATATATTATATATAAATATAGTTTCATCTTAATGGCCACCTTTGAAGGTGTTGAAAGAATATTGAACAATCATCATTTCGTGAGGCAGAAATTCGCCATCAACAGAAACAGTATGTTATTTAACCATTAGATGAAGGTGTGTGTAAGTATAGCTCTAATACTTCTTATAACAACATACTAGTATATGTAATATACTTGTTTTGTTACAAAATAAATTAATAAAAAGAGTTTAGGGGGTTGGATAAGCAAAATAAAACATAAGAACACAAGAGAAGACACTACCTTTAAATCGGGTAACTCTTTTTGATTTGAGCTCAAAAGCTTCCTTGGGAAGACTTATTCCCAACGTGAGGCTTCTAAGAGTTAGAGAAGGATGTGGAGAGAAAAAATGGGCAGGGGTAGGCCGATCCAAAGGCTTTGGAAGTGTGGGTAAGGTGGTAGAGGTGGGGGCCTTTTATAAGAGGAGAGGAGGGGAACTCTTGGAAAGTTAAGAAAATATACTTTGTTATGAAATTATTTTCAGATAAAAAAGGTCCCACAATTATAGATTTCTAGGATAAGGTGATGAGGGTTATAAATCCACCCATCCAATAGGTTTTTGAAAAGTGTAGGTCTTATATTTTACATTATATTTCATTTTATTTAAATCTTTAAATAATGAGGTAATCGCTGCATCATCATGGTGTCATAAATAATTTAATTAATTTAATGAATAAAAATTAGAAAAAAAATATATCATCATATATGAATTTTTATTAAGATTTCCAATGACTATTTATAGTCAAAAATATGACTCGTATAAACCCATTTAAAAATTGTTTTAGTAAAACAACTCATGTTTGTGTCATTTTTACTTTTACTTTAAATAAAAGGCATTAATGTCTTTATCTTACCGAAGTGGCTCCATGGGTTCCCAAAAATAGACCCATGGGTTGTCTTGGTAGTCCATGAGACATCAAATAAGGGTAGGACATGTGCCTAGGTCATTTCATATTATTAAAACATTATTTTTACCTTAAACTACACTAATTACCTCTAATCGTGATTAATAAACTTAAAAGTTACTATTCACAAAAAAAATTATTTTAATCCCATTGAACTACATTTTACTTCTTAATGACAACCATGTTTGTCGGATTTTTTATATTCAAAACACAAAGGTGGTAAAATTTCATTTAAATGAAAAATCAGTTTTTTAGGTACCACTTAGTGGTTTCACTATTCATAAAAAATTGAAGTTTTTCAGAAAAATACCAAAACATCACCCTAAGCTATATTTGATATTCAGAATTCAAAAATGATGTATATTTTACAAATTTCAAAACATATAAGTTACATTAATTAATTTAATAATTAATTCCCGCTGTCAGAGCAAATAGCGTGTTTTTATGAAACAATAAGTATCAAAAGATTGACACTAGTATAAGTCCAATTTCAAAGTGAAAATAATTCCAACGACCACTATTGGATTTAATGGTCAAAATATATTCACATTTCACTTTAAACCCAATTAAAAAGATAATATAATCATATAAACAAATTAGATTAAAAAGAGGTTTTGAATTAAAATACAGTATTTTTCACTATTCATTAAAAAAAGAACATTATCAGAAAAATACCAGAAATTTATCCAAAGTAAATTTCAATGTCCCAATCATAAAGAATAATTTTATTTTGACAAATATAGATTATAATATTGTAAAAATATATATTTAAAAATGGTTTTCCATCAAAAGGCAGTAAAACAATCTTTTACAAATATTAGTGTATTCCATTCTTAAGATTGGATTTATTCTCATTTTAAGCCTCTAAAACACTAATTAATTCATTAATAGACATAGATAAAAATATCTATTATTCATTACTTACTTGGGATGTTACATCCTTACCCCCTTTAGAAAATTGTGTCCCCGCAATTTATTTCCTTATCGAATAAGTGGGGGTATTTAGCTCTCATTGCATTTTCATGTTCCCACGTTGCCTCTTAAATCATGTGGTTTTTCCACAAAACCATTACCTAATGAATCACCTTTTTCCATAACACTTTCTCCCTGTGGTCAAGAATATGGACCGGTTTTTCCTCATAAGATAGGTTCTCTTCCAGCTGAACTACCTATGGACTCAAAACATGAGATGGATCTGGCATATACTTTCTCAACATCAAAACATGAAAAACATTGTGTACCTGAGATAAACTCGGAGGTAAATCCACTCGGTAAGCAACTGATCCAACTCTCTCCAGAATTTCATATGGTCCAATGAACCTTGGACTCAGTTTCTCTTTCTTACCAAATCGCATCACACTTTTCCATGGTGAGACTTTGAGAAAAACATGATCACTTACCTCAAAAGAGAGATCCATCCTCCGGTTATCCGCGTAACTCTTCTGGCTGCTTTGAGCTGTTCTCATGTGTTTCTGAATCAACTGAACTTTTTCTGCCATCTCTTCTACCAATTCTGGTCCCATCAACTTCCTTTCACCCACTTCATCCCAAAAAGCTGGAGTTCGACACCGCTTCCCATATAATGACTCAAATGGTGCCATCTGTATACTGGAATGAAAACTGTTATTATATGAAAACTCAACCAAAGAAAGATGTTGGTCCCAACATCCCTGATAATCCATCGAACAAGCATGTAGCATATCCTCCAAAGTCTGAATTGTTCATTCTAACTGCCCATCTGATTGAGGATGAAAATATGTACTAAAATTTAAATCAGTACCCAACGACTTCTGAAGGCCTTTCCAAAAGTTTGAAGTGAACTTGGTATCACGGTCAGATACAATGGAGAGGGGAACTCCATGCAACCTGACTATCTCTTTAAGATACAATTGAGAAAGTTCATCTCGGGAAAAAGTATCTCGTATAGCAAGGAAATGAGCAGATTTAGTCAAGCGATCGACAATAACCCAGATTTCATTATTACCTCGAGGTGCCTTCGGCAATCCCACAACGAAGTCCATGGATATATTCTCCCATTTCCACTCTGGCACTGATAAAGGTTGAAGCATCCCTTTCGGTAACTGCCGCTCTGCTTTAACCTGTTGACAAGTCAAACACTTCACTGTAAAATCAGAAATATCTCTTTTAATTCCATCCCACCAGTAATACTCTCGAAGATCTCTGTACATATTAGTACTTCCAGGATGAACAGACAACGGAGAACTATGAGCTTCACATAACAAATCTCTCTTCAACTGTGAATCACACGACACACACAATCTCTTCCCAAATCTCAAAACAAAATCATTATCAATATTGAATTCAGGAAACATACCCTTATGAACCAGATCTACCTTTTTTTGCAACACGATGTCTTGCTTCTGTGATTTCTTAATTCTGTCTGATAGAGAAGATTTCACTGATACCTGAAACAAAACAGAAGGACATCCAGTAACACCCCGAGATTTTATGGAAAATATTCTTTTTAATTTCATTAATGTCTTCTGTTCTACGCTACACCAAAAGGTGCTTGCACAACACACATCTTTGACTTGCCTTTCATTACACTCAATCACGACCTTCCTCGATAGCGCGTGTAGTACGCAATACTGAGTTTCACTAAACAACGATATGCTATTAAAATATTATTAAAACTAGCCGTTATGAATAATAATAACCACTTTTTGAAATTTTGTAAATTTTATTTTTCAAAATGGAAATCATTTTTGGATTCCGAATATCGAAATTAGCTTCGGGTTAAATTTTGGTACTTTTCGGATAACTTTCATTTTCTGAGTAATAGTGAAAATTACTAAATTTTAATTAAAAACAACCTTTTTAATAGAAATAATTAATAGTGATAAATTATTAATTTGAGTGGTTTTAAATTATATTTAGAGTATATTTTTACAATTTAATACAATGTTTTTCATTGGATGTAATTTCACATTTAAACCAGACATAAACAAGTGTCAATCTTTTGATAGTTATTATCTCTGAAGAACACGCTATTTGTTTTGACGACGGGAATTAATTTTTAAATTAATTAATGCAACTGATATGTTTTTAATTTGGTAAAATAGACATCTTTGTTGAGTTCATAATATCAAATATAGCTTAGGCCTAATTTTTTGGTATTTTTCTGGAAACTTTCATTTTTTGATGAATAGTGAAACCACTAAGTGGTAGTTCAGAAAAATGAATTTTTCATAAAACGTAATTTTACCACTTCTGTGAGTGGAATTTCAAAAATCCAAGAGACACGGTTGATGTTAGTAAGTAAATTTTGGTTCAATGAGATGAAAATAATTTTTGGTGAATAGTAACTTTTTACTTTTTTTACCACTGTTAAAAGTAAATAGGGTAATTAAGGGTAAAAATGAAATTATTATTACCCTAACACATGTGATAATTCTATTGGATAAATGTAATTAAACCAAAAACAACCTTAGGAATAAAATATGACCATTTATGCCCACTTAGATTAGATTAGGACATTTATTATTAATTTATTTAAAGAAGGGTTAAAATAGTTAAAAACAAAGTTTAATAAGTATATAATTTTTAATATAGGGTTATAAATAAGATAAATTCGAATATAAATATTCATTAGAAATATAAACAGATTTCCTACATAATGGTATTTTATTTTTATTTTTTAGACATTAAATAATTTAATTTATTTATGACTCAAAGATGATGGAGTAATTATCTTATTAATAAAATATTAACATAATTGATGTTATAAATACCAAAATAAATGTAATTTGAGACTTTTTATGAATTACACTAATTTTCAAGGTTAATATGACATGTTATTATTGATTTAATTGACTTTTTTGAACTAATCATTCAGTTATGATTTTCAAAAAAATCAATTACTAAATAGTGTCAAAATTGATATAAAATAGTTTTTAAAACAAATATTATATTATTAATTGTTATTTTATTCCTAAAAATCTAATTTCAGGCCAAATGACTTAGATAAGTTTATATATATTAATAATAAACATCTTAGGGTTCCATTGGCTGATTATAGTAAGTTTATTAACCTTATAGTATAATAACACAAGAAGAAACGGTGAAAGTAAAATTATTTACCTTAATGTTAAATATAAATGATAAGGTTAAAATAGGAACCTAAACTTGTCTAAATTCTATTAGATGAGAGTATTTTGACCCATCCCCACCTTATATTCGAAATATATCAATTTTTAAATATTAAAAACCGAATTTGACTTTATAATAAAATAATATTTTTAGTTATTCCAAAGGTGCCCTTCTCCTCCCTTATAAAAGGGCACCTCCTCCCTCTCTCCCTCACACCACTTTGAGCCTTCAAGCTCGGCCAACCCCTGCCAAATTATCTTTTCCACTTCCCTAGAAACCTCCTAGAGGTCCTGGTATTCTTTAAAGACCAGTTTTACTGCCCTAAGAGGAGGACTCAAATAGGCGCTTTAAAGAAGAGGAGGTTCGGACACATACGAAGCAAATCGGACCTATGGTAAGGGAAAATCTTGCAATCTCATTTTTATTCGAGATTGTTTATACTTCAGAATTTACTGGGGAATATTTATCATCCACATCCATGTTTCCTCAATATGTAATATTTATATCCTTTTACATTTTTTATATATCTAATTTTACCCTTCTATGAGTTTTTAGTAAATGATATGAAAGGAATCTTTTGTCATTTTTCGTACGATGTACTTTTTGACGTTTCCGAAAAAAGTAAGAGAATAATTTTTTCTTAACTTATACGGCATGAATGGATTTTTAAATCATTATTTCCAAGAAGCTTCCTTTAAAAGTTTTCATGTTTATTTTTAATCGACTTCTTTTAGTTTATAATTTTATGACATGTTAAGAAAGGAAAAGTGTTTTTGAAGTAGAAATGATATTTTCCTCAAGAATGGAGTTCAAGTGTTTTACCAAGATTATTCTCCATCTAAGATAATAATGGTTTCTGTTTCTATCCCTATTATTACATTGATTTGTTTATGTTATTATGGAATTATTTTTATGAATTCCTTTATCTAATATGAATTGTTTTATGATGTAACAATGTTTAAGATTCCCATTTTTATTACATAGGTTATGTTATGTTGTATGGTTTATGATTTTGTGGCACACATAAGAATGGTATCACAATGAGATGGGTGGGACCTATATCTCCCTCCAATGCATTGGGTAAAGATTTTATATCTCATATGATAGACATGGCTGGAACAGCAGGTTAAACCGGTTCAGTGAAACAGGACTGAAATGAGGAGTGAACTCGGTTCCGAAATGGACTTTGTCCACTAAGATAGTCTTGGAAATGAGTCTTGACTAATAAGAAATGATTCTATATGATTATGTGTGTATTCCACAATGTTTCATGTTTTAAGTTATGATTATTGGGAGTACATTTAACTACTATGATTTATCCCATCTTATGAAATTATGATTACTTTTGCAGTTTAAGATTTCCAAAAGTTATGTTCTTATGTATATGATGTGATTGATATTTCTTTTGTTTACCCTTACTGAGCATTTGAGCTCACCCTTTTATGTTTTCTTTTCCCCAGGATATAAAGAAACGTTTTAGGAAAAAAAAGGAAGATCTTTGTGGGAGATGTTGAAGATCTTTCACAATGATTAGAAGATTATATTAGGAGTTTTCAAAGACACTAAACTATTAAGGTCCTTGTGTGTGTGTTTTTGTTATATACTAAGTATTCCGAAAAAGTAATGTAATGTCCAAGTACGTCAAGCTTCGGGTCTCAACACATCCTGCACTAACAACTTCTATGAAAAAGTTCATCAAATCCTTAACCAAAGGATCACGTTCCAAACACAACATTGTTAATGAAGCATTACTTTTTCAACTCCAATCATCAGCCACTTTATTTTCTTTTCCCTGATGGTAATGAATTATACAATCATATTCCATGATTAATTCTAGACATCTCTTCTGTCTCATGTTCAATTCGTTCTTAGTGAATATATACATTAAACTTTTGTGATTGGTATATATTTCACACTTTACTCCATACAAATGATGCCTCCAAATTTTTAAAACGAAAACAACAGCAGCTAATTCCAAATCATGTGTAGGGTAATTTACCTCATGAGTTTTCAACTGTCGTGAAGCATAAGAAATTACCTTATCATTATGCATTAGGACACAACCAAGTCCTTTCAATGAAGCATCACTATAGATAACAAACACACCATTCCTGGAAGGTAGTTCCAAAACTAGAGCATTCACCAATCTTCTTTTCAGTTATTGAAAACAATCATCACATTCTTTTTTCCATGTAAACTTAACACCCTTCCGAGTTAGCTTAGTCATTGGACTAGATAACTGTGAACAATTTCTAACAAACCTTTGATAATAGCCTGCCAAACCAAGGAAGATACGAATCTCAGTTACATTTTTGGGTCTTTTCCATTCTTCCACAACCTTTTTTTTTCAGGATCAATAGTTATCCCATCTTTAGAAACAATATGACCAAGGAAAGAAATTTGTTGCAACCAAAACTCACACTTTCTAAATTTCCCATACAATTTCTTTTCTTTTAAGGTTTGCAAAATAAAACTTAAATGTTTTCATGCTCCTCTTTACTTTTAGAAAACACCAAAATATCATCAATCTCATCACTATCCCTGATATTTTTCACCATCGACCACCACTGATCAGCTTCACCATCCAAACGATAAACAGAAAGACTAACCTTTTGATATTCTGAACACCCCATGACATCAAAAATATTCTCCATTTCTTTAATCCACCCTTCAGATAGCACAATGTCAGATGATCTTCTAAATGATGGGGGATGTTGCCTCATGAAATGTTCCACTACTAACATGTTCCTCTGTGGTTGATCTGGCTGATCTCATGCATGGATACCACCACCATTTATAGCCTGAGTCAACTGTGCCATCACTGCAACAAACTGTTCGGTTCCAATTCCGACCATCTCAGGTTGCTGATTTGGAAGGTTGTCTTCCTCCTGATGTCATCCCAACATAGATTCCTTATTTCCTCTGAGGAAAACCATTCTGAACACAGAAATATCTTAGGCGAAGCAATATGGTAATCTTTAAATTCTATATCTTTTCAATCATTCCATATATTAATTTATAATTTAATAATTTTCTAACTCCTAAAGTTGTCTAAACTGCCCTTTGATACCAACTATAAGGCCCCAGCCTTAAACCTTACTTAATATTGAGTTATTACAAGATTACACATTGAGGATCTTTTTAGGTTTAGAGTTTTAGATAAATATATCATAAAACTTGGATTACATTCCACATTTAAAAAAAGTGGTTACATAAAATATAGTATTCATTTTTCCCATCAACGGAAACAAATTTAAAATAAAACATGGATTCTTTCTTGACACTTCCTTGACACTATCATCATATCATGTACCCTTCCTTTGACCTGGGAAAAACATTTCAAAAACGTGGGATGAGCATAAAAAGCTCAGTAAGAGATATAAAAATATTGAAAGGAAACAAGAGTACATGTATACATAAGAATCAATGAAATCATACTCTACTCATAAAATATAAGCACTTTAACATACCTCATAAAATCATGAATAAATCATAGAAATCATAAGACATAAAGGTAACTTGAGGCATTCCTAACATTCTTACGTAGGGAGTAACCCTCTTGGTTACGTTTGAAATACCCATCATAGTATATTCCCTAAATCGCTTGAGATAAACCTTAAAATTTAACTCCTTCACGTAACCCAATGCATTGGAGAGCTATATTGGGCTCACCGGCCCTTAGTTTATCACGGAACCACCCGTATTCATAACAATTCCCAAGAACCATAACATAATCGTATCACATAAAACGTGCATAAAGGAAACATAACATTTCCACATTTCAATCACAAGATATCAATACAACACATTGATATAATAAAAACATTATGAAAACCATTTTCAATACCAAAATAAAAGAAAAGTAAAACAGGGTATTTACTTTTCTTTAAAAAAAATTATGGCTTGTAGAGGAAGCCAGAACTCAAATAATGGTCACGGTGGCGGAGAAGTCGTTGTTTCCACATACGTACGACAAAAACATTCCCTTTTGTCATTTAGTAAAATGATTCGTATAAAAAAAGATTCCTTTTGGATAAATGTAAAATTCAAAGGGGTTTATACACAGTTTAAAAGAAGGTTGTGTATAAAACAAAATATGCCTCAATGAAAGGAGATTGAGACGAAGTCCCATACCAATATCATTTTGTAAATAAAATAGATCAATTATGTGTATTCACTATAAGTACACATAAAGAAAGTATAAATGAAATATAGGATATCAAAATTCATTTCTCACATAATCATATCATGAAATAAACAAGAAGTAGATGATCAACCCAAAGAATGGAATTTGGGTTAAGAAGTTCCCTTACCTCGGGTCCAACTTGACTAGATCATTCTTTATTCTCCTGAATAATAAATATGAGTTAATTTATTCTTTCTTAAGAACCTTTTTCATGTTCATTATTCATTTTATATCACTTATTACCATGTCATGAACACTATGTAATTATTTATGTTAATAACGGTCGTTTTAACGATCATTGGTACTTGAGTCAAAAATAAACTCTTTATAATTACAAGTTCTTCATGTATCAATTATATCCAGAGTTCTACTCATGATGTAGATATCATATATATCATATATATACAGTATATACATGCATTTATATTATTACATAATGTTTAGAGGTAAGAAATTAAATGCATCGTTCATGGAGACGGTAAGCCGTACGTACGCATTAACGCTACTTTCATTTATATTTCCTATTTTATGGAATGGAATCATAATGATATACAGGTATATTATAATTCTAGTATAATATCATATATAATATCATTAATTATATCCTTTATACATCCCACATATGGAATTAGCGAATCAAATCACTTTGAGGGGGCGGTAGTCCGTACTTCCTAAAATGAAGATATCGCGTTTACCCATAATGGAAACCATAAAGGTATTCCATAAATGAAAAATACAGAATCTTAAGTAAAACATAAACATATTATATGTCATATATTAATATAGTGTCATCTTAATGGCCACCTTTGAAGGTGTTAAAAGAATATTGAACAATCATTGTTTCGTGAGGTAGAAATTTTCCATCCACGGAAACAGTATGTTCTTTAACCATTAGATGTAGGTGTGTGTAAGTGTAGCTAGAATCCTTCTTATAACAACATCATAGTATATGGAAGATAATTTTTTTGTTACAAAATAAATGAATGAAAAGAGTTTAGGGGGTTGGAGAAGCAAAATAAAACATAAGAACCCAAGAGAAGACACTACCTTTAAATTAGGTAACTCTTTTTGATTTGAGCTCAAAAGCTTCCTTGGGAAGACGTATACCCAAAGTGAGGCTTCTAAGAGTTATAGAGGGATGTGTAGAGACAAAATGGGTAGGGTTTGGCCAAGCCAAAGGCTTTAGAAGTTTGTGTAATGTGGTAGAGGTGGGGGCCTTTATAAGAGCAGGGGAGGGGCACTCTTGGAAAGTTAAGAAAATATACTTTGTTATAAAATGATTTTCGGATAAAAAAAGTCCCAAAATTATACATTTAGAGGATAAGGTGATAATGGTACTAAATCCACCCATCCAATAGGTTTTTGACAAGTGTGTGTCTTAGATTGTACATTATATTTTCATTTTATTTAAATCATTAAATAATGAGGTAATCGCTGCATCATCATGGTGTCATAAATAATTTAATTTATTTAATTTCTAAAAATTATAAAAAAAATATCATTATGTAGGGAATATTTGTAGCTTTCCAATGACTATTTATAGTCAAATATCTAACTTGAATAAACCCATGTAAAAATTGTTTTAGTAAAACAACTCATGTTTGTGTCATTTTTACTTTTACTTTAAATAAAAGGAATTAATGTCTTTATCTTACCCAAGTGGCTCCACAGAGTCCCAAAAATTGACCCATGGGTTGTCTTTGTCGGACATGACACATCCAATAAGTGTAGGACATGTTTCTACATCATTTCATATTATTAAAACATTATTTTTACCTTAAACTACACTAATTACCTCCAATCGCGATTAATAAACTTAAAAGTTACTATTCACAAAAAAAATTATTTTAATCCCATTGAACCACATTTTACTTCTTAATGAAAACAATTTATGTCGGAGTTTTGAAATTCAAAACACATAGGTGGTAAAATTTCATTTAAATTAAAAATCAGTTTTTTAAGTACCACTTAGTGGTTTCCATATTCATCAAAAATTGAAGTTTTTCAGAAAAATACCAAAACATCACCCTAAGCTATATTTGATATTCCAAATTCAAAAATGATGTCTATTTTCAAAAATTCAAAACATATAAGTTACATTAATTAATTTAATAATTAATTCTCACTGTCAGAGAAAATAGCGTGTTTTTATGAAACAATAAGTATCAAAAGATTGACACTAGTTTAAGTCCAATTTCAAAGTGAAATTAATTCCAACGACCACTATTGGATTAAATGGTAAAAATATATTAAAATTTAACTTTAAAACCAATTAAAATGATAATATAATCATATAAAAAAAATAAGATTAAAAAGTGGTTTTGAATTAAAATACAGTATTTTTCACTATTCATTAAAAAAAGAACATTATCAGAAAAATACCAGAAATTTATCCAAAGTAAATTTCAATGTCCCAATCAAAAGAATAAGTTTATTTTGACAAATATAGCTTATAAAATTGTCAAAATATAGATTTAATAATGGTTTGAGATCAAAAGGCAGTAAACCAATCTTTTAAAAATATTAGTGTATTCCATGCTTAAGATTGGATTTATTTTCATTTTAAGCCTTTAAAACACTATCTAATTCATTAATAGACATAGATAAAAATATTTATAATTCATTACTTACTTGGGATGTTACACGTAATGGTTTAAATATAATCTAATGAATAGGAATGAAAAGTGCATTATAAAATCATCCTCAAATCATCATCATCAAAATATATAATTGCCCAATATTTTTGTTCAGAAATATTACATCATGTTTTATGAAAATTCATTACATTAAATAATCACATGCCAATGGAAAATAATTATTTACTGTCTTTAGAAACATGGGAAAGTAAAAAAATTTCAAAGTAAATCTAGATCATATACCACTATTATATTCAATGATACAACCCTTATGTGGTATTTCATACAAAATACATCTCTTAAAAACCTATGGAAAAGAAACATGAGGAAAGGGTGATCTTTAAAGCTCAATAAGGGTATACAAGGGGGATACATAAGTATTACCTGAACATAAGGGAATGTATTTATGAGAATAAAATTTGGAATTTATACCCTATATAAAAAGATCATAATAATGATTCATTGAATAAATATTGTATGTTTATAATACATGAATTATAAATGAAATAAATAACAAGATCCATTAGAGAATAACATTGTCATAACACACAAATTTTTCACATACAGATAATACTAGAAAATAATTTTCTTATTAGTCACGGCTCATTAAAAATTATATCATAGGAGAATTTTTTACTCCTTAATACACTATAGTATTCCAGTGTCACTCCCAAAAAAACTATATAAAAAATATCCATTACTGAACTAGGTTCACTCTCCATTCTAGGTTAAATAATCTCATAAGATATAAATAATTACCCAATGCATTTAAGAGACAAATAGGTCCCAAACATCTCATAATGAGAACCATATTTATGTATTCCACAAGGTGAAAAATATATAATATGATAATACATGACATTAAATGGGTTTCATAATCATTTCACTTTGTCATAACATGTTTATAAGTGATAGGTTTTAAATTAATTTCATAATATCATCATAGAATAACCCAAGAAAAATAAGCATGTTTCATAATAATTTTATCAAGAAATAACCCATGGAAGAGAGATGGGATTCATAAACATTATTCCATAATAAACATAATGAATTAAGATAAAGAATAAGAATTGGATTCTAGGATCATATCCCTGTTATTTTATAAGTAACAGCAATGAATGTCACCTTATAAGGAAAATGATTTCGATCGATCGTTTAATAAATTTCTTAAGTAAAATATTTTTTAATTATTTGAAAAAACCATTTTCAAAAATAAAACCTTTTTGAAATCATCTTCATTGAACATAACACTGAAAAAAATATAAAGTAAGATTCAATTAAAATAATTTTTATGATGATGAGATTTTTTATCCTTACTATAAACATTAAAACAAGGTTCCCTTTCTTATTTCTTATGAAGGACTAATGGAAATTTTCTAGAAAAAACATGAAGGTTAATCACATATTTCTTTTGTAAAAATTAAATCATAAATTCATTAGAGGATAATAAAAAAATTAAAAACAATTTTATAAAACAATGTTTCGGAAGAAAATAAATTTTTGATCGATGATTTATATATTGTCATATTTTATTAAAAAAATATCTCATTTATTTTATGCCGTAAAGAGCAAAAAATGGTACTATAAATTAAAAATATAATTAATAACCATAGGAGAATAAAATTTATGTGTTTTATTATAGATTAATCATATTATTTTATCATCTGAAACATAGTCATAATCAATCCCAATAAAATATTCCCTTGAAGCATGAAATCATTACCACTTTAGTAACATCGATTCATAAGTCCCCTAAAGGAATATACTGAAATTAAATAGAAAATGTCATGAGGATAATTAAATTCAATATATTTCATGTCAATGGGAATTTATATACTACCTAAAAATAATATAGGTGGATAAAATAACGTAGGCCTCAAGGAAGGAAAATTAAGAAAATAATACATACCTTAAGTTTTCCCTTCTTGTGTAAACATTCAAAAAAGATGTATAATAAATATTTAATTATTATAAATCTATTATATTAAAATAAATATCATTTAATAGATTATTTTCTTATGAAATTTGTATTAAATAATTATTAAAAATTCTATGTTAAAGTAACATTTCAGGTAATAAAGGTTTTGTTTCTCATATATGTTTTGATTATAAATTTTTTGTCCTATTACATTGATCATGATTTCATGATATCAAAAATGGTGACTATTATATAAGTATCCTATATATTTGGTATAAATTTATTTATAGTAATCTATAATATTTAGTGATAGAAAATGAAATACACCTTTCTTGGAGGTAGTAGGGCATACATATTCATGAACATTGATTCTATTTTTTTTGTTAGATTGATAGAAAATAAGTTAAATGATGTGATATAATTACAAAAAAAATTATATCATATATATATATCATATTTTATTAATACCATCTATATTTCTATCCATGTAAATAATGAATTAATGACATCACTTCATGAGGTGGTAGACCACCGTACACACGAGAAACGTTATTATATTCCAAAAGAATATAGAGTATGAAATTATGAGTGAAAAAATAACTACATAAGTATTATAAAATACTAAATATAGTATGTGAATAATTAATCCATCATTATTCCCATATTTGAGTGGTGGTAATAGAAAAATGAATTCCACATGTTCGTGAAGTGGTACTCCACCGTACACAATAATGATAATTTTGTAACACTTTTGATGTAAGTGTAGATAGTTGGAGGAAATAAATGTAACATAAAAAAATCTCAATATATAGAATATATTGAGGTTATTACATTAGTATGCTATAAACATAATTGAAGGGGTGTGAGGGAGAAACATGTGAATTCCATCATTATATATTCTCTTAAAACCTGGAAATAATTTTAATCTCCAAAAAAAATTATTAATTCCATGCATTATCCCTTATTGATTATCTAATAAAAAAATTGTTGTATATATTTCATAAATACAAATATATTGTAAACTCCATTAATGATAGTATAAATCACTATTTCAACAAATCATTAACCAGTTCAATGAATTCAGCACTATCCAATTTACATTATACATATTAATAATCTCTTAACCCCAACAAAATTATAAGAACATCAAGAATACATGAAGGGTTATACTTACATAAATCATGTGGTTTAAAAGAATCTCAACATGAAACTGAGTATTTTTTATTGGAACCATTAAACATATGATTTAAAATTCTCACAGAAACAATATTTCATTATAATAAATATACATGTCATAACTATTATAACCTAGATAAATTTGATAAATTTGTCAAATGAAATAATTATTAAATCCAAACGAAATAATATTTATTATTACTCTCTTATATGTTAGTAGGGTAAGACTAAAAATGATTTGTTTTATTGTTCTGAGGAATATTATATTGACACATGGGGCATTAATTTTCACAATTTTGGATGTCCTCAAAGATGAATCATTATAAATTGTGAATTTTTTTATAACCCTTGAAGTCACAAGAATAGTGTACTATAAATTCAGACTTATATCAAACTATCATTCCTTTCAAGAAATTTCCATAGTGTTTCATTCCTCTATTATCACATGTGTGACAAAACTTTTGTCCCTTAATCCCTTTATCTTTAATTTTCTTTCTGCCCTCATCTTATCTCACTTACATTTTTAGATATAATATAGAGATAATTCATTCTATATCTTCATATAATGTAATATTATGTCATCATATGATGTGAATTTTTGTGATACAGGTTGCCTTTTAAATAATGTATTAAAACCATCACATAAATTGTAATTATTATCATATATATTAGGTGAATTGATATTGTGAACATTAATTCTTCTAGGTTCCATTTCTAAAGGATAGAATGCACTATAGTAGAACTTATTATTATAAAAAATTATTTATAATCCCAAATCTTCCAAAATAATAACATAAGTTGATAATTTTAGGGATAGATAATATCATAATCATTAACATGTTTTATTTGGGGTTATATATTTTTTCACATCATTCAAAATGGTTTGTAATAAAACTTTAAATTATCCTAATAATATACCCCTAGTGTTTCAAAATATGTGTACAGTAAGGCATGTTTTCATGCACCATTTAATTATCTAGTAAATCCAAATTTTCCCTTTTAATTTTATTACCCCTATATCTATAATTTCTAGAACTATTTCCACATGAAGTATCCATACAAGGATTTATTTCAAATAAAAACCATAAAATCTCCACCTTACAAATATATTATAAATCTTATCTATTATTATCCTAAAATTATATTATAGGTTTATGATATCTAATTTTTTTTTCTTAAATCAAGCTCCCAATGTTTCTATTAATTTTTTAATGTTAAATAATATTACAACCCTAACTCTAGTGTCCCAGTTCTAGTATTTTACTTTATAATACTCGATTAATACAAAAGGAATCATATCCCAATGTACAAGATATTTTTGTTTTCTTGGTATGTTGGATACACTACTAAGTATCCAATTATATTTGAATATATAAATTATTATATATAATTTTGTTTCATGAATAACATTTTCCCTATATAATATCGTTTATTATCAAACATAGTAGAGTTCTAGGGTTCCTGGGGAATGGAAAAAAAATAAAGGTGATATAAAATTACCATTAAGGGTTATGTATAACATAATATATCATGAATGAATAAGAATAATAAAGTTTGAAATATATCTAACTAAATCATAATCCAATTAATAAATTACATGTGCATAATATCATATGGATAAATGATGATCAAGTAATTCCATACAATCAATCACAATGTCCGGAAAACGTAACCATGGATATTATAATTAATTTAATAATAACAATGAATATCAATAACATAAATCATAATGTTGGAATTCATAATGATGGATGTATGAACTATCTATATATATCCCCAATATAGTTTAAATATATGGAAAGAAACTTATCTGATTTTGAAAACCAATTTGTCTCATGATACTTGTCGATGAATCAAGGGACTATATAATGGATGGGCTATGCCCATCACATACTATTTCGATCACATTATTCATTTTTAAGGGTGGAAATATAATGAAATAAACATTCATATAGACAAACTAGCATATGAAATGTGAATATTTCCCCCAACCAATAAACAAAACCACAAATCATCTAGAGTAATAAGGATAATTTTATCAAAATAACATATCCATAATCAAATTAATCTAGAAACATAAAATGAAAGAATCAGTATGATATCAATACAATATATCCAAAGTGAATCATATTCCCAACTATGCTTTTAAGAAAATTTAAGAATAAAATTACCACAATAATATATTTATTATCATTTTTTTAAAATATAATATTTATTTTGATTAAATATATTTTTAAATAATTTTGAATAATTAAAAATTAATATTTAAAACATTTTTTTCCAAACAACCAAAAATTCCATACATGTTTTACATGTTAAA
The DNA here is from genome assembly GCA_963277665.1 of Viscum album. Classification (NCBI taxonomy): domain Eukaryota; kingdom Viridiplantae; phylum Streptophyta; class Magnoliopsida; order Santalales; family Viscaceae; genus Viscum; species Viscum album. The sequence continues at coordinate 349,131,179 of OY728141.1, forward strand.
ATAATGATTTCTTTAATATTTTTGGTAAAATCCAAATGAGATTTTTTTTCAAAAACTTCATAAAAATTCAATGAATTTTTTTTAAATGGTTATATTGGTAAAAATTTCATTAACAGGTAATTTTTAAAATCTTATATAAATATTTTAAACATATTTAAAAATATATTTTTGGAAGAAAACATATTTCTCAAGAAAGAGAGAAATAAAGATGGATTTTATTAAAAAAATTCACATTTAATTTAAGTACCAAATGATTTAAAAAGTCTACAATGTCTATAGAATATCATAATTCACTAGTGTATAATAAAATTAAATGTTTTGAAAAGGATATGGTAAAATAATTTACGTCAACTGATATTCCATAATAAAAAATATCGATTAAAATGAGATTAAAAAGTATTCCCTTAAAATAAACATAGCATCTAAGTGGGAATAAATCAAATATTTGATTATGTGATTAAAATATAAATCATCATAATTTTTTTGAAATAAATAAAATAAAAATAAAAATTCATTATACACATAATCCTAGAACGACATAATTAATAAATTTTAATTTTAACCCAATGAATGAAAATTGAGTTACGAAATCCATTACCGCGCACTTCCCTTTTAATTAATCTTCATTAAACTCTGATATAGTGGTTCTAAAGATGTTATTTAATTACAAAATAATATAATTAATATTTAAAATATCATATATGATCATTTTATAACATCTTATCACCCATTCATTAATAATATTTAATCATGGTCATTGTTTGAGGTGTCAATTATGCCCTTTTCCCATGTGTGTTTCGTCAAGAAAGATTCAACTTTTTCTCATATTATATATTTATTTCATATATAGAATATTAATCATGAAATAATTATCATATTTTTACATAAATTTTACTATAAAAACAATCATGAATGATGGTTATGAAAAATTAAGTATATTGTGATCATCAAGATGGAAGATTATACGTACAATTGAGTAATTCTGCCATTTTTCAGTGACAATTATGGAAAATATTTAAGTGTTATTTTACTTGATAATAATGATTATAATAATATATATAATATTATATTTTTATATATGTCATACATTTTTTTGTGATTAATATAGAGTCACATCACTTAATGAAGGTGGGAGTCCACAAGTACCTGAATGATGTTATCATATTTATCTCAGTGAAAAAGAATGAACAAAAATGATTTATTTTATATTATAAAAATAATAAATATGTAATGAGTGTAAAACTTATGTCATTTATATCACATATAATCATTAAAATTTTATTTATAACCATTAATGTGAATCGTTAGTAAAAGACGAATCACATCACCTCACGATATGTTAATCTTTCAAACACCTGAGGGACATTATAATATATCATATAGAATTGAAGAAAAAAAGATACATCTGATACATTGAATCCAATGGTATAAAAATTCTAAAACTAACATATATATATACTTTATATCCAAAATAATAAAAAACATTGAAGGGTGTAAATGGAAAACGAATGGCATCGATTTGTGAGGCGATAGTCTACCATACATAAGAACAATTATTTCTTAACCCTGTAGATGGAAGTGGAGATTTTTTTAGGTCATTATAATATTATAAAAACAATCCATTATATGTAATATAATGAGTATATTATATCGGTATGTTTTAAAGAAAATTGAATGGTATAAAAAATGAAATAAAATAAAGATGGTCTTTAAAGAACATTACCTCTTCTTTGGGTATCCTCCTTAGGATTGGAATAAAGCCTTTAAATAATGGATTTATTCACAAATTATGTTTATATTTTGATGGGTGGAAATTTTTAATGATATTTTTGAATTTATTGTATTAACAATAGTGGATTCAATGTTTTAATAATAGGGGATAGTGAGTTCCCATTTATTGTTGAAGAGGAGTGGCATTCTTGTGAATACATAGAATTATTCACTATTGGGGGTCTCCCATAACTCATGAGCCACCAAATTTTATTAATAGTTTAGGGGTGATTTTTTTTACGATACACACCTCCAACATACAAAAACAAGCACATTTTTATCATTTTATTCCTATGTAAATATGTTTACTCAATTAGAAAATTTTAGTAGTTACCATTGTAACTTGTATCTTTTTATTTTAATTAGTAATTTTCCCTTTAAGAATAAAAATAAAATAAAATTTATAGGTCATTTATGGATACTTATTTTGAATACAAGGTATAATTTATTAAAGAAAAATAAAATGTGTGTGCAGGATTAAGTTTTATAAAAATGCATTTAAGGTGGAATACCTCATTTTAAATTTAATTGTGATAATATATTTTTAATGTTTTCACTACTAATTGTGGTGAAAAGTAAATAAGAAAGAATATATATTATAAATTTTTATTAATAATAATAAATAATCCATTAGGAAAAATTCAAAACAAATATATGGCAATATTTAATTTAAAATTAATCCCATTGATGTGATGAGGATGAGGGTTCTAAAAGTTGTTATATTTAATAATATGTAACGTTTTAATAAATAAATTCAATATGAAAATGTTTACAATGAGATAAATTATGTTAATTGATATAAAATTTTACTAATTTTACCTTTAAACCAATATAATATATAATTTATCCTTATAAATTATTTAAACAAGAATATACTTTTCAATTAAAATAAATTATTTTTTAGTATTCATCAAAAAATAATACTTATTAGTAATGTCCCAAAATTTTAACTTAACATTATTTTGGTATCTTGAATTAAAAAATAAATTTTATTTTTTCACATAAATTTTATATATATGCTAAAAATTAATATAATATATGGTGTTCAATTATTGATTAAACCCCCATTTAGAAACCAACTGATTTTCTTTTAGAAAACATTTATTTTTTCTTTTAAATGATATTTATCTTATTTATAATAATTAGATAGGTTATAAAAGTTTGTAAAATATATAGTACCATAAGTTAGTTAACACTATTATTTACTACCTATACACTATAAAGGTGATAATTGTTATATTAAACAGTTATATTTATAGTATATTATTGTTTGGTAAAGAATGGATTTTTTTGTAATGCATGATTTTGAAAAAAAAAATTATTTCATGTAATTAAAACTAAAATAAGAGTTTCAATTAATGAAATATAAACATATATTTTTCTATAATTCATGATAAACTTAATTTTTTTGTCACATACACCATTGAATGCAATGTACCTATTTTCAAAATTAAGGTTATTACATACATTTCTACATAAAATAATCAATAGTGAGTTTTCCATAATTTATTCATTTATATGTTCAGCTTGATTAATGTTAAAATTAAAATCATGAGATATTTGGGAGAGTAGATCCTTTTTATTTTTTACCCAAGATCCAGTTCTGTTTTTTATCAAGAGGATAGTTATTTTATCACTCATCACATTCAACAATAAAAAAATTTCTCTTTGGTCCATAAATTAAATATGACTGAAATGTATATTTTGAATAAAAATAATCATAGTGATTAGTCATGTAATAATAAAAAATAATTTATAAGATAAATAAGTCATGGAAAATTATTTTCAATCATTAACACCATTGGTTCAACCAAGATCATTCATTTTCATCATCTTTTTAAATCCATCCCAATTGTTCATAAAAAAATACGAAATATCCTAAGAATATCAATGTAGAGTGACTATCCATGTGTATAATATCATCCCTAAACATGGTGCACTAGTAACAGTCATGTTAATATTCAATCATACCCTTTCATAGATATTACCCACTGGTGAATCAATGTAAGATCTACATCCTTATTGTATCCAGATAGGTGTGTATTTTCTATGAAAAACATACAATCCCTATATTACCAAATCTTCAGGATGTTATACTACACATATACTGGTCCCCATGGATTTCAATAATGTTTTATATTTCGATTCAATAAGGATTAATTAAACACATCAATGATACTAACTGAAGTGACATATATATTATAGAAATATTATTATATCATTTTATATTAATATGGAATACATCTCATAAAAAACATGACACATAACAATAAAAGATTATAGTATTTAGATACAAGTTACATAAATCATCATATTTCATTAATCAAGATAAAAATATTCCCCAAATATCATTTTACATATTACACTTCTTAAATATCCACTAATTGAAAATTTTCATCATAACATGTGGAAAATAAACATAATAAAGGGTGATCTTAGATGTTCAGTGTGGGTAAAAAAAGGGATATCAATAAATGATCATTTGTAGGAATTTAACATGAATAATGCAAAGAGAACATGATCATAACATACCAGAATCATGCCTTATCATTCAAATATCATTAATCCTAAATCATGGAATATGGTAATATAATAGAAGAATATATAATATATAGGTGTGTGTAGTCAACAATAATGAATCGTGATTCATTATATCATATCGTAAGAATACAATATAATATTTTAGCATAAAAATAAAAATATAATATTATTACCACTATTAAATTTCTCAGCGAATGATAATATATTATATTGAGTACACTCTTTATTATATCATTTCCTTAATCAATCTTCCATCACTAATCTATCATAGTGGACATAGTCCCTTATTTAACTAATATAATAGCGTCCTTACTTTTTCTTACAATATTTCTATATAATTTTTAAGATATATAACATAATAATGTTTCGATATAGGATCCAATGGTTTTGTATCATTAGAAAATTTTCATCATACATCAATTATAATAAATAAAAATTAAACATACATTAAAATACTTTTTGTATCCTTAAAATATCTAGTATTCCCCGTAGTATATATAGTCAACTGAAGATATACATCCAGGAAAGGATTGATCTATAATCCTTGTAAGGGGTTGAATAAGGGGAATGAATCAAAAATACATAGGTGATCATAAACAACTTGATCATATATAATACATTTGATCATCATCATCATCATGATGGATATATATAGTAAAGGAATGGAATGCGGTGATGCCTAAAAATGGTTCATCGTTTCATTTTTGTAAAATATAATAAATTGTTTTGAACAAAGCTAGCATCATGTTTATTCTGAACAAAAGTGCATAATAATAACATAGTAATTATGATCAATGAGAGAATCATGTTCAATAATAATACAAATTATATCATGATATACCTCACATTACACATTGTATTGAAGGGATATATAATTTTTATCCCATACATCACCTATGAATATTCTCATTATCATACATGCCACAAAGTACATATAAAAATCACAGGCATGAAATATCTTATGTAAATGAATGGGTTTCATAAATATTTCATATTTCATATATTCATGAATAATATTTTTAAATTTAAAATTAATAATGGAATTCATATTAGGTATATGAATTATCATTCTATAGTGACTAATAAATATCTCAAGATGATTCAAATATGTGTTTTAGAAAGAAATGTGTTTTTGGAAAAAACAAATTGGACTAAAAACCAAGGTGGAATCATGTATATCTCTGTAATGAAAATAAAAGAATATAAAAAATATATTTTTGGAATATTTTATGAATCTCCATACTGAAGATATCATGAATGAAAGATTAACCAATGAAAATGTTTTCTATTAGAGAATCGCCAAACCTTAAATATCAACATATTATATCGCCCTTACACCTCCTAAATAATAAAAATAATGTTTTCAAAATATTAAAGTAGAAGGTAATTATGATATTTTATGTCACTATATATCAATTATTATCATTGTATTATTTTTCATAATTTCTGTTATTGATGTTTGAGCATTTTTATATCTTTTTTTCCTTAATAATTTATAGTTTTTCATCAATTTTTCTATTTTCATAAAATATATCTATATATAAGTTGAAATCAGTGAATCATAAAATAGATATATTTAAAAATTTACAAATAATAAATAATTTATTTCAATCATACATAATGTTGGTGACAAGTAAATATGTCATGAACCAACTCGGGTCAACCCAGAACTAGTCACCTGATTTGATCTATGACATGGCCTGATGGATGTTCTCAATCCCCTCGGACTAGAAACTAGTGTTGGGCATCTATAGAGAACACAAAGGGAAGTATTATTCCCAATAAATAAATAACAAAAACAATACAGTAGAATATGTAGAAGTTTCCCAATGTATAAATGAAAATGAATTGAATATCATTTATACAAGAAACTAAAAAAACCAAGCTACATAACACAGCCAATTGGACAAGGAGACTACACCATCTACATGTGACCCCATAGGTCACTCTCCAACATAATATAAATAATGTCCCTTTGTGATCGAACTCTAGTCAAAACCTACCCCAAGGGATAAAAATAGAAATGAACTATAAGTGTAAGTAGTGAAACTTAATAGGTTATCCTGATAATATATTTCCAATCCATTTCCTTTATATTAAATTAAACATACATTTTATGTTTGCACTAAATTATATAAAAGTATGATTTTCTACATTTTTTACATAAAAATAATGTACAACCCATGTCCCATTTACATTTTCAAAACTAGGTTTATTCCAATAGTGATACCAAAACTTTTTTAAGGGGAATGTGATGCTTAAATTTTCGAATTTAACACAAGAGGATAAAACACCATTTTATAATGAAAATATCACTTTCCAATGAAAAAATCACACAAGAAGACACTATAGTAAACATGAAACAAGGGAAATGGAAATAATCGTAGAAGTGTCTCAAACATCATAGCAAAAAACTAAGAGATAATAGTTATAGGTGAAACAAGGAGAAAAAGAACAATCTAGAATATACCAATACATGAGACCCCATCCCTAGTATCATGAAACACATGATGAAATCAAAAAACACCTAAATTCTTGGCCACCCTAAATCTGGAAAAAATGAGGGGCCTAATCCCATAATAATAACCCAAATATATCCACCTACTAAAGGACACTAGTAAGTACATGACCTAACAGTGTGGAAATAATTCTCAAAAAAATTTATCAATATTAAAGGTTCCCATGTATCATGTATATAACAATGTCGAGACAACTGATTCCATCTGAGCATCTAATCAGAACATATATATACTAATAATTCACAATATACCTCACCCTGAGTCTCTCTAATGACTAATCTCATGCTTCAGAATAAGTAGAACACAAAAGGTTCAAATTGAGTAACCCTAATAATGGATCACATGGATACCACAGTGAGTAAATCCCATCCATTATGTATAGTAAATGCATGAGAAACAACTAGTGGAGTGTTTAATAAAAAAAATTCATCATTTTTATAATGTTACTATTTCGTGGTTTTGGCTTTCGGCCTTGAAATGCCCAATGGCTCCATATCCAATGATTGATGGACCTGCTTTCCAAAGGTAGGCGTTCAACGGATGGTCTGTCCAGTGACTCTTATGAACTCACATTGGTCTATAGGATGGGAAGTCGGGCTCATCACACCCTTTTTGGGGGGGAATTATTTCATGTTTCGGGACTCTCTTATAGATTTAAGACATATTCATATGTTCACGAATCATTGGTTTATACCCAAACATGGTATCCATGGATTCAACCCTGGTGGGAAATGGTCAACTGGTCACAGGGGTTCGGAATCATTTATGCTGGAGGCTTACCATCCCTCGTTGGATTAATGACCCAGAAGAGTCGTAACTTTCTTGAGGCGGTACTAGGAGTGGCGCGGTGAACCGACGTGAAGAATAGTCTGATCGACCGGTTGTTGGGAATGCACCTCGGGGAGGCTTCTTATGTACCCCACCTAGGAGAAAGGGATCAAAGTCCACATAGTTCAAATTGGCTTGGGACTTACACTCTAAGGCATCCCATGATATTGGTAAACCGACGTGAAAGGGATTCAGCATGACCCATTGTTGGGCTTGAACCTCAGGGAGTCTTCCTACGTACCCTATCTAGGAGACAGGGATTAATGTCCACGTAGTTTGAATTGGCTTGGGACTTACACTCTGAGGCATCCCATGATGGATTGGGGCTTACACTCTAAGGAAGCCCATGATATTGGTAAACCGACGTGAAAGGGAGTCGGAATGAGCTGTTGTTGGGCTTAAACCTTAGGGAGGCTTCCTACGTACCCTGCCTAGGTGATAGGGATAAAATTCCATGTAGTTCTAATTGGAATAAGACTTATGCTCTGAGGCAGCCCATGATGGATTGGGGATTACACTCTGAGGAGGCCTAGAATGTTGGATTGGGGCATACACTCTAAGGAGGCCCAAAATGTCATGTTCGATGCTTACTCTAAGCCCACGTGAGTCATGCTCGGTGTGAGAAAAAAGAGGCAGCCGGGACCAGAGGATCACGTCGCAAAAGGTGCACCCATGAGAAATGGAGTGGGGCTTACGCGTGGAGCAGCCCATGGAGATAGATTGGGGCTTACACTCTATGGAGGCTCATAGTGATAAAGCGTATTGGGAGAGGGAAAGGGGGTGATCTTGTCCCCATCTACTCACATACACTGCATGATGGCTTCCTTCTGATTGGTATTTTACCATCCCTGTGACTCCCTTGACAAGTAGAGAGTAAGAAAAGGGATTCCTGAGCTCATACCCCGCATTACCGTGGGAATGTGGACACAAGAACACTTCGGGAGTCTGCTCAAGGGTCGGGGAAACCCCTTTGACCCTGTTTACCATGGGTATGTGAACTCAAAAGGGCGGGTTGATGCGCATGAGGGTTACACCACACGGGTTTGGTGGCTCTGGTGGAGGCCTCGGCTCGGGGCCGATGAATAGGACAATGAGGGAGTCGCGGAGGACTTGGCTGGATCGGAAGGATTTTATCTGGATTGGGAAATGAGAGCACCGAAGTATTTGGTGGGCCATCGAGAGGTATGGGTGGTGGCTCCCTTCGCGTGGGGAAGTGCCACACATCTTGTGAAGACATCCAAAAACCAGGGTGGTTCGCTGACTGATTGGCGTCCCGCGAACCAGGGTGGTTCGCGGCATCGAGTTCGATCCACGAACCAGGGTGGTTCACGGAGGGTTCCAGGTGGGCAGTGGCGGCCAAAGGCAGCGCCGGTCGGAGGCTCATTGGTTAGGGCTTCACCCGCGTAGGAGAGTTCTATGCGATATGACGGATGGGAAAAGAGGCATAAACTCCCTAGTCCGCGGGGAATTCATCTGCAGAGGGGGTATGGTTCTCAGATTTCATTGTTTTTGTTATTTTAGGTTCACAGTTCACAGATTTATTATGTTTTTTCCAGTTTATTGTTCACTCATATACCTGATGTGGTTCACAGATGGGTATTTTGTTGTTTGCAAAATCTGAAGCCTTCCTTCAACCGATCTCCTTCCGAATCTCCAATCCCTCCAAATCCAATTCCAATTCTCCGACCCCGTTTTCTTTCCCCCTTAGTATCCTTTTATAGAGTAGGGAAATGGATATATCTGCAGTCACGCGACACCTTTTGCAGAGGCCCATGACCAAATACCCGATTTACAACTGACTTGGTCAATCCACGATTCGCAGTGGGTATTGGATGCTCCCCCCCCCCCCTCCGCTAGGCAAACTCAGGGAGTGCTCTATAGCTGTTGAGGGTTATGCCTCTATTCTGCAAACGATATCGGGTGTGGCTTGAACCATTCGACGTGGTCCGCGGACGGGGCGGTTCATGACGGTGAACCGAACTGGCGCCCATCCTGCCTCACGACCGCGAAGGCTCTCCACCTCCATTTCACGAACGAAAATGGTTAGCGGAGGGGGCGCTTCGCGGGGTCTGGCCACATTGCGTTTCCATGGGACCGATTTTCAGACCAGTCCTATTTGTGTCCCTTTATTGATTATTTTCCCCAATTCTTTGGGGGATTTGGGTAAAATCTCCTTTGTGGATTTTTCATGACCCTAAAAATGCCCCCCATCGGAATGGGGTCCGATCAGAACGAAGAGGAGGCCATTCCGATGCAAAGTGGTCCTGAAACTGAGATGGTTTTCCGTAGAGAGGTGTACCCGATAGGGGACCATGCCTATAAATACGAGGATCTCGTCATTATTCCTTTACCAAATTCTTCACGAAACTAGAGCTCCTTCACCTCCGCGTGCTCGCTCCTTCGTGAAGTGCCTCGTCCGTGAACTGGAAGGGACCTCTGCGAACTATTCTTTCTTTGCGGTCTCTTTCACCTGCAGACCAACTTCTCAACCACAAACCATTACTCTTAATTAATTAAAAAGTAATTGATGACGGGCTGTGGAGGAACTTACTTCGCGGTTTCGATGCTCCGCGGTTTCGATGCTCCGCTGACTTAATCACCTAAACGTGGGATTGAAATTCTACGGAGCGAATTGGTTCGCAATTTCCTATCCAATGCTTTGCGGGCTAGGGTTTCGTGGACTGATTTCGCGAAGGGCTGGTTCACGGGATGGTGTCATCGTGAACCATCCTCTGAGTCCTCCTTGCGGGATTTTCTTATGAAGGCTCCTTAGCCATATATCTGGATATTTTTCTCCAGATTTTTATTCCGGAATAACCAATTGTTGGCTCTCATTGGGTAGGGAGAAAATATGGTTCCCCCTCATTCTGTGTCGAGGCCTGCTGTAGAGGCCCTCTCAACTGCTGATCAATGCCTGAAGGACATGGCTGGCTCTGTTCAAGATGGAGTCCGCCACTCCCTCTCGTCTTCCTGCCTTGCCGAAAAGCTCTCCAAATCACAACAGGAGTATCCTTTATCTAACAGCATTCCTGTATATGGGTTCAGTTTGTTGTCTGATACCCCGATTCTGGAACCATCCCATGACAACAATCCTGAAGCATGGATATTTACCGCCACTATCCCCCAGTTCATGATACATGTTGGCAGACGGCCTACCCTGAGGGGTAGAGTAGTCGGATCTGTGTTGAATCACCTTCTAGTATCTCTGACAGGAGAACCACATCAACAGGAAGGAACAATCCACTGTTATTGGAGTATTTCCCGCAGTGCCATGGTAAGCGACCAACATGGCTGGCCGGCGAATCGGGATCTCCAGCCAGGAAGAGCATTTAAGTCATTGGATTGGGGGTGGCCCTTCTCGGATCGCCAGAGCTGCACAAAATTTGGGGCAGAGTTGTGTTCCGTAGGCTTGTATGAAGCTGCCTGGGTGTCCCAAACCTATACCCACTGACCTCAATCCCTCGCCAGGCAACTTATGATTCGTTGGATCCCAGACACCAACACCTTCCATCTGGTCCATGGGGGAGTGGGCATTAGTCTATGGGAATTATTCCATATTTCGGGGGTCCTCGTCATTGGGAATATGTATGATGAGTTCCGGCCTCCTTCTTCTATGTGGGAGAATGAAGAGAGGACTCCCCCCCTAGTGAAGCAGCTTATTAACCAGGCTCGGAAGCACTCAGAGGATACGTCTCCAAAATAGCTTGTCCCATACCATGAATGGGTCAAGGCTTTTGTGAGATAGAAAAAATATAACGAATCTGCGGCTCTCCCATGCAGGCCCATGAATTTCCCTATGATGGAGTCCTGTAAACAGAAGGGCAGATATTGGCTGAATTTGGAGCAAGTCAATTTCCGCGGCTGGGGCTGGGAGCATATTCCGGATGTCGATCAATTGCTCTACCTAGCATCTTTTCTGGCCATGTTCTTAAGTGGCTGGTTATTACCTGTACACGATGTTGGTGGCGTGTGGGCCCCTAATTTCTTCATGGTGGAACAATTGGCTATTGGTAATGTTATCAACCTATCCATCCCAGTACTGGACATGATTTACCTGTTTCTGGGTAACATCACTGACGGGAGCCGGCCAAACCGAGTGGTTGACCCTTTCCAAATTCACTGGGGATGGTTAAGCGTACACATCGATAACTGCTACACCTTCATAAATCCCATTTAGATTTCAGGCACCGTATTTCGGCCATACTTTCAACTGACTAGTGGGGTTATGCCCAAAGGGTGGGCGACCCAAGAGAAGGATAGTCAACAGACAGTTTCAAACAAGCGTCTGCTATCAAGTCAAATCTTGAATTATGACTTTTTAAATTTTCATCCATTTTCTTCCCCGTCTGGTGCAATTACGAACACCATAACAGAATAGTTTGGCAAGCGGGGCTACGTCCTCTCCCTCTGAGAGGGTATTCTGGTGGCTTGTATTAGTGGAGAACTGATCTACAAGGGGTACGCGCCTTTCCGATTTGGGCATCAATTTGGCTACGTCCAAGCACAGTGTCCCCCTGCACTTAATGGTGCCTGCGAGAACCATTATTTGATTGCAGCCAGACAACTGTGGTAAATGTTTACCTGAGAAGATACCGGTTGTGAGGTTATGACCCCCATGCTTGCGGACTCCATGCCTTTCTTATCCAAGAATTATGCTAACTCTTGGGTACAATCATACCCAAATAGCCATCTAGGGACATTGGTTCCTACCATCTCAAGTCCCAAGCCATCAAAGGGAAAAAAGGAATCGAAAGGAAGATGGTGCTCCAACTAGGCCGGGCAAAATCCTTCGTCACCCTACAGGTCTCGTGCTTCCAAGGAAGATTTTGACAGACAGAGGTGTATCCTCTCATGCCCATGATGTTTCCCAGAGGGAAATAGTTATTCCCAGTAATCCTTCCTTTCTGACGGCTTGGGGCCAATGGTACAAATTCATTGCCCGGTCATCCTTTCGCAGCCATTACCCCCATCCTCTGCGGTAATATCTTCAAGAATCAGAGGTATATTTTGACGAGATAGGCTACATATATGCTCCCGCTGACATTCATTATGATGCGGACCCTGAGAGGGTCGTTCGATATCTCAGGGACCTTGAGGTCTATATTCACGCACACTGGGGTTATGCGGTGTTGACGCATCAAGTCCAGGCCATTCTGCACCCGATTACTCATGAAGAGGAAGAAGGAAGTGACCTCCCTTCAAGGGGAAATGATTTCGATGATCTCCATGTCATAGCTGAAGCAAGGGAATTCCCCCCCCTACCCATGAGGTCCCTTCCACAGGTATCCCCAGAGAGTTCTAAGGTGTTGGTGGGATTTGAAACACAAATATGGCCATTGGCACCCTTACCAGCTTCTACCACTGCCCGACATTCTCAGGGTTATCCTCCCCGGTCGGCGATTCATGCCATGGTTGTATTCTCATAGGCTTGGAGGATTTGAGATGAACTGAGGGTTAGTGGTTCGAATGAAGAAGTTTGGGCGTTACTTCAAATAGGCCCTCTTAAACTTCTAGGTATTGGGACGATCTTCTCTCCACCCCACATGCTATTGGAAGAGGATTTAGATGAAATAATCACCTTGTTAAAGGATATGGATGTGTACATTCATTCACTCTGAAATCGTCTCTATGGGATCATCCAGGTGTCCATGATGATTAGTCATTACGAATTGTCCGACCCTGAAGAAGAGGTTGCTCTGCTCACCCATTCTGACATTCTCCCCCCTTTATTATATAGGTTTTAAGGTTTCTTCCTTTTATAGAGGGTGATGAAGAATCTCAGGGGGGTAATTCCTTCTCTGGAGTATACCCCTTGTGGTACCGTGGCGGGGGAGCATGCGCCTTTACCCACAGGGGTCATTGAGGAAGGATCCCCTAGGGCAGCTGAGCTCATGGAAGCGACCATCGCAGACTCTGCTAGGGTATTTCCTCCTCCCGCTCCTCCAAGAATTCTGGGCGAACTGTCCCCTAGGCAGATATAGAGATGGAAACAGGCGTTCCATTTATCGAAACAACTCATATGGGGAACATCAAGTAATCATGAATTCTCGTTTTCTCAATCTCCAACTTGCATTCTTAGACATCTTCGGTCATTAACTATTTGATTTATGGTATAGGGCCACTCGGGGATCTGGTTGTGGCTACCCAAGTCGTTCTACCTTCTGCCTCCTTGCGGCCTCCGGAATCACCCGTAACCATTCCTGGGCACCACGAGATGGTGAGCTCTACCGGAGGGGCCGGTGATATGGATGCTTTACTCCCTCCTTTTTTAGTCAGAGATACGTCAGAGGATTAATTTTTGGTATTCGAGACTCCTGGTGATCAAACAGACCCTCCAATTGCATAGGAAGATAGGGCTCCGCTGATCGCTGGGGGGGGCTCCAGATCTGACAGGGCTGTCCACCTCAAACCTAATGGATCCTGTGGTAATGGAGGAAGATCCTTCCATTAGTCCAATTGTTGGAAACCCAGAGAAGGACATTATCTTGTTCACCATGGGAGTGATTTCCCCAAGCTTGGTCTCCCTAAGCAATAACTTGGGGACGGCTTTCGAAACTGCTAGCCTTAGGTATGGCCTCAGGCCCTTGACCCCTCTAGGGGATCCCCAAATTCCCTTTCCAATAGAATATGTGACATCCTTTTCGAGTGGATGTCATGGCAGTGCAGAGCTTGTGAATGACGATGCCTCGTCGATTAGGAGTAATTTCCCCGATCTCCTGCCACTGACTCCTTTTCTCCCCTTTTCTAATTAGGGGTACTAATCTGTATTATTGACTCTTGGGCTTCAGGACCACAACCTTTGGCATTGACGACTGTGTCTCCAGACCCGTCCGTGCTTATGACCACAACTGTCGGGGGCGAAGCTGCGGTAGTGCTAGAGTTTACGGGTGAGGCCGCCTCAGGTCCTTCCTTGGTGATGTTCATCCCCGAATATGTTTCCTTATCTAGGAGTGATTTTGATACCGATCAACAAGTCCTCTCTAGCCTTCTACCCGCTCGCCAAAGGTCTTGGGGGAAAATCTAGACACTGATCTCTCAAACGCCCTTGGTCGAGATATCGACCAAATTACTGAGGCAACACAATTTGTTTATATTGCTAGTATTTGATGTCTTTGACTATCATGGTGTTTATGACATAGTCAATCAGGTAGTCGCTCATCGGGAGAGGCTAGGTGATTTTGAATCTCGCCTTTCTGCTGCCGAATCTGAAGCCTACCTTTCTGCAACTCGACAGCTTTTCTTAACAGAGGCTCATGACCACATCGGGGTCGTCACGAGGCTTCAGAGAGAAGTTATTGAGCAGTGTTCTCACCTGGAGTTACTGAGGAATGAGATACAGCGGCTGAAGCAGGAAGAGTCCAACGTTGCCTCCATGATTGGAGAAGGGGAGCGGAAGATGGAGGAGGAAATGGGGGAAAGCACAAAGGCGACTTAGGAGGCAGAAGAACTGCGGGCTAGTGCAGAAGCTGATATGGCCTTACTACAGAATCTCACTCAGACAATTGGGGATTCTCACCAGTGTCTGATACAGCTTAGTGAATCCGTCGAAAAACTCATGTAATCACCTTTCGCACTAGAGGAGGCTCCAAATTGTGGATGCCCATCCTAACAACTTTGTGATGGAACAAAGAAACATTTCTCCTTAGTTCTCTTGTCACCTTTTCCTCTGATAGAAACTATTTGGCACGATTGTTGCATATGTTAATTCCTTGAACATAGAATAATCTGAGTCTAGGACTAAAAATAAATCAGTCTCTAACTTTTTCCTAGATCATGGGATCCATTGAGCATAGTTTGACTATTTCTAGGGATTTGTAGGAAAACCCTACAAATTTTTTTTCTTTGTATTCTTTTAATGCCCTAATTTTCCCTGGGCTCATTTAATGTGGACCCAGCGGGTATAACCCAGCTTTTGCTTAGGTCACCCTTTTCAGGTTTTCATCCTAACAGGCTTTGTGCCTCTTCTCGTGAGCGGTTTAAAGTCCCACCGATAAGACTATCATTACTGGTGTTTTAGGTCGAACAACTTTGACCAAACACGGTAGGTAAAGGGCCCCAATGGGGTTCAGCTGACTAAAATATGTCTCAATTCTCTTCAGATGCACGTGGGGGAATCATGTTTAAATTTTAATGGCATGCAGGGCATGCCTAAAAGAATGGGAGCCACGTCGGCGTACAGAGGTAGGAAGAGAATTGCCTAAAGAAAACATGCCTTTGGTAGACGGGCCAAGGGCGATCAATATGTAGATCCACTGAGGGCATGGTATTCATAGTCAAGCAAAGGTGTCCTTAAGTCAATGACTATCCATTTGTGATGGCCAAGGGACTTCATGGAAGTCCGGCTCATGGAAACCACAATGGCTGGCTTGGAAGATTATAAAAACCACTAGGGGTGGCTCAGAAGGGGAGTGTGACATCTGAAAGAGTTTTGGGCGCATATGTACTAATCATATGTGTGGTCAGGAGACCACTTCCCTAAGAATTATTTAGCATAAGGGATGGTTGAGGCTTGGCGCAGTTTAAAGTCATGCAGCTAGGACATCATTTAAAATGGAACAAATTCTCCTTGTTCTCAGTAACCATGTCGAAGATGTTCCACCATATTCAGGCAGGGTTGTGAAAGAGGTTGGTAAACTATAGCTCAGAGGGTTTCCGAATCCCAGGATAGACATGGGGGCTCAGGGGCCAGGGGGTGTACGGAGAGAAGCACTATCTAAGTAAATCTTTCCTTTGGTAGATGGGCCAGGGGTGATCAGTATGCAGAGCCGCTGAGGGTATGGTATGCATAGTCATGAAAATGTGTCCTTAGGTCAATGACTGTATTCCCCCGATAACCAAGAAACTTTAGGGAAGTTGAGATTTGGGACCACCAGGGGTGGCTTATGAGATTTAAACTTCTTATGAGTCCAGAGTATGGTTTATGATGAGAGGGTGCCTGTATATGGGGTAAACATATAGACTAAACTTCTAGAGAATTGGTGAAGTAATCCCTTCTCACATGGGTGTGAGATGGTGACTTGTTCTGGTCTTACCCGTGCACTAAACGACAGAGAAAAGCCTCAATTCCTTACTGAATTCGTGGTGGGTTTGACCGTGCAGTTTATCGTCATGCGGTAAGGACGAGGGGAATTATTTAAATGTTATTGTGCTATTTAACGCCATGCAGCGAGGATGAGGGGAATTTTTCATTCCTTTTCCAATGTTGTGCAGTTTAACGTCATGCAGCAAGGAATATTTCCCCTGCAGTTTAACGCGATGCTACGAGGACATAGTTGAAAAGGCTGCTCTTGATTAGAATGTAACTAGGCCTGAGTATCTTGTAATGTCCAAGACATGGAGGGGGTGATGGTGTATATCATGGTTCCAGGGCTTCTTGGATCAGGAGAGATGTCACAGAGGCTCTGAGGCCAGTAAGCGCACAGACCTAGGAAGAGTATCGCCCGGGGAGATCTTGCCTTTGGTGGATGAGCCTGGGGCTATCATTATGAAGAGCCACTGAGGGCATGGTATGCATAGTCATACAAAGGTTTCCCTAGGTCGATGACTTTCCACTTCCTAAGTCCATGAATGGTTATGAGGATCCGCAATTATCCGGGACACGAAGTCTGTCGCCGAGGAAGGAAATTTCTAAACATGTCGGGCATACTCGGCCCTGGTTGCTGTTAAATCTTAGAGAGCTCCCTCTGCTGATTTATCTTTCTTGTGGGGGTGTGCCTTCACTCCATGTAGTTTATTGTCATGTGGGAAGGATGAAGTACTCCTAGTTTATCGATCATAGAGCTCGGACCATTGAGTGACTATTGCTGCAGTCATTCGAAGGATAATTGGGTCAACAGGTTCTGATATACTTGGAACAATGTAAGGGATGAGGGTTGTAAACTGCAACTTTGAGTTTTCCCGAATCAGGAGGTGTGGTGTAAAGTCTCTGAGGCCGGTAAGCGTACAGGGCTAGGAAGAGTACCACCCAAGAAAATATTTCTTTTGATGGACGAGCCAGGGGCTATCATTATGCAGAGACGCTGAGGGCATGGTATGCATAGTGGTACAAATGTGTCCCCGAGTTGATGACTTTCCACTTCCGATGTCCATGAATGGTTATGAGAATCTATGATTGATCACAGTGCAGAGTTCGACATGTGGGGATAACGGTGTCTGGGTATACAAGAAACATTTTCACCGTAATATTCCATTGAGTCAAAGTATCCTAGTCTTGGATTGATGTTCGTTGATGCAGGTCGCTATGTAAACCACTGACGGACACATAGGCTAGACAGATAGGGATACCCTGGAAACACCTGGATGTGAAAAGGGAAATTAACTTGTAAACCACTTCACCATAAACTTCTAGATTATGAGGTATGGTATGGGGACTTTGAGGTCGGTAAGCGTACGGAGCTAGGAAGAGTGTCGCCTGTGGAAATCTTGCCTTTGGTAGACGATTTAGGGGCTATCATTATATAGAGCCGCTGAAGGCATGGTATGCATAGTCATGCAAAGTTGTCCACGGGTCGAAGACTTCCCACTTCCGATGGCCATGAGTAGTTATAAAGATCCATAATTATCTGGGTCGTGGAGTCTGATGTATGGAGAGGATTCATCCAAATGTGAAAGGAGTATTTTCATCTGGTATCACCATGTGTCTTGGGTGGGTCGCGATGAAGTCCGTGCAGTTTAATGTCATGCGGTGAGGATGAAGTCCGTGCAGTTTAACGTCATGTGATGAGGACGGGTTATACACCCCGTGCAGGTTTGGTTCGTACATGGGGGGAAAGGGAATTTTTTTTTCTTTTTTCAGGGGGTTGGGCCAGGACTGGTGATCCTGGCATCGCTACGTATCCTGCGAGGGTTGGAATCAAGCCGTATGTAGTTCTCTGGAATCTTTGCAGTTTAATGTCATGCGGTGAGGACGAAGTCCATATAGTTTAACGTCATGTGGTTAGGATGAGGGGTATTATTATATTCCATGCAGTTTAACATCATGCGGTGAGGATGTGATACTCCTAGTTTAATGTCATAGAGTTTGGACCATTGGGATCTTAACAGTTTAATGTCATGCAGTTTGGACAATGAATACACCCCGTGTAGGTCTGGCCCATACACGGGGGGAAGGGAACATCCTTGACTCTTATTATCCGTGCAGTTTAGCATCGTGTGGTAAGGACGGACTCCATGAATTTTTACATCATGCGGTGAGGACGTGAATAAACCCCGTGCAAGTTTGGTCCATACATGGGGAATGGTCATTTTTGTTTTTCTTTTTGAGGAGGTTGGGTCAGGGTGTGGAATTCTGGCGTCACTACGCATCCTGCGAGGGAAAAAATCAAGCCTCACATAGTTCTCGGAAAGATGATACACCCCATGCAGGTCTTGTCCGTACACATGGGAAGAGGTAATTTTTAAATCATCTTGTCCATGCAGTTTAACTTCATGCGGAGAGGATGAAATACTCTTATTTTAAGGTCATAGAGTTTGGACCACTGGGTTCTTGGAAATTTAACATCATGCAGCTCGGACGATGAATACACCCCATGCAGGTCTAGCCCGTACATGGGGGGAAGGGGCATTTTTAACTCATCTTGTCCGTGCGGTTTAAAGTCATGCGGTGAGGATGAAATACTCTTAGTTTAAGGTCATTGAGTTTGGGCCGTTGGGGGCTTGGTAGATTAACGTCATGCATCTCGGACGATGAATACACCCTGTGCAGGTCTGGCCCATACATGGGGGGGGGAGGGTCATTTTTAACTCATATTGTCCGTGCAGTTTAACATCATGCGGTGAGGAAGAAATACTCTTAGTTTAAGGTCATAGATTTTGGACCGTTGGGTGCTTGGTAGTTTAACGTCATGCAGCTCGGATGATGAATACACCTCGTTCAGGTCTGGCCCGTACACGGGGGGAAAGGGGCATTTTTAACTCATCTTGTCTGTGTAGTTTAACGTTATGCACTGAGGACTAAATAATCTTAGTTTAGGGTCATAGAGTTTGGACCGTTGGGTGCTTTTCAGTTTAACATCATGCAGCTCGGACGATGAATACACCCCGTGCAGGTCTGGCCCATACACGGGGGGGAGGGGCATTTTTAACTCATCTTTCCCGTGTAGTTTAACGCCATGTAGTGAGGACGAAATACTCCTTGGTCTCTATTCTAAATAATTATTTAAGATTCTCTCATTGGTAGGAGTCGTTGTAAATTGTCCATCCATGGGGATTAGGGAATATGATCCATTGGAGTAGACCTTGTGTACAACATATGGTCCCTCCCACTTGGGCTCCATATTTGGAGGCTTCTTTCTAGGTATCATTAAGGTCTGGAGGACCAACACTAATTCTCCTTCCAATAAAGACCGGAGGCGAACCTTTTTGTTGAAGGCTCGTGCGATCTAGTTCTGGTATACCTCCAGATACTGAAAAGTGTGCAACCGCTTCTCGTCTAGCTATTCCAATTCACCTAGCTGCTTTTATAAAAACTCATCATTGGATAATTGATCATAGATGGAAACACGGAGTGAGGTAAGTTGGATTTCAATGGGCAGGATCACCTCTGTGTCGTACACCAATGAGTATGGGGTAGACCGAGTAGTGGTGCGGATTGTGGTTCGATAAGCCCACAATGCATGGAGGAGTTTATCCGGCCTTGACTTCTTGTCTTTTTCCACCATTTTCTAGAGGATGTTGGAAAGGGTCTTATTGAATGCCTCTATCTGTCCATTGGCCACTGCATGGTAGCAGGATGAGTGGATATCTTTGATACCATACTCATGGTATATTTTCTCCTATTCAGTAGAGCAGAAGTTGGTGTCGTCGTCCGTCAGTATGGTATGAGGGACGCCAAATCTGGAGATGATATTGGTCTTCACAAAGCTGAAAATATTCCTTACCCCAACTTCCTTGAGGGGTATGGCTTCTTCCCATTTGGAAAAGAAGTCGGTTTCCATGAGGATATACTTCAACTGTTTGGTCGTGGCGGGAGGATATGGTCCCATGACGTCCATCCCCCAAATGGAAAATGGCATGGAGTACTTGGCTTGATGAAGTAACTCTGGGGGTTGGTGTATGAAGTTGTCATGAATCTTTCATTAGTGGCATTTTGCGGTAAAATACTCTCAGTCTCATGCCACTGTGGGCCAGTAGTACCCAAGCCTTTGAACCTGATGGGAAACTTGGCCCCTGGTAGATGTGCTCCACATACTTCAGCTTGTACTTCATTCATTACGGCAGTGGTTTCCTCCCCATCAATGCATCTGAGGAGCACTCCATCGAGACCTCATTTTTAGAGGACCTCTTGCTGACCCGCGCCTCCATATAGGACAAAGTAGATTTCCCTTCTCCGTATTTGCTCTCGTTCAGCCCTATCTAATGGAAGCTCTCCCCATTGAAGGTAGTTTTCTATGGGGGTCATCTAGCCGGTGGCATAAGCATATGTCTCGGGGACAGAATGGAATTCACGGATTTCTTCCGTCTTAGATTGAACAAATGGAAATACCATTCGATGGTGAGAAATACCGATGACCGTTTCATCCCGGTTTGGGTCAGCTAGGGCTGTGGATGCATTGGAAAATGCATCAGCCTGAGCATTCTGGGACCGGGGAATATAAGTCAATGTTGGTTCTATGGAGAAATCGGCCATTAGCCCTCGGACATGGTCAAACTGGGGGATTAGCTCCTCCTTTTTTATAGCATAGTCACCATTGACTTGCTTGATGACCAGCTCCGAGTCACCTTTTACCTTAAGGTGCCGTACTTGTGCCTGGAGTGCGAGCTCCAGACCTATAATGAGAGCTTGATATTCCACTTCATTGTTTTTACATCATTCTGATAGGAGGAATGAATATGGAAAAATTGCCTTCTCTGGGGACATGAGTATTATCCCTAAACCCACTTTTTTGAATTTGGGATCCTCCATCCTCTTCCTGGTTGGGCTTCGAGATGCGCCGTCGAAGTACATTTCCCATGTTGGGAACTCCTCTTGAACTGAGAAGATATCTTCATCAGGTAGTTTAGCATCCGGTGTAGTGGTCCCTGTCAAAGGGTGCTCTACCAGAAAGTCTGCTAATGCCTAGCCTTTTATGGATTTCTGATGCATGAACCGGATGTCGAACTGTTGCAGGATGACCGCCCATCGGGATAGGCATCTCGTTAGCATTGGGCGGCTGAGGATGTACTTAAGCGGGTTACTCCACAAGATCAAATGGACTTCATGATGTTACAGATAATGTTGCAGCTTTTGAACTGTGAAGACCAAGTCCAAACAGTTCTTCTCGATATTTGAGTATCTAGTCTTAGCATCAAACATTGTTTGACTGATGTAATAGAGACTGTTTTTGCTGCCGGCATCATTATTTTGTGCGAGGAAGGCTCCCAGTGATCGCTCTAAAGTTGTAACATACAGAATGACAGGTCTTCCTTCAACCGAGGGCATGAGCACCGGTGGGCTTAAGAGGTACTTCTTCAAGTTTTTGAACGCCTCTTGGCAGTCATTCGTCCATTGTTACATTACCCCCTTCTTCATTAACCTGGTGAAGGGGAAACATTTTCATTCCAGGTTGGCTATGAACCACCTAATATATGCTAGGTGTCCTTGGAATCCCCTCAATTCAGTGAGATTGCGGGGAGGTGGAAATCCAAGGATAGCCTTTGTCTTCTCATGGTCGACTTCGATGCCACGATGGCGTACGACGAAGCCAAGGAATTTTCCTGAGGTAACCCTGAAGGCGCATTTCAAGGGGTTCGTCTTCAAGCTATGCTATCGGAGCATGTTGAAGATGATCTCAAGGTTCGACAGGTGATCTGAGTGCTGTCTATATTTCACCACCAGATCATCCACGTAACATTCAATGAATTTTCCCAGGAACGCTTTAAAGATCTAATGCATGGCATGCTGATATGTGGCGCCATCATTTTTGAGTCCAAAGGGAATGACCCTGTAAGAAAATACCCCTTGAGGGGCCCTAAAGGCAGTGTCTTCTTCATCTTCTCAGGCCATCCTAATTTTATTATATCCAGAATAGTCGCCCATGAAGGATAGAGCTTCATACCCGGCCATTGTATCAATTAACAACTCGGTGATTGGAATCGGGAAGTCATCTTTTGGAAAAATGTCGATTAAGATCTTTGAAGTCGATGCAGATGCGGATTTGTCCATTCTTTTTCTTGACAGGGACGATTTTGGCCAACTAAATGGGGGTATTGGACCTACCGAATGAAGCCTGATTTAATGAGCTTATCGACTTCAGCCTCTATTTTGGCAGCATGTGAGGGATGCGTCCTTCTGGCAGCCTGTTTATAGCCCCGATGGTCTTCTGGAAGACCCAGGTGATGTGTCACCACTTTGGGATCGAGTCCTAGAATTTCTGTATAATTCCTGGAAAAAACATCCTGATGTTGCTTCAGGAAGGAGGTATATACCCCGTGTTCCTCAGAAGACATGGCCGCACTAATGAGGGTGGGCCTCGGGTCTTCCTCGGTACCCAGGATTATTTCCTTGAGTTCATCCACAGTGGTTGAGATACCTTCCTCAAATGCGGGAGGTGCATCCCTGAGATCCTCCCCCTCTTCTTCTCCCAAACCCTCATCTTCTTGGTCTAACGAGGAGAGAGCTCCTGACATGAGTTCTTGGAAGTCCATAGGTGAGGTGTCTTGGGCATCCCTGCTCGAGCTTTCGCCCCCCGATTGAGGGTCATTGGATGTTCCCACATTGTTACACTCGGCCATCATGGATGAAGTCATGAGGACATCCAAATGCATGTCCGTACCTGAACTCCTACCCTCAACATGGTTGGTGGGTAGGACGTAATCTCTACCAAGCTGTCTGAATGGATCATCAAGAACCATTTCCAGGCCATTTGGAGCGAGGATCCAGTCGACACCATCAACCAAAGGCTTCTTATTCTTTTGATCATAGAACCTGGAGTCAATGTAATGTGAATCAAAGAGTTCGAAAGGGTCCTTATCGGTGTGCAATTTTCGACTTTGTCCGTTGACGCAGTACTTGATACACTAGTGATAGGATGAAGGAACGGGCATGTGCTTATGGAGCCACATCCTTCCTAGTAGAGCATTGAATGTCATGCTCTGCCGGACAACCAGGAATTCCGTGTAGGCTACCAGGTCACCAAAATGGGTCTTTAGCTTAATTTGTCCCATTGGTTTTTTCTCACTCTTGTCGTAACCCAACAGAGTTGTGGCTGGGGGAATTAGTTCGTCCTCATTGTGGCCCAACTTACAGAGTGTCCATAGGGGAAGGAGGTTAACTCCAGATCCATTGTTTATAAAGACTTTCCAGATCTCAATAACATTCAGTGTTCTAAACACATATAGTGGTTTGATGTGTCCTTGCATGATGGAATCTTCATCCTGATAGGTGAAGTAAATCACCGCATTGCATTCAGCTGGGTCAGTCTCAGTCGAGTAAATCTCGGCGGCAGCTACTTCAGCTTGAAACTCCTGGGGGTTGATCAAAGATTCTATAATTTCCTACCTGAGGTCTGCTGACAGACTCAGGGCATCCAGGATGGACAACTCGGCTGGTACTGATGCCATCTACTTAAGGATATCATATTTCTGCTTCAGCGGTCGATGCTTCTCCATTGGCGGGAGAGTCTTCACGGGTGCTTTAGGGGCTGAAGCAATTGATGAGGAGAGGCCGGCTACGGGGTCAGATCTTGATGTCGTCCCCATGTTTTGAGGACTTTTCCCAGCTGGTCTGTTTGTGCGCACTAGGCGGTCAGACACATGCTCCTTCTCTGGTGGGTATCGCAGAACAACAGGGCTAGAGTGGCTGCTTGTGGATGTGGAGGGGTATTATTTCTCCTGCTGAGTCCATTGAAGGGCTCTCCCATGGGTTTATTTGATACTAACGGTTTGGGCCGGGGTCCAACCGTAGGGTTGGTTTCGGTCGCGGATACTCCTTCCCTAGTATCCCATTCCTCTGTGATTTCTCCTCTCGACTCCTCATACAGGGAACTCGGGTTCGTAACCATCCCCTTCGTCAGGGAATGATTCCATAAGATGGATGATTTTAATAGAAATAAAGATTGCCTCTTCATCCTCTGACAGGTCAACCTGGTTGGTTTTCCCTGATGGTGCCGTTTGGTGGGTCAGTGCCCATGGTTCAAAATTTGAGGGAATATAATCTTCCAGGGTCGGGACTAACTTTGGCCTCGTCGCGGGCTGCTCCTCTTGTGATTGTTTCCTCCTCCGCCGACTATGCCCAGATGATCGGCTCATGGAGGTTTGTGAGGTCGATACTGTCGACTCTGCGGCTTCAGGGGCTGTTGGTGGCAACACTGGATTCCGTAATTGAGCTTGGAGTATGACCTGGGCTCAGTTGACAGTATTCTGAATCATCCAGTTATAAAATTTCTGCCCCTGCTTGCTGGTGACTTCTTGCCACCCCTCCTCTTTGTTGGAGTCGGTGGTAGAGATACATGCCACATGTGCTGGGGGTGGTCCCAGCTCGACTTGTCCGGAGTCTACCATCCTCTACATGAGGTATTTGAAGATGAAGCATTCTCAGATATTGTTCCCCAACATTCTATGGTAGGGGTAGTAATCTGGCCTATCATTACAGCCGACTTCTTCAGGTTTCCTTGGCTTCGGGACGTGGAGAAAGTTGCAGTTCATGGAGGCAATGAAGTATCCACGGACTTGATTATCTCGGAACGAGTATACTTTTTGTTTTCGTTTCTCAAACTGGTTCCGCTTCGGTCCTCTATGATCGTCCCTCTTAGGCAGAGGCGGCTGTTGATATGCAGGAGGGCCTTAGCGATTTGGTGGAGGCCTGAGCGGTGGAGCGGGCACTGGGGCCGGCTTGAGTGCGACAGAGGACGCTTCATCTCTAGGGTCTCTTTTTGCAGGAGCCTGTGAGTCTATTTGGGACTTTGAATTAGTCCGCTGTAGGGAGTCCTCAATTCTCTAGGCAATGGCCGAGAGATGGAGGAATCCAGTAGTGCACTCCACTGGTATGAGCGGTGTTTGCAGCTCATCTCAAATATTTTCGATGCATATGGATAGCATATCATCTTGAGGAATTGGTATGTTTAGAGAATAGTTCAGACCTTTCCATCTGGCGATGAAATCTGAGACCCTCTCATTCTCCCTCTTCTTGCAGTTCATGAGGTCGTTGACCATTGTTTCAGGCAACGTTGAGCTGAAGTGGAATAGGAACTGCTGCCAGAGGTCCTCCCAGCTCTTTATCGACTGGGATGGTAGACTTGTATACCATACGAAGGAAGATCCTTGAAGGGTCCGTACGAAGCATCTGAGTTTCACTGCTTCTTGTTGTTCTGGAGTCCCCATCATAGGGTCGCAATAGGATGTGTAGTGCATCAAATGCTACTCTGGACCGCCTGATCCATTGATGATGGGGAATACAGGGCTCCCAAATTTGGGTGGAGGTGGTGTGTTGGTTACCCAATCCGGGTAGGGTTTCTGCTCTGGTTGTATCGGAGTGTGTCAAACTTCCATCGCTTCCAATCGAGCTGTCAGTGCCTCGATGGTGTTGGTGAGTCCCTGGTTTACATCCATTTTGGCCCGGTCCTGTGCAGGCATAGCCCGAGGCATTGCCTGAGGATCTAGATTGGCCAGAACCATGTGTGCGTGTGCGTTTGTGGCACCTTCGAAAGGCTCAGGTGTACTCGTTCCGGTTGCTTCCTGGGTAGAGGGAAGTCTTAGTATTCGTCCGAATCTACATTTAGGTAGTTGGATGGGCCGGGCACCTCATTGGTCGGGAGCCCTGACCGTATTTCGTTTTTTAGGTCAAACCTTATCCTTTGAGGTTCACTTGATATGAGTGCATGATGCAGCTCCTCCTGGGACACACTTTCAATAAGGTGGTACCTCTGGAGTAGCTCGGCGTTAAGCCGCCACAATTTGTTCATCTCCTCTTCCTGTCGAGCGAGTCTCTCTTCGAGCGTGAGTGGCTCATTTTTGTCGAGAAAAGGAGGCAGGTTAAGGGTAAACAATTCTTTTATTCTTATCCCTGTTAGAAGTTCTCTGGGTAAGCGGAGGAGGGTTGGATAGAAGGACGACCATATTCAGGGCAGCCCTCTGGTTCCAGGTGTGCACACCTAGTGGATCGTTGTGAGTCACAACCTGACTAGAACTATCATCTCTCGATCCATCTGGATTTGCAGTATCTCTAGTTTCACCCATGGGGTTAACCTCTATGACGTTGATAGATGCATATCTCGGGGCGGAAAATATGTCATCCTCCAAATGGGAAAAAGATCTCCCGCCTCTTCTGCTGGCCTTCCCCTTTGTGCCTTGGGATTTCCTTCGGACTTCTTGACGAACGGTGGCGCGGAGGGATCTTTGATGCGACCTCACGGTGTGCCTTCCTCTCAGAGGGGATGATGATTCAAATGACGAGATAGGACGGGAACGTCGTCTTCTGACTGTCCTCCCTATATGAGAGAATACTGATTCTCGTGGGGGAGGTTGTTGTTGAGGGGTTAATAATTTCCCCAGCCTTGAGGGCTGGGGTTGGCTCCATTCCTTGGACATAGAGTCTCTTCCCAGTTTTATTGGTCTTATGGGAGAATTTTTGTTAAAAATTTCCCCCAACCCTGCAGGCTGGAGTTGACCCTGGATGGCAGCAGTTGCTACTGCTATCGTGACCTGCCTGATCTCATGTGCCCCCATCTGGGGGTGGACTGGGTTTTATGTCGAGTCCTTCTATGGATCTATCCCCTCTGGGGAGGCAGGAAAAGATTGCTGATTGGCCTCTCTCAGGAAGGAGGCATGTTGTATGCTCTCGGTGGCCTGATTCAAGAGTTTTTAAATTGCTTTTTCCTGTCGGGCCTGACGCTTTTGGGACTTACTCAAGGCCCGACCCTCTTAGGTGTGTTTCCTTTCCTGAACAGGGAGACCACTCGATTTTCATCTTGACGTGATGACGTTGAAAGACACCATGTCGAATGGGTTCTTCTGGGCGGGGAGCGGAGTTAAATGCAGAGGTCTATGTTCTCCCCATCCCCTGATATGGACTCCCGTCGGAGCGTCACCGATGAGGTGGCGCAATCGGTGCAGCGAACGGAGGCAGGCTATCTCCATGTTTCCATTACGCCTCTCGGGTCGTTGTTTCCATGCTGAAGGGAGAGCTTCCAGATCGATGTGAGGCATGAGGTCTCCTATCGTCTTGACGTGGTCCACATACCCTTCATAGGGCAGGAAGCTTGATTTCAGCCGGCGGAGGGTCGTCGATATATTATGGCGGATTCCGTCCATGTATTATTCTGAAAACTCTCTATGTATGTCGAACTGAGGGGTGGCCGTAGGTCAAAACATAACCGGTATATCATCCCTAGACAGTCGTTTCCTCAGGTGCATCATATCATCATACTCCTATACTAGTGACTCCTCTACCTGGTTGGCCCAAATGAGATGCTTGCTGCCAATGTGGTCGGAGTCAGTGGGACCGGTAGGTACTGAGTCATTATGTGGATGATTCTGAGGGGGTTCATAGGATGAACGCAGCCCTGGACCGTCGCCTGATCGAAGAAGGGTGTCGTTAGTGACAAGCTGGGAATCTGACATGCTCGATCCCGTACTTCTGAGGGCCTCGGCATACGAGGGCCTTTTGGTGCTTGATTCGGTAGGAGGAGGACCTTCCCATCAAAATAATATGTCATCGTTGGGAGGACCTCCACAATGGAGGCTGTAATGGCAAGGACTACTATTACTACTTCATGCTTCACTTCATAGACGACTTTTGCAGTGCACACCCTGGGGAGGACCTCCAAGGCATGTCACATCAAGGGGAGGACCTCCTGGATGTGTAGCGTCGTTACGGGGAGGACCTTAGCAACAACTAACATCATGGTGAGGATGACCATCATGGATTAACGTTCGATGTGCATCCTGGGGAGGACCTTCAAGACACATCGTGACAAGGGGGGACCTTCTTGTTGCTTGGGTCCAACGCGGGGAGGACCTTTACAATGGTGGTCGTGGTGGTGAGGACTACCATCATAGCTGCGACAATGGTGATAACTACCATTATTGCTGCCGCAGGGAGAATATCTGAGAGATACATCCTGGGGAGGGCCTCCATAATGTACCGCAATGAGGGGAGGGCCTTCTCATTGCTCGACGTCTCTATGGGGAGGACCTCCGTTATCAGGGTGGAGAGGACTACCACCGTGATCTGATGCCTGGCTACGTGGAGTTCCGTTGCAGTGTAACCCCTGGGGAGAACCTTCAGGGCAGTCCACGACAAGGGGAGGGCCTTCTTGTCGTGATGATACATCACTACGGGGAGGGCCTCTGCAATTGCGACTATGATAGCGAGAAATACTATCATAATCTATGGTCCCACTGCATGGAAAGTGATTGTAGTGTATACCCCAGGGAGGACCTTCAGGGTGGACCGCATCAAGTGGAGGAATTCTTGTTGCTCGATCTTCTGGTCACGTGGAGGGCTTCCGTGACTCAGATAAAAAGAGGATCTCTCGTGATTGATCATTATATGCCTACGGGGGATGCCCCCACGGGTGCTCTGGAGAGGACTTTCAGAGCCGCTGGTAGCGACATTGCGGGGAGGACCTTCGCAACTGCTACTGCCACTCCCATAATATGGTATTTGAGAGGTAGGGTTCTGATCCTTTCATGTATTATTAGCGTCATTGGGAACCCTAGCTTCCAGCAGAGCGGAGTCATGAACTCCCTCTTTATTTTCTGACTATCTTCGGCGTGTTCGGGGTTCTCTTTTACAGGAAGCGGGGTCCGTCTGCTGTTGACAATAGCCTTCACCTCCTTTGGGTCCCTGTCTGATTGAGTCCCATGATGCTATCGGGATACGCCGACGAACATCTTGGCCTTCATCAGGGAATTATGCCTGCTCTGGAGCATCCACTGTGATGGACGGGTGCCCCCCAATTGGAATGAATGAAGCTGCTCGATCTGGTTTCCCTTGCATCGCGGAATATAGCCGGCGACACTCCTGGGAAGAAGCAGGGATGCAGATCTGCTCCGAGGTGGCTATCTCGTCTCTTAGATGAGTCGCCTCAATTAGGGAGACGGGCTCATGAGCCCTAGTCCTTGTTGTTGCCGTTGATGAAATTACATTCTGAAAAGTCTAAAAGATATGATCTGGGATCAATACTTGCTCCTTCATCATTTCAAGGATATGTAGAGATAAATATATTGGTGGAATGGGTATGACGGCCCATTCCGGTATCGGAGTAGGAATATTCTACTCTGGTCCTCTAGTGTTCATTGGGTACTGACAATTCTCTTGTGTTGGGGAAGGTGAACAAATTTCCACTGTACCGGGATATGCTGGTTTATCTCTCTGTTTGCCGCCACATCGGGGCGGCGGACCTTACTTGCATTCGCAGGGAGTTGGCACTGCATATATTGGTTTCCCACCGTATCGAGTCGGTGGCCTTTGTTGGTGGGGAGATGTGCCCCCCTATGATTTTCCGCCCCATCTAGGTGGCGGGATTTGCTGATCGCTACCATATCAGGATGGCGGGTGTCAGAAGCATCTGTAGGGAGCTGTTCCTTCAGGCGTCGGGTCGCCACCATGTCAAGCTGGTGGACTTCACGACCCTGGTCAGGGAGAGGTTCCTGCCTGGTAAGTGTCATCCTGTGTGAGCGACGGGCTTGATAGAGCTCGGCGGGGATGTGTTCCCGCTCTTATGATGCCGCCGTGTCTGGATGGGGGGCTCGGGAGGAGCGAACAGGTGTGGGTGCCTGTTTGTGGTACGCCTCTATTGCTGGGCAGTAGAGCTCCTCCTCAGGGACCAGGGTGATGAACGGTCCCTGATTGTATGTCTGCCACCCTCGTCAGATGGTCTGAGGGGCAGAAGCTCAAGGAGTGTGGGCCTCAATCCTCGGGGATACATCCTTCTCGGCGTGGGGATGTCAGGTCACGGTGTGACCGCGATGATATCTGTCGGCAGGGGCCTTGGAGTGGAACCCCTGTTTGGTGGGGATGAAGTCCTCAACATCGACCTCATCCGCCTCCATAAGATAAGGGAGGTACACATTGTCCCGTCCCAGGGATAGACTCTCGAAACGGTTGGAGATAGCGACAGGGGCTTTCTGTATTTGCCTTTTCGACCACTGCTGGGCAGGCGACCGGTGAGTTCTGGTGGATTAGAGGGCGTGCATGTCCGCCTACACCATTGTGAGAGTACCATTCACGTGGTACTCTAAGATCAGCATGTCCGAGACCTAGTATTGAAGATGCTGGGTGGGTGAAGAGGTCCTCCATAGGTGAGGACGTCCGGTCATTGTGTTTTCAGAAGTGCGCACTTGTGAGTTCCTTTGGGACGACATTGGATCAAATAGAGTTCTGTGTAGTACCTGTAAAACATTTTAACATATACAAAGAGAAAACCCGTTAAAGAAGCATCTCATGATCCCATGCGTAGTGAATTACCTTTCTTGGCCCACCTTATGAGTAAAAGGGGCACAGGGTGGGATTAAGTTAAATCTATCATGCTTGGTTAAAGATTCACGTCGGGTTCACCATTTTTTGTTTCGTGGTTTTGGCTTTCGGCCTCGAAATGCCCAACGGCTCTGTATCCAAGGATTGATGGACCTGCTTTCCAAAGGCAGGCGTTCACCAGATGTTCTGACCAGCGACTCTTAAGAACTCACATTGGTTGAGAGGATGGGAAGTCAGGCTCATCACACCCTTTTTGGGGGGAATTATTGCTTGTTGCAGGACTCTCTTATAGATTTAAGATGTATTCATATGTTCGCGAATCTTTTGTTTATACCCAAACATAGTATCCACGGATTCAACCCTGGTGGGCAATGGTCAACTGGACGCAGGGGTTCAAAATCATTTATGCCCAAGGTTTTCAATACCTCGTTGGATTAATGACCCTGAAGTGTCATAACCTGCTTGTGGCGGTACTTGGAGTGACGTGGTGAACCGACGTGAAGAATAGTCGGATCGACCGGTTGTTGGGCTTGAACCTCGGGGAGGCTTCCTATGTACCCCGCCTAGGAGACAGGGATCAAAGTCCACATAGTTCGAATTGGCTTGGGACTTACGCCCTGAAGAAGCCCATGATATTGGTAAACCAATGTGAAAGGGAGTCGGAATGACCCGTTGTTGGGCTTGAACCTTGGGGAGGCTTCCTACGTACCCTTCCTAGGAGACAGGGAACAAAGTCCACATAGTTTGAATTGGATTGGGACTTACGCTCTGAGGTAGCCCATGACGGATTGGGGATTACACTCTAAGGTAGCCCATGATATTCGTAAACTGACGTAAAAGGGAGTCGGAATGACCCATTGTTGGTCTTGAACCTCAGGGAGGCTTCCTACGTACCCTGTCTAGGAGACAGGGATCAAAGTCCACATAGTTCGAATTGTCTTGGGACTTACTCTCTGAGGAATCCCATGATGGATTGGGGCTTACACTCTGAGGAGGCCCAGAATGTTGGATTGGGGATTACACTCTATGGAGGCCCAGAATTTCATGGTCGATGCTTACTCTAAGCCCATGTAAGTCATGCTCGGTGTGAGAAACAAGAGGCTATAGGGACCAGCGGATCACATCGCGAAAGGTGTGCCCATGAGAAATGGAGTGGGGATTACATGTGGAGTGGCCCATGGTGATAGATTGGGTCTTACACTCTAAGGAGGCTCATAGTGATAAAGCACATTGGGAGAGGGAAAGGGGTGATCTTGTACCCATCTCCTCTCTTACAGTGCATGAGGGCTTCAATCTGATGGGTATTTTACCATCCCCAGGAAGCCCTTGACAAGTGGAGAGGTGGAAAAGGGATTCCTGAGCTTAGACCCCGCATTACTGTGGGAATGTGGAACTAGGAACGCTTCAGGAATCTTCTCAAGGGTTGGGGAAACCCCTTTGCCCCTATTTACCGTGGGTATGTGAAGTAAAAATGGCACACTTATGCGCCTTAGGGTTACACCACACGGTTCTGGTGGCTCTGGTGGAGGCCTCGGCTTGGGGCCGATGAATAGGCCAATGAGGGAGTCGCAAAGGACTTGGCTGGATCGGAAGGATTTTATCTAGCTCAGGAAATGAGAACATTGAAGTATTTGGCAAGCCACCGAGAGGTATGGGTGGTGGTTCCCTTCACGTGGGAAAGTGTCACGCAGCAGGAGAAGCTGTTCATGAACCAGGGTGGTCCGCGGACTAATTGGTGTCCTCCGAACTAGGGTGGTTTGCGGCTTCGGGTTCGATCCGCGAACCAGGGTGGTTCACAAAGGGTTCCAGGCGGGAAGCGGTAGCCAAGGTCGGTGCCGTTCGGAGGCTCGTTAGTCGGGGATTCTCCCGCATAGGAGAGTGCTACACAGTGTGACAGATGGGAAAAGAGGAATAAACTCCCTGGTCTACGGGGAATTCATCCTCAGAGGGGGTATGGTTCGCGGTTTTCCTTGTTTTTGTTATTTTAGTTTCACGTTTCACCGAGTTATTATGTGTTTTCCAATTCCTTGTTTATTCGTATACCTACTGTGGTTCGCAGATTGGAATTTTTCTGTTTGTGAAATCTGAATCCTTCCTTCAATCAATATCCTTCCGAATCTCCAATCCCTCTGAATCCAATTCCAATTCTCCGACCCCTTTTTCTTTCCCCCTTAGTCACCTTTTATAGAGTAGGGAAAAGGATATATCTGCAGTCACACAACACCTTTTACAGAGGCCCATGACCGAATACCCGGTTTACAGCTGACTTTGTCAATATGTGTTTCACGGTGTGTATTGGACACTTCCCCCCCCCCCCTCCGCGAGGTGAACTCGGGGAGTTCTCCGCAACAGCGGAGGGTTCCGCCTCTATTCCGAAAATGACAGTGGGTGCGGCTTGAACCGGTCCACGCGGTCCACGATTGGGGAGGTTCATGATGGTGAACCGGACTGGCGCCCATCCTACCTTGCGACCACGGAGGCTCTCTGCCTCCATTTCACGAACAACAATGGTTCACGGAGGGGGTGCTTCGCGGGGTCCGGCCACGTTGCGTTTCAATGGAACCGGTTCGTGGGCCGGTCCTGTTTGTGTCCCTTCTTTGATTATTTTCCCCAATTCTTTGGGGGATTTGGGTAAAATACCCTTTTCGGATTTTTCAAGACCCTACAGTTACCAAACATGCCTTTATGAATTTCTCACAAAACCGATATTATTTAAATATACAAATCCACTTTTCATAAAGGGTGTAAACACACCATTCACCATTTCAAAATAATTTAAAAAATTCCC
Organism: Viscum album; assembly: GCA_963277665.1. Classification (NCBI taxonomy): domain Eukaryota; kingdom Viridiplantae; phylum Streptophyta; class Magnoliopsida; order Santalales; family Viscaceae; genus Viscum; species Viscum album. Next base: position 349,165,020 of record OY728141.1, read on the forward strand.
ATGAATCCTTCATTATACACTACTAAAACAAAACCATTTTTATCAAATGCCAAAAGGGCCATTCATCAAAAATAAATGTCAAAACATGTGAACAACCTATACCAATTTTTTATAAAACCAAAAATCACTTTGGAAACCCATACTAGGCACCCAATACCTCATCTAATGTAATGATATAATGTTAACAATCTAATCCAAGAATTTTATATTACAAGTAATTAAAAATATCCAACTTGGAATTCAATCAAACACTTGGTGCGTGTTATTTACCAAAACAATTCTAGTCATAACAAAACAAGGCTTAAAACACCATTTTCACACTAAAAATTTGAACCAAGGATCACACATCAATATTTATAAGTTAAATATGGTGTAAAAATCATGAAACTAATAGTTTGTAAATTAAAAGGATAATTGCATGGGAAACATACCACAAATCCATGGAGAAATGACAACACATGCCCAAATCGACTCCACAAGGGTTACAAAACCCTATATCTATGAAAAGAAACCCTTAATGAGAAAACCCCAAACAGAATCGAAGGAAAAACAATAACCTGGATCACTATAACCTTAGGATTGGAGAAAACCAATATCAATAGAGATGATAACAGATATGGTGATGATAGGAGGGGTTTACCTTGAGAGGTCTGACCAAATCCTTTAACAAAACTCATAGATCCACATCGAAGGAAGAAGGAGAAGGCTTGGGAAAAAATAGGAGAGACCATTAGGGTTGCACAAACTTGTAGAGTTTAAGAGGGTAAGTATTGGGCTAAAAACCAAATAAGGTATGATTGGAAATCCCAAAATTTTAAAATTTGGGCAAGATGAATGGTTAGGCCGCCCGATTTAAAAAATAGTGTGGTAGTTATGTGGCAGCCACTTCACATAAATGGAACGACCACACAATTTCTTGGAAATATAAATCATAGTATATTATGTTACTTTTAACATAGTTTCCTAAACATGTCACATGGTTGGAACTAACCATGAGTCAACCGTTCTCGACATTCTTCAAAGGTCAAACATCCATACTTTCTCTAAAGAATCCCAAATGAACCACGGATCAACCATGAGAAAATCATAAAAAATGATAAAATTCCAAACACATCACCCATCACATCTAGAAACTGATAAAAATTATAGAATTCCCATTAAACTAGAGCATAATCCAAAACTAGAAAAACTAGGTGTGAATATTCTGCCCACCATTATTTCTTTCCTCCCTCGAAAAGACATGAAACTTTTTATTTAATCAATCAACACATAAGGATTCTATATAAAAATGATCCAACCTCTTAATCAAATAACATTTCACCCACCGTTAACATAACTCAATCCCAGAGCTCGATACGAAACAAAAACCCACAAATAATCTCCCTAAACCCATGACGGATCACGACACCGCATCCACAACCTATCCAAAAACACAACCATTGGGCCTTCTACTAGTTATTTCCATGATCACCCAAACTGACTAGGAAATTGGAAAATAAATAGATTTAAATGAATCCAGGTCAACTGGATCAAACCTAAACCAAACCAAAAATAGATCACCAGTAGAGGGGGGGCCTTAATAGACTCCCAACAATTAGAAAAAAAAATCACATGATGAATTCTAATGGGAAAACTCAATGAGACATGTATTGGGTCTCCCCGCATTTATGAACTGAATAATAATGACAAAAAAAATTCATCTTGAACTAGAAACAGGCCTATCCACATAAGAAACCCAAAACTCTTCCACCAAGACCTACCCAATAAAATTTGGAAACAAGTTAAGAAGAACACATCAAGAGCATTTTAACTACCCACTCCCAAACGGAGGATAAAATTCCTGATCCAAAGCCTCCCACATGGACAAAAAAACCCCTACCACATGGGGATGGGAGGGAAGGGTCCCAATGAATGGACTGTTAAAGGAAAATCTAATAACCACCCACCACACATTACCTATTAATGTATAAAATCCAATACCATACCCAATTCACATGAGAGGTACACACAAAAACCCTAATTTAAATCTCGCATCCAAGAAGGTATAACCATAAAAAATTTATTAGGGGTAAGTCCACCCCACTTTTTGTGATAAGAGGAAATTCATAGCGATGAGAAACCAAAATAAAAACACAAGAACTACCTCTACAACAGTAAAGGAACACACTTAGCAGAACTCCTTAAACCCTCTGGATTCTTGACTACATGCCAACTTCACTCTGAGACCTATGGTTGGAGCTCTAATGAATGAAGCATATAGTTCCTCACAGTTAGGAGATAATAATCTTTAACTATAACCCCATATTATAGATCCACATGATGAAATATAACACTCCCAGATAAGAAAAAATGATTATGACACACTACATAACTCACTTCCTCATTCAAAACATTTTTCTAGAAATTCAACAATTATCATTTCACTAAAACCATTTTGGTTTAAACCCCATTTTATTTAATTTAACACAGTCTCCAAGTAAAACATGACATTTTAAACAAATAGTTCCCACTTTCAAAAATTTACCAAAGTTTCTCTTTATATTTCACTAGAAATCCAGATCAAAACCCATTTGAATTGTACAAAACCCCTTTAGAAAAACACTAACTACTCAAAACGGATTTCCCAATCTAATTTTTTTAAAAAAATTTTGTATCAATAAAATACATGTTTAGATTAAGGAAATACAATCCTATTAAATGATTTCCACTTTACTCAATGATTTTTTTTACAAAATCCCAATATTCTAAAACCCTTCTTAAAGTAAATTAAGAAAATCCATTTTCCACTTTTCAAAAACAAACCGTTCAATTAAAACCCCATTTCTATAATTCTCACATAAGGATTACCAAAAAAATTCTCAGAATTAAAGAAGATTCAAGGAGACCGAAAAAAAGGGAACTGGTGTTGGTGGGTGACTTGACTATATCATTACAGTCCACATTCCAAATACACCACCAATGTCGAGATCCTTCTTGGACCATGCCCTGGCTATACATGGATCACTAGGCTCTGAAAACTCACAGAGACCATTTTCCCAACTCACCTTTTCATATCCCAATCACTAATAAATATCCCTAAAAACCAAAGAAACTAACAAAAATGGACTTCCCATGGAAACACAAGAATTTGAATGAGAAAGAGTTTGTGACTCTCTTCCAGTACATACCCCTTGAGTTCCAAAAATCCTACTCCATCTACCTTAATATCCCCAAATAAAAAAGGGTGCTTTGAAAAGCATGGTACTCTATGAGTCAACCTGGATATGATAAAATTTTATCATGAACTAACTCGGGTCAACCCTAAACCGATCACCTAAACCAATCTGTTTCATGGATCAAAGGTCATTCCCAATTCCAATGGGATGGAAACTAGTTCTAAGAATCAGTAGATTAAAAAAAGGGAACAATTTCACCCAATAAATAAAAAATGAAAACTAAATAGAATAATATAAACAAGAAGACCAATATATAATTAAACCTAACTGAATATAATTTATACACAAAATTGATAATAAAACACAGCTATACACAATAACCAACCAGATATGAAGACTAAAACATCTCCATGGGACCCTGCAGGTCACTCTCCAACACAAGATCAACCATCTCTATGGTGATCAAGCACAAGATGAAACCTGAAGAAGGGATAAAAATTGAAAATAAATAGAGGTGTGATTATTAAAACATAGTATAATAAAGTGATAATATATTCCCAATGTACTTCCTTTAAAATAAAACAAGCATCCATTTCAAGTTTGAACCACATTATATAAAAATATGCTTTTCTATATGTTTCAAATAAAAAATTACAATCCATTTCCCTTATTCATTTCTATAACCAAGTCTACTCCAATGGTGATATAAAAAATATTTTAAGCTGAAAAGTTGTGATTACATTTTTCAACTAGCACAGAAGAGGATAAAACACCATTTTATTTTTAAAATAAATTTATTAATCCTTTTTAAAATGTACATATAACTTTCCATGGAAAAAACACCACCAAGAAGGAACTATGGTATATATAAAATGAGGGAAATGAAAATAATCATGCATGTTTCTCAAACATCATTACAAGAAACTAGGATCTAATTAACATAGGGGAGCCCAGGAGATCAAGAAAAATCTAGAACATACTAATACATGAGACCCCATCCCTAATAGCAGGCCACACTTGATGAAATAAAAAAACCCAAATGCACATCCACCCTAACTCAGTATATATCTAGGGGCACGATCCCATAGTAATAAACCCAATTATATGAACCTATTATGGGAAACTAGTCAGCATGTGACCTACAATTGTGGAAACCATTATCATAAAATTATCTCAATATGCCAGGTTCCCATGTCTCATGTATATAATGGGGGTGATCCAACTAATACTATCTGAGTATACAATCACAACATATATGTACTAATAATTCATAATAAAACTCCCTCTAAGTCTCCCAAAAGACTAATATCATGCCTCATAATAAATACAACACAAAGGGTTCCAATCAAGGAACCCTGACGATAGATCATGATGATTACACATTGTGTACATATCATCCATTCTACATAGACAAGGCATGAGAAACATCCCGTGGAGGTTTTCATAATAAACATTTTCATCATTTTCATACATTTTATAAACTGGTCTTTATTAATTTCTCACAAACCAAACATTCATCAAAGATACAAATACACTTTTCAAAAACAGTGTAAACACACCATTAACCATTTAAATATCTTTTATAAAATTCACTTGAATCTTTGACAATACCCTTTCAAAACAAATCCATTTTTATCAAATTCCAAATGGGACATTCACTGGAAATACATTCCAAAACATGCTAACAACCAAGACCCATTTTTTATAAAACACAAAATCACTTGGGAAACCCATAATAGTTACCCTAGAGCTCATTTCAAATAATTATTACCCATTCATAATTCATTCCATGAATTTTATATCACAATTTACTCATAAAATCCAACCGGGCATTTAATCGAACAGTTGGTGCGCTTTATTTACCAAAACTATTATAGTAATAACCAAACAAGGATTAAAACACCATTTAAACACCAAAAAATGAACCAATGATCATAAATCAGAATTTATAAATTAAATAAGGTGTGAAAATCATGTAACTAACGGTTCTTAAATTAAAAAGACAAGTGCATGGGAAACCCTGCCTCTGATCCATGGCTCAATGAGAACGCACGCCCTAAACCACTCCCTGAGTGTTCTAAAACCCTATATATTTAAATGGAAACCCTTAATTATAAACACCCTGAACATAATCATAGGAAAAATAACCAAGGTCAGCATGACCTTTGGAAAAAAGAAAACAAAGGACAAAATAGACGAGAAGGGATAGGGAGATGAGAGGATGGTTTTACCTTAAAAGATATGACTAAACCCTTATGTAAAACTCATAGATCTACACCCAAGGAATGAGGATAAGTATTTTAAAGAAAGGGGGTCCCCTTAGGGTTTCATGAACTAGGATAAAAGAAGAGGGTGTGTTTTGGGTTAAAAACCCAATAGGGTAAAAATGGAAATCGCAGAATTTAAAAATTTGTGCAAGCTGCACAGTTAGGCCACATGGTTTAACAAACCATGTGGTAACTATGCGGTATCCACTACCCATGTATGGAACACATTCATGGTTTCCTAGGAATATATGGCACTATTTCCCAAATATTGGGGTAGATGTCTAGTGAGTTATATAACCTTCTGTATAGTTTCTTGGATTTGCTATATATTTGGCCCTAATGGTGTGCCAACTGGATGCCAGAGTCTACCAGGGACAAATGTAAATTTTTCTCCAAAAACTATCAAACTATCCAAGGATCAGCCATGGTGAAAAATATACAATCATACAAAACAAAAATAAACACTTGTCACACCCAGAACCTGAGAAAAAGACTAGAATTCCCACCGAACTAAAGCATAATCCGAAAATAGAAAAACCATGTGTGACAAAATAATTTAGAAATATCCTAATCGGTAGTTAACTAATGGTTATTGGTAACATTTAACAAAGGGGAATAAAAATAGTTATAAAATTTAAATGCTTCAATAATATAATTTTTAAAATTGGTTGAAACCATTAATATAATGTTAAAATTAACCTAATTAATCATATATTATTTAGTATATAATAGGAAAGAGAATGAGTGAAAGATAATAGTAAAACACAAACATACAATGTTCTTGGTGTTTCATACCTTGTATGACACTAATTACAATTCATAATTAGATTTTAATTACACAAAAACATCTTTAAAGATTATAAGAGGATTAATATAGAGAGTTTGGTATGATATTTTTCTTGAAAAGGGTTTGAGGAGTTTTTATTCATGGTTAGGGGGAAGGGTTATATATATGAGGACAGTAGTATTTTTTATTTAAATATTGAATAAAATAATATAATCAAGGTAAACCATATAGTACTGAATTTTTTATTATAAAAATTACATATAAATAATTTATAATGGATTATGAGTTTAACCCCATTTATAATTTTAATTCATTAGTTTATTATAAAGGGAATTGAAAAAATGAAAATTTGTTATTTTATGGGAACATTTTTTATTTTATACTTTTGAAAGTGATTTTTAGGTGTGGAAAATATGATTACATTATTCTAATTAGTCACTTATGAAATTGTATTTTTTTTAAATCATTTATATAAATTATTAGATCAATATTAAATTATGAATAATGTAATTTATGATATACAAGTTACAAGAAAAATTGTATTTTTACTATTCACCAAAAAAATGATGTATTTAAGAAAAGTAAAAAAATAACCATTTGAAAATTTCAATGTGATGATATAAAAAATTATATAAATTTTATCAAGTTATATTTTTATCAGATTTAATTTAAATTTTTAATACAAAAATTATTATTTTTTTATAAAATACATTAAAATACGGTTTATTGGAATTGTTTTTATATATTATTTTAGCTTTTTAATCATTATATTTATTAATTTAAATTATAATATATATATATATATATTTAGAAAAATTAATGATGATAATCATGATTTATATCTAATTTTTTATTTTGAGGTAAAATTACTATTCCAATAGTCATGTTACAATTCTCAATGGCCATGTTATTATTTTCAATGGTTATTTTAATGTTACAATAATCACATTGCTATTAAAATGGTTACATTACCTCATATAAATACCTATACATTATTTTATTCATTATTCATACAAATAACTTTCAAGGTTTTATTTTCTCATTCTCTATAATGTATATTGGTTTATTTCTATATTTTTTATTTTCTATAGTGTTGTTTATTGGGGGATGATTCTAAAATATTGGGCTGATAAAAAATTTCCCCTTATTATATATATATTTTATATTATTTTTTCATATAATTATTTATCATTTTAATTATCTTAGTCATTGAAAAATGTAACGATTCTCATTGATGAAATAATGTTTTGTCGTTTACTGAATTTATTTATATCTATAATTTTGTATAATAAAATATAATAAAATTTTGTTTTCAGAATCAAACATCAGTTATACACTTTGGGATGTTACATTCTTCCCCATTTAGATATTTTTTCCTAGAAATTTCAGCTCATATTCTTGGTTAATAATACTTTAGGGTACTTAAATTTCATTATTCCCACTATTTTCCATGTATCATATTCAAATATATTGTTCCTCTAAAAAAATTAGAAGGTGACTTATCTTACTAGATAAAATTTTATATCCATGGTCCATGATATTCACTATATTTTATTCATTTGAGAATTAATTCTCTAGTTGTACCACCTCTGGATTCAGTACATGTGGGGGGATTTGGTATGTAATTCCTCATGAGGGAAATGTGGAACAAGTTATTAACATGAGCCACATTCAGTGTATATTCAAGATGATAGGCCACTGCACCTATTTGATCAAGAATTTGAAAGGTGATAATTCACTTTGGACTAAGCTTCCCTTTATTTTAAAACTGCACAATTATTTTCCATGGAGATATTTGAAGGGAAAAAATTTTCTTCAATTTCAAACTCTAAGTCCCTTGCGTGATTCTAAACATTAATATTATTCTAAATATAAGAAACTTAAATATATTATCTGATAGATTAAACCTTCTCTGTCATATCTTTCACAAGCTTAGGTAAATCTATTTTTTATTTTCTAACATCTTCCAAAAATGTAAAATATTTACATAGATTCACATATAGAGATTCATATAGAACCATTTTTATACTTTATTGGAAGTTATCATTGTATGTAAATTCAACCAAAGAGAGAAAATATTCCAATACATCTTTGAATTCTATTCTGTATTCCATCAGTATTACCTATAGTGTTTGAATAGTGCTTTCATATTGGCCATCATTTTAGGGATGACAGGCCATGATGAAATACATTTCATTTTTTAAATCATGTTTACGACCTCTATAGAATTTAGAGGCAAAACATGGGTCATGATCAGAGATAGTTGAAAGTGGAACCCAATTTAGCCCCACCACATCCCTAATGCATATCATAGGAAATTTTAGTAGTGATAAATATTCTATAATGTTGATTAATTGGATAATATTGTTGAGTTAAACCAATACTACCCAAAGCACATTATTTCCTTTGGATGTCTTTGGGAGACTAGTTACAAAGTACATCGTTTTATTCTCATATTTCATTATGGTTATATGAAATTTTTGTATCATCCCTTTGGATTTTTATAGTTCTACTATATCTATTTGACATAGAAATCATTTTAAGGTGTACTTAGTGATATCCTTTATTAGGGTTTCCAACCATTACTGATCTCAAAGATTTCAATACTTCTTTTTACCTCCAGTATAAGAGGCTAAAGATTATTTATGCATCTTATCTAATAAAACATTCTTTAACTGTGGTGATGTAGGCACATAATGTCTAATTCCAAATCCACTTCCACCATCCTCATTGTTATGGATCTCATGTATCTTCCCTTCCATCATTTCATTCACCTTCATTTGAATCTTCATAATATCCCATTGTGCCTCCTTAGTCATCTCATATATATATGGTTTTGTAATCATTAGGGAAAGAAAGGATGAATTACTTATAGTTATTATTTCTAGAACCATCATTTTTATATCCATGAAGATATTTCATTTCTCAATCAACATCATTGATAATGTAACATGTTCATTTTCTCTAATAGTATCAGATACCTTTTTCTCCTTTCTTGGTAGGTAGTGAATAGATAAATCATAGTTAAAGATTAGCTATAACCATGTTTTTTATACATTTTATCCCATTATATGTGAATATATACTTTATAGACCTATGATTGATTTATATGTCACACTTAATCGAATAGAGATATCACTACTCAATCTTTATGGGTATGATTACAACAGATATCTCTAGATCATTATATTGTAGTTTTCTCATGGATCTTCAACTATCATGAGACATAGGCTATCACTTTTACATTCAAAATGAGTACACAACCCAATCCTTTATCTAAAGCATCTCTATATATAAAAAAAGTTCTTCAAATGTTGGTTGTGTTAATACAGGTGAAATTTAAATCATTCGTTACATTATTTAATCTAAAAATACTTTACACCTATCCATCTTGAATTTCATAATAGGATAGAAAATTATGATAAATTTATCAAAAACATCGATAGTAAACTATTATGTCAGGGAAACTACTAATTTGTGTGACCCAAGTGGATCTGATCCATTTAAGAATTTCTTTTTCTTTTTGGGATAAGTAGAACATTCACCAGATGTGATCACGTTCACCTAATTATAAAAAACCAAAATTTTGAGTTATTTTCCAATAGAGAGTCATGATACTCCATTCTATTATAGAGGATAATGGAATGATTTTAAATTTGTAAAAATATTTTCTTTTTGAAATAGTTGAAGTGGGCACTAAATAATGAGAACCAATCTATACCTAGTATAGAATATAATTTCACCAAGGTAAGTATTGCAATATTCACAGGAATAATATTCACACAAATGAAAATAGGATAAGTGTCCAAAACTTGTGTTCGAATGATCACACCACTAGGTGTTCTTAAAGATATATGTATATCAATATATTGAGGAATTGGATCAATAGTTCAGGAAAACATAAATTATATAAAATAATATATTTAATCAATGTCAAATAAAACATTTTCAATTATTTATTGAATAGGATGTGTACCTTGAATGTTTCCATTTTAATGCTCTCCTTTAGGAACAGTGATGTAATAATGTTTCTCTTACTCCATTAGATTTATTTTTATTTTGGCGCTGATTTCCCTCAAGGACCCGTGGTATAGCATAATAGCTCACATAGTTCTGTTCTCCCTACATTTGAAGCATTGATCCCTGGGTAGTAAATTAATAGGTTACTTTTTCCTCCCTAAATTTTACCATATTCTTCATTATTTATTGATATTCATGACATTAGTTTCCTTATCATATAGACATAAAATGTTTCTACATTCCATTAAGGCAATTCACATGATTTTTCTTCAAACATTTTTGACACGTGGGTGGTTTGATCCACAATCCTCCTTTTTTCATTTGACCCACTATCTTAAAACTATATTATTCTCTTCATATTTCTATAATGATGAGATCATTATCGATGCTACATATCTACATTGAGAGAACATTTAAATACTTAATCATTAATTTAAAAGTTTCACATTTCTATATCCTTTCAAAGGTGTTGTTTTAAACTACTAAATAATTTATCCATTCTTCTATCATTGTTGATAAAAATCCAAGGCGTATCTTAAAATCCTTGAAATTTTTTATTCATAACTCATGATAGCTTCACCATTTTTTTATTCTGCTATAAGAAATCTCTCTAAATCATTTTTTAAAGAGTTATAGGGAAATACTTGTTAATTGTTTTTTAATGTATTCCCAATACATCTCTTCTATTTAACCATTTGGATTGTTTTTATTTATCAATTATAATATTTGATTAATGTCTATATCTCTTTAATAGATGGATAGATTTACTTTCTCATTATTACAAGAGTGGATTATAGAAAATGTTTTTTTTTCATTTAGTTTACCCATTGTTCCACAACTAGTGGATTAGGAATTCCCCTAAACATTTTTAGTAATATGAACATAATGGAATCAATATCTAAATAGTCCTTTCTAGGTGAATTTATAAGTTCCACATGGTTAATGTTATTTTTTAAATGAAGATAAAACTTGGTAAGATTAACTATAAGGTTTTGAAAACCACCTTCCAGGGGATTGGGGTTGTCATTTTGAAAATAATTTAATTTTCCCTTGTATGGGTTATTGGATTAGTGTATCTAGGTTCCCATGTTTTTCCAAAATAGAATCATTTTAAATAGAAAAAAATCCAAAAATCATGAATAAATACATTATTATTATATAGAATTAAAACTAAATGTACATATTATCAGATCCCTATTTTGATCTAATTATTTATTGATTATTGTAGAATGTTTTACCTATACATAGACATAAACTTGTGTTTTTTAATAACATTTTGTAATCCTGACTCCCAAATTTACTAAAAAATCACTCTGATACCAACTATAGTGACTCTAATTTTTCATAAATGACTATTAAATAATTTTAATGATAAATAATATAATATCATTACAATCAAGTATCCAAAGGTTTACTGTTTTAGGAAAACTTGGATCATACATAAACTATACATAATAAAATTGAAACATTTATTTAATGTATTCTTATTTAAACTTATAAAATCTTATATTCCCTTTAGTACATGTAGTCACCTGAGGATATACATAAATGAAAGGGGTGATCTATAAGACTATTAAAGAGAATAATAAGATATATGAATCAATAATAAAAGGGTGATAATAATCCAAAATATCACATCAAAATCTTGGGATCATTATAAAAATTATAATATATGCATATGATAATGTCATGGAATGTGGTGATGAAAAAAATAAAACATGTTGTCTTAGTAGTCAAATACCACACATATTTTTGAATAAATATAGCATCATGTTCACGCATAACATATGTGAATAATCATAAAATAATCATTGTGAAAAAAATAGCATAATTTTCTTAAATTATACAACTTATTTCAAGAGATACATAAAATTACCCAATAAATTTGATAGATATATAAATGTAGGTCCATATATCACATCATAATATTCAGATAATGATGAATTCCATAATAAATATATAATAATTGAAATTTAAAAATATCACATAGAAAAGAATGGGTTTCATAAGGTTTACACCAATAATAAAATAATGAATAATGTTTAGGGTTTCAAAATTAATAAGAAGAAACATATTTGGTATAAACATAAAATTTAATGAGTGAATACGAAATAACACAAGTAGAGGAAATGATGTATTTTGGGAAAAAATATTCGGAAAAAACATTCTATTTGGTTTAAGCATAAAGGTGGAATAAATTATATCCAAAAAAAGGAATTAATAATGAAATGATATTTAAGGAACATTGTTGTAATATCCATACCAAAGACATCATGAAAGTGGTAAAACCGAAAGAAAATGATTAATGATTGCAATTACTATTATGTTAAATCCATCCTTGTTTTGAAACATTTATGCCTCCTAATTAATAAACTTATAATTATTATAACATTGAATCATCAGTTTATTATGATAATTTATGTCTATATTTCAAAATTATAATCATTTGATTATATTTCAATGTTTCTATTGTAGATGATGCATCATTTTGACATCAAGTTTTCTTAAAAAATTTCCCACATCACTTGGATTCCTCTATTTCGTTTATTATAATATAAGAAAAATTAAAAAAAACTTAAAATAAGTGTATTTTTTAATTTATATATAATATATATATTATATATGCCACACATAAGGATGGTGACAAGTAATTAAGCTGGAAGTGTCCTCATTGGAAGTTAATTATCCATTATTGAGAACATTTTCTAAAGAATGAGAAAGGGAATTATTAAAAAATACTTTGAAACATTTATATATTGAATTTGTTAGTCATATTTATACTTTAAAAAACAAAATTTGTTAATTAAATGGAATATTTGACTTTAGATTTTGGTAAATGATTTTTATGTTTCAAAATTAAGATCATTTTATTTTAGTGATTCATTTATGAAATTAAATATGAATTTTTCCTAAACATAGTTTATAGAAATTATTTGGTTATTATTACATCATTAAGGATTTCATTTATGATACACCAGTTGTGAGAGAAAGTGTATTTTTACTATTCACATGAAAATTGATTTATTTCATAGAATTACCAAAAAAACAACCGTGGTCAATTTCAACATTCTGATTTCAAAAATGATATTAATTTATATCAAAATATGTTTATAAAATACATAATTGTTATTTTTAAAATAAAATTTAAGATTTTTTAAAGTACATAAAAATATAGATTATTTAAAATTTAATTATATTTTAATTGTGATTTCAAATCCTGATATTTATTTTTTCATTTAATAATATTTATATTTAGGTAAATTTATCATGAAAAATATTATTTATATCAAACAAATATATAAAATTACTTTTCAAATGGTAAGGATGCTTTTCCAAATGGTTGGGTTACTATTTCCAATAGATAGGTTACTATTCCAACTATCACAATACTATTTTGATGGTCACAATAACTCAAATAAATACCTATATATACCTTCATTCATTATTAAAATAAATTTATTTTATGGTTAAATATTCCCTTTTTCTATAAATTGGTAGGTTTACTAATATCTGTTTATCTTTTCTATAGTTTTATTCGTGGGATGGATGATTGTGACAGATTGGGGTGATCGAAATATTCCCATTATAATTTTTATATTTTCTATTTTTCCTCTTTTAATATTATTAATTTTAATAGCCATAGTATTTGAAAAATATAAAAAAATTTAACAATAAAATAATGTATTTTTGGTTTCCCTATGAGATGTTTGTTTATAATATAGTGTAATATATTATATTACATTACACATTTATTTTATGAAACAAGCATAATTTATGACAATTTGGTTGTTACATGGTTCACTCTCCATATAGTGCTTGTCATCTCATGAAATATCTATCATTAAGAAATGAATTAGAGATCTAAATAATCCAGGGTCCACCCATATAACATGAAAAATAATATATTTCTGAGAGAAGATCAAAAAACATTAATCATATGATCCTGTCACAACCCATGGAAATGAATCATGTTTCACAAACATTTCAACATTTTTAATGGAATAACATATGGAAAAGAAGTCAATTTCATAGAATCATACTTCAATCATAATCATTATAATTCATATAGAGAATTAAATTGAATGTAATTATAAGACCACATCCCTAGTGAATCAAAAATTTAATAAAATGATGGATAAATTGATAAAAATATATATTTAAATGGTCATTCAAACCATTATTTTCAAAAAAGATAAAATATCCCCTTCTATTAATAAAATTTTATCCAAAAATTTCATAAAAAATTCTGAAAACACATTTATCTAAAAATAACCAAGGAATCATGTGATTTAATTTTCAATGAAAATAATAGTAATGATGAATGAAAAATATAATCATTTTGTTAACATTAAAAGATAATATTCTATTCGCATTTTTTGTAAAAAATCATATTATTTGGAAATCATTTTGAAATATAAATTTTTCATACTTTGTAAATAAATTCAAGGTTAGTGAAAGTTAACATTGTTAAAAATTTCATAGTAATTAATAATAGTAATTAAATTATTTTTATTTTTATGAAAAAAGAAGAAATAATTCATTCACTATAGAATAAATAATGTTAGCATTTCTTATTATTATTTTGATCATATATGGAACTAAAGAGAAAAAAATGGTGCTAAAAATGAAAAATATTGAAATAAATATAGGGTAATTAAATATAATGGGTTTAAACTACATGACCCATATAATTTCCTATAATAGAAATTCAAGAATAAAAATTGACTAAAGTGAGATTGAACAATTATTCCATTATCCAAAGTTCTTTCATAATTGGTACATGTAAAAATATCAGTTATAATAAATATATATATATATATATATATATATATATATATTTCTAACTACATATCATAAAAATATGCATACATTAAACACTATGTATCATTCCATTACAATGTCAAAAAAAATTATTAATATTTTTTTAAAATTCATCATTAGGGTGAAAAATGGTTTGTTTTGGATGCATGGTTAAGTTTGATGGTTCCAGTAATTGCATCTTGGTTATGGATTCAACATATAAAAAATATTAATCATAAATATTTAATAATATTTATTCATTATATAAAAATTTATAATCATTTATATAAATTATTAGTATAAAATGAATTACATCACATTATGGAGATGGTAGTTAGTATACACACATGGGTGATGATTTAATATTTTTATGGATAGAATGGGAGAAAGGAAAATTATAATTAAACATAAAATAATAATTATTATTTATTATATATCGTATATAATCATCAAATATATCATTATTACCATTCAAAAGGATAGAAAATGAAAAACATATCTCATTATTTTTTGAAGGTGGTAGTCCAAATGTATACACGAGCGAAATTTACATTTTTGAATATATAAAATTGTAAGAAGGTTGAGAAGATAATTTAATTAATGAAGAATAATTATGTTATAAAAATTATATATCAAAATTAAATCCATCACAGTACTCAACATTGAATGTTGGTGATAGAAAATTAATCAAATCGTTATGTGGAGGCCGTTATCCACACTTTTGTAAGGGAAATTAAACACCCCAACCCCAGTTACCTAGATTTGATGCATTATTTTGTTACATTGGCATGATCATATTGAAATAAAATCACAAAGGACCTATCAGTTTAGTATCCTTAAAAATACTAGACACAAACATAAGTTTTACATTACATATTGAAATAAAAAACATAATATTATTCCCTTTAAAAACTCTCATATATGTTATACTATCACTCCATGTCAATCATAATATACTTTTTCACATCATAGGGTAAAATGAAACATAAGAAACATGTGATCTTAGATTATCAATAAGGATAAACAATATAGTGGTAGCTATCATTAATAAGTATAATGATTTAAGGCATGGAATAAAATACAAACACAAGCCTTTAAAATATAATATTCAGCATAATATGGAAAGAATAAATCAAATTATTCCATTTAAACATTCGCATGGATATTGTAATAGTAAAATAATCACATGAAATATCAATAATTAATCTCATAATGAGTAAATGCCTAATGCCATACATCATATCCATACTGTCACGACCACGTGCCAAGACCATTACTATATTATCAAGTCCTTTTGCCAAGAAACTAGTTTTCATTATAAGACCTACCAATTCATCAAGAAGCTATAGTGATCCCCTCCTATAACATACTAAGTCCAATGAATTACACTTATGAAAAGGGTGAAACATAACATAAACATTCATATTAAAACCGGAATATGAAATGTTAATATTTTAACATAAACCATGAATGGTCTTAAAATAGAACATCTACATTAAAACATATCCTAAAACCTAAAATAAAATAATGAATATTGTATCATAATAAATCAACCTCAATCATGCATAAAATTAAATAATGTATGGTTGTGTAAATGTAAATAAACTAATAAATTCATTAAAACTCATTGAGAGAAATATCCCTTTTATATTGGAATTATTTAAATGTTTCATAATTATAAAAAAACAATTATTATAAAAGTTACCTCATATTATTATAAGAAAAACTTCAAAATTTTAAGGTGTTATAACATAATAAATAGTCGTTTGTGTCGTATAAGTTAAAAGAATCATTCTTTCCTTGATTTTTTCATAGGTTTTATAAAGTAACTTGTTTTGAAAATGAAGGAATGATTCTTTAAAAACGTTTTATAAAAACAAAGAATGGATAAAGATGAATTTAATCAATTAATGAGGAATATTAATACTATTTTTAATTAAATTTTTATGAAACATATATATGGATGGTAAAAGTGTCTCAATAGATACTTAAGTATAAACAATCTAGGATAAGAAAGATATTGCAAAATTAACCCTTACATTATAATTTATTTTAGTCGATGGTGAGTTAGACTCTTTTATAATGGTTAAAAAATTATTAAACCATAATAGGACATTATATATATTTATGATATCATATATGATCCTATTATATCATTTTGGGAATAATATTTCAGTATTACCACTGTTTCGGGTGTTAACTGCTTCATTTTCTCATTCTTGTTTTGTTATGAATATCATGTTTTTTATGAATAGGATATATTTTATTCATATACAGAATTAAATTAAGTTCATAATTATTATTTTTACACATCATATAAATTTTATAATAATTCTTGAATGGTTAAGATGTAGAATGAATCTTACTGTGTTGAAGTGACGTTAGGCCTTACGTACGAACAAGCGATGGTATCATTCCCTTGATGGTTAAATGATATGGAATTGGATGGTATAGTAAATATAAATAATAATTATAATGTTTTATTAATTATTTATATCCATTATACTCATCATTACACCCATCAAAATAAAGTAGCGTTGAATAATAAATTACCCCACGACGTGGAGACGATAAGTCGTACGTACGCACACATGGTGATATTATTATTATTAATATTATGCTTGAAATGAGTAATATGGTTATCTAATTTTTATAAAAATATATCATTATATGGATGATAATATAGAGTAAGTACAAATTCTAAGTAGAATAACAAAATAACTTTTAAAGGGATGATAAAATAATTACCTTTTTTTGGTGTCTCCTTTTGGATTGCACAAAATAACTCCATAGGATGACTTTATGCACAAAATGTGGCCTCTGGGATGAATTTATTAATATTGGGAGAATAATTAGGAAGGTTTTATAGAGAAAAATGGATTTTGAGGTGTGAATTAAAGATAAGGATAAGTTCCCTTTTAAAAGAGAGGTGAGGGGAAATTTTGGAAGATCTTAAAATATTAATTTACTATAATTAATTTTCGGTTTCAAATAGCTCCAAAGTTATTTATTTCTAGGATAATATGAGGATAGGTCTAAATAATATCCATAAATGATTTTTATACACTTTTAGGTCATGAAATTAAACTTATGTTTTGGGTTTAATCCTTAGTTAAACAGTTTAACTCTTACCGTGTCTTCTTGTATTTTTACACTATAAGGTTAATATAGTTACTATAAAATACCCAAAAAACCCAATTGGAAAATTTATGAAATATTTAAGACAATACTATTTATCTGGCCTAACATTTTATTTTCATTAATTTTATAGCATTTAATTAAATATTATTTATTTTAAAGTATCATTTGTGTCAATTTTGATACTACTCAACATTTTCATTTTTAAAAATATCATACAACATGAAAACTTTGAAAAAATATGTATAATATGTCAATAACATGTTTCTGTTATCTATAAAATCATTTAATGTCATTAATTAAGTTAAATTATATATATTTTTATATTTTAAATATCATTTAATTGATTCATACTTTAATAATTCAATTACTGAATCATTATTGTGTTAACATTTAATTTAATTATTTATTTTATAAAATTATAAAAAAAATATCATTATATATAAAATGATTTTATATTTCTAAAGACTACTTATAGTTTAATTTATCTTATTTATAACCCTATATTAAAATTTTTTTAGTTATTAAAATTTGAATATGACATTTTTAACTCTTCTTTAAATAAAATATAATAAATTTTTTAATCTAAAATAGGTGGATAAAAAAAGATCATAATTTCTACCTAAGGTTAATTTTTATCAAAAAAACTTATTCAGTGAAATTAGGACAAGTTTTAGTTTAATAATATATTATTATAATATTAACTTTACCTTTAATTAACATATTTACCTTTAACTGTGGTAAATAAAATCCAAATGTTACTATTCACCAAAAATTATATTTGATCTTATTAGAACACAATTTTAATAATAATTACAGCCATTTATCTTCATTTTTAAAAATTAAATTCACAGTAGTGGTAAAATTACATTTAATCAAAATTGTGTGGACTTGGATAGAAGGTTGGTAAAAGAGACGTTAAAAAGTTTAATAAATTGTTTTAACTAATTATATTTTAAAATGATTCCAATGAAATATATTGGATTATAATATTTATTATTTTCTTTTGTGGCATTAAAATCAATTTATAGTAAAATAATTATTTAAATGAAATAGTTTGTGTTTAACAACAGTGTGGTTTTTTTCACTATTCATCAAATATTAAAACTTTTCAAAAAATAACAAAAATTTCAACCTCAACTAATTTAAATATTCAGAATTGAAAAATAATGTCTATTTTGAAAAATAAAATTCATAAAATTCATAATATTTTTATTAATATTTATAATGATGTCTATTTTGAAAAATAAAATTCATAATATTCATAATATTTTTATTAATATTTATAATCACTTTTTAAATGGCTAGTTTGAAAGGTCATGGTGCTCTCAAACTCAATGTTGTGTGTAGCGTAAGCTATTTAATTATTTAAAAGGAAGCGTACTATAAAATCTTGGGGTGTTACAAAAATACTTTCATTTCTCATTTTATATATAGGATTTATAAAATGGTAGATAAATTATCATAATAAAAATTTATTCTAATGTATATATAGAATCCATTATTTTATAATTTACTCTATATATTTATAGAAGGTAGTATAGGAAATAAAATTTAAAGTACTTGATCAAGATATTTTCCTATTCTTGGGAAACAACCTTCTACTTACACCTTAAGCATTAAAAGGATGGTATTATGATAAAAAAAACTTCATGGATTTTGGTATGGATATTATGAAGGTACTAGGGTTTGTATTTATTGAAATAGACTTACAATTATGTGTGAGTAAGAGTGTAGAGGTGGAATTATTTAGTAAGGGATATGGAGGACAAACTTATAATTTTTCAAAATATTAAAATATTCTAATGTCTTAATCAATTTAATTAGATCCCATGTAAAAAATAATTGATGATAAGAATGATTTGGTATAAATAAAATCAATATATAAAATTAAATAATTATTTATAATATTTTAAACTATATATATTAGGTTTGATGAACATGTTTTACCATTATCTATGATAAAACATTTTTATTTCTTTATTATTCATTATGACCAAAAATTATGTTGGCCTTATTAAACTTAATTTATTATTATAATTAAAAATATATATTAAATTTTAAATTATTTATTTTTTGTATGTTTTAGCGATTTCTTTTTAAAATAATCATGCAAAAAACAATGAAAATCATTTTTTACAAAAATTAATATTTAATAAGAAAAAAAACAAGTTTATATCATTCCATACCCTATAAAAATAATTTGATGATATTTAAAATATTTTATTACATATTTTATATGAAAAATCATTAAGATAATTTATAAATATATATTAATTTAATTTAAAATTAAAAAACACATTTTTCATATAATAAAATTTTTTTTAAAACATCTTATTTTTCCTTCATGTGATATTATTTTTATTTCTAACCAATTGTTAAATAATGACATCAATTTAAAAATTTGAAAAGACAATTTTTTTCCAAATTTAGTTATTAATATTTAAACCCACCAATCCAATAGCTATGTGATAAATATAAAATTATATAATACTATTTTAATAGTATGTTATAGTTTACTTAAACACAGTGTTTCATGTAAATTATGATATCAATGAAATAAAATTTAATAAAGCATAATATATAATAAAACATGTGAGTGTTTCTCAAATACTATGATTACTACTATATTAAATCTCTTTGAATTGAAACAATGTGGTTGTTGATTTATGTCGTAATGGTCATGCTTCTTAATGTATGATTGTGGTTGAAGGGGACAAAATATTCATGGATTTATACAGAATGAATCTTATATTCATTAGTTAATGTTATATATCCTATTATTCCCATGTGACTACTCAACCATCCATTCAGGATAATATCATGGAATCCCATAATGGAAATGTTTCACTTTAGAAAAAGATAGTGAAAATCAAAAAGACCATATTTTATAATGATAGAGCTATAAGGATTAAAACTCGAATATGTGTTCTATCAAAACTTGAATAGATAATATAAAATTTTAATGATAATAATATATCATTATTATATATTAATTCATTTAGTTGGATAATATATAAAGACTTGAAAAAACCTTTTTTATAGAATGAAGTGAGAAATGGTGGAATACATATCTTGAAGCCTGGTATGCTAGCAAGTTAAAGTTGAATGAACTAATTATAAGGGTATCGTTCAACCATTATGTATACTAGTATGGAAATATGAATCTATCAAGTTATATTTCATCATATGATTCCATAAATCATTTAACATCCAAAATAATATTTGATTTATAATCGATCTCCATGTTATATTAGTGCACTTCCTTCCAGTCAATTATAAGTTACAAATTGACCAACATGAAATGATATACATAGGGTATTTGAAGATAATTCATGTTGTACCACAATTACTTATAACTAATTGGGATATGAGGTTAACCTAATGAATATAAATAATTATTTTTTTAATTAGTAGTGACATTGCTCACTTTTAATACTTCTTATTATAATCAGATGGATTATTAGTCTAAAAGAACCACTACAATGATACAAGATATGTTGAGTTATTATCTTATTGATTTATAACTAATTTGTGATAAACAACTATTACTGTACAATTTTTAGGTAACAGCTGTTTTCCTTTTTGAATTCATTTGAATCCTTTGAGTCACTTTTTGTAAAGAGAAGTAGGACTCTGTCATGTTTGGTTTAAGTTGGGGAGATAAAGTTTATATGACCCAAAATTTCAAATAAATCGTAAATAATTTCTAAAAACTAAATTAAATATAAAAGTGGGAAAAGAAAAAAAAATTAATAAAATCAACCATCTAAGAGATCTAGTGTTTGTTTTTGGTGCTAACATGTTCCTCTAGACATTTACATTTAATCATTTTATGATATTTGTGAATAAATTGATGTTGTGACCTAGGTATATCAAACCCCTAATAATCCTTGACCATGTATTGGATATGTATTATTGAATATGCCTCCCATAGAGCCTCTCCCATATAAGAAATATATTTCATGTATGACTTTTGGGAGGGTACATTTGAAACCCCTAATATATTCTCGTCTTGAATGCCAAGCAATCAGACCTTGATATCTCATATGAGGAACAACCCATGAATATTGTAGACCATAGAAAAAAGGTTATTATAAATAAGAACACTCACATTATTAAATTATTGTATAGGAATCATATGTTTTAGGTTGCCACATGGGAACCTGAGGATCTCATTAGAGAAATTTAACCTCAATATTTCTATCCATGTAAATAAATTTTGAGAGTTAAATTTTATTATGTGGGTATATTATTACTATTGAATATTTCAAAGAAGTATTCCACCATAAATAAGTAATCTATTTTATGGAATTCCCCACACACGAAAAAACCATAACATTCAACAACTTCTTATATTGAAATTGATATTTACTTATTTACGATAGTCATTAAATAAATGGGTAAAAATGGATATAACCCTCTCATAAAATAATGATCTCTTTTAATACTATTTAAATAAATTATAAATATCTAATAAAATTATTTGTTATTATTAATATGTATTTTTTATCAATAATATTTTTATTTTTGATATATTTATAGTTGGAACTAATTTAATAAGAAATGTTAATATATGTAAAAGTTATTTTATATAAAAAATTACAAATTATTTTATGATTTTCTATTAAGGTTAAATTTTTAAATTTATAATTTATAATTTATTAAAAATAAATTCATTTTTATAATTGGAAAACAAATTTGAACTTCAAATTAATTTTTTGGATTATTCCAAAAAGATGATTTTTATACGAGTAGTGAAAAATTCCTTTTCTATAAATAAATTGAACTTTTTTAAAATTGTTAGAATATAAGTATTGACTATAAATTTATGAATCCTTATTATAGGACAAAATATTTATTTTATATTCTACTATATAGTTTCAAAAACTTTTTAATTTTTTAGAACCCTGTATTTTACATTATATAATATAATTTGTATTTAACAAAAATAACCATTATTAATAAATTCTAAATTTCATATTTCATATTTATTTAATCAATATTTTAGAAACTTAATATAATAAATCATATTTCAAATTGGAATTCATTAGGATTAAATTATATTGTGAGGACCATTTCATTTTCAATCATATAGGGTAAATTATTATTCTTAAACTATCTTTCTTGGTAAAAATCAATATGGATAAAACTTGTCTGACTAAGAGGTAAATACCACAGATATGTTTAAACACATGTATAGTAATGGGTGTTAGAGGCCTTTCTCAAACATATCCCATAACCTCCCAATTATTTACCAATTTTGGAGAAACATTAATTTGATTTAATTAACATTATAGATATATTTTTTAATATTATCAAAAATTTAATCCCTTTTTACTTAATAAAATTTTCACTCCATTAACCACTTCCCCTAACACTACAATAGACTTATTTAATATAATACTCTATTAAAACCACTCTGTAAAATTCCTATCATTATTCAATTTTTTCTGGCCTTCTCTAAAAACCATGCCACAAAGGCCTGACCCCCTTTGAAAAAAAATATTATCCATGAAGTGAGGTATAAATTTCTATCTACACCTTTTTGGTTTATATTTTTATGTGATCTTATTCATCCTGATGTTAAAATAAACCATCATTTAATGATATATTACCTTTAATTATAAATAATTTATATATTTATGATGATTTTACATATAGAGACTCTATTTTTTAGTTGTAATTCATTAATATATATGAAGAAATATTTTTGTAATTGCATATAGGGTTGGTGTGTGATTCAGTGGCCTAGAGAGCCCAAAAATAAATTTATAAAAATATCTAATTCATTTTATATGATTTATACATGTATTTTCATAAGTAATTCAATATCTCCTAAATGGAGGTCAGGATCAATATTATGACATGAATTTTGAATTAATGTAATGGGGTTTACCAAAGGTGTGACCTAACGTTATTCATCATTATATGTTCAGATAAAGAATATTTTGGTAGGTATGTTAATCATATAAACAAATTATTAAATTCATTTAATTTATTTAATACCAAAAACATATATCCCTCTATAAGTAGAATTATATGGAAAATATCCATGGTTAGTTTTATTACCATAGGATCATTGAGATGATGTTCCATAATTCTACATTGATTGATCATGATCAGATGATGATCTACTACCAGATCGATGTGAATTGATAGATAGTGAATTTCAAGGATCCTCCCCACCAATAGAGAATATGTTCATCCAAAACAAATTATCCATCATAGAGGTAGGGTTTTTCAATTATCATATCCACCCATGATTAAAATTTTGATCATTTTTTTCAATTACTTTATTTTAGATTAATTTATTCGTTTTATTGATCTTGTGTATCAAATTATAATTATTATTTTATTCATTATTTTTATTCCATGTTTCTAATGCTAGTTATCCCCAATATATTATCAATACAAAAGAATTCTTATCCAATGTTTGCTACACCATTTTTATTTTTTCCTTTTCCCAACCTATTCTTCATGTTCTTTGGTTTTTGGATATATTCCTATATTTCTTCATTTCCAAGATGGTCTGATTATGATTAGACCCCCTGATTCATAGTGGATGTGGACACTACAACACCGAAATTTTTTGAACCTTTTTTTATTTTAGAAAAATTAATTTTACTTGATGTATTTCATTTCATGATACACTAAGTAAAATTTTAATTATATTCTAAACCAATTTATTCTTTTATTACTTGAAAAACCGACTTGGCTTGCGCAACACGCAACAATGAGTTTTCACAAAACATAGTATATTATTATAATTATTTAAACAAGATGGTTATAAACAAGCCATTAAAAAAATTAATATGAATATTAATAACTAATTTTTAAATATTATTGGTAATTTATTTATAAAAATAAAACATATTTACAATAATACATATTTTTTTAATTTCTTTATATGTTTGAAAATACTATTTTCTTAAAAGAACTAAATTTTACGTCCTTTTATAAAAAATAATAAAATTAATTTTGATAATTTTTGAAATTTAAATTTTTAAAATAATCTTCATTTTTTAATTCATAATATCTAAATTATCATATGGTGAGTTTTTGATATTTTTATGAGAAACTTCACTTTTCGATGAATAGTGAAAAATATTAAATTTTAATTTAAAATGGTTTTTTCATCTAATTTAAGTATATAGTTAAATTATATATTATTTTGAGTTAAAATTAAAATTATATCAATTATAAATCTCTTAATAAAATTTATTTCATTGGAATTATTTTTATAATAAATTTAGATATAAAATCATAATAATCATTTGAATATTCTCACTTAAAAAACCAGATTTCATACCATGTTTGTGGGATTAGAATTAAACTTAATTTTGTTGATTATTTGAATTGAATTTAGAAAAACAAAAATAAAAGTTTTTAATAATTAAAATATTTATATTACAATTTTATCAACCTAATTTTGACCAAAAATATTAGCAAAAGTTATTAAAATCAATTATAACAATTATGTTATAATTAACCTTATCAAGGGGATGAAACTTAATCATAAGAGACAGAATGACCTAGAAACATGTAAAATTTCCATTTTCTGGATATATTAATCTCATTAACCTTCCATTAATTATTATTTTTTCATTATTATGACTTGTTTAGGTAATAACCTGGGTACATCGAAGATGTTTTCAAAAATACGAAGTGTGTCCCCTCCCTCCCTTATAAAAGGCCAAATCCTCTAGCCCTTATTCACACAAAACATTAAATTTATGATGGTATATTATATAAAAAATTAACTTCTCAAGATCCATACCTTCCTCCTTGAAGCCTACCTTTGGTCAAAAATCCATCCAAGGAATCCCTTTGGTGTAAACTAAGGGGAGTTATCCAAAAAAGGGGTAACATCCTTCCACAAGCTTCATTCCTTTATTTTCATTATATGATAAATAAATTCATCTTATTCATGCATAAATAATAGACCAAGTATCTCCAATTAATTATTTTTTATTATTACAAGGTTTTTACTCACACATACACACACTTCCATCTAATGGGTAGTGAACTTACTGTTCTTTTGTTTGACGAACTACCACCCCACGAAACGATGTTGTTCATTTTTTTACAACCTATTATGGTTTGTAATTATGATATAATGTAAATTTTTATATGATATATATGATATATATGATATATTAATGATTCTATATTTATTATATGACTTTTACCATCAGGATTTCCACTTTGTGTAAATATGATAATTTTATTTGGAGAAGTGTGGACTACCGCCTCCTCAAAGAGATGTGATTCATTCACACACAACATGGAATGTATTAATTATTTTTTTAGTGAAATTATATGATATATATGAAATATTAGTTCAAATTTAATCATGTTATATATATATATATATGTAAATTCGTATATTCTATTTACATTCTTTCTTCTAATATGTCAAAAAAATGGAATCATTATTTATGTGTACGTACGACCTACTATCTCTATGAATTGGGTATTTCATTTCATATTTATATATTATATTGATTATTATAAATACATATTTATTGAATATAAATGATATTTATATCATTTTTTACATTAATTAAATCATTATATATGTATTAGGATCAAAAATATAAAAAAATTAAGACATATGCGAGAAACACACCAAATGTTACCTGAAGTGAAACATTAAGTTAGAATTGTTAAAAAGAGGGAAATATAAATTAATAATAATACCATATATTTTATTATATATAAAAATATGGTACTATAAAATAAATATTATAAAGTTATATTTATTATAAATGAGTTTTTTACAAGTATGAAGAGATTCAAGACATAAGGTAAGGGAATTTCATCTAATTATTTATTTCCTTGAGATACATGCCTTATTCACCGCCCATTGAATTGTGTTTTTTATGATTTACATGGATGTATTATATAAATATTATAAATAAATTTATTTTTATTCAAATATATAATTGATTATCTTTATTTTATTTAGTTTATGTTTCAAAATATACCAAATCGGTAAAGTAGTTTTTATTAAATTTGTCTTTTTAGAGACATATTTCACGTTATTCACCTATTTTTTTCCATGAGGTTTATATACTTCCATTGAAATGTTATATTATAAATATAATTATTTTAATGTTTTTTTAAGATTCATTTAATTTAATTATTTCCATCATTTTATGATTCATATTTAAAAAATCAGTAATATTTTATAGTTACACTCTAATCATTAATCGATATTATTTACCATTATACTTCAACTGGTGAAATATTATTATATATCTATCAAGATATAACTTGAAAATTCATACACTTTATATATTCATTTAATGTCCATGTAATTTTATAATTTTCCAGTCTTTTTTACCAATGATAATTAAGAAATTATTTATACGAAAATATGTCCTTATTTCTCATTTCGGTTAGAAATATGCATTCTTTGAAAATCATGTTTTCAAAAATAAAATTTAAAATTATCATATTATTTTTAAAGGAAATTTTTATCCTTGTATTACATTTCATAAAATGGTTCTATAAGGAATCATCTTACCATTTTTTGATAAATGAAATTTTCTGATCATTTAAAGTAAAAAAGAAATGTTCAGCATGTATAGACATACATGTCGTCATAACCATCATTTCATTAATTACTCCATTTTATGTTAATAAGTTTTTTTTACAGAAAAGAATTTACCTAATATTGAATTAAGTTTTTATTATAAAATTTTTTTTAAAGAAAAAGTGCTTTCAAAAATTATTTGATATTTTAAATGTGTTTTAAATTATTTTTAAATATTTTTTATATGTTTTAAAAAGTTTCTTCACAAATAAAAAGATATCAATGTTATCAACATTTCTTGATATGTATTAATATTATTTTAAAATAAGGAAATTTTCAAAATTATTAAAATATTATTTTATTAGTTTTCAATGTAAATGATTTTCAAATATATTTTAAAGATTCATTTGTATGTTTTAAAATAGATTTTCATAGAAAAAAGTTTCCAAAATTATTTATGTTTTAAAAATATTTTTTCAAATAGGATAATATATGTTTTTTAAGAAATTATTTAATTAAAAATTTTATTATTTCTTTATAAGAAAAGTATTTTAAAAATATTTTATGAAAATAATTTTCATAGAAATTATATTATCATTATGAAATGTTTTAAGTGATCATTATATATCCTTATACATCTATTATTTCATCCTTTGTTATAGTGTAAGAATTCTTGCGGACATGATCCAACAATAATATTAATATTATTTCAATAATGGTTTATTTGTTTTTAGCATGATGTTTATGAAACCTGTTTTCCTTCGATGAGTAATATCCTTTTGTAACCCACTTGTTTTCACAGGTTATACTTTCACAAAAAGATTAAGAAACCAATATATTTTTTAGAGGTTATAATGTGATGAAATGTTTATGATACCAATTTCATATCATGGGTTATGATATGATGTTTACGGAACCCATCTCAATCCAATGCATTGGGTAATGTTTTATATTTCATGATATAATAATTGAAATCAACCCGAGAGGCATGACCCAGTATGGGAAAATGGGGAAAAATGATCTCGTACAGGTAAAGGACTATGAATATGGATGGTGGTGTGTCCTTCCTAGTAGGTGTATTAACCATGAAGATGGAAGATGGGGAAACCCAATCCACTATAGGAAGAGAGGGAAAAAAGATCCACTATGGGAAGATGGGGAAACCTGATCCACAATGGGATAATGGGGAAGACTAATCTATTACATGTAATTAACTTTTACAGAGATAGTGGTGTGTCCCATATAGAAGGTTTAGTCCCCATTAAGTGCCTTGAAATGTTTTAGAAATGTGTCTCGACTTATAAGGAATGATATTTCATGCTAATGAGTATGACACAATTCCTTGTTTTATTCCTACATCATGATTTCATGTATTATTCTATTGATTTCCTTATCATTTATTACTTATGAACTGTTAAATATTATTTCATGATTCATGTTTATAAAATTTATTATATGATATTATAATGTTATAATGAAATTCTCATTACCTTATGATCATGTTTATGCTTACATTTCTCTGTTTTTTACCCTTACTGAGCATCTGAGCTCACCCATTTTTATGTTTCCTTCCCCATGTCATAAAGATATATTTTTTATGTGATATGTTTAAGAGGGGTTCTAGTCTTTGATAACCTAGTGTGAGATAATGTATCCCACTCTTGTACTAGTTTTTACATTTTCCATGTTTCCAAAGGCACTAAACTGGTATGGTCTTTAGGAATCTATTTTTTAAATTTTTTAAGTATTCTGAAAAAATGATATATTATATTTTTAAATTAATTCTAGGTTTGTATAGTTGGAATTATAGTAATTTTTTTTTCTAAATTTTCAAAATAAACTGATAAAACCATAGTGAGAACTATATGGACATGCCAAAGGATAAGTCCAAGGATATGAAAAAACATATTAAAATGTCCTTGAATTTTGTTAAAGGATATAGAGAGTAGCTTCCTAGAAATAAATATTTTTCATGATAATAAAAGTGGATTTGGTTCTGAAATATATTTACCAAGGATTAACAACTCATACAAGGTGTGGTGGGCCTAACTCAAGCGTAAACTAGTACAAGAAAATATCCCTTACTTAACATCTGGTTTGACACTCCCAGTAGATATTATTATTAAATTCACAATATCATCATGAACCATAATGAATAATTTAAAAATATTTTTTCTATGAATAACCTAGTATAAGCCTAAGTTGTCATATATTTAATAATGTGTCATAATTTTGACATCATATAAGTCAGTTTTCATGATTATGTGGTTCCTCACTTTGAAAATAGTTTCTTACTCAATGCATTTTATTTTATGTCAATAGTGGGTACCAGAAGGAAATATATTAGTGATAAATGTGATAGAAAACTTTCTTATGTGAATTAAAATGTGATGATAGATGGGATGAAGAATATTTTAATCATGCCTGATCAGTTCTCACGGAACATGATTAACATTGTGTACTTTAAAAACACTCAAACTCAACAAATAAGAGAACCAAAGAGGTCACTGAAAGTTTTGGTAATGAATACCATCAAGGGTAGAATATTCATTTTCATACATGTTAATATTATGGGAAGAAACACCCAAGTGAGTGTTTCATAGTAACAAGAAGATGTTTTGATAGTGGAAAAGAAGCTCATAAAGAAAGTAACTGAAAATGGAAAATGATAAGTTCAGTTAATTCAATGGATGGTAATGTTAGTATCCTTATGGTATTATCAATTGACAACGGCATTAAATATGGTATCTATTGGAATTATTAAAATCAATATCATATGTGGATGGATCATGAAGAGAATCAGTAAGGTGGTAGAGTAATGTTTTTGATGATGATGTTGAATATACCATGAATCACATATTAAAGGTGTGTGTTGTTATAAAATTATTGATGATAATAATGATTAAATTTTGTTTTATAGAAGTTAATACATGAATCAAATTTAATTTCAAGGAAAGAGGTATTAAGAAATAAGTTGATGAATTTAGAGTAATGTTTTAATAATAATGTTGGGTGATTGAAGTGTATACATTATGTAATACAAAAATTTCATTATACAAATCATGAAATATATAATTATTTTCAGTGTAATTTTTTTATTATGTATTTAAAATAATATTTTGAATAGTGATGGTGATGTAGAAATGTGATTTCATAGAAATGTGATATTTCGATTAAGGGAAGTCAACCCTTAATTTATTCCTAATGTTGGGATAATGATGTTTGGAAAATTATATGTTGTATATGAAGATGTAAATTGGATAGTACTAATTGCCTTATAATAGATAAAGGACATGTTGAAAATGTAGTCTATGTAATCATGGATGAAGTTTACAACCTCTTTGATTTAAGGAATGTATCCAAAAATCATTAGAATAAAGAAACATTCATGTTTTCAATAATGATTTGTGGTATTTTTGGTCATTAAGATGTTTCAAGGCAATACTTGATGAAGGTATTTGCATATTTGGTATGTCAAATATATGATCTAATATATGAAACAACGTCTTCGATTTAAGGAATGTATCCAATAATCATTGGAATAAAGAAACATACATATTTTCAATAAGGATTTGAGGTAATTAAGATCATTAAGATGTTTCAATATATTACTTGATGAAGGTATTCACATATTTGGTATCTAAAATATAAGATCTACTATCTGAAATATGGGTGATTAATGTTTTTCTTATTTTGGGAAATTAATGACTTTATTTCTAGAGCATTAGATTTTATTCTTTCAGAGGGGCTATAAGGTTAAAAATTTATGGAATAGTTAAATTAAACTTTTAATGAAGTTTTTGGGATTAAATTGTTATCTAACTACATGAGGATTTATTTATATTCTAAAACATATTCAAAAAACATTATTTTGATGATAACTGATGAAAAATGGGATGACTTGTCATAGATATCATGATCTGTTAGTGCTATATGAATGATAAATTAACATTAGATTTTTTACAAAGTGATGAACTGTAAATTGATCATGTGATAAAAAATTATGAGGTTTTCATGAAATTATAAAATTATATACTTTCACAAAAACAATCAGCATTAATAAAACAATAATGAAATAAAATTTTATCCTAATAACTTTTTATAGAACTGTTGGATTTTTAAAGCATCACATATATATGTCTTTTAGGCCCTCAATATTTCATTTATCATTAAATTTTTTATGATTTAAAAACTCAATCACTCCCTATAATTATTTATACTTTCCCTCTAAATCCATATGTTCACTTTCAACCAATGAACTCCCATGTGGATACCCAGTTATTAGTTACTTTGTGTAAACATATTATTTTTGGAATTACCTTTTTAAACAATTTTTTAGTATTCATTTTTATGATTTTGGTTTCTATGAAAGGAACTTTAATATATTAAAACTATAATAACCTATATGAATTTTGAGGTAAACATTCATTTGAGGTGGGTAGAATGTAACCCCCTAGTTTTTGTGAACCCTTTTTTTATTTTAGAATAAATTTATTATTTTCAAATTCATGTGTTTTAATCAACACTAAACTAATATTTCATTATACTCTAAACCATGATAATCTTCTTTTTCTAGTAACACTAACATGACTTTCCCTATATGCAATATTGAGTTTCTATGAAACATCATTATATTTTTATAAATATTTATATGTGATAGTTATAACATAGATATTAAAAATAGTTTTATAAATAGAAATAACTCATTTTAAAATATTATTTATAACTATTTCATATAAATAAACAATGTTGGTAATAATACATAAAATTTTTAGTGATGACATTATATGTTTGAAAATACTATATTCTTAAAGGAAATTCTTCTTTATGTCCTTATCTAAAAAATAATTAATTAATTGAAGAAATTTTTAATTTAAATTTGATTAAATGGACTTTATTTTTAAATTTATACTTTTTAAATGGTCTTTATGGTGATGTTTTGGGGGTTTTCTTTGAGAAACGTCATTTTTGATGAATAGTGAAAAATACTAAATTTTAATTCAAAACATCTTTTTCATAAAATTATTTATAAGGTTAAATTAAATTTAATGTTAGATTTAAAGTCATGGTAGATCAATTATAAATGTATTAATCTAGGTTTGGTAATTAGAATCATTTTATATTATATTTAGATATAAAATATTAATAAATATTTGAACATTATCACTTTTAAAAACTGATTTCTCCTCATGTATGCAGGATTAGAATTAAACATAATATTACTACTTATATGAATTATATTTATAAGACACACACATGATTTTAATAATTTTAATATTTTTATTATAATAAGTTCAACTTAATATTTTATAATATTGATTAGGTAATGTCATTAAAATAAATTACAATGATTAATGTCAAATTAAGCTTAACAATGGACTAAACCTTGATCTTAAGGGAAAAAATGTCCTAGATACATGTCCAAAACCCATTCTATTTCCATATTTAGGCCCTAAACCTTCCATTAATATTTTTTGTAGGACTTTTTTTGGTAAAAATGTTGGTACACCAAACTTGTTTTGAAAAATTCCTATTGTGTCCCCTCCCTCCACTATAAAAGTCCACAAAATTTTCCCCTTCTTCAAGACTCATAATCCACTAATTTTCGGCTCATATGAACCCAATTCACTTCCAAAAATCCCCACCTTACTCTTTGAATCCTATGTTTTGGCATAAAACCAACCAATAGATCATGTTGGGGCATACCAAATTTAGTTACCCAAAGAATAGGTAACATCCTTAAACAAGATCATTTATTTTGTTTTCTTTTTCTACTACCTCAATTATTCTTATTCCATGAATACATAATATCATTAGTATAAAAAATATTATGATCTATTTTAATGATTTTGGTTAGTCCAAAATATACACACACTTCCATCAAATGGGTAACAAACATAATTTTCATGTGTTTGACAAACTATACCCTAAATAAATAATGTTTTTGATTTTTCCCTTACCAACTTTCATGGTTGGGAAATGCAATGGACTAGATATTTTTATATGATATATATAATATATATTTTCTTCTTTAATTTATATATAACACATACCTTCTTTCTTTCCACTTTTTGTGAACACGATAATTTCATTTGGGGAAGTCTAGAATTTCATATCCTTAAATCCATGTGATTCATTCACACACCATATTGAATGTATTAATGATATGTATAGTGAGAATATATGATATATAGGATATGACACTATAATGATATTATATATAAATATACATAAATTCCTTTTATATTCTTTCTTTTAATATTAAAAAACTAGAAACAATGTTCATGCATGCATACGGCCTACCATCTCCATGACTGTGTATTGTATTTCATATTTATATATTATATAGATTTTCATTAAAACATATATAATGAATATAAATGAAATTTTTATCATGGTTTACATTCTTTAAATAATGATGTAAGCATGAGGACCACAAATATAACAAACCAATACATATTCACAAAAAACAACAGATATTACCCAAAGCGAAACTGTACCTTAGAATTATTAATAAGAGGGTAATAAAATTTATTAATAAACCATATTTTGTATTTGATATTAGAATATTGGTCTATAAAATATTTCTAATAAACTTATATTTATTATATATTAGGTTTCAATGAGTACAAATATAGTCAATACATATGTTAAAATAATTGCATATCACATTTTATTTCCATGAGATACATGTCTTATTCATCTCTCATTTATTTTTTTTAGGTGTGTAAAATAGCCATGTATTTATTCTATGATTTTAATAATAAAATATATGGGTATTTAAATATCAATGTTTTGATATTTCTTTCATTGGGGTAATTTTTCAAATCTTTCCAAATTGGTAAATTAATTTTGTCTCAATTTTTCTTCTTTGAGACACATTCTATGTAATTCCACTATATTTTTCAATGAGGTTTACATACTTCCTTTTAAATGTTATATCATGAATATAATTATTTTCATGATATTTTATACTCATTTAATGTTGTTATTTCCACTTTATTATGATTCAATGTTACAAAAGTGGTGACAATTTATAGATAAAATCTCATCATTTATCGAGATTTTTTATGATTATGCTTCCGTTGATGAAATATTATGATATATATCTAAATATATCTCATTAGTTTTATTACCCTTAGTTTATTAATTTCATTTCTATGTAATGGAATAAAATTCATACTTTTTTACTAAAGTTAATTAAGAAAATGTTTTTTTTTGAAATATGACTTTATTTCTCCTTTTAGTTGAAAATCTTTGTTATTTAAAAACCATTTTTGTAAAATTAATTTTCAAAAACAATTACCATTATCATATGATGTTTAAAGGAAATTTATATCCATTTATTACATTTTAAAAAAATTCTAAAATTAATATTTTATCATTTTCAGATCCATACACATTTCAAATCATTATGGTACAAAAGGAATGTTCAGTATGTATGGACTTATCATCCATTATGTCGATCATTTCCTTGATGATTCTTTTGTAATATTAGAATTTTTTTAATAAAGTAAATTATATTCCTAATATTTTTGGTTTTTTGGATTTTAAATGTTTTTTCTAATATAAATGTTTTTTAAAAAAACTATTTAAAAAGGGTTTTAAATGATTTTCATTGTTTTATTTATATGTTTCAAAAGTGTTTTTTAAAATAAAAATATTTTAATGATCAAAAAGATTATTTTATATTTTTTAAAATTATTTTCATTGTTTAAGGTTCTAAAAAATCCTAATTCTTTTATAATATAACAATAAAAACGGTTATCAAAAATATTTTCAAGATTCCTTTATAAGTTTTCAAGGAAATTTTAAAAGAAAAAGGTTTTCAGAATGATTTATGTTTTCAAAATAATTTTTCAAAGAGTAAAATATATCTTCTTTAAGAAATGTTTTAAATGATTTTTTAATGATTTTTTATAAGAAAAGGATTTTCAAGATGGTTTTTTGAAAAGGACTTTCTTAGAAATTATATTTTCATTATGAAATGTTTTAAATAATCATTCAAAATACTTCTCCATAAAAGATGTCAACATTTGTTATAGTTTATAAAATGTTTATTACATGATCCAAGAATACCATTCATAATTATTATATAATGGTTTTTGTTTTAATATCATGATGTTTTTTACACCCATTTATCCTCAGTGAGTTATATTCTTTTGAAAAAAAAACTTTTTTTGACAGGGTATGCTTTCATGACATTATTATTAAAGCTTTCTATATTCCCTTGGTTATGATGTGATGAATTTTTTATGGTAGCCATTTCATTTCATGGGCTAGGATATGATTTTTATGTAACCCATTTCCTTTTATGGGTAATGATATGATGAATGTTTTATTATATTTTGGAACATGAATGAATTGTTTTATATTATGATCGGAGGGACCCAAATATGCCTCTAATTCATTGGGTAAGCATTTATATTTTAGGATATAATGAAAGGAATCACGTCAATGAGATTTATCCACTATAGGAATATGGGGAAACTTGATCACTTATAATGAAAGGATTGCGACTAGGTATGGTGGTGTGTCCCACACAGTAGTTGTAGTCAACATGATGATATAATATGGGGAAACATGATCCACTATGGGAAGATGGGGAAACCCAATCCACTGTGGGGATATGGGGAATCCCAATCCAATGTGGAGAAATGGTGAATCTAGATCCCTTATATATAATGGACTATGACTGGGGATGTTGGTGTGTCCCACCTAGTTAGCGTACTACCCATGAAGTGTCGTGATATTTTATATAAAATTGTCTTTTACTTATAGGGAATGATATTAAATGTTTATTTATAAACCAAAATTCCATGTATTATTCCTATGTTATACTTTCATGGATTATACTTTTGATTTACTTATGATTAAATCCTTATAAATTTCTAACCTTTATTCTATTATTCATGTTTATGATATGATAGGTATTATATTGTAATGTTTTTATCACATTATCATGCCCTTATAATCATGTTTATGCTTAAATATCTCCCTTATTTACCCTTATTGATCATCTAAGATCACCCCTTTTTAGGTTTATTTCTCCATGTTATGAAGATATATTTTCTGTACAATATGTAAAAGAGAGGTCTAATTCGTGGAGAAACTAGTGGGAGATAATGTATCTAAATCATATACCAGTGTTTATGTTTTCTATGTTTCCAAATGCACTAAAGTAATATGGTCTTTGAGAGTCTGTTTGTGTAATGTTTTATATTTTTTTGCAAAAAAAATGATGTAATTTATTTATACACTATTTACGGGTTTTTATACCCACAATGATCAAATGAAAAATTTGTATATGGATCAAGTTAGAATTTTAGTGACACTTTTTTAATCTAGGATCTGGATAAGCAATGATGACAGTTTGTGTGAAAGACGCACTATATAATTCTAAATGGTGATTAGATTTTTTTTTGACCATTAGAGGCCAAAAAAATTGAATTTATTCATTGTTATCATTTATTTCTATGATATTATAGGTCTAAAAAGGCATATTTTTATGTAGGAGCAGCATATCTAGATTTTGAAAGATGGATCTCGATTTCTGAAAGAATCTTAACTACATGATGTGTACATTAATAAAAAAAATGTAGTATCCTGAATATGGTTTCTAGGATTTATGGAAGAAGATAAATATCACATGTTCTCTGGATGGGCCAAATATTGTGTGATCCTCCCTAGGAAGCCAAGTTGCATTCTAGATGCACATGCCTTGACCCTCATGTGGGAGAAAATGACATGTACTTCAAAAGTATATGGGAATGAGAAATTACATAGACATGGAAAAGTATATGGCCTTGTACAATTACATGACTAGGTATATATTGAAGTACATAGACCTATCCAAGAACACATGCATGGCTAAGAGAACATGAATCATCCCCAGGATGCTGAGAAAGTCCATGTAGTACCCTTATATAACATCTAGTAATACATGGATATAATTACATTTTTTTTATAGGAAACATACTAGAGTTTAGGTGAGGTCACATGCCTTGTGCACCCCTTATACACCATGCACTTCTTTTTGGAAATTATACCTCTTTCATATCCTTCATTTTGACTCAGATTTTAAAAATTTGTAATCATTTGCATATTTTTTTGGTATATAACATGATGGTGGGATTCGTATTAGATTTTGAGATGTTATGGGAGATTTTCCCAATGGTAATATTCCTTAGGAAACACTTGGTGATGATATTTATTAGGAAGTTTCATCAAATATGTTGCATACAGAGGAAGCACTCCCATGTAACACTAGGGTGTGGGTCATCTTTCCATGGGGATGGTACTCTCCATTATTAATAGGAATAAATCCCTCTATTTTCATTATATATAAAAAAATTGTTACTCCCCTATAGTACTAGGATGGGAGTCCACTATCCATAGAGATGGTACTTCATGTCACACCAAGGAATGGGTCCTCTATAATCGTTGTGAAAATTTTGAGGTGGTACTCCATTTTCAATCCAGGGAATGATTTATATATCCATGAAAACCATACTCCCATGATACAGTAGGACACAACACATCCATTCTAATTTTTACAATATATAGGTGGAACTCCCCTTTAACACTTGAGTGTTTGTTCTCTGTCCATAAAGACAATACTACCCTATCGCACTAGGGCACAGGTCCTCTACCCACTAATATGGTACTCCTCTATTGAATCAGGGTGTGGATACTCTATATTATTTTTTCATAAATATATATATGATATTTCCATGTCAGGATGGAGTGTGGGTCATATATATTTTGGTGGGTAGACCCCACCGAGATGTGGGGAAGTGGTGAGGTACAGACCCTCCTCATGAATTCTTTGGATAGACACATGAGATTATGAGAATCGATGATTGAAAAATATATCTATATGAATATGTATCATCCAAGGTTAGTATTTGATATGGGGGCCCACTTTCTCCCATATTAAGGTTTCTTATATGATCATATTTCTTTTTTGTTGGGTTTTGTTTTCCCTCTTTCTATGGGGTCATCTAACTAATTATATCATGTCTCTTATTTATACCTCTTCAGGTTTTAGGAAATCCAATTGGGTATGTATATACTCACCCCTACAATTCCATTTCCTAAAACATCTATGTCTTATCCATATAACATCTGTATCGATGGGGATTTCAGTAGAGATTATGGATACATGGGTGCATAGACCATATACAGTTGTCCAGATTTGAGATCTAGAGCTAGTATTGATCATCATTTCTTTTCTAGTTGTTGTCAGGTTGGTACATCTTTTCTACATGGGCCTGCATTTTTTCCGATTAAAATTTATTGGATTCTTTTAGATACTTTTTTATTACCTAGAGGTTATTATATTAATTTTTTTTACTCTATAGGTTATTGCCTTTTATTTTTATTCCTCTATAATTCATTATAGAGATGGTATATTTCATACATATAGGTTTATTGGGAAATTAAATCCATTATTAGTTTTTCTTTATTTATTCTTATATCTAGATCATGGCCTATAGAGGAAGGATTTGGGTAGTTTGGTATTAGTATTTCATAGGAAATGTGGGACCCCATGAGTTTGGTTGTGGTATAGTTGTATCGAGGGTGTCTTGACATCGAGATGGTGTTTTGAGTTTCAAAACCGTATGTGGTTTGGTTGGGATGTTAGGGAAATGGTGGAGAAGTTCCTTGAGTGGGACATTCAGGCCATAGAACCAGGGTTTGTATGGAAATAATGGTATCCGTACACTAGGACACTTAATACATTCTTTACAACTCCACATTCTGAGAAATTGGTTACAAAGAACATTGGTACACAAATAATATAGGATTTAGTTCTTATAAATTTATTTATTGAGTTAACTACTCATATATATATATGCTCACATGAAAGAGGTATATCGTGACTAATTTGTAGGATACCTCCAAGAAGACAGTTAGACAAGTTATCAAT
This sequence comes from Viscum album, assembly GCA_963277665.1. Classification (NCBI taxonomy): domain Eukaryota; kingdom Viridiplantae; phylum Streptophyta; class Magnoliopsida; order Santalales; family Viscaceae; genus Viscum; species Viscum album. Next base: position 349,204,660 of record OY728141.1, read on the forward strand.
TAAGGATCATGAAGATGATCAATGATTCATGAGACCTCTACTTAGGGACCATGTCATGATATATTTTCTTCAAGTTGGTTGATAGTAAATCCCCTACCATTCAAGGAGTAGATTACACTAATAGAGAGGGATGAGGATGTATGTTGTCCTAATTCAATATATGAGATGAAATGTAAGAGCCTACTAGGGTTCCATAGTTAGATATATTCTGGAAAGAATATCATTGACTTGGTATAGTGATCCATGTTTTTATAATTGTACAGGCCCTGACTAATCATATATTTATGCTAGTGGCTAACCATTTCCGCAATGCATTTGTAAGATGGTTTAGTATATCCATGTAGTTACAAGACTAGTCAGGAATATCATGTTTCAACTATTAGATTATATTTCATTATGAGTACTACCCCACATATATATACTAAATTTGGATTTGTAGTCTTTTAATAATTCATCGTAGAGGGGTTGAATTTTAGGATTATGATTCATGGTTCACTAAAGTTCTTTTATATTCCCTAAAAATAATTTGGGATTGATACTTCTAGTCATGTAAGTTCACAATAGTTCTCTTAAATTACATCCATGATATTGTGGTACCCTTTTCCATTCCATCATATTTTGGAGTGCTAGAAGAGGTGATGGTGATAAATGGAATCATATTTGAGGGATGCCATGCATCTTGATCTGTCAGTAGGAATCCCAGGGTTGAGTCATCTATAATGGCTGGTAGATGATAGGAGTAGAGGAACATGCAGAATAACATAGTCAGACCCATGTGTATCATCATGTGTATTAGAGATATCATATATAACTATGACATACCTGAGAGTGTAAATGATATGTATATGATGGGTGAGATCACCTACCATGTGATTTACTAACCCAATGTGTTGATGATAAATGATATATAGTGGATGGACCACCATGGAATAGGTAGTACCATGATCAGGGTAATCCAAGGCATGTTCAGGGAGGCCCCTAGGGAGATGGATCTGGTATTATAGAAGGAATAGATCTATATAGAGGAGATACTGGTGGTGTACAAAATTATGATCTAAATACACCAAAAACACCATTAGGACCATTCTAGAATCATGGATCTCGTAGTCAGGGCCATGGGAAGCTATAGGATATAGAGGCATATGACCTAGTAGTTTACAACATGATTACGGATTGATATTTGTTTGTTTAAAACATTATTCAATACTAGTTGACATTATTTTTAGTCATTCCTTCATCTCCTTACTATTGGTGTGATAGATAGAGATTCTAGTTGATACCATATTCCAACACCTTTGGATTGAGGTTTCTATAAGTAATGCTTCTACAATATCACTTATCTTTCATTAGTGTTAGTTATCTCTTCGTAGATATTGTTTCTCATCAGAGCTCCTTGTCAATACGATGTGATGTTTTGAAACAACCATTGGTATGGACTGGTTGTATATGGTCCAATACTGTATTTTTTTTCCTGTAAAATGGGTTATATGTACTTATAAAATGGAATGAGATTATCATTTTTGGGTGAGATAGATCTCATAGAAGAGTAATAGGTCTTTCAATAATGAAGTTTCAACCCATCACCCATTAGTTGGAATGTTAATACCCTTGTGCAATTGTATCTTTAAGAACCTAGGTTCCTTTATTCATGAATGGTTATATAAAAATATTTCCCAAAGACATTCCAGGTCTACCTATAAGGAGGGTGATGTCGTATTGTATCGACATGTACCTCATGACTACTTTGATATCTACGATGGAATATCAGATGGAGCCTTCTGGGCTCCAGGAGATATGAGTGTAGTAGGAGGACCAACTAAGAAAGGGTATAAAAATAACTATTATACCCTTCTAGGAATATTTGATTTTTTTTAATGAAGATGTAATATTGTATCCTTGTGTTAATTTTCTTCACCTAAAAAAGAATATTATAAATAAAAATTATTCTTTTACAAGGATTGATAACTTCTTTGACATGTTTCAAGGTGTGAGATGGTTCTAAAAGATCAATCACTAGTCTTACTACCACTAGTTGAGGGTTCATGAGGCTGATATTCTGAATTAATAATTCAAATATCATTATAGGAAATATGAGTTATTGGTGATGAATTTTAGTTGGACAAATTACCAAAATGTGTTTATGGATCTGATGAAATGTATTATATATCCGTTCATGGATTGATTTGTTTTGGTATTCATTGAATACATACTCATCTACTTTGTAATAGAGAATGAGAATATAGAGAACTTTAGTATATTATTAGGCTTCCTTTAGAAGCACTATTTTTATGGTATGAACTCGAATTAGAAGTTCGTGATTTATAGGGTTCAATTTTTGGGGAATGTCATTTCTGACCATGGATTAGCTTTGGACGCATAGAAGATTGATGCAATTCTAGGTTGGGATCCAAAAAAGAGTGTGTCATAGGTACGATGTATTATAGTCTTGGTAGTTTACAATAAGAGATTCATGGTGGGATTATCTAGGATTGTATCCCCCTTAAAATCTATAACATGGAAAGGGATGATGTTTATGTTGAATGAGTTCTTATACGTATCCTTTTGGGATTTGATCCATGGGATAAAGGGTGGTTCAATTTTGAGACTATTGGATGAAGACATGATATATGTAGAGTATTTTAAGGCATGGGGTGTTTGGATCGGCAAGGTTTTTATGCATAGGGATTACGTGATAATATATTGGTCAAGGGTGTTGAGAACCCATGAGAATAACTACGTGATTCAAAACCTAGAGTTGGAAATAGTTGACTTATCTATGAGGATATAGAGGCACTATCATCAGGGAGAGGACATTTTTTTTCTCATACCTTCAGAGTCTCGATTATGTAATTGTACAAAGTGACCCAAAATTGAGGCAAAGGATCTAGTTAAAGTTTCTATGGGACGGTTACATTGAGATATTCTATATTCTTTGGAATGGATATGTTTGGGAATATGACCTTATAAGAATATCTTTCTCCATCATGGTGGAGGAGGCATCTGAGTTATTGGATTCATTTCAGGTGACTCTAGTAGAGGAGGAAGGTGTAGCTTATATTCATTTGATGTTGATGGCTCCTCTACTTATCCAAAATGTGACAGAGGCTCATTTTGGAGACATCTACTTTTTGGTCAAGTGTCACCATATATCCTCTATAGATTTCCCAAATGGATTTTCTGAAGTGAATAATCACATCATCCATTTCAAAAAAAAATTGTTTCAATCGTGATATGAGAGGATATTATGAGGGAGTCTCACACTTATATTTTGGTTGCACATCCTAGTGTATGGAGGAATTACAAGGACCTTTAGTGGCAGTTTTGGTGCTCTATTATGAGGTTGTAAAATTTTGAGCTCTTTTCGTAGTGTCTCATATATATACAAGAGACATCTGAACACCATATTCTATCAGTTTTTTATAGCCTATTGAGATCCTATAGTGTAAATGGGATAGAATGAATATAGATATTGTGATAGGTATTATTTTGAAAATGAAAGGAAATGATTCTCTATGGGTGATATTTTACCAACTAATCATGCTAAAGACCATCCTCACTATCCAGGAACAAAATCTGGTAGTTTGTTTGTAGATGTTGTACATGTGGTAGATCATACACCTTCTTGGGGTTACCTTGATGAGTGTCTTCAACCATGATTTTTGGTTTGCATCCCCATATCAGAGAATATTTTAAGAGGAATTTGACACACAATTGATAATAAGTACAATTTTTCACCCCTAAAATGATGGGAATATTGAGCATGGTATCTAGTTGTTGGAGGATATTCTATGCTAACATTGTTTAGACTTCAATGTGAAGTATAAACCTAGGTTCCTCTCAAATTTTCCCCAAAATAGGCTAGCCACATGGCCTCATTCACCCCTCCTTGTACACTAGAGGTTTTCAACTAATAGTGAACCCAAGGGTGTCTACATGGGGGACTATTACTTCATGTTCTACAGGAGCATAGTGGTAAAATGATTATATGGACAGTGTAAGAAAAATAATATTGAATAACTCAGTAGAATAAGACATAGAAAACCAAAAACACAAACAATAGATGATAATAATCAAAATATAAAAACTAAATCATATATAAAATTATTATTTCATGTCATGTATCTAAAATAAATTGTATATATGTATACGTGGAGGTAGAAAATTCATGCTATAAAAATAATCAAATGATAAAAAAATTCAAAGAATCCAAATCATTGGCCTGGTCATTTACTACAAATATCCCATCCTATAAATTCATTCATGTCAGGTTTCCAAAGATGGACGGTTGAACCTATAAACACCTTTATATGTATAATCTTCCTAGGTATCATCGAAGGCCTAGATATGGTGTGAGATAAATCTCATTAGTCTAGCCCTAAAGGCATCTATACAATCGATTCTCAAAATATAATATAACAGTGTAAGGGTATATATATAAAAGTAATGAAATAATAAATTTATAACCCATACATTCTATATCTTTAAGAGGTAAGGTATCTAAATATGTTATCATTTGATTAATTCCTTTAAGTTAATTGTATATATAATAGACACACGAGATGTGAAAAACACTTGAAATGTATCCTAATAATAACTAAAGAGGTTCCAAGGTAATAATAAGGAATCATTGACCTATGGGTCAGCCAAATCATATTACCAACTCATGAAATATGGAAATAAAGGGGTCTTTGTGTAATCCAAGGGTCATGACCTAAGTAATCCCACTATAAATAATTCTAACTGAGTACATGAAACTCATCCAAGGTAATAATGGGATAAGAATGACTTGGACCAATGGGGTGAACCCTTGGAACCGCATGTCTAAAGACATTATGTTGGGTCCAATAAGTGTATTTGGGCACTCTAATAATCTATAAATGATATCAGGTTAGTCGTTTATACTATTCTAAGTCATTCACATAATAAAACAAAGAACAAGAAATAAGGTGGGTAACTCCCTTGGTAATTGGATCAATTAATCATAGTGGAATCCTCTGAGTGATCAAGTCTTTCCATCGTGAATCCATCAAATACTCAAGGCTAATCACTTATATGAATATAATATTATATACTTGAAAAAGTAACCATATTCATAATTCATTATTCATTTTAGGTCATGTAATACTCATTCCTTTTAAAAAGTAAATATGTATATTCCATCACCTTTCATTAATGTGACAAGCTATATCAAGGATGCGTAACCGTTTATTTATTTCATTCCATATTCAATTATTAGATTTACTCATTTACCATTCATAATCATTCCAAGGGAGGATAAGGGAATTAAACCATAATATCATCAATTATAATTAAATAACACAAGTGATATTTATAAATATACATTCTATTTAACATTTAAAAAGATTCATTAATTATTTTTAACACATTCCATATAAGGTTCAAGTGATAACTATACATGTGAAATCTGTTTAAAAATTTTGGATCCATTAATTATATAATAAAATTTACTATATCAAGGTTGAGTCAAATCACACAAAAAAGGTGGTTCAAATAGTTATATAAAACCAATAATGGAATAAAAATTAGAAACACCCAAAATGGATAGGTCAGAATATAAATCATAACCTCCAATTATGTGATGAAAATATATGGAAAAGATACTGAATAAGGGCATAATTATTATAATAATGTCAATTGAATTTTAAGAAGCACCACCCAATGATACCGGTGTGGTCTCAATCAAAATAGTTTATCAAATATAATGACTTAATTAGGTCAGATGATGATGCTTGTTTTTTTTCTAAAATTTAATGCATGGTTATGAAAAATCATATGGGATGGGTCACATGGTTTCTTCTAATCATGTGACCTAGTGGTTTATTCCAAAAATTGAGGTTCTGATCTCCAAACAAGCCCCAAAACCCACAAAAAAAATTCCATGACCCCATTAAGAATATATAATAGGTCCAAGATAAATAATTAGACTTAAATTTAAAGGATCCATTCCTTATAGAAAAATTGGGTTATTACCATCTTCCCCCCTTAAGGGAACACATCCCCAAGTTCACCTTCCATGTGTGAAAACACATTTTCTAAGAAAAAATCTATACACTTAGCATGTATGTTTGCCTCATATCACTATGTATTGTTCTGTACATGACTTTGCTACCATAGAACCCATAAAAAAGGGAAATGTTAGCCTCATAGATTATTTTTTCTCTATTTAATGATGTGTATGGTATGATCCTCAAATAAAGAATCGGTATCTAATTCAATCTACTCAAGATCAAAAGTATGAGATGGGTTGTCATGATAATGATGATTTTGTGAAACATGGAAGACTTCATGAATTGAATTTTACCTCAGAGTTAATAAAAACAGATAAGATACTATCCTAACTCTCTCTATGATCTAAAATGACCCAACCTAATGAGGTGAAATATTCCCTTTACACAATATCCATCTATTCTAAATTCTATGTGATACTCATAATAAAAAAATATCCACTATATCTAACTCTAGAGGTCTTTGATATCGATTGACATAAGTAAACTAAGTAGTAAACGTAGTCTTACTGATCAGCTAAACCTACTCAATGTCTTCTGAATGAGAATAGGAACTAGTAGCACTGCCTAACATAACTCAATGAAGCACAAGGGTAAAGGGAAAGGTCTACCATACAAGGCCTCAAAAGGATTCATCTGAATCATAACATGAATTCTATTATAACAGGAAAATGTAATGAGAGTTATATAATTCTACCAAGAACTACTAAAATCAAGGATACATGATTGTAGAATTTCCTCTATTACATTTATCATCAGTTCTAACTAGGCATGAATATGAGGGTGAAAGGATTATCCAAAGATCACTTGTGTACCCATATATTTTTGTTATCCATGTCAAATCCTTGATATGAAACAAGTGCCCCTATCAAAAATGATATTATGATGGATCCTGTGTACCATTATAATCTCATGGACATAAAATATTCTAAACTCATCAACTGTGAAAGTCTCCTAGATATGAAGGAAGTGGGATGTTGTGATCAATTGATCCATGAATACCCATAAAATGTTTCTACCTTGAGATAACATTGGTATTCTTACCAAAAAAATATATAGAAACATCCTCTCATTTCCACCATAGAACCAGAAATAACCATAACAAGCTAGTTGGATACTAGTTCTCCTCCTTCACATACCGACTGGTGGAACACTTTGTGATAAAACCAATGATATGAAATTTCATCCCAATACATTAATAATGGTGTTACATATCTCGATACATCTTAAAGATTCCTTCATGAACCAGACACTGATAATAGTGGGATTGTTGATTCAGTTCCTATATAATGAAAATATAAACCTAGATACTCTCACATAATCACATGATATCATCATCACATACATACTAATCTGAAGTTCAGTCATCACAAGAAATACTCTACCAGAGAACTAATACATCATGATCTGAGAATTGACTTCTCTTCCCTTATAATGGTGAAAAGTGTTAACTGTCATGTCTTGATGATAATACTACAAGTGGCTATTAAGAAGAACTGAATTATGATAAAAAAATTATGCCATTAATTTCTATTCATTATTGGATTCCCAAAAGGGATGTTCATGAGTTTCTCATCTCGGAACATCATTTACTGCATTTCCATTTCATGGAATATACACAAGATCAAGTTTAAAAGAATAAATGTATTAGAAACATCTTCATTGTATTAAATTCAAGTCATGTTGATAAAATTTAAATTTTAGGATATTTTTATTCATATACACCACATTGTGTTCAATAATTAGATAGTGTCTTCAAATTCATCAAGAGTGGGAAACAATAGCTAGTTCAATGTCATGCATCAGAAAATTACACTAGTGATGTCTCGTCTAGAGAAACTAGTATATTGTATCTAGTTTGATTCTTGGTGCATCATTGAAAATTTATATCCCCTTCCAAACTATGAAAGAATCAGAAATGGTGCAGATTTAATCCTTTATTTTAGTTCCTAAAAGGACTTATCTTACAATTATGATTAGAAGAACTTCAAACCAATATTTTTATAACTATTATGTGGTGAAACAAAGAAAGAAATGTCATATATGAAACTATTATAATTTCCATCCACCCAAAGAAACTCTATATATAAAAAAAATTTCTTGGGATGCTCCCAAGATACCCCAGTACTAGCATTATTTGGGTCAACTAACACTTCTGACTATGAGATAATATAACCTAATAAGAGGACTTTTTCAATCCTAAAGATGAACATATAAATCTTGGAATAAATCTTATTCTCTCTTTGTGTATTCAAAATAATCTCAAGATTTTTATCATGGTCACCTCGAGTATGAAAATACACAAAAATTTCTCCCATGAAAACCATGATAATGGGATATAGATTATGGTGGAAAATCTATTAATCAGATCCATTAAAAGTTCTGAAACCTTTATAAGAACATATGAAATAATGATATTCTCAAATAAACCATACTAACTACAGAATTTTTTAAATGGTATATCTGAAGGACTCACATGAACCTAATGATATCCTGATCTCTTGTTGATTTTTCAAAATACCCTATCTCCATAAACAAGGTAAAAATACCATATATCTGAGGTAGTTTATATCATTTCCTAACCATAAGCTTCGTTAAACATTGGTAATCCACACATAACATATTTTTCTAATAAGAATTCTTGGAAACATCACGGGTGAACCCCGAGAAGAATTATTAGGATAGATAAATCCTTTAGAATATAGATATTTAAATTATCTCTTTATATCCTAGAGATTTTTAGGTTCATTATAAATAGAGTAATGGACACTATAAATGATATTTTAGTGAAAAATATCATGAAATATGCCTATCTATGAGTAGGTGATTTGTAGAAATCACTAAGAAATAAATCCATAAAATGATCCACCATGGGAGGAAAATGTATCATAAGTGTACCCAACACTTCTATTAAAAGAGTATCAATATTTGTAGTCACTCCACATAGAATGTGATTCTTATTTCTATCTCTAATGGAATAAACATCTCACTCGCCCATGAGGAGAAAATTTATACCATCTGTGGATGCAAATGATACAATGTAGTCATTGTATCCCACATATTCATGATACGGAACTAGAAACTACATTCCAAGAATGACGTAAAATCCTTTAATCATGAGTATGATTATCTCCCCTAAGAAGGGATATCTTTCTACATAAAGGGGGATTCCTTGCATAATCATTTTCCCTTAGCATGGACATCGAACGGTGTGTCCAAATACATCAAAATATATAAGTGATGAATTTTTAACTCAATGATTTCCATGGTAGATAAAGAGATAAAGGATTGAGATAAACTTGTATAAAATACAATAGATACAACTATAAAGGCAACTAGAATCGTAAAACATAATGTTAATGACCCTTCACATTGATAACTAGGTATCGACTACAAATCATGCATTATACCTGATCTATGAAAATATGTTATAGCCATATTAATTAGGGAAGGTCCGCACTACCGGGTCTATATTTATAAGTTTGGATACCACAACCACAACATCTGCCTTAGCATGTTTTTTAGTGATACTCCAACTCCCAGCCTGATGTGGCATAACTGATCCTACACCTGATGGTAGATCTGGTGCAAATCCTATTCTACTAGAAGTAACTGGAAAGGTCCTAAAGAATCTATGAATATGACACATAAGGATAAATAAATGACACTCAAAAGGGCCACTGCCACATTGATGCTTTAGATACCCATACATACTATATTGGATGAATATGAAAGAGATTCTAGTGTGAATAATATGGTCACTACTACTCTGAAAATAAATATCAAGGATACACTTCTAGCAACCATATGTACTACATCCCTTCCTTGGAACTAAACCATTATGCCGAGTATTATTAGATTCTCTCAGAATACGCTTAGTGAGAAGTTTCATATTTACAATATCTAAAAAGTTAGGTAGGTGAAATACATTTACCTATGAGTGGATGACATACTTAATCTCAGCCCCAAAATATCCTGATCATGATAGAGCATCATCGGATGGAAGATTTATAGATGTTTCCACTTAGTAAAATGTTCTTAATATTCCATGATGGACATAGAACCCCACTCCATCTGCATAAACTCTCTGACATCATTATCTCTAACATCTGATGGAAAATGTAACTATAATAGTCAATCAAGAAGTATACTCATATCATGCCTAGATTATGACCATAATGAGTAATAAAATCACACCAGTACATGGAGAAATCATAGAGAATATTGGTGGAATGTTGGACCCTCCTCTCTAGAAGAGTCTCTAGATGGTTGAATATAGAAATAATGGCCTATATCCAAGTCATCACTGCATAAGCCCCACTATCCCCTAAAAATTAGGGATCATGCTGCTTTTGGAAATCATGGGTCAAATAAACCATAGTAGGTACAGGACATAGAGCACCCAACATGGAATGCATAAAATTTAGAAAATGCTCTCAAAGATTTGAATCAAGGCCTATTTTGGGAATGATTATTGGTCCATGATTGGAACTCATTGAGGTCAGACTAAAATTCTAATTACAACAATCTATTGAGCGTGGTCATCATTTTATTCCTGGATCATGACTCAAGGATTTCTCGGTGGCATAGCTTTACAAACTCCAAGAACATGCCTCAGATTAAAATTTAAAATGGCCTAAAGCACTAGTTAAATTTTATCATAAAGGAAAATGGCTCACTAACCAAGCTATAATACAAAAAATTCCCACAAATAAGGGCATGGTATTGGTAAGTGTTTAGATATGATTTATATGGTTTCTAGTTGGTGAATTTTAAAATTCTCTTTTCCACTTCATTTAAAGGAATCCATTTAATTTTATAAGTTAATATTTTCATTTCATATTTGTATTTTCTTATATAAATATATTAATGCTTGTTTAAATTTATCATCATACATTTATAATAAATATCTATACACATTATAACCTACAGAGACACCCATTTTATTTTAATCAACCTCATATATATTTGGTCTCAGAATGTATTGGGTAATATATGATATTTGATTTAGTTAATTACCCCTTTCAATTCACAAGGGCTTATACACCACATAAATTGAAATTTTCAATCAGTAAATCACAGCCAAACATTTCTCATGTAACGATAGATATATTGATGATATGGGTTGAAATCGGTTATTTAAGATTGCACCATCAACCTATATTGGAAAAAAATATTTATATTGATGATGACACTTTAAATACCCAATATCCTACCTTATAGAATTTGTTATAAGCACAGACCTAGGTAACAACCATGGATCACTCAATAATCACAGGGAACATAAGAAGTGAAAGTAGTGAAATGCACCAATATGGAATGTAATATTATTGGAATGTGAATTATTGGTGCTTATAATGATTCATGTATTAATTATCCTAATCATATTGTTCCAACATATATATCCATAAATCATGTAAAAATAAGACAATTTATGTGTATCAGCAAACAATGTGTGTATATCAATGTTAATATGAAAAAATTATAACAAAATTTTCCCATTCCTATGAAGCATGGTATACTACCTGAACATGTGTTATATACTCCTCATAATTGATTATAACCAAATCCATTCATGTTTAAAATATCGAATTTATATTTCAAAGACAAAAATACAAAAGAAAATAAAAACAATATGACACCACATTGTGGCATCCCGTCCTAGGTTTCCCTCAAAGGTTCCCCAAACCTGTCTGTCCACATTGCCTTAAGTGAACCTTACCATATTCTAGAGGATTCTAAATGGATGATAGGGACTAGGGTGTGTTCATGGGGATACTATGGAATCAAGTCAGAGTGGAGCACAGAGGTACAATAAAAATATGAATAGTGGAACCAAAATAATAATGAATAACTTAGTAGAATTCCACACACATAAATTAAAACTGAAACAATATATAATAATACTCAAAATCTATAAATTGAATAATATACAATATGATAATGTCATTTCATGTCTACAAAAAATAGGAAAACATGTATACAATGAAGAAAGATACACAATCTATAAAAAAAGGCCAAATACAATCCATGAATATTGAGAAATCACCCAGTCATCTCCTACCAATCTGACATCTTAAGAAGGCTATCATGTTAGGTTTACAAAGTGGGATTATCCCCCTTATCAACACCTGAATACATATAATCTTCTCAAGTACCATCGGTAACCCCAATAGGGTGTGATATAAAACATAGTATGCCACCACCATTGATATTTATACAATACAATCTATGAATATAAATTCATAGTGTTCATGTATACACATAAATGTAAAGAAATTATAAAATAACAACTCATACCTACTTCAACCTCATTTGGTAATGATTTAGAATATGAGGTGATTTAAATATTTCAATGAATTTCATTTTATATAGAATAGACACATGAGATGTAAACATTAATGACATTATATCGTGATAATAATAAAAGAGGATATAAGGAAATAACAAGGCATCATTAAACTCAAGGTCAATGACCTAAAAGTAGTAACTCATGAAATCAAGACATTATATTGGTCTGATTGTAATCTAAGGGGAATCTTCCAAGGCATTCCACTATAAATAATTTTAACCATGTCCAAGGATCGCATCTAAGGTAATCATTATTTAAGTATGACTGGGCATAGTGGGGTGAATCCATGGCACCACATGTACGAAGACATGAATCAATATCCATGGAGAGTATCTAATCCATCTAAATTATCCAGAAATAATATTTGGTGTATCGTCAGTACTATACCAAGGAATTAACATACTAAGATAATGACCAAGTTCTATAGTGGGTATCTCTCTTGGAAACTATCCTAATTAATCATTATGGAGTTCTTCTATGTGCTCAGGGGGTTCTCTCTGGAATCCAAGGCTGGATAAACATTGAAAAAACAAATAAAGAATAAATTGAGCATATGAAAAATGAATCATATAGAAAATTTATTAATCATTTAAGTCCATGTAATTATAATTCCTATAAATATATCAATTGGTTCATTCCATTACATTTAATTAATGTGATAGGAAATATAGAGGATGTGAACCCATTTATTACTTTGATTCCATATTCAATTATTAGGTTCATTCCTTTACATTTTATAGCATGAGAAGGAGGTATAAGGTCATACAACCCCAAGAAATTCAATTACAATTGAAAAGGGAAAGTGATATCTTTAAATATACTTTCCATTTAACATTAAAAATGGTTCATTAATTTATTAGATCACTTGCCTTGAAATGTTGAAGTGGTAAAAATACATGTTCTATACTTTTAACAATTATAGATTAATTAATTATACAAAAACAGATACCTTATCATGTTCAAGTCAAAGCACTCCTAAAAATGGTGAAGATAATCATGTAATTCCACTAAAGGCATATAAAGATGAAACAACATACATAGGGTGGTTGAAATTGAATTTATAACCTCTAATGATGTGATGATCATATATCAAGAGGCTCTAGTGTATGATCATAATTATTATAATCAAGGCCAAATAATTTTAAGAAGCATTGCCTAATGATATAGTCACTCATATAAGGCCAGCAATTTATAAAATGAATATACACGAGGGATGAGTCATAGACCACGTACATCAATAATATTGAACTCTTCACATCTAGTGTTTTCCTATAGTTCAACCTAAATTAGAAGAAAATTAATGAATGGATCAATGATATGAAAATAGGTTATATAATCCTACACCAAAATACTATAAAATATTAAAATACAAACAAAGTATAGAATGTTACACATTCAAGCTCTTACTAATAGGGATCAAATGATACGAAAAGTGAATTAATTGGACTCTAGATGGAAGATATATCAATAATATTATATAGTTGGATCCATGGAGATTTCATTGGTGAAAAAATGGAACTCGTGTAGTAGGTGGAAGAAATTAGGTTGACGGGTAGGGTTGAAAGGATATTAAGGGAAAATGGTAAATTTATATGAAAAAATAACATGTCACATAGTATGATAGCACATTTTTCCAGACTATGCACCAAATATGATCCACCCATTTCATAAGGAGGTACCCAGCATATTTTGGTTGAACCGATTTATAAACCTTGTGCTATGTGTTCTATATTTCTCTGATAAAAACTATAGAACATCCACATGGGTGTGGGATCCCTAACGGAATGTTGGCATAGTAACATCTTAGGTAAGGGTCCAAATAGGGGAGGATAAATGATAACTCATTGAAATAACATCAAATATAGAGTAGGTAAATGATTATAAAATAATTACAATATAATCAATTGATATTAAGAAGATTAATTTCAAACAAATTTATTTAATTGAAAGGAGAGGAAGATGATATTCCTTTACCTTGATGTATGGTCCCAAAGGATTGGGATAGGATTATTGGGAGTCTAGGGACACCTTTGGGGGACTCTAGGGAGAAGTGGGAAGAGGGTGGTAGATCTTTAATGAGCTTGAGTGATGACAAATTGGATATTGGGTGGGATTATATTAGAATGGTTGGGAATTTATTTATTATTTTGGTTTTGGACACTACACAATAAAATATTCAAAACTACAAATCATATCATTGTTTTTCCCATGGTTTTTTGAAAAGGGGAGTGGAATAAATTATTTTATAAGGATAAGGGTTGATTATATTAAAATATTTCCCTTGATTATGTGGATATGAGTCAAACATTCATGGAAATTATTTTAAAAGAATAAAATATTTTATTTGTCATGGAGGATTCACTAAGGCTTTACAAAATAAATAAAATAAAACTAATATTAAATTATTTTTTAGGAATAACATATTTTTTTTGAAATATATCTTTTATTTTTTTTATTACATCACTATTGGGTCATTATGATGTCATAAAATACATTATATATTTATACGGTATTTAATTTTTACCCAAAACTAAATTGTCTCAAAAATTTATGAAAAATTCACTGTTGGATTTTTCAAACATCCTAATTCAAAAAATAATAATCATTTTATCTAAATAATTTTCAATATATGTGAATTATCAATTTTAAAATAAAAAATAACATTTATTGAAAATTGAAGGGTTTTGACAAAAACAGTTTTCAAACCTTAATAAAAATTACATTTGACTTCATAAAAATTATACAATAATTTATAATTCATAAAATTAATTTATTAAAAATATTTTATTAAAATACTATTTAATTAAAAAATACTTTAATTCGTCAAAATAAAATTCTTAATTTAATTTGAATATTAACCAAAAATAGTATTTGTATTTTAAAAATCATTTACAAAGTAACAATAAAATAATTAAAGTATATTAATTATTCTATAAAAAATAATGAACTTAATAATAATGTTAGTGTATTGTTACATATCCCTTTATTACACCATCATATTCCCTAACAGTGAGGTGTGAGATGGTGGGTCTTTCTTGGGGTCGTTTGGTGAACATGGTTTGGGTGTGATCTCAATGAACTTGAACTTCTCTAATAAATGGTTTCACTCATACTTAAGTTATTGGATATAGGCTTAGTCTTGGTCTAGGTAAAATCTCTGAAATTAAATCTCCCTCGGATGCTCTGATAAATGGGATTCATAGGGTGCAATCCTACTGGTTGAAGCCATTGTTTCCTTTGTCTATGTGGAAAGGATTTGTTAAAACCCTATATTTACACTAGTCATGTGATCACTGTTCAATGGATATATTATCAATGGTTAAGAAACTTAATTGTAATTTAAATCCAATTTAATTTCATAAAATAAAAGGATTGAATGTGTTTTATATATCAATAAGACATTTAATTAAAAGAAAAGGAATTTTATTCATAAATGTTGGGGTCATTAAAAACTTTCCCCTTAAGAAATTTTTCCTTAGAAATTTTCTTTTCACATAATAAAATAGATGGGATCACCTCATCTTTTTCCCACATTACTTCATCAAACTTGTTTTTTCTGCACGACGCCTTAATGAGGGGAATTGCCTTATTTCGTAGAACCTTTTCCCTGCGATCTAAGATCACCACTGCCTTCTCCTAATAGAATTGGTCATTCTCTAATGGTTCCACCTTTGTATTGATTTCAAATGATGGGTCTATTATGTACTTCTTTAAGAGGGATAATGGAATACATCATGGACTTGAGATAGGTTCAGTGGGAATTCTAGTTGATAGGTCAACGCTCTAAAGAGATCAAGGATCTCAAAAGGGCCAATTTACCTTAGACTAATATTTTCCTTCTTCCCAAATCTCATAACTCTATTCCATAGAGATATGTTCAAGAATACCATGTCTCCAACATCAAATTGTAGGTCTCGTTGATGATTGTCAACATAGCTCTTTTTTCGAACCTGGGAATCTTTGATGTGTTACCAGATGATCTTAACCCTATTCACCATTTCATCAACCATTTTTAGACCTAGAAATATTAGTTCCCTAACTTCATCCCAATATGACAGTATTCAACACCTCATCCCATAAATGGATTCATAAGGATCCATTTGGATTCTAGAGTGGAAATAATTTTTTTAGGACAACTCCACCAAATGAATATTTTGATCCCAACCTCCTTTGAATTCCATTGAGAAAACTCTAAAAATGTCATCACGTGTTTGGATAGTCCACTTAGATTGGCCATCAGTTTGAGGGTGATAGTCCATGTTGATGTTAAACTTCATGTTCATTGAATATTGGAGGATCTTCCAGAACATAGAGGTGAATCTTTGATCTCGATTGGATACAATTGATAGCGGTAAATCATTTATCCTCAATACTTCTATGGTGTGTATCCATGTGAGTTAATCCATAGAGAAATCATCTTGAATCACAATGATGTGTGAATTCTTTATGAGACAATCCAAAACAACCCAAATATCATTAACTCCTTTGGATGTCTTCGGATGTCTAGTGAAAAATTTCATAGTGTCTTTTTCCCATTTCCATGTTGGGATTGTTAATGGTTTCATCATCCCCTTAGACTTCTACCTCTCATCCTTCACTATTTTACATACCAAACACTTTGATGTATATTCAGAAATATTCTTGTTCTTGTTATCCCACTAATAGTTCTCTTGAAGATCCCAGTAAATCTTTGTGTTTCCTGGGTTGATTGAGAAATTCAAAATATGTTCATCATCCAAAAGTTCTTTTTTTACTGAAGATTTTATTTTCATCTAAATTACTTCATCATCTTTTTGGGAATCCTTTAACCTTTCAAAAAGAGATAGTTGAGAAACCATTTTTAATGTATTAATGATGCTACCTTCTTTATTGTCCCCATGTACATCTTTATCAATTCTAAGAAGATTGGATCCTATTCAATTCTCATCAATGATAGAATTTCTTGGTCCTTTCTACTTAAAAAATACGCCACCTTGTTTAATCTCTCAGTGTGGTAATGGATTAAGGATTCATAATCCTTTATTAGCTCTAACCATCTTTATTGGTGCATATTCATCTCTTTCTGTGTGAAAATATATTAGAAACATTTTTATCAATATATATTTCACACTTCTACCCAAAGAGATAATGTATCCAAATTTTCAGTGAAATGATCAAAGCTTCCAATTCCAGATCACATGTGGGATAGTTTTTATTATGAATTTTCAACATCCTTGAGTCATAGGAAATGAAATTTTCATTCTATGTCAACACACATCCCAGGACCTTCTTCAAATCATCACTGAAGATTTCGAAAATCTTTCCACTTGTGGGTAGTTTGAGTATAGAGGAAGTGACAAGCCTCTTCCTCAACTCCATGAAGCATTCTTTACAATAATGATTCCAAAAAAACATGAATCCATTCCGAGTTATCTTAGTAAGAGGGTTTGAAAATCATGAGACATTTTTCACAAATCAGCTATAATATCTAGCTAACCTTCGAAATCTATAGATATATATCACAGATTTCGGCCTCATCCATCCCTTTTATTTTATTTTGGAAGGATCCATAGATATCCCATTACTTATGATGATATGCCCCAAGAATGAGACTTCCTTAAACCAAAAATCACACTCATTGTACTTTTCAAAGATCTTATCCTTCCTCAAGGTCTATAGCATAGTTCATAGATTCTTCTCATGATCCTCCTTGGTTTTGGAGTATATTATAATATCATCTATAAATACTACCACGAATATTTTGAGGTAATCTCTGAAGACTCTATTCATCATGCTCATAAATATTGATAGAGCATTAGTGAGTCCAAAAGGCATTACTATGAATTAATAGTGCCCATAACTTGTAGGAAAATCAGTCATTGGGATATCCTTCTTCTTCACCTTGGTAATATTCTAACAGCATATCCACCTTGAAAAAGTATTGTGCTCCATGTAGTAGATCAAACAAGTCATCAATTCATGTAAAAGGATACTTGATCTTTATCGTGATTTTTGGAGCTTACAATAATCAATGGAAAGGCACATTGACCCATCCTTCTTCTTGGCGAAGTGGAATGGTGCACCCCATGGTAAAGAAATTGGGTGTATAAACACTTTATCTAGATTCTCCCGTAGTTGTTTCTTTAGATCCCCAAGCTCAAAAACAACCATTCTATATGGAGTCTTCGATATTGTTTATACCCCAAGTATAAGATCAATCAGTAATTCAACATCTCTTCTAGGGGGAAGACCAAGCAATTAACTTGGGAAACACATCAGCGAATTCTCTCATAATAGGCATGTCTTCGAGGATGGTTTGTTCCTTAGACTTGATCATATAAGCAAGATATTCATGATCATATGGAAGTAATATAAATTATTGAGATGATGGTGCTAAATAAGATTCATCCTCCTCCTTTCACTTGTATAGAATCATGGGTCGATTCACCATATGGAGAGTGAATTCCCTCTCACAACAATTTATATTGGACCTATATAGGGAAAGCAAATCCATGCCAAAAATTGAATCAAATTCTACCAGAGGGGGTATGATGAGGTTATCCGGTAATTTCAATCCAAAAATTATGATTGGGGGGAATTATATACATATGATTCAATAATTTCCCCATTTTCTATTTTCACCTACATCTCCACATCCATGATTTTGGGATATAAAATAATGCATAAAACCAGAAATAAAAATTATGTTGGCTATTCTTAAATGAATAACCAGTATGCCTTTCACCACTTCATTGTCAAGATTCACTTCGGTGATCATGATATCAAAAGAACAACCTTTTTTCCTTGGATTTTGTTTGTTACCTCTGACCACCCTTGGCATTGGGAACTAGTTTGAAAAGTTCCATGGTTCTTTGTAGTTATAGAAATGAAAACCACATTGAGAGACAACTAGAAAATGCCTTTACTCTATCAAAAATATGGGTTTCACCTATTGGAAATTATTGTCCAGGTTCTTTTCTCTTACACGCCTATATAATTTCCTTGATCCCATTAGGAAATTTCTGGGGTACTTATATCTGCACTTTTGACAAGCAGGGTGCTGAAATGTTTTAGCACCATTGAATTTACCCAATAGACCTCTAAAATTAAAGTCCACTTTCCACTACTTATCCCCATGAGACCCCTGAAATTCACTAATCTTCATATCAACTATGAGGGAACATCGAAAATTTTCCTCATATCTATCAAATTCATGGATTGCGAAGAAATTTCTTAGACTAGGATTTAGCCCACCAAAGAAATGGCCAACCTTACATTCAAGGGGTGACGAAAAAACCAGAGGCATACCATGAAGGTCTTATAAATTTTTCCTCATATAGTCTGATGGATTCATCTTATTTTTTCTTAGGGGATGGAATTCCCTTTCCATATTAAGTTGGAGGGTGTAGGGAAAATATTTATTGAAAAAAAAATTCCATAAATCCTTCCATTCCATCACATCGATCTCTTCCTCAGGCTTTATGTTTTTTATAAATGTCCACCATTGATCAGCTTCACCCTCCACACAATAAGCATCTAGAATAACCTTATCTTGTTCAGATCATTAAAGGATGGAAAATATCTTCTAAATGTAGTAGATCGATTGTTCGGAAATTGAGGGATAATATGATCCATTGAAAGTAAGAGGCCTTTGTCTCATGAAGATCTCAATTGAGAATTGTTCTTTATTAGGATGGGGTGGATTGGAAATTCCTCTTGACCAAAGTTTCTATTAAAAACATTAGTTAACTGAGAGAGTATAATAACAAAGTTTTTGATTCCTACTCCCATCAGATTGGGCATCTCATTAGGGAAGTCATCACAATGATCTTCACATCGGTATTTAGCATGATTCCTTTTATTACCAACCATTGGATAGAATAAAAAGAAAATTTGAGATGGGTAACTTAATAAGTTAAAAACATAAAAGGTAATCTAATTACATTATATTTATATCTAAAACATTGCATTTATCTCCTTAACATATTAATTTCTAGGCTTCGATCTAAGTTATCCATGATCTAGTTCCTAATGAATATTCTGATGGAATTTTTTATTCCCATAATAATAATTCATACCAATATCATGAATTTATCAAAAAATATTCCCCAGTAGTGTTGAACCAAGAGTGTATCAAGGTGCATTGTTGTGCACCAGTTCTTGTTTGAGTCTAGCTCAAAGCTGTGTTTCAGAGTTTTACCTTTAGATAAATTTGTGCTAGAGCTACCTCTACTTGTTCTTATCCAGATAGGGATGTATTTCCTTGATAAACCACATACTCTTTAATCATAAAAATTTAGAAATTATTTTATTATAAATAGTCTTATACCTAAGGATTTCACTAGAGCTTTCTAATCCTAATCCTAAAAGCAACTAAACATATCCTCTGATTCCAACTTTAACAACCCTTCACTTTATTTCATATTAAAACATGATTTATTACAGAAACATTCACTAATACAAATAAAAATATTGATATTTCTAGTTTCTTTGGGGCTTAATAACATTAAATAATAATTTATAACATGAAATATACATCATTATTAAAAACTTCTTTTACATGACCACAACATTCCTTCGTACTTAGCATTGTATGGGATAACCTGGGGACATATATAAGAAATAGTTGAGTTATAAAGACCAGTAAGGGAATCAACATGGAATAAAATGAGGAAGGAAATAAATGTTTTCAACATGTATATCAATGGAGTGCAAAAGAAAAATGAACATAAAGTCATTATATAGCATGATATTCATAACATGGAAATGTGGCAACAACATAAAACATGATGTTATCATGAAAAAAGGATCATTTCACATAGATTATCATGATTAAAACCTCATTGTACATGAATTAGCATGAGTATAACATCATTTCACATGGTTTATCATGATACAAAACATTAACTAATGCATTGGAGCACGATCAAGGTGCACTGTTCATAAACATTTCATTTAATGATTAAGTGAACCACATAGATCATATAATATGGAATCATCAAAAATCATAATTTATTCCATGATCAATGAATGTGGAATAAATACATTTAAGTATTAAATAAATAAGTATATGTTCATAAAGGAGAATATCCTTGATAGTGTAATTTTATGGCATTCACTACACAGATATTTTGGCATGGAAAATTGCAGTGCAATTTCAACAGCATAACCGTGTCATATAGAAATTAATAAAATGGGTCGATGAGAGAGAAAGGGGTATATCATCATTTATACATGAAATGTACAGTAATTTGATCATGTACCATTATATTCCAATACATAAAATGTAATTTAATATACATAATATAAAATAAATGCATTAATGGAAATGAGAAGAGAGAAATCCATTACGAAATTTCGACATGGTAACGGGTGTACAAGGGAGGGATTAATGTGATAGAAAGGGGTCCACCATCCTTAAAAATAATAAATTCAGTATGGTGGACGTTTTAAAACATACCCTAGAATTATGGTTCAGAAATAAAAGGTTGTAACAATATAAGTAAACTTGGATAAAAATGAGAAAATAAAGAACCCTTAGAGAATTTTGGTACAGTAACGGCTTAGGTAAGGTTCAAAATGTGGAAAGATAAGTGATAACTCATTGAAATAAAATCAAATTTAAAGTATTTAAATGATTATAAAATAATGAAAATATAATAATTTTAAACTAAAAGTACTAATTTCAAACAAGTTTCTTGCATTGAAAGAAGGAGAGTAAAGTGAGAATCCCTTATATGAATGTGTGATCCCAAAGGATTTAGGAGAGGCATCATGGGAGTTTGGGGATGCCATGGGAGGACTCTAGGGAGAATGGGAAAGAGGGTGGTTGAGCTTTAGGGAAATCTAGTGAAGAGAAATCAGAGATTTGGGGGGTTTATATAGGAAATGATGGGGATTTCTTTATTATTTTGTTTTTAGACACTACATAATAAAATATTCAAAACCACAAACCATCCCATGGTTTTTGACAATTTATTTTGGATAAAAATAGTGGTATATATTATTATATAATGCTAAAGGATGGAGATATTGAAATATTTCACTTGATTTTTTGGAGGTGAGTCACACTTTCAAGAAATGATTTTAAAATCATAAAATATTTTACATGTATTGGAGGATTCACTAACGATTTATAAAATAAATCAATTAAACATGAAATTACATTATTTTAAAGGAAAAATATATATTTTTTAGAATATACCTTTTATAGTATTTTAGTACATCACTATTGGTTCATTATGATATAATAATACACATTATATATTTATAAGGAATTTAATTTTTACACAAAAATTCAAATTTCTCAAAAAAGAATGAAAAATTCACAGTTGGATAATTTTGACATCTTGATTTAAAATCTAATATTCAATATATATAAATAATTTTTTATGTATTTGAATTTTCACTTTTAAAATAAAAAATATCATTCATTAAAAATTGACAGGTTTTGACAAAAACAGTTTTGAAACATTAATAAAAATTACATTTGATTTCATAAAAAATATAAGATCATTTATATTCAATAAAATTAATTTGATAATAATATTTTATTAATATATCATTTAATTAAAAAATCCATTAATTCATCAAAATAAATTTCCTGATTTAATTTGAATATTAACCCAAAATATTATTTGTTCTTTAAAAATAATTTATAAAGAAACAATAATAGAATGAAATTATATTAATCATTATATAAAAAAGTAATGCACATAATCATAATAATAGGGTCTTGTTACATATCCCTTTATTACACTATCATATTCCCTAAGAGTAAGGTATGTGATGGTGGGGATTTCTTTGGATCATTCGGTGAACATGGTTTGGGCTATGATATCAATGAGCCTGAACTTCTACTATAAATGGTTTCACTCATGCTTAAGTTGTTGGATCTTGGCTTGGTATTGGTCTAGTTGAAAATCTCATAAATTCTATATCCCTCATAATCTCTGATAAATGGGCCTCATAGGGTATGATTCTACTGGTTGAGGCCATCATTTTTTTATATGTTTCAAAAGTATTGATAAAACCCTATATTTATACTAGTCATGTTATCATTGTTCAACGTCTATATTATCAATAGAAAATATACCTAATAGTCTTCTAAATATAGTTGGATATAATAAAACAAAAGTAGTGCATGTGTTTTCTATATCTATAAGACATTTAATTAAAAGATAGGTATTTTTTCATAAATGTTCGGGTTGTTACAACCATCCCCCATTAAAAAATTTCACCCTCAAAATTTATTTTTCCCGCACTAAAATAGATGGGGGTAACTCTACTTCATCACCTCCTCCAGTTCCCATGTTGCTTCTTCAAACTTGTGGTTTCTCCACAACACTTTTGGGAGGGGAACTGTCTTATTTTATAGATCTTTTTCTCTAGGATCTAATATCTTCACCGGCTTCTTTTCATAATAGAGGTCATTATATAATGGTACCACCTATGGATTGAGTACATGTGATGGGTCATGTATGTACTTACTTAAGACTGATACATGGAATAGATCATGTACTTGAGACAGGTTTGGTGGGAGTGCTAATTAACATTCCACTACTCTGATGTGATGAAGGATCTGTAAAGGGTCGATGTACCTTGGAATAATATGTCCCTTATTCCCAAATATCATAACTCACTTCCATGGAGATATGTGAAGGAATACACTGTCTCTAACATCAAACTCTATGTCTCATCTATGATTTTTAGCATAGCTCTTTTATTAATGCTGGGTAGCGTTGATGTGTTGTTGGATGGTCTTAACCTTTTCCACTATTTATTTGACCATTTCGGGACCTATAAGTTTATGTTCCCTAACTCCATCCCTGTATGTAGGTTTTCTTCACCTCTTCTTATAAATGGATTCATAAGGTTCTATTTAGATGCTTGACTAGAAATTTTTGTTGTAAGATAACTCCATCAAAGGAAGATGTTGGTCCCATCTGCCTTTAAATTCCATTGAGCAAGATCTCAACATATCCTTAACTGTTTGGATAGCCCACAAAGAATTGTCATCTGTTTGAGGGTGATAAGACATGCTGATGTTAAACTCAGTATTTAGAGCATATTGGAGACTCTTCCCAAACATATAGGGGTATATTATATCTCGATCAGATACAATTGGTAGTGGTACACCATATAGCCTCACGACTTCTCTAATGTATATCTGTTCTAGTAGATCTATTGAGAAATCCTCTCTAACCAAAATGAAGTGTGCAGTCTTTTTGAGATGATCCATAATAACCCAGATATAAATGTTTTCTTTGGATGTCTTCAGAATACTAGTGAAAATTTCCATGGTGATTTTTCCGCATTTCCATGTTGGTATAGGTATTGGTTTTATCATCCCTTTAGAATTTTTTCTCTCATCCTTCACTACTGACATACCAGACACTTTGATGTATATTAAACGATATCCTTATTTATTTTATCCCACCAATAGTGCTCTCTAATAACCCAATACATCGTTGTGTTTTTTGGGTTAATGGAGAAATTCAAACTATGTGCATCATCCAAATGTTCTTTTTTTACTCAATATTTGATGGAATTCATAGTCCCAATCCAAATCTCACAATTCCTTCTTTATTTACATTGTACTCTAAGGATTTATCTTTTATAATAGTTTCTACATTATTAATAATTCCCTCATTAACTTTTTGATAATCTTTTAACATTTCCAAAAGATATGGCTGAGCATCCATTTGAGAATGGATCGATGGTGTTCCCTTCTTTATGATTCCCATGACCATCTTAATCAAATCTTAGAAAACATGATCATTTTCAATTCTCATCAATTATAGAATTGATGGGTCCTTTATACTAGAGCATCTTCCACATTATTCTATTTCCCAAAGAGATAATAGATTAAGGATTCATAATCATTGATTATATCTAACTATCTTCATTGGAGCATATACAGATCTTTCTTTGTGAATATGTATTAGATAATTTTGTTATCCATATATATTTCACACTTCTCCCAAAAGAGATAATGCCTCCATACTTTCAATGAAATGATCATGGATTTCAATTCCAAATCATATGTTAGATAGTTTTTCTCATAAATTTTCAACCTTATTGAGTCATAGGAAATGACTTTGTCATTCTGCATCAACACATTTCCCAGGTCCTTCTTTGAAGCATCACTAAAGATTATGAAAATCTCCCCACATGTGGTTAGTGTGATCACAGGGGAAGTGACAAGACTCTTCCTCAAATCTATTGAGCTTTATTCACATTCGTAATACCAAGAAAACATGACTCCCTTACGATTTCTTTGGTAATAGTGTTTGATAATCGTGAGAAATTTCCCCTAAATCGGCAATAATATCTAGCTAACCCCATGAATCTTCTAATATCCATCATAGGTGTCGGCCTTAGAAATCCCTCAATTTCTTTTTTTAAGTATCCAAAAACATCCCATAGCTTGTGATGATATTCCCCATGAATGATACTTCCTTCATCTAGAACTCACACTTTTTGAACATTGTATAGAGATAATCCGTTCTCAATACCTCTAGAATAGTTCTCAGATGCTCCATATTCTCCTCCTTGGTTTGGGAGTATATTAGAATATCATCTGTAAAGACTACCAAAAATTTATCAAGGAAATATCTAAAGACTCTATTCATCATGTACATAAATATTGCAGTAGAATTAGTGAGTATTAAAAGCATTACAATAAATTCATAGTGCTTGTACCCTATTCGAACATAGTCTAGGGGATATCTTCCTTCTTTACCCTTACCTAGTAATATCCTGACCACAGATCCACCTTTGATAAGTATTGTGCTCCATGTAGTTGATCGAATAATTCATCAATTCATGGAAAATGATAATTTTTATTTATCCTTATTTTTTTGAGCTCATGATAATCAATGAAAAGGTGCATTGATCCATCCTTATTATTGATAAAGAGGACTATTTCACACCATGGTGAAGCACTTGGGCGTATAAAGCCTTTATCCAGATTATCTTATAGTTGTTTCTTTAGATCCTCAATCTCAATAAGATCAATTCTATATAGTGTCCTGGATATTGGAAACAGCCTAGTTATATTATCAATTTAGAATTCAACATCTCTTCTAGTCAGATAATTGGAAAATTCCTTAGGATACACATCTACCAATTCCCTCACAATAGGCATGCCTTTGAGGATTTTTTATTCCTCATACTCAAACATCTAAGAAAGATAAGTTTACTCATATAGAAGTAATATCCATGGTTGAGGTGATGGTGATAAATAAGACTCATCCTCATAATTTAACTTGTAATGAATTGTGGTTGATTCACCATATGGATAGTGACTTCCCTCTCACGGTAATTTATGTTGACTCTATATAGGGAAAGTCAATCCACACCAATAATTGCATCAAATTTTAATTGAGGGAGTATGATGAGGTTCACCAGGAATTTAAATCCAAAAATTGTTATAGGGTATGAATTATATACATAGGATTCAATAATTTACCCATTTTTTTGTTTTCACTGACATCTCTACTTTCATGCTTTCTGCTGGTGTTTGGATTGTTCTACTAAAATTTTGAGATATAAAATAATGTGTAGAACTAGAATCAAAAACTAAATTCTTTATTCTTGAATGAATAACCAAATTACTAATAACCAATTCGTTGTTGGGATTCACTTCGATGGTAGTGATGGAAAAAATCTTTCTATTGACACCGTGGAGGTTGTCGGTTACCTCCAATTACCATTGTCCTAGGGAACTGTTTCACAAAGTGCCCTAGTTCCTTGCAGTTGTAGTAATGAGAAATGTGCTGAGGGTCAACTGGAGTATTCCTTTCTTATATCACATTGAGGAGTTTTTCTTATTGGCAATTATTAGCTTGGTTCCCTTATCTTCCACACCTATAAAATTTCCTTGATAACCTTAGGAAATTTTTGGGGTAAATCTTGTCTTAGTTTTCACAATTGGGGTGTTGAAATTTATTAGATTTGTTGGATTTATCCATCGAACAACCAGATTTAAAGTCCAATTTTCACTTCTTATCCACATGATACCCTTTTATTTTCTAATATCCAACTCTACTTTGAGGGGAAATAGGAAAATTTCCTCATAGCTATGAAATTTATGGAATTCCAAGTCTTTTCGTAGACTAGGATTTATCCCACCAAAGAAACCGGCAACATTACATTCGAGGCTGACGACAAAACTAGAGGTACACCATGAAAGACTTGTGAAGTTTTCCTCGTATGATTTGAAGGATTCATCATCTTTTTTCTTGATGGAATGGAAGCCCCTTTCCATATTAATTTGGAGGATTTCGAGAAAATATTTATCGAAAAACATTTTTCTGAAATCCTTCCATTCCATCACCTTGATCTCTTCCTCGGGCTTTGTATTTTTTATCAATGTCCACCATTGATCAGCTTCACCCTCCATACGATAAGCATCTGAAATAACCTTATCTTGTTTGGAGCATTAAAGGATGGATAATTTCTTTTCAATTGATTTGATCCATTATTCAATGATATAGGGATTAGATGATCCATTTAAATTAGGATGCCTTTGCCTTAGAAAGTTATTGATTCTGACTTGTTCTTTCTTGGGGGTGGGGGGTTGGACATTCTTCCTAACCCATGATTATATTTAAATCTTGAGTTAACTGAGAGAGTATTATGACAAAGTTTGAAATTCTCACTCCCGTCAGATTGGACATCTCATTAGGGCAGTCATAAAATTGATCTATGCAATGGTTGTTAGACTGATTACTACTATTACCGACCATTAGCTAGAATAAAAATAAAATTATGGATGAGTATATTAAATAGTTTAACACATAAAGATAATCTAATAAAATTAAAGGGATATTTTATATGTTACATTTATCTCTTTAACATAAAAATTTCTAGGCTTCGATCTAATTTATCCATGATCTACTTCCTAAGATATATTCTTATGGGATTTTTTTTTTTGTTCCCTTAATAATAGTCTATACTGAGATTATTAATTTTCTAAATCATATCCCTCTGGAGTTCCAAACCAAGAGTTCCACACCCAGACTTTTGAAATAATTTTATTGTATTATTTTTTCAAGTTTTGAAATCTTCTATCAAGGCACGGGCTGAGCCCAATTGAAATATAATATTTTTTTCTGATAAATGAATTTTTTGGCCTTGACAGCATCCAGTTCATGGGTAGGGCATGGTCAAAGTCACGTGCCTTTACCTAGGTCACCAAACTGTCTACCCAATGTTCAATAATAATGAATAAAGTTAAATAAATAAAAAAATGATAATAATGTAAGTTAGAAAAAATTGTATAATGAATTATTTTAACACCATTTTATTATTATTATTATTATTATTGTTATTATTATTATTAGTAGTACTACTACTAATATTATTAGTCTTCTTATTATTAGTTAAATTTTAATTTTAATTTTTTTATTATTATTTTTGTGTGTGTGTATTAGGGTTTGGATCCCCCCCTGTAGCGCCTCACCCCCCATCCTTTCCCCTCATAAGTTACGTCATAACCCCTTCCCCTAACCTAGTAGTGCATGCCTCCCATCAACTTGGCCAGCATTCTTCCAGCAAAAAACATCTAGCGTGGCACCCAGTTTACAACATTGCTCCTTCCAAAAAACCCACGGCACGCTGATCCCCCCACACACGACCCACATCTGGAGTCCTGATCATTCCCACCATGTAAACCAGTCAGCCGATCCTCCAGAAACTGTATGGAAAACCTCGATCTAAATTACCTCTGTCCTACTAGGTCCATAAACCCCTCGCACACCCTCATATCTATTTCTCCCCTCATGTGACCCCCCCCCCCTCAGTTTGTGGATCCCCTTTCGCAACCCCCAGCCGGAAACGTAACCTCTGACATGACCCCTTACCAGGGAAATCTACTCTATTATCCCCTTTTTCCTCCTTTTTATGGTTTTTTTTATATTTTAATTTGGTTTTTTAGGTTTCAAGTGGGTAGGATGTTAGATTTTTGGATAATTATTGGTAACGTTCGTTCGGTTGTTTGATTTAGGGTTTTATTTGATCTTTATGGGGTGCATATGCGGTGCGATTGGAGTTCCACACCAATTTTTGGGAAATTTGGAATCAAAGGTTGGTGATTTTTTGCATAACCATTATTTGGATAAATATTTTTATTGCTTACTTTTTTTAATGTGTTCTTGATTTGGTTTATTTTGTGAAAAATTGGTTTCAAATGAGTGATTTATGTGTTTGATTTTTAAGTTGCATATTTATATAAATAAGGTGTGATTTGGTTTAAAACCCTTTATACATATATTTTTAGTGTTTTATAATATATGAAATTTATTTATTAAATTTAGTAAGGGAAACTTATTGAATTTTTGTATGGTGTTGGTGTGTCCTTAGTATAAAATAGGTTTTTGAGTGGGTTTTTTGGGAAAATCCATGTGTCACTTTTTGAATAAAAATTTATAAACATTTATTTATGGATTATTAAATTATATCAAGGTAAAAAAAATTGAATATATTTTATATGAAATAAGTTTTATATTGGAATTTACAAAGACAAATTGGTGTAATCTTGAGGTAATGACTTTGTATTCTTTTGAAATGTTTTAATAACTATGTCAATGATTTATTAAATTGAGTTTTTGTTATGAATCATGGGTGGAAAGAGTTTTTCTATGTGTTTGGTTTTAAATTTTTGTTTTTATATGAAATTGGGTGTATTTTTTTGTAAAATTTTTTTTTCTAATTTGAAGTGTTTTATAAATTGTTTTATTGGATTTATTAAATTATAAGTGTAGTGTGTGGTCCCTGCTTTATGGTTTCAAGTTGTTGGGTATAAGGTGACTCGTATTCATGTTCATATATAAGTATATATATATATATATGGTTTCCCACATTAAATGTATAGTCATCAATGGAAGTGAATATAAATGTATGGGGTTAGGGGTGACCATGTATGTATATGAAAATGCATACGTAGGTGAGTGGTGACTAGTATATGCATATGAGCATATATGTAAGGATCACCTTTCACATGTCCATGGCCTTGAGGGTGTGTGCATATGGGATAAGTGTCCTTATATGTATGTGAAATTGAATATATTTAGTGGTGGAAAAGCAAATCTCAGTCAGAAAGTTCCAAGAGTCAGATGTTCGGTTTGGTTTCACCCTGAGGTAGGTTCTCTATGCCTTGATATTTTAGTAGAATTTCCATTTTTTTCTTGGTGTTCTTTTAATATTATGTCCCTTTATTTTATATGAAATTAATATGAAATGTATATATATATATATATATGGTTTTGGATCTTGAAAAGTATCTTTCCAGATGTTTTGAACGTGAAACAGGTATTTCAAAAGACATGTGGCATTTTGGTTGATTTTATTATAAAATTGTAATGACATGTTTGATTTTCCAAATAAATTTCAATGTGATTTAAAAAATGGTTTTTGGCATGAACATTATATTAAAGGGTGATTTGACCTCCTTAAAGGGATTGATTCATTTTAAGAGTGGGTTTAAGCTTGTTTTAAATAAGTTTTGCCTTGGTTGTTTAGTTAAACTTTAGAACGATTTTCGAAACATGAATGTGTTAGGTGATTATGTTTTCTAAAAAATGTACTCCTTGTGAATAACTAATCCTAGTTGGTACTTTAATAATGGTTTTTTAAAAAACATCTTAAATATACCCCCCTTATTTTAGAAAATAATGTGTATGTTGAATGTGGGGATTGTGATATGTGCTGAGTAAAGGGGGTTTTATATTTTGTGTGAATAAAAATGGGGGGATGTGCTCAAGGAGGGAGATCAGTGTTGAGAGGGTGAGTAGGATTTTTAATAAAGTGAATTATATGTCCATGTATGTTTTCTTGATAAAACGCACCACCACTTGAAATGGAGCACATTGGAAAACTTGGGTATCTAAGTGAGAAGACAATTAGATGATACTGAAGTGGTTCATCCCAGTTTCTTCTAGTAGGATTGACGCTACAACATGAACTCAATAAAACAATGATTGGAGACTATAAGGTTATGGGTGTTTTCCCTACTATTGGATCATTCACAAAATCATAGATCATTGTGGTTTATATATAATGCTTACACTGAGGTATGAGGATCCTAGGTCCCCAACTAACACTAGATGCTTAGGGATTTCCCATGGTGCTTGTGATATTATTTTCAATTAATTGGTTTCACGCTTATTCCCTATTTTTTTTAAACCATATTTTTATTATAAATTGGTCTCCTTCCGTTTTTAAATGTTAATGTATACTTGGAACCTATTTTTAAAATTAATTGGATGAGAAATTATTTTCAATAAAATGCAATCTTGTCACTTGATTTTGAAAATAATGAAAAAAATTTATTTTAGTATGTCTTATTTTCAAACTATCACGTTTTGGGTTTCTTTTTAAAGGTAAGGTTACAGGGCACTGTTGTACTCTGGAATTCCTACTGATTATCTCAGTTCTCACCCCTACATTTTTTTCATTTTCAGGTTTCTCTAGTCATGGTTTTCTCTTTGAGCGAGTGTGATTTTTTATAATATGTGGTGACCCATGAGGTCACTTTATTTTTGTTTCCTTGATTAGTTTACTTCTTTTTTCCATCAATATGTTCAATTTACATTTTTTTATCTATCTTTTCTAAGATAAACTATTACAAACTACTTTATTTTGATGCATGGAACTAGTTTCTAGCCCATGGGGATGCTGCTCGGGCCTTTTCACATACCAACATGGGTGACCAGTTCGAGGTTGAACCAACATGGTTTGTGAAAAAATGGTATCAAAGGAAGGTTTTCAATTTTGGTTCTTTTTTATTGGGAAATAGTTAGGATAGATCAGAGCTAGTAATTTCATAGATCGATGTTATGGTTACAAGTAAGGTGCATGGCCAACACACCTCGTTGTCGAACTTATGTTACGAGGTAAAGTTGAATTAATGTGAGCCTTTTGGTCCTTGCAGTTAATTGATGTTTAGGAAAATATAATAGAGTTAGTTTAATGGTCTCCAGGATCTCACAAGGCCTGGAAAGCCATGTGGAGCTAGAGACATTATCCTAGATAACTCTTCATAATGGTGGTGTGAATGGTGTATGGCTGCCAACCACATGTCTGAGTCACCCATCGACACTAGTTTCTATAAGAATTGTCTTTTGACATATTCGGTTCTGAAAATACTAGTGAAAATTTTCATGGTGATTTTTCCCCATTTCCAAGTTGGTATAGGTATTGGTTTCATTGTCCCTTTAGATTTTTTTCTCTCAGCCTTCACTTACAGACATACCAGACACTTTGATGTATATTTAACAATCTCCTTCTTCATGTTATTCCACCAATAGTGCTCTCCATGATCCCAATACATTGTTGTATTTCCTAGGTGAATAGAGAAATTCATACTATGTGCATCATCCAAAAGTTATTTTTTTACACAATAATTAATGGAATGCATAGTCTCAATCAAAATATCACAATCCCTTCGTTATTAACATTGTACTTCAAGTATTTCTCTTTTTTGATAGTTTCCACTTTCTTCTGAATTCCCTCATTAACTATTTGTGAATCCTTTAACATTAATTTCCAAAAGATATGGTTGAGCATCCATTTGAGAAAATATTAATGATGTCCCATTATTTTTGATTCTCATGATCATATTCATCAAATCTAAGAAAACTTGATCATTTTCAATTATCATCAATTATAGAATTGAGGGTTCATTTATACTTAGAGCATCTTCCACCATGTTATCTTTCCAAAAGAGGTAACAGATTGAGGAGTAATAATCCTTGATTATATATAACTATCTTCATTGGTGCATATTACAATCTTTTTATATGAATATATATTAGATAATTTTTTTATCTGTATATATCTCACACTTCTTCCCAAAGAGATAATACCTCCAGATTTTTCAATGAAATGATCATAGCATTCAATTCCAAATCATATGTTGCATAGTTTTTCTCAATAATTTTCAACTTTATTGAGTCATAAGAAATTAATTTTCCATTCTAAATCAACACACAACCCAGGACCTTCATCGAAGCATCGCTAAAGATTACAAAAATCTCCCCACATATGTTTAGTGTGAGCATAGTAGAAGTGACAAACCTTTTCATCAAATCCATTAAGCTTTATTCACATTCATCATACAAATAAAACATGACTTCCTTCAGAGTTATCATTGTAATAGGTTTTGATAATCATGAGAAATTTCTCACAAATCGGCAATAATATCTAGCTAACCCTAGGAAGATACTGATATCCATCATAGGTGTCGGCCTCAGAAATCCCTCAATTTCTTTTGTTTTTTAAGGATCCAAAAATATCTCATTGCTTGTGATGATATTCCCCATGAATGATACTTCCTTCATCTGGAACTCATACTTGTTGAACATTGTATAGAGATAATCCTTTCTCAATGCCTCTAGCATAGTGCTTAGATAGTCCTTATTCTCCTCCTTGGTTTTGGATTATATTAGAATATCATCTATAAAGACTACCACAAATTTATCAAGGTAATCTCTAAAGACTCCATTCATCAAGTCCATGAATATTGTAGTAGAATTAGTGAGTCTGAAAAGCATCACAATAAATTCATAGTTCCCATACCTTGTTCGAAAATAGTCTAGGGGATATCTTTCTTCTTCACCATTACCTGGTAATATCCTAACCACATATCCACCTTTTCGACGTATTGTGCTCCATGTAGTTGATCGAATAAGTCATCAATTCATTGAAAATGATAATTTTTATTTATTCTTATTTTTTGAGCTCATGATAATCAATTAAAATGTGTATTGACCCATCCTTATTCATGATAAAGAGGACTAGTGCACACCATGTTAAATCACTTGGGCATATAAACCATTTATCCAGATTCTCTAATAGTTGTTTCTTTATCTCCTCAAGCTCAACAAGATCCATTCTATATGGAGTTCTGGATATTGGAAACAGACTATTTATATTATCAATTGATAATTCATCATCCCTTCTAGTAGGATAACCGGGAAATTCCTTAGGAAACACATCTACAAATTCTCTCACAATAAGCATGCCTTTGAGGATTGTTTATTCCTCATACTCAATAATCTGAGTAAGATAAGTTCACTCATATGGAAGTAATATCTATGGT
Organism: Viscum album; assembly: GCA_963277665.1. Classification (NCBI taxonomy): domain Eukaryota; kingdom Viridiplantae; phylum Streptophyta; class Magnoliopsida; order Santalales; family Viscaceae; genus Viscum; species Viscum album. The sequence goes on from OY728141.1 coordinate 349,239,122, forward strand.
TGAGATGATGGTGCTAAAGAAGACTCATCCTCATCCTTTAACATGTAATGAATTGTGGTTGATTAACGATATGGATAGTGACTTCCCTCTCATGGGAATTTTTGTTGACTCTATAGAGGGAAATCCAATCCACACCAAGAATTGCATTAAATTCTACTAGAGGGAGTATGAGGAGGTTCACCAGGAATTTCCATCCAAAAATTGTGATAGGGTAGGAGTTATATACATAGGATTCAATAATTTCCCCATTTTTTGGTTTTCACCGACATCTCTACTTTCATGATTTTTAGTGGTGTTTGGATTGTTCTACTAAAATTTTGAGATATAAAAGAATGTGTAGAACTAGAATCAAAAACTAAATTATCTATTCTTGAATGAATAACCAACATACCTATCACCACTTTATTATTGGGATTCACTTTGATGGTAGTAATTGAAAAAATATTTTTATTTCCACCATGAGGTTGTCGGTTACCTCCAATTACCCTTGGCTTAGGGCACTGGTTCACAAAGTTCCCTAGTTCCTTGTAGTTGTAGAAATGAACAATGTGATGAGGGTCAACTGGAGCATTCCTTTACTCTATCACATTGAGGAGTTTCTATTATTGTAAATTATTAGCTTGTTCCCTTCTCTTCCACACCTATATAATTTACATGATAACCTTAGGCAATTTTTGGGGTAATTATTTTCATAGTTTTCACAATCAGGGTGCTTAAATTTAATAGAACCATTGTATTTATCCATCGAACTGCCAGATTTAAAGTCCATTTTTCACTTCTTATCCCCATGATACCCTTGTTATTTTTTGATATCCATCTTGAATTTGAGGGCACATCGGACAATTATCTCATAGCTAAGAAATTTATGGACTTCCAATTCTTTTCATAGACTAGGATTTATCCCACCAAAGAAACTATCAACATTACATTCAAGGGTAATGACAAAACTAAAGGTATACCATGCAAGACTTTTGAATTTTTCCTCATATGCTCTGAAGGATACATCATCTTTTTTCTTGATGGTAAGGAAGTCCCTTTCCCTCTTAATTCATAGGATGTAGAGAAAATATTTATCAAAAAACATTTTTCCAAAATCCTTCCATTCCATCACCTTGATCTCTTCCTCAAGCTTCATATTTTTTATCAATGTCCACTATTGATCAGTTTAACGCTCCATACGATAAGCATCTAGAAGTAACTTATCTTGTTTAGAGCATTTAATGATAAAGAATATCTTCTCAATGGAGTTAATCCATTAGTCAACGATATAGGTATCAGATGATCCATTGAAAGTAGGATGCCTTTGTCTTAGGAAGATATTGATTGTGACTTTTTCTTTCTTGGGGGTGGGGGGTTTTACATTCTTCCTAACCCGTGATTATATTAAAAACTTGATTTAACTGAGAGAGTATTATGACAAAGTTTCTAATTTCCAATCCCATCAGATTGGACATCTCATTAGGGCGGTCATAAAATTTATTTGTGCATTCATTTTAAGATTGATTAATCCTATTAATGACTATTCTCTAGAATAAAAATAAAATTATTGATTAGTATATTAAATAGTTAAACACATAAAGATAATCTAATTAAATTAAAGGGATATCTTATAAGTTACATTTATCTCCTTAATAAAAAAATTCTAGGATTTGATCTATGTTATCCATGATCTACTTCCTAAGATATATTTTTATGGTATTTTTTTGTTTCCCTTAATAATGGTCCATATTGAGCTTTTTAATTTACTGAATCATATCCCTCATAAGTGCAAAACCAAGAGTGTCACACCTAGACTTTTGAAATAATTTTTTTGTATTATTTTTTATGGCATTGAAATCTTTTATCAAGGCACAGGCTAAGCCCGATTGAAATATTTTATTTTTTGATCATAAATGATTTTTTTGGCCTTGACAGCATCAAGTGCATGGGTAGGGCACGGTCGAAGTTGCGTGCCTTTACCTAGGTCACCGCAAAGTCTACCCGATGTTCAATAATAATGAATATAGTTAAATAAATAACAAAATTATAATAATGTAAGATAGAAAAATCAATGTTTAATGAATTATTTTAACACCATTTTATTATTATTATTATTACTAATATTATTAGTCTTGTTTTTATTATTTAAATTTTAATTTAATTTTTTATTATTATTATTTTTGTGTTCGGGTATTAGGTTTTGGAACCCCCATTGTAGCGCCTCACCCCCATCCTTTCCCCACCTACATTACGCCATAACCCCACTCCCTTGACCTAGCATTGCATGCCTCCCATCAACTTGGCCAGTATCATTCTAGAAAAAAACATCTAGAGTGACACTCGGTTTCTAGCACTGCTCCTTCCGGAAAACCCACAGCACACTAATTCACCCACACATGACCCACATATGGAGTCCTGATCATTCCCACCATGTAAACCAGTCAGCCAACCCTTTAGCATCTGTATTGAAATCCTCAATCTGAATTCCCTCCGACTTACTAGGGGCATTCACCCCTCGCACACCCCTCATATCTATTTTCCCCCCTCATGTGACCCCCCCCCCTCATTTTGTGGCTCCCCTTTCATAATCCACAGCTGAAAAAGTAACCTCTGGCATGACCCCTTACTAGGGAAATCTACTCTAGTAATCCCTTTTTCCTTCTTTTTATGGTTTTGTTTCATTTTAATTTGGTTTTTTAGGTTTTGAGTGGGTACGATGTTAGATTTTTGGATAATTATTGGTAACGTTCAATCGGTTGTTTGATTTAGGGTTCTATTTGATCTTCATGTGGTGATTTTACGGTTGGATTGGAGTTCCACGCCAATTTGTGGGAAATTTGGAATCAAAGGATTGTGATTCTAGTCATAACATTTATTTGGATAAATATTTTTCTTTCTTACTTTTTTTAATGTGTTCTTGATTTGGTTTTGTTGTGAAAAATTGGTTTTCAAATGAGTGATATATGTGTTTGATTTTTAAGTTTCATATTTATATAAATGAGGTGTGATTTGGTCTAAAACCCTTTCTGCATATATTTTTAGTGTTTTATAACATATGAAATTGATTTATTAAATTTCATTAGGGTAGCCTATTGCATTTTTGTATGGAAATGGTGTGTCCTTAGTATAAAATAGGTTTTTGAGTGGGTTTTTGGCTAAATCCAAGTGTCACTTTTTGAATAAAAAATTATAAACATTTATTTACGGATTATAAAATCATATCAAGGTAAAAAAATTGCAGATATTTGACATGAAATAAGTTTTATATTAGAATTTACAAGGAAAAATTGGTGTAATCTTGATGCAATCCCTTTGACTTCTTTTGAAATTTTTTAATAATTGTGACAATGATTTATTAAATTGAGTTTTTGTTTTGAATCATAGGTGTAAAGAGTTTTTCTATCTATTTGGTTTTAAATTTGTGTTTTTATATGAAATTGGGTGTTTTTATTGTAAATTATTTTGTGCTAATTTGAAGTGTTATAAATTGTTTTATTGGATTTATTAAATTATAAGTGTAGTGTGTGGTCCCTGATTTATGGTTTTGAGTTGTTGGGTCTAAGGTGACTCATATTCATGTTCATATATAAGTATATATATATATGTGGTTTCCCACATTACATGTATACTCATCAATGGAACTGAATATAAATGTATGGGGCTAGGTGTAACCATGTATATATATGAAAATGCATACGTAGGTGAGTGGTGACTAGTATATGCATATGAGAATATATATAAGGATCCCCTTGCACATGTTCATGGCCTTGAGGGTGTGTTCATATGGTATATGTTTCCTTATATGTCTTTAAAAGTGGATATATTTAATGGTTGAGAAGCAAATCATAGTTAGAAAGTTCCAAGAGTCGGATGTTCGGTTTGGTTTCATACTGAGGTAGGTTCTCTATGACTTGATCATTAATTAGAATTTCCATTTTTTTCTTGGTGTTCTTTTATAATTATGTCCCTTTATTTTATATGAAATTTATATATATATATATATATATATATATATATATATGGTTGTGGATAATTAAAAGTAGGTTGCTAGATGTTTTGAATGTGAAACGGGTATTTCAAAATACATGTGGTATTTCGGTTGATTTTATTATAAAATTATAATGACATGTTTTATTTTCCAAATAAATTCCAAAGTGATTTCCAAAATGGTTTTTGGCATGAAAATTATATTAAAGGGTGATTTGACCTCCTTAAAAGTATTTCTTCATTGTAAGAGTGGTTTTAAGCTTGTTTTAAATAAGTTGTACCATTGTTGTTTAGTTAATCTTTAGAATGATTTTTGAAACTTGAATGTGTTAGGTGATTATGTTTTCTAAAAAAAGTACTCCATGTGAATAATTTAGCGTAGTTGGAACTTTAATAAAAGTTTTTGAAAAACACCTCTTGAGGATGCCCCCTTGTTTTCAAAAATAATGTGTATGTTGAATGTGTGGATTGTGATATGTACCAAGAAAAAAGGATTTTATATTGTGTGTGACATAAAATGGGGGGTTGTGCTGAAGGAGGGAGATCAATGGTGAGTGGGTGAGTGGGTTTTTGAATAAATGGAATTATATGTCCATGTATGTTTTCTTGATAAAACTCACCACCACTTGGAATGGAGCACATAGGAAAACATGGGTATCTAGGTGGGCAGACGATTAGATGTTACTGAAGGGGTTCATCACTGTTTCTTCTAGTAGGATTGATGCTACAACACGAACTCAACAAAATGATTATTGGAGACTACAATGTTATGGGTGTGTTCCCTACTATTGGATAATTCACAAAAGAATAGATCAGTGTGGTTCATATACCATGATTACACTAAGGTATGAGGATCCTAGGACCCCAACTAACACTATATGATTAGGGATTTCCCATGGTGCTTGTGATATTATTTTCAGTTCATTTGTTTCACACATATTACCTCTTTTTTGAAAAACATATTTTTAATATATATTGGTCTCCTTCCATTTTAAAATGTTAATGCATACATGGAACCTATTTTGAAAATTAAGTGGAAGAGAAATTCTTTTCATTAAAATGCAGTCTTGTTACTTGAATTTGAAAAGAATGAAAAATGTTATTTTAGTATGTCTTATTTTCAAACTATCACATTTTGGGTTTGTTTTTAAAGTTAAGGTTATAGGGCATTGTTGTACTCTGTAATTACTACTGAGTATCCCAGTTTTCACCACTACATTTTTTTTTACTGTTTCAAGTTTTTCTGTTCATGGTTCTCCCTTTGAGCGAGTGTGATTTCTTATATTCTGTGGTGACCCATGAGGTCACTTGAGGTTTGTTTCCTTGAGTATTTTAGTTATTTTTATTCCATCTCTCTTTTCAATTTACATTTTTTATCTAACTTTTCTGGGATAAACTGTTATAAACTACTTTATTTTGATGCCTGGCACTAGTTGCTAGCCCATGGGGATGCTGCTCGGGCCTTTTCGCGGACCAACATGGGTGAACAGTTCGAGGTTGAACCAAATTGGTTCGTGACAAAAAGGTATCAGAGGAAGGTTTTATCTTTTGGTTATTATTTCTTGGTAAATATTGAGGGCATTTTAGATCTAAGATTGTTGGAGCTCGGTGTTATGGTTACGATTAAGGTGCAAGGACAACACAACTCGTAGTGGGACTTAAGTTACCACAGAAATTCAGATTCATGTGATCCTTTTGGTCCTTGCAGTTAATTAATGTTTGGGAAAAAAAAGAGAGTTATTTCAATGGTCTCCGGGAGCTCATAAGGCCTGGAAAGCTATGTGGAGATAGGGACATTGTCCTAGAACACTCTTCATAATAGTGTTGTGAATAGTGTATGGCCGCCAACCATATTTCTGAGTCACCCATCGACACTAGTTTCTACATGAATCGTCTTTTGACATATTTGGATCTAAAAATTGTTTTTGAAAAACCTTTTTTGAAAAGTGTTGGAATTGAATTTTAAATCATAAATAGATTGATTTTCAATGGCTGGAAAATGGGTTTTCTAGTCTTTTTTGAGTAATGTTTCCATTTTTTGTTTCATAAGTAAGTTGTTTTGAGATGTTGGTTAGTTATATTTTTCAAGGAGAGTCTTGGGGAGCTTAGTGGTGGTTCCCTTTATGTGTTAAAATGATAGTTCACCGAGTTTTTGGCCAATGGACCTATTTTATTGGTTTCACAGGTCTCCTCATCTGCTAGTGTACATCCCCATAAAGTGTTAATGCATATCGAAGTGAAGATATTGGTGTTTCTCTGTAGTTGAATCCTCTAGTTGTTCAGTGTCAAAACCTTCTTCTTCTTCAATATTGGAATATGAATCCACCTCTCTTTTTGCGCTCTAGTGGATCCTCTTGTAGTGGGAGAGAAGATGCGAGGGGAGTTGGAATGAGCTTTGGTCTCTTGTGTTTCATGGGTTATCTACTATGAAGTTCAACATCAATAAGTCTATAAGTCCTCTATGGAAGAAATGAAATAAATTCTAGTGGTTAAATTAGTATATGTCTATAGTTTTTGGTGTGGCCTACTATTTTAAAGGTGACCTTTAGGCTTTTTTTTGTTTTTTCTATGTAAGAGATCTCATTAAGTCGCCCGTGTGGTGGATCTAGTTATAATAGGTGGTTATGTCTGCCTATAGAAATTGTATGTTTTTAGGGAATCAGGTTAAGGTCTCTCTATTGGAAATATCGTTTTTAGTTTCAAGGTTCATGTTTGGTGACACTTTTCCATGTCACATTATTTCTCAATAGTAGAGGTGAAGCTTGGTCACCCTTATGAGATCCTCAGCTATGATAAAAGTCTGTTTTCTTCAAGAAGTACTGAACTTATTTGTTTTAAAGGAAGGTGTCATCTGCGTGTCCTTCCTCTCATGTTTTATTATTTTATGTAAAGAGGGGCAACGTCAGTGCATCTTTTAAGTATTTATTTTGATGATGTGATAAGTGGCCAAAATGAATGTTGAAGAGTTTTGTGTCTGATGGTGTTGTTTCGGTTGTGGTATGGTTGTTTGTGGAACCAAAAGGAGAAGCTTTGTTCAAGTGATTTCTAAAGCCTAACTACAATGAAATAGATGCTTCAACCATTAGATCTCCAACCAAAATTCTTTAACTGTAGCTGGAGAATTTTCAGGAGAAACCCAACGGTGTGAAAGGTTTGGATCTAATGTCTGTTCTCAGTGTGTGAAATTGAGATATTTTAAGCCTCTAGTGTAGTTATTTTTTTAATTTTTCCTGTTTTGTGGAAGGAGGTGGGAGGACCTTATTTCCACATTATGAACCATTTGGTTGTAATCATTTCCCATTAGTTATAAGGAGGTATAATCATTTTGTTTCCTTAGAATCTTAGTGGTTGTGTTCCTCTAAATGTGAGTCTTTTTTTAATGGCGCCAGTGAGGCTCGTGTTTAGAAACCTAGAGTATTTGGATTTGTGTTCCTTAAGGGGGAATAAACCATTAGGATATTTTTGTGCTAGTCTTATTGGTCCATTGGATTTTCCCCTTCCCATCCCTCCCCTCGTGGTGGGGGTTCTTGGTCCATACAGAGAAGTACTCGAGTTGAATAATCTAGAAAGTCTTTATGGTGGGGAGTCCAATCATGGGTCTTGGTAAAAGTTTCACTAAAATGAAATGGTGTTGGCCTATTTCTTTCATGGGGAGATAGTTCGGTCCTCCCTATGTTTGTTCCCTAGTTCTACCTTTGGTGTAGGCTATTTATTATGGTGAGGAGTCTGTCTGGGCCTCCATGTGTCAGTGATTAGGATTTGTTGTTTGTTTCAGGTAGACTGTTTAAGTTTCTAAAGAGTGTTTAAGATGTTTTGTCTTGGGACATAGAATGGTTCATTTTTATTTTTTATTTACTTTGATCATTAACGGGGGTGACTTTTCTTTTGGATGTCGGAATCACTTTGTAGTCATTACTTAGTGGGCATCAATTAGTAGGAATCACTTGATAGACATCCCATGGAAGGAATCACTTTGAGGGGAGTCCATTTTGGGTCTCCCAAGTTTTTTTGTAAGTGTTTTTTCCTTGTTGATACTTGTCATACTTCTCTCTCATTTTTTGTTTTTCGGAAACCTCTTTCAGAAAAGATAGTGTATCATTTTTTTCCTCTAAAAAATCTTCGGATGGCTTTCCAAGGGTGGAAGGCATTATGGTGGGGAGAATTTTCACACCCGTACTTTTGAAATAATTTTACTCTATAATTTTATCTGTCTTGGAAATATTCTATCAAGGCATGGGCCAAGCCAAAATGAAATGTTGGCATTTTTTCTGATAAATGAATTTTTTAGCCTTGAGAGCATCCAGTGCACATGAAAGGCATAGTCGAAGCTGTGCAGCTACGCCTGGGACACTACACAACCTTCTTATTGTTCAAAACAAACAAATAAAGTGAAATAAATAAAAAAATGATGATAATGTAAGATAGAAAAAAATGAAGTTTAATGAATTATTTTAATACCATTTTAATTATTATTATTATTATTAGTGTTTTTATTATTATTAAGATTTTAATTTTAATTTTTACAATTATTTGTGTGTGTGTGTGTATTGGGGTTTGGAAATCCCCTTGTAGCGCCTCATCCCCCATCATTTCCCCCACCTAAATCACATTGTAACCCCCTCCCTTGACCTACCTACACATGTCGCCCCTCCCATCGGCCAGCATCCATCCAGCAAGAAACCTCTATCACAGCTTCCGATTTCCAGTGCCCCTCCTTTTGGAACACTCGTGGGGCACCAATTCCCCCTCGCGTAACCCACATCAAACGTCATACTCCTTACCGGCACACAACCCAATTGTCTGACCCACCTTCTTCCATTTGGAGAACATTGGGTCATCTTTCCTCCAACCTGTTGGTGCAATGCACCCCTCGTGCCGCTTTTCTCCCCTCATGCGACCCCCCTCAGTCTACGGCTCGCCTTCTAGAACCCACATCCGGCGAAGTCACCTCTCGTGTGACCACTTACCCACACAATCTACTCACTTATCTCCCTTTTCCCCCTTGTTAGGGTTTTTTTCATTTATATTTGGGGTTTTAGGTTTTGAGTGGGTAGGACATTAGGTTTTCGGGTTAATTATTGATAATGTTAGTTCAGTTGTTTTATTTAGGATTCAATGTCAAATTTTTGTGGTTTTTTTTGTGGTGAGATTAGAGTTTGGAACCAATTTGTGGGAAATTCGTCATCAATGGTTTTTGATTCTATGCATAACCTTTTTTTGGAAAAATAATTTTCTTGCTAAATTTATATAATGTGCTTTTGATTTAATTTTAATTTTTTGAAATTTGTTTAAAAGTGAGTTATATATGTTCTTGATTTTTAAGTTTTATATTTATATAAATTGGGTGTGGTTTGGTGTAAAACCTTTTTTGTGTCTATTTTTAGTGTTTTTAATATATTAAATTAATTTATTAAATTTTTTAAGGGTTGTGTATTGTGTTCTATTATGGAGTTAGTGTGCGCTTAGTATAAAACATGATTTTGATTAAGTTTTGTGGGTAAATCCAAGTTCCACTTTCTAAAAATTATTTTATAAACTTATATTTATGGTTTATTAAATTATATCAAGGTGTGAAATTTGTTTGAAAGATTTTTTTTATGAAATTAGTTTTAAATTGGACTTTACATGTAAAAAATTGGTGTAATCTTGATGAAATCCATTTGTGTTCTTTTGAAATGATTTAATAGTTATGTCAATGATTTATTAAATCGATTTTCTATTATGAATCATGGTTGGAAAGATTATTTCTATGCATTTGGTTTTAAAGTTGCTTTTTTACATGAAATCAAGTGTGTTTTTAGTGTAAATTTTTTTTTTCTAATTTGAAGTGTTTTATAAATTGTTTAATTGGATTTATTAAATTATATGTGTGGTGTGTAGTCCCATCTTTATTGTTTCGAGTCATCGGGTCTAAAGAAACTCGCCTTTGTGTGCATAGGTAAGTATATATATATATGTATATATATATTGGTTTTCCCATTGCATGTATAGTCATCCATGGCAGTGAATATACATGTATAGGGCTAGGTGTGACCATGTATATATATGAAAATGCATACGTAGGTGAGTGGCAGCTAGTTTATGCATATAAGCATATATGTTGGGATCCCCATGCACACGTTCGTGGCCATGTAAGTGTGTGCATAGTGGTTAGGTGTCTTTATATAGATGTGAAAGTGAATATACTTAGTGGGGGATCATAAACACTTTGTTAGAAATCTCTAAGACCCAGATGTTTGGTTTGGTTCCACCCTGAGGTAGGTTCTCTATGCCTTGATCTTTCATTTGAATTTCAATTTTTACTTGGTGTTCTTTTAAAATTATGTCCCTTTCTTTTATAATAAAGGCATATTCAATGTATATAAATCTATATATATATATATATATATGGTTTTGGATCTTGAAAATTAACTTCAAAGATGTTTTTTACGTGAAACAGGTATTTACAAAGACTTGTGGCCTTTTAGACAATTTTATTTAAAAAGTGTAATGACATGTTTGATTTTTGAAATAAATTCCAAAGTGATTTCCAGAATGGGATTTGGTGTGAACATAATATTAAAGGGAGTTTTGACCTCCTTAAAAGGGTTGCTTTATTTTAAGAATGGTTTTAATCATGTTTTAAATAAGTGGTAACTTGGTTGTTTAGTTAAAATTTCAAACAGGTTTGGAAACATGAATGTGTATGGTGATTATTATTTTTTAAAATGAAAAATACTCATTTTGAATAATTAATACCATTTGTAACTTTAGTACATGTTTGTAAAAATAAATGAAACCCTCTTGTACCATGCCCCCCCCTTTTAGAAAATGATGTGTATGTTGAATGTGTGGATTGTGATATGTGCTTAGTAAAGAGGTTTTTGTATTTTGTGTGGCGGAAAAAGGGAGATGTGCTCAAGGAGGGATATCGGTGGTGAGAGGGTGAGTGTGTTTTTTAATAAATATAATGATATGTTAAGGTATTTTTTCTTTATAAAACTCACCACCACTTGATATAGAGAATATTAAGAAACCTGGGTGTCTAGGTGGGTGGTCTAGGACTAGTACGCTAGGAGATACAAATGTGGTTCATCCTGATTTCATCTAACTGGATTGACTCTAAAACACTAACTAAAAAATGATTATTGGAGAATACTAGTTTATGAGTGTTTTCCCTACTAGTGGCTCGTGCATTAGAACATAGATCAATGTAGTTCATATTCCACATTTACCTTGAGGTACGAGGATCCTAGGTCCCCAACTAACACTTGCTGCTTATGGATTTTCCATGGTGCTTGTGGTATGATTTTAAATTAAATTGTTTCATTCTTGTTCCCTATTTTGAGAAATAATGTTTTTAATCTAAATTGATCTCCTTCAATTTTCAAAATGTTAATGCATGCATAGAACGTATTTTTAAAACGAAGTGGAAGATAATTTCTTTTCCTGAAAATGCAATCATGTTACTTGAATTTGAAAAAAAAAATATTTTAGTATGTATTATTTTCAAATTAGCACTTTTTGGGTATCTTTCTAAAGGTAAGGGCATGGGGTATTGTTGTACATTGAAATTACTACTAAGCATCTGGGTGATCACTCCTACTTTGTTTCTTTTCAGATTTATGTTTCTATAGTCATAGTTTGATTTGGGACAGAGTGTGGTTTTTATATTATGTGGTGAACCATTAGGTAACTTGAGGTGTGTTTCATTGCTTTTTTTTCTACTATTAGTCTATTCATTTTACTGTTGTTTGTTTATCTATATTTTCTCGGATAAAATATTCCCCCGCAACTTTATTTTGATGCCCAGCACTAGTTTCCAGCCTGTGGAAATTAGTAACGCCCCTCGGGCCTTGTCGCCGACTGGTTCAGGTGACCTATTAGGGGCTGAACTGGCATGGTTCGTGACAAAGAAGGAATTAATGCATTTTTCCATGCACTATTTCCTATTCGAGTCTAGCTCAAAGCATTTTTTTCATATTTTACTTCTAGATACATCATTTCTAGGGCCACCACTACTTGTTCATATCCAGACAGGGATGTGTTTTCCTGATAAACCACTTACTAAATACTCACAAAAATTTTGGGATTATTTTATTATACATAGTCTTATCCCTATGTCTTTTACTATATTTTTCTAATCCTAATCCCAAAAATAACAAAACCTATCCTCTGATACAAACTATAACAACCATACAGTATATTTCATATTTAACCATGATTTATTACATTAACATGAATTTAATAAAACTAAAAAGATTGAGAGTCTAGTGTTTTTTTGGATTATGAATATTATATAACATCTTAAAACATGAAATATACATCTTTATTGAAAACTTCTTTTACATTACCACAACATTCCTTTGTTCTTAGCATTGCATGAGATAACTTGAGGACATAAATAAGAAAAGGGTTATCTGTAAAGCCTAGTAAGGAATAAACATTGGAAACATGAGAAAATAAATACATGTTAGTGAATAGGAATATCAACAGAGTGCAAAATAAACATGAACATAAAGGCATGATATAGTATGATATTCATAACATGGAATTGTGGCAATAACATACAACATGATATTAGCATGAGCTGAGACTCATTTCATGTGGATTAGCATGATTAATCCCTAATTTTATATCAATTAGAATTATTGGACCCTCATTTCACATGTATTATCATGATACTAAACATTACCCAACTCATTTGATTTCTGTCAGGATTCACCCTTCAAAAACATTTCATCCCATGCATAAGTGTGCCACATAGATCATATAACATGGAATCATCCAACATAATAAGTTATTACATGATCAAGGAATGTAGAATAAATACATGTAGGTCATCAATAAATAATTATATGTGAATAAAGGATAATACCCTTTATAGAGGAATTGGTATGGTATTCACTACACGATGATTTTGGCATGGAAAATTGTGGAGCAATTTTAGCAGCATAACTACATCATATGGAAATTCATAAAATGTGTCGATGAGAGAGAAAGTGGTATATCATCATTTATAACTGAAATGTACAATAAGAGGATCATTTAACATTATACCTCAACACATTAAATGTAATTTGAGATTCATAATATAAAATAAATTCCTGAATGGAAATGAGAAGAGATAAATCTATTACAAAATTTTGGCATAGAAACAGGTGTACATGGGAGGTATTAATGAGAGATAAAGGGGTATATCATCATTAAAACATAATAATTGATGTATCGTGGAGGTTCAAAAACATACCCCATTCATTTTTATTTTAAAATAAAAGGTTATAGAAATATAATAAAACATGGATAAAAATAGGAAAGGAACCCTTACGGAATTTAGGCATAGTAATAGCTTAGGTAAGGGTACAAATGGTTGAGGATAAATGATCCCTCATTTAAATAAAATGAAATTTAAAGTGGATATATTATTATTAAATAATGACAATATAATTGATTTACATTTAAAAGACTAATTTCAAATAAGTCTCTTGAATTGAAAGAATGAGAGGAATGTGAGAATCCCTTACTTGGATGTGTGATCCCAAAGGCTTGGGAGAGGCTTCATGGGATCTTTTGGATGACTTGAGAGGAATATTTGGACAAGGGGAATAGGGTGGAAGAGATTCAAAGATATTTACTGCAAAGAAATGGGAGCTTGGGTGGGTTTATATAGGAAAGGATGAGGATTTCTTTATTATTTTGGTTTTTGGACACTACACAATAAAATATTAAAAAACCCAAACCATCTCATGGTTTATCCCCATGATTTTTGGAAAATGGGAGTGTTATAAATTATTTTACAAGTCTAAGGGCTGAAGATATTAAAATATTTTCGTTTCTTATGTGGATTTGAGTCACACTTTCAAGGAAATGATTTTAAAATCTTAAAATATTTAATATGTCATGGAGTACTAACTAAGGATTCATAAAATATATAAAATAAACCTAAAATTACATTATTTTAAATAGAAAATATATATTTGTCCTAATATAACTTTTATTGTATTTTATTACATCACCATTGGTTCATTATGATGTCATAAAACACATTATATATTTATACGGTATTTAATTTTTACCCAAAATTTCAACTCTCTCGTAAAATTATGAAAAAATAATCATTAGATAATTTCAAAATCTTGATTACAAAAATATTATTCATTTTATCTAAATAATTTTATAAATATTTGAATTTTCATTTTTAAAATAATAATAAACATTTATTGAAAATTGATGGGTTTTGAAAAAAAATCATTTTCAAACCATATTAAAAATTACATGTGACTTCATAAAAATTATAAGATCATTTATATTTAATAAAATTAAATTAATAATATTTTATTAATATATTATTTAATTAAAAATATTTTAATTAATAAAAATAGGTATCTTAATTTAATTTTAATATTAACCAAGATTAATATTTGTGCTTTAAAAATTATTTACAAAGTAACAATGATAGAATGAAAGAATATTAATTATTTTATAAAAAAATGCACATAATCATAATTCTAGGGTCTTGTTACATATCCCTTAATTACACTTGTATATGCCCTGATATTTTGGTGTGTGATAGTGGGGCATTCATGGGGTCATTCGGTGAACATGGTTTGAGTCGTGATCTCGATGATCTTGAACCTCTCTCATAAATGATTTCTCTTACGCTTAAGTTGTTGGATCTCGTCTTAGGTTTGGTATAGGTAAAAGCCCAGAAATATTGTCTCCCTTAGAATCCCTGATAAATGGGCTTCATAGGGTACAATATTAATGGTTAAGTCCATCACTTACTTTTTATGTGTCAAAAGTATTTTCTAAAACTCTATATTTATACTAGTTATGTGATCACTGTTCATTTCTATATTATCAATAGTAAAGGTACTTAACAGTCATTTAAATCCAATTGGATATAATAAAACAAATGGAGTACATTTTTTTTCTATATCCATAAGATGTTTAATTGAAAGAAAGGGAATTTTATTCAAAAAAAATCAGGTTTTTAAAACTACATGCCATTATTTTCCCTCTAAAACACCCCTTATGGTGAGAAGAAACAGTGCAGTATGGGAGCACTGTTTCTACACACTGTGTGGCCTAGAGGTTTCTTCCACTGACTGGGGTTGTGAGCTTCAAAAAATCCCTATACACCCATGAAACAACAATAAACAAATTATTTATCTACAATTAGACCAAGATAATGAATTATATCAAATGTTAAGAGGTCTATACCTCATAGAATATCTATGTTATTACATTCAGGCGAATATGGGAGGATCACTTACTTTTTTTATAGATTTCATAAATAATAGTTACCTGTCTAATATATGTATGGAAACATTTTAGGCCCTATATGGGAGACACATAAGGAATCCCTTATACTAGATTGATATCAGTTATTAATATCTTATTTCATTAGAGATGGAGATGATAGTCGCAGAGAAGGTCCAGTTGATTAGTGTGCATATGAGGATAGCTCTTTGCAAGAAGAAATATTATATTGATTGACAATGTAGGACATTAGAGTTTAAGTAGGGAAAAACATCTATTTTATAGTTTGTCAACAAGTAATATTATAGAGATTTGGTCATAGTAAATATATCCCTATGTTTTATTTAGTCATTAGTGATCTTACAGAGGGTTGGAGAGGTTTCTTTTAGCCTAGACACACCCCCATAGTTAGACTGGGTGAATGATTTCTACATGTGTCAAATTTTAGTACATATGTGCATCATCTTATGAATTTCATCAACTAGGGGGAGATAGATATTTACGATAAATAAAATTTCATGGATAAAACAATGGTCAATGAGTATTTTAAGGATAAGATCATGCATGGATGTACTATTCCCCTGGATTATGTTATTTGGTAGTATGTCGAAGACCCCATAGGAGTGAGAGAGAAAGTTGAGTTCTCATAATCCCCTCCCTTTTAATTATTTAATAATTGTTTAGGATGATAATCTTGAATGATAAATAATATATATAATATATTTTTTTCATTATAATATTTTGAAATATATTAAGAATAATTTTTGGAACCATGCACTTAGATGATGTTCGTTCTGAGGCCCGAAGTTCCCAAAATAAATTTTATAAAAATCTATTTTATATAATGGACAAATATTTTTTCAGAAATAACTGAATATATCCTGACATGGGTCCCAGATCAAAAATTTGAGAACATGGTTTAATATGGATTCTAGGTTTTACATTAGGTATGATATAAAGTTTTTTGGCATCATACATTCCGATAAGGAAGCTATTAGACGGTATATTAAGTGGATGAATTTACTAACTTATTTTATTAATTAATTAATTCCTAAAAAATATTTCCCTCTATATATAAGTTGTTATGTAAAATATCTAGGGATATCCGTATTACTGTGATATCATTTAGAAAAGGTTACATCATTCTTCATTGGTGAATCGAGATCAAATGATGATCGGCTACAAGATCGAGTTAGATTGACAAATGGTGAATGTAGTTGAAATTACAAAATAGATTCTCCATCAAAGAATTATCCAAACTAAATTTAGATCTCATAAATTGTTTTTTACACCATTTATTAAAATATTCATCATGATTTTTTCTACTATTACTGGATCTATAATTAATTTAACCCTTTATAAGAGCATCTGTATTGAATTACATTTTTGATTGGATTTATTATTATCATTCCATATTTCTAAACCATGATATCCTGGATCAATGTTTTTTTCAAGAAAACTTGTCTAACGATTGATTCACATTTATTATTATTCTTTTCCCCCACTTATTCTTTTAATTCTTTTTTGTTGGGATATTAGGCCAAGGTTCAACATGTTTGTGTTTCTATGAGAATGATAAAAGCCCAAAATTCATGGTGGATGTGAATACAATGACTAAATCATTTATTTTGAGATAGATCAAATTGAATCTTGGGTGATAGTTCGTTAATCTAGGATTTGGGGAAGCAACGATAATGGGTAGCATGCATGATACACAACTATATTCCTAAGGTTGTCTAGATTATGATTTATGGAAATAGTATTTTGGGAAATTTATTATAGGAGTTGTTATAATTGATTTTAGATAGATTCCTAGTTGAATTAGGTGACTTTTCCATCAGAAATTGAAGATACATATTTCACGTGATGGATCTATAGTTTTTCAAAAATACAAAATACACAGAGTGTAATGGGATGAACACATTCTATGTAGTCTACTAGTTATGGTTGATACGGATTTGGGAATTTGATAAGGATCACATGACATGTGGTAAGGATATATTCCATGTGACCCTCCTAGGGATGTCAGGTCATGTACAAGATACACGTGTCCTGGTACTTATGTGAGAGGACATGCCATATACTCTATGAGTACATAGTAATGACCAAGTTCATAGAAACATCCAAGTACACTAGCAATTGAATGGACATTTTAAGGTACAAAAAAAGTAAACGAACATAACTATGTACAAAGGAATGAAAAATACCAAAAATATTGATCCCAAGTGGTTGAGACACGTAGTGTAGTACCATGTCATGTAGTATTATTTGCCTATAAAGCTATGTGTTTTCACAGTCATGGTTAAAAGGCCATGTGTGGTTACATATAGTGTGGACACTAGTACTCATATTTTATTTCTTTCTAAAACTTACACATGTCATGTCACCTTTTTTACATATATTTTGGCCTATGAGTGTCTAATAATGAGTGTATTTCTTTATATTATTTAATGATGTCCAATATAATGGTTTTTGACAGATGATGTTATACGTTCCATGTTTGATTAGTCCTTAGTAAATGCTTGATGATTTAGGTAATTAGGTAAGATCATCATAAATATTTCATGTAGAGATGAAACTCTACTATCGCACCATGGTGTGATTCTTATATACCTGGAGATTTTACTCTACTATCGTAGTATGGCTTGAGTCCTCCATTCTCATTATAAAGATATAGACACATTTCTCCCTCTTGGAACTAGGGCTTCAGCCCTCTATACATGGATGTAGTGCTCCCTTTTCTCACCCAATAATGGTTCCTGAATAATCATTACGTAGATACAATGGCATAAGTCCCCTATCACATAAGGGAATGGGTCCTCTATCAATGGATATGGTACTCTCATACTATATAAGGGCATTGGAAATCCATTCTCACCATGTAGATAAATAGTTAGGAGTCCCATACCTCACCAAGTCATTGATCCTTTATCCCTAGATACGGAAATACCCGATCACACCATGGTTTGGTTCCTCCATATACATTATCTTGATACAGATGAGGTACTCATCTATTGCACTAGGATTCAAGTCCTCTATCCATGGAGAGGGTACTCCCCTATCTCATGAGTGTGCAGGTCCTCCGTATTATGATCCTAAATATATAGATGATACTTCCCTATAATACTATAGTATGGGTGTTATATCTTTGGGAGAATATGCCCTATTATCCTATGGATCATTTTTGAGGTGTGGCCCCTCCTTTGAACTACATTAGACAGACACACAAGATTTCAGGTATCAATGATGAAACTTTTGATATTAAAGAATACTTATTGTTCTAGGTAGTTTTTATAGATGGATATCCCCTTTCTATCTCGTATGAGTGTCTTATACAAGAGTATATCTTTGTTGTTGACTTCCCCTATTACTTTAGGATAACCTCACTACATGTAAAATATCTCATATTTCTCTATCTTTTGTTTTTAATGCATCTTACTGGGTATGTATTTACTAG
Source organism: Viscum album (assembly GCA_963277665.1). Taxonomy (NCBI): domain Eukaryota; kingdom Viridiplantae; phylum Streptophyta; class Magnoliopsida; order Santalales; family Viscaceae; genus Viscum; species Viscum album. The sequence continues at coordinate 349,257,786 of OY728141.1, forward strand.
CCCTTACATGGGATTGTCCTACATATATTATGTCTTATACAAATGATAAAATAAGATGCTATAATTTCAAATGATATTAGGGACACTCAAGTGTATAGAATGTGTACAGTGGTCGGTCTTAGAGATCTAGAGCCAGTATATCTCTATATTTCATTTCTTGTAGTTTCTATTTAGGGAAATATTTATATGATAGGAATGTCTTTTCCCCCATTAATTTTTTGTTTTCCCAATTATAGTATCTTGTATTTATATAAAGGTTATTACAATCATCATTTTTATGATGAATTTTATTTTTGTTTATTATTATTCCTCTTCAATTTTCTACTAACCTGGTCGGGTGCATGGATACATGTACATTAAATAAATCCCCCCATATTATTTATTCCCTCTCGGCACTTATTTCCAACCCTTGGACAATGGATGTGAGCTCAGGGTTATTGTTTTTGAACCTTCCATTTCCATGAGGGACACAGTGGGTCATGTCATGAAAATATAATAATTGGCCACCATTCCCATTTCAATTTAAAAAAACACGTGAATCATTTGTCTGTGCAAACTACTGACACCATAAAGAAAGATGTTTTTTTTTATTCACCACTAATACTAGATTGTAAAAAATGAGAAATATATAATTATTTATTAAATATGTTTATATAAAATACCTGTCCCTATAATTATAAATAATGTAACTTCGTTCTTTCTCCCTTTTTAATAATGAAATCATCATGCGTTTATATGTACAAACTACCACCCCTATGGAACTATGATTCAAATTTTTCAATACCATATTCATGGATGGTTTTGGATTTCATGTGATGAGTATATATTTTATATATAATTAATATATTTCTTGAATATGTTTTATTATGGATACCCCATAACATAATGATCATTATAAGGTAATCCCATGAAATATGAAAATAAACTGAAACCAGTTCATCACTGATTTCATTCTTCTAAAAAATGACTGAATCTCATATTTGATCAACTTATAACATTATAGGTAATTATAAAACATATATTATATTACATTTAAGTGTTTTTTAGTGATTAAGTGGGTAATATGATAGAAGAACAATAAGTCTTAATAAGTCTAGTTATAAATTGTTAATATTTTAACACTCAGTGGTGAAAAATGATTAAAATAATCTAAAAAATTAATAATTAAGAGTATACATGGTACTATATATGAATAATGTCCTCAAATAGGTAATTATAATTTTTATATTTATAATATGTGATGTTAAATTAATTTTTTGGAATTAAAGGGTATATGTAAGGGTTCTGGTAACTCAAACATCATTCATTGAGTTATATGAATTATTCTTCAATTTATTTACCCTATGTTTAATTAAATCAATGAATTTATATTTAAATTGATATTATATCTTATAAAATTGGAGAAAAAAGTTTGAATTCAAATATACTTCCATTAAGTCTTTTCTTTCCACTTATTTTCAAGAAAACATATAAGAAGTTTTGCAGAGCGGTGCATAACTACGTCTTTAACTTAAATAATATTTTTTCGTTGAATATATTTTCTTATTTTGGTTTAATATTAATCTCTATATTAAAAATGAAATATCTATAATGTATTTTTTGTTTCATGTTCTGATATACATTCTTCTATATGGATGTGATTATTTCTGGGTGATTATGTTTTGGATCTCGATTGATTTATTTCATTTTTAATTATATTTAGAAATGTTAGAAAATCCATTTTAATTTAAATGTTTTCATTATGATATGAATGGATTATTATTTTTAATTAAAATCCTTAAAACCCATTTACCTTTTCTTGGGTTATTTATAAAATATGAATGATTTTCACTTAAAATTTTTATGAACACATTTTCTTCCCACAGGTTCTTTATGATGTAATAAGTGAATTATTTTAATGTGGCACTAATAATTTTTTATGGGGAATGGATGGGTACGATATCACCTTGAAATAAATTGTTTAAATGTTAAAATATGATTTTATATGTATATGTGAGAATGATTTATTTTTTGAATGCTTGGGATTGATTGAATGGGTAACGAATGTGATGTATACACTGGTATAATTATGTTATATTGCAAGAATGGATATAAGTGTGTCACTCATTAAGGTAATGTTTTAGTCTCAATTATTTTAAGTTAGAGTAAAATTATGTTATTCATTTTGACCATATAATATCTTTATTTAAAATATTTTATTATACTCTATTATCCCATGTTATATCTATTCTAACTCTATGTTGACATTGTATGGAATTATGTTCATATGGTTGGAACATTGGTCCCCAATTATCTCTTAGTATTATTACTCCTGATGTTTTTATATTTTTAATATGCCCATGAATTTATCGTATTCTTTTGAAAATATCCTTGGTGATTTTTTTCTTAACTTACTAATAAATTGATCCCACCCTTTTCTTTTTTTTATTTCTCTATTCCATATGGATTATTCATACAAATGAGTGGTGTAGGATATTTCCTATTATGGGTCCTTGAATAGAAATTATGATGATTTTTATAAAATAATGATATTATATAGCTAGTATCCAAATACACTAAACCAATTGGTTCCTTGAAAAATATTTTTTATTAAATATAGGGTTTTATTTCATGTTAAATATGTAAAACAGATTCATTGTTAGCATTGGTCATTGCATTTTACATCCAATGAAAATAAGTAAGTGGGTTAATATATCAACTTCAATATATAATGATTATGAAATCTTGTGGGATTGTGATTTATTACAATGATAAGGGAATAGGAATCTAAAAAAATAATTACCACGAAATTTAATATTTTATGATTTTAATAAAGTTATATAATGGATTATTGTATTATTTAGAAATTATTTCAAATTCTTTATAATGATTTGCTATGGATATCATTTAATTATACATAGTTTAATAAAAGAAATTATTTTTTAGGAAAAATTAACAAAGGAACATCTTTGGGAAAAGATAAAGGGCTATTGAGATGTTAGGCCTAACACATAGTAATATGTGTAAAGTAATTATTAATAAAATATTGATTGTATAGCTACTATATAACCATTATAGATGACTATAGTTGATATGAATATATGTTTTCTTCAAACGTATGTTGTACATCCCGAATTTCATTGAAATGTATATTTTCAAACAAAATTTATATCATTTTAATTTTAATTAAAAGAAAAAACTAATATTATCTTATGTTAAATATAAAATTGTGTTCGATTGTGATATATACAATACTATGTTTAGCATGTATTACAAGAAATACAATGTTTTAAAAAAATATGCAATTAGAATTATTACATAATATATCACATATCCATTGGAATTAAGGGTATTAATAGGAATAATTATCTAATTAAATTATATGGTTTACAAAAAATTATTAGTTATCTATTTATTAGAAATAAAATAATGATCCTTTAAAATAAAAACTATTTACTAAAAGACAGTTTACTCACGATTTTTGTTCATAATTTCAAACAATTCTTAACTAGTTTTAAAAAAATTATTTTAAAAATAAATATAATTTGTTAAATCATCAATTTATAACTATATTAGGTTTAATTTTTGTCATTTTTTTGAAATACTCATTTTTTCAAAGAATGGAGAGAAATTGAGAATTTTAATTGAAAACTTCCTTTTCATTTAAATTATTTATAAATTAATAAAATAAATTAAGTTGTTTTTAAAATAAAATTATTCAATTTTGGTAGTATTAATCCATTTTAGGTAATTGTAATAATTTTCAAATTGAATTTGGAGATTAAAAAAAATACCATTCTTCTTTTAAAACACTGCTTTCTCAACACATATATGGGATTAATTTTGATTTTAAATTTCCAATTTTGAAACATTAATTTAAAAAAATGGATTAAATATATTTGGATAGAAAATTTAATAATTTATAATAGGATAAAATTAATTTTTGACCAAAATTAATTGTGAAAACATTAAAAGTTAATTACAGCATTTAACGTAAAAATGGATTTATTGAGGTATTAATTTAATAAGATAGTGTTTAAAAATGACCTAAATAATTTTCCTAAATCTATTATATGGATATATTTCCACCTTATCTCTTCTAGGAGAGATGATGTACCAATTTTTCAGCTTTATGCATGATAAAAAAGTTGGTATTATTGAACATTTTCAAAATATTACAAGTGTCCTACTTACCTCACTTATAAAATGACACACCCTATCCCCAATTATTCACACAATAAAACCCATTTGGATCATCCAATAACTTCCCAAATAACATCCCAAATTACCTCATCCTATCATATTTTCCTTATTTTGTATTAAAAGAAAACCATGGAAGTTGTTCTGTTTAAATATATGGAGGACACCTAAAGAAGAGTTAATATTTATCAACGTGAATTTTTATTTTATTTCTTCCTCCAAATCAGTAAAATGTAATTATAACATTTCAATATAAAAATATAAATTTATTAAAAATAATGATATTTTTTATGTTATCTTCATGACCTAAAACCATTTCTACTTCTATAAAATAGGTAACAAAATCATTGTTTGTGTGTATGGAGGCATGCCTCCACACAAACTGATGTCATTTTTTCCATTAGTACCTTTCACAGTTAGTGGTAACAGTGGATTTGTTATTTATATATGATATTTATGATATTATTAATATTATTAAATAATTATATCACATATAACATCATTCTTTCCATTTTTTGAGAATATGATTACATCGCCCGTGTATACGACGAACTACCTTCTCATGAAGTAATATTATTCCTTGATGATTTACATGGATGGTATTAGGGATGGGTTTAAGGAAAAGATGTGGTACAAAAATTATTATGCAAGGGAAATGTATCATTTTCACTTATTTCATTCAATCCTAAAGGCATATGGAAACAAATTTAATTCATGCATACGACCTATCGTCTCTATGAAAGGTGTATTTTATTCTCCATTAATAAATTTTAAGGATTTCCCTAAATAGTTATATAATGAATATATGTTAATTTATACCTTGGTTAAAATTATGAAGATCATTTATCCATTATCAATTTATTATTCTTAGAAAAATAAATCAAGACATATGTGAAAAAAGTGGTTGTTACCCAAAATGAAGCTTCAACATGAAATTGTTAATAAACATGTAATAAAAGAAAAAAAATAAACCATATATAGTATGATATATGTAATTGAGGTTATTTAATAAATAAATTAATATTATTATATTTATTAGAAATGGTTTTTGAATGTGTACAAAGTAAGTAGATATTTAGAATAAGCTATTTTATGTCTCCCTTTTATTTCATGGAGACATATAAAAATTAACCACTACTTTATTATTTGTGGTGTATATAACTACTATTTAAGAAGTTATATCTTGACTACCATTGTTTTAATTATAATTATCTTTTAATTTTATTATATTATTCATTTATAATTATGATTCAAAATATTAACAAATAGGTAAGTTATTTTTGCCCTAATTTACCATCATTGAGAGGTACATTATATCAGGTTACTATATTCATTATTGAGGTGTATATAAATCCCCTTGACATATAATATCATGAATTCATTTATAAAAATGATATTTTATATTCAATTTTATCTTATTTCTTAATGGGAATTATAATTCAGTGATACCAATTTGATATTGATTTTATGTAAGAATATTATATTTTATCAATATTTTTTAGGATTATATTCATAATTCTAAAATGTTTTGATAATTATCTCAAGAAAATAGTTACATTTTTATCTTATAGTAATTAGAATAGAATACATGTTTTCCCTTTATCTTAATCTCTTTATATACTCAAGCGTTAAAAATAATATTTTTTAGAAAAAACATCTTTTAGGTCAAAAAATAGTTTTTCCTTTACAATAATTTCTTCTAAATATGTATTCAAAATGATTAAAATGATTTATTAAAGTTAATTTTAATTTTTTTTTACTTTTTTAAAAATATTAGGAAATTAATCTTCATTCCATTTCTAAACAATTCCCATTTGGTTTTTACTATAAATGTGGAAAAGTATATTTATTTTAAATAACCACTATATGAAAATTATTTCACACTATCATGACCAATAAAATATTTGAATATTATCTTACATGTTTTAAAAGACAATTTCAATGAGTATTATTTCCTAAATATTTGTAAAAATTTATATATTTAAAATAAATTAATTCAATTTGAGAATAATTTTTATAATTTTTTTTTCTTCACAAGTGATTTTCAAAGAAGATATTTTATTTTCCTCAAGAAATTTTTTAAAATAATACTTTGTATATTTTCAAGGTTATTTGTAATGAAATGGTTTTTAAGTGTTTTTTGTTTCTAAATTTTTTCTTCAAATACCATAGGATTAATTCATAAATAAATTCTATAAATTATTTTTAAAATCATCCACTATAATTTCTAAAAAAATATTCAATGAAAGGATTTGGAAAATGTTTTTTTTAAAGTAATTTTTGGAGAAAATGTATTTCCATAATGAAATTTTGAATATGATTGTTAAAAATATCTCCGTATCTAAGATAATTTCATTTTTAGGTTACTTAATCATTATTGGGGAGATGATCTAATGATACCATTCATATTCGTTATTTGAATTAATTATTTTTAAAATGACGTGACATTTATGAGACATGTTTATATTCTACATGATACATCGTGATAAAAATCTTCTATAAAACAATTATTTTCACGGTTTTTACTATGAAAAATGATGAAATAATTATGAAACCTATTTCTTTTCCATTTTTTATGATGAAATTTTTATGAATCCCATTTCAACTCATGGGTAATGATATGATAAATGTTTTATGATATTATGGCACACGAAAGTATGATTTATTTATGTTAGGGGTGAGACATATATTTCCCTCTAATAAAAGGAGTAAATATAGATAACTCATGAGTAAATATGTTATTTTTGAACCTAATTACATGTTCATAGTTTTATGCATGAACATTATTACATGGAGATAATGTTATGTGTAAATATTATTACATATTCTCAATGTTATGCATGAGCCTCAAATTCAGGTCTACAATATTATGGATGGACCTATATTTTATTTATATAATGTTATTCATGGACCTAGTTTCATGTCCATAATATTATGTGAGGTCCTTATTTCATTTCCTTAGCATAATGATTAAATCTGTCTCTATTTATACATGTTATAATTTTTAATAAACTGATGTGTATGAAAAAAATCAATGTACTATTCCAATTTTATTCTCTCATGGCTCTTGTTTATTTATTTCCTTTTTATTTATGTCTTATGAACTACAAATAATTATACTATGACTCAAAATTATGATCTTTTATATACATGGTACAATTTTGACATTTTATACTCATCCTCTCAATAATATATACTGATGATATGATTTTATATCTCCCTTCTTAGACCTTATAAAACATATAAAATCACTATTTTTATGTTCTTTTCCAAGGTAAAAAATAATGGCTTTTATATAAGATTACAAAAGTCGAGGATCCTAATGGGATACATTGGTGATATTTCATGAATTAAGAATATTGTGTTCCAAGATTCCAAAGGTACTAAAAAATTATAGTCCTTAGGAATTATTATGTGTAATGTATTGAATATTCATAATAAAGATGTAACATTCATGTCTGAGGAGGATGGTTCACTGTAGATGGTATTAGTGGAAAGGATTAGTCAGCATTTTGAAACTAGGATGAAAAAACATTAATGAGATCACTATTGATATTTCAAAGGATAATTTTATTGATATATCTAAGGATATGTATAAGGATGATACAAAGTATAATAAAAGTTCTTAGAATTTTGGGAAAAATATATAAAATTGTTTCAATGAAATTAAATCCTTGTTCGGATACTATAGGTGGATGTGCTCTGGCATAAAGGTACATAGGGGTAATAATGACAAAAGGGAAGATTAATATGGAATTGATCATAACCTAGGAAATTACAACTATCCTTGATTCCCACCAAGTTTGACACTCCACGGGTGTATGCATTAGAAATTTAAAAACTCTTAACGAACCGTTGTGAAGGACTTAAATATATTATGATCATGAATGATTTAGGTAAATCCAAATGTGTCATATATTTTAATCAATGTGTCATGATTTCAAAATACTATAAATAATTTTTCATGATTACGTGGTTCCATACTATGATTAGTATTTATTACACTAAAAATTTTGTTTTAGTCAATGGTTCAAACTAGAAGAAGATGGGTTGATATTTAATGTGACAAAAAAATTCGATGTAGTGAAATGGGATGATTAATGAACTAAATGATTTTTGATTATAAATAAAAAATTATCAATATCTATTATTAAAATTGTAAGCCTTAACCAAATATTGGACTCCCCAAATATGATAAAGATAGATTTCCTTGAGGGTTCGGGTAGTGGAGACCATGGGGGAATGGAGATTCAGTTTCCTTTTTCATGCGAATTTGTGAAGAAACACCCATGCGGATTTCTTATGGGAACTAGAAGATGTTTTGACTATTTAAAATAAAGACATTAATCAATTAACTATAATTAGAAAATGAATATTTTGGTTTTTGAAATGGGTGATAATGATGGCCTCCAAAAGATATCATTATCCAATATTTGTTTTAAATGTGGAAATTATATGAATTATGAAAATAGATTCTGTAATGAGTATGATCATTAATAAAATCAGAAAAGTTATATGAATAATGTTTATACTACAGATGATGAAGTGAAAAAAAAATTAAATATGAAATGAAAGTGTAATTATGGAATAAGATAATGAATCCTAGATAATGGTTAGGCAAGGATGTGGGAGGATCAATTTTTTTATTTTTAATTAAAGGATTATAAATCATTATGTATATAAGGATTGTTCTATATAAACATTTCTATATGGATTTTCAAGAATATTCCAAATGGTACTGATGAGCTATAATAGTTTTATAATGAAATTTTTATATTTATATTAAAGGAATATAATGATTAATATGGCTTCAAAATTTATATAATGATTTTGGGATAAAGAGATGTTGGATGTGGGAAAGTAAATTATATAGTAATGATTAAATTGTAACTAATTAGTGATTTTTTTTAAAATCTGGTTTATTCGGTCATATATGGAGTTTACCATATTTTTATATTATGTAATAGATTAAATAGTTTGTGTTTTATATAAGTAATGAGGAAGAATGTATGTTTCCAATAATGTTTTATGGTATTTCAAGTTATTACCATATTTCAATAAAATTCATGATATATGTATTCACATGTTTTGTAAGTGACAATCTAGAGATACTTATGATATATGGTGGATCAATATTGAGATTATTTTGAGAAATTTAGTGAATATATTTATAAATTTTGACTTTTGGAATGGGTAATTATATTATACATTTATTGAATGGTTTTATGCTTAATCTTGCATGTGGTTTTAGATATTAATGTATTATTTCCCAATATAATTATTTTTGAACAAATTATAAAACCATTTTGTAGTGATGATAACTAAAGATAGATAAAATGACTTATCATGTTGTCTATGGATCTTTTAATCTATTAAAAGTTAATTTTAGTTCTCTATAAATAAAAAATAATTTGTTAGATATTAATTTCTATGAGTAAGTGATGAATTTTAAATTGATCAAAGACTATAATGAAATTTTTTTATGTAATAGAAATATAACATTTAATTATATATTCTTACATTTTTAGTCAGTAAAATAATTTCTCAACATTAGATATAGGAAATTAAAAAAACTATTATCCTAATATGTTCATTTTTTTTAACTGATGGTATTTTAAATCATATTTTTTTATGTCTTTGAGGTTTTTAACATTCCATTAATCTTTCACATTATGGTGATGAATTAACTCTATTAATCTCTATAATTGTTTTTCCTTTTCTTGTGTTTCTATATATTAACATCCAAAAAATGTTCTCCTATGTGTAAAAATAGTAATATTTTATTCTAGGAAACCTTTTTTGATGAAAAAATCCATTTTAAGGGATATATTATAATTAATTTTTACTATGTAGGTTTCTATGAAGAAATTTTCATATTTTAAACCATTGATGCCTCAGAAAAACATCAGGTGTGAAGTTATTTTAAAAGGGTAAAATGTAACCCCCCCCCCCAATATTTTTGTGAAAATATAATTCAAAAAAAATATCATATATATGTTAAATACGTGAAACCATAATATTATCATGATTTATATACAATATTATTTTTGGCATTTTTTATACATAATACTGAGTTCAACTTGCATTACATAGAGAATCATGTTTTATTGAATAAAAATATTTTATTAACATTATTATTTACTATTTTCTATGATATTATAATGGCATGTATTTATAAGATTAACAGAATTATCAAAAAAAATATTTACTCACAATTATTAGTTAAATATTTTTTATAAATAAAATAATAATCATTAAAAATAATTCAAAAAAAGTTTTATTCTAAAAGAAGGTTTTGTCATGATTTGCGCACATAATTTGAAATTAATTTTTACCACTTATATAAAATTTATTTAAAAAATTATTCATGATTTTGGAAATAATAATATCAAAATTTACTTAGGGTGAATTATTATCATTTTTCTAAAATAATTCATATTTCTTGAAATAGTGACAATTATTGAAAATTAATTGGGAACTGCATTTTAATTTAAAATATTTATAAAGACCAACTATATTATTAGTTTGGTTTAAAGTAAATTTAGATTAATAATATATGTATAATGTTCCAATTTATGTAATTTTAATATATTTCATATTGAATTTTTATATAAACACATTGTAATCATTTAAACAATTTATATTTAAAAACATATTTTCTAAACATGTCTATAAATATTAATTTAAATTAAAAGTTTATAATTTTTTGAATTGAATTTATAAAAATGGATTCCCTTTTTGGAATTAAAATAATTTATATTGTTTAATATTTTCAATATAATTTTTCTCTAAAATTAATGGTGACTACAATAAAAATAAATTGTTTTTATTAATGTAAAAATGGATTTATTGGGGGTTAAAAAATAGAAATAATAAATAAAAATGACCAAAAAACTTTTCCACCACCCATTGGAAGAACATATTTAAACCTTATCTCTTATAGGTACGCCAATTTTCAATTTTTTAAGATTATAGAATGATAAAAACGTGGTTTTTACTGAATCATTTCAAGAAATTACATGTGTGCAACTCACCTCACTTTTAAAAGGCTACCCCACTCATATCATCTTTTAACCTTCCAACCAATTTCGTTCAACCCCTACTATCCAAAATCACTTCAAAATATCCATCCAATCATCTTGGAAGCATTATTTAGGATATAAATATACCCTTGGAATGATTTTAGTGCAATCCTATGGAGGATACCCAAAGAGGAGGTAGCATTCAGGACTGAGTTTTTTTGTTTTATTTATTTTACCACCTCATTTAGTTTATATTACAAAATTATTATAAAATAAAATAAATTTATTTCATATAATTAAATGTTATTATGTTTTGAAAATTCCCTATTACCATCTCCCCTTCCTTCACATTGGCTTCAAAATCATCATTCTTATGTATAGTGGACTACCACCCTAGGAATGGATGTCATTCGTTTTTCCATTACCATATATCATGGTATTACATAATGATGGGTTTAATAATTATAAATAACTTTAATTATATTATTATACTTATGTAATTATTATATCACAAATAATGTCATACTTTCTATTTTGTGGGAATATCACAATATCGCTAGTTTGTATAGCAGATTATTGCCTTATGAAGCGATGTGATTCATTCATGCATTAGATGGAAGGTACTAAGGATTGGTTATAGGAAAATATATGTCTTATAATAAAATATAATTGTGGATTTTTAATATATAATCTACAATTATGTATTTAAATCTTTCACGAAAATGGAAACAACGTTCATGCATTGGCAAGTCCTACCGTTTTAATGAATAGTGTATTTCATTCCCCATCACTAAATTTAACAGATTTATATGAATAATTATTTATTTATTTTATATTATATTAATATCATGGTTAATTTTTGGGATATTATTTAATCATGATCAATTTAAGAGGAAGAAAATAAAAAATCAAGACATATATGAAAAACATAGTGGTTATTACGCGAAATAATACTTTTACAAGGATTTCATAATAAAGGGGTAATAAGATGATAAATGTAAATAATATATGGTATGATATATGTATTTTTTTATATTAATTATTTATACTATAAATATATTTATTACTCAAGAGTTTCAAATGTGTGTGAAGGTAGTCGAGAATTAAGATAAGGGATTTCTAGACTTCCTTTTATTTTTCGGAGACATAATAAAATTCACCACTCGTTTATTTTTTGTGGTGTATATACTTACCAATTGAAATATTATATCAAAAATACAATTATTTAAATAATAGTTAGTTATTCATTTTAGGTTATTTTTTATTGGGGGTTATGATTCAAAAAACTACAAAAGTGTTAAGTGATTTTTTTTCTCAATTTTCATTTATTAAGGCGTACATTATGTCATCCCCCAATATTCTTTGTCAATGTGTATATTAGGTACATATCATGTGTAATATCATGAATTTATTTATCCTTTTATATTTTATGTTCAATTTTATGTTATTTATTCAGGGGGATTGTGATTAAATGATACAAGGGTGATGATGATTTTATTTAACAATCTCATCTTTTATTGAGATTTTTTAAAATTGTATTTCCAATGATAAAATATTATAATCCATAACTTAATAATTTTAGGAATTTTATTCTCCTATATTTATTTCATTAGAATACATGTATCCCAAATTTTTTCTCTTTTAATAAAAATGAATTCAAATATAATGTTTTTTTAAATCCTCCTTTTAGAAAGCCATTATACATCCAAAATTGTGTTGTCTAAAATGTTTAAAAAAATATTTTTAAAATTATTCAAATTATCTATTAAATAAATTTTTATACATGTTTTATTTTTTAAAAAAACATTTGAAATTTATCTTAATGTCATTTTTAAATAAATTCTCATTTGGGTTTTATAGTAAATGTGAAAAGATTATTTGTTTTTAACTAGCACGATATAAAAAATATTTCTGACTCTCATGGCCATTCAATGATTTCATATTTCCCTTAAATATTTAAAAATAATTTTCCAATGAAATTTTTTTCCTTAATATTTGGGATATTTATAGTTTTTAAATAAATAATTCTAAAATTAATAGGATTTTGATAATTATATTCTCTAAATAAATCATTATTCAATGAGGAAAATAAATTTTACTCTTGGAATGTTTTCGAAGATTGTTTTATGTGTTTCCAATGTTATTTTCAAATAATGGGATTTTAAAAATCGTTTATGTTTCAAAAAAAAATTAAATATGAAAGGATATATTCCTGTAGAAAAGATTTTAATTATTTTTTAAATATTATTTTATATGATATCAATGTTATTTATAAATAAAATAAATTTTAAAATATTTTATGTTTTAGAAAGATATTATTAATGAAAGGTTATTACACATATTAAATTTTCTCAGAGATATTTCCAAATCATTCTCCATCTATAATGACATCGTTTTAGGTTTCTCCCATAATATAGTCGATATAATTCAAAAATACAATTTTAATTCTTTTATGAATGGTTTATGGATATGGTGACATGATTTTTATGAAACCAATTTCTCTTAAACATGTTATAAAATGATAGATATATTATGAAACCCACTTCTTTTCATTTGTTATTCTATAATTAATGATGAAATGATTATGTGATATTTCTCTTTTGTACATGTTTTGTTGAATTGTTTATGAAACCCTATTAATTTGATGGGTTTTGATATGATGATTTTTTGGTGATCTTGTATCAAAAATATGCATGATTTTAATTATTTTATGTGTAGGGCCGATATCTCCCTCAAATTAATTGGATAAATATGTATTACTCATGGGTCAATATGTTATGTGTGAACCTGAATACATGTTCACAATGTAAAAAAATCGATTTTATGTTTAAAATGTTATGGGTGACCCAAATTATATGTTAAGATTTTTATTCATGAACCAGATTAAATATTCACATTGTTATGCATGGTCATGTTTTTCATGTTCATAATGTTATATGTTGACCCATATTTCATGCCCATAATTTTATGTGTGGACCTTAGTTAATTTCCATATTTTTATGTGAGTCCATAATTTCATGTCCTTAAAATAATGACTGACCCATTATCTATTTATACATGTTCATAATGTTATAAGATGATATGTATGAAAAAAATAAATCTTATGATAGTTTTTTTCTCTCATGGATTACACTATTTGATTTCCTTATGATTCATGTCTTATGAAAAGGCAATATTTATTCCATGACTCGAAATTAGGATCTTTGATTTGAAGGGAATGGTTTTGAAATGGTATGATCAGGTTCTCATACCCCTATACTCATATAATTCTTACATTTATTCATTTTTTACCCATAATATGAATATAATCTCATCCTTTCTTATGTTTCCTTTCCCTAGGTAATGAAATATTTTTTTTAGGGGAGTCCTTAATCTTGAAATTTTTTGATGTTTATGAGATTGTGGAATTGTATCACAACTCACTATCCCTGGTATAAAATAATTGATATTGTGCTTGAGGGTGGAGTTCCATTATTATTAGAGACGTTCTGTTAAATGATGATCCATTTTAACCAAATTATATTCTTCATGGTATTACCTCTAAAAACAATAACATTATTTCATAGATAAATTACATATACAATAATTGTATATACATTATATGAAAATTTTACTTGTAGGCCTGCTGAATTGATGTTTTGGAAATTTAGGGTTCTGAAAAATCTACATACAACTTGTTCTTAATTAAAATTATTCCTAAATTATACACTTTCTTATTTTTTGTTTATAGCAATGAAACTAAGTGATATTTTTATATAATACTATTAATCAAAATGCGTATGTTGTTTGTATTTGTAATTTTTTCTAGAAGTAACAATTCACTCAATTATCCATGGATTTAAAAAACAGAGTAATGATGTGTCTTTTTTCTAGTATTTTATTTCAATTCTTTTTTATTAAATTTCAATTTTTTTAATTTTTAAATTCATGTTTATTGATAATTATTTGAATTTGGTTCATTTTTAGTGATTTTATAATCCAATAAATATTTAATAAATATGTTTTTTGGTTAAAATTTGATGAAATGATTATAGGATTTATTTTCCATATATTTTTAGGGATCAAATGTTCAAGATATTCTTGTTGAAAGTTTAATTGAAAAACTATTTTTGAATTGTTTTTAATGGTTTTTGTATTTTATAGATAATTCATTAAAAATGATATGATTAAAATTTAATATATTTTTATTTTTTCTATATTTAAGCTATTAAAATTTCTAAACATTCTACAAAGTCTCATTTTCATTTAATTTTTTATCATTTCATAAGAACTTCACCATATTTATTCCTTCTCAAACCATTCCTATAAGAATTTGGGAGTTATTTTAAATGACATTCCCCAATCAGTAAATTTTTTACCACTACTAAGATTATTGTTCAATAGATTCAGTGTAAAAATTGAGAACTATATGATGTTGAGTATTGATTCTATGTATTTTCTAAAACATAAAATATTGAAAATCATAGATGTAGCAATATAAACTCATTTACATGATATCCCACATTTTTTCATTTCAAAAAAAATAATGGAATGATTAATCTATTTAAGTTGAACATAAAGTGTTATGAAAAAACCCAGGTTACACCTATCCTAGAAACTTGAGTGAACTCATGGAAATTTCCAAAGGGTGTACCCTTTACCTATATAAAGGAAACTAGGCCTTTTCATAGATATCATAAAATTGGAATGATTTATCCAATAAATCAATAAACAATCATAAATAGGGCTTCAATGAAAGTATATTATGGTCATATAAAAAATAAACTATCAATAATGTCATAAAAAGGATGTGTAAGTCATAAACAGAAGATGAGATGTGAATCCCAAATGTCTATATAGAAGAGGGTGACTACAAGATACTATATGAACCTAAAATGAAACAAAATATATGCACCCCTTTCCATGTGACAAGATGGTCAACCTTCCATAATTTTACCCCACCACCGAATCATAATTTCATTTCATTAATTAATACCATCTCTATGTGACATATTTTTTACTTGTGTTTTTTAAAAAATCCAATATAAATTTATTAGGTGTATGTAGGTTGTGATATCAACATCCTAGTAGGTCCCCATTATGAATTTCAATAAAAAATAGACATTGATAGAAAATAATAAACATGATATTATGAAAAAACCATTCTTGGATATTTATGTATAGACTCGAAAATACCATGTAATTTTTTTTTAATTATATGGGAATTTTACGACTCCGCGAAAATTGAAGGCGCATGATTCTGAGGCCCGGTGTTCCCGAAATGAATTTCTGAACTTTTTTTGGGTATGTTCAGTAAATGTGCGAGTGGGTTTTTGTAACTTTTGAACTGGTACTCGGAATTGAAATCTGAGGACACCGTTGAACTTGCTAAGCAGGTATTCACTTAAGAATACCTTCACTCTGGCCACAGTAGGTCAGTAGTGAAAGATAGTTTTTTTCTTTTCGTGGAGGAAGAAGAAAAATAAAATAACAAACTTTTATTTTATTTTTGAAACCTCTCTACATGGATTATGGAGGTGGGGACCACCTGAACTAGAAAACCCAAAAATTAAACTATAGTAGTGGGGACCACCCAAAACCCTCTTAATGGGGGAAAACCTATCAACTTACCATTAATTTATTCTCCCTTTTAATTGAGCCAATTAATTGTGCCAACAAATTAAATTGTTAAACTTAATTTAATTTATATAGATCCCCTCCTCTTTTGAGAGGATTGGTTGGGAAAGTATTGTAAAGGGGAGAATTGGGAGAAATCTATGGAGAAACTCTCCAATGAAGAATGCTTCACCAATAAATAATGTGGAACCGACCCCGAGCCCGGAATGGAAGCGCCTTGTGGAAGCAACGAACGTCGACGCTCTTCAATGAATTCATCTTCTTCCTCGCGCCTCCTCCTATAGAACCTTCAAGGAAGGGGTTTTGTTGTTCTTCTTGGTTTGTGTTGAATATATTCTCTTGATCTGCCTACTACAGATCTAATGTGGACGGTGCGGGCCAAACAAACACGGCCAAATCCCTCCATAGTTCTTTATGATTGTCGTGTTCTTCACGGTGGAGAAAGGTAGCAGCTGGCACCTGAGCTAGCCGAATGGAACCGGGGTGGAACGCATTTGTGCCATAGATAGAGAAAGAGTCTGTGCGGAGACCGAAGAAGAGTTGTGGCACGTTGACCATGGCGGTGGATAGAGTACGGCCGGCCACGGAGGGGCGGCGCATGACGCACTACTGTCGAACAAAGGGGTCATGGCCCACTTCGCTGCAGTGGATGGCGGATGGTGGAGGCACAGCTAGCATTCAATTGCCCATGGAGCGAAGGTGCACAACGTGCCACTAGGAGGACGAAGGTTCAGCCGTTTCTGCCGGACGAGCGGACCGAGCGGTACCTGCGGTGGGACCCGCATGTTGTTGGTGACTGAACGGATTTGTTCATTCAGTGTTTGAGGGTAGGGGGTGCGTGACTCCCCTCTGGATGTGGCCAGTCCGAGCCATCAGGCTGGGCTGCACAGCGTGGGTGGGGCCACCCAGTGTGGGTCGGGCTGCCCAGCGTGGGTCGGGCTGTGCCAGTGGGCCGGGATGGACCCAGTGGGCCGGGCCAGAACCAACAGTCCGGTTCGACCCGAACTGGGTTGGTTCGGCCCAATCCAGGTCAGGCATTGTCAGTCCGACCGGGTCGGATCGGACCCGTACCAGTTTTGACCCAATACATTCTTTCAGCCATAACTTTGTCATTGGATGTCGATTTGACAGACCATCTGTGATGTTGGAAACCTTGGAGCGAGAAAAACCTTTTGGTATACCCCAATTGAGTTTTTGATAAAGTTGGGGTATGTTCATGTTGGATCAAGCACGAATCTAATTGGATCCTCATGAAAAAAAGGCTAATAACCTATAGATCGGGTGACTGATTGAAGCACCGTCTATTGCGTTGATACCCCTTTTATATGGTGGTCATTTGGGATACTTCTTAGTGGGCCTTCTTGGAAGTTGTAGTATCAACTAGTGGATTGAAGAGCGGAACCTCTCGGAGACAAGCGAGCTTAGTGCAGGAACCCTGTAGATGGCTGTAACATGAGAAAGGTATCCTTCATGGGTCTGACAATGTACAAGGATCCTGTGTGTGTCTAATGATGTACTTGGATCCTGTGTGGGTCTGATGATGTACTAGGATTCTGTGTGGTTCTGACGATGTACTAAGATCTTGTGTGGGTCTTACGATGTACTAGGATCATGTGTGGGCCTGACGATGTACTAGGATCCTGTGTGGGTCAGACAATGTACTAGGATCTTGTGTGGGTATGACGATATACAAGGATCCTTTGTTGGTCTGATGATGTACTAGGATCCAGTGTGGGTCTTACAATGTACTAAGATCTTGTGTGGGTCTGTAATTTGGGAACCTTTTTGGTCTTGCCTCTTAACAAAGTAAGATGATTCGGTAGTTACATCTAACCAACTCTAATACTATACCTAAGATATACCTGGTGTGAGCTAAGTCTTTAACTTTTTGGTATTCTTTTGTGTGGTGTACCTATGTGGTACTTACCTTCGTGGTGATACCTTTGTGGTATTCATCTGTGTGGCGTACCTGTGTGGTACTTACCTTCATGCTAATCTTTCCTTCGTGGAACATTTTTACTTTGGATAAAGCGTCGGGCCTTGTGTTTCCTCATGAATGAGATGGGTAATATTTGATAAATTAGGTATATGTATGGGAATATAACTAAGTAGGGTTTTAACTAATTTAAATGACTTTTGGTTTATCCTTTATGGATTTTTGTGAGACCTTGAGGGTCTCAGGGTCCCCATTAAGTATCGTTATACTCACCACTGCAGGGGCTTTGCCCGCACACTGTTGTGTTTGGTGCAGACGACGGACAACGCTGACTGAGGACGAGGGTACCAGGACTGGAGGTATCTCGGAGGTGGACCATAGACAAGGCTTACTATAGAGATGACTATTCGAGAGTTGTACCTACCCTTCAGGTAGGATCCTTGGTGGGTGTTCATAGGAGCTATCCCAGTTTACTTATACTTTTCAATTTCTTGTACTTCTAGTGGGGCCTGTATTCTGTCCCCTTTTTACTTACTCACTCTTTTTGCTATAAAATTTATTTGTGTTCATATCATTATGTGTGCTTGGTCATGTTTTTTATAGGTTATAAAGGAAATGCCTTCCCAGATTTGTGGAATACACCTTTTAGTGCTAGTCACCAGCCCCTGGCCTATAGAAGGCGGGCTTCGGGTAGTCACAGCATGGGCCCCAGGGGACGGGTCATGAAAATTTATAATAACCAATTAATGTATAACTATGTACAAGAATAAAAAAAACAAGAACCATTGGAAAACCTATGGTAATTATGGATAATATTCATTCAAGGATCCCCATACTATTGGCGATTGATCCATTTTCAACCATTCGTACCCATGAGCAATGAGGACCAAATATAACAATTTACAAGTGGTAAAAATACCTATAATATAAATTAAAATGTTGGGTGCAACTATCAATGACAAAACACATGCTATATGAAACAAATAAAGAAAGCAGTTCTGGGGACATGACCCCACGATCGACGTGTCAAACCCCAACCCTCCCTACAACCCTATCAACCTAAGGGGGTAAATACCTATAATATAAATTATTTACTGAGGTCTACATAATATTCCAATGTCTAGAGATGATGTACTATTACCTATAATAAATTTCCTAGTCATCCCACCTAGGTACTTGAGCTTCTGATGTGTTTTCACCTTTTCTAAAAAATCAAATTATCACATATAATTCCATTTATACAAATAAAATACCAAATTCAATCCATTTATACCTTAATAAAAAATATTTCATTTGGAAATAAATTAAAAATATACTAATAGTTTTCAAAACACACATTCTTCTTAAAAAAATTTATGTTGATCATTGATTCATGTTGGTCTAATAGATAACAAAATTTTATATACAATATGATAGAACTATCATATTTCAACCTTTGTGATGAGGTCACTAGGGGTTGTAGTGGTTGTTCACATCAACTTAAGAGTCTTAGGTAAAAATTCCTCCAAACCAAATTATTGGGGAACTATAAAAACTCTGACAAACAATAACAAAACTAGAAGAATACCCCCAACATATTTAATTTAGTATTATTAATGTTGAATTGTTTGTTATCGAAGCATGTTCATTGTAGATATTAGTAATTTATCACTATGATCTTTTTACCATTGGTCATTATTTCATAATGGGCCAACTATACTAATTGAAACTATAGTGACGTGTTTTACTATAGAACCACATTGGTCTATTATCTATTTTGTGACAGGGGTTCTGTACATTGTATTTCTTTATATAATACTAATCCTTAAAACGAACCAAACTTTTTGAATATTAAAATTTTCCTGAAAATGATTGTTATATGATTTTTTACTCAACA
The DNA here is from genome assembly GCA_963277665.1 of Viscum album. NCBI lineage: Eukaryota > Viridiplantae > Streptophyta > Magnoliopsida > Santalales > Viscaceae > Viscum > Viscum album. The sequence continues at coordinate 349,278,415 of OY728141.1, forward strand.
TAAATATATCTCTTTAATAATTAAGTGAGTATAATTTGAAATTTGACCATCAGATTTCGACCATTATATAACTGTTGGTCAATTATGACTATTGGAAAATATGAATGTTGGATACTATACTCTTAGAAATGATTTTAACATTATGATTATTATTTATAAGTAGAAAATACAAATAAAAATTAATGCAAAAAAGAAGAGTTGACAACATCATTCAGTATTTTTGGGATGTATAAAGCACAATATCCAGAACATGGGAGGGAGTTACCATCACTAGAATTCACTCATGACCAAGACAAATACAAGCCTCAATATGTTAATCTTGAATGAATTCTCTTATGGGAGAAGTTCAAGTTAGTGGAAATTACAATTCGTGTTATTTTATCTGATCTGCCCCAAAAATCTATCACCATCACAGACCTCAGCCATAGGTCTTTTTTATGTGTTATAAGGGGTTATGTTTCTAGACCACACTAACTCATTATTTAATCACTTTTCATAAAAAAAAATTATTCCATCAATTCTATTTTGGGACATGTTTTTCCACAAAATATGAAGAACATGATAAATTGGTTTTTCAGATAGAATTTTTACTTTTTTGAAAATATGTAAATATTTATAATAAACCAAGATATTATAAATAATAATTATTTTAATGAAATATTTCTTAAAACACTCGTATTTTAATTTAAATGATATAATATGTTATTTTTTTTTTCAAGTGTCGAAAATTTTACTATGCATTTTACTATTCATTTTCTAAACACTATTAATATTAATAAATAAGAATTTTTATATTTTAAAGTTGAATTTATCATACATAGATAATTATTATGAGTAAATAATAATCATTTTTGAAATAATCATGTTAAAATTAGTTTAATGTGAATTTATGAGAAATTTCAAAAAACACTTTTTTTGATCAATAGTAAAAATACAGTTTTATGTTTTCAGTATGTTTAATGAAATAATAATGATTAATTATGTAATATAAAATAATGGTAAACTATTTTGGATTATAATAACATAATAGGTATCCTACATAACTAATTCCATGGTAAAATAATGTGAGAAATCCCATGTATTTGTAAATACCACTACCGAGGTGTCCATGGAAATCAATAAATCCCCCCCCCTTATATATATATATATATATCCACCCATTTAACCATTATAAATAATTCTTAATTCTTACTCAACTAAGATATAATATTTTTACCTCCCAGGGAGTCCTCACAATGTTTCCTCAATCCCCCAAGGCCCAAATCATCTTGTTTTAGGAGTTACTCATAATGGTAATGGAAATCTCAACTTCTCTTTTCCTTAAAAGCTCCCTCTATATGTGGTATGTCGTTAAAATATCCATAATATGTTCTTGTGGACATTTTGTTTTATCCCTTAACTTTTTTATGTTTATTTTAGGAATTTTATACCCTTCTTTTATTGCTTTTTTTTGTTTTATAAAACCAAGACTCAAACCTATTGTGCTGCTAAATATTTTTCTCTAAATTTATCTCCTTTTATCAAGAAATTATTTTATTTTATTCATGTGAATACACAAACCTCTTTATTTTCCAAGTGTATTCTCCAAGATTTAAAAATGATTTCTTTTTATTCTTTAATTAACATACATAAAACCCTCATTCCCTTTCTCTGTGTTATAAAAGACATAATGATCATGCTTTTAAGGACTTCTTAAAATGTTGTGATTTTGATACGAAACCTCTTTCATTTATTCTCCATGGATTATTTATGAGATCATTTATTATGATATATGTTGATCACATGAAAATTAATACATATTAATGGTGTTATATTATATTTCTCTAGTTCATTGGGTAAATAATTTAATATCCATATATGACGTGTTTTGGGATACATGGGTGAATAAACTTGGTATTTTTTATAACAACTCTGGGAAAAACCTTGATTATATGCGTATGGATGTATAAAATAAATAACTTAGACACATATCCAAGTTATTATTCATGTTATTTTATTTATGATATGCCTCATGTTCTCTATTCCATGACATAACGATATTCTTCATGTTTTATTGATTTTCATCATGATCACATGTAAATAGATTCCCTTTCTTTCCTTTAATGGGAATTACGATCACCCTTTCCTTTGATATATATCCCTATATTATAATATATATTAAAACATATTAGTATGAACCAATGAATAAACATTTAAATTTTTTTATAATAATGTTTTATATTTTCATGTATTATCTACCTTATTTCCAAGAAACTAAACATTTAAAGTTCCTCTATTTGTATAATGCAATGAAAATTTAATGTAATGAAAAGTAAGGATTTCATAGTTTGTAAAAAATGATGTTACTGTTATTTGGGTAAATTAGTATTTGAAAACTTTAGGTATAACCCTATATAACTGTTTAAATATTAGAAAAACATCATGGTATTTTAGTGAAATATTAAGTTGGTGGGTTCTGAGAAAATAAATCTCTCTCTAGATGCAAACAAGTGGATGTAACTATGGCCCAAATGTACCTAGGGGTAAAAACCCTAACAAGGTGTGTCATTCCAGACTCGTTGTAACCTAGTACACAACAGCAAGCCTTGATGAACTCCTAGTTTGACCCACTCGTGGGATATATTTAGTTAGTCACAAGCTTTGATATGAACCATTATGATGGATTTATAGAAAATATAATTATGGTTAAAGAATAACATATTTAAGTATAGTGTTTTAAGATATGAAATTCCTCTATAATAAAAAGATTATTAATTTAATCAAATTTCTCACAAAGGATTTCTTATTTTAGAAAATATCAGGAAATAGGAGAAACTGTGTAAATGGTGAGAGCAATGAATTTAGAATTAGCGGACATTCAATAGAAGCCATAATGGAAAACTTCTTTAGAATGGTGAATCAAATAACTCAAGTTATCAAAAATAACTTAAATCAAGATGATATATCATATTCACATCGAAGGTAACAATATTACATTGAGTCATATATGCCTAAATGACAACATTCTTTCAATGGATCTACAAATTCACATATTGATGAAAAATGGATAATTTCTATAGAAAATATCATTTCTATACAACGTTTTTTAGAACAATAGAATGTCACCCTAATTGTGTATTTCCTAGAGGTACAAGTTAATCAGTGGTATAAACTGTATAAAAACATGAATTCAAGATGGTATGTTGATGGTATGTAGTAGTAAGTGTTTACAGGAACCTTTTTGAAAAAAATATTTTCTCCTTTCAATGATAATGAATATGGAGAAGGAATTCCTAGAGTTGAAGAAGAATGAAAAATAATCTAGGGGAAGCTATGAGATGAAATTCATTAGACATTCCCATTACACCACTACCTTTTCCATGGATCCTAATGGGAAGGTTGATGGATTATTATGTATACTAAGACCACATCTATCAAATAATATATCCAATCTAGAATATGAATACTATGAGGATACTATGAGAAGTGATATGAAGGTTGAGATAGATTTCAGAGAGATTCATTGGTACCATATATCGATTGAAAAGAAAAGATATTTAGAGCCATACATGGGGAGGATCTTTGATCAAGGAAGATGAGGAAAGCAAGTGAAACTTCCCACATGATACAAATGTTGGAAGAATAATTTGGGTATATTCTTTCTATATAGAGGTAAATGTTACAATTGTGGAAGAGATGGCCATATTTCTCAAAACTATCATAGTGAGGTGAATCCTCAACTTCTCAACACTAATGATAAGGGAAAGATGGTTCATTCCCTACTCAAAGTCTAATTATTCAAGTGTAAAATGATTGGGAGATTTTCTAATCATTTTCCATGTCTAATGTTAATGGATAGGAATCACCATCAACCTCAGCATAGGCCAATGGATTAAGTTCATGCTATTTCTATCATGACAGATGAATTTGATTCTCAAAATAATATGGTGGTAGGTACTCTCGTTGTTCACTAAAACCTATAAATTATTTAGTTTAATTCTATTTCTGTTAATTTATTTATTTCCCCATGTTTGAAAAGAGTATAGATTCAATCCCTTAACTATGAGAATAATAACTATTATTCAATACTTTTGAAAAAATTATCCAAGAATAAATAGTGTATAAAAACTCTTATATTGACTTTTGGGAGAATTATCTCATTGCAAATCTAGTATTCATTCCCACGTTGGAATTAGAAATTATACTAGGTATGGGATATCTCTCAATGTATATTTCTAAGATAAACTGCATAAGTATGGAAATATCAATAGTCTTAATTGGATAACCTATAGATTTTTTTGAAAGATAGATATTTCGACCTGAGATTTGTCTAGAAGCAGCTCCCATAACCTTATTTATGAAGATGGTCAGTGAATATGAAGAATGAAATGATAGTATATGAATATATAAGGTCCCCATCATTCCAGAATAAATTGATGTATTTATTAAGGAGTTACTTGGACCTCCACTAGAACAAGAGGTGGAGATCCCATTAAACTCATGCCTAGATCCAAGCCAATATCAAAGACCCCATATATAATGGAAAATGTGTAGCTGGAGGAATTAAAGAAACAACTCCAAGATCATTTGGAGATGGGTTTTATTTGTCTAGGTGTGTCTCTACGGTAATAAAATGTTCTATTTGTGAATAATAGGTATGGATAAATGTGGTTATGCATTGATTATAGAGAACTTAATGGGTTCACAGTGAATAACAAGTACCATCTTCCAAGAATTGATGATTTATTTGACATGCATCATAGGACTCAATTCTTCTCCAAGATTTATCTTCACTCTGGTTATCACCAATTGAGAGTGAATAATGACAATATTCCATAGATGACCATCTAATCAAGATATGGGAATTATAAGTTTGTTTTTATTCCCTTTCTCTTGACTAATGATCCTACTATTTTTATGTATTTTATGAATATAATCTTTCAGTACCACATTAAAAACACTATTTTAGTTTTCATTGATGATGTATAATATATTTAAAAAATTCATGATGATCATAAAATGGTTATATTGAAAACTCTATGGAATGAGAGGTTATTTGGTTGTTCAGAAAATGAGAATTTTGATTACAAAAAGTTGCTTTCTTGGGTAACATTGTAATCAATGAAGGAATCATTGTTGATCCTACCAAGAGAAAGGTTGTGTAGGAGTGCTCTCATCCTAAAATAGTAACTGAGATTTGTAGTTTCTTAGGATTATTAGAATATTATAAAATGTTTTTGAAAAACTTTTCATGACTTTCTAATATAATAAACATGTTAACTGAAAAAAAGGTCCAAATTCATCAAAAAAAAGGATTGTCAAGAAAGATTTCAAAAGATAAAAAAGTTATTTGTTACTAAAACCATGTTAGCATACCCTCTCTCGTAAAAGTATTAGTTAATTTTAAATATTCATCTCTAAATAGTATTAGGTGTATCTTTGTGATAATTGAAAAGTTAATTGCTTATGCATCATGAAAGTTGAAGCCTCATGAAAATGACTACCCTACACATGTCCTTGAGTTGGCTATGGTTGTTTTTGATCTGATGATATGGAGGAATAATCTTTATGGGTAGAAATTTCATGTATACACAGACCATAAAAGTTTGAAGTATATTTTCACATAAAATGAATTGAACAAGATATAGATTTGATGATTTTATCTTCTTATATACTATTGTTGTTCAATTCATTATCATCCTAACTAATGAAAAAATGGTTTTGATGCGTTAAGTAGGAAAGACCCTATTGTGCTGTAAATGATGAGGATTCAAGGAGATCATTTGACCAGATACCTAGTAAAATTATACATCAGAATCCTAAGGGAAGTTAAATCATCAAACCTATCCCAAATGATTTTTCAACCATAATTACTAGAGAAGATCATGAAATATCAAAGATATGATCCTTTATTTCATAAGAATATAAATGTTTTGAAGGTTGAGAATATTACTATGTTCAATATTGATCAAGAAGGTTTACTAAAATTTTCTACTAGACTATTTGTTCCATCTATTCTATAAATTAAGAAATAATTGATGGATAAAGGTCATAGTTTAACATTATTTATACATTATGAAAGCAATAAAATTTATAGTGAGGTTTGTGATCATTATTTGGGAGATGACATGAAAATGGATATTTATGAATATACTATAAAGGTATTCGGTGTGTAAATAAGTGAAGATATAGGGAAAGCATCTTTAAGGTGCATTACAACCACTACCTATACTAGCATGGATGTGGGAAAATATCTCTATGGACTTTTTCAATAGTCTCTGGAAAACATCCATAGGAAAAAATTCGATATTGGTTATAACGCATTGTCTCCCCATGACTACCCATTTCATCTATATTCGAGAAGTTTTCCCTCTCAACCAACATTCCATGATTTATGTAAGGGGAGTGGTAAATATTAATGGGGTACCAATCTCCATCATAAATGATCATGATACATGGTTCACATAAAAAATCAATATAACTCTTCAATGTGCTCTGAATACTAAATTTAATTAGAGTATTAACTATCACCCATAAAGTGATGGTCAATCTGAAAGGACTATTCTGACACTCAAAGACATGAAGAAAACATGATCAATGGGATTTAAAGGTGGATGGGATCAATATCTCTAATTATTTTAGTTCTCATACAACAAAATATTTTATTAAAGTCTTCAATTGTCACCCTATGATGCTCTATATGGGATGAAAAGTATAACTCATACTATTTTGGATGATGTTTATGAGAGAAAGATTCTTGGGCATGATCTTGTGCAAGAGATGACAGAATAGGTTCATTCCATCCACCAACACATAAAGTATTCTAAGAGTTAGTAGGAGATATATAATGAAAACCATCAAAGGGAATTAGATTTTTATGATGTAGAACAGTTATTCCTTCAAATTTCACATTGTATGACATTTATGTGGCTTGGGAAGCAAGGGAAGCATAGCCTTAGGTACATTGGCCCCTATGAAATCCTTGATCACATAGGAGAAGTGAATTATTGGCATGAACTTCCTCCAAATCAAGATCATGTTTATGTTTTATTCCATGTATCTATTATGAGTAAGTACACACCCGACCCTTCACATGTATTGAATCATTATGTGGTACAACTGGAACGCAACCTCTCTTTTGAGGAGCAACCAGTGGAGGTATTGGACTATAGAGACAAGGTTCTATCCAATAAAACTACCCACCTCATTAAAATATTATGGAGGAACAAAAAATATGAAGAATACATGTGTTATATTGAGTAAATAATTAATAAAAGTACCCAAACATCTTACCAATTGAATAAAAGATATGAAAGTTTCAGGGATGAAATTTCTTACCGGGGGATGAATGTAACGACCCAAACTTTTTGAATAAAAAATTTATCCTAAAAATGTATGTTATATTTTTATTTACTCAACAAAAATATATCTCTTTAATAATGAAGTGTGTACAATTTGAAATGTGACCATTGATTTTTAATCGTTATATGACCATTGGTCAATATAACTGTTGTAAATTATACTCCAAATAATGATTTTAATGTTTTGATTATTGATTATATGTAGAAATGAAATAGGAAAATTAATAAAGAATATTTGATTACATAATCTAGTAGAATCATTCCATATGAATCCCATTTTTCAGAACTTGGGATGGAGGAAGCGTCACAATAATTTGTTCTTGACCAAGCCAAATTTTAGCTTCAACATGTTAATCTTGAATGGAATCTCATACGCGAGAATCTAGTGTTAATGGAAATTACCACTTGGGTGATGTTATCTGAGCCATCACAAGAATCTATCAACATCACAGACCTCACCATTAGGATGTATATGGGTGTTACAATGGGTTATGTTTCAAGTCTTTAGTTACATAATTTTTAATCACTTTTTATAAATAAAATTGTTATTCCATCAATTCCATTTTTGGAATAGTTTTTCTTAAAAACATGATGAATTTGATAAATTAATTTTCCATAAAGAAATTTTACTTTTAAAAAAGATATAAATATTTATAATAAATATTCATATTATTAAATGTTATTATTTTATTTAAATGGTATGCCTAAAACACACTTATTTAAATTTAATTGATAAAATTATTTATTTATTTTTCGAGTGTCATAAATTTTACTATGCATTTTCTATTAGCTATTATTTTTAATAAATGAATATTTTTATATTTAAAAGTAAAATTTCTCATATATATAGAATAATTATGATAAAATAAACATCATTTTTAAAATCATAAATTTTAACATTATGTTAGGAATAATTTATGATAATTTTCTGAAATATTTTGTTTTTTAGTGAATAGTAAAATACAGTTTTGAGTTTTCGATATGTTTAATGACATCACAATGATGTATTATTTAATATAACATTATCTTTGAATATTTTGGAATATAATAGTGTGATAGGTTTCCCATGTGGAAAATATCACTACTGAGGTGTCTAAGTAAATCAATAAAACAAATCCCACACTATTTCTATAAATACTCACTATTTCTCCATTATCTTTAATTACCAATAAATCCTTCATGAATATATGATAGTTTTACTTCCAATGGATTCCTCCTAAAGAGTCCTCCCAAGGCTCCATCAAGCCCCTCAGGTCCTAATCTTCTAGTTTTAAGAGTTAATCATAATGGTAAAAGAAATCTAAACTTATATTTTCCTTTCAAGTTCTATTTCTAGGTGAATCCTAGTGTTCTGAGTTCAATAGTGCCCTCATATTTTTAATTCGTGCACTGGTTCAAAAGTTATAAAAACCCACTCGCATGATTACTAAAGTGAACTTATAAAAAAGTTCAAAATTCTGCTCTGGGATCACAGGGCCTCAGAATCACGTGTCGTCAAAGCATGTGGTCTTCAAATAATTTGATATAACATTAAAAAAGTACACGAAAATTCCAGGACATTACATGAAGTCAATGTATTCATCAAACATTCATTTTTTCTCAAAAAAAAATTATTAAATTTTGTTTGTAGAAATTGTAATTACTTTTTAGAAATTTTAGAAATTATATTTTATAAAATGAAAAATATTTATGTTATCATAATGTTAAAATTAACTTCTAGATTAATTTTGATATTTTTTTGAAATGAATTATTTTTTTACTAAATAGTTAAAAATGTATACTTTCCAAATACTCTCATATATTTTTATTAAGTAACGTAACATAAAAATACAATTGTTTTTCTTAGTTTGAAAAAATGTAAAATTTTATCCATTTCATCTAATAAATTTCATTTCAATATTCAATTTTATTGATTTTGATATAAGTTAATTTTTATGTTGAGAAATATTTTTTCTAAAAATAATATTTTTTATTTTTATAAACACATTATTATTATAATTTATTTACATAACTTATATATGTTTAATTATAAAAATTAGATACTATATTTGAAATCATGAGATTAATATTTTTTAAATAGTTCCCTTCAATTTTTGATCACTATGAATAAAAATTGTGGTAAATATTTCTCACACTGGTACGAGTAAAGTATGTAAAACCATATTAAAACTGTGATATATGTATGAAAAATCAACCAAAAATAGAATTATTTTCATTTCATGGGATTATTTATACTACAGTAATACCAAATTAGAATATATATCATTATGGTCCCATTTTACCTTTAAAATTAGATTTATATTATTTTATATATTTGAAATTCCAAAATGTCATTTTCTTGAAATTACTATCATTAAAAAATTTACAAAAGGGTATCAAGGTTATATATTAAGTTATAAATATTTATTTGGTATGTAAATAAATTTTTATGGGTAATTTATTTTTTATGATTTATTGATTGACTATTTAAATTAAATGCCTAAAAAAAGATGATACAATATTTATTTAATAAATATAAAACTATAATAAAGATTTTATAAATAATAAAATTAATATTTTCAAGGTTGGATGAATTGTCACAAAAAATTTAAAGATAAATATAACATATTAAAAATGTGTGAAAGGTTTATATTCAAATTCCAACTTGCAATGCTTCTTTTAAATTTTATCTTTGTGAAATATTCATAAAATTCTATTAATAGAATTTTATGTCAAATACATTTTATTAATTTATTAAAAAATCATAAAAATTATTCATTATCACAATTAGAATGAGAAATGGTATAAAATTCCATTTTATATACAATTTTTATACAGTTCTCAATTTATAAATAAAATTATAAAGTATTTATAATAAAATATTCAGTACCACAGTTAAGGTTATGATTAGTTAACCAAATGTTTAAAAAATAAGAAAGGAATTAAATTGTGATATAAAAATATAAAATTTTATTTTATGATTATATTAATAATTTTCCATATTATCTTTAAATATCATTCATTTTAGAAGAATTTTACATAAGTTAGAAATATATTATATTATAATGTTTCATATATTTCAAAAAATAACATTATTGATATTTTATAATAAAAATCATTTATAAAATGATTTCAAATTAATAAAAATAATATAATTAGGAAGTTAAATATGATATGGTTAATCATATCAACCATGGAACATTTATTATTCACATATCCTTTTATTGTATCTTTATTGACCTATAAATAGTTATAAACACTGATATAGAAACAAGTTAAAAAAGATTAATAGGGGTTAAAAAATTAGTGTTTACAAATTACATAAACATGCCTAAATTATATTATAAAAGAGTATTTGGAGCCATAATGACCATATCATTTAAATATAACAATTTGGGGCCACTTAAACTTGGTAATTAATTTATATTAATTTAATACATTCAGTAATTGCATGTTCATTCTTCTCCTCGCTGTTAAATGGAAAATATTATCCTATTTTTCTCATAGACATTAAGAAATATAGCTCATCCTAACACTGATCAATTCAATAATATACTTCCCTAACAACTAAAAATATGTTATGGTGATCTAAAAACATATTCATATTGTTCTAATTAAAGGATAAAAAGGAGGTCTACTGAAGAAGTTGTAATAATTTATATCATACTATTCAAGTTATTTTTTTTATAATTGATCTAAATATATTTTAAACATCAGAAATTTTTTAACTCAAATATATTAAATATATTGAAATTTTATTCTAATTATGGAACAACAAATTTCAACCACTTTTCCATCGTATAGAATATGAAATCATTGATTGTACCGATGTATGGCTTCCCATCTATATGTAGTGGTGTAATTTTTTTTCATAACTATTTTACTTGAATGGTTATAAGTTTGGAACTAATGATTTAAATTTTTACTTTTGAAATACTGATGGATTTGGATGTATAATGTTTCATTTAACATCTTACATTCTCATATGATGAAAAATGATAATGGCTCCCTTGTGTACATGCAGACTACCACCTTAACAAAGCTATGTGATTTTTTAAATTTATGTTATACATGGATGGTAATAAATATATATTGAAAAAATAAATATGATATGTATTAAATAAATATTATTTTTGGAATGGTGAATTATAATTTACCTTCCATTTGTTCCACCATTTAAAAAAGTTAACTCCTCATTCATGCATGCATATGGCCTACCATCTTCATTAACAGTGTAATTAATATGTCTACTTATACCATTAAATAATTATTTTCAAAATATATTTCATGAATAAATATTATATTTATGAACATAACTTAATTTTTTTATGATAAAATTATAACCTACAACTATGATCCAAAACATCTGTGATGGAAAAAAAACTGAAAAAATTAAGTAGTAAACACCTAAAGTAATGATAATAACGAGATTATTGAAAAATGGATAACGAGATGTTATAATATGAAAAAAATTATATTAAAATATTGATATGGTGATGTAATTTATATAGAACATGTTCAAAACTAGTACACATGAGTTTCAATTCATGATCAATAAAGTGTAAGTGTGAGGTAAGGGGTTTCTTAAATGAATTTCATCTTATTAAGTTCCACTTCAACATCATTACTTATGTTAATATTAGAATATGAGTGAATTAAATATGATTTTTTAATTTTGTATTAATAATTTTTTGTGGTTATAAATTCATTACACACAATCACATAAATGATTATTTCTAAATTCAATGATAGAATATTTTAAAGGGTTATTAATTTTAATTTTATTACATTGATACATGTTTTATATTATTAACCTATTTGTATTTATGTGGTGTATATTATACACCATTTAAATTTTATATAATGAATCCTTCATAATTCATGGTATTGAAATTTACAATTAATATTATTTCACCCAAAGGTTTTAATTTGAAAATTACTAAAGTGGTTTATTTTACAATCTCAACATTATTTGGGATTGTTTATATATAAATTATGATTGGATAAATTTTATGATATTTATATCATAAACACCAGAACATATATTTTAATTCAGTCATTTCTAATATTAGGAAGTATTAGTCCCATTTTTACCTTCTTGGCACTCAAAAAATAGAAAATAATTCTTTAAAGGAAAATTGTATTTTGTTATCAATTCAATGAAGAATAATTTTCAACAATTTTGATGTATTATTTTAAAATTATTCAAGAATTATTTCAATATTTTCAAGTTATTATTTAATGATAATTTTACTCGTATTTTCTTTCCATTAAAAAATTTCAAAATAAATATTCTTGTAATTTTCACCAATTAGGTACTTTTTACTAAAGGTGTCAACATAATATTTGTTATATTTTATACCACATAATATAATTGTCTTACCATTATTAAAAATGTTTTTTAAAGAATCCATTTAATGTTATCATTATTTAATTTTATGTAAATATTTCCCCAATATTTTCAAAACATTTATATTTTAAATAAGTGATTTTAAAATGAAAAGTGTATTTTTCTCAAGGGATGTTCTAATAATTATTATATCCATTCTTTACAATGTAAAAATAATTTAAAAATATGATTCATTATAGTTTATATACACTAATGTTACTTACCATATTATTTCTCATGATGGATTATGGACATGCTCTTATAATTATTGATTGGGGGAATATTAACATTTCATATGATAGTTTTTTAATATAAGTATTCATATTGATGATACGTGGATTTATAATTCACCCCTTACATATAGTGAATTCATTGAACTTATTAAGTTATGGGATAAGTACTTTATAGCCACTTGATTCACTAAATGCATCATGAGAAAAACTAATTTGAGTATTTGGATGAGGACATACACACATAAGTTGTCACGAACCGAATCCGGTCGCGGCCAAAACCAGCACTAGACCCAGCCCGTGACAAGGCCCGAAGGGCGTTCCCTATCCCCATGGGCTGGCACAAGTGCACAGGTTTCATTTATCTTGGTTTGGGAATGATTTACCCGAATATGAAAGCATAAAACCTTAAAAATAATCCATAATATAAATTCTGAAATTTATAGCCAAACAAGTCTTAATAAAAAACCAGAACTAAATACCTTGGATTAAATACAATAAAATAGGTTCAAATACAAAAAATGAAAATAGAAAGACATCCCCAAGGACTCCACATGACAAGGGGGTCATCACCCGCAAGTCATCTCCACAACTCTGCCCCAACGATGGGGACTAACACCCAGAACCACCATCACCCTTGGCCTTTCCTCTACCTGAGTCAAAAAAATAATAAAGTCTACTTACACCCAAGTGGTTTAATTAGGGTGTGAGCCTAATACCAATAGGATACCACCCAATGATTCCAAGGTGAATGCAATACAAGGTGAAAAAGCAAGCAGTTTTAATATGCAATGAAAAGCGATGACAAATTCCAAGAAAGGCTACTTTAAATTGAAAACATTTTTCAAGATAAAAATTTCAGAATGTAAACACATTAAAATATTAATGTTATCTAATTAAATATAATTCCTAAGACACCCAAATACAAGGGAAAATACCACAAAACCAATGAGCAACAAAACTGGGAACACCCCTAGGCACTAGATAGTCTCGGGCCCCATGTACCTCGTACCTCGGTGTAATGTAACCATAGTAAAATCTGTTCTCGTGCACGAGCCACTAGTAGGGAACATACCCATAACCTAGTGTCCCCAATCATCATCCACATAGTTTATTTAGAGTTGTCGTTATCCAAATTCTAAGTGAAACAGGGACAAAACTCATCCGGTCCACTAGCCGTACTAGTATAAATCCGCCCCACCTAGGTACCCGGGCTTCCCCCTTTGTGCTCAAACAATTTCAGGATTTAACACATATCCATTTTAATCTAAAACACCACTACTATTCACATATACCAAATACAGTATCTATATTATTTTATAGCACTTAAAACACACAAAAAACTCTTTGAATTTGAATAAATCCATTTCTCAAAATCCCGTGTTGTTTTGCAAAAAAAACCCTTAAGAAACCCAATTGTACACGATGTTAACACTTGTAAGTTACCAAAACATTAAAGGCAGCACAATAAATTTCAATTAAAACAACAAATCAATTTCCTGGAATCCCCATGTTAAACAAGAAGTGTTATCTTTGTAAAACCTGCATTTTCACACAAAAGTGGAACCAAAACTTTACTTTCTTTACAAACACGATTAAAACCAATTTTTTCAGCAATAAACAAAAGGGATAAACATTATAAACAGTATTTTATGCCTTATTACAGATCAATAAAAACAACTAAGTATTTATAGGGCATCCCCAAATAAACAAACAAAACACTTCTTTGGAAAACCCCCAATTTCACACCAAATTGGGATTTTAAATTCAATTGCAATAGAAACATCATTAGAACCAATTTTTTCAGAAATAATAAAAATATATAAATCTTAAAATATGATGAATACAGCATGATAATACACAAATATTGCATCAACATTGGAATCACCTACCAAATCAAATGAAACCATTGAATCGTTTGTGCGAAAACACAAACGCACCACCGCCGCACATCAAGAAGGGTAGATCAAACCTAAAAATAGAAAATTAGACCAATAAAACCCAAGGTTAAACCTTAGGTTTGAACCCCTACCCACTGGTCATTTTTAACTTCAATAAAAAGGGTGTAAACCCTAAAAATAGAATGAAACCCTAATCAATTTGAAATGGGAAAAGAAATGGACAAACTTACTTGAGAAATCTAGGATGAATCTCCCCAAAACACTAGTATCTGAAACTGAAAACATCCAAAACTCAGGGGATGTTCGCCCAAGAATTATTAGGTCATTTAGGAATTGTAATGGAGGTAAAAGAGTATGAATTGAGAGAGTTATGATTGAATGAAAATACCTCATCAAATCTTCCCGATTTTAGAAACCCTAATATGTTCGTCCCTAAATCGCGATCCTAAGAGCTCCAAAGAGTAGGTAAAGATGCTAGGGGGCGTCTGGGTGTAAGGGCCGCATATGAGGCTTGGAATCACCGAAAAATACTTAAAATTGAATAAGTTATTAAATATATAAAATTAATTTTGAAAACTGGATATGGGCTTTCGGGCAGGCCCAATCCCTTAAATAAAAACCCAACTAAACCTTGGTTATGGATTTCAAAAGGCTCCAAATTTTAATTGTAGTGTTAATATATTAGGGGATTACATTTAGGAGTTTTAATGTGTGAATAATATTAAAAAAATGAATAATTTATAAAAGAAACAAAATTTATTTTTAAATCTGGAATTGGGCTCACGGTTTGGCCTAATTCACGAAAACTCACCTATTCTCCATAAAACCATTGGAAGCCCCCAAAAAAAAGCATTAATGGAAATTAAAATAATTATAAATTTAAAATAAGCTATGTATGTGACAATTATCCCCACCATAAAAACTTTCCACCCCGGAAAGTCACAGCAAGACCAAATCAACAACCAAACCCAACTGAGAAACCAAGAAGTACTCACTTGCCAGGATTCTTCCCCAAAGGCCAAAACACCTCCAGTGATCAATGAAGGAAGGTATACTCTCAAAAACCTAACTTACACCACTTTCTTGAAACAATCCAGAACATTCATAGTTTATCCCAAAATAAAACTCATCAAACACTATCTGAACAAGACTCAAGCAACTCACCCAAACGAACAACAACTTCAAACAATGTTACATTTACCTTACATTAACTAAACCATTGGGCGCTCTCTAGTCCCAACGTTTACTCAAGAAATATGTTGGTATCTAGATAGATCCGAAGGAAAATATCTACACCAATCCAAGAACATGGAAAAATATATGTTACTAGTACGGGGGGACACAAATACGCTCCCCACCATAAGAGACAACCAATATTTTTTTCGAGATATAATCAAGAGACTAACAGGGGGAGGCCTAAATGGACTCACTGGTATAAAAGATATTCTTCCATCAGAAATTTACAAAATAAATTATATAAGACCTATAGTGGGTCTCCCCACCATAAGAACCAACCATCTTAACCAACCAGCACTGGCCGGTAAAGAAAGACCCCAAAATTTAAAGAGTTGGGGTGACCACATGGTTAGTTTTCACGGTTTGGGAATCTATAACCTAATAGTTGGGATCCTTCTTTCCACATGGTTTTCTGGGGCATGGTCACTATTATCCATGTGAAAACTGTGTTCACAAATAGTGTAGACAAACTTCAAACCTTTCTCTAAAGACTCAGTGGAAACCAAAAGGGGGAGGGAATAACATTGGGTGATGACATGGGCACAAGGCCCTCCACCTATTTCCACAGAACATGGACAATAGAAGAATGATTATGACACCATAGGTTTAAAATCTTTGTAACTTTCATACTGAGGAAATGACTTTGTACAAGGGTTTAAATGATGCTGTGATTTCCCCTGACTACGAGCCAGCTTCTCTCCGAGACCTATGGCTGGAGCTCAAATGATTGATGCATCTTCGGCCTCGCAGTTAGGCTTTGGAGACCCCATGAATGATAATTCTTCTTTCAATGAAACCAACAACTAAAATGAAATCCCAGATAAGTTTTCCAGACATAACACATTCCAAACTCACTTTACCCGATCCTGATATTTCACTGAAACAAGGGCTAAGAAGATACACACACATCACACCTTGTTTCTTTAGGTGAGAAAAAATAGAAGTAAAGAACACCAACACTCACCTTCGTCTAAAATGGATGATTTTGAAGTTTTTACAAGGGATACATTCGCCCAACATAATAGGGACTCTCATAGGATTTCACGACATTCACCTCTATGGTCAATTGAGCACATGGCATCCTAAGGCATCACCGAACATGACCATTGCGACTAATATAAACAATTCATGGAGAGGGACCTTATACAACATCCCCAAACAACACAGTATTCTAGAAAGTGGCCACAATATCCTATCATGACCATATTTCCCACACCAGTGGTTTAACATTAATTAATGCATCAAAGAAACTTCGAAGAACCCAAAGGTCCTCTTAGACACCATCAAGACACTCATCCACACTTACAACCCTAGAACACATCCACCTTCGACGTATCAGGAAATATAAGAAACTAAGGTCTCTATCAACCTTCCATGAGCACTCTCCCATTACAAGAGGATCTAAAAAACAAGGAAAGGAAAGGGTGTAGACTCAATCTAAAAATATCAAGAAAAATATTCCTTATATTGATCAATTGGAGGGTCTTAAAAAGGAAAAACAATCCAGGTTGCACTTTAGTTGTGCACTAACCATTAATGGGGCGTACCTTATCCAACGATTGAACCAAAGGACCAAACCAAGATGGTATATTGGTCACGATATACCACAATTTAGATCCAAACACATGAAGGGAACCACCAAAAAGTCATCCCAAAACATTTTTCAAAAGAGACCACTAACTGTCCCTACAACACAGCTCACCGACCAAACACAAACCCAAAACACAGTTCAAACAGGAGGGGTTCTTGGACTCAAAACATCCCACAACATCAACATTATCAAAAACCCATAATAAAAGCTATACCAAACTATTCATCAATACAACATGTTTTTCTTTAAAACTATTTCTTTGAAAACAAACTGTTTAGCAGTAAGCATATCCACCAATGGTACCCCATGGGCCTCACACATGCATGTTTTTGTTCCACACCGGCCACCCTCTGCATATCCGTCCCGGCACTCATCAATTCATGCATCAACCATCCATCATACCATATAACCCCATGCATGTTGTTACTCATGGAAATACCAAAGGTTAAAACAAATATTATTTCCACTTTTCAAAACCAAAACGATCAACCAACACATACTTTTTTTTCAAAAATGCTAACCAGGAGATCAAAATCCCAATTCAAATATTAATAAAATTTTCAGAAAGACACAAACATTTATACAAGAACTCAATTTCAAGATATTAACATCAATTTCAAAACATCTCATCCCATTAAAACACCCTTTTATTGTTTAGAAAACTCTTTTGAAAACACTTTTTCAAAACCAACTTCAGTATAGTTTCTACTTTTAAAAAGAGGTGTAAGCACACCAGTTTCCATTTGAATATAATTCTAAAAATTCAGTTCCACCATTTCATAAATCAAACCATTCTATATTTATTTGAAAATCATTTCACAAAAACTTTACACTTCTTAAAACCAAGTCACTTTAAAACCAAAGTTCCAAAATTTCAAAATTAAGGAACACGAGACAATGCGAGAGGAAACTAGTTTCAGTGGGTGACTTGGACATATGGTTGGCGACCATACCCCAATCACTTAACTGTCACAAAGAGTGTTCTAGGGAAGATCCCCAGCTTCACATGGCTTTCCAGGCCCTGCGAGCTCACTGAGACCATTAACCCAACTCTCTTTTCATTTCCCCTAACCATAATTAAAACAAGAAAACCAAAGGACTTAGATAAATCCTAACATCCCCAGGAAACATGAATCTTTTCATGAGGTGTGGTGATCAGGCACACTACCCATAACTAGAATACCAAGTCCCTATAATCTTAACTCCATAATATCCTGACTCTTCCCCAAATAACATGACCCAAAGAGTTAACCTGAACCTCCTCTCATACCATTTTGTCACGAACTGAATCCGGTCGCGGCCAAAACCAGCACCAGACCCAGCCCTTGACAAGGCCCGAAGGGAATTCCCTATCCCCACGGGCTGGAACAAGTGCCTGGGTATCATTTATCTTAGTTTGGGAACGATTTACCCGAATATGAAAGCATAAAACCTTAAAAATAATCCATAATATAAATTATGAAATTTATAGCCAAACAAGTCCTAATAAAAAAACAAGAACTAAATACATTGGATTAAATACAATAAAATAGGTTCAA
This sequence comes from Viscum album, assembly GCA_963277665.1. Classification (NCBI taxonomy): domain Eukaryota; kingdom Viridiplantae; phylum Streptophyta; class Magnoliopsida; order Santalales; family Viscaceae; genus Viscum; species Viscum album. Next base: position 349,297,619 of record OY728141.1, read on the forward strand.
ATTCAAAAAATTAAAATATAAATACATCCCCAAGGACTCCACACGACAAGGGGGTCATCACCCGCAAGTCGTCTCCACAACTCTGCCCCAACGATGGGGACTAACACCCAGAACCGCCATCACCCTTGGCCTTTCCTTTACCTGAGTCAAAAATAATAATAAAGTCTACTTAAACACAAGGGGTGTAAGTAGGGTGTGAGCCTAATACCAATAGGATACCACCCAATTATTCCAAGGTGAATGCAATACAAGGTGAAAAAGCAAGCAGTTTTAATATGCAATGAAAAGCGACAACAAATTCCAAGAAAGGCTACTTTAAATTGAAAACATTTTTCAAGATAAAAATTTAAGAATGTTAACACATTAAAATATGAATGTTATATAATTAAATATAATTCCAAAGACACCCAAATACAAGGAAAAATACCACAAAACCATTGAGAAACAAAACCGGGAACACCCCTAGGCACTAGATAGTCTCGGGCCCTATGTACCTCGTACCTCGGTGTAATGTAACCATAGTAAAATCTGTTCTCGTGCACGAGCCACTAGTAGGGAACATACCCATAACCTAGTTGTCCCCAATCATCATCCACATAGTTTTGTTAGAGTTTTCGTTATCCAAATGATAAGTGAAACAGGGACAAAACTCATCCGGTCCACTAGCCGTACTAGTACAAATCTGCCCCACCTAGGTACTCGGGCTTCCCCCTTTGTGCTCAAACAATTTCAGGATTTAACACATTTCAATTTTAATCTAAAACACCACTACTGGTCACATATACCAAATATAGTATCTATCTTTTTTTATACCACTTAAAACACACAACAAACTCTTTGAATTTGAATAAATCAATTTCTCAAAATCTCGTGTTGTTTTTCCCACAAAACCCCTTAAGAAACCCAATTGTACCAGATGTTAACACTTGTAAGTTACCAAAATAGTAAAGGCAGCCCAATAAATTTCAATTAAAACAAAAAATCAATTTTTGGGCATCCCCATGTTAAACAAGAAGTGTTATCTTTTTAAAACCTTCATTTTCACACAAAAGTGGAACCAAAACTTCACTTTCTTTACGAACACGATTAAAACTAATTTTTGCAGTAATAAACAAAAGGTATAAACATTATAAATATTATTTTATGCCTTATTACAGATCAATAAAAACAACTAAGTATTTATAGGGCATCCCCAAATAAACAAACAAAACACTTCTTTGGAAAACCCCCAATTTCACACCAAATTGGCATTTTAAATTCAATTGCAATAGAAACATCATTAGAACCAATTTTTGCAGCAATAATAAAATTATATAAATATGAAAATATGATAAATACAACATGATAATACACAAAGATTGCATCAACATTGGAATCACTTACCAAATCAAATGAAACCATTGAATCGTTTGTGCGAAAACACAAATGCACCACCGCCGCACCTCAAGAAGGGTAGATCAAACCTAAAAATAGAAAATTGGACCAATAAAACCCAAGGTTAAACCTTAGGTTCGAACCCCTACCCACTGGTCATTTTTCACTTCAATAAAAATGGAGTAAACCCTAAAAAATAGAATTAAAACCTAATCAATTTGAAAGGGGAAAAGAAATGGACAAACTTACTTGATAAATCTAGAATGAATCTCCCCAAAACACAAGTATCTGAAATTGAAAACGGCCAAAACTCACAGGATGTTCGCCCAAGAATTATTTGGTCATTTAGGAATTGTAATGGAGGGAAAAGAGTATCAATTGAGAGATTTATGATTGAATGAACATACCTCATCAAATCTGCCCGATTTTAGAAACCCTACGATGTTCGTCCCTAAATCGCGATCCTAAGAGCTCCAAAGAGGGGGGTAAAGAGGGTGGGGGCGGCTGGGTGTATGGGCCGCATATGAGGCTTGGAATCAACAAAAAATACTTAAAATTGAATAAGTTATTAAATATAAAAAATTAATTTTTAAAACAGGATATGGGCTTCCGGGCAGGCCCAATCCCTTAAATAAAAACCCAACTAAACCTTGGTTATGGATTTCCAAAGGCTCAAAATTTTAATTGTAGTGTTAATATATCAGGGGAGTACATTTAGGAGTTCTAATGAGTGAAAAATATTTAAAAAATGAATAATTTATAAAAGAAACAAAATTTATTTTTAAATATGGAATTGGGCTCACGATTTGGCCCAATTCACGAAAACTCACCTATTCTCCATAAAACCATTGGAAGCCCCCAAAACAAATCATTAATGGAAATTAAAATAAAAATAAATTTAAAATAAGCTATGTATGTAACATATGTAATATTTTATTACATGAGGGCTCCAAGAAATGTTTATGATATAATAAATTATTCATTATATCATTATGAAATTAGTTATTAATGTACATGGAATTATTTTATTTGTTATGATACCCATATATATTTTATCATTTTTATGTGATTATTTATATTGAATTATTTGATCACCATTTATTCCTACTATACTATTCATCATGTTCTTCTTATTTATTAAATGGAACAAGTTCTCAGTAATTTACCATTTCATATTTATTATGCCTTATTTACTCATGATAGATTCCATTTTACGTAACCCTTATTGTTAATTTTATCTCACTGTTATATTCATTCTTTTCCCCCTGATGCGAGGTGGTGTAAATTGATTTATATTCAAGGATTTCATTAAAGTAAAATTCACAATGTCAATGAAAAATATTTTTAAATTTTATTTTTTAAATTTCTTTGGGATTTGTGTATGTATCTATTTTATAAATACTAATAGCCTATTTGGTTTTTTGTGAAGTGGTAACTTGTATCTAATTTAGATGTACTAAAGTATCAAAAGACATAATTCTGTTGGTTTTGACTTATTATAGTTGGAGTTAGAGAATTTTTAGTAGAAAACTTGGGATCTATATTTAGGAAAAAAAATAGGGAACAGAACCCTATGATACACTTCAAGGATAAGTATAATTTAAAGATAATATCATAAAAGTTTTCATATCTAATAGATTATATGTTTTTCTTAATAATATATACCATTATAGATATTATATGTAGAGTTTGTTTTGTAATAGATGCATCATTGTGGTAATAATATTGAAAAGTGTTAGTCAAATATATATCAGCCATTATTCTGTAGAATAGTGATTTTTTCTTTAATTATGCACACAGTATGAAACTCTAGGGGGATAAATATGGGTTAATTTGATTTTTTATTTATGAAAAACTATCATGAATAAGAGAAATGTGACTATGAAATATTTTGAAATTATATAGTGATAAGGGATTTCCAAATGCGTATTGGGTTGATAATTTTATGGTTTATCATATATTTAAAAACATTGTTACTAATTTTGAGGATTTATAATCTTGGAGTTTATCCTGATTACAAATATTTTGGGTGAAATTTATTATTATAAAACTCCTTGTTTAAGTATATAATTTAGTGGGAATTTTATTTGAGGAATAAAGATTTTATATATGGATATAAGTTTAGTGAAATTAATAATTTTTATTATTAATATTAACATTTTTTAAGGTAATAAAATTCAATTAATTTTATACAATGTTGGAAAAAATAACATATAAAAAACCATAGTGTTTAAAAAGTAATTTTTTGTTAATGTTATTTTTTATGATGTAAATAATATTTTTTGGAATTTTATTGGATTTATATAAATATTATTGTATAAAAATTCCAACCAATAGGCTGAGTGATAATGTGTAGCATCCTTCATTGTCGTAGTGCATGAACTCACAACCAAAGGGTGAAAAGAGTGTAGCACCTACCACTAGAGTACATGATGTACTACATAGTATATAATTTTATAGGTAAATTATTTGATTTAAAATGATTAAATAGATTTTGGTAAGTGTGTTGTACGATCAAATTTTTTTCATTATTTTGAATTTTGAAAAGATATATGATATTTTTGGAGTTATTTTATTAGTTTTTTTATGTAAAAAAATTTAATGTAAAAGATTATTTTGGAAAAACTATATAACATTTTTTGTTATGAAAACTATAGTGTATGAGAAACCCATTAAGGTTGGAAAATTATTTAATAATGTAGTCACTAACGTTATTTGGGTTATTTATTTATTTTTTAATCAATGTTAAACCTTTGGTTTTTTTGTTCAATTTTTGAGATTAATTTATTATTTCATCATATAAGGGTTTATTCATTTTGGTTATTGTCATACATTGTGTAATGTCTCGGTTCTAGGTGTCACCAAAAGGTGCCTCATACCCGGTTGGTCACATGGACTCAAGCGAATTTCCTCAAATTCTAGAGGCTTCTGACTAGTAGTGAAGGCCTTCGGTGTGATAGTGGGGAAAATATGACATCATTGGTAGAGCAACATAGTGGAATAACAATAATATACAACAACTAAAGTAGTAATACCATATAATAAGCAACCAGTGGAAGACTGAAAGTATATAAACAACTAGATCACACAAATAAATGTTTCATGTCACATATGTCTAGAAAAGTATCCAAACATTTCACAATAATGGAAATAGAGTACTAAACCAAAGTAAAAAAAATAAAACAAGTAAACTCTAGCAGCATCGTAAGCCTCATCTTGGTCTCATGCTCTCCATCTTCACAACCATCAAGTACCTGAAGTAGTTGGGTTCTTTCCCTTATCTATACCTGCAACAATATAATCTTTTTGGGCCTAAAAGCATGACCAAAATAGGGTGTGAGACGAATCCCAATAGGAAACCACCCAAAGACCTGTGCCTAACTGTCAGTGAATATATATAATAGGAAAAATGAAAATTTAAGTAATAAACAAGGGAATTACTCAATAGTAAATAGTCCTACAGTTGTAAACTACATTCATTTACATTTATTAATTGTTTGACCAATCATTCAAAATAAATCCTCTAGGAATGTTCTCACAGTATAACCCCTCTGGTTTCACGAAGACAGAGACTCTCTGAGGAAGCACGCACCATCAATTCCCCATGTGTTCTTTTAATGATAACTAATGACTCTCTAAGGAAGCAATAAATGTCCATTCCCCATGCAGTCTCGTAACGGTATACTATATACACTCGGAGGGGGAACTCACTGTCCATCTCCCCTATTGTCTCGCAACGTAAAAAATATAACAGACACTCTAGGGAAGCCCTCAATGTTAATTCCCCCTATAGTCAAACAACACCAGGTTCTAACAACCCTGTGTAATACAATCATGTAAAAACAATATCCACCAGCCAAAGTAATCTCATCTAATATAAGGTTAATCAACTACAATTCATATCACAAGCATGTCATATAATATGAACTCCATCCTAACAGCACTAGGCATGGAAAACAAAATAGCATAACAGGAAATTCTAGAACAAACGGCCAATATCAAACAAATATGGGAAACACATCTATAAGGAAGGTAATAAACCTAATTTATAAACAAAACCCTTACCCAAGAAAACAAAAAAAGAACATATCAACAGGGTTAAAATTTCAAGACACAAAATACCCTAAACTAGGGTATTCAGAACGTTTTGCACATATAATTCAAAGACAACTACAAAAAGGTACAAACCACCTACCTCAACATTGTATGATTGATATAGTTGAATATCAGCCTTTGAATCTCCCTAGAACATCATATATCTACAAAAAAGTCAAAAGCACTAAACCTCAAATATCTCATGAAGGAAGAAAATTAGGAGGAGAGGATCTAGAAGAAGGAAGAACTTACTATGTCGATTCCAACGCAATCAGCGATGTTTGATTTGGAGAACGAATGATGGATCAGAGGCCTGGAGAATATTCGGCAATTCTTGTCACTCCTAGACGAGACAGGGCTAGAAGAAGGTGTTTCGGGAAATTAGACATGACCCCGGTCCGATTTAACAAATAAAACGAAAAGTACACACCGTGTTCATTTAATGTACATGTCGTGTACTTGCAATAACTGGATCCCACTTTAGGCAGTTTCTAGGTCACCTCACATGACCATGTACTTGGTCGTTACACAGCTAGTATACGGCTACTCGCGGAAATCGAGTATGTGGCATGTACTCTTAAGTACACAACATGTACTTGTGAATTTTCCAAATTCTCCCATTTTTCTCAAAACACCCGAAATCAAGATTCATACCTGAAATGAAGATCTGGGTTCTCACAAACTTCCCCCCTTAAAAAAAATTGTCCACAAATTTCCCTAACAAGGTACAGAAGAAGAAGAATCCTTAAACATCTGGGACCACTATGATTTCACATCGGTCTCCCTCTCCCATGTCTCATCCTGTACTCGCATGTACTTCCACAACACTCCTACCAGAGAAATAGACCAACCATGGAGAGCCTTCACGCTGTGATCAATAATCCAAATAGGATGCTCTTAGAACGTTGTGTCCACCTCCAAATCAATTTCCTCAGTTAGAAAAATATAATATGGGTCTGAGAAGTAATGCCACAACTGAGAAACATGGAAAACTTTGTGCATTGCCCGGTACCTCTGAGGTAACTGAAAATGATAGGCAACCGGCCCGACTCTCTCCAAAACCTCAAACGGACGAACATATCATGATGAAATATTTCCCTATCTACTAATCCTCCTATTTCCCGACCTTGTTGTGACATGTAGGAAAACCAGATCTCCGAACTCAAACTCCATAGGTCATCTTCGTCTATCAGCATAAGACTTTTTCCATGACTATGCAGTATTCATCCACTTCCAAATCAACTCCACTTGCTCTGTGGTCTCCTGGACAAGATAAGGTCCCAGTATAGCTAGCTATCCTACCTCCATCCAACATTGGGGTGATTAGAATGTCCTACCATACATAGAATCATAAGGTGTCATTTTAATAGTTTCTTGGAAACATTTATTTTAGGAAAACTCTACCAGAGGTATGTGCTTCTCCCAAGAACCTCCAAAATCTAGGATGTAAGCCCAAATCATGTCCTCTAACACCTGAATCGTAAGCGCAATCTAGCCATAATTCTAGGGATGGTAAGCTATACATAGAATTACTTGTGTATCCAAATCCCTTTATAGTCCCTATTATACCTACGAAGTAAATTGGGCATCCCTTTTTGAAACGATGGACTGTGGAACCCCATGTAAAAGTACAATATCTTGAATGTAAAACCTTCCAAAATAATTAAAACTGAGGGTCTCATTGATTGGTAAGAAGTGTGAAACCTTTGTGAGTTTGTCAATAACAGCTCAAACTGCATCACTCCCATGAGGTGACCTCAGTAAACCTATCATGAAGTCCATCGCAACATCATTCCACTTCCACCCGGGAATGGGTAGCTGCTAAAAAAGCCATTTTTTTCACTGATGCTCTGCTTTCTCCTACTGACAGGTGGAGCATCTAATCAAAAAAAATAAACATCTCTCTTCATACTAGGCCATAAATAGTGATGGTGTAGATCTCGATACATATTGGTGAGATTAGGATGAACTTCCCAAACTGAGGAACGAAAATCCTGCAAAAGCTCCTCCCGTATGTCTACTAAATCCCACACACAACCATGAAAACTAATTATCTCTTCATCAACTATGGTCCATCCAAGAATAGGGTCCTCTCCTAACACACTCTACTATAGAACTAGGCCTTCAGAATAGGATTGCTTCCTCATTCGCACTTGATCAAGTATAGTAGAGATAACACCTACAAAAGAAAGAAATATTTGCCCCAGTCTATTGTGAACCTCCAAATGCATCTTAGATAACAGATCAATAAACTTCAACTCACTGTTGTCCTCTTTAAATACCTATATCTGAGTCCTCCTTCTAAACGCATCAGCCACTGTGTTGCCTTTCCCAGGTGTATAAGAAAGCTCAAAGTCAAAGGACTAAAGGTTCTCAACCCACCTTCATTATCTCAAATTTATGTCACGCTGGGTAAAGATATACTTGAGACTTTTTTGGTCAGTGTACACCACAAAATTCTCTCCCATAAGGTAATTTCTTTAACAGCTCAAGGCATGAAAAAATTTTCCAACTCAAGATTGTGTGTCGGGTAATTCTTCTCATACAGCCTCAACTACCAATACATGTACACAATGACACCTTCCTATTGCATAAGCACTGCTCCCAGCCTGATACCTAATGAAACACTATAAATATTATAACTCTTGCCCGGATATGGAAAAACTAGTATCGGTGCTGAAGTCAATCTCCCTTTTATCTCCTAAAAGGCTGAATCTCAAGAATCTGTCCAGAGGTACTTTGCACCCTTCTTAGTTAGTCCTATTAGTGGCACTTCTAAACATGAAAAGTCTTGTATAAAACATATGTAGTAACTAGACATCCCTAGAAAACTATGTGTCTCAAATACATTCTTCATCTTCTCCCAGGAAACTACTTCTATCACCTTCTCTGGGTATACTGATACTCCTATCTCTAGGATAACATGTCCCAAGAAGTGAATATGGTCCATCCAAAAGTTTAATTTTGAGATATTATCATATAACTAATGCTATCTTAGTATACTCAAAACAATATCAAGATGTGTATCATGTTTGTGTTGAGTGTGAGAGTACACAAAGATGTAATCCACGAAAACAACTACAAATGAAACCATGTAAGGATGGAACACTCGGTTTATCAGTTCCATGAAGACTGTCTGCATGTTCATGAGACTGAATAGCGTACCCACATACTTGTATAGATCATACCTTCTCTGAAAGGCAGTAAGAGGTATATCGGATGGTCTAATGTAAAACTGATGATAACTGGATCTCAAGTCAATATTTGAGAAAACATGGGCTCCTCGAAGCTGATAAAAGAGATCATAAATCCTCAGCAATGGATATCAGTTCTTGACTTTCAACTGGTTTATCTTCCAATAATCCAAACAAAGTTTGAGGGTATCTTCTTCCTTCTTCGCAAACAGGATAGGTGAACCCCAAGGAGATGTAATGGATTAGATGAAACTCCTTGCTTGTAACTCCTCCAACTACTTCTTGAGCTCTTGTAACTCTGGTGTAGTCATCCTATATGGAGGAATGAACACTGGTGCTACTCCAGGAACAAGATAAATAGAGAAATATACCTCTCGATCTGGAGGTAATCCTAAAATGTAATTTGGAAATACATCCTTGAATCGATCCACCACTGGAGGAAAGTCCATCTACGAAGTTCCCTGGTCATCCAGAAACAAACTAGCAATATGGGTTGTACCTTCACCAAAACCATGATGCTTGAGTCCAACTCTGCTCACCTGGACATGCCATTCACCCTTTTGTAGAAACAATCCACCATCTGGTGATGTGAAACTCACACTACGACGATAGTAATTGACAACATCATGGAAGGTAACTAACCAGTCCATTCCAAGAATGATGTCATGGCCTGTCATCTTCAATACATAATGGTCCCATAAGAAGTGACACCCACCAAACTCAATAGGGAAATCCATAAAATGGCATACACTATCCATTATAATCCCTAAAAGAGTGTTCAACATCAATATATTAGTAGAAGTAAAGATACAGAGCTCAAGTCTCTCCACAATAGGCAAAGATATAATGTTGTGGGAGTCCCCTATGTTGAAAAGAGCAGAAGCTAAAACTGAGGCAACCAAAATCGTACCTCTAACCGTAGATGGTCCAGGATCCTACTCATACTAGGTCCTCTCTAGTGAAAAATCCTAACCTGCATGTGGACCTATGAAGCTTTCTGAGATCCCTGAGCTAATTCAACCTGCGGTTATCTAAAGCCCTATGTATGACCACTGAGGCCACGACCGTCACCTCATCCTGAATGTCCAGAAGAACTCCAATTCCCAGACTGATGAGAAAATGGGGGTCCTGCTCCTAAATGTGGAGTCATAGCAGAACCCTTATCACCAGCTTCTTGTGCGAAAAACTAACCAAAACTTTGAAGATGACCCATATTTCCACAAGATCGGAACTCAAATGGGTCTCTCGGGAAATGTGGCCTTGTATTATTTATCTTCCCATACTAGTAGCATACCACTTAGCTACCTGAAATAGTATCTCACCTACTAGGATCTCTATGCATAGACTACCTATAAAGCTTCCCACTATCAGATGGAGGAATACCAGCTCTAGATGTCAAGCTACCCTAGCTCACAGCTCCAGAATCCCTTATTTGTTTCTCTGTGATCAGCACCTGATTGAATATAGAGGTTATGGAAGTCAGCTTGAAGATTTTCACTACAATTGAATGTCATTCCTGAGACCATCCTCAAACTTCCTCACCATAAATAACTCATCACCCCCTAGAATGGGTGTGAAGCGCTGCAGCTCTATGAAGCAGGAATAATTCTCCATGACTGAGAGTGTACCCTACTCCAAACTCATGAACTCTCAGGCTCGGTCGGCCCTCAAAGTCTCCAGGTAAAAGCTGTCTTATAAGGTATGATGGAAGTCATCCAAGCAATAACTTTCTGGTGTCCCGCCTATGACATCACTCCCCACCATCTCCTGGTGAAATCCTGAAGCATATACTTAGAGAGATTCACCCTCCTCTCGAGAGGTTTCTCGAGATGATCGAAGATAGACAGCTTGGATTTTAAACATGATTCTACAGCCTGAGGTCCTCCATCTCCTAAGAAGGTGGGTGGATGTTGCTGCTGAAAAACCTATGTCAACTCTTCCATAGACAAGGCAAGATGCAGTGCTCCCTAGAAGGTTTGAATAAACCTCATGAATCCTTATCAGAATCGTGCATAGGCACTTGTATCTGGAATGAAGGTTGGTGCCAAGATAGGAACGATGGGAGGATCTACCAGTAGTCCCTGATCTACCATTTTAAATGTCTGATAATTGCCCTGTATCTAGCGTAAAATTGGAGGAAATCTTGGTGGAATGAATCTTCAAGGTCAAGTGCACACCTTAGTTCAAGTTTATCAGGGAATGAAACATAGAAGTGGTGTAAAAGAATAGGAGAAATAAAACCTTCAAGTTTTTCAAAACAAGGATTCACAGCATGTATAGCCCCTACATAGCATAATCCCTTAAGACTTTATATGGGAGTGTACTTTTTCCAACCCTGTTCATGTAACACCCCATACACGCAGCATGTTCTCCTTTGACACAGTGTGTACTTGAATGTTTTCCCCTGCCTGAGTTCCTCTACACGGCTAAACCACATAGTTCTCTTTGAACAAAACTACATGGCGTATTTATTCTAGACACGGCATGTAGTATAAGTATTTCACCGACCTGTGTCATTAGTAACAGAGCTGGATACACGGTCCTTACAACACAGCGTGTTCTCCCAAGACACGGCTTGTACCACTTAAGTTTTAACCACATGTGTCGTTAGTCACACAGCTAGATACACAACCATTAAAACACGGTGTGTACTCTAAGTACACGGCATGTGCCACCAAATATTTCCCAACGCTGTGTCTCTACCCACATAGCTAGTCACATGGCTAAGGACTACAAAGCATGTACATACAGTACACGTCGTGTAATTAAGAAAAGTTGTTCCTTCCCGAACAGATTGATATATAGCGTGTATTCATCATTCCACACCATTTATTATGTGTTTTTCATGATAATAATCCTCAGAAACTACTCTATAACCCTATAAAAACAATAAAACAAATATTAAAGTTCCATATTCCGATCTGTAGGGCCTATACTCCCCATGAATCAAATCTTGGCATCATATTCATTTATATCACAATGTATAACAGTGCAATCAACCACCCGATCCACCAAATTCTGATCCATGAGGGCCCATAACACCTCGGGGGCCAATGTTTGGCACCCATTCGAAAGGAACTTTACATATTAGTAATACACTATCAAATAGTAGGTATTCTATCATGACATTTATCACAACAACATGCATACCTAGCACAACATCTATCATAACAAACTGCAATCAGAAATTCACCCTAAATGGCATGACAAGAATGCATGGCATGTGATCTCTAGAATGTTCCTATATGATGCATGTGATAGAATACCCTCATCTCATCGGGTTGAAATAGAAATAAACCCTAAATAATATCGATGATAATAGAAAAAGGCATGTGAATCACCCAACAGTGAAATCAAATCAACTGTAACAATTGAAAAACTAGAAAATTTAAATAATTGAGGTAATTTGGCTTTTCCCTGAACCAGGGATAGCTAATCCTGGGCACAGCTTATTACTAACTACTCATTCCTTTTTATCCATGTCTATACGCTCAAAATAGTAACTCAAAGATGAAAATAATTCCCTTATTATACCACTTTGTAATGTCTCAGTTCTGGGTGCCGCCCAAAGGTGCCTCGTACCTAGTTGGTCACATGGACTCAAGTGCATTTCCCCGAATTCTAGAGGCTTCCAACTAGAAATGAGGAAATTGGGTGTGATAGTGGGGAAACTATTACCTCATTGGAAAAGTAACACAGTGTAATAATAATAATAATAATATATAACAATGAAAGTAGTAATACTATAAAATAAGAAACCAATGGAAGACTGAAAGTAAATAAACAACCGGAGAACATATATAAATGATACATGTCACATATATCTAGGAAAGCCTCCAAACATTTCATAATGATGTAAATAGAGTACTAAACCAAAGTACAAAGAAAACAAGTAATCTCCAGCTACATCACAAGCCTCATCTTGGTCCAATGCTCTCCAACTTTACAACCATCAAGTACATGAAGTAGAAGGGGTTTTTCCCTTATCTATACGTACAACAATATAATCTATTTGGTCCCAAAAGCATGACCCAAACATGGTCTGAGATGAATCCCAGTAGGAAACCACCCAAATAACTATGCCTAACTATCAGTGAATATATATAATAGGACAAATGAAAAATAAATTAATAAACAAGGAAGTACTCAAAAGTAAATAGTCCAACAGATACAATATACACTCGTTTACATTTATTAATTGTTCGACTGATCATTCACAAGCAACCCTCTGGGAAAGTTCTCACAGTCTAACCCCTTTAATTTCATAAAGACAAATACTCTATAAGGAATCACTCACCGTCAATTCCCCCTTGTGGGTTTTTAACGATAACTACATAATCTCTGAGAATGCACTCAACATCCACCCCCCTTGTGGTCTCGTAATGGTATACTATAAACACTCTAAGGGATAACTCACCATAAATCCCTCCTATGGGCTCATAACATAAAAAAATATAACAGACACTCTGGGGAATCCATCAACATCAATTCTCCCTATGGTCTAACTACACCAGGTTCTTACAGCCCTGTATAACAAAATCATATAAAAACAATATCTAAAATCCAAATTAATCTCATATAATATAAGTATAAGCAGCTAAAATTCAAATCAAAAGCATTTCATATAATATCAACTCCATCATAACAGCACTAGACATGGAAATTAAAATAGCCTAACAGGCAGTTCTAGACCAAATGGACAATATCAAACAAACATGGGAAACATATCCATAAGAAAGGTAATAAACCTAATTTATAAACAAAAAATTACCCAAGAAAACAAAAAAATTAGGAATCAACCGGGTTAAAATTCCAAGACATGCAATACCCTAAACTACGGTATTTATCACTTTTTCACATATATTTCAACGATTACTATGTAAAGGCACAAACCACCTACTTCAACATTGTACGGTTGATATAGTTAAACCTTGTCCTTCTGATCAATCTATAATTTCATAGATCTACAAAAACATCAAAAACACTAAACCTATAATATCTCATAAAGGAAGATAAATCTGGAGGAGAGGCTCTAGAAGAAGTAAGAACTCACTGAGATGATTCCAACGAAATCGATGGTGTTTGATTTAGGGAACGGATGATGGATCGGAGTCTCAGAGAAGATTTGGAAATTCTCATCACTCATGGACAAGGCAAGTCTAGAATAAGGTGTTTTTGGAAATTAGATGTGACCCCGGTTCTATTTAACAAATGAAAAAGAAAAGTGCATGCAGTGTTCATTTAATGTACATGTCGTGTACTTGAATTAACTAGCTCTTGATTTAGGAAGTTTTTATGTCACTTCACATGACCATGTACTTGGAAATTACATGGCCAGTACATGGCTACCTGCAACAACTGATTACGTGGTGTTACTCTTAAGTACATGGCGTGTACTTACGAATTTTCCAAATTCTCCCCTTTTTCTCAAAACTCCTGAAATCAAGATCCATTCCTAAAATGAAGATCTGTGTTCTTACACATTGTGATAATATTTTTTTTCTATAAATATTGTAGGAATAACATTATATTCATTTGTGGAATTTTTAATCCATTAAAAGTTGATTTTAATTCTCATTACTTAAAAGATTCATCTTAAATAATCATCATTTGAAATAAAATATGATATTATAGTGTAAATTGTTTAATGGATGAAATATAACTTGTAAAGTATTTATAATTTATTATTTCCTTATTTTATATTGTAAATTAATCCCTCAAATCTTGGAAATGAATATTTAAATAAAAAATTTATCATATTTCAGTCATATCTTATTAATTGGTGTCCTTTCTACCCATTAATGATTTATCATTTAGTGTTCATTATAATTCTAATAACTAAGTTCTCTACACCTCACTATTAGTCCTAGATTTTTAGTTTTCTACCCAATGTACATATTTTAAATTCCATCCTATCTTATCATTATATTGGATCATGATTATGTGTTATTTCAAGTAAACTTTATCCTTCCCTCTTCCCCTTTTTAAAAGATGTTTTTATCACTTTGTAAGATGTGAGCTTTCATTAAAGGCATTTTTAATAATTCACCTTTGATAATAGAGATAAAATTGTAATGGAATAGTTTATTTAATAGGGGGAGATGACACAATGAAAAGACAGTTTAAAATAAAAATAATATTGGTAGCTTTCTTGATATCAAATAATGGTATTTAATCAAATTGATATATATTAAAAAATATTAATATTTAGATGTGACCCTGCTATTGAATCAAATGATATGAATATGTTCTACTAGATTAATATATATATATATATATATAATGTTCTAACTCAATTAAAGATTATTGACTAGTCCTTAGGAAATAAACACTCATTTTTTATGTGATGTCAGTTTATGCTTCAAAAATAAAATTACTCTTCAAAAATGGGTTTATTTCATTTTATGAATTGAAATTATAGTAAATTTATTACACACATATAAATTTTATTTTATAAAATTGATGTCAAATTTTCAATAATCATATAAAAATTAATTTATAGTAATGTTTTTTACTTATTGGATTGATTGATTTTTTAGTAAATAGTGTAAAATACAGACATTTCTAATACATTCATCGATTTTCATTAAATCAGGTGATTTAAATTTTAATATATATTTTTTATTTTTTATAAATTTTAAATATAATCTATTTTATGTAATTAATTCCATTTTTTTGCGATATTAATGATTTTGATATAAGTTATTTTTTATGCATACAAATATTTTTCTAAATGGGTTTCATTATGTTTTACACATTTATATTTAATTATAATTACAATACATCTATATATTTAAACATAAAATATTTATTCCATATTTTGAATCATAAGGTTATTTTTTTAAATAGTTTCCTTTTATTTTTTTTCAAAATTAATAGTAATAGTTGTAAATATTTTTCTCTATCATAGAGATAAAATTGAAAAAAAAGTATTATTCTATGAGAAGAGTTATAAAAATCAACACAGCACTTTAAAATATTTAATTTTATGGGATAAACCCTATATGCACCATAAATTATAATATTTGAAATTGTTGTTCCATTTTTCTTGGAAAATTAAGTTTATATTATTTTAAATATTGAAAATTCCAAAATGACACTATCATGAATTTAATATATCTTAAATTTTTACATAAGGATAAAAGTATGATAATTTTTTTTATAAATTTTAATTTCATATATAAGTTAATTTTTTGGAATGTTATTTTATTTTAAAAAATTTATGATTTAATAACTACCATAAATTATTAAACAATGACAGCATAATATTTATTCAATTTATAGAAAAATAAAACATATGATTTCAAAAACTCTAAAAGTAATATTTCACGGCTAAGTAAAAATGTCACAGTAATTTATAAGATAAATATTACATATTATATATGTGTTAATTTTTGATTTATTTGAATTCATTTTTATCTTAATGTTTTCAAATCCAAATTATATGAATAGTTTTTAAAATTAAATTAAAATTCATTTATTGAAAATATATTTTAAAAATTATTGAAAATAATAAAAATGATAAGGAGGACAATAAGGTTGATAAATACCCTAAAATTTAATCACCTTTAAATTTTTGATAAAATTGGAAACATAAATGTACAATTACAAACAAATAATTTTGAAAAAGTAATTATTAGTGTTATGGTTAAAATTAGTTTACCAAGGTGTTCAACCAGAAGATAAGGATAAAAATTATATCTAAACCTTTTAAATTATTATTTTATGATTATATTATAATATTATAATTAATATCATTGATTTTTTTTGAATCATTTCACATAAGTTATAAACAAGTTATATTATAATATTTCATGTGTTTGGAAAAACTAAACTAATGATATTTTATAATAAACAATATTTTTATATGATTTAAAATTCATAAAATTGCTTCCAATGGGACATTTAATGGGACATGGTTTTAAATTTTATCCATTATAAATTTATGGGTCACTTGTCATTTTATGATAACACACATGACCATTAAATAGTATAAACATTTATATTGAGATAATTGTTAAAATGATTAACTTGTGTTTATAACTAAGTGATAAAATTTAAAACATTACCTGAAATAGTCTAAAAATTATTTTATGAGATTATTTGAGTTCATGCATATTATTTATGATAAATATATAAATTTGTATCCATGTTTACATGAAAATTATATCATATTAATTTAATACATTATGTAATTCCAATTGTTCCCCTATCCTCACCCATAAAAGAGTACATCTAATGCACTACTCATCACAAAATATGAGAAATATATCATGGAAAAACCATTCCCATTTAACTTATAAAATTATATAAACATGAAATATCATTTTTTATCTTCATAAAATACCATTCCATGTGTCCTTAAGAAAGGATCAAAAATATTTATACTAGAGAAGTTGTAATCATCATTACATACTCTTTCATTATAATTTCTTCTTATTCTACTTATAAATTTATTATATCAATATTAAAATAACAACTATAGAATAATTAATTTAATGATATATTATTATGATTATTGAACCACCATTAACCACTTATTTTTTATCACATAGTAAGCAAGAACATCGCTCATGCATAAATAATACATACGGTCATCATGTATCAGTTTAATTATTTTTTTTTAAAAAATTTACATAGATAGTTGTAAATATGAAATTAAATAGTATATATTATAATTATTAAAAAATCATGGTTTTGGAAATATAACATACGGTTTACCTTCTAACCATTCCACCTATTTGAGAATAATTACATCCCTGATGTGTTTGTGTGGACAACCACCTCCATGAAGTGATGTAATTCATTTTTCTTTTACAATTTGCATGGATGCTAATAAGGATATATTCAATGAATATATATGATATATATGAAATAATAGTTATTCTAGATAGTTGAAAAAAAATTTAAATTTATTTATTTGATAAATTGGAATGTGAAAATAATAAACATGTGTACGTTTTCCCTAATGTCTTCATGCTAGAAGAAAATCAATTTTCTATCACCACCTTTCATGAATGATTATAAATTTTTTTCAGTTAATAAATATTATATTAATAATATTATTATAATTCATTATATGATTAATCTATATTATATGCACAATAATAGAATCATTTATGATGAAACATACATGAGAAAACCAAATTGTTAACACCCAAATCAATGATAATAATGAATTATTAGTGACATAATAGTAATAATATGATGTAATTGGATCATATATGACATTATAATTATTAATATTTTTATTTTATAGGTTAATAACATGATTAAAACCATTATAAATGTGGATAAAGTGTGATCATAAGTGAAAGGGTGAATAATGGTGTTTTTTAAATCAATATCCACAAATTGGCATATAATTATACATCATTTTCTATGTTAGGCCATGAATATGTATCAAATGAAATAATATGTCGTAATTTTATAATAATTTTTTATTTATATTCTTTTTACAAAAAAACTATTAAATGGTTATCTATCACTTCAATGATATTATCTTTGTAAGGGTTCATCATCTCACTAATATTTCATTGTGACATGGTTTATGTTATGCACAAATTTATATTTCTAATGTGTATATACTACCTTATTGAAATTTTTATCATAAATACTTCATAATTCATGGTATTGAAATTTATAATTCAAATTATTTCATCCAAGGGTTTTTTATTCAAATGTTACTAAAGGGGGTAATTTAAAAATCTCATAATTGGTTTTGATTGATTATTTTTAAGTATATTTTTTGTAAAATTATATGATTTTTATACATTAAGGTCCATATATTTTCTTCTTATATGTTTTTTAGGGGATTTTTAAGTATTATTAACATTATTACCTTCTATGGAACTCAAAAAGACCAAAATAATGTTTTAAACTTAAAATGAATTTTTTTCAATTCTATTGGAAATCTAATTATTCATTTTCTATATTTTCTTAAAAAAACTCAATTATATTTTCAATATTCAAAAATGAAATTATAACTAAATTTGTAACCATGTTTAAAATTTTTTAAACTTTTTAAAATGTAATATTTTTGAAATTTTATCAAACAAGTTATATATTAGAAAATTTTGTGACTTTTTTTATTTTAACGTACAAAACATATGTATATTTTAGAACCATCATGAGTAATCTTATCTTTTAATTGTCCTACTCTTTACATCATGATTCATTCCAAAGAAAATTATTTTAAAAAAATTGAAATTTTTCATTTTCAAATAATTCATTTCAAAATGAAAAGTTTTTTTCATTAAGAAATTTTCAAGTGATTTTTAGAATAATATTCATATATGTCAACATAATTTGTTAAATATTATGATTTCCTCGATATATACTCTAATTTTACCATAGACATTATTTCCCTATATGTCTTATGATCATGTTGGTTTAATTATTAATTGGTAATAATAATAACATTTTTTAAGATAGTTTTTAAATATGACTATTCAGGTTGGTGATATATTGAACTCATTTTCATCACTAATATATGATGAATTCAGTATACATATTTAGTTATAAGAGGATATCATTAAAACCACATGACTTATCTTTAGGTATCATGAGACAAAAATGTTTTCTTATTTTACTAGGGCCCTACCAATTAATGTAATATATCTGGGAATAATTCCTCAATAGTATGTGTATGATGTCTAGAGTTATTAATTCCATCATTATGAGATATGTTAATAATGTCCCTGTGATTAGTATAATATTTATTATATCCATGGATGGGTATCGATGTTATGTGATTATTTATATTCTCTTATGTTATTTACATTAGTTCCTACCATAATATTATTCATGGACGCATTAGTGATTAAAAGATACATATTTTTAGTTATTTACCATTCCATATTAATTATGCCTTATTTTCCGATAATTGTATCCATTTTACATAACCCTTACTATGTATTTTTTGTCACAATTATTTTTAATCGAATCCCCAAGATATCTAGAAGTGTATTGTGATTGGTATGTAAAGATATGATATAGAGAATAATTATGTTCTCAAATAAGTTACTTTGTTGTATTTTATATCTTCAAATTCTTATGATATTCAAGTATGTGTCTATTTTTTGAAGACTATAATGACCCTACCTCCAGTATTATTGATCTAATTTATGCAATAATACATTGGGATATGATAAAAATTATCACATCACGAAGGGACAAATAGTTTAATGGTCTTGAAAAATTAGATACATACATGATTCCTATATTACATTTGAATTCATAAATAAAAACATAATTTTTTATGAGTATCATTATTCTATGTAGAGTATTTTTATATATATTTCATATCACAATTTATAGATTCATGGGAAATGAAAAATATAAGGGTTATATCAAGTGCTCAGTAAGGGTTAAGTAAATTAGAAGCTATTTTGAATCAATGATAATAATCAACATGGAAAGTTAAATAACAAAAAACACATGACATTTAAATAATTTTACTCTCATAATCAATATGGAATGATAAGAAACATAAAAATATTCTATGTAATTAATAACATTAGTAACATAAATAGATAAGGAATAGTCAATATGGAAGTTTAGATAACTGAAAACACTACCATTTAATCAATAAAATGGGAAATTAATGGAACCAGATAAAATATCATAGATAAAATAACATGGATAAAAATAACTGAAATATTAATAAATTAAATTCCTAATTACTAGACTTCGTAGTTCCTATGAACATGATACATTTATCATCAGTATATATTCTCATGAAAGTTAAAAATTTATGGGTAGAATCCAATTAACTAATTCTATGAAAATGATTTTTTTAATTAGATTAAGGATCCATATAGGGGATATCTATTATAAGTACCTAAGGATAAACATTACAAAATCTTGTAAATTACATTATAATTTACTTATTTTCAATCCCAATGATCTTTTTAGTTTATAGTTTTAGAAAATTAGGACATAATTCGTACATATCAACCCACAAGCATACAAAGTGGGTACTACTAGAAAAATATCCATTTCTTCCATAATAAAAAATTTTTTGAATAAAAAAATAAATATTTTGAGGAAAAGTCTTTACAACATTCATTTTGGATTATCCTTTTCACTTACCAATCCATAATCCTAATTAAAAACATTTTAAACAATCATATGAGGAAAAAAATCTTAGTAAGGGTCATAAAAAGAGGGAGAAAAAATGTTATAACATGAATACTTATAAACTCGTGAAAAAAAATCACAAGGTAATACTTCTCACCCATAAAGTATCATATACTAACTTTTTTAAAACAATATATTTTCAAAAAACATTGAAAGGATAAATAATACAATAAAGGTAACATGGGGCATTACTTACTTAAGATCGTAACCCTCATAGCAACCATATGATTTGTAACCCTCATGGATACCTTAAAATGTAACCCTCCTGGATACCTTACGATGTAACCCTCATGAATACATTATGGTGTAACCATTTTAGGATCAAAATATAATATTTAGATGCTAAAAAACAATAGGGGTGAATTGTAGGTTTGGAAAATTTTCATTTTTTAAACCTAAAAGTAAATCTATGTTTAACAGTTTTAAACAAGGTAAATTCAAAAACCCTATTTGGTTTTTACTTAACGGTATACTTAGAATAGCCCAGGTATGATTATAAGATACCTAAACTTAAACAAGTTAAACTTAAGAAAATATAAGTAAGTTTATCTTAGAGAAATATTCTACTTTTAAGCGTATAGAATATTATTTATATCAAAGTTAAACAAGTATAATAAAATATAAGAAAGTTATACATTCATTATTTAACAAAATGAAATGGAATTTAAACTTGTAACAAAGAAAGTAAACAAGTAGAAAATTTATAATGACCCAGACCCTCTTGGTCTATTACTTTACCAAATACTGATTTTTGAGGAAATATAGGGATCATCGATGACTCATTGAGAAGTTTTCCAAAATTTAGGTTGAATGAATAGTGGCACTGATGAGAATTGGTGGCACTGATTATCCATCAGTGGCACCAATTGGCATCAGTGCCCGGGCATCGATGCCAAGGTGATGGTTCCAGGGTGTCGGTTATTCACCCATTGGTGAGTCATTTCTAGTTTCTAGGGTACTTTCTAGTTTCACTCCCAAAACATCTCTTTTAACGTAAAAGAGTTTT
The DNA here is from genome assembly GCA_963277665.1 of Viscum album. Taxonomy (NCBI): domain Eukaryota; kingdom Viridiplantae; phylum Streptophyta; class Magnoliopsida; order Santalales; family Viscaceae; genus Viscum; species Viscum album. The sequence goes on from OY728141.1 coordinate 349,319,429, forward strand.
AATTCCACTTTTAAAGTGATTAAAGCCATTTTAAAGCCCATAAATGATATTTTAAACACCCTAAGAGTCATGAGACCCTTGATTTACTGAAACTTATGGCCTCTTTATCAGTGTCACACCCTTTTCCATATGTTCTGGTTTTTCCCAAGTTTTCCAGTTTCACCCCTTTTACATATTTTTCTCTCTTTAAAGTTAATCTATTAAATCACAGCTAGCTACTGGTATATCTTCACCATTTCTAAAGAGAAATATTAAATTTCATGTAATTCCAACATGTGAAACCGTCACGTTTCATGGTCAATTCATGATCCTAATTTTTAAGTGAATCAAAATGGTCTCCCTGATTTTAGTATATGGCATATTCTTAAGTCGAGGTCCTCTCTTATTTCTTCCTTTTTATTTCTCTATGTGTTCCTCGAGACTTCCTCCTGAGATGAATCATGCACATGTGCCAAAGCCCTTTTCGTTCAGCCTTGGAGTTCTCCCTGCAATCCACGGCATTCCCTATTCTTAGGTCAATGAGAAAGATTTGATCATTTATCATCCAATTATGTTTTCTTCATTAGTCTCTCTTTACTGTGCATCATGTGTGTGGGTATGATGATGTTTCCTCGAGACGTAGATGAAAAATACTTTATTGAAGATAATAAACAGACATTTAAATAACTAATGGTGGGAAAGTTGGTGTTGTTTTTGTATTTTACCTTAATTTTTATGTTTTGAATTGTATGGGATCATGTCCACTAAAAATTTTGGTCATTGGTTTTCCCTTCTTGTGCACTAATGAAGCTCTATTTTCTGGATAATCTTGTAATTGAATAAATGTAACATGGAAACTGGTTAATCATGTAAAATTATTTGATTAAATGGATGCCTAATAAATAATAACCCTCATGTGATCACCCCAGATAACCAAATGGAAAGAAAGAACTTAATGATTGGTGTTAGATAAATAGGAAACCTCCCTTGCTTTGTTCTGGTGATATGTATGGTAATTCGGATTAATGTTTTTGGGGTGACCTTGAGGGGAATGAAATCTTTTGTTGAGAGGTTTTTGGTTGTGAATCTAAGGCCTTGTGGAGTCAGCGGTAAATTTTCTAGACCTGGTAAGTTGGGAATTGGTTTAGTTACAGTACTTTGATGGATATCACAGACACCATTTGATTTTTTATTTCCATGAGAACCGAGAGTGAATGCTTAAACGACTGCATGGATGTTTTCTTTGAATTGTTTTTTTTTTGTCTTGTGGTTATGCATGTTAGTTTCCCAGTAGTGAATAAATATTTAAATTGAATCACTTGAACATGATAACGAGAATGGATATAATGGGGAACAATTTTCTAGAAGTGGGTTGTGCTATGGTTGTGGTAGTTGTGTACTTTTCCGTGTAGGGGTAGCATCAAAAGTGGTTGTGTGTGGGATGGTTATTGGTTTTGGGACTCTTAGGTTAGGATGAGTGCTTGATTACCTATATTTATAAAATTTAGTTCTTTTGACTCTTATATGAACCCCACCCATGTTGATAACTTCCTGTCAAACACCCCCATTTCATGGGGAGGGTTTTTTTACAACATTCCTATAAGTTTCTAGTTATTAGATCTTTTCTACTCCCTCTCCCAGGTATCCCAAGACTCTTCGGTCATGTTGTGAGGGCATAAGGTTCATTATGGCCCAAGAATCTTCAGGTAGTGTGTGTTTTAGTGAGTTGGACTAGGTGTGTGCAGGCAGGATTATTTCCCAAGTGTCTCTGAGGTGGGGCCCAGGTATCTTCGGGTGTGGAAGTGGTTGTTCTATCCCAGGTGTCTTTAGGAATGGCGGTGGTTGTTGTGTCCTAGGTATATGCAGGCATGGTTATGTGTGGTTGTGGTAGCTTAGGTGTTTGTGGGCGGGATAAACGTACAGTTTTTGTGGAATATATAGTTGTTATTAGGGGTAGCAATGGGACTGTAGTGGGATTTTTGGGGTAGGTTTGATGCATAGGATGTTCTAAATAACCAGTGGAAAAGCGGTGCAGGGTACCCAAATATCAATTTTTTATTAATATTATTTTACCCAGCTTGGGTTTTTTAGGGAGTGTGCCTTGGTGAGTCTGGGTGGATATTTTTCCTTTCTATGTGTTTTTTACCTCTATCTTCTCACAGGGAATTATAATGTCTTCTTACATGTGGATGAGAGATTTTGGTTTCCCTACTAAGTATACATGTATACTAACACAATGTATATAAACCTTCTTTCAGGATTCTAAGAGGACGTTGAGGACTGTTTCAGACTTTACTAGATCAGGTGTTGGGACATTTTTCTTTGTTGTTATTCTTTCTTTTGCTACTTTCCTACATTTTTCTTTGCTGCTTTTCTTTATTTTGCTACTTTCTGATAGAGGTTTCTTGTACATTTCATTAGTTTATTTTGAACATACATGTGGGGATTGATTTTTTTTCTTTACTTTGTCTTTAGTTCTTGGTGATTTTAGGACATATCACTTTATCTCACAATCTTGTTCTATAAAACGGTAATTCCTTTTATATTACTTGAGATTATATACCCTTGGTGATATTCAACACTATAGGGCCTATTAAAGGTGGGACTCAGTGGTCATTGTCACTCCATCAACTTGAAGAATGAAGGTTCTGGTATTTTCTTGTCCCTACCTTCATCTTAGAGAAGGCAGGTTGTTATAGAATGATATCAGGGCCTGATGGTTGAGATATAGGATGGTGTTTGGTGTTAGGCATAGTGATGATTTAATGGGATGGTATGTCAATAGTGTTAGGAAATCTTGTTGCATGAAATAGGCCAAGGAAGACCAGCTAGGACATGGGATTTTAGGGCTCCCTGTGATCCGATACAAGGACTCTGGACCTACTAAACGACCAAGTAGGGCTACAGTGATTGTAGGGTAGAGACCCTATGAAAGGTACATGCATCATAATGACTTGTGTTATTGTGTGTCTTGGGTGTTTTGGGAATTTAAAATAAATAAAGAGTTTAAGAAAAATTTAAAAGGAATCTTCTACACAACTAGGGATTAGAAATTATTTGTTTTCCCTTTCAACTATGGCACCCGGGCATCGTCCACGAGTAGTACAGGCAGTCGAGGCCCAGTAGTTTGATCTGGTTGATCAATGGAATTATTATTGAGAGGAGGAGGAAGACCAGTGGTAGAATATGCTTCATGCCTTCTAGCAGAAGACTCTAAGAAAGTATGAGGGCATCATCTCAGACATGGATATAGAGAGCTAGTTCGAGGAGATGGTGATCTCTTTCAAATTTATATGGGCTCCGATAGAGTAATGGGTTCTTATAGAAGTGAGATATAAGTGAGGGGTTGATCATCAGTGGTGGAAACATTATCTTGAGGAGAAGAATGAAACTGAGGTTTTGTGGATTGACTTTGAGAAGAAGTTCTGGGTAGAATTTCATTCTTACATGAAAAGAGGTTTAAAAAAGGTATGATCTTCCCTTTCTCCATCAAGGGAGTATGTTGGTAAGGGATTTGGGGATCAAGTTCAAGGATCTCCTTTATCTCGCTCCAGACCTCTTCCTGGATGAGGATTCACGGGCAAGATACTTAGTTGAGGCACTCCAACCTTCTCTTCAGTATGTTTTCAGTCCCTTCACTATACCAACGTACTTGGTGGTTCAAAAGAAGAATAAAGTATTGGAGATGATCCACACGTTGGGAGGTTTGTTGTGAGATAGGAGCCAGTTGATCTCATAAAAGGGGAAGACCGTTAGCAGTAGCCCTCCAGCATTAGGTCCTTCCAGGTTTCAGTTGACAAAGAGCAAGCCTTCATAGTTATAGTTCCAATATTATGATCCTTTCCCTTTCTCCAAAGGCTTAGGGATGTGGTGATTTACCTGTGGCAGCTGTGGTAATCTTTTGGGACCACATATTGTATAAGGTTGTACTTGTTGTCAATAACTATCAATGAAGATCAAAATGAAGAAGGAGATGACAATGAACTCTAATGTTATTGAGAGTTATGATTTAGAAAATTGTTGAACTGATCATAAGTTCAAATAACTTGTGTTAAAGGTGATACATAGTTTACAATAATGAAGAATTATGGTTGAAGAATAAGAGAGAGTGTGGAAGGGATTTGCATTCTGAGATGGCTATCCATTTCACATTGTATCTAAATCCGACAATGCTTTTCTGATTTATATTTCACAAATATCATAAGTCAGGAGAACTTATGATGAAAGTCTTATGAAGAAAAATAGGAGTAAAGGTGATGTCATTCATATATAGTTTTGATTGGAAGGAAAGTTGTTGGTGAAAGATAGAGAAGTTATAGTACTTTCCATGGAAACACTGACAATTATAAAGCTGAAATATTAAAGGATATATATCATGATAGTGGATTGTGTGATAAAATAAGAAGTGTTTTTGAAGAACCCAAATCACATAAATGAAGCATGAAGGTTATGTCTGAAGTATATTTTAAAGTTGGCGTTGTTCTCTAGTGTTTGCCAAATTTTTGGGCCTAAAAATCTAAAGATGAAGACATTTGTTTTTGGTAAATAATGTTTCATGATACGTTCATGGGGGTTTTTGTATGCAATTGATGTTTCAGAATCATAACATCAAACTTTGGAAAAGGCATGGAGTGTGTGAAAAATTGGGCAAAGTGCGCAAAAAAATGAGGTTGCACGATAGATTGGTTTTGCACGCAATATAGAACGTTGTTTACAATTTTTCGTGCAATTGGAGTTTTGAGATTAGAATGGAGAAAAATGGAAAAAGTCATGATGTGTGATAAAAACCTAAGAAATTGGGCGAAATATGATGTTGCGTGAAAGAGCTTTTATGTGAATAAAGAGGGTTTTACACGCAGATTAGTGTTTTACGTGCAGGGTCAAAAATGCCTATAAATAAGAGGTGACCCCTCTCATTTGTAAAGGCTCGACAGTTAGAAAAATCCAGAGATCTAATGAGTGAAAGAATTTAAGTATATAGTGGTGTGCGAAAATAATAACTGTTGCACGAAAAAGGATGCATTGCACGAAAAAGAGAAGTTATGCGCGAAAAAGAAGAGTTGCATGAAAAAGGATTTTTCATGCCAAAAGGTGTTTTTATGCGCAAGGTTTGAATTTTACACGCAAGACACCTATAAGGGTGAGAGAAAAATTAAGGGGTCCCAAAGACCTTTGACAGGTTCTTAGCACTCTCAAATCGGCTTCGTGAAGAATGAAGTACCATGAAAATTTCGGTTTTATGAAGAGAAGTAGTACCGAACACACACGACTGGTGTTTAACACCCTCATTGTGTTTTGCGAAGAGAAAAAGAACAATTCATGCAACTAAAATCATATCTGCACAGAAAGAAGGATGTATACTGATACACTCATGTGTTGGTATTAGGAATTAAAGGAAGAGAGGAAGAAGATTTAGTGCATTCAGTTATTACACTAAATTATAATATTGAATACAAAAGAGCATCAATTCAAGACTTTAATGCAAGAAACATCTCATACTGAATAGGAGACAAATACTTCCATGCTTATCTATTGAGGAGACCTTCACATCTATAAACTGAGTGAGACTTCACCCCAGGCAGTGAGCCAGGTGGAGTCAATGGGAGTGAACGGAGGGAAGCAGTGAGTTATCCCTGAACCTTTAAGTAGTGAGCTTGGGACAGAGTGATTGTTCCAGAACCTTTATACTCCACCGCTAGTGAAGAATATTAGAATTAGGTACGATCGTAAACCTGTTGGTGTATGCTCCTTGGACATAGTCCTTAGTGGTGAACTAAGTAAAAGTGTTGTGTCATATTTTTCATGTGAATGTTTCATGGCTGATCATATCCATTATACAGGTTTAACAAGTTCCTACCAATGTGGGGACAAGATCCATCACTTTAAAAGAAAAATTTGACATCTTGATTCACCCCTCTCCTCTCAGGGTGTCCCGGGGTCCTAAAAAATCTTCAGAATTAGGGCCTTGTCTAAGTGTAGTACGGTGGGGAGAGGAAGGTTTAGAACCCACCTTAGCAGTAGTAGTTTCCAACCAGGACCTTCCAGCAGTAGGACCAGTGAGCTCCCACTCCACCGAGGGAGGACAGTGTCGGAGGAGGTTGACCTCAGGGTTCTCCAAAGGGACCTCAACTAGGGAATGGTCGGGGAGGAAACCGACAACCGAGGGGCAGAGGATTTGGGTGTGGGAAATTTCACACCACATAGGCAGCAATTCCAGTAAGGCTAGAAGTCATTCGAGGTACGATTAGTCTTTTTAGTACTCTTTCATTTTCCTTGTTTTATTCAGGATCCTCTCAAACCTTTTTTGCACCCATTCTAGCACATTCATTAGGTATAGACGTAGAGATACTTTTCATGCCCCTTGTGTTGAGTGCACCTTTTGAAGGTAATACCATCCTGTTTTATGTTTTTCAAGGATACAGACTGATGTTGGGGCCGCATCAGTCCAGTGGGGATCTCTTTCTATTGCAAATGCATCCATAAAATGTCATCTTGGGCATCAAATGGATATTTTATGATCATGATATTATTGACTTCTTATGGTTAAGTGTCATGTTCTCAGATATGGGTGGCCATCATATAGATTTCATTGGAAAGTGGGGTTTCTAGGAGGTAATCTAGTTTGTGGAGCCCCTTCATTCCATGTTAGCTGAGATGTCAGTGGAATTGGAATACTTAGAGATGTTGGAAGTTCTGGGTATTGTTAGTTAGTTACTAGACATCTTCCCTGAAGAGGTTGTTACTCTACCCCCTTGACGTGATGTTGAGTTTGTGATAGACTTAAAAACTAGTGCTCATATGATTTTGATAGATCCCTATCGGATGGCGCCTTCTAAATTACAGGAGTTGTGGATACATTTTGATGACCTGATGAAGAAGGGTTTTATCTGATGAAGCACGTTGTCATGGGGTGCTCAAGTATTATTCTCAAAGAAGTCAGATGGTGGTCTCAAACTGTGCATTGACTACTGATGAATGAATCTGGTGATGGTCAAGAATCGTTACCCCATCCCGAAGATCGACGACTTTTTGACTAGTTGAAGGGATTAGGTTGGTTTTCTAAGATTGAACTATGGTCTAGATATCTCTAGTTGTGGGTGAAGGAGGGTGAAATCATGAAGACTACTTTCAAGTGAAGATATAGGTGCATTGAGTTTGTGGTCATGCGGTTCGGCATTACGAACACACTATTTGTGTTCATGGGGCTCATGAACTCTATTTTTTGTGAGTATCTAAACTGTTTTCTGGTCTTGTTCATCAATTACATCCTAATCTACTCAAGATCATATGAGGATCACTCCGAGTATCTTAGGATAGTTTTGGATGTCCTCTGATACCACCGACTCTATGGGAAGTTGTCCAAGTGAAAGTTCTAGACACAAGAGGTTCACTTAATTGGACATGTGGTGTCCTAGCATGGAATATAAGTGGACCCATCAAAGGAAGAAGTGTTTGTTTCTTGGGTAGCACCTAAAAATGTGGTAGAGTTTCATAGTTTCCTGGGTCTGGTTGGTTACTAATGGAGGTTTGTACCCAACTTCTCTCAAGGTGCATCACCTTTGATGCATTTGAACTAGAAAGAACATGCTTTCTTATGGAGTGAGAACATCCAAGAAGCCTTCAATTATCTCAAATGGAAGCTGGTCAGTGCCCATGTGTTGAGGTTTCCAGAGGAATGGGTAACGTTTAAAGTGTTCCGTGATGCTTCTGGTCTAGGATTGGGGTGTGTGTTGATGCAGTAGTGGGGAGTGATCTATTATGGGTATAGGTAGTTACTCCATCACAAATGTAATTATGAAACACAATACCTATAACTTACACCGGTTATTTTCGCACTGAAGTTTTGGTGGCATTACCTAATCGAGGAACGCTTCGTAGTCTTCATAGATCACAAGAGCCCAGGGTATGTCTTCTCCCAGTGAGACCTGAACTTGCGGCAGTGGAGGTGGATGGAGTTTCTTTAGGAATATTACATTGAGATCTACTACACCTCAGGAAAGTGGAATGTGGTGGCCAATTCCTTTAGATGGAAGTCAAAGAAGGATGTGGTTTGGGAGTCAGTAGATTCGTAGAAATTAATGGAGTAGTTGTTTTCTTTACATCTGGGAATAAGAGTGGAGGATGGTAAAGGTTTTCTGTTTCAAATGACTGTGCAGTCTTCCATGGTACAACAGGTGGGGGAGTATTAGTGGGGAGACTCAGAGGCTCAAGTGATATGTGATCGTGTTATCCAGGGTGATGCTCTGGAAGGATGTTTGGAGGATAGTCAGAATCAGGTTATGTTCTGTGGGAAGTTGTTTGTCCTGATAGCGATGCACGAGGAACTTATTAGTGATTTCCATAACTCACGCCTAGTGGTATATCCAAAAGTTTCCAAGAAGTACCGGCGGTTGAGAGGTTAGTTTTGGTGGTCCATAGTGAAGTTGGAAGTCATAGAGCTTGTGCCAAAGTGCCTCATGTGTCTGCAGGTAAAGTTTGAACATCGTGTTCCCAGCAGTCTCTTGCAGCCCACAGATATTCTTGAATGGAAGTGGGATGAAGTCTCGATGGATTTAATCATAGGAGTACCCATATCTATGGGATTTTGTGATACCATCTGGTTAGTGTTGGACTGATTGAAAAAATCAGCTCTCTTCTTAATTGTTAAGGAGCCGAGCACAGTGGATGCCTTAGCATAGAGGTATGTCGGTGAAGTGGTGTGGCTCCATGGAGTTCCCCAAACCATCATTTTGGATTGGGATACACACTTTACTTAATGAGTCTAGAAGGTATTATAACATTCTTTTGGCACCCATATATTTCTTAGCACTGCTTTCCACCCTCATACAGATGGGAAAACGGAGTAGACCATCCAGACATTGGAGGATATGTTGCTAATGTGTGTTCTGGACTTCAGAGGATCGTGGGTATGACACTTTCCTCTGGTGGAGTTTACCTACAACAATAGATATCACTCTTTAATTGGAATATCATTGTTTAAATCCTTGTATGTAAGACTGTGTTGTTCACTTGTGTGCTAGACAGAGGTTGGGGAGGTAGGTGTTCTTGGACTGAAGGTAGTTCAGAGCATAGTGGAGAAGGTCCATCTTGTGCGTGAGAGGATTAAGTTAGATCAGGACTGTTATATATCATATTCTTATCATATTAGGAGACCCTTGTAGTTTGAGGTTGGGGAGAATGTTTTCTTAAATTTCTCCCCTCAGCGTGGACAGTGGAGGTTTGGCAGGGGGAGTAATCTTTCTCCCAGATTAATCGGAACCTTCGAGGTGTTGGGATGAGTCAGCTAGGTGACATATCAGCTAGTGTTACCACTGTGGTTGGAGAGGATCCACAATGTCTTTCATGTCTCTCATCTTCATCATTATCTACATGATGACTCCAACGTCCTTGACTAGAGAGAGTAGGATATTGAGGACGATGTGACGTTCTTGGAGCGATAGGTGCGAATCGAGGATCGTAAGGATAAGGTGATTTGTGGACGGACCATTCCCTTGGTTCATGTGTTGTGGAGGAATGCTGGACTTGAGGAGATTACCTAGAAATAAAAGGAACATATGTATTCCTAGTACCTAGATCTATTATGATTTTTGATATTGTGTTTGTTTTTTGGATTGCTTATGATGTAATGTTTGACCCTACTTATTGTATGACAAGTTGTTTCCCTATTATAAGTTGTTTTGTGAAAAGTACAGAATAGGGGGAGGGGAGGACCTAATCCCTAATCAAGACGCATTAATGTGGATTCAGTTAAATCCATACAGACAAGTCAGTTCTTCCCAAAGTGGATATTATCTTGATAAGGAGTAAAGATCTCCCTAATCCATGTGTCTAGACGGTGTGACCTTTCTATGTTTGTGTGTCTACTAGGGGAAGAGGAGCGGAATTGTTTCCATATTTTTTATGAGATAGATGTGAGATATTTTTTCTTTGATGTCGAGGTTTTATTTCAGATTTTGAACAACTCTAGGGTGGTTTGTCCTTGAGAGGTATCTTATGAGGTGGTTGTTTAGATCCCTCTTTTTTTGTCGAATTTACTCTTGAATAATCGAGGGTGAGAATAGTTTGAGAGGTATCTGATGTAATGACCCAACCCCTCTTGGTCCATTACATTTCAAAATCTTTATGTTTGAGGAATTCGGGGGGACCATCAGTGACTCATTGAGGATTTTTCAAAATTACAGGTTGAATGAACAGTGGAACCGATCAGCCATCAGTGTCATCGATCGGCATTTCTACTAGGGAATCAGTGCCAGGGAGACGATGTCATGGTGTCAGTGACTAACCCATTAGTGATTCATTTCCAATTTCTCTAGGACTTTCCAGATTCACTCCTGTAACTTCTCTTTTAACATAAAAGTGTATTAATTCCTCTTTTAATATGATTTAAGGTCTTTTTAAATCCTATAAATGATATTAAAAATTCACTAAGAGTCAGGTGACCCTTGATTTACCAAAATGTATGGTCTCTTTATCGATGTCACACTCTTTTCCACGTGTTCCAGTTTTTACCTGTTCTTCCAATTTCACCCCTCTTACGTGTTTTTCTCTGTTTAAAGTTAATCTATCAACTCAAAACCATATGATGGTCTATCACCATCATTTTCAAATAAAATTATTGAATCATAATTAATTCCAACAAGTGAAACCCCCAATCCATGTCGTCAAGCCCCAATTTTACTTTTAAATAATTCAAAATGGTCTCCCTAATTTTAGAATATGTTCTCCTCTTAAGTCGAGATCCACTCTTCCTTCTTCCTTTTCATTTCTCTAAGTACGCATCGAGACTTACTCTTGAGACAAATCTTGCACCCGTGCTAGAGCCCTTTCCACTTATCCCTAGAGTTCTTCCTACATGTTTTTTCATTCCCTATTCATAGAAAAATGAGAAAACTTTGATCCTTGATCATCCAAGTAGGGGTTCTTCCTTTGTCTCTCTTTAATGTGCATCGTGTGGGGTGGGTATGATGATTTTCCCTTAGGATGTAGTTGAAACCAACTTTAACAAAGATAATAAATGGAATTTAAATTAATAATGGGGTGGGAAATATGATGATGTGGTAGTATTTTACCTTATTTTTTATGTTGTGAATTGTATGGGCTCATGTCCACTAAAAATCGTGGTCATTGGTGGTCCATTATTTCACACTAATGAATATATGTTTTCTAAATAATATTTTGATTTAATAACTATAACATGAAATATAATTAATCATGTAAACATGGTTGATTAAATGGATTCCCAATAAATAAGAAACTGTGTGGGATTACCCTGGATAACCAAACGAAAATAAGGAACTTAATGAATGGTGTTGGCTAAATCTGAAAACTCCCTTTATCTATTCTAGTGATATGAATGGTTGTTCTATTTAATGTTTGTGGGGTGACATAGAGGGGAATGGAAACTCTAGTTGAGAGGATATTGGTTTTGAATCTAAGGTCATGTAGAGTCGGAAATAAATGTTATGGACCTGGTAAGTTGGGGTTTGGTTTGGTTTTTGTACTTTAAGGGATCTAACATATCCCATTTTGATTTTTCTATTTCTAAGAGAACTGGGAGTGAATGCTAAAATGTCTGCTTGGATGTTTTCTTTCAATTTTTGTTTTTCCTTGTGGTTATTCCTATTAGTTTCTTGGTAGGGAATAAATATTTAAATGGAATCACTTGAACATGATAACGAGAACGGATATAATGGGGAACTATCTTCCAGAAGTGGGTTGTGGTCTGGTTGTGGTTGTTGTGTACTTGTGCATGTAGGGGTAGTAGCAAGATTGGTTGTGTGTGGGTTGGTTGTTAGTTTCGAGACCCTTAGGTTGGGATGATTTCTTTATTAACTATATATATAAAATCCAGTTCTTGTGTTTCTTATATTCTACCCAATCATGTTGAGAACTTCATGCAGAACACCCCCATTTCAAGGGGGAGGGTGTTTTCCCAACATTCCGATGAGTGTCTAGTTATTAGATCCTTTCTACTCCATCTCCCAGGTAGCCCAAGACTCATTGAGTAGGATATGATATCCTGAGGTTAATTATGGCCCAAGACTCTTCGGGAAGGGTGTGTTTTAGTGAGTTGACCCAGGAGTGTGCAGGAATGTTTGTTTCCCTTGTGTCTTTAGTATGAGGCCCAGGTGTCTTCGGGCGTGGCAATGGTTGTTCTGGCCCAAGTGTCTTCAGGCTTAGCTATGGTTGTTATGGAATAAGTGTTTTCGGGTTTGTTTATGTGTGGTTGTGGTATCCCAGGTGTTTAAAGGTGAGATAAATATGTGTTTGGGATGGCCCATATGGTTGTTTTTAGGGGCGATAGTGGGACTGCAGTGGGATTTTTGGGGAAGTTCTGATGCATAGGATGTTCTAAATAACCAGTGGGAAATTGGTGCAAGAAACCCAAATATTAATGTGCTATTAATATTATTTTAGCTGGCTTGAATTATTTGGGGAGTGTTACTTGGTGAGGCTAGGTGAATAGTTTTCCTTGCTAAGTGTTTTGGTTATCTCTATTTTCTCACAGAGCATTAGAATTTCTCCCCACCTATGCACGAGAGCTTTTGGTTTCCTTACTGAGTATACTTGTATACTCACTCTACGTATATAAAACTACTTTCAAGTTTCTAGGAGTAATTTGAGGACCGTGCCGGACCTTACTAGCTCCGACGTCGGGACAGTTATTGTAACTTATTTTCTTTCTTTTTGTAATTTCCTTCAGAGTTTTATTGTACTCTGTATCAATTTGTTTTTAACATGAATTTGGGGACGGATTTCTGGATTTACTTTATCTTTAGTTCATGGGGCTGCTGGGACTTACCATATTATCTCATAATCGTGTTCTATAAAAAGGTTAATTCCTTCCATATTACATGAGATTCTATACCCTTGGTGCTAGTCGCCACTCTGGGGACTATTGAGGTTGGACTCTAGGGTCATTATCTCTCTTACAACTTGAAGAGGGAAAGGTCTAGAAATTTTTGGTCCCCTCCCTCATCTTGGAGAAAGTGGGTTATGAAAAAATCTTTTAACCTAAAGATAAGGGTATCCAAAAACCTTGGATAAAGTTCCCTTGATTTATACTTTCATGAAATATTGTCTTACCCACACAAGGGTAAGCCCTCGATAAGAATATCATAGTCTATCCTGCTATCCCCACAAGCCTTCAAACTTTAAGATAGTTAGAACCTCTATATTTCTATCCCCAGAAGTCCTCAAACTTTAAGGTATTCGACACCTCTGTCTTTCTATACCTGTAAGTCCTTGATTGTACTCAGCAACAATTGGGGTCTCACTAAGAATGTTGAACAAGTTTTCCAAAGTTGAACAAGTTGTTCACTAATAGCACAAAGAATGAGATTTTTTCTCTCTCTATAAGTAACTTCACAGTATTTAATATCTAAGATCATCAAAATATTGATAATGATCTCATTCAATTTATCTCTTATTTATAGGTAAAACGTCAATGGTCTTATTCATCCTCCAATGGTAATATGTTTCCTTGAATCTTAGAGGGACTTGTACACGTGTCACTAAACCAACGGTTAGTTAGAAATAAATTGTATGACATCGTTTTATGTAGGAAAATAGTGGGAAACATTATCATACTTAGGAAATAAGAATATGTAAGTAAAATAAAGTATCTTATACAAAAGTGAATAACTAGAATCTATGAAATATAGAATTTGGAGTCTAAATATATGAATAATCATATTTTATAAAAATAAATATTCAAAGTATGAATTCTGGTGATTTTAGAGTCGGAATTATGAGGAATTTGGAGTCAGGATTCTATGGAATTCAGAGTCTGAATTTTGAGGAATTTGGAGTCTAAATTATAAGGAATTCAGAGTCATAATTATGATGAATTCAGAGTTTGGATTTTAGATAATTTGGAATCTGAATTTCAGAGAATTTGTAGTCTGAATTTTAGAGAATTTGGAGTCTAAATTTCAAAGAATTCAGAGTTTTAATTTCAAAGAATTATGAGTTTTAATTCCATAGAATTAGGATTCTGAATATCATATAATTATGAGTTTGAATTTCATATAATTCGGAGTCTAAATTTCAAAGAATTCAGAGTTTGAATTTTAGATAATTCAGAGTCTGAAATTTAGAGAATTCGGAGTCTAAAAATAGAAAGACTCAATATCCAAGGAACTAAATGATTCTGAGGTTTTAGATAAGGAAGTGAATTTTTGACTTAATAAAAAAAGGTTAGACTTGGTTTTTTTGTTAGAATTCGTTTTTAGAAGACATTAAAAATAGATTTTAAACCATGGTAAGGGTAAAATAAATTCTTAGAGGAAGAAAAAATTCCTTAAAAATATTCTTAGAGAAATATAATTTCCATAAGAAAATGTGGTTTTTAATTTCCAAACATAGAGGAATAGAAAAGTAATAATGAAACCTTATTGACTCAATAATATCCCCCTTTTTGGAAATCACAAACAACCTTTCAAAAAAACAAGGAATAGTAATTTTTCTTTTGGATCTTTAAAATAAATACTTCTCTCCATTTACTTATAACTTATGATTAATATGAATAACTCCCCCTTGGGTTTTAAAATTCCTAAGGATTGTATTCTGGTCCTTCTTAGAAAAGTTACATTTTTTTAATAAAATATTCTTTAAGTTGACTCCCCCTTAATTAATCTCCCCCTTACTTAGTGAATTATATTCTTTTTACTTAATATTATTTTGATCATGACTTTTACCCCTTTATGATTTCCAAAAAGGGAATGAAAAAAAAATTACCTGAATGATTAGAAATATATAAAAAAAATAATTATAGAAAATTTTCATTATGATAAGAAAAATTGTTAGAGGAAAAATACAACAAAATATTAGATTGTTAAGAAAATCATTCATCCTTTTTCTCCATAGTAATGATATTTCTCAAGGTAGACTTTAATTTCTTCATCTCTTTGTGATCATCCTCAAACCTCTTGAGCAACTGATCTTAATCCTAATTCTCTTTTCGAGAGCCTTGATTTTTTCTTCTTGAGACTTCAGAATTTCTACCTGAGATTTTACTACCTCTTCTTTATTTTTGAACTTTTCTTCCAACTCTTCCCTGAGTTCCCTTTCTCTCTTTAAATTTAGAGCAACAAAATTTATATTTCCATTCAAATATTTGTCTTCTTGAATTTGGGCCACTTTCTCAAGATTCATATTTTCATAAAAACTTGTTGTATGGTTTTTTATTGTATCATCTGACTTATCAAAATCATCTTTTACTAAATATTGGAATTCATCTATGATTTTAGTGTCATCATTAATTCTCTAAGACCATTTTGTTATTTCCTTACACGATCTCCTAAGATAGTCATAACCAATATGAAAATCCTTTAACTCTATTTCAAGTTCGATAAACTTTTCCATGAGCATTATTATTGAATATTTCTTCTAATTTAAAGAATGCTGAAGAAATTGACATCTCAAATCAATACTAGGAAACAAAGGTATTTTGTTTACTAACTTCTTAAAATACTGAACAATAAAATCCTAGCCCATTGAAGATGAATATTTGGAAGTTGATTCTTTTGTTGGTGAGGAATATTTGTCTAGATCTTCATGTTTCCTCTTTGATATTCCACTAATATCTTTCTTATCTCTCACAACCACATCTTTATTAAGAAAATCCTCAATCACTTTCTTTCCTTTATCAGATCTGGATACTACCTTCCCAACTTTTAGAGTTTCATGTTCACTATCTGAGACTTGTATTATCTTATCTGCATCAATATTTTCTTTCTTAGATCCTTATTTAACATCTTTATAATGAATGAGATCATTATTTATACTCTCATCATCATTAGGTTTATCAATATCATCCTATCCATCGTCATCTTTCCCTTGAGATATTATTTTGGTTGATTCAACCTGGGAAGTTATGATCAATATCTTGTCTGAAATACTTTCTCTCTCATGATATTATTCCACTTATTTAATCACATATTCACTTTCTTCTTCTTCCTCTTATTATTCTTCCTCTTATTCTTGTTGAGTTTTATTTTCTTCTATAATAGGTTCCAAAATTAAATTTTTCATTACTGAAGTTTCTAATAAAACTAACTCTTGATGGAAAGATTTTGGTACCTAAATCTATTTAGAAAAATTCTCTGTATCTTTGAGTAAATATTGGACAATTTTGGATTCTGACATTTTCTTCTTAAATTTATTTACTTTATCATGCTTCTCAAGCTCTTCTACTGCCTGAATTTTCAAATAATTTTTCTCAAGAAAGGTCTAAATAGAAGCTTTCATATCCCATATTATTCTCCTTCTACTCTCTCCAATTTACTACTACTTCATCAAAAAAAAGTTTTTTCTTTTTTGAATTTGGTGGAGCTGACTAGGTTTTTTAGAATGGTTTCTTTTTCATTTCTATTCTTCAGGGTATTCTTGGAAGTTTCTCCTACTTTCCCTTTCTTTATTAAATCTTGAACCTCACTTTCAAAAATATCAAAAAACTCTCTTAATTTGTTAATAAAACCAAAATCCCTACAACCACAAAGCTAGAAACCTTATTTTTGTTGAAAGATGGTAAATCTTTAGTGATTTGACTTCCTTGATTCCAAGGCACTCAATTTCCATTACCTTCTCGAAACTTCCTATCTTAACTAGAATCTTT
This sequence comes from Viscum album, assembly GCA_963277665.1. Lineage (NCBI taxonomy): Eukaryota > Viridiplantae > Streptophyta > Magnoliopsida > Santalales > Viscaceae > Viscum > Viscum album. Next base: position 349,336,026 of record OY728141.1, read on the forward strand.
TGAGAGAAAAAGATTGCTTCACTTGGATAAGGAATACTGAGAATGTTTACAACCATTTTGAATGATAATGAATAATTTTTTCCATGGCTATTGAAGGAAAACTTTTCCCTTCCTCCTTCTTTATAAAAACTAACTGAATCATAAAAATCTATGAGAAGGTCATGATAAACCAGATCCTAAATCTTCAGTTCAACTACACATAAACTTTCCCATTCATTCATCATGATATTATTAATAATAAAAGAATTATATTTAATAGAGTAATTTGAGTTAACCAACCTTTGTTTATAGATTTTTCAATCCTTTATTTCCTTCTTTGAAGTCATCTCATTCTGTCAGGAAACATAGAGCAACATTCAAAATGTTAAGAAACATAAAAAACTAAATGACTAATTTATAGAGAAGATATTTGGCACAAAAACTTTTAAAAAATGATGTGAGACATGGATTAAGGGGTATTTATATAGCCTTCGAGATGACGGTTCAAATTACCGATTTAATCCAATGGTTGATATAAGCTTGATCTGATCTGACGGTTGAGATGAATGTCGAAGAAGTATTTGTTATTTTCTGATATTTTGAGGGTTTAAAGAAAAATTGGATTTAAGGAATGTGAATCCGATAAAGTTTTTTAAAATTAAGATAGAAATGACAACAAGTAAAAAATTTAATTAAGAAGATTTAAGTAAGGAAACATACCTTCGGAAATGGTTAGAAAGAATTATCAGTATTGAAAAAGTTCTTGAAAAACATGGATTCTATAAAATTATATTGAATAAAAGAAATTTTAGGTTCCAAAAAAATGATAATTTAAAAATTATGGTTCCAAGAATTCAAAAATTTAGGTTTTGAGAATTCAAAAAAAATATACTCCTCCAATGAAAAGAATTTTCTTAATTTAAGGAGATAGGTTTCAATAAAAAATTAATATGGAATATTACCTTACGGTCATCATTATTAACTTTTGTTTAATGTATTAAAATCTATCATAGGATAAAGATTTTGTAAAAATATCATCATGTTGATCTTTCATTCTGATAAATTGAAGAATGATGTCTTCTTTTTGTTTGTGATCCCTAAGAATGTGATTTCTAATATCTATATTTTTTCACAAGAGTGATGTGTAGGGTTTTTTAATAGGTAAATGGAACTTGTATTATCACAAAATATCTATGTTTTATTAAAACTTATTCCATAGTCTGTGAGTGTGTTTTTCATCCATAACACTTGAGAGCAACAACTTCTAGTTGCTACATATTCATCTTCAGTAGTGGGAAGTGCTACTGAGTGTTGCTTCTTGCATGACCAAGAAACTAAAAAATCTCCTAAGAAATGAAAAGTTCTAAATGTACTCTTTATATCTATTCTACATCCACCAAAATCATCATCCAAAAATATTTTGAAAACAGAATCATTTCCATAAGAATTAAAAATGCATAAATCCATGGTTCCCTTTAAATAGAAAAAATTATTTTCACTAATTTTAAATGATATTTCTTTAGATTATATTGATATATTTCACATAATCATACTAAAAACATTAATTCTATATAACTAGACATTAAGTATAATAAAATTCATATCATACCTCTAAAAGATGTTTGATCTACTGGTTTCCCGTCTTTATCAAGATCAAGAAAATTTGAGGTATCGATTGGAGTGCTTATACTTTTAATATTGTCATATCCATAATTTTTAAGAATATATTTAAAATAATTATGTTTAGATATATAATTTTCTTCTGGTATTTGAGATATTTGAAAACCAAGAAAAAATATTAACTCACCCATCATACTCATTTCAAACTCATATTTCATAAGGTTCACAAATGAATCAGTTAAAGATTGTTGAGTTGATCTGAATATAATTTCATCAACATATATTTGAATAATCAAAAAAAAATTATTATCATTATTTATAAAAATATTAGGATGAGTAGTTCCCTTTACATAATCTTTCTTTAACAAAAATATTATAAGTCTATCATATAAGGCTATAGGACCATGTTTAAGTCCATATAAAGTTTTGGTATGTTTGAAAACATTTTTAGGATGTTTTGTATCTTAAAAAACAATAGTTTGTTCAAAAAAACTTCCTCTTGAACATATCCATTAAAGAAAAGCACACATCACTTCCGTTTGAAAAAGTTTGAAATTAAATAATGCTGCAAAGGAAAGTAAAATACGAATAAATTCAAGTCTAGCTACTGGAGCGAAGGTTTATCCATATTATATTCCTTCTTATTGATTATAGAATTTATCAACTAATCTATCTTTATTTTTTAAAATGATTCTATTTTCATTACATTTATTTCTGAAGATCCATTTTACTCCAATTAAAAAAGTTTCCTTAGGTCTTTCAACCAAGTTCTAGACTTTGTTCCTTTCGAATTCATTTAGTTCATTTTAAATAGCCTTAATGAAATCATCATCAACTAAATATTCATCAGTGTTTTTTTGTTTCTAATTTAGAAAGAAATTATATATTTTCTACTTCATTTATTAAAGAACTTATAGTCCTTACAGATTGATTTACATCGCCAATGATACTATCACTGGGATGATTCTTAATAAACAACATGTTTGGGTTTTGTAAATCTTGTTCATCAACATAAGGTATAATTTCTTCTGTGGTAAATACTTTAGAAAACGTTTCTTGAGAATTTTCCTTATTAGAATAATTTTCTATCAAAGTTTTATAATCAGTTTCTGAAAGCACATATGAAGATGTAGTTTGGGGTTTTTAACAATAAAAGGATCAGTTTTATCAAATTTAACATGTACTGTTTCTTCAACAGTATAATATTTTTTGTTGAAAACTCTATAAGCCTTAGAAGTAGTGGTGTATCCTAAGAAAATTAGTTCATTTTATTTGGGTTCCAATTTATGTAAGATATCTTTAGTATTAAATATAATTACATTGCATCCAAATAAGTTGAAGTAAGAATGTCTAGGTTTTTGACCATTCCACAATTCATAAGGTGTTCTATTTACAAAAGGTTTGATTAAAACTAGATTTATAGTATAAAAATTTGTACTAATATCTTCATCATAAAATTGTTTAGCAATGGAATATTCACTCAACATGGTTTTAATTATCTCTTGAATTATTCGATTTCTTCTTTCAACAACATTGTTCTGTTGAGGAGTTCTTGGGGATGAGAAGTTATAAGTAATGCCTTTCTTGTTACAAACAGTTCCAAAATATGAATTCTGAAATTATCCTCCATGATCTCTATGAATAGTTATAAATGGGAGGTTTTTCTAATTTTTTACTTGGGATCTAAAAGTTTTAAAATAAGAAATGGATTCATATTTATTTTCTAGAAAATAGACCCGCATAAATCTGGTGTAATCATCTATTAGAACAAAGACATAGTATTTGCCTCCCATACATCTAGTTTGTGTTGAACTGAAAAGATCCATATGAAGTAGCTATGATGCATCAGAAGTTGAAACTCCACCAATTGATTTAAATACTAACTTATGTTTCTTTCCATATTGACAAGGATCACAGACTTTTGAAGAATCAAATCTAATCTCTGGTAGATCCTTAACAAGTCTTTTCTTTTAAAGTTTACATAGGTTCATAAGGTTATAGTGTCCAAGTATTATATTCCATAACTAATATTGTTCTTCCATTACACTATGGAAAGGTATTTACTAGCTCCTAAGGTCTTCTAAGTTAAGTGTGTAAACATTCTCATGCCTATGGACAGAAAAAATAAACTCTTCCTTGGAATTTTGTACTAATAATTTATCATTCTAAAAATTTACAAGGTAACCTTCATCATTGTTTCATAGTTCCTTGAAACGTGTGTTCTAGTTTTAAGAATCACTTATTCTAGGAATTATCCATTGGATTTATTCATGGAACCTGAAACTTAGAATAGTTCTTTATCCAAAGGATGTGTTCATTAATTTTGAACTTTACGATACTTAAGAACATACATTGGTCGAGAGGAATGGAGGTCGGACTCAACACACCCTTTTGGGAGGAATTATTGTCTACTTCGGGACACTCTTTTTAAATTTAAGATATTTTCATGAATCCTTATTAAATTTCCAAGCATAACATAAGTTTGCCTTGTAATTTTCAATCACTTATTAAAATGTGTAAAATTTAGAATCATCAGTGTGCATTCAAGGTTATTCATTAATAGAGATATCTCTATGTATTCGAGGTTCTCTATCAATGGTATCCTCTAATATACTATTTCAATATTTTGTTAATAATCATTATGATGATATTGGTTTTTAATCCACTCATAGGGGAATTCTGAGATTTATTTTCATCCAGGGAGATGAAGGCTAGTTTTGATATTGGGATCGTACCCATGAAATGGGTTAACTATGTATCCTTGTAAAAGGAATAAGAACCCTCATTGTTTAGTGCCGCTTAATGGGACACATAATAAATTTTAAGGTCATGTGATAAGGACCTAACCATATGGTTTAATGTCATGTGGTAAGGAAATCTAAGAGAAATGTTCTTAGTCAAAATTGGTGTGGTACTTATGGTGAAATATCCCAATGAACTTGGAAAGGATATGGGTTTCAAACTTAGATTAGACCCTATTTAGAATATGGCCTAAGGAGAACAGGGTTGTTTTTAAATTTTGGGTTTGAACCTCAAGTATTCTTTCTACCTATCCCATGTGAATGGGAATAAAATCTCACGTAGTTCGATAAGTCTCATAGGAGAGTATAGTCCTTTGAGATAAATGAGTCCAGGATTACTTCTCGAAAAGGATTCATTGATGATTTGGGTGTTTAATTTGGGGATTATTCATAAAGAGAATGACCATATTAAGGGAATTAGGGTTGGATTCCGGAAGAGGATATCCGGTGAGCTCGGGCCCTGGAAGGGATTCCTACATGTCCTGATTTGAATAGGAATAAGAGTTCTCATAGTTCTTTTATCATGAGTGTTTATAAAAATGTTATAATCATCATGAATCTCTAAGCCCACGTGAATCATGATCATTGTGAGAAACAATAGGATGTTAATGATTCAATAATGACACTTCACACTTCTCATCCTCTGCTAGTGGAAGTGGGAGAAGTGACCCGGGAAGACGGTGTGCCGACTATGGAAGAGGGTGAGGCGACGCGCCTTCCCTCTAATCACTTTACATTGGATAAAGGTCTAATAAAAGGAGGAAGTTATGAAGGTTATGGTATTACACTAGGATGGCTACCCATGGTGATAAAGCTTAACGGGATAGGGAGAGGGTAACAAATGTCCATGTTCCCGTCTTCCCTCTAGTATTTGGCACTAAAGAAGAATGGAGAATCGATTATGATACCTATTTAAAGAATATCTAGGGGCTTACGCCATGATGGATTACCTAAAATTGATCCTAGTAGGATAGTATGACTTATACTTTATTAAAAAGGAAGAAAAGAAAGTGTGAACTCTACCTTCCCTACCAAAAACTTGAGGTTTCGGGTCATCTCTTTAAGAAGGGAGCGATCAGCGCCGAAACTCTCCTCTAAACCGGGAACTTCCTAACATTGTTCCTGGGAGAATGATACATGTGACTGTGGATATACAAACTCACATACACTCCATGAACCCTAACCCCATTTTAAAACAAATCTGGGAAACCTAAAATTATGGATATACAAACCCAAATATGAGACATGTTAATGTGCCTTTCCTAAAGTTTTGATAAGTCAGGAGGTTTCGGTGGAGGTCTCAACAAAATCCCTTTCAGAAAAGGGAGACAAGGAAGAAAAAGAATTTCTATGAATGGATTTGAGGAAGGCTTGATGTCTTGTAGATTGAAGAGAGTAAGTGAATCAAAGAGGGGCTCTGAAGTAGATAAGGGTGTGCAAGTATGGGCGTGCAAGTAGACTTGGGAGACCTGATATTCACTTATGAGATGAACAACCTATATGATAATACTTAGGAGAGACTTGGATCAATCCTTCAAGAGTATTCATAGGTGGTCCCAGAAGTGGGGCGCACATGTTCCTATGAAAGGAATAGGTGGCACAAAATTCCTTCTAATTTAGGGAGGTTAGGAGATTTAGGCGTGAAAGTGTTATAGTTTTTCAAACTCTAAATGGACTTAAGTCTAATGATCATCTTTTAAATTCTTTACTCAAAGTGTTGAAAAACAACCTTGAAAGTTTAGGAAGACTTCGAAGAAGCACTAGGGCGACCATAGAAGCAATTGGGCTTCAGTTAAATTTTTCCATACAAATGAAGGCCCCAAGGGTCTATTTATAGGAAAAAAACAAGACCCTGGGCGAAAAGAGTTTGGGAGTGTAGTGATATTCATGCCAAATTTGTGGCACGTAAGTGGCTGCGTGCCGGATGGGTGGTGCCCAAGTATAATTGTGAGTTGATGGTGATTTGGTTAAACTAAGGTGACACTTTGAGGACTTAGCCAAAATTATTAATTTAATCAACTCCAGCAAGGGGGCGCTGGTGTTTGCGCATAGGTGTCTTGGGTGCCTCTTTAGGGATTTATCCAAAATAATTGCTACATAACACAGTAGATGCACCCCCGCACCCCTTCATGGGATCAGTGTCGGGATTCGGTCTCAGCCCTTCAGGCTAGTGCCTTCACTAGCATCACTGAACTCCATAAAAAATATAGAGTCACAATGTGAACTTTTCGAGCTTGGTTGAGGATATTTTTTTGGAGAAGTTCATGGAACACATTTCATGGTGTCTACAATCACATAATTTTCTTATGCTAATGAGTTTGTTCTTAATACCTTTACCAAATAAAACATTTTAAAATAAATATTTCCCAAGAAGAACAATGTTACTTATACCGTTAATTTCTCCCTGAGTATTATCTCTCAAAGTTAATTTTCCCCCTTTCGTCTTGATAATATTTTCAAAAATAATTATATTACCATTCATGTTCCAGAAACATCTACTATCCATATACCATATATTTTTGTTAGTACTTTCTCTATTTTCATAAAAATAAAAGAGTAAGACTTTCAGAATCCAAACTTTATTGGATCCAAAAAAATTCATAAAGTAAAATATTTGGAATCCACATTTTATTTGTAAAATAAGCCATATGAAATCCTAAGGTTTGTGTTTTATTTAAATAAAAATCAGCCTCCCAATTTCCACCACATTGACACTTACTGAAAAGGGGAACCATTTGGGGAACAAAATAATTATTTCTAAAAACTATTTTTGAGTGAGTATAACCAAATCCAGAATTATTATTAAGAGGAAGAAGTTGTGAATAAATTTTATCAAATTCATTCCTTCTGGAAGTGAAATTTTATAAAAGATTATTTAAGGAAAAAAATTCGGATTTTAGTCTGATGACCAAATTCTTATCCTCAAATTCATTAGTTTTAGAACTTAATTTATTCTCTAAAACATTTTTCTTATAAATAAAATTTTCAAGATCCTTAGAGAGTTTATCCTTCTCATAATTTAATTCCTTAATGTTTTTAGAAAAACTTTCAAAATAAATATTTTTTTTATCAAGATCATTATAAAGATTTGATACTTCTTTTGTTAAAATAAAAATTCTAGAATTTTCTTTCTCTAACTTCTTCTTTATTTTACAGTTCTCATTCTGAAGTAATTAGGAAAATCTATAAACTTATTCAAATGAAGGTTAGGTATTATCTTATGATGAAGAAGATTATTCAACTGAAGATTCATAATATTATTCATTAAGAAAATTAGAATTTAAAGAAATATTGGTTAAATATTAATCATTAGGTACCTTAGTCCTAAGACAATGATTTTTAATAGGTACTCTAGTTATAACACCAATATTCTTGTGACCAGAATATTTATATTCTGAGGATTTATATAAAGAGTCACCACCACTGGCACTTCAGGTTTTATTAAATTTTTATAATTTCTTAGCCTTATATTTTTAGTACTTATTTTTGTTCCTTTTAAAATTCTTTTCCTTTCTGTTTTTTCTCTTAAGAATAGGACAATCAAGACTGATATGTCCATCCCTTTTACATTCATAACAAGTTACTTCAAAATCTTTCTTGTCCTCTCTATATTTCTTCCTATATCTGTAATGAAAATATTTCTTTCCCACAATATTGTTCATCCTTCAAGCAAGATTGGCTAATTCATTCTCAGACTGATCACTGTCACTTGATTCCGATATAACAAAAACATTCTTAGCTTTAGATCTAGTTACCCTTTCTAGAGTCTTGGATTTATATGTCGTAGTGAAAGCTACACTTCCATTACCATTATTCTTTTTGTTGAAATCAAATTCTCTCTTAATTATTGTTTCATGATGAATAAGACTTCCAAATAACTCATCAAGAGTAATATTAGATACTTTTCTATTTTCATTAACAGCTATCCATTTAGATTCCCACTCATTGGGAATAATATCAATTATCTTGTCCAAAATAACTTCATCATTAAGACCTTTCTCTCCCATATAATGAAGACTGTTGAAAATTTTTATAAATATTTTTTTTTACATTGCAAACTGGTTCTCCATAATAAAATAAGAATCCATGATATTCATCTCTTAACATATATATTCTAGTTTATATCACTATAGAAGTTCCAAAATGTGTAACTTAAATTTTCTTCCAAATATAGTTGGAAACTTCACAAGAATATATTTTAAAATATATATTCATGGTTATATAACGCAAAAAATTATTGTGTACCTTCTAGTTTAGTTGATATTCTAGTTTATCTTGGTTGGTGAAGGTTACGACTTCCTTATCTTGAATTTTGTAATCTCTAGTGATCATGAAAATTTTATCTACATCAGTGTTAACAACAAAAGTCTTCATCCTATCTCTTGAGTAAAAATAATCATTACCTTCAAATATTGGTGGTCTTGTAGGATTAGGATTGTCTATAGAACTAACATTTATACCTTCCATTCTATAAGAAAATATATTTTCCATAAAACTTTCTAGTAGTAAAATATTATGAAAAAAGATAAAAAACCTTTAAGAAAAACATAATCTAGTAAAGTTAAGAAATAAAAGTTGAGTAAGAAAATTTAGAGCAAGAAAAACTTATATTTGTGTGTAGGAATTTTAGAGACCTAATCTAATACCAATTTTAGTATCGAAATATAATATCTAGATGCTCAAATACAATAGGGGGTAAATTGTATGTTTAAGAACACTTACCTTTTTAAACCTAAAAGTAAATCTATGTTTAACAAAGTTAAACAAGGTAAATTCAAAAAAACTCTTTGGTTCTTACTTAAAGAGATAATTGGAAGGGCCCAAGTCCAATTATAATATACCTAAACCTAAACAAGTTACACTTAAGAAAACTTAAGCAAGTTTATCTTGGAAAAAAATTCTACTTTAAAGTGTAGAGAATCTTATTTATATTAGAGGTGAACGAGTAAAATAAAGTATAATAAAGTCATTCTTTATTTATTTAAAAAAATACAATGGAATTAAAACTTTTAATAACGAAATTTAACAAGTATAAAATCTTTTAACCCAAAGAGAAGTGTATCCAGCAACCTTGGATAAAGGTACCTTGATTTATACTTTCATGAAATTATATCTTACCCACACCAGGGTAATCCCCCGATAAGAATATCAGAGTATGTCTTTCTATCCCTGCAATACATCAAACATTAAGGTATTTATAACCTCTGTCGTACCATCCTTGGAAGTCCTCAAAGTTTAAGGTAGTCGTCACCTCTATCTTCCTACCCCTGGAATTCCTCTATTGTACTCATCAAAAATCAGAGTTTCACTAATAAAGTTGAACAAGTTGTTCATGGTTGAATAAGTTTTTCACTAATCGCACAAACCATGAGATATTTTCTCTCTCTATAAATCACTTTACAACATGTAATCTCTAGGATCATCAATATATTAATAATGAGATCATTCAAATGAGATCTTATTTATATGAAAAACTTTAACAGCCAGTTCTCTCCTCCAATGGTCATATTTTTCCTTGAATCTCGGAGGGACCTGTACACAAGTCACTCAACCAACAGTTAGTTAGAAACAAATTCTACAACATTGTTTTATATAGTAAAATCTTGGGAAACATTATCATACAAAATATACAATAATATATAAGTAAAATAAAGTATATTATACAAAAGTGAATAATTGGAATCTAGGAAATATATAATTCAGAGTCTAAATATATGAATAATCAGCTTTTGGAAAAATGAATATTCGAAGTCTGAATTCTAATGAATTTAGAGTCTAAATTATGAAGAATTTGTAGTCTGAATTTTGAGGAATTTGGAGTTTTAATTATAAGGAATTTAGAGTCTGAATTTTGTGGAATTTAGATTCTGAATTCTAAGGAATTCGATGTCAAAATTTTGATGAATTTGGAGTCTAAATTTCAGATAATTCAGAGTCTTAATTTTAAAGGATTGGAGTCTAAATTTTATAGAATTCAGAATCTAAATTTCACAGAATTCAGAGTCTGAATTTCAGAGAATTCAAAGTCTGAATTTCAGAGAATTTAGAGTTTAAATTTCAGATAATTCAGAGTCTAAATTTAAAAAAATTCAAAGTCTGAATTTCATAGATTTTGGAATCAAATTTTAGAAAATTCAGAGTCTTAATTTATGAGAATTTAGAGTATGAATTTCAGAGAATTTGGAGTCTGAATTTTAGGGAATTTGGAGCCTGAATTTTAGAGAATTCAGAGTCTGAATTTCCAAGAATTCAGAGTCTAAATTTCAAAGAATTTAGAGTCTAAATCTTAGTGGATGTGGAATCTGAAAATATAAAGACCCAATATCCAAAGAACTATAAGATTTTGAGGTTTTGGAAAATAATCTGAATTTTTAACATAATAAAAAAAGGCTAGACTTGGTTTTGAAAAGACATTGAAAATACATATTAAACCAAGGAAAAGATAGAATATTTTGTTAGTGAAAGAAAAATTTCCTTAAAAAATCTTAGAGAAAGTTAATTTTTCTTAAGAAAATATGTTTGTAATTTTCAAAACATAGAGGAATGGAAAAGTTATAAGGAAACCTTATTGGCTCAACAACCATCACAATTACACTTGTAATAACAATAACATTGACCTCAAACATAAACATGCCAAATGAATTTGATTGATAAATTGGTACCACCATTCAACATAAAAAATGAACAATAAACATAAAATATTTATTAAATAATAATATTTTCATAGAAACATTACTTTTGAATTTTTTAAAAAAATAGAAATTTAAAAGATTATTTGTAAAGAAAAGTCTCATACAAATATAATATAATTGATGTAATAATTGATAAAAAGAATGAAATATGTATATAAACTGTAAATGCACCTAATAAAAGATATTATAATCAAAATTCATTTCACGAATAATCTTAGTAGCACATAATCAATGAAGTAGACTACTAAACAAAATAATGGAAATTGGGTTATGAATTCACATACCCTGAGTTCATCTTATATCAAACTTGTTCAAACCACTTGTATACTGGTTTGAAGAGTGTTATTAATATATTAAATAACTATATTGATATTTATAATTACTTATATGATATCATTAAAACATATTTCCACCAATTTATTAATAATATTTTTATTGTTTTTATTGTTTTCGGCACATTTATTTCATGGTTTCCATGGTTGGATTATTATAGATTTTCATGTCGGAAGGGAGAAAAGATCCAGAATTTAAATTACTTGTTATTAATTAACTGATAGAATATTTAATGGTATTATATATCATTTTGTTTCTATTTAATTAGGATTTATCATTAGATAAAATAGTAGTGGTGACCATTAGTTTATTTTGGTGAATTTTGATCATTACAGACCAATTTTGTTTTATTAATTATTATTATGTATAAACACTATTTGTAGAACAAAATATAACATATAATATACATAATAAAATATTATTTAACCATAATAATGGTTTTATGACCAGAATATATGGTGTTGATGAAAAATGAAAGTGTTTCGTCCATATGGTGGTGGTAAATCGACACATCACGGATGATGTTCTCAATTTTAAAATAAAAGAGAGAGGAGAAGAAGTTTGAAGATGATTTTTTCCATAAAAATGATAACATTATAGTATATATAAGATACATTAATTTTCATTCCACTTTTATAATGGTAGGTGAATATATTATAACAAAATAAAAATAATTGAAAAGAAAATATAAGAAAATGGAAAGGGATTTTACCTCTTAAATTCTCCACCTTGAGAACCTCCTTAAGGACCTTGGGTTTGGACTTTTTGTGAGACCAGTAGAAAATAGACATGGGGAAGATTCTTTCAAAGGTAATTCTTAAGAAATTAATCAATATGATAGTCTTTCAAGTGTGGGTTGAAGAGGTTGCGACGGGTGGTATTTATAGTGGGGGAGAGTGGTGTTTTCTCATTATTATATTCATTAGATTGTAATTTCTAATCAACACTATGAATAGTTGGATAATTATCATAAAATATATTAAAATAATGATGGAGATGTATATATTTTGATATTATATTGGCATTACATCATCTAGGATAAATAAATCATATATTTACCTTATATCATAAATTACCATATTTCAATATTCACAAAAAAATTACGTATTTCAGAATAATTCAAAAAATCAACTTCAATAATTGTGTGATGTTCATATTTCAAAAATGGAATCTTTTTTTTGAAATTAATTTTCTAAATATGAGAAATTTAATTTTTAATTAAAATCATATTTTATTCGAAAAATACCAATTTCAAAAATATAATTAAATTTTTAACACTTTGAAAAATTAATTAATGTCTCATAAAATTATCATATAATCATAGGAAAATAAAATATTAATTTATGAATATATTTTATGAAAATAATTTTTCTTTTAAATAATTAATTTAATTAAAAAAACACTTAATTCATCATTTTCAAAGGAATTATTTTATTATTCCATGATATGAATATATCATGACTAAACTTATAAGATACTTAAATTTTATTTATACTCACATAGGTGAGGTTACGATTATATTGGATAGATTACTATTCCTAATGGTTATGTTACTATTCATAAGGTCAAGTTACCATTCCATTAGTATAAATTATTTAATTTCTATAAATTCCTTAATTTCTATAAATTCCACTTATTGAGTTATAATTTTATAATGAATTTGACTATTTTATTCCAAAATGAAAATAATTTATTTTATAAGTTCATGGGTTTTACATTCTCCCCACCATGTAAAAATTACGTTGTCCCTATTTTTATTTACTTATTGAACATGTGAGGGTACCTTTACCTAATAGAATTTTCATATTCCCATGTTTCTTTATCATCCTTGTGGTTTCTACACAAAACCTTAACCTGATTAATTAAATTATTCTACAATACTTTCTATTTATGATCAATAATTTAAACATGTTTATCTTCATAATAAAAGTTCTCCTCCAGGTAGACTACTTCAGGGCTCAAAATATGAGATGAATCTGTCACATTCTATCGCAAAATTAAAACATGAAAAACATTATATACCTAAGATAAACTCAGAGGAAATTATAATCAGTAGATAAATAGTCCAAATTTTTATAGGATTTCATAAGGTCTAATGAAACATGGACCTATAATTCCTTTCTAAACAAAACAAATAACAATTTTCAATGGTGAGATTCTAAAAAAAACATGATCACCTACCTCAAAAGAAAAGTATTTTCTCATGTTATCTGCAAAAAAATATAACTTCTCTGAGATTTCCTCATTATTTTTGGATCATTTTCACTTTCTCAACCACTTAATCAACAAATTCTAGTCCCATCCACTTCCTTTCCCTGAAATCATCCCAAAAAATTTATTGTTCAATACTATTGTCTGTATAATTCCCCAAACCATGTCATCTATATACTAGGATGAAAACTATTATTATAATAAAACTCAAATAATGAATTATTTTGATCCCAACCTCCATTTTTGTCTATAGAACAAGCTCAAAGAATATCCTCCAATGTATGAATTGTTCTCTCATTCTGTCTATCAGATTAAGGATGAAAAGCAGTGCTAAAATTTAATTTAATTCTTAATGACTTTTAAAGGTCTTTCCAAAAGATATAAGTGATCCTAGGATCTCAATTAGATACAATGTAAAGGAACTGGGCACATAGAATAATCCTCAAAAGTGGGTTTTTAAAATTTTTCATAACCGTTAAACATAATATTATTGACATCAACAAAATGCTAGCTAGTTTATTTTGAGGATCTCATGTTAAGTGTTTTAATCACAAAATTAAAACCATAAAATACCTGGTTGAAATCTTAATACATGAAGTATGTTTGCTCATAATTGGTGATAAATGATTGAAAAATATGAATCTAAATTCCTCTAGATCGTCCACATGTGCTTTAGGAAACTGCGGGAGCACCGATCGTCATAATCTGGGTGCTAGCGCGAAATTCTGACGATGCCTTCGATGCTCCGACAAACACCACATTGTCTCGCATGAGATTCTTGAGAGAGAGATCAATCTATGATCTATGGATCTCGATCCTCTCTCTCTCTAGTATGTTGGAGAGATAATAAGGGAGATAGAGGTAGTGAATAGGGTAGGTAAAACTCCTCTCCTCCTCTATTTCTAGAGTGTTAAGAAAACATCTGGTATTTGCTCCCAACCTTATGAATACGTAACATGATATAAATGACTTGTTATAACATCTAAATTGAGTCATAAATTTTATTATCACTTTGTTTTAATATATTAAATATATTACATGATAATAAATGAGTCATTTACTTGACTCTTTATTCCCACACATTTGAATTGAAACTTGAATATTTTTAATATTCGTTCAAATAATATTGTTTGCATGTATTTAACTCAATTATTATAAATACATTTGATAAATAAATTCAATTATAATTATTATATACTTGAAAAATAGAAATTTATTTATTACATTGGTGATCATTTTACCTTGGACGAATCTCAAACCCCAATGGTGGGGCCCACCATATCCAAAAAACATATTCAATTGAATAGGAAAGATCCTCAAATATGTTATTTTGTGTAACCCTCTAGGCCCTTATCTTGATAGTATTGAATATTATTCACAGACCATAAGTGGGATCTAGCAACCCATCATGGCCCCTAAAGAGATAGGTATTTTCACAGTAGTGGCAACCAGCCTACGAACACGTATTATGTAATATAATCTCTTTTTCATTTATATCTCATAAAGTAGGATGCACACTTGTGTCATATTCCTTTTCTTTCTTTACTATTTCTTGATTAACTAGACAGATTTACCCTCGAATACCATGTTCATGGTCTTATTAAGCTACTACCAACCTGATCAACATGTCTTGAGATATATTACTTCCATAATCTAGAAGAAACAAATCCTTTCTTGGCCATTCAACCAATGTAATGCCATCAATGACAGACCCAACACAAACTACATCACCACTATTTCAACATCATGGATTTCATCTTGCCTAAAAGTACAGAATAGAATGACATACACTAGTAATGATCTCAATTCAGAAGACCATTACACATGATCACAGATAGGAACTGTAGCGGTCTAGAATTACTTCCAGTGGACTATAATTGATATCTATCAGGGCACTCTAGGGGCGGCTACACCCCCTGGGCGGGACACACCACCATCCCCAGTGGCAGCCATTTCCTCATGAAGCCCTTGGGTGGAGATCCATGCTTCGTCCAACGCTCACATGTGAGAGTTCCCAAGGATCGGATACATTCCTACCTCCTTTGCCTCTGATACCAACTGCAGAGACCCGAAGCTCAACGTACATGGACATTACATTACTTCTGTGGAATACTTAGTACATAACAAAAACACACACACAAGGACCATAATAGGTTAGTGTCTTTGGAAACTTGGAATATAATCTTCTAATCATGGTGAAAGATCTTCAACATATCCCATAAAGATCTTCCTTTTTTTACCTAAAACCCTTCTTTATATCCTGGGGAAAAGAAAACATAAAAAGGGTGAGATCAAATGCTTAGTAAGGGTAAGCATGGATAAAATAAAACATACCATATACATTTAAACTTAAAAACATGAACATAATGTTTAAACATCAAAAGCTTGATAAATGACACAAAACATGGAAGTACGTAAGGCATAGGTCATAAAGAAACATTAAGAATGATAAAATAGCATGGGAATAAAACATGTAATTGTGGAAAACATTAAGCACATGATATGATTTCCATAGTAGCCAAGGCATTGCTACCAAGACCATCTTAGTGGACAAAGTCCGTTTCGGAATCGAGTTCACTCCTCGTTCCAATCCTGTATTACTGAACCAGTTTAACTTGCCGTTCCAGCCATGTCTATCTCACGAGATATAAATCTTTACCCAATGCATTGGAGGGAGATATAGATCCCACCCATCTCATAATGATATCATTCGTACTTGTGCCACAAAATAAACATACATCATTCATAATAACCCAATGAATAAAATGGGTTTCATAAACATCATCCCATCATCACATAATCCATAAAAAAGAAATGGATATCATTTCATAATAAGAAAAGTGAAACCATGTAAATCATAGAGACATTATACTTGAAACATACACATATGAAATAATGTCATATTAGATGGAAAATGGTTTTGCGAAAACACTTGAAATGAATTCTTGAGGAAAATATCCTTTCTTCTTAAAAATCATTTTCTTTTCACAAAATGTCATCAAATTTTAAAAGAAAAGGATTATGTTGAAAATAGTAATGAAATATTTTGGAGGAAGATTCATTAAAATAATACTTTATAAAACCGTAAAAATTTGTTCGTTTCGTATAAGTTAAAAAAGACATTCTTCTCGTACTTTTGTTGGAAAAGTCAAAAAGTACCTCGTAAAAGAAAGATTTCATACATACCATGTATTAAAAGTCAAAAATGGGTAAAAAGGAAATTAAACATACATGAAAACACTTTTATAAAACATGGACATGGATGATAGAAATAACCCCAGTAAATACTGACGAATAAGCAATATCGGATAAAAATGAGATTTGCAAAATTATCCCTTACCTTAGGTCTGATATGCTTCGTACGTATCCAAACCTCCTCTTCTTTGAAGCACCTCTTTGATTCCTCCTCTTAGGGCACTAAAATTTGTATTTGAAGAAGAATATGACCTCTAGGTTGTTTCTAGGGAAGTGTATAAGAGAATTTGGTAGGGGTTGGCTGAGCTTTAAGGCTCAAAGTGTTGTGAGGAAGAGAGGGAGGAGGTGCCCTTTTATAACGGAGGAGAGGGGCTCCTTTGGAAAAACTAAAAATATTATTTTATTAAAAAGCCAAAATCGGTTTTAAATAGCTCCAAATTGATATATTTCGAAGATAAGGTGGGGATGGGTCTAAATCCTCTCATCCAATAGAATTTAGACAAGTTTATGTTCCTATTTTAACCTTATAATTTAGATTTAACATTAAGTTAGATAATTTTACTTTTATCGTGTCTTTTTGTGTTCTTACACTATAAGGTTAAAAAACTTACTATAAGAAGCCAGACGAACCCCAAATTGCTTATTATTAATATATATAAACTTATATAAGTCATTTTGCCGAACCTTAGATTTTTAGGAATAAAATAACAATTAATAATATAATATTTGTTTTAAAAACTGTTTTATGTCAATTTTGACACTATTTAGTAATTGATTTTTGTGAAACTCATAACAGAATTATTAGTTCGAAAAAAGTAAATTAAATCAATACTAACATGTCATATTGACCTATAAAATTAGTTTAATTCATAAAAAGTCTCAAATTACATTTATTTTGGTATTTATAACATCAATTATGTCAATATTTCATTAATAAGATAATTACTGCATCATATTTTTGTCATAAATAAATTAAATTATTTAATGTCTAAAAATTACAAATAAAATACCATTATGTAGGAAATAATTTTATCTTTCTAATGAATATTAATAGTCGAATTTATCTAATGTATAACCCTATATTAAAAATGATATATTTATTAAACATTGATTTTAACTATTTTAACCCTTCTTTAAATAAATTAATAATAAATATCCTAATATAATCCAAGTGGGCCTAAATGGTCATATTTTATTCCTAAGGTTGTTTTTGGTCGAATTACACTTATCCAATAGAATTAGGACATGTGTTAGGGTAATAATAATATCATTTTTACCCTTAATTACCGTATTTACTTTTAACCGTGGTAAAAAAAAGTAAAAAGATACTATTCACCAAAAATTATTTTCATCTCATTGAACCACATTTTACTTACTGAAATCAACCGCATCTCTAAGATTTTTGAAATTCCACTCACAGAAGCAGTAAAATTATGTTTTATGAAAAATTCATTTTTTTAACAACCACTTAGTGGTTTCACTATTCATCAAAAAATGAAAGTTTCCAGAAAAATACCAAAAATTAGGCCTAAGATATATTTGATATTATTAACCCAAGAATTATGTCTATTTTACCAAATTAACAACATATTAGTTTCATTAATTAATTTAAAAATTAATTCTCGTCGTCAAAACAAATAGCGTGTTCTTAAGAGATAATAATTATCAAAAGATTGACACTTGTTTATGTCTGGTATAAATGTGAAATTACATCCAATAACCAACATTGTATTAAATTGTAAAAATATATTCTAAATATAATTTAAAACCACTAAAATTAATAATTTATCACTATTAATTATTTCGATTAAAAATGTCTTTTTAATTAAAATATAGTAATTTTCACTATTCATCAGAAAATGAAAGTTAGTCGAAAAGTACCAAAATTTCACCCTAAGCTAATTTCGATATTCCGAATCCAAAAATGAAGTCCATTTTAAAAAATAAAATTTACAAAATTTCAAAAAGTGTTTATTACTATTCATAACGGCAAGTTTTAATAATATTTTAATAGCATATCGTTGTTTAGTGAAACTCGGTATTGCGTACTACACATGCTATCGAGGAAGGTAGCGATTGCGTGTAATGAAAGGAAAGTCAAGGATGTGTGTTGTGAAAGCTCCTTTTGGTGTAGCGTACAACACAAAACATTAATGAAATTAAAAGAATATTTTTCATAAAATCTCGGGGTGTTACATTTTACCCCCCTTAAAATGAATTTCACCCTCGAAATTCGTCGGGGTTATAAATGGTTTACTACTCGAAAGTTTGTTTAATAGAAACCCACAACGTAAAAAGGAATACCTAAACTTGGCTTTAAAAACTAAAGTATGAAATGTAATGGTTACCCAAATTAACTCATCACTGGGTTTTCATGTAGGAGAACATAGGTGAAAATATGGATATGGAAGAAAAATCTAACCATTAAGTTATGATGGAGAGTAGTAGAGAACATGGCTATGAAATAGCCAACAATCACAAAGCCATAGATTTGCGATGATCTAAGGTACCATATGATTCATCAGATATAAGGGAACTAGGACAACATTTTTGGTTTTCAAGATCATTTCCCTAAAGTTGAAGAATTTGAATTAGAATAAATACTTCCTTTATTTTGGTAAAATCTCAATGTTGTTCGTGCTTTGACCAATTTCCACTTCATCTCTTAATGAAATGAAGTTGAATTTGTTATTCGTGAAGTGTTAACAGATCATGTGATAGAATGATGGTTCATTCCGTATGTTTCAAACAAAATGTTAGCAAAAGTTATCAAATATACATAAGTCCATATATAGTGAGATTAATCATATATGGTTCTTAAAATGGACTTATACTTCATATATCATACTCCTTAATATAATAAAACTAGTTTCTACTAAAAAGGGACTTCCTGTTGGCCAGTGGTAGGAGATAAAGGCCAGTCACACTTCGGTTGTGGGTTCGATTCCCACAGCTTTGTCCGACGCGATGGGTTGTCGCCCATCCTGTAGGTTGTCATTTTTCTAAAACTACATTACTATAACATCACATAAATAATATCAAAAAAAATTCTATCCTTAAAAAATAATAACATATGGTTAACATAATCCATTCCAAACTTTAGGCTTATCTAAAATACTTCAGTCCAAGCTCATAGTATAAAGAAAATGATTACTTGAAATGTCGTCAACCAAGCATGTGAATACCATCATTTATCCCCCATATATCATGTTGGTCACATTCCAATCATTTGAATACCTTAATCATGTATTCTCTTGAAAAATGAATACCCATTAAACCTTAGTGAAAACATGAATGCTGTCAAAAGTTAACTCTTTCCACATACCAAAATCCAAAAAATCTATATACTCAAACCATGATATAACCTTCTCCTTATATCAGTCATGAGCTCATGAATACTATCAAACATTTAATTTTCTCCTTATCCCTTCATTATGCGCATATCATCTACATTCCAAAAATATCTGAATAACCTTTCATGGATACTGGTACCATTAATCATACACTTTCAAAACTCAAGGAAAGACAATAGTGTAATAATCCTTAGATGTCTCTTTATTCCATAGTACCATGAGATTACTTATACAACATTACACCTGATAAACAAGTAATAATTCCACTACATTCTTAAACCATTGACTTAACTTCAACAATTCTTTCATCTCTCATATAATTTGTAGTCTCTTCATCATCATCAACATAAATACTACCCATAAAACCATACTGATTCTCTTCATGAGACTTTCCGTTAGGGCATTGGTTTTCATAATGCCCGTACATTCCACATTTAAAACATTTAACCATTGTTGATATCGTAGCAATACCATCATCCACACCCCTGGTGTTAACTGAACCTTTTCCTTTGCACTTACTGGCTTTGTGTCCTTCTTTTCCACACCCAAATCATCTTCCAGTTCCTTTGAAACATTCTCCTTGATTCCTCTTCCCACATGATTTACATAGGAGAAATTGAACTTTCTTTCCTCTATGATCATCATTAAACTCCATCTTTCTCTTATTAGCCGTGTCATGAAACTTACCAAATTTTACTTTATTGATCATATTATGAGATTGCTAATTCAGCATAATAATGATGTTTAGACTTCCAAATCCCATTTCATTTGGTTGCTCATGAAGAATATCATTCCATTTTCCATCATATCCTCCATTATCGTGAATCATCTTATTTCTAGCCATTTTCTAAAACCCAAAAAGAATAGTGTGAGAGGAAAAAATTATAATAAAGGGGGAGTTACTTCAATATCTAACATCTTTGGTTTAATCTAATATCGTTACCATAGTTCTAGGATTATATCCTATATGTATACTTATCCTTAGGGACATCCCTAGACATACCTTAGAAATATCTCTAGGGATCTCACTAACGTTTTCGCATCCTAGTTTCCAAAGGTTGACTAAACTTTTCCTCTGATACCAACTGTAGCAGTCTGGAATTACTTCCAGTGAACTATAATTGATATCTATTAGGGCACTCCATGGGCAGCTACACCCCCTAGGCGGGACACACCACCATCCCCAATAGCAGTCATTTCCTCATGAAGCCCTTGGGTGGAGATCCATGCTTCGTCCAACGCTCACATGTGAGAGTTCCCAAGGATCAGATACATTCCTACCTCCTTCTCCTCTGATACCAACTGTAGAGACCCGAAGCTTAACGTACATGGACATTAAATTACTTTTGTGGAATACTTAGTACATAACAAAAATACACACATAAGGACCGTAATAGTTTAGTGTCTTTGGAAACTCGGAATATAATCTTCTAATCATGGGGAAAGATCATCAACATCCCCCATAAAGATCTTCCATTTTTTTACCTAAAACCTTTCTTTATATCTTGGGGAAAAGAAAACATAAAAAGGGTGAGATGAAATGCTCATTAAGGGTAAGAATGGATAAAATAAAACATACCATATACATTTAAACTTAAAAGCTTGAACATAAATTTTAAACATCAAAAGCTTGAGAAATGACACAAAACATGGAAGTACGTAGGGCATAGGTCATAAAGAAACATTAAGAATGATAAAATAGCATCGGAATAAAACATGTAATTGTGGAAAACATTAAGCACATGATATTATTTCCATAGTAGCCAAGGCATTGCTGCCAAGACCATCTTAGTGGACAAAGTCCCTTTCTGAATCAAGTTCACTCCTCGTTCCAGTCCTATATTACTGAACCAGTTTAACTTTTCGTTCCATCCATGTCTATCTCATGAGATATAAATCTTTACCCAATGCATTGGATGGAGATATAGGTCCCACCAATCTCATAATGAAATAATTATTACTTGTGACACAAAATAAACATACATCATTCATAATAACCCAACGAATAAAATGGGTTTCATAAACATCATCCCATCATCACATAATCCATAAAAAAGAAATGGATATCATTTCATAATAAGAAAAGAGAAACCATGTAAATCATAGAGACATTATACTTGAAACATACACATATGAAATAATGTCATCTTAGATGGAAAATGGTTTTGTGAAAACACTTGAAATGAATTCTTGAGGAAAATATCCTTTCTTCTTAAAAATAATTTTCTTTTCACAAAATGTCATCAAATTTTAAAATAAAAGGACTTTGTTGAAAATATTCATGAAATATTTTTGAGGAAGCTTAATTAATATAAGGATTTATAAAACCGTAAAAATCTGTTCGTGCCGTATAAGTTAAAAAAGACGTTCTTCTTGTACTTTTGTCCTAAAAGTCAAAAAGTACCTCGTAAAAGAAAATTCCATACATACCATGTATTAAAAGTAAAAAATGGGTAAAAAGGAAATTAAACATACATGAAAACACTTTTATAAAACATGGACATGGATGATAGAAATAACCCCAGTAAATACTGACGAATAAGCAATCTCGGATAAAAATGAGATTTGCAAAAGTATCCCTTACCTTAGGTCCGATATGCTTCGTACGTATCCAAACCTCCTCTTCTTTGAACCGCCTCTTTGATTCCTCCTCTTAGGGTACTAAAATTTGTCTTTGAAGAAGACCAGGACCTCTAGGTTGTTGCTAGGGAAGTGGAGAATGTAATTTGGTAGGGGTTGGCCGAGCTTGAAGGCTCAAAGTGGTGTGAGGAAGAGAGGGAGGAGGTTCCCTTTTATAAGGGAGGAGAGGGGCTCCTTTGGAAAAACTAAAAATATTATTTTATTAAAAAGCCAAATTCGATTTTAAATAGCTCCAAATTGATATATTTCGAAGATAAGGTGGGTATGGGTCGAAATCCTCTCATCCAATAGAATTTAGACAAGTTTAGGTTCCTATTTTAACCTTATCATTTAGATTTAACATTAAGTTAGATAATTTTACTTTTACCGGGTCTTTTTGTGTTCTTACACTATAAGGTTAATAAACATACTATAAGAAGCCAAAAGAACCCCAAGTTGTTTATTATTAATATATATAACCTTATCTAAGTCATTTGTCCGAACCTTATATTTTTAGGAATAAAATAACAATTAATAATATAATATTTATTTTAAAGACTATTTTATGTCAATTTTGACACTATTTAGTAATTGATTTTTGTGAAAATCATAAAAGAATGATTAGTTCGAAAAAAGTTAATTAAATCAATACTAAAATGTCATATTAACCTAGATAATTATTGAAATTCATAAAAAGTCTCAAATTACATTTATTTTGGTATTTATAAACTCAATTATGTCAATATTTCATTAATAAGATAATTATTGCATCATCATTGTGTCATAAATAAAATAAATTATTTAATGTCTAAAAATTACAAATAAAATTCCATTATGTAGGAAATATTATTATATTTCTAATGAATATTTATAGTCGAATTTATCTTCTGTATAACCCTATATTAAAAATGATATATTTATTAAACTTTGATTTTAACTATTTTAACCCTTCTTTAAATTAATTAATAATAAATATCCTAATCTAATAAAAGTGGGCCTAAATGGTCATATTTTATTCCTAAGGTTGTTTTTGGTCGAATTAAACTTATCCAATAGAATTAGGACATGTTTTAGGGTAATAATAATATCATTTTTACCCTTAATTACCCTATTTACTTTTAACCGTGGTAAAAAAAAGTAAAAAGTTACTATTCACCAAAAATTATTTTCATCTCATTGAACCACATTTTACTTACTGACATCAATCGTGTCTCTCGGATTTTTTAAATTCCACTAACAGAAGAAGAAAAATTACGTTTTATGAAAAATTCATTTTTTTAACTACCACTTAGTGGTTTCACTATTCATCAAAAAATGATAGTTTCCAGAAAAATACCAAAAATTAGGCCAAAGATATATTTGATATTATAAACTAGAGAATGATGTCTATTTTACCAAATTCAAAACATATCATTTTCATTAATTAATTTAAAAATTAATTCTCGTCGTCAAAACAAATAGCGTGTTCTTAAGAGATAATAATTATCAAAAGATTGACACTTGTTTATGTCTGGTTTAAATGTGAAATTACGTCCAATGACCAATATTGTATTAAATTGTAAAAAATATATTCTAAATATACTTTAAAACACTCAAATTAATAATTTATCACTATTAATTATTTCGATTAAAAAGGTTGTTTTTAATTAAAATTTAGTAATTTTCACTATTCATCAGAAAATGAAAGTTAGTCGAAAAGTACCAAAATTTCACCCTAAGCTAATTTTGATATTACGAATCCAAAAATGAAGTCCATTTTGAAAATACAATTTACAAAATTTCAAAAAGTGGTTATTACTATTCATAACGACTAGTTTTAATAATATTTTAATAGCATATCGTTGTTTAGTAAAACTCGGTATTGCATACTACACACGCTATCGAGGAAGGTCGTGATTGCATGTAATGCAAGGCAAGTCAAGCATGTGTGTTGTGCAATCTCCTTTTGGTGTAGCGTACAACACAAGACATTAATGAAATTAAAAGAATATTTTTCATAAAATCTCGGGGTGTTACAGGAACATCCAATGACACCCAAAAAGTGTGGTTTTCCTATTATTGGGTTTGCCCTTATGATCTCACTACTATAGATCGCCTAGTGTAAAATTAATGAGAAGAAATCTCAAGGATTATGATACCCCAACACCTAATAGTCAAATATCTATTGTGTCCAGTAAGTAAGACGTATCTAGACCATAGAACATATATATACGATTAATTTCATAGTATCTCAAGGTTCCCATTATAGCCTGAGAACTTCTATAACCTTTCCATATGATAATTAATCTATGGAAATTACAATTTCAACAGTGGGTACAGAATAGTATACACTATAATGGTAATAATACATTATGTATATCTAATTGTATACATGATATGGTAATAAAAATCACTGAATAGTTGGATCTAGGGCAGCCACTATTTCAACACTCCCATTTTCACTAGATCCAAATTGCTAACCAAACTTGTTATCTACTCACATGATAAAGATCATGTTTATACTGAGTATATACTTTAGCTATTGGGCTTGACATGGTTCTGTTGCGTGGTAATTATTATATAGCGACCTCATCTACTTGAGTAAAACTTCTCAAGAGATGGTATCCTAAAGTATATCCCTTTTTCCCACTGTAAAAAACATGACATCATGGATATTAAAAATATCATAATTTACATTATGATAATACTTTTCTTACAAGGTGTGATTCCCTGAACCAGAACAAATCATTTCATTTAACTGCTTCATAGCTACCGTAGAAGTTGAAACATACTCAGTATTTGTAAGTATGGTTACCAATGGCTTATATGAGCTTGTCTCACTCATAACCTTAGCCTAACTACTATATTATATCACATAGATCTAAAGAATATTAGTTTATGTCCCTTGAAAACTAGTATACTTACTTCTCCA
This sequence comes from Viscum album, assembly GCA_963277665.1. Classification (NCBI taxonomy): domain Eukaryota; kingdom Viridiplantae; phylum Streptophyta; class Magnoliopsida; order Santalales; family Viscaceae; genus Viscum; species Viscum album. The sequence goes on from OY728141.1 coordinate 349,361,740, forward strand.
CATACCAAGAACATATCTTTTGTGCTTGCTAAAGTACAATTAGATAGTTCTGACTGCTTCCCTTGCAATGCTCCTAGATATAACTGATATTCTCATGTGATAATGTATATCTTGGCAATATATATTTTTTACATATCATGGTGTATGTGATTGATACATAAAAAAGTTTATAGACTTCAAATCACCATGTTTATCTCATCCCATGTCTCGGACATGTCAACCTGGAGAGATTGTGCCCTGTGACAGAGGAAAAAAATAATCTCTTGAATTATTTCAACTTGTATTTTTCAATACTATGTCACTATATGTATGATTTAATATATCCAAGCAACATATAGATCCACCTCAGTTAATCCTATTCTTTATAACATAGGTTTCTACTTTAATTAAATAATTGGAGAAAATATTTCATCCTGATCATAAATAATTGTAAGACCAATGTCTGTTTTCCATATGTTTCTGAACATATTTCTCTTGGAAAAATTTTTTGATCCCAATAACCTTAGGTAGAAACATGGAAAACATTTATTAAAAATGTATATAATATGATATCATTTTTTACTTCAATCCTATACTAGATTTCAGTAACTTGCAAAAATTATTAGTATTCTGTGACATGAAAATCCCTTTCTAGTTGCATTATATAGACACCTTCCACAATTGGTGGTCAAGAAATAAAATTATTGATATAATTACCATAGAAAATAGCTAGGATAAGTAAAATTTCATTTAATTTAGGGTTAAATACATTGTATTACCAATCGATACTTGTTGTTACTACACTTGTACCATCCTTGTATCAACTCACTTGAATACCCATTATCGTATTAAAAAAAATAGACCCCTAAACAATGTGATACATGGAATCCATTATTGAATTTTTTTTGTCTTTTCAATATTAGATAATTTCCATACACTTCTTACTTGTAAGAAATATTATTCATAATGAATAATAAATCATCAGTTGGAGTGAATACAAAAACCATCACCATGGTTTTAATCTTCCTACATAGTATGTGTCTTTGGAACATATTCTCTTCCACAAGTTCTTGGGGAACTAATTCATATGACAATTATTTGTGCATTTGAATCATTGACTAAACCCAATTCACTATATCTCCCACTATCTCAAAAGATATGTGAACCCTTTTATAGATATATATTCAATAAATTAACTATATATTTTCTATTTTAGGAATTTGTATAACATCCTATGCAACCATTATGATGATTATAATAGATGCACACTATGTTTTTTTCTGATGCTATCTTTTTTATTTCCTAAAAACATATTTGTATCCAAACACATGTTCATATGACATAATGGATGATTCATCACAATATGACTTTTATGATATCTATTTTTTATTTTTTTGGCATATGATTATGGGATTACTCCATTATTTGTGAAGCACACCATGAAATATATTGGAAGTTACAGAAGGTTGTAACATTGATACTCCTTACATCATAACTCAAATGTATCAAATGTGAGTTTAGAAATAACTTCACACTAAATTTTTGTTGATCAATGTTAATATGTAATAATTCATGATCGATCCTCCTCATTGAAATCAATTACATGATGTAGATAAGGTAATGTGTGTTTAGGAATTACTTCATGCTACATTATCATGATCGATGAATGCTTGATCAAGATATTATTTGGTATGTCGACCCAAAGCAACTCATATCTTCTAACCATGCATATACTTCACCTTGTAATTACATGATGACTTAAAGGAATCTTATTAAGTATATTTTCCATTGGATTTCCCTCGAAACAGTTCATGCACACTTGTTGAACTAATTTCAAAATATTTGTGACATACCATTAAATTTTTCATTGTTCAAACTAAAGACATTGATAATATCAAATGTGTTTAGCTCTACCAAACCTAAATACCATAATGGGTATATTCTTGATGTCCACTTTTAGTATTTCTTGACAATGAATTATCTTTTCACAATGTGTTATAAGTCTCACATTTATATTCATCACTCATTGCCTATGATTCATGTATTACTAAACTAGTGATTGAATATTAAAGACCAAAAGAAAAATTCATTCCAAAACCTGGAAAAATGTATCCTTGTGTCCAAGGACACATGAGAAAAAAAATTTGGTTTTACTCAATAATAGTTCTACGTGAATCTTACACTTAGTAATAGATAAGCCATGTGCTTGTTTCTACTACCCTGGGTATCACCCTTTCACATCCACTTAGAGAATACACCTGACTTCTAGTAATGTTTTTGTACTCACTTGGTTATAGTATTTCAATAAACATGTGATAATAATGTTTTATTAAATACCCAAGTAGTAAAACTGAGACTTTGCAATGATGAATATACCTGAATAAGAAGTGGTAACATGATTCTTTAATTTAGTTTATTCAAATTGAACCTCTATTGTAATATTTTATGATATGCATAACAAATAACCTCTATTAAGACCCCTTCCATTAAATGAAGTTTAAAATGTTGTCTTGACATTAATTTCCTTTGGCCTTTTCACCTTTCCTTTCAATTTTTTTCTCCATAAGAATTAAATTTGAAACTATCTTTTATATTCGTATTAACTTGGTGACCCTTGCCCCAAATGTAATGAAGAATTTACTCAAAAAATGTTCATTTTTTAACTTTATATGAGACTTGAGTAAATGGGTGAAAATGATATTAGAATAGGATGTATTGAAAGATCATAACATACCTTTAAATTTACAGAGATTCAGTGTAACCATTCCCAATTCATAACATTTCTTCTCTTTCTCCATGGAAACCACTCAAAGATGACACTTTATGTTTTATCATCCATCTTTTGATGTATCGACTGCAACTAACAATAGACATTGATGAAATCATAATGAAATGACCATCATATTCTCTTTACATGAGTCTCCTGTAAGAAATTATCACCCTCTCTTCTTGAGGTGGATCAACAGGTGTGGGGACACTGGCACCATGAGTTTTAAATAGTATTGTGCATAACCGCCTATACTATTCTTGGATACTCATGCTAGTGAGGAAATTTTCTTTGTCTGTTATTTATCGTAGATTTTAAAATTGTGGTATAACTTTACATTTTTCTACATAATTATAATTTTATCATATTAGTAAATTTTATTTGGATTATCGATTTAGACATTTTTATTAATTAAATCATTTAAAGCCTCCCACAATTTTATTCGATTCTAGGAACACTCATTTCTAGAATCAGAATACTCTATTTCTTTAGTATTCTATTAGAAAGGTTCCTTGAACCTCCCCTCATAGTCTACAAGAATTGGCTATGCCACTACTTGGAGGGTTCAAGGTAGGCGTATAGCTGGCCAATCGCATGAACTTGCAGTTCCTTGATTTGTTGAGCAAAGTCCCAACTTCTTAAATCGTTACTTGATTTACTCAACACTTGACTCTAAAATTACAATAAGATATATTTTTCTATTTATTTGTTTAAATTTTATTTAAGTTAATCCATCATTATCATAATAACGCCTCATTAGTAAGAGTCACCATCATCATTGGCATGACCGACTTGTCAAATAGCCAGTTTTTTTCTAAATTTAAATGATGTAAGTGAGTTTAGACTTAATATTTATTTTAGGGTTTTATTTTTTCTAATGTGATGAAAGAAATCATTTTATATTTTTAAGCATGTTCTATGTGATATCACTCACAATTAACTATGCAATAAATAGAGAAATAATCATGTCACATGTTCATTTTATCTTCCATGCTTGTTTATTATTATTCTATGTTATCACAATAATAAACCATGCATAAATAAAATGACTACCTGATCATGAGCCAGTACTAATGGTTGATTCATTGAGTAAATAACAGACCAACCTAGAACCTAGGGTTAATACCTTGAGTATCATCGCTCGCTACTCAAATTGCAACAATTTTCCATCCAATACATCAATTTCTTATCTAGTGTGTCTCCATAACGCGACGTGAAGTGTGTCACTCGTCATCCTGTCATTATAGAAAAGTACTCGCATGTAGGTGAGGGGAATTGGGGGGTAAATATAAAACTGTAAAGTGAACATCCAAACCCTTATACATATAATGACTCAGGGACGATACACAGATCTTAATTTAATTAAAATAATTATTACAAACTAGCATGAAATAATTAAATAAATAAATTAAATAAAGATGCACTAAACATACATTGTACGATCGTTGGATCATGATCAGTCAATAGGCATGAACACATGTAATTAAAATAAATCCATAATTAAAATTTTAACTTGCATTAAAATAAACTTGAGGAATTTTAATTGAATTAAAAATTCACTCATATTTTTAATTAAATATTTATGTCGTTCAGTCCTGATTAATTAATTTAATTTTAATACTAAAAATTTAATTAAATATATATTTTATTTATTTCATGGATGGAAAACCAAACATGTCTCTCTGATACCACTTAAAGGAACCAAGAACATAATAAAATCTCCAAAAGTGGGTTTTTTAAATTTCTTGCTGATGTTCGACATGAACTTGTCAATGTGAGTGAAACACTACCCTGATTATTACAAGGATCTCATGTGTATTATTTTAATCAAAAAATAAAAACCATAAAATATCTGGTTTAGATATAAAGTTTTGCATTATGTTTACTCATTTTTGGTGATCGCTGATCAAATAATCTAAAGCTAAATTTCTCCAGATATTCCACACATGATTTAAGAAACAATAGGAGCTCTAATCCTCATAATCTGGGTGCTAGCACGTAATTCTAACGATGCCTTCGATACTTTGATGATCACGACATCTCCTCACTTGGGATGCTTTAGAGAGAGATCAATCTGAGCATCACGGATCCATAGCCTCTCTCTAGGATGTGGTAGATAGAAGAGGAGAGGGAGAGGTAGTAAATAGGGTATGGAAAACTCCTCTCCTCCTCTATTTATAGAGTTTTAAAAAAACATCTGGTATTTCCACCCAGCCTTCCGAATAGGTAACATACTATAAATGACTTTTTATGACTTCTAAACCGAGTCATAAATATTTAATATCACTTTCTTGTAATATATTAAATATATTACATGATAATAAATGATTCATTTACTCGACTCGTAATTCCAAAAAATATTAATTGATCCTTGAATATTTTTAATATTTGTCCAAATAATATTTTTTAAATGTATTTACCTCAAATCTTGTAAATACATTTGATAAATAAATGTAATTATCATTATTATATACTTGAATAGTATGGATTTATTTATTGATTTGGTGATCATTTAACCTTGGTAAAATCCTGAAACCCAGTGGGGGGCTACCATGTCCTAAAATCATATTCAAATGAATAGGTAATATCATCAATTATGCTATTGTGTGTGGTCCTCTAGTCCCTTACCTCGATAGTAGTGAATATTATTCATAGAACAAGAGTGGGATCTAGCAACCCATCATGTACCCTAAAGAGATAAGGATTGTCAGAGTAGCGACAACCAACCTACTCACTTTTATTGTGTAATATAATTTATTTGTCATTTATATCTCATAAATCATGACGCACACTCATGTCATCGTCCTTTTCTTACTTTATTATTTTTTGATATAACTAGATAGATTTACCCTAGATTTCCATGGTTGTGGTCTTATGAAGGTACTGTCATCTTGATCTAAAGGGCCTGATATATATTACTTCTATAATCTGAAAGTGAAAAATCCTTTCTTGATCATTCAACCATTATTATTCTATCAATGAGGCACCCAACCCAAACTAACTCACCACTATTTAAATGTCATTTTTTCATCTTGCATCAAAGGATGTTGTCAAATGACATACATTGGTAATGATCTCAAGTCAGGAGACCATTACACATGATCATAGATAGGAACATCCAATGACACTTGAGATATATAGTATTCCTATTTGCGGTTTTGTCCTCATGATCTCAGTACTAGATATCACCAAGTGCGGACTTCATGATAATAATTCTCAACACTTATGATCCCCCAACACATGATATTCAAATATCTATGGTGTCTACTCAGTAAGATGTGTTTATACGATAGAAAATATATTTAAGATTAATTTCATAGTATCTCGAGGTTCTCATTATAGCCTGGGAACTACTATAACTTTTCAATACAACAATTAATATATGGACATTACCATTTCAATAGTGGGTGTAGAATAGTATACTCTATAATGGTAAGAAAACTTCATGTATATTTAATTGTATACACGATATGGTAATCAAGAGAACTGAATAGTGGGGTCTAGGAAACCCACTATTTCAAAAAATGGATAAAGGAACTCCATGTAACCTCAAAATATTTTTGAGGTATAGTCGAGATAGATGATCTAAAGACATAGTATCACAAATAGGAAGGAAATGTGTAGATTTAGTCAGTTGGTAAACAATAACCCAAATCTTATTGTTACCTCAAGAAGTAATTAGAAGCCCCACAATGAATTCCATGGATATATTTTTACATTTCCACTTCATTACTAGGAAAGGATGAATTGTAACCTTTGGTAGTCGCCACATTGCTTTAAACTGTGGACATGTAAAACATTTCATCATGAAATCTATAATATCTCTTTTCATTCCATCGTACCAATAATACACCTGAAGTTCTTTTTACATATTTATACTTCCATGACGTATTGAAAATAGAGAAATATGAACTTCACATAATAACTCTTTCTTCAATTTTGAATCATAAGGCACACATAATCACTTCCCAAATCTCAAAACACAATCTTTATCACCAATAAATTCTGGAAATGTGACCCTTTTCACCAATCCTACCTTTTTTAACAAATCATTGTCTTCCTTCTACGCTTACTTGATTCGATCAAATTGAGATTACTATAGTAAAACCCAAAACAAAATATACAAATTTCCCATAAAAAACATTCAATCCAAAATTCATCAAATCACTAATCAAGGGTTCTTGTTTGAAACATCAAATGGTTAATGACGCATTGTGTTTCCAACTTAATAAATTTTCCAATTTTTTATCTTTCTAGGATGTTAAATGATCATGAAATCATAACCGATTATTAGTTAAAGTTATATTCTATTCCTCATGTTTAATTTTTTATGAGTGAATATATACTTTATAATTTATGGTCAATATATATTTCACATTTGGCTCTGTATAGATGATGCCTCCAAATTTTCAAAGTTGAAACCATTCCTGATAATTTCAAATCATGTGTATGATAATTTAACTCATGATGTTTTAATTGTATTGAATTACACTCAATTACCCAATATTTCTACATGAGAACACATATATTTTTCTTCAATGATGCATCACTATAGATGAAAAATTCATCATTTTTTGTAATGTAGGGAAAAACTGGGGAATTCACCAATCTCTTCTCTAGTTCCAAAAAACAAGCTTCAAATTCATATATCCAAATAAATTTAACCCATTTTAATGTAAACTTAGTTAGTTGGAAAAATAAATTTTCAAAAAAATTAATAAACTGTCAGTAATAACGTAAAAATCCATGAAAACTAAGAATATCTAAAACATTTATAGGTATCTTCCATTAATCAACCAATTTTTTTGGTGGGACCAACTGTTATTTCTTCCTTATGTACAATGTTCCCAAGAAAATAAATCTATTACAACCAAAAATAATATTTGCCAAATTTTCTATATAACTAATTTACTTTGAGAGTTTAAAAGAAAATCGTTAATTTTTTTTCATAATCCTCATAAATTTTTAAAATGACCAAAATATCATTAAAAAAAATACAAATTTTTCCAAATTTTCAATGAATATTATTTTCGTAAGATCCATAAATACAATATAGTAATTTTTCAAACCAAAGGGCATAACAACAAACTCCTAATTCCCATATCTACTATGAAATATATTTTGGGGATGTTATTCTCTTTTACATTCAGTTGATAGTACTCAGATCTCAGTTCAATCTTGGAAAAATATTGGGATCCCTAGATATGATCAAACAAGTGATCAATATGAAGCACATGATACATATTCGTTACATTAACGTTATTCAAAGATATATAATCAATGAAAAATCTCCTAGAACCAAATTTATTTTTAACAAACAAAATAGGAGAACCCCATGGTGAAGTGATAGGATGAATGAATCATTTGTCAAGATACTCCTTAACTAATTTTTTAATACAATAAGTTAAACGTGATCCATTTGATAAGGGGGTTTTGAAATTAGATTAATATCAAGAACTGGTCCAATAATAAATTTTAATTCTCGATTAGGTATAACACTAAGGAACTCATTAGGAAAAAAATTGTCATATTCATTTATAATTAGAATATCATTAATATTAATAGTTCCATTGTTTTTAGTAATATAAGCAAGATAACATTCATTTATATCTTTTAATAGTTTTTTATCTTCCTGGTATGTTATCAATTGCATGGGTTCATTCTTGTATACAAACTAAAACTCTTTATAAAAAAATTATTAACTCTATAATAAATTATAGCTTGATAAAGATAAATCCAATCCATATCTATAATAACATTAAACTCTGCTAATGTAAAAACAAAAGGGTTTATAGGTAATGTATTTCCACATACTTTAACATGATTATTCTTATAATGCATTTTTATATAAATATTTCCCCTCGTGTTTTAACCACATGTTCTAGTCTAATTTCTTGAGGTGAAAATTCCAATTCCCCAAAAAAAATCATAGAAATAATGTAATGTGTATACCCTGTATCAAAAAATACATTATAAAAATTTTAATAAACAAAAAATTACATGATACCACTTCATTGGTTGGCCTAACATGTGATGACATAGTCTTAAAAAATCTCACCACACATTTCTTCTTATAATATGGTTAATTTCTATCATTCATATCTTTCTTTAGTCCAGCATTTTCATAATTATCATCTCACTATAGTTAAAACACTTTATAGTTTTATTATCAGAATAAATCTTAAGAAAATTTTCATTACAATCACAGACCATATTTCCAAACTTACCAAATCAAAAACACTTTTTAGTTTTGTTAAGAAATTCCCTAGGGTGCTTTTTACCACATTTTTCATAAATTGAAAACTGGTCTTTCATACCTTTAGATTTATTTGATTGATTCTTACCCATTTCCTCCAATCTAGACCTTTTCTTCTCCTTGATATCAAAGTACTTGTGATCATCAAAAAAAATTATTTCTACCCTCTCAGTATATCAGTAAATTTTCTCATAAATTTTGAATTCATAGGATTCCAATGACCTCTAATATCATAGATTCAATCCTGTGTAAAAATGATTGATTTTTTTTATCAAGATCTAAAATAAGATTTAAAGCATACCTTGTTAATCGAGAGAAGTTATCTTCATACATGGCCACTGAATCCTCTTACTTTTGTTTTAATTCAAGGAATTGGTTTTTTATCTTATGTCAAACCACCTTAGGAAAATATTTTCTAAGGAAAATATTTTTAAATTCATCCCATTACAAGGCATCAATATCCTCACTATCCCTAATATTCTTTACCATTGAGCTACACTGGCCTGATTCACCTTAAAAATGATAAATATAAAGACTAAATTTTTTATTATCTAAATACCCCATAAAATCAAATATCATTTTTAGTGATTTAATCCATTCTTCATACGCCACTAGGTTAGAAGATTCATAGAAATCATAATGGTGTTGCATTATAAAATGTTCCACTATTATCCTTCTCCTTTGTCGTAGATCTAGTAACTCTCTTGCATGGATTCCACTACAATTTATAACATGTATCGAATGATCCATTACTTTCAAAAACTATTCAGTTAAAATTCCCACCATTCCATGTTGTGGATTTGGAATGATATCATCCTCTCAGTGCCTTCCAACTTCAACTTCTCTATTTCTTATCTGGAAAACCATTCTGAACTGGCATATCTTAGATAGAACAACATGGTAATTGTCAAATGATATATCATTTCAACATAAATATAAGTTCATAAACATTTATGGTATTTTATTAATATAATCCAAACCAATAATGTTATCTAAATTGTGATATGATACCAACTATAATGACACGTCTATAAATATTACACAATCTAGTAAATTCCTTTAGAATGAAATTCTTTACATTATGAAAGATCTTTTTGTTTTAGAGTAATAGAAAATTATAAAATCATTCATACATATCAACCCACAAGCATACAAAATAGTTTCTACTAAAACAATATCCATTTCTTCCATAATACAAAATTTTTTAAATAAAAACATGAAATATTTTAATGAAAAGTATTCAATACATTCAACATGGATTATCCTTTTCTCTTACCCTTCCTTAAACCTTATAAAAAACACATTAAAATTTTATATGAGCACAAAAAGATCATTAAGGTCTATAAAAAGATTGAGAGAAACCATTTTCATATGAATACTTATAAACTTATGAAATCAGTTTTACAAAGACATACATCTCACCCATAAAGTATCATATATTTACTTTTTGAAAATAAGATATTTCCATAAAATATAGAAAACATAAATAATACCATAAAGGTGAAGTGGGGAATTAATTAAGTAATATTATAACCCTAACAACTACTATATGATTTGTAACACTCATTTCTACCTTAATGTAACTCTCACGGCTACCTTATAATATAACCCTCACAACTACCTTATGGTGTAACCATCCCTATTAAACATGGAGTAACCATATAGTCAACCTCCAACATAATAATAACCAATTCATTAAAGGGAGATATTGGTCCCACCCTTCATCATAAAAAATTACAAACAACAATAAAATATTTATAAAATAAGCAAGCTTTTATAAAAACATTCCATTTAAATTTTATAAAAAAATATAAATTTAAAAGAGGATTTTTAATGAAAATCCCCTTTGATATATCCTATAATTAATGTGAGAATTAATAAAAATAATGGAATATGTGTATAAAATTTAAATCCACATAATAAAACATAGTATAAATGAAATTCATTTAATAAATAATATTATTACCACATAATCAATGAATTATTAATGCTAAGCCAAAGAAATAAATTTGGGTTATGAATTTCCTTACATCAGGTTCATCTTCATTAAAAGGTGTATGAACCTCCTGTATAATGTTTTAAATAGTGTTAGTAATATTTTATAAATCCATATTAATTTTTATAATTACTTATATGATATTTTTATAACATCCTTTCACTAATTTATTAATTATATTTTTCTATTTCCATTGTTTCGGACGCATTTATTTCCTGATTTCTATGGTTGGTTTATTATGGATTTTCATGTTAGAAGGGTTAAAAATCCAATAATTGAAATTAAATATTATTAATGAACATTCAAAATATTTAATGGTATTATATAGAATTTTTTTATGTTATTTGAGGATTAATCATTAGATAAATCATTAGTGATGATCCTTAGTTTATTTTGGATAATTTTGATCATTATGAACCAATTTGGTTTTGTTAATTATTATTATATATAAAAATTGGTTGTAGAACATAATATAACCTAAAATAAACCTAAAAATATTATTTAACCATAATAATAAATTTATAACTATCCTTTATGTTTCTAATGAAAAATTAAAGTGTATCATATGTGATGGGGGTAAATTGATATATGACGAACGATGTTCTCAATTTTAGAATAAAATGGAGAGGAGAATAAGTTTGATGATTAATTTTTTCATAAATTTGATAAAATTAAATTATATATAATATACAGGAGTTTTAATTCCTCTTTGATAAGGGGAGTTAAATATAGTATAAGAAAATAAAAAATATTCAAAAAATAAAAGAAAATGAAAGAGGATTTTACCTCTTCAATTCTCCATGTTGAGGACCCCCTTAAGGCCCTTAATTTTGGACTTTTTGTGAGACTAGTATATCATAGATATGGGAAAAAGGCTTGGTAAAGTACGTGGTAATAAATTAAATAAGATACAAGGATTTTTATTTTTGGGGAGAAGAGGTGATGATGGGTGGTATTTATAGTGTGGAGGGGAGTTTTATCATTATTATATTTATTAGTTTATTATTTTGGATCAACACTATGAATAGTTTGAGAATACTAAAAAGAATATTAAAATATTAAATAATAATTCTATATATTTGGAATAAATAATCCTTATATCATCTAGGAATGAATAAACATCTATTTAGATTATACCAAAAATTATTGTATTTCAATATTCACAAAAAATTGCAGAATTTCATAAAAATTCTAAAAATTCACCTCGGAAATTTTTCAACATGTATATTTCAAAAATGGACTCAATTTTTGGAAAATAATATTCTAAATATGATAAATTTAATTTTTAATTAAAATAAAAAAATTCTAAAAATACCAATTTTAAAACTATAACTGAAATTTTAACACTTTGAAAAGTTAATTAATATATCACAAAATTATATTACCATAATGAGAGAATAAAATATTAATTTATGAATCTATTTTATAAAAATAAATTTTATTTTAAATCATTAAATTAATTATACAAATACTAACACTTAATTCATCATTTTCAATAAAAAATTATTATATATTCTAGGATATAAATATATCATGATTATACTTATAAAATACTTAAATTTTATTTATACTACAAAAAGTGATGTAACACCCCAACCCCAGTTACCCAGAGTTGGTGTAATATTACATAACATTATCATGATCACAAAAGATCAAGTCTCAAAAGACCGATTAGTTTAGTAGCCTTGGAATAACTAGATACATTCATAAAGTTTACATTACATCATAAAGTGAAAACTACAACAAAATAGTCTCTATAGACCACAATCATATCCCCTCATACTATCCCTACAGGTCATTCATAAATTACTTCTTCACATCCTGGGAAAAATAAAACATAGAAAGGGGTGAGCTCAAATTCCCAGTAAGGATAACAATATAGAGGAAACTTTCATAAATAAGCATAAACATTTAAGGCAATGTATAACTAAAACAAAAGCCTTTTAAACTTGAATTTAAGCATAATATGTCATAAATAAAATGAAATAATTCCATTTACTTATTCACATGGATATTCTACTAGTCGAATAATCACATGCAATATCAATAACCACTTTTATAATGATGGAATACATATTGCCAGACTATCATAACCACATAGTCAAGGCCTTGTGCCAAGACTACAAATAAGATTTTGTCAAGGCCTTGTGCCAAGACACTAGTTTGGCTCATGAGACCTACTGATGCATCAAGGAGCTATATCAGGCTCCAACCTTCACTTATTAAGTCCAATGCATTCTCATATGAATAGGTTTAAACATAACATAAATATTTGTATTAAAACTAGCATAGGAAATGTCAATACTTTCTCCATAAACCATGAATGGTATAAAAATAACACATCCACAGTCAAACATATCACTAAACCTTCAATATAATATGGATGTGTTATATCATAATAAATCAACTTCAAATAAGCTTAAAATCCATCAAAGGATGTTGACATAGATGAAATCAAAACTATTTGAGAAAAATATCTCTCTCTTTTTTAAATCATTTAAAAGTTACATAATTATAAAATAAAACATTTATTTTGAAAATATCATTATAATCCTTTAAGGTAAGATTTGAAGATTTTATAATGGAGGAAAATAGCCGCACCCTCCGTATATGTTAAAAAAGACATTCTCACCTTAATTTTGTCGAAAAGGTTAAAAAGGACCGTGTTTGGAAAACAACGGAAAGATAAAGAATTTTATAAAAATTAAAACAAGGGTATAAATTACTTTAACCCATAGTCTAGTAAATAGTAAAAATGTTTTGAAATACATTTTTAAGAAACATGGATGTGGATGAAAAAGAGGTCTCATTAGATAATTACATATAAACAACCTCGGATAATAAAGAGATTGTGAAATAAACCCTTACCTTGTACTTTTACTTAGTCTATGGTATGTTAACCTCCTATATAATAGTTAAAACATTTTTATTCAATTATAAAATAACCATATGGATAATTATGATATCATATATGATCTTTTAACATTTCTTTTTTAATAATATCTTAGTATTATCGTCGTTTCGGGTGTTAACTTACACGTTTTCTTTAATATGTTTTGTTACATAAGCCATGTTTGTTGTGGATAGGTTGTATATTATTCATATACATAATGATATCAAGTCCTTTAAAAATTATTTTTAATCATAAAATTATAATTATACTTGAATGGATACGATGGGGAATTAATCTCATCACGTTCTTGGAGACGGTAGTCCGTACGTACGCACGAGTGAAAATATCATTATTTTGATATTAAAATAACATATAATTGGATGTTATATCATATATAGAGAATAATTATAATGTTATATTTATTATTTACTTAAATTACACATCATTATCATACCCATCCAAATAATAATGTTTTGAATAACAATTACACCACGACGTGGAGACGGTAAGTCGTACGTATGCACATATGGTGACATGTCATTCAAAGGATGGATAGAATACTGAATATGGTTGTACCATATTTATAATAACATTGAATTATATATAATAAACTGGATTTATTATTTTAGAATGTAAATTACAATGAAATAAGAAGTGGAATAAGAAATGAACTTGAAAGAGGGTGGTGAAAACATTACCTCTTCTTCGGGTTCTTCCTTTTGATTTGATCAAAAGGGCTCTTTAGGTTGGTTTTATGACTAAAGGAAGGCCTCTAGGATGAATTTAGGTAAGTTTAGAGGATATTTGGGCAGGGTTTGGCCGAACCAAAATGCTTTGAAGGTATGACGGAATGGTTAGAAGTGGTGTCCATTTATAAGGGGGAGGAGGGGCTCTTTAAGAAAAACTTAAAGTATTAATTTATCAAAAATTCATATTCGGTTTTTAGTGGCTCTAAAGTGGATTATTCAAATTATAAGTTGGTAATGGGTCGAAATAATTTCATCCAATATATTTTAGACAGGTTTGGGTCACTATATTAACCTTATCATTTATATTTAACTCTTAGTTAAATAGATTGACATTTACCATGTCACTTTGTATTTTTATAATATATGGTTAATAAACTTACTATATATTTTCCAAGAGACCCCCAAGTGGTTCATTAATAATACAAATATCATTATATAAGTCCTTTGGCCGAACCTTAGATTTTTATGAATATAATATTTATTAATAATATAATATTTGTTTTAAAAACTCCTTTATGACAATTTTGACACTATTTGGTATTTGATTTTTTTGAAAATTATAACAACATGATTACTTTGAAAAAAGTTAATTAAATAAATAATAAAATGTCATATTAATCTATAAAATTAGTTTAATTTATAAATATTCTCATATTACATTTTTTTTATATTTATTATATCAATTATTTTAATATTTCATTAATTAGGTAATTACTGCATCACCATTGTGTCATAAATAAATTAAATTATTTAATGCCTAAAAATTAAAAATAAATTATCATTATGTAGGAAATCGTTTTATATTTCTAATTAATATTTATATTTTACAAGATAACATATATAACCTTATGTAAAAATTGTTTTTCTAAAAGATATATGCTTATATCATTTTTGTATTTACTTTAACTTAATTAATATAAAGTGTCATTATCACTTACAAGTGGCTCCATGGGATCCCAAAATCAACCCAAAGATGCCCATGGTCGGACATGTATCAACCAATAGGTTTAGGACACGTTTTAGGGTAATTTAATATTATTATAATATTATTTGTTTACCCTTATTTACCGGATTTACCCCTTAACCATAGTAAATAAAATATTTACCGAAGTAATTATTCAAAATGTCTAAAAATAAAAGTTACCTATTTACACAATTTGGGAATCTTGATTCTAAATATGGAATCCATTTTTCAAAATTCAAAACACAGAAGTGCCAGAAATTAATTTAAAATTAATTCTCACTGTCAAAACAAAAAGCGTGTTTTTAAGAAATAATAACTATCAAAAGATTGATACTTGTTTATGTCTGGTTTAAATGTGAAATTATGTACAATGGCCAACATTGTATTAAATGGTAAAAATATATTATAAATATACTTTAAAACCACTCAAATTCATAATTTATCACTCTTAATTATTTTGATTAAAAAAGTTGTTTTTAATTAAAATTTAGTAATTTTCACTATTCATCAAAATATGAAAGTTTTCAGAAAAATACCAAAATTTCACCCCAGGATAATTTCAATATTCCAAATCCTAAAATTAAGTCCATTTTGAAAGATAAAATTTATAAAATTTCAAAAAGTTGGTATTACTATTCCTAACTGCTAGTTTGATTAGTTGTGGTGTGTTAGAATCTCGAAGTTGTGTACAATGCAAGCTACTGTATTATTCAAAGAGAAGCGTACCATGGAAGCTTGGGGTCTTTCATTCTCCCCTCCTTCAAATAATTTCATCCTCAAAATTTCTAGAATACTATTGTATAAAAAGACTTGGGTGTTTTTTCATCATAAGTTCCTCGGGTTCCCATGTTGCCTCTTCAATCGTATGGTTTCTCCATAGAACTTTTACCAGATGAGTCGTCCAGTTTCTCCGCACTTGTTCTCTTGTATCAATAATCCTGACGGGATCTTCACAATAAGAGATATTGGGTTCTTGTAATAATTTTTCATAATTGAGTACATGCATTGGGTCAGGCATGTATTTTCTCAACAGTGATACGTGGAACACATCGTGAACTTTGGAGAGACTTGGCAGTATTTCCAAACGGTAAGATACATCCCCAATTTTTTCTATAATTTTGAAAGGTCTGATGTACCTGGGAGTCATTTTACCCTTTTTACCAAAACATATAACTCCCTTCCATGGATATAACTTTAGGAAAACATGATCTTCTACCTGAAATTCCAAATCCTTCCTTTGTTAATCAGCATAGCTCTTCTACCTACTTTGAGCTGCTTTGATGTGGTTTGGATTACCTTTACCTTTTCCATTGATTCTTACACTAGTTTTGGGCCTATGAGTTTTCTTTCACCAACATCATCCCAGCAGGTTGGTGTGCGACATCTCTTTCTGCATAACGCTTCATACGGTGCCATCTGAATACTTGAATGGATGCTATTGTTATAAGAAAATTATACTAAAGGTAAATATTTATCCCACGTACCCTAAAAGTCAAGTGAGCAAGATCTCAACATGTCTTCTAATGTTTGAATAGTCCGTTCTGATTGTCCATCTGTTTGAGGGTGGTAGGTAGTGATCAAACAAAGTTCAGTATCCAAGGCCTTCTGAAGACTATTCTATAATCTTGAAGTAAAACGGGGATCACGATCAAAAACAATCAATTGGGGTACTCCATGAGTCTCAAAACTTCATTAATATATAGTCTTTCTAGACGTTCAAGTGGTAAATCCTCCCTTATAGCAAGAAAATGTGATGACTTGGTAAGATGATCAACAATGACACATATTGCATCATTCCTTCTAGGAGTATTTGGTAGTCCCATGACAAAGTCCATTGTAATTTTATCCGATTTCCACTCAGGTATGGGAAGAGGTTGGAATACTACTCCAGGTTGTTTCCTTCTAGATTTCACTTGTTGACAAACCATAAATCTTGACAAAAAATCAGCAATCTCCCTCTTCATGTTGTCCCACCAAAAATGTTCCTTCAAATCTCTATAAATTTTAGTGCTCCCATGGTGTATATAGAAATTGGAACTATGAGAATCGTCCAACAATTCCCTTTTTAGATTAGGCATATTGGGAACACAAAGTCTCTTCCCAAATTTCAAAATTCCATCTTCATAAACAAAGTCACTCAATCTCCCATCATTTACAGCTTTAATATTCTTTTTAAACTCTCCATCATTGGTCTGAAAACTCTTTATACTTTCTAGTAATGATGGTTTGGTAATCATTTGAAAAAGAATTGATGTTTCACCTTCTATGGTTATTCCCATGTCCATATTCACTAGATCCATGAAAATAGGATCCCTTTCAATTATCATCTTGTTAAAAACTTCATGATCTTTTCTACTCAAAGCATATTCCACCTTGTTTGCCTTCCCCAGGTGGTATTGTATCGTGCAATCATAATCCTTGAGTAGTTCAATCCATATACTTTGCCTCATGTTGAGTTCTTTCTGTGAGAAAGTATACTTCAAACTCTTTTGATCGGTATAAATCTCACATTTTTCACCATAGAGATAGTGTCTCCAAATCTTCAAAGAATATATTACAACTGCTAACTCAAGATCATGTGTAGGATAGTTTTGCTCATTAATTTTCAGCTGCCATGTTGCATAGGCAATAACCCTATCATTCTGCATAAGGACACAACCAAGTCCTTTCTTCGATACATCACTATAAATAACGAACCCATAATTCCCTGATGGTAGAGTCAATATCCGAGCATTGACTAATCTTCTCTTCAGTTCTTCAAAACATTCTTCAAAATATTTTGTACAAACAAATTTAACCCCTTTATGTGTGAGCTTTGTTAATGGGTTAGCCAATCGGGCAAAATTATGGACGACACATCGATAATAACCTGTTAAACCAATAAAACTATGTACCATAGTTATACTCATTGGTGCTGGCCATTCTTGGATTTCCATGGTCTTAGAAGGATCATCGAAAATTCTATCCATAGAGAAAATATGGCCAAGAAAAGAAATCTTCTGAAGCCAGAATTCACACTTGCTAAACTTCCCATATAATTCATGTCTTCTAAGAGTCTTCGGGATAATGCGCAAGTGATTTTCATGAACTTTGTAGCTTTTGGATTATACCAATATTTCATTAATAAATACCACCACAAATTCATCGAGATATTCCTTGAAAACTCTATTCATTAGATCCATGAATATAGAGGGTGCATTAGTCAATCCAAAAGGCATCACTATAAACTCGTAATGCCCGTACCTGGTTCGAAATGATGTCTTCAGAATGTCTACCTTCTTCACACACAACTGATGGTATCCATATCGAAGGTAAATCTTTGAAAAATATTGAGCTCCATGCAGTTGGTTGAATAAATCATCAATACGAGGTAGGGGATACTTGTTCTTTTTTGTTATAGCATTGATCTCCCTGTAGTCGATACATAACCTCATAGATCTATCTTTCTTCTTAACAAAAAGTACAGGGGATCCCCATGGAGAAAAACTATGGCGAATAAATCATTTATTACTCAATTCCTCTAGTTTTTTCTTTAGTTCAACTAATTCTATAGTGGCCATTCTATAATGGGTCTTCGATATAGGCCTTGATCCGTGAATTAAATCAATGGAAAACTCAACTTCTCATTCTGGAGGATGTCCAGGTAAATCTTCCAGAAGAACATCTACATATTCTTTCACAATAGGCACATCATCTATTTGAACATTCCTTTCTTTACCCATAATCATTTCATTCTCTCCCTCCCCAATAATTGAATTTAGTTGAGCTACTGGGGGTGGATCTAGATAAGAATTAAGTGGTGATGATTCTGCTCTAAAGATAAGGTGTTCCTTATCATCATCATCAAAAATCATAACCTCCTTCATCTTACAATAAATTTTTACATCATGGTCCGAAATCTAATCCATACCAAGGATTATATCAAATTCAATCATGGGTATGATTATGAGATCAATAGATAAAAAACATTTATGTGCTCTAATGGGAATAGATCCACAGAACTTTGTAGCAATGATACTTCCCTTAGGAGTTTTAACTGACAACTCCCTTGTTAAATCAAATTGGAAATATCTAATTTTCTTATAAAACTATGAATATATGAAATAATGTGGTGATCCGGAATCAAATAATGCATTTTCTAAACTTTAGGAAACCATTAAATTACCTGCCACCACGTCTTTTGGAGCTTCTACCTCAGCAGTAGTGATAGCATAATCTTGGCCTTGATCCCTTGGACTTTTCTGAGGTAAGTTCCCCTGAAGCTTAGGACATTCATTTGCATAATGTCCCATCTCCCTTCAGTTGTATCATTGAATATCTGCAACTTATTTCTTCCCCTTGGAATCACGATCTTGGTGGCCTTTTTCACCACACTTGTAATAGACTCCCATTCATTTCAAGAAAGTATCAGGGTATTTCTTCCCACATTTACTGTAGGATGGATATTCAACTTTTCCCTTCTTCCCCTTATTTCCAATTCCATAGTGATCAACAAATCTCTTCTTCTCTTGATTTGTTTTAAAGTCATAAGACTTAGAGAATTATTTTTCTGTCTTGATAGCACATGAGAAAATATCTTCATACAACGAGAAGGTTTGTGACACTAATTCTCGACGGGGAAACGTTTTTAACCCATCAAAGAACTGATAAATCTTACTTCTTAGGTTATGTATATAATCTGCAGCATACCTTGCTATCCTTGTAAAGTTAGCCTCATACTTAGTGATATTCTCATCCTCCTTTTTCCTCAGACTCAGAAATTGCCTTTTCATATCTGCTCGATGGTCATGAAGAAAGTATTTTTCTAAGAAAAGCTCTTTGAACTCCCTCCATTCCATATTTTATACTTTATCATCTTACTTAGTGTTTTGAATCAATGACCACCATTGATCAACATCTCAAGTGAGGCGGTAAAATGCCATGATAACTTTTTCCCTTCCACTACTTCCCAAGGCATGAAATATTTTATCTAAGGAAATCATTTATTGATCAGCTACTAAGGGATTTGTACTCACATTGAATGTAGGTGGTTGTTGCCTCATTAAGCGATCTAACATTGATCCTCCATGTTGTGGATCAGGGTGATCCATATGGGTAAGGTTATTATTCATAACCTGAGTGAGTTGTACCAATATGGTGACAAGCTGGTCAGCACCAGTTGTATCACCAACTCCACTATAATTATCTTGAGCAGGAGGGAAATCCCTACATGGAGTGTGTTCATTGATACGGTTTCCATTCCTTCCACTAGGTTCCATTTCTAAATAATGTCATAAACTAGATCAGTTTATGAATCAAAATACATAATTTCATACTTGTAAAACACTTAACATAAATTGAACTATTTATGGATATAATCCATAATCATAAAAAAAATGTTTTCTTTGAAGAAGTATATAATCATAATCCCTTCATAATGGTTTGTAAAGAAAATGATAATTATCCTAAGCATATCCCCCGGGAGTGTCGTAACCAAGAGTTAAACAAGGCTCGTTGTCGTGCACCAGTTCCCATTCGAGTATATCTCAAAGAAGTGTTTTCAGGTTTTACCCTTAGGTACATTTGTGCCAGAGCTGCCTCTACCAGCTCGTATCCATACAGGGGTGTATTTCTCAGAAAACTCACAAAATCTCTGCAATACTAATATTCTAGTAAGTTCTTCTATATTAATCATGAAAGTCCATCTTAGGTCTATGTGATCTTATCAGAGTTTATCTAAATCTAGTTTCCAAGGTTTGTACTAAACTTCATCTGATACCAACTGTAATGGCTCGACCCCAATTACTCAGAGTTGGTGCATTTTTATATAACATTGGCATGATCACAAAATATCAAGTCTCGAAAGACCGATTAGTTTAGTAGCCTTGGAATAACTAGATAAATTCATAAAGTTTACATTACATCATAAAGTGAAAACTACAACAACATAGTCTCTATAGACCACACTCATATCCCCTCATACTATCCCTACAGGTCATTCATAAATTACTTCTTCACATCCTGGTAAAAATAAAACATAGAAAGGGGTGAGCTCAAATGTAAAGTAAGGATAAAAATATAGAGGAAAATTTCATAAATAAGTATAAACATTTAAGGCAATGTATAACTAAAACAAAAGCCTCTTAAACTTGATCTTCAGAATAATATGGCAGAAATAAAATGAAATAATTCCATGTACTTATTCACATGGATATTCTACTAGTTGAATAATCACATGTAATATCAATAACCACTTTCAAAATGATGGAATACATAATGCCAGACTATCATAACAACATAGTCAAGGCCTTATGCCAAGACTGCAAATAATATTTTGTCAAGGCCTTATTCCAAGACACTAATTTGTCTCATGAGACCTACCAATGAATTGAGGAGCAATAACAGGATCTACCCGTCACTTATTAAGTCCAATGCATTCCTCATATGCATAGGTTTAAACATAACATAAACATTCGTATTAAAACTAGCAAATGA
This sequence comes from Viscum album, assembly GCA_963277665.1. Taxonomy (NCBI): domain Eukaryota; kingdom Viridiplantae; phylum Streptophyta; class Magnoliopsida; order Santalales; family Viscaceae; genus Viscum; species Viscum album. Next base: position 349,383,818 of record OY728141.1, read on the forward strand.
AATGTCAATACTTTCTCCATAAACCATGAATGGTATAAAAATAACACATCCACAGTCAAACATATCACAAAACCATCAATACAATATGGATGTATTGTATCATAATAAATCAACTTCAAATAATCTTAAAATCCATCAAAGGATGTTGACATAGATGAAATCAAAACTATTTGAGAAAAATATCTCTCTCTTTTTTAAATCATTTAAAAGTTACATAATTATAAAATAAAACATTTATGTTGAAAATATACTTATAAGCCTGTAAGGGAAGCTTCTAAGATTTTATAATGGTGGAAAATAGCCGCACCCGCTATATATGTTAAAAAATATATTCTCACCTTAATTTTTTCGAAAAGGGTAAAAAGGACCTTATTTGGAAAATGACAGAAAGATTCATTTCAAACAATTTTATGAAAAGTCAAAAAACGGTATAAATGACTTTAACCCATAGTCTATTAAATAGTAAAAATGTTTTGAAATACATTTTTAGGAAACATGGATGTGGATGATAAAGAGGTCCAAGTAGATAATTATGTATAAACAACCTCGAATAATAAAGAGATTGGGAAATAAACCCTTACCTTGTACTTTTCCTTAGTCGATGGTATGTTAACATCCTGTATAATTGTTAAAACATTGTTATTAAATTATACAATAACCATATACATAATTATGATATCATATCTGATCTTTTAACATTTCTTTTTTAATAATATCTTAGTATTATCATCTTTTCAGATGTTAACTTACTCATTTTCTTTAATATGTTTTGTTACATAAGCCGTGTTTTTTGTGGATAGGTTGTATATTATTCATATCCAGAATTATATCAAGTAATTTAAACATTATTTTTAATCATAAAATTATAATTATACTTGAATGAATACGATGGGGGGTGAATCTCATCGCGTTCGTGGAGACGGTAGTCCGTACGTACGCACGAGCAAAAATATCATTCTTTTGATATTAAAATAATATATAATTGGATGTTATATCATATATAAAGAATCATTATATTTTTATATTTATTATTTACTTAAATTAAACATCATTATCATACCCTTCCAAATAATAATGTTTTGAATAACAATTACACTACGACGTGGAGACAGTAAGTCGTACATACGCACATATGGTGACATGTAATTCAAAGGATGGATAGAATACTGAATATAGTTGTACCATATTTATAATAATATCATAGTATATAGAATATACTAGAGTTATTATTTTATAATGGAAATTACAAGGAAAGAAGAAGTGGAAGAAGAAATGAACTTGAAAGAGGGTGGTGAAAACATTGCCTCTTCTTCGGGTTCTTCCTTTTGATTTGATCAAAAGGGCTCCTTAGGTTGGATTTATGACCAAAGTAAGGCCTCTATTATGAATTTAGGGAAGCTTAGAGGATATTTGGGTAGGTTTTGGCCGAACCAAAGGGCTTTTAAGGTACAAAGAATTGATTAGAAGTGGTGTCCTTTTATAAGGGGGAGGAGGGGCTCTTTAGGAAAAACTTAAAGTATTAATTTATAATAAATTCATATTCGGTTAATAATGGCACCAAAGTGTATTATTAAAAGTATAAGGTGGTTATGGGTTTAAATACTTTCATCAATTAGATTTTAGATAGGTTTGGGTCACTATATTAAACTTATCATTTATATTTAACTCTTAGTCAAATAGTTTGACATTTTCCATGTCACTTTGTATTTTTATATTATAGGGCTAATAAACTTACTATATATTTCCAAGAGATCCCCAAGTGGTCCATTAATAATAAATCTATCATTATACAAGTCCTCTTGCTGAACCTCATATTTTTATGAATATAATACTAATTAATAATATAATATTTGTTTTTAAAACTCCTTTGTGTTAATTTTGACACTATTTGGTATTTGATTTTTGTGAAAATTATGAAAACATGATTACTTCTAAAAAAGTTAATTAAATCAATAATAACATGTCATATTAACCTATAAAATTATTTTAATTCATAAAAAGTCTAAAATTACATTTTTTTTATATTTATAATATCAATTATTTAAATATTTCATTAATTGGGTAATTACTGCATCACCATTGTGTCATAAGTAAATTAAATTATTTAACGTCTAAAACTTATAAATAAAATATGATTATGTAGGAAATATTTTTATATTTCTAATGAATATTTATAGTCGAAATGATAACATATATAACCCTATGTAAAAATTGTTTTTCTAAAAGATATATGCTTATTTCATTTTTTATTTACTTTAACTTAATTAATATAAAGTGTCATTATCACTTACAAGTGGCTCCATGGGGTCCCAAAATAGACCCAAGATACCCATAATCGTAAATGTATCAACCAATAGGGTTAGGAAACATTTTAGGGTAATTTAGTATTATTATAATATTATTTGTTTACCCTTATTTACCGGATTTACCCCTCAACCATGGTAAATAAAATATTTACCGAAATAATTATTCAAATTGTATAAAAATAAAATTTACCTATTTACACAATTTGGACCTCATGATTCTAAATATGTAATCCATTGTTCAAAATTCAAAACACATAAGTGGCAGAAATTAATTTAAAATTAATTCTTGTTGTCAAAACAAAAAGAGTGTTTTTAAGAAATAATAACTATCAAAAGATTGACACTTGTTTATGTCTGGTTTAAATGTCAAATTATGTACAATGACCAACATTGTATTAAATGGTAAAAATATATTCTAAATATAATTTAAAACCACTCAAATTCATAATTTATCACTATTAATTATTTTGATTAAAAAAGTTGTTTTTAATTAAAATTTAGTAATTTTCACTATTCATCAAAATATGAATGTTTTTAGAAAAATACCAAAATTTCACCCTAAGATAATTTAGATATTCTGAATCCAAAAATTAATTCCATTTTGAAAGATAAAATTTATAAAATTTCCAAAATTCAGTATTACTATTCATAACGGCTAGTTTGATTGATTGTGGTGTGTTAGAATCTCGAAGTTGCGTACAATGCACGCTACTGTATTATTCAAAGAGAAGCATACCATGGAATTTTGGGGTGTTACAAGTGAGGTTACAATTATATTGTACATATTACTATTCCTAATTATCATGTTACTATTCTTAAGTTCATGTTACTTTTACATCATTATAAATTCATTAATTTCTACAAATACAACTTATTGCATTATATATTTATAATGAATTTGACTATTTAATTTCAGAATTATAATAAACTATTTTATAAGTACCAAGGTTTTTACATATATAACTAATTCCCACCCATGTCATGCATGTCCACAACATTCCTCACATATTGAATAATTGATCGAATTCATAAACAATTTTCTTTATCCTCAAATATACATATTGAGTATACAATACAAATTTATAAACATTTCCACAAATAAATAAACAGTTTTCAATATAGCAAATTTTACATATAAATGATAAATTTTTTAAACAATAAGAATATCTATGATAATTATTATGGATATTTTTGGGAAATTTACTGTGTAATGATCATAGTAAATTGAATATTTATAGACAAATTTAATGAATAAAAAATGAATCAATAAAGTGAATTTCAATACATTCCAAGTCCAAATGATTATAAACCCCCTATAGAAAGAATAAGAATAGTATAAATACATAATATACCCATTGGAGGAAAAATATAAAAGTTTTCTGTCATTGGTGAATAGAAATACCATAGAAATGTGTTGAAAAAAATTAAGAAAAATACAATTTTTATTTCTAAAAAACCCTTAAAACTATAATTTAAAAAAAAAATTGAGAAAAATTTTCATTGAAATTAAAATTTAATGCTTATAATGATATCTTGAACAAAAAAATTAGTGTTCATGTTTATAGGAAATTACAAATAATCTGAGTACGTTAAAATAAATAATCCTTTCAATTTTTTAGTAAAAGTGTTATGAGCATTATTTTGAAAAATCCATGAATAAACCTTTGATTTTTTTTAAAACATTAAAAATGGGTAAAAATTACTTTAATAAATCATTTTAAAAATATTAAAATTATTTTGGAAATATATTTTTAAAAAAAATGGTTTTTAGGAAAACCGATTTTCGACAGATTGGTGGGGTAAATATTTCATAAACTTTTTTTGATAATTATTATATTTACCAAAGAGTGAAAAAATTGATCTATTATATGAAAATATAAATAATAAACATATATAAATAAAATTAAATAGATTTAATTATAAAATGATCAAATAATTTCTTTAACCTAGAATATAAGAATAAACAATCTTAATTAGAATGAGATTGTGAAAATACAATTACAATGATCATATTATCTAATTGAGAGTTAATAAATTATTCAATTATGTGTATAAAAATTATATCCAATTATAAAAAAACTCGAATATAATATTAGATAATAAAATATTCTTATGCACATAATCTTATAGCATTAATGATAAAAAATAATTAATATCACACAATGGAATAGAGTTGTATTGTAAAATTCATTACCACTTGGTATTTTTCATGTTAAATATCCTTGTGTGAAATAATTAAAATTAAAAAATTTAAATATATTGAATTAATAATGAATCATTATATAACATGTAAAAGTAGAATTATATACCCCATATAATGAAATTAGTAGTATAACATTACAATTTACCTCAATGAAATGAAATTGAGACGAAATCCCTTTCCCCATGCTTTGTTTTGGATTAAAGTTCTTTAAAATCCTAAATAGTTGTTCCAAAAAATCTATAAAAATATTATATAACCATATTAATATTAATAATATCACATATGATCCTTTTATAACATATTATCTCATATTCTTTAATAATCCTTCATTATTTTCATTGTTCTAAGTGTTATTTTCCTTATTTTCTCATTCATGTTTCATCATGAGTGATCTATTTAATTGAAATATTATACCTTTATGTCATATTAATAATAAAAATCATGAAAAATTTACCAAATTTTTACAAAAAAATTACTTTTAAAACCAATCTTGAATGATGGTTATGAAAAACGGACTATGTTACAATCATAGAGATTGTGGTTTGTATATACGCATGAGTAACATTTATACTTTTCAATGATCATTATATAAAGGTGGAAAGTAATATTTTATCCTTAAATAATGATGAAAAAATAAAATATACCATATTATTTATTTAAATAATCTTACATATATCATTCATGTGGGGTGGTTATGAAAAGCGTGTCACATCACTTGGTGAAGGGAGTAGTCCACACCTCCACGAATGATGTTGTCATGTTTTTGTGTCAAAATTAGAAAATGATATATTATCTTTTCAAAATGATAAATATATAATTAAATAATAATAATTTCATTTTTATAACATATATTCATTAATTGTATATATATAAAAATTCATGCCATGAAGTAGTGAAAATGATTCATATCGCTTCATGAGGCGATAGTCCACCTTATAAATGAGTGATGTTATTGTGTCTCCTACCGAATGAAAATTTAAATGGTATAAATTATTTAATGAATCATAAAGTATAATAATGATATATATATATATCATATATATACATTATATCCATCATTATACACAACCATGAGAAGTGTTAATGGAAAAAATGGATGTTAGTTATTCATGGGGTGGTAGTCCGTCATACACATGAATGATGATATCGTAAGTAATTTGATTGAAGTGGAGGTTGTTATATGTAATTCCATTATCATATAAAAATACATGTACATGGATTATAAAGAGGTTATTATATCATAATGTTTCAATAATAATATGAAGGGGTGGAGTAATAAATAAAATTAAAATGTTAATCAAAGAATATTTCTTATTCTTCGAGTATCTTTCATTGTTTTATAAAAAAGGCCTTCATAGGCTAGAATTTCTCCTAAAAAGTTTATTAGGATGAAATTTTATAATTTTAGAAGTTATTTAGGAAGTTAGTGGACTAAAAAGGGGTCTTAAGTTTGAATAACAATATAGATGGGAAAGAGTTTTACAGGTTAGGTGAGTGGCACAATTTTAATTTTTGAAAATATTCAATCAGCCCCAAGTTTTTATCATCCCAACAGAAAAAAAAATGTTCCATTCTCTATAAAATAAGCTATATAATCTATATATTTCCATAAAATGTGTGTTTGATAATTTTTTTGTACATTTATACCCTCATCTTCTTAGTTTAACCCCTAGTAAATTCCTTTTTTACCTTAACCGTGGTAAATAATTTTTTCTATTTTTACAATTCATTTAAGAAAATAAATTAGTTAAACATATTAGAAATTAAAAAATATTTTTATTCCAAATAAGGAAAACTTTTTTTCAATTTTAATTTATAGGAATAGAAAATTTAAATTTAAAATTAATCTCACCGATGTGATGACAAAGAGAGGTTTTAAAGATGAATTTTAAACAAGTTTATTAGGTTTTATATCATAATTCAACAATAAAATGATTAAAATTACAGAAATTTGTTTTATTCATATATAATTTAAATAATTTTACTTTGAAACCAATTTAAAATATAATTAAAATTTATAAATAAGTAAAACAAAAAGGAAGTTTTTAATAAGAATTCAGTATTTTTTAATATTCATTGACAAAAGAAATATAATGAAAAATATCAATATTTAACCCTAATATAATCTTTATTTGATAATTTCCAAAAATAATTTTATTTTTTAAAATAAAATTTTATAAAATAGTAAAAAATATATTTTCAATTATTTGAACAAAGCATGATAGAATCAACACTTAGAAAAAAATTCTGAAAAAAATTTATTTTTTCTTTTAGAATTTTAATTTTTTATTACTAATCAATTGGTGAACATATTTTCCAAAATTTAGTTAATAATATTCATATAATTCAATTTAGTGGATATTTTATAATATTATACTATATTATAATTCATATAAACTCGGGGTTTCATATTCTGAAAGCTATCAAAGAGATTAAATTTTATCAAATATACATTTCAAGGATTTTTTAAACTCACCATTACATGTCATATATTCTATAAAAATTGTTATTATGTTAAAAAAATTGTTCTTTTTTCTCCCCCATTAAATAAATTTCATCCTTAGAATTTATACTTAGTCTGGATAATGACTGTTTCAATATTTGAAAATCATATTTTTTTAAACCCAAACCATAAAAAATTAATAAAATGTCGTATTAATAAGATAATAAGTGAAGTAAAATGGTCATATGGAATAACATGTAACTAGGCTTTTATATAGTATAATATTGGTTTCAAGTGATGATAACAACATGAAAAAAGAGTAAATCATTATAGAGATGAATTTAGGTCATTGATTACTACAAATTTAATAGTTAATTGAAACATTAAGGCCCCAAACCATCTTTTTATGATGATATAAAGTTCTATTTGATTCAATGGGTATGAAGGTATTGTGATAGCATTTTTATATAAATTTCATTTATTACTATTTAGGGGTTCTTTTACTCTTTATTAATATAATGAAACATAATTACTAGATATAATTATATTTTATATGTATAATTTTATACTTTGGTTGTGCTTCAATAAATTTCTAATTTATCCTCTTACTCCATAAATTGAAAATCCAAAAATTTATTTTTTGTTCCTGAATAACTAAAATTTTCTTTTACAAAATGTAAGATCCATTAAAGAGATATAAGTCTTTCTATATGTCCCCAACAATACTCTAAAACCAGTATGTTTAATATAATTTATATAATAAATTAATCTCAAAATATCCAAGTAACACCATTTATTCATTATTAATAATTATTTTAAATTTTTTAACAAAAAACAATTACATATTTACCCGAATATCACGTAGGGTAATGGAAGGTGGTAAACCCATATTGTTCATCGATCATGGGTTTAGGCCTTGTGGCCTTATTGGATGAGATGAGTTTTTATCCAGTATGTGAGTTTCTCTATTTTTAAACTAAATTAATTTTATCCTTAATTTATTCCCAAAAAAATAATATAAATACTTGAAATAAAATTAATCATTAAATAACCATATTCCTATGGATTTCAATACAACTATTTTATTTATTAAATTGTTCCATATAGTCTAATAAGCTTATTTGACTATTATTAAAATTTCATTAATGATCATATTAAAAGTAAAGGATATTAATACATTTTATGTTATGTTTATAAAATGTAATGGAAATATTCCTCAAACTACATTTCCACTAAAAATAATTTTGATAAATTTTTCCAAAATTTTCATAATATAGATGGAATCATATCTTATAAAACCAAAAAAGTGAGTTTTAGTTATTAAACTAATAATCTACCATAAAATCATAAACCCATGATGCATTCCATAACACATAATATAATGAAGAAAAATATGATTCTAATGTTTTACACAACCCTTATATGTTTCATGATTCTTATACAAAAATTCCATTTGTAAAAATGATTCTAAAATTTAATTTATGAATCTCAATACATAAATAATTCAACTATTTATTTCAACATATATATGTCTTTACTTGTTCTAAAATTTACACATTAGAATAGGTGGTTGATTTTTATAATTCTTAGGCTCCCCACATTTAAGAAAAATAATAATAAATAGATCCTTAAGATGTGATTTATTTCCCACAATCAGACTATTCATTTTTCCTCAAAAAAATTTTCTTTATTCCATTCAATTCCACACATAAATTATTTTACCGTTCCATTGAGAAACTTTATTAGGTGTCTCATTCCACATATCTAACATGATTAAAATCAATCATTTATTCTTTCATGGTATCCACCACTAAATCAATTAGGGAACTCCATATTGTTAGAATATTTTAAGTTCTGGTTAATGTATGGCTTGTTAATCATATTTTAGGATTATTGATTTAGAATAATGAAAATATATTTCACTCCAGTATCCATCCCATTGGATTTCTCACAATCACCACATTTTCTTTCATGTTCAATGTTTACATGATTCCTTCAGGTTCCATCCGTTTACTAAAATTCAAAAGTATAGTGTGATAAATTATAATCATATTGAGGTAGCCATGAAATCATTTATATAACGTCTAAATTATGACCCATTGTTTTCTATACAACACACATTAGGTTTTACCTTTTCCTTTAATTATCATTATCGATTCAAATTATTCAAAATTGTCTATAATGAAATTGTGAAATATGATAAGAATACACAATGATATTGTCAAACTAGGCTCATAGTGAGGCCCATTTTTATGCACTATGTGATTATTAGGTCTAGACCAAACCACCAATTTCAGGTTTATTACCACTAGATAAATCTGTATTAGAACCACATCCACTTCTAGTATCTAGGTAGGGATTTATTTCTAGTAAAAACCGCATAATAATTACCCCAAAAAAACATTTGTATGTTCATGTCTACAAAAGGTTATTGTTTTCTAAAATTTATATCCCTAAATCAATTTACCATGGTTTTAAATAAACTTCCTCTGATTCCAATTGTAGATAACCTGAATCTAGTATTCTAGATATGGTTCCTGCTTCATTCATTTTTATTAAGATACATTGTATCTTAGCCTGAAATACATAGTATTTTAGTATTCTTGGTAAAATAGATATATACATTATTCCTATAAAACATTGGAGTACAAAAATATAAAAAAATATAGAATAACATTATTCCATCTAGAATATTATTGTATAACTTTTATAATTTGTTTCATAGATTTATGGGATAGGGAAAGAATATGGGTAGTCTCAGTTGATCATTAAGGTTTAAGTACAAGAATAGCTATAATGAATCAATGAGAAAAATCAACATGGAATGAGAAAAACAAAAAAATTCCATTTATATAAATATACTAGAACAATCACATGGAATGGTTAATAAATGAACCGAAATTCTATGTAATAAATATCATTAATATCATAACATGATAAGGAATAGTTATTATTTTAATGTAAATAAATGAAAAAACTTACAATTTAATCAATATACTATGAGCGAAATACATTCCAAAATAATATATTGGATAAAATATCATGGTTATTAATAACTGAATTCTTCATAAAGTAAATTTTTAATTATTGTACATTACGTTCCCTATAAACATGTTACCTCTACCATTAACTTCAATCCTCAACACAGCCTAAAATTGGTTAGTAGAAATGCATTTTAGTAAGGCTAGCCAACTGATCTAATCCATGAGAATATTGATGCATCCAGGGGCTATCTATAACTAGGCCTTAGCCATTTTTTCAATGTCCAAATCATGCCTCATATATCAAATAAGAGATTTAATTCAAAAAAATGTCCATTATCATCAAATATACATATTGAGTAAAGACTACATATTTATCAATATTTCTAAAAATAATAACAAATCATATTCAATGTAGAACACCATATGAACAAATGATATACTATTTAAACAATAAACATTTCCATGGTAAATAATATAGATATTTAGGGAAAATTTAATGTCTTTTCATTATAGGAAAGTGAATATTTCAATGTGAATTTAATTAATAAAAAAATTACTAAATAATGTGAATTATAATACATTCAATGAGCATATGATCATAAAACATCCATATAAATAATAAATATAATATCAATACACCAAACACCTATTGGGGTAATAATAAAGTGTTGTTGTTATTGAAAAATATAAATGCCAAATGAATATATTTAAAAAAATTACGGAAATATCATTTTCATTTAGGAAATAAAATTTTAAAACTAAAATACGAAAAATCATTTTGAAAATAATTTAATTGTAGAATAATATTTAAAACATATGTATTTATATTTAAATCAGTATGAGTTATTGATGATAGGAAATTCCAAACAAGCCGAGTAAAATAAAATAATGCTTTCTTATACATTTTCTATAAAAGAAAACTAGGGATTGTTTTAAAAAGCACATGAATATTCAATTAAAAGTAATTTTAAAAATCTAAAAATGGGTAAAATTATCATTAAATAATATTTTTTAAAAGGTTAAAAATGTTTTCTAAAACATTGTTTTGGAAGAAATCATATTTCTGACCAAAGAAGGGCATGATGTTGGATTTTGTATAATTTTTTTATCAATTATTCAAGATAAAATACAGTGGAAAATGGTCATATTATAATAAAATATCTAAAATAAGCCAAGGATTGTAAAATTAAATAGATTTATTTTTTAAAATTATAATATAATTTCCTTTAATTGAAATTAAATAATAAACAATATTGAATATAATTATATTATGAAATAACCCCTTATAATTATCATAATTTTTAAGTGAGAATTACTCAATAAATAAATTACATGTATCAAAATTAAATCCATATAAAACAGGTCAAAATAAAAAACCATATTTTCAAAATTCATTACACCTATAATCTGATAATATCATTAACAAAAAAGAAGTAAAATAACATAATGTAAATAAATTGATTTATCAAATTCTTTACCACTTGGCACTTTTCAATTCAAATACACTTTGATGAAATAATTTAAATTGAATCATAAAATAATATTAATTGTTAATGAATCATGATATAACATTTCAATAGGACTTTATATGTGATATAAAATGAATTTAGGAGAATAACATTACAACAAGCCTGAATGAGATGAAATGGGGATGAAATCCCTTACCTCATGATTACTTTTGGTTGATCGGATTTAACCTCATGAATAGTGGTTAAAAAATTTATTAACATATTACAAAATCATATTACATTTTTAATACCATATATTTTCCTTTTATGATATCTTACTATTCGTTCAATAATAATCTTCCATTATTTTTATTGTTTTGGGTGTTAATTGTATTTCTTTATCATGCATGTTTCATTATGAAACATCTGGTTCATAAAAATATTATATAGTTCAGTGATCTTCATAATAATAATTATAAAATAATTATCAATAAAAATTAAAAGACTTTTTTATAAAACAAATCATGTATGGTGGTTCCAAAAAATGGCCTATGTTATAATCATTGAGATGGTATGACGTACGTATGAATGAGTAACTTTTCCATTTTTTAATGATGATTATGGAACACTGGTAAGTAATATCTAAACTTCCAGAATGATAATAATGTCATATATAAAATATTTTTTTTAAAATATACTAATAAATATCATTCATGTGTTGCGGTTATGAAAATAGAGTCACATAGCTTCATAAAGGTGGTAGTCCTCACATACACGAATGATGTTTACATTTTTAGAGTGAAAAAAATTAAATGATAAATTATTTTTAAATAATTATAAATATTTCATGAATATGTAAAATTAATTTTATTATATAACATGTATTAATTGAATTTATCATTGTGATAAATGAATCACATCGCTTTTCAAGGCGGTAGTCTTCCATACACACGAGGGACATCATTATATCCCTTAAAAATTTTAATTAAAAAATATTTATATGATATAATGAAACTATATGTATAATTATGTTTTAAATGTCATATATTTACATTATATACATCATTATACCAAACCATAAAATTTTTTATTGGAAAACTAGATAATATCAGTTTTTGAGGTGGTAGTCCGCCGTATATTTGAAAAGTGATTTCATAACCCATTTGATGGAATTGGAAGTGGTTATGAGTCATTAAATTTGCATAGAAACATAATGGTATGTTGAAGATACTAATTATATTATATTATCATGTTTTAATTTGAATTTAATGAGTTGGATTAAGAAATAAAATAAAAACACTCATTGAAGAATGTTATCTCCTCTTCATGTATCCTCTGTAGGTTTTCACCAAAGAATTTTCTTAGTTTGGATTTCATCACAAACTAGGGATTATTTGAGGAAATTATAGAATTTTGGAAGGTATATTTTATTGTAATTTATAAACCAAAATGGTTTTAATGTGTGAATAAAATATGATAGAGGGTGGACTATTATTGTTCAGGTTAACAACACACCAGTAATTTATTAAAAGATTCAATACTACCCATATTTTTATCTTCCCAAAAGAAAAATAAATTAGAAATTATAGAGAAAATGAAATATAATCTTCCATACAATGGGTGTTAAACAATATTTAAGGGAATTTTTTCTATTATATTCTTATTTTTGATACTGGTATATCAATTTTTACCCTAACCATCAAAATTAATTACTACTATTATCACTATTCATTTTTTTCTGAAAAATCGTGTTGAATATTAGACAGTAATAATTATTCCAGTTAGAAATGTGGAATCCATTACGATAAAATATTTTCATAAAAGGGGAATATGAAAATTTTAAAATTATTCTCCCATATATGATGAGAAATAAGGTTTTAAAAGAGATAATGGTGAAAACTTTAGAAGGAATTTATATCAAAATTCTTTATGAAAACAAATACACTGTCTTAAATTGGATTATTTGATATATAATTAAACTAAGTTTACTTTTTAAGAAATATAATATATAATTTAACTTTATAAATAATTTAAATAAAAAGGTAGTTTTCTATTATAATTCAATATTTTTCACTATTCATTGATAAATGAAATATTTTTGAAAACTCAAAAAAAGTTAACCTAAGATAATTCTGAGATAATTTCAGAAATATATTTTATTTTTTAAAATAAATTTTCTAATATTTTTTAAATTAAATTTTAAATTCTTGTGTGCATATCTCGATTAAACTATCTTTTATAACAAATACAATTTTTCATAAATCATTTATTTTTCTTTTAAATGGTTCATATTTTTTTCTAATCAATAAATTTCCAAAGTTATCAAAAAAAATTAATTACTATTAATAACCAAAAATTTAATGGCTAATTTATTCCTTTATATGATAATACAGTTTATTTAATATTAGGGTTGTGTATTACAAAAGTTATCTAAGAGATTAAATTTAAGGAAATATATTTTGGGGGTTTTTTATGCTCGATGATTCATTCCGCATATTAAATTGAATAAAATGTTATTATTTTAAAATTTCTTAGTGTTAAAAAGTATAATAAATTATTTTTTCTTTTGCATATAATTTATTTTATATAGATCTAATTTATTAATGTAACCATAAAAAATTTGATACTTGATTCGTGGTATTTGAAATTCTAAACAAAAAAGTTTTTATTATTTACTAAAACATTTTTAAAAAAAATTGAAAAAAAATATGTTATATGAATTGATTCATTCAAAATAAATTCGTAAAATTTCTGGGAAAGTGCAATAAAATAAAAATTAAATTTGGAAATCTAAGGCATTCATCATGGGATTAACAAGAATGGATAATGAAAACAACCATATTAGTGGTACCATACATTCTCACAATAAATGGGGGTTATAATAACTAAAAAAAAGAAATCCTCTATAATGATCCAAAATAGTATCTTATAATCATTGTAAAATATTTAAGACTATAGTGAAAATGACCTAAACTGGAAATTCTAGTCCTTGGTCAATTCTACTAAACATATCATTCCCTTATATTCCTTAAAAACTCACCATGCTCTACCAAGATCTGGGATTCAATATAAAACCTTATCCCTTTAAATACACTAATGATTAATGGAGATCATTCCATAAAGCCACTCTATCTAACTAATTCCTTAAGTAGCATACTCCATAATAGGGATTTCACTCATAAATGTCACAAACTCTCATACTAGGAATCCAATGACATCAATCAAGGTAGTGAGTAGTCTTAACAATACATACTATAAGAATTAATTAAAATCAATAAATTTCATAATAAATGCTCACCACACTCTAAAATTCCCTCATATTAAGTATACAATTTAAAATAACTCAGTCTCCACATACTAGAAGTAACACCCAATGGGGAATAAATAATAATGGCAGAGATATAGGGTATCACAGTAATTCAAGAAAAAACATTTTTTTATAAAGTACCAAATATGCCTTAATAAAATGAAATTAGCATACCAAAACCACTAACTTACTTTTAAAACAACATTTCAATTATAAGGACTTATCCTTAATCAATACATAAAAATAAATCTTTAATAAATAATTCATTTCCTTCTATTCTCGAAGATCTGTTTAGTTTTATAATATTATAAATTTTTTTCATAACTCTTTTATAACATAAAAATATTTTAAAAATTAAAAACATTCAGAGAGTATATTTTTTCCTATAATAAAAGACATAAAATTAAACATTCTTTATTTTCATGAAAAATATTATTATTTTAGACATGAATTATTCTTTATTCATACACATACTTAAATCCCTTCAATGGCCTTTTAAATCATGGGATGAGAAAAAATGATATGTAAAGGACATAAAAAATAATAAATAAAAATATTAGTTAATTTTTTAAAAAATAGATCATAAATGAGATTTTTCCTTCAACATAATATGCACAGATCTCAAAAAAAAATTTACATTAAAAAGACATAAAATATTCTTCACAATTTTTTTATAAAACAAATTATTATAAAATTTAACGAAAAAATCATAGGAATGATTTTTTTAAGAAAACATTATAAAACATGAATAAATTCATTTCTAACCTAAAAAGGAATAATCATTACATTAAAATAATACATCATTAATTTAAATTTTAAATAATTATGATTTCTAATAAAAATGATTATTATGTATTGAAAATGTATGTAGGTTCATTAGAAAATCAACTCCATGTAACCCTTACATGAACCATTATAAGAAACCATACTACTAGAGTAACCATCACATTATACTTCTACTTTAATTCTCTATATGAAGTAATCATTACTCAATGTATTGAAGAGATATATGGTTCTCACATGACCCCATGATTTATATAAGTATTAACCAAATTAATTATAGATATTGGGCTCAACACTCATTTTAAACTATTTTACAAGGATTTTTACATGCATGTAATAGATAAAATATTTCATTTCCAACATCAAAATCATAAAAATATACTTTTGATCCAATAATAAAAACATTTTTGGGATATTAAAATATCCCTTTCCTACATAAAAAAAAATTAAAACGTAAATTCCCATAAAAATTGTAGGTAATTTATCATTTATATAAAACATGTAATAATTTTAAGTAAATAAAGTCAATAAATAATGGTTACTGCGATGGGTAAAGAATATCACACCATATATGTTAAAATAGAACATTACTTTTACCTTTTTATTGCATAATAAATCAATTCCTAAATGAATACTTTTAAAGACAATTGAAATAATGAAAAAAGAGATAGAAAATGACCATTTTAATTTAGTTATGTCCATATAAATAAATATATAAAATAATATTAAGAATATGTATAGTGACAAAATTGATTTAGTAATTAAATAATAAAAATAACATAAATAATTTTTATTGGGAAAATTGTACGTTAACACGAGTCTAACTCATCATGTAAGTTTTATATCTTCAAGAATAATAAAAAAATGTTAATTATTTAAATTTTAGATAATATTTTAATTATTTATTAATCATTTTATTTTATATATTAACATAATAATTTTAATTACATATGAAATTATGTTCTCATCATACATTGTCATGTTATTCAGCACATATGTCCCAAATGTCTATGGTAGGTTGACTACAATTAAAGAGGTCATTACTCCATCATATCTAGAATAAAAATAGTGAAATAATTATAATTTTTATATATTAACTTTAATTTTTGTACCATTCATGAATAACAGTTATGAAAGACGAACTACATTTAAATCCTAGAAATAATAGGTCATATGTACACATGAGTAACATTTCCATTATAAGAAAAGACAATGGAATAAAAGTAAGTATTAATATAGACCAATGTAATTATAATTATATCATAAATATCATAGTAAAATATTAAGTACACTTATTTTTGTCAACTTTTTCATGTGGTTATGAATAAAAAATTACATCGCTTCATGGAGATGGTAATTCACAAATACACATAAATGATGTTATCATTTTTCAATTGATGAAAATGTAATAAAATATAAGATATATTAACATTAAAACAGGTGATTATGTAAATAATATCACATAAATATATATATATATATATATATATATATATATATTAAATCCAAATGTATATGTTGTCATAAGAGGTTGTGATGGAAAACAAACTATATCATTTCATGAGGTGGTAGTCCTCAATTCTCATGATTGATGGATTCATTTTAAATTTTATAGATAAAGAATGTGGGCATAATTTAGGAAATTTAAAAGAAAATAACCAAGTATGTTTAATGTATTTTCATTATTATTTAGTAATTTTTTGATAATATTTGTTACATAAGAATAATAAATATAACTAAAATAGTCTGTTAAAACTTATACATCATCTTAAAGAAAATTTTTTTTATTAACAACATAATCCCTATAAATATGGTATTATTCCAATAATATTACATTTAAAAACATTTTTGGGAATTTAGGATGGTAGCTGATAATTTCTTTGCCTAGATAGAGTGCTAAAATGGTGAGAGGATGTACAAAGAAGTGGTTACCTGTTATAAGTGAGGTAAGGTGTCTTCTAGAAATTTCATAAATTATTGAATTAATATTAATTAATATTAATGTTCCCATGGCTCAAAATTATCATAATTTTATGATATTACAATTACGGGTAAATATTCTCTCAATAAATTAAATTGATAAATGTTTATATTATTTGTTATCCTTATCATTTTTTAACCGCCCATGAATACTTTTGACAATTAGAGTGATAACAATGTTTTTTACAATTTTGTGTTCAGGAAAGTAATTGGAACAACCAATATGACATCTAAATGGGTTTTGTTTGATATTATCATACATATCCCATCCATATAGTCTATTAAAGAAATTTTATGAATTTTAAACCATTTAATAAAATATTGATTATTGAAAGAAACAATTAATGTCATTTTTTAAATTATTCATTTACATTGAATTTGTTGTAAACATGATAAAAATTGAATTATAAAATAATAAATTCACCCATATATATTTTTTATATTTATCTATAAAATTCATGTGATAGTGGTACCCACCCAAAAATTACTTTTAGTTTTTTTTAAATCATTTACTTATTTTTTTCTAATGTGTTCAGAAGAATTGATTTGGTGTTCCATAAGCATTTATGATAATTATTTAATCAATGAAAAATAAAAATAAATTGTCCTATATTAATTACATTCAATATAAATATTTATATTCATTAAATATGTATATTTATCCAAATATATTTCATTATAATTTATTTAATATGTTATTTTCACATTTCTACCCTTATAGAAGCATTGAAAGGTATTCTGTTAAGTCACCTATTATACAAAAAAAAAATTAAATATCCATAAAAATAATCAATAATATATCATAAGTATTATCAGATAAAATAATAGATTTAAACCACCTCAAATATTATATTTTGGAGACCAAAATTTACTTTTCCATTGCAACATAAGCACGTTGCTAGCACTCAAAATGGTTTTCATATTAATCATGAAGTAAATTAAATTAAATTTTATTTTCATTATTTTTTTAAAGATATTTTTTCTATATTTTAAAAGAGGAGTATTTTTGTATGTTTAATAAATTTTTATTCCATTTTACATCTCGTTGATATCATAACAGACAACGTATTTTATGAAAATGTATTTTTTTTACTATTCACCAAAAAATCAATCTATTTTGAAACATTAAAGAATATCACCCTAATATAATATTAAAACTCTAATTAAAAAATGATACACTATTTATCAAATTAAATTTATAAAAAATTGATGAATACTAATATTTTCTCATAAAAATAAAAAAAACACTTTCGATAAAAACCTATCTTTGAAGGAAAAATAGATTACAAAAGAGTAGAGTTATTATTACCAAATATTTAATTAATAAATTTATTTTTAGTAGGATATTTATTTATATTTATTATATAGTTTAATGTAATTCATATCCAAAAATTTAATAACTACATTATAACTATAATATAGCATGGTTCATTTAAGGTCGAAATTGTGTATTCTAAACTATATAAAATAGAGTTTTCCTTTAAAATATTGTGATTTTACATTTCCTTACACTAATAAATTGTATCCCCATAATATTAAATTGAACTATGTAGTCTAGGTTTTTATATTTTAAAATACATTTTTTGAATACTCACGTAGAGAAAAGGGTTAATGATAATTCCTCTTAAAAAAAGATAAACAGAAATTCAAAGTTAATCTGAAATAACACATAGGTAGTTTTCTAAAATGGAAAACACTAGTGAAATGTTAGAATATGAAAATATAGAAAAAACCTAATGTAAAAATAAGGATGGAGGTTTTTAGGAATGATTATCAAAAGAAATGGAATAATTATGATAATGTCGGTGAACATTAAAAAACATTGAGGTGTGAAAAAGATTCTCAATTCATAAGAAATAAAGTGAATTTAAAAAAACATTTATGTAAAGTTCCATTCTTTAATTTTTTTTTTGGAATTAATTTAACCTCTCAAATATAAATATATAGAAATTTTCATAAATTACTATTATAAATTCACCCTTTAATCAATTTTCAACTCAATCTAATCATTTTGTCATAATGATTAGTATTCAATGTGGATTGGTCAAAAATGGGGCACTACAATCAACTTCAAAATGATCATAATATCCAAAAATGTATGAGAATTTTTTCCTTCAATCCTTAGAAATTAACCAAGAAAAAAATAGTTATAACATGATAAGATAATATTAAATTTTAATAAATCATTTTACACTAATCTAAAAAATTTCAAAAAAAATAAAAAAACATCAACTTAAATCATTTTATAAATATCTAACCTTAAAACTCATTAAAACATACCTAAAAATATTAAAAAAAATATTATAATGATTTATTAAAATATTATTACAGGATTAAAATAACATTTAGTAGAAAAAACTACTCATAAATCCATATAGCCAAAATTAATAGTCTTTTACACTAATGATTTATCACAAGGATAAAAATACAAAAATATCAACATAACTGGTTCAAAAAATAGAAGAACATAAAACATACACATATCATGTTTTAAATTATTTTAAACCCCAAAAATTCAAAAATATTTGATCTTATAATATGTTTAACATATCAAACTGAATACACCATAATCATATATTCTCTAAAAAATAAAAAATAAATTCTCTAAAATAAGATAATTACTAAAGATTTTTTTTCAAAAATAATATAATTTTTATAATTAAAATAGTTTATGTAAATAATGGTGAAATACTAACCAAGTTATCAAGTAACAAAGTGGTAGGTTATTCACCCTTATCACCACTTAGTTCTAGGTCCAAGCCCCAAAATTTTATTGGCTGTGATGGGTTATCGCATGACCCATGGGTTATCCGTTTCCAAAAATAGATTAATATAATTCCTTTTTAGATGTAAAAACTTATGTGATAATCATATTATTAATTACCAATGATGTTATAAGGTTACAAAAATTTAATAACACTTTTATACCAAATTACATCAAAAACACTAATGTTACAAAATATGTTAACCCCAAAGATTATAACACACACTTTACCTCACATCCCCAAAAACATTGAGTACAAATATTTCCAAATAAACCTTCATGATAAACCATATTACATTCTAAAGTATTATATATACCTAATCCTAATAGAACACATCCTAAAATATCACTAATCACCTCAAAATACCATCATTTAAAACCTCAAAAAGGGTGTTTTAGTATCTGAATTGATGATTAACATTATGATTATAAACTGATGATGTATCCATAAATATTAAGCCAAAATAACTTGAAAATAAAATATTCAAAAAAAATTACTTACCTTGGTTATGATACTAATTAATTGTATAGTGCCTTAATCAATCTATAAACTTTATTCTATAGACAAAAAATCATTTTCCTACATTCCGAAATAGGTTGTCTATATTTTTTTGAGAATTGGGTTTTAAATCTTAAATAAAAAACATATAAATTGAAATTTGGACACATCTTCTTTGTTTCAATTTTCCCACAGTAAAATTCATTAAAAATAAAACACATTTTATTTTCACGATCAATCTATTTGATTTTCATGTTGTATTATTCTTTGTTCGTAATCATCCTCAAAACCAATGAAATTTATTTAAAACATGGGATGAGAATATATGGCTTAGTAAGTTACATAATAAAAAATAAGATAAAAACCTGTTATTTTATTCTAAAAAGCATGAGATTAAAAAGAGAGTTTTTATTTAACATAATAAACATTGAAATCAAATAATTTTTACCTTCTGCAAGAAATAATAATTAGTTCCTATATATGTTAAGGACACACATTATTAAAAAACATAAGTGAAAAATAATAATAATAATTGTTTCTTAGAATTCATGATAACCCTTGAATAATGTTGTCATAAACATATACTTTTTTACCCTAGATGGGTATACTCATTCCTTAATAATAAAATATCACAATTTTACTATTTGAAATAAAATTATTTCCATATAAACTAATTAAAAATCATAGAAAAGTTATGTAGGTTCCTTGAGATATCATCTTCATATTTCCCATTAAAGAACCCATACAAGAACCCATAAAACTATAGTAAACATTACGGTTGAATTTAAACATAATATTTCAAAGGACATAATCATTACTTAATGAATTGTAGTGCTATATTGTGTTCACCAGTCATCATGAGATATATGAGGATCACCTGTCATCATGAGACCTATAATAACACCCATTATTATAACAAATTTTCATGGATAATAAATAATATGAGGCACAAAAAATATTTATTTTACATCATCACGATCGAACCCATATAAAAAACCTTTTCTAGTATATATAAATCCCATTGCCTTAAAACATGATTTTTAAAAATAAAATTCCAAAATAAAAGTGAAAGAGGGATTATCTTGGTCTAAAAAAGAGGTTGTTATAAAATAATCTAAACCATCAAATAACTGTTGTGGTAGGGGGATCCATTAACACATTATATTTTAAAATAAAATATTCCCTTTTCCTTTTGTAGAGGAAGAAAAAAGATTATGTAAAAAGATTCCATTACAAAACCTTTGAAAGTGTAACGTCCCAGGTAATTATTGAATAAATAATCTTAATGTTTATTATTATTCATGAATTATTTAGTTATATTCATTATAAATATAATAAGTAATTCATAAAATGAGAAAGGAAATGGTTTTATTAAACTTATTTAATATATGAAGTTATTTATAAGATTAATTTTCACTTTATAAAATTTAAATTTGAAAAAAAGAATTTAATTTTTAAATTTAGAATGTAAAAATTATCATAATATGTAATTTTTATAATTTTATGAAAATATTTATTTTCAAATGATTATTTAAAAATTATGATTTTTATTGAAAAAATTATTTTATTTTCATGTATTATGAGGAAAAATTAGGTATTGGATTATTTTTAAATTTTAAATATTTCCTTTTAATTTTAATTAATCTTATTATATACTTTTTAATGTATTTCATACATGATGTTATTATAAAGATATTTTATATTTAAAATTTCCATTTCTTGAATACTTATTCACATTTCATGTTTTTAGTTTAATTTTAAGTTAAATTTAGTATCTACTATTATTATAATTTTGGAAGATGGAGTCCATAATATAAATCAGTATTCACACCTTTATTATATTGTTCCCATTTATTTTTTTTCAATATAAATAGAAATCATTGTAATCTTTGTTACCACAATAAAGGGTAAGTCAGGTAATCATGATTAAAAGTAAAATGATATGAACTATTAAATAACCCAAACAGTTACCTAAATATTATTTTAAGATTAAAAAATTACCATAGTCATCTAAGAGTTATATTTATAAACTTTTGGGGTGTCAAGTATTATGATTTTACATTTATATTATTTAATTTAAAGAATTTCCAAACATGTCAGATTCTTGTTTTTAATAAGTGTAATATCATAAATATACTATTATCAAATGGATATGTTCCACTATAAATATTATTCTAAAATATAAAATATTTATATTAACAATGATAATTTATTATTAAATTTTTTATAATAATTAATTAACTTAAATGTTTTAACAACACAGATACAGTAATTACTTAATTATTGGAAAAATAAAATTAATTATATTAAAAATACTAAAATAAATATAATTTTAGATATAATAGAGATAAAAAAATTTATAAATGAACTTAATATTATAGGGATATATAAATATATTTTTTTAAATTATATATGTTTTCTATATATCATTAAGTACTAGAAAAATAATTGTCCTAAAAATTGACATTAAAAATATTTTATAGTAAATATTGTTTTCTTAAATGAAATAAAATTCATAAAAATATTAAATTAATAGAATTAATTAGGAAAATTTTTATCATGTCATATAAGGTTTTTTTTGTCATATTTCAATTTAATGTAAATATATTAACCCTTAATCAATAAAAATCCATGTTTTTAATTTAAGAGTTAAAGGGGTTAAATAGGGGTTATAACAAAAAGATATCAATAGAAATATAGTCAAAACAAGTCTAAATATTATTGTATGAGTAAATTTTGATTCATTTTCATATTATCTTATGAATACATCAATTTTATGCCCTTTTTATTTAAAATTTATTTATATTACTTTAATATATTGATAAATTCCATGAGTTTCCCTCCCCTCTCTTATAAAATGTATCCACCTTTTCACTATACATCAAATATAAAAATGATTTTTTTCTTCTAATTCATACCCAAATATCATATATGAATACCTTCTCTCTTTCGAGATGTTTTTTTAAAATAATACAAATTTTATAGGTCGTAAGATGTTTAAAAAAGAATGTTCTCTAAATAAAAGGTGTAGTTTAAATCTCCATATTTTAGTTTTCCTTCTCTTAACACAACCATCAAACCTTCTTTCACCGGGATAAAATAATAAATTCATTTTATTCCATATAATTATATATTATTATATTTTATTCATGTCATATATCAATCTTCTCATATATAAAATGAAAAATGAAATTTTCACTTGTGTGTATAGAGGACTACCACCTCGTGAACCGAATTAAATAATTTTTCATCATCGTCTCTCATTGATGGATTACAATGAAAAAAATAATGATTATATACTATATTAATGTATTTATTATTATTATTAAATTATAATATATAATTTACCTTCTTAAAAACCAATTCACAAAAAAAATTATAACGTCATTTGTGTGTACGTGTAGACTACTAGTTCCACAAAGTGATATGATTCATTTATTGTCACCACATCAAATGTATAATATATATTTATATTTAAAAAATAACATGATATATATGATTTTATTTTAATAATTTAAGGATAAAAAATAATTACCTTCCTTCTACAATGACCATTGAAAAATGAAAATGTTATTCATTTGTATATATGACCTACCGTCTCTATGATTGTAATGTAGTTCATTTTAAATGAACATATTTAATGGTGGGATTTAAATGTATAATTGATGTATAAAAATGAAAATTATTTTACTAATATTATTATAGATATGTTTGGATAATAATCACTTTGAAAATAGTCAACCTACAGAATATGTATCAACCTCGACCCTAGTAGTTAGGATCTCATGTCTACATTATTTCATAGGTATTAGATACAAAGAATCACATCTTAAAGGAAAAAAGTTGATTTGTAGTATCAGAAAAATATATTCATTTATGAAATTAAAATTAAATTTTAAACCAATAACACACACACAAAATTCATTTATAATTACCTTATTCCCCTTTGTGCATCTATGCATATCAATCACACAATATTTCCTCATATCTGGGGAAAATAAAACCTAAGAAAAGGGTGAGACCATATTCTTCACAAGAGTATGAGTAAAATGTAAGATATTAATAAATAATTAATAATAAATATTCTATGGTGTTTAAATGAAATAATAAAAACTTAGGCTTCTCATTAATAGAAATTATGTCATTTTTGTGAAATATTTATCACAACACACAATAAAATGAATGAAAACCTTAATAGTTTAGGGCCATTGGAAACATGGAAACACAAACACTAGTGAATAAGTGATATTTTTCATATCCCAATACATTATTCATAACTATCACCCCTCATATAGATATAATACATAATACATATCTTAAAAACATGGGGAAAATAAACATAAGAAAGGGGTGAGATCAGATACTGATATACAAACATGACATGAACATAAGTGTGTGAGAACATGAACATAACATTTGAAAACCAACCCCTACATATCAAATACATAATCATGATTCATGGTATAAATATTTTTAGTTCATAATACATGATTTATAAAGTAATCGAATAACATGATCCATTATATAAAAAAGACATAGAATTTTTAGCATACACCTAAGCATAGAAACTCATTTACATATTTGTCATGGATCACGGCCGCGACCATCATAGCGGACAATGTCCTTTACTAAATTGGGATTACTTCATGTTACATCCCTATATAATAACATGAATTCATTTCACATTACAACCCTCTATTACTAATACAATTTCACATCACATTCATGTCCTATGTATCTCATGATATATAAATCGTTATCCAATGCATGAAGGGAGATATAGGTCCCACCCATCATATAATGAATTAATACATATATGTTCCAAAAGATCATAAACCTTAATCATATCATAACCCATGAAATTAAATAGGTATCATGAACATGTGAACATATCATAACATATGGAAAAGAGGCAGGTCTCATATTCATTTCATCATAGCATAATTTATGAAAAGAAGTGGGTTTCCTAAGACTTTTATCATGGTATAACCTGTGGAAGTGAAATTGATATCATAAAAAAAAATTCCATCAAAACATAATCCATTCAGGGAAGAATATAAATTGTATAATTGGATATTATTCCTATTAAAACATAATTTATATCAAATTATATCATCTTTGATGGAAAATAATTTTTATGGATCATTTAAAATACTTTTTGAGGAAAATATATTTTCCACGACAAAAAATTATTTTTAAACCATATAACATTTTAGAAACCATTTTCACTGAAAATAAACTTTAAAACATTTCATGGATGATTATAAGTAATTATTGGTCATGAAATCAGAAAATTTCATTCCTACCATACACATTAAAACAAATTTTCCTTTAAGATTTGCAGTAAATGACAAACATGATTTTTTGTAAATGACATGAAAATTGCATTGATTTTTTTTTTAAAACACAAAAAACGTAAAAAAATGTCTTCTAAAAATCATAGTATGTAAATAATAATTTTTTGAATACCTTTTTTAGAAAACATATTTTTGTAAGAAATCATATTTTCCACTGAAGATAAAAATAATGTCATATTTTCATAAAATATTTTATTAATTATCCTAATTAAGAAATATTTGAAAGATGTTAAAGTTGGACGAAGATATCATGAATAATAATAGTAGTATAATACTCATTGGAATTATTGGAATATTTATTGTAATTTTTCATCAATGAACGAATAATCATAAACAATCTTGATAAGTGATGAGACTATAGCAATAACCACTATCCAATTTGGTAACATGAAAAAAAATCCACAAGAAAGGATAAAATTACATGAAGCATAAAATATCAATAAAGGAAGTATATTCATGATTTATTATGTCGAATTCATATTATATACACCTCATAAAATAATATAGGTGCATAACATAACATGTGTCTCAATGAAGTCAAATTCAAAAGAAAAAAAATCTCTTACCTTAAGTCATGACTTTAATTTTACTCATTGAAAAATATTGAATAATAAATAAACGTTTTTAATAAATATATTAATTAATAATATTCATATATATAATATCACAAATTATTTTATTATGACCTTTTATTACTCATTTATTAATGATTCCTTGTTAATGTTATGTTATGGGTAATAACCGCTTTGTTTTTGTAAATGTTTTGATTCATTAAATTTTTGGTTATTTTATCATAATCAGGATTTTATAATATCTATAATGAAAATTAATATTTAAATATAATATATATTCAGTATATATGTATTTATATAATAATCTATAAAAGATAAAAATAGATGATAAAATACACCATTCATGGAGATGGTAGGTCATACGTACGAGTGAATGTAGTTTCCATTTTCTTATCGTATTTAATGAAATAAATGAATATAAAATAATATCATTAAAGAAAAAATTATATTTCACAAACATATATATATCATATTTTTATTAATCTCGTCTTTAATTCATTCCATGTAATGTGTGAATGAATCACATCACTTTGCGAGATGGTAGTCTGCCATACACATGAACGATGTTATAGAATACAAAACAATGGAATGGATGAAAGTTTGTGTGATATAAAAGTACATAATGAAAATAACATAATTAAAACAATAATAGTAATATATAGACAATATGGTCATAATTATTCCCAACATGTATAGCTTCTAATTGAAAAATAAAATATATTGGTTCACTAGGATGTAGTCTTCAGTACACACA
The DNA here is from genome assembly GCA_963277665.1 of Viscum album. Lineage (NCBI taxonomy): Eukaryota > Viridiplantae > Streptophyta > Magnoliopsida > Santalales > Viscaceae > Viscum > Viscum album. Next base: position 349,411,218 of record OY728141.1, read on the forward strand.
AACTATATTTTCACAACCCATTTATTGGAATTTTGTGTGTTTTTAGGTCATATACATAAAATAAAAAATATATAAATATATTAATGATACTTAGGATATTATATAATATTTATTGAAAATAATTAATGAGTTTTTTGGAATGAATAAAAAACACATTTATTGAGGAACATTATATATTCTTTGGGTATCTCCGAATTTTTACCAATGGCCTTCCTTGGGTGTCTTTTTTATAAAATTAATACATCTCGGATAAGGATAGGGATTTTGGGACATTATTTCGGTATATCATTGACAATAAAGAGGGACATTATATGTTTTAGGAAGATAGGAGAAGACGTGTCCATTTATGAGTGGGGTGAGTTACAAACTTGTAATTTTCTAAAAGATGGAATTCCAACAATGTTTTATCCATGTCATGTTGCTCCGATAATAGAAAAAATATCTATAATACTAGGTTCAACATAAAAATAATTATAGATTTTGGGCATTGTATAAGTTTCTAGGTCATTATTCTCCTTAAATATAATGGATGTTCCCTTGGTAAACACATTTTTTCTCAAAATCATCGTGATTAATTTTAACTATTTTCACTAATAATTATGGTAAAGAATTAATTTTCCCTACTTCTAAATTATATATCATTAAAAATCCAAAAATGGAATCCATTTAGTCATATTATAATAAAAAAATTGGGGAAAATTATATTTAAAATTAATCAGGCAGATGTTTCGAGAAAGCGGGGTTTTGAACAAAAATTGATCAAAAGTTTACATTGTTTTTATGTCCAATTTCAATTTTTAATTTTTTAAAATCAAAAAAAATTGGATTAATATTTGTATAATTGAAATAATTATAATTAAAAAATTAATATATAAATCAACCTTATATATTAATTAAACCAAATGGATGTTTTCAATTAAAATTCACATTTCCCAGTATTCATCAAAAAAGTATAATTTTCATAAAGATCCAGAAAAATCAGTCTAATATATTTATAAAATAATAAATTCAAAAATAAATAATATTTTATAAAATAAATTTTTTTAATTTTTCAAAAATTAGTTTTATTATTGTTTACAAAAAGGCTTAAAATGTAGTTTATTGGAAAAATAGTATTTTCAAACATATAAGGACTTCAAAAAAATTCTATATTTTTTTATGATTATGTTTACTTTAGGTGAAGCTATTATAATTAATATTTAAAAAGAAATAATTACTAATTATAATATCTAGGCTATAGTGGTCAAGTTTAGATAACTTTATTAATAATGTGGTAAGGTTTTTTTAAAACTCTGTGTCTTATGTCCTAAATGTAATAGTCGTTCATATAGTTTAAGATAAACCGTGGTTTTGTTTTAATTATGATTTACATGGTGTATTGTGTAATGAAATACCTCAAATAAATTTAATTTATTTTTAAAAAATTTCATAAAAACTAATGTTTTAACAATCTACCCTCTTAAAATGAATTTCTCCCACAACAATCATCACTATGATACAAACAAATGGGAATTATTATTCCTTGTCATATCCACATGTTCCAACATAACTTATAAAAAATATTTGTTATGATTGTTCTTATTTTGTATCAAATTAATTGTACGGTCTAGAATCTCCACTAATTATACCACCTAATAATGATCATTCTCTAATTTTATGACCTCTGTGTTCACTACATGTGAAGGATCGGGTATGTACATCCTCTTGAGAGATACATTGAATAGATTGTTGATTTGAGAGGGGGTTTCTGGATATTATTATTGATAGGATAATATCCTTGTAAAATCAATAATTTAATAGGGATTGATATACCTATAAAATGGGTTCCCATTCTTCCCTAATCACATTACCTTCTTCCCAAGAGAATATTATATAAACACTTTGTTGCCTATATAAAATTCTAGATCACATTAGTGACTATTAGCATAATATTTTTGTTGATGTTGAGCTAGCTTCATATGCTACTGAATATATCTAACATTATATACCATTTCTTTAGCTATGGTATGTCCCAATAAAATTCAATATCCAACTTCATTCCAGCTTTTTAGAGATCTAAAATTCTTTACAGGGAGTTATTTAAAAGGATCCATCTAAATACTGATTAAAAGATATTATTTTAAGAACAAAAATTAGAAGAAGGTTCATATCCTAATGACCTTTGAAATCAAAAGTGTAATATCTCAACGCATCCTCTAGGGTTTGAGTTTTTCATTTAGTTTTCCAATCTCATTGAGGATCATATTTATTTCTGAAAATCAACTCTTTATCAAGATCTTGATAATGAATTATAGAGAATTTTTTGGCGAACCTCGTATACCAATTATATATAATATAATTTGTTTCTCTATGAAACCTCCCCACTTCATTAATGTATATCCTAGCCACCTAATTCAATTATTATTATTATCTTATATTGATTAAGTGTGCTGAATTAGTAAGGCATTGGACTTTGACATATAGAGTATTACTTCGTTCAAAAATTTCTTAGAATTCAACAAAAAAATCCATGGTGATGTTTTCTTATTTTCATTATAGCATGGGTAATGGATGCAACATCCCCTAATAAATTTTCCTTCCATCCTTAACAAACTAGCATTCAAAGAACTAAGATAAAAAATCAATGATATCTCTATTCATACCATCCCAATATAGGTATTCATTTGAATCTCAATACATATTTTTACATCTAGAATGAATAGTGAATGAAGAACAATGAGCATCCCCTAACAATACCTTCTTCAGGTTTGTTATATAAGGAATGCATGCACATTTCCTGATTCTTATCATCTCATCTTGGTCAAGGTAAAACTCAAGAACATTTATAACCTTTCTTTGCAGCTCTACATCTTCATTATGTGCCTCTTTAATCATCACATGGATGGAGATTTGAACATTTAATTGTGAAATATAATAATTTTCCCCTTCATTAAATATTTCTAGATCAATCCTTTTTCAAACCAAAAATATTGTATTTTTTATCCTTTTCATGGATAATTTATCATTTCCCTTTTGATTCTAAGTGTTGAACACCTTGTTTTGTTTCCCATGGTGGTATTGTATTGAGTAGTCATAATCCATTATTATCTCTAACAACCTTCCCTGGAATACATTCATATCCTTTTTTGTGAGTTTATATATAAAATATTTGTTATAAGTATATATATATTAAAATATTTTCTCCATAAATATAATTCAACTATATATTTAATGAAATAATTAATGAATTTAACTCTAAACCATCTATTCGTTAATTTTTATCATTATTCATCAACTTTCATGAGTCATTTTATATTACCATGTTATTCTGTATAGGAAAAAATTCAAATCCCTTCTTGTATGGATTAAAAAATAATATAAAAATTTATCCTCTATAGGGTAATGTATGAAATTGTTCACTAACTAACATTTTCTTCAATTCCCTGAAATTTTCTTCATATCCATCTATCTAGTGGAACATGGATTTCTTCCAAGTCAACATGAATAGGGTATTATATTGTCATGATAAATTTTCTAAAAAACCATCTATAATATATATTTAAACCAACAAAACTATGAATCTTAGTTATAATGGTTGCTCTGGTCCAGCATTCAATAGCCTCTGTCATTGATGGATCTATCAATATAACTTCTATTGAGATTATATGACCAAAAAATGAAACCTTTTGTAGCCAAAATTCACACTTTTTAGATATTTCATACATTTTCTCCTTCATTAGGGTCCTTATTACAATTCTCATGTGGTCTACATTCTCATCCTTACTCATTTATTATATAATAATATCATTTATAAATACTACCACAAATAGATCAAGGTAATTTCTAAAGACACTATTCATTAAATCCATGAATGTAGTATGGGAATTAGTAATAATGAAAGGCATAAATATATATTAGTAGTTTTAATACCTTTTAATTAATTTCATCATGAGTATATCCCCCTTCTTGAGCATAAATTGATGATATCCAAAATGAAGTTCAATCTTTGAAAAGTATTGAGCTTTGTGTAGTTTATTAAACAATTCATTAATATGGGGAAGAGGATGCATATTCGTAATTATGATCTTCTTAAGCTCCAAATAATTAATGAAAAGTCACATCAATCCATATTTATTCAAAAAAAAGAATATTTACACCCTTAGGTGACAAAAATTTCCAAATGAATCTATTTTCAAAGTTTTTCATGATTTTCTTCTTCAATCCATGTAACTCAACCAGATCCATTCTATATATAGTAATTGAAAATGGTATGGAAAAAGACATGAGTTCAATTGATAATTAAACTTCACATTTTGGTAGATGTATAAGAAACCCTTCATGAAAGATATCAACAAATTCCCAAACAATGGTAATATCGTCAATGTTGTGCTTCTCGCCAACCATTTAAGATAGAACCCCTTTGGAATTTGAATTATGACCCATACACTAGATGTAATCTCAATGGGTAGTTTATACTTATCATCACATTGACCGAAGACTAAAGGTTAGTTTGAAATATCAAACATAATATCCCTTCCTTTAGAATTAATGTGCGATTTATGCAGATAATGCCAACACATTCCTAATACGACATCAAATTCAACCATAGGAAGAATTTCAAGATTTAAAGGAAGCATGTTATTAATAATTCCTACCTAATAGGAATCATATAATTTATATGTTATCATTGTACCATTATGGGTTTTATCTACTAATTCCACATATAATTTTTTTTTAGACATATTTATACCCTCATCAAATTAATTAGATATTAAATAATTGTAAGATCCATAGTCAAATAAGACATTAGAAATTAAAGTGTGGATGGTAACTCTACCTTTCACCAAGTCGTTATCACACCCCACATCACAAATAGTGATCGCATGATATTTCCCCTTTTACATTGGTTTAAGAGTTTACTAATGTCAATCATCATCATTAACCCTATATTTTTTGTATCAGTTTTCATAGTGCTCATTCTACTTACATTTGATTCACTCAAGTGTGGTGAGTGAATTATTTGTATCTTTGTCTCTATTTAAATTTTTAGCTTACATCATCCCATCACTTTGGAAATCTATTAACCATTGACCTTCCCATCCAAAAAAAACATTTAGTACCCCCATTAAGAAAATTTTCCCCATTATTCTTCCCACATATAGATTTAATGGAAATTTCATCTTATTATCTCCCTGGTTTTTAGATTTTCCATTAAACTCCACCTACTTTTTCCTACCAAAACCATGAGACTGATACGTAGCTCCAACCTCCATTTTCACTTGATTGCCTATCGAACAGTCTCTTCATAGCTACTGAATATGGTTACAGCTATTTCCCTTCTATGACATGGTTTTATGCCACTGAATAATCCATAAAACTTACTTTTAGATTATATGATAACACTAGAAACATACATCACATGTCTAATAATATTTTCCTAAAAGGTACCCCCATATTCATTATCCTTTTTCCTAACATGAGGAACACTTTTTCCATAATCATGAAAATATTGTGAGGAATTTAATTAATGGAAAATAAGTTCCTAAAATCATCTCAATAAATGGATTCAATTTCTTACTATTTATTTATCTTCATGATAAGTGTCCAGTATTGATCTGCTTCACCATCTAAGTGGTAAATAACAAAAAATAGTTTTTTCATATTTCAAATACTAAAGGGTAGACAATTTATTATATGTGGTATCAACCCATTTTTTAGAAACTAGTTGATCAAATAATCCAATAAAAGATAGAGTACATTTCCTCAGGATACATTCAACAATGTTTTGTTCCCTCATTTGTATGTTTATAAGACCATCATGATTTAGAGATTGAGAATTTTGTGTGAAAATAGAAATGTGTTTTTTAATTCTAGATCCCATAACATTTAGATTCTCAGGATTATAATCATTGAATTATATTTTTTACTCAACCTTAACATGGTTCCTTCGGGTTACATCCATTTACTAATACCAAAAACCATAATTTAAGAAAAAATATTCATAGTAAGGAACCAAAAAATCATGAAAACAACGTGGATTATATCTAAATTATAAAAACTTATTTAATATTTTACACTTTGGTTTATCCTAGTTCATTCAAATAGATCTTATATTTAAACAATTCATAATTTTTTTGTAATGAGTTTTTAAATTTTGAAGCATATCCCTCAAGAGTGTCGAACTAGGAGTGGAGTAAGGCCTATTTTCGTGTACTGGTTCATGATTGATTCTATCTCAATATAGTGTTTTTGGGTTTGTTACCCCTGGGTGTATATGTTCTTGAAAAAATATACTTTTAGTATCCCTATAAGGATTTATTTCTAGGAAACCACTCACTATATCATTTACCAAAATTCCAAGACACTTTATTATACTTTGACTTATCCTCGGAATTTTCATTAGGCGTGTTCTTATATGGATCACTAAGGTTTTTTTAATACAGGTTTCCAAAGGTTAACTATACCATTCCTCTGATAAAAATTATAAAAACCCATGATTCTCATACATATAAAGTAAAAAAATTATAGAATATTTATTATATTACACAAACACATGCCTGAGAACCATAATATTTTGATACCATTGTAAAAATAGAAACATAAACGTTTTTTCATAACTGTGTTATGTTAGCTCCCACTATATTTTTCATAACTTTAACACTTATTATACATTTCATATATAATACATTTATTCATATAATAGGGTATGAAATCATAAGAAAGGGGAGAGCTCAAATTCTCTAATAAGTAAAATAAGGGTGATACATTAGAAACACATGAACATAATGGTGTGAAAACATAAGAAAAATATATGAAAATAATACATTTAATATAAATTATAATAATCCTAAGTCATGAAATAAATATTGGTATTTTATAATAAATTATTCACAAATGAATCAAATTATATTACCCATTAGAGAATGTGACATGGAATTTTTGGCACACACATAGGTATAGATAATAATTTATAGATTAGTTGAGGCTCACTATTAATACCACCATAGTAGAAAATTTATTTTACTGAACCAGTCTCGCTCCATGTTCCAAACCTATATTACTAAACTGGGTTCACTTCTTATTCAATCCATTTATTACCAAACTGATTTCACTCCCCATTCACTCATTTCTATCTCATGAGATATAAATCAATGTCCAATACACTAGAGGGAGATATATGTCCCACCCAAAACATAATTAAATCAAACATATGTGTGCACCAATATCATAAAAAATCATCTAGCATAACCCCTGAAATGAAATGGTTGTTATAGGAATGTCATTATATCATAACCTATGAATGATAGATAGTTTCATAACCATTTCATCATAGCATAACCCATAAAAGGAGTGGGTTTCATATACTTTTTATCACAGTATAACTCAGGGAAAGGAAAGGTATTTCATAAGTATCATGTACTAAAAACACAAACCATTCATAGAAATAATATTATTGGTATCCTTGGATCTTTTAAATAGTAATACATAAGTTATATAATAGGTTTTCATCTTTGATTGGAAATTATTTTGAATGATCATCTAAAACATTTATTGAGGAAAATATCCTTTCCACTTTAAAAAATGGTTTTGGAAACATATAAAATTTTAAAAAAATATAGAAAATAAAATTTAAAAAAATATAAATTAATCATAAAATAAATAATTTTTTATGTTTTTATAATATTTCTTTTATGACTTGCACATTAAAATGAATGTTTCACTAACATTTTTAGTAAAAGAAAAATGGTCATTATTTCATAAGAAGACATGAATATTCCATTCAAAACATTTTTGTAAAATATAAAACATGTGTAAAAATATATTTTATAAATAATAAGATATTAATAAAAAATTGAAATCATTTTTATAAAACATGGTTGTGGATGAAAATTGATTTTCGACCGAAGAGAGAAATAATGTTGTATTTTCAGAAAACATTTTCTTTGTTATCTTATGTACCAATGAGTGGAAAACTAGTCAAATTACATTAATATATCATGAATAAAAAAATTATAATAAATTTCATCATAATTATTGAGATATGGGTCATACAATTTCATAAATGGAGGCAAATCATCAACAATCTCGATAAATGTTGTGATTGTAGCAATAAACTCTTACTACTATGGTAACATTGAATCATAATCCCCATGAAGAGATAAAATTAAATGAAGCAGAAAATATCATCAAAATAATAATATTCCTGATATAACATGTCAAAAATTTATTATATACACCATGAAAAATAATAGAGGTGCATAACACAACATGTGTCACAAAGAATGAAAATTGAGACAAAATTCCCTTACCCTAAGTCTTGAGTTCCATTGTACTCATTAAAAATTCATGTATAATAAATATAAGTTTATTATAAATCAATTAAACAATATTGTTCCTATATATCATATCATATATATTTTTCTTATGAATTTTTAATACTTTTTTATTTATGATTCCTTAGTAAATTTATCTTTCATGTAATAAATTATTTGTTTTTTGTAAATGTTTTGATTTGTTATATTGTTGGTTGTATTACCTTAATCATGAGTTTATAATCTCTATAATTATATACATTATATAAATATCATATATATTTAGTATATATGTATTTATGATGTTATTAAAATTATTGTAATAGGAAATGAAATACACCGTTCATGGAGATAGTAGGTCGTACGTACTCCTCAAAATACATATTTTTTGTAATTTATATGAACCACTTTTATGGTGAATAGTAAACTCTAAAAAATCATGATACCCAAATAAATATTCAAAAAAACACCCACTGCCTCATTCCAATCGATTCACACCAATAAATCAAATTTTATGAAAAATAGACGTTAATGACTTGGGTTTCTAACCACCTAGAACTGCACACCTACCTCAATTCATCATCGCTTTGTTTTTTTCTGAATAAACCATTTAAGGCCCACATTTTACACTCAAGCATTGAATTTATATGATACAAATACCCTAAGTTGTATGTCTCAACCATCTTCTTCTACACCCACAACGCCGGTGAGGATCCAACAAAACCCCATTAATAATGTCATACAGGACCACCAGAACCAAAGAACACAAAGTCACTCCAAATGAATGTCGATTTATAATTATCATCATCTCTAGGGATAGTCCATACAAAAATGTAGTTCAATTGTCATTGAGTAATACCACTCACCTAGAAATGACCATAATATCCACTGCAATTTCATGGGTAAAACATCAGATCCACAAATCTTGGACCAGCATGAACACCATCAGCAAGGCTACACCTCCAATAACACCGAAACCCGCACAAACACAACCACAGATCGCAAATATATCCACAAACCCAGAACATAATATATTAGTAGTAATTGAATATGAATTAATATAATATTTTAAATGGATAGGTCATCCATTGAGCCACAACCTTTGACATCAAAACACTTTCAATGAAAAGAATACAACAAATGTCAGTTAAGCCTCTTGGAATATCCTCACCACTCGCTCAACACATATCAAAGGATCATAGATAATCACTACACTAGATTTGACTATGGTTTATAAATGGACCTGGAATATAGTTTTGATATATAAGTAATCAAAAGGTTTTGAGGAAGGAATAACACAAAAGTTTTCATTGATGAATGTTACATCTTCTTCGGGTTTCTCCTTTTATATTACACCAAAGGCCATCCTAGGATGGATTTATTCCAAAAGTAAGGCATATATAATGAGGGATGGTAATTAGAGAAGTTCTTTTGGTAGAACATGTCCATGATAATGGTTCATTATAGATTCTAGGAAGAGCGGAGAGTATGCGTCCATTTATAAGTGGGGTGAGTGGTGAACTTGTATATTTTTAATAAAGGGGAAATCTCTCATAGTTATTCTTTGTTATGTGGCTCAAGTAATGGAAAAATATATTTAATAGAATTTATAAGGTATAAATATATCCCTAAAATGGGTTCTAGAAAGGTTTCTAGGTTATTTTTTCCTTAATATTAATGATTAGTCCCTTGGTAAGCTCATTCTTCTACTAATTGTTATTATTAATTTTAAATTTTATCACTAATCACTATAGAAAAAAAATAATTTAACATTATTAGACATTATAAATTATTCTAACTCCAAATATGGAATTATTTTTTCAAAATTATAATCAAATAAGGGGTGAAATAATTTTAAAATTAATCCTGCAAACATGTTGAGAATGAAGGATTTTAAAGCTAACAAGATAAAACATTCATAATGTTTTTTTAAAATTTCAATATGAAAATGATTGAAATGAAATAAAATGGATTAATAAATTCATAATTTAACTAATAATACTTTAAAACTAGTTTTATATATAATTTATCTTTTTTATAAATTTAATGAAAAGGAATTTCTCAATTAAAATTCCTAATTTTTCATAATTTATCCCAAAAAATTCAGAAAATCCCAAGAATTAAATCTTAGATAATTTTTATATTATGAATTAAAAAATTAAATATATTTAATCATATTAAATTTCTATAAATTTTAATAAATAAATTTTTTTATTTTTCACAAAAGGACTTAAAAAGAATTTTTATGAGAATATATTATCTTCAAACATATAAAGACTTTACCAAAAATTACATATTTTATTATAAATATTTTTCCATTATTTAAATCCATTGTAATTAATAATTGTGTTTTTTTTATTTTTAATCATTTTATAAGTCTATCTTCTTGGTTAAAATGGTCACATTTAAAAAACTACATTAATAACATGTTGAGGTTTTGTAAAAATTCATTGTGTGTCACGAAAGCTAGCTGTTTGTTGCATAGAGTAAAAGATTAAAAAAAATTAATGTAATACATTGTTTATGTGGTGCATCATGTAAATAAATCCATAAAATAAATTTAATTTATTCAAAAAAATGATCATAAAAATGTGGGGTGTTACAGAAATCCATTCCATTTAATCAATAACATTAGAATAATATGGAATTAATAAATGATGTTCAAATAAAACCCTATGAATAATAACATGAGCATGAAACATTATCATGAAAATTTTAACTAATCAAATAATCTCATGGAATAATAATAAATAAATTCATGATGTTGCAATACATAATTCTAGACATCTAAAAACATATTATCATGTCCTTGTGCCAAGACATCTAATTTAATTGAGGCCTTATGCCAAAAAATATATAAAAATGGGTAATTCCCAGACCAAAAACCAATATAGTTTTTTTCATGATACCTACTGATTCATTAAGGGGCTATAGTTATCCCCAAACATCACTTAAAAAGTTTAATCCATTCCCCTAATGAAAGAGTTGAAACATAATGCTCCAAAACATTCATATTAATATTTCATCCCAAATGTAAATATGTTCCCCAAAAAATAATCATTGTCATATATAATCCATAGTAAAGTGAATTGTATGAATATAACATGTCTTTAAAGGATTTTATTAAAAATGAAGGGTTTTTTGGATGAATAGATATACCATAATAATATTTTATAAACATTCTTGCAGAAAATATGGTTTTCATTTTGAAATTATACTTTTAAAACTATAGGTTCAAAAATATTTGAAAAATATTTTCTTTTTAAAATATAAATTGAAACATATAAACTATGTTTTAAAATATGGATACTTCATGATATCAAGAAATTATTTACATGTCAAGTATGTTAAGAAAGTTAATCCATTCGTTATTTCTGTAAAATAAAATTTGGAATTATTTTTATTATTGAATGAAAATTACACTAAAAAAATTAATGTATATAAATATATAAAATAAACAGTTTTTAGAAGGCTATAGAATTTTTATAAATCATTTTTTAGTACCTGGGTTAGAATGATAAAGGATTTATGAACAAAGAGAGAAATAATTTTGGAATTTCATAAAAAAATTCTCAATCATTTTATGCACCAAAAATTTAATAAATGGTACTATTACTTGAAACTTTTCATTAATAAACATAATTAGAGAAATTATTTTTATTTAAGATATAAATATTAAATAACCCTGCTGGAGGAGTTGTAAAAATAACCAATCTAGAATAATGATTAGATTTGGAAATAAACCCTTACCAATTGGTAATTTCTTAATTGTATTACCCAAAAAATAAATGTCATAAAATGAAACATTATATACGATGAATATTAATATATTTATTATATAAAATATCAAAGGATAGTATGTACATCATAGAAAATAAATATGTGTTGAATATGGTGTATGTTGTATAGAATTAAAAGTGAGATGAGAAGCCCTTACCTTAAGTCCCACTCATTACATACTTTCATTATCTTACTGAATAATATACATATGTTAATTATTTAATTTACTAGGATACATTTTCATGTCTATTATTCATTTTATTTCACTTATTATCATGTTATATATAATTAATTTATCAATTAAGTTTGCATGTTATGTTTTGATGATATTTGGATTATGTGTCAAAAAAGAATTTGGTAGGTTTACTATGGTCAATAAGGTAATTATTTAAACATATATTGAATAATAACCATTATTTAATTGTCATATTTATAAATCAATTATAATTTTAAATCATTTCATGAATGATGGTTATGAAAAATGAACTACAATACAATCATGGAGATGGTAGGTCGAACGTACACATGAATAACCTTTATCTTTTTCAACGATCATTATAGAAAGGAGGTAAGTAGTATTTTAACATTATAGATTGTAAAATTTTCATAAATACCATATTATATAATTAAATATACTAAAATATTTCATCTATATAGTGTGGTGATGAAAAGAGTGTCATGTCACAAAAGAAAGGTGGTATTCCACACATACACAAATGATGTTATCATCTTCATATGAGTGAAATGATGTGAAATAAAATGATATATTTTATTTTCATAATGATAAATATATAAGGAATATAATTAATAGTTCATTTATATTACATATATTTACTAACATTATTCTCATTAACTTCTATGTAAAACATTAATGAAAAATCAAGCACATCACTTTGTGAGGTGGTAGTCAACTGTACACATGATTGACATTATCAAATCCCCTATAGATTCAAAATTTAAAAAGTATATATCATATAATGACTCATTATATATAATTATGTTATAAATATGAAATATTTATGCTTTATATCTATCATAATACCCAATTGTGGGAGGTGGTAACAAAAAAAATAATGACATCGGTTCAGAAGGAAACATTCCACCGTACACATGAATGATGAATTTTTATCCCATTTGATGGAATAAAGGGTGGTTTTGGGTCATAAAATTAACATAAAAACATTTACGTATATGTAAAATAAATATTAGATTATATAATAATTATTTAATAATAATTTAATAAGTTTTATGACGAAAATTAAATAACAAATTTCATTGAATAATGTTACATCTTCTTCAGGTAACCTCATTAGGTTTCCACCAAAATTCATCATATGTTGGCTCTATACAAAAAATGTAGAATCTAGTATGAGGGTATGTAATCTATGATTTTATTTTAATAATAAATTTCTCAACCAAAATCGATTTTATGTGTTGAAAAAAGAGAAAATGAGGTGACATTTTATAAGTGAGGTGAGTGGAACACTTGTAATTTTTTGAAAAAAAAAGATGTAACCATGTAATCCACATGAAAAGAGAATCCAAAATTGATTATTATAGAAAATTATAAATAATAAGGATGAAATATCACCATACAATAAGTTTTATAAAATATTATTAATGAATTTAAACCATATATTTTTAATTTAAACCCCCTGTAAACTCTTTTTACCTTAAGTGAAATAAATAATTTTTAATGTTTTCACTATTCATTTTGGTCAAAAATTAATTTAACCTTATTAGGTAATAAAGATTATTTTGATTAAAATTATTCAATACATTTTTAAAAATTCCTTTTATATATTTAAAAAATAATAATTTAAAATTAACCTCATAGACACGACGAGAAATTGTGTTTTTGAAGAGAAAATGTTAAAAAAATTACAATGTTTATACATTTTAATTCAATATGAAAATGATTCAAATGACCTAAATTAGATAAATAAATATATATTTTCACTATATATTCATTAATTAAAATGGAAAAAATAATTTATTATCAAAAATAATTTAAAAAAAAGGTTATCCTCAATTAATATTCAATATTTTTCATTATTCATAATAAAAACCGATTCTTTGGGAAAAATAAAAAAAATATAACCTTACGATAATTTTGATATGAAAATTTTAAAAATGAATTTTATTTTATAAAATAAATTTTAAATAATTGGTAAAATTTATATACAAATTATGTGTGAAAATAGAAACTAAACATCCTTTTCTAAAAATGCATTTCCTAAAAAATATTTCATTTTCTTTCAAATGGTTCTAATTTAATTCAAATCAATATATTTCTATTGATTTAATTTATTAATGTGTATTGCATAAAAATTTATATAATTATGTTATTAATATTCATACCAACCAATTTAATAAGTATTTTATAATGTTAATTATTAGGAAATAATATTTTAATTGAGTATCGTTTTTAGTTTAAACTTATTGTTGCGTACATTCCAATCCATTGAAGAGATAGAACTTATTATATAATAAATAAATCTCAATTTATTAAGATGATATATTCCCTTGTATAATTGGTGTTTCATTCCATACATGATATCAAATATGATTGTCATATTTTAAAATGTCATGGTATTACATTCAACCGCCATTAAATGAATAATGTCATCATAAATTGATTATTATCTCTAAAATGAAGGGGTTTTCATTTGAAAATAAAATTATTTAATTTAAAAATAGTGAAAATGATTAATAAAAACCCTCTTAATACTATATAAAGGTATGTAATAAGGTAATATAGATTAATAGATTTTGGAATAACATAATAATTGGTTTCTATAAAGAAGAAAACTCATGCAATGTAAAGATAAGAAAATGGAAGAAAATAGAAAAAAAAATGAAGAGAGTGATATAGTTCAATGATCAAAAGAAATTAAAGAATAAATACAGTGTCATGGACTCCAAATCCTAAAATATGTGATGATATAAAAGGCCATCGGTTCAGTGTTAAAGAAGGTATTTCAAAATCATTTTGTTTCAATTTCCTTTTCTTAGAGATTGATAATTATTTTACTATCTATGAATATAAGGAAATATTATTTATTCATACATTCTTATTTCATAAGAAAATTCTCATCCCTTGGCTGTGAATTGATCAATTTCCAATTAATGTCTTACTTCATGAAATTTATATCCAAAAATGAATTTTTTATTCCTTAATCAATAAAATTCACTTTTAACATATTATAAAATCTATACTAGAATTATAAGACATTCCTCTGGTCTATATTTATTATTATCACAAAATATTTTGTATAGGTTAACCAATATGCATAAATATTCATATAGTAATGTAATATAATAATATATAAATCATCACCCAATGTAAGACTTAAACCATTGTATAAATGGTATGTTTTTTTACCCTTCTAAAAAAGTAACATAAAAAACATTAGAATGAAGATTTGTAAATATAAAAAATGAACTGATCATTAACACTCAAAACAATATAATTTATATCATAATCATTACATATAAACCATGTCAATAACTTAATAATGTATTCTATTGAATCATGGTATTGACCTCGGTTACCATAAAACCTTATTCAATATGTATATTCTTTATAATTCCTTAAATAAAACAAATATGATTGGATATATTCCTTCATCCCAAAAAATGTAGTTAACATAATCCATGATAGCATAAACCACTTTTTAAATAAATCATTAATGAGTTCCAAGGTAGTCGGTACTATCACTTTTACATTATCAATATCAATTATATCTTTATCCCAACAACATGAACATATAAAGGGTTATCTTTCCCTCAATCATGTATTTTCCATGGATTACAATACTCCACTAAATAATTTTTATTTTTCATAGGTATCATCCAACATATTATTTCATATCCTTAATTAAGAAGTAATTCAGTACAACCATTTTACATATCATAGTTCTTATAACCCGAAAATCAACAATAATAAAATTACATAATTCTTGAATACAAACAAAATAACATTAATCATTCATCGTCATCTACTGTAATAGAATATGTTTGACCGTGATCCATTAAATACATTTGATGTATATTCAAATGATTATTGGGGTATTTATTTTCATAGTTCCCCATATCTTAATATTTTAGTCATTAAACATTATTAACCATTTTCATTCTCTTTCAATCAATAGAAAGATTCCTTTGGCTTCAAACTTGTATATATGTCCCATTACATTTTCCACAATTATCACATGTGGGAAAATCCTTCTTTCTTATATTCCATTGATCTATCTTTTTCTATGTTATCCTATTATTCTCTTGCTTCCCATGATTGCAATAATATATAGATAATTATTGAAATATTGTTTTAGTGCATGATATTATATAATCATATGTTGATATTTTTTGGGAGATTAGTTCTATTCGGAAGACTGGATTATGAATACTAAAGAAACAATCATTCTTACTCTTTAGATTCTATATATTTATGTGATTCCAATTCCTTATACTTTTCTCCATCTCTAAATAATGTAAGACACTAGATTAGATCACATCATAATTAATCATAATGTATAATCCCAAAACATGTGAAATAATTAACATAAATTGAAAACATTATGCATATATAATAAAACATGATTTAACGAGTGTTAAACCAGAAAAAGAGATAGTCTAGCCACTTAAGAGTATTCTAGGCTAGATTCACTTTGGGCGTATATATTGTAAGTGCCCAGTCAGGGTAATTGTATCATTAATAGGGGATGGGAGAATCAGTGATAACTTTTCTTTTATTCTTCCTTGCAAAAGAAACAGTCTTCTCCTCCTAAAAAATATTTCAATCCTACTAAAAACTATTCAAACATGCATCCATAGGAACTTAACTATTTATAAGGTTCACTATTCAATAATAATAGCTACATTCTTGGTATGATTTGAAAATTATACAATACCACAAAATTAACTAGAAAATAATCTTTGTATTATAATGAATAGGACATGCCCTTTCACTCCTGTAGAACATTGAAGATAATCCAAAAGTGTTTGTGCACCCTCTTAGTACAAATAGTGTAAAAAAATGTTTGTGTAATAACTATCGTTACTTGTTCTTATTTTCAACTTCCACAAATGTATTATTTGGAATGAAATTTTTAAATTTCTTAGCCATAAGATGGTAAGAACTTAAAGTATATTGATATAGAAATCAATCAAGTTACCCAGTCTGATTAGTCCACTCCAATTTTTCAAATATGATTATTCAAATCTGATTTCCCAGTCCAATTGATATATATTTTCAGAATATGATCAAGAAAAATTGGAATTCATTCTTCCTCAGTTCAGAAATCCCAATATAGACATATTAGATCCAATTACCCATCTAGATCAAATGACTACCTGAATGCGATGACAAGATAAATAAAATGATTACTGTATATGATGGATAACTATATAATTTTGTGATCTTATCTCTTCTCTTTCACTTATATTTTTCAAAACATATTCCACAAAGGCTCAATATGAAAACTTTTTTCTCTCCCTAGAAAGTCAAATCTTCTCTCTCTTCTATGATTGGTACATTTGTGTCAGTACTTTTAAAAAATAAGATATACTTCTCTCCTTTTATAGGTGACCCATATATGGTTTTGACAAGAATCCCAAAAACATTCATGCTAAAAAAATCACCAAAATATCAATTTTCCTTGAATTTCGATTGAATCTTAACTTCATCAACTCTTCTCAAATTTTCTTGAAGATTTTATAAACTTCATCTCCTATTTAGAATTTCTTTTTCAATTCCCAGTCCAGATCTCATTTTTGAATCTAATTTTTCTCAATCTGATTTCTTTATTACAATAATCTGTACCAATTGAATGTATTAATGAAGAAATTATAACTTCTACATGACAACACATCCATCATTTTTCTTCATCTCTTCTCTTAACCCGCTTGTCAATCAAACCATGTAACTCCACCGCTTTAAAATGGTTGACTACATTATTGATTAATTTTCTTTTCATTCATCAGTCCCAAACAATTCTTTTTCTAAATATGATGGAATTATGAATTCGATCAGCATATTTTTTATCTTCCTAAATGCGATGACACTTGAGAAAATTCTTTATCTTTTACATTAACTTCATTCCCTAAATATTTGATTTTTTTGTTCTCACTGAAAACCATTACATTCAGTCTCTCACATTTTTCACAAATGTTCTCTTCCTTTATGAATTTGATGAGCTCAATACAATGAATTCATCAACATTATTATTATTCAATATTTTTCTTGTATCCTGACATCCTTACTGACTTTGAATACATTTGATTTTATCTTCAACATTGTATGATTTTACACGGAGATTATTGTAACTTCCCTTTCATTCATCAACACTCATCTTTCCTTCTCATCCTGAATTCAATTATCTAGAATACAATTTCCCTGAATACAATCAGGATGAATATGATCTCCAGCACCAATCTTTCTTTCTTCCATCAAGCTTGTATAATATGTTTCAGAATTTAATTATGATTTATGATAACTCCAATATTAGAAAAGCATCGTCACATTTTTTCACAGTCATGTAGACTCATATAATCCATCAATAGGAATCAGAGTGAATTTGATGACCATTTACTTCCAACACGATTCTTCCTCAATATGATCAATCTTCTCATTCCATATTTAATGTGAATCTGATGAGTCTATTATTCCTTTCAGCATTACTCGAATACAATGGAACATATCAAGCATCGTGAGTCTGATTCATACGAATATGATGTTCAGTATAAATTTCACCAAAATAAAAAGCAAAGTGATTTATACGATCTTCTAAAACATCATTGACAATAAAAGACAACACTTGAAGGTGATCACCTTCATCATTAGCTTGGTTCTAAAAATCTCCCTCTTTCTTCAATCAAGATTACCATCCATCAAATTTCTCAACATACTAAATGATTAACAACAAATAAAACCAAAACACAACTTGGGCCTAACAATATCCCCCTTTGTATTTGTTTTTAATACTCACTTCAACCAGATTTAAACTTTGATATTCCATCTACTGGATTCAGATTGAATTTTATGACCATTTACTTCTAGTAATATTCATCCTCAATATGGTCATTCTTCTTATTTTTTTTATTTAATGTGAATCTATTGAGACTATTCATCTAGCCAACTTCCCCTTAATATGATGGACCTTTTCAAGAATTACGAGTCTGATTCTTCTTAATATAATGGTTAGTATGAATGTTAACAAGATACAAAGTAAGGTGATTTTTCCATTCATCTAAAATATCTTTGACAAAAAAATAAAACACTTGAATATGATCACCTTGGTCAATAACTTGGTTTGAAAAATTTATCCCTTTCATCAATCGGGATTTCCATCCATCGTATTTTTCAAAAATACTGATCGATTGACAAAAAATACAACCAAAAAATAACTTGGCCCTAACAATATCCCCCTTTATATTTGATTTCAATACCCACTTCAACTTCTTGAGAGAAATAAGTGTAATTGTATTCTTTTCTCACTTTTTTTCTCTCTCCATTCCTTTCTTGCTCCCCCTATTTCTTTATGTCTCCCCATTTGTCTTATCCCCCCTTATTGAAAAAAAAAATTTAAAGGGACCATAAAGACAATTTTTTTCCCTAATGATATCAATTCAAGGTGTTGTGACTTTTCATCTCCAAATCTTAAAAATTTTCTTTAACATAGGTATCACATGAGTTTCTTAACAAATGAACATTAACTAAAAAACTCTGTATATGTGGGAGAACCCGATATAGAAAACAATAGTGTATATTCAAGGTGATCAAGGTTATCCCTAAAAAGAATTTCATGTAATACCATTTTTATGTTTCTTCCAACATTATCATGATTGGAGGAAATCCTTGAAAGAATCTATTTAAAAGTAACCATCACCCATCTCAAAAAATGAATCAGAAAGTTCTAGTGTATACAAACAACTTTTCAATAAATCGTATTTTTTATAACCTCATTACATTATTTTCCAAGAATAGAAGAGACTCGTCAATTGAAAATTCCTTATTTATAATCCTTTAATTCCCTGCATGTTATAAAAAATAAAAAGAAATTTTGGAAATAGGGGGAATATCAATTGTTTCCCAAAAAATAAAACTGAGAGCCCTCTCTCATTCTTGAATTCTTCATCTTTTTCATGGATTTTTTATTACAGATGCTTTATTCCATATGCTCAACCTTCTCAGGTTTTGTAATTTCTTTTTATCTATATAATCTTCTAATAAGGATATCGTCTTTTCTTCTTCTTCAAAAACATCTTCGTTATAATCAGTTTGTATCATTTTTTCCAATCATGTCTTTTCTTTTGGCGAGATAGTTGAACATCTTTGGATATAATTCCTATATTTCTCATAGCTGCAATATGTTGATAAATTTTTTGTAAAAACATATTATATCTTTAGAAATCACTCTCTTCCTCTATTCTTTTAATTATTTTTGTTCTTCCTCTAACATCATAGCCAAGTTAATGGGTTCTGTCTAGATAACTAAGCATTCTTTCTTTTCAGACTCAACAAATCTATTTTTATTAACTTCCAAGACATCCAACATCTAAAAATATTTTATAATCTTTTGTCGATATGGTAACAAAATAAGGCATCCTTTTGCAAGGTGTCTAGGTTTTCCACATATTTCAAAAATAGTTTCCAAAGGATTGATCCTATTTCCAATTCCTACTCCATTATTCTCAAGTTTCTTTAAAATAACCTTCTCTGAATTCTTTATTTGAGGAGATTGACTCTCCCTAAAATAATTAATTATATAACCTATGGAACAATAGTAATTTTTTTTCTGAACCAACACATGTTAACTGTATACCAAAATCCACCACAATTCTATTAGTATCTATAGATAGAGTATTTTTATCTATAAATTCCATACTGATAAGAGTTTTAAAGATGTTTCTCAAAAACCTTCTTCTTTATCTTATATGACCCACCAACCTTTCTATAATAAATCATAATATTTTTTTATTTTCATCCTTAATAGAGTTATAAGTATTTGAAACTTTTTTTAATCTAGCTAAATCATTTTCGGAATCAAGGTATTTTGAAACTTATAAATTCTTCACTTTTTAAATTTTCTCCACATATATAACGTTCCCAGCTTTCTTCTTCTCAGAAAAAATTCCATCATTCTTATCAACCTATGAAGGTTATTTTTTATCCTTTTAGGTTTATCAATATAAATGCAACCACCAACTCTAGAGATAGATTTTTTGGAACATATACATTTTTCT
Organism: Viscum album; assembly: GCA_963277665.1. Lineage (NCBI taxonomy): Eukaryota > Viridiplantae > Streptophyta > Magnoliopsida > Santalales > Viscaceae > Viscum > Viscum album. Next base: position 349,432,535 of record OY728141.1, read on the forward strand.
TCAACTTTAGATAGTTTTTGTTGGTCAAGTTCCAACTTCTCTTCATTTTCTTTCAGTTTTACCTCCACATGGTCATTAAGATTCTTTTCTTCATCATGATATTTCTTTAATTAGGAAATTTTTACTAGTATATTGTTCTTCTCTTCTGAAAATTATTCTTGAATTGTGGTAGAATGCTCATATTCTATCTTCTTGTTTTTCTTTTCAAGTCTTCTGATCTTTCTCAGACATTATTTCCACTATTTTTTTAAATTAAATTTTAAGTTAAGTTTCATATTCATAAAAAAAGTTTCTTCCAAATTATTCAATATTCATTTTTTCAATAAAATTATTTTCACCAACATTCTCAACATATTTTTCAGATTCGTCTTCACATTCTACTTCTTCAAATCAACAACTTTCACTGTGAGAATAACTTTTCTTATTAACTATCGTAATAAACATTTTCACTTAAACATAATTTATAACCTCCTTAACATCATCATACTTAAACAAAATTCATCACTTTTTGGATTTGGAGAACATATAATCTTCTCTCTTGGAATAGAATTTTTTTATCATCTTTTTCTATGATCTTCTTAGCCTTCTTCCTTCTTCTTCACTTTATTCTTCATCACTTTCTTATTCGTTACCTATTCGAGGACAATGGGAAATATAATTCCCAATGTCTCCACATCCAAAAAATTTTAAGGGACGTTTCCCACAATACCTTCCTATACCTCTTTTCACATTTTTATAAAACATGGATAAAATTTCATTAAGATTTTTACATACCCCATTTTCGGAATCTGAATCTCCATCTTCTTCTTCTTTAAGAATATTCTTTGACTTTTCATTATGGTAATCCTTAAAATAAATTCCTCTATTGACTTTTTTTCTCTCTCATATCATTATCCCTTATCATTTCTTAAATAATGAGGGTGCTATGAAAATCATCCATGGACAATGTTTCTAGATTTATATGTTCCAATGAAGAAACCATGGAATCAAACTTGTCAAGGAGAATTCTCAATATAATTTCTACAATAGTATAATCTTATACCTTTTCACCAAGACATCCAATATTTCTCACACTGTAATTTATCCTGGTAAAGAATTCATCAACAAATTCATGCTTATGCATCATGAGGTCTTCATACTTCAATCTCCATACTTGTAACATTTCTTTATTCATTTTTTGTGTTTCCTTCATAAATGTTTTTAGCTTATCCTAGATTCCTTTAGAAGTGATAACTAATTTTACTCTAAGAAACTCACTTTTGAAAGTCATGAGAGTATATAATTATTATATTTTCTATCATTCTCAAGTTTTCCATATCAGTGTTTTTGAGAGGATAATTCTCAATACGATGAGGGAAATTATTTATAACAGATAATGAGACATCATACCCAAGAAATATAAGATATGTCAGCTTTCTTCCTTTCTAGATATGATAATTCCTATCATTTAATATTAAAATCCCCTTAATATTTACACAACTTAGATTATACATCACAAATTCCTCTTCAAATACTTCACCAAGAATAAATGAAGGGAACCTTTCACTCTAATACTAGTTGTAATTTCCCAGTCAGGATAATTGTATCACTGAGAGGGGGAGGGGGAATCAGTGATAAATTTTCTTTTATCTTTTCTTGCAAATGAAACAACCATTTCCTCTTGTTAATTATTTCAATACCTATTGAAAATAATTCAAACACAAATATATAGAAACATAACTATTTATAAGGTTCACTATTCAATAAGAATAGCTACATCCTTGGTATAATTCATAAATGATCTAGTACCACAAAATTCATTACAATACAATCCTTGTAGTACAATTAGTATGATATACCCTTTCACTCATGTGGAACTATGAAGACAATCCAAAATTGTGTGTGCACCATCTAAGAAAAAATAGGTTAATTTTTTTTTTGTAACAACTCATGTTACATGTGCTTCTTTTCAACTTCAACAAATGTATTCTTTCAAATAAAATTCTCCTTTTTTCTTACCCAAAAGATGGTAAGAACTTTAAGGACATTGATATGGAAATAAATCCAAATTCCCAATCTGATAGACCACTCTAATTTTTCAAATATGATTCTTCAAATCTGATTACCTAGTTTAATGGATATAACATTGTTAGAATACGTTCAATAAAATTTATAATTCCTTCTTCCTTAGCCAGAAAACCACTACTATAAAATAAATCTACTACCACAAACCTATAGCCACAGTTTTATAGCTTATAGCCACGGTTTTAAAATCATGGCTATATGTTTGTTTTTAGTGGCCTATAGCCACAATTATATGGCCTATAGCCATGATTTTTAAAACTATGGCTATAAGACATTTTTTAAGACCTATAGCCACAGCTTTCCAAAACCATGGCTATAGGGTTCTCGCGCTTCCACAGGAAAAAAAATTACCGCCAAATTTTTAGCAGGAAGGCCTACTACCCCAGTTTTGTGGCTATTGCCACAGTTTTTATTAATATATATATATATATATCATAATATATACATATATATGTGAAGCATTCCACAGTATAGTGGTAAGCGTCGCAGGTTGGAAAACATGAGGTGCAGGGATTGAAACTTTATGGGCACATTTTTTATTTAGGCTTTTTCCACGATTTTCCAAGGCTATAGCCACGGTTAAAACCATGAAAATAGCTTCTTATAGACACATTTTAATCTCTGTCTATAGGTCAACCACAACAGTGGTTAATTTTGAGGCTTATTTCCATAGTTTTCAAAACCGTGGAAATAGGTCGGGACCTACTGCCATGGCGATAGTGGTCACGGTTGGCCAAAACCGTGGTCGTAGCCTATGACCATGGTTTAGGGGCCTAAGGCCACAATCTTGCACCGTGGAAATATGCCTTTTTTCTAGTTGTGAACCCCAATACAGAAATCCCAGATCCGATTATCCAGTTAGATATAATGACAAGACGAATATGATAAATATCTGAATATGATGATTACTTGATACGATGGATAGATGAGTAAAATTACGATGTTATCTCTTGTCTTTCAATTCTCTTCATAAAAAATTATTCAACAAAGTCTCAATATAAAAAAAACCTTTATCTTCCTAGATAGTCGGATCTTCTCTCTCTTCTATGAATAGTAAATCTATGTCAGTCCTCAAAAAATGTATGATGTACTTCTCCACTTTTATATGTGACCCATATATGGTTTTTGTGGAAATCCCAAAAACATTCCCGCTCAAATAAATCACCAAAATATCAATTTCCCGTGAATTTTGGGTGAATATTGACTTCATCAACTCTTCACAAATATTCTCGAAGCTTCTCCAAACTTCATCTCTTCTTTAGAATTTCTTTTTCAATTGACAGTCTGGATCCAATTTTGGAATCCAATTTTCCTCAATCTGATTCTTCATTACAATTCACTATATGAATTGAATGTATAAATAAATAAATTCAAGTTCCCCCTTGACAACACATCCATATATTTTCTTTAGTTCTTCTCTTGACCCACTTTTCAATTAAAAAAATTAATTCCACCCTTTTGAAATGGTTGACTACATTGTTGATCAGTTTTATTTTCATTCATTAGTCCCAAACAATTCTTTCCCTGAATATGATGGCATTCCGAATCCGATTAGCATGTTCCTTCTCTTTTGAATATGATTCCACTTGAGAACCTTCTTTCTCTTTTTCATTAAATTCATTCCCTGAAGAGTTGTTTCTTTTGGATTTTGGTCTGACTAAAAACTATTACTTTTGGTTTCTTACATTTTCGACAAATGTTCTTGGATGAATTTGAAGAGCTCAATTCAACGGCTTCATCAACTTTCATCTTCTTCAATCAACTACTTGTATCATAACTTCCTTAATGAATTTGAATACATTTGATTTCATCATCTGCATTGTCTATTTTTTCAAGGAAAGTATGTAACTTCCCTTTCTTTCATTAACACTCATCTTTCCCTCTCATCTTGAAACTGATTGACCAAAATACAATTTCCCTGAATATGATCACGATGAATATGATCTCTAGCATGATGGATCGGATCCCTCGGCCCAGCAATATTGTCCGCTCTGGCCCAGTTGCTATCCCAGGCCTCACGGCTTTAAAACGCGTTGCTGAGGGGAAGGTAGGCACGGGAATTTCAAGCACCCACCAATCTCCCTCCACAACCGATGTGGGATTGGTTACCGGGGCACAGGCGCCAACAATCCTGGCGGGGGCCCAACAATCCTGGGCCCAGGACACAACATCCCCCCCCAAGCCCACACCGGTCCCGAGACCAACCACCCTCTGATACCAATTGATGGATCGGATCCCTCGGCCCAGCAATATTGTCCGCTCTGGCCCAGTTGCTATCCCAGGCCTCACGGCTTTAAAACGCGTTGCTGAGGGGAAGGTAGGCACGGGAATTTCAAGCACCCACCAATCTCCCTCCACAACCGATGTGGGATTGGTTACCGGGGCACAGGCGCCAACAATCCTGGCGGGGGCCCAACAATCCTGGGCCCAGGACACAACATAGCATCCATCTTTCTTTCTTCCATCCATCCTATATCATAAGTTTCACAATTTACTCATGATTTATTAGAATTCAATGATCAGCAATGCATCATCACATTTTTATTAAAGTCATGCAGACTCTGATATCCCATCAACCAGAATCAGAGTGAATATGAAGATCATTTACTTCAAGTAAAATTCTTCCTCAATATGATCGATCTTCCTATTCTAGATTGAATGTGAATATGATGAGACTATTCTTCCAGGCAGTGTCACCTAAATACAATGGACCTTTTCAAGCATTATGAGTCTGATTCTTACGACTACGATTGTCAATTTGAATTTCACCAAAATAAAAAGTGATGGGGTTTTTTTCATTATTTTAAAAAAACATTGACAAAAAAATTACAACACTTGAATACGATCACCTTCATCAGCATCTTGGTAATAAAAATCTCCCCCTTTCTTCATTCTAGAATACCATCAATCATCTTTCTCAACATGCAGATTGATTTACAACAAATACAACAAAAAAAATACTAGGTCCTAACACATTTGGATCTCCTCCAAGTTATACTCATGTGCACCAAGAAACAATGTATTAGGAATAAAGGCCAAAACATACTGATCATAGTTTAAAAACACCTGATCTTCCATGGAACATCATCCCAAACACTAGGGTGAGTTTGACTCTTTACTAACAGAAATGTCACATTACTAGTCAGCTCTCAAAGCGTAAAACATCATAGATTAAATGAGTGCCACTAAACATAAATGGTTCATTTCATGCTTAACATGATGATGGGTATCACACATATCACTGTATACTACCACGAGGTTACACGAGAAAATGGAACATGTCTGATTTTATCAATATGATTATTAGCCATATTTATTCATGTATGTGATGGATCGCTCTGAGGATTATCCTCGCTGAAAAGGAAGGAGATGAAAGGTCACACGACCTACTAAATGGTTGGCCATTCCATATACATGGCCAACCTGCTAGAACCAAGCTTTTCATAATGCTCACATTCATAGCAATGCTCAAACAACATATAACCACCCATCGAAAAATGGGTGTCATTTTGGAAACTAAGAGTCCCACTTATACAATGACACCTGAATGGAACAAGCGTTCCAAGGATAGAGGGAACTACATACAACAGTCTAGCCCCTTAATGAAAAGGAAATAATTGACCCAAAACAAGGTCATGTCTATAAAAGAGCACAAGGCTTAGGGGCCTATCATTTAAATTCATACTTAAGAATAAGGAAGCCTATATAAAATGCTCACATTTCTAATTCAATGGAGCTACAAAAGAAACACATAGAAAAGAATTAATCTACCTTTACACGATGGTCGGGAAAAATACCACTTATGGTTTTCATTCAATTCATTAAAACAAAAATAATTTATATCTTTAAAATTTAAATGTTAATTTTTAAATAAAAACCAACAGTAATAATAATTCAAAATAGGAAATTCATTTTAAACTACCTTTTAAGCATTATTTTTCAATGACATCGTATTATAATTAGTCTATTTTATCACATAATCCCATTTTAAACACCATCCATTTATCTGTAAGGCATCACTCAAATTAAAATATAAAATAGAGAAAGATAGCTACTATGGTCCTCTTGATCCATTCAAGGTTCATAAAAAAAACATTTTAACCTTTAGATTTAAAACACCCTTAGAGGCCCAATACATAATAAACATTCCTTAAGTGACCTACTTTGGACCATATGTGCATTTAAGAAAGTAGCCACACGAGGTGTGGGTAAAGGATAGAGGATGATGAGGGTTTTCGAGCGAGCCTCCAGAGCTCGAATCAACGATGAATAGATCTTTCCCTTGTCTTGATCTTATTGATCTATAGAATCCTTCAATCCAGATTAGGAAAGATCGGTCAAGCCGCTTAAGAATGACCTTGCATATGAGACAGACGCATCTGCTTTTCTTTGTAAGGCGATTTATTTCTCGGAAGCCCCTGCTGGTTCTGCGAACATCTCGTATAATCAGAATAAACCCCCTATCATCAAGCGATCAGGATCAGGCATCACAACAGTAGTTGCTGATCCTGATTTGATCAAGAAAAGGGTTCAGATCTGTAGATTCTTGATGCTTGGTCGCGTCTCTTATGAAAAAGGTGTTAAACCCCAGTCTTATACAGATCTAAAAGCTCGAATATCAACTGTTGGAATCTAAACAAATGGATATTGATTCTGATAGGGAAGGGTTATTGTCATGTGATTTTGGAGAAGCAGGAGGACGTCAACATTTCCTGGCGCTCGGGAACTCTCAATCTGAAACCAGGATTCTTCTGGCTCTCAGAGTGGGATGCGAATTTCAACCCATTCACTCAAAAGAAATCCCTTGCACAGGTTTGGGCAAGGATTCATGGACTTCCATGGACTTATTGGCACCCCAAAATTGTGAATGACTTAGCCTCTAGAATGGTCACTCCTCTAAAGATTGATCAGCGCACACTCAACTGAGATCTTGGTCTGTATGAAAGAGTTCTTATTGAGATCAACATGGAGTCACAGCCCCCTGACCGGATTTCTTTGGATGTGAATGATCATCTTATCGAGGTCAGTTTTGAATTTGAAAACATCCCTCAATACTGTGAACTTTGCAGAATGCTGTGGCGCATTATTAATAACTGTCGCGTGACCAAGAAGATTGTCAACCCAGTTAGTGCTCGTTTGGCAACGCTCCTTCGGAAGGAAAAGAAAAGATAACGGACGACTGAAATCTGTTTCTCCGGTTTGGCTAGATCAGAATGACCGAAAGAAATACAGAGTGCCGAAACGAGGAGAAATGGATTTCTCTCGTATCACTGTTTTCTTCACATTTTGAATCGTCCCAAAATCGGGACGATTCCGACGGAAACCTTCCGCCCTTTCGTAAATTTTATAAATTCCCCATATTATCCCTAGTTATTTATACAAACAACCTATTTATAACATAATTTATAAATAATAAATAATGATTTTTCTAAACTCAACATAATTTATAAGTTATACTAACTATCAAATATAAATTTTTTTACAATGTGTATATAAATAATTTTGATTATAACTGATTATGTGTATATAAATAATCATAAACAATTTATAAATAATTTTGATTATAGATAATTTTGATTATGAACAATTATGATTATCTTGAATTAATATTTTATATAAATAATTTATCAATAATTTTGAATTAATAAATATTTTGAATTAATAAATCTGAATTAATAATTGTTTTGAATTAGTAATTATTTTTAAATAATAATTATTTTGAATTAATAATTTTGATTACCTTGAATTAATAATTTTGAATAAATAAATTATATAAATAATTTTGATTATCTTTAATTAATTTTTTAAAATTTTAAAATTTGTATTAACATGTGTTCGTAGTTTAATGCATACCTAATTTTGGTGATATGAAAGATAATGATTGATTAAAATCAAAATTATTATTTTTTGATTTGTTATAAAAAGGTAATAGAAATACATTTTTTTAAAAGGTTATTTGTGTCATTTAACATAAATTGTTGATGTTGGGCAGACATGGTGACAGGTGTGGTGTCCGTGGAAATCTAATATATGGTTGTTTTTTATCTTGAGCAAGTATGTCCCTTCATCCCGTGTGTATGTGTTATTTTTTAACAAAGGATATTTATGTCATTTGCATCAAAACAGTTTCTTTTCTTTTCCTTTAAAAATTGTCACCAAACATGATGAAGAGAAATCCAAATCATTTCTTTTCTTTTACTAAGTTATTGATCCAAACACAGTGAGAGAAATCACAATAATTTCATTTCTTTTCTTTTCTTTTATACACTATCAAATCATTTCTTTTCTTTTACTAAAATCTCACCAAACATAGGGTTAATGTCAATACTGATTGGAAGGAGGTTTCGCAGGGTAAAAATCCAACTACATTTGATTATGTAAAGAAGGTTGCACCTGTACAATTCAAACAGAAAGGAAAATTCTGCGAGCACGAGCATTCCATGGCTAGACTTGTTGGAGGAAGAAGAGCAACGTCAAACCTGCATAGCTAAAAATGACGAGAATCAATATAATAAAATTGAAACGGTCAAGAAGAGTCTAGATGTTGATGAATGTTTTTTCTTGGAAATATCAGCAGATGTCCTTTCAACTACTATAGATTTACAAATTGAGGAATTATTTTTTGATTAGATTAATTATGATTTATTACAAGTATAAGTTTTAGACAGGTCCTTCTTAATTGACAACCTGGAGTCTCCATCATCAATGCAGGAGTCTGGCCCTCTCCAGGACAAGCAAGAAGCCAAATTCTTGGTGAAATACAGCCATACCATACGCTCTTTAAGAGATGATGGTATGGCTTCAGAACAAGTTAGTACGATTGATACAGTTGCGGATGTACGGACTGTAATTCTGAACCCTTCTATGGACCCTCCCTCAAATGGCCCATTCACAGCTCTTGCAAACAATGCAGAATTTTCCACTGGCTGTCACTCCAGTGGGTCGTACACAGCCTCTGGAAACTGGAAATGTATTAGCAGATCCTACAATACTGTCTGCAGATGCTACACCTTTCAAGGAATTGAAAATTCATGATTCAATTCCATCCAACAAACAATCTGAGGACCCCACAGATGGGACATTGCCTGATCAAAAGTCTGAATCCAAAAAATCAAAAAGGTTACATCAATTAGAGAAAAAAGAGAAGGGGGGTTCAATCCCCAAATCATAATTAAAATGAATATATTATTTTTGAACTGTTAGGGTATAGCCAAGCCTTGCATGGAGGGTTCCCTTAGGCTCCTTACCTCCAAATCCTTTTTTTTGTTGTTGATATTTTCTAAAAGCCACTTTAAGGGTAAGTGGTAACCATACATCACAAGATTCAAAAAACTGCTCCACAACTGCACAAATACTCCAAATTCAAGAGATCCCGCTTCTTCAGAACCGCGCCACCAACTCCCTTAGGCTCCTTATAGGTATGTATAAACCTGATATCATTGGTATTTCTGAACCAAAAAAACTTCTCTGGCCATGGTCTTCACTTTTCCTTGAGCGGATTTTTAGCCTTGGCCACTACTCCATCTGACTCTAATCTGGATAGAATTTGGGTACTAGTAAGCAAGAGCATTGAAAACCCTACCTTGGTCCAAGCGGATGAATAGATTATCACCTGCAGATTCTCTAAAGATGGCCAAAACATATTCTGCTCAGTTTTCCATGCCTCTAATAATTACATTGACAGGAGGGTGCTATGGAGGCACATAAAATCTTTGTCTGAAAGCATTAGGGAATCTTGGGTGGTTATTGGAGACTACAACTTGATTTGTTATGCTGATGAGAAAATTGGACCTGTGTTCAGCAACACTGCCATCATATACTTCAGAGCTTGTGTTGAGGAAACCAACATAACGTAAATCAACATCATTGGTGACAAATTAACCTGGTATCGAAGGAATCTAAATGGTATGAGAACAAGTAGAACTGATAGGGCCTTTGTGAATGATTTTACTCTTGGAAATTGGAAAATGATTTTTTGTATCACCCTGGATAAACATAATTCTGACCACCACCCCATCCTGCTGAGTCTTATTGATAGCATGGAGAGACCGCCTTTACCTTTACGATTTAATAATGCTTGGACTACCCTTATGGAATGCACAAAAATTGTCCAAGACACTTGGGGCTTATAGGAACCGAATCTCAATCCCATGATATGCATATCTAAATTCAAAATGCTCAAAGCCAAACTGAAGGATTGGAGATAAAAAGGATCAGTTTTCTAGATATGGAAATTGATGCTCATGAGTACTCTCTGCAAGATCTTCAAGAATCCGTCATAAAGAATAACTTATCTGGTAATATGGATCAAGAAGCTGAGATGTTATCCAAGCTTCAAATCCTCATAAAGCTAAGGGACGATATAAGAAGAGACACCTTCAAAATTAGATGGCTTACAGAGGGGGACAAAAACGTTAAATTCTTCAATACCCTCCAAAGGGTTAGGAGGGAAAATAGGCCTCTCTCACTTATCAAAGTTGCTGTCCGTATCTTGGATGAAAGGCAGACCCCTGTCAAACACATCATTTCCTTCTATAGCACTCTCTTCAATGGCCCTCCAAAGGTCTTGCACCTCATGGATAACATCATTCCCAATATGATCACGGAAAGTGACAATTCATTCCTTATCGCTATCCCATCGGATTTTGAAATCATGGAATCTCTTTTTGGCCTGAAAAAGGAATGGTTGCCTGGACCTGATGGATTCACAAATTACCTCTTTCAGTTCTTTTGGGATGTGATCAAAAAGGATGTGTGTAATCTGGTAAAGTACTTCTTTAGAGGTGGTTCCTTCAATCAAGGTTTCAAAGCTCAGTTCATTGCTTTAATCCAAAAAGTGGACAATGATAGTGAAATCACCCAATTCAGGCCAGTTGCCCTTGTCAACACTATTCATAAAGTGATCTAAAAAATTCTTGCCAATATACTTGTTAGTATCTGGGATAGAATCATCTCCTGGAATCATTTTAGATTTATCAAAGGAAGACACATCCAAGATTGCTTGCTCACCTCCTCGGAATGTGTTAATCTTCTTAGAAAGTCCACCATAGGATGCAACATTTCTCTCAAACTTGAATTAAAGAAGGATTTTGATACAATTTTCTGTGGCTTTATTGGTGATGTTCTCTTCAGCTTTGGCTTTGAAAAAAATTTTATTTAGTGGATTAAAGACCTTCTTGGCACGGCTCATATTTCCCTTCTCATAAATGGGTCCCCGGAAGGCTACCTCAAATGCTCCAGAGGAGTGAGGCAAGGAAATCCTCTCTCTGCCATTATTTTTTCCATCACAGACGATTATCTTAGCAGGTTTCTCCTTCACATGGTGGACAAGGGTGATATTTCACCCATCAGGGCAGCCATAGGTACCTCTGCTCCTTCGCATTTGTTTTTTGGTGACGATATTGTTATATTCACTTAGGGACTCAAGAATAATATCAACAGCCTAAAGAGTTCTATCCTACACTATGAAAGTGTGTCAGGTTAGGAAATCAGCTGGAAAAAAACTTTCATCTACTTTGGAAAGCGTATTCCAACCCCAAGGAAAGACTTCATCCTCAATGGTTTGGGCGAGAGGATTAATTCTCATGCGCTCTCATTGGCTTGCTAATAGGAATTTTGCCTTGAGTTTCTGGCTTGAAAATTGGATAGTATCTCCTTTGAGCGAGAGGATTAATTCCAATATACAATAGATTGACCAGTCGATTTCAATTAAAGATCAGCTGGAAAATCTGGACAATCTTCCTGATGACACTGCTGGAGATATCTCCAATTACCATTTCCTCAATCAGGCATATATGCTCATCTGGGAGCCATCCCCCAATGGTATTCTGGACTCTTAGAATTTTTACATGTACCTGCTTTCTGGAAATCCGAACTGGATTGGCACCTTCAATTAAAAATGGCTTCCTCCATCCAGATACACGCTCCTTTGGAGACTCTCTCTCAACGAAGTCCCAGTCGATGCCAACCTTCGGAGTGTTGGTATTTCTCTTTGCTCCCAGTGCACTCTTTTTCATCAGCATAGGGAGGACGTTGATCACCTATTTATGTGCTTCAAGACTGCATCTTCTCTCTGGCAAGCTATTTTTGAGATTTTGGAGGTACGACCACTCCTTCTTCATCACTTCAGGAGCTGCTGCTTTATATTCTTGGCCTTCATTTTTATGATCAAATCACCCTTCTCTTTCAGGATGCTTGTCGGAGTTGCTGCATATCTTATGGAGAGGCTGCAAAAAAGATCTAAATGAGCCAAGAAGTTCAACGTGAAATCTGCTGTAGTTGAAATTAGAGATGTTGCTCGACATATCAATGTAGGTCACGCTGCACACTGCAGCAACTCAGTTTAGGATCTCTTCATTCTTAGAAGGCTGGGAATTTAAGTAAATTTCCCTAAGCCCTATGGCACTCATGAAATATTCTGGTCTCCCACCTTCCATGGATGGATTAAATGCAATACCGACGGTGCTTCCAGAGGAAACCTGGGACCTTCCCGGTTATGAAGTTATTTTTAGATATCATAATGGAGATGTGGTTGCCTCTCTCTGTGGTCCTTATGGCCATGCTAGTGCCCTCGAGGCTGAAATAGCTGCCTTTCTCAGAGATGTCTCCTATGCAAGGTAGATAAACTACAACAACATATGGTTTGAGTGTGATTCCACCACCATTGTCCAAGCTGTCTGGATAGGTGTGAGGCATCTTTCAGGGAAGCTGATAGTAGAATGGGCAAAGTGTGTTGATGTGCTCTCTTCCATGAATCATATCATCATGCATATATATCGGGAATCCAACCTCCTCAATGATGGTTTTGCAAACAAAGGAGTGACTAATGAGATGTGCCACTACTCTCCCACTCTCCCCAGTAATATGCTCCCCCACTTTCAGCGGGACAAATGTAAAATACCCTACTTCAGACTCTTCTAAATTTTCTTTATCTTAATCGTATTGCCTCTGTGATCACTTTTCTCCAAAAAAAGTATCCACATGGGTCTTTAAGTTCATAAATGGTGACACAATCCTTACTAAGGGACATGAATCATTTTTGGTCAAAATTTTACAACATTTATATTTATAGTAACTTCTTATAAAAGGAATAAGGGTCATAATAGATGGTTCAGTTTTATGTGTTACCACCCATAAAATTATAAGGCTCTCATACACCTTACATGTTACAGGGGACTCCCATCCAACCATAACCATTTTATCCAGCATTAAAAGAAAATTCAATCTTAATATTTATGCAAAAGACTTTATATATATGGTGAATCTATAATGATTTGATTATATGGGTCGTCAAATTCCAATTCATTGGGCGCCCATACTACATAATAATTGAAATTTGACACCCATTTAATCACAACTAGGATGTTTCATCCCATGCTTAACAAGCTTAGTAGCATGAAAATTGTAAACGTGGGCCATAATTTAATCACCTACACATGGTAAGAGTGGTAATAAATTCAAGGAAACACTCAAACATGACATGTAATTAAAGAATGATAATTTAAATTACAGAATCATGATACTCAAGTACCTAAAAAGGAATAAATTTAAACATGTCACCTCGAAACCTAGTATGGAATACAACAAGTTCAAAAACACACACAAGACACATCAATAGTTCCAAATTGCCAAACAATGCAACCTACATGGCATGACATATTTATGACATGTGATTTTCTATGTGCTTATAATGATTCATGTAATTGAGACTCCCCTTCCATACTTGTCCAACAGAAAATGATATAAATACCATAATTCAATAAGCAGTGAAAAATAATCAAATCACTCAAGGTGAAATAATAATAAACTATAATAACAAATTGCACGAACAACAATCCCATCCCTTTCCACTTTTTTCCCCATATGTGGGTTGATAACTCCTAGTTGTTACCATTTACCATGTTTCAACACATTCCTATTCTCCTATATAGCCACCCAAAATAGTAAGACAAGCAAAATAAGGGCTCTGATACCACATTGCAACGTCTCGTCCTGACCGACTATGGAAACAATAGTCACACCAGTAGCCACATTTCCTCAAGCGTGTCACCCCATACTCTAGAGGTTACTGACTAGAAGCGAGGTTCTCATGGTGGAATGACGGGGAGACTATACCCTCGAGATTATAGTTTTGCAACGGTAAAATAATGAAAGTAACATACAAAAGTAGTAATAACATATGGAAAGACAAACAATAGCATAAAAATGGAACGACATAATAAATATTGTAGTACCCCCGGTTTGAGGTATGTGGCCTTTGTTTATGCATTTTATGTGTTTAAAGTGCATGAGATGAGTTGGGAAGAGGTTGGGAGTGTTTGGAATGGTTTTGGATGTGTTTGAAGGCTTTTAAAGAGGTGCACGGTTTGAGCACGGTTAGTGGAAACCGTGCGGATTCTCCAGGAAACTGTGCAAAGGAGACATTAGGTTTCGCACGGCCTGTGCACGGTTTGCCAAACCGTGCGAGGAAACCGTGCGGACCCTAGCTCTCGAGGCAGTAGCGTGCGCACGGTTAGCGCACGGTTTGCCAAACTGTGCGGGCTAACCGTGCGACTACTTAAAAATGGGGTTATAAGTTCCGGGCTCCCTCGGGCTTAACCTATTTCACTCCAAACTTCCTCCCACTCGTGGCTCACTCAGGTTTTTCGGTTCTCAAGGGTTGGAGGGGCTCTCCCACTCGATTTGGAAGCGTTTTGAAGAGGTTTCTTGGCGGTTTGAAGGTGGTTTCTCCTGGGTAAGTCTCTCCTCTTGGTTTCCTTGTGTTTTCCTCTAGATCTACATTCCTATCATTCTTAGTTTTCTAGATCTACACTTGATGTGTGTAGATCTAGGGTTGTGGTTGCCTTGGATGATGATTTTGAGGCTTATGGATGTTAGGAAAGAGATCTAGAGAGGTTTCGGTGGTGTGTTTGCCGGTGTTGAGGTGCGGTTGCTTGTGGGTCGATTCCTCGAGAACCCTAAAGGTAGGTGGCTTCTCTCTTGACTCCACTTGGTTAGAACTAGTGGTTCACTGTTACAATTAATTGTTGTGCTGAAAATTAATTGTGATTTGTTATGCGCAATTGGTTGGAAATCCATTTGGGGATTTTTTGGAAAAAGGGTGTTTTATGGTGAAATGCTATTCTTGTGGATTTTAAAATGGAGATTTTAAAATGGGATGCTATGGTTGATTTGTGAAAATGATTGTTGGAAATGGTTTTCAATAAAAGAGTTTTTATTGAAATGTTTTTTGGCATGGAAAATGGTTTTCAATAAATGAGTGATTTATTGAAGTGGATTGATATGCAATGGAATTGGTTGATTGCATGTGGTTGTGACCTTGGTGGGTTATATGCTTGGCATTGGCTTGTTTTGCAAGTTGTGTGGAAGTGGCAAGAAGTACCATTGTTGGGCAAAAATCCCTCAAGGTATCATTGAAGCATTTTTGAGGTGATTGTGTTTGTTGACAAAGTGGACAACTGTGTTGTGATTGTTGAGAAAGCAAACCATGTCATACAAACTTGTTGACAAAGGGGATTTCATGGTGGAATGCCGAGTTCAAGAGCTATGGTCAACGATCCATGTTTGATTCAAGAACGTCGACAAAGGAATGGATGATCTGGAGGCGGTACAAAAAGAACAGATACAAGGTGGCACCGTTTTCCAGTGTTTGCCAAATTTTTGGGCCTGAAAATCGAAAAATGAAGAAAAGTGGTTTTTGGAAAAGGAACTTGCGCGCCGTGTACTTGATGGCTTGGAAACTTGCGCGCCATATGTTTTTCAAGATCAGATCATCAATTTATGACAAAGGGTAAGTGTCGTGCAAGCATTGGGTTGGTCGCGCAAGTGACTTGCGCGCCGTGAAAGAGACTTGCGCGCCGATACCTTGGAAGCTTGAGAACATGCGCGCCTATGGTTTTTCAAGATCAAAAAATCAAAATATGGAAAAGGAAAGATGTTCGCGCAAGTTTGTAATTGGGTCGCGCAAGTGACTTGCAGGGGAAGAGACCTGCGCATCGAGACTTGCGCGCCAATGGTGGACTTGCGCGCCGTCGCGCAGGGTGTTCCAAATGCCTATAAATACTGGACCACCCCCCTCATTTCTGAACGGAGTTCACCACTTTGAGAAATCAGAGCTCCCGTCGCACAGGTGTGGTGGTCGTGCAAGTGGTGGTGTGTCGCGCAAGTGGGACTTGCACGCCAGATTTGAAGAAGGGTGATTGTTGGTAGTTGTGCACCAATATTGGATTGGGCGTAAAAGGAAGTGTGTCGCACAAGTTTGGAGTTGAAGAAGCTTGTGTCGTGCAAGTGTGTGAGGTGGACTTGTGCGCTAGTTGTGACTTGCGCGCCGATACTTGCGCGTTGAGATAGACTTGCGCGCCAAGTAAGGTTTATTTCTGGCAGTGATTTTCGGGCTGCGTAGAAGCTGGAAGTTTGCCCGATACCTTCGGTGCAAAGAGAGATTCATCTATGGGTGATAGTTGGGCTTCAACAGAGCTTATACATAAAGAGAAAGATCCATTCCTTCGTGCAAATGAAGAGACCTACAGGTCTATAAACTGTGAGTGGATCCTTTCCAGAGCAGTGAGCGAAGGAAGAGGAAGAAGGTGATCCTCTCCACCAGCAGTGAGCCAGAGAGAGAAACAGGGAGTGACCCTTGGGAAAGCAGTGAGCTGACCCTAAACATTGTAAAGGCAGTGATCTTGGGACAAAGTGACTGTGCCCAAACCTTGTAATCCACAGCTAGTGAAGTTTAGTGAAATTTGGTACGACCGACAACCTGTCGGTGTATGCTCCTTGGACGTAGCCGTTAGCGGTGAACCAAGAAAAATTGTTGTGTCCTGTGCTTGCTTTACTTTTTGTTTATATCGTGCAACAGGAGGGAGAGATAAGAGTGTTTTGCTTAACAGTGAAACAAGATCAGAACAAGCTTTAATTTTAAATTACTCATACCCTGATTAACCCCCCCCCCCTCTCAGGGTATTCAGCCTTATGGACCTAACAATTGGTATCAGAGGGAAATGTTGATATTTGTTCTTCTCTCAATGGAGGTCACTAATCATAAAGGGATTCCGATCTTCGACGGATGTAATTTTCAGATATGGAAGAATCGAATGCAACACTATTTCCGATCTTTGTGAATGGATGTGTTTTCAGTAGCCATGCATGATATCACAACTGATATTAATAGTGGTGCATTATCAGAAGCTGAGCATAGAGAGTTGGATGCTGATGCAAAAGCAATCAATGCCTTAGGGGGAGCCCTTTCCAATCTCATCTACACAAAGGTGATGTCATGAAAAACGTCACATGTCATGTGGGAAAAACTATTGAATATGTATGAATGAGATACAAAGGTCTGAGAGGCAAAGCTGCAAGTGCTGTGGAATAAGTATGAAGATCTGAAGATGAACCCGAATGAGTTTGTTGATGCATTTTTGACAGGGTAAATATTGGTGTGGAAGATATGCGAGGACTTGGTGAAGTCATTGAAGACATAAAGATCATAAAACGCATCTTGAGGAAGCTTCCACCTCGGTTCAATCCAAAAGTTTCAGTACTAGAAGATAAATATCCCAAAGAGCTGACATTGGACAATTTGCACAGTACCTTGGTTGCATATGAGATGAGGAATGATGATAACGAGGATGTGGAAAAGGGGAAATCCAAAGAGATGACATTTAAGGCCATGAAGAAGCTCACCATTGAAGATTATCAGGAAGAAGAAGAGACAGATGAGGTGATGTTATTCCTTTCTTCAAATTTGCAAAGAGGAAAAGGAAAGTTTAAAGGGAAACTTCCACTAGCATGCTTTCGATGTGGAAAGGTTGGTCATCTTGCGACAAGGTGCCCCAAAAAGTTTCAAGATAATGATGATGATGATGACGAATTCAAAATTCCCAAGAAGAAGTCTTCAGCATTTGTGAAAGGGAAGAAACAATTCAAGAGAAATTTCTTCAAGAAGAAGAATCTTCTTTCACAAGAAATAGATAGTTCAGATGAGTCTGAGGATGAAGAGGTTGAGGAGTTTGAAAATTGTAAAGATCATGGACAAAATGCAATGTTGGATGTTGTCAGTAGTGCTTAAGAAAAGGAAGAAACCGATGCTGTTGAAGAAGAAGAAGAAATTGAAGGTAGAGTTGACATGGAAGCTGAATTGGAAGCATCTCTTGAAGAGATAGATATTTGGAGAGCAAAAAAAAGAAAGAAAGCCGACAAGGTGGTACATGATGCCAAACTCTACATGAAACAGCAGGAAGACGAGAAGTCTGAGCTTGTAAAAGAAATAGAAAACCTTAAGTCTTCAAGGCCAGAGAGCACAGAAAAGGTTGATGAGCATAAGCTCAAGATTGAAGAACAGAAAAGGGAGATCAATGGCTTGAATGGAAAATTGAAATATCGCGTCAAGCGTATCGAAGATCTTGAAGAAGAAGTTGTCGGTCTGGGGAGAAAAGTCAAAGACCAAGAAAAACCTTTGATTCCTAACACATTCCTGGGAAGGTAGGTTGTTACGAAGATTGAAAAGATGAAACAGGAGCCTAGTAGTTCAGCAGGGAAGAAGAAGCAATTGAGCTCAAAAGTTAAGGCTGTTTCAGGGCTTAATCAGAAACAAAAATCTGTGACAATTGAGGTCAGACCGCAAGCACCCGTCCAGAAATTGAAGGTTGATTTGGGCACAAAGCAAAATCAGAATATTCAGAGATCCCAAAGGGAAAATCGTTGTGCTGAAGTAACACGAAGGAATGCACCTTATATCAGGTGTAATTGTTGTGGGAAGATGAGACATTCACAGTATGTGTGTTCCATAGCCAAGAGATATAGAATGGAACAAGAACAGAGGTGACAACCAAACAAAGAACAATTTTCCAGAACATATTTCGAAGGACACTATTTTTGGTGCGGAGGATTTGGGCACATGACTAGGTACCGCACTTCGACCATTTAGAGAAATGTGCCAAAAAAAAATCAAAATGTACGCAGACAACAGATCAATAAACCAACAGGTGAGTTAAAAATGCAGAATAGATTTGCGGCTCTGCAAGATGAAGCTGGTCCATCATACTATGAGAAAGAACAGAAGGCTCAATCCATGCCGAGTGTGAAGGAAAAATTATGGACCAAGAAGAAGAAAAATGAGAAGGTCGTGGTGGCAGATATTGACCTTAAAACATCAGATCGATCTGGTGTGTGGATCCTTGACAGTGGTTGCACATCCCACATGACGGGTAATAAGGATCTTGTTACAGGCATAAAATATGACAAAGAAGGCGTTTTCAAATTTGGAAACGATGAAGGCCTGAAGATTGTTGGCTCAGGGAAAACCAAGTTTGGGGGCAAAGAAATGAGACGTGCTGATGTCTTGGTAGTATAGGGTATTAGTCATAACTTGCTCAGTGTCAGTCAACTATGTGACTCTGGGCACTCTATCCAATTTACCAAGAAGATGTGTGTTGTGAAAGGAAAATATGAAGCAGTTGCTCTGCAGGGAAAAAGGACAAAGGGAAATCTTTACCTTATAGGTGGGGAAGAAGATACATGCCTTTTATCCAGAGAGGAAGAAAACTAGCTGTGACATAAGCGACTTGGTCATCTATGCCAACCATCTATAGAAGATCTGGTAAAGTGTGATGCTGCTAGAGACCTTCACAAACTATCACGTGATCACACTCATACGTGTGATGCATGCCAACAAGGGAAGATCACCAGAAAGACATACAGACCAAAGGAACAGAAATCAACTAGAGTGCTCGAATTGGTGCATACTGATGTATGTTGACCTATCTCACCACGAGCTATAAATGAGAAAAGGTACTATGTTCTTTTCATTGATGATTATAGCAGAATGACCTGGGTATTTGTCATTACCCATAAGACAGAGGTGTTCAGTTGCATAAAGCAGTACGAGAGGGAATCAGAAAGGATGCTTGGGCAGAAAATTTTGAAATTTCGTACAGATAACGGTACATAATTCAAAAACAGTCAAGTGGAAGAATATCTCGAGAAACACGAGATAATGCATCAAGTTTCATCAGTGAGAACTCCCCAACAGAATGGAGTTGTTGAAAGGAGAAATCGGATCATCAACAACATGGCCAGAACAATGCTTATTGAAAAGGACATACCAGAGAAATTTTGGAAGGAAGCAGTTTTGACATCGGTCTATATTTCGAACAGGTCTCTGTTGTGTCCGAAGCAAGGGAAGACTCCGTACTAAATGTGGTACAGAAAGAAGCCAATGTTGAAATACTTTCGAATCTTTGGAAGTAAGTGTTTCATTCTCAACAAAGAAAATCACAGGAAGTTTGAGTCACGAGGAGATGAGGGGATATTCCTTGGCTACTCAGGGAAAAACAAAGAATATAAATTTTTCAAAAAAAGGCTGGGAAAAATTGTTGAGAGCAATGATGTCACTATAGTTGAAAATGAACAGAATGCTCAATGACCTAGTGAACAATTTTTGGATGAAAGTGATGATGAGGTAAGCAACACAGGGGGAGTAGAAGTGGCAGAGGCTGACTCAGAAGAAGATACTGATGATGAACAAGAAAGTGTCAAGTCTGTGTCTGCAAGGAAGCCAAAGAGTCGAGCTGAAATTGATAGGCAAGATATCATTGGTGATCAGACAGCTCCAGTTCAGACTCGAAGAATGAAATCATTACAACAAACATCATTTTTATCTCAGGTGGAGCCGAAATGTTTTTCTGATGCAGCTGAAGATGAAAACTGGGTCCAGGCTATGAATGAAGAGCTTGATCAGATTGAGAAGAACCAGACATGAGAAATTGTTTCGAGGCCAGCAGACAAGAATGTCATCAGGACTAAATGGGTCTATCGCAACAAGATGAATGAAGATGACACAGTAATTCGAAACAAATCATGACTAATGTGCAAGGGATACTCCCATATAGAGGGAATAGATGTTGATGAGACATTTGCACCAGTTGCAAGGCTGAAGACAATCAGATTATTTTTGGTTATAGCAGTGCAAAGAAAGTTCAAAGTGTTCCAGATGGATGTAAAATCCGCATTCTTGAATGGTGTTCTGGAAGAGGAGGTGTATATTGAGCAGCCAGATGGTTTTCTCATTCATGAGGATGAGAACAAAGTTTGCAGGCTGAAGAAGGCGTTGTATGGGATGAAACAAGCACCAAGGGCATGGTACTCATGGCTTGATCAGTACTTGAAGAAGCTTGGTTTCCAGCGCGAAGGATTTGATTACAATCTCTATTTCAGCAATGACAGTAATCAAAGGATGATGGTGCTGCTGTATGTCAATGACATAATTTTTGGCGGATCAGATGAAGCTCAGTGCAGACAGTTTTCTGAATTCATGAAAAATGAGTTTGAAATGTCAATGATTGGAGAGCTAACATTTTTGCTTGGCTTACAGGTGACACAAGGAAGTAATGGAACATTCATTTCTCAATCCAAATATGCCAAAGAGGTTCTGAGAAGGTTTGGAATGAAGAATTCCAAGGAGATGAAGACTCTGGTTGCTACCCGGATGAAATTATCAAAAGATGAGGATGGCAAGGCAGTTAATATTACCGAATACAGGCAAATTATTGGGAGCTTGCTGTACTTGACCGCAAAAAGGACTGATATTGTTTTCGCCACATGCCAAGCAGCGAGATATCAGAGTAATCCCAAGGAAAACCATATGCTTGCAGTGAAAAGAATACTTCGGTATATCCAGGGTACAATGGATTTCAGCTTGACATATACTGACAAATATCAGACAGAGTTATTGGGATATACTGATGCAGACTGGGCCGGTTTAACGGATGATAGAAAATCAACGTCGGGTGGTGCATTCTATCTTGGTGGATTGTGTATTTCTTGGCTTAGCAAGAAGCAAGATTGTATTTCATTGAGCAATGTGGAAACTGAGTATATTGCGGCCACTCGAGCATGAACACAATTATTATGGATGAAGCAGCAACTTGAAGATATGGGAGTTGAAGTGAAGTCTCTGATCGGAATCCAGTGCGATAACTCAAGTGCTATCAATCTTAGAAAAAATCTCGTCCATCAATCAAGGACCAATCACATTGAGATCAAATATCATTTCATCAAGGAGAAGGTTGAGCAGGGAATTGTGAAGTTGGAGTATGTTCCTAAGAGCTACAGGTTGCATACATTTTGACAAAGGCCTTACCCAAGGAAGATTTTGAGAGGCATCGACTGGCTCTGGGAGTTCAGTCGACTCCCCGCACTTGAAATAGTGTGGATGTGGAACCCCCCCTCTGCCCGAGGTCTGATGTGTTTTTCCCTAATGTGCTCAAATGTGTTCTCTACTCTGTTACATACAACAAAGGAATGATCTTTGGGCTCGTTGACAAAGGGGGAGAAAATAGTGATTGTTCAAGGGGGAGACAATGTGGCTATTTGACAAATCATGAATGACATGGGGAGAAGCTGACAGGTGGAGCAACAAGATAGGAGGAGCAATGAGAAAGGGAGAGCGTATTAAATCTGACGATGCTAGAAGCGATCGATCAACGAATAGATATCATGACATCTGAGGGTCGTGATAAAAGAAGATGAGTGGTGTTGGAAGAATATTTCCAAAAATTGGCATCAGTTTGGTGAAAATTGGTATCAGTTTGGTGTCAACAATGGGTGTAAGAAATGAAGTGATTCATTGATGAACTTTTCATTTACTCTTGTTTCTCACACCGAGCATTGCTCATGTGGGCTTAGAGTATGTGTTGAGTAAATCCTTGATCGCTATCAGAATCGCAATGAGGCGAATGGTGGCTGAAGAATCAACGATGTATCATTTTATGGAAGAGTTGTCAACAAACCCAAAGGGGGAGATTGTTGGGAAAAAATCCCTCAAGGTATCATTGAAGCATTTTTGAGGTGATTGTGTTTGTTGAAAAAGTAGACAACTGTGCTGTGATTGTTGACAAAGCAAACCATGTCATACAAACTTGTTGACAAAGGGGATTTCATGGTGTAATGTCGAGTTCAAGAGTTGTGGTTAACGATCCATGTTTGATTCAAGAACGTCGACAAAGGAATGAATGATCTGGAGGCGGTACAAAAAGAACAGATATAAGGTGGCGCCGATTTCAAGTGTTTGCCAAATTTTTGGGTCTAAAACTCAACAAATGAAGAAAAGTGGTTTTGGCAAAGGAACTTGCGCGCCGTGTACTTGATGGCTTGGAAACTTGCGCGTAATATGTTTTCAAGATCAGATCATCAATTTATGGAAAAGGGATAAGTGTCGCGCAAGTATTGGGTTGGTCGCGCAAGTGAATTGCGCGCCGTGAAATAGACTTGCGCGCCGATGCCTTGGAAGCTTGAGAACTTGCGCGCCTATGGTTTTTCAAGATCAGAAGATCAAAATATGGCTAAGGAAAGAGGTTCGTGCAAGTTTGGAATTGGGTCGCGCAAGTGACTTGTAGGGGAAGAGACCTGCGCACCGAGACTTGCATGCCAAGGGTGGACTTGCGCGCCGTCGCGCAGGGTGTTCCAAATGCCTATAAATACTGGACCACCCCTCCTCATTTATGAACAGAGTTCAACACTTTGAGATATCAGAGCTCCCGTCGCGCAGGTGTGGTGGTCGCGCAAGTAGTGGTGTGTCGCGCAAGTGGGACTTTCGCGCCAGATTTGATGAAGGACGATTGTTGGTAGTTGCGCGCCAATATTGGATTGGGCGTAAAAGGAAGTGTGTCACGCAAGTTTGGAGTTGAAGAAGCTTGTGTCGCGCAAGTGTGTGAGGTGGAATTGCGTGCCAGTTGTGACATGCGCGCCGAGATAGACTTGTGTGCCAAGTAAGGTTTATTTCCGGTAGTGATTTTTGGGCTGTGTGGAAGCTGGAAGTTTGCCCGATACCTTCGATGCAAAGAGAGATTCATCTATGGGTGATAGTTGGGCTTCAACAGAGCATCTACATAAAGAGAAAGATGCATTCCTTCATGTAAATGAAGAGACCTACAGGTCTATAAACCGTGAGTGGATCCTTTACAGAGCAGTGAGTGAAGGAAGAGGAAGAAGGTGATCCTCTCCACCGGCAGTGAGCCAGAGAGAGAGAAACAGGGAGTGACCCTTGGGAAAGCAGTGAGCTGACCCTATACATTGTAAAGGTAGTGAGCCTGGGACAGAGTGACTCTGCCCAAACCTTGTAATCCACAGCTAGTGAAGTTTAGTGGAATTTGGTACGACCAACAACCTGTCAGCGTATGATCCATGGACGTAGCCCTTAGCGGTGAACCAAGAGAAATTGTTGTGTCCTGTGCTTGCTTTACTTTCTGTTTATATCGTGCAACATGAGAGAGAGAAAAGTGTTTTTCTTAATAACGAAACAAGATCAGAACGAGCTTTAATTTTAAATTAGTCATACCCTGATTCGCCCCCCCTCTCAGGGTATTCAGCCTTGTGGACCTAACAACCCTTATAAAAAGGGGATGGATAGTGGACGGAAGGGCCACCATCGAGGATAAGTGGACGAGAAGTGCCGATTGGTGTGAATGGGTGAACGGGTTGGACGGTAGCTCCACCGTTTGGTTTTTTGGTTGTTTTTTGTGCATTGCTTCGCAAGATGGAATTGTTGTGCTAATGTGTAAATGATGAGATGGCTTGTGGCATGTTTGGTTGGCTTTCCCTTGGTTTCTTGGGTTGGATGTGATGGCTTGGTAAGGACACGTTTGACTTATGAAAATGGTTGCGCTTGTGATTTATTTTATATAAACTGTTTTAAATAAATGTGCTAACAGTTTTATCCTAGTGGCGTGTGTAGGGAAGTCATTTGGGGAAAACCTACTGAGTTTTAGTACTCACCCTCTGTTTTGGCATGTTGGTGTCTTTGCATATGTTGTATATCGTGACGTGGGCAAAGGTAAGGCATCTCCCTCCTTTAGTGGTGCATTGTGATGTCTCGATGGATCTTGGAGCTTGGAGCTTGGTGTGGAGCTATGGTGGTGTCATGGCTCATAGTGTTTGTTGATTAGTTTCCGCTTGTACTCTCATATGGTTGGTTGTATTGGTTTTGGGTTGTATTTTGGAACAACTTGGTTGTCTTTTAGGAATACATGTTTGGGTTTGAAAGTGCATGAATCATTAGTTGTTGGTTTGGTTGGTTTTGTCTTAAGGGAAAATCATTCCCCAACTTGATCTTGAAGCCCTCATCATTTATTGTCAGCCTTTGGCGTCTTGAGAACGTCGCTTAAGGCCAAGTAGCCCTCACCGCCTCCTCAAGCCAATGAGGTAGGGGCAGGGTGTTACAAATATGGTCGTAGCACATAAGGTAGAACATTTCATGAATGTATTACTAATGCTTCATATATAAAAAGAATGAAATATGAGAAGAAGTATAGTGTAATAAAATAATATAATCCGAACAACCAACTCCACGGGCATCTTGAGTACCAACTCAGTCCTTTGCTTCTCACTCTCGTGTACAAGCATGAACGCACAAAAGAAAAACCAAGGATCCTGATCCTGCAACCAAAGAGTTATGTTTGGTTACCCCAATGCAATGGAGGCATGAAAATGGAGTGAGATATAATCTCAATCGTCCACCATCCATGGTGTCTAGGCCAATCCAGAACGTGTGTTAAAAATTAAGTCATTTACGATAGTAATTTAAATGAAATACAAAATAAATAATTAAATACGTTTTAATGGGTTCCACTTTGAGACCCGTCCAATTAACCAACTTCAGCCAAAGCCATTGTGTTTGAACCGAAGGTACCTGCGATTGTAAATTGAGGGATAATGTATAAAAATGGAATATCCCCAAGCTTGTTCTTGGTATTTGAGGACACATCGCTACGTTTTCTTAACCAAGGATAATTTACTAATTTTAAATAATTCATTTATCTTTCCTTATTTAAAATTGAGAACCACATTAGAAAATATAGCGAGGCACCCTAAGCCCATCCATGGAAATCTGGAGAGACATCCCATGTATCACTCAAGGGGATCAGTTCATAACCAATGCCAAGGAGTCCATCCATGTTGACCCATTGATGATGACCCATGTGTCACTCCAAGCATGGTGTGAAAATGTCATGTAATATCCTCTGAGTCCATACTTGGCATCGCATGTAGGGGACCGAGTCTCTCTCGAGGCATGGTTCAACCATCATGCTATCAAGCTTGTCTAAGGGGTCTCCATTGGGAACCGACGTCACTCGTCTAGAGGTAAAAATAGACAAAACTCAGTGATCCAATCTTCAAAATAGTTGATATCACCCTCCAATGTGTTTATAAAAGATCAACGATTCTAACCAAAAGTCATGAATGTTTTTCCAATGAGTTGTTAAGTTGAAACCCCTTGTTTCACACTCTGTACTAAATGAAATAACAAAACAAGACATACATATCTATATAAAACATGACTAGCAAGGGACCGTTTAATAGATCAAAAATATATATTTCAATAGGATTATTATTCAAGGAAAAACCACTAGAAATTTCTATTTAAGTCACAAGGAATAAGGCATTATAAACATGTACAATTAAATCAATGACATAGGGAAAGGGATTGTGACTATGTTCGTCGCCCTAAATAATTAAACATATAGCTCAAGTCCTTTAACATTATGAAAAACCACCTAGAGATGCCCAAAAAACTATAGAAATGGGGGAAAAGAATTTTAGGTGAAGCACACCCACTAGGATAAAATTTAACAAGGTGATCAACCAAAGGGTGTGATTCGCCACTTACCCAGGTCACCAAAGGCCTGGTAGGGTGTTCATTATAATTAAATTTAACAATTTGTGGTGACGTCGGGAAGGTTTGGCTCACATCATAATGGATCAATTTATGGATCACAACAAAATGAAGGGAATGATCCTAGACCACCTACCATATACAAAAGAAAACTCCAACATTCGATTTCAAGCCTCGATTTGGGCTGGTTTAAGAGAAATCGAAGAAACAAACACCCACCATGAAAATTGGGAATATGAGATCACAACACGATGGCGTGGCTAAGAGGACGATAAATAGAGAATGGTTAAATTAGAGTGTAGACCTTACCAAGAGGAATCCATAGAGACTGATGACACTGGAATCTAACTTTGGAAGAGGGATATTGATCAAAGCCTAGGTTAGGCTGTTTTTGGTGATGTCGGTACAGACAAAACTGGTGTTGAGAATGCAGTTAGCGAGAATCCCTTGGGACTGCTTGTTCATTCAGAAGAAAAAATGGTGGAGGAGTTTCTTTATATCAATTCTACCCACGAAGAGATAGACAAGATGATGGGTATGCCGATTCGAGTGGCTGTCAATAGTGAGCAATCTGCATGGATTAACAAACATAATCTTATACTGATAAGGGGTTTTAACGTAGGGAAGATAAGTAAAGAGGAGTATTTTCGAACATGGGATAAGTTGGCAGATTGCTTTGAAGACCTCATTACTGATGATCCAGATACACAGGTGCATGCTATCTCTTGGAAACTTATTAGGGAGGAATCAGCTAATAAGCTTAAATTTTGTTTCAATAAATTTGCGATCTCTTATGAGGCATGTCCTCCTGTTTGAACATATGCGGTTTCTCACTTTTCCTTAAAAGTGTTTGCTACATAAAATTTAATTTTCAGTCAGATCAAAGCCTAGGTTAGGCTTGGGAGGAGAAAACCACAAGATATGGAGCCATTAATGCTAGAGGTGAAGAAATAATATGATGATAAAAATAAATAAGACAACATGGATAAATTTTTAATTTCACCCCATTTATGAGGTTCAAGGTTTTGCCTCATGGTTGGACAAACTATGCAGAAACCGTGCATAGACTACTACTTAAGAGGAAAGGGTTGCACTGTATTCCCTCATGGTTTGTCCAAACCGTGTGGAAACCATGATATGAATAGTGCACACATACTATCTAAATAGAACTAAGAATGTGGGAAAGTCACACGAGTTAGTAAACCATGCATAACATGTGTGTCTCACTCCTTCTCAACAGCATGTGCCACAAGGTTTTCACTAGTGGGAGACACGGTTTTAGAAAAATGGTGTGCCCTTACCAGTACACCCAAAACCTAATATTTTGTGTCCCAACACTCCTGAAACTCATCAAAAAAAATGTAAGGATCCGGCCTTAAACATTACATAATATTGAATTAAATGAATAATTCACATTGAGGATATTTTCAGGTTTAGAGTTTTAGAGAATTAGGACATAACTATTCCATGTCAAAAGATTACAAGGTAGACATATCTACATAGTTTCCATTTTTTTTCATAAAATAAAAACTCTTAAAAAAAGTCATTTAGACAGCATGACTTTTCCTTGATCCCATCCTTGACCTTATTTATCTTTAAGTCCTGTGAAAACATTTCAAAACTTGGGATGAGCATAAAAAGCTCAGTAAGGGTTATAAAACAAAGAATGAAAACATTTGTTCATAAATACATACAAAACATAAACTCTTTTACTCACCTCATGAAATCATAAGATTTATGAAAGACACATAGAAATCATTAATCATAAAGGTAACTTGTGGCATCCATATCATATTTACATTGTAACTATCACAGCTACATAGGGAGTTACTTTGGAATACCCATCACAGTATATTCCCTAAATCTCTTAGGAGAAACATTCACGTTTACCTCCGTAACGTTACCCAATGCATTGGAGAACTATCTCGGGCTCCCCCACCCTAGGTTTATCACGAAACCACCCATATACTTAAATAATGCCCAAGAACCATAACATGATCATAACACATAACATAAGCATAAAGGAAAGATAACATTTCCACATTTCAATAATAAAATTTTATTTCAAGATATTGAAATAATAAATCCATTCTCAAAATCATTTTCAATACAAAAATACGTAAAAAGAGTATATGGTATTTATTTTTCCTTTTAAAAAACATTCCGGCTTGTTAAGGAAGCCAAAGATCATATAATACTCGCGGCGGAGGAAAGGTCGTTGTCACCGCTTACGTTAAAAAAACATTCCTTTTTTTAGTTTAGTAAAACGCATCGTATAAAAATATTCCCTTTGAATAAAATAAAAATTCAAAGGGGTTTATACACCGTATAAAATAAAGTCATGTATAAAACTAAAAATGCCTCAATGAAAGGAGATTGAGACAAAGTCCCTTACCTTGCGTCCGACTTGACTTGATCATTCTTTAATCTCCTGAATAATAAACTAGAGTTAATTTCTACTTGCTTAAGAACCTTTTTTAAGTTTATTATTCCTTTTAAATCACTTATTACCATGTTATAAACATTATGCAATCATTTAAGTTAATAACGTTCATTTTGTCGATATTTGGTACTTGAGTAAAAATTAACACCTTATATTTACAAGTTGTCCATGTGGTCAAAGGTTTATTATATCCATAATTCTATTCATGATTTGGATATCATATATATCATATATATCTAGTATATACATGTTTTTATAATAGTACATAACATTTAGAGGTAAGAAATGAAATGCACCGTTCATGGAGACGGTAAGCCGTACGTACGCATGAACGCTAATTTCATTTCTATTTCTTATTTTAATGGAAATAAAACACAACGATACATAGGTATATTATAATTCAAGTATAATATCATATATAATATCATTAACTCCATCCTTTATACATCCCACATAGGGCATTAACGAATCAAATCACTTTGAGGGGGCGGTAGTCCGCACTTCCTCAAATGAGATTATTGTATTTACCCACTATGAAAACCATAAAGGCATGATATAAATAGGAAGTAAATAAGCATAAGGAAATCATAAACATAATATATATCATATATAAATGCAGTGCCATCACAATGGCCACCATGAGAGGCGATATGAGATAATCGAACAATCATCGTTTCGTGAGGCGTTAGTTTCCCATCCACAGAAACATTATGTTCTTCATCCATTAGATGGAGATGTGTGTAAGTGTAGTTCGAATAATTCTTATAAAAACATCATAGTATATTGATGGTACTGATGTTGTTACAAAAGAATGAAATAAAAAGAGTTTAGGGGTTGAAGAAGTAAAATAAAAGAAAACAATTTAAGAGAAACTGTTACCTTTAATTTGGGTAACTCTCTTTGGTCTGAACAAAAGGACTTCTTGAAGTGCCTTTTACCTAAGATAAGGCTTATAAGAGGAGTAGAGGGATGTCTAGAGCTTAATTGGGCAGAGGTTGGATGAGCCAAATGGCTTGAGAGGTGTGAGGAATTGGTTAGAAGTGGTCTCCTTTTATAAGGGGGGGGGGCTCTTTAGGAAAGTGTGAATCTATTATTTTATTATATAATGATATTCGGTTTCTAATGGTCAAAAAATAATTATATTCAAAGATAAGATGACTCATGGTCGAAATAAAATCATCCAATCAGAATTAAACATGTTTTGGATAATATTTTAATCATTATAATCTTATTTATTTAAATCATTTATTAATGAGGTAAATAATGCATCATTACTGTGTCATAAATAATTTAATTTATTCGATGTCTAAAAATTATAAAAAAATACTATCATGTAGGAAATATTTTTAGTTTTCCAATGAATATTTATAGTCGAAAATATGACTTATATATCACCATATAAAAATTAATTTACTAAAAGATTTTTGTTTATGTCATTTTGGCCTTTACTTTAAATTAATTAATCTAAATTGTCATTATCTTTCATAAGTGGATCCATGGGGTCCCAAAATCGACCCAAAGATGCCCATGGTCGTTAATGACTCAACCAATACGGTTAGGACAAGTGTTAATGTAATGTTGAATTATTATAATATTCTTTTTACCTTGAATTACCTTATTTACCTTTAACCGCGGTAAATAAAAGTCAAAAGTTACTATTCACCAAAAAATATTTTCATCTTAATGAACCGAATTTTACTTCTTGATAACAACCATGCATGTCATATTTTTGAAATTTAATTCACAGAAGTGGTAAAATTTCATTTAAATGAAAAAGTCAGTTTTTTTAACTACCACTAAGTGGTGTCACTATTCATCAAAAATTGAAGTTTTTTAGAAAAATACCAAAACTTCGGCCTAAGCATTATTTGATATTCCAAATTCAAAATTGATGTCTATTTTTACAAATTCAAAACATAGAAGTGGCATTAATTAATTTAAAATTTAATTCCCATTGTTAAAACAAATAGCGTGTTTTTAAGAAACAATAACTATCAAAAGATTAATACTTGTTTATGTCCAATTTCAAAGTGAAATTACTTCCAATGACCAACATTGGATCAAATGGTAAAAATTTATTTTATTTTCACTTTAAAACCAATTAAAAAGATAATCTAACCATATAAACAAATTAGATTAAAAGGCAATTTTGAATTAAAATACAATATTTTTCACTATTCATTAAAAAATGAACTTTATCAGAAAAATATCAAAAAAATTACCCAAAGTAAAATTTGATGTCCCCATTCTAAAGAAGGATTATATTTGGTCAATTAGAACATATAAAGATGACCAAAACTTGATTTAATGAGGGTTCGCCATTAAAAGGCGGTAAATCAGCATTTTAATGTAAATTATGCTTAAAATTAGATTCATTCACATTTTAAGCCTCTAACTTTTATTGGATAAAAGTAAATACATCTAACAAACATGTATAATAATATTGTAGTTAGTTTCATTCATTCCCGCCACTACAATGGCTAGGAGTCAACTACCTTTTAAAATAATAATATTATATTATTAGTGTGCAACGTAAGATTCCAAAGAAACCCATTGTTGCGTATCAGGTACGCTATCGAACATAGCAACCCTTTTAAAGTAAAATTAATATTTAATTTACAAATATTAATAAATATAAAATATGTCATATTCTTTATTTACCTGGATGTTACATCCTTCCCCCTTTTGGGAATTGCGTCCTCGCAATTTTTATTCACTTATCAAAATTAGTGGGGGTATTTATCCATCATAGCATTTTCAGATTCCCACGTTGCCTCTTCAACCATATGGTTTTTTCTACAAAACCTTTACCTGATGAATTATCTTATTCCGCAACACTTGCTCTCTACAGTCAAGAATCTGAACTGGTTGTTCTTCATAAGAGAGATTCTCTTCTAACTGAACTACCTCTGGGCTCAAAACATGAGTTGGATCTGACATATACTTTCTCAACATCGAAACATGAAAAATATTGTGTACCTGGGATAAACTTGGAGGTAAATCCACTCTATATGAAACTGATCCCACTTTCTCCAGAATTTCATAAAGTCCAATGAACCTCAGACTCAATTTTCCCTTCTTACCAAAACGCAATACACTTTCCCATGGAGAAACTTTGAGAAAGACATGATCACATACTTCAAAGGAAAGATCCTTTCTCTAGTTATCAGCATAACTTTTCTGTATGCTCTAAGCTGTTCTCATGTGCTTCTGAATCAACTGAACTTTCTCTATCATCTCTTCTACCAATTCTGGTCCCATCAGCTTCCTTTCACCTACTTCATCCCAAAAAGTAGGAGTTCAACAACGCTTTCCATATAATGCCTCAAATGGAGCCATCTGTATACTGGAATTAAAACTGTTATTATAAGAAAATTCAACCAAAGAAAGATGTTGGTCCCAACTTCCCTGATAATCCATCGAGCAAGCACGTAACATATCCTCCAATGTCTGAATTGTTCGTTCTGACTGCCCATCTGACTAAGGTTGAAAAGCTGTACTAAAATTTAATTCAGTACCCAATGACTTCTGAAGGCCTTTCCAAAAGTTAGAAGTGAACCTGGGATCACGATCAGATACAATGGAGAGGGTAACTCCATGCAACCTGACTATCTCTTTAACATAAAACCGAGCAAGTTGATCTAAAGACAAAGTATCTCAAATAGGAAGGAAATGAGCAGATTTAGTCAATCGATCAACTATAACCCAGATTGAATTATTACCTCGAGATGTCTTTGGTAATCCCATAATGAAGTCCATGGATATATTTTCCCATTTCCACTCTGGCACCGGTAGAGGCTCAAGCATCCCTTTCGGTAACTTCCGCTCTGCTTTAACCTACTGATAAGTCAAACACTTCACAGTAAAATCAGTAATATCTCTTTTCATTCCATCCCACCAATAATACTCTGAAAGATCTCTGTACATCTTAGTACTACCAGGATGAACAGAAAATCGAGAACTATGAGCTTCACATAATAACTCATTCTTTAACTGTGAATCACAGGGTACACATAATCTCTTTCCAAATCTCAAAACACAATCATTATCAATGTTAAATTCAGGAAACTTACCCTTCTAAACCAACTCTACCTTTTTCTGCAACTCACTGTCTTCTTTCTGCGCTTGCTTAATTCTGTCTGATAGAGATGATTTCACTGACACCTGAAAAAAAACAGAAGACATTCCTGCAATAACAACTTCTATGCCAAAGTTCATCAAATCAAAAACTAAAGGATCTCATTCCAAACGTAGCATGGCTAATGAGACATTACTTTTTCGACTCAAAGCATCAACCACTTTATTTGCTTTTCCCAGATGGCAATGGACCGTGAAATCATAATCCTTGATTAATTCCAACCATCTCCTCTATCTCATGTTCAATTCTTTATGAGTGAATATATACTTCAAACTTTTGTGATCAATATATATTTCACACTTCACTCCATACAAATGATGCCTCCAAATTTTTAAAACAAAAACAACTGCAGCTAATTCCAAATCATGTGTAGGGTAATTTAACTCATGTGGTTTCAACTGACGTGAAGCATAAGCAATTACCTGATCATTTTTCATTAGGACACAACCAAGTCCTTTCAACGAAGCATCACTATAGATAACAAACTCACCATTTCTGGAAGGTAGTGCCAAAACTGGAGCATTCACCAATCTTCTTTTCAATTCCTGAAAACAATCATCACATTCTTTTTTCCAGATGAAGTTAACACCTTTTCGAGTTAACTTAGTCATTGGACTAGATAACCGTGAATTTTTTTCAACAAATCTCTGGTAACAACCTGCCAAACCAAGAAAACTACGTATCTCGGTTATATTTGTGGGTCTTGGCCATTCTTCAACAACATTCATTTTAGCAGGATCAATAGTTATGCCATTTTTTGAAACAATGTGACCAAGGAAAGAAATTTGTTGTAACCAAAAATCACACTTGCTGAATTTCCAATAAAGTTTCTTTTCTTTTAAGGTTTTCAAGGAAACCCTTAAATGACTTTCATGTTCCTATTTACTTTTGGAATAAACCAAAATATCATCAATGAACACAACCACAAACTTATCCAAGAACTCACGGAAAATTCTACTCATAAGATCCACGAATACAGCAGGTGCATTGGTTAACCCAAAAGGCATAACTATAAATTCATAATGGCCATATCTAGTACGAAACACGGTCTTTGGAATGTCTGCTTCCTTTACTTTCAAATAATGGTACCCCGAACTCAAGTTAATCTTCAAAAAATACTGAGCTCCCTGAACATGATCAAACAAATCATCGATATGAGGCAAAGGATACTTATTCTTAACAATGATGTTATTCAATGCTCTATAATTAATGAAAAGTATCATTAAACCATCTTTCTTTTTAACAAACAAGACAGGAGCACCCTATGGTGATGTGCTAGGTCGAATGAAACCTTTATCTAATAACTCCTGCAATTGCTTCTTTAACTCTAAAAGTTCAATTTGAGCCATTCGATAAGGGGTTTTTGAAATTGGCTTAGCATCAGGAACTAAGTCAATAATAAATTCAACTTCCCGATCAGGTATAATACCAGACAACTCATCAGAAAAAACATCAAGGTACTCATTTACCACTGACACATCATTAATCTAAACAGTTCCTTTGTTTTCAAAAATATGTCCAAGGTAACATTCATTTCCATCTTTTACTAGTTTCTCAGCTTCCTGATATGTTATCAACATCAAGGGTTCATTTTTGTATACAAACTGAAATTTTTTCTGAAAAGAAACCTCTTTAGCTCTGCAATAAATCTTAGAATGATAAACAGAAATCTAATCCATGTCCAAAATAACATCAAACTCTACTAGAGGCAAAACAATAAGGTTTGAAGGTAGATTCTTTCCGCACACAAGGGCAGGAATGTTCTTATGTTTTCTTTTTGTCTCAACATTTCCTCCAGGTGTTTTTACCATAAGTTCTGTATTCATATCTTGAGATGGAATTCCCAATTTACTAGAAAACTTCTCAGAAATGAAAGAGTGTGTAGACCCTGAATCAAACAACACATTGGCATAATCTGAACAAACAAAAAGTGTACCTGATATAACTTCATTTGATGGCCCAACATCTGCTGAAGTAGTTGCAAAGGATTTCTCCACCCCTTTCTTCTTGTATTCTGACTTCTTTCCTTCGATTGAGTTCTTTGTTGGACACTCATTTGCATAATGACCCATTTCATTGCACTTAAAACATTTTACTGACTGTAAATCAGATTTTGTCTTACCATTACCCTGATCTTTTTCAGTGCAATTACGAGCCTTATGTCCTATTTTACCATATCGGTAGCACTTACCAAAATTCAAAAGACATTCCCCATCATGCTTTTTACCACAATTTTCACAAACTGTAAACTTAAGTTTCTTACCATCAGAATTTTTTGAACAGTTCTTCCCTTTCACCTGCCACCTCGACCTCTTATTCTGTTGTTTGTCAAAGAATACCTGATCATCAGCAAACTCCATTTCCACCTTCTCCGCACAACGAACAAGTTTTTCATAACTTTTAAACTCACGAGAATCTAAATCCCTTCGATACTTTTGCTTTAATCCTGAGTAAAAACAGTTTATTTTACTATCAAGATCTCGTATGAAATTTGGAGCATACCTTGCTAATTGAGTGAATTTTTCTTCATAAGTAGCCACTGAGTTATCCTCCTGCCTCAATTCTAGGAATTTTTTTTCCATCCTAAGACGAACCACCTTAGGAAAATATTTTTCAAGAAACATACCTTTGAATTCATCCCAATCAAGAGCATCAATCTCCTCACTATCCCTGATATTTTTCACCATCGACCACCACTGATCAGATTCACCTTCAAAACGGTAAACAGAAAGACTAACCTTTTGATGTTCTGAACAACCCATGACATCAAAAATATTTCCAGTGCTTTAATCCACCCTTCAGCTAGCATAGGTTCAGATGATCCTCTGAATGATGGGGGATGTTGCCTCATGAAATGCTCCACTACTGAC
Source organism: Viscum album (assembly GCA_963277665.1). Taxonomy (NCBI): domain Eukaryota; kingdom Viridiplantae; phylum Streptophyta; class Magnoliopsida; order Santalales; family Viscaceae; genus Viscum; species Viscum album. Next base: position 349,468,717 of record OY728141.1, read on the forward strand.
ATGTTCCTCTGTGTTTGATCTGGATGATCTCATACAAGGATACCACCACCATTTATAGCCTGAGTCAATTGTGCCATCGCTGCAACAAACTGTTCAGTTTTAATTCCGACCATCTCAGGTTTCTGATTTGGAAGGTTGTCTTCCTCCTGATGTTGTCCCAACATAGCTGCCCTGTTTCCTCTGCAGAAAACCATTCTGAACATAGAAATATCTTAGGAGAAGCTACATGGTAATCTGGAAATGCTATATGACGTCAATATTAACATAAATTACTTTATGGATATTACTTTAACAATACCCTAACACCTAAAGTTATCTAAACCGACCTATGATACCAACTATAAGGAACCAGCCTTAAACATTAGATAATATTTAATTAAATAAATAATTCACATTGAGGATCTTTTCAGGTATAGAGTTTTATAGAATTAGAACATAACTATTACATCTTAAAAGATTACAAGGTAGAAATATCTACATAGTTTCCATTTTTTTCATAAAATAAAAACTCTTAAAAAAGTCATTTAGATAGCATGTCTTTTCCTTGATCACATCCTTGACCTTATTCATCTTTAAGTCCTGTGAAAACATTTCAAAACTTGGGATGAGCATAAAAAGATCAGTAAGGGTTATAAAACAAAGAATGAAAACATTTGTTCATAAATACATAAAAAAATGAACTCTTTTACTTACCTCATGAAATCATAAGATTTATGAAATACACATAGAAATCATTAATCATAAAGGTAACTTGTGGCATCCATATCATAATTACATTATAACTATCATAGCTATATAGGGAGTTACTTTGGAATACCCATCATAGTATATTCCCTAAATCTCTTAGGAGAAACATTCACATTTACCTCCATCACGTTACCCAATGCATTGGAGAGCTATCTCGGGCTCACCCGCCCTAGGTTTATCACAGAACCACCCGTATACATAAATAATACCCAAGAACCATAACATGATCATAACACATAACATAAGCATACAGGAAAGATAACATTTCCACATTGTAATAATAAAATTTCATTTCAAGATATTGAAATAATAAATCCATTCTCAAAATCACTTTCAATACCAAAATACGTAAAAAGAGTATATGGTATTTATTTTTCCTTTTAAAAAACATTCTGTCTTGTTAAGGAAGACAAAGATCAAATAATACTCATGGCGGTGGAAAGGTCGTTGTCACCGTTTATGTTAAAAAAAACATTCCTTTTTGTCATTTAGTAAAACGATTCGTATAAAAAGATTCCCTTTGAATAAAATGAAAAGTCAAAGGGGTTTATACACCGTATAAAATAAAGTCGTGTATAAAACTAAAAATGCCTCAATGAAAGGAGTTTGAGACGAAGTCCCTTATCTTGCGTCCGACTTGAATCGATCATTCTTTAATCTCCTGAATAATAAACTAAAATTAATTTCTACTTGATTAAGAACCTTTTTCAAGTTTATTATTACTTTTTATCACTTATTACTATGTTATAAACATTATGCAATCATTTAAGTTAATAACGTTCATTTTGTCGATATTTGGTACTTGAGTAAGAATGAACACCTTATATTTACAAGTTGTCCATGTGGTCAAAGATTCATTATATCCAAAATGATATTCATGATTTGGATATCATATATATCATATGTATCCAGTATATACATGTTTTTATAATAGCACATAACATTTAGAGGTAAGAAATGAAATGCACCGTTCATGGAGATGGTAAGCCATACGTACGCATGAACACTACTTTCATTTCTATTTCTTATTTTAATGGAAATAAAACATAATGATACATAGGTATATTATAATTTTAGTATAATATCATATATAATATCGTTAACTCCATCCTTTATACATCCCACATAAGGCATTAACGAATCAAATCACTTTGAGGGGGCGGTAGTCTGCAGTTCCTCAAATGAGATTATCGTATTTACCCACTATGGAAACCATAAAGGCATGATATAAATATGAATTACAGAAGAATAAGGAAATCATAAACATAATATATATCATATATAAATACAGTTCCATCATAATGGCCACCATGAGAGGCGGTATGAGATAATCGAACAATCATCATTTCGTGAGGCATTAGTTTGCCATCCACAGAAACATTATGTTCTTCATCCATTAGATAGAGGTGTGTGTAAGTGTAGTTAGAATCCTTATTATAACAACATCCTAGTATATTGAGGATACTGGTGTTGTTACAAAATAAATAAATAAAAAGAGTTTAGGGGTTGGAGAAGTAAAATAAAAGAAAACAATTTAAGAGAAACCGTTACCTTTAATTTGGGTAACTCCCTTTGGTTTGAACCAAAGGACTTCTTGAAGTGCCTTCTACCTAAGGTAAGCCTTCTAAGAGCAGGAGAGGGATGTTTAGAGTTTAATTGGGCAGAGGTTGGATGAGTCAAATGGCTTGAGAGGTGTGAGGAATTGGTTAGAAGTGGTCTCCTTTTATAAGGGGGAGGAGGGGCTCTTTAGGAAAGTGTGAAACTATTAATTTATTATATAATGATATTCGGTTTATAATGGTCAAAATATCATTATATTCAAAGATAAGACGACCCATAGTCGAAATAAAATCATCCAATCATAATTGGACATGTTTTGGATAATATTTTAGTCATTATAATCTTATTTATTTAAATCATTTATTAATGAGGTAAATAATGCATCATTATTGTGTCATAAATAATTTAATATATTGGATGTTTAAAAATTATAAAAAAAATACTATCATATAGGAAATTGTTTTATCTTTCCAATGAAAATTTATAGTCGAAAATATGACTTATATATCACCATATAAAAATTAATTTACTAAAATATTTTTGTTTGTCATTTTGGCCTTTACTTTAAATTAATTAATCTAAATTGTCATTATCTTTCATAAGTGGCTCTATGAGGTCCCAAAATCGACCCAAATATGCCCATGGTCGTTAATGACTCAACCAATAAGGTTAGGATAATTGTTAAGGTAATTTTGAATTATTATAATATTCTTTTTACCTTGAATTACCTTATTTACCTTTAACCGCGGTAAATAAGTCAAAAGTTACTATTCACCAAAAATTATTTTCATCTTAATGAATCACATTTTACTTCTTGATAACAAGCATGTATGTCGGATTTTTGAATTTCAATTCACAGAAGTGGTAAATTTTCATTTAAATGAAAAAGTCAGTTTTTTTAACTACCACTAAGTGGTGTCACTATTCATCAAAAATTGATGTTTTTCAGAAAAATACCAAAAATTAAACCTAAGCATTATTTGATATTCAAAATTCAAAATTGATTTCTATTTTTTCAAATTCAAAACATAGAAGTGGCATTAATTAATTTAAAAATTAATTCCTGTTGTTAAAACAAATAGCGTGTTTTTAAGAAACAATAATTATCAAAAGATTGATATTTGTTTATGTCCAATTTCAAAGTGAAATTACTTCCAATGACCAACATTGGATCAAATGGTAAAAATTTATTTTAATTTCAATTTAAAACCAATTAAAAAGATAATCTAACCATATAAATAAATTATATTAAAAGGGACTTTTGAATTAAAATACAATATTTTCACTATTCATTAAAAAATGAACTTTATCAGAAAAATACCAAACAAATTACCCAAAGTAAAATTTAATGTCCCCATTCTAAAGAAGGATTATATTTGGTCAATTGGAACATATAAAGATGACCAAAACATGATTTAATGAGGGTTCGCCATTAAAAGGCGGTAAATTGGCCTTTTAATGTAAATTATGCTTAAAATTAGATTCATTCACATTTTAAGCCTCTAAATTTTATTGGATAAAATTAAATACATCTAACAAACTTGTATAATCATATTGTAGTTATTTTCATTCATTCCCACCACTACAACGGCTAGGAGTTAACTACCATTTAAAATAATAATATTATATTATTAGTGTGCAACGTAAGATTCCAAAGAAACTCGTTGTTGTGTATCGGGTACGCTATCAAACATAGAAACCCTTTTAAAGTAAAATTAATATTTTATTTACAAATATTAATAAATATGAAATATGTCTTATTCTTTATTTACCTGGGATGTTACAAAAAATATGAGGGACCCCTCATTCCTTGAACCACATCTAAAAACACATTGAAATTATCTAACTCTTAAAATTAAGATTTGATGCTTGGTTTACAAAACAGACCGTCCACCAAACAAAAAAACTCAAATTCAATTGGAATTTCATCATGACCAAAAACATGAGATGCTACATTAGTAGTCTTGGTATTGTAGATACATACATTAAATTCACATTAAATTTTAAAATATAAAATATATAAAGAATTTTATTTGAGAATACCATTATTCCCCTTAGTGCCTCCATGTATATCAATCACAAAATACATCCTCATATACTGGGGAAAATAAAACATAAGAAATGGGTTATCTTAGATGTTTATTTAATGTAATAGTAAATTTTAAGCTATAAATAAATAATGAATAATTATGAGGGTATGGTAAATAACTAAAACAAATTTCATTTAATCAATAAAATGAGCATAATATGGAGGGAATAAATGGTGATCAAATAATTCCACATAAATACACACATGAGCATGAAACTTAACCATAGATATTATATATAGTTGAATAATTACATGGAATATAAATAACCAAATTCATTATGATGTACTGCATAATTCTCGAGATAAAGAAACATTCTATCCAGGCATTGTGCTAAGAAATATTATAATATTGAGGCTTCGTACCAATAAACCTTATAATTTTGGGGCCTTGTGCCAATAAATATCTAAAAATGGGTATGTACTTCTCCAAAAAAAATCTATTTTTCCTCATGAGACCTACCAATGAATCATGGGGATATATTGGGCCTCACCCATAACTTATTAAGTCCATATTATTCAACATATGAAATGGGTGGAACATAATGCATATAAAAATGCATATTTAAACTAGAATATGAAATGAAAATACTTTCCCCAAACAATAAACATAATAATATACCATCTAGAGTAATGTGTATGGGATCAATAAAACATATCCACATAGGAGTATGTTTCAAATAAAGGGTTGTTTTTTATGATGAATATAAAAACCATAATAATATATTTAAATCACTTTTTAGGAAAATATCCTTTTTGTTTTGAAAATCACCCATTAAAACTAAAAGTTCAAAAAACATTACAAAAAATTTTATTTTAAAATAACCTTTTTGAATTATATATGTTCTTTTAAAACATGGATTGGTTTAGATAGAAGTAAATTCGGTACATGCTAAGTATGATAAAACAAATTTTCATTTCACTTTTTAAATAAAATCCAAATGAGAATTTTTTAGAAAATTATGTGAATATTCTATTAAAAATAATTTTTAATGGGTAAATCTTTATTAATAATTTTATTTTAAAATGTATGATTTTTTAAATCATTTAAAAAACAAGGGGTTTGATTATAAAGTATATCCGACACAATGGAGAAATAATTTCAGATTTTATGAATAAAAATTTCTCAACCATTTTATGCACTAAAATGTGAAAAATGGTACTATTACTTGAATAATCACATTAATAACTAGAGTTTAAGAAAATATATATACATAAATATATAAATATGAAATAATTCCCCAATTGTATAAGTAATCATACACTATCCTAAATAATAATGAAATTGTAAAATAAATCTTTATCTGTATGATAAATTCTGAATCGTAATCCCCAAAGAAGAAATGTCATAAAATGAATCCTTAAACACCATAAAGATAAATGGATTCATGATATAATATATAAAATTACATTATATACACTACACAAAATAAATAAGTGGTGCATATGACATATGCCTAACAGAAGTAAAATTATGATGAGAAACCCATAGATTGAGTCTAACTCATCACCTACCTTTTTTATCTTCCTGAATAATAAAGTGATTTTAATTATTCAAATGATAAAAAACCTATTTCAATTTTATTATTCATATTATTTCAATTATTATCATGTTATATATCAGGGTGAGGGCGCTCTCAGGAGCTCTTCTCTTGGGAGCGCCCTAGGGTTTCATTGGATTTCTGGCATGGACGGGAGGCACTTCGGTGGTGTGATTCGATGGGGGATGGCGTAGTATCAGTGAGAGGAGGGCTTTGGTGGTGAAGGCGGAGAGTCTAAGGTGGTAATATTTTCCGGGTTTTGACATCGACGACTTCGATCTTTGGCAGCGGATCTCTTTTCCGCATGGTGGCATCATGTTTCTTGGATCGGCTCAGGTCTTCGGGCGATGACAACATGTTTCTTCTTGTCTCAGATTTCTTCTTTCAGCGGAGGCTTTTGGATTTCAGCGTCTCAGCGTGTTTCTTCTCAGTGCGGCTTCAGTATTTATTCTGTTCTAAGTGATTCGTCTCCAAGATCAAGCGATGGACTTCGGTGTGGCCTTCGGCTTTCAGTGGCTCGGCTTGTTTCTTATCAGTGCAACTTTTGGCTTTCTTTTGGTCCAAGAATTTCGTCTCCAAGGTGAACAAATATTCTTCTTCCCAGCGGTCGGTGCTGATTTGGTGAATTTGTTCTGGATCTGGTTTGAAATTTTGTGGATCTGGTCATGGGTTTTTGTTCTGCTGTGAGGGATATGGTTCTGTGATGAAATAGGCAGCGACTTGGTGTTCCTCCTTAGATCTAGTGATGGTCGTTAGTGTGGATAGAGGCTTGGATGGATAGCCTCAGCTTCAATGGGTGGCAACGATTCTTTGGATTTAGTGATGGGTTTTTTTTCTCGGATATGGTTGAGACAGTTTGCTTTGTGATGGTTTTGCTGCTTTTTTGGATGAATGTTGGATTGCGAATTGGTATTCGGGCCATCTTATCGCCGACGTTTCCTTCTGCCTCTGGTTGTTTGGTTCTCTGCTCTGGTTTCAGAATTCCTCCTTTCTCTCCCAGGCGGAGCAGCGCGGTGGTCTTCTTGGAGTGTTGGGACGTGAGTTCAAGCGGCTAGTTTTGGAGGTGATCGATGATGATTATTGGTTTGATGGATTTTTGGTGTACCTTTTGATTTTAAATCAGGTTTCTTCTCGATGGAGGTTTTTGAAATTTGAAATGGGTGGGATTTGAATCAACTTTTGGTCTTTGGTTTTGTTTTGAATTTTGATGATGAAAGAAACCATAACTCTGCAAAGATCAGCTCCAGATGAGGTACAAAGTAGAGATTATTCATCTGTGCATGACTATTCTGATTTGGATGAATGAGAGGGTATGCTTTTTCCATGGGTACCAAGCCCGTGAAATCCTGTGTGGGACAGCTTGCCGAGCGGTCATGCAAGGTGGAGGCTTGACATAACGATGTAGTTATTGGGAAGGAGTAGTTCCTTGTAAGTCTTGAGTTGGGTTTATTTTTGAATGTTTATTACGGGTTTTCCACTTTTTCCTAAAAAGTGATTTTAAAATAAAAAATTTAATTTTTAGTCAGTCATGTTATATATGATTAAAAAATTAGTTACTTTTACTTTCGGTGTTTCAATGATATTTTTATTATGTGTTAAAAATGAAAATAGTGGGTTGATTGTGGTCAAAGATGTCATTATTTAAATATATAGAGAATAATAATCATGAAATAATTATAAAATTTATATATAAATTACACTTTCAAAACAAATCATGATATATGGTTATCAAGAAGGAACCATGTTACCATCATGGAGATGGTAGGTCATACTTACGCATGAGGAATGTTTCCATTTTTAAATGATCATTATTGAAAGGATATAAGTAATAATTTTCTCCCCACAACTATCATAATTAGATAAATTTAATATTATATCATTAAATATACTTATATGTATCATCCATGTGGTGTGGTGATGAAAGGAGTGTTACATCGCTTCGTGAAGGTGGTTATCTACACATACACAAACAATGTTATCATATTTAATTTAGTAAAGTTTTAAGAATTAAAATGACATATAATCATGTAATAATGATAAAAATTTCATGAATATCATAAATATGTCATTTATGTAAAATATATTCATTAAAATTATCCTTATTACCTTCCATGTAAAGAGTTAGTGAAAAATGAATCACATCGCTTCACGAGGAGGTAGTTTGTTCTACGTACGACTAACGTTATCCTACCCATTCTAGAAAATATTGTTAAAAAATTATATATGATAAGAGAAATAAATAGGTATAATTATATTATAAATGACATATATACACTTTATATCCATATTCATACTCAATTGTGATTAATGGAATTGGAAAAATGAATGACATACTTTCGTGAGGAGGTAGTCCTTCATATACACGAATTATGATTTCATAACCGTTTGAGGGATATGGGGATTGTTGTAGGTAATAACCATAAAATAAAAAATATCAGTATAGGTAATATAATAAAGTTATTATATCATCATGGTTTTATAAGAATTTAAGGTAGTGGATGATTCAATAAAATAAAAATACTTGTTGAAGAACGTTACCTTTTCTTCAGGTAACCCAATTAGGTTTAAACCAAAAGACATATTCATTTGGATTTGTGACAAAAAAAATATGATTTATGGATGATTAGATCATATTTGGGATGTGGTACAGACAAGTCTTGGATGATACAAAAGGGAATTGATGTTTTAATAAGAAAGGAGTGGGGTGGCCATTTATATGTGAGGTGACACGTACACTTTTAATTTTTTAAAAGAAAATGGTGTAACTACATTTTCCATGAATTTAAAATGTGTAAAATAGAGTATTTTCATTAATTATACATTATAAGGTATAAATATGGCCATATATGGGACTTTAGATAATTGTTTTTTTTTCAATTTAACCCTTATTTTTTAGTTTAACCCTCCACCAAAGTAGACCCATTTTTACCATAACAACTGTAATTAATTTTACTATTTTCACTATTCATTTTGGTTAAAAATTAATTTGAACTTATTTGGTTATATAAATTATTCTGTTGAAAAATATGGAACCCGATTTTACAAATTTCATTGAAAAATTAGAATATTATAATATAATATTAATCCCACAAACATGATGAGAAAGTATGTTTTTAATGGTAAAATTTTGAAAAGTTCACAATGTCTTTATATCAAACATCTATATGTAAATTATTACAATGAATTAAATTTTATTAATATATATTTTCTTAAAAAATTTCTTCTTTAAAACCAATTTATAATAATGTTTCACTTTATAAACAGTTAAAAAGATTTGGTTTTTAATTTACATTCAATAATTTTCATTATTCCTCAAAAAATGAAATTTATTGGAAAATATTAAAAAATTCTCCCTAATAAAAAATTGATAAGATGATTTAAAAATTTAATTTAATTTTTAAATTTATTTTCATAAAAGTGGAAAAAATAATTATTTTTTTTGCATGCAAAGTGTGACTAACCACCTTTAATAAAATTATAGTTTTCAGAGTTCATTAGTTTTTATTTTAAATGGTTCCAATTTTATCTATAACAAATTCTTAACAATTAAATTTATTTTATAAACATGTAATAAAAAAATTCATAATTTAGTTATTATTATTCATAACTGCCAATTTAATAGTAAGGTTACAAAGGTGTTATTTAAATAATAATATTTTAATAGAGTACTATGTTTTGTTCAAACCCAGTGTTCTGTGCATTTCATTCCATCAAAGTGATTGAGTTTATTTAAAAATAAAAATAACCTGAAATCAGGGGATGTTATATTTTCTTCTATTATTTTTATTTTGTTTCATACATTCTATTGAATATGATGTTCATCTTCTAAAATCCCTAGGTGTCATCGTGTTCATTTTGGACATACAAACCAAACATCACTATAACATCCTAAGTGAACATACATGATTAAGTAATTGTTATAACATGGTGATAAATAAGACATAAGAAATAACAAACTTTGAAATGTTATTAAAAAATTAAAAAATTACCCTATGTTTATTATTAAGTAAAATAAAGAATGTATGTGACGAGTTAGGCTCAAGGTATGGTATTTTCATCTCACTTTTATTTCTTTGGGATATATGCCTTATAAACTACATGTTCATTATGTGTGGTGTATATACTACCCAAAAATTAATTTTATGATAATTTTCATGAAAATTATTATATATACATATCCATCCAATTTTCATTCTTTCTTAGGACTTATGACTCAATATTTACTGATGTGGTATGGGATTATTTCACAATATCAACATATTTGAGGCCGTTTATATTTATTTCTCTATTAGGGAATGTTTATCCTCCATGAAAATGTTTTATAAAAAAATTAAATGTGTTTTTATAATGTATTAGAATTTATTAATATTATTTTTACCCATGTTTATCATTTTACAAAAATGTTTGAAATTATTTTTTTATCATTTTTCAAATGAGGTACTTTTTAAATTTTCTAAAAAAATATGGAAGGAATGCTTTTATCTTATTTGTATTGATTAAATTTTCCACCCTTCATTATCCTTTAATTATTTGGTGCTTCCTTTATATGTTTATTTCCATAGAATTTTTTTTCATTTAAAAGTGTTTAGCACATGAGCCTCAACCCAGTTGGTGATGACTCCTTAAGTGCATCCAAGAGACCCAGGATCAAATCCAGGTGGGGGATAATTTCCAGGGGTACTGTAGCAGGAGTTGTAATAGTACTGTAGCAAGAGCTGTAGAAGGAGATGTAGCAGTACTGTAGCAGAACTATAACAGGTACTATAGTGGGACTGTAACAGGCACTTTTTGGCACTGTAGCAGCTGAGAATATGCCCCCATTTGGGCCTTCGGGCCACTGATCTGGTCCTCAAGTCCTTTAAGGCCTTCGGGCCACCCAGGAATTCGATTCAGTAAGGCCTTCAGGCCACCTCAAGGCCTTCGAGCCACCTTAAAGTGCAGATGAAAACCAAACAACCTACAAGGAACAAGATTCAGAAGGAGGAGGAGCAAGGAGCTTTCACCATAGCAGAAGCTAAACGGATTGAAATAATGAGAGGGTATGACACCTAACATCGGGACAAGCCTATGCATGAATGAGAATGCCTAGACAAACAGTCATGTGAAGGTGGAGATCTGATTTCACGATGAAGATGTTGGGGAGGAGCAGTTCCAAGTAGTTAGTCTGGGTTGTATGTATGTTTGAAGCCTACGGGCAATGAATTCCTCTAAGGGATACAAGCCATTTAATTATTATGCATATGGGCCTTGTAAGGGTTCCACCTCACCCCTTTAAAGGTGTATTATCAAAAATCAATAAAAAATGAAGGCCTCCAGGCCATTGGAGGAAAGTGTTTATATTTTTAAAAAGTTATTTCATTTTAAAATGGAAAATTTTCTTCCAGAAAAATTATTCCATGTGATCTTTAAAAACCTTTTCCCATCTCTGATGACTTATTTAAATGTTACATATACTTTACTAGGGATATTATACAACAATATCATCCTTATTATTTATCTGGAAGGTTAATGTTTATGATGAAAAGATGAAATAATTATGAAACCAACTTCTTTTAATGTGTTCTTATTTGATAAATGTTTTATGACCATTTTCACACAAATATTTAGTTTTCATTATGTATTTTGTGGGATATATATCTCCCTCTAATGAATTGGGTAAATTAATATATTACATGATAATTTTACAGTAAAAAAATTGAATTGCTTGATCTGTTATAGGAAACAGGTTGAAGTTCTTGATTCGTTATGGGAAACAAGTTGATGTGCTTGATCTGTTATGGGAAGTAAGTCAATGTGTTTGATCCATTATGGGAAAAATGTTTTGATGTCCTATCTAATAGACATAGTGGTTAACATTGAAAATTTAATTTTTTTCTATAATTATGATGAATGTACACACATTTATGACATTATCTTATGGTTCATGATCAAGTTTATGATGAATTCTTATTATTATTATTCAAGTCTTTAGAAATAATAAAATTTTATTCCATTATTCATGTTTATGATCTTTATCAGATTGGGTGTGACCATTTAATGTTACCAACATGACCTTATACCCTTATGATTACTATCTTCTTTTATATGATTATCGATCGATATCTCATATTCTTTCCTTTACTAACCATCTAAGAACACTCATTTTTATTTTTCCTTTTCCCAGGTTACGAATAATGATGATAAATGAATTGTGTTTATAAAGTTTTCATATGTGAGGAATTTTATGGGATATGATGAAGAATTAATGTGGAATATAAAAAACTAGGTATAGTTGTAGGCGATTTTGATATTTATGAACTATTTTTTTGTGAAACTAAGTTATTAAGAGTTTTCCTCATTCTCTAAAAATATAAACATAAAATTTCATTAGGTATGTAAGTGATTAATTTTTTTATTTTAAATGTATTGAATAGGAATAATTGGTCCATGTTTATTAGTATCATTTCTAGAAATGTAATATTTATGTTTTAACACCGAATCCAGTCACCTGAGTCTCATGACATTAAATTTGGTATTAGAGTAGGGTTTAGAAAAATTTGAAGATTACGATGTTTTCATGATTTTTTATCTTTAGTATTATGGATACCATCATGGGTATATAATTTTGAGGTTGACTATAAGTTCAGAGTCTCAGAAAATACTTCTAATATTTTAAGTGATGGAAATTTATGGAAGAAAATTATGTTTTGGGAAATCTATATGTAACCATTTGTTTTAACATGGTTTATTATTTGAGGACGAATGAATTTTAATTTTTTGGACATATGTTTTGCTGTTATTAATAGTCATTAGGGTTTATATGGTCTTGGATTTTCATGAAAATATGGGTTATTATATATTATGGATGAAATATGATATATATAAGATAACCATTTATGTTAAAACATTTCATTAATAATTAATATATTAAAATCATTTTTTAAGATTTTTATCAAATTGATATGAATTTTACAAGTATTATATTAATATAGTTTAAGAAAAAAATGACAAACCCCATGTAGGGTGACAACCCATCATATACAGCATGTTCGCATGGCATTCACCCAAAACTAAAGGGTAAAATGGGTGCTTCTCCTAAAAATATCCTACATGCTGCCCTTGTTAGTATGAAATTGTTCTTATTTATTTAATCTTTGTGATATATAAAATTTATTTTCATTTTGGGTACACACTTTTTATCATACAGAAAATGATAGGATTGGAATTGAGTTTTGGGTAAAGTGATTAATGTTATTTCAGAAGATGTTCACTATTTTGGGATCCCAATGTGATTAAGGTAAATTGAATATTATAGTATTTTAGTTTAGGGATAAAGGATGAATTATAAATTTTGGGGTATATGGTTTTATTATTTAATTATGGTGATTTAGGTTATTTATAGAAATGGTTAGCATCTCTTAGAAATTGTATTTTTAGGGTAGGTACATTTCATGAGTTAAATGCTAAATTAATCTTTGGAGATTATTTGATCAAGTTCTTCTGATATTTGGGTTTCAATATTAGTCTGAAATATTTGGAGGAATTTTAAGGATAATTATTTAGTGAATGATATAAGATGTCCTTTTTATTAATCTAGAATGTTAGAGATTAAAATAGATGTCTTTTTATTAGGAGTAATTCTTTTAGGGAAATTATCATAGATTATACCAAACAATTTTATTTCGGTTAATGTATATGATAGGAGGAATCAATATATATGTTTTTGATAATTTTTTTAATACCTATAATTTTGTTCTAATTTTTCTGGAAAGTGAAATTCATATTATATGCTCATCGTTTGGAAGAGGAGATGAGTTTTTGGTGGAAATTGACAAAAGAATGAAATTCTTCTTATCATGTAAGTATATTTGCCTATGTTTATTGACTATGGTGAAAATAAATTACTCAACTCTAGAATAATTATTTGGAAATAAAGGAATTATCCATTTACTTTTTTACTAGGAAATCAATTGACTTTTAACCAATCATAGATTTATGATTTTTTATAGTTAAATTTCTATTGATCATGTTATATATTACTCTATATTAGTAATTGGGAGCTTATTTTCCCTTAAATATCTATTTTAACTTCCCACTTATGTTACCTTACATAAAATCATTGTATGGATTACACTAGATAAACTTTTTAAATCCATTTTCTCTCTTATCATGTTGTAATTTTATTCAACTTTTTTCTATTTTGGATCTCAACAAAGGTAATTTGAAATGTCAAAACATGTTTACTCATGCAGTTTTAAAAAATAAAAATAAAAAATTTTGATGGGGGAGAATAATTTAATGACCCAGGTACAGATAATATAAATATTTTTAATATTTATTAGTATTCCTTAATTATGTTTTAATATTCATTATAAATATATTATGTAATTCTTAAAAGTAAAACATAATTGGTTTTACTAAAATCATTTCTTATAAGAATTTATATAAATTTTAATTTTCAAATTATATAATTTAAATCATAAAAATTGTATTTAATTTTTAAATTCAACATGCCAATATTATTTGGGGATGAATTTTTCATTTTTTATTAAAATATTGATTTTCAAATGAATAGATAAAAATACTAATTTTAATTGGAAAATGTATTTTATTTTAAATTATTTATATGGAAAAAATTTAATTGGAATAGTTTTAAATTTATATATTTTAATTCTGAATTTAAATAATCCTTTTATTGTTTTTTAAATGTATTCAATACTTTGATTTTGAATAAAAGTATTTTATGTTTAAAGGGTCATTTATGTGAAAACCCATTTTTCATTTCATTTTTCTGGTTTAATTTTAAATTAAAATCTAAAACATCTATGAATTTAATTTTAAAAAATGGATTACATATTTGGAATTATCAGTTCGAAGTTAAGTAAATATTTGGATACTATTTTTTCTAAATATGACTAGTAAACATAATAATTTTTGATACCCTTGGAAAGGGTATGTCGAGAAATTTAGGTAAAAAATAAAATAATTAAAGTTATAAGATGGCATTAAAATCTTTATAAATATTATTGTCTGATTAAATATCATCAATAATAATCCAATGGTTGTATTTATGTAATTTTTGGACCACTTGGACATGACCATGAACTTTATAAAATTTATTTAAAAAATGCCAAACATATAACATTTTTTTAAATAAATATAAAATCTTTAATATAGTGTCATTCAGAGGTTATGTTGAACTATAAATAGTATTAATAATGATAAAATATTTTTATTTATCATGGTAATTTTTAATTAATTTTTGTGATGATATAATTACATTAAATTCATTCATGATGCTAATGAAAAAATTATTTAATTAAAAGAAAAATCAAATAAATGATAATATAAATATTAAAAAAAATATAATTTGAGATAAATAGTATGATCAAATAAAACTCTAGAATACCATGATTTTTTTGGATATAATAAAATATTTTATTTTATTATTATATTTTTTTCATTATATTATTAATGTCATAATAAGTAATAGTACTAAAAATTGACATTATGGATAATTTATAGTAAATAATACATCATTAAATGACATAAATTTCCTAAAAAAACTATATTTTTAAATTTGATTGGGATGTTTTTATAATATCAACCATGACCCATTTATTAGTCATTTTCCATTTTGTAGTAACTATATTTACCCTCAAAGAGTAAAAATCCATGTTTTCAAGGAAATAATTAATGTAGTTAAATACGAGTTAAAACAAAAAATAAGTGTATAAATATAGTTAGAAATTTTATAATCCATATTGGATAAGATTTCAACCCATAATCACCTTATCATAGAAAAAAATTACATTGGAACAATTTTTATTTGAAAATTAATTTATATTAATTTAATATTTAGATAAATTCGAATAGTCCCCCCTCCTCTCATATAAAATAGAACCTATTCTTCTCATTAATTCACCCTTCAAAAAATTTTGGTTAAAAAAATACACATCCAAATTACTTACTTAAATAAATCCTTTTTTTATAGATGTCATTTCTAGTAATAATACTAATTATAGAGGTCTTAATGTCTTATAAAATGGATGTTATTCAAATGAAGAGGCATAATTTTTATTTCTATGTTTTTGTTTTTTTCTTTATCCACATACCTCAAACCTTAATAAAAAAATAAAAAATAATTACTCCATTATCTTCTATATAATTATTATTTATAATGTTTTTGTATTATCTATATACATATCCTCTTCCATGAAATGGGAAATGAAACCGTCATCCATGTGTATAATGGACTACCGCCTCCTGATCTGATGTAATTCTTTTTCTATCACCATCTCTCAGGTAAGTATTGCATTAATGGAAGTAATATTTATATATCATATTAATGAAATTTTTATTATTATGAAAATATAATATATGTTTTACTTCTTACCATTATATACATAGTAAAATGATAACGTCATTCATGCATATGTGATTAATTTTTCATCACCACATCACATGGATGATATATATAAGTATATTTAATGAATTAATATGATATATATGATATTAATATCATTATGGAAATATAAAATAATAATTACCTTCTTTCCACAATGACCCTTGTAAAATGGAATTTTTACTCATGTGTATATAAGACCTACCATCTCCATGATTGTAACATAATTCATTTTTCATAACTATAGTTAATAGTGGGATTTAAAATTATAATTTAATTGTAAAAATTAAAATTATTTCCATAATAATTTTTTGGATTTATTGGTTTAATGACCACAATGACCATAGTAAACCTATGGAATTCATTTTGGACATATGAACCAAATATCACTAAAACATATGACATGAACATTAATTTTAATTTACTTGTTATAACTTGGTAATAATTGAAATAAAAAGAAATAATAATATTGAAAAATGTTACTATGGAATTGAATAACTAACCTTATCTTATTATTCAGTTAAATGAATAATATATAAGATTAATCGTACTCAAGGTAATGTATTTTCTTCTCATATCTATTTCTCTTGGACATATTCCTTATAAACAACATATTCCATTTCTATAGTGAATTTGATGCCTATTAATGTATTTTAATATTATTTTAAATAAAATTATGGGATATAAATATCTATTTAATTTTATTTCATTCATGTGGATTATGATTCAAAACCTATCAATGTTATATGGGTTTATTTCAAAATTTCATCATTATTCAATATTGTTTATTTTTAAGTCTCAGATGAGGAATATTTCTTTTACATATACCTATTTTATAAAATATTTTTGAAAAAAGTTTTTAATATTAACCTATAGTTTTCCAAAATCACTTTTACATATATTTGAGTTTTTACAAGATGGGTAGAAATTAATTTTCTTTCCATTATTAAAACAAGGTACTTTAAGACATTTATATTAAAAATACAGAAGGTATGTATTTTTAACTTATATGGAATGAGTATATTTTCCTAACTTTAGGATTATTTAATTATTTTATGTATCCCTTACATAAATACCATTTTATTTTCAATGAAATTTTGTTCAATTATAAGTATGTGGATTTTTAAAAATAGTTATGATTTAAAAATGGAAAAGTTATTTTCTTGAAGAATTATTCCATGTGATCGTTAAAAATCATTTTCCATCTAACATGAAATCCTTTGAAGTTACATATACTTAACAAGGGATATTAAATAAGGATTCCATCCTTATTCTTTCAATGGATGGGTTATGTTTATGATGAATATATTAATTTTCATGAAATTAATTCCTTTTAATGTGCTCTAATATGATAAATGTTTAATGATCATGTTGAACACATATATATGGTTTCATTATGTGATTTGTGGGAACCATATTTCCTCTAAATTCATTGGGTAATGTATTATATCTCATGAGATAGGTATGGGAAACACGTCGAAGTGCTTGATCAATTATGAGAAATATGTTGACATGCTTGATTCATTTAAAGAAACAAGTTGTTGTGCTTTATCCATTATGGGAGAGAAGTCAATGTTTTTGACCTGTTAATTGAAATAGTTGTTGATTATTGATATCAGGGTCTTGATAGTTAAAATTAAAATATTAATTGGTTTATTTACTTATTATTATTCATTCAAATTTATTTCATGAACTTATGGTTCATAATTGAGATATGATGAATTCTTAATTATATGATTCATGTATTTTGAAATCCAAATGTTTTATGGAATTACACATGTTTATGATATTTTTCATATTTGGTATGAAATTTTATGGTTTTGGATATGATCTTATACCCTATGATTATGTTATTCATTCATATTATTAAAAAAAATTACCTCTCACACCTCAACTAACTATACATCGGATACGACCCTTAATTATTTTTAATTTTCCCAAGTTATGAAGGATGATGATAAATTATTTTTTATAAAGGTTTGTTATTCGAGAAATTTTATTGGATGTGGTCAAGACTTAACATGGAATATGAAATGATGGGTGTAGGGGGATATGATGTTGAAATTTATGAAACCAAGTTGTTAAGAGTTTTTCATAATTCCTAGAAACTATAATCCTAAAAGTTCCTTGGGTATGAAGGTGATAAAATATTCCCCTTTTATGTTTTTTATATGGAAATAATTTATTCAAATTAAATAGTATTAAATCTAGGAATGTAATGTTTGTGTTTTTAACCCCAGACCTAGAAGTGTGGCTGTCAGACCTTTATAGAAAGAAGGAAAAAAGTGATATAAAATTTTCTTTTGAATTTATTTATGTCCACATAAATAAATCTATAAAACATTTTTTTATAAATACAGACATTTAATAAAAACAGTACTCAAATAAATCTTTAAAACTATTAAAATTATGTTTTTAATGCAAACTGTCCCCTTTCTTGAATCTGAATCATCACATATGTTCATTATATTCTAAAATAATAAACATAGGTTAATGATTTATTTTATTATATACATTTATACTGTATTTTATTCCTTTTATTTTTTATTAACATGTTATATATAATTACATAATCATTTATGTTAATGTCATATGTTTTGATTATATTTGAATTTTATTTATAATATGAATTTTCTAGGTTCAGTAAGATAAGAGTGGAAATTGTTCCATTATATAAAGAATAATAATAAAAAGTTATCAATTTAGTTATTAATATCAATTTTAAATCCATTAATGAAATATGGTTATAAAAAAATGAACAACATTACAATAATGGATAAGGTAGGTCACACATACACATGAGTAACATTTCTATTTTTTAATAAACATTATTGAAAGATGGTAAATATTATTTTGACCTTAAAATATTAGGATTATATCATAAATATTATATTATTTCTTCAAATACATAGATATATATATATATATATATATATATAATACATGTGACATGTTCATGAAAATTGAATCACATCACTTCTTGGAGGTTAGTATCCACATGTACACACATATGACATTATTATTTTTCAATGGATGGAATTGAATGGAAATACATATTATAATTACAAAATGGTAAATATTTCATGATTACCATATATATATATATTAACTTTATCATTATACACATCCATAAGATTTTGTGATTGAAAAAAATTATATAGGTTTTAGTGGTTTTAGTCTGCCATAAACACGAATGATTCATTCATTTACCATTTGATTGAAGAAAGAGATGGATATTTTTTATACCACTAACATAACACCATAAAAATATATGGATTATACTGGTGTCATTATTTGACCAAGTTTTATGAATATTTTAAGGAATTTAATGAATAAATAATACTCATACATTCGGTTAAAATCTATTTATTTTCTCTAAACAACTCATTTGATGTAGATTTTAATCCCTGTATGGTTGTTACTCATCCAAAAATAATAACACTAGAACATTGTGAGGGATTTTATAAAGGGGTTTGGGTAGAGAATGTATTATATATAGTGCTAAAGGCATGAGGAAGAAAGGATAATAGGTTCCCTTTTATAAGATAAGAGAAGGTAATTCATAGAATTTATTATGTTATTTAATTAATATAATTAAATTTTCATGTCCAAGTTGATCCAAATTAATATAATTATAATATAGGATGAGAATCTTTGTAAATCCGTCTAATAAAATTTTTACATGTTTTTGATTATTTTTTAACCTTATATCTTTGGTCAAACCCCATTAACCATGTTGACAATTACATCAATAACAATATTTTCTTACTCATTGGGGGTCCTGAATGTTACTATAAAAAGAAAAACAATCCATAAATGGACCATGGTTGTAGTTTTCAAACATATAAAATCACTTGGATTAATATATGGTTTTTATTTATTTTAAATCATTTAATAAAATATATTTTATTATAAAATCTCATTAAGGACATTTTTAGAACTATTTATTTAGTATGAATTTAATGTATTTAAGATAAATTTTTAATTTGAATATAAAACATGAACATATCCAAAATATTTTATATTTATCTATAAAATTCATGGGATAGTATTACTCAAACACATATTTTTTTAGAGTTTTGAATATATTTTATATAGTTTTTATACTATTTACAAAAAGAAAAGAGTCCACGTTTCGTATGAATTTATGGTAATTATTTCATCACTAAAGAATAAAAATAAATTGGCATAAATTAATTATATTGATAATAGCCTTTTATATTCATTAAATTTGTATATCTACTTAAATATATGTCATAATTTTTTTTCTATTATGTCATTTTTTACTTTTCTACCCCCATAATAGAATTTCAAAAGTGTTTGGATAAGTCACTTGTTATATAACACTAAAATTTTATTTTACCCCTCAAAAACATAAAAAATAATTAATATTGATTAAATTATCCAAGAATATTCTACATCCCTCTCAAAAATTATCTCTATTAAACAAAATTTTACTTTTTCAATACTACTAAAGCAATACATCCACACCAAAAATGATTTTCATATTTATCATGAAATAAATTATAAATTATAAGTTTGGAATTATTTTTGTATTATAATTTTACTATATTTTCATATAAGTGGAATTCCATATGTTTAGTAAATATTCATATCATATTTATGTTTTGATGATATCATAAGATTCACAATTTTCAAAAAGAACTTTAATTTTATCTATTCACTTAAAAATCATCTTTTTTGAAAAATAAAAAAATTTCACTGTAGGGTGTTTTTGATACGATGATATAAAAAATGTTATCCATTTTATAACTTTTCCCCAAATTTTTTAAAAAATAAATATCATTTTAAATCATAAAAAATAATAATTTTTTGATGAAAATTAATCTTTAAGGCATAAAAATATTTTTCTAAAAATTGAGTGACTAATTGAAAATAATTATTCAATAACTTTTTCAATAGAAAAATTATATATATTTTATAACCTTACTAATTTAATTCAAAAATTTCAACTTAGTGTCTATTTTATGACTATTAAATTTAAATATTAATCTATCATGGTTCATTAAAGCTTATGATTTCATTTTGTATATGTTATTGAAAATATTTTTTGTTAGATTTGGGCCTCTTAAGAAAAGGTATAAAATACTAAAATACATTTACACATTTTTCAATTGTTATAGGTTCCCTTATTAGGTTATAAAGTGATCATAGTGATTTTAGGTCTTGGAAGGGTACCACCACCATTTTAGGTCCTTAAAGTGGCTTTAAAAAAAATCCATTTTGGAGTAGTGGGGAGTCTAACTACAACATCTATATTGTTATTTCTATAGTGTATTCTACATGATCTGGGGTAGGGTAGATTAGTTAGGGTTTAAAATTTTAGGTTTTAATTCTCCATGTATGTTTTCTAAGACATATGCTTTTCTTTATGGTCCTCAAGCTATAGTGTGGAACGAGTGGCTACGTAATAGGGGATTGAGGGCGTTCTTCCAAAAGAGTAAGGTGGTTGTGGAATGGTACTTTGGGATATGTCGTAGCTAAATATACAATTTTATATGACCTACCTATGGATCTAAGATGTTCCTTTGACTATGGGGTGGTCTGGTCTCCTTCAACTACTCTTTAGTACTCTAGTTTTTCAACAAGCTGCAGTGTGGTCCTAGGGGTGCACCATTTTCTAAAAAAACCAGTCTTCCTGTAAACCACCAATTCCCATTTCCAATCCAAAAATTTTCCACTTATTTATTTTTAACTTTCGGTACCCAATGGTAGTTTTTCTAGGTATATATATCCTCTTTAAACAGGGATTAATATCATATTCCCATGTTTGATCCTCAATAATCTAAGGTACATTCTATATCCCATTTCTCATGGTTTCTTCTTGGATTGATCTTATTTCCTACCATTTAATCTTTCTATATTATGGAATTTGGGCACAAAAATTCTAGTGAAGTTTTCTTGGTTGGTTTTTAGTGTGTTTGTGTTGTAGAATCCTTGGGATATCATATTTTTCTCATTGGAGAAGTGATCAGGTATCCTTGATGCTGAACTATTCTTAAGTGAAGAACATTGACGCCTTTGAGGTAAGTTATTTTTGTCTTATAATATTTTATGTTATATTATAAATTTACCTTGTTTAAACATTTTATATTATAGTGAAATGAACCTAGTAAATATACAACTAGATTAATCAATGTAATTTTTTATAATTAGCGATCATATGTTTATAATGTGATTATGGTTTTTCTTTTGATGTTCTAGATAGTGTGACTTCTATCATATGATTATTATGATTTTTTATATGCTTAGTTTATTATGTTTTTTATTTTAAAAATGGTAAAGAATTTAAAATATAAATAAATTGGTTGGATATAGAATTAAAGAGGCATGTTTAATAAATATAATTTTACAAAAATTTGGATAGTTATAAAATTGATACTAAATGAATGAATGTTTATTGTTGTTATCAAATTTGTTAATGGAATTATAAAATAACATCAAGATTTAATTGTTGTAACTAATGAAAATAATTAAAAAGTAATATTAATTGAGAATTTTTTTCTCATAGTTTAATAAAAAAATGTGAGAGAGGATTATTTGATAATTTAATAGATTGTTTTATATAATTCTTTAGGTTTACCACAATTTAAACTTCACCATGTGGTGCACCAGTCCTCTTCTTCAAGAAGAAGGATGGGTCAATGCGGCTTTGCATCAATTATCGTGAACTTAACAAAATAACGATAAAGAACAAGTATCCTCTCCCAAGAATTGATGACTTGTTTGATCAGCTGCGTGGAGCAAAATACTTTTCCAAGGTGGATTTGCGGTCGGGATATTATCAAGTAAGGGTGAAGAAGGAAGATGTCCCCAAGACTGCTTTTCGTACAAGGTACGTGCACTATGAATTCATAGTAATGCCTTTAGGACTCACCAATGCTCCAGCAATATTCATGGACTTGATGAATAGAGTCTTTAGAGATTACCTTGACAAATTTGTGGTAGTCTTTATAGATGATATTCTAATATAATCCAAAACCAAGGAGGATCATGAGGAGAATTTAAAAACTGTACTAGAGACTTTGCGCAAGGATAAGCTCTATGAAAAGTACAACAAGTGTGAGTTCTGGTTGAAGGAGGTCTCATTCTTGGTCCATATCATCACAAGCAATGGGATATCTATGGACCCATCCAAAACAGATGCAGTTGAGGGATGGCCGAGTCCAACATCGGTAACAGATATCCGTAGCTTCTTGGGGTTAGCTGAATATTATTGACGATTTGTGAGAAATTTATCACGATTGTCCAACCCTCTTACCATGCTAACTCAAAAGGGAGTAAAGTTTGCTTGGAGTGATAAATGTGAAGAAAGCTTCAAGGAGTTAAAAAAGAGGCTTATCACTACACTTGTGCTCACTTTACCCACAAGTGGGTAGCTTTTTGTGGTATTTAGTGATGCTTCGAAGAAGGTCTTAGGATGTGTGATGATGCAGAATGATAAAGTGATATCCTATGCCTCAAGGCAGTTGAAAATACATGAGTGAAACTATCCAACGTATGATTTGGAGTTGAAGGCTGTGATATTTGCCTTGAAAATATGGCGGCCTTATCTCTATGGAGAGAAATGTGAGATATATACTGACCACAAGAGTCTTAAATATATATTCACATAGAAAGAGATTAATATGCCCCAGAGAAGATGGATAGATCTCATCAAGGATTATGACTGTTCAATACATTACCACCCTGGGAAACTGAACAAGGTGACAGATGACCTAAGTAGAAAGGACCCAACAATTCTATCAATGATGAGAATTGAGAAGGATCCAATCTTCTTAAACTTGATGAAGATGGACGTGGGGATCATAAAGAAGGGAACATCATCAATCCTTTCACAAATGATTCCTCATCCATCTATTTTGGAAAGGTTAAAGGATGCTCAAAAAGAATGATGTGGGAATTCCGGAAAAAGTAGAAGCTATCAAAAAAGGGAAATCCTCAAGGTTTAATGTTAATGAAGAAGGAATTGTGCGGTTTGGTAAAATACTATGTGTTCCATCAAGTCCGGAGCTGAAGAAGGAACTTTTGGATGATGCACATAGTTCAAATTTCTCTATTCACCCAGGGAGCACAAAGATGTATCGAGATCTCCGAGAAAACTTTTGGTGGGGTAATATGAAGAAGGAGATCACTGAATATACATCAAAGTGCCTGGTGTCTCAGCAAGTGAAGGCAGAGAGGTAGAAGTCCAAGGGGATGATGCAACCATTGCCCATACCATAATGGAAATGAAAAAACATCACCATGGACTTTGTCACCGGACTTCCGAGGACATCCATAGGCAACAATGCAATATGGGTAGTTGTGGATCGTCTTACAAAGACTGCACACTTCATTTCTATTTGGGAGGATTTCTCTTTGGATCAACTGGCACAGATATATATCAGGGAAGTGGTAAGGTTACATGGTGTACCACTATCTATTGTGTCTAACCGAGATCCAAGATTCACCTTTAAGTTTTGGAAGAGTCTTCAACATGCTCTGAATACTGAACTGAACTTCAGTACGACCTATCATCCTCAAACTTATGGAAAATCTGAGTGGAATATCTAAACACTTGAGGATATGTTGAGAGCGTGCTCAATGGAATTTAAAGGAGGATGGGATCAACATCTTCCTATGGTTGAGTTCTCTTATAATAACAGTTTCCACTCGAGCATCCAAATGGAACCATATGAAGCCCTATATGGGAAGAGGTGCAGAACACCGACATGTTGGGATGAGGTTGGTGAACGTAAGCTGCTTGGACCAAAAATGGTCGAAGAAATGGTGGAGAAGGTGAAAACCATTCAGCAGCATATCAAGGCAGCCCATAGTCGACAGAAGAGTTATGCAGATAATCGTCGATGAGACCTTGAGTTTAAAGTCAGAGACATGGTTTTTCTACGCATATCTCCGTGGAAGAAGGTCATGAGGTTTGGAAATAAAGGGAAGTTAAGTCCAAGGTACATCGGCCCCTTCGAGATTCTTGATCGTGTCGGGGCTGTGGCCTATCAACTAGCACTTCCACCTACTATGTCCAAAGTACATGATGTCTTTCATGTATCCCTCTTAAGGAAGTACATACCAGACCCTTCACATGTACTCTCTTCTGAGGTGGTACAATTGGAAGACGATCTTTCTTATGAGGAGCAACCAGTGAAGATCTTAGATCATAGATAAAAAGTTCTATGAAATAAGACAATGCCCCTCGTCAAGGTGTTGTGGAGAAACCACAAGTTTGAAGAAGAAACTTGGGAATCGGAGGATATGATGTAGCTGAGTTACCCAGATTTGTTTTAGTGTGGGAAAAGGAAAATTTCGAGGGCGGAATTTCTTAAGGGGGGAATATTGTAACGACACAAAGTTTCATTAATGGAAAATACCTCTTGATCCAGTTAAATGTCTCTTTATGAAAAATGTTTTTATAAGATGTCAACTTCTTTGGTTTTATATTAAGAATTGTGACTGTTGTTAATATAGACGTTGAACAGTGATCACATGATTAGTTTAAATATAGTACCTTAACAAATCCAATTTACTCTGACAAAAGAAGCGATGACCTCATCCAAGAGAATTGCCCCATACGAAGCCCATTTGTTGGAGCTCGGAAAAAAGGTGGCATACTTGGGATTCTCCCTTGACCAAGCCCAAGCTGAGCTTCACTATGTCAAGCTCGAACGGGACCGTCTATGTGAAAAGTGGAAGTTGATAGAGATTACCACTCGAGCGATGTTATCCGAGCCACCCCAAGAGTCTGTCACCATCGCACACCTTACCCTTAGGTTTTATGCGGCTGTTTTAAGGGGTTATGTAACAAATAAGTAGTACTATGTTCATGTACATTATTTTTGTATATAATGATGAATATAATTTCAAGTCATTTTTGATACATTGTAAATAGTTTTTAAAGTACAAATGGTGTTTTTAGTTATTATTTAATTAAGAAAACTATTTTATTAAATTAAGGTATTTTTGAATTAAATAATATTTTAATAAAATAATAATAATATTATTAAATTAATTTTTTATTAAATATAAATGATCTTATAATTTTATGAATGCAATTAAAATTTTTTAATATGGTTTGAAAGCCATTTTTGTCAAAACCCGTGAATTTTCGATAAATGTTAGTTTTTATTTTAAAAGTGAAAATTAACATATTTAGAAATTTTTTTAGATAAAATAAATGTCATTTATGGAATCAGGATGTCGAAATTATCCAACGGTGAATTTTTCATAATTTTATGAGACAGTCAAATTTTTGGGTAAAAATTAAATACTGTTTAAATATATAATGTGTTTTATGACATCATAATGACCCAATGGTGATGTAATAAAATACCATAATCCTTATGTTCGGCCAATATATGTTTTATCATTAAAATAATGTTATTTTGGGTTTGTTTGACTTACTTTTCAAAGCATTAATGGACCCCTCAAGACATATTCAACACTTTTCCTTTTTAAATTAATTTCCATGGGAGTGTGACTCACCTCCACATAAGCAACCTCATTATTTTAAGAATTTCGGACCTTGGAATTATAAAATAATGTTTTACTCTTCCCTTTTCCAAAAACCATGGGCAAAAACCATGGGATGGTTTGTGGTTTGGATTTATTTAATATAAGGGGTCCCAAACCTAAATAATAAAGAATTCTCTCACCTTTCCTATATAAACCCACACAAGCTCCCACTTCATCCTCACTAAAATCCCTTGGAGTTCGTTCAACCTATGCCATAATCTCTCTATAATTTTACCAAGGTGCCCCAAGCTCCCAATAAGCCTCTCACAAGCCTCTCTCTAGCTTTTGGAAGCATACTTCCAAGTAAGGGTTTTTTCTTCCTTTCTCATTTTTGTCAATTTTCTTTAAGTTGTATTACCATTTTAATTTCAATTATGAATGTTGGGGTATGGTTTCAAACCTCCCCCATACTGCCCTCTTATTGTTTGAATGATGGGAGACCCCTTTCTCTCTCATTAAATTCCTCCCACGTACACCCGTTACTATGCCGAAATTCCGAAAGGAACTTCTCTCTCTTCTTTTACATTCAAGCAATAATTTTGTATCATGAATCTAAATTCCATTACAATTGTTGGGAAATGTATCTATATGACCTCTTTACTGTCCATTACATGTAAATATTATGAGTAACCCCTTTATCTCTCATCAACCTTTTTTTTATGAATTCTTATGTCATGCCGTTACGCTGCCGAAATCGCACCGATTTTCTAAGCCAATGTCATTGTGTAGTGAATACCATGCCCATTTCTCCATCAAGGGTATTCACATTTATGCACATTTACTTATTTATTTTAAAGTTTCATGTATTAATTCCACATTCCTTTATCGTGGAATAAATGATTATGTTTTATGAATCCATGTTTTATGATCCATGTGGCACACTTATGCATGAAATGAATTTTTTAAGAAGAGTGCGCCCTTATAGCGCTCCAATGCATTGGGTAAAGTATAGTATCATGATACGTCATGTGCAATGAGTGTTGACTAATTCTAATTCAAGTGAAATGAGGGTTTACTCATGCTTCATGTGCAATGAGGGTTTACTCATGCTTTATGTGCAATGAGCCTTGGCTCATGCTAATTCCATGTTAAGTGTTTTTGCCACATTTCCATGTTATGATTATCATGATTTATCATGACTTTATGTTCATGTTTCTTTTATGCTCTATTGATATTACTATTGTCTAACATGTATTGTACTCCTCATGTTATTCCATGTGTACTCCTTTACTGGGCTTTATAGCTCACCCTTTTCTTATGCATGTCCTCAGGTTATCCCATGCAATTCTAAGTATGAAGGAATGTAGTGGTCATGTAAAGGAAGTTTTCAATAAAGATGTTGTATTTCATGTTTTAAGTTTTTATGTAATGATACTAAGCCCCAAAGACACTAAACCTCTCGATCTTCTTTGTTGTATCAAGTGAAGTTTTATGTAATGAATCATGTTTAAGTTGTAATAAAAAGCAGGGTTGTCACATGAATGATGTCAGGGATGACACCAGAGATGATGAAACAAGTTGAAGTAGAGATTATACATTTTTGTTCTTAAGCTATACTATATAAAGCATCATGATGTACTTGGTTGTATCTCACTTGATTTTATTATAGGTATTTTTCATATAGAAACATGATTTATTGACTGATAATAATATTTAAAAATCTTTAACCCATTTGGTTGGTTTTTATGGAATTTAAATGAGATGATCTTAAAAACCCATGACATAGCTTGGAATACACCTAGAAGGAATTTACATAACATTAATGGTTTATGAAATTTTATTTGAATAAAATTACATTAATGTAAAATTAATTAATTAATATTAAGGGAATGATGAAAAGTAAATATTAAATTTCATTTCATATGTATTAAATTATTATGTGTTATAAGATATCAAGTCCTTGGCATTGAAAATTGGGTTTCCAAGTGATGATAGTTTTAGTTGGTCCTATGAATAGTTTATGCCCACAATGTGGTTGTGACATATATTATATATAATATTTTTAGTGATTCCATATGCTAACCCACCCATGTTTTTTGGGAAAATTACCCCCAATGTACATTGGGATGGTGTTTTCCCCAATATCATAGTGGCGATGCTAGATGGATGACTATGCCCTATGGACCCACACTCTTATCTTGGATTTTTTTTGCAGGTATTAATGGTGGTAAGTTTTACTATATATGGGAGTATATTCCCCTTATTATTTGTGTTTATTTCACACATATATATATCTGGTTATTATATCAAAATAATTATTATAGGTATGATATTTATAAGCTATAATGGAAGGTGGAAACTTAATTAGTGTGTGGGTTATGGTGGATTGATATATAATAACCAATGTATGATTTGTTTTACACAAAATATCATGGCTCATGAGACTAATCATTTAATATATAAGAATATTTTGAATGAATTAAGTAATTAGGTGATGCATTGGGTTCATGCCATGATTCATAACTAGTTCTCTTCAAGAGAGCTTCTTTTGGAAAGAGATGATTCATGTCGTACAACATTGGTGCATAGTATAAAACTAGTGGGAAAATAGTAGTATTATAAAAATTTTGTTTTAATATTATGCTATATGATCTATTTAATGTGATACATGGTGGGAGATATTAATGGCCAGTCTATGAACAATGAATACATGTTTAGGTGATAAGTAAGTTACACATTTTGATCCCTAGTATTTAACATGATTTAATTTTTTTGGAACGGAGAGGATATGTGGATTATCCTACTGAAAATAATATTTTTACAACCCCACTTATATATAAACATTTTTAAGGTAAATAGTATCAGGTTAGTTACCGGGAATGATATTAATAGATTAAGGTTTTTTCTGATTTGTTTCTTCATCGTGGTCAACTTCGAGTTTACCTTTTTAGTTCTTGAAGTTTCTTTTCTATTTATTTTATTCTTATATGATATTTCATGAATTAAATTGGGATTATTTTATATACATGAGAAGTATTTTATTGGTGTATCAATCATATCTCTCTCTTAAAAATGTTTCCCTGATATAGTAATGACTCTAATTTATATGTATGATATTCCCTCGATGCTAATAACTAAACTAGGTCCTACAGTATGCATGAAACGAGTAGTCATTATCTCCCTTCTCTCATTTCTGGCCTGGGAGGGGTACTATAGAGGGTGGTTGTGATAGAGTGGTATCAAAGATTCAGGTTGAGAAATATTATTTAAATATGATTAAGTAAAAAGTTATATTTCTTGGGTTAGTGGGGAAGTGATAAAATCTATTTTTAGCAAGTGATGAAAACAAATGATACCAAATTTAAAATATGTATTTAGGCCCCCCATTGATTTGAAGAATAAAGAATTAGGTTTACCAATAATACTAAAAAAAGAGATATTATTTTTCAGGAAGATACCTAGGAAAGTATCATTAAACATTTATCTTTTCACCTATGTTTGAAATGGGTATACCATCAGATAGGTTTAATAATAATGTAATAAAATGAAATAATAAATTAATTAATGTAAATTATTACATATTCCATGTTTAGGAGTCTCAATTATTTTTTCTTCATAAATGAATGGTTCTAGGTTGATTTCATCATCAGATTTACAATGAATATGTTCAATAGGATCCTCCAAAAGATCACTTTAGAGTATAAGTATATTAAAAAACACATGGAGGAGGACACTCCAAGAGTTTTAGTGATAGAGTCTATAAAGGTATGAGAGATTCTCTTCAAACTTAGGCATAAAAGACTGGTAAGAGGAGGTGGAGTTATAATTCTATACAATCCATTTTTATAAGGATAAATGAGTTTTGTTGGAGTGGTAATGATTCATGGAGTAGTGATGCAGTGGTTGAAATTATTCCATAGGGATCATGAGGAGATTGTGGTCTTGATGGAGATGTTAAATGACTAGTTGTGATTGATGTTACTTTCAATGACCATAAGGGAGAAATGTTTCTAGGAGATAGTTACCCTTTTAAAGGTGATTTCAAGTGTCTTGGAGTTTTTTATCTATTTTATGACCTTTATACAATATTCTTTATATCTGTTTCCATTTGGGGAGGCTAGGGAAAGTCATTTTGAGAAATATTTTCATGTAATGATCAGACTTCATGTCATCCCATTTCTTTTTTTGATAAATATCATGGTCTCAATGATGGTAGAAGTTATTGATAAGATAAAGGCCAGAGATAGATTGTACTAAAATGGGAGTCATCATGATTCCTCATGAAGCAGAGTTGTGGTCTAAGGTTACCTATTACTAGATAGAGGAGATTTTGATTATCCATGGGTATGTCACATCTCCCATAAAATATTTTATCTATGGGTAGTGTCTCTTAGACTCTTAAAAGGGGTTTAAAAAAATGTTTTTCTTATGGATTTGTAGGTCATAAATAGTGAGAGACAATAACCTTTCTGACCAGTCATCACGTTCTAGGTGATATGATTCATGATCCTTTATTCTGGATTTTTTAGAAAAGATGAAAATTGATGGTTTTTTATTCTTAAAATTAACAGAAAGGTAATGGGGTAAAAAGGGAAAACTAGTTATATGAAAGTCACAATCATATATTATATTGTATTTGTGTAGGTGATCTTCAAAAGGGATGAAAGGATGTAGATTAGACCATGGCCAGCTTCTTGCTCTAGAATTTCCAGCACAAAGCGATCCAAACAATATTAAAGGTACCCTTGTTTTCTTTTCCTCATAGTTTCATGAATTTTTTCATTCAATACATACACACTACTTCATATCACCTTCCATTATCCGTGATTTATGAAAGTAGGATGATATAAATATAGTTCACTTTGTGTTTTATATGATAGTTTTAAGTTCATCATATTTGTATGAAGTGCATAGAGAGTTTGAGATAATTCTATGTAAATAACTCTGATAACGAAACATACAATGTTTATGGATATAGCCTTATAATATCATTCTTAGTATGGAGAAGTTTTATTTAGTTTAAGAAATAGTGTATTGATTTAGGGTGAAAGTTGTGTTCACTGATGTTGATATAGATCCAATATTATTTTTTGGTGAGAAAGACCTTCAAATGGGCTAGAGGCATGATCTATCATTATCATTCTTAATGGTTGATCTAATACTGGGTTTTTCATAGGTTTAACCGATGGTGTTTCCAAGGGTTATAGAATATTTCCCTAATGGATTTTCATATGAGTTTGTATCATTACCCCTCAATGAATGATCATGTTTGGGGTCAAGCTATAACTCGATGTTTCTCTAATATCAATGTATCCATATAGGTTAGTACCTTCTGAGTTATGAGATTTGTGATTAAAAATCAATGATATATTATATTGAGGTTTTTTTGTTGAGTGTGTCACTATAGGGTTCACCAAATTTTTTTATTAAGATGGATTATGGAAGCATGATTCTCTATATCATTTATCATATATTATACCACACGAAAATTAAGAGATGCTATAATTTTATGTGGACTGATGATTTACTCGACCAACTGAAACGATCTATTTGGATCTCAAATACTGATCATTTATTAGGATATAATCAGATACAAGTGAATGAATATGACATTCCAAGGATTGTATGCCTTTTTAATTAAGGGATTTGCGAGTTCATTGTGATTTCATTCAGTTTGAATAATGATCCACCCATATTCATGGGTGTAATGAATGATTTTTATAGAGTTTAGGGATCAATTCATGGTTATTTTGTTCAATTATATCATTGTGCACTATACATATAAGAAGTAACATTAAGATAATCTATGTGTCGTATTTGGGGTTCTTTGTCATCAACAACTGTTCAAGAAATTTTCAAAGTGTGTGTTTTGGTCTTGTGAATTTCACTGTATAGAGAATTTTGAGTCCAATAAATGAGATTTTTTGGAAATTATTAATATTAAATAAGTTTATTCATGGGAACCCCCATGACTATTGCAGAGGTGAATAGTTCCCTTGGTCTTTCAAGATATTATAAGTGGTTTCTAGAAAATTTATATTTTCTTGTGACTCCAATGGAATCCTTAACTTGAAGGCATCATGAATTATCATGTATTGGTCCATGTTTAACAAAATTCATGTAATATAAAGAGAAGTTATTGAGTGGTCCAGTCATTTTCTTGTCATCAATGGGAGTTTCGTTTGTTGTTTTTTGTGACGCTTCACTTCTAGGTTTTGATATGTTATAATGCAGCAATGGGAAATAGTTTCTTATTATTCATTGAAGTTATGTCCCCATGGTCATAACTTTTCCCCCCACGATCTCATGTTTAAAGTAGTTGTGTTTTACTTGAATATGTGGAATCATTACTTCAATGATGAACATTTTTTCATTTCTACCGATCATAAGATCCTGGTTTATGTCTTCTTCCATCGTGAATTGACATTATGATAGTGATAATGGATGCAATTATTATAGGATCATGACATAATTGTTTCACATACACCAAGAAAAGGTAATGTTATAGTCAATGAGTTGAGTATTAAATAACATAGAGATTCCTGGTCAAAGTTTAGAGATTATTGTAGAGTGAAAAAATAGATCTTGTTGATGAATTATGATATGCAAGTGTTTTCTACCAGAGGTTGCCTTTTTAGATTTCAATTCATATGTATTTGGTGAATTTGATGGAGGAGACTAAGTTGGAGGATTCTGAAATCTAGGTCTAGAGAGACTATGTTGTATTTGGTGATGTCCCCAATGGTATTACTAAGGATAATCAACAATTGGTGTTATTCTAGGTGATGGTTTTTGACCCCATAGGGGATGCCTGAGATAGTTCTCTATGAGTTCTATAGATCTCCATTAGAATTACATCCCTTATTGATAATTATATGGCTTGCTCTGTGAGGGTAGTTTTGATAGAATGGGTTGAAGCATGTTGTGAAAGTGTTTGTGTCTCATTGTTTGGTCTTCCTAGAGATGAATGGTGAGCACTATGTTCTAAGTGGTTTTCACTACTTCATAGATGTTATGAAGTGGATGAGGGAGAACATATCAAAGATATTTATTACCTGTTTACCTTGATCTTAGGGATCCTTTGATTTTATATCAGTGATAATGGATTGTTTAATGAAATTAGGCCACATTATAGTTACTGGAGACTTAAACATTGGGTAGGTTTTATCAAGGAAACATCTTGAGGAGGTGGTGATACTCCATAGAGTCCCATGAATGATCATATATAAATTGGATCCTCATATTAACTCTAAGGCTAGAAGATTTGTTCAACATGATTTTGGATCTCCATTATTCCTTATCAATACTTTTCATCTACATATGGAGGATTATATAGGGAAGATCATCCATACTCTTGATGGCATGTTGTCTTATTATTTCCTTGATTTTGGAGTATCATGGATGAGCCACCTACCTTAGATTGAGATTTATTAGAAAAATAAGTTTCACTCTAACATTGGTATGATATCATTTGAAGAAATTTATATCTAACCCTATTATTCAATTTTGTATAGGATTGGGGATAGAGACTCAAAAATTCTTGGGATACAAATAGTATAGAGAATGAAAAAAATGGTTTATATTATTCATTAGAGTATAAAATAAGTTCATGATTATATGAAGTCCAGTTATTATCAAAGGATAGTAACACTTGTTTTTTACATTATAAATAATGTGATCATGAAGGTAAATCTTGATTATGAGCAAAAAATTCCTTTTCATTGGATGCTGATTTTCCCTGGTATTTTGGGCCATTCATGGTGTTGGATAATATTGAAGATATAGAATATCACATATTACTTCCCCCACATATGAGATGGATGCATGAAAAATTTCATGTTTCATAGATTCATGGTTATCTTCTATAAAACTATCACATCATCAACTAGGGTGTGATCAATGTTGAATATGATACGATTTTGGAGGAGAAGTTTGTAAAGATACATAACCTCTGGGATAATGTGTTTCATGGTAATTATTTACCATTTGTTCGAGTATTTTAGTAGAATATTTTCTTAGAGGATATTACCTGGGATTATGAGTCATATATATAATATATTCACCCTAAGTTGTTTTTTTGTTTAACTCTTATCTTGTAGCTCTTCTTGTTTTATAGATGTTGACCATTTCTAGTTTATGAGATTGTTTACTCTTCTCACCTTTTTGTTTGTGAAATTACGATATTTTGAGGTGTAACTCCCTAAATATAATTTCAGAGATGTTTTTTTTTGTTTCATGGATTGGTATTTTTTCTTTGAGTGATGCAGTTGGGCTCCTCTGATGGTGAGATATTTGAGAGATATCTCATGGGGTGTTACTGAAACAACCCATTTTTTATTCTTTTATCATTGGGTTTCATTTGAAATTATCAAGTATGAGAATGGTTTGTGGGATATCTAATGTAATTTATAGGATCCTAGAAACCAATTTCATTTTTTTAAGTGTATATTGTTCTGAAAGTAGGTTCTTTGATTTTTTTGAGGGAATATTGAGGCTATGAAGGGTTCCACTACAATTTTAAGTAGGGTTGTGGAATATATATTGGATTTTTCTATAAGCATAATGGTGTTTCTAGATGTGGTGTTGGATAGGTTTTCATTGTTTTATAGTCCCCATGTTGTATAGTAGAGAATTTTAGTGGGGCTAGTAATTTTTTATAGGTGACATCACCTTAGTGGTTGGTTGTGGTGTAGGGCTTCCCTAGTGACCGTGAGGCTATGGACTATAAAAAGTGGTTGTGGCATAACAATTCAAAGATGATCATCAAAAAATGGATTGTATACAAGATTATTATTATTATTGTTCCATTTATCTAGATACACAATTATAGGATCATCCTAAAGATCTTTGATTCACTATTTAC
This sequence comes from Viscum album, assembly GCA_963277665.1. Taxonomy (NCBI): domain Eukaryota; kingdom Viridiplantae; phylum Streptophyta; class Magnoliopsida; order Santalales; family Viscaceae; genus Viscum; species Viscum album. The sequence continues at coordinate 349,504,368 of OY728141.1, forward strand.
TAGGGGGTGTAGTGCAATATCCTTCCACGACACCATCTCACTCTTACTCTTTCACTAGATGTGGCATAGTCCTTGGGGCAGCACTACAATCTTATAAAAAACTAGTATTTCAATAAATATGATAGATCAAATTCAAACCCCATCTTCTTAAACAACATTCACTTAAACCCCTGACACCTAGGGTTAGTGTTTCGAAGGCTTTGAAGCCCCTTTCAATAGGGATTGATCATTGTATCATATGGCCGATCTATAAAAACCTAAGGTACATTCTACCTCACTTTTCTTGCATGTTTTTCTATGATAAATCTTTTTTCCTCCAATTTTATATTTCCATGATATTGAATTTGATATCTATTATTCATGTATAGTTTTTGTGGTTTTTCATTCACATAATTATGACATGATTTCCATGGGAGATCATTTTTCCTCACATGAGTGGTGATCATAGATCCTGTTGGATCGGATTACACAAAATATACACAAGAGGGGGGTGAATTGTGTCTTCTCAAAAATATTTGCGCGATTGTGTTCTGCCTTTTAACTTTAATCAGATAAAATGATGCAGCAGAAATTTCAATAGCAGAAACACAAGATGTATAGTGGTTCGGGGAATAGAAGGCCCCTAGTCCACTCCACCAATGCTTTACTCCACGAGCTTGATGATTTTCACTATCTGATCGTCATTTCAACAGACCGGTTTACAACTGAGTACAAGCAGGTGACACCTTTAAAATCCAAGGAAAAACAAAGCCTTCTGGTTCAAACACGAACCTAATTATCTTAGTACGAGAAGCTGGTTACTCAAGATAAAAATAATTTTAGAAAGAACTTTTCCAATTGATCTTCAAAATTGCAATAGAATGCAATTGACAACAGATGGATCGTCGTCTCTAAAAATATTGATTTTCAAGTCGAAGAAGTTCTGATTCGATCCAGTTGCAGTAGATATAGAGAAATAATTCACAACTTCAGTAGTAGTATATCCACATTAGATATTTGATTTAGAACAAGTGAATCTTCTATCGAGTTCATTCTTCTTAAATAAATAGATCTTTGACGCTCCTTTTGAATCAACAGAACTGAGTGCTTTTTTTGCAGTCTCTATTTTCCAACTTTTTGAATAATCGATTGATCACCACTCTCCAATGCCTGGTGTTTCAGAGAAAACATATATAATAAAGCTGATCATATTCCTGTACATTTAGATCTATAAAAGTCACCTTTTGATTCGTGATATTCAAAAATTTGAATTTACAGAGAAGTCGTAACTTCCCTGAAGACTCGACATAAAAATCAACTTTTAATTCGATCTTTAATCGATTGATAAAACGTCTTTGAATCCGTCAAAGTCATATTTTAAAATCTACTTTAAATCTGGATTGAAATCAGCCTAATAATCAGCTTGCTTACCGTTTCATAAAAATATCATCTGTCAAACTTTCTGATGCCAAACGTAAGGTTGATGATGTGGCCTCCAAACGTAGGGTTGACAACGTAAGGTTGAACATAAACATAGGGTTCATGTTACTTTATTCAAACTTAAGGTTGATCATAAACGTAGGGTTAATCATACATAAGTTTTCCTTCAACTTTCAAACGCACGGTAAAAGATCCACACTTTTACTTGATCTATACTTTTCCAAGAACGTATGGTTATTTACAAAAGTAAGGTTGATGAACCATACTTTTGAGAAACAAATGTAATGTTTAGTACTTACGTATGATTCTCCTTCCATACTTTGTTGATAACCCAAACATAAGGTTCCTTCCTAACGTAAGGTTCTTCTTCCATACTTTTCTGATAACGTATGGTTGATTAACAATATTTTTCTCTTATCTCAATTAGTATACACTCTTTTCATCGTTACGCTACATTTATCCACGTAGGGTATGAACAATGATTATAAGACACGCTAAAGTAGATTACGAATAAGTAGCGCATGAATAGTGTTTCCCGAACAAGCTAAATACAAATATTTTAACAATAAATTCTCGTAATTTCAAGAGTAAAATAAAATAATAAATTCTTGCAAAATACTAAATAAAATCATTAGAAAATAATTAAGGGTATTTTTGAGCATCAAAATTATCATAAAGATACATAGTATTATTTTCAATAATCCCCCCCTTTAAATAACATTATTACGTATTGTTGAAAAAAATACTTTTCTCAAAAATCTCCCCCTTTTGATGATCACAAAACCCATAAATTAATAATACTAATTAAATGAAATTAACTTTTAAAATTAGTTACATAAAGTTTTAGAATTTTGAGAGGATAAAACAATATTTAATTTTAATAAAATCATTTCAATAAATAACAATTTCTCCCCCTTCATGAAAATAAAATAATTTTTCTTTAGAAATAAATGTTTATAGTTTTATCCAAATTTCTCCCTTTGAATAAAAAGTAAAAGAAAATTTCCCTTTATAATAAACGACTGTTAATAACTTAAAATAGTTTTCTGTATAAGTATAAATCTGTATAAATCCAAAACATTAAATATATAGGAAATAATTTAAATAAGGTTTTTAAAATAAAATGTTGTGTTTATCCAAATTTTTACCCCTTTTTGTGATATTAAAAAGAATGATAAATCATGGATTTTAACACATTTAATGTTGAACTGAACTGTAGGTAAATGCTATTATTAACTGTTTATCAATGATTAAATCTGGAGTACTAAAATATCAAAATAAAGACAGTAAAACAAATAGAAAGAAATAAACATATTTTCATTAAAAATCAAAAATATATACAAGTATGATAAACACATGAATCAAGGTTTGGGAAAGATAGTAAATAGGTTCTATCTCCTCTGTATTGCAGACTTGATTTCTGTAAACTGTTCCTTGAGTCTCTTCATCATCCCATCTCCAAGTTTGATAATGAGCTCTCTGTTCTCCCGAGTCATATGAATATCCTCGATTAAATTGACCCTGAAAAACTCATTCATCCTTTACTCTTTCTCTATAAACACTGACAGCTTCTCTGACATCTGATTTAATAGTGTTCTGATTGGTGGCTCAATAGATGTCAGTTGATCCACTAATTTTTTTTGATTTTCCAGCAACACTTATAATGGAGCACTGTTACATTAAAGATCTTGTAACCTGTCATTCATGTTGCTCATCACGGCTGTGATAGCTTGAAATATTCTGATTAAATCAGGTGAATTACCTGTTCCACTAACAACACTATTTGCAACTAATGCAAACTGGTTCTCCATAAAAAATTTTATATATGATTAATCTGTCTTCATAACCATTTCAGATTTCAATTTTGCAACAACATTTAGCATATCATCTTTGAACATTTCAACTTCTTTCCTTGAGACTGTACTCTCCTTCAGCTTTTGAAATCTCAATTGTTCTAAGTCTAAGGAATTTCTTAGAGTGATATTCTCAAATTCCAACTGAGACACATTTTTGTACAGTTCTTCAACTTCTTTCTTCCTTGAATCAGAGGAACCCTGTGGTTGATTCGCATTCTCAGGCTCTGGATGATGTAGCAGTACCAAAGGTAATGATTCAGCATCAGATTTTTATTTCTCCTTGTCCTTAGTGGGTTGGTCCACAAATTTTTCCTCAGAGTCCTTTCCATACTCCTCCATAGAAAAAACCTCCTGAAGTACTTCTGTGTGACCTTCAGAAGCATGCTCATCACAAATATCAGCATCTTTATCTTCCAATGGAATTTAGAGAACAATATTTTCAGGAGTTTCCTGAGGTATGGACACTTCCTCACCAGGATGTGCATCCTTATCTTGTTCCTGTTGAAGTGTAACTTCAACATCAGCTAAAATCTGTTCCGGAGTCTCCCTTTGAGCTTCTTCTTGAACTCCTGATCCCTCTACTGGTGCCATCCTTTCACTAACATCTTCTATGGTCTTATCAATAGCAGCTTCTCTTAAAAAATTATAAGAAAATAAATCTTATGTTGTTTCTAATGCAGGGGAAGTAATTTCCTCATTAATAGGTCTAGTTCTTCGAGATTGAAGTCCCAACTGACTTCTTTCTTCCTCAGCATATTCCACTTCAAATTGGATTCTTCTTGCTATATTGCTGACTCTTGATTCAGCTTGTCCCTCCTTGGACATATCAGGTTGATCCTGAGTACTCTCTAAGTCATCCTCAACTCCTAATGGAAAAAGTTTTCTTTTAACGGTGATCCAAAAATACCCAATCTTCCTTAAAGTTCCAACATTAAACACATTACTGTGATGACAGTGTACGCGGGCATCCACTAATCTCACCATGTCCTTATTAAGCAACATCTTGGAAATGAATCGACCAAAAGGATAAAAGTTCATCTGAGCATCACTCTGACAACAGTAATTGAGGTACCTTACCATGTACCTTGGGAAGTTTAATTTGATATCACATAACAGAAGATAAATTATGTACATATCGGGGTATAATATTTTTTCTATTTTAGACATCCTCAGTGCAATCCCTGTTTGCACAAATTTGACCAAAATTTTCTGATCAGGCTCCAAATCCGTGATAAACATTTTCTTTATAGTTGTAGTACCAAAAAAAAACGACATTATGTCCTCATATTTATGCACAAAATCTCCAATATTTTTCAAATCGAAATGAAAAACTCCCTCATGAGGGCAGTTGCGAATCTGACCAATTTATATGGACGAGATTGATAAATCCTTATCCTCTATCTTAGTCATCATACTGTCCTCAGTATCTCCCAGAATAAACTGTACAGATTTGAAGAAGTATCTAAGTTCTACCTCATATAGAAATTCCATATTTTCACTGTTGAATGTCTGTTCATGGTTCTGAAACGACAACGCTTGTTTCAACAGTAGATTTTTCTGAAATAACCAGTCAAGATCGATTACCTTTCCCTGTAAAATTTTTCTTCCTTCTGAGCGTTGTCTCTTTGCATTGCTTGTCTCGTCTTCACTGGAACTTTTAGTCCTTACCATCTCTGTGAGAATCTCTGAAGGTTTGAAGTTTAGGGTTTCAGAGGTTCAAAGATTAGGGTTCACGAGTAGAGGTGTGGTTTGCGGATTCGAGAAGGTTTCGATGTAAATGAAATGGTTTAGAAGTTGAAAGGGTTTCTGACAAACTTGATTCCCGTGTTTTTAATAATCATTACATATAGTTAAAAATAAATAAAATAGATTACGCGGGGAAAAGAAACTTATTCTGTTTGAAAAACAAAAATATCAAAATTATTTTAAGAAGAATTAAAATAAAGAACTAGGATTGTAAAATAAAATTTTATTTAAAATCAAATAAACCTATCTCCCCATTAATAAAATCAAACCTTGCAGTGGGAAGTGGTTTAGTAAAAATATCAGCTAATTGAATTTCAGTATTTATAAATTCTAAAAATGTATCCTTTTTAATAACATGATCTCTTAAAAAGTGATGTCTTATATCAATGTGCTTAATTCTAGAATGACTTATAGGATTTTTTGAAATATTAATTACACTTGTATTATCACATAAAATAGGTGTATTATTAAAATTCAATCCAATGTCCATAAGAGTGTTTTTCATCCACAACACTTGTGCACAGAAACTGCCAGTAGAAACATATTCTGCCTCGGTTGTTGATAGGGAAACTGAATGTTGTTTCTTACTAGACCATGTCACTAAAGATTTTTCTAAAAAGTGACAAGTTCCTGAAGTGATTTTCCTATCTAATCTACAACTACCAAAGTCTGCATCTGAATATGAAATAAAATTGAAATCAGAAGTTTTTGGATAAAGAAGAGATTCAAAAATAGTTCCTTTTTAATATCTAAAAATTCTTTTAACAGCAGTTAGATGAGATTCTTTAGGATTTTATTGAAATCTTGAACAAAGACATAATGAATACATTATATCTGGCCTACTAGCAGTAAGTTATAATAAACTACCAATCATACCTCTATAAAACTTGTTGTCAAATGATTTTCTAGTTTCATCCAAATCAAGTTTTATATTATTACACATATGAGTTTTATATGTCTTGCTATTTTCAAGTCCAAATTTCTTCAACAAATCAGTAATGTATTTTCTTTGATTCAAAAAATTTCCAAAATCTTTTTGATAAATTTGAAGTCCTAAAAAGAAATTTAGTTCTCCAATCATACTCATTTCAAATTCTTTTTGAATTAACTTTGAAAACTCATGAAAAATGGTTTTATTAGTTGATCCAAAAATTACATCATCAACATAAATTTGAACCAATAAAACATTAATTTTAACAGTTTTCTTATAGAGTGTTGGATCTGCCAATCCAACAGTAAAGTCATTTTTCAAAAGAAAAGAACTTATTCTTTCTTACCAATCTCTAGGTTCTTGTTTAAGGCCATAAAGATATTTAATATGTTTAAAAATAGAATAAGGTTTTTGAGAGTTTTCAAAACCAGGAGGTTGCTCAACATAAACTTCCTCTATTAAATAACCATTTAAAAAGGCATATTTAACATCCATATGAAATAATTTAAAATTCATATAAGATGCATAGGATAAAATGATTGTAATGGATTCTAGTCTAGCTACAGGTGCAAAGGTCTCATCATAATCTATACCTTCTTCTTGATTATATCCTTTGGCTACAAGTCTAGCTTTATTTCTAGTTATTATGCCTTAGTCATCCTCTTTATTTCTAAAGACCCATTTGGTTCATATTACTGGATAATTATTAGGTCTTTCCACTAATTCCCAAACTTCATTTATTTTAAACTGGTTTAATTCATCTTGCATTTATATTACCAAACTTTCATCATCTAAATCTTCTTCTATAGTATTGGGTTCTTATTGGGATAGGAAGGCAGAGAATTCCACTAGGTTTCCTAAGTTTCTTCTAGTTTGAATACAAGTTTCTAAGTCACCCATCACAGTTTCTAAAGGGTGATTATTTAGGGTTCTAGACTATCTAGGAAAAATATTTAAAGGTTCTTTACTATCATGTTCCTCTGAAGTGGACTGAATTTCTTTTATATCATTTTCAAAATCATTCTTTAAGTTCTCAAGTCTTATGTTATCATTAGAGTCAGGTTCATCCATTTGATCTGTCCTTTTTTCAAAGGGATCAGATTCATCAAATTTCACATGAACTGATTCTTCAACAATCCTTGAATTCTTATTATAGATTCTATAAGCTTTGTAAGTAACTAAATATCTTAAGAAAATCCCTTCATTAGATTTTGAATCGAACTTACCAAGATTATCCTTGGTGTTTAAGATGTAAACCTTGCATCCAAAAACTTTAAAGTAGTTAACTTTAGGTTTTCTGTTATTCCAAAGTTCATAGGGTGCCTTTTTCAAAAGAGGCATAATTAAAAATCTATTCATTATATAGCAGGCTGTGCTTACAGCTTCTTCCCAAAAGTAGGTAGGAAGACTGTATTCATTTAGCATAGTCCTAGCCATTTCTTTAATTGTCCTATTTCTTCTTTCAACAATTCCATTCCGTTGAGGTGTTCTTAGTGCAGAGAAGGTATGTTTAATACCCATGTTTGAGAAAAAGGAATTAAATTCCTGATTCTAAAATTCTCCACCATGATCACTTCTCAATGAGATTATATTAAAATATTTTTCATTTTGAACAGATTTGCAGAAACTTTCAAATAAAGTAAAAGCTTCAATTTTAAATTTCAAAAAGAAAATCCAAGTAAATCTAGAATAATCATCAACTAATACATAAACATATAATTTACCATCCAAGCTTGATAATATTGAGGGTCCAAACAAATCCATATGATTATGTTCTAGAGGTTTAGATGTAGCAATTTTTTTAACAGATTTGAAGGATGATTTTTGTTTCTTGCCAAGTTGACATGCATCACAAAATCTGCCACTTTCAAATTTGAGACTAGGCAAATCATAAACTCAATGTTTCTTAGATAACTTATTTAAAACATATATATTACAATGTCCAAGTCTCCTATGCCAGATCCAAGATTCATTCATTTTAGTAGTTAAGAAATTTACTTGTTGTTTACACAAGGAATTTAAATCCATGGTATACACATTATCAGTTCTTGGTGCTCTAAATTTAAGCGATTTATTTTTGAAAATAGAACAACAATTGTTAGAAAAATCAACAGTATATCCATCAACACAAAGTTTAGAGATACTTATCAGGTTGTGTTTTAATCCTTGTACATAAAGTACTTTGTTGATTGAGACTATTTTTGTATCTCCAACAGTTCCAATGCCACTGATTTTTCCTTTGGCATTGTCACCAAATGTGACAAGTCCTCCTTCCTTTTGAGTGAGTGAAGAAAAATTCAATGAGTTTCCACTCATATGTCTTGTGCAGCCAATGTCCATGTAACATATATCTTTTCTACTCTAGTGTCCTACTACTTGAAAAGACATTCAAAAAAATTGCTTTGGTACCCATATTCTGTTAGGTCCAGGGGTGTTAGCTAGCAATGATCTGGGTATCCAGATTTTCTTTGTTATTTTAAAATCAACTAAATCATATAAGTCTTATGAAACATAGGATTTATTAATACCACAAATTTGAGGTTGTATTAAGAAATAGTTTTTAGCTATATGTCCCTTTGTCCCATTAAAGTTACAATTAACCCTTTTAGAGCTAGGAACAAAATAATTTTTATATAACTTAGGTTTTTCTCCTTTACTGCCAATTCCAAATATCTCCTTTTTAATGACAGTTTTTCCAAGAATTTCATTTAATGAATTCTCTCATTTTTTAAAAACCAATGCATCTTGTTTGTAAGATTCTACTTCATCCTACAGTGTTTTTATTCTTGATTCAAAATTAATATAGTTAGTGTTAATAGAATTGTATTTTTCAGTTAATTCTTTATGTTGTTTCAGCATTGTATCTCTTTCATCTGAAACAGATTTATGTATGTTCTTTAGTGACTTATGTTTATTAAATAGAGAGTCATATTTTTCTTCAAGCATATTGCAGTAGGCTGTAATTATTTAATTAGAGTAATTAGATTCAGAACTACAATTAGAAGAGTAATAAGATTGTACCTCATCTGCTTCTGCCATAAAACACATGCTGGCTCTCAGATTTGCTTCTTCTTTCTCTAAGCTTGATTCAGGAGAGATACTGGAGTCTTTAGATACACTACATGTGGCTTTCATAGCTCTCTTGTCTTTCTGCTCATAGTCATTTCTCTTAAAGAATTTCTTCTTCTTTGCATCTTTCAATTGTTGGAAATCTGGTCTGATATGCCCCATCTTCTTGCATTCATAGAATCTTACTTCCTCATCATATCTCTTAAAGGATTTTTTGAAGCCTCTTTTCTTGCTGTAGAATTTTATAAATTTTCTGGCTAGCTGAGCCAATTCTTCATCTGAGTTTGATGAGTTAGAGCTCTCTGATTTAGCTTTGACTTCTCTGTTCTTCATGTTTCTATTCTTTTGTTGTGAAGTTACCTTCAAGGAAGTATCTTCTCTTTTGATAATCACTTTATGTTCATTAGATTTATCTTCCATCTCAGCTTCATATATCATTAATGTTCCAATAAGTTCTCTCATGGTTAAATCTTTGACAGGTTTCGACTGTCTGATTTCTGCAGAGATTCGATTCCATTTTGTAGGCAGTACTCTCAACACTTTTAAATCTTGATCAGCTTTCTTAATGGGATCTCCCAAGGTAGTTATGTTATTGACAATATCTGTCATTCTACCATTCATTTGAGTAATACTTTCACCTTCAACCATTCTGAATGTATCAAATTTAAGCTTAGCAGTTGCATATCTCATTTCCCTAATATTGTTAGTTCCTTCGTAAGCAAAAACAATAGTTTTCCACATTTCATATGCTGTTGGGAATTGAGATACTCTGTTAAACTCATCAGGTCCTAGAACACATATAATTTCATTCATTGCCTTCAAATTCATATCATATTTTTCTTTAGTAGCTGCACTCCATGTTTCAGGTTTTTCTCGTATTTCATATGGAGTTCGAATCTTAGAATAGACTCTGTATCCGAGATTTTTTAGATAGAAAATTATTCGATACTTCCAGAATCCATATTTTTCTCTATTGAAGCACAGTGCTCTGACCAAAGAGATTACCTATCTTGTATCAGTAATCTTACTCTATGTATAATCACTTTCATCTTGTTAAATATTTTTCAGAAAGCTCAACCTCTAATACCAATTGTTGGATCGAATTACACCAAATATACACAAGAGGGGGGGGGGGTGAATTGTGTCTTCCCAAAAATCTTTGGGTGATTGTGTTCTACCTTTTAACTTTAATCAGATAAAATGATGCAGCGGAAATTTAAATAGCAGAAACACAAGATGTATAGTGGTTCGGGGAACAGAATCCCCCTAGTCCACTCCACCAACGCTCTACTTCACGAGCTTGATGATTTTCACTATCTAGTCCTCGTTTAAACAGACTGGTTCACAACTGAGTACAAGCAGTTGACACCTTTACAATCCAAGGCAAAATAAAGCCTTCTGGTTCAAACACGAACATACTTAGCTTAGTACGAGAAGCTGGTTACTCGAGATAAAAATAATTTTAGAAAGAACTTTTCTAGTTGATCTTCACAATTGCAACAGAATGCAATTGAAAACAGATGGATCGTCATCTCTAAAAATATTGCTTTTCAAGTCGAAGTAGTTATGAGTTGATCCTGTTGCAGTATTTATAGAGACATAATTCACAACTTCAGCATTAGTAGATCCACAGTAGATATTTGATATAGAACAAGTGAATCTTCTATTGAGTTACTTCTTCATAAATAAACAGAGCTTTGATGCTCCTTTTGAATTTACAGAACTTAGTGCTTTTTTTATAGTCTCTGTTTTCCACCTTTTTGAATAATAGATTGATCACCACACTCATGTGGTTGGTGTTTGAGAGAAAACATATATAATAAAGCCGAGCATATTCCTGTACATTTTGATCCATAAAAGTCACCTTTTGATTCTTGATATTCAAAAATTTGAATTTACAGAGAAGTCGTAACTTCCCTGAAGACACGACATAAAAATATCCTTTTAATTTGATCTTTAATCCATTGATAAACTGGATTTGAATCCATCTAAGTCGTATTTTAAAATCGACTTTAAATCTGGCTTGAAATCAGCCTAACAATCAGCTTGCTGACCATTGCATAAAAATATCGTTTGTCAAACTTTCCGACACCAAACATAAGGTTGATGATGTGGCCACCAAACGTAGGGTTGACAACGTATGGTTGAACATAAATGTAGGATTCATGTTACTTTCTTCAAATGTAAGGTTGATCATAAATGTAGGTTTGATCATCCATACTTTTTCCTTCAACTTTCAAACGCACGGTAAAAGATCTATACTTTTACTTGATCCATACTTTTCCAAGAACATATGGTTATTTAAAAAAGTAAGGTTGATGAACCATACTTTTTAGAAACAAACATAATGTTTATTACTTATGTACAGTTATCCTTCCATACCTTGTTGATAACCCAAACGTAAGGCTCCTTCCTAATGTAAGGTTCTTCTTCCATACTTTTCTGATAACGTATGGTTGATTAAACATACTTTTTTCTTATCTCAAGAAGTATACACGCTTTTCATCCTTACACTACGTTTATCCACGTAGGGTATGAACAATGATTCCAGGACATGCTAAAGCAGATTCCGAAAAAGTAGCGCATGAAAAGTGTTTCCAGAACACGCTAAATACGAATACTTTAACAATAAATTCCCGTAATTTCAAGATTAAAATAAACCAATAAATTTCTACAAAATACTAAATAAAATCATTAGAAAATAATTAAGGGTATTTGTGAGCATCAGAATTATCATAAAGAGAAAGAGAATTATTTTCAATAATCTCCCCCTTTAAATAAAATTATTATGTATTGTTGAAAACAACACTTTTCTCAACAGATCCACTATATTGATATGTTATTATACAAGGATAATTTATTCCTTTGTGGCGTTGGATTCATTAATTATCCATTATTTTTTATTTGAACTCATAAATTGAGCATGGTTTATCTATTTGGATGAAATTTTAAATAAAATAATAATGATTTTAACTATTTTAATCAATGGATCTGGTTATGGTTAGAGATTACATGTTTTATACCCTGATAATGATTTTCCACATGATTTTCTAGATAATATTTTTCCATTCACATAATTGATTTCAAGTATTTCATTCTTTATATATAATGTATCTTTAATTGTAAAATGTTAAAAAACTTAAATCCAAATCTAATTCGTTAGATAATGAATTATATTAGGATGATTAATAAATCTAGTGTTTCTCATAATTTCGTAGTAATCAAATCGATGGAAAATAAATATTTTTTAACATTGTTATTAAATGGTTTAATGGAATTGAAAAATAATTTGAAGAGGAAATTATTTTAAACAATGGAAAGAATAAAAAGGTACATTGATTGAGAAATATTCTTCTCCTAGTTTGATAAAGCTTGATTTATTCTAGATAGAATGTTTATAAAAATTTATACCTTATCATTGTTGATTCCATAGGGTTATCATAATTGGAATGTCTAAATAATGAAATAGATAATTCAAGATTAAATAAAAATATATTTTCATGATAATGATACATCTTTTGGGGTGAGGGTGGTTTTTTTTATAAAAGCTGAATGCATTGTGTTTTGGGCCATGAGAGCCCATTTTCATGTGAATGATTAATTCCTTATTTTTATAGCCTATATTTCTATATTGACTATAATTATTTGTTTACATCATTTTCTATGATATTTATAATATTCATGTGATGTTATGTGATCTTGGGAAGGCTAAGGATTGGACTGACGATTAGATATTGGCGATGAGGTTGGAGGTTGTGGCTATTATTGGTTCTTGTGATTGGGAGATAATAGAGATATGCATGATGGTGTCAGGGATTACACAAAACATGATAGAAGGGATTGAAGTTGGGATTACATGTTGATGTGCTAAATAGATATTATTGTGATTAATGAATCTGTTTAATTATCAGATGGATGAGTTTCTTATTTTTCAATATTCTATTACCCACTACATGAGGTAGCTGGATGTTCTTGGTTGTATCTCTCTTAGGGGTAGCATAGTATGTTTTCCCAAAGTACCTAGAATAATGGAATCTTAATAATGATTAATAATGTTTAACCCATGGTGTTGGTGCTTTTATAATGCAATGATATAATATTGAGAATTCATGGACTCATTTTGGATTATTACTTGAGGGGATGGACACCACATTGATAGTTTAAGAAATATAATATTAATTAATATTAATTAATAGATGATAATTAATTAAAATAAATTGAATTATAAATTATAAATTTATAATTTAATGTAATTATTTATTAATGTATTTTTTATTATAGGATATCTAGTACCTATCAGGGGATATCGAGTGTTAGTGTGACAATAGATTCAGCTAAGCCTATGACTATGTTTTCACTAAAGTGTGGTTGTGAGATATATTATATACTATATATGTTGATACTAAAAATTCCACCACACCTATTTTGGTAGGGAGAATGGTACCCAATGGACTCTGGGAGTGTGTTTTCCAAAATATCCTCATGGTGAGGATGGATGGCTAATTACTGCCACTGACCCTGCTCTCTTATCAAGGTAATTTTACATGAAAGTATTCATTATAGTTATAATTACCTCATATGCGTGGAGAGGAATGTAATAGATTATGGTGATTTCACACACATGTATCTTCAAGTACAAAATATAAATAATATTAAAGGTTTTATGTGTATAGGTTATAATGTTTGGATGTACCTTACCCTGTGTATTGGCTGTGATGGATTTTGGAATAATACTCAATGTTTGATACATGTCACATGGGATGTGGTCGATAACAAAATATACATGGTTACTATATATGGATATGTTGATGGGATGATATAATTAGGTGATGCATGTAGTACATTTTTTGATACTTAGACCAGGATTATTTGGGATTTCTTTTATTCGAGAGAGATAACTCAACATTTTCAATATTGGGGAAGAGTGACAAAATAGTGGGGAAGTAGTAGTGGGGTACCCCTATTGTTCAATTAATATAATATGTTATCTATTGAATGGGATACTTAGTGAGATATACCCATGGTGTGGCTGTTAACTTTGTATTCCAATTTAGGTGAAAAGTTAGTTTCACTTGATCTTCACCAGGATTTTGTATTCTTTCACTGACTTTTTCATGGGTGGATCTGGGTAGGATCCTATGAGTATGGATTTATTCTTATAACATGTATATATAAACTATTTTAGTTCATTAAGAGGAATTTCAATACTTGGTTAGATATTATTATCTCATGGTATTATAGGATATTTTTGGGCTCTTTGGTCACTATCGAGTTTACATTTCTAGAACTTATTGTTTTCTTTTCATTTTTTTAGTATTGAATGACACTGCACATATTCAAATGGTATTCTAATATCCATATGAGTAGGATTTTATTGGTGTATCGATATTATATCTCTCTTATTTATGTTTCTAATAGAGGGAATCACTCCCATTTAAATGTATGGTATACCATCGGTGCTTGTCACCAACCCATGTCCTACTAGATGTAAGGATCGAGTGGTCACCATCTTGCTTCTCTTATTTTCGGCCTAGGATGAGAACTCTTTGGATATGGAGGGGGTCATGATCATTAAATTCTCCACTATTTAATAAAATACGTCATTACAATTGCTACTTGATATTGATAATCTATGTATTAACATTGGAAAATAACTTTATTCAAATAACACACCATTGAAAGGGTTAGTAAAATATCCTCTTGAATAGATGGAATTGGAAAAATGAAGGTCATTTAAAATAACACATAACCATGTTTCCAAATATGAGAATATTTTTTTGTACTGAAAATATAGACATAGAGGAAAAAATTAAGGTCCAAATAATGATGGAGAGTGATATAGAACAATGATACCAAGAAAGTTAATTATCATTAGAAAGTTAAATTCCAAAAAACAATAAAAAATTAATATGTAAAAAAGATCATCATCTCTACAAAATTGAAGTAAATTGGATAAAATATTTATGTTAAGATCATTTTTACAAAATTTTTGTAATTCAATTTCAATCTAGAATGAAAAATATTGAAATATAAATAATTTAAATGTATAATTTAATCCTTTAAACAATTTCCCCCTCAATTTCATCTTTTTATCCAAATGAAGTGTATTTAAAATGAAAATTTTAATCATAGAGAATTAAAATAAACTTACAAACAATCAAAATATTTAAAAATGGATAAAACTTTATTTCACATGTCTTTAGATATTAACCAAAACCAAAATGGTTAGCACAATATTGGATAATATAAATAAGGAATAAATTTTTTTTACATCACTCTACAAAATCAAAATATTAACACCAAAAATTCAAATTAAATAATTTCCTAAATATATATCCTTAAAACTCTTCAGAATATAAATGAACAATATTAAAACCCAAAGATTATAATTTTTTAATCACATATTATCCCATGAATAGCATAGAAATTCTCATTTAAATTACAAAAACTCATAAATCAGTATACCCAAAACAAATAAAACTTTTATATGAAATATTTATAAAATATATAATAATACCCCAAAACCCACTTTATTAATTAAAAAAATAGTCGAACTCCAAATATTTTCATTTAATGTATAACAATATTTTATACTACAAAATTTTTAAAATATTTGGTCTGATAATATTCTTTCCATAAAAAAATGAATATTACATAATCATATATTCTATAAAAAATTAAAACTCAATTCACTAAAATAACATGACTACTGTAGAATTGTATATTATTCAAAAAATAAATATAAACAATATTTTTCAATTCATCTATGTGAAAAAACAATGTCATACTAACCTATAAATCATGTAGGCAAGTGGTATGTGATGCAACCTTGTCCCCCTTAGGTTGTGGGTTCAAGCCCTACATCCTTACTGGATGCGACGAGTTGTCTCCCAAAATATAGTATTTCCTTTTTGAAAAATTATATTAATTTAATTCATTTATAAATATAAAATCTTATATTTTAATTATACTCAGAATTTATATTTTTTCAATAATTTCCCAAAATAAAATAACCCTTTTATCCCAAATTACATCACTAAACTCAATATTAATGCATGTTTTAACCTTATCATACCTTTCAAAATACATACCAAAATATTATTATAGAATTCCATAAAAATAATCCTTGAAATTAATGTACAACATATAGAAAAGGTTTACATATACCTCAACCAAATATAATGTCTCCCACAATATCATGAATCTCCTCAAAATCTTATCAAATGGAAACTTGAAAATGTGTATAAGCGTATGAGGTTATGATAAAAATAAATATATAAACCAATGATGATATCCATAATGATTAAGTAGATATAAAAATAAAACATCATAGTCTCCAATGTTATCTAAACATTGGATAAGCTCCCAACTATAAGGACCCACACATAATCACTTTTTAAATTTTGTTCTTTCGATGATAATTAAATTTCTTTCATTACGGTAGATATATTAAATTTTATACTATTATATAATTAGGTATTAAATTCATAAATAACAAACTATTATGTTGTAATTTTGAAATAACCTCTTAGTTTCTATTTTTATCGCTATAAAATAGTTTAAATATAAAAAAAAATTCATTCATAAAATAATTTTCATGATTATCAACATGACACTTTTATTATTCCTAATAATACTTAAAAAATAAGAAAAATACTTAAAAAACATTGAATTATAACAAAAGTTAAGTAAGGGACATAAAAAGATACAATAAACTAGGTAGTCCATTTTAAAACCAAGTGATCATAAAATATTTTTTTCCATTAGAAAATTAATATTTGGGCACAAATAACAGTTTACTTACACATGAAATAAAATTTACATGCCACATTTTATTTACAAAACAGTTTATGAGAACCCCTAAATAGAAAATCCTAATAATTATGGTTTCATAGAAAACATGAGAACCCCTGTATAAAATTAATTAAAAAATGTATGTTTTACACTAACGAGCATAGTCATTAATTTAAATAATAGAAAATTTGTATTCCTTTTGAATTAAAATGATTCCAATGAAAAAATATTTTCATGCATAGAAATTTCATATAGGTTCCTTTGGATATCATCTTCATAGAATCATTACTATAACCCTTACACAAACCCTTAATTTTTTTATCCATTATAGTGTACATCCAACATAATTATTTAGAGAACATAGTCATTACCCAATTCATTGGAGGGAAATATCATGATCACCGATCATCATAACCACTATTAGCCTCAACCGTCCTCAAGAGCTATATCAGGCTCACCCAAAATGATAAATAATTTCAATGGACCATAAAATTAATGAACAATATAATATTTTTTATTTCAATCTCCAAATATATAAAAATATACTTTTGAACCTATAAGAAAAAAATTTTCCTTTATTTTTATATCCCATTTTGTTAAATTTAAATTCTAAATTAAAAAATTCCTTTAAAAAATGGGAAATATCAGTTTTCTTGGGAAAAATATTAATCTTATAATGGACTATAAATATAAAATAACGGTTGTAACACCATGAAATTATAAATGAATAACAATATATATAATATAATATATGACAAGAAAAACCATGAGTAGGGGGGAATATAAAATCCCAAGACCCTATGATATATTTACATTTTTTACATAAATAAACTCTATAGATTGAAATTCATGCAAGAATGAGTTTAGCTTGTGGTCCATGCAACAACGTATTCCATCCAAAGCTTGTGTAACATGGAAAACCTATTTTTGTTGAAAAAATATATAATATTAATGTTATTATTTAAAATTTAAATTATCTCCTAGATGTTAAATTAGTGTTTATGAATAGTATGATCTAAATTGTAAAAATATATGGTTGAATTCATTAGTTACCAATTAATTATTATGTAATATAAAGAACAATTGAATATGAAGGAAATGTTTTTTATAAACAACTATTTTTATACACTAAATAAATTTTATATTAATAAATTAAATTATTTAATATCAATATATGGTCATATATATATATATATATTTTACATTAAATATTTCTTTAACACTTTTAAAATAAATTTTATAGGAATTAGATAATAATAATTACAAATTTACACATTAAAGACGTATTTTTTTAAATTTAGTTTTGCAAACTTTTAATGGAACAGTAGAATTAAAAATAAATATTGAAACTTTAAAACATTTTGTAGAACAATATAAAATTAATTTATGAAAAAATAATTTCAAAAATATCTTAGGGTGATTTTTTTTATTTTTATGAGAAGTTTAATTTGTTGATTAACAGTGGAAAATACTGAATTTAATTTTAAATTGACTCATAATATAAGTAATTTATAATGTTAGAAATATTTAAAATTGTTTTAAAAGAAAAATTAAATAAATTATACATTTATTAATTTAATTTAGGTAATTTTTATCAATTTAACTGTGAATTTGGATATGAAATCCTTTCAAATATTTGAACGTTTTCACATTAAAAACCTGCATTATCATCACGTCTGTGGGATAAATTTTATATTAAATTATTCCACTTATGTGAGTTGAACCTTGAAAAAATGATTATTTATTTTTAATTATAATAATTTATAATTTATGTTAGGGTAAAAATAAATATTTACCATTTTTATAGGAGAAAATAATCAATGTTAATCACATCCTTTATGCTAAAAAAGAGTTTACTTAGTTGTTAGTATTAAAAGACAAGGTGTTGAAATGAACCAAAACATATCCAAATACCATTAGATGGCCATACAACGACCATATAACCCTTTTTATAGAAAATATTTCATTATTTGAGTCACATGAGGAAAAGGATACCTCCCAATAGTGTTTACATTATTGAATTTATAATAATTCCACTCATCCTCCACAATAAAAGGGAACTGACTCCCCTCACATACTCACAAAACCAAAGAAATTTAGCTCATCCAAAACCTTCCTAATTCAATTCAAAACTTCCATATCATAATCCATGAATCCAAATATTATGCGAAAATCCAACATTTGAAGGTATTAATGCAAAAAAAAGGATACCCCAAGAAGATGTAATTATTTTCGAAAAGATTTTTTATTTTATTTCCTTCTCCACTTTCTTTGATTCTTGTAATATAATGCTTATATAGTAACCTAAGTAACTTAAATATATTTATTTTTTTTAAGTTAGGTTTATGACCTAAACCTTTGTACACTGCTATAAAATAGATTAAGAAATCATTATTCGTGTGTATGGTAGACTACGGCCTCACAAATCGATGTATTTAATTTATTACATATTTCCTATTAAGGTTGGGAATAATTTTCAAAATACTATTTTATATGATATATATGATACTTTGTTTGGATTAATTTTCATGGACCAAATAGTGTCACCATCCAACCGACGGCCGACGCAGCCTACGAGAAGGCCCAAATGGCATTCTCGATCCCCATGGACTGGTACTAGTTCATAGGTATCAAAAATGTAAATTCTGGGAATAATTTACTTGAATATGTATAAATATAAAACAATAAAAAAAAATAAACCAAACCAAAACTAGAATTCGCAACCAAACAAGACTTTAACCAAAACCAGAGTTTGAGTTACATTTTTAAACAAAAACCCAAAAAATAACTACCTCTTGGTAGGGTGACCAAAAACCAACCCAAAAACCACCACCTATAAAGAGGACACCACCCTCAATCCATCTCGACAATGTCTTTCCATGAAGTCAGCTATCAACCTGAACCACCACTCCCACAAGCTTTACTTTTACCTATATCAGAAATAACCAAGTCTACTTACACCCAAAGGTGTATGTAGGGTGTGATCTCACACCCAATATTATTCCACTGAGAAAAGATTCCATGCGTAAACATTAAATGACAAATATATTTACAAGTTTAATATATGGAATGAAATAAATGCTTAAACAATTTTAATAAAAACAATTTTAAGGATAACAACTTTAAAGAAAAAACTTAAATTAAAACACACACTCAATTACTTTTAAGATAACCAAAATTGTATACAATATTCCAACAGTGAGTGTAAATTAAACAAGGAGAACCAATTATGGGAGAGGCCCTAATGATACTAGCGAGAAGTGGGACCCTAGAACATCACATCTTAGGGAATACTGATCTAGGAAACACAATAACATGTGTTCTCGTGCACGAACCACTAGTAGGGAATACACCCATAAAATATTGGTCTCAAATCATAAACAAAAAGATTAATTAATATATTAGTCATCAATTTATCTATGTGAAACCGGGCTGATACCGGTTATGTGTCACTATCGCACTAGTTATAGTCCGCCCACCTAGTACCTGGGCTTCACATTTGTGCTCAATAGGTTCCAAGTTCATATCACATATCATAATAAAATAATAAAACCAAAAATATCACTAACTTTACCCAATACCTCCACTTTAACACACAAATTCCATTTTTAAATATTACAAACACCAAAAACCATCAAAAAATTTAATTAAATCAATTTTGCATCCGTAAAAATTATTAAATAAATCATATAAAATTTTTTGAAAACAATTTTTAAGAGTAAAATACATATTTGCACACAAAACCAACCCATACATCTTTTATGACCAAACACACACAATTACACATCAAAACAAAATTCTACATCACATACACAAATTAAAAAGCTAACTTTACAACTTAATAAAACACTATCATTTGACCATATATAAAGTTTTCTACAGAAACACATTCATACAAAATAAAATTCTACCAAACAAATAAAACACATATTATTTTATTTTAAAAACTAAATTTACACCAAATAAATTAATTAATGAACATGATAAAATAATTAAACATGAAAACTAATTCATCAAATAACAATTACGCATGGAACAACCTACCTCGGTGTATGAAAATCAATATTTTGGTGAAAAACATCCACCACACATCAATCATATTATAAGGGACCTAAGAGAACCATAAAATCAAGGTATAGAGTCAATTACATCAAAACCTGACCAACTGTAACATAAAACCCTAATTCAACAACCTCTAAAATGGAAGAAATAGATGATCGAAGGGGAACACAACTATGGGGAGGGTGCGAGAGGCTTGCCGAGCGAGACATAGGGTGAAAAAAGAGGTGTCGTGCGGACTTGATCCTATTCGAAAGGAGGTACGGCCAAGGGAGGCACAGTATGTGAGCTTTACTAGGGGTTTCAACAGTAGGTGGGTAGCTGGGGCATCACCCGTGAGAGTTTTTCCGGATGAGAGGAGGTTCACCGGTCTATGGCATCATCAGAAGGGAATCAAGGGGAGGATCCTTGGTTCTGCTAACATAATAAGTGGGAGTATGGTATGAACCAGGGGGAAGAGGGATGTAGAGTGATTAAAAAGATAGGGAGAGGAAGAAGAGGGAGAAAAAATAAAGAAAGAAAAAGAAAGATAAGAAAAAAGAAAGAGAAAAAATGAAAAAAAATCAATAAAAATAATAAAAATTCAATAATTATACTAATTTAGTAATATATTTTCAGTAATAATAGTAATAATAATAATTATCAATTATAATAAAAACATTGACTTTAATATAAAATGATAACCTCATTGAATTATTTATTAAGATATTAATAATAATAATCTTAATCTTATTATTATTATTAAAATAGTTCTATGATAATTTTATTTTTAGAGACCGCGTTAATTTTTATTCAATCAAATAATTAATTAACCGCACACCAAGTAGGACGCATAATGATCTAGCGAACCCACATGGCTTCGATGGTTTCTACCTGTGCACTGAACATTTCCAATACAAAAGTGCTTGTTTATTAGCAGGAGCATAAAACTCAAGTCGGGCCTAGACCACACCTCAAAAAAATAGTTTAAAGCACTACTGGAAAATGTACCTATCCCCACGGTTTTCACCAAAACCATGGGGATAGACCCCCCCTATACCCACGGTTTTGGAAAACCGTGGGTATAGGTGAATTTTCATGACCTATACCCACGGTTTGCCAAAACCGTGGGTATAGGGGGCTTTATCCCCACGGTTTTGGTAAACCGTGGGGATAGGTCCCGAAAAGTCACCTATACCCACGTTTTCTCAAAACCGTGGGTATAGGGGGGGTCTATCCCCACGGTTTTGGTGAAAACCGTGGGGATAGGTCTGGGATAAAATACCTATACCCACGGTTATGAAAAACCGTGGGTATAGGTCAATTTTGTGTGCGCGGGAAATTTTTTTTTTCGCGGGAAGGAATTTTTTTTTGGCGGGAACCCTATACCCACGGTTCTTCCCTCTATACCCACGGTTTTATAACTATATTTAACTAAATATATATATATATACATATACATGAAGTTAGGGTAGTGGTTAGACGCGGTGTTTACAGCGAAGAGGTTGTGGGATCGAAACTCGGCGCCTGCATTTTTTTAGGACCTATACCCACGGTTTCAAAACCGTGGGTATAGGTCATTGACACCGTGGAAATTGTCTATGTTTCGGTGACACGGTGGCAGGACACCTATACCCACGGTTTTCCTAAACCGTGGGTATAGGCTGGGGACCTATACCGACGGCGTTCCAGCCCACGGTTCCCAAAACCGTGGGTATAGGCTATACCCACGGTTTTGGGGGCTATACCCACGGTTTTGAACCGTGGGTATAGGCCGTTTTTCCAGTAGTGAAGCCAGATATATATATATATATATAAGATAAAAATAAAAAAATATTACTAACGCCCGAAGTCCGAGTGTGACAATTCTCCCCACCATGAAAACTTTCTACACATAGAAAGTCAACTCAAAGCCTGATTAGAGAATAAGAGTAGTTACTCTTTCTCAACCCATGAATTTTATTCCCAAGTCTCATGTTTATCATTTCCATAATACCAATAGACATAGACCAATGTAATAGTCTTCCAACAAAGCACCCTCTCTTGGGAATCCACTATCCGCACTGGTCGTTCAAACACTGATAAATAATGATCTATATCAAACTCTTCACAGTTCAACACTTGAGACGATTCCAGATTATAATTTTTCAATTAGAAGAAATGGAATATATAGTGAATCGACATCAACTAAGAATGAAAGGATAACCTGTATGCCACCTTTCCAATCCACTCAGTGATCTTAAAAGGCCCGACATACCTAAGCGTCAACTTTCCCTATTTTCTCAACTGATGGTGACCCAGGCGAGGGGCCACATTCAGGAACAACTGATCACCAATAGAAAACTCAAGATCCCAATGTCTCTTATCAACATAAGATTTTTGGAAAATCTGTGCTGTCAGTAACCATTGTCTGATCAATTTGACTTTCTCAGAAATCTCTTACCCAAGGCTCAATCCAAAAAGTTAGGTCTTTCCTACCTTAGCCCAACATAATGAAGACCAACATGGATGACCATATAGAACCTCAAAGGGTTCCATTCGAATAGAGGATTAATAACTATTATTATAAGATAAATCGACCAATCCCAAATGGCTATCCCATGATCCTCTGAAATCTAACACACATACTCGAAGTATGTCCTCCATAATATGATTTTCTCATTTCATCGGACCATCTATTTCAGGATGGTATGCCATGATCATTTTGATATGTGTTCCCAAAGCCATTTTTAGACCTTCCCAAAACTAAGAGGTAAATTTTGGGTCTTTGTTAGAAATAATTTCTAACTACACACCATGAAGTCTGACCACCTTCTGAATATACAATCATCCCATCTCATCCACCTTTGGTATATCTATGACCAGAATAAAGTGATATTATTTGTTCAAACATTGAATTACAACCCAAATAGAGTTCCTTCACTAATGTGTATGAGGAAATACAATAATGAAGTCCATGGAGACCTCATCCCACTTCCAGGTCGAAATGGGTAATGGATGAAGCAAACTTGAGGGTCTTTGATGCTCTGCTTTCTTCTACTGACAAGTATAACATCTCGATACAAAGTCAACTATGTCCCATATCATACCTGGCCATCCAAACTAATGATCAAAATCATCATACATCTTTTTAGTACTTGGATGGATGGACCACTAAGATTGGTGGCTATCCTGCATCACCACCTTTCGTAGAGACAACAACACCACTGCATGACCCTTGAAGCACAATATCCCCTCATGAGAAAAAGACCAATCAGAAGAAGTATCCCCACCATGTAAAAACTATATAGACTACTGACACAAATCGTCACTGGGTTTCTCTTGCTGAATCAACTCTAGAAGAGCAGGATTCAACTGAATACTTTCCAAGAATGTACCTCTGCTATGATCCTTGGTCTTTAAGTGTATATGGGAAAAGAGCCTCATGAAATTCCACTCATCACTAGACTTATTCAAGGCCCACACTAACAATTTACTTCTCATGGAGTCATCCACCACATTACCCTTTCCTGGGGTATATATGATTTCAAAGCCAAACCCCTGTAGATACTCGATCCAATGTCACTGCCTTAGATTATGATCCTTCTGTGAGAATATGTAGGCTATTATCTTATAGTCAGAATAAAACAAAAAATTCTCCCTAAAGAGGTAGTGATGCTAAGTCTTTAGGTCATGCATCACCACTTCCAACTCCAAGTCATGATTAAAATAATTATTCTCATGCGGTTGAAGTTGGAAACAACTATAAGCCACTACATGATTATCCTGTATGACCACACACCCAAGGCCCATACCTAAAGAATCATAGTAAACCACGTAGCCCATCCTAGAATCTGAGAAAACTAACACAGGTGTGGTATTCAAACTCCTCTTCGGCACCTCGATGGATGCCTATAATTATGGGATCCATTCAAACTTCACCCCTTTTTGGGTGAGTTCTATCATAGAGGAAACAAGTCACAAGAAATCCCGAACAAAATTCCTGTAATAACCATCCAGGACAAGAAAAATTCTGATCTAAAACACATTCTTTAGTTTTTCCCATGACATGACTGCACTAATCTTATCAAGCTCCATTGAAACCCCTTTATCCGAAATTAAGTGGCCTAGAAACATCACTTCTTTAATCCATATGGTTTACTTATAAAGATTCCCATAAAGGAAATGATCTTGCAAAGTGCCCAACATGATCCGCAAAAGATGCACATGCTCTTCCTCATATCCAGAATAAACCAGGATGTAATCCATAAATACCATGATGAAAGAGTTGAGATACTGGTGGAACACCCTATTCATGAGTTCCCTAAAAAATGATCGAGAACTTTTCAACCCTAAGGGAATGACCAAATACTCAAAGTAGACATACGTGCTTCAAAAATCTGTCTTTGGGATGTCCAATTCTCTCACCCTAAATTGGTGGTAGCCCAGACACAAGTCTATTCTATAGAAAAACTTTTCACCCTTCAATTGTTCGAACGAATTGACAATAGAGGGAAAAGGGTATTTATTTTTGATGGTTAACTTATTCAACTTCTGGTAATCGATGCACAACTAGAGAGATCCATTAGCCTTATTCATGAATAAGACTAGGGCATCCCAAGGAGAGACACTCGAGTGGATGAAACCTTTGGATTCCAAATCATCCAGATGTATCTTTAATTACCTCAATTCGGTGGGGGACATGCGATATGAGGGAAGAAATATAGGTTGTGTTATTGGTGAAAATTCAATTGATATCTCCACACCCCACTCTGGGGGTAATCCCAAAAAATAATTTGGAAATACCTCTGGAAATACATCCACTATAGAAGGTAATCCACCCTAAGGAGTGCCACCATCGACCTTAGCATGAGCAACGATAACTGATAAGAAATATTTCCCAACTCTAGAAGTGGAGGTCTCGCTTGTCCCGATCAAGGATCATATTCTCCAAGAAATACTTGAGGACTACCATCAGGTGTTGTAAAATTAGTTCGCTACTGATAGAAATAAATATGCACTTGAAAGCGCACTAGCCAGTCCATGTTAAGGATTACATTAAACAGGTCCATATCCTGGACTAAGAAGTCCCATTCCATATCAACTTCCGACACATAAAGCGAACACGATGGACACCTAATTCCTTGATCTTTCTTCTTACCCAATGGTGTTACCAACTCTATTGAAAAAGATAAGATATCGGTTGGTAGGTTCAACATGATCACAAGATGGAAAGATATGAAGGGAACTAAATCTACAATATAAAATAAAACCACAACTAAAGAAGATGAAATCATAATGGTACCTCGAACAGTTGAAGGTCCAATATCAGATCCCACTAGTTCCTAATACATGACATGAAATTGCCTAGTCCCTTCTTGAGAATGACTGCTCTCCTGTGGCTCTTCCATGATCTGGCTCTGCCCAGAAGATTATTCAGTCCTAACAACATGACATCCAAACTGGGATCTTATGATCCTTATTGGATCCGACTGGTCCGACACTCCCCTAGAATCCATAGATCCTTCCCCACTCTGATAAGGGGGTACCTCCCTACAAAAGCACTGCACGTGTCCCATAACTCCACATAGATAACAAGTCCTGGGAGGGGAAGGAGATGCAATTTAGATGTGTCCTACCTTCCTGCAATGATGTCACACCACAGACCTTGCACCAGAATCCACAAATGAAGTATTCTTGAGAATATGTCCTAAGATTCCACCACCCTTCTTCCCTTGGTTATCATGCTTCATATTCTTCTCAGAAAAACTGACGCTACCAAACACTGACATATCCCCAAAATAACTAGACCTACCTTTTGATTTAACTCCACTATACAATCTCAGTCAACCACCTCAGCATATGTATTCATATTGAATAAGAATACCTGAGAGTAGATCTCTAGTTTCTAAACCATTTTCATAACTCTAAGCCTTTATATATTCGCTGGAGAATATTTCAGGTGCATACTATACTATATCAGCAAAGTGGTTGACATACTCCATCACCGACTAGCCCCCTGAACAAGATCCATGAACTCACATGATCTAGCATACACTAAGACTTCAGGGAATTATTAGTTATTTAGGACCACCTTGAATTCCTTCCAGTTTATCTTCTCATGATTTCTAGTTTGGACAACTGAGTCTCACCACCTTCGACTAGGACATTCAAGAAGAAAAAAAGTGCGTTTCACTCTAACCTCTTTAGGAGTGTCTAGGAACTTGAACATACACTCTATATTCTTAAGTCATTCCTCTACTTCCTGAAGCTCTATGCTTCCTCCGAATGAAGGGGGTTTTTCCTTGAAAAATTCTTGTGCTTTTTCCTTTTTTGGACCAGATCCAAATTCTCTAATTGGAGTAGGAGTAGGAGAAGGATTCTCTCCTTGTACTAAAGACTGAATAGTTCTGACTACAGTTTCCACCATCCTATGATCAAGCGGTGAGAGAGAAATCTCTTTGGCTTTTTCCTATGGGTTCAAGAGAGCTCGCTAGGGTGGAATTCATATGAATGAAGTAAAAGTCACAATAATTACATCATTAATACATCTCTGAAGAAAAATAAAATTTTAGCAAGAAAAATTATCATCAGTAAACCAAACATGAATAAGCAACACAATGAACAAACCATATCTCCCCTGCCCGATGTCCACGTGCAGTCTATAGCCCACACATCTCACCTGGAAGAGAATTCAAACAAAAATCCTGAAATACCATGGAGACTCGAGGTCCTTCACGAGGGGTGCTAGTCAGGCACCCTACTTAAAACCATAACTCTAAGCCCTGACAGTCCTAACTCCTGTCGAACCAGACTCATCCCAAATAAAAAGAACCAAAGATTTAAACCTCCTCTGATACCATTTTTTCATGAACATAATTGTGTTTCCCTCTTACCAACACTTGACCGAGTCTGCGGCCAGGCCCGAAAGGCATTCCCGATCCCTATGGGTTGAAACAAGTTCATGGGTATCAAAATATAATGTCTAGGAATGATTTACCTGAATATGTATAAATATAAAACAACCAGAAAAATAAACCAAACCAAAACTAAAATTCTTAACCAAACAAGCCTTTAACCAAAACCATAGATTGAGTTACATATTTAAAAAAAAACCAAAAAATAAATACCACTAGGTAGGGTGACCAAAAACGAACTCAAAAACCACCACCTGTCAAGAGGACACCACCGTCATGCCATCTCCACAACACTGCACCATGAAGTCATCTAGAAACCCGAACCACCACTCCCAAAAGATTTATATTTACCTGTATCAGAAATAACTAGGTCTACTTACACCCAAATGTGTAAGTAGGGTGTGATATAACACTCAATAGGATTCCACTGAGAAAATATTCCATGCATAAACATTAAATGACAAATACAGTTGCAAGTTTAACAAAAAAAAGTAATAAATGCTTAAACAAATTTAATGAAAACAGTTTTAAGGATAACAAATTTAATGAAAACAACTTAAATTAAAACACAATCACACAATTAATTTTAAGATAACCCAAATTTTACAGTATATGTCAATGGTGAGCATAAAGTAAACCAGGAGCACCAATTATGGGAGATTCCCTAAAGATACTAGAGAGAAGTGGGACCCTAGAACATCATGACTTGGTTAAAATTGGTATAGGAACCACAACAACATATGTTCTCATGCACAATCCACTAGTAGGAAACACAACCATAACCTAATGGTCTACAATCATCATCCAAAATTTTAGTTAATGTTGAAGACATTAATCTAGCTAAGTAAAACCAGGACAATGCCACTTCTGTGTCACTAGCGCAGTAGTCCTAGTCTGCCCACCTAGTACCTAGGATTCCCATTTATGCTCAACAGGTTCTAAGTTCATATCATATATCATACTCAAATAAAAAAACCAAAAAATCACTACCTTTACCCAGTACCTCCACTTTCACACACAAATTCCATTTTGAAATAGTATGCACACCAAAAACCATTACAGAATTTAATTAAAACAATTTCTCATCCTTAAAAATTATTAAATAAATCATTTAAAACTTTCTTAAACCAATTTTTAAGAGTACGTCACAACTTTGAACACAAAACAAACCCAACCTTATTTTATGACCAAACACACAAAACACCACATCAAAACACATTTTTTCACCACTTACACAAATTAATAATTTAAATGCAGAACTTAATAAAACACTATCAATTGAATAGATATAAAGTTTTCAGCAGAAATGAATTCATAAAAAATAAAATGGTACCAAAAAAATAAAACGCAAATTAAATTATTTTAAAAACTAATTTCACATTAAATAAATTAATTAATGAACATGAAAAAATAATTATACATAAAAAATAATTCATCAAATAACAATTACGCATTAAACCACCTACCTCAGTGTATAAAACCTAAAACATTTTGGTGTGAAACTTCTTCCGCACATCAATCACATTGCAAGGTACCAAAGATAACCCTGAAAGAAAGGTATTATATCAATGAAATCAATACCAAACCAACCGAAACCTAAAAAACTATTCCAACAACCTCTAAAATGGAAGAAACAACAATTTGAAGGGGAATGAACCTAAGGAGAGGGTATAAGAGGCTGGGCGAGAAAGATAGAGGGTTCCTAAAGAGGTGTCACATCAGTTGGATCCTCGATGAAAGGACGAATGGCTAAGGGAGTTGCACTCGGGGAGATGCACTAGGGGTTTTGGCACGAGGCAGGTTGCAGGGCCAACATGTGTGGGAGGTTCACCAGATGAGAGGAGGTTTTCCATTCCGTGGTGTCCCTAGAGGGAAGCAAGGGGAGGATATGTGGTGCTACTAGGGTAAGAAGAAGGAGTGAAACCCAAACCATGGGGAAGGGGAGCTGTAGAGCAACAGAAAGAGAGAGGGGGAGGTAAAATAGAGAAAAAAAGAAAGAAAGAAAAATAAAGAAAATAAAAAAATAAAGTGAAAAATAAAATAAAATGATACAAAAAACCATAAATTCAATAAAAAATAATAATAATTTAATAATAATAATAATTTTATAATATATTTTCAATAATAAAAGTAATAATAATAATAATAAATTATAATAAAAACATTTATGTTAATAAAACATGATAACCTCATTAAATTATTAACTAATAATATAATGATAATAATAATAATAATATTAATCTTATTATTATTATTATTAAAATAGTTCTATGATAATTTTATTCTTAGCACTCACTTTAATTTTTGTTAGGCCAACTAATTAATTAACTGTGCATTGGGTAGGCCGCACTATGATCAGGTGAAGCCACATGTCTTCGATCATGCCTTCCCACACGCAAGACATTGCCAAGCCAAAAAACATCTGTTTATTAGCCATAGCGCAAAACTCATGTCAGGACTGACCTCACCTCAAATAAACAGTTTAAAGCCAGATAATATATATATATATATAAGATAAAAAAAATTACTAAAGTCCAAATTCTGAGTGTGTCATTAATTTTTTTTAAAATTATAATATATTATATAACATCATGATTTCCATTTTGTGGGAATATTATAATGTCCTTCGTGTGTATAGTGGAGTAATGCCTCATGATGTAATGTGATTCATTAAAAAATTACATGGATTGTATTAAGTATGGTATTAATAAACATATGTGATATATATGACATAAATATGACATTGGAATGATATTACACATATATATCAATTAACTTACTTTCTTTAATAAGACAAAAAATTGAAACAATGTTCACGCGTATGTTCAGCCTACTATCTCCATGAATGGTATATTTCATTTCCTATCACAAAATTTTATAAATTAATATAATTAAATATATAATAAAAATTTATGATATTTAAATCATGGTTTACATTCTATAGATGATAAAATCACGATCTATGTAAGAGGAAAAAAACAAGTGAAAACATAAATGACATCCAAGGTAATTGAAGACACTAAACTATGAAAATAATGAATTATTATTACCAAACGGGTGATAAGATTTTATAAAAGGATCACATATGATTTTATAAATATTAATTTAGTTCTATAATAAGCTAATAAAATTATTTAAACCAAAATACTGGATGTTAAAGGGCGGTCAACCAAAAGGAGGCGTAAGGTAAGGGGATTTCCAGTCTCAATTTTATTTA
Source organism: Viscum album (assembly GCA_963277665.1). Classification (NCBI taxonomy): domain Eukaryota; kingdom Viridiplantae; phylum Streptophyta; class Magnoliopsida; order Santalales; family Viscaceae; genus Viscum; species Viscum album. The sequence goes on from OY728141.1 coordinate 349,535,334, forward strand.
TGGGAGACTTATACCATATTCATCACTCATTTTTTTGTGTATATACATCCCTATGGCATGTTATATCATGAATTTAATTTATTTCATGATATTAAAGGTTTCAATTGATTTTATTATTTCATGAATCTCATGATTTAAATGTTTCTCACGAATTAAGGGATTTCATCTCAATTTCATTTCATTGAGTCATATTGTATTATTATATACCTGATTTCTTTTTTTGGGTGTCTATATTTCCACTTAATATGTAATATCATGAATAATTCATTATTTATGGGATCTTATATTTTAAGTTGAATGATTTATTCTAAGGGGATTTGGGCATAAGTTTACTATTTGGTAAATAATTTCATTACTCAATTCATTTTCATTGTGTTATATCACTTCATAATCATAGTTAATATTAATTAATTATGTGTATAAATAATTTTGAAAATCATTTTTTTATTTACATTAATTTAATGTGTATTTTTAGTTGACACAAATAATTTATTCATTGATTAATTATCAATTCAATGTTATGATCATTATAAATGTTTATTTCAAAATATCATTCTAATCACGATTATTTAATCATGAATTTCCATTAAATGGAATTATATTATCATTGTTTAATAAAACATTTAATTTTCTTCTCATATGGTTACCCATGATCTTTTTCAATTGAGAGTACCATTTTTCCTCTCCTTGGTACATTAAATTAATAATAAAATGTTATCCTAAAATCATGCGTCATTTCCCTCTTTAGATAGAAATAATTATTCTTCCAAAACCATGAATTCTAAAAATGTTTCCAAAAATATTTTCTTTTAACATTTCAATGTGACATATGAAAAGTAATTTTTACTAATTTTTTATAAAATTATTTTAATGGTATATTCTTGTCTCTTTCCAAATAAAGAAACTTTCTATGTTTTTAATGGTATATTTTGTGATCCACTCTGTTCAATAAGGGAATAGTCATCCCATGGACACATCCTAGGTCCTTGATTCTAGACATTAGTCTCTAAGGTTATGGGAGGCTATTTTGAGTTCCTAGAGACACCAACTTAAGGAATTTTTAAGTTGCATCTGGGGATGGACACTAAAGAGTGGTATTCGAGAAATGTTATTTTTTATCATACTATTTGGGATTTAGATAGGATACTAGGAAATTATAATTTGGTTATGATCTTATTATTGCGAGTTTCTACCCCATGTATAGGGGAAACCCATTTTACCTATGATGGTTATATTTTTTTATTGGTTGCACAGTTATAGTTGATTGGATTTCACTATTGGGTGACTCACATTCTTTGTGATGTTATTGATGTTGATGTTATTAAAAAGGGTTTTTTAGACTTTTTCTAATAATATGGGGGAATACCAAGAAATAAACCACACTAGGCACCTTATGATTAAAATTTAATTCATTATTCAATGCCATATTTACTTTTTTGCACACATTTTTTGTTTTTCTTGTGAATGATGGTTGTGCATTGATTTTTATGATATGCAATGCTTAATTATTGAGACTATAAATGTGTAAATATTCCCTTATAGGACTATGAAAAAAAATTGGCACATAATGTGTCTACCTTAACCAAAGAGTCTTCTCCTATATAGGTTATAACAGTGATTTAAGTAGCCAATTATGCCACGTTGAGCCATGTTCCATTAGTCACTAGGATAGAATGTTTTATGATTAGTATTAAGTGGATTCCAAATCTCAAATTATAAGTTGTGTGGGACCTTATAAATTAGAAATTTTGATTTATCTAAATCAACTATCTAAATGGAATTTATATTATTAATTATATTATAATGAATATAAACATTAAAATGAAATGGACCCCTTATATGTGTAATATGAGACCTTGAACCTGACCCAACCATATATTGTAATGTAGTTCATGTCTATTATGATCCTGATGTGACTCCATTTTACCACCCAAACCCGAATCTAGGAGAAAGCAGAGGGGTGTGTTTCATTAGAAGGATGTCTTGTGTAGTTCCTTTATCTATCGTTATTCCTATCTACTATAAATCATATCTAAGGAATGTGTTTGGAAATTATAAAGCTATGACACTACGATGACCATGTGTCGTATGAGAAGAGTGTAGTGATGATATTATTGTATAGGTGGTGGGTCCTGAGGTACACATGATTCACCCATAGTGCACCCAGAGGCACCTTCTGTATATATTTTACTCAATGTTGATGCTGAGTTCTAGGATAGTTTATTTTGATTTATGAATTCAGTTCAGGGTTCCCCTGACCTTCAACATTAATGAAAAAGTTTTCTAGAGAGTTCTAGTTATATCATCCTCCCACCATCTCATTGAATTTCAGACCTTAGGATGCTAATTCATGTCTCGAAGACATGTTTTCTTTCTTCAATCATATAGAGACATCTTTATAGTTTATGATCATTCTTGTGAACTATATGGAACATGAATCCACCACACATTGGTGGGAAATTATGAATCAGGATGGTCAAAATCATGGTATCGACTAGGTATACATCTAGAAAACCTTCTTTTACAACTTATTTCTACTAACTTTGAGAATAGATTATCCTCGATAATTCACACACCATTAACATGGTGACATGTTAGTGATGGAATAATCCACTCACTTAAATAAATTGCAGCATTTTGTACTGACCCTATATATTGAAGATATGACTACTATGAGGTGATAAGAGGATGAGATTTCATATTCATTCCTCTCACATTTGAACATATTTCAAATTATCACCATTTCATATATAGTGAACCAAAAAATCATCCCCAGGCAGAACCTAAGGGGAAAAAATGTTAAACAGTGTAGTTTCACTTCTAGGAAGAGTATTTGTTTATCCAAAAATAGGAAGATATGTTTTGATGGTAAAATTATGGGTAATACCAGCTAGGTGTCACACATTGATAGAAATGTTTTGTGTCACCATTTTTGTAGTCCATGCTAAAAAAATTCCCAGTGTATGTGGAACTCTATCAAGTTCTAGAATTGTGGTAGGATCGATCACCTCCATCATTTCTAGTGATTATTTTTTCCAGTTAGAAGTGAGTGGGGTTCTATGGTTGCACCACTATTAGTTTTAGAATCAATGAGACATCTAAAGGTAATAAGTTTTCCTTCTACTGGCTGATCAGGGTGAGGGGGTGGTTGCGTACGAGGTATTAAAGGCATAAAGTTTAATTGAAAATATAATAGACCTACTCAGTAAACTTAGAAAGCATATTGGGCCCCCAGTTCTGGCCATATATATGTCATAAAACATTCCCCAGAGAAGAACTGTCCACAGTCTTCTATAGTTATAGGTACTATTCTAGTAGACTCTACATTGTTATTAGGCTTATTCAACAAAGGTGTATCACACAATTTTATATATGCTGGAACTATGGGAAGTTTGGTCCTAGTGATATAGTAATCCAATGGTGTTATGACTCTTAAAAAACCATTACGAGTTCAAGAAGACAATATAATCTAGTGCATGGAGTTCCCATTAAAATAGACATGTACCATTTTCTATGGGGTTTCTTCATCCTCGAGATGACCAACATAGACATCAATATCGACATAGACTATATTTTTTTTAATATAACCCATGAGGATTGTCATGACTATCATGTATCTTTCACATCACCCATGTAAAACATGTATATCCATAAGGGTGAATGAGATATCCTGGAAATTCAATATTGACCCAATCGTATGAGGATAGGTGGAGTGACAAAACAGATGGATTTTCAATTTATAAGTGACTAAGGAATGAAACTTGTGGAATATCATATAGTTTTGAAACATTTTGGGTTGTATTCCCTGGATATTTCTCCAATTTACAACCTAAGAAATAGATTTAGGTCAACATCGATCTTATTCCAGGTGCGGTACCTGTGTCCATTCCTCCATATAGGATGGCACCTATAGATCTCTAATAACTCAATAAGTAGCATGAAGATCTAGAGGAAAAGGGTTTTATATAACCTAGAAGATTTCCATGGGGTTCAACAATCCTTTTCTCCAAGAATGTGTATGGAACCCTTTGATTGTGTGTGAATTATTATCAACTGAAACATCATATAGAGAAGAACCGACTTCCACACCCATGAATAGACGACTGCTTTGACCAGCTTCATGTAGAATTTTTTTTCTCCACGATCAATTGAAGGTTGATCTACTATCATGTGTGATTGAGGGAATCAAAAAGACCATATACAAAATTTCAATGAATGTATGACTTATACAAGTATCTAGTCATGAAATTGGGTCTGATGAATGCATTGAAAATATTTATCACCTTGAGGAATCATGATTTACAACATTATCTTGATTTATTTGCGATGGTATTCGTAGATTACATCTTAGTGTAAATTCACACTGTAAATGACCATGACATTTATCTTGAGATCATACTAAGTATACTAAGAGAGCACCAAATATATGTGAGGCTTATTAAATTCCACTTTATGATAAGCAAGGTTCACTTCATGGGTCATATCATATCTAAAGGAGGTGTATCTGTTGACCCAAATAAAGTGTGATTCATGGTTTCCTAGGATCTTCACAATAAAATATTTGATGTACTCAACTTATTTGAGATTCCTAGATATTATAGGTGATTCATCTAGGACTCACATTTGGAATCACCTCTTACTGGCTTGACCAAGAAGGGAGTGAAATTCTACTGTACTAAATCTCGGGGAATTTTTTTTTAATATTTAAAGGGAAGAATGAATATATCACTGATCCTAATTCTTCCTCATCTAGGAAGAAGCTATACTATTTACTTTTTTTATTCTAGAATAATGTTTGGTGTAGTGATAATGTAAGGTGATTGGGTTGTTTCATGTGGGTCCTTCTAGCTAAGGCCTTAGGAGTGGAACTATCCTAAGCATGACCTAGAGATATCTATCATGATCCATGCTATATTCTGTTGGAGGAACTATCTATTAAAATAGTGGTTCATTATTTTCATAGAACATAAAATCCTCAAATATATATATATCTACACATCGATACTTGAATCTAACTAAATTCAATTGTGTATAATACCTTCAATCATTTGACATTGGTATTTCTTACACACCCATAAATGTAAATGTCATACCTAATGCCTTGATCCAGAATACTCAGACCTAATCCATCAAGGAGGGTAGTAATTAGTTGATGTTCATTGATATATTATATGAAATGCATTTTGAGGTTCAGGTGCAGCATGGGAAACCAGTCATAGAAGCTCTGGTAGTGACATCCAAGATTCTAGAGTAGCTTTGGATGAGGTACCTATCAGATTCTGAAGGACTCATTCTAAGGGAGAGCATCGGAGGAGTGAACCCGCCTCCTAGTTGGGTCATTTGTGAAAATGAATCCAAAATCATCCATGGATGTGTATGGTGGCTTGAGATGTAAAGGGAGATATGAAGAGGGAATATCAAGCCTCCATTTTGGATGTTTATACTAGGATCACCAAAATTTATAGAGATATATATCATTGGTATTGGTGTCTAGGTCTGAAGAGGAGGAATGCAGGGTTTAACACCTAGTGATCCAAATGTTAGTAACTGAAGGTAGAGCACCTGTGACCTGCTAGACTTCTACAGGCTCTCTCCATTACTAACTATAATTGGAACAACATCACCATGTATTTAGTGATGTGATTTCTAAGATCCCCTAGAGGTAGCGATGTAGTATGTGTGATCATTGAAAGGATAAAAAAGGTTTCAAACTTCTTACTAATCTAGTTTTCCTTCTTTGTTCATGAAATAGTTTTTATTTATATATGGGAGATAGTTCCCTTTCATGGTGTACCATGTTCGATATTTTTGAACAGATACAACCAATTTACATCACAGTTCCTTCTAGGATTGAAAAAGACAGTGAGTTCATAAGTCCATTTTAGCACATCATGTCACCCTAAGATCAAATAAAAGTATAAGTACATGGTACATGTATTAGAGGATATTATTTGGTCCTACGTCTTTGATTTTGAAGTTTAATGGGAAAAGAATACCCATATAGTTGAATTTTCCTACAAAAATTAGCTTTTAGGAAATGATTCAGATGGATCCATATGAGACCCTATATGGTAAACCATTATATTCACCTATGTTATATAAAGTTTCGTGAGACTTCTCTATATATTTTTCATCTAATAGAGGATACTTCAAAGAAATTCTAGATTATTTAGAATAGAATGGATAATTCTCAGTCTAGGAAGAAGCGTTATACTGATCATTACCATGTACCTAGAAAGTTCTTCATGGGAAATTAGTTTTTCATCCATGTATATCCTAGACTGGGACAGAGATGAATCAAGACACATGGAAAGTCATCACCATGACATGTCAGGACTTTTGATATTTTTGAGAGAGTCGTTCATGTATCCTATCAGTTGTAGAAACTTCATAGGTTTTATGCCATACATGGAGTCTTTCATGTATCTTAGTTATGATAGTATCATCCCTAACCTCTAATTTTTTGGACCCTGAATATATTGACCTAGAGGTTGATGCATCCTTTGAAGGGAATCTGATTTGTATCATCCATAAGAGCACAAAGGCACTCTGTGAAAGATTAATTACTCTGGTATAGGTTCTATAGAAACACTAAATCATACAATATGAGGAATATGTATGGGAGGCTGATGTACATCTCCAACGGGTGAAACTATTTTCTAAAAACAATATACCACCCTTTGAAGGGAAACTAAGGGACATGTTTTCATAATAATGGTAGGTTGTGAGGTCATGATGTTTTTTAAAGGTATAACTTTTTTTTTCAGTTTAAATTCCTATTTTTATCATTAATAAAGTTGACTATGGAAGTAACAGATGAAATGAGGGTTTTTGGGGCCTGTTTATAGCCCAGATCATGGAAAAAATTGGAAATAAACTAGGCCACATAGATATAAAAACTGTGCATCCAACATGGTTAATACTAACTATGTGGGAAAAACTAAAAGAGCACTAAGTGCCACACATTTTTTCTATAAACGTGAAACTCCAACTAAATTTACATGTGAAAATTGTAGAGTTTTATCAGTGAAATTTCTCATTTATTTCTCATGGTTATACAAAATGTGTGCCTACACATGAAGGGTTCCATTTTGAATCAATAAATTAGTGTATGATTGGTGCATGTTTTGGCCAACCTTATGGAAAAATCGTTCACCCCCTTTTCAGGGGTGATTTTACATATTTTTGAAGCTTTATTATTTTTACCCACTTCATATAAGACCTCGTTTTCTCTCTAGTAGACTCATCTACTCTCCACGTACGAGCTCCATCCTCTCCTAATTATAGGTTTCCTACTAACACCTCCATCTGGAATCCTTTTCACATACTATCATATCCATTGTAAATCACTCGGTCAGCTCCTCAATCCTATCCCTTACCATATATGTTTATCCTTGGATCTATTTTACTATTTTAATGAAATATCATTTTCTCCATTTTTAGGTAATTTGATAGTTTCTTCAAATTTATATGTTCTAACTCAAAGAAAAGGTCGAAACCAGATGAGGGATGCTCTGCAAGGCTATTTTAGGTGGTCTAGGTTCTTTACCCTTATTCTATTGCACTTTATTACATGAGTATTTTTTCCCCGAGTCTGGACCTTCTGTAAATGCCTATAAATGATTAATTAAAGAAAATTTAAATATTTAGTGTGTCAATTTCATCCATGTCTTGTAGAGAATAAATACTCTAGGTTGATGACCATAACATGTGCCACCTAAATGGGTGCACTCCTCATTTGAGGAATATTTTACAAACTTCTATTATTGTTTATATTTTCTTTTTGGTTTTTACTATTAATTAATCCCTTGGGAAAATCAGTTAGATTAGTTTTAATGTTTATCCATGAGTTATGTTCCATCAAATACATTTAATTAATGAGTTGGATTAAGTGGTTAGGCCATGTTCCCCAAAACTTATTATATAAATGGTTTGATTACTTAAGTACCATGTCCACCATATTAATCCATGATATGGATCACTATTTGGTTTAATGTAATGTATTTAAAATCCATGTTATATAATCATCTAGTTACATTAATGATGTAATGGGTTACAAATTAAGGACCCATTTAATGTGATCAATGTGCCTTATATATTGAATTTGGTAAATGATTTTTAAACATCCTAGGGGTGACACTGGCTATTCTTGGGATGGGCTCACCATGAATTTTCTATTTTATCACCATATGAGTGACACTAGTTACCTAGGGGATACACACTAGACCAGATTGATAAAATGATGATTATACCACACCACAGGAGAGAATCGATCCCCTTGGTTGGATATCCATTACGAACTTGAAGGTTAATTCTTAACATTATCACACCATCCCTAGAGTGAAACATAGGACTCCATTCTTAGGTCACCTTGGAAGGAATCATTATGAATGGGGATTATATCGAGCCCCTTTAGAGATAATTGGGAAGTATCTCTGAATTTACATGTATGAGATCATTGTGACTCTTTATATTTAATAAAAATGATGAATTGAATTAAAAATAAATAAATATTTTAAATGAGAAATGATGCTTTGGATTTATAAAAATCAGGATGTGTCTTCCAAGGCCAGTCACAAGCTTAGGGAATTTCCACATTTTAATATACGATTCCACTCACTTTACCATTATACGATCCCTTGGTTTAGACTCACCGGCTAAGGATGAAGAAGGTAAATTTTACGGGTGTTCAAGTAGAACCCAATCCAACATAAATATTTTTTTATTTATATATTTATTTTATTCAATATGGAACTCTACTCATTTCATAATCCATGCACTGGATTGACCTAGACCGCAATAGTGATAGACTATAATGATCATATCACACACCCTTATTGGGAAACATTTGTTACCCAAGTATAATTTCTACTTGAAGGTATTGATAAAGGTAATTTTCCATCATTTGATGTTTAATTTAAATTACTAGGATATAGTATGGGGTAGAGGACTCAGCCTATGCTTGTAGTGCTAGCTATAGTAGTTTTTTTTTACTTTTTGTGTTTTTTTACATGTGTAATATTCATGTATCCCCTTCATTTACATTTTTATTTTTGTATAGCTACACCATCATGATTATTATCAAATTTTATTTACTTTTTATTTATCCTTCACTTCATATTTATTTATCTTTCTTTCTATGTTATTATTATTCAAATTCTTTCTGATTGTTTTAACTTGTATATTAAAATAGAGTCTTATTATATTTTGTTTCTTATATATATATATATATATATATAATTATGTGATCTACTCTAATCAATGAGGGCACAATATCCCCACAGACACACCCTAGACCCTTGTAGTTAGTCAGCTTACCCTGGCATTCAGGGAGGCGTGATTGAGGTCTTGTGGCCACCATATTGGGGAAATGCTATGTGGAATCTGGGGTGGGACTATAAAATCATCAACTCTCCTAGTTGATTCTTATAATCTCGATTATTTTTTAGTTCCATTCGATAAGGTGGAATAGAAACTTCCTCATCTATAGGCCCGATTTCAAGTGTAAAGTCCAAATATCTTACCAGTGGAAGACATGATAATTACCCAAGAAGCATGTCCCAAAACCAATCTTCTATGAGTGTAAGTAAATCATGCTTAAAACCACCATCAACAAGAAGAATACTTGAAACATGGGTGTTGATATCCCCTAGTTACTAAAGAAATAACCTTGAAAGGATTTCCTCGATATCCCACTCTCCATGATGAACATAAATTTATCACTTATGGTATGTAAAGGTAACTCATCAGTGGTAACAATATATGTGGAATAAATATGCCTCCAAATATTCCAAACCCAAAATCAATTCAAACCCCAAAATTTTAGGGATGTAATGATTCCTAGAAAATGATACTCCCCATCCTTAATTGAATACCCCTTTAATAAACAAATGTATCCAAACCATGATCTCAATGGTATAATGATCATATTAACTTAACTCACTAAATCCACCATCAGATTCAACCCATTCACAAGTTTCATGTATATAAATGAATTTGGGTAAAAAGTATCAAATAAATCACTAGAATGAATAGAATCTATAACAACAGTACATCTAACTATCAATAGTAATGTCTCTCTATCAATAAGTGTTGGATGGAATTCATGAAACTATCCTTAACCTCTCCCTAGTGTTGTACTATGAGTCCCATGGGATTCACTACTCTACTGATATATGTTTTATTTTCTAGATGTACCATTTCCACTACCTCAACCACCACAGATAGTGGCACTCCAACTTCTTGACGGATATGGGGTAGAAGATACCCTTCTAGTATTTTGATTCTTCTTATCTCCTTGGTAAATAAAAATCTATAATGGGTTCATGTAGAACCATTATTAATGTTCCATCCCATTGAAATCTAATCACTCAACCAATTTTCAGAGGCACTATCTATGAAGGTGACCCATCCTACTATACCAGTGAAAGAGAACTCTAGGAATGTCCTGCATAACCGATCCTTCCCCCTAGAAACTCTGAATTTCATAGATCTAATTCACATTCATAAAGTAAACCTTTGTTACTTAGGCATACATACCACTAGGTCATATAGAATAAACCACCTATATCTCACTGGAATCTTCCTTCACATTCCCCTTATAAATAAGACATGGATTCCCTAATTGGGAATATTTTTTAGCCGAAATATGTTAACACAAGACTTAATTTCGCATTTAATCCCATCCTAAAAATGTTTAACTATAGTAAAATCACTAATTTACAATTATATTAAAAATATTATCAAATTAGTAAAGCATATATCACAGTCAATACCACCCAAGCTCCCCTAGGTCAACCCCATGAACTCAGATGCCCAATCATTCATGACCATCTCAGGGTAGAATTGTTACATAAACTTCTCCTGTTTTTCCTTATATTCCATATTATCTAGTTGTACATCAAATGTATGGATGTCCCGTAAACATTATTATTGACCATGTAACATATAGTAGCCTATTTTAAACTATTATTAGTATATTTTTTAAGGTTTTCAAGGTTCATCTGGAGTGACTCAAACAAAAACATAGCCACCTCAGGTCCACCCACCCTTGTAAATGTCATAGGGTTCTACAAATCAAACTCCATTTCCATGTATGAAATAATCTTCACAAGTCACCATGGGAATCTTTCCGTAAATTTTATAGACCATGCAATGTTCTCATGAAACTTCTATCTAACATACTCACCCTAAACTATTAGAAACGTTGGTCCCACAACTGAAGGCACATCTCCAGCCATATCCTCCTATCATCATATCATTAAGAATATTTATGGATTAATATCTAATAAATTCCAATGACATGTTATAGGAAACATAACATAGAATTATCACACTTAAATAAGATGAATTAAAAAAATACATAACAATTCATCCCCTATACCCTGCCTTAGGGTAAAATATGAGGCACTATCACTACCATCAACCATACCTCATATTGGACATTATTAACTAAGGGTAAAACATATAATTTATCAATAATTCTAATTATAAACACATTTATCCATTTAATTTACCATATTATGCATTAATTAAAATTTTCAATTTTATATTAGGATTCCTTTTAATTTAATTTCATAGGTAAAGGAATGAACTTTTATTTACACAACTCAACCAAAACCGTCTCTTATGTGTGTGACTAAAATATTTACATGCCAAAATATTCCCAAATTCCCTAGAAAGATGAATGTATACTCAAAATATATTCCACACCAGACCACAAATAAAATATCAAGCAATAATAACATCACACAACAACTACATCACCCATAGTGAAATAAAATCCAATTGTAATAGAAAACATTAGTAACAATAATATAATCTTAGGTACTTTGGTTTTACCTTATACATTGGTTAGATTCTTATTTTCATGAGATCATGACCATATACTAACTCTTCCTAGTATCTTACCTACATTTCCCAAATAGTAATAAAAAAGAAAATAAAACATTTTAGGTCTCTGAAAACACTTTGTAACATCCTAACATAGCTTCCACATACCAATACCCCAAACCCATTGGTTAAATTACCTCAAGCACACCTCCCTGTATGCCATAGGTTGTTGACTAGAAGCAAGGGTCTTATAAATGTATCATGTGGAGACTACACCCTTCTTATCATAGTATCACAATAGTGGAAATAAATAACCAATATAAAAATAGAATAAAAAATACAAATATATCATACAAAAAAATGATTACCAATGTCACATGATAATGCTAAGAAATTATACAATATCAAAAAAAAATTAGAAATTTCATGCCATATATTTTTCATGTTTCAAATGTAAAACCAAATTAAGACACACCGATAACTCCCAAGAAGGCCCCGATACAATGACTGGTTCCATCTTCTAGGTTCCCTCCCAACTTATCCATCTAATATAGGGATCTTTACCTTATGTTGTTTAGTAAACAAGAAGTCTATTCAAGTACAGAGCCTGCAACCCATGTAGGGTGTGAGTAAAACTATGCAGGTGAACCACTACAGTGTTTAAAAAAATTTATTTTTAATATTGTGTTCTTTTTTATAAAGAATAAATTTCAATAAAAAATTAAATAGTTATCACATTATATTATTAATTAATTAACAAAATAAATTTCTCAGGTTCATAATGACACCCAAACAATCAATATATTCTTCAGTCCGTGCAAGAGTCTGAACCATATAAAACAAGGAATCACAATTCATTACATAATGGTATTTAATCATTTATTATAATTTAATTTCATTTCACATCTACTTGGAACACCAGTAAAAGGAAAATATTTTGGGCATAGAATGTCATTTTTAGGACCTCGTGGGTATTTAGAGAATCAATCCTAATCCCACACCCCATGAGTATTTAGAGAACCAGTCCCTATCCAATAAAATAATATTAACATGCACATATTTATGTATATAATTACATTTCTAGCACCCTGAGGGTATTTAGAGCCTCAATACCTATCCTACAATCCATCAATCAATAAATAAAACATATATCATATATATTATATTCATCAAGGATAATCATTTTTATCCTTCTTATAAAAAATTTTCATCATGGTATTCCATTTCAATTTATCACAAAAGTCATGGTTATTTATTTAATTTTCATGGAATAATATGAACATTTCACTATTAAACCCATTTTCAACATTTAATAATAATATACATTAACCCTGAAAGATTAAGCCAGCCTACCCTTTAGTTCAAATTATTAATAAATATTAAAATTCAAATAATTGACCTAGCTCATAATTCCATATCCAACCAATTTCATAATTCTATTAATTAATTTATCTAATTAATTATTCTTATTCAAGATACAAGTTCCAAATGTGGGAATAAAAATTCAATAATTAAATACATGCAATTATAATTCAATACTATGGGAATTGACATTTAGACCATATACCTCAAGGTTTTTGGTGATTATTCTCCAAATGGAAATCACCAAATTGAAGAGGAACAATTTAATTCACAATAGAATAACAGATAATGGACCAAATCATAAAATCAAGCTAAAATGGATTAGGATCCATGAAAAACTATGTCTATATAATTTCAAGGTATGGATGAAACATGGATCTTCATTTTGACAGAGATATAGTATAGAGAGAAATACAAATGTGTAATAAATCACTTACCAACGGAGAGAATATCCATCGAATAGATCATCTATTCACCAATAATAATGTTTTAGGATCCTTGAAACACTCCCAATATATTCATAATTCATAGTAATATGTTTAGGTATGAGTAAAGATATTAAGGATAAATACAAGTAGGTTTGGGTTTTTTTTTTAAAAACGATGGATTAAAATCCTACAAACAAGGTTTCATGTATGGGATGAATGCTTTGGAAAATGATGTTCCATAAAGTGTGCCCCTACTAGTGAGGTTCATGGTTATATATAAGTGGGAGGAAGGTTTTATAAAACATGTTACATTAAGGAAAACCCCCTATCTTTATGGGTTCATATTTTATTGGCGTGGTTGAACGGTTTGTGAAAACTATGAGCCATCCGTGCACCACCCAAGCACTATCCAAAATTCATCCAAAATTCACCTGAATTCCCCCAAGACAAGACTAAAACAAAATATACTCAAAATTTTTAAATTAATACCTAAAAATGGTTAATATACATCTTCTAAATGGTCATGATCTTGCATAGGGTATATGATTAGGATTATTTACGTTTTCTTTACTGACCATTATGTATGATTTTAATAGATAAAAAAAATGATTGACCTATGTTTTACCCTATAAAAATGAATTAAAAATGTAGAAATAAATTTGATGGAGTATTTATGAATTTTGATTTAATAAAAAAATTGTTGAAGTGTTCTATGAATAGTATTTAGGTCACAAGAATTTTGAAATTTCTAAGGAATATGTTAAATTTCAGAATCATAAATTTCAATATTAATATATTAGATATGGATACCATCATGAGTTATTTATTTTAATATTGATCATAATTACAAATTCATAAAACCTATGTTTAGGCTGTGATAAGGATCGACCAAGATTAAGGAAATTTTGGAAAGTATATGTTTTATTGGAAAAGTTTTTTAAAGAATAATTCCTCTACATTTTATGGAAAAATTAATAAAGGTATTGATAACCATTAGTGTTAACATGATAATTAATCATATTTTAGTAATAGTTGAATAATATTATTATTAATTAAATCAATACGTTTTACTGAAAATCATAGAAATTTTTTATTTAATGATTAATTTTATTTAAAGGATGATCATCAGATTTTTCAGAATGTTATATTAATTATAATAATTTATTATAATAAAAGGACAACCCAGATGTTGGGTGAAAACCCATAACATTAGGAATGTTGGTGGGGCATGAACCCATAACCAAAGTGCGATAAGGTTTTTGCACTTACCACCAACCTATTCGATGTCAGGGTTAATATATATTATTTTTAGTTAAATTTTTTTATTAATAAATATTACTCATGAAACTATATTATTAAATTTGAGGTTTTGAGATTAATTTATTAACAATATTATTTTTGGAAAATATTTATATATAGATGAAAATAAATTTTACTTTTTATGGACATTATGACATGTTCAAAGTGACTTTTAGTGCTTGAAGTATAAAAAATTAATTAATGAATATTTATTTTATAGAATAGGAAATTAATTGAAAATTGATCAATGAAAAACCAATTGATGAAATTAATAATATGAAATAAAAATATATCATGTAAGTTTTTTTCTTTATATTAATAAATAGTAAAATAATTCATCAACTTTATAAAAATGATATTAAAATAAAATATTGTCAAATTACTATAATTTATGATGATATTAATATACTTTTCACACTAATTATATTTATTTTTTTGAGTAACTCAACATTCCATTTGTCATTTACATGAATCAGGTCAATGAAATCATAAACTCTTAATAATTATTCACAATTTTAAACCATGTCCATATCTTCACTTTCTACTAATGTTATTCTAAATAGAATCCTATTTATATGTGATTCCATCTGGCCTTTAAACTTTTTATTCTCTCTTATGAAGATGATACTTTGTTAACTATTTTCCAATATGGGTTTTTCAATAATTTTATTTCCAAATTTAAAACCCTTAATCACCAACATCATCTTTAAATTGATATGATACAATTTATTTAAGGTGGTAGAGAATGTAAAGAACAAAATTATAAATAAATAATATTTTGTTTAATATCGTATATGACACAAAACACAAAGTGCAGAAGGAAATATAACATATTAAGTCCCTATAATAGATTTACAATTTTAAATAAAAACATTATATATTTTTAAATTCATAAAAATAGAGTTTATCTTCCATTACATGCAACAATGATTTCCTTTCAAAGCATTCGTTATAGGCAGGATCTGGATTTAATGCCTAACTATATACTATTAATATTATTAATAAAGATAAAATTATGTCCTAGATGATAAATTGGTGGTTATAAAAATTATATACTATCTTAAAAAGATATATGGTTGAATTCATTGGTTTATAATTAATTTCAAATGAATATAAAGTCCAATTGAATAAAAGGGAAATGTTTTTAAAAACTATTTTAATACGGCATAAGTGATTTAACATTATAAATTAAGATAATTACAATTATTTGGATGATCATAATAAAATTTATATATAATATATTAAATAAAATGATTTTTCATTCATTAAATATTATTGATAAGAAAAAGATAAGAACAACACAAATGTTACACTTAAAAATTTGTAGTTCTTTAAGGTTGTTTGGACACTTATTAATGGACAACATATTTTAAAAATAAATTTTTAAAAACCTATAAATTTTATTTGAAAAAATAATCTTCATTTTAAAAATCATAATATAAAAATTATCTTATATACTATGTTTGGTATTTATAGATACTTTTCATTTTTTGGTAAATAGTGGATAATATTGAATTTAATTGAAAACTGACTTTTAAACAAAATGATTTATAATGTAAAATTATATTTTAAATTGGTTTCAAAGTTAAATTAGATCAATTATAAATCTATTAATCCAATTTATTCCATTACAATAAATTTCATAGTTAATTTTTATATGTAAACTATTCAAACATTTGAACATTTTCACTTTAATAACCCACTTTGTCATCAGGTTTGTGAGAAACAATTTAAATTAAATTCTAAAAATTCAATGAATTTAATTTGGAAAAATATATTAAATATTTAGAATCTTAATAATTAATAATTTATAATAACTTAATCTTAATTTATGGGAATATTTATTAGCAAAAAAATTAATTTAATTTACTATGATTAAGGTGAATATGAGTTTACATAGCGGTTAATCTTAAATGATAGGGTGCATAAATGACACATAACATTTTCAAAACCAATTGGATTGAACTTTTTAGACCATATAAACTCTTGGATAGAAAATGGTATATTATTTTAGTCATGTTAGGTAAGTGATACCACACAATAGTGTTTACCTATTGTATTTACAAGAACACCACTCCTCCACCAATATAAAAGGGAACTCACTCCCTTCTCTTATTCACACCTCCTAAGCCACTTGGATCATCAAAACACCACCAAATTAACTTCAAATATACCATAAAAGTATCATAATATATTTATATTATACTAAAACCATCTTATGATTGAATTTGAGAAATCCTAAGGAGGATAGCCGAAGAAGATGTAACGTTTTTCTAAAAGTGTTTTTATTTTATTTCCTTATACACCTCCTTAAATTATTTTCATATAATGATTATATAATAAAATATCAATATTAAATATAAATAGATTTTTTAAGGTTATGACCTATATCTTCATAAACTTCCATAAAATGGGTTGTGAAATCCTCGTTTGTGTGTATAGGGGACTACCGCTTCGTGAAATAATGCCGTTATTTTTTTCCATTACCATCTATCATGATTGAGAATAATTATAGAAATGATATTTTATATTATGTAAATTATATTTAGGATTAATTTATGGTTATTAATTTTTTATATAACACATACCATCATAATTTTTATTTTGAGGGAATATAATAATCTTGATTATGTGTACGATAGACTACCGACTCACGAAGCGATATGATACGTTCACACATTACAATGTGTGTTGTAAGAGAGGGTTTAACAATTTTTTTATATATATGACATAAATATGATAATATAATTATAATATACATATATATCAATAAATTTTCTTACATTAATAGAATAAGAAAATAGAAACAATTTCCATTCATACGTATGACCTATCATCTCCATGAACTGTGTATTTCATTTACTATCATGAAGTTTTATGGATTACTATAAATTAATATATACTATATATATATGATATTTAATTAATGGTTTAAATTATATATATTATCATATCGTGATCTATAAAAGATGAATAAAAAACCCAGTCAAAACATACTTGAAAAACAGGCAATTAACACAAGAAACAATGAAAAAAGAAATATTATTAACAAAAAGGAGAAAAAATGATATATAAAGATCATATATGATATTATAAATATTATTATGGTGTTAAATGTCATAATTACATGAGTAAAACAATTAAAATTGAGTTTAAATGGTGTTCAACCAGAATGGAGTATATGGTAAGGTGATTTCTTATCTCACTTTTATTTCTGTGAGACATATGCCACATTCACCAATATTTTTTTTGGGTCTATCTAATTTTCTATGATTTTTTATATCATGAGTTGAATTTAATTTATTATATTTTGGGTTTTAATTTATGTTATTATTTCATGGATCTCTTGATTCAAAAGCTACTCTTTCATCTCAATTTCATTTTATTGAGACATATTGTATTGTTGCACACCTGTTTTCTTTCGTATAGTTTTTATAATACCCAATGAAATGTAATACCTCGAAATATTTTTTATTAATGGAAAAATATGTTTGAAATTTAATTATTTAATTATGTGGTATTTTATCATGAAATTACCGAGTGGTAAATAATTTCATTTCTTAATTCCATTTCATTGGGTTACATCACTTCCTCATTGTCATTTATATTCTATAATTATATGTATAATGAATTCTGACAATATAGTTTTTTATTTAGACTTATTATAGTTATATTTATAGATTATAAAAATAATATATTCATTTATTAATTCTCACTTTAGTGTTATGATCATTTAAGGGATTATTTCAAAATCTCGTTCTAAGTGAGATTGTTTATTTCTAAAATTACATTAAAGATAATTTTATGACCACTATTTTATAAACCCTTATATTTTTATTCTATTATGGTTACTAATGATATTTTTAAATTTATAATATAATTTATTCACTTAATATTAATTAATATTATTAAGAAAATTATTTAATAAAATATGGCTTCATTTTTTACTTTGTTTGGAAATTCGTTTTCTTTAAAAAAAACTTCTGTCTTAAAAAAATTATCTTTTTATTTACCCTTTTGAAAACAATTTTTTAAATGAAAATTTTACCCTTTTTTTGACCAAAATTTTTCAAAGTAATCTTCCTTTCACTCTTTTATAAAGGCATATTTCTAACATTTTTTCCATGTAAAAAGAATGATATTTAAAGAATTTAGGGAATTAACAACTGACATGGATATCAATTAACTGATGCTTCCTTTTAAATTTCAAGATATTATTTTTATTGTAAATGTTTTTAAATTTTATTTTCAATGGAAAGGGATTTTAAAGGAAATTCAAAATGAAATGGATATTTTCCATAGGAATGTTTCTACAAAACTTTTTATGGAAATTAAATTCAATAAAGGCAATAACCCATATTATTACACCTACTATTTTATGCCATATTAATACCATCCTAATTCATTTTTTGGTTGGTTTATGACTATTTTCACTATGTAAATTATTTACATTCAAATAATTAATTTTTGTATTCAATAACTTTAACTTCAAATGTTCACTTTCCTATGATCATTGGATATTAAATTTACCCTAAATATCCATATTATTTATCATGTATATTTTCATTTCTTAAAGAATATAAACTTTTTAAATATTGTCTTTTACTTTTACTATTATTTTATTATATGGGAAAATAATGATTAATACTTATTCTTTACTCAAAACAGATATTTGTTAAGCCATGTTGTTTAAAAATTAAATCAATTATTTTATATATAAGGAATTATTTGGACATAAAAACATAGGTGGAGACCATTTAATAATATCCCATCATTACATAGGTATTATCATGGGATGTATCATTTTTCTAGACCTAGTTAAATGGGTTTCTACCCATCAGTTTTAAACTGTCTGGAGAATAAATCTTGAAAGTAAATTTATGATGTTCTTATAAAAAATGACTTCTAAAAATTAATCATTTCCATAATTGAGATTTTAGTTATTATTATTATTATTTATCCATATTTATTTTACTTTTATGTTATCTATAAATTTATTTCATTCTCATTTTATAGATTAACTAGCTTATTTTTCATTTATTTACATTTCTATATTGATTATTCTTTATCTAGTTATATAAAAGTAATGTGCATTCAATTATTTTCCTCTCCATATTGATTATCCTTATTTATACATTATCACTTCCCCTATACATACCCCTTTCTGAGTATTTGATCTCACCCATATTTTATTCTCTTCCACCGGATTCTATGAGGTGTACTAAGAAAGATATAAAAGGATATGATATATTTAATAAATTTATTCTCAAATAATAAAAGAAATAAAATATGTTTTAATATGTGTATTCATTTGTAATACAATACTCATGTATATGCCAATCTTACCAAGAGTACCAAGCTTCTTGATATGTTGGGACATTATTTCCTTGTATCTTATGGAAATTTAATAGTAGTAGGAACCAACTTTGGGATTATAGGATTTTGGAGTCTAGAATGGATGTGGTGTTTGGAATAGATATTTATGCCAAAAGATTTACAACAGAACATTCTATTTTTCTTTTTGTAATAAATAACAAAACATTTGGTAAAAATAGTTCTATATAAAACCAATAAAATAATATAAAAATTGTTTTAAAATATTATTTTTAATTTATTTATTTCTATGTAAATAAATTTGAAAAATAATTGTAAGAATATCTACATGGAAGAAAATAATTTTTTGTATATGTCATTTAAATAATTAAAACTAGGCTTTTAATGTAAAGTGTCCTATTAATTGGTTTCAACTCATTATGTAAAATATATTTATTCCTAAATAATAAAATATTTTTTATTATTTAATTTATATAGAGTAATTTTATTTTTATTATATAATTCATTTATTTTTTATATTTTTATAATTAATTAATTAATTAATTATGTTCATGATATAAGTTTTGGTGATATTCGCCTCATGTGTATAAATAACTTCATTAGGATAAATATGGTCAAATAAGAAATTATTACATCCTCTCTAGAGTAATAATCATGTCATAATTTTCATTTTTATCTATTTAATTCAATTTTATTTCCATTCATGAATGATAGTTACAATAAATAAACTATATTAAAATAATAGATACCTTAGGTTGTATGTATTCTTGTGTAACATTTCCATTTATCAATAAAAATTATTGTTAATTGGTATTTAATGTTTTATCTTTCTATAATTTTAGTATATAATTAAAATCATTTATTTTTTAAACACACTTATATATGTAAACCATGTGCTCACTTAATGAAAAAAGAATCACATTGCATCATGGAGGTGGTAATCCACATATACACAGGAACAATGTTATCATTTTTCAATGCAAGGAAAGGTAAGAAATTAGATTATATATTATGTTTCCATAAATATAGTTATTTCATTAATATAATATATATAAATTAAATCTATCAATATATAAATAAATAAGAGGATGTGTTGGAAAACTTATTACATCGATTTGTGAGCTGATAGTCTGCCGAACATAGGAATGATGGATTCATTTACCATTTTATAGAATAAGAAGATTTATATGGGAATATATTGTTTATATAACTAAATATTAGTATATGGAATATATTTGTGTAATTATTTTATCATGTTTAAAGAAAATTTGATGGTGTTATATGAAAAAGTAAAATGAAAGCATTTGTTTAATTTCTATATGTATTTTTTAAAAAACCATTATTGCTTCACACATTAACCCCTCTAAGGATGGTATAATACCTAAAATAAGATATAATTAATGTTAGGAATGTTGTTAGTAATGTATTTGAGCAGTCATCGACTAACCTATAATGCAAAATGTTTTTGAGTAATAGAATAGAAGAAGTTCCCTTTAATATGTGATGGGAAGGGCACTCATTTGAATATCCTAAACTATCAAAATAATATAAATTATTTTTCATGTTTATTTGATAATAATTTCTATAATTTAAATATAGGATTAATATGTTTCTGAATCCAGTAATCCAATAATATTTTAAAATGTGAAGTTTATTTTTTACCTTTATATATATTTTTTTACACCTCATTAACCCTTTCTATATTTTTGATGATATTAATGATTTTTTACTCATTAAGGGTTAAAAAAGTTATGATAAAAGGAAAAATTAACTATAAATGGACCATGGTTGATATTTTAAAATATATCACATTCACTTGGCCGATTATAGTTTTTTATGAATTTTGGATCATTTAATAATATAGATTTTATTTGGAAATATTTCTAATTTATTTTTTTGAGATCTATTAATTTTATTTTATTTTAATTTCATAAATAAAACAAAATAATTTGAATATAAAACATTCAATCATATTTAATGTGTTATATTTATCAATAATATTGATGGTACAATACTACCTCCCCGCAAGATTACTTTTGGGGATTTTAAAATCACTTAGTAATTTTTTTTACTATTTTCATAGGCATAGAGTACGAGTTCCGCAAGATATAAGGTAACTATTTCATAAATAAAAATAAAAATTAAAACTCAATAAATTAATTATTTTTAATTTAATATTTTATATTCATTTAATATTCATATTTACTCACATATAATTCATGAATACTTATATAATATGTTATTTTGACATTTCTTAGACTTACATAGGCATTACACAAGAATTTAGATATTAGAATTTTTATATTAGTCCATAATTAATATATATATATATATCCATTAAATTCATTAATTAAACATGAAATTTATTTATAATGTTTATTAAAGTATTAATCCTTAAAAATTATCTTTAGGAAAATAAATTTGACTTTTCCAGTGAATCACAAACACTACATTGGCACAAATGATTATTTTCATACTTATTATGAAATAAATTCTAATTTATATTTGTAGTATATTATAATAAATGAGTAATTAAATTATTATAGTAAATATTCATTTCATATTTACTTCATTTATATATCATAAAAGACACCATATATCATAAAAACATTATAATTTACTATTTATTGAAAAATAAATCATTTCAAAAAAATACCAAAATTGAGCCCTAAGGAAAATTTAAAATAGTGATTTGAAAAATTATATTATTTTTATTAAGTAAAATTTATAAAAGTGGAATAAAAAAATTATAATACATCAAATAAAAAATGACAAAATGAATCTAACAAAAAAATATTTTTGAAGCATAAAATGATATATATTAAATTGAGTATGTAATTCCTACAAATTATTAAATAAATATTTATTGATAAATAAAATTTTATATATTTCAAATTATATTTAATCTGATTTATACCCTCCAATTTAAATTATATTTTATAAATATAACATTTTAAGATTAGTGTATAATGGTTCCTTTATTCTCAAGGTGTTGTGTGGTATAATTTATCGAATATAATGTTCATTTAAAATCATTTTTTGTTACATAAATCCTCTCTTGAAACATAATTATAAAGTCACTTAGTAAAATCCATTTTTTATTTCAATTATTCTGGAAAAAATTCGGTAGATAACCAATGTTATCTACATTTTATAAAATAAAAATTTCATGGTCTAGCACATCCCTTTTCAAATAATTCGATGGAATAAAAAATTTAATATTATTTAATAAATTTGTTTCTATGTGATAAAATTAATAATATAAAAAAGTTTTCCACAACTCCTTTAAACCATTAAAAAATAATTGAATAACCACTTGGGAATTTTTTTTTAAAATTCAGCGTCAAATACAATTCCATGGAATGGGTTGAAACCACACAAAACCAACATTGGTCCCTCATGGGACATTTATATAGGAATAATATGAAATATTAATGATATTTAATAACTTAATAACCCAATGAAATAAAAAAAATCAAAATAAAAAAACATGTAAAATAATTCTAAAAAATGATATATGTTGTAGCTATTGATGGTGAACTCTTAATCAAGACACAAGAGGTCCATCTAATGAAATAACTACCAAAATACATAAATTATATCATTTCTAAGACCAAAATTGTAGACATGTAAGATTTGGGGTTCTATAGTGTCCAGAAAACCATTAGAGTTTTAAAGGATAAGGAGGAGAAAATAAAAAAATGATAATATAGAAAGGTGAATACATTGAGGAGACCATGTGAATTATAGAATATGACCAAAAAAAATAAGGTGTGAAGGGGGAGAATATGTCCATTCACTATGGAGTGTTGGAAAAGTGTGAGGAGAAGAATATGGTGATCAGAAGGCCTAAACCCAAAAATAGAATTGGGATAAATTCAAAAAGTATATTTTTTACGATAGACAATATATTTGGACCACATATTTAGCAAATCCACGCACCAACTATATTTAATCCACTATTGGGGAAACCCACCTCAAATAACTACTCATTGGTAATTCCTAGAATTGGAAAAAATATACACCCACTATGAAAAATGGAACCAACAATACTACATAATTTTTTTACACCATTGTCCCACAATTTACTCTAACAATGAACGTGATATTCACAAATACTTTTACTCCAAAATATTAAAACACTATATCACTTGAATTTTTATATTATGGATATAAAAATTTAGTATTAATTTAGACCTAAACTGTAATGAAAAAATCTAAAAATTATACTTCGTGTACGGTAGGTAATAATCCCTCAAGGTAACATTGTAGTGTTTTTTAGATTATTGTATTTGTTGAAAACACAGGATCCCATGGTTAGTTTTATATTTCAAGAGATATTTCTAACATGGTATGTTGAAAAATATCCATAGAAAAGGAATGTATGCTCTATAATAAGTATAAAAAGTTGTTTACAGAATGTGGGAAAAAAATGAATGATTTTATAGAATATTGTAGTTTCCTAACAATGGTGAACGTCTCAACAAAAACTTGTGTAACAAAGGTGTGAAAATTCATGAATTAATGAATAGTTGATGGTATCTATATGAAAATGAGAAGCTACATAAAGGGGAGAATTTCCCATGGTGATTTTTGAAAACATGGAGCTTTGCAATCAATATTGGAGTGCTTTGTGAGAAGGTGGTGGTGATAGTGGAATCTTCACGAGTGAGAGGCAATGACTATAAATAGGCCTCTACCCCATAATAATAGCATATAATGGAATAATGAAAATCAAAACAATATGAATTTATCAAAGTTATTATTGTGAAAAAAATAATGAACAAAGGATGTTCATGAAGTCTATATAAGATTCACAAAAGCGTTGAGCTTCATCAAGGAAAATTTATCTTAATGAAATGGGGGAGATTTGAAAATGAAAATAATTATTCATGAAAGGATGTAGATTTTTTCTGGCTAGGTGAGATTTTTTAAAGTATCTATCTTCATGAATTTTGTAGAATTATCAAAATAAAAATATTCTTGTGAATAATTGGTCAGTTTCTCCAATGTCATGTGAGCATTGAGAAATCATTGAGGACCACAACTGTGATGGTAATGTATTTACCAGAAAATATATGATATAATTGTATTCATAAATTAGATTAATTAAATCAATGATACACTAAATGAGGTGTAAAAAATATTGATTCATGTGATCAAAAAAAGAATAACCTGAAGAAATAATGAGAACACATTAGTTGAGAGAGTAGTGAGCTTTCAAATTGTAATTTTTTGTAAACTAGGAGGGTGAATTGAGTCTTCTCTAAACATTATAACATTAGTTTTATTTATTGTAGTTTTTACAATATAAAATTTCATTTGTATTCTCCTTGGACATAACTTAGTGTGGTTTAACCATGTAATATTAATGTGTCTCATTCATGCCTTCATTTCTTCCCATACATTTCTACAAGAAATAGAGAGAATTGTGTTCAATTTAATAAATAAAAAAGATCCAAAGGTACAGTTGTTTTATTCTATCATACCCTTATTTTACACTCTCTAAAAATATTTATCCTTGTTGGGATAACCGTGTACTAAACTACATGGTTTCCCCTAAATTTTCTATGCAAATCATGCATATAGGAAAAATACCAGATTATCCATGTTTCAATATGAAACATATTAGAAACAAGAAACATCCCTAAATAAAAAAACATCCTTTAAAATGAAAACCATAGTTACTTGGTGGGTTTCACAATTCTCCACACAATTCCATATTATACCAACATAATATATTTGGTCAAAGTAGATGTTAATGGAAAATGAAATTCCAAGGATGTCTAAAATAAATATCCAAAGAAAAGAAAACCCATCACAATAAGATATCATTCCTTAAAAAATATTATGGATTCTTATATAATTAATCTAATACTGATAAGCACCCAATAAAAATATTCTCTAGTGACGTTGAAGAGTAAAATAAGTCTCCCCGCCATTTAAAAATAATTTTAAATAATGAAATGACTATAAGCATCATTTTCATAAAAAAATATAACATCACCAAAAAACAAATTCATAAAATATAAAAAGGTAATTTTAAAACAAATCCCTCTAAATCCAACCACAAACCACTATAAAAAACCACAAGATTACAAAAAATAAAAAATATCCCAAGGACATACAAGATTTCATAATTGTTTCTAATGAATTTCAAAAAAATCCCAAGATAAAGAGACATAAATCATCATAAAATTTCAAAACTCTATACCTAGTGTCATGAGATATATATAAATCCTCTATGATCAAAATACATAGAATAACATCTCATGATTACTATGATAGAAAACTCATTTCAATAACACCCACAGCCTAACCAAAAACAAAACTACACCCATAATAACCAATTATTGTTTCATAAATTTTTCAATATATATACCCAAAATCTAAATAAACTACTATATTATACATAATTCGCTATAAACAAAACATAATAAGGATAAAAAGAACAAACATCACTATTAAGTCCACTAGTCACTCAAAGAAACTATAGAGGCACCCAAAGAAATCATCTGGTAAGGATTTTATCAAGCTGTATTTCTCTAAAATAATTGATAATAAATCATAAAATAGTTTTTTATAAAAAATAGACATGAAAAATCATCTAAAGAACACTTAAAATGATAAAAATAACATCAAATCACAATTGTGTCTGTCAAATAGGATACCTAAAAATCCATCTATTTTCAAAGGCCCACAAGTCTAAACCACTCAACCCATAATAATATCATGAAATAAATTTAAATGAACCATGTGTTTAATAATATATATAAACCACTACAAGGAAAATATAATACACCACAATTTATTCAAAACATAGAAAACCTTTATCCACAAAAGAGGAATGATTCCCTAAGGGCGTGAATAATACATATATGCTAAATATTATATGAGGTCAAGCTAAATTAACATGAGGAATGATCCTTACATTACTATTTATCCTAAATAGATAATTCAAAAAAAAAAATACAATTTTTTTTTAAAAATACCCCATTTTAAAATGAAAACACCCTAAGAAAACAATCTTAAAATAATTCAAGGGCCAATCTGAGGTATAAAACCACTAAAGTTGAAACACTTTTTAAATATGATTATAGTAACAAACACATTTATTAATTTTAATACATTCCCATTTGTATAAAAATTTCAATCCATGAAATTTTCATGTACTCACCCTGCTTAAAAACCCATACAATGCGAAAAATTAAATTTTGGACAAATATTTTTCTTCTATAAAATGTGTAGCCTATATTTTACAATTTAGTACATATTATTTGAAACCCAAGAAAACCCATTTTACTAGTATTTAAAAAGGTATGATTAAAAATATTCTTATATAAACACTAAATCACCTATAAAATATTTTTTAGAATTTTAATATCACTCTACCCACTTGACTCATTTAATACACTTAGAAATTTTAAATTTTAAAACTAACCTATCTTGTGTTACACCGTAAGAGAGTTCAAATTTAATTTCAATAAAACACCATATATTTTCCAAACCAAAATAGCTTATGTACTTAATATGTTAACCAACAACATCAAATCATTTTATGAAACCCAATCTCATTTTATTGAAAATACCAAAGGATTTATTTCCAATCAAAAAACATTTTCTCTAGAAATCAACTTTTCACACACTCTAGCTCAGTCTAACATCACATGAGAAATCAAATAACCAAAAAAAATAATTTAACCCTTAACAAATATAAATCCACTCATATAATCACTAAAAATACAAACCATGATCATTTTCACATTCCCCATACCATACAAGGTAATGAAAAAAAACAAGGAATGAAAATAAATAAAAATGTGGGAGTATAACCCATGATCAACATGGAAACATTGTTC
Organism: Viscum album; assembly: GCA_963277665.1. Lineage (NCBI taxonomy): Eukaryota > Viridiplantae > Streptophyta > Magnoliopsida > Santalales > Viscaceae > Viscum > Viscum album. Next base: position 349,563,448 of record OY728141.1, read on the forward strand.
ATGGCCTCATTACCATTATGAAATGATCCCCAAAACATATTTTATATCTCATTCTCATTTGTCATTTGTGTTTTTATTATCTTTATTCCAATATCCCTACGGCATTCTAAAAAGTCTCCTAAAAAACCCATTATGACACCCAAGGACTCTTATTCCAAAAAAATGAGAATATAAAAAGCATAAACATAATAATTTGGTCATAATAGAATAATTCTATCAAATGGAATAATAGAATTAGAGTTAAAATCATGAATAGAAATGGAAAATTTTGGCTCATTTTGAGAAAGTGACCATGAAAATATCCCATAACCTACCTCTTGAGTACGACATCCTTATCTCTAAACATACAACTCCCCAATAATATTAGAATTATTCTAGAACCTAATCCCCACTAATAATATTGGGTTTAATGATATTTTTAATAAACCAAATTTATGTTACATCAAACCCGATGCCAAACATAGTTCACTACATTACTAAAAGTTTTTCTCAATCCTTATAGGCTCACTAATTGTTCTTGGGAATCATAGAAAGAAAACATGTGAATATATTCTACCTCATACAACAATTTATGTGAAAATTACAATGAAATCATATAAACAACATAAAAATGATTCAATAAATAAGAATTTATTCATATGATACCAATAAATCTATGTATAATTAAATTTTAAAAGAAAATATCACTAAATCGAGTGAAAAATATAATAGGACAAAGTGGATGATATGGAAACCCATAAAAAATGAACCCCATTAATCTATAAAGATCTTCTATTTGACCCATTGTCACTATAAATGAAAAATTTCCTTGTATAATCTAATAGATCACAAATTAAAAAAGAATCCACCCCATAAAATTGAACATATTAAAAAGAGGCATGGGATATATAATCTAATAGGTCACTGAAAAAATGAAATTACACATAAAAAATACAACAACTATGTCATTTCTGATGACACGTACCTTGAAATTAGAAAACATATGTTCATAAGGATGGTTGAGGAATACAAAAAGAATCTTGATTTCAAATTTAGATACATATCTTTGGAATGATTTCTACCAGTTAAAATATCACTATTTTAATCCTAGATTTGTTTTTTGGTACGATGATGTTTTGTTTCTTCAGAAATTTTGGAGTTGTTTTTCTACACATGATTTTTCTCTGTCTAGTGTCTTTCTTTGACATGTCTATTTGGATTGCGAACTGAATAAAGTTTTAACCAAGGATTATTTCACTAAGGATCAGGTAGAGAAGATGTTTGATCACTTATATGATTTTTATAATGTATAATTTTTCACTATTGAAGAGAATATTGGCATGCAAGGCCCTATCTTACTTTTTCATGAAAATGCTTTAACGGTTATGACAAGCAATTTGATTTTCCTTGGATTTGTAGTTTTCTTCTTGTGCCCCTGTCTAGTGATTTCTATTAGGACTCTTATATTAACTTAAACCACCTTCAAGATATAGATATTGGATTCTGTGACAAGTCTTGGTGAGGCCCAAAGTTTTTAGAATGCAGTTGGTGATGGAATGCTGAAAACAGTGGTGGGGAATATGGAACAATGTAGACCGTGGATTCAATTTTTGGTGCCCAACACTGCTCATTATGCAGATTGCAAGTAATCCCTTATAGAAATTTCAATAAAGAGTTTTTTTTTCTTGAATTTGATTTTAAGATCCAATTTTTCTTAAAAGAATATGTTCAATACCAAGATGATGGTGTGATCCTTGATCATTATTCTTATACTAGCTTTAAAGTGATTTTTTATCTAACTTCCTACTGGTGTAAGATCATTACACCAAATATATCAACTGTTACTCTTATTCTATTTAATAAAATTTTGGGATACGGGCTAGGAGACAAACCAATATCTTAGTTTGTGTAAAAAAAAGAAAACATGTATCTGTTATCAATGACTATTTTCCTAAAACACCATTTTAATGTCTCGCTATGAAATCATTTCATGGGAAACCCTTTTCAAATACATCATTAAATGTCAAAATATGGATTTAAATTTAAAAAAATTCACAATTATTCATTTAAAAAAAATTATATGAAAAATAGAAAAATATCCCCAAAACCATGTTTTAGTAACCCATAGAAACTATAGTTCCCAAAACAACACCATTCCTTATTTTCTGTTATAACATCTTTAGAACACCTTGGAAAGAATAATCATATTTTAATATAATTACTCATTCAAATAAAAATTTGTAAAATATTTTAGAATGAATTTTAACATCACTTGAAATGAGTAACAAACAATGTGTACACCATGGGATCATTATTAAAGGAAAAATAAAATAACCACTCAAGAGGTTCCATGAAACCACACAATAAACAGGGGTTACGAGTAACAAAAAATGAACAATACAAAAACTAATGCTAATTAAGATCATATATTTTTGGGAAAATAAATACGACTCTCAGGATAATGATATAAAATAATGATGAGGATATAATACTGACACTAATAAGATTTCCTTATCCCATCAGTTATATAGAAATCACAAGTATTTGGCATGATTAATGGATTTAAAGAATCATTGAACCTTTCAAATATGACATGATACTGTGGAAAATTACCTAATATATCACTTAATATAAATGGATCCTTACCCATGTATCACACTCTATACTAGGGATTTCAATTATACAAGTTACCAACTCTATTCCTTGGAATCCAAAAACATTAATCAAGGAGTTTATTAATCAAGACTATTTATGAAGAATCATCAATCAAATTTAAAGTAATTATAAATAAATGTGCACATAACCTTAAATTACCTTAAATAATATGACCCATTTATCATCATATTGTCTTTATATATATAAACATACATATAATTTGGAAACAATTACATGTGGGAACAAAGAGGGTCCCACAATATTTAATGAGAATTTATTTTTCAAAAAGCTCCAAAGAGACCTTTATAAAATAATTTTGGTGTTCCAAGACAACTCACACCATTTTTTAAACTTATCTCAATTAACCCATGAATCTAAACTATATATATAAATATATTCAAATCCATATGGGATTTAATTTTCCCTTAAAAATTCTTTGATGACAACCAAATCCATTATATTTTTTAAAAAAAAAATTCATGGTCCATCGTCCCACTTTCCAACAAAATAAACCCATTTAAAAACCATTAAATGGTTAATCCTAAAAATATTTAATGAGAAAATACATGGTTTAAAGACCATTATAATATTAAATAAGTCTCCACCACTCCATTATATTTTTTTAGAACCTTTGAATATCCACATGTTTTTTCTATAAACAGATAGAATATAATTACATTCCTTTCTATAGTTTAAAACCACATCAAATCAACATTAGTCACTAATGAGAAATGTAAAATGGAATAAATTTAATGATAACTAATACTGAAGTACTCAACCACAGAACATAATATAATTTAGTCACCCTAAATAAAAACCTACATTACTTCAATGAAAAACAATTCAAAAATATTATCATTTGATGGAGAACAACCAATAAATCTACATGATTTTATTATCAAATAGTAACAACCAAAATCTTTAAATTTTAACCACCTAGAGACAAAAAACATGGCCATATAATACCTATGGTTCACGGGTTCCAGAAAAACCATGGGGGTAATTGTGAAGAGTGAGTGAAAAAATGAAGGAGAAGAGGATAAAAGAAATTCATTTATGAACCACTATTATGAAGTAATTAAGACAACCAAAGAATGAGGGGGAAGGTGTAAGACCTCCCCTTCCACCATTGAGGGTTGGTCAAGTGTGATGGGATTAATAAGGGCATGTAGAAACTAAAATGTAAATTTTAATTTGGGTAAATATTCAAGTTTTTTTATAATAGATAAGACCTATGTGTGTGGATGCATGGTTTTTATAACCATGTTCCAACCATGCGGGAGAAACTGAATAAAAAAAATGATTCACAATACAACTCTTGAAGTTTACTAGTGTTTGTAAAATAATTTTTACAACAATGAAAAATATCATAATCCAAACTATATACATGGTTAAACACATGTCACATGGTTTCCTCTAACTATGTGAAAGTCATGCATCAGTGCACATAACCCCACAAACATGACAAAGCTTATTTTATTTAAACATTATATCATTATTTATTAAATAATTTTACATATAACTCAATCCCAAAATATTCATAATCCTAGTGTATTTGTGTAATTAGATAAATATAATAATAACTTGAAATAGGGGTACAATGAAAATATCTAAAACACTATAACATTCCTTAAAATCCATTGATATTCCAATACAGTAGGAGATAACCTAGGGAAATACAATAATAAAGGTGTGAGATATAAATCCTAATATGTGAATAATAAAATAATGGAATAATTGGAAGTATTAAATGTGATTAAAGAGGAATAAAATGCTAACATTGGATGGTGAGAATCAAAATCATGATCATTGAAGCATAACATATGATGATAACATCATAGAATTTTAAGATTTTATAAACAACTTAAAACTTGACATCATAAGTATAATTGAAGAAAAAAAACCAACACATCATAACATTGTGTAATTATGATAACCTCTCATGCACTCTATAGGGTATATTAAGAGATAAATCATTATCCAATGCATTGGGGGGTTATTTAATTTCATTCCCACCCACTAAATTTATATCATGTAAATTTATTTTTATGCCACATTAATCATAAACAATTAGAAACACTTTTATCAATTTTAAACTTTTGATAAAGTATATTGTGTTATATAAATGGATATCTATAATCAATTAATTATATATACATTTACTTGAATACACTTGAGTGTAAATGTAGAGGGGTATACAAAATATAAAATTTCAGTATGAAAAAACACCCGATAATTTAAGATGCATAAAAGGTGTACATAATAATTCATTGATGTCTCTAATGAGTGAAATATTTTTTATTATTACATGGGAAAAATAAATTTAGTAAGTGGTTATGTAAAAACACATTATAATAAGAACAATTGGAAACCAAAAGGCTTGGTATAAAGAATGTACTTTAATAAAATGAAATATGAGAGGATATCCTATAATGAGAGGGTGATTATAAAAGAATGGGATGAGATCATTTGAATATTTATAATAAATTGGGATGAAATTAATGATATATAGGGAGAATAAATTCATGTTCAATGGGTTTTTAGTGAACATAAATTTGGGGTTGGGTGGGTATTTATAGAGAATGAAAGGGGAATTGGTTATTATTTCTAATCATTAGTTTTGTTTACTAAGTGATAAAATAGTCAAAACCAAAAACTATCACATGGTTTTTTCCCATTTTTTTACCAAATTAGAGATATCATATATTTTTTATTTGATTAATAACCAAACTCTTTCAAATAATCCCATTCATGATGTGTAAGTGAGTTATATTTATGAATAATTATTTTTAAAACCTAAAATTATAATATATGTTATGGAGGATTTATTATAAGTCTGTAAAATTTATAAAATAAATTCACAAATAGATTTTTTAAAGAAGAAATAAAATTTTGGTCATATGTGATCTATATAGTATATATTAGATCATGTTTGGTCTATTATGAATTCATAGTATATATCGTATATTTATACCAAATTTTATTATTAACCAAAGGTTCATCTAACTCAATTTTTTTTGAAAAATCAGAATGGGATAATTTTCATGTGTTAATTTAAAAAACAATATCTATTTTACATAAATAAATTTATAAATATTATATTTTACACTTACTAAACCTTATTCAAAGGAAAATACTATTTTTATGACATTATCATCTTTCAAAACATAATACAAATTACATTTGACATCATTAACGATGTATTATCATTTTATATTTAAATAATTAATATCTGACAAGATTATTTACTAAAAGTGAAATTTATTTCAAAATTATAAAATTTATCAAAAATATTATTTTAATGAAAAATATATATATTTAAAAAATATTTTTTTTCTTTATATCAATATATATGCCTTATCAAACTAATTATATAGTCCATTGTATAATGGAATAATGAAAATGTATAAATATAATAAATATTCAATACAAATTTAAAATATAAAAACTTATGCTACTAGGGTCTAGATACATAACACCTTATTACATAATCTTATTCCCATAGGGTATGTTATTTGATGGTGGTACATTTTTTTAATGTTTAGTGAGAATTTTTTTGTTGGTGGTCTCAATAATTTTGAACATCTCTAAGGAATGGGTTTACTCATGATTTATTTATTTAATTTTAGATTGGTCTAGGTTAAGGAAAAAATGATTCCATATCATTCAAAAGCTCTAATAAATAGGATTTATCGAGTATGATCCAATGGGTCATGGACATTACATCGTCCTTCTTTTTCAATTATATATATTATTATAACCCTTAATATATACTAATTTTAATGGTCCCTATATAATATATATATTATTAATGTTTTTTATTCTTAATGAGGTTTTCTATCGGACATGATATATATTATAATGGGCCAAAAAAAATGTAATGATTCTGTATAATATAACTTCATTACTTAATAAGGAATGTATTCATCTAAAAAATAATTTCATTTAATAATATTTGCATCATTACATTCTTCTCTACTTCATAAATATCTCCCATGAAATTTTATTTTTTACACAAAAATAATTAGGGTACTTATGTATCATCACTTCTTTTTGTTCCCAAGATGCCTCATCAATCTTATGGTTCCACCACAATTTATTGACTAGGTGATTTTTCTTGTTTCAAATAACTTTTTGGGAGTTTTTATGACATGATGGCCCCGTAGTCACCATGAGTGGTGATACCCTCTACTTGGGTTCTTATATACCCTTATTGATGTAGTTCACCACTACTTAGCTTCATAGGAAAAAGTTTATTGGGGATTTTGGTTTATATATCTTCATTAAAAACCCTAATAAAAGTGGAATTCAATAATCTTCATTGAAGTATTTCCATCCATATTCTCCACATGATTCAATCATATTCATCGTTTTCATCTTCCAACCATTCCATGTAACCTTCCCGACCACACTCATCCCCATATCCGTTTTAACATCTAAGATACCCTCATGTGAATCAATGCTCATGTATCAATCCATGGATCACTAATGAGTTATATTTTATGTTTTTTTGTGTTTATTGTTTGATGGGTGGAAAATGAAAGACATATATATGGGCATCTTTTGGTATCTTGGTTTTCCTCAGGTGGGATGTGTCGTTTTCATGTGGATGTATTTGATAGTCATATGTTACCTAGGGTTGTTTATGGAATGTCTTAGTGTGCTCGATGAAGGCAACAATGGGGTTGTGTGGATGAATGACTATTAGATAGTATCACTAATGATTCTTTTCCAGTGTTCAGGTTTCAAAATTTTGGATTTGTCACATTAGAAATGCTTCAGTAGGATATGGTTATAATTCATGGAGCTATATGTTTAATTATGTGAAACATGATTTTACTTTTCAATGTTCTGTTTTCCTTGATTTTGATTTCATTGGGTTTACATTGATGTGAGTTTCTCATAGGATTTTAAGAGTGGGTGGATTGAAATAGAAATAGGTGTGCTAGAACATATCATCTGGTCCCCCCTATATTTTTCATTGGGAGTGAGATGAGTTCTCTTCTGGTTTGCGATGGACCAACACAATGCAACTTATAGGCAGGGGGATCCATCATCATCTACTAATTTCATTACTGCATTGTATTTTTAGGGGTGTAAAATAATCTTTTTTTTATTATCTTGGTATTTGTTACACATTTGACATATGGGACCATTTTCAAACCTTTGGGTCGGGTTTAATTAAGGAATTTTTCCACTATGATTCCATTGAGTTTCCACTTATGATAATCTTCACAAGTGGTTCTCTTTATTTTTTTATTTAATAAATGCTATTATACTATTAGAATGATCAAATAAAATTTATTCATAGAACATTGTCTGTATAATATAATATATTCACTATATTTTACTCATATGAATGATCAATATCCAATGGTACAACTTCATGATATAGTTATTGTGTGGTGTTTGGTGTGTACTTACTTAAGATGGGTAAATGGAACAAATCATGTACTTCATATTGGTTAAGTGTGCTTGGTTTATAAAAGTCCACAACATTGATATGATTGAGGATGTCAATAGTGTTCATGAATATTGGACTAAGCATTATATTCTTCCCAAAACAAATGTCTTCATTGTACGGTGATATATAAAGGACAACCTTAACATTGTACTAAAACTCTAGGTCTCATCAACATTTTCTAAATAAAATTTCCATCAACTTTGTGAAGATGTCATATGATGCAAAATGAGTTGAACCTTATATATCAGATCATGGACAAGATTAGGGACCATCAACATCCACTCCCATTTATTATCCTAGTATATTAGAGTCTGAAACCTACACCCATGATGAGCCTCATAATGTTCCATTTGAAAGATTGAATATAAATTTTGTTAGGTTAGAATTATAATAGGGAACAAATTTGATCCCAAAAACCAAGTATATTTGTCGAATAAGATCATATCATATTCATTGGATTTAAAATTTCTCTCTAAAACTGACCATCCTTTTGAGGGTAATAAGATGATATAAAAATCATATTTATGTCCAATTAATATTGAAGTATTCTATATAACATCATGGAAAACATCAGACCGCAATTACATATAATTCAGAATAGTACTACAAGTAGTATTTACACTTCTATTATGTATATCAGGGTTATTTTCTCATTATATAAATCATCCTTAATAGAAATTAAATGCACAAGCATTGTGACCCGATTGATTACCATATAAATGGAATTATTTCATTTCATTTTTCAATAAATTCCTATGAAATAATATATATTTATATATTCTATTTATATGGTTTTATGGGAAATAGTTTTATAATACCCTTATACTTTTATATTTCAACCTTTAATTTTTGGTATACCAAGCATTAAGATGTAAATTTTTCAATCTCTCTTCATGTGATCTCACTATATGTTTTTCAATAAATCTATATACATCATTTTTTCATTATAAATTGGTAAGGATGGGATATGTGCTTCTATATGACATTTACTACTAAATTTTGATTTAAATGGGACACATGTATGGGTTCTTGACCTTATGTCTAAATATTTAGAATTGTTGAAGTATTGAAAATTTTCTATCATTATCTATAGATTTATATTTTCTTTTTGAGCCTAAGTTATCCTCTTAGGAATGGATGAATGCGCATCAATTTGGGAAAGGTAATAGGAATCTCCTTTTATGATTCCAAAGCCCATCATTTTCATGTCTAAGATGATTGGAACTATTTCAATTCTCACTATGGTTAGGGTTACCATACCCCTTCTACACAGAGAATCATACAATTTCTTCACATTCAAAGGATGATAATAGATTGAACAAAAATTTTTCTTCATCATCTATAACCACCATTATTCTATATTTTTGATAACCTTTTGTGTGAATATATTGTTAAGTACATTATGATCTTTATATATGGAACAATTAACACCTTATTGAGAATTTCTCCAAATTTTCAATGTGAAAATCACTGTAGAAAATTTTAGATCATGTGTTTGGTAGTAATCTCATTGATCATTAATAAAATAGGGGTTTAGTCTTTCACCTTGTCATTATTCATGTTTTTGAAACACAATCCTTTTTCTAGATTTGTTACTCTATATCCAAAATCCTTCCCCAATGGTGGGTATTGTGAGCCCAGGTTCAATGATTATCCTCTCATTTATCTATTTAAATATCTCATAACATTAATAAGTTTATAAAAAGATCACTCCCTTTTGAATTATCTTGGTTAATGGGTTCCAAAGTCATTATATTTTTCTCAAAAATCAATGATTGTACCCATTTAATCCATGGATAATATGGTTCTTTGTCACAATTGTAGGTTTATGGTACCCCTTAATTGACTCTATCCTCAAAGGAACCAAATATATCCCATTATTTGTGATAAAATTCACAATGAATGTTACATTCTCCATCCAAAAATGAAATTTAATATAATTTTATCATAATTATTACTTTTTGAAGGTCCCCAACTCATCATTAATCACTACTAAAAAATAAACATTTAATTACACTAAATTTAGAATTTATTAGCACAAAAAAGAACTGACTTCCAAAGAATGAATAAAACCCCTAGGATTTTATCATCACTGGTAAATGGGTACATTATTTGTTCCCAAAATATCACACATAAATGGTTAATTTATCAGTGCTTCTATAAGAACTGCTAAAGGACCCCATTTATCAACACATTTTTTATGAAGATAAAACATTCCTTTATTAGTGATTCTAATAGTTCTTACTAAGGGAACCATTATATTTTCTTTTAGAAGAGATGATAATGGTTCCCTTCATCAGCACTTTTAGAGGCCCTAATAATAGAAACCATTATCAGTCCATTTAGTTAAAATGATAAAGGGGAAGACGAAAGTGTGATGTTAAATTTACATCACACTACAACACCTAAAGCAACAATAAAAAAATAGAAAAATATGTACAAATGGATATTTTAAATGAAATAAAATTTAAAACACTATATTATAGACATTTAAAAAAATTATACAATTACATGAGTAAGTATAAATTATTTCATACATTCATAAACTTCAATATTCCTATGTCATTGACCCATGACACCAACACATGATATTTCCAATAGACCACCCAAGATAGAGTAAAATAATGTACCTATAAAAAAAAATCAATTCTTATTTTTTTAATACTATAAATAAAAAATTTAAATAGTATGTGTTTTTATTTAACTAAACTTTAAGTCGTACCAGTAACACATTTTGTTAGATTGAGTTAAAATTGACTCTTGTATATCACACCATTTATTCTTATTCTTAAAGAATCATCTCTATCTAAATTTACTATATTTGTATAACATAAAAAATATTATGAAATTAATTAATTAATAGTAGATAGAATTATGAGAAAATAATCTCGGATCATTTTATCTGTTTTTAATGAGTTACACTTTTGAACTAAAATGTCAATTTTAAAATGATAATGGACACTTCCAGTCGTACTAGGTATATTGTGTATTGGATTGAGGTTATGATAATTAAAGAGAATCAAAATTGGATTATGGATCATTTCAATAAAGTACCAAAACTATATGAATGTGTTTTCTCATTTTTTATTATGTTAGTTTTCATTTTTAATAAAATAAGGAAAATTTTAAATAAAAAGAAAAACATAAAGTCATACTGATCACACAATGTGTCATATTTATGTGAGGATAATTAATATATATGAAAAATAAAATACGGAAATTTTTCTTAATTTTTCGTAACAATATGAATGTGTTTGTTCCATTTTGTGTATGTCACTTTTTTTAATTTAATAAAATGTTATTTTAAAGTGGAAACATGCGCATTGAGTCATAATGGTCATATAGTCTATCAATTTTATGTTAAACTAATTCATACATGTCAAAAAATTCATATGAATAATTTTCCAAAACTACCAAGACAGTATGATTCCATATTTATAGGTTTTAGTGAGTGAAACTTTTTGAATGAATATGAAAATATTAAATTGATAAAAGACAGAGTGATTCATAACAGGAACTTCATGTGTTTGATTGAGCAATGACTGATTACAAAAAAAAATATCATTTGGATCATTTTTGTAAGGTATTAAAATATTTTGAATATATTTGTTCTATTTTTGAGTATGTCAGTTGTATTTTTTACTAAAATTAAGGTCAATTTTAAATAAACAGACAAACATGGAATTGTACCGGTCATACCATGAATCATATTGAGGTGTTTCTGATTCCAACACATCAAAAATGAAATATTTGTCATTATTATATTGTATCAAAATAATATAAATTCTTTTTGTCAGTTTAGAGTATATAATTTTTTTTAATAAAATTAGTTTCAATTGTAAATTAAAACACATACTTGGAGTCGTACCAGTCACATCGTTCAATAGATTTAGGTGAGGATAATTCTCACACATTAGAAATGTCATATGGATTACTTTCTTATAGTATAAAAATAATATGAATGGATTTTCTCATTTTTTTGATCATTTCACTTATGTTTTATACTAAAATGTCATTTTAAATAGGAAGCATTTACATGGAGTCATACTAGTAACATCATAGGTCGTTATGATTTCAGATTGATTCCTAAATATCAAAAATCACTTATGAATCATTTTCCAAAATCATGAAGACAATATAAGTGTGTTTTATTGGTTTTAAATGAGTGACAGATTTTGAACTAAAATTTCAATATTAAATAGATAAAATAAACATTGAGTCTTATAAGGAAGATCAGGTATCTGATTAAGGCATGGATGAATCATACACATCAAAAATGACTTTTAAATTATTTTCCTAATGTATTAAAATAATCCAAATGTGTTTTAATAGTTTTGAGAAATTGAGTTGTATTTTTACTTAAATTAATGTCAATATTAAAAAAAATGATACACTTGGGATCATATTAGTCACACCGTGCATTTCATTGAGCTACATTTTATTTTTACACATCAAAAATGACATATAGATAATTTTAATAATGTATCAAAATAATATGAATGTGCTTTATAGGTTTTGTGTAGTCCATTTATCTTTTTTACTAAAACAATTTATATTTAAAAAAATACACATATAGAGTCATCATGAACACATCGTGAATCATATTAGATTTAATGTGATTCCAACATATGAAAAATTGTTTTTGGATAATTTTCCTAAATTATCAAAAATATTCGAGTGTGTTTTCTCAGTTTTGAGTATGTCACATTTACTTTTTACTAACATGTTATTTTAAACTGGAAACTTTTACTTTGCCTCATAATTGTTACATCATGTTTTACTTTTGTATGAAACTAATTCTTACACTTTACAAAAGAAATATGAAATGTTTTACTAAGTTTTCATGAAAAACTAGGTATTTTTTATTGGTTTTCAGTGAGTGAATCTTTATTTAACTTAAATGTTAATTTGAAAAATGTAATAGACAATTTTATTCATATCAACAAAATCATGTATCAAATTGAGGTGTGGTTGATTCCTAAACTTCAAAAGTAACATTTGGAGAATTTTACTAAACTTTCAAAATAATCCAAATGCGTTTTCTTGGGGTTTGACTATGTTAGTATTATTTTTTACAACAACTAATGTGAATATTAAATAAAAAGACACACATGGGGTTATAATAGTTACACAGGGAATCATATTGATTTGACTATGATTCTTAAACCTCAAAAAATACATATATACCATTTTCATAAAGTATCAAAATAATCCAAATGAATTTCCTCAGTTTTTGTTATGTACCTTTTCTTACAAAAATGTACATTTAAATTGAAAACATATGGTATGATTCATACAAATCACATCGTTTGTCTGTTTTTTATGAGTCATATTCCAAAAAATACATAATTACATATAAATATTTTTCCAAAATTATAAATAGAATATGAGTCTTTTTTCTTGGTTTTCATTGAGTGACACATTTTGAACAAAAAATTTAATTTTAAATTGATAATTAAAATTTTGAGTCATACTGAGAACATCATGTATCAGATTGAGGTTTGGCTGATTCCTACATATTAATAGTGAAATATGTATAATCTTTATAAATTATCAAAACAATACAAATGTGTTTGACCAATTCTAAGTTTGGAATTTGTCTTTTTTACTAAAATGAATGTTAATTTTAAAAAAAGAAACACATGGAGTCATATTGGTCACACTGTGCATCATATGGAGGTATGATTGATTCCTTCATGACAAAGATGACTTATGAATTATATTTCTTTAGTAAAAATACAATAAAAAATTATTTTCTATGTTTTTAGGATTTCAGTTCTATTTTATACTAAATTTAATGTGAATTTTAAATAAAAAGACACACATATAGTTCACACCATGGATCAGATTGAGGTACATGTGATTCCTACACATCTAAAATAACATATGGATAGTTATTATAAATTATAAAAATATTATTCATTTGATTTATTATTTTTGATTATTGGACTTTTTTAACTAGAATGTCATTTTATACATGAAACAATCACTTTTAGTCATACCATTTACATCACGTGTCAGGTTGAAATGAGACTAATTTTTGTACATACAAAATTAGCTATGAATTATTTTCCTTAATTAAAAAAATAATCCAAGAATTTTTTCATGGATTACACTAAGTGAAATTTTTTGAATTAAAATAACAGTTTTAAACTGATAATAGACACTTTGAGTCATATCAGGCACATCGTGTATTGTAATGAGGTGAGACTGATTACTTCATGTTAGTCATGAATTATGGATCATTATTATAAAGTATAAAAAACAATAAAAATATTTTTTCTTGGTTTTGAGTATGGTAGTTTTATTTTTTGTAAAAATTAATGTCAATTTTAAATAAAAATACACACTTTGATTTATACCGGTCCCATCATGTTTTGTATTGTGGTGTTCATAATTAAAACACATGAAAAATGGCTTATAGATTTTTTTAAATGTATCAAAACAATATGAATTCTTTTTCTATGTCTTGATAATTTAAGTAGTATTTATACTAAAAATAATGTAAATTTTAAATAAAAAGTCACACATGGAGTCATACCAGTCACACCGTGCATTGGATTGAGGTGCGACTAATTCATACACATCATAACTAACTTGTGGGTAATTTTAATAAATTATAAAAATAATAAGAAGTTGTTTTCTAATTTTAGAGTATGAAACTTTTTTTACTAAATTTTCATTTTAAACTAGAAACACACACTTTGAGTCATACCTGTCACAAAATATGTCAGATTGATGTGAGAATGATTCAAAAACATAAAAAATGACTAACAAATTTTTTTACCTAAATTATCAAGACATTATGATCATGTTATCATGGTTTATAATGAGTGATAGACATTTTGAACTAAAATTTCATTTTTAGATAAAGAACGAACACTTTAAGTCATACCGAGCACACCGTGTACCATATTTAGTTGTGGATGATTCCAACATGTCAGAAATGTCATATGAATAATTATAAAAAATTATCAAAATAATATGAATGCATTTTATTTTTTTCGTTTGTATGTTTTCATATTAACTAAAATTAAAGTAAAATTTAAATAAAAAGAAACTATTAGAGTCATAACGGTCACAACATCTATCAGGTTGAGTTAAGTCTAATTCATGCTCAATAAAAATGATTTATGGATAATTGAACAACAGTATCCAATCAATCCTAAAATATTTTCTCATTTTTGAGTACGTGACTTGTGTTTTTACTATAATTAATTTTTAAATAAAAACAATCACATTGAGTCATATCAGACACTTCGTGTGTTAGTTTGATATGAAAATTTTTCCTAAAAAATCAAAAATGACTTATGAATTTTTTCCTAAATTGTCAAGACAATCTAACTGTATTTTCTCAAATTTCATTGAGTGATTTTTTTAAAGAAAATGTTAATTTTTTAAAGAAATTGAAACTTTGATTCATATCAAGAACATGGTATATTATATTGACGTGAAGATGATTCCTTCACATCACAAATGAATTTTGGAGCATTTTACTACTGTATTAAAATAATGAAAATGATTTTTGTCAGTTTTTTGAATGTCACATTTCTTTTTTTTACTAAAATATCAATTTTAAATAAAAATACACACATAGAGTCATAATATCCACTCCATGCATTAGGTAGAGGTGAAGATGATTCATACATGTCAAAAATGACATTATAATTATTATAAAAATGTATGGGAAAAAATATAATGTGTTTTTTTATTTTTAGTATGTGATGTGTGTTTTGAAGTAAAATATAAATTACAAACTAAAAACATGTAGCCCTCATCATACCGATAAACTGTGTATCATATTGAGGTGGGGATGATTAAGTATGTGATATGTTTTTTCATTCAAAAATCTTTTAAAAGACCTAAAATATATAACATATTTCCTTATTAAGGAAGATAAAACCTCTTAATTCCCTAAAAACATCACATTTCAGGCATCATGGGGTTTCCTCTTCCACCAAAAAAGAACATGTTCTTTCTTTTATAGCTTGTTGTAGATAGTTAAAATCAAAATAGGAATTCCTCAAAAGAACTGTTATAAAAATAAATTTGTATTACATAAATATTATAAGTAAATTAACTAAAAAGTATTAGATAAAATGATGAAAAAATTAATTAAATAATGAGTCCAAATTTAACTTTTAGTGGTGGTTGTGTACATTCTATAACCATTTCATTTTTTTCATTATATCAGTTGTGGACTCAGAGACCAATTACTCATGAGCATGAGAAGCTTCAAACAAACCATCCTATCTTGAGTAAAATAATTTACCTATATTAAAAAACAATTCATATGTAAGTAATACTACAAAGAAACAAACTAAACAAAAATATTAAACAATAGATTAATAAAATATAAACATTAAACTGAAACCACACAATTTGAGTCATACTGATTAAAATTTTTATCTCACTAATGTATAGTTGAATCCATTATTTATTTTTATCCTATAATTTATTATATAATATGGGACATCTAACAGTCTTGTTGTTTGATTATATGTAATGTTGAATGGATTAGTGATTTAAAAAATAAATTTGAAACATCATGAGTGTATCATCCTTTTTGAGTGCATGATCATAGTACAAGAGTGAATCACCCTTGTCTAAAAAATACATTTCTTCTTAATATCTATGAAAATTAAAAAAATATGTATTAGATAAAAATGATGAGGAAATTAAATAAAAAAGTACATAAAACGATGATACAATCAACTAAAAGGAAAATTTTTCTACTTATATATCAATAAAATATAATCTAATTATTCTTGATCATATGAAAATAAATAAAACTATATTTGTCAATATTACATAACCCTTAATGAAAATAAATTATACTATCTAATATGAAACTATAATTCCTTCAATGGTCCTTAGCATATGACCTTAAACTTTATATAAAACCATTCTACATTAATGATAATTACCAATATGATATTTTTTTTATTAAATCATCTAAACTATTAATATCATCATAAAGTATTGTTTTTACACACTACATTTTCGACAATAAGTTATTAGTTTTATGTATTTATAGATTAAAATTATAAAAATCATTTTTCATAAATGATTGGAATTCCTAGTATCATATATTTAAACTACGATTCCAAAAAATAACAATTTTTATTCACCCAGTCTGGATACAGATGATATATTTTAGAATATAAATCCCAATAACATTCTATATTTTACCACCTCAAAATGACTTAACATCCAAATATCTGAAAAAATTCCCATAAAAAATTTAATGTTTTGGGTTTGTGTTAAACTCACATATAAAAACTTTCATTTTTTATTTTCTACAAAATACTAGAATAAAACAATATATATGCTTGGATTATACTAAAAATTAGTGTATCCATTTATTAGTTCATAAAAAAAATTAACCATTACTATAAATTTATTGTTTTTCATCGATTTAAATAAAATAAATACTTACATTTGAGTTTTTATGAAACATAACAAAATTTATCTTTCCATAGAGTAAAAACTTCATGATAATCTATTTTTTTCATTGATGTAAAATAACTATTGTATGACCCATTATGTGTTTTCATACTACACTAAACTCTATTATAATTTTTACCACTTTTTGATAGCATTAAACATCAGTATAGCCCTTGATATCCTCCAAATGACACTAAAATCTAGCACATTCATTAAGACATCCTAAACTGTTCTATAGATTATTATATCATTTTCAATATTCTTGGTGGTGATAAACTCTATCATAATATCATAATTATCTATTATTAATAATGGGAACATCCTTATTATCATGTATTTTTTACTAATAATGGTGATTATTTTTTATTAATAAGGTTATGAATGTGGATCATTTTTTATAATGAATGTGCACATGCATGTTAGTTATGAAGCAGTGGAATTTGTTTTTGTCATTGATCTGGTGAAAAAGTATCCATACACATAATTAGAATAGGTTAAAAAAATCTCCTAATGTAATGATAGTGACATTTTTTGTGATATAATGGTGACATTATTTTATTTCACATCATGTGTATTAAAAATAAATAGTTATAGTAAATCAACTTAACTAATGTAATGTTTTATGTATTACTTGTGTAGATTTCATAAGAATTTTTGATATTATATCATCTATATAATTGATGATAAAATATATCAAATAATTACACCACCCACTAATATAAATCCACTATATTGTTCTTTTCTTCTATCATTTATCACCACCCACCAAGGAACCCTAAAGAGGGAATTAGTCAATTTTAATCCATAAATCATATGGAAATTAAATAAATAATGTAGATATAATTATGTGAAAATTCACTGAATATGTAGTAGGAATTAACCTCTTCTTGATTACTATATACATTCTAACATAATCTTTTCTAATCATTTATAAAATAATTTATTTCTTCAATTATACTTATCATTGAGAAATAGATCAAAAATAATATATAATATTTCTAATACTAATTCTTCATATTCCAAATATATTTCTATGGTTATATCCCTTACTAGATCATAAACGTAAAAGGTAATGACCTAAATTTTTTGTTGATAAACATTCTGACCCCATGTATACTTCTCACTCATCTCTAAAAAAATTTAATTCTTATTTTGAGAATGTAGGTTTTCAAATATCATGGTAGTACATAAAATATATTGAAAAAAATTAATAATTAATATTTTTAATGAAATTTTAATTACGTTTAGATATTAATCATGTAACATCCCAAGTAAATGAAGAATAATATATTTTCATACTTATTAATATTTTTTAATTAAATATTAATTCTACTTTAAAAGCGTTTCTATGTTCGATAGCGTACCTGATACGCAACAACGAGTTTCTTTGGAATCTTAAATTGCACACTAGTAATATATTATTAATATTTTAAATGGTAGTTAAATCTTAGCCGTTTTAGTGGTGGGAATGAATGAAACTAACTACAATATGATTATACATCTTTTTTAGATGTATTTACTTTTATCCAATAAAAGTTAGAGGCTTAAAATGTGAATGAATCTAATTTTAAGCATGATTTACCTTGAAAGGCCGATTTACCGCCTTTTAATGGAAAACCCTCGTTAAATATAGTTTTGGACACTTTAATATATTATAATTGACCAAATATAATCATTCTTTATAATGGGGACATCAAATTTCACTTTGAGTAATTTTTTGGTATTATTCTGATAAAGTTCATTTTTAATGAATAGTGAAAAATACTGTATTTTAATTCAAAAGTTCCTTTTAATCTAATTTATTTATATGGTTATATTATATTTTTAGTTGGTTTTAAAGTGAAATTAAAATATATTTTTACCATTTAATCCAATGTTGGTCATTGTAATTAATTTAACTTTGAAATTGGACATAAACAAATATCAATCTTTTGATAGTTATTATTTCATAAAAACACGCTATTTGTTTTAACAACGGGAATTAATTTTTAAATTAATTAATGCCACTTCTATGTTTTGAATTTGAAAAAATGGACATCAATTTTGAATTCGGAATATCAAATAATGCTTAGGTTGAATGTTTGGTATTTTTCTGAAAAACATCAATTTCTGATGAATAGTGACACAACTTAGTGGTAGTTAAAAAAACTGAATTTTTCATTTAAATGAAATTTTACCACTTATGTGAATTGAATTTCAAAAATATGAAATACATGGTTGTTATCAATAATTAAAATGTGGTTCAATAAGATGAAAATAATTTTTGGTGAATAGTAACTCTTGACTTTTATGTACCGCGGCTAAAGGTAAATAGGGTAATTCAAGGTTAAAAGAATATTATAATAATTAAAAATTATCTTAAAACTTGTCCTAACCTTATTCTTTGAGTAGTTTCAGACCATGGGCATCCTTGGGTCGATTTTGGGAGCACATGGAGCCACTTATGAAAGATAATGACACTTTGGATTAATTAATTTAATGTAAAGGCAAAATTGACAATAACAAAAATATTTTAGTAAATTAATTTTTATATGGTGTAATATAAGTTCTATTTTAGACTATAAATATTAATTGGAAAGATAAAAAGATTTACTACATGATAGTATTTTTTTTACAATTTTTGGAAATCGAATAAATTAAATTATTTATGACACAATAATGATGTAGTATTTACCTCATTAATAAATGATTTAAATAAATAAGATTATAATGATTAAAATATTATCCAAAACACTTACAATTATTATTGGATGATTTTATTTAGACCATTACTCATCTTATATTTTACTATAATGATTTTTGGACCATTATAAACTGAATATCATTATATTATAAAATAATACTTTCACACTTTCCTGAAGGGCCCCTCCTATCCCTTATAAAAGGAGGCCACTTCTAACCAATTCCTCACACCTCTCAAGCCATTTGGCTCATCAAAACTCTGCCCAATTAATCTCCCTACGTCCCTATACTCCTATTAGAATCCTTACCTTATGCAGAAGGCACTTCAAGAAGTCCTTTTGGTTCAATCCAAAGGAAGTTACCCAAATTAAAGGTAACTGTTTCTCTTAAATTATTTTTCTTTTATTTTACTTCTCCAACCCCTAAAATATTTTTTATTCCTTTCTTTTGTAACAACACCAGTATCATAAATATACTAGTATTTTTTTATGATAAGTATTCTAACTAAACTTACACACACCTCCATATAATGGATGAAGAACATAATGTTTCTGTGGATGGCAAACTAAGGCCTCACAAAATGATGATTGTTCAATTATATCTTACCGCCTCTCATGGTGGCCATTATGATGGAACTGTATTTATATATGATATATATTATTTTTATGATTTTATTATTCTTTTTTACTTCCCAATTATATCAAGCCTTTATGGTTTCCATAGTGGGTAAATACGATAATCTCATTTGAGGAAGTGCAGACTACCGCCCCCTTAAAGTGATGTGACTCGTTAATGCCTTATGTGGGATGTATAAAGGATAGTGTTAATGATATTATATATGATATTATACTAAAATTTTAATATACCTATGTATCATTATGTTTTATTTCCATTAAAATAATAAATAGAAATTAAAGTAGTGTTCATGCGTACGTACGACTTACCGTCTCCATGAACGGTGCATTTCATTTCTTACCTCTAAATGTTATGTAATATTATAAATACATGTATATAATGGATATGTATGATATATATGATATATAAATAATGACTATAATTATTTATATAATGTACTATTGACCACATACACAACTTGTAAATATAAGGTGTTCATTTTTGACTCAAGTGCCAAATATCGACAAAATAAAAGTTATTTACTTAAATGATTAAATAATGTTTATAACATGGTAATAAGGGATATAAAATGAATAATAAACATGAAAAAGGTTCTTAAGCAAGTAGAAATTAACATTAGTTTATTATTCAGGATATTAAAGAACGATCGAGTCAAGTCGGACACGAGGTAAGGGACTTCGTCTCAATCTCCTTTCATTGAGGCATTTTTAGTTTTATACACGTGTTTATTTTATACAGTGTATAAAACCCTTTTAATTTTCATTTTATTCAAAGGGAATCTTTTTATATGAAGCTTTTTACTAAACGAAAAAAAGTAATGTTTCTTTTCTTAACGTAAGTGGTGACAACGACCTTTCCACCGCTATGAGTATTATTTGATCTTTGGCTTCTTTAACAAGACGAAATGTTTTTTTAAAGGAAAAATAAATACCATATTATCTTTTGACATATTTTGGTATTGAAAATGATTTTGAAAATGGATTTATTATTTCAATATCTTGAAATGATATTTTATTATTATAATGTGGAAATGTTATCTTTCCTTTATGTTTATGTTATGTGTTATGATCATGTTATGGTTCTTGGGAATTATTTATGTATACGGGTGGTTCCGTGATAAACCTAGGGAGGGTGAGCCCGAGATAGCTCTCCAATGCGTTGGGAAACATGACGGAGGTAAACGTGAATGTTTCTCCTAATATATTTAGGGAATATACTATGATGGGTATTTCATATTAACTCCCTATGTAGCTGTGATATCTATAATGTAAGTATGATATGGATTCCACAAGTTACCTTTATGATTTTTGATTTATATATGTCTTTCATAAATCTTATGATTTCCTGAGGTAAGTAAAAGAGTTCATGTTTTGTATGTATTTAAGAAAAAATGTTTTCATTCTTTGTTTTATAACCCTTACTGGGCTTTTTATCCTCATCCCATGTTTTGAAATGTTTTCACAGGACTTAATGATAAATAGGGTCAAGGATGGGATCAAGGAAAAATCATGTTGTCTAAAACATGGAACTAGACATGAATCTTTTTTTTCAAGAGTTTTTATTTTATGAAAAAAATGGGAACTATGTAGATATGTCTACCTTGTAATATTTTGAGATGTAATAGTTATGTCTTAATTCTCTAAAACTATGAACCTAAAAAGATCCTCAATGTGAATTATTCATTTAAATCAATATTATGTAATTTTTAAGGCCGGGTCCTTATAGTTGGTATCAGAGGTCGGTTTAGATAAATTTAGGTGTTAGGGTATTGTTAAAGTAATATACATAAAGTAATTTATGATTATATTGAAATCATATAGCATTTCCAGATTACCATGTTGCTTTTCTTAAGATATTTCTATGTTCAGAATTGTTTTCCACAGAGGAAACATGCCAGCTATGTTGGGATGACATCAAGAGGAATATAACCTCCCAAATCAGCAACCTAAGATGGTCGGAATCAGAGCTGAACAGTTTGTTGCAGTGATGGCACAATTGACTCAGGCGATAAACGGTGGTGGTATCCATGTACGAGATCAGCCAGATCAACCACAAAGGAACATGTCAGTAGTGGAGAATTTAATGAGGCCACATCCCCCATCATTCAGAGGATCATCTGACCCTGTTCTAGCTAAAGGATGTATTAAATCATTAGAGAAGATTTTTGATGTCATGGGTTGTTCAGAACATCAAAAGGTTAGTCTTTCTGTTTACCGTTTTGAAGGTGAAGCTGATTAGTGGTAGTCAATGGTGAAAAATATCAGTGATAAAGAGGAGATTGATGCTCTCGATTGTGATAAATTCAATGGTATGTTTCTTGAGAAACATTTTCCTAAGGTGGTTCTTCTTAGGATGGAAAAAAATTCCTAGAATTGAGGCAGGAGGATAAATCAATGGCTACTTATGAAGAAAAATTCACTCGACCGGCAAGGTATGCTCAAAATTTCATATGAGATCTTGATTGTAAAATCATCCTTTTTTTACTTAGTATTAAAGCCAAAGTATAGAATGGATTTAGCTTCTCGTGAGTTAAAAAGTTATGAAAAACATGTTTGTTGTGCGGAGAAGGTGGAAATGGAGTTTGCCAATGATCAGATATTCTTTGACAAACAACAGAATAAGAGGATGAGGTGGCAGGTGAAAGTGAATAACTCTTCAAAAAAGTCTGATGGTAAGAAACTTAAGTTTACAGTTTGTAAAAATTTGGGTAAAAAGCACGTTGGGGAATGTCTTTTGAATTTTGGTAAGTGCTACCGATGTGGTAAAATGGGACATAAGGCTCGTAATTGCACTGAAAAAGATCAGGGTAATGGTAAGACAAAATCTGATTTACAGTCAGTAAAATGTTTTAAGTGCAATGAAATGGGCCATTATGCAAATTAGTGTCCAACAAAGAACTCAACCGAAGGAAAGCAACCAGACTACAAGCTGAAAGGGGTGGCGAAATCCTTTGCAACTACTTAATAGATGTTGGGCCATCAAATGAAGTTGTATCAGGTACACTTTTTATTTTTTCAGATTATGCCAGTGTGTTGTTTGATTCGGGGTCTACACACACTTTCATTTATGAGAAGTTTTCTAGTAAATTGGGAATTCCAACTCAAGATATGAATATAGAACTTAAGGTAAAAACACCTGGAGGAAATGTTAAGACAAAAAGAAAACATAAGAAAATTCATGTCCTTGTGTGCAAAATGAATCTACCTGCAAACCTTATTGTTTTTCCTCTAGTAGAGTTTGATGTTATTTTGGGCATGGATTGGATTTCTTTTTATCATGCTAAGATTGATTGCAGAGATAAAGAGGTTTCTTTTTAGAATGATTTTCAGTTTGTATGCAAAAATGAACCCTTGTTGTTGATAACATATCAGGAAGCTGAGAAACTAGTAAAATATGGAAATGAATGTTACCTTGCACATATTGTTGAAAACAAAGAAACTGTTCAGATTAATGATGTGCCAGTGGGAAATGAGTACCTTGATTCATTTCCTGATGAGTTTCCTGGTATTATACCTGATCGGGAATTTGAATTTAATGTTGACTTAGTCCCTTATGCTAAGCCAATTTCAAAACCCCCTTATAGAATAGCTCAAATTGAACTTTTATAGTTAAAGAAGCAATTGCAAGAGTTATTAGATAAAGGTTTCATTCGACCTAGCACGTCACCATGGGGTGATCATGTCTTGTTTATTAAAAATAAAGATGGTTCAATGAGACATTGCATTGATTATAGAGCATTGAATAATATCACTGTTAAGAATAAGTATCCTTTGCCTCATATTAATGATTTGTTTGATCAGCTCCAGGGAGCCCAGTATTTTTCAAATATTGACTTGATGTCGGGGTACCATCAGTTGAAATTAAAGGAAGCAGACATTATAAAGACCGCATTTCGTACTAGATATGGCCATTATGAATTTGTATTTATGCCTTTTGGGTTAACCAATGCACGTGCTGTATTCATGGATCTTATGAATAGAATTTTCCGTGAGTTCTTGGATAAGTTTGTGGTTGTTTTCATTGATGATATTTTGGTTTATTCCAAAAGTAAAGAGGAACATGAATTTCATTTAAGGGTTGTCTTGAAAACCATAAAAGAAAAGAAACTTTATGCGAAATTCATCAAGTGTGAGTTTTGGTTACAAAAAATTTCTTTCCTTGGTCACATTGTTTCAAAAAATGGCATAACTATTGATCCTGCTAAAACGAAAGTTGTTGATGAATGGCCAAGACCAACAAATATAATCAAGATTCGTAGTTTTCTTGGTTTGGCTGGTTATTACTATAGGTTTGTTGAAAATTTTTCACGGTTATCTAGTCCAATGACTAAGTTAACTCGAAAAGGTGTTTAGTTTATCTGGACCAAAGAATGTGATGATTGTTTTCAGAAATTGAAAAGAAGATTGGTGAATGCTCCAGTTTTGGCACTGCCTTCCAGAAATGGTGAGTTTGTTATCTACAGTGATGCTTCATTAAAAGGACTGGGTTGTTTCCTAATGAAAAATGATCAGGTAATTACTTATGCTTCATGTCAGTTGAAACCACATG
Source organism: Viscum album (assembly GCA_963277665.1). Lineage (NCBI taxonomy): Eukaryota > Viridiplantae > Streptophyta > Magnoliopsida > Santalales > Viscaceae > Viscum > Viscum album. The sequence continues at coordinate 349,588,859 of OY728141.1, forward strand.
AGTTAAATTACACTAAACAAGATTTGGAATTAGCTGCTGTTGTTTTTTCTTTAAAAATTTGGAGGCTTCATTTGTATGGAGTGAAGTTTGAAATATATACTGATCACAAAATTTTGAAGTATATATTCACTCAAAAAGAATTGAACATGATACAGAGGAGATGTTTTAATTAATCAAGGATTATGATTTCACAATCCTTTATTATCCGGGGAAAGCAAATAAAGTGGGTGATGCTTTGAGTCGAAAAAGTAATGTCTTATTAGCCATGCTACATTTGGAACGAGGTCCTTTGGTTTTGGATTTGATGAACATTGGAATAGAAGTTGTTGTTGAAGGAAATTCTTCTGTTTTATTTTAGGTGTCAGTGAATTCATCACTATCAGACAGAATTAAGAAAGCACAGAAAGAAGAGAGTGAGTTGAAGATAAAGGTAGAGTTGGTTCAGAAGGGTAAGTTGCCTGAATTTAACGTTGATAATGGTTTTGTTTTGAGATTTGGAAAAAGATTATGTGTGCCTTGTGATTCAAAGTTGAAGAATGAGTTGTTATGTGAAGCTCATAGTTCTCCGTTTTCAGTTCATCCTGGTAGTACTAAGATGTACAGAGATCTTTGAGAGTATTACTGGTGGGATGGAATGAAAAAGATATTACTGATTTTACTGTGAAGAGTTTTACTTGTCAGTAGGTTAAAACAGAGCGACAGTTACCGAAAGGAATGCTTCAGCCTTTACCAGTGCCAGAGTGGAAATGGGAAAATATATCCATGGACTTTGTTGTGGGATTACCAAAGACATCTCGTGGTAATAATGCAATCTGGGTTATAGTTGACCGATTGACTAAATCTGCTAATTTCCTTCCTATTAGAGATACTTTGTCTCTAGATCAACTTGCTCGGTTGTATGTTAAAGAGATAGTTAGGTTGCATGGAGTTCCCATCTCCATTGTATCTGATCGTGATCCCAGGTTCACTTATAACTTTTGGAAAGGCCTTCAAAAGTCATTGGGTACTGAATTAAATATTAGTACAGCTTTTCATCCTCAATCAGATGGGCAATCAGAATGAACAATTCATACCTTGGAGGATATGTTACGCGCTTGCTATATGGATTACCAGGGAATTTTGGACCAACATATTTCTTTGGTTTAATTTTCTTATAATAACAATTTTCATTCTAGTATATAGATGGATCCATTTGAGGCATTATATATAAAGCATTGTCAAACTCCAAAATTCTGGGATGAAGTAGGTGAAAGGAAGCTGATGGGACCAGAATTGGTAGAAGAGATGGCAGAGAAAGTCTAGTTGATTCAGAAGCACATGAGAACAGCTCAGAGCAGACAGAAACGTTATGCAGATAACCGGAGGAATGATCTTTCCTTTGAGGTAGGTGATCATGTCTTTCTCAACGTTTCTCCATGGAAAAGTGTGATGCATTTTGGTAAGAATGGAAAGTTGAGTTCGAGGTTCATTGGACATTATGAAATTCTATAAAAAGTTGGTTCAGTTGCATACAGAGTGGATTTACCCCCAATTTTATCCCAAGTACACAATTTTTTTCATGTTTCGATGTTGAGAAAGTATATTCCAGATCCATCTCATGTTTTGAGCCCAGATGTAGTTCAGTTGGAAGAGAATCTCTCTTATGAAGAATAACCAGTTCAGATTCTTGACCGTAGAGAGCAGGTGTTGTGGAATAAAGTAATTTACTAAGTAATGTTTTTGTGGAAAAACCATATGGTTTAAGAGGCAACATGGGAATCTGAAAATGCTATGAGGGATAAATACCCCCACTTATTTTGATAAGTGAATAAAAATTGCGAGGACACAATTTCTAAAAGGGGGGAAGGATGTAACATCCCAAGTAAATGAAGAATAATATATTTTCATACTTATTAATATTTTTTAATTAAATATTAATTTTTATTTAAAAGGGTTGCTATGTTCGATAGCGTACCCGATACGGAACAACGAGTTTCTTTGGAATCTTACATTGCACACTAGTAATATATTTTTATTATTTTAAATGATAGTTAACTCTTAGCCGTTGTAGTAGTGGGAATGAACTAAACTAACTACAATATGATTATACATTTTTGTTAGATGTATTTAATTTTATCCAATAAAAGTTATAGGCTTAAAACGTGAATGAATCTAATTTTAAGCATAATGTACATTAAAAGGCCCATTTACCGCCTTTTAATGGAGAACCCTCATTAAATATAGTTTTGGTCACTTTAATACATTCTAATTGACCAAATATAATCCTCATTTAGAATGGGGACATAAAATTTTACTTTTGGTATTTTTTTGGTATTTTTCTGATAAAGTTCATTTTTTAATGAATAATGAAAAATACTGTATTTTAATTCAAAAGTGCCTTTTAATCTAATTTATTTATATGGTTATATTTTATTTTTAGTTGGTATTAAAGTGAAATTAAAATATATTTTTACCATTTAATCCAATGTTTGTCATTGGAATTAATTTCACTTTGAAATTGGGTATAAACAAGTATCAAACTTTTGATAGTTATTGTTTTTTGAAAACACGCTATTTGTTTTAACAACATGAATTAATTTTTAAATTAATTAATGCCACTTATATGTTTTGAATTTGAAAAAATGGACATAAATTTTGAATTCAGAATATCAAATAATGCTTAGGCTGAATTTTTGGTATTTTTCCGAAAAACTTAAATTTTTGATGAATAGTGACACCACTTAGTGGTAGATAAAAAATCCGACTTTTTCATTTAAATTAAATTTTATCACTTCTGTGAATTGAATTTCGAAAATCCGACATACATGGTTGTTATCAAGAAGTAAAATGTGGTTCAATAAGATGAAAATAATTTTTGGTGAATAGTAACTTTTTAATTTTATTTATCTCGGTTAAAGGTAAATAGGGTAATTCAAGGTTAAAAGAATATTATAATAATTCAAAATTACCTTAAAACTTTTCTTAACCTTATTGGTTGAGTAGTGGCCGACCATGGGAATCCTTGGGTCGATTTTGGGACCCCATGGAGCCACTTATGAAAGATAATGACACTTTGGATTAATTAATTTAATGTAAAGGAAAAATTGACAATAACAAAGATCTTTTACTAAATTAATTTTTATATGGTGTTATATAAGTCATATTTGAGACTATAAATATTCATTGTAAATATAAAAAGATTTCATACATGATAGTATTTTTTTTATAATTTATAGATATCTAATAAATTAACTTATTTTTGACACAATAATGATTCCGTATTTACCTCATTAATAAATGATTTAAATAAATAAGATTATAATGATTAAAATATTATCCAAAACATGTCCAATTTTTGATTGGATGATTTTATTTCGACCATTACTCATATTATCTTTGACTATAATGATTTTTGGACCATTATAAACCGAATATCATTATATTATAAAATAATACTTTCACACTTTCCTAAAGAGCCTCTCCTCTCCCTTATAAAAGGAGGCCACTTCTAACCAATTCCTCAAACCTCTCAAGACATTTTACTCATCCAAACTCTGCCCAATTAATCCCCCTAAATCCCTATACTCCTCTTATAATCCTTACCTTAAGAATAAGTCACTTCATGAAGTGCTTTTGGTTCAAACCAAAGGAAGTTACCCAAATTAAAGGTAACAGTTTCTCTTAAATTATTTTCTTTTATTTTACTTCTCCAACCCCTAAAATATTTTTTATTCCTTTATTTTGTAACAAAAACAGTATCCTAAATATAATAGGACGTTTTCATGATAAGGATTCTAACTACACTTACACACTCATCCATCTAATGGATGAAGAACATAATGTTTCTGTGGATGACAAACTAAGGCCTGACGAAATGATGATTGTTCAATTACATCTTACCGCCTCTCATGGTGTCCATTATGATGGAATTTTATTTATATATGATATATATTATGTTTATTATTTCATTATGCTTCTATAATTCCCAATTATATCAAGCCCTTATGGTTTCCATAGTGGGTAAATACGATAATCTCATTTGAGAAAGTGCGGACTACCGCCCCCTTAAAGTGATGTGACTCGTTAATGAATTATGCGGGATGTATAAAATATAGTGTTAATGATATTATATATGATATTATACTGGAATTATAATATACCTATGTATCATATCTCTTATTTCCATTAAAATAACAAATATAAATGAAAGTAGCGTTCATGCGTACGTACGGCTTACCGTCTCCATGAACGGTGCATTTCATTTCTTACATCCAAATGTTATGTAATATTATAAATAAATGTATATACATGATATATATGATATATATGATTTCTAAATCATGAATATAATTTTGGATATAATGTACTATTGACCACATGGACAACTTGTAAATATAAGGTGTTTATTTTTGACTCAAGTGCCAAATATCGACAAAACAAAATTTATTTAATTAAATGATTAAATAATGTTTATAACTTGGAAATAAGTGATATAAAAGGAATAATAAACTTGAAAAAGGTTCTTAAGAAAGTATAAATTAACTTTAGTTTATTATTCAGGATATTAAAGAACGATCGAGTCAAGTCGGACACGAGGCAAGGGACTTCGTCTCAATCTCCTTTCATTGAGGCATTTTTAGTTTTATACACGAATTTATTTTATGCGGTGTATAAACCCCTTTGACTTTTCATTTTATTAAAAGGGAATATTTTTACACGAAGCATTATACTAAATGACCAAAAGGAATGTTTCTTTTTTTAATGTAAGCGGTGACAACTATTTTTCCGCCGTCGCGAGTATTATTTGATCTCTGGCTTCTTTAACAAGCCAGAATGTTTTTTTAAAGGAAAAATAAATACCATATACTCTTTTTATGTATTTTGGTATTGAAAATCATTTTGAGAATGGATTTATTATTTCAATATCTTGAAATGATATTTTATTATTGCAATGTGGAAATGTTATCTTTCCCTTATGCTTATGTTATGTGTTATGATCATGTTATGGTTCTTGGGAATTATTTACGTATACGGGTGGTTCCGTGATAAAACTAGGGAAATTGAGCCCCATATAGCTCTCCAATGAATTGGGTAATGTGGCGGAGGTAAACGTGAATGTTTCTCCTAAGAGATTTAGGGAATATACTATGATGGGTATTCCAAAGTAACTCCATATGTAGCTGTGATAACTACTATGTAAGTATAAGATGGATGGAAAAAGTTACCTTTATGATTTATGATTTATATGTGTATTTCATAAATATTATTATTTCATGAGGTAAGTAAAAGAGTTAATGTTTTGTATGTATTTAAGAACAAATGTTTTCATTCTTTGTTTTATAACCCTTACTGAGCTTTTTATGCTCATCCCAAGTTTTGACATGTTTTCACAAGACTTAAAGATGAATAGGGTCAAGGATGGGATTAAAGAAAAGTCATGTTGTCTAAAACATGGAACTAGACATGACTCTTTTTTTTCAAGAGTTTTTATTTTATGAAAAAAATGGGAACTATGTAGATATGTCTACCTTGTAATATTTTGAGATGTAATAGTTATGTCCTAATTCTCTAAAACTCTAAACCTGAAAAGATCCTCAATGTGAATTATTCATCTAATTCAATATTATGTAATGTTTAAGTATGGGTACTTATAATTCGTTATATAATTCTAACCTTTTCATGGTTTCTAATATGTCTCTTAAATTCATAAAAATAATATCCACAATCATTTCTTTATCTTACTTCAAATACTGTAGAAGCATTTTCAAAATTAAGTAAATTGTCTTCAAATATGTTTTGATAGTTAAATATTTATAAATATATATACTCTAATATATTTCTATTCTAAGTAATTCATAGGATTTTTATTTTTAGTCACTGACATCATTCAATTAATTGTACTATATTTTGAGACCACAATATCTTAATAATACCGTTGTTAAAACATATATTGAAACATGTAATTTGAAGTTTATATATAAAATTTTAAGTTCAGTGTATTAAAAATTCATAGTTCACATAATTTGTGGTAGGTTTATTGGATAAATATGAATTGGATCTAAAAAATAAATATTTCAGTTATCTTGATTGAGTGAGCTCTATATTTAGTACTTCCTAAAAAACAGAAACAAAAAATTAATGAAAAAAATAAAAATATATTTTTTATGATTAGATTACAAAGTTTTACCCCTACATTTTAGGCATAAAGGGTCTATTGTATAGGAATTTTTTCTCAAATGAATTTTATATATCATGTTTATTTTGATAACTTTCATCCTTATCTAAATAAGTTTCTATCATAGAAATGATAGAGGGTTTAGGGATTCTAAATCAAGATTTTCTTGTTTTTCATTATATTAGTAGTAACATAAAATCCTGTAGAAAATATGAATAGTTATTAACATTAATTAATATATAATATAAATATTTAGTTTGTTTTATTATGTAAATTTACCTTATGTATGTATTCAAAACTGAGACTCCCATCCTTTCAATCTTAATAATCTCATTTATAATCTTGATACGAACTACATATGTAAAAAATGTTCCAAATATATCTTCTTTATATGGAATGTAAGAAATATTTTCCTCTATAATGTGGTATCTACATAATGTTTTAATGATAACAAATGTTTACATGGAAATTAAAGGGATAAGATACTCCTGAAATATTTCTTTATTTTTTGGCCAATTCACCATATTTTATTGATATGACCTTATGTTTCTCCATCATTTGATTTTTCTATAATACCATACCTCAAACCAGACCTATTATCATAAATTATTATAGAAATTTCAAAAGTTATAATATTTCAAAGACATACCACTTGTATATTTATAATATTAAGTGGCTATTCTATAAATGTTCAAATAGCATTGTTGATCATTTTAATATCAGGATCTTCACATGAATAGAAAAATTAGTGGTTGACTCTAGAGATACCTCAATACCATCTCTTGGGTGATATATTTAGAGTTATATATTTTGAATCTTTTTTCCTGTGATGTTATACACCGTACACCCAACAACAAGGTGTTTCAAGGGTTTTGACAGATATGAATCTCATATGACTATACCCTATAGAATTTTTTAAATATAAAGTAATCTGATGTTTTTTTATTCACATTTTGGAGAATGATTAATGTAAAAATTGATTAACTCAAGTAAGAAATATGGTTGAGGGAAGTGTCTAGCCACAAATCTGGTGAGTTTATTTTGTTCTTCATGTGAGGATCTATGTTTCAGCACCAATTTGATTTTATCGTTTCTCATATATTGGTTTTCTAAAATAGAACATAAAATAATATCATTAAAATAAACTATTTGTGTCTAAAATTAATTCATAATATTATTTGTGACTTCTTTTGGTTTTATATTCACAAAATATTTCTAAAGAGACATTCTGAAACCTACTCCTCTAATTCTACCATATAGTCTAGGTATATTCAAAGCTATTGAAAGTATTTTTTATTCCTACATGACCTCTATCAATTCTTCTATATAAAACTTATAAAAAAATTTAAATATAAAGAGTTATTTTTATTTAATAACATTATAAATCATAAAAATTTACTATTATGTCATACATACACATTCTTATCATCTTTATATTATGTTTTCAACAACTAGTATATCATCCTTATTTACACGAGCCTCCTTCTATAGAACATGACATGGGATGGAAGTGTCTTTAAATTTTTATTCATGAACCTCCATATAAACAAAAGAACATGTTTTGTTTCATATCACAAAAATATTTTTTTATTTAGAATACATTCCAATTTATCCTTATGTGAAGCATACCCCATCTTAATTTGTGATAACGGTACTTTGGTTTTTAAGATTTTTTTATTTTCTTCACTATTTTTTATTTCATAAATTATAAATATTGAATTAAATTGTATAAAATAAATAATTTAAAATACTATATTATTCACTATAGTGCACCTAAAATTATTTTTCATTAGGATGTATGATGAAGTAATTCCACATTTCCTTCATTATAATGTGTACATAAATTACTCATGGGTGGGAATTTATTTTCCCCTGAACATCCATAAAATGTAATTTGGTAAGAAGATTTTGGAATCATCTATGTCCTTTAGAAGCATCCATTATGAAATATTTATTTTCGAAATCATCTAAAATAAATTAACACTACAAGGAATAATGAAAATTAAATTAGCATTTAATTATAAAATTTGTTTTGGTAAACCAGTGAAAGTAGATTTTAACATGACAATTGCTTATTCTAAAAGAGTTTCTTCAATATAGGCTAGACATGGATCCAAAAATCTATATCATTCGAAACATTCATCCTTTATTTGACCCCAACATAAAAAATTAACATGTATTAGTTGGGGATAACTGGTTGGCCACAATGATTCCAACAAAACTCAAAGCTTGTAACCTTAGATTTTGGGTTTGTAATTTTATTCAACACTGTTATGTTGAGCCATTATTGTTTTACTCATAAACATGATATTGTTCCCCTAATATTTATATTGTTTTAGAATCAACAGTCTATTCCTCCCCGGGATTGGTAACATCATAATGTGAAAATAACAATTTCTCCATGAGTAGTCAAACATTTAAGTTATTTAATGTTAATACATTAGATAACATATAATATTATTAGTAAAAATTTTGTATATTAAAAGAACCATAACCTTCTCATTGAACCATGTATAATTTTAAAAAATAAAGATATTTTATACCTCAATAGAGTATCCACATTCCATCTTTGTCATCCACACTGAACTAAGAAACAACCTCTAAATGGGGACCACCATGGACTGATTGTGATACCACAATGAAAGGGTAATCCTTGATTGAATATTCATCTGACCCTACAATTTTTTTAGTCTCTAGTGGGACAATCAACCAATTATTTTTTCTAGATCTAAGACATAAAATAATTACTCTACCATTGATGCCATTAAAAATGGCTAATCCTTTCCCCTTCTAAAGGGATATTCACCTTCATGAATCCCATGTCATCAACTTTCACAACACCCCAATTGTGAACCCATTTGAAATCTTAAATATTCAGTTGAAATGTTGTGTAATCCAACTTGTATATCTATTCTATAATGATTTATTATGTCTTATTCACATAAATATGATTTCTATCCTTGGAACCATATATGTTCATCGCTTACACCATATTTTAACTCTAATTTTTTTGTATCTTAATGTCTTCATCATGTTCTTTTATATAGAAAATATAGACATTGATTTCAAAACCAATGTATGATTTAAAATTTTCATTTGGTCCCTTGGCTACCCATAAAATTTATTCTGGAATAGAATTTATATTTTCATATAACTCCTTATAAATTTGATCTCATATCCATCTTATAAACTCACGATTATGTGTATTTGATATCCATCCTTAATCCATTTATAGATTCAAATCTCTATGTATTTTTTTTAGATTCAATTTATGAATCTACATCTTCACTATTATGTGAAATGTAAAGGTGATCATTCTTCCACTCAATGTTCACAATTGTAAGAATATTTCATCCATACATCCCTTATCCCATAAGGCACTAACTATGATGATAGTTTGGGAGACCGATTTTTTCAATATCTGATTGGTAATTAGTATATAATTCGACATCTTCTTCAAAAATATATCGTTCTTCAATACAACCATTGGGAAAAATTCAATTATTTAAATACCATTTCAAAATCATCATATAATATTCAATGGGTGACATCCATCATTAATATATTGGGCCTAAAAATTAAACACCTCTAACTAAATGAACCATTAGGCAGACCATTATATCACGTAATGATTGTAGGAAAAACATCTCTAATTCACATAATATGAGTTTGGCCTTTTTTATTCATGATTTATAACACTAAGAGCTCTATAAAATTACTGCATATGGATATGAAAAAGATGAGTAGTCTAGTTAATGTATGTAATCCATTTTTAGTCATAATGAAATATATAGCAACGTGCAAAAAATATTGCATCAAAACATGATATCAATGTGATTTTTGTCCCAATAACTTGAAATTAGTCATTAACACCTAATTATTGATATTTGATTAATACCCCTCTCAAGCATTAAAAACATTAAGTAAATTGAATAAATTGATATTTTACCTTTGTAGATAGAGTGTAAGGTTCAAAAAGGATAAAATTATTCCCTTTACCCTTCACTGGTGAAAACTATTCCCTTATCCTCATGTCAATCATGTTCAAAATATCCTTGATCCCATCTTTTATTTTTCCAAAAATATTTAGTAACATTACTTTAAAACTATATATTTTTTCAATATTCTTGACATCATGAAAATGTTGACATATAAAAAATTTACAATATGGTAATTCAATGAAAATAGATATATTTTTCAAAACTAATTTCATGAAAATTTATAAGAATGTTTTACCTAAGACAGTGTCAATATCATTTAATTGATCAAATAATTGATCAACCCTTAGAAGAGATGGTGTTGTACCATGTTCAGTATTCTTATAGAATGCTATTATCCTGGATCAATATTTTTGTCATCTAGGTATACAATTTTGATATCCGAAAATCACTATCTTTGAGAAATAATTTAACAAAACTGGTTCTTTCAATTATTCATAAATGGGACACCCTAAAATTACTTTAATGTTATACCCTAAAACATTTCCATAAGTAGGAAAGTCATTTATCATCCCTTATAACATGAAACTCAATGTGAATTATTCACTGATATGATCCTTGTAAATTACAACACTTGTATCCCACATCGACATCTGAACTTTGATCGATGGATGCAAATAGACATCAATATCATTACTGAGTTTCTTTGGCCTAGATACAATAAGATACAATATATTTTATTTTCATTTCATGCATAACCACGGATGGAAGTAATAATTTATCTACATGATGGGCCATATACTATGTGTAGTAATTCTTACACCAAAAGGATTTATTCTTCCAATGGCCCGAAGGCCTTCATTTTTTATTGATTTTGATAATCCACCTTTCAAGGGGTGAGGTGGAACCCTTACAAGGCCCGTAGGCGTAAGTATTACATGGCCCATAGGCTTTAGAGGAATTCATTGCCCGTAGACTTTAACCATTACATACAACCCAGACTAACTACTTGGAACTACTCCTCCCCAGCATCTTCATTGTGAAATCCGCTCTCCACCTTCGCATGGCTGTTCGGCTAGGCATTCCCGTGCATGCACAGGCTTGTCCCGATGGCAGGTGCCATACCCTCTCATTCTTGAAATCTGTTTATCTTCTTCTATGGTGAAATCTCCTTGCTAATCCTCCTTTTAGAGCTTGTTCCTTGTAGGTTGTCTAGTTTTCATCTGCACTTTAAGGTGGCCCAAAGGCCTTGAGGTAGCCCAAAGGCCTTACTGACCCGAAGGCCTGGGTGGTCCGACGGCCTTACAGGACTCAGGGACCAAATCCGTGACCCGAAGGCCCAAATGGGGGCATATTCCCGGCTTCTATAGTGCCAAACAGTGCCTGCTATAGTACCTGCCACAGTGTTGCTACAGTACCTGCTACAGTTCTGCTACAGTTCCTGCTACAGTGCTGCTACAGTGCTGCTACAGTACGGAAATTCTGCCTCCGCCTGGATTTGATCCCTAGTCACTTGGATGCACTTACAAAGTCCTTACCAACTGGGCTAAGTCTCATGTGCTAAAACGTGTATCGCTAACACCGACTCCCGAAGGGGGCCCCCACCAGCCCAAGTGCGCGGCATGCTCCCCAGCTAGGAAATGGCTTTGAATCGCACTGTTCATAATATGAACAGTGTTCGAGCCTGGTGGGACTCGATCCTGCGCCAGTTCCCATGGAGAGCGAGGGGTACAACCAGTGGGTACCACTCGACTATCACCCCATGGGAAAAACATGTATCTCTAACACCAACTCCCAAAGGGGGCCCCCACCAGCCCAAGTGCACGGCACGCTCCCCAGCTAGGAAATGGCTTTGAATCACCCTGTTCATAATACAAACAGTGTTCGAGCCTGGTGGGACTCGATAATGCAGTATTAATGTTTCTATTCTCATTTCCAAATTCATGATGCTCATAATCAATTTTCTTCCAATATGAGGAATCTTAGGGTGATGTAAGTTCCCATCATTAATTCTGGTATCTACATGCCAGTTCAATTGTCTCATGGTCTCCAGACATCCAAATAGTCTTATAAATCATTGAATAATAGGAAAGTACCATAAAACTTTCAAATTATATTATTCATTTTTCTTGTATCGATCCATGACACACTTAGGGAACATTATGAGTGAATCATGGTCCTTATGATACAATATGAAATCATTTTGAACATCATTTTTTTTTGAGATTATTCCCATTGAAAGTATTATTTTTTTTCATACGTAAAATATGTATGTTACTTTTATTCTAGTAGCATATGATTTCAGATACCAAGTAGTTATATAAATTCAGGGTCACTCCATTCAATTCTATCTTTCAAATTTATAACTTCAATATGGATGAAAATGTTATGTATTTGGAACAACCGACATACAATAGTTTCCTATAACAGCTATTTAACATCTCAAACAACTTTGGAAAATCTCAAAGGTCATCTTATGTTTCCATTTTAATTTAATCCATGCTCCCTCCATTATAAATTTCCATAGTATTCATATAAATTGATCCACAAACTATAGTATCATCCAAATTGGCATGCACATTTAGTTTTCCCTTTCATTTAGTCCAAAATTTATAGATATGATCTATTTCATGACAAATCAAATTTTCTTCCAAATATTTGGGACTAATTTTCCATGAATAAAAACTATATAAACATGGAGAAATATTTGTGAAGGGTCGTATGCATGCTCTATTGAAATCACGAGGAACTATTTAGCTCCACCATCATGCTCTATTTCTATAACATTATCCTTCATCAATTTTCGATTGATACCCTTACTATTTGGTTCATAAAACATTCATTTTAAAAAAATAAATATATAAATATAGATAATATATTAATTATAAATCGTGAAATCTATAGATAATTTTTATTAGGGGAACCCAACATTTTATTATTTCAAATAATTTCATTATGATTTTAAGGAAATGAGTAGACGAGTTTAAGATAAGAATTACTCTACAATTCTTTGTGTTATCCTCGTAATACATAAAAAATTCTCATAGGAACCTAGTATAGGATGAATATTACACATATTAGTTTATGAAAAATAGTTTCATGTCTAGAAAATATAGGGTATGAATATCAAGAAAATAAATTAAATAATAACTCCTTTAGAGATGAAGCTGATAAGGATGTCAATTTCCCTCTTAAATATAAATGTTCTCAGGATGGGAGTTAGTGACGAACCAGAAAAAATTTCCTAGTCCCTCTTATTTTAGACACTACGAGGAGGCTTCTGGTTGGTATAAAAGTAATAAAACATAAGAATAGTCATCCCTATAATGAATAAAATAAAAATTGAATGACTTCCAAGAAAATTAGGTTTGGGGAATGATGTAACTGAATAAGAAATTAACGATATTAGGAATTTAAAAACATTAAAAATTCCATAATGAATCCAACATATTTAGAAAACATTTTCCATGAGAACAAAACATTTTAAATTACAAAATAATAATAAAAATGTAAAATATCATCTATTTTTTTTTCAAAATTTAAAAGTCAAATTTTTTAATTTGTAAAACCTCACTTTAAATCCTTTTTTTATCCACATAAAAATGTCCCAATTTTTTTCAAAACACAAAAAGGGATATGAACCAACATTTCTATAATAGTTTTTAGAATCATGTGAAAAAAATTTTAAAATCATATAAAAAATCCATAAAAAAATAAATAAAAATTTTAAATCCTTTTTGGTGGAAATATGTCCAATTTGAAATGATTAAAACATGACCTGTTCACTTTGAAATCACTTCATGAGTTTTAAAACACTAAATCCATTTTCATTCATTTTTTTGATAATATAATTTTTCTTTTCAAAATCCCCATTAAAATTTAAAACCATGTTTCCATTTTCAAAAATAAAATTTAAAATAATAGTTAGTACAGAAACAGTTAGTAGGGAACCACTTAGTCTAATGAAAAGAATTAATAATATACATTTTATAATTCTAACTTGACTAAAACATTTTTTATAAGAATGTAGTAAATTAACAATTTAAATAATTACAATATTTTCCTGGACATCCCGTATACATACCAAGGTTCATATTAGCTTCATTCAAAATTAAATCAATAGACTATTCATTTAACACAAAAAAGTTTAATCAAATATCAAAAAATAATCAACATATCCAATCACTCTCATATAAAAAAATTTCTTCAATAATCAACATAATTTATTTTCTAAAAATATTCATTACATTGAAAACTATTTTCTAAAATATCGTGAGGTTTTAGTCAGAGTTTGTGTGAGATATCAGGTTAATCTTATTGCAGATTCAAGAAATGAATGGATTTCAAGACCACCAAATTTTTATGATAATTCAATTGAATAAAAATGATATATTAGAAAAAAAATGATATATCTCAATGGAATAATTTAAGATATAATAGTGAGCCATTACAGTTAGCTTGGTCCCCCAAATAATCCAACTACATATATTCAAAATTGAAATTTAAAAAGTTTCCATAGGATTGATGGTTCCCTAAAACATGTCTACCTACTATATCACATAAATTGAACCTCTATATGCATGATAATAAGTGTGTTATCCATTCAAATGTCTGTGAATATATTAAAATAAAAATGTGTGATATGGATCCACCACTACTTTTTTATTCTAGTTAAGAGTCACAATATGAATGTTAACTCCTAAATGATATGTGGAATCCCCATGAGTATCATTTCTAGATAATAATTTCCACATTCCATCATGTATGTGATGGGAGTTATATTCTACATAATATGAAATATGAACATAATTTATTCATTACTTAAAAAATTATCGAATGAATCCCCATATAATGATGGGAAAAACATCAAAGAAAAATTCACCAAAATAATAAACTATTGAAAATAATTTACTTTTTTTTGAATCACCATTGTAACGCCCCGACCCCGGTTACCCAAAGTCGGTGCATTATTACATAACATTGGAATGTTCACAAAAGATCAAGTATCAAAAGACCGATTAGTTTAGTAGTCTTGGAAACACTAGATATATTCATAAGTCTTACATTACATCATAAAGTAAAAAAACTAAAACAACATCTTGTATTCATATCCCCTTATACTATCCCTACAGGTCATTCATAAATTACTTCTTGGAATCCAAGAAAAAAATAAGACATAGAAAGGGGTGAGCTAAGATACTCAGTAAAGATAACAATATAGCAGAAACATTCATAAATAAGCATAAACATTTAAGGCAATGTATAACTAAAACAAAAGCCTTTTAAACTTGAACTTCATCATAATATGGAAAAGATAAAATAAAATAATTCCATTTAATTATTCACATGGATATTCTACTAATCAAATAATAACATGCAATATCACTAACCACTTTCATAATGATGGAATTTATAATGCCGAACTTTAATTTCTGTGTTAAGGCCTGGTGCCAAGACCTAAGGGATAAATGTAACCGGAACCCAACCCGGAGACCCTCTGTAACCAGACTCCAACCCGGAGTGCCTCTAATAACTGAACACCAACCCGGAGTGCCTATAATAACCGGACACCAACCCAGAGTGCCTCTAATAACCGAACACCAACTCGGAGTGCCTCTAATATCCGGACACCAAACTGGAGGGTCTACTGTAATCGGACCCCAACCCAGAACATACTAGTCCGACAAATTCATCTTAATAAGAGGATGAAATATAACATAAACATTCGTATTAAAACTATCATACGGAATGACACAACATTAATCATAAACCATTAATGGAATAAAAATAACTCATCCATAGTCAAACATATAAAAAAACCCTTAAATACAATATGTAATATTTTTATCATAATAAATCAACTTCAAACAAGTGTAAAATTTATCAAAGGATGTTGACATAGATGAAATAAAAACTATTTGAGAGAAATATCTATTTTTTTGAAATCATTTAAAAGTAACATAATTATAAAAGAAAACATTTACATTGAAAATATTCTTATAATCTTGTAAGTGATGCTCCATGGATTTTATAATGGCAGAAAATAGCCGCACCCGCTGTATAAGTTAAAAAAAAAATTCTTACCTTAATTCTATCAAAAAGGTTAAAAAGGACCTTGTTTGGAAAACAATGGAAAGATTCCTTTATAAACTTGTTATAAAAATTCTAACAAGGGTATAAATTACTTGAACTCATATTCTGTAAAATAGTAAGAATGTTTTGAAATACATTTTTAAGAAACATGGATGTGGATGATAAAGAGGTCCCAGTAGATAATTACGTATAAACAACCTCGGATAATGAAGAGATTGTGAAATAACCCTTACCAATTTGGTAACATAAGAAACATACAACCCACGAAAGAGGTATCATACAATGAATATGTAAATACACATAAATTAAAGTGTATTACATAAAGAGTACAATAATGGGCAGTACATACACCACTCAAAAGGTAATAGTGGCAATATGGCATGAATCTCACAGGAATAAGGAGTGAGATGAAAACCCATTAACTTGTACTTTTCCTTGGTTGAGGTTAGGTTAAAATCCAGTATAATGGTGACATAATTGTTATTAATTGATACAAGAATCATATACATTAATATGATATCATATATGATCTTCTAACACTGCTTTGTTAATAATATCTTTGTATTATCGTCGTTTTAGGTGTTAACTTACTTGTTTTCTTTTATATGTTTTGTTATATAAGCCATGTTTGTTATGGATAGGTTTGTATATTATTCACATCCATAATTATATAAAGTACTTAAAAATTATTTTTAATCATCAAATTAGAATTATACTTGAATGGATACGATGGGGAATGAATCTCATCGCATTCGTGGAGACGGTAGTCCGTACGTACGCATGAGCGACAATATCATTATTTTGATATTAAAATTATATATAATTGGATGGTATATCATATATACAGAATCATTATCATGTTATATTTATTATTTACATGAATTACACATAATTATTATACCCATCCAAATAATAATATTTTGAATAACAATTACACTACAACGTGGAGACGGTAATCCATACGTACACACGTATGGTGACATGTCATTCAAAGGATGGATAGAATACTGAATATGGTTGTACCATATTTATAATAATATCACAGTATATAGAAGATACTGGATTTATTATTTTATAAAGTAAATAACAAAGAAAGAAGAAGTTGAAGAAGAAATGAACTTGAAAAAGGGTGGTGAAAACATTGCCTCTTCTTATGGTTCTTCCTTTTGATTTGATCAAAAGGGCTCCTTAGGTTGACTTTCTGGTTAAACTAAGGCCTCTAGGTTTAAGTGAGTGAATTTGAGAGAGTATTTGGGTAGGTTTTGGCCGAACTAAAATGGTTTGAAGGTATGAAGAATTGGTTAGAAGTGGTGTCCCTTTATAAGGGGGAGGAGGGGCTCTTTAGAAAAAACTTAAAGTATTAATTTATAATAAATTCATATTCGGTTTATAATGGCTCAAAAGTTGATTATTAAAAGTATAGGATGGGTATGGGTCGAAATAATTTCAATAAATATATTTTATAAAGGTTTGGGTCATTATATTAACCTTATCTTTTAGTTTTAACTCTTGGTTAATTAGTTTAACACTTACCATGTCACTTTGAATTTTTATAATATATAGTAAATAAACTTACTATATACATCCAAGATACCCCCAATTGGTCCATTAATGATACACCTATCCTTATATATTTATTTTGGACAAACCTTAGATTTTTAGGAATATAATATCAATTAATAATATAATATTTGTTTTAAAAACTCTTTTATGTCAATTATGACAATATTTAATAATTTATTTTTGTTAAAGTCTTAAAAACATTATTAATTCTAATAAAATTAATTTAAGAATTCCTAACATGTCATATTAACCAATAAAATTCTTTTATGTCATAAAAAGTTTCAAATTATATTTATTTTAACATTTATAATACCAATTATTTGATTCTTTCATTAATAAGGAAAATATTGCATCATTATTGTGTCACATATATTTTTAAATTTTAAATTTCTAAAAATTATAAATGAAATACCATTATGTAGGAAATATTTTTATATTTATAATGAATATTTATAGTCTAAAATATAATATATATATAACCCTATGTAAAAATTCTGTTTCTAAAAGATACATTCTTATGTTATTTTGTATTTACTTTAACTAAATTAATATAAAGTGTTATTATCACATACAAGTGGATCCATGGGGTCCCAAAATCGACCCAAAGATGCCCATGGTCGGACATGTATCAAAAAATAGGGTTAAGAAATGATTTAAGGTAATTTATTATTATTATAATATTATTTGTTTTCCCTTATTTACCGGATTTACCTTTTAACCGTGGTAAATAAAATATTTACCGAAGTAATTATTCAAAATGTATAAAAATAAAAGTTACCTATTTAAAAAAAATTTACATCCTGATTCCAAATATGGAGTCCATTTTTAAAAATTCAAAACACAGAAGTGGCAGAAATTAATTTATAATTAATTCTTGCTGTCAAAACAAAAAGCGTGTTTTTAAGAAATAATAACTATCAAAAGATTGACACTTGTTTATGTCTGGTTTAATTGTAAAATTATGTCCAATGACCAAAATTGTATTAAATGGTAAAAATATATTCTAAATATACTTTAAAACCACTAAAATTCATAATTTATTACTATTAGTTATTTTGATTAAAAAATTTGTTTTTAATTAAAATTTAGTAATTTTCACTATTCATCAAAATATAAAAGTTATCTGAAAAGTACCAAAATTTTACCCTAGGATAATTTTGATATTACGAATCTAAAAATGAATTCCATTTTTAGAGATAAAATCTATAAAATTTCAAATAGTGGGTATTACTATTCATAACGACTACTTTGATTGGTCGCGGTGTGTTAGAGTCTCGAAGTAGCATACAATGCAAGATATTGCTTTATTCAAATGGAAAAGTATCATGGAATCTTGGGGTGTTACATTCTCCCATCCCTCAAATAATTGAATCCTTGCAATTTGAAATTGTTCTTTGAAAATAAAAGGTTGAAAATATAAAATACATTTGTGGAAAACCCATATCGAAAATAGGGTTAATAAAATTTAGTTTTAATAAGAGGGAAAGAGGAATGAGAATGTCACCACCAACTTAGGGTTTCGAATAATAGAACATTGGTGGAAATTATAGACATGTAATTAGAGGAAAAAAGTAAATATTTATAGGGAGTGATTGAGGTCATCAATCACAAACAAGTATTGAATTGAGGGCCTCAAAGCCATCAATCTATGATGACTTAAAATATCATCAGTTCAAAAAAACATAAGGTATTAGGATAACACATTTTTTGTATTAATATCCATTCCCTAAATAATTAATTTCTTCATAGAATATGATATATATATATATACATCTTGACAAGTATATTTTTCATCCTTCAATTAATTTCTACCACAAACTCAAGTTTCACTCCAAAAGATAATAGAACTCAAAAATATTATATTTATCCTAGTAGTATAAGTTTCCAATCATTAACACATACCATTATAATGAAAAAATATTTTGTAATCACCAGGGACTTCCTGTAGGCTAGTGGTAGGTAATAAAGGCCTATCGTACTATGGTTTTCGGTTCAATTCCTGCAGCTTTGTCCGACGCGATGGGTTATCGCCCGACCTGCAGGTTGTCCTTTTACTAAAACTATAGTATCATAATATTCCAAAAATAATCAATATAAATGTTTTAACCTTGAACAATACTATTCAAAGTTCAAATTAATCCATTCTAAAACATTATAGTCATCCAAATTACCTCTGTCCAGACTCTCTGTAAAAGGTATCTAAATTCAAAAATCAATCGCAACATCAGATTCTCCAAATAGAGTAAAGTTTCTCATATTTCCACATACTGAAAATACGATTACCTTAGTCATATTAAAACCATAATGAAAAGAACAAGTACTGCAGTAAAATCTTTATATATATCATTTTATTCTCATAACCAGAATATAATCCTTCAGTCCAAAAATACAAATACATTAATCATTACTCTTCAACTGTAGTAACAACATAATCTTGGCCCTGATCCCTTGGAATTTTATGACGTAAGTTTCCCTGATGCTTAGGAAATTAAATTTCATAATGCTCCATTTCTATACAATTTTAGCATTCAACATTAACAGCCTCCTTCTTTTCCTTGCAATCACGAGTCTTCTGACCTTTTTCTACACATTTGTAACAAACTCCCATTCCATTTAGGCAAGTACCAGGGTGTTTCTTCCCACAATTTTCACATAATGGAAAATAATTCTTTCCCTTATTCCTTTTATCTATCTCTTTCTACATCATTCTCTTATTCTCTTTCTTTACTTTATTTTCATAAGATTTAGAGAATTCCTTTTCTGTCTTGATTGCACATGAGACAATGTCTTCGTACGATGAGAAGGAATGTGAGACTAATGCTCGATGGAGAAATGGTTTTAACCCATAAAAGAAATGATAAATCTTACTTATTGGGTTACATATATAATCTCCAGCATACCTTGCTAGCCTTGTAAAGTTAGCCTCATACTTTGCGACATTCTCATCCTCCTTTTGTCTCAGACTCAGAAATTGCCTTTCCATATCTGCTCGATGGTCACGAGGAAAGTATTTTTCTACAATTAGATATTTGAACTCCCTCCATTACACATTTGATACTTTATCATCATCCTTTGTGTTTTGAATCAATGACCACCATTGGTCAGCATCTCTAGTGAGATGGTATACTGCCATGACAACTTTTTCCTTTCACTTCTCCACAAGGCATGAAATGTTTTCTCTAAGGAATTTATCCATTTCTCAGCTACTAAGGGATTTGTACTACCATTGAATGTTAGTGGTTGTTGCCTCATGAATCTATCTAACATTGATCCTCCACACTGTGAATCAGGGTGCTCTATACAGGTAAGGTTATTATTCATAACCTGAGTGAGTTGTCCCAGTATGGTGATTAGCTGATCAGCACCAGTTGAATCACCAACTCCACTATAATTATCTTGAGGAGGAGGGAAATCTCTACATGGAGTGAATTCATTGATATGGTTTCCATTCCTTCCACTAGGCGCCATTTCTAAAAAATGGAATAAACTAGATCAGTTTTTGAATCAAAATACATAATTCCATACTTGTAAAACACTTAACATAAATTGAACTATTTATGGATATAATCCATAATCATAAAAAAAATGTTTTCTTTGAGAATGTTATACTCATAAACCCTTCATAATGATTTGTAAAGAAAATGAGAATTATCCTAAGCATATCCCCTGAGAGTGTTATAACCAAGAGTGCAGCAATGCCCGTTTTTGTGCACTAGTTCCCGTTCGAGTCTAGCTCAAAGCGGTGTTTTCGGGTTTTAACCCTAGGTACATCTGTTCCAGAGCCGCCTCTACATGCTCGCATCCAGACAGGGATGTATAGCTCAGAAAACCCAAAAAATCTCTAAAATACCAAAATTCTAGGAGGTTATTCTGTACTAATCCTCAAAGTTCATCTTAGTTCTATGTGCTCTAATCAGAGTTTATCTAAATATATCTTCCAAGTTTTGTAATAAACCTCCTATGATACCAACTGTAATGCCCCGACCCCGGTTAATTAGAGTCAGTGCATTATTACATAACATTGGCATGATCACAAAAGATCAAGTCTCGAAAGACCGATTCGTTTAGTAGTCTTAGAAACACTAGATATATTCATAAGTCTTACATTACATCATTAAGTAAAAAAAACTACAACAACATCTTGTCTTCAGATCCCCTCATACTATCCCTGTAGGTCATTCATAAATTACTTTTTGGAATCCTGGGAAAAATAAGACATAGAAATGGGTGAGCTCAGATGCTCAGTAAGAATAACAATACAGCGGAAACTTTCATAAATAAGCATAAACATTCAAGGCAATGTATAACTAAAAAAAGCCTTTTAAACTTGAACTTCATCATAATATAGAAAGGATAAAATGAAATAATTCCATTTAATTATTTACATGGATACTCTACTAATCGAATAATCACATACAATATCACTAACCACTTTTATAATGATGGAGTGCATAATTCCGGACATTAATTTCTGTGCCAAGGCCTTGTGCCAAGACCTAAGGGATAACTATAACTGGAACCCAACCCGTAGAGCCTCTGTAACCGGACTCCAACCCGAAGTTCCTCTAATAACCAGACACCAACCCGGAGTGCCTCTAATAACCTGACACCAACCCGGTGTGCCTCTAATAACCGGACAACAACCCGGAGTGCCTCTAATAACCAGACACCAACCCGGAGGGTCTGTTGTAACTGGACCCCAACCCGGAACATACTAGTCCGACACATTCATCATAAGAAGTGGATGAAATATAACATAAACATTCTTATTAAAACTAGAATACGGAATTCCAAAACATTAATCATAAACCATTAATGGAATAAAAATAAATCATCCATAGTCAAACATATCACACAACCTTAAATAAAATATGGAATATTTGTATCATAATAAATCAACTTCAAACAAGTGTAAAATTTATCAAAGGATGTTGACATAGATGAAATCAAAACTATTTGAGGGAAATATCTCTTTTTTTGAAATCATTTAAAAGTAACATAATTATAAAAGAAAAAATATACATTGAAAATATTCTTATAAGCTTGTAAGGTAAGCTTCAAAGATTTTATAATGGTAGAAAATAGCCGCACCCTCCGTATAAGTAAAAAAGACATTCTTACCTTAATTCTATCGAAAGGGTTAAAAAGGACCTTGTTTGGAAAACAACTGAAAGATTCCTTTGTAAAATTATTATAAAAATTAAAACAAGGGTATAAATGACTTAAAACCATATTCTTTAAAATAGTAAGAATGTTTTGAAATACATTTTTAAGAAACATGGATGTGGATGATAAAGAGGTCCTAGTAGATAATTACGTATAAACAACCTCAGATAATGAAGAGATTGTAAAATAACCCTTACCAATTTGGTAACTTACGAAACATATAACCCACGAAATAGGTATAATACAATGAATATGTAAATACACATAAATTAAATTGTATTACACAAATAATAAAATTATGGACATTACATATACCATACAAAAGGTAATAGTGGGAATATGGAATGAATCTCACGGGAATAAGGAGTGAGATGAAAACCCCTTACCTTGTACTTTTCCTTGGTTTAGGGTTGGTTAACCTCTTGTATAATGGTGAAATAATTTTTATTAAGTTATACAAGAATCATATACATTAATATGATATCATATATGATCTTTTAACACTGCTTTGTTAATAATATCTTTGTATTATCGTCGTTTCGGGTGTTAACTTACTCGTTTTCTTTTATATGTTTTGTTATATAATCTATGTTTGTTATGGATATGTTTTTATATTATTCATATACAGATTGATATCAAGTCCTTAAATATTATTTTTAATCATCAAATTAGAATTATACTTGAATTTATACGTTGGGTAATAAATCTAATTGCTTTCGTGGAGACGGAAGTCCGTACGTACGCATGAGCGACAATATCATTATTTTGATATTAAAATAATATATAATTGGATGGTATATAATATATACAGAATAATTATCATGTTATATTTATTATTTACATGAATTACACATAATTATTATACCCATCAAAATAATAGTATTTTGAATAACAATTACACCACAACATGGAGACGGTAAACCGTACGTACACACGTATGGTGACATGTCATTTAAAGGATGGATAGAATACTGAATATGGTTCTACCATATTTATAATAACATCATTGTATATAGAAAATACTGGAGTTATTATTTTATAAAGTAAATAACAAATAAAGAATAAGTTGAAGAAGAAATGAACTTGAAAAAGGGTGGTGAAAACATTACCTCTTCTTCAGGGTTTTCCTTTTGATTTGATCAAAAGGGATCCTTAGGTTGGCTTTCTGATCAAAATAAGGCCTCTAGGTTGAAGTGAGAGAAGTTGAGAGAGTATTTGGGTAGGTTTTGGACGAATAAAAAGTCTTTTAAGGTGTGAATAATTGGTTAGAAGTGGTGTCCTTTTATAAGGGGGAGGAGGGGCTCTTTAAGAAAAACTTAATGTATTAATTTATAATAAATTCATATTCAGTTTATAATGGCTCAAAAGTTGATTATTAGAATTCTACGGTGGGGATGGGTCGAAATCCTTTCAACCAATAGATTTTAGTCAGGTTTGGGTCATTATATTAACCTTATCTTTTAGTTTTAACTCTTGGTTAATTAGTTTAACACTTACCATGTCACTTTGTATTTTTATAATATATAGTTAATAAACTTACTATATACATCCAAGAGACCCCCAAGTGGTCCATTAATGATAAAAATATCAATATATAAGTCCTTGTCTGAACCTTAGATTTTTAGGAATATAATATCAATTAATAATATAATATTTGTTTTAAAAACTCTTTTATGTCAATTTTGACAATATTTAATAATTGATTTTTGTTAAAGTCTTAACAACATTATTAACTCGAATAAAATTAATTTAAGCAATCCTAAAATGTCATATTAACTAATTAAATTCTTTGATGTCATCAAAACTTTCAAATTTTATTTATTTTAACATTTATAATACCAATTATTTGATTCTTTCATTAATAAAGAAAATATTGCATCATTATTGTGTCATATAAATTTTTAATTTTTAATGTCTAAAAATTATAAATAAAATTCCATCATGTAGGAAATATTTTTTGATTTATAAGTAATATTTATAGTCTAAAATATAATATATATAACCCTATGTAAAAATTATTTTTCTAAAAGATATATGCTTATGTTATTTTGTATTTACTTTGACTTATTTAATATAAAGTGTCATTATCACATACAAGTGGATCCATGGGGTCCCAAAGTCTACCAAAAGATTCCCATGGTCAGAAATGTATAAAAAAATAGGGTTAAGACATGTTTTAGGGTAATTTATTATTATCATAATATTATTTTTTACCCTTATTTACCGGATTTACCTTTTAACAATGGTAAATAAAATATTTTCCGAAGTAATTATTCAAATTGTCCAAAAATAAAAGTTACCTATTTGTACAATTTGGACATCCAGATTCCAAATATGGAGTCCATTTTTCCAAATTCAAAACACAGAAGTGGAAAAAATTAGTTTAAAATTAATTCCCGCTGTCAAAACAAAAAGCATGTTTTTAAGAAATAACAACTATCAAAAGATTGACACTTGTTTATGTCCGGTTTAATTGTAAAATAATGTCCAATGACCAAAATTTTATTAAATGGTGAAAATATATCCTAAATATACTTTAAAACCACTCAAATTCATAATTTATCACTATTAATTATTTTTATTAAAAAAGTTATTTTTAATTAAAATTTAGTAATTTTCACTATTCATCAAAATATGAAAGTTATCCAAAAAGTACCAAAATTTTACCTGAGGCTAATTTCAATATTCCAAATCTAAAAATGAAGGCCATTTTGAGAGATAAAATTTATAAAATTTCAAATAGTGGGTATTACTAATCATAACGACTACTTTGATTGGTCGCGGTGTGTTAGAGTCTCGAAGTTGCGTACAATGCGAGCTATTGCTTTATTCAAAAGGAAACGTATCATAGAAGCTTGGGGTATTAAAACCATCATTAAACATCATGTCTTGAAATTTATTTTAAAAAATTTATCATGCATTTAAGATATATTAACTCATTTAAAAATATATATAAACTATTTAACATCTCTTTCATGAGTTTAAAACACATACTTATCCACCATGTAATTGATAACATTTCTATTAAAACAAACATTCATTTAAAAAGTCCCTAAAATTAAAATTTAAAAAACCCAACCTTTTTTATATGTCACATGATTATCAAATTCATTTAAAAAAACCGGACCACCTAGTTTCAAGACAAGAAAATTCCATAAAATTCTTCTTTTAAATGATGCACCAAAAATAATTTTAGACATAAATTTTCTTAAAATTTAGTTTTGATAGAAAACAATGTTTGGAATCTCCATGATAATAAAAAAATAGTACATTAAGAACAAAATTTTATCCATCTACAAAAAAAAGAAAATCATGTTATATGAAAATTGAA
Organism: Viscum album; assembly: GCA_963277665.1. Taxonomy (NCBI): domain Eukaryota; kingdom Viridiplantae; phylum Streptophyta; class Magnoliopsida; order Santalales; family Viscaceae; genus Viscum; species Viscum album. Next base: position 349,615,104 of record OY728141.1, read on the forward strand.
ATCAAAATTGTTTAAAACTAAAAATAATGGAGGGATATAGAGTTGTACATGATTTCACCATAAGGATTGAAGAATCATGTTACAACTGTGCAACAAACTTTGAAGATTTATTAACACCATAAAATTGTGTAATTCATTTTTTTCTGACTATGAAGTTAATGTAATTTTTTCTAAGTATTCCACCACTATGACCCAAAAAACTCAAGAAACCACTTAAGTATCTGATTCAACTCAATTTTGATAAATTTTTTACCACATCATGTCAAAATCCATAAAAAATAATAAAAATACCATAAAATTAAGGACATAATAAATATCACTCATGAAAACTCATTTCATTTCCTAAAATATAGAGATCATTAACCTCCACATATCATAACTTGTGAGTTTTGAAGTCCTGACTCCATATAACAAGACTCGTCCAATAAAATGAGTCCTTTGATACCATTTTAATGAATATTCTAGTCTCAAGAGACAAATCACCTAAAATATTTATCCATAATAATTGAAGAGCATTCCTAATTTCCAAGAGCATAGGGAAATAATCATGGTATCAAACTATATATAATCAGGATTTATTTCAACCTTTAATAACATTAAACACACATTATAAATGTTTCTGAGTTTCTAGTATGGTGTGTCTATATATTAAATATCCATGGATATGAAATAAATTGTTAAAAACATAAGCAGAGCACATGATTCACAAGAAATATAACTAAAAAAATCAATTATTACCAAAAAAAATAGATTATTAATCATGTATCATTATAAATGAAAATAAAATTAAGATATATATGATTTCTATATTTTTAATAAAAATAAATATCAAAATAATCCAACAAATAAGACACATATCAGTCATCTCCATGTGAAATATGTTCACTTAACTCCACCATAATGTCTATAAATAGACTACATGAATGAAATCCATATAGAGATAATTACTGTAAAACATATATGAAAACATTAAATCTATATATACCCATATAGTAGTGTATTTAAGGTGTGATCTAAACATTCTATTAATATTTCAACAAATAGTCAATTAAAGTTCAATTATAAATCATTTCACATAAAATTGTGTGAACACCATTTAGGAAATGTTCCGAAAAAGGAAAGTATAAATGATTGAAATATCATACATTTTTTTTGGAAATCCAAATAAAAAACCTTTTTGGAAAATAAAATAGAACTATGATTGAGATATATACATTTATACTCATGTATATAAAAAAATTCATTTAAAAACATTATTTCATAATCCATTTTTTACCAACCAATGGATGAAATCATACATTTAATTGTGAAAACATATCAAAATATTTAAAAATTAGACTAAAAATGATATTTAAATAAATCAAAATAAATTTTATTCATTCAAAACATTTCTCAATTCAAATTTTTTAAAGAAAAAAGTAAAATAAACATTAAATTAATTATTGCATATAGATCAAATGACTTCCAATATAATAATGATGTTTAATAATAGTAAAAAATAAATTACTGCAACATGTCCATGAAATTTACTAAGGTATGAAAACAATGTGTGTAGTAGGGATATATAATATATTATCAAAAATAATTGTCATTAGAATCTCACCAGATCACGAGATGTGATAATATTAAACATATACTAGTAGAATCAATAACCCAAGGGTTCCCATCTATAACAACACCATCGACAAAGAAATTAGTTTATAAAATCCATAATATTATAGGTGAATCAACATGGGTATTACATAACTTATAGTATATTAATTCCAATTGGTACATCATTTCTAGAATCTATGAAACACAAAAGATCACTAAAATAGTTACCTTTCATTCCCATTGAATAGTAAAAGTGGTGGTGGGAAAAATATAAACACAATCAATTTATAAATTGATAATACAACATAAGCATACATCCTTATCTCACCAATGATACCCTCTCAATAAATATCCACCTATCACATCATATAATCATCACATAACAATAATAAATACACATCCCACGAACGAGAAATTTTCTATAGGAAAAACTATCCCATGGATTACCTAATATGGGTGATAAAATCAAAATGAAACATAATTTTTATGATGTGAGGATAGGATATTAATAACTATATGGGTGAAAATATAGTTACAAAAAAATATTTATTATAAACTAAGGACATGAATTATCAATTCCCAAAAGGCCTAAAATCATCATGTTAAACCATTTTATAAATATACTTTAAAAACAAAATAGGTATCAACAGATTTAAAAAAATCATTCCTCTCATTAGATTTGACTAATAATAATAAAAATCATTTTTTCAAAAACCATTAAACCATTGGTTACATCCTTTGAAACTCAAAATAGGTTCAATATAATTTTTTATTCATCTTATTCATTTAAAATATCATATTATGAATTTATAAAAACAAATAAAAATTATAAATAAATAGTTTCATAAATAGTGTCTTAATCCCAAGGAAAACCTTTTATGGACTACATAAGAAACATCATAAAATTTTTATAAACCTATAATGAGTAACAAATAATTATTTACCTTCAAAAATCCTTTTAAATCTATGGGTGGAATAGATAAATAAATGGATAAGAAAATAGGGGAAGAAATAAGTGTTATATTTTAAATTGGTCATATGATATAGGATGTAGAGGATATCCATATTGAGATAAATGTGGTGGAAGAAATCAGTAAGTGTTTTTTGATGACGAAATGTTAAAATCACACACATTGAATTAGTAAAAGGAAATTGTGGTTTCTTAGAAATGTAACCATAGTAGAAAAAAGGTAATGAATTGTGAGATAAAATGAACTAAAGAACACTAATAGAAAGAAAAATGGTGAAAATCCTAAATTAATCGGATGTTAGAAAATATATAGGCAAAAGCACCTTACACAGAACATAAAAAAGAAAGCAATAAGAAGGGAGGAGTAGAAAATAACATAATTTGGATTTGAACTATCATTTTTTCTAAGAAAAATTAGACATATCGTGAAATAATTGATTCATTCGTGCCTTTATTTGAGTCTGGGATTTATTCAAGCCTTTATTAGAGCCTTGGATTCGAGGAGGAGGAGCCCCTGTAATAGGGAACTTATGTGAAAGATTGAGATATCATGATTGAATTTAGTGCATTAGGATTCTTTAAATAGACCAGGGATTCTTATATTAGTTTTTCCAAAAAAGTGATGGTGAAGATACATTTTATCTCTACTAAATTAATATGTGTAGATCTCTCTTTATTAGTGCGTTTTGAGCTCTGATAATGATACTACTCTATTAGTGCTATAAAATAATTGAAAAAAACCATCTCTATTAGCACTAAATAATTTTATGAGAGGAATATTTATTAGTCCCAATATTCATTTTCATTCAATTGTTGGCGACCTCTCTTCCCCTTCTGGTGTGGAAGTGTCGTCATCACTGAGCATTATGCTTCCCTCATCCATGGAAGTTTGGTCCTCATTGGTGAATCACACTACCAATGCTTCCGCCTGACCCTCTCTCAAGGAGGTCTTGGTTCACCTTCCCCCTATGGTGCCATCTCCCCCTCCTCCCCTACTAGATATATCACATGACGATCTTTTCCAGTGATGGGTGGATGGATTTCATGAGATATTTTTCTCAGATATGGCATTCTCAGTAACATTGTCCTAGCTTCATTAGACTCTGGTGGCTCGATTTGGCCCAGATCTACCTCCTCAGACATTGTTCATGTTGTTGGTTGAATCTATCAACTTTTAAGGCTCCTTTTTGGGTATTTTACATCAATCATAATGCTTTTTTCCACATTCTATTATCTAGGGAAGACATCATCACTACTTGGAATTTATACCATCATTATTTTGGTACTTAACATTTTAACTTTTTCAGGTAGTTCATGGGGGTTCACTCTAGGCTAGATTATTCTAAGAAGTTAGTGTGGCTCAACCTTTCATATATTCCTCTTTCCTTTCACAACCCCTACTTCCTTTGGGTGATGGGATATGTGGTGGCATACTTCATGTGCACTGATGATCATACAATTCAGTTAATGGATGACTCTGAAGGAGGATCGAGGGCAGTAGATTCACAGATGCAGATCACTGGTGTAGATCACAAGAAAAAAAATATAATAAGTAACATTGTACTTATTTCTTATCCTCTTATGATGAAATAAAACACACACAACCCTCCCCACTTATTGGGATACATCCACACACCAAAAAATGATCAAAATAGAGATAAAAAAAGGTCTACAAATTGTTGCAGTAGGTGCCTTCCTAGATTTCAACAACAAACATGATGAAGCAAACTTCATTGAAGATCTACAAGCCTCCATCACTATAGTGGATGTTTGGAACCATCCATGGAATATGAGTTTATTATCCAACATTACCCCTTAAACTTATATTCCTCATGACCTATGATTTTTCATCACATCCAGGTGGCTGTCCAACCAGTGCAATGACTTCACCAAAGTCAAATCCTTCCTTTTTCTTATATCATTCAATGGTGTCGATGGAAGGAATTTTCTCATCTGTCACTTTCTTCCACATTTCATCAATTTTAGCTTCCTCAAAGATAACTTGATTGGAAATCAATGAGAGACAATAAAAATTTACATACTTCTCTATTGGTTCTCACTACAGGAAAACCGCCGCTATATAGTTTGGCGGTGGTTTACAGAAACCGCCGCTAAACTTGGCGTCAGCAATCTATTAGCGGCGGTTTTATACATTTCGCGGAGGTCAAAGAAAAGCGTCGTAATACCTCATTTCGCGGCGGTTTTTGGTAAATTTAGCGGCGGTTTTAAGGGCTATTTAATTAGCGGGGGCTATAATCACCGCGAAATTCAGACATGCCAGGCGCCTGCTTAGCGGCGGTTAAAACCACCACTAATTCCGACGGGATTGCGCGGCGGTTTTAACCGTCGTTAAGAAGTCTTCCGAATATATTTCGTGGCGGTTTAAACCGCCACTAAATGTATAAGTGGTAAAACATTAGCGGCAGTTAAAACCGCCGCGAAATGCTGACCCGGAAAAAAAAATAGAATTTATGTTTATACTCCACCACTGCCCTGGAAAACAAACCAAACAACACATACAACATATATATAATAAGGAGAAAGTTTATGCACCACCTACGCAATATTCATAAACACCCTTTCATTTAATGTTGATGAAAAAGTTGATCCAATTCAATAAGAATACCTAAAGTATACAAAATACCTAAAATTATGGATTTAGAATGAAACACAAGATAACATCAAATGAAATTAGAGATTGGGGGTCACATGGATTTATAATTATAGTTTACAGATGATCAAAATTGAAAATATTTGATTCCATAAAGGATTAAAGTGTATGGATAAAAATGTGCCAAAGAAGAGAGGGGAGGGATCAATACTAGTCGTTTTTCCTATAAGGATGAGGAATGAGGATTAAATGGGTTGATGTTCAGTCAGAATAAGAACCTTTAAAACATTATTGTTATAAAATAATTTATATCGATGATTGACATTATGGTTCCAGGAAATACGGTCTCTCCAGTCTACCACATAAGAAGACATTTGAGAAATAGAGGGCATATTTAAAGAGAAAAGAGAATATATTAGATGATATGTAACCATTAAGAGAGAATCAGTTGTGCTAATCAAACAAAATAAGTGCATAACATGGAAAACATTACGTGGACCACATGATCCATTCTAGGTCACGAAAATCACATAAACCATAAAACATCTTTTGATCACATGATTTTTCTTAATACATATAATCATGTTACCATGTGAAGGTCACATGAATCAAATAAAGATTAGTAGATCATGAAAAAATCATCAAGAGACAACCGAATCACATAAGATAGACTAATGGCCAAGGGTGTGCATCAAAGTTCTAATAAATTACCATTGATTAGTTCATGGATTGATTAAGTGAGATATTTAGACAAGGTGATCACACAAAGAGGTCAAGTGACATGATCACATGATTAGGTATCTTGTATGGTTCTTTTGATGAGGTCATGCAAATTTTTCTTGCAAAACAAACGCACGAGAGATGGGGTTTTGAGAGCTATGGAGCTTCATGTCACCGGTCAAATGACCAGCCTCTCACCCCCTATTTATAGGTAACCTCAAGGAATATTAATGGACTTATAGAAGACAAAAATATGTTTTGAATTCCAACTAGAGAAAGCATAAGAGACTCATGAAGTCATTTCCTACCTCATAACTGAGTCCTTGTTCCTTCGAACATCACTTTTGTGGGGGGGCATTTTTTGACGCTAGCCAAACAAGCATTGTATATTTTAGGAACAAAGAAATACCCAAAGCCTAGGTATTAATATATACCCAAAAGGAAAGAAAATTCTAGCATGTATACATATAGATTAATCACCTAGGTCACAAGGACCATGTGAACTTCAATGAGGCTCATGATCACATGACCCTAGGAACATCATGCAAAGGGGTTATGCAATTCATGTGATCTGTTCCTGATCATGTGAAGCCCCATCAAATATCCCAATTAATCATGTAAAACCCCTATGATTATTCTTTTTTATCATATGACATGTCATCTAACAATCTTCCAATATGTTCATAAAATAAAAGTTAGAAAAGAGGGAAGCTTCATGGGAAGGGAGTTGCATTGGTTTTCATGTGATGTGGTTACGTGCCTCATAAAAACTATTAATGATCATGAAAATCACCTCAGAAAACCATCTTGATCTAGTGATATCCATTCAACATGGCTGTTTGGACACACAACACCCTAATGAGTAAAATTTTAAATGCTGAATTTACAACAGAAACATCAAAGAGCCTATTACCATAGATCATCTAACCAATGAAACAAACACATCATTCTCTTTACCACCTGAGGTTATTGTGATCATTCAAGGTTAGCCACTGAAGCTCCTCCAAGACCAATGGTTTTTTAAAGGTTCCATACACCACACATGTTATATATACAAACCAACCTTTCCCATATTTGTTCAACACAACAACAATACTACTCATGGTCCAATGATCCATCGTCACCCTCTCCACCTCCATCTCCTACTGCCACCTGTAAGAACATTATATTGAAAATTAAATATTGTTGTATATTTATAATTAAAATTAAAACCAATAAAAGTTTGAAAACTAAATGATTGTGATTTTTTGTGATTTACCTGCTCACCACCACTCGGTGCACTACCACTGGGGGCATATATGCTCATCTGCTGATATAAATCAGTCAACGCTTTTTGCATAGTGGATATCTGAGCCCCTTGGTCTTGAACTGTGGATCGTAGAGAAGAAATATTCCTCTGAGCATCTTCAGGTATGGGCTGACCATAACCAGGAGTAGATGCAGCTGGAATCCCTGATGGCCTACTAAAGACCTCAGATGGTACGGGTCCCAAACCCATCCCGCACACTCTACCAGTATGCTCCTTCCCAAGGACTTGAGCAACCGGGTCATCCTGGGAGACTGAGTAGGACTGCCCAAGACTGGCACCCCATAGTTCTTTAATTTTTACCTATAAATCAAATATCAATACATATTAACATAGTAAAAACTTATAATAAGTTATTATAATAAAAATTTGACTTCATACCCCAACTTCTTTGGTAGGCTCATTAAAAAAAGAGCCATCTGATTTTCTGTGAACATCCAACCATAGTTCAGTCCGGGAGGCTTCATGCCCTAAATTCTGTGACTGCATTAAGAAAAGATAAATAAAAAATTCAATATATTAAATAGATAATATTGTATTATAAATATTTAAACTATTTAAAATATTACCAATGACATTCGGCTTCTAGAAAATCTTTTTGAGCCCGCCGTGTGAGGGATGACTTGCTTTGCCCTGTTTGATGCATTCTGTCATGAGAGATCCTGAAATAAATAAAATGAAATTTAACAGTAATGTATCCAATGTCATCTCCTCTTCGTATACATGTATTAATGTAAAATGAGGATAATATAATAATATATATTTCAATACCATCCACTTCTCATCACGATGTCTGTCAACAAAAACTTTCCACTGCTCTTTCGGTACCCCACTAGGTAGCTTGTCATACATTTGTTCCAAGGTCAACGAAGTATCATTGACATCACACCAAAATCTCCATTTGAAATCTTTCCATTTTTTAACGAGGTTTTTCAAAGTCCACTTCCGTGCTATCACTTTAGCAACTGTGAAGTGGAAGAACATCTGTATACAGAAATTCATTTTGAACATATTAGTAACATGACATTCAATTAAACCATAATGTAATAAAATTACCTTTATTTGAGAATCGAAAACTTCATTTTTCTAGTTTGGAGGCATATGTCTCCAATCATCATATGAAATGAGAAGAGAAATGGGCTCCGCTGCCAACTGACCTATAATCTGGCCAAGTAACCCCGTGACATCATCCGTAGGGACCCCATAAGAATCAAATGACACGACTATCTTTTCGTCATTCGAGTTCCAAACATCTGATCTTTTTATGTGTTTCTCCATGGTTTTATTTTTTTCATCTTCAATGAGCAAACAATTAATATAAACAAAATGAAATAAATTTATTTAATTAAAATTTATATCTATGACTGTGACCCTCCAGTGTGTCTGGGATGAACTGGAAGGGGTCTGTCGCCGCCCAATTGATGAGGCACCTGTAGGGGGAGTCGATGACTCAGCATCTAATGGGAGGCTCTCTGATGGTGTGAGAGATGGTTCAGGGGGAGATGGTGCGGGGGTGTAGGCAGCTGGTGCCTCAGATGTCGTCGGGAGTGACCCAAATGGATCGGCATCCGTCGCAGAACTAGAAGAAATAGTATAACGCTTCCTCCTTGGCATTCCTGTCATTTAATCAAATAAAATTATGTTCATAATATATATTTCGAAAAAATTATGCAGAAAAAAAATTAAAAACGACAATAGATGCCCAGTAATAACAAACAAAATATATATAACAATGATAATGAATGACTGCAGAAATGAAACAAGTGGTTGCTGCATGAATGAATAATTGTACATACAATCATTTTCCCCTTCAATAATGTCGTTCTCCTACTCCATTTCTTCATCCACTTCATTCATCCTTGCAAGAATAATATTTTCAATATCATGATGGAAGAATAATTCTGCTTCCTGTTGTTGATGACATTCAACTTCAGATGTCAAATCTTCTACTTCATCACCCACATCATACAAATCTCTTTGTATTACGTGAGTAACTACACTCCACCCTTTATCCACAACATCATTCACATAATATACCATTTTTTCTTGCGATGCTAAGATATATGGATCATGCATTTCACGATCACCAAAATCCATCAAGCGAGAGAAGTTCACAGAAGTAAATTGCAATGAATCTCTTTTAACACCTCTGATAATATCGACCCATTTGCATTTGAATAAAACAACAGAAAAATGTCCATAGTAGTTTAATTAAATAATATCATGAAACTTTCCATAGTATCCCACTTCAGCAAATGTAAAATATACCACTATTTTGTGTTTTCAAACCCACTTCTCGATCAACTGTACGAAATCTAAATCCATTCACATTATAAGCGTCGAACTTTCTAACTTGCTTTATAGGAATTCTAGAAAGAAACTTCAAATCTTCTGACAAGTCTTCTCGAGTATCAGTATTCATGATCTGAAAAAAGAAATATAATTTAATAGATTAACAAATTGTATGTGTCAAACTAATATTCTCATTTATTGAAATATTTATGAACTTACACGTCGTGCAAACCATTCTACAAGCTCTTTATTTACAGCTTTTGTTATATCTTTCTCATTTCGTGTTCAGCCTCTCATTCGTCTCTTTGTTTGTATCCTCAACTCTTCAATAAATGGATCTGCAATTTCACTATTCAGCAGCACATATCTATGTGCCTGTAATAATTCCAATTCTGTCAGTGTCACATTTGAGGTCCTCCCAACTGATCGGCCAATAGCAGGAAATATTTTAGATTTCTGATGCATTTGATATTTAGTTGATGTGTCGTCAACACGTCCAACTCGATTAAATCTTGTCTCAATATCATCTAAATACCTGGAACAAAATGTAAGACATTCCTCGGCCAAATAGCCTTCAGCAATAGAGCCTTCTGGTTGAGCTTTATTTCTCACGTATGATTTCAAATGCCCAAGATATCTGTGAAATAAAATAATAATATTATGCATTTATTTAAATTTCAAAAATTGTTTACTTAACTGGAAAACATATAAATAAAATACCTCTCAATTGGATACATCCATCGATAATGAACGAGGCCTCCTAATTTAGCTTCTTCAACCAAATGCACAGTTAAATGCATCATGATAGTAAAAAACGATGGAGGAAAGATCATCTCCATTGCACAAAGAGTCAATACAAACCTCTCCTGGAGGTTGTCAAGCTGAAATGGATGTACAAATTTATCACATAATTGCCTGAAAAATGTGCAGAATTGGAGTACAACAGCAGTAACTTTTTCAGGAAATAATGTACGCAATGCCAATGGTAGTAACTGCTATAACAAAATATGTGAATCGTTAATTTTCAATCCATGTAACTTACGATTCTTCAAGTCAACAAACCTCAAGATGTTAATCGAATACCCATCAGATACCTTCACATTCTTTAAAATTTGAAGGAATGTATCTTTATCCCTATTTTTCATTGAGAAAATGGCCGGAGCATACTTTTCATTCTCATCTGGCCAGAGATCGCGTTTTATGTTCATTACTTATAAGTCTTTGCGAGCATTAAGATGATCCTTTGACTTTCCATTCTCATTAAGTAATGTGAAAATCAAATTATCACAGACATTCTTCTCAATATGCATCACATCAAGATTGTGGCGCAACAAATTAAATTCCCAATACGAAAGTTTAAAGAATATACTTTTTTTCTTCCATTGTTGCGTTCTGATTTCACTTGACGATGCACTTCAGACCCATTTTTTGCTATCATTCAAATGATGAACCTTCCCAAATTCTATTTCAACATTTTCAAGATGTGTCAATATTTCAGAACCGGTTAAAAACTTTGGAGGTGGTCTACGATTAATGAAACCATTAAATTTTGATTTGTTCAGCCGAAATCTATGAGATGCATCGAGAAATCTTCGATGGCATAAGAAGCACCATTTTCTACTGTGAGGTAGCCATTTGGGCTCAAAATCAAAGTTACAAACGGGACAAGCCAAACCCGTATAAGTGTTCCAACCAGATAAATTCCCAAGCCCAGGGAAGTCACTAATGGTCCACAGTAAAGAAGCATGCATTTTGAACATTGTTTTAGAAGAAACATCAAATGTCTCAACACCGTTACTCCATAACTCCTGCAATTATTCAATCAAAGGCTGCAAGTATACATCAATATCATTTCCAGGAATTTGTTTTCCAGGAATAATCATTGATATGATAAAAGATGATTGTTGCATACACATCCACGAAGGCAGATTATAAGGGATCAAAACAACTGGCCAAATGCTATAACTTGTACTCAAAGTCCCAAATGGGTTGAATCCATCGACAACCAATCCCAATCGAACATTCCTAGGATCAACTGAGAAATTTGGATGTAATGAATCAAATGTATTCCATGATTGGGAATCTTGTGGATGTCTCATTAACCCATCACTGTTATTATATATAGAATTCCACTTCATGTGTTCGGCGGTTTTTGATGACATGAATAATCTTTACAATCGCAGCTTCAAAAAAAAGTAACGCAAAACCTTTGCAGGTGTGTTCATTTTCTTCTTCTTCATGAAATTATGTTCAGTCAGACTTCCAACATCACCCTTTGACTACCATCTAGAAGAAGAACATTTCTTGCAATTCTGTCTACTTGAATCCTCTCCCCAATAAAGCATACAATCATTGGGACACGCATGTATTTTTATATAATTCAGACCAAGCTTGTTAACAACTTTTTTCATATCATAAAATGATTCTGGGATTTTTGCTTCAGTAAATACATCATGAATCAATTCCAATATCATGTACATTTCCTTATTTTCAATTCCACATAGACATTTGATATGGTACAACTTCAGCAGAAATGAAAGCTTTGAATATTTCAAACACCCACTATACAACTCTTGATTTTCATCGTCAACTAAATCATGAAACACATTTTTCTCAGTGAAGTTTTCCATTACATTTGGATCTACAGAATCAAGAGGAGGATCCAATGATATGTTCCAATCTTGATCTACTTGTGTTACAGTCTCAAAAACATCACTTGTCACGTTGCAATTTGTAGCACCCTCTTCTGGTTGTTATGATATGTTTTGATGATGATAGTGGTGTCTTGCAGTGCCGAATGAATCATTTATGAGGTTTTTCATTTCATTTTCGATTGTCGAAGAACTTGGGACCTCATTCTGTGGATTAAAATCAGTGCTCAATCTTTCTGTATTGTTCGATTCTCCATGCCAATTCCAACACAAATATTGACCAGGGAATTTCTTCAGTATTAAATGTTCATAAACTTCATCTCTCTTCAACCATGTTCTAAATTTACATTTAGGACATGGACATATTATTCTCCCTTCAATGGATCGATTAGAAATCGCAAAATCTAAAAACTCATTCAAACCCTTAACATACTGAGGTGTGTTCCTCGGTAATGTGATCCAGCTTTTATCCATGTATATCACAATGTGCCTACATACAATATACGATAGTGTAAGATTGCATAATCATAATATAATAAAGATGACCCATTGATCCTAAAGTATGCATAATATAATAAAGATGATTCGTTGATCATAATATAATAAAGATGACCCATTGATCATAAAGTATGCATAATATAATAAATATGACCCATTGATCATAAATTATGCATAATATAATAAAGATGATTCATTGATCACATTTAAAATAGGCGAGTGGCTATTTTGGTTTCAGTTCTTTTCTCCAGGCCCTTGGATCCCTACCTAGAGATCTTCTCGGGTTTTTTGGGAGACTATGCTCCATCTAGATTGATCCATTCAACATTGGATCTTTTATTACTTCTTATGGATAAAATTATATTTCTGAATATTATAATTAAAATAAATAGTAAAATTATCTCTGATGAGTTAGGTTCACCATAATATGAGTGCATACACAAGAACTACAAACTCAAGAACATGGGTAGTATAGTTTTTCTAAAGTGGGAATATTTAAGTGATCCATATTTCAACACATGTGTCCACCACATCATAGAAATCCTAAATCCATACTAAATGAATTTAAGAATAAATCATATCCCAAACAAAATTATGGAAGTATTAGAACTCATACTAAAGTCTAATGATCTATAATCTAGTAAAATATCATTGAAAATTTTTATAACATTAAATATTTGCACACATATTGGTTGAAATTATCATATAAGATGAAGACATGGAGAAATCGTGAACAATCCATATATTGTAACCATCAAAACCCAAGAATCATCAGATCACAAATCCATTTTGTGGATTCTTATTTATACATAAAAACATATATTTTCCAAAATCAACAATGAATTCCATATCAGATGTAAAATTCCCCATTAATGTCACATCCCCAATTGAAAACTCACATTTGTAAATCATACAATATATTTCAAGGTACAAGTAATTATATCTACATATTAAGTATAATCCCACTCTGACATGGTGGAAACCACAATTTAGTATAGGGAAACAATAAAAATATTGTCCATGAACCAATGAATATCAAAATGAAAATATCCATATACACCACTTGAGAATAGGTCAGAGTGAATGGCATAACTATAATCATAAAATTCCCATACTTGATTCTATATATTGTTTTCACATATCCTCTTATATGACAATAAAGTGGTGGTAAACCAAATAAATTTTAATCATTGAAATCGAATGATTTTAATTAAAATAATTAAATATGTCATCAATCCTTGGAAAAAAATTACTTTTTCATACCGATCACTATATTATTCCTTTTATCATACTAAAAAATTATAACACTCACATATGCCTTCATATCAAAGAGAATAGGTTAATCGTATAGTGACATGTTGTGATTGATAAATCATTTATCCTCATGATACCAAATATATATTTCAATATCCAAAAATTCATCATGATTCATATGGTATGAATAAAAATTGGAATTTTACAGAAGAGAAGAACTATAGTTAACTAGGCCTATCTCTAGGGTGTCAAACTTGAGTACACATCTAGAATTACCTCAGGGTACATAACCACACCTGGTTAAATTTTACTAAAAAAAGTTCACCTACTTCAAGAAACATATATGAAAACATTCATTATATTATAATAGTTTAAGTAAAAGATGTGCTTCATTTCCCAATCTAGATTCCCACTCACACTAGAAAAAAAAATTGATCCCCAATAAAAATATAGTAACTGATCTAAATTTTTTTTTGAAGTCATAATCCATAATAATATAATCCACTATAATAATCATGTAAAATATGTAAATATAATAAACTAAAATGTCTCATAACACCTCATAGTCTACCATCATCACCCAATATATGGTGAAATAAAAATAATATTTATAACGCTTTCACAATGACATGAAATGATCAAACATGTATGAAATATGTTTCAAATGTAAGATCATTATGTAAAATAACTGTGAAAATGTAAAATAAATATTATCACCTATATCAAAAAAATATATTACAATATACATAAACACAATACTAGTAACCTTCATTGTCCCTAATTCATAGTCCCATCGAACATACTATGCCACATTAATTCATCTAGAGAAACTCACATGATCATTCATGTTATAATGGTGATTAAAACCTCCCCTTCTATGAATTAGTGTTAACATGAAAAATCTTGGGGAGATTAGATTATTCAATAAGGTATTATTATATCCTTAAAAAATGATTTATATGTTATGATAATCCATATTTATGACAGATCATAAAATCCTCTTTATTGTTTTTCTTGTAATGTAATTTCCTTCCATATATATTGAATAATGAATAATAATTTCATGTTGAATCCCCATAAATCTTTCTTCAAGAAAACTAACCACCTTTTTTCTTCCTTTTCGTGCATGAAGATACATCATGGTTTCAAATTGAACAATCTAGAAATCCACCTACACCTCTCTTTCCATCAATGTATTCATTATCTAATGATATTTTTAGAATACATACATAAAAGTTGAAATCAACATGAGAATACAAATCCATAAAATATCATGCATTGGTACCAAATTCAATCTATGAGTTATTATGTACAGATTTGTAAAAAAATATAGTGCTAGATAAAATATATTATAAAAACTAATAGAGTACCATAAAAATTATCTCTCCACATTCTCAAATTAAAAAAAAAATCTATGATATACACTGCATATAATGCCTCTATATAGAAATTATGATTGAATGTTTTCTTCATGAAATTCAAATGAATAACATCATGAAAAATAGCTTACAAAGTAGAGTTCAACCTAATTATTTATGATCCATCAATAATTTAATCGAAAAACCCCACCATATGGATTTGATGGCATACTAATCTACTGATTTATCAAGTTTTAATAATAATATATTGCAGATAGGTGTTCATGTTGGGTTAATTTACACCATAAAGACTGGTCTTGAAACTAGTGTGGGTGGATTAGTATAGGTAAACCCCAATGAGGGGGACAACAAGGTTTCCAATTAGTATGGATTGAACAAACAACATAACTAGTAATCACCTAGTAATTAGGTTGCCCGAGATGGAGGTCGCGGGGTCGCCGGAGACGGAGGTCACGGGGTCGCTGGAGGTCGTGGGTCGCCGGAGGTCGCGGGTCGCCAGAGGTCGAGGGTCGAGGATTGCGGGTCACCGTGGGGTTAGAGGAAGAAGGGAGGGTGCGAGGGTTTGGGGAATGATCGGGGTGGGGGAAGAAGGGTCGGGATTTTTAAAATGAATTTCGGGTTTCGCGGTGGTTTATTAAAAACCGCCGCGAAACCTTTCGGCGAAAACGTTTAGCGGCGGTTTTGTGAACCACCGCCACAAAACCACCACTAAACACGGTTTTTGTTGTAGTGTCTGTTCTCACATATATATTCTCAAGTCTTCAAATGTTTTGAGGATGTATATGAGAGAGTTCTCATTTGATGTCTTCAGATTTCAGAGTATGTGATGATGGAATCAACAGTTTTGTAATTCTTCATTCCTCCAATGGTACATCTTCAATAATTTATTCATCTTCCAGAGCGAGTCGTACCTCTCTGAAATCATCATCGTGATTCCACATCCATGTCTCATTTTCATTAAAGATACCATCTATGCTAAATATAATCTTCTTGGTGATGATATTATACAAACTATATCCCATTTCTTGATCTTTATATACCATAAAGACACACTTCATTACTTTTTCATGGAGTTTTGTTCATTTTTCTTTTGAGATACTGACATAGGAAATAGAACAAAAAACTCCAAGATTACCCACACTTGGCTTGTGAGTACTCCATTATTCATGTGGTATCTTTTCTTTGAGATTTTTTGTTGGGAATCTATTGAGTAGATACACTAGACACAAAGCCACATTGTCCCAGAATGTCATCAGAACGCCTTTGCCTTTCAACATGTTTCTAGCCATGTTGAAAATGGTGTAATTTATCCTCTCAACTACTCCATTGAGATGATACGTGTAAGATGGTGTCAGATAGTGCTGAATTCCATGTTGCTTGAGGTACTCTTGAAAAAAATTAGTGGTGTGTACTCCCCACCTCGATCAGATCACAAAGTTTGTATGCGATGCTTGCTTTGATTTTCAACTAGCGCCTTAAATTCTTTGAAGACGCCAAACACTTCTGAATTCATTTTGAAGAAATATATCCATGTTTAACTTCTATAATAATCGATAAATTTCAGAAAATACATCTTTTTTCCAACTGATTTTGGATTTAATGAACCACACACATCGGTGTGAACCAAATCCAGTGGTGCTGCACCTTTCCAGTTGGTCTTTGTTACAAAGCAGTTTCTATATTTTTTTCTTAGAACAAATCTTTCACAAATTTTATTCAGGTGTCGAATGATAAGAATCACATTCACCATCTTCTTTATTTATAATAATCTTAAACATTCAAAGTTTAAATGCTTGAACTTGAGATTCCATAGCCAGTCTTTATCATCACGTACCATCACCAAACACTATGGTATGTAGGGTTGGATAATAAGCAGAAACATGTGGTTCTTCTCCATTGGTACTTTTGTGATCAACCTTCCTTTGTCATAAAAAATCACCATTTTTTTATTTTGCAGGATTATGTGAAATCCATTTTCCGCCAACTGCCTGACACTCAAGATGTTGGTGTTCATGATGGGTACATAGTAGACATCATAGATGAAAGCATGATTGATGCCTTTTTTCTTGATCAAAATATATCCTCCTCCATAAAAAATATTATCGAGATATCCTCAAATGAAATATCTCCAAAAAACTACTCATCCTTGTTCGTAAATAGGTGTTTGTGACCCATCATGTGATTTCTAGCTTCAGAGTCAAGATAACACATACCTTGATTTTGTGTCGATGTTTGTGTCATCAACACATGAGACTCATCAAAAGGATCTTCTGCTTCAACGATATGTGACTCCTTGGTTTCATTCTCCATGGGTTTCTTGTACCAATATTCACTACTATAATGTCCATATTTTTGACAATTATAGCATTGAATGTTTCTTCTGTTTAGTTAGTGATTGTTGAATCCACCCCTTTTTCCTCGTCTAAATTCTCATGGTGTATAGGTTTGATATTCACAGCCTCCTAATGTTGGGATTCTTCCACCACGTCCTTCTCATCCTCTTTTTCTTGGATTAAATTGTTTTCCATGGAATTCCCTGCCTCATTTTCTTCGAGATATCCCGCTTGCTTCTTTTCGGAGTTGTTTTTTTTTACAAATTTGATTATAAGGAATGCTTCACTCCATTGGTATGGCTTCAACAATTCACCTTCAATTCATGGGCCTGAAGATACCCCACAAGTTCTTCGATACAGATCGTCTCAAGGTCCTTGGTTTGTTCTACCAAAATGACTATGTAGTCAAATTTTTGGATCAAGGGATCGCAAAATTTTCTCACATACCCACATGTTAGCAATATCTTCTCCATTTCTCAGTAGTTGGTTCACCCCAATGATAACATGAGTATGATATTTGAAAACAGTTTAAAAAGTTTTCCTAAATAGGGATTTGAACAGACCTCATAGAGATTAAAGTCAAATCCGCTTTACCTTTTTAGCGCCTTGGAATGATTTGTGAAGAGTATACCAGATCTCCTTCGATGATTTAGATGAAGAGATTATTTCAAAATTCTCTTTATCAAGACCTTGATAAATGTTATATTTCTCCTTGAAATCCTGCTTTTGTTCTGCCCGAAGTGTGTCCTTTTGAAAATCCGATAGAGCAGCCTCTGCTGCTTTGGATTCCAGCTCGGTGTATCCATCCTCCATGATATCCATGACATATAGGGTTCCAAGTACTGCATGAAATTGTATGCACCAATTTTCATAATTGTTTTTTAGCTTCAGGATCATGGTTTGTGAAAATTAAATCTCAATAGAGGAAAATTATTTTTGATGAATAATAAGAGATGCAGATATCTAGAAAAATAGATTTTTTTTTCAAAGATGAAAAATTATATATATATTTTTTGATTTAGAAGTGCAGTTTTACATTTTTTTTGGATATGTAGACTGTAATTGTTTTTTTTTTGGAATTGAAAATGGAAATATTTTTTTTTTCAGAATTGAAAACATAATTTTCTTTCATAATTAAAGACTAATATTTTTTTTTCTGGATAGGCAATATTGAACAATTGAAAATGCCTTCATAATTTTTTTTGAATATGAGAAGACAAATAGAGAGAGACTGATGCAAAATAGAAAGGTTTTCTTGATATTTTTTCTCCTCTTTATGGGGTAGGGGAGGAAGAAAAAAACAAACCTTTTTGATGTGGATATGGTGGGATGAGGTAATTGACATGGGGAAAACAATTTTCTCTTCAAAAACTGGAGAGAGAATGATTTTTTACTTTTGATCCAAAACCACATTGAGAGGGGACAAGGATATATCTTCTTTTACAAATTGGAGACAGAAACTCTTGATTAAAGACAAATGAACCAAAGACGAACCTAACTATTCACCTCCTTCTTCATCCACTGCTGCAACTGGGTAGTGTTAGATACAACTTTTTGATGGTGGAGGTACACACATATTTCTCATGGAACAGTGGCATAGCTCACCTTCAACCTTCAACATTAAAACTTAAACTTATACCCCCTCTGATACCACTGATGGAGGATTGAGGGAAGTGGAAGAACTAAATAAAATCACTAGAGGTGATTAAAAGAAAAAAATATAACATCAGGAACATGGTACTTATTTATTCTCCTCTTCTGATGAAATACAACACACACGACCCCACCTATTTATAGGGATACATCAACACACCAAAAAAATGAAAAAAATAGAGATAAAAAAAGGGGTCCACAAATTGTTTTAGTAGGTTCCATCCAAGATTTCAGCACAAATCATGTTAAATTAGTCTTCGTTGAAGATATCCAAGCCTCCATTGCTATAGTGTATGTTTGGAAATTTCTATGGAATATGATGTTATTATCCAATAGACTCCATGGATAGAATATTCATAAAAAATGACCAGTATTCCCCCTATATTGATGAATTATACTCAAGGAAGTTGATAGATTTTATTAGTTATAAAAAAATATCCCTCATCCCCTCATGTCTTTTTTACTCGATCTATTAGAGTGAACCCTACACTGGTCAACCCAAAAGCTTTGGCTACTCACAATGCCTCTACTCTCACTCCCTTTATTCCAACACAACCCACCATCTTTTATAACACTTATAATTTGGATATGGTCATATATTTCATGCCAAGATCCATGGATAGTGGTTGACCCTTGATTTGGAACTACCAGATAAGTGTGATCCACCTTCCTCCTCACTCATAGTGCCTCTCCCCTTATTACCCAAACAATGGCCTCATTGTTTCCTCTTCTATCCCACTCTCTAATTATTTTTCCTACCCACCTATGTCACCCAAAACCATATCAAGGAAAAATCTTAATGGATTCAAAAGGTAAATTCCCTTCACCACCCAGTGGGATTCAAACAATATCCCATAATAAGGAATATTCGAACTCAATGTCTGTTATATTAGTAATTCCCTCTTCGGCAGGCACCAAAGCCAATCCTACACTATTTAAATGATCTCTATTATGCAATGGAACTCCTGGGGCCTGGGTGACTGGGTAAAAATAGACTTCATTACCTGTGAGATTTCCAACTTCAATGCCTATTTAGCTGTAATCTTGGAACTTATTAAACGATCCTCTAAAATAGCGAAGTTTTCTCGAATAATAAAGGTACATGACTTCATGCACATTGATCCTCATAATAATCGTATATGGTTATTATAGAAGTCGATTATATTAGTACTACATGTATCATACTCAGATAAATACATCACAAAAAAGGAGACCATTGGTATGAAAATTTCTCTATTTCTTTCATTTATGAAAACTGCAACATGCAAGATAAAGAGGCTCTATGGGGGAACTAGGGAGTTTCAACCTAGGATAATGGAGGTTACTTTACTATGATCATGGACCAATATTAATAGAAAATCTGTGGTGGGATATCATATATGTTTTTCCAAGTCATCATTTCCATTATGGATCATTTGGGTCTAGATGACATGGGATATATTAATGACTGCTTCACCTGGTGCAACAACCAGAATGGAATCAACAGAACATGATTTTTCCTCGATTGGTGCCGTGTGAACCTGAATTCCATTAAAACATTCCCTTACATGATGGTAACAAGTGTTTACAGAGTTATGTCAGATCACTCCCCTATAGTTTATACCTCAAATTCTATAACTTTTCACAAAGCTCGCTTCTTCTTTTCTCATCTCTGGACCTCTACTCAAAATTGTCAGCATGTGGTTACAACATCAAGGAACAACTCGATCCAGGTATTGTGTTGCTATACTATATTTCACAAGAAAGTAAGACATATCAAAAGTGATATTCACTCTTGGACTAACAACCAATCCTCCCATTTCTTGGATTTGAACATAATTAGCTTGACGATCGAAAGAATGAAATCCATTTTGGAACGGAATTGGGATGAAATTGTAAGAACTTGTTCTTTTCCATCTATCTTGGTAGGTGGGTGGTGAACCAACTCTACCGACCATGGTAGGTATCAACCATATGGTAGGTGGGGGGATTGGTGGGAGTTATGTCAAACTTGACACCGCCCACCATCCATTTATAAAGGGTTCTTAGGGTGCTTCCTTCAATCACCGATCCAAGTAAAGAGATCTCACTGCATATAGTAGAGAGAGCCAAGAGAGTTCCATCTTAAAGAGAGAGAGGTCTAGAGAGGGAGTTTTTGTAAATATTTTTTCATGTTGAAATAATGGCTGGTTTCTCCCTATATTATTCTCTATTCTTGGTTAGTGAACCATAATAAGTGATATCTATGGGAGTTCCGGTAAATGGTGGTGAGCAGTTGATATTTTATGGAGACTATAAAATTCATGTTTCTTTTAATCATATTTTGAAGGAAGATTCTGAATGTTTGTGTTGAGCCTATTTCAATGGCATAAAAGATGTCATAAACATAGCTAAAATGAGGTTTCTAGGCTAAGTCAATGTTCAGTCAAAGCTTGAGTGCTACAGTACCCCCTTGTCATAGGGGAATGTATTGTTCCGACACTGGAATTTTTTTTGGAAAGTTTCAGACAGGTACTATGGTGTGCCACATCATCGCCATGTCATCACCATGTCAGTGCCACATCATCTATTGATCTTGGTCATTGATACTGTTTTGATCATATCTTGATCAATTGGTGTCCGATTTCGATGGTCTAGGAGTCGATTCCACCATTCTCAACTATTCCGAACACAACTATGAGACCAATTTTTCTAGATTCTACAATTGTTTTTAGAAAACTGAAATTCCTTGGTGGGACCATCCACGGGAGGTGGTCAAGGGGCTGAAAATGGATGTTAAAGATAGAACAGGTCTATAGATGGAAGAAGACCATCCGAAAAATGATATCATTGTGGAATGATGGGTCACATGAAAAAGAACTGTCGAAAGTTTCTACAATTAAATGGTCAAAGTATGAACACAAAAAAGTAAATTGAGACACCAATGTGAGAGCCTCCAGATAAATCACACTTTTCTCCAAATATGAAGAAGAGACATGCTTTAATACATCAGGTAAAGACACAAAATGGGTAGTCTTTATACTACTACATCATACCATGTCACTCCGCATTGTGTGTATTTCTTGACTTATCAACCTGGTGACTTTGGTTCAGTCAATATGGGAAATACTAATTCAGTGGACATTGTTGGAATGGGTGATATCCAAGTCAAGACGAATGTTGGATACACTATCACCCTCATGGATGTCCGGCATGTTCCAAGACATATAATCAAACTATTATCAGGTATAACCTTTGATTGATAATTCTATGAAAACATATTCAGTAATAGAGCATGGAAGATGATGAAAGGATCCATCATCATCACCCAAGGATACATATTCACTATGTTTTATAAAAACTCATAGGAAGATATGTGCAGATAGCCTCAATATGGTGGAAGAAGATACATCAAATATGTGTCATAGGAGACTTTTCCACATGAGTGAAAAAGGGTTATCGACCATGAAAAATAAGAAATACATCAATATTAACAATGATGCATCACTTGATCCTTGTAAATACTATTTGTATAGGAATAAGTATAAAGTCTCATTCAAAACTGCTTCATCAAGGAGATCAAAGTTACTGGATCTAGTTCACTTTGATGTATGTGGACCCATAGAGGAGAATTCAATAAGAGGTACTAAATAATTCCTATCCATTATTGATGATGCATCTCGAAGGGTGTTGGTGTTCTTCATGTGGATGAAGGACCAAGTACTAGAATACTTCAAGATGATCCACGCCATGGTGGAGTGTGAAATTGGAACGAAGCTAAAGGGTATTTGTTCATACAATGGAGGAGAGAATAAATCTAGGGAATTTGATGCCTATTTCAGGAGTCAGGGCATCCGAAATGAGAGGACGGTCCCACGCACCAAAAAACACAATAGAGTTGCAAAAATAATGAAAAAAATCATCATAGAGAAGGTCAGAATCATGAAGATTTTGGATAAGCTCCCTAAGAAATTATGGAGATAATCTATTCAGGTTCCATGATACCTCATCAACAGATCACCATCGGTCCCACTAAATTGTGAAATTCCACAGAAGACATGGTTTGGTAAACATCCCTCTTACTCTCATTTACGAGTATTTGGATGTTTTGCATTTTCAGATGTATCTAAGGAGCTCAAGAAGAAGCTAGACAAGATATTTACTCCATGCATCTTTATTGGATATGAGATGAGAAGTTTGGATACAAGATTTGGGACCTAAAGGAAAAGAATATGCTCAGAAGCATTGATGTCATATTCCATGAGAACCAGAAAATCTAGGACATTCAAGATCCTATAATGTCTTGAAGGGAAAGCGTTGAGGACTCATTTCATGATCCAACACCTGTACCAGCACCACTTGTCAATGAAGAGGATGATATTCAATAAGAATCATCGACAACGGACCAGGAGGCAGTGGAAGAGGATATTGAGCCGGGGAGACTCAATACTCTCTACAAGAAGTTGCAGAACCATCACATGAGCTAGGTGACATTGTGCCTCCCAAAACTAACATTTCACAAGTTCTAAGTTCTTCATGAGGAATGATCCCATCAGAAAAATATTCAGAGTCAGAGTGCCTACTGCTGATTGATGAAAGGGTGCCTAAAGGATATTAAGAATCATATCAACATTCACTATCATTGGATACTCAAAGTGATGGATTGAAAACTACTACGACTTGTGAAGACCCAAACAAAGGAGAACGTAGAGGATATGATAAAAAATGTGGCTTCTCTAGAGAATCCGGACCTTTATAGATGTTCCAGTGGATTTCAGTTAGAGGTGGATAATTTTTGGAACTTGTTATTTTCTAGCTTCCTTGGTAGGTGGCTGGTGCACCAACTCCACCCACCATGGTCGGTGGAAGCCATGGGAGAAGTCCATGATAGGTGGGGGGATTGGTGGGAGTTGTGTCAAACCTGATACCACCCACCATGCATTTATAAAGAGGTCTTGGGGTGTTTCATTCAATCACCAATCTGAGCTAAGAGATATCACTGCATCTAGTAGAGAGATCCAACAGTATCGAAAAAATGTCTTTTTATGATGGGCCATTTTCAACGGGTTCCCATCGCAAATGGCATATTAAAGAAAAGGGTGTTGAAAATATTACCTTTTGCGACGGTCTATCGCAAAAAGTTATTATTTGAAACGAGCAGTAGCACCATCGCAAAAAATATCATCAATTTTTAAAAAACTCTGTTACGACGGGCCGAAACCCATTGCAAATAGTTTTCCTAATTTTTATCTTTCTGCGGCGGACCGTCACAAATAATACGGGAAATATAAAAAAAAAACCCTTTTACGACGTGCCCATTGCAAATAGTTGAAAAATAAATAAATAAAATAAAATTAATAATAATATATTATTAATATAAATGAAATTATAATATTAATATTATTACAATAAAATTATTTATAAAATAATATTAATTAAAATAATAATATAATATTAATATAAATGAAATAATAATAGTAATATTCATAAAATAAAATTAATAATAATATAATATAATAACATAATAATAATATTATTAATATTAATAAAATAATAATTTTAATATTAGTAATATAATAAAAATCTGAGTATTCGCAAAAATATAAAAATATATTAATTAATAAAATAATAAATATATAAAAAATGAAATAAATAATAAAAACTATAATATTTGAGACAATATAAAAAACACACAATTTAAAACATTAAATAGTTAATATTACAAAAAAACATTCAAATGTTTCATTATAAAATAAAAATACATTACTGAGGGGGAGGGTTGTCTAGATCACTAAGGAAGAGGGTCGTATAGAGGAGTTGGAGAAGATGGTGGAGAGAACTTTATCCCTAAACTATGAGTTAGACGTCACATGTAATCCATCTACTCCTGCTCCTACTGATGCCGCCATCAATGCATCTCATCCTGCATATCCTC
The DNA here is from genome assembly GCA_963277665.1 of Viscum album. Taxonomy (NCBI): domain Eukaryota; kingdom Viridiplantae; phylum Streptophyta; class Magnoliopsida; order Santalales; family Viscaceae; genus Viscum; species Viscum album. Next base: position 349,640,257 of record OY728141.1, read on the forward strand.
CTCTTGCTGCTACTATTGTCATATGATCTCGTCTTAATTCTGCTACTGCTATAGACACATTTGCCTCTGCTCCCTATGCATAGTCTCTAAAAGCTCACTCTGAACTCGCAACAGCCTCTCATACTGTGCATGAGATGATGATGAATCTCAATGAGCTCATCTCGATCTAGACACCGTCATCATAGAGGTTCCATAAAACCCTCAGGGGTCAATCGAGAGCTGATACCAACAACTCATCCTTTCTCAAAGGTACAATAGGCCGCCTGTATCTATGCTACCTCATTAGATCAGGGGGCACTAATATAGCCATCGGTCTTGGCCTGACTCTCACCATGTGTGTGAGGCGTCGCAACCTCATATGAATTCTTCAATTTCAATTTAAAATTAAAATAGTTAAAATATTATTTGTAGTTAAATTTTAAACTAAAAAAGAAATTATACTGACCACAATCTGATGCTGTCGAGCACCTATAATCTCCCCAGTGGATGGATCACTATACATCCTCCTATAAACATCATACGATATATTATCGGGCTGTGCGACTACCCATATAAATATAAAATAATCCATTTAAATTTAATGTTATATACAATATTTAAAAAATTATACTTACCATATGCTCCCCATGCGTATTGAATGTATGACTATTGGCTCGATGTGTCACCTCCTATCTCCCCCGATATTTTTGACCTACTGATGATCTACTTTGAAACTTCCTACTCAAACAATATATACATACTCCATCCAAAAATTGTGATGAAACATAATCAGGTCGGTGGATACAACATGTCTCATCAAACTCTATCTCTAATTCTTTATCCATTTCATTCCTTTTCAAATTATGCAAAAACTGAGTGCAACGTGGATGCATAGCTCCCCGACATGCATTTGATATATCCTCACGTATTATCTCATCAATGGGATACCATAAACTTAAAAAAATTATTATATCAATTTATTAAATAAATTAATTTCAAAATAAATATTATTTATTTATGTACCGACCAATGCTTAAACATTCGGTGCTATACATCAACGAGAATCTAATCCCATGACACCCATGCATCAGAAAAATAATTGCACAATATAGTGCTCCCCTATCCAACAACTATATGTGTTAATCTATGAAAAAAAAGAAAAATTAATCAACTAATAAGAATATAAATAAATTAATGAAAAATACCAAAAATACACAGGTAAACATACCTCTACGTGTGTGGATCAAACCCAAGATGAAGACATCGCTCGAGGATAGGGTTTTGAATCATTATTCGGGCAAGACCACACCCCTCCAAGTACCCCCTGAACTGCCAATAGTCTAAGGGTCGAATGATCCAAAATCCTTCTAGTCCAAAGGTATATCAGCCTCTTGTAACAAATGATATAAATCATCTTCCATATGAAACATGAAATGATTTTTATTAGAAAACAGTTGAAAACAACTATTATATATAGATAAATATTATATATGATTATAACCAGCATTTAATTGTGTCAATATATATCTTCATCCTCATCTTCATAGATGTCTATGTCAATGTCTTTATCTTCCTCCTCAACATCATAAATTTCCATATTAGTTTTAGTTTCATCATATCTTGTCATTTCAAATTTAGTTGTAACATCATTAACATCATCATCACCAATAACTCTTAATTGTGGGGTTTCATCAATGATATTTGTGTCTCTTCATGAAAAATATGGATTCAGATCAGTCTCTTAAAAAATTTTAATTCCTTACACTTCAGTAGAACCACATTCACTTTCAGTAAACCGATTCTCTCAAGATTTATTTTTTATTTTGCTACACCAATCACCCATCTCCCTTGAAGTAGCATAGTAATTTTATTAATAAGTTTTATGTTCCGGATGAACCAATAAAAATGGATCATTTACTACAAGAAGACTTTTATATTTAATACCAATGATTCCATAGATCATATGAACACAAAATCATTTCTCAGTATCCAACCACTGACATTTAAACGTCGTTATATAATATTGTACCAGATAGCAAAGTTCAATGATTTCTTCCAGCATGCCGTAAAATTCATCTTCAATTTCTCTATGATGATATCCTCTCTAGCAGACACCACTATTCATTATTTTTTTGATTCCCCATATGCACGTATATGAAATCAAACACCATTCACCACATATGCATTATACTATTTAACCATTTTGGATGGTGAGTTACTCAATACTCACAATTGATTATCAATTTTATCTGCATGTTGAGATACCAGAAAAGTTGTAAAACAATTATCTCTATAACAAGTATTAAATTAATATTTTATGTTACCAATTTTTGAAACTAGTATGAATTTTTTTTGACAATGTTTTTTAAGAGAAGCTACTGTAATTTTTGGAAACTGTTTTCTAATATGATTATCATATAACTGAAAAATAAAATAATATTAAGGTACTATTATAAAAATTATAGAATAAGTGATTGGATAAATCATAGTAAAAATGGCGTCATTTATTTATGGTTGAGCAGAATATATGTATGATATTTTTGGTGTTCATCATCTAAAATCCATCGTTAATGAACTCTACCGAATCCAAGTTCGGGCTGATTGAAAACTAAGAATTTATTTATCATGTCATCATAAAAATTTCCCTCGTTATGGATAATGTTATTTTGTTTTAAGGGATATTCATATTGAAAGTAATTAGAGAAGAAAATAGAAATTTCCCCTTACAAATAAGCTTTTTCAATTGAGTCTTCAACTGATGCTTTGTTATATACTTTTTTTTTCAATTTATATATGTATCTCTCAAATGAGTACATCCATCGGAACTGTATTATATCTCTATTTTTTTACGCGGAAAATTTAATATCAAATATTTCATTGAGTCAAGAAAATTGGAAGAAAGATTTTTTCCAGTTTACATAAAATTAAAATGACAATTTCTTACAGTTTGATTACTACATTTTACTCTGTTGTTGACACACAAATTGCTAGAAAAAAATATTATATGTCTGTAAGAGCATCCCAAATCATAGTATTTAAAAAACCTATTAATCCAATTGGTAGAATCCTTTCTATTAAAACATGACATTCATGACTTTTCAATCTGATAATAGGACCATTTTGACACATGTGCCCAAATTGGAAGCATAACCATCTAGAAGTATCAAATCTACAATCCACTGACAAGATAATAAGAAAATATCTTTGAACAATTTTAAGGTACTTTTGGCTTCATTAACTTCGGTGATCTGACATTTTCAAACATTTCAAGTTCTAGTTACTTGGAAATTTTGGCAAGATCTAATTGTGCCTTTACATTATCTTTGGTCTTACCCGGTGTATCTAAAACTGTATGAAATAAATTATCAAAATAGTTCTACTCAATATTAATCACATTCAACATGTGAAAGACTAAAAAAAATAAAAATATGGAAAATCCCAAAAAATGGTCCTTTTATCCAATTTTTCTCTTTTCCAAACCCATCAATTTTCTGTTGATTTATTGTTGGTCCAAATGTGATGGGGGGTAATGAAGTGAAAATTGAGTTAAACTCTGTACCTGAGATCATTTTTGGAGGCCCATATTTTTCAACTGCTCATTTTTTTAAATGATATTTGTTTCTTGGAAAAGGATAATTGGTTGGAAGAAATCTGCGATGACAATCGAAAAAAGAAGGGTTTTTCCTTTGACGAGCATAAATGCTTTACTGTCTCTCATATAGTTTGAACATGATTTTAGACCATGTGTACTCAAGTCAGATAAAATTAAATATGCTGGGAAGTCACTAGTTGTCCACATCAATGTAGCTTTCAGTAGGATGTTTTATTTCACAGTAACATCATATGTATTGACACCATTACTCTACAGTGAATTTAACTCATTAATCAATGGTTTTAAATAAACATCAATATTATTTTTTGGATAACATATAATTAATAAGGCCAAAAAGATATATGGATTATTCATCAAAATCCATAGAGGTAAATTGTATGAAGTTATAAAGATAGGCCAACATGAATACCAACTACCGTAAGAACCAAATGGACAGAAACTATCAATATAAAGTCCCATTCACACATTTTGGGATTCTAAAGAAAAAGAAATGTGCACTTGGTAAAAAATATTCCCATGAATCACCATCAGAGGTATGATTTAAGCATTTACTGGTTGAAATGTTGGTTATGTTCCATGGCATCAATGATTTTTTGTTTTGAGACATAAATAAACACTGTAATATTGGTGTGAGTAAGAAATATCTCAATTTTTTTCCAGAAAAAATCCAAACATCCCTGGTAGAGCGTCTTTAAACCTTGATTTTACACATGTAGGAAAACTATCTAATGACTCATTTTCACCATAATATTAGATGCAGTCAATTAAAAATGCATGAATTTTCTAAAAACCAAGACCCAAATAACGAACCATCCTCTTTCTCTCATAAAAATTTGCAGGCAACACATTTTATTCGGGTAGTAGTGTTTTTAATAAATAGAATATCTGATTAAAATAACTATTTGATATTCCACTATCTAATTTAATAGCCATAAATTTAGAAACTGCTTCAAAAAATCTCATCTTGAAACTAGGATATAAGGAATCCTAAGCGGACCTCAATAAATCATAAAAATGAGATGGTTCCAACTCAGGAGTTAAATCAATATCATCCTGAGTTTCAGTTTTTTGAAAAGATGGACCTACAACATCATGTACTACATTTTGAAAAGATGTTGGATCCAGAACCAAATTATTAGTATCTTATCTGGAATTGAGTTCACCATGTTGATACTAAAAAACATAATGTGGTTGAAAACCAAAATGCAATAAATGACTGCCAACATTTTCAAATGTGTCATAAATCCTCAGAGAACATTTTTTACAAGGAAACTTAATTGTACCTTCTGAAATAAATTTTTATTGTAATGATGAAAATGATAAGAAATCTTGAACACCTCAATATATAGAGGAATTAAACCATAAGTGTTTGGATTCCTGTGCTGATTTATCCATGCACGATCATCTAATAATGATTATTGTCGACTTCCTTGTTCCATATTTTTCTAAAAAATATAAAATAATTAGTTATTTTTCATAATTACATATAAAATAAACACTATCCAAAAAGGATAAGACAATTAAATTATCTATTATAGAAATTTAAAATAATTTATATTATTTTATAGTTATTTATACTATTTTTATACTTTTATACTAATCTAAACACATTTATAAAAATTTATACTAATTAACAGTACTTATTATTAATTAAATGTATTTTGTACTAATTATTGTTAATTACTGGTGGTAAAATTTTCAACTGATTGGCGGTCGCTCTTTTGCTTGATGACTCATCCCCTTGCAACTTTTTGCGACTAAAATCACTATGAAAAGTCTACTCTGACGTATGAATATCCATTTCTGTATGCACGAGGATGGAGAGAAGGGAGGCCTCGCCACACTTCTCTCCAAGCTCATGCATACGAAAATTAATATTCATACGTTGAAACAAAATATTCATAGTGATATCAGTCAGAGAAGTTCCAAGGAGACGAGTCATCTTGAAAAAGATCCTCTTTTGTCTGATGGATGACCTCCTTGAAACTTTCTTTGTCTTAAATCGCTATGAAAAATCTGCTCCGACGTACGTCCAAGAAGATTTTTCATACTGATTTCAGTGGGAGAAATTTGCAACAATTTGAGGCATTATTCATAATAAATGTTTCCAATCCACTGGAAATTGTGCCAGTTTATCAATGTACTCGAATTTATTTTAATTTATTACTAATTAATCCTAATTATTACTAATTAATCCTAATTGTTACTAATTGTTACTAATTCTTACAAATTGTTACTAATTTATCCTAATTATTACTAATTGTTACTAATTGTTACTAATTATTAATAATTGTTACTAATTAATCCTAATTAATCCTAATTATTACTAATTATTACTAATTATTACTAATTTTTACAAATTATAAAAAATTATTTCTAATTATCGCAAATTATTACAAATTATTATTAATTAATCCTAATTATTACTAATTATTCCTAATTATGACTAATTATTACAAATTAATCATAATTATTTCTCATTATTACTAATTATTACTAATTATTAATAATTATAAAAAATTATTTCAAATTATTACAAATTATTACAAATTATTACAAATTAGTACAAATTATTACAAATTATTTCCAATTATTACTAATTAATCCTAATTATTATAAATGAAACCTAATTATTGTAGGATCGAAATAGTGATGTAGATGCTCAATTTACCAGAGGGGGGGGGGTGAATTGTACACTTTAAAAATTCCTTTGGAACTTTTAAAGTTAGTTATGAATAACTATGTTTTCCTTAAGCAAAGGAAAGTGCTAAGTTTAACAAAGTTAAACTAAGAAAATTCACAATATCTCTAACACCAAATGCAAACTTGGAAAGAGATTCCGAAAGTAGGTTCCGGAGAAATGGTTCCGGAATTTGAAACTTAACAAAAGATAACAATATGAGATTCTACCTTAAAGCGTATAGAATCTAAATGAAACAGAGTACAAGTAAGGAAGTATAAGAAAGTTATATTTTCCTTATAATACAAAATGTAGCGGAATATAAACAAGTAGTAGAACTACTAGTAACAAGATATAAGTCTTTTAACCCAAAGAGAAGGGTATCCAACAACCTTGGATAAATGTCCATTGATTTATACTTTCAAGCAAGTCTGTCTTACCCACACCAGGTTAAGCCCTCAATACGAAGATCGAAGTCTCTATCTTGCTATCCCCGCAAGCCCTCAACTTCAAGGTAGTTGGCAACCTCTATCTTCCTCAGCAAGGAAGCCCTCAAAATTCAAGGTAGTCAGCACCTCTATCTTCCTATCCCCGGAAGTCCTCGAATGTAATCACCAACATTCGGAGTCGCACGAAGCTTTGAGAGTTAATAAGAGCCTCTCTCTCTAGAAATCACTTCAAGTATGTAATCACATGAGTCGAAGATCAGTCATCCTTTTGCACTAAGCTCTTTCAAATGAGCTCCTATTTATAGGCAAATTTCTAACGGTCGGCTCCTTCTTTCAACGGTCATATTTACCATGAAATTCGGAAGGACCTGTACACGTGTAACTCAACCAATGGTTAATAAGAAACCGAATAGACGACATCGTTTTATAACAAACTTTGTATAACTGAATGTACGACATCGTTTTGTAATGAAGCAAACGTAAGTAAAGGCTAATTAATAGTTCGGAGTGTTAAGCAAGTCAAAGGTTTGGAGTCTAACCAAAATGAAGTTTGGAGTCTATGTTAAGAAATGTTCGGATTCTATTTTATAGGAAATCAGAGTCTGGTTTCATTAGAAATCAGATTCTAAATCTGTAGAGTTCGGAGTCGAACTGCTTAAAAGTTCGGAGTCGAACTTCTAAAGAGTTCGGAGTCGAACTTCTTAAGAGTTTGGAGTAGAACTTCTAAAGAGTTCGGAGTCGAACTTCTAAAGAGTTCGGAGTCGAACTTCTAAAGAGTTCGGAGTCGAACTTCTTAAGAGTTCGGAGTCAAACTTCTAAAGAGTTTGGAGTCGAACTTCTAAAGAGTTCGGAGTTGAACTTCTAAAGAGTTCGGAGTCGAACTTCTAAAGAGTTCGGAGACGAACTTCTTAAGAGTTCTAATTCGAACTTCTTAAGAGTTAGGAGTCGAATCTCTTAAGAGTTCGAATTAGAACTGCTTCAGAGTTTGGAGTCCAGAATTCGGATTAAAACTATATTACAGATCACATCCAAGATTCAGATCCTAAAAACAGAATACTCCAACTTTTCATTATAAGGCTCCGACAATTTGTTTGTGATTCCGGTTTTTGATTTTAAGGGAAAAAATTGCTAAGTATAAGAAAATATAGGTTAAGGTAAATTTCCTTAAGGAAGTAAATTTTCCTTATTTGAGTAATAATAATATTTACTTAAGTATAAGGTGTTTGTGATTTTCAAAACAAGAAGGAATGGAAAAGTCATAAGGAAAACCTTATTGACTCAATAATCTCCCCCTTTTGGAAAGCACAAACATCCTTTTGAAAATGTATATAAGAATTTTGAAAAATTTCATTATACTATTTAAAACTTATCTCCCTTCGTTCATGGATAGAAGTGAATAAAAATAACCCCCCCTTAGGCATTGAAACTCTAAGGATTGTATTTTGGGTTTCCGGAGTAGAGTTTTCATTATTGTAAGAATGAAAAAAACATAGTGGGAAACTCCCCCTTTCCTTAAGGATATTTCTCTCAGAAATTTTTCTTTTCTCCTCCTCAGGAATAGTTCTTTTTTCCTTCTCCCCCTTTGTGATTTTCAAAAAGAATTGAAGGGAATGGAAAACAAATTATGCTACCTGAAACATTAGTATACAACAAGATACAAACCGAACAGATAATCATTTCATTAGAGTTGGGGGAAAAAAATACAAGTAAAGACAACTACAAAAAAGCTCGGAGTGGGTTCATTTGTCTTCCTTTTCCTTTGGAATAAGCTGCTTCAACAAGGCTTTGAGTTTCTTCAGGTCTCTTTGGTCTTCCTCTTGTTGCCTCTCCAAGGCTTTTACCTTTTCTTCTTGGGATTTTAATAGCTGTGCTTGAGCCTCCAAGGATTCTTTTGGAAAATTCAACAACTCATCCTGCTTCTCCATCTTCTTCTAAAACTCAATCCGGAAATATCTTTCAAATTTCCAATTCTGAGATACTGAGTTAATCTTTCCATTCAGATCCCTGACCTGTTGATTCCGGACATTTTGTCCCTGGGTCAACTTCTCAGAAATTTCAGTAACCTTTTTCTCCTCCATTCCAAAAGCACTTTGAACACCAGCCTGAAAATTTTCAAAGTGTACTAAATCTTCGTCCACTCTCTTAGACCACTTGGTTACTTTACTACAAGATTTATTATGCACATCATAATCGATCAGAAAACTTTTTTTTTTCAGATTCAAACTTCACAAACTTATCCATTACCATGGATAAGGAATCCGATTTTTGATTCATAGATTGTTGTAGAAACTGGCATCTAGAATCTATAGTTGGAAGAATTGGTATTGTGTCCACCAGCTTTCTCAGAGATTGAACAAAAAAATCATGCCCGTGGGATGATGATTCCGAATCCAAGATTTCTTTTTGAGATTCCTCTTCTTCAACTGGAATCAGTTTCCTTCTAGAGGTACCACCAACCTCTTTCTTTCTAATAATATCCTTAATAAGTGTCTCTATTAAAGTTTGCTTGCCTTTATTGGATTTCGGAATGGATTGCACATTTGGAGAAACTACCTCAGATTTAGAAACTTGGACAATCTGATCTTCATCTGGTTGCTGTCTTTCTTGTCCTTCTTCAAGATAGTTCCTTTGATAGGATTATTCTTCATCAAACAGCTCATTCTCTTCTTCTTCCTCTTGGAGTTTCTTGCCAACTTCCTCATCTCCCTTCCCTGGAGATACTCTTTTTCCAGATTCGGCCTTATAACCCTGAAATTGTTTGATCAAGGTATCTAGATCTTCACTCTCCTCTTCTTCTTCTTCTTCTTCCTCTACTAGTTCTACTTCTTCCTCAACTGCTTCAGCAACCTCTTTCTCAGCTTCTACTGCAGGTTCTTTACCCTTTTTCTTTTCCGGAGTGACAAAATGTTTCTCTGGTGTTTCTGGTAGAGAAGGTTCAACTCCGAAAGTTTCCGGAACTGGAAGCCTTTCAGAAGCCAACTCTGTACCTTTTAGCAACGATTGTACTAGTTCAGCTTTAGTCATCTTCATCCTCAACTTCTTTTCCTTCATTTGTCTTTCCAGCTCTTCAGCAGCCTTTTCTTTTAAAGCCTTAGCCTTAGTAGGGTCGAGTCCGAATTGAGGATCCCCTTCCTTCCTCATTTCCTTATCTTTCCTCCATTTTGCTGCTACTTCATCTGTATAGATTTTCTGCTTTTTCGGTTTGGGTGGTGCAGATTCAGTTTCCTTCGGCTGAGGGAATTCTTCATCAGTAACTACTTCCTTAGACTTTGTCTTGTTCCTTTGCTTTTTTAAAGGTTCCAGAGATTGTGTTTCTTTTTCAGCTGCTTCAAATTCTTCCACAGACAGGGGGTAAAATTCTCCAGATTCACTGGAAAATCCCATCTTCATTCTCTTAAGTGTATCATCACTGACAAGCATGAGCTTGCATTTCTGGATCTTTGATATGCAGGCAACTTTTAAAGATTCTAAGCATCTTACAATCAACTTTGATAATAAGGCTGGATACATTATAATCTGAGCTCTCAGATTTCCTTCTTTGATATTCTTGATCGTAACCAAGACATGCCTTATCAGATTTATCTTTCTTAGATTTACCAAAAAATCTAAGACATAGGTATCACTCTTCTTCAGATTGTCTTTATCTCCTCTTCTCGAAACCAGAAAAACTTGCACCCAAAGTTTCAGTATTCTATTATTCGGAGCGAGCCGAGAAATCTTAGTAGTTGAATCATCCTTAAACCCAAGACACTGCAGATCTTTTTCCTTAATGAAACTTCCTTGCACATCCGGAAGTTTGTGAGAGAAAAATTCAGCTTCCCCCTCATATGGTATACCAACTAGGCTTGCTGCCTTTGTGTAAGAAATTTTATAAGTCTTCCCATAAGACTTAAAAGAAAATTTTTCTCTGCCATCTTCCACTAGGAAGGAAACAGACTCATAAAATTCTATCAAAAAATCAGTGTAAACCGGATCCTGTTTATCTGACTTGGCTATGCAGACGTCTTCCCATCCATTTAGTCTAATATTTTTCGAAATAATAGAATCAAGCTTATAAAAATCCAGATGAACTAACCTTTCTCTGTAAACTAACCACTTTGAAATTGGTTTCATAGTTGACATATCTTGTGAAGTTGCTTCAATAGACATTCGGAGTGAAGTAAACTGTAGGATTCAGATCACTTTCACAATGTTCGGAACCGGCCTTAAGAGGAGCAGCAAGGCTTAGAGATGAAAAATCTTGAAAACCGATGTGGGACGAGTCTCGGGACCCCCTTTTTATAGGCAAACAGAATGACCGTTGGTCTTCCAATGATCATCCCATGGTTGAAAAAACTTTGATCTGATCTGACGGTTGAGAATAACCCCACAAAAAAATGACTCCGATCTTTTGAGGTTTTTAAAAAAAATATTCAGAATTGAGGCAAAACTAGAATCCGAACTAAACAATGAAGATACCAGTAAGAAAAATTTGATTATAAAACTATAGATATGGAAATCATAACTTATGGATTGATAAGAAATATTATTTGAAATTGGTAATATTCTTCCAAAAAAAAAACGTTATGAAAAGCCCAGTCCAAAAATCTTCGTTCTGAAAATTGTCAGTACGAGAATTCCATTCCCGAAGTTTTTAAAATAAAAAATAATTCCAATAAAGAAAATTTCAATTCCAGAAATTTCCATTCCGGAAATCGTAGTTCCGAAAAGATTGAAAACAATCTTTGAAAAAAAATTGTTATTCTAACAAACAAATGTACTCCCCTGTGAAAAATAGTTTATTACTGTAAGGAGACTTTTTCAACAGAAGGTTAATTAAGAAGGATTACCTTACGGTTATCATCCCTAACTTCTGTTTAATGTATTCAAATCTATCAGAATGCAAAGATTTTGTGAAAATATCAGCAAGTTGATCTTGTGTTCTGATAAATTGAAGAATGATATCTCCTTTGAGTGTGTGATCTCTATGAATGTGATGCCTAATATCTATTTGTTTTTCATGGGAGTGATGTGCAGGGTTCTTACTTAGGGCAATGGAACTTGTGTTATCACACAAAATTGAGTTTTGGTAAAACTCAAGCCATAGTCTGTGAGTGTGTGTTGCATCCACAACACTTGAGCACAACAACTTCCAGCTGCTACATATTCAGCTTCGGCAGTGGAGAGTGCTACAGAATGTTGCTTCTTGCAGGACCATGAAACTAGTGAATCTCCTAAGAAATGACAAGTTCCGGATGTACTTTTTCTATCCATTCTACATCCACCAAAGTCAGCATCAGAAAATATTTTTAGAACAAAATCATTTCCAGAAGTATAAAATAATCTTAGATCCATGGTTCTCTTAAGGTAGCGAAAAATTCTTTTTAATGCCTTTAAGTGAGATTCCATAGGATTGGATTGATATCTTGCACATAAGCATACTGAAAACATTAAGTCTGGTCGACTAGCTGTTAAGTAAAGTAAACTTCCTATCATACCTCTAAAAGATGTTTGATCTACTGGTTTCCCAGCTTCATCAAGATCTAAAGAATTTGAGGTACCAATGGGAGTACTTATACTCTTAGTATTGTCATAACCATACTTTTTAAGAAGATCTTTAATATAGATATGTTGAGATATATAGGTTCCTTCTGGTTTTCAGAAATTTGAAAACCAAGGAAAAAAGTTAACTCACCCATCATACTCATTTCAAACTCAGATTTCATTAGACTTGCGAAAGAGTCGGTCAAAGATTGCTGAGTTGAGCCGAATATGATGTCATCAACATAAATTTGAACAATCAAAACATTTTTATTATCTTTATTTATAAAAAGAGTTGGATCTTCATTTCCATTAACATAGTTATTTTGAAACAAAAATCCAGTGAGTCTATCATACCATGCTCGTGGGGCTTGTTTAAGGCCATACAAAGCATTGGTAAGTCTAAAAACATGATGAGGATGTTTTTTATCTTCAAAACTAGGAGGTTGTTCAACAAAAACTTCCTCTTGAACATAACCGTTAAGAAAATCACATTTCACATCCATTTGGAAAAGTTTGAAATTAAAGAATGCTGCAAAGGCAAGTAGAATACGGATAGATTCAATTCTAGATACTGGAGCATAGGTTTCTTCATAGTCTATTCCTTCTTGCTGATTATATCCTTTAGAAACAAGTCCAGCTTTATTTATTACTATGACTCCATTTTCATCACATTTATTTCTAAAGACCCATTTTACACCAATAACAGAAGTTTCCTTAGGTCTTTCAACCAAGGTCCAGACTTTATTCCTTTCGAATTCATTTAGTTCATCTTGCATGTCTTTGATCCAATCATCATCACCTAAAGCTTCATCAGTGCTTTTTGGTTCTAATTGGGAAAGAAATGCTAGATGTTCTACTTCATTTCTTAAGGAACTTCTAGTCCTTACAGGTTGATTTACATCACCAATGATACTATCACTGGGATGATTCTTAACAAACACCTGATTTGGGTTTTGTAAAACCTGTTCATCAACATAGGGTAGAAAGTCTTCTGGAGTAAATGTTTCAAAACCATCTTCTAGAACATTATCCTTATCAGAAGTTCTTCTATCAAAGGTTGATAATCAGTTTTTGAAAACACATCCGAAGATGTATGTTTAGGAGGTTTAAAAACAAAAGGATCTGACTCATCAAATATTACATGTACTGTTTCTTCAACAGTACAAGTATTTTTATTAAAAACTCTATAAGCCTTAGAGGTTATGGAATATCCTAAGAAAATTCCTTCATCAGATTTTGGTGCGAATTTATGTAGGTTATCTTTAGTATTCAAAATAAATACCTTGCAACCAAAAACTTTGAAGTAGGAAAGTCTTGGTTTTCTACCATTCCACAACTCATAAGGAGTTTTATTAAGAAAAGGTCTAATCAAAACTTGATTTATAGTATAAAAATCATTACTTATAGCTTCATCCCAGAAATGTCTATCAATAGAATATTCACTCAACATGGTTCTAGTTATCTCTTGAAGAATTCTATTTCTTCTTTCAACTACACCATTCTGTTGAGGAGTTCTAGGTGCTGAAAAATTGTGAGTAATACCTTTTTTACTACAAAAAGTTTCAAAATCAGAATATTGAAATTCTCCTCCACGATCACTATGAATAGTTTTCAATGGAAGGTTTTTCTCATTTTTAACTTGAGATCTAAAACTTTTGAAATAGGAAAAAGCATCAGAATTCTTTGCTAGAAAATAGACCCAAGTAAATCTAGTGTAATCATCAACTAGAACAATCACATAGTATTTTCCTCCAATACTTCCAGTTTGTGTTGGACCAAAAAGATCCATGTGTACTAACTATAATGCATTGGTTGTTGAGACTTCACCAATTGATTTAAAACTGGATTTATGTTTCTTGCCATATTGACAAGGATCACAAACTTTGGAAGAATCAAATCTAAGCTCCGGTAGATCCTTAACTAGTTTCTTCTTATAGAGTTTACATAGGTTCCTAAGGTTACAGTGACCTAGTCTTCTATGCCATAACTAGGAGTGATCTTCCATTGCACTTAGGCAAGGTAAATCTTGGCATCTAAGGTCTTCTAAGTTCAGAGTGTAAACATTATCTTGCCTATTGGCTGAGAGAATAAATTCTTCCTTGGAATTGTGAACTAAGCACTTATCATTCCTAAAATTCACAAGGTAACCTTCATCACATAACTGACTTATGCTAATGAGGTTGTGCTTAAGAACTTTAACAAAAAGAACATTTGAAATCAAGGTTTTACCAAGAAGAACAATATTACCAATACCAAAAATCTCTCCCTTAGCATTATCTCCGAAAGTTACCTTTCCTCCTTTCGTTTTGATAATATTTTAAAAAAGGATTTTCTTACTAGTCATATACCGGGAACATCCACTATCCATGTACTATTTATTGTTGCTGGTACTCTCTTTATTTTCCTGAAATCAAGAAGAAAATTAGACTTTCGGAATCCAAACTTGTTTGGATCTGAGATTTCCAGACAATAAAATTTTAGGAACCCACATCTTCTTAGAGAAGTAAGCTTTGTGAAATCCTAAATATTGGGTTTTGTTTAAGGAACAATTGTTTGCCCAGTGACCACCACATTGACACTTGGTACAAAATGGGGCACTTTGAGGAACAAAATAATTGTTACTGAAAATTGGTTTTGCATGGGTATAACCAAATCCAGATTTATTTCTTAAAGGTCGTATTTGAGAATACATTTTATCAAAATTTTCCTTACCATGGGTAATGTTTGATAAACACTTCTTTAAGGAAAAAATTTTGGACTTGAGTTTTACAACCAAGTTTTTATCCTCAAAATCATTAGTTTTAGAACTAGAGCTGGGCTCAAAAACATTTTTATTAGAAATTACTTTTTCTAATTCTTTAGAAAGTTTGTTCTTCTCAGAACTTACTTCCTCAAGATTCTTTGAAATACTTTCAAAATCAGTATTTTTCTTATCAAGATCTATAGAAAGATCTGATATCTCTTTTGTAAGAATAGAATTCCTAGAGTTTTCCTTATCAAGTTTCTTATTGAGTTTGGAATTCTCAATTTCAAGAAGTTCAGCAAACCTAGAGAATTATTCATAAGTAGGTAAAGTATTTTCCTCATCAGAAGATGATTCTTCATTAGAAGAGTTATAATACTTACTATAATTGGAATTTAAAGAAACATTGGTCAATGATTTGCATTTCATACCTTAGCCATAAAACAATGATTATCAATAGGTAATCTGGCTATAAGACCAAGATTCTTCTATCCTGAAGATTTATAATCAGAAGATTCATCTGATGAGTCACCACCACTTGCACTCCAGGTGTCATTGGCTTTCAAAACCTTCTTAGCTTTAGCTTTATAATATTTCTTTCTGTTCCTGTCTGAATGCCTTTCTTTCCTTTCTTTCTTTTTGAGCATAGGGAAATCTGGTCTAATATGTCCAGCTCTTTTGCATTCATAACAAGTAACTTCTCCATCTTTCTTATCTTTTCTTTCCTTTTTCTTATACTTTGATTGGAAATTTTTCTGGACAGCTATCTTGTTCATTCTTCGAGCAAGATTTGCTAGTTCATTTTCTGAGTCTTCACTCTCACTAGATTCTGATTGGAAAATAACTTTCTTAGACTTGGATCTGGTTACTCTCTCAGGAGTCTTAGCTTTCATCTGATTTGAAGTTGTAGTAAAAGAAACAGTACCATTTCCATTCTTCTTCTTGATGTTGTCTGCATCTCTCTTCATTCTGGTTTCATGTTGTATAAGAGTTCCAAAAAGCTCATCAAGAGTAATTTGAGTGACCTTCCTGTTCTCATCTATAGCTGTTCTTTTGGATTCCCACTCGTTGGGCATGATATCAATTATTTTATCCACAAGAGCTTCATTATCTAAACCTTTCTCTCCCATAGATTGTAGGCTGTTGACTATAGTCATGAATCTCTATTGAACATTACAGATTGGTTCTCCATAAGGAAAGTTGAAGCCATGATATTCAGCTCTAAGCATAGCTCTTATAGTCTCAATCACTTTAGAAGTTCCAAAGTGTGTAACTTCTAACTTCTTCCAGATACAGTTAGCTGCTTCACAAGAAGAAATTTGGCTATATATATTTCTAGTCATTGAACATAGTAGAGTATTACGTACCTTATAATTAAGTTGATATTCTTGCTTTTCCTGGTTAGTGAAAGTTCTAACTTCCTTGTGAGGAATTTTATAATCACCAGTAAGCATAACAAAATTATCCACTCCAGTGTTGATAACAAAAGTCTTCATGCGATCTCTCCAGTACTCATAGTCATTACCATCAAATATAGGTGGTCTTTTAGGATTTAGATTATCAATTGAACCAACATTAATTCCTGCCATACTAGAACAACCTTCGGCACACAAACTTGTTAGTAGCAAAAGTTTTGTAATAACAAAGTTTGGAATGAGAAAATTCGGAATGGAAATGTTTGGAATGACAAAGTTCGGAATGAAAAAGTTCGGAATGAAAAAGTGAGCAAGAAAAACTTATATGTAAGTACAAGTATTTCAGAGACCTCCTCTGATACCAATTGTAGGATCAAAATAGTGATGTAGATGCTCAATTTACAAGAGGGGGGGGGGGTGAATTGTACACTTTAAAAATTCCTTTGTAACATTTAAAGTTAGTTATGAATAACAATGTTTTCCTTAAGAAAAGGAAAGGGCTAAGTTTAACAAAGTTAAACTAAACAAATTCACAATACCTCTAACACCGAATGCAAACTTGGAAAGAGATTCCGAAAGTAGGTTCCGGAAATATGGTTACGGAATTTGAAACATAACAAAATATTACAATATGAGATTCTACCTTAAAGCGTATAGAATCTAAATGAAATAGAGTACAAGTAAGGAAGTATAATAAAGTTATACTTTCCATATAATACAAAATGCAGTGGAATATAAACAAGTAGTAAAACTACTAGTAACAAGATATAAGTCTTTTAACCCAAAGAGAAGGGTATCCAACAACCTTGGATAAAGGTACCTTGATTTATACTTTCAAGCAAGTCTGTCTTACCCACACCAGGTTAAGCCCTCGATACGAAGATCAGAGTCTCTGTCTTGTTATCCCCACAAGTCCTCAACTTCAAGGTAGTTGGCAACCTCTGTCTTCCTTAGCAAGGAAGCCCTCAAACTTCAAGGTAGTCGGCACCTCTGTCTTCCTATCCCCAGAATTCCTCGAATGTAATCACCAACATTCGGAGTCGCATGAAGCTTTGAGAGTTAATAAGAACCTCTCTCTCTAGAAATCACTTCAAGTATGTAATCACATGAGTCGAAGATCAGTCAGCCTTTTTGAACTAAACTCTTTCAAATGAGCTCCTATTTATAGGCAAATTTCTAACAGTCGGCTCCTTCTTCCAATGGTCATATTTACCATGAAATTCGGAAGGACCTGTACACGTGTAACTCAACCAATGATTAATAAGAAACAGAATAGACGACATCATTTTATAACAAACTTTGTATAACTGAATGTACGACATCGTTTTGTAATGAAGAAAATATAAGTAAAGGCTAATTAATAGTTCTGAGTGTTAAGCAAGTCAAATGTTCTGAGTCTAAAGAAAATGATGTTCAGAGTCTATGTTAAGAAATGTCCGGATTCTATTTTATAGGAAATCAGAGTCTGGTTTCATCAGAAATCAGATTCTAAATCTGTAGAGTTCGGAGTCGAACTGCTTAAAATTTCGGAGTCGAACTTCTAAAGAGTTCGGAGTCGAACTTCTTAAGTGTTCGGAGTCAAACTTCTAAAGAGTTCGGAGTCGAACTTCTAAAGAGTTCGGAGTCGAACTTCTAAAGAGTTCGGAGTCGAACTTCTTAAGAGTTCGGAGTCCGACTTTTAAAGAGTTCGGAGTCGAACTTCTAAAGAGTTCGGAGTCGAACTTCTAAAGAGTTCGGAGTCGAACTTCTTAAGAGTTCGGAGTCAAACATCTAAAGAGTTCGGAGTTGAACTTCTTAAGAGTTCGGATTCGAACTTCTTAAGAGTTCGGAGTCGAATCTCTTAAGAGTTCGAATGAGAACTGCTTCAGAGTTTGGAGTCCAGAATTCGGATTAAAACTATATTACAGATCACATCCAAGATTCGGATCCTAAAGATAAAATACTCCAACTTTTCATTATAAGGCTCCGACAATTTGGTTGTGATTCCGGTTTTTGATTTAAAGGGAAAAAATGGCTAAGTATAAGAAAATCTAGGTTAAGGTAAATTTATTTAAGGAAGTAAATTTTCCTTATTTGAGTAATAATAATATTTACTTAAGTATAATGTGTTTGTGATTTTCAAAACAATAAGGAATGGAAAAGTCATAAGGAAAACCTTATTGACTCAACAATTATTACTAATTAATTATAATTATTAAAATTATTACTAATTATTACAATTTATTACTAATTATTACATTTTATAACTAAAAATTACATTTTATTACTAATTATTGCAATTTAGTACTAATTATTACAATTTATTATAATTTATTACTAATTATTTCTAATTATTACTAATTATTACAATTTACTTCTAATTATTACTAATTAATACAAATCATTTCTAATTATTATTAATTATTACAATTTATTTCTAATTATTTCTATTTATTACTAATTATTTCAAAGTATTTCAAATTATTTCTAATTATTACTAATTATTTCTAATTATTACTAATTATTTCTAATTATTACTAATTATTTCTAATTATTAAAAATTATTACAAATTATTACAAATTATTACAAATTATTAAAAATTATTTCAAATTAATAAAAATTATTAAAAATTATTAAAAATTATTAAAAATTATTACAAATTATTACAAATTATTAAAAATTATTACAAAATATTAATAATTACTACAAATTATTACAAATTATTACAAATTATTACAAATTATTACAAATTATTGCAATTTATTAGAAATTATTTTAATTTATTACTAATTATTACAATGTATTACAATTTATTACAATTTATTACAAATTATTACAAATTATTACTAATTATTTCAATTTATTACTAATTATTACTAATTATTAATAATTATTACAAATTATTACAAATTATTACAAATTATTACTAATTATTACAAATTATTATTAATTATTTCATTTTATTACTAATTATTACAATTTATTACTAATTATTACACTTTAATACTAATTATTTCAAATTATTAATAATTTATTTCAATTTATTATTAATTATTTCAATTTATTACAAATTATTACTAATTTTTACAAATTATTACTAATTTTTACAAATTATTACTAATTATTACAATAAATTACTATTTATTACAATTTATTATTAATTATTTATAGTTAACACTTTGACATAATTATTCATAAATATAAATACTGAAAAAAATCAAATATCTAATTGTAATTTAATTTAATTTCATCTAACTGAAAAAAATTATAAATAATTTAAAATAAAATAAATTAAATAAACAATAAAAAAATAAATCAATACCTTGAAACTGAGATTTTTGGAGTATAAAACTCGCAGATTATACTCTGATTTAAAAGTGTAAACTATGAAATATTTTTGAGGAAAATTTTTCAGAAGTGACAGAGAGGGATGTTGAGAAAGAAGTAAAATGAGAGGAAAAACAGATGAGGGTGTATATATGTTAGATTATTTGCGACGTTAAGCCCATCACAAATAGTGGCATTTGCGATGGGTCCTCTTGCAAATGCCCACTTCCCACATTAATTAAATTCAATCGAAAAAAATTTATCGTGATGAGTCCCGTTACAAATGGGTACTTGCCGACATAGTATTTGCGACGAGACAAGAATCCCGTCTCCAATATTAAAAACTACCACCGGGCATTTGCGACGGGAAAATGGTCCTGTCGCAAGTGACAAATTTTCTCGTAGTGCAAGAGAGCTCCATGTTAGAGAAAGAGAGGTACAGAGAGGGAGTTTTAGTAAATCTTTTTCATGTTGAAATAAAGACTAGTTTCTCCCTCCATTCTTCTCTATTTGTGGTCAGCGAACCACAATAGAAATTATATTTAGAGACATGGCTTCCAAGATTTTTTTTTTCTGAAATGAAACTGGAATTTTAGAAATCATTGTTTGAGAAATCCATAATTTGACGGTTCAAATAAGAAGACATGAATACCAGGTTTTTTCATGGATGCATTAATGAAAGAAGAAAGATTGTGAAGCCGAATATTTTCCTTGATGACAGTTATTTCACCAATGATCGTGATGCGGTGAGGAATATGGTAGAGATATATATGAAAACTCTTCTTGTGGAACTAAACCCCTAAATGGAAGGTATATATCATGGGGGGAGGTGATATCCTTGATGACATTCCCTATATGGTCTCTACTCATGACAATGCTTTGCTTGAATCATTCCCAGATGTGAAGGTTATCTCAGAAGTAGTGCATGCTCTCAACCTGAATACCTCATCAAGACCAGATGGGTTCCCTGGTTCTTTATATGTTTCCTCTTGGGATCTAGTCAAGAGTGATGTTGTCCTAGTTGTGCAAGATTACTTCTGAGGTAGATACCTTTCTCATGTGGCTAGTGCTACCAAACTTGTGTTAATCCCAAAAATCAAAGACCTTTCATAAATCCGGCACTATCGGCCTATCAACATGGTTAATTTTACATATAAGGTCTTATCTTGTATCATCAAAGGATGTAATATAGCATTTCATCCCGACTGGAATGCAACTGAACAACACAGGTTCATTAAGGGGAGGTCGATTTAGGGAGTTATTGGTCCGGAACAAGAGAAGGAGAGGGACATCAACCTTAAATTCATAGGCTTAGATGTTTTCATTAATTTGGAGTTAGAAAAATACTACAATAGGATTGAGTTAAATTTTATCTCAAGGAACCTATCTTGAATGGGGTTGTATGATTGTTTCTCAATTATGCTGTACAAGTGTTTTTATCTCTTCTTGACTAGATTTTCAATCCATGGGGAAAATATATAGTTTCTTCATGCCAGTGCGCAGTCATCAATAAGAACATCCTATATCTCATAATGTATTTATCCTCATGAAAATGAACTTTTCCAGTACATAATCAAAATCGTCGCATACAGTTTAGTTCTCCCATTCAGGTGTAGACAACATTAAGATATTGTCTCTGACCTTATGTAATCAGACGACATCATAATTTTCGTAAATAGTAGTATAAGATAGATTCAAGACATCCTCAATCTAATGGAAGTATACTGTAAGAGTAGTGGGAAAGTTGTTAACTAGGAAAAGTGTAGCTTTTTCATCTCCTCTCAGTGTTAGGAGAGACAAGGAAGCAACATGAAATGAAGTCTAGGAATTTTATTAGGCATCAATTCCTGATTAAATACCTTGGGGATCCAATATATGATGGTAGAATTCGAATCATCACTTCAACTGGGTGATCGAAAATATCAAGGATCACATCAATAACAGGAAAACCTAGTTTTTTATCCTTTAGTGGTCGCTTCGCTCTGGTGAACAACATCTTGACTTCCATTCCCATGAATATTCTCCCCGCAATCAAGGTTCTGAATACTATCATCACGAGAATTAGAAACACCCCAGATAACTTTAGTTGGGACTCCCACATGGAAGGTAAATGACATTGGGTGTCATGGTATAGGATGGAAAGGGTGCCCAGTTAGGGATGTATCAATTTCCGGAGTGTTTTTGGGGAGATACCTTGGCTGCATGCTAAGACAACATGGGAGACGATAGAGGGACTTAATCTATGTGGGTTCCTTACGGAGAAAATATATGGAGACAAATTGAATAATGTGTCTAAAACCCCTCTTCATTATGGAATGTTGTGCACCCTCATATCCAGCACATTCAACATCATTATCACTAGATAGTTGGTAGGGGAGATTTCAATTTCTAGCATCATAACTGGTCAAGCACCATTCGGGGCCTCCCAAGCTTCCTTACTTCAGACATGTCATTCAAGGAAGAAGACAATCATCCAAGCCTCATCCAAGATGGGCTGAATGAGGATCAGTGCACCCTCTTCAAACCCATCTATTTATCCCATGAACCAAATGGATGTGTTTTTATAGGGGTGCAAATGGTGTTTTTTCATGCATAGAGTACTATAAAATCCAATCTCCTCCTATGGTGTGAGATTACTAGGGAGAATCTATCTGGTGCAAAGAAATACCAGCAAACCTAATCTTCATGGTTTGGATAATCTGTAACAGCGCATTACTAACTAATGACCAAGTGAAATGCATTACCATACATCTTTCTTCTAGGTTTTCATTCCCTCACAGTACTTGGGAAGAGGCTCTAAGGTACTTGTTTTCTGAGAGCGACTTGGATCAAGAGGTGTATAAGATGTTCAAAGAGTTCACGGGGCTCAACTCGAAGGCCTATTTTGATGAATCTTTTTATACAAGATAGTTCCAAGGTACTAAGAATATCAAGCTGGAGCGGAAGGTTAGAGCATGTGTCCTCGTGGTAGGTTGCTAGAGTATATGGGAGACTAGAAAAAAAGATCGATATGAGGGTATGAATCATTCCAAACTGGCTTCTTTTTTTGAGAGTGGTGCCTATTACTAGACATGATTCATGTCATTACCAACTGGATAGAGGCCCCCTCACTTAGGCTCTACCTAATATTAGGTCCTCTCACAATGATACTAATAGTCCCTAGGGTCTGTTGATCTGCTTCACCCCCACATATTTAGTCTAAAACTCAATACGTATGGTTCTTGCAGTATGGGAATGACGTAGGGAGGCAGGGTTGTTCGAGATGTCAAAGGATCCATTGTTATTGATTTTTATGAATCTTTTGGTTTTGGATATTCACTACAGGAGGAAGCAAGGGTGTTGACGATGGGTTTATAGTTATGCTTTAGAAAAAGCATTAATCTGGAAGCGGTGGAAACAAAATCTAAAATGCTTCAAAACACTTTTCTTGGGATAGGAAGCATCCCTAAATATATCACTTATCACATCGGCATATGTAAGATACTCATAAACAATGGCATGAAGATCCTACATGCATGGGGTGAGGGAAATAAAGATGCATATTCCCTAGCATCTAAGGCTTCCCTATATGTCACCTGATTCTCCATCTTAGGCTCCATTCCTTTTGAAGGAGTTGACTTAGTCCAAGGGGATGGCCTTAGTCTACACCATTTCAGACCCCCAAAGTGCCCCTATGCTCTTGTACTTGTACTTATATTTTTTACTTTGCCTTTACCTATCCTTCTTTTCCTTTAATAAAATAAATACGGATGGTTATATTTTTTATTTATAATTTTAAATGTATATATTTATAAATAGAGAAAAATGTACAATTATAAATATATTTGGAAATAAATATATTTTTAAATATAATTAGAAATTATTTTATTTTTAAATATATTTATAAATAAATTTATTTGTAAATATTTTAATAAATAAATATACTTTTAAATATATTTAGAATTATTTACTTATAAATATATATTTATATCATTATATAAATTTATATAATTATATATATATAATATAGATAGATAGTAAATATATTCTTCATTTAAATATATTTTTATAATTTTATAATTATGAATATATATATATAATTATATGTATATATATATATTTAATGAATATATATATTTAAAAGTAAATATATTCAGTGTGTAAATTTATTTATTATAATTCTATAATTATTTAAATATATAGTTATTTATTTATAAATGTATAATTACCCAAAAAAATAATACTAATATATAAATATGATTATATATATATATTTATTTAGTATTTATAAATTTAAAAAAAATAAAACTAAAAATAAAAATAAAAATATAATAAAAATATTCATTATTTTAATAAATTTATTATAATATTTAATTATTTAAAACTATATAATTATTTTTCTATAATTATATAAATATTTTTTTTGAAAAATATTTATTTAATTATAATTATAAATATATACATTTATAAATATAGTAAAAATAAATTTATCAATATATATATTTATAAATATTTATTTATGAATATATTGTTAACAATAATAATTAATATATAGTATTAAATACATGAATGTTAAAAAATGAGTGAAATTGAAAAATAAAAAATGAGTACATATTAAAAATATTGAAAAAAATGGATATGTTTTATTAGTTAAATATTAATTTTTAAATGAATATAGATATATATTGAAAAAATGTTGAATAAATATTGAAAATATTAAAAAATAGAATATATATATATACACTTGAAAATGAATAAATTCCAAAAAATAGA
This sequence comes from Viscum album, assembly GCA_963277665.1. Lineage (NCBI taxonomy): Eukaryota > Viridiplantae > Streptophyta > Magnoliopsida > Santalales > Viscaceae > Viscum > Viscum album. Next base: position 349,664,718 of record OY728141.1, read on the forward strand.
AAGTTAAAAAAAATATTAAAATTGAACAAATAATACCAAAATTTAATAATATTAAAAATAAAAATAATAAAATTGACTGATTAAAAATATATATTAAACGTATCATGTTATAATTAATTTATAAAATGAATACTAAAATATGAATAAATTACAAAAAATATGTATATGTATTTCTATATAAGATTTCATTAATTACATAAATATTAGTGTGTGTTCATTATATATAAAAATGCATTAATTGCACACATATATGTGTTAAATAAATGTAACAAAGGTTTTATATATGTTACATTGAAAAATCAAATGGAATTCAATGATGTCAATTACTTGGTGTGATTAATCACCATTTTTAATAAATATTAATCTTTATTTATAAACCATTATTCACTAAATATATGTCTCATTTAATGTAAGCATAAATATTTTGTATTATATAAATATAATTTCATGAAATATTATATACAATCATACATATACATGATTATATTTTTTCATTAAATGTATTAATGTATAATTATGTAGAAAAACCATTAAAAATTATTAAGACATTAATTTGATTTAAATTATTAAATATTAATCATTTTATTTATTTATATTTGTGATTTATTATTTATTAATATTTTAATTAATATATATGTAGAGACTTATTTTTATACTTTTAATACTTTAAGGTATTTATATATATATATTTTAAGTGCCAAGTGCTAAGATGGTGTGTGATTCATGGGCCCAGTGTTCACAGAGTTAATTTCATAAAAATATTAATTATTTTATATTATGTTCAAATATTTTCTCAAAGAAAATGAGGCAACTCTTAAACATAATCTTGTATTAGAAATCTGAGACCACTACGGAGTCTGGAATGCAATTTTTACTCTATGTTCCACCTAAAACTGGTCAGTGTGAGAGTTCAGATATATCGAACTTTGGAAGTATATTTATTGGATTAATTAAGTTATTAATTTAATTAATTCAGTAAATTTACTCAAAAAATTTCAATTAAATAAATCATTATTTAAAATTTTACAAGGATAGTGGTGGAATCCCTAAGATAATCTATAGTTTTCATCCTCTTTCCATCGAAAACTTGAGATCTGACGATGAAGAATCTTTAGATCGAACTGGATTATAGAATATTGAATGCAACGGCTTCGTTAAATATATTGAGAGCGTATTCTTTGAAGAAAAATTATCCAATCTCTATGATGGACACCATTTTTGGATCTCAACCCATTTTATTAATTTATAGACCAATATTAATCACTTTCTTTAATCTTCACTAATTGTAGAAACATGCATTCACCTGCATAATGAAATTAAATTTATTATTTAATTACATTATAACACCATATTTCCCTATTCATGATCATTGGTGAATAAAAGTTGGAAATGATGGATAAACCATCTTTTAAAACTTTTCTCCCATAATTAATTTGTGTTAGTCATCGTTGGACCATAGTGTTGCAATTTAAAATTATTTGATATGCCCAAACCCCATCATACCCCCAAATTTGAGACAGATTTTCATGTGAGGGATGGATAGAAAAATAAAAAATGGGTTAGGATAGACTGAGGGATGCGATTTGTCGATTTGATGGATAGAATCAGAAAAGGAGATGACATGGAATAGGGGAATAACTACATTCACATAGGTTCAAACTTGGATAACCAGGTACAAAATTCTAGCCACTTGATAGAGATAGATCCACATTTTTTGGGAGGTGAAATGGATATAATTGAATGCGGGATTATTGGATCTTAAGCATTAATACTGGATCTATTTTTGAAAAAATCTTAACTACACGCCATGTAGTTTGAGGAAAAAACGACGTGTTGGGCCCTAGTACTGGATGCTAGGGTATCCACAATTTATAAGTATCACACACCATATAACCTTGGGTTGTTGGACTTTGAATTTACTCTGGGTGTACATGGTCATAGGCATCATTAGGAATATGTCGTGTGCCAAAGTACACAGTCATAATTAGAGACACCTATGGTACCCTGTAAGAAGAGGTATTCCATTTACAAAATTACACGGACATGAGATGAATACACTAAATCAACTAGAAAAAAGAGTGGGACCACATACACTTTACCCCTAGTCTCTTTTTGAGGAAATTTTATTATGTCATATATCCATTATTTCTCTAATATTTTTTCCTATGAGTAACCTATCCAGAGTTTTTTCCACTTAAAATGTTATGGCACCATCCATTTTGATTTTTGGGATATGACGTGAGGTGTTCTGAGTGTAACACTTATTTAGGAAACACTCAACAATGGCAATGATCTGCTATGTTCACCAAAGGATTTCCAAGTAGAAACCACCAGATAGATAGGCAAGGGGTCCTTAATGACTATATTCAAACCCTACATCAAGGAAGGGCATTGTTCCTCAACCTTCCAAGTGGAACCTTCCATCATAGTTGAACATAAGACCATGATGCATAGAGTGTTACCCTCATGCAGGGAGGGGCATGGGTCCTCAACCATCCAAGTGTAACCCTCCATCTATGCTGGATATGGTTCCTTGATGACTAGAGTGGAACCCTCAAAAAGGGAATGTAATGAGTCCTTGACCTTCCAAGTGGAACCCTTCAACCATGCTCAACATGTTTCCTCCATGATGAGAGTGGAACACTGTAGTTGGGTTGGGCATGATTCCTTAATAATTATAGTGGAACCCTCATGGTTTACTAGTGAATGGGTCCTTTACCTAGTGATTTTGGACCCTTGATTGTGTTCCCCATTGGTGAGACGATGGAATATTTGATTTTTTTTAATGGGGATACATGTGAGATACTGGACATAATTAATGGACTTCTAGAATTGATGGCGACTATTATGATGGGATGCGCTATGAGATGTAGATCCCCTTTGATTTAATTTGTGTTTCTTTGGAATTATAATATATATATATATAACAAATTTTATGTATTTATGATTCTCTTTTAATATTGGTGGAAGAGATGTGACCTGTAGTTCAACTAAATGATGTTTTAAGCTGGATATGGCATGATGAGATAACTTTTTTTTCTTTAGGATGAGTTGTTTACTATCAACTATAATTACATTAATATTGTTTTCATTATTGATCTCCCATTATACTTATTGGGAATCTTACTAGGTATGTATATACTCACCCCTAACTAGGATTTTCCCACACATGTCATGTCATATGTAGAAGAAAGACAGTTCGGTGGTGACTTCAGAAGAGGATAGGTATACTGGGTGCTTTGGATCGTGTATTGTGGTCGAAGATTAGAGATCATGAGATAGTCTCTATCAGAGTTATACATGAATGTTTTTTCATGTTGGGACATCTATAATTCTGGGTGAGTATTTCCCCCTTATCATTTCAGTTTTCACTCTCATACACATGTACACCCTTAAAGTTTTGAATGCTTGGTTTTTATTCTAGCTATTATATCCTTTTATTATTATTCATATGAACTTATAAATTGATTTGGTCTATTTTCTGTGTGTGTATAGGTAAATTAGGAAATGTAATCTCATTTAGGATAGCCCTTTTGGCACTTTTCACCACCCCATGGCCTATGGAGACTTGATTTGGGTAGTTGTAACTGGATCCCTGATTAGGATCATGTGGTAAGAGATTGGTATCATATAATATCATTCCTTTGGATTATTTTTAGAGTTTTTCCCCTAAGAGGATTTTTTAGGACTTAGGGAAATAGTGTCATAGTGTCTCATGTGAGGCTCTCATACTAGGTAATCCCATGATGGTACGGGCAGTTGATGTATCCACTCACTGATATATTGACGACCTTCTTGCCGTCTCGACATACCAAGACATTGTTTTAAGGGATAAATGCTACATTCATCATATAGGATTGAGTATTTGAGTATCCTTCTTGATTCATATCCCCATTATTATATTTATATTATCATCTGACCAGGTACATCTTGATTAAATTTTCAAGATTACTTTACAAGGAAAACCAACTAGGTTACTAATGAAGAATCATGAAAATGATCCAATGAGTGATTAGGCCTCAATTTAGGTCCCATTTCATGAAATCCTTCCTCTCGGTTGATAGGTCGTTTCACCCACAATTATTGAGTAGTAGATCATACCATCCAGGAAAGCTGAGGATGTGTGTAGGCTTAGAACACTCTATGAGTTCATATGCCAAAGGCCATTGAGGTTCTAAGACAAACTATACCCCAAGGAAGTAGAGGATTAGCTAGATTCAGGTGTCTGCATCATCAAAATTATCTTGAAACCACTTTATTATGTGGTTGTTATGGAATCTATAATTTTAATCAAATGTGTTTGGGGCTAGTGAATTTTTATTATATAGATGCACGATTAATCGATACTGTTGTGGTCTGACATCCAATAGTTTTCATGCAAGGAGTACAACCCATCCTACTCATTCTCATTTTCGATTCATGGGAATCTATATCTATATGAGGGAGGGATGATAGTGTCTTATTAAACTATGAGGTTAACGGACTATACACAGTAACCCATTGAAATGATCTTGAATGGCTACATCAGTGAATGAAGAATTGACTAGGGAATCTTCCAAGAGATCCATTCCAATGCAGTACCCTTGTCTATTCCCACCTATTATAGTGTGTGGGAGAGGGCACTGGTGATAGAGAGATTCCTATCAAAGGGATTATAGTGAGCTGGAACTGGAACTGGACATCACATAGTTGATCCATCTGCAGAAGCTAACAGACGTCGATCGACATGTTCTTTATTTATGAGATCTTCCAAGGTTGAGACTCAGGCCCATAGTCAGGGGAAGTAAAGAGTAACATGTATACCCAAATATTGGAGGTGAAATTATTATGATTTTCAATGTATAATAGAGTATTTATTTATATCTAGATGTTCCATGGTGCACATATAGATAATATATAGGCCACCATGACTTGGAAAATGCCATGATCAGGGATGTCCCAAGTGACACAATGGTGGCCCCCGAGAAGATAGAGCTAGAAGAGGAGTATAAGGAGACATGGGTATTTGATGATTAAATGATATCCTAACACCATCACCACCAGGAATCCCACATAAGGATATGGGAGCTGGCTGTTGGGGTTTCATATAACCATAGTCAATGAATATTTATGACCACATTTATAACGACCCATGATTACATACATTGTTAATACTTCAAAATTGAAGCAAACTTATTACAACATATAACAAAACCATGAAAGGACCGTATAGGTACAGTGTCTTTAGAAACTGGGAAACATAAACAACTGGTTCATAAAGCATCAACTTTTCCTCCCACTTATTTCATCATATCTAGAGTCCCTTTTTGGCATATCCTAGTTAATAACCTTCTTCCTGACCTGGGGAAAGAAAACATACAAAAGGGTGAGCTCAAATGCTCAGTAAGGGTAAACAAAAGAAATATCAATCACATCGTATACACAAGCACATAACTTTTGGAAATCTTATCCTGCAAAAGAGATCATAATTTCATAACATGGCATAAATCATGGTAGTGAAATGTAATCACAATAATCATAACTTAAAACATGAAACTTTGTGTCATACACACATAATCATATAGAATCATTTCTTGTTAGTCAAGACTCATTGACAAGACTATCTTAGTGGACAAAGTCCCTTTCTGAACCGAGTCACCCTCATTTCAGTCCTGTTTCACTGAATCGGTATAACCTACCGTTCCAGCCATGTCTATCTCATGAGATATAAAATCTCTACCCAATGCATTGGAGGGAGATATAGGTCCCACCCATCTCATAATGATACCATTCTTATGTGTGCCACAAAATCTTAAATCATACATCATTACACAATCCATGTAATAAAAATGGGAATCTTAAACATCATGACATCATAAAACAATTCATATACGACAAAGGAATTCATAAAAATAATTCCATCACAACATAATCAAATCAATGTAATAATAGGGATGAAAACAGAACCCTTTATTATCTTAGATGGAAAATAATTTTGATAAAACACTTGAACTCAATTCTTGAGGAAAATATCCTTTATTCTTCAAAAACATTTTTCCTTTCATAAAATGTCATACAACTTTAAACTAAAAGAAGTTGATTAAAAATAAACTTGAAAACATGTAAAAGGTGCTTCTTGGAAATAATGTTATAAAAATCCATTCATGTCATATAAGTTAAAAAAACATTCTTCTCATACTTTTGTCGGAAAAGTCAAAAAGTACCTCTTATGAAAAACGACAAAAGATTACTTTCATATCTTTTACCAAAAACTCACTGAAGGGTAAAATTGGATTTAAACAATTTTAGGTGGATGGAAATAATATTAAATATTGAGGAAACATGGATGTGGATGATAAAATACACCCTAGTAATTACCAAAGTAAAAACAATCTCGGATAAAAGTGAGATTGTGATATTTCCCTTACCTTAGGTCTGACTTGATTTGTAAGTGTCCGAACCTCCTGTATAATGATTTAAATAATGTTATTGACTTATTCCAGAATCATACTTATTTTTATGATATCATATATTGTCATATTCTTAGCTTCTTAGTAGTAATATTTCATTGCTACTTGTTATTCGGGTGTTTATAACTTTTTGTTCTTATGCGTGTTTTGTCGAATAAATTCTTATTATTTTCTTTAGGTTATAGATACCTTATTTCCAGAATGGTATTAGTGTAATATATATCATATTCATTCATTAAATTCATTTATATAATCATTATGAAATGAATATCATGTTGAACGAGTTGCATCACATCGTGGAGACGGTATTCCGTACGTACACAGGAGTGATGATATCGTTCCTATGATCGTGGAATTGTATTGGAGTATATGTATACTATTTAAGAATCAATATCACTTTATAATAGTCATATATAGTCATTATTTACACCATTATACCCATCCAAGTAAGGTGGTGGTGGAAAATAGATCACACCACGGCGTGGAGACGATATTCCGTACGTACGCACGCGCGGTGATTTCTTTTTCCGTAGGATGGATAGATGGTGAAATAGGGTTGTTTCATACTTATAATAACAGATCAGTATATGAGTGATACTTATGTTATTACTTCATAATGAAACAACTAAATAAGAAGATGTGGAAGAAGAAATAAAGATGAAAGAATTGGTAACGGACATTACCTCTTCTTTGAAGTGCTTCTTTGAGACCTTCTTTTAGGGCACTAAAATTGGTCTTTGAAGAAGACCAGAACCTCTAGGATGTCTCTAGGGAAGTGTAGAGGAAAACGTGGCAGGGGTTGGCCGAGCTTGAAGGCTCCAATTGGTGTGAGGAAGAGGGGGAGGAGGTGTCCTTTTATAAGGGAGGAGAGGGGCACCTTTGGAATAACTAAAACTATTATTTTATTATAAAGTCAATTTCGGTTTTAAATAGCTCCAAATTGATATATTTAGAAGCTAAGGTGGGGATGGGTCGAAATACTCTCATCCAATAGAATTCAGACAAGTTTAGGTTCCTATTTTAACCTTATCATTTAGATTTAACATTAAGTTAAATAATTTTACTTTTACCGTGTCTTCTTGTGTTCTTACACTATAAGGTTAATAAACTTAATATAAGAAGCCAAAAGAACCCCAAATTGTTTATTATTAATATATATATCCTTATCTAAGTCAATTGGCCGAACCTTGGATTTTTAGGAATAAAATAACAATTAATAATATAATATTTGTTTTAAAAACTATTTTATGTCAATTTTGACACTATTTAGTAATTGATTTTTGTAAAACTCATAACAGAATGATAAGTTCAAACAAAGTTAATTAAATCAATAATAACATGTCATATTAACCTATAAAATTAGTGGGATTAATAAAAAGTCTCAAATTACATTTATGTTGGTGTTTATAACATCAATTATGTCAATATTTCATTAATAAGATAATTACTGCATCATCATTGTGTCATAAATAAATTAAATTATTTAATGTTTAAAAATTACAAATAAAATACAATTATGTAGGAAATATTTTTAGCTTTATAATGAATATTTATAGTCTAATTTATCTTATGTATAACCCCATATTAAAAATGTTTTAGTTATTAAACTTTGATTTTAACTATTTTAACTATTCATTAAATAAAATAATATTAAATGTCATAATCTAATCCAAGTGGACCTAAATGGTCATATTATATTCACAAGGTTGTTTTTGGTCGAATTACACTTATCCAATAGAATTAGGACATGTTTTAGGGTAATAGTAATATCATATTCACCCTTAGTTACCCTATTTACTATTAACCGCGGTAAAAAAAGTAAAAAGTTACTATTCACCAAAAAATTATTTTTATCTCATTGAACCAAATTTTACTTACTGATATCAACCGCGTCTGTCGGATTTTCGAAATTCCATTCACAGAAGCGGTAAAATTATGTTTTATGAAAAATTCAGTTTTTAACCTACCACTTAGTGGTTTCACTATTCATCAAAAATTGAAAGTTTTCAGAAAAATACCAAAATTTCACCCTAGGCTAATTTCGGTATTCCGAATCCCAAAATGAATTCCATTTTGAAAAATAAAATTCACAAAATTTCAAAAAGTGGTTATTACTATTCATAAAGGCTAGTTTTAATAATATTTTAATAGCATATCGTTGTTTAGTGAAACTCGGTATTGCGTACGACGCAAGCTATCGAGGAAGGTCACGATTTCGTGTAAAGCAAGCCAAGAAAGTGTTGTGAAGAAAAAGATTCCTTTGATGATTTATATAACATAAAAGTCTCGGGTGTTACATTCTACCCCCCTTAAAATGAATTTCGCCCTCGAAATTCGTCACTTTGTAACAAACAGATGAGGATACCTCTCCCTCATCATATCCTCAAGCTCCCATGTAGCTTCTTCTAATTGGTGGTTCCTCCATAAAACTTTCACCAATCGAGTGGTCTTGTTTCGTAGGACTTTTTCTCTACGATCAAGAATCTCTATCGGTTGTTCTTCATAAGAAAGATCTTGCTCCAGCAGTACAACTTCTGAGCTGAGTACATGTGAAGGATCAGATATGTACTTTCTCAGGAGAGATACATGGAACATATCGTGAACTTGGGAGAGATTCGGTGGAAGCACCAATCGGTAAGCTACCTTCCCAACATGATCCAGTATTTCGAAAGGACCGATATATCTAGGGCTCAACTTCCCCTTCTTTCCAAATCTCATAACCCTCTTCCAGGGAGATATTCATAAGAACACTTTATCACCCACTTCAAACTCTAGGTCTTTTCTTCGGCTATCGGCATAACTTTTCTATCGACTCTGAGCTACTCTTATGTGTTGTTGAATAGATCTGACCTTTTCTGCCATTTCATCAACGAGATCAGGTCCTAATAGCTTTCTTTCCCCAACTTCATCCCAGAAAGTTGGAGTCCTGTATTTCTTTCCATAGAGAGCTTCATTAGGAGCCATCTGAATACTGGAGTTAAATATATTATTATAAGAAAATTCCACCAAAGGTAGGTGTTGATCCCAACCTCCTTTGAAATATATAGAGAAAGCTCTCAATATATCTTCTAGGGTTTGAATTGTTCTTTCAGACTGACCGTCTGTCTGAGGATGATAAGCAGTGCTGAAACTCAACTCTGTATCCAGAGTATGATGAAGACTTCTCCAGAACTTCGAGGTAAATCTCGGATCCCAATCAGATATAATAGAAAGTGGTACTCCATGCAATCTTACCACTTCCTTTACATATATCCTGGCAAGCTGATCCAGAGAGAAATCCTCTCTAATAACAATGAAGTGTGCAGACTTTGTAAGACGATCAACTATGACCCAGATAGCATTATTGCCTTTGGATGTTTTAGGAAGTCCTGTGACAATGTCCATAGTAATGTTTTCCCATTTCCATTCGGGTATGGGTAATGGTTGTAACATCCCCTTAGACTTCTGTCTCTCAGCTTTAACTTTTTGACAAACCAAGCATCGAGAGACATATTCAACAACATCTCTTTTCATGCCATCCCACCAGAAGTACTCTTTCAGGTCCCTATACATCTTCATGCTTCCAGGATGAATAGAGAATGAAGAACTATGAGCCTCATCCAGCAGCTCCTTCTTTAATTCGGGGATGGGAGGAACACAAACCCGATTCCTGAACTTTATTATCCCATCACAATCAATGTTGAACTCAGGAACATTTCTCACCTTCTTTTGTAACTCGACATCTTCTTTCTGTGCCTCTTTAATCTTCACATGTATAGATGGTTGAACATTCATTTGAGAAAGATAAGATTTTTCCCCTTCCATTATAATTCCAAGATCCATCCTTTGTAAATCCATAAATATTGTATCTTTTGTGATCCTCATCATGGATAAACTAGCATGGTCTTGTCGACTTAATGCATCTGCCACCTTGTTTGCTTTCCCAGGGTGGTAATGGATTGCGCAGTCGTAATCCTTAATCAGCTCTAACCATCTTCTTTGACGCATATTCAACTTCTTTTGTGTGAAAATATACTTTAAACTTTTATGATCAGTATAAATATCACACCTTTCACCATAAAGGTAATGCCTCCAAATATTTAATGAAAAGATTACCGCATCTAACTCCAAATAATGTGTTGGGTAATTTTGCTCATGGATTTTCAACTGTCGCGAGGCATAATCTACCACCATATCATTTTTCATAAGAACACACCATAATCCCTTCTTGGATGCATCACTATAGATCACAAACCTTTCTCCACTACAAGGCAGTGTGAGCACAGGTGCACTGGATAACCTTCTTTTCAACTCCTTGAAATTCTCTTCACATTCTTCCATCCAGACAAACTTAACTCCTTTCCGAGTCAACTTGGTGAGTGGATTAGATAATCGTGAAAAATATTTCACAAAGCGTCGATAATATCCAGCCAAACCAAGAAAACTTCGGATCTCAGTTACTGTTGTTGGTCTCGACCATCTTTCGATAACCTCTGTTTTTGCTGGATCCACAGATATCCCCTCTTTTGAGATTATGTGACCCAAAAATGCAACTTTTTGAAGCCAAAATTCACACTTGGTAAATTTGGCATAAAGCTTCTCCTTTCTCAGGGTCTTCAATATAATTCTCAAGTGAACTTCATGTTCTTCCTTTCTCTTTGAATAGACAAGAATATCGTCTATAAAGACTACCACAAATTGATCAATATAGTCTCTAAAGACTCTATTCATCAGATCCATGAAGATAGCAGGGGAATTAGTAAGACCAAATGGCATCACTATAAATTCATAGTGTCCATACCTTGTATGGAAAGCCGTATTTGGTATATCCTCCCTTTTGACCCTTAATTGATGATACCCTGAACGAAGATCAATCTTGGAAAAGTATTGAGCTCCGCGTAGTTGGTCAAATAGGTCATCAATGCGTGGGAGAGGATATTTGTTCGTGATAGTGATCTTGTTAAGTTCTCGAAAATCAATGCAGAGTCTCATTGATCCATCTTTCTTCTTAACAAATAGAACAGGTGCTCCCCAAGGTGACGCACTAGGGCGTATGAATCCCTTATCAAGATTCTCTTGGAGTTGCTTCTTCAATTCTTGCAACTCAATTGGGGCCATTATATAAGGTGTCTTTGAAATAGGCAAAGCACCCGGTACGAGTTCTATTGAGAACTCAACTTCACGATTTGGTGGAAGACCCGGTAATTACTCCGGAAAGACATCATAAAACTCCCGTACAATGGGCATATTCTTAATCGTGAGTTTCTCACCAACCATTTGAGATAAATAACCATCATTTAGTGGAATCAAGACCCATAAGATAGAAGAAATTTCCACTGGAAGGTTATGTTCATCCTTGCATTGATAGACGATCATAGATTGATCTGGAATATGAAATGTGACTTCCCTTCTTTGGAAATTGATATGATCTCCATATAAAGAAAGCCAATCCATGCCAAGAATCACATAAAATTACACTATAGGAAGGATTACAAGATTAGCAGGAAGCACTTTCCCACAAACTTTGATCGGAGAAGAATTATAAACTTTTGATGCGACTGTTGTGCCATTAGGTGTTGTCACAGCTAACTCAACATCTAATTGTTGAGGTAATACAGTGATACCCTTAGAAAATTCTTCAGAAATAAAAGAGTTGGTGGATCCAGAATCAAATAAAACATTTGCTACTTTAGAGTAGATTGTAAGTGTACCTTTCACCACATCGTTATCGTACTCCACATCGCTGATAGAAATTTCATGTTACTTTCCGTTGTCTTTAGCCTTGAGAGTTTGTTGATGTCGACCATCATCATCAACCCTTGGATTAGGTTATTTATTGACATAATTCCCCATCTCCTTGCACTTGAAACATTGAAGTGTAGTAGGTTCATTCTGTGTATCCCTTACTTTGTTTGCATCATTAGGCATCTTCTTCCCATCATCGCGGCATTCAAATGCCCGATGACCTTCCTTTCCACATTTGAAACATTTACTTGTCCCTTTAAGACAACTCCCTCCATGTTTCTTTCCACACTTTGAGCATAAGGGAAAGCTCATCTTATTTTCAGTGTGCTCTTTAGATTTTCCTTTGAATTCCATTTTCCTCTTCTTATCAAACCCATATTACTGATGGGTTACTCCAATCTCCATCTCTACTTTGAGAGCACATCGAACGATTTCCTCGTAGCTATTGAAGTACCTTATGGCTAACGCCCTTCGAAGACTTGGTTTTAAGCCACTAAAGAATCGATCGATCTTACTCTCAGGTTGGATAATAATACCAGATGCGTACCTTGCAAGTCTTATAAAATTTTCTTCATAGGTACCAACATATTCATCATCCTTTTGCTTTAGTTCAAGAAGCTCTTTCTCCATCTTTGTTCGGAGAATACGAGGGAAGTACTTATTGAAAAATAAGTTATTGAACTCGTCCCATTCCATGGACTCAATTTCATCCCTTTGCCTCGTATTCTTAATAATATTCCACCATTGATCAGCATCTCCTTCCAAATGATACACTGCTAGGATGAATTTATCATGTTCAGAACATTGAAGAACTGAAAATATCTTTTCAGTAGTACTAATCCATTGTTCAACAACTAATGGACCAGTAGACCCGCTGAAAGAAGGTGGACGCTGTCTCATGAAGGATTCAACAGAATGTTGCTCCTTCCTTTGCTAATTTGGAAGTCCTGCATGATTCATAGCTTGAGAAAGTTGTGTGATCATGGCTACAAGATTTTTCATTCCAGGTCCCATAACGTTTGGTTGCTCAGGGGGAAAATCATTGCATTGCCCGTCGCATTCTGCATTAACACGGTTCCTTCGGGTTACAGCCATTGACTAAAACCAAGAGGAATAGTGTGAGAAAAACTAATTATAATAGGAAAACCACATAATCAAGAATAAAATTTCACACTTAAGGTCTTATCCTAGGTTATTCATGGACATTTCTAAAACACTAATATTGTGTTCTATGCTTAGACTTATCCTTAGGGTTCTTACTAAGGCTTTCACATCCTAGTTTCCAAAGGTTGACTATACCTTTCCTCTGATACCAACTATAACGACCCATGATTTACATATATTGTTAATACTAAAAAATTGAAGCAAACTTATTACAACATATAACAAAACCATGAAAGGACCATATAGGTATAGTGTCTTTAGAAACTGGGAAACATAAACAACTGGTTCATAAAGCATCAACTTCACCTCCCACTTATTTCATTATATCTAGAGTCCCTTTTGGCATATCATAGTTAATAACCTTTTTCTTGACCTGGGGAAAGAAAACATACAAAAGGGTGAGCTCAAATGCTCAGTAAGGGTAAACAAAATAAATATCAATCACATCGTATGCACAAGCACATAACTTTTGGAAATCTTATCCTGCAAAAGAGATCATAATTTCATAACATGGAATAAATCATGGTAGTGAAATGTAATCACAATAATAATAACTTAAAACATGAAACTTTGTGGCATACACACATAATCATAGAGAATCATTTCTTGTTAGTCAAGACTCATTGCCAAGACTATCTTAGTGGACAAAGTCCCTTTCTGAACCGAGTCACCCTCATTTCAGTCCTGTTTCACTGAACCGGTATAACATACCGTTCCAGCCATGTCTATATCATGAGATATAAAATCTTTACCCAATGCATTGGAGGGAGATATAGGTCCCACCCATCTCATAATGATACCATTCTTATGTGTGCCACAAAATCTTAAATCATACATCATTACATAACCCATGTAATAAAAATGGGAATCTTAAACATCATGACATCATAAAACAATTCATATAAAATAAAGGAATTCATAAAAATAATTCCATCACAACATAATCAAATCAATGTAATAATAGGGATGAAAACAGAACCCTTTATTATCTTAGATGGAAAATAATTTTGATAAAACACTTGAACTCCATTCTTGAGGAAAATATCCTTTATTCTTCAAAAAGATTTTTCCTTTCTTAAAATGTCATACAACTTTAAACTAAAAGAAGTTGATTAAAAATAAAATTGAAAACTTGTAAAGGATTCTTCTTGGAAATAATGTTTTAAAAATCCATTCATGTCGTATAAGGTAAAAAAACATTCTTCTCGTACTTTTGTCAGAAAAGTCAAAAAGTACCTCTTATGAAAAATGACAAAAGATTACTTTCATATCTTTTACCAAAAACTCACTGAAGGGTAAAATTGGATTTAAAAAATTGTAGGTGGATGGAAATAATATTAAATATTGAGGAAACATGGATGTGGATGATAAAATACACCCCAGTAATTACCAAAGTAAAATCAATCTCGGATAAAAGTGAGATTGTGATATTTCCCTTACCTTAGGTCCGACTTGATTTGTAAGTGTCCGAACCTCCTGTATAATGATTTAAATAATGTTATTGACTTATTCCAGAATAATACTTATTTTTATGATATCATATATGGTCATATTCTTATCTTCTTAGTAGTAATATTTCATTGCTACTTGTTATTTGGGTGTTTATAACTTTTTGTTCTTATGCGTGTTTTGTCGAATAAATTCTTATTATTTTATTTAGGTTATAGATACCTTATTTCCAAAATGTTATTAGTGTAATATGTATCATATTAATTCATTCAATTCATTTATATAATCATTATGAAATGAAGATCATGTAGAACGAGTCGCATCACATCGTGGAGACGGTATTCCGTACGTACGCACGAGTGATGATATCGTTCCTATGATCGTGGAATTGTATTGGAGTATATGTATACTATTTCAGAATCAATATGACTTTATAATAGTCATATATAGTCATTATTTACACCATTATACCCATCCAATTAAGGTGGTGGTGGAAAATAGATCACACCACGGCGTGGAGACGGTATTCCGTACGTACGCACGCGCGTTGATTTCTTTTTCCGTAGGATGGATAGATGGTGAAATAGGGTTGTTTAATACTTATAATAACATATCATTATTTGAGTGATACTGATGTTATTACTTCGTAATGAAACAACTATAGAAGAAGAAGTGTAAGAAGAAATAAAGATTAAAGAATTGGTAACGGACATTACCTCTTCTTTGAAGTGCTTCTTTGAGACCTTCTTTTAGGGCACTAAAATTGGTCTTTGAAGAAGACCAGAACCTCTAGGATGTCTCTAGGGAAGTGGAGAGGAGAACGTGGCAGGGGTTGGCCGAGCTTGAAGGCTCCAAGTGGTGTGAGGAAGAGGGGGAGGAGGTGTCCTTTTATAAGGGAGGAGAGGGGCACCTTTGAAATAACTAAAACTATTATTTTATTATAAAGTCACGTTCGGTTTTAAATAGCTCAAAATTGATATATTTCGAAGCTAAGGTGGGGATGGGTCGAAATCCTCTCATCAAATAGAATTTAGAAAAGTTTAGGTTCCTATTTTAACCTTATCATTTAGATTTAACATTAAGTTAAATAATTTTACTTTTATCGTGTCTTCTTGTGTTCTTACACTATAAGGTTAATAAACATACTATAAGAAGCCAAACGAACCCCAAATTGTTTATTATTAATATATATAACCTTATCTAAGTCATTTGGCCGAACCTTAGATTTTTAGGAATAAAATAACAATTAATAATATAATATTTGTTTTAAAAACTATTTTATGTCAATTTTGACACTATTTAGTAATTGATTTTTGTAAAAATCATAACAGAATGATAAGTTCAAAAAACGTTAATTAAATCAATAATAACATGTCATATTAACCTATAAAATTATTGGGATTCATAAAAAGTCTCAAATTACATTTCTTTTGGTGTTTATAACATCAATTATGTCAATATTTCATTAATAAGATAATTACTACATCATCATTGTGTCATAAATAAATTAAATTATTTAATGTTTAAAAATTACAAATAAAATACCATTATGTAGGAAATATTTTTAGCTTTATAATGAATATTTATAATCTAATTTATCTTATGTATAACCCCATATTAAAAATGTTTTAGTTATTAAACTTTGATTTTAACTATTTTAACTATTCATTAAATAAAATAATATTAAATGTTATAATCTAATCCAAGTGGACCTAAATGGTCATATTATATTCATAAGGTTGTTTTTGGTCGAATTACACTTATCCAATAGAATTAGGACATGTGTTAGGGTAATAGTAATATAATATTCACCCTTAGTTACCCTATTTACTATTAACCGCGGTAAAAAAAGTAAAAAGTTACTATTCACCAAAAAATTATTTTTATCTTATTGAATGACATTTTACTTACTGATATCAACCGTGTCTGTCGGATTTTCGAAATTCCATTCACAGAAGCGGTAAAATTAAGTTTTATGCAAAATTCAGTTTTTAACCTACCACTTAGTGGTTTCACTATTCATCAAAAATTGAAAGTTTTCAGAAAAATACCAAAATTTCACCCTAGGATAATTTCGGTATTCCAAATCCAAAAATGAATTCCATTTTGAAAAATAAAATTCACAAAATTTCAAAAAGTGGTTATTACTATTCATAACGGCTAGTTTTTATAATATTTTAATAGCATATCGTTGTTTAGTGAAACTCGGTATTGCATACGACGCAAGCTATCGAGGAAGGTCGTGATTTCGTGTAAAGAAAGCCAAGCAAGTGTTGTGTAGAAAAATATTCCTTTGATGATTTATATAACATAAACGTATCAGGTGTTACAACATGGAACACGAGATGATTAGAGATATGAAATGTTAATTTTATACTATTGATTAATTATTATTAGATATAGGTTTGAGTATTTACTTAATATAAATACTCCAATTTCAAGAGCTATAATTCCTAGTTGAGGAACTAGACTAGCAGCTTTGTCTTTAGGTTCTTATAGGGAACACTTCATCCATATCTTTTATCTCCTAGTAGTGTGATCTATCGCTTTGGGGAGAGAGGGTGGCATGGGTAATTTTGGACATCATGATGGAAAACTATAATGTAATATTCTATATATATTGTTTTTCAATGGTCTGATCCCAGATTGACTATCACTAGAGATGACTTATACTCCGTCACAATGATTTTATGAGATTCAACATTACATGTGATAAAGATCACATTGAGAGATGAGTGGGTTCTACGAGATGGAGGTTGTATCCCATCAACCATCGGTTGGAGAGTGTATCACTTAGCACAATATGTACTTCATGAATCAATATTCCTTCAATTTTAGAGGAATTTAGGGATTTCTTCCTTGAGGATGTCTTGGGACTACGTATGAGGCTAGAAAATGATTTTGGTGTTGGCTGGAATCCCATGACCACTCCTATATCTTTTACGACATATCATATAGCCCATACTGATCTCCATGAGCAATAGTTGTAGTTGGAGGACCTTTAATAAGAAGG
This sequence comes from Viscum album, assembly GCA_963277665.1. Classification (NCBI taxonomy): domain Eukaryota; kingdom Viridiplantae; phylum Streptophyta; class Magnoliopsida; order Santalales; family Viscaceae; genus Viscum; species Viscum album. Next base: position 349,682,517 of record OY728141.1, read on the forward strand.
TTATTATTAGACCCAATGTGTCCCCTTTGAGAGGATGCGATGTTGTTCATTAAAAAAGGTGTATTAGAGGTAATATATTTTCAAAAATTATCACCACCTAAATAATACCATGATTAAGAAAAAGATTCCCTTTCTATGGATTTAGAAACTCATTGAACAATTGTGAGACATTAGTTTGATCTCTAAGATTGATCTGTGGTATAAATACCACCAGTTGAGATTTCGTGATGCCATGATTCCCTTTGGTCTGAAAAATTCCCCTTTCATGTTAGTGAATTTTTTGAAATATATATTCCAGTCATACAAGGACTAGTTTGTTGTTGACTTTATTTATGACATACTCATCAACCCTGCGTTGAAGGAGGATCATGTAGTGTACTTTGGTATTATTCTAAATTTATCTCTATATCACCATATTTATTGTAAAATTCCAAATTGAAAGTTCTAGATTCATGAGGTTCAAAAACTGGGGAGTGAAAATTTTAAGAGTGGTTTATCCATTGACCCAACAATGATCAATATAGTTATTTACGAGGATCCACCCAAGAGCATGGTATAGGTATAATGTTTTTATGGATTTATAGGGTCCTTCCAGAAGTTTTTTGAATACTTATATAATATTTTATCCTCTTTGATCACACTAATGTGTAAGGGGTAGCCTTTTAATTGAAATAAGAAGTGAAATAGGGACTTCGAGGAGTTTAGGCTAATGAGTGATCCTGTGTTGAGACTACTAGAGGAGGGTATGGAATACGTAGTTTATTATGATGCCTTGGGAGTTGGGATTGGAATTGTTTTGATATAACAGATGGTCATTGTCATATACAGGTCTAGGAATTTGAGTACCCATTAGTATAACTACAGGACTCATGAACTATAGATGGACGCGGTGGTCTTCTACCTGAGGATATAGATGTATAATCTTCTTGGAGAGAAATTTATGGTTTACTCATACCATTAGAGTCTTAGGAATATATTCATGAAGTGGGAATGGAACCCAATACAATGGAGTTAGTTGGAGTTCATTAAAGAATCTAACATCAAGATATTCTATACTCAGAGTAAGGGAAACATGGTACATGATTTTTTTAAAAGTAATTACCATGATTTCTTGGTGCAGGAAGTGTCAGAGTAGTTGGATTCCCTACAGATGACCCAGTTGTGTAGTAGGGTGCATCTTTTCTTCATTTAATGGCATTAAATCCTCCAATTATTGAGCATGTGAGAGAGTTCCAGTTGGTTTAATCGACTATGATGTATATCATGCCCGAATATTTATAGAATACTCACAATATAGATATTAAGATAGAGGTTATGACATCATCCTTTTACAGGGATGGATTGTTTTCCCAGACATGATGCATGAGGAAGTGATCTGGGAGTTACATAATTCTCATTTATCAATACATCCCAATGTGGTAAATATGTAAAGATACATTTATTAGATGTTTTGGTTGTCTAGTAGGATAAAGAGAATAGATGAGTTCACCTCTCGGTGCCTCTCTTGTTAGTAGGAGATGGATAAGCACTTGGTTCTTGCATTTTTTTGCATCCCCTTGAGATCTCGGAGTGGAAGAGGGATGACATATCCGAGAAAAATTTTATAAGGATTCCATGGATAGAAAAGGGCCATGAAACCTTCTAGGTGATAGTTGACTTACTCATGAATTCATGTCACTTCCTTGCTATCAGAAAGAAGGGTTCAATAGAGTGTTTGGGGAGATGTACGTATGAGATATATTTATCATTCATGGGGTTCCCTTAACTATTTTATCTTATTATGATTCTACATTCACATCATAATTATTTAGATGTGTATAGAAGGAAGTTAGGACCAAGACAAGGATGGGTATATATTTCCAACCACAAACAGATGGGAATATCAAGAAAACTATCTAGGTATTGGAGGATATGCTGAGTGAATACATTTGAGACTTCATTCGGATCATAGAGGATCACTTGACCATGGTAAAGTTATTCTACAATAATTTATACAACTGTACTATCAACATAGAACCTTTCGATACCCTATATGGGAGACCATGAATGTAACCCTAATACTGGAAAGAGATTAGGGAGATATCTCTTGTAGGTCTAGTGTTTGTGCAGGTGATGATGGAGAATGTATAGGTTATTCATGAGTGTATAATAATTGAACAGAGTAGGAAGATATATCATGTAGATTACCACCATAGTCCATTGGAGTTTGAGGAGGGATACAATATTTTCTTGAGATTCTCCACATGATGAGGATTATAATGAATAATTAGGGGAGGTATGCTATCCCTGAGGTTCATTAGGGAGTTCAAGATCTTGTAGAGTGTTTTTAAGGTTTCTTACTTCATTTACATACCCCCAAAGTGAGAGAGTGTGCATGATGTCTTCCATGTGTCACATATGATAATATACATGGAAGAACACCCAAACATTATTGACTTGTGTAAGGTAGACATCATAGAAGGGCCTACTGTTTATAATCAACTAGTAGTGATCAATGATCGATAGGAGAGGACCCTATTATGATGGAAATCCCCTTAGTTCACATTTTTCGGAAGTAAAGGAATGTGTAGGAGAGATCTTGGGAGTGGTAGATCTAGAAGCGGGCTCAATATCACAAATTTTTTTATTTATTGTTTCTTTTTAGGGATTAAAATTTTGAAAGAGGGAATGATGTAGAGACCCAATATTTTCCATATAATATTTTAAAATATTCATATATATATTTTCAGAGACAATAACTAAGAAGGAATGCGATTCCAATTCCCAATGTTCCCAGAATTGATTTTATACATATATTAAATATATTTCTATTACACACATGTAGTTTCTTATAGAAAATTATATAACCCTTAAACAAAATCTCTGATTATAAATCCAAGATCACAGTTTAGTTTAGACGACAATTTTTACCCTAGGTGTGACCTAAAATAAAACTGCAAGGGGAATTAAGATAATCTCTTAACATTGGTGGTATGTATTATAGGATTAATTAATTTAATTAATTTAATTAATTCATTAAACTAACCCAATGGTTTCCCAAAAAATAATTATTTATGGAAATTATCCCAGGGATAGATGCATAAAACCTTGTAGAATCCACATCATTCATTCTTCTTCTATGGGTGAATCTAGATCTGATTCCAACTAATCTCTGGATTGAAGCAGATTGAGGAAAAAAGATCACAAAAAATAATTTTAATCATTATAGAGCACATCATTCAGGAAAAAACAATCCAATATCTATGTAGAAATCATTATTTTTATATTTTTTTCAAATCTGATTAAATTTTTGATCAATATCAATCCCTTTGATTGATCTATTCCAATTTTGGAAATTTTTATGTTCTAAAATATTGAAATTAAATTGATTATTCAATTGATTTATATGCCAAGATATCCCCATTCATGATTTTTTTCCATGAATATAGGGAAATGATTGAGAAATATCTTTTTGGTTTCTTTATCCCATAATTTCTTCATTTTAGTCATCATTGGACCACGAGCTCGAGATTTAAAATTTCGAGGTGGGAGTGAGCCGGACCAGACACCCATATTTGAAATAGATTCACATGTGAGAAATTTATTGAAAAAATAAAAATGGATTTGATTGGATTGAGAAAATTTGGTGATCGATTTGGGGATTTGAATTGGGAATGAAGATGACATGGAACAGAGGAATGGTGGAATGCATATGAGTTATGGTTGGATGAATCAATTACTAATTTCCATCCACTGGATAGATGTAATCCACATCCTAGAAATATAAACACCATTTTCAAAGGATAATTGACCAAATTTAAAGGTGGGATGATAAAGTATATAACATGGAGACAAGATCTGAATTTTTGGATGAATCCTCACTACATGTTATATATTTTAAAGAACACATGTCATGTTAAGCCCTTTTTTTGGCTTCAAGGTATTTTTTATTTGATAAGTATCACATGCCCTATGGGACCCCTAATTGTCGTGTGACCTTGTTATGTCAGAATGAACATGTACTTTGAGATTACCTGGGCATGAGCATGGCTAGGCATACGCCGTGTAAAAAAATACATCGGGAAAACCAGAGACAAGGGTGATACCCCATGTGAATAGGAAGACTATATACTAGTGTACACAAAAATTGGATGAATAAATAGACACATTTAGCCCAAAATGTGATACCACATACCCTATGGTTATCCTACAGGCCGTGTACCCATAGTCTCTTATTTTGAAAAATCCAAGCATTCTTATCTCCTTTGTTTGGACTCAGATTAAGGCCTAAAAGTAGCCTATAATGAGTGATGATACCTGAATGTCCCAAATGCTTTATTTTTTTATTTTCTTATGGATAATCCTTACATGAACCGTGGGACCAAGGAATAAGGCCAAACATGACCTGCAATATATGACCCGAAGGCCCATAGGCATACCATGCCCAATACATGACCAGTAGGCCCAACCCACTAGAACTGCCCCTCCCTAGATTTTTCATCATTGATTTCCTAGATCCCCACCTTGCAATGCTGATTGGATAGTATTTTCTCGTACAAAGATGCACGGTGCCTGGTCCTGATGGCGGTTTCTATACCCTCTCATTTTTCCAATCTGGTTAGCTCTGATTCTAGTGACTGCTACTCTGGTTGCTCTGATCTTCTTCTGGGGCCTACTTGGAACTGTAGAAGCCAGAACTATTCACCCGATTTGGGCCTTTGGGCCACCGGTTTGGGCCTATGGGTCTCAAGGGCCTTTAGGCCATCAATGGCCTTTGGGCCATAGGGCCTTCGGGCCACAGAGACCATGGTGGTGATCGTTCTCTTTGTTGTGTATTTTGGAATAATATGTGAGATGTCCAAGTTTTGATGTATATTTTAGTGATTCTCAACAATAATGGTGATCAAATAGGATTATAAGAGTATTCTTGAGAGGTTTCCCCCTACCGGGTTGGGAATGGGTACTCGATGTCTAGAGTGGCACCCATCTGAAGGGCATGGCATGGGTTCTTAACCTTCCGAGTGGTACCCTCTGTCCAATCTAGGAGTGGGTCATAAATGAATATAGTGGAACCCTCCTGTGGGTAAGATAATGGATCCTCGACTTTCCATGTGGTACCCTCCATCTAGCCTGGGCACATGTCCTCGATAACCAGAGTGGAAACCTCCAGGGTGGAGGGCATGGGTCCTCGAATTTACAAGTGGAACCCTCTACCCAAGAGTGGACTGGGTCCTCGATGACTATAGTGGCATCCCAAAAATGATATGGGAATGGGTACTCAACTATTAGAGTGTCACCCTCATGTTGTACTAGTGCATGAATTCTATAAATAGAGATTATGTCCCCTCAAAAGTGCTGTATAGTGGAGAGTTGAGTCTTGACATGTACATTTTATTCTGGAAATATGTTCATGATTATCGACATCATTGACAGAATTATGTAACTTATTGGGACTCTTTTACATGGATAGTATTTGATATGGAGACCCCCTTCTCTCTCATTTGGGTTTCTATGGTTTGACTATATATATATATCACAATTGATGGATTTTGGCTACTTTCTTTCTATGGGTTCTATAGATGTGAAATCTAGTTCACCTACATCATGTGTTGAGATCTATGTGGTTGGATGAGGTTACATTATTATAGTGGGTTAATCTATTAACTATATACTATTATTCCATTCCTATTTTTTCTCTTGATGCTCCCCTTTTATATTTTGGGGCATCCTACTGGGTTAGTATATACTCACCCCTACATGGAATTTTCTAACATGTGTTGTGTCTTATACAAATGATGAATAAGTTAGAGGTGATATTATAGGTGCTTAGGGATATTGGGTGATTTGGACCACTTATGGTGATTGCAATATAGAGATTAGAAACTGGGCTCGCTCAGTGTTTTACCTTCCAGTTTTTCAGGTTGGGATATCTTTTTGGTAGGGTATATATTATTTCTTATTACCTTTCAATTTGTACATTCATAATCTTGTACACCCAATAGTTTTTTCAAGATTGGTTTACATTATATTTTTTTCATTATTTTATTATTATTCCTCTATAATTCTACACTGATATGTTTGGGTGTGTGCATATAAGTACATTAGGAAAAGACCTCCAATTTAGGATATCCCTTTCACTGCTTTTCCCCACCCTAGCCTATGGAGGTAGGCTTGGGGGTAGTTGTAACGCCATAAACCTAGTTACCTAGAGTTGTTACATTATTACATAAAATTTTTATGATCATACTTGATTAAATCTTGAATGAATGATTATTTTAGTACCATTGGAAGTACTGGATACATACATAAGTCTTACATTACATCATGAAATAAAGAAAAACAACATTGTGTCCCTTTTGAACACACTCACATCCTTTGGCCTATCCCTGCATGTTAATCATAATATACTTCTTCACATCCAGGGAAAAAGAAAACATAAGAAAGGGGTGAGCTCAGATTCTCAGTAGGGATAACAATATAGAGGAAACTATCATAAATAAGCATAATCATTTAAGGAAATGTATAAGACTAAAACACAAGCCTTTTAAACTTAAAATTCAGCATAATAAGGAAAAGATAAATCAAATAATTCCATTTAATTATTCACATGGATATTATAATAGTTGAATAATCACATGTAATATCAATAACTAATTTTATAATGATGGAATGTATAATTCTAGACATCATAACCACATATTCAAGGCCTCGTGCTAAGACTGCAAATAAGGTTTTGTCAAGGCCCTGTGCCAAGACACTCTTTTTGTCTCATTAGACATACCAATGCATCGAGGAGCTATAACGGACTCCACTTTTCACTTAAAATGTCCAATTCATTCCTCATATGAAAAGGTTGGAACATAATCTAAACATTCGTATTAAAACTAGCATATGAAATGTCAATATTTTAACTACAATCCATGAATGGTATAAAAATAGCACAACCACAGTCAAACATAAATCATTCAATACAATATGTAATATTCTATTATAATAAATCAACCTCAATCAATAATAATGAAGGATATTTACATAGATTAAAATAATCAGTAAAACTATTTGAGAGAAATATCCATTTTTTCGTGAAAACATTTAAAAGTCTCACTATTTATCAAGAAGACGTTTAAATGAGATTTTTGAATCAAAGTGTCCCATACCACATTGAAATATTTAAAAGTAATTTTAATTTTAAAACATTCATGTCTATATAAAGAAATCCTTAAAACCATTTTTAAAACATGGACATTATTGAGAAAGATTTATAAAAATAAATCTTTAAAACATTTAAAATGATATTTTAGTTATAGTTCTTAACCAAATAAAAGATTCTTGAATACAAATAATTGAGGTAATAAAAACCTTATAATATCATGAGGATAAAGGGATTCATGATATACTATGTCAAAGTACAATATATACACCATATAAAAGTGAAATGGTGCATAATAACAAAGAAGTCTCAATGGAATGTAAATTGAGATTAAATACCTTATAAAGATAGTATCCTTAAGTTAATGATAAACCAATGACATAATTATCTGTGAAAAATATAAATACACTCCATATGATTGGGTATTCAGTTTAAATCAATCAGTTTACATTCACACCTATTCTGGTAAAACAACACAAATGACTTGAATGTTTAGCTCAATGAATGGAAATTGAGTTAAGATTACTCTTATGAAGTTCATATCGATGACTTGAGAATTTATCAATAGAGTAATTATGTGTATCAAAAGTATATCTATTAAAAGGGGAGTGGAAATTACTCAATAAATAAATAATTTGTGATTTCACACATAATTTTGGAGTAAAATAATCAATGAAGTTTGCGTATAACCCAATGAGTTGAAATTGAAATCAGAAATTCCATTACCGATTTGGTAACTTACAAAACATACACCCCATGAAAGAAGGATCATAAAATGAAGATGTAAATACCCATAAATTATGTTATATTAAAAAAATAATACAATCATGGGAAGTACATACACCATAGAAAAGGAAATAGTGACAATATAGTATGAATCTCATGGGAAAAAGAAGTGAGATTAAAAACCCTTACCTTGTACTTTTACTTAGCAGAGGGTAGTTTAGACTAATGTATAATGGAGAAATAATTTTTATTAAATTATAAAATAACCAAATACATAAATATGATATCATATATGATCTTATAATATTACTTTGTTAATGATATTTTAGTAGTATCATTGTTTTGGGTGTTAACTGATTCGTTTTCTTTTATATGTTTTATTATGTAAGTCATGTTTTTTATGGATAGGATTTATTTTATTAATATATAGAATGTTATTAATTTCATAAACATTATTTTTAATAATAAAATAAAATTTATTCTCGAATGGTTACGATGGGGAACGTAATCTCAACGCGTCATGGAGACAGTAAGCCGTAAGTACACATGAGCGACAATATCATTCTATTAGTGGTAAAATCGCATGTAATTGGCTGGTATATTATATATAAAGAATAATTAACATGTTATATTTTTCATTTACATCAGTCATACTCATTATTATACCCATCCAAATAATTAAGTGTTCAATAACAAACTACACCACGATGTGGAGACGGTAAGCCATACGTACACACGTATGGTGACTTTGTCATTTATAGGATGGATAAAATAATGAATATAGTTGTAGAATATTTATAATAACATAAATGTATGTTGATGGTAATATATTTATTATTTTGGTATGGAAACAACAATGAAAGTGGAAGTGAAAGAAGAAATGAACTTTGAAAGAGGTGATGGAATTATTACCTCTTCCTTGGGTGCTTCTTTGTGATCTGATCAAAAAGAAATCCTTAGGTTGGATTTATGAACAAAGTAAGGACTCTAGGTTTAAGTGAGATTATTTGGGAGGATATTTGAGTAGGTTTTGGCTGATACAAATAGATTTGGAGGTTTCTAATTAAGAGAAAGGGAAGTGCCCTTTTATAAGAGAGGTGAGGGTCACTTTAGGAAAATATTAAAATATTATTTTATTATAAAATAATTTTTGGTTTATAATGGATACAAAAAGATTTATTTCTAGGATAATGTGGGGATGGGTTGAAATCCTCTCAACCAATAGGTTTTACACAATTTTAGGTCACCATATTAACCTTATCTTTTAGATTTAACTCTTAGTAAAATAGTTAAACTTTTACAATGTGTTCTGGTATTTTTATATTAAATGGTTAATAAACTTACTATAAAATGCCAAGAGAACACCAAGTGGTTCATTAATTACATATATATCATTATATATGTTCTTTTTCTGAACCTTATATTTTTAGGAATATTATATCAATTAATAATATAGTATTGTTTTTAAATACTCATTTGTTTCAATTTGAACACTATTTAGTATTTGTTTTTTTGATATTAAAAAAACCTGATTACTTCAAAAAAAATAAATTAATTCAATCCTAACATGTCATATTAACATATAAAATTCTTGTAATGAATCAAAAGTCTCAATTTACATTTATTTTGATATTTATAATATCAATTATTTTAAAATTTCATTAATAAGGGAATTACTGCATCATCACTGTTTCATAAATAAATTTAATTATTTAACATCTAAAAATTATAAATAAAATACCATGACGTAGGAAATATTTTTATATTCATAATGAATATTTATAGTAGAATTTATCATATTTAAAACACTATATTAAAAATGGTTTAGTTATTAATCTTTGAATTTAACACTTTTAACTCTTCTTTAAATAAAATAATAATAAATTTTTTAATATAATACAAGTGGATCAAAAGGATAATATTTAATTTATAAGGTTTATTTTGGTCGAAATACACTTATAAAATAGAATTTGGATATGTTTTAGGGTAATTATAATATCATTTTTACCTTTAATTACCCAATTTACTTTTAACCGTGGTAAATAAAATTCAAAAGTTACTATTCAAAAAAATATATATTTTCATCCTATTGAACCACATTTTACATAATTATGTCAACCATGTCTCTCAGATTTTTGAAATTTAATTCACAGAAGCAGTAAAATTATGTTTTATGAAAATTTGTAAATGTGCCTAAAAGGCGACAAAAAGATGGTAAAAAGTTCAATAAAATTTTATATATGTAATGTTATTATAAAATGAATTTAATGAATTACATTGGACTAATATAGGTATTATTTATTCATTATTACTTTAAAATAAATCTAAATTAAAAATAATTATTTAAATAAAATGTAGGCTTTTAACCAAAATAAAGTGTTTTTCACTATTCATCAAAAATTGAAAGTTTTTAGAAAAATACAAAAAATTCACCAAAAGATAATTTTGATATTACAAATTCAAAAATGATGTATATTTTACCGAATTTAAAATATAGAAGTTGTATTAATTAATTTAAAAAAATATTCCCATTGTCAAAACCATAAAGCGATTTTTTGAGAAGTAAAAACTATCAAAAGATTGATATGTGTTTATGTCCAATTTAAACGTAAAATTACATCCAATAACCAAAATTGGATTAAATTATAAAAATATAATCTAATTATACTTCAAAATCATTCAAATTTATAATTTAACACTATAAATTATTTTGATAAAAAAGGTTGTCTTCAATTAAAATTTATTATTTTTCACTATTCATAAAAATATGAAAGTTATCAGAAAAGCACATAAAATTTATCCAAACTAAATTTTTTATGTTCCTATTCTAATTAAAAAGTTTATTTTTTCAAATTGATTATATAAAAGTGTCAAATATTGGATTTAAAAAGGGTTCTCCATTAAAAGGTGGTAAAATTGCATTTTTTGAAAAATACTTCTTTTATCTAAAAAATTGAATTTGTTCTTATATAATGTCTAAAAAACACATAATATGGATGTTAAAATTTTATGGAGTATATAAAATTCAAAATACAGTTAATACTATTCATAATCGTTTTTTGAACGGCTAGTTTGGTAAGTCGTGGTGCACTCGAATTCAGTATTGCGTGTAGCGCAAGCTATTGAATTATTTTAAAGAAAATAACTTACTAAGAAATCTTGTGGTATTACAATGGTTTTGGCTGGAGCCTTGATTTGGGTCATGTCATGATGTTATATATATATATATAAATTATTCATTTTTATTAATACTTATTTCATTACTAATTTTTTAATAACATTTTAATTTATTAATTATTAATTTTTTATTTAATTATAAAAATCTATTCATTTTTATTTATTTTTGATAAATCATTAAAAATTTATTAATTATTTATATATATCCATATTTATTATATATTATTAATATATTTTTATAATATATATACATGTATATTAAATCTATTCATTTATAAAAATATTTAATTAATAAAAAGTTTAATATTTTTATTAATTTACTCATTTTTCATTATTATATGATTAATTTTTTCATTTAATTCATTTTAAATATCTATATATTCAATAAATAATATTTATTAATATTTATAATATATATATATATATATATATATATATATATATATTTATATTAAATGTATTCGGTTGTGTGAAAAATTTCTTTATTAAGAAATTTTTTAATATTTTTTTAAATTTACTTATTTTTAATTTTAATTTTTATAATTATTTTATTTTATTCGATCTCTTTGTTATCACTAAAAATAGGGCACTAGTAAATGGTAAAATTTATTAGTGCTAAATATTAATCCCTACTGAATGACTCCTTTTAACATCGCCAAAAAGAGCATCGATAAAGTTTATCCTCTATTAGCGCTAAAAAAAGCACTGCTAAAGGGTAGCTTTTTATGAGCATTTTTTAGCACTGACAAAAGACACACTTTATAAGATTTTTTTAATACTAAAAAAAAGTTCCCTTTATTTGGTTTTTTCTAGTGGTGATAAAGGCCAATGCTATTAAAATATTGTTTTTTAGTAGTTCAAATTATCCTCATAATCCTCCTTTATTTAGGAGAAAACAATAATATCATCTAAAAAGACTACCAATTTTTATTTCAAGGTAACCCCTAAAAACAATATCCATTTGGTGTATGATTATAGTTGGGTCATTAATATGTAAAAATTTAATCAATATAATTTCATTGTTCAATTAACATGTATGAAAAACAGTCTTGGAGATATTCTCCTTTTTCATATTCTCTTAATAATATGCTAAATGAAGATCCACCATATTAATGTACTGTGCTCCACATATATGACCGAACGAGCCATCAATATATTATAGTGAATACTTATTCTTGATCATGATCTTATTAAGCTCACAATAATAAATGAATAGGAACATTGACCCATCATTCTTCTTGATGAAAAGGATCAACACACCACATGGTGATTCACTCAATTGTATAATCACACTATCCCAGTTCTCTTATTATTTATTCTTTATCACTTCCTTTTCAACAATGTTATGTTCAATATAGAGTTTCAGATATTAAAAAATATATCAATCAATCTTTGATTATGAATATGGCTTCTCATTTTGTTGTATGATTATAAAATTATTCAAGGATCACATATGAATATTTCTTTACGATGGGTATGTCATCAAGCAATATCTTTACCTTGGTCTCAATCATTTATTCAAGATACTGATACATGTAACATAATCATATCCATTATTTTAATGATTATTCCAAAGGTGATCCATCATCCTCCTAACACTTGTATAAAACCTATGGGAGATTCATGATTTAGAGTGTGATATGATTTTAGAGAAACTTTTTATTAGAGATATATAAGGAAATCCAATCCATTACCAAAATATAATATAATTATATTAAAGGGAGTATCTCAAGGTTATTAGTTACATTTTTATATAAAAGCTAATTGAGGAGAAGTTATATAGCCATGATTCAACAATTGAACCATTTTTTATTTTCACCAATAACTTGACATCAAGGATATCAGGTTGTGTATGGATATTTCTAATATACTTAAATGATATTGAGGAATTAATTTAACAAAAAAATATAATGTTCACTATTCTTGAACAGAAAACTCGAATTCATTTCACCACATCATTCCTATTGTCCACCATAAAAATTGTGATGAAAATGCATTACCTTACAATATATGCCCTATAGGTTGTTGTGGATCATTATCTTTAACATCCATTTAATTAATGAATTTTTCCCCATTGTTTCCATTAAACTAAAATTTGTATCATTTTACATTAAGTTAGAGGTTTATAGGATAATTATTTTCTAATATATCATTTATGGTATTCTACCGTCAATATTCTCAAGATTGTTGAACTTCACAACTATTCTTAAATTATTTCCTCATCCCTTTTGGAAAAATTCCATGAATATTCTTCCTACTCTTTGGATAATTGGGTTATTTGACTTTCCTACCAACATGATATTTCCTTATCACTCTCCCAGAATTAATATCCACAATTTTCTTCCAATATTTAGACCAATTATATCCTTTAAGTTCGTTTATATCCATGTCGACATTGAAGGAACTCTATACAATTTCTTAGCTGTTTATAATGTTTCAAGTCACAAAATACATTAATATATTTGAATTTATCCCACTGAATAAGTGGGAAACATTACATTCACAGTCAATGAAAAATCCATAGATTTATTACACATGTACGAGATGTTTTCCTTATACACCATGATAGATTAATCTTAATTTTTCTCAAGTCTAAGTAACTCACTCTCCATAATATGTTAGAGTATAAAAGAAACATTTTTATCATTTTTTCAATTGTTTCCACTCCATCAATTCAATTTTTACTTGATCTCTATATCCACAGACAATGTCTACCAGTGATAATTTTCTCTCACCTTACAATAAAAATCCATCACAACCTTTTTTATGTCAGTAAATTGAATGAAAACACGGATATTTTTAATGGATTTGACCCATTATTGTGTGATTAAGGGATCATAATATCTACTAAAATATTGAGTCCATTGAAATATAAAGGTCTCAATTGGGACTTACAAATTCATAAGGGAATGTGGGTTCTCCCCATGATTCATGTTTTTTTATAAAATTATGAGTTAATTGAGTTTCTATTGTTATGTATTCCTTGAATCCTTCTCCCATATTATTAGTAATATAATTTGGGAAATCATTATATTTACCACCACATTGGTTTTTAACTATGTTCCTCTTATATCCATCAAAGCAATAAAATAAATTTAAATGTTTAGATAACAATTTTCATAATATTAAAAAATTAAAAAGTGAAAAAAATAAAATTTAAGGCGTGAAACATAAATTACATATAATCATTACCCTTTAAATATTTATGTTTCAATCTAATTTATTAATGGTCTATTTTTTATCCTTAAATATCAATGTCATTTTACCCATTATAATGGTTTGTAAAGAACCTAAGAATTTACCAAATCATATACCCCGGGAGTTCAAACAAGGTGTGAAACATTTTTAATTTTACATAAAGATGATTATGATCAATTTAATATGTAATCTACCCCGTTCTGGGTTATTAAACCTAGGTAAAACAATTCTAGATCAAAATACACATCTAGTATTCTAAAATGGATTCCATTTAATATATATGATTCTCCCAATACTTTGACTAAATGTAGGGATGTGTTCTTATTTTTACTATTATCCATTGTATTCTACTATGGTGTTATAATTATAATCCCCAAAAATAATTAAAAAATTATATGATACCAACTACGATAACCCATATTTTCTATACAATTTATTTCATGATTTTTTAAATAAATATAAACATTACACAATACCAAAATATAGAGAGTCCTTTTGTATTTGGATAATTTGTTATATCAAAAAATAAATTAAAAAATAAAAAGAAAGATTTATTTAATAATCCATAATATTCCAATAAAATCAATTTTTTCTTCCAATACAGAACTTGATACCATGTAGACTTACACAAGAAATAGTTGAGTTACAAAGGACGTAAAGGGAATAAGAAATGAATGGAATAAAATAAATAAGTTGATGTTATTAAAGAGGAATAAAATATGACACAAGAGGGTGATAATAATAATCTTTATCATTGAAATAAAAAAAAGAAGATAACATCAAGGCACTTAAAAATGTGAAAAAATGTAAAATATGACCTCATAATCATATGTCAAGGCTAACCACCAGGATATCATATCATTGTATTATTAAGTTAATAATACATGAACCATACATGGTATCTCCTGATATAAAACATTACCCACTATATTGGATGACTATATAATTGTTTTCCCACATGTCACATTCATATCATGTACTTACATTTGTGGGTCACATAGAGAAGACAAAATAATTACATCATTCATTACTTTTGATCCCATGATAAGTAGTGTATATTGCATACAATCATATATATAAGTAATGAAGGATTGGTGTATCTAGGTGAATAATCTTGAGTGGAAATAGCTATGAGTATTTAGTAATCAAAATTTATTTTTTAAAAATAAAAAGACAATTTTGGTAGCGAAACATGTGTAAAGATAGGATCCTGTAAGGGTTTAATGATAGTGAAAGGTGGTATCAAATTACTTGGTCATAATAAGTACTGTATATAGATGTGTAAAAATACAATACAATAGGACTAATTAGAAATTAAAAGGTTTAGTACAAAGAACATTCTTGAATAAAATTGAATATTAGAGAATTCATTCCCTTGTGAGGGTTATTTTAAAAGCATAGTCAGAGATTCTAAGGTGCATGGAAACACCATTGGAGGACTTTATAGTAGGATAGTTAGAGAAAATTCACTTTAAAATATTTTTTAGTGAAGGATAATTAGAATATGGTGGTCATTTGTAGAAAATATGATGGGATTATTTATTAATTTTTGAACCTAGGTTATCAACACTATGTGATAAAATAATCAAAAACAGAATTCATTCCTTGGGGTTTCCCATGTTTTTTCTAAAAATTTATAGGATTTGAAAATTTTAATAGTATAATAATAGAATTCATTAAAAAAATTCCATTAATGGTGTTGGTGTGAGACATGTTCATAAATAATTATTGTAAAAAACATAGTATAAAACATTTTCTTTGGATTATTCAATATATGTTTTAGAATTAAAAAAATAACATAGAAACACAGTATTTCAAAGAATATATATATATATTTTTCTATTTATTTTATTTATTAAATTAATTTATGGATATTATAATGTCAAAATCCAGATTGTATATTTATAGTGTATATTATTATATATACCAATATTTGACTATTTCAAAAAATTCTGAAAAAATTACCATCAGCTAATGTCAATGTTATCATCTGAATAATAAAGTTTATTTTATGGTAATAATTATATTAATATGATAATTGAGAGTTTTAATTTAAAATCATTTTTATAGGACAATACTATTTTTATGACACAAAAAACATTTGAACCTTATAAAAATTATATTGTAATTTATTATAATTTATTTTAATTTATATTTAAATTTACATTTTTTAATTATAACATTAAATAAAAATAAAAAATATTTAAAAAATAATTATTTATAAAGAATTTGGTTTTTATTAAAACTATATATTTTCAACAAATATAATTTTGGTTTCATTATATAAAATTGTAAATTTTATTAAACTCTTTATATAAATCTATATATAAATAAATAATGAAAAGGAAATATGTAAGGATTATATTATTGAAATTGGGAACATAAAAATTTATACATCTAGGTTTTAGACACAGAAAACCTTATTACACAAGAGTATGACCTATGTTTATTTTATGAATTTCTTGTATATCCATTGGTTTTATTGGAGAACATGGTTTCGGAGATGATCTCAATATTAATGAAATTATAACATAAAATATTTCACACCTGTTTCAGTTAATGAATTATAACTTATTCAAAGAATGTAGAAAAACCCAATGATTCCATCTATCTCAAAATATCTTATAAATTGGATTCATAGGGTATGATACTAATGGTTGCGACCATACCATCTTCCACTTGATTAAATTTTCTATTATTATGACTCTTAATGTATAATAATATTAATGTTCACTATAGAATTAATATATTACCAATGGTAATGATTATTAATTTAATTTTATGTTTGACATACTATATTTTATAATGGTCCAAAATAACTAGTGTAGTGAATTTATTTTCTATAACAACATTACATAATAAGGGATTTATTAATTCAAAAAGGAATTAAATTTATAATTTCTTTTATTAATACATAAAATACCCCCATATTTTTCACTTATGATTAAAATTATTTGGATTCAACCATGTGGTTACCTGGTAGAACAACCATGATTTTTGGGCCTCTGAGTGGGATATTCTCCCCCCCCACGTGTGCCTAAGGTTTCTCTTCCAAGTCGTCTCCTCCCCTCCTCCAGCTTGGCCCAGCCTCGACGATGGCTTTCTCGTCTCGGAACGACGTCGTTGGGTGATGGATCCGTGTGGTTCGGATTCATTGTTGGATCTAAGGTGGATTTTTTGTGCCTTTTGGATTTGGGATATCTTCTCAAATATGGTGTGATCAATGCCGTGACTAGTACGCTCAGTAAAGAATTTGATTTTTCTAGCTTCAGATCTGCTCGACCTCAGCTTGTGTCGACTCCGAGTAATCCGACTTCGGCTTCTGGGATCTGTGGTAGTGATGTTCCTTCTGTCTCCTAGATATCTTTGTGGCTCTGTGTGATTGGTGTCGACTCTAGTGTTCATGGTGACAGTCTCAGCATGCCTTTGGCTTTAGGATCTTTCCACATTTATGGTGTGCTCGTCGTTAGCTCCTCTATGATAGGTGTTGACTGTTCGAGATTCCATCATGGCTGTGGTGTGCTCAGTGTGGGCTATAGTGTGCTCAACATCGGCCTTGGCGTGACTTCCGGCTCCAAGATCTCTGCAAGGCTTCTTTCTAGCTCGAGGTTGGTTCTGGAATGTTCCGGTGTGCTCAAGGATGGCTTTAGTGCTTCAGAGGGGGTTGGTCATTCATTTTGGAACTCCTGTAAGTTTCTTCTAGGTTTTGATTTTGTTAAGGTGGGATCTTGTTTTATTGGCTCTAAAATTGGTTGTATTTTGGTGGTGTTGATGACGTGGTTGGATATGAATATACTAGTTAGCTACTGTTGGATTATTGTCGGAGGTGAAATGGATGTCTGTTGGGGAACCCAGACATTCTACCAGGTTTTTCTTTAGATGAGGATAGTGCTATCCATCTTCATATTTCATGGATTTTCAGATTTGGATGATTGAGAGGGTTTGTCATTGCCATCAGTACTAGGACCGTGAATCCTTTCCCGGGACCGCTCCCTGAACAACCATAATTTGGTGGAGGCATTCCTTAATGATATTGATGCTGGGTAGAGTAACTTCCTTGTAGTCTTGTTCTAGGTTGCAACCCTTTCATTTTTCAAATCTTGTTTATGTACTGATTTCTTTGAAGTCTTGGTTCCCCCCATTACCCTTAAAAGGGGAATATCCAAAATCAATAAAAATATCGGCCTTCGGTCCATTCAATTTGGTAGAACAACCATGCATAGAACTAAAGGAACAAAATATTCGAGTGTGTAATGGTAACTTCATGGTTTTCAAAAAACCATGTGCACAAATAATGAATAAAGTTGATAACCATGATTTCTAATGTATCAATAATTTTTTTTAAATATAATAAAATTCTTGAAAATTAAATAAATTATTTTAAAATAAACACTATGGTTATATGGTGGCCATCACAATTCCCAAAAACACATTATTCTTGAAAAGTTTTTAAACCCATGTCTTATGAGGTGGATCCTCTCACAGAAAGAATTTGAATTGGAATATAGGGATAAATATGTCGTTAAAAACATTGTTTCTAACCTCCTACAATGTTTTCACAATACCCAAATTGATGAACCAAGAGATATTAATTCCGTTTTTATATGAAAATCTATATTAGTTTTAATTTAATAAAATATGTTGTTATAAATATTTTTATAACTTTTTATATATGGGATTCAGGCCCCTAAATATTTAAAATAATCAAGGAAGAAGTTTAGTTCATAATTTAATACTAAAAATTGGATGACCCACATCCTTTTTAAATAAGTCATGATGGGGTTATTTGAGGATGTATTTTTAAATAAGGAATGTGACCCATTTGTTAAACTCATTAATTTTATCCTTAGTTATGGGTCTATAGGGTGAATTAATATCCCATGAACTCCATAATTCTATATATTACTAGAAAATAATTATCAAGGATTTTTGGAGATTTGTAATGGGTTATTTTAAAGGGAAATGATGGAAAATATATGAAGTAAACAAAAGACTCTAGAAAACGAAACTTTTCTAGGATAATTTTTTTGATGTGTAATTATTAGATATAATAGAGTCATTACAAAATTCCCATGTAAATGAAAAAAATAAAAATGGATGTAGAATATGTTTCTATTTTGGTACATTTAGTAGAACATCAAAATAATAATAGTAATTTTGATGTGAACTTAAATTAAAATAACCTTTTTTCTAGATTTGGATTATCTAAATCATTCATTAATGAAAATAAAATCCATATTGGAAACTTAAAATTCAAGGTATTGATGTAAATGTATTTTTGTGTCTATTAAAATAAGTCCACAAATCATCAATTGATAAGTGTGGAAGATGAGGAATTAAATAGGGATATCAAATAGATTTGGGGGTTATCTTTGAGTTTCTCTAGGAAAAAACCATATTTTGATGATACTTGATGCTTTTTAAGTCTATTAAATTTCATTTTTACTCCCATTATGATTTCCCTATATATGATACCTTTGGAAAATAATTTCATTTAGATTTCAAGCATCATCACAAGTCTTTATAGGAAATAAATTCCATTGAAATTGATTTTAAATCCTAAAACAAAAGAGGCTCACATGAGTTGATAATATTAAATGAGATTAGAAAATATTAAAATGAAAATTATATTATATATAATAAAATAAATAACGATTTATCATGGATTTTATATTTAAAATAGATACATTATAGTTGATAAAAATGTGCTAATTTTTAATTCCAGAATGAAATTGTTTCATGTAAAGCTAAAGAGAAGACTTTCTAAACCAGTTATAAACATAACATTGTTAGTCAATGGAGAAATGGTGTGGATCTGAATGGATAAAAAACCATTCCTTAATAATGAATATTGTATTAATCATTACATTGATGATCATCCAAAGGGCTTGGATACTGTATCAATGCTTGAAAGATGATCTTCTATTGAATTTAATTGTGGAAAATAACAAAAATCTAGATTAGAATCAATCTATGGTAATTATTATTTTCATTTGTTTCTAATAAATATAAATTTTCTATAAAAGATTATTTTTATTCACTATTATGTTAATTGGATTTAATTCAATAATTTTCCTTTCTGTTCTATAAGGGAATAATTTTTTTATATCAAAATAAGAGTAGAAATGTATAATCATTCATAACATAAGGGTCATATGGCATAAGGAACTAAACTATCTATACTGATATAATTTTAGCATTGATAAAAAGGTGTAAACCATCTCATTGTTTTGGATTTTATGATAATTTTTTAATAAATACCCTTAATTTCATAAATAATACTTATATTTGATTCATGAACAAGGTCATTATAAAATTATTTTCATACTATTTTTTAAAATAAATTTTCATAAAAACTATAATAGTTAATACTACTTATCAATGAAAAATTTTGCTGAAATTATTCCAATCCATTATTGTTAATTATTATTTTTGAATATCAATAGTTAAATATAATGAATGATTATAATCTTGTCTAAGAAACATGGATGTGAATTTTATCATTAAATAGTAAATTGTTGGATTGTTTACTGGATACTATTAATTTTTTATTATATTTTTTGTCAAATAGTTTTCTGAAATTGATTTTGAATCTTGTACATGATTTTGGAAAATTTTTCTTAAAAATAAATTTAAAACATTTTAGTTATTAGGTGTTTCAATCATATTTATGTTCACCATTGGAGGAATTACTGAGCTATATATTTGTGGTCCCTTACTATGAAAAATTGTGTTTTGTTATATTCCAAGCTTGAATTTTAATTTATAGTGGACATAAAATTTTCATTCATTTGAGGAAA
The DNA here is from genome assembly GCA_963277665.1 of Viscum album. Lineage (NCBI taxonomy): Eukaryota > Viridiplantae > Streptophyta > Magnoliopsida > Santalales > Viscaceae > Viscum > Viscum album. The sequence continues at coordinate 349,703,547 of OY728141.1, forward strand.
ATTTGGAAAATTTTATAATTAATTAGTTCTATTATTTAAGGAATTCATTTATATGAAATAATTTAGATTCATACTTTAAAAAATTCTATTAGTAAATTATTTGGATTATGATGTGACATTTTTATTAAATTTAAAAATATTTTCTGAAAATGAAGTCATAATCCTTGCACTGTTATGGTTTATGAAATAAACTCATAATCTAGGTTGATAATTTAAATCATATATCAATACAAAATATAATATTTATTTATTCTTTATTATTATTATTATTAACCTAAGACATGTTTTTTTCTATGATTATATGGTAAAATATGTCAGTCCGTTCATTATGGATAAAACATATGATTTTTATAAACACTTTAATGAAATTTAATATTTTTTTTACTATTTTAATAACTATAAATTTAAATAATTTTATAATTATATGAAGCATGTTTTAGAAATTTCATATTAGTTTTTAGTAGGGAAAACATACACACACTATTAAGAGAGTACATGGAGGAAAAAATTGTTAAAATAACTTCTTAGTTGGCATAAAAATCATTCTATTTTATGATGAATTTATTTCAATTAATATTAATGAATTTATTTCATGATGGTAGTAATTGAGTTAAATCTGTTTTAATTATATATATATGTTATAATATATTTTTTTATAAACATTTTATGAAAATATAATCATTTTGATGATTAAATGTTAATAGATTTATAATATTTTGAATATGGTTCATTTTGAGTAAAAATATATTTCTTTCAACATTAATATCATTTTTTATCTTTAGTATTTTATTTATGATATTATTTTTCATGTTATTTTACCTATTTATTTTTTGAATGAAATATTTTGGGTTATTTTTTTGGAATTTTTTTTAAATATTGTCTAAAATTATTTAGAATTATTATTTAATTTTTGAAATAATCCATTCAATGTGAAATTTCTAAATTTTAATATTACTGATGGAGAATTTTTTTTGATATATTCACGTTAGTAAATTTCACGAAAATATTAAAAATCCCTATTTTAATAAGTATTTTCTATTTATTATGACTTTATCATAATTTATGAATTTTAATTAATTTTTATTTGAAATTAACTAATTTCATATAATTTTCCAAGATCCTATATAAATTCCAAAAATCATAATTATTTTCATGTTATTTTTTATGACTTCACCTATTTTATATGAATTTTTCTTTAATGTAAGAAATTTTCATAAATTTTGCATGAATTTTCACATTGGTTATGATATATTCCTTTTCAAAACACGAGTACTGATATTATCTATATAGAACATTGGAAATATTGGACTTTGAGTTTCATGCATATGTCATTACTATAGTGTATGCATTTAGAAGACTCAAATGTGGATGGAGTAAAAAATTTACATATTTCCCTCACCAAAAATTTCAAACATTGAAAATAAATTCTTAATATCTATAAGTTAAACTTGTTGTAAGACACTAGATTCTATAGACAATGATTAATAACATATATCATATTTATCAATTGAATTTTTTAAACTCATAAGTGAGCTCAAAACAGGTCATAATGAGTATCTTGTTAAACATTGATTCATTCCACATGGAGAAAATTTATTTGACCAAAAGATATTATTTTGATATTAAATCCAAGTGTAGGATTTAAATTTCATTTAAAAGTCTAATAACATGAAATTAATAATAGAGGAATGAATACATGAGTGAGGAAAATGGGTAGTAGTAATAATCTAGGTTGATCATAGTAGTGTAGAGGATGATTCATGGAGAAAGGAGATGGATAAATTGAGAAAACTCCACTTACCCTTTCCTTTATTTCCATCATATTTCCATGAATTTATTATATCACATTTAATTAAATTTTAATTTTGGGTTAATTTTTTTAAGGAAAATAATACTAATTTTTTTTGTATATCTAATTTTTTAAAAAACATTTTTCTACTAGGATGTTAATTTCCAAGATAAAATGAATACTTGTTATTCAAAAAATAGAATCCCTTTTTATTTTTCATACTAAATTATGTTGTTTATTAACCATGACACACACCATTTAAATAAATTCCTCCATTAATTGATGTTTTCAAACACATTTTTAATCATTGGGGACCTAGTTTTCCAATTTCATAAGAAAATGGGGGATGAAATTAGCAATAACCAATCAATTTTTCCCCTAATTAATTATTCATTTTTTTAAAAATCAATTGATTTATCTAATTTATTTTATCTTAAATCTAATTTTAAATATATTTCACCTCCTCACTATAATATTATCAAAACTTTTTAATCACACCACCGTAATTTTTTTTTTCATCCTATCATTTTCTTAAAATTTGGATTTTGAATTTTTTATAACCTTTCTTTTGGGATCAACCCTAGTTACCAGCATATTAGTTTTAAATGGTAAATAAATAAATAAATTTTTAGTTTCAATAAAAAATATCATGTTTTTTATGTGAATTAAAATTAATAGTATAACTAGATAATAATTGTGAGTTGAATCCAAAAGAGGGTGTGGAAATAAATCTAATATTGGTTACATAATAATCATGATGGTCTGATAGGATTTTTGTTGATCATGATAGATATGTGTTTCTTATGGATTATAATAATGATGTAATGTTATTATAAAAAATCACATAGTTGAAGGCCCTTAATTTTTATTATTCTAAAAAATGGGAAGAGGCCCTGATATTTGATAAATACACTATATACAATAACCATATTTGTATCTTAATGGAAATAAATGAAGGTAAATAATCTATATTTTTAAACTATGTTATTAAAAAAAATACAACTTCAATTGTGGAGTGTTTATCTATAATGGTATGTTATGGTAAAATAGTTTGAATAAATTCAATGTATAGAATATGATTTTTTTTTCCATTTTCACTTATGCTAATGACCATTCTAATATTTATATATAACTAAATATAATAATTTAAATAGATATTTTTTATATATAGAAAATTATTTTTATTGATTTTAATTTAGTAAATGTTGTCATAATGTTATATCTCAATGGTATTGAGGGTTCAAAATTTTCATGTATGTTGTATGTAATTGAAATTCATAGATGGGTACTATGCATAGTTTTTTTATAAGAGTGATTTATTATATATAGTAATAGTTTTTTTATTACTTACTAATTTGAGAATTGTTATATTTACTTTAGATATTATAAATTTATTGTTGGAAAAATTTATCTTAATTTTTTTTATGAATAACCTGAATATTTTTATTAATATCTATTGAGATATATATAATTTTTTTTAGTTTTACTTATAATATATTAATCATTAAATTTATTTATAGGTTTTCCTTTAAAAACTCCAAAAAAGATTCCTTACTAATGTTACATGGTGTCAATATTATGATGTTCCAATTTTCTTTTAATTATTTACAAGTGATATTCTTGAATGATATTCCATATTCATTGTAAATAATATTTTCTTTACATTATATGTTTTTTAATGTACCAGATGTCCCTTATACATTCATCAACATTAGTAGATTATTATTCCACCTTTATTAGAGTTACAAATTTTCAATGAAGAATATTTTTGGGTACCTAGGATGAATTATGAATTTATTCTTGGTATTTTGATGTTTTATAGAGAAAAATGTAATTTATTACACTGATCCAATATTCTAAGGTGGTAAAAAATATTCATGAAAATAATAAATTTTTTTATTTGATGATATATACATTAATGGAATGATTTCTAATCCTCCCATCCATACAGACATGAAAATAGTGGCATATACAACAGTGCATATGATGTCTTCTTTAAAGCTTAATATATTAATATTTTCATTACAATGAAATGGGTGGTTACAAGAAAAATATGATTAATAAATGTCCCTAGGGAAAATAATAATGTAATTACTTATATAATAGAACCATGGTCACACCAATGGATCTACTAGATTATTTACATGTTCTATCTAATTTGTGAAATCATCAAGAGAGTTTATGTAAATAATCATTTTGAGGAAATAGAGGATAATTTAGTTTATACATTAATAAAATCATTGACTATGAAAATTATAGAGTTCAATGAAAATTCTATTTATATTTTATTTAAAATAGTGTAGTTGTAATGGTTTTGGTTAATATAAATATCATATATTTTTTTATAATAAATTTAAATTCTATTTAATATCCATTCATGGGGTTTTTATATTTCACATAGAGTTTAATGATAAATCCTTTTGAATGAAAAATATTTTTTATCCCTATTAAATAATTATCATAGAGTATCATGGGATTAAATGACATGTAATTTTTATCATGAGTAGAGGCTCATTTGAAAACAAGATAATTGCAATAGAATATAAGTAGTGAATTATTATCTGGATTGAGTCACAGAAGTAAATCAAATAAAATTTCATGCATATAGTCGAAGTTATACATCTATATTCTTTATATTAATAAATACTACCAAATATCTAATGTTATATCACATGTGAATGTTTATGAATTTGTACTTTTCTTTTGTTATTGTTCAATTTTGAGAATTGGGGTTAAATTTTTATATAAGAGATTAAGTGTTGTGTATTTGTAAAAAATTATATTCATATTTGAAATGTGAAAAATATGATATTTCAACACTAACATGAATAATATTGGGGAAATTTAATTCCATTCATAGTTTTATAACAAGTTATGTGTTCACCTACTTACATTAATAGAACTAGATATATTTAATTTATTTATGATATATATCTGAGAGTAAATATTATATGTGCTGTAATATATGATATTTATATATTCTATATCTCATGGTTGTAATAAATGCTTTGTACAGAGGGATTATATATTAATTTATTGACATATAACTTATAGAAGGTATCTTCATATTGTGATATTAGTGTGTTTGATCAGTATCATGCCATAACTCATTGTATCTTCATTACCAATGTTGTTTTACCTATGGATACTTATTAATAACATTTATGGGTCTAAAATTTATTGTTAATTTTCAATTATAAAAAGGATCACTATATTACTTTTTATTTTAACGAATAAATTTTATATTTATGTTTAAATTGAGTTTAAAATATTATGAGATTTTTTATGATATTCATATACAAAATTGATTTTAATGATTCATAAATATTTTTTGTTTTTTATAATGTCACTGTGGATTTTGGGGTAATTAAAGATTGTTAAATATACACTAATTTATAGAAAAAATAATAATATAGGGATTTTTGTCCTAAAAATACAAGATACAGAATAGATAATGGTGTGGTGGATTTTCTATATATATTATACCAATGATATATGATTTTCTGGATTTGTATATATAATTTATACATATGGATTTATTATACTATTTTCCTTAAAACATGGAACAACCCTAAAAAATAGTTACATAAAATAATAAATGTTTTTGCCGTTGACAATAAGATGAATGTTTAATTTTGAGATCCTGCTTAACTGGAACTACACATTTAGGAATTCTTTCATTACAACAGTTTCATGATTTTTTAACTCTAAGTTATTATAGAAGGTTTTATGTGATATAATTCAACACAAACTGAATGAAAATGTGTTAGCATATGGAAAAAATTATTAGAAATATTAGTGAACATAATCGATAATAGTATGTGGTGTTAGGGAAATGAAACCAATGTATTACTAGAGACTAATGGGGTTAAATAACTAGGTTCATTGTATAGGAATTCTGGGTCATAAAAAATGGTATCAAATCTAATACCTAGCATAATTTATAAAGGAACGTCCCATGTGTGAGGTGTGAGTTCCATTAAAAAGGATTTCATCATTAAGGGGAGTGGGATTTGAAACAACCCTAAAATATGAGTCATAAGTGACTCAACATTACTTCCCATGTAAAAAAGGTGTATATTTATTTTCATAAATCTAATCGATTATAATTCTATAGTTATTTATGCTTAGATAGATTACTATCAATACAAATGACGTTCTTAGTTATTTCCTACTATGAGTGTGGGAGATGAAAATGAAAAGTGAAACAACATGTGTTGGCTTGTGGTTATAGTCATTAACCTAATAAGTGAAGCCAATAATAAGACATAAGATGTTGAAAATAAGATTACTAAAATAGATTGGATTCTATTGGATCTATTAGAAAACTTTATGGTTCATGTAAATGAGCATCAAAGGATAAGTAACATGTGTACCCATGGAGATCACATTCACATTGGTGGAATGAGTGAAGGTATATAGGTGTCTACTCCCAATTTTATCATAATGTCTGAGAGGTTTGTGGAAAATGATTATATTTTAGGATAAACCATAGGCATAAATGATGTGTTCCTACTTCATGGTTGATTGTTGGATGTTTTTTTCATTAGGGATGTTCTTTTAAAGGAATATCTATATTAATATTTAGTGATGAACCAAAGATCAAGTAAAATGTATCACAATATCAAATATAGATTCTTGTGGATAGAAAATAAAAGAGATGGGTAATTATTTTTCAATCATTTACATAATTTTTAGGAGATCATGTCCAAAAATTTTTACCATGATGGTATCTCCCAACACATAAAATGATATTGTGTAAGTGGGATGTGGCGACAATAGACATCATGATAAGTTTTCATAGGACTATGAGATGTCGAAATACCTTAGGGTCTTGTAGGGGTCTAGTTGACGATGGGGATCATTTCATACCAATATAGGAGAATATATTAGAGTATGATATTTTAAGCCTATATTTTTGGGTGATTATATGGATACATGGAGTTCAATTGACCTTGGTGTCTAATTTATATTCTTAGTTCACATCATGGTTAGGGTATGTCTTGTAGAAGGTAATAAAGACTAAGATAAAGGTGATTATGTCCTATTATCCTCAGAAGGTTGACATGTCAGAGATAATGATTTTAAACTTAGAGGATATACTTTAGGAATCTATTTTTTATTTTATAGGATCATGGGAAGAACACACAGGTTTGAGAGAGTTCTCTTACAACAAAAATTTCTAGTCTTATATTTAGATTTCCTCATTTGAGACTCTCTATAATCAAAGATTTATTTAATCATAAGGTTGTTTCGATGAAGTTATGTCATTGGTTTTTGAATAAATTATTGTATAATAGACTTTGGAGTGGATGAAAGTGATTAGTAATTGATTTATTATAGATCATAATAGTCTTTTATCATTTTCTAACCAAAGGAGACAACCCTTAAAGTTTGTTGTGGGTGACATAGTTTTCTTGTGGGAATCCCATTGGTTAGGGAAAATATGATTAATGATGCATAGGAAATTAGAACCATAGAATTTTGGTCCATTGGAAATCATAAATCATTTGGAGGGGTTTTTATCAGTTTTACATTCCTCCACAATATCAATTTATGCAAAATGTGATCCATGTGTCTCAACATTGGAGAAAAAATCTTGATCATGCACATGAGGTCGATTATGAAAGTAGTGATTTAGATCATGATGCATATTTTATTGAGAAACCCATTTATTTTATGAAGTAAGAATGTTATATAAGGGAAGAAAATTCTTCTTGTTTAGGAAAAATGAAAAAAATATGCATATTTTAGAAAGGAGACTGAAACAACTAAGTTGTTTGAGTATACATCTACAGACAGTTATTAGGGATGAGAAGTCATTAGAGAGGGAGAATATTGATACCCAATATATCATTAATGATACTATTTTTGATTTAAATGTATTTTGAATATGTTTAAATTTGTTTTTAGTTAAGTTAGTGGTGTTTGGAGTCTGTAATTAGATAGGACCGTACTGGTGGGTTATTCTATAGTTTTAAAGCTATAACAGCTCTACTATCCAACTAGTGGAGTCTTTAGTATATATACTAAATATACATGTCACATCAGAAATCCATTGTATTTTTTATGAATAATTTCTTATACCCATAAACCACTAGCTAGACCACAGTGGCCTCTGGCTCCATGGTGGTGTTGTTCAGAGAACAATTTAAAAAGTGGTTTATATTTTGTTTTTTAACATAAATCCTATTATTTTTTCACTCTCTTAGGAATCTATCAACCCATAAAATCTTCAAATATCTCTTTGGGTTCTTTTTATCTATATCCCCTCTATTTTCCTCCTCTTGTTGTTGTCTAGACCTCAGTTTGATCCCATGTTTCTAATCTAGTGAGTTTATCTTGAATTAGATCAACATTATCCTCTTTTCATTTTTCATACTAATTTTATTATCTATGTATTTATTGAATATGAGGGATTTTTCATGGTTTAACAAGGTAATTTTTTTATCTTTTTTAGAATTGGGATAAAGATCTAGAGTTTTGGAAACTATGTATTAGTTGGACATAGAAATTAATTAGATTTATATTTTCTCAAGTATGGGGGTTATTGTTTTGATTTTTAGGCATAGATTATCTTCAATCATTTTCCTATAATTTTAATTATGTTATATGGAGATTTTAATGGGGTTCAAAATAGTTCAAATGGAATCCATAAATGACCCATGTCATCAAAACATTATTACACCTATAAAATGTGGTCATTATCATGAACACATATTTATATGGGTTTGTGGCATTATTATTGGTTTCCATGTATGGATTGGGGTACATATTCCATATTTTTTTATCAAATTATATGTGCGTGTGTAACCTCATGAGACCTATTCTTGATGTTTGATCACATGATGTGTATTATTTTATCCCCATGAGAACCATTTTTGGTGTTTACTCGCATGTGGATTTTTGTCAGATATGACTCTTACTTGACCTCACATGATATTTTATTTCTCATCATACGCCTATTTATTACATATTTTGTTTATAATTTTTAGTAGTTGAGCATATAAGTTTAACCACATATATTATACCCACAAGGGGATGCATCATAATATTTGGTCGATATATACATAGGTTATCCCTTGGATTGGGATGAGTTAACCATATGTGTGGACTATTTTATTGATGGTGATGTGTAAGGTGGAAGTTTGATATTCCTTTGTAATGGAATGATGTAGGTAGAGCCTGTCACTAAGGAGACTTTATATAAGAGTTTATTATGTGATATTAATGTTATTATCAACACATTTTATCTTCATGAATTATAACACAATATCTAATAAATTTATGTTAAGGACCCACTAGTTATGCCATACTAGTTTTTGAACTCACAACTTATGTGGGAATCTCAATGAGCCTATACATTTCTGGAGTAGGTATCTCACAAAGGAAAATAACCCTGTGGTGGGTAGTTTAATAGGTTTACTATGAGGATGTGGATAATTAAAGGAACATATATGATCTTATATATGTTCTGTTATTTTTTTATTCACCTTTTAACTCATATATTGATCCACCACTTGGGGGGATCATTTTTCTTCATTTTCATCTCTATGACTGTGATGCCATAATGTAATTATAAGGGTTGGTACATTATCTGTATACTAATATGATGATATTGAATCTATTACATACATATTTGTTTATATTGTAATCTATTTTATTTTATATTCTTATGATTATCTGATATTGAGGTTAGAATCTCGTTACAATGCCATTCATGGCCCTCTCCATAATTCATTAACCTCATTAGTACTGAATGCTGGACATGAGTTCTTATGGAATCACAAGACATACTCAACGATATAAGTGGATGTGTTATATTAAAAATCCTATGATGGTGAATATAATTTAATGCAAATTTTTTAATTATTTTAATGTCTATATTCTTGAATTTTGAAGGAATTATAAGAAAGAGAACACATGTAATTTCATAGGGCCAACCAAACAATATGAAAGTGTTCCATTCCTGATTTTTATGTATCAATCAAGATCACACCATGATAAATATATCTATATTCATATTCACTCATAAAACAATAAGTGATGATATTATTAATTTGGTATTTTAGAAGACATTCCAAATATTTTAGCGATTCAATTGACTAGTTATTACCTTAAAATAGAAAGTCTAATTGATTATTTAATATATATCATTACTAAGATAACAACTATATAAGAAAATATAATATATAAAGGTATATATTTTTACTCTTCATCATTTATTTGTTTAAATTATTTCTCAAAGGTGGATTCTATTTTATATAAACATTATAAAATATATTAGTTCATATTATGACTATAAAACACCAAATGTCAGATATGAGAGTTCCCATGAATCTAACAATATTTAACATTTTTCTATTGAAAGAATAATTTAGGATCAATTTCACTATTGAACGAGGTATGGGTGAATCAATGTTTTCTATTTTTTATTTTCTATTATCATAAAATTAATATTCATAATTTTTTAGATATAATTTATTCCACTAAAGAAAACGTAAATGTAAACCAATTGGAAAACAATAATTTTTATGATTCTCTAGTCAATAAGTGTATAATGTACTTGGAATGATGTAAAAACAATAAAATATAAAATTTTCACTAGAAAATAATCCTTTGTGGTTTATAGTGAGAAAGGTATATTCATAACAGATATTAAACTATATTATATTGATTTTGTATGTGTTTTTCATAGAAATAATATTTATAAATATTTTTTTTAAATGATAAAGTGAACCTGAACCAATAGGGTTCAACAAATCATACCTATTCTATATTAATTACCCACACTTCCACTCCTAAAATTCAGATATTCTTCCAAATTTATTTATTTCACAACAGTGAAAAAGAACTGATCCTACTCATCAGTGACTATTCATAAAATGATCATACACACCATAGAACTGATCTATAATAATATTAAAAAATATATTGTATAGTGATTTTTAGCTTCTTATCATTTCTATTAATTCAAATATTTATAACACTATATAAATATAATTGAATTTAAACCACTGTATTAATTTAATATTTCCATATAATAACTTCGATTGGAAACTGCTTCAAAAAATTATCAGAACTACATAAAATCAAATAGAAGTATCAAAATCTATTCAACATTCTATAAACCTATGTTTAATCAAAATTAAAACCCAATACAAGAATTATTACATTTATTATATAGTGAAAAAATCTCCCTAACATCAATATTATAATTTTTATTCATTTATACAATCAACACCATACCACCTTCTCTATATGATAAATTCACAATACATTACATGAAATTATTATTCAAATTCATGTATTCAGGCATTTCATTATTTATTTATTGATCATTTCTATTTTTCTATATAAGGTTTATTAAAATATCATATAAATCACATCTATAAAAAAATCATACAAGAAGCATTTTCCTATGTGGCCTATTCCCAAAAAAAATAAATTATCAAGAATAACTAATTCTTCTACATGCGTAATGAATTTGGGTCCATGAATAATAATCATATACAAGTCATTTGAGTATGTATATTCAACTACACACCTATTTTTCATATGTGACAAATTCATATATAAATGAGGGTATTTAGTTTCAAAAATTTGCTTATGTTGGAAACACATATGTAGATATTACATATAATAAAATTAATTTTGGTATATAGATTCATCTATATATTCAATCATATTTTCCTAAATTTCCTTATGTGAGATTTATATATATATTCCCATATGTGGTTTTACAATTTTTAAACAACTCTCTATGTTTATTTTTATCCATGTTATTCAAATATTTCTTATTAAAATTTTCTTCTTATAATTTATATCTAGAATAGTGATAATCAATATTCAGAAACATGGTATTTTGAAAATAATAACTCTTCTTGGAAATATTTGACAACTCATGCAATAACAAGATCTAATTTATATGTTGAAAAAAGAAGAAAAATAACTATAATTTACACATCCTGATAAATAATTTCATTAAAAAGAATAAACTTAAATTTTTTATCCCAATGATCTCCCCTATTTGGTTTTATTCAAAACAAAGGAACATGAATCCCTACAGCTCTGAGGCTCAAAAGTAAGATCAATATTTATTAATTCTAAGAATTTGTGAGAAACATAAATATATAAGAAAAAAGAATCATAGAAAAATAAAAACATAAATTCAATTTATTTTTATCTAAATTAATTTCAAACATATTTTTTCATCACATATTAACAATATAAAGTGGAATTAACTTTTAAATTAATATTTCATTAAATAACATAAATAATATATTAAAACAATTCACATATATTGACGCCACAACATTATCCTTTTAAAACCATACACTATATATATTATATCCCTTGTCCATAGTTAGGATTATATTTTCGTATTTTCTACTATTTAATAATAACCAAATATAATTTTAGAAGTGGAGAATAAAATATACCTTATCCTGGTTATGACTAAGGTTTAATACCTTACATCAATATTATATTCCATAATTTTTCTTCATACAATGTATATTTTAACACATTAATAATTTTATCCTTCTATGGGGAAACCACAACATCAATTATTTTATTTATCGATGCTCCATGAATATTGAAATATATTCATTGACAAATAACTAGTGGAAATACCACTTATACCAACACATATATCCCAACAGTTTGGAAAAACCATTGTGAAAAGTAACCTATTCCAACGGTTAAGTGAAACTGTTGGTATAGGACAATGTAAGATTGATTTTTATAATGGTTTGAGAAAACCGTTGGGATAGGAATAGAATTCCCAAAAGGTTTATACAAATTTTGGGAAAGGATTAATGTGGAATATGTATATGAATAGTTTGTTTCAATCGCTGGGATATAACCTCTATCCTAATAGTTATTAAAAACCATTGGGATAGAAAATCCCCAAAACCAGTCGCCCCTCTTCCTCCATCTAGAACTGATTTTCCAAAGGGTTTTACCAAGATATCTCCCTCCTATGAACCCTACTTCATAAGCCCACTTCCTCCAAAACCAATCTATCTAGGCTTCCAACCCTACTTCCCATTTGTAATTCCTAGAGAACCCATCTCTAACATTTTTCCTTAAATTATATTTCTCCAGGATGAGAACCCTACTTTCTAAACAACGATAAATCTTTGATTCAAGTAATTTTTATTCTTAGACTTCAAATTGTTACATTGTAACTGAGTTATGTATTCTACCTTCATTTATTTTAGCTTTTCTCATTTGATTTTTCTGCAATTTTCATTATTTTACCTCTATTATGATCCCTTTATGAATGGAATCCATATATCATTTTAGGTTGTGGTTTTATTATGGTTTTGTTGTAATTTATCTTTATAGAATAATTTCGATTGATATTAAAGAAGTTAATATGATCATGAGTTATTTTATCCTTGGTTTATTCTAAATTTAAGGTTTATTAACATGATTTCATTGTTTATACATAAATACAACTATATAATTTTTTACCCTAATAAGAACAAAAAGATACTCATTCATTATGAATCCACCCTTAAGTGTTGTCTTTTAAATATCACACTCTAACATTAATATAATGATACCCTCACTATAATTCATTCATAGAGAAAAACTATGGGAAGGTTAATACTATGTTACATGTAATTTACTACTAAGTGATACTACAAGTTATGTTATAATGTCAACTTAAATCATAAGTGTCGTGGTATTTTGAAAGCTGGTGTTTATGGAAATTTTTAAGAACTATTAAAATCTAATTAAATTAGAGTAATTTTCATAAAAATTTTAGTGAAGTTTCTCAATGGTTATTTGAATATGTAAATAAATATCATATATATTTATATTATTTTGACAATGATAATTTCAAATTTAATTTTAGTTGAAAGTCATCAATGGTTGCACTATTTTCATGGAGTGATTTGAGGATCTATTTGACCAAACTGTAGTAGTAAGAATTATTATTTTTATTATATATAGAAGAATTAGTCTTGTGATATAATTGAAAAATACCTTATTCTAATACTATTTTTTTGAATATTATATTATAGTGAAGAATATTTTCAGAACTAATACTTCTTGAAGAATAAGTTTTTGAAGAAGATTCATGTACTATTATTTGTAGAGACAAATATGTGCTAAATATGATCTCTATTTTTATATTTCAAATATTTCTAGTATAAGTTTCATATACTTATAATTAAATTTATATTAAAGATCCAACTAGTTTTAATTACTTGTGAGGTCCCCAATAAAAGGATTTTAAGTCCTGAAAAAAACCTTGTTCTAAGTATTTACTGCTTCACTCAGTTGTGAGATCCCTACTATAGAGCTCATGTTAGTTGGTACCACTAATAGGGGGGGTGAATGAGTGGAACACCTTTTAGGATTTATTTTTAATTCAAATTAATGTAAAATTTAATTTCATGATCTTTTTAATATTTAATTAACTCATCCTCACCTCATATGAAACATACATAGGGAAATCCCAATGTAAAAGGGTTTAAAAGGTTCAGACTAAAATGATTACTCCTTTATATGATTGGTTAGTCATCCCAATTACGGATTCTACACTACAGACCCAAATGGTTAGACTAAGGACCTCTCAATCCTATAAGAATAGAGACCCACTATGCTCCTACTCTAGAGTCCCACCAATGAATGCATCTTCCCACTAATCAATAAAAATGTATGGTTAGAATAAAAGAAGATCCCTCTAATATCTATATTTATTCTGCACCACTTGATTTAGATATCCATGCATGAACATACACTAGTGGAAAGAGGCTCTATACCAACACTTTTATGATGTGATGATTTGATATTGTAATTTGTGGGTTTGATACTTGGACCACGCAAGAATGAGGACTGTGTACCTTCATCATATGTGGCATGTAGGATTCACATAACATTTATATTATTAAATATCACTAAATTTTCTAATGATATAGAGTTTAGTTGTATAAAGTGCACATAATGAGTTTTATATGGGTTTCCTATATAATTTGTTAGTAGAATTATACCCACCCAAACCATAGTGTTTTTTGAGGAAAGAACATGTGGATCTTATTTTGGGATGTTTTCTAGTGATGTAAATAAATTCCATTGGTAAAATGGATGTATTTTAACACTTTGGGGTGAATTTAATAATTTTATAGATTCTTAATTGTTTAAATTATTAAAAGTAATCATAAAAATATGGTTCATGATGGGAATGATTCACCTTGATTATTTTGATACCCTTGTGATGGTAAAAGTGGAGAAATTTATCATTATTTCTATCCTTTTAATTTAAATTACTTGAAGTAATTTAGGAATCATGATTATATGAAGATGTAATGATTTATTAGATACCCATACCTATTGGTTTTGGGTGTGGTTTTTGATGAGATAGTTTATTATGATTTGATATGGTTTGATATAGGATGGATAGAGAATGCATATGTTCATTATGGTTTTGTAGTAATTCCTGGGTGACTTGTGATCATTTAGTAATCCATGGAATGAGTGTGATTCTTTAGTATTATTGGGAAGGAATCCCCAAGGGTGGTTTTTTCTAGATAAACTTGACATGGATAAGAATCATGGTCACTTTTTTGTTAAATGAGCCTAGGTTTTATGGCATGTGACTCATTGGAGAACGAGCCTGACAGTGTGATCAGGTGATATGGGAGTGTACACTCATTGGGATTGTAACACCTTGAGTTTTAATGAATTATTATTATTTTAGACTAAATTAAAACTCATTGGTGGCTTACATTGCATGCTACACCAAAATACTGTCAATATGATTAATGAATATCTTACCATTTATTGAATATCTTACTATTTAATACATTCAAAAAAATATTATCAATATTATTAATTAATTCTGATTGTTCCTCAGTGGATAATATTTTAGTAGTTGAGTATAAATTCGATAAAGCCTCAAATGAAATGGGTGTATAGAACATATGAGGGTACTATGTTACTTCTCCATAAAACATTGTTATGTGAGATTTATTACCACACCTAAGATAAAGATTCATTGGATCATTTAATATTATATGAGTTATATATTTAAATATTATTCATCAACATAAGTTGATATAATACTATGTTGCATAAAAAACTCAATACACTATAAACCCTATATGTTTTATTTTACATTTGAGTCATACCTATGTTTAATTCATATTTACTTATCCCTTGTTATTATTTAAAAGGGTTTACAAAGATACTACCAATTCCATCCTTTTACATATTTTTCACATGAATAACTACAATAGAGGATGATTGAATCTTGGACTTTGTAGTGTGTAGTTTTTTCATGTATAACCTGATCCATGTTATAGTTCATTTTATGTTTTTAAATAAATATCCTTAGTAGTGTGTTACTATCATGAGTAGAAGACTATGTTCTATATTGTAACTAAACCTCCTATTTTTTAAATTCCACTCTACGTGATTTTTTTTCTCTTACACAGTCTCAAATTGATGTTGATACAATACTATAATTTCCAATTCTATATTTCAATGTGTATTTATATATTGTGTTGGTTATGGTTTTATATAAAGTGAAAAATTATTATTTACATAAAAATATTTTCTATTTAACTTCAATATAATTGAATGGATTTCACGAAATGACTAATTACAAATTTTTATAGAATAGATTGATGTTGGATATAATAAAGTGATCAGATCTGAACAAATTTTCAATACAATTTGGAGAGATTTTTAGATTTTTCATTTTACAATACTTCAGATAGTGGTCACATACACTTACCCTATTATAATTGTGTTGGAAGACCTTGGTTAATCCATGAAGATGTTAGATAACATATAAGAAAATATGGTTTTCAAACAAACTATTATGTGTTGTATCACAGTGGGTAAAAATGGAATCTCAAAATGATGATGATTCAAATGAGAGGACTGGATTCAAGAATTTAATACATGACTGGTTGTTGTTTATTCGTCATCATAAGAAAGAAAGTATTTCATCCTAATAAGACTTCAATATAGGAACACATGATGAGTCCAATGAAAATAATGATGTTAAAAGAGTGAAAAAATTTAATGATGCTGCGTTGACTCCAGTATATCGGTAATGTGGTAAAATGAAAAGCTGGAATTTTTAATTTGATTGTTTCATGGGAAAACCATGTATGTGATTTATAATAATTCCATCAATTATATTCTTACCTTCTTGAAGGACTTACTTCTAGATGATACAAATATTCCCTCAAATTATTATATGGAATGAAAATTAGTTGAAGAACTTAGATTTTCAAAAAACAAAATTTATACTTACCCGAAAGATTACAACTTATTCTATGAGGAAACCGCTGAAAGAAATGATTTCATAAAATGTGGAACCTCACTATGAAAGACAAATGATGCTGGAACACCATCTAGTGTTCCACAAAAAGTTATTTGGCACTTTACATTGATCCCCATACTCCAAAATCTTTTCATATATGATGAAATATCAATAAAAATACAATGAAATGATATCAATAGGAAGAAGAATAATAAGGTTTTGGTTCACCCTATAGATGGATTTTAATGGAAGAGATTTTATGCTTGATATCCTAAATTTTCATCCAACATGCGTCATGTGAGATTGGGTATTTCATTTTATAGTTTTAATCTATTTGGGAATATTCTTACTTCGCACAACACATGGTCGGTTTTCATACACATTCATAACCTCCCCCCATGGTTGTGTATTAAAAAATCTCTCAGTTTTATTAGTATACTTATATTTGTCCCTTCTGATCTAGAAAATGATATATAAATATTCATGAAAACTTTAATAAAAGAGTTGAAACTTCTTTGGGATGTGGGTGTGCACAAATATAATGCATATTTGAAAGACATATTTCAGATGCATTTTGCGCTTATGTGGATGATAAATGATTTTCCTGCTTATGCAATGATGTTTGGATGGAGCATGAATGGAAACCTACTATGTTCTGCTTGAATGAAGAACACTCAATCCATAAGACTAAAATATCACCGTAGTTTTAGTTTTATTGGATATCAATGATTCTTCCCAATGAACCATCTATATAGAAACAATCATCAATGATTTGAAAATACCAGGGAGACTGATGATCTACATTAGCATACGTGTGAAACTAATGTGCTTAATGAATTGAAAGATTTCTGTTTTTCATTTGGGATGGGTCAAATTAAATCTATAAATAGAAAGAATTTTTCCAATGATACTTGTTACAATTGAAATAAGAGAAGTATCTTTTTCTAGTTTCCGTATTGGTCAACCAATTTATTACATCATTACTTAGACATAATTCACATTGAAAATAATATATATGAAATGTTGCTTTAGATTCTTCTAAATGTCATGGGGTAGAAAATATATGATTTATGATCTCGTAGTGAATTGGTGGATTGAGGCATTATAACAAAATTTCATTTTGTTTGTATCAGTGAAAATAAATGGCAAGTTCCATGTTCTTATTATGTGATGACACCTTCAAAACAATAAATTTCTTGAATTACTAGAGACTATTAAAGTTACTGATGGATATTCAAGAAATATATCAAAATGGGTAAATAGAAGAAATTTTAAGTTGATATCTTTGAAGAATCATGATTATCATGTCCTTCTCCATGACTTGATTCCAATAGAAATCCATCATATTTTTCTCAATAATGTAAGGGTATCAGTTATTTGTTTGTTCTATTTGTTTATAGATCTTTATGCTAAGAAGTTTTCCATTTATTTCTTGAAAAAAAGCTGGCAGAGAAACCATTAAGTTTTTGTGAGTTAGAGAAAATATTTCCTCCATCATTTTTCACATGCAAGTTTCATATGACAATCCATCTTCAAATCAAAATACTTTTCAGAGGACCTGTTTCTTTCTATTGGATGTATCCAACTGTAATAAATATGTACACATTTAAATCTTATGTTCGAAATAGGAATCATCTTGAAGGTTCAATCATGAATGGTTAATTAGCTTAAGAATGTATGGATTTATGCTCAATGTCTTTGTTTGATCTTACTATGAGAATGAATATACCAATTAAAAATGAAGAAAAAAATATGAGAAAATTGAAACCAGTTTTCCATCACTTCCTAAAATATGAGAAATTACAGGATCATATACAATTAAGACATTAATCCTTGAAGAGTGGGAGATGGAACATCACAAAGTGTTGTTCAACTGTGATTTGTTCGATGATTACGTAAAGTAAGTAAATTGAACATGTATATCTTTTCACATATCTTGTAATTTTACATATCTATTAAACTATTTACATTTTATCTATAGATATCATAAATAAATGATAAATAAAAATCATAGTTTTTTATATTTAAGAAGGATAGAGACTTTTCATAGAAAAGAGTTTTCTACTTGGTTTAAATTTAAGGTAGAAATATTGATGTAATAAATAAATAAAAAAAATATTTAATTAAATTTAATATTTTACTATATTTTAGGTATCGAGTTTTTCTATAGACTCTATTTATGAGGAAATAAGATCTTTGGATTTTGGTCATAATACCATCGTTCATGAATGTAAATCAATTGTGATCAATGGGTACAAATTTATTATCACTGAATGTGAAAAAAAACATGAGAACACAATATGATGGTGTTATGATAACTGCCAGAACTGAATATTATGACAGTGCATCGAATATTAGACCTCATTTTGAAAATTTAGTTTATTATGGAGTTGTTTAGAAAATCATAATATTGGATTGTTACTCTCATGGTTGAATCACGATGATGAAATGTTATTGGTTTGATTCGATGATGAGGTAGGGAACCTTTATTAATGATTATGGATTTAGAGTTATTGTCATGACTCATACTCTTGTTACTGATGAACCATATGTATTGGAATAAATGAAGAAACAAGTTTTTATGTCAAAGATCATATTTGAACTAAATTTTTTGTCATTATTGAAGTAATTCCAATACATATTTTTGATTATGGTGATGATGGAATTATCACCATCCCTACTACCATTGGAACCAATAATTTTTTTAACTTATGATAAATCCAATAGCTCAATTGTCCGATTTGATTGTGAAACCAAAGATTTTGTGGTAAATATATAGAAACAACCATCCATGTTCTCAATTTTATGGGTTTAACTCAACTTGGGTTGTTAAGGTTTGTACTATTCAAATTGATTTAATATTGATTAAAAATATGTTGTATTTGACAAGAACTGTATTCAAACCTATGAAACCAACATTTCTAACATGATGAGAATTTCAATTCTTTATTAACCATGTATAAAATTAGTATAACTCTAAGACCCCCTTTAACATTTAAATTCTTTATTGACTAGAGATTCTTGACCCCAAAACCCATGAATCCCCCTATCCACTCGCATATTGATTTTTGGGTTACACATTAGTTATCCTTTTCTAACTACTTCCATATTTGTTTTCAAATGTAGGAAATGAAAACTATTAATGATATGCGATGAAAAAGGATTACAGACAACAATCATCGCATGGATGAGATGGGTGTTCCTCCACTAGTGCATGTTGTGAGTTTTTTATTTCAAATATATATATTTAAAGAGAATATAATATGAAGTGATTAATTTTGTTTAAAATTTTTTCTTTAGGATCCACCACTGAGGTGACATTTATTTGATGAGTATCCTAGTAGTGGTCCTAGTACTCATGCTGGTGGTATGAGGGAGGGTGGTATGAGAGACATGCGATCTAGTGGGCATACCCGATTAGACCCTACCCCTCCGACTGACATACTATCTATCCCATATTCCGATCTTGATGTTTTTTAGGGACACAGATGATATTTAAGCCTCCCATGTTTTCACCACCTTTTTCATCTTAGCCTCTTCACCCTTATATACCATGTCCGACGATTATTTCCACTCCTCATCCATTTCATGCATTTGGCCAGCCATACATGACATCTTCTTTTACTTCTACTTTCTTCTCTTCAAGATTCTATATTCCATATTATTTAAATTATACTCCACAACACTCTATGCCTATAGAGAATACACTGGTACCCTCTCCACCTATACAAGGTGTTCCTGTAGTTTCTGTAGATCCAACGGTGCCCATTGATCAGACTGCTGCATGTATATTTATATAACCCTAACAAAATTTTATAAAATTATTTATTTTCATTATTAAATGCATTGATATAATATTTGTTTTTAGTTCATAACATATAAATCTACTGATAGGATAAAGGGGGGGGGTGTACATACATGGGTGCGGTGTGGAACTGTCGCATGCAGTTGATGGTGGACTACAATTAAGACAATCAAATGATTGAAAAAATAGGGCATCAATGTTTGAGTTTTCTGGCGACACTTGCCAAATACTCTGATATCATTCCCGCCAGTCCGATCTCATGGTGACAGTTTCCAAACAAAGTCATGGATAATTCTTGGGGCACAAATATGGGTAAAAACATCTGTTTTATTTAATGTAATATATTATTTTTGTATTTATATAAATTAATATTTTGGAATTAGCTTCGGTTTAATTTCCCTGAGGGTGAGGTTGAACAACCAACACGTCTAAAGGATTTAGGTGAGCTTTTGAGAGCCTATAATCACAAGTTGTATATTGGGTGTCATGGTAGAGTTGGAACAGAGTTATAGGTGGTACCAATTGTGGATGATTTTCTGATAGAGCATTATTGAAAAATTATTACTCATTGGATGATTATCAAGTTTAAGGTATTAATCACATTTGAGGTATCTAAATTAAAATTTTCATGTTTTTCATTAATACTATATTTTATATTAATGAATTTTATTTCGGAATCATCCAAAATAAAAAAAAATCATTGATTCTAAAAATTACCTCCAAACATTGGGACGTACTACAATGTCAGATCTTGATAAGAAGAAGGTATGATAGTTTTTTATAATATTTATTTAGGACATTTAATTTCTATTGTTTCTTCCATAATTTATTCGATTTATATAGTTTTCATATAATTTTAGTTATGATGTTCATTGTTGGTAACATTTTTTTAATTATGGTGTCATACATTAAATGTCATTGTAGAGGAAATAATTGAATATTGATGGATGTATACCTCGAGCAAAAATGTTTTCCTTGAGTAGAAGGAATGAATATGGAAGTGTGGTTAATGAACTGACATAACATCTGATTTTAAGTTTTACTTTGTTGATTTAAAGTTTTAATATATATTTTTTAATTAAATAATATATTTATTTTTGTAATAGATTTATTTAGAGGACCTTGATTCCCATAAACCTAGATATTTTGGGCTAAATGATCACATACATTAGGTGTTGAGAGATGAGAACCTTGGAAGAGTACGCTACCGAACTTGGAAGAGTATAGTTCCAATGAGGTATTGTCCCTCTTTAGGTACTAGTTTTAGTTATACTGAGTTTGAACATGTTAAGTCATGGGAATAAGAGGCTAAAAAAAGGTCCACCCAGGTGGAAGAACGGTCTGCTAGTATAAACACTGAATATATGAAACATAAGAAATTTTTATAACCAGCACTTCCACCAGATGTCAGAATAGATTGTGATGAATATATGTTGTCGATGTGTTCAATATATAGAGCACTAGGTCGAAGTTTTATTGGTGTTTGAGAAAATGTTTTTCCTAATGATGATGATTTTAAGGAAGAGGACGAGGCTGAGGATGATGCCAAGGATGAGTCCGAGGATGAAGATGGGGGTATGGATGAGGAAGTAGATGAGTCTGATGATGATGGTGGTGATAGTGATGATGGTGGTGATGAGGGAAAAAATGACGAGTTACATTTTTGACTGATATTATTGACATTTTATGTTTGTTTATACGATGTGACTAAATATATGCGTGATCAATCATGTCACATTATTCTTGACTCAGGTAGCCTAAATACTATATAGTTTTAATCACAACACCTTTTAACAATTTATTGTCATATGTTTTGATGGTGCATGTATTTAGTTTATACCTCCTACCCTTTTTGTTCCTAGTTAGAGGAATGTAAATGGATGAATCAACACTCCTTATTTTGGTATTTCTATAAGACTAATTGGGGTATGCTTTCCCTTAGTAATATTTAGGATTTTGTGATTTTTTGAGAACTATATATTGATTTTTGTATTTATTAGGTGTTTTTATTAGGTGTTCTATTGAGACCATTTTGATTAGAAGCTTGGTTCATGTCTTATTGTGATATTTTAGTGATGTCATATTATATTGATCCACCATGCTAGTGAGATCTTAAATGGCAGGGAGACCCTCTATGGGTCTCAATTTCATAATTTATTTTTCAAGGCAATGGAATGGGGGGTGTGAAGTGGAGGGGGGGGGGGGGGGTTGTAGGGGGGTGTACGCAGTGGGAGGGGGATTGGCTATAAGGGGGGATGTGCAGTGGGAGTGGGGATGTAGGGGGGGGGTCGGCTTGGCTGTGTAGTGGGAGGTGGTGGGGGGGGGGGCTTTGGGGTGTGCAGTGGGAGTGGGGGGGGGGGGCTATAGGGGGTGGCTGTGTAGGGTGGGGGATGAGGGTGGGAGGGGGTGTGCATTGGGAGGGGGTGGCTGTTTAGGGTGGGGGTTGAGGGTGGGAGGGGGGTGTAGTGGGAGGGGGGTGTGCAGTGGGAGGGGTGGATGTGCTATAGGGGGATGTGCAGTGGGAGGGTGGGTGTTGTGTAGTGGGGGGGTGGGCTGCATTGGGAGGGGTGGATGGATGTAGGGAGGGTTGTGATGTGGGAGGGGGCAGCTGTAGGGGTGGTGGGGGGGGGGGGTTGGGTGCAATGGGAGTGGGGGGAAGGTGTGCAGTGGGATGGGGGTTTGATGTATGTGTGTGTGTGTGGGGGGGGGGGGTAGTGTGTGTGTGGGGGGGGGGGGCTGTAGGGGGTGGCTGTGTAGGGTGGGGGGATGTAGGGGATTAGGGGGGATGAGCAGTGTGGGGGGTGGGGGCTGCAAGGGGAGGTGGGAGGGAGGGGGCTATAGGGGCTGTGCAGCGGGAGTGGGGTTGAGGGGCCGTGTAGTGGGAGGTGTGTGTGTGGGGGGGGGGGGTGTATGGGGGTGCAGTGGGAGTAGGGGGATGTGCAGTGGGATATGGGTTGGCTGTGGAGGTGGGGGGTATGTAGTGTGTGTGGGGGGGTCTGTATGGGGTGGCTGTGCTAGGTGGGGGGGGGGGTGATACAAGGGGTGAGGGGGGAGGCTATGCAGTGGGGGGGGGGGTATGAGGGAGGTGGGGGGAGGGGGGTATGGGTGGGGAAGGGGGTGGGCTATGTTATAAGGCCCCAGCCTTAAACCTTACTTAAACTTGAGTTATTACAAGATTACACATTGAGGATCTTTTCAGGTTTAGAGTTTTAGAGAATTAGATCATGAAACTTGCATTACATTCCACATTTAAACAAGGTGGTTACATAAAAGACAATATTCATTCTTCCCATCAATGTAAACCTATTTAAAATAAAACACGGATTCTTTCTTGACACATCCTTCACACTATCGTCACATCATGTACCTTTCTCTTGACCTGTGAAAAGAATTTCAAAAACTTGGGATGAGCATAAAAAGCTCAGTAAGGGTTATAAAAATATGGAAAGGAAACATGAGTTCATATATACATAAGAATGAAATCATACTTTACCCATAAAACATAGGCATATCAAATCATGAATAAATCATAGAAAACATAAGACATAAAGGTAACTTGAGGCATTAATAACATTCTTACGTAGGGAGTAACCCTCTTGGTTACGTTTGGAATACCCATCACAGTATATTCCCTAAATCTCTTCGGAGAAACCTTAACGTTTCACTCCTTCGCGTTACCCAATGCATTGGAGAGCTATATCGGGCTCACCCGCCCTTAGTTTATCACGGAACCACCCATTCTTCATAACAATGCCCAAGAACCATAACATAATCGTATCACATAAACATGAATAAAGGAAACATAGCATTTCCACATTTCAATCACAATATAACATTTTAGGATATTGAAATAATGAATCCATTCAAAAAGAAACAATTTCCAAAACCATTTAAAACATTTAATAAAGAGATTTTTGAATCAAAGTGTCCCATACCACCTTGAAGCTTTTAACATTTTAAACCATTAATATCCATATAAATAAATCCTTAAAACCATTTTGAAAACATGGATATTAATAAGAACAAATAATTAAAACATTTAAAACGATATTTTGGTTAAAGGGGTTTTACCAAAATTAGAGACACTTGAATACAATAATCGAGGAATAACATTTAGTCAGAACTTTATAATATCAGGAGAATAAAAGGATTCAGGATATAATACTCCAAAGGACAGTATATACACCATATAAGAGTGAATTGGTGCATAACAACAATGAACCCTCAATAGAAATGTCAAATGTGATGAAATCCCTTATAAAGAAGGTATCCTTAAATTAAGGACAAATAAATCTAAAAAATATGTGTGACAAATATATATACACCCAATATAAGTGGATATTAAGTGTAAAACAATAAAAGGTCATTCACACATATTCAATGGATGACATATTCAATGACTACAAGTTGAACCCAAAGAAATCGAAATTGGGTTAAAAAGTTCCCTTGACAGCCTAACGGCATCACATCTAAATGAGTTGATGAGAGATAAAAAGTGTATCTCATCACTTGGACATAAAATTTACATCAATAAGGATGTATGAGAACATATCCCAACATAAAAATATGTAAATTAAAAGACCCAATAAAAGAAGTCTTTTAAAAAAGAGGAGGGTGAAAGGTTCCCTTACCGACTTGGGTATCTTTCAAAACATACACCCCATTAAAGAAAGACAATAGGTCATTGATGTAAATAATCATAAACGAAAGTATACTACACAAAGAGTAGAATAATGGTCAGTACATACACCACTCAATGTAATTTGTGGCGAATGTAGCATAAATCTCACGGGAATAAAAGTGAGATGAAAAATCCCTTACGAAAACTCGGCAGCCTAACGGCGCCACATAAAACTTCCGAATATGGATTGATGAGATCAAATAGAGTATCCCATAATATTACAACAGAATTTACAGCAAGTGTAATATAAAAGAAAATCCCCCAACATTGCAAGGAGGAGTTTAAAAGAAGTGACATAAAGGAGAGTACTTAAAAAGAAAGAGAGAGGTTAGATCTCTTACGAAAGTTCGGCAGCCTAACGGCGCCACTCAAAACTTACAAAATAGATTGATGAGAGAGAATAAGGTCTCTCATCTCATGAACATAAAAATTACAGTAAATTTAATATAAAAGAACATCCCAATCATAAGAAAGATGAGCTTAAAAAAATGACATAAAAGAGTGTACTTAAAAAGAAAGAGAGTTGTAGGATCCCTTACCTCGGGTCCGACTTGACTCGATCGTTCTTTAATCTCCTGAATAATAAACTTGAGTTAATTTCTAATTCCTTAAAAACCTTTTTCAAGTTCATTATTACTTTTATACCACTTATTACCATGTCATAAACATTATGTAATCATTTAAGTTAATAATATTTGTTTTGCCGATATTTGGTTCTTAAGTCGAAAGTGGACTTCTTACAATTACATGTTGTTCATGTGTCCAAATGTTTATTATATCCAGAATTGTATTCATTATGTAGATATCATATATGTCATATATATCCAGTACATGCATTAATTTATAACATTACATAATCATTTAGAGGTAAGAAATGAAATGCACCGTTCATGGAGACGGTAAGCCGTACGTACGTATGAACGCTACTTTCATTTCTATTTCATATTTTATAGAATGGAATAATAATGATATAAAGGTATATTATAATTACAGTATAATATCATATATAATATCATAGTTCCATCCTTTATAAGTCCCACATATGGTATTTAACGAATCAAATCACTTTGAGGGGGCGGTAGTCCGCACTTCCTTAAATGAAGATATCGCGTATACCCATAATGGAAGCCATAAAGGTAAGACAAATATGAAAAATACAGAAGCATAAATAAAACATAAACATATTATATATCATATATAAAAATAGTGACATCATAATGGCCACCTTTGAAGGTGTTAAATGAGTATTGAACAATCATCCTTTCGGGAGGCAGAATTTCACCATCCACGGAAACCGTATGTTCTTTAACCATTTGATGTAGTTGTGTGAGAGTGTAGCTCGAATAAATCTTATAACAACATCATAGTATATTTATGATACTGGTTTTGTTATAAAAGAAGTAAATAAAAAGAGTTTAGGGGGTTGGAGAAGCAAAATAAAACAAATGAACATGAGAGAATGAATTACCTTTAAAAGTGTAACTCCTTTTGATTTGAGCCTAAAGGCTTCCTTTGAAAGGATTCTTCCCAAAGGGAATCCTCTAGGATGAGGAGAGGGATGTGTAGAGAGTAAATGGGCAGGGGTGGCCGAGCCAAAGGCTTGAGGAGTGTGTTAAATGAGGTAGAGGTGGGGGCCTTTTATAAGAGGTGAGGAGGGGTACTTTTGGAAAGTAAAGTAATATTACTTTATTTTTAAATGTGTTTCGGTTTTAAAAGGTCCCACATTGATATAATTTGTGGATAAGGTGATAAGGCTTCGAAAGTCACTCATAAAATAAGTTTTGGACATGTGTAGTTCATAGATTTTACATTATCTTTCCATTTTATTTAAATCGTCAAATAATGATGTCATCGCTACATCATTATTATGTCATAAATAATTTAATTTATTTATTGTCTAAAAATTATAAAAAAATAATATGATGTAGGAAATCTTTATATCCTTCCAATTAATATTTATAATAAAAATGATGACTTGTATAACCCAACTTAAAAATTGTTTTAGTAAAACATATCATGTTTGTGTCAATTTTACTTTTACATTAAATAAAATGTTATTTATGTCATTTCCAAACCAAAGTGGATCCATGGGGTCCCCAAGTTGACCCATGGCTTGTCCTGGTCGGCCATGATACAACCAATGAGGGTAAGACATGTGTCAAGCTCATCTCATTTTATTAAAGCATTATTTTTACCTTAAACTACACTAATTACCACTAATCGCGATTAAAAACTTAATAAGTTACTATTCACCAAAAAAAATATTTTAATCTCATTGAACCACATTTTACTTATTAATGACAACCATGTAAGTCGGATTTTTGAAAATCAAAACACAATGATGGCAAAATTTCATTTAAACGGAAAATCAGTTTTTATAAGTACCACTTAGTGGTTTCACTATTCATCAAAAATTGAAGTTTTTCAGAAAAATCCCAAAAATTCACCCTAAGCTATATTTGATATTCTGAATTCAAAAATGAAGTCCGTTTTACAAAATTCAAAACATATAAGTCACATTAATTAATTTAATAATTAATTCCCGCTGTCATGACAAATAGCGTGTTTTATGAAACAATAAGTATCAAAAGATTGACACTAGTTTAAGTCTGATTTCAAAGTGAAATTGATTCCAACGACCACTATTGGATTTAATGGTAAAAATATTTTCTAATTTCACTTTAAAACCAATTCAAAATATAATCTAATCATATAAATAAATTAGATTAAAAAGTGGTTTTGAATTAAAATACAACATTTTACACTATTCATTAAAAAAATGAACTTTATCGGAAAGATACCAAAAATTTACACAAAGTAAATTTTGATGTCCCGATTCTTAATAAGAGTTTTATTTGGTCCAAAAGAATGTTTAAGAGTGAAAAAAACTATATTTAATGACGGTTCTCCATCAAAAGGTGATAAGTGAACCTTTAGTGAAAACTAGGGCATATACGCCTAAAATTGAATTCTTTCCGTATTTTAAGCCTTTATCTTTTATTGTATAAATGTAAAAATATTTAAGAACATATATAATCATATTTTAGTTATTTCTATCCATTCCCGCCATTACAACGGCTACATGTGAACTACCATTTAAAATAATATTATTTTATTATTAGAGTGCAACGTAAGATTCCCAAGAAACTCGTTGTTGCGTGTTGGGTACGCCATCGAGCATAGCGTCCCCTTTAAAGTCATATTAATATTTTATTCACAAATATGGATAAATATGAAAATGTCATATTCCTTATTTACTTGGGGTGTTACATCCTTCCCCCCTTTTGGGAATTGCGTCCTCGCAATTTTAAAATTGCGCTTGGAAACATCCTTGAACGTCCCACATCGGAACAAAAGTCGGTAAACCAAACAATTTAAAATAATGAAAGATAAGTACCAAGGTCACTCGAGTTAACCCATACTAGGATTCCAAGTAGGAAAACATGGACATGGAGGAGAAAACATAGGGTTATGTTCTGATGGAGAGTGATAGAAAACATGTTTAGGAGAAAGTTAACCATGAGAAAATCACAAACTTGTGATGGGTTAAACGGTATTCGATTCCCCAGTAGGAAAAGTTAATAGACAACATTTTTGTTTTAAGTTACTTTTTATTGAGGAATTTATTCATAAGGAAACATAATCACTTATCATGTTGACTTTCAACTTTTACTAGATTCCTTAGTCAAACTCATATTTTTTCCAAAAGACGAGTATTTAGGGAGACTTGTTCGCATTAAGAGTACTATAATCAACTTCTAGAGAATCACATAATCCCCAAAATAGAACTATATACATCCCATTTATTAAGGCTTTAACCAAAACCAAAACCAAAAAGGTTAGTACAAGATCAGAAAATCCAGAAAAGGATACCCCCTTATAAAAAGAAAATCTATTCTTAATCTCTAAAATTTGTCCAACAAAACCCAAAGTTCAACGAGGACCATCCGATAAACAATTTGTCCATAAAATTCTTCAAAGTAAACCAATATAAGATTGAAACCCAAATATTTGAAGTATTTAGTCACATAGTCTTCCAAGTTAAATCGTAACATTTATCTCCAAACAACATCAGTTGCTCCAAAAGTCTCACATTGAAAAGTAATTATCCTAATCACATATCCTCAAAAATCAACTTACTCTTAATTAATAAAATCCTATAACTAAAAGGAATCAGTCAAACTAACCAGGGACTTCACGTAGTCCAGTGGTAGGCGATAAATACCAGTCGCACTTTGGTTGTGGGTTCGATTCCCGCAGCATTGTCCGACGCGACGGGTTGTCACACGGTCTGCGTGTTGTCCTTTTTCCAAAACTATATAATTCTCAAATCATTACCCAAAAAGGGATAAAATCATCAAAAATAACCATAACATAATTTAACCTCAATTTTATCTCATGCCTTTCACTTCAATCATAACATATGGTAACCCATAATTACCTAAAAAGTAAGGATCATATAAACCCAAATGGTTCTTTATAACTATGTCCACAAAAGAAAAGATAACTATTACTTGAATAAAATTTGCCTATATTAAACATCAGGGTTACACATAATATAAAAAGTCTTCTAATGTAACCCCATCATTAAAAGAGACTTAATACTCTTAAGAATTTCACCCTAACTCTTGAAGCCCTTATATGTTGACATCTTACTCATTCAACATTCTTCATGATCCATTATCCATTCCTTTCCAACTTATTCCGAAATACCTCTTTCCTACAAACAAAATCATGAATCATATCCTAAGATTCCAAAATAAGAAAACAATAGTCATGAAATAGTACATACCTTTGATTGGTCATTGTTAGTTTCTTCATCCTCAATCGGAATGGAATTAGGTATTGGTAAATGAATATTGGTACGCTCTTGGTGACCCCATTCACGAAACTTCTTCATAGGACATGTGTTTGCATAATGACCGTGCACACCACATTTAAAACATTCAATTGATCCCTTAGAAAGAACTTATTTCCCTTTCCTCGAGTCAACTGGATGCTTCCTTTTTCCATGGAAGGTTCTTGCTTTATGACCTTCATTTCCACATCTATTGCATATTTCTGTCCCTTTGAAACATATTCCTAGGTGTTTCTTTCCACATCTTTGACACATAGGTTTTTGAACACACTAACTTTTATGATTATTACCTGTACATCCTTAGGGATTTGTTTCTTGCATATATGATGCCTTAGAGAAATCTACAAGGTTTAGGTGGTCAATCATGACTCCAGATAGTTGGTTGAGGATAAACAAAAGATTTCTCATTGCAGCTCCCATATCATTCAGTTGCTTGCTCAAAAAACTGTCACAGTTTCCTTCACATCCACTGTTACTTTGGTGCCTGCTAGATCCAACCATTTACTAAAACCAAAAAGGTCAGTGTGAGTATATCAACAAAACCATCATGTACTAATGAGTAAGATAAACACTAAGATACACTTACTCATTCACTTTATCTAAAACTAAGACTCTTTCTGAAATCCTAACCATTATGGTTCTGTCACTTATGCTTAGAGAATACCCTAACATCTAAAGTTATCTAAACCGACCTTTGATACCAACTATAAGGCCCCAGCCTTAAACCTTACTTAAACTTGAGTTATTACAAGATTACACATTGAGGATCTTTTCAGGTTTAGAGTTTTAGAGAATTAGATCATGAAACTTGCATTACATTCCACATTTAAACAAGGTGGTTACATAAAAGACAATATTCATTCTTCCCATCAATGGAAACCTATTTAAAATAAAACACGGATTCTTTCTTGACACATCCTTGACACTATCGTCACATCATGTACATTTCCCTTGACCTATGAAATGCATTTCAAAAACTTGGGATGAGCATAAAAAGCTCAGTAAGGGTTATAAAAATATGGAAAGGAAAAATGAGTTCATATATACATAAGAATGAAATCATACTTTACCCATAAAACATAGGCATATCAAATCATGAATAAATCATAGAAAACATATGACATAAAGGTAACTTGAGGCATTAATAACATTCTTACGTAGGGAGTAACCCTCTTGGTTACGTTTGGAATACCCATCACAGTATATTCCCTAAATCTCTTCGGAGAAACCTTAACATTTCACTCCTTCGCGTTACCCAATGCATTGGAGAGCTATATCGGGCTCACCCGCCCTTAGTTTATCACGGAACCACCCGTTCTTCATAACAATGCCCAAGAACCATAACATAATCGTATCACAAAAACATGAATAAAGGAAACATAGCATTTCCACATTTCAATCACAATATAACATTTTAGGATATTGAAATAATGAATCCATTCAAAAAGAAACCATTTCCAAAACCATTTAAAACATTTAATAAAGAGATTTTTGAATCAAAGTGTCCCATACCACCTTGAAGCTTTTAACATTTTAAACCATTAATATCCATATAAATAAATCCTTAAAACCATTTTAAAAACATGGATATTAATAAGAAAAATAATTAAAACATTTAAAACGATATTTTGGTTAAAGGGGTTTTACCAAAATTAGAGACACTTGAATACAATAATCGAGGAATAATATTTAGTCAGAACTTTATAATATCATGAGAATAAAAGGATTAATGATATAATACTCCAAGGGGAAGTATATACACCATATAAGAGTGAATTGGTGCATAACAACAATGAACCCTCAATAGAAATGTCAAATGTGATGAAATCCCTTATAAAGAAGGTATCATTAAATTAAGGACAAATAAATATCAAAAATATGTGTGACAAATATATATACATGCAATATCAGTGGATATTAAGTGTAAAACAATAAAAGGTCATTCACACATATCCAATGGATGACATATTCAATGACTACAAGTTGAACCCAAAGAAATCGAAATTGGGTTAAAAAGTTCCCTTGACAGCCTAACAACATCACATCAAAATGAGTTGATGAGAGATAAAAAGTGTATCTCATCACTTGGAAATAAAATTTACATCAATAAGGATGTATGAGAACATATCCCAACATAAAAATATGTAAATTAAAAGACCCAATAAAAGAAGTCTTTTAAAAAAGAGGAGGGTGAAAGGTTCCCTTAACGACTTGGGTATCTTTCAAAACATACACCCCATGAAATAAAGACAATAGGTCATTGATGTAAATACTAATAAAAGAAAGTATACTACACAAAGAGTAGAATAATGGGCAGTACATTCACCACTCAATGGAATTTGTGGCTAATGTAGCATAAATCTCACGGGAATAAAAGTGAGATGAAAAATCCCTTACGAAAACACGGCAGCCTAACGACGCCACATAAAACTTCCGAATATGGATTGATGAGATCAAATAGAGTATCCCATAATATTAAAATAGAATTTACAGCAAGTTTAATATAAAAGAAAATCCCCCAACATTGCAAGGAGGAGTTTAAAAGAAGTGACATAAAGGAGAGTACTTAAAAAGAAAGAGAGAGGTTAGATCTCTTACGAAAGTTCGGCAGCCTAACGGCGCCACTCAAAACTTCCAAAATGGATTGATGAGAGAGAATAAGGTCTCTCATCTCATGAACATAAAAATTACAGTAAATGTAATATAAAAGAACATCCCAATCATAAGAAAGATGAGCTTAAAATAAATGACATAAAAGAGTGTACTTAAAAAGAAAGAGAGTTGTAGGATCCCTTACCTCGGGTCCGACTTGACTCGATCGTTCTTTAATCTCCTGAATAATAAACTTGAGTTAATTTATAATTCCTTAAAACCCTTTTTAAAGTTAATTATTACTTTTATACCACTTATTACCATGTCATAACCATTATGTAATCATTTAAGTTAATAATATTTGTTTTGCCGATATTTGGTTCTTAAGTCGAAAGTGGACTTCTTACAATTACATGTTGTTCGTGTGGCCAAATGTTTATTATATCCAGAATTGTATTCATTATGTAGATATCATATATGTCATATATATCCAGTACATGCTTGCATTTATAACATTACATAATCATTTAGAGGTAAGAAATGAAATGCACCGTTCATGGAGACGGTAAGCCGTACGTATGCATGGACGCTACTTTCATTTCTATTTCATATTTTATAGAATGGAATAATAATGATATAAATGTATATTATAATTCCAGTATAATATCATATATAATATCATAGTTCCATCCTTTATACGTCCCACATATGGTATTTAACGAATCAAATCACTTTGAGGGGGCGGTAGTCCGCACTTCCTTAAATGAAGATATCGCGTATACCCATAATGGAAGCCATAAAGGTAAGACAAAAATGAAAAATACAGAAGCATAAATAATACATAAACATATTATATATCATATATAAAAATAGTGACATCATAATGGCCACCTTTGAAGGTGTTAAATGAGTATTGAACAATCATCCTTTCGGGAGGCAGAATTTCACCATCCACGGAAACCGTATGTTCTTTAACAATTTGATGTAGTTGTGTGAGAGTGTAGCTCGAATAAATCATATAACAACATCCTAGTATATTTAAGATACTGGTTTTGTTATAAAAGAAGTAAATAAAAAGAGTTTAGGGGGTTGGAGAAGCAAAATAAAACAAATGAACATGAGAGAATGAATTACCTTTAAAAGTGTAACTCCTTTTGATTTGAGCCTAAAGGCTTCCTTTGAAAGGATTCTGCCCAAAGGGAATCCTCTAGGATGAGGATAGGGATGTGTAGAGAGTAAATGGGTAGGGGTGGCCGAGCCAAAGGCTTGAGGAGTGTGTTAAATGAGGTAGAGGTGGGGGCCTTTTATAAGAGGTGAGGAGGGGTACTTTTGGAAAGTAAAGTAATATTACTTTATTTTTAAATGTGTTTCAGTTTTAAAAGGTCCCACATTGATATAATTT
The DNA here is from genome assembly GCA_963277665.1 of Viscum album. NCBI lineage: Eukaryota > Viridiplantae > Streptophyta > Magnoliopsida > Santalales > Viscaceae > Viscum > Viscum album. Next base: position 349,737,966 of record OY728141.1, read on the forward strand.
GTGGATAAGGTGATAAGGCTTCTAAAGCCACTCATAAAATAAGTTTTGGACATGTGTAGTTCATAGAGTTTACATTATCTTTCCATTTTATTTAAATCGTCAAATAATGATGTCGTCACTGCATCATTATTATGTCATAAATAATTTAATTTATTTATTGTCTAAAAATTATAAAAAAAATACTATGATGTAGGAAATATTTATATCCTTCCAATTAATATTTATAATAAAAAAGATGACTTGTATAACCCCACTTAAAAATTGTTTTAGTAAAACATATCATGTTTGTGTCAATTTTACTTTTACATTAAATAAAATGTTATTTATGTCATTTCCCAACCAAAGTGGATCCATGGGGTCCCCAAGTTGACCCATGGCTTGTCTTGGTCGGCCATGATACAAACAATGAGGGTAAGACATGTTTCAAGCTCATCTCATTTTATTAAAGCATTATTTTTACCTTAAACTACACTAATTACCACTAATCGCTATTAAAAACTTAATAAGTTACTATTCACCAAAAAAATTATTTTAATCTCATTGAACCACATTTTACTTCTTAATGACAACCATTTAAGTCGGATTTTTGAAAATCAAAACACAATGATGGCAAAATTTCATTTAAACGGAAAATCAGTTTTTATAAGTACCACTTAGTGGTTTCACTATTCATCAAAAATTGAAGTTTTTCAGAAAAATCCCAAAAATTCATCCTAAGCTATATTTGATATTATGAATTCAAAAATGAAGTCCGTTTTACAAAATTCAAAACATATAAGTCACATTAATTAATTTAATAATTAATTCCCACTGTCATGACAAATAGCGTGTTTTATGAAACAATAAGTATCAAAAGATTGACACTAGTTTAAGTCTGATTTCAAAGTGAAATTGATTCCAACGACCACTATTGGATTTAATGGTAAAAATATTTTCTAATTTCACTTTAAAACCAATTCAAAATATAATCTAATCATATAAATAAATTAGATTAAAAAGTGGTTTTGAATTAAAATACAACATTTTACACTATTCATTAAAAAAATGAACTTTATCGGAAAGATACCAAAAATTTACACAAAGTAAATTTTGATGTCCCGATTCTTAATAAGAGTTTTATTTGGTCCAAAAGAATGTTTAAGAGTGAACAAAACTATATTTAATGACGGTTCTCCATCAAAAGGTGATAAGTGAACCTTTAGTGAAAACTAGGGCATATACGCCTAAAATTGAATTCTTTCCTTATTTTAAGCCTTTATCTTTTATTGTATAAATGTAAAAATATTTAAGAACATATATAATCATATTTTAGTTATTTCTATCCATTCCCGCCATTACAACGGCTACATGTGAACTACCATTTAAAATAATATTATTTTATTATTAGAGTGCAACGTAAGATTCCCAAGAAACTCGTTGTTGCGTGTTGGGTACGCCATCGAGCATAGCGTCCCCTTTAAAGTCATATTAATATTTTATTCACAAATATGGATAAATATGAAAATGTCATATTCCTTATTTACCTGGGGTGTTACATCCTTCCCCCCATTTGGGAATTGCATCCTCGCAATTTTAAAATTGCGCTTGGAAACATCCTTGAACGTCCCACATCGGAACAAAAGTCGGTAAACCAAACAATTAAAAATAAAGAAAGATAAGTACCAAGGTCACTCTAGTTAACCCATACTAGGATTCCAAGTAGGAAAACATGGACATGGAGGAGAAAACATAGGGTTATGTTCTGATGGAGAGTGATAGAAAACATGTTTAGGAGAAAGTTAACCATGAGAAAATCACAAACTTGTGATGGGTTAAACGGTATTCGATTCCCCAGTAGGAAAAGTTAATAGAAAACATTTTTGTTTTAAGTTACTTTTTATAGAGGAATTTATTCATAAGGAAACATAATAACTTATCATGTTGACTTTCAACTTTTACTAGATTCCTTAGTCAAACTCATATTTTTTCCAAAAGACGAGTATTTAGGGAGACTTGTTCGCATTAAGAGTACTATAATCAACTTCTAGAGAATCACCTAATCCCAAAAAGATAACTATATACATCCCATGTATTTAGGCTTTAACCAAAACCAAAACAAAAAAGGTTAGTACAAGATCAAAAAATCCAGAAAAGGATACCCCCTTATAAAAAGAAAATCTATTCTTAATCTCCAAAATTTGTCCAACAAAACCCAAAGTTCAACGAGGACCATCCGATAAACAATTTGTCCATAAAATTCTTCAAAGTAAACCAATATAAGATTGAAACCCAAATATTTGAAGGATTTAGTCACATAGTCTTCCAAGTTAAATCGTAACATTTATCTCCAAACAACATCCGTTGCTCCAAAAGTCTCACATTGAAAAGTAATTATCCTAATCACATATCCTCCAAAATCAACTTACTTTTAATTAATAAAATCCTATAACTAAAAAGAATCAGTCAAACTAACCAGGGACTTCACGTAGTCCAGTGGTAGGCGATAAATACCAGTCGCACTTTGGTTGTGGGTTCGATTCCCGCAACATTGTCCGACGCGACGGGTTGTCACACGGTCTGCGTGTTGTCCTTTTTCCAAAACTATATAATTCTCAAATCATTACCCAAAAAGGGATAAAATCATCAAAAATAACCATAACATAATTTAACCTCAATTTTATCTCATGCCTTTCACTTCAATCATAACATATGGTAACCCATAATTACCTCAAAAGTAAGGATCATATAAACCCAAATGGTTCTTTATAACTATGTCCACAAAAGAAAAGATAACTATTACTTGAATAAAATTTTCCTATATTAAACATCAGGGTTACACATAATATAAAAAGTCTTCTTATGTAACCCCATCATCAAAAGAGACTTAATACTCTTAAGAATTTCACCCTAACTCTTGAAGCCCTTATATGTTGACATCTTACTCATTAAACATTCTTCATGATCCATTATCCATTCCTTTCCAACTTATTCCGAAATACCTCTTTCCTACAAACAAAATCATGAATCATATCCTAAGATTCCAAAATAAGAAAACAATATTCATGAAATAGTACATACCTTTGATTGGTCATTGTCAGTTTCTTCATCCTCAATCGGAATGGCATTAGGTATTGGTAAACGAATATTGGTACGCTCTTGGTGACCCCATTCACGAAACTTCTTCATAGGAAATGTGTTTGCATAATGACCATGCACACCACGTTTAAAACATTCAATTGATCCCTTAGAAAGAACTTATTTCCCTTTCCTCGAGTCAACTGGATGCTTCCTTTTTCCATGGAAGGTTCTTGCTTTATGAACTTCATTTCCACATCTATATCATATTTCTGTCCCTTTGAAACATTTTCCTAGGTGTTTCTTTCCACATCTTTGACACATAGGTTTTTGAACACACTTACCTTTATGATTATTACCTGTACATCTATAGGGATTTGTTTCTTGCATATATGATGCCTTAGAGAAATCTCCAAGGTTTAGGTGGTCAATCATGACTCCAGATAGTTGGTTGAGGATAAACAAAAGAGTTCTCATTGCAACTCCCATATCATTCAGTTGCTTGCTCAAAAAACTGTCACAGTTTCCTTCACATCCACTGTTACTTTGGTGCCTGCTAGATCCAGACATTTACTAAAACCAAAAAGGTCAGTGTGAGTATATCAACAAAACCATCATGTACTAATGAGTAAGATAAACACTAAGATACACTTACTCATTCACTTTATCTAAAACTAAGACTCTTTCTGAAATCCTAACCATTCTGGTTCTGTCACTTATGCTTAGAGAATACCCTAACATCTAAAGTTATCTAAACCGACCTTTGATACCAACTATAAGGCCCCAGCCTTAAACCTTACTTAAACTTGAGTTATTACAAGATTACACATTGAGGATCTTTTCAGGTTTAGAGTTTTAGAGAATTAGATCATGAAACTTGCATTACATTCCACATTTAAACAAGGTGGTTACATAAAAGACAATATTCATTCTTCCCATCAATGGAAACCTATTTAAAATAAAACACGGATTCTTTCTTGACACATCCTTGACACTATCGTCACATCATGTACCTTTCCCTTGACCTGTGAAATGCATTTAAAAAACTTGGGATGAGCATAAAAAGCTTAGTAAGGGTTATAAAAATATGGAAAGGAATCATGAGTTCATATATACATAAGAATTAATTCATACTTTACCCATAAAACATAGGCATATCAAATCATGAATAAATCATAGAAAACATAAGACATAAAGGTAACTTGAGGCATTCATAACATTCTTACGTAGGGAGTAACCCTCTTGGTTACGTTTGGAATACTCATCACAGTATATTCCCTAAATCTCTTCGGAGAAACCTTAACGTTTCACTCCTTCGCGTTACCCAATGCATTGGAGAGCTATATCGGGCTCACCCGCCCTTAGTTTATCACGGAACCACCCGTTCTTCATAACAATGCCCAAGAACCATAACATAATCGTATCACATAAACATGAATAAAGGAAACATAGCATTTCCACATTTCAATCACAATATAACATTTTAGGATATTGAAATACTGAATCCATTCAAAAAGAAACCATTTCCAAAACCATTTAAAACATTTAATAAAGAGATTTTTGAATCAAAGTGTCCCATACCACCTTGAAGCTTTTAACATTTTAAACCATTAATATCCCTATAAATAAATCCTTAAAACCATTTTGAAAACATGGATATTAATAAGAACAAATAATTAAAACATTTAAAACGATATTTTGGTTAAAGGGGTTTTACCAAAATTAGAGACACTTGAATACAATAATCGAGGAATAACATTTAGTCAGAACTTTATAATATCATGAGAATAAAAGGATTCATGATATAATACTCCAAGGGGCAGTATATACACCATATAAGAGTGAATTGGTGCATAACAACAATGAACCCTCAATAGAAATGTCAAATGTGATGAAATCCCTTATAAAGAAAGGATCATTAAATTAAGGACAAATAAATATCAAAAATATGTGTGACAAATATATATACACCCAATATAAGTGGATATTAAGTGTAAAAGAATAAAAGGTCATTCACACATATTCAATGGATGACATATTGAATGACTACAAGTTGAACCCAAAGAAATCGAAATTGGGTTAAAAAGTTCCCTTGACAGCCAAACGGCATCACATCAAAATGAGTTGATGAGAGATAAAAAGTGTATCTCATCACTTGGACATAAAATTTACATCAATAAGGATGTATGAGAACATATCCCAACATAAAAATATGTAAATTAAAAGACCCAATAAAAGAAGTCTTTTAAAAAAGAGGAGGGTGAACGGTTCCCTTAACGACTTGGGTATCTTTCAAAACATACACCCCATGAAAGAAAGACAATAGGTCATTGATGTAAATACTCATAAACAAAAGTATACTACACAAATAGTAGAATAATGGGAAGTACATACACCACTCAATGGAATTTGTGGCGAATGTAGCATAAATCTCACGGGAATAAAAGTGAGATGAAAAATCCCTTACGAAAACTCGGCAGCCTAACGGCGCCACATAAAACTTCCGAATATGGATTGATGAGATCAAATAGAGTATCCCATCATATTACAATAGAATTTACAGAAAGTGTAATATAAAATAAAATCCCCCAACATTGCAAGGAGGAGTTTAAAAGAAGTGACATAAAGGAGAGTACTTAAAAAGAAAGAGAGAGGTTAGATCTCTTACGAAAGTTCGGCAGCCTAACGGCGCCACTCAAAACTTCCAAAATGGATTGATGAGAGAGAATAAGGTCTATCATCTCATGAATATAAAAATTACAGTAAATTTAATATAAAGGAACATCCCAATCATAAGAAAGATGAGCTTAAAATAAATGACATAAAAGAGTGTACTTAAAAAGAAAGAGAGTTGTAGGATCCCTTACCTCGGGTCCGACTAGACTCGATCGTTCTTTAATCTCCTGAATAATAAACTTGAGTTAATTTCTAATTCCTTAAGAAACTTTTTCAAGTTCATTATTACTTTTATACCATTTATTACCATGTCATAAATATTATGTAATCATTTAAGTTAATAATATTTGTTTTGCCGATATTTGGTTCTTAAGTCGAAAGTGGACTTCTTACAATTACATGTTGTTCGTGTGGCCAAATGTTTATTATATCCCGAATTGTATTAATTATGTAGATATAATATATTTCATATATATCCAGTACATGCATGCATTTATAACATTACATAATCATTTAGAGGTAAGAAATGAAATGCACCGTTCATGGAGACGGTAAGCCGTACGTACGCATGAACACTACTTTCATTTCTATTTCATATTTTATAGAATGGAATAATAATGATATAAAGGTATATTATAATTACAGTATAATATCATGTATAATATCATAGTTCCATCCTTTATACGTCCCACATATGGTATTTAATGAATCAAATCACTTTGAGGGGGCGGTAGTCCGCACTTCCTTAAATGATGATATCGCATATACCCATAATGGAATCCATAAAGGTAAGACAAAAATGAAAAATACAGAATCATAAATAAAACATAAACATATTATATATCATATATAAAAATAGTGACATCATAATGGCCACCTTTGAAGGTGTTAAATGAGTATTGAACAATCATCCTTTCGGGAGGCAGAATTTCACCATCCACGGAAACCGTATGTTCTTTAACCATTTGATGTAGTTGTGTGATAGTGTATCTAGAATAAATCTTATAAAAACATCCTAGTATATTGAAGATACTGTTGTTGTTACAAAAGAAGTAAATAAAAAGAGTTTATGGGGTTGGAGAAGCAAAATAAAACAAATGAACATGAGAGAATGAATTACCTTTAAAAGTGTAACTCCTTTTGATTTGAGCCTAAAGGCTTCCTTTGAAAGAATTATGCCCAAAGGGAATACTCTAGGATGAGGAGAGGGATGTGGAGAGAGTAAATGGGCAGGGGTTGGCCGAGCCAAAGGCTTTAGGAGTGTGTTAAATGAGGTAGAGGTGGGGGCCTTTTATAAGAGGAGAGGAGGGGTACTTTTGGAAAGTAAAGTAATATTGCTTTATTTGAAAATGTGTTTTGGTTTTAAAAGGTCCCACATTAATATAATTCGTGGATAAGGTGATAAGGATTCGAAATCCACTCATCCAATAAGTTTTGGACATGTTTAGTTCATAGATTTTACATTATCTTTCCATTTTATTTAAATCGTCAAATAATGATGTCATCGCTGCATCATTATTATGTCATAAATAATTTAATTTATTTAATGTATAAAAATTATAAAAAAAATACTATGATGTAGGAAATCTTTTTATATTTCCAATGAATATTTATAATAAAAAAGATGACTTGTATAACCCCACTTAAAAATTGTTTTAGTAAAACATATCATGTTTGTGTCAATTTTACTTTTATATTAAATAAAATGTTATTTATGTCATTTCCCAAACAAAGTGGATCCATGGGGTCCCCAAGTTGACCCATGGCTTGTATTGGTTGGCCATGATACAACCAATGAGGGTAAGACATGTGTCAAGCTCATCTCATTTTATTAAAGCTTTATTTTTACCTTAAACTACACTAATTACCACTAATTGCGATTAAAAACTTAATAAGTTACTATTCACCAAAAAAATTATTTTAATCTCATTGAACCACATTTTACTTTTTAATGACAACCATGTATGTCAGATTTTTGAAAAACAAAACACAATGATGGCAAAATTTCATTTAAACGGAAAATCAGTTTTTATAAGTACCACTTAGTGGTTTCACTATTCATCAAAAATTGAAGTTTTTCAGAAAAATCCCAAAAATTCACCCTAAGATATATTTGATATTCTGAATTCAAAAATGAAGTCCGTTTTACAAAATTCAAAACATATAAGTCACATTAATTAATTTAATAATTAATTCCCGCTGTTATGACAAATAGCGTGTTTTATGAAACAATAAGTATCAAAAGATTGACACTAGTTTAAGTCTGATTTCAAAGTGAAATTGATTCCAACGACCACTATTGGATTTAATGGTAAAAATATTTTCTAATTTCACTTTAAAACCAATTCAAAATATAATCTAATCATATAAATAAATTAGATTAAAAAGTGGTTTTGAATTAAAATACAACATTTTACACTATTCATTAAAAAAATGAACTTTATCGGAAAGATTCCAAAAATTTACACAAAGTAAATTTTGATGTCCCGATTCTTAATAAGAGTTTTATTTGGTCCAAAAGAATGTTTAAGAGTGAAAAAAACTATATTTAACGACGGTTCTCCATCAAAAGGTGATAAGTGAACCTTTAGTGAAAACTAGGGCATATACGCCTAAAATTGAATTCTTTCCGTATTTTAAGCCTTTATCTTTTATTGTATAAATGTAAAAATATTTAAGAACATATATAATCATATTTTAGTTATTTCTATCCATTCCCTCCATTACAACGGCTACATGTTAACTACCATTTAAAATAATATTATTTTATTATTAGAGTGCAACGTAAGATTCCCAAGAAACTCGTTGTTGCGTGTTGGGTACGCCATCGAGCATAGCGTCCCCTTTAAAGTCATATTAATATTTTATTCACAAATATGGATAAATATGAAAATTTCATATTCCTTATTTACCTGGGGTGTTACATATGTAGTGGGAGGGAGGGGGTTAGATATGCAGTGTGGGTGGGTGGGTGGGGGGCTGTGCAGTGGGGGGGATTTTTGTAGGTATGGGGTTGCATGAGGTGAGGGTGGTCTGTGCAGTATGGGGGGGGGGTGTAGGGGGTGGAGGGATGTGGAGTGCGGGGATGCAGGGGGAGGGGTGTGTGTGCAGTGGGGGATGCATGGGGGAGGGGGCTATGTAGTGGGGGGGGGGGGGGGTGTAGGGAGGGTGGCTGTGTAGGGGGATACAATGGGTGAGGCGGGAATTAAAGTGTGGGGGGGGGGATGCAGGGGGGATGTGGTGGTGGTGGGGGGATCACACACCACTAGTCATGGACTTCTATGAAAAACACCTTCCCCATAATCATGGTCAACCCCATCTTCTATGTCTCATAATAATGGAGGTAACCAACCACAAAGAGTGGTCAAAACCACCTCAATGGGTTGTATCATATGTGCATATGAACTGGATGACTATATTGGCTAACCACAGTGAGAGGAATCAAAAAAATCCTAGGCTACACATTTGGAAAACCTCTATCACCACCAAAAAACCATTTTTCCCAAAAAATGGTTAGAAACAACAACCTCATCCTGAAAAACCATGTCACCTCACTTCTAGTGATTAACATCACCCATAACTACATGAGCCTTTCCCAACACACACCCATAGAAGCATCTTAGTGATCACATCATGGGACAATTTTCATACCTAACATCATCATGAAAAACTAATAATAGAATCATAAATCGAACCTGCCATTCCATAATTGGATCCACCATACCATTTCACACAAGAGACTACCTTCTAATGTTTTCCTAAAAACCATAAAAATCTTAAAAAGATCATAAATGGTCTCATTTAGATCATCAATCTCACACCTATTTACCACACATCATATAAAACACATATAAATTTAGGAGAAATATATGAAGAACCTACCTTATATTAATATATGTCTACTCATAGAAGACTAAGCTCTAATTAAATTTAAAATAGGAAGAATCCAACAGGCATATGAAAATATAAAAATAGGGCATAATATTCATAAATACTTAAACACCTCAAGTAAGTGAGACAAATAATATAATAATTGATATAAAACATTAGCCTTTCTCTATGATACTTACTAATTCTAATAATTCCAAGATCTAGAAGGAAAAGAGTGAGATCCTTCACTTGGGACTCAGAATGAAGGAGAAAGAGGAGTACATTGCTAGCTTATCCAAATGGCCAACCATAAAACCGCATTTTAATTTCAAAATAAAAAACCTTTTTCTTTCTCCTAATACTATTTATAATGTGAACTGTATATTCATTCCATGTGTTATCAGGACCTCCCCCACCTCTTTATAACTATTTCATTCCATGGCACATAGTGTCATGCTGTGAATGGATATAGACCATCCTGAATCTCCCAAACCTCTTCCTTGTACACTCCTAACCCTCAAAGATTTTAAATCCATGAAAAATAAATGTTCCTTTCCATATCCAAAACATATAATAGCTTATCCCTATGCTATTTTGGTAATACATATACCAAAAATCTCTTCCATCTCAAGTTCCTGATCTTCATGGTCCCAAATTTTTATTTAAATTTGAATGCAGATGTATCATTCCCACATGCCTAGAATTCCCAAACTACTCAATAAAATTAATTGATCCCTTATATGGGAACTACCCCCATAAGAATTACCTACTTGATCACTTCCCAACCCAAGAACTCAATATCATGTTGTTACCACACCAACCATCATCCCATAACACCCATATTATAACCAAAATACATCATCATTTCCCACATCCCATCATATTCTCATTTCATAATCACACCATATATGATACCCATAGAACACCACATCAAACTCAATGCTCATACAAGTCCTGCATCACTCTTGATGCCCATATATTAACCACACTTTCTAATCCACTTATCACATATACCCATCATGCACTAATTTCCATCATAAAAAACTAAAAACCATAGTCACATGCTCAGAATATAACTCTAACTATCATAGGATCTATGAAAGGTGAGTTGCCTCTCACCATTATGATATGTCTGCACCAAATAAATTTAAATGGGTTAGTTGGAAGGGTGGTTGTCATGTGAATATTTAAATTGGAAAAACTATGTTGCGGTACATGCCATTTTTGGAAGATTCTGCTACTTTTATATGCTATTGCAGGTGTTTTTTGTGTTGTTTTAAGTGCTGTTTGTAGGTGTATGTAATGGAGGGGATGGCTGGATGCTGTGCAGTTTTTTGTAAATACACTATACCAACACTTTAAAAGCATTGGTAGAGTGTATTTTGAGATTTGTTTTACCAATGGTCTGAAAAAAACCGTTGCCAATACACTATACCAATAGTTCAAAACCATTGGTAAAGTGTATTTCCAGAATATTTTTACCAGTGGTTTTAATAAAATGTTGGTAATACTATATACCAATGGTTTCTAAACCATTGGTAAACTATATATACAATAGTTTATAAAGTATTGGTATAAGTATAAATCAAAAGTTTTTATAAAACTATTGGCATACTGATGGTTACACTTTCATATACCAAAGTTTTGAGAATAACCGTTGGTATATGCCTTTCCCAATGACTTACTAACTGATGGTTTGGAAAAATGTTTGTATATATATTATACCAAAATTTTTTATTCCTATATCAATGGTTTGAAACCATTGGTATAAGATGTATTTCCAGTGGTGAATTGTAATCACTTTGATTATCACATCGATGAAGATGTCGTAATTTTATTCCAAAATTAATTTCCTCCTAAAATATATCCCTTAACATTAACTAAGTTGTCTTACGAAAGGCAATCAAATATTTTTCCTCACCATTTTTTAAATTTCACCAAACACAACCATTTAGTGTTAAGACACACACACCATTCACTAAAGAAGTATGATCTAGAAATATCGGAACATTTTTCCTCAACAAAACATGCACATTCCTCATCTATATATCCAAATTAATTATCCATTAATTCTATACATTAGTTAAGAATCTATATCCCCCCTTTTTGTATCTAAGAAATAATTTTCCATCTAGAAAATATGACAATTTTGGTTAACATTGAAATATGTAATAGATGGTAACTATATAAACTAGGATTAGTTTAGAGGTTATTAAATGTATTCCATGTCTAATTAATTTGAAAAATTATTTAGTATCAATATCTTATCAAACGTTATCCTCAAAAAACTTTGTTTCAACTTATATAAGTTTAGAAATATTATTTTAATTATCAAAGCCAATAACTAAAAGCAGTTACTAGTTATATTTTTCATATGATGTGAAAATGTGATCCTTTTATTGATAATATTCATTCCATGAATTTACCGCATTTCTCAAAGTGTATACATTTTAAAAAAACTTTATATTTTTAGAATATCATTCAGAATATTCTTCATTATTACCTATAAATGAAATATCATTAATTTAAACAATTATAATGAGGGAATCATTTGGTTTTTCTTTTATTTAAAGTTTACTATCCAATATTTCCTTCTTCATGTTTAGATTCATTAAAAATGAGTCCATCTTGCAATACCAGACCCTTATATTTTCTGTAGACTATATAATTACTTCATTAATTTACACAAAGAACACTCTTAATTTACTATCAAGAAACTAAATGGATGATTAGTATATACTTATTCTTTAATCTCTATATTTAGAAAAGAATAATTGATATAAATTTGGAATATATTATATCCCTTTTGTGTAACAATAACAAGAATGAACCAAATGGTTTCAACTAATCAATCTATGGAACATTTCTAAAAAAAAATTAAATTTCAAAAATTATTGAGAAGCCCATGAAAACCAACATTGGACTATTTCATTCCAATTAACATATTTAATTTATTTTTATTTATAAAACAAATAGCGATGCTTTCAAATTTTTTATCTTTAGGTTTGGTTACCATATCTCATTTCCCATTTTCAAAAATATAATACATTTAATCTTTAATGGAATCAATCCACTATTGAATCTCTAAATTTTTTAAAATATATATTTGATCAACCTGTGAAAAAAATGAGGTATGTGAAACTATCCTAAATATTCTTCTGGTTATAAAATGTTGTCATTGATCTTTGTTGATATTTTACAAATATACTTGATTTATCTACCTTGTATACTATTAAAAAAATATTCCCTCACCAAATTTCATAGTTGAATCAATATCATTATTATTAAAAGCTTATGTATCTTCATTTTTATCAAAACATTTATCTTCTTTTTTAACATAAATAGTTTCATCTCTACCTCCCCTTGAAACAACAGTGGAATTTGAGAATTATCTATCAAAATTTTCTAATATTTTATCATCAATAGAATCATCTAGTATTCTAGTTTCCTTTTTATAATTTTATCCTTTCCTATTTATATAGAATCAATTAAAAATACCATAAACACTTCTAGGGTCAAACATTTCATCATTTCCACCATTAAGTTTGATAATAAAGGCAATTCTAAACACCCTTATATACACAAAACATGATTTAATCTTATAAAACAACTCATATGGAGATATGATTGATTATGGTTTATATAAGGAATGATTTTGAATATAGACTAAAACATTGAATAGATATCTTCAAACAAACAAATATGTATAAAATTCAATCAACATGTATCAAGCCATCTCAACCTAAGTTATAATATTTCTTGAATCCACACAATTTTTTTGTGGTGTGTATGGTGAACTAAACTCATGTTAAAAACAATTCTTATCAATATAACAATAATCCGTTCAATTTTTGTAGTCATCACCATAATTTATTTAGATACTCTTCATAAGGTATCCACATTCCTTTCAAACACTTCTCCAAACCTATTTGAACATATGGATATCCTCTAATTTATAGTTTAATAATATAGTACTTTTTGTATACGTGAAATAATAAATAAATAAATAAAATAACTATCTCAATTTTTTTTATTGTTTTCTCATGTTTTTAAATATTTCAAAATGAACATGCTTTATGGGATGAGACATTTGTATCTTAATAGTATTCTGTAGAGAAATTAAAAATTATACATTTGGAATATCCAAGAACTCTAATATCATTTTGATATCATATTATGGTAGTAACAAACCCTTCCTATATGTGTTAACTGTTTTAATTTTTCTATGGAACATATAAAATATATTTCTATGGAATAATTGATCTTATTTATTTGTAAATAGATAACATAAATTATCTGTGGTTCTAACCTAGAACAACATCCCTCAGTTTTTTCCATAAATCCAATTCGCACCCATATTAATTTTCTTTTACAAGAAAACCATATCTTCTGAAGAAAATATAATTACTATTAACATAATTCTATTAAATACTAAACCGATTGCATTTTAGTAATTAAAAAAAATTGAGACTTTTGAATATCAATGTTACTTTTTCGGTAACAACATATCTAATGACATTGATTCTATGAGACTCTTCATTTTCAAATTTCAATTTTACTTCCTTATATAAAATTTCATTCTTCAATAGATTCAATTTTATTGTCATGTGTTTAGAACAAATCCATGAAATTTTACATTTTTGATAATTTAGAGTATTGTTAACCGTTAGATCCTACCAATTTAACATGCATTCTACACAAACTGTTTTTATTAAATTTTTATTTAAAACTATATCAACATCATATTATCACAAGAAAACATTTTCATGATGGTTTGGGTTATCAAATAACTCCCAATAAATTTTAGGAATTTTGAATCTTTTATAAACCATCAAACATTATTTCTCAAATTGTACTCCCATCTGTATTTTTTGAGTTATTTGAACCCCTTAAAAACTACCTATAATACATCATTGATTTATTATAATGTTCATTATTTAACCAAATCATTTATAATGTAACCTCATGCCTCTGTAGTACCAGTAATATCAGTGGAATGAAAAAATTTCTTTATAAAGTTCTTTTTGTCCAAAACCATGCATCTATAACCCAAAATCTTTATTACAACCAATCATCGATTATTATTTTTCACCAAATTTTTTTTAGACTCATGAAATAGCCTTCATTAAAATTAACATGTCATCCCAAAGAGCGTCTATAGGTATTTTTGTTTTTAAATTTGGTTTTATTTCTAAAAAAATTCATGATTTCTGAATTTCAATTGTTTTATTTTAAATACATGGAACTCATTGATCTTATATTATTCTGAGTCCCTATTAAAATATCTTCATCCATTAAATTCTCAACGTTTAATGATATTTTTTAGTTTTTACATTATTTTTAATATATATATCTTTAACCAACATCTAAAATTAAATTATTGAAGTTATATAATCCATGAAATCCTTCTATTATTTTTTATTATAACTTCGTAATATTTCAACATACTAATACCCTAAATTTTTTAAATGTGTTATATATATATTTTCTACATGAATCACTAAACTAAAATGAAACCATGATATATTTGGGAAAAATAGAAATATTGAGTATGATGGTTAAAACCAAGTCATTTAATTAGAGTTAATGAATAACTATAACCAAATTAAAATATATATATATAATTTAAATAAAGGATACATTTGATATTAATGAAAATTAAATAGTTTTCCAAAAAGGCATAGTAAGATTATTTATTTTTAGATATTATTTTTCTAAAAAATTTGACTTTTTATGTGATATAAATTTATAATTCAAGAAACATATGATTAATGATGATAAATTATTTTTGTTATTAAAAATTAGTTGTCACCAATTTATTTGGTTAATAATATGATCAAATATAAAAAATAGTAAATATTTGAAAATTTTATTTTCCAATAAATATGGGTATTCACTATATTTTAGGATTTTACAACAAAATTTCAATTTATAAAATTTATAAAATTTTATTTTATATACTAAACATCATTTTTGTATTATGTATAAGAATATTTTCTTGAGATGTTTTTTGGTTTTTTAAAAAATAATTATGTTTATTGTGCACAATTATTAAAATTAATTTTCATTACACCTATTAATTTTATTTTCTAAAATGGAATTTTAGGCTCCATAGTTCTAAACTATGTAACATTATCAATATTATTATTATTTAATTTAAAATAAACTATTTGGGATAAATAATAATTAGTACGGTAAAAGTAGAATGGTTATTTTACATGGATTAATTTTAATAGAGACATATAATTTCAATAAAAATAAATTAAATAAAAATAATTTAAAATATTGATGTTATTTAGTGTTAAAAAACTATATATATGGTCATATAATTAATAAATAATATTAAATATGGATAAATAATCACTTAATATAGAAAAATACTTTTTTTATATCAAAAAAGATTTTCATAAATTTTATGTTATAATTTAAATTATTATATTCTCATATTTCAAATTATGATTTGTTTAAATTTATCGTAAATTTTGATTTAAATTGTAAAAATTTGGTAATATGCATCATATTATAATTTTATAAATAAAATAATCAAAATGGTTAATTTTTAGTGAAGATTAATAAGTTTAAAATTTATAAATGGGGTATCTAAAATTTTAAATAATAAAATGGTCATAAACACCATATATAATTCCTTTTTAGTTGTGAAATCAATACCCTCATGTATCATCTATTATTTATCTACTTAATTCTCCTAACCCTCACGAAATTATTTTCGTAACCCTTTACCTACCAATAATTTTTAGTGATTTATTCGTCTTTTTCACCTATAAAAAGAGATCAATTCCTCCCATTTCAATCCACAACTATAGTTTTAAATTTCTATAAAACTTTACCTAATTTACATCTTATTGATCCTCTATAGACGTTTGGTATCCCGTATCCTAATCAGAAATCCCCAAGTATGTCATTACCAAAATAAACTTATAGACTAGATCTAAATTCTCAACATAAGTAATACTTTCCCTTTTACATTTTTTCATTATGGTTTATATCCAACCTCCTCCAATAACACTATAAACAAACAAAAACACACACACACACACAGATATATAATAATAAATAATATATTGAAATGATATTATATTTATGGTACAACGATTATCTATTCCCCTCTTATTTAACAGTGAAAAATGAAATTATCCCTTATGTATTTGTGAGGAATATCGCCTCCATGAACAAAAAATTTCATTTTTTTTATCACCATCATTGAAGGATGGTCAATGAAATGGGCTTAGTAATTAGATATATTACATATATATTGATTTATATTTATTAAATATAAATTATTAATTCTATAATTAATATTATAATTAAAAAATCACGATTATATTAAGAATTATAAAAAATCATAATGTGAGGAAAATCATTTTATTCATACTATTTAATTTTTTCATATATATTACTTCATCTACTATATAATTAATATTTTAATATTTATCACTAATAAATATGATATAAGTTCATTATACTTTAGGTATATTGATATTTCATCTAATCTACCATATATTAATCTATTAATCATGGTAAGTTCATGTTTAGTGTGGTTTAAGGACCTACATGAGAAATAATACACATTTAGGTAAAAATGGACTTGAGAACATATATAATTATATAATATAGTATAAATTTTTATATATTGTTTTTTGGTAAGTTTATAACAACATTTGACACATTAATTAGGAAAATGCCACTCATTCATTAAGAATTAGCAAATCATGGTTATCACTGATTTTAACCTCAGGAATCATATGTAAAAACACATATAATAAAATTATATATTTTTAAACTATCATGAAACAAATATTAAATTATAATATATTATCTAATAGTGATGGGCTTTAGAAAAATAATAAATAACAAAATGATATTAATAGAACTATTTTAAATAGATAAATGTTTCATACATATGATGTTAAAAATAGGGAAAAACTAGAAAATATATAGTTATTGTAGATAATAAATATAAAAGGATATATAAAGGAGTAATTCCATTGATAATTTATTTATTGAACTTAATTTAATTAATCATCTTGTTTTTTGAATGTGTTGAACACATTTGGACTGAATTAATAGTTATTATATCAAATTCCTATATTTATTATAAGATTTTTATTAAAAGACTAATTTAATTTATATGTTTTTGTATTTAACACATATTTGAGATATCATATATCATTTTATTAGTATTTATTGGAATTTTTCTTTATCAATATAGTTTTTCTTAGTCTCAATCTTAATTCAATGGGAAATATTTTTGGTGATCATGTACTTATTGAATTGGGTATTCACATCCTATAGATATTTTTTTCATAATACTTTTATTTCACAGGATTTAATATTAAAATACTGTTCCCTTATTCAAGATAATATTTTTTCAATTGTTTCACAATTAGTAACTATTTTTGGTAAATTAATTTTCATTCTTTGATTTGTGATAATTCCCAAGAACATATTTCGTGTATGTTGTGTTTATGATTCCCATTGATTGTATTATATGATATACGACCATTGGATAATGTGGGGATAAAATACTACCAGGTAAAGATATTGAAATATATTTTCCCCTTCATGTATTATTTTCATTTAAAACAATTACCTTCTATATCTAGAAGACTTATGATCATGTTATTCATGTATTAACTTAGCCATACATTTATCTGTCTATATTGTGGGAACAAATTTTTTTAAATAGTTGATATAGGATGATATTTATATATTAATATTGTAATTATATTAACATGGGGAAAATAATATTCATTATATATATTTTCATTCCAATATAGATGACTATTAGATATTTTACTATTTTTTATTTATCTATCCACATTCATCCATTCGAAGGTTTATGAACATGTTATCTGATTTATTGAATAGGGAAAATTATTGACACTATTGATGATTTTTGACCACAAAAATAGGTTGATAATGTATTAATATATTTTATTCTGCATTATATAAAAAACTATGCTTTTGTGAAGAATTGTTTACATAGAGAATGGTATAAAAATTCATGTTGACTTTTATAGTGAATTCACTAGACTAAATAATATAATGGGTGGATCCAAAAATTATACAACCTATTGATGTGTCATATGGTCTCATGATATAATTAATGATATTTTATTTGGTGTATTAAAAGCCAATTCAACAATATATCATCACTACAGTCTCGACCATAAGTAAATTTCTTTTCATGAGGCATTTATAGGCTATTTTGAAATATCAATGTTATTCAATCCATTAATAGGAAATAATTATTATTCATATTTAGGATTTCAATTAACTATTTGGATATACCATGATATCAATTATAGTTGACTATAGATTCATTTTATTTACTTATTCTGGATACAATCATTATGTCATGTTTATTCTAGGATTACATCAGTTGTATGTTTTACATTACTGAGCAATTAGGCTAATCCGTTATTATGTTTTCACCTCCTTAGGTTATACAAAAAAATATAATAAAATATATTTCTAATTATATAACTTGTATTAATAATTTTTAGAGTTTCTCAAGAAAATTTAAGCATTAATTTTATTCTAATATAATAAAGAAAATTATTCATTATTTGAAAAAGTAATGAGTTTTTTGAATGCATTTTTTCATAATTATCATATTTTTTAAACATGATTTTATTTGGGATTGTATGAATTAAAATATTTTATTCTTTTATTATGAATATTTATAGTTATGTTCATGAATATATAGTTTTTACAAAAGGAAATATATAAATTAAATCTCTATTTAACTAGATTATAAAGAATCAGTCTAAGAAAAAATATTTTGTATCAGAGGAGGGTTTAGATAGAACTGTATATTTTGAAATTTGTAGGGTATATTTAAAGGGTTTATAAGATATGGTTCATAATAATTGAAATGTTATATATTGACCTTTGTGATACTATATGATATAAGGTTAAGTTATTAATTCAAATTTAATTAAGGGATTAGGTTTGACATCCTATGAATTTAAAATAACTATAAATTTGATATCATATACAAAAGGTAACAATGAGATTTGGAAAACTAAAAAATATTATTATTTAAATATTACCATTATAACCTAGACATTGAATTTACACATATTAAAAAGATTAAATAATTATGACATGTATATGTTTAGATTACCTAGTTAATTCAAATGTATTTATTAATTTTTTATGAAATTAGAACATTATGTTTTTGTAAAAACATTTTTTTCTTCAAAATAAATTTCCTCTAAAAAACTTATATATTTATATGTTAAAATAATAAAAATAATTTTTAAAATTTTATAAAATGTGTTATTAAAAATAAAATACATTTTTAAAAATAGTATATAAAATATAAATGAGGTTTAAATTTTAGTAATTTTTAAATACATTCAATAAAACATGTAATTTAAAAGAGAGAAAAATATTTTGTACATTATATTGATGTTAAATATTAAAAATTTCATATATAATAATCAAAATAATAATATTTTAATTAGTAATAATCTTATTTTTTTAATAAAAAATATTTTTTAGGATTAAATACACAATTTTAAAAATATTTTTTTCATTTAATGTGATAAATTTATATTGAAATTGATCTCTTCTAATTATAATGAATATATATTTAGAAATAAACATCATATTTGGAATTAGGATGTTCATATTTGGTAATAAAGACCCCTTTATTTTATTGTCATTATGAATAATGACCAAAATAAATATTCTTCACCTTAGTAAGGGAATACTATGTATAATAAAGTACAAACATTGACATATGGTCCTTAAAAAATCCCGACACATGAATTCTACACTATTAGATGGGTGATGTTCTTCAATTTCCATCCATTTCTATAATATATGTGCACTTGGTTCCATAAATCATTGATTATGATAATTACAATAATTTAAGGAATTAATAAATAAAAAGTATCACTCTAATTAATTTATTGTAATGCCCCGAACCAAGTTATCCAGAGTCGGTGCATTGTTTTAATACATTGACATGATTAACAAGAATCATTTCCCGAAAGACCGATCAATTTAGAAGTCTTGGAAAATAAATTATATACATGAACATTAAATTACACATTAGAAAATTAAACACAACATTAATGATCCTTTGAGAATGCCATTAATCTTTTAGCTTAACCCTGCTTATCAATCAAAATACACTTCTTGGAATCCTGGGAAAATAAAACATAGAAAGGGGTGAGCTCAGATGCTCAGTAAGGATAAAAATATGGTGGAAAATTTCATAAATAAGCATAAGTATTTAAGGCAATGTATATGACTAAAACAAAATCCTTTTAAACTTAAACATCCGCATAATATGGCAAAGATAAAATCAAATAATGTCATTTAATTTTTCACATGGATATTCTACTATTCGAATAATCAAATGCAATATCAATATCCATTTTAATAATGATGGAATGCATAATGCCAGAATTCATAACCACATAGTCGTGACCTTGTGAAAAGACTAAAAATAAGATTTTTTCAAATTGAATATATAAAAGTGTCAAATATTACATTTAAAAAGGGTTCTCCATTAAAAGGAGGTAAAATCTAATTTTCTAAAAAATACTTCCTTTATCTAAAAAATTGAATTTTTTCTTATATTATGTCTAAGAAACACATAATATGGATGTTAAAATTATATGAAGTATATAAAATTCAAAATGCAGTTAATACTATTCATAACTGTTTTTTGAACGGCTAGTTTGGTAAGTCATGGTGTTCTCGAACTTGGTGTTGTGTATAGTGAAAGTTATTGAATTACTTTTAAGAGATATCATACGATGAAATCTTCAGGTGGTACATTTAATATCTATAATTCATTATATAACATTAAAATCAAGATAAGATTAGTTCAAAAAATTTATTTTAAAGATAAAATAATTTTTTATCTTTGTAATTTGATTCTATTTTTTAGTGATTAAATAAATAAATCTAATGCACAACCAATGATAATATTATGTTAATCAATTAATTGAAAAATAAAATAAAGAAAAGTAATAAAATATTGGTGAATTAGTAGGTTACACCAATTTATTAGTTAAAAGTAAATATTATTGAAGATTAAGAGTTTTATATTTGAATTAAATTATTTTCATGTTATTTTCAAGGTAAATTTATTTGAATAGTTAATAAAATTAAGTTAATAGTGTTTTATGATAATATAATTTTATTAAATTATTTTAAAATAATTAAAATTTTGATATAAGAAAATATGGATAAGAAATGGTCAAAAATATTGACCCTTGGTAATTTATGAGAATAATTTTACCTTTTATTTAAATTTATAACATTTTATTATTGAGAATTTGTTTCCCATGGTTGAGATTAAAATTAGTTATCAAAGGTGTTACATGAAATTATAATTTTTAAAATGATGTTTATACTATTAAAAATTAAATTGGAAGAAGATATTTAAAATATATCCTTTTTCTCTTCAAAATTTTCTCCCTTTATATGTATTTCACTTGATAATGACTTAATTATATTGAAATATTTTCAAACATTACATGATTTTCCTTTCCCTCGTTTATTATAGGTCACACCTTAATCTCAATTATTCAATCCACATTGATCCTTCTAGATCGAATGCAACATAAAATTTTCTCTGATAAATTTACCTATATAGTAATTAGAGGTAATTTTCTTATTAAAATAAATTTACAATGGTCACTAAGAATGAATATAATGAATGTATACATAAGAAGATATAATCATATTTAACGAAATTTTCAAAATTTTTATTATTGTACTTATTCTAAATTCATTTTACCCATCCTTAAATAATAAAGATATTATAATCATTATACTGATTTGTTTTTATGAGTATGGGAAAACCTTTTCTAAACTATTTTCCATTGTAAAAATAAGAAAACGTCACTTAAGTGTCCATTTAACTTACCTTCTCCACAGAGTGGTGTAATTTTTCTTTCACCACCAATTTACGTGGGTATTCATAAATATATAAAAAATTAATACAAATAATACTTATGAAATAATTATTATTCTATAATTTTAAAATCACATCTACTGTCTTACATTCCAATCCATTAGAAAATGATAATATCTCTCGAATGTACGTGGGGACTACCTCCTTAAGGAAGCACTGTAATATGTTTTCCATTTCATTTTTACATGAATGTTAAAAATTATATACTTAATGAATATATATAAATTAAAAATTATATTATAATAATTCTATAAAGTAGAATTATTATTCACATTTATAGAATTCCATCCATCGAAAAGTGTAAACAACGTTCATGTATATATATAGCCTACTGTCTCGATGAGCAGTGTAAAAATTTATCTTATCTATACCTTTCATATAAGATTATATATTAATATATAATTAATATAATTCAAAATTTTATATTTATTATAATTACAGAGAGTATCTTACCCTTATAAATATACAAGGATCAAAAGTTCCACACTAAAATATATTTAAAAATGTGATAAATAACAACCAAAAATAGTGATTTTAAAAACTAGTTTTTAACTCATGGGTATTTAAATATTATATGTGAATAATATAATATAATATAATAAATCAATTGATTATTTTATATAATTTTATAATAATTAAATTTATTAAAAATGAGGTTAATAAAGCATACAAAGAAATTCTGACATGAGGTAAGGGTTACTCAGCTCACATTTGTTTCTATGAGACATCTGTAAAAGTTTCCAATTTTTTATTTCATGTGGTGAATATAAAAAATCATAGATATGATATACCATGATTGATTTTATATTAATGGTGTATAATGTTTAATTTATTTTTATTTCTTTCCTGTGTTATGATTCAAATGTTACTGAAGCAGTATTGGTTTATTTTATAATCTCAACAATATTTAGGATTGTTTATGTTAAGACATCTAATGTGGGAATTATATTAAATTTCTATATTAAACCAAATTTATTTTACTATCCTCTAGTTATTTCTGAGAAATTTATTTTTCTTCTTTCATTTTCATTCATTAAGTACACAAGATACCAAAATAATGTTTTTATGGAAAATCAATATTGTTTTTATTTCGGATGGGAATATTTTTCATCAATATATTTATATATAAATATATTTTGATGAATGATTTATGTATCATTAAATGATTTATTAACATAATTTTTACTAATTTCTAAGTCTTTTAATAAGGTTTTCATAGAAAAATCCCTTAATTTCCAAAATTAGGAACCTTTTATAGAATATGGGATCAAAATACTTGTTTTAGAATACATGAGGCAACTATCTGGACCAAACCAAACAAATTTATATCATAAATTTTGTTAAAAAATTACTATAGGTTATGGTTTTCATATAAGACCATTGAAAGGGTCCATAATATGGAATCTAAAGGAAGTCTACTAAATAATATATAATGGTTTAAAAAAATACAATTCAAAGGTTCTATATTATAGAATCTAAAGGAAGTATACTAAATAAGAGATAACCATCTTTATAAAATCATTCAAATTTCGTTCCTCTTCTTCCTAATATAAGTACTTTTTAACCAACATAAAATAATATCTCTAGTATCATAAAAATACATTTTTTAGAATTATGGGAATAAAACTCTCCTTCTATTTTTCATTCTACTAAAAAATATATATCAATCATATTTATTTATGAGATACCATCTCCACATATAGGTACAATTATTCTTTCATTAACACATAAATGGAATGATAATAATGATTAAACTAAAGAATAAATATTATATTTATGAAATAAATATTCTCATTCAATTATAATATCATATCTACCTTCTAATCATCTAATCTATTATAAAATGATAATATTGTTCTTTAGTATGTGATTACTATCTATTCTATAAAGTTATGTGATCAGTTATTATAGTTTCGACATAACATAGAAGATAATAGTGTAATATTAAATGATTATTTATGATAAATATTTAATAATAATGATTCTATAGACTTGAATTATTATTTACTTTTCATTAATTTCATCCATCAAAAAGTGAAATTTGCATATATGAATACATACGACCTACTACCTCGATGGATGATATAAATTAATATTCAATATATATTATTAATGGATGATTATAAATTTTAATATAATGAATATATATTATATTTATATAATTATTGTAATTATAGAGATATTGGAAACATGATTACTGTTTATGGACTAGAATCACCCACTATAGACATACATGAAAAATTAGAATGTTGACATCATGAGACTCTGAATATTAATATTTAATTTTTATTAATTAGTATTTAAAATATTAAAATATTATTATATAAGATATTAAAAATAAATTTTTTTCATGCATTAATGTATATGAAAAATAAATTTATTATAGTAGAGACTAAAATCACTTACAAACCATATTGGAAATTAGGTAATGGTTGCACATATCACCTTTTTTTCTATGAGACATATGCCATATTAACCACATATTCCATTAATTTGGTTTATATAATTAAACATTCATAGGATATATCATAATTATTTTATAATCATGGAATTTAAATATTAATTTTATTCTATATCATTCATGGGAGTTTTGATTCAAAATTTACCAAAGATGTAGTGGTTTATTTTAATAATCTCATTTTATTAGAGATAGTTTATGGATATTTATTTATTGGGGGAATAATATGATAATTTAGTTTGAAAAAAATATTTTCATCTTATATGTTTATTTCTACAAATACTTTATATCTTTTCTTCTACTATTCATAGTAATAAATAGAGTGAAATAATGATTTTAAGGAAAAATAATAGTATGATTCTTTCAATCGGAAATGTTTCTTATCCTTCATTATTTTATAAAAATGTTTACATGATTTTTTTAGAATTATCAAATTATTATAAAAGTGATTTTACCGATTTTTTATTTTTTTTAAATTTCTTGAAAGGATAATTCTCATTATTTTTTAAAAGAGGAACCACATACCACTAGTGTGAAAAAAATCATTATTACTACATATATGACATGAATAAAATTTCCCAAAATAAAAAATGAATAATTAATTGATGATTGCACTAAATGATTTGAAGATTATTTTAAAGAAAAATATTTCATTAATAGTTTGGGAATTTTTCATATTGAATAATTGATTTCAAAATAGAAAGAGTATTTTTATAATGAAATATTCTACTGATCATTTTAAATTATGACATATATGTCAACATTATTTGGATCATATTATGTTTATTTGGGATATACATTTCATATAAAACTCTCTATATTACTCATCATTACCTTTGATTATATTATGTTTATTAATTGGGGAAAATTTTATCATTTTAAATGCTGGTTTTTGAATATGAATGTTTACATTTCTTATGAGCATTCACTCCATTAATTTGATATATAATTGAAATTTTTAAGCAATGTATGGGTCCCGATATATCCCCTTGATGAATTAGTAAGTCTCTTAAGGCAAACATTATTTGTTGTATGTGGTACTTCATTCCCATTTGGGAAAGTTGTCTTGGAATGAGGCCTTGATGTTATGATTAAGACATATTTCCTTATGACTTCCTTCATTATAAAATTAGTTATTTATCTCCAAATGATTATTTCATTAGTTTTTATATCCATGTATATATTTCCAGATGAATTTAATATTTATAGGAAATTATTTTATCACCATTTATTCCTCTCATAGTATTATTTGTACTCTAGTTAATAATTAAATGGAATTTGATTTCCGTTTTTTTGTTTTATAGAATCATTATTATTTATTTATTATATTATATAATATCCTATTATTTTCCCCTTATTGTGAATTTGAGCTCAACCATTATCTGATTACTTTCCCCATGATATGAACAAGGAATCATTGAATGACTTCATGGATGTAGAATATTTACTCTCATAATATTGTATTTTATATCTTCCAATGTAATGTGAGATAAAATCTTATTTCTAGTTTAACAAGACAACAAAATTATTTGTTCTATTGGAATTTTATCACTTGTATAATATTTCATTTTAAATAAGCATCAGATTCTTCTAGTCTACTGGAGTCGGGGTCTTTACATTAGTAGAAGAAAAAACTAGTGAAACCCATAAGGATAAATATATGTGAGAATAATAAGTATATGATAACAGCCTATTTGTTTTGTTAAACCTGATATTTTATAGTTCCTCTTGAAATTACATCCCTACATGGATAATAAATGTGTTTGTAGGTTCTATCACAAATGTACATATGTGTATTAACATAAAAAAGGGTCAAATGGGTATCAAATCAACGAACACCTGGTGAATAAAAATAAGGCATAACTCTAAACCTAGTTTCATAACCCTGAGTGATATTCTTGGATAAATTAATTTATATTTATGAACCATTATGAAGGATTTAATTATGATTTTAAGGAATTTTGTTAGAGAACATGATAGAAAAATGACTGTTTATTACCGAGGATTGATCAAGGGGAGTCATATGTGGAAATGAAAGAATAATATGTTAAAAAAATATTTATAAGGTAATTCATATTTTTATTGATGTTTCCATATTAATATTTTAGATATTACAATAACCACACTTTTATTAGTATTTTTCTAAGGCAGTATCACAAATATGATGTCGATAAATGTATATGTCATGAAAAACACTATGTTGTAAATACGAATAAGGGAGAATATATACATCCTAAAAACATAATTATTTTACTATAATGATTGAAAAGGTGAGTTAACTAGTCACATATAAGGTATATATGTTTATATGATAATAGAAAAATAGTCATTATAATCTAATAAATTTTAATAAAATGTTGATATTTACTAATTACATTCTGTTATTTTCTAAAGACTATAAGGATTTTATTAAACATCTATGGATTATTCTTCAGTAGTTTTACATTAATTATATGAAAAAATATATTAAAAGATAGTATTTATAATTGAAACTGGTTTTCAATAAATTTATATTTTTCGGATTATAATTGAATAAAAATGATAGGTATGTTTTATTATTATGATTTTTATAAATTTTATTTTATGGTAATAATAGGTTGACTGATTTTTTGAAGAGTAAGTTAGATAGTGTTGGTAGCCTTGGAATTTATTATTTTTTTTTTAAAAAAGTGATCCATGATATTTTTTTGATCTTTATATAATTATTGGGATTATATAAACTACAACTTCAAATTATGAACTAGAATTTAAAGATAATATTATATTTTTTAATGAATATTTCATTTCATTGTGGCTTAACATCTTAATGATTCAAATGGATTTGGGAATGGTGTGTAAGGGAGAATAATTGATTAAGGTATATACATACCAAGTTCAATGATTGTTTGATTGGATAATAATGTTTGAATAATGATAGGTAAGTTGATATTTTCTAAGAGATTATTGAATATATCAAATAATAGGTTACAAAATTAAATATAAATAAGTTAAGAATACCCCCATATTATTTATTCAATTTATAATAATAAAACTTTGAGGAAGAAAATTACTTAATAGGGATAATTTAACACACACAAATTTTAATATATAAAATCCTTCAAATAACTAAATGTATTTGATAGATTTCTACCCATACAACACTGAACTAAAAAAACAATGGTACATTTAGATTAAAATATAAATATTATATTTAATATTTAAAACATATATTTTTAATTAGTGGTAATGAATAAGAGTATTAACTTTATGGAATTTATGTATAATGACAAGATTATACTTTTCATATAAATGATGTTCGATTAGCTTTCCTAAAATTACTAATAAGATAATTCATTTTTGAGAATATTTTTTTCTATAAACGTCATTTTATGTGATATGAATTTCTACCTCAAGTAACATATGGTTAATGAATATATATATATTTTTAGTAACAATTTGTTAACATGAAATTGGTTAGTAAGTGAAATGGAATAAGAATAAGAATATTTAATATTTTAATATTTCATTTTCTAATAAAAAGGGTTTCATTATATTTTATGTTTTTATTCACAAATTGACTATATTAAATTTTTGAAATTAAATTTTAAAATATGATATTCATTTTTGGATGAAGCATATCACTACTAGAATATGATTAATTATTAATATTTTTTAGAAAGTTGGTTTTATGCATGAAAATGTTAATATTAACATTATCTATAAGTATTAATTTTACAAAATATTATATAATTAAAATTTAGAAATAGTAGGACTAGATTTATTATCTATTTTAGTATTTTTTATAGTCATTGAAAGTAAATTACATATAAAAAATATTAATAAACACGGTAAAATTAAAATTTTAAAAATATAATGAATTAGAGTTAAATCAATTTTATATAATTAAATTGGATTGAAATAATTTAAAATACAGTTATAATATGAAGTTTAAATAATATATATTAAAAATCACTGAACTAATAATTAATACAAAATATTATAAAAACTCTTACTACATAAAAGAAAATTTTCTATAAAAACTGTTATTCCAATAACACATGTTTTAATTTAAATAATAAATTTAACATATTTATACATTTAATTGTGTTACAATTAACCCAAATTGAGAATCATCACATAATAATTTGGAATTTAGTTTTATGATATTTGTTTTAGTAACTAAATTATTAAAATAGTAAATTTTTAAACAACATTAACATCGGTAAAATAGGTTAATGGGTTATCCCGAATTATTAATAACTAAATCAGCTCATGAACCTTATAGAAAGACATGACATGTGTTAAAGTAATACCCACACATCTCACTACCGTTTTCCACTAAACATACCTAACACTCTTAGAATCACATTATTATCCCTTACCTAACATTATAAGTCAAAATTCACCCCCTAAACTCAATAAACTGCATCGTGTTTATCCTTTCCAAATGATTCTTTAATATAATATCCAAAAGTCACCAAAATACACTCATATAGATAAAAATTACATTGAAAATATTCCCAATTTACTTATTCTAGACCCCATATATTGGGTTTGTATCCCCTAAAATTAACAAACTACATCATTTACATCATTTACAAATAATACTTAAAGATAATATCCAAATTCTCAACATAAGTATTAATTAACATTTTATATTGATTTATTATACATTATTACCACCAACGTCAAAATCAATATTGACCATATATATAATTACATCCATAAAAATAACATAAAAATATGATTTTCTATTTATGGAATAACTATTTTATATTCCATTACCATTCATCGAAAAAAATGAAACCATTGGTCATGGACGTGTATGAACTACCGCCTCCATCAACGACATATTTTTTTCATCCCCACCATTCAATGAAGGTTATATAAATAATGTTTTTGAATTTTTATTTATATTATGTCATGATTTATATTATTTAAATATAAAAAATTAATTTCATATTTAATATTTTAAATAAGTGACCAATCTAACAATAAACGTCAAAAACATGAATAATAAGAGGAATTTTTTTATTCATTGTACGTAATATTTCATATACATTTCACATTCCTGTATATCAATGAAATTTTATTATATCAGACCAATAAAACCTAAATATGAAAAATTTATTTCTCGAATTACAATATTACAACTGATCTACTTTATAATCATCTATTAATCATGGTAATTTCATGTTTTGGTGAGTTTAACTACCTACATGAACTATACTATACATTTATCTCATGAATGAAAATTAGGATCTATTTAATTCTCAAAAATGTTAAAAATTTGTAAATAATATTATTTGGGTAATTCTATATCAATATTTAATTCATTAATTAATAAATATCTATTTATTCTGTAAGAATAATTGAAACTTGATCATGACCAATTTCAAACTCATGGATCATAACCAAAACTGACATTGAATGAGATTTTATATTAATTAAAATTCATAAAACATCACTTAAAATATATTATATTATATAATATTTATTAACAATGTAAAAATAATTGATACCAACATGACTTCTATGAAACTAGTTAAAAGTGGTAAAGATTAATTAATCCTAATATTAATAACAAGTAAGAACTACATAATATAATTCTATAATTATTATAAATGAGGAGTATAAATGGTTAAAATTATGAATAATATTATTTATTATGTATTTAATGAACTTAATTTAATTATTATGTATTTTTTTTCATGTGAATAATTAATCGGTGTTGAGTTAAGGGATATTAACTCAAATTCCACTCTTTGAGATAGTTTAGTAGTTTTCACCTAATTTCATTTATATGGGGAATATTATAAGAATTTTGTATATCATATCATGAATTATCTTTGTGTCATGATATTTTGAGATCAATTAAAATCACTTTCTTTCAATGGTCTTTTATATGAATGTTTCTAAATTCATAATTATTTTCCTGGACTCCATTTTGTTTACTTGAGACATTTTAAATTTTGTGAACCATGTTTTCATTAAAATTTTTATTCATTAGAAATGGAAAACTGTTTATAAATGTGCCTTTATTTCATGGTATTTACAAGGTAAATCATTTACCCTTATTCAAGTAAATATCCATTTAGTTATTTTTCAAGTAGTAACATATTTTGGTAAATTTATTTCAATTTATTGAGATATGATAATTACCTTGAACTTATTTCATATTATTCACCAATATTCGACCATTTTAATTTATTTTTAGGTATTCTATATTTACTTTCTTGGGATATAAATTCATACCCTATAAACACTTTTATAAATATTTCTCACTTACGGGGTTCTGTATTTTGAAACCATACACCTTCTTTCTCTTGATGAATTATAATAATTTATCATGTATTTACTTAGTTATATACACATGGATATATAAAAAGTGAACAATTTTTTTACATAATTATTATTATATGATGTTCATAAAGAATTATTTTACTTATATTTTCATTGGGAATATTAGTATAATTTTGTATGTTATTATTGAAATGTGGATTATTATTTTCATATTGACAGTGCATTGCTCATCCATACTGCATTTCCCCTAAATATGTTATGATATAATTGTACCAATTATTGACATGTGGAGAAGTATTGAAACTATTGATGATTATTGACTTCAAAAGCATGTTGATCTTGTATTGATATCTTGTATTCATCATTATATAGATAAATTTTTTTTACTCAACTTAATGTTCCTTAGGGAATTATACGAAAAGTATTTATGATTATTATAGTGAATAAATTAAATGTAATAAATTGAGTGGTGGTCCTAAAAATTATATATCTCCTCAATGCATGAAATATTCTCTTGATACAAAATAATTTTTGGGATTTGGTGAATTCATTTCCAATTCAAAAAATTATATTGATTATGGTTTTGATGATATGAAAATATTAACGAAGTGGTCCTTGAGAAAATGTTTTTGGAGTTTATAATTATGTAATACAGTAGTATAAGATATATATTATTGATATCCATGTTTTTATTTATATTAATGGGCATAACATGCTATCACTTTTATTTTATTATATATTCAATTTGTTCACTTATTACTAAATTAATATTTATCCCATCTTTAGGCTAGGATTACATTAGTTGTATGTTTTATATAAATGATCATTTGATATCACCTATTATTATGTTTTCATTTAAAAGTTTTATAATGAAAACTATTACACAAGATTTTCCCAACAAGATAGAATTTAAAAAAAATTGTGGGAGATATTGAGGACATTTTTGGATTACTTAGTTTATTATGTAGTGGAAAAATTATTTATTAGTTGATAAAAACATTTGATTTATTACATTAAATTTTTTACAAATTCCCCATATAACTAAAAATAAAATGTATGGGAAACATATGTAATGAAATATTTGTTTTCTTTAATGAAACTATGAATAAATGTCACGACCCGCCTTCACCGAAAGGAGGGAAGTTCCAGCAGATTGCCAAGCCCTTCCTTATTTATGTTGAAAGAGAGATAATGACCCCTGAGTGCCGCCTCCAGTAGGACCCAGAGTGGTGACTAGGACCAAGGGTATAAAATTTTCAAAATATGGGAGGAATTACCCTTTTTAGTTAACCAAGATTGGGAGAAAGAATGAGTCAACACCAAACACCAAAAAAAATAAATGGATGTTTTAATAATAAAACTGAACAAATTACAGGGACTCAAAAGTAAAATACCCAACAGGAAAGGAAAAAGACTAAGGAAAGTCCAACAGTGACCAACAACAACTCCAACGTCCAGACTAGTAAGGTCCCGCATGGCCTCTGAAGCCCTCCTAAAAACCTAAAAGTAAACGTAGGGTGGGAATACAAAGTATACTCAGTAGGAAAACCTAAAGCTCTTGTGCAAAAGTGGGGAGACATCCTAAAGTCCTCTGAGAAGCAGAATAAACATCATCTATCAAGGAATCTATCCATCCCACCTCACCGGCCACGCTCACCAAATAACACAAGCAGTAAGATAATAGTAAAGAACAAAACATTTGGGTACCCCACACCACCATTTCCACCACTAGCTAGATGCTCATCCCTAACGGAAAACATCCTGATGCTACCATGCTCTTCCTTCCTGCACACACCTGGTCCTCACAACCATCCAAACTCCCTGCCTGCACACACCTGGGCCTCACAACCACACATCCCTACTCGCACACACCTGGGCCTCATCCCAAAGACACCAGGTAAAACAAACCGTAACTAGAACCCCTTCCCGAAAACACCTGGGCCTAATCCCGAAGATTCTTGGGAAAACAACCTGCCTGAAGAGTCCTGGGCTAACAATAACCCAAAAAAACCTACTTGAAGAGCCTTGGGTGTAAGGTCTCCTCCACCCATCATAGCCTAGGGAAGAGGGAGCAGGAAGGAGAGTAACTAGGGGGAAACACCCTTCCCCATGAGATGGGGTGTCCTACACTAAGTGACCAACGCGGGTGGGGTGAGACTAAACACAAAACATATAGTTACACACATATATACCAACACATAACCCAAACTATGTCCCCTCAAATAGATACAAGCAGGTTCCCAAGCACTGCTGCCTCCAAAAACAGGCACACAACAACAGTTCCCAGTTTCCCTATTCAAGTATCATTTCATAACAGTTCAATATGAGTTAATCCTTTCACTACTAGGAAACTAACATGCACAAAAAAAGATGAAACAACAATTAAAGCAGGAAGAAAAACTATCAGGAAAAATTTAAGCATTCACACTTG
Organism: Viscum album; assembly: GCA_963277665.1. Taxonomy (NCBI): domain Eukaryota; kingdom Viridiplantae; phylum Streptophyta; class Magnoliopsida; order Santalales; family Viscaceae; genus Viscum; species Viscum album. The sequence continues at coordinate 349,771,701 of OY728141.1, forward strand.
GTTCTCTTGTAAATAATAACATCAAAGTGGGATAAGTGGGATCCCTCGAAAAACAGGAACCTATAGCCCTTACTACCAAACACCACTACAACCACACAACAATTCATGCCATTAAACCAAGCCATTCACAACCCCACTGTTCACCCATCTATAACAATACACAGCCCCGCTGTTCACCCATTTCTTAACTGAACCATCCCAACGTTCATAATTCATTCTCTTATATTATTTAGTTCAATGGGGGTAATCACACAAGATTATGGGCATTCATATTCAACAGTCAATTTTAAGTGTTTAACCGATTCATACATGATTCCCATTCACCAGACAAGGTGTAAAACAGATCATAGCATAGGTGCACAAACAAAGGCCCCCAACGGCCATGATTTTCAGTAGGCCTAAGCCCATTCAATTTATAACAACATCATATGGGAAGCATGGGTAAAAACATGTAACAACATTAACAAACTTCCTCGTCCCCTTTATTTAACCGGTTATTATCTTCATTACAGAAATGATTAACTACCTCATGGGAACCATAGAACACCCACACTACATGATACACAAGGAGGAGAGACAAAGGTAAGATCCCTACCTGATTGATCAAGGATCGACGTTATGTCCTCGTGTGGAAACCGGAAATCAGGAGTAGCAGGAACTCCACAGAATGCGATCAAAGAAAACTTCATGGGGGTACAACACCTCTGGAGGAAGGGTATTCCAAGCGTAGGGTGCTATAGAAAAAGAAACCTAGGGAGAAGACAATCCTTTAGGTTATAAAGGCTGAGATATAAAATCCCCGGGATGGTTAAGATATGGAGAAAAACTTGAAACCACAGAAGAAGCGGTATCGTGGGTTGACCACATGGTTGGGCCACCCCACACGTCCAACTTAAAAGGTCCCCGCCCTTCGGGGCAGTTAAAACCTACACAAACCTCATTAACCAAGAATGGAATCCTCAGAGGATGCGGTAGAGTCGTTTCTGAAAACGCGGTTAAAGGCATGACCCAAAACGCATGGTTTTTCATTTAAGGAGGGTACCGCACCAATAATTTAATTAAACACCATTAATGGGCTTTAAAACAGGCTTAAAGGGGTCAAAACATTGTTTAAAACCCAATTTGCGCAAAGAGAGGCGCTACTGGAAAACCCGTGGAGGTTACCTGTAGGCTAGGTCTACCGGTATATAATGCTACCGGTAGGCCGAGGCTACCGGTAGGCCGAGGCCACCGATAGGACGAGGCTGCCATTAGGAGTCTTAAGCTTCACTGAGAAGCTGGGATGGCCTTCCAGACCACCCAGAACACCCCATACATCATATTTTCACCATGTAATGGACCCCAAAACCCCGTGACATTACAATAAATATATCTAAGATTCTATATAATTTTTGAAATCTAGTATAAAAATTTTATTGGTTTATAGTACTACATAAAGGAGTGTGGATCTGGGGAATTGTAATATGTATTAATATTTATGAAGAATATATTAATTTTATGTTAAAGAGTACACTTTTTCTGATAGCGTACTCGACATGCGACAATGTGTTTCTCCAAAATCTTACATTTCCCACAACATGGAGTTATACCAAATAATAATAAAATAATAATAATATTATGTTAAATGGTAGGGAATTCCAATCCGTTATAATGGAATGAATGAATTTAACTAACTACAATATGATAATATGTGTTTGTTAAATTTTTTTACATTTATACAATAAATTTTAGAGGCTTAAAATGAGAATGAATCCTAATTTTAAGCATAAAATATTGTAATATTTTTATAAGGATATTTTACCACCTTTTGATGGAGAACAATTTTTAAATATATGTTTTTTTATATATTATTTTGGACAAAATAAACTTCTTATTTAGAATCTATTCATCATAATTTACTTTGGTAGAAATTTTGGCATTTTTCTAATGAAATTCTTATTTTAATGAATAGTGAAAACACTGCATTTTAATTCAAAACTGTCTTTTCATATAATTTTTTTAAATAGTTAGATTTTACATTTAATTGGTTTCAAAATGTAATTGGATTGAGTTTTTATAATTTAATCAAATGTTGGTCATTATATGTAATTTTCCATTGAAACTGGACATAAACATATGTCAATCTTTTGATAGTTATTACATCTTAAAAACCAGCTTTATGGTTTTGAAAACATTAAATATTTTTAAATTAATTTATGCCAATTATCTATTTTAAATATGGAAAAGTAGATTCTATGTTTTTAATCAAATGTTCCAAATTGTAACAATTGGACCTTTTATTTTTAAACAGTAGGAATAGTAACATTCGTAATTATTTTATTTTCTATGGTTAAAAGGTAATTCTGGTAAATAAGAGTAAAAAAGAATATTATAATAATTATAAACTTCCCTAACACATTCCCTAATTATATTGGATGAGATATTTCTAACGATGGTCATCCTTGGGTTGATTTTGGGACCCCATGGATCCACATGGGTGTGATAATGAAATGTTATTATTAATTTAATATAAAGAGAAAAATAACATAAACATGTATATTCTTAATAAAAAAATGTTTATATGGGGTTATATAATTGATCTCCTAAAATATATTCATTAGAAAGATAAAAGTATTTCCGATATCATGGTATTTTTTTAAAATTTTTACACATTAAATAAATAAAGTTAATTATGGCACAATGATGATGTAATGATTTCTTTATTAATAATGGATTCAAATAAATGATATTATAAGTATTAAAATAAATAATATTTTATATAATTAATATCATCTAATAATTTTATATGTGAATATGAAATGTCAATATTGATTAAATCTTTTTTTTGAATAAATCAAGTTGTTATGAATTTGTAAAAAAGTCAAGTATGAATGGTGTCCAAAATTGACATAATTCATAACTTAAAATATAAAATAGTTTATTAAATGATATTAAATTCCTAAAAATATATGATTTAGAAAAATTGTTATGATAAGTCCAAATATGTCATAAATGACTTTTTGTGGGTTGTTTGAAATTATATGGTGATTACAGTATCCCACATTGTGTAAATAACAATATATCTCTCTATGATTAAAAAGAGTAAAATAAGGGTCAAACCAAAAAGATAAGGATAAAAAAATATTCAAAACTTGTATAAAAGTTATTTGATGATGGTTATTATAACCAAAATCATGATATATTCTAATTAAATGAGTTTGGACATTTTTTAATCGAAATTGAATTTATAATAAAATAATATTCCAAGACTTTCCAAAAGTGCCACTTCTCCCTCTTATAAAAGGCCACCACCAATACCTACTTACTCACACCTCTCAAGCCCTTTGTCTTGACCAATTTATACTCAAATATTCTCCCCAAAACCCTCACTTCATCTTAGAATCCTTAACTTGGGCATAAGGGAATTCAAGAAATCCTTTTATCTCTAATCCAAAGAAGTTACCCGATTTAGAGGTAACGACTTCTTTCAAGTTACATTACTTTAGTTTCATTCTTTACTACCTATCATCTTATTATATTTTTATTAAATAAAAAATAGTATCCTTAATATATTTTGATTTTTTATGATAATTACTATAACTACACTTACACAAACCTCCATCTAATAGATATGAACATACTATTTATGTGTACAATGAACTATTGCCTCCCAAAATGATGATTGTTAAATTTTCCCATTCCACCTCTCATGGTGGCCATTATAATGAAATTTTATTTATATATGATATATACTATATTTATTTTGTCTCTATTCTTATGAAATTTTTATTTACAACATATCTTTATGCTTTCCATGATTGTAAATACAATAATTTCGTTTGAGGATGTGTGGACTACCACCCCCTCAAAGTAATATGACCCATTCATGATATTAATGGAACATATAAAATCTGGTTTTATTAAACCTATGAGACATAAATGATATATATAATAATAATGGTATTATAATATAAATTTATATCATTTTATTATTATTCTTTTAATATGATAAATAATTGAATGTAGAGTTCATGCGTACGTACGACCTACCATCTCTATGAAAGGTTCATTTCATTTCATATCTCAAAATATTATTGAAATTATAAGTAAATATATATTCGATATATATGATATTTAAATCATTAATAATATTCTATAGATGATGGAATTTTCACCACATGGAGAATTTACATCAAATAAGTTCATTTTCGATCCATGTATCAAATATTGAAAAACCGACCGAAATGAATATAAATAATTTTTTTGACATGATGATAAGTAATATAAAATGAATAATAAACATTAAAAAGGTTATCAAGAAACTATAAATTAACCAAATTTAATTATTTAGGAATGTAAAGAAGGAACAAGACAAGTCAAACTCAAGGTAAGGGACTTCTTCTGAATTTCCTTTCATGGATAAATTTTTTGATAATATACACCTCCTTATTTTATAAAGTGTATAATAAACCCTTTGGATATTTAATTTTATTCAATGGGAATATTTTTTCTAATAAATGTTTTACTAAAAAACAAAATAATTTTTTTTAAAGTATGTGGCGATAACGACCTCTCTGCCACCGTAACCGTTATTTGATAGTCGGCTTCCTCTATAAGTCTTATTATTTTTAAAAGGAAAAGAATTCCCTTATTCCATTTATGGGTGTTTTTGAATTTAAAATGGTTTTTGAAATGAATTGAATATTTCAATATATTTAAATGATTTATTTGTGATTTCAAAAGAAATTTTATTAGTGAAATGTTGATATTTTCAATATATTATGTGTTATGACTATATAATGGTACTTAGACATTTGAAGGGTGGTTACGTGATAAACTAATGATGGGTGGTTACATGATAAACCAAATGAAGAGAGGTTCCATGATAAACCAAGGATGGATCGTTACGTGATAACCTCAAATAGATTGGGTATGTAAATCGTCTGTATGGATATTCCATTTTAGTGATATGTGTGTAAGTCAACCATATGGTTATTCCATTTAAGTATGTTTATTTCCCAAGTTACCTTTATATGTTATATGTTGCTTCGTATGGTTTTATAGTAATATTTTGGTTATTAAAAGGGTAAGAAATGATCTTATATTCAGGAAAGTATATTTACTACTTTTCAAAGGTGAAAAGTATTACTTTATAATAATGTATTAATGGTTTTAATGTTATCATAAGACTAATAGTTTATATTATTTATGTATCCCTAACTGAGATTTTTATTTTCATCCCAAGTTTTTAAATATTTTTTCACAATGTTTAAATAAGAATAGAGTCAATGATGGGATTAAACAAAATTCATGCTGTTTAAACATAGAATGAACCATGTTTCTTTTTAAAAAAATTTTGTTTTATAAAAAACATAGGGTAGTGAGTAGAAGTTTATAATTTTTAATAATCAAGTTGATATGTATAATTTAGGACCTAATTATATAAAGCTATAAACCTTAAAAGATCCTTGATGTGAATTAAAATCAAATTATTGACTTATCTCAATATTATGTAATGTTTAAGGCTGGGGCCTTATATTTGGAATAAATGGTTGGTTTAGATAACTTTATGAGTTAGGATAGTGTTAATATAATATCCATAAAATGTTTTTTACTTTATTGTAAAATTGAAATGATATATCAATTAAATATTACCATGTTTCTTTATTTAAGATATGTTTTTTTGAATGGGTTTCCCCTGAGGAAATAGGGTAGTTGTACTGGGAAGACATACATAGAGAAATAATCATCCAAATAAACTTCCTGAGATAGTCAGAAATGGAATTGAGTAGTTTTTTACAGTGATGGATTGGTTGAATCAGGCAATAAATGGTTGTGGTGTCCATGAACAAAACCAACGAAACCAACTGAAAACACATATGTTGATCGTAGTGCATTTCATGAGGCAACTTCTCCCATCATTCAGAGGATAATATGACCCTATGAAAGCTAAAGGGTGGATTAAAGCATTGGATTTTTTTTAATTGGGTGTTCAGACAATCAAAATGTTAGTATTCTTATTTTTCATTTGGAAGGTGAGGCCGATCAGTGGTGGTTAATGATTAAAAATATCAAAGGATGTGAAGAGATTGATGCCAAGGAATGGGATAAATTTAAAAATATCTTACTTGATAAATATTTTGCTAAGGCTGTTTGAATTAGGATGGAAAAGTAATTCGTGGAATTTAAGAAAAATATGGAAGATTCCGTGGATGTATATGAATAAAATTTCACTTGTTTTTCAAGGTATGTACGAAATTTTATCCGGGATATTGATAGTAAGATAAATAAATATTACATTAGATTGAAGCCGAAATATCGAAGGGTGTTAGCTTGTCGTGAGTTGAAAATCTATAAGAAAATTGTACAATGTGATGAGAAGGTTAAAATGTATTTTTTTGATGATCATGTGTTCTATGTGAGAAAACAAAATATTTGATTCAGATGGAATGTAATGGGAAATAATTTATCAATGAATTCTAAAGGTAAGAAACTAAATTTCCAACTTTTGGGAAGTATGGTAAAAAGAATCATGGAGAATGCCTCTTGAAGTCTAGGAAGTTATTTTGATGTGGTAAGACTAGTCATATTTCTCATAACTGTAAGGAATATGATCAGGCAGGTAATGAAAAACTAATAGTAAGATTATTTAGTTGAAATGAGTTATTAAATTATGCCAATGCTTGTCCAAAGCTGATTACTGATGGTGGAAACCATCATGATCAAAAGTAGAAGGGAATGAAAAATAATTTTCAACTACTATGGTTGATGTGGGACATAAAATTTAGTGGTGATAGGTATGTTAAGGATTTCATCAAAATATTACAATACTTTATTTGACTCTAGATCATCTCATTCCTTCATTTTTGAGATATTTTTAAGAAAATTTGAAATAGAACCTCATGAATATGATATATAACTTTTGGTAAAAAATCCAGTTAGAAGTGTTAAATAAATCGAGATTTATATGAACCTTCCTATTATCATTAGTGGGATAGTATTTCCTACAAATATTGTTGACATTTATATAGTGAAATCTAACATAATTTTGGGTATGGATTGGCTTTTAGTTTATCACGATAAAATAGATTTTAATGAGAATAAAGTTTAATTCAATGATTTCATACCTCTGATAACATACCAAGAAACACAAAGATTGATTAAAGAAGATAATGAATGTTATCTGGCTCATGTTGTTGAAAAAAAGAAATAGTTATGATTAGTTACATTCCAGCAGTGTATGAATTCACATATGTTTTTCTTGATGAATTACCTAGTATTGTTCCCAATTGGGAGGTTGAATTTACTATGTATTTAGTGCCTGATGTTAAGCCTATTTATAAACCCCCTTATCTAATAGCTCAAGTAGAACTGGTGGAATTAAAAAACCAGCTATGAAAATTACTTGATAAAAGTTTAATTTAACCAAGCACTTCACTATGGGGTGCTCTAGTTTTATTTGTGAAAAATAAATATGGTTCTATAAGACTATGTATTGATTACAAAGCCTTGAATAACATCACCATTAAGAATAAGTATAATTTGCCTCATATTGATGATTTTTTTGATCATCTCCAGGGGGATCAGTATTTTTCGGACATCAGATGAAGGTGAAAAAGGTTGAAATTACAAAAATAGATTTTTGAACAAGATATGCGAATTATGAGTTTTCAGTTATGCACATTGGGTTATCTAATTCACCTGATGTATTTATGAACCTCATGAATGGAGTCTTTCATCAGTTTTTGGATCAGTTTGTGGTTGTGTTTATATATAACATTTTGTTATATTCTGAAAGCTTTAAAAAACATAACAGCCACCTAATAATTGTTTTGAAAACATTATAATATAAGAGACTATATGGAATGTTTAGTAAGAGTGAATTTTTGTTGCATAAATTACTTTCCTTGGACATATTATTTCTAAATATGGAATAACTGTTTACCCTTCTGAAACAATAGTTGATGAAGAGTGGCCAAGACATACCAATATCACAAAGATTCATAGTTTTCTTTTATTAAAGGGTTATTACCAAAGGTTTCATGAAAAATTTTCATGGTTATCTATATGAATAAATAAGTGAACACATAATGGAGTTAAGTTCATTTGGACAAAAGAATGTGAATATTATTTTCAGGAATCGAAAAGAAGACTGGTAAATTCTCTAGTTTTGGCCCTATCTTCCACGAATGGTGAATGTGTTATCTACAGTGATGCACCATTGAAAGGACTTGGTTGTGTCATAATAAATAATGATCAGGTAATTTCTTATTCTTCACGTTAGTTGAAACCTCATGAGTTAAATTACCCTGCACATGATTTTTAGTTAACTACTATTGTTTTTGCATTAAAAATTTGGAGGCATCATTTTTATGGTGTAAAGTGTGAAATATATAATGATCACAAAATTTTGAAGTATATATTCACATAGAAATAATTAAACATGAGATAAAGGAGATGGTTGGAATTAATCAAGGATTATTAATGCAAGATTCATTACCATCCAGGAAAGGAAAATAAGGTGGTTGATGCTTTGAGTCAAAAGAGTAATGCTATGTTAACCATGATATATAAAGAAAGAGATCCTTTGGTTTCTGATTTGGCAAATTTTGGATTGAAAGTTGTTGGTATCGAAAATTCATCAGTTTTTTAGGTGTATGTGAAATCATCTCTATCAAACAGAATTAATTATGCGTAGAAAGAAGATAATTAGTTGTAGAAAAAGGTATATTTGGTTTATAAGTGTATGTTAACTAAATTTAACATTGAAAATGATTGTGTTTTGAGGTTTTGAAATAGATTATGTGTGCCTAGGGATTTATTGTTGAAGAAATACGTGTTATGTTTGGCTCATAGTTATTCATTTTTAGTTCATTTAGGCAATACTAATATTTAAAAAGATCTTCGAGAGTATTATTAGTGGGATGGAATGAAAAGAGATATTTATGACTTTATTGTGAAGTGTTTGTCTTATCAATAGGTTAAAGTAGAATGAAAATTACTAAAAGGTATACTTCAGACTTTTGAGTGTTAGAGTGGAAATGAAAAAATATATTAAAGGATTTTGTAGTGGGATTTACAAAAAGTTCTCGAGGTAATAATGAAATTTGTGTTATTGTAGATCAATTGACTAAATCTACTCATTTTCTTCCGATTCGAGATTCTCTATGTATAGATCAACATTCTCAATTGTATATTAAAGATATAGTCAGGTTACATATAGTTCTTCTCTCAATTGTATCTGATTGTGATCTTAGGGTCACTTCTAACTTTTGGAAATTCCTTCAGAAGTCATTGGGAACTGAATTAAATTTCTTTACAGCTTTTCATCCTCAATCATATGGGTTGTCAGAATGAATAATTTGTACCTTGGAGGATATTCTACGTGTTTGTTCAATGGAATAACAGGGAAGTTGGGATGAACATCTTTATTTGGTTGAGTTTTATTATAATAAAACTTTTCATTTTAGTATACAGATTACACCATTTGAATCATTATATGGAATTTCATGTCAAACTCCATCTTTTTGGGATGAAGTAGGTTAAAGGAAGTTGATGAGACCTGATTTGGTAGAAAAGTTGGAAAAAATGTCCATTGATTCAAAAGCACATGAGGAAAGCATAATGTTGGAAAAAAAGTTATGCAGATAACCAGAGGAAGGAACTTTTTTAGGTATGTGATCATGTATTTCTCAAATTTTATCCATAGAAAAGTGTGATGTGATATGGTAAGAAGGGAAAGTTGAGTCTAAGGTTCATTGTACCCTATAAAAAACTAGAGAAAGTTGGATTAGTTTCCTATAAGGTTTTCTTACCTCCAAGTTTATCCTAGGGTGCACAATGTTTTTCATGTTTCAATTTCGAGGAAATATATACTAGATCCATCTCATGTTTTGAGTCCAGAGGCAGTTCAGCTGGAAGAGAATCTTTCTTATGAGTAAAAACTTATACAAATTCTTGAACATAGAGAGAAAGTGTTCAGGAATATGGTTATTCCTCAGGTAAATGTTTTTTAGAAAAACTATATGGTTGAAGAGACAACGTGAGAATCTGAAAATTCTATGATGGAGAAATACCCTCACTTATTTGATAAGTAAATAAAATCAAGGGGACATAATTACTAAAAGGGGGGAATTATGTAGCATCCTAGGTATTTATAGAATAATACTTTTTCATATATATTAGTATTTAGTAAGAAGAAATTAATTTTACATTAAAGAGAACACTTTGTCCTATAACATACTTAACATGAAACAACGGGTTTCTCGGAAATCTTTTGTTTCACACAACATTGAGTTATACCAAAAGATAATACAATAATAATATTATTATTTTAAATCATAGGGAACTCCTAGACATTGTAATGCTAGGAATGAATATATCTAACTAAAATATGATCATACATTTTTGCTAAATGTTTTTACCCTTATCTAATAAATTTTAGATGCTTAAAATGAGAATAAATCAAATTTTTAAGCATAAAATACTCTAATATTTTTAAAAGACCATTTTACCTCTTTTTGATGGTGAACCCTTTTTAAATATAGTTTTATTAAATTTTATATTTTTTATTTGGAAAAATAAAATTCTTTATTTAGAAGTGGGATATCAAAATTTACTTTGTTTGAAATTGTGGAATTTTTTTGGGTGAAATTCATATTTTAAAGAATAGTGAAAAATACTGCATTTTAATTCAAAACCATCTTTTCATATAATTTATTTATATAGTTATATTTCCCATTTAATTGGGTTTACAGTGTAATTGGATTATGTTTTTAGCATTAAATCCAATATTTGTCATTGGAAGTAATTTCCCATTGAAATTGGACATAAACACATGTCAATCTTTTGATAGCTATTACTTCTTAAAAACCCGTTTTCTGGTTCTGAAAATGAGAATTAATTTAAAATGAATTTTTTCCAATTATATGTTTTGAATATGAAAAATTTGATTCTATATTTGGAATCATAAGGTTTAAAATTTGTAAATAAATACCATTTATTTTTAGACATTATGAATAATATCTTCAATAATTATTTTATTTAACATAGATAAAGGGTAAATCTGGTAAATAAAAGTAAAAAAAAATATAATTATAATATTAAACTACCCTAACACGTGTCCTAATACTATTTGATGATATATTTCTGACAATGAGCATCCTTGGGTCGATTCTGGGACCCCATGGATCTACTTGAGTGTGATAATGACATGTTATATGAATTAATTTAAAGTTAACAGAAAAATAAAATAAACATGTATATTCTTAATTAAACAAATTTTATATGGGGTTATGTAATACCAAGACCCTAGTTACCCAGATTCAGTGCATTATTACATAACATTGGCATTATCACAAGGGATCAAATCCCCAAAGAAAGATCAATTTACTAGCCTTGGAAGAACTAGATACAAACATAAGTTTTACAATACATTATAAAATGAAAAAAACAACAATATTGTCTTCTTTGAACACATTCACACCCCTTAGAATATATCTGCATGTCATTCATAATATACTTATTTTCATCCATGAAAAAATAAAACATAGAAAGGGGTGAGATCAGGTGCTCAGTAAGGATAACAATATGGAAGAAACTTTCATAAATAAGAATTAACATTTAAGGAAATGTATAAGACTAAAACACAATCCATTTAAACATAAACATTAGAATTATATGGAAATGATAAATCAAATAATTTAATTTACTTATTCACATGGATACTCTACTTGTCGAATAATTACATGTAATATCAATATCCAATATCTTAATGATGGAATGAATAATACCGGACATCATAACCACGTAGTCAAGGCCTCGTGCCAATAATATAAATAATATTTTGTCAAGGCCTTGTTCCAAGGAACTATTTTGTCTCATGAGACCTACCGATGCATCCAGTAGCTATAGCGGGCTCCACCTGTCACTTACTAAGTCCAATTCATTCCTCATATGAAAAGGTTGAAACATAACATAAACATTATTATTAAAACAAGCATACAAAATGTTAATACTTTTACCATAAACCATGAATGGTATAGAAATAACACATCCAAGGTCAAAAATATCACAAAAATCTTTAATACAAAATAAAATATTGTATCGTAATAAATCAACTTCAAACAAGTGTAAAATCCATAAAATTATGTTGACCTCTATGAAATAAAAACTATTTGAGAGAAATATCTCATTCTATTTTGAAATCATTTAAAAGTAAAATAATTATAAAAAAAATTATTTTGAAAATATTATTATCAGCTTATAAGGTAAGCTTCAAAGATGTTATAATAGTGGAAAATAGCGTCACTAACTATATAAGTTTTAATAAAATATTCTTTCTTTAATTTTTTCGAAATGGTCGTAAGTGACCTTGTTTGAAAAAAGAAGGAAATATCACATTATAAAAATTCTACAAAAAGACAAAAAAGGGTATAAATGACTTTAACCTATAATCTAGAAAATAGTAAAAATGTTTTGAAATACATTTTTATGAAACATGAATGTGGATGATAAAGACGTCCCAGTCGATGCTAACATATAAACAACCTCCGATAATAAAGAGATTGTAGAATTAACCCTTACCTTGTAATTTTCCTTGATCGAGGGTACATTAACCTCATATATAATATTTTATCATTGTTATTAAATAAAAAATTATCCACATACATAAATGTGATATCATATATGATCTTCTAATATTGTTTTGTTAATAATATTTCATTAGTATCATTGTTTCGGGTGTTAACTAATTAGTTTTCCTTTATATGTTTTTCTACGTAAGTCATGTTTGATATGGATAGGATGTATTTTATTCACATAAATAATGATATTAAGTTCTTAAAAATTATTTTCAATCATAAAATGAAAATTATTCTTTAATGGTTATAATGGGGAATGAATTTCATCGTGTTCGTGGAGATAGTAATCCGTACGTACGCATGAGAAACAATATCATTCTACTGATGGTGAAATCATATATAATTGGATGGTATATCATATATAAAGAATCCTTAACATTTTATATTTATTATTTATATAAGTTATACTCATTATTATGCCCATCCAAATAATGATGTGTTTGAATAACAAACTACACAACGATGTGGAGTCAATAAGCTGTACGTACACACGTATGGTGAATTCTCATTCATAGGATGAATAGAAAAATGAATATGGTTTTAAAATATTTATAATAAAATCACAGTATGTACAAGGTATTGGATTTATTATTTTGGTATGGAAACAACAAAGAAATAATAATTGGAAGAAGAAAAGAACTTTGAAAGAGGTGGTGAAATTATTACATTTTCTTTGGGGGTTTGCTTTTGAGTTGATCAAAAGTGCTCATTAGGTTGAATTTATGATACAAGTGAGGACTATAAGAATATTTTTGGGTAGTTTGGAGGATATTTGAGTAGGGTTTGGCTGATCCAAATGGATTTGGAGGTGTGATTTTGGGAGAAGGAGAAGTACCCTTTTATAAGAGAGGAGAGGGTCACTTTAAGAAAAATTTCAAATATTCTTTTATTACATAATGATATTCAGTTTATAATGGATCCAAAATGATTTATTTCAAGTATAAGATGGGTATGGGTCAAAAAAATCTCAAACAATAGGTTTTAGATAGGTTTAGGTTACCATATTAACCTTATCTTTAGATTTTACACTTAGTTAAATAGTTTAACTTTTACCATGTATTCTTGTGTTATTATATTAAATGGTTAATAAAATTACTATAAAAATCCAAGAGAACCCCAAGTGGTTCATTATTGAAATATATAACGTTATAAATGTCATTTTGATGAAAAATAGATATTTAGAAATATTATATCAATTAATAATATAGTATTTGGTTTAAAAACTCATTTATGTCAATTTTGACACTATTTGGTATTTTTTTTGTGAAAGTCATAACAACTTTATCACTTCAAATTTTTTTTCTATTTAATCAAATGTAACATGTAATATTAACCTATAAAATTAGTTTAATTCCTCAAAAGTGTCAATTTACATTTATTTGGATATTTATAATATCAATTATTTTAATCTTTTATAAATAAGGTAATTACTACATCATCATTGTATCATAAATAAATTTAATTATTTAATGTCGAAAAATTATAAATAAAATTCCATTATGTAGGAAATATTTTTATCTTTCTAATGAATATTTATAGTCAAATTTATCTTATGTATAACCCTATATTAAAAAGTTTTTAGTTATGAAACGTTGAATTTAACACTTTTAACTATTCTTTAAATAAAATAATAATAAATATCCTAATCTAATCCATATGGACCCAAAGGATCATAATTTAGTCCTATGGTTGGTTTTGGTCAAAATGTACTTATGAAATATAATTAGGACATGTGTTAGGGTAATTATAATATCATTTGTACCTTTAATTACCTTATTTCCTTTTAACTATGGTAAATAAAAGTCAAAAGTTACTATTCACAAAAAATTATTTTCATCTTATTGAACCAAATTTTAATTACTGATGTCAACCGTGTATCTCAAATTTTTGAAGTTGAATTCAAAGATGCAGTAAAATTATGTTTTATTCAAATTTTCAAATGCACCTAGAAGGTGCGTAAAAGATGGTAAAAAGTTCAATAAAATGTTACATATCTAATATTATTATAAAATGACTCCAATGAATTACATTTAACATATATAGGTATTATGTATCTATTTTTACCTAATATAATTTTAAATAAAACAACTAATTATTTAAATTAAAAGTCGTTTTTAAACAATAACGCATTGTTTTTCACTATTCCTAAAAAATGAATGTTTTTAGAAAAATACAAAAAATTCACCCTAAGCTAATTTTGATATTCCAAATCCAAAAATTAAATCCATTTTGAAAAATAAAATTTATAATATTTCAAAAAGTGGGTATTACTATTCATAATTACTAGTTTGATTGGTCATGGTGTGTTAGAACTCAAAGTTGCATACATCACAAGCTATTGTATTATTCAAAGAGAAGTGTACTGTGGATGATTAGGGTGTTACATTATTCCCACATTCAAATAATTTTGTCCTCAAAATTTGTAGAATATTACTGAATAAAAAAATTTGGGCTGTTCTTCATCATAAGTTCCTCAGGTTCCCACGTTGCCTGTTCCATCTTATGGTTTCTCCATAGAACATTCACAAGACGAGTCGTCCGGTTTCTCAACACTTGTTCTCTGGTATCAAGAATATTGATAGGATCTTCACAATAAGACAAATCAGGTTCTAAATCTATTTCTTCATTGGCGAGTACATGCTTTGGGTTCGACATGTATTTTCTTAACAGTGATACATGGAACACATCATGAACATTTGAGGGACAAGGCAACATTTCCAAATTATAAGCTACAAATCCAATTCATTCTAAAATTTCGAAAGGTACGATATACCTGGGACTTAATTTTACCTTTTTACTGAATCGTATATCACCATTCCATGGAGATAACTTCAAGAAAACATGATATCCAACTTGAAATTACAAATCTTTCCTTCGGTTATCGACGTAGCTCTTTTTTCATAATTTGAGTTGCTTTGATGTGGGTATGGATAACCTTCCCCTTTTCCATTGTTTCCTCAACAAGATCTGGGCCTACAAGTTTTTTTTCACCAACATCATCCCAACAAGTTGGTGTGCAACATCTCTTTCCATATAATACTTCATATGGTGCTATCTGAATACTTGAATGGAAGCTATTGTTATAGGAAAACTCTACCAGAGTTAAATGTTGATCTCACATACCTTGAAAGTCAAGTGAGAAAGATCTCAACATGTCTTCTAAGGTTTGAATAGTCTGTTCTGATTGTCCCTCAGTTTGATGGTAGTAGGCAGTGCTCAAATGAATTTCAGTATCCAAGGACTTATGAAGAAATTTCCAGAATCTTTATGTGAAACAGAGATCACAATCAGAAACAATCGATAAGAGTACTCCAAGAAGTCTTAAAAATTCATTAATATATAGTCTTTTTAAACATTCAAGTGGTAAATCTTATCTTATATCAAGAAAATGTGCTGACTTGGTAAGACAATCAACAATGACCTATATTGAATCATTCATTCTAGGAGTCTTTTGTAGACCCATGACAAAGTCCATCGTAATATCATACCATTTACACTTAGGTATGGTAAGAGGTTTCATGACTCTTCCAGGATGTTGTCTTCTAGACTTCACCTGTTGACAAACCATACATCTTGACACATAATCAGCAATCTCCCTCTTCATGTTTTCCCACCAAAAATGTTCCTTCAAATCTCTATACATATTAGTTCTACCAGAGTTTGTAAAGAAATTGGAGCTATGAGCATCATCTAAAAATTCCCTTTCCAGATCAGGTATATCAGGAACACAAAGTCTCTTCCCAAATTTCAGAATTTCATCTTCATATACGAAGTCAATAAATCTCCTATCATTCACAGATTTAATTTTCTTTTTAAACTCCTAATCAGCAGTATGAGAAATTTTTATCCTTTCTAGTAGAAATGGTTTGGAAACCATTTGAAAAAGTATTGATGTTTCACCTTCCATGATTATTCCCATATCTATCTTTACTAGATCCATAAACATAGGATCCCTTTCAACTCTCATCTTGTTCAAAAATCCATGATTATTTCTGATCAAAGAATCAACAAACTTATTTTCCTTCCCCGGGTGGTAGTGTATAGTTCAATCATAATCTTTGAGTAGTTCAAGACAACATCTTTGCTTCATGTTGAGTTATTTATATGAGAAAATATACTTCAAACTCTTATTATCGGTATATATCTCACATTTTTCACCATAGAGATGGTGTCTCCATATATTTAAAGAAAATATTATATCTTCTTACTCAAGATTATTACTGGGATAGTTTTTTTCATGAATTTTTAGGTGTCGTGATGCATAGGCAAAAAATCTATCATTCTGCATAAGGACACAACCAAGTCCTTTCTTTGAAGCATCTATATAAATAAAAAACCCATCAATCCCTGATGGTAGGGTCAAGATAGGATAATTGAATAATCTTCTATTCATTCCTTCAAAACATTCTTCACAATCTTTTTTTCAAACAAATTTAACCCCTTTATGTGTCAGCTTGGAGAATGAGTTTTCCAATTGGGAAAAATTTTAGGTGAAACACCGATAATAACCTGCTAAACCAATAAAAATGTGTACCTAATTTATACTCTTCAGTGTTTGCCATTTTTATATTTCTCATGCCTTAAAAGGATCAATATAGATTCCATCCTTAGAGAAAATATGGCCACGAAATGAAATTTCTTGAAGCTAGAATTCACATTTGCTAAACGTTCCATATAATTCATTTCTTCTAAGGGTTTTCAGAATAGTGTTCATGTGATTTTCATGACATTCGTATTTTTTTATTATACCAAGATAACATCAATAAATACTACTACAAAGTCATCAAGATATACCTTGAAAACCCTATTCATTATATCCATGAAAATAGAGGGTGCATTAGTCAGTCCAAAAAGAATTATTGTAAACTCGTAATGCCTATACCTGGTTCAAAATAGTGTTTTCAGAATTTCTTCCTTCTTCACACACAACTAATGATATCCAAATCGAAGGTAAATATTTGAAAAATATTGAGTTCTATGAAGTTAGTTGAATAAATAATCAATGTGAGGTAAGGGATACTTGTTTTTTATTGTTATATCACTGATCTCCCTATAGTTAATGCACAACATCATAGATCCATCATTCTTATTTACAAAAATAATCGGGTCTCACCATAGAGAAACACTAGGGTGAATAAATAACTTTTTAATCAATTCCTCTAGTTGTTTCTTTAGTTCCACTAATTCCATAGAGGAAATTCTATAAGGGGTCTTCTATATGGGTCTTGAACCAATAATTAAATCAATGAAAAACTCAATTTTTTATTCTGGATGATATCCATGTAAATCCTTAAGAAACACATCAAAATATTCTTGCAGAATAGGTACGTCCTCTATTTGAACATTCCTTTCCTCACCCATTTTTATTTCATTCTCCTCCTCCCCAATAATTGTATTTAGTATAGCTACAAGGGTGGATATAGATATTAATCAAGTGGTGACGTTTTTTCTCTAAATATAAGGTACTCCTTATTATTATCAAAAATTGTAACCTTCTTCTTCTTATAATAAATTTTCGTATCATGGTCCGAAAGCCAATCCATACCGTGGATTATATCAAATTAAATCATGAATATGAAAATGAGATCAGTAGAAAAAGAACATTTATATGCCCTAATGTGGACTGATTCACTAAAATTTGTTGCAATGATACTTCTCTTACGAGTTTTTACTGACAAATTCTTTGTTAAATCAAATTGAAAATATCTAATTTTCTTATAAAACTGGGAAGAAATGAAACAATGCGATGATCCATAATCAAATAATGCATTGGATAAATTTTATGAAACCATTAAATTACCTACCTCTACATCATTCGTAGCTTCAACCTCAGTAGTAGTGATCACATAAGATTGTTCTAGATCCCTTGGCCTTTTTAGAGGTATGTTTTCGTGGTGCTTAGGACATTCATTTTCACAATTATCCATTTATCTACAATTGTGGAATTCAATATTGACAACCTCTTTTTTTGCCTTATAATCACAAGCTTGGTGGCCTTTTCCCCCACACTTGTAACAGACTCTCATTCCCTTCAGGCAAGTACGATGGTGTTTGTTCCCACATTTACCACAAGATGGAAATTAAAATTTTCCCTTCTTACACTTAAAACAATTTCTAGAGTGTTTAGTTGATCGCTTCTTCTCTTTCTTTGCTTTAAAGTCGTAAGACTTAGAGAATTAATTTTCTGTCTTGATTGCACATGAGAAAATATATTTATACGATGAGAAGGATTGTGCGACTAATTCTCAATAGAGAAATGGGATTAACCCATAAAATAATTGATCAATCTTACTCCTTGGGTTACGTATATAATCTGTTGTATGCCTTTCTAACCTTGTAAAGTTATCCTCATACTTTGTGACATTCCCATTCTCCTTTTGCCTCAGACTCAAAAATTGTATTTCAATAAATTCTCCAAGGTCATGAGGTATGTATTCTTCTAATAAAATCTATTTAAACTCATTCCATTCCATATTTAATACTGATTCATCCTCTTTTGTGTTTCAAATTAATGACCATCATTGATCTGCATCTTCCGTGAGGTGATAAAATGTGATGACAAATTTTCCCTTTCACGACTCTCCAAGGCATGAAATATTTTCTCTAAGGAACTTATCCATTTCTAATATAAAAATGAATTTGTAGTCCTATTTAATGTTGGTGGTTGTTTCCTCATGAAGCAGTCTAACATTGATTCTCCATGTTTTGGATCAGGGTTCTCCATACGGGTAAGGTTATTATTCATAACATGAGTGAGTTGTCCCAATACGGTGATAAGATGATCATCACTGGTTTTATAACAAGCTCCACTATAATTATCTTGAGTAGGAGGGAAATACCTACATGGATTACGTGCGTTGATAAGATTTCCATTCCTTACACTAGGCACCTTTTCTAAACTACGACATACACTATATTAGTTTATGAATCACAATACAAAATTCCAAACTTGTAAAAAACATAACATAAATTGATCAGTTTATAGATATAATCCATAATCGTAAAATTGTTTTTTTGAGGAGGTATATAATCATAAATCCTTCTTAATGGTTTGTAAAGAAAATGTGATTTATCCTAAGAATATCCCCTGGTAGTGTCATAACCAAGAGTGAAGCAAGTCCCATTATCATGTACTAGGATACCACGGTTCAAGCCTGAAACTCCTTGTTGGAGTTTTCACTCCTAGGTACATCTATTCTAGAGCTACCTCTACCTGATCGTATCCAGAAAAGGATTTATTTCTTGGAAAACTCAAAAAATATATACATTACCAAAATTCTAGGATGTTATTCTATACTAATCCTCGAAGTTTATCTTAGGGTAATGTTCTTTAATCCGAGTTTTTCTAAATCTAGTTTCCATGTTTTGTATTAAAATTCATCTGATACCAACTATAAAACCCCAAACCTAGTTACCCAGATTCAGTGCATTATTTCATATCATTTTCATGATCACAAGGGATCAAATCCTGAAAGATCGACCAGTTTAGTAGCCTTGGAAGTACTAGATACAAACAAAAGTTTTACATTAAATTATAAAATGAAAACAACAACAAAATTGTCTCCTCCGAATACATTCATATCCATAATACTATCCATATAGGTCAGTCATAATATACTTTTTCGTATCCTGGGAAAAATAAAACATTGAAATGGGTGAGCTTAGGTGCTCAGTAAGGATAACAATATAGCGAAAACTTTCATAAATAAGAATAAACATTTAAAGAAATGTATAATACTAAAACACTAGTCTTTTAGAAGTAAATTTTAGCATAATATGGAAAAGATAAATCAAATAATTACATTTACTTATTCATATGGGTACTCTACTAGTCAAATAATCAAATGTAATATCAACAACCTATTTCATAATGATGGAATGCATAATGCCAGACATTATAACCACATAGTTAAAGCCTCCTTCCAAGATTACAAATAATATTTTTTCAAGGCCTTGTGCCGAGACACTAGTTTGTCCCACGAGACCTACCGATGCATCGAGGAGCTATAACGGGTTCCACCCATCACTTACTAAGTCCAATGAATTCCTCATTTGAAAAGGTTGAAATATAACATAAACATTTGTATTAAAACTAGAATACGATATGTTAATACTTTAAAAATAAACCATAAATGGTATAAAGATAAAAAATTAACAATAAAACATATTACAAAACCTTTAATACAATATGGAAGATTGTATCATAATAAATCAACATAAAAAAAGTGTAAAATTCATCAAAAGATGTTGACATAGATGAAATCAAAACTATTTGAGAGAAATATATCTTTCTATTTTGAAATCATTTAAAAGTCACATAATTATAAAAGAAAACCTTTATTTTGATAATATTATCATAATATTTTAAGGTAATATTTGAAGATGTTATAATGGAAAAAAAATTCCACACTCTCCGTATAAGTAAAAAAAAATTCTTTCCTTAATTATGTCGAAAAGGTGATAAAAGACCTTGTTTGGAAAATGACGGAGAGATTACTTTATAAAAATTATATAAAAATTAAAACAAGGGTATAAATTAATTTAACCCATAGTATATGAAATATTAATAATGTTTTGAAATACATTTTTAAGAAATTGGGATGTGGATGATAAAGAGGTCCCAATAGATACTAACATACAAACAACCTCAGATAATGAAGAGATTGTAGAATTAACCCTTACGTTGTACTTTTACTTGATTGAAGGTACATTAACCTCCTGTATAATAGTTATATCATTATTATTATATTATACAAGAACCATATACATAAATATGATACCATATATAATCTTCTAATATTACTTTGTTAATAATATTTCAGTAGTATCATTGTTTTGGGTGTTAACTGATTCGTTTTGATTTATATGTTTTGTTACGTAATTAATGTTTGATATGGATAAGATGTATTTTATTCACATAAATATTTATATTATGTTCTTAAACATTATTTTTAATCATAAAATGAAAATTATTCTAGAATGGTTACGATGAGGAATGAATTTCATCATGTTCGGGGAGAGGGTAATCTGTACGTACGCATGAGCGACAATATCGTTATATTGATGGTGAAATCATATATAATTGGATGGTATATCATATATAAATAATACTAAACATGTTATATTAATTATTTACATCATTTATACTCATTATTATACCCATTCAAATAATGAAGTGTTTGAATAACAAACTACACCGTGATGTGGAGACTGTACGCCGTATGTACACACGTATGGTGAATTATTATTCATAGGATGGATAGAATAATGACTATGGTTGTAACATATTTATAATAACATAACTGTATGTATAAATTACTATAGTTATTCTTTTGGTATGGAAATAACAAAGAAATAGGAAGTGGAAGAAGAAAAGAACTTTGAAATAGGTTGTGAAATTATTACATTTTCTTCGGGTGTTTCCTTTTGAGTTGATCAAAAGGGCTCTTTATGTTGGATTTATGATAAAAGTAAGGAATATAGGTAGATGTGAGTGTATTTGGGAGGATATTGGATTAGGGTTTTGGATGAGATAAATGTATTTGGAGGTGTGATTTTGAGAGAAGGGGAAGTACCGTTTTATAAGAGAGGTGAGGGTCATTTTAGGAAAATTTTGAAATATTATTTAATTATACAATCATATTCGGAATATAATTGCTAAAAAATAATTTATTTAGATGATAATGTGGGTATGGGTCTAAAAAATCTCAACCAATAGGTTTTATAGAGGCTTAGGTCACTATATTAACCTTATCTTTTAGATTTAACTCTTAGATAAATAGTTTAACTTTTACCATGTATTCTTGTATTATTATAAGAAATGGTTAATAAAATTTCAATAAAAAACCAAGAGAACCCCAAGTGGTTAATTATTGATATATTTAATCATATATAGGTCCTTTTTCTGAACCATAAATTTTTAGGGATATTATATCAATTAATAATATAGTATTTGTTTTAAAAACTCATTTATGTCAATTTTGACACTATTTGGTATTTTGTTTTTTGTAAAAGTCAAAAAAACTTTATAACTTTGAAAAAAAATATTTAATCAAACCTAAAATGTCATATTAACCTGTAAAATTATTTTAATTAATCAAATGTCTAAATTTTTATTTATTTGGATATTTATAATATCAATTATTTTAATCTTTCATTAATAAGGTAATTACTACATCATCATTGGCTCACAAATAAATTTAATCATTTAATGTCTAAAAATTAGAAATAAAATACCATTACGTGAGAAATATTTTAATATTGATAATGAATATTTATAGTTCAATTTATCTTATGTATAAACATAAATTAAAAATGGTTTAGTTATGATACTTAGAATTTAACACTTTTAACTCTTTCTTAAATAAAATAATAATAAATGTTCTAATCAAATCCAAGTGGACCAAAAGGATCATATTTTATTCCTACGGTTAGTTTTGGTCTAAATAAATTTATCCAATAGAATTAGGACATGTTTAATGGAAATTATAATATAATTTTATACCTTTAATTACCCTATTTACTTTTAACTATGGTAAATAAAAGTCAAAAGTTACAATTTACAAAAAAAATATTTTCATATTATTGAACCACATTTTAATTACTGATTTCAACCATTTCTCTCAGGTTTTTTAAATTCAATTCACTAAAGTGGTAAAACTATGTTTTACACAAATTTGAAAATGCGCCTAGAAAGTGGGTAATGGACGGTAAAAAGTTCAATAAAAATTTATATATCTAATAATATTATTAAATGACTCCAATGAGTTACATTGAACATATATAGGTATTATGTATATATTTTTACCTAATATAAATTTAAATAAAATAACTAATTATGTAAATAAGAAGTCGATTTTAAACAATAATGCATTGTTTTTCACTATTCATCAAAAATTGAATGTTTTTAGAAAAATACAAAAATTTAACCCTAAGATAATTTTGATATTTTAAATCAAAAAATAAAGTCAATTTTTAAAAATAGAATTTATAAGATTTCAAAAAAGTGGGTTTTACTATTCATAACGGCTAGTTTGATTAGACGCGGTGTGTTAGAACTCGAAGTTGCATAAATCACAAGCTATAGTATTATTCAAAGAGAAGCGTACCATGGAATATTGGGGTGTTATAGGTTATATAATTGATATATTTGACTTTAAATAGTCATTATAAATATAAAAATATTTTCTAATTTGGGGTATTTTATTTATAATTTTTAGACATTAAAAAATAATGTTAATTACGACACAATGATGATACATTGACTGCTTCATTAATAAGGGATTCAAATAAATGATATTATAAATATTAAAATAAATTTTATCTAATCTAATTAATGTCATCCAAAAATTCTCTCTGTGAATATGACATTTGAGGATTGATTCAATTTTTTTCGAAGGAATCAAGTTGTTATGAATTTTTAAAAAATTCAAGTATGAATAGTGTCCAAAATTGACATAATTTATAACTTAAAATATTAAATAGTTTATTAAATGATATTAAATTTTTAAAAATCTAATATTCATCTAAATGGTTAAGATAACATGATATCACTATAAGATTAAAAAGTGTAAAACATGGGTTAAACCAAAACGATAAGGATAAAAAAGTATTCCAAAAATGTCTAAAAATTATTTGAATGATGTGTATTAAAACCAAAATAATCTTATGTTATAATTAAATGAGTTTTGGTTCTTTTGTAATTGAAATTGAATTTATAATTAAATAATATTTTAATACTTTTTTTAAAGTGCCCCTCCTCCCTCTTATAAAAGGCAACCACCTCTACCCACTTACTCACACCTCTAAAGCCCCTTGACTCATACAAATTGTGCTCAAATAATCTCCCAACACCCTATACCTTCCACCTAGAATCCTTTCCTTGGGAATAGGGAAATTCAGGAAATCCTTTTAGCTCAAATCAAAAAATGTTACCCGATTTAGAGGTAACATCTTCTCTCAAGTTCCTTTCATTTATTTTTCTTCTCTACTCCCTATGCTCTTATTATTTTTTTATTACATAACAAAACCCATATCCTCAATATAATAGGATGTTTTTATGAGAAGTATTCAAAATAAATATACACACACCTCCATCTAATGGATACGGACTTACTATTTCTGTGTACGATGATCTACTGCCTCACGAAACAATGATTATTCAATTTTCTCATACCTCCTATCATGGATCCATTATGATAGAACTGTATTTATATATGATATATATTATATTTAGTTCATATCTATTCTTCTGTAATTTTTATTTACACCATACCTTTATTCTTTCCATGGTGTGTAAATACGATAATTTAATTTGAGGAAGTGTGGACTACCGCCCCCTCAAAGTGATATGACTCGTTCATGTGATACATGGAACTTATAAAGGATGGTTTTATTAATAATATTATACATAAATGATATAAATATAATAATGGTATTATAATATAAATTTATATCATTTTATTAATTTTCTTTTAATATGACAAAGAAATAAATGTTGCATTCATGCATATGTACGATCTACCGTCTCCATGATCAATGCATTTCATTTCGTATCTCCAAATATTATGGATATTATAAGTACATATATATTGGATATATATGATATTTATATCATGAATAATATTCTTTAGATGATGGACTTTTGACCACATGTACAATTTACATCGAACAAGTTCATTTTCAACTCATGTACTGAATATCAACAAACTGACTAATATGAACATAAATAATTATCTAATTTTTATAGCACAATGATAAGTAATATAAAGTGAATAATAAACTTGAAAAAGGTTCTGAATAAATTAATAATTAAATTATGTTTATTATTCAGGAATATAAAAAATGAATGAGACATGTCAAACTCATGGTAAGGGACTTCGTCTCAATCTCTTTTCATTGAGCCATATTTTGATAATATACACCTCCATCTTTTAGACAGTGTATAATAAAAAAAATTTACCTTTAATTTCATTCAAGTAGAATCTTTTTTCTACAAAGAGTTTTACTAAACGACAAAAGGAATGTTTTTTAACGTATGCGGTGACAATAACCTCTCTGCCACTGTAACTGTTATTTGATATTTGGATTTCTCTATAAGATATAATGTTTTTAAAAGGAAAAGAAACACCTTATTCCATTTTTGGGTGTTTTGGTATTGAAAATAGTTTTGAAAATGGATTGAATATTTCAATATATTGAAATGGTTTATTGTGATTGCAAATGAAATTTTATTAGTGAACTGTTGATATTTGAAATATTTTATGTGTTATGATTATTTAATGGTACTTGGATATTTTATGTGTGGTTACTTGAAAAAACAATGACATGTGGTTACATGATAAACCAAATGATGGGTGGTTTCATGATAATGTAAGGACGGGTGGTTACATTATAACCTCCACTGTATTGCGCATCAAAGTCAGTCGTATGACTATTCCATTTTAGTGATATGTGTGGAATTTGATGGTATGGTTATTCCATTTATGTATGTTTATGTCCCATGTTACCTTTATATGTTATATGTTTCTTTCTATGGGTTTATGGAAATATTTTGGTTATAAAAAGGGTAAGCAATGAGCATATATTCAGTGAAGCATATTTACTACTTCTTAAAGGTGAAAAGTATTAATTTATGATAAAGTAATCACGGTTTTTATGTTATCCAAAGACTAATAGTTTTCATTATTTATGTATCCCTCACTATGATTTTTATTATAATCCCATGTTTTGAAATTTTTTTCACAGCTTTTAAAGAAGAATACAGTCAAATATGGGATCAAGAAAAATTAATGTTGTTTAAACATGGACCGAACCATGTTTCTTTTTTAAAAGTTTTTATTTTATGAAAAAATTGGGTAGTGAGTAGAAGTGTATGATTTTTAATAATCAAGTTGATATGTATAAGTTATGAATTAATTATCTAAATATCTAAACTTTAAAAGATACCTAATGTGAATTAAAGTCGAATTATTGACTTATCTCAAGATTAAGTAATGTTTAAGGATGTGGCCTTATAATATTTATATTTATATTTTAGTTTTACTCAGGTAATATCTTCATGCTTTCTATCACTTTTAATAATTTTGATTCTTCTTGATCATGTATTATTTCATGATTATTAACAGGTTGACAACCACTCTTTAATTTATTTTTCTCTTTATCATGATTATAATTTTTTTAGAGTCATTATTCCAATAACATTTTCAGCATAAACTCTATAAGATATTCCTATACTTCTTATTTAGTGTTTCTAATATCTTTATAGGTATTTCTACATTGATTTAAATTTTATATATGAAAAATATAGAACCTTAATCACATGGATTATTAACTTCTTCTTCTTCTTCACTATCAAAATATTTATCGAATTTGGAAATGATGTTTCCATTTTGAAATTTTGATAACTTCCTATCTACAATTTTTTTCATAAGGATTTATTTTCCTAAAATATTATTTATCAATCTTATAGTCATGCATTCTTCTTCATCAATATAATCATCATCCTTCATTCATGGAAAATATTTTGAAAAAATTGAAATGCGTCAAATTTTAATAAACATCAAAGTCAAATTTATATTAGAATTAACTTTGTCTATTTTATCATTTCAAGAAAATAAATACATGAATTCAATAACATTAATACTCACATTTTCTTTTGAATCTAAATCACAAACCAATTTTATAATAACAACTTTATTTTACCTATATTTATTATTGGATTTAAAAGTGATTTAATGAAATTACTTCCACATTAATTTTAAAAATTCTCAATAATCATCTCATATGTAATGAAATTATTATAAAAATTGTACAAAATAGATTGTTCTAGCCTCTATATATTACAAATATAAAAAATTGGCAATAAATCATTCAGGAAAAATTCCCAAAATAGTTTGAAAAAATAAATGAGTAGTACAATCTTACTCTAAGGATTCATAAGATGTTTAATATATCATTAGCCCTCAAGATGAAATCAATAGTATATTCACCCTATTACAACTTCAAATAACTATATATAAATCTCAAAATAAATTACATTTATTTATCAACTTTCATGTTTCCTTTATAAATATTCTTTAACCTGTCCTATATTCCATTTTAGTCCTAATTATATTACTTTTCATAAATATAAATTATATGAGAGATATAGGAATTAATATAATTTTTGGATCATACATATTTATTTAGACTAATATTTTCTACATATATTATGGGAACAGACCAAATAAGAATTTTAAAATAATATAAAATAGCTTAAATGACATTTATATATAATATATAAATGACCCTGTGGCATTTTTTTACTTCATGATGAGATTGTTGCTCCAATCGATGGAATGAATACCCTTACTATTAACTAGTTTCTAAATATAAATGTTTTTATATATCTTCTTATACCTTTATACAACATTGTCTCAATGAACAAACTAGCTGTATAATCCCTTGAATGTGCCACTCAAGATTCATGTTACCATAAATATGGTGGGAGTGTGGAAGTGGAAGACTCTTTTTTATGTATAATTTTTATAGAAACTAAATTTATATATGATTTGGGAGAATTAAATCCCCAAAAAATAAAATAGTATCACACCTTTAGGAATATAATAAACTAAAAGGTCCACTACTATATATGTGTACCTATTCATTTTTATGATCTGTAAACAATATAAAATCACATGTACACTAGAATAAAATCATTTTTTAAAAACATGGTATATCGATCACATGTATTTCAATACATTACATTGATAATGGATATTAGCTATTCCCAGATAAGGCGATAAAATAATTTTTTACAATAATGAAATTATACACCAATAATAATATTTGACACATCATCACTCCGCTTTTTGAAATATGCACACTTTTTGTTCTTCATGTTATATCTTATTCCTCTTTATTTTCTTGATCCCCAATGAGAATGAACCTATCCTCATATTTTTCTATTCTTATCACATATATACACACCACAAAACCAATCTATAACAATTGTAAAACATATATTAAGTATAAAAAACTACCTTTTTTTATTTCATCCAAATTCTTCTATTTACAACACCATGTAATTAATTTTAAATTTATATAAAATAACTTATAAGGTATGAAATTATAATCCATTCTATATGAACTAGCTTCCCAAAATCATTGTAATTGAATAAAAAATATACCAAAATATCACGAGCTCTTCACCCATATGAAAACTATATTTATTCTTAATTAAATCCTCATGTACACATAAATACAAACATTGTATAGTGATAATATCATTCCAACATCAATCATGGTGTAATTATTAATTAATTACACAAAAATCATTAGGAAATCATCATATGATAAATAAACAATCAATTATATGAAATTTTTATATTCATTCACGATGTTAGAGGTGTCATCCTTCATTTTTAGTACATGATATTCCACATTATTTGAGGTTTATAGAAAACTAAAAAAATAACCTCCTTAGAAAAAACCCTTACATGAACCACTTGTTTACATGCCATATTTTTTGTATCAAATCAATTTATACATGGGATGATTTTTTCTATATACTTATCTGGTTTTCCTTCATGGTCAATTTGCATAAACATGAAATTTTGGCATTCAAATTTTCTTATAAAACTAGTTTACATGTGACATGGTATAATCAGAATGATATAATTCTTAACAATTAGTCACTCAAGATTAATGCCAGTAGGGTTCAGATCCTTATTGCCATACATTAAGCTTCTTTATTGAAAAAGGGGAACTACTACTACACTATACACATCTTTAAAATCCTGAAGCATCTGCGGATCAACGATAGTTACTGTCAGCCGCATCACACTATAGAGGCATTATATAGATAACCTCTACCTAGATGGATCAAAATCAATTTGGATGGCACCTCCAAGGGGAATACATGCCCTGTAGGTTATGGTGCTGTATTTAGGAATCACCTTGGTCAGATTCTTGGTTGCTTCATGGGTAAATGTGGTATTGCCACCTCACAGAAATTCTAAGCTTGTTCATGCTATTGTCTTCACCAAGAACTTCAGTTGGAACAAAATATGGATTGAATGTGACTCGACAACCATCGTTCAGGCGATTTGGAATGGCATAACCCATCTTTCTTGTCTGATTAATACACATTGAATGGAGTGCACCCGTTTGCTAATCGATCATAACTACATCATTACTCATGTTTATTGAGAATCAAACATGGTTGCATAGGGATTGGATAACATGGGGATTACACATGACACATACTGGTGAAAATACCTCCCTGATACTCTCTTTACCCTTCCTGATAAAGATTGTAAAATGATCTCGTACTTTACATTCATGTAATTTTCTTCATTAATTGATATTTATTCTACTTTTCAAAAAAAAAATCACCAATTCTTATATAAAATAAGGTGTTCCTTTATGAAATTACATTAAATTGTAAAACCTATACATGTATATTCCATACGCTAAAACATATTTGGTTTTGCGTATTCATCTAAAAAAGAAATCACATATGTAGATATTTTATTATATAAATGAAATATGTAGATTCTAATACATGGTTATAAACTTCTTAAATCTTCCTTTAAACTTCATATTATTACTCATTCTCTATTTTAATTATTTTAACTATCATATAAAAAAACATATTTATTGAATAATTATAACCAAATTCATAGTTTTCATTATTTTGGATAGAACATCACTTTTCTTTGAATGATTTAACAACTATTCCAATATCATAGACAAATTTTATTTGTGGTAAAAGTAATGAGACACCATAGGAAATTAAAATTGACTATAAATAACTTATCCACATGAAAAAACCTCTAAACCTATTTCTATCAATATATGTTACTATTGAAATTATTTCAGGAAATATAATATGTCAAAATATATTGTAGAAAAAAATATAATAAAATGAATATAAGATCTTCATAAAATAATAATGGGAGAATAAAAAACTATATAAAACATTTTATGTGTGTACCCTTACATCTATAAATCCAAGAAACCTCTTCCATGAACTAGACATGTGACACTAAGAAAAAAAGCTTTTCTCCTTTTCTTAGGTAATCTAAAAGTAATATAATTCTAGGTCTATAATCATTGGATCCCACTTATCTACCTCATTTTATGATATCCATCATCTCATAGAAGATATATAATGTGATAATATGTGAATAAACATTATATAAATTTATAAAATCATGGTATCATATATAAAAAATTCCGGTACCTTTTATTTTCGTATAAAAATAAATGATTTATGACCTGAAACCTCATGATATTATTCAAACATCCAAAAAATAATAACATAACATAAAAAATACTATAAACCTTATTATTATAATAATTAAATTTAATTAATTGTTAATTACTTTTATATTTTATAAATATCAGTTTATAACTTATTGGACATATTACTAAATTATTAATTGGATTGTAATTAAAAATTTCATTTTGAAAATATTAAGTTAGATCTATAATATATATATATATATATATTATTTTAAAATATATAAGGAAGTATGAAACATATCAAATTTTGTGGTATGATTATTTTAGTGGGAATAAATCTTTTTACATAGACGTTTGATATGTTTTCATGCTAAAAAATCATTTTGGAAGAGATATAGATGAATACGATACTATTATATAAATAAAATATGGAATAATTTAGTTTTGATTGTTAAAATGATTTAAATTTTATTTTAAAACTTATTTAGCATTATGTGTTCTCTATTCCTGATGGATATTCAAATATCCAAAATATTTCTGATAATAAATGTTTCTAATAACTAAATATATAACATTTAGTTTTATTAATAATTTATTTCTCCAAATATCATAATATTATGTGAATTTAATTCATTTCTCTTCCAACTTAATCAGGTTACTACTAAAAATTTCTTTTTATTATAAAATCGCATGGTAGCCACAAAAACCCCCTCAACAAAGTGTTTAAAGAGGATGAAAATGATTTAAACCAAGGGAATCCCCTTGAAAAAAAGACATAAATTCCAAAGGAAGGAATCCTACGTTGTCTTAAACAATAAGCACATCCTCGTGCCTTCCAACCCGTGAGAGCGCATCAGCTACAAAGTTAGCCTCCCTCCAACAATTCTTAACAATTTTCACAAAATCCATTGAAACCACACATCTACAGGTCACATACTCCAGGTCCTAGGATGGTTCATAAATACCTTTCACCGATCTGACCAGAACTTCTGAGTCCGAATCCACTTTATCCACCTGAAAGCCCACCCTTCGATAAACAATGATTATTGTGAGAAGTGCCTATACCTCCACCCCTAAAGAACTTCTAGTGCCAAAGTATGTGTTGAAGGCCACTAGAACCGATCCACATGAATCTCAGAGCACCCCACTGACTCTCATGATACAATTTATTAGAGAACCATCCACATTCAGTTTAACACCACTCACCGGTGGGTTCCATATGATCCATCGGCCTTCTTGGCTGCCATGCTTGGTTGGCACATTTGGCTAGGACACACCTAGGAGATGCTGGACCCCTTTTAACAAAGGGACCAACTCAAATAGAAGGTCCTTAAATTAGATACAAAGGTAAGGAAGAGACCTCCCATTGCCCAACTGAAATTGGTTCCACGCCTCCCATATGACCCAACAGATGGAGGGAATAATATCACACCTCACATTGCATTCCATGGTCCTTCCATCCGAACCATGAAATCAAGTGACTAGGAAATCATGGAAGGAGGTATTATCATGATAAATACACAGATAGGGAGAGAAATGTGACTAAAGAAACATTTTCTAATCACTCGGAAAAAATAGGTGCACTGTAGACTCAGTCTGAGAATTTCTACAGAAAAAGCAAAGAGAGGCTAGGTGAACCCCCTTCCGCTGAATACTATCCTCCAAAGGCAGCACTTTTTTTAGTTATTCAAACCAACAGGTTTATTTTTTAGATAGTTTCATTGTACCAACACTTCAACACCCATACTTCAAGTAATGGCTTCACCTAAACCAACTTCCTGTACTCCCAGACATAGAACTTACCTGAACTCGAACCAATGAAACAACACCTATCCTCCTCATCATTCAAGGAAATCTCATTGTAAATCTTATTATGATCCTGATTCAGAATATTATGATGTAGGATCAGATGATGAGATGCTTCCTTGATGGTAATATCTAGAGTAGGACACCCTGAGAAAAACACCCGCTCACCTGACCAATTATCTTTATAGAAAATGATGTCAACTTTCCTAATGATCCACCGAGACAATCCCTATAGCTGATCCATAAATGAGAGCATACGCCTTGAAAGTGATGTCAAAGGTGGCCTACGGGAATTGGAGACAACCCATTTCTCCCCATAGAGAATTCTGAATAAAGTGGCCGATAGAGAATTTCCAGCAATAATATCCCACACAAGCCTCGATTGCAAGCCCTACATGGTATTATTAATGTTTCATAACCCAACTCATTAAACATATAATTATAACATCATATTAATTATATGTTTCGTATTACCACAAACTACGGTGTATCTTATATAATTTTGTTAGATATAATGTTTCTCAAACCTAAATCAAGAAAACCCAATATATATTGTGTTGAGAAATTTGATATTGTCTGTATCCTCATGATTAGATTAAAATAGAGAAGTAAATAGTATATATCTAAGTATTTATTAAATTAGGGAATCATCTGGTGGAAAATGAATAGATTTTTTTAATTATATATATAATTAGAAGAAAAAATATGAAATGAATCAAGTAGACTTGTCTCTAGATGTCCACTCATGTACCATTCCTAGAAAAGTTCATTTCCAATGAAAGTTTATTTAATATATATAATATACACTATATACAATATTAATTTCAATATATTGTGTCATATAGTTTTCAAATAAATTATATAAAATATCCATATTTTTTATACATGGTAATTAGATAAATAATTATTACATGTTTCATTTAAAATATATTATTATGTATTTCTGGATCTAGTTTCCTTTAATTATACTCTATGACACTCAAACATAAATTTTTTATACTATACATTTTATGTTATTAGAAAATCATGATTCTCATATATTTATATGAAAATCAAAAAAATACATCAATTTATCATTGAAAAGTAAAATATTAATCAATGTAAATTCAATGTTTTTGTTAAAATGAAATTTAATACATGACACAATTTTTTTTGTTAATGGAAATTATATATTTTTTATTTTAACTCTACATGTTGGTTATCATAAAATCATTTAAACAACTATTTTAATATAATAAAAAAAATATAATATCATTATTTTTGTACATATATTTATTTATAATATGTAATAATTATTTATTCCAAATGTCATTGATTTTTATATCTATATACTTATACCTAATTATCATGTACTACTAAATTGATCCACTAAAATTACATGAATTATCCACAAGGATTACACATTCTATCGACTTTTAAATCTATATAATTAGTTATCTTACATAACATTATGTTTATTTCCATTT
This sequence comes from Viscum album, assembly GCA_963277665.1. Classification (NCBI taxonomy): domain Eukaryota; kingdom Viridiplantae; phylum Streptophyta; class Magnoliopsida; order Santalales; family Viscaceae; genus Viscum; species Viscum album. The sequence continues at coordinate 349,805,821 of OY728141.1, forward strand.
TCTAAAATACACTTCATGCTAAACTTTATAATATAGCATGATCATATTTAATTATAAATTATAAATTTTCATTAGCTAAACCCCACATGTCGAGTTAATAGTAGAAATAATGTTATGTTATTATTATCATACTAGAGTAGTGTTCTTTTTATTTGTAATGACCCAGGTTCTTATATTGTAATTTGTCTTCATTTTGTAATTGAATAGTTAAATTAATTATAAATGTGTAATTAAATAAGATTCATTTATAAAAATTATGGAATTTAAACTAATGGAATAATAACATGACCTTAGGTATATTAACATGAACTTAGGAATAATAACATGATTAGTAGTAATAGTAACCTAGCCAATATAATAGTAACCTCATCTAATAAATGATAAATTAAATTTATCCGTATTATAAGTGAAAATATGATATATTTATATCATTGAACATGTATTTATTTTGAAGATTAGAAATTAAGTGTTGGTAATTTTGAGAGCCATAAATATTTAATTACAATATAATAGTCAATAAAAAAATTTAAAAGAAAATATATTTTAATAAAATAGAATCATAAATTATTATTTTGTTGTATTATTATTATAAGATAACTTTATTAGGCTTTAATTAATTTTTCAAACTGTTATAAAATCAGTTGTAGTTTGAAAATTGTTATTTTTTGAAGAAATATTGATTCTAAAAAAATATGATTTCTCATATGAAGATAATTATTTTAAAAAATTGGAGTTCAATTTTTAATTTGACATGGTGAAAAATAATTAAGTATAATTTTTGGGGTTTTCTAAAATACTTAATTTTTTGGTGAAGAGTAAAATATGATAATTTATGATAAATGCTAAATACATGCAATTTTAAGTCACAGATGATGTAAGGATTATTTAAGCCCAAAATATAGAACTCTCTTCCATTATTTTAATATATTTGATGATAATTCTCTAACTATTCATAGTCTTGAGCCAAAATAATAAACTAATGAATATAATAATGAGAGAACACCTCTTCCCTCCACTATAAATACTACCCCTCACCACCCCTTCTTCTCAGACTTTAATGCCTTGTATCTTGTTTAATTTATACCCAATTAACTTATCAATCCTATTTTCTACTTCCATGACCTTTTCTTCCCACCAAAATTCCAATACCATGGTTCTTAATGAGGTTACCTTTGAGGATAATTAAAGAGGTAAAATCCTATTTCTTTTCCTTTTATTTTTCTTTTTATTTTATATTATTTATTAATTCTATACTATGTACCCTAATCTAAGTGGAATTAAAACTATATTATCTTTTATATAATTTATTTTTATCAGGTTTATTAAAAAATTTCTCATTAATCTTCTTTTCCTCCCTCTTTTATTCTAAAAATAAGAATAAGATCTCCGATGTGCCGATTTACCGCCATCATAGAAAATACACTTTAATATTTCATTAGCTCCTACACGTTTGGTCATAAAACCACTATTATGGTTAAATAATATTATGTTATAATATTTATAGGAAATTTATTATTCTATAAACAATATATAAACATGATATGGAATATAATCATATAAGTTCGTGATAATCGTTAAAACAACCAAAATAAATGAACTCATTTTCATTAATGTTTTATCTAATGATTCATCCTCTTATAAAAAAAATGATATATGGTTTCAATTAAAATCATGGAAACATATAAACACCATTTCATTCCACTTTTTTTATTTTTTTTTTCCATTTGACATGAAAATCTATAATGAACCAACTATGAAAACCATGAAATAAATGCACCTAAAACAATGAATATAACAAAATATTATTAATAAATGAGTGGAAATATGTTACAAAAATATAATAAAATTAATTATGAATATGAGTATGGTTTTCTAATATTTTAATAAGAATATTTAAACTATTATATAGTAGGTTTGAACACATTTGTAGTAATACAATCCCAAGGTAAGGGAATTCTTAACCCATTTTCCATTATTTGGGTTAACAATTTTACTTCATTGATTTTGTTTTTCGAAAATTATTTTTGAAGTGACAATTGATTATATTTTTCTATATTAGGTGAATTTACAATTAATATACATATTCCTTTCATTTTAATGATTCTCACTTTAATGATATGATTTTTCTAAGGGTGTTTTTCTTTAAAATTCCATTTTTAAATTTATATTTTTAAAAATTCCAAAAATTCATTTTGTGATGCAAGAATTCATGTTTTATGATTATGTTATGGTTATTGGGAAATTTTTATGATTAATGGTGAGACCTATATCTCCCTCTAATGTGTTGGGTATGTTTATGTTGGAGGTCAGCCGTATGGTTACTCCAAGTGTAACTGTGATGGTTATACCATAAGGTAGCTATGAGGGTCACATTGTAAGGTAACCATGAGGGTTAAAAATCACAAGGTAGTCACAAGGGTTATAATATTATGTAATTAATTACCCAAGTTACCTATATGGATTATATATTTTCTCTATTTTTTTTACTAAAATCATTTTTTTTTCACAATTTAAGTATATGATACATTTTTCATAATAAGTTTATCTTGAGAAAATGTTTTCATATGTATATAAGTTTTTATGGACTAACATTTTATTTCTTTCTTTTTATATCCCTTAATTAGATTTTTGTTCTCATCCCATGTTTATAAAAAAAAATTCACTAGGATTAAGGATTGGAATGAGAAAAGAAGAAGCATAGATGAATGGTTTTAAGAATTCATGTTTTATTAAAAAAATTGTTTTATGAATGAAATGGAAAGTATTTTAGTAGTACCCACTATTATGATTATGGGTTGAGATTTATAAGTAATTTCATAATTTAATAAAACTTTAAACATAAATGATATTTTGGAATGTAATAAGTGTTTTCTAGTTTAATTAACTAGATTATGTAATGTTTAAGGCTGATTCATTATAGTTGGTATCAGAGATGAGTTTAGATAACATTAGTGGTTAAGATGATATTAATAAAATATGACAAATGAGTTTTACCTTATGACTATGTTGAAATGATATATAATTTGAATATTATCATGTTGTTTCATACTCTTCAGAATGGTTATCCACTAAAGGAATTGAGAATATGAAGTTGGAAGGCACTGAGAGGATGATATCTTTCTAAATCTGCAACCTGGAATGGTGGGAATTGGAACTGAATAGATTGTGATAGTAATGGATCATTTCATTCATTCTATAAATGATTTTATAATCCATTCAAGAGAACAAAAATGTCTACCACAAAGTAAAATTATGACATTGGATCATTTTATAAGGAAAACCCCTCCTTATTTCAGTGGATCATCGGACCCAATGGTGGATGAAGGGTGGATTAAAGTACTTGAAATGATATTCGATGTCATAGGTTATTTAAATATAAAAATGGATAGTATTTTAATTTATAATTTTTAAGGTAATTCTTTCTAGTGGTGGTTAATGGTCAATAATAATCGGGATAGTGATGAGATTGATGCCTTAGAATGAGATGAATTTAAAAATATTTTACGTGAAAATTGTTTTCCTAAGGTGGTTCGACTTATGATGGATAATAAATTCCTTGAATTGAAACAAAAAGAGGAAGACTCAGTGTCCATGTATGAATAAAACTTTAATAAATTGGAATTTTATGCTCCAAATATTATTCAAGATATTTATTCTAACATCAATCATTTTTACTCAGGATTGAAACCTATATACTGAAAGGATTTGGACTCACATGAATTCAAAAGTTAAGAAAATCATGTCTGATCGGATGATGTGATATAAATAGAGTTTTCTAATGATCACGTGTAGATTTAAAACAATCAGAATAAGTGGTCCAGTTAGCAAGTGATGGGTTAGAATAAAATAAAGAAATCTGAACATAAGAAAGTCTAGTTTTCAGTCTGTGAAAGGTTTGGTAAAAATAACCCTGGGGAATTGCTTAACAATAATAGGAAGTGTTTTTGATGTCGAAAGTATGTACATATGGATATGGATTACAATGAAAATAATATTAATATCCACTCTGATATGAAAACGATAAATTATTCTAAATGTTGTGAGATTGGGTCTTATGCAAATACCTTCTCAAATAAATATCTAAATGATGGAAATCATCTATATTATATGAAAAGAGTTACAGTGAGATCATTTGTGACTTTGTCAGTAGATTTTAGGCCATACAATGAAGTTTTATTAGGTAATTTTTTTGGTTTAATCATGTTTTTATAATGTCTTTTTTAACATATGGTCTAGACGTTTATTTATTTTATAGAAATTTTCTGGTAGATTGGAAATTTCATCTCAAGAAATGAGACAGTAACATATGGTTAAACACTAGAGGTAAATATTATTGAAAAAAATCATTATAAAAATCTTATTGATGTATTATGTTGAAGGAAATTACCTAAAAACCTTATTGTTTTTTCCTTACTAGAGTTTGATGTCATTTTGGGTATGAATTGGAAATCTTTTGATCATTCTATGATTGATTGTAGAGATAAATAAAGTGTTTTCCACAAATATATCTATTTTTATAAAAGTTTGAACACATAAAATTAATAACATATTAAGAAGATGATAAAAAATTGATTGATGTAAATGAAATTTATATTTCTCATATTTTTGAAAACAGGGTAACAATTCATATTAATGATGTGCCAGTGGTAAATGAATACCTTGATTTTTTCCAGATGAGTTACCTTGTGTTATACCAGATCTAGAAGTTGAATTTACTATTTACTTGATTCCTTATGCTAAGACAATTTTGAAACCCTGTTATTGAATGAATCATGTGGAACTTCTTGAATTATAAAATTACTTACAGGAGTTTCTTAATAAAGGCTTAATTCATCATATCACTTCACCATGAGGTACTCCAGTTTTGTTTGTAAAAAATAGAGAAGCTTCTATGAGACATCTCATTTATTATAGAGGATTGAATAACATTTCTGTTAAGAATAAGTATATATTTACTCATATGGATAACTTGTTTGATCAGCTCCTAGGAGCTCAGTATTTTTCCAATATTGAATTGAGATCCAGTTACCATTATCTGCAGGTAAATGAATATGAAATCCCAAAAACAGATTTTCATAATATGTATGGGCATTATTATTTTTAATTGTGCCCTAGGTTTTGAAAAATTCATCTACTGTATTATTGGAACGTATGAATAGAATATTGAATGAATATTTTTATATGTTTTTTTTGCTATTTTTATTGATGATATTTTGGTCTTTTCAAAAATTTATGAGAATCACGAAATTTTTTATGTATTTTCTTCCATACTCCCAATGAAAAGATGTTATATGGAAAATTCATAAAATTAATTTTTTGGTTGAAAAATATTTCATTCATTGGGAGCATTGTAAATAAATATGGATTAATATCTTATCACATTATAACCACATGGTTGATGAATGGATAAAAACTAAAAATTTTATAAATATTTGTAGTTTTTTTGTATTAATAGGTTATTACTAAAAATTTCATAAAAATATTTCATGGTTATATAGCCCTCTAACTAAGTTAACATGAAAATGGGATAAATTTATTTTGAAAAAATACTATGATGTTTATTTTTAGGAATTGAAGAAGAGATTGGTGAATGATCCAGTTTTGGCCCTGACTTTTAGAAATGGTGATTTTTCTATTTACATGGATTCTTCATTGAAGGTACTTGGTTTTGGTCTGATATAGAATGATCAGGTAATTACTTATTCTTCAAGAAAACTGAATCCAAACAAGTTAAATTATCCAATACATGATTTTTAATTAGCAGTTTTAGTGTTATTTTTAAAAATTTAGAGGAATAATTTATAACAAGCCAAATTTGAAATATATACTGACCATAAAAGAGTGAAATATATATTTACATAGAAGGAATTGAATATAAGGTAGATAAGATGGCTTAAACTGAAAAATTATTATGATTAAATGATTAATACCATCATATAAAAGGAAACAAAGTGACTAATGACTTCAGTCAAAAACATCATGCATCATTAAGCATGTTATGTTTTGAACATAATGTCACGACCTGTCCTCGGGTCCCATGCTGTGACTACCCCAAGCCCGTATTCCATAGGCCAGGGGCTGGCGACTAGCACCAAAGGCGTAAATCCCCAAATAAAGGGAAGACAATGCCTTTATAAAGTAATCAAACACAACAGAGTACGCCAGCGAAGTAAGCACAATTTAAATCTGAGTACAAAAGTAAGTGCTGAAAAGTAAATAGGCCAGTATACAAACCCAACTGAAATTACAGTACAACTGAAAGGAAAGTAAAACAACAGTAAGTAAAATAGCAGCACCGAGTCGTCCTCCGGAAATCCCACTTGAAGGGTGGGTACAGATAGCGTCCTCAGCTCTTTGGGTCCAACCGTCCACTCCATGTACGTCCTACCAAGTGGTCCAACTCTGCGTACTGTCCAGCTTCACAAGCCTCCACCCCGATCAGTGTTGTCTGTCATCTGCATCCAACATAATGTAGTGCGGGCATAGCCCGTGCATGGGTGAGTATACAATACTCAGTAGTGACCCTGAGACCCCCGAAGGTCTCTCAGAATCCAAGAAGGATAAACCACAAAGGAAAGATACAATCACGAAGTATCAACCGACAATACTTATGTATATGCACATACATATACCTAAGACATAAATTACAAAACGACTCCAACTCTCGAGCCCATGCACAACTCAGTCCACACAAGAAGAATTAACCCAGTCCACATAAGAAAGCACAAAACAGTCCACACAGGAAAGTAATTCAATCACATTGATGATAATGATTGAAAATCAAGAATCAGATCACACAAGTATACATATTTCGTATAGATAGTGATGATTAGAGTTAGTCACTGATTCATCTAAGCTGTCAGACCCACACATGATACAAGTCCAGCTAAGCTGTCAGACCCACACAGGATACAAGACCAGCTACTCTGCCAGACCCACATGGGATACAAGTACAAAGGTCAATACTGCCGGACCCAGATAGGATACAAGAACAATTTTCATCGCCGTCGAACCCACAGAGGATCCCAGTATGATAGTCATCGCTGTCAAACCCATGGAGGATTCCAGTATAGTAGTCGATGCAGTTGCAGCCAGCTCTAGGGTTCCCGCACACAACATGCTCGATTCCGAGAGGGTCTGCTCCTCGAGAAAGAGAGTCGATACATAAACCATCATTAAGTATAGAGTTGATGTATCCCATGGTTCCGTCTCGTCAAAATAAACCCAATGCGACAGACAGTGTGTCAATCGGACACCCGGCCAGAGAGTTGTTGGCTTTTCCGTCCGAGGGGCCCGGCTGGTTTTTAAGGTAAAACCAACCTGACCGTACTCCAACTGCATCCAAACCTCAAGTGGAGTAACCCAAAAGAACCAGCTCAACAAAATTATTTCAACGCAATTGACGCAGGTCAATCAGACGTCCGGTCCTTAAGTTATATGTTTTTACGCTCCAAGGGCCCAGTTGGTTTCAGGTTCGAACCATCCTGGCCGTACACAAACATTACTAAAACATTGAGTGTAATATACCTAAATGACCATCTCGAACCATGTATTCCTACACAACTGAAGATGTGTCGATCGGAGGTCGGTAGCTCATGTTATGGGCAAAAGACCAAAAAACGGTCCGATGTGGGGGTCTGGGCCCGGTCCGACCCCGCCAAACCCCCCTGGGTCGGCCTGAACCGAGTCGACCCGACCTAGGTCTGGGTCCGGACCAGGAGGGCACGACGCGGCGTGGCCCGGTCAGCGTGACCCACCCCGGCCCGGCCGGGGGTGACGCTGGCACGGCTAGCGAGCCGAGCGAGGGGGGGGGGGGGGGGTGTTTGGCGGACGCGGCGCCAGGATGGCGCCACAGTCTCCCCTGAATCCCGTGCAGCAGCAGGATCCTCCCTCGCCACAATGGAATCAGCCGTAGCGGGCATCTGCTGGCGGCGCGCCGGGGTGCCACTGCCTCCAGGCGGTCGAGTGGTGTCGGCCGCTGGCGCCGCCGCGGTACTCCGCGGGCCATCAGAGTCATTCCGGTGGTCCGTTTTTGCTCCCGTCTGTGCCTACCGCCGTCTCGGGACCCGAGCTTTACTGCGAAGACTTCGATTTACTGTTTTTGTCCCATTTCATCATCTCCAATCACCCCACACATCAAGAAAAAAAACAGTGGTGGGTCCGGGATTGTTCGTTAACCCGCACCCACCACGTTAGAGGTTCAGTTCGTTGCCCAACAAATTAAACGCCAAGTACATGGGTATAATTATCAAAAAAGAAAAATATACAAAATTTTCCTCTACCTAAACAATTGATGTCGAATGTCCGCGTCGCGGTGAAAGGGATTGTAGGCATTGTCGGAGCATGCTGAGGAGGAAGCAACGTCTCCTCTCTTGTCGCGGAGAATAGAAAGGGGTGGCGCATCATCGCTTTCCGAGGAACCGGAATTTCTTTGTTGAAAGAGGCATCATTATTCGTTGAAAGTCGGCGTTCTTCCAAAAACATAAGATCTCTCCCGATCTTCCTCGCACAACGTAATCTCTTACATAAAATTAAATAATAGGATCCTCCTATTATTTAATTACACATGCAAAGAAACTCCCAAAAAATTAAATCACCACATTTAATAACGTGTTGACAATTGATTAAAAGAAGGGAGAGGTAGATCCCCATTAATTATAAGCGTTGGAAAATAATTAGTAGGGTGGGTTTTCCAAAATTAATGAGGGGGTTTTAAAGAGTTAGAGGGAAATTTAATGGTTGGGGATCGTGTGGGCCCCACCTCCCTAACATCCACCCTTGGGTAGTTAGGTGGCTGTGAGTCCCACCCTTAACTTCCCATGGGAGGAATTTAACCTCCCTACAATAAAATTGTACAAAAAATTTTATTCACCTCTTAATTAAACCCCAAAATATATCTTTAAACCCACATAAAACACAACTGCGGTAAATATCCCCTGAAGAAATTACCGGCACTATGAATTCATCGGTGCCCTCAGATTTCAATTCCGGGCACTAGTTCAAAAGATAGAAAACCCCGCTCATTCGTTCACTGAATGTAACCGAGCTAAACTTTGGAAATTGATTCCGGGCACACTGGGCCCACAGACTTGTAAAATTACCGAGTATTTAAGAAATAAAATTTCCTTGAAATTTCAGGGCCTTTACATTACTTCTACCTTAGGGATTTATGTCCCCATAAATCTACAACGTAAACTAGGGAAACAAATGAGGGTACTGAGCACGCATCTGAGCCTCCGGCTCCCATGTGCTCTCCTGGAGGTTCCCGTGCTGTCAATGAATGCTCACCAGAGGAATGAACCATCAATGTAGGACCCGCTCCTGTCGATACTCAATCTCCACCAGGACCTCCACAAATGTATCTCCTTCATCGATGTCCAGCTCTCCATGGTCGATAATTTGCATCGGGTCATGCACGTATCTCCTCAGCTGAGATACGTGGAAGACGTCGTGCACCCGATTCAACTGAGGTGGAAGGGCCAGGCGGTAAGCCACCTCACCTACTTTGCTGAGGACCTCAAAAGGCCCGATTAATCATGGAGATAACTTTCCACCCCGGCCAAATCTCCTTAACCCACACCGAGGTGAGACCTGTAAGAAAATGTGGTCGCCATCCTTGAACACCAGTGGCCTCCGTCTCCTATCAGCATAGGACTTCTGTCTGCTATGTGCAGTCCTCATCCTCTCCTGGATGATCTGCACCTTCTCTGTCATAGCCTGAACCATCTTTGGTCCTACGAGTGCTGACTCCCCCAAGTCAGTCTAGCATAGAGGTGATCTGCATGGTCGACCATACATTTCCTCGTAAGGTGCCATCCCAATGGTGGAATGGTAGTTGTTGTTGTATGAAAACTCCACCAAGGGTAGGTGATCCTCCTAGCTATGACCAAATTTATGGACACACACATGGAGCATGTCCTCGAGTTTCTGAATGGTCCTCTCCATCTGGCCATCCTTCTGAGGGTGAAAGGTAGTGCTCAGGCGTAGCTGCGTCCCAAAAGCCTCCTGTAACCCCTTCCAAAGCCGGGAAGTAAAGCAATCATCTCTATCAGAGATGATAAATGATGCCACACGATGAAGTCGTATGATCTCCTAGACGTAGAGGCATCCTAGGCTCTCTACTGAGCCCTGCTCCCTGATCGGTAGGAATTGGGCTGACGTGGTGAGTCGGTCGACAATCACCCATATAGAGTCATGCCCTCTGGAAGTACGTGGAAGCCCCGTCACGAAATCCATCGATATCCCATCCCACTTCCACTCCAGGACCTCTAAGGGCTGTACCAATCCTACCAGTACTTGGTGCTCCACCTTCACTTGTTGACAAGTGAGACATCGAGAAACGAACTCTGCTACAACCTTCTCCATACCCGGCCACCAGTGCTATCGTCCAAGGTCCTGATACATCTTTGCTACTCATGGATGTACTGCTAGAGGGGAATTGTGGAACGCCCTCAACACCTCCTCCTACAGTGCAACTGGTAAAATGGTACACCCCCTGAAGAGGATGACATGATCCTCACCTTCAGAAAATCCATTGGGTTCCAACCCTAAGGATATCTGAGCACGTCGCACCTCACAGTCAACGTCTCTACGCTGTGCCTCTCTGACCCGCTGAAGTAGAGGAGGAGTGACTATGAGGGACTGTAGATATGCTTCCACATCTCTATCCATGAAGGATATCTGCAAAGCGGATAACTGCTCCATCGCCTCTTCAAGTAGCTGAATGCCCAATCTCCTGCTGAGAGCATTAGCCATAACGTTCCCCTTCCCAGGAGTATAGACAATCTCAAAGTCATAATCTTGGAGGAACTCGAGCCATCACCACTGTCTCAGGTTCAGGTCCTTCTACGAGAAAATGCACCTGAGACTCTGGTGGTTAGAGTAGACTGTAAAGCGCTCACCCTTCAGATAATGCCACCACATCTTCAGGGCGAAGATCACTGCTGCTAACTCTAGGTCATGGGAAGTGTAATTTTGCTCGTGCTGCCTCAACTGGCATGATCCTTAAGAAATCACTGCTCACTCCTACATCAAAACACACCCGAGTCTGGTCCCTGATGCGTTGAAGTAAACTACGTACCCTACTCCCTCCTCCGACAGCCTCAAGATGGGCGCACTAGTCAATCTCCACCTCATCTTCTAAAAGCTCTTCTACCATCTGTCTGACCACATGAATGGTTTCCCCATCTTCGTCAAAGCTGTAAGCAGTGCTGCAACTCTGGAGATGTCTGACACAAATCTCCAATAGTACCTAGACAGACCTAGGAAACTCTGCACCTCCGTGACGCTCCTGGGTGGCTCCCAAGAAAGCACTACCTCGATCTTCGCGGGATCCAATGAAACTCCCGCCTCTGAGATGACGTGCCCCAAGAAGTGTACCTATCGAATCTAGAACTGTCACTTCGAGAGGTTACCATAAATCTGGTGCTCTCGAAGTGTATCCAGTACAACCCACAAGTGGTAGGCGTGCTCTTCCTCGGTAGTCGGGTAAATCAGTACGCCGTCAATGATGAATACGACAAACCAATCGAGGTAAGGCTGGAAGATCCTATTCATGAGACTCATGCACACTGCTGGAGCATTGGTCATACCGAAGGGCATCACCAAGAACTCTTAGTGTTCATACCAACACCTAAAGACCATCATCTTCACATCCTCATCTCGAACTTTGAGTTGGTGATAGCATGACCTGAGTTCTATCTTTGAGAACCATCATGCTCCCTTGAGCTAATCAAAGAGGTCGTCAATCCTCAGAAGGGGGTACTTGTTCCTCACAATCACCTGGTTCAGGCGATGTTAGTCAAAAAACAGTCGCAAGCTCTCATCCACCTTCTTGGAGAATAAAATCGGAGAAGCGCAGGGTGAAACACTGGGTCAGATGAATCCTTTCCCCTGTAAGTCCTCCAGCTGTACTTGCAGCTCACGAAGCTCGGCGGGAGCCATCTGATATGCTAGAGTAGATATAAGAGATTTCTCGGGGTACAGGTCTATATAGAAGTCTACCTCCCTACGAGGAGGTAGTCCTAGAACATCGTTAGGAAAAACATCCGCATACTGATCCACCACAATAAGAAAACTCGGACTCTACACATCAACTACTCCGAGGATGAGGCTAGCCAACAGATGTGTGATCGACTACCCTCTCTTCTGTGTAAGTCCATCCTGTGCTACGAAGGTTCCCTTCTCGCTGGTGAAGGTGAACCTGGTCCCATCCATGCGGACACACAGCACTGTGCAACTAATATAGTAGATCTGGGCATGGACTATAGATAACTAATCCATACCCAAGATGACGTCGTAGGGCCTCGACGCCGCTACAAGGAGATCCGAGCTGAAGCTCTTGCCTCCTAGAGTAAGCTCACACTACCAACACCATTGCGTAATCGTCGAGTCTGCTCCGATAGGAGTCTATAGCCGTAAGGATCGAGCCAACGGATCCGTCAGAATCTCCGAGCTCCGAACAAGGGCAGTGACAATAAAAGAATGTCTCACACATGTGTCTATAAGAACTGCAACAAGGGTGGAATATACACAAATAGTATCTCGAATCATCTCAGGTGCGTCGTGGTCATAAGCCTCCACTGCCTGGAGTGGAGCCTGCCTATGCCCGCCAGCTCCCTGTGGTCGGGGAGGACCTCTTGGGGGTAGTGGTGGTAGAGCCTCGAAGGGTCGTCCACCACCCATTTCTTGGCCATCTCCTCTACCTCATCCACCTGCTTCCTAAAGACCACCACAGTCAAACCTTTGCCTCTACCTAGGAGGTCCCTCCACTGTCTGCTGCTCATCTGCATGGCGGGTCGGGCAGTCACGAGCCATGTGGCCCTGCCCGCCGCATGTATAGCACTGTCTGCTCCTCGTAAGGCTGGCTCTATGACGTGTGCCCTGCACAACTGAATCTGTATCCTAAGGTCGCCCACCTGACGGCTTGGTCCGCTTGGACTCCTACGACATCTGTCAACTGCTAGATGCAGAAGACTCCGCTCTGTGCCGCCTTGTGGTGGGTCTTGTTGCTGGAGGCTTCTTGGCGAGAAAGTTCTCCACTAAAAGGGCTCGCTCCAGCACCCCCGCCTATGTTGGGATGCTGAGGGGAATCGTCGAAGCTCTAATATCATGCCTCAGTCCCTACTCAAAGGTCTGGTCCCAGAAGAATGGGTCTCGTACCTTGTCCGTGGAGTAGCACGAGAGTTCGGTAAATCTCACCGTGTACTGGGCTACTGACATGCAGCCCTGTCGCAGCTGTAGTAACTCCTGGATGCGCACCACACAGAGGGTGGCTGGTAAAAAATATGAGTAGAAGAGGCTCTCTAAGTCCATCTAAAGTAGCGATGCCTCGTCGTGCACCTGGAGCATCAGGATCCACCATCTACATACTCACGCGTGTAAGAGACTTGCGGAAAGGACCACCATAAGGTCTGCTGGGGTCCCTAACAATTTGAAGAATCTGATCATAGCCTCCATCCAGTCCTCGGTTTCCTGAGGGTCCGACTCTCCATGGAACATGGGTGGCCTCTATCTCTGAAACTCGTGCAACGTGCTGAGGTGGCGTGCACTCTCTGCCGCTAGGGCTGGTAGCATCAGTGGCTTAGTGGGTAGTGGTACCGCTGGTGCCTCCGCTGTAATGAGGCCCTGTACTGAGGCCTCATCGCTCGGTGGGCTGCCATCCTACGCGTAACTAGGAACCCTGGCCGGCTACCTTCGTGGGACCATCCAGAAAAGAAACAGCTTCACCACGGTCAAACAGTATACCTGGTGAGCAGACACAAAGTAATCACAATGAAAACTTTTGAAAGGAAACACACATTTAATCAGTGTTTTCATGCACTGAGTCGTAAATCAGAGGTCAGGGTCCTGGTGTATGGATACTTCAGTCGCCGCACCAACACTGGACTCCCTGAACTGAAAACCACAATCAATACTCTTAACACTATTACTTCACAGAAAGAAAAGATCAGAGTCCTGAGTTCTACGGTAGAACCGACTCCTCTGATACCAATTTGTCACGACCCGTCCTCGGGGATCGTGCCATGACTACCCCAAGCCCTCCTTCCATAGTCCAGGGTCTGGCGACTATCACCAAAGATGTAAATCCCAAAACAAAGTGAAGGAATTTCCTTTATAAAGTAAACAAACACAACAATGTACGCAAGAGAAGTAAGAACACAGTAAATCTGAGTACAAAAGTAAGTGAAGAAAAGTAAATGGGCCAGTATACAAACCCAACTAAAAGTACAGTACAACTGAAAGGAAAGTACAATAGTAGTAAGTAAAATAGCAACACCGAGTCCTCCTTTGGAAATCCCACATGAAGGGTGGGTACAAATAGCCTCCTCCACTCCTCAGGTTCGGCCGTCCGCTCCGTGTACGTCCCGCCAAGTGGTCCACCCCCGGGTACCGTTCATCTCCACAAGCCTCCACCTCGATCAGTGTTGTCCATTGTCAGCATTCAACACAACGTAGTGCGGGAATAGCCCATGCAGGGGTGAGTATACGATACTCAGTAGGGACCCCGAGACCCCCGAAGGTCTCTTAGAATCCACAAAGGATAAACCAAAAAGGAAAGATACAATCATGAAGTATCAACCGAATTTACATAGGTATATGACCATACATATACCTAAGTCATCAATTACAAAACGACTTTAACTCTTGAGCCCAATCACAACTCAGTCAACATAAGAAGACACAACCCAGTCCACACAGGAAAGCACAACTCAGTCCACACAAGAAAGTAAGACAATCACATTGAAGATAATGATTGAAAATCAAGACTCCGCTCACACAGGTATACATATTTCGTATAGATAGAGATGATCAGAGGTAGTCACTGATTCATCTAAGCTGTCAGACCCACACAGGATACAATTCCATCTAAGCATTCGGACCCACATAGGATAGAAAACCAGCTACTCTGTCGGACCCACACTGGATACAAGTAAAGAGGTCAATACTGACGGAACCACACGGGATACAAGAACAATAGTCATCGCCGTTGAACCCACGGAGGATCCCAGTATGGTAATCGTCGCTGTTGAACCCACAGAGGATTCCAATACAGTAGTCGATGCAGTCGCAACCACCTCTAGGGTTCCCAGCACACAGCATGGTCGATTCCAGGAGGGTCCACTCCTCGAGCAAGAGAGTAGATACATCAACTATCACGAAGTCCATATTTGATGTATCCCATGGTTTTGTCTCGTCAAAAAAAAACCCAACGCGACAGATGGTGCATCAATCGGACGCCCGGTCTGAGAGTTATTGGCTTTTTCGTCCCAGGGCCCCGGTTTATTTTTAAGCTAAAACCAACCTGAATGTACTCCAACTGCATCTAAACCTCAATGGAGTACACCAAAATAACCGTCTTAGCAAAAGGATTTCAACACAATTTATGGAACGTCAATCGGACGTCCGATCCTTAAGTTATAAGCGTTTCCGCTCCCCGGGCCTGGTTGGTATCGAGTTCGAACCAACCCAGCCATACACAAAATTACACAAAACCTCAAGTGTAATATACTGAAATGATCGTCTCAATCCAAGGATTCCTACTCAACTGATGGTGCATTGATTGGAGGTCTATAACTCATGTTATGGGAAAAAGACCAAAAAATGGTCCGAAGTGGGGGTCTGGGCCCGGTCTGACCCGGCCCAACCCCCCATGGGTCGGCCCGACCCGGGAGGGCGCGACCCAGCCCGGTAGGGTGCGGATTGGCCTGGCCGGCGTAGCCTGGTCCGCATGACCCACCCCGGCCCGACTGGGTGGTACACCGGCTCGGCCAGCGAGCCGAGCGGGGGGGGGGGGGGGGGGGGTTGTTCCGTGGTCTCCCCTGGATCCCGCATGACCGCAGGATCCTCCCTCGCCACCACAGCATCAGCTATGGTGGGATTCTACTGACAGTGCACCGGGGCGCCGCCGCCTCCAGGCGGCCAGCTGGTGTCGCCACGCCAGCGACCCGTGCCACCGCGGTACTCCACGGGCCACCAGAGTCATTCTGGTGGTCCTTTTTTTCTCCCATCTACGCCTGCGGTCGTCTCGGGACCCGAGCTTCACTGAGAAGGATTCGATTTTCCGTTGCGGCACCATTTCGTCGTCACCAATCACCCCACGCATCAAGAACAAAAAAATAGCGGTGGGTCCGGGCTTGTTCGTTAACCCGAACCCACCGCTTTAGAGGTTCAATTTTTCTCCAAACAAATTAAACGCCAAGTACGAGGGTATAATTATCATAAAAGAAAAATATACAAAATTTTCCCCTACCTCAGCAATTGATGTCGAACGTCGGCATCGTGGTGAAAGGGATCATAGGCGTTGTTAGAGCGTGCGATGAGGAAGCGACTTCTCCTCTTTTTGTGGAGAGAATAGAAAGGGGTGGCGTGTCGTTGTTCCCCGAGGAACCGACGTTTCTTCATCGAAAGAGGCGTCGTTCTTCGTCGGAATCCAACATTCTTTTAAAAGATTAGGATCTCTCCCGATCTTCCTCACAAAACGTAAGCTCTTACACAAAATTAAATAATTGGATCCTCCTATTATTTAATTACACATTCAAAGAAACTCACAAAAAAATAAATCACCACATTTAATATCGTTTTGAAAATTGATTAAAGGAAGGGAAAGGTAGATCCCCATTAATTATACACGTTGGAAAATAATTAGTTGGGAGGGTTTTCCAAAATTAATGAGGGACTTTTAAAGAGTTAGAGGGAAATTTAATGGATGTGGATCGTGTGGGCCCCACCTCCCTAATATCCACCCTTGGGTAGTTAGGTGGTTGTGAGTCCCACCCTTAACTACACTTGAGAGGAATTTAACCTCCCTACAATAAAATAGTACAAACAATTTTATTCACCTCTTAATTAAACCCCAAAATATAACTTCAAACCCACATAAAACAGAACTGCGGTAAATTCCCCTTAAGAATTTACCGGCACTGCAAGTTCATCGGTGCCCTCGGATTTCAATTCTGGGAACCGGTTCAAAAGAGAGAAAAACCCTCTTGTTCGTTCCCTGAACGTACCCGAGCGAAACTTCGGAAATTGATTCCGGGCACACCGGGCCTTTGAATCAAGCGCCGTCAGAAGCCACAGACTTGTAAAATTCCAAAGTATTTAAGAAAAAAAATATCATGAAATTTCTGGGTCTTTACATACAAACCCTTGATTAATGATTTGATTAATTTTGGATTGAATGTTGTTGGTGCGATAAATTATGTTGCTCTGTTTTAGGTTTTAGTGTAGTCATCTATGTGAGAAATAATTAATAAAGGACAAAGGGAAGATAATGATTTTCCAAAAAAGGTAGAATTGTATTAAAGGGTTAAGTTTCTATAATTTAACATTGATAAAGATTGTTTTTTTGTATTTGGGAAGAGATTATGTATGCCTTTTGATTCCCAGCCGAAGAAAATTTTTATGTGTGAGGAAAATATTTCTCTATTTATAGTTCATCCTAGAATTACTAAGATATAAAAAGACCCTTGAGTGTGTTATTGGTGGGATGAAATTAAAAGATATATTTCACAATTTACCATGAAATTCTTGACATGTAAAAAGGTTAAATAAGAGTTAAAATTACTTATGGGAATGCTTTCTCCTTTTCCAGTGCCAAATTGGAAATGGGAAAATATATCCATGGACATCATGGAAGTACTACCAAATACTTCTCGAGGTAACAATGCAATTTGGGTTATTATTTACCAACTGAATAAATCTACAAATTTTCTTTATATTCAATGTCTTTGAACACCTTTATTGACTGTATCTCAAATATATTGTCAGGTTACATAGATTTCCTATTTCCATTGTAACTAAACATGATCCTAGGTTCACTTATAGCATTTGGAAATGCCTTCAGAAGTTATTTGAAACATAATAAAATTTCATTACTACTTTTCATCATCAATCCGAAGGATAGACTAGGTGTAAAATTCAAACATTGGAGGATATGATTCAAGCTTGTTCAATGGACTACCAGAGAAGTTGGGCTAAATATCCTTCCTTAGTTTAAATTTCTTATAATAAGATCATTCATTGTCGTATAAATATTGAAAATTATGATGAATTATGTGGAAATTAGTGTCAAAATTCATCATTTTGCGATGAACTCAGTTACTGAAAGTTTATGGTATTAGAACTAGTAGAGGAAGTGGATGATAAAGTAAAGATTATCCAGAAAGACATGAGGAAAAATCAAAACAGGTATAAAAGTTATGCCAATAACTTTTCCTTCAAAGTAGGTGATCATGTTTTTATAAGAATCTCAGCATGGAAAAGTGTTTTGATTTTTGGTAAGAAAGGTAAAATAAGTACACAATTCATTGGAACTTATGAAATCTTTGAGAAATATAAACTAGTCTCCTAGTGTATAACTTTTCCTTTGAGTTTATCTCTGGTACACAATGATTTTCATATTTTCGATGTGGAGAAATTATGTTGTAGATTAATATAAATTTTGAGCCCAAAAGTAGTTTAGTTGGAAGAGAACATTTTTTTAAGAGATAACTATTCATATTCCATATTGTAGATATAATTTTTTGTGGAATAAAGTATACCATTTTGTTAAGGTTTTGTAGAGAAACTACATGGTTAGAAAAGCAACAAGGGAATCTAAAAATGCTATGGGAGAAAGGTACCAAGACATATTTCATAAGTAAATAAAAATTATGAGGATGTAATTTCCAGAAGGTGGGGATAATTTGATGACCTATTTACTTATATAATAATTTGTTTTAATTTTCATATTAAAATTTTAAATTCATTATAAATGTATAATGAAATATGTGTTATTTATAAAAATTATGGAATTTAAACTGATGGAATAGTAACTTAACCATAAGAATAGTAATGTGACCATTAGGAATAATAATATAGACAATATAATAGCAACATCACCTAATAATTTTTAAACAAAATGTAGCCATATTTAAGTGAATATATGATATATTTATATCATTAAACAAGTAAATATTTTTTTTCTGTCATGACCCGCCCTCGGGGCCCATGCCGTGACTACCCCAAGCCCACCATCCATAGGACAGGGGCTGGAAACTAGCACCAAAGGATTAAATCCCGATAACTGGGAAGGCATTGAATTTATATAAGTAAAAAAACACCACAGAGTACAAGCGGAAGCAAAACACTAAGTACAAAAGAATGTGCTGAAAAGTAAATGGGCCAGAATAAAAACCCAAAAGAAAGTACAACTACAGCTGAAAAAAGTACAACAGAAAAAGACAACAGATGTAAGAATGGAAGTAGCTCCTGGGTCATCCTCCTCGGATCCTACCTGAAGGGTAGGTACAGATGGAGCATCTTCTAGATCGTCCACCATGGATCCTACTTGAAGGGTACGTACAGATAGCTTCCACAACGCTCTTGCCCGTCAACCTCCTCCGAGTGTCGTCTCGCTGTGAAGTCCACCTCTGGGTACTGACTCGTCGTGTAGTCCACCTCTGAGTACCATCCAGTCCTTGAACACTCGGCCTTCATCAGCACTCCCATCGTCTGCAACCAACACAATGAGGTGCGAGCATAGTCTGTGTAGGGGTGAGTATAACGATACTCAGTAGGGACCCCGAGACCCTCAAGGTCTCACTAAAACCAACAAGGATAACCACAAAAAAGATATCAACAGATAACCTCTACTTAGGTATATGCCCATACATATACCTAAGTTATCAAGTAACCCATCTCAATCACGAGGAAACACAAGGATTGTGAAATCAACGAATAACCACTACCCATGTATATTCCCATACATATGACTAAGTTATCAAGTAACCCAACTCAATCATGAGGTAAACACAAAGGTCAAAAGTCTCAGCTCAAACCAGGATTTTCATTATCGAAACCGTAACTGTTGAAGAGATCCATCTCTGAAGTGTACAGTGGTCCTGTCATGACTCCGAGGTACTTCTCACTAACCTAAGACTGCTGAGGTACTTCTCCTGTCGAGTACCGCGGGTCAGCCACCCAAACACAGTAGTGCTTCCCGCCGAGGTATGTCACCCAAACAAAGTAGTGAACACCCCCTAATAGCCTGCTGAGGTACTCTCTGGACGAGTATCACGGGTCTGCACTATCACACAGGTAGTGCTCCATCCTCCATGGGTCTCCACCTCACAAAGTAGTGCTCCGTCCACTGGGCTAGTCGACTCACTCCAAGTCGAGTCGGTCAAGCAGTCATCAGGTCTCAGTCGGCTACACGATCTCCGTACTCCGTACGCTCGTCTCCGGGAGGGTCCACTCCACGTGCTACAGGTCGATACTCCAATTATCTCAAAGTCCCACGAAGAAGTATCTCAAAGGACCGCCTCATCATAGGGGTCTCAACACAATAGACGACGTGTCAATCGGACGCCCGGTCTGTGAGTTACTAGCCTTTTCGTCCCAGGGGCCCGGTTGGTTTTGTGAGCGAACCAATCCTAGCCGTATTTCAACTGTACCGCAAACTCTCATAGGGTATACTCATAGAGACCGTTTCTCAACATGATCAACAACGCCGCTGACGGTTCGTCAAACGAACGTCCTATCTGAAAGATATCAGCTTTCCCGTCCCAGGGGCCCGGTTGGATTTTGGGTACAATACAACCCCACCACTATCCAACTTTATCCAAAACTCGGGCGAAGTATGCCAAAAGTTCCAACTCATCAAGAGGGATTTAACGAGATAGACAATGCGTCAATCGGACGCCCGGTCTGTGAGTTATTGGCTTTTTTCGTTCCAGGGGACTGGTTGGATTTCGTGAGCGAACCAACCCGACCGCACTCCGACGACATCCAAACCTCGAGCAGAGTAATCCAAAAGATCCATCTCACTTAGAGGAATCCATCAAAGTCTATGGAACGTCAATCGGATGTCCGGAGCTCAAGATATAAGCGTTTCTGCTCTGAGGGCCCGGTTGGTTTCGTGTACGAACAAACCCGGCCGAATCCAATGTTTTCCGAAACCTTGAGTGTAATATACTGAAATGACCGTCTCATTCCAAGGATCGCTACGCAACTGACGATACATCGATCGGAGGTCCGTAGCCCAAGATATAGGCATTCGACTGAAAGTAGTCCGAAATCGGGGGGTCGGGGCCCGGCCCGACCCCCCCTGGGTCGGACCGAACCGGGTCCGACCCGAATGGACCCAGCCCTGCCGGCTCGGTCCGGCCTGACCGGCCAGCCGCGGCTCGGCGTGGCTGAGCCGAAGTCGGGAGCGAGGGGTGCGCGCGGCCCGCCCCTCGCCGTGAATTGAGGGCGGTGGCGCAACCGCCGCTGCCAATTCTTCCGACGGCGCGTTCGGGCGCCGCCGCCTCCAGTCGCTGGCAACGCCGCGCCAGCGACCCGCGCCTCCGGGTGTTTCCGCGGGCCACCGGAGTTGCTCCAGTGGTCCTTTTTCAAAACCGTCTGAGCCGGTGTTCATCTCGGGTCTTGTACTTTACTGCGCAAGCTTCAAACAATACTTTGCGGCCCCGTTATGTCGTCGCTCGTCAATCCGCACATCAATTAACAAAACGCGCCATCTTCGTGGTTCTCCGGAGTGACGCGTTGGCGCCGTGCCCCTTTGCCGTGGCCCGACTGCGTCCGCAGATGTCTTCGGGTTTCTCCGACGCGGCGCGATGGTATCGCGCCTTTGTTTGTTTTTCACGACACGGCGCGATGGCGCCACACATTTCCTTGTCGCATGATTCCACGTGGTGTGATGGCACCGCGCCTTCACATACCAAACCACAAAGAAATCCAACATGGAAAAAGGAGGTGGGTCGGCCGTGTTTGTGCGGACCGGCCCCCTCTCGTTAAACGATAGCAGTTGGACATATTCACGAAGAATAAAAATCAAGGGAGTAAACGAGGGTTCACCAACAATCACAAATTAAATTCCCTACCTCATAATTGTCGTTCATTGACGATCTCGGAAAAAGGGCAGATATCGATTCCTCGATTGTCGTTTTCGTCACACACTCCCAATTCTCATGCTCATGCGTCGGAAAGGAAGAAGGTTACTCGTCGTTGGTGGACGAGCGTTCGGGGGTAACGTTGTCGTTGACGACGTTCTTCGCGGGCGACTTCATCTCCTTTGACGTGGATGAAGGTCATTGGAGATGTCATGGGCGTCTCTTCCCTTTCTGTGCCTCGGTTAAAGAACGATGAAGAAGATGGCATCGTCGTGCTTCAGTGGCGGAAGAGACGTTCTTTGTGTTCTTCATCATAGAGAAAGAAGAAACTCAAGACTTCCTAATCTTTTTCTCCAAAGGCTCCCAATCAACTAAACTCCAACACAAATAAAATAAGTTCTTAACTTGTTTTATTAACACAATAATGCTTATGAATTTCAAGAGTTTGAAATTTAAATTAGCTCACATAATTAAATATCTAAAGTTTTCAAAATTAATGAGAGGGAGGTGGAGAGACTCATTTAATGAGAGAGAGTTTCATCCACATAAAAGGAGAGTTCAAGAGTTAAGGGGGTTAAGGGGGTTTGATACTCATGTGGGCCCCACCTTATAACATCCACCCAAGGGAGGTTATGTGTGGGTGGGCCCATCCACTAACCTCCCCTTGGAGGTTCTAACTACCACTTCAAATAAAAATATGGGAAACACAAATTTTTATTCAGTTTAATTAAAAAACCCCAAAAACTAACATCCAAACTCGATAAAACGCAACTGCAGAATAGGTGTTCCTAAGAAAAAACCGGCACTGTGGTTCCATCAGTTCCCTCAGAATTTGATTCCGAGCACCGGTTCAAAAGATAGAAATTCCTGCTCATTCGTTCACTGAACGTACCCGAGCCAAACTTCGGAAAATGATTCCGGGTACACCGGGCCTCGGAATCAGGCGCTGTTAGAAACTGCGTTCTTGTAAAATCCCAAAGAAAATTAAGAAAGAATTTTCCTTGAAATTTCCAGGTCTTTACATTTTCAAAAATTATAAATTAAGTGTTGTTATATTTGTGAGTCATAAATATTTAATAACAATTTTAAAATTAATATAATTATTTAAAATAAAATATATTTTGATAAAATATATTCATACATTATTTTGTTTTTATTATTATAATATAAATTTATAATACTTTAATTAATTTTTAGAAGTGTTATAAAATCAGTTAGAGTTTTAAAACTGTTACTTTTTGAATAAATTATGATCTCAATTTAAAATATAATTTCTCACATTTAGAAAACTATTTAAAGAAAAGAGTTCAATTTTTAATTTTACACATTGAATAACTATTAGGGTTGATTTTTGGGATTTTTCTAAAATACTTGAACTTTTTTGCGAGTAGTAAAATATGATAATTTATGATAAATGCTAAATATTTAAATTTTTGAGTCATATATGACGTAAGGATCCTTTAAGCCCAAAATATTGAACTTTCCTTAATTATTTTAATTTATTTTATAATAATTGTCAAACTATTCATATTCTTGATCCAAAATAATAAACTAATGAATATTATAATGAGAAAACCCCCCTCTCCTCTACTATAAATACCTCCCATCACTACCCCTTATCCTCACTCATAAAAAACTTTAATATTGATTAATTACTACCCAATTATGTTCCCAAGACTCTTACCCACATCCATGACCTTCTGTTCTCTCCAAAAGGCCAAAACCAAGGGCCTTAAAAAGGTTCTCAAGGAGAAGAATTCAAGAGGTAAAATAATCATTTGTTTTCGTTTATTTTCGTTTATTTATTTATTTTCTCCTCATATAACCTTATCCAAGTTTAATTAAAACTCCATTATCTTATATATACATTAATTTTATTATTTTTTGGGAAAAAATAATCATCAAACTTATTTTCCTCCCCCTTTTATTCTAAAAATGAGATAGTCGTCCGATGTGTCGATTTACCACCATCATGGGTGATACACTTTAATTTTTATTATATCCTTCAACTCTGGTAATAAAACCATAATTATGGTTAAATGATATTTTATTGTACATTATATAAGGTATTTAATTTTCTGGAACCAATAAATAAACATGATATTGAATAAAATGATATTAATTCACGATGACCGTAAAAACCACCAAAATAAATTAAATCATTTTAATTAATATTTCATCTAATGATTCATCCTCATATTATAAATAAAAATGATATATGGGATCATTTAAAATTATGGAAATATTTTAACACTATTTTATTCCACTTCAATAATTTTTCTTTTATTCGACAATAAAATTCATTATGAACCAACCATGGAAACCATGAAATAAATGAACATGAAACAAAGAAAATAAAAAAATATTATTAAAAAATGGGAAGAAATATATTATAAAAATATCATATAAGTAATTATAAATGTTAATATTGTTGTTTAATATATTAATAAAACTCATTAAACCATTTTACATGAGTTTTAAACACATTTGAAGTAAGACAAACCTGAGGTAAGGGAATTCGTAACCTAATTTTCATGTTTTGGATTAACCATTTACTTAATTGATTTTTTTGATAAGATTTTTTTAAGTTAATATTTATTATATTGTGTTATATTATGTGTATTTATAATAATTATATATATGACATTTATTTTAATTATTCTTGCTTCAATGATATGATATTTCTAAGGGACTTTTTCTTTCAAATTCCTCTTTAAAATTTCATTTTTTTAAAAATCAAATAAAATGTATTTGTGATGAAATTATTAGTGTTTAATGATGCTATTATGGTTATTGGTAACTATTTATGATGATATTTATGAACTATATATCCCTCTAATGCATTGGGTATGATTAAGTTGGAGGTCGGCTTTATGGTTACTCTAATTGTAACTGTGATGGTTACACTATAAGGTAGTCCAAAGGGTTACATTTTAAGGTAGTTTTGAGAGTTGGAAATAATAAGGTATACACAAGGGTTAAAATGTTATGTATTTAATGGACCAAGTTACTTATTTTTATTATCTATGTTTTCTATGATTTATAGAAGTCACTTTTTTTTCACAATGTAAGTATATGATACTCTATGCACGACAAATATATCCTGAGAAAACGTTTCATTATGTGTATAATTATTCATATAATAAAAATTTAATTCATTATTTTTATATCCCTTACTGAGATTTTTGTGGTAATCCCATGTTTTTAAAATGTTTTCCCTACGGTTTAAGGATGAGTAAGAGAAATGAACATGAAAAGATGAATGTTGTGAAGAATTCACGTTTTATTAAAAACATTTGTATTATGGAAGAAATGGATACAATATTAGTAGTACCCACATTGTATTCTTGTGTGTTTGAATGTATGAAAAATTTAATAATTTTATAAAACTCTAAAAAAAAATTATCCCTGTGAATTTAAAAAGTGTGTTGTAGTTTAATTAACTAGATTTTGTAATGTTTACGGTTGGGTAATTATATTTTTTCAGTGAATTTTTTCAATGGACTACTCAATATAGAGGATTTCATTTCCACTAAATTTAATTAGTGGATAATGTTTTTTCATAAAAATAAGTACCCTATAAGAAACTATTCTTGTAATTATATAGTACATTATACTAACTAATTATGCATTCCCATTTAGAAACCAACTCAGTATTTTTTATGATGACCATGAGTTATAATATTAATTAGGGTCGAATTTACTTATCTTTATTTTCAATACATCTCCTATCATAATAATTATTTATGTTTCACAATATATATTCTTTTATTATTCACCAAAAAATAACACAATAATAACAAAATTATTTTCTGGTGACAAAACATATATTAAAAATAACATGTACACATAAATAACACCATTTTTATGAGTTATAATCCAATGAACATCATAAATACTACTAAAATAATTGTTTTAAAAAACATGAATTAAATTCAAAAACATTAAAATTAATGTCCCCACAAATTAATTATAATTTTTTTTTAAAAATGTCACTATGATTTATTAATTAAATTAATATTATTATATAGTTTAATTTTCCATTTAATTTTGATAACATACTAACATGATAAAAAATTGAGTTTAATTTACATTAATACATACCATATATTCTTATATGAGATGTATATTCTTGTAATATACCTATTATCATTATGTTTTTTTATTATTTCTAGTACAACATTGAATAAATCTTTTTATTAACCTCAATAACTACATCTATTTTTATAGTCTTAGCATAATTTAAATTTTATCCTATAATTTTTTTCTAATCATCGTATTACTCATATAATGAACCAATATAAATTTGATTATGTTTCCAAAATATCTCAAACAGTGTTGTTTTAAATCATGTACAATTTTTAAATTATTTAATTTAAATGAATAATTATGGGATGGTTAGCTTCAAGTGGGTGTGTATATAAATTTTTAAATATTTATGATATAAATAATTATTAAGTGACTATAATTTAGATAGAATAAATTTTCTATATTTAACCATTTTAAAATAAAACCATATTAAAAATATATAGGTAAAATAAATCACTAAATAATTTTGATTATATAGGCAATCTGAAAAATTAAAATTAAAATAGAATTAAGTGAGAAATTTAAATTTTATATAGAAATTTAAAATAATTAATTTATTTTAAATGAATAAATTATAAAACCCTAAAAAATATCTTAATATGATAGATATTTCCCAAATGATAGAACATATTTACTTTTATTCCAAATAAATATATTTATTTAGACCATGAGATATATATATATAATGATGATGACCTATATACCCATACATATACACAACTTCAGGTGAATTGTGTCTTCCTAAGTGTGTCAATACACAATAGATTATAATTATATTGAAAAAAACTACGAATCTATATTATTCACATGTGAAACCGAATTTTAATCTCACCTATATATGCATTAAATATCACAATAATATGTGTGAACTTGGTAAAATACGATGTCACCACCATAAATATTTATTTAATCAAACACGAGTGTGTTTTTTTTATATGTGTGACTGAAAATGTTGACGCTCTCTTTATAATTTTTTTTATATAACCATGTTTTTGTAACATTGGATTAGTAATGTTTCAGTTCGCTTTTTATAACCCATCTTCCAAGAATTCATTCATTATATAGTGGCCTGTTCAATTGATGTAATACCTATATTGTGTAATTTGATACTAAAAAGAGGTATCTCTTAATCTCGATAATAATATGGCCATTTAAACACCCTTACACTATATTTTTCACTAGAGATTCAAAAAAATCTATTTTCTGTAATGAAATGTATAACATATAAAAATAAAGAATAAATTAAAAATTAATCAATAAAATTAGTAATGAATGTCATATAATAAATAATGGTATCAAAATATATTATAATAATTAACTTCATAAATAATTTTCTGGGATCTTAAAGATCATATCCATATTATATAAATAATTTACATGGTCATTAACCCCAATTCATTTATATCGACCAAAGTTTTCACAATAAATTCTATACTAAATTTTGATTTTAATGGTCTGGGGACCATGATGGGGGTAAAATTGTAAATTTATGAAATTATATTACCTATGAAATTTTTATAAAGGATTTTTTAATACCATGGTTCATTATAAGTCCTAGATTACATTTAGTTAATTTTAAGGGTGTTGGGTTCTTAGTGATTTTGAATATTTATTAACTAACTAAATATTCATCCTGAACACATGATTGTTATTATTTTAGTAAATCTATATGTTTCACTTTGAACAATTATAATGTTCTGATAATAATTATAATCATGAGTATTGGAATGTTATGGAGTTTTGAGAACAAGTGGTATTCTAAAATAATGTACTTAAATTTTTTTTATCCAACATGTATATTGTTGATGAATGAATTATATTATTTAAGTAGATCATTATAATGGAATTTTAATTCCACATTTATGTTTGGAATGATGGGTTTACCCTAGGGGTTCATAAACCCCATTCACTTTGTAGTCCCTAAGGGAAGCTATTGAGGCTATGTCAAGAAAATAAATAATTATACTAAATTATTTTAAGATAAAACTACAAGATGTCACTATAAAAACATTATTATTGTATCTATACAGGTTTATATGTATTTTTTAGCCTAAAATGGGATTATGATAGAGGAGAGGGGATAAATCACTAAATTTATGGAATCATATATTCAGAGAAGGACAAGATTTGTAATGATATCCACAATCAGATCCCAAAAAGGAGATGTAAATAACCATGGTTTCAAAAATAGATTAAACTGATTATTTTGTTTCCCTATGGTATGCCATGTTAAATTAATATTACCTCATTTATCATTATCAACTTTTTTCACCACTTTACACATGGATAACCAATCATGTTATTATCTAAATCATTTTTTGTATTTTTATCTATAATTTTATTTAATTTCATCCCAAAATGACTAACCATGGTGATTATCAAAAATCATTATAAATGTGTTATCCTTAATATTTCTTTTATATTTTTCATGTATATATGGTTTTCGATTCAGGTGAGTATATTATTTAAACAATATTGACACTGATCATAATTTTTTGATTCTCATTCTTTCCTCACAATGTTAATGACTTATAACAGCCTTCATTTTGGTTGGTGGTTTTAATTTATGTTGATTGAGATGGTAGAGTAGTGGATTCTTGGGGGTTATTATATTATTCTTGGTATATCATTTCTTAAAGGGAGAATATGAGTATCATAAAATGGATATTCCAAAAATAGAAAAATCCAATTCATTGATACAAGGAATATTTTAATGGATTTATCAAATTGATAAACCCATTATTATACTAAAATATAGTTGGTTTCACAAAGGTGTTACTAGAGGTTAAACCAAGGGGTTGTAGTGTAAAAATTGGAATACTAT
This sequence comes from Viscum album, assembly GCA_963277665.1. Lineage (NCBI taxonomy): Eukaryota > Viridiplantae > Streptophyta > Magnoliopsida > Santalales > Viscaceae > Viscum > Viscum album. The sequence goes on from OY728141.1 coordinate 349,834,606, forward strand.
AAATTATGGTAAAATAATAAAACTAAAGCATGTATAGTTTCTTATAACTTACTATATATACCAAAATAGAAATAAATATGTGGCTGAAAAAGTTTCTAAAAATCAATAAACTTGTTGTATGTGGTCACACACCATATATTCTAGTTTTTGGGCCTTATAGTAGCCTAGACACATGGTGTGTAGTTTAGTACACACAATGTATCTTTTAAAATATAGGACTTGGGTAGTGGTTCATTCCATAGAGTCATCCACATACTACATTCAATGTGTCTATTGAGGAATATCATTTATATAGTGAAACATGAGCAAGATGACATGTAGTTCATCAAATGTACTCATGAAGACCTTAAAATCTACGTATCACCCCAACAATACTATATATATTTAGTTGATAGTGACTTGTGTTCAGGGATACACAATGAGTATCTTAATATCCCCACATGACATTTAAATCATAGAAGACATAATGTAGGTTAAAAATTCATTTCATTTAAATTATAGTACATTTTGAGGCTCCCCTAGAGTTTATACATTACAAATACATGTAAAATATATTGCATGTATTTTTCAGGCCTTAGTTTTTCTTGAATTATCCCTCCTCAGAATATGGGTTTTCATGCATGAATAGTCTTTTCTAGGATTTCCCCATATAATATGTGATGATTTGATTATCATTGAGATCATAGGTTAGAACTATAGTGATATGAGATGATTTGACTAATTTTATCCTTAGGACAAATAAATGAAATCAAATTTGGTGATCGAAGTATTAACTGTCACGACAAGACCCAATCAAGGCTTTATCCCCAACTACGCCAAGCCTTTCTCATTAGGCTCGGGGTAAAAACAAGAAATGAAAGAAATATACTAAGTTGGTGTAATTTTTATGACATATATATACACACATATACACACATGACCATATCAATGCATACGTTCAAAAGAGTAATAATAAAAATATGCACCAGATATAATGTGAACCATACATGAAAAACCACTAGGGTGTACAAGAGTATGATATTGTAAACTAGAAAATTAAATGGAAAAAAAATAAATTCACAACTATAAATATGTACGAACCTAAAAAAACGGAATGTAAAATTGATGAGATTTACCAGCTCTTGATCTCCATGACTCAACCACCATATGCAGTTCAAAGCACCCATTATACCTAAAATCCTCAGAAGTCACCACTGACATGTCTGTCATCTTCATAAGAAATGAAACATTGAAAATACCATATATAGGCGAGTAAAAAAATAACTAGAAGAATTCCCAAAAAGATGAAGGGGGATTTGTAAGAGACATAATAGGAATAGAAAAATATTAGAAAATAAATAGCTCATCCTAAAGTAGTAATGAAATATCATCCAACCACAAGGAGATAAATATGTCATATAAGTGGACTCCACATCACATTTATACCACCCAAAGAAAGAAAGTAACCAAATCCAAAACATGGGTATATATATATATATATATTCCCAAAAAAGAAACCTAAATTAGATATAAAGGGATCTCCATCTCATCGCACAACCCAAGCAAAGAGATCCAATAGCTCTATAAGTCCATCAATGCTACCTAGAATCTCATGTGTCCTACTTGAAATAATCAAGTTAATTCCCACACCTTGCCACTATGCCCCACAATTTTAGGGAACGATATTAATCTATAGGACCCGATCCCTAGTGAATAAGGGGATTAGACTATGTTTGTTTCCTTAAAGGACCCACACCCTAATACGTCTGGTGGGTTCCATTATGTAGGTCAAGTTCCCACGCCCTGATGCGTCAGGGTGTGGGGTGAACTCTTTATGTTGAGAACCCACAACCTGGTGCATCATGGGGTTTCTACTCTGGTTTCATGAGGAACTTCACCCTATCTAATAGAGGGGTTCAACATAGTAGATAGATTACCCATGACCTAGTTTGTTAGAGGGGTTCAAAACTATTATTTGGGGACCCATTCCTTATCTCCAGTGGATGGTTCCACTCAAATTCTAATAGAGGACCCAAGCCCATACTTACTAGAGGGTTCCAATCTACTTGTTGAGGGCCCATGCCATATGTCATTATGATGGTACCAATCATGAATTATGTAGAGGACCCATACCTAGCCTAGATAGAGGGTTCCACTCTAGGAGTAGATGGAGGGACAAATTCTCTGCCTAGTTAGAGGGTTCCACTCTATGTATAGGAAAATGAACCATTCTCTATTATAGTAGGAGGGCAGAACACTATAATTATTTGGCGATTCTAAATGATCTCCATCATAATTAAGTGTTATCTAAATAAGCTTCATTTCCGGAACATCTTTAACCATATCTCCAAATCCACTATGTGGTCCACCATAGTGCTCTACATGTGAAAAACTCCTGAAAGGATACTCACGATAAAAAATATGAGTCCATAAAAAAGGAGATACATGGTTTTTATTCTTCCTAAAATGGAAACATCCTGTAAATGGAATATGAGGGGACCCGCATATCATTTGGTACTACTCCATCATATAGATGTGTCCCATGTGAAACATGTCTCACAACCCATGTAACTATATATGGCATATAGAATGTATAAACAGAGTTTCCAAGCCACCTAATGTCCATCTTATTCCATTATTTCCATGTCCATGTATCCATCCCATGTCTGTGTAATTTTTTACCTAGAATGTCTCTCTACATGGGGTCCCTCTTGTGTCTCTAACCATGTTTCTAGACTTCAACGCATGGTATATTCCTAGACATTCTTACTCCAGTATACACCCAGGGTACACACTAGACCACCAACATAATGTCACATGGTGTGTTAAGGTCCTACATGGTTTGTGATAATTATATTTTGTTGAAACCCAATCCTCTAAAGCTAAGACCCTACACACCATGTGTTCATTGGACCACAAATCGTGTAGTTTCATTTCTCATAGAATGAAAGATTTATTCTCAAGAATTCTAGATATAGTTACTCTTCCATGGATCTTGGCTATAACCACTTAATATTTGTGGATCTACACTCCGAAATATGATTTTGGTCCTCTGGTGCACAAAACATGAAAATGATTCATTTAGTGAAAACCTGCATACACCGTCTCATCCTCAATAAATACCATCACTACCATCAGTATCTAATCTAAAAAATATGAGTAAAAACACCCATTATTAAATGATTCATCTGAAAAATCGTCCTTGTTCACCTTCATATCCATCACAAGTGAAACCATCATGAAATTGGGGGTCTGATTGGGTTCGGTCATCCCGACAATGTCGAATCGATACCAAAAGTTCCAATGATGACTACCACAATGAAATTTGGGGGTAAAGAAAAAAAATAATAGGTTATCCATAGTTTTCAAGATTTCATATCTGAATAACATGAAAATGGATTTCCAATTTAATGAAATAAAGAATAATAAATTAGATTTCAATAATTAGGTGCATGTAATTTTCTACATTTGTAGCAGATCAAATAAAGTGATTGATCTTGGTAATTTTTTTTAATTAAATGTAGAGAAATCAAAAAATGATGAGTCCTAACTATATATTTGATATTTTTTCATTTTATAATGTTCTATCTAATAATTAAGAGGAGTTTTTTTGTTTTCTAAGGTTCTATGTTCTTCGATATAAAGTCTCATTGGCATAACATGTAGATTCTCCAACAAAAGGAGAAAAAAACATATCTTAATCCTCACAATGAGTATGTTCCTAAAACTAAAAGATTTTCCATAATTAAATACATAAAGAAAATTTAATAATTTTTTCATATAATTTGATAAATAAAATTAATTAATTATTTAGCTAAACACACTGCCAATGGTATATGTTACCTAAACTCACCATTACATCTTATATTTGGTCGCACCTGGGGTAATCATCACGTTTTGGATTCAACAATTGCCTCATATATTTTATTCAAGATACAATTTAACGTTTATCAATGTTTCATTGTGAAACATTTTTTTTGTAATATAAAATATTTAAATTATTTTAATTAAATTAATTATTCGCATATAGGGCCTTGGAATAGTATTCCATCTCATCGTCTATCTCAGAAAATAAATATTGAAATATTTCAAAGTCATAAAAGTCAAAAACTGGGTCTCTATATCATTCCCTACATTAATATATTCATTCCCCGAAATGGAAATGTAATCAAATATATTGGGATTCTGAACCCACATGTAGCTCTCTCGCTCCCAAGAGGTTTTATGTACGCTCCCATGTTGCTTCATCACATGAACTAAGGGGATGGTTCATCCACACATGGTCCTCTCCTAACAATCCTAAATCACAACCAGCATCTTCCAAAATGTGGCTTCATCATTGATATCCATATAACCCTAGTCAATAACATGTGTAGGGTAATTCACATATTTCATTAGCAAGAACACATATAAGAAATTGTGATACTACTTTAATTAATTGTGTAGTGAGAGGTTGTAAGCAATATCTCCAACTCTCATCAGAATCTCGAATGACCCAATAATCCTTGGGGTTCGATTTCCTCCCCGTCTGAAACTTTGAAATCCTCACTATGGGGAGACTATTAAGAAAATTTGGCCTCCCTAGTCAGACTCTAAGGGGTATGTTGTCGATCAATGTAATATTTTTTCCTTCTCTATACTCTCTTAATTTTCTCATGGATGACCTATACCTTCTCTGTCATTGCCTATACCAACTCTGTGCCTACAAGAGACATCTCTCTGATCTCAATCTAGCACATGTGTAACCTGTAACATCTCATGTACAAGGCCCCAAATGGTCCATGCTGATAATATAGTGGTAGATATTATTTTATGTAAACTATACCCTAAGAAATTGATCCTCCCAGCTCCGAACAAAGTCTAACATGCAAGAACTGGGCATATCCTACAAAACATAGATAGTGCACTTGGTATGACCACATATCTATCTATGAAAGGAGTTACTCATCCCTATATGGATCCTTAATACCTCTAGTAGGCCACTTCACCACTATGAAGTTACCTACACATCATGTTCAGAGATAATATTTTAGGTAACCCCAAAAAGACTGATAATATTCTATACATACAACTAACCCAAAATCATTATCATACACTACTCACTAATAGAAAGGAAGTGCAATGAAATCGTGTGTCTGTCAACTATCACCCAGATTGTGTTATGTCCCTTCATTTTCCATGGATTAAATATCAAAATTTGTATGGAAATATCATCCCACTTCCACTTTTGGATCTCAATGGGATGCAAAAAACATATCGGAACATGGTTATCAACATTCACCTACCAGCAAGTGAGGAAACGAGATAGAAAATCAACTACGATCCTTCTCATTCTAGACCAACCAAAATGAATCTGAATATCTCTTTACATCTTCCCCCACTAGTATTTATAGGTAAATGATAAGTGTGAAACTCCCTCATTACCTCCTCCCAATCGTTACTGAGGCCACCATCTAACATGGGAAATGGATAACATGATTCCCTCCATTAGAATATCCATATAGTGAATTAATTATTGAGATATAATCACAAAATACCTCAAAATTTATGTATCATAGATGGGAATCTCTCACATTCTTGAGAAGAAGAGAAGTCAATACCATCAACTGCTGAAATGATTTACTCTCCTTCCCAACCATGGTTAGCTATATTGAAGGCAAATGCTCTAAATCCTCAAGCACAAAATAATCCCAGGAATTAATAGTAATGGAATATTTTACCCTGATATCATTTTTCATTGTATAGACTATATCAAAGTCAGAATCCATCATGAACTCCAACCAGTGTAGTTGTCTCATGTTCAGTTCTATCTATGTGAAGATATACAAAAACACTAATTGTCTAAGTAAACCAAAAAATGATCTCCCAAAAGATAGTGCCTCCACATCCTCATTTTAAATACCACCATTACAAAATCTAGGTAATGGGACATGTTGTTATTTTCATGGGGTCTCAACTTCCCCGACCCATATGCCATAACTTCCAACGAAAACATCAACATAAAGTCAATACTAACTCTTAAGGAATAAAAATACAGTAAATACTCCACAACCTTATCTCGTAGAACTATCATAAGATCAATTTTCATCTTTAGTATCTACTCCTCAAAGTCTCATTAGCACTACTCTATCCAGTTCAGAGGCTTCCCTTTCCATGTAAAGGATGTAAAAGGGGATGAAATTTTAAAAAAGATATCCACAAACCAAATTTACTACCCTTCTAAGATAAGAAAAATTTTCACCTATGAAATTATCTTGTGTGTCTCCCATGAAGGAATTATTGATCTTTTCTAGGTCCATGACTAAACAATTCCCAGTACTAACATGACTCAGATGGTGAACCTCATGTATCAATAATAGTTAGTTCAAGAGATTACAATAAATATGGTGCTCTTAATGAAAATATATAACAATATCCAAGTTCTCTGCATGCTCCTCTTCTGGATCAGAGTATATGAGTATGTTGTTAATGAAGAAAACAAAAAACTGGTCCAAGAACATCTTGAAAATATATTTCATCATATCTATAATGATGATGGGGGAATTTTTTATATCAAATGTAATCTTCATTAACTCATAGTGCCTATAGAGAAATCAAAATAAAAACTTTGGAATATATATGTGCAACCCCTCAACTAGTGGTAGATGGACCTAAGATCACTATCTTAGAACAATCTCACACCTTGAATCCAATAAATGAGGTTTTCAATCATTGAAAATAGGTACTTATTCTATATCATTCCATGCATTAGGTGATGATGATCCATAGAAACTGCAATCTCCATGCTTTCTTTTTCACGAACATCAAAGAAGCTACCTAGAGGGAAACACTATCCTGATAAATCCCTTATCTCAAAGATCCTCCAATGGCTACCATAGATCCCAGAGATTAGTAGAGGCCAAAAAATTTTCCACGAAGATATTAGGTTTTACTAGGATGAATTTTAAAGAGAAACTTCATATAACTCATCGGAAGTATCACTAAAACATATATGGGGAAGACATCCATATAATCCTCCATGAATAAAGGAATAAAAATTCTTGAAGAGCATGGTTCACCGTGTGTTGTGATCAAAAAAATATGGCTAATCTTTGGGAAAAAATCCTTCAATGTGTCCTCTTGGTATGTTGTAGGTGTAATTGTGTTTGTTGACAAAGCTAGATGACCGTGAATGAGTATGGTTGGTGTTTTCTGAAGATAGGTTTTTAAGGTGGAGCAGTTTCTTAGTGTTTACCAAATTTTTGGGTCTAAAAACCAGGAGTATGATGTTAGTAAATGAAGGGTTTCATCATAGGATTAAATGTTATGAATAACTGTGAAGTAAATAGAAACAATAAGTGATCCACATATCTTAGATCATGGAATTCATACCATATCTGGTAATGGTTCTCGGTCGCATACCAGGTAGTGGGAATAGTACGTGGGAGCGGTTACTGACACTAAAAACGGTATGTGGTGATTGTATGTGATGAAGGGCGTGTGGTATAAGGAAGGTGAGATATTTTGAAGGATGTCTTGTTGTTTTCGGAAGTGATCGGCCATAGAATAGAAAAGGTAGTATGCGAACCGCATATGGAAAATGGTTTGTAGGAAGTCTTGTGATTCGCGGTGGCAAAACCAACACCTGGTGAAGGCGACATTGAATCAAAGATTTGGTAAATCTCGATTTAGAAGATTAAGAATATTTCATTTCTTATATGAGAAGATATAAAACCATCGATTGGATAAGAGATTTCATATCATTGGAGAATATCTCATTTATACAGGAATTCGGCTATGTCTGAAAGTAGTTCTCATGGGAGAAATTCCAAAGAAGGTTTTTTTGTGAAACTATATCCCACAAAGGATGTTGTACATAGGGAAAGAATGAATGGTATGCAAGAGAGTCTCCTAAGGAGAAATGGTTTAAAGGAATGAAATTTCAAAAAGTGTGACGTTGTTTCTAGAATAATTTTTTTGAAAGTTTTTTATGGGGGTGTTGTAGGATACAAAAGAAGAATGTCTGTGGAAGAAGAATGTGGTGCATAGAGGGGGAGATTTAGGACATAGAAGAGAAGGTATTCTTTGAATAGAGAACAATTCATGGGCAGAGTGTGATTCAAAAAATTAGAGTTGGTATGCAGACATGGTACACAAACATAGTATGTAGAGGTAGTTTGTAGAGGTGGAACATTGAGGTAGTACGCCGAATGGAGGAAGTGGTACACGAAAGTAGAAACAACAGTATGAAGAGGAGGAAATATGCATTGGAAACCTACTACACAATATTTTGAATAGAAACTTGGTTTGAAAAAATTTCAAGGAATCTTGAAAAAACTTCAAATCAATTTGTGAATGTCATTTCTATTACCTAACAGTGTGAGGAAAGGTTGATTTCATATGCAGGTGAAAAAGGGACTTCAATAGAGCATCTACCTATTTTTAAGGATGTAGAAAATCGTGAAAATGAAGGGAAAAAAATGTCCATAAACTATTTTTTATCAATAGGTATATAAAATATCATTGGATCCCTTCCTAGAGTAGTGAGCGAAGGAAGAGGAAGACGGTGACCATTTCCCCTAATAGTGAGCCAAAGAAAGAGGCATAAAGATTCAAGCTTGGGAATATAGTGATAAGACCTTAAAACATGTAAAGAAAGTGAGTCTGTGTATAAAATATGTATCTCTAGTCTTATAATCATTATTGGAAGCGATCATTAGTGAATTTGGTACATTGGAAAGTCAACGTTGAATGCTCCTTGGACATAGCCTAGTGAGGGTTAAACAAGTAAAAATCTATGTTTCCTTGTGATTTCTTTGATGCTTTACATTCAGTGCATCATCATTAGATAAAATTGGAAAGGATATTAACATTAAAGACCATAAAAAGTGACCCTTATATTAAAGGGGTCATGATCTAGTGGGGCCGAAAGAACTTCAAAAAGAATATCCATACCCTGATTTCCCCCCTCTCATGTTATCTAGGCCTCTTTTAGACCTACAAATTTGTATCTGAGAGAAGATTTACTTTATCAAATTTTTTATCTAACTTGGTCCAGTCGATTTTTGAGGTTAAAAGTTCAGTCTGCTCTTATCTTGGTGTTCCATGGAAAAGGGAAGGTATTCAAAGAATAAGAAGAAGTCAAGTGGAATTTATTTGGTGTAAAAGTGTCTATGAAAAATGTGTGATTGATTTTAATGAATCCAGTAGTTTAATAAAGAAATGTTTGGATGATTCAGTTAGGAAAAAGATAGAATCACTCAATGATTCTATAGGAATGAGTGAAAAACTTGACATATCAAGTGATGATGAAACTCCTAACTATGAAGAAACTCCATGAAGGCTATAAGTTGATGTTTTACCTGAAATAATAAAACTGGAGAAAAAATTTGGTGATGAAATTAAGTCTAAAGACATCTGGATCCATGCACTAGAAATTTAGGCCTATGATATAAGAGGATTAAATTAATGGCTTATTGATGTGGCCACTAACATGAGGGAGACAAATTATTCCCAAAATGAAGAACTTTAAAAGATGTCTTCAAAGAGACATAAACACAAAGATGATGAAAAGGGAAACAATATGAACATAGATGACATTTAGAATCTAGAATCTAGAAATGAAGATATTACTATAGTTATCTGGATTAGTTTAGGTAAAGAAAAGGCTATAACATGAGAATTTATGTTGTTCTAATTATGTTTCTCAAGAAAATTTGAAAGTAAAGAAGAAAAGTGACATGGTGGATAATATCAAATGTGAATTGGAAGAGGAGATGAGTTGAGGGAAGAATCTCAGGAGGGAACTCACTGATCAAGTTAAATCAAGGGATATGATGATTCAACATTTGGAAGAAGATATAGAATTAGTAAATAAATAAGTGTAGAATTGTAATGTCAAAGGAAATTCTAAAATGAAGGATTCCTTACACTTACTATTTGATTATCCTTTGGCATGTGATGATAAAATGAAAAGAAAATATGCTATTTATAAAGAAAAACAAGAACATATATTCTCTTCTTAAAGGACACACAGTTTCGAAAAATCCATCATTAGATTTGATGAATCCCATTACCTGGATGATATGAAGAGATTTGTTAAAATTTCCAGAGATTAGAAAAATATTGTAAGTTCTATAGGTTAAACTAAAAAGGATTTTACAAGAAGTAATGAAAGTATGTGATATTTATGTAGAACACATGGTCATACTTCAAGATTTTATTTGGAATAGTTTGAATATATTTTATGCTGTGTAGATAGAAATATTTATAAATTCTAGAATAAGAATAAGTATATTGAGAAATAAGAAAGAATGTTCCGTTAGAAGAGAGTAACCATGAAGTGATTCTATTGTGGAAGAATGGGACACAACATGAGTATGTTTTAGGCAGCTCAAGCGATCAATGATAGAAGAAGAACTCATGATGTATCTAAATCATAGAGGAAAAAAGATGAAATGAGGTTTGCCTTTGATGGAATATGTTTTATATGTTCCAATCATGAGCACTAGAAAAAACATTGTAGTAATAAAAAAATGGGGAAGGAAAAATAACCTCGAAGAAGATTCCCAGGATAGAAAATGTATAACGAAAAATCCTATAATGGACGAAAACATGGTAACCAAAAAAATAGATATAAACCATTTGGATAATCAGAATGAACTCAATGAAAGGTGTATAAATCATCTCCTCTGATACACTCAGAAAGATTATCTAGGAAATAATTTGAACAAACATAGAAGAACAAGGGGAGATCTACTTTAGATGTGAGTAAGAAGAATGTAAAATCAGTAGAAGACCCAACCCCAACAAGGAAGGGTGGAATGAAATGGAAACTGATAAAAGAAAAATGGATAAAGAAAGTCATAGAAAATACACAAGTCACACCACATGCCGAGAAGTGATGTAAAGAGAAATATCCCTCCAAAAAAGGAATAAACAAGATCAGATGACTTATAGAGACATTCCTACTCAGTAAAAGAATCATTATAAATGGAATGTTGGTGGAAAATCAATGAAGAAAATGTGTACCAGTGGGTACAAAACATAAATTTTGAAAAAAATCCATGCCTACATAATCTACATATTAGAAAAAGTCTCATAATGTGGGTTAATAATTCTTAGTCATATGTTTAGAACAATTTATGTTGGCAAGGTAGTTGGAACAAGCACAAAAATGGTACAATTATTTGACAGAAAGTATCAAAGGTTTGATAATTTTGGATCAACCAAAATCTTCTCCTTGAGGAATCCAGATAATCCCCTCTCCCCATGGGTATAATTTTTTTTAACTAAGGCTCATGTGTTTTTTGTTCAAGGGGAGATACGATCCAATGGAAATTAACATAAGAAGATACAATGTGGTGATGTAATGTGCTTTAGAATGTCAACTAATTCAAATCATCTATAAGAATTGAGGAATCAATATGGGAGAATTACTTGAAATGAGTTGATTATTTATTTCTACATGATATTTATGATAGTGATTGAGCACAATGGATAGTTATAGCGAGGAAGAATGTTTGTGGTTCTAATAACTGGAAGAGTTGGATATCACAGGGGGAGAATTCTATCTCTCAATTAGTTTCAAAATCCCAATGGCATATAAAGGATGAAAGTGCATGTTTTTTGAACTCAAGAAGACCAATTGAATGAAAAATATTATTTGAAATCAAAGATCTTCCAAAGTTAAAATTGGATGATCTTGAAGTTACATGTTTTCAGGATACCATGATGTTTTGAGAAAATATTGGAAATGGTTCAATAAGAGGTTGGGAAATTAGTTTAAATAAATGATGTCACTATAGTAGATAATGATAAAAATTTTCAATAATACAGTGAGCAGTTTCCTGATAATTATGATAAGGATCCAGAGATGAGAACTGGGTTTAGTATATTAACGAAGATCATGAAAAAGTGATAAGAATCAAATGTGGGAGATTTTTTTGAGGCTAACAGATAAGAAATTCATCGAGACAAAATGGGTATTTCATAACAAGATGAATGTAGACAGTACAATGATTTGAAAAAAACCACGACTAGTGTACAAAGGGTACTCCAAAATAGATGGAATTGATGTTGATAAAACATTTTCACCAGCTGCAAGGCCATAAAAAATTAGACTATTCTTGGTTATAGTAGTGAGATGGAAGTTCAAGGTATTCTAGATGAATGTCAAGACATAATTTCTGAATGGGGTTTGAGATGAAAAAGTTTACATTGAAAAGAAATATGGTTTTATTATTCATAAATATGAGAACATAGTCTTTAAACTTACGAAATATTTATATGGATTGAAGGAAGCACCAATAGTATGGTATTCAAGGCTAGATTTGTTTCTAAAGATGCTTAGTTTTCAGCATGGTGGAGTTTATTACAACCTGTATATGAATAATGATAGTAATCAAAGTATGATGGTTTTGGTTTATGGATATGACATAATATTTGGTGGATCAGATAATAAAACAGTGTAGAAAGTTTTCCAAATTCACGAAAATTGAGTTTGAAATGTAAATGATTGGTGAACTGAAAATTTTCCATGGTTTATAGGTAACATAAGGAAATAATGAAACATTAGTTTATGAATCGAATTATTCTAGAGAAGTTTTTATATGGTTTGGAATTTAAAATTCCATGGAGATGAGAACTCTAGTGGCTACCTAGATGAAACAATCTTGGTATTACAAAGGCAAAGTGGTCAATGTCATAGAATACAAGCAGATAATTGGAAGTATGTTATACATAACAACAACATGATCAGATATTGTTTTTTCAACTTGTCAAACAACACCATATGAAATAAATCCCAAATAATTCCACATGCCTATAGTGAAAAGAATACTTCTGTATATTAAAGGCATGTCAATTTTCATTTTATGTAGAATGAAAAATATCAGTAAGTGTTCTTAGGATATAAATATACAGAATGGGATGGTTCATCGAATGATATCACATGGTTCATTTTATCATGGAAGGTTATGTATTTATTGGATATAGAAAAATCTAGATTGTATCTCATTGAGAACTGAAAAACCTGAGCACATTAAGACTACTCAATAATTCACACAATTGTTGTGGATGAAGAAACAACCTGAGGATATAGTAGTTGAAGTTAAATATCTGATCAAAACACATTATGATAATTCAAGCATTGTAAATCTTAGCAAAAATCCATTCCATCAGTCAAGGACAAAGCACATTGAAATAAAATATCATTTTATCAAGGAGAATGTGGAACAAGGGCTTGTGAAGTTGAATTATGTGCATATAGAACAACAAGTTAAAGATATTATAACAAAGGAATTACCCAAAGAAGTGTTTGAAAGGCAGAGTCTGGCTCTGGGAGTCAATTTGACTCTCCGAACATGGAAAAGTGTGGATGTGGGACCCCCTATCCCGAATGTATGGTGTGTTTTTTCCTAATGTATTGATATGTGTTCTTTACCATATTTAAGACAACCTTAAAGTTCTTTTTGGGTGTGTTGACAAAGGGAGAGAAAGTGTGACTAGTTCTGGGGGAGAAAAGTCACATGGAGAATCTATTAAGCGGGGTAGTGAGATAGCGTTAGTTGAAGCTGACCTAAAGCTATTTGGAGGAGCTGTATCATATGAGGAGTATTAAATCTAATTATACTTGAAGCAATCAATCAAAGATTACATATCATGATATATGAGGTTCATGATGATATAAGTTTATTGGTTTTAAGATATGGTGTTAGGAATGAAGTGATTCATTGATGAAATTTTTATTATACTATTGTTTCTCATTCTTATCATGGAACATATGGGCATAGATTATATATTGAGTAAATTTTTAATCTCTATCTTAATCACATTAAAAGAATGAAAATTGAAGAAGGAAAGAAACATAGTGAGGTATCAAAATGAAAAAAATTATTATGAGAAGAGTTTTCAAAAAACTCAAAGGGGGATATTTTTGGGAAAAAATCACTCAATGTGTCCTCTCAGTATGTTTTGTTTGTGATTGTGTCTGTTGACAAATCCATATGACTATAAATGAGTATGGTTGGTGTTTTCTGAAGACATTTTTTATGGTGGTGCAGTTTCCCAGTGTTTCCCAAACTTTTGGGTCTCAAAATTGCGAGTTTCATATTAGAAAATGAAGGATTTCATCATAGGAGTAAATGGTATGAAAACTGTGACGGAAATTGTAAAAATAAGAGAACCTCATATATCAGAACCTGGACCGCATACCATATCGGAGAGTGGATCACAGCCATGTACCGATCAGAAGGAATGGTACACAAGAGTAGTTCATGGAACAACAAATGGTTTATGATGACGATTTGTGGTGAAGGGCATGTGATATGTAGAAGGTGTGGTGGTTCATGAGATGTTTTTTTGTTTTTAGAAGTGATCGACCATAGAGGAGCAAAGGAAGTACACAGACCATGTATGAAAAATGGATTATGGGGAGGCTTGCAGTTTGCGATGGTAGAAGTGGTACATGATGAAGGCGGTGTTGAATCAATGCTTTGGTAAATCTCGATTTATCAGATTAGGTGAATATATTTCCCTATATAAGGGGTGAAAATCCCACTGATTAGAGGATATATCTAATACCATTAGATAAAATCACCTTTCTCCAAAAATTTGGCTAAGTCCTAAGGTGGTTTGTGTGGAATAAATTCAATCAATTGTTTTTGTGGGAAACTATTTCCTGAAAAGGATGAGGTACGTATAGGAAGAAGGTTTAGTATTCAAGGGAGTCTTAGAAGGAGAAGTGGTTTACTGGAAGAAATTTGGAAAATGGTGGATTTTTTTGTAGAATAAATTCTATGAAAGGTTTTTGCAGGGTGTTTTAGGCCACAAATGAAGAACATATATGGAAGAAAAACACAGTACATGGAGGGGTAGATCTAGTACATGGAAGAAAATGTAGTTTGCGAATAGAAAAATGTTCACAAGAAGAAGGTGATTAAAAAGAGAAGAGCCAGTATGCAGATGCAGTACATAGGTGTAGTACATAGAGGTAGTTTACAGAGGCATAACATAAAGGCTATATGTAGAACAGAGGAAGCGATACACAGAAGTAGTGGAAATAGAATGAAAAAGAGTCAATCCATGTAGGAAACCCACTACACAATATGAAGAATATAAAGGTGGTTTGCGAAACTCTCAAGGAATCTTGAAAAATCTTAAAATCAGTTTGAAAATGTCATTTCCATTACCTAATAGTACACAGAAATGTGGAATTCATCTGTGGGTGAAAATGAGACATCAACAAAGCATCTACCTATAGTTGAATATGTAGTAATTCA
Source organism: Viscum album (assembly GCA_963277665.1). NCBI lineage: Eukaryota > Viridiplantae > Streptophyta > Magnoliopsida > Santalales > Viscaceae > Viscum > Viscum album. Next base: position 349,849,845 of record OY728141.1, read on the forward strand.
TGCAAATGAAGGGACCTACATTTTCATAAACTGTGTTCAAAGTACAAGTCTATAAACTATGAGCATATCTCTTACAAGAGAAATGAGTGAAGGAAGAGGAAGACGGTGACCCTCTCCACTAGTAGTGAGCCAAAGAAAGAGACATAGAGAGTGACCCTTGGGAATATAGTGAGAAATCCCAAAACCTTTTAAAGGTAGTGAGAATGGGAATTAAAGATATAGCCTGAATATTGTAATCATTATTTGGAGTGAGCCATAGTGAATTAGGTACATCAGCACATTGCCGTTGTATGGTCCTTGGATATATCCCAGTGAGGGTGAACCAGGTTAAAATATCTATGTTCTTGTGATTTATTTATATCTTTATTTTTAGTGCATCATAATTAGATATAATTTTAATAGACATTAACATTAAGGAGCATAACAAGTGACCCTTGTAATAAAGAGTTCATGATCTAGTGGGGCATGAAGCACATTGAAAAGAATATCCATACCCTGATTCACCCACCTCTTAGAGTATATAAGACCCTTTTAGAGCTACCATTAATGGGATGTAGCTTCCTGCTGGTATAACTAGTTCATCCTTCCATTAGATCTCTCCCACCCATAATAGAGAATCCCATCCCATATGTATAAAGAAATATGACAATTTTTTGATGACGATTGATATTGTATCAGGCCATGATAAAAAAATTCATGCCCAATATGACATTATATAGTTCTATCATGATGACTAGAATATCCAACATGAAACTTTCTCCACCATGTGATAGCTTTCACTTCAAGAAGATACAAGATATAAAAGAACCATACCATATATAAACCTTAAGATAAGGATGCTGAGCTAGAACCTCAACTTGGATCTCCAGATCTCATAAAAAGAAAATATATAAAGGAATAAATCTCACCCATTTCTAATAATACTGAACCAATATTAGATTAATTACAAATCATATCTTTGATCATATCATTTGTCTCTAGGTCAAAAGACTCCCTATCCTATAGTTGTCTGCAGCCTCAACCACTACCTCCTTGAGCCTGATGTGGTTTTTCTAGTGGTAGTGGTGGTGGAAGGATCTCATATAATAATCTAACACAACATCTTCTCCCCTTAGACCTCCACATGCTCCATTGCAAGCTCTTCCTCCATGTGGTCCTGTCTGCACATGCCTAGGGGATCACTAATTACCGCGCTGCCTCTTCTATGGAAGACTATCGACTATCTTCCTTCCCTCCTCAGTATGTTGGGTATAGAAATCATGTGCCATGTGACCTAAAATATCACAAGAATATCATTTACCCTATACGGGATAACATTGTACTATGTGCTTCCCTTGACAATGTTCCCAATCCGGATCCTTAGAATAACTCCCACACTAAAATCATATTGACAACTATCTACTATCTACTGTATATGACACCACAAGTATGGGAAATGCCCATTCAGGGGTGAGTAAATACATATGTAGTTGTATGAACCAAATTCTGATGGTTATAAGTAAGAGAAACAATATTAATTGAAATATATAATACAATTAACTACTCAATACAATTCAAGAAACAAACCAGATCCAACCATAGGGATCTTAACATGCTGTATAGGTAGACTATACATCATGTCTCTACAACTAATAGTGAGAGAGTATCCAAATAAAAAAACAAGTATACTCACAGACAAATATATATATATATATATATACACACATATATATATATTGTAAAACCAATAAAACTCAAAAAAGAGAGACTAGGATCTTTATGTCCTAGCCCAACCTAGGAAAATAGTACAAAAAGTTCTAGAAGTCCATCAACGATGCCCAGAATCAATCGTTCCTGCCCAAAATTAATTGATTAGAGGCCCAAACCGAACTACTACATCACACAGTAGAAAGATCGCAATATCTAAGTAGAGGACCCATGACCTAGTTCATCAATGTTGTTCCACTTAATAAGAATCCATAGAGGACCCACGCCCTATTGCATTAGGGGGTTCTACTACATTGGTAAATAACAAACTCCCTAGTTCATCAGAGGTATCCACTATATGGGTCAAAGAATCAGACCTTGGTATGTCAGGTTTGTTCCACTATAGTTTCATGTATATTTGTGCCCTCATCAAATAGGGGGTTACAATCATTAGATATAGCACCTGTACCCTTGTTTGTTAGGGAGATCCACTCTATTGGTCGAGGCCCATGAAATGTATCCATTTGTGGGTTCCACTCATTAGTCAATAGATGATGCATTCCCAGCCCATCTATAGGGTTCCACTATAGTAGTCAAGAACCCATTCACTATCTCTATAAAAGGTTTCTACTTAAGAAGATTGTAGAGTACCGATTCCCATACTGGTTAGAAGGTTCCACTTTAGTAGTATAAAGGGACCAATGACCAGACTAGCTAGAGGGTTTAACTCTATGAATAGGTTGAGGTATCATGACCTATTTAGTAAGAGGGTCCCACTATAGAAGCCAATGTTGATTTTTCAGGATCACTATCGTCATCGATCCACGCTAAATAGCATCACGCCTATAAAATCATTAATCATATCTCCAAAGCCACTATGTTGTAAAAAATGAATTTTATTAGAAAAAACAAAATACAGGATACTCCTAAGCCAATATCTAATTAAAAAATGGAGATATCAAAGTTTTAGGTTTACTCAAAAATAAAGAAGTGGTACACTATCTGTGATGGACCCAGATGGATTGTGGTCAGACTCCATCGTATAGTCATTTCCTTTTGAGCACAAAGCACATATCCCTTGTAACCATTAATGGCATGTAGAGGGTCTAAACAACATGTACGAGCCACCCAAGGTCCTTCCCATTCTCTTTGGTTGTGTCCATGTATGTATTTCATGAATGTCTACTTCAGTACACATAATTTCTTTCCACATGGGGTCTTGCACTTGTTTCTGGTCGTGTCTATGTGCTTTTTAACATGGCATGTTTCTAGCTTTTCATATGCCTGTGTGCTCTTGGAGTATATTACATGATTCTAGAAAATGGTCACTCTACATGTGTAACACCCACACAACTTGTGATACATATAATTCTTTGATACCCCACCCACCATATCCATGTCCCTACACTTCATGTGTTCTTCAAACTACAAGGCGTGTAATTTCATTTTTTATAGAATGTTGGATCTATGATCAGGTGTTCTATATATATCTCATCCACCATGGATCACACCTATATCAACTAGAAATAGATGGATCTATACATCTACTGGTGATTCCAAAACTACGGTTGTAGGAAGTTGAATTCCGATTCTTTGTGTGAGAACCCACACACACGATCGAAACTCTGGTCGATCCAATCACAACCAGTAGTCTCAAATATAAAATCCATGAGAAAAAACAATATCTATTTCATTATTCATCCCTAAATAAATCATTTATCACTCATCCACTCTTCTCATTTGAAAACGTCATGAATCCAGTGGTCCAGTCAGGCTCGGTCCCACCCAAAAATGTTAAATCGCGAACCTGTGGTCCAATGACGACTAATGAGAAGAATTATTGGAAGAAAGGAATAAAAAACAATTTTTATCCATAATTTCAAACTTTACATAGTTTATAATCATTAATTGGGATATCAGGGTGAGGATATAATGAATAAACAATTAAAGTTTAATACATGGGTGCATGAAATTGTCTAAAATTTGTGTATATCAAATAATGGGATTGATCTTGCTCAATAAATTAACTGAATGTGGAATAATAAAAAATGAAGATTTATACCTAGATATTGGATTATTTTTTGATGAAGAATGTGTTATATAATGATTTAGAGGATCCATTTTGTTTACTTCACTTCAATCTTCTTTGATACTGAGTATTGTCGTCATAAGATGTTGATTCACCAACTGGACAAAGTACATCTCTGAATCAACACATGGTTAATGTGGCTAACCTGGTGGATATTTACCAATTTATGATTTAATATTTATTTAATTTAATTAAGTAAATAAAATTATTTATTTATTTATTTAACTAATCACAGACTCCCATGGACTCTTTTATCCGAATGCACCACATCAACATATTTTATGTCATACATTTGTTAAATATCACGTACCATACTCAACCATGTTCATGGAATTTTTATCCGAGATTCATTTTAATAGTTATCCCATTTTGCTTTGGAATTTTTTTTACATTATACTAAATATATTTATGTTGAATTTTTTAGGTTATTTACTATTTGGGTTTTGTGTGTCCAATTGAGTATTTTTACACTCACTCGTACATGAGATTTGTGTCTATAAGGGTTATGTTTATGATGATAATGAATAATTCAAATATTGTCTTGGTGAGTATGTAGAATGTATTTGTTGTTCAACGATAAATCCTAATCACTCCTGGTGATGAATGGTAGAGAATTTTATGTTTTTATAGAGATGGGGACTATTTTGTTTTGTGATTAATAATTAATTCCACATAACGAGGAATATCATTCTAGTGTATAATTATAGTCATATTCAGTGGAATTAATGATATACAGTTCCTATAGTATATTATATTATTGAATTATTTTTTTATTTGACAACTCATTTATGAAATTTATATTGTTAAAATTCATATATATATATATATATACATTGTTTAATTTCAATTTTTTTACTAATTTGACATATATGTATATTAAACGTATACATAGGGTAAGTCATCCCATATTTTATAATAATTCATTTTGTCACAATTCACCACCCATAGAATATTTGAGGATGTCTTGGGGTATTATACTCTACTTTCCTCTATCCTATTTATTAACCTGACATACCATGCCATGTTAGAGTTGTATAAGAGTGACCGAGTCCATGAGATGATGTTTGGAGTTAGTAGTCATTTCAAGACTAGTAAAGTACTATTGGAAAATATTTTTATTTTTGTATTAAGATTTATTATAAAAACCAGGATAATAGTATAGGTGAAATGGTTTAATTATCCTTTATTCAAGACATTGATAAATAGTTACTCAATACAATTATAAAATGCATCAGTTTGGTGGTAAATGAAATGTGTTACATATATCATATAATGGATTGTTTTAATTTTTTATATCCATCCTTTTATAATTAAAACTATATATGTTCTATCCTCAATATGATCATCAAATCAAATGAAAAGTACTACCCACTAATAGAAAACATATATTAATAGCCACATTTATTAGAAAATTTGAGTAGATGGGCCTCCCAACACATGTTAGTGACCAAGCATGAATTGTTTTCTTGAATTAGTTGAGAGATACCCTTTCATTATGATCAAATAAAAATCATATCCAATTATAACATTGTCTATTATTTCATATATATCTAATTATATAACCCACATTATTATATGAAACTATTATAGTCTTGTTATCCTACATGATTCTAAATACTAAAGGCATCATCGATATGCTGAAGAGCATGATCATTGGGTTATAGTGGTTTGGCTAGACAATAAGAATAAAAATTCTTTTGGATTTGGAATTATATATAGTAGATATTTTTTAAAAGAGACCCCTACTCAGAATAGTAATCTATAAACAAATGATTTTTTATTAGACTCTTTATAATAAATTTCTATCATAGATAGAGTTTGATTCATTATCTCAGATGGAGTTGTTTTTCATGGTTTTTGGATGTTTTATAGGTTTTATAGATCATTTTTTGAGAACTAAAATTGTCCCAAAGACTATTTTAGGTGTTTCATCAATATTTTTTGTGGTGGAATTGTTCGATATCAGTAGTTTGGGGAGATTCTCTTGAAGAAGAGTTATATAAATATTGGTATTATTTATACAACACCGCTAATGTAGGACAACCCTACCAATCATTGTACTATTAATGAATCTTGAAAGGGATTCCCCCATGATTGGATACATTATATTTTTTCGCAATGATAACTGATTTGATTCCTTAATCAGTCATCCAAAATGGATACTGGATAAATATCATATAACACGTATTTTTAAGCCAAGTTACCCATAGGAAACTTATTCAATAAAAGAGTTAGTGGTGTGAGGGAATTAAAATATGAATGATGTGTCAATATATCACCAAAAACATTAATCTTTCTTAGTTCTTACAATTTATTTGGTGTTGATAGTATGATCTTTTTGAAGATGTTTAAAATGGATGACTATGGTTATGAATTGACAGATTCATTTCAACATTTGATCTGTATACTTTATTCCAAGACCATCATTCTAGATTTTTTATGAAATACCTATTATATCTAAATAATATGATCAAAAGTTATTGATTTTGGTGGAACCACAACCATAAAACTCTTATCTATAAAGTTTCGACTAATGGAATTTACCATTCAATCACCCAACCAGAAAATGTGAGTCCAAAAATAGTGTTTAAAGAGGTATTTATAGGGATTAATTGTTTTTATAGATGATATATCAGGGTTAATAAAAATTAAAATATGGGTATTAGTGTTACAAATGTGTGGTGATGCATAGTTTAGTAAAATTAGTGGTATCCTGCTCCAATATTTAGAGGGATCACTATAGGTGTGTTGAGTTTGGATAATCTTAAGGAAGAAATTATTATCAACCAATCATATTAAAATAATGGATTTATTGATTACGTTCATGGATGATATATATATTATTTTTGATGTAGGATATTTTAGATATAATTTGGAAGGGGGTATCTTGGTTGTCCCTTGATGGAGCAATGATGTATTCATCAATCTTTCATAATGGATACAGATTCATAGTTTTCCCATGTGAACTGATGAAATAAATCATTATACAGAACGATTCTTAGAGGCTCTATGCTATTAGAGTTTTATAGCAGCGACATTGGGATGATTCCTTTAGAAGGAAAATTTATAAAATGATGATAGAGGAAGTGCAAAGAATCTATCCTTAGAGCATGTTATTCTTATGGTAGAGGGAGACATTTCTCACCATTGATCAATAGTGTTGGTCTTACAATTATAATTTTTCTTACTGTCTCACATTTGTGATGTTGATTTAGTGGTACTCTATGAAAAACGTTTCTCACATGAATGTCAAAAAAATTTATTAAAAGAGGGTATAATATATTTCACATTCCTACAAGGATAATATGTTTCATTTTTATATCACATCCAACATTGCGGCACTAATTCCAAATGGGGACTACCATAGTGGATACATACAGATATTGTGGAATATATAATGGTTCTTTTTTAATATACACATAAAATGGAAACACATGATATGTAATAGAATATTAGGTTTTCTCAAGGTGTTAAAATTCATTGTTTCTCACATTTTAGAAGGTGATAACAGGGGATATGGTGAAAATATAACATTTTCATCTAGAAATTTAGGATTTGTATCTTTAAATTGTGGTGGATTGGGAATGTAAAGTGAATTATTGTGGTGTTGTGTAGATCATAGAGGTTCACAATATACTTAATATACTTTTTATTATGTTTTATGAGAGATAATGGAAAAAATCAATATATATATGATATAGGATATGAATCTATTGTATAATTGTATGTAGATTGAGGGATACTATGAATATTGAAATTAAAAAAGTTTTTTCATGTCACTTTTTTTCATGATGTCATGATCCAAGTGAGACTTTCCAAAAAATGTAAACATAAGATAACCCCTGAAGTTGTTTGAACGTCATTCCAAATCTCCTATAGCTGGATGATTATATTAAGGAATAAAAAAATGGAAATGATTTCTTAATAATATTAATAATTATGCATAAAAAATCAAACAAAATATGTTAAGACTCACTCATAATTCATAAATCCATTAAAAATTGATATTAATATTATAATAGTTTAAAAACAAAAAAATAAATAAATAAAAAACATCCCAGCCACATCATTATAACATAAAAAGAGAGAAAATATTCCAAAAAAGGATGATATATGAAGTATGAGTAATGTATAATATATCTATGATAATAACTAAACAAATAAGAAAAGGATAAAACACAAAACCAAGAATATCTGCATGAACCAATTTCACCATCAAAACTCATCACTAAAACCCTCTTGATGAGAAATTTTTGGAATGAATTACATCATATTGTATTAATCATGAACCATAACATAACCATAAGGGTTTGAATCCTTCGTCACAAAGACTTGTTTTTTCCTCCCAACACCACATATTGAATTATTAAATGTAAAATCTTGTTACACTTATTTGAAAATATAGTTATAAAAATTATATGTCTATGTTTATTAAAAAAATCCTATGTAGACATATTAGAAATAAATTTTACTCCCAAATAGTAGTATTCCCATTAAAATTGAAATTATCCTATCAAACAGTATGACATGAAATATTAATTTAATAAAAGGAAACTAGTCTAAGAAAACTAATTTTTATTACTCACATTTTGTTAATGAAAGAAACATAACCAACTTTTTAAATACCCTTATTCAAATTAAAATAAAAAAATAATAATATAATATTATATCATATGTCCACAACTACTAATAAGAATAAAGATAAGCACAATGAAAAATTGAAAAAGATAAAAAAAATGACAAAATGTATAAGACAATAATATCACTCAGGTGAATGAAAAGAAAATAATTTAATCATTAATAATGAAATGAAATAATATGAATATATAACATGACAATGTGTATTACCCTATAGAAATAAATTAATATTAGCCAAGTTCACTATAGTATCATTGTACCTAAGCCTATTATAATCAATTGCGTGCAATTCCCTTCGAGAATAACTTCAATGTCAAGAGAAAGGCGGTCACCTCTTGAAGTGAAACCCAATATATACCATATTAGTTTTTACTTAGTGTTTTATCATACTTTGATGATATTAATGGTGTGATATTCCTAACAATATTTTTTCTAGAATTACCCACCCATGTTACCCAGTTCCCAAAGTCAGCTGAGAGGTAGTTTTGTACACAATCTAGAAATAGTCACATGAAACTACAATAACATATAAAGTACTCAACTCCTTATATCTAATCCCTACATTACTAAAACCCATATTTTTAATTTAAACACATCATTATTAGTGTAACCAATAAATTGGACATTGTAAAATATAATGGTTAAACACTTTAAAGATCCATAATGATTGAATCTTTCCTTCCATATGACTTTGATAAAATCTCAGTATGAAATTATTTTAAATATATACCCAAAGGGTGTTAATTATTTTATACGAAATCCTAAAAAAGGATTTTCCATTTTAGAAAAAAAACCTCAATAAACTAATTTATGTAACAAAAATATGTCAAAATGAAACTAAATTCTATTAAGAACACTCTATACATAATTAGTATACAATTAAACCATCATAAAAAATATTAGGTCACAAAATAATAATAAAAAAAATAGATTGAATCATAATTTTAAAATGAAGGAACTCAATAGATCCTAAACAAGATGAAGAATATATAATATATCCATTTATTACTAAAAATAATATGTAATAATAAGCTATGAGATCTAGAAAACATTTTAAATACATTAGTTTTCATTAATTTCATTTAAAAAAATATATTTTAAGTAATAATTTAAAGTCATTTAATAAAGAACCTCTGTTTTTTAGAAAAATAAATCACATTAATACCAATCCAATGATCCATTTAAAATCACAATTATAATATTTAAAAACATCCCAAATATGAATAAAGTTATATCTATATTTGAAACAAACAACATCACTGATCATCTTGTAAGGAAGGGATTAAAAAAATTAATTATCAAATATTTTCAAATTTTAAAGATATAATTATGAAGATTACAATATTAATCCAATAGAAAATCATAACCATCAATGAATAATGATAAGATAAGTATAGAGATAAACTCCATGTTCTATAGGATAAAACAACTTGAAAAACACCCTATTTTAGGGTTTTACACCTATGCACCCTTGGTAGGATAAAGAATAATAAATTTTAGGAGTGAAGTAGATAGAAGAAAAAATGCATATAATTAAGAAAACATGATTTATATAGGGAATAACCAATGAAGACCAATATAAATAAAGAGATATCCATAAATAGGTATTCTCTTTGATTATTCCACATATGCGAGGAATAATAGAGGCTAAGGGGTTCAAAATCATATTGCCTTTGAATATGAATTTCCCTATTTTTTTAGAAATATTTCAAATCAAATTGTTTTTTATGAGTCTTTAAAAATCCATGAACCAAATATGTGACCTTCATTAGTTACAATTATGATGATTAATAGGTTTTACACATGTTTTCTAAATAATGCGTGAAAAATAAATATTTTCCATTGATAAATAATTTTACATTATTACTAGGTAAACCATATGATTTTTTACCATGTACTAACCTTGAAATAACACTGAATTATTTAAAATGAAAATTTAAGGAAAAAATTTCCAAAAACTGTGAATAAGTATTAAAATAATTTGTAAAAAAATAATAGGGAAAATATAGTTAGGGTGTAATAATTATTCCAAATATATAAATTCTTACACCTTTAATGTAAGTATAGGATTATAGATAGAGAAACACATATGAATTGAACCCAGAATATAAAAATACTAGTTTAGACAACATCAGAGAATGGATCATATGGAATCCTAGAGTGAAAATAATCTTGAAATCCAAAATGATACCCAAATATTGTTCACTATAATAGATTCAAAAAAATACTGAAAATAATAATCTATGGTAAGAGATAAGTAATAGGTATCCCCCCAATTTAATGGACTCCCTAATGTGGTGAGATAATAGGAATGATCATACACCACTAATCAACCCTTGAAAAAAAGACCAAAATGGAAAAATAAGTAAAATGTTACACCAAAAACAATATATAAAAATTATTACATCCTCCAAAAAAGAAAAAATATAAAAAAAATTGAATGAAAAAAATACATTCTAGATATAATGATGAAACATAGAGGTCAAATGAAAAAAATGAAATATAAGAGGAGATTCATAATAGTCTCCAAAAACCCACCATTAATACACTATCCATGAAACCAAAATTCATAGAAATTTATAATGGCTAAATTGAAGAAAAATACGACACCCTAAAAAAATTTAAAAAAAAGAGATGAAATATAATTACCAAAATGAACTTGCTGGATCACCTAAAGAATTCCTCCTAATAAGATATTGGACATTAACCAAAACCAATATAATTATTTCCACTATGAATAATGGTATAAAACCAAGAAATTGATCTCCCCATCATGCCCCCACTAATAACATCATCACATTAATCAACAATAGAAGATAACTCCCAAAAACTATGTTATAATTTCTGCCCTCAATCAATAATCAACCATTCATCGAGTCCTTATCCATTGACTCATTAAAAAAATTACCCAATAAATACGACATGAACATAAAATATATATGAAAGCCTAGTTAATTATCAAAGGAAAACAATATTATAGATCAAATACTATATCAAGAGTCTATCCAGGGACATTAATAATTAAATACCAATATGAAAAAATCATAGACAACAAATCGGGTGACATCTAGAGACCTGTTAGAATATTATGGGATAAAAAAATTAAATAAAAAGGTGCACTATAACCAACCTAATAGACATAAAAAATTTCTAACCCCCAAACCAAATGGATTACTGAAAAAAAGTAACAAACCAAATTTATAAATAATTAGCAAAACTCAATAAACAAAAAATGATATACCTGATCTTTAATTTTAAGACCTTTAAAAACCATGTACTTTTTGAAAAAATGATGATTTAAATTAAATATTAATTATTGTGATCATCAATATTTTTTGCAAGATCAAACACATTTTAATTTATTTCACAATAAACTATTATAAATTTCCTAACTGATATTTATTCATTAAAAAATACTCTTCCTCAAGAAATAAAAAAATCAACATCTCATTTTGAAATCATTCTATAATTAACAAAAAAATATCCAATATGAATTTGAAAATCATAAAATTCATTTTGAAATTAAATATATTTTTTTAAAAAAATCAGATTTTAAACTAATTTAAAATTATAGACATTTTAATCATGTTAATTGATTTCATAAGTTATTTTTATTAATTTTAAAACTATAGTGAACTATTCACTAATTGAAATCCTTCAATAAATCCAAAATAAAAAAAACACATTTAAAATATTTTTATAAAACCCTTTAATTTGTTAAATAGTTAATCATTATTAAGTAACCCAACATGTCTCAACATAAATCATCAACTAACTGAAATTCAAAAAATAAAAAATACTAAGAAATATCTTTATATCATCCCTAATATTAATTTATCATTAAAAAATGAAACAAAAAAAATAAAAAACTATACTGAAATGTTTAAATAGGGGTTAGTGGTTGTTCATGGTTTCAAAACAGGATTCGTTAGACCATATTTCACCCATGTAACAAACAATTAGAGATTCTATAAACTATGCACTAGGATACACAAGGTTTACCATAACTTTGAAGATAATTTTCTTCGCTATGTCAGTTCATTAGTCTTTATTATTTATGGAAAACCATTAAACAACATACATATCCTCAATATGAATATAAAAACCATACACATTAACCCTGATAAATAAAAAATAAATGAGAAAGAACCTCAATATCATGAATCATAACCCAAAAACCCATGATAACAATTTTTTTAATTAAATAGTGCTACATAGACTTTCCTTCTACACCAACCATTTCTATTTTGACATTCATATCCCTATTATACTACTATATATGAAATATAAAAGTCAAAGTTAATAAATTTTTATAGAAACCATTATGAGACACTCCTAAAATTTGTACTTGAACTAACACATTGAAAATTTTAAAGGTGAATCATAGTCCCCATATTTTTGTATATATCACTAGGGAAATATACACAAATAGATGTGAATGATTATTCCCATGTAATAAAAATATAGAATTTTTTTTAAAAAACTATCTCGAGTTTTTCAAATGTAATATCTCCCTGAAAAATAGATTGGTTTAAAATTGAGAAAAAACTAGACATTATTATAACTAATATGTCATTTATGTGATATCGTACCACATTAAAGATATATAATGGATAAAAAATAAATCCCGATTTATATTGAAATATAGAAGAAGAATAAATATATAGTACAAAAAAGGAAAAGAAAAAATAAATAATAAAAAATATCCTTCAAAACTATGGTTTCTATAAAACCCCATCACTAATTAACTCTCTATAAGAAGATAATGGAATGATTTACATGAGACAAGAAACCTCAAGAACTAGATGATAATTGAAATTTATATAAGCATGAGAAAAAATTTATTAGGTATCCTTACAGAATCCATAAATAATATTTAACATATGATGTAACACTATATAAATTTATCGGATTTTTTAAATAAATTTAGTTTTTTCAATATAATGTGTTATATGAAACATCATTTTTAAACAATACGTGACATACTATTAAAAAATTATTATTTAATATGGAAGTTATTTCATATCTGTTTGAATGGTGAGCATGAATATGATTAAAAAAAAAGAAAAAATATGTTTTACATATATATAAATTCAATTCTTTGGTTACCAACTAAAGGGAAATGATAACAATTTGTTTTCAAAATTTAGGAAATATTTTTTCATAATTTTTTTAATTAAAAAATGTTTTAGAATTTTAATTTTCAAAAATAAATTTTGGGGTATAATTTTAAAGGAATTTTTATATCATACATTTAATAAAATATGTTAAAAATAATTTTATGTTTTTACATGTCATTATAAAATAATAAATCAAAATTTTTGCTCTAACATTATTTTTTTACAAAAAAGAATATATCTTTCATTATGAACATTTATTTAAAAATTATTATTTTTACTTCTATAAAGGTTATTTAAAAAAATTAAATCTATTTTTGAAATAATATTGTAAAAATAATCATAGAGGTAATTTTTGATAATTTTATGAAAAGATTAAATTTTCAATTAATATTGAAAAATACAGGTTTTATTAAGAATTTTCTTTTAGTTAAAAAATATGAAAGCATGTATCTTGTATTTGAAAATATATAATTTTCAACAATATATATACATATAAAATATAGTTCATTTTAATATTTTTAATAATAAATTTTTATGTAATAACTATCTATACATATAAAAAATTTCTCATTGGAAAAAAACTTTTTTATCACATCATTTATGTTAATATTAAAATAAAATATTCCAATTATGTAAATTGAATATATAAAAATATATTACATATTTATAAACATAATAATTAATAATATATAATATATTCTTCCAAATATTTGGTCAAAATGAATAGAAAAAATATTAAAAATTAAATAGCGTGGTTAAGGTTAAAACTGGTTTATTGTGGGTAAAATAAAAAAATAAGGGGATAAATAACCTAGAAAAAATTTCAAATCCAATTACATGGAAATATTGTTACCTCATAACCTATAATTCTTTTATAATGATCAGTTTTTGAAAAAATGGTGGTACACTTTATTTATTTCTAAAATAAGATATGTGTCCACATGCCACCTATAAAAGTCTACAACCTCCTCCACACTTAACACTTGAAAACCAAATTTTTAGTAAATAATTTTTTTTATCTCAATTATATTCCTCCTCACATCCTAGAGTAATTATTTTGATTAGAAAACCAACTTAAAAATTATTTAGTTATAAGCATAAATATATTTTACAAAGAATAGGTAAAGTTCTTAAACTGGGACTTTGTTTTACATATTCATCCACCTACATAAAATATTCCTAATAAATGATGATATAATAACACTAGTATATCTCATATAATTATATGTTATTATGTAATTTTAATATACTACATACACCTCTTTTTTCGTAAAATTATAATTGGAACTTTCAATAGTGTGTAATGTATACTACAACCTTACAGATCGAGGATTTTTTTTTCTATTAACACCGTAAACAGATGAATATAATGATGGATTTAATGTTTATATATTGCATTTATGATTTTATTATACATTTATAACTATAATATCTCATATAAATATTAATTTTTATTCCATGGTAATATGATAATATCACTCGTGCATATGGAGGACTACCGCCTCATGAAGTGATGAGATTGGTTTGTCCTAATATCTTTACCTATAAGGTATTAAGGATAAAATAAATGAATATATATGATATATATGAAATAATTTTACTTTATAATACTGATTTATTATTTATCTAACTTTTATTTCATCTGTCAATAATATGTAAAGAAGGATCATGCCTGTAACATCCTAAGTAAATAAAGAATATGACATTTTCATATTTATTAATATTTTTAAATAAAATATTAATATTACTTTAAAGGGAATTCTATGTTTAATGGCATACCAAATATGAAACAATGAGTTTCTTTGAAATCTTATGTTGCACACTAAAAATATAATAATATTATTTTAAATGGTAGTTAATGCCTAGCCATTGTAATGGCAGGAATGAACAGAACTAACTTCCAAATGATTATATATGCTTGTCAAATATTTTTTCATTTATCCAAATAAATGTTAGAGGCTTAAAATGCAAATGAATCCAATTTTAAGCATAAATCTTGTAATATTATTTAAAAGGTCGATTAACCGCCTTTTGATGGCGAACCCTTTTTAAATCCACTTTTTGACAATTTCATATATCATATTGGACAAAATTAAATCCTTCTTTAGAATCGGGACATCAAAATTTACATTGTGTATGTTTTTGTTATTTTTTCGATAAAGTTCATTTTTAATGAATAAGTGAAAAATGTTTTATTTTAATTCAAAACCACTTTTTCATATAACTTATTTATATGATTAGATCATCTTTTTAATTGGTTTTAAAGTGAAATTAGAATATATTTTTACCATTTAATCCAATGGTGGTCATTGGAATTAATTTCACATTGAAATTGGACTTAAACTAGTGTCAATCTTTTAATAGATATTGTTTCTTAAAAACATGCTATTTGTTTTGACAACAGAAATTAATTATTAAATTAATTAATGAAACTTATATGTTTTAAATTTTTTAAAATATACATAGTTTTTGAATTCTGAATATCAAATATATCTTAGGGTGAAATTTTGGTATTTTTCTGAAAAACTTCAATTTTTGATGAATAGTGAAACCACTAAGTTGTAGTTAAAAAACTGATTTTTTGTTTAAATGAAACTTTACCACTTCTGTGATTTGATTTTCAAAAATCCTACATACATGTTTGTCATTATTATGTAAAATGTGGTTCAGTGGGATTAAAATAATTTTTGGCAAATAGTAACTTTTAAGTTTTATTAATCGCGATTAAAGGTAATTAATGTAATTTAAGGTAAAGATAATGTTATAATAATATGAAATTACCTTGAAACATGTCCCACCCATATTGGATGAGTAATGACCGACCAATAAAATCCATGGGTCAACTTGGGGATCCCATGGAGCCACTTGGGTAAG
The DNA here is from genome assembly GCA_963277665.1 of Viscum album. NCBI lineage: Eukaryota > Viridiplantae > Streptophyta > Magnoliopsida > Santalales > Viscaceae > Viscum > Viscum album. Next base: position 349,866,252 of record OY728141.1, read on the forward strand.
AAAATGACATTAATAACTTTTTATTTAAAGTTAAATTTAAAATGTGACAAACATGTATTGTTTTAATAAAAAATATTTTACATGGGGTTATACAAGTCATATTTTTTACTATAAATATTCATTGGAAATATAAAAATATTTCCTACATCATAGTATTTTTTTTATAATTTTTATATATTAAATTAAATAATTTATTTATGATACCATGATAATGCATCAATTACCTCATTAATGAACGATTTAAAAAAAATGAAAAGATAATGTACAATATAAGACATAAACATGTCAAAAACCTATTTTATGGGTGGATTTAGAACCCTTATCACCTTATCCTATAAATTTATAATTATTATACCTTTGATATCCAAAAATCATTTTATAATAAAGCAACATTTCAAGACTTTCCAAGAGTGCCCCTCCTCCCACTTATAAAAGGCCCCCACCTCTACCTCCTTACCCACACCTCTAAATCCATTGACTCTGCTAAACTCTGATAATTTTATCTCTCCAAATCACTCTTTTAATTTTATAAGCCTTCCCTTAGGCATAAATCTCTTCAAGAAACCCTTTTGGTTCAAACCAAGGGGAGTTACCCGATTTAAAGGTAAAGTCTTCCCTAATGTTATTTTGTTTTATTTTGGTTCTCCAACCCTCTAAACTTATTTTATTACATTATTTTGTAACAAAAACAGTATCTCAAATATACTAGGATGTTTTTATAAGAATAATTCGAGCTAAACTTACACACACCTCCGTCTAATGGTTAAAGAATATATTGTCTTCGTGGATGGAGAATTACTGCCTCACGAAATGATGATTGTTCTATCTTCTCCTTTCACCTCTCATAGTGGCCATTATGATAAAACTATATTTATTTATGAGATATATTATATTTACTTCCTCTCTATTCTTATGTATTTTATATTTAATACATACTTTTATGCTTTTCATGTTGGGAAAATGGGATAATTTCATTTGAGGAAGTGTGGACTACCGCCCCCTCAAGTGATGTGACTCGTTCATGAAAATACATGGTATGTATAAAGAATGAAATTGATTAAATTATGTGACCTATATAACATATATATTATACTGTAATTATAATATATATATATATCTCATCTAGCTTTAATTCCATTAATGTGCCAAAGAAATGAAAGTAGCGTTCATGCGTACGTACGACCTACCGTCTCCATGAATGGTGAATTTCATTTCTTTTTATCTCTAAATGTTATCGAATAGTATAAAATAAATATATAATGGATATATATGATATTTAAATCATTAATAATATTATGGAGATGATTTACTTATAACTACATTGAATATTCTTTTCCAACAAGTTCGATTTCTACTCATGTACTGAACATCGATAAACACGTCTAATATGAACTCACATTATTAACCAATTATTATAACATTATATTATGGGATATGAACTGAATAATAATATTTAAAGGAGGTTATGAAGCAATTATAAATTGACCAAAGTTTATTATTCAGGAATATAAAGAAATGAACAAGACAAGTCAGACTTGAGGTAAGGGATCCTACCTCTCTCTTTCTTTTTAAGTACTCTCTATTATGTCATTTATTTTAAGATTATCTTTATTATGATTCGGGATATTATTTTATATTAATCATACTATAATTTTTATGTTCATATTGTTAGAGACCCTATTTGATCTCATAAATCCATTTTTGGAAGTTTTAAGTGGCACCGTTAGGATGCCGAGTTTTCGTAAGGGATTTTTCATCTCAATTTTATTCCCATGAGATTTATGCTAAATTTTCCACCATTTCATTTGAGTGGTGTATGTACTGCCCATTTTTATACACTTTTTTTAATATAATCTCATTTATGGGTATTTACATTTTCATTGTATGACCCTTCTTCCATGGGGTGTACGTTTCGAAAGTTACCCAAATCGGTAAGGGGACCTTTCACCCACCTCTTCTTTAAAAAGACTTCTTTTTTGTTATGTCCTTTACTTTAAATATTATTATGTTGGGATATGTTATCATATATCCTTATTGTGGTAAATTTAATGTACAAGTGATGAGATACCCTTTTTATCTCTCATTGTCTCATTTTTTGAATTTTAAAGTGACGCCGTTAGGATGTCGAATTTTTGTAAGGGAACTTCTTAACCTAATTGCAATTATTTGGGTTAAACCTATACTTCTTGATTATGTAATACTATGAATATGTGTGGATAACCTCGGATTGTTTTACACTTAATATCCTCTTATACTGGGTGTATTTATATTTGTCACACATAATTATGTAATTGATTTATCCTTAATCTAAGGATAACGACTTTGTAAGGGACTTCGTCTCAATCTCCTTTCATTAAGGCATATTTTTTTATACACAAATTTATTTTATACAGTGTATAAACCACTTTTAATTTTAATTTTATTCAAAATTAATCTTTTTATACGAAGCATTTTACTAAACGACAAAAAGGAATGTTTCTTTTAACGTATGTGGTGACAACGACCTTTTCCGTGGCCGCAAGTATTATTTGGTCTCGCCTTCCTCAACAAGTCGTAATGTTTTAAAAATGAAATAAACACCATATACTCTTTTATGTATTTTGGTATTGAAAATGGTTTTGATAATAGATTTGTTATATCAATATATTTAAGTGATATATTGTGATCGAAATGTGGAAATTTTTTCTTTCCATTATATTTGTTTCATGTCTTATGATTTTATAATGGTACTTGGACATTTGATGGGTGGATACGTGATAAACCATATGACGGGTGGTGACGTAAATACCAGGACGGGTGGTTACGTTATAACCTCTAATGAATTGGGTATGGAAGTCGGCCGTATGGCTATTCCATGTAGTGATATGTGTGGAAGTCGATCGTATGGTTATTTCATTTAAGTATATTTATGTCCCAAGTTACCTTTATATGTTATGTGTTATTTATATATGTGTATGGTAATCTTTTGGTGACAAAGGATAAGTGGTGATATTTTATTCAGTGAATAGTATTTACTACTTCGTAAAGGTGAAAAGTATTACTTTGATAAAGTATTCATGGTTTACTTGTTGATTTGAAAAACTAATAGATTTCCTTCTTTGTGTATCCTTTACTGGGCTTTTTATGCTCATCCAAAGTTTTTGAAATGTTTTCCACAAGACTTAAAGATGAATAGGGTCAAGGATGGGATCAAGGAATGACATGCTATCTAAAACATGGAACTAAACATGTTTTTTAAGAGTTTTTATTTTATAGAAGCTTAGTATAAGTGTCTACTTTGTAATCTTTTGAGATGTAATAGTTATGTCCTAATTCTCTAAAACTATAAACCTGAAAATATCCTCTATGTGAATTATTCATTTAATTCATGATTATGTAATGTTTTAAGGCTGGGTCCTTATAATGCCTACGTATGGCCTTCCATCTCCACGACAAATGTTTTTCATTTTATATCTCAAACCTGTATGGGTTACAATATATACATATATAATAAATATATATAATATTTATATAATGGTTAAAATTCTAATAATGATGTAACCAAGATCAATGTAAAAGGAATTAAAACTCAAAATCAAAACATATGTGAATAACAAATAAGTTACCAACCAAAACGTCAATTTAATAAGGAGTTGTTAAAAAATAGAAATCAAAAGGAAATAAGTAAATCAAATATTGTGTAATATATATAATTATAGTTTTATAATGAATATTTATTTACAATATAGAATGTTTGAACATGCACAAAGGAATCCTAGATATAAGGTAATGCATTTCTTGTCTATGTTTTATTACTTGGAGGAATATGCCCTATTCACCACTTATTTAGTTTTATTTTATATATAATACCCATGATTGTATTTTATTATTATTATCATTAAATATTTAATAATTAGTATTATTGAAATTATGGTATATATGTATCCATCTAAGAATATCTCTTTCATGGGGATTATGGTTCAAAATTTTCCAATGCGGTTAGAGTTTGATGTTACAACCCCATCGTTTATCTTGGTTATTTATGATTATAATTTCCATGCTAAAGTAATATAATATAATTATAAATAAATTCATGTATATTCTTATTATTTAGTTAATTATTGAGAATAAAAAGTTTCCATTTGATTTTCTTTCCTTTATGTACTCTCGATTCCAAAAGAATGTTTTTGAGGAACATTGACATTATTTATCCCTTTGGTGGAAAACCTTTTTTTATATGCGCTTATTTTCTAAAAATGTTCTGAATAATTTTTTTTCTAATTCTACAATTTTTAAGCTATTTTTTACCCTTTATGTTTTTTTAATTTTTTGATGTTATCTTCATTTAATTTTCCAAAAACATTATATAATGTGTATCCAAAAAGAGAATGAATTCATTGTTTTAACATGTATGGGTTTAATGGAATTTAATAAAATCATGAAAACAAATTTTTTTATAATTAAAATTTTATATTAAATGTATATTTTAATAAAAATTTGGTTTTCATAATGTTTCCTTTAATTTTAGTTTTAAAAATGTCATTTTCATAATGAAAAAGTTTATTTTTCTCAAGAAATGATCCCAGTGATATTTTAAAATCCATTTTCATGTATAGTGACATAATTTTTTTCTATATATTATTTTACAGTGATATGATACATTAATACGGTATTATATCTCTCTATATAATATATGTTGATGATAACAAGATATTTATGAAACATATTTCTTCTTTGTAGGTTATTCTATGATGAAATTTTCCAAAAACAAATTTCATTCCATGGGTACTAGTAAAATTATTGTTTTTTGATATTGTGTCACACTTAAGAATGGATTTCATTTTGTGATGGTGGTTATGTCATATCCAAGGAATATGGTAATTTTATAACCAATGAAAACGGTTACGTTATAACAATGGATGGTGGTTTTGTTATAATAAAGGATGGGTGAGACATATTTCTACCTCCAATACATTGGGTAATGATATGGTATTCATGAACCTAATTTCATGGTCATGTGTTTATGTGTGTACATTCTTTAATTTCAATAATATTATGCAAGGTCTCGATTTATTATCCTTAGTGAAATGATTTAACATGTTTTTATTTATACATGTTTATAATATTATAAGCTTATTTGTATGCCATTAATTTATATCTAATGCCTTGGTTATAATATCAGAACTTATAAAATTTTATTAAATAATGATTAACATTTTATTAAATTACAATATTCATTGAAAGAATAATGATTAGAATCTTTTATATACAAAATATTGTTTTTTAAATATGAAAATCACGATCTCTTATAATTATGCTCATGTTATTCTTATGTGAACATTGATTTCTCCATTTTTTTCTATTAATGTTCAACTGAGGTCACACTTTATTGTGTCTTATTACTTAATTTATAAATAAAGTTATTATCTATGATAAGTTTTAGAATGGTGATAAATATGATGAAATTAGTGGGAGAAGTTGCAGTTCACCTATAAACCATTGTTTTAACTTATCTAGGATTCGAAAAGAACTAGAAATAAATTATTCTATTGTAAATTGTTATATTATGTATTGAATATTCATCTATTAAGTTAAAATATTTATGTATGAAAAGTTTGGGAATTTAATTTTTTTTAGATAAAGGGTAAGTTAACCATTGGAAATTAGGATGAGAAAACATTGGTGAATAACCCATTGGATGTGTTGAAGTGAAGGATAACAACCTAATGATTTTTAAGGAATTATTATGTGGATTTATGATAAATAAATCCATTTATAAATACTATAAGTGGATATTTTTTATCACATATACACATAGGTGTAATAACATCAAATGATGTGTGTCGGGATAAACTCACTTGTTACATGGTGGACAACAATAGGTCTTACCACACACTAGTTTAACACTCCTATGGGATATGCATTGGTTAATCGACATTCTCATTATGAATCATACTGATAGGTTTGAATAAATAGTGATCATAGATAAACTTGGATAAACCTCAAGTGAAATTGATTTAAAAGGGGATGTCATGATTTAAACATCAGATAAGTGATTTTTCATGATTATTCGGTTTTATGATTTGAATATTCTCCTGAAACTATTCGTTTTAGTTTTTTTTCAATAGAGGAAACTAGAAGGAACTAGGAAGGAATTGAATGTTATAGAAATTGTGTTAATTGGAATCCAAAAGGGATGTTGATTGGAGTGAAATGTATTATTATTATACCTAATCTTTAATTACGATATATATGACTAAAAATCTTCTCCATAAATACTCTTCAACTCAGCATACAAGATAATTCTAAAGTTATTTGACAGTTTAGGTGCTAGAGAAAGAGTAAAAAAGAGGACTCAATTTCCTATGTTTTAATAATTTGGATGAAGAACTCATAGGAACGTCTTAAAGAAATAGGAATATGATATGTGTGTGGAGATTATGGGAATGATGTATGTGAATTTTGAAGAAAAAAGAAATGACCATTTAACATAATTAATGATAATAATGGTTTAACTAAGTTTTAATTAGTTTTTTAATGATATAATTGTGCAACGAATGGGAATTATACAAATTGACGTCCTAGGGGGAATGACCAGGAACATGATCACCATGGTGGAAGAAATATGGTTTTTATTAATAATGAAAATCAGAAAAAAAATGAAAAATGAATGGAAGGACGTATTAAGGAATAATATGGTGATATATAGTTTATATTTTAATAATATATAGGAATTATTAATGTGTTTTTGCAAAGTAATTCATGAATTTTAAAATATATATTAAATTTTATGTATATATTTTTCATTCAGAATTTATAAAAATATGATAATAGGTAATGCTGAACTCAAAAAGTGATTTAATGAAAATGTGATATTTTCATGAAAATATATGATTAAGGTAAAGGTAACCATTAACAAGTTTCTCATGTTGAGATAAAAATGTTGGGATAAAGTGATGATTGATAAGTATACAATAAATTGGATAGTCTTTTTTCCTCATAAGTGATATTTATTTTAGGATAATGTGTGTAATGTTATCATTGATGGAGCTTACATAATTTTTGATATTTACAAAATATATCCAATAATATTTATTTTCTTTAAGGAATAATTCTAGTAATTCAAGTGTTCATTTTGTTTCAAGATACCCCATGATGAAGGTATTCACATGATGGTATGTGATAATTGGGTTCTACTTTAAGATATTTTGGGGATTATAATTATTGTGATATTTTTGATATCTCAATGAGGTATTTAAATTTTTTTAATTTTAGGTGTGTCTTATGGTTAGAAATTTACATAATGGTTTATATTGAACTTTGGTTGATGATTTATAGATTAAAGTATTATTTCACTATATGAAGAATTTTCCAAATTACATAAATTATGATAACTATTTTTGGTTGTGTTGATAACTACAGATTAAAGAAATGAATTATAATTATATTATAGATCTTTATATCTGTTAAAATTTATTTTTAGTTATTCCTGCATGAAAAATTAAACATAATTTTTCCTTTCATATAATAAGATATAAAGTGGAAATCAATCATAACAAAAAAAATGATGAGATTTTTCACATGAAATTTAAAAGCATATATATTTTCTCATGTCAAAAATATTGATTATAAAAATTACATACATATAGAGAAAAATATCATGATATAAAAATGTATCCCTATTATAATCATTTTTATTAAACCAATGGTCTTTCGACTCATCATAGATTTATGATTTGGTGTTAGATAACATTATCATTCCCTATGAACTATAACTATCTATTAATCCATGAAAATTAATATTATCTTCCATGTTAGTATTTTAATTTCCCAAAAATTTCATCCTATTATGAACCATGTTATGTGTTATTCCATATTACCTATTTATTTTCACTTTCCATACTTTTAAGAAAATATTTTATCAACTCTTTTACATTATGGGATTTATGTAAATGAATTTAAAAATTTGAGCACCTTGATTTTCAAGATCATTTTAAAATTATGTGAATTTTCATTTTTATTTGGGATATAATTTAACCCATAAATATTTTTTGAAATTATATTTTTCAAATAAATTTAAATTCTTCAATAGATATCTTTACAAACCACATAAGTATAAAAAATATTAGGATATACTATTAAAATATTATTATTTAAAATTAATGTTATTTAATCAATGTTGGAAAGGTAGGTATGAATAATACCATATAAATTATGATCATATATGGTCTAATAAAATGTATATACAATTGATTCTTTTGTTACGAATATATTAGAAATTAAAATAAAATCACAATTTAAAATAAAGAAAATATTTTTATGAAAAACTAGTTTTTATGTGGAATTTTTTTATCTCAATAAATTATATGAATAACTTTTTGTTAATTATTTTAATAAAATTTATATATTATATAATCAATAAATTACTTTAGAACTCAATATATGTGTTTTTTAGTTATAAGATAATAATAAATCAAATTTTATGATTGTAAATGTAATTTTTTGAAATAAATTATTTAACACTGTGTGCACAAATTTCAAAGTTTTAGAATTTGTATTTTAAAAGGTAATTTTATTTTTTATATCTTAATTACAATATTATATTACTATGAATTTTTTACAATTTTCGGAAAAATTGAAATTTATAGTCAGTGGTGAAAAATCCTGGTTTTTATTAAAAGTGGTCTATTCATTTAATGCATTTAAATTACACTAAATTGATTTAATATGTTCTTAAAATTTAAATTAGTTATTAATATATTAATAAACCAAAATTAGGAACTTTTATTATATTAATATTTAATTTTCATATTAAAATATTATATATAAATGATTTTTTTGCAAAACCAATATTTTTTCACATCCACTAGATTTATATTAAATTAAAAATTTTCACATTTAGGAATGGAAGTTAGAGAAATAAATATCAAATTCTTAATTACCATATGTAATATTTTATAATATTATTATCTTAATTTATTGATAAAATGAATTGTTAAAAAAGAGAAAATTAATTTCTGTAATTAAGGATAAAACGAGTTTACTAAGGGTTAAAATAAAATTATAAGGGGTAAAATAACCTATAATATTTTCAAAATCCCAATTTATATCCAATTTCTGACTTTATAATAAAAAATGTTCAATAATGACCAATTTTCAACCATGTGGCTTGTGAAAAATATTAGTACACTTTATTGTTTTCAAGAATTCCATGTGGGTCCTCTCCTCATTTATAAAAGGCCTCAAACTCTCATCCACTCTTTTTACTTTTAAAACCTTATGGTTTATCCATGAACATCCAAAATACCTTAATTAATTCCCTCAAAACACCTATATTCCTTAGGTTCATTATTATGACATTCCATGAAGGCAGTAGATATAATCCTAAATAGGCTCATTGAAGAAGATGTAACATTCTTAACCATGTGTTTCATTTTATTTCTTCCTCCTCATTCGTAAAATATTATTCACCTATGGTGATATAATTACAACATTATACCTCATTTAATAATATTTTCTTATGACAATTACATGATATATATCCATATCCTCTTCCATTAAATTTTAAATGAAACTACCGATCATGTGTACACTTGACTATTTCCACACAAACTGATGTTATTAGTTTTACATCACCACCATTCACTGATGGATATGATTATAGATTTAATGTTTAAATTATATATATATATGATAATATTAAACTTTAGAAATTATAATATTATATAAACACTCTTAATTGATATTCTGTACGAATAAGATAATGTAACACATGTGTATAGAGGACTACTATATCAAAAAGTGATGTGATGTTTTTTCACACACACTTTACATCGAAGGTAAAAAAGATAAATTTATTAAATATATGGGTTATATATAACAAAATAATGAATTTATAAAATTTATATATTTTTTATCTTCTTTTTTGACATCAATCATAAAAATAAAAATAGTTTTCAGGCATACATATGACCTACTATCCCCTGGAATAATGTATTTCTTTTTATATCACTATATTTTTATGAATTACGCTAAATAAATAATTAGTGAATATATATTATATTTATATAATGGTTATAATTCATGATATTATGAATCCATTATAAATATAATAATATCTAAAATACCACAATAAAGCATAAATTAAAAACAATAAATTTATTACGTGAAACATGACTTTAGCATTGAATTTATAATAAACTAGTATTAAATGAACATTAGTTAATAATATATATTATGATATTTTTTATGCAATATATTTATAATTAAACTATATTTACTATACTATAGGGTAAAATATTCATAACGGAATTCTAGACTTACAAGAATGGATTTTTTGTCTCTCTTTTATTTATAAGAGACATATTACAGATTTACCACTTATTTATTTTGCATGGTGTATATTATAATAATGAATTTATTTTATAATTATAATAATATAAATTATTGTATATAAATATCAATATATTTTTCTCTCTTAAAAGGGTATTATGATTTAGAAGTTATCATTGTGGTAACAGTTTGATGTTATAATCTCATTGTTTTTTATGGATTTTTCATGATCATGATTTCGATGATGAAATTTTATTATATATATATAATTTAAAACATTAACTATACTTTTATCCAATTATTTTATGAGAATATATATCCTTAATTAATTTTCCACTCTTTATGTAATCAAGATTATGAAATAATTATTTTTAATGGAAAGTGACATTACTTCTCTCTTCGGTCGAGAACCCTATTTATTCATTATACATGTTTTCTAAATTTTTTTCTAAAATTATTTAATATTAATATATGATTATTGAATTTAATTTTTAACCTTTTTAATTTGGAAAATGTTTTAAAAGGAACCTTCATGTTGTTTTCTAATCATGGTCCATTTTTTCTTTTACCAAAAATGTGAAAGAAATCATTGTTTTAACTTATATGACATGAAAATAATTTCCACTATCATGAAAACTATATGTTTTAAAGTTTCACTTATAATTTTACATATATTTTTTAAGATATAAATATTTTAAAATTGTTTTCTGAAATTTTTATTTGAAAAATATTATTTTTAATGTGAAATATTTATTTTCCTCATGAAATGTTTGACGTGAACATTAAAAATAAATTTTCCATATATGATGAAATCCATTGATGTTACATAATATTTACTTAGGATATGAACTATTAATAATAATTTTATCCTGTGTCCTTATTGTTTATTTATATTATTTCATTTTGTTTATGAAATCCAATTTTTTTCCATCAGTTATGTAAGGATTTTTTTTAAACCTGTTTATTTTAATGGTTTATAATACGAAAAAATGTGTTATGAAGCCTATTTTATATCAGGTGTTATAATATAATGAATTATTTATGATCTTATGGCACACCAATGTATGGTTTTAATTATATAACTATGGTTCTGTTTTATACTAGGGAGATGGTTATGTTATAACACAGAATTATGTTTATGTTATAAATAAGGATTGTAGTTTGGTTAAATCCATTGATGTATTGGTCCTATATATCCAATAAATGAATTAGGTAATTCTATGTTATGTTTGAACCTAATTTCATGTACAAAAGATTATGCGTGGACCCAGTTTCAAGTCCCTAAGATTATAAGAGATCATGATTTCATTTCCTTAATGAAATGAGTAAACAAAATTTTATTTATATATATTCTTTATTTTGTACGCTTACATGTATCCCAATTTTTTGTCATATAATATAGATATTCCCCCCATGTATTATGATAATTGATACCTTTTTGATTCACGTCTTATGAAATGCAATGATGTATGAAAAGACTGATGTTTATGGTCTACATAATTTAGGGTATGGTTTCTAAATTTTAGTCTCATGTTCTCATATCGTTATTCTTATGTTATTCTTATGCGATTGTTTAAAACTCCCATTATTATGCTTAAAAATTATATGAGATGAACTTTTATTATTTTTTATTCCCTAGGTTATGAAGAATGGTTTTTTGTATGTTAAGACTATGAAGAATTCTATATATGAATGAACCAGTGGGGTATTTTTTTCTTCACCCATTAACCAGTCTCATATTTTTCCATGATTCCCAATGAACTAGACATAAACGGATCTGGCATGGTTCAATATTATTTTAATGCATATTTATCTATTTAAATGTAATATTTATGTCTAATATGTTAGGGTCATTAAATTTTAGTTTCTCATGAATGTTTGAATGTAATATTATGAAAATGATAATTTTATATTTATTAAAATGAATCATAAGTATTCATTATAAAAATAAAACTATTTACCAATTATTATTTTTCCCTTTAAAATATTTTCAAACTCAAAAAAACATTAATTTTAAAGTGGAATTTATTGTAGGTAATTTAATTCATGGGAATTTTTTAAATTTCATGAAGTCGGTGGGTGGAAAATATCCCAGTTTTAATATAAACATATTTATTATGTTACTTCAATGGTAATATATTATAAACTTTATTATAAAAAACATATATTAAAATAATATATGATAACTAGTAGTTGTAATAACTAAAAAAAGAGAAATCACGATACGATGTAAATACTAATAGAATCACTCTCATAAAAGAAAGCATATAAGTATAATAATTAATGAGTAATGAAAACTAATTAAATATAAATTATTAAAATTAGGGTGTCTACAAAGAATTAATGTCATAACATCATATGACCCTATAAAATCTTTAGAATCTAACCACTCAAATCAAACAACAGACAATCCTCTATGAGAGTAATTTCAATTCCTAGAAGAATTTGGTTATCCTTGATTGTAACCATATGTACATATAGTATAGGTGTTTAGTGAGTGTTACAACATACTCTAAGTATTTTAATGACACACCCCTCGTATAAATACTTCTCCTATAGTTCCATAATCATGTTCTTGTGTTCAGATGATCAGCTGAAATGAAGGTTAATATTGATGGAAGATACAATAAATATAAAATAATATAATATATAAAATACACCAGTCATCCTTTATAAGATACAATTTAAAAAATATATATTTATTAACACAAAGAAATCATGATAGATGTAACCACTATGCTCAAAATAGTAGAAGAAAAGTGTTATAGAATAACAAATTTCATAACGTTCCAATACGGAATTTGACACCACTCTTAGATACATAGACCATTAAAGTCCATTAAAGATATATCGAGGGGGATATGAATCATTAAATCGATCCTTAAAAAATAATAATCCTTTTTTAGAATTTATAAAAATATATTCTTTAAATAACTCTTATAAATTAATTGGAAAATAAATTCTATAATAAAATCAGTAATCATACATAGAAAAAAATAGAATCATCAAACAAAATTTTACAAAACGTGAGAAAACAATCCAAATTGTATGAATAATAAAAGAGTGACCATTTAACACTATATAATTAATAAAAATATCTATATTGAATGTGTGTAATCAATTTTAAAACAAGCATGATTTCTTATGTTATCACCACTAAAAATAATTTCAAATCCATTTTCTTCATTATCACAATTTTAATAATTTAATATTCATAATGTATTCAAAACCAAACACCTATGGGTTTTTATAATTTTTATTTATGACTAATAATGACACAAGACCCATTAAAAATACCACTTATGAGGATTTAAAACTACCAAAAAATTATTGAAATAATATCTCTATAAAAAACATAAACAAATGATAATTAAATATATAAGAGAATAAAACTAAATCAATTAAGGATTTTTTTTTGAAAAAATATATTAATAGATTACCCTACATCAATGAAAGTAACTTTTTTTCATTTATGAATAAAATGAGGATAGGTATCAAGAAAAAATCCACAATCCATAGTTAAAAAAACAAAAAATTTAATTTAAACTGATGTCTTAGGGGTTCACATCTATTGACACTACTTGAAAAATTAACAAAAAGGACTATGAAGTGAACTATAGATCTTTCAAATCATGAATAAATGTTCAAAAATTAAGAAGGAAAATAAAAATATACTCCCAAAGAGATTTGTGATGGAGTAGCTTCAAAGATCTGTGTGGCAGACCTATGCGTCGTACCTGTGTGGCCGACCTATGTGACCGACCTCCACGACTGACCTCCACGGAAGACCTTCACGCAAGAAGATTGTTCATTCCCTCTGTGGAGCATGTGAGTAGTAGAGCTGCCCGTCTTACCTACGCTGAGGAGCCACGCACTAGACCTCCGTACAAGAAGATGTTAGGGTCACGCACGCAGAATACCTCCGTGGAGAATCTCCGCGAAATACCTACATGGGAAACATCTCTACAACCAAGCCCATCCGTGTCTATAAATAGAGCCCTTATGCTCCACATTTCGGGACTGAAAAAAGTGAAAGACTCTCTGAAGCTCCCATTGCGTATCTCTTTCACCTAGATCTCTAAAATTGTATCAGGTATCACTATAAACCACAAGAGAATATATAATTAAATGAGATAGGCATGTTTTAAAGTTCTTCACATTTTCAGTCATCATACATACCTACGTAGTATACTTAGGCGCTATACCTACGCAGTATACCTGCGCGGCATACCTAGGCAGCAGACCTGTATGGAAGACCTGTGCGGCAGACTTGCGCGGCATACCTTTGCAGTATACCTACGCGGTACATCTACACGGGGTACCTATGCAGCATACATGCGAGAGGGACCTATTAAACCAACTCAAGTACCCTTTTTAAATTCCATTCATGATTAGGTATCTCATTCCTTTGTTAATTTATCTGAATGGGGCTATGTTGAAGCTTCCAAAAAAACCTCCGGACTTATCTAAACTTTGGGAAAGAAACATCAGTGTGTCTCTTATTTGGGCTTGTATTTCCGTAGTGAGAGGTTTACCACATTTGTTTCATAATGGGTTAGGATTCATGGGATGTTTGTGGGTTTTTATATCCATAGTAACATAGAATTTTCTCTTAGAAATAGTGTTGGGATGTTCCCGGTTTGGGGGAGGGATTGGGTCTTGACCTCTCCCTTCTCAAAAAGATAACCCGAGATCTCGGGTTTCTAGTAGGGAATTAATAGTTCACCTATTTCCTTTCCAAAGATGCATAAGAGAAGTATCCCTCCCCTACTAGGACCAATTTCAGGGAAGCCATCCTGGTATAAGCCCCTCACCTTCACCCCTTCTTCTTTACATTGGACCCCTGTCAAATGTAAATAGAACATAGGGAAGGGTCGTCACCTTGCCCTCTTCCACTGTCAACACACCCTCTTCCATCATCATGGATGAAAATTTTGAAAGTGTGAAGTGTAATTGTTGAATATTTTACATCCTCTTTTTTCTCACACCAAGCATGACTCACATGGGCTTAGATATGTGTGATGGTTCAAATATGTGCAAAAAAATGTATTGGAAGGAACTATGAGAATTCTGATTCCTATTCAAACTAGGATACGTAGGAAACTCTTTTAGAGACCGAGCTCACCATATATCTTCCTCAGGAATCCAGGCTCGTAGGCATGAGGGACAAAATGGAAAGGCTTCTAGGACATGTTATTCGAGCACTTTTACCTAGATACACTCAGGAAAGATAGAGCTCAAGGGTTCTTGAGCCATTAAGATGGAGACATGGCCATCATGGACTATGCATCTACTTTCACCGAGTTGTCTTTATTTTCACCTGGTATAGTAAGAGATGATGCAAAAAGGGTGAGGTGCTTCAAGGATGTCTTAATACATGCCATTCAAATCCAGGTGAATATCTTCAGGCTGGGTTCATTCTAAGAGATAGTGAACCAAGCGCTCATAGCGGAGGGTAACCAAAGGGATAAACCCCAAGTTGGACGGGCGACTACTTCAGGTGACTGTTCAGATAGCAGTTAGCGAAAATGGGGTGAGTTTTAGTAGGGAATTCTTTCCAAGGACTAATCTAGGACACCTCGTCGTAGTTCTTATGTGGTTTTTATTCAGTGTGGGAAACTAGAACATGTTCGGACTCAGTGTGATAGGCCTCCAAATGAGTGCCGAGCATGTGGATGGGTTGGTCATCTTGAGAGGTTCTGCAGGCAACCTTCTCAGATAGCTGATAGACAAGGACCAGTATAGATGGTGACATGTGGAGTTGGTTTAGGTTCGGTACCAAGAAAGAGTAGTCGAGTTTCAGCTTCACACGGAGGACATGACAAAGATAGCGAGACCCAACTGAGGGGTCACCGGCTGGTGAATAGAGTAGCACCATAGGGAGGTCATGCATCAAGAAGCAGTACATCAGGTCAAGTGCATGCCATAGAGTGGACAAGGGCTGAGTAGGCGGGTGAGCCAAGGATGGTTATAGGTACACCACGAGTGTGGCTATGACATCGTTATTTTCTTTTGTCATGACCTGTTGAGGTATATCCATTTTTAGTGCACGAGGTGCACAAGATTCTTGTAGACTAACTAGATGCTGATCAATGGAATTGGCTCCATACCGGGTATGTAATATATCTATAACAGGCTTGTTAGTTAAAAGATATCACTATTTGGATATGCTGTATATGCCCCAGTTGGCCCTGCATAATACATCCCCCATAATGGGTTTGTCAAGTAATGATAACTTTGTTCCTATAAAAGACTTCCTCTAATGCTTTTACCCCTTTTCCCATATCATGTTGAGCAATGTATTGTTTTCAAAAAATTCAAAATAATGTTTTTTAAGGGGGAGATTATTTCAAATAATACTCTGTCTCTTTATGATGATTTTGATGCTCACAAATACCCTTAATTATTTACTAATTATTTCGTTGAGTATTTTGCAGGAATTTATTTTATTTATTTCATACAACGAGATTTCATACTTCATTTATTCCGAGATCAATTTTAGCGTGTTCTGGAATCACTGTAGCGCAAGATCAATTTTAGCGTGTTCTGGAATCACTGTAGCGCGAGATCAATTTTAGCGCGTACTGGAATCACTGTTCATACCCTACGTTGATGAACGTAACGTATGGATGAAAAGTTTACCTTTTATGTTATTTTGAAACGTATGGTTAATGAATCTTACGTTGTTGAAAAGTATGGAAGAAGAACATTACGTTTGGAAGGAACCTTACGTTTTCGTTGTTGGACAAGTATGGAAGAGAAACCGTACGTTAGTTTTCAGTGTTGAGTTTGTTTCTAAAAAGTATGGATCATCAACCTTACTTTTATAATCAACCGTACGTTCTTTGGAGAGTTGAAGCGAGACAAAGTATGGATGATCAACCCTACGTTTGAATGCTGAAGAGAAAGTATGTATGTTCAACCTTACGTTTGTGAACCTTACGTTTGTGAACCTTACGTTTGTGAACCCTACGTTTGGAGCCACGTCATCAACCCTACGTTTGGCGTCGGGATATTTTTGACAGACGATATTTCCTTTTGCATTGGTCAAACAAGCAGATTATTAGGCGGATTTCGAGCCGATTCTTAAGTACGACTTTGACTGAATCAAAGACGATTTTCAACGGATTACTGATTGATTTAAACGGAGATTTTTATGCCGATTCTTCAGGGGAGTTACAACGGCTCTGTTATTTCATTTATTATCGCGAATCTAAAGGAGATTTTTATGGATCTATTTATGCGGAAGATTTTCTCAGATTTGAATATATGTGTTCTATCTTGGAAACTTCGGATATATATATATACACAGAAAAGTGTGTGAAAGATATAGATTGATCTTTTAACGAGCAAGAAACAGAGACTGAGAAAATGCGTTCTTTTCTGGTGATCGAGAAGAAGTGTAAAACCTTTATTACCGAAGGAAGATCTTGATAGCAGATTCACGTGTTCTACATCGACTATCTGTTGTGAATCTACTGCTGCTGAAGTTGTGAAGTTTCTGGTAATATCTATTGCAACTGGATCGACTCAGAACTGTTTTGATTACAGATCTTTATTTTCTGAAGACAACGATCTATCTACTGTCAATTGCTTTCTGTTTCAATTGTGAAGAACAACTGGAGAAGTGTTTTCTTTATCGAAACCCTTTTTATTTTTGAGTGATCAGCTTCTCGTTCTAAGCTGTGTGGGTTCGTGTTTGAACTAGGAAGGTTGTGTTTGCCTGAAACTTGTAAAGGTGTCAACTGCCTGTACTCAGTTGTGAACAGGTCTATGGAAAAGAGGACCAGATAGTGAAAATCGCCAAGCTCGTGGATTTGAGCGTTGGTGGAGTGGACTAGGGGCCTTCTGTTCCCCGAACCACTATACATCCGTGTGTTCATGCTTTTACTTTTTCCGCTGCATATTTAATCGAGCAAAAGCATAGTGGACAAAATTTGTCTAAATTGAAGAGATTATAATATTTTTGAAAAGACACAATTCACCCCCCCCTCTTGTGTGTAATCCGTAGATTCAGATCCAACAATTGGTATCAGAGGAGGAGCTTCTTATTTTTAAAGTCTTATCAAGCTAGAAGTATTTAAAGATTATACATAGTGTATTATGGCTGATATGAGAGAGGGAATGTCAATGGTCAGAGCACCTTACTTTAATGAAGATAATTATGGCTGCTGGAAATCACGTATGATTATTTATCTGAAAAATCTTGGTTACAAAGTCTATTCAAAGATTCTGACTCCCTATGAAATTCCTGAAAATCCCGATACATGGAGTGCTGCTACAGAGGCTGAGTATGACATAAATTCAAAAGCTATGAATGCAATCATCTATGGTCTAGGACCAGATGAATTTAACAGAGTATCTAAATGCCCGACTGCATATGAAATGTGGCAAACAATAGCTGTTGCTTATGAAGGAACAGATAATGTAAGACAGATGAGATATGCAACTGCTAAGTTAAAATTCGATACTTTCAGAATGATTGAAGGAGAGAGCATCACTCAGATGAATGGAAGATTGACAGAAATTGTCAATAATATAACAGCTCTAGGAGAACCAATCAAGCAGGCTGATCAAGCGTTGAAGGTACTGAGAGTACTTCCTACTCGATGGAATGGAATCTCTGCAGCAATCAGACAATCAACTTCTGTTAAAGATCTAACTATGAGAGAACTGATTGGTACATTGATGATGTACGAAGCTGAAATGCAAGATGAGGTAAATGAGCATAAAGTCTACATAAAAAGAGAAAATAATGCTTTGAAAGTGACTTCTCAACAAAAGGATTGAAAGATGAAGAACAGAGAAGTAAGTGCTAAATCAGAAAGCTCTGATTCTTCAACTTCGGATGAAGAACTGGCTCAGCTAGCCAGAAAATTCAGAAAGTTCTATAGTAAGAAGAAAGACTTCAAGAAATCCTTCAAAAAGGATAGCAAGGAAGTGAGATGTTATGAATGCAAAAAGATGGGACATATCAGACCGGATTGCCCAAAATTGAAAGATGCAAAGAAGAAGAAATTCTTCAAAAGAGATGATTATGAGCAGAAAGACAAGAAAGCTATGAAAGCTACTTGGAGTGTTTCTGAAGACTCAAGTAATTCTTCTGAATCAAGCTCAGAGAAGGAGGAAGCCAATTTAAAAGCAAATATGTGTTTCATGGCTGAAACTGATGAGGTACACTCATACTACTCCTCTGACTCAAATAATGAATCAAACTCTGAAACAAGCTTCTCAAATAAAAAACTTGCAGCTTACTACAATATGCTTGAAGAAAGGTATGACTCATTATTTAAAAAATATAAATCTATAAAGAACTTGCATAAAGCTATTTCAGATGAGAGAAATACTTTGCTAAAACAACATAAGGAATTAATTGACAAATACAACTCTGCTGACTCAAATAAAATTAATTTTGAATCAAAAATAAAAACTCTACAGGATGAAGTAGAATCTTATAAAAAGGCTGCATTAGTTTTTACAAAAGGAGAAAACACCTTAAATGAGATACTTGGAAAAACTGTAATTAAAAAGGAAAGGTTTGGAATTGGAAGTAAAGGAGAAAAACCTAAGTTATACAAAAATTATTTTGTTCCTAGCAATAAACAGGTTATTTGTAACTACTGTGGAACAAAAGGTCATATAGCTAAAAACTGTTTTCTAAGAAAACCTCAAATATGTGGAATTAAGAAAGCTTATATTTCCAATGATCTATATGATTCAATCAATTTTAAGAAAACAAAGCAAATCTGGATACCCAGATCACTTCTTGCTAACACTCCTGGACCCAACAAAATATGGGTACCAAAGCAATTTGTTTAAATGTCTTTGTAGGTAGCAGGTCACCAAAGAAAGAAAGAAATATGGTATATGGACAGTGGCTGCTCAAGACACATGAGTGGAACTTCAGCTAATTTATCTTCTCTTACTCGAAAGGAAGGAGGACTTGTCACCTTTGGTGACAATGCCAAAGGAAAGATTATTGGTATTGGAACAGTTGGAGATCCAGAGACAGTCTCAATCAACAAAGTACTTTATGTACAAGGGTTAAAACACAATCTGATAAGTATCTCTCAACTCTGTGATGATGGATACACTGTTGATTTTACTAACAATAGTTGTACTGTTTCTAAAGATAAACTGTTTAAGTTTAGAGCACCCAGAACTGATAATGTTTATACTTTGGATTTGTATTCCTTGTGTAAACAACAAGTAAACTGCTTAACTGCTAATATAAGTGAATCCTGGATCTGGCATAGAAGACTTGGTCATTGCAATATATATGATTTACATAAATTATCTAAGAAACATCTAGTTTCTGATTTGCCTAGTCTCAAATTCTAAAATGACAGATTCTGTGATGCATGTCAGCTTGGCAAGCAACACAAATCATCATTCAAATCTGTTAATAAAGTTGCTACAACTAAGCCTCTAGAACTTATCCATATGGATTTGTTTGGACCTTCAAGAGTAGCAAGTTTAGCTGGTAAATTGTATGTTTATGTATTAGTTGATGATTATTCTAGATTTACTTGGATTTTCTTTTTGAAATATAAAAGTGAAGCTTTTAGTTTATTTGAAGGTTTTTGTAAATCTATTCAAAATGAAAAAGGTTTTAATATAATCTCATTGAGAAGTGATCATGGTGGAGAATTTGAGAACCAGGAATTTAATTCCTTTTGCTCAAACATGGGTATTAAACACACCTTCTCTGCTCCAAGAACACCTCAACAGAATGGGATTGTAGAAAGAAGAAATAGAACTATTCAAGAAATGGCTAGAACTATGTTAAATGAATATAGCCTACCTATATATTTCTGGGCAGAAGCTGTTAATACAGCTTGTTATATAATGAATAGAATTTTAATAAGACCTATTTTGAAAAAGACACCCTATGAACTATGGAATAACAGAAAACCTAAAGTAAATTACTTTAAAGTTTTTGGATGCAAGGTTTACATCTTGAATACCAAAGATAATCTTGGTAAATTTGATCCAAAATCTGATAAAGGTATTTTCTTAGGATATTCTGCAACCTCCAAAGCTTATAGAGTCTATAATAAAAAGTCAAGGATTGTTGAAGAATCAGTTCATGTGAAATTTGATGAATCTGATCCTTTTGAGAAAAGGATAGAACAAATAGATGAACCTGATTCTAATGAAAACATGAGACTTGAGAATTTAAAGAATGATTTTGAAAATTATATAAAAGAAATTCAGTCCAGTTCAGAAGAACATGACACTGAAGAACCTTTGAATGTAATGCCTAGACAGTCTAGAACCTTAAAGAATCACCCTTTAGAATCTGTGATAGGTGACTTAGAGACTGGTATTCAAACAAGAAGAAACTTTGGAAACATAGTTGAATTCTCTGCTTTCCTATCCCAACAAGAACCTAAGACCATAGAAGAAGCCTTAGATGATGAGAGCTGGGTAATAGCAATGTAGGATGAATTGAACCAGTTCAAGAGAAATAAGGTTTGGGAATTAGTTGAAAGACCACATGATTATCCAGTAATAGGAACTAAATGGGTCTTTAGGAATAAACAGGATGATCAAGGGATAATAACTAGAAATAAAGCAAGATTAGTAGCTAAAGGATATAATCAAGAAGAAGGAATAGATTATGATGAGACCTTTGCACCTGTAGCCAGGTTAGAAGCCATTAGAATCCTTTTAGCCTATGCATCTTATATGAATTTTAAATTATTTCAGATGGATGTTAAATCTGCCTTTTTAAATGGTTATTTAATGGAGGAAGTTTATGTTGAGCAACCTCCTGGTTTTGAAAATTCTCAAAAACCAGATTCTGTTTTCAAACTTACTAAATCTCTTTATGGCCTTAAACAAGCACCTAGAGCTTGGTATGAAAGACTAAGTTCTTTTCTTTTGAAAAATGATTTTACTGTTGGACTAGCAGATCCAACACTCTTTAAGAAAACTGTGAAAAATAATGTTTTGTTGGTTCAAATTTATGTTGATGATGTAATTTTTGGATCAACCAATAAAATTCTTTGTCATGAATTTTCAGAATTAATGCAAAAAGAATTTGAAATGAGTATGATGGGAGAATTAAATTTCTTTTTGGGTCTTCAAATATTTCAAAAAGATTTTGGAAATGTTTTAAATCAATGCAAATACATTACTGATTTACTTAAGAAATTTGGACTTGAAAACAGCAAGACATTTACAACTCCTATGTGTACTAATATAAAACTTGATTTGGATGAAACTGGAAAATCAGTGGACAACAAGTTATATAGAGGTATGATTGGTAGTTTGTTATATCTTACTGCTAGTAGACCAGATATAATGTATTCAGTATGTCTTTGTGCTCGATTTCAATCAAATCCCAAAGAATCCCATTTAATTGCTGTTAAAAGAATTTTTAGATATTTAAAAGGTACTATTTATCAATCTCTGCTTTATCCAAAAACCTCTGATTTTAATTTAATTTCATATTCAGATGCTGACTTTGGAAGCTGTAGATTAGATAGGAAGAGTACTTCAGGAACATGTCACTTTTTAGGAAAGTGTTTAGTATCATGGTCTAGTAAGAAACAACACTCAATTGCCCTGTCAACAGCCGAGGCAGAATATGTGTCTGCAGGTAGTTGCTGTGCACAGGTGTTGTGGATGAAAAACACTCTTATGGACTTTGGATTAAATTTCAATAATACACCTATTTTATGTGATAATACTAGTGCAATTAATATTTCAAAAAATCCTATT
Source organism: Viscum album (assembly GCA_963277665.1). Classification (NCBI taxonomy): domain Eukaryota; kingdom Viridiplantae; phylum Streptophyta; class Magnoliopsida; order Santalales; family Viscaceae; genus Viscum; species Viscum album. The sequence goes on from OY728141.1 coordinate 349,889,292, forward strand.
AGTCATTCTAGAACTAAGCACATTGATATAAGACATCACTTTTTAAGAGATCATGTGTTTAAAAAGGATATATTTTTAGAATTTGTAAATACAGAAAATCAATTAGCAGATATTTTTACTAAACCACTTCCCACGGCAAGGTTTGAATTTATTAAGGGGGAGTTAGGTTTATTTAATTTTAAATAGTTTTTTTTAATCTTATTCTGTTTTCGAATTCTGCTTAATTTCTGTTTCCCGCTATAAGTAATTTTATTTTGTTTTAAATAAAAGTAATGATTAGTGATTACACGGGAATCAAGGCTGTCAGAACCGTTTCACCTTCTAAACTGTTTCACCTTTTTCGGAAACCCTTTCGAAAACCTAGAACCGCACATCTGCTCCAAAACCCTTTTCTGAATCTTCAAACCCTAAACTTACGAACCTTCAGAAATCGTTGTTGAAATGGCAAAGACTAAGCGTCCAGATGAAGATGAGAGCAGTGCTGCAAAGAAACCTAAAGTAGTTGGTCGGAAAATACTGCAAGGTAAAGTCATCGATTTAGAATGGCTGTTTGAAACTAATTTACTGTTGAAGCAAGCGTTGTCGTTTCAAAGCCTTGAGCAAGCTTTTAATAGTGCAAATTCTGAGTTTCTATATGAGGTAGAAATGAGACATTTCTTTAGAACTGTTCAGTTTAGCCTTGGAGATACAGAGGATAGTTTATTGGCTCAAATAGAGGATAAGGACTTTTCCATATCATCTGTAGAGATAAGTCAAATTCTTAACTGCCCTCATGAAGGAGTTTTTCATTTCGATTTACGGAATATTGGAGATTCTGTACATAAGTCTGAAGACATTATGTCTTTTCTGTTTGGAACCAGAGTGATAAAGAAAATGTTTATTAAAGATTTGGAGCCCGATCAGAAAATCTTGGTAAAATTTGTTCAGACTGGTTTAGCACCAAGGATGGCTGAGATGGAGAAAATCCTATACCCTGACATGTACATAATGTATCTTCTGATGTGTGATATTAAGTTTAATTTTCCTCGGTTTATGATAAGATATTTGAATTACTGCTGTCAGAGTGAAGCAAGAATGACCTTTTTCCCTTATGGAAGGTTCATTTCTTTGTTTTTGTTTAAAAGAGGAATGATCAGATTGGTAGATGCTGGGGTGAAATGTCACCACAGTAATGTTTTTAATGCTGCAACTTTGAGGAAAGTAGGATACTTCTGGAGCACAATTAAAGGAAAACTCTTACCTGTTGGAGCTGAGGAAGACTCGGAGAGTGCTCAGGCTCAACCGGCTAAGTCCAAGGAGGGACAAGCAGAATCAAGGGTTAGTACAGTGGCAAGGAGAATTCGTTTTGAGATGGAGGAAGTTGAGGAAGAGAGAAGTCAAGAAAGACTTCAATCTAAAAGGAAGAGGTCAATTGATGAAGAAATTATCTCTCCTGCCTTGAAATCCTCTGAACCGGTAATTTCTTATTCATTTGTGAGAGAAGCTGTTGTGGAGCAGACTGCACCGATAGAGGAACCAGTAGCTCAACCGGAAATCCAAAAAGAACCTCAATCTGCTGCTGTGGCTGTTGAAAATGTAATACAACAAGAACAACCTATAGAGGCAGTGCCTGGTGAAGAAGTGGCCCGACCTCAAGAGTTACATGAAAATATTGTTCTTGACCAATCAGTAGAAGTCAGAGAGACTACTGTTCGTGATGAACATACTTCTGAAGCTAATACAGAAGTACTTCAGGAAGATTTTTCAGTGGAAGAGTTTCAGGCTTCAAAAGCTAGTTCAGTGGATCAACCTTATCAGGACAAGGACAAAGAACAGTCAGATACAGATTCTTTACCACTTGCCCTGCCTCATCAACCTTTTTCTGGACATGAGAATAGAGCACAGGGTGCCCCTGATTCGAGAAAAGAAGAAGTTGTTGAGCTGTGCAAGCGTATCTCTCAGTTAGAATCTGAGAATGTTAGTCTCAGAAATTCTCTGAACTTAGAGCAGTTGAAGTTTCAGAAGCTGAAAGAATGTACTGTTTCAAGACAGGAAGTAGATTTGTTTAAGACTGATATGTTGCATGCTGTTGATCAGTTAAAATCAGAGATGGTAAAGAAAGATGATTTGTCTGAGATGAAGATTTACATGGAGAATAAATTTGAGTCTGTTGCAAACAGTGCTGTGAGTGGATCAGGCTCTTCACCTGATTTGATTCGGAGATTTCAAGAAATTACAGGAGCACTAAGCAATATGAGTGACAGATTACATGATCTTCAGTGTAATAGTGCCCCTTTGTCAGTTTTTCTAGATAATCAGAAATTTTTAGTGGATCAGTTGACATCTGGAGAGCAACCGATTAGGATTCTTTTGAATCAGTTATCAGAGAAACTGGCTCTTTTTGTTGAAAAAGAAGAAAGAATGCATGAGTTTTTCAGAGTTAATTTGATTGAAGATATTCATATGACTCAAGAGAACAGAGATCTTATCATCAAGTTAGGAGATGGGATGATGAAGAGGCTCAGAGAACAGTTTACAGAGGTCAAGACCGTGATTCAAAGGAGATAGACACTTTTTTTCCCTGTCTTATCCATGAACCTTGATTCCTCTGTATATCACAATCATTTATATATATAACAGCTTGTGAATGAAAATTATTTTCTTATTTTTTTTTGTTTTGTTGTTTATTGATTTATGACTAAGTTAGCCAGTATAACAAATTCACTTATTCATACACAGTTAATTATAGCATTTACTTATAGTTCAGTGCAATATTGAATGTGTTCAAATCCGTAATTTTTCATTCTTTTTGATATCACAAAAAGGGGGAGAATTTGGATAAACACAACATTTAAATTCATTTGTTTCCTATGAAGGAATTTGGATATATACGACATTTATCTTTTATCTATTTTTTAGCTGAAAATTTATTTTTATGGGGGAGAAATTTTATTATAGTTAAATATTGTTTTAATCCTTTCAGAATTCTAAAATTTTAAAGATTGCAATTAAATTAGTTCTATTATTTTATGGGTTTTGTGATCATCAAAAAGGGGGAGATTTTTGAGCAATGTATTGTTTTCAAACAATTCAAAATAATGTTTTTTAAAGGGGGAGATTATTTCAAATAATACTCTGTCTCTTTATGATGATTTTGATGCTCACAAATACCCTTAATTATTTACTAATTATTTCGTTGAGTATTTTGCAGGAATTTATTTTATTTATTTCATACAACGAGATTTCATACTTCATTTATTCCGAGATCAATTTTAGCGTGTTCTGGAATCACTGTAGCGCAAGATCAATTTTAGTGTGTTCTAGAATCACTGTAGCGCGAGATCAATTTTAGCGCGTACTGGAATCACTGTTCATACCCTACGTTGATGAACGTAACGTATGGATGAAAAGTTTACCTTTTATGTTATTTTGAAACGTATGGTTAATGAATCTTACGTTGTTGAAAAGTATGGAAGAAGAACATTACGTTTGGAAGGAACCTTACATTTTCGTTCTTGGACAAGTATGGAAGAGAAACCGTACGTTAGTTTTCAGTGTTGAGTTTGTTTCTCAAAAGTATGGATCATCAACCTTACTTTTATAATCAACCGTACGTTCTTTGGAGAGTTGAAGCGAGACAAAGTATGGATGATCAACCCTACGTTTGAATGCTGAAGAGAAAGTATGTATGTTCAACCTTATGTTTGTGAGTCTTACGTTTGTGAACGTTACGTTTGTGAACCCTACGTTTGGAGCCACGTCATCAACCCTACGTTTGGCGTCGGGATATTTTTGACAGACGATATTTCCTTTTGCATTGGTCAAACAAGCGGATTATTAGGCGGATTTCGAGCCGATTCTTAAGTACGACTTTGACTGAATCAAAGACGATTTTCAACGGATTACTGATTGATTTAAACGGAGCTTTTTATGCCGATTCTTCAGGGGAGTTACAACGGCTCTGTTATTTCATTTATTATCGCGAATCTAAAGGAGATTTTTATGGATCTATTTATGCGGAAGATTTTCTCAGATTTGAATATATGTGTTCTATATTGGAAACTTCGGATATATATATATACACAGAAAAGTGTGTGAAAGATATAGATTGATCTTTTAACGAGCAAGAAACAGAGACTGAGAAAAGGCGTTCTTTTCTGGTGATCGAGAAGAAGTGTAAAACCTTTATTACCGAAGGAAGATCTTGATAGCAGATTCACGTGTTCTACATCGACTATCTGTTGTGAATCTACTGCTGCTGAAGTTGTGAAGTTTCTGGTAATATCTATTGCAACTGGATCGACTCAGAACTGTTTTGATTACAGATCTTTATTTTCTGAAGACAACGATCTATCTACTGTCAATTGCTTTCTGTTGCAATTGTGAAGAACAACTGGAGAAGTGTTTTCTTTATCGAAACCCTTTTTATTTTTGAGTGATCAGCTTCTCGTTCTGAGCTGTGTGGGTTCGTGTTTGAACCAGGAAGGCTGTGTTTGCCTGAAACTTGTAAAGGTGTCAACTGCCTGTACTCAGTTGTGAACAGGTCTGTGGAAACGAGGACCAGATAGTGAAAATCGCCAAGCTCGTGGATTTGAGCGTTGGTGGAGTGGACTAGGGGCCTTCTGTTCCCCGAACCACTATACATCCGTGTGTTCATGCTTTTACTTTTTCCGCTGCATATTTAATCGAGCAAAAGCATAGTGGACAGAATTTGTCTAAATTGAAGAGATTATAATATTTTTGAAAAGACACAATTCACCCCCCCTCTTGTGTGTAATCCGTAGATTCAGATCCAACATATCATTCCTCAGTTTCAGAGATTCCAAAATCACAAATTACATTTTTCCCTTCCATACCAGAATATGATAGTATGTTTCCAAACAAATTATCATGAAATTGGGAGAGTTTTCTCATACCTTTGGTCAGAGCAAAAGACTTTAAATTAAATCCACACAATGTCTTCACTGCGTGACTTAAAACTGCATAGTATGAATGTCCTCACTACATGACTTAAAACTACATAGTATGATATCATAAATCTCCTCATTTCTGATAAAATTTTAACCAATTCTTATACACCAAATTTGTATAAAAAATGGTTTTACTATTCATGACTTATTTTTTTCTAAAATAGCCTTTTTTCATTCTTAAAATTCATTTCCTTGGAAAAACCACCTACTTTCTTAAGTCACCCAAATATAATTTCCCCCGATCTATCAGCAGAAAATGTTATATTCCTAAAGAACTATTTTTCTTGACTATTTAGCACGTGTCCTTAGGTAGTATTGCATAATTTGCGTACATAACAAGCTTTTCAGTCAAAATATACCACTATTTGGATATGTAGCATATGACCCAATTGGACCTGCATAACATGGCTTACATAATGGGTTTATTAAATAATGGTAATTTCATTCCTAGAAAAGACACCCCTTATGTTGATACAGGTTTTATATTTGGAGACCATAAAAATCATGACTCAAGATTCCCCTTGGAAATGTTTAAAAATATTATATCAATTCTTAGACAATAATTCTTGTTTGGAATCTAATTCAAAATATTTTTTCAAAGTTATTCGTCCTTAAATATTATCCCCTTATTTTCCAATAAGCATGAATCTAAACTACTAGTAAAAAAAGACTCAATACTCATTAGATTGAGAACCTACAAAGGGGAATCTAAACAAAAGTCAAGACCTAGCTCACTAAACATACATTTTTTTATGATTTAGGTATTATTGAGCAATAAAAAAAGGTCAAAAGATACAAAATTTGTGGGGTTATCCATATAACCCTAGAAACAGTCAAATTATTCTCATTAGATCCCATGGCTTAATAAGAAAATTTTGAGCACTTCATTCTTATTTTTAAAAAAATGATTATTTAACATAAAGGAATCGTTATCATTATTTAACTCTCATATTATAATAATGAAAAAAAGGAATGGAGATTTTTTATGATTGGAAATAAAATTTATTTCATTCATATGAAAATAGAGGGCCATCCACAAAATGGAGCCTCTCTATCATGTTTTATAATGAACACTCAACATGAATTTTCATTTGTTGGACTGCTTTATATGCACTATCAGCTACCCGTTGAAGTTGATATTGTTGAGAAACTCTAGCCTCCTATTCCTAACGAAGTGCTTCTTTAGTAGTTGAAATGACATTTACCCTCTCTAAATGGGTTTCTCCTAATTTATGATTCAATTACTCAAGCTTGTTATGAATATCATCCACTTGCTACTGAAGATATAACAACTCCTTCGCAGCTTCTTTGATTTTTGGGTAATCTCAAGGGATTTCTTATTATGATTTTCCTCTGCCTCAATTACTGCTACTTAAAAGCCCTCAATATTGATGTGTCATTTAGACTCTTAAAAATCATGTCACAGCTTATTCTCCTACTCCCGTTGGCGAATAGTCTCTTTCATGACATCATAGACTAGCCGATAATTAAATCCACCAAACCCCAATATGCAGAATAATGCTGGGAGTTTTGAAAAATGGTACAAAAATTCATCTAAATGATTTTTGGAAATTATTATCTAGATATGCCACCATGTCTTATAACGTGATATGCCATGATCATATTGCATCTCTAAGTCTAAATCCGAGTCACTACAATGAGGTAAAATGTACTCTGGAAACAAGTCACTTAAAGAGCTTCCTTGTTCTACTTCTCTTGGGATAGTAGAAGCTTCACCTTCTGATCTAGAAACTGATAACCGTAAATGATAAACTCAAGGTCATTATTAGTTTGAAATAGAGGAAACAAATATGATTCAAATAGATGATTATATTTACCCAATAGTAAGTCAGCTACTTGATTGGATCCATTCCCCATATTCTCATCTTTAGTGTTTAGAGTATATGTTTCTTGAGAAGGGGAATTTCCATGAATTTTCTTAGTTATGAAATTTGAAGGTTTTGGAACATCTCTTGATGAAGGATCCTCTGTAGGTATTTCTCCAGCCCCAGCAGAAGGATAAAGTGGAACACCCAATTTTTTAATAGCCTTTGCAACATTTTCTGTAGATAAAGCTGCAAAAGGTGAACTTTGATATAAAGAATCAAGTTGAAGAGCAATTATGTATAAAAAACACACAAATAGGGACTTACATACTTTCAATTATTCATGAAAACCCCCAAACTCTTTGATGGAACTTGGAATATCAATATTTGGATTAAGGGTGTCCATAATTTCAGTGTATATGACCTTAAATGTTACAACATCCTCACCATTTGAGGTATCTAACAAACGTTGGTGGATACCTAAAATGGCTTCACTGACATTTTGTTCTGTTATCTCTTCAATTGGTATGCTATCATTAGGTCTTTATAGGTTTGGGTCAACATCAACATTTGTCTTAGATTACCCTAGATCTTCATCCCTTTCTTCTGATGCAATAGGAATATCAGTGTTGATTATTTCAGGATCCTTTGAAAAAAGAAACTGAGGAATGTATTTAATCTTACCATGAAATTCCTCTCTCTCAACAGAGTCAAGAGTAGGTATTTCAGAATATTTTGACAATTTATCTACTAAAATTTTAGATTCATCAGCATGAACCTGGGTTTCCCGTAGGGCTTCTTTTTCTGGTCTTGAGGAATCAGCTCTTAATCCCTTAAGAGAGGAGAGAGATATATATACTACAAGAGGATAAATCGTGGTTACTAGAATATATTGAGAAAGTTGTATCACATAAAGATCGTATAAATACTTAGTACTTCAGTGAACGCTTTGAATCAATCTCATTGCTCTCTTGAATTTTTGTTCAAAAGCATGGGGAGAGATTGAAACACTCTTCTTAGTAGGGGAAATATGAGGTAATGGTTGAGGATTATCTGATGCCATTACCCCAGTCCCGATTCTTGCTGATATAGAATGTTCTGGCGACCTAAGAGGATTATTTGTTGCATCGATAAGAGAGCCTGCAAGACTATACTTAGGTGATTCGAGAATTGGTCTGGACCATCCTTCTCTACATTCAAGCTGCAAAAATACATGTTTTCATCAATATTAATGATGATAATTGGTAAAGTAGAGTTAAGACGAAAGAAAAATGGAAATACATTCTCAGTATTAACCTAAATATCCCACTCCTCCTCAGAGTCAATAATTACGCCATACCTGAATGCCATCTAAACTGACGAGAAAACCTATAGGGAACATAAGCATCGTAGATAATTTCCCTATCAATCTTGGTTGATAATACTCCATACCTGAATTCCATCATATAATATCTCAGCTCATAATTATTTTCTTTACCATCATAAAAAATGTTCCAATTGGTGGGTTACCAAAAGGAAAGAAGATGAATTCTCTTGAGATATTCAAAACCTTCAGCACCTCATCAGGTCTCTAGTTCAGAGGATTAATACCATAAACATTCTGTAAAAATTTGGTGAATCAACCATTGGGAACTCTGGTTTAATTCTAAACTGTGTATGAAGAAAAATGTGTTGCAATCCAGCCCCACAATACTTGGAAGGGCTCGGAAATAATAAATGGATCCTTTACATTATAAAAATGAAGTAGGAGATGGTAAATTATTGATAAGACATGGGTTTCTAGCCTAATATACTTCCCCTCTACTAATTTAGATGTAGTGATGAAAGTCCCTGATCTTACACCACCTCCAGATTCACAGACTGGAAGCAAATAAACACTTATCAACATAGCAAGGAAGCCAGGTAAGTGTAATTTTTCATCTATATCAGTTTTGACTTTAAATCCCCAGTGCTTATAATCTCCTCTTTCCATCTTAGGCCAATATGTGCCTGAACTACCTCGGTTATCCATAGAAGGACATATAGTAGGACGTCCACAAGTTGGACCTTCCAATGTTGTTACTTTTAAGAAGGCTTCCATCCACACTCTAGAATAAATATCTCTCTTGTTCTTAGGTAAATTATTCTCTATCTTAAATAATTAATGAGCTATCCGTGGTGTTCTAGAAGCATTACCAAATGTTGTAGTAGGCGGAATGAATTCATCATACAATTCCCCAAGAATGGGAACTCCATCTATTTGGTAAATGTCCTAGAGACTAATACAAACTTCACCATGCATCAAACGAAATGAATTTTTTGTGGACTCAATCGGCTCAATAATTTAGGAATGAATTCATTTTTATAAACATATGTTTTCCCCATCCAGACATCTTTATTGATATAAACATCTGATAACTCTTTTCTGAATTCTTCACAAGTCCGATTTACCCAGAATGCCCACACCCACTCGGGTTTTACACCCCCTCCAGAACAATGTTCCCATTCTCCTTTCCAACCATTAGATTGATCAATTTGAGTATCCCAAAAATTGGAATCATAACATTGTGGTCTTGGATCTACAACATGATCTTTCATATCGGGATTGCAACCACTCTGATGAAGTATTCAACTAATAGGGACCGTTCTTTCCTATACTGGAACCCCCCTTGCACTAATATTCATATAGTTACAGATGGAGTATTTAAGAAACCAATTCATTGGAATGTACTTCTTAATAGATAGAACATGGGCATCTTGCAAAAAACCATTACCGTAAAATGGTAAATAAGGACTTTGTGTGTAGTCACATTGGTACGGAATTAGACCCTTCTATAGCCCAGGAAGAGTACTCTCAATAATTTCATAATAGTCTGGTCTGATGACCTTCATTAATTCATTTTGACAAGACATAACTTCTTTATTATGAGTCATCAAGTGTGTCATTATTTCCTACAAAAGAATTACCAAACATATGGGTCAGAATTTTAAAGAAAAAATAAAAATTTTGGCAAAGGACATTGTTCACGTAGGTCCTTCAACGAGGTCTGTCGTGTTTGTCCTTTGATGAGGTCCATCGCATAGGTCCTTCACCAAGGATCCTAGAAGAACCTTATTGGTGAATTCCTTTGGCATAGATCCATCATGTAAGTAATTTTATCTTGAAAAATTTTCAATGATATTACGCGAGAGCACACCGTAATAAGATCTAGGTGAATGAGCTACGCAACGAGAGCTCCAAAATTTCATAGAAAGCACAAATGAAGAAAAACATCATGAAGGGTGAGACCTATTTATAGGTAATTGAATATCTATATGTTCATACTATGTAAAACCCCTTTCTATTGTACCTTCGCGAAGCAGTTGTGCTGTAATCATGTGATGATTTGGCAACATTCACCTCAGGAATCGACCCTCTTTGTATGTTTTAGATCCAATCCTGAGGGGGGGGGGGGATTTTATTGACACTACTTGAGAAATTAACCGAAAAGACTATGAAGAGAACTCTGGATATTTAAAATCCTAAATCAAGGTTCGAAAAGTACAAAGGAAAATAAAACCAATCTACCAAAGTGCTTCGCAACGGAGTAGCTTCCCGGATTTGCGCGGCGGACCTGCATGCCGTACCTGCGCTGTTGACCCACGCGACCGACCTCCGTGGCTGACATCCACAGAAAAACTCTGGGCCAAAATATTTTTCTTTCCCTCTGTAGAGCATGTGCATGACGTTGCTTCATGACTTACCTATGCGGAGGAGCCACGCGCCAGACCTCCGCACCCGAAGATGTTAGGGGCACCTACATGGAATACCTACACGAAGAAGCTCCATGAAATACCTATGCGGGAAACATCTCCTCAACCAGGCCCATCCATGCCTATAAATAGAGCACATAGGCTCCCCATATTGGGAATGAAAAAATGTGAAAGACTCTCTGAAGCTTCCATTTCATAATGCTTTCGCCATGTTCTCTAAAATTATCTTAGGTAACTCTCTATACCATGAGAGAAGAAATAATTAAATGAGATAGGCATGTTTTGATGTTCTTTACATTATTCAGTCATCATCCATACCTGCGTGGTATACTTGCATTCCATACCTACATGGAATACCTGTGCGGAAGACCTACGCGGCAGACCTACACGGCATACCTACGCGGTACACCTATGAGGTACATCTACGTGGGGCACCGACGTGGAATACTTGCGTGAGGGACCTACGTGACAAACTCAAGTACCCTTTTTAAAATCCATTAATGGAAGTGTATCTCCTTCCTTGGTTCCCTTATCTGAAAGGGACTAAGTGGATGTCTCCACCAAAACCTCATGAATTCTCAAACCATTGGGAAAGACACATCAGCATGTCTCTTATTTGGGTTTTTATTTCTACAGTCATAGGTTTCCCACATTTGTTTCACAATGGGGGTAGGATTTATGGGATGTTTGTGGGTTTCTATATCCATAGGCAAATAGAAATTTCTCCTAGAAACAGTGCTGGGAAGTTTTCGGTTTGGGGGAGGGATTGGGTTCTGGCCTCTCCCTTCTCTAAAAGATGACCCGAGATCTCATGTTTTAGTAGGGAAGGCATGGTTCACCTATTTATTTTCCACGGAAGAATAAGATAAGTCTCCCTCCCCTACAAGGACTAATTTTAGTCCAGCCATCCTAGTATAAACCCTTCACCTATAGCCCATCTTCCATATATTGGACCCTTGTCCAATGACAATATAACAGAGAGAAGTATCGTCATATCTCCCTATTCCACGGTCGATGCACCCTCTTCCATCATCATAGAGGAAAAATATGAAATTGTGAAGTTTCATTGTTGAATCTTTCACATCCTCTTGTTTCTCACATGGAGCATGACTCACGTGGGCTTAGAAATATGTGATGGTTGCAACATGTTCACAAAAACATATTGGAACCATGCTTCCTATTCAAACTAGGATACGTAGGTAGCTATTTCAGAGACCGAGCTCGCCGGATATCCTCCTCAAGAATACAACCCTATATTCCTCCAATTTGGGCATCCTCCTTAAGAAATAAGCCCGAAATTAAATCCTGAAATCATCAAGGCATACTTTTTTAGTAATCCTAAACTTATATCTCTCAAAGGACCATACTCTCCAAAAAGACACATCGAAATACGTGGGCTTTGATTTCCATCTTTATGGGATACGTAGGAAGCCTCATTGAGGTTTAAACCCAACACTTCAAATAAACCCTGTTCTCTTTGGGCCATATTCTCAATTGGGTATGATCTTACTTGGAAACCCATATCCATTCTATGTTCATTTGGCCACTTCAACATAAGTCCCACACTAAGATTAAACTAAGAACTTCCCACTTAGATATCCTTATCACATGACCTTAAAAGGTATGATATGTCCTATTAAGTGATAATGAACTATGAGGGTTCTGATCCCTTTGATATGGATATGTATATATCCCATTTTACAGGCATGATTCCAAGACTAAAACAAACCTTCATCTCCCTAGATGATAATAAATTCAAGAGTTCCTTACTGAGTGGCTTAAAAACCTATATCATCACAATGATGATTAAAATAATCTCTAATCAGTATATTAAAGGATACCATTGATGGAAAACCTCGAATACATACAGATATTTCCCTTAGTAAAGAACCCTTAATATATACTAATGATTCTAAAGTTTTACACATGTTAATAAGTGATTATAAATTCCAAGGAATAATTATGATATAATTGGTTAATTAAAAAGGATTCATGAAAATATTTTAATTTTATAAAGAGAGTACTAGAGTAGAAAATAATTCCCCCCAAAAGGGTGTGATGTGTCCGACCTCCCATACTCTTGACCAATGCACGTTCTTAAGTATTGTAAAGTTCAAAACTTAAAAAAATGCCTGCCTTCGGAAAGTAGGTCCTCTTTGGATAATGAACTGTTGGATGTTTCGGGTTCCATGAATAAATCCAATGAAAAATGCCTGGAAAGATTGATTCTTAAATCTAGAACACACATTTAAAGGAACTAGAAACAAAAATGGTGAACCTGATGTGAATCCTTAATCAACTTAATAATGATACCCACATGTTAGGCTCTTATCAATTGATAAAGGAAGGCAAAAAAAAAAGAATTAATCACGCATATATCCATATAAAAAGATTTTTTAATTAATCTTGTTTTTGTACCTAGTTTTCCACATAATTATCTTAAATCCAAAGAATTGGTTTCTCTAAGACAACATCTGTGAACTTCCCGACTACTACTCAAGCTGGATATCCATCCACAGGAGAGACGTTATCACCAACCCAGTGTCTTCAATGTTGGGTCTCTAATGTGCTAGTGAAGGAATATCACCAGCATTGTACAATACAAAATTTGGAGGCTGCTCGACAGGCCCTCCAGGTCAACAAAAATCCTCGATCATCTGACCAATGATGTCCAATGATCAAGAAGCAGATGGTGCGAACCACTGTCTCCAACCGTTTAAAATCCTTATCCCCAGAATGCAACAACCAGTCCCTTTCGTACTACTGGGAGGTGGATCAAGAGGTCACTTAGGGACTCAATTCAAGAATGAAGAAGTCATTCTGGAGGAATCCTACCAGCAATAGCCTTCAAAATCATGTTGTAGTGCACCCCAACATGATGGGGGTGATGCCTATGGATGTTCGTCCCAGTTCTCTCAGACTCAGGAATGCAAGAAGAACTTCTAGGGACAACGTCCGGTCAACATGGAGAAGGTTCTCACCTATTCCTCTTCCATAGAAGTCCATCGACCTAACTTTATGGAAAATAATGAGTGAGAACATACACCCATTCATCCTAATTTTTTTTGCTCAGTAAGCTCGTCTGACAAAAACTCACCAATCCCACAAGATGAACCTGATGGAGTATTGTGAATTGGCACATACACCTGCTTACAACTTATCAGCTAGTCAGTAGGCTCTTCTGACTGCATTTAAAGAATCCCTCCAATCTAATATGGTGGAAACTAGTAAACAGGAAAATACAACTGTTTACAATCACCAATTATGTCAATAGTCTCTTCTGACAGTATTGAAGTAAGTCCATGAACCATACTTGATGAAAAAAATCATGCAAGAACATACAACTACCAATGTTCATCAGTCCTGGAAATAGTCTCGTTTGGTATCACCTGTAGAAGTCAGTCAAAAAGCTCCGATGAAAAATTGGGGGCAGACCCAACTATCTGCCCCCATGAATGAGTATTGTCAATACCCATTGATAGGAAAGGGAGGGAAATATTAGGCACATACACTTACACTAGATATAGAATGGATGTATATTCTTGTTCAGACCACTGAAGTCACTAAACACATTTTATCAATGGTGAAATATAAGATGCATATCCCAGCCCATATTCTTGAAGCATGCCAGGATATTTTAACAACTACTTCAGTAGTATTAGGAGATGAGACATATAAATCTGTCACCACACATGAGATGACACATCAGAATTCCACCCTAGAGTAGATACACACCTCTGTTCCATTACAGAAGGATCATGGGGCATATTTCCCCATATCATACGGATAACAGGATCAGAAACATACACCCTTTCCAATTGGAGTTACTTGGTCCGTTCTGGTAACTACTCCAAGGCAGGAACATACACCTGTAAATTATAACCACTTCTCCCAAAAGGTGGCCCAAACTAAGTATAAGATAATATTCAAAAATATGTCTTGCCAAAATCCAGAGTCAAGCTATGATTTAGCTCCTCTTAATGTTGGAGTTCTTGAAGCCCTCAGAAATTTATCTGTTGTAGCTCAAGATCCTACCCTCTCATTGCTAATTTTTTTGGGTGGTAGTTTTAATTATGATGTTTCTAATCAGAGACTTCATCATGAAGTATTTCTTCATAAAATTTAGGTCAATCTAGTGTTCCTATCTCCAGATGATAGGAACGACAACCCTCCATGTGGCCAGAATACCAAGTATAAAGAAGATTTATCCCTTGCTGCAATCCACCATGGTGATCCTCCCCATGATGGCATTCTCTGAAAAAGTCCTCTCCACAGTAGTATCGTGCATTTTTAAAACAATTCCATAATTGAAAATGTATCCACAAGAAATCCCCCCGATCTCAAGGCACTTAGAAACACAAGTCCGTTCATGTCTGATGTCTTGTCATTTACTGGTGATACAAATTTCTCAGTCAGAAGACATATTAAGGGAATGGTCATTCTCTGAACCTACCTTTGGTCATTTATCTTCTAATACAGAGCATCCGCTCTAATCAGATCAATTGGAGAAACCTCTTGTGAAAGATGAAGAAGACGTGTTAAACATAAGGAAACAATTAGCTAAAGGAGAAATACCAGTCAAGTTCTGGCCTTTGTAAAATTAATATTATGATATTACAGAATTGATAATAGAATATTGTATTCATGAAATTCATCTCAACTTATGGAAAACTCTTTGTCTTTTGAAAACCAAAGTATTACCATGTGATGAATATCAAATTCATTTAAAGGTAATAGAAGGGTTGCAGTGCCAAATTGACTTGGCATCTCTCTCAGTTTCTCAACATCCAAAGGATGAAAATTGGTAGAGAACCCTTCATCGTGCATGTATCAATGATTTAAAGATACTACACAAGTTAATTTATGATTCCCCATCTTGTTTTCACATCAGATAATGGGGTGCGGATGGAGCATTGCATTTAATTGCACTCCAAAATCAGAAAAGTCCACCAAAAGTGGTTTCATGCAATATTATTTCCCACAGATGGCCCCACTCAATAGGTTTTTTATGTAACCAAATGTACACTCAAGAACAAGCCTCAAACAGTTCTCATCATATTTAGGCCCAATGAAAATAAGTAGTTGAGCTACTTTTACATCAAGCATCTGAGAATCATAAACAGAAATCTAGTTTAGAAGATGTCAGGCGTCAAAGGATGAAAATGTCTGAAATAGCATAGCGATCATCTAAGACGGATAATTTAAGTTATTTTTGGATGATGCACCCAGCTAATGTCCGAACCAAAATACGCAAAATCAGAAGAGAAGTTGCACGAATTGAAGCTACAACGGTTCAAGAATCAACCCAGCTTACCCAGCTGGGGGCTCATTTAATTAAACCTTCAAATTCATTAAATAATGTTCAAAGATTTGAAGAAGAAGAATAGGATTAACCCTAGCCTGCAAGGCTGGGGGATTTTTCACATCTACAATCCCCTCCTCAATAGAAGTCAGTTTTCTCCCAATTAGGGAAGAATCCACAAGGAAGGCACACAACTGAACTGTCCAATGATTCACTTCATGTTATTGTCCACCAAATAGTTCCAGGGAATTATTCATATAGGAGAACAGAATCTCATGAATGAAAAAAAGGGAGATGATCTAGCAGAAATAGTGACAGAATGCCATCAATGCATTATGCGTCAGTGAATGTTATTGACACCATTATAGAAGATCCTCCAGAAAACAAGTCCAGTTCAGGGGAATCAGAAGATGAAGTTCTTGTCCATAATATGGTACACACCAAGACAAATTAAGAATGTGTGCGTACCTGAAATTAGAGGATTACCCATAATTTAGGTATGCCTTCAAATAACCAACCCCCCCTCTCCGAAAGGCATCTAACAAGGGGAAAGGAAAAAGTTAGATCGCATCTCACTTTTCCACTAGAGAAGGTTAATCTCTTTCACTCTAAGAGAGATTTTCATAATAAGAAGAGAAAATGAGGGAGTTGAAAAGATTCAATATAGAGTTACTATGAAACATCATTTCTTCTAGACATACTCCCTTGGAAAATCCTCAACTTAAAAATCCTGTAGGAGCTCCTCAACAAAAGGGATTTGTAGTAACTATAGATGTGGATCATGAATTCCCTCTATTGGGTACACAATCAAGAAATGATTATATACATCATGATAGACATGTTACTATGGGTTATCCAAGGCATATATCAGCACCACCATCAGTGGTCTTACCGGTCGTTGCACCATCTCAAACTCTAGTTGCTATACCTTCAAAAAATCCAGCTCATACAGATATTCCCCAAATACTTATGAACACAATTGATACATTAACGACTCAGTTGGAAGCTATGGAGGAACGATGTGCACCAGTTCAGTTGTAAAAGAGATCATACCATGAATGGGTGGATGAAATTTCTCCCCCACCAAATTTTGTGAATACCACATTTCCAAATTTTAATGCTTTGGGAGATCCGGAACAACACTTAACACATTTTGTTTCTCGTTGTTATCCTATGATTGGAACTTGTAAACAAAAATAAGTATTTAATCTTAGGTGTTTTGTGAAATAATTACAAGGATCAGATTTTGTCTTGTATACAAGTTTGCAATCTCGATCAATTACTGGGTTGGAAGATCTCCATCAGAAATTCCTTCTAAAATTTAGATCAACACTACCAAAGACTATAGTTTTTAATGTTACCAATTTTAAACAAAGGAAGAATGAAAGAGTTTCATATTTCATTGCCCGATGGAATGAATTAAAATAGTTCTTAAGTACAACACTCCCTAAAGAAGAGTTGATACCAATCTGTGTGGAAAATCTACATGATTAATTACACACACCATTGATCCTTGTGAAATACACAGGAGGGTTTCAAGACATTACATCAATTTCTCACTAGATAGAAGACACTATTATAGAAACTAATGCTAAAACTCATGTAATTCCATCAGCACCAGGAAGGAGGATAGGAAAGGCAGAAGCTGCTATAGTCACACTCAAACAGGCACCTATACCTACTTATACTTTAAGACACTCATCATAACAAAGGGATCCGCCTCTTGAGTATCAACAGCAATGACCACGTCATCAAGATGATTAAAGAGATCAAATGCAGAAATAGTTTGAGGAATTAAAGAATAACATTTATTCTTTAAGGAATGAAAATTTTTCTGGTTACTTCATCTCAGACTTAAAAAACAATTTGGTTCAGTTTCCATGGTTTAATAAGCTAAATATAGACAGAGATTAGGATTTTAGGAATTATTATCCCTTTCATCAGATATTGGGGAACCCTATTCATGAGTGCTTTATTTTCAAAGTCCATAGGAAAATGATGCTAGACTATAGACAAGTGAAATTGAAAAGTTCATCAGCTCAAGTAGCATGTGTTACTGCTACAAATACAGAGGAAGAAGGAGAATGAAAAGAAGTTAAAAGTAAAAGTGTACAAAAATATGATGATTGGATGATTAGGAAAATGATCAACCAGACCCATGCTATTTTATAAACATAGTTGAAACAACCAATTGTGTCTTATACCACTCCTACCACCGCAAAACCATCTTCAATAAAAGGCAATTCCTCAAATTATTTAAGTGAGGATAAATACAAAGAGCAGTCAGAATAAGACGAGATCGCATCAAGTCCAAAGTTGTCATTAACCATGACTGATTTTATACCATATTTTCTAAAACCACAAACACTGCCCCACCAAACAGCACAACCAGAAGTAATCTCTCATGGAGAGTCCTCTTCAGATAAGGAATTTATCTTTGGTTCTGTTAATGTTATCCATTTAACAAATCCTTATGCCAATGATGATTCAGATTTTAAGGTGCTAGAATTCCTAATACCTAATTGGGGAACTATAGGAAGAGGCCATGGTCGAGGATACAGGGGAAGATTTGGGAATTCCTGAAACCAACATTTTAATTCTACACCTACTCGAACCATATATGAGGCAAAAACTCATGGAATGGATTTTCAACGAGATCAACTGAAACAAAAAGTTTCTTAAATGAAAGACATGCTCGGTTTTGACAAAATTATTTTGGGGGACCGATTAGAAGCCGCACCATCTTCTTCTAAGTAGATGAATAGACTTAGTTAGTCTAATTTACTAAATCTAGTAATATTTATATCTTTTTCTCTAACACAAAGTACATCTAAAACAGAAGCATCAAATTTCAAAGCACCTGCAAAACCGTATCTCCATACTGGGAAACACAGACCTTTGGATAAAAAGTATGTTGTTTTGAAACAATTCACCCAAGTACTAGCCAAGTTTTTAATTATGGATGCTTTGAATATATCAAAGGATCTTCGAGAGGCACTCATTGAGTCATTGTAATGTCCTTGAGAGTTTGAAACTGAAGTTGTTTTTGCTGGGCTTTACCGTATAGAGAATGATTCTGTAGAATGTCATGTAGTCATATCTTTTATGGATGAAGATAAAGACCATGTGGTACATGGGCATACCAGACCTTTGTATCTATCTAGAAAGGTCAATGACATTGATATCCGACGAGCCTTTATTGATAATGGATCCGGGGTCAACCTCATTCCTATTCGTACACTTCATCGATTGGGCCTAACTAAATCTGATTTATCTCCTTCGAATTTAATGTTGCAAAGATATGATAAGAATGAACAAGAACCTCTAGGAGAAATTACATTCAAAACTCAGTTTGTAGATCTCGTGTCTGATTCAAATTTCATGGTTGTTCATCAGAACACAGCCTTCAATATTCTTCTTGGAAGGCCTTGGTTGCATCAACATGCAGCCATACCTTCATCTTGTAACCAATGTCTAAAATACTGTTTCAATGGTAAAATTGGGAAATTGTATGGGGAAAAGGCTCCATTAAAAAATGTGAATCTCAATACATTGAGGTAGAGATTTATGACACAAAAGGAACGATGCCCATGACCAAGGAGATAACAAGAGTGAATGCACCAAATAGACTAGAAAATATCCCAACAAATCCATTCATACAATTGAGTACATATTATGTGTTACCCATCAGTAAAATTGAAAGGGTAAAACAAAATCCATGAACTCATAATGTAATTACCATAATTTAAATTGCGAAGATTGAGCCTGATAACATGGGAGAAATTATTAATACACCATGAAATGATGGAATCTTGAATGGAGATGTTTTCATTTCATCTGCTGAACTACAATGAGACTCTA
This sequence comes from Viscum album, assembly GCA_963277665.1. Classification (NCBI taxonomy): domain Eukaryota; kingdom Viridiplantae; phylum Streptophyta; class Magnoliopsida; order Santalales; family Viscaceae; genus Viscum; species Viscum album. The sequence continues at coordinate 349,908,962 of OY728141.1, forward strand.
CTTTGTCAATCAAAATAGAAGAAATTGTGGCAATGTAAAAGGAATAAAAAGATGTTTATTCTCAATCCATCAATCCCTCTTTACCATAGAAAGACCCTTCATCATCAGTAGGGTCAGATATAGTGGCTTCTTCTTTGGGATGTTCAAATACTGAATCCTTCCTTAACTCTGTGAGAATTTCCATGTCATCTACTATGCTAGAGGAAACAGAAGAGGTTAAACATAACGAGGAAGAAGAGGAATATCTTAGGGATGATCATCCAATATTTGAATAATGTGTCCCCACCACCGTGGATAAACTTAGGCAAATAAATATGGGAACAGATGAAGATCCACACCCACTATAACTAGTGTGTCCATGACCTATGAAGAGAAAGAGGTTTATAATTCCTTTCTAAAGCAACATCGAGATATATTTTCTTGGAATTTTACTGAAATTTGAGGTCTTAATCTTGATGTAGTCACCCATCATTTGGGTTTGTGAGAGGAACATCTTGGATTCAAGCAATCACCAAGAAGTTCACACCCAACTCATGCCTCTAAAATTGAAGCTGATGTTGATAAACTTATAAAGGCTATCATTTTCAGGGAAGTTAAGTATCCCAAATGGATAGACAATATTGTCCCAGTGAAAAATAAGAATGGGAATATTAGAGTATGCATTGATTTTAGAGATCTTAACTGGTATTGTCCTAAATATGATTTTCCAGTTCCAATTATAGAAATTCTAATTGATGAAATATCTAGTTATGAAGCTATATCCTTCATGGATGGATACTCTGGGTATAATAAAATTCATATTTCCCTATTGGACAAAGAGTCTACAGCCTTTAGATCCACTTAAGGCGTTTTTTTCTATAGGTTAATGCCCTTTGGATTAAAGAATGGAGGCACACACACCCATGTGCCATACACGATATCTTCAAACCCTTCTTAGGAAAATTTGTTGAATGTTATGTGGATGATTTGGTTGTCAAACAATGACAATGTTTTAATCAGTTGGCTGATTTGGGGACCATATTTCACAATCTTTGGGAACAAAATTTGAAGATGAACCCCTTAAAATGTGATTTCGGGGTAACCTCAAGAAATTCTCTTGGCTTCCTTGTATGCCATCATGGTATCAAAGTTGATTCTGAGAAACTAAAATCAATCCTTGGTATTTATCCTCCTCGAAATTTGAAATAATTAAGAGGAATTCAAGGAAACTTGACCTATATTCGGCACCTTATCTCAAATTTGGGAGGCAAATGTTTACCCCTCATCAAATTAATGAAGATGGGAGTTACCTACCAATGGAATGAGGATTATCAAGAAGAATTTGATACCCTCAAGAAATATCTCTTGAGACCACCAGTATTGATGCCGCCTATTGAAGGAAGACCACTTATTCTCAATGTGACAGTTTTGGAGTGATCACTAGGTGCCTTTCTCGCCCAAAAGAATGATGCTGGGAATGAAAACACCATTTATTATCTTAGTCGTATGATGCTTGATGTGGAAACTAGATATTAAAGTATTGAGATGTGCTGCCTGACTTTAATCTTTGTCATTCAGAAATGGAGACAATATCTACAACATCTTGAGGTCCAATTGGTATCTTGTAATAACCCGCCCAAATTTATCCTCAGTCACTCTATACTTACATGACATCTATCATGGTGGCCAATTATTTTGCACCAGTTCAATATATTGTTTTTGCCTCAAAAGGCAATAAAAGACCAAGCTCTGGCTAATTTCCTTGCGGAGCATCCATATGCAGAAGACACATTGTTTAATACTGATCTTCCTGATGAATAGGTCTTCTATATAAAAGATAATTCCCAAACATGGGAAATTTATTTTGATGGTGCTTCTAGAAGTCCAATAGGGAATATACTAGAAAACCCTAAACTCAACAAGGTTGGATTAAGAATTGTCATTATTTCCACAGAAAAGGAAATATTTCCTTATTCTTTTCTATTATTGGGAGGCAGTACCAAAAATAAATCAGAGTATCAAGCTCTCATCACAGGTTTGGAATTGGTTCTTCTGGTACAAATGGATCAGTTAAGGGTACAAGGTGATTTATAATTGTTAATCAAAAAATCAACGGGGAATATTATATCAGAAAAAAAGAGTTAATCCCTTTGTATAATTACTTTAGAGAGTTGATGGCTGAATTTTCCTCAGAGATGGAATTGTCCTATGTCCCGCGTTCACAAAATGCCCAAGCAGATGCACTGGCTAATGCACCTATAGCATTGGCAGATCCAAATTGGGATGAGATAGTTATCATCATAACCCATCGTCATGTGGTCTTACATTTTGTTCAAACTAGAATGGAGGAAATTAATTAAAATTTCCCAATTTCTGAACCATATGGTCATAACATAGGATGTAGAACATCCATCATGGAATATCTCCAAAATGGGGTACTTTTACCAAATAGGGCGGAGAAGGTGCAGATCTGGTGACGAGATGCTAATTTTACTCTTTATGACAGTCTAAGCCACCAAAAGATCATTTACAAGAGAGGATTTGAGGGAATTATTTTAAGATTTATTGATGGAGAAGAGATCACAACTGTCATGAATGAAGTGCATTCAGAAACTTGTGGTGCCCAATAATTTGGGCACATACTATCTGATCAGATCCAAAGGATTGGATGCTTTTGGCCTTCAATGACACAAGACTGTATAGATTTCACTAAAAAGTGTCATATCTATCAAGTGCACGACAACTTCATTCATCATCCCCTAGAGTTCCTACATACATCTAAATACTATTGGCCATTTTCGACATGGGGAATGGATGTAGTAGGGAAATATCCTCTAGCCACAGTTAAATAGTTTAAGTATATTCTCACTACTACTAACTTCTTCTCTAAATGGGCTGAGGCAATACCTCTCTAGGAAGTCAGAGCCAAAAGCATTGTTAGTTTTGTCAAAACTAATATTATCACCAGATTTGGTGCCCCTTATACTATTTTGATGGAAAATGGAACCAATTTTTGTTCTGTTGAAGTAAACAAGTTGTATCAGGAACATACTATCAAGTCCAACCGCTCCTCTCGCTATCATGCAGTAGCCAATGCATATATAGAGGCTTTTAATAAGACAATATCAAATATAATCCAGAAGATGGTAGATAAAGATAAGAAATCATGGTTTGATAAACATTTGAATTCTTTGTGGGCTTATAAGAAAACTACCTGTACTACTACACAAGAAACTCCGTATTCATTGGTATATGGAACTGAAGTAGTTTTTCCAATTTAAATACAATTTCCTTCACTTATGTTGCAATATGTGATCAACTATCTATAGATGAAAGATCATAGAAATAGTTTAATGAGTTGGAATGATTAGAGGAGAAAAGATTTCATACTTTGAATCATCTAGAAGTCTATCAGAATAGAATAGTGCAAAATTTTAATAAGAACGCTTTCCTTCATTCATTCCTTCAAGGAGAATTGGTATTGGTCCTTAGGACTCCAACGATACCAGGAAATAAACCTCCAAAACATTACCAAATTGGGAAAGACCTTATTCCATACATAAGGTCTATTAAAATGGAGTTTATGCTTTAATATAAATGGATGTAGAGCTCAATTACATCTCCAACCAATGTGAGATTTTTGAATAAATACTTTGTGTAATTATACACAATCGTCCTCACTGCAAGACTTTGAAATGCACAGTACCATGTCCTCACTACAAGACATTAAACTGCATAGTATCGTGTCCTTACTACAAGACTTAAAACTGCACAACCCCCATGTCCTAGTTTCAAGACATTAAACTACATAACAACTATAAGCGTCCACACTGCGTGACGTTAAAGTGCATAGTATCTTCGTCCTTGTCGCATGATGTTAAACTGCATGACATCATTTGTACCACTAATGTTTTCCCCTATTTGACGTTAGAAACTTCCATAAACAAATGTCATTGAAATCATCACTACTCCTTAGCAGTACATGAGTCCCTCCCTTTCCTATTTCCGAGTCAGATCTATATAGATACCATCTTTCAAGAACTATGTATGGCTTGATTCTCATTTCCAATGAGATACGTAGAGATGCCTGAATCTCCAATTCTAGGCCCAGCCACAATCAAAAAATCTTCTTATTTTTTATCCTCCTGTATATGAATCAAATACATACAAAGTGTTTCCTTAAGACATATTATTTGGTCCTTATAACATTTTATATTTTAAGATTCACCGTTGTCTCCGAATGTGTAAAAAGTCCCCCATTCTTCTTGTCAAAATCCATTAGCCTGAGAAATTATTGTTTCAAGAACTACACATGGATTGATTCTAATTTTTAGTGAGATTCATTTAGATGCCTTGATCTCCAATCTTGGGCCCAACCGCACGGAAAAAACCTCTTTATTTTTTATAAAAATCAAATATGCATAGGGAATGTTTTAAGAACTTTTTATGTCTTTATTCATTATCCAACAAGACACATAGTGACACATGGGTTTTTTATCCCTTAATCCATTCACAATATGTCTTTCTTTTCAAATCAGTTCATTTTCATCCTTCCCGCATGACGTTAAACTACATTTAAATTTAACACCCCTGTTCCTCACATGGGTTAGCTTTGCATTATAAAAGAAACCCTTACTGCTCCTTGTTTCTCACATCGAGCATATCTCACGTGGGATTAGGAATTGCATAAATGGATTATTTATATAAGGTGTTTTAATTTTTTATAGGGTTAATAATGTCCTCACTTCATGACTTATAACTGTATAGTACAATGTCCTCACTTCATGACTTAAAACTACACATCACTATATTCATTCAAAGGAAACAAAGAAAGTCTCCATTTTACATATGAGTCAGATATATATAATGGACATTAAACTCATGGTCAATATTGATTCAAATATTTCTCATAAACATTGAACATAAACCCTCATCCATATTTCACACTCTTAATATTGAATATTTTTAGATCCTCATAATCTTTCTTATGGTTTCTGGTGATAGAGTTGCTAATATTTAAGAGCTCTTTTTTCTGACTATGCTGCAGGTGCCCTTATGCGGCCTTACATAAGATGCCTACATAAAAGGACTGTCATCCAAAAGATTCCATTATTTGGCTCTGTAGCATATTCCCTAGTTGGCTCCGCATAAATACAGCCCCCATAATGGGTTTTTCAGGAAATGGTAACTTCCTTTTTAGTTATAATATCTTTGTGCCCTTTAATATTTGAGGACAATATACATGAATATGTTTTTTAAAACAGTCATTCAAGTATATTTTTTCCATTATCTTTCTCACAATCTGAAAATATTCAAGACCATGGTTTACACATTTCCCTCAACATGTGTTTGATACACTATGAAATAACCTTTAAATCACTTGGCCACATATCATATATTGTTTACATTTCTTGTCCTAGTTGTATGACCAAAAACTACAGACACCATATATTTTACGAGTTAGAACTTCATAAAAGTCTTGTTCCACCGATTCATTGGATATCTTGATTGGAAATACCCTTCACATATTCAAGTACCTTTCTCCATAAATCAAACTCTATGCTTTGAGAAATATGAATCTCCATAAACATTCTTCAACTTTTATCAATAGAGAGTTAAACTTTTGAGAGATCTTTTTCATGACTATGAAACACAATCCCTTAGGTGGCCTTGCATAAGTTTCCTATATAACATGCTTGTCAATCAAAAGATATGACTATTTGGCTATGCAGCATATGCCATAGTTGGACCTACATAATACAACACCCATAATGGGTTTGACAAGTAATGGTAACTTCATTCATAGAAAAGATTTCCTCAAATGAATTTATCCCTTTTCCCATATCATTCCTCAGTTCCAGAAATTCCTAAATCATAGTTTATAGATTTCCCTTCCATACCTGAATATGATAGTATGTTTCCAAACAAATTATCAAGAAATTGGGAGATTTTCCTCATACCTTTGGTTAGAAATAAAGACTCTAAATTAAATCCACACAACGTCTTCACTGCATGAATTAAAACTGTATAGTATTAATGTCCAAACTGCATGACTTAAAATTTCATTGTACGATATCCTAACTCTCCCATTTTTTGATAAATGTTTAACCATTAATTATACACCAAATTTTTTAAAAAAATGGTTTTCTTATTCATGACTTATATTGGTCTAAAATAGTTTTTTTTCATTCTTAAAATTCATTTTCTTTGCGAAACCACCTAATGTGGTATTAAGCCACCCAAATATTATTTCCCCTAATCTACCAGTGGAAAAATGTTAAATTCCTAAAGAATTATTTTGCTTGAAAATGTAGCATGTGTCCTTAGGTGACCTTTATTAAGTTGCCTACATAAAGGCCTGTCAGTCAAAAGATACCACTATTTGTCTATGAAACATATGCACTAGTTGGCTCTGTATAACACGGACCCCATAATGGATTTGTTAAACAATGGTAACATCATTCATGGAGAAAACACCCCTTATGTTGATACAGGTTTTAGATTTGGTGGCCAAAAAAATCATGACTCATGATTCCCTTTGGAAATGTTTATATAATATTAAATCAATTCTTAGCCACTGATTCGTGTTTGGAATCAAATTGAAAATTTATGTTTAAATCTATTAGAACCTAAATATCATCCCTTTATAGTTGAACATGTATGACTCTAAACTTCCAGTAACAAAAGACTCAGTACTCAGTATATTGAGAACCTCCAAAGGGAACTATAAACAAGAGTCGAGTCCCAACTCACTAAACATACATTTTTTGTATGATTTAGGTATTATTGAGCAATAAAAAAGGTCAAAAGATACAAAATTTGTGAGGTTATCCATATAACCCTAGAAAAAGTCAAATTATACTCATTAAGTCCCTCATCTTAATAAGAAAATTTTGAGCACTTCATGCTTATTCTAATAATAATGATTGATTAACATAAACAAATCATTATCATTATTTACCTTTCATATTACAATCATGAAAAACAAGAATGACTATTTTTTATGATTGAAAACAAAATATATTTCATTCATATGAAAATAAAGGGCCATCCACAAAATAGATCATCTCTTTCATGTTTTAGAATAATCTCTCAACATGACTTTTCATTTGTTGGACTACTTCATAATCTCTATTAGCTTTCTATTAAAGTTTAGATAGTTGAGAAACTCCAGCCTCCTCTACCTGATGAAGTGATTATTTAGCAGTTGAAATGACTATTATTCCCTTTAATTGTGTTTCTCTTAACATCTGATTCAACTTCTCAAGATTGTGATGAAAAACATCCAATTGATGCTGAATATATAACAACTCCTTCATGACTTTTTTGATTTGTTGGCTAATATCAAGTGATTTCTTGTTATGATTTGTCTCTGCCTCAATTACTGCAGCTTGAAAGCCCTCAATATTGATGTATTGTTTAGCCTCTTCAAAATATTCTCGTAGATTATGCTCCTGCTCCTGTCAGCAAATAGTCTCTTTCCTGGCATCATATACTGGTCGATAATTAAATCCACCAAATCCCAATACGCAGAATAATGCTAGGAGTTTTGAAAAATGGGACAACAATTGATCTAATGTATTTTCAGAAGTTATGCTTCAAATATGCCTCCATGTATTCTAATTCTCCATACCAAGAGCATATTGTATCTCTAAGTCTAAATCTGAGTCACTACCATGAGGTAAAATGTACTCTGGAAACAAGTCACTTAAAGAGGTGCCTTGTTCTACTTCTCCTGGGATAGTAAAATCTTCACCTTCTGATCTAGGAACTCATAACCCTAAATGATAAAATCAAGGTCATTATTATTTTCAAATGCATGAAACAAATATGATTCAAAAAACTGATTATATTTACCCAATAATAAGTCAGATACTTGATTAGATTCATTCCCAATATTCTCAGCTTTAGTGTTTTGAGCAGATGTTTCTTGAGAAGGGGAATTTCATTGAATTTTCTCAGTTCTGACATTTGAAGGCTCTGAAAAATCTCTTGATGAATGATTCTCTATAGGTATTTCTCTAGCCCCAACTGAAAGATAAAGTGGAACCCCCTATTCTTGAAGAGGCTTTGAAAAATTTTCTGTAGATAAATCTTCATAAGGTGAAATTTGATATAAAGAATCAATTTGAAGAGAAATTATGTATATAAAAATACAAGAATAGGGACTTACATCCTTGAAATTCTTCATTAAAATCCCCAAACTCTTTGATGTAACCTCTAATATCAATATTTGGATTAAGGGTGTCCATCATTTTAGTGTATACTACCTGAAATGTTACTAAATCATCACGATTTAAGGTATCCAAAAAATGTTGGTTGATGAATAAATTGGCTCTGATAACATTTTGTTCTATTGGATATTTAATTGGTATGCCCGCATCAGGTCTTTATATGTTTGGGAAAACATCAACATTTGTCTTAGATTTCCCTGGATCTTCATTCCTTTCTTATGAAGCAGTAGGAATATCAGTGTTGATTATTTCAGGATCCTTTGACAAAAGAAACTGAGGAATGTATTTAATATTACCATGACTTTCCTCTCTCTCAGCAGAGTCATGAGGAGGTATAACTAAATCTTTTGACAATTTATCTAATAAAATTTAAGATTCATCAACATGAACCCGGGTTTCCCTTTGGGCCTCTTTTTCTAGTCTTGAGGAATCAGCTCTTAATCCCTTGAGAGAGGAGAGAGATATAGATCCTATAAGAGGATAAAACATGGTTACCAGAATATATTGAGCAAGTTGTATGCCCTAAGGATTGTATAAATACTTACTACTTTAGTGAATACTTCGGATCAATCTCGTTGCTCTCTTTCATTTTTTTAAAAGGTTGGAGAGAGATTGAAACACTCCTCTTAGCAGGGGAATCTTAAGGTAATGGTTGAGGATTATCATTCACAATTACCCTAGTCATGATTCTTTCTCCTGGAGAACGTTCTTGCAACCTAGTAAGATTATTTTTAGCATCGATAGGAGAGCCTATAGGTCCAAACTGAGGTGATTTAATAATTGTTATGGATCATCCTTCTCTACATTCAAGCTGCACAAATACATGTTTTCATCAAGATTAATTATGATAAATGGTATAGTAGAGTTGAGACAAAAGAAAAAGGGCAATACATTCTCATTGTTTACATAAATATCTCACTCCTACATAGAGTCGATAATTACCCCCTCATGGACACCTATGTCCAACATATGAGATACCCATTTAGAGGCTAGGATTTGTTTATCAGTCACATATATAAAAGTCTACAGCTCTACAATATACTTCAATACTTTAGCCAAGTTATTCTCCGGATTGCAATCAGAAGGTGACTTGATGTCACCAATATCTGGTATTCGAATTCCATACTAGAGAAATGCCCAGGCATCCCTAAGATCACAGGTTACAATCTCCCAATGATGGAAGGCTTAAGGTCACAAAAAATTCAATCTTGGTATGGATGATTGTGGAGGAGATTCAACACCTTCCGATTGATTAAATTCTTTAGACCTCCTTTCATCAGAAAGTTCAACAAATGGAATAGGAATATCTAATTGATGGTGGCAACTGGATCGCCCTGGTGTTAGGTGTGTTTCTTCTCTAGCCCTGGTCATCCTGGTATAATTCATGCGAAGACATTTTTAGGGCTTCAAAATCTCTGAAACTTCTATATCATCTTTAGTATTGGACTTCTTACCACAGTTTCCATGTGCACCGGTCATTTTAGCCGCCACTCGATATATTACTTTTTTCAAAGCCCCTCTAGGATATGAAGAGGCCCACGCTTTGGAATACCTAGCTTCCAATCCAATCGATACATCTAGTGGAGGCAATGTAATTAACAGAATGGATGCCTCTAAAGCCGTTAGGATCCATAACTGTCGTGCTACCATTGGGTGTTTCTTTAGTCTGACATACGTAGGTGGAAAAGTGTTTGATTATTGATGCATCTTAACTGACGATCAAACCTATAGGGAACATAATCCTCGCAGATAATTTCAACATCAATCCTTGTTGATAATACACCATCCCTAAATTCCATCATATAAGATCTCAGCTCATAATTATTTTCTTTAACATCATCAATAAATGTTCCAACTAGTGGGTTACCGAAAGGAAATAAACTGAATTCTCCTGATATATTCAATACCTTCAACACCTCTTCAAGTCTCAATTTTGTAGGCTTAATACTAGAAAAGTTCTTTACAAATGGGGAGATTCAACCATTGGGAACTCTGACTGAATTCAACACTGATTATAAAGAAAAATGTGTTGCAATCCAGCCCCACAATAATTAGAATGGCCCTGCAATCATAAATCGTGCCTTCCCATTATACAAATCTAGTAGGAGATGGTAAATTCTAGCTAATACATGGGTTTCTAGACTAATATACTTCCCCTCTACAAATTTAGCTGCAATGATGAAAGTCCCTGATCATACACCACCTTTGGATTCATGGACTGGAAGAAAATAAACACTTATATATATAGTAAGGAAGGTAGTTAAGCATACTTTTATATCTATATCGGGTTTGACATTATAGCCCCAATGCTTAAAATCACTTATTTCCAGTGTAGGCCAATATTTTCCTAAACTACCTTGGTTATCTACAGAAGGATAGACAGTAAGACGTCCACAGGTTGGACCTTCCTCTGTTGTTGGTTCTAATAAGGCTTCCATCCACACTCTAGAATGAATATATTTCTTTTCCATAGGTATATTATTCGCTATCTTAAATAATTTATGAGCTAGCGGTGGTGTTTTAGAAGCATTACCCCATGTTGTAGTAGGTGAAATGATTTCATCATATATTTCCCCAAGAATGGGAACTCAGACTATTTGGTAAATGTCCCAGAGACTAATACCAACTTCACTATGCATCAAATGAAAGGAATTTGTTTGTATAATCCATCAGCTCAATAATTCAGGAATGAATTCATTTTTATAAACATAAGTTATCCCCATCTAGACAAATTTGTAGATATGAACATCATATTACTCTTTTCTGAATTCTCCACAAGTCCGACATACCCAGAATGACCACATCCACTCAGGGTTTTCACCAAATCTAGAAAAAGGTCCCAATATCCTTTCCAACCATTAGATTGATCATTTTGAGAAGCATAAAAAGTGGAATCATAACAATGTGTTATTGGATCTACAAAATGATCTTTCATATCGGGAGTGCTACCATTGTGATGAAGGATGCAAGTAATAGGGACTATTCCTTCCTATTCTAGAACCCCCCTTGCACTAATATTCATGCAGTTATAGTTGGATTATTGAAGAAACCAATTCTTTGGAATGTACTTCTTAATAGATGGATCAGGGGTATCTTGCAAAATCCATTGCCCGTACAAGGGTAAATAAGGACTTTGTGCATAGTCATGTTGGTATAGAATTAGACCCTTCCAAAGCCCAGGAAGAGTACTCTCAACAATGTCTTAATAGTCTGGTCCAAAGATCTTCATCATTTCATTTTGGAGAGCCATGGAATCTTTAGTATGAGTCATAAAATGTTTCATTCTTTCCTGAAAAAGAATTACCAAATGTCTGGGACATAATTTTAATGAAGAAATAAAAAATTTGGCAAAGGACACTATTTGCATAGGTCCGTCGACAAGGCCTTTCATATAGGTCCTTCAATGAGGTTCATCATATAGGTCCTTTTCCAAGGATCATAGTGCGGCCCCATCATTCAAGTCCTTTGGCATATCTCCACCGCGTAAGTAATTTTACCTAGAAAATTTTTCAAAGAAATTACGTGATATCACAAAGCAATAAGAGTTGGGAGAACGAGCTATGCAACGAGAGCTAAAAAGTTTCAGAGAAAGCATGGATGAAGAAAAAAACAACGAAGGGTGAGACATATTTATAGGAAATTGAATACCTACATGTCCTAACTGCGTGTAACCCCTTTTAACCTTACCTCTGTGAAGTAGCTGTGCGGTAAACCTACACGGTAAACCTGTGATGATTCAGCAACTTTCACCTCAGGACTCAACCCTCTTTGTATGTTTCAGATCCAATCCCAAGGGGGGATTTTTTTGACACTAGTTGAGAAATTAATTGAAAGGACAATGAAGAAAACTCCAGATCTTTCAAATCCTAAATCAAGGTTCGAAAACTACGAAGGAAAATTAAACAATACTCCCAAAGAGATTCGCGATGGATTAGCTTCATGGATCTGTGTGACGGACATGCATGTCGTACCTGCACAGCTGACCTGTGTGACCGACCTCCACGGATGACCTCCGACGTAGACATCCGATCTAGAATATTGTTTATTCCCTCCACGGAGCTTTTGCACAGTGGAGCTGTGCAGCTTACCTACGCGGAGGAGCCACACGCCATACCTCCGTGCCAGAAGTTTTTAGGGGCACCTAAGCGAAATACCTCCGCTGCAAAGCTCCATGAAATACCTAAGCGGGAAAGATCTATTTGGACTGACCCATCTATGCCTATAAATAGAACCCTTAGGCTCCCCATTTCAATATTGAAATAAAGTGAGAGACTCTCGGAAGCTCCCATTGCGTAGCTCTTTCCCCTAAATCTCCCAAATTGTCTCAGGTATCTCTCTAAACCATGAGAGAAGAGATAATTAAATGATATAGGAATTTTTTAAAGTTCTACAAATTCTTAAGTCATCATCCATACCTACACGGTATACCTACACGCCATACATGCGCGGCTGAACTACGTGGCATACCTGCACAACATACCTACGTGGTACATCTACGCGGTGTACCTACGCGGAATACTTGAATGGGGTACCTACGTGACCAACTCAAGTACCCTTTTTATAAGCCATTCATGGTATAGTATCTCTTTATTTGGTTCCCTTATCTGAAAGGGTATAAGTTGAACCCTCCACAAAAACCTCCAGACTTCTCAAAACTTTGGGAAAGACACATCAACATGTCTTCTATTTGGGTTTGTATTTCCACAGTCATAGGTTTCCCACATTTGTTTCAAAATGGGGTTAGGATTCATGGGATGTTTGTGAGGTTGTATATCCACATTCAAATGGAAATTTCTCCTAGAAAGAGTGTTGGGAAGTTCCCAGTTGGGGGGAGGGATTGAGTCCTGGCCTCTCTCTTCTCAAAAAGACGACCCAAGATCTCAGGTTTCTAGTAGGTAAGGTATGGTTCACCTATTGATTTCCCAAGGAAACATAGGATAAGTCTCCCAACCTTATCAAGACCAATTACTGGGAATCCATCCTGGCATAAGACCCTCACCTTCACCCCTTCTTCCTTAAAGTGGACCCTTGTCCAATGTAAATAGAACAAAGGGAAGGTTTTTTGCCTCTTCCTATTCCACGATCAACACACCCTCTTCAATCATAATGGAAGAAAAATTTGAAAGTGTGAAGTGTCATTATTTAATATTTCACATCATTTTTCTTCTCACACCGATCATGAATTATGTGGGCTTAGAGATACCTGATAGTTTCAATATGTGCACAAACACTTTTCAGAAGGAACTACGAGAACTCTGATTCCTATTGAAACCAAGATATGTAGGAAGCTCTTTCAGAGCCCGAGCTCACCAGATATCCTCCTCAATAATTCAAACCTAAATTCCCCAAATTTGGGTATCCTCCTTGGGAAATAAGCCCCAAATTCAATCCTTAAATCATCAAGGAATCCTTTTTTAGAAAGTAATCTTAGACTCATATCTCTCAAAGAACCATACTCTCCTATGAGACACATCGAACTACATGGGATTTGATTCCCATCCATATGGGATACGTAGGAAGCCTCCTTGAATTTCAAACCCAAGACTTCAAATAAACCCTATTCTCTTTGGGCCATATTACCAACATGGTCTAATCTTACTTGGAAACCCATTCCTCTTCCATGTTCCTTGGGCTGCTTCAACATAAGTCCCACACCATGTTTCAAATAAGAACCTTTCACTTAGAGGTCCTTATCATAAGACCTTAAAAGGTATGATGTGTCCTATTAAGTGACACCAAACTACGAGGGTTCTGATTCCTTTCACAAGGATACGTAGTTAGCCCATTTTACAGGCATGATCCCAAGATCAAAAGAAACCTTCATCTCCCTGGATTACAATAAATTCTAAGTTCCCCACTGAGTGGATTAAAAACTACTATGATGACAACAATGATTAAAAGAATCTCTAATCAGTATATTAAAGGATACCATTGATGGAAAGCCTCGAATACGTATTGATATTTACATTAATGATGAACCTTGAATACATACTGATGATTCTAAAGTTATACACATGTTAATAAGTGATTATAAATTCCAAGGGATAATTACGATAAAATAGGTTAATTAATAAGGATTCTTGAAAATATTTTAATTTTAAAAAGAGAGTATCAGAGTAGACAATAATTCCACCCAAAAGGGTGTGACGAGTCTGACCTCCCATTGTCTCAACCAATGCATGTTCTTATGTATTGTAAAGTTCAAAACATAAAGACCGATTTACTTTGAAAATAAGGTCCTCTTTGGATAAAGAACTATTGGAAGTTTCCAATTCCATGAATAAATCCAATGGAAACAACTTTGAAACAATGATTTTTAAATCTAGAACACACGTTTCAAGGAACTAAGAAATAACATCCATGAATCCAAGTATGAGAATAATGATAAATTATATATATATATATATATATATATATATAAGATATAATGGATTAAAAATTTTCCAAATCATGAACTAACATAAGGAATTAGAAATTAGACCAACGAAATCCTTGAGGGATAATGAGGTATTCATTCCTTGGACACCACCTTGGACGCATCTCATGCTCAGGGGGAAGGATGGAAATGGACATTAAAATAGAGGAGGTGTGGATTAAAAAATTAAAAAATCTTTAAATATGGTTAGATAAAATGGTTTAAGGATATATTTTATTAAAATGTACACTGAATGTTTATCCCTCGCTAATAAAATCTTAGACATTGCATAGTTTGAAAACATGGTTGGGAAAATTATATTACAACCATGTAAATTTTGACATAAAAATAGTTGTACGTTTTTATACTTAATTTTCATGGTGAGAACTAATTATGAAAAATCCATCCACAAAGAGATGAAACATAAAAATATGAATTTTTAGAAACAATATACTTAAAACTATAGACCATGGATGAAAAAAATATCTAAAAAAGTAATAGGGATAATGGATTTTGAGGTGTGAAAAATTTTCCCACTAAGACACTTTAAATCCTCATAATTTCCATGAGAAATTTAGGATACAAAAAATCAAAATACTAGGATTTAAGAATACAAATATTTAATGATAGAGGCTTGAAATAAGGATGAAATAATTTTATCAAACATGCTAATCAACTTAAATGGATTTCTTTATGGATTGAATATTGACTTTGTAATTTCTATCAAATATCTAATTTATAGAACTATAAATGTCCCATGGAAACATCTCCCTTATTATATTATAAGAATTAATCATAGTAATCAACTCAATTTGATTGTTTCACATAATTATAGGGAAGAAAACAAGGAGGAAGATGTGTCATCAAAGATGGAGATCATTGAAATAATCATAACATGGTCGTATAAATATCCTGATTATGTACAAAATTTGCAGATAATGATACATGTGGGGTGGTTCACTCCCACCATTGTAAAATCCCTTATGACGCCTGACCATGGATTCATGATTTTTATTAATAAAATTTAGGAATATATTTTCCCAAAACCCGGATTTTTTCGCAATGAAGAAACATAGAGGCATCGATAGTAAAAAAAGTCAGAGGAATTCCCCAAATAGGATTCCCAAAAAACATATATATTCCGTCCATGAAACCCCTATATATAAGACTTATAAATGGAATCAGTATACCATAATTCCTATGAGATACCTAAATGTTTCATTGATAGGGATTATAAATACTATATTGGACACATTGGAGCACATAAATAAGAACCTACCATGTGATATAGTTTCTTCACAAAACCAAAGGATGTAGGGTATGAAACTAATATTTGGATTTTCCAAAGAAAACAATCCCCCTAATATATCCTAAATGATAAAAAATTCCCATTATTAATTAATAAAATGAAATACTTATAAACTTTATTATGAATAATGTCTCCTTTAAAGAATCAAAAAATAATTGAAACCATAACAACCATAACAACTGACTCGATAAGTAATAATCACCCTATAAAAATGATGAAAATTTGTTTAACTAATAACCCTTAGTTAAGGCTAAATCCCGAAGAAGTATATAGATATACCAACCTAAATGAAGTTTCATAAATGTTAATTGAAATAGATTAAATATACTAGAGCATATAATACACTAATTCTAGGGACATATTGAGACTCATAAAAGAATTTGAGGTGACCCATGTTAAATATAAAGGAGAACCATTCCAAACCAAAAAATATCAAAAAGTTGAATCAAACCTAAACCTGGTGGATTATTTTTAAAAATAATAAACCCAAAAGAGAAAATTGTAAACCCTACTCATTGAAATAATCACTAAGAAATACATCATGGAATATGTTAAACAATTTATAAACAATGATATCTCTATCAAAATATGGTTTTACATTCACATTTTAATTATTTAAAAAATTAACATGTTACACTATATAAAAATTATTTCTATCCATTTTTAAAGAATCCATAATAATTTTCAAAACTGAGCTTTCCCATTTTAAAATTTTATCCACCATAAAAAAACTATTCACTACACTTCTCATTTTAATTAATTTTTCAAATTAATTCTCATAATATTTAATATCATATTGAAAATGATAAAATATAATTTTATGGTTAGAATGAAATTTTAAAATAACCATGTCTGTAATTAAATTAATAATATATATATCATGTTCTCTTCAATATATTTTATCAGAACCCTTTATTAATTTTAATCCTCTACCAAAAATCGCATTTTAATTTCAAAATTAATTTACTGAAATCCATTTTAAATTCAAAATCATGGAAATTTCAAATTATTTTATATAACTATTTTTTTTGAAAACATAAAAATTTTCCTTTAATATAAAAAAATAATCAATAAGTTAAAATCCAAATAATAGTATATCCAAAAAAAATCATTAACCCATACCAAATATCATCCCAACATTAAAAAATGAATTCAGAATAAAAAAGTTTATAAAACATAGTTTAATAATTGTTTAGTTAAATTGACTCATATGGATAAATAATTTATAATACTGTACACCATCCATGTAAAAATAACTCATAGATTCTAAAAACTAAATTAAAGACCTCTAAATAGTTTACAGGACCAAAAATCTAACAATATGCCCCTAGGCCATATCTGATTATCACAATAAAACCTGAAATACATTATTTCATCCTAGATAACCTTCAAAACACCATGATTTAAATGGGAAAGTGAAATCTAGAAAATATTTAAACCATGTTTTGAATTATAAAATATCCACATCCAATCTAACCTTACATCCCAGATATTAGAGAGTACTTTGATTCCATTTTATTAAAACCTACTTCAAAAAACCTTGAAATTGGAACTATAATTAGTCCACAGGAAGGTCCAAATGGAATTATAAATTAGTATGGGATAGAATGTTTTTGGGAATCTTAGTGTATGGCATGCCACTTGACGTATATTTGAGTGCTTCCTAGGAATAACCTACATGACATGAATTGAATATAAGTCCGTCCTACAAATGCAGCTATTGACCACACACTATGTTTCCATAGAGGCAAAACATATAGAAATATGCCTCATGAACTAGATTAATATTAGTACACATATATTACTCAAGAAATAATCCCCTTAAATTTATCACATTGGATACACAATGTACTCATAATGGACAATGGCATGTGTATAAACGATACCGGATGAGTCCATTATTGGTCCTACAAGTTTTTGACATCATAGAAATTTACTTAAATGGTCTTTTTAAATTACATTTAAGGTCATGTAAAATATTATTCTTTACTAGGGTTGTAGATATCTTATACCACTATGAAACATTTAATACAATTTTTAGTATTCATAAGTTTTTCATATCTCTTTGTCTCAGAATCATATTTATATATAAAAAATTTCCATCCAATGAATTTTTTTATTCATTTTATATAATTTTACACTTCTTATTGGAATTATAGGGGATATATGATGTGATATATGCATTTTAACCTCCATATCTTTATAGAAACAATGAATGAGATTATGAAGGGAAATTAAAATATTCATGGGGAAAAGTTACCTTTCATATAATTTGTGATACCCTAAAAGAGAGACCCACCCATCATATTGATTGTTTTTGGAAGACTATAGAATAATATAAAAAACATTACATGATTAACCCTTATCTATGAGAAAATTTAATACCTTATCTACTATAAGATACTCAAATGTCAGTTCTTCAGATACACTCGAACCACACCCCACGACCTAGTGCTAGAAATAATAAAATTACAATTTTGATTTGACATCAAGTTATATTATTCAAGTAAAACACCGATATATTTAATATATTATATTTAATTTAATAATTTAGTCTCACGAATTTTCCCAATTTCTGAATTAGAATGATTATTTTCATTATAGATTAAATACATAATATTTTTATTTTATAATAAACCATCCAAATTTCCTAAAAAAGTAAAATTATGTGGTACCCATTTAGAGAAGTCAAAAAAAATAAATTTGATCATAATTTGGTTAATGGAAACCTAAGAAAGTGGTGAATTTGTATTCTGTATATACGTAAACATAAGAGATAATAATTAAAGATATTAATTGAGAAAAAGATGAGCATGTGGGTTTAAGGGAGTAATTATTTTACATTAACTTAATAGATGAAAACCATACCATAAAAATATATGTTATAAACCAATAATTAATGATGGGGGACTCTTTCATAAAATAAGAGTTTTGGTAGTGTGAAAACACGAGACAATAACATGTGATCATGATGTATAACAAAAAAATATGGTATAAATATAAGCATACAATTTTCATAAATAAAAAACTCTAATATATTCATCACATAATGCACTTGGATAATAAATTTACCATAATATAGTTTGTTTTGGATAACTAGTTATATACTATTTCTACTTGGGCTAACCACATATGTGCATCATTAGTCTTAGTTTAACCTCATGTGTGCCTATTTAGGATATAACTAACCAACCATATAACTTTTTATGTTTTGTGTCACAGCCTATTTACCCCTTTAATATCATGAGGAAGAAAATATTAGCTTATAATTAATAGTATATATAACTCCCTCCTATCATAAAAGGGAAACCATATATTTTTTATAGGGATAAGGTAACACTCATAATTCTATCATTGATTAATTGACCCATGAAATGACATTGGATTCATGAAAAATTTCACAAAAATTGTCATAAAAAAATTATAGAAATATGGTGGATGGTAACATTAAAAAATATGTCATTTGAATCATAGTAAAAATTATTGGATTTCATAATATATGAAAAAATCATTTTTTGAGAAATAAGTAATTGCATTGAAAAATGAGAAGAAATACCTTTTTGTTTATACTATCATATTTTTAATTGGAAAAATAAAAAACAATGAAAATATAAATTATATTGGAATGAAGTGAAAAAACCAAAATGATATATTTTAAATAAATTTCAATAATTCAATGGTTAAATACATTCAGGTTAAAATCATTAAAAATGATAATTATTTTCATACATTTATTAATAGTGTAAATGCTAATAGAAACTGACCAATTTAAAAAATTATTAAAAATGTTCACATCCAAAATAATTTCCATAAATTGTGGACAATATAATATGAAATTATGTAATATTTTTTTATATTATCTTATATAATACAATATAAAAAATACAAATATAAAGGATACAAATTTTCATTTCATAATAATTAATAATGTTGGTAGTACTTTTATTTATCATTTTGGTTCAATTGTGATCCAAAGAAAGGGGATATGGTAATAAGACATGTTTAAACTATAAATCACTAGATGGTAAGAAAATTAGATAGTTTTAAATATCATAAAATTCCTTATAATAGATGTTTAAAAATAATTATTTTTTAATTTTAAAGTGATATTGGATAATAAATCCATACCACAGACATCTATTTAGTTTAAAACACTCTAAAAAATATATTTTAAATTTAGATTTACTATTTATTTTAATAATAACCATATTCAATGATACTTTTTATCTGATTAACATATTATTCCCTGTTATGCATATATTTGTTTTTTATATTTTAAATGAATATCTTGGCAGTAACTACTGCATTCTTTATACTTGTTTTTTGTTTTTTGGAAGTTTTAAATTTCTATTTGATCATTAGTTTAAAAATTTTATAATTTTAATGAAATTGAAACGTATTTTTATGGTATTCTTTTGGTGTTATATGGTAATTCAGTGGAACATAAGGGATGATTTATAATGAAATCATAAAAATATCTATTTTTCAGTAAATATATAATTAATATATTTATTAAATTATTTAATTAATGTACATTAAAATATTTCCATTAAATAATTATTATAACATAATAAATTGAATGTTATGATATAATAATTATATCATTTTCCTTTTATAATTCATTCCTAGCTTATACATTTTGAATTTATTTGTGTAGGTGAAAAAATCAACCATAAAAAATGTTTTCAAACTAAATGGGAAGTGAAACACTATTGAAAAATAATAATATAACATTTATTGAATAAAAATTATTTTAAAAACATATTATAGATCTGATAAATAATATTCATGAGTAGTTAAATTTATAATAGGAAGAATAGTGATCATGAAGAGTATAACACTTACATTGATGGATTGGATCTCCCATATGAGATACTCTAGGATATGAGGGATTTGGGAATCAATTTTTATTCTAGATTCTAAAAAACATGAGAGGGGATAATAACTTTATGTTTTTTTTGTAGTCATAAATTTCAAATTATATGGAATTATTTTTATTTAAGAGGGAATAGTAGGGGTCACTTTATAGAGGGGAAGAGGTGATATTTTTTAATAAAAATATTTTATAAATACAATATGTTTTAAATATTAAAAAATGGTTGATCAAAAATTTAAAAAATATGATGATTGGGTAGGTGAATTGATATAATTACCTAATACAAGCAATAAGATAAAGGTTTTTGTGATTTTTCCTTGACATAATCCCACAACTGAATATTTTTACCTTATTTTAGCCTTCACCATTTTGAACTTTTTTTTCTATAGTAATTTATTTTAATTCTTAGTATGAAATTTACCATAATAAATATTTTGGATATTATGACTCCAAAAATAAAATACATTTTTTATTAATATTTCAAATATGAGAAAAAATAATTTCAAAATTAAAAATGTATAACCTATAAAATCCATTTTTTTTTAAAATACAACATTAAGATGAATAATGATTGTTTTTTATTACATATTAGATAATAATGATGAGATGAATAGAATTATATATATATATATATATATATATATATATATATTTTCAATAAAATTATTCTTCAATATTAATCAATTGAATTATTAACAAAAAACCCAAAATAATGAAAACTAATTCATTATTTTATACAATATATAACATTAAATTAATTTATTAATGTATAATAACTTATCTACAGACCAATCAAAATTTAAATACGTTATATTAATTTAATTCAATGATGAAATAAAAGAAATATTTTAAAATAACATATTATAAAAAAATTTGTAATACAATTGTCTAAATTATAATTAATTTTTCTTCATTCTAGAATTTTTTTATTTGATTATATTTATTTTCTCATCAAAAAATAAGAAATTATTAATATACATATTGGATAAAATTTATCCAATAAAAAATATGAAATTTATATTTAAAAATTGACAAAATTCAGAATGACGAAATATATTTATATCAGCTATATTGTATTTTTAAATATCATATTATTTTGATTTCTCAAACAATTCATCATATTAATTTATTTTATTTTTAAAATGTGTATTTTATTTTTCATTAATTTATTTCAATTTATTATCTTAATTTTGGAATGATCCCAAAAAAATCCATCTTGATAAATAATTATAAATCATTTTATTTTTCATTATTATCAGATTTAATCTTTGAAAAAATTTCATAATGATATTTTATTTTGAATTGTTATTGTGAATTAATGTTTATATTTTATTATAATATATTTTGTTAGTTAATGATATCATTATTCATCATGGACTATTAGTTCCTATTAAATATCTATAACATAGAATATTTATTCACATTATGAAATTGTTCTAAAATCAAGGGTTGTCACATTCTATAACTATAAATAAATTGAATTATCATAATTTTAACAATCCCTCCTTTATGAATGGAGTTAAGAGTATCAATCAAGTTAAAAAAACTAGATATAGTGTTTATAATTTGATATGTCTAAATAAATCATAGGTATAGCTAGAATATATTTTTTTGACACACATAAGTCATATCCACAAAATCATGTTTTACAAAACTCATTTGAGGTAATACCCATTTTTGGGTATTGTGATCAATGTAAGAGGACTAAAATTCATAGGGTTTTCATAGTCATCCAAGCATCAATATATATACATAGGTTCATCATAAATACAAAATTTAAAATTATAATTTTGGAAATTATTTTGGAATTTATGAGGATATAGGAAATACATTCATAAAATAATATCAACTTTAATTAACTAGGGAATATTTTTATTCATGGATAATATATTCCAAACAATATTTTTTAATGTGGATTTATTCTCTGAGAATTAATTCAGTATAAAATTTATATTTTTTATCTGTAATTAAATTTATAATTATTGAGGCTGTGATTTTATAATCTTAGAAAACATCCATACATGATGTAGTGGATAGATATAGGATCCAACAAGATATTTATAATCTTGAGAGGGTGATATCTATACCTCACCCAACATCATTTTCATTAAAAATATTTCTATTTGTAACTATATTCACAAAAACATTCTCTATAACCTTTATGGTTTGTTTAAATCGATTTATATTGTTAACCATTTGATTGTAACATTTTATTGAAGAGTTTTAAAATTTATGTCATTTAAAAAATTGAATTTTTAATGGCACATTTGGTAGAAATTTATTTTACAGCACCATCTTAACTAAACTGTTATATAATTCTTTAGTAGATTTTTTTCTCAATTACCTCTTATATAATATATAAAATATCTTACAGTTTATTTTGAGACAGTCCATGTCATTTATATTAATAAATTATTGGAATAAAAAAAGATAAATTGTCTTTCGTCCATGGAATCTATCACATGAAATTCCATAAAACCCCAAATTTTCAAACTTTGTGTGGTTGTGAGTTTGATAAATATTATGTTGTTAAAAATAACTAGAGGAAGTTAGGTAAGATAAAATATAAAAGTTTCAATAGAAAATTATATTCTATTTGGTCTATCATTAGTAAAATCTATTCACTTTCAATAATTCTTGTGTTTAACAAAAATCAACATTAATTATAGTTATTTACTAGAAACATTTAGTGTGAGTATCAAAGAAAAATAATCATATTAATAGATTTACTTATTAGGGAAATCATCCAATATTTTTCTAAATTATGACACCTTCATTTAAACATATGATTTTTTTCCTCATTATTTATCACTTTTCATTCAATTATATGTTGTTTTATATTCTATCTAATTATTCTCCACAACATGATACCCAAAAATATCTTAAATTAACATTTATACCAGCTAATACACTACATACCCACACTACCAGATCTGATGCATGAAATCAACAATTTATGCACATGATTTTATACCTTGTAGATATATTTTAGAATAATAAAAACATAACATAATTTTAAAATTTATACTTATAAATTCACATATTTCCAAAACCCAAGAGTTTTTTTCATTGGATATCAATTATGTTATTTTAATATTTTAAAACAAGTCTTTTAAATTTCCCAAAATAGTCCCTTAATGTTATATCTTTTTAGACATGTCATACATAATAGTATTCTTCATAACATGTGGTATTGAAATATAAGAATTGTCTTAGCTCATATCCATTATAAGGGTAAAAATTTGAAAAAATAAAAGATACTAAGTGATCATATGTTTATCACTTGGTAATGAGATCAAGAATATTTTACATATGAATATTGTAAGGAAATAATACCCAATAAAACATCAGTTATAAATATGAAATCAATTCATAAATATTTTTTTATAAAACTTGAGTTCTGAGATTGTCAAAACATGAGTAATTAATATGTTAACATGATGAATAAAAAATGAATATGGTACATTTATGATCTTATAACATGTTTTAAGATTAAAACATACTACATTCTTAACATAATAGGGATTTTATGAACTCTAACCCATAATAAAATAGTCATGGGATAACCACTCATATATCTTTTTAGGAATGGTATAAAACATGCATATCATTTTAGTCATGTTCTCAGAACCCATGGACCTTTTTTAGGATTGGGATAAACCCTGATTTTTTTTTGAGATGGCCTCGATACTCATTTACCCTTTTGAGTTAATGAGTTATAAAAATTACCCATTTTATAGAGTGATATATCAGACCAATGTATAAAATAATGTTAAACTAGATATTCGTGTTCTAGAATATCATGAAACTATAATCAATTTTATCATTTCTTAATTAACTCATATAATTTAACACATTAAATAATAACATGTAAACAAAATGATACTAACCAATAAATATAAAGAGGATTTATTTTTTATTAGATAACACCACAAGTGAAATATATTAACCATAAATGATGTTAACATTGAGGAATACATATTATAATAATATTATAAAATAACATTAAAAACTATGAAGGAATACCCTTCATTTTTTTTAATTCAATATATTTTTAAGGGGAAAACTAAAAAAAAATTAGAATATAAATTACATTCTAAACCCATGATAAAAAATAGTGGATGATTATTCCATAAAAATGAATACAATGATGGGAAAAGTTTATCATGTAAAAAATTATTAAAAGTAACATTTTTAACATATTTTAAAAGGGGGTAAATTTTTATATCAAGTAACCCTTAAAGAAAATGATAAAATAAATTACAAAATAAAATATATATAGGTAAGAAAATATAAAATGATATTATGTTAAAATTCATTTATTAATAAAAACCATAAAAAATATTAAAATGAATAAGGAAATAGATGTGAACCAATTTTTACTGAAAAGAATAGTCATATATATATCCAATTACAAGTATCATATTGACTGAATTATGAGCCAATCCTAGGTGAAATGATAAGAATGATTTTAAAAACATGAAACAAATTTATGGAAATAATAATACATGTGGGTATAGAGTATAATAACATAGAAGTACTTATATTATATGTTTAAACATATAAAACCATGATTTCAAACTGAGATATGAAAATAAACCCTTTCCTTGGAATTTCTTTTCAATGAAATTTTATAATAGAATGAATGATTTTATTTTTGTGAAAATGAGAAAATTACAAGAAGTAAAATTATCTATTGAAAAAAATCTTTTTCAAAAATGTTTTAAATGTGTTTCTTTACGATATTCATGTTTCTATAAGGAAAATAGATCATTAGGAACTCATTTGCACAAATTCGACATAATGGTAATAACATATTTGTTTACAAGACCATATACAAATTATATAGGTTCATGGAAAATATGAGTTAAGATATAATTTATGGATGAATGCGATTCCAAGAAAATGATCTACTTGGAATCTAGAATTCAGGATAAATGAGTGGTTCCATTTCCAATCTCTTAGAGCATAGTGGTGTAATAACATTCATTCCCCATGTTCATCCATCTACATTATTTCACTACCTCTACCACATTTATAATTATGAGAATATCAAAATAAATAGATATGGAAAATCACCATAGACCAAAGATACATCACATTTCATTTCAAGCATGTTATCCAAAAATACAACAACATCTAGAAGGACGAGGATTTTTTCTCGATTCTCCATCTATTGCATTTCATCAAATTAGAAAAAGGAGATATATTCATGAATTAAAATGTCCTATAGGGAGGATTATAACAACAAAAAATATACAATTAGATAAGAAAACTAAGAACATGTATGTATTTTTTTTGAATAAACCATCTTAGAGATCATTTTCATTTTTCCTAAAAGAATTGATTCAGGAAATTAAAGATTGCATAAAAAGGAGTGTCTTAGTGTATGTATTTGTATTGGATTTAACGTATCACATGTAATGTTTTAGAGAAATATACCATGAGAATATTAAAGGGATTTTGTAATCTATGGTACTACATACAAGTAGTAATATATTTTTTAATATTATCATTGAAGAGAAAAGTGACCTCAAAGATATATTCCACATCTATCCATAGAATGACCATCATATCACAACAAAAAAATAAGGGATAAATTTATTCCCTATTTTTATTATATAAGGAACATATCTAATACATATTAATACCCAAAAAAATAATTAGGATTT
This sequence comes from Viscum album, assembly GCA_963277665.1. NCBI lineage: Eukaryota > Viridiplantae > Streptophyta > Magnoliopsida > Santalales > Viscaceae > Viscum > Viscum album. The sequence continues at coordinate 349,935,447 of OY728141.1, forward strand.
TATTAATTTATAACTCTCTATGAAACTGTCGTTATAGAAATCATAATTCAAGACCTCCTTAATTATTTCACCCAAGAACAAGTATACCCTGACATTATATCATGATAAAAATATTTTGATGATATATTAAATTTAATAGTAGGTTAAAAATTAGAATATAATCACCATTTATAAAATTGTATCTCAGAAAAAAATCCTTGATGTCCACAAGACGAATATCCAAATAATTCTCCATTTGGTCCTTAATAGATACATTTGAATCAAAAGATATATCATTAGAGATAATGTTTTTAATGAGAGGTGTACCTATAAAATTATCAATCCATAACCTCATTAAAGAATTGGTTTTGGCCATACAATAATAATTAGAAAAAATAATAGAAATGGAGTCTTTAATATCATTCCATATAGAAAATTCCATTTAATTTTTAATTCCTACTTTGAGTTTTCCTAGAAAACATTCAACTAAAAAAACATTTTCTTCTGATTTCTAAAAAATGAGTCACCACATAATATTTTAGATTAATTCTTGATTTAAATTACAATGATTCATAATACCAATCCCCTATAGTCAATAGGCTAATAACATTGTTTCCATGGAATAATGGAAATATTTATATAATGAATGATACTATTGAAAAAAAAATTCCGTATAGAGGAACTCATACATTTGATAAGGGAAGATATCAATTTATAAACAATAAGACAATATATTTTTTATAATAATATCATTCAGAAGTCCTATCACACCTACCGTCTAGAAGGACTTTTCTTTCTATGAAGAATGATGGGCAATAATTTAGATAAACAAGTTTGAGAAATTCAAAATATAAGGATTTCCAAAAAATATATCGACACCGAAATATGAAAAAGCGAATAAATATTCTCTGATACCAAATTCATTAAATATATTCACTTTTCTATAATCATTTATTTTTCATTCTATGTAATCTAAGTGTTGTTATAAAGGATCACCTGACCTGAAACATTTCATAACGAATCAAAGAATTCTTGTTGTTCATAATATTACTATTACTACTATGAGTGGAAAAAAATTCATCAGTGTAAAAAATGAGTGGGAGCAGCAAGGCCTCTTCCAGCCCTGATTGTCATCAATTCGTTGATACTCACTATTTTTGGAAGAATTCTACTTGAGTAGTCCTTTATAATACAGAATTAAATTTCTTAAAGAGGATCACATTATTTAACACCTATAGAATAGGTGAAACATTACTCTCAATATCTATTCATAAGAACCGAGATTTGGTAAGAACTCATAATGTGTTTATCCAATTTTACAAAAAACAAAATCGAAAATATATTTGGTTAAAACCTTAATGATGAAGACCTAGTCAAGATTAACAAAATATATTCTAAAAACAATATTGATGGAAATATTTCTTCCTCTTTTGGATTTCATAAGAAGGGTAACACATTCATAGGTAGTGGTAAGGAAATATTAAATAATTATTCCCATAGTAAAACCATACTAATATTATGAGACAAATCTATTGGAAATAGTGGAAAGACTATTTTCAAGAACATTCCCTATAATTTTTTAAATTTTGTTGACCAGATCCAAAATATTGAAATAATTAATCACATTTGAATTATCTACATTAGGATTGAGGGAAAAAATGGGAATTGATTAATTTTACAAGAATAAAACCATTACAAGAGTTCCTGACATGTATGAAAACATCCCAATAAATGTTATCATAATATGATTGGATTATATAGTTTGTAACTTTATTTAGTTCAGGATAACTCCTAATATTTAATAAAAAAAGATTCATCTTCGATCTCAAAGTGACGTGTAAAGAAGAGATATTTAAGTTATACTCATGTATGAAAAGTTTATGAATATTGTATTCCATCTCATTAGTGACAGAATTGGGTAATCAAAGAGAATAATGTACGTATATACAAAATGGGAAGCAACATTCTTCTTCTTATCAATGATTTTCTCATTATCACTAGGAATAGTGAGGGGGTCTATTAGTTTCCCTTACCCCTTGAAGAGTAATAAAACATTTTAGTGTTATATTCACATTCATTTATCCATAGTATTTATTATTTTCCTACTATATACCTTTAATGAGGTTATGTAAAAATTTCAGATCTAGAATGAAGGCATTTTTAATAGAAGACCATTAGGAAATCACAGATAGAAACCTTTTTCATGAATAGGTTTATATAGAGAATCAAGATGGGAAATATTTTCATCGATATGAAAACAATATTCTATACTCTAATATTTCAACATCTTCATTAGAATTTTGATCATTAAAATACAATACAGGGAATCATAATTGAATTTGAAAGAGTTTCATGTTTCGTAGATCAACTTTATACAATCTTGTTATAAGTTCCGAGAATTTTTAAATCAGAAAGGGAATGATGGTTTTACCTCATACGAAACAATCCTTACCAAGATAGGGTGATTATCAGAATTAAATAACATAATGGTTGAGTAAGAAATTGAGGCCCAAGTAGCAAGTCCAATTTCATTATCAATGGTTATATCTAGTTTTATTTCCACCATTTTACTAAGGTTATTTCTATACAATGTGTATATGAATCCAAAAAAATAGACCTTATAATGATTTCTTTATTCAATGAAATCCTTGAACATTTAATGGTGGAATTATAAATAACAATTCCTAACATTTCATATGGATTTATAATTTCATTAAAGTCTCTAAACGAGATCCAAGAATAATTTATAGAGCTTCTTGTGTCCAGAATATTCTACCGTAGCTCTCTTATTATGTTTTTCCTCATAGTTATCATTTATGTGATTCTAATAATTTCTTTATAAAAATTATTTAATCATATGTATGATATTAATGAATATATAACATATTTTTTTGATATATTTATTAATTTCGAAGGAAATTTAATTAATATATTGGTTATGGTTCATAATATAAATTTAATAATTTTTTATTTCCATTGGAAAATGAATTTACAAAACTAAAAAATATTTTGGGGATTATATATTTTTATAATATTGGTCCAGATTTATTAAAAAAATTAAATTAATAATTACTCTATAATATTACAACTATTTATATTCTCTTAGTCATTAATGATGTTAATATTGAAACATTTGTTTGTGTATGTCATAAAACTTACCCAAACAAGAAAGCATTATTACAGTTGAATGAGTAAAAATATGTTATTTTATAGGAATGATATCACATTTATTGATGAAAAATTATTTTTAAATGTTTTTATTAATGGGATATGTCTTATTAATTTATAATCATATGAATTAAAAAAATAGGAATGATTTGGAAGAGGATACCACTTATGTTGAATACTTTGATCTCTCATTGGAATGAATATTCTAAATAATCAAATTAGGATTCCTTATTGGGACCAAAAGTTCACAAACATGAGATAGACTTTTGAGGGACATACTTTTTCTAGGGATTTTATAGAAATTTAATTTAAATATAATCATTGATGTTGGAAGAGGTGGAATCCTGATATAGATGAAAGAGGGTGGTATTTTGGAATATTCACATTTCATAAAAGTAAAACTATCTTATTCAAATAATTAGGATAAAAAATAACTATTAGTGAAGAATTTACAAGTGAAGGTATAAAATTTCATCATTGATCCATTTTGAAGAATGATATTATTATATTTTATGATCTTATCTCTTAATTTTACCCATTTAACTTGTTTTAGTCTTTACAATGATGACTAATTTTCTATCATTATAATATATTTTTATGAGATTATAAAATTTTACTTGTAACCTATTTAATATACACTAAAATCCAATATAAAATCTATTTTATTATATTCAATTTCTTAAAGTGATAAATATTTATATTCAAATAAATGAAATATTAACCATAGAAATATTTCATTGGAAGATATAATTTTATAAAAAATATAGAAATACTACTATTAAATACCAAATAATTATCATTAGATGAATTATAAATTATTTTATTATTATTATTATATATATTATATGTCTTGAAATGTAATTATTCAATAGTGGTAAATTTAATTATTAAAAAAATACCTAAAATATAGGAATCAAATTAATTTAAATGTATCCCCTTTGAACATTAAATTAATATAACAACAATCCAATATTTATCTTCAAACTAATAAATTTTATCAATCCACCAACATTAAATTATTTCTCTGAACATATGAAATCATTCATTATAAATTTAAAATAACACATAATAATAACTATTTTAATAATGAAATATTATTAATATTTATTATTATATTATTTCATTCAGAAGTATGAGTTTAATTATATTTTATTTTTTACCAATAATTTCCAAAAATCAATGTACCAATTTGATAAATGTATACCTAATGATCCATTATCCAAAGGTTATACATAGAACATCTATATATCAAATTCCTTCACACACAAATATCTATAATAGTCATATTACATTCCTATATATATCCTTAAGTAATTCTCTAAAATATTTCATCATATTTATTAACATCATACTAAAATTTCATGTTATATATCTTTTACATTTAGTTCTCTCTATAGTTATAATCAGTGTATCCTATTCTTTGTTAATTTTTCAGGATAAATACTTTCTCTTTATGAAATTTTTATTTAATTATTGTTATATCCATTATATACATTTCTTAATGACGTTACATATTATATTCTTATTATGTATTAATTAATATCATTTATATTGATATTTTATATGAAAAAATGTTTCATTGTTCATTATAGTTTAGTGATGTGTGTGAAATAAGCTATTCGATATCATATTAATTTCAATGGATATTTATAGTAAAATTATATGGTATTGTAGATCCTCTATTTATGAATGAAGGTCCTACAAATTATGATGTGTGCTACTAGACAAGGCATGAGTCATTTTTTATGATTCTATGATGTTAAAAGCTTGTTATTATCATGTGGATGAGATGATAGTTGTTATTACTTTAATGAACATACCCTATTCTTAGAAAAAAGAGTGTTCTTATATGTGTATCAATAATGGAAAAAGTGTACCAGTGGAAAATATTTTACAATATTTCATTTATTAAAAAATATATATCTACAAGAAGTATGTTCCCTTCAATATATTCATATGTTGTTGTTGAAGAAGAGATGTGGGGATATGATTCTTTGAGATATGTGAATTATTATGCTTCCCTTCACTTCATTCTATATGGGATATAGATATAGTCTATCAAAATTATGATTTTATGAATGTTTAGTGCTTAAATTATGTCTATTCACTATTGATATATGAACTATGATGGTTATAGATGAGTTTATTTGGATGTCATTTCACCCATGTGACTTATATTTTTTTAGCATGATTTGATCCTTTAATATTGGGGTCTTAATTACTTTCCACCACTAGAGTTTGTGATGACAATATTCATTTCATTATATTTTTTATTTCATATAATCATACCTAGTATTTTTAAAATCACAACAAAATGTGATATTTGACGATATTTATTATGGCTATATTGATAATTTATATTTGATATTTGGTCTTGGTGGGTGTGGAGTTGTTGGGGCTTGCTCAAAGATGATGCCCGATGACTCATAGAGATACATGGGGGATAAATTGTATTCTTGGTAGTTGTGTTAATCATTATGTGTTGATATAAATCTTATAATACATACCGTAACATCCCAATCTGAATGCAATATCTCTGATGGAATTCCATAAGACCTCAGGTGCACCTCCCTGTATGCCTGAGGCTACCGAATAACAGTGAGGGTATCATGTGTAAGAATGAAGAGACTATACCTTAAGAATCATGTAATATGATAAATTATAATAAAAAATATAATAAAAAAGTAGAGTACACATGGAAACTAAATATGAAATGTATGATATAATAAACTCAAATAAATGTTCAAGTTTCATAGAAAGAATGTAATTTAAAGATATAATAGAAGTCCCACCATAACTATATTCAATGACGCTGATATTCTATTGCTCCACATTCTCAATCATCTGCCAGAGTTCTCTTTCCCTTAACCTAATCCCAATTCAATATTTCTACTAGTGGACAAAAATATCCAATTAGTGTGTGAGTAAAAGACTCAATAGGAGACCACCAATAGCCCTTAAACTTATAGACTAAAATATATAAGTGCATTACATGAACATAAAATAGATATTGATATAAAAATAATATATTAAAAATGTACCAAAACACATTTTGTGACATTAGGGACTTGCTCTAGCTGCTTTGGAACCATATTGGGAGAAACATACCTGATTCAGTATAGTGATAGATAGATCATTGATAACCAACATGACACATCCTCCTCGAGTGAATAAACCCAAGAATGTGACACATTCTGCAGGTTGGGATAGTCCAAGTACATGCCAACCATTATGTTCTTATACCATACATCTTGAGTGGATACCTAGAAACATGAGAAAATGAATAATGATGACTAGAGACTTATCAAATCCCTCTGGTATGGATATCCAAAAGTATGTGACACATCCCAAAATCTAGAATAGTTAATGTCAATGTCGACCCAAGACTAGAACATCACTCTCATAGGGTATTCTCAATCATGTATCAAATCATAGATGTCATCAACCATCTTTCATAATTCTCATAATATCTAATTTTGGCCGATACATGTTTTACATATAAAATAAGATGATACAGATCAAAACAAAACACTCTACTATAATAGAATTTTTTTTAACATGTATAAGACATAATGTAAGTGTCAGATCAATGTCATTTCAAGTTAAGAAGTTGGCATAATCATCAAAATAAATATAAAAGAAACACAATAATATGTCAAAGGGTATAGATGTAGACAAACCTATTATAGTCATGAATCAAACAGAGGTCTCATAGGCTACACCCATAAACCAAAAAATATTTTCAATAACCCATATAATGAATTAATTAATGTTAATTATATCCAACATTAGTTATGTATATAATTAAATAAAAGTGTTTTCATTTGAGTTTAATTGCACCATTGAATCCTCACTTATTATGGAAACAAAATTACATTTAAAATTATGCTCATTGAGATAAACAAAAGGGAAATGATGTTTCATAAGTCCAATTAGTCTTATAAGATATATTTAATGATGTATTTTCTAATAATATTAATAAAATAATATTATAAATATTACATGGATGGGGAGAATAGAGAGGGAGGCAAGAGAGATGTGGATGAACTATTATATGCCACACCTCACCAATTCCCCATTTTAATATATTTTTTCTATTTAATTTTCCAAAAATTATTTTATTCATTTATTAATTTATATATTTATTTCTTCTCTCTCTTACTGAATCCATGAATGAACCAAAATATTTTCACGAGTTTCTATTTTTAAACCGTCCCTAAAATAATGTTAATAATTAATTGAAAATATTTTTTAAAATTCATCCACTGTTATATACAAATACAATATATATATACTCATTTTAATAAACACGTATACACCCAAACAGATATATGTAACATATCTATATATCCATAATATATATATAAACCACCATATATAAATATATATTGACACACACACACACACATATTTAGTCCACATGTATAATTTATATATATATACACATGTATATACATATGTACACACACACACACACACACATACACATACATATATATATATATAAACCATATATATATGTTATATATATATATATATTCATATATAAATATTTATATACCTATATACACCTATAAATGTATATATACACATATATTTAACAAATATTTATAAATATTATGTATATACCCATCCATATATACATATATACACCAGAACATGTATTTATACATACAAATATATATATATATAAAATTATATATATATATATATTCCCCATATATTCCTCATATATATACATTATATATTTGTATAGAACAATATTTTTTTAAATTAATTAATAACAACACTAAGGATAATATTTAATTATTAACACTAATTATCGACAATAATTTCCACTAAAAAATATTACAACAAAAACCATAGTTAAAAATTTGACAATAATAAATACATTTCTATTAATCACATATAATCACATATAATTAGAATAATTTATATTATCAAAATTATTACATTATGAGATTGAAAACTACTCAACCATCAAATAACACAATTATTAATTGCACATGTATAATTCATTTTTTCCTTTGACAAAAAATAATAAAAATAAAGTTATTATTGTTATTATTATATATATTTAACCAACTAGTCAAAATAGAGATTTTAATTAATTTTATTAGCTTATATTTATCAAATTAATTTGATAAATTTCTTCACAAACAAATATGAAACCTTTTAAAAATTCTTTTAAACAAAAAAATTAAAATTAATGACAGAAGTCATTTAAACTCCCCACCAAAATTTTTATTATCCTCAAGAAGTGTTTTAAATATCGATACCACTAGACTCCACCATAGGAGTTTATATATTAAAACGTTCTTCCAAATTATTTATTAAATATAATTTTATTGAGGATTAAGTCCATTTTATGAACATATTTATGTTAGTAATGATAATATATATACAATCAAGAATACAATAAATCATGTTCAAATAAAATAATTTTATAAACAATACAACATTTTACATATCACATTTTCAATGTAAATTTAATGATTTGGTGTCTATTTAGTAAAAGTAACTTGTATACATGAAATATGAACCTACATGTCTGTAATGATGCATGAACACACCCAAAATCTCATAATTCACATATGAACATAATGTGCATCACCCATAGTGAATTTAATCAATGGTAATATTAATATAAAAATTCCCCAATTTATGAAAACATGGAGGTCCACTATACAATACTGATTAGATACTACCATTGTTACCCTACTTGAGTCTCCACCATCTTAATTCATGTATACCATTTCCCAATTAATGGAAAATCTAAAAGTAATTTTAGTGAATCCTGTAACTTTGATACCATGTTTTAATGTCTTGATTTAAAAAATTGGGCACAATACAGAATACAACATAACCTAAGGTGTGCTTCCCCATATTCCAAAGGATACGGAAATGAAGAGAGAGTCTCATGAGTAACCATAAAGATAATATACATTCAATATAATGTCATCAGATCAATTATAATAAAATTAATATAATAAACATAATTTTGAGATACACAATATAATTTACCAAATAAAGGTTAAATGTAGAAGAAAATATATAAAAAAACGTTTCTGTAGATTTACCGCTCAAAATAAATAAAGAGGTATCCATGTTCCCCTTCTCTAACAGCTCAATCAACTAGCACATATCCCTTTCCATTTGTGAGATCCCTAAGCATGGTACCTCCAAGAACCCCAAAAATCACGAGTTTTGTGTGAGTCCAAGACTTAGTAGGTCACAAAAAAACCCTTTAACTTAAGGAATAAAAATTAAAGTCCATTCAATGAACATAAAAATGAATCCTATATGCAGCTAGTATATCATCCAAGTACCAAAACACACTTCAAATCCTTAATGGCAGACTCTACCTACTTCAGCGCCATACTGAGAGACAAATTTCTGTTTAAGAATAATGATGAATGAAAAATCAGAAACAATCCTAATATATACTAATCAAGAGAATATATCCAATATTGATAAAAATTCTTCCAGATGAGAGAGTTCATGTACATTCCTACCACTATGGCCTTGTCACATTTGTCTCGAGTCGATATCCAAAAAATGAATCAAATCTCATATGATGGCCCATGTCATATTGCATCCCTCTTTTACAGATATCCAAAATCATGTGACACTTCCCATTGGATAGAATAGTAAAAGTATATTCTAACTTCCTATACCCTGTTTACTCATATGTCACCGAACCTTGATTGCCACATGGCCTCATGTGTGCCTCTCCATATGGAAGAGTTTTCTGACTAGCATCAGGGTTTTATGATGATATGGTAGGGAGACTATAACCTAATGATCAAAGTGTACTATAGTAGTATAAAATAATATTAAAAATTGGAATGATTACAATAAAGGAACAAGATAATAATAATTATTTTAAATATAATATAAATGAAGAAGTAGAACTAATATCATTCACAAAATGATGTATATATTCTATAAAAAATAAAAAAAACATATATTAAGATTAACATGCACATAAAGTATCCTACCCAAATGAACAGAAAGAATAAAATCCATCTCTAGTTGAATCATTATAATAATATCATTCCTATAATCCCATGCGACTGCATAGTATATTAAATTTTTCATCTAAATATTGAAGCTTCTATTTGTCCCTACTTACATCCATAAAGCCTCTTCGTGTGCTAATCGGTTTCCTGAACAGTGTGTGATATATACTCAGAAGAATAACAAAAAAATACATATTATTATCAGGAAATTTTATAAAAAATGAGTATTTTATAGGTATAACTATTTAAAGATGACATATAAACTGTAAATGAGATGGATCTAGTTCAATAAGGACACTAAAATGACACTACCTACTTTAGGCTAGGTAGAGATATCTCAGAACATTGGTAAATATATATATAAGTATATGTCTATATATACATGTATAAAGAAATGTATATATATACACACTATATACACAGTGACATGTATATTCATATATATATATATATATATATATATATAGTAAAGCTAGACTAGACCTTTGATTGAAGTCGGTCATCCATGCTTAGTCATATGATTCTCAGTGTGTAGTATGGACTCCATGGATGAGTATCATGATACAAAATATAAGTATATAAAATGTTTCATATATCCTAAGGGACTACATTCTATAATATCATAAATCATAAGGGATTCCATGCTTGAGTATAATAACAAATAAGGGATTTGATGCTCAAGTATTCTAAATAATAAGGGATTCCATTCCTACTTTTGAAAAATAAAAAGGGAAACATTTCTTTAGTATCATATAAAATAATTCCCGACCTTTCATATATATTTTCCTATATATGGTTTCTAAAACATTCTACATTTTATTAATATATGTGCATAATGATCTATTTATAGAAGTGTCTTGTGAGGTGGTCATACTACCCACATTCCATTTAATTACAACAATCTATTCAATAAAGTAGAAACAAATCACAATATTGAATGTTTTTTAGTACATTAACATTTAATAAATCATGGGAAATTAACAAGAACACCAAATGGGGGTGAAACTTGTATATGTGGGTGACAATAGACAATCAATATAGGTCTTTGGGAGTTTCTCAAAAAAGTATATAGTTTTAATTAACTATAAATTCATATTATTAAGTAAATGTTCAAAATTTATCATGTGAATAATGATGGTGAATGATATAAAACAACAATAATAGGAAAAATTACTTGAAAAAAAGCTGAAGGCCATATATGGATCCTGATATGATATCATCCATATATCTAAAGTTGAATTAACTAAGTGGATGAAATTTATAAATATCTGAACAACATGGAACATTAATTCATCTACAAGTATAAATCATGATGAAAAAAAAAGAAAATAAATAAGAGTATTAAATATATTATTGATATAATTCCAATGTGATGAATGACACTAGATTCCGATCATGAATGAGGAAGTTTTCACCTAGACTAGGTGTATATGAGAATCTTCCAACAATAGGGAGAGGGTTTCGTTATGTGGGAGAAATAAGTTAGGAAGATAGAATTTTAATTTTAATAGGAATGAGGTGAAAATAGAATATTTTCCAATTTAAAATGGGTTATAGGGTTTATATTCTTTTTTTTTTGGAAAATCAGGCGCCAAACTTGTGGTTCCACAACTTAAGATGATGTTAATAAGGGATTTGGTGCATGGTTTATGAAAAATTTGTATAGAATGCATGCCACTCTACAAAACATTTCTTCTACATGAACTATTTACCAAAACATTGTTTCCTCATGTTGAATGTTTAAAAAAACAATATGTACCACTTGTTTCACCAAAATTTATGGCTCTAGGTACTTAAAAATCCACAAACACTATGAAAACATTCTTTATGGTATTGGGAGCTTCCTTAATTTTAAAAATAATGGTTAAAAACTAAATTATTTTTATCTCATTATATTTTATGGGTTCAAAAAATCTCTCTAAAAAACAAAAACTCTTCCCTAAGAATACCATATGGGGGAGGTAATGTATACTATGATAATAGTTCCGACCACAGAGTACACTGTTGGCTGCCCACTCACATATATCTTTTGAAAAACCATGATTTCATACAACCCATACTGGAATAACATTCCTTATAGAGCCTTCATGATCATGTCAACTAGATATATAAGGTACTCCAAATAAAAACCATCAATTTCTAACTCAACCTCATCATGGAGAGGATTGTGAGGTGGGTATGAATAGAAATTGAAAAACTATGATTCATGGACTATGTCAGGCATGTCCTGGAACCTATAAGGTGTTGATATTTCATAGGATACCATCATTGAACTCTCCAATATCTCATATGTCTTGACATAATGAGGTGATATCTTTCCTTGTCTCTTAATATATTCTACCATCTATAAGAAACATGTAAGAAGAAAAAATGTACAACCTTAAAATGTATATATTAATTACCACCATCAATATGAAAATTATACATAAACTGATCTATATCTTTATTTTTTATAATAATTTTGACCTATTTTACTATCTACTGATGGTGACAATGTACCAATATCGATTCCTCTCCTACCTCAAACCATTATAGGGATGAACATCACACCCTACCTTATTAGGCCACATATGTATCCATCTATAATGTTTTACAAATTCATTTATTTTACTTAAATTTAAAATCAGGATTTGATTCTCTAAATAAAACCCAACATCAAAGACACATTATTTTATAATGTCCATTAATATTTGGATTGTGAAATCAAATTTCATGTTACTCTATGATTTATAGTGTCTGGTCAAAAGATCTAATGTACCAAGAGGCTTCTAGAAACCCTTCCAGAAACAAAACATAATTGTAGAATCTACTTATAATAAGATATTTTCGGACCATAATTAAGGAATATATTCTCCCAAACATATATCCTATTGAACCCATCCACCAAATATTATCTCATATAGAATTAATGTGAATAAATTTTGTTATAGTTTTGATGATAACCCATACCGAATCACTACCTTGATGGGATCTCGATATGAATGTCACAAAATTAATGGTGATGTTGTCACATTTCTAGTTTTGAATGGGAAATGACATTAAAATCAATGATTGTCACTGTTATTCCACCTTCACTAACTAACTAGAGGAACACTTAGTGACAAAACCAACTAAATCATTCATTATCCAGAGCCATGAGTAATGAAAAAGAAAGTCATGGTAAATATTACTAATATAAGGATGTAATTCCCATGTGGAGGTATGATACTATCACAAAAATTAATATTCATTGACTAAAGGATCAAAGACACATCCTGGAATGAATAATATATTATACCAATAAAATAACCATCCAAACAGTGGGTCCTCATCAGAATCACTATTCCATATGATTAGACCCTTATAATATAAAAGCTACATTATTTATAACAAATATTGATGTTAATTTGACACTAATAAGGCTACAAGAACATATTGCTTGTGATTTTTCAAGACCTCAAAATGATTCTTTGAAAAGTGGTACATCAAATGACACTCACTAGTGTAATCTTGAAATAACTATGATTAATTATTCTAGAATAGAAAATAAGTAATGAAATTTTATTTCGAAGATGTATAGGAAAACTCAAAATCAATTAAATTTTTGGTATTCAACCAAAAATTCACTATATAAGGTTCATGTCACACAACATAATGATGTATTTGTGTCTTTTTTAATCATTATGCACCAAAAACTACTCTCCTCTCAGAATGTGATTGCCAAATTTATTAAATGAACCAAAGATTCCAACACAAGATCATGTTTCATGTAATTACACTTTTTGGCATCAAATACTGAGACCTATATTTGACGATATGATCTATTGACATCGGAATAGATGTGAACCCAATTCACGTGGAATCACAGTAAACATTACAAATTATTCCTAGCTACGAGATGATAAGTATTATTAGTAAAGTTAATTATACATTTAACTCATGAAAGGTTTTTTTGGGAGATCCATACTATAAAAACATAAAAATAAATTTATTCAAGCTCTTAAGAGTCCCTACTAGACTTGAAAATTATTAAAAAAGAACAATAATATTTATCCATCCCCATGAATATTTGTAAATGAGATACATTCATAGGATGATTCCAAGAAACCATATCTCACACTTTATATAGGATAATAGATACACTAATATCTAATATAATGACACCATTGAAGTAAATATTGCTGATATAAATATGAAATTTTGTGTGAAAATAATACAACTATTTCCCTCCTAGCTTACTCAGTTTGATGTCTTGATATTTCTCACAGTCGGGGCGAGTGTAAGATTACAAAATGATTCAATACAAGAAGAATTTCACAAATGAGTCTAGATATGGATGAATAACATAGTTAATGAGATTCATCAAGACAAAAATAATGTTCTTGAGACCAAAATACAAGAAAAAAATACTCAAACAAGAAATATGTACAAAAAAATGATGTATGTGGTCTCTCTGATGGTCTCACTCACACCTAGTGATAGCATGAACCCCATTCAATCGATGAATAAATTGAGGTCAAAGAATCAAGTAAAAGTTATAATATATATGAGGAAAATGATTATGACACATTATCATTAGAATCTTTAATTTAATGTATTAAATTCAAATCCTAAATATTCTAATATAATTATTTTTGAAAAGGTTAGGTGAAACCCATGATGACATATTGGGTCATATAAATCATTTTTCTTAAAAGTCCTCTAGTTACATATTGGGATCCTAAGGATTTTTATGTACCATTTGGTAATGGAAAATGGGAAACGTTTCTTCTTTTGGAACTATATCAATATTAAACTCTACCCATATCTCAAGATATAGTTCATAAAAGTCATCATGTAAAACATTCTAGAAATATTCCACTAAATGAGGGAAATATATACGTCACATTAAGCGATCACTCATAAAGAGATAAGAAATATGGGCTATCACTCATTCCATCCCATTATTTTCATTTCATTTTGAACCCACACATAAATACCATTATCCATTTTGAATACAATTACCATTCTAAGGTGACATGAAAGACTCTATTATGTTATATAAATTGACCCGAGATGATATGGTACTAATAAGACAATATTTAGTATAATTTTAAATCTTGTAATCTCATTAAAAAAGGTTCCATACAAAATAATATTCACTTATCTCAAAGTTGAATTCCATAAAATGTTGTTTTCACTCTGGTCTATTCCCCAATGGTGTGTCAGGAGTCATTACTAGATATAAATAACCTTTCTCTATGCCTATATTTTCCATAATTTTGATAGATATGAATAAATGTGGAGATCCTATATCAAATATGGAAGAATCAAAAGTAGAGGATATTAGAATAGTAAAAAATAACTATAAAAGGATCATGAATATTCTACTTGGGAGTATGATTTAGTACGTAGTTGTGGATATACATGAAAACCTAAAATACTACCTAACTACCCTAGTCATGTTTTCACTTTTAGAAATCTATTCCCTATTCCTATATCCCTTGGTCTTGACCACATCATCAGACTGAATATTAGGTAGAACTTTATCTACCCTCATAATCCCTTTCTTAAAGGTGGAGTTAGTGAAAATTCTCTCCCATTAGGAATAAATGTGATGGTTCATAAAAAATGAAAATGAAGTCCCACTCTTCCACGACCTCAATACTCAATGGCGTCCTTAGGAAACCGGTTCTTCTTATAAAATTTCATTAAATTTTTTTGAAATACTATGTAACTATGATATGGTTTCATATGACTATTGATTACCCCATGAGAAAAATCAAATAGAATATTACTACCAGATTATGAAGAAATTATTCATCTTAATACTAGACCTCCCAATAGAAAAGGTCAACTTCTCTTAGGTTCTTTATAATGATATGGTCCTGGTACTCTATATAGAATTATAGAATATCAAAATTCATTCCTCTTTGATCAAATTCATAAATGATCCCATCCTGAAATCATCCTTCTATCACCAAATCATCACCATCATTTGTTAGGGAGAAGTGATAGAGATACATGAATTGAGTAGAATATTCCATGAACGACATATCACCCAACATTAATTGAATAAAAACTCTATATTGGTATTCTATCAACATCTAAGGGAAGAAGCAGTAACAAAGGGCTATCTAAAAGTATGCATAAACCATATATTGATGAAGACCATCCCGAGTGATAACCTCCCACTATCACATGTAGGAAACACATAACATATTTGTTAAAATATCGAACCTTTTATCTAAATGCATCTCCAGATGCTTAAATATAAATATCATGTCATCTAGACATGACTCATCTTACTAGGTCCACCATCACCCAATAAGGTTGGTGGATGATGCAATAAGAATTCAATTGTAAATTATACCATTGTTGGGGTAGGTTATGAATCTCCTTTTATAGAATTCAAAAATAATAGAAATATCTATCTAAACTGATCATCGATACCTACTTTGGAAATATCAGGATGTTTCAAGAGAATAACTATGTGATGTAATATTGGTGGGCCAGGACCCACCCCTTATGGAACATGTTATTTTCCACCATCCATGTTCATGACATGAGGATTTAATGGTAGAAAAACTCTATAATTCTTATGAAAAAGGCTCAGATAACGTTACACAATAGATTGTATCATCTGTAACAGAATATGATGGTTATGATACATCTAATACAAGGGTCACACCCCACTTATTACTCCTAATTCTTGATCTGGGTGACATATTGTACTATAATTGACCATAAAACACACTTCATACTTTCTATTACTATGGACAAGTCAATGTCATGGTATCACATTACACAATAGAGGTCCTAACATATATATGTCAATTGCATGGTATAGAGGATAAAACATTTTCATTGAATGTGGAAACATAATTTAACAAAAATAATTTTATTTAAGGGTTTAATTTTTTTAAGATGTTAATTATTTTAAAATATATAATCATCATGTCCTAGTTAGTGGATTCACCCATCTCATTCTATAAAGGTATAATCTCTATATGTTGTATATGGAATATCATGCACATGAAACTCAACTATTTCAACCAATATTTAGACATAATGTTCCATATAAGTCGAATTTATTAGACGAATCACTATTCCTAATTTATATAAGTAAATCCCTCATAAATTTTAATTGGAATTATTATATCAGAAATTAAAAAACATTTCATCCCATGTGACCAATGGTCTATGTGGAACGCATGTAATTAAAATTTAATAAAGGTTAAACCATCAATATATGGGAAAATGTCATTTATTCTTATCTAGTCACCATAAATAATCAAATTATTCAACCTATATAAGGAAAATTATCACATTTTAGAATATAAAAGTCCAGGAACCTCTAATATGCTGTAGAAATTTCTAATAATAATATAAATATGGAACACCATATATATGACATGTGAGTCATTAGGTTCCTACTACGAATCATTATCAATACCCGCTTTCCTTACCCAACCAAGGGAAAAAATATTTATATAATAATAATAATAATATCACTATAAGCAATTTGTGTCTCTAAATAGTAAAATCAATACAACAGTAATTGGAAAAAACAAGAAAACAATATCATATCCTTGTTAATTAATATTTTCCCTAAATGAGTGTTATATTATCCCATGAAGAGGTTCATTACGACATTCTAAAATATTCATAGTCACTTATCTAATAAAAAACTGAAATAAAAAAGGAAAAGAGATCTGATACAACTTTGTGACATCCCAAACCCATTTAACTCATAAGAAACTGAACCAAGTTGGCCACATGGCCTAAATAACACCTCCTTTTACGCCAAAGGATACTGACTAGCTGTGAGGGTATATTATGGTATAGTTAGGAGACTATAACCTCATTATTATATTACAGTATAGAGGTATAAAATGATAATAAATAGAAAAAATAAAGCAATGAATGAACTATAGAATCATAATTCATCCATATATAACAAATTGGTAGATAACAAACCAAAATCACATAAGAAATGATTTCAGGTCTATCTGATACAAAATTTGAAAATACACAGATGAAAAATACCATAAATATACAATATGATATAAAAAGAACAAAAAGACTAAATTCTACCTCTAATAGATTTATGAGCATAAGACCATTCCTCTACTCATATACTATTTCCATGAACAATAAATCAAGAATCCAATGCTAGACGATTCCCTTTTCCACTACCATCATCTATAATATCTTTTCAGGAAAAAATCGGTGAATCGAACAGGGTAAGAGATATAATTAGTTAGAAACCACCAATGAAATATTTTATGAACTATAAAGTATATATATATTTAATGATCGTTTAGAAACAATGACAATGTAAACCAGATAAATATATAGTAAATGTGTCGGCTCATTTCCTAAAGAACACCCGCCTGACATTTTCTACTTCAGACCAGGCTCGAAATGCTATGAACACAGGTGACCATATATATACATATATGAATGGATTTATATATGTATATATAAATTTATGTATATATAAGTACTATATACATAGTGATATATATAGCCATACATAGAGATGTTAATGATAGCTATGATTAGAGGATTAACTCTAGCATCCATGCATAGTCATAAGAATATCATTGGGTAGAATATGAAATAATTTTCAAGCATCATGAGTTATAAATGATTACATTTCCATGTAACATAAGTTATAAAGGATAATATGATCGAGTGTCATAAATCATAAGGGATCCCAAGACCAAGTTGCATAATTAATAATGGACCCTATGCTTATGTATCGATAAATAAAAGGGGAAAACATTCCCATAAATAATTAAAAATAAGGGACACCATGTGAGATCATTTTATATAATAATGAGGGACTGTAATTCAATAATAAAATCCAATAGGTGGTTTCCAACAACTATAACTTTCACTAAGATAATGTAATAATCCACTATTTTCTTAAGACTCACATTATGTGATCAAAATAGAAACTCTTCATTAAATTATAACAATCTATTCAATAACATGGAATACCAACAACACCTTTATGGTGTTATGGACAAATTAACACTTAAAAGTTCAGGGGTATTTAATATGAACTGCCAAATGGGATGAAACTTATCGATCTAGGTGATCTTCGATAAAAAAGATATTTAAGAGTTCATTTTAAAAAGTGAACAATGTAATAAAGGATATGTTTTTATTTTATTAGAATACATCATATTGGATGAAATGAAGAATGAAAACACAAAAGAGAAAAAAAATCAACTTTAGGAATAAATTTCTAGACACCTATCTTAATGTTGTAGTTTAATTTTAATTTGGTATCATCTTAAAATTTATTGTAGAGAAGAGAAAATAAGTAAAATAAAAAAATCAAAAAATATATGGAATATTATCTCTCATGTAAATGTAATTATTTTGAATGATATAAATGAGGAAAAGAGATGGGAGGATCGAAGAGATTATTGATACAGATCCCACAGGATTAATGTATTCTTATTCTAACCTCTAAAGAGGGTGTTTTCTCAAAGCTTATGTTGACAGGGGATGCTTCAAATGAGATCGATATGAAAAATATGTCTATGAGAAATAAATGAGGAATGGGGAATTATAATTTTAATAGTATGTAAGAGAAATTGGCAAATTTTCCCAATTAAAAGGGGAGAATGGTTTTCCTGCATGGTTTGGCTAAACCATACACCAAATGTGTGCCTCCGATTCCTAATTGACATGATCGCTGTGGGATAGAAACATAGTTTGGGAATACCATACATATCCAGTGTTCCTCTCTATAGGCACTTTCCTGCACCCAGTATAGTGTAACCAAACTATATATCCTTCAGTACATGCTTTAAAAAAACCATGTGGCCCACCTATTTCCTCCAAAATTAGAGGCTTGTGCTCCATAAAATCCTGAAAAACTCCTAAAAAATTTGCAATACAATTGGTAACATTAATAAGGGTAAAAAAAGGATTAGACTCATCATTAATGAATATTTACCTCATGATAACTTTCAGTATCATACAAACATGAGGTCCCAATCTATGAAAATCCACGTCAGATGATAGTCTCAAAGTTGATTAATATATTTCATAAATTCAATCTTGTATAATATATCACACATCATCCACTGTCGACCATTGCATGTTTCACATCCCACATACTTACCATCTATGCTAAAACTATATAGTCAACCACTGTAAAATGAAATATACCATATACAATACATAATGCAAGTGAAATATCAATATCACCACATGTCATGAAATAAACATAATCATCAAAATCCATATATAATAAACCCATGCACATGTCAAAGGATACATATGCACACAAACACAAAAACACACACACCTCATGTTGTAATGAATCAAACATTGGTATATTGGAATAAATACCCTTTTCAAAAAATGAATTCAGTGACTTATATAATGCCTATGAGGAAGTTAATGACTTACCACCTTTGGTAAAATAATGAATGGGGAAAAGTGTTAATGTATAATGTTAATTGGGATACTAAATCCATGATTCCATGGAAACAAAAATTAGGTTTAAAATTATACTCATCAAGATGATCCCAACATCACCAAAGATATGTCAATACAAAATGTGTCACAATAGATATTTAAGAGAGAGGTTCTAAATAATAAAAAAAAAAATTAATAAAATATTAGGGAGTGAGAAAAGAGAGAGGGAGGTGTGAGGGAGGAGAATGAACTCCCATACACAAATCATTCCTAATTTCGACTACAAGTTTATTTTTTTCCTTTTAGACTCATGAAAATTATTCTCTTCATTATTACTTATTTATTTTTATTCTCCCTCTAATTTATTCTACATGCCAAAAAAAATCTCTTCATGATGTTTGTTTTGTAAACACCCACTAATGAACATTTAATAATTCATTAAATATATTTTAAAATTCATAGATATATATATTCATTATATATATAGACACACACACACCCACCCACCCATATATACATATATGCACCTGCACAGACACATATAGAGATCATATATATACATTATATATATATACTCCACCATATATACACATATATATATATTCACTTATATATATATAACCCATATATATATCCATTGTATATATAACCACCCATATACACATATATATTTACACCCCCACACACATATATATAGCATATAAATATTTGTTATATATATACACGGACACATCTTTATATACGTATATAAACTCAAACATGTGTATATATGCATATATGTTTTTTGAATATATATACATTATATATATACATTCATTTATACATATACAAAACCAAATATGTATGCATATACATATATATATGACCCATATATATATGATATATATATATACACATCACTATATACATATATATAACCAAACATGTATATATATACATATTTCTCCCGTATATTTATAAAAAATATATATAACCACAACATATTATTTTCATAACTAAATAATAATAACAATAATTTTTTATTATTTTTACCAAACCTCTGCCATTTTTACCCCCAAAAAGTATTTCAATAACAACATTAGTTGAAAAACTGATAATAAAAAATACATTTTTGTTAATCACACTACTCTAATTTATTTAGCATAATTCATATTATCAGCATTATTAGATTGGAAATTAATAAAATATTCACCAATCCAATAACAAAATTGTGAATTTCCCATTTATTGTTCAATTTTACATTAAAAAATATTATAAATAACACTATTATTATTATTATTATTATTATTATATTTTTTAAAGATGCAAAAAAAAATTATTATACTGATTAATTTTATATGTTTAAATTTATTGAAATAATTAGATAAATGTCTTTGCAATAATATATTATTTCATTTAATGATTCTCTTCAACCAAAAAAATTATAACCAATTACATGAGTTCATAAAAATAACATGATGTCAAACACTCAACTATCTAATTCAATTTAGATTCAGCAAATTATCAAATGTATAGTTCCGTAATTATTTTCTTATGTTTTGTTTTTTTATTATTGGTGCCGCATGAATTAAATTTATACATATATTTTTCTTATATACATATACATATCCAGTGTTTTTAGTTATTTTCATCATAATATATATATATGTGTATATTTACAATTGATAACAGCTAAGGCCTCACAGAACGTGTGATATGCCTGGACTTTAAAATTCTCAAACCCCTAGAATTCTATAGGAATTCTTGTGGTGTAATGCCTATATTACTATTTACATGATAGGGTCTCTAGTGTATCAGTTTGTTTCATCCTTTTTCTTGGAATTATTCAATCAATAATGATATACGTTATATTGAATTTCTATAATAGGAATCATTATGTTAATTTATAAAAAAATATCAAAGGGAAAAAATTATAAAATAAAAAGAGGAACTTCCCTCTATCAATTAAAAATATATCTGTTCATTATCTAAAATATATATCATATCCTAGGAATTTTGATTTATTTTTGGATAATAAAAAACTAGAGAATAATAATAACCCCCTAAAAATATCGAGGGTAATATGGATTTCATCTGATATAAAAAAATTTCAATTTTAGTGTATTTACGAAATAAAAATTCTTTTGATGAATATTAAATTGTGAATTTATATTTTAAGGTTATATTTGGTTATTAAACTATAAATATTAACTAAATTTTTTACATTTCAGATACCAGTTTAAAAAATGTTTAGTATAAAGGCTGATAATTTTAAGGATATGTTTCTTTACATATTAATTTAGAATAAATGTGAGGAATTTTTTTGACATATTATAAGCATATATCGATTAAATAAAAAATGATTTAGAAGATGTTATACTTTAAAAATTATCAGTAATATCCCCTTTATTATAATTGTAAGAAAGAATAATAATTTTTCTAATCAATGAGTTAAATTAGTAATGAATTTTAGAAACATCCCTTTAATGATTAAAAAGGAAAACATAATATTTCTAAATATAAAACACACCCAAAAAAATCCAAAATTTTAACTTTCAGCCATAGTAGTGGAATAAAAAACTAAGAAATCATTTTCAATAATCTTTTAGGGGAACATAAAAATGATGGGGATATGATTAATGAATCCAAAAATAATTTAACAGAATTTATATCTAACTCCATTTTTCATTTCATAACATGGTTTCATAAATACAAAAACTAAGATAACAAAATTATGATATTATGGTGGATTGAAGTAAATATATTTTAGATTAAACATAATATAATGAATTTTTTTAATTATCCATATTTTTTAAATACACTTAAATAAAACAGAAAGAAAATATATTATGTGTAGTATGATTTCTCAAAATAAGGTTCAAGAATTGTTTACTTATAATAATGAAACTACATTCCCTCCATTAATGATAATCACACGATATTTTACAAAATATATCTAGTAAGATTATAAAAAAATACAGTGAATAAAATCCTAGTTAATTTATCATAATTTATTATATTAATTTTCATAGAGTAAAACTATTCCTGAATAAATCCTTTATAATATTTAATTTATGAAATTATAACTGTATAAAAAACCATGAAAACCTATGTCATAATTTTGAGTCTAATAATATAATTAGTTAATAATAATAATAATAAATTTTTGGTAAAAAATAATATCAATTAAAAATTATATATGTTTTATTTGAAATGGAATAAAATACATGTACAAATTTGGGGATTATTGTATTCCTAGATATCTTTCACAAAATTATCTTGCATATCATTATTTTTTAAACTAATAATTTTTCATTTTATGACACATATTGTTAAAATATTTGATCTTTTTTATCCATATAAATATGTTTTATTTCATGGTTATCCATTAACTATTCCTTCAAAATTATAGTCTAAAAGTTTTCACAATAATATTAATTATATTCAAATATATCTTCATTGACTTATTTTAGATTATCAATAATTTATAATCATGGTTTTTTATAAATAACTGAATTAATAGAATATTTCAACTATTGTATTTTAAAAATTATAGATATTACTTTTTATACAAACAATATGAAGTTGATCCCCATTTTTATGAAAATAAAAAACAACTAGAAAGAGGAAGGGTCAAGGAACAATATTTTTCTATCATTCCATAATGAGGTCCATATAAATAAAGAAACATTAATAATCATAGTAAAATTGAGAAATATCATCATAATAATCATAATAATCATATTAATATCTCAAGGATATGAAATAAATAACCAATCACAATCTCACATCAGCATAAAAGGTCAATCTAGTTCTCATAGTGGAGAATATATGTGAATAATCGTTCATCATCTAGGTCATATTTTATAGCATCTAAATGACTCCTCCATCATACTTATTATTACATTTGTAAATTGAATCCCTATTTGATTTTGAGCCTCTATGATCCATTCCCTAATATTTCACCTCATTGTTTAAAATATTATTCTAATTTCTCTAGATTCACAAACTATT
This sequence comes from Viscum album, assembly GCA_963277665.1. NCBI lineage: Eukaryota > Viridiplantae > Streptophyta > Magnoliopsida > Santalales > Viscaceae > Viscum > Viscum album. The sequence goes on from OY728141.1 coordinate 349,960,013, forward strand.
GCATGAATTGTACATATTTTTTTTAAATATAAACCCTGAATATCATGATGAAAGGCCTGAAAATTCAAGCATTCTAAAGGTACATGGTATAACTAAAATTCCTTCAAAATATATGATAAATAAGATTATTAGTAGTACCCTAGACCCATTTTATCCCCCTCTAGTGCATGATCAACAATGAAAAATAACTGATCAAAAGACCCAATGTGGGAGTCATCCCATTTAATTGAAAGACCCATTGAAATAACCATGAACACCCACTGAGAGACCCCAACACTACTATTAATCCAAGACACATATTCATACATCATTTTTGGAATTCCAGGAAAAAAAAAGAATTTTGGAAACCTTACCAGAATGAAGCATCCTCAGCTATAGAAGTGACATCACAAAGATCTAATTTTTTTTCCATTTTACCATTATAATACAAAAAACTATATATTAAACTTCATTATCAATTAATATCATCCATTATTAAGATTTAGATCATGTCCAACATCATCCAAGACTATAGAATGTGTATAATAACCTATATTCATTTCATTATCCCCATTCACCATAGTAGAAGATCCATCCATAAAATCACATAAAACAATTCCTTGTGACCTTTGTATAGATTTGGTCACTCCACTGAGAAATAGTACAACTATATATTAAGTTCCATGATGAGAATTAAGATAAACTCCTATAGTCTTTTTATTACCAAATAATATTGTAGAATCCCTCTTTCTCCAAATTAGATTGTATGTTTGTAATATCCAAAAAGTTTGAGGATAATTAATAAGTTTATTAAAAAAATTTCTGATTAATTTTATATATAAACTTAAATCTTCAATAAGAAATTAAATAATAAAAAAATTTAAGGATTTACGTAAGGGTAAAAGACTAGTTAACACTGTGAAATATTCTATGGAAGATTTTCTTTGTTAGGCATTTAGTTAACATGACATTTTCTAACCTGTAGAGCCTATGCAATGATAAAATACAAATTTCTCATATATTTTATAATTTTTGTGCAGTATTTTTCTAAATAAATTAAAATATCACAAATAGCGACTCATATAGGAAATTCAAGACCCCTTTTAGGACTGAGATGAAATTTTTACCCATGGTATGGTATAAAATTCATGCACATCGAGGGTATAGTAACATGACACATGATAGCCATCTATTTAATTTTTTATATATTTTTTTACAAAAATAATGACATATATCTAAAAATATATCTATTATGGGAAATACAAGACCATCTCCACGTCTAGGTTGTGTGGTCTACCCTAGTCATGATATTTTTTTGCATCAAGAGTTTTATAACATTTCATGTGATATAAACTTATTTAAAAAATTTATTATATATATATTTCAAATATTTTGAAATTCCTCCCAAAAGATGTATTATATGAGATATATAATACCACCATTATGTCCATGATGAGATATTTATCCCAGAAAAGTGATAATATTTTTGCGATTCATGCATTTGGTAATACCGCACATGATGGAATCATATTAAATGTTTTTTGGTTATTAATATTATTTTAATTTATTAATTTAATTTATTTTCCCCTATTCATCATCTATAATCAAAGAATTCCTAGCCTTATTTTTCAATAGTTCATTATTTGAAATCCTACATAAATATACCAATTTTACCAGCTAAATTTAGAAAATAATGAATGTGGTAGAATGAATTAATTTAAATTCAATTTTCATTTGAATCACAAATTAAATCATTTGTTTCAACTCAAGGATTTAAATTGTATGATTTTATGTTTTTTATTATATAATCATCCATCTTTTGATTTTATTTTAGTCTGTTGGAGCCAATGCAGCCTTGAGACTTATTTTCAAGTGATTTACAAACCAATACAGATCTGATTCAGACTCTTGTTCCTGTTCCTGGAACGAACATGCCTTTTTCTCTTACACCAAAAATTGTTCTCCTATGAGGTTTTAATTTTTCTTTATTTAAATTTTATTTTAATTTTATAGATTATTTATCAAATTATAGAAAAAATGGAATATAAATTATGATGATAAAAATAATATTAATCAAGGTATTATTACACTAAATTTTCAATGAACAAATTGAAAAAAAATCAAATACAGTTTCATGGAATTAACAATGTATAATTTATTGAATTTAGATATTGATAATTGCATTGAATTATCAATATAATATTAACATAATTATTAGAGATAATTATCAAGAAATATTATAGTATAAATGTTTCAAATAATTGAAGTTTAATTTTTTTAAAATAAGTTATCATAAGATAATTTTGAAAACACAATTTTTCAGTAATATTAATAGAAAATAATTATATAAATAATCCAAGTATAATTATAAGGGAATTATCTTGATATAAGAATTAAAATTATCACTGGATAATAATTACTTTTCTATAGAATATTTTGATGTTACAAATTAATAATTATAAAAATCACTACAAGTGTTATAGAAATAATTTTGGGGCATTAATTATTGATTGTGGGATTATAATTAATCTAGATGATAATATTTAAATGGAATTATTGGTATAAAAAATAAATAAGAAATTATTTGTGAGATAAAAAGTATCATCTCTTTTGGTATTTTATTTCTTTTTGAAATAAGATATATTTCTTTTATTCTAGGAACACATGACATACCTAAAGTGTTTATGTGATGAAAACTATGATAGCAAGGCCTTTAATGAGGTGTTATTGGATATGAATATTACAATCTTGCTATTGAACCAGATTGGGTTTTTTATATTTGATACTGATATTGATGACATTGAGGTAAGGTTTTTATTACCTCTTGGTATCTCATTTATACATGCTCCTATGATATTTTTTTGTTATAATATATTTATATCTTTCTTCATTGTGATCGCATGTGGATGTGTTTATATCCCTTGAAATACGTTGTGATATATGTTTTCCATAACTGATATTAATAAACCTATTTTTGTTTTTAATATGTTATTATTATATTTTATTGATACTATATACTCACTATGCAGTGATACACATTATTATTCTACTTACTCATTAATATATGATACCATTTCATTAGAGGGTGTGTTTTTTTATTGAGATAGGTGGACCATAGTGTGGAAATAATACATTGGTGGGGACGTGTACAATACATTCCACCCCAATGAAGATGGAATTGAGAATATGGTAAGGGGTTTGATAGACTAGAGGCCTGAATGTACATAGAATATTAGGGTAATGATAGTTTCATGGATATATCTAAGGAACATGATAAAATTTGTGTCCCAACCCAAGGAATAATGAGAAAATTCTTGATTATGAGTGCGAAAAGTTACCTGAGTTTGAATGTAAATCCATGAGTTAGTACATCACATGAAATCTTTCCATTTTTGAGAGATAAATTATGATTGTATTAATATTCAATGTTTATAATGAAAAATTGATATAGATTAAAATATCCAAGTTGTAGTGTATTTAATGATATATTCTATGTCCAATGTATAGGTCCATATGAGACATTTCGTTATTGTCATTATTTTATAAGGCCAAAGAAATTACGATAAAGGCTTTGTTGGTGGCTTGGTTAGCTCACTATCTATCAGTTTTTAAAAGTTTGTTTATTCTTACCATATTTTCTTATGGTATACACTTTTTATCCCTAATAAAACCACGAAGGAGTGCATTGGTGGTTTCATTCTGAGTTTTATACTAACACACTACCCTATCATGTCAATGTGCCTACTGATTTAATGATTACCCCAGTGAAGGGAACGATCCATGTGGTAGAAGGATGAGAAGTGGAGTGTTGAACTAGTCATGCAAGTGGATAAAATCTAGTGGACCATAAGTCTTTATTTTTTATTTATATACATTGGATAGTCTTATCACACTAGGAGCTTGTTATTTATGATATATAAGCCATATTTAATTTTTTACATTTACTATAATAATTTATTTATTTGAATGTTAATATAATTTATTATCCTACAATATGGAATGATATGAATGGTATAGTCTAACGACTATAAAAAATAGACACTAAAAGCTCGTTGGACCCCATTTTATATGGTTATTCATGCATGAGGTCACGTAACACCCATATATGACCAGGTGGTGTGGGTTAGAATATTAAAAAATTATATCAGAGGACTACGATTCAATAACATATTCTAGTCATCTCCTTGATTTCAGATAGGGCATACGAGTGATAGGAATGTTGGGAGTCAGTAAGTGGAGCAATTCCAATGTCTGGAAAATTCTTTATGGTGGACATCTAAGTTTACATGAAAAGTGGGAATTTATGTTTTCTGGTTAAATTCTAATAAATTCACATTGGTTGATGAACATGATGTTGATATATTATTTATTAGTTTTCACATACATTCATTCTTCTTGAATATTAACATAGTTTCACCTGATATAAATATACTTATTATGGTACTATATATTATTAATTTAATTAAGATAATTGATCATTTATTCTATTCAAAATAGTTTATAATTGTATGATACATCTATGTTTTCATGTTTTTGTGATATATATTTAATGAAATTTAATTAGTTAAACTAATCACAATGTTGTGATAGAATATATATGATGAATGTGAATGTTGTGTAATGATAGAGGCCAGGATTAGTTCTAGGAGTGGTACACCTTTGGTTTTGGGAAGACTCATAAGAGATCATTGTGTGATCCCATAGAATATAAAAGATATTTAGATGTTCCTAATGATACTACTCTTACAGATACATGACACCGTGGGTATGATATTCGAGCATAGTAGACTGATTTGTGAAAAAAGTATGCTTAAGTTAATTATAGGGGATTAGAGGTTGATAAAGGTGGATAATTTTAATATCATTTGTTTTGTAATGATTATAAAAAAACTGGTTTGTTAAAAATATATGACAATTTTTATGTTAAAATGTTAATTTTTAATAAAAATTTATTTAATAAATATTTTAAAGTATTTACGTAAGGGTAAAAACCATGAAAACCACATGAAATACTATATTTACTATATTTAGAGTTAATGGATAAGTTAGCATTAGATTTCAAGGCCCAAAGTTCCTCCGTACTGATAGAATAAATGTAATAACTATATAATATCACATGTGAAATATTTTTTTTACAAATATTAGAATAAATCTTGATGTATGTATTATATAATAATTATGAGACCACTATTATGTCTGGGATTTGGGGTTCACCCTTGGAGAGATATAACATTTTTTCGAATCCAGTTTTTTGTAACAAAAAACACAAGTGTAATTTTTCTAATAAATTGTTATACTTTTTCCCAAAAATAGTGAAATAAATATTAATTGGTGCTCATATGAAAAATCTGTGAGAAACATTCAGTTTACGGTGTCGTGTTTACTCATGGAGAAACATAATTTTTTTATGCATTGGGAGTTTGGTAACATAACACGTGGTGAAACGTTATTTTATATTTTTTTCTATATTTTCTGCTAAAAACGACGAAATATCTCTAAAATGGGGTCTCATATGAGAAATAGTATATCACTATCATAATGTCTCAAGATTTTTATAAATTAGACTTTAAAATAATCTGATTTCTTTAATATCATCTATTTCACTTTAAAACATGATAATATTACACTACACACAACATATGATTACCTTGTGTTACACACTACACTGTCTTTCTATGAAACAACTTAAAATTTTTATAATTATTATAAAAATACAATAAAAAACTAGTCATTATAATGAAAAATATGAATAGTATTAATTAAATTATGAAAAATTGATTAGACATGTATATATAATTATTTGAATAATTCATTATAAATGAACGTAAAATGCTTTTTAAAATAAAAGTAATTTTTTTTGAACAACTACTTAAATGTTCACAAGTGTGTTATACCAATAAATAAATAAATAAATCATGTTAAATTATATTAAGGAAATATATTTATAATTAATTCAATCTAATTTTTAACATTTATATTTGTTTCTTTTAGAAATAGTATAAGATCAAATCTATTTTTTTGCATAAAAGAAGTATTTCTCAAAAAGGACATCTTTTCTACCTTTTGATAGAGAACGTGTTTTAAGTATAGTTTTGATACTTTTATAGAATATATATTAAAAAATTAATTTCTTCTTTTATATAGGGTTATCTAAATTTATATTCAGTTATTTTTAGTGTTTTTTTAAAAGTTTAATGTTAAAATGATTAATAAAAATACTATTTTTTATTGATAATTATATTATTATTTAATGTATTTACAAAGTAAAATTATGTTCTAGATTAATTTAAAATATTAATTAGTTCATTATAATATAAAACAACCAAATTATTTTTTTAATATTATTTTATTCACGAATTTATTTGAAAAAAATATTATTTTAGATGAAAATATTTTGATAAACAGTTATCCATGATTTTTTTTACCGATTTTATTTTAAATTAAATTATGAAATATAATTTTTTTATTTTTGAAAAAAATCATTGAAAATATGTATTCATAATATCCAAATTTAGTAAATAGTTCCCTATTTTTGGAAAATATGAATAGTAACCACTGTAAATTTGGTTACCCCGATAAAGGGAAAATTGGGTAATTTAGGTTAAAAATATTGTAATGCCCCGACCCCAGTTATCCAAAGTCGTTTCATTATTTTAATACATTGGAATTATTACAAGGAATCAAGTCACGAAGGACTGATTAGTTTAGCAGTCTTGGAAAATAGATTACACACATTAATGTTACATTACACTTTATAACATACAAACAACATAAATAATCCTTTATGAACCCCATTATCCCCTTGGATTAACCCTGCATATCAATCACAATACACATCTTGGAATCGTCAGAAAAATAAAACATAGAAAGGGGTGAGCTCGGATGCTCAGTAAGGATAACAATACAGCAGAAACTTTCATAAATAAGCATAAACATTTAAGGCAATGTATAACTAAAAAAAGCCATTTAAACTTAAAATTCAGCATAATATGCCAAAAATAAAATAATGTAATGCCATTTACTTATTCACATGGATATTCTACTAGTAAAATAATCAAATGCAATATCACTAACCACTTTAATAATGATGGAATGAATAATGCCAGAGTATCATAACCACATAGTCAAGGGCTTCTGCCAAGACTACAAAAAAGATTTTTTCAAGGCCTTGTGCCAAGACACTAGTTTCTCTCATGAGACTTACTGATGCATTGAGGAGCTATATCAGGCTCCACCCGTCACTTACTAAGTCCAATGCATTACTCATATGAAAAGGTTTAAACATAACATAAACATTCGTATTAAAACTATCATACAAAATGTCAATACTTTATCCTTAAACCATGAACGGTATAAAAATAACACATCCATAGTCAAACATATCACAAAACCATCAATAAAATATGGATGATTTTTATCATAATAAATCATCTTCAAACAAGTTTAAAATATATCAAAGGATGTTGACATATATGAAAATGATTTTTAAAAATCTTTGAGAGAAATATCCTTTTTTCATGAAAACATTTAAAAGTCACACAATTTAAAAAGGAATACATTTAAAGACATTTTTGAATCAAAGTGTCCCATAACACTTTGAATCTTTTTAAAGGAATTAAAATTTTAAAACATTCATGTCCATTTAAATAAATCCTTAAAACCATTTTGAAAACATGGACATTAATTAGAATGGTTTAGAAGAAAAAATATTTCAAAAATTTAAAATGTTGTTTTAGTGAAAAAGATGCCTTAAAATAATCCCTTATAAAACTCTTTCATGAATCATTGACATGGATAATAAATATTTCTCATTAGATACTTACGTAAAAACAACGTCAGACAATAAAGAGATTGTGAAATTAACCCTTACCAATTTGGTAACTTAGGAAACATACACCCCATGAAAGAGCTATCATACAATGAATATGTAAATATAGATAAATTATAGTTTATTACTCAAATAATACAATTATGGGTAGTACATACACCACACAAAAGGTAATAGTTGTAATATGGCACGAATCTCATGGGAATAAGGAGTGAGATGAAAACCCCTTACCTTGCACTTTCCTTTATTCGAGGTATGTTTAACCGCGTGTATAAAGACCTTAGTTCGTTATTAAATTATTATGGAACCATATTAATATTTATGATAGAATAAATTATTCATTTAGGGCTTTATACTACCCATTTAATAATAATTTCCATGTTAATTAACATTTCGGGTAATAATCACTTTCTTTATCGTACATGTTTTAACTTGTTACTCTTGATTGTATCACTTAGATCAGGATTTAAATACTTCCAGAATATAAAACATGATTTATATATCATATATATTTATAATATAAATATTTATAATAGACATATATATGAAATGGAAAACACCGTTTGTGGAGAAGGCAGTCCATACGTACGCATAAACGTTGTTTCTGTTTTCATAATGTATTGAACGGAACTAAGTGAATAAAATATATGTTAGTACATATATATATATATATATCAAATATCATTATTATTTCATATATTAATATCATATTCGTAATACATTTTTTTATAATCGTCGATGAATGGTGAATGTGGAAATGAATCTCATCTCGTCATGGAGACGGTAATCCGTACGTACAGACGAGGGACACTATCATTTCCTTAAAGGTGTGGAATTAGATGTTATATTAATTTTATAGAGACATTATCATGTTATTTTAATTATTTATATACATATTACTCATCATTATATCCATCCAAATAACATAGTGTTTAATAAGAAATTACACCACGACGTGGAGACGGTAAGCCGTATGTACGCACACATGGTGACATTATCATTCATAAGATGGATAGAATAATGAATATCGTTGTGAAATATTTATAATAACATCATAGTATATAAAATATACTAGAGTTATTATTTTATAATGGGAATAACAAATAAAGAGAAGTGGAAGAAGAAATGAACTTGAAAGAGGGTGGTGAAATCATTACTTCTTCTTCGGGTTCTTCCTTTTGATTTGATCAAAAGGGCTCATTAGGTTGTCTTTATGATAAAAATAAGGCCTCTAGGTTGAATTTAGGGAAGTTGGGAGCATATTTGGGCAGGGTTTGGCCGAGCCAAATGGCTTTGGAGGTGTGATTTTGAGAGAAGGGAAAGTTCACTTTTATAAGATGGGTGAGGTTCACTTTAGGAAAAGATTAAAGTATTAATTTATTATACAATAATATTCGGTTTATAATGGTTCCAAATGAATTTATTTCTATAATTTGGTGGTTATGGGTCTATATACTCTCAAAAAATAGGTTTTAGACAAGTTTAGGTTACCATTTTAACCTTATCATTTAGATTTAACTCTTAGTTAAATAGTTTAACTTTTACAGTGTCTTCTTGTATTCTTACTATATATGGTTAATAAACATAATATAAACTTCCAAGAGAACCTCAAGTGGCTCATTAATGAAATATATAATAATATTTAATCCCTTTGGCCTAACCTTACATTTTTAGGAATATTATATCAACCAATAATATAGTATTTGTTTTAAATATTAATTTATGTTAATTTTGACACTATTTGGTATTTTTGTGTGTGAAAGTCATCACAACTTGATTAATTCAAAAAAGATACATTGAATCCTCACTAACATGTCATATTCACCTATTAAATTCGTGGATTTCATAAAAACATTGAAATTATATTTATTTTAATATTTATAATACCATTTATTTGATTCTTTCATTAATAAGGTAATTATCGCATCATCATTGTGTAATAAATAAATTTAATTATTTAATTTTTAAAAATTATAAATAAAATACCAGGATGTAGGAAATAATTTTATTTCTATAATTAATATTTATAGTCAAATTTATCTTATGTATAACCCTATATTAAAGATGTTTTAGTTAATAAATTTTAAATTTAACACTTTTAACTCTACTTTAAATTAAATAATAATAAATGTCCTAATCTAATACATGTGGACCTAAAGGGGCATATTTTATTTCTAAGGTTGTTTTTGGTCAAATTACAATTATCCAATAGAATTAGGACATGTGTTATGGTAATAATAATATCATTTTTACCCTTAATTACCTTATTTACTTCTAACCGTGGTAAATAAAAGTAAAAAGTTACTATTCACAAAAAATTCATTTTATCTTATTCAACCACATTTTACACCTTGATATTAACCATGTCTCTCGGATTTTCAAAATTCAACTCACAGAAGCGGTGAAATTATGTTTTATGTGAATTTACAAATTCTCTTAGGAGGTGGGTAAAAGACGGTGAAAAGTTTAATAAAATTTTTATATATCTAAAATTATTATTAACTGACTCGATTGAATTAAATTGAACTTATATTGTTATTATGTATCTATTTTGACCTAAAATAAACTTGAATAAAATAAATAATTATTTTAATAAAAATTCGATTTTAAACTATAACTTAGTGTTTTTCACTATTCATCAAAAATGAATGTTTTAAGAAAAATATCCAAAATTTACCCTAATCTAATTTTGATATTCCAAATTCAATAATGAATTATATTTTACCAAATTAAAAAAATAGAAGTTGCGTTTATTAATTTAAAATTAACTCTCGCTGTCAAAAATCAAAAGGCCTATTTTTATGAAATAATAACAATCAAAAGTTTGACACTTGTTTATGTCCAATTTCAAAGTGAAATTTCTTAAAATTACCATCATTGGATTAAATGGTAAAAATATAATCTTTTTATACTTCCAAACCATTAAAATTTATAAGTTAACACTATAAATTATTTTGACTTAAAAAGTTGTTTTCAATTAAAATATAGTATTTATCACTATTCACCCAAATATGAAAGTTATCAGAAAAACACCAAAACACTATTAAAACTAAATTATTATGTCAAGATTCTAAAGAAGAAGTTTATTTTGTAAAATTGAATATATAAAAGTTTCAAATATTGTATTTAAAAAGGCTTCTCCATTAAAAGGCGGTAAAATTGCATTTTTAAAAAAATACTTCTTTTATCGGAAAAAATGTATTTGTTCTTACATTATGTCTAAGAAACTCATAATATGGATTATAAAATTATAAGGAATATATAAAGGTCAAAATTCAGTTAATACTATTCATAACGGCTTTTGAAGGTCTAGTTTGGTAAGTCATAGTGCGCTAGGACTCGATGTTGTGTGTAGTGCAAGTTATTGAATTAATTTAAAGAAATAACGTACTATGAAATCTTGGGGTTTTACATTCTTCCCTCCTTCAATAAATTGCGACCTCTCAATTTGAATGTATTTTTCGAAAACAAAAGGTTGAAAATAGAAAATACCTTTGGCAAAACCCACATCAAAAATTATGTTAATAAAATTTAGTCTTAATAAGAGGAAAAGGAAAATGAAAGTTTCACCACCAAATTATGATTTCAATTAGGAGAACATCAGTGGCAATTAGAGACATATTATTGGAGGAAAAACGTAAATATTTATAGGTAGTGATTGAGGTCATCAATTACAAACAAGTGTAAATTTGAGGGTCGTAAATTCATCAATCTATGATGATTTAATATACCATCGGTTCAACAAAACATATGGTATTAGGATAACACATTTTTGGTTTTAAGATCCCTTCAATAAAGTATAAGAATTAATTTCTTCATAGAATAAGAGAAGAAGAAAAATATATACTTGACAAGCAGAGTCCCATACTTTAACTAATTTCTAACACAAACCCATCTTTCACTGTAAAAGATAACAGAATATAAAAATAATATTCTATTTATTCTATTCGTATAGGGTTCAAATAAATGAATTTCTAATTCATCTACCAGATTTTTTCAAAAAGAATACTACATTATTCAATCCAGGACATCACGTGGGCCAGTGGTAGGTGATACACCCCTGTCGCCATTCGGTTGTGGGTTCAAGTCTCGCGGACTTGCCGGACGTGACGGGTTGCCGCCCGACCCCAGGGTTGTCCATTTATGTCAATCCAAAAATAATCTCAAACTAGAATTATCCAAAATACTTCTGTCCAAACTCACAGTCCAAAATTGATAAGGAAGTTAAACATAATGAAGATCCTTTTTTCCATTTAATAACATGTGAACACCTTCATCATGTATTCTTTTAAAACACTACAACTTCCTGAATTAACATTAAACCTTATTGATTACATTCATGATCCCTTATTCCTTATAGAATACTGGATATAATTCTTCTATCCAAAAATGTTTTAAACTCCAGCAATGATGAAATATAAAAATCATTAATCAATTTCAAGGTAGTCAAGAATATCCAATATAATTTATCCAAATAAATCATGTAATATTCCAAAATCACTACCTCGGTATCAGAACCATATTATGGTTTATCTTTATATAAACCATATATTTACCAAAAATTTAACCTGCTATTGAGTCACTTTTCTTGGTTCCACACAATCTCAGGTCCTTAATGAAATAGTACTACAATATAATCCTTATATACTGCATAATTATTATAACGAGTACATTGTTGATACAACACTCAAATGACATAATTATCTAATAACAACATAACAACTCCAATCATTCCTCCTCATCTGTGGTAGTCTCATTACTTGATTATAATAAGATATCATCATTTGGGGCATTCTCTGATGATTTGGACATTGGTTCGCATAGTGTCCCAACTCCTTGCAAATGAAGCATTGTACATTTGAAACAATTTTCTTACCCTTGCAGTCACGTACATGGTGTACTTTTTCTCCACACTTATAACAAACTCCCATTCCATTCTGGAAAGTTCCAGGGTGTTTCTTCTCACAGTTATCACATATGGGAAAATTCTTCTTTTCCCTCTTCCCTTTATCCATCTTTCTCTCTTCCATCCTTTTCTTCTCTTTCTATCCTTCAAATCCATATGACTAAGAGAATTATTTTCTTATCTTATTAACACATAACACTATTTCATCATATGTTGATAATACATGGGAGACTATTTATCTTCTAAATGTTGGCTTAATACTGTGAAAGATATGATCCTTCTCACTCATTGGATCATATTTATTGTTGGAGTTCACATTCCTTCTACTGGGTGCCATTTCTATACAATAGCATAAACTATTTCAGTTTATCAATTGTAATGAATAATTCCAAACTTGTAAAATCCCTAACATAAATTGAATGGTTTATGGATATAATCCATAATCATAAAGATGTTTTTATTGAATAATTATATACTCATAAACCCTTCATAATGATTTGTAAATAAAATGTGAATTATCCTAAGCATATACCACATGAGTGTCGTAACCAAGAGTGCAGCAAGGCCCCTTGTCGTGCACCAGTTCCTGTTCGAGTCTAGATCAAAGCAGTGTTTTGGGGTTTTACCCTTAGAACATCTATGCTAGAGCCACCTCTACCTGCTCGTATCCAGACAGGGATTCATTTTCTTGGAAAACTCACAAAATCTCTAGATTACCAAAATTATAGGAATTTGTTCTATACTAATCCTCAAAGTCCGTCTTAGGTATATGTGCTCTAATCAGAGTTTATCTAAATATATCTTTCAAGGTTATTACAAAACTTCCTCTGATACAAACTTTAACGCCATGACCCCAGTTACCCTGAGTCGGTGCATTATTTTAATACATTGACATGATTATAAGGAATCTTGTCCCGAAGTACCGATCAGTTTAGCAATCGTGGAAGATTAATTACATACGTGAATGTTACATTACACATTATAACATACAAACAACATAAATAATCATTTATGAATGCCATTATTCCCTTGGAATAACCCTACATATAAATCACAATACACTTCTTGGAATCCTAGGAAAAATAAAACATAGAAAGGGGTGGGATCAGATGCTCAGCAAGGATAACAATACAGCAGAAACATTCATAAATAAGCATTAATATTTAAGGAAATGTATAAATAAAACAAAGTCATTTTAAACTTGAACTTCAGCATAACATGGAAAAAATAAAATGAAGTAATTCCATTTACTTATTCACATGGATATTCTACTAGCTCAATAATCACATGCAATATCACTAACCACTTTCATAATTATGGAATGCATAATTCCAGACTATCATAACCACATAGTCAAGGCCTTATACAAAGACTACAAATAAGATTTTTTCAAGGCCTTATTCCAAGACACTAGTTTGTCTCATGAGACCTACCGATGTATCTAGGAGCTATAGTGGGCTCCACCCATCACTTACTATGTCCAATGCATTACTCATATAAAAAGGTTTAAACATAACATAAACATTCATATTAAAACTAGCATACGAAATGTCAATACTTTATCCCTAAACAATGAATGGTATAAAAATAAAACATATATAGTCAAACATATCAGAAAACCTTTAATACAATATGGACGATTTTTATCATAAAAAGTCATCTTCAAACAAGTTTAAAATCCATCAAAGGATGTTGACATAGATAAAAATGATTTGTAAAACTCTTTGAGAGAAATATCCCTTTTCATGAAAACATTTAAAAGTCACACAATATAAAAATAAAGACATTTAAAGAAATTTTTTAATCAAGGTGTCCCATAACACTTTGAAACTTTTGAAAATAATTAACATTTTAAAAACATTCATGTCCATATAAATAAATACTTAAAAACCATTTGGAAGACATGGACATTAATGAGAAAGATTTAGAAGAATAAATAATTAAAACATTTGAAATGATTTTTTTGTAAAAAAATTCCTTAAAATAATCCCTTTGAAAACTATTTCATGAAACATTGACATGGATAATAAATATTTTCCATTAGATACTCATGTAAAAACAACCTCAGATAATAAAAAGATTGTGAAATTAACCCTTACCAATTTGGTAAATTACGAAACATACACCTCATGAAAGAGGTATCATATAATGAATATGTAAATACACATAAATTAATGTTTATTTCACAAAGAATACAATTATGGGCTGTACATATACCACACAAAAGGTAATAGTGCTTATATGGCACGAATCTCATGGGAATAAGGAGTGAGATGAAAACCCCTTACCTTGCACTTTCCTCTAGTCGAGGGTATGGTTAACCACATGTATGAAGATTGTAGTATGTTATTAAACTATAACAGAACCATATTAATATTTATGATATCATAAATTATTCATTTATGACTTTATAGTACCCATTTAATAATAATTTCCATGTTAAATTAACATTTTGTGTAATAATTTCTTTCTTTATCGTACATGTTTTAACTTCTTACACATGATTGTATTTATTAGATAATAATTTAAATACTTCAAGAATATAAAACATGATATATATATCATATATATATATAATATGAATATGTATAATAGACATATATATGAAATGGAAAGCACCGTTTATGGAGACGGTAGTCCGTACGTACGCATAAAAGATGTTTCGGTTTTCATAACGTATTGAACGGAACTAAGTGAATAAAATATATGTAAGTATATATATATATATAAATATATATCTCAATATTATCATTATTATGTCATATATTACAAACATATTAGTAATATATTTTTTATAATCTTCGATGAATGGTGAATGTGGAAATGAATCTCATCGCGTCATGGAGACAAAAATCTGTACGTACGCACAAGCGACAATCTAATTTCCTTAAAGGTGTTGAATCAGATGGTATATTAATTTTACAGAGACATTATAATGTTATATTAATTATTTATATACATATTACTCATCATTATATCCATCCAAATAACGTAGTTTTGAATAACAAATTACACCACGATGTGGAGACGGTAAGCCGTACGTACGCACGCATGGTGACATTACAATTCATAAGATGGATAGAATAATGAAAATTGTTGTGAAATATTTATAATAACATCACAGTATATAGAAGATACTATATTTATAATTTTAGAATGGAAATAACAAAGAAAGATAAGTGGAATAAGAAAGGAACTTAAAAGAGGGTGGTGAAATCATTACCTATTCTTCAGGTTCTTCCTTTGGATTTGATCAAAATGGATCCTTAGAATGGATTTATGATCAAAATAATGCCTATAGTTTGAATTGATGGAAGTTGGTAGGATATATGGGTAGGGTTGGGTGGAGCCAAATGGATTTGTAGGTGTGAATTTGAGATAAGGGGTAGTGCCCTTTTATAAGAGGGGTGAGGGTCACTTTATGAAAAGATTAAAGTATTAATTTAATATATAATCATATTCGGTTTATAATGGTTCCAAATGAATTTATTTATATACTTTGGTGGTTATGGGTTGAAATACTCTCAAAAAATAGGTTTTAGACAAGTTTAGGTTACCATTTTAACATTATCATTTAGATTTAACTCTTGGTTAAATAGTTTAACTTTTACCGTGTCTTCTTGTACTCTTACTATATATGGTTATTAAACTTACTCTAAACATACAAGAGAACCTCAAGTGGCTCATTAATGAAATATATAATATTATTTAATCCCTTTTTCTGAGCCTTAAACGTTTATGAATATTATATCAACCAATAATATAATATTTGTTTTAAATATTAATTTATGTTAATTTTCACACTATTTGGTATTTTTTTGTGTAAAAGTTATCAAAAAATGATTACTTAAAACAAGATACATTGAATCAGCCCTAACATGACATAGTCACCTAGAAAATTCGTGGATATCCTAAAAACTTTGAAATTATATTTATTTTAATATTTATAATACCATTTATTTGATTGTTTCATTAATAAGGTAATTACTGCATCATCATTGTGTCATAAAAAATTTAATTATTTAATGTTTAAAATATATAAATAAAATACCAGGATGTAGGAAATCGTTTTATCTTTATAATTAATTTTTATAGTCGAATTTATCTTATTTATAACCCTATTTAAAAAATGGATTATTAAATAATTTTTTAATTTAACACTTTTAACTCTTCTTTAAATTATATAATAATAAATGTTCTAATCTAACCCAAGTTAACCTAAAGGGTCATATTTTATTCCTAAGGATGTTTTTGGTCGAATTACACTTATCCAATAGAATAAGGACATGTTTTAGGGTAATAATAATATCATTTTTACCCATTAATTACCCTATTTACTTTTAACCGTGGTAAATAAAAGTAAAACGTTACTATTCACAAAAAAATATATTTATCTTATTGAACTAAATTTACTCTTTGATATTAAACATGTCTCTTGTATTTTTGAAATTCAACTCACAAAAGCGGTAAAATTGAGTTTTATGTGAATTTACAAATTCTCCTAGGAGGTAGGTAAAAGACCGTGAAAAGTTCAACAAAATATTTATATATCTAAAATTATTATAAACTGACTCTAATGAATTAAATTGAACTTATATAGGTATTATGTATCTATTTTGACCTAAAATAAATTTAAATAAAATAAATAATTATTTAAATAAAAATTCGGTTGTAAACTACAACTTAGTGCTTTTCCCTATTCATCAGAAATTAAAAGTTTTCAGAAAAATTCCAAAAATTTACCCTAAGCTAATTTTGATATTACTAATTCAATAATTATGTCTATTTTACCAAATTAAAAACATAGAAGTTTCATTTATTAATTTCAAATTAATTCCCGCTGTCAAAACCAAAAGGCGTATTTTTACGAAATAATAACTATCAAAATTTTGACACTTGTTTATGTCCAATTTCAGAGTGAAATTAATTACAATAACCATAATTGGAATAAATAGTAAAAATATAATCAATTTATACTTCCAAACTGTTAAAATTTTTAAGTTAACACTATAATTTATTTTGATTAAAAAAGTTATTTTGCAGTTTAAATTTAGTATTGTTCACTATTCACCCAAATATTAAAGTTATCAGAAAAACACCGAAACATTATTAAAACTAAATTCTTATGTCCCGATTCTAAAGAAGAAGTTTATTTTTTCAAATTGAATATATAAAAGTTTCAAATATTATATTTAAAAAGGCTTCGCCATTAAAAAGAAGTAAAATTGCATTTTTTTAAAAATACTTCTTTTATCTGAAAAAATTTATTTGTTCTTAAATTATGTCTAAGAAACTCATAATATGAATTATAAAAGTATAAGGATTATTTAAAGTTCAATATTAAGTTTATACTTTTCATAACCACTTTTGAATGGCTATTTTGGTATGTTATGGTGCTCTAGAACTCGATGTTGCATGTAGTGCAAGTTATTGAATTATTTTGAAGAAATAACATACTATGAAATCTTGGGGTGTTACAAATATAATAATAAAGACTATAAAATTACTCAAACACATTCCAAAATATTATTGAATGGGTAAAATTAAAACCTTATTACCTAAGTATCAAAATTATGTTTTTGAGGGACACTTTTCCATTAAAATGGCTTATAAGTTATTTAAATCAACGAATGAAAACAAAATGGTACATTATTTTTCTTAAATATCTATTATGATTCCACATGGGAAAAAACTACATTATAAATGAATATTAATGTATATTTATAAATTTAAAAAAAAATTATGATGAAAATTTATTTATGAATTTTCGGGCCACTTAGATGAGATTATGAGATTTATAATATTTTATTCTATAAAAATTATAAGATTTTACATTCATGTATTAAATAATATATAATTTTTATTATATGTTTTCCTAAATATGTACTAAACTATAAATATTTTTCTAAAATATATAATATTTATCTTGTTCATAGTATTTTTTTTAGTTTTTACTGAAAAAATTGGTTGTGAAATACGTATAGAATGTTGATCTCATAACTTTTTTATTAATGGAAATATCAAATAAATGTTAATAAAAATATCGGAATTAATATAATTTCACTTAATTTTGTTTTAAAACGAATTTTATTGATGAAAATTTACCCTTAGGGATATATTAAAATATTTTTTTCAATGGTCACTATTTTGTTTTGATATTTTTAAATGTCCATGGATGAATTGTATCAATATTTAAAACAAGGACATTTTATAAAAATAATAATTTATTAAATTATTTAAAAAATTTAAAACATATTGAAAAACAAAAAAATTATAATATCATCTAATGTATTATATATGATATTTCTATTGTATAATTGACGTCACATAAGTAAAAATCACAACATTTTAATATTGAATTTTTTTTCCCATTAGTTAAAATTAAAATGTTTTAGCTAAGAATTAACCAAAAATTATAAGTTATAAAATTATAAAAAAACATGTATAGAATATATATTTTTTAATATATTAAAAATTTATCATATCCTATCTTCGAATAAATTGATTTTATTTTGTATTTGAATTGATATGGAATTTATTATAAATTAATTCTTTTTTAAATTCCAAAAGTTTTCCTCACTTAAATTATAAAGGGAACCACCTCCGTTACTTCTTAACATCACATTGAGACATTATACTTCACTATACCCTACCAATTTATCGTCTAAAAATACTAGAGAAAATCCAAGATGCTCTGGTATCCTCAAGGGACTAACCTTAGTATCCCTAAGAAGAGGTATAAAATATTTTCACGGAAGAAGAGGTAATCATCTTTATGGACTCTTTGAAGTTTATTTCTTCGTCTACTTGACCTTCATGTGTTTTCTACTATTATAAAAGAATAAATCTAATATCATATATATTATGAAATATTATTAAGATTATGGAACACCTATATTCCTAATTTTATCCATCCTATGAAAAACAAAAGCATTGTACGTGTGTACGTATGGGTTACCGTCTCCACAACATGGTGTAATCTATTTTTTGGCACCTATTTATTTGGATGCGTATAATGATAGAGATAATTATATATATATATCTATATATATATTAAATTCACTTCATAATATTTATTTTGAAAAATAAATTTTTATCCACTTCTTTCCAATTTCATCATTAAGGTAATGGTTCCATCTCTAGTGCATGTAGACGACCTACCGTCTCCTCAACACTATGTGATTCAATTTCCATAATCCCCATTAAAAAATGATTAAAAAATTTATAATTAATAAATAAAATATGTATTTCCTTAATATAATTCTAGATATTATATAAATATATCCTATTCACAAGAATCAAGACTTATATAATAAAACATATAGATGAAAATAAAGTAGTTAACACCCGAACGAAGGGTAATAATGAAATTTTTTATAAGAAAATTGATGAGATGATATAATGGGTCATATATGGTATAATAAGTATGAACATGGATATGTAATAGTCTAATATAATTATTTAATCCATTATATAGAGTGTTTGATACGTACAGACGAAATTAGATCTGACGGGTTAATTTTAAAACCTTGTTATTATTTGAGAGTGTTTATATATAAGTATCTGCTTGGGAATATTTATCTTCATTGTCCATGTTTCTTAATTTTTTTTTTCAAATATATTTTTACTATCCTTTTTCATGTTTTTTTTAATTCAATTTTATTGATTTGTAAATTTTTTCTAAATGGTTTGTAAGGAATATTTTTGTCATTTTCAAACAACATGCTTGGTGAATTTTTGAGAAAATATATAAGGTGAAAGTTTTTTTGAAATATATGACATGAATGGATATTTCAACATTCATTATTCTTTGATTAAAATAAGATTACATTAAAAACATATGGATTTATTATTAAATAAAATACATTCACTTAAAATTTCCTGGCATTTTATGAAAAGAAAACTTTTTCAAAGAAGAAAGAAGATTTTCCTGAAGATTTATTTTCAGGTGATATCCCAAAAAGAGTTTCTATCTATTTTAAAACTATTTGATGTCAAATATTATTTACATAAGATATATTTCAAATATATTATCACATTTATTCTTATTTTTGAATTATTTTTATGATGGAAAGATATTTATGACACCCATTCCATTTCAATGGGTCATGATATTTTGGATGATGTTTATGAAACTCATTTAGTTTCATGGGTTAGGATATAATGACTTATTTATCATCTTATATCATAGATATGTATTTTCTTCATTATGTGATGGGTTGTAAATATATCTCCCTCCAATGCATTGGGTAAAGTGTTATATCTGATGAGATAGACAATACTGAAATGGGAAGTGAACTCGGTTTAGTAATACAAGAATAGTACATAACTAAACATGTTTCTATAATAAATGGCTTGAATGATCATTAAATTATATCTAGTACAAGAATTTTTCTCTTTGATGGTTTTGGTAGTGAGATTTTGATAATATTAAAATTTTTTTCTATGCTTATGTGTTTTCTGTAATTTCATGTATTATGTTATACTCTTGTGGAATATATAATTTGATTCTTTATGAACATATATGATTTATCCCTTTCACATTCATGACATATTGTAAAGATAAATTTCATTTAATTTACATTCATGCTTTGTTTTGGGGTTTTCCCAAGCTTTTATGGAGGAATGAGTGCAATTTCATGAATTGGGCCAAACTGAGAACCCAATTCCATATTTAAAAATAAATGTTGATACCTTTATAACTCGTTCATTTTTCAAAATTTTTTATCCATTATAATTCATACTTTTCTTCCCCTGACCTATGAACACCACAAAATTAATTTGGACCATTCAAAAATCAATAATAATGATGGATTTTAGATTTTTTTAAGGGATTGGACCAGCCCAAAAGCCCATTTCCTGCATTAGAAATAATTTTTAATTCCTTAATAACTCATTATATTTTAACGTTTTTTAGTTTTTCTAACTCACACCTGAGACCACTTACATAAGGCACGCCCCAATTCTCTCCTGCTCCAATTTGGAGCTCAATAGAATCGAGAAATTGGGTGAAACTTCTCTGGATTTCACAAATCGTTCAGATTTGAAAAAGGTAAATTGATCCTTTCATAAATCCTTCTATTTTTACTCCTTTTCCCCCATTCCAGTTCCTACATAATATTCTCATCATTTTTCGAAATGCCCTTAAATTTTTAGCTATTTTAAAATTCAGATTCTTGTGGATTTTGGGTCGTTTTCTTCAAGATTGTTTTGGGTATGCGATTCTCTCTTCAATTCCTTCATTCTTGTTAGGGTTTTCTCCCTCTTTCAGAACTTTATTGTGTATAAAGAGGTTAGGATTCATACCTAGGGTTTTATTTGGGGAATGTTTGGTGAAATATTATGGTTTAGGGTTCGTTTTTACTTCCTTGTGGTGCGACAGAGGTGCGGTTGAGGTTTCACACCAAGAATCAAGGGTTTTGACCCAAAAGGTAGGTGGTTCCATGTGTAAACAATTATTTATGAGTTATATTGATTTATTTAATCATTTTTCATATTCCTAAAATGTTTGGTGTGGTGCGAAAACTGTTTATGATTGATTTGGTTAAGTGTTAAATTTTATAGTTGCTTTTTAACTTGAAATTGGGTGTTCTCATGTGTAACTCTTGGGGTATTATTTAGTTGTATTTTATATCATTTTGAATTGGTTTAATAAACCTTGTTTGGGCTGAAAATTATGATTTGATAATTCATTAGTGTCATTTGGTCCTAAAAATAAGGTTTTTGAATAGGTTTGATGGGTAAAACATTGTTATACTTCTTGAGATCATTTTTTGAAAATGTGTGTTTTCATTTTTATATTTTGTGATATTACTCAAGGTTATTTTATAACACTTGATTGTGGTTTTATATATGTATCTAGGGATGAAAATTCTATTTCGGATAGTAATTGGTATGGTTTTTGTCTTAAATTGGGGGTTTGAAATGGGTTTTCTGTGCAAGACACAATTACACCCCTTGAGTTTGTTTTTTGAAAATTGCGAATGTTTTGTTTGGTTAAACAAAGTGGGTAAAAGGGTCTATATGTACTATTTTGGGGGTTTGTTCACCTAATACAGATTTTTGAATGTTAAGGTGGTCATTTAAGATGTAAAATATTTATTTAGAATGGTTTATAAAGTGATGAAATGTTTTAGAAAATGGAAAGATAGTTGGAAAACATGGTTGTGGGCTATTTTGTGTGAGTGTGTTGTGAAAAATGAATTTTTTTTTGATGAAAGAGGTATTATATGATATTTTAGTGGGATTTTATGTGAGTTAAAATGTCTTGGAATGTATTATAAAAATTGTTTATAGGATTTGTGGTAGTGTTAAAGAAATGTGAAATGTGTTGTGGGCCATTTTGGTGTGAGTCAGATTTGAAATTCAATTTGAATGAAAAGTGGAATTTTGTGACTTATGTGGTATAAATGTGGGATGTTTGGTGATGTTTTGATATGGAAATGATATTTTCACGGGCAAAGTATATTTCATGACTTGTTGAACTTTTTTGAGCACAAATGGAAAACACGGGTATCTAGGTGGTTGAATGTGTACTAGTATGCTTGTGAATCTGTGGGGTTTGGATTCAATATCACTATGCTAGATTGACGATTACAGCTCTAAATATACTATTATGATGATTAATGGGTACCACTAGGTTATGGGTATGTTCCCTACAAGTGGACCGTGCACGAAAACTGATATTTGTGATGGTTACTCTCACTGAGATACGTGGTACATGGGACCCACAACGAGCTATTTCCTAGGGGTTATTTTCTATTGATTGTGCTCATTAAGTCCTTCATACTTACCATTTATATATGGTATATTTGGATGGAAAATTTAGTTTCTTTGGAATTTATTTTAAAAGTGTTGATTATTTAAATTAGCCCATTTGAAAACTAATTTTTAAGTTGCATCTTTTAGAAATTTTAACTAGAAATTACATGTTTTGATACTTGCATGCTTTTCATCTTTGAATGTTTATCGCATGTAATCTCTTAGTGGTGTAATCCTACTAGGAATTGGATCACACCCAACTAACACCCTTTGGTGTAAGTAGACTTGGTTATTTTTGTTGTCATAGGTTGGGTACAATTATTTAGTTCTAGTGGTTTGGGTTTCTAGCAGGTCCTTGGTGGTGAAGTCTAGAGGGGATGGTTTGAGGGAAGTGCACCTTTCCATGAGGGTTCTTGGGCTGTTTCATTTTGGTTTTTTATAGTTAATTTATTTGTTTTAAAATATGTAGTTAGGTTCTGAATATTTGTAAAAGATTGTTTGGTTTGAAAAATCCATATTCGTTTTATTGGATTCTTTTGTTGTTTTAAGTTTATAAACTCAGGTAAATCATTCCCAATTATCATTTTATGATACCCAGACACTTGTTCCAGCCCTTGGGGGTCGAGAACACCCTTCGGGCCTTGTCATAGTCTGGGTTTGGTGCCAGTTTTGGTGGTGACCATATTTGGTTCATGAAAAAATGGTATCAAAGAAGGTTCGCTCTCATTGGGTCATATAATTTGGTGAACAGTCGGGATAGTCTGTATTTAGGATTTTTGGGACATGTAATTCTATTAAGGAGTATTTTGGTTGATCACCACACATCATGATGGGATTCAAGTCGCCAGGGGTAGTCGATACATTTTTAAGTCCTTTGGTTTTCTTGGTATGATGATGATTAGTGGAAATGAAAAGAGAGTTGGGTTAATGGTATCAGGGAGCTCGCAGGGTCTGGAAAGTAATGTGGAGCTAGGTATATTTCCCTAGAACACTCTTTATTATGGTTAAGTGATTGGAATATGGCCACCAACCATATGTCCATGTCACCCACTGAAACTAGTTTCCTCTCACATTGTTTTTTGTTCTTTAGGATTGAAATCTTGGAACTTTGGTTTTAATGTGACTTAGTTTTCAGAAGCGTAATTTTTTTTGTGAAATAATTATCAAATAATGTAGGAACTATATGATTTTTGAAAATAGATAACTGAATTTTCAGAATTTTATTGGAATGGAAAATGGTGTGTTTGAACCTCTTTTAAAAGCATGAACTATGTCAAGGTTGGTTTTGAAAAAGTGTTTCCAATAGAGTTTTCTAAACTACTGAAAGGTGTTTTAATGGGATGAGATGTTTTAAAATTGATGTGAATAACTTGAAATTTATCTTTTATTGGAATTATTGTGGCTTTATAAATTTTTTTTAATGAGGTAATTTGGGTTAGATTTCGTGGTTAGCGGTCTTTAGGGAAAGGAAGTATTGGTTGATTGTTTTGGTTTTGAAAAGAGGAATGCGTTTTTGTATTATATTTTGGTATTTTCGTGAGCGACCACATCTATGAGGTTATATGGAATGATGGATGGTTAATGGAATGGCTGGATGTGTTTTAGGATGGATATGAGGAGGGTGCTCGGTGTGGAACAAGAATATGCATGTGTGAGACCCATGGGGTACCATTGGAGGATACGCTAACCGCTGAACCATTTTTTTAAAAGATGATTTTAAAGGAAAAAAATGATGTCATGATGACTAGTTTGGGATGGTTTGTATTTTGTGTTTTTGAAAATGTTGATGTTTTGGGATGTTTTTAGTCCACGAACCCCTCCTGTTTGAACTGTGTTTTGGGATTGTGTTTGGTTGGTAAGATGTGTTGAAGGGCCGGTTAGTGTTCTCTTCTGAAAAATGTTTTGGGATGCATTTACAGTGGTTCAATTCATGTGTTTGGATCTGGTTTTTGGTGTTTCTTGACCAATGGACCATCTTGATTGGGTCCTTAGGTTCAATTTTATAAGGTATGCCCCATTAAGGGTTAGTTCATGACTAAAGTGCAACCCAGATTGTTTCTCCATTGGAAAATCCTCCAGTTGATCAATATAAGTAATCTTTTTTTGAGCTATGTAGATTGAGTCTACAAAATTTCTTTTATTGGTTTTTCTAATCCTCTTATTGTAATAGAGTGTGCATGGAAGGTTGAAAGAGTCCTTTGTTTATTAAGCTACTTGGTTCGTCAAAGGTGGAAGTGGTCTGGGGTTGTTAGTGTGGATGAGTGTCTCAATGGTTTATAAGAGGGTCTATGGGTTCTTCATAGTTTCTTTGAAGCATGAGTTCATGTTAAACCACCGGTGTGGGAAATATGGTCATGATAGGATATTGTGGGAACTTTCTAGAATTGTGTGTAGTTTGGGGATGTTGTATAAGGTCCCTCTCCATGTATTGTTTATATCAGTCATAATGGTCATGTTCGGTGATTCCTTGTGATTTCATGTGCTTGATTGACCACAAAGGTAAATGTTGTGAAATCATCTGAGAGTCTCTATTATGTTGGTATAATGTCTCCCTAGAAAAAAACTTAAAAATATTCCATTTTAGAGGAAGGTGAGTATAGGTGTTATTTACATCTATTGTTTCTCAATCAAACAAATAAGGTGTGATCTATGTGAATATTCTAAGCCCTTGTTTCAGTGAAATATTAGGTTTTGGTAAAGTGAATTTGGAATGTGTTATGTTTTAGAAAACTTATCGGGGATTGTAGTGTAGTAGTTGTTGCATTGAAGGAATAATTCTCATTCAGGGGGTTTACAAAGCCTAACTGTGAGGCCGAAGAAGCTTCAATCATTGAGCTCCAGCCATAAGTCTTGGAGAGAAGCCAACTCATAGTTAGGGGAAATACCAGGGTCATTTAAACCCTTTTACAATGTCCTATCCATAGCATTAAAGATATGAAGAGTTTAAACCATTGGTGTCATCATCTTTTATTTTTGTTCCCCTTTGGTGGAAATAGGTGGAGGGCCTTGTACCCATGAAATCGTCTAATTTCATTCCCTCTCCCTTTGGTTTCTATTGAGTCATTAATGAATGGTTAGAAATTTGGATAGACATGCTGAGGACATAGTTTGTGCATGATTATTAGTTACCATGTTCTAGGAATCCATCCTGAAAGAATGATCTATACAGTTAGTGCACGGTTTCCCAAACCGTGTGGACTAACCCTACTCCCTTCCCAAATCTTTAATTTTTTTGGCTATTTCGTTGTTGGACCATGCTGGTCGGTTAAGATGGTTGGTTCTTATAGTGGGGAGACCCAATATGATTCTCTTGTACATTCCTTCATAAAAATTGAATGTAATTCTTCCCTTTGTACTAGGGAGTCCGTTCAGGCCTCCCCTATTAGTGTCCTTATTCTGTCTCAGAAAAATATAGGTTGTCTCTTTTGGCAGGGAGCCTATTTGTGTGCCCCCATACCAATAACTCAGATTTATCCGTTGTATTGGATTGTCAGTAGGTAGTCTCATTCAAAACTATCTAGATACCAATATCTTCCTTCAGTAAACTTTGGTATCAGAGAGCACCCAATGGTTTAGTTAAAGTAAGGTAAGTGTAACATTGTTCGAAGTTGTTGTTCATTTGTGTTAATTGCTTGAGACTTTTATGAATAGTTTTTGAGGAGTATTATTTTTGGGGTAATGTATGAATGTGATTGATCATTTCAGTAAAGTGGTGTAAGTTTGGGTTGGGAGATTAATCCTTCTTTAATTGAACATTGGAGGTGTTTTGGCCTTTGGGGGTGAAACCTAGCAAGGGAGTACCTCTTGGTTTCTCAGTAGTGTTTGGTTGTTGTTTTGGACTTACTGTGGATTTCTGGGGACATAATGTTTTCTTGGTGGGGATAATTTTCACATACATGACATACTATAAAGGTAAATTTCATTTAATTTCCATTCATGCTTTGTTTTGGGGGTTTCCCAAGATTTTATGGAGGAATGGGTGAGTTTTCATGAATTGGGCCAAACCGTGAGCCCAATTCCAGATTTAAAAAGAAATCTTGATTCCTTTATAAATCCTTAAATATTAAACATTTTTCATCCATTCTAATTCCTACTTTTCATTACCTTACCTATGAACACCAAAAAATTAATTTGGACTATTTAGAAATCTATAATCATGGTGGAGTGTAGTTTATATTTAAGGGATTGGGCCTTTCCGGAAGCCCATTTCCTGTATTAAAAATAATTATTAATTCTTTAATAACTCATTCTATATTTATGTTTTTTGGTGATTCCAACTGCCACCCGAGACCACTTATCTAAAGCGCACTCCCATTCTCTTCTCCCACAATTTGGAGCTCAATATAGTCACGAAATTTGGGGATACTTATCTGGATTTCACAAATCGCCCATATTTAAAGAGGTAAATTGATCCTTTAATAACTCCTTCTATTTTTGAACTTTTTCCACCATTCTAGTTTTTCACATGATCTACTCATACTTGTTCAAAACTCCTTTAAAATGTTAACTGTTTTAAAATTCAGATTTTGGAAAATTTTGGGTCGTTTTCTTCATGATTGTTTTGGGTAAGTGTTTCTCTCTTTAATTCCTTCTTTCTTCTTAGGGTTTCCTCCCTATTTCATAAATTTATAGGGTGCCAAAAATTTAGGGTTCATACCATGGGATTGATTTTCTGTATTTGTGGTGAAATCATATGGTTTAGGGTTCGTTTTCACTTCCTTGTGGTGTGGCGAAGGTGCAGTTGGGGTTTCACACCATGATTCAAGGGTTTTGACTCAAAAGGTTGGTGGTTCCATGTGTAAACAATTATTGATGATTTATCTTTCTGTATTTACTAATTTTTCATATTTCTCATATGTTGGGTGTGGTTCAAAAACTTTTTATGATTGAATTGGTTAAGTGTTAAATTTTATAGTTGCATTTAAACTTCAAATTGAGTGTTTTCATGTGTAACTCATGGGGTATTATCTGGGTGTATTTTATAACTTATGGAAAAAGTTTACTAAATATTGTTTGTCCTAAAAATTCTTGTTTATTAATGTGTTAGAGTCATGTGGTCCTAAAAAGATGGTTTTTTAATAGGTTTGATGTGTAAAACATTGTTATACTTCTTGAGAGAATTTTATGAAAATGTGTGTTTTCATTTGTATCTTTTGTGGTATTATTCAAGGTTATTTTATAACAATTGAATGTGGTTTTATAAATGTATCTAGGGATTCCAATTCTGTTTTGGATAGTAATTGGTATGGTTTTTGTCTTAAATGGGGGTTTTGAAATTGGTTTTGTGTACAAGACGTAGTTACACCCCCTGAGTCTGTTTTATGAAAATTGTGAATGTTTTTTTTGGTTAAAAAAAGTTGGTAAAAGGGTGTATAAGTACTATTTGGGGGATATATTCACATAATATGGTTTTTTTAAAGGTAAGGTGGTTATTTAAGATGTCAAAAATTATTTTTAGAATGTTTTATAAAGTGCTGAAATGTATTAGAAAATGGAAAGAGAGATGAAAAACATGGTTGTGGGCTGTTTTGTGTGAGTTGGTTGTGAAAAATGAATTTTGTTGATGAAGGAGGTATTATATGATATTTTAGTGGTATTTTATGTGAGTTAGAAATGTCTTGGAATGGTTTATAAAAATTGTTTAAAGGATTTGTGGAAGTGTTAAAGAAATGTGAACGGTGTTGTGGGGTATTTTGGTGTGAGTCGGGTTTCAAAATCAATTTGAATGAAAAGTGGAATTTTGTGACTTGTGTGGTATAAATTGGTATTATTTGTGAATTTTTGATATGGAAATGATATTTTCATGTGCAAAGTATATTTCTTGACTTTTTGAACTTGTTTGAGAACAAATGGAAAACTTGGGTATCTAGGTGGGTGGACGTGTACTTATATGCTAATGAATCCATGTGGTTTGGCCTCAGTTTCACTAAGAAATATTGACGCATACAACTATAAAAAAACTATGATGATGATGATTGGGGACTCATAGGTTATGGTTATGTTCCTTACTAGTGGTTCGTGCACGAGAACAAATATTTGTGATGGTTACTCTAACCGAGATACGAGGTACCTGGGACCCATAACGAGCTGGTGCCTAGGGGTTATTTCCTATTGCTTGTGCTTGTTAGATATTTTATACTTAACATTGTCATATGGTATATTTGGATGGAAATTTCAGCAGCTTTGGAATTTATTTTAAATGTGTTGATTATTTAAATTATCCCACTTGAAAACTGATTTTTTAAGTTGAATCTTATAGAAATTGTAACTAGAAATTATGTTTTTTTTAAACTTGAATGATTTTTGTGTTTGAATGTTTATTGCATGGAATATCTTAGTGGTGGTATCCTACTAAGAATTTGATAACATGCTACATACACCCTTGGGTGAAAGTAGACTTGGTTATTTTTTTATTGTAGGGTTGGTACAATATTTTAGTTCTAGTGGTTCAGGATTCTAGCAGGTCCTTGGTGGTGAACTCTTGTAGAGATGGCTTGAGGGAAGTGACCCTTCCCATGAGGGTTATTGGGATATTTCCTTTTGGTTTTGTAACTTTTTTATAGTCTTGTTGAGTTGCTTTAAAATATGTAATTCTGTTCTGATTATTTTTAAAAGATTGTTTGGTTTGAAAAATCCATATTCGTTTTATTGGATTCTTTTGCTGTTTTATGTTTATAAACTCAGGTAAATCATTCACAATTATCATTTTATGATACCCAATAACTTGTGCTAGCTGTTGGGGATCAGAAACGCCCTTCGGGCCTTGTCACGGGATGGGTTTGGTGCCGGTTTTGGTGGCGACCTGATTCGGTTCATGACAATCCCATTACATGATATCATGATTAATTGATATCCAAAAAATAATTTTTAAATGTTTTACCTTATTATTGGATATGATTTATATATCCTTTATTTACCATTACTAATAATCTGATCCCCCAATTTTCATATGATTTTCCCTAGTTTATAAACAACTGTTTTAGGATGATCTTTGAAGGAAACATTAAATATCATTCACTATACTGTATGTTTGTCTTCTAAGATTCCAAATAAAATAAACTAATATAGTCATTGGGCATGTGTTTGTTTATTTCAAAATAATTATGTAATATCTATGTATGTTAATCTCAAGTAGTTAAAGTTGGTATCAGAGAAAAGGTTTATTAAACATTTGGAAATAATGTTGAGAAAACCTTTGTAATATCCTTAAGGATAAGCCTAAGTATAAATTACAATCATATAATTTAGGTAACTATTATATATAACCTAGGATTGAACCTATAATTTTATATATTGAAAGTAATTTACTATGATTATATGGTTTTCCCACTATGATTCGTATGAGTCACACTATTATTTGTTTAGTCAATGGATGGAATCTGAAAGAAATGTGTTAATGATGAATGTGTTGGAAAATGAAAAAATTATCCTCATCATAAACAAAATATTGTGGGGGATGTAATATAAAACCTTTTTTATAATCTCACACAACATTATCAAGATATTAATTATACTATAAATTCAAATGAGATAAGGAGGAACAAAATTCTATTGCCTCATTTATTAGGTAACATCCACCATCATTCAGTGGGTCTTCTGATCCACTAGTGTACAAGAAATGGATCAGTACCACTGAAAATATAATTTTTATTCTCCAACGTTCATAACATGATAATTTTTTTTACCATTTGGAAAGTGAAGCTAATCAATGGGGAAATCCTTCCATGAATACAAGGAAACATGATAAAATTGATGCCATGGAATTAGACGAGTTCTAGAAATTATTTTTCATTAAGTACATTCCTCATATTCATTGTATGAATATGGAAAATTAGTTTCTTGAGATGAATTGATATGGTGATGAATCCATTGGTACCTATGGGTAAAATGTTATATGTCTTTGGATATATGATTTGGTCATTGGAAACCAACCAAAAAGTAAATTTGAACTATTCTTTAGTAGCTTAAAACATAGACTTCGAAGGGTATTAACTATAAGGAACTTTAGTAGATGTGAATAAATGGCCTTATGTGACATCTAGTTAGAAATATATTTCCGAGTTATATATCAATACCATGGTTTTATAACAAAATATGGAATAATTTTAAGTAAAATATTAAATCCATGGAGAATATAATATTTTTTTTCTTTTATATTAAATGTGTGGGAATAGGTATGGTGGAAATTGACTATAGGGGACTAGTAAATGGTTCAAATATGGACAGTAATTTAATATTTTATATGAATGGATAATTGATGGGAATAATTAAAATATTGATTCAAATAGAGTGAAGGATTAAAATAATACACCCCCCACACATCAAACAATAAAGTTCAAGGAAAATGGGCATTATGCTAATTAATTCCCATATCTATGGGATAAATATGATGATCAATGTTACTAAACTATTAAATCCATTTTCAATGGATAGTCACATGTGATTACTATTAGATATTTAGAGTATTAAAATGATGTGGTGGAATTATTTAGTTTTTATGTAATGGAAATCCAGATTAATTTTGTCGAAGTATATTTATTATATTATAGAATAATGAAACATATAAGGATTGATGTACTATTGTTTTTACATAAGTATAAAAAATAATATATTGAATGGTTATAGTATCTATGAAAAGTTATTGAGGTGGTATAGCGATATATTTAGAGAAATCATGATTAAGGTAAGGATAACCCGTAATATGTTCATGACGTTGGGAAAATGAAATAACTAATTGTCTAACTGTGAAAAAATAAATGGGAAAGTATTAATAACCTTGGAAATGATATGATAACAAACTGTATTATGATATCATTGATTGAGTTTATATAATTGTTGGATTTATGGTATGTGTAAAGAGTTATTTTTTTAAATAATGCATGTTTTCAATATTTTTTTATGGTAATTTAAGTTATTACCATGTTTCATGTCAATACATGATAGTGTTCTTCACATGTTTTGTGTATGATAATTAATAGAAACATTAACTTGTTTAAATAATAGATGATAAATTAAGTTTGGAAATTTATTTACAATATTTTAAAAATATTGGATCTTAATTATGAAATTTTTTATGTTGAAATTTGTATGAGGATTTAGATATTAAAGTATTATCACTTCATATGAGTATTTATGAATATTGGATAACATATGTTAACCTATTTTTTATGTTGATAAATAAATAAATATGGAATGAACTATCAATCGATTTATTTATCTCATGATTATATAATCCTTGATGAATATAAAATTCACCTTCATTTCATAGAATAATAGATAAAGTGTAAATTGATCAAGGAATAATGAAATAATTAGTTTTTACTGATGAAATGTAATGAAACCAAGTAAGTATTTATTCTTATAAAAATAATTTTATTCTTGATCTTGAATCCAATGTTTTTATCTAAATACCTTCTTTTCCAATGAATTAAATTGTCCCCTAGAACATCAAATATTTGTGTATTTGTGACTGTTAACTATCTCCTAACCATGTTCTCTATCATTCTTCTAAGAAATTCATAATTATATTTCACTTCTGTGTCTATGTTTTCACATTATAAATTTGTTCTCCCATGTGTAACCATAGTTATGAGTTATATTAAGTAATAGTTATGTTTCAAACATTCCATTTTTTAAATGGAGTTTTATTATTAATTTTTACAATGTTGGTTTCTATGAAAGGAACTTTCATGTATTAAAGCTTTGATAACCCAGATGAATTTTGATGGATAAATTCACTTTAAAGGGGTTGAATGTAAAACCTGGATTCTTTTTTGAGATAAATTTATAGATAATTTTATTTCATTATTATTTTTAATTTCATAATTCACCATGTTAATATTTCACAATACACAACACCGCCTTAAGTTGTGTTACACACAACACTGATTTTATACAAAATATAATTTAATTGTTATAATTATTTAAACAAGAAAATTATAACCTATTAGTTATAGTGGTGTTTATGAAAATGATTAACTAAATTATGAAAAATGGTTTACACATGTATATATAATTTTTTGATCAACTAATTATAACTGAATATAAAATAATTTTAAAATAAAAGGAAACTTTTTTCTAAAAAACTATTTAAATGTGCATAAGTGTGTTATACTTGTAAAAAAATAATAACTACTTTTGGATTATATTAATGAAATTTATTTACAATATATTCAATATGATGTTTAAAATTAATATTATTTTTTTAGACATTATATAAGAATAAATCTAATTTTATGCATAAAAGAAGTATTTTTACTAAAAGACAGTTTTGATGCCATTTGATGGAACACATGGTTAAAATATAGTTTTTTACATTTTTATAAATTATATTTGGCAAAATAAACATCTTATATGAAATTGGGATATCTAAATTTACATTTATTTAACTTTTTAAATTTCTCTGAGAAGTTTCATCTTTTGATAAATTGAGAAAATACTAATTTTTATAGAAACCTGTATTTTCATTTCATCTATTTAAAAGGTAAAATTATGTTTCTGATTAGGATAAAATTTTAATTAGTTAATTTTAATTTAAAATAATATAATAAAAATTATTAATTTTTTTGTACACAAATTTATTATAAAAACATATCATGTTTTAAAATGGAATTTTTTTCGAAAAAATTGTTTTCCGTTGTGTTTTAGAGTTTTATTATAATTTAAAATCTGAATCTACTAAGTTTTAAATTATTAAAAATATTTTCCAAATTCATATTTAAAATGTCCAAATTTATTTAATAGTTCCCATTTTTCCAATAGGAATAGTAACCATGGTAAATTTTGTTGCCACACTAAAGGGTAAGTTGTGTAATTTTGGTTAAAAATAATATTATAAAGACTATATAATGACACTAACACATGCCCAAAATTTTATGGGACGAACCAACATTGACATGAATATTATATCGTTCTAATAAATGATATTTAATAGATAGGTTTACATAAAAATGACTTGTCTAATTTTTAAATCAATGAAAGACAGAAAATGAAAATTTCTTTGTCTGAAATATATCTTACGTGTCGACATGGTGGAAAAAATTTTATTCATGAATCATAGTGTATATATTTAACTTAATTATTATTTTTATTATATAATTTTTTTTATGAATTTTTGGGCCACTTAGATGTTATTTATTATAATTTGTTAATAAAAATTCAAAGATTTTACATTCATGTTTTAAATACTATATAATTTATAATATATTTTTACCTAAAATATATATTTGACAATAAATCTTATTCATGAATTTAGAATTATTATCTATATTATATTATTTTATTTTTAATTATTATTGAACAAATATATACATTAAATAATTATACGATACTGATGTAGTAATTATTTTATTAACATGAATATCAAAATAATGTTATTAAAAATAATAAAATAAAAATAATTTTAAAAAATTAACATCATCAGGAAATTTTCAAGATGACCTTGACCAATTAAGAATATAATAAAATATTTTTTTCGATAATAAATTGTTATCATGATATTAGTAATAGTCTTTTCTATGAATTGTGTCAAAATTGACACTAATGATATTTTTTGAAATAATTTAAAAATCATTAAACATATTCAAAAAAACCATAATAGGATCTAAAATGATGTGAATTTTTATCTGTAGTATAACTTACATCAAATAAGTAAATATTAAAACCTTTAATATTGAAAAATTTATTACCATAGTTAAATATAAAATGGGTTAACTGAGGGTTAACCAAAATACTATTGTTTAAAATCATACGGAAAATTGTCCAAAATTAATTGTTTGATCAGATTACAGTCTTATATCATCTTATATTCTAATCCATTTCATTTTTGGGGTTTTTTATAGAGAATTAATATATTATAAATAAATATTTTTTGAAATTTTAAAAGTGCCCTCACCTCAATTATAAAAGGCTACTGCATCCCTCATTTTTGAACATCAAATTGAGCCTTCAAGATCGACCATGCCCTGATAATTTTACTTAAAAACTTCCCAATAAACATTAAAGAGGTTATGGGGTCCTTAAAAGACTAATCCCAATATCCCTATGAAAAGATCTAAATAATGTTTACCGAAGAAGAGGTAATCATCTTTATCGATTTTTTCATTTTTAATTCGTCTTCTACTTCCTCTAAACATGTTGTTTCCATTTTGAATTAATAAAAATAGTATAATACATATTATGAGAAGTTACTATGGTTATGTTAATACTATATTATACCTTTTATCCATAATATGAAATAAAAACTACCGCATGTGCATGCGTACGACTTACCATCTCCATACACTGGAGTAATCTATTCATCATCACATATTTATTAAGATGAGTATAATTAAAGAAATAATATATATATATATTATAATAATTTAATTATATTTACATAAATAAATATATATATATACCATATAATTCATTACCATTTCATCATTAGGGGAATTATTTCATTGTTTGTGCGTACATACGACCTACCATCTCAATGTCGTAATGTGATTTGTTTTCGATGATCACCATTATAGAATGAATGTATGAATGTATAAGAAATAAATATAACATATATTACCTTAATAAAATTCTAGATATGTATTACCTATATCCTATTCAAAAGAACCTGAACTTAGACGATAAAGTATGCATAAGAAAATGAAGCAGTTAACACTCGAAAGAAGGGAAATAATGAAATATTATTAACAAACAAGTGATATGATGAAAAAAGAGGATCATAAATGATATCATGAGTCTTAATAAGGTTCTAATATATGATAATAACATCCATTAAACCATTATATAAATGTTTTAGATATGTACAATGTAAATCAGATCTAAGGTAGGGGTTTATTTTACAATGTCATTATTATTTGATATTGTTTGTATGTAAATATATTCGGGGGAATATTTATCTTCCACATCCATTTTTCAAAAAAATATTTTCCAACATATTTTTACTATTATTATATAATTTTTTAATTTTTTTTTTCAATTGTTATTTTCTACTATATGGTTTGGAATAAATCATTTTTTTTTGTTTTCAAACAAGGTGGTTTTTGACTTGTCTAGTAAATGTATGAGTTGAATGTTTTTTAAATTATATAAAATGAATGAATTTTTATTCTTTGATGATGACTTAATACCTTGATTATTCCCTTAAAATTATAAATTTTTATTTTCAAGAGAAATAATCATGTGGAATTAAAAAATGTTTTCAAAGTAGAAAGGATATTTTCTTAAATAATTATTCTCATGTAAACTCTAAAAATTAGTTTCCATATATGATAATACTCTTTTATGTTACTTATGCTATACTGTATATATTTTTCAAATACATTATCCCTATTATTAGTATAGATTATTTACATTTATGATGTAATGATATTTTTTAAACTAATTTCTTTTCTATGGGCCACGATATGATTGAATGATATTTATGAAACACATTTTATTACATGCGTTTTAATATGATGAATGATTTATGTTCTTATAGAACACATATGTACGTTTTTAATTATGTTATGGGTGATACCTATATCTCCCACTAATTCATGAGGTAATAATTTATATATCATGAGATTAATATAACAAAAATAAAATGTAATCTAGGTTATGTAATACAAGAATTGAATATGATAAATCTCAGTCAAGTAATACATTTCTAAAATGAGGAGTGAACTTGGTTCATTAAGGGACTTTTTCTACTATTATGGTACTAGAAGTGATCCTTAACTAATATATATATTATTTTCTATGACTCTGTGTTTTCCAGTATTTCATGCCTTATCTTATGCTCTTATGAAATATGATCTTTGGGTGTTTATGAATTTCTATGATTTATCCCATGGCATTATATCATGATTCTTTGATAGGAAGAATATAATTTCCAAGTGTTTATTTATTATGATTATTTTTTATCAATATCTCTCATATTTTGATTTATCAAGAATATGATCTCCTCCTTATTATATGACTGTTTTACACATTTTATAAAGAATTTTTTTTGGAAAATTATTGTGGGAAACATTGAAAATATTTCACCAAACTTGAAGGTTGAGTACCAAGTTTCTAAAGGTGCTAAAATAATATTGTCTTCGGTCATGTGTTTGTGTATTAGTCAATAATTTTATAATTTCTATGTACATTAATCTAGGGTTATTATGAATCTCAACATTGATTTTCATGGTTTACCATAGGAATTCTATAAAAAAAATATTTTGTCTGTTTTGCAATATCACATGGGATGGTAAATTATCTAATGTTTTGTTTTTATTATAGTTATAATTAATTTGATTAATTTATTTCTCCCTTTTTCTTACACAACCCATTTCACATGACCTACCTCAATTTTGAATTAGTCACCATTTCAAAGCCTCCAAAAATCAATTTTATAACTATTAATATTAAAAAAGTATTAATAGAGTATAATTAATGAGTATTCAATATGTTTTCAGAAAAACTTGAATTAAATTGGGTGTTTCAATAGGATTATTAAATTATGTGTTTTTTTATTTTTTATAACTAAATAATTCATCTATTTATTTTTTCTGATCTAATAGAGACCAAGAGACCCCAAGATTCCATTTTATATGATTGAAAACCCTCTAAGTATCTGATTTAGTCTCATATAATTGATCATGATGCACACCATATTATTTTTATCACCCCATATGTGTTATAAAAATAAGGATTTAGGTTTTATTCAAATCTAATTTATTTTCATTTTCTTACATTCTTTTTCAAAATCTAGAAAAAATGGAATTTAAATTTAAACTATAAAACTAAAATTAGTCAAAAAATAAATATACTAAATTAGAAAATGATAATTCATCAAGAAAATTATAAATTATAATAATATGGATTAAATAAATTATAATTTGTTGAAATTTAAAAATAATAATTTATATTAATTATAAAATATCAATTACATGTATTATCTAAAATTATTTTTACGAATTATTAATTGATAATTTCAAAAAAATATCAAAAAATAATTTTTTGAAATTTTTTTTATTAAACCATTGGGAAAATTTTATTTCTCAAGATAATTATAAGAATATAATTATACCAATTATCCAAGGATATTTATAAGGGAATTATCATGTGAAAATGATATCAATTTATTAAAGGTTAATTTTTTTTCTAATGATGATTATAGTGATACTAAAAAATTATTACAAGGATTACTAAATGTTCTATTGAAATAACACAGGGATTTAAATTATAAAATGTAAATTTATAACTATTCTTAAGGTGAATATTATGAGAACATGCATTAAAAAAATGATAATTGAAACATTATTAAGGAGATAAAAGGTATCACTACATGTAATATTTTATATATTTGTCATATAAAATACACAGTTTGGGTTATTGGAACCCTTTATATATCTCGAGTATCAAAGTGATGAAGAAAATGATAATAATTCCTTAGAGTATGTATTATTGATTATTAATTTTTCCACTATAAATATCAAATCACACTATTTGTTTTTATTTTCCAATGACATCGACAACATTGAAGTTAGATGTTTCATTCCACATAGTATTTCATTTACACACGTTTCCATGGTGATTATTTATATTGGAATATTTTTATACCATGATTCATTGTGATCAGATTAGGGTCTGTGTATATCTGATGATATAGGTTGTGATATATGTTTTCCATGATTAAAATTAGTATTCCTCTCTTAATGTGTGAGATGCTCACAAGTTTTAATATTAATACTCTAAAATCATGATGCAGTGGTAAGACTACCATGTATACTTACCCTATTGTGTGTGTAATAATTTCATTGGTTGTATTGTTAGGTAGTTGAGATTTAAAGACCATAATGTGGTATAGATCCCTTATTGGGGAAGTGTGTGCTTCTCATGATGATGATGCTGATGATGGAGTCGAGAAAATGTTACGGGGCATGATGGAATGGATTCATGGGAAAATACAGTATGTTGGGGGATTATGGTCTGATAGACTATCCATACAGACATGAAAACCTCGGTGGCTTGACCCGATGCATTAAAAGAATGTGGAAAATTAAGAGTGTGACCATGAAAATAGTTTGTATTCAGATCTATGAGATTCACCATGTCATGATTCTATACCATTGATGAGAGATAGATTCTAATTTTATTAATGACCATACACTTATTAACAATTATAGATGGATTTCGAGTGCCTTATGATGGTTATTTTATTGATGGATTCTGATTGATACTCAAAGGTCTATGTTCATTGAGACAAACCACTACTATATTTCTAGCATAGAGCTAGAATAGGTATGACTAGGGGTTTGGTGAAATCCTGGTTAGCGTATCATGAAATATTTTTATTGTGTTTTTATGATTTACACATTTTTTATTTTTATGTAATACATAATTTATTCTTGAGTACATAGTGTAATGACCCATTCTTGGTGTAGAATTTAGTCTGGTACTTACACCCTACATGGAAATTTCTATATGCTTGTAGATTTATTGGGAGACATAATGAAGGAAAATGACCCTACGATAGATGCTTAAGTAGTGGAGAAAGGAACTGGTGGAAGATAAGGATGAGATATGGTGGATCCATAGTCTTTATTTTATCATTTTTTATATACTATAGAAAATATTACCAAACAAGGGGATACTTAATTGTGTTACATATGTCATGATTATTTTTCCACATTTAAATAGATTATTTATTCATTATCTATTAATTATTATTTATTATCATACTAGATGACATGATATAGTGGGTATTTTCTCCACACTATCAAACATAGACCCATGCTGTTATTTAACACCATCTTACATATGATGTTTAAAAAATGATGTCACATAATACACGACTTGAACCTAACGTCTTGAGTCCAAATGTTATATTTTTCCTCCTTACATGAAACTTATTTAAATGACCATTTATGGATGAAACTATAAAAACTATATTCCTTCAATAATTTTCTATTTAAATTCCAATAGCATTGCAGTCCATAAAAAAAGTTGGAATCATCTCATAAACAATATTTAGATGAATATTAACCAACTAAATTGGAAGGATAAAATTATATATAATAGCTGAACATAATTAAAGCTCCACTATAATCTTAACATTTATCCAAAATAACACTGATTCTGTTTCTTTATGCATTAGGAAAAAACACCAATTGTTAAATAAATATAAAAAATTATATTTTTTTTCAAGAGGACGCAATAAAAACCATATATTATTATCCACACATGATCATATAAGTTTATAATGGATGATGGGTTAATAAAAACAAATAATTTTTATGCATAATGATGATGGATTCAAAAATAATTACCCAATGCTTTTAGTTTTTTCATACACTCATAGAATTGAAAATACATAAAAGAAACTATTCTCAACAAAAATGAAACTCCAATATATAACACCCCATTGTTCATAAGTATTATTGACTAAATATTGGAGCCAGCAGGGAATTCCCAATTTATATGAACAATCCATGGAACATTTAAAATAATTAACATATCTAGATCATCCAAAATAGAATTGGAATTGGTATCCAAAATGGTTAAAGAACCTTTCATCATGATTTATCTTTTGGTCGACTCCCTGAAGGAATCTAATGGTCTACTCACATCCATTCTTGAACTTGATCATGTCTCTATTTCAATGGATACATCCTTATAATTGTCAATTGATAGAGGATGAATTCATTGATATGTTAACCCATTTATGTAAATACCTTGATCCATGGGGAAAAAACATACAATTATAAAGCCTATAAATTTGAAGATCAATGTGTATCACTATTAAATCAATAGCATTGTCCACTTTGTCCTCCCATCCTCTATAATTTTTATAGTGATTATTTTTTAAAAACATAATGATTAATAAATATAATTTATTCATGCATTATTATGATAGATATAATAAAATTTCCCATCTCATTAATTCATGAAAATATATTAAATACTAAAAATTCAGTTAATTTGATATGATTATAATTACATAGGGGATGTTTAGAAATACTAGAATTTAAAAAATGAATCATTTTGATTATTTTATAAATATATTTTTATTTCTTAATTGAATCATCGTAATGATCATAAAATTTATTATCTATGAATATTTTATCAAATTTAGAAATATTATTTTTGTTTTTAGAATTTGTTTCCCAATATTTTATTTTAGATTTTTCATTATCATTATTAGATTGGGAATCCTTAAATCCCATTTCCTAGAAAAAAGTTAATGTAATGAGTACTTAAAATGATTTATCTATGTTTTATAATGTTAATTTAAATGGTTCTGAATTTTATTTTGAATAACACACTTCTAAATATTAGAATATAATTTTTGAAATGTTTTAGAATAGATAATGGATGACCATTATTAATCACTAATGAACTGTTCTACTTCTGAATAAGATTTATAAATGATTTAGGGTTACTATTATAACTATTTTTGGTCTAAGAGTAGGTTCATAGAATAACTTAGGTGATAGAATAATATTTACATATATGACATTACATATTCATTTTCTTGGTAGAGAAGAAAAGAATCAGAACATATTCTTTTGAATGCAAACACCTTAATTTGATTATTTTTAGATTATAACTAGAGATAGTGAAACAACAATTTTTATAGATTTTATGGGTTTATTATCCATATTTTTCCCTTCATTCATTTTATTTTAAATTTAATCTATATTCAATTTTTCCAAATTATCATTCTCTAAATATTAGTAATTTTTCATTTTAGATGCCTTGTTTTCAATTTTTTATTTCCATTTCCATTAATTTTAACATTAATATTATTTTCTAGAACATTATCAAATTTTGGATGTTATTTTTTTATTTTTTAGTGTTTAAATTGTATAAAAATATATTTAATCAATAGGAATTTATGTTATTATTTTATAATATATTTATTTCTATTATATATGTTTTTCTTCAATATTCAAAGATTATATTTCTATTGTAAATAAACAATTTATATAAACATCCTGAAATAATGTTATATCAATATATTCATGATATTTTTAAACAAATATATGTGTATTACTACTCAATATTTTATTTTTATTAATGTGAGGTTGAATATTTCATATGTTATCAATTTTTTATTGGTTTCACCCATCTAAATAATATTTCTAATGATTTCAGTGTTTAATGAAATATTTGTGAACTTTGATGGTATTTTAGGATTAAAATTTATATACAAAGATATTAGAGTCAAAAAAATCAATTGGATATTCATTTTATGTAACATTATAAAATTTATATTGAAAATATAAGACATATATGTATATATTATTGAATTTAATTTTAGTAAACATCAAAAAATAAAATAAAAAATTAATAATATAATATCTCAATTTATGAAATTATCTATATTTACATTTGTTTAAATTATATGTGTTCTAAACCACTATAAAAATCAATTTTTTTTTATTAAAATTAATAACCTCTTAATAATTGAAAAACAATATTATTTTATTTGTCCCTTATAAAGGATTTTCACTTTTTAAAAGAATATTTGTAAATAATAATTATTATCCTATTTGATAAACTATTAACACATCCAAAAATTATTATAATTATTTTTAATATTGAATAAAATTTATAGAAAAATGTCCCTCACAATTAAAATATTTTATTTAAATTTAATGTACAATAAATAAGAGATACCATTAAAGTATAAAAATGTTAATATTTTTTATTTGGAATTGAAAATAATGTTTATCCTTGATATTAAATTAATATCTTAATAACTCAACTATATATATAATAAAATTATGGATTAATCAAATTATTATAACTAATTTTCATATCCTTCATCTTTTTATTATCGTTTCATCATAAAATTTGGAT
The DNA here is from genome assembly GCA_963277665.1 of Viscum album. Lineage (NCBI taxonomy): Eukaryota > Viridiplantae > Streptophyta > Magnoliopsida > Santalales > Viscaceae > Viscum > Viscum album. Next base: position 350,003,314 of record OY728141.1, read on the forward strand.
GTAATATTTTAGTAGTCAAGAATTTTCTGAAATCTAATCCTTAGTAAATATAAATTATTTGTTCTCTTCTTGTATAAAATGAATGCCCATGATATATTTTCATATAGATTAAAGTTTGAATATAGGTTTTAAATATTGGTGGAAAATTATCCTTTTATAAAAAAACTATTGATTTTTTTTCTTATTTTTCAATAAATTATAAAATAACGTATTTTTAATATGACTACAATGATGAGGGATATTAAGATAATGTTATACTTTACATATTAAAAAAATAGAAAAGTTTAACATAAATTATTTACCTTTGATATAAAATTCGAAGAGTAAAAATGAACAGAGTGTTACTGAAATTATTATTGTATATTAAAATATTGGTGATCAAAATCCATCAAAAAACATTTATTTTCTGATAAAATTTTTATTTATCATCCTTTAGATATTTTATTTTTTTATCTTTATATTTTATAAATTTATACATACAAATATTAATATGGTTCCATGAAATTAATGTATTACCAATTTAAATGGGAGTTTTTCACCTTAGGGAGTCTAAATAATAAAATAAAAAATGACCAATTGTAGTTTATCATTCACATCATAAATTGTTTATAAATTAATAATTTATATTGTAACACTTTAGTGAAAATATCAATATTATTTATTATTGATATGATAAATTTAATACACACACCTCACGTTTGTGTATGATCACTAATAAAATTGTTTCATGAATCAATTTTCATTACTCACGTGTTAGGTGAAATATTATTTCAAATAGACATTATAGCTGTGTTTACATTCATAAGAAAGGTTAATAAGAAACTCTATTAAATGGGAGAATGTTTGTGCATCATCTAAAAGAATTATTTACATTGATATCATGTTTCAACATATTCATCATCATTAGTTAAAAGTCAAATAAGATATTTATTCTTATAAAAATATAAAGGCTCTCTTATAAAATAACATGTTACAAATGTAATTATTCTATCCATTATATATTTGTTATAATATATATCAAAATAAATTCCATATGAAATATCATTTATTGAACGATAGAATAATATCTATTGAATTGTTCCCTTTATATTCCAAAAAATTGTTTTCACATCTTTTAAGTGGTTTCTTTTTTAGTAGCATGATTTTTTGGCCAATAAAACATAGAATAAAATATCTCGTTGACAAAGAGTTAGATAAATTTCAAATATTTCAACCCATTAGGTTTTTTATAATCTAGGTTTCTAGAAAAATGACGATCGGGATTATAAGATAAAACATTCAATATAATAATTATATATTCATCATAAAAAACAATATTTTTTTAAATACAAATATTAAAATATTATAGAATGGTAAAATTAATCCTTTGATTCTCTTTAAAATTTGGATAATTCAAATGATAAAAATTTTACCCATTAAAATCAAATTTAATTTACATTATATTATTATTCTTATATTTTTTGAAATAAATTTTTTAATGCATTGTAAAATAATATAACTAATATATATTAATATGGTTACCCTATTCGAATAATATTTCACAATAAAATTTAGTGGGTATATAATTAGTTTTTATTGTTATTTAAAATATGATATTAAAATAATCAGTCATTATTTGTTATCAATGATTATTTCAATCTATAAAGAGCCTTAGAATTTTTTAGACATGATCCAAAATATAATGAATTTTTAAAAAACATCTTACATTTATATATAATAATTTTATTAGATATATCCATTAATTTTTTTTACTATCCCTGTTGATTTAAAATGAAATCCATTTTACAAAAAAGGCTGTTTGAATTCACATATCCTAAAGTCATAATACCAAAAAAAATTATTCAATATCTATACTCTATTTCTAATTATCTTCTTTACCATCTAGTCCTACCTAATTTTAAACTTTTAGTTCCATTATTTTTACATATTTTAGGCAACCCACATAGTTCCTTTTTTTTACAATAAGTAGGATTCTTTGTTAATGAATTGAAATTTTTTTCCTTCAATATGATTAGATTAAATACACATATCCATTATCCAGTATTCATCAATTGAGAGACTATATATTATTTTGGGTTTAAATTGAGATAAAAAACCGGATTATCTCACTCATATCATAACAAAAGTTTCTTATGAGTTGACCAAAATTTATAATAAAAATACTAATAGATTAATAAAAACAAAATTTATTGTTTTTGTGAAATTATGATTCTTATTAAACCTACACATGATAATTAACATCATGAATAATAAAATATAAACAATATAAATCTTAAATTTCGTATTCAATTAATAGATAATCTCTTCCAAAGTTATTTTGATAATTAGTTGAATACCCAATGAGCATTAATTATGTGTAAGAATAAAATACATAATCCATCATCATATATTAGACCAAATTATATATTTTTATCATTATTATTCAAAAAAAAATACATTTACCCTAAAAAATTTGAAGTAATAATATTTAGAAATTCAAATTTTGATAATCCATAAGGCGTATTCATTAAAACAAGAATAATATACAATTTATGATATCATAGTAGTTTTTAGAGCTTTAACATAAAATATTTATCAATGTGATGTTAATTTAAGGTATAAATAGTTTTAAAAGAAAACCAATTATATCTATTGACCACTCCATTTTTCGTGATGTTCTAATTTTATAAAAATTAAATGTCATTCTCACTACTAAATAATTCACCGTAATATTTCTTCGACTCATCTGTATTATCATTATATATATTTACCATTGAATGTCCAATTATATTTATAATGTTGGAAAACCATTTTAATTACTTTATTTACTATTTATCAATAAAAATTTATTTTATCAAATAAAAGATATAACAGTGTTTCCTTTTTTATTATCACATGATATAATGATTATTAAAATGGAAAAGAAGTTTGAGAATATCATTTATATGTTCTTTATTATAATGGATTGTCATAGTCTAGATATTACAAAGTTATAATCATATATTATAATATTAATACTAATTAAATATTTTACAATGGGAAGGATTTCTTTAGTATTTCAGGAAATCTAAATGAATTTTATATAAATTATTAGTTTTATTATTTGATAATATGTAAACTTATTGGGATGTTATTATATTACCTATATCATTTCAATTTTACATTTTTCATCCTTTTAAACATAGTTGAATTGTATTTATGGGATTTCTTCAAGTCTAGAAACATATAAAAAAACTAGAAATGTTGTTTTCAATAAAGATTGAAAGATCACCTAGGAACATAAAATTAAAATCCTAATATTATCTAAAAAATTGCATTTCATTATTTAACATTCTAGAACATACAATTTATTGAATCATTAAAAGTCATGTGTTTGGAAAAATCAATTTCCATATACCATATATTTATAAATTATTAAAAAAATATGATTAGATAACAAATTGTTAAATATTATGGTAGCCAATTTTCCTTGTGTTAGGAAACATTAGAAAATAAAAATTCTGAAACATTGGTTCTTCCTACAGGTCTTTTTTGATGTGTAGTAAAACCCATGAAATATAACCTCTATAATTTTTTCAATATTTCGGATTCCTAAGAGGAAATAATCATTTATAATTTTTTCTTAAATTTAAAAAGCTACAATCGGGTTCACTATTTACATAAATGTATTTGGATATAATGTTTTGATTCTATGGATAAGAATAACCAAATCCAAATATTTTTCAATCATATTTTTATATATCTTGTGTGTTTTCTATATTTTTTTAAAAAATATTTTTTATATAACATTTTTTAATTATTTTTACTCATTCATAATTTTAATAGTTTATTATAAATTTTATATAGGAGCTTAAATTTATTTTCTGAAATTCAATTCTATAATTAGATAATATTTTATTTCCTTTCCCTTAAAATGTTTCTATTTATATTACATATATTTTATACTATCCATTTTAATAAATATTCCAAATCTTCAAAATATATATTCATTTCAAAAAAATAGAGTAAATTATCATCATTAAGAAAATAATAAAAAAAAGATGGATTTAGTTTTTAATGAATTTTTAAATTTGGGATATAAAACTTGTTTCATTTTTTTGAATAGTATCTATGAATCTAAAAATTATCATACTATACAAATTATCTAAGTTATGTTTAGATTATAAATCTTCACATAAAAACATTATAAAAAATTAATTTAATATATTAATTCAAATTTATTTCTTATCTTTTTTTAGAATCACGTCTTTACATCTATTACTATAAACTATTGTGGTTATTTTATGGTTCCCTTATATGAAACATCAATTAAATTCATTTTTAATGTAGTAAAAAATTATTCACAAAACTTAATATCTCTATAATATGAATATTATTTCATTATAGATGTAATGTAATATAATTTCAACTTAATTTTATCTTTATTCTCACCTATTTTATGATTTTATTAATATTGAATTAGTATTTTGGTATTATTAACAACATTGTGATCTTGAATATACATAAAATCCACTAAATTAGTTCTCATAAAATCATATTATTTTAGTAATATTCTGAAAATCTTCATCATGATGCAATAAAATGTTATATATTTTCCTATAAAATATTACAAGCTATCCATGATAGTATTGAATTATTTATACATCTAATAATGCTACATCAACATGTTTAAAAACCCTATATATTATTCTATGATTATAAGTCATCTATTCTATATAATTTTTCATTTTATGAAATTTTTATCTTCCACATTCTTATAAATTTAATTATCTATTTCAAGTGATGAAATATATATATATATATATATATATATTAATTTTTATATCACAAAATTAGGTATTATAATCATTTTAGTTGGGTAGAAATATAAATTTTCATCTATAGTAAAATTCAAATTACCAATCTCAGAAATCATATATTAATTGAACAGTGTTAGGAAATTATCAACATCAGTTTTGATAATGAATTTTATAACATATTACTTTTATCACCCATAATTAGTACATTCAAATACATGTAGTCTATTTTTTTTATTTTAAAAAACAAATGTTCCTACCAAATGATCAGCTACAATAAGTTGTTTTATGCATTATATATTTTTATAATAAATATATAGTGTGTTTATTTGATAAAAATAGTTATCATAGAATAGGTTCTTGAAGATTACAATGAATTAGACAGTTAAAATTATTATCATAAAACCCATATTAAAATATCTCATATCTTATAAACCATTATTTCATAGATTGAATTTTTTTTAATAAAAAACTATAAAACTAAAAAAAATATATGGAATGAAATATTTAATGTGGATTATATAGAAAATAATAGATAAAAATTTAATAAAATTAATATGTAAATATAAAATTAATTTACAGAACTCAAATAAATACTCTTGTTGTCACACTTGAGTATAACATAATAATAATAAATTTTTTATCATAGGATATTGATGTTAATATTTGAAAAAAATTATATCTATTGTGGTATGGGAATCAATAAATTATAAATAAAAAGAAAATATAAGAAATTATTTCTCTAATAAATTATTTTAGTGAGAAATACAAAATTGATATAAATTAATTTTAAAAAATAATTAAAACCACTTTATCTATTGGACCAAACTATTTTGGTAAAAAATTATAGACATAGAATAAAATAATTATAAAAATTAATTTTTTGTTTTAGAAGAATTAATTCATATACAATATGTGTCATATAAAATAAATAATATCGATGTCGGAGCTCTCACCTTAGTCATTGATAATACGATCAATATTTCAAAAAATTTACCCTAGTAAAAGTTTCATACACAATTTATATAAATTATGAAACATGACATAATATCCCAATTTTTTTTATTTAAATCATTAAAACTATTTTATTTACTTCGATATTACACTTATATTTTCCTTCATGACATGTAATTATATCTTTTAGATGAATGGGAACACTTTAATACTATGTTTGTGTCTTGAAAAAAGTATAGTTTAATTTAACAATTTTATTACAAGGATGATTTATAATAATATATTTCATACCATACTTGATGAAAATATTAGTAAAATATATCAAACATATATAGAATTTACAATTCATGGATTTAAAATATTCTATATAAAAAATATTATTTTCTTAAAGTAGTTTTTTCATGATGCTTAATATATTAATGAGAATTCAAAAATATAGGAATCCATATATCCTGTTTCCTTTTACTATCCAAGAGTAGATAGATTTAATTAATTTTTAATAATATATTATTTCTAACCGTTGTGAGAAATTATTTAAGTAAACAATTATCATAGTAACAACTTTAAAATAATTACAGATAATTTTAAATGTTATTTGGCATACTTTTTATGTGTGAATCTCCCCCTAAAAAATGACAATTTTTATTTATCTATTATATAAATATTGAATTAAATAAAATTTCATTTGAATCATACATTGAATTTCATCCATGAAATATCATATTACACCAAGAATTTAAATAATAACCATTCATGAATTTTGTTTAATATTTTTTAAAATTTAATTCTCATATTTGAAATTATTTGGTTCTATTATTTCACAGAGGAATGAATAAGGGAAAATGTTTAAACACCTCAATTGAAGTATGCAATCAATAGAAGATAAATACAAGAACAATGTGTCTAATTAAATCACTAAGGGAACAATTCGACCTTAAATGTTTAACAAAATAGAAAACAAAAATAATATCGTTTAAATAATAAATCAATGATAAATTATTTAAAAAACATCATAGAACTATATTATATTCTGAATAAGTCTCCAATGATAAATATTTTCTAAAGAAAAAATATTTTATATGTAATGTAAATAAAATAAAGTGAAATTTATTATAAATTCTTATTAAAAATACTATAAATAACATATCATTATAGATACAAGATCAGGAAAAAATAATCACTAGATCTGGTATGTGTCCCATTCAAATCCATTAAATAACTCTTTCCCATAAATTAATTATAATATATTGACTTTTTAATGTAAAATAGATTATTTATAATAGATGCAAGAAAATATCTATATAAGATTCGATATAACCTTAAGAACCACCTATAGTTTGAAATGATATTATACGAGTGGTATAATTGTGAATAATTTTATAAAATGTTATAAAAAACATAATAAAATATTTTTGGTGTAAACTAATTATCCTATATGAGGCATACAATAGCATTGAAAATTATTATCAGTTTCATGTAAATTATAACAATTCATTTCATAAAGAAACAAATGTAATATATTATATCAATAACAAACATAAAAGAATTTCTATCATTTTCCATCATTATAATTTTTCAAACCGTGGACATGTTCTAATATAGAACCAAACACAAGGTTATTCTAAACCCATGGGTCATATTATTGAATATTATAACCTAAGGATTGCATGAAATCTCAAAAACATCATGGTACCACAATTTAATAGTTTATATATCTCAATATAAAAAATCAAAAGAAAAACATCATCATATTAATAAATTATTAATCACTTAAAATACTATTCAATACCATAAAATTCCCCATTCAAATATAAAACACACAACACTATTCATCTATAGATTATTTTCAATATATAATATTAAAAATTTCAATAAAATAATCATATAATTCATGAACAGTATATCAGTAAAAATTTATGGTTTTCATCATGAACATTCATGAAGTGCAATGTGTTGCATTTGTTGTCAATGAGGCATGAAGTTGTCTTGTAATGAATGGATGTCAAGGAGTCAAGATGTGAATGTCAAAGGATGTGATGGTGATGGTGATGAAGGAGAATGGCCATGGTACTAAGATGAATGTCACTTAGGAGATTCACTAAGTGGTATTGGAAATTGTGGTTGAAACATTCTCTATAACATCAGACGATTGTTGAACTGATCCTTAAGTTCAAAGAACTTGTATCCTGATGATACAATGTCACAACATTGATTGAAGACCATGCATTGTGCTGACAATGCATGAGGAGAAGCAAGAGATCCATCCACAACTTCTAAGTGGATGAAGTGGATTAAAGGAGTCCATGTACTAACTCTTAGTGCATGTGAATCAGAAGAAGTTCCAATTTGATCTCTGATTAGATCAACAAAGAGAATTGAAGAAGTTATTTGATTCAGGAGTTCGGTTGATGAAGATCCTTGAGAATTCTCTCCTAAGTAGAAAATGAGATGATGAAGAAGAATTATAGGAGTTGTTTCTAATCAAGAAGAATAATGTTCGAATTCTCAAGAAGAAGATGAAGGAGAAGAATGGATTGAAGGGCATGTGGCTTGGCATATTACATTTGGTTAACATTGTTTTTATACAAAGTCCTAGCTATTACTTAAGCAAAAAATATGCCAACCTCAAGGGCCAGCCTTAAGGGTTCAACCCAAGGCACATGTGGGAACCAGTCACCACGCCCAAGGGGATCCCATGGGGCCAGCCCAAGAGAGGCCGGGGCCGTGTATAAGCCCCGAGGCCACGCGGTGATGAAACCCGCGCAGAGTGGGCGCAGGAGCGCGCCCGAAGGGTGCATAGTGGGCGCCAGTGGCGCGCCCGCAGGAGCAGAGTGGGCGCAGAGCGCGCCCGCAGGAAGAACCCGGTGCGGGGCGGCACCGGGAGGGGAGAAGTTCAATTGAAGGGAGGACGGCAGCGCTTGGGTAATAAGCTGCGGAAAATTCGGCCGCCGTTTCGATGTGGGACGCGGGATTTTCCCGCGGAAGAGATCCTGGCTGCTCATCCAATCGCGTGGACGATCTAAGCCGCACATCTGATTCCGCGCGAGATCTTCTAATCTAGGCCGTCCGAGATCAATTGAATCGCCGATCCAATGGCTGCGAATCCGTCTTCCTCCTCGAGCTCAGCCGAAGGCCACCCGAAGCCACCCGCGAGCTCCGTCGAACCAGAGGCCCTCCGACGACCTATTTTCGAGCTCCCGGCCACCATAGTTTGATCCGAAGGCTCCAATGAGTTCGTCCGGCCCTACTGAACACAACCATGTATAAAAATGGGAATGCATGCTATGTTTGGAAGAATTCGAAGAAGGCCGAGGCAAGAGAATCTGCCGAGGCTTTGAAGGGTTTATGGTTTGCATGGATTAGCCTAAACCGAAGGCCGTGCATGCGTTACAAGTCGCATGCACGTAGAGGAAATTAAAGAGGAAGATCCCGCGTGAAACAGAGGATAAAAATAAATCGTTTAAAGATTTCAAAGATCCGAAATCTTCGGGAATTTAAGTTGGAAACACGCGGATCATGTGAGGCATCTCTTGCCTATAAAAGGAGCATCCGAGGCTCTCAAAAAGCTTGCTGATGCGCTGAAATTCTGAGAAGTCCCGTGAGAGCTCTTGAGCCTCGCGAAGAACTGAGCTGCGCGCCCCCTGCGCGGCAGTAAAGCCCGGAGCCATCAGAGGCTCCGTGAAGTTCCTTTTGCGCATCTCTTGCGCGAAAGAAGTGAAGGGGAGTCCCCTGCGCGTATCCCTTGCGTGACAGGAAGGAGCCGAGCCGCATACTTGCGCGCTCGAGTCTCTTGCCACCCTCTCTGCCCGCACACTTGCGTGGCAGGAGGAAGGAGCCTACGGCAGTGTTGCACCCTTGCACACTTGAGCCTTGCGCGGCTGCCCCTTGCACCCGAGGAGGTTTCACTTGCGCGGCCAAGTGATCCTTGTGCCTTTTGCTTGCGCGGACAAGAAGTAAAGATATGCCGCACCTTGCATGCCCTTGTGCATCTTGAAGACCTATGCGGCAGTGGGAGAAGAAGAATTGGCTGCACCCTCTTGCATGGCTTGCTTGAGGCAGTAGGGGTTCGGGTTGTGTGTGGCAAAGAAGGCCGAGGCCTTGCCTCGTGTGTGTGCTAAGAGGAGAAGAAGAACCCGAGGCCTTGTGTGTGAGATCAAATGAAGAAGACCACCTACGGACACTGGGTGTGTGCCAAGTGGAGAAGAGGACCCGAGGCATAGTGCCTTGTGTGCGCACCAAGTAGAGAAGGACACATTCAAGTGTGTGTGCAAGAAGGGAAGGATAGGCCATAGCCTTGTGCATTTGAACAAAGAAGAACACACTTTAAGTGTGTGCATTTGAAGAGGCCGAGGGTTGTGACCTTGTGTGTGCACCAAGTGAAGACACATTTTGTATGTGCAAAATTGAAGAACAACCTACGGGTTAAGGGTGTGCAACAAGAAGTGTAAAGGCCAAGTTTCAAGTGTGTGCAGAATGAAACAAGTGTGTGCAAAGAGACAAGTTGGCCAAACCTAGTGTGTGCACTAAAAGTGTGTTCACACTTAGAAGAAGAAAGAAGTGAAAGACCCACACTAAAGTAGAACACACTCTAAGTGTGTAAACAAATTGGATAAAGTGTGTGAAGTTCGGAGAAGGTGTGTGCTATAATTGATTACACCCTTTGTGGGTCTACTGCACCAAGAAGAGGAAAGGAGAAGTGCATGCATGCATGCATGCACGTGCACACGTGAACAAAGCCAAATTAGTGGTGTGCATTTGAGTTGTCCAAGACCAGGAGTGAGACTGAGCCAGACTGAAGTGAAAGATATTGTTTTTCTGAGTTTGCAGTAGACGAGAAGACCCTGATCATCACAAGTGATCAGAGGTACAAAGCAAGGCCAGCAGTCTTTATCCCAGACTGCTGAAGATACTTGAAGAAGCTTAAAGAGAAGAAGAGCTACTCGTGTGACTCGAGGAGCCAGGAGAAGACCCTGTGGGACTCAGGGAGAAGAAGTCTTCAGTGGGATTCTGGAGCAGGCCAGTGGGACTCTGGTAACACTGTGGGACGCAGTATAAAGACCCTCCTGTGGGACTCAGGAGAGATACAGTGGGACTCTGTATCGACCATTGTAATTTTAACAGGTTATAATGGAGAATCCATGCTGGGAGAGCATGGCAAGGATGTAGGCCTTTGGTGCCGAACCTTGTAAATCCTTGTGTCCTGTGCCTTTTCATTACTGCATTATCCGGGAAAGGTTGAGAGATACAAGAAGAGTGGATCGAGGCCTTAACCAGCCATAGAGGTTTAATTGATAAGAATCAATTAGTAAAAAGTTTTAAGGGATCACTGATTCACCCCCTCCCCCTCTCAGTGATTCACACTGATCTGGGCACTTCAATTGGTATCAGAGGGAGGTTACCTCTAAAAGATCCAAGGGAGTCTTTACTAAGTGCAGATTTGAGGAAATGATCAACCAGCCTCAAATGGAGATATCTACCAAGACTCAGAAAAATAGAAAGAAGAAACAGGCCAAGAAGATGAAGAAGAAGGTTGATGCAATCAGAGAAACTCCTTCTATGGAAAGAAATGTGAAAGTCACATCAGATGACAATTCCTTTTATCATTCTTCTGATGAAGCCTGCTCTAGTTGTGATGAAGATGGAAGAAACAATGATCTTCTAAATGCAATCAAATATCTTCAGAAGAGAGTCCCCAAGGAAGTTGCAATGTGTATAGCTACAGGCCTCCTTGATCTTCAAGAAGAAAAATTACAGCTAGAAGATGAAGCCAATTCTCTGGAAGTCCAATTGGCTAAAAGGGTTGGCATAACCAACACTCTCAGAAAGCTGGTAAATGCTAAAGATGAAACAGTATCTCTTTGCAATGAAAGATATGAAGATACTTGTGAAGAATTGCAAAGAAGCCTTTCTGAGAAAGAATTCTTTAAGACTGTGGTCAAAGATGTTTTCCATGCACTGGAAAAGAGGCATAAAGTATCAATGGTTTTCAGAGATGCTCAACTTGAAGAAAAAGTCAAATTGGTGAAGGAGCTGGACAATTCATTGCAAGAATTAAAGAAGGTGTATGAAGACCAGATGAATCAGCTGAAAGAAAGTTGGGAAGGAAAGCTAAGAACTATTGAGGATGAGAAGAACTCCCTCAATATGAAATGCTTAGAACTGGAGGTGATATTGAAAAATCAGCAATCACCCAAAGCTAAAGCCTCCCAGTCAGCTGAAAGAAGAAATGTTGCTACTCAAGTGAGCTTTGAGAAGGATGATTCTAAAAGCAAGACATCCTCTAGTGAAAGTGAAACAACTTCTAGAAAGAAGGTACCATCCATACCATCTTGTACTGATGCTTCTAATTGTGTTTCCACAAAAAGTGCAGGATGGAAAAATAATTCCAAACAAGTATGGATGAAGAAAATGAAGAAAGAAAGCTCTCCTGAAGCAGCACAACAATTCAAGACAGGTACCCTACAATCAGAAGGAATCAAGAGGTCAAGATTTGTGGGTCAATGTTGGTGTTGTAACAAGTATGGGCATTGTGCAAAGGATTGTTGGTACAATCCACTGAATGCCAAAGCACAGAGGAAGCCCATGCCTAGGGGGAGCAAGCCAGAAGGAAAGAAGCAACATCCACAGGTCCAGAGACATCTATTTACTGCAAATAGATTTGGATTACTTGACAACATCTGGGATGATTGCAAAAGTGGTCAACAAAAAGATACATGTCAATCTCCAACTGTATCCAGAGCTCAAAATAAGAAATGATCACAGAACATGGCTCAAAAATATTCCTTGGGAAGCAAGAAGAAGAAAGTGGAAAATGCTCCCAAGAAGTGTTTGAGAAATGAAGAGAAGTCCTTGGAGTCTGAGTCCAAGAAGGGTGATGCATCCAGAAGGACCACCAAGAAATGCTTCTACTGTGGAAAGAAAGGACACATCATGGACCTTTGTAAAGAAGCCATGAAACTAAATAGAAGCCAACTGCACTTAAACAGACAATCAATCCAGAAGAAGCAGAAGAGATTGGTTGAAAATAAGTTGCCTAAGAGAAGTAGCTTAGCAGCATCCAAAGAACCATGTGGAACTTCCAAAACTGAGGCCACTCTTCCAAATGATTTACTTGTCATATGGCCACATCAGTTGCAACTTGCCAGAGAACTACAAAGAGCTGAAGATGAAGCTCTGGCATTTGCTAAAGCAAAAGGGAAGAAAAAGATTTCACATGAAGATGGGTTGAGATCCACACCAGCACAATCATCAATGAAGATCAAATGTGCAAGTGTGAAGACTGGTGAAAATGGGACATCTCGGTTGAGAGAATCTTCTCAACCTTGTTGTTCACATTGATGAACCAAGGAGGTTCCATCTTATTCCCTTATATATTGGTATTTACATGTGCTGACATTGCAGGGAATTGAAGATGATGATCATTCTCAAGTGGAGGATGGTTTGGAAGGAATGGAGTGCACCCCTTGAGGGGGAGCCAATCTGGAGAAGATGATGTTCTAAAATTAATATCATCTTGAGAAAGTGAAGGTATTCCAATCATGCTTTCATCCCTTGTTTCTTAATTGAGTTTATCTTGTCAATTAAGGGGGAGTATGGATTGAAGACAAATGGATGAAAGGGGGAGCTTTATCTTTGCACCTGAACTTTCTAATGAGTTTTGTGAAGTTGTGCAGGATTTAGCAAATTCATTGTTATATCTGAAAAATTTCAATCCCCTAAGCATGATCTCACATGTATAGTGAATGTTGGACAGCATTGAGTTCCTTGGTTACATCACTCTTGTTTTCTACACCGGGTTAGCCCAAGTAGACTTAGAGTTGATCAACTAAAGGTTCTTTGCTAAAGAAGAACATGTGACATCATCCCTCTCTCAGTGTTTTTCAAGAAAATACTTTTCAAAGGGAGGAAGAGATATTGTGGAAGAGAACCACACCACACCTTTGCATTTGATTGCCAATAAGGGGGAGAAATATTGGCACACATATTGACCCATTCATATGTGCTGAAGGAGTGTATTGACAACAAATACAAAGGGGGATATTGAAGTGCAATGTGTTGCATTTGCTGTCAATGAGGCATGAAGTTGTCTTGGAATGAATGGATGTAAAGGAGTCAAGATGTGAATGTCAAAGGATGTGATGGTGATGGTGATGAATGAGAATGGCCATGGTACTAAGATTAATGTCACTTAGGAGATTCACTAAGTGGTATTGGAAATTGTGGTTGAAACATTCTCTATAACATCAGACGATTGTTGAACTGATCCTTAAGTTCAAAGAACTTGTGTCCTGATGATACAATGTCACAACATTGATTGAAGACCATGCATTGTGCTGACAATGCATGAGGAGAAGCAAGAGATCCATCCACAACTTCTAAGTGGATGAAGTGGATTAAAGGAGTCCATGTACTAACTCTTAGTGCATGTGAATCAGAAGAAGTTCCAATTTGATCTCTGATTAGATCAACAAAGAGAATTGAAGAAGTTATTTGATTCAGGAGTTCGGTTGATGAAGATCCTTGAGAATTCTCTCCTAAGTAGAAAATGAGATGATGAAGAAGAATTATAGGAGTTGTTTCTAATCAAGAAGAATAATGTTCGAATTCTCAAGAAGAAGATGAAGGAGAAGAATGGATTGAAGGGCATGTGGCTTGGCATATTACATTTGGTTAACATTGTTTTTATACAATGTCCTAGCTATTACTTAAGCAAAAAATATGCCAACCTCAAGGGCCAGCCTTAAGGGTTCAACCCAAGGCACATGTGGGAACCAGTCACCACGCCCAAGGGGATCCCATGGGGCCAGCCCAAGAGAGGCCGGGGCCGTGTATAAGCCCCGAGGCCACACGGTGATGAAACCCGCGCAGAGTGGGCGCAGGAGCGCGCCCGAAGGGTGCATAGTGGGCGCCAGTGGCGCGCCCGCAGGAGCAGAGTGGGCGCAGAGCGTGCCCGCAGGAAGAACCCGGTGCGGGGCGGCACCGGGAGGGGAGAAGTTCAATTGAAGGGAGGACGGCAGCGCTTGGGTAATAAGCTGCGGAAAATTCGGCCGCCGTTTCGATGTGGGACGCGGGATTTTCCCGCGGAAGAGATCCTGGCTGCTCATCCAATCGTGCGGACGATCTAAGCCGCACATCTGATTCCGCGCGAGATCTTCTGATCCAGGCCGTCCGAGATCAATTGAATCGCCGATCCAACGGCTGCGAATCCGTCTTCCTCCTCGAGCTCAGCCGAAGGCCACCCGAAGCCACCCGCGAGCTCCGTCGAACCAGAGGCCCTCCGACGACCTGTTTTCGAGCTCCCGGCCACCATAGTTTGATCCGAAGGCTCCAATGAGTTCGTCCGGCCCTACTGAACACAACCATGTATAAAAATGGTAATGCATGCTATGTTTGGAAGAATTCGAAGAAGGCCGAGGCAAGAGAATCTGCCGAGGCTTTGAAGGGTTTATGGTTTGCATGGATTAGCCTAAACCGAAGGTCGTGCATGCGTTACAAGTCGCATGCACGTAGAGGAAATTAAAGAGGAAGATCCCGCGTGAAACAGAGGATAAAAATAAATCGTTTAAAGATTTCAAAGATCCGAAATCTTCGGGAATTTAAGTTGGAAACACGCGGATCATGTGAGGCATCTCTTGCCTATAAAAGGAGCATCCGAGGCTCTCAAAAAGCTTGCTGATGCGCTGAAATTATGAGAAGTCCCGTGAGAGCTCTTGAGCCTCACGAAGAACTGAGCTGCGCGCCCCCTGCGCGGCAGTAAAGCCCGGAGCCATCAGAGGCTCCGTGAAGTTCCTTTTGCGCATCTCTTGCGCGAAATAAGTGAAGGGGAGTCCCCTGCGCGTATCCCTTGCGCGACAGGAAGGAGCCGAGCCGCATACTTGCGCGCTCGAGTCTCTTGCCACCCTCTCTGCCCGCACACTTGCGTGGCAGGAGGAAGGAGCCTGCGGCAGTGTTGCACCCTTGCACACTTGAGCCTTGCGCGGCTGCCCCTTGCACCCGAGGAGGTTTCACTTGCGCGGCCAAGTGATCCTTGTGCCTTGTGCTTGCGCGGACAAGAAGTAAAGATATGCCGCACCTTGCATGCCCTTGTGCATCTTGAAGACCTATGCAGCAGTGGGAGAAGAAGAATTGGCTGCACCCTCTTGCATGGCTTGCTTGAGGGAGTAGGGGTTCGGGTTGTGTGTGGCAAAGAAGGCCGAGGCCTTGCCTCGTGTGTGTGCTAAGAGGAGAAGAAGAACCCGAGGCCTTGTGTGTGAGATCAAATGAAGAAGACCACCTACGGACAGTGGGTGTGTGCCAAGTGGAGAAGAGGACCCGAGGCATAGTGCCTTGTGTGCGCACCAAGTAGAGAAGGACACATTCAAGTGTGTGTGCAAGAAGGGAAGGATAGGCCATAGCCTTGTGCATTTGAACAAAGAAGAACACACTTTAAGTGTGTGAATTTGAAGAGGACGAGGGTTGTGACCTTGTGTGTGCACCAAGTGAAGACACATTTTGTATGTGAAAAATTGAAGAACAACCTACGGGTTAAGGGTGTGCAACAAGAAGTGTGAAGGCCAAGTTTCAAGTGTGTGCAGAATGAAACAAGTGTGTGCAAAGAGACAAGTTGGCCGAACCTAGTGTGTGCACTAAAAGTGTGTTCACACTTAGAAGAAGAAAGAAGTGAAAGACCCACACTAAAGTAGAACACACTCTAAGTGTGTAAACAAATTGGATAAAGTGTGTGAAGTTCGGAGAAGGTGTGTGCTATAATTGATTACACCCTTTGTGGGTATACTGCACCAAGAAGAGGAAAGGAGAAGTGCATGCATGCATGCATGCACGTGCACACGTGAACAAAGCCAAATTAGTGGTGTGCATTTGAGTTGTCCAAGACCAGGAGTGAGACTGAGCCAGACTGAAGTGAAAGATATTGTTTGTCTGAGTTTGCAGTAGACGAGAAGACCCTGATCATCACAAGTGATCAGAGGTACAGAGCAAGGCCAGCAGTCTTTATCCCAGACTGCTGAAGATACTTGAAGAAGCTTAAAGAGAAGAAGAGCTACTCGTGTGACTCGAGGAGCCAGGAGAAGACCCTGTGGGACTCAGGGAGAAGAAGTCTTCAGTGGGATTCTGGAGCAGGCCAGTGGGACTCTGGTAACACTGTGGGACGCAGTATAAAGACCCTCCTGTGGGACTCAGGAGAGATACAGTGGGACTCTGTATCGACCATTGTAATTTTAACAGGTTATAATGGAGAATCCATGCTGGGAGAGCATGGCAAGGATGTAGGCCTTTGGTGCCGAACCTTGTAAATCCTTATGTCCTGTGCCTTTTCATTACTGCATTATCCGGGAAAGGTTGAGAGATACAAGAAGAGTGGATCGAGGCCTTAACCAGCCATAGAGGTTTAATTGATAAGAATCAATTAGTAAAAAGTTTTAAGGGATCACTGATTCACCCCCTCCCCCTCTCAGTGATTCACACTGATCTGGGCACTTCAATTCATATGATATAAATCAAATAAAAACCAATTGTATACATTTCAAACCACTTAATTTTATCATGTGTTTCCCTTTTTATAATATTATCAAAACATCTCAAATAATATTACAACTTCTTAAAAATATAGAATAACATAATTTCTTTTTTATATCTATTAAATTCACAAATGATTATCATTCCATAATTTAATCATAAATAAATATCACATAAATCCAATTTTATAAAATAATAATTAAATTTGATTCAAAAAATAACAATAAAACTTTATTAAACTTCTAAAAAAATGTAATAATAATATAATTTGTAATTCCAATGAACCAAATTTTTTTGGTATCATATCTATTTGAATACTATATTTTATTTTGTTTTATTTTAAAAAAACACTTCAATGAATTTATCATCTGATAAAAATTTTAGGGATATAATATTTTTGTTATAAAATAATAATAGGACCTGATTTGTAAATATAAATATTCCAAATCCTATTAAATCATATAATAAGAGTAAAAAACATAAATCATTTCAATAATTAAATAAAACCACCATTTTATTTTATACCCTCAATTTAAATCCCATAAATCACATTATTCTCATATTTGATAATGATATATTTTTCATTTTGTTTAAAAAAATTATATAATCATGTAGTAAAAAACATTTAACCATATAAATAACTTTAAAATTATTATGAAAAATAAAATATCATGATTAATCCCTAATAATTTATCTATTAAATGCACATTTTAATTAATATATTTTCCAATGATATGGAAAACAAAACCCAAGATTCATATATCTAATTTATAAAAATCATACGAAATCATCAAGTCAATCATGATATAGGTAACAAAGACTGCATACTTTACATTTAATTACCATTCCAATCCATGAATGGATTTTTAGATCCTCTTAAATCAATAATAATAAGATCTATTATAAAAATAGATAAAATTTGATTAATTTGATCATATAAGAAATACAACTAAATATATTGATATGAAAAATGATATTATTATATTAAAAGTTACAATAACTCTAATAGACACAAATTTCATTGAGAATAAATGAATATATTTATTGTTAGAATTCATGATAAAGGGAAAGAGATTTTAGATAGGGGTATCCAAACCATAATTAAATGAAGGATGGAAATAATAATTTCAAACAAATTCTATTATATCAAAATGATAGATATACAATATTAAAAATGATGCAAAAATATAAAACCATGTACCCACTATATAAACTATAAGAATGTTTTGGAAAGTGGATGTTTATATCATCCACCAAACACTAAAGTCTTAGGCCAATTTATCCCAATGAAACTATCTCTACAAATAGTTAACTGGTGTCTCATAACATGTAACATGTGTGGTATTATTATTTATTCCATGAAAAAAACCCAAAAATTCCACCACCATTTTCATTATGTATCAAAAAAAATTAAAATTAAACCTAAAAAATAAGCATTTTTAAAATAGATAATAAATAATAAAAATGAACTTATTACACTAGATTTATAATAATTAAACCTCCATAAGATTATCATCCTAGTAAAGAATTACTATGTTTCATTATAGACATAACCTAAAAACTGATACATCATATAATAATTCAATTACCATATCTCATATTACATATGATTATTATGAGATAGTAATTGTATATGTGGAATTGTATTTATCTACAGTTATCTTTCCCTCTATTAAATGGTGCACAATAATTCATAAAAAATAGAGGTATGAGAAACCACCCCTAAATCCGCAATGAAATTATCATGAAAATTATCATGATTATACATTCTTAATAGATATATATTTATAACATCATGTATTAAACAAAATTAAAAAGGTAATGGTCAACGGTTATAAAATTCCATGAACAATTAAAGTATATTAATGTGCTAAAAAATAGGATTTAATAACCCTTGAATAGAAATTATCCAATTTCTAAGAAGAGGTTTGAGATGGTAGAGAATATAATACCAAATAATAAATTCAAGAGGACAACAACTTTTTATCAAAATTTTTCCCTTATAATATAAGTGATCATTATATTATATATGAATACTTGGATATGAAACTATGTACACCTCATCATTTAGTGACTATATAAAAATGACTCATTAGAATCTATATAGTACAGAGTTGAATAGAACAGTTAGAATATATTATTATTAACTACTATTATATTGAAATTGTACATCATATATATGATAAAACCATACCAAAATAACATTAAAATAAAATTTCTATTACCTTTTAATAATAATAATTTTCATTCTCATAAATTTAATATCATTCTAAAGATGATAAACCATGTTACATGTAAACTATATAAGTAAATACCTCGCCAAACACTACAAAAAATAAGATGTAAATCATACATATTGACAAGAAATTATTGAGTTTCATACCAAATGATGTCTTGGAATCAATATAATATATATTTTTAAAACATAAAACATTTGAATATTATTTTTCATACAACTATATTAAAACTTATTCATCTGTTCAATTATTTCACAAATGAATCCATTAATTTTTATGACCATAGAAAACATTTCACCAAATCTATAATAAAAACATCAAATTTCCATTATATAATAAGTAAAAATTAAATTAGTTATAAATATAATATCATGTTATGGAATTACATACAATTATGTATAGAACCTTGATGAAAAAATGACCACATTCTTCCTTATCCCTATTTATGATAAGGGTTTTCAAATTAGAATAGTACATCTTAGTTTTGACTATTTGAACTATGCATAAGGAAATGGAAGACTAATATATTAGTTATTCCCATAACATTATCTAGAAAAAAATATCAAGGAAGATATGAAATAATATCATTTTATAATTTATATATGGGTTTTATAACCCCACAATAAATTAATGTAAATACACATATTTTTCTATTAGGATGTACTTAATTTAATTTTTATCTTTGAAATACCAAACCATAATGTGTTAATCATTGTTATTTCACCCAAGTGCTTTTTATGGGATGGTTTTTATAGTTATATTCGACACATGCTATAGATTTTTACTGTTTTGTTATTTTGGGTGAGATTACGATAAATAATAACATCAATGAGACATTACATTTTTATTTGATAAATACATATTTTATCCAAAATTCCTCGATGATGATATCATATGAAAATTATATATCATGGAAAATATAATATCATAGTTTTGATTGGAATTTAATGTATTACCTAATAAATGTGTAATAAATAAATTCGATTCAAACCTCATGTCAAAACCATAATAGCAAATAAATTAAAAATATAATTTACCAAAACATCAGTTATAAATACAATAGTTAACCCACTATATATGGATATCCATTAGGGATTATGGAAAACCATTAATATTTTTTGATGTGGTTTTTTATAGATTTTATTTTTTTGTATAATGTTGAAAATGAATCATTGAGGTGTTTGTTCACTTCCATCAAAGCAGGGTATACCTGAAAAGATGGGGGAAAATTAATTATTATTAATTAATCCTAGTCTCAAATTTATAGTTTATTCTAGGTCTAAATTTTTCAAAAGTATGATTTATTATTTAAAAATTAATATTTTCTGAATAATAATTATAATTGGATATTTTTTAAAAATGAACTATTTTTAAATGTCATTAAACCAGTATCTATTTCCACCAATTTTCCATTTCAGTCTTACTATGAGTTTGACTCCGCACCACCAGATTGTACAACACAATAATGACCCATGATGTCATTCGAGTAGTTCCCATTAGAGAGGTATGAATTTACATCTTAATAAATTTTCCCCATTTCTATTTTCTCATTGTAAAAAAACCCCACTCAACATCATAATCATTGATGGTTTCATAGATAGGTTCTCATTTAGTGATTTTAATGATGGCGTGAAATGGTGGAATTGATAATGACATAATTTCGATTTGGTTATCAAAAGTATGTTCAAGAAAAATGGTGTGAACAATATTAAATGATGGATCATATATGGATAATGTTGGTACCTTCAATGGGGTTTATTTATTAGAACAATACAATAGATGTTAGTGCTACAATGAATATGTGATATTTTTTATACTTTTTGATTGAATGATAATAGAGGTTAGGATTTCATGGAAAAATTTATTATCAGAGGAAATATAAACCACATTGTGAATAACATGTTCTCTATATAGATAGCCATTCCATATTTTATAAAAAAAAATCTTAGGATTTATAACATAAATACACATGTAATAATTTTTCAATGATCATATGATTGGGGTTGTGTAAAAGTACATGTTGTTAACCTCAACTGATACTCATAACATTTATTTATGAGTATACACCATTCCATATATACTACATGGAATAATAAATAGTACATGACTAATACATTACCCAATAATGATAAATTAGGTACCAAAATTGACACAACATTTAGTTTGAAATAATATAGTTAATTTCATAAATGAACATAGAGAGAAACCCTTAATCTATGTTTTTTATGGTTTACACACCATTTATATAAAAAATTTCATGACATAGTGATGGTTATGCTAACTCAAATAACCCAACATGTTTTAAACATTATTTATATTGGATGTACACATTCTGTTACATAATTACCAATTAACCTTTTATGTCTTCTATCATGAGTGTCAGAATAACAAAATGAAGCATCAATTTAAATATATTTTCTATGTGTAAAATTATAGTAGGGATCCTTTTGTTATTACAGAACATATGATATTTTTTTATAGTTATAAAAAATAGTTCTATCGAGATTATAAAATGATTTTGGTGAGGAATTTAGAGTAAGAATAGAGAATGTAATCCTTTAGAGTCATCTAAATGATGGGGTTTGAGACCGATGAACATTATGGATGAGTTAGTTGAGGCCCAAAAATTTTGGGAATGAGTAATATATTTGAGAATTAACTCAGTACTCTCGTAGTCCCCACAAGGTGAAAATACCCCAATTAAATATTCAATGTAGTTATTAAAGTTTTTTTTGTAATATTAGAGTAGTTATACCCAAAATAAGCACTTTTTTCAATCAATTTAATTTGATAAAATCCCCAAAACATGGTAATGAAACACAAAAATCATTATAGATAGAAAAAATTTCACAAATAATTTATAAATATTGTTCTACATGAATTTTCCAAAAATAATATTTGTTTTTGTTAAGAAATAATTCTTCAAATTTTCTTCTAGTTTTATATGTCCCACATACTTGAAGGAATTCTCATGAAATATTCTCTTGGGATTTGATGAAATTCTATGTGATAATTTGTTTTCTGAAAAATATTCACTATCCTCTAAAATTATAGACTTAGGGTTATATTGTTAGGGTTTAAAATCAGTTAATAAACCAAGGCCCTTAGAAAATTATTTATCTAAAATTAAATTAATATCAAATACTAATATAATTATTATTAATATATTTCATGTGAAGTGATAATGTGGAGATATTTAACTACTATTAAATAGGTAAAGAAATTTATAATTATATAAATTATATTTGAAAATAAGTCATTTTCTATATTTTTGTAAAATCATATCATCAATCATTAAATATTTTTATCAAAATATGTATATAAATATTTATTAAAATAAATAAATATCATTTTATTATTTATTCAATAAATAATTAAATATTATATTTATTAATTGAGAAATAAATAAATATTTAATATTAATGTAACTAAATAAATATCTATAAATAATATTTTATTTTGACCATGCTAATAGTTAAGAATTGATAAATTTACATTATATTTACTAAACCACAACTTATATTTATTTGATGTTCAACTCAAATATATTTTAATTCATATAACTGTTAAATAAACTTTTTAGTGAACTTATCCTGGATAATCATTAAACTACACACCTGAGAATTTTTGTTTCTAAATATTAAATTCATTTTCAAATTAATAGAAATTTTTTATACACATAGTTTTTGACACTTTTACAAACTTTCTAAAAAGAAATTATCAAGCGTTCTAAAAGTTCACGATTAGTAACCAAAAAAATGACAAGTCATACATAGGGAATGATGTTTACAACATAATGAAACAACCTCATATAAAGGCCTAATATGGAATATTGCCTCATATTATCAACATAATTACAAACAATTTTTATTCTTGTTTCCAAAACATATATTGTAAATTTAATTTTTTTAAATAATAAAAATAAAATTTTCATCAAAACATCATGTATATAAACCTAATAAAAATGTTCCATTTAAATTATTATCCCACAAATATATTGATCAATAAACTAATAATACTAAAATTATTTTCTAAACTTATTCCAATATTATCATGTCACTTATGGTGAACTAAAATTATCCTACCACATTGCGAGTATATTCATTTGTTGTTCCGAAAAAAAACCAAGCTACATGATTTATGATATTAATTTATAGTAATATCATGTCTAAGGACCGTTACAGATGTTCATAGATAGGAATATTTGATAAATCTTACAATATAAAGAATTCCATCTAGATGGTATATGATTAGAACCACCCATCCTAGATATTACACAATGATATACCTATGAGAATAAGTTTTAGGGAAGTTTGAGACTCTAACTCACGATAGAAAAAAATCATTCTATATCATGTAAGATGATTTTATCTAGACTATAGTATAGTTGGCTAATAATATTATTATGAAATTTTTAGTTTCTCCCTAATGAGAAGAATCATTATAACCTTTTGATGTGGAAAATATTTTAACGAAATAATAACATTATTTTTATAAAGAATAACACTAACTTCAGTATAATATTTATATTAATATTTTTAATAGAATCTATATTTTTATATTATTAAAATAAATAAATTGCAATATAATCACTTTTACTATAACCAACTACTAAATCCATTAAGTCTTCTTACTCTTATCTGGTTTTCAAGTTTCAACTGAGATAAGGCTTCACTCGATGAGTCTCACACATTATTTTCCATTGAAAAAATACTTACTACTATGTCACCGAATTATTAAAACATAACTCAAGTGGGGATATTTATTATGTATATGATTCATTTGTTGGTGTGAACTCAATTCACTAGATAAGATCACTTTTACATTTTTTAAACAGTATAATGTGATAATATGTTTATTACTAGGAACCATATCACTATCTAGATTGTTATTTCTATAAAACTTATATTTCCTTTATATGAATATTTTATATACTAAGACCATACTGTTGAGTTAATGAAAACTGGATATTTAGAACTCTTTTTTCTCATATTTCATCCATTAATGTAGAACCAATATCCTAATTATGATTTTAGATCATTATTAATTATTTGAAAACAATAATATGTATATCCATAGAGAATTAACTTCTCTAATCATACATAAAACATAAACATATCACTTTCTTTATTTATGTACTTTATGAATATTGTTACGAAAATCATATATATCACACATATGTCATTTTGATATCTTCCTACAGTGATCAAGTCATTAGAAACATTGATCTGCTAATATAAAAAGTCATGTATAATAAAACCCATCATATAATTAGAAAGAATTATACTCATTCTCTCTCTATCTAATTATCATTTCTGATGAATCGTTTTCTCTAAATATGTGTACCATGTTATATTAGAAACAATCACCACTAGGATTATTGTATAGTGAAATTCGTTAACTCCTTACCAATATATACACCTATATATAGTTCATACAACCCCGTATATTTATCTCAATAGATCAAGATATATAAAATGTTTCTTATGTAACCTATGTATTTTAAATGAAAAAATTTGATAAAAAATATCATAATTGATTTTAAGTTTGGTATCTCAATCTGTGTCATTAATATATCATGAAAATATTCTATTTAGAAAAAATTGTACAGTCAGTAATCCTCTTATAGACTCTCAACTCAAGTTATTTTTTATGAACATTTTTCCATACAGATTGATTAAAATGAATTTTACTTGATAAATATTCTTATAATAATCACTAAATTGATATTTGAAACTAGTATAAATTATTCTAATATATTATATTCATAATTGTTTTTATGTTGTATAAACATCTTTTATAGTGTTCCAATTATGGAAAACTATTTTTACATCTAGTTTCCATATATATTATAATTTTTTATGCTTCTATGAAAATTATTAATCATTAAAATGTCACTATAATGGTTATTGAATTATTTTTTCATAGTTTATTCTATCACATTAGTCATTATTTATAAACCACTTCGGTGGTGGCATAGTGATAGGTGGTCGATGGACATAGTAATAGTGTTCGGTGAGGTTTGGGGTTTAATTCCCGGGAGTTTTCTCTTGGGGGAATTTCCACCTCCTTTGTACCGTTCAGCTAGCTATTTCACCTGATGTCTCACCGGGTGGGCACAAGGGTGCACTTTAAGTAGCTGATGGATTTCTATGTCGAACCATCACTGAGCAAGGTGTAACCTCGTGGGATGGTCTGCCATCTCAGTTAGAAATGGCTTCTCCCTAGCTGAGGCTTCTCTGGATGACCTTTTCGTGGGGAGGGGGTTTCTAGGTGTGGAGGGTTCAAAAAGGACACTCCTAGGAATTCCCTTTCATATGATGGTTTTTACTTTACCATTTATATCAATATTCCTCTTGAATACCCATTTTAACTAAAAAAGACTCATATCAACATGAATATATAGAAAAAACCATACAAAGAATTATTAAAAGGAATTTATTTTTTAATATTTGGATTCATGAAAAATCATATATTCTAATTTTATTACTATATAATTAATATGAGATGTTCATTATAATCATTTAAAAATGTATACCACACTCAGTGATTGTGAAACTAAATAAATCATGTAATCATAAGTAGTATGTATATTTATGAAACAAATGATTCTATAGGGTTTAAAGATTTTTTTTTCAGGTTGTTTCTCTTATTTTTCTTGAATGTTGGTATCATTGATGTTGACCATGCTCCCATTACGACATTTTATGATGTTATTTCTCACAAATTACATGGAATGGGTTTCACTATTTTTAAGGGGTTATAAATATAATAACCCCTTGTCTCTATTTGGATTGAAAATAATGATACAAAAAGATCCTCAAAGTCATATTTTCATGAATGTGAGAGAATTAAAAAATCACCATCCCAACATAGATAAATGTGAGAAAATGGATCTCTATACATACATAAAATCAAATTTAATTCTATTTTCTGTATTAGTTGGGAAATATTTTTAGTATATTTGTTTCAGTCTATAATGGATATCACCAATAGTATAATTTACCAATATAGTGACATATAAATGATCTTAGTATCTCAAATATGGTGTGGTTTCCCTTTTTACAAACAACATTATTTTGTTTTGTATGGGGAGTATTGAGTTAATATATTTTTACACACTACCTTACAAAATTATTAAACTCATTGGTAATTCATTCCACAGAGTTATCTAAATGAATTATCACTATCTATATATCAACTAGATTCTAAACATAATTCTTGTATTCTATAAACATTTCAATTGAATATGAATATTAATTCCTTAAATATAAATTTCTATGTGTTCTAAGGTCATTAGTAAAAATTATTAAATAAGATAATATATCCCTAAAGTTAATTACAAAACAACCACACATATCTTCCTAAACATCTAGATCTTCTATACACCATTCCAATTTACCACTAAATGATGATCTTTTTTTTGTAAAGAAGCCTAAAATATATCACAGTGCTATTAAAAATAATATCATATCCCTCTTTATAATACTCTTTCAACCACTACTCATATACATGACTAATCCAATAATTCAAAAATGGGTGTGATATGATTCACATGAAACTTATTCAATATCAAATTCAAAAACATTATTTTAATTTTATAGTATATGATGATTATTAATCAAATGAGACACTACATAAAATAACTATTCTTCATTAATGTTGTAATATTTATTCCCAATCATGGAAATAAATAAATACAGGTTTAAATACTACATTGAAAATATATTTATTATTACATCAGGATCTTAATAGAATTTTATTTAAATAGGAATGAATCATATTAGCATTGAATGATAGAAGCCTCAAATATCTAGTGGAAATAATTTTTCACCTTTTATAGCTCTACAATCCCCCTCGCTACTATTGATCCATATAAATTTACTTAGTTCCAATATTTTGATAAATTTATTAAACCAAAAGTTATATCTAACACTCAATTTATAGAAATAGATAGATTTACTTTGAATATAAATTAAGATGAAACATATACTTTCTTAACCACTGAGGTAAAATTCCCTATTATATTTTCATTCTCACAAAAATAAAAACATGCATCATACTATTATTGTGCATTTGCTTGATATTTCAAATCATGGATTGGAGATATTACGGTTCCTTGAGATTAATGTTTTCATTCGAAATTCTACACATGAAATTGATTTTGTTCACCATAAAGAACAAAGGATTTCTACACATAATATTCTTATTCCCATGTTGAATCAGATTAAAATGAAATATCATTTCAACATTATAGATTTTTATATTAATAATGAATCATCAGTATCTATAGTGATGTTAGGAGATAAAATTTTATGTTCACAATTCCATCGGTATGATTGAACCTATAGATTCAAAATTATATATATATTTAAACGTCTAGACTATATGTTTTCCAGCAGAAATGATCTATAATTTTTCTTATATATAGATCATTAGACAACTTCGACCTTTATTTCCTTGAAATATTTAAAAATTGATAAAAGAGGTTAGTTATTGTGTTGTTTTCCTCACTATCCACACAAATCTCTAAAGGATTAGTAGAAATGGTTTGTAAAAACAAGCATCATAAATCAAGTGAATTATTCTCATGTTTGTTGAATAAAAAATTATCCACATCACTTGCCTCTAGTTATGTTTTTTTTATAAACTATGGAATCTATTATGTGAAACATTAACTGTTGGGATAATATTATTCTCAAATGCCTTTATAAATATTAAAATATATCTTATTTAATCAAGTTTCCTTATTTAAATTTTAATATACGATATAACTTGATCTCAAATTTAATTTCCATTTTTATAGTATATAAAATAAAATTTAATATACTTTATCATTATTATCTTGGTGATGTAATAATTTTTTTAGTCTCCTAATAATTTATCCAATCTCAAAAGTCTTTAGTATTTAATTTTATATATCTTATCACATTGATATTCTAGTTGAAAAGATTGAAATTTACATTTAAGTGACCTGATAAAAGAATATATAAAATTATTTTATGTTTTTTATCAAGACATGATTACCATCTATATTAACCCACAAAACCATGGTCTATAGAGTGGTATATATATACTTGAAATTTTGGAGTCAAACTTCCACAACACCTGATTCTAGGACACACCATATCTTTCCATGGTAATCATTATTGATGGTCACGTGATTAAATCAAGAGAAACTGTCATTATAGTGTTTCAATAAATGAATGTATCATGAAAATGATTAGACTAAAACATTACCATATGGTTTCAATATACATCATGTAATTGAAGGTGACACCTGGATAAAAATTGTCTTGAGTTATTTTTTTATATTGTGTAATTACCAAAGTCTTTACTTCCAGATTTGTTAATGAAAACATACTATGTATAAATATTTTTATTTATAATTTTACTGAAAAATACGAATTGATTTTCAAAACTGAGGATCATTTTGGATCTAGGTTTTAAGGGAATAAGAATCATGCATACATAATATCAAAAAACGACATAATAACTAATTATCATTATGTGTTTAATCTCTTTAAACAAATCAATTCATCATAGAACTTCTAAAACTTCAATGAAAAATACTTGTAAACATGGGAGGAGAATACAATTTCTTATTAAGAGTTTCCAAACTAAGAAACAATATTTTGAAATTTTCTTAAAAACAAGTTTTATCAAATAAAAAACATTTGATATTATATATAAATTTAAAAAATAATAAAGAAAGGGATATTATGACATTTCAAAATAAAATTCTTTTCAATACCTTTTTAAAATAAATATCATTTTATGAATCTATTTCAATAATAACCTTGAAAAATTCTTAGAATTCTCAATAAAAATAATTTGAAATTAATATTTATTTTATGGATTAAAATGATACTTAGAAAATATTATAAAAACCTGATAGACACTAGGAGTATAAATTATTGGATAGAACACCTTTAAGTACAACGGTTCACTCCCAATAAAACCCCATAATTTCATTTGATACCCCATTGATTAATTTTAAGAATTTTCTTTAGATATCGTTCTTTCTCATCAGTAGACCATTAAAAAATTAAATAATATTACATTTATAATTACAACAGAAGAAAATAATTTCATAAATTATAATCTATGAAAAATAAATTTTCAAGGAATAAAGTAGGATATATCTATTCTTCTAGAAAATAATTACTTGCATTTAAAATAAGTATTTATATTAAAATAATTATGTGTGTTAGAATGCAAGAAATGTCATTAAGAATTATAGAATTTGAAAATATATACTAAAATGTATTTCAATCATGAACAAAAATATAATTTTATACATAAAATAATAATTTTCAATAATATAATCAT
This sequence comes from Viscum album, assembly GCA_963277665.1. Lineage (NCBI taxonomy): Eukaryota > Viridiplantae > Streptophyta > Magnoliopsida > Santalales > Viscaceae > Viscum > Viscum album. The sequence continues at coordinate 350,033,126 of OY728141.1, forward strand.
TTTAAATAAAAACATCGCCGACTTTAAGTCTGCATGTCCTTTATCTTCCTCTTTTCCAGGCTATCCCTTTTTTTAACACCATAAGTCAACCTGGGTTAGAATTCTACCATATTAATGTGACTGGAATATATATAGGGAGGTATATAAGTTAATTATTCATTTTATGGTTGATATTTTAGGATCATAGTGGATAAACGAAGTGATGGAAGTTGTTCCCTTTTATAATTGAGGTGAGGGGCACTTTTGGAATTTCGTTATTATGAAATTATAAAAAAAATATATCATAAAAATCCTCAAACATTAAAGGTATTAAAATATTATACATGATATAGTTTTAATATTATAATCAAATATAATTTAGGCATGTTATGGTGTCATTTTGAACCATAATAATTTTGTTAACACATTGGTTAGTTAATTTTGACCATTACTATGGTAACCATTATTATAATCAAATAGTGTTAATAATGTTACTATAAAGGAAAAACAATTCTTAAATAGATAATTTATGATGTTATTAAATATATTCAAATCATATGGATGATGAAACTATTTTGATTTAATTTTAAATAATTTAATAAAATAATATTTTGATAAATTATCATTAATGCCAACATTGACAAAATTCATTTACATTGACATTAAATAATTCTAGAAAAAGTAAAATTCAAATATAATGCTTTCAAACCTCTCTAATTTGTCGTATAAATTTATAAAATTCATTTTAACCATTATAATTTACCAATTATATAATAATTTTAATTGTAAAATAATTTATTTTTTTGTTAATGAAATTAATATTTTATTTGTATTGTAGATGTATTTGTGGAAAATATGTAATTTCTAAAAAATGTAAATTTTTTCTTAGGAAAATAATATATTTATAATTAAAATATCCCATCAGGTATATTCCTATTTTTATTTTGACACTATATGTTTGTATAAAATATATTAAATACAAAGAGTGTAACAATTGATAACGATTTTTTATTTAAATAAAAAATAAGACATTTTGATGGACTAGAGTTCATTAAAAACTCAAATTCCAAAAAATTTATATAGAGTTGTTATATTTTTAATCCATTTTTTTCATTTTTTTTCATGGTTATAATCTTATCTTTTTATTTTAACTCATATTTAATCACATTAACTCTAACCTTGACAACATGGGTCATTTACTATTTCAAAGTTAATATAGTTACTATAAAATAATAAATACCCATAAATGGTACATGGATGAAATTTTCATCATTATTCAAATATTTTGGATTAATTTTTTATTTTTAATAATTTTATATCATTTAATAAAATATAATTTATATTAAATATCATTATTTTTAATTTTGAGGTTGTCCATTACAATGACTTTGAAAAATATATATAAAATAAGTTAACTTCAAAATAAATAATTTAATACACCTATAACATGTTAGATTAATATAGAATATTCATTTTTCACATTAATTACACTTTGTTATATTTATTATAATATTTTTATTAACATTTATATGATATTTCCATTAATAAAATAATTTATGTATTGGTGCTATGTATTAATTTGACATAAAATTTCTCCAATAAAAATTCAAAATAAATTAAATGGGGAATTTAATTCCTTAATTTTCCAAATTAATATTTATAGATGAAGAAAACTCATAGATAAAATTATATTATAAATGATATAAGTTTTAAATTATTATTGTTAAATCTTTGACTTTTCATTAAATAAAATATTATATATGTCATAATATCACCCATGGGCTCCCAAAGGTTATAACATTGGTCATTAGATGATTATTCTTGAACCTAACTCATAAAATAAATTTGGGTAAAATAATAGGTTCTTTTTTATCTGTTATCATTTTGTTGCCCTAAATTAGCCAATTTACTCTTTATCTTGGTAACAAAAATTACGAAAGTTACTATTAATATTGGAAAAAAATAAAAGGACTTATTTTCTTAATTTGGATAACATAATTCCAAATATAGATTACATTTATAAAAATTATAAATATTTATGTTTTAGTAATTATTTTATAATTAAATTTGAAAAATTAAATAGAAAGAAGTATTTTTGGAAAAATGAATATTTTAATACATACAATTTTTATAATATATTCAAGTATAATGTTATAATAAAAAGTATAATTGAATTATTTTATTTTAAAATAAACTAATTAAAATTTAAAATTGATCCAAAAAATAATTTTACCTTGTAAATAGAAGAAAAATATACTTTTTAATAAAAATTGGTATTTTTCACAATTCATTGAAAAATAAAACACTTCATAAAATTATAAAAAAAATCACTTAGAATAATTTTGATATAATGATTTAAAAAAAATTATTTTTCAAATAAAATTAATAATACTTTCATAAATTAATTATAATATTAATTCATGAAAAGATATTTTTTGTGAAGAAATCATATTTTTTGAATAATAGAACTAATTAACTAAGAATCTAGTAATTATTTAAAATTAATTAATTATTTTATTATAAATTAGTAATAAACATAAATATTTCATAATACCATTAATATTAATCAGTCCTTCCAATTTAACAACTATGTTATAATGGTCATATTTGAATAATACAATTATATAATTCGTTTAAGATTTTTGTAACATATCTTATACGCTATCAAACATAGCAATTACTATTAAAATATATGGATGTTAGATTATCCTCCACCTCTAAAATTAATTGATCCCTCACAATTACATCACCATAAATTTATAAAATTATGAATTTACATATTCATAATTGGAAAACATTATTCATATGTTTACTTAATTAACACGACATTCAAAAGAAAATTAATATTCTTAAATTTATCTTCAAATAAAAATTCCTAATTTCATGAAATGTTTTGACCATTGTTCTGATACCAACTATAATAACTCAAACCCTCAATTCCAGATTTAATAATTAAAACATGATGTATATATAAATTGTTTATTTATAATGTAACTAAAAAATATATGGTAAATTAAACAAACGATGAAATTTTTTAGTCTATGTTTTGGATGAATAAGAAAACTCTTTACCAAATATCAGAGTTTAAAAAATAAAATACTAATAATAAAAATAATAATTGAATTCTTCTTTGATATATCTATAAAAAATAAATCCATCTCAGAACATCTAAAATAATTGTGAAAAATATTTGAAAACATGGGATGAGCATCACATATACCAGTAAGGGTTTTAAAACCTATCGAAATATAGTAAAAATATTCCGAAAACATATTATATCAAATATGAAATATCTGATATTATATATAAATTTCAAAAATAATAAGGTATGATTTTTATAAAATACAAAAAATAAATGAGATTGAAATAAAATTTTAAAATACTTATCATTTTTAAAATCAATTTCAAAAATACCCTCTGAAAAATACTTTTATTTATCATTAACAGTCATTTAGAAATTATATTATTTTAAGGTTAAAAATGATACATGGGAAACATAAAAAAACCATATTTCCACTAGAATTATAACTTATAGGATATATTACTAATAATGTCATGGGTTTTCTCCTAATAATTCATTATCAGCTCATTTGATACCCTAATGAAAAATTTTAAGAAATCATTTTTAGAAGATCTTTTTTTAACATTCATTACACATTAAAAACATTCCATAATATTATATATAGTATTTTTCATAAAAGGAAATAATTTCATAAATTATAATCATAGGAATATCGATTTTGAAAGAAAATTTTAGGAGAAAACTATTCTTCTATAAATAATTACTTATATTTAAAACATGTATTTAAATTAAAATTCATTCTTTTTTTAAAAATAAGTGATATTAGCTTAGAAATTATAGAATATGTTTGTATATATTGACATTTATTACATTCATGGAAATTAAAAATCATACTATATATACAATTATAATTTTTTAAAACATAAAAAATTTAAATAACAACTTCCCTTACCTTGGGTCTACATGTCCTTTATCTTCCTCTTATTTAGACAATCCCTCCATTAACACCTTCAGACAACAATGGTTGGTATTATACCAGAGTAATGCCTCTGAAATTTGTCTAGGGATATGTATAATATATCATGGTAGATAATGTCCAAGCAATAATTATCATGGTGGTGAAGTTAAGTGAAAAAGGGGTTCCTTTTTATAATTGAAGTGAGGTGCACTTTTTTAATTTCAAAAAATATTAAATTATAATAACATAATATTTCACAAAAATGTTCCCAAATTTTCATTTATTCAATGATAATATATTATAGTGATGTAATATAATAATCCAATAAAATTTAGACATATTTTGGTGTCATTTTAAATCTTAACATTTTGGTTAACACCTTGGTTAGTTATTTTTGACCTTTGCTGTAGTAACCATTATTTTAATCAAATATGGTTAATATTTTTCCAAAAAACTCAAAATTACTCATAAGTAGAAAATATATGATTTTTAGTTATATTTTATTCACAAGTAAGACGATAATAATTTTTTTAATTTTAAATAATTTAATATAATATTATTATGATAAATTATCATTAAATTTAATTTTGACATTATTATTTTACATTGACTTCAAAAAAATAAAAAATGGTAATCTCGATTAAAATTATTTGAAATTACCCTAACATGTTATATATTTAGAAAATTCATTTCACATATTAAAAAACTAAAATGATATCAATATTTAAAATTTAAATTCATTTAATTAATTTTTCTATTATTATATAAATATTTTATTAGTATTGCACAAGCATCAAGGATAATTATAAAATACATAAAAATTTAATTTTTTAATGAAACAAACTTTATTAAGAACAATATAGACATTTATATTCATTAATTACATGATTTTCCCTTTGGGAACACATATATGTAATTTAATACAAAGAGAATGAATTGGTATTTATCATTGATTTAAATAATATATAAGTCATTTTCATGTAAAAGATTCCATTAAGAATCTCAAATTAGATAATATTGATATAATGGTTTTATATTATTCATCCATTATTTTTTTTGTAAATTTGGTTTCTTGGTTATAAGCATATCTTTTTTAAACCCATATTCTTTCAAATAGCTCATGACTTCACAATATAGACTTTTACTATTTTAAGGATAATATAGTAACATTAAAATTGAAATATACCTATAAATTGATCATTGATGATAGTTTATTAATTATCAGAATAATTTTATATATTTTACTATTTATTGGAAATTTATATCATTTATTAAAATATTATTTATTTTAAAATATCATTAATTTCAATTTTGAGGGATTTTATTACATTGGTTATTAAAAATATCAATAAAATATGACAAATTAAAAATAAATCTTTTAATACAGCCCTATATGTCATTATAATCTTTAAAATTCTATGATTAAAATATTTATGTGAAAATATATTTATTTTATTATTTTAAATAAAATTTATACGATATTTACATTAATAAAAAAATTATTTTATGTATTTCAGGTAAGAATTTAAGGCAATAATATCTCCACAAAAAAATTAATTTATATAATGAAGTTAATTATGTTATATTCTGAAATAATATTTATTGTGCAAGATACCTTATATATAACACAATCTAAAAAATTTTATAGTTATGAAAAATATGAGGGTGGAATCATTGAATTTTTTAAATAAAATATTATAAATGTCACAATCTCAGCCATGTTGCTCAAAATGTTATAATTTAGTTTGTTTATTTTTTTATCCTAACCTATATAATAATTTTTTGGTATGTATTAGTGTAATTTTCTTTCATTTATCATTTTTTACCCTTAATTACGTTATTTACCCTTTACTAAGACAAAAAAAATTACTAAAGTTACTAATCATGTTGGATAAAAATAATTGAAAAATATTAATATAATTTTTAACTCCTAATTCCATTTACATAATCCATTTTTTAAATTTCAAAATATTGAACTTTTGTAATTAATTTAAAATTAAATTTGAAAAACAAAAGGAAAAGCCATTTTTCTAAAAATGAACAATTTTAAACATAAATTTTTTTAAACAAAAAATAATAAGTTAAATCCATTTTGAAAAATATTTATATTATTTTATCCTAACATGAACTATTTAAAATTCAAAACTAATGTAAAATATAATTTCACCATTTAAATACTTGAAAAAAATATAATTTTTAATAAAAATCAGTATTTTCACTATTGATTGTTAAATTACATTTTTATGAAATTATCAAAATTAAAAAATACGTTAATTTTTAAATGAGGATTTAAAAAATAATTTTAATTTTGTTTAGAAAAAAATTCTAAAAAATCTGAAATTAATTATAATATTAATTATGGAAAATAAATAAAACATATTTTTTACGAATAAAAATACTTTACAAAAAATATAGTATTTATCTAAAAATAACTAATTAATACGTTAGAAATAAGAAATACCATTAAATAATCCATAACACCATTAATACTATTTATTCAGACCAACTTAATGAGTTGTTAAAACCATCACCTTTAAATAATAAGATTCATCTATTCATTTAAGTATTATGTTATGAATCTTGTACTCCATCAAAAATTGTATATCATTTTAGAATATTTTGATGTTATATTCCCCCAATTAATTTTACAATCCCAATTCATGAATTTATATTTAAAATAATTATGAACTCAAAACATCATAATTATGAAAAAACTATATTTATATGGGTATATAGTTACATAAAAGATCAAAAGAAAATTCAATCACTTAAATTTTTCATCAAATGAAAATGAATAATATCTAATGTTCTATAGAATATTAACCTAATAAAAATAGTTATAAATTGAACATAGTCTTCGATATTCAGTAATAAGATAATTCCATTCATACTTATTTTTTATTTAGAATGTAACAGGGAAATATAAAGTACACTACACAATCAACGATCTTTTCTAGTATAAAAATTAGAGGGTTATGAAATCTCTTTAAATCATATTAATGTTTAAAAAATAAAAATATAAAAAATTAAATAAATAATTTTAATCATGTTTGATATTCCCTTAAATAAATCCATCCGTACTATAAATTATAAGAGTTATGTGAACAATATTTGAAAACATGGGGTGAGTATACAATTTCTCAATAAGGGTTTTAAAACTAGTAAAAAATAGATTTAAAATCATTAGAAAAATTTGTAGTTCAAATAAAAAATATTTTATATTTTTTATAAATTTTAAAAATAATATTCTATGGATTTAAGAAAAATTCTAAATAAAATACTTCTCAGGAAAGTACATTACATTTACAAGAGCTACTAGGCAATATACTCTTAAATACTTGATTAAACCAATTTTTGGAGTTTAACTCTTATAAAACATACTTTTTCACACGACCATATTTGTGAATAATTCTTTTTTATGATCCCTTTTTATTTATGTACATTCATGGAATTTATTCTTACATGACATGTAATGATAATACATGATTTTTTGTTCCATGGGTCCATCCATGTTGTCTTAATGGAATGTTTAATATAATGAATTTACTTAAATATAGATGGAATGTAATGATTGTGATATTAATGAATTAAATGACATGTAATAAGATAATATACATTATTTATTTATTTAATTATATAAAAAATAATTATATAATAGTATAATTATGCATTACCATCTGAAATCACTCATTGTGTAATTGATTTGAAATATCCTATCACAATGCATATACAATAGATACTTGTTGTGTAGATTGGGATTTTTAATTTCATAAATTAATTTTTATTCATGTTTTGACATAAAAAACATTAATATATCAACATGTGAATTTAATTTCATGAACTAAGATATATTACATATACAACAAGATATACGATATATAATTCATTTCTAGCCACATATCTATATGTTTTGTTACTTGATATTTCTATATAGTTTTTTAATAAATAAATATTTTAATATAATTTAAATAATGTAAAAACAATATAACTTAAAACTGCGATAGGTTGGAAATAAATATTTACCATCATAATATTATAATTAAATTAGAATTTATAAAAAGAGGCAACCATTTTATGAAATTTCAGAATGAGTGGAATGTAATAATGTAATGAAATTATCCCCTATGAAGCCCATTTATCAATTATTAGTAAGTATTAACCTCCTCAAGTATCTTATATATTATAATCCAAATAAAAACTCAGAAAATTATAGTATTATTGAAATCATTAGTGATTGAAATTCATGATCATAGAATTTTCCATTAGATCTATTTAATAAGAAGCACCTCCCTTGACACTAACATGATATTATATAATGATTAAGTCTTATAAGAAGATCATAAGGGGAAATTTAAGAATAAATATATATTTATATCAATATATAATAATGTATCTATATTTAATGATATACCAAAATGTTTTCTACTTTTTGAAAGGAAATTTTTCTCAATACCATTTATACTATAAAATGTATTTTCTAGATATTGGAGGTATCTTCCATAAAAATATGTTTATATTGATAGTATAATAAGAATATATGTTGACCATATATGAAATAATTTAACATTATATCCGTTAGTAATTTTTAAGAAAAATAATTTTAAATATACCAAACATTATTTTCCTTTAAAAAAATAATTTTACGATAATTTTTGTTTTTAACTAAAAATATAATTTATAATTTCTTGAATGTGAAATTTAAAAATTAACATAATTATAAGGATTTACCTTGTAATTCATTTCATTAAATGGAATTTTTTATTTCTCTAAAATATTAGTATTTTGGGAATAATAAATAATATTGTTTTTATAAATCTTATCTCTCAATAACCCAATTTCTATCTAATTGTTTAGCCACATGAACTCATTAACATGTTCTCATTTTAAGTTTAGTTGAAATATTTAAAAAACATTCAATCCCATAACTTATAAAAAAGGTATATCACCCTAAATTAAATACCACAAAATATATTCTATTTTGTTTTAAAAATATATACAGATTTACATTCCATATAATTTTCATTTAATCACTTATGATTCTAGTCACAATAGATGTGTGTATGAATTTATCTCAAATTAATCCTCCAAAATAATCCAAAGGATATCAACATTAGTTCACTCATTTCCTAAAAATCATTTCATTTTATATTCCTATTTGAAAGATAATTTTCACAAAATTTAATGATTTATACAGTATTTATACTAATTTTTTTTGTTTTGTAAATAAATTGTAACCAACCCTCCCCTTTAACATTAGAAAAATGAAACGTCCATTCATGCATTGTGTGGAGTAACCCCTTAATGAAATAATTTTTTTGAATTTTGATTCTTTGACTTTAAATACTATTCATTAAATATAATTTAATATATATTTATTATATTTTTGCTATATTTTTTATTTATAAATGATAAACAATATTACATATTTTACTCTTTCTATGGAAAAAATTATTATCCATGCTTATATGGGAACTACAACATCCATGGAAAAATGTATTCTTTTCTTCATTATTTCCTTTTAGGGATGGATATAAGGATGGTATTAAAGGATAAATATTATGTTTATGATATAATTATGGTCGTTATTTGAAAAAAACGGATATCAAATTGATTAAATTTTGATGAAAATATTATCATGGAAAACAAGTATACTAAGAGGAAAATGATCTCTTCTTTATAAGTACTAAATTTATATATACTAAATTTTATTTATACATGTATTGAATTATGATATATCACTCTATTAAAAAATATATATGATAATTATTCTTCCCATAAAATAATTTTATCACTAATCCACCTTATAATAATCCACTAATCATTATAGGTTCATGATTGAGTTTGTTTCACCACCTACATGAACAATTTTATATATTTAAATCATGAATGACTATTAAAATATAATAACTATCATAAAAAATATTTATGTTAATATAATTTTTTTTATGTTTTTTTAATTAAGGTTAAATGAATCATTAATTAATTAATTAATAAATTACCCTTTGTTAATTAAGAATCAAAAAAACATGATCGTCGTCGATTTAAACATTATGTACCAAAAAAATAGAATGAGAGGATATATTTTAAAAATATATTTGATGAAAATATATAGTAATATATATGTACTAAGAAAGATAGAATTTATAAAATTAATAGGAACTAACAAAAATTTTACAAAACATTTTTAAGTGATAATGATTACCTACACCAAACTTTGCAAATAGGTTAAAAATAACACAAAAATATATATATCTGTGTGTCTTTGTCCGTGTGTTTAGAAAGATTATATAGGAGAAATATTAAATATATATATTCCTTAATATGGTTATTGAGTATCTATTTTAGGAAAATAATTTATTTGTAAGGGTTATTTGGTGCAACTGAAGAATGAATCTGGATAGAGGTAAGAGTTTTCATCTTAAATTTTACTGTTTGTGACATGTATGTTTTTATGAACCAAATTCCTTTTATTTAATTTTATACAAGAAATTTGAGATTTTATATCATTAATCACATTCTAGTAAAGTTATTTTATGTTCAATAATAATCCCACTATTTTAAGTGGTTTTTATTAAAGTGCAACATAAGCAGAATGGTTTCTTTGTCTGAGACTATAATTATTTGAGACATGTCTATATTATACAACATATTTTACAATAAATTTTTTTACTAATCAGGGATTTTTCATTATCACACATATTTTGTTATTAAAATAAAATACTAATTCATATATGTTCTCTTTCATCAAATGGGTTTTGACACATTTGCTACCCCAAATAAACGGCTTTTATTAAATCAATTTTCCATCATTTATTTATGATTCCTCCTCGAATACTCAAATATTTGGAAAATTATACCAAATGGTTATATAATGTGGTATTATATTAATTTCAAATTAATCTTAATTTTTATTACTTAATACCAATTTTATTTATATTTCTAACTTCCAAGAGTATGTTGCTCATAATGGATATTAATATCTAAAGTCTACCTTCCAAGAGTAATATTAATTTTTCATGAACATAATAATTTAATTATTGTGTTATTACACCATTAATATTTTGTTACATGATAATTTATATACCACTATGGGAATGTAATTTATTATGATTAAAAATAATATTTTTTCACTTTTCTTAAAATCTCTGTTTTGAATAATGGTATTGTGAAAATAATATAATGTTTATCTTTTCAATTACAATATCATGTCTTCTAATCCACATTTCTCTAATGAAATTTATTTTCATTTTTAATAATAAATTAATAGGGATATTTTTTAAGTTAGGGGTTTTCAAAATCATTCACTTCACCTTTTTCAAAAGTTAACTGTGTAACAGACATGTAAATTTCTATTTTATCCCAATGTTAAATATGACTTATAAACAAAATTTTATGTTTTTATATTCATTTTACTAGATAAATTTTGAAATACCTACCCTAATGGGGTTCATTGTTGGTCATTTATATTATAATATAATTATTTATCATTTGGGGGATTGAACTCATCATATAATGGAAATTAATTATTGGCCCCTTCTTCTATGATAACATTGAAAGAATTATTTTAAGATTTTTTTTTTCATTTAAGTCCAAAACTCTCTAGATTTCCCACATTTAATGAGAGAAATTTTATTTTGTATCAATTCAAATTATTTCTCTTGATGGGTAATGTTCATGTTATCCATTTTTTAGAAGGATTAAAAGTGTCAGTGTTTAGTATGTTAATATTTTAATATGGGTGAATATGGTTAATTTTACTCTGTATTGTTTTATCATCCAAATTTCTCTTCCAAATGTGTTGCGATCAACTTATGTATTTTATTAAAATTAGTATTTTATTGATATTCGTAGTGAATATTGAATAATAATACAAGATAATTATGTATTTCAAATCTATATTCTTTATTATAAACATAACTATGTTTTTATTCAGAAATAGTTTCCATATATAATTGAATCAAATTTATTGTTGAAACTTATGGTGAATGAATTAGACATAAGTATTAGATTTGTGTCTCAAGAAACAATATATACTCTAAATACATCAGCAGTTATAATTAGAAATAAAATTTACTTTTTATGTATACCTCCCCTATATCATTATCCTAACTTGATATATGTAATTAAAAATATTTTTTAATGTTCACCACTATAAATTACATCACTACGAGATAAGTAACTATTCTTACCCATGATTTAATTTATTTTTAGGGATATAACATGGTCTCAAATTATGTTCATTTTAATTTTTTTTTTCAATCTACGTATTCCCTCATATAATAAATAACATGATTATGTTTTTTAGAAATTAAATTATATAGTTCTCATACTAAGAGTTTTACTCCCCCATTTTATATATTTCCCTGACCTAGTTTATCATATATAGTACTATACAATATATTCATAGAAGTATACCACATTTAAAATATTTAGTGATGGATGATAAAGAATCATTATAGATAAAATATTTTTTTATATAAAGGGATTTTTTTTATACAACGAACATGAAATTTGATGTCTTATTCTTTATGAAATTAAAAAATATCTGAACATAAATTGTAATTGATATATACATAGTGATATATTTTATTTGTGTTGTGTAATTAATAGATGGTTGTTTTTGAGACTATATAGTTGGTGTTGAAACATTTTATATAATGTATTTATTTATGGAACCAAATATGGGAGTTCATGTATAGGGAATTGCAGTTGGTATCATAGTAGTGAATATAAACACTAGATATTATGATTTTTATCGATAACGATTTTAGGGTTTATAATTTATGGTTGATCATAATTTCAATGGTATTCATAAACCTATTGGACAATATATGATTTAATATTAAGGTAATAAAAACATTTTATCAAAGTATTAGGACACAATAAATTTATTGAAAAACCTAAGGATAAGGATGAGAGAGAATTAAAAGCATGAGATAAATTATAATATTTTGTTAATGTAGAGATTGTGTGGATCACCTAGAAATTACATCTATTTTTGATAAAATATTTGGATACAAGATTTGAAATTTTTTTACCTAGGGGTATTAACTATTAAAATGATATGTTGGGTTTTAACTTGATTTTCACCTATTGTATAAAAAAGATCCTTAAATAAAAAACTAGATTGACACTCCTATGTGATATGATATGATTTATTATATTCACTTTAATGAGAAATTGTGATGTATTTGACTATTATTTTAACTAATGATGTTAGAGAAACTAATTAGATCAAAATAGTTTTTTGAATAGTAACTTCTGGATTTTATTTTCCATGGTTCAAGGTAAATAGGTTAATTAATGGTAAAATTAATATTATAATAATACAATATTACCCTATGACTTGACCTAAATTCATTGGATAAGTGTGTTTCTTCAAAAATAAAACTTAGATCGAAATAATGATATATTTAAATCCATTTAATTTAGATTAATACATTTATTCTATTTTATTTAATGAAGAGTTAAAAACGTCTTATTCAAATTTTAATAACTAAACCATTTTTAATATAATGCTATAAATAATATAAATTGAACTATAATTAGTATTTATAAATATTAAATGAATATCTATATAATTTTATTTTTTTTAATATTTTATAAAATTAACAACTAAATTAAATGGCGGCACAATAATGAAACTATAATTGAATTAGTAAAGAAAGAATCAATTAAATGATATTCAAAATTTTAAAATAAATATAATTTTACTTAATTAAGGACCTAAAATAATTTTACAGAAAATATATACATTTTAGTGACATATAATAATTATTGGTTCGATGTTATCATGTTGTTTTGATATTTTTATAAATGCAACTTTTGAATAGTTTCAAAATTGACATAAATGATATTTCAAAATACATAATATTTAATTAAATGTTATAAAATTCATATATATCACAAGTTATACCAACTAACTATTATCAAGTTAAACATTTCACAAATGATACAATTGGGGTTATTTTGGCATTTTATAATAACTATATTAACCTTATACTGTAAAAATACAAATAGTCATGGTAAGAGTTAATCTATTTAACTAAGGGTTAAAACCAAACGATAAGGTTAATTTCATGATCTAAACGTGTCTAAAAATAATTTTATGAGATTATTTCTACATATCGGCATCTTATCCTCGAAATAAATCAATTTGGATCTATTTCAAACTGAGAATTAATTTATAATAAATTAAAACTTTAAGATCATTCAAAATTGCCTATCACATTCTTTTTAAAAAGGCACTTATCCTTATCTTTAATTCACACCTACAAATCCATTTTCATCTACCAAAACCTACCCAATTAATCTATTAACATCCCTAGATTCATCCATTATTCCACACATTTGAAAAAAATCCATTCTAACAAGTCCTTTTGTGCAAACCAAAAGGATACACCCAAAAAAGAGGTAATTGTTTTATCACATCTTTCAAAGTTATTTTCTTCTTATAATTACTATTTATATGTTATTTCCATATCAAAAAAATAACTCAAATATCATACATATACTTATATTTTATTATAATTTTGGTCCAACCATATTACTCATTTTATCCATACTAAAAATACCAATATCAACATGCGTGTGTACGTTTGGCTAACCGAATCCATGCTATTGTGAAACTTATTATTCAACATTAATTTATTTTTATGGGTATAATGATGATTATAATGGATATAAATAATTAATATTCCATTATAATTATTCATTATAATTAATATATAATCAAATTTTATACAATTTAACCATCAAGAGAATGATATCGTCACTCATGCATATGTATGACCTACTGTCCCCACGACAGGGTGAGATTCATTATCCACGTTAACCATTCCAGAATAATTATAAAATATATATGATGAGTGAGAATAATAATTATTAACTTAATGTAATTTTGGATATGAATACAGTATATCCTATTCATAACAAATATTACTTACATGAAAAAACATGAATGGGAAAATGAAGCAGTTAACACCCAAAACAACCGTAATTCTGAAATATTATGAGAAAAATGATATAAAAGGATAATATATGATATAATAAATATATATATGGTCCTGTTATAATTTAATAACATTTTTATCCATTATAAAGGAGGATAACTCACCCTTAACATAAGGAAATTATATGTTAAGGGTTTATTTTGCAATCTCTTTCTTATTCGATATTGTTTTTATTTAAGAATCAATTAGGACACCAATACCATCGATATCCATGTTTCCTAAAAATGTTATTCAGAATATCATTACTATTCCTCACCAATTTTTTAAATCCATCTTTATCTATTTTTTGACTTTTAATAACATATTTTAATGGAATATTTCCATCATTTTCCAAACAAGGTACTTTATGAAACTTCTCTAAAAATTAAAGAATGAATGTTTCTTTTAATTTATACAATGCGAGTGGATATTTACAACGTCATAAAGCCTTAACGTTTTAAAGCTTCCCTTACAAGCATACAAGTTTATTTTTATAATAAATGTTTTATTATATAATTGTGTATCTTTTAAATAATTTCAAAGTTATAAATGGATATTTCTCTCAAAGAGTTTTAATGAATTTATTTGATTTTTTTTCATCTATGTCAACATACTTTGTTAGATTCTGTGCGTGATTGAGGTTGATTTAATATGATAAAATCTTCCATATTGTATTTATTATTATATGATTTGTTTGACTATAAATTCTCTATTTTTATACCATTCATGGTTTCTGGTTAAAGTATTAACATTTCATATGATAGTTTTAATACCAATATTTATGTTATGTTTCTCTATTTTTATAAAATGATTGCATTGGACATAGTAAGTGATGGGTGAGGACCTCTATAGCCTCCAATGCATCGGTAAGTCTAATGAGACAAACTAGTGTCTTGGCACAAGGCCTTAATGTTGTGGTAATGGTCTAGGTACGAGGCCTTGACGGTATGGTTATGATGTAAGAAATTATGAAAATCCTTATTATGAGATTATTTTTTGATATGGCATGTGATTATTATACTATTAGAATCTACATGTTAATGTCTAAATTGAATTATTTGATTTATTCTTTCCATATTGTTTGGAATATTATTTTTAAAAGGATTTTGTTTTAGTTTTATACCATGCCTTAAATGTTTATAATTATTTATGATAGCTTACAGTATACTGTTTATCCATAATGAGCATCTGAGATCACATCTTATGTATATTTAATTTTTCTTAGGATGTGAAGAAGTATATTATGAATGACATGACGTGATATTCTAAGGAATATGTAATTTTTCAATGGGGATAATATGTTGTTTTTCATGTCAAGATGTAATGTAAAACTTATGTTTGTACCTAGTATTTCCAAGGATACTAAACCGACTAGTCCTACAAGATTAGATTTTCTTATGATAAGGACAATATAATAATATAGTGCACCGACTCTAGGAAACTATTGTCGGGTAATTATAGTTGATTTCAAAGAAATTTGAGTAAAAACCATGGAAACAAATTTGGAAAACACCCTTAATTGGGGAACATTACCTTAAGATAGAGTTTGAGGATAATATCTAATGACATCCTAGAATTTTGGTAAAGTAGATATTATGTGGGTATTCATAGAAAATGCATCTCAATATAGATACTATATGTGAATGTGATTGTTGTCATAAATTTACCTAGGAGTAATAACTCTGAAAATTTGTTCCAGGCTTGAATTAGGGTAACCTAGTACACAAAAACTGGCCTTACTGTGCACCTATTTTGACATTCTCGGGGGATATGCTTAGGATAACTCACATTTTCATTACAAACCATTATGAAGGATTTATGATTAACTATGTCCATAAAGAAACATGTTTATGATTATAGTTTATATATGCATAATGTTTTCAATTTATGTAAAGTATTTTACTATTTTGGAATTATGAATTATGATTCATAACCAAATCTAGTGTATGTCATTGTATAGAAATGGTTCCTAGTGGAATAAATGGAAATAATATCAACACATGTATTTTGTGTAGGGATTTCCCTCCTATGCAAGACAATGATAGGGGATCTGGTGATAAAGATGGTGCTGAACAATTTATAACCGTACTGGGAAAACTGACTTAGGTTATGAATAATAACCTTACTTGTATAGAGAACCCTGATACACAATATGGAGAATCATTGTTAGACTACATACTGAGATAAAAACCTCCAACATTTAATGGGACGAGAAACCAATTTGAAGATGAGAAGTGGATGTGTTCCTTAGAGAAGATATTTCTTTCTTTGGAGAGTAATGAAAGGGAAAAGGTCATCATAGGAATTTATCATCTCTCAGGAGATGCATATCAATGGTGGTCATTAATACAAAACGCAAAGTAAGATATAGAATTAGAAAATATGGAATAGAGGGAGTTTAAAGAATATTTCCAAGAAAAATACATTCCTCGTTAATAGTGAGCTGATATGGAAAGAAAACTTCTATGTTTGAGGAAAAAAGAGGATGATAATGTTGCAATGTATGGGAATTACTTTACAAGGTTATAAATACATGTTTCAGGCTACATACATAGCCCAAGAATTAAGACTGGTCAATTATTTGTTGGTTTAATTCAATTATTATGATCTGAATTATTCCCACAATTTTTTTCATCATATGAAGATATAGTCTCATGTGATATCAAGATAGAAAAGGAATTCTCTAAGTCATATCACTTTGAAGGTAATCAAGAGAAGATGAGGGTCTTTGAACAATATGGGAAATGAAATAAGGAGAAGAAATGGAAAGATGACTCTCTATCCTGCAGTAATTATGGGAAGAAACACATTCGTACTTTCCCAAGAGGATGGGGGTTTGTTACAAGTATAGAGAAAAATGTCACCAAGATCATGATTGGAAGGGGAAGAAATAAGTTGTAAATGTTCAATGATATAATTATAATGGAATTGGACATTTTGAAAATGATTGTCCTAAGTATCAATGAAAACTACCTCATAAAAGGCCAAGGGAGGAAGGCCAAGATTTTGTGACCACAAATGATGATGTTGAAACTCCTAATGATCTTGTAGAAGGGACTATAATAATATCCTCAAATTTAAGAAACTTTTAATTTGATTATGGATCCTCTCATTTCTTTAGATCTTCCCAGTTTTCTTTAAAAATTAGTTATACACAATTCACTTTAACAATGGATTTGTAAGTCAAAAACTATACAGGAAGTCTCATAGCAATAAAGATGAGTTAGATATTTCCCATTATTTCATATAAACATGAATTATCTACTAAATTTATTATCATACTTATGTCTGACCTTGATATAATACTCGATAAGGATTGGATATCAAAATATTATTCACAAATTTAATTCAAGAATAATGAAGTTACGATTTGTGAGGATTGTGTAGAATCAATTATCTTTAGAGAAGAAACATTATCACCTTATTCTTATCAAAATCCAACCCCAATATTTTTACTAAATAAGATTATTGGGGAGGCATAAGAAATAACATCTAAGGATGAAAAAAATATTAAAATTTAGGATATACCTATTGTAAAGGAATACAATGATTTTTTTACCAAATATTTACCTCGACACCCCCAGAGCATGATGTTTTATTTCATATTGATTTAATCTGTAATTCCAGACCAATATCAATGAATCCATATATAAAGGAAACATTTTAATTAGTAGATCCAAGGAAAGTACAAGGGTAGTTGAGTAAAAATGGATTTATTATCGCCAGTTTTTGTCTAGGGGGATCCCAGGTTATTTTTTTTAAGAATAATGAATGATAAATGAGGCTATGCATTGAATATCGAGAAATCAATTCTATTAAAATAAATAACAAGTATTCACAGCATCACACTGATGATTTATTTTAACAACTTCATAGAGCTCAATATTATTTGAATATTTACCTTCATACTGGATATCATCAACTGTGTGTAAAAAAGTATGATATTATAAAGATAGTGTTACAAACAACATATTGTCATTACAAATTAATGGAAATACCATTTTGATTTAATAATTCACCCTATGTTTTCATGGATCTAATGAATATAGTCTTCATGTAATATCTTTATTATTTTTTCATAGTATTAATTGATGATGTCTTAGTATACTAAAAAAGCTACGAAGACCATGAGAAAAACATTCTAATTTTTCTAAAGTCTCTTCGAAGAAATGAACTTTTTGGGATGTTTAGAAAATGGAAATTTTGGATTCATGAAATTTATTTTCTTGTCCATATAATCTAAAAATATGGAATCTCTATTAATCCTTTAATGAAAAAGGCAATCCAATAATGGCCGTCACCGATAAGTATAACTGAGGTACAATGATTTATTGGTTTAGCATGTTACTATCAGCATTTCATTCATAGTTTTTTTGATTAGAAAACCCATTAATAAATATCACATATAAAGGGGTTACATTTATTTGTACACAAGAGTGTAAAGAATGTTTTGATGAATTGAATATAATATTAGTCAATTCTCCTATCTTGACTCTACAATATGGGAATGATGTGTTTCCAATTTATAGTGATGCATTGAGGAAATAAATCTATTATGTCATTATGAATAATGATTGGGTTATTGATTGTGTATCAAGGTATTTAAAAATTCATGCAAAAAAACTACCCAAATCATTATATGGAGTTAGCTATAGTAATATTGGTTTTAAAAGAAAATTAATGCTATGACTGATGGGAGACTGATTGACTTCGTATATGAAAATTGTTGTTGGAAATTTGGGAAGATTATTTGTGTTACTGTAATTACAAATCTAAAAATGGAATTATTGGTTGATGCTCATAGATCCAATTTCCCTATAAATCATAGTAGCACTAATATGTATAGATATTTTAAGGAAAATTTTTGGCGAGACAACATGAAAAGGGAGAATACTGATTATGTGTCGAGATGTTAGGTTTGTAAATAGGTGAAGGATGGAAGACAAAATCCTAGAGGTGTCGTGCAACCTCTTATTATACTTATGTGGAAATGGGATGATATTGCATTCGAATTTTTCATGGGGCTACCAAATACTCCTAGAAGAAACCATATGATATGGGTTATTGTTGATCATCTTATAAAAACAACACATTTTCGTACTATAAGAGAAGATTTACAACTTGAATGTTTAAGAGGACTATATATAAATGATGTTTTAATACTTCATGGTGTAGCCCTATCGATTTTTTCTAACTGTGATCCCTATTTTACATCACAATCCTAGAAAATTATTTTTGAAGCCCTTATATTGAGCTTCGTTTCAGCACTACCTACCACCCTTAGACAGATGGACAATAAAAAATGACTATTTAAACCTAGAAGACATGATGAGAGCATGATCTCTTTACATTCAAGGTATCTGATATAATTATTTACCTCTGATATAATTTTCCTATAACAATAGATTCCATTCAAGTATAAAGATGGCACTATATGAAGCGTTATATAAAAAGAGATGTCATACACCAACTTCTTGGGATGTTGTTATTGAAAGAAAATTCTTAGGCCTAGAAAATGTTGAGGATATGATGGAAAATGTAAAAAACAATACAGATCCATATCAAAATATATCCAATGTAGGAAAAAGAGGTATGTTGATAACCAAAGAAAGGATTTGGAATTTCTAGTAAGAGATCATGTTTTATTGAAGGTAACTCAATGGAAGGGTGTTATATGATTCATTAAAAGGGTAAATTATGTCCCAGGTACATCAATCCTATTAAAATTATAGAAAAAATTGGAGTTCTAGATTACCATTTCGAAATGCTACCAAGTCTATCCCAAGATCATTATGTGATCCACATATCACTGTTAAATAAATGCTTGCCAGAACCAATGCATGTAATCACTTATGAAGAAATAGAGCATGAACCTAATCAGTCTTATTATTAAAAGCCTATCAAGATTCTGGATACTAGAGAACAAGTGTTGATAAATCAGATGACTCGTCTGGTAATGGTTCTTTGGAGAAACCATAAAATTTTAGAGGTGATGTGGGAACCTGAAGAGCTTATGATGAAGAAACACCACCATATTTTTATGATGTGATATTCTAGAAATTTAAATGAATAAATTATTTGAAGGAAAAAAGAATGTAACACCCCAAACATCCGCGATACGCTTCCTTTTAAACAATCTAATAGCATGCACTAAAAACAAAATTGAGTTTGAGCGCACCATGGCCTTTCAAACTAGCTGTTTAAAAAGAGATTATGAATAGAATTAACAATATTATGAAATTTATAAATTTAATTTTTCAAAACAGACTTCATCTTTGAATTCATAATTAAAGTGATTTTTTTTAATTTTCTAAAAAGTATTAATTTTTTATGAATATTTTAAAATAATATGTTGTTAAACACTGACTATTTCATTTAAATAATAATTTTACTGTAAATTTATTTTAATGTTAAAATAGAGAAATAAAAAATATATTAACCCTATATAGTTCATTGGAATCATATTATAATAGAATTAGATATAACAATTTATTAAACTTTTGAACGTATCTTTTAACTGCTTTCTTGAAACATCTATGAGATTTGAATTAAACATAATTTTACAAATTTTGTGAATTGAATTTTGGTATATGGACATACATGGATGTAATATGTAAGAAAAATGTGGTCTAATAAGATCAAAATAATTTTTTTTGTGAATAGAAACTATTGGATTTTACATACCACGGTTAAAGGTAAATATGGCAGTTAAAGGTAAAATTAAACTTATATTACTATAAAAACTGTCCTAATTTCATTGTATAGGTTTTTTTAAACAAAAATATACATATATCGAAATTATGATCTTTTTTAATCTCCTTGTGTTAGATTAAGACATTTATAATATTTTATTTAAGAAGAGTTAAAAATTTCATATTAAAATTTAAAAACTAAACCATTTTTAATATAGGATTATAAATAAGATAAATACAAATATAAATAGTATTTATAAATATAGAATTATTATATACATAATGGTATTTTTTTTATAATTTTATGAAATAAACAACTAAATTAAATGGTGACCCAATAACGATGCAGTAATTGAATTATTAAAGCAAGAATCAATTAAATGATATTTAAAATATTAAAATATATATAATTTAACATAATTAATGACGAAAAATAATTTATATAGACAACATATACTTCTTAGTGACATATTAGAAACATTTTATAGAATCTATCATGTTGTTTTGATATTTTTACGAATGGAAATTTTGAATAGTATCAAAATTGACAAAAATGATACTTTAAAATAAATAATGTTTAATTAAATTTTATAAAATTCATAAAAATCTCACGTTCAGTCGAATAACTAATTTAGTTTTAAATATTTCATAAATTATCCAATTGTGGTTCGTTTTTCATTTTATTGTATCTATATTAACCCTGTAGTTTTAAAATAAAATAAGACACAGTAAGAGTTAAACTGTTTAACAAAGTGTTAAAAAAAGATAAGATTAATTTTAAGAGCTAAAAATTTCTAAAAATTATTTTCTATGATTATTTTTACTCATCCTCATCTTATACTCAAAATGAATCACTTTAGATCTATTTCACACTTAAAATTGAAATATAATAAATTAATATTTTAATATCTTCCAAAAGTTCCCTCACCTATCTTATAAAAGGTCACTTATCCTTCCCTTTAATTCACACCTCTAAAGCTATTTGTATCATAAAAACCTACCCACTTCTTCTACCAATATACCTAACCTCATCCTAGAGTAAAATATTTGGGCAACAAGCCATCCTAAGGAGTCCTTTTTTGTAAACCAGGAGGAGACACCTGGAAAAGTGGTAATTATTTTATCACCTCATTCATAGTTATTTTCTGATTATACTTCCTCTTTTTATGTTGTTTTCATATAAAAATATTAAATCTGGTATCATAAATATACTTAGATGTTATTATAATGATTATAAAACCATATTAAAATTTTTATCCATCATAAGAATAACAATATCACCATGTATGCGTACATATGACTTACCGCCTCCACGCCATGGGATAATTTATTATTAAAGAATAATTTATTTTTATGGGTATAATGATGAGTATAATTGATATAAATAATGAATATAACATTATAATGATTCTTTAAAATTAATATAACATCCAATTCCATACCATTTAATCATCAAGGGAATGACACCGTCCCTTGTGCGTATGTAAAACTTTCTGTCTCCATGACATGGTGAGATTCATTATTTACGTTAAACAGTAAAGAATGATTATAAAATTTATATGATGAGTAAAAATAATAATTGTAAACTTAATTATATTTTGGATATGAATAAAATATATCATAATAATAAAAAATTTCACTTACCAGAAAAAATAGAAATGATAAAATGAAGAAGTTAACACCCGAAACAACGGTAATACTAAAATATTATTAACAAAATTTATATAAGAGGATCATATATGTTATCATAAATATGGATATGGTCCTATCATAATTTAATAAATTTTTATACCATTTTACAGAAGTATAATTCACCAGTGACTAAAAGAAATTATATGGTAAGAGTTACTGTCACAGTCTCTTTAATATCTGATATTGTTTACACATAAGTATCTATTGCGACCCACTTTCCATCCATGTCTATGTTTCCTAAAAATATAATTAAAAATAATATTATTATTACAAATGAATTTTTAAATTCATATTTATCTATTTTTAAATTTTTTATAAAATGTTTGAAAGGGTTCTTTCCATTATTTTCAAAACAAGGTACTTTAAGACACTTTTAACAAAATTAAGGAAATTTTTTTTCTTTTAACATATACGGTGGGAGAAACTATTTTAAACACCATGACACCGTAAAGGTTTAAATCTTAGATCACATGAATAGAAGGATATTTTTATAAGAAATGTTTTATTTTTTAATTTTTTCGCTTTTAAATAATTTCAACAATAACGATATTTCTCTCAAAAAGTTTTAATGATTTTTTAGATTATTATCATCTATGTCAACTTCCTTTATTGAATTTTATAATTTATTGAGGTTGATTTATTATTATAAAATATTCCATATTTTATTTTTGGTTTTATGATATTTTTGACTATGTATGTGCTATTTTTATACCATTTTTGGTTTATAGTTAATGTATTAGCATTTCGTATGCTACTTTTAATACGAATGTTTATGTTATGTTTCACCTATTTTATAAGAGGAATGCATTAAAAAAGTATGTGATGGGTGGGTCCCGATATAGCCCCTCTATTCATTGGTAGGTCTCATGAAGAAAAATATTCTCTTGGAATAAGGCCTTTACGGTATAGTAATGGTTTTGGCATGAGGCCTTGAAGATATGATTATGATGGCTGACATTATGCATTTCTTCATTATAAGATTAGTTTTGATATTTCCTATGATTATTAGACTAGTATAATATCCATGAGATAGTTTAAATGGGATTATTTGATTTATTATTTATATATTATGATGAAGAATTTGTTTTAAAGGCTTGTGTTTCAGTTTTATACCATGACTTATAAGATTATGCTTATTTATTATAGCTTCCACTATATTGTTTATCTTTACCGAGCATCTTAAGTAACATACCAAGTAAATAAAGAATAAGAAATTTAAATATTTATTAATATTTGTTAATTAAATATTAATTTTACATTAAATGGGATGCTATGTTCGATGGCGTACCCGATACACAACAATAGGTTTCTTTGAAATCTGACGTTGCACACAAATAATATAAAAATATTATTTAAAATGCTAGTTAACGCCTAGTCATTGTATTGGAATGAATGTAAAAAACTAACTAAAATATGAATATACATTTTTATTAAATGTTTTTACTTTTATGCAATAAATTTTAGTGGCTTAAAATAAGAAAGAATATAATTTTAAGCATGAATACTCAAATAGTCATTAAAAGGTCTATTTACTGCCTTTTGATGAAGAACACTATTTAAATATAGTTTTTGTCGCTTTTAAATGTTCTATTTTACAAGGTTAAATCCTTCTTTAAAATTGGTACATCAAAATTTACTTTGGATGAAATTTTAGTATTTTTCTAATAAAATGCATTTTTTTGAGGAATATTGAAAAATAATGTATTTTAATTCAAAGCTACGTTTTAATCTAATCTATTTATATGTTAATATTCTATTTTTAA
Organism: Viscum album; assembly: GCA_963277665.1. Classification (NCBI taxonomy): domain Eukaryota; kingdom Viridiplantae; phylum Streptophyta; class Magnoliopsida; order Santalales; family Viscaceae; genus Viscum; species Viscum album. The sequence goes on from OY728141.1 coordinate 350,058,223, forward strand.
TAGGTTTTAAAGTATAATTAGATTATATTTTTACCAATTAATACAATTTTTGTCAATGGAATTAATTTCACTTTGAAATTGGATATAAACAAGTATCAATCTTTTGATAGTTATTGTTTCTTAAAAACATGTATTTTGTTTTGACAACGAGAATTAATTTTAAATTAATTAATTCAACATATATGTTTTGGAATTGAAAAAATAGACATAATTTTTGAATTATAAATATTAAATATAGATTAGGATATTTGTTTTTGCATTTTTCTGAAAAACATCAATTTTTGATGAATAGTGATATCACTTAGTAGCCGTTAAAATAACAGACATTTAATTTAAATGAAATTTTTCTGCTTTTTTGAATTGAATTTGAAAAATCTGACATAAATGGTTTTTATTAGTATGTAAAATGTGATTCAATAAGATGAAAAAATAATTTTTGGTGAATAATAACTTTTGACTTTTATTTACCGTCGTTAACGGTAAATAGGGAAATTCAAGGTAAAAATAATTTTATAATAATATATAATTACCTTAACACTTATCTTGACATTATTTGATGATTAATTTATGACCATGGACATCTTTGGGTCGATTTTGGAACCCCATGGACCCACTTAAGAGTGATAATGACACTTTATTTTAATTAATTTAATGTAATGAAAAAAATAAGATAAATAAATATCTTTGAGTAAATATATTTTTACATGGGGATATATAAGTTATCTTTTAAAATATAAATATTAATTGGAAATCTAAAACTATTTCCTAAATCATGAAATTTGTTTTAAAATTTTTAGACATAAAATAAGTTAAATTATGTATGAAACAATAATGATGCAGTGTTTATCTCATTAATAAATTATGTAAATAAATAAGATTATAAATATTAAAACAATATCCATAACCTATATAATTCTTGTTGGATTATTTTATTTTGACCATGATTAATATTATATTTGACTTTACATAGGTTTGGACCTCTAGAAACCATATATAATTATATAATAAAACAATATTTTCACACTTTCCTAAAGAGCCTCTCTGCCCTTATAAATATCCATCACATCTAACTCATTCCCCACACCTATCAAGCCCCTTGAATCGTCCAAAATCAGCACAAATAAGCTCTCAAGATCCCTATTCTCCACCTATAAGCCTTACCTTAGGAAGAAGGCACTTCAAAAAGTCATTTTGGTTCAAACCAAAGGGAGTTACCCTATTTAAAGGTAACCGTTTCTCTTAAATTAATTTCTTTTACTTTTCCAACCCCTAAAAGATTTTCATTTCTTTCTTTTATAATAACACAAATATCCTAAATATAATAGTATGTTGTTATGAGAAGTATTTTAACTACACTTACACACACCTCCATCTAATGGGTGAAAGACATACTGTTTCTGTGGATGGAAAACTAACACCTCATGAAATGATGATTGTTCGATTATCTCCTAACACCTCTAATGGTGGCTATTAATATGGAACTATATTTATATATGATATATATTATGTTCATGTTTTCTTTATGCTTCTGTATTTTACATTTATATCCTAACTTTATGGTTTTAATAATGGGTAAACGTGATAATTTCATTTGAGGAAGTGCAGACTACCACCCCTCAAAGTGATATGAATTGTTAATGACATATGTGGATGTATAAAGGACAGATTTAATGATATTATATATGATATTATACTGGAATTATATTATAATTATTTATCATTATGTTTTAACTCCATTTAAGTACGAAATAGAAATTAAAGTAGCGTTCATGCGTACGTACGACTTACCGTCTCCATGAACGGTTAATTTCATTTCATATATTTAAATGCTATATACTATTATAAATACATATATATACTAGATATATATGTTTTATATGATATCTAAATCATTAATATAATTATGAAGATAATGAAATTTCGACCACATTGTAATTATAACAAGTTCGTTTTTACATCAAATTTCAAACATCGGAAAAATGTATGATATGAACTTAAATAATTAACTAATTGTTATAGCTTTGTAATAAGTGATATAAAAAAGAAATAATAAACATGAAAAATGTTCTTAAGGAAGTAGAAATTAATATAAGTTTATTATTCAAGAGGAACTCGGAATATACGAGTCAAGTTGGACATGAAGGTAACACTAATGTGAATTTCACATATTCCAATGGTTTTAAACTATTGGAATAGCCTCTGAAACTGTTTGGATAGTCTATCCCAATTATTTCATGATCCTTTGGAATACATTCCATTCCAATATCCCTATACCTATAGTTTCTAGAGAAGTTTTGGTATATATGATCTGAAATTAATACTTCCAAACGGTTTAAGTAAAACCGTTGGTATATATGTTTACCAATGGCTCAAAAACCATTGGTATACATGCCATCCACTATACATACCAATTGTTAAAAAACTATTGGTATATATTCTATCCCAACGGTTTCAATTAAACCGTTGGGATATATGTTTTCCAACTTTTGAATACCAACGGTTCTATGAACCGTTGGCATATGTTATCCATGATATTAAATACCAATAGTTCTGTAAACCCTTGGTATATCCTATACTCCCTAGCACACATCAAAGTAGAAAAACACACATCAAGCAGTACATCAAACATCAAAGCAGCACACATCAAAGGTGGGAAGACCTGTAACTCTACTCCCCAGCAAGCATCAAAGCTGGGAAGACCTATAAACCCACTTCAAGCAGTAAACCTGCACCTCTAAACCTGTAAAACCTAAGCTGGGTAGACCTATAAACCCAGTTTGAGCACTAACACTTCACCTATAAACCTATAAACCCTGTACCTATAAACCTGCACCTATAAAAGACTTCCAAATCACAATTTAGACCTATAAACCAACACCTGTAACTGTAAACATACACCTCTAACAGTCTTCCAAAGCACCTGTAAACCAGCACCATCATGCACCTCATATGAAAGTATCTTCACATGATGAGTGGGAAAATTCCCTAGGTTTTTTCCATATTGTTTAAGACTATTCAGAGTCTAAAAATTCTATAGAAGATGCTAGAGAGAATAGATATGCTCAAGGTTTTTTTACCTGGGTAGAGTATGAGGTATCTTGTAAGGGGGATCCCTACTCTGGTTCCAAATTGCCAGGACTATAATATCCAGACCCATATATTGATAGTGATGGTGAGGACCACAGTATTCCACCAGATCATGGTGGACCTGCTCTCTCATTTGGAGTTGGGACATGTCATAAGGGATCCTTAGTTATGTAGATTGACCAAGTAGAAGAGCTTCGACATTTTCCCCTAGATGTACCTACCAAATAATCACCTATAGAGGCTTCTTTACCTAATGTTGAGAGAGTTGTTTCCCCATTTTTTCTTATGTTGTATCCATAATATATTTATAATATTTTAGATATAGACTTATTTTATATTTCAGTGAAATTTTGATTTATCAGGAACCTCCTATCACTCAGCTTAGTGAAGATGATTCTAGACACCTTTTGAGATGGTTTTATGTCATATTCATACCTAGATGAGTTTTCATATCCAAGAAGTTATGATTTAAAATTGATGGTTGGAAAATGATATAGAAACCATTTGATCTATTATGAAGGAAATGAGGAACTCCTTTTGTTTCTAGTCAGGATTCCTTTTGGAAGAGATTGGAGAATGTTCCTATTGTTGCATATACATCAAGTGCTCCATTTCCCTTAGCTTTAGTTGATGCTGTTTAGATCTAGTCTATAGTCAAATAGTATCTCCATGTTGTTATAGGTGATGTACATTCATCTCATCAAGATTAATTGAGGCAGATTATGTAAAATGGGTTTTCAAGGAATAGGTTGACCAGTTGAAAGTGATGACAACTCTACTCAAGCTATTCATGGAGGAGAATAAATATTTCTTTAGTAGTATTAAGAGATGATGAAACTTTATTAAAGACTTTTTCAATATTATGAAGCCTTTATTACATGTATCAAATACTCTATTGGCTTCTCTAGTGGTGATTCACATGATATTCATCACATATGATTCTTCTTCTGATCCTCTACCTTCTTAATTATTGCCTTTTGGTATGTCTTAGGTTTAAGATGTTTGGAATCTCACACCTATTATGATCTGAAAACTTCTTACCTCTATATCTATACCTTTAGCCTCTACCTTAGAGCCTCCTACTTCTGGAAAGGGAAAGCTCCATACTGATCACCCCTCCTACACCCTGCCCTACAGACCCCCCGGACAGCCCTTGGACACCCCCTAGACATCCCCTCCTAGACACCCCACATGCACCCCCTGCCCTACATACCCCCATCGCCCCCCCAAAAAGCCCTTGGACAACCCCTCTTAGACACCCCACCTACACCCTGCCCTATAGGCCCCCTGGATATCCCTAGGACACCCCCTGGACAGCCCCTCCTATGAATCTTATTACCACAGAATTATTGTGGGTCTACCATCTTGATTTTGGGGTTCCTAGGTGTTCCTTAAAGATCTATTTAATCAAGAATTTTGATTCGGTCAGGTGGGACTTATTATAGGATGATTTCGATCTGTTCGGCTTTCCGGCTAGGTTCTCGTCTTGGGAATATCTACCCCAATGTTCTCGATGAACTTTAATGGCAGTTTACATTGATACTTTTCAGGGAAAAGAGGGCTCAGGAAAGGTTATACTCTTTCACCTTTCCTTTTTTTGATTTCCATGTAGTTTTCTCACGCATCCAAGACTCCCCTATTTCATCTTCAGATGATCAAAAGTTTCATTAGCAATTTGTGGGTCAGAATGGAGGTGGACGAGGTCTGTTGAGGGTTGGAATAGGTGTTATTGGGTTGTTTTTTAGGTGGTAGGGGGTTGGTGTGGGTTGGAATAAAAGAGGCTGGGGGCTGGTGCGGTGGCTGGTACGGGCTGAAGTGGCTGCTATGAGTGAAAAGGTAGGTAGTAGGGGGATGGTAGGGGGCTGTTGTGAGCTGGAATATGTGGCAGGAGGCTAGTGTGGGTTGGATTGCAGGTGGTTGGGGGCTGTTGGGCATGTGGCAGGGGATGGTGCGGGCAGGGATGTAGGATGTCGTGGGCTGGTGAGGGATGGAAGTGGTGGCTGGGGCTATTTTTCAGGTGGCAGAGGGCTGGCATGAGTGTTTTGCAAGAGGCTGAGGGGTGGGGGCTGGTGTGGTGGCTGGTGCAGGCTGGATTGCAGGTGTCCTATGGGGGCTCGAATGTAGGTGGAAGGGGGCCGTAATCCAGGTTTAAGGGGGCTATTTTCAAGTGGTGGGGGGAAGGGGCGGGTTAATTCAAGGGTTGAAAGGGGGGCTAATATAGGCTGGAATACTGGTGGCAGCGGGCTTAAATGAAGGTGGAAGGGGGTTGGTGTGGGTTGTATGTGGATGGTCCAAGCTGGATTGTGGTGGATGTGGTGGATGATGGTTCGTAGGTGGACAGTGGCGGCCTCCTTGTGTTGGTGTTTGGGAGCGTGCGTTCATGTGGTTGGGTGCGTGCATGTGTTTTTGAGTGTGGGAGTGTGTGCTCTCTGTGGGGTGGGTGTGTGGGTTCATGTGGGTAGGTGCATGCATTTTCTTCTTGGTTGTCACTTGCGTCGAGTGGACCTTGGTGCTTTCATGATGGCGGGGCAGTTTCGTATGACTCTCGGGTCTCCGGTTGGATGTTTGTTTGATGTTTGCATGTTTCTTCGGCATCTCTTCATGTGGAGGCTGCTACTTTACTACTGGTGGCGAGCTTATGGTGGTTGTTGTGGTCTTGTCCTAGAGAAGGGCCAAATTACAGCATTACTACGGCGTGACTGCGGCGTGTTGGCCCAGCCCAACGACATCCGCGGGGCAATATCCTTCAGCCGAGAGAGAAGGGAGTGGGAGGAGGTGGGGAAACATTCCAGCTGTCGCCTCCCACCCCATTATCTATTGGTTGGTAATGTATCTAAAACCTTATCTAGGTATCATACATTGAATTCTGACAGGACTGTGAACCACTTTGGGGCAACGTTCCAGCCGTTGTCTCCCTCCCCATTATCTATAGGCTTAGGTAAACACCCAATTGGGTGGCCAAGAGGCCAGGAAAACACCCAAAATGGATTTCACTATAAGATAAGGTCACAACAGTCATGATAGAACAAATCAACTATTTAATATGTTATAATAAGGGATCATCAGAATGTTGTATTGAGCGGCACAATGACGCAACGTCTAAAGGGAAACAAAATGACGGAAAAGAATCATACACCCTAAACTATCACTGTGAGTTTTCGCAGATAGTGCACCTCATTTGGAGGGGTTTTATTATAAAAACATGACTTTATTTATCACATGAAACAATTATATTAAATAACACTTATTCAAGACATGAAATTCAATATAATTAAGTAGAATTATGAAAGAAGCTAAATTCAATTTAAATCATTCTTAAATTAAAGAGTCTACCAGAGGGACTCTACCTCAAAATGTAACCAAGCCGTCCACTTCGGCTCTTGGAGATTTCTATCTTAAAGTTGCTACTCCTCTACTGGGTATACGCACCTTCAAACACATGCAAGGGAACCTAGCCCTTATGCACACACCCACATGGCCATGAGAATGTGCAATAAGATCCTTGGACATATGCTTACATGCATATATCAGTCTCCACTCACCTATGTATACATTTATATATACACACATGGGAACACCTAGCCCCAAATGTGCAAAATCACTACCATGGGTGAATAAACATGTAACGAGGGAAGCCACATACATATACTTACTTACCTATGCACAAACAAGCGATTCTCCCTTGACATTGTGACTCAAAACCAATGAGAAGGGATCAACACACTACAAAAAGGATATTAAGAACCCTATAGCACATGAAGGATGCTACATAACCAATGAGAAACCAACCAATGTCATTAAAGCCTTACCTATATTGGCAGCGGAGAACCAAATCCACCCGAACAAACACAAAATGATCCAACACCCAACCAAAAACATAATATGGAGTCAAAAACACTAAAGCCTTAAATACATGAGGTGTGAGGAAAGTAGTAACTATAAAATCTTACCTCGGATCAATGCTGGTGGACTGAATCAATCTGAACTCCTTCTGGCCCCCTTCGCAGAATACAACTAACCTTTGTCCATAGAATGTAGTCAAAGATCTATGTGACCAATGTGAAAAAAAACTAAACTAAAACATACCTGTCTCCTATGAATATACCTGTCACCACCCAACATATAAGTACCACAGCGCCCCATGGGTCAAATCATGTTCCTTCAAGCAAAGGAGAAACAGATCAATGTTTCAAAATGATATCATCAAATAGTACATTCCTATTAATTAAAAATTACTCTTCCTATTAATGTTATATAACCCATTTCGCCCGAATTTTGACTTAGTATGGTTTTGTTCGATTCAAGGGATGAGGTCTTATTATTCTTGGTTTTTATGTTTACACGTGAGATATTTATTAAAAAATGATGCATGTATTTGGAATTATTATTTATGGATTTAGTTCTTAGCCTGTTGCCATGGGGCCTATCCACATGAATAATTCTTGGAATGTAGGGTTCCATTGACATTTATGATATTTAATGTGATTGATGTCACTAATGTTGATGATTTAGATCAAGTAAAATATTCCTAAGAGGACTGGGCCTTGTAGTGATAAGTGTGGAAATTGTACATCTAGCGTTTGATGAAGAAATACTTATAAGGATGGATTGGAATCTTGGTAGTTTCTTAGAGTGGTATGGTCTCTATGATTATATAAAATTTATTCTAAAAGGTTTTACTCCATTTAATCATTCAAGAGTTCAACTAAAGAGATGAAGGATGATATGCTAGTGTGGGTATTGGGTATTGTCAGACAGATTGGAATTATAATGACAGGAGGCTAGGTTTGATTTAGCATGGGATAGAACCTGGTTAGTTAGGATGGGTTATAATACATGATTTTGATGAGGTTCTTGACCAGATTATTGAGAATATAATGTAGATGGGTTCAACAAGGTGTGCTTCTGTGACTAGTACAATCATAAGGTGAATAATCCTCTTTGTCTAGTTGGATGATGAGATGTGCATCGAGGCATGGGATAATCCTCGAGAGATGAGTCTAGAATATGTTATTGAGAGGATATACTATGATAGGTTTGATAGGATTGGGTGAGTGGCCAACCCATGGGAGGATGATAAGATGTATGGAGACACTTGGAGACACTTGGGGTTATTTATGCTATATCATGGAGACACTGAGGGTTATTTCATGACTCCAACATACTCCAGAAATGTTTCCACACAATTTTTTAGAAAACCAATTCTATCTCATGGAAGACCCCAAGACTCTTCTATCTTCCAATGTTTCTTCACACTCACACCTCATGGTATTACAATATACAAGTGATCTACGTCAACTATTCAGGATATCATCACTTCCCTACATCCTTAGAAAGAAGTAAAATACCTAAGTGTCCAATGAGATAATGAAAATAAAATAAAAACTAAAAAAAACATACATGTATCATGTGACTATACATGTCACCGCCCAATATATAAGAACCACAATTCCCTATGGGTCAAATCATGTTCTTACAAGAAAGGGGGAAACATTTCCATTTAATAATATTCTCATTTTTCATTATGTTATTTATATAGCATGTTGTTGGAAGCACCATACTAGTACACATATCCATTGAATATTCACATATTCTACATTAGTTGGGTTGAATATTTTTCACATAACCCACTTCACTATATAAAGAACCTCATAGGGACAACAATCAATGTTTAGTAGTTGATCATACTCTTGAACCTGGTTGGGCACCAGTCCATGAACCATATGGTCTACATGGTCATGAGGGTGTAAACCATTTCGTTATACTATACTAAGAATAAAGGTGTTGGTATCTTTTCTACTAGAAATGGGAATTTCTTAAGGCTTGAGTGCCAATCGACTTCAGTTCCTAAGTTAATTCCCCCTTAACTATCCGTAGATATCAAGGGGTGTCTCCCATGGGTGTCTTGTGGTGTGCAGTGTCTATCTATGATTTCTGTGGTGCTTCTGTATTGTGGGAAATGTGTATTGCACGTTCAGTTTAATAAATACATTGGTCAATCGGAAAATACACCCATAGTCAATAGAGATATACCCACTTTAGTTATAGAATACCATCCAAATAACCAACTCGGAAATCCGAGACCAACATTTTACATTACCAATTCCAATTAAATAATATATGACACATCAACTTACGTTTTACGAACCAATCAATTAAAAGGAAAACAAATCCTCACCATAACCCATAAATTCTCATATAGAATTACTCACATCTAATTAACCCACATCATTTCCCATCTTAAGGATGATATAACCTATTCACATATATATCATGATTAAAAAAAATACAACACAATATAAGGTATAATAGAAGTCTGTAGAGAAAAATATGATGTTTTTAAAAAATCATGAACTTTTTATTGAATGCACTGCTCAAATGAAAGGAATACAACCTATGAATCAAACCCTACATTTTTGGAAGACTCTATTTTGAAAACAATTCACAATTTACCCAATAATTCACCACACCATGAGTAGTTTATTAACCAAAACTCTAGAAAATTAACAATTAATATGAATGGTTATCCCAACTATGAAACTAACAATGCATTCCTTGTTGCCTAGTTTTTTAAAAAAGAAGACATATTCGTACATGGAAATACTGATCAAGAACCCCGGTGGGAGGAGAGGGAGTGGAGAGAGGGGGATGTCCCATAGGGTGTTCGACCATGGGGGGTCTCGTACGCGACTGGAGAGGGGGCTGGGAGATGTTGTCAGAGGAGACTGAGCCAAGAGGGGAGGGGGATATCGCCATGAGTGGGAGACGAGAGGGGAGGGGGGAACGTTGCCAGGAGCCGAGAGGGGATGGGGACGTCGTCGTCAGAGAGGGACCTGAGATGGGAAGGGGAACACCGCTAGAGGAGAGGGAGGGGCCGGGAGGCGGAGGCAGAGGCTGGAAGGAGATCGAGATCGAGGAGGGGGGGAGGGGTTGGGAGGTGGAGGTCGGCGATAGTTCACCCAGAATGAGGAACCAAAAATTGGTTGTACTTTTCCCCTAAGGTTAATAAAAACCGTAAGTAAAATCTTTCTTTCCCAACGGTTTAAAAAAACCATTGGGAAAACCCAACAGATAAAACCATATACCAATGGTTTACTAGAACTGTTGGAAAAGGGTATTTATCCCAACATTTTTTTTAAACCATTGGGGAATAAGTGTTGGTATAGGTCCGAATTCCACTAGTGTAAGGTGTTTGTTATCTCACTTTTAATTCCATGAGATTTCCTTTTTTCACCACTTATTTATTCCATGTGGTGTATTTTGTACTGCCATATGATATATATTATCATGATTCACTTTATATTCATGGTATTTTGTTATTAAATTGGTGGTTATTTACAATTGGTCATATGACTTGATTGATTGCATCGTGGTAAGGGGTTTTTCATCTCACATTTTATTCGAGTGAGATTCATGCTATATTATCCACTATTTCATTTTGTGTGGTTTATGTTCTGCTCATGATTGTATTCTTTGTGTAATATAATTTAATTTATGGGTATTTACATATTCATTGTATGAAACTTCTTTCATGGGGTGAAAGTTTCTTAAGTTACCAAATCGGCAAGGGAACCTTTCACCTTCCTATTTTAGTCAAAGACTTCTTCTTTTGTTATGTAATTTAATTTACATCTTCTTATGTTGGGATATATTCTTCTATATCATTATTGATGTAAATTTTATGTCTATGTGATGAAATACCATTTTTATCTCATCAACACATTTTTTGAATTTTATAGTGACACTGTTAGGCTGTCAAATTTTTGTAAGGGAACTTCTTAACCCAATTTCATTTCTCTGGGTTAAGCTTATACTTATTTATTATGTCATGATATGAATATATTTGAATGAACTCTATTTGTTTTATACATATTATCCACTTATATTGGGTGTATTCTTATTTGTCACACATAATTATGTCATTGATTTCTCTTTAATATAATGATATGATCCTCACAAGGGATATTTTCTCAATTTATATTCTATTATAACTTATTTTTGTTATACACCAATTAACATTTTTTTGATGTATATAATTCCGTTTGACATATTATATCATGAATGCATTTATTCTTATGATATTATAAAGTATTGATTACCTAAATTTTTGTATTCAACCGTCTCTCATTTGTTTATGATCTTTAAATAAAATATCATTTAAATTGTTTGAAAGATTTATTCTTCTAAATCTTTCTTATTAATGTCTATGTTTTGAAAAATGGTTTTAAGGATTTATTTATATGGACATTAATGTTTTAAAATGTTAATTCCTTTAAAAATTTTCAAATTGGTATGTGTCAATTTGATTAAAAACTCTCTTTATTAAATGTTTTAAATGGATTTGAAAATAATTTTGATAAAGAATTGATTAAATCAAACTCTTGAAATGTTTTTAGTGAAATGTTTATTTTTGAAATTTTTTATGTGAAATGATAAGATAATTGTACTTGTATTTCTGATGGGTGGTTACACGATATACCAAATGACGGGTGGTGTCGTGATAAACTAGGATGGGTGGGTACGTTATAACCTCCAATGAATTAGGTATGGAAGTAATTCATAGGGATATTCCATTTAGTGATATGTATAGAAGTCAGCCGTATGGATTTTCCATTTAGTGATATGTATGGAAGTCGACTGTATGGTTATTCCATTTAAGTATGTTTATGTCCCAAGTTACCTTTATATGTTATGTGTTCTTTCTATGGGTTTTATGGTAATATTTTTGTTACAAAAAGGTAAGAAATGATATTTTATTCAGTGAAGAGTATTTACCACTTCATAAAATTGAATAGAATTACTTATTCATGTTTTACTTGTTGTTTTGAAAAACTAACAGTTTTCCTTCTTTGTGTATCCCTTACTGAGCTTTTTGTTCTCATCCCAAGTATTTGAAATATTTTTCACAAGACATAAAGTGGAATATGGTCAAGGATAGGATCAAGAAAAATCCATGTTGTATAAAACATGGAACTAGACGTGGCTCTTTTTTTCAAGAGTTATTATTTTATAAAAAAATGGAAACTGGGTTGAAGTGTCTACATTGTAATTTTTGATATGTAATGTAATAGTAATGACCTAACTCTATAAAACTCTAAACTTAAAAAGATCCTCAATGTGAATTATTCATTTAATTCATGATTATGTGATGTTTTAAGGCTAGGTCCTTATAGTTGGTATTAGAGGCCGATTTAGATAACTTTCGTGGTTAGGGTGTTATTTAAGAATAAGTTACATATCAATAATGGTTAACATATTAGAAAGATTCATAGTAATTTAATATAAATTGAATGAGTTTCAGAAAACATGGATAAGTATATATCTTTATTTACACTCCTCATTAGATATTATATGATGATTTTATTTATATACTCAAACTAACCTTTTTGGTTTTAGTAAATGGCTGAATCTAGGAGGCACCAAAGTAACAGTGGATGTGAAGAAAACTGTGACGCTTTTCTAAATGAGAAACTGAATGAAATGGGAGATGAAATGAGAACTCTTGTGCTTATTATTAACCAACTATCTGGAGTCATGATTGACAACTAGAACCTTGGTGATTTTTATAAGGCATCATATATGTGAGAAACAAATCCATACAAAAGTTCAGGTAATAATCATAAAGGTATGTATGTTCAAAAACCTATGTGTCAAGGATGAGGAAAAAATACCTAGGAAAATGATTTAAAGTGATGAGAAGATTCTATAGATGTGGGAATGATGGTAATAAAGAAAGACAATTTCATGGAAAAAGGAATAATCCAATTGACTCTATGAAAGGGAAAAAAGTTCTTTTTGAGGGATCAATTGAATGTTTTAAATGTGGTGTGCTTGGTCATTATAAAAATAGATGTCCAATGAAGATGTTTCAGGAATGAGATCACTAGGATCATACAAATATATATTTATAAATACCTAATTCCATTCCAACTGTTAATGAAGAAACTGAAAATTACCAATGAAAGGTGTGTATTATTTTTTAACATATATTTTGACATTATTGAATATTATGATATGATTCATGATTTTTTTATAGGAATGATGTATTTCAGAATAAGTTCGTAAATAATGGTTAATAGATCATGAATAACATTGAATGAGTAAAAAGTCATAATATAAGGGATTCAAGATTTATGGTAGATTTTATGCTGATGAAATGATTAAATGTATTGAGGCTCTTTTGATGATGGGATTACATTGGAAGACTATTTATAGTATGTGGAACCCTGAATTTTGATATATGAAAATGTTATCCAAGGAATAATTATCTTTTCTTTTGATGAGTAATGGTGGAAATTTTTGGGAGAATCTATGTTTTTATTATGGACATATGGTGATTTAGTTTTTTATATAAATGATTAACCTATCATATTGAATATGTGATTTGGTTAATTACACTTTAGTATGAGATATTGAGAGTACTCGATTTTATTTGGAGATAAATGTTAAGATATACTATGGAATACAATGTGATTAAATCCTTTTTATTTTTGGTTTATAATCATAGTTTGGGTTATTTTGAAGAATTTTAGGGGCAATTGTATATTGAAAGGTCTTTCTTGAAATTTGGGTTCTTTTTGTTGAATTTTAGGGATTAAGAGTAGTATTTATTTTTATAACAGATTATCCATTTGCGGATTATCTAATCTTGTAATAATATTTTTTTGGTTTTCCGTGATGTCTAAAGATAGGGAAAATATATTTTTAATATCTTATGGATCATGTGATACTCTAGTTGTTGATTCTAATGATTTTTATGTGACCAAGTCAGTTTGAATACTCATTATTTGGAGAAAAGATTAGTTTTTTGGATGAAAACTTATTAAAGGATGAAACTCTACTTGAAGGTAAGTACATTTCCTTATGTTATTATTTTATATAGTAAATGAATTCCTAAAAATTGTGAAAATGATATTAAAACAAAAACCTTGTCAGTTTACATTTATTATCGGGTAATCAAAGACTGTTTAACACATCATAGGTTGGTGATTTTTTAGTAGTTCACATTCTCTTAATCATGTTTTTTATCAGTCTCCAACAGAACATGATGGTTAGTTTTTCTTCTATATCCATGTTTTACCTACATGGAATCCTAGTATGGGTTATCTCAGTTAACCTTTTTATTTCTGTCTCTTTCTTTAAATTCATAGATTTATTGACTCTTTTTCTGATGTGGGACTTTAAATGATGTTTTCGAGCCCAATTTTAAAATTGCAAGGACACAATTTCCAAAAGGGGGAAGGATGTAACATTCTAGGTAAATAAAGAATAATACATTTTCATATTTATTAATATTTCTGAATTAAATATGAATTTTAATTTAAAGTGGATTCTATGTTTGATGGATTGCCTAATACACAACAACACGTTTCTTTGAAATCTTACATTGCACAAAAAATATATAACAATATTAATTTAAATGGTAGTTAACGCATTGTCATCATATTGGAAAAATGGATATAAATAACTAAAATATAAATATACATTTTAGTTAATTGTTTTTACCTCTATCGAATAAATTTTAGAGGCTTAAAATAATAAAGAATCTAACTATAAGCATAAATACTCAAATATTCATTAAAAGGTCGATTTACCGCCTTTTCATAGAGAACCCTATTTAAATATAGAAATTTTCACTTTTATATGTTCTATTTTACAATGTAAAATTATTCCTTATTATTAGGACATCAAAATTTACTTTGGATAAAATTTTGGTATTTTTATGATAAAATTCATTTTTCGATGAATAGTAAAAAATACGGTATTTTAATTCAAAACTTCCTTTTAATATAATTTATTTATATGTTAAAATTATATTTTTAATTGTTTTTAAATAGTAATTAGATTATAACATTATCAATTAATCCAATGTTGGCCATTGGAATTAATTTTACTTTGAAATTGGATGTAAATAAGTATCAATATTTTGATAGTTATTATTTCTAAAAAACATGCTATTTGTTTTGACAACACAAATTAATTTTAAATTCATTAATGAAAATTCAATGTTATGAATTTGGTAAAATAGAAATCAATTTTGAATTCGGAATATCAAATATATCTTAGGGATAATTTTTGGTATTTTTCTAAAAAACATCACTTTTTGATGAAAAGTGAAACCACTTAGTAGTAGTTAAAAAAATAACATTTCATTTAAATGAAATTATATTGCTTTTTTGAATTGAATTTTGAAAATCTGACATACATGGTTGTTATTAGTAAGTAAAATTTGGTTCATTAAGATGAAAATATTTTTTTCATGAATAATAAGTTTTGACTTTTATTTACCGCGGTTATAGGTAAATAGGGTAGTTCAATGTAAAAAGAATTTTATTATAATATATAATTACCTTAAAACTTGTCCTAACATTATTTTATGAGTAATGGCCAACCATGGGCATATTTGTGTCGATTTTGGGACCCCATGGATCTAATTAAGAGTGATAATGACACTTTATTTTATTTAATTTAAAGTAATGAAAAAATGACATAAACAAATATCTTTTAGTAAATAAATTTTTACATGTGGTTATAGAAGTTATATTTTCGACTATAAATAATTATTGGAAGGATAAAAATATTTCATAAATCATTTTATTTGTTTTATAATTTTTAGATATCAAAAAAATTTAATTATTTATGGCACAATAATGATGTAGTGTTATCCTCATTAATAAATGATACAAACAAATAAGACTATAAATATTAAAAAAATTTAAAAAAACGGTATAATTATTATTGGATGATTTTATTTCTACCATGAGTCACCTTATCTTCGACTTTACTTAGTGTTGGACCTCTAGAAACTGAATATCATTATATAATAAAATAATATTTTCACACTTTCCTAAAGAGCCCCTCCCTCCCCTTATCAAAAGCCCTCACTTATAAATCATTAATCACACCTCCCAATCCTCTTGGATCATACAAAACCTAAAACAATAAGCTCTCAAGACCCCTCTCCTCTTCCTAGAAGAACTACCTTAGTTAGAAGGCACTTCAAGAAGTCCTTTTGGTTCAAACCAAAAGGAGTTACCCGATTTAAAGGTAAAAATTTGTTTTGAATTATTTTCTTTTACCTATCCAACCCCTAAACTATTTTTATTCCATAATTTTATAACAAAAACAGTCTCAAAAATATACTATGATTTTTTTATGATAAGTATTCTAACTACACATACACACTCCTTCATCTACTGGGTGAAGAACATACTGTTTCTATGGATGGAAAACTAACACCTCATGTAATGATGATTGTTCAATTATCTCCAACCATCTATATTGGTGGAAATTAACATGGGACTATATTTATATATGATATATATTATGTTTTTGTTTTTTATTCTTCTTTATTTTACATTTATATCCTAACATTATGGTTTCCATAGTGGGTAAACGTGATAATTTCATTTGAGGAAGTGCAGACTACTACCCCTTCAAAGTGATAGGACTCATTAATGACATATGTGGACATATAAAGGATAGAGTTAATGATATTATATATTATATTATAATGTAATTATAATATACCTATGTATCTTTATGTTTTAATCCTATTAAATTACTAAATAGAAATGAAAGTAGCGTTCATGCGTACGTACGACTTACCGTCTCCATGAACGGTGCATTTCATTTCTTATATCTAAATTTTATGTACTGTTATAAATAAATAAATATATATATACTGGATATATATGATATATATTACATCTAAATCATTAATATCATTCTGTAGATAATGGAATCTTGACCACATGGACAAATTGTAATTATAACAAGTTCATTTTAACTCAAATTCTGTACATCGAAAAAATGTTTGATATGAATTCAAATAATTAACTAATTTTTATAGCAAGTTAATAAGTGATATAAAATGAATAATAAACATGAAAATTTTTATTAAGTAAGTAGAAACTAAAATAAGTTTATTATTCAGGAAGAACCCATAACATACAATTCAAGTTAGACACGGTGTAAGGGGTTTCTTATCTCACATTAAATTCTGTGATATTTCAATTGTTCTCCACTTATTTATTGCATGTGGTGTATTGTGTATTGATATTTGATATATGTTATCATGATTATATTTATATTCATTATATTCTATGATTCATTTGGTGGTTATTAATTTTTCTTTCATACAAATGGATTGATTACAAAGTGGTAAGGGGTTTTTAATCTCACTTTTTATTCCAGTGAGATTCATGCTATATTTTCCACTATTTTCTTTTGTTTGTGCATGTACTACCGATGATTGTATTATTTTAATAATATACTTTAATTTATGTGTATTTAAATCTTCATTATTTTATAATTCTTTCATGGGGTGTATGTTTCATAAGTTACCAAATCAGTAAGGGAACTTTTCACCTTCCTCTTTTAGTCAAAGACTTCTTATTTTGTTATGTATTTTAATTTAAATATTATTATGTTGGGATATGTTTCTATATATCTTTATTTCAGTAAATTTTATGTCCAAGTTATGAGATACCATTTTATCTCATCAACTCATTTTTTTAATTTTATAGGAACACTGTTAGGCTGTCAAGTTTTTGTAAGGGAACTTCTTAACAACATTTCATTTCTTTAGGTTAACCTTCTACTTCTTGATTATTCCATGCTATGAATATATGTGAATAATATTTTATTTTTTTACACTTAATATCCACTTATATTGGGTGTATTATTATTTTTTACACATAATTATGTCATTGATTTGTCTTTAATCAAAGGATATGATCCTCGCAAGGGACAATGTCTCAATTTATATTCTATTGTAAATTATTTGTTTTTATACACCAATTCAATTTTATATGGTGTTTATACTGCCCTTTGAAATATTATATAATGAATCTATTTATTCTCATGATATTATTATATTTTTACAATCTCAATTATTTGTATTCAAGCGTCTCTCATTTTGTTAGGAACTCTAACTAAAATATCATTTTAAATATTATAAATATTTACTCTTCTAAATCTTTGTCATTAATGTATATGTTTGAAAAATGGTTTTAAGGACTTATTTATATACATAGTAATGTTTTAAAATATTAATTCCTATAAAAGTTTAAAACTGGTATGGGAATCATTGATTAAAAAATCTCTTTATTAAATGTTTTAAATGGTTTTGAAAATTATTATGATAAAGCATTAATTATGTCAATATCATGAAATTTAATTACTGAAATGTTTATATTTTCAATATTTTATGTGTTATTATTTTTTAATGTTACATGGACCTCTAAAAAGTGGTTACGTGATAAACCAAATGACCGGTGGTGTCGTGATAAACGATGATGGGTGGAAACATTATAACCTCCAATGCATTGGGTATGGAAGTCAGCCGTATGACTATTATATTTAGTGATATGTATGGAAGTTGGTCGTATGGCTATTCCATTTAGTGATTTGTATGGATGTAGACCGTATGGTAATTCCATTTATGTATGTCTATGTCCCACGTTACCTTTATTTGTTATGTGTTCTTTCTATGGGTTTTATGGTATTATTTTGGTTACAAAAGGGTAAAAAATGATATTTTATTCAATGAATAGTATTTACCACTTCATAAAAGGGAAAAGTATTACTTATTCATGGTTTACATGTTGTTTTGAAAAACAAAATGTTTTCAATATTTGTGTATCCCTTAATAAGCTTTTTGTGCTTATCCCAAGTATTTGAAATGTTTTTCACATGACATAAAGTGGAATAGGGTAAAGGATGGGATCAAGGAAAAGCAATGCTTTCTAAAACATGGAACTATACATGGCCATTTTTTCAAGAGTAATTATTTTATGATAAAATGGAAACAAAGTAGAAGTATTTTCATTGTAAGTTTTGATATGTAATGTAATAGTAATGGCCTAACTCTCTAAAACACTGAACCTGAAAATATTTTCAATTTGAATTATTCATTTTATTCAAGATTATGTAAATTTTTATGGCCGGCTCCTTATATATGAGCTCAACCCTTTCTTATGTTTTATTTTTCAATAGCATGTGAAGAAGTATATTATTATGGACATTTAGTGATAGTCTAAGGGATATGAGAGTTTTCAAAGTGGATAATATGTTTTTTATTTCATGATGTAATTTATAATATATGTTTATATCTAATATTTCAATGGGTACTAAAGTGATCGGTCCTTTGGGATTGGATTTTCTTGTGATCATACCAATGTAATAAAATAATGAACCGACTATGGTAAACTATGGTCAGGGCATTACATATTTTCTATTTAATAATAAATAATTTTGTTTTAGTTTTTTAATGAAATAAAATCATAAAAATGACACTGATAATGGTATGTCTCCACATTTATCTATTTCTTATAAATAAATAATGAATCATACAAAAATGGTTTATAATTTTAGTATATACATATTATGATGGAAGGAGGTCAGATTATTTATATTACAAAATGTATTGATATAGATATCTGAATAGATTTTAATGATATAATATATTTGTAATGTACACTATTAATTGACATTTTTCAATGATATTATGTTAAATTATAGAATGGTGTGATGATTACGTGTAAAATGTAAGAATTGTTCTTCAATAGTTTTATTTAATTGGTTTAGGATCATATATTAAATTATACCAACAACCATAAAATTTAATTTTATGACTAGGTTATTTGTCTAGAGATAATTTTGAGCGACATATTATCGTGGGATGAGTAAAACATATGTTTAATAGGCTGATAAAACTTGAAAAAAGTGTGTAATATAGTATTTATATTTATCGAATTGATAACTAATTAAATAAAACAGGGATCACGATATTTTCTGGATGTTTATCATATATTAGGGATCAAAATATATATCGACTAGTCTGTTATATTATGATCTAGTCAATAATAAATATTAGGATCAATGAAAGAGTTATTTTTCTTGGTGGATATGTCATTTAATTGTGTTTTAATATCATGGATATTCAAATGGTGTTAGGAAATTTATATTTTAAATAATACATAATTTACATAAATGCATACATGGGTACTTATTTGTAAGAATGAATAATATTTATTGAGAAATGATTTTTAACTAAACATAGAACATGTGATTAATGTAAATTTTAGTTTATATCCCTAAATATTGATATGTTATTGTCACCCTCACATAATTCTATAAATCAGTACTAAATAAAATTGAGAGAAAGGGATTTAATTGAGGGTGGTAAAATAAAACAACAAAAAATTTCACATTATATTGTACTTAATAAAATATTTTAATAGAGTGTTTGACAAGGAAAACCAAAATAAAATAAAACTATATAATGTTAAAATAAATTTCTACCATCATAATATATATTTTATACTAGTGGTAATAAATGGAATTGAACATATTATGAAATCTATGCAAGAATGAAATAGAATCGAGTTTCAAAAGTCCCACATGAAGAACCATAACCTGTGAATTGTAAGGGGGTATCGCCCCTATGGTTTCTCTAGAACAATATCAATATACTCTTAAAAAATTGTGAAATAAGAAAAAATGAATGTTAGACAAATTCAAGCTCATGGAATTTTCCAGAAGATCATCTCTTGCAGAAACATAATGGTCAAATTCATCTCAATATTATCTGATTTTTTTAAAACAATACAAGGGGTTATTTAATTACAAACTTGGGTTCTATCAAAATTTTATAATAAATTTATATTTATAAATTTATCCTGTATTTTTTACATTCCAAAATCTCATATTTTATGAATTCAATTTTAGCTAAAAAATATATTTTTAAATAATTTTCTTTTTTCTTTCACGATACAATGTTTATTATTAATTGATATCAAAAATATATATTTATATTAAAAAAATTAAATAATACTGGAATAATTTTCAATTTTCGGAAAAATAATTTTCAATATATTAAAAGTCAATTTCCAAAAGAATTAGTTTTTCACCATTTTTTTTGTTTTTAACTAAAAATAAAACATATAATTTTAATAATGTGTAAAAAAAACTAACTAAACTATTGGATTTATCATGGGAATATTATCATATTGTTAATTAAACATATTTTCTAAAAAATAATGATTTTTAGTTAAATATTGAAAATTAATGTTTTTTAAAAATAACATGCCTTTAATGATATTAATTGAATATATGTATGGAATTTAAATTTTAGAAACCCATATCATGAACAAATATATGTTTTATACGTTATATTATATTTTCTAAAATATTTTGTTTAATATATAAACCTATATATATTTAAATTGAAACATAAGTTTTGTTCTAATGGATTTTTTTTATAAAATTATTATTTAAAAATTATTTTTCTCACATTTTTATATTTAGTCTAATAAATTTATTTTAATCTAGGAATAATTACTTTAAATTAATTTAAAAATTACACTCTAATTTTTTTTGGCATAAAGGATAAATTTTTATATTAAGTACTAGTTAACGAGATAAGAGTAAATTTGCGTTAAAAGATTTTCACCCAGTACAAAGGGTTAAAACATGAAATATAAAGTGTGGATGTGGGATGTATGTTGGGGCCAAAATATTGCACGAAAGGAAGGGACGAAAAAGAAGGCTAGCACGCTGCCTCGCGGAGCACCGACGCAAAGCACCGACGAGCAGCACACTGAGCAGCGCGGTCTCGCGAAGCTCCGGAGGTAGTAACTCTCCGCGAATGCATTTGGCGTTCGTGAGCCCACTGCGAAGCTCTGGAGGTGGTAACTCTCCGCGAACGCATTTGACATTCGTGAGGCCGCCACGAAGCTCCGGAGGCGGTAACTCTTCACGGACGGTGTTGACGTTCGTGAGCCCGCCGCCAAGCTCAGGAGGCGGTAACTCTTCGCGGATGCCGTTAACGTTCACGAGCACTCCGCGAATCACCTGAGGCGGCGCACTTGTTCTTCTTCACGGCGCCCCTTTCCTATAAATACTGGACTCCCCCTGAGTCCCAGGGACGGACAATCCGATCTTTCGGCTTCTCCTCTCACAAATCGCGAAGCACCCTTTGCCCTTGGGAATCATGATCTCCGCGAGGTACTTCTACTTCGCGTGACGCCTTCGCTTTGAATCGTTTTTAGCCCCTCTTCCGAGAGGGATGCCCTTCGCAAAGCTCAAGGGCATTCGCGAAGGAAGGCGATTCCCAAGGGAACCCAGGCAGCTGCGGAGCGTTTATGCTTTGCGAAACACCCAACCTGTACTAGTGATCCCTATGATAGGGCAGGATCGCTACACATCGCGAAGCACACTGCTTCTCAGCAGCCTGCTTCGCGAGGCACCTCTTCTTCACGGGGCAGTGCTCCGCGAATACTGTTCCACTTCGCGAAGCACCCTCCACTCAAAACTATGCCCCATTCTAAGGCCAAGGCACTCCACTTCGCGAAGCACACTTCTTTGCTTGGAAATTCCTCTTCCCGTGCGAGCCTCCAGGTTTGCACGACGTGATTTCAAAGTCCCACAGACAATACCACTCGTAGCGTTGCTTCGCTTAATGCTTCATTGCATAGGCACGCTAACAGCTATTTCTTCTTCGCATAGCCACGCTAATGTGGACCCCTCGATGGTTCGCTCGACAACCCCCCCTGACCATGGCCTTGCCAGTACCTTCCCTCCCCCAAGGACCAGAGGTTACTGGTTATGTAAGTCCTAGGGGTGCGGAGTGAACCCACCTCATCCGAGCTGCATGACGCTAAACTGCCAAGCATCACGTCCTCAACACATGATGTTAAACTATGACCCGACCACATGCCTCTCACGAAGGGTCCCCCCATCTCGAACATTTTTTACGCCACTCGTCTCCACAGGAGTGGAATCATCCATCCACAATAGATGATATCCTCTTTATTGGAGTGGCATATGTTCTCAGGAGAAGGGCGACCCTAGTTCCCCAACGGATGGCTGCACCCCTGCATCTTCGTACTTCCCCACTACCAAGGTCAGTTGAAAGAGTGATAGGGAACGAGGCACCTCCCATCATTGGTCCCAAATCCCTCTTTCGCTGCGCTTTGTCACACTCCGGGCTTCCATCCGGGAGTAAGTCCCAACACCGTGGGCCGCCTATTGCGTATGCCCCATCTTCGCTTCACACGGACGCACCCTTCGCGGCGTGATCGTCAGGCCCTTGCTGTATCATGTTTCTCACACCGATCATGACTCACGTGGGCTTAGAGTTGGCATTGGCTATGACAATACATCATCCAGCATGACGTTAAACTGCATGCCCTCGTCCAGCATGACGTTAAACTGCATGCCCTCGTCCAGCATGACTTTAAACTGCATTCCCTCATCCAACATGATGTTAAACTGCATGACCTCATCCAGCATGACGTTAAACTGCATGCCCTCGTCCAACATGATGTTAAACTGTATGCCCTTGTCCCGCATGACATTAAACTGCATGCCCATTTGAACTATGGGGTCTTTGATCCATGTCAAGGCATGGTACGTAAGAAACCTCCATGAGGTTCAAGCCCACCAGTCATCCAATTCACGTCAAGTTCTACCTACGTCCAGCATGACGTTAATCTGCATTCTAGTCCGACGGAAAGCCGTTGTGACCAACCCGAACTATGAGGACTTTGATCCATGTCAAGGCATGGTACGTAGGAAGCCTTCCTGAGGTTCAAGCCCAACAATAATTGGCCCAGACCGTCTCCTTGTCGGTGTGCCAAGCCCCCCTCCCATTTTCACCCAAACTATGAGGACTTTGATCCATGTCAAGGCATGGTACATAGGAAGCCTCCCTGAGGTTCAAGACCATCTCCCATTGGATAAAGGTCCCTCATTTACGTCGGTTCGCTGACACCCACCGCCCGTCGTTTATTCACGTCAGGGTTCACTACCATCCCGCATGAGGTTAAACTGTATTCCATCAATCCTTTGAACTACGAGGACTTTGATCCATGTCAAGGCATGGTACGTAGGAAACCTTCCAAAGGTTCAATCCCACCCCTAGTGGACCCCCGGTTCTACTTTCACGTCGGTTCACCGATGAACATATCTGAACTACGAGGTCTTTGATCCATGTCAAGGCATGGTACGTAGGAAGCCTCCCCGAGGTTCAAGCCCATCTCTCATTGGACCAAGGTCCACCCTCATGCCGGTTCATCGGCACCATCCCGAACTACGCGGACTTTGATTCCCTGCCACAGGGATACGTAGGAGGCCCCTTCAAGGCTCAAGCCCAACTTCACTGTTTCCCTTGCGATGGTTCCTTACCATTCCCCCTTCCACTTCATTCGTCTATCCATCATCCACACTGATCCTCGCCCGCACCATCAAATCCCGGTGAGAACATGTCGGTACGCTCCTCTTCACAGTTGCCCATGGGCTGGTCTTGGTATCAGCACCCCTTCAAGGGAAATCCCTCAATCTGATCTATTCTAGCTAATGCTCCGGTCAGGCAGATCCGTCTCCACTGGATGTTAAACTCGCGGCGTACCCTGTGTTAAACACGGGAAGCTGAGGAAAAACTCAGATATGTTCCTACGACATATAATTCCCCGCACTCGATGTGGGATGCCTCGGGCTTCCACGCCCTTGAGAAGCCATGTGACCAGGGATAATAGACAGACATGCCAGGTTCCCCAGCATCCCGACACGCTACTGATGCCTCAACGTGACTACTCTCCCGACTGAAGGTTGCTGCCCTGACCGGACCCTTTGGAATGTCCCGAAAGAAGCGGTGTAATTAACCAATGTACATGGAAACATGGCACTGCTAAGAGTTTCACGAACAACGTATTAAATCTTTTAGGGAGACCCGGACTAGGTGACGAGTTCCGAGGAGGAATCCACTGAAGGAAGAACTGACATCCCATCATCCCATTTCGATCAAGGAGAAAACGTCCCTGAATAAAGAGCGAATGCCACCCGCCTTTGGAAAGAGGGAATGCGGGGCTACAAGCGCAGCGCATCCTCCTCCGTGGACGGACAGATGCACGCACCCCGGCGAAAGCGTCGGAAATAGAAATGGTGAACCCGACATGAATCTCTTCTCCTCAATGTCGTGATTAGTAGCATTCGAGGTACCATTAGATTGACGTGTCACCGGATCTAGATATCCGGCGCCTGGTCCCACCAAGAAAATAGGGGGCCTGTCGTGAAACTCACCGGATGTCTGGGAAGTAGAACGTGGGGCACTCCATTCTGCAGCGTGTTTTCATGGATCCTTCTTACAAACGAGGAGAATGGAAGGACGCTGGGGCACTGATTGTCAATCCTTTTCCTCGCAGTGCTGATGAGTTGACCCCTTCGTTTCTCAGGAAATAAGTTGCTATTACAAAGACAAGATCACTGCCTGCTCGCCTACGCAGGGGCATGGGAAACACCACCACAGCCACCCCGCATGGCGCCGCTACCGCCACGATGGCCGCCACATCGCGGAATACGGGGTGCCCATGTCCCCTTTCCCCATTAGAGGTCATCCATCGAAGGGTGATCAACAACCTCGTACGCAGGTACGAGGAGGAAGGGGTCATACCAACACGGGATATGGCCCGTCTGGATCTGGAGGCATCCAGGCCCCGCCGTCAATGCCGCCCTAACATGCAGCGCAGGGAGCCCCTGCTCCCCACCCCAATGTTCAACAGATTCGGGAGCCTATCTCCGGAACGCCTTGACGACTCCTCACCATATGCTAATGAGGCGGGCAACGTCCGGCTCAGCCCGCTCAGGGTCCCGACCCAAGGGATCTAGGAGAGGGATCCTGTTCGGCCGCGTCAGCGTCGCCATCTGACTCCACAGGAAGAGCAGGCTGGCCATGCCCCTGCAACACCTACGCCAGCTCGTCTGACCTGATGTCAGCGTCGGGCCCGGGTTGGGGACGCTCGCCCGGATGCGTCGACGTCAACAGCTAAATTGTTATGAGCCACCACCGACGTGCATCATGGAGTCCCTGCATACGCTGAGCAGGGGTACTCCTTCACCCAACTAGGATCGAGACCCCAACCACCCCACGGGCAGGGTGGGTTGACTCTCCGGGTTGCAGGCCCGAGTGGTGACCACCGCAAACTAACCGGCGGTGATGTCCCCCCGTATGGTGGCCCTCCCCGTACCATCACTCCACAGAGCGTGGGCCTTCCCCGCTCGGAAGCTCTTCATGGAGGAATGCCTCATGCTACCCCCATCCTGAAGGAAGACCTTCCCAGCGGCAGTGACGCTCGGCGCGGAAACCTTTCCCGCGCCCACTATACAGGGTATGGAGTCCATCCTCCTGCCCTCGACCGCCGATCTGAAGGCACTGTCCATCCGGTCCTTCTCCAGCGTGGTGGACCTACCTACGTCCTCTCTGCAATGGGCGAAGGTCCTCCTCACCCCAACAATTCAAGGAGTGAAGGCCATCCTCAATCCGCCTGCATCGACCATGGAGGTCCTCCCCATGGTCCTACTGATTCCAACAGAGGTTTCGCCCACATGGGTGTCATCCATGGAGGTCCTCCCCATGTACCCTTTGACATTTTCCCTGGTGCCCCTCGCACCTCGGCTATCTCGAGCGGGGGCCCTCTCTGCCACGGTGCTAGAGCCGCCTCGAGGCTACCTATTGGGGATCAACCCTGTCCCGAAGAGCCACTCGGGGGAAGGAGAGTGGGTCGTCGCCGCCACAAAAAGAGTCCTGTGAAGGCCCGAGTGGAGATCAAACATGCCCACTTCTCCGACTCTGAAGCGGAATGCAACTCAGTGATGGAACCTTCTCCCCACTCCTCCGTATCAAGGACTGGGGTAGGAACCAGACACGTTAGCCTCATTCTCCCGGAATATGTGGTCCACTAGATTCCCATCTCTCTCCGCAGGTACATCGAGGAGGAAGAAATCATGGGAACTCCGCAGGTCTCGACTGTGCAATCATTGCCATTGTCACCAGAAGCGCCCTCTAACTCTACAAGAGATCACAGAGAGCTATTTTGGGGGCCAACGGAGGTAGAGCGACGACATGACCTGTCGCCGGTATCCACGATTCCTATGATGGAGGCTATGGCTATCAGCCCATCATATCGTGACATCGTGGTGTGGTCACCTCACTCTTCAGAGAATGGACCGAAATTCGGCGGCCAGTCAGCTCGTTCGTCGTATTCTCCGCTGCCGAGTTTGCTATCCCAGAGGTCTGCCTCGGTACCGCTACCGGTCCATCAACCGCCCCTGGTTGATGAGTGGGGCAATGCAGGGCCATACCCCGAGTCCGAATCCAGGAGCTTCTGGAGTATTCTTGCAGCAGATTACTTCCCGGAGAAATTATGGCCGACGGCGGTGCTGAACTTTCACGCACCAGAGTCACTTACCCCTGAAGAGGTGGGGTGCTTTTGTCGAACCCTATGTGCGACACACTTCCGCCTTCGTTACGAGCGGGTGGTGTACCCCAGAAGTCGAGAGCACTTCGAAGAAATCAGCGAGCAATGTCGCCTGATCAATTTAGCCACACTCCTTGTGGACCAGCACCCTGAGTCGCCGGGACACCAGAGCGCCCTTCAACAGAAATGTGCTCAGAGTTTCAAAGTACTCCGCAGAATCATCAGGGAAGCTACCCCCATGTGCAAGTCCATGTTTGGGGACACTATGCTGCTCTCCTCTTCGACCCTATCTGACGGCAGCCCGATTCGTTATGCGACATCGAGGACATGCCCTCGAGAGGGGTCGCGGTCCACATGACTGACGTAGCGAACATGGAAGACGTGCTTGAATTACTTGATGGAGACTTACCCCTTGAGGGTGTACCGCCACTACTGGACCCATCAGGGAGTGTTACCCATCAATAGAGGAACCTTCTAGGCCTCCATGTACCTACTGAGTTTCTGGTACTCGGTCGAAATACCGGAAAGGGTAAGAATCACGTTAGAACTGTCAAGCACTCCGAACCGTCCGCCTCTGTGCAGAAAATGGAAGAAGATCCCGAGAAGGCCACGTTACGCCAGTAGCTTTCTGAGCAGAAGAGGATGGTTGACAAACTCTTGGCTGAGCGTGCCGTAGAGCGGCGACCCGACTATCGTAAGCCCAGGCCGGGGCAGCAGGGGCAGGAACAATTTCCCCTCGGTGAGATGCCTCTGGGAAACCCTGATCATTCTACTACAGCAGACAGGGTAGAAGCCGGAGCTTATGGCAAGAGGGTGCAATACGTCTCTCCAAACCCCCTCAAACGACGGGGCAATCTGAAGAATCTGGTCCGGGTTCCCCCAGTCGCCCCACAGGTCGTTCCGCCAGTTGATCCATGAGCTGCAGAATCCATCTACCGTGCTGAAGAACCTGGCAACGCACTTGTTGTTAGGGATCCCCGTCAAGACAGGGACCCCCACCTGGATGATCTTATAGCGGCACTCACAGCCCGCCTCGAAGCGTTGGAAATGTGGCTGGTGGCGGTCCCACCGGATGGCAATCCGTATCCCGCGTGCGTGGATGATATGCTCGTGCACCCAGGTTTTGGGAACCCCACTTTCTCACCCTTAAATGAGACAGGGGACTCGCCTCAACACTTGGCTCATTTTTCTTCCATGTGTGGCCCCATGCTGGGGACCCCGGCTCAGCAAGAAGCTGCCAAGATCTGATGTTTCGTACAGACATTGGCAGGTCCATCATTCATCTGGTACAAATAGCTCCCTATCGGATCAGTAACCGGTTTGGAGGATCTCCACCGGTAGTTCCTATACCAGTTCAGCTCCACCACGTGGAAGACCAGCATTGCAGACCTCTTCAAGTGCAAGCAAAGGCTTGATGAGCGAGTCGCAGTTTTCATCGCCCTGTGGAAGGGACTTATGTATTTCCTCGATATGCCACTGAATCAGGAGAAATTACTAACGATGTGTGTGGGGAACGTCAAAACATAGCTGGTTCCCTCCCTGATTACCCATAACTACCCAGGAGGGTTCAGAGATTTCTCAGATAAGGCTCAGCACATTGAGGAGGCTCTGCAGCAGGCTAGTCAGGCACGTTCGTTGCCCCCTATGATCCCAGTCAGGAGGACCTCCAGGGCTGAACCCACCGCGGTGGCCCAAATAGAGGCCCCTAGGCAGCTGAAATTACTTCCAGCGACACCATCCCCGCAACCCCGCAGCGGTCCCCCACCTCAAGCACAAGCTTCTGCCCAGCAGCGACCGCCTCATAATCGATATGTTCCCCCGCGCAGTGCGCCACCGCCACCCAGGCGTGACAATCAGGCGCCACCTCCTCGGTAGGCCCCTCCGGCCCCTCGTCAGGGCCAGGCCCCCCTATCCGGAAAGAAGGCACCAGACTTATTCGTTCAACGAAAATCAGGTCCCTGGCTATTTCCGAAGTGCTCTAGAGCAAGGGATTGTGCGCCTGCCCGAGTACAGAAGGCCGTCAGAGACGAATCTCACCGATCATCCCAAATACTGTCCTTATCATCGGATTCTGGGGAACACCTCAAGCAATGCTATGTGTTTAAAGACTGGCTTCAAGACCAGGTCAACAAAAACATAGTCAGGTTGGGCCCGACACCAGCACAAGTGGCTGGTGTCTTTGTAGGGTCAGAGATCGGCAGCGACAACGAAGGCGAGTGGCAGCAGGTCCCCAGCCACGGATCCCGGAAATACGATGATTGGATGGCTCGAAAAACCATCGTCCGTGCCCATGGTATCATCTAAGCGCTCCTGAAGCAGCCGGAACCTTCAGAAGAAGTAGCCAGTACCTCTGCATCATTTTCACAGTCGACCACTTCCCAAAAGGGCATGCAGCGACGACGCAAGAAGAAGCAATGCGCACCACCGGTGCTACCTTCATCTCGTACTCTCAGTGACTTTATGCCCCTTGAAATGGGGATTCCTCCCAGAATCCACCCGGTGGTGGATGACTCCTCGAGCGACAGCCAGGGATACGCTTTGGTTAACACCGTGGAGCTGGTAAAGCCCTATATGACTCCCGACGAGGGGGAACGCCAGGAGAACATCCCCAACATTTCCAGCCGACATCAATGTCAGCGGAGTCACAACCGTGCCGGTCATCGAGGTGCGTCATCAGGAACTTTCATCCAAGCTGTGCAAGCTACTGAGACCAGACAGCAGGCTCAACGCAGATCTCAGCACGAGCAACCCCATCTAACGCCCTCAGCTCTACCTCCACCGCCGTTTTTGCTACTAGATCAGGGAGAGCCGCCTCGTTCGTATCAAAATTAGACTTGACCGGCTATAGGCCGGCCTCCGCTGTCCAATCCTAGTCCGGCGACTACTCTCCAGGCTTCAACTAGTAGGCAGCAGGATGTACCCAGTACTAGCCGACCGCCGGTTCAACCGGCAGGACCCTCTATGTCTCCAAATGCTGAACGACCTCCTGTAGGAAGAGGTTCGTGTTTGGCACGAAAGTATGACGTCCTGAAGCACCTGGCCGGCATTCCGGAAAGTCTTTCTATCCTTGATGCCCTTCTCCTGTCATTCGAAATGTGCAAGGCACTTTCCGAAGCCCTAAAGAGCCCCCTCCAGTTTGAGATGGAGGTAGCAGCTGCAGAAGCCTTCCATACCGATACGATTGAGAATGTCGAATGTCAGGCGGTTATATCGTTCTCCGGTGAAGATGAGGACCCTCCTATACAGGGGCATATTCACCCACTATACATCACTGGCCACTTCAATGGTGTGGAAGTCCGCCGCTACCTCATTGACACGGGTTCCGGAATCAACCTAATTCCGACTCGGACATTGCAGAAGGTGGGTCTATCTAAAGGTGATTTTACTCCCTCTGACCTCAGAATCTAGGGGTATGACTGGACCGAGAAAACCCCAGTCGACATGATCCGCATGAAGACTCAGTTTGGTGGCTTAATTGCCAGCACAGAGTTCATGGTCGTCTCTCAGGACACCGCCTACAGCGCGCTGATGGGTAGGCCATGGCTCCATCTGCATGCAGCGGTCCCTTCATTGTGTCAACAGTGCCTCAAATACTCACTTAATGGTCGAGTAGGTGTTCTCCAAGGAGATGCGTCTCCTTTCACTTCTTGTGAGGCCCGCTATCTGGATGCTGGTTATTACAAAAGTAAGGATATGAAAATCCTAATATGTGAGGATGAACGCACCCCGGTCACAAGTGACCCCTGGGCAAGCATGGATGACGCCTACATCCTCCCGATCCACCGATTGGAGGCCACGACCCCCGACATGGGGCACTGTTTTGTTGTTTCGGGTACACAAGGAAGGCATGTTCCCATGTCCAAGCGACGGTAGAAAATCTCCTCATACTCCTACATCAACCAGGCTCAGGTGATCCCGGAACCTCCTACCCCTGTAAGATACCGGGATGTCAGGCTTATGACAATGGCGGTATGCCATACGTGTCTCTTCCGCCGGGCTGGAATCCAACGACTCAGGTCGACATGTCACCACTGCTTTGATATCATCAAACGTGTCCCCTTAGGCCAAAAGACAGATGGGATAGGGTCGACTGCCTTCATTGTTATGGTCTCAATGTCGAGTGAGTCTCCTGACATGATGACCACTGCTGCCCAATCCAGCACCAGCTGCCCCTCAGGTTTTGATAGCCCATAAGTATCTCCCATCGCGGGAAATCCCCCCATGGGTGGGGAGGAAGACCTGGAGGATGTTCCCCCCGCCTTTGAGGAAGGTGTCTCTACCACGGTTGATGAGCTGATACAGGTGAACCTTAGTAGCGAGGCAGATCTGAAACCCACATTGATCAGTGCATCCATGTTCCCCGAGGAGCGGCAGCAGTACATAGACTTCCTCAAACAACACCGTGACATGTTTCCCTAGAGTTACAACGAGATGCCAGGACTAGATCCCCAGGTAGACGTTCACCATCTGGGCCTCCCAGCAAAACATCGTGGGTTTAAGCAACCTCCCAGGAAGATGCACCATTCTCATGGTGCTATGGTTGAGGCCGAAGTTGAAAACCTTATCAAAGCCAGCTTCATTAAGGAAGTCCAGTACCCCAATTGGCTTGCCAATATTGTGCCAGTCAGGAAGAAGAATGGGAAGATCAGAGTCTGCATTGACTTCCGCGATCTTAACCGTCACTGCCCAAAGGATGACTTCCCACTCCCGATGACAGAGTTATTGATTGATGCCACGACCGGGTTCCAAGCTCTCTCTTTCATGGACGGGTATTTCGGGTACAACCAGATCCGGATGGCCCCCGAAGACGAGGAGTCCACTGCCTTCAACGCTCCCCAAGGTACCTTTTGCTACCAGGTTATGCCATTCGGTTTGAAAAATGCAGGTGCCACTTATCAGAGGGCCATGCACCGCATATTCAAGCCGATTCTCGGAACATTGGTGGAATGCTACGTAGATGACCTAGTGGTCAAATCATGTCAGCCAGGACCATCTCAAAGACATCGATAAGGTGTTCGGTTTCCTCCGTTCCCGTCACCTGATGATGAACCCGTTGAAGTGTGCCTTCGGGGTCACCTCTGGGAAGTTTCTGGGCTTTGTTGTTAGATACCGAGGCATTGAGATCGACCTAGAGATGATCAAAGCCATCAGCCAAATGCCTCCCCCGAGCAACATTCGGGAACTTTGAGGCCTCCAAGGCCACTTAGCCTATATATGCCGATTCATCACGAATCTGGCCAGTAAGTGTAATCCCTTTTCCCGGCTCATGAATAAGGGAGCCACCTACGAATGGGATGAGGAGTGTCAGACCACCTTCGAGGAAATCAAGCAGTATCTGCTCCAACCACTGGTTTTGATGCCACCCGTCATCGGAAAGCCGCTGATCCTTTACGTGACCGCCTTGGAAAGATCCCTTAGTGCATTGCTCGCCCATAAGAATAACAAGGGTACTGAGAATAGTATCCACTATCTCAGCCCCATGCTTCTCGATACAGAGGTCAGATACTCCCCTATCAAAAAGAGCCACCTTGAGCTCGTCTTCGCCGTGCAGAAGTTGCGACATTACCTGCAGCACCAAGAGGTGCAATTGGTCTCCCGGGTAGACCCACTAAAGTATATCCTAAATCTCCCCATGCTGACTGGCCGACTAGCATGGTGGGCAGTGATTCTCCAGCAGTTTGATATCAGGTTCGTACCTCAGAAGGCCATTAAGGGACAGGCATTGGCAGACTTTTTAGCTGCCCATCCAACCTCCGCGGATCAATCCCTGGACTTGGATTTTCCTGATGAGACGATCCTCTCAGTCGATCATGCCGTACCATGTTGGAAAATGCATTTCGAGGGCGCCTCCTGTTGCCCCACCGGTAGGTGGCTCAACGATCCTAAGCTCAACAGAGTGGGACTGGGTATTGTATTCATTACCCCGACGCAAGCCGTCCTTCTATACTCATTCCTGTTGTCAGAAGGCTGTACGAACAACTAGGCGGAGTACCAGGCTCTCATCACTGGCCTCGAGTTGGACCTTGAGATCCATGTGCCCCATCAACATGTGAAAGGAGATTCTGAGCTGGTAATCAAACAGGTTAATGGCGACTAAGTCGTCCGGAAGCCGGAGCTTGTACCATTGCTGGAGTACACCCTCCGCCTAATGGCCCAGTTCTCTTCTCAAACAGAGGTTACCCATGTCACACGGTCACATAACGGTCAAGAAGACGCCTTGGCTGGCTTAGCCACGTCGCTCGCAGAACCCGAGCAAGATGATTTGATCATACATGTGGCACACCGGAGAGTCATTGCCCCCGTCACCCAAGAGGACAATGATGGCCTACGGGTAAGTCATCTCACTGCCAGACCCTCCACGTCAGGGGTACCGGGTTCGTCAGACACAGTGGTTGAAGCCACTCCCGACTGGAGGGCACCTTTTGTCGAGTATCTCCAAAATGGTCGCCTCCCAGATGACCGGGCCGAGCGTGAGAGAATCCGACGCCGTGCGCTACAATTTACCCTCCAGAGTGGCCCGAGTCTTGAACAGATACTTTATAAGTAGAGCTTCAATGGTGTCCTCCTCTGTTTCATTCAAGGAGTAGAGATTCCTCAATTTATGCAAGAGGTTCACGTCAGTTCCTGTGGCGCCCATCAAGCTGGGCCGAAGCTGTCCCATCAAATCCAGAGGTTGGGGTACTTCTGGACCTCTATGATCCACGATTGTATTGGGTATTCCAAGAGATGGCATGCATGCCATGTTCAGGCCAACTTCCTGCATCGGCCGATGGAGCCCCTCTACCCCATCAAGTACTCTTGGCCATTTGCAGTATGGGGACTTGATGTAGTGGGACCGTATCGATCAGAAACAGCTCGCCAGTGTAGGTTCATCCTGACTGCTACAGATTTCTTCTCCATGTGGGTAGAGGAAGTTCCACTCAAAGAGGTCAAGGCCCTCTCCATCATTGACTTTGTGAGCTCCAATATTATCCACCGGTTTGGGGTCCCTCACGCTGTCCTCACCGACAACGGCACCAACTTCCGAGCAGCTGAACTGAAGAAATTGTACACCAAGTACGACATCTGTTCGAACCATACCTCCCGCTACCACGCGCAGGAAAACGGACATATCAAGGCATTCAACAAAACCCTCTCTAACATTATGCAGAAGATGGTTGGTCAGAATAAGAAAAGTTGGCCGGACAAGCTCCCCAATGCCCTCTAGGTTTATCGGACGACGACTCGCAACTCTACCCAAGTGACCCATATTCCCTGGTATATGGAGCTGAGGCCATCCTACCCATTGAGATCCAGCTGCCATCGTTATGCAATACAGTCTATGATCACCAGACATCAGATGAGGTAGCCAAGATTCGTCTAGGTGAATTAGAATCACTGGACGAGAACCAGCTTCGTGCCCTGCACAATCTGGAAAGGCATCAGGATAAGATAGCGAGGGCCTTCAACAAGAAAGTTCATCTCCGCTATTTTCTACAGGGCGACCTAGTACTGTCCCTTCGAGCGCCAATGATTCCCGGTAGGAAAATGCCCAAGTTAGAACCCAAATGGTAAGGGCCTTATATCATCCATAAGGTTTACCCCAATGGAGCATACTCCTTGGTGACCACGGATAGAGAGCACATAACTACTCCCACCAACGCCAAGTTCCTCAAGCGATACTTTGCCTAGGGCGAAAAGGGTCCTGCACGACCTTAAACTGCATATTTGTCCTGCAAGATGATAAACTGTAAAATGGTCCGAGCTCTATGACCATAGACTAAGATCTCCTCCCATCCTTACTGTAAGAGGTTAAACTACAGGCCAGTCAGGTCTTCTTGACCGAGACTCAGCCTTAGGCCCCTTGGCCTCCTCGGGCCCATGACCCCCGTCTTCACCGCGAGACGTAAAAACTGCAAGCTGGTCAGGTCTCCCTGACCGCGATCCGGCCTCAGGCCCCTTGGTTTTCCCTGAATTACCCTCTTGCGGGATTGTACGGTATGGTGTGGGACTACGTCCTCATTCACGTCGGATTACTTTCCGTACCTTACATATCCCAAAATGAGATGCATCCTCGTCCAGCATGACGTTAAACTGCACCTCAAGAACTACGTGTGACTTGATTCCCATCTTGATGGGATACGTAGGAATGCTCGGATGCTTCGTCTTGAGCCCAACCCCAAGCCTTTCTCTTCCACTATCCCCCCTGGGAATAGTTTCCTCGGAGGATCTTTGTGTAGCGGGGCGCATGCTTTCTTAACCCCACTCATACAAGGGTTTTAAGGGTTGTACCATGTGCCCACTCCCGTTCTTCTATCCTCCCACGTCCTCACCGCATGACGCTAAATTGCATGGCCTTCAAGAACTATGTATGGATTGATTCCCATCCTAATGGGATACGTAGGAACGCCTGGGCATTTCGTCCGTTGGCCCAGCCCAAAAGCAAAAATCTTCCCCTCGGGTCAAGACATATGGCAGGGTGCACACTTTTGCCCCAACTCACATCGAGCAAGCCTCGACCCAGCTGCATATCCCCCTGGAGATGTTTTCCTCTTTCGTGGATGGATACAACTATGCTTAAACCACTCCTTGACTGTGATTCCATCATTTTTCACACCCAGAGGGGCCCCCAAGAACGGCCTGGATACTACGCCCAAGGGCTCTCCTACTGATACGGGCCAACGCCCCCGAGGGTTTTCAAGCAGCAAGCCGATACAAGTCCCGTGTTGCGAATTTGGTCAACGGTTTACGCTCATTTGTTGCTCCCATATCAGGTCACCATAGGAATGTTGTGTTTCGAATATGGTCAATAGTGTCCTGGATCTTCGGGTCAACCAAGAGATGTCCCAAACATCGAGTGCAGTGATTTGTTCTACCCCATCCCGAAGTGAAAAACTTCCCCCCATGTGGTTCTAGCGATCCAGCCCACGACCCCTATTCCCCTATAAGGGGTGTACGGTGTGGTGTGGGACTATGTCCTCATTCACGTCGGGATCATGTACCACGCCGTATGCCTTCCCTTACGAGGCCCAACCTCAGGCCCCTTGGCCTCCTTGGGTCCCCGACCCCCGTCCTCATGTAAGACGTTAAAATGAAGACCCGTCAGGCCTTCCTGACTGATGCCTGACCTTAGGCCCCTTGGCCTTCTCGGGCCCCTCTGCCCAACCTCTTACTTGGGGTGTAAGGTGTGGTGTGGGACTATGTCCTCATTTTCGTAGGGATCATGTACCATGTCGTACGCCTTCGCTTTTGAGGCCCAACCTTAGGCCCCTTGGCCTCTTCGGGTCCCCGACCCTCGTCCTCATTACAAGACGTTAAACGGAAAGTAGGTTAGGCCTTCCTGACCATGGCCTAACCATCAGGCCCCTTGACCTTTCTGGGCCCCGGCCCAGGCCCTCTCTTATAGGAGTGTATGGTGTGTTGTGAGATTATTTCCTCATTCACGTCGGTTTATTCGCCGTACAGTACACCTCCTTTGTTTGGGGGTATATCACTCCCCCCTCGTCTTGTATGACGTTAAAATACATCTATAGAACTACATTCGGCTTGATTCCCATCCTCAGGGGATACGTAGGTCCACCCAAATGTCTAGGATTCAGGTCCAGTCCCATCTCTCGGGAATCTTCATCCCATCTTGGCCCCTTGGCCTACCCTTCCTCCATGAGAGGATTACATGGTGTGGTGTGGGACTACGTCCTCATTCACATTGGTCTCGTAATGATCACGCCATGTATCTCTCCCTCCGGAGTTGTTTTGTCGATCCCTTTTTGGCGGTTCACCAATGTGCCTAAGAGTACTCTGGTTTATTACCTGGAATGCCAAGCTTTACTCGGACACGTCCGCACCCACTTTCCAGGTATTGTGTATCCCTGCATCAGGGCTTCCATCATCTTTCACACCCAGAGGGACCCCCAGGAACGGCCGGGATACAACGCCCAAGGGCTCTCCTACCGTTACGGGCCAACGCCCCCGAGGGTTTCAGACAACAAATCGATAAAACCCCGTGTTGTGAATATAGTCAGCGGTCGATGATCGTTTTTTGTTCCCACCTCAGGATAACGTGATATGGACGCTGCATTTCCACCATGGTTAACAGTTTTACTTTATTGCCATGCCAATCCATTAATCCCAAAATGTCGGGTACACAATTCACACCCTCCATCACTTCATCGTGTCCAAGTAGAGTCTCGAAACTCTTGGTACTTTTCCTCCGTGCACGTCTGCGCGTTTGGAAAACAAGCCGCATCAAAGGTGTCCTTCGAGGATCTCTACCAACTCCCCTCTGATGGACGCCCCAAGTATTGTGATAAGAATCTCCCCCTTGTTTCCCACACCGATTTTAACTCACGTGGGCTTAGGGATTGGGTTGACGTCTACACTAACTTGGGAGGTTGTTACCATTCATGGTCCGAGATCTAAGACCATAAACTAAGGTCCATCCGGAACTACGTGAAGCTTGATACCCATCCTCATGGGATACGTAGGACCGCCCGGATGCCCTTTCTTCGGGTACAACCCATTTAGGGAGCCAGTCCCCCCTGTTGCACCTCTTACCTCTATATAGGCCCCTCGGCCTAAGGTCTCCCTCTTCGAGTGGCGTACAATGTGATGTGGGATCATGTCTCCATCAATTTTGTTTTATAACACTACGCACATTCCCCGCCTAGCATCTTCTCTGCTACGCCTGCGCTGCATGGCGATAAAATGCATGCTGGGTCATATCATACGACCCTAAACTATGACATTATCGTCCTGGCTGCACGACGAAAAACAGCACTGCATTGTGGTGACCTCGTTGTAGAGGACATCACATTGGGTATTGGTCACGTGCCATGCCATTTTTCAACGCCCATCATGGCTTGATCCTTTTGGCGACAGCACAACCTACTACTCTAGGCCCGTCGCTTTAGAAAAAAACCACTCACCATAAAGGACAAACAAGATTTATCAAATTCCGCTTCTTTTAATGAAAGGGCCACGACCGCACTCCCCCTTTTTACCCCGGCACTGGTACCTTACCATGCCGCCTTTCAAGAAATACGTGAGGCTTGATTCTCATCCTTATGAGATACGTAGGAGCGCCCGATCACTTCCCCACGGGCCCAGCCTAACTTTTTCTTTTGGTCCCTTGGCCTAAATCCTCTCCCAAGGGGGTCATGCGGTGTGATATGGGATTACGTCCTTATTCACGTCAGGTTGTTCACCGCACCGTGCACACCCCCTATTCCTATTCACGACAGGTGTTTGAGTTACTCCACCATGTACCTCTTATGTCTCCTCCCATCTATGGTCCGAATTCTATGACCCTAAACTAAGATCTCCCTATGGGAATGGAATCTTATCCCTCTGTCTAATACGTCTCGTTGTCATATTCAGATGTGTTTTGACAAAGATCCTGAAGTGTGGGATTTTCATAGGGACATCCTCCTCATCCCATGACCATGCTTCATGAGCTCGCTATTTGGAACCTCATCCTCTCCCACATCCAAAAGGACCCTCGGACGACATGTATAATATGCTTAAGGGATCTCCATGAATGCTGGACCTAAGGGTCCTCCAATCGTTTCGGTCCAACGTCCCTACGGATATCTGACAACATTAGTGACATGGTCCCATGTTTCAAACATGGTCAACGGTCAACCCTCATTTGTTTGTCCCCATTCTAGGCTAACGCGATATGGATGCTGGGTTTCCACCACGGTCAACAGTTATCCTCCATCGTCACGCCGCCATCATCGTGATCTGAATCTCGAGTGCCATGATTCACACATTTCCACTTCTTCATGTTCAAGTGGAATTCCATCATACTCGTCTCTTTCTCTTCACACATCTAGGTGCGCTAAATGATCGTGTTAGTGTCATTGGGCCGGTATTCACCGAACGTCCCTTTGCCCTAACCTTCCCCTTTTTGTGTCGGGAAATTCCCAACACTACTTATTGTTTCCCACACCGAGCACGACTCACGTGCGCTTAGTAGTTTTGGCGGGATGTGTACCAACACGACCATGCTTCTCATCGTCCCTCATGATGTTAAACTGCACTTCCAGAACTACATATGACTTGATTCCCATCCTTATGGGATACGTAGGGACACCCAGGCATTTCACCTCGGGTCCAGCCCCAGGAATCGTAAAATCCTATTCCTCCCCCTGGTCAGACCCCTCATAGGGGACCGTGTAACTATGACATTGCCCTGAACAAGTTCAAGATGCCCCAAGATTACATTGGGAAGCAATAGATCCCCTCTCCAGAGAGGCCCTGTTTGAAAGAAGGAATGATCCATGATCAAACCGATGGGACTATATGGTGTACTCCCACCACGGTGGTGTAATTGCATGAGTGTTGGATTCTGTTTGGACAAACCATCACTCCATATTCCACGCTTTGCGTGGCCCTTATTCGGACCCTCGTCCACTTTCATGTCTCACGGGACCCCCTAACGGCCTCGTCTCATGCCGCATCGGCTCACCTACCATCTTGGGCCAATGTTCTGGAAGACATGTCATGTTCGGAAGGACCCCCTAACAGTATGGATGTTTGACCTATGGTCCGCCAACTGTCCTGGGTCAATGTCCCGAAAGATTGACCGATAATATTTGTGACATGGTCCCGTGTTTCGAACATGGTCAACGGTTGACCCTCATTTTTGTCCCCATTACAGGCTAACGCAGTAAGGATACCGCTTCTCCACCATGGTTAACAGTTGTCCTTTATTGTCACGCCATCCCCACAGTGCTCCGAATCTTGGGCATCGTAATTCACGCTTCTCGTTTCCGTCTGTTCGGACTGATTCCAGTGTCCTTGGTGTTTCACCGTTCGTGCATAAGAGAATACTGAAGAAACGGTAATTCGGATGTCCTGAAAGTTCCTTCTCCAGCCAAGCCACTCCCATATTTCGGAAATCCGGACTGGTAATCCAATTCCCGGATGCCCGGAGCATGGTCTCCACTCCTATGTTAGGTGGGACGGGAAGGAAACTATCTCTTGTTTCTCACATCGGGCTCGACCCACGTGTTCTTGGGGAATTATTGTCGAACGTCCCGCAAACATTGTAGGGATGTAACAAGGCAATTCAAACAGTGGAAATCGTGCGCGCTACGGCATTCAAAACAAAGAAAGAAACAAAATTGAAGCACGAAAGTACCAATAAAAGGTTTTTGTTTTGTTACAATACCCGGGGGTCGACTCCACCCATGGACGGTTTGACCCCGTAAAAAGAGCGTTGCAGCTCCGCCACCCATTGGCTTGTGGCGTCCAAGGCTTGCTGCCGCTGACATAGCTCCCGCTCCTCCTCAGCAGCGGCGAGGAACAGTTCGTCAGCCTTGGCTTTGGCCCTCTCTACGCCAGCTTGAATGGCAACCATCTTTCCAGAGGCCTGCCTCATATTCTCTTCTTCCTCTACAAGCTGGGCCTTCAACCATGAGATCAGCTCAGATTGTGCATTAAGAGAGGCTGAAAGCTCATCTACCCGGGCTTGCATCTGTTGGACCACGCCTTTAGCCTTCTGGAGCTTCTTGATGTTGGTCGCCTTCCTCCACTGCCAGCCCACGCTGAGCCCACGATCATGCTCCTGGATCTTCTCATCCATAAGATCTCGGATGAGTGCGTGAGGACGTTGGGCATCTACTCCCCCAGTGCACAGTTCGTGCAACCGCGAGCGGAGTCTGTCCATTTCGGCTAGTCATTGCACTTGGGG
Source organism: Viscum album (assembly GCA_963277665.1). Classification (NCBI taxonomy): domain Eukaryota; kingdom Viridiplantae; phylum Streptophyta; class Magnoliopsida; order Santalales; family Viscaceae; genus Viscum; species Viscum album. The sequence goes on from OY728141.1 coordinate 350,099,245, forward strand.
GGTGTCCATGAGGAAGCGCGTGATTAGCTTTCACAACCGACAGCAGACTATGCTGATATCTTCCTCGTCGGAGGCTGTTTCATCCCAGTCTGCGCGATTGGCAGGCTCATACGCGGGATACGCCCACAAGAAATCCTCGGTAGGATCTACATCTGGTGTCGAATCCAGTACGACATCTGGCGCCGAAGCAAGCGTGACAGGACTGGGACCGACCAGTTGATCCTCTTCATCAGAGTCCACCTCGATGACCTCAAGCACGACCCTGCTGGTAGTCCCACCGGTGATGATGTGTGTTGCAGCTTGGGGATATGGGGGGACTATCGCCACCATCACCGGCATGCCCCTGGGAGGGACGCCACCAGACATCCCGACTAGTCTTGCCGCAACAGCCCACACAAGTCGGAGAACTGTACGACAGAGAGGGACATAAACATTAGTTGGAATAGTCTACATGTGAAGAAAAAGAAACCAGTAGAGAAAACTTACGGAGATCGACCTCCTGGCACTGCTCTTGAGCCGGTACTGACGGGACCCTGAGTCGAGGCCCTCCGTATACTGTTGGATGGTCTGGCGATTCCGGAGGAGCCACCTCGGGTGCTCTTGTCCCACCAGACGCGGAACTGGACGCAGCCATAAGCGTGGGTTCTGAAGGTCCCGCATCATCACCCGCCGAGGGGCGAGAATGAGGCCTGCGAACGAGTTCCTCCTGCATGGATCAAACATCAGTGAGAAGTCCATAGTGGCCGGAGAACGGATCGTAAGGAATGAAGTTAGGAATGCTACCTCGAGAGACCCTGCGAAATCGTCGAAATCTGAGCCTTGATCTCCAACCTCACCCTCCTCCAACGGGCTCCCTCCTCCAACCTCATCCTCCCAAGAGGAGTCCTCTAATTCTTCCGACAGGGGGAAGGGCTCCCTCAGATCGGAATCTGATTGCTGTGGGGGGGACCGTTTGATTCAGCAACACCCTCACCCGGCCTGTTATTGGGTGAGGGACACCACTGGAGTGGACGTAATCCTCCAGCTCGTCCATTTATTTCTCTTCCTCGACCGGAGACGCCATAAATCCAGCCCGGACTGGGCCGATGCCCGGTAATTGCATCCCGATGCGATGCAGGTGGGCCCATATCTCGGGTGGGATGAGGAATTGCCAGTTGACATCCCAAATGTCCCAGGCTTCCGGGAAGACGACATCCTATGCCATGTCAATATGACACAGGCGCTTCCCTGGAGCCTGAGTGGATATCTTACGGAATCCCCTCGGTGGTTGTCCCTCCGGATGGCCATGCTCTCCCAGAATCACTGAATCCACCGCTCCTGCCACACCCTTGGCCGGTGCGGGTCTCGCCGCCATGGAAACCCAGCTACCGTGAGAGGCCCTAGCTGCCCTCTGACCCCAACCTCGAGATAGAGGAGGCCCACCGTCACCGACCCGAATAGTTGGTTGTTTCAGCATCTCCCCTGGGTAAGCAGCCTCCCAACTAATGGAACACTCCCTCACCAATCCAAAAGCGGTGGTGGATGGAGGCAATGCAATTCGAATCTTACCATATTCCCGTGTGAACATGAGCCACAACTGCCTCATCACACACGGGTGCTCCTCGTGACGCACCTCCCAGTAGACCTGCGGGGTCAGCCACTGGAGGCACCAGAACTTCCTCGCAAACCGATGCGGGGTGTATGGTTCGCAGAGTGTCTCACGATCCACTCGTGCCACCAAAAATCCACCTTGAAAGGCTAGGAGGTAAGCCCGATGGTCTTCCGTTCCCCACCTGTCGTCAGTAGGTATCCCTGTCGGCAATGGGAAGGGGTGGAAATTAAACTCATCCACCCTCCACACCCGATTCAGCACCATCGGCATGGCTAGTTTGAATGGGAAGCTCCCGACCGCGTTCAGGATGGAGGGGCGGAAGTTCGATCCCGGCGGCGAAATAGGGTTTGGATACTCATAAATCCCCCTAATGTGTGCTGCAATCCACCCATACTGGAGGTGGAAGGGCCCACCTATCCTTGGAGGCTTCTTGACCTCGCTAATGTGCCGCAACATTCTGTACAGTTTGGAGAGCATTGGAATCCCCAGATTGATCCTCTGCCCCATGGCCAACATGGACGCCATAATAAACGAGCTGGGCCGCACCCCCATGCTTGTATCCCTCATCGGTAGGATCCAACCGTAGATGAGAGCCGCGATGAAGGCTTCCAGCCTAACTATCAGCTGTTGTTCAGTGCTGACACGGGAACCCCAAGTCTTCCGTTGGCTGTCCTCCAAGACCCACCAATACGAGTTCCCCTTACCCCGTTGGGATGCCCTCGGACAAGTTCGAGGCCTTAGAGGGAACTCTCGATTCTCTGGGAAATTCAGGAAGCGCTTGAACCATCTCCTAAAGTGGACATCCCTCACTGCCTCCTTTTCCTCTCCAAGGACGAGCACCATCAGCACTGACGCCAGTCGCGACATTTTCTCTATATCCTCCCACACGCTCATGATGGGGAGGAACTCATCATACATGGCCCCCAAGATCGGAACCCCAGAAATTTGGTGGACATCCCACAGGCTGATGCCCACCTCCCCATGATGCAGGTGAAAGGTATTGGTCCTAGATGACCATCTGCTCAGCAATTCCGGCATCAGTTGCTTTGGTTGGTAAATGTGGAATTGGGAGGCCCATGCCACCTCATATAACCCCACTCTCCTCAGCTCGGCCCCAAAATCCTTGCATGAGGCGCCTACCCAGTTGGCCCAGGCCCTGTCATCAGTAAAGTTGCCGCCCTGGTGCAGGTCCCACTCATCGAACCATCCCTTCTTCGAATCCTGCAAAACCGCCTTTAGCATGGTATGGTAGAGAGGAGGGGACGTCTCCAGTTGCAGTGGCTTCCCGTCAATATTGTTTACATGGTTGTAGAGACAATAAGCTGTGACGAGTGTGAATTCCTACTGTGCGTGACCATCGGCCGCCCCGAAACCATTGGTGCTGGCATGTTGTACTCCTAAACCAGCAAATTGGTTCATCCCTACTTGCCTCAGGGATGAAGACGTCATCCCTCAACCCGAAGCCATACAATGGCAGCTTCTTACACTGTGGAAAATTCTTCTGACCCTCCGATAGCAGATCTGTCAAAGAAGCATGGTCCGAATGGCTTCAGACCATCTCCCCAAGCTCTGGACAGTTGGCCATCTCATCCCAATGGGAGGCATCTTCAAGAACCCCCAATACATCCTCTCGATGGGCCATTCTAGTTCCGGCACTCAGAAATGAATTTTTTCAGAATGGATCACGAAGCTGGATCGCGAAGACAGATCGCGAAGGTCAGTCGCGAGACCAAGCCGCGAATTCCGGCCTAGGCCGACAAGCAGAAGTTCGCTTGGTGCGGACGCGGAGTCAGAGACCTGCGGTTCTCCGCGAAGCTCAATTCGCGGACGGCTCTCGCGGAGAACGCGGAGCTTCACGAAGTTGAGAGCACAAAAAGACAAGGAAGTCGCATGAAGACAAAAGTGGTAGACCCCCCTATTTATAGGCGGCGACCCCAGAGCATCACGGCGTGCCTCACCCGCGCGGAGCATCGCGGCGCGTCCGGATCCGGATCCTCAGTCAGCACTGTGGGCCCCCTTCGCGAAGCCGCATCGCGAACCACCGACAATTTTTGCGATTTTCCCTCATACTTCGACCCTTCACCCTCCGCGGCTCCAAGTCTGAGGGGGGGCATTTGTTGGCACCAAAATATTTCACGAAAGGAAGGGATGAAAAAGAAGGCTGGAACGCTGCCTCGCGGAGCACCGACGCGAAGCACCGACGCGCAGCACACCGAGCTACGCGGTCTCGCGAAGCTCAAGAGGCAGTAACTCTCAGCGAATGCATTTGACATTCACAAGCCCACCGCGAAGATCCGTAGGCGGTAACTCTCCGCTAACGCATTTGACGTTCGCGAGGCCGCCGTGAAGCTCCGGAGGCGGTAACTTTTCGCGGACGACGTTGACGTTCGCGAGCCCGCCTCCAAGCTCTGGAGGCGGTAACTCTTCGCGAACGCCGTTAAAGTTCGCAAGCGCACCACGAAACACTTGAGGCGGCAATAAAGTTCTGCTTCGCAGTGCCCCTTCCCTATAAATACTGGACTCCCCCTGAGTCCCAGGGATGGACAATCCGACCTTTCGGCTTCTCCTCTCTCGAATCACGAAGCACCCTTTTCCCTCGGGAATCATGATCTCCGCGAGGTACTTATACTTCGCGTGACGCCTTCGCTTTGAATCGTTTTGAGCCCCTCTTCCGCGAGGGATTCCCTTCACGAAGCTCAAGGGCATTCACGAAGGAAGGGGATTCCCAAGGGAACCCGGGAAGCCGCGGAGCGTTTATGCTTTGCGAAACACCCAACTTGTTCTAGTGATCCCTATACTAAGGAAAGATCACTACACATCGCGAAGCACACTGCTTCGCAGCACCCTACTTCGCAGCACCCTGCTTCGCGAGGCACCTCTTCTTCATGAGGCAGTGCTCTGTGAATACTGTTCCACTTCGTGAAGCACCCTCCACTCACACCTATGCCCCATGCTATGGCCAAGGCACTCCGTTTCGCGAAGCACACTCCTTTGCTTGGAAATTACTCTTCTCATGCGACCCTCCAGGTTTGCACGATGTGATTTCAAAGTCCCACAGACAATACCACTCGTAGAGTTTCATCGCCTAATACTTCTTCACATAGGCATGCTAACGGCTATTGATTCTTCGTATATCCACGCTAACGTGGACCCCTCGATGGTTCGCTCCACAACCCCCCTTGACCATGGCCTTGCCAGTACCTTCCCTCCCCTAAGGACCAGAGGGTACCGGTTATGTAAGTCCTAGGGGTGCGGAGTGAACCCACCTCGTCTGAGCTGTAGGATGCTAAACTGCCAAGCATCACATCCTCAACACATGACGTTAAACTATGACCTGCCCTCGTGCCTCTCCCGAAGGGTCCCCCCAGATTGAACATTTTTTATGCCACTCGTCTCCACAGGAGTGGAATCATCCATCCACAAGGGATGATATCCTCCTTATTAGAGTGGCATATTTTCTCAGGAGAAGGGCGACCCTAGTTCCTCAAAGGATTGCTGCACCCCTGCATCTTCGTACTTCCCCACTACCATGGTCAGTGGAGGGCGTGATAGGGAACGAGGCACCTCCCATCATTGGTCCCAAATCCCTCTTTCGCTGCGCTTTGTCACACTCCGGGCTTCCATCCGGGAGTAAGTCCCAACACCGTGGGCCGCCTAATGTGTAAGCCCCATCTTTGCTTCACACGGACGCACCCTTCATGGCATGATCGTCAGGCCCTTGCTGTCTCTTGTTTCTCACACCGAACATGACTCACGTGGGCTTAGAGTTGGCATTGGCTATGACAATACATCGTCCAACATGACATTAAACTGCATGCCCTCATCCAGTATGACGTTAAACTGTATGCCCTTGTCCAGCATGATGTTAAAATGCATTCCCTCGTCCAGCATGACGTTAAACTGCATGACCTCATCCAGCATGACGTTAAACTGCATGCCCTCGTCCAGCATGACGTTAAACTGTATGCCCTTATCCCGCATGACATTAAACTGCACACTCATTTGAACTACGAGGTCTTTAATCCATGTCAAGGCATGATACGTATGAAGCCTCCATGAGGTTCAAGCCCACCAGTCATCCAATTCACGTCGAGTACTACCTACATCCAGCATGACGTTAAGCTGCATTCCAGTCCAACGACAAGCCGTTGTGACCAACCCGAACTATGAGGACATTGATCCATGTCAGGGAATGGTACGTAGGAAGCCATCCTGAGGTTCAAGACCAGCAATCATGGGCCCAGACCATCTCTTTTTCGGTGTGCCAAGCCCCCCTCCCATTTTCACCCAAACTACGAGGACTTTGATCCATGACAAGGCATGGTACGTAGGATGCCTCCCCGAGGTTCAAGCCCATCTCCCATCAGACCAAGGTCCCTCATTTACGTCACTTCGCTGACACCCACTGCCCGTCGTTTATTCACGTTAGGGTTCACTACAGTCCCGCATGACATTAAACTGTATTCCATCAATCCTTTGAACTATGAGGACTTTGATCCATGTCAAGGAATGGTACGTAGGAAACCTTCCCAAGGTTCAAGCCCACCCCTAGTGGACCCCCGGGTCTACTTTCACGTCAGTTCACCGATGACCGTCTCTGAACTATGAGGTCTTTGATCCATGTCAAGGCATGGTACGTAAGAAGCCTCCTTGAGGTTAAAGCCCATCTCTCATTGGACCAAGGTCCACCCTCATGCCGGTTCACCAGAACCATCCCGAACTACGCTGACATTGATTCCCTTCCACAAGGATACGTAGGAACCCCCTTCAAGGCACAAGCCCAACTTCACCGTCGCCCTTGCAATGGTTCCTTTCCATTCCCCCTTCCACTTCATTCTTTTATCCATCATCCACCCTGATCCTCGCCCGGACCGTCATATGCCAGTGAGACCATGTCGGTACGCTCCTCTTCACAATCGACCATGGGATGGTCCTGGTATCGGAACCCCTTCAAGGGAAATCCCTCAATCAGATCTATTCTGGATAATGCTCCGGTCGGGATGATCCGTCTCCGCAGGATGTTAAACTCGCGGCGTACCCTGTGTTAAAGATGGGAAACTGAGGAAAACCTCAGATATGTGCCTACGACATATAATTCCCCGTGCTTAATGTGGGATGCCTCGTGCTTCCACGCCCTCGAGAAGCCCTGTGACCAGGGATAATAGATAGACATGTTAGGTTCCCCAGCATCCAGACACGCTACTGATGCCTCAACGTGACTACTCCCCCGACTGAAGGTTGCTGCCATGACCGGACCCTTTGGAATGTCCCGACAGAATCGGTGTAATTAACCGATGTACATGGAACATGGCACTGGGAAGAGTTTCACGAACAACGTATTAAATCTATGAGGGAGACCCAGACTAGGTGACGAGTTCCGAGGAGGAATCCACGGAAGAAAGAACCGACATCCCATCATCCCGTTTCGATCAATGAGCAAACACCCTTGAATAAGGAGCGAATGCCGCCCGCCTTTGGAATGCGGGAATGCGGGGTAACAAGCGCAGTGCGTCCTCCTCCGTGGATGGACGGATGTGCGTGCCCCGACGAAAGCGTCGGAAACAATGTGTCACTATTATTTAATTATAAATCTATAAGATTCTAATTTTTTATCCTATTATCATGTTTAATGTGATTTCACATTATATTAACTTGGTATATTTACCAGAATACCAATCTTGCCACATGTAAAATAGTCCTCTCAGATAACATTCAATAAAAGATGGAAAATTCCATTTAATCTTGAAAATATTCCCTAATTATATCTAATTGAATCCCATTTCAATGTTAGAATGATATGATCACAAAATATTATCATATTTCCTTCCTTTAGAATAAAGCCTTATAGAGAAAATCGATCTTCTCAATATAAGTTCATTTTTTTCTATCATCTTTGCATTTTAACATTCCATTTAAACTTTATTTTATAAAATATTATATGATTAAACAATTTTTTATTTTATATACTATGTTTTAATTTTTGGAAATAAAATTTGACCACCTCTTCCATTTCTCTTGGAAAAAATGAATCAATCATTCGTATCTTGCACATACAACTTTCTCTATGATTCATCATGTACCATTTTTCTTTTCAACCATAGATGGAAATAATTATTATATAATTACATTATTTCATCAACATTTTAAATTAATATATTGTGTACTATATCAAAAAATTTCCTGGTTCTATGGAAATCAAAATTATTGTCCTTGTGTATGTGTGAGCTACTATCTTAATGGAAAGATATATTCTATTTCTAATTTCTACATATTTTGGATGGGTATATAGATAATAATAAAATATATGTATTATTTTTATTATAACATTATGTTTTGGATATAAAAATGGGATAAACTATTAAATTTATTATTAGTATATGATTATCGATAATTAAAAAATTTAAAATAACAATACTAAGTGGAAAATGACCCATTATTTATATGTGATGACTTCATATAAATTGTATCATATTTAATTTTTTTTAAATATGATATATCTCACATATAATTACTAAATATGATCATTATACTTATATTGAAATTAATATTCAACTAAACCACTACATATTCATCCATTTATCATAGTAGGATCATTTTTGGTTTGGTTGAAGAACTTACTTGAAGAAAATTATAAATTTATATAATGGATAACTATGAGAAATTATTTAATTTTATTAAATTATATGAATATTTATATAATAATTTTTTCATTCTTCTAACACCATATGATTATTTTACTTATTGTAAAGATTATGAGTTTTATAAATATAAACTTCCCCTTTAAAATATAATTATATTATATTTAGTAATATAAAATTATATAATTCACACAAACCGAATAATGAAATAAAAAATATATCAATATTAATTGGAAAATTCAATTTAAATACAATGATTTCATTAATAATTTAATTAATTACCATAATATAATAAATAAAAAAATATGACAATATAAAAATATTGATCTACTCGATTCCCCAAAATAAGAAAACTCTGGAATAAGGTACTAAAAATGATGTCGAATATTATTAATGAAATGTCAATATTGAAAATGAAAATATATATAACATAGATATTTAATATAAATGAATCAGAATTGAATAAATGTTTTGGTATTTAAAATATATAGGTAACCCTTATGACCATTAGAAATTTGACTATTGGAATAATAACATGACCATTAGAATACAAATATTTCCATTATAATAGTAACATTGTATATTGAAATGTAAAATAACATTCAGGTATCTAATAAAATGAAAATATGACATATTTTTATAATAATAAGAGTAATCTTTTTTAAGAATGTTAAAATAATTTTTCAATCCTTATGAAACTAATTTTAATTATTTTTTTATAAAAAATATAATTATTTAAAATAAAGACTATTTTCATAAATTTGTGTGATAGATTAATGTTATGATTTGTTATAATGATAAAATATTTCTACGATAGCATGATTAATTTATGAAGGGAATATAAAATCTATCAAAATGTTAAAATTTTACTGTTTAAAAAAATTTGGGATTTTATTAAAAAAATAAATTACTGAAATTATTAATTTTTTTATAAATATTATTTTATTTTTGGAATCAATAAGTTAAGAAATGGTTAGGGTGATTTTATATATTTTTCTTAAATAATTTAATTTTTGATGAATATTGAATCACTATAAATTTTTATATTTATCATTATGATTAAAATTCATGAATTGTTGAGTCATTGATGATTTATAAATCTATTTTTTAAACACACATTTCATTGGATACTTTATATAGTCTCCAGAATCAATACTATTGATAATATTATCCCAAAATAATAATCTGTAGAATATAATACTCCAAAACACCTCTCTTCGCCCATTATAAATATCATTCCTTCTCCTCACACCATCTTAATGTTGTATCCTTCCAAATATCTACCATAAACACATACCAAAACACTTCCTAATGTACTAGTTCTGATGATATCATAAATAAGACAATTCCTTGTTTAGTAACTATTATTTGAAGGAGGATTTATTTAAGAGGTAATATTCCCACATTACCTCTTTCAAATTCATTTATTCTCCTAAATTCCTATCACCATACTCATAAAAATGTTTTAATGACACTAATATTATATATATACAAGAATTATATGAATTTAATTTAATATTTACAAAATATGACCTCTTTCAACATCTTATTCTATAGAGGAGACAATTGGCTGTATACGGGCAGTTAACAGTCCCCGTGGATAATAAGTTATCATTTTAAATTACAACGGTTTTCTATTCATAAAACTATTATCATCATTAAATAAAATATTAATAAATATATTATTACTTATTTCATGTTTAAAAACCAATATATAGACCTAATATTAAGTAAAAAACTAGTTCGCAATGGCCGATAAAACTGCATAAATGAACCAAATACGTGATGTTAATATTTTTACTCAGTGATCTATACCAATATCATAACACATAAAAATATTTTAGACCAATAAAATTTATTTAAGTACATGACTAAAAATTCACATCACATCTTGTGGTTTAGTCCCATTTTATAACAACATCAACAATTCAACACAAGAGATCCGACTATGAACCACTGAAATGAACACTGCCATAAAAATGAAATTTTTATTTATATAACCTAAAAATTTCTATAAATGGAAATAATAGAATTATATTATTTAAAATATAAATATAAAATTTTATAATTTTTTAAATTAATTAATTTAATATGGGTATTCATGACATTATTTTCAGGTGTAGAATGATTCTAGAACATAATTTAAAAGATCTACTTGAACCTCTATATTTTATTTGGAATATGATTTCGTTACCCTTACCTCAATTTATATCTCTATTATTCTTATATACTTACAAAATATTCATAATATATGACCCAATCATATATACTAGGTTTATTAAACATTTATTTTATAGGGAAGTACATGCTTTAATGGTTCCCATCTCAATTACTCTCTATAAGAAATCCTGATTAAATTGAATATATATATTCCCTATACATTTTCATGTAAACTACATAATATATTTTAATCCACAAATTATTCCTCAAATAAAAAATTTTATCCTAGAAAACCACAATATATCATTTTCTTACTTTATGGAATTTTTTATTCCTTTATGAATTTTAAAGACGCTTACCAATTTCTATACAGCCTAACCCATTATTGGACTCTATCAAACATGTGATATAATCTTGGATATTATAATTCAATCGTGTTTATGTATTGTAATATACTGATGAAGCATTCATATATTTCTATGAAATTTAAATTACATATTTATTTTATTTTATTCATCCATACAACTATTAACAATCAATGAATTTTATGTCATATTTTTATGTATTCAGATTTATGTACAACACTTTATTTCTTTGTTTATTCACTTACTAGTATTTTTAGCTCACTTATTTAGTCTATGTAATATATTGTCTATCTGGTGTAGTTTTAATATATCAATCGATTCTATAATATCATTATGTAGTTTCAAAAAAGTTATTTTTTTTAGTTTCACGATTTATATTTTTCTTCCTTTTATTATAATGAATCAATGATTTTCAATCCTTATGTTGTATTTAAAATATATTTATTTTTAGAACCATATCAAAATTTATTTAGAAGTATTTGGTTCATTATAGTTGGTATTATGTAACAAACTAGTTATTTTTGACTTATTACATTAAATAATTAGAGGTAAAGATAGGGATTATTCTATTTATAGGTAAAATTACGATGGATTAACTAGATTTAAAGTAAAGAACTCATAATATAACAAATCTTATCTTTATTACACACACAAACATGATTTATTTCATAAAAATTCATTTAATAAAACTCTGGGGATTAGGTGGTCTAGTTTCTTGGTAAATTTGGAAAAATACACAACAACTTAGAACATAAAACACAACATCTTTATTTAAAACTACTTTTACATGAATGCAACAATCCTTCGTACATAGAATTTCACGGGATAACAAGAGGACATATATAAAAAGGGTGATCTATAAAGATCAGTAAGGGAGTAAAAAAGGCATTAAAAGAAGAATTCAGTACATGTTAGGAAATATGCATATCAATGGAGCATAAGAGAAACATGAACATAAAGGCATGATATAACATGATTATCTTAACAAGAATACGTGGAAACAAAATTTAGCATGATATTATCCTGTTCCAAGTCTCCTTTTACATGGAGCATGAGTAATATAGTGACCCAAGCCTTTTACATACAATATTTCATGATTTGAAGCATAATTAATCATCAGAGTACAAGCCACAGATCGTTAAGCCTAGAGTCTTGAGAGACTAGGTAAATATAACATAGAACATGGGAAAAAACATCTTTATTTAATCTCTATAAAGATCTCCTAACTTCCTTGGAGCCCTTACATCTGCATAGGGTACCCTGTGGAAAACATGAACAAAGAGATGAGCTAAAAAGCTCAGTAAGGTAATGAACATAAGGATATATCTCAAGGACATGAGTTAAGAGGCATGACATAATGATATCCAAAGCATGAATCATATGAAATAATATCATATAAGCATGGGATCATCAAATTATATATATGTTTCAGAACCATAAAACATTTCTTTAGCACAGGTTAAGGCTAATTGCCAATCCTATTTCTAATTTTAGTATGGGTTAAGGCTAACCGCCAATCCCGTTTCACATCGCATCTCATGAGACCTAACGTTACCCAATGAATTGGAGCACTATCTTGGAGCAACCATCTCATAATTTTCATGAGTATTTTTTCCACATAAATAATATTTCCACATAAATAATCATACATAATCAACCATTCATAAACATAAGGATACCCATGGAATGAATTGGGTACCCCAATCATGACATAAAGCATAACCAATGAGTGTATCATGAAAGTGATCATGAAAGAAATGGATTAGACCATACATGGACATTAAATAGGTATATATCATGGTATGTGATTTCAAAAATGAGTGACAACTTATAAGAAACGTATTCAGAAAATTTTAGCATTAAAACATTTTGTGTGGTTTGAAGGAAAATACTATAGATCTTTTAAATTATAAAAGGGAAAAATATTTTATATAAAACTATAACTTAAACAAGAAAGTTATAATCATAAAAATAATGATTTTATAAAGATAGTGGTGCCTTAATGCAGAATATTGTGTTCACATGAAATCGGTTAAGAATTAGAGAAGTTCCCTTAAAAAGAGTGTGCTTATTGGGAAGTATTGAGGAGGGATTCACTTAAAAGCATGTATATCCCCAAAAGAAAATGAAATATGGATCTTGAAACATGAATTTGGAAAATATAAACATAATTTAAAAGTTTTACATAAAAATAAAATACAAATACATTTTGGTAAAATGAAAGATATAGAAACCCGAAGGAATAAAAAAAGTTCGGGTAGAATCCATTATGGTTTATCGACATGGTATCAGGTGTAACTAAGGGGGATTGATGAGAGAGATAAGGGGGTTCTTATCACTTATAAAACATTTGATTAGTGTGGGGGAGGTGCACAAACATACCCCATCTCATGGTATTACAAAAAATGGCATATCATAGAGAACAATCATGATTAAGAGTGAAAAGGAGATAATCCCTTACCTCTAATCAGTTGGTGTTCTCTAATTGTTATTAAAGATCTGAATAAACCAACTAGTCGTATTAATTAATAATTGAATAACCTATTATATTTGTTATTAATTTATTATAACCCTTTTTAGTTCATTAAAATCCTTTTTGATTAGTTATAAGGTTCACTTTCATTGTTTCGTCTCGTTTGTTTACTTGGCTTTAAATGATCGATTCACTTATATTCAAGTTTGAATTACATGTACGATCAAACTGGTTGTCCAGAATTGAGGTTATCTTATTTAGTTCACATCTAGTAGATTACATGGTTTTAATTTTTATTAGTTTACTTAGAGTGAATTTGAATTATTATATATATTACCTTAGAGATAACCGTTTTTGTTAATTGATGGATTTGATTACAAAGAACATGTTTTTTCTTTTTATCTTAATACGATTTCTTCAAAAGGATTATAGAACAAAAAATAGGAGATATTACATATATAAAAATCAGTTTATACGATAACAAAAATGGTTTAATGGTCATAACTAATGATAATAATATAAATTGATAAACTGTTGTCCTTGAATGTGCTAAATTAGCACATCTCAAATAGTGATTTCATTTCTTTCAAATAAAATGGTGGAGAAAAGAGATAAGGTAATGGTGTATACCATTACCATGAAAACATTATAGTACATGTATTTTATTGGATTTATCATACTATTATGGTGAAGGGAGGTGAAGAAAGAAACAAAAAGAAAGATAACTTTAATGAAATGAAGAAATTGAAAAGAGGAATTTACCTCTTGAGACATCCTCCTTTGAGAACCTATTAAAGGGAGAGGTTTTGGTATTTTGAAGAGTATAAGAGCTTTTGGAAATGGGGAGGATCTTGGGGAGATATTTGGGTAGAATAATGGAAAGCCACAAGGATTTAGAGGAGTGAAGAGAAGAGAGAGTGAAGTGTGGTTTTTTATAGTGGAGGAGAGGAGGGATTTCATAATATTATAATCCTTAATTTATTATTTATTTACAAGAAAAGGAATAGTAACTATTAGTTGATCAATAATAGTGATTTTATCATGTGATCCTAATACAAGTGGTCTTACATTAGCTTAACATTATCGATGACACAATTAATCCATCATTTAGCATTTCGTGTGAATTATCAGATTCTACTATTCATCCAAAATTCAAGTATTTCAGAAAAATATCAAATATCCACCCTAACCATTTTTTGACATTTAGAATCCCAAAATGAAGTCAAATTTTTAAAAATAATTTTCTAAATATTAATATTTTAATATTCAATTAAAATAATAATTTATTATCAAAACTAGTTTTAAAACAATCATTAACTTATTCTAAAATATAGGTATATCGTACTTCCAACATTAATATTATTTTTATACTATCATAGGTGAGGTTACTATTTATTAGGGTATATCAGTATTCATAAGGGCATGTTACTATTCACCAGGGTAGGTTAATATTCACCAAAAATTATGTTTTGCTTATCAGACTCCAAATAACTTACTGATTACACCTGTGTATGCCAGATTTTCAAAATTACAAACACAGAAGTGAAAAAATTATGTTTAGTGGTCACTTAGAACTTAATAGTTCATTGGGTTGTGTTTTCATGTGATTTTATGACATACTTATGAGAAGGTAATTTCCATTGAAAAATATTGGGTCGTTATATTCTTCCCCCTTATGAAATTTCTCCCTCGAATTTTCGTTTTACATTCTAAGCCTAAAATAGGTGTGGGTACTTTTCCTTCATTACTTATTCCAATTCCCACATTGCCTCTTCATACTTATGGTTTCACCATAGTACTTTGAACAGATGAGTAGTCTTGTGGCATAGAACATTGTCTCTATGATCCAAGATCTTTAGTGGATGCTCCTCATAAGAGAGATCATCCTCCAACTGAACCACCTCTGAAGAGAGTACATTTGATGTTTTTGGTATGTAGTTACTTAAGAGGGATACATGAATGACATCATGTACTTTCGACATGGTAGGTTGAAGTTCCAGTCAATAGACCACAACTCTGACTCGATCAAGGATCTGAAAGGGGTCGGTGTACCTGGGACTTAACTTCCCTTTCTTTCCAAATCTCATGAACATCTTCCGAGGGGATATGTGTAGAAATACCATGTCTCCAACTTTGAACTGAAGGTCTCGTCGACGGTTATCTTCTTAACTCTTCTGTTGACTTTGGGCTGCCATGATATGCTGCTGAATGGTTTTCACTTTCTGCACCATTTCTTCGATTATTTCAGGTCATAGCAGCTTACTCTAACCGAATTCATACATACACATCGGTGTTCTACACCTTTTACCATATAGGGCTTCATATGGTGCCATTCAGATGCTCGAGTGGAAAATATTGTTGTATGGGAATTCAACCAGTGGAATATGTTGGTGCCATCCAATTTTGAATTCCATAGAACACGCTCTCAACATGTCTTCTAGTGTCTGAATAGTTCGCCCAGATTGGACATCATTTTGAGGATGATAGACTGTACTGATGTTTAGTTCAGTGCTTTGAACATGTTGGAGAATTTTCTAGATCTTCGAGGTGAACCTCATATCATGGTCATATACAGTAGATAGTGGTACTCCATACAACCTTACCAATTCTTTAATGTAGATCCATGCATGTTGATCCAATGAGAAGTCTTCTCGAACCGTGAAAAAGTGATCTGTCTTCGTAAGATTATCCACAACGAACCATATAACATTGTTTGCTCTAGATGTCTTTGGATGTCTAGTGACAAAGTCCATGGTAATGTTCTCCCACTTCTATGCTAGTATGGGTAGTGTTTGCATCATCCCCTTAGACTTTTTTTTCTCAGCCTTCAAATGCTGACATACGAGGCACTTTGATGTATATTCGGCAATCTCCCTTTTGATATTACCGCACCAAAAGTTTTCATGGAGATCTCGATACATCTTTTTTCTCCCTGAGTGGATATAGAAGGTCGAGCTATGTGCATCATTCAATAGCTTCTCCTTTATCTCTGGATCATATGGTACACATAATCATATCCCAAATCTCAAAACTTTCTCCTCATCAAATTTGAAATCAGAGGATTTCCCATTTTTAACAACTTCCACAATTTTTTGAATTTCCCCATTCTTTCTTTGAGAATTCATTATTTTCTCTAAGAGGGATGGTTAAACAATCTTTTGAGAAAGGATTGATGATGTTCCTACCTTAATGATTCCCATTTCCATCCTTTGAAAATTAATGATGATCAGATCCTTTTCAATTCTCGTTGTTGATAAAGATGCAGGATCCTTTCTACTTGGAGCATCTGCCACCTTGTTTGCCTTACCAGATGGTAGTAGATTGAGAAGTTAAAATCCTTAAGGAGATCTATCCATATTCACTAGCACATATGAATCTCTTTCTATGTGAATATATATTTGAGACTCTTCTCGTCAGTATATATCTCATCTTTTTCCCCATAGAGATAATGCCGCCAGATTTTCAACGCAAAGATCACAACCGCCACCTCCAGATGACGCGTGGGATAGTTTTTCTCATGGATTTTCAGGTGCCTCGAAGCATAGGCTATCACTTTTTCATTATGCATTAGCACACAACCCAAACCTTTATTAGAAGAATCACTATACACCATAAAGAGTTCTCCACTTGAAAGGAGTGTGAGTACTGGCACAGTGATAAGACTCTTTTTTAACTCCTTGAAACAGTCTTCACATTCCTATGTCCAGACAAATTTTACTCTTTTCCGTGTCAGATTGGTCATTAGGTTTGACAATCATGAAAAGTTCTTCATTAATCGTCGATAATACCCAGCTAGACCCAAAATGCTGCGGATCTCCGTTACAGAAGTTGGCCTCAACCACTCTTCAATTTTCTTTATATTGTAAGGGTCCACAGATATCCCTCTCTTGGTGATAACATGCCCCTAGAATGATACTTTTTCCATCTATAACTCACATTTACTGTACGTTTCATACAACTTCGCCCATTGCAAAGTCTTTAAAACAGTTTTCAAATACTCCTCATGTTCCTCCTTGCTCTTGGAGTATATCAAAATATCATCAATAAAGACCACCACAAATTTTCTGAGGTAATCTATAAAGACTCTATTCATTAAATCCATGAAAATTTCTGGAGCATTAGTGAGTCCTAAGGGAATCACTATGAACTCATAGTTTACATGCCTTGTTCGAAAGGCAGTCTTGGGAATATCTTCCTTCCTCACCATTTCTTGGTGATATCCCGACTGAAGGTACACCTTGGAGAAATTACTAGCCCCATGAAGCTGATCGAACAATTCATATATCTGTGGAAGAGGATACTTGTTCTTTATTATGATTTTATTGAGCTCATGATAATCAATGAAGAGGCGCATTTATCCATCATTCTTCTTGATGAAGAGGAATATAGCACCCCATGGTGAAGCACTCAGGCACATAAAACCCATCTTTATATTCTCATGTAACTACTTCTTCAGCTCTTCTAGCTCTACGGTGGCCATTATGTAAGGTGTCTTTGAGATTGGTAGAGATCTAGGGATAAGTTTAATTGAGAAATCAACCTATCAGTCAGGAGGAGGACTAGGAAACTCTTCAGGGAATACATTAGTGAAATACCTCATGATTGCCATGTATTCAAGTAGGATTCTATCCTTTGTCCCAATCATTTGAGATAGATATGATTTCTCTCAATGACGTAGTATCCAAACATGAGATGATGATTTTAAAGGAGACTCATCTTCCTCTTTACACTTCTAATGAATCGTAGAATACTTCAAGATGTGAAAATTGATCTCCCTTTACCGAAAATTGATGTAGGACTTGTACAAAGATAACCAATCCATGCCAAAGATAGCATCAAACTCCACTAATGTAAGTATGACGAGATTTTCTGGGTGGTTCAGTCCACAATTGTTAACCGAGGAGGAGTTATAAACCATGGACGCAATAATTTCCCCATTATTTATTCTCACAGATAACTTTTCCTACAAATTTTTAGGTGGTGTTTGAATAGTTCTACTAAAGAAGCAAGATATTAAATAATGCGTAGAACTAGAATCAAATAGTATATTCCCTATTATTGAATGAATAACAAGCTTACCTATCACCACATCATTTTTTGGCTCCACCTCAGCAGTAGTGATAGCATATTCCCTTCCCTATTTCCTTGGCGGTAGTTACTGATTTCCTTCGACAACCCTTGGCTTGGGGAAATTATTAACATAATTCCCAAGCTTCTTGTAGTTGTCACAATGCACTACAGGCTGAGTGTTGACCAGAACCTTCATTTCTTCTTCAACATTAGCGGGATTTTTCATATCCCTTCAACATCTTTTGGCTAGATGACCAGAATTTCCGCATTTGAATAAATTATTAGATCCCTTGAGATAGTCACCAAGATTCTTCTTCCCACAATTTTTGCAAAGGGGAAAGTGAGGCTTCTTCCCATCATGGTATTTTTTTGACGAACCACCCATGTTGTTCTCCATTTTCCGCTTCTTGTAACTGGGCCCATGAGACCGCTAAGAGTCTCCAATGTCCATTTCAACCTTGAGGGCACAGCAGACAATCTTCTCATAACTGTCAAAATCTCGAATCACCAATGCTTTTTGTAGAATTTCTTTATTCCACTAAAGAAGCGATCCACCTTTCGTTCGCTGTTCATGGAAAAGCTAGAGGCGTACCTTTAAAGACTTGTAAAGTTTTCTTCATTCGTCCTGATGGACTCATCTTCCTTCATCTTGAGTCTAAGGAACTCTCCTTCCATATTGAGATAGAGGGTTTGAGGAAAATATTTTTTGAAAAACATCTTCTTGAATTCCTCTTAATATATGGAATCCATTTCTTCATGGGACTTTGTATTCTTGATCAGTGTCCACCATTGATCAGCTTCCCCATCAAAACAATAGAATGCCAGTAAAACCTTCTCTTCTTCCGAGCACTGGAGAATGGAGGATATCTTTTCAAATGAGTTAATCCATTGTTCTGCGTGGAGGGAATCAGAAGATTTTCCAAACATGGGAGGCTTTTCCAGCATAAAGGATTCTACGTCAACTTGCTCTTTCCTTGGAGGAGGATGAGGACGTTCCACTTAATTCATGTTATGATTCATAACTCTAGCCAGCTGAGCGAGTACTACCATAATGTTTTGAGCGCCCACTTCGATCACATCAGGCATATCATTAGGGAAATTATCACATTGCCTATCACATTGGTTGTTGGGACATGTTCTTCTATTTTCCGCCATTATCTATGAAAAGAACGTATAATTAGAGGTCTTGAATTCTTATATATTGAGCATAAAAAGGAAACATTTAACATAAAAGTATAAAATTATAAAGGAGAAGTATATCATGGCCTGTGATTCCCTATGATTATAT
Source organism: Viscum album (assembly GCA_963277665.1). Lineage (NCBI taxonomy): Eukaryota > Viridiplantae > Streptophyta > Magnoliopsida > Santalales > Viscaceae > Viscum > Viscum album. The sequence continues at coordinate 350,118,830 of OY728141.1, forward strand.
CCATTTTATCCTCAATCTATTACATAACTTATATTCTTATGGGATTTTTTTCCTTAATAATGGTCTGTACTAAGCTCATGAATCTACCAAAGCATATCCCCCGGGTGTGTCGTAACCAAGAGTGAAGCAAGGAATTTTGTCATGCACTAGTTCCTATTTGAGTCTAGCTCAAAGTGGTGTTTTCGAGTTTTACCCCTAGATACATCTGTACCAGATCCTCCTCTACCTGCTCGTATCGAGACATGGATGTATTTTCTTGATAAACCACTTACTCAATACTCACCAAAATTCTAGAATGGTTTCTTATTCTTAGTCTCATGCGTAAAGTTCTTACTAAGCTGCTAAATTCATAATCTCCAAAAATAACTAGACCATCATTTGAAACCAAAAATAGCGACCCGAGACTTTTAGATATAACATTTCATGATTTTAAGCATAATTAATCATCAACGTACAAGCCAATTATCATTAAGTCTGGTGACTTGGAAGACTAGGTACATACAACATAAAAGACGGGGAAACAAAAAAACATCAGTATTTAATCTCTATAAAGTGTTCCTAATTTCCTTTGTACCCTTACATCTACATAGGGTTCCCTGGGGAACACATGAACAAAAGGTTGAGCTAAAAATCCCAGTAAGGGAATGAACATAGGGATTCATCTCAAGCACATGAGTTAGGTGGCATGATATATTGATATCCAAAGCATGAAACATATGAAATAATATCATATATGCATGGGATCATGGAATCATATAGATGTGTTAAGAATCATAATACATTTATTTACTATAGGTAAAGGCGAACCACCAATCTCGTTTCCCATTTTAGTACGGGTCAAGGCTAACCGCCAATCCTGTTTCACAACGCATCTCATGAGACCTAACATTACCCAATGCATTGGAGCGCTATCTAGGTGCACCAATCTCAACATTTTCATGAGTATTATTTCCACATAAATAATCATTCCTCATAAATAATCATATATAACCAACCATTCATAAACATAAGGATACCCATGGAAAGAATTGGGTACCACAATCATGACATAAAGCAAAACCAATGAGTGAATCATGAAGTGTCAATGAAAGAAAGGGATTATAACATAAAAAGACATTCAATAGGAATATATCATGGTACGTGATTTCAAAAAGGAGTGACAACTTATAAGAAATGTATTCAATAAATTTTATTATTAAAACATTTTGTGTGGTTTAATGGAAAATACTATAAGGATTTTAAAATAGAAAAGGGAAAAATCTTTTACATAAAACCAGAAGTGAACCAAGAAGTTTATCATAATAAAAATAATTATTTTATAAAGGTAGTTTTGTATTAAATAAGAAGGTTGATTTCACTTGAAATGAGGTAAGAATTCGAGACGTTCCGTTAAAACGAGTGTGATTATTGGGATGTATGGAGAAGGGATTCACTTAAAAGCATGTATATCCCTGAAAGAGAATGAAAAATGAATACTGAAACATTATTTTGGAGCATATAAACAGAATTTAGAATTTTTACATAAAAATAAAATACAACAACATTTTGGTAAAAATAAGGACAGAGCAACCTGAAGGAATAAAGGAATTTCGGGTAGAATCCATTACAGTTTATCGACATGGTATTGGGTGTAACTAAGAGGGATTTAAGAGAGATATAATGGGTTTCTCATCACTTATAAAACATTAGGGTAGTACGGTGGAGATGAATTAACATACCCCATTTATAGGTATTACAAAAAATAAAGGAATAACGTAGAGAAAAATCTTGATTACGTGTGAAAAGGAGAGGATCCCGTTCCCTAAATCTGTTGGTGTTGTCCACTTGTTATTAAAGACCTAAATAAACCAATTATGATTATTAATTAATAAGTCCAGAACCTATTATATATGTAATTTATTTATTATAACCCTTTTTAGATCATAAAAATCCTTTTTATTAGTTATAAGGTTCAATTTCATTGTTCGGGGTCGTTTGTTTACTTAGCTTTAAAATATCGATTCACTTAGATTCATGTTTGGATTATAGGTAAGATCAATGTTATTGTCCCAAATTGAGGTTATATTATTTAGTGGAAATCCATGAGATTAATGGTTCTATGTTTAATTATGTTACTTAGAATGAAGTAAAATTATTATATATATAACTTTAGTGATAACCGTGTTTGTTAATCGGTGGATTTGATTTCAAAGAACATGTGTTTTCTTTGTATCTTAATACCATTTGTATAAAAGGATTACAGAACAAAAAAATAGGATATATTAAATATATAATAATATGGTTCAACCATAACATAAATGGTTTCATTATAATAATTAAATAAAATAATAGAAATTGATAAACTGTTCTCCTTGAATGTGCTAAATTAACGCATCTCATATGGTGCTTTCATTTCTTTCAAATAAAAGGGTGGGGAAAGGGTAGAAGATAATGACATATAACATTAGCATGAAAACATTACATTACATTTATTTTACTATACTTATCATACTATTATGGTGAAGGGAGGTGAGGAAAGAAACAAAAAGAAAGAGACCATTACAGAAATGAAGGAATTGGAAATAAGAATTTACATCTTAAGACTTCCTCCTTTGAGAACCTCTTAAGGGGAGAGGTTTTGGTATTTTGAAGAGGATAAGAGATTTTGGACATGGTGGAGGATATTGGGGAGATATTTAGGTAGAATAATGTCAAGGCACAAGGATTGAGAGGAGTGAATAGAAGAGGGAGTGAGGGGGGGGGGGTATAGTGGAGGAGATGCAGGATTTCATAATATTATAATCATTAATTTATTATTTCAACACAAGAAAATGAATAGTAATTATTCCATCACCAAGAATAGTGATTTTATCATGTGATCTTGAACCAAGTGGGATTATATGAATAAACCATCATCGATGACTCAATTAATCCATTATTTAGCATTTATTGTGAATTATCGGATTCTACTATTCATAAAAAATTCAAGTATTTCAGAAAATTCCAAAAAATTCACCCAATACATTTTTTTATGTATAGATTCCAAAAATGAAGACCATTGTTTTAAAATAATTATCTAAATATTATTATTTTAATATTTAATTAAAATAACAATTTATTATCAAAACCAGTTTTAAAACATTCATTAATTTAGTATAAAATATAGGTATATCAAACTTCCAACTTGAATATTTTTTTATACTATCATAGGTAAGGTTACTATTCATTAAGGTATATCACTATTCATAAAGGTATGTTACTATTCACTAGGGTAGGGTACTATTCACCAAAAATTAAGTTTTCTTTTTCGTACTCTAAATAACTTACTGATTACACCCGTGTATGCCAGATTTTCGAAAATCTAAACACATATGTGAAAAACTTATGTTTAAAGGTCACATAGCACTTAGTAGTTCATTGTGTTGTGCTTTCATGTGATTTTATGACATAATTATGAGAAGGTAATTTCCATTGAAAAAACTGGGTCGTTACAAGTAAACCCTCATTAAACATGAATTATCAAGAGTAAACCCTTTTTGCACTTGAATTTTCATGAGTAAACACTAATTTCACATGGTGTATCATGATAAAATTATTTACCCAATTCATTGGAGCCTTATCAAGGCACACCCGTATTAATCATTCCATTTCATGAATAAGTGTGCCACATAGATTATATAATATAGATTCTTTAAAAATCATAATTTATTCCACGAATAATATATGTGGAATACATAAATGTAAGTCATAAATCGAAAAGTACATATTAAAAAATGTGAATACCCTTGATTGAGAAATGTGTATGGTATTCACTTACATGATTATTTTGGCATGAAAACTTTGGTGTAAATTTAGCAGCATAACGACCTCAAACAAAAATCATAAAATGGGTTGATAAGAGAGAAATGGGTATCTCATCCTTTATACATGAAATGGGAAGTAATGGGGTCATGGAACATAATATCCTAATATATGTAATGGAATTTAGATGCATAATACAAAATAATTGCTTGAATGTAGATGAGGAGAGAGAAATACCATACAGAATTTTGGCATGATAATAGGTGTACATGAGAGGTATTAATGAGAGAGAAATATTTCTGTCATCATTAAAAAAATAATGAGGTATGTATGGGGGAGGTGAAAAATCATACCCGACTATTTTTAATTTAAAATAAAATGGTATAACAACATACAGAAATTTGGGTAAAAATGAGAAAAGAATAAATCACTTATAGAATTTTTTCAAGGTAACAGGTGTATATGGGAGAAATTAAGGAGAGATAATGGTGTCTCTCATCATTAAAACATAATGACAGATTTATGTGGGAGGTGAGTCCCGCTCTCAAGGATATCATTTTAAAATGTTAAAATATTTTATATGTCTTGGACGGTCCACTAAAGAATCATAAAATTAATAAAAAAATATAAAATCACATTATTTTATAATTAAAACATATATTATCTAAAAATTAATTTTATATTATTTTATTACATGACTATTGGATCATTATGATGTCATAAAACACATTATATATTTAAAAGGTATATAAATTTTACCCAAAAATTCAACTATATCAGAAAATTATGAAACATTACTTGATAGATAAAATTGATGTCTTGAATACAAAAATGATATTCATTTTATCAAAATAATTTTCTAAATATGTTTATTTCAATTTTTAAAATAAAAACTAACATTGAAATTTCATGTGTTTTGACAAAATAGTTTTCAAGCCTCAATAAAAATTACAATTGTATTAGTAAAAATTATACTATATTTTATATTTAATAAAAATTAATTAAGTAATAATATTTTATTACAATATTATTTAATTAATAAATACATTAATTAATCAAAATATATTTCTTAATTGAATTTAAATAAAAACTAAAAATACTATTTGTGTTTTTTAAAAAACTTTTACAATGTGACAATTAAAAAATAAATGTATATTATTTATATAAAATAATTCACATAGTCATAGTTATAGGTTATTTTTACATAACCCCTTATAAACCCCAAATAAGACCAAATAGTAAGATATGCGATGGTGATAGACTCTTGGGGTGACTCATATAACATCGTTCTGGTGGTAATATCTATTAACATCCACTTCTACAGTAGGTAATTCTGTTCAAGCTTAACTTCTGGAAGCTCAACATAGGTTTGGTCAAGAGAAAATCCTAGTGACACCACCTCCTTAATGAGCTCTAATAAATGGTCTTCTTATGGAGAAATTTTTCTGGATAAGGCTGTCGCTTCCTTTTCCTGAGTAAAATCAATTTGTAAAAGCCCTATATTTATACTAATCAGGTGATCACTATTCAATGACTATATTAACAATGATATAAATTCATAAAGGTATTTTAAAATACAAAAACATAAAACCAAATAATATCATATGTTTTATATAACCATTTTACATAATAATACATTTAATTAGATTTAGAAGAATTTTAATTTTTAAAAGTTTGGGTCATCATAATCTCCCCTCCATTAAGAAATTTCTCCCTCAAAATGTACTGTTACCACTCTAAAAAAATGAGGGCAACTCTACTTCATCACTTTCTCTAATTCACACAATACTTCTTCAAACTTGTGGTTTCTCCACAACACTTTAATGATGGTAACTGTCTTATTTTGTAGAAATTGTTCTCTGCGATCTAAGATCTTCACCAGATTCTATTCATAAGAGAGGTCATTCTCTAATGGAACCACCTGAAGATTAAGTACATGAGATGGGTCAGGTATGTACTTCCATAAGAGTGATACATGGATTATATCATATACTTGAGACAATTTTTGTGGGATTTCTTGTCAATATACCACTTCTCCAATGCGATCAAAGATCTCAAAAGGGTTGATGTACCTTGTACAAAGCTTTACCTTCTTCCCAAATCTCAAAACTCTCTTCCATGATGATATGTAGAGGAATACCAGGTCACCAATATCAAACTCTAGGTCTCATAGATTATTATTAGAATAGATATTTTATTGACTCTCAACAGATTTAATATTCCACTAGATGGTCTTAACGTTCTCCACAATTTCTTCAACCATTTTGGTACCTAAAAGTTTTCTCTCTCGAAAATCATCCCATCATTTTGGTGTTATTCACCTCTTCCCATAAATGGCTTTCTAAGCATCCATTCAGATGCTTGAGTGGAAACTTTTATAGTAAGATAACACAATTATAGGAAGATATTGATCCCATCATTCTTTGAAGTCCATTGAGCATGCTCACAACAGGTACTCGAGTGTTTGGATAGTATACTTTGATTTTCCATCAATTTGAGGATGATAAGCTGTACTGATGTTTATCTCAGTATTCAGAGCATGTTGGAGATTCTTCTAGAACATAGAGGTAAATCATAGATCTCAATCCAATACAATAGATAGTGGAACTCCATGAAACCATACCACTTCTCAGATGTATATCAGTTCTAGTAGATCCAATGAGAAATACTCTCATATTTTAATGATGTGAGCAGTCTTTATAAGATGGACCATAACAACCCAGATAACATTAATTCCTTTGGATATCTTCACTAGTCTTGTGACATTGTCCATGGTGATGTTCTCTAATTTCCATGTTGGTAAGGGTAATGGTTGCATCTACTTCTACCTATCATCCTTCAAAAGATGACATACCATACATTGTTAGGTATACTAAGAGATATCGTTCTTCATGTTATCCCACCTATAATGATCTCTGAGATCTGAATACATAATTTTGTTTCTGGGGTGAATAGATAAATTTGAACTATGTGCGTCATCCAACAATTCATTATTTAACTCTAGATTTGATGGAACACATAGTCTTGTCCCAAATCCTAAAATACCTTGTTCATTTACAATGAAATCTATGTATTTACATTTTATGATAGTTTCCACTTTTTTCCGAATTCCCACATCATCCTTTAAATCATTATTTAACCTTTACAAAAGAGAGTATTGAAAAATAATTTGTCACTGGATTCATGATGTTCCATTCTTTATGATTACTATGTCTATCTTATTCAAATCTATGAATATTGAATCCTTTTTAATTCTCATCAATGATAGAGTCTCTAGGTCATTTCCACTTAGAGCATCATCCACCTTGTTTTCTTTTCTAGGGTGGTAATGGATTGAGTATTCATAGTCTTTGATCATATCTAACCATCTTCAATGGTTCATATTCAACTCATTCTGGGTTAAATTTATACTTCAGGCTTTCGGGATCCGTATATATTTCAAACTTCTCCCAAAATTGGTAATGTCACAAAATTTTTAAAGCAAAGATTACTGTAGCTAACTCCAGATCAGGTGTTGGATTTTTTTGATCATGAAATTTAAATTTCTTTGAAGCATAGGCAATGAATTTTTCATTTTGCATCAACACACAGTCCAACCCCTTCTTCGAAGAATAATTGAATACCACAAAAAGTTCTCCACTAGTGGGTATTATGATCATGGGAATAGTTATAAGACCCCTTATAAACTACACAGATATTTCTTCAGATTCACAACTCCAATAAAACATGACTTTTTTTTGAGTTATCTTGGTAAGAGGGGTTGATAATCGTGAGAAGATTCTTACAAATCAGTGATAATATCCAGCTATCCCTAGGAAGCTACAAACATTCATAACCGATGTTATCCTCATCCATCCCTCAATTGAAGCTATCTTGGAGGGAGACACAAATATCATACTACTTGAGATGGCATGACCCAATAACGAGACTTCCTCCAAATAGAACTCACACTTGTTGTACTTTCATAGAGCTTCATCATTTAAAAGGTCTCTAGTACAGTGCTTAGATACTCTTTATACTCCTCCTAGGTTTTGGAGCATATTAGAATATCTTCTATAACAATTACAAAAAATTATTCAAGATTATATCTAAAGACTCTATTCATCATGTCCATGAATATTTATTGATCATTACTGAGTCTAAAAGGCATTACTAGGAATTCATAGTGCCCGTACCTTGTCTGAAAAGCAGTCTTGAGGATATCCTCCTTCTTCACCCTTACTTGGTAATATCTCGACCGTAGGTCCATCTAGGAGAAGTATTTTTCTCCATGTAGTGGATCAAAGAAGTCGTCAATTAATGGTATAGGATACTTGTTCTTTATCGTGATTTTGTTGAGATCACAATAATCAATGGAAAGGCTCATTGACCCATCCTTATTCTTAACAAAGAGGACTGGTTCACCCCATGTTGATGCACTTGGGCATATACACCATTTATCCAGATTCTCCTAATGTTGTTTATTTAGCTCCTAAGCTCCATAACATCCATTCTCTATGGAGTCTTGTATATTTGAAATTATCTAGGTATAAGATCGGTCAATAATTCAACATCTCTTTTAGGAGGAAGAATAAAAAATTCATTGGGAAACACTTCAGGGAATTCTCTCAATATAGGCATATCTTCAGGGATGGTTTCATCATTAGACTCAATGATTTTTAGAAAGATACGCATGCTCATAGGGCTGTAATATCCATGATTTTGAGGATAGTGATAAAGAAGATTCATCCTCCTCCTTGAACTTGTATAGAATCAGTGGTCGATTCACCATATAGATAGTGATTTACCTCTCATGGAAATTTATGTTGGATCTATATAGGGAAATCCAATCAATTCCATGAATTATGTCAAATTACACCCGAGGGAGTATGACGAGGTTATCTGGAAAGTTCAATCCAAAAATTGGGATAGGGGAGGAGTTATATTCATGGGATGAAATAATTTTCCCATTTTCAATTCTCATCAAAATCATTACTTTCAGGATTTGTGGTGGTGTTGGTATTGTAATACTAAACATTCGAGATATAAAAGAATATGTAGAACCAGAATCAACTATTAGGTTTTGTATTGTTTAATTAATAACTAATATACCTATCACCACATTATTTTTAGGGTTCACTTCAGTGGTAGTGACGGAAAAATCTCACACTTACTACCTTGGAGGTTGTTGGATGCCTTTGAAAACCCTTAGCTTAGAGAACTAGTTTTCAATGTGGTCTGGTTCTTTTCATTTGAAGCAATGAACAATGTGTTGAAGGTCAAACAAAGTGTTACTATCCTCTATCGTACCAGCATGTTTTTCTTATTAGATGTTAATGGCCAGGTGACTATCTATTCCACATGTAAAGAAATTACTCATCCCCTTCAGGCAATTTCTAGGGTTCTTCTTTCAGCACATTTGAAAAGTTTGGTGTTGGAATTTTTTATCACCTTTGGATTTATCTATTAGACCGCCAAAATTAATGTCAACTTTCCGCTTATTATCCCAATGACACACCTGATATTAGATGATCTAAATTTCAACTTTTAGGGCACATCATCAATTTTCCTCAATGCTATCAGAGTCATGGATCACCAATTCTTGTTATAGGATAGGTTTTATCCCACCAATGAAGAAATCAACCTTTCATTTTGGATTAACAAATAAGACAGAGGCGTATCATGGAATATGTGTGAATATATCTTCATATGATCTGATGGATTCATCGTCTTTTTAGGTGAGGGAAAGGAATTATTTTTCCATATTAAGTTGGAGGGTGTGGAAAATATACTTATCGAAAATCATTTTCAAGAAATCCTTCTATTCTAATTCTTCGATCTCTTACTCAGCCTTCGTATTTTTTATCAATGTTCACCATTGATCAACTTCACCTGCCATATGATAAGAATCCAGAAGAACCTTATCTTGATATGAACATTGAAATATGGAGAATATCTTTTCAATGGAGTTTATCCATTGTTTAGAGATTAAGGGATCCTATGATCCGTTAAAAGTAGGATGCATTTGTCTCTTAAAGCTCTCCATTGCAGGTTGTTATTTATTATTGGGGGGGGCTGAACATTCCACTTGACCCATAACACATAAAGTGGAAACCAATGAAAAAAGAGATAACTTATAAATTAGATATATTTCATTAACTTATGAATTTATACTTTTCAATCTATGTTATCCATGATCTACTTCCAAACATATATTCTTAGGGGCATTTTTTTATTCCATTAATAATGGTTCATACTCAGATTATGAATTTTCCAAATCATATCCCCCAGGACTATCATAACCAAGAGTGTAACATGGACCATTGTCGTGCACCAGTTCCCATTCGGGTGTAGCTTAATGTAGTGTTTTCATTTTTCCCCTAAATACATCTGGGACAGATCCACCTCTACTTGTTCGTATCCAAACATTGATGTATTTTATTATTAAACCACTTACTCTAGACTCACCAAAATTTAGGTATTTTTTAATATACGTAGTATTATACCAAATCTTTTTACTAGGGTCTTCTAATCTTTATCCCAAAAATTACTAAATCTATCCTTTGATACCAACTATAACAACCTTGCTCTTTATTACACACATAAAAATGAATTATTAAATAAACTTTCACATAATATAACTCTGAGGATTGATGGGTATAGTGTCATGGAAAATAAGGTACATTACATAACAATTTAGAACATAAAACACCACATTTTTATTGAAAACTTATTTTACATTACCACAACATTCCTTCGTACTTATCATTGAATGTGATAACTTAAGGACATACATAAAAAAGGTTGAGCTATAAAGCACAGTAAGGGAGTAAACAAGGAATAACATGAAGAAAACAATACATGTTAGGAAATAGGAATATCAATGATGCATAAGAGAAATATGAACATAAAGGCATGATATAGCATTATTATCATACCAAGGAGATTTGGGAAAAACATTTAACATAATATTATCATGATCCAAGGCTCATTACACATGGAGCATGAGTAAACCCCCATAGCACGTGAATTAGAATGAGTAAAACCACATTGATCTTGAATTAGCATGATTAAAACCTCATTTAACAAGAATATCAAGATACTATTCTTTACCCAATTCATTGGAGTGCTATCAGGGTGCACCCTTCTTAATCATTTCATTTCATGCATAAGTGTGCCACTTAGATCATAACATATGGATTAATTAAACCTCATAATTTAATCTATTAATAAGATATGAGGAATAAATAAATGTAAGATCTCAATCAACAAGTAAATGTGCATAATGTTCAATACCCTTTATAGAGAAATGGGTATGGTATTCACTTACAAGATGATTTTGGCATTGAAATTTTGGTGTATCTTCGCCTGCAATACTACGTCAAATAGATATTGTCTAATGGGTTGATGAGAGAAAAAGTGGAATCTCATCATTTTTAAAGGAAATGAATATTAATGTGGTCATTTAACAATATATCCCAACTTATGTAATGTAATTTAGATGAATAATATAAAATAATTTCATAAATTTAAATGAGGAGAGAAAAATACCTTTCCAAATTTCCGCATAGTAACATGTGTACATGAGAGGCATTAATGAGAGATAAAGAGGTATATAATCATTAAAAAGTGAAGAGGAAAGTATGGTGGAGGTGAAAAATCAAACCCCAGTATATTTAATTGAAAATAAAAGGGTATAACGACATAAATAAATTTGGGCAAAATGAGGAATGAAGAAACCCCTTACGAAATTTTGGTATGGTAACAGGTGTACATGGGAGGCACTACTAAGAGATAAAGGGGTATATAATCATTAAAACATAAAGAGGGTAGTATAGGTTAGGTTCCCAATCATACCCCATCATTTTAAATTGAAAATAAAATGTTATAATAAGATAAATAAATTTAGACAAAAATACGAAAGGAAGAAATTCCTTACGGAATTTCGGCATGGTAACAGGTGTACATGGGAGAAATTAATGAGAGAGAAATGGGTATATCATCATTAAAACCAAATTATGTAAGTATATTGGAGGTTATAAATCATACCAAACATTTTTAATTGATAATAAAATGGGACTAACAATAAAAGTAAACATAGACATAAATAAAGAAGGTATGAAAGTGAGGATCCTTTACTTGGAAGTGTGATCCTAGAGGCTTGGGAGAGGCTTGAGAGAGGATTCTTGAGAGCTTGGGGAACGCTGAGAGGATTTTAAAGAGAGGATAAAATATTAGGGACATTATAAAAGTGTTTTTAGTGAAGAGATGTGGGATCTTGGATGGGTTTTTATAGGAAAAGAGAGGGGAATTCAATATTTCACAAACATAGGTCTTGTAATCTATATAATTAAATATTTAAAACCACCAACCAAACCATGGGGTTTTCCCATGGTTTTTGAAACATTTTAGTAGAAAAAATTATCTTATAAGTCCAATGTCCTAACTTATTTAAATATTAGGCTTGGTTATGTGGAGGTGAGTCACACTCTCAAGGAAATTATTTAAAAATGTTAAAATATTTTATAAGTCTTAGAGGGTCCACTAAGGCATCATAAAATTAATCAAACTAATAAAAAATCACATTATTTTAGTGGTAAAACATATATTTTCTGAACAATACTTTTATAGTATTTTCATACATCAGTATTGGGTCATTATGATGTTATAAAACACATTATATATTTAAACGATATTTAATTTTTACCCAAAAATTCGACTGTCTCAAAAAATTATGAAAAATTTACCATTAGATAAATTCGACATCATAAATAAAAAACAATATTAATTTTATCTAAATATTTTTCTAAATATGTCAATTTATATTTTTAAATGAAAAACTAACCTTGAAAATTCATGGGGTTTGACAAAAACAGTTTTCAAACCTTATTAAGAATTATAATTGTATTGCTAAAAATTATACAAGAATTTATATTTAATTAAAAATAATTTAGTAATAATATATTATTAAAATATTATTTAATTAAAAAATCCATTAGATCATGAAAATATAATTCTGTGTTGAATTTAAATATTATCTAAATATACTATTTATGCTTTAAAAAAACATTTATAATGTAACAATAATAAAATGAATGTATATTATTTATATAAAATAATGCACATAATCATAGTTCTAGGGTATTTTTACATAACCCCTTATAACATCCACATAATAACTAAGGGTAAGGTGTGAAATGGTGACAAACTTTTGGGGTGGCTGAGATAACATCGCTCAAGTGGTAATCTCTATTAACTTCCACTTCTCCCATAGGCAGTTTCGTTCAATGTTAACGTGTTGAAGCTTAGATTGGGCTTGTTCAAGAGAGAATCCAAGTGATGCTACCTCTTTTCCAAGCTCTGAAAAAATGGGCTTCATATGTAGAAATTATATTGGATGAGGCCATCACTTCCTTTTTCTGAGTAAATTGGATTTTTAAAGCCTTATATTTATAAAAATCATATGATCACTATTCAATGACTATATTAGCAATGTTAACAATTCATAACGGTATTTTATATTCCAAAAACATAAAAACAAGGAAGTTAAAATGTTTTATATAACCATTTTACATAATAAAACATTTAATTTTATCAAGATAATTTTTAATTAATAATAGTTTGGGCCGGTTCACATAATCTATGATGTACTTTACCTTTATAAGTGATTACTACTCTATTTAGAGATACATACTATATTATAATTATTAGAGTATTAAAAAACCTAATTTTGTTTTTCTTTTTATTAGTTAATGGTTTGAAATAGGATGACCCATGCCAAATACAAGGGTGATAGGCAATTTGATGATTTCCCAATTGGGATGCCTAACCAGCTAGGAGTGGGAGGTCAAAACTTCATGATAGTTCTAGGTGAACTCGATAGTGTAATTAATAATAACATAAATATTATATAAATTCCTCTATCCCTTCTGAAATAGAAGGTTGAGGTGAAATACTTTATGAACCAAAAATCCTCTTAAAATTAGTATATCTTAAAATAGCACCATCACTGAAGAACAAATTAAACCCACCGAGAGGATATTATTTTTAATCATTTTATCAGAAGAATAGAAAGTGGTTCAGGTGTTCTATCATTTTGATGAGGAAGTTGATCATTTTTTTAGTAATCTAGATGATGATTTCCATGGAATAAATTGATTCCATGGAAGGGAAAAAATTCCCGAAAATAATTTTCAAATAAAATTTACCCTAAACTCCCCATCATAGAATGTAGAGGGTGTTCCTTAGAATTAATAAAATGTAATATAAGTATATTGTGGAATGTGATGAATAAATTAAAGGCTTACATGACATAACGAAATATTTATAATGATCACTGAAAGTTATTTGAATTACTTCTTTAGTGGATTATAGATAAGTCGATGAAAATTATTGGTGATTCGAGACTTTGAAAAAACTGAAGAGATTTTTAATTCTACCCTTAAGGTCAAGATATAGATTTTTGACTCTTAAAAGTCTCATGGTATAATAGATAATTAATAGAAAATGGATATTAATATTGGATGATTAATAGATAAATCCAATTGAGTAGGGAAAACTGAATATCCCACTTGCCAATATTATGGGAAAAAGAATCCTAAAAGCTATCTAAAGGAAATATAAAGATATTTAAAATGGGGAGGATAGGGAAATGAGGATAATAAGAACAAAATGGATATAGAGAGACCAAAAAATGAGGATGTAAAAAAGGAGGTTCAGATCAATTATTGGCATATGGTAAAATGTTTTAATTACATGGAACATTGTCATTATGTGAGCCAATTCCCCATGAAAAGTGCTATCCAGGAAAATTAATGACAACATCATCTACAACCTAGAGAGAAAAGATGGTAATATGAAATTACTAATACTTTGGTGGATCCCAACAATTATGTGGTAATTTTTACACTTGTGATTCCTTCAATAATAATGAATATACATTTTGATTCTGGTTTTAGACATTATTTAATATCTTGTATGGTTATATGATATATTCGAGACCCACCTCAAAACTAGAGGTCATTTTATCGTTGAAAACCAATAATAGGGAAATTATTTCATCTCAAGAATATAAATCCACCATAATCAATATATTTGGATTGAATATTCTATAACATCTTTTATTACATCTTTCATTGATGTTTGAGGATATATTGGGAATGGATTGGATATATTTATATAAAGCAATTTTTTTGAGAGAGGTAGATCCCTCTTCTCATGTTGATTCATCCATCAATTCTATAAAAGTGTATATAAAAGGATGAATCTCTTATGAATTCTTCATCCCATGATCAAATATTATTTCATTATGAGAAAGTATATCATGATCAAATGATTATGATAATAGATTGTATCAAACTCGATGACATGCCCACTATGAGGGACTATACAGTTTAGTTCCCTAAAGAATTACCCATTATTTCTCTTAACAAATATGTTCTATTCCAAATTGATCTTATGCCTAGATAACTCCTCATATCCATGAATCCCTAATTTATTTCCACTATTGACATAATATAATTAATTAATTAGTTAAAAGAGAATGGGAAAACGGGTTTTATATACCTAGGTGATTCACCCTTACACCCCAAGACATTGAAATATTTTAATGTTGGAATAAATATTATATTATTGCTCTTTATACTCCAAACCATGTGAAGCTTACTCTACACACAACACTGAGTAAGCAAGCATTACACACATGACTGGGTTTTCTGGTATTTTTAATAGTGAATATATTTTATAAATAAAACATATAATTTTAATAATTTTTATTTTTCAAAACAAAATTCATTTTGGAATTATTAACATCCAAATTATCATAGATTAAATTTTTGATATTTTTATTAGAAATTTTATTTTTTGATAAATAGTGAAAAAATGTCATTTTAATAACAAATGCTTTTTTTTTTAAATAATCATTACAAAATTATATTTCATATTGGGTTTTAAAGTTAAAATATATTTATTGTACATATATTTATCCAATTTAGGTCACTGGAATCATTTTTATAATAAAATTAGAAATAAAAACATATTGATAATTTTTAGGTATTTACTTTAAAAACTCGCTTTCTCACCACGTTTGTGGGATTAGCACTAATCTTATTTTTCCGACATCTATGATTAAATTTTTAAGAAACATTAATAGATGGTTGTAATCAGTAAAATATTTTTTCTCTATCAAGACCAAATTAATTTTTTGACAAAAAAAATAGTGAACGTGATTAAAATTAATTATGGTTATTACGGTAATATTTTCCTTAATAAGAGACTAAACGTTAATCTTAAGGACCCCAATTTCATTAAAACTAGTTCAAAATCCATTGGGTACTAATAAAATGGTTATATATTGACTTGGATCATAATTTATAGGTTATTGGGATATTATTAAATGGATTTATTTATATAGAAGGTTATGTAAAGAAAAATATAAAAATGGGACTTCCCTTACATTTAATAATTATAAAACATTGAGATATGTACAAAACATCATATGCTCAGTTATTAATATCATTTTTAAAAATAAATGGTTATTTTTATCATAATAATTTTCAATTATTTCATGATATGGATTACTTACTTAAAATTATTAAGAAACGCCTACATATTTTTAATTTAGTTAATAATTAACTAAAATAATTGATAATATAAATATTAAAACTGAAGTATATTGAATGAATTATTGGATTAAATTGTTTCTATTGATGAATATATCATTTTAAACAGTTTTATTATTAATATATTTTAATTCCAAAATTTTTTTATTTTAAAATTAAAAATAAAAACATAATGACAAAATTGACATTATTGTTATTTTACAATAAAAGATATTTTATCAAAATGATTTAAAATTAATAAAAATACTATAATCATCAACGTAATTTTAAAGTGATGATTAATATTAAATATTTTCTATTAATGGACTAATTTAACTTTTATAATTAATATATTTACTCATATTTTTTACAGCATTTGTTAACACGGTGTGAGTATAAGTGGTGTTTTAGCATGTCACATGCACTAGTTGTAAAAATAATTTTCAAAACACGTGATATTTTCCAAATAATTTAGTTATTATATTAATAATTAATTAGATATATATATTTTAATAAATCTGGAATTATTTTATTCTTAATGGTCAAATTACATAGGATGGAAAACTAGATGCTTTAATAAAAACAAAGAAGAAAAAATTGGGAATTCAGAGAAGTTAAGCAACCAAATAAATAAAATGAACATATTTTTTGTGTGGTGTATGTTTTAATAAACCATTATCCCCTTTTAATACATTATTTGTTAATTTTCTAGGATCATTAAATAATTCATACCTCCCATTAATGAATACCATATGGTATTTAAAAGAGTGCCACTCCACGTCCACTATAAAAAGGCAAGAACTCTACCCCTTACTCAAAACCCTAAATCCACTTTGGATCATCCAAACTCTTCCCAAATAATCTTCCAAGATAAATAAACTAATCCTTGAATATCCCCTTTGGATATGAATCAATCTATGTAAGCCATTTTTTACTAACGAAAAGGAGTTACCTGATTATGAGGTAAAAAACTTCCATAATATTTTTTGTTTTATTTCTATTCTCCAATTTATCAAATATTTTAATTTTAGGATTTTTTAACAACACCAATATAATATGTATTCTAGTAATTTTTTATTTTATCATTTCAATATAAACTTACAGAAAAATCCATCTAATGGTTAATGATCATTCAGTTTCTATGTACAATGAACTAATGCCTCATGGAATGATGATTGTTCATTTTTTACTTTACTAACTCTCATGGTGGCCATTATGATAGAAAATATGTTTATATATGATATATATTATATTTATAATGTATTTATTCTCCTATAAATTTTATTTTGAACATACCTTTATGCTTTCCATATTGTTTAAATATTATAATTTCATTTGGGGAAGATTGGACTACCACCCCTTCAAAGCGATGTAACTCATTCATCCCATACATGGAATGTATAAAGAATAGTATTTTATATCTATATTTTTTATACATATTTTAATGTGTTTTTATGTATAAATTTGTTGAATAATCATTTATTTCATATAAGATATGTTCATGGTAATAATGGTTTGTATATTATAAAATAGGACCATAATTTGGAGAAATACTTGGGAAAACATGTGAATTGAGGAAAAAATTGACACTTTTAATCATGAGTGAATCAAATTAGTGTGACACAATATTTTTGAGTATGTTCATGGAGTAAATATAAGGTACAAAACAAAAGAAGTATGACAAAATAGAGGTTATAACGCTAGAAGTTGAAGTTATATGTCGTGTGAGGCTTATACACGATGTGTGAATGTCCTTATTATGAGAATGTAACTATTCATGAGTAGTATAAAACATAAATGTGTATTTAATGACTAGTAATCATATTAAACATCATGTAATATCCCGACACAATAAAAAATGTTAATTCGTTGTGTATCGTTGATGGGATTTTATGATTTATTTTGATCTGGACGACCATTAAAACACATTTTTGACCCAGGGGAATCCATTAATGACCAAAGGGATTATAAATAGGAATGAAAAACAAGGGATTTTGAAATTATATTTGACTTCAGAGGGGTGACTTTTGGGAGGCTTTTGTAAATAGGGTTTTCATTTGGCTTTTCTTTTCTTTTTTTTTCCATGTAATATCGAATGACATGTACTTTTATTAAAATATTTTTCTTTAATTATTTTGAATATTTATTTATTTATCATTAAATATTTTATAGATTTGGGATTAATCATATTTGTTTATCACTTGAAGAATTTTGGCTAAAACCCACAGGGGGAAGCAGAATCAGTCAATGAGGGTGTGTACCATCATAGTTCTGTTTATGTATACTCGTAATGATAATTTTATGTGATAATATCATGTTGTGAATGAAATAACATTTTATTCATTAGTGATTCATTGAAAAAGTGTATTATATAATGAAAAATCCCCAACATGATTGAGATAATTTTTCCATGAACATCGAATTGAATTACTCTTCTACTTTTGGAATTCTGAACCAAATGCACTTTATATATTCTGATTCATTATACGATGAAAATTTTAGAATCTAGGGGAGTTTAATAATGAATCAAAATTTCGTGTATAAATGAAATTTTTTGTTTGTGTATCTATCTCATACTATTATTTTTCAATAAAAGAAAAATTATTCTATTTATAAAAACCACTTCAAGAAAGTAATTCCCCTTTCTTCTTATTATCTATTTTAATTCATTTATTAAACTTTTATTAGTAGTTCAACTAAATAAAACTAAAATTAGAGAGGCCTAATATTTAGTTGAGAGTTTTCATCTTTGTTTTTCCCACTCTCTGTGTGTTCAACCCCTCGTTTTAACTATATTGCACTATTTTAGTAAGTATGGTCCAAGATAATATAAATTTCAAATTTGACCCACGCCCAGAGGGATTAGCCATGCCTTTCAGGCACATCAATATTAATAAAACTATGTGACATATATAACAAAAATATGATACTATAAATATAAAATACATATATCATTTATTTATAATTGTTTTAATACACTAAATAAATGAAATTAACATTCATTCGTACGTACGACCTACTGTCTCCATGAACTGTGAATTTCATTACTTATCTCCAAACATTATATATTATTATACATAAATATGTACTAAATTATATGATAATTAAGTCATTTTATAAAATATTGATAATTTTAAACCAAGATATAATTACTTAGAACAACAAGTAACAAGTAAAAACTTACTTCAAAAAATTAGGCAATGAACAACCAAAATTGTGAAATTAATTGATGTTTGTTAACAAACTTGTAATAAGATATTATAAGAAGATGATATATGAAATTATAAACAAAATTATTGTTCTGATATTTGTTAGTAACATGTTTTAAACCACTCTATTGGATTATAAAGACCACAACAATAAAGGTTATGGTAAATTAATTCCTTCAAAATTTAAATTATATTGAGACATATTTGTTACTATGCACCAATTCAAATTTATTTTGTGTATATATGAACATTAAGAAAGTTATATGATGAATATCCTTACTATCATGATATCATATCTTTCATTTAATATTATTACTTCATGGTTATTATGATTTAAATGTTTCAAATTGTTATATTAAACATTAGAATGTTTAAATATTATTCTCATAAAGAATATTCTTAATGGTTATCATTAAATATCTATTCCTTCTGTGACCATTAAATTTATCATGAGATAATAAAAATAAGATAATAATTATTCATTGGAAATTTACTTCAATATCTATATTCTTCTACAACTGATATTATTATTTCCGAAACCCTATACAAATTTTCATACGATTTTCAATTTGAAAGTACTAAATTCATGACATGAAGCCTCGATAATATTAGATTCTTGGCATAAATCCTTGAAAAAATAAAATTCATGGCATGAATCATTGAAAGTATTATATTCTTGGCGTGAATCATTAAATGTATTATATCCCTGGAAAAAGACTTAGTGGTATGTTATAGATATACATCCTTATTGATTTCCTTCCTACATATTTTAGTTATTATTTATCCATGATATTTGTCACCAACATTTCTATGGATTCATTTAATTTTCAGTTAATTGATTAAATAAAATGTGTTTTAGTTTCTTACCAAGCCATATTGAATATAAATTATCTAGTTTTTTTGAATGGAATGAATTATAAGTTATTTACCTTTCCATGTTAATTTATTTCTAATGATTAATTATTTCTTCTGCTTTACATACCCTTATTGAACATTTGAGTCCACCCTTATTATGTTTAATTTCCCTATGTTATGATGTATAAAAATTTGAATAAGCATTCATGGATGATGTTTATTTTATTTAATTATGTATCATTGTTTTATTTTATATTTACCACTGTACTATTGGTAACATGTATATAATATGAATTTCCAAGGCTATTAAACAAATTGGTACTTTAGGATTTTATTCATTTTAATCTTACCAATGTAATATAATAATGTAGTGGATCTATGATTATAGGGATGGGGTATTACATTTGGTATCAATGAAAGGTTATCATCAAGATTGGAAACTAAATTTAGAAAACGTAGATTAAAGAGCTCAACCATAATCCTCAAATTGACAATAAGTATACAATAACGTCCTAGAATTTTGTAAAGGTAGTGATTATATGGGTATTCCTATAAATTCAACTCTATATGGATGATACCAGGGGATGTGGTTCTGGAACAAATGTACCTAGGGGTTACAACTCCGAAAAGGTGTCCCAAATCTGATTCAGGGTAATTTCATACATGGAAACATGCCTTACTATGCACATGGGTTGAAATTACTAGGGGATATAATTATGATAATTCATATTTTATTTACGGACAATTATGAAGAATTTTAAATTAGTGATTCCCCAATAGTAACCAATGTTTATGATTATAAGATTTATTATACATTTATGTTGAGTGTTATAACATATTAGGAATTATAAATAATTTTCTGCTTTAATCTAGAATATTATACTCTTTATAAATGGATCCTAGTAGAAGGAATGCGAACTCCTCAAATTCACATGATCTAAAGAGTAATAAGGATCCTATTTTTTATGGTCTTATGGAAAATTATCAAAGGTAAGTAGTATCCCAAGTATTTTATTCATATAAGAAAATAGTATCATGTGATAACAATATAAGTAAATGAATCTCCTCATATTATTTATTTTAAGGGAAGAAAGATAAGAAGAGGATGCAAATGAAAATAATTGATAAATGGAAGAAAGGAAAGAAATATTATCACACATGCGATAATCATGGAAAGAATAAAATTGGTAATTGTTTGAAGGGAATGGGAGACTTCCACAACAATAGAAATAAAGGCCACCAAGTTATTTATTTTAAGGTTAAGAAAAAGGCATCTAATTTATAGTTCTTCAACATCAAGGAGATGGGAATCTATTCAAGTCAACTTATAAAGAATCCAATGAATAAACCCCATATGATGATATTGTACAATGATCAAGTTATGGTATTGTAAAAGATGAATATAAATGATTAATATTACTATTCAAGAATTATATCAATTAAAAATCTTATTAGTGATGTACTGGTTGTAAAAATTATGAAATATATGGGTATTTTACTACAATGCCTTTTCATTAAGGATTTGAGATTATATTATGAATGGTACTAAGAGAATTTTTCAAGTGGAAATTATTTTTTTTTCAAAAAACACATTATTTAGGGAAAGAAAACCCTTAATATGTTCCTGATGTATAGATAATGATGAAGAAATAATTTATTTGGAAATTTAATAACTACCTTGGAAATGATTAATAAATTGTAACTTAGTGGTCTATTCTATCATTACTAGTGTTTAAAATAATTTTGGATTTAAAGAATATATCCAATACCTTGTGTCTTATAAAAAGAGTAATAAAAAATTCATATTTCAAATATGTTTTTATGGAGATTCGAGTTATTACCATATTTCAAGAGGATAAATGATAAAGTTACACACATGTTTGGTATATGAAAATTTACACCCACTTCATGTTGAATGAGTGATAAAGATAAGATTTTATGGATATTTAGTGACCTTATTTATAAAGTGAAGAATCATAATCTTTTAGAAAGGTTAAAAATTTATGAAATGGTTTAATTTAAAATCTAGATCTGGTTTTAGATATTGATATATTACACCACTATGTGATAAATCTTGTTCAGTAAGATGATGTAGAAATATTTCAAGGAAATACCGAAAGATAATTTTTTTCTTATAGAGATGTACCCATTAAGTAAATTTATTTATATTCTTAGAATGTGAAATAATTACTTGACACTTAGAAAAATGATTTTAAAACCAAAAAAAATCCTAGTACCATCATTTTGGAAGAATCTAATGGCCCTTTTACAATCACAAAGTTAATTATTTTTTTATTGTTAACATTATCTTAGACATGTTCTCTAGCACTTTGTATCAGAACATGATTGTTAGTTTATTTATTCTATACCCATATTTCCATCTCCCACTTATGTTTCCCTACAAGGGAACCTAGTTTTGTGGCGATTGTACGTTATTTCATCTAATATTAATAAGACGTTGTATTAACCCTATTTAAAATTTGGGTTTTCATCAGTAGTTTAATTTCAAATATAAATACCTTGATTTCTAAGATTAAGTTTAAATTGTAAGGATACAATTTTAATAAGATGGGGAGAATATAACACCACAAGAAATATAATTATTTTCATTTTATAATAAATATTTTTCTATCTCTCCTTATAATCTACACCATGTTAATCATACACTACACACAACACCGATTCAAATTTCATTACACACATGATTGTGTTTTAACACCTTTTAATGGCACATTTATTTTAAAACTACATTTTGAAAATTTTATAAATTTTTTCGGTCAAAATTAACATCATCTTTTAATTTCCAATATCAAGATTAGCTAAGGGTAATTTTATTTGAAGTTTTCTATGAAGCTTCAATTTTTTATGAAAATTTAAAAAATATAACATTATAATTAAAAACGTCATTTCCATTTAAATATTTATTAGCATTAAATTATATTTTAGATTTTTATTTATAGTCAAAATATATTATTTACACATATATTAATAAAATTTATTTAATTGGAATAATTTTTAAATATAAATTAGATATAAAAACTTATTGAACTTTTGAATTTTTTTTTAAATTTAAAACATGCTTCCTCACCATGTCTATGAGGATTAAGGTGAATCTTAATTTTCCAACTTATGTGATTCAAATTTTATAAAAAACAAACACAAATGGTTGTAATAATTTCAATATTTTTGGTATAATAATATTATCTTAATTATTTGAAAAAAAATAGTGGTGAAAGTGATTAAAATTAATTATGGTTGTTAAGGGACGATTAAGCTTAATAATAGACTAAACCTTAATTTTAATGACCAAAAGGACCTGGAAACTAGTCCAAAACCCATTTTCTGGCAAGAAATAGACTATATACTTAATTTATTCCAATTTATGGGTTATTATAATATCATTAAATGGATTTTCCCTACATAAAAGGTAAAGTAATGAAAATGAAAAAAGGAAAATTCTTTACCTTTTACATCTATAAAACATTGAGATATTTAAAAAACATTCTATTTTATGTTATTTATATCATTTTGAAATATTAATTGGTTTTTTTATCAAAATAATTTATCAATAATTTTTATAGATGTTTTAGTTACCTAAAATGATTAAGAAACACCAAAGTAGTGATTATTTCATTAACAATTAACTGAATTAAATGATAATATAAATATTAAAATTCAAGTAAATTGATTTAATTTTTGTCTTTAATTATATTTTAGATGAATTAATCATTTTAAATAGCATTAAAAACCTGATATTTTAATTACATTGTTTTTTATATTTTAATATTAAAACTAAATATATAATGTCAAAATTAAACATGTTATAATATTATAATAAATTATTTCTTATTGAATGGTTTAAAATAAATAGAAATAATATATTATTCCAAGTGATTTTAATGTCTCAATAAATATTAAATATTTATTTATTAATATACCAATTTATATTTTATAAATAAAATATTAACCCATATATTTTAAAAATGTTTTTTAACATAGTGTGAGTTTAATCATTATTTTAGCGCGTCACATACGCTTGTTTTAAAAATTCCAAAACATATGCGATTATTATTATATAAATTATATATATTATTAATAATTAATTTGATACATATTTTCTAATAAATCTCACTTTTTTTATTCACAAAAGTTAAATTATATATGTTGATAAACTATAAGCTTTAATAAAAATCAAAATAATAAAATTATGGAAATTTAAAAGTTAAGGAATTAAATTTTTAAAATGCACAATTTTTTTCTGGAAGTTGTTTTAATAGACCATGATTCCCATTTAATCCATTATTTTTACATTTTAGAGGTACTTTTGGGAAGTTAGAATTTCCATTAATGATTATATTTTGGTATTTACAAGTGTGTCACTCCCCATCAAATAAAAAAAAGAAATCACTCTTCCCCTTATTCACAAATCTCAATCAAAATTGGATTATCCTAAATCATCCCTAATAGTATTAAAAAATACCACCCCAATAGATAAAATCATACCTTCTGGAAGGAATAAATTTATGTAAGACTTTTGGAACAAACTAAAAGGAGTAACCTGATAAAGACGGAACAAACGTCCATATGTTTTTTAGTTTTATTTCAATTCTTCAGTACCTAAAATGTTATTATTTAATGATTTTATAAAAACTCTATTATAATTAATATACTATTATTTTTTATGAAAATGGTTTGAAAAAAATTAACACACACTACTATATAATGGGTAACAGACACACTGTATCTAAGTATGGTGAACTACTGCCTCACGAAATGATGATTGTCTTTTTTTTATTTAGAACCTCTCATGGTGAAAAATATGATGGAAAATATGTTTATATATGATATATATGATATTTATAACTAATTAATTATTTTTAAATTTTTATTTAGAAAATACCATTATACATTTCATCTTGCGTAAATAAGCTAATTTTGTTTGAGGAAATGTGGACTACCGCCCACTCAAAGCAACATGGGTCTTGCAATCCATATATATAAAATATAATGGATGATATTAATAAACCAATGTAACATATACAACATAGATATGATAGTGGAATTATAATATAAATTTAAAATTTACATTAATTCTTTAAATACATCAAAAAATGAAAGTAGTGTTCAACCATACGTACGACCTACCATCACCATGAACGATGCATTTCATTTTATATCTAAAAAATTATAGATTATTAAACATACATATGTACTAAATATATTTGATAATTAATTCCTGTTTTTAATTTTGGAGATGATGAATCCATGATATAAATAACGATAACAACAAGTAATAAGTTAAAACATACTTGAAAAAACTCGGAAATTAACACCTGAAATAGTGAAATAAATGAATGTTTTTCAACAAATGGGTAATATGATATTATAAGAAGATGATATCTGATAGTATAAAAATTATTATAGTTTTTATTAGTTATTAACATTTTTTTAAAAAAATATACCAAAGGATAATTACCACACAATAAAAAATAAGGTTTAGGTTAGGAAATTTCATTTCTATTTACATTCCATTGAGACTTATTTGTTATTATTCACCAATTCAATATTATTTAGTGTATATTCTACCTTTTGATATGTTACATCATTAATATCCATACTCTCATTGAAATTTAAGTTTCATTTAATATTATTCTTTTATAGGGATTATAATTTAAATGATTCAAAGTGGTATGGTACACTTTGGAATATTTAAAGATTATTCTCTTAAATAATGTTCATAATTATTATCCTTGAAATCTCACATACTTTTGTGATCATTAAAATTATCTTGAAATAACAACTTTATTGTAATTATTATTCATGGGAAATTTAATTGAATATATATATTCACATAAAATTGTTATCATAATATCCAAAACAATATACCAAATTTCATACTATGATCACTTTGATAGTATTAGATTCAGGGAATGAATCCTTTCCAGTATTAGATTCTAGTCATGATGACTTGAAAATATTTTATTCTTTGCTTTATTCCTTGATATTTTTAGATTCATTGAAATAATTTTTTTTTGTATTAAATTCTTTTCATGAAGCCTTGAATGTATTAGATTTGTGGAATTAATCCTTAACAATATTAGATCATTCAGATGAAGCCTTAATAGTGTTAGATTCATAGCATGATGCATTGAATGTATGATATTCTTTTCATAGAGCCTCGAATGTATTAAATCTCTAGCATGAATCCATGATATTATGTTATAGAGATCAACATTTATGCATTTCCATCATATATATTTCAATTATTATTCATTCATGAGATTTTTCGTTGACGTATCTATGGGTACATTTAATTTTATGTTCATTGATTAAATGGATTGTGTTTCAATTTCTTAGATTTCCACATTGAATCATCTTTATCTAGTTATTTTAATGGAATTCATTATCAGTTATTTACCTTTCCATGTTAATTTATTCCTATTGATTCATTATTTCTTCCTCTTTACATAACCTTATAGAGCATTTGAGCTCACCCTTATTACATTTCCTTTCCCCAGGTTATGATGACGAAATCCATGAATAAGTATTCAAGGATGAAATTTATTTCATTTTATTACGTATCACTTCTGTATTCTATATTTAACAATGTATTATTGTTATTATTTATGTAATATAGGTTTTTAGGTTTCTAAAACTGATAGGCCCTTTGGGATTTGATTCCATTTAATAATGATAATGTAATAAAATAATACAATAACTCCTTGTTTCTGGGGCCGGGTTGTTAAATTCAATATGGGGTGTTCCATTCTTATTTTTCAAGAATAAGGATTTTTTAATGAATATATATTTATTATGATGATCAAAATAAATATTTGTAATGAACATGTATTGGTATCCATAGATATATGAATTTTTTGATCATCTATGTGGGGCCTAGTGTTTTACTATGGTAGACCTTCATTCATTATATCACTAATTAAATGGAATGAATGAAAATAATCCAAAAAACAACCTTTTGAATAAGTTATAGACAATATTATTTTATAGAGATTTCATTCAGACTCACTAACGATCAAAAAATACTTATGAACATAATGAATAAGGTTTTCGATATTACCATTAATGTTTGGATTTATTCATTATATATGACATTATGATATACTGTAGTAGAATTATATTTCATGAGGATCATTTGAATATTACGATAAAGACATTCCAAAAGGATAAAATTTATAAAAATAATAGAAAATGTGTGATTGGGATTGAAGATGAATCATTCACAAGTAATTTAATCCCAAACAAAGGGATATACGTAGTCCCTTCAATGATGAAGAAAATGTTGGATAGGATTAGGCCACAATTTATAATAGAGATCCATAGTTTCCCTAAACTATATATAAATTATCAAAAATTTGTGAGAAGATTATCATGATTGTTTAGTAAACCATAAAAGAAAATACATACACTACCCACAAGTGGGGAACTCTTCATGAAATACAATGGTGCTTAAAAGAAGGGATTTGGTTTTGTAATAATAAATCATTATAATTTTATTGCCTAAACCTCAAGGAATATTAAATTTAAGGGTAATAATTATCCAACCAAATATCTAATGTTTTATGTAATGTTATTTTCATAAGAAATTTGGTGGAATTATCTATATGGGATGACGTGTGAGATAAATATGGATCATATGAAATTTAAATATATATATATTAACATACATGGAGGTTAATATAAACCACTGAATATGTATAGAGATGGTCATAGATTATGATTGGTCAATCCACTACCATATTGAGAATTCCAAAAAGTAGAATATTCTCTATGTAGATTATATCACATGACATTATAAAATAGGATAATTGATAGGGAAAAAATCTTTATTAAATAGGAAATGATAGACATGTGAATCAAAATGGAGGGAATATCATCTTACATTTCTCAAATTATTTCCCAACCATCCCTTATAGAAATGATAAAGGATACTCAAATTGATAACGTTGAAATTGAACAAAATGTGGAATAAATCATAAGAGGAATATCCTTATAGTTCAATATTGATAGGGAATGATTTTTGTGAATTGGGTCAATCCTATGTTTACCATCAAATATTGAGATAATGAATTACCTTTTTAATGATCCAGATATGTCAACATTCTCTATCCAACTAGGGATCATCAATATGTATCATGATCTTTGAGATTATTATTAGTGGGATAATATTATAAAGGATATCATAAAAAATACACCAATTTTCCTAAAAAATCTGCAAGTTAAGGTAGAAATGAAAAAGTATAATGGGATAATGAAACCATTACCCATACCTAAAGGGATATTATAAAACATTACCATGGTCATTTTCTATGGTCCTTTTATGAAATGCAGATGAAAAAATTCTAAATGGGTTATTGTGAACCAACTAAAAATACTTCTCAATTAATTAAAATTCGAGAAAAATTACCACTCAATCAACTTTCTCAAATATACATTAGAAAACTAGTGAGGGTGAATATAATAAATTTTTTGATTGTGTATAATAATGATCAAAAATTCACCCCACACCATGTTTTGGGAGATTCTATAATAGGTCCCCAACACATAGTTCAACTTATGGACAACTTATCTCCCCAAAAATGATGGCCAATATGAGCAGGCTATCTAGAACCTAGGAGAAATGTTGAGGGAATGCTTGATTTACATTAAATGGGGATGACATAAAACATATTCCTCTAGCTTATTTCACATATATTAATAGTTTCTTCTCATTAATCCACATGACTAAATAATATGCATATTATCGAAAGTGATGAAAACACATACATGTTAGGATGAAGTTCATGAATGAATGGTTCTAAGACATAATTTGGTTATGGAAATGGAAGAAAAGGTAAAGACCATTTAAAATAACCCCAGGGGTGCATAAATTAAATAGAAGGGAAATGATGAAAATCATTTATAAAAAATAGAGTTTGCGGTTAGAGACAAATTATTCTTATACATATCTTCATTTAAGATATCCATGTTAAGGGAAATCTATATCCATGGTACATTGATCCCTATGAGATTTTTGATCACATAAAATATGTGGAATATAGTCATGAATTTATTCTTACCACGTATCATGTTTAGGAAATATTCCATGTATCCATATTGGGGATGTATATACCTGATTCCTAAAATATATTTAATTCATAGATAGTATAGTTGTAAAATGATTTATCATATGAGGAGATACTATTGATGATATTTGACAATAGAGATAATGATCTATATAACAAGACCCCTCACATGGTCATAGATCAATGATAGAAACCCATATTCAAAATGGAAACTAGGTAAATATATGAATAAATAATGGGGAAGTACCCTAACATTTTAAAAACATAGTATGTAAATGAAAATTTCGAGGGTGAAATTTTTTAAGGTGGAGGGTGAGATAATTTAAAAAACATGAATTTTTTCAATGGAAACCCCCTTCTAAGATAATAACTGTGTTATGTTTATTATTATATAATTATACAACACACCAGTACCACATGATGAATCCAAAAACATATTATTTTAATAATTTGAACATTAAATTTAGAGTGAAAATATGGATATAATAATTGAAATTATTACTACGAGACAATAAGTATAAAGAATACCATAGGAATATGAAACATTGGATCGAATAAATAACTTTAAATAACTAAAGTCACCGAAAACACTATAACAAAGATGTAGAAAATTTTTAGTACAATATTCAATTTTAAAATAAAAATATTTATAATAATGAGATAAAATTATGTGGAATAAAGGATGAATGAATTTTCATGTATTTATAGAAAGTAGAAACCCATATGATCCTTAAAATCTATCCATATAAATAGTAATCTAATTGTTGAAGTAGTAGTCTATCCAATATAATAGTAGCAACACTTATGGAAATTTAAGAACAATATTTATTTATATAAAATGAAAATATGATCTATCACCATCTGAATATGAGTATATAAATTTTATAAAATAATAACTTAACTATAAATTTTTTTAAAAAATAAATTTTATATTCTTTTGATAACAAATAGAATTATTTTAAAGACAGTTTTTTTCATAAAATTGGTTTATAAATTAATTTTATTTTATATTATAATTATAATATAATTTAATATATAGATATTTAATTTTCAAATAGTCATAAAATTGATCATAATATAAAAATTGGAAGTTATGAAAAAACTGAGACCTTATTTAAGTATTAAATTATTCATAATTCTTTTTCAAAAAAATGGATTTTATTTTTGGAATATTCATGTAAATAAATTATGAGGGATGTTTTTAATATTTTATTAAAATTGTTTTTTTGAATAGAGAAACACAATAAATTATATAATTTAACATTATAAGTTAAATACATTAATTTTTGAGTCATATATGATTTATGAACCCATTATATTGAACTCTTATGGACTAGTAAATATATATAGTAATAAGAATAGAAAATAATGATAGTATTGATCTAAACTAATAATGTACTAAATATAATATTATAAAACATATGTGTCCTCCCCATATAAATACTAGCCCTTCTACTAACACCATTTAATCATTTTAGATTTCCAAATTTTAACCCAAAACACTCCCCATACCTATTCATTGCATCCTTTTCTTATAGTTTTATCAAAATACCAATCCCATGTTCTTATGGATTATTTTATGGATTCTTCATTTAATATGTAATATAATAACTTTACCTCTACTAAATTATTTTCATCTTCCAAATTCTTGTCACCTTCCCAATCCATCACGAATTAATAGATCTCATATAATATATATAGTAATTTCATAGAGAAAATATATTATCTACCATCTATTAACTAGTTTTGTAATCTTATTATAATAAAAAATACTCGATCTGCATTATGTCCTTTAATCATCTCCATGAGAAATAAGTTTTCTTTATTCCATTACTGACTCTCAGGAAAGTCATAATACTATAATCATGGTTAAATAATATGGTTATAATTATATTATAACTTATGTTATTTTCTTTAACTTATATATATATATATATTATTAAATAAAATGAAACTGGTTGATGGAGGTTAATAAAACCACCTAAATGACCTAACCCTGGAAAAGTAATGTTCTCACTTAATGAAAAATTCCTATATCAGGTAAAATATAGATATTAAATAACATATAAATTTATGTAAGTAGATTAATTTAATTTAATTTCACTTATAGAGTTTTACATTGATTTTTCAAAAACTTCCTTAATTATAAACTATTTATCAAACTATAAAACAACGAGATAAGTGATCACAAAAAAATATAATTGAAAATTATATCACATATAAATGAAAATAAATAAATAAAATAAAATTATAGTAAATAAAATATAAATGTAAAATATTATTATTTTTGAATTTAGTGAATATATTTTTTATGCCCGACATTAATTTCAAGGGTAGAATGAGTTCAGATTCTAAGTTAAGGGACGTCTTTGAACCTTCCTATTTTTTTAGATGACACTTTCCCTCACGTTAGCAAACTTTATCACATTATTCATTTTATAATAATATTATATATTATTTATATGCATACAAAAAATAAATACCTTTTTTATTTAGCCTTTGTTTGATTGTTAAATATTTTTTTGAAGGATCCATCTAAATTACACTGATAAGAAAACCAAATTAATTGTTACTTAGCATACCCCTTTCAATGTACAATCTTTAATATGTTTTATGAAAAAACATTCTTCTAAAAAATATTCATCTCATTATGAAAATAAAATTAGATCATTCTATGTATTTATAGAAATAATTATTTTTTACCATTTTTAAAGGCTCATTATCCATTTTTGAAAACACCATACTTATGTGGTACTTTTAAAAAGGAATTTGGCTACTCATTTCCATGTATTGACATTAAGTAGAAATAATTTTTCATGATATAGTTGTTTTCGTAACTAATATCAAAAAATTATTTAATCTTTTATTTCATGGGTTCAATTGTGATACACCCTTTGATTATTCCTTATAAAATTATTTTGAATCCCATTTTCTCCTTGTGTAAACCATATATTTAGAAGAAATGTCTGATTTGATTGTTTGGAACACATATTCATGTACATGTTATAATGGTAACACCCCAATAGTGTTTGAATGAATTGGGTAATGATTTTTCTCGTGATATTTTATTTATTGGATTAGGAAGTAAACATATTTCATTATGGGAATATGTCCACCATGTGATATAGTATTGGATGTTTGACTTGGATCAGGTTTATTTAATATTATTTGTTTCCACCACATTATTACATTTCAATGATATTATGGTTACATGGTGTTTTATAATATTCCTTAGTATGATTAGTTATGATACATGAATTTTATGTTATCATGTTATGTTTTTTATCTCATATGCTATACATCATTTCATTTTTTATTCCCTTATCTGGATTTTTAGATCACCCATATTTAATGTTAATTTCCAATGTTATACTATATAGTATTAGGATTTCGAAGGATGTTAGAAACTCATTATGGATTTTAAAATAAATATTCATTATTTTATATTCATAGTGTCTATTTATTTACCTTGTCATTTCAATATATGAGAATTTTCAATTCTTAGTTCTTATTTAATGTTAATTTATTTTTAAACTCATTTAATAATATGTTTTAAAAGATTTGGTTTATTATATTTTTTCATTAACAACCAACCTTTAATTTATTAAGAAACAATGAAACATGATCATCGTAGATCAAAAAATCATGTAATGTAATAAAAATAATACTAAATATTATTATATATTTTTAATCAATCATGAGACAAAAATTACAGTACCTTAGATGATCTAATAATTATGGAGTTTTTGGAAAATACTATATATGATGAATGATTTTATGAAACTAGTTCAATGAGATAAATATTACATACACCCGAGTTTGAAAATATGTATAATATATCAATTTCAAACATATAGAGTTATAGTAAATTTTGACAGTAAGTGTCTATTAATATGAAAACATTTACATAGTATGTATTTGATGAGTATAATTTAATAATCTAAAAAATTTGGTAAAACTTCATAATGAATTTGGAACAAGGAACATCTTTTCATATCAAATTCTACAATTAGAGACATGTTGGGAATCACCCACATAATTTAATTTATGTGGGGTACAAAATTTAAAATAAGTAAATTATATCACGAATTATATTTTAATTATAGTATATTATGTTCAAAAAATACATCTATTTCAGACTTTTTTTATTAAATTTTTATTTAATCTGCAAGGGTTCATTATCTAAAATATTAATTATTTGATAAATTTTATGTTTTTAACAATATTTTATATTTAATGATTTATTAAATACCAATGGATATATTATTTACAATAAAATTTTATTCCTTTGACATATTAACTCAAATACGTTCTTTTGCTTCAAATCGATTTTGAATTAGTGTTCTCTAAATGTAATAGAAATCATAAATCAATTTTCATTCATTACATTATTATTCGAACTGATGGAATCCAACAAGGTTTTTGTTATACCAATTTATTATATTATTTATTATTAAATTTAATTTGTATTAATTTATATTACTACCAATTAATTCCCCTTTTGAAATTTATTTTACTTCAATGATAATATTTCCGATGAGGGCTATTGAAAACTCAAGTATCCAATTATTTAGTTATATTATTATTTCAATAAAATATATCATACACTCTTGGGTTCATCAACCACTAGTAATTTATTATATAGAAATTTCTCTGAATCAATTTGAAAAAAAATTATTTGATAAAAATTAATGATGTTTTCCCCATCTTACAATGTGGGTTTTTATTAAATGTAGTTTTAAAATACAGAAAATGGATATTCCTTTAACATTCACATGTTTTGTATTACAAAGACCATTTCACTAAAAAATCACCATGAATTTTAAGGATACATTATAATAGATTATTTTTTAAAAGTAATGGTTTTATAAATCTTTCACATTCTATTTACAAAAATTTCCATTTTAATGTTACATGTAAATGTTTTTTATTTGATTAAGAATTTATTTCTAAATTATATTATGTTTTTGAATCCAATTAGTTTATAAATTAAAAATTTATTTAAATTAATTAAGATTATTTTCCAATATTTATTATTTAATATATATATGTATATTTATATATTTATATTAACCTTTTGGAGGATTAATAACATAATACCAAAACAATATATTCACCAATACTTATTTTTTGATATAGTTTGAATAATTATTCTATAAGGGTGTTTTTTGTTTATCCCAATACACATTTTTTATTCCTTTTTTACACTAGGGTTCTATTATTTTTTAACCACCCAACATCTTCCTATGGATATCTTAAGATAATGATATCTATTTTATTGACATGGGGAGATGTATTTGAATACCATATAATGTTTATATAATAAAGAAGATTGTCATAATGGTTACTATGTATTTTTAATGAATCTAGATTATCATTAGGGATTAGTCATTTTTATGTTATATATTTTATTCAGATGGGAATAATATTTAAATTATCTATTATTTTTTACTTCTAGTTTATAATTATTATATAAACACATATTATATTATTTATTTTACGGATATCCATTATTTTATTCAACTAAAGGTTCATTATGTTAATAATGGACAGTTTTTCTACAAATTTTGAAAAAATAACATTAGTAAAAACCAAAGAGACAAGTATGAACATGAATTACAAGTATTATATGACATCATCATGCATTGGTAATGTAGATATTGTTTGGTTATCTTAGATATTACATCTATGTCTAGACACTACTAGTGGATGCCAGATATGGAATAGATGTGGTAGAGTTTAATATGCCCCAAAGTTATAGATTGTGTAATAACTCAATATTATCCATGTTTATGAAAAATAGGCCTAACTTCACACATAACCTAATAATTTTTGTGGATACAAAACTGTTTCTTCAAATTTTCTTTAATAAATCATTATTAAAGATTTTATTAGGATGTTAAATTATTATATTAGAATGAATAACAGTAAAATAACCATTGATAACAATGGATTGAATAATTTTATTTGTTAAAAATATTTATTATGTATTTAAATTTATGTTGTCATATGGACAAAAATATTTAGATTTGGGGTTTTCATATTCATATTTTTTTATGTTATCATAATTGTTTTTTGAAAAAATTGTTGAAAAATTATCATAAAAAAGATGTTTTGAATTTTATGTATTTGATACCAATAATTATTATAATATAATAATGGATAATATTTAAATTGTTGAAAATTTTAATTATTACTTTTTATGATGAAAATAGTTATGT
This sequence comes from Viscum album, assembly GCA_963277665.1. NCBI lineage: Eukaryota > Viridiplantae > Streptophyta > Magnoliopsida > Santalales > Viscaceae > Viscum > Viscum album. The sequence continues at coordinate 350,154,556 of OY728141.1, forward strand.
TTCCGTCATAGGGAATAGACCAGTATTAGCATTTCCTTTATGAGAATGTGTGTTGGTGGTTTCCCAACAAAGTTATAAGGATGTTAAGGAAGGAAATATGTCTGTTAAGAATAAATTCCTACTTAATAGAGGGTTTTATATAGTGGATCCGTAATCTAATATTTATGGGTGATGGATATAGTTTTTTGAGGCTATATGTTTCATAATAGATTTTGAATATATTTTTTAGATCCACTAGTAATTTGCCATGGATGTATCATAGAAGTGGGATGTGGCATATCATGGTGGTGTTTCATTCCATATAGTGGGGTTATGGTGTAGTAAAATACTTCAAAAAACATTTATGTGTCATGGTGAGAACATCATTCTGGAGGTAATTCAAGATTACGTATATATAAATTAATGTTGAAATGATGTGGGTGTAAGTTACATCATATCCTTTCATTTGAGGTTTGGGTTATATGGTGTGGTGGTATCGGTTTCACCATATCCCACTATAATATTTCTATGATTTTAATTATGGGAGTTTCCATTATTACTATATGTGCATTGACCAAGGAGGCAGAGTTGTTTTCTTCAACCATGCACTATAGTTTTCCCTATGTTGGGTAGTTTTGCAACATAGTATAAGAGGTTTCACTATGGTCTTCAAATTTCGAGTCAGCCTTTAAATACCCTAAATAAATATGTACATAATTTTTTCCACTCCATCCAAATAATCTATAGTCCCCCATGGGAGGTTTTTAAATGTTTATGTATCCCATTTCATAGTGATCAGTCTCTATCTTCTCTATTTCAATCTGTGGTGATCTATGGCATGTTATTCCTCTTTTTTTGATGTCTCTCCACAATTAAATATAATATCTTCTAAGTTGTTATTTCTATGTTATGGGGGATGATGTCTATTATTAAAATAAGGGTTCCCTTATTGTTGTTATCATTTTGGCTTGTTTTTCTTGTAGGAATGTATCATTCCATGTGGGAGAGATGATAAGATATCCAGATTTATTATTTTCTTATGTAATGAATGTTGAATAATTTTGGTAGGGGAATTGTAACTTCTCCCCTTATTTTAAATAGAGTAATAAATTTAATATTTTAGTCCATCTCAATTTTAGCTTAATTAAGTTAATAAATGTTTTAAAATGGTTAATTAATAATCCTATTTTATAAGTGTATCATGACATTCTGTTCTTTATTGATAATGGTTTGACTCTTTATTTTCATAAAAGTGTTCTATATGTGATATTATTTTATTTGAAAGTGTTTTACACTTGGGTTAGATTTTAAATTTGATGAAAATTGTAATGATAATATATCTAATAACAATTGGTTGGATAAATAAATGTAATTATTATTGTTTAATGAATCAATAGATTATTTTATTTCAATATAAATTTATTTAGATCAATAATTGTTATTAATGGTGATAACTATAGTGGAATATTAATGGAATTTGTTATTATATAGCATTTTTGGAAATTTTAAAATTCAAGAAAAATGATTACTTATTCTAATAATCATTTTATAAATAATTTACTATTTTGGTCATAGTTATAAAATATGATAATTAAATCGGTTAATATAAGATATAATTAAAACAAGTTATTTATTAAGGTTAAATGTTTGGATAAAAAGAGCTTTTTTTCTTAATATTTTTGATTACCTTGTGTTTGGGGCCATGAAATCCAATTATCAAGAAAATCATAGATAAATTGTATTTTGGGCCAATTTTCCTAGCATAATTTATTTTATTTTCCAACATATTATGATACTCTGTATGTGAGATTTTCTATACCATGTGATGTGACCCAAGGATGGATGATGAGATATGGGCTGAGAGGCCTAAGGATTTTGAATAAATTAAATCCTCTCATAGTAAGATGCATAGTGATATACATGTTGGTGTTGGAGATGACGTATGGTTGATTACTGGGCTAACTCATTGTTGTGTATAAAGAAGGGTTGCTTTTATGTTACATTTATAATTAAGGCTATATGGACATGTTTCATGTTTACCAAAATTTCTTCCCCCATAGAATGAGGTATCCAAATGTAATATAGTATGAATCTATTGGATAGTATATTAGTTTGTTTTAAAGGACTTCAAGGAGTTAATAGACAATTTATAATGTTTAATAAATGTCATAACCCTTGGGATTATTGTATGTTGGAATGAAAAGATGTCAGTCATTGGAAACTGTATACTTTGTTGGATTATGCCAAGTGGGCATGGAAATCACTATGATGGTTATTGAGACAAAAATCGAATCATGATAATTAATGTATAATTAATTAAGTAAAATAATGAAAAATTTAAAAGGAATGAAAGAATTTAATAAATCTCATTGAATGATTGTGCAGATATCTAATACCATGAAGGGGTAACTGGGTGTTCATGTGGTTATAGAGAATATTGATCAAAGGATATCATTTTTTCTTATAGTGTTCTGTGAGTTATATTTTATCCTGTGTGTTTTTTGATTTCATATATAAGCTGACCCCAGTCGGTTTGTGTGACCAAAACCCTGAAGACAATGGGAGTGTTTTCCCCAAAATTCAAGGTTGGTGGGGGATGGATGGCTAACTACCACCTCTAGACCAACTATATTATCCTAGTAGTATTATGACTATATAAACAAGGGTGCTAGATTCACTATATATCTGTGTAGATGGATTTAATGTATTTTTCAATTTCATATATATATTTATATCTCTAGATATTATATACTATAGAATATAATAGCTATGAAATATATGGGATGTTATTTATTTAGGAACATACTCAGTGTATGGGATGTAATGGATTGAGGTGAAATTCCCATTTTATGATACAAAACATACATGCTGTTTTTTCTCCTGAGAACTACTCAGTTACTACATATAGTTATAGATCATATAATGACATGATTTTATGTAATAGTTTCATGTTGTGATACAAAAATAATAATGTATTATTGATGGATTTAAATAGAGATACATGTATTTAGATGTGTGACGTTGAGGAAGAGAAAAAACCTATAGTGAAGTGGTGGTAGAGTTTTCCTGTTGTTTTATTACTATAATATATTATCTCATGTATTTGATAACCTGTTTGAGATATCCATTGTGAGGCCAAGAAATTAGTAGACCTGTTTAAGTAATGAGTTTCGTTAATTGTTTTAATTAGTCATTATCATGGGTTTTTATTCTTTATATGAGAGGATGTACATAAAATCTTATGTAGTGTATCTATTATGTTCACCCACTATATATATATGTATATAATATTTATTAATTCATATAGATAATGTTGGAGATCATGATGGATACATTTTTTTGTGCTTTCACAGGAACTATTAGTGCTATAAGGTATTTCCCGAGTATGTATTTTGGTACTTTTAGTTTTCTTTTCATATATTGGTTCAATATGAGATGATATGCACATACATGGGATTTTTTATATATACCAAAAATGTATATGTTTTGTATATATACGTTCCATATCCCTCCAACAAGTTCTTTTAGAGGTTAATATGGTGTATATATATATATTCATTACATGTTTGGTACTTTTCACCAACCCATAACGTATTTGAGGTAGGATTCATGTTGTAAATATCCTCTTTCTCTTATTTTTATTCTGGAAGGGGTATTTCATAGGGAGAGGGTTGTGAGAGAGTGGTGTCAATGGTTCAGGATGAGGGATATGATAGTGTATAGAGTCAGAAATATGTGAAAACTATATGGGATGGTTCAAAAATGATGTTAGCTACGTTTGGTAAGAAATATAAATGATAGAGATAGTATGAGACAAGGGAATTTAGGGAACCAAGTTATATAATTCAAAAACCATTATATTTACCACACATACTATGATAGGTGATACATAGAGAGTTACTATGACCTAAGAAATGATCTAAACTCATTCTTCAGTACACATATTCTTGAAATGGTTAGAACATGGGACTATGCTAAATCCTAAATAAATAAATAAATAAATTTTAAGTATTTCATATTCCATGTTTAAGAGTCAGTAGTACATGTTTATTTTATAAATATGACTCCATGACAATTTCCTCATCTGGTTTTCAAAAAATATGTTCGGCATAACACACCCACAAAAAACTATGGATTAGAAGATAATGATGAAGAAAACACATAGGGGGACACTACGAGCGTATAGAACCAATGTTTATTGAATTACAATGGCCATATTTTCAAATAAGTGATTGAAGAATAAATGGAGGATATTGAGATGGATATCAATTTGTTCTACTCTTATAAGGAAAATTTATTTCATTCGAAGAAATGATATTACCTGGGTAATTGAGGCAATAATAGATTTCATTTATTGGAGATCGTGAAGAGTGAGTGGCATCATGGGAGAAGTTTTAGGAATATTTTGATAATTAATTCCTTTAATGGACCATGATGGTTTCTAATCACCTAATACTATGTCCCCTTTGACATTTTAATTCCATCATGTGATATTTTGGGATCCTCTTAATGAATCTTCTTTGTTATGAACCTGAATCGCTTCCATATGATGAGGCTAAGAAAACATATTTCATGGTGGATTTTCATTTAGATATTTTTCACTAGGTAACCACATTCACATTTTTTAACATATATCAATTTGATTTAGAGAGAATATTTTTTTGATAGGAAGTTGAATATAATTGATTCATCAAAAGATAGGATTTGTAAAGTTTCCTCACAAAGAATATTTATGGTTTGGGTTCTCAGTTTCCTAGACATAAGATATTTTAGAATACCTGGGGTAATTCATCATCGTCATCATCTCATTAATATATGATTGATGACTCTCATTATTATAACAAATTATCATATACATGTTTTTTTTCATTTAGGATAAGTTCATCAATGATGGGATTTAGAAAATTTTTTGTAGGAAACATACACTAGGTGCTGCAATTCATGTTCTACTCTTGAGATCATTTTAACTATGGTAGTAGTAGTAGGATTATCATGTTTAGAATCATGAAAAAAGCAGTGGTTAGGTATAATATATCCCTAATTTACTCCACAACCCTAATAATATTTCTTTTTTGTGGAGGTGGTGATCATCAGGGTCATAGAGACCATGGAAAAGGCTATGGTAAACATTATGTTCTATAATCTCAAGGGGAAGGTGAGCCAGACATCATTATATGCACCATTTCATTGTTTTTTACATGGGTCAATACATTGTTTTATTCTTTTTCTACATGATCCTTTATGTCACCTACCATCGTCAATTATTTGGGACTTATTATGGAGTGTTCCAATACCATTGGAATTGAATATTCCAGTTTGTGTTTGAGCGTATCTCTAAAAAGTATTTAAGGCTTATTATCTAGTACTAGGGAAAAACTACTCCTAGATAGAATTTATCTATTTATAGATATAACCAAATGAAATCATCATAAGTATAGACTAGTTTATTTTGGTAAAAGATATTTTGGATTACATGATGTGACATGTTGTGTTCTATGATAATCATATAGGGTTGATTGAGTTTGTTGGAATGAAATTCCATTGGATTGATTGGAGACATATTTCATCTATATCATCCTTGATGGAAATTCTATTGTTTTTTTACTCAGAGGTTCAACCAATTTTTCTTCATTAGTTTGTAGAAGAATTAACAAATTTTTTTCCATGGGAGGTTGTGGTTTCACATTGGGGTGCACCAATTTTGTTCCTTGAGTAGGCTAATTATAGTTTTGTCCCACGTATCATTTACTCTATCTTGAAAGAGGTGGAAATAAAGAAAAAATATTATCTTCCATGGCTTTGTAAATAATTTTATCAAATATATGGATCTAGTTGGATCTTAATGGTAAAACTACATATCATCAAATGTCTATAAAAAATGATGCAATTTTGAATACTACATTCTATTGTCCTAATGAGAATTATGAGTTCTCTATGATTCCATTTTAATTGATGAATTCTATATCGATGTTTTTGTGGTTGATTAATGTTGTATTAAGGGTGTTTCTAGATTAGTTGGTTGTTGTTTTTATTGATAAGAAGATTTTTTTCTCCATTAATATGAGGATCAGGAAGATAATTTTTGTTTCATATTAGGAGTTCTTAATTTAAAATAGTTATTTGAGTAGTTATAAAATTGTGAGTTCTATGTTTTTATTTTCATTTAATTAGGAATTTCATGTTCTAATGTTGTATGGATATGGATTGTTCAATGATAAATGTTCTTATTTCTTGGTATGGCACTAAGATAGTTTCATAGGTTCTGATTTTCCTTGTCTTGTCAAATATTACAAGGGGGTTTTTAAAAAAAATTCCCTAAGATTTCAAATCTTCATATAAACATGAATAGAAATGATCATGTTTCATTTCGGACTGACCACTGATAGGAAGCATTCCACTATCAAATTGATAAGTTGGCCAATGCTCTAGTTATTCATCTACTAGAATAATGGGCTCAACTTTTGGTTTTTATTGAGACCTCATGTGTTATGTTGTCATGTGTTCTTATATAGTAGAGAATAATTTATTCTTATGGGTCTCAATAGTTATATCTACTTTAGTGTAAATTTTCCACCTATGATTTTATGTTTTTATTAATAATGTTACAAATAATTTTGTGGAATCATGACTATATGATTTAGTGTTTTTAGTTTTTTTATCATATGATCTTGGCGTATTTATTCTCTAAAAAATGGCTTGAAACTATGAATGTGATTGTTTATTGTATTATTTTGGGTTTTGTTTTTATGATTTCATATAAACTAGAAAATGGATATTTTTTATTAGATGCATTGAGTATCATTTCAAGAAGTGATGATGTGTGTGAATCTATAAATTTATAGAGGGTGATGGAAGAAATCTATGAAATTAATCTTAATATGGGAGTGGTTGTAGGAATAAGTTTCTTTTTTCAAAAGGTAGTGTAGCTATAATTAGCAGAGTTGGTGGTAGAGTCACATATATTGGATTATGATGTGAATGTATTGAGTGGTTGTGTTTTCTATAATGAATCATTAATGGTTGGTATACAGATGGTCAGAATTAGTTGTTGTTTATAGGAAGGATTTTCTACTCTTTATAAATGCATGAGATGATTATCTCTGTAAGGAACACAACTTAATCATTTCATAATATAGTAAATTCAACATGAATTAAATTTTTTACATTCCAAAATAATATTTTGGTTTAGTTTTTTAGAGAATTAGGTCAGACAATCATTCATAGAAAATCATATATTACAATGTAAAAACTTCTACCAAATATCCAGTTGTTCACAATATAAAAATTGGAAAATAAATCATGATTTCCTTTCGTACAAAAAAACTACTTTAAACTTGAATTTTACATTATTTTACCAATCCATAAACCCTATGAATAAAAATATAAAATCTGTGATGAGAAGAAAAATATTAGTATGGGATGTAGAAAGGAAGAATGAATTCATTAGTCCCAGAATGGAACTATTTTCAAATAGTTATAAATATTACACATATTACACATGCTCTTATACTTACCTAATGTAATCCTAAGTTTCCTAAAAATCGTATATAAATTATGAAATTAATAATTGGTATATTGTGAATTAATTTTCAAATAACTCTTACATATAATGTAACTATCTCGTCTATACAGGGAGTAAGAATCGTTGTTACACTTATAATAAACATCACATTATATTCAAATAATATATTAAGAGAAACCTAACAATTTAAATCTATCCCTTTTCCCAATAAAGTGGAGAGATATAAAGGGCTCACTTGACCATGGTTTATCTTGGATCCACACTTCATCATAAAAATTCCCAAGAGCCATAACATGATCATAATAAATAAATGATTCAAAAAAGATATATTTTTGGACAAAAAATATTTCAATTTACAAATCACTTAACGTTTATATGAAATCGTGAACCAATAAATAAAGATACACTATTTAAATATAAATAAGTAAACTTGTAAATAAACCATAAAATCAACAAGGAATCATAAAATTATGATAAATCTTCTTATTTCTTATAGATATAAGATGATTTTTTCTAATAATGTGAGTTATAGCAAGAAAAAAGTATTTTTAAATTGAAAGTCTCATACCTTATACACGAATGTTTTTTACACGTAATTAATCTCTTGGATAATCAAATTAGATTCATTAATTACACATATAAGAAAATATTGTGAATATAATTTCTTTATTTACTTTTTACTAAGTATATTTATGGCGATTTTTATGAGTTAAAATATCATAATCGTCCTTATAAAGGAGTTTGTTTCATGGATTTATGATCATCTCCCATGAGTATAATTTTTAGATTTCGAGTCAAATGGGAATAAAAAACATATAAATAGAATCAAATGGTACTAATATTATTGGAATTTTTAAATTTTCCCATATATCATTTCATTTTATAATATGGGGATGATTAATTGGGTAAAATATGAATGATAAATGGTTGTTTTTTTTGGATTTTTTGACCATAAAAAACTAGTTTTGTTTTATTTTATTTAATATTATGTCCATTAATTAGCTATATAATACAAAAAAGTTATAAAATGCATATTAAAAATATGTTTTAACCATAATAATGGTTTTATTACTTTCCTTTAAATATAAATTAATAATGATAAATCATCGTCCATGATGGTGGTGATTCAATACAACATGAATGATGTTTTTATTTTATATAATAAGAGGAGAAGATAAGAGGTATGATGAAAAATTTTACAATAAAAAAATAAAATCTTAGTACATGTATTATACCCTATTTATCATCTCACTTTTTATTAGGGTGTTGAGAATATGGTATAAAGAAATCATGAATGAACATAAATGAGAAATAATGTAGGATTCTACCACAAAAAAGATTTTCTCCTTGAAAACCACTTCTGGGAACATAATTTTGGTCTTTTGGTGAGAGTAGAAGGTTATATACATAGGGAAGAGGATTCGGTTGGGGATTGGGATGAATTTATACAAGGCTCAATGTTTAGATTTTGTGAGTAGAAGAGGTGGATTTGTGTGTGGGGGGTAGTTATAGGGAAATAATGTTTTTTATGATTATTTTAATCATTTATTTATTATTTTGGAACAAGACTGTGAATAGTGTTGATTCTTATGACTAATTATAGTAAGTAGTTCATATAAGTTTGAACTAATAGGTGAATACATCATAACAAACGATAAAATTTATTTAGTCATCTTATAATGTTAAATGCCATAAATTACTGTATTTCACTATTCAATAAAAATACATTGGATTCATAAAAATAAAATAATATAAACCCAACCATCTGTCAATCACTATCATTCAAAAAAATTCTCTTTTTTAGAAAATATTTTTATAAATATGAGAAATTTTATTTTTCATCAAAATCATCAATTATTTGATAAAATTATAAATTTTATTATTCTAATCAATTTTATGACACATAGGAATATTAGTTAAGGTCTTAGAAAATTATCTTATTAATAAAATAAAAAATATTGTTTTATAAATCTATATGAAACATTAAATAATTAATGAAATATTTGGGATACCATTAATCTCTTCCCTTTTGTTAACACAACACTCTTTTTTTTCTCTTGAATTACATTCTTTTTATCCTTATTTCACACACTCAAAACATCTTCTTGTCTCTATGATATATTACCTTCAATTCTTCTTCCCACATTATCAACAAGTATGAAATTGAATATTATTTCCTCCATGTTTAAATTTACATAAAATCCTGAAAAACTCTACACATATCTTCTTTAGTGAGTCCAAGAGTTGGTTAAGCTGTAAATTGTTAATTATATACAATATTAACTTATGAGACATAATAAAAAATAATAATTTACTCTAGTCATCAGCCAATTTTTCTACTCATTTTAATTTTTTTGTCACATTCATTGACTAATATTTACTTATACTTCCCATCATTTACTTAAACAAAAAAGTATAATATGAGAAATGAAAATATTAATTAGATAAGATAAAATATAGAAAATTACTTATAGGATTTATAAATCATGAAACTTTCTTTTTAGTTTATGAAAAATAGGTTCATCCTAAGTCATTCATAATCATAATCAATTTAAATCCTTATTTATATTTCATATATATATATTTGTAATTTAATATCATATCCCCCAAGAGTGTCAACCTAAGTGTGCAGTAAAAAGTATTGTCATGTACAAGGTGAAGATCATGTCTGGTTAAAGGTAACCTTTTTAGAGTTATTACACATAGGTACCTATATTCTTGATAAACATATACTTTTAGAATATATTCATGGATGTAATTTTAAGGAAACTAAATTTTCTAACCTTTAAAAAACTACATTAAATTTTAATATACATTGGCTCATATTTATACATATCTTTAGGAATTTAAATAGAGATATCACTATGGTTTTATCATCCTAGTTTCTAAATGTCAACTAATCCTATCCTCTTATTCTAAATAAAGAGACCAATATTTCTCATAGAAGGATATTATAAATTTTTATATGAATATTCAATAAAATAAACAAACGGATGACTGAGGACCATAATAGTATATTATCTATGGAAACAAGGTAATATAAAAAGTTCCCCATAAGAGCGGTATGTCATGTCACACTATTCTATTCATAATGGTAACCCTTATTATATATATCATGAATAATAAATTTTTTCATAACTAAGGGAAAGGAAAAAATGGTGAGATCAGATGATTAGTAAGTGTAAACAAGGGGGATATATAAGCACAACATGAACATAAATATGTGAAAACATGATAATAATATTCATAAACTATACACTAAATTTAAAAGTTCTTAAAATTTAGTAGTGGAATAAAATTCCATTTTAATATGATATTGATCAAAATGGAATTAAATAACATGATCTATGAGAATAATAAATCAGAATAAGAAGTATATTTTTTGGACACATATATGCACATAAATTCATGTCCATATTAGTCAATGCCTATTTACAAGGCTATCATAGTGGAATGGGTTCACCACCCAAACCATAATTGTAGTAATGGTTCACTCCCAATATCATCATTGTGAAATATATCCCTTATTGAACTAGGTGCACTACCCATTCTAATCATGTCAATCTCTAGATATGGAAATATTTACCAACTACATGTAAGTGAGATATTGGTCCCACCCATCTCAATATGATACCCATATATTTTTTCCACATGAGTATAAAAAAGTCATCATATCATAACCAATATAATGAAATGGAATTCATAAAAATTGCATTCTATCATAACCTATAGAAAATAACAGTGTTCATAATCATTTCATCTTTCTTACATAGCATAACCAGTGAAAAAATATGGAGCTTTCATAATATTTCTATAATTTAATATCCCATGGAAGTAAAAATGATATCATAAAAATAATTAAATCATAAAAATAAATAATTAATAGATTGTAAAATATTGGTATCCTTGGAACATATCACCAGTAAATTATCAATAAAATTAAAATATGTCATCTTATATGAAAAATATTTCGATTGATCCTTTAAAACAAATTTATAGGAAAATAACCAATCCATTTTTTAAAAAAACTTGTTAAAATAAAAATTCTTTAGAAAATAATTTTCAATTAAAATAACTTTGAAAATTTATAAATGAATATTCAAAGATATTACTGGTCATGATTATGTGGAGTTTATTTTATTTCTTAGATGATATATCAAATATTTCTTTAATATTTTTGGTAAAAGAAAAAAGAAAATTGTTTGGGAAATTATATAAATTTTACATTTAATAAGATATATTTAAATTAAATGAGGGATATAAATTTCTATTAAAAATAATATTTTAATAATAAAAAAATTTGAATTTTTTTGGAAAACATGGTTTGGAATAAAATAAATGATCGACTAAACATAAAAAATCAATATTTTCATAAAAATATATTCTCAATTATTTTAAGTTCCAATGAGTGGAAAAGTGGTACTAGTAATTGAAAATTTCTTGACTAAATTTAGGATTTTAAATTTCAGGAGTATATTGAGAGAAGTATCATAATATTTTTTCATCAGAATCATAATCATAAACAATTCCGATAAATGATAAGATTTATACATAAAACACTACCCACCTTGGTAAAAATTAATCGTAATAACCATGATATAATAAAATTAAATGAAACATCTAATAACATGATAGGAGGTTTATTTTTCATGTAAAATTTTAATGGGTGTTATATACACCACATAGAATAATATAGACGCATAATATTACTCTTCTCCCAACGAAGGAAAATTAAGAAAAAAATCCCATACTGATTTGTTAACTATTGAACCATATGCACCATGAAAGAGATATCATAAAAATGGATATATAAATTTGAATAAAACTCTTTTTCATAATATAATAAAATATTATTGTGATTTATATGAACCATATAAAATAAACATGTTGTGGATTTGGTATTTCTCTAATAGATAATAAAAGTGAGAAAAATCCATTACATTTAATCTCAAATTCTTTTTTTTTACAAATTTAAAAATAATTTATTATAAATATATATATTTTAAATATATTATAGAACCATAATTATATGTATCATATAATATATTATTTTCCAATGTCTATTAACTACCCATATATAAACAATTCACTATTAAAATCATGTTTTAGATTATAAATTCATTATTTTTCAAATATGTTTTGTTTTTTAATTTTCAGTCCTCCTACATTAATCAGGGTTCTATAATGTGTATAATAATTAACATGAAATAATTTTCCAATTTATACATCATTTATACTTCTAATACCAATCATAAAAGTTGACTTTGAGAAATAAAGCTTGTTATGCTCGTGGACAGGGTAAGTTGTACGTACATCAGAGTAATGTTTCAATTTTTCAACACTAATCATTGAAAGGTGGTGAGTAATATATTATCATTCCAGAATTATCATAATACCATTAATATCAAATTTTTTTAATATATTTATACATATCATCCATGTAGTGTGGTGATGAAAAGAGATTCACATCGCTTCGACAAGATAGTAGTACACATGTACATAGATGATGTTATCCTCTTTCATGGAGTGAAACGGTAAGAAATAAAATGATATATTAAATTTTTTTAATGTTAAAAATATCATTAATATAATTATGATTTTATTTGTATCACATAAATTAACCATTATTATCATCTAGGTAAAGGATTAATTAGAAATTAATTATATCGATTCAATAGGAGATAATCTTCTATACACATAAGAATCATTATTTTATACCCAATGGAATGGAATAAATAACGATTTATATAAAATAATGATTCTGAATGTCTAATTATAATATTAATATCATATATTTTCTTTATATTCATTATCATACCCTACTATGAGATGTGCTAATAGAAGAATGAAGGACATCGGTCAGTGAGGTGGTAGTTTGTCGTACCTAGGAATGTGTCCCTATGGGTTTCTCCTTGAAATTAATTATAGAGATTTGGTTGGGTAATAATGCTATATATAATGTTCATAAATCCATTAAATATACTGTATTTATTTTTAGAGTTGGAATTATACTTATATCTACCTTCGTAGTTATACCGGGCACACAACATCTTCCATGTGTCGTAGCTAAGGAGGTACATCCATGACTCAAAACATGTTATCAACTTGGGATATCTGGACATTGAGGATGTGTGAAATTTCTATATAACTACTAGAGATCATGGATCGATAAGACAATATCCTTGATGGTAAATTGATTACTTTGTTTTGTGTCGGGTGGTATATAGGGAATCTTCAGGAGAGGACATTAGAGTAGGAGGCTCTGATTCGTGCTTAGTACCCACATATTTTTTTGACGCCCATATTTAGGATTTTGGGGATGCAAATTCCTATCTTGGGGAGAAATTACTGTCCTGGTTTTTCAGTGTATAATTTTTGGATACTCTGGATTATTTTCAAGAGATGGCCTTGAGATAGCTTTTGTTTCTAAGGCCTGATGTGCCATAAATAGATGTTTGTAATTTATTAAATATGCTAAATATTATGTGCATAATATTTTACTATAAAAGTACAATAACATCTAAAAGGGTGAATGAATAAAAAAATATAAGGTCATTATTCAGTTCAAGATATGGGTTTTACCCTAAGCGTGACTTATCCTTAGTCGGCGGGATTCATTTTAGGAGAAGCAATCAACGAAGTCAAATGAATAAAATAATTTAAATAAACAAATTTATTTTTTTGATGCATTTACATAGTGAACTAAAACTCCAACTTTCAATAGACTGCTATGAAAAAGTAAATGGGTTAGCTATATAACCTTAGAGGCATTAGAGAGCTACTGAGGAGAATATTATTAGATTTTATTCAAGAGAATGATGATACGATTATGGATCGATGATCATTGTAGAATATATTCATAGTATTACACTAATTAGTGGGTAACAACCCCATTATTCAACTACAATTGACCTAAATAGATCCAGGGCATGTGTTTTATTTTTATTTCTTCCCCATTAATGAATCCTATGATAAACACAAATCCATCAACCAACACATTTATTCATGGATCGTGCATATTTGTGGGATGGGTAAATTTCAATGTTATTTCGGGAAAATTTCTTCATGATTCAATTTAATGATTCTTCATTTTTTATTATAACAACAATAGATCATGAACAACATAAGCATCAATTGAGGTTTGTTCCATGATATTGTTCTAGTTATTTTCTCTAATGATAGTATATTTATTGTGGGATTTATTCGTTTGGACCAAAATTTGAGAAATAAAAATTAAAATATTATTACACACTCATTTCATGAAACAATGAAATGATATTATTGATCTGGTATTGGAATGAAAAAATGGAGGTATGAAAATTGATGCAGTGATGATTCAGACAATGATGGATATCAGATTTTGAGTTATTCTGTATTATTTATTAGGAAAAAAAGAATGTTGATTATATCTATTTTCTAGAAATATTTTATGAATAGAAAACACTCTTCTTTGTTGGAAGGTATTGGATGAAATATGATAATCAATTTACCGATATAGATTTGATGGATTTGAGGACAGAGAAATGGATAATTTGTGCGGTTGGAGAAATATATTTTATAAAAAATCTCACTTTTCACTGTGTGTAGTACGAATATAAATGTTTTGTGGGGCCCCCTATGTAGAGGCCATAGTTTTGGTAGAACATATAAGTTTCAAACATTGTTTGACCCCTTTCAAACAACCTTTGGCATCTCTCAGGAAACTTGGAATGTACTTCGGAGGTACATATACACTATGCGCACTACAAAGGCTTCCTACATGCTGGGTACTCACCCACATGGATATTTCTTAGACTTTGTGAATGGGATACAATTAAAAACTAATACAAAAACACATGTACATGAACTGAATCCATGTATTGAAACACATATAGACTACTCTTGAATCTTATATATTGTTTACTTATAAACAGACATAGATTGATGACATGACCCATTTCTAGAGGCAGGGTCCATGGTCAAGGAACACGGTATGTGACCCGCACTACATTCCATGAACTTTGTTATATATTTCTTAGATCATTTTTCCTCTGTATGTTAGAAGATTTTTTAGTGTGTGTTTTCCTTATCCTTTCACTGAGGATTGGAATGGAATCATTCCCTATACCAAGGAATATGATCCATTCACCAGGAATTATAGGATAGAGTCATTGGAATACTTATATGAGGCTAGGAGTGATATCATCTATTCATGTTCATGACTTATGAGGTTTTATTGGTATCATTATTACCAAAATAGTGCAATTTTAAATCCTATACTTTGTAGGTTAATCCAAATTTAGTTTTTGGCATCACCCCAATCCCTTGTAATGATTTTCATTTGTGTATTGTATTCTATTCAGACTATCAGTGTGTTATTTCTATTAACGAGATCCAATAAGAAGTACCTATTAGATAGATTTCATCAGTGCTATCAGAATCAAGAGTTTATTCCCTCATATGAGTTCTTTGTAGAATATTTGAGCTGGAATCCTAGTCTTTTATACTATAATTGTGAATTACCTATAGACTGTGCGTAGTTTTGAGTATATATGGATATTATTGTTATTTGTGTTGTATACATATACTTGTGTGGAGGTGACTATAATTTTATTTATTGTATGATTTATGGTTTTAAGTGTATCCTACTGAGTAGTATTATACTCACCTCATCATGGGATTTTCCCACATATGACATGTCTTCTGCAGACAATTGACCCTTATAAAGTGTCCTTGGAAAACCAATATCAGACATTGCTTAGGGAGACTATGCAGAACGAGGTGTGTTCCTGAAGCTGTCTGATAACAGTCTTAGTACATACATTCATTTAGGACTTGTGCGTTCAAACTGTTTGTTATGGAATTGTATTTTACAATATTTTCATCCCATTACATTAGTTCATACATTGGTTATGGTATTTTAGATGTATTAATTCATGGTTGCTAAGTTTATTTTAGATTTAAACATTGTGTAGTATTGGGGATGTGTGTCTGAGTACTGGTATTAGGATAAGGCCTCCCATGTAAGTGATATTCCTACAGAGCTCTAGTATCTAGCCACTAGAATATTGTACGGACGAATGGGGAGTTGTTGCATGGGCCCCTCTAGGATAGGTTGTGTCATTAAAATTATTATGTCTAATAGGGTACCAAAGTGTTGTAGAGACTCCATAATGTTTTGAGTATAACTCTATATATAAAAACCCATTTCTTTAATAAAAAATTAATCATGTTTTATTACATAAAGTATTCACTTGATACAAAATATAATATCAATAGGTCTAGTGTATTTGGGGCTTAGGAACATTACATAACAACTAAAAACATGAAATACAAATATTTTTTGAAAACTTATTTTACATGACCACACATATTCTTTCGTACAAATCATTTCACGGGATAAAATAAAGACATGCATAAAAAAGGGTGATAAATAAAGCCCAGTAAGGGAGTAAACAAGGTATAACATGAATAATACAATACATTTTATTCATTAGGCCTATCAATTGAGCATAATAGAAACATGAACATAAAGGAATGATATAGCATGATTATCCTAACATGGATATGTGGCAACAACATTTGACATGATATTAGCATGAGACAAGGCTCATTGAACATAAAGAATGATTAAACCCTCATTTAACTTGATTTATCATGAGTAAACCCTAATTTCACATGAAATATCATGATAATAATCTTTACCCAATGCATTGGAGAACTATCCGAGCACACCTTTCTTAGTCATCTCATTTCATGCATTAGTGTACCACAAGGATCATATAACATGGATTCATTAAACATAATCATTTATTCCATGATAAAGGACTATAGAATTAATACATGAAACTTTATAATAAATAAATAAATTTGAATAAATGTGAATACACTTGACAGATAAATGGGCATGGTATTCATTACAAAATGACTTTTGATTGGAAAATCAAGGTGCAATTTCAGCCGCATAACTTTGTGTCATAAGAATTCATAAAAATGGTTGATGATTGAAAAAAGGGTGTCTCATAAAATTTACATGAAATGTATAGTAATAAGGTAATATTTATACATTTCCCAACATATGTTTTGGATTTTATATTCATAATATAAAATAATTACATGAATGTAAATGTGGGGAGAGAAATCACTTACGAAATTTCAGCACGATAAAAAGTGTACATGGGAGGCATTAATGAGAGATAGAGAGGGTCTCTAATAATTAAAACATAAGTAGGGAAGTATAAGATATGGGATAAATCATAACCCCCACATTATTAATTGAATATAAAAGGGTATAGAAACATAATGAAACTAGGATAAAAATGAGAGAGGAATAAATCCCTTACCTGGATGTGTGATCCCAAAGGCTTGGGAGGGGATTGAGAGTGACTTATTGGGAGTTTGGGGTGAATTGTGAGGATACTAGATTTAGTATGGAAGAGTAGGGATGTGATCCAATGGCTTTTAGTGAAGAGGAAGTGAGATCTTGGGTGGGTTTATATAGGAAAAAAGAGGGAATTTTTTTACCTAGGTTTTGGACACCGTACATTAAAATAATCAAAACCACAGACCATACCGTGAATTGTTTCCATTGTTTTTGCCTCAGGGGAGAGGGAAAATTTATTTTATAATACCAATGGCCTAAATTATTAAAATATTAGTCTTGATTATGTAGAGGAGAGTCACACTCTCAATAAAATCAATTTAAAAAGTTAAAATGTTTTATAAATATTGGAGGGTCCACTAAGGAACCATTAAATTAATCTAACAAATCTAAAATCACCGTATTTTAAAGGTAAAAAATATATTTGAAGAACAACCCATTTATAGTATTTTATTACAACACTATTGGGTAATTATGATGTCATAAAATACATTATATAATTAAACAGTATTTAATTTTTACACTAAAATTCAACTGTCTCAGAAAATTAGGAAAAATTCGCCATTGTATAATTTTGGCATCCTAATTCCAAAAATAAGACTAATTTTATCTAAATAATTTTCTAATTATGTTAAATTTTACTCTTGAAATAAATACCGATATTTATCGACAATTCTGGGGTTTTTTCAAAAACAGCTTTCAAACCATAATAAAAACTACAATTGTATAAAAATATATTATAATTTATATTTATTAATTTAGTAATAATATTTTATTAAAATAATATTTAATGAAAAAATAAATTAATTAATCAAAAAAATTCATAATTGAATATTAATTAAAAATACTATTTGTGCTTTAAAAACTATTTACAAAGTAACAATAATAAAATGAATGTATATTTTTTGTTATATAAAAAAATTCACATAATCACAGTGCTAGGGTCTTGTTACATAACCCCTTATAACACCCACATATGACATAAGGGTATGGTGTGCGATGGTGAAATACTCTTAGGGTGGCTCAGATAATATTAATTGGGTGGTAATCAATATCAGCTTCTACTTCTCTCATAGGCAGTTCCATTCAAAATTAATGTGTTGAAGATTGGCTTAGTCTTGGTCAAGAGAGAATCTTAGTGACGCCACCTCCTTTATATGCTCCACAGAATGGGATTCATACATATCGAATCTACGGTATAATTCAATCATTTCCTTTGTCTCAGTAAATTTGATTTGTTAAAGCCATATATTTATACTAATCATGTGATCACTGTTCAACGACTATATTAAAAACGGTATCAACTGTTAATGGTATTTTAAAATACAAAAATAGAAAAGGATGGAATTGAATATTTCTTATATAACCATTTTAAATAATAATACATTTAATTAGATAAATAGTAATTTTCATTAATAAGAGTTTGGGTTGTCACAATACAAGATAACAATTATAGTGTCTGTAAATTAAATATTCCATTTGATACATTCATGTAGATTTTCTATTGAGAATAGATTCTCATATTACAAATAATGAAATAAATTACTAGTATTATACTCTATGAATGTTTTATTTATGGTGACCTATAATATCATACCTACTAACTTCATCTTATTATAGTGTATATCATTCATAGAATGAAATGAGGAATAATATGTCCCAAGAAATACTACTAGGGAAATTAATTTCATGAATGCACATGGGTATGAACCGGGGATCCACCTTGCATTCCCATCTTACCATATCATCAAGAATCCTTGTATTTTATTCAATGATTCATTATTAGAAGCATATATAAAATTTCATGTAATTAAATTTTAATATTTTTTAATATAAATATAAGAAACCAATAATGTATGTAATTCAATGTATATGGATTGAATATAATGTTAGACCACACCCACAGAATTATATCTCATACAATCAGGCTGAATCAAGGGTGATAATCCCACTATATTCAATAGGATAACCTGATGGAATAAACATCATAAATTTTTGGCATTCAATACATAAGTCATCTCCCATTTCCAAGGGGGATCCACCCAGAGGTATTCACAATGATAAATAATTGGGGAATCCATGGTAGCTTATATAATTCCCTAGATTTGTGATATTATGAATCCAATGAAACATCCACCCATGTAATTATAATGGGTCCCATAATAGAATTAATGATTTATCAAGGATTTTTAAACCTCTCAAATCCAAAAATGAATCCATTGGAAGATACCAAGGGTGTTCCACTCATAAAAATATATTATAATGGAAATCATAAATTACCAAAAAATTCATTGGAAGAATGAATATCATATAATGGAATGAAATTATTAGATACCATTTCATTATCCTATCCCACATGCATTTTCACCAAATTATTAACATTTTCAAATGGAATGATTAGATAAAATTTCATTCAGAGGCTATAATGGAAAATAAATTTTAGGTTTCTTAATGGATGTCTATTTAACAAACACCTTAATTTAATAACTCCTTAAAAAATAATAAAAAATTTACATAAAAACATTCATTATCTATTTATAAAAACAATTCAATATTTTATTCCATAATAAGTTCTTCACAAAATCCCATATTGTTGTCAAAAAATAATTTTATAACATACTTTATCGATTTTTATATTTATATTTCCTTATTCCCAATTAAATAAATCATGGTTCAACAACAACAAGAATTTAGATTCTCATAATCAAAGTACCAAATAAAAGGTCCATACTATTCAAAATTATCAAAGGTTTTTAAAATCAATTTTGAAACAGTTGACTCACACTATTAATTCTCATTTACCCATTAAATTTTAATAACCATCTCTCACCCCAAATTGCATTCACGACCAGAACCCCACTATGTACATTCATCATAAAACAAATTTTTTTGATAGTTTAATTCATGTTAATTGATAAATTAAATCAAAATAAACCTCAATTTAAAATATTGAATTATGTTGAGGTCAAAGAAATACATGGTCATCCTAACCATATGTTCAAAACACTTTGAGAGAAAATAGGAAAATAAGTTATATAAAAGGGACAACTAATATTATTATTAATGAATCCCACCCATTTAATATCAGCTTTTGGTTCATCTTAAGTTGATGGAAATTGAGAAACAAGAAAAATACCTTAAATATTGAGCATAGAAATTAAATCAGGTGGAACACCACTTGAAAGACTGAAAACCATAATGGAATGATGTAATGTTATAGAGTAAACACAATATATCCAATGAAACCACAATAATCAATTTGGATATTGATTAGAGTAGATCCACTAGAGAGAAGAGAAGGAGAAATATGATTCTTGTGTAGGGTGGTGCAGATTGATGTAAAGAGGAAAATGGGGTTAGAAAAGAAGGGGTAGAATTACCTAATTCCCCCATTTTTACATGTTCATAATTTGGATACCTGGTTTAAAAAACAACCACCAAATATGTTAATTATAATATCTGGGAGATATCATTTCACATAGTTTTGGTTCATATATTTGAAAC
This sequence comes from Viscum album, assembly GCA_963277665.1. NCBI lineage: Eukaryota > Viridiplantae > Streptophyta > Magnoliopsida > Santalales > Viscaceae > Viscum > Viscum album. The sequence goes on from OY728141.1 coordinate 350,175,921, forward strand.
CAAATGACAACAATGATAATTCATTTATCACTTATTTCATAAAATTATATGCATTCCCAGATCTCAATGCATGATAAAATAAATATCGCACTAATACAAATTTAGAATAAATGTAATGTTGTAGGGATATCACTAGACATATGACAATGATTCACCATAGATGATATTCCAAAAATAATAATTTCAATCATGAATATCAAAAGAGTTATATGAGAACCCAATCCACATTATGGTACCAAATCCACATCCAAAAACCATCATAGTATAAAATATTTGTCTCGAGTTGTCAGTAAATACCATTTTTCTTAGAACAATCCAACCACCATCTCAAAAACAACATTCCACTTAATATTGAAATACCTACACAGTTGAAGTAATTATGAACCCTTCAAGATAAAAATTATCATCCCTAAGAAGTTCGAGTTGTTATCGAATGATGTCACTCGACCTATGATAATTTTCAAACACTAACTATCTCATCGCGTTACCCTCCAGAGTATATAAGGACTTCCCTAGCACTATCTTAACTATAGTGTAATCAGCTCATAGAGAATAGAGAAACCACATATAATCTCCACCTATATGAAAAGATGATTCTTCAACATTCCAATTTATCCTATGATATGAACTTATTGTTTTATAATACTCATCTAGCTAGTGGTTATCCCTTCCATAATAATATTGATTGAAAATTTATATCTCAACCATAATGCCGCCAAGAAAATATAATTTATTATCAAAACAACATTATAGATTTAAATAATGAAATACTTTCCATATATTTAAAAAATGTCTACAAATAATTATTTCCCTCATTTAAATAATCTGACCATGATATACAGGCCCCTACCATACAAGGAAAATTCAAATATGATAGCTTTTTCAAGAAATGGACTAGGTAAAACCAACCAACTATGATTACATATCTTTAATGGTTTCTCGTGATCATAACAATAAAAATATTATAAAAAATATTATCAGGTAGTCTAATATTCAAAACACTATACTCCCAAACTATCAACCATTCTCTTATAATATCACCAACATGCCTCCATCCCAAACAAATATTTGATAATAAAAATCTGTCGTGAGAGAAAATAAAATTCTAATATTTCACCCAGAAAAAAAAATCTACTGTCCTATGGAAACCCATGTGGAATTAATAATTTATTAGGATTAAATATGAAATAAATATGTTGATATAATGATTATATATAGACTGATAGCTCACACCAACAACACTACTCACAAAAGGTCACAAACCAATGACTTCCACGATGCAAACTACCATAAGAGTGTCTTTTTCATAATTAAACTGGTTCCACATCTATTTCTCACAACCCTAAACCCATTTTAGCATTTATAATGCTCTAATGTGATTAAACATACTCACACCCAAGTGATACCTGACCACTGAACATAATCCTATTTTAGATTAGGGGACACCATCATCGGTACTTGACAAAAAATCCAAAGTAAGGGTGACGTATTCAAAAAGATCTTTGCAGTCTCCCAAAAATATTTAATTCTATATTATAATCCATAATCAATGAACACATTATATTTCATTATTTTCCTCTAAAAATGTGTTTAAAAAATTATTTATCAAACTAATGATGTCTAATATCATCGATACACATAGGTTGTGCACTCAACTATGGTCAATTATTAGTACCTAAATCATTACCTCATGATTGTAACTTCATCAATCATTGCTTTACTCACCTAACCAATGAAAAATAATTTCTTCTTGTATTAAACTTAAACTAATCACATGAATTTTTTATTATATCTCATAACATGCCTGAAAATTGACACATACACATGATAAGTACCCTACCACCCATCATCCAATGTTTTATTTTATGAACTGCAACATATTCATATATTACACCACCACATACCTATATTGAAACCATGAAATAATGATATGATTCCATTTTATTATTCCCTCCAAATCTATCCTAGATATAAGTAATTGTTACCTTGTGTTCTAAACCATAATTACAAAAAATGAGGAAAACAAAACATGCAATAATTGTATAATTCAAATAAACTATCCAAGGAGTAAACCATAGAATTAATTCATAATAACAAGATGAATCTATCACATGTAACCTTTAAAAAGGAAAAGGTAAAGTCACACTAAAATACCCAAGTCACATGTGAACCATCAATTCTTTCTCCAAAATAGTAAATTAGTCGAGACCAATATTAATCCATACTTCATGGGATGACACAATGACATATAAAGGTCAAACAAAATACTTCATTACAAACATTTAACTCAATTTCACATTCAAAAATATCACCCCAACTTAAGATACTAACTCATAGGTCTTTCATAAGTCACAGGTGTCTCAAGCCACCCCTATATAGAAAAGTGTTTCCATAATATCATTCACTCTATTTTTCTAGCTACACTCACCATTTTCAATACTACTCATACCAAAACATAAAAAACCTTCATTGGGTATATCTCAACATTGAAGACCAAAAAAGAATAGATCAAATTCACTCATTAGACAATAATCCCCATAAAATTGGTAAAGGTATGAATAATGGGACTCTATGTAACATTATCCATTTAATTTTAATCAATTTAAAAATGTACATTGTTATGTGTTTACAATTTCACACATTTCACATCACAAATTTGGTTAAATACATTTCCATTGATATATAATGAGGGAAATGCATGATAAGTTTCTTATTGATATATAATTTAAAAGAAACATAATTTTAAATAGGGCTCACACTTCCCTAGGAATTTCACTACTATACTCAATAAAGATCTCATTTCCAATTGATTTCATATTACTTTAATTATAGGATTTACACTTATTTATTCAAGGGATCAATAATATTTTCCACTAATAACCATGTATTGTTTAATGAAAGTTCATTTCACATTCTATGAGAGAAAATTATTTTTAGGTTTCATATAAGAACCATTATTAATCAATAACATCATCAATTTTTTTTTATTCATATACATCAATAGTTCATATAAGGAATTGTTCATGTAATAGGCCACTATAAACATATATGAAAATCACCATATGTGGAACTATTGAAATTTTAAATAATTAATCAACCTTACTGCTAGTATAAAATAGTCTATAAAAAGATATATATCAAATAGATACAATCACAATGAAAAATTAATCATTTATAGTATATACATCAAAAAGGATAAAAAATTGTAGTCAATCAAAAGAAAATAAGAAGTCAGCCACAAGTTGTCAATGTATGATATAAAAATACCATGTGCCAATAGTAATGCATTAAAACATAAATACTATCATTCCAATCCATTCTATTATAAATTTTTAATAATAACATTACATTACAAGTGAACTACACAATATAGTGTGAACATAATTTCAACTTTAACAACAAGTCTTATGAACAAAAATTGACATCCTTAAAAACATATGTTTTACGCCATGTACAATTTGATAACACATAGTAATGATCTAATTACCATGTTCGAACACAATCCTTATATCATATTAACCATTAAAAAATTAAATTGAAAAATTAAAAAACCTATGATATAATTTGTAAATCTGCATCCCAGATCCCACTATGTCATTTTACCTAGATAGTGTTCCAAATGAATGTTGGAATTCCTCCCAACATACAAGAGGGTTTCAAGTAGCACCACTGGAGAATGAGGATACCACATGGATACTATTATTTCTAGTTACTATGGTAATGAAGATAAATTAATATTAATAATATAAATTATTTTAGATATATATAATAGATATAAATGTTAAAGTTCCATCAATAATTTTAGTATTATGATTCAACAAAAATGAGTTATTCCAAGAATTACCAAACATATCCCTTATTGTAAGATCACAAAAAAGGAAAAAAATACAAAATTAAAATTCATCCTAATACTATTTTCAATTACTTCCATGCCATGAAATATACTGTCTACTCCTAATATGACATGGAATGCATCATGTAATGGGACTTTAATCGAACTTGTAACAAGAAACTAAATAATTAAATCTAATTTGGTAACCATGAAACATGGTGAACCAAACATGGTGTGAGTAATACTCCGAATAATTTATCCAACAATGTCTATAAAATATAAAGTGCATAAAAAAGTGAATTCATAGGTACTATAGACAAATTTTTCTCACAAAAACTAATAAGTAAACCGATATATTAAAATATTTCCTCCGAACTAGGGATCAGTAGTGAATCCTAAGGTTAAACCAACCCACTTTGGCTAGTTCTAATGATTCTATGTCCATTCATTATAATATGGAACAATTGATTTCATTTAAACCCACCAAGAAAATCATACACATTAAGGAACATGGGAAACCATAGGGTCTCTGATGATACTTTACATAAAAAAAATGTAATCCCTAATCTATATAACACATCCATGGAATTCTTCTTAGTGATATCCAGGTTAATCCAAGGAATCCCAAATTTTCATTCTCAAAATATAATCTGAGGAACCATGTGTCTATGAAATTAACTATAGGGTCCTTGGAATCTCATGCATACATACATACATACAGACATACATACATACATACATACATATTTTTATATAATATTTTTAGATCAATAATCAATACATTATAAAAACACATTCCTGATGATCGTAGTAGTTTAGTTCCTTTGGAGTCTATGTACATAATCTGATAATTTAGTCAAATATCATTAATATCACCAATAAATAATTTCACGATTAGTACTATTCACAAACATACCCTACAAAAAACCATTATTAATAACCTAGGGACAGAAACCATAAGAATGGGTTAGCTTATATGCTCAATAATAGCATACAAAGAATATACATAAGAATAAAATGAGAATAATTATATGAGAACATGAGTATAATAATTTTAATACCATAAAATGTATATAAATGATCATAATCACAAGTCATGGAATAATGGATGGTAGTTAATAAGTCATGAATCATAAAGGAATGAAGTGTCATGATTAATGATATATCTATATAAACATAATTTATAGATTTATGGAATATAACAATCATAGGAAATAGTTTTTCAAGGATATCCCTTAAAATTAAAAATAAACTAGTCTTGGGATAACCAACTGTGTACCAACATCTCTCTTGAGATAACATCCTATATAACCTCTTTGGGAATAGGGATTTCCTCCCATGTACCCTCATTAGTGATTCCGATAACCTCCCATGTACCCTCTATTGGACTCGGTATAACCTCCCATGTACCCTTTGAGTTCATATGGATTTAATAATTACCCAATGAATTGTTGGGATATATAGGTTCAACCAATCTCACAATGAAAAGAATAATTTTGTTTTCCATAATATCATAAATCATTCATCATTTCATACCATAATAAAATATGTAATGAAAACAGCTTTCATAAATATTTCATCAATATAATACTTAACTATACAATGAATTAATAAGAATGGTATCAATTAAAATTGAATTATATCTAAATTGTTTACAACAACATAAAATTGGGTGGGTAAAATTTAGTTAAAAAACTAAACCAAAACAAAACACAATTCCTCTTATGGAATAATTTTTAGACTTAGACTTCATCTGATGATCAGAATATTAGAATCCTATTTAGATACTATCTAATTAGATCAAAACTATGTAGTTTAATTATAGATTCTACGATAAAAATAGTATTATAATGTTTTATTACATAAAAAGTAATGAAATAAATGAATAGTGAAAAATATAACTTGTAAAAATATGTAAATTGAAATAATATAAAAGTAAAAAATGACACAATTGATTTTAAAAGATTTTAATATTTATCTAAAAGACTTATAGTAGTAAAAAATCATGACTAAAGATATCCATAATTTTCAGTACAAACTATAAAGGCCAATCATTCATTATTAGGGAAGCCCTAGATGTGATTTATTATAATAATACATATCTTCCAATCCCTTTTATAACCTCAATATGAATATTGTTCTCATATCTATTTTTCATTACAATAAAATCCCTCAATATTTTGATTAGTCTATATCTTCCTATCATAGGAATCCCTAAATATGATTAATCAGACTCACCTCTATCTTCCAAAACACCAAATCCCCCAATAAGAACCATGAACATAGATACAATTACTAAATATAAATGCTATAAAGATATAAGAATCATTATGAAGATTACTTAAAAATTGAATTATCCAAAGAATTACACATGCCATGGATGAGGAGATCACATAGATAAATATTTAGAAGATTTGAGTTGTGAATGTATCATCTTATAACTCCTCAAATAAAATCCTATTTATAGGTGATCCTCCAGTGGACATATTTCAGAGTTGTTTGAATGGGATTTAGATAGTACACACTTGATAGATCAACTATAACTGAATGTCTATCATCATTTATTTAAACACCAGTATAATGCTATTTTTCTTCTTTCTTATATAAAAAATATTTATATTATAATTATAACAATTGTATAAAACAATGGACTTCCTTATTTATTTTGAATTAGATAAATAGAATTAGGGTCAATAAGATGTATTGATACCAGTTTCAGTATGATGGTCATGAAAGTTTTCAGTTTGATAGATAATAAATAATTCAAACCACTAGTCAAAACAAATGTTTATCAGATTAATCAGAGACACCTTCATTACAATACATTAGACTTGATAATAAATTTTTTATTTTTAATAAATTTTGATTATTTCTATGTACAATATAAAGTAATATCTTATACACAAATATAAAAAATCACATTGGATATAAATGAAAATAAACATAGTTTTGAAAATGTATTTGTGATTTCTAAAATGAAAGGAATGAAAAATTATAAATTAAAACTTTCTACTCAATAATCACTCACTTTTTGGAAATCAGACATCAAAATTCTTAAATAAAAAACTATAACATTGCGACACTTATAACCCTTTATTTTTTTACCTAGAAAGGTATACTTAATATCTTAACTCCCCCTATGTTTATAACTTCTGTATAATCCAACTAAACGAATTAAATATTTTGATTCACCCCTTAGTAAAATTATTTGTTAGGGATATTTATCACATTTTAAGTCTATCACCTTTAATAATATCTCATACAACTTTTCAAATACATTATCCCTTTATAAATTCCAATATTTAAATTTTTTTAAACCTTCTAATAATGTTTGATTACCAGAAAAATATTGAATGTATATCACATGTAATGATAGAAAACAAAATACATATAGAATAAGTGTAAATGAATTATTATCCAAACATGGAATAAAATAATGAACATTCATATAGACATAATTATAATAAATTAAAGAAAAAATTGGATGTGAATTTATTTAGATTTAAAAACCATTTAATTTGTTTGAAATTATTACATAAATATTTCAAAATGAAAAATTTTAATCTTTCAACATCATAATTTTCAAAATTTCTTACATCTTATTCAAATATTTATTATCCTTTTGAGCATATTTATTAAAATACTAGAGCTTCAAAGCCGGGTCCTTAATCCCCACCTGCTTCATAATGTCAAATTATAGTCTGTAAATACACTCTGTAAATTTTTAGCTTCATCCTTATCACGAAAAATATCATCTTCATGCATTATTTTTCTTATATTCTATAATTTTAAATTGCAAACTTTTTATTTCCAAACATTTAATTCTTAATCCTGATCATCATTCATTTCTATTAATTCATCAACATACTTCAAACCCCTTATAAAACATATAGATAACATATCAAAAGATTATACCATTTTTAGTTATTTTTTTGACATAAAAAATAGATCATCATGATCTCTAAGTGAATTGTCAACATGGATTGACCACAAAATTTTTTGATTACCCAAACTTATCTAAAACATTATATTTTATTTGAATCATTTAAATTATACCTCAATATCAATAAATGATTTATTCAAAATTATCTAACACTGCAATTTTCAATAATACTAATCTGAATTAGATTACACCTCAGCTCAATGTTTGGAATATATGGAATGGAATCACTTAAAATTATCAAAGTATGATAGATATAATATAATAAATTTTTATGAATTTTAAATTTTGAATTTAATTATGATTATAATAAATTATAATTATTTAGTTTGGAATATCTTATAATTGGTTTCTCTTTCTCCTTTACATTTTCTCTTCCTTTTTGAGAAAAAAATTCTCCTGCTAATACTTTTTTCAATGTCCATATCCTTGTCTAATTGAAATTTTTCAGAAAAATTCATATGTGGTTATTTATCTTCCTCTTCTTTTAAAATTAGGGATGACATAAATTCCTCTTATTAAAATAATTAAACTTCTTCTGAACCTTATAATTTTTCTTCCTTTTATGATTTGGTAGGTAAAGGGGTTGAAGAAGATGACTAGTCTGATGTTTTATACTAATTTGACTCTTCATTAGCCTCTGTTTATTCTCTTTCATTTTTTTCTAATTTCTTATATGAATGTTTTTTATATTATTACAATTATTATTTGTCTTCTCCAAAATCTTATTCCTCTTTTTATCACTTCCAAGATGATCAAAAAAATCTTTTATTGACTTTTTTGAGAAATAAATTTAGATTTTTCCTTCTCAGTAAAATTTTGAACTTATACTTTCACTAACACAATAACTTATACAACAACATATTTCCCTTTACATTATTATTGAATTTAGTAACTATTGAAGGTATAACTGATGTTTCATCAAATTCAATTCTAGTATCATAAATGATCTGATTAGTGCGAGTTACTATTATAGTTTGAAGATATTGTTGTATAATATAAAGGGGTGAAACTGATAACACTGGATTCTATGAATATTTCTCCACATTATTTATTAGTATATCTATTACATTTTCTACATATAATATCTATTTATGTTTATTCATTTTATCTATTTATTTAAATTCATCTTCTGTTTTAATTTTTAAGTATTTGGACTCATCTAAATCTTGTCCAAACTCATAGTCCCCTCTTTTCGTGATAGTAATTCTTTTCATGAATTCATTGAACATATTATTTATAATTTTTTTCTATATTTTAATTTTTCTTGTTTGGGAGGATTTTCCCTTCATTTTATCTAAAATATCAAAAATATTATTTTATGTTTGATATTTCAACACAAATCCATAATTCTTTTCAAGAATATTTTTCATCATTGAAACAATAACTAACGTCATTCTTGATATTTTTTGTTATCCAACAAACAAAATATTTTTTACCATCCTTGCTAAGATGAAAATCCTAGTTTAGTGCCTATAAATCCAACCCATTCCTACTAATGAGAAAATTATGAAAATTGAAATCAGAATGGTGTCGCATTGCCTCTATTGTTCTACTCCTAGAGAACAGTGTGTGGATCACATATTTTTTTGTGGAAACTAGGCTCGTATAGCTTAGATTACATTTGGTGAACTCACTTCTCTTACCTCTATTTCTTCTTCATGAAACTATTTCCTGTATACGTAGATTCAAGGGATTTCTGAAAGCTATTTTGAGAAAGAGGCTCAGGGGCTCATTTTCATGAATGGATACTGGTGTCTTTGGTAGGTAATGAACTCTTATCCTTACAAGGGAACCCCATGAACATTTTGGTCGCTTGTCAGTAGGATCAAAAGAATAGTTCTAGATTTTTCCCATCTCTCTAACTACTAGTACAATGTACCACCCCTAAGTATAATTATACACACAAGGCCTCTCTATTATGTCCCTCTATATGGTCCCCAAGGACAATAGATTCACTTGAGACCTCACTTTTGTGTACTCAAGCTTAGTTCCAATGATTTGTGCTGTATGGGAAACATGAAAGGCATTTGGGTTGTCTAAGATTCTAGGGGTAGTGTGATGCTCTCATTTATAACCTAATTTTGCCCCGGTTATTCCCTTAATGTAGAGGTGAGGGTGATTTTAATAAGTTTGGTTAATTTTAATAGAATCAACATTGAAGTGCAGGATATGAAGATGGACTCCAATGTCATCTAGTCCTACCTTATGGGCCTCTTCACACAACCACGAGATTTTTCATATCCTATCCTCAGGTGCATGAATCTTAGTAATAAATTTATGGATGCTCTTTATATTTTGAATAGGGGAAATAAAGTGGTAAACTATTTGCTTCTAATGATTTTCTAGGTTCTCCCACTACGTGGTTTTCTAATCAGGATGATTTTCTCTATGAAGGGATGGACTTGATCTGAGGGGATTCCATTTGACGTCACTATTTAAGACCTCTATAGCTTACTTTTTTTAACATGGTTTTGGATTCTTTAAGAAAATAGAGAAATGTTTGGTGAGAGATAAGTGAGAAACCATTCTAAATTTATCATATATATGAATAAAGACGTTTTAGCCTTTTATTTTTTAAATGTTCAATATGTATCAAGTAATATATGAGAATGTAAATAAGAATCACACAGATAAAGAACACTGAAAAAAATCTAATAATAATTTCAATGAAATAATACACTATTTATAAAAAATATAAAAATACAATTAAATGTTTTCTCTTTCAAAAAAACCTAATATAACCATAAAATTCTTAGATAATTTTATTATAATGTAAATAAAATCCCTTAATATGATTTTCTACCCAATCATTATCCCATCCTTGAAATATAATGATCCTTTTATGAATACAATCATACTATTCATACCATTTTGTTTTGATAATTCTCGCTTTGGGAATTTTTTTTGTAGTGCCCATCATAGTTATGGCAGTTCTGGTAAATGGATGAATGCCAAAACATTGGATAAGAAATCAAATAGGTGGCGAGCACTGGGAGAAAAAAGTAAATTATGTGCGGCATGTGTTCTACCACCCATTTACAGGCATCAAAAACGATGATATATATTATAGAATAATTTTGATGGATCATATTGGAAATTCTTTTTGATTTTATGGATTTTGATTAAGATGAAGAACATTTTAAATATAAATTTGAAATCTAAAAATTTTCGGAATACCTTTATCGATGTTAGTACCATTCCAATTTTCCAACCATTATGTTTGAAAAAAATAAATGAAACTGAAAAAATAAGTAAACAAAAATTATAAAATAAATTACTGAATACATTAATAAAATAAACTCATTAAGAGTAGAATAGTTTCATTGATTAGTGTAACCTGTTATTCATGGTTTTTGTAATTAAATTTTATTACGGTAAGGATTATTGAAAATCAATTGTCTTAAATAGTTCTATAATAAATAATAAGTTTGTAAATTTTTTTATTTCAAAATTCATTTATATAACAAAAAAAGGAAATGTAAATTTTCTCAAATAATTGAGTCTAGAAAATTTTATAACAGTTTATAATTCTATTTTTTGGCTCTAATTAATTTTATATAGATTATTCTAAATCCATAGTGGTTTATATGAAAAACTGACATTGAAAATTTTATTGTCTAAAAAATTATATATGAAAAGATAATTTCAAACAAAAAAATATTTAAGAAAATATGTTTTTTTTGGAAAAATAACAAAATATATACTACCCATTTTATAAATATTTCATTAATATAAGTATATGTTTAAACAAGAATAAAATACGGACAATCATTTATCATTGATCAATCAAATCTTCTTTTTGGTGAATTTAAATTTATAAAAAAATAAACAGGGTTATAAAAATATAAAAAGTTATTCTTGTGTTCAGATGAATTATAAAATTATATCCTCTTTAACTGTGTGATCCAAAATTAAATGGTGTCTTATATATATTCTCATATCATGTGAGTAATGTAATGGGTTTCTACTTAATTAAATAAAACTTTTGTGATAAAAAAATGATTTTTTGTAAAACTCATTCTATAGTCAATGAGTGTGTGTTTCATCCACAACACATGAGAAAAAAAACAACCAACATTCACATGTTCTTCTTAAAAATTTGAATGTTCTAATGATTTTTGTTTCTTACATGAGAAAGAAACAATATCTCTTTATATGAAATTAAATGTTTTAAAAAAAAAATTTATTCGTTCTATATACACCAAAGCGAGAATCTAAAAAAATAGTTAAACAATGTTTCTTAAACAATAATGATAACCTAAATACTAATTCACCGTAAGGTTAAAAAAACATTTAAATAGATTTATGATGGACTAATTTTGTGTTGGGTTGACATCTAGAACATAATCATTCTTAAAACATTAATTTTTCATAACAACCAACAATGTAAAATATAATACCAATATTTCCCAAATAACTATGTTGATCAAATGGTTTCTTAGATTGATTAGTATCTAATGTGTTGGAGTTTCTGAAAGGAGTAATAATACATTTATTGTTTCCATACCCAAATGTGATAAGAATAATTTTTAAATACTTATTTTTTCATATAAATGTTTCTTTTGGTTTTTGTGAAATTTGAAAACCTAGAAAGTATGCTAACACACCCATTACACCTCTTTCAAAATCTAAATTCATAGGATCTACAAAGAAATATATTAATTTTTTTGAGTTGACCCAAATATAATTTCATCAAAAAATATTTGTACAATAAAAATTTATTTATTTACGTCTTTTATAAAAAGATTTGGATCCACAGCTAAAAAAAATTTTCAATAAAAAACTAGTTAACCTATGATAAAAAGAGAAAACTTTTTATTTCCATAAAGTTCATTTGTATGTTTGTAAACATGTTATAGATGATTTTTATTTCCAAAACCAAAAGTTTGTTCTTTGTAAGTATCCAAATATACATTATAGAAATAAATATTCAAATCCATTTAAAGATGTTTGAGCTTTTATAATATCGCACAAGATAGAAGTATTTAATTAGTTTCATGTCATTTTACTAATGAATTTATTTCTTCTGAATATATTCCCTTTGTCTAATTATATCCCTTATATTGGTCATGATTTTTTCTAACTATTATTATATTTTCATTCTATTTGTTCATGGAATCAAATGTTACTCTAGTTAGATTATTTCATTTAGGTCGTTCAACCAAAGTCTGATAATTTTTCCATTAAAATTAATTAAGCTTTTCTTGTAAGGATTTTATCCAATCCTAATCACCTCAATCCTAATCAAAATTCACATATAAAAATTGATATGTGAAAGATATATATCAGTTTCATTTATAAATGAACTTATAGTTCTAAGTAGTTGATCTATATCCCAAATAATATTATCACTATTATGAATATTAAGAAACAAATGACTTATTATATTTTCAAAAGTCTATTCTTCATGTCATGAACCTGAATGGGCTTCCATCTGAACCATCACCCAACCCATCCCACAAAAAATCTCAATAGTTTTTATCATTCCTCCCAGGCTATCGACTAATAGTGGGCATTAAAATAGTAATGATGGGAATGAATTATCCAAAAATAAACTAGGATTAAATAACCAAAGGAGAGTAGAAAAAATTATCTAATAATGACTAAATGTCAACAAAAGAATAACCCAAAATAAATTCAATAAAAAATAAACAAAATGAAACTAAAAAAATAAACAAGAACTATTCTTGATATCAACGTGACCTCTTGGTCACCACCAACCAAAAAGCCATCTAGCTTTATAGGAGAACCAAAAAAACCAAAACATTGAAAATATATCTAGTCCACTTAATTAAAGTGGCACAAGTAGGATGTGAGATTAAAAATATTAGTAGATAAGAACCACATATTCCATAAATTTCCATTCTAATCACAGTAAAAAATGATGTTTTGAAATAAAAATAAGAACCAGGGTTTCATCATTTTAATAGATGAAAAAAAAATCTAGAAATTTTTTTTTACAAAAATTAAGCACTAATTTCTACAATACATTTCCATTACCCAATGAAAAATGAGTAGTCCAACTAGGTGGTAAAAATTATATGCTGGAAAATAATGAAAATAAAGAAAGAAATAATATATTAGATTATTATTAAAAGAAGGTGAAAATGAAATAAAACAGAACAAATATATATCCCTAATTAAGGGAATTTCTTAAGCATATCTATAAGAAATACCTGGATGTAATTATATCAGGTACAAATGTCAGTGTATGGTGCATCTCCATAGTCAATAACTAGCCTAACTACTCTAAACTAAACTCACCAGTGGCACATCCCACCCATCCTCTCAAAAAATCATATGGGGTACCAACCCATCTATGAGGGTTAGTAAGAAAAATATCACATGACACCTAAAATATTCCAATGAACCCCATGATAGTAATACATGGATAATGTGGATTTCTTCATAGGAATGGAATAAACCAAAAACCCACATATGCCTTCATTATTTCATAGCTCAAACACTAACACCACCTATGCGATGAATATCTCCTCAGAGGGACTAGAATTGATGTTCCCAATACGTATTTAGCCATCTCTATGTGTTAATTGGGCCTACACATCAGTAGAGTTTTGAATGAAATTTAAAAAACATCCCAAGATTTCATATAAGACTTGAAAATTTTCAATCCATATAAAATTCATAAAACCATTTCCAAACCCAACCTAATAATATGAATCATGATAAAGTTTTTCCAAATAAACCATTAATGTAATTCAATTAACATTTTTTGTTCCATGTTTTAAAAAATCCACAAATTGGGGAATATCTTTAGAAACCAATATTGTGCTCATTTGGGAACCTGGGGTGTTTTAAACGAACAATTTGAGAGGAGCACTAGGTGAGAGATAAGAAAAAATTGGGGATGATGATTTAAAATCTGAATTTATGATGTACATTTTCTCAAGAAATTTGTTATCAATTATGATCCCATATATATGTGAAACCCATGCACAAATATAGTTTTCACATCCAATGAAACACTTAAAGAATCACCAAATTAAAAATTTCCCAATTCATGAATAAAAAATAACCCAACAACCATTTTACAGATAACCATTTGAATTTAATGAGGCACCCATTACAATCACCATAATCAGTTTCCAAAAGTAACAAAATTACCAAAATATATCCTAGTACAAGAACCATCCAAAGAATTCCATTCCCTTTTAAAATAACAAATTTTATTTTATAAACTAACTTACATACATATAAATATATTTATAATTGTTGAATTCCTTTTGAAAAACCCATTTTACGAAATTTTGAAACCAATTTTCACTAATACATTAAAACCATGATTAACATTTTTAAAAACAATTCAATAAATCTCTAACATAAAATCAAATGTTATAATAAGGTTATGGACAAAAAACCCAAACTTAAAGAATTAAAATGTCATAAAACTCATAGATATTGATGTGAATTTCTTGGAGATAAACATTCACAGGCTAACATCAAATAAATAGATGAAAATTACCCAACCCCCACTCTAGGGTTCAAAACTGACAGATCCCACCCAAGGGAAAAAAATAACCAAAGACATGAAGGCTTTAAGAAGTGTAGATCAAACCAAAACCCAAATAAACCCACCTTAGAACCATTAGGAAGAACCAAGGGAGGATAATGAACCAAGGGAGAGCATAATGGAAGCCCTCTCGATCACAAAATTCTACAATGGGGGCGGATAAATAAGTAAATGGGTTTTTATTATTGGAAGGATAATATGGAATTTTATATTTTTTAAAGGTATTGAATGTCACACAATTTTCCCTAGTCCTCTCATAGTTTGGACTGATATATATTCAAACCATGCATAGAACAAAAAAAATTGAAATAATTGAAACTAAAAAATTATATTTGGGTTCTTGACCTCAAACAAATAAAAAAGAACAAATAAAGATAAAGTTATAAATTAATGGAAAATTCTAGATTCGAGGTTTGATAATTCTCCCCACTGCAAAAAAAACTCTTCCCCTATATTGTTACCCATCATAATGAGATCCAAAACATGAGATAAAATGAATTAAGAGAAACAATACAACAAACCTTGATGAGTCCTTTTAACTCAACATGTCTCTCATGAAAAACTCTGATAACAACACACAATTAGAATATCCATAGAGATAGGTGATTATTCTCCCACCACAAAAATATTTCTAGTACAACTAGTATTAGAACTCTAAATGAAACCACCATGGAAACTCCCAGTGGAATATAAAGCTCCAACACTATGTGGAACCCCTAGTAGAGACTCAATCAAAATGGAAAACCAACCCACAATTCATTATTCTATCAGAACATAAGAATCAAAAAAATTCACATAAATATAAAAAAACAAATCCAAAAGACTATCCATCTGGATTCTATATCAGAAAACTTAACCATGTGATTATAGAAGAACCAGACCATCCAGAAATAAGAAAGAAAAAACTACTAAAACTTTTTCACAAGAAGGAACATAAAACAAACAATTATACTAAAAAAGAAAAACATAATAGACTCCCCTATGACTCTAGGGAAAAGAATATGGGATAAAAACTCCACCACACCCAACGATTTCAGATTGTGTAATGAGATTAAATCCCAGCCCTATGGTTAGAGAACTTACTTCTTCAAACATATTCTACCCCATAGCATGGAGATGAATATATTCAATTAAAAAAAATACATTTTTAGTGATTCTTCCTAAAAAACATATCCAGGTTACAAAAAAATCAAAATTCCTAAAAATAATTTTGAAAATTATGGTTATATGGATTTAAATTACAAAATTAACCACACTATAAGCACACTAGGGAATCATCTGATGAATGATATTTCAGCATAAAAAATAGACTCTTCAAGAATATTTTCTTTTTACACACACTTCTCCCAAGATGGGGAACCATCATGGTCCCTATGATAAACTATAATACCAAACACCATATACTGTGCACTCAGAACCAACTCTATCAGAAACACTTTATCTAATAGAATACTTAAAAAAAATCAATAGATTAAAATGATATATCATTAATATTTTGATGAAAACACTATATGAATATATGATCTTTTTTCTAATATAATGATGTTGTCTCGATATAAAAACAAACCAATTAATAATAAATAATGATTTCATCATAAATTGACCATTATGAATTCCCATGATCTCTAAAACATTCATTTCTTTCACCTCTTAAAGGATGTACCATTGGAAGAAATCAGTCATAAATACTTACCAATAAATCCTAACATGAGAAATTTTGGTAATAATCATGTTCCACTAATGAAAACATGTGCCTTTAAACTATATCATAATAGCATGAACCATTATATATTTGGGAGTTTTCATTGAACATAAGACACCATTTACATGCTCATTCTATTTTAAACCCACTAACAAAACTCAAAAACCACAGATGATTAGAAACAACTAAAAAAACCTCAATCCAACACTACAATGGAAGTTTGGGTAGGTTCAAAAATGGGAAAATAATCACAAGAACACTTTTATAACATTAATTATAGAATATTATAAACTATGTAGAAACATAGGAAACACATCAAAATCAAACTGAAATTCAACCAAAATAACATCTCAAATAAAAACAACATTCTCCAAAAAAAACAGAAAACAAGGCTGAAATCCTCTTTCAAATATATCACTTTTAGACAAATTCAAAAATAGTTATATTTTCGGAATACACATTTAAAATTCCCAAATCACATTCAAATAAAAATTAAACACTAAATTACACTTCCATAGCAAAAACAATGCTATAAAATCTTTTTAATTTTGAAAATCCTTTCCTGAAACCCTTCTTCATTTTAAAATCCACCCTCAGAAACTGATGTAGAAAAAATAAATATAACTCCACAATCTATTAATAGTGACTTTGTGACCATACATAACCCCAAAACATGGTTTATAAGACCATTCCATAATCAATCACTAACTACATGAATAATTTTGAACCACACACCCAAACACCACATGTGTCACTATATAGTGAAATTCCTTTTTGAAACACTAAATCAATTCAATAGTCATCCCCAAACCACAAGAAAAAAATACAAAACAATAGAGTCAGATCCCATACTACCCCTGGTAACCCAAGGATCTGAATGAAAAAGCTTTCTTGAATTCTTCCACATACCTACTTCTCATGTCTTGAAAATCCTATATCTAAACTAATGGGCATCCAAAATAACAAGCAGAAACTCTGATTCCATGTTGTCATGAACTAGAATGAGCTACCATCCAACATGACACCCAACTAGACCCAAAAAATGTCTAATAAAAAGTATAAATCTTTCCATGTGGGTAAGAACAATTATGTACCAAAGCAATCATAGTGGGAATGATATATCACATAAATTGCAAGGATGAAATAAAAAATAGTAATCATCAAAATAGAATAATAAATAAATTTTAGAAAAACATAACGATATGTAAACAATATAAAAAATGATCAAATAAGAAAAAAATTTAACTATAACCATATTAAAATTAGATTGGATCTTTATGTGACATCTAGGTCACAACCAACCACAAAACTAACCTGATCTATAAGTGAACCGTAATAAATACTGAACCTGTAAAACCAATCAGGTCTATAGATGCTGAATGGAATATGTAATGAGTGAGAATAAATAGATATATATTTAAAAACCATAGATTCTATAAATTTTCTTTACCAAAAAATTAAAAAAATCCATTTTCAATACATTTATAAAATAGATTTTTATATTTAAAAATAACCAATCACATCTTTCTAGAAGAATCCACATTTATTAAAATTCTTAATAGTAACTTTCTAAAAAAATATCAAATTTACAAACCCAAATTAAAGGTCAAACCAAGTGTTAAAAATGTTATTATAATAATAAATAATATATAACAAGCTATCATAAACTAGAAGAGTGAGAAAAGTAGGTGCAATAGAAATAAAATAGAACATTTAGATATAACTAATGAAGGTAATTTCCTAAACATATCTAGAGGAAATCAATTGATGTACTCTTATAAAAATCACATTTTGTTATATTTTGGTGCTCCATAATGAATAAACATCATGGATTCACTAATCACCCCTTAGATATGGAAGATGACATCTAGCATCTCTATAGATCTAGGGGTACCAGCCCGTCTAATTGGGGTTAGAAAGAAACCATCACTGGACCCTCTATATGGCAGTGAGGAATCCCATGGTAATAGTACATGGAGAACAAGGATGACATCACACACATGGAATAAAAATATAACATGAAAAAACCATAGTACTTGCCCATATAAAACAAATACACCACCTATGTGATGACCCACTCCTTGGAGGGACAAATATAGTGGTTCTTAACAGACACAAAACCATCAAAATGTTCTAGTCAGACCTTTACATCACATGAGTTTTTAAACCAATTTCTAAAACACCACAAGGTAATAACCATTAATTCAAAATTTTTAATTCAAATATATTTACAAAACCATTTCCAAAACATAGGTATAAACACTAACCATGATAAATAATGTGCCATACATCCCTTTAATGTCATTTAGTTACCACTCCACACGTCAAGGATCCAAATAGTAAATGACAAGAAGATTACATTTAATAACCACATTCTATATCATATAGGAACCATTGGGGGTTTAAATAATCATTTGAAAATAGGACGACTAGGGGGATATAAGAAAGAAGCAAGGATAATGTCTTGATATCCGAATCAAGAAAGAAATTTTATAATGAAATGCACAATTATTTGTGATGCTATCCATTTTACACCCCATTCATGTGTAGATATTCTAAAATATAATGGAAAACTTATATAATAAACAATCTCAATGAGTTACAATGAAATAATAAATAAGAACCATGTATATATTTTTTACATTATTATAAAACCACAAATAGTCACCTAATCCACACACAAAACTCAATTAACAATGAAAAAGAAATTACAATAAAGATATCCATGTCCAAGAAAAAAAATTAATTTCCATTCAAAGACCAAAATTCAATTTACCAAATATATTATACACCTATACATGTAGGAATAATTGTATAATTCCTTTTGAAAAATCCATTTTTATAAAATTTCCAACATTGAAATACTAAACAAAATTTATACTAACATGTCATAACCATAATTAATATATTTAAAACCCATTCAATAATTCATAAGAATCAAGTGGAATGTTAAAAAATAAAAATATATCTAAAACCCTCCCTAGACAGTGTGATAATGTTAAGAAACTCTCGAAAAAGGAATGAAAAATCATGAAGAAAAATTTCCACACATTAACATTATTGAAATAGACCAAAATTAGACATCCCTCTCTCTAGGGTTCATCCAAGAGATATTCCACCAAAGGAAAATGAATATAAAAATATATATTAGATAATATAAGAATGAATCAACCAAAAACCCAAATAAACTCAAATTAGAACCTTGAGAAAACATTAAGGTAGGTGGAGGAACTAATGGAGTGGAGATTTAGAGCCCTCTCATGTGCCAAATTCGACCATGGGGGAAGAGGAACCAAAAATGGTGTATAATCAAGTGAGATAAGACACAAAATATCAAGGTTTAAGGAAACTAGTAATGCCACACAATATTTCTGGGGCCTAGCTTGGTTTAGATCAATCTATGCTAAAACTATGAATAGGGAAAAACAAAAAAAAATCTAGGATTTTTTTTCATCAGGGACTCGACCCAGTTCGCAAAAAAATGGCAATTTACTTTAAATAAATAAAATTTTAGGGTAATAATGTGACACGTAAATTATATAATAAAAACCATCTCAAGGAATATCCTTAAAAAATTCCTGAAATATTTCATAAAGGGATGATGTTACTATTATTAGATGAAAATGAGTTTTAGAACTATTATATAAAGATGTATGTTGGGGATTTTGGAAAATAAATGTATCAATTTAATAAAACATAACATGTATGTTTTAATAATAAAGGCATTTATTTTTGTTTAAAACTTTATTAATCATAGTGGTAGTAGAAAAATATACTTATATTCCTTCATCTGATTTTGGAGAAAATTTATAAATGATATATTTAGTATTCATATTGAATACCATGAATCCACAAACATTGATTTTGTATATTTCTGCCTTCTTTATGTCCACATATCATAAATATTTTTATTAATAAATTTTCTTATTAAAATATTATTTATATTTTAATAATATATACTAACTTCTGTAGACCAAAAGTCTTTAGCAACTGAGTATTCACTCAACATGGGCTTTGTAATATCTTGAAGAACTCTATTTCTTTTTTCAACTACCTGATTTTGATGTGGAGTTTTAGGATCAAATATTTTATGTACAATAAAATTCTTAATAAAAATATTTCCAAATCACAACTTAGAAATTATCCAACATGATCACTAAGAATAGTTATCAAGGTGTTGTTTTTCTCATTTTAAACTCTTTCAAAAAATATTCTCAAACATCTAAAGGCTTCCAATTTTATCACAATAAAATATATCCATATATATTTAGTTTCTTTTGCAACTAAGAAATATTAAAATGATTTTCCACCATTTCAAATAGTTTTAGTAATGCCAAATAAGTCAATGTTCACTAGCTTTAAGGCATCAGAAGTTGATTATTCAATAATAGATTTATATAATGGTTTATGTTTCATACCATGTCGAAAATGATTAATAACAATCTAAGAATCAAATGCATGTTCATCTAGATCCTTAATAAGTCATTTCATCGATTGCACGACTGAATTTATATGTTATCAATAATCTTATCTTATATTACATATTAAATTATAATCTTCCATTATTCAAAGAAATGTTATGTCTTGACACCTAAGTTCCTCTAAGATTAAATTACAATAATTCTCATATCAATTAGAAGAAATAAAATATTCAATGTTTGAACTATATACAATAAATTTTTCATTCCCAAAGTTCACATGATAATACTCATAACATGTATGAATAATTCTTATAATTTTGTCCTTACATCATACAAAACATAAAAAAATTAATTAATTTATTTCTATGAATAAAATATTTACAAATACTAATTGTTTATCCTCGAAAATTTTCTCTAAAAGTTACCCTTCCACCATTTATCTTGGTAATATTATTATAAAAATATATTTTTCTCCTCATATGTCTGGAGAAACCACTATCTATGTACCAACTATTTTTATTATTGGTATATTATCTATTTTCATGTAAACATTGAAATTAGTATTTCAAAACCCAATGCTTCTTGGTTCCTGTATTATAATAAAATAATATTTTTGGTAAACCCATTTTCCCAAAATTACTACATTGATAAAATGTAATTTATTTATAAATTTAGGCTTTTTGACACCCTAAAGTCTAATCGTTGTTAAGAGAAATTTTATTTTTTCAAATTCCACCACTTTTAAATTTTTTAAAAATTCGACACATTTTGGAATAAATTATTAATTAATAAAAACAAGTTTTATCTTTGTAAAGCCCATTGATGTATTATCAATACGAGGTTTGATTTTTTTTATATCTTACGGAAATTTTAATTTTAATAGGTGTACATTGATAATAGTTTATTAATACTATAAATTCATGATTTTAGGATTAAAACTCAATTTTATCCACACTAGAATATGTTATCAAAATATGTTTCAAAAGAATTATTTTTCTCCAAAATATAATTTTTTATTTTCTTAAGAAGGATTATCTATTTCCAAATCAGTTATATTATTATATTTATAAATATCTAATATTTATTAATCAAAATAGAATGCCATGAATTAGTCTTAATAATTTTTTTTATTGAAATTACCATTTCATTTATAATGATTAAAAATATTCAAGTAGTTTTGGAACCCTTGATACATATTCATTACTAGCTAATGTATTATCCTCATCATCTATAAATTACTATTAATAAGAATATGAAATTTTTTTCTATTCATTACTATCATGACAATTTTCATTATGATTAATATTATTAAATTATTTCTCAATTTCTTTCATTTTTGTCAGATAATTATTTAGAAAAAGTATTCCAGAAAAAAAATGCTCTAATATCCTAAACATTTAATATCCAATGAATGTTATGTTGAAATATATATGACACTTTCACTCCAATGTTAGAAGAATTCAATTTTTTAATTTTAATTATAATAATTATAAGCATTTCTATCATAATTTGATTCCTTCTAATCAATCATTTTCATCTAATGATAATCAGTTCAGGTGTGTTTTTCCTTCTAGCATTCAAAAAATCTAAATTCTTTCCATTATTGTCTTTATAAATTTGGTTGTATATTTATAGAAAATATTTATTGCATGTGGTTTAATTTATACTTCTAAAAATATTTCAAATATAATTTTAATTTTTCTCTGAAGAAGTAAAATATGATTCAATAATTAAATTATTTTCTTTGAATACTTTGTAACATTCTCATTGGAATGAAGTCTTGTAGGAATGGTAAAAGTGTTTGCAGAATCTACAACACCATTCTTGTTTTTAATCATTTCATATACTATCTTCAATCTAACATCATATTTAATGATATTACCAATAATATAATCTAATATGAGACTAGTGATAATCATTATATCATCTAAATATATCATTTTGGATTCCCGCTCTATAAGAAAAATCTCTATAATAATTTCAAACAAGATTCTATTTGTAAGATACTTTTCTCATAGAGAATGAAAACTATTAACAAAAGTCACAAATCGTTGGTTAATTTATTTGAAATGATTAACCATGTAAAAATAAATAGTAAAATATTTTTCTCTCATCTTGGAACTTCTAGTCTCAAAAAATTTACATTTTCCAAATTGAGTGACATATATCATTTTCACATTCTATTAGCAGATCCACATGATGAAATTTGATTATATACATTGTTTTTCACTGAATAAAATATTCTATTACTTCCATTATAATTCAGTTAATATTCATGTTTCTCATGATGAGTAAAATTAGTAACTTTCTTTTTTTGGTATCTTTGAATAACTAGTAAAAATTACAATGTTATAAACTCTAGTATTGATTAAAAAATGTTTTAATCATGTCATTCCAGTACTCATAATCATCACCATAAATGATAAGAAGTCGACAAGTATTCCCATTTTATATAGTTACAACATTATGTAATTACATCATAAATACAATAGAAATATTTTTTCTATAGAAATATTAGTTTATAAAATCATAAAAAATAACTTACTAAAAAAATATTAAATGTGATGTTGATAGAATAAGTAAAAACTCAGCATGTAAAAACTTTTGAAGCTACTCTAATTCCAATTATTAGATCTTAAGATATTATTATGGCATATAATAGGGGGTGAATTTTTGTTTAAAAAATAAACTAACACTAAACACAATTCCACACAAGTAATAATGGTTAGAATTTGATTGAACTGATGACATACTTTAAAAAATGTAATCAGATACTATCTGATTTGATTAGTACTATTTAATGGTATCATAATAAGTCTGATGAATCTAGTATTATAATGATTAGTTTAATTCATATTTTTATAATCCATTCACAACAAAAAATATAAATTTTTAAAAAATTAATACAAATTCTTATAAAATTAACAACGAATTACAATATTTTTAGAAATATTACTCTTTAACCATAAGAGTTATGGTTTTTATTTAATCGTGTAGAAATATATCTATTTTTTCAATACCTATAATAAGGACTATATATCCTTATCTGTAAATCCATCGATATGATCGATTAGACTCAACTCTATGTTCCAAAACCATGGAATCCCTTGATACAAATATCCTCTTCACCAATTTTTTATTTACCAAAAATAGACTTCATACTATGACTGGTATTTACCTTCCTAACCTCAAAAGCCCTCAATCTGATGGATCAAATTCACCTATATATTTCTATACCTAGAAGTAATTGATCAATACCATGATCTGAAACACAATTTCAAAAGAAAATGGTTATAATGGAATAAAAATTTCTTTAAGCATTCCATAGAACAAAAACTCAATAATGTATTTTGAACACTAATAACAAGGAGTTCACATAGAGAAATAAATAGATTATTTGATTCGAGAATTCATTAGCTTCAAGATATTCAAATGAAATCTTATTTTTATGAGGTCCTCAAATGGCATTATTTCATTGTTGGTTGCAACAACCTATGATAGATATGACATGAATAATTAAAAATTACATTTTTAATAAATTAGGATTATTTATATATATAATATAATGTAATTTTTTCAATAAAAACAAACTAAAACTTTGATTAATATATAAAAAAAATAAATTAAAATTCGGTGGGAAACGTATATTGTAGAAAAAAAGGAATATTTCTAAATAAAAATAGTATTTTGACATTAATGAAAACTTATTCTATCAAAAAAAATTCAATTAAAATATCACAGAAAACATTTGATGCCTTAAAAATAATTTATATCAGTTCCTGAGGAAAATATCAATGAAAACTTGAAAATAATTCTAAATAAAATAATTTTTACTATTTTTTTATTTGAAAAAAAAAACATTAAATTTTTTATAGTAATCATAAAAAACTAATGGCATGGTAATTTAAAATTTGATTTATATTATACATGTTAAAATAAATAATCCTATCACATTTATTTAAAACACCAACTATAATATTTTAGAATAAAACAAGGCATTTAAATTAGAAACATTTGGTAAAAATTAAAAGATGTGTACAATTTTCATTATCAAAGAATTTCAATAATATTAAAAATATATTTTAATACATTTTCAGGAAAAATGATTTTGGATGAAAAATGGGTTTTTACCAAAGTGAAACTTAAAGATGATTTTTTTAAAACATTATTTGGAAAAAAGAGTATATATATAAAAGGAAAATAATCTAAAAAATTTCTTCAACTGAAAAAACTATACGATTATAATAATTATGAGTTTCTTAATAGATATATCATAGGATTTCATCATTAGATGCATAATTTTAAACAATCATGATAAATGATGATATTGTAACATAAATAACTTTTCACATTTGTAAAATTGAATCATAATAACCCTGAAATAATAACATTAAATGAAACATATAATATCACTAATGGAAAAAAGATTAATTATATAACATTTCAAAAGGGTTTTATATAAACCTCAAAAAATATTATAGGTTCATAACATATCCTAAGTCCCAATGTCCGAAAATTGACACAAAAACCATTTATCTCTTTGGTGTATTTTGAACCATAAAAACTATAAAAGAGAAATTATAAAATAGATAAGTTAATCCCAATAATTTTCAGGATAATAATCATAAATTAAATTCATATTTATTATATACACCACATAAATGAAATAGGTGATGGGTATGACTTATATATAATAGAAGATAAAATTGAGAAAAATCCCTCACTGCTTTGGTAACTTCTGAACAAAATACCCCATGAAAGTAGATCATAATATAGATATCAAAATAGAAATAATGTCCATTATTATACTAGTAAAATAAATTCATTTTCATTAAACAAATAATATAAATGAAATAGGTGGTGCATATAGAATGTGTTTCCGAAATGTAAAACATGAGATAGAATTCCCTCCCCGTTTGGGTAATATTTTGACCACAAAAAAAAATGAAATATAAATCCTAAAATGGATAATTAGATACCAATAATACCCAGTATAATAACAATAAAATAAATTTATGTCCATTATATACAACATATAAAATAAATATCTAGTGAATAAGAAATATGTCTCACATAAGTGAAAAATGATACTAAAATACCTTAGATTAAGTCACCACATCTATTGTACACATTATAAAATTATATATAATAAATATTATATTATTACATGTATATTAAATAACCATAAATATAAATTTAATACCATATATAATTTACATATGACCTCTTACTAACAATTTATCAAAAATCAAATTTTGACGTTGCAGTTCAGTCAATACAAATGTTGTCAATCGTGTATATTTTGATTTCTTATTTTTGGTCCAATAAATTAGATAATTCTTAAAAAATATCTATAATATTAAAAATGATATAGATATCATATATATTATTTTGAATCTTATTTAGAGTGATACATAAAATCTAGAGAATAAAATGAAATACATCGTTCATGGGGATGTTAGGCCCAACATATGCAAGAAAGTTGTTTAAATTTTTATGATGGAAATAAATAAATAAAGGTAAAAAATATATTAAAATTAAATAATATTTTTAATGATATAAATATAACATTTTTTCATAATCCCAACCTTATTAACATTCATGTAAATCATAAATAAATTAAATCTTTTTGTGACGAAGTAGTATTCCGTACACACGAGCGACATTATCTTATTCCCATGTAATATATACATAGAAAGAACATGTGATATCCTGATTACAAGAAACTTATAATACAATTAATATAATATATAAATAATAATAATAATAATTATATCCATTCATGATAGGTCGTAATTGAAAAAATAATTCCATAGGTTTGTGAGGTTGTAGCCTGCAATATAAATGAACGATGATTTCAAAAACAAATTGATTGAAGGCGAAATGGTTTTAGGTCGTGATGTTTACAAAAAAAATATAATTTAATATAATATAATAATTTCTTAATAACATAATGGTTTAATAATATTATATGTAGGTAGAGAAAAAAGTAATATAAAATTCTTGATTAGTGATGTTGTCTCTTCTTTAGGAAACTTATTTTTATTTTTACAAAAGGATTACTAGATTGGATTTATAAAGAAAATAAGGAATATATGATTAAATTATAGAATTAAGGAAGTGGCATGAGTAAGATGTGGAAGAACCAATGAGTTTTGAATGTGTGAATTGGAGAGAAAAGGGGATGGTCTCTTATAAGTGAGGTGATTGGAACACTTGTAATTTTTAAAAAGAAAAAGGCGTACTCTCCTTTTTCCCACGACCTAAGGATCCATGTTTTTAAATTTTATAAATTTTAATAGATAGTTTTGTGAGATGGAAATAAAATGGGAATTTTTAAGTTTTTTTGTTTATTTGTAATCTCAATATTTTCTGTTTAACCCCTCCGTAAACCAATTTCTACGCCAATTGGGGGAAAAATCATATATTGTTTTTACTACCATTTAAGATAAAAATTAGGTTTATCCAATAAAGTAATATATATTATGATGATTAAGAATATAAAATAAAAATTTCAAAATCAATTTTGATATATGGATTATTTAATTTAAAATTAATATTAGAGACGTGATACAAAAGCCGATTTTCAAAGAGAAATTTTTTAAAAGTTGAAAAAATTTATTTTAGAATTCAAAATGAAAAGGATTCAAATGACCTAAATTTTATTAATAGATATATAATTGATCTAATTTTTATTTTTAAAAAACACGTAAGCAATTTTATATTTTTTAAGTGTTGAAAAAAATGAAAATTCTTAATAAAAACTAGTATTTTTTGAATATTCGTTAAAATTTTTAATTTCTATTAAAATTATAAAAAAATTATCCATATGATATCATTGAAAAGATTTTTTAAAATACTAATGGTATATTTAAAAAATTATAAATTTTTACTAAATAATTTTCAACATAAGTTATCAAAAGGTAAAAAATTTCTTTAGAAGAAATACAGTTTTTAAACATAAAGATTGATTAATTCATATATATTTCTTTGAAAACAAATAAGATGAATTTAAAAAATTTGATTGAATATATAATATGTAATTTTTTTAATATATATCACCGAGACTTATTTTTTTAATTTATTGAGTTTAAATATATTTCAACGCATAAAATTTATTTTCTAGAAAAATATTTCCTTTATATTCAAATTGTTTTTATTTTATTTATAATTAATTTTTCACAGAATAATTAATTTTATATAGATTTTTAACCAATATATTTTCATAATTATGTTAATATTATTTATAATCACCTTTCCAATATCATGGATTTGAATTTTATATTAAGTAATAATTTTATACCTATATTTTTTATTTTTTTTAAAATGAACATTGCATGAATGGAAAACATAATCAGTGTTGCATACAACACAAGATAAACCTAGTTTTTCATTTAACAAATGATAAACTCAATACTTTATCTAACTCAAGATAAACTCACAGTTTCATTTAACATGTGATAAAAACATTTTAAAAAATAATAATAAACTAACAATTATCTATAATGAAAAATATTGAATTCATTAAATTTATTTGAAAAATATATATTTCACATAATCTATGGTGTCACACTCTACCCCCAAAAAATGAACTTCTCTGTCAAAACTAAAGCTTTTGGTGCAAGATACTATAGTTATTTTTACTACATTATTTCCTAAGTTTCCCATATTTCTTCCTAAAGAGAGAAGATCCTCTAAACAACATTAACCATTTAAGTGGTCTTTTGTTATAGAATATTCTCAATTATATCTGTAATCTATACTGGTTTTCACCATAAGTAATCTTTTTCAATAGGAAAATTACCTATGAGATCACTATATGGGATGGATAAGGTATTTACTTCCTCAGTAGAGATACATGGAAACTTATTGAAACTATGAGAGGTTTGGAATATTCTCTAATTGATAGGCTACCATCTTGATATGATCAAGAGATTCAAAGGGAATAATACATATAGTGCATAGTTATCATTTTTATCATTAGTACAACTTCATCATTTGTTTGTTATTAAATCAAATTTCAAATTATCTCTCACTCAAAGAAATCAATATTTTTTTACACCTGAAGAACAAGTGGATCACAATATCAATAATATAAGGACAAGTAATTAATTATATCTATTGTTATAAAAAATGATTAGAACTAGTTGTACAACATGGATAAATATTTATTTTTCAAGGTGATATGTTATTCTTTAAAAACTCATCAATTAGTTTGGATTAACATTTTTATAAATGGTTAACCTTAGGAAAATTTAAAAATATTAAAATAAATAATATTATAATAAAGGTAAATAAATTTATTAAACCAAATTATCAGTAATAAAAAAACAAAATTTTTCTCATAATTTTGCATACCAAACATGCAAATGAATTTATAATTTATTCTAATAAAATATGGGAATAAACTGAATTACCATAAAATCTTATTTAAAACATACATTTTACCTCATTCAATAAATGAAACAATTATTATTGTATATATTCTATAAATAAAAAATGGTTTCAACTCCACCAAAAATAGAATAAAAATATTATTCAA
Source organism: Viscum album (assembly GCA_963277665.1). Lineage (NCBI taxonomy): Eukaryota > Viridiplantae > Streptophyta > Magnoliopsida > Santalales > Viscaceae > Viscum > Viscum album. Next base: position 350,205,892 of record OY728141.1, read on the forward strand.
AATAATAATTATTTCCTTTTAAATAAATAAATAGTATGCAATTTATATTATCCATATCATTTATAAAATTATCCCAACATGATTATAATATTGCTAGGATCATTGTACATTTTATCTTTCACGTAATTATCCATTTCCTATGAATACAACATATCCATTAAATAACCTTTCAAGCATATCATCACCATTTGATATATTATTGAAAATCTATAACGAAAATACATATATAATATTCATTATATATTTCAGTATTATTGAATTCCTATACATAAACTCATTAATAGTTCTTCTTCATTCTCAAACCATTGAAAAGTCTTTGTCATCTTAGTCTTTAGTAACTCTTTCCTAAAAATAAATTATTAATAATGTTTTTATTTATCCTCAATTTAATTTTTCCTAATTTTTTTGATAAAAAAATAACATTAGAACATCTGTTTCCTTTCATATGTGATTTATTTTATTTCTATAATTAGATATATATCCATTATCAATATCACCTTATTGATAATCATATAGACCATTATTGATGGGTCATCAATTTTCTTTATACATTACACATTTAAAACATTCATCCATTGATAATAACATAATCATAATAATAACCCCATCTACTGTGTTAACATGAATTATCATTTCCCTCCAATTTTACTTGTTATATTCCCTTATTCTCTGCACATTAAAATTCTTCACTTTCATTTGAGACATTCTAAGGATTAATTATTTCTATATTCAAAAAATATAGGAATATGAATCTTCATTCATCCTTGGTATCCCCTAACCAAAGTCACAATGAGCTCAACAATTTAATTTTTGGTGGGACTAAAAATTCGTTAAGGTGAATGTTGTTAATCATATATCATGATAACAAATTAGTAATAATTACAATCTTCTTCGCACCATTCATCATCCCATTTGGTTTCTCATCAACAAAATTTATATCACATTAAATTTTAACTAGTTACATTTTGTTTATTATATTTAATAATATCCAAAAATATAGTGAGAAATTTACTAATCCTTGTGGGGAACCACATAATAATTAAAAATCTCCTATATGTTTCCTAAATCATGATACATTATTTTAAATTGATGAATCCTTATGTTTATCATTGGTCACTCGTTGGAATAAAATATTTAAATCCTTCATGATGGTTCATAATAATTTGTAGAATATTTAAATATTATCACCATAGAGTGTGAAACCAGGTGTCAGAAATGCTCTATTGTCATATACTAGATGACGATTGAGTGAAGCTTGATGTTACTTTTTTATATTTTTAATAGCATGTTACTTTTTAAAGAACCATATCCACTTGTAATATCAATTCATTGATGTAATTTAATTTAAAACAATCACTATATCCTTTATCAAAATTAAAATAGACCTTTAATCATCCTTATATCTATCTTTATTAATATACCTAAACATATCCTTTGAAATATCCCTCAGATCACATTATTTATTTCTTATCCTTGATTCTATTGGTTAACTAATATTTTCTTCTAATACAAACTATTTAAACCTAGGATTCTCATTAATCGACATTAAATCATTAATATGAATATAAACAAATTATACAAAGACACACCTTTGGACTATAAATGATTAGTGTCTTTGGAGACTAGGTACAAAATATTCTAGTTTGTTGAATTATTTTCAACATATCCCGTAATTGTACTCTCAATTAGTACTGTTCACAAACATTCTATAATGAAAACCTTTCTTCACAACTTGGGTAAAGGAAATATAAAAATTTGGTAGCTCAAATGCTCTATAAGTGTAAAAAATGGTGATATGAATGCATAATATGATCATAAAGGTATGAGAATATGAGAAAAAATGTAATAACCATGCCCTCCATATGAAATATCACAGTTTTTTTCATGGAATAATAATTTTTTGCTCATAATACATTAATAATAATGGGAATTAATAACATGATCCATTATAGTATATTATTTGAATTAGAAAAATATTTTTGGAATTTATATAATAATAGAGAATATTATGTCATGAATACCAACCAAGACTTTCATAACATACTATGCTTTGGCTGACCACCCATATATATACTTCAGTATTGGGATAACCTCTTTATTTAACTCTTTTGGTCCTGTTATAGCCTCCAATGTACCATCTTTTGGTCTTTGGATATCCTCCTCAGTACCATGTTTTTGGTATTAAATATCCTATTATCTATGCTTTGAACTCATATGCCATTAATTATTTCCCAATGCATTGAAGGAAGATATAAGTCCCACTCTATTTAAAATGAAATCAATACATATATTTTCCATAGTACCCTAAATAATTTATTGTATCATCACATCGTAACCCATGTTATGAAAATGGGTTTCCTAAAAATTTCATGAAAATAATAATTAACCATCTATAAAAAAATATGGATGGTATCAGTGAATATTATCACAAGTAGATGATAAGTAACATAAAAAGATCACCTCATGTATGAAAAATGATTTATAAGGATCACATAGAACAATTATTGAAGAAAATACCCCTTCAAATTTGAAAAAACATTTAAAAATATAAAACATATCAAAATAATTTTCATTGGAAATAACATTGAAAATTTATAAAGAAATCATGAAAAAACATTTTAAAATTTTATTGACAAAACAACTGTTAACTTTGAATAATAATTAAAATATAATTTATTTTGAAAATATTCTTCTTTTAAAATATCACATAATTCATATAATGGATAAATGAATGAAATAATGGTTATTGTTGTTATAATGGTTGGATATTCTGTTCCCCCCATACATATAAAACCAAACATTCTTTTCAAAAGTTCGGTAAAAAGAAAATTAGAATTGTTTTGGAAATGAAATAATTATTCTTTTCCAAATAAGTTTTAACAATTAAAAATATTTAATAAATTATTTTATAAATAATTTAAATAATATTAAAATGAAATATAAAACATTTTTTGAAAACATAGGTTTTGAAGAAAAATGTTTTTCAATTAAAGATTGAAAAAATTTCAATTTTTTTCAAATTTTTTTTAAATGACGAGTACGTAAAGATTGAATAATTTAAGGAAAATTTTTATTCTCTATAAATTAATATAGGATAATAAAATTAATTAGTTTTTTGTGACATATTTCAAAATATCTCATACTTCGAAGCACACTTATTAACAATCAGGATAACTGATGATATGGGTACATAAAACACATACCACATTGGTAACATTGAATCATAATACACATCTAAAAATAACATTATATGAAACATAAAATATATTTATATGATGGATAATAATGATATAAAAAATCCAATGTTATGTATATAAACCTCATAAAAGTATATTGGTATATAAAAAGCCATTAGTCTCAAAGAAGGCTAACTAAGACAAAAATGCCTTACCACTTTGGTAACTTTAGAACCATAAAACCAATGAAATAATGATCATAAAAAGGATAAGTAAATCCAAAAAAATCATGACATGATTCATAAAATAAATTCATGTGTCGTATATACATGAAATAAAACAAATAGGTGGTGAATATTGAATGTGTCTTATTAAAGTAAAAATGTGAGATGAAAATACCATACAACTTTTGTAACTTGTGAATTATAAACCCCATAAGAGTGAGATCAAAAAATAGATAACTAAATACAAAAAATTTCTATGATAGTGTTCATAAAATGAATTAATTTTTAATATATACACCACACAATAGAAATCAGTGGTGGATGTGATATGTTTCTTATCAAAGTAAAAATTTCAGAAAGAAATCCCATCCTTCTATAGTAAATTTTGAAGAGTAAACCCCAATAAATTGATATCATCATGGGATAAGTAAATAAAAAAATAATTATAATAATCAAAAAATAAATTCTTTCGTAGTATTTAAATCAAATAATCAAAAATAAGTGGTGAATATGGAATTTGTCTCAGAGTAGAAAAAAGTTATACAAGAATATATTAAATAAAGTTTATAAATATTTAATAAATGTTAAAAAAAATATTATAATAAATATAATATTATTATACATTTATTATAGAACCATAAATATATATATATATATATCATCTATATATAACTTACTTATGAACTCTTATTCCCCCTTTATTAATAATTCCATGTTAATATCATGTTCTGAGAAACAACTATTTATTTCAAGTATGTGATTCTAGTTTATTACTTTGGTGTTTTTATTTTTCTAATAAACTCCATAATTTAAAAAATTATATAAATATCATATATATTTAATTCACTTTTATTTATAGTTAACTATAAAAGTTAGAGATAATAAGTGAAATACCCCATTTAAGAGATACTATGCATTATGTTTTCTTGAATATTGTTATGATTATCTTTATGGAAGAAAATAAATAATTGAAAATAATATAATACCATTAGAGAATAATTTTCATGTTATATATATCAAATATTATTATTAACAATGAAACTTATTACTTTCAATTTAAATAATGAATGAATCACTTCACTTCACGATTCTGTAGTCCACCATAAACATGAATGTCATTTTAATACTCCCATTAAATGAAAAGTATGAAAGATCAAGTTATTCTAGGATTAAAAATTCATAATAATATGGAAAATTTATTATATATATATATATGAGATAAAATTTAAATCCATCATTATTTCTGTAATATCCGGGCATATTTTGAAATATATTGTTAGAAATTAATTTAAAATTTATAATAGATTATCTTACACACAATACATAGTTAGTATGTATACTATGAAAACCTATTTTTATATTATATTGTGCACAACATTGAGTTACTTTGATATGTTTTGTTACAAACATTCTCAATTATTATAGAACAACAACATAATTATAATAGTAATATAATTGTTAGTAATTAGCCATTTGAATGATGAGAATGAATGAGATTAACTAAATTATAAAAAAATAGATTACATGGGTTTATAAAATTAATTAATTGATCCCTAATTAACTATAAATGATGAAAAATCCAAATGAATATAACAGTTGTGTGTTTTTTTAAACAATTTTTATTACCAAAATGATGGGTTGTTTTGAAAATTTAAATTTATCATTATTTCAGAATGATATTAATAATATATATATATTAAATCCTTAATAAATATCTTTTAAATTCATTCAATATATTTGATGGTATTATAAAAATAATAAATCAATATTTAGGTGTAAAATCAATATATTTTTAAAGGGATGTTTTACTGCCTCTTAATGGAGCATTGATTTTTAATCTAATTTTTTCACGTGTATAATTATTATTTGAAAAAAAATAAAATTCCCATTAAAAAATAGAAAAAAAGTTAATTTTGGTGATTTTTTAGTATTTTTATTATAATTATAATATTTTGATGAACTGTGAATGACACAGAATTTTAATAGAAAATAGTTTTTTCATCTGAATTATTTATAGTGGTAAATATTATTTTAATTTATTTTTAAAGTATAATTACATATATTTAGTATACTTTAATCCAATTTTGTTAGTTGAAAACAATTTCACATAGAATATCTATATATATAAATATAGCAAATATTAAACTATATTTTGTTTAAAAACCCCCATTCTCATCTAGATAGTGAAATTAATTTTAAATTAATTTCTAAATATTTTGTGATTAAAAAATGGATAAATGTATCACATATTTGGAATCAGAGTAATTTATATTTTATAATATGTTTATATATCTTTTTGAAAAAATTATTAGTGAATTTTATTTAAATTAATTATAATGATTTAGGAAAAATGGTTATAATTAATTACTAAACATGAAAACATAGGTGTAAAAGTAACCCTACACTTGTTTAAAAAATATTGTATGGACATATTTTGTCCATTAAAACTCTATGTATCTATAATTGTCGATATTTTATCATTGGTGGACATTTTTAATTCGAGGAGCACTCGAATGTTTTCAATATTACCAACTATGACCTCGCCCTCCACTTATAAAAGGTCTCTTATCCTCCTCCTAGAATAACACCTCTAAATCCCTTTGACTCGACCAAACCATACCCAAATAAGATATCAAAATACATTCCCCCCAATATTCCTCACTTTTAGCATAAATTAGTCCGTGCAAACCATTTGGTTCAATACAAAAAGAGTTTCCTGATGAAAAGGTAATATTACTCATAGTGTTTTTATAATTTATTTGTTTCAACAGTAGTTTATTTATTATTTACTTCATTATTATAAAATAACATAAGAATCCTCAATATACTGATATTTGTTTATTTTCATCTTTTAACCTACACCTACACACAATTAAACAAAGAGTTAAAGAAATTAAAATTGGTGTATGGTGAACTACCACGTAGTTTCTAGACATGTGGACTACAACCCTCTTAAAGCGATATGACATGTTCAAACAATACCTTGAATATTTCAAGGATGAGTTTAACTAAAACATTGTGACATAGATAGTATCTATATAATATTCATAAAGTGATTAAATGTCTTATAATATAAAAAATCATTTATTATTACCCATTCAGACATGAAATATGTGATAGTGTCATTCGTAGATGATTGAACTACCGCCTCGTTGACGTGGTGTGATACCTTTTACATCACAAGTATTCTACATATATATTTATATGATTAAATAATATTTTATATATTATATAATTATATTTCATGAATGGAAAATGTTAAATACCTTTTTTGGTAAAGATCATTGAAAAATGGGATTGTTACTCAAGTGTATGTACGACCTACCATCCCAAAGATTGTAACATTGCTTCAATTTTGATAAATATAACACATTATTTATTATATAAAGTGTAATTTATGTATAAATATGATAATTATATTATGATTAATTTTCAATTGATGTTTATATAATTATCTCATTGACTATAGTCAACCTATCATTGTTAGTTTCGAGACACAAGAAAATTATGGTAAAAAAATGACATAAACATTACTGATTAAGTAATTGTCTATAACATGATTTTAAGTGAAATAAAAGTAATAATAAACATGAAAAAGGTTTTGAAGCTGTAATATAATAAATGAATTTTATATTCCAAAATATTGAGATCAAGCATGAAAAATCAAACCCTAGCTAATGGGGTTTTTTTAAATTTACATTCTACTCAGACATCATTGTTATTATGCACCGAGTCACATTTATATAGCGTATCTACAGACCTATTACATTTTATATCACGAGTTTCATTTATTTTATGATATTAATTTTTTCAATTGATTATATTCATTCATAAATATCATGATTTAAAATACACTCAATTAATAGGGGACTTCATCACAATCTTCTTTCATAAAAGAATATATTGATGCTATTTAAAATTATTCCATTATAAATTTAATATCCATACCAATTGACATGTTATATCTTGAATATCATTATTTATCATGATATTAAATTCTTCATTTAACTATTATTCCTTCATGTGATGTATATTTTCAAATTTATTAAAGTGGTAATGGATTATTATCACAATTTTTCTAATTGTGGTGTTTTCCATCGTATAAACCTATATTATTTAATATGATTTATATAATACCAATTTGAAATGTTATGTCATGAATATAATAATTTCTCATGATATTATAAATTTCATTATTTATTTATTATTTACTGGTGTTTACAGTTTGAAAGTTACCAAAGTGGTAGTCGATTGTGGTCTCAATCCTCTTTTATTATAAAATTTATTATGTTATAAACCTATCTTGTTTTATATGGTGTATATATTTTAACTTGAAATGTTATATCATGAATATCTTTAATTATAATGATTTTATTTAATGTTATTTCACTCGTGTATTTAATGATTCAAATGTTTCATAGTGTTATGGGATTATTTGGAATGTTTACATTTTATATTCCTCAAGAATATTTTTAATAATATTTTTAAGGAAATTTCCATTAATCAAAATCATTAACGCTTGTTGTTACTTTTCCTCCACCAGTTATATTTCAAATTTATACAGTCCTTATTTATTTTTCTAATTGATTATTAATGTTATAAATAGAATATTATGAAACATGTTTACTTTCCCTAGGTTTATTATGTCATAAAATTATTTTTATATAACACATTTCATTAGGTTAATAATTTTTAATATATATGTTTATTTAATCATTTTATTTTTTATGGTTTAATAATTATTAAGTGAATTTTATTTAAACCATTTCATTCCAATTAGGTTAATCACGTTTCAATGATATAATTATTTAACAAATTTCTTTTCGATTGATTAATCAGGTATATAATATATTTTATTGAAGCCCATTTATCTTCCATAGGTTAATAATGTTTCAAATAGATTGTTATTAAACTTTTTTATTTCCCACATGTTAATGATTTAATGAAAGAGGTAATTTCTGTATTCTATATTTTATTTATGATTATTTTTCAATGGTACAGGTTCATTTAATGAGTGGATATATGATAAACCAATGATGGGTGGTTACAGGATTGAATAAGGAGAGGTGGTCTGTAATAGACCTCTCATGTATTATATATAATAATTGGCATCATTTATATTCTATTTCTAAAAGATACATGTATTGAAATTGAATTTTTTTTCCATTTATAGGAGTGAAAATTATTATGACATCCCATGATACATTTATGGGTTTCTTAATAATTTCTATAGGTTTATAATGTTTCTAATGGTTGATATTGATATCATATGGTTCATGATTATTTATTTTTTATGATTCTTTCCATTTCTAGGTTTTCAAAATTTATTGTATAGGTATTGATGGGTATGACTTATATTATGAATTGTTTACGGACTTTGATTATATCGTCATACCTTTACACACTCAAATGATAATTTCTTACATTTAATAGTTCATGCTTATGCTTATAAATACTGATCACTTGATCTCTCCCGTCGTATGTTTCCTTTTCCCTAACATAGAGATAATGGTGTCGATATAGTTATTTCAATATAGGATTTGAAAATGATTATTTTGATGACCTATTGTGATTTGTGAAATGATAATTTTTATTTGAGAAAAAATCATTTGATGAATTATGAGTCCTAGTAGATGTGAGTTAACAATGTAAAGGATTTTCCTATTTCTATAAAACTATAAACCTAAAACTTTCTCAAGTATGTATGTGATCAGTTTTTTCCTTTTTATATTTTATGGTTTTTATGGATTGATTTTGGTCACAATTATCAACATCATAGACATAAATGAAATGTTATGGATTTTAGTTTTCGATTTCATTGTCCTAATCCTGGAATATTATAGTTGGCATCAAAGGTCGATATAGGTATCTTTGGATATTTTTATGTCTTCATATGATGTTATATTAAGATTTATGTATAGAATTATAAGAATATATTCTTATGGTTAATCATAAGTGTAAATTCTTAACACACCCCATTTGAGGTTCTTATATATTATAAATTTTGAGGTAATAAAGGATGTTTTTGGAGACCGTTTTTGGGATGAGTTATTTGTAATCAATTGGATCAGCATAATTCATTTTTAGAGATGATTTATTTTTCATGATTTCAGAAAAATGGGAAAACCCATATGGTAGGTAACATCTCATCACATACAACATGGAAGAGGGGTTGAATCCTTGTCCAAAGGACAATACGGTTTTCACGCAATACCACTAGACTACTCTGTGTCCTAGTGAGCATGACATTTTTTTCCATATTATGTTTATTTTATAGACATATATGATTTTATTTTATAAATATTTGTTGATTTATCTTGTAAGATGGTATAATCAAATCCTTTAAATTTTTGGATTTTAACTAAGTTATGAAATGTTTGAAAACTTTTAATGTTATATATTTTTGGAATAATTTAATTTGAACTTTGGGTATTAATATTGAATTTTGAGGTTTTTCTATTAGTTTAAGTTTAACTAATTTTGGATTTATTGAACTATGTGATACTTTTTTTGGGTTTTGTTTTAAATAGGTGAAATATATTTACTATCCCTTTTAAGGTAATTTGGTCTTTCAATTTTGACTTCAATGTAGGAGGAATGAAATATTCATCTTAATAACTCATTTATTAGATAAGAGATGATATTTTGGTGGATATTGACTAATGGTTGAATATCTAATCATCGTGAATGTATATTTCCTTATTCTATTAGTCGGTATTGTAATGTAATCCTTTAACTCTAATAAAAGTATCTTGAAATTAAATTCCATATAATTACAATATTTTATGATAATATCAAATAAATAGTCAAAAAAATTGGTATAGTCGAATTTTTTCATTATCTTCTTATTGACCATGTTCTCTATCACACTCTATTAATGCTTTTCGACATATTTTCCTTCAAAATCAATATTTTAATTTCCCAGAAATATTCTCCAAATATTGAATACTAATTATTCATAACAACTGGTGACATTTATGGTTACCACCTTTACTTATTAAGATTATGTTTAATTAACACCTTGTATTATATGGGCTTAAATAAATTAATATTAGAAATGTTAATAATTCAATAACTAAGATGAATGTTGAGGGAGAAAATCATTTTAATTGGGGTAGAATGTAACACCATAATTTTTTATAAAATAGATTATTACAAATAAATTTACGTTCATGTATTGATTTTGTTACATGAAATAAATAATTTATCTTGAATAAAAAACAAAACCAATTTTATTATGAGTTTTATGAAAAATCAATTTCGATTGATGATTTATGTTACAAACAATCCCAAGTCTTGGTGGACAAAAATATGCTATTAATATTATTGTTATTGTTATTACATAGCCATTTGAATGGAATGAATAAATGATGTTAACTAAAAATTTAAAATATACACAAAAAATATTTATAAATTAAATTCATTGGTTACTGATTAATTAGATATGGAAATAAATTAAAAATGAATATAAATGATGTGTTTTTATTAAAACAATTTTCATGACCAAATGATATTTTATCTTAATAAATTATAGGAATCAACGATAGTGAAAATATTATTGAAATTTATATATTATATATTTAATCAAACATATTTAAATTCATCTAATAATTTTTATATTTTTAAGATAAAAATAAATCCAATTTTATGCTTACAAATTTACACATTTTGAAGGGAAATGTTTCCACCATTTAGTAGCACACATATTTTAAATATAATTTTAGAAATATTTAAAATTATTATTTGAATAAATAAACTTATTTTTTGAAATAATTAAATAATAATTTACTATTTCTTATTTTTTGGTAATTTTATGAGAATATTTATATTTTGATGCGTAGTGAATGACACCGAAATTTGATTGAAAACCGATTTTCTATCTGAATATTTTGTGGTGTTAACTTATATTTTCAATCTGGTTTAATGTAAACTTAGATAAATTTTATATTATTTAAAAAAATTTACTTCTTTTAAAACAATTTTAAAATTCATTTATATTAAAAAACAAAGAAAATGATAGAGCATTTTTTATTTAAAACCTTGACTTTTCATCCCATTTGTGGGATTAATTTTTAATTAATTTATTCAAATTATGTGTTCGTAATTTGGAAAAATGAATTCTATATTTGGAATAATAAATATTTATAATTAATATTGAGGTCAAATATGTTTTTAGACCAAAATTATTGGGGAAATTAATTGAAATTAATTATAGTAATTAATGAAAAAAATTAATGACTAAAATAGAGAAATTAGGTGTCAAAATGACACGAAACAAGACTAAAAATTATATTCATTAAATGTTTATAACAGTAAATCTTTTTGAATATATAATGGTCAGTATTTAACCATTTTGGATCAAATAAAATGTTGGGACAAATAAAATATTTTCACGAATACCCAGTATGTCATCTCCCTCCACATATAAAAGACTTCATGTTGTCCTCCTATCATCACACCTATAAAAACCTTTGGATAATTGAAATCAAGATCAAATAGTATACCATTATCCCCCCTAAACCTAGAGACCTCACAGAAAGGATATAAAACCAAGGAATCCCATTCATGAAAACCCAAATGAGTTACCCAAAAAAGAGGTAACATAGTTCAATGCATATTTATTTTTTATTACATTCTCAACTAATTCAATAATAATTATTAAATTATAACATAATAAAATAAAATTCTTCAATATACTGAGATGTTTTTATTTTAATGGTTAAACCTACAACTACACACACTTCTATCAAATGGGTAACAAAATTATCATTCCTGTATGAAGAACTATAACATAGTGAAATGATGTCGTTTATTTTTCTGTTACCATATATCATGGTTGGTAATTATATTGTAAAAATAGATTTTATTTGATATATATTATATTAATTATTTATTTAATCTTATATTGTTTTATATAACACATTCTTTAACGATTTATATTTTGTGAAAAATATGATATAATTATTTGTGGATGTGTGGACCATCAAATTCTCAAAGTAATGTGATAAATTCCCATATTATATAAAGGCATTAAAGATGGGTTTAATTAAAAAACGTTAAAAAAATTCATCTATAAACTATTTATGACATAAAAAACCTATATATATAATATATCATTTTATTTTTTATTATTTCACACACTAAACAAGTGATAACTTCATTCATTGACGTGCGGACTACTGCCTCCTCTACGTGATGTGATTAATTTTACTTCACAAGAATTATATATACAATGTTATATGATCAAATAATATGTTATATGGTATATAATTATAACCCTATAAAAAATGAAACTTCACATATTTTAATAATGATCATTGAAAAATTGGAACGTTACTCATGTACGAATATGTCCTGTTGTCTCCATGATTGAAATATTGGGTCATTTTCATTACCACCTTATTGTTTTTTGAAAATATATCTTGATAATTAAATATGATAATTATGTAATATTTATTATTCTATAATTTCTTATTTAATTATTTCATTGGCCATTGTCGACCTATTGATGTTAGTTTTGAGATATACAGAACATATGGTCCAACCATTAGAAATAAAAATTATTGACTAAGTAAACATATAAACCATGTTTATAAATGAAATAAATGTAATAATAAACATTTAAATGTTTCTTTGTAAATTAAATAATAAAAATAATTTTACTTTACAAGAACATAGATAAAAATAATGAAAAATCAGACTCGGTGCAAGGGGTTTCGTCTCAATTTACATTCCATTTTGTCTTATTTGTAACTCTGCACCTAATAATTTTTTTGGTGTCTCAAATTTCATATTAATTTTATTATCATGATTTTAATTTATTTAAATATATTAAATTTATAATTATATTTTATTCTTTCATATATCTCCTAATTCAAAATCTACTCATGTAATGTGGGACTTTAATGAAATTTCCTTTCATTAAAGAGCATCTTGACGTTATGTACATTAATTCTTTTTAAAATGATATTTCATGTACCATAGATATGATATATCATAAATAAAACTATTTATTATGATATTATATGTTTCATTTTATGATTATTCATTTATGGGCTCAATGATTTCAATTTTACTGAATAGGTAATGTGCTTTTATTACCATTTTCCTTCTTTGTGATGTCTGTTATGTTATAAACAAATATTATTTTATAATGTATTTTTCCTAAATCTATGAAATTTTATATCATGAATATCATTATTTATCATTAAATTCTAGGTTTAATTTAATTATTATTCTTTCATGGGGTTTAAGATTTCAATGTTACCAAAGTGGAAATGTATTGTTGCCATAATTTTACTTCTTTGTGGATTTTGTTATGCTATAGACATATCTTATTTTATAAGGTATTTATAATGGAAAATTAAATTTAATATCATGAATCTACATAATAATCATGATAGTATATATTTAATTTAATGTTTTTCTCTCATTATGTTAATGATTTAAATGTTTCAAAGTCACATGGGATTCAATGAAATTTTTAAATATTATTTTCCACCAGAATGAATCTAATGATATTTTAAGGTTATTTCCATTAATCAAGACAAAAAATTGTTGTAAAATATCCCCCATTGGGGATATTTTTAATTGATAATGTCAACATTTTCAGGGATTATGATGACTTGAAATAGTTTTTTATTAAATGGGCATATTTTCTATGGGTTAATTACGTACTAAAGAAGATGTTATACAATCATTTTCTATGTATAAGTCATGATTCAAAGAAGTTTATATTGAACCTGTTTATTTTTTAAGGGTTAGTCATTATTATAATATTTTTATTGAACCCATTTCTTTTCCATTGTTTAAATCTTATTTCAAATATACTTATATTGAACGAATTTTATTTCACTAGGTTAATCATGTATCAAAGAGATTATTTAGGAACACATTTGTATTCCTTGGGTTAATAATGTTTCAAGTAGGTTTTTTATAAAACTCATTTCTATTCAATAGATTAATCATGTTATGAAATGGGTTATTACTTCGTGCAAGATTTTTCATGAGATAAATTTTCAATGGTACTTAGTCATTTTATAGGTTGTTACTTGTTATGTGGTTTCATTAAAAACCCTAGATGGGTGGGTCCATGATATCCCTCCAATTAATTGGATGTGTAAGTTGCCTATATGAATATTCCATTTATAATTGCGACATTTATGGAATTCGACCGCATGGTTATTCTATTTATTAGAGTTAAAATTTTAATTATGTCCCAAAATTCATTTACGTGTTTCTATAACCTAAATATAGGTTTTAAATGTTTAGGATGATAGAGATTGATATCACATAGATCCATATTATTTATTTAAATTAATCTTTCCTTTTCCATGTTTTCATATTTGACGGTCCATATATTGATGCGTATGAGTTCATTAATGATTCACTCATTCACTCTGACTATGTCATTATTCCCTTATTCACACTTATTTTCATAGATGAAATTTAATTTTTATGCTTATTGTTACCATTGATGGTCATTAAATCTCACCCAAATTATGTTCCCTTTTCTCTAGGTTTTAAATAACGATGCTCAACTATTTATTGATATAAAATATCTCACAGGGATGATTTTGATAACCTATTTTGAAATAAAAAAATGAGTTAAATGGGATATATTTTCTTTTGAATAATTATGAGTCCAGGTTTATATGAATTATTTATGTAATAGTTTTTCCCTATTCTTTAAAACTATAAACCTAAAATTTCCTTTAATTTATGTTATCCATGTTTTCATTTTGGTTTTTTATGTTTTAATTGAAAAATATTGGTTATAATTTTTGACGTCATTTACCGAAATGTAATGTTATTTATTTTAACATAGGATTTTGTTGTTTGGGTCCTAGTTTGTTATAATATACAACCATGAGAGGTGGTATGAGAAGAATTATGGAAATTGGTCTATGAGGCAATAGTATTTCACACACATGAATATTGATTGCATATCCTATTTGATGAATGAGGATTTGGTTGTTGGTCATTCCATTAATATAAAATTATCTCATTTTATTTTAGATAAAAATGTCTATTATATCATCATGGTTGAATAATAATTTATGGTGGTGGAGGAATAAATAAAATAACACTCTTGATTAGGGACATTAGCTCCCCACCAGACAACTTCTTTTGGATTTACACAAAAGAATTCATATATTGTATTTAAAAAATTATAAGGATTCAAGGATAAAATGATGTTATTATATAAGTTATTTGGGTGTTTTTTGGTAGAAAAAATTGTGTTTGAATGTATAAATATGATAGGAATGTCAGCGTCCTTTTATAAGTGAGTTGAGTGGAAGACTTTTAATTTTTAAAATAAAAAAAATATAGCCAGGTTTTTCACATGCCACGTGGATCCCAAATGGTTCATTATAAACCTAGAAGAAATATGATGTAAATATGGATAAAAAATGGATATATTTTTTTTGTCATTTTTAACACTTTTATAATTATTTTAACCACTAATAAACTAATTTTAAAATTAACAGTGATAAATAAATATAACTATTAATAATAGTGATTATGGATTTTTTTTGGAACTTTTTAGATAAAATATATTATCATGATTCAAAATAAGTAATAAATTATTCTTAAATTAATTCATATAAGTGTAAAAATTAAATTTATAAATAATCTCGTATATGTGGTTAGAATGATATATTTGAAAGTGTAAATGAAAAAAATGTTAAAAAGATTTTATATCAAAATTTAATATGAAAATGATAAAAATCACAAAAATTGGCTTAATATATATAGATGAAATAATTTTTTCATACCACCATAATCAATTTTCTATTTTTAAATACATTAAATTAAATTTCAACTCTTAATAATAATAACTACTTATTAACTATTCTTCAAGAAAATATCTTTTCAAAAAGTTGTAAGTAATTAACCAATGAATAATTTAGACGTTATTATTTCAAAAATTAACACATTTTTTTCATGTATTGTTTAAATGTTTTATAAAAAATATTTACAATATGTTCAAAAAATGAAGAATAGATTCATTTTAGAAAAATATATTTTAAGCTTTAGCACTGTATTATTCTAAACTATTGTCTAAAAAGTATGTAAAAAGAATTATACACTTTTTATTGAATATATAATATAAAAATTTCATTATAATAATTCACTAATTATTTTTTGATTATCATTTTTTGATAATAAAAAAATTTATAAATATTTTCATTATTTTCAATTTGTTTTTTTTCATTACTAAAACATTTTCCACAAAATATTTAATTTTATAAAAACTTGTAAATATAATATTTTCATAATTTAATTAATCATATTCATAAACAAAAATCTAACTAAATGGTGATAATAATCATATGAAATAATATTTTTGTAATAACATGTAACATTTCAATTAATTTTGTGTTCCATGTAACATATGATAAACTATGCATTTCATGGAATAAAATATTAACATTGTGTATCTTATAAAAAATCTTAAACATAGTATTTTGTGTATCATAGGATAAATATATATTTTAACATAGTATAAAATATGAACTCATTTAAATAATAGAAAAATGTAATGATGAATGTAATAAAAAATATTGATATGATTGAATTTATTTGAAAAATAAATATTTCACAGAATCTAGTTGTTTCAAATCCAGAGTATCATGGATGAACATAATAAACGAAAACAACCATGATATGAAATCTTGTAAAATCCAGTAGAACCTGGTTATTATATCCCATTAAAATTCAAAAGGGTATCTTGAGGGAAATGATGACCATAATTCATGTAATTTAAAAGAAAATAATACTCATAGATACACGGGGGAGGAACTGGTGGAATTCATTGTGATGAATCGTTGAGGAATCGATGGTGTCTCATATCATTCTATTTCTATGTTGATCTTTGATTAAATCAATAAATCCTCCCATTACATTCATGTGAGTCCCCTCTCATAATCCATAATCTCTCAAGTAATTCCACCCATTTAATGTCCAATATATAATAAATGGTATGGAGCCCTATGCAATCCATCCATTTATTTACTAGAACTAAACTGAGGAGATGATTAATAATACAATCCAATCACAAAAGTAAATTTAATATGAAAATATGAATTACAAAAATATACATGTGAAGCATGGATTTCAAATCAAACAACTCTTTTATTAAATTACAAATATTTTTCTCCCTCATTTTAATTTCCAAAATTCCTTATCATATTCGTAATGAATGACTAAATATATTCCAATTCCCATGATATAATAGAATAATGTATTTCAATTATATAAAGATCTATTTTATGGAAATCCTATCATTTAACAATTATTTTTAATGTACAACTCAAAAAACCATATAAAACACTTAAACATCCATTTTATAACCACATAGCATAATTTGTATCTATATTAAAGTCATCCCAAATCTCATTTACATTTCACAAGATTTATTAAAAGAATAGATCTTTTCATTCTCAATAATCAATATTTGGAACTATATAAGAATAATCTAATTGGTTAACACTATCTCACAATTCAATGATCATAATATATTGTCCACATCATATATCCAACCCATTCACAATTCTTGATGGATATGACACTCCAATACAAATTTACATGATATAGTGGAAGTTATTTTTATTAAATAGAAACCTAATATTTTAGTATTAATTTATTTGTTTTGTTTTATTCACATAACTATAATGTGATATCTAATGAAAATATATATTACATTAATAGAGGAAATTTATTGAATCACAAGAGGTTGATCATCTTGGGTAACTTATAATTAATTCAGGAGTTCATACAGAATTACCTAATTTTTTACTTTCACTTTAATTGATTGTCCAGTTGAGTAGATATCATTGTATAATAATTGAGATATAGTATCCTAGCACAAAAATTCCTCAATATGAGATCTATACATGTACCATAGTCTTTTAATCCTTTCATACAATCGTAAGTGAAAGAATAATTGATTGGGATCATTTGTGTTGTTCCAATTAGATCATAGTATAAGTTCTATTAAATAAATAATAAATCATGATTTCAAAACAATTTCATGATTTTAGGTGAATATAGAGTGCACCCTAGATTTCTAAATCACTCTCTAGGGATTTAGTGAGTTTATCCTTATCAAATTTTTTTAAAAAAGTGGTCATGAAAATATATATAAATAGATATTATTATACAAGGACTAGTGTTAAAAAATACACACAATCCCCTTTCTAAAATTATAACTTATAGTTGACTTCATTATCAATAATAATAATAATGTTAATCAAGAGAAAAGAAAATTAATTTAAGAATATAAATAAATATCATTTATAACATTATCATTCAGACAATCATGTTCAACCCTCCTTTCCTCATCAGCATTTATTGTTACTGGAAGAATGACAATTTATATAATAAAAAAACATATTTTAGTTATTCCATGATAAATATAAAAAATTAAATATTCACTAAACCCTGAAAATAAATGTTTTTTTATTTAACTCACATATTCATTCGAATAAATTTTCATTAAATCATTTTGACCAACAAAACCAAATATAAATTTTTTATTATAACTTATCAAATTAAAAAAATTATTTTAATTTATATTTTAGATACAATGAGTGTGTGACTGTTTAAGCCTTATTATTATTGGAATTAGGTATAACCACCTAAATTCTAATCACATAATCTTGCAACTTTCCAAGTATCCCAAGGAGATATTGTAGAGACCCGAAGCTTGACGTACATGGACAATACATTACTTTTTCGGAATACTTAATACATAACAAAAATAGATACACGAGGACCGTAATAGTTTAATGTCTTTGGAAACTCGAAATAAAATCTTCTAATCGTGGCGAAAGATCTTTAACATCTCCCATAAACATCTTACTTTTTTTACCTAAAACCATTCTTTATATCCTGGGGAAAAGAAAACATAAAAGGGTGAGCTCAAATGCTCAGTAAGGGTAAACAAAAGAAATATCAAACACATCATATTCATAAGAACATAACATTTTGGAAATCTGAACCTCCAAAAGAGATCCTAATATCATAACATGGGATAAATCATAGTAGTGAAATGTAATCCCAATAATCATAACATAAAACAATAAACATTGTGGCATACCCACATAATCATAAATAATCATTTCTTATTAGTCAAGACTCATTGCCAAGACTATCTTAGTGGACAAAGTCCATTTCTGAACCGAGTTCATTCCTCGTTTCAGTCCTATTTCACTTAACCAGTTTAACCTGCCGTTCCAGCCATGCCTATCTCATGAGATATAAAATCTTTACCCAATACATTGGAGGGAGATATAGGTCCCACCCATCTTATAATGATACCATTCTTATGTGTGCCACAAAATCATAAACCATACATCATAGCATAACCCATGTAATAAAAATGGGAATCTTAAACATCATGACATCATAAAACAATTCATATAAGATAAATGAATTCATAAAAATATTTTCATCACAACATAATAAAATACATGTAATAATAGGGATAGAAACAGAACCTTATATTATCTTAGATGGAAAATAATTTAGATAAAACACTTGAACTCCATTCTTGAGGAAAATATCATTTCTACTTAAAAAACACTTTTCCATTCTTAACATGTCATACAATTATAAACTAAAATAAGTTGATTAAAAATAAACATGAAAACTTGTAAAGGAATATTCTTGGAAAAAATGTTTTAAAAATCCATTCATGTAGTATAAGTTAAAAAAACATTCTTCTCGTACTTTTGTCAGAAAAGAAAAAAAGTACCTCGTAAGAAAAACGACAAAAGATTCCTTTCATATATTTTACTAAAAACTCAACAAAAGGTAAAATTGGACATAAAATATTGTATAAGGATATAAATATTACATATTTAGGAAACATGGATGTGGATGATAAAATAAACCCCAGCAATTAACAAAGTATAAACAATCTCAGATAAGAATGAGATTGTGATATTTTCCCTTACCTTTGGTCCGATTTGTTTCGTAAGTTTCCGAAACTCCTATATAATGATCTAAATAATGTCATTGACTTATTCCAGAGTCATACTCATTGTTATGATATCATATATGGTTCACTTATGACTTTATATTACCCGTTCTTTTGCAAATTCCATGTTAAAGAGCGTTTTGGGTAAAATAGTTTCATTTGTTGTCCCTGTTTTGACTTGTAATTATTCATATGATTACTTAGATCATGATTACTTAATTCCAGAATATAAAACATGATTTATATATAATATATATTTATAATATGCATATATATAATAGATCAGTAAATGGAACGAAATACACTGTTCATGGAGACGGTAGGTCGTACGTACGCATGAACGCAGTTTTCATTTCCTTATTGAGTTGAATGGAATTAAGTAGATGACATACATAAATATACACATAAATACAGTATCATTATTATGTCATATATTTCATGATTACTTATTATATATACTTGATAATCATTAATGAATGGTTAACGTGGAGAATGAATCTCACCTCGTCGTGGAGACGGTAGTCCGTACGTACGCACGCGCGATGATATCGTTCTCATGATCATGGAATTGTATTGGAGTGTATGTATACTATTTCAGAATCAATATCAATTTACAATAATCATATATAGTTATTATGTACACCATTATACCCATCCAAGTAAGGTGGTGGTGGAAAATAGATTACACTACGACGTGGAGACGGTATTCCGTACGTACGCACGCGCGGTGATTTCGTTTTCCATAGGATGGATAGATGGTGAAATAGGGTTGTTTAATACTTATAATAACATATCCGTATATAAGTGATACTTATGTTATTACTTCATAATGAAAAAACCTAAGGAGAAGAAGTGGAAGAAGAAATAAAGTTGAATGAATCGGTAACAGACATTACCTCTTCTTTGAAGCGCCTCTTTGAGTCCTCCTCTTAGGGAACTCAAATCGGTCTTTGAAGAAGACCCGGACCTCTAGGATGTTTCTAGGGAAGTGGAGATGAGAATTTGGCAGGGTGTGGCCGAGCGTGAAGGCTCAAAGTGGTGTGAGGAAGAGGGGGAGAAGGTGCCCTTTTATAAGGGAGGAGAGAGGCTCCTTTGGAAAAACTAAAAGTATTATTTTATTATAAAGCCAAAATCGGTTTTAAATAGCTCCAAATTGATTTATTTCGAAGTTAAGGTGGGTATGGGTCGAAATAATCTCATAAAATAGAATTTAGACAAGTTTAGATATCAATTTTAACCTTATCATTTAGATTTAACTTTAAGTTAGATAATTTAACTTTTACCGTGTCTTCTTGTTTTCTAACACTATAAGGTTAATAAACTGACTATATCAAGCCAAACGAACCCCAAGTTGTTTATTATTAATATATATAACCTTATATAAGTAATTTTACTGAACCATTGATTTTTAGGAATAAAATAACAATTAATAATATAGTATTTTTTTTAAAAACTATTTTTTGTCAATTTTGACACTATTTGGTAATTGATTTTTGTGAAAATCATAACAGAATGATTAGTTCGAAAAAATTTAATTAAATAAATACTAACATGTCATATGAATATATTAAATTATTGGAATTCATAAAAATTCTCAAATTACATTTATTTGGGTATTTATAACATCAATTATGTCAATATTTCATTAATAAGATAATTACTGCATCATCTTTGTGTCATAACTAAATTAACTTATTTTAAGTCTAAAAATTAAAATTAAATATAATTATGTAGGAAACTTTTTTAGATTTCTAATGAATATTTATAGTCGAATTTATCTTATGTATAACCCTATATTAAAAATTTTCTACTTATTAAACTTTGATTTTAACTATTTTAACCCTTCTTTAAATAAATTAATAATAAATGTCCTAATCTAATCCAAGTGGGCCTAAATGGTCATATTTTATTCCTAATGTTGTTTCTGTTCGAATTAAACTTATCCAATAGAATTAGGACATGTGTTAGGGTAATAATAATATCATTTTCACCCTTAACTACCCTATTTACTTGTAACCGTGGTAAAAAAAGTAAAAGTTACTATTCACCCAAAAAAAATTATCTCATTGAACCACATTTTAGTCCTTGATATTAACCATGTCTCTCGGATTTTCGAAATTATACTAACAGAAGCGGTAAAATTAAGTTTTATGAAAAATTCAGTTTTTTTAACTACCACTTAGTGGTTTCAGTATTCATCAAAAAATAAAGGTTTCCAGAAAAATACCAAAAATTAGGCCTAAGCTATATTTGATATTATGAATTAAAAAATGATGTTTATTTTACCAAATTCAAAAAATATCAGTTACATTAAATAATTTAAAAATTAATTCCCGTCGTCAAAATAAATAGCGTGTTTTTAAAAGATAATAACTATCAAAAGATTGACACTTGTTTATGTCTGGTTTAAATTTGAAATTACATCCAATGAACAAAATTGTATTAAATTGTAAAAATATATTCTAAATATACTTTAAAACCACTCAAATTAATAATTTATAACTATTAATTATATCGATTTAAAAAGTTGTTTTTAATTAAAATTTAGTAATTTTCACTATTCATCAGAATATGAAAGTTATTTGAAAAGTACCAAAATTTCACCCTAATCTAATTTCGATATTACAAATCAAAAAATGAAGTCCATTTTGAAAAATAAAATTTACAAAATTTCAAAAAGTTTTTATTACTATTCATAACGGCTAGTTTTAATAATATTTTAATAGCATATCGTTGTTTAGTGAAACTCGGTATTGCGTACTACACACGCTATCGTGGAAGGACGTGATTGCGTGTAATGCAAGGAAAGTCAAGGATGCGTGTTGTGAAAGCTCCTTTTGGTGTAGTGTAAAACACAAGACATTAATGAAATTAAAAGAACATTTTTCATAAAATATCGGGGTGTTACTTTCTACCCCCCTTAAAATGAATTTCGCCCTCAAAATTCACCGGGGTTATAAATGGTTTACTACTCAAAATATTCTTTAATAGAAACCCACATCGTAAAAAGGAATACCAAAACCAATCTTTAAAAACAAAAGTATGAAACGTAACGGTTACCCAAATAAACTAATCACTGGGTTTCCACATAGGTGAAAATATGGATATGGGAGAGAAATTTAACCATCATGTTCTGATGGAGAGTGGTAGAGAACATGACTATGCAAAAGCCAACAATCACAAATCCATAGATTTGTGATGATCTAATGTACCATCTGATTCATCAGATATAAGGGCACTAGGACAACATTTTTGGTTTTCAATATCATTTCCCTAAAGTTGAAAATTTTGAATTAGAAGAAATACTTTCTTGATTTTGGTACAATCTCACTGTTGTCGGTGCTTTGAACAATTTCCACTTCATCTCTTAAAGAAATGAAGTTGATTTTTTTTTCATTTCTGAAGTGTTAGCAGATCATGTGATAGAATGATGAGTCATTCCATCTATTTCAAACATAAGGTTAGAAAAAGTTATCAAATATACATAAGTCCATCTATGGTGAGGTTAATCATATACGATTCCAAAAGTGAACTTATACTTCATATATCATACCGCGTAATAAAATAAAACTAGTTTCTACTAAACAGGGACTTCCTGTAGTCCAGTGATAGGTGATAAATGCCAGTCGCACTTCGGTTGTGGTTTCGATTCCCAGAGCCTTGTCCGACGTGATGGGTGGTCGCCAGTCCTCTAGGTTGTCCTTTTTCTAAAACTACATTACTATAACATCCCATCAATAATATTGAAAAAAGTTTTATCCTTAAACAAAACTAACTTATTTCTAACATAATACATTCAAATATTTAGGCTTATCTAAAATAATTCTATCCATGATCATAGTATAAAGAAAATGATTACAT
The DNA here is from genome assembly GCA_963277665.1 of Viscum album. Lineage (NCBI taxonomy): Eukaryota > Viridiplantae > Streptophyta > Magnoliopsida > Santalales > Viscaceae > Viscum > Viscum album. The sequence goes on from OY728141.1 coordinate 350,230,140, forward strand.
GAAATTTCATCAACCAGGCATGTGAATACCATCATTTATCCCCCATATATCTTGTTGGTCACATTCCAATCATGTGAATACCTTAATCATGTATTCTCTTGAAAAATGAATACCCATTAAACATTAGTGAAAACATGAATGCTGTCAAAAGTTAACTCCTTCCACATACCCAAATCCAAAAATTCTATATACTCAAACCATGATATAACCTTCTCCTTATATAGTCATGAGCTCATGAAAACTGTCAAACATTTCATTTTCTCTTTATCCCTTCATTATGCGCATATCATCTTTATTTTCCAAAAATATATGAATAACCTTTCATGGATATTGGTACCATTAATCATACACTTTCAAAACATAAGGAAAAACAACAGTGTAACAATCCTTATATGTCTCTTTATTCCATAGTACCATGAAATTACATATACAACATTACACTTGAAAAAAATGTAATCATTCCACTACCTTCTTAAACCATTGACCGAGATTCAATAATTCTTTTATCTCATATATCATTTGTAGTCTCTTCATCATCATCAACATAAATACTACCCATACAACCATACTAATTCTCTTCATGAGACTTTCCCTTCAGGAATTGGTTTGCATAATGCCCATACATTCCACATTTAAAACATTTAACCATTTTTGATGTCATAGCAATACCATTATCCTCATCCATGGTGTTAACTGAACCTTTTCCTTTGTACTTACTAGCTTTGTTTTCCTTCTTTTCCACACCCAAAGCATCTTCCATCTCCTTTGAAACAATCTCCCCGATGCCTCTTCCCACATGATTTACATGAGGGAAATTGAACTTTCTTTCCTCTATGATCATCATGAAACTCCATCTTTCTATTATTAGCCAAGTCAGCAAACTTACTAAATTTGAGTTTATTGATCATATTATGAGATTTATGATTCGGCATAATAATGATGTTTGGACTTCCAAATCCTATTTCATTTGGTTACTCATGAAGAACATCATTCCATTGTCCATCATATCCTCCATTATCGTGAATCATCTTGCTTCCAGCCATTTTCTAAAACCCAAAAAGAATAGTGTGAGAGGAATAAAATCATAATAAAGGGGGAGTAACTTCAATATCTAACATCTTAGGTTTAATCTAATATCATTACCATAATTCTAGGACTATAACCTATAATTATACTTAACCTTAGAGGCATCCCTAGACGTACCTTAGAAATATCTCTAGGGATCTCACTAACATTTTCGCATCCTAGTTTCCAAAGGATGACTAAACCATTCCTCTGATTCCAAATGTAGAGAACCGAAGCTTAACAAACATGGAAAATACATTACTTTTGCAGAATACAAAATACATAACAAAAACAGACACACGAGGACCGTAATAGTTTAGTGTCTTTGGAAAATTGGAATAAAATCTTCTAATCGTGGCGAAAGATCTTTAACATCTCCCATAAATATCTTCCTTTTTTTACCTAAAACCTTTCTTTATATCGTGGGGAAAAGAAAACATAAAAGGGTGAGCTCAAATTCTTAGTAAGGGTAAACAAAAGAAATATCAATCACATCCTATTCATAAGAACATAACATTTTGGAAATCTTAACCTGCAAAAGTGATTATAATATCATAAAATGGGATAAATCATAGTATTGAAATGTAATCTCAATAATCATAACTTAAAACATTAAACTTTGTTCCAAACACACATAATCATAGATAATCATTTCTTATTAGTTAAGACTCATTTCCAAGACTATCTTAGTGGACAAAGTCCATTTCTGAACCGAGTTCAATCCTCGTTTCAGTCCTGTTTCACTGAACCGGTTTCACCTGCCATTCCAACCATGTCTATCTCATGAGATATAAAATCATTACCCAATTCATTGGAGGGAGATATAGGTCCCACCCATCTCATAATGATACCATTCTTATGTGTGCCACAAAATCATAAACCATACATCATAGCATAACCCATGTAATAAAAATGGGAATCTTAAACATCATTACATCATAAAACAATTCATATAAGATAAAGGAATTCATAAAAATATTTCCATCACAACATAATCAAATCCATGTAATAATAGCGATATAAACAGAACCCTATATTATCTTATATGGAAAATAATTTTGATAAGACACTTGAACTCCATTCTTGAGGAAAATATCCTTTATAATTCAAAAACACTTTTCTATTCTTAACATGTCATACAATTATAAAATAAAAGAAGTTGATTAAGAATAAACATGAAAACTTGTAAAGGAATATTCTTGGAAAAAATGTTTTAAAAATCCATTCATGCAGTATAAGTTAAAAAAACATTCTTCTCGTACTTTTGTCGGAAATGTCAAAAAGTACCTCGTATGAAAAATGACAAAAGATTCCTTTCATATATTTTACTAAAAACTAACCGAAGGGTAAAATTGGATATAAAATATTGTATAAGGATATAAATCTTACATATTGGGGAAACATGGATGTGGATTATAAAATAAACCCCAGTAAATACCAAAGTTTAAACAATCTCAGATAAGAATGATATTGTGATATTTTCCCTTACCTTAGGTCTGATTTGCTTCACAAGTGTCCAAAACTCCTGTATAATGATTTAAATAATGTCATTGACTTATTCTAGAATCATAATATTTTTTATGATATCATATATGGTTCACTTATGACTTTCTATTACCCGTTCTTTTGTAAATTCCATGTTAAAGAGTGTGTTGGGTAAAAATCGTTTCATTTGTCGTCCGTGTTTTGACTAGTAATTGTTCATATGATTACATAGATCATGATTACTTAATTACAGAATATAAGACATGATTTATATATAATATATATTCAGAATACACATATATATAATAGATCAGTAAATGGAATGAAATACACTGTTCATGGAGACGGTAGGTCGTACGTACACATGAACGTTGTTTTCGTTTCCTTATTGAGTTGAATGGAATTAAGTAGATAACATACATATATATACACATAAATACAGTATCATTATTATGTCATATATTTCATGATTAATTATTAAATATAATTTATAATCATTCATGAATGGTTAACGTGGAGAATGAATCTCATCGCATCGTGGAGACGGTAGTCCGAACGTACGCACGAGTGATGATATCGTTCTCATGATCGTGGAATTGTATTGGAGTGTATGTATACTACTTAAGAATAAATATCAATTTACAATAATCATATATAGTTATTATTTACACCATTATACCTATCCAAATAAGGTCGTGGTGGAAAATAGATTACACCACGGTGTGAAGATGATATTCTGTACGTACGCACGCGCGGTGATTTCATTTTCCATAGGATGGATAGATGGTGAAATAGGGTTGTTTCATACTTCTAATAACATATTAGTATATGAGTGATACTTATTTTAGTACTTCATAATGAAACAACCTAATGAGAAGAAGTGGAAGAAGAAATAAAGTTGAAAGAATCGGTAACAGACATTACCTCTTCTTTGAAGCGCCTCTTTGAGTCCTCCTCTTAGGAAACTAAAATTGGACTTTGAAGAAGACCAGGACCTATAGGATGTTTCTAGGGAAGTGTAGATGAGAATTTTGCAGGGTTTTTCTGAGCATTAAGGCTCAAAGTGGTCTGAGGAAGAGGGGGAGGAGGTGCCCTTTTATAAGGGAGGAGAGGGGCTCCTTTGGAAAAACTAAAAATATTATTTTATTATAAATCCAAATTCGGTTTTAAATAGCTCCAAATTGATTTATTTCGAACCTAAGGTGGGTATGGGTCTAAATAATCTCATAAAATAGAATTTAGACATGTTTAGGTATCAATTATAACCTTATCATTTAGATTTATCTTTAAGTTCGATAATTTAACTTTTACCGTGTCTTCCTGTTTTCTTACACTATAAGGTTAATAAACTTACTAAATCAAGAAAAAATAACCCCAAGTTGTTTATTATTAATATTTATAACCTTATAAAAGTCATTTTTCCGAACCTTATATTTTTAGGAATAAAATAACAATTAATAACATAGTAATTGTTTTAAAAACAATTTTATGTTACTTTTGACACTATTTGGTAATTGATTTTTGTAAAATTCATAACAGATTGATTAGTTCGAAAAATTTAATTAAATCAATAATAACATGTCATACGAACATATCAAATTATTGTAATTCATAAAAAGTCTCAAATTACAATTATTTTGGTATTTATAACATCAATTATGTAAATATTTCATTAATAAGATAATTACTGCATCATCATTGTGTCATAACTAAATTAACTTATTTAAAGTCTAAAAATTACAAATAAAATATTATTATATAGGAAATATTTTTATATTTCTAATGAATATTTATAGTGGAATTTATCTTATTTATAACCCTATATTAAAAATTATATACTTATTAAACATTGATTTTAACTATTTTAACCCTTCTTTAAATAAATTAATAATAAATGTCCTAATCTAATCCATGTGAGCCTAAATGGTCATATTTTATTCCTAAGGTTTTTTTTGGTCTAATTAAACTTATCCAATTGAATTAGGACATGTGTTAGGGTAATAATAATATCATTTTAACCCTAACTACCCTATTTACTTTTAACACTGGTAAAAAAAGTAAAAAGATATTATTCACAAAAAAAAACTTATCTCATTGAACCATATTTTAGTCCATGATATTAACCGTGTCTCTCATATTTTCAAAATTCTACTCACAGAAGCGATAAAATTAAGTTTTATGAAAAATTCAGGTTTTTTGACTACCCCTTAGTGGTTTCACTATTAATCAAAAAATGAAAGTTTCCAGAAAAATACCAAAAATTAGGCCTAAGATATATTTGATATTATGAATTAAAAAATGATATTTATTTTACCAAATTCAAAACATATCAGTTACATTAAATAATTTAAAAATTAATTCCCGTCGTCAAAACAAAAAATCATGTTTTTAAAAGATAATAACTATCAAAAGATTGACACTTGTTTATGTCTGGTTTAAATTTGAAATTACATCCAATGAACAACATTGTTTTAAATTGTAAAAATATATTCTAAATATACTTCAAAACCACTCAAATTATTAATTTATCACTATTAATTATTTCGATTAAAAAAGTTGTTTTTAATTAAAATTTAGTAATTTTCACTATTCATCAGAATATGAAAGTTATCCGAAAAGTACCAAAATTTCACCCTAAGCTAATTTCGATATTCCGAATCCAAAAATGAATTCCATTTTGAAAAATAATGTAACATCCCATGTCAGTAATGAATAATAGATATTTTTATCTATGTCTATTAATGATTAAGATAGTGTTTTAGAGGCTTAAAATGAAAATAAATCCAATCTTAAGCATGGAATACACTAATATTCTTAAAAGATTGTTTTACTACCTTATGATGGAAAACCCTTTTTAAATCTATATTTTGACAATTTTATAAACTATTTTTCTCAAAATAAACTTATTCTTTATGATTGGTACATCAAAATTTACTGTGTGTGAATTTTTGGTATTTCTCGGACAATGTTCATTTTTTAATGAATAGTGAAAAATACTGCATTTTAATTCAAAACGGCTTTTTAATCTAATTTATTTATATAATTAGATTATGTTTTGTATTGTTTTTGAAGTGAAATTAGAATATATTTTTACCATTTAATCCAATGGTGGTCATTGGAATCAATTTCACTTTGAAATTAGACTTAAACTGGTGTCAATATTTTGATACTTATTGTTTCATAAAAACACGCTATTTGCTCTGGCAGCAGGAATTAATTAATGTGACTTATATGTTTTGAATTTTTTAAAATAGACTTCATTTTTGAATTTGTAATATCAAATATATCTTCGGGTGAATTTTTGGTAATTTTCTGAAAAACTTCAATTTTTGATGAATAGTGAAACCACTAAGTGGTACTTATAAAAACTGATTTTTCATTTAAATGAAATTTTGCCATATTTGTGTTTTGAATTTCAAAAAATCCGACATACATGGTTTTCATTAAGAAGTAAAATGTGGTTCAATGAGATTATAATAATTTTTTGGTGAATAGTAACTTATTTAGTTTTTAATCGCGATTAGTGGTAATTAGTGTAGTTTAAGGTAAAAATAATGCTTTAATAAAATGAGATGAGCTTGACACATGTCCTACCCTCATTGGTTGTGTCATGGCCGACCAAGACAAGACATGGGTAAACTTGGGGACCCCATGGAGCCACATTGGTTGAGAAATGGCATAAATAACTTTTTATTTAATGTTAAAATAAAAATGACACAAACATCATATGTTTTACGAAAACAATTTTTACATGGGGTTATATAGATCAGATTTTTGATTATAAATAGTCATTGGAAAGATAAAAATATTTCCTACATCATAGTATTTGTTTTATAATATTTAGACTTTAAATAAATTAAATTATTTATGACATAATGATGATGCAGCGATGACCTCATTATATAACAATTTATATAAAATGGAATGATAATGAAAAATCTAAAACCTAAACATGGAAAAAACCAATTGGATGAGTTTATTTCGAACCCTTATCACCTTATCCACGAATTATATCAATGTGAAACCTTTTAAAACCGAAACAAATTTTCAAATAATGTAATATTTATTTACATTCCAAAAGTGCCCCTCCCCTCCTCTTATAAAAGGCCCCCACCTCTACCTCATTTCACACACTCTTCAAGCCTTTGTCTCGGCCAACCCCCGCCCATTTACTCTCTCCACATCCCTATCCTCATCCTATAGGATTCCCTTTGGGCATAATCCTTTCAATGGAAGCCTTTAGGCTCAAATAAAAAGGAGTTACACTTTTAAAGGTAATTCATTCTCTCATGTTCATTTGTTTTATTTTGCTTCTCCAACCCCCTAAACTCTTTTTATTTACTTCTTTTGTAACAACACCAGTATCTTCAATATAATAGTATGTTTTTATAAGAATTATTTGAGCTACACTCTCACACAACTACATCAAATGGTTAAAGAACATACGGTTTCTGTGGATGGAGAAATTCTGCCTCCCGAAACGATGATTGTTCAATACTCATTTAACACCTTCAAAGGTGGCCATTATGATGTCACTATTTTTATATATAATATATAATATTTTTATGTTTTCCTTAAGCTTCTGTTTTTTTTATTTTGGGCATACCTTTATGGTTTCCATTATGGGTAAACACGATATCTTCATTTTAGGAAGTGCGGACTACCGCCCCCTGAAAGTGATTTGATTCGTTAATACCATATGTGGGATGTGTAAAGGATAAATTTAATGATATTATATATATTATTATACTGTAATTATAATATACTCTTATATCATTATGATTCCATTCCAGAAAATATGAAATAGAAATGGAAGTAGCGTTCATGCGTACGTACGGCTTACCGTCTCCATGAACGGTGAATTTCATTTCTTACCTCTAAATGTGATGTAATATTATAAATACATGTATATGATGAATATATATGATATATATGTTATCCAAATCATTAATATCGTTCTGGATATAATGAACCTTTGACCAAATTAACAACATGTAAGTGTAAGAAGTCTATTTTTGACTTAAGAACCAAATACCGAAAAAATGAACACTATTAACTTAAATTATTACATGATGTTAATAACATGGTATAAAAGGAATAATGAACTTGAAAAAGATTCATAAGCAAGTAGAGATTAACTCAAGTTTATTATTCAGGAGATTAAAGAACGGTCAGGTCAAGTCGGATATGAGGTATGGGACTTCGTCTCAATATCCTTTCATTGAAGCATATTTTATTTTATACACAACTTTATTTTATACGGTGTATAAAACCCTTTGACTTTTATGTTTATTCAAAAGGAATATTTTTTATACGAAGCATTTACTAAACGGAAAAAGGGAATGTTTTTGTCGTACGTATGTGGCGACAACGACATCTCCGCCGTCGTGACCGTTATTTGAGTTTCGGATTCCTCTACAAGCCATACATTCTTTTTAAAAGAAAAATAAATACCATGTTTTACTTTTCTTTTATTTTGGTATTGAAAATGATTTTCACAATGATTTTTTGTGTTGTATTGATATCTTGTGATTGAAATGTGGAAATGTTATGTTTCCTTTATGCATGTTTTATGTGATACGATTATGTTATGGTTTTTGGGCATTATTATGAAGATGGGTGGTTCCGTGATAAACTAAGGGCGGGTGATCCCGATATAGCTCTCCAATGCATTGGGTAATGAGAAGGAGTGAAACTTTAAGGTTTCTCCGAAGAGATTTAGGGAATATACTGTGATGGGTATTCCAAACGTAACCAAGAGGGTTACTCCCTAAGTAAGAATGTTATGAATGCCTCAAGTTACCTTTTTGTCTTATGATTTCAATGATTTACTCATGATTTGATGAGTTATGTTAATGTGCTTATGTTTTATGGGTAAAGTATGATTTTACTCTTATGTATATATGTACCCATGTTTCCTTTCCATGTTTTTATAACCCATACTGAGCTTTTTATGCTCATCCCAATTTTTTTTGAAATGTTTTTCACAGGTCAAGGGAAAGGTACATGATATGATGATAGTGTCAAGGAAGTGTCAAGAAATAATCAATGTTTTATTTTAAATGTGTTTCCATTGATGGGAATGAAGAATACTATCTTTATGTAACCACTTTGTTTATATGTGGAATGTAATGCAAGTTTTATGATCTAATTCTCTAAACCTCTAAACCCGAAAAGATCCTCAATGTGTAATCTTGTAATAACTCAAGATTAAGTAAGGTTTAAGGCTGGGGCCTTATAGTTGGTATCAGAGGTCGGTTTAGATAACTTTAGGAGTTAGAATTCTATTAAATGATTATCCAAAAATATTTTTTTTGAAATGATATAGCATTTAAAGATTACCATGTTGCTTCACCTAAGATATTTACGTGTTAAAAATGGATTTTCATAGAGGAAACAGAACAGCTTTTCTGGGAAGGCATACAGAGGGAAATGACCTTTCAAATCTGTATCCTGAGGTGGTCAGAACCAGAACTAAAATGTATGTTGTAGTGACGGCTCCGTTGAATCAGGTGATAAATGGTGGTTGAGTTTATTGATGATATTTTGGTGTTTTCTAAAAGTAAAGAGGAGCATGAAAGACATTTAAGGGTTATCTTGCAAACCTTAAAAGAAAAGAAATTCTATGGGAAATTCAGCAAGTGCGAGTTTTGGTTGCAACAAATTTCTTTCCTTGGTCACATTGTTTCTAAATATGGAATAACTGTTGATCCTGCAAAAACAAAAGTTGTGGAATAATGGCCAAGACCCACAAATGTAACCTATATTCGTAGCTTCCTTGGTTTGGCGGGATATTACCGAAGGTTTGTTAGAAATTTTTCACGGTTATCTAGTCCAATGACTAAGCTAACTCGGAAGGGTGTTAAGTTTATCTGGACAAAATAATGTGATGATTGTTTTCAGGAATTGAAAAGAAGATTGGTGAATGCTCCAGTTTTGGCACTACCAACCAGGAATGGTGAGTTTGTTATATACAGTGATGCTTCATTTAAAGGACATGGTTGCGTCCTAATACAGAATGATCAGGTAATTGCATATGCTTCACGATAGTTGAAAACTCATGATGTAAATTACCCTACACATGATTTGAAATTAGCTGCTGTTGTTTTTGTTTTAAAAATTTGGAGGCATCATTTGTTTGGAGTAAAGTGTGAAATATATACCAAATACAAAAGATTAAAGTATATATTCACTCAGAAAGAATTGAACATGAGACAAAGGAGATGGCTAGAATTAATCAAGGATTATGATTGTACAATTCATTACCATCCAGGAAAAGAAAATAATGTGGATGATGCTTTGAGTCGAAAAAGTAAGGCTTCATTAACAATGTTGCGTTTGGAACGTGATCCTTTGGTTAAGGATTTGATGAACTTTGGCATAGAAGATGTTGGTGCAGGAAGTCCTTCTATTTTGTTTTAGGTATCAGTGAGATCATCTCTATCAGATAGAATCAAGAAAGATTAGAAGCAAGAGAGTGAGTTGTAGAAAAAGGTAGAGCTGGTTCAGAAAGGTAAGTTGCTTGAATTCAACATTGATAATGATTGTGTTTTGAGATTTGGGAAGAGATTGTGTGTGCCTTGTGATTCAAAGTTTAAGAGAGAGTTGTTATGTGAAGCTCATAGTTCTCCGTTTTAAGTTCATCCAGGCAGTAATAAGATGTATAGAGATCTGCGGGAGTATTACTGGTGGGAAGGAATGAAAAGAGATATTGTTGATTTTACTGTGAAGTGTTTGACTTGTCAGCAGGTTAAAGAAGAGAGGCAGTTACCGAAAGGGATGCTTCAGCCTTTACCAGTGCCAGAGTGGAAATGGGAGAATATATCCATGGACTTTATTGTTGGATTACCGAAGACATCTCGAGGTAATAATGCAATCTGGGTTATTGTCAATCGCTTGACCAAATCTTCTCATTTCCTTGCTATATGAGATACATTCTCTCTTGATCAACTTTCCCATTTGTATCTTAAAGAGATAGTCAGGTTACATGGAGTTCCTCTCTCCATTTTATCGGATAGTGTTCCCAGGATTACTTCTAACTTTTGGAAAGGACTTCAGAAGTTGTTAGGTACTGAATTAAATTTTAGTACAGCTTTTCATCCTCAATCAGATGGGAAGTCAGAACGAACAATTCAAAAATTGGAGGATATGCTACGAGCTTGTTCTATGGATTATCAGGGAAGTTGGGACCAACATATTTCTTTGGTTGAGTTTTCATATAATAACTATTTTCGTTCCAGTATACAGATGGAACCATTTCAGGCATTATATGGGAAGCGGTGTCGAACTCCAGCTTTCTGGGATGAAGTGGGTGAAAGGAAGTTTATGGGACCAAAATTGGTAGAAGAGATGGTAGAAAAAGTTCAGCTGATTCAGAAACACATGAGAACAGCTCAGAGTAGGCGGAAGAGTTATGTGGATAACTGGAGGAAGGATCTATCTTTCGAGGTAGGTGATCATGTTTTTCTCAAGGTTTCTCCTTGGAAAAGTGTGATGAGATTTGGTAAGAAAGGAAAGTTGAGTCCAAGGGTCATTGGACCATATGAAATTCTGGAGAGAGTTAGATTAGTTGCATACTGAGTGGATTTACTTCCGAGTTTATCTCAGGTACACAATGTTTTTCACGTTTCGATGTTGAGAAAGTATATGCCAAATCCATTTCATGTTTTGAGTCCAGAGGTAGTTCAGCTGGAAGAGAACCTATCTTATGAGGAACAACCGGTCCAGATTCTTGACCATAGGGAGCAAGTGTTACGGAATAAGGTGATTCACCAGGTAATGGTTTTGTGGAAAAACCACATGATTGAAGAGGCAATATGGGAATCTGAAAATGCAATTAGGGATAAGTACCCCCATTTATTCGATAAGTAAATAAATTGTGGGGACGCAATTTTCTAAAGGGGGGAAGGATGTAACATCCCAAGTAAGTAATGAATAATAGATATTTTTATCTATGTCTATTAATGATTAAGATAGTGTTTTAGAGGATTAAAATGAAAATAAATCCAATCTTAAACATGGAATACACTAATATTCCTAAAAGATTGTTTTACGACCTTATGATGGAAAAACCTTTTTAAATCTATCTTTTGACAATTTTATAAACTATTTTTGTCAAAATAAACTTATTCTTTATGATTGGTACATCAAAATTTACTTTGTGTGAATTTTTGGTATTTTTCAAACAATGTTCATTTTTTAATGAATATTGAAAAATACTGCATTTTAATTCAAAACTGATTTTTAATCTAATTTATTTATATAATTAGGTTATGTTTTGAATTGGTTTTGAAGTGAAATTAGAATATATTTTTACCATTTAATCCAATGGTGGTCATTGGAATCAATTTCACTTTGAAATTAGACTTAAACAGGTGTCAATCTTTTGATACTTATTGTTTCATAAAAACACTTTATTTGCTCTGACAGCGGGAATTAATTATTAAATTAATTAATGTGACTTATATGTTTTGAATTTTATAAAATATACTTCATTTTTGAATTTTTAATATCAAATATATCTTAGGGTGAATTTTTGGTAATTTTCTGAAAAACATCAATTTTTGATGAATAGTGAAACCACTAAGTGGTACTTATAAAAACTGATTTTTCGTTTAAATGAAATTTTTCCATATTTGGGTTTTAAATTTCAAAAATCTGACATACATGGTTGTCATTAAGAAGTAAAATGGGGTTCAATGAGATTATAATAATTTTTTGGTGAATAGTAACTTATTAAGTTTTTAATCGCGATTAGTGGTAATTAGTGTAGTTTAAGGAAAAAATAATGCTTTAATAAAATGAGATGAGCTTGAAACATGTCCTACCCTCATTGGTTGTGTCATGGACGACCAAGAAAAGCCATGGGTCATCTTGGGGACCCCATGGAGCCACTTTGTTTGGGAAATGACATAAATAACTTTTTATTTAATGTAAAAGTAAAAATGACACAAACATCATATGTTTTACGAAAACAATTTTTACATGGGGTTATAAAGATCAGATTTTTGATTATAAATTGTCATTAGAAAGATAAAAAGATTAACTACATCATATTATTTGTTTTATAATTTTTAGACTTTAAATAAATTAAATTATTTATGACATCATGATGATGCAGCAATGACCTCATTATTTAACGATTGAAATAAAATGGAAAGATAATGAAAAATATAAAACCTAAACATGGCCAAAACCAATTGGATGAGTGTATTGCGAACCCTTATCACCTTATCCACGAATTATATCAATATGGGACCTTTTAAAACCGAAACACATTTTCAAATAAAGTAATATTTCTTTACTTTCCAAAAGTGCCCCACCTCTCCTCTTATAAAAGGCCCCCACCTCTACCTCATTTCACACACTCCTCAAGCCTTTGGCTCACCCAACCCCTGCCCATTTACTCTCTCCACATCCCTCTCCTCATCCTAGTGGATTCCCTTTGGGAATAATCCTTTCAAAGGATGCCTTTAGGCTCAAATCAAAAGGAGTTACACTTTTAAAGGTAATTCATTCTCTCATGTTCATTTGTTTTATTTTTCTTCTCCAACCCCCTAAACTCTTTTTATTTACTTCTTTTGTAACAACACCAGTATCTTAAATATACTAGGATGTTTTTATAAGATTTATTTGAGCTAAAATCTCACACAACTACGTCAAATGGTTAAAGAACATACGGTTTCCGTGGATGGTGAAATTCTGCCTCCCGAAACGATGATTGTTCAGTACTTATTTAACACCTTCAAAGGTGGCCATTATGATGAAACTATTTTTATATATGATATATAATATGTTTATGTTTTCCTTAAGCTTCTGTTTTTTTTCATTTTGGGCATACCTTTATGGTTTCCATTATGGGTAAACACGATATCTTCATTTTAGGAAGTGCGGACTACCGCCCCCTGAAAGTGATTTGATTCGTTAATACCATATGTGGGATGTGTAAAGGATAAAGTTAATGATATTGTATATGTTATTATACTGGAATTATAATATACTCTTATATCATTATGATTCCATTCCAAAAAATACGAAATAGAAATGGAAGCAGTGTTCATGCGTACGTACGGCTTACCGTCTCCATGAATGGTGCATTTCATTTCTTACCTCTAAATGTGATGTAATATTATAAATATATGTATATGATGAATATATATGATATATATGTTATCCAAATCATTAATATCATTCTGGATATAACGAAACATTGACCAAATTAACAACATGTAAGTGTAAGAAGTCTATTTTTGACTTAAGAACCAAATACCGACAGAATGAACACTATTAACTTAAATGATTACATGATGTTCATAGCATGGTATAAAAGGAATAATGAACTTGAAAAAGGTTCATAAGCAAGTAGAGATTAACTCAAGATTATTGTTCAGGAGATTAAAGAATGGTCAGGTCAAGTCAGATTAGAGGTATGGGACTTCGTCTCAATCTCCTTTCATTGAGGCATATTTTATTTTATACACAACTTTTTTTATACGGTGTATAAAACCCTTTGAATTTTCTGTTTATTCAAAAGGAATATTTTTTATACAAAGCATTTACTAAACGACAAAAGGGAATGTTTTTGTCGTACGTATACGGTGACAACGACTTCTCCACCGTCGTGACCGTTATTTGAGTTTCGACATCCTCTACAAGCCATACCTTCTTTTTAAAAGAAAAATAAATACCATGTTTTACTTTTCTTTTATTTTGGTATTGAAAATGGTTTTCACAATGTTTTTTTGTGTTGTATTGATATCTTGTGATTGAAATGTGGAAATGTTATGTTTCCTTTATGCATGTTTTATGTGATACGATTATATTATGGTTCTTGGGCATTATTATGAAGACGGGTGGTTCCGTGATAAACTAAGGGCGGGTGAGCCTGATATAGCTCTCCAATGCATTGGGTAACGTGAAGGAGTGAAACGTTAAGGTTTCTCTGAAGAGATTTAGGGAATATACTGTGATGGGTATTCCAAACGTAACCAAGAGGGTTACTCCCTACGTAAGAATGTTATGAATGCCTCAAGTTACCTTTATGTCTTATGATTTCAATGATTTACTCATGATTTGATGAGGTATGTTAATGTGCTTATGTTTTATGGGTAAAGTATGATTTCACTCTTATGTATATATGTACCCATGTTTGATTTCCATGTTTTTATAACCCATACTGAGCTTTTTATGCTCATCCCATGTTTTTTTGAAATGTTTTTCACAGGTCAAGGGAAAGGTACATGATATGATGATATTGTCAAGGAAGTGTCAAGAAATAATCCATGTTTTATTTTAAATGTGTTTCCATTGATGGGAATGAAGAATACTATCTTTATGTAACCACTTTGTTTATATATGGAATGCAATGCATGTTTTATGATCTAATTCTCTAAAACTCTAAACCCGAAACGATCCTCAATGTGTAATCTTGTAATAAGACAAGATTAAGTTAGGTTTAAGGCTGGGGCCTTATAAATAAAATTTACAAAATTTGAAAAAAAAAATATTACTATTCTTAATGGCTAGTTTTAATAATATTTTAATAGCATATCGTTGTTTAGTGAAACTCGGTATTGTGTACTACACACGCTATCGAGGAAGGTCGCGATTGCGTGTAATGCAAGGCAAGTCAAGGATGCGTGTTGTGAAAGATCCATTTGGTGTAGCGTACAACACAAGACATTAATGAAATTAAAAGAATATTTTTCATAAAATATCAGGGTGTTACAGATATAAGTTATCATCTCATTGAAATCCATCTTACTATAAAAATATTCTATCTTATAAAATCCCTTTACTATGACATCTTATATAAATATGGTTTCATTTTGATGTAATTATTCTATATACTTGATTTATGTTTCCTCTAATTTTTATAATTGAACTCACCAACTAAACACCAAAGATATGGATTTATCAAGTCATATCTATTCAAATCAAATGGATTGAGATATAAAATTCCATCAAGGGATATAAGGGATATGTCCTTTATATTCTTATAAATTAATACAATATCATTCATTATGTACCCAATGCACCCTTCCTCATTAAATAATCGGTCATCATTATTTTCAAAAAAACAATGGACATGAGTTATGATATAGATTAAAAATAATATTAAACAATATGACCAATAAATATGTTTTATAATCAGAATATATGCTCTATGATCATTACATGTGTTTAATGATCAAATTCCATATTTGATGTTTGTTAATAATTTTTAAAGTGATCATGAAACATCCACAAACAAAAAAAATTCACCATGCTACTTAAATATTTAAAATATAATTGTAATGTTCATGAGGATATTTAAAGGTTAGTTTATATAGAAGATGATAAATTAATAATTTTACCTATGGTAATACGCCTCGAATTGTATCATGGTTCGTGTTGCATCATTCCACCTTGGTCCTCTATTACCACATTAATTGGATTCACATTGCATCCTACACTCAAACATCTTCCTCTCACCTTGGATTTCGATCCATAAATATACAGTTACTCAAACACTAGTAAAGGGATCTAATATATTTGATAAAGGGTGTTTATATAATATAAATCATGGGTATATATTACCTAATATAATAACGATTAGGGGATGAATAATAGTCCATCAATTTTTTCAAAAAATAATAAATTAAATGAAATAAATAACTGACACAATGATTGTCTAATGTCAGGATCACCCACACAATAAGAAACAGTTATTCATTTTCAATATTGATAATAATAATTCCAATTCGTTCATTGATTAAGATAATGATCAATGAATTAATCTAATTAATTCGCATTATCATAATTCTATCCAAGCTTACTCAAATCACCATCATTTTCTATTTTAAACAAAATTATTTTCAATATAATTATTTAATTACACAAGAGTATATTAGTTAAATGACATGTAGTCCTCCAAATAACCTTGATGTATAAATTTTAAATTTTTCCAAGAATTTAATTAAGCATATAATTATTAATAATATGAAAAAACATGTACATTCAAATGAATAAAACAAGGTACATTTATAAAAATGTTTTCTCAAATGACTTAATTTTTTTAGTTTTTAGTTAAGTGAATTTTGTAAATAAATCTACATGACGTGTATAATTTTACCCTGATTGTATCGTATTCCAACTGTATCCACATTACATAATTAGATAGTATGGGTGTTTCCTACAACAAATGATTTCAATTTTCATGAAATTTCATTCATATTACTTTTTTTATCCTTATATTATCTCGTTATGTTATTCTCTCATTTCATATATAAAATAAAGGACATTATGGGACACACCATGTTCTCATCAATGTCAAAATGAGTACTACATATTGAGTATAATGGTCACATATCATTTAGTTTATCAAACCATGCGAAATTATATATAGATCTACTAGATTATCATATTTTGATATATTTTTATTTTATTTTATTATATCTGACCTAATATGGTGATATAGATAAGTGATATACTACACACAACAAAAACAAAAGAAGTATACCACGTGCAGTCGGGTGTTTTCACGGAAAAACCATGATACCTCCATGTTGTGTTTTTTTGATGTATCTCTATTTTAAACATAACTATTTACTATGTATGTTATGAAGAATGATGAGAGGAAGAGAAGATATGGTTAAGATATTTTTAATAATTAATGTTATGTAAAAGAAAATGAAAAAGAATGAAATCAATCAACAAATAAAAAATAATTAGAAATTAACCATGTGATAGTTATGATTTCACTTGATAGTTTTAGGAATATTGGATACATCATTTATGGCATATAAAAGTCGACATTTATAGAAAATATAAATGTACTTTTTCTTAAATGTGATTAATAATTAATTTAGAATGAAAACCATATATTAATTCAATACCTAAGAATGAAAAAAATTAGTCGCATATTATCTTTAGATATAATTTATAATTAATCTATTTTTATATAATCAATCTTTGTAACTTATTAATCTACATTAGTTGATGGTGTAATGATTAGACGTCATTATGATGTCATTTATCTATATAATCAGCCTAAATAATTCCTCTAGTGGTGATTGTCATATGAATTATATATAATTTAACATAGAATCATCAGTAGCTAGCATGGATGATCTTGATCGATTTCATTATTCATGGTGTACCATAGTAGTATTTGTATGAAAGGAGGAATAAATATTGATGTTATCTCGATGTCTTGAGGGAGTGGTAAGAGAGAGTGTAATATATATATATATATATATATCTAGGAAATTTGAGGGTATCATTGTATCCAATATTAAAAACATTTATTATAGAATTAGATATCATTATTTGTCTAATATGGTAGGTTAAGGGTTTGAAAACAACACACAATAACCTTTCCAACATTATAATTCATATATAAATGCATATCCAATAATATTAATATTATTACTATTATTATTATCTTTAAACGAGAAAAAAAATTAAGAATAAAAAATTTGTAAATTTTATACTATTTGCAATCGGACCATTATGGTCATTCTTCATTCCCTTATGGACATTTAATAATATTTTAATAATAACAATTTTTTAATAAAATAAATCTTTATACATTATAATTTTTTAAAGACAAATATTATGTTTTCTAAATATCACAAATAATTACATATTATTATTTAAGTCACTTATTCTTTTTAATATCTTATGATTAAATAATAGTGTTCAAACAAAAATGAATAAATATTATTTATTTTATCTTTTTGAAATTAATACTTTAATTAAAATTAATTTAAATATACACATTTTACGTGACCCACAATAAATCTTTCTTGGAGTAGTTAGGTATAACATCCTAACACTAAAGGATAATATCTAAAAATATGGTTGTGTTCCTGTACAAAAATTCATTAATGTCTCAGTGGACTAAAACCTATGACTAAATATTTCAATATAAGATTACCCCTTAATGTGATATCTAAAATTAAAGAGGATGCATAGTACTATCATCAACATATACACTCAATGTCTCTTTCAATAACAATCCAGCATTTAATGTGCCCAGGGAACACTATACATATAGATTTATCCAAGTAGTTGTATACCCATCATGAGTCCTGATATACCAACATCCAAAAAGGGACTATATGGATAAATCATTTCTCTCATTATCAATTAACACATATCACTCATGATGTAACAAACACATCCAACCTCACCTAGATCATATGATATCCTAGATTTCACGAGTACATCAAAGTTCGTGAGTCATTATATCAATTAATGGTAATCCTAATGTATATTCTTCAATACACAAGTCGGATGATAAAATCATCCAATAAGACATGGATATTTTAATTTTTTTATTGGAGTTTCGATCCTTATAACACCATATCATGGATATTACTAAGGGAAAACATCATGATATGATGTTATAATGTTATATGTGCCTCTGAACCATGATATAACTAGTCTTCTTTTTCTACTATGAATATATCATCAGGAAATAAAACTATATTCCTAGATTATATCACAAAACCTCTAGTTTCTCTACAGAGAGGAAAACTAGAATAAAATTTTATTTTGACATTCATTATTAGAAAATTATCACCAAAAAATAACTTATAGAGGAACAATAATAATTTCATATGAAAATTCATTAACAATATTAAAAATAATAAAAATTACTTAAAACCCAATTTGAAGGATTATAACTCCAACATTTCTCACAATGATCGATTCAAACAATAAAATCTCATTTAACCATTAAAATTCAATAATAATTTCTCACCTTAAAAAAATTAATGGAAAAACCCATTATTTCATAAATTATAGAACTAAACCATTTCTTCAATTTATGGCATGTTAAGGTGGAATTAAATAAAAACAAACCTTATTTAAAAAAATTAGTGTTAAAATTTTGGCATAGTCATCTTGACTACAAATTTCAAACATTCATAAAAATAGTAAGACAATGCTTCAAAATAAAATTACTACATACCATATTCTAAGGGAAATCCACACGCTTAGTGTCAGCTAACAGTTTTACATAAGATCAGAGAAAATAAGAAATAATACATATGCCCATAAAATATGGGAATTTTAATAAATCAAGTACTACAAAATTTGAATGTAAAAGGAAAAAATAAAGGTAAGAGGAGTACTATAATCTCTATAATATTTCCATTGCATGTGTGTAAACCTGATTCACAGACTAAATGTAGGATATCCACCCATGGGAAGAGGATGAGGAAAATGTGACTGATGTAGTAGGTTATTATCCAAATGAAGAAGGAAAAGTTGTTAAAAAATATTGGAATATCCATTTTGTAATATACACTATATTTTAATATACATAGTTTTGAAACAAAAATAATCAAATCAGATTCCATCCAAGAAATTCAAACCTATATGGAAATAAATTTTTTCATGTATACCTCATATAGTTTAAAAACATTTTACCAACTATGTGTATACCGTTGAAAATTTATGAATAAAACCATTTGTTTTACAATACCTCATAAAATGAATAAATAAACTATGTATAGATAGATATCATTCTTCTTGATTGGTGTGCATGGTTACCACTAACCGTGTGAGAATTATGCTCCAATGATAGTATTCTAAAAATAATATATCAATGAACCATGAAACTAAGACTTATCTGAAAACACGATCCCTTTACCATGCCTAAATAATCTTCAAAAACAATCTTTTAAAATTTTCAAACACTTACCTGAGTTTTATGTACAACATCTCCAAAATCTCAAAACTCTAAATCTCTATAAAATTTAAATTCTAATAAAATGATGGAATTAAATGAATGATAAATTTTTGGAAGAAATTACTTGTTGATTACCAAGACTCAATTTCCATGCTTATATTAATGTTTTATTCTTATGTTATGCAATATGATTATGTATTTTTCAAAATTAAACCATTATATCATCATTATCAAAGATCATGTTTAATGAAAAATATATTACGAAAATAATTATTATTTATTACCCGTATTTTATTATTTATGATTATGTTATATTTTTTCATGCACATTCATGGTATTATGATTCCCATATATTGATATTATCTTCCCCAATTTACTTTAAATATTATCACTTATTCTAACCCATATAAAGAATTATACTTTACATTTTAATGTTTCTATTTCAAGTTATAATCCATAATTTTATTAAATATGATGTGTCTATAAGGATATAATTTAGTATGGTTATTTTTGAGATATATTAATGATAATTTTGAAATTTAACATTTATCTGTCTAATATATGAAGATACATAACCATTGGGCATTCAAAGTTTGTATTTATTTAGGACATCAAAAGTTTTTATTATTAAAATAATTGAAAATATAAGCATCAATTTATCACCCTTTATATAAAATATATAGTGTAAATAATTTTTCCATGGAACTGGATATGATATTTTCGGTTTGTCGAGTATTATATGAACTAAACTACTAATAACTATGTACGATAACATGACCCTACTATGTTAAAAGACATCAGAATCCCACAATATATGAATTTTGTTAATCCATGAATCTATTACCCATTATAGGTAATACTTGTATAAAAATTGGGATAAATATACTGTTTGGTTCTTAAAAGGATACATCATAAAAAGTATCCCATTGAGAATTCCCATTTCTTAGTTAAAGAAATATGTGCTTCTATAAAATTGGAGAAATTTTAAATGAGTAGTTTATATTACCATATAATTCTCAAGAACCTCTTAAAAGAAAAAACCTGTGTAATACACTTGTGATATGTTTTACGAATTCTCAAGATCAACTCATACCCCTAAATTAGAATCCACATTCCATGTTATGTTTACTTATATATTCTTTAAATAAAATTAAGATATTTTATTATATAGAACATGAGTTATTATAACATTTGTATTAATATTTAAATGCACCTCATATTCTTTATAAAATATATATAAATCAATATCAAATTAGTGATAAAGGTCACGAATTAATATAAATAAGTTTCTAAAATTGGATTAGTCAAAATAAGGATAGTCGAAAAAGAATTTATTACTACGAAATAAATAATATTGTCATATTAATGATTTTATATGACTCAAAAAAATTTATTCATCATATTATCAATTCCCCTCATAAATGCCTCAATTGGTCCTGGTCTATAATCACATCAAATCCCTTTATCTCAAAAATAATGATTTTCCAATAATGACTATATCTACTAATGATAATGATATATTTTTGGAGTCTTTTACTATCATCAAATATATTCCCCAAGAGAGTATCCACATTCCACTCTCCCAAAAAAAATTCAACATTAAAATAAAAATCTAGTATAATAAAACCAAATTAAAATTACTATGTTACAATGGTGTCAAATTGTTAACTATATAAGGTATAAGGGTATTGTATTATACCTACATCAATCAAATATAAGATAATATGTAAATTCTAAAATATAATTAAGAGTAATTACTACCTCATACCTGATCTATGATCCTTATATTGAGACTCTAATTCCATTAAGCTATATATCCCCACTAATCCTTTTCCATAGTAGGTATAAAATATATTTTTAAAACACCCCAAATTACATTTTCATAACATTATGATAATTACATATAGACCAAGAATAAAAATATTGTGTATAAATAGAACAAAGCCTTATAAATTTGTAGTTCACGCAAAATGAGAACCTCTAACGATGTCTGATATTGTTATAATAATGAAAATATATTATATGGCTTGGGTCTTAAACTCTTTTATTTCCTACTAGTAAATCTATATATAATCCAATGATACCAAAATGTTATTTGATGGAAAATATATATTCTAACACCCAACCTACAATCCCTAGAGAGAAATATGATAATTCTCATGTTTAGTAACATTATATATTTTATATTAAATAAAAATATTTATTTTCTCAATTTTCATTTTAATATATTTTTGTATCCTTCACAAAATATTATCTGATATCAAGAAAAAATTATAAAAAATTAATCTCAAATGTGAATGAAACTTTATTCATAATAAATAATCAATGTAATTCTTATTTACCACTATATATTTTCTATGTATGAGAAAAATAAATAAAATTAGTAAAATTAGATATATAATAATGATTATACATTTAAATATACATTGATATTATAAATTCTTAACAATTTTTCTATCATATGTTATTTAATAAAAATATCTAAATTACTAAATCTAGAAATGAAAACACATTTATCTATTTCCTCTTCTACAATTGTATATTAGACATATATCAATCCATCCCCTTGATAATTATAATAATAATTTCCACCTTATTTTAATTGAGTTCTAAAATAAATTAAAAAATTAATTAAATTCCCTCGATATACTCATTTTCATTGCATCAACAAACATCCCATAAATTTATATAAAAATTTGTTACTTTAAATACCAAATAACAAAACTTTTGAAAAATTCCCCTTAAAGTGATGAAACTTTCTTATTTTGAATCACCATAAGAATCAACAAAATAATTACTTTCAAATTAGATGTATTTTTTTCAGAGAGAAGTTAAACCAAATACCTCCATTATAGGTTCCCCCTAACAAATATAATTCACTAAATATATCAAATGAGGCTCCTCAATATGTATTTTAAATTAATTACAATAAATTTAAAAAATATTATATTCTAATGCTATAATTTTATATACACAATATTAATAATTTTTTATTTTCTACAAATATTAATCTTGTAATAAATAAAATCATATTAAACACATAACATCATTAAATACAAAAGTTCTTTCAGTTAATTAATTAATTATTAATAAACTATTTATAAATATATTTTTCATTTTATTAATGATGAAATATTTCAATTAAAAAAACATTTCCTTATATCATCAGAAATATACCTAATCAAATGTTCCTAGACAAATTCAATGTCCAAGTATTTTTAATTAGTACTTGAAAAACCTTGTATTCTCCCTCAATATAGTGAAATGTAATACAGAAACGTTTTTTTCGTTATTCATTATAACATATTTTTCCCTAATAATTTGGAATCCTAATTCAATTACACTGACAATGTATACACAATAGTTTTCTAAGAAAAATAATACCCCATGTCTACTTTATTTTACTTTCCTCATGTATAAAAGTTTTATAAATTAAAACCTATCTCATATAAATTTTTTATGTCCTCCTATAATAACAATAAGGATGATGTAAATATTCACATATACTTATGTACACTATATGAACAAGGTATTTGAGTGACTATCATAATGATTCAAAATGATTATCCTTTTAAAAATTTCCCTCGATGTGTTCCTCATAGAATAAATCAGCAACAAATAATTTATATAAATATTCTTAATGAAATAAAATTTTAATCATAAATTTTGATCATCTTATTCTATGTAATTTCCAAATGGTAATATTCCTAGAAAATTGATATAATTTATATAATAATTAACATCAATAAATTTGAATGAAATAAAAAAATATAAAAAAATTTATAAAACCCAATAATAAATGTACCATTATAAAAAACTATATATTGGACTCACTTATTCCCTATAAATATTTTATAATCGATTCTTAACTTTTAATATCTCACAATAGAAAAAAGTTTCTGGTGAATATTATTTATACGTATAGTGACTTGGGAAACAATATCTCAAAATAATGAATTGGCCCCATGAATGACCTTATAAATAAAATTCAATACTTATATTAGTGAAATTATATATAATTACTGCAAAAGTTCTTAGAAAATAAACTCTATAAATTTCTAGTTCTAACTAAGCCAACCATGTATAACTTATTTTTTACTTTTAAAAAATCCATATATATACTCATATTGTTTGTAAAAGTTATCCAATTTAAGGACACACACCATACCATATCTACAAAAAACACATGGAAAAGAAAATTATATTATAACATAAGAGATTTATAAAATAATGGAATATTATAAATCAGACCCAACCATTTGTTTCATCTATACACATGACCCAAAAAATTTAACGATATAAATTAGTATTCACTACATTTTATTCACAAAATGAAAATCAAGGTAATTTAATTGGTTTTTAAATACGTAATAATAAAACCTTTAAAAATAAATTTATTAGTTCATAAACACTATTAAAATTAATCAATAACATATAACACCCCATTTTAATAATAAAAATTTAATACAACTTAGCAAAAATTGTTTTTATCATGATGTGTACATTAATTGAATAATTATTAGAATAAAATTTTATATATTTTATTTACACAAATAAACATATATTTACTATTTAATATCCAATTTCCATTAAGAAAATCGTATTAACATATCATAGATTTAAAACTAATGTTTTTAGTAAGAATTTTACCCTTTAATATACTTGAAAATGTCTCATAATAAATCGACTAATTTTCAAATATTTACATATCACATTGTAATTTATTTCCCCATTATACACACCTAGGTAATAGTTTTAATCATTTAACCATCAATGAGTAAAAAAATAATAGAATTAGATATTTTTATTTATTATTATTATTTAATAAAAATTATTATAAATAAATATATTTAATTTAGATATCATGGATGTTTAGCTAATATTCAATCAAGTACCCTATCACATAAAATGAGTTTGAACCAAGAATTTAGTTCAAAATCCATTTTAAGAAATTAATTTAATAATTGCCTTTTCTTTATGTTACATACCTAATACTATTGATTTAACGCCCCGACCCTAGAAACCTAGAATCGGTGCATTATTACGTATCATTGGCATGATCACAAAAGATCTAGTCTCGAAAGACCAATTAGTTTGATTGCCTTGGAAGTAATAGACACATTCATAATATTTACTTTACATCATAAAATGTAAATAACACCAACATTGTTTCCATAGACAACACTAAGATCCCATAGACTATCCCTGCAGGATAGTCATAATATACTTCTTCGCATCCTGGAAAAAATAAAACATAGAAAGGGGTGAGCTCAGATGCTGAGTAAGGATAACAATATAGCAAAAATTTTCATAAATAAGTATAAACATTTAAGGAAATGTATAAAACTAAAACAAAATACTTTTCAACATACACTTCATCATAATATGAAAATAAAAATAAAAATAATTATATTTAATTACTCACATGGATATTCAACTAGTCGAATAATCACATGCAATATAAATAGCCAATTTCATAATGATGGAATGCATAATGACAAAATTCATAACCACATAGTCAATGCCTTATGTCAGGACTACAAATACTATTTTGTCAAGGCCTTGTTCCAAGACACTAGTTTCCCTAATGAGACCTACCGATGCATCGAGGAGCTATAACGAGCTCCACTCGTCACTTACTTTGTCCAATGCATTCCTCATAGGAAAAGTTTTAAACAAAACATAAACATTCATATTAAAACTATCATATGAAATGTAAATACATTATCCATAGACCATGAATGGTAGAAACATAACACATCCATAGTAAAACATATCACAAAACCTTCAATACAAAATTGAATATTTGTATCATAATAAATCAACTTCAAACAAGATTAAAATCCATTAAATTATGTTGACATAGCTAAAATCAAAAATATTTGAGAGAGATATCTCATTCTGTTTTTTTTTATTCATTTATAGATTATTAATTATAAAATAAAACATTTATTTTTAAAATATTCTTATAATCTTGTAAGGGAAGAATTGATAATATTATAATGGCGGAATATAGCCACACCCACTATATGAGTTAAATAACATTCTTACATTAATTTTGTTGAAAAGGTCATAAAGTAACTTTTTGGAAAATGGAAGAAAGATTCCTTTGAAAATGTATAAGGTCAAATATGGGTATATATTAATATTAACCATAGTCTAGTAAGTAGTAAAAATATTTTGGAATAATTTATTAGGAAAACACGGATGTGAATGATAAAGTGGTCCCGATAGATAATTATATATAAACAACCTTGAATAATGGATGGGTTGTAGAATTAACCCTTAACTTGTAATTTTCCTTGGTTGAGGTTAGGTTAACCTACAGTATAATGGTGAAATAATTGTAATTAAATTATACAATAATAATAAACATTAATATGATATCATATATGCTATTTTAACACTTCTTTGTTAATAATATTTTAGTGTTATCGTCGTTTTGGGTATAAACTAATTCGTTTTACTTTATTTAAATTTTTACATAATTAATGTTTTTTGTGGATAGGATATATCTTATTTATATTCAGAATGATATTAAGTCTTTAAAAATTATTTTTAATCGTATAAAGAAAACATTTCTCGAATGGATACGATGGGGAATGAATCTCATCGTGTTCTTGGAGACAGTAATCCGTACGTACACATGAGCGAAAATATTATTTTTTGATATTAAAATTGTATATAATTGGATGTTATATCATATATAAAAAATCATTATCATTTTATATTTATTATTTACATCATTTATGCATCATTATTATTCCCATACAAATAATAATTTATTGAATAACAATTACAACACGACGTGGAGACTGTAAGCCGTACGGAGACATGTATGGTGACATGTCATTCGAAAAACAGATAGAATAATGAATATAGTTGTACCATTTATATAACAAAATCACAGTATATATAATATACTAGAGTTATTATTTTATAATGAAAACAACAAGGAAATAATAAGTGGATGAAGAAAAAACATGAAAGAGGTGGTGATATATTTACCGCTTCTTTGGGTTCTTCTTTTTGAGTTGATCAAAAGAGCTCCTTAGGTTGGAATTATTACTAAAGGAAGTCCTCTATTATAATGGGAGGATAGTTGAGAGGGTATTTAATCAGGGGTCGGTATAGCCAAATTTCTTTGAAGGTGTAAATTTGAAAAAAGGACAAGTGCCCTTTTATAAGAAGGGTGAGGGGCACCTTGGGAAAAGCTAGAAATATCAATTTATAATAAAATAATTTTTGGTTTATAATGGATCCAAATTGATTTATTTAGAATATAAGGTGGGAATGGGTCAAAATCCACTATACAAATATGTTTTAGATAGCTTGGGTCACTATATTAACCTTATATTTTTTATTTAGTTAATTAGTTTGACATTTACCATGTCTCTTTGTATTTTTATATTATATGGTTAATAAACATACAATAAAAACCTAAGTGAACCCCAATTGGTTCATTATTAATATATATAATATTATCTAAGTCATTTTTCTAAACCATATATTTTTATGAATATTATATCAATTAATAAGATAATATTTTTTTTTAAAACTCATTTATGTAAATTTTGACACTATTTGGTATTTTGTTTTTGCTAAATTCATAACAACATTATTACATTGAAAAAAATTTATTTAATCAACCCTAACATGTCATATTATCCAATAAAATTATTTTAATTCAGAAAATGTCTCAAATTACATTTATTTGTGTATTTATAATATTTATTATTTTAATATTGTATTAATAAGGTAATTACTGCATCATCATTGTGTCATAAATAAATTATATTATTTAATGTCCAAATTTTCTAAATAAAATTCCATTATGGAGGAAATATTTTTATCTTTCTAATGAATATTTATAGTAAAATTAATATAGTGTTTAACCCTATATTAAAATTTTTTTTGTAATGAACACTTGAATTTAACACTTTTAACTATTCATTGAATTAAATAATAATAATTGTCCTAATCTAATGAAAGTGGACCTAAAGGATCATATTTTATTATTAAGGTTTTTTTCATCAAATAACACTAATCTAATAGAATTAGGACACGAGCTAGGGTAATTATAATATCATTTTTACCTTTGATTACAATATTTTTTTAACTACAGTAAATAAAAGTCAAAAGTTACTACTCACCAAAAATTATTTTCATCTCATTTAACCACATTTTACTTACTTATATCAACTATGTCTATTGGATTTTTATAATTTAACTCACAGAAGTGGTAAAATTATGTTTTATTTAAATTTCCAAATACTCCTAAGAGGTGGGTAAAAGACGGTAAAAAGTTCAATAAAAGTTTTATATATCTAAAATTATTATAAACTGACTCCAATGAATTACATTGAACTTATATAGGTATTATGTATTTTTTTTTGACGTAGAGTAAATTTAATATAAAATAAATAATTATTTTAAAAAAAAAATTGGTTTTAAACTATAACTCAGTGTTTTTCACTATTCATCAAAAATTGAATGATTTAAAAAAAATACCAAAAATTCACCCTAAGTTAATTTTGATATTCCAAATCCAAAAATGAAGTCCATTTTGAAATATAAAATTTATAAAATTTCAAAATGTTTATATTACTATTCATAACAGTATGTTTTTTTAAAGGAAATGTCCTAGTCAATGACCAAGACAAAATTTATTAAAAGCAAGCAAGAAAGTTACAAAAGTCTGAAATGGGAAATTTTATTAAAATATTTATCAAGAAGAGGGAGAAGATCAACTGAAAACACATCATTCCACGTAATGGCTTGGTTGATTCCCTTTTTATCAAGAGCATCCACTGCTATATTAGCTTCACGGTAGGCGTGGGTGGCAATATAGTTGATCTCCAGGAGCGAGTTCAGGCAGTTCTTCCAACTCACAGTAAGAGGCCAAGAAAGATGAACCACCCCATTCCAAATTTTCTGAACAATGGTGGTGGAGTTGCTTTCAATACAAATGTTGTTTCATCCTTTATTCTTAAGAAAGTTAGTTGTGGTGTGTTAGAACTCAAAGTTGCGTATAACACATGATATTGTATTATTGAAAGATAAGTGTATCGTGGATGCTTGGGGTGTTACATTATCCCCTTCTTAAAGTAATTTCTTCCTCAAAATTTCAAGAATATTACTGCATAAAAAGAATCGAGTGGTTCATCATCATAAGTTCCTCGGTTTCCCATGTTGCCTCATCCAAATTATGGTTTCTCCATAGAACTTTTACCAGATGAGTCATCCAGTTTCTTAGCACCTATTATCTGGTATCAATAATCTTTATAGGCTCTTCACAATAAGACAAATTTGGTTCCAGTTCTAATTCCCAATTGGTGAGAACATGCGTTGGGTCAGGCATGTATTTTCTCAACAATGATACATGGAAAACATCATGAACCATGGAGAGACTTGTTGGAATTTCCAAATGGTAAGCTACAACCCTAATTCATTCTAGAATTTTGAAAGGTCCGATGTACCTGGGACTTACTTTTCCCTTCTTACCGAAACGTATAACACCCATCCATGGAGATACATTCAAGAAAAACTGATCTCCTACATGTAATTCCAAATCCTTCCTTTAGTTATCGACATAGCTCTTCTGCCTACTTTGAGATACTTTGATGTGGGTTTGGATTACCTTCACCTTTTCTATCATTTCCTCCACATGTTCTGGGCCTATGAGTTTTCTTTCACTAATATCATACCAACAAGTTGGTGTGTGACATCTCTTTCTGTATAACGCTTCATATGGTTCCATATGAATACTTGAATGGAAGATATTGTTGTAGAAAAATTATACCAGAGGTAAATATTGATCCCACATACCTTGAACTTCATGTGATCATGATCTCAACATGTCTTCTAAGGTTTGAATAGTCCATTTTGATTGCCCATTAGTTTGGGGGTGGTATGCAGTGCTCAAATGATGTTCAGTATCCAGGGATTTCTGAAGACTTTTCCAGAATCGTGAAGTAAAATGTGGATCATGATCAGAAATAATTGATATTGGTACTCAATGAAGTCTTACAACTTCATTAATATACAGTCTTTTTAAACTTTCAAGTGGTAAATCTTCTATTATAGCAAGAAAATGTGCTGACATGGTAAGATGATCAACAATGACCCATGTTGCATCATTCCTTATAGGAGACTTTGGTAGTCCCATGATAAAGTCCATCATAATATTATCCCATTTTAATTCAGTTTTGGGAAGTGGGTACATGACTCCTCCCAGACGTTTCCTTCTATCATTCACTTTTTGAAAAACCATACTTCTTGACACAAAATCATCAATATACCTCATCATGTTGTCCCACCAAAAATGTTCCTTCAAATCTCTATAAATCTTAGTGATAATAGGGTGTATAGATAAACTGGAACTATGAGCATTATCCAACAATTCCATTTTTAGATCAGGTATATCAAGAACACAAAGTCTCTTCCAAAATTAAAAAATTCTATCATTATACGCAAAGTCACTCAATCTCCCATCATTCACAGCATTAATCTTCTTTTGAAATTATTCATCATTAGTCTGAGAATTTTTTATCCTTTCTAGTAAATATGGTTTAGAAACTATTTGAAAAAGTTTGGATGTTTCACTTTCCATGGTTATCCCCATGTCAAACTTTACTAGATCCATAAAAATAGGATCCCTTTCAACTCACATCTTGGTCAAAACTCCATGATCCTTTTTTTCTCAAAGCATATTCCACCTTATTTGCCTTCCCTAGGTGGTAGTGTATGGTGCATTCATAATCCTTGAGTAGTTTAAGACATATCCTTTGCGTCATCTTGATTCCTTTCTGTGAGATAATGTATCTATATATTTAAAGAAAAGATTATAGCTGCTAACTCAAGATCATGTGTAGGATAGTGTTTCTCAAGAATTTTTAGCTGTCGTGATCCATATTCAATAACCCTATCATTCTGTATAAGGACGCAACCAAGTCCTTTCATTGATGCATCACTATAAATAACAAACCCATCATTCCCCGCAGGTCGAGTCAATATAGGATCATTGACTAATATTTTATCCAATTCTTCAAAACAATCTTCACACTCTTTTTTCCAAACAAATTTAACCCATTTACGTGTGAGCTTCGTTAATGGGTTATCCAATCGGAAAAAATTCTGGATGAAACGTTCGTAATAACCTACTAAACAAATAAAACTGCATACCTAGGTTATAGTCATTGGTGCGGGTCATTCTTCGATTGCCTTGGTCTTAGAAGGATCAACAGAGATTCCATCCTTAGAGACAATATGGCTATAGAAAGAAATCTCTTGAACCCAAAATTCACACTTGCTAATCTTCCCGTATAATTCATATCTTCTGAGGGTTTTCAGAATGGTGCGTAAGTGATTTTCTTGATCTTCATAGCTTTTGGAGTATAATAAGATATCATCAATAAATACCACTATAAATTCATCAAGATATTCCTTGAAAACTCAGCTCATTAGATCCATAAAAATAGAGGGGACATTTGTCATCCAAAAAGGAATTACTTTAAACTCTTAATGCTCATACCTGGTTCGAAATGCTGTTTTCGGAATGTCTTCCTTCTTCACACACAACTGATGATATTTAGATAAAAGGTCAATATTTAAAAAAATATTGAGGTCTATGAAGTAGGTCGAATAAATCACCAATGCGAGGTAGGGGATACTTGTTCTTTATTGTTATAGCCTTGTTCTCTCTGTATTCAATAAACAACCTCATAGATCTTCTTTTTTCTTAACAAAAAGAGTAGGGGCTCGCCATGGAGAAACACTAGGGAAAATAAATAAATTATTACTCAATTATTCTAGTTGTTTCTTCAGTTCCACTAATTCCACAGTGTCTATTCTCTCAGGGGTCTTTGATATGTCCCTTGGACCAGCAATTAAGTCAATGGAAAACTCAATTTATCATTATGGATCATTTCTAGGTAAATCTTCTAGAAAAACATCAACATATTCTTTCACAGTGGGTACATACTCTATTTGAACATTCATTTCCTCACCCACAGTTATTTAATTATCTTCCACCCCAATAATTGAATTTAGTTGAGCTACTGGTGGTGGATCTAGATACGAATTAGGTGGTGACGTTTCTACTCTAAAGATAAGGTGTTATTTATCATCACCATCCAAAATTGTAACCTCCTTCTTTCTTATAATAAATATTTACATCATTTTCTGAATGCCAATCCATACTGAGGATTATATCAAATTCAATCATGGGTATAGAGATGAGATCAGCAGATAAATAACGTTTATATGCCTTAATGGGGACTGATTCACAAAACATTGTTTCAATGATACTTCCCTTAAGAATTTTTACTAACAAGTCACTTTTTAAATCAAATTGTAAATATGTAATTTTCTTAGAAAACTAGGAAGATACGAAACAATGCGATGATCTAGAATCAAATAAATCATTGGCAAAACTTGAAAAAATAATTAAATTACCTCCCACTATGTCTTTCATAGCTTCAACTTAAGCAGTAGTGATAGAATAAGAATGGCCTTGATCCATTGGCAATTTCTTGAGGTAAGTTCCCCTGATGTTTAAGACATTCATTTTAATAATGTCCCCTTTCTCTACAATTGTATCCGTAAAATATCAACAACCACTTTTATCCCCTTGTAATCACAAGCTTGGTGGCCTTTTTCACCACACATGTAATAGACTCACATTACATTCAGAAAAGAAATATGGTGTTTCTTCCCAAATTTACTATAGAATGGATATTCATATTTTCCCTTCTTCCCCTTATTTGAATTTCCAGAGTGATAATTAGATCTCTTCTTCTCTTTCTTTGCTTTAAAGTAGTAAGACATAGGGATTTATTTTTCTGTCTTGATAGCACATGAGACAATATCTTTACACTATAAGAATGATTGTGAGTCTAATGCTTGACGGATAAATGGTTTTAATCCATCAAAGAAATTATCAATATTACTTCTTATGTTATGTATAAAATATCAAGCATTCCTTACTAACCTTGTAATGTTAACTTCATACTTTGTGACATTCTCAACCTCCTTTTGCCTCAGACACTGAAATTGTCTTTCTATATCCACTCGATGGTCTCGAGGAAAGTATTTTTCTAAGAAAATATTTGTAAACTCCCTCCATTCCATATTTAATAATTCAACATCTTCATTTGTGTATTGAATCAATGACCATAATTGATCAACATCTCTAGTGAGGCGGTAAACTGCCATGACAACTTTTTCCCTTTCGTTACTCCCCAAGGTGTGGAATATTTTTTCTAAGGAATTTATCCATTTCTAAACTACTAATGGATTTGTAACCCCATTGAATATTGGAGGTTTTTTCCTCATGAAGCGATATAACATTGATCCTCCATGCTTAGGATCAGGGTTCTCTGTATGGGTAACGTTATTATTCACAACCTGAGTGATTTTTCCCAGTATAGTGATAAGGTGATCAGCACCAGTTGTATCACCTACTCCACTATAATTTTCTTGAGCTGGAGGGAAATCCCTACATGGAGTGTGTGCATTGATATAGTTTACATTCCTTCTGCTAGGTGCCATTTCTAAATAACTTCTCACATTAGATTAGTATATGAATTACAATACATAATTCCAAACTTATATCATACTTAACATAAATTGAACATTTTATCGATATAAACCATAATCATAAAAAATGTTTTCATTATAGAGGTATATAATCATAAATCCTTCATAATGGTTTTTAAAGACAATGTGGATTATCCTAAACATATCCCCCAGGATTGTCATAACCAAGAGTGAAGCAAGGCCCGTTGTCGTGTACCAGGATACCCCTGTTCAAGAAGAAAACTCCTTGCATGAGTTTTCACTCCTAGATACATCTGGGCCAGAGCCTTCTCTACCTGCACTTATCCATACAGGGATATATTTTTCTGAAAATACACAAAATCACTACATTAAAAAACTTCTAGGAAGTTCTTATACACTCATCCTCAAAGACTATGTTAGGGTAATGTTATCTAATCAGAGTTTTTCTAAATCTAGTTTCCATGGTTTGTACTAAACTTACATTGATACCAACTATAATGCCATGACCCCAGATGCCCAGAGTCGGTGCATTATTACGTATCATTGGCATGATCCAAAAATATATAGTCTTGAAAGACCGATTATTTTATTATCCATGGAAGTACTAGATACATTCTTAAGGGTTACATTACATCATTAAATCGAAAACAACAACAACATTGTTTCTATAGACATCACTGATATCCCATAGACTATCCTTGTAGGTCTATCATAATATACTTCTTCATATCCTTGAAAAAACAAAACATATAAAGGGGTGACCTCAGATGCTCATTAAGGATAACAATATAGTGGAAACTTTCATAAATAAGTATAAACATTTAAGGCAATATATAAAACTAAAACAAAATCCTACTCCACACAAACTTCATCATAATATGGAAAATATAAATCAAAATAACTCCATTTACATATGCACATGGATATTATACTAGTCGAATAATCACATGCAATATCAATATCCACTTTCATAATGATGGAATGCATAATTCCAGACTTCATAACCACATAGTCAAGGCCTTGCGCCAAGGCAAAAATTATATTTTTTCAAGGCCTTGTGCTGAGACAGTAGTTTGTCTCATGAGACCTACCGATTCATCTAGGAGCTATAGCGGGCTCCACCCATCACTTACTAAGTCCATTGCATTCCTCATATGAAAAGTTTTAAATATAACATAAAAATTCGTATTAAATCTATCATAATAAATGTCAATACTTTATCCATAAACCATGAATTGTATAAAAATAACACATCCATAGTCAAAAATATCACAAAACCTTCAATAAAAAATGGAATATTTTTATCATAATAGGTCAACATCAAACAAGATTAAAATCCATTAAATAATGTTGACATTGATGAAATCAAAACTGTTTGAGAGAAATATCTCATTATTATTTTGAAATCATTTAAGGTTACATAATTATAAAATAAAGTATATATTTTTAAAATAATCATATAAGATTGTAAGGGAAGCTTTGACGATGTTATAATGGTGAAATATAGCCGCACCCACCATATAAGTTAAAAAAAAATTCTTACCATAATTTTGTAGAAATGGTCATAAAGTAACTTGTTTGGAAAATGAAAAAAAGATTCCTATAAAAACGTATAAGCTCAAATAAGTGTATAAATGACTTCAACCCATATTATAGTAAGTAGTAAAAAAAATTGAATATTTTTTTAGGAAAACATGGATGTGGATGATAATGAGGTCTCAGTAGATAATTGCATATAAAAAACCTTGAATAATTGAGAGGTTGTAGAATTAACACTTACCATATACTTTTCCTTGTTCGAGGGTAGTTTAACCTCTTCTATAATGGTGAAATAATTTTTATTAAATTATACAATAATCATATACATTAATAGGATATCATATATGATCTTTTAATAGTTCTTTGTTAATAATATTTTAGTATTATCGTTGTTTCGGGTGTTAACTAATTCATTTTCCTTTATATGCTTTGTTTCCTATGTAATGTTTGTTATGGACAGGATGTGTCTTATTAATATTAAGAATGATACTAAGTCTTTAAAAATTATTTTTAATCATCTAATTAAAATTAGTCTTGAATGGATACGATGGGTAATGAATCTCATCGTGTTCGTGGAGATGGTAATCTGTACGTATGCACAAACGACAATACCATTATTTTGATATTAAAATCATATATAATTGGATGGTATATCATATATATATATAATAATTGTCATGTTATATTTATTATTTAAATCATTTATACATAATTATTATAACCATCCAAATAATAATGTATTGAATAACAACTACACCACGATGTGGAGACGGTAAGCCGTACGTACGCACGTATGGTGACATAACATTTGAAGGATGGAAAAAATAATGAATATGGTTGTACCATTTTTATAATAACATCAATGTATATAGAATATACTAGATTTATTATTTTATAATGGAAACAACAAAGAAAGAAGAAGTGGAAGAAGAAAAAACATGAAAGAGGGGGTGAGATATTTACCTCTTCTTCGAGTTCTTCATTTTGATATGATTAAAAGGGATTCTTAGGTTAGATTTATGACTTAAGGAAGGACTCTAGGATTAAGGGAGGAAATTTAAGAGGGTATTTGGGCCGGGTTTGGTGGATCCAAATGTCTTTGGTGGCATGAATTAGAGAAAAGGGGATGTGCCCTTTTATAAGAGGGTGAGGGGCACATTAGGAAAAGCTAGAAATTTTAATTTATAATAAATATATTATCGGTTTCTAATGGATCCAAATTTATTTATTTAAAATTTAAGGTAGGTATTTGTCTAAATATACTCAAAAAATATGTTTTAGATAGGTTTGGTTAACTATATTAACCTTATCTTTTATATTTAACTTTTAGTTAATTAGTTTGACATTTACCATGTCTCTTTGTATTTTTATATTATATGGTTAATAAACATACTATAAAAAGCCAAGAGAACCCCAAGTGGTTCATTATTAATATATATAACCTCATCTAAGTAATTTTTCCTAACCCTAAATTTTAGATAATTTTATATCTATTAATAATATATTTTAAAAAAAAACATTTTTATGTCAATTTTGACACTATTTGGAATTTTGTTTTTGCTAAATTCATAACAGCATTATTACATCAAATAAAATTATTTAATAATATCTAAAATGTCATATTAACAAATATAATTAGTTTAATTCATAAAAAGTCTCAAATTTAATTTATTTGGGTATTTATAATATAAATTATTTTAATATTTTATTAATAAGGTAATTACTGCATCATCATTGTGTCATAAATAAAATAAATTATACAATGTCTAAAGATTATAAATAAAATACCATTATGTATAAAATCATTTTAGCTTTCTAATTAATATTTATAGTCGAATTTATATTGTGTTTAACCCTATATTAAAAATGTTTTAGTTATGAAAACATGAATTTAACACTTTTAACTCTACTTTGAATTAAAAAATAATAAATGTCCTAATCTAATCCAAGTGGACCTAAAGGATCATATTTTTTTCCTAAGGTTGTTTTTAGCCAAATAACACTTATCCAATATAATTTGGATATATGTTAGGGTAATTAAAATATCGTTTTACCTTTGATTACCCTATTTACTTTTAACCGTGGTAAAAAAAAGTCAAAAGTTATTATTCACCAAAAATCATTTTCATCTCATTGAAAAAAATTTTACTTACTGATATCAACTGTGTCTCTCAGATTTTCAAAATTCAACTCATACAAGCGGTAAAATTATGTTTTATATAAATTTGTAAATGCTCCTAGGAGGTGGGTAAAAGACGGTAAGAAGTTCAATAAAACTTTTATATATATAAAATTATTATAAACTAACTCCGATGAATTACATTGAACTTATATAGGTATTATGTAAATATTTTGACCTAAAATAAATTTAAATAAAGTAAATAATTATTTAATTAAATTTTTTTAAACTATAACTCAGTATTTTTCACTATTCATCAAAAATTGAATGTTTTTAGAAAAATAGAAAAAATTGGACCTAAGTTAATTTCGATATTTTGAATCCAAAAATGAAGCCTAGTTTGAATGATTAAATTTAAAAATATTCAAAAACTAGGCATTACTATTCATAATGGCTAGTTTGATTGGTTGTGGTGTGTTAGAACTCGAAGTTGCGTACAACACATGCTATTGTATTCTTCAAAGAGAAGCGTACCGTGGAATCTTGGGGTGTTACAATTGAGTCTAACTGAACTCCTTAATTTAAAAAAATTACTAGTAGATATTCATTTTTTAACACATGGTAATAAACTATATCATGTTTAAATAAATATTCATGTTTCAATTAAATCACATAACATAAAACTTATTTATATAATACTTAATCAATTTATACCCACTCTATTGAATAATATTACCTCAATTTTCATCACATAGACATCATTGTTATTCTCTTTAATAATAATATCTTATTTATCATATCTTATCTCATAATTATCTTTATGAAAAAAAAATTATTACAAGATTAAATTAATTTATAATTAAGAAATGAAAATTATAATCATAAATAATTCATATATTTGAATACTATTTATAATTAATTTTATTTAAATCAACAAACCAAAATACACATATAATAACATATATTTAATTTATACTAAACAATGAAAATCATTCAGTTAAAAATTAAAAATATTGGATATGTTATCTAAGTATCTTTTAATTTTCTATTAATTTAAATAGATGACTAGATCATACTTTTTCAAAATGTGTAGAAACTTTAATCAAAATTAAATTATACATATGAATTAGAACATAGTTTTAATATAATATAATATTACTTTAACTAAATAAAATGTAAATTTTCCCTCTAACAATGATTTTCAAATAAAATTGTACAAAATATTATTTACCGCCTCACGATGACAGCCTCTTTAGGGTTTACCCCACTTGAAAGTTTGGGTGTATATAACTTGATGATTATGTTAATGAACTAATTTCACATCATTTCATTTGATATTTTGAGACATCATTACCATATGATTATCACTTAAAATATTCTTCAAATTCTCATAGTATTTAATTCCCCAATAAAAGTGGTTTATTTTAATATTTCTCCATGATTTTCCATTTCATATTAGAGTAATAGTTGGAGTATTTATTCATCTTAGAAACCCAAGATTCTATGATAGTTTCAAAATAATATTTTATAAAATGTTTTTAATGTTTTATTGATTATTATAGATGTTTATAATCCTCGAGGTCAAGTTTGAACTCCTCTTCTGTCAAAGTACGAATTTTCCCTTTCATGGTCATCCGAGGTTTTTATTTTCAGGGAATTAATATTCTTCTTCTTAATCTGAATATAATATTTCAAAATCACATGATTATATTATTATTTTTTGGTGTATATTCTTATACATGGATTTCATCTCCTATTTTAAAATCCATTTATCCTAAAATATTTGGGTAAATAGATCAGTAGAATCATGGATCTTGGTGATCATACACTATACTTGGGAAAAATTGGTTTTCATAAAATAAATTTTAAGAATATTCTCTCATAGACACATTCGAGTTGATTTCAAATCATAGTTTACATAGAGGGTATATTCTAGAAATTAATCTATTATGAGAATTTGATGAATTTTACTCCTTATACGATAAAAATTATTACTAGACCTTTAGATGAATCTATTATATGAGATGACGCAAATATAACACATGTTATTATATGACTCTCAACCCTTATACCCTTGGTATAAAAAGTATATAGTTTGATATTTATCCTATTATATTCCTTATACTTATTTTTTTTCTCATGTGGACTCTCTTTCGACCCATAAGGCCAAGATGGATCTTGTTACCACTAGGTAAATACCCGTGTTGATTTTATGTAATTCGTTATCTGTCCACCATGCATCAATGAATCACAAAAGAATATACCCTATGGTGGTGGAGGATAACTGATCCATAGATAGTATAGGAATAGTGATAAATTCTATATTAGATATTACAGAACAAATTGTAATTGAGGAAGGTAGTGGTGTTGTTAGATCTTCATCAGTGCTTAATGAAACAAGCTCATGTTAATTTTATTTTATTGAAATGATCATCCATATTATTTTAATACAAACTACATATATATAATTGGGTGGAGATGTTTTGGGAGGTAAATAGGTTTCCAAATTATCTCTAGTAGATACTACAAACACCTTCTACTAATGTAGGGATGAAAGAACTAATAATGTTTCTAACATCCGCGACCCAAATAATTTCAAGAATTGTAATAATTAATAGAGTGGTAGTAAATCATCCATGGAAAAAAATTGGGATTATCCATATTAAAATAATGGAATGATATTTTTTATATAACATTCACCAGATCTAAAATTAGTTAGTTTCAAAATAAAGTTATTTATTATGAAATTAACTCTAAGGATAATAAATCATATTTTTGTTCTTTTTTAGGACATGAAGTCATTATTAAATATTGATGATGGAGTTTCACCTCCATAGTTATAATATTATTATTGGTTCCAACACTACCAATAATATTATTATCATAAAAACTAAATAATGGTTTTGGATATGAATTCATTATAGAATAAAGTGGGAAGTCACTAATTAAATATAATAAGTGTGGGTGTGTGAATGGATAGTGAAATACAAAAATATTCACCTATTGGGGGAAATAATAATATTCATAAAACAATTTGAATCAAATATTGAAATTAAAAATTTTAAAATTGAATTATTTATACAATCATGTACTTAGTTCATACCAACTAGAGATCTAGTATCCATTATCTAGATAACGCCACTAGCTTTCGAACTGATGATTTTCCCAATGGAATCCACTACCCACTATCACAATCAATGTGAATTCAATGAATCCTTATTAGAACTCAATGGTTCATGTCATTTTATTCCAAAAATAATTAAACATATACCCCCATTATTTATTCCCATTTATTTTAAATTTTTTAGTCATCCCTAGAATTTCTACATGATCATAAATTAATGTTAAATAAAAAATAAATACTTACCTAGAATAACAGATTTGAATTATTTTTATTTTCAATGATGATTATTCAATTTTCATTCTCACATTTTTGATTATATTCCCCCTAATAAATTTTATTTCTTATTTTATTATAATAACTAATTACTTATTTACATTTTCATATTTGGTAATAAATTTATTTCTATACCTCCATGAATTAATAATAATTTTTCTCCCATGCTTCATCTAATTACTCTAAAATACATATGTATAATTATTTTCATATTGACTCACTATATTTATTTATTTTTTATCATTCCAATTCACCCATCAAATGATGAAAATTATCTACTATGCAATAACCAAATAAAAACATATATATGTGTAATTGTTTACCATGTTAATGTTGTCACATTGTAAGATTAATTTTATCCATATATCAATGTTTCAACTTTAATTAGAGTTTCATCTTGGAATACATATGTTTATCCTAATTATGGAATTTATATATGATATTTAAGACATATTTAATATTTAATAAATAATATAATGACGATGTCAATCAAGGAAGAAAAAAAAAGATAAAAATTAAAATAAATACAGTCATACATTACTTTATCACTACTCATGGGTTTGAATTTCTAATAAATATACTAATGCCTATGAAAAATCATGGGTCATAGATAGTCAATAAGTTCACCAATAGATTAGCCTACCTCACGCCACCCTTGTACCAAGTTGTCTTAATAACTAATATTATATGAATAGTTTAATTTATTTATACATATCCATAAAAATGATCTGTTTAATATAACATGGACATATAAAACACCCTACATAGAATAACATGCCTACACTATAATCTGATTGAGTAAACCAACACTCATAGAAATATAACATTTCATATAGATCATGTCTTACACCTAATGGTAATTTCTATCCATAAAGATAACACCACGTTTATAACATATGTTGTGGTGTTTCACCATCAAGTCATAGTGATTCAGAAAATAAATGAATTATTACATTTTCTAAAAATCATATACATCAATACATTTTTAATGGAATCAATATTCCATACTATTTATAATAAATTTTTATTATTACATGTTGATAGATAATAATTGGTGTCCTTAATTCATATTACACTCATTTAAGTGTCAATGAGGCATAATGATTCGTAATAATATTACATACTATGGGAATTAGAAATATGTTATCTATATCCAAATATTTTTTGACCATTAAAATTAGTATAAAAATATCCCCTCATATTTTCTTAATTATATGTTACATTAGATTAATATTATTTCTCCATTATTAAACTATCTTACTCAAATACAATTTGATTATGCTTTAACTATTATAAAAAATAACCCATTATCCTAACTATATAAAAACACCTCCAAAAATAATAATGGTAGATGTATTCATTACAGGATTCCATGATGACAACATAATTGTTCTATTTTATTTAAAAAAACCATGATTCATCCTCAATTCAAAACATAGGGATATTATAGTAATGGTAAATATAAATCTAATTCTAATCTTTTTTCATTTATTTGATTTCTAAAATAAGCATAAACAAAACCCAACAATGTATCATCCATTCATAATACCAAGGATATATAATTTGAAATATTAAGATAACATATAATCTAATTTACAACATTAGAGCCACTATTTCATGTGTTCTAAATAAATTAACAGGGAAATACCACTACATGTACAGTTTTCAATACTTTTATATACCATGTTCTCAATGATTATACCAACCACTTATGAAAATGGAAATCCTTCCTAATCCATATCTATATCTAAAATTTGGAAATCTTTATAGTTGGATAAACAAAAGTTTCCAATAAATATGGTTATAATTGTTTTATTTTGAGTACATCCGGATGTATTACATCAATGATAAGAAAATGTTACTATCCTATTAATTTTTTTTATCCACATCCCCAATTAATTTTTTGTATCATGGATCTCATTAATTTTAAACTATAAACAAAAATAATCGTTTAAATCATGATCCTTTTTCATGATGCGAAACAAATATCATGTTATCTGCATAAAATTGAATGATGATATAAATCCCATTTAGTGTTATCATTTTTTAGAAATAATGGGCCATTTTTTCCTAGAAAAAACCCATTCTTCTAAAAAAATCTATTAAATATTAGGTTAAAACTCCCTCAAACATGCATAAAAATGAAAATAATTATTCTCAATATGCAATAAAAGCCCTAATTTTGTTTTCAATGGAATCCATATTTGTATGATATATGTATTTCCCCAAAAAAGCACAATGATTTCAAGACTTTTTCAAAAAATATATTCTATGTGAATTCATTCAAAAGAAACCAAACATTACAAAGTAGTCATGGATGTATGTTTGATAATAAGTGATAAAATGTCATAAAAATATGATCTTCTATATACTAAAATATAATGAAATGTGATATTATATTTTAACTATTTCAATAATAAAATTGATTCTTAAATAAAAAAGAATACATTTTGTACTTCTTACACCCTATGTTATTGTTTCTTTAGCACATTGGATTATTTTTTTTAATAATTAATAAATTTCATATATCATTCCAAACTAATAAATTCTACAATCACATTAGAAAAATACATTATCATTGATCTTGATATATCATCCATGCATAATAATAATGTATGGAAAATTAGTCATCAATCATTGAAAAATTCATATTATCACCATATACAACTATAATACAAACACAAATTATTTTCTTTTTGAATATAATGTATTTAAAATTTCACCTTCTGAGGATCTACCTCGAGAATCTACATTTCTTGATAAATCTTTAATATCTTAAACACTTCTTGATTCATATATATATTCAATTTTATCTAAAACGTCAAATAAATATTTCCTTTAAGATATCTGATTAAAATTAATATTGATATATTCATTTTATTCATTATACTAATCATTATAATACATATAGTTCTATTATTTATATAAGGGCATCTAATTGGATTGAATAGTCTATAATATAATGATCCCCCAATTTTCATTACCCTAATATAAAAATAAAATTTTATTTTCTTGAAACCAAACAATGATACATGAATCATTAGTTTCATTATTTCTTTCCAAATAATTTGGATTAACATGGATGAAAAATTGAAATTAAAAAAATATTCAGTTGGGAAATGTTTAATTATTTTTTCACTACCACTTATTTTTAATGTAATAATACAATTGTGAAAAAGAAATTTTTTTCATGTGATGGGATGGACAATTATCATATTCTTCCGAAAACAACTTGGAAATTGTAGAATGTAGTCCCATTCTTAGAGACGTTCCAATAATTTCAATTTTGAAAATTTTTATATAGTATTTTTTATATTCTTCTTCGAAAATATTTCACAAACCTAATACTATTTATCTATAAAAACAAATATAATTCCCAAAAATTTTGTTATTCAAAAATATTATATCTTTATCACAGAGGATTAAATTTAGTATTCTTTTCCAAGGTTGACCTCCAGCAATAATAAATATCAAAAAACATATATTTTATATATTAGATATAAACATTTATAATCCATTTTGAATCATAAATAAATATACAAAATTACAATGACCTTATATAAAATCAAACTAATGTAGGCCCCCGAATATTTGTATGAATGATCTCTAATTTCTATGAAATATGTGTCCTTCCATTTATGAAAAATGAATGATTTAATAGTGTTTAATGTATACAACTATCAAAATTTAATATATCTACATGGTTATACTTCGGTAAACCATTCTGGATTAAAATTTTATTTCTATTCACATATGGGTGGCTATGTTGACAATACCACATTTCTAGAATTTTAGAATTTATAATTCAACAAAATGAATCAATAAATATTAGACACAAATGATAAATTATACCATCTATAAACCCTCATTAAATCACTATATAATCATGAGTAATCATCTATGATCAATCTAATAATCCCTTTTTGATATATTTTTATCTCTCTAACAAATACATAATAGATTCTCCTATAAAACTAA
The DNA here is from genome assembly GCA_963277665.1 of Viscum album. Taxonomy (NCBI): domain Eukaryota; kingdom Viridiplantae; phylum Streptophyta; class Magnoliopsida; order Santalales; family Viscaceae; genus Viscum; species Viscum album. The sequence goes on from OY728141.1 coordinate 350,274,963, forward strand.
AATAGTATAATCTCTATATAAATCCAATAAGAATTAATTTTAATTTAATAATTTCACATATCTCTTACCCATGATCCATATAGAATAATCATTCTCATGTTTAGCCAAACCAACCCTTCTTGACGAAATTTTTTTCCTACATCCCCTATGATTCATATATTGTAATAAATCCCCACAATCAATGCTTATTGATTCAAATGAATTATGAAAATTTTGTCCTAAAAAATTTTCACCATTAGATATTGTGTTTTCAAACATGAATATTTGGAATAAAACCCCATCTAAAAAAACAATGTGATCCCAAAAATTTTCATTAGGTAACATTATAATCCAAATTACAGACATAAATATACAATCCTAATTAATTGAAATGGAATTTCATTCCCCAATATGTCATCTAATTTCATTTGACCATTCCATTGAATAAAACGTACTCTATATTCCACAGAAATTATAGTTATTATAGGCTATGTAATTTCTTATTCCTACGATCAATAATCTAATGATGATTATGAACATCCTCAATATCTAGTTCAAATACATTGATGCATTTTTTATGGTAGTCAATCATTTCAAATTTTTTGTGATGTGATGAATGAAAAAATATTCACACCTATACCATAACCAATATTTATATGACTAAATATTAATTTGTATCATGAAATTATCATTGATGTTATCATACACTAGTATTACATTAAATATTTTCATCCTAAGTACCCCTCTAATTGTGAATAGTTTTTATTTATATTCGAACCAATATCAAATCATAGAGGTAAATTATTTTTTATACTACAGTCATAAAATATTAGTTGATATATGTAACATTTCATGCCAATGACATAAATATTAGGACATGCATAATTCTATAAATCCATTAAAATAGGTAATATTTTTTATTTATAATATATTCAATGGATCCATAAGGCCATTCTATAAAATATAATTGGATATATTGATCAACTTAATAATGAAGTCTATCTCTTTAAATTCTTTTATCCTCAACATGATTTCTTTTATTAATATTCCTTTTGAAATAATTATCTCCCATTAAAATGAAAAATATTCAGATAAAAATGTTACCTGATGTGTGATATTCCATGTGTGAATACCCTTGATAAAAATAAGTTCAAATGTCACTTTTGGGATTTAGAATCATTGATTTCCAGAAAATATCTCAATAAGCTTCATGAAAGGAAAAAAATCACCAGATACACTATAACATGTGTAATACCATTGTAAAAATATAAAAAACTAGGGGATAATCCACTTCTTAGTCAAATAATGGAATTGAAACAATTATTTATTCATAAAATTGAAAAATCCTTGAATTGTTTTTAAAAAATAAGAATAACCATAATGAAGGATAAAAAATAATAGATTTATTTGATGAATAATATATTCTTCTATGTATAGGATAACACTACCACATTAGATATTTTCATGATAGAATAAAATATAATAAAAAAAATCAAAAGTGTTATAAGATATTATATCCATAGTCATTTTTTCATATTATAAATACATGTTTTCAATCCTAATAAAAATAGGGGTCTGAACTAGTAAACTTGTTTAAAATAATGTTTGAATTACTTATTCGATTGAAAATATTTCGACTATTTATTTCAAAAATAATTATATGATTCCATGATTGTTGAAAAAATTTGGGACATTACTTTTTGGAAGAGTACTTTTTCTTAGAATTGACTTAGATGGTAAGAAAATGATTGTTTCAATATAAGGTGATGTTAATTTACTTATTAAATGTCTCATAAGGTTTTATTTAAAAAAAGTGATTTAAAAATAATTAAAATGGTTATGATGCACTTGGAATCTTATTTCTGTTCTCATCCTATCAATTTTGGAACATTGATGATGTTTCTCAAGATATGTGGGTGAGACCCTCTTGATTCCTTATGTTTAAAGGATTTTGACCCCCATTGGGAAATTGATTACCATTATGACTGATGACATCAAATGGGATATGTCTAGAAATGGGGTTGGCGGTGAGGTGATATTTACATAGTATTTAGTTTTTAATCACGATATGACTTGATTGGGTTTTAAATTATTTTTATTTTTTTCATGTGTGTAGAATAATCACATTGAGTGCTCTAGATTAATAATACACTTCATAGTTTCATACTACTATTTCAACCACAAGTCTGAGATAGACCCTCAATGAGAGATCTATTGATGATTCTATGTGTAATATTATAGGTAAATTATGTTATTTAAGATGTAACATAGGTCTTTAGATTGTGTACTTGTTGGGAAAATCTAGGGCTAGTCTCAAAAATTCAATAAGTATGATTCCCATGATATTTTGTGATGATTTATGGGATAATCATTTTTATTATTTATCTTAATTAAAATAGTTGAGACTACGCATTTGGTTATCTATTTTTTAACATAAATCAAGATGTGATTTCATAGTCTTTTTGTTGGATAATTAATTTACATAACATGTTTTATTATATTTTTCACAAAAAATATTTTAAATTTATTAATTTTAAAGTAGGAATAAACCATGGTCTTAAAATGGGTGATTTTAGAAAAAGGGATTTGGTTATAAAAATTATTTTCATGTGATTATTTTGATTTAAAATAGAAAATAAAGAAATTTAATTATAATATATTATATTTTATATTAGAATTTGTGTTACCATGCATAGAAAATCTATATTCTCTTTTTATTAAAATATCATTTTAAATGAAATTTAATTTTAATGAAATAACACAAATTTTATAGATAGATCATACATGGATTAGTTTCACTTACACCATTTATAACCCCTTGGGTGTGTTAATCTATTATATTATTCAATTATGATTCTATTTATTTGATAACCTTATATCCAAATGTTAATACCATTCATGTGACTATCATCTTATGAAAAGACATATTCTTATTCAATTTATTTTCAATGTTATTTTTGTAATATTTGTTTATTTCTTGTTTAGGTTGTATAATTTTTTATTTAGTTATACATTTCAAAAGAGGTGAAATATTTTCCATTTATTTCTTTCTTGGAATCATGTTACTAGTAAAAAGTGTATACAAAAAAGTATCACCCATCAGTCCATACTATATAATTGCATGGGTTCATAGTTTTAGGGAGGCCTGGGTTCATTTGTAGAAACATAATACATTATTTATACACATAATAATGTTTGTTCAGATAAAATTATTAAATGGGATGGGTGTTAATGAATTATTAAAAATTTATTATGGATTTTAGGATGATGGAATATATATTTTTAGGATTAGATGATACATTGATACAATTAAATATATTCACTAAAAATGTATATGAAATTAATATCATATAAGATATTGATGAAGGATAATATAAGACATGTCATAATATTTAACTGATTTTTAATGAATTCACAAGAAATACAATGAATTATATAATATCTATTGGTGATTAAAAATAAGTAAATAAAAAAGGGTTCATTATGTCAAATATGAAATATACTAAGTGACGCAACCCAGGATCACACTATTAGATTTGGTGCTAAAAATATACATTAATATCTCTCGTTGATACCATTTGAGATAACCTAGTACGACAAACATATATTTTGAAATTTTAAATATTATACCACATAATTATAAGACAATCCCAAAATATAAAAGATTAGTATCTTTTAATATTATACATATAAATAAAATGTTTTACAATTCCATGGACAGTTTTCTATAAATATCTCACACTAAATACCAATCTATAATTCTTTTAGGCTTTTATAATCTAAATTACCTAAGGATTTAAAAACATCACAAGAGGTATAATGAGATTCCTAGTTATTAAAAATGTTTAAAGGAGGAATAAAATTGTATACTCATAAGAATTTGAGAAAACATGAGTTTGAGAGAAATCTTTTATTAATAAAAACTGAGAAAAAGAAGAGTTATGAATAAGTAATAATAGAGAGACATATAATCTCAAATGATCTATATTTTATAATTGAATAACAAAATTTATGAATAAGGAAATAATCATGTCCAATGGATTATAAAATAGGCATATAACATTGAAATACACACACACAGAGACACACACACATACATATATAATACAATCATAACATTATGAACATAGATAGTTTCATCATGTCCATGGTCAATATAGTGAACATAGATAATGACATAATGACCATGAAAAATATATAGAACATAGAAAACCACATCCATTCCATTAAATATCATGTGATAATGGAAAAAACCTTGCGACTTTTCTCAAACACGTTATTAAATAAAAATTCATCATGATCTTACTCAATCATGTAATTTTATAAAACCACATTATGTCCAAACTCAATTTTTTATTGGGTATATCATGAAAAATATTTCACACATGAGTAATTTTTTGAGCATATAATAAACAGAAATTAACATAAAAATAATCTTTTGATTATATATTTACAATAATTACACCAAAAAAAGAATCTTACGAGAATAGATGAACTGCATTTCTACCCAGACAAAATGTTTTGAATGTATATTTACTAAAATTATATTTGTTAAAAAATAACTTTTTCAAAAGATATAAAACATTAAATATAAATTTGAGGTTCATATATGATAAAATCATCATATGATGAATTTTTTTAAAATGTGTTCTCACGGAAAATCAAAACATTATTATTTGGAACAACACTTAAATAACATATTCAAAAGAGATGTGTTTCAATAAATGATTAATTAAACCTTTAATATGGAATAAATTGAAATAAAGTGTATAATAGCATAAATATATGCCCATTGTGATTCTTAAAAATATCTATAGATATTGAAATTTAATTAAAAAATAATTATAAGAAGAATACATCGAATTGTAACTCATGAAATTGGTATATGATTTGAATCATTTGATAACATGAGTCTAATTCCATAAAATAAAAGTAATATAGGGGAATTTAGAGGATAATACATGTAATATTATTTCATAGGAAATTTTTTATATATATAATGAGATGAATAAAAATTAAAATGTAAATATTTTTTTAGAATATAATTTTATGGAAATCATAGAAGAAAAAGATACAGTTGACATTAAAATTGCATTTTCAAAAATATTATGTAAAGAAATTTGAACAATTTTGTATTTAGATGATAAAAAATATTATAAAAATAAATATTGATTAATTTTTATCCATTGGAAATATAGATGGTGATAAATAATATACATTATTAAAAGAATAAAATTACTTCATTAATATTTTAAAATTATCTTATTGAAACTAAAATAGTTAAAAGAATAAATAATATTCATTTTAAAAGAATCTATATAAAAAAAATTTCTAATAAGATATAACAAATATATCACTTTTAAAATCAAAATAGTTCATATTTATAGAAATAAATCTATATGAAATTGATAGAAAATATTATTTAATGTGTATTGTAAATATTCATAATAATGATATACATTTATGTGAAAGAAATTCATTTTGAAATTTAACATTTTATTGAAAAAATTCGTTTTCATTTATGTAAAGATAAATTTACAAAAAATCAATTCATAATATGGAATAAACCAAACATATATAGAATATGTCTGAGAATAAAACATGTAAATCAATGAAATTTAATCAAATTTACAAAAATAAATTGAAAAATTATAACATTATAATAAAATTACATTGAAAGTTGAAAATTGATGTTGAATATTAAATATATTGAATTTCAGAAAAGGTTTTAAAATGTAATACATTGAGTAATATATATATATATATCATGAAAATGAGAAAATTTTTGAATGTCACATTTTTATCAATGCATAAAAATTGTGTCAAGAAACCCTTCCATATACCCTCAATTTTTAAAAATTAATATTTTACATTTTTATAATGAAACAAACTATAATTATAAGGACCGAACACTAGTTTCCCAGAGCCAGTGCCTTATTTGATTTCATTGGCACACAAACAAAGAATAAGCATCCCAAAGGACCGAGTAGTTTATTATTATTGGTATTAATATTCCATGTTATCATATACCATATTTAATTTAATTTTTTATGATTAATCTAGATGTGGATGTGTTATCTTAAATCCATTCCCCAATTTACTTTGAATGGTTAGTGATTATGCTTACTATTCAGGGAATGTTATTATCATTTCATATATTAATTTATATATGAATGTGTATGTTGTTTATGCTTATCCCCATTCATATAAGGAATGAATTGGACATATTAAGTGTTAGCTGGGGCCTTCTATAGACCCTCGGGGCATCGGTCGGTCTCATGAGACAAACTACGGTCTTGGCACAAGGCTTTTACAAAATGATTATTTATGGTCTTGGCTCGAGGCCTTGACAGTATGGTTATGTTGTCCCACATAATTCATTCCCTCATTATAAAAATAGTGTTGATGGTTCATATGGTTATTTGACTAGTATAATAACCATGATTATGTTATGTTATGTCAATATTTACTCAACTCATTTTTCGGCCATATTTTGTTCATGATTATTTTAAGGGGCATGGGTTTTCAATTATTCACCATTTCTAATGTTTATGTTATCTTCTGCTGTATTTCATACCCTTACCAAGAATTTGAGCTCAACCCTTCATTATGTTTCATTCTCTATGGACAGGAAGAAGCTTATTATGAATGACATGATGAAATAACCTAGGAGTTATGGATGTTGTCTAAGGATATTATATGTTGTATTTATTTTAAATTTGTAATGTTCAACATATATATGAATCTTGTTTCCAATAATACTAAACTACTCAGTCCATCTGGATGCTTATTCCTTGTTTGAATTCCAATAAAATCAAACAAGGAAATGGATCTAGGAAACTGTAGTCGTGTCCTTATAGTTAGTATCAAATGATGTTTAGTAGAGAACACAGAAACTAGATTTAGAAAAAATAAATTAGGGAAGAGTTGCTATGATTGTTTTTTAGGATATTCATACAATAATGTACTAGTATTTTGGAAAGGAATAGATTATGTGGATCCGTCAAGAAATACATTACTGTCTGGATATGCGTAGGTAGAGGCAGCTCTGGCACAGATGTACCTAGGGGGAGGCTCTGATAAGGAGTTTCGGTCCTGACCCGGGGTATCCTGGTACACAACAATGGGTCTTGCTTCACTCATGGTTACGACACTCCTGAGGTATATTCTTAAGATAATTCACATTTTCTATATAGTACATTATAAATTATTTAAATGTAAATTTTTCATCAAAGATACCATGTTCATGATTAATAAATTAGCTATGCATAGAAATTTTATTTATGCTAAATATTTTTCTATATTTAGATTATACTTTATAATTCATACCCTAATCTAGTGTATGACATTATTTAGAGATGTCGCTTAGTGGATGGAATGGAAACCGCACTAATGCGCGTGTCCCCTGTAATGATTTCCCACCTATCCAAGAAAATAATGTTGCCTCATGTGCTGTGACTGGTGTGAAGATGATTTTAACTATATTGGGAGAACATAATCAGGTTATAAATAATAACCTTTCCCATATAGAGAATCTAGATCCACCACGTGGAGGAGCTATGTTAGATCACTTTATGCAAAAAAAACCTGCACCCTTCAATGGGACTACAAACCTGTTCATAGCATAGTAGTGGATATGTTCCCTAGAGAATAAGTTTCTCACTTTGGGATGTATCGAAAGTGATAAGTTTGTCATGGAAATTAATAGCCTAATGAGAGATGCAGATCAGTAGTGGTCGTTAATACAAAACACAAAGGAGGAGGAAAAAATATTGAATATAGAATGGAGGGATTTTAAGGAAATATTCTTTGAAAAATATTTCCATCCTAAATAGCGAGAAGATATGGAGAAGAAATTCTTGAATATGAGGTAGAAGGAGGATGAAAATGTTTCCAATTATGAAGCCAAATTAACAAGGCTGGCAAGGCATGCTGTATACTACATACAAAATCTGAGGAAAAAAATATATTGATTATTTGATGGTTTAAAACCCTTCCTCCAAATGGCTCTAGTCTCCTAGAATTTCTCATCATATGAAGAAATAGTTTCATGTGATCTCAAGATATAAAAGGAATTCTCTAAGTCTTATGACATTAAGGGATTTAAAGAGAAGAAGAGGGCTACTGAAAACTCTGGGAAAGGAAAAAAGGAAATGGGGAATAAGGGAAGAGTTGAATTTACATCATGCAGTAATTTTGAGAAGAAACACCCTGTCACTTGCCTGAATGAAATGAGAGTTTGTTACAAGTTTAGAGAAAAAGGCCACCAATCTGAGGATTGTAAGGGGAATAAAGAAGCTACCAATGTTATGTGCTTCAATTTCAGGGAGATGGGAAATTATGCACATAAATGTCCTAATAATTAGGGAAATGTTCAAAAATGAAGAACATGGGAGCAAGGCTAAGAATATGCGGTCAGAAACTACAGAGGTTGAAGTTCTTAATGATTTGGTTGCAGGTACATTGATAATTTCATCGAACATAGACAATAATATATTTTATTTCAGATCATCGCATTCATTTATATCTTCCCAGTTTTCCAAGAAAATTATGTATGTCCAATTTGATTTACTAATGGAGTTATCAATCAAAACCCCTAGTGGATGTATCATTGCAACAAAGGCATGTCGATTACTCCCCCTCATGGAACATATAAATGATTTAGTTGCTAACCTGATCATCATACCAATGGTTGAATATGATATAAATCTTGGTATGATTTGGATAAAAAATTATGATGTTAAGATCTGTTGCAATAAGAAGGAAGTTACAATTTTTGAGAATGGTGTAGAATACCTTATTTTTAGTGTAGAAACCTTGCCATTTGATTCTAATCTAGATCCACACCCCGTAGCTTTATTGAATTCAATTATTGGGGTGGAAGGGAATGAAATATATATGGGTGAGGTGATGAATGCCCATATAGAGGATGTACCTATTGTACACGAATATGTTCACATCTTTCTAGAGTATTTACCTGGACATCCTCCAGTGTAGGAAATTGAGTTCTCCATCGACTTAATTCATGGTTCAAGGCCCATATCAAAAACCCCTTATGAAATGGCCACTGTGGAGTTAGTGGAAATAATGAAACAACTAGAGTAATTGAGTGATAAAGTATTTATTCAACCCTCTTCTTCTCTATAGGTAGCCCATATCCTCTTTGTCAATAAGAAATATTGATCCTTGAGGTTGTGAATTGATTATAGGGAAATCAATGATTTTAAAATAAAGAATAAGTATCCTATAGAAAAAATTGATGATTTATTTGATCAACATCATGGAGATGAACATATTTCTAAGATTAATCTTTGATCTGAATATCATCAGTTTCTTGTGAGGAAGGAATAAATTCCAAAAACAGAATTCTAAACCAGGTATGATCATTATGAGTTTATAGTAATGCTTTTTAAAATAAGTAATTCACTATATATTTTTATGGATTTGATGAACATAGTTTCAAGGAATATCATGATGACTTTGCGGTTGTATTTTTTTGATGATATCCTATTATACCTTAAAATCCATGAAGATCATGAAAATCACTTGCGCACCATTTTGAAGACACTTTGAAGAAATAAATTATATAGGATGTTTAGAAAGTGTGATTTTTGGATCCAATCAATTTCCTTTATGGGCCACATTGTCTATAAGGATGGAATATTGGTAGATCCTATGAAGACAAATGTTATGAAAGAATATACTTTTCCAAAAAAACATAATTGAGGTACATAGTTTTATTGGTTTAGTAGGTTATTATCTACATTTCATTCAGAACATTGCCCTTTTAGTCAACACAATGACCAAGATCACATGAAAAGGGGTTATTTTCTTATGGAAAAAGGAATGTGAAGAATGTTTTGAAGAATTGATGAGGAGGTTAGTGAATGCTCCGACCCTAACCCTACCATTCGGGAATGACAGGTTTGTTCTCTATAGAAATGCATCTGAGAAAGGACTTCGTTGTGTCCTTATGAAAAATGATTCAGTGATTTCCTATGCATCTAAGTAGTTAAAAATTCGTGGACAAAACTACCCAACTCATTATTTTGAGTTATTAGTGGAAATATTTTCCTTGAATATTTGGAGACATTACCTCTATGGGAAAAAATGTGATATATATACAGATCATAAGAGTTTGAAATATATATTCTCACATAAAGAACTCAACATCTAACAAATTATATGTATTATGCTACTCAATGATTATGATTGTACAATACACTGCCACCCATGAAAAGAAAAATAAGGTAGAAGATTCTTTGAGAATAAATGATCATGGAGTTATGAACAAGATAAAAGTTAAAAGGGATCCTTTGTTCATGAGTCTAGTAAAGATGGCTAAGGGAATTATCAAGGAAGGTAACACTTAACAACTTTTTAAAATGGTTTCCAAACCTTATTAACTAGAAATTATTAAATGTTCTCAGGATGATAATTTGTAGTTTTAAAAGAAAATTAATGCTATAAAGGATTATAAGTTGAATGAATTAATATATGAATGTGTTATTTTGAAATTCAAAAAGAAACTTTGTGTTCCCACTATTCCAAAGATAAAGAGGGAAGTATTGGGGGATTCTGATAACTCTATTTTCTCTATACACTCTAGTGGCACAAAGATGTATAGAGATATAAAGGAGAATTTTTTGTTGGAAAACACTAAGAGAGGGATGGATGATTATGTGTTGAGATGTTTAGTGTGTCAACCAGTGAAGGCTGGAAGAAAACGTCCTGGAGAAGTCAAGAAGCCCCTTCCAATTTCTATCTGGAAATGGGATGATATTACAATGGACATTTTCATGTGACTACCAAAGACACCAAGAACGAATGATGCGATATGGGTCATTATTTATCATCTTACAAAAGAATTACAATTTCTTATTATAAGAGAATATTAACCACTTGAATTTTTATCCATACTATATATTAGTGAAGTTGTAAGACTATGTGGTGTACCCTTATCAATTGTTTCTAATTGTGATACTCGTTTTACATCACATTTCTGGAAAAGTCTTCAAAAGGCCCAAGATACTAATCTTCATTTGAGCACTTCCTACCACCCACAAATTGATGGACAATCAGAATAGACTATTCAAACATTGGAAGACATGTTCAGGTCTTGTTCACTTGACATTCAAGGCATGTGGGATCAGTATTTAACTCTCTTATAATTTTCGTATAAAAATAGATTTCATTAAAGTATTCATATGGCACCATATGAATCCTTATATGGAAAGAGGTGTTGTACACCAACTTGCTGGGATGATGTTGGTGAATGAAAGCTCATGGGCCTAGAACTTGTTGAAGAAACAACCGATATGGTGAAGATTATCCAAACCCATTTCAAAATAGCACAAAGTAGGAAAAATAGCAATGCTGATAACCGAAGGAGGGATTTTGAATTTGATGTAGGAGATCGTGTTTTCTTAAAGTTTCTCCATGGAAGGGTATTATACGATTCTATAAAAAAAGAAAATTATGTCCTAGGTACATTAGAGCTTTTGAAATCATGGTTCAAATTAGATTCGTAGCTTACCATTTGTCAATATTGCCAATTCTCTCCAAATTTTACAATGTGTTCCACGTGTCAATGTTAAGGAAATACATGCCAAACCCAACACATGTACTCACCATAGAAGAAATAGAACATGGGCCCAATATGTCTTATTGTGAAGAGCTTATCCAGATTCTTGATACCAGAGAACAAGTATTGAGAAATCAAATGACTCATCTAGTAAAGGTTCTTCGGAGTAACCATAAGATGGAAGGGGCAACATGAGAGCCTTATGAACTTATGTTGAATATATACCCGAATCTCTTTAGGTAATATTTTGTCAATTGTGAGGAAGACTTTTTTGTAAGGAGGGGAGAATGTAGTGATTGAATATTTTTAAATGGAAATTCCATCCTAATAATTATGTCATAATGAACTACTGAGTGCTATATTACCCTTAAAATAGAAGTTTTTCATTTTGTGATGTGAATTTCAAAAATCTGACATACATAGTTGTCATCAGAAAGATATTTGGAGTCTGCTAAAAAACATAATTTTTGGTGAATAGTAACCTACATTTATGAATAGTAACATACCATTATTAATAGTGATATACCCTAATAAATAGTAACCTTACCAATGATAGTATAGAAATAATAATAAAGTGGAAGTTCCATATACCTATGTTTTCGAATAATTAAATAAATGCTTTAAAACTTTTTTTGAATAAATTATGATTTTAATGAAATAATAAATTAATCAGATTTATAAAAATATTTCTAAAAAATGAAAATAATTTTTTGATTCAACACATTGAAAAATGGTTGGGGTGAATTTATGATATTTTTTTGAAAAACTTGAATTTTTTGATGAAAAGTGAAATACCGTAATTTACAAAATAAGATAAATACACTAATAATAGAGTCATGTATGATGTTCTGCTAATCTAAGTCTATTTTATTCGGATTAACATGATTAAATTACCATTCTTGGTCATGTAATAATAAATATTCCTTATCTTTTAAATAAATAATAAATTAATTAATATAAAATTGAGAAATCCCATCTCCCCTCCACTATAAAACCCCCCATCAGTCCCTCTTCTCTTCACTCCTCTCAAGCCATGTTCCCTCTCCAAATTCGGTCCAAATATCCTCTAAGCCTCCTATCTGACATCTTGAAATCCTTGGTATCATAAAAAGACCAAAACTTCTCCCTTAAAGAGGCTCTCAAGGAATTTTGGTTCAAGAGGTAAATTCCTCTTTTTAATTTTTGTCTTTTCTTTAATATTCACTTGTTTTATTTTTCTATTATTACCTATACTTATCCAAATGTTTTGATTAATCATGTAACATACATTTAATTCAATTTCATCATGATATTGGAATAAGTTATCATCATCTTTTACTTTTACCTTCTTTTATACTAGTAGCATGAACACCTTCCTAGATTTGTCAATTTACCACATTCAAGGTTGTGGGCTTTTTATTTCTATTATCATTCTCAATTAGGGTCATGAAACAATTTTTTTATGGATTAAAAAGATTATTAAATATTTATTATACCCTATTTAAGGTTATGTAATCCATTTGTACAAATTCTATTAAGTTATACAGAAAAATGAGTCTGTTGTAATCAAAACCCACAATTTAACCGAAACAATTATCATTAAAGATATATATAATAATTCAACCACATTTCATGTAATCAAATTATATAAATAACCAATAACACCTATGTATAATCATAAATAATAAGAGAATTAAATTCTATAAATTTACAGTCACTCCATTACTTAAGAACAAGTGAACCGATTATGAAAACAAAGAAAACGAACACTCCAAAACAACGATATTCAATATAATAACTTATAAATAAGTGCATAAATGAACTAAAAAGAATTATGATAAACTAAATACATTTATAATTGGTTCTAAAATAACTTATTAATAAGTATTATTTCACATTCTTGGAGATTCTTTTCAATAGAAAAACATGTTCATAGTTAAGGTAAGGGGTTTTCCACCCGAACATCCATTTTCATTCAGGTTACTTTTATTGTCTATTAGCTCAATGAAACTATTCTGTATTATTATTTACTCCTAAAAAATTATATTTTTGGGTTATATATATTTTTACCAACCAGAATCATTCCATATTTTATGGATGGTTACCCGTTTTAAAAGGAACTTTCGAAATTGTTTCCAAAATACAAGCCTGGTCCAACGAAATTTCACTAATTATTACTTATTTTCAAGGGCAATATATAATATATTTTTGGAAACCATAATCATTATAAAATTTATCATTTTATTATAAAAATACTATATAAATTAACTTCTGGTTTTATTCAAATATTTTTCCGAAAAAACTCTTCTTTCCAAGTAAAAGAGTATTTTTCCCAAGATATACTTTAAGATTTTATAAGAGTATCTTCGTCTATTTCAACACTGTTGTTGATTATTATGTATTATTGGGATTATAATTCCATGTTATCATCTACCATATTAAATTTAATGGATTATGATTACATTTTATGTGTATTTTCAATCTTATATCCATTACCCAATTTACTCTGAATGGTTAGTGTTTATGCTTACTGTTTGAGGAATGTTATTCGTATTTCATATATTAATAACAATATGGATGTATATGTGGTTTATGTTTATACCTGTTTATATGAAGAATGAATTGGATAGATTAAGTGTTGGGTGGGGCCCTCTATAGCCCGTCGGTGCATCGGTAGGTCTCATGATACAAACTGCGGTCTTGGCACAAGACCTTGACAAAATGATTATTTATAGTCTTGGAACGAGGCCTTAACAGAATAGTTATATTGTCCCGCATTATGCATTATATAATTATGAAAATAGTATTGATGGGTCATGTGGTTATTTTACTAGTATAATACCTTTGATTATGTTATGTTAAGGAAATATTTACTCAACTCATTTTTCTGCCATATTATGTTCATGTTTATTTTTAGAGGCATGTGTTTTCTATTATTTTCCATGTATAATGTTTATTTTATCTTATGATTTATTTTTTAACCTTAATTAACATTTGATCTCACCTCTTTATTATGTTTCATTTTCTCAGGACATTATAAAATTTATTATGAATGACATGCTGAAATATCCTAAGAGTTATGGATGTTTTCTACGGGGTTTCTATGTTGTATTTCTTTTCAAGTTGTAATGTTTAAATTATATATGAATCTTGTTTCCAATAATACTAAACTAATCAGTTATTCACGATTCTTATTCCTTGTTTGTATTCCAATGAAATCAAATAACGCACCAACTTTGGGCAATTGGGGTCAAGTCCTTACAATAATAATGACTTATTTCATAAATTTATCAACATTTGTAACCTAATATTCTATTTAATTATAATAATTCTTGATATATTCATTATGTAATTATTTTTTATTTTCATTATTAGGTTTTGGTGATTATCGATTATTTGAAGAATGTTTTTCTAGAGACATTAAAAACAATTATTTGATAGAAATTTCATTAATCATACTTAAAAAAATATATCAAAAAAATTTGAAAAAATTATGCATCCCCATATAAACATGTTAGAATTTTCTTCTCATGGGTTAGGAGAATGATATCTATGAAGGGAATGTTTCATGTAATGTATGAATACAATGATATTATTTTTTAATAATCATTAATTGTTTTTCATAATTTTATAACCATGTTATTGATATATATTAATCCAAAAAAATAATATATGTCACATCAAAGACATATTTTAATGGTATTATTATTTTAATTTCCATTATTTCTTTGTTTTGATGGATTCCCATTCATTTATTGAGTAATGGGTGAGTTTTCATGATTTGGTCCAAACCATGAGCCCAATTCCATATTTAAAAAATAAATTTTGTTTTCTTTATAAATCCTTCATTTTTCAACATTTTTCATCCATTCTAATTCCTACATGACCTAACCTGACCGATTAACACAACTATATTAATTGTAAACATTTAATAATCCATAATCATCGTGAATTTGGGTTTTTATTTAAGGGATTGGGCCTTCCCAGAAGCCCATTTCAAGTTTTAAAAATGAATTTTGTTTACGTAATAACTTATTAAAATTTTACTCTATTTCAGTTATTCAACCCCCCAATCTAATATAAAATCCTAAAGTGCGTCTCCATTACCGTTCTTCACTCTTTGGAGCTCATGGTAAGCACTAGTTAGGGAGTATCTTCATAGGGGTTGTCAAGTCATCCGTATTTGAAGAGGTATCTTATTTCCTTCATAACCCCTTGATTTATCAATATTTTCCCCCATTCCAGTTCTTAGATGATATACTCAACATTTTTAGAACCTCTATTCAATGTTTGGATATTTGAAAATTTATCTCCTGGAGTATTTGGGGATATTTTTTCAAGATCCCTCAAGTAAGTGGGTCTCCTTCATTTTTCTTTCATTTTTTGTAGGGTTTCATTCAATTTTCTTAGGATATCTTCCCTTATCCATGGGGTTTATAATCTCCAAAAACTATGGTTTCTAACTTAGGGTTTATCTTTGGGTTTTCTTGCTCCAATATTCTGTTTTTTGGTTCAATCCAGATTCCTTGATGAGCGGTGGTTGTGTGATTGAATTTTCGCACAAAGCATTCAAGGGATTTCAATAATTTGGTCAATGATTCCATGTGTATGAAATTTATATGAATTCTAATGCAATGTTTATGATAGTTTCACGTAAATTGAAATTGAATGTTTCTGCGAAAACTAGTTTTAATAGAGTTTGTAATGAAAAAACTTTTAGTGCCAATTTTAGGTGAAATTGGGGGGTTTCTCTTAGAAATCATTTAATGGTTCAATTCGGGAATCCCTATAAATACAAAGAATATTTTATTGAAATTTAATAGGGTTTTACATCATGTTTTGAATGTTTATCCCCTTTTTGTTGCTGTGTATGTGGTTTTTAATGGTGTTTGTTGAACTTGTGAACATTAAGTGCCATGTTTGTTTAAAAATGGATGTTTTACAGAGATATCATTTCTTGGTTCATATGGGGATACTCTAAAATTGATTTTTTTGTTTCATTGAAATGTATTTCAGCTTCCATTTTTGTTTTGTTTACTTTTTAGTATGCACATGGTATGAAAATTGGAGATTTTAAAGAGTTTTGGGTGTAAAAAAATGCAGGTTTTTTGAGGAATCGTTTTATTAAAAATCAAAGTGTTTTATTGTGTGTTTTAATTGACTTAAAATGTTTATAGATACTGTAATGATTTAATGTGACCAGTAGTGGTGTTTTATATGCAAAAGGATTTGTATATAATGATGAAATTTTTTGATCACCAAGGGGGAATCCCGGGTACCTTGGTGGGGCGGATATGTACATGTATGGCTAGTGGGTCAGATGTTTAACATAGAATTTAGATAATTAAAACAATAAATAAACTATATGGATGGTTATTTGGGACTACTAGGTTATCAGTATGTTCCATACCTATGGATCATTCATGAGAAAAGATTTTACTTTGGTTAATTTACACTGAGGTAAAAGGTACATGGGGCCCGAGACTATCTAGTACCTAGGGGTGTCTCTGATTTCATTTCTCATTAAATTTGTGGTATTTACCCTTGTATTAGGGTCTTTGTGGATTATATTACAATATATAACATTACTATTTAAATGTGTTAACATTATGAATGTTTTATCTTGAAAAATGTTTTCAATTGAAATTTTCATTTCATAGAATTTGTCACCTATTTTCCTTGCATATTAAAACTACTAGATTTTTCCCATTGTATTGAATGCAATTTGGAATCATTGGGTGGTATGTTATTGGTAATAGGATCAAACTCTACTTACACCCCTTGGGTGTAAGTAGACTTTATTATTCTTGACTCAGGTTAAGGGAAGGCATTGGGTGATGGCGGTTTGGGGTGTTAGTTCCCATCCTTGGGGCGGAGTTGTGAAGACAACTTCTGGGTGATGACCCCTTATCATGTAGAGTCCTTGTGGATGTCTTTTTGATATTTTTTTCTATATCTGGACATCTTTTACTATATTTAAAGAAATTTATTCAATTATGGGGTTTAAAGACTTTTTTGGCTGAAAATTTCAGATATATATTATGGATTGTTTTTAAAATTTTACGCTTTCATACTCAGGTAAATATTTCCCAAACCTGATTGATAACTAGACACTTATTCCATCCCATGGGGATAGAGACTACCCTTCGGGCCTTGACATAGGCTAGCATTGGTTCCAGTATTGGAGGTGAATAGATTCGGTTCATGACAAATTGGTATTAGAGGAGTTTAATGTTTTTGGGTCATATTACTATTTTGGGTTGAGTCGGGACATAAAAGAGCTATGACTATTAGGCTCGGAGTTTCAGTTGTGAGTAGGGTGCCTCAACCTCACCTCTCATGGTAGACATTGTGTCACCAGGGGATATTCAAATTGTCTAATTGATTTCACTTACATGTGAGACGTGCAGGCCACAGACCATACATTGTCCCAGAGCGAGGGTGGAGTAGTTGTTTTTTTAATTATATAAATTTGTTTAGTTTTTTTACATTTTATGTATTTGATTAAAATTTTCTTAATTATGGTATTGATTATTATTTTGTGACTATTTAATTTTTAGCAATATTCCTCCCTCGAAAGATCCCATGCACCCACGGGAGGATGCCAGAGAGAGTTATCCCACACCAATTGATCAGAGGCTAGTCGAGGTTGTGGTATGAGCTGTCAAAGCTTTGGGATAAGGAATATATCCTGCTTGTATTCTTATTAGGGAAGAAGAGTTGGTTCCTATAAAAGATAATGCCCATGAGTCTATGAAAAACAAACCTCTTACATTCTGAGGAAGCTCAGAACCCCAAGAAGTAGAGTAATTTCTCGAGAAGATTGATACTATGATTGAGTTCTTGGAAACTCCCAAGGAGCTCATGATGAAATCCGCCTACTTTCTATTAGAGGGTCCCAACTATAAGTTGTGGGAGTCAGTGATTTCTACTAAGAAGAATGAGTAGATGAACTGGGGATATTTCAAGGCATTCTTCAATGAACAATACTACACTGAGATCTTGGCATATGCCCGGTCTAGATAGTTTGTGGACTTTGTTCAAGGGAATCATTATATTATGAAGTACACCAATAATTTCTCTGAGTTGGTTCGGTATTCCCCTAATGTCATCTCAAATGAAAAATTGAAGTCCCAGAGTCTCGAGAAAGGCTTACAACTAGAGATATTCTCCCAGGATTTCTTGTTCAAGCTGGGGACCTATGCTAAGGTCATTGATTGGGCATGTAAGGTGGTTATTGATAGGAAATTCAGGGATGGTTTCTTTGTTTTAGTATCAGTAGTGGGCAGTGGAAGCTCCTTAGATAAGAAAAGGAAGTGGTCAGAGCATGTGAAGAATGGAGGTGGTAGTTCAGGCCACTATTCCTGGTAGTTTTCATTTGCTTATTCTGATATGAGATTGGTTGTTTTTAACTAGTGTGGGAAGCCCAAGATCATCCCATTAGCATTCCCACTTTTTCCTAAGACCTGTTACTTGTGTGGGGGCATGGGAAGTTTACAATGATTTTGCAGGGTGGCATGTCCACTTCTCAATAGGGCAAGGTCAGTGGATCCTATAGGAGTGGACTAGTTCATCATTTATGAAGATCCTGTTCAAAAAACATCCACAGATTAGTGGTCGTCCTCTGGCAGACACTGGACATATCCATGTGGTGGATCAGGAACCAACATGATCAGAGGCGGGATAATCAACTATTTGAGGTATTTTTTTGATCGCATCTCTTATAGCTGTTGCACTTTTTGATACAAGTGCCTCTATTTCATTAATTTCTACCCGTTGTGTGGACATGAAAAAATTACCAACTGAGTTGTCGTATTTTGCGATGGAGTTGGTGATACTGTTAGGAAAGAATAAAGACCAGGGTATCTAGTGCCCCTCATGTTCACTTTCCGTGCTAGGGTTGAGATGGAGTGGGACATCATGGTCTTAATTATTGATATACTTGACATTATACATGGAATGGATTCTCTAGTACACTTCTAGGTGCACATTTATTTCTATAGGTGGAGAGTGAGTTTCATGGCACCTGATGGGAGTCATCATGTTTTTTGGGGAGAATGGGATCCAGAGTCGGGTAGCTTAGGACCTCCACTCCCATAGTAGGTAGTATTATCTTCTAGTTATGATCATCTGTGCTAGTTAAAGATGCTATTTCCTCTAATGGTGCACTAAATCATGTAGTAAATGTGTTTCCAGAGGTTTTCTAGGAGGATTTTCAGGTTTTCCCCTAGAGCGGGATGTGGAGTTTTTGATTGATCTGGTGCTGGGAACACAATCGATATCTCTTCCCTAATATTTAATGGCCCCAACCAAGCTAAGGGAATTATAGATATAGTTGGACGACTTAAAATACAAAGGATTCATTTGCCAGAGAATCTCTACTTGGGCCTCTTCTATGTCATTCATGAAAAAGGCTGATGGATCCGTGCAGTTGTGCATTGACTATCAGAACCTGAATAAAGTATAAATTAAGTTCAAATACCCTTTTCCAATAATAGATGATTTGTTCGATCTGTTGAATGGGGAAAAGTGGTTCTCAAAAACATAATTTCATTCCAGATACCATCAACTCAATGTGAAGGAGTCAGATATTCCGAAGAAATCCATCCAAAGCAGGTATGGTCACATTGAGTATTTGGTCATTCCCTTCGAATTAACTAATTTTCTGGTGGTCTTTATAGAACTCATGAACTGGTTGTTCCATAATTATCTTGATTCTTTCGTTGTGGTGTTCATGGATGACTTTCTAGTATACTATGGCTCTAAGGAGGAACACGAACATCACTTACGGATCATTTTGGGCACCTTGTGGGATCACCACCTCTTTGAAAAGTTGAAAAAGTGCACATTCTAGATCAGGGAGGTGAAATATTTGGGGCATGTGATCTAGGAGCAGGCAGTTTTGGTGGACCCTATGAAGATCAGTGTAGTAATTTCATGGGAGAAACTGAAAAATGTGTTTGAGATTCAGAATTTCCTTTGCCTGGCTGGTTATTACAGGAGATTCATTTGGGATTATCTCGGCTTACTTCATCGATGACCACACTCACCGAGAATGTCGTGAAGTTTTTTTGGGGCGAAAAATGTTAGGTGTCATTAGAGGAGCTGAAGCGGTGGTTGAATACTACCACTGTGATGATTTTTCCTAAGGCCATGAAGGGGTATGTGGTCAATTGTGATGCTTCAGGTATGGGTCTTGGGTGCATGGTTATACTGGATGATTACGTGGTGGTATATGGATCTCGACAACTCTGACCACATGAAATAAATTACCCAACCCATGAAATGAAATTGTTAGTGGTGATGCATGATTTGAAGACCTATCATCACTGCCTCTTTGGAAAGAAGTTTGTGGTCTACTATGATCACATAAGCTTGGCCTATATATTCTCGCAGAAGGACCTCAACTTGAGGCAGTGTCGTTGGATCGAGTACCATCAAGGGTTCTACTTTGACATTTTCTATACCCAAGGAAAGTGAAATTTTGTGGCTAAAGCCTTGAGAAAAAGAGTTCTAGTGCAAGAATTGAGGATGTTGAGTGATGAGTGGGCTTTGATGGGACTCTTTTCTCAGATTCATATGGAGATCAGGGAGCATAGTGGAGGTGAATTCTTGGAGAGAAACCAGTTGAATCATTCTCTATTGGAGTTGATTTAGTGGGAATAACCTAATGAAGATCTTTGTCAGCAGTCGAGGATGTTTTTTCATGGTGGGGAGACGTCCTCAGATTGGTCATCGTCCCCAGAGGGCATCTTATTCTTCAAGGGCCTCTTAGTACTTCCATTGTCTCTACGGAAGATGGTGATGCAGGATAGCCTCCAATCAGAGTGGTATGTCCATCTGGGTGCCACCAAGATGCATCATGATGTGAGATGACATTTCCGGTGGCCAGGTATGCAACGAGACATAACAGAATCTGTGTCGAGATGCTACATGTGCCAACATGTGAAAACAGAGAATCAAAGACCCTCTACATTCCTCCAGCCATTACCATTCCTACCTGAAAGTGGGATGAGATCTCCATGGACTTCATTTTTGTCTTATCTCGTACACCTTGGGGTAATAATTCCATTCAAGCAGTGATTTATAGTCTGAACAAATCAGTCCACTTTATTTCGATAAAAGAAATAGCTAAATTGGATGAGTTGGGCTGTTTGTATCTTCAAGAGGTGGTGAGTCTCCATGGAATTCCATTAGCAGTTGTCTCAGATAGAGACCCATGATTCACTTCTCAGTTTTGGGAAGGCCATCAGAAGGCCTTGGGGTCTCAGTTTATGATGAGCACAGAATACCATCCTCAAATGAATGGTCAGATAGAATTGGCGAACCAGATTCTAGAGGACATGCTTGTTGCACGTGTTTTGGACATTGGAGGTTCTTGGGATATCCATTTGGGGTTGGTTGAGTTTTAGTATAATAAAAGTTTCCATTCCTCGATTCAAATGAATTATTTTTTAGGCGCTCTATGGTAAGCCTTGTCTTCCCCCCCCCCCTATGTTGGGCTGAGATATGTGAGAACCCACTACTGGGCCAGAGTATGGTGCCTGATATGTTTGATAAGGTCATGTTGATTATAGAATCTCGCCTTTTTATAACATAAACTTTCATTACATTCCACAAAACTGAGTATCTTTAAGGTTTAGTGTCTTGGAAACCAGGAACATAATACATGAAAACAACATAAAACATTCTTTTTAAACACATGAAATGCTTCTTCTTAAGATCATCCTAGGTTCAATACTACATCTCATAACCTGGGGACATACATCAAAAGAAAGGGTGAGCAGAAGGCCCAGTAAGAGAAACAAGTGAAACATTTTACATATGAACATGAGATACATCAATAAAGTCATGAAAAGAACTTTAAGGCATGAAAATGAAATCATGAGGCATATCATAATAAAAATAACATTTTTTCATAAATTGAAGATGTGGCTACAAAATTTAATATTGAAAATCATTTCGTTTCACCAAGGTCCATCCCCAAGGTGTGA
Source organism: Viscum album (assembly GCA_963277665.1). NCBI lineage: Eukaryota > Viridiplantae > Streptophyta > Magnoliopsida > Santalales > Viscaceae > Viscum > Viscum album. The sequence goes on from OY728141.1 coordinate 350,297,499, forward strand.
TTAAAAATTACCAAGGTTATTCACCAAGGTATCAGTCTAAAAAGTCATCTCTAGAGATTAAGTCTTTACCCAATGAGTTGGAGCGCTATATGGGCGCACCCTTGACATGTATTTATTATCATGTGGGCCAAATATGTCAACATATATCATTTCATAAACAACCCATTTAGAATAAAAGAAATGGGTTTCATTTCATAATCATAACGTTTTAAAAACTGCTTTAAAGACATGATCTTTATGTCACTTTAAACCCACGGAATGGGAAAGCGGGTTTCATGTATGTAAATACCAGAATTTAAAACAGAACATTTTGATATATATGTGAATAACCATGTAGAAAAATGAGCTTTGAGTATTCACTTAATAACAAAAAAAAATTTTGAGATAAAGAGGGAGGCATTTTGAGACGACAATTCTACAACATAATGGCTATGTTACAGGGTTTTAGAAAACATTGAAAAGAGAGGGGACAAGGGTCACCCACTCATAAATGATCCATAAAACAGTAGGGGAACAGAATATATAGTATTTAAGAACATGGTAATGAAATTTTAATGATATACCATATGAAACGAAGAACTTGAAAGGAAGACAAAAAAAAGATTTCTCTTATGAAAATTCGGCAGCCTAACGACGTCACTTAAAACATCCAAAAATGGATTGAGAAGATCAAATAGGGTATCACATAATATGAACATAAATGATCAGTATGATATATATATAGATCATTCCCCAACATAATAAAATGTAACATGAAATACTTGACATAAAAATAGATCTTGAAACGAGAAGGGTGAAAGAACCACTTAAAATTTCGGCAGCCTAACGGCGCCACTTAAACATTATTAAAATGAAATGATGAGAGCAAGAGGGGTCTCTCATATTATGAACATAAAAGATCAGTATGATATGTTTAGATATCATACCCCAACATACTAAAAAGGAACACAAAATACTTGACAAGAAAATAGATCTTGAAAATGAGAAGAATGAAAGAATCCCTTAAAAATTCGATAGCCTAACGGTGCCACTTAAAACATCAAAATACTGAATTGAAGAGATAAAATGGGGTCTCTCATCATATGAAAATATAAGATAATTATGATATATTTATAGATAATACCCCAACATAATAAAAAGGAACTTGCAAGACTTGACATGGAATTAGAACTTTGAAAAAGGAAAAGGTGAAAGAACCACTTAAAAATTCGGCAGCCTAACGGCACCACTTAAAAAATCAAAATACTGAATTGAAGAGATAAAATGGGGTATCTCATCATATGAACATATAAGATCAGTATGATAGATATAGAGATAATACCCCAACATAATAAAAAGGAACTTGAAATACTTTACATGAAAATAGATCTTGAAAAATGAGAAGGGAGAAAGAATCCGTTACAAAAATTTTGGCATCCTAACAACGCCCCTTAAAACGTCATAAAACGAAATAATGAGAGTAAGAGGGGATATCTCATTATATGAACATGAAAAGGGAAGTAATATGAGAATAAAATAACATCCTTTAAAATAAGATCATGGAGCATAAAATAAATTACATAAAAGAGATTTCTTGAAAAGAAAGAGAGGGGTCGGATCCCTTACCTTAAAATGTATCTATTAAAACTCAAAGGTTTCGACCTTGAGGGATTGGGGGAACCTTGAGAGGACTCCTTGGGAGGTAAGGAGACCAGAACTTCGTTGATTATGGTTTTGGAGTCGAATGGATGAGATTAGGGCTTGGTATTGATAGGGAAAGTGAGGGGACAAGGCATTAATGGCCAAGGGACACCTCAAAAGTGGTTTTCTCAAAACCATGTGCTCTCCCATGATATTTCCCATGAATTTAGGCCACATGGGGACCCCAATACAATAATTCATCACCTTTGGTCGGTCAACCCTTAAAATATCTCATGACATCACCATGACACAGTTATGATGTCATTAAACATACTGAAACCCTAAAAGTGCTTTTTTTACTATTCAATGAAAATTCATTTTTCTCAGAAAAATCCCAAAATTTCACCATAAGAAAATATCGACGCTCTGATTACAAATATGAACTAAATTTTATAAAAATAATTTTCTAAATATATTTAATTTAATTTTTAAATAAAAACACTATTCACCGAAAATTCATTTTTTCAGAAAAAACCCCAAAAATTACCATAACATAATATCGGTGCTCTGAGTTCAAAAATGAAATCCCTTTTATAAAAATAATTTTCTAAATATTTTTAACTTAATTTTTAATTAAAATGCACTATTCACCCGAAAAAACTAATACTTGAATAATAATTTATGAAACCGTTATTTAACCATTTTATTGAATCACATTACTTAATCAAGGTGCCTAGATTATTTTAATACTATCTTTAAGTGAGATTACTAATCCATTTGGACACATTACTAATCCTAATTATAAAATCACTATTCATAATTTAGTATTCATCAAAAATCAAGTTGATCTTATTAGACTCTAAATTTCATAATTAACATAATTGTAGAAGACCATTTTTTGAAAATCATTACACATTTTTAATAATTTATGGTTTACATAAACATTTTTAAAATATCCTTTTTCTAAAATTCATCAAAAATATGCATACTATATTTATCCGGTCATTTGAAAATTCCTAAACATCATCATAAGAAGAAATCCCAATTTTTATTTAAAACAAAGGATTACACAAGGCAGTTACGATCTCGTTAAATAGCCCCTTATCACGCCAGCATAGGACCTAAGTGTAAGGTGTGCTAAGGTGAGAGAATATGAGGGAGGCTCGGCCAACATCACACGAGTAGTAATTTCTATTAGTTTTAACTTCTTGCGAAGGGGATTCCATTCTAGCTTCACACGATGAAGTTCAGCTTGGGTTTGGTCCAGAGCAAATCCCAGTGGTGCTACCTCCTTCCCAAGTTCTGTTAGATGGGATTCGATCGGTCCAAGACTACTGGGCGAGGCCATCAAATCTTCTTTCTATAATAATTAACCATGATTACTTGTATTTAGAGACAAAAATCAAAATGTTTAGTTTCCAATGGTCATATTGACCAATGGTCATATAACAGTCAAAATCCAACAGTCTCATTTTAATTATAATCATGTTATCAAATGAAACATTTTTGCTGAGTAATAAAATAACACATAAAATTAGGAAACAAGATTTATTCATAATTTCGGGTCATTACAATCTTCCCCCCTTAAGAAATTGCGTCTTAGCAATTTTTAAAAAAACTGGGTTTTGAAATTTCATTGAAAGTCCTACATCGGAAAAGGAGTCAGCAAAACTATTACTTTAAAAGAACGAAAGGGAAGTACAAAGGTCACCAGAGTTAACCCACACTAGGATTCCATGTAGGAAAACATGGACATGGAGGAGAAAAAAAGGGTCATGTTCTGAGGGAGAGTGATAGAAAACATGATTAGGAGAAAGTTAACCATAAGAAAATCCCAAACTTATGATGTGTGTAAACGGTCTTTGATTACCTAGAAGGAAACGTAAACCAGCAACGTTTTTGTTTTACGTTCCTTTTAATAATTTTGAGGAGTTCATTTACAACATAGAACAAAATAAAATATAACTACCTTCATGTCGAGTTTCATCCTTTAATATGTTTATACCCAAAACTAATCTTTTCTCCAAACGATGAGAATTCAAAACTACTTGGTCTCATCAAAACAAAAGAATCATCTTCTAGAGAATCATATAATCCAAAAACTATTAACTATCTATTTCTTCTATCTTTAAACATTATCCCAGAAACAGAAAGGGTAAGGTAAAACAACTCTTCAAAAAAGAAAGAATCCCATAGGAATGGAAACTAATTTTAAATCTTCAAAGTTCCATGGTACTACCCAAAGTTCATCATAGACCATTCCATAAATAATGGTCCTTAAGATTCCTCAAAATAAACCAAACTACGATTGAAACAAAAATACAAGAAGAATTTGATAACATAGTCTTCCAAAATAAACTTCACTGTTCATCTCCAAAACACATTAACCACTCCTAACATCTTATAACAAAATTAGCTAACCTAAACATATTTTACCCATGATAGGTTAATAATTTCCATAAGTAACCTAAATTACTATAATTCCACCTTAAATTCATCAATTCAATAAGTCAACCTTACTCCTCAGTGAAAATACCATAGTAATATATTTACCTCGATCATATAGGGTCCCTAAAATAGTGAATGTATTCAAAAATAATAATCATCTTTTAATCCCCTAATCATCTCTGTCATATTAATACGACAATCTTCGCATTTTCTATAACATTGGTTGTTGGGACATGTTCTTCCATTTCCCACCATTAACCAAGAAGAGAAAGTATAATGAGAGGCTCAAATACTTAACCAATAATCATGAAAAGGAGCTTAAAACTTATAAGGATAACTTGTAGAAGAAAAGTATACCCTAACATGTGATCCCCTAGGTTTAAAACTAGGTTATCCATGATCATATATTCTTGTCTGAATCATTATTTTGTTTTATCCTTGTTCCTTTAATAATGGTTCATACTAAGCTTATGAATTTACCAAAGCATGTCCTCTGGGAGTGTCGTAACCAAGAGTGCGGCAAGGCCCGTTGTTGTGTACCAGTTCCCGTTCGAGTCTAGCTCAAAGCGGTGTTTTCAGGTTTTACCCATATGTACATCTGTGCTAGATCCACCTCTACCAGCTCGTATCCAGATAGGGATGTATTTTCCTAGAAACCCCTTACTCAATACTCACCAAAATACCAGGAAGATTTCCTATATTTAAATTTTTCTATAGGGTTCTTCCTAGAGTTTTCATATCCAAATTTCCACAAATAACTATACCATCCTTTGATACCAACTATAGCATCTCCCCTTTTTATAAAATAAACTTTCATTACATTACACAAAACTGAGGATCATTAAGGTTTAGTTTCTTGGAAACCAGTAACATAATACATGAAAACAACATAAAACATTCTTCTTAAACACTTGAAAGGATTCTCCTTAAGTTAATCCTAGGTTCATTACTGCATCTCATAACCTGGGGACATACATCAAAAGAAAGGGTGAGCAGAAGGCCCAGTAAGAGAAACAAGGGAAACATTTTACATATGAACATGAGATACATCAATAAAGTCATGAAAAGAACATTAAGGAATGAAAATGAAATCATGAGGCATATCATAATAAAAATAACATATTTTCATAACTTGAAGATATGGCTACAACATTTAATATTGACAATAATTTCGCTTCACCAAGGTCAATCCCCAAGGTGTCATTAAAAATTACCAAGGTTATTCTCCAAGGTATCAGTCTAAAAAGTCATCTCTAGAGATTATGTCATTACCCAATGCATTGGAGTGCTATCTGGGCGCACCCTTAACATGTTTGTGTTATCATGTGATCCATATATATCATCATCAATAATTTCATAAACAACCTGTATAGCATAAAATAAATGGGTTTCCTTTCATAATCATAACGTTTTAAAAACTGCTTTAAAGACATGATCTTTATGTCAATTTAAACCCACAGAATGGGAAAGCGGGTTTCATGTATGTAAATCCTAGAATTTAAAACAGAACATTTTGATATATCTGTGAATACCCTTGTAGAAATAAGAGCTTTCAATATTCACTTAATAACATAAAATAATTTTGAGATAAAGAGGGAGGCATTTTGAGACGAGAATTCTGCAGCATAATGGCTATGTTACAGGGTTTTAGAAAACTTTGAAAAGAGAGGGGACATGGGTCACCCACTCATAAATGATCCATAAAACAGTAGGGTAACAGAATATAAAGTATTTAATAACATGGTAATGAAATTTTAATGATATAACATATGAAATGATGAACATGAAAAGAAGACAAAAAAAGATTTCTCTTGTGAAAATTCGGCAGCCTAACGCCGTCACTTAAAACATCCAAAAATGGATTGACGAGATCAAATAGGTTATACCATAATATGAACATAAATAATAAGTATGATATATATAGAGATCATACCCCAAAATATTAAAAAGTAACTTGAAAGACTTGACATGAAAATAGATCTTGAAACGAGAAGGGTGAAAGAACCCCTTAAAAATTATGCAGCCTAACGGCGCCACTTTAACTTTATTAAAATGAAATGATGAGAGAAAGAGGGGTATCTCATAATATGAAAATAAAAGATCAGTATGATATATTTATATATCATACCCCAACATAATAAAAAGGAACATGAAAGTATTGATATGAAAATAGATCTTAAAAACGAGAAGGATGAAAGAATCCCTTAAAAATTCGACAGCCTAACGGCGCCACTTAAAACTTCAAAATACTGAATTGAAGAGATCAAATGGGGTGTCTCATAATATGAAAATATAAGATCAGTATGATATATTTAGAGATCATACCCCAACATAATAAAAAGGAACTTGAAAGACTTGACATGGAATTAGAACTTTGAAAAAGGAGAATGGTAAAAGAACCACTTAAAAATTCGGCAGCCTAACGACGCCACTTAAAACATAAAAATATTGAATTGAAGAGATAAAATGGGGTCTCTAATCATATGAACATATAAGATCAGTATGATAGATATAGAGATCATACCCCAACATAATAAAAAGGAACTTGAAATACTTTACATGAAAATAGATCTTGAAAAATGAGAAGGGAGAAAGAATCTGTTACAAAAATTTCGGCACCCTAACGGCGCCACTAAAAACTTCATAAAACGAAATATTGATAGTAAGAGGGGATCTATCATTATATGAAAATGAAAAGGGAAGTAATATGAGTATAAAAGAACATCTTTTAACATAAGAACATGGAGCATAAAATAAATGACATAAAAGATATTTCTTGAAAAGAAAGAGAGAGGTCAGATCCCTTACCTTAAAATGTAACTCTTAAAACTCAAAGGTTTGGACATTGATGGCTTGGGGGAACCTTGGGAGGACTCCTTGGGAGTTAAGTAGACCCTAACTTCGTTGAGGATGGTTTTGGAGTTGAATGGATGAGAGGAGGGCTTGGTATTTATAGGGAAAGTGAGGGACAAGGCATTAATGGCCAAGGGACACCTCAAAAGTGGTTTTCTCAAAACCATGTGCTCTCCCATGATATTTTCAATGAATTTAGGCCACATGGGGCCCCCAATACAATACTCCATCACCTTTGGTCGGCCAACCCTTAAAATATCTCATGACATCACAATGAGATAGTTATGATGTCATTAAACATACCGAAACCCTAAAACTGCTTTTTTTACTATTCACTGAAAATTCATCTTTCTCAGAAAAATCCCAAAATTTCACCTTAACCAAATATCGACGCTCAGATTATAAATATGAACTCCATTTTATAAAAATAATTTTCTAAATATTTTTAAATTAATTTTTAAATAAAAAAACTATTCACCAAAAATTCATTTTTTCAGAAAAAACCCCAAAAATTACCATAACATAATATCGGTGTTCTGAGTTCAAAAATGAAATCCATTTTATAAAAATAATTTTTTAAAAAAATTTAATTTAATTTTTAATTAAAACACACTATTCACTTGAAAAAACTAATACTTTAATAAAAATTTATGAAACTGTTATTTAACAATTTTATTGAATCACATTACTTAATCAAGGTGCCTAGATTATTTTAATACTTTCATTTAGTAAGATTACTAATCCATTTGGACACATTACTAATCCTAATCATAAAAGCACTATTCATAATTTAGTATTCATTAAAAATCAATTTGATCTTATTAGACTCTAAATTTCGTACTGAACATAATTGTAGAAGACCATTTTTTGAAAATCATTACACATTTTTTGTTATTTAAGGTTTACATAAACATTTTTTAAATATCCTTATTCTAAAATTCATCAAAAATATTCATACTATATTTATCCGGTCATTTGAAAATTCATTAACATCATCATAAGAAGAAATCCAAATTTTTATTTAAAACAAAAGATTACACAAGGTAGTTACAGTCTCCTTAAATATCCCCTTATCACACCAGCATAGGACCTAAGTGTAAGGTGTGCTGAGGTGAGAGAATTTGAGGGAGGCTTGGCCAACATCGCACGAGTAGTAATTTCTATTAGTTTGAACTTCTCATGAAGGAGATTCCGTTCTAGCTTCACACGATGAAGTTCGGCTTGGGTTTGGTGCAGAGCAAAGCCTAGTGGTGCAACCTCCTTCCCAAATTCTGTTAGATGGGCTTCGATCGGTCCAAGACTACTGGGTGAGGCCATCGAATATTCTTTCTATAATAATTAACCAAGATTACTTGTATTTAGAGATAAAAATAAAAACGTTTAGTTTCTAACGGTCATATTGACCAATGGTCATATAACAGTCAAAACCCAACGGCCTCATTTTAATTATAATCATGTTATCAAATCAAAAAAAATTTGTTGAGTAATAAAATAACACATAAAATTAGGAAACATGATTTATTCAAAATTTCGGGTTATTACATTGATCATGCAACATTTATTGATAGATCAGAGCCTCCATAAATCATATGCTGATCAGAGGTGTTGAGACTTAATGTGTTTTGTGGGTGATAGGGTATTCCTGAAAGTGGCCCCACATTTGGCCATCGCCAACTGGGGAAGCAAGGGAAGCTGACGCCATGATATGTCAGCCATTTTGAAATCACCAAGAATATTGTAAAAGTGTCTTATAAGTTAGCCTTGACTTCATAGTGAAAGTCCATCAATGATGTATTCTATGCCACCCAATGGAAGAAATATAACCTGAATCTGTCCCATGGGAAAAGTTGGGAAGAACTAGAGATTGAGCCTAACTTGGAAATTTTTGAGTAGCCAGTCCAAATATTGGACTCCCAAGAGAAGGTTCTTCGAGGGAAGTCTATTCCTCTAGTCTAGGATTGTTGGAAGCATGGTAGTGATACACATGAGATCTGGTAGCGGATGTCATGAGTTGAGTATGAGTACCCATTCTTGTTTTTTGATTAAGCTTCAGGTTGATTTTCTAGGGTGAAAAGTATATAATAGTGGGGATAATTGTCACATCCATGAAAGTTTTTAATGGTATTTTTAATTTAATTTCAAATATATATATATTTTGGGGGGGGGGGGGTTCCCAGGCATTTTTGGAGGAATTGGTGAGTTTTCATGATTTGGTCCAAACCGTGATCCCAATTCCAGATTTAAAAAATAAATATTGGTTCCTTTATAATTCCTTTGCTTTTTGAAATTTTTCATCCATTCTAATTCCTACATTTCCTAACCTGACCTATTTAAGCCACTATATAAATTTGGACCATTTAGGAATCTCTAATCATTGTGGATTTGAGTTTTTATTTAAGGGATTGGTCCTACCCCGAAGCCCATTTCCAGTTATAAAAATGATTTTTTTATTTAACAACATATTCAATTTTTACACTTACCAAGTTATTAAACCTCTTTCTCAAATCTAACATCCTTATTTTCATCCCAATTACATTTACCACTTATTTAGATCTTGTGTGAATCTTTAATTAGGGTAGACCTTCATAGGGGTTCTCAAATCATCCAGATTTGAAGAGGTAACTTCTTTCCTACATAAATCCTTCATTTCTACCTATTTCCCCCCATTATAATTCCTAAATGATCTAGTAATAATTGTTATAACCTCCATTGAATGTTTGGTAGTTTGAAAATTCATATATAGGTGTATTTTGTGATATGTCTTTAAGATCCTTCAAGTAAGGGGTCTCCTTCATTCTTCTTTAAATTTTCTTAGGGTTTTGTTAAATTTTATTATAGTTTATTACCTTATCCATGAGGTTACTAATATAAGGATACTAGGGTTTCAGACCTATGGTTTATATTTGGGTTTTATTGGTCCAATATTTTTATTTTTAGGTTCAATCTACCTTCTTTGAGGTGCGGCAGTGGTGCGATTGAATTTTCTCACAAAGGATTCAAGGGGTTTGTTTATTTGGTAGGAGAATCCATGTGTATGTAATTATTGGGAATTATAATTCTGGTTTTTTGATATTATGATGTTAATTTTATTTTATTATATCCACAAAAACTGGTTTTAGTGGTTTTTTTACTGAAAATGAATTTTTAGTGACAATTTTATGTGAAATTGGGGGGAGGGGTTTCTAGAAATATTTTAATAGTTCAATTGGGGATTCCCAAAAGATACTTAGTTTATTTTATTGAAATTTAATAGGGTATAAAATCATGTTTTTAATGTTAAACCCCTTTTGGGTTTTTCTGTGAATGCAGGGTTTAATGGTGCTTGTTTAACTTTTGAACTTTAAGTTCCATGTTTGTTTAAAAATGGATATTTTACAAAGATAACAATTCTTGGTTCACATGGGGATGCCCTAGAATTAATTTTTTGGTTTATTTGAAATATATTTGGGCATAAATTTCTGTTTTGGGGAATTTTTTTTATGGACACGGTATTAAAAGTTTGGATTTCAATGTTTTTTGGCTGCGAAACAATGTGAGATTTTTTAGGAACCATTTTTTTAAAAATCAAAGCATTTTATTATGATTTTTTGTTTTTTAAAATGTGTATAACTAATTTATTGATTGTATGTGACCAATAGTTTTGTTTTATATGAAAATTTATTTGTGTAGCATGTTGATATTTTTTTAGTAGAAAGGGGGAATCCCAGGTACCTAGGAGTGCAGATATGTTCTAGTACGACTAGTGGACAGGATGGGTTTTGCCCATATTTCACATAGAATTTGGATAATGTAAACCCTAAAAAATAATATGGATGATTTTTGGGGACAAATAGGTTATGGGTATGTTCCATACTAGTGGCTCATGCTTGAGAACATATTTTACTATGGTTACTTGACACTGATGTATGGGGTGCATGGGGCCTGAGACTATAGTGCCTAATGGTGTTCTCGATTTTATTTCTTGTTAGATTTGTGGTTTTTACACTTGTATTAGGGTGTGATTGGAAGTATATTATAGTTTCTAACATGAATATTTAAATGTTTTGAAACTCTTAAAGTTATAAATTGAAAAAAAAATCAATTGAATGTTTGATTTCGTGGAATTTATCACTGCTCTTCTTTTTATATTAAAGATGCTTTATTTTTTACCTTGTATTGCATGAACTTTAGAATAATTTAGTGGTATCCTATTGGTATTAGTCTCACACCCTACTTACAACCCTTGGGTGTAAGTATACTATATTATTCTTGAATTAGGTAAAGGTATGTCTTTGGGTAATGGCGGTTTGGGGTGTTAGTTCACATCATTGTGGTGTAGTTGTGGAGATGACTTGTGGGTGATGACCCCTTGTCGTGTGTACTACATGTGGATGTATTTATGCATTTTTTTTTGTATTTTTACCTCTTCTACTATATTAAAATACATGTATTCAATTCTGGATTTTTATTAAGATTTTTTTTTCTGAAAATTTCAGATTTATATTACAGATTGTTTTTAAGGTTTTATGCTTTCATACATGGGTAAATCATTCCCAATCTAAATTGTTTGATACCCGAGCACTTGTTCTAGCTCGTGGGAATAGGGAATTTCCTTTGGGGCTTTCCATAGGCTGATTTTGGTGCCTGTATTTGTGGCAATAAGATCTAGTTCGTGACAATTTGTATTTATCAAATAAATTTAACTATCATCTATGTTGGACAGAGATTAAAAAGAATCACATCATCCCTGGGGGTGGTAGTAAAAACCTATACAAGGTCGATGTTTTCATTTTATAATGAATGTGGTGATTTGATGGTAGGTAAGTAGTTATCAATAAAAAATCAAGATAATTTCATGAATATAGTTTCTATTTATTAAATACTCTTACAACAACCCATTTGTGGTGTTAATGAAAAATGAAATATGTCATTCGTGGAGGTGATAGACCACACATACACATGATTGACAATTTCATTTTCTCAATGGTTTAGAGGAAGGTAAAAAATTATTATTCCATTTATATAATAAAATTATGTTGTACTTATGATAAAGATTTAATTATTTTAGAATAGTTAACATATAATTTGAGGCATAGTAAGGATTAAAATAAACTATATAAAAAATAGTTGATTTTGAATTTTACCATAATCCATAGAACAGCTAATGATTAAATTGGATTATGATATTGTAAGGAAGTATATTAATGATATAAGGACCTCTAATAAGGGAATAACAGTAATGAATATGGATTTTTTAATTTTTTTGAAACAACTGTCATAAGTGATGATACCACTTTGTGTATGGATATTTTTGTCAACTGATTGTCATTGGTTGTCAACGGTGTTCAATGAGATAAAAAGATATCATTATTGTAAAATAATGAATTAGTTCCATTGTTAATAGATCATGGATGAAGTCTTAAAGTATTTATAGTTGAAGAATCATATTTTGAAGACTTCTAGAGTCAAGGTGATTCCTAGAGACTTGTTATTGATTCATTAGATGATAATTTATGTTATGTCATGGTTGAGTAATTATCTTAGTACAATATGATGATGATTTTGTGATTTTTAACTCATAAATTTCATAATCTGTTTCTAGAACATGTGATGTATGTATTTTGAAGGAAAGGGGAGGGGGAAAGTGTTTCCAACAATATTTAGGTTTGATCAGGAAGAAAGATGTCTATGGAAGATAGGGAAGTTTCTATAAGGCCCTAGCCTTAAACATTACTTAATATTGAATTAAATGAATAATTCCCATTGATTATCTTTTCAGGTTTAGAGTTTTAGAGAATTGGATCATAAATATTGCATCTCAAAAGATTATACAGTAGACACTTCTACAAAGTTTCTTTTTTTTCAAAACATGAACTCAAAAAAAAGTCATTTTTAGTTACATGTTTAAGAAAGAATGACTTTTCCTTGATCCCATCCTTGACCCTATTGCACGTTATGTCCTATGAAAAACATTTCAAAAAAACATGGGGTGAGCATAAAAAACTCAGTAAGGGATACACAAAGAAGGAAAACTGTTAGTTTTTCAAAACAACATGTAAACCATGAATACTTTATCAAAGTAATAATTTTCACCTTTATGGAGTAGTAAATACTCATCGCTAAATAAAAAATAATTACTTACCCTTTGGTAACCAAAATATTACCATAAAACCCATATAAAGAACACATAACATATAAGGTAACTTGGGACATAGACATACTTAAATGGAATAACCATACGGTCGACTTCCACACATATCACTTAATGGAATAGCTATACGGCTAACTTCCATACCCAATTCATTGAATTTTATAACGTAACCACCCGTCCTGGTATTCACGGCACCACCCGTCATATGGTTTATCACCTAACCACCCATCAAATGTCCATGTACCATTATAAAATCATAAGACATAAAACAAACATAATGGGAAGAAAAAATTTCCACACTTTGATCACAATATATCACTTAAATATATTGACATAAAAAATCCATTATAAAAACCATTTTCAATACCAAAATACATAAAATGGTATATGGTATTTATTTCATTTTAAAAACATTACTTCTTGTTGAGGATGCCAAAGACCAAATAATACACTCAGTGGTGGAAAAGGTCGTTGTCACCGCGTACGTTAAAGGGAACATTCCTTATTGTCGTTTTTTAAAACTCTTCGTAGAAAAATATTCCTTTTGAATAAAATTAAAAGTCAAAGGGGTTTATACACCGTATAAAAGAAAGTATGTATTAGAACAAAATATGCCTCAATGAAATGAGATTCAGATGAAGTCCCTTACCTCATGTCCGATGTGACTCGATTGCTCTTTAATATCCTGAATAATAAACTAGTTTTAATTTATACTTACTTAAGAAACTTTTTCAAGTATATTATTCCTTTTATATAACTTATTTCCATGTTATAAACGTTATGTAATCATTTAATTTAATAAAGTTTGTTTTGACGATATTTGGTACTTAAGTCAAAAATGGTCTTCTTACAATTAACTGTTGTTTATGTGGTCAAAACTTCGTTATATCCAGAATTATATTCATTATTTGGATATAATATATATCATATATATTCAGAATATACATGTATCTATAATAGTACATAACATTTACAGGTAAGAAATGAAATGCACCGTTCATGGAGACGGTAAGCCGTACGTACGCATGAACGCTACTTTCATTTCTATTTCATATTTAATGGAGTGAAATCATAATGATATAAGGGTATATTACAATTCCAGTATAACATCATATATAATAACATTAATTCCATCCTTTATACGTCCCACATATGGCATTAACGAATCAAATCACTTTTAGGGGGCAGTAGTCCGCACTTCCTAAAATGAAATTATCCTGTTTACCCACAATGGAAACCATAAAGGTATGCCATAAATTAAAAATATAGAATAATAATGTAAAAATAAACATAATATATATCATATATAAATAGAGTGACATATTAATGGCCACCATCAAAGGTGTTAAAAGAATATTGAACAATCATCATTTCGTGAGGCAGAAATTCTCCATCCATAGAAAAATTATGTTCTTTAACCATTAGATGAAGGTGTGTGAAAGTGTAGATTGAATCCTTCACATAAAAACATTCTAGTATTTTGAAGATACTGGTGTTGTTACAAAATAAAGGAATAAAAAGGGTTTAGGGGGTTGGAGAAGCAAAATAAAACATAAGAACACATGAGAAGAGACTACCTTTAAATTGGGTAGTCTTTTTGATTTGAGCTCAAAGGCTTCCTTGGAAAGACTTCTGCCAAAAGCTAGGCTTTTAGGAGTAAGAGAGGGATGTGGAAGGACAAAATGGGTAGGGTTTGGCCGTGCCAAAGGCTTGAGAGGTGTGGGTAATGTGGTAGAGGTGGGGGCCTTTTATAAGAGGAGAGGAGGGGCACTCTTGGAATGTTATAAAAGTTTACTTTATTATAAATTGATTTTCGGCTTTTAAAGGTCCCAAAATTTTATATTTCGAGGATAAGGTGATAAGAGTTCGAAATCCATCCATCCAATAGGTTTTTAACAAGTGTAGGTCTTATATTTTACATTATCTTTTCATTTTATTTAAATCGTTAAGTAATGAGGTAATCACTACATCATCATGGTGTCATAAATAATTTAATATATTTAATTTCTAAAAATTATAAAAAAATATCATGATGTAGGAAATCATTGTAAGCTTTCTAATGAATATTTATTGTCAAAAATGTGACTTTTATAACCCAATTTAATTTTTTTAGTAAAACAACACATGTTTGTGACATTTTTATTTTAACTTTAAATAAAAAGATATTAATGTCATTTTCTGACCAAAGTGGCTCCGTGGGGTCCCCAAGTTGACCCATGGATTGTCTTGGTCGACCATGACACATCCAATAAGGGTAGGACATGTTTCAATGATATTTCATATTATTAATACATTATTTTTACCTTAAATTACACTAATTACCTCTAATCGCGATTAAAAACATAAAAGTTACTATTCACCAAAAATTATTTTAATCCCATTGAACCACATTTGACTTCTTAATGACAACCATGTATGTAGGATTTTTGAAAGTCAAAACACAGAGGGGGTAAAATTTCATTTAAATGAAAAAATCAGTTTTTTAATTACCACTTAGTGGTTTCACTATTCATCAAAAATTGAAGTTTTTCAGAAAAATACCAAAAATTCACCCTAAGATATATTTGATATTCCAAATTAAAAAATGATGTCTATTTTACAAAATTCAAAACATATAAGTTGCATTATTTTTTTTAATAATTAATTCCCGTTGTCAGAGCAAATACCATGTTTTTATGAAACAATATGTATCAAAAGATTGACACTAGTTTAAGTCCAATTTCAAAGTGAAATTAATTCCAACGACCCCTGTTGGATTAAATGGTAAAATTATATTCTATTTTCACTTTAAAACCAATTCAAAAGATAATATAATCATATAAATAAATTAGATTAAAAATAGTTTTTGAATTAAAATAAAACATTTTGTCACTATTCATTAAAAAATGAACTTTATCGGAAAAATACCAAAAATTTACACAAAGTAAATTTTGATGTCCCGATTCTAATGAAGAATTTTATTTTGTCTAATAGAATCTATAAGAGTGACCAAAAATATATTTAAAGAGGTTTCTCCATCAAAAGGAGATAGTTCGACCTTTTAGTGGATATTAGAGTATCTATGCCTAAAATTGAATTCTTTTCGTATTTTAAGCCTTAATATTTTATTGGATAAATGTAAAAACATTTAAAAAACATATATAATCATATTTTAGTTATTTCTATTCATTCCCACCAATACAACAGCTATGTGTTAACTACCATTTAAAATAATATTATTTTATTACTATTGTGTAACCTAAGATTTCAAAGAATCTCTTTGTTGCATATCGGGTACACTATCGAACATAGCCACCCCTTTAAAGTAAAATTAATATTTAATTCATAAATATTAATAAATATGAAAATGTTTTATTCTTTATTTACCTGGGATGTTACATCCTTCCCCCTTTTGGGAATTGTGTCCTCGCAATTTTATTCACTTATCAAAATGGGGGTATTAATTCCTCATAGCATTTTCAGATTCCCATGTTGCCTCTTCAACCATATGGTTTTTCCACAAAACCTTTACCTGGTGAATTACCTTATTTCGCAACACTTGCTCTCTTCGGTCAAGAATTTGGACTGGTTGTTCTTCATAAGAGATATTCTCTTCCAACTGAACTACCTATGGGCTCAAAACATGATATAGATCAGGCATATACTTTCTCAACATCGAAACATGAAAAACATTGTGTACCTAAGATAAACTCAGAGGTAAAGACACTCGATAAGCAACTGATCCAAATTTCTCCAGAATTACATATGGTTCAATGAACCTTGGACTCATCTTTCCTTTCTTACAAAATCATATCACACTTTTCCACAGTAAAACTTTGAGAAAACCTTGATCACCTACCTTGAAAGATGGATCCTTCATCCGGTTATCCGCATAACTCTTCTTCCTGCTCTGAGCTATTCTCTTGTGTTTCTGAATCAACTGAACATTTTCTGCCATCTCTTCTACCAATTCTGGTCCCATCATCTTCCTTTCACCCACTTCATCACAAAAAATTGGAGTTCGACATAGTTTACCATATAATTCCTCAAATGGAGCCATCTGTATACTGGAATGAAAACTGTTATTATAAGAAAACTCAACCAAAGAAATATGTTGCTCCCAACTTCCCTGATAATCCATCGAACAAGCACATAGCATATCCTCTAAAGTCTGTATTGTTCGTTATGACTTCCCATTTGATTGAGGATGAAAAGATGTACTAAAATTTAATTCAATACCCAACGACTTCTGAAGGCCTTTCCAAGAGTTAGAAGTAATCCTGGGATCATGATCAAATACAATGGATATGGGAACTCCATGAAACCTGACTATCTCTTTAATATAAAATTGAGAAAGTTGATCTAGAGAGAAAGTATCCCGAATAGTAAAGAAATGATCAGATTTAGTCAAGCGATCAACAATAACCCAGATTGCATTATTACCTCGAGATGTATTCGGTAATCCCACAACAAAATCCATGGATATATTTTCCCATTTCCACTCTGGCACTGGTAAAGGCTGAAGCATCCCTTTAGGTAACTGCCGCTCTGCTTTAACCTACTGACAAGTCAAACACTTCACAGTAAAATCAGCAATATCTTTTTTCATTCCATCCCACCAGTAATACTCCCACAGATCTTTGTACATCTTAGTACTGCCAGGATTAACTGAAAACGGGGAACTATGAGACTCACATAACAACTCATTCATCAACTATGAATCACCAGGCACACATAATCTCTTCCCAAACCTCAATACACAATCATTATCAATATTAAATTTAGGCAACATACCCTTCTGAACCAGCTCTACCTTTTTCTGCAACCCACTATCTTTCTTATGCGCTTTCTTAATTCTGTCTGATAAAGATGATCTCACTGATACCTGATCATTCTATATAAGGACACAACAAAGTCCCTTCAACAAAGAATCATAGTATATAAAAAACTCACCATTCCTAGAAGGAAGTGCCAAAACTGGAGCATTCATCAATCCTCTTTTCAACTCCTAAAAACAACAATCACATTCTTTTGTCTAGATAAACTTAACACCATTCCAAGTTATCTTAGTCATTTTACTAGATAACCGTGAAACATTTCCAACAAACCTTCAGTATTATCTTTCCAAACCAAGAAAACTATGGATCTCGGTTACATTTTTGGTTCTTGTCCATTCTTCAACAACTTTTGTTTTATCTGGATCAATAGTTATGCCATTTTTTGAAACAATGTGACCAAGGAAAGAGATTTGTTATAACCAAAACTCACACTGGATGAATTTTCGATACAGTTTCTTTTATTTTAAGTTTTTAAAGATAACCCTTAAATTACATTCATGCTCCTATTTACTTTTAGAAAACACCAAAATATCATCAATAACACAACCACCATTTATCACCTGATTCAACTAAGCTATCACTGCATTAAACTGCTCAATTCTGATTCTGACCATCTCAGTATGCAGATTTGGAAGGTCATTTCCCTCAGTATGCCTTCACAAAAAAGCTTCTTTATTTCCTCTACGAGAAACCATTCTTAACAATGAAATACCTTAGGTGAAGAAACATGGTAATCTGTAAATGCTATATAATTTCAATCATACCATAAATTAATTTGTAAATTTAACAATTTTCTAACTCCTAAAGTTGTCTATACCGACCTCTGATACCAACTATAAGGCCCCGACCTTAAACATTACTTAATAATGAATTAAATGAATAATTATCATTGAGGATATTTTAAAGTTTAGAGGTTTAGAGAATTAGATCATAACTATTACATCTCAAAAGATTACACAGTAGACACTTCTACAACGTTTCTTTTTTTTTCAAAACATGAACTCCAAAAAAAGTCATTTCTAGTTCCATGTTTAAGAAGGCATGATTTTTCCTTAATCCCATCCTTGACCCTATTCCACATTATGTCCTGTGAAGATCATTTCAAAAAAAACTTGGGGTGAGCATAAAAATCTCAGTAAGGGATACACAAATAAGGAAAATTGTTAGTTTTTCATAACAACATGTAAACCATGAATACTTCATCAAAGTATTACTTTTCAACTTTATGGAGTAGAAAATACTCTTTGCTGAATAAAATATCAGTACTTACCCTTTTTGTAACCAAAATATTACCATAAAACCCATATAAAAAACACATAACATATAAGGTAACTTGGGACATAAACATACTTAAATGGAATAAGCATACGGTCGACTTCCACACATATCACTTAATGGAATAGCCATACGACCGACTTCCATACCCAATGCATTTGAGGTTATAACGTAACCACCCATCCTGGTATTCATGGCACCACCCGTCATATGGTTTATCATGTAACCACCCGTCAAATTTCCAAGTACCATTATAAAATCATAATACATAAAACAAATATAATGGAATGAAAACATTTCCACACTTTGATCACAATATATCACATAAATATATTGACATAACAAATCCATTATAAAAACCATTTTCAATATCAAAATACATAAAATAGTATATGGTATTTATTTCATTTTAAAAACATTACGGCTTGTTGAGGAAACCAAAGACCAAATAATACTCGCGGCGACAGAAAAGGTCGTTGTCACCGCGAACGTTAAAAGGAACATTCCTTATTGTAGTTTTCTAAAAAGCTTTGTAGAAAAATATTCCTTTTGTATAAAAATAAAATTCAAAGGGGTTTATACATCGTATAAAATAAATCCTTGTATTAGAACAAAATATACCTCAATGAAAAGAGATTGAGATGAAGTCCCTTACCTCGTGTCCGACGTGACTCGATTTCTCTTTAATCTCATGAATAATAAACTATTGTTAATTTCTACTTGCTTAAGAACATTTTTCAAGTTTATTATTCCTTTTAGATAACTTATTTCAATGTTATAAATGTTATGTAATCATTTAATTTAATAAATTTCGTTTTGTTGATATTTGGTACCTAAGTCAAAAATGGACTTCTTACAATTACATGTTGTTTATGTGGTCAAAGGATTATTATATCCAGAATGATATTCATGATTTGGATATCATATATATCATATATATCCAGAATATACATGTATTTATAATAGTACATAAAATTTACATGTAATAAATGAAATGCACCGTTCTTGGAGACGGTAAGTCTTACGTACGCATGAATGCTACTTTCATTTCTATTTTGTATTTAATGGAGTGAAATCATAATTAAATAAGGGTATATTATAATTCCATTATAAAATCATATATAATAACATTAACTACATCCTTTATACATCCAACATATGGAATACGAATCAAATCACTTTGAGGGGGCGGTAGTCCGCACTTCCCAAAATGAAATTATCGTGTTTACCGACAATGGAAACCATAAAGCTATGACATAAATTAAAAATACAGAATATTAAGGAAAAATAAACATAATATATATCATATATAAATAGTGTGACATATTAATGGCCTCCATGAAAGGTGTTAAAAGAATATTGAACAATCATCGTTTCGTGAGGTAGAAATTCTCCATCCACTGAAACATTATGTTCATTAACCATTAGACGCAGGGGTGTGAAAGTGTAGATTTAATCCTTAATATAACAACATCATAGTATATTGAATATACTGGTGTTGTTACAAAATAAAGTAATAAAAAGGATTTAGGGGGTTGGAGAAGCAAAATAAAACATAAGAACACAAGAGAAGACACTACCTTTAAATCGGGTAACACTTTTTGATTTGAGCTCAAACGCTTCCATGGAAAGACTTATGCCCAAAGTGAGGCTTCTAGGAGTAATAGAGGGATGTGGAGAGATAAAATAGGAAGGTTTTGGCCAATACAAAGGCTTGATATGTGTGGTTAAGGTGGTAGAGGTGGGGGTCTTTTATAAGAGGAGAGGGGGGCACTCTTGGAATGTTATAAAAGTTTACTTTATTATAAAATGCTTTTCAGATTTTAAAGGTCCCAAAATTATATATTTTGAGGATAAGGTGATAAGAGTTAGAAATACAGCCATCCAATAAGTTTTTGACAAGTTTAGGTCTTATAGTTTACATTATCTTTTCATTTTATTGATATCGTTAAATAATGAGGTAATCGCTGCATCATCATGGTGTCATAAATAATTTAATTTATTTAATTTATAAAAATTATAAAAAATATATCATGATGTAGGAAATATTTTTGGATTTCTAATGAATATTTGTAGTCAAATATACGACTTGTATAACCCCATTTAAAAATTGTTTTAGTAAAACAACACATGTTTGTGACATTTTTATTTTAACATTAAATAAAAAGATATTAATGTCATTTTCCTACCAAAGTGGCTCCATGGGGTCCCCAAGTTGACCCATGGATTATCTGGGTCGGCCATGATACATCCAATAAGGGTAGGATATGTGTCAATGTCATTTCATATTATTAAAACATTATTTTTACCTTCAATTACACTAATTACCTCTAATCGCGATTAAAAATTTAAAGTTACTATTCACCAAAAAAATTATTCTAATCCCATTGAACCAAATTTTACTTCTTAATCACAACCATGTATGTCGGATTTTTGAAATTCAAAACACAGAGGTGGTAAAATTTCCTTTAAACGAAAAAATCAGTTTTTTAAGTACCACTTAGTGGTTTCACTATTCATCAAAAATTGAAGTTTTTCAGAAAAATACCAAAAATTCACCCTAAGCCATATTTGATATTCTGAATTCAAAAATTATTTCTATTTTACATAATTAATAACATATAAGTTGCATTAATTAATTTAATAATTAATTCCCGCTGTCAGAGCAAATAGCGTGTTTTTAGGAAACAATAAGTATCAAAAGATTGACACTAGTTTAAGTCCAATTTCAAAGTGAAATTAATTCCGACGACCAATGTTGGATTAAATGGTAAAAATATATTCTAATTTAACTTTAAAACCAATTAAAAAGATAATATAATCATATAAATTAATTATATTAAAAATAGGTTTTGAATTAAAATACAACAGTTTTCACTATTCATTAAAAAATGAACTTTATCGGAAAAATACCAATAATTTACAAAAAGTAAATTTTGATGTCCCGGTTCTAAAGATGAATTTTATTTTGTCCAATAGAATGTATAAGAGTGACCAAAACTATATTTAAAGAGGGTTCTCCATCAAAAGGTGATAGTTCGACCTTTTAGTAGATATTAGAGTATCTATGCCTAAAATTGAATTCTTTTCATATTTAAAGCCTTAATATTTTATTGGATAAATGTAAAAACATTTAACAAACATATATCATCATATTTTAGTTATTTCTATTCATTCCCGCCAATACAACGGCTCCGTGTTAACTACCATTTAAAATAATATTATTTTATTACTAGTGTGCAACGTAAGATTTCAAAGAATCTATTTGTTGCGTATCAGGTATGCTATCAAACATAGAAACCCATTTAAAGTAAAATTAATATTTAATTCGTAAATATTACTAAATATGAAAATGTGTTATTCTTTATTTACCTAGGATGTTACAGTTGGAATACTTTATTTGGTAAATATGATGATGCTAAATGTGATCGGTCAATGGTTATATATCTTGAATGATGGGTTTTATTATAAAATATGATAAAAAATGGAAGGTACAACTCTATACAGACCAAAAATAATATATCATGAATGAAAAAAATTGTGAGTGGTCTTCATCTCGCTAGAGGATAACTGTTTGTAGGGGACTTGTGGTATTCAAAATGAGGTGGTGATTTAGGATTTCTTAAAAGGGTTATTTTTTGTGAAAGAAATCAGATTAAGAATAAGTTAATGATTTTATGAATACCACATAAAAGTTTTTTTATAAGGCTACACGAAATCTATGATTCAGGTAAATCAGATTAGTGGGTTTTATGGATACTATTATCCAATGTAAATACCACTAATCAGATCATAAGTGGAGTGAATTTTATTAAAGATGGTCATCACTGGGGGTATAAATTTATTTTGTCCAATGATGTTTATGATGTAGAATTATGAAAAGGGAAGTAGCTCACCACGGATATATTCTCTGAAGGAGGAAGCTGTATGTGGAATAATTTTTAAGGGCTCTATGGCTTGAAAGAGAAAATAATCCATTTAGTGGAGGCTTCATGTGGGGCATAATCCATTTTTTTATGTAGGTGTTGTCTGTATAAGAAAAATCCATTCACGAATCACTCACACCATCTTGTATAATGTAGTACACAGAGGATTCAATGCAGTTTCTGAATCATCGATAGTTCATAGGGTATTAGTGTTCTGAGAAGAAGAGATAGTCTATGGAAATGATTTTTTTTGTGGAATATAATTTTCTCCATGAAAGGGAAGGTTGTTCAAAAAACATTCACACTACATGGTACAAGGATGTTTTCATAGGAGACATGGAATTTCTTGAAGAAAAAATACCACATACACATGACATGTGTTAATGACGTCATCATGATTTGTGAATAAGGTGATCCATGGACACATGAAGCATGTTTATATCACATGATCTAAGTGATAGTCAAAGAATGTTTTCTTGAACTAGATATTTAGTGTAATATCCCCACAATGTCTGATAATGTAAAACCTTGTGTGTACCTTGTTGACACATAATGGAAAAAGAAGATAAAACAAACACTATTTGAATGTTTAAAGAAGAATTATTGGTGAACCAAATTTCATACATGAACAAGGAAGTATATAAGTAAACAGATTCCTTCATGTGTTGGTATTGAGTTTCAAGTATGGATAATAATAAAATTGCTTTATAATTTTACATTATTGTGTTTCCAAGAATAATTGAGTGTTACCACTAAATGATTGATTATTTTTCAGGGTATATTAATTATGATGATGTGGTGTTGAGATGGTCATTATTGTTTTAGTAATAAAAAATATGTTTTTTGATTCTGTTATTATTTGATGAAGGTGACTTATTGTTGTTGGGTTTCACAGAAGAAAAAAGATAAATCAAGGCACTTATATAAACTATTTTATATATTTGTGTGTCATAGATCAATGTTATAAGAGTAGGTGAGTGGATAAATAGATCTTGATTGATCATCATTTTGATCAAGGGGAATTCAGTCTATCTGTACACACCATTCATATTATTATGACTGATAGAAGAAGAAGTTAGTGTAGCTATCATGTTTTTTATAGGAAGAAGTAACAAGAGTTTCTGTCTTCCTACTATGGAAGTAACAAAGGGAAGAATAAGGTTGGGGAAGAACAAAGAAGAAATTTAAATATGACAGGAATTAGGGGGTGATGGACTTTATTTGTGGTACAAACCCTTATCAATAAGTATATGAATGTATTGAGAGGTAGTATAAAGATCTAGACAATTGTTATTAAACACTCACTATTTGATTGTTTTCATAGTGATACAAAAGTGTAATGGAATATCACAGTCATTGTATTCCATATAAATGGATTGATTTCTAGTTTATTATATGGTATTGGATTATTACCAAACCATAACAAAGATATAGATAACCTTTTTGAGTAAGTTATTTTTTTAAAATATTGTCTATTATATTTACCTCTTTTATATACTTCTATGTGACAGAGAAAAGTGAATAAGAAAATCAAGATCCTAAAATTTCTATGAGGTACATAGATAAATAGTTTTAAATGGATGAAAATTCACCAACACTAATTTAAAACCCCCACTATGTGTTAAGAATATCATAATATCGTCCTCTCAATAAGAAGTAAGTAAAATCACGGAGGTGAAGTTGATCTTTTATATATGATAATTTTGGTGTTATCCTAAACTCAAAAGAATTATATTAGATACTTTTCATATTCAAATAAATTTGGTTGATAAATTGGGAAATGATATTTAGTGGATATTTTAAAGAAAATAAATACATCAAATACTAATTTGGATACAAGTTATTAACAAGTTTTATGTATTTTTCAATGTAGATTTATTCCATTTAAAATTTAGACTTTTTATGGTATCTAATTTTTGTTGTGTCATTTATTTTTATTCCTAAAACTGAAATTTAAAAAATGTAATAACATGTAATGTATGATTACAAATATGAAATCCATTTTTGGGATAATATTTATAATTATGGTAATAATTAATTCTTAAATAATAAATATACATAAAATAATAAATATATTTAAAGAAAAATAAAACTTATGATCTAAAATGTCAAATATCATCCTTTAGGTTAAAATTAATTGTTTACATGCATAATTTTTCATATAATATACATATATACTCAAGGAAAATATTCAATAATTTTTTTTATACTTATATGCTAATGATTTTTAAAATCTACAAAATTTATACAAATTGTATTTTTCACTATTTACCTAAAAACCATTCATTTAAAAAAAAGAAGAAAATACCATCTTCTTGTTTTTATTATAAATAAAAAACTATAGTTAATTTATTGAAACTATAGGATCAAATATTTTTAATTAGACTTTTAATTGTAAAAATTAAAATATACTGAAGAATTATTTTATATGAAAATGAATTTTTCAAATATTAACATTTCTTATTCATAATTGTTAATAATTTAAAATAAATTTTGTTTTAATATATAATCATATAAATAATTTAAATTAACAATATATGTCCATAGTATATTAGACTCTTGGATAAAATTTCACATCCTATAAAAATCTATTTTTTAAAAAAATAATACATTTTTAAGACCGTATTAATTGTGTATCTTTACTAATTGAATTCATTTAGTGAATTATTATTAAAAATTAAGTTTATTTTCATTTTTAAAATTATTTCATAATGATTTTATGAGTATTTATACTTGTCAACTCAACATTGACATTATAATGGATCTATTTATATTAAAAAAATGTTTCGTTAATCGTTTGGGATAGATTTTTGGAGCCAAAAAAGGATTCAAATAAATATTTATTTAAGAATAATAAATTATTAAATAATATTTTGTTACATTCATATACCCCTTAGATAAATTATTCCCTCACAATTTTAATTATTATTCAATAAAAAATATAAAATGGTAACAATTAAATCGTCAAGACTAAAGTTGTTATTACCAATTCAATATTTTGGATACGTATATAGAACTCATAGTGGCCCATGTCGTCTCAACTCATTACCTTTCTAGCAAGGGTTTTGGATTATTTAAAAGAAGTTTTATGTTGTTTTTGGAAGAGTTGGAGCTACTTGTATGTCTTTGTGGGATGTTAATGATGAAAGTATATAATTCATTTCATGAAATGACGATTCCTAGCTTGTGAATCTGACAATTCAAAACCCATGTTTTAGTGTGGATGCCCATATTAAATAAACTCTTAAATTTATTTTAATTAACTATAAAAACCATGAATTTTAGTGTAAGTTTAAAATATGAGGTGTTCATGTCATAATCTAGTTTCATGGTTTGGATAGAAGAGAACCAGAAAAAATCCACAATGTTTATTTCTAATTCCGGATGTTAATTCTATGATTTAAAAATTGTTTATAAATGGTACGGATTTCAAATGGTGTATGACCTCATTCAATAATTTACTTTATGTTTTTGGGAAACATAAAATAATTTTGTGAGAAATTCAATCAACTCTACTCCTAATTTTATCCTTTCCTTCTAGAGTATGATTGTTGGTAACTTGAGATTACATTTCCAATTGTCACACTGTTCCCCATCCATTATTCTCTCATTTATTTTTCAGTGAAATTTCAATGTTTTTGGGTGTGTTGTGTTTCATTTTTTGAGATCCCTTTGTTCTTAAATATTGATCTGGTGTTTCCTCATGTGGTTGTGGTTTCTAGAAATTTTCTCCATTAGAATGTTTTGAGATGTGAATTAAAAATCTTCATGATGTTATGGGATCATACTTCTCTCAAAATTTAAGAGAATATGGAGGGACTATATTATTTTTCTATCCATTGGGATATGATTATGGGAAAATTTAATAATTATAATTAATTTTCCTAAGATGAAATTGTTAATTTTGTGGAGAAATCAAATATTTTACTAGATTAATGTTATCATTAATATGAATGCGTATTCTTTTTTTTTTGAAAATCATAGTAGTTGACAGCCTTTCTAATGTTGTAGTATTACTAATCATGGGACTCTTTTTTAGTTATTGTTTAATCACAAACTAGAAAACATTTTAATAATGTGTATTTTTCTAATAAAATTCAATCTGATTTAAATATTTTTTGTGTGATAATAACCATGATAAATAATGAATGAATGAATTGTAAGTCCTTGAAAAAAAATTGGGGAAGCCAATATTTGATTCATTTGTGGTTGTTCAAGTTTCATTTAATTGAGTTATATTGGATTTTTTATAGTGATTTTGGTTATGGATGGGTTATAAAATGCATGGGGTGGTGATGCGATTATTGGTTGGCATTTGATGCCTTGTGGGAATTTTTCTGTGTGGTTATAGTGATGTGATGTGGTACTAATTTGTGGTGGTTTTAATTTGTGTTGGTTGAGATTTGTGGTTACTATAGAGATTAAGATTGGCTGGTGTAGTGTATTCATTATAGATGAAATGAAAAGAAGAAATGGTCGTGTGAAGTAATTATATTTGGATCCCAATTATCCTTTTAATAATTTGTATTTCATAAATGAAATATCATGTTTAGTTAATTAATTAAAAATTATGTTGAAATTTTATGTGATTATTTGGACAAATTTAATTGAATACATGAAATTTCATTGTAAATATAAAATACATTTCTTGTTAAATACTAATTATGTTAAAATTAGTGAATCTAGAGAATTGTAAAAGAGGTAAATGAATATAGGATTGTGTGGTGATTGTGTGATATGATGCATTTAGTGGCTCTAATAGTCACAATTGTTTCTGTGTTGTTTAGTTATAGTGTTTTGCTGCAAGAATGTTCATTTTTGTGATCTCATATATTGGGTATTATGTTCAATGTATATATCATGAATTTTTGGTTATTTTTATATATAACCCACCCTTGATGAAGAAAAATTCCAATGTAGAATTGTATTGAATTCCAATAGTTTTATCCAACATCTACAATGATGGAAGTACAAATGTCTAGCTACCCCCTCCTCACAAATCTTTCTTCCAGAGTGATAATAATGTTTTTGGATGAAGATTACCCATTGATAAGGTGTTAGAGACTAACCTTATTTGATAAGGATTTTCTATGCATTGGAGGAAATGTATGATATGAAGACATCATGAGGTTTATTTCTGTGAAATTAATTATACAATGACACTTTGGTTATGTTATGAGGTTATGATGTAATGTGATGACGTTGTGATGTAACGTGACAATGATTACTGCTACCAAAAGATGATAGAATAATCAAGGATGCAGTTGGTAGGGACACACCACTAACCACATCATATTAGGATGGATTATGATATGATATTTATAGAAGGGATTAAAGAATATTATGTTTAATTTGGGATCATGAGTCATGAAATCTAGTGGGATGATGGAATGAGGCTTCCTTGATTATGTTCTTGATAAAATGGTAGTAAATTGGATTTATGATTTTGCGAGAAATTTGTTGTGAGGCATGGAATTATTTTTCATCCTATTTAGGGGCCTATTAGTTATAATGTTTATACATAAGTGAAATAGTATGATCATTTCAAAAATTTACTAGAGACTATGGATTTGATCCAACTAGGTATACATGTATGCTCACCTTTTTACATATACTAATTTTTATATTTCCAAGAGGACTATGGGGACGAAGCTAGAAATTACTATCTTGGGTATTGGAGATAACATTGATCTTCTAAAATTGTAAATTTCCATTGGAATTTACATTGATATTATTTTCTATTTATTCCCTTGTTCATGCATTATGTGATAAATTTGGTTTTTCTATTTTTTACCTATTCTCATTAATTTTTTTTCTATTTATCATATATCATTATCCAATTTATAATAAAATATAATATCATCCATATTTTATATATTTAGGCACTTGGTTTCTGAATCCTACCCATGTTAGACTAGGGGAGGAACACGAGGTTTATTATATCTCTCCCTTCATTTTTAGCACATGATAGGTACCTTTGGAGGGATAAAGTAATGAAATAGTGGTATAAATGGTTTTAGTTGTGCGATAATATGGATTTTATGTTAGGTAGTGTGAGGATTCCATGGGATGGTAGGGAAATAGTGTCATTTGATCTTGAAGAGTGGAATATGGTTGGGAAACCTAAAATGACATGATATTTTAAGACCCCAATTGATATGATATACAGAATATTAACATATTGATTATGAAATTATTATGGAATAGATTATAGAGTAGTCACCTTATAGAGGTATTGAAATCATGAATAATATTTTTTATGTTTGAGTTGGGTGGACTTTATAAATTAAAATGATTTAATTAATTTATATTTTATAAAATTCCATGGAATCAAGGTAAGGATTTGTCTTTTATTTTAATTAATGAATCATCTTATTTTTCAAAGATAATATTAAAATATTGTGGTTCTAATAGATGATTTAGTTGAGAATTGGAAGATTGACTTTATAGAGATTGATGAGGATTTTTAGATTTATTTTCAAACATTGAAGTGACATAGTTCTGTAATTTATGAGGAAGACATTTTAGATCACGGGATTGAGTGTAGGTTGGAGGAAATTACATCACCTTTAGTCAAAAATGATCATGGGATATGATATGGGTATTAATTAATGATATTTAGATTAATGGATATGTGTGTAAGTGGTAGAAATGTTACATTAATGAACATATGGAGAAATATATGTTCTGTCCATACTTCTTGAAGACGATTCATTAAAAAAATCATAGAATTTCATTGCATCTAAGGATTTGGAGTTTCACAATCTTCATTTGGGGATCCTATTTTTTGAATCACTATATTTGGATCAAGGAACACCTACACAATTCAACTGATTCCATTAAATACAAGGAGTCTATATTGAGGCCTCTAGAGAAGGTATTGTACCCATCGATTATGTATGTGGTCACTTAGTTTATTATTTCTACATATATAAAGGGGATGAAAAATGTTCTTTATATCACATGGATGGTTTTAATATGATTTGAACCTCAATATGGTTTCTATAATTGTTTCTTGAAGTTTAGAGCTTATGTTAGTGGGCACTGATGTTCCTGATTTAGGGGTTCTCCCTAGAGGGAACCAACCATCGTAGAGACTTTTCCATACCTCAGAGAGTATAAATTATAGAGAACCGTCCAATGGAATACTATTTTGGTTCAATGTTTTTGGGGGAAATGACCAAAAACCTTTATAGTGTCCAAAACATTCAGGGAGACTAATTTCAAATGGGTACTCATGCCCCTTCTCAGAAGTATGTTGAGATTTCTCTGAGTCTATTTTAGAAATAATTATCTTCTTTAGTTATTTAGTAGCCAAAGGAATATGGTTTTGTAAGGGGGTACCATGATGGTCTCCATCTATAGGGGCCATGTAAGTATCATTTCCATGAAGGTTGAATATAGAGAGACACAAGATCAGGATATGGAAAGATTAATTCATTTGAGGAAGTTTCACCTGAAATATCAGAGTTTGTCTAGCGTACAAGACTTTTTTACATACTATGGATTGTTAATTATCCAATATATTATCCTTTCACTAATTTTATATCCTAATTTAGTCAAAATTATGGTAATTTATTTGGATATGCTTCTAATTCCCCAAATGTTATCAATACATTTCAGAGGTCATGATTTTTTTGATGTGTTATGGGGATTTGGGCTAGTGATGGGGAAGTACTATTCATTGGAAGGTTTCCTCTTCTAAAAAATAAAACATTATGATGTTAAACATGTAATTTATTGGAAATATATTATGAATTTAGTAATCATATTCTGATAGGATAATGTTTGATTACTAATGTGGAAGGATGTTGAGTGGATTTCATTAGATGGAAGGTTCCTAAAAAAAGAAAGAAAAGATTATAATCTTATTTCTATGTTGTACGATCTACTAGTAGAATACTAGAAATATGATAATTTTGGGGTTATAGAGGTGTCCCTATAGTTTCCCATGGATAAGGTTATAACTCTACACCATTGATATGATTTTAATATTACTCACTCAATAATCTCACAATCATATAACCCCATGGTTTAGTTTTTTTAGTGACTGGCTAAATTAGTAAATTATTTTAAAATATTTTGATAATTTCAATCTGAATCCTACCACACTAGACACTCTAATATAATTTATATAGGTTTTAGTGACTTTTATAACAATGGAAATGGAGAAAATAGAAAGGGTATTGATGAAGTGTTTAATAATGGAAAAACTGTGCAGAAGGAATAAAAGGGTTTAATTATGAAAATTTGATAAAACATAAGTATGATAAAAATATTTTATGAAATGATTTATTGAACACCGTGAAAAAACAATATGAAATAATAGATAGAAATATAATGATAAATGATCAAACATATACCATATCACAAGAGTATGGAATTGTGGGATAATATTTCTTGATTCCAATATTTTAGAATAATAATATAATATTGAAATGATTGATTTAATTAATAATAGAAAATTCTAATATTTCATATGTAACACCCCAATATTCTAAAATATGGACATTATATTCGATAGTGTGTATGATACACACCACTAAGTGACAGAGGTAAGATAATAACTAGATACATTATAATATAATTACTGTATAAAATAAATTCAATATAAATCTTTCAATACATTAAATACTGAGTTATATTACATTACACACAACAAACACTTTATTTTATAGCTTGTGTAACAAGAAAGATCAAGTTTTACCGAGAAATAATATTTTATCAAAAAATTATTATTTAATATAATAATATATAACCTAGATTATAAATTGGATGTTATTAATATTATTATCTAAAATATGAAAATATATGGTTTAATATTATATAAAATGAATGGTCAAAAATTTATTCGAAATTAATATAAGAACCAATTTAATACAAATGGAATGTTTTAATAGAAAGAAACAATTATGCCAACAATATTGTTTCGTCCTAAAAAATTAAATTAATTAAAAATAGTGATTGATATTAATATAATATTTAAATATTATATATTCAGTCAAATATTTTTTACATTCACTCAAAATATTTTATAGTCACAAGATAAGAATAAACCTAATATCTCGCATCCAAATAAATATTTTTTATAAAGGCATGTTTACTGCACTTTAATGGAGAACTTATTTTACATATAATGTTTTAAACTAATATTGATTTTAAATATCAAAATAAATGTAATATTTGAAATTATAACATATAAATTAAATTTGAGTAAATGTTTTTTGGTATTTTTATAAAATATTATATTTTTTTATGAATAGTAAAAATACTAAATTTTTATTGAAAACAGATTTTTCATATAATTTACTTATATGGATAAAATATATTTTTAGTTGTTTTTAATGTTACAAAATGATCTATTTGTAATAATATAATCCAATTTATTTCATTGGAATAAGTACTACAGGGAATATTGGATATAAAAACCAAGCAATCATTTAATCAATTTTATTCTAAAAACAAGATTCATTATCTCCTTTGTGAGAAATAATTTAAATTACATTATGAAACTTTAATAACATTAATATTTACTAATATATTACATAGTTGGAATAATAAAAATATAAAATTTTTATATGATTATATTATTTTTTTAGAAAAATATATTTGGAAGTGATTAAACTTAGTTATAGTGAGTAAGAGAAAAAATAGCTTTACAAGGGACTAAAACATAAAAATATTTTCTAAAATGACCTTGAAAAAATTCCAAAATTAATTGTATATTCATATTTAGACACTATAATAACATTTATAAAATTTTACCAATATTGTAGTAACTTGGAATATGAAAAACAAGGTTGGATTTCCATTTTCTAAAATTTTACATGAATGCCACACCTCCCCACTATAAAAAGAACTCAACCTCCCAATTATTCACAGCTCTTGAGGCTCATTGAATCAATAAAACTCTACGAAAATATATCATATAAATACCACCCCTCATCCTAGAATCCTCTTTTAGGCATAAATCGGTCGAAGGAATCAGTTTATTGCAAACCAAAAATAGTTACACAAATCAGAGGTAACATCCTTCTTCAAGATCATTTATTTTATTTCAATTTTCCACCCCATAAAATCGTCTTATTCTATTATCATATAACAATATCAGTATAATAAATGTTATTATATGATTCTATTTTTCATTTTAGTCCTACACATAAAACACACATTCATCTAATTGGTAAAAAAATGCCATTTATGTGTACAGACAACTATAGCCTCGCAAAACTATGTCGTTATTTTCTCATTTAACACCTTCCATGGTTGGGAGTTAAAATGGAAACACTATTTATATAATTTATTTATTATATTTATAATTTATTTATCCTTATTTTTTTACATTACACATACCCTTATTCTTTCCTTTTTTTGGAAATATGATAATATCAATTTGTGGATGTGTGGACTAGCACCTCCTCAATGTGATGTCAGTACACATGGAACAAATAAAGGATAAATTTTATAGAAATATGATAAATATATCATATAGACATGATACATGAATTTTAATATTCATATATATCATTTACATTTCATTCTTTTAATACGAAAAAAATGAATGTAGCATTAATGACTATGTGCGGCCTACCGTCTCTATGAACGATGCATTTCATATTTTATATCTAAATATTATGGATTCATATATATAAATATAATGAATATATAATATCAAAAAATCATTGTTGAAATTATACACTTGATGAAATAATTAATTATGTAATAAGAACAACAATTAAATATCGAAAACATACTCGAAAAACTGGGCAATTAACAACCGAAATAGTGAAAATAATGAATGATTTTTAACAAATCGGTTATAAGATATTATAAGAAACTAATATATGATATTTCAAATATAAATATGTTTTTTGTGAAAATTTACTAAAAATATTAAACACATTATATATGATGTTAATGGATGTTCACTAGAAATGAAAGGCAAGGTAAAGGATTATTGTCCCACTTTTATTTCTGTGAGACATACACCATTAACACCAATTAGTTATTTTGTGTGGTGTACCTACTTCCCATTTCGATATAATATATCATGGATTATTTTATATTCATGTTATTTTATTGTTCGATTTTATGATTATTAATTTTGGGTCATCCAATTCTAATGTTACTTAATAATAATGGACATCGTTTAAATTTTTATTCTTTGAGACATATTCAATTATTGAATAGCTAATTTCTAATATATTATGTACATACTTCTAATTTGACATATAGTATCATGAGTAATTCATTAAGAATTATAATTTTCGTTTTAAATTGAATTATTTCATAAAAGTGTATTTGAATTAAGTTATACTAAATGGAAAATAATTTTATAACTGACATTCTTTTCTTTTGGTCGTATTACTTCCTCATTGAGGTTAATATTCTATGATTACATGAGAAATGAATTTTTAATATCTATTTGTTTTTTTATAAAAATGTTTTTATGTGTATTTACACTAGAAAAACATAATTGTTTTATTTATTTATTCTCAGTTTAATGTTATGTTATTTTAAAGGGTTTACATCCCAATCACATTTTGTTCATGATTGTTTATACTTGAATCTAAATGAGAGTTAATTATTGGGTAATTATTCAATAAACCCTATAATAATCTTATCCTAAGGTCATTAATGACTTATTCTATTTAATAGTTACATTTTCCCACTCTTTATTAACAAAAATGTATTAGAAATTGTTTTTAAGAAAACACGACTTCATTTCTCTCTTTAGTCAAAGAACGTGTTTTCTTAAAAATCACTATTTTCTATAAATATTTTCAAAAAAATTAACCTTTCAAAAATGATTTATTAATTAAATTGTTAAACTTTTATCTTTTAAATTATTTTCAATGAAATATTCATTTCTCTTCCGGAAGAAGTTATATATAAAAAATTTTTACTGTGAAAAAATAATGTTCTTTTTACCTTGTACGACATGTACAGATTTACCTACAATAATTTATTTATAGATTCCATTGATTTTTTAAAAGTATAAATTTTGACGACATTTTTTCAAAATTTATTTTAAAATAAACGAGTTTTTCAAATGGGTTTTCAAAATAGAAATTTATATTTTTGTCAATATTATTTTTTAATGATATTTTTATAGTATTACTATTCATCAATGAAAACTACCATTTATTTTTACTTCATATTGGATATGTTGTACTAATACCAACCTTATTATTAATTTATCTGGTTCATGATTTATTTTGATTGGGAATACAATGAAATTCACAACCATGATTCCTTTGTAATTTCTTCTAGAAATATTCAATTTTATATGATAATTGAACATTGAATTTACCATAATTGTACATATCATTTATCATGTATATGTTTGTTGCATAAACTATATATTATTTTTACATATGGTGTACACTTTTATAGTTATTTGATTGTGTGGTTAAAAAATGATAATTTCTTATTAATTATTCAATATAAATATTTGATAAAGAATATTATTTAGTTTAATTATTCTATATATTGAATTAATTAGACTGGAAATAATGTGTGGGGCCTGGAAATTATATATCCCCACAATGCATCGATATTCTCTCAATGGAAAAATTATTTAAGAAAATGAAATAGGTTTATGCCTATTATTTAAAACCATCTTGATAAATGTCTTGATGTTATATGTTTTCATGTGCCTTAGAAATAATGACCAATAATTAAAAATTTACTTCATTTTGATTTTGTATTTATTATCCATGTAATTTTTATAATGAAAAAATATTTGGATTCATTTATTTTTAGGTATAATTATTATGTTTCATGTTATTTCATCTTCTTAGGATTCTATATTTATTTTTCTTTATATAGTTATATTAATGGAAAGTGTTTCTAGTTATTTACCATTCCAAATTTTTTATGACATTCCTTTTCCATTTATTTATTTATGCCACGTGTCTTCAGTTATTGCCTTGTGATATTTATTATTATCATTTATTTATTATTTCTTCTAAAATAATTTATCTTTAGTAAGAATGTATGATCAAACATATAATGTTTCCTTTCTCCAGGATACCCTGATGTGTACTAGGAATTTTATGTAAGGATAAAATTGATATAATAGAGTTATTCTCTTCGAATAGAAGGGAATTTTTTTTGTAATTAATGTATTTATTTTTAAAATAAATATCATTTATATCTTGATTAACAATAGTAATAAACTATTCATTACATTGGGACTTTATTTTCTTATATCATATGCTAATGTAATGGTAGCATGACAAAAATGTCAGCCTGTTGAGGTCGGGTTGCTAATGTTGGTATCTGAGCATGTTTTCTATCAACCTTTGGAACAATATTAAGGAAAATATATATAAGAAAATATAACACCTCGTAAATATTTCAGGATAAGTATAAAAAACATCTTAAAATTTTAATAATTTAGGTATTATGTGAGTATTCCTATAAATATATATCCCTCTGGATACTACTTGTGGAGGTGGTTCTAGAAAAAAGTAATTTTGGGTAACAATTACAAAAACGGCATCAAGCCTAACTCAAGTGTAACCATATAAATGAGAACATGTCGTACTACGTAGCTGGTTTATCACTATCGGTGTATATACATAGGGTAATTCTCATTTTCATTACTAATCTTTATTGAGGATTTAAATATATAATGACAATGGATTACCTAGGTTAAACCTGATATTTCTTAGATTGAAAATAATGTTTTCTGATTTATACAATAAATAAAAGATTATATGGTTTTTCTAATATGATAATTGTTTCCCACAATTGTATTCTTGGTTTTTTATGTGACCTCTTCTTAAGGATAAACCTTATACCAAGGAAGCACCAATGTTTAAATAAATAGATGATGTTTTTATTGGGGTTTTATTTAAAAACATAGTTAAAATTATATTTATTGACTGAATTTAATAGATGTAAATCATATTTGTTTTGGAAATTATATTAATTTAATTTTATAAATAAGATAACCTGTTATTTAGGGGCTGACCCATCAAATATAGAAAGTCCACATAACATGAACCAATGACAAGAGAACTATAAGGTGTCAATTCCAACCAATGATATACACAATGTCCTTATTAATATGGCATTGTTTTTAGTTAGAAAATGTGAAGAATAAATAATAAGGATGAACCATTATAGTTATATTTTAGGTTCAGAAATTAATTTCATAACCATATTAGTTTTTGAAAATATTTAGAGACAAGTGTCAATATCTATTTCACGGGCCATACAATATGTTAAAATTTTATTTTATTTCTTATTTAATCAATGATATTTTTTGGATATCTATTTATTTATGTAATATTTAAATTATAAATTGATCATTTCACAAAAAAGGATGAAAATTATTCATATATATATATTTTATATAAATATATTTCATTATATATTAGTTAGTAAATGATTTACCCAAAATTAGGATAATAGACCCAAAAATATGTCATCTTAATACCATAACTTTTATTGAAAAAAATGGATTTTAAGTCATCCCAATTTTATGGATATGAGATTCTAAAAAGTCCAATGACCATTCAATTGTTTTTTATTGATGACCTCCATCACACCCTATAAACATTCCCACTTTCCCTCTATGTATACATCTCTACTTGAAAATAATGTTATAATATATAGAAACCTAGCTATATTTTAGTGTGTGTGACCTTTTTTACATCTCATTACACATAATCTAGAGAATTATTTATGAACCCTTCTCATGATGTGTGATTTAAAAATATGAAATATAAAGTATTTTTTTACCAATGTAGAGTTTAAAAAAAGAACATTGTATTCAATAGCATGTATGCCATGCAACACCAAGCATGTAGGGGTATATAATATCCTGATATGTTACATTGTAATTAAAAATTTAAATATATTCAATATATATCTTGAAATTCATGAAAATTTGAGATATCTTACGTTAAACATAATAAATTATTCCTCTTATATTTTTCATTACTTCCAAGAATGAGTTTTTTAAAGAAATAATATATTACAAAACATATTATTATTTTATATATTAAGAAAAAACCTATCTTTTTTATTAGTTGATGTGAATAGTAATAACAATAATATGAAAATATATATTTTAAAAAAATATAAAATTAATTCAATGGTTAGCGGTTAATTATAAATAAATATAATAACTAATTTAATATAAAGGGAATGTTTTTTGGAGAAAACTATTTTTTTTACATAGTGGATTGATCCTAATAAACTAAATTAATTATAATTAGTTAGTATTATTAATTATATATATATATATATTATATTCAACTAAAAAAATTATTCATCTGATAGATTCTATAGTCATAAGATTTGAAAGAACCCAAATATTTCTCATAAAAATAATATATTTTCTAAAGAATCATTTACCTCCTTTTAATTTTAAACCAATATTGAATCAATTTATTAGAAATTTTATAAATTTTTTATGTAAAAAAATTAATTTTTTATATCAGTTGGTAGAAATCAATTTAGGGTAATTTTTTTATATTTTATGAAATATTTTATTTTTTGATGAATAGTGAAACATATTCTATTTTAATTGAAAACTACTATTTCATAAAATTTATTTAGTAGATTAAATAATATTTCAAATTGTTTTTAATGTTATATTGGATAAATTTTACATTAATTAATCCAATTTAATTAATTTTAATCATTTTTACATAGAAAAGGAATATAAAAATAGTGCAAACTTATGAACAATTTTAGTTTAAATGCATCAATTTTCTTCTTATTTATGGGAATATATTTAAATTGATTTCTTCCACCTTTATGATTTTAATTTAAAAAAATGTATTCCATATTTTTAATCAACATAAATTATAATATATAATATGTTCAATATTTCTCTTGTCAAAAAAGATCAGTGAATATGATTGAAATTAATTAAATTGATTAATAGAAAAATTATCTTAACAAGGTATTAAAACAAAATTTTAATGGAAAAATAATCTATACAATCCAAAAAACTATATTATGTTTATATTTAGTCTATATAATATATTTTCTCTAATTTTGATTATTATTATTCCACTTTTCATAGTAAAATTGTTGGTGGAATTCCATTTTCTAAAATGACCTTGAAACAATTAAAGAATCCATTGAATATTTATATTTATACAATATAATTCAATTTATATAAATTTTACTCTTATTTTAGTAACTTGTAATATGAAAAACATGGTTCAAATTCTATTTTCAATAATTTTACCCGAATATCGCACCTCCCCCACTATAAAAACAATACAACCTCCCAATTATTCACACCTCTCAAGGATCATTGGATCAATAAAACTCTACCAAAATATATCATATTAATACCACCCCTCATCCTAGAATCCTCCTTTATGCATAAATAAATCAAAGGAATCCCTTTATTGCAAACCAAAATGAGTTACAGAAATAAGAGGTTACATCCTTCTTCAAGATTATTTATTTTATTTTCATTCTCTACCCCCTAAAATCATCCTATTCGATTCTCATATTAAAATATCAGTATAATAAATGTTCTTAGATGATTCTATTTTACTTTTTTGTTATACACATAACACGAACATTCATCTAATTGGTAAAAACATGTTTTTTATGTGTACAGAGAACTATAGCCTCGCAAAACCATGTCGTTCATTTTTTATTTAATACCTCCCATGGTTGGAAATTAGGATGAAAACACTATATATATAATATATTTATGATATTTATAATATATTTATTATTATTTATTTTTTATATAATACATACCCTTATTCTTTCCTTTTTTTTGTAATATGACTATATCATTTTGTGGATGTGTAGAATAGCGCCTCCTTAATGTGATGTCAGTACACATAAAATAAATAATTGATAAATTTAATATGAATATGATAAATATATGATATAGATATGATTAATGAATTTTAATATTCATATATATCATTTACATTTCATTCCTTTAATATGAAAAAGAAATGAATGTAGCATTAAAGAGTATGTGCGGCCCACCTTCTCTATAAATGATGAATTTCATTTTTTATATCTAAATATTATAGATATATATATATATAACATATATATAAGATCAATAAATTATGAATGAAATTATTCAATTGATGAAATAATTATCTATGTAATACGAAATATAATTAGAAATCTAAAAGATACTTGAAAAACTAGGCAATTAACACCTGAAATCGTGAAAATAATGAATGATGTTTAACAAATGGGTAATAATATATTATAAGAAGTTAATATATGATATTTTAAATATAATTATGCTTTTTAGAACAATTTATTAAAAAAATTAACGATATTATAAATGATGTTAATGAATTTTTTCAGAAATTAAAGGCAAGGTAAGGGATTATTGTCCCACTTTTCTTTCTGTGAGACATAAGCTGTTAATACTACTTATTCATTTTTTGTAGTGTACCTACTACCCCTTTTGATATATTATATAATTGATTATTTTATATTCATGTTATTTAATTGTTCCATTTTATGATTATTACTTTTGGGTCTTCCAATTCTAATGTTACTTTATAATAATGGACATTGTTTAAATTTTCATTATTTGAGACATATTTAATTATTGTGTAACTAATTTATAATATATAGTGTACATACATACACATTGATATATAATATCATGACGAATTCATTCATTATTATATATTTAGTTTTAAATTGAATTATTTCATAAAAGTGTATTTCAGTTATGTTGTACCAAATGGAAAATAATTTTATAACCCACTTATGTTTCCTTTTGGTCATATTACTTCATCATTGATGTTAATATTCTCTGAATACATCTATAATAAAATTTTAATATCTATTTTTTTTATATAAAAAATATATTTGTATTTATATTAGAAAAACATAATTGTTTTATTTTTTTAATCTCATATTTATTGTATGTTATTTTAAAGGGTTTATATCCTAATAAGATTTTGTTCATGATTGTTTATAAGTGAATTTTAATAAGAAGAAATTATTGGATAATTATTCAATAAAACCTATCATAATCTAATCATAAAGTCAATAGTAACTCATTCAATCTAATAGTAACATTTTTTTACTCTTTATTAAAAAAAAATTTATAAATTTTTTTAGAAAACCCGACTTTATTTCTATCTTTAGTTAAATAACTTGTTTCCTTAAAAAATAATATTTTATATATATTTTTTCAAATAATAAACATTATAAAATTAGTAATTATTTATATTTATACCATTTTCACTTTTAAAATATTTTCAAAGAAATATTCTTTTCTCTTTACGTACCAGTTATCTGTCAAACATATTTATTGTGAAAAAATAATGTTCTTTTTAGCTTGTACAACATGTACATATTTTCCTACCATAATTTATTTATAACATCCATTAAATTTTTAAAAGGATAAATTTTATAGGAAATGTTTCAGAAGTTATTTTAAATTAAATTGTTTTTCAAATGGGTTTTCAAAAAAAATTATATTTTGGTCAATATTATTTTTTAAAGGTCTTTTTATAGTATCATTATTCATCAATGAAGAGTACCGTTTATTATTAATCCACATAAGATATGTTGTATAAATACCATCCTTATTCTTCCTTTATCTGGTTCATTATTTATTTTGATAGGAAATGTAATGAAATTCACTACCATGATTCATTTGTAATTTCTCCTTGAAATATTCAATTTTCCATTATCATTGAGCATTTAATTTACCATAATTATATATATCATTTATCGTATATATTTTTATTTCAAAAACTATACAAGATTTTTACATATTGTGTTCACTTTTATGGTTATTTGATTATTTGGTGAAATAATGATAATTTAATATTATTTTTTTAATACTAATTTTTTATAAAGAATATTATTTAGTTTAATTATTCTATATAAGGAAATATTTTGACTAGAAATTATGTGTGGGGTCTGGACATTATATAGCCCCTCAATGTGTTGATATTTTGTAATTGGATAAATTATTAATGAAAATTAAATCAGTTTATACCAATTATTTTAAACCATCTTGATAATTCTCTTGATATTATAGGTTTTCATGTTCCTTAGAAATAATGAAAAATAATTAAGAATTTACTTCATTTTGATTCAGTATTGATTATCCATGTAATTTTCACAATGAAAAACTCTTTGGATGCATTTCATTATCAGTATCATGATTATGTTTCTTGTAATTTTAGCTTTTTAGTTTCCATATTTATTTTTCCTTATCTAGTTGTTTTAATGGAAATTGTTTCTAGTTATTTACCATTCCAAATTTTTTATGCCTTTCCATTTATGTTTATTGATTTTATGGAATATGTCTTTAGTAATTACCTTGTGATATTGATTATTATCATCTACTTATTATTTGTTCGAATTTAATTTATCTTTATTGAGAATTTGAGATCAAAATTATAGTGTTTCTTTTCCCCAGAATACCATGAAGTGTACTGAGAATTTTATGTAACGATATAATTTATATAATCGAGTTATTGTCCTCGAATAAAATGGAAAAATTATTTTGTAATTACTGATTTCATTTTTTAAATAAATCTCTTGTATATATAGATTAAAAATAGTACTAAACTATTCATTACATTGGGACATGATATGCTTGTATCATATGCCAAAGTAAAGGTAGCATGACAAAAATTTCTAGCTGCTGAGGTAGGGTTACTAATGTGGGTTTCTGAGCAAGTTTTATATCAACGATTGCAACCATATTAAGGAAAAAATATATTATAAAACATAACACTGTGTCAGAATTTGATGATAAGTATAAAAAACATCCTATAATTTTTATAATGTTGGTATTATGTGGATATTCCTAGAAATACATCCCCATCTAGATTCTACATGGGGTGGTGGTTCTAGCACAGAAGTACTTAGGGGTAACAACTACAAAAATAGCATCAAGAATGACTTGAGTCTAACCAGGTACATGAGAACATGCCATACTATGTAGCTTTTTTAACACTCTCTGGGTATATACTTAGGTTAAATCTTATTTTCTTTAAAAATAATTACAATGGATTTAAATATATAATGAAAATGGATTACCTAGGTTAAACCACATATTTCATTGATTGAAAATAATGATTCATGATTTATACAATCAAAAAATGATTATATGGGTTTTCTAATATGATAATTGATGCCCACACTTTTCTTTTTGGTTTTCTGAAGAGAGCCCATATTAACAATAAACATTTTATCAAGGAAGGATGGATGTTTAAATAAATGGATGATGTTATATCGTTATTGTAATTGTATTTAAAAAATTAGTTGGAATTATAATTAATGAATGAATTTAATAGATGCAAATCATATTTGTTGGGAAATTATATTTATTTGGTTTTATAAATAGGATGACCTGTCATTCGGGTGCTGACCCATCAAATCTAGATAGGCCACATGACATTAACCGATGACCATAAGACTATAAGGGTTTCGTTCCAATCAATGACATACACAATGTCCTTATTAATATGTCATTGTTTTTAGATAAAAAATGTGATGAATAAATAATAAGGATAAACAGTTATAGTTACATATTAGGTTATGAAATTAATTTAATAACCATATTTTTTTTAAAGTAGGTACAGAAAAGTGTAAATATGTGTTTAATGGGCTTTAAAATCCATTAAAAATTTATCTTAGTGCATAACGAGTAAATATTATTTTTTGGATATCAACTTCTTGAAGTAATAGATAAATTATAAATTGATCAGACAAAAAAAATGTTAAAAATTATTTCGATGTAAATATTTTATATAATTATATTTTATTATATATTTAGGTAGTAAATTATTTACCCAACATTAAGAATATAGTCCAAAAAATATGTTTTCCTAAAACCATATTTTCTGTTGAAAAAATGGTGTTTTTAATCATCCAAATTTTATAGATTTGAGATCCTCAAAATTACAATAATCATTAAATTGTGTTTTATTGATGACCTCCATCATACCCTATAAATTTTTCCACTTTCCCTCTATGTATGCATCTCTACTTGAAAGTAATGTTATATTATATAGAAACCAAGCTATATTTTAGTCTAAGTGACCTTTTTTACTTCTGATTACATATATTCTATAGGATTATTTATGAACCCTGCTCATGATGCATGATTTAAAAATGTAAAATATCAAGTATTTTATTACCAATGTAGAGTTAAAATAAGAACATTGTATTCAATGGCGTGTATGCCATGCAACACCAAGCATGTAAGGGAATATAATATCCCAATATGTTACATTGTAATCAAAAATTTAAATATATTCAATATATATCTTGAAATATATGCAATTTTGATTCATCTAACGTTAAATGAAACAAAAGATTCCTCTTATATTTTGTCTTACATGTAAGAATGAGTTTTTACGAGAAATAATATATTAATAAAAATATT
Source organism: Viscum album (assembly GCA_963277665.1). Taxonomy (NCBI): domain Eukaryota; kingdom Viridiplantae; phylum Streptophyta; class Magnoliopsida; order Santalales; family Viscaceae; genus Viscum; species Viscum album. The sequence continues at coordinate 350,341,953 of OY728141.1, forward strand.
ATTATTTAATATAATAATATAAAACCAATATTTTAGATTAGTGGATGTAAATAGTAATAACTAAAATATGAAAATATATATTATACAAAAAATATAAAATGAATCCAATGGTTATAGATTAATTATAAATGAATATAAGAACCAATTTAATATAAAGGGATTGTTTTTAGAGAAAAGTATTATGTTGTGCACAAATTTGTTTGATCCTAATAAACTTAATTAATTATAGTTAGTTATAATTATTAATATATATATATATATTATTCAATAAAACATTTTTTTCATTCTCCTAATAGATTTTATAGTCATAAGAAATAAAAAATCCCAAATATTTCGCATAAAAAAAATATTTTTTCTAACAAAACTTTTACCTACTTTTAATGGTAAAGATATTCAGAAACCATTTATTAGAAATAATATTCATATCTCATGTAAAAAAATTTAATCATTTAATTTATTTGATATAAATCAATTTAGGGTGATTTTTTTGTATTTTTATGAAATATTTAATTTTTCGATTAATAGTGAAACATATTGAATTTTAATTAAAAAAATTTTTCATATAATTTATTTAGTAGATTAAATAATATGTAAAATTATTTTAAAATTTATATAGATAAATTTTACATTAATTAATCCAATTAAATTAATTTTAATCCTTTTCACACTGAAATTGGATATAAAAGTATTGCAATATTTTGAACAAATTTAGTTTAAATGCATCAATTTTCAACCTATTTGTGTAAATATATTAAAATTATTTTCTTACACATACATGATTCGAATTTAAAAAAATTGATTCCATATTTTTAATCATCATAAATTATAATATATAATATTCTCAATATTATTTTTGACTTAAAATATCAGTGAATATGATTGAAATTAATTAAAACGATTAAGAGAAAAATTAGATTAAAAGGGTATTAAAACATAATATTAATGGAACAATTATCTATAATATTTTCAAAAAACAATTTTATTTTCATATTTAGACTATATAATATATTTTATATAATTTTCATTATTATTGTATCCACTTTTCATTGAAAAAATGTTGGTGGAATTCCCTTTTAAAATATTTTTATGAATTCCACTCCTCCTCCACTACAAAAGGAAGTCTTACCTCCAAAATATTACCACCTCTAAAGGCACACTGTCTCAAATATGTTAAAAAAATTTATGTTCAAAATCCCTCCGATAATTCTATAATACTCACTATGGATGAAAGAAAACAATGTTATCCCATTCATGCAAACCAAAATAAGTTACACGAATTAGAGGAAACATCCTTCCCCAAGATATTTTTGATATTTATTATCCACCACTTAAAATCATATTATTCCATGCATATATACAAAATTTTGTATCCATAATATAATGGGATTTTTTTATGTTAAAATGTTTTCCAATAGTACCACACACTTCTATATAATTTATAATGATCTTACCATTTATGTGTACGATGAACTACTACCTCGCAAAATGATGTTGTTAATTATTATGTTATCACCTATCATGGTTGGGAAATATGATAGAAAATATATTTATATATGATATATATTATATATATAATGTGTTCATTTTCATGTAATATTTATATAACACATACACTTATTCTTTTCATTTTTCATAAATATTCTAACATTGTTTGTGGAACTATGGACTACAACCTTCATAATGTGATTTCATTCATTCACACTATACATAGAATATATAAAAGATGGTTTTAAAAAACGTATGTGACATATATGAAATTTATCGGATATATTAAGTTTAATATACATATATATCAATTTATTTTAATTCATTTAATGTGGGAAAGAAATGAATGTTGAGTTCTTGCATACTTACGACCTACCGTCTCACATAACGATGTATTTCATTTCCTATTTCAAAATATTATGGATTATTATGGATAATTAATTAATTAATATATATATTAAAATTAAATCAATGTTTTCATTTTGGATAGGATGAATCTTTAATCTATGTAATATTAATAACACGAAACAAATCAAAACATACTCAAAAAATGGACAATTAACACAAGAAATAGTGAAAATAATGAAATATTATAAAAAATGGGTAATGAGATATTATACTATTTTAATATATCATATTAAAAATGTAATAAGGGTTTTGGGATAATTTAGTAACACTTTTAAACACATTATAAATGATGCTAAAGGATGTTCGCCCAAAAATACATGCAAAGTAAGGGATTCTTGTCTCATTTATCTTTTTGTGAGTCATAAGTAATTAACACCACCAAATTATTTTATATGATGTACCCACATAACCTTTTTATATAAAATATCATTGAATATTTTACTTTCATTGTATCTGGATATTTCATTTTATGATTAATAATTTTGGTTCTTCCAATTAAATAGTTTCCAAAAAAGGGACTTCGTCTCCATTTCCTTTCCTTGTGACATATTATATTGTTGTGTGCCTAATTTATTATATATAGTGTACAAGTTACCACTTTTACAAAAAATATCACGATTCATCCATTATTTATGATATTTTTATTTTCATAGTTAATTGTTTTATGAATTTTGTTTAATTAAGTATTACCAAGTGGAAAAGAAGTTTATACCCCGATTTATTTTCAATGGGTTATATTACATCTTCATTATCATTAATATTATATGTTTTTTTGTAATAAATTATTACTATATAATATTTTATTTAAACATGTTATATGAAAATTTAAATTTTACACATAATAGATTTTCTGATTGATTATGATGCCAATGTTATGGTCTATTCATTATTTTATTCACAATCTCAATTTTTTGAGATTGTTTATACTTGAATTTACATGAGATAAAATTATTGGATAATTTCTCAATAAACTCATTCATCCTCTTCCCATATGGTTATTCAGAACCCTTTTCAAGTAATGGTACCATTTTTCAATACTTGAGTACTCTAAATTCATTAAAAAATGTTTTTAAGAAAACCCAACTTCATTTATCTTTTTAGATGAAGAACCTATTTTATTAATAAAACCATGTTTTATAAAATATTTTTTCAATATTATTTAACCTTTCAAAAATTATTCACTAACTAAAATTTTACCCTTTTGGCTTTTAAAAATGTATTCAGTAGAAAATTCATGTCACTTTTCAAGCAAGGCATTTTTATAACATCATTAATGTGAAAAAGAAATTGTTATTCTCACCTTGTATGAAATGTAAGGATTTAACATCAATCATTTCTTTGATAATTCCTCTGAATTATTAAAAGATTACTTTTTAAATAATATTTTAGGAAATGTGATTTTAAAATAAATGGGATTTTCAAAAGGATTATTAAAATAAAAAGAAAATTTTCCTCGAGAATTTTCTTAATATATATTTTTATAGTATTCATATTCATCAATAAAAAACAATTAATTTTACTCCACTAGGGATATATTTTTTTGATACCATACTTATTTTTCCACTAGATTTTTAATAATTGATTTTTCCATGGATATTATTGAAAATAACTTCCTTCATTATATTTTCATGTCCGCTTAAAATATTCAATTTCTTATGTTCATTGATCATTGAATTTCCAATAATTATAAATTTTATTTATCGTTGACTTTTTATTGCTTAATTTAAATATCATTTTTATGTATAGTGTATATAACAGGAACCCTTTGATAATCAAGGAAAATATTGACAAATCTGAAATATTTATTAAATATGGATATATAATAAGGCATATTATTTAGTATTATTATTCGATATGAGGAATTATTTCGAATTTCAATAATGGTTGGGGATCAAAATGTATATATCCCCTAGATGCATCTACTGGTTCTAAAGATACAATTTAGTAGTATAAATTCAATGGGTTTTTACATATAGTTCTACAATATCTTCAAAATGGTCTTTCTAGTATATGTTTTCTTGTAACTTAGACATGACATCTAGAAATTATGAATTGGATTAATTTTGACTCAGTATTTAATATTAATGAGATTTTAACTATGATAGAGTGTTTGGATGTCTTTGATTCTCATTCTTTTGATAATTTGAAATGTGTTTCTAGTGACATACATTTCAAAAAATACTTTTCCTTATCTAGTTATTTTACGGGAATGTGTTTCCTATTATTTAAATTTTAGATTTTTTAACCCACTTCCTTACAAATAAATTAATTTCATGGCATGTGTATTTAGTTATTACCATTCCATATATTTTTATTCCCATTGATAAATTAATACTTCCAATTTACTTTACCCTTAATGGTAATTTTAGCTCTTCATCATTTAGTTTCTTTCCACCAGAATTCTAGGAATTATTCTAACCATTTTATGGAAAATAATATAGATGGAATAGAGTTATTATCCTAAAATCAATGGAAAATATAATGTTATAATTGGTGTATTCATTTTTAAAACAATACTCATTTCTGTATCTAGATTAAAAAAACTAATAATTTTTTAGTGATTTTAGTTGAGAATTTCATGTATCTTATACCAATGTAATTGTTTCGTGACACCGACTCAAAGCTATTATGATCGGGTCACTTTAGAGTACGTAGCTAGTCACACCATGTTCATGTTCAATCTTGTAAACATAGACAACTGCAACATTAACCTAATCAATCACGAGATCATATCCAAGGAAAACATGTATATGATCAATCATATAAAAATAGTTAACTGTATAATGTCCACCCTTAATCATGTGGACATATCTAGATTTATCATTATAACACCCTGAGATTTTATGAAAAATATTCTTTTAATTTAATTAATTTCTTCTATTATACACTACCCCAAGTTTATCTTGTACTATATGCAACACCGTATTAGCTTTTAGTACACCCAACACTACTCTTAGCTCGTGGTACACATAATTTCAAGTTCGTTTTGTGGAAATTATACTACACAACATTATTTATAGATTTTGTTTAATGTATAAATGAAATAAGTTTTGATTATGTTATACGCAGCACCAAATAGAGCTTTCACTACCCGCAGCCCTGACATGTCTTGCTTTACACGCAATCGCGACCTTCCACGATAGCGTGTGTTGTACTTTAAACTGAGTTTCACTAAACAACAATATGTTATTAAAATATTATATAAACTAGCCGTTAGGAATAGTAATAACCACTTTTTGAAATTTTATAAATTTTATCATTCAAAATGGACTTCATTTTTGGATTCAGAATATTGAATTTAGCCTAGGGTGAATTTTTGGTGTTTTTCTGAAAACATTCAATTTTTGATGAATAGTGAAAACACGGGGTTACTATTTAAAAACTGACTTTTTATTTAAATAATTATTTATTTTATTTAAATTTATTTTAGGTCAAAATTGATACATAATACCTATATAAGATCAAAGTAATTCATTCCAGTCCTTTTATAATAGTTTTACATATATAAAAATTTTGTTGAACTTTTCACCGTCTTTTACCCACCTTGTAGGAGAATTTGAAAATTCACATAAAACTTAATTTTACTGCTTTTGTGAGTGGAATTTCGAAAATCCGAGAGACACGGTTAATATCAAGGACTAAAATGTGGTTCAATGAGATGAAAATAATTTTTGGTGAATAGTAACTTTTTACTTTTTTTACCACGGTTAAAAGTAAATAGGGTAATTAAGAGTTAAAATGATATTATTATTACCCTAACACATGTAATAATTCTCTTTGATAAGTTTAATTCAACAAAAAACACCCTTAGGAATATAATATGACCATTTAGTCCCACTTAGATTAGATTAAGACATTTATTATTAATTTATTTAAAGAAGGGTTAAAATAATGAAAATCAATGTTTAATAACTAAATAATTTTTAATATAGGGTTATACATAGGATAAATTATACTATAAGGATTAATTATAAAGCTAAAACGATTTCCTATATAATGGTATTTTATTTATAATTTTTAGACATTAAATAAGTTAATTTATTATGACACAATGATGATGCAATAATTATCTTATTAATGAAATATTGACATAATTGATGATATAAATACCCAAATAAACGTAATTTGATACTTTTTATTAATTTCACTAATTTTATAGGTTAATATTACATGTTATTATTGATTTAATTAACTTTTTTATAATTAATCATTCTGTTATGATTTTCACAACAATCAATTACCAAATAGTGTGAAAATTGACAGAAAATAGTTTTTAAAAAAATATTATATTATTAATTGTTATTTTATTCATAAAAATACATGGTTCTGAAAATGACTTATATATGGTTATTTATACTAATAATAAACAACATGGAGTTCTTTTGGCTTGTTATAGTAAGTATATTAACCTTATAGTGTAAGAAAACAACAAGACACGGTAAAAGTAAAATTATTTATCTGAAAGTTAAATCTAAATGTTAAGGTTAAAATAGAAACCTAAACATGTCTAAATTCTATTGGATGATAGGATTTAGACCCATCCCCACCTTAGCTTCGAAATAAATGAATTTTGAGCTACTAAAAACTGAATATGACTTTATAATAAAATAATATTTTTTGTTTTTACAAAGGTGCCCCTCTCCTCCCTTATAAACGGGAACCTCCTCCCTCTTCTCCTCACACCACATTGCGCCTTCAAGCTCGGAAAACCCCAGATAATTTCTCTTCTCCGCTTCCCTAGTAATATTATAGAAGTATTGTTTTTCTTCAAAGACAAATTTTAGTGCCCTAAGAGTAGGTTTCAAAGAGGCGTGTCGAAGAAGAGGTAATATCCGTTACCGATTATTTTAAATTTATTTATTCTTCTAATTCCTCTTCATTAGTTGTTTCAATATGAAGTAACAACATCAGTATCACTAATATACTAATATATTATTATAAATATGAAACAACCCTTTTCCACCTTCTATCCATTCTACGGAAAACGAAATCACCGCGTGTGCGTACATACAGAATACCGTCTCCACGCCGTGGTGTAATCTGTTTTCGACCACCACCTTACGTGGATGGGTAAAAAGGTTTAAATAAAAAACCATATATGATTATATTAAATTGATGTTGATTCTGAAATATTATACATATGCTTCAATAAAATTCCACGATCATGGGAATGATATCATCGCCCGTGCGTACGTACGGACTACCGTCTCCACGACGCGATGAGATTCATTCTCCATGTTAACCTTTCATAAATGATTATAAAGTATATATAATGAATAATAATAAGATATATGACATAATGATGACACTGTATTTATGTATATATGTTTTTCATCTCATTAATTCCATTCAATTCAATAAGGAAACGAAAACAATGTTCATGCGTACGTATGGCCTACCGTCTCTATGAATGGTGTATTTCATTCCATTTATCGATCAATCATATATATATGTATATTCTGAATATATATTATATATAAATCATTTTTTACATTCTGGAATTAAGTAAATTAGGGTATAATTATTAATATCAAGAATAACAAGTAGAAACACGTATAATAAATGAACAATTTTACCTGAATAGCTGCTTTTACATCGAATTTGAAAAGAATGGGTAATATGAAGTCATAAGTAAACTATATATGATATCATAATAATGAATATGACTCTGTAATAATTCAATGAAATTATTTAAATCATTATACAGAAGGTTAAAATACAAAAAAAAAAACATTTCATACATAAGTTAAGGGATAACTTTTCCAATCTCGTTTTTATCCGAGATTGTTTATTCGTAAATATTTACTGGGGTTATATTTATCATCCATTTCTCTATTTTCTAAAAATGATTTCATGTATGTTTAAAGTCATTTTTAACCATTTTTTTACTTTTACTACATGGTATGTAATGAATCTTTCTTTTATGAGGTACTTTTTGACTTTTCTGACAAAAGTACGATGAGAAGGTTTTTTAACTTATATGGCATGAATGGATTTTTACGGCTTTATAATGCCTCATTTTCATTAAGCTTACTCTAAAATATTTCATGAATATTTTCCATAAAATCCTTTTCTTTTAAAATTTCATTTGATTTTGTGAAAAGGAAATGATTTTGAAGAAGAAATGATATTTTCTTCAAGAATTCATTTCAAGTTTTTTGTAAAAACTATTTCACATCTAAGATGAAATTATTTCATATTTGTATGTTTCATGTATAATTTCTCTATGATTTACATGGTTTCACTTTTCTTATGATGAAATGATATCCATTTGATTTATATGGATTATGTTATGATGGGATGATGTTTATGAAACCCATTTTATTCTTTGGGTTATGATGAATGATTTATGTTTTTTTTGTGGCAGAAGTAAGAATGATTTCATTATGAGATGGGTGGGACCTATATCTCCCTCTAATTCATTGGGTAAATATTTATATCTCATGAGAAAGAAATGGCTGGAACGGTAAGTTAATCTGGTTCAGTGATACATGACCGGAATGTGGAGTGAACTCGATTCAGAAAGGGACTATGTCCACTAAGATGGTCTTGGCAGCAATGCCTTGGCTACTATAGAAATCATAACAAGTGCGGAATGGTTACCACAATTACATGATTTATTCCCATGCTATTTTATCAATATTGATGTTCTATTATGATACATGCCTTACATACTTCCTTGATATATATCTTTGCTCGTGATTTTGATGTTTAAACCTTATCTTCATGTTTTTAAGTTCAAATGTATATGGTTTGTTTTATTTTCTCCATGCTTACCCTTACTGAGCATTTGAGCTCACCCTTTATATGATTTCTTTTCCCCAGGATTTCAAGAAAGGTTTTAGGTATGAAAACAAAAGGGGATGATCTTTATGGGATATTTTGACAATCTTTCACCACGATTAGAAGATTATATTCCGAGTTTCCAAAGACACTAAACTATTAAAATCCTTCTATGTATGTTTTTGTTATGTATTAAGTATTACGAAAATGTAGTGTAATGTCCATGTACTTCAAGAATTGGGTCTCTACAGTTGGTATCAGAGGAACGGTTTAGTTAACCTTTGGAAACTAGGATGAGAAAACTTTAGTAAGATCCCTAGAGATATTTCTAAGGTATGTATAGGGATGTCCCTAATGTTGAGTATATGTATAGGTTATAGTACTAGAATTACGGAAACGATATTAGAATTAAACCTATGATGTTAGATATCGAAGGTACTCCCTCTTTATTATGGTGTTTCCCTAGCATGAGTTTTTCCTCTCACACTATTCTTTTTGGGTTTTAGATGATGGCTGGAACCCAAAGGAACCGTGTTGATCAATGTAATGGAAAATTAAATTATTTTCCTCTTGAACAAACCAATGTTATGGGAGATGGAGTGAAAAATCTTATTACTATACTTACACAAGCTATGAATCAGTCTGGACTTCCAAATGAGCAAAGAAGGAAACAATATTCTATTGAGTCCTTCATGAGGCAACATCCACCTTCTTTCAGTGGGTCTTCTGATCCACTTGTTTCTGAACAATGGATTAGTACCATTGAAAATATATTTTCCATACTTCTCGGTTTAGAACATGAAAAATTCATTCTGGATACTTACTGTTTAGAAGGTAAAGCAGATCAATGGTGGAATCTAATTAAGAATACGAGGCCCCGAGATGAAATTGAATCCATGGAATGTGATGAGTTCAAGAACTTATTTTTCAATAAGTACTTCCCTCGTATTCTTTGAACAAAGATGGAAAATGATTTCCTTGAGCTTAAGCAAAATGATGATGAATCTGTCGGTATATATGAAGCGAATTTTACAAGGCTTGTAAGGTATGTATCTGGCTTTATCATCCAACATGGAAGTAAAGTTGATCAATTCTTCAGTGGCTTAAAACCAAGTCTTGAAAGGGCATTTTCTAGAAGAGACTTCAGTAGATATGAAGAAATTGTGTGTTGTGTTTTCAAGGTCAAAATGGAAGTTGGTGTTACATATCCATCTCATGGTTTGGACAAGAAACAAAAGATGGAGTTCAAGGAGAAATCTCAGAACAATGGTGAAAAAAAAGATGAATGTTTATTTATGCTCAAAGTGTGGAAAGAAGCATGGTGGAGATTGTCTTAAAGGGACTAGAAAATGTTTTAAGTGTGGAAATGATAGTCATCGAGCAGCTGAGTGTTGAAGTAATGGAAAAAGGGTTGCTAATGATGTGAATAAAGAAATGACTGCACCACAAGCAGTTTAATGAATCAAGTGCAATGAAATGGGGCATTATGTTAATAAATTCCCTAATCCAAGGGTTAATGATGATCGACATGAGCAACCACTTAAGGCAAAGGACAAAGGGAAGTCCCATGCAGTCACTATTGGCGATGTTGAATATGACAATGATGTGGTGGAATGATTAAATGTTTATGTAATGGGATTCCAAAATAATGTTGTATATAGTATCGTGGAATATTTGAATATTTAAGTATTAATCTATAGTGGTTTTAAATAATTTTATGGTACTGGTAACCATGGAAAGTTATTGAGATATTTTTGGAAAGAAGACGATATGTGCATAATGAACGGATAAGGAGAAAATGAAATGTTTGACAGTATTCATGAGCTCATGACTGATATAAGTAAAAAAGTTATATCATGGTTTGAATATATAGAATTTTTGGATTTTGGTATGTGGAATGTGTTAACTTTTTACAGAATTCAAGTTTTCATTAAGATTCAATGGGTATTCATTTTTCAAGAGAATACATGATTAAGGTATTCACATGTTTGAAATGCGATCAACAAGATATATCTTTTGATATATGAGGGATTAATAATGGTATTCACGTGCTTGTTATATAACCTTTTTTGTAATCGTTCTATTTATACTATGTGTTTGGAAAGAAGTATTTTGGATAAGCCTAAAGATTTGAATGGATTATGTTGAAAATAAGTTAGTATTGTTTAAGGGTAGAATTTTTTTGATATTATTGATAGAAAGTTATAATAAGTGTAGTTTATGAAAAGGGACAACCTACAGAATGGGCGACAACCCGTCGTGTCGGACAAGGATGCGGGAATCGAACCCACAACCAAAGTGCGACATGCCATTATCGTCTACCACTAGCTTACAAGAAGTCCCTGGTTAGTAGAAACTAGTTTTATTTTATTAAGTGCCATGATAGATGATGTATATGTCCATTTTAGCAACCATAAATGATTAATCTTAGCATAGATGGACTTCTGTATATTTAATAAATTTTGATAAACTTTTTGTGATAGAAATAGATGGAATGACCTATCAATCTATCGCATAATCTGCTAACACTTCACAGAAGACAAATTCATCTTCATTTCTTTAAGAGATGAAGTGGAAATTGTTTGAGGCACGAGCAAAGGTGAGATTGTACCAAAATCAAGTAAGTATATCTTTTAATTCTAAAATTCTTCAACTTTAGGGAAATGATCTTGAAATCAAAAAAATGTTGTCCTAGTGTACTCATATACGATGAATCATATGGTACCTCAGATCATCGGAAATTTATGGCTTTGTGATTTTTGGCTTTTTCATAGCCATGTCCTCTACCACTCTTCATCAGAAGTTGATAGTTATATTTCTCTTCCATATCCATATTTTCACCTATGTTCTACTATATGGAAACCCATGGATTAGTTAATTTGGGTAACCATTACGTTTCATACATTAGTTATTAAAGTCAAGTTTTGGTATTCCTTTTTATGATGTAGGTTTCTATTAAAGAAACTTTCAAGTAGTAAACCATTTATAACCCCGACGAATTTCGAGGGTGAAATTCATTTTAAAGGAGGTAAAATGTAACACCCCAAGATTTTATGAAAAATATTCATTTAATTTCATTAATTTCTTTTATTATACACTACCCCAAGTTTATCTTGTATTATACACAACATCGTATTAGCTTACAGTATATGCAACACTACTCTTGGCTCGTGTTACACACAATTTCAAGTTCGTTTTATGAAAATTGTTCTATGCAACATTAAGTATAGATTTTGTTTAATGTATAAATGAAATAAGTTTTGATTATGTTGTATGTAACACCAAACCGAGCTTTCACTACACGCAACCTTGACTTGACTTGCTTTAAACGTAATCGCGACCTTCCACGATAGCGTGTGTTGTACGGAAAACTGAGTTTTACTAAACAACGATATGTTATTAAAATATTATATAAACTAGCCGTTATGAATAGTACTAACCAATTTTTTAAATTTTATAAATTTTATCTTTCAAAATGGACTTTATTTTTGGATTCAGAATATCGAAATTATCCTAGGGTGAATTTTTGGTATTTTTTTGAAATCTATCAATTTTTGATGAATAGTAAAAACACGGTGTTACTATTTAAAAACCCACTTTTTATTTAAATAATTATTTATTTTATTTAAATTTATTTTAGTTCATAATTGATACATAATACCTATATAATTTCAATGTAATTCATTGGATTCTTTTTATAATAATTTTAGATATATAAAAATTTTATTGAACTTTTCACCGTCTTTTACCCACCTCCTAGGAGAATTTTAAAATTCACATAAAACATAGTTTTACCACTTATGTGAGTGTAATTTCGAAAATACGAGAGACATGGTTAATATCAAGGACTAAAATGTGGTTCAATGAGATGAAAATAATTTTTGGTGAATAGTAACTTTTTACTTTTTTTACCACGGTTAAAAGTAAATATGGTAATGAAGGGTAAAAATGATATTATTATTACCCTAACACATGTACTAATTCTATTGGATAAGTGTAATTCGACCAAAAAAAGCTTAGGAATAAAATATGACCATTTATGACCACCTGAAATAGATTAGGACATTTATTATTAATTTATTTAAAGAAGGGTTAAAATAGTTAAAATCAAATTTTAATAACTAAATCATTTTTAATATAGGGTAATACATAAGATATATTCGACTATAAATATTAATTAGAAATCTAAGAAGATTTCCTATATAATGGTATTTTAATTATAATTTTTAGACATTAAATAATTTATTTTATTTATGACACAATGATGATGGAGAAATTATCTTATTAATGAAATATTGACATAATTGATGTTTTAAATACCCAAATAAATGTAATTTGAAACTTTTTATGAATTACACTAATTTTATAGGTTAATATGACATTTAAGTATTAATTTAATTTACTTTTTTCTAACTAATCATTCTGTTATGATTTTCACAAAAATCAATTACCAAATAGTGTCAAAATTGAAATAAAATAGTTTATAAAATAACAATTATAATATTAATTGTCATTTTCTTCATAAAAATATAATTTTCTGCCAAATGACTTATATAAGGTTATTTATATTAATAATAAAAAACTTGGGGTTCTTTTGGCTTTTTATTGTATGTTTATTAACCTTATAGTGTAAGAAAACAAGAAGACACGGTAAAAGTAAAATTATTTAACTAAAAGTTAAATCTAAATGATAAGGTTAAAATAGAAACCTAAACATGTCTAAATTCTATTGGATGACATGATTTAGACCCCTCCCCACCTTATATTATAAATAAATCAATTTTTATCTATTAAAAACTGAATATTACTTTATAATAAAATAATATTTTTAGCTTTTCCAAAGGTTCCCCTCTCCTCCCTTATAAAAGGGAACCTCCTCCCTCTTCTCCTCACACTACTTTGATCCTTAAAGCTAGGAAAAACCTTGACAATTTCTATTCTCCACTTCCCTATTAATATTATATAGGTATTTTTCTTCTTCAAAGACCAATTTTAGTGCCCTAAGAGGAGGATTCAAAGAGGCGTGTCGAAGAAGAGGTAATATCCGTTACCGATTTTTTTAAATTTATTTCTTCTTATAATTCCTCTTATTTAGTGGTTTAATTATGAAGTAATAACATAATTATCACTCATATAATTGTATGTTTTTATAAATATGAGAAAACCCTATTTCACATTTTATCCATCCTACAAAAACGAAATCACCGCGTGTGCGTACATACGGAATACCGTCTCCACGCCATTGTGTAATCTGTTTTAGACCACCACCATACTTGGATGGATATAATGGTGTAAATAAATAACCATATATGATTATAGTAAATTGATATTGATTCTGAAATATTATACATATGCTTCAATACAATTCCACGATCATGGGAATGATATCATCGCTCGTGCGTACGTACGGACTACCGTCTCCACAACACGATGAGATTCATTCTCCATGTTAACCATTCATAAATGATTATAAACATATATAATGAATAATAATTAGATATATGAAATAATTATGTTACTATATTTACGTATATATATATTTCATCTACTTAATTCCATTCAATTCAATAAGGAAAGGAAAACAATGTTCACGCGTACGTACGGCCTACCGTCTCCATGAACGATGTATTTCATTCAATTTATCGATCAATCATATATAAATGTATATACTGAATACATATTATATATAAATCATGTTTTACATTATGGAATTATGTAAATCAGGATATAAGTAATAATATCAAGAATAAAAAGTCGAAACACATACAATAAATGAATCAATTTTACCCGAATATCATCTTTTATATCGAATTTACAATAAATGGGTAATATGAAGTCATAAGTAAACTATTTATGATATCATAACAATGAATATGACCTTTTAATAAGTCAATGACATTATTTAAATCATTATATATGAGGTTTAGATACATACGAATCATATCAGACATAAGGTAAGGGATAACTTTTCCAATCTCATTTTTATCCGAGACTGTTTATTCGTAAGTATTTACTGGGGTTATATTTATCATCCATGTCCCTTTTTTGTAAAAATTATTTCATGTATGTTTAAAGTCCTTTTTACCCATTTTTACTTTTACTACATTGTATGTAAGTAATATTTCTTTTATGAGGTACTTTTGACTTTTCTGGCAAAAGTACGAGGAGAATGTTTTTTTTAACTTATATGGCATGAACGGATTTTTATGGCTTTATAACGCCTCATTTTCATTAAGATTACTCTAAAATATTTCATAACTACTTTCCATAAAATCCTATTATTTTAAAATTTCATGTCATTTTGTGAAAAGGAAATGATTTTTAAGAAGAAAGGATATTTTCCTCAAGAATTCATTTCAAGTGTTTTGTAAAAACTATTTTACAACTTAAATGAAATTATTTCATATGTGTATGTTTCAAGTATAATGTCTCTACGATTTACAAGGTTTCACTTTTCTTATGATGAAATTATATCCATTTTTTATATGGATTATGTTATGATGGGGTGACATTTATGAAACCCATGTTATTCTTTGGGTTCTGATGAATGATTTATGTTTATTTTGTGGCACAAGTAAGAATAATTTCATTATGAGATGGGTGTGACCTATTTATCCCTCCAATGAATTAAGTAATGATTTATATCTCATGATATAGACAAGGCTGGAACGGTATGTTAATCTGGTTCAGTGATACAGGACTGGAACGAGGAGTGAACTTGATTCAGAAAGAGACTTTGTCCTCTAAGATGGTCTTGGAAGCAATGCCTTGGCTACTATGGAAATCATAACAAGTGCTGAATGGTTTCCATAATTACATGATTTATTCCCATGCTATTTTATCAATATTTATGTTCCATTATTATAAACCTCTTACGTACTTCCTTGATTTATGTCTTTGCTCAAGATTTTGATGTTTAAACCTTATGTTCATGTTTTTATGTTGAAACGTATATGGTTTGTTTTATTTTCTCCATGCTTATCCTTACTGAGAATTTGAGCTCACCCTTTATATGTTTTCTTTTCCCCAGGATTTCAAGAAATTTTTTAGGTAAGAAAAAAAAGGGGAAGGTCTTTATGGGAGATGTTGAAGATCTTTCACAACGATTAGAAGATTATATTCTGAGTTTCCAAAGACACTAAACTATTACGGTCCTTGTGTGTATGTTTTTGTTATGTATTAAGTATTCCGCAAAATTAATGTAATGTCCATGTATGCCAAGATTTGTGTCTCTACAATCATGCTCACTTTCAATTATGTTAACATAAATATCAAAATAATATCCATAGTAAATCTCTTGAGCATATAATTACTACAATTACACCAACGCACAATTATATGAGAATAGTAGAACCAAAATTTACCCTAGAGAATATATTTTGATAATAGTTTTAACAAAATTAAACTAAAAATAAACCAATATATCATATAAAAACATATATTACACCCACAATAAATCACATTGTCATTCATAAACTACAACTACACATCTCAAAATCTTGTTAGAATATTTTAAAAATAATTACTCCCATGGAAAAAATCATTATAAAACAAGGAATAAAATTTTACACAATAAATTGGAGGCATATACAGTACCCAACAATAACTTACTATAAAAACCTACATATGTTTTCCGAGATAGAATATGAAAAATGATATTTTAAATGTTAATAAATTTAACCTTATAAAATTGGATTTCCCAAAATAATCAACACAAAATTTCTTAGGAAATATAGACAAATAAGGTGGATAGTATCATAAATTATTTTCTATAGTGAATACTAAGAACCATAAAGGATTTTCTAAAAGATAAAAATAAAATTTAAATTAAGAAAACATCTATCAGTATCATATATTAATTTATCAAGAGATTAATTATTTGATAAATTGTGATTAATTGACCCAAAATAATTATTATATAGGGGAATTTATTATTCAATTAAGGGAAAAATATTAAAATATACATTGACATAAATAGGAAAGATGAAGTGAAACCATAAATAAATTTGGATAATATTTTTAAGATATTGATCAATTAATAAGATATGTGTTACATTCAAATGTAATTTTCAAAAAGGTAATGTGTATTCAGTTTAAAAAATTATTGTCAGTAATTATATTTATTAATAGCATAATTGAAAATAAATAATAGTTCATCAAAGGATATGTAGAGTTGAAGATAATATATAGAATAATGGTTGCAAAAAAATTAAACTCTATAAAAATAGTTCAATCCCATATCAAAAAAAATTAAATAATTTCTTTTGAAAAAATTACAAAAAATATGAATATAACAATAAATAATGAAATTATTAATTTTAAAATAATAATGTCAAAAATTAATTGAATGTGTGAATAAAAATATGAATTAATGTATAAATTAATGACAACTTTAAATATTCTAACAATGTTATAATATTATGTGAATGTAATTCATTGAGGATTATGTTTTTAATTAAAAATGACATCTTAAAAATATGGGATTTTTTTTAATATAATAAATACTCACACTGGAATAAATAAGAACTAGATAGAATATGTACAATAATAAATATTATAAATTAAACAAAGTGAGATGAGGTAATAAAAACATAAATAATTTTTTAACATTTCAATCAAATGCACATTAAAAAGTAAGATTTATATGGATATCTAATTTACATGAATCTATTCATTAGTATGAAAATAGATTGTATAATGGTTTAAATATAGATCAATAAAATTAACCAATTTGTGAATGTCTCATATGATTCACGTTATATAAATTGAGGTGTGAAACCCTTTTTATAAATCTCATCATATATTAATGCTATTTGGAATCACGTATAAAAATGATAAATATATGAAAATATTATTTACAATAAATTTTCCCAACTACCATTGTAATTAAAATTTAATTATATTTATTGATTATATATTCATTACATAGTGGTCATTTTTTAAACATCAAGTGATTGTAATATTTTATTGTTTCAAAATTTGGTTATAATGAAAATGTCAAACTACATTAATTTATACCATGATATGTTCTATAAGACAAAAAATTAAATAATTGGTTTTATTTTTTTCATTTATAACAACATTTAATTGTAAATATGAGCATTTTTTTACAGAATGGCATCCATGATGAGAAAGGTTTAGGAAATTTACCAATATAAAATGAATACATTATAATGATCATAAATTATTGATCCATTTATTCAGAACCTTGATCATGATATATTTTACTAAATTTTACTATATATATTTCAAAACCACAAATGTATGATGATAATGAAACTAAACATTTCTTCCATAGAGCTGGTAGTCTGTATTTTTTCCCCAGCAATGTATGAATTTTTATTGAGTGTAGGGGAATAACAGTAGGTAATGATTATTATTTAGAGAAAAATAATAATGTTATATGGGTTATATTTATTCATTAACTACATTTTCATAACCAATCATCTATGGTGGTGGAGATATACCAATTACATCATTCATCAGGTTAGTATTATGTAGGTATGAACAGTGGAAATTTTCAATCATTTAATTTCTGGTAGGAAGGTAAACATTATCAGTACAGAAGAAAAATTACATTTAAATATACATATGATACTGAAATAATTATTGTTTTCAGGATATGAATAGATTTGATGGAGGGAAAATAAGAAATAAATGAATAAAAAAGACCCAGGCTGATTATGATTTTTACCATAATTCTTAAAACAACTCCTTTAAATATTATTCAATGAAATTAAATATTGTTGTTGTGATGATATAAGGTCTTGTAGGTTGTGTTTAGGAGGGCAGTAGAGTCAATTCTTATGGTTTTGGTCAAACAATGTGGCTTAAAGTGTGAGGAAATATTGGGTGTTATTATGGTCTATTAACATGATAAAGGGGTGAAATAGATCTAAATATAGATATCATTATATTAAAAACATGTAACTGAAAAAGAAAAGTGGCTCAAAAAAGTGAAAAGTACTTGAGTAGGGGTGAGGTCATGTCTACAAGGAAGACAAAAAATCTTTTGTAAACCAAGATAACATATTTATTTTTACTATAGTATCTCATTTTATATATTGACTTTTTCTATAGTAGTTGTTGGGTCTTTCAACCAATATATTTTACCCATTTAACTTATTAAATTTTACTAAAAATCTCATTTTTAAATATTTAACTTATATTAATAACCAAAATAAGAAGTTTATCATTAAATAAAATTCATCAGATCCCATTTTTGAAATCCATTTTATGATTTACAATATCAAAAGTTATCAAAATTATCATTTAAAATAATAAATATAAATTGCATTAAATATTTTTTTTTTGCAAAATATAACTTATATTTTAAAATTTGTAATACGCATAATTAAAATAAAATTTATATTTTAAATTTATAATTTTATTTATAAAATTCATATAATATCATGAAAGTAGTTTCAAAATTTTTTAGTGAGGATTATTTACTAATGATGTAAAAAATGTTACTCTATTTTGGTAAACGGTATTTCAAATTCTTCACCGTATAATATATTTTTTAAGGAAAATAAAAAATTATACTAAAATAATATTATTATGATAAATAAAAATTGAGAAAATTTTTTCAATATTTTTTTAAAATTTATAAATTTAACATATCTGTTGAAAAATAATATATAATTAGAAATAAATTAATGGAATGTGGATAATAAAAACATTATCACTTTATAATATTATTTCCTATCAATTTGAAATTACATTTTAGTTATGATAGTATTCATAAAAAATATATTTTAATGTCATCTGAACATAATACACTTAGATTCATGAAATAAAAATATATATCTCATAAAATACCCTTTCCAAAGAAAATTATTCAAAAATTGAAAATATTAATTTTTCATCCATAATTTTTAATTTTCAGAATGTAATTTTTTTAATATTAAATTTTATTCTCTTTTATAAAAATATTATTCATACATGTGTTATCTTTTAGTACAATAAATTTCAACAATTATATTATAATGGTTATATTCATATTAAAAAAAGTGTCATTCGACTTGGGTTGGAAGGTGTTGTATAAAATAACATATATTCTATCAATATAAATTTAAGAATAAATTAATTCTAAAATAAATTCCTATTAATCTATGATTAAAAAATTTAGAGATATTTTTGATCATAAACATGATTATTCATTATTTTTTATTCAGGTTTTAAACATCCTCATTATATAAAAGATTTAGTATTTGTATCTATAAGAAATAATTAATCATATGTTTATTTTGGATATAGTGAGCCTATTTAACCTTGAGGAATACTTCATTTAATGAAGTTTTGTGCATGTGACCATACATGACTACGTAAAATAAATTTAAGATAAGAAGACATTTTAAGTAATTTTTTAATGTATAATTATATCCCAAGCCTCTATTAATTATTGTACCAATAATTAATCGTGATGAACATGAATATTTATTGGATGGAATATTAAATTGAAATATTTTAATATTAAAAAAAATTATATTCTTTATATGTTTTTAGGGATTTTTACAGAATTTAATTAAATTACTATGAATTGTTGTGGGTTTTGAAATTTTAAATTTGTATAAATGTTATTTAAAATAGATATTTAATATATAGTATCATTTTTAGAAAGATTAATAGGAAAATTAATCATGTAAATATATATTATTAAGAAGTGTATATTATATAGATCGTAATTTGCTAGTATTTCAATGATAGAGAATAGATGTTCAACTTCTTATTTTTGCTCCTATATAGGTTTGGTTTCAAGGAAATCCATTACTATTTTTGATCAAATGGTGTATTTTTTAGGATAAATAAATGCAATATCTTTATGTTCCTTATATTTCATAATTTTAAAATTATGAAATAATGAGAATAAAGCCTTCTATTCTTCTAAGGATGTGTATACTTTCCTTGATTTTAAATACACCTTTCAATGGAGTTTTTCATTTTCTCCAAACTATATATATCCTAAAAAATACTACATGTCATTATTATTCATATCGTATATGAAATTACTGATAAATATTGGATCTATTAAAAATAATTCATTTTTCTAATTTGAATTTAGATGATACCTACCCTAAGAAGTTGATTATAAATTTTTAACCATCATGTTTAATTATAAATAAATTTTAATGGAATGAATTTTAATTAGTAACAAGATATATTTCTTAGAGGCAACGAAAAATATAATGGAGTAAATTTTATAAATATATCTAATGTTTTTAAACATCCACATATGATTTTTTTTTTCAAAAAAGTTTTATATAGAGTAGAAGATAATAAATGTGATTATTTCATGTTCTTAAAAAATCAATGTTTTTTATTTATAATAAATTTTTAAGATACATGTTCCCAAGATTTATACCCCATATCGGGATTTCATTTGTACATGGGATCTTCATGTGGTATTAGAGTTCACTTTTTAACTTTTGATAATATGTAATAATCATACTAATGTATGGAAAATATAAATACTACAAATAATAGAATTATTTTGATCTTTAATAGTAATAATATTCATATAATATAGAATTAACTTTTCTCATATATCACAGTTGTGAAAAGTTATTAATTTTTTGATATTTGGTATTCTAACCCAAGAAAAATATAATTACATGAAAATTTGAAAATATTAAATTCATGATGAATATGGAAATGCTACAAATAAAGATATGTTGGATTTTTTAGAAACCCTTTTCTCAAAATTAATGTGGCTAAAAAATTAAATGTTTGAAAACATGAGAATATAAATAAAGAGGATATTATAACTTTTGATACCTAAATAGAATATCTAGAGGTGAATTTAAATATATTAAGATGACTAAAGTTGAGGTACTTATTGATTATTTCAATAGGGTGAATTTGAAAGATAGTAATATCATAAGAATATTGAATATTTTATAACAATCAACTTTTGTCCATAATATCATGAGAGAATTTCCTATTTTATTTGGTATAATGATATCACCCCTTGAAAAAAGTAATTAATATCCATGGAATATATATATAACAAAAAACTCTATTATGAATTTCGAATGGAACATGTGTTCAAGGAATGAGATTTAGAGGAATTGAAATGAAAAAAATATAAACAAAAGAATGTATATTGAGGTGGTAGAAGAGTTTACCTTTGAAAACAATATGTTGTGGAAAATTAAGAAAAATACATAATAATAACCTCCCTTTCATCCAAAAAAATCATAAAGGGAAAGCCAAATTAAAAAAGGAAGACATACACCTAAATTCATTAGGTATAGTTAAAATGGAAACATTGCTTGTAAATTAACATAATTGATGATTATACATTATAATGATGAATAGGTTGTTGAAGGTTCAAATATAATGAGCTGGGGAAGAATATTCAATCAAACCCTTAAGTATAGGGAGAATAAGAAAAATTATCAATGAATAAAAAAATAATTATTCTAAGAAAGGATATAGTTCACTAACCCTGTTCATGTAACCAATTTTAAGAATAATATGTTTGAAATGTTATTATCATCATTTAATATATTCAAATTTTATACTAAATCTAATAGTGTAGGTATAAAAGTGAAAAACACATGTTTAATGGATTTTCAAAACCTAGGCCAATATCTTACTTGAGATAATGACACTATTAGTGAAAGAAATCAAATACCTAAAGAATTTTTGTGTGAGTTAATGTAAACAAATAAGACTTATATAATATATAAAATGATTTTTTCGAGGAATGTAATCTTCTAAATGTTATTGTTTCTATAAAATAGAGGATAATTAAAGAGTATAAAAATTATATTTATAAAAAAGTGGAAATTATGAACATGGTAGACTCATACCGTATTATGACTAACAAGAACCTATTAAATTTTTTAAATAATTTGAAACAATTTGAAATGTAAAGGAAAAGCCATGATAATTATCTGGTATAATTTTTAAAAAATATCAAATATCATCTACACATCTAACAAAAAAGATGGATAAATCTATATTATCTTAAAGTAAATGATCTAAAATATAATTCTTTATTTCTTTGTTTGTAGAAAACTCTTGAAATATTACATATTCCTCTGATAAATTTTGAATTAGTTTGAAGAAGAATGATTTTCCAACCCATGTAGATTGATGCTAGAGATATATGAAGATGAGAAGTTTTATATTATTGAAATATAAAAAAATTCACAGAAAAACTATTTTAATATATATTTTAAAAAAGATGTGTTTTTGAGAAAAACACATATATTAAATTTTATATAACATGTAATTTATATGGAATTAGAGATGGTATTAGTTAAGGTGGGGGGATATCCCTGGAATAGGAAGAGAAATTCGAGGAATGAGAAAGATTCTAAAATAAATTCATCATAGTTACCTATAAATTTATAATTCAATGATTAATGTATATTGAAGGATAATGTGACTAGAAGGGCCACTATGTTGAGATATTTTAGCACATAATCCATTAAAAATATTAGCTGGATGTGGGATAATGGAATATATAATGATGTATCAATATAGATAAATAACTTATTAATGAAGTGGATCTCAATACTAATAAGTGGATAAAAACATGGACAATTAATATAGTATTCTCATCAAATATAAAATTATGTGATATTATATTAAAAACATCAAATAAAAATATGGTGGTGATATCTCCTTTGTAAATGAAATGTTCTTGTTGTTATGTGAAATTTGGTATACAAATATAGATCCTCAAAATTTTAGTTTTATGTGTATATAATTTATTTAATGAGATCAATTAGAACCTTATAAGTTTGATCCTACATAATGATAACTTAGATTTGGATATTCTTAATAGAGAATCGTCTTGTATCATTATAATTTATAAATAATGAATCATTAGTAACGATGGAAGAACACATCCAAATATTTTTTTAAATAATTTATCTAAGAAAATATTGTTACCTCAATAGGTATGAAAAATATAATAATTCGAATATGAAAAAAATATAATTTTTTAAAATGTTTTTTAGATGAATTTATAGAAAAAATATGGTTATATATTTATTCCCATTATGTATTGTTAGTAAGCAGGGATTTATTTCTTATTAAAAGGGAAATATTATATATGAAAAAATATTTTATGTCAAATTGTTTTAACCAATTGAATTAATCCACATTAATTTTTCAGAATAATGAGAAAAAAATTCACTTTTTGAAAATTATAAAACCATCTATTTTTGATAATTTTATAAGAATAACCATTTTTATCTTTAATAATTATATGTCTAGGGATGTGGAGATTGTTAATGTTTTCTGAAGGAGTGATTGAAAAATATCTGCAATTTCTATTAAAAAATAATAATGAATTTTAATGGGAAATAACTGGGATTTATTTAGAATATTTTAATTTTAATTATTAAATGAAAAATCAATATATTACATCATACAAATCCAGTATACAGTGGTATAATAGAAATAATGAATAATTTTTTAGTATAAATGTGAAGAAGAATTGATTTTTTGATTATAAGGAAAATATTTCATTGGATTGATGTTTTTTAGAACAATTAATTTTCAAAATTATTGGATATATAGGACTAATTATGACCTGAAAAATAATAATATGTGATATAAAAAATAGTTAAATATATTAATTTCTTTTGATGTCCATGTTTGATGAAAATACAAAAAAAAATCATAGAATATTTTTTGTGAAGGTTGGTGAATGTGTTATTTTGGGATTTTTATCTACAAAATAGGTAACTATTTTGGGTAAAAACATTATAAGGTAATATAGTGTTAAAATATGATTGTTTTTGAAAGATATTCCTTAAAAATTTTGTAGTTGAAATAGCATGTAAAGACATTAATAAAGACTTTAATAATACTCCACAGATGTTTACAAAAGAATAAAAATAAAATAAAATATATATTTATAGTATTAACACTCATTAGAAAATTGACTATCATATCATGTATAAAAGTAAGATATATATAATGATTACCCTTCTTTTAAAGTGTAGACATTGATGCATCCACTAATTAATAGTAATTTTCATTGTTTAATGGTTGTATCAAAATTTTATAGGAGATCCCACGATATAATGAGATCCTTGAGATAAAATGACATTAATCTTAAACATATGTAACATGGTCTAGATACATATTAATGATTGGACATAGTAGATGTTAGAAAATTAGGTGTTGGAGGCTCAAAAGCATTGAGATTTCTTCTCATGATGTTCTCACTTGGTGATCTCTAGTAGTGAGATGATGAACACAAAGCTAAGAACACCACATGTTTTGGTGTCATTAGATGTTCTTATCTATAGACATGTGTGTTAGTATCCTGATGTGAGAACCTTACTAGGGTTTACGATTTGATTGCGTACTTCGATGCCAGGAAAAACCACAATATTTAAATTGTAGAAGGTAGCTTGTATTGGGTGCATCGTTGGTGGTATGAAATTGGATGAATGTTCAAGAAAGGATTTGTCACTTCCATGTTTATGATGTTTTATATCTCACGCCTGGTTGATCATGATGGTGCTACCTTCATAAGTCTTTGGGAAAAGCAGTTGAAAGATAAATCCATCATGATAGATCAAAAAATAATAAGGAAAGAAAAGGGTGACAACACTAGTTTGCATCCTTCTATATGAGATATTTAAGGAAAAAGAGAGTAAAGTACATAGTTAGTGTTCATATCATGTTAGTAATTGCTAAGACTATCCTTATCACTTTAGGGTCCATGATGGGTTGCTAGAATCTTCTCTTGGTCAGGGGATTTTATTCAGTTCAACTGAGTTAAGGTCATAGAGGGTAACACACAATAGAATATTCAAGAATATTCCGTAATCAATTGAATAGGTATATTGGACATAGTGGACCACACCACAGGGTCCGAGTGTTGTCCAAGGTATCAATCACCATAGAATTATATTAATTAATTTCCATTAAAGTTATGAATATTTGGGATTGAATTGATTTAATGTATTTAAATTTTTGGTAAATGCATGATAATATTAATCAGGAGAATATTATTATAATATTCACGGTTCGATTAATATTAAGGGGGATTGATTCTAGTTAAATGGATCCATTTTTATCACGTAATATATTATATATATATTAAATGCATGTGATAAAATAATAAATAATATTGTCTCAGTTTAGTTTGTCAAAATTAATTATTTATTGGACATTGAAATATACAGGGGGTCGGGGAACCCAACCTGGTATTTAGAAACTCCATTATAAATAAATGGGAGGTTCTCTTTGCATGTAACTATTCACTAATTTTATGGAATGAAAACCAAAGAATCTATCTCATACCGCTCTTTAGAGAGAGTGACTCTCATTCTTAGAACTCGGATCAAGATCGTTCAGAAGCATCAAAATAATCTATATGTGGTGATCATCGGGATGTTGAAGGCATTGGCAGATTTCCACACTAGCATATTTAATTCAACTATCGCTGGTCCTGTAGATTTTAGAAGAACATTTGGATGATCTAGAGAGATCCTGCTATGTATCCTACAAGCAACAAAAACCCGTGATGAGTTGTATTCGATCACAACTTCAGAACTGAAACTGGTATGTTATTCATTTTAGTCTTATTCTCTTTATAATTTACTCGAGATCCTCGGACCTTACCAGGTTTCAGATCTTCAGCGATGACAAGTTCCATCATCCAACCGATGAAAATTTTAAAATCTTCTGACCACCAGCTTCCTCTGCGGGCCATGTGACCTTTTTGTTGTATCAGAGCGATCACGTATATTTTCTAACCCACATGAAATTAATTTTTATAAATTTATATGAATGGTTTTTAATCGGTCTCAGTGATTCGGACCGCACATCGATAATATTTTGAAAGTCCATGTTATGGCCATTTTAAATTTTCAGATTGGATCAAATTTGCGGTTTGATCTAAAGTATTAAATTTTATTGATTCCCAAGGACTGATCATGTTTAGATCGGATCATTGGATATAATTACAATTATATGCAAATGATAAATTTTACAATTTTACAATTTTCAAAATAATTTTATTTTTATAAGAATATTTATTTTATTATTATAATTAAATAATAATAAATTATTATTCTTAATATTATTGTTTAGCATTATTAAATTTAAAGACTATTTAGCCATTGGAAAACTGAAAAAGGAGCATGGATTTTAATGGGGAGACATGACTTAAAAAAACATAATTGGGTTTTTGGTTTTATATGTGGAATTCAACATATAATGAAAAATGGAGGGAATATAAAAAATAAAGGGGTGGGGGTAGCGAACTAACAAAAATCTCAAAAAATTAAAAATCATGTAAAGTGGGTACATGGACCCCCCCCCCCACCCCCCACCCCCCACCCCCACCCCCACCCCCCCCCCCCCACTGTGTCGTCCCATTGCTCGGTACACCACGACCCACTACCTAGCCTCCCTCCTGGTTGACCTGGCCTCTGCTGCACCTGGCACCAACACGACCTCTGCTCCATCAATATCCCAGTAGCGTACCAGCAGTAGACCACCACCTCGCCTCCCTCCCAGACATCCGCTGCTCCTAGCTCCTCCCCGACCCCTACTTCAGCCAGATCCCTGTAGCCAGCCAGCAGCAAGCCACTGCCTAGCCTCCATCCTGGTCAAACCGGAATTTGCTATTTCTAGCACTACCCTGACATCCTTCAGCGCACTGTACTGCTACTTCCCAGACTCCATATCTCTACCGTGCTCAACTCCAGCCACCCTGAGGCCCAAAATCCTCCCCCACAGCTTGCACTAGAGGCACTCACCTCTCATCAGAATGGTCCATGTGAGAAATAGCTATTCAACGTCTCTCCTTGCGACGCCATCGTCGTCCCCTCTCGTGAATTCGTTACCTAAGACACCTCCATTTCTAGCTCTATATGCCTCTACAGTTATCCCAGACTTCCCTCCCTATGACACCTCTGGTTTTACCACCCTGTTCCGTCCACTGAAAATGTCTGAAACCTCATCATCGCTGTAAATCCATCTTCCGTCTATATCATGGAGGTACCCCTGCTTCGCTAGTAAGTTTTTCGTAGGACAGTTTTACCTCGAAGAGGTCCGGGTAGATCATCCCAACTAAAAACTAGTCTTGGTGGATCAGCCTGACCCAGTTTAATCCTACAGACATAGTAATGGACCTGTGCAGATTCGACCCGACCCACAGAGGTATAGTTTAGAGTTTTCAGTGCATGCAAATTTACATTTATAATAAATTAAATTTTAATAAATTAAATTGATTAAAATGAATTTTTTTGTTAAAAATAAATTTTAATAAGTGATAATAAAAAATTTAATATTTTTTTTGTATTTAAATTAAATTAATTAGTGGACCGATAAATAATTATATTATTTGAATTTATTAATTCATTTAATTTAATAAATCAACCCACATATTTATAAAATGAAATTTAATTTTATCTAACATTAGTATACATACCTACTTATCTTGAAGACCGACCCGTGTATGTTTCCATTTATTTAATTAATTTTCTAACTGCATGTGGTGTTTGTAATTAATTAATTCACAGTCTTCGCATCATTTATTTTTTATTAAAATGTATAAGGGCCAACATGCCCAGTTTTAATAAATGTACATTTATATCCCTGGTCCGCCTCACCTATGAATGAGTATACCTGTACTTCAGATGAAGATAATGTATGACGTGGACCCCACCAAGCTGAGGTGGTGTACGTTGTCCAAGATGATGCATGACGTGATGGGACCCTTCCACGATGAGGTGGTACTCCAAGATGTGACGTGGACCACACCAAGAAATGATGATACTTAATATGCGATGAAGATATACATTAAATGGGTGTGCTGCATTAAGAGTTAATCTTCAACTCAGGTATGATTATCCTAGGTTGTTAAGATGCTTAAGACCAGTCGGGTAGTATTCAACATTTAGGATTTTGTTTACTATTTTATGAATTTATAAACAACAGGACAAATAAATAAAACATTGAATAATAAATTTCTTAATTAATAAACAAGTTTTTTTCTATTAATTTTCAATTGTAAGTGTGATAACATAAAATAACATGATTAATAGAAATGGATTACATTTGTCGATAGAAAAAACACATTTGAACAAAACTGGGTGTTTGGGGTGTCATTCTTTCCATAGCTGAGGGTGTATCTTGCTGCCAGGGATTTATTATGAGAGTGGTGTGTTAAAATAACTAAATTTATAGTGAGGGTTATCCATAGCTATCTTTATAAAATTTTAGACACAAGCATTGAGTAAATTAGGTTATGATTTTAGAAGCTCAGACTTCACTCAATAGATCAAGGAACCTTGAGTTAATGTGGTTGGCTAGATAAACGCCTACCTTGAACCCTCCATATAGTGTAATAACCATAACGTATATACTATTAAGGGAGTATCAAGGATCTATTATACTCAAATACTCAGGTGACACTGTATTTAGATTCTAGTATAGAGGTTTTCAAGAATTCCTTAAAACAGTGGAAGTCATTTAATGATTAAATTAATCGATAATGTCACATTCAGTAATCAATATTAAAAGTACTAATCTGTTAAAATTTATTTGTAGATAATATAATGTAATCACATATGTAAAAACTACGATAAATAATGGATAGAGTTAATTTCCAAACTAGCACAAAATTATAAAGGGTAGCATGAATACATTACTACTATATCAGATATTGGAGGTGTGTGTGTCCCTACATGTTAAACCACCATAGGAAGTGAGAGTGAGAAATTTCTTACACGAGACTCATTAATTTTGCTTATGATTGTTCCTTAAAAATGTTATCATCAACATTGGATGTTAGTTTCGGTCACTACATTATGAGATGGATGATAAGAATATATAGTCTCATCTTCGAGAAGTTGTCTAGGAGAAACCAATTCACGTTTTGAATGTGATGATTATACTGGCTTTGTGTAAACACAAAAGGGAAACTATGATCACTCATGACATCTCATTATTACACGAAAATAATCAATATTCATTAAAGACTACAAATAAACATGATGGTGTTGATGCTTTATTACCTTTTAGGTATGGTTCTCCAAGTAATAGGAAAATTAAAAAAAGTCCCATCTTTTATTCTTATAATTAATCAATTGGAAGACAACACAAAAGGCCAATGAAATGTTATGTTAAAGGAAAATTTGTACTATTCAACAAATAAAAGAGGTCTTTTTTTTAAATGAGAGTTTATCTGCATCGCATATAATGAAATAAATTTGTGGAAGTTTAAAAATGCAATGAACTGAAACACCAAAAGCAAGTACCCGCTTATCATTAAGGTATATTCATCAATATAAATTAATGTTTCTAACATTCTTATTGGGTAATGAATACAATATGACTATAATATATGTGTATTTAAATATTGTAACTAAGTAAGTATTGGAACATTATATGATGTATTGTTTCTTCTTCATGTAGTTGATAAAGGTTGATTCATAAGTTAGTATTGAGAAACACATAACTCATAATTTCTAAGTGAATGATTTTTGTTGAAATAGTTGTTTAGTATAACCAAAAAATTTATCTCACATTCTCTATTGGTCATAATGATAAATAAATCCATGTTTAGGAATGAATGTTGTTTTTGGTGTAATATACTCAACAAATAGTTCAGACATACATGAATCAAAGGTAACACATGATGATTATAAAATGTAAGAATTACCTAGTTGTGGGAATATAATTATTTGTCAATTAAAAATAAATGTGGATGTCAAGAATATACCCAGTATGGTATTTAGGATCGGTACAGCTAAACTCCTTTGGTATAATTGACGTATTTAGTATGGACAATGATACCTTTTGAAATAATGGTATGTCATAAGGATTTTGGAATTAAATCAGCAAGTGAGTGTGAACTATTCTATATGAATGTTAGTTGTAAAGATTATTCAAAAGATTCCATTAGGTCATTAAGGATTGAGATAGTGATTTATATTCATGTTTAGAATATATGAGTTTCTTTAGATTTTTATGTGAATAAATATCTTGACCAAGAATTAATAAATCATGATAACATAGCATATAGTAATTCCTAAACACACATCACCCTTTCTACATCATGAAATTTATATTCATAACGAGGATCAATGATGAGACTTACATGTTTACAATGATGAAAAAAATGTACAGTGGAAAAATTCCTATATGCACATTTTATACATCAATTTTATGATGTAAGTAGTATCAATGTTATAAACCTTAGTAACTTCCATCATATTTCAACATGTTCTTTGCAAATAATGTCGTAAAACCATAACCAATATGCCAACTAAAATGAAAAATGGGTATCATATGAGTCATAGTTTGATGAAAATCCATTATGTCATTGGACATGTGTCAACGATGGAAAGTGTTTGTTTAGGAAAAACAAACAACCATGGATCAATATAAACATATGGGGAATAAAAGTAAATATCCTAAAGGATTCATAGGATATTATGTAAATCCATAAGATATAAAACATGTGGTCAAGTTATAGACTACATTTCTATATAAGAGTACACATCTCTATTAGAGATAGTGGGAGCTAGATTGTGTCGGATTTAGTAAATACTCAAAATGAACAATTGGTTAGAATATGAATAAGTTCCACATGTGTACATGGAAGAAGAATGATTAAAAGACATATACTACAAAGGAAGGATAAATATATTGTGATGGTTTTAAGTTCATCATGAGTAGTGATACATTATTCATTGAGAATAAGAATTCATATAATTAATCAGTATATAGAATTTATATATTATTGAAAAGGAAAAATAAAATTTAATAATGGATTACTTGTATTCAATTGAAAAGGGGCCTATAAATTGAATACTGTGGTTGGTATTCAAGTGTGTTGATACATGGGTGGTACAAGTGAAGTACTAATAATGCTTGAATGGTTATAACAATATTGTATGCCTAAATGAATTAAAATATTACTTTCCATAGATAAATTCTATGATCACTTAATTTCACATTGGATGTCAATATCATATTTCATGGAAGGTGTATCTATGTTGCAACTAGAATGGGATGATGACACCATTGGATTCCAATAAGAGTTACAAGTTACTGAAATCCAGTACATGATTAATGTAAGAAACAAGATCTTAGAGCATTCATTTGTAATGAATGATCTCCATGTGTCTACTATAGGAATCTGGGAGCCGCAAATTTTTTCAAGTGAAATATGTTCTAGAATATATGGAAAAAAGATATTGGTCCTGCATTTAGTTAAGACGAGGATAAAAGAAACACTCCAATAATTGAACATAAAGTAGCAACCTATGTTCTAGGGAAGAAGATCTATTTGGATGGATCTAAAGGTTTCTTGGACCTAGTCAATCATTCATATTTTCATAATGTATTGAAAAATAAAACTTCAAACAATTCATGTTTAGAATTGTTACCAATGTCACATGAAATAATATCTCTAGTTCAACAAGTTTTGAACATCAGAAGAGATTAATGATGTGAGTTCAGTACCATACACTTAAGAAATGGTTCAATCGTGTATGATATTTTATGTAAAAAAATTGATATTTCTAGGATATACTTTATAGTAGTAAGATATCAATTATATATAGGAGAATTGAAAGTTAAGTAGTCTGAACTATCTTCTTGTACATTAAAAAGTTCGAATGATATAAACCTGGTATATGAATAAGATTGTATACTATTTATGGTGGGATAAAAACTAGTAATCTTTAGAAACATTTGATCTAGTATTGATGTTATGTAAAAGTGATGAGTGGGTCAAGCTCATAAAATCATGTGGTATCCATACCTACATATACCACGTACGTTACATCTTATAAGGATTCTAAGAATCATTTATCCATCACAATGATTTGTTATAGTTCTTGGAATCACACAATGTAGGTAAAGTATTATCATTGTGTAAATTATGAAATTATTACTATCCAAGATGTCATGTTATGATAGTGGAAAAAGGGATATACATGGGGAAACCATATATTGGGAAGTATTACTCAATCCGCAAAGTTCTAAGATAGAAGAATAGCCATGTGGAGAAAAAGTGGAAGGCCATGTAGCTGAAGACACAACTCAGTAGAAACACGATCTTTATAATGAGAGTATATAACAAGTATGGTTAATAAGTTGGAAATAGTGCAAGTGGTAGTGTTGAAATAGTGGTTGTCAGAGACCCAACTATGCAGTACTTTTGATTATCATATCATGTGTACAATTAAGATATACATGATGATTACTTACTATTAATGTGTAGACATTTGTACATCCACTAATTAAGGGTAATGTCTATAGTTTAATGGTCATATCAAAAGGTTATAGTAGATCAGAATATATAATGAGATTCTTGAGATGCAATGACACTAATCTAAAACAAAGGTCCTATGGTCTACATAAATATTACTGATTGGACATAGAAGATGTTTGACCATCAGCTAATGGGGGATCATAATCATTGAGGATTTTTTCTCATGAAGTTCTCACTTAGTGATCTCTAGTTGTGAGATCAAGAGGAAATACCCGCCAATGGGAACACCACAGGTTTTGGTGTCATTGGATGTTCATATCTATGGACAAGTGTGTTGGTCTCTTGAATTGAGATCATTACTAGTGTGTACCAGTAGATTTCATACTTTAATGCATGAAAAAAAACTATGATATTTAAATTGTGGTGAGGTAGCTTGTGTTCAGGGTGTCATTGGTGGTATAACATTGGTTGAATGGTATAGAAAGGATTTGTTGCTTCCACGTTTTATAAGTTGTATATATCAGGCATGGTTGATCATGATGGTGCTACCTTTGTATGTCTTTTTCCAAATAATTATAAAGGTAAATCCATCTGGATAGATAAAAAAATAATAACTCAAGAAAATTGAGCTGACACTAGTGTGCATCTTACTTAATGAGATATTTAAATACTATGAGATTATAGTACAAAGTTAGTGTTCATAGGATCATTGTCGTTGCAATGAGTATCCTTTTCTCTTTAGAGTCTAAGATGGGTTTCTAGAAACTGCTCTTAGTCTATGGATTTTATTCACTACTATCATGATAAGGGCCTCGAGGGTCACACACAATAGCATATTCAAGAATCTACCCCATTCAGTTTAATAGGTATATTGGACATGGTAGCCCCCACCACGGGGTTCGAGTTTTTTCCAAGGTATCAATCACCAAAGAATTAAATAAATTAATTATCATTCATTTTATAAATTTTTGGGATGGAATTTATTTAATGTATATTTATGTTTAGTAAATGTGAGATAGTATTAGTCGAACAAATATTATTTAAATATTCAAGGATCATTTAATATTAATCCGGATGGTGAGTCGAGTTAAATGGATCAGTTTTTATCATGTAACATATTTTTTATATATTACATGTATGTCATAAAATATTATATAATATTGATGCATTTTAGTTCGTCAATATTATTTATTTATTGGACATTGAAATATACGGGGGTTTGGGGAATCCAACTAGGTATTTGGAAACTCCATTATAGATAGAGGGGATGCTCTCTTTCCATGTAACTATCCATTCATTTTATGGAATGAAAATTAGAACCTCTCTCCCCTCCCACTCTCTACAGAGAGAGACTCTTGATCCAAGAACTAAGATCAAGATCTCACTCAATCATCAATGGAATCTCGATGTGTTGATCATCAGGATGTCGAAGGCATCGTCATATTTCCGCACTAGCACCTAGAATTTGACGATATGCGCTCCTATGAATTTTAGAAGTGTGTGTGGAAAATATTGAGGGATCTTGATATGGATCCTTCATGTGAAAATCACCGATGATGAGTTGTTGTTGAATGTGGATTCAGATATGAAATGAGTATGTTATTCATTTTAATTATGTGCTCTTTATAATTTATGTGAGATCTCTAGACCTTACTGGGGATCAGATCTTCGGTGATAAAATTCTCAATCATCCCATTAATTAAAATTTAAAAATCCACACCCCATAGGCTTCTAATGTGAGCCATAGAACCATTTAAATCATAGATAATGGGTGGATTTTAGGAGTGGTAAACTGGATCAATTTAGGAAAAATTTGACCATTTTTAATCACCCCCATTAAAATAGAAACAAATGATTTGGACAAAAGTGATATTTTAAAATATGAAAAAAGTTAAAGGGAAAGTACAAATAATCATGTATAAAAATTCTTGGAAGTGATATACCCATGTTAATAGATTTTATTTTCAATCTACCAATGAAATTGTTTCAATTATTGAGCCCTAAACAATATTCCTAGATAAACTATCTAGAGACAACAAAAAACGTATGAAATAGTTCTAAAATACACCTTCATCAATGAATATATGGATAGAGATTATTATATAGGAAACATCATGTATTTATTATTAAGAGTGATGTAATAAAGGTTTTTCAGTTGAATAAGGCTCTTTATTGAAAAAATAGGTCCCTATATCATTTTAATCGATGATAAATGGAATCCTATTAGGGGTAAAGTTCAATAAATGAATATTTTATAGGGCCATTTATGTGATGTTTTTAGAATAATAAACTCTTATTAAAATATTGATATTAAGGGCATTATTTATGTTTTCTTATGATCAAATTCTTAAAATAAATTTTCTAGAAAAAATATTAATTTTTTGGGTATAACTCAAATGGTAGAAATTATTTATTTTATTTGATTGCAGATGCTATAGAAAAAATTTATTTATATTTCCAAATATATGTATGCAGGAAGAATTATGATGAAATTTGGCATAGATGTATACGAAAATGTATCATCACGTAAATAAGATGAGAGTTTTCTTGAAAATAATTATAAATGACATTATTTATATTAATGGTATTTTAAAGTTGTGATTGATAGTATTATTTATATAAATATATGTAGACATGATACTATGTGTGTTGTGAAAAAATGTCAAAATTTTCAATTTGATCATAATAAATTTAATTGGAAGGATTCTTAGTGATATCTTATATAATAACAAGAAACATTATATATATATATATACTAATGTACAAAAGATGATATCACAATAATATATCTAGATTTACATATGCTAAATGGGTAGGAGAATTGGATGATTAAGAGTCTATTGTTGGATGGATATTTATATAATGTGTACTCTATTTTATTTGACACTGTAGTAAACAAAATAGAGATTCATTAAGAATCATTAATGTTGGATATGTGGCTACTATAAGTTCATGTTCCCAGATGATTGGGATAATATAATAACATTATAATTTGAGGTAATATATTTATAAACCTCATTGAATTTCATTTAGTAGTGAAGGACCTATTCATCTCAATAAATATAATGCAAAACACTATCAGTTTTTAAAAATTGATAATATTATTTATAGGAATGCTAATTTAAAATTTTAATTTATCATTATAAGATACTTACTTACTGATATCATCATGAATAAAATTTATAAGGATATATTTTAGACATTAATGTTTAATATGAATGTTAATCACATCCATCTTACCAAAGGGAAATAGGGAAATACACTTGCTATTACTTCGATTCAGTTTTCAATGTAGAGGATATGGAAAATAGTTTGAAATTTTATATTTTCAATTAATGGTTTTTATTTTTTATAAAATTTGGAGTAAAATTTTTATGAGTGATCAGATTGAGGGGTAGATAATAAAATCCACATAGAAATGAAATTATTATTCCTAGAGGGTGTAATTCTCTAAAACACTAATTTTTATAACAGTTTTTTTAAGAATGTTTTTCATTGATATATTCAGTGATTTTATATTTCATAGAATGTGTTTTTGAGTTTAAGATATTCAATGTGAAAATTAGAAACCCCAATGGAGCTATTGAAGAAGGTTGTATTTATTGTTAAACATTAGTATAATTCATTATAAGTTTTTTTTTCAAGTTATCCAAGTTATTATTTAGATTATATCAATGGAAATTGGGGGATTTTATTTTCCTAGATGAATGTTTTTTGAAATTATGTATTAGATAATAAATCTATGTCTTGAAGTATTATAATTCTTTTGAATGAGAGTATGAAATATTAGTGAATTTTTAAAACATCATAATAGTGAAGGTAAATAAAAAATTAATGATGATCTAATCTCACCTCATGCATATTTTAAGACATGTTTTGTTTTTTCATATCTTTTGTGATGATATTATGACTTCATACATATGAGTATAGAATATTAGATAGAAATTTTTTAGAGAAGTGAGGTAAGTGTAAGAGTTTGATAAAGATTATTCATTAATAAGACCACAATGTAAGACTTCATATGAGATTACATATGACACCCATATGGAAAAAATCATTAGTATATGATAAGTTAATAATTTTAATAAGAATTCATATGAAATTAAATGATTTTCTAATAACTAAAATTCTACTAAAAATTATATGGTTACTAAAAATTGGAAAATGGAAAACATGAAATGTGGTTTATATGATAATTATATTGAGAATATTAATCTTTCTGAAATTTTAATGTTAAACCTGATGTCTAAAGACCACTTAATTAAAATTTTAAACATCAATACTATCATAATGATTGTTTATTCATGTTAATATAGATGAATGAAAATAAAGTTAATTTTTTTATAATGATGTTATTTTTCTATGAGGAGAATGAAGCAATGGTGATTTTTTGAACATGGCCAAACATGTTAGGATGACCTGAATTTGAAATAATCACGTGTTTCCAGAAATATTATGAATGTTAATGAAATAATATGATTTGTTGGGTTATTTGAGTATATTTTATGGGAGAATAAAACAATAAATATAAGGAGAAAATTCAAATAAAAAAATTTCATCTTCATCATTGTATTCTACAAGAGAAAATATCTATGGTAATTGAATATTGAAAAATATATTGATGATAATTGAGGTATATTTACATATTAAAAAAAATGAAAATTATTTATCACATAATTTAATGAATAAAATTAATATTTATGAATAAAATCACTGGATAAAAGTCAATTATTTTTTGTGAATTGATAAAATCGTAATATAATGGGTTTCTTGACCTACAATTTATAAGAGAGATAGGGGAATATTGACCCATGTATTCTATTTGAATTTATTTTTTGTATTGATAGAATTGATATTTAATATCATATATTATCTTGTTATTATGGTGGAGGAGAAAATTGTATCTATATGCGCTGTTATGTAATGTTCAACCATGGATAGTGATTATAAAGGAAGGATACCATTTATAACATATTGCAGATATTTCTCCATATTTTGTACTCTAGTTTTGATAAAAATTGAATTATTTCATTATATAGAGACATATTGTGACACCATTATGATTTTTCTTACACTAACTATACATAAATGATTTGAATAATTTCGATAATAGTATAAATAACTCATTTGGAATTTGAGACATAAATGAAACCTACAATTTGATGTAAATTATACAATTCCAATAATTTTTTTATATAAATGAAAATTTAAAAACATTAAATTAACAATACAAAAAATTTCTTTCTATATTGAAATTTAAAAATCCAAGGATTGTGCTTTCTTATTATCAATGAATAATTTTATAATACTTTTATGTCTCTAATGTTTTCATTTTTATTCCATTCGAGTGATTAAAAGTTTTTAGAGGAGTGGATTGGGGCTTGATTATATCCTAGATACCTATTTTTTAAATAAATTTTCAAACATTGTAGCATAAAATATTTTCATCCTAGTTTTATATCTATAGTCCCTGGATGTATATAATTTTTCACAAAGGTATTAAAATAATTATAATCATATGATAATTATTAATTTTTATTATATATTGGAAAATTGGAATTCATCTTGATTGTATATTATTTTATAAAAAAATGTTCCCAATTTAAATAATTTCCATCATAAAATTAATCATATTCATACTATTATCATTAAAATATTTTATTTTACATCTATTATATTAGCATAATTATATAATTTATTTATGGGTCTGTTTAAATTTCTTTACGTATTAATATGATAATAAACATTATAGAAGAAATGAAAATGATCTAATTATTCATAAATTATTAATAAATTTTCTAAAACATTTTCCAAATAAAAATTCTAAAATATATAAGTACATAAAATTTATTTTCATATATATAAATAAAATAATTCTAGAACGTTTTTAAAAGATGAAATAAATATCCAATATAAAAATTTCATGGTCCATTTTCTGTATCAACCATTCACTATTGTTGAAATAGAATAATAGATAAAATAATATAAATGAGATTATTCTACCTATTTTTCTTCCAAAACCCTCTAATAAAAACTATTTAGAGTATATAGGTCAATTAAACATGATAAATAGTTTATTTTATAATATTAATATTCTATCTTGAAAAATAGTTCATATGACCAAATATTAACATACAAAAACTAGGCTTTATAAGTATTTAGTAATGTATTAACAAGAAAATATAAATATCGATACCTGAATCAAATTAAATCTTCCTAACATATGAGACACTGAATGGTAAAACAATACGCTGGGTAAAATGGACTCAAGCATGAATACACAAATGCTATAGAATTTTGACTAGTTATGAGGGTCTATGGTGGTATTGTGGGGAGACTATAACCTCATGAGCAGATTAAAGTACAATTATTTAATCACATTAACCAATATCATATGAATCTCAAATAATTGACCATAAGTTGATAATCATATAGATAATAGTATTTGTAAAAAAATCAAATTTTAATAACATATACAAGATGAGTATTTAATGTATGTATACTAAATGGAAGGAAATACATGGAAATTGGAATCTAGTAAAATAAATGTTCCATAATAAAAATAACCAAAATGAACTATCTCCAAATAGAATAACAAGAATTTCCTAGTCATATACTCACCGAATCATAAACAGAATTAATCAAGAATTAAAAACTAGGTGATTAACCCAACCGTTACATATATCCGTTATGGTTTTGTAGCCACGCAACGAAAGCCTCAATATATTGTGAGATAAAAAATATTAGTCCACAACCAACAATTTCTATAAAAAACACAGTCTATTTATATAATCTAGGATGTGTGAAATAAAAAACAATATTATGAATTAATATTATGAGTGTTAAATGTAATTTTTCTAATGTATAGTATACCAAGGTTATCTGTAAATAGGAAATCAAATAAATTTAAAATTTAAAACATGTAATGAATCCACAAAAAGCTAGGATATGTAATCACATTTCCAACCCAAATGGGACAGATGCAAGGATTATAAAATTAAAAGGAATTCTCATTGTCCTGTTCCATTAAATTCAAGTGTCATACCCAAAATTTGAATCCAAGGAAAAGTAATGCCCAAGGAATCCAATCACATCCATATCCATTGAGCATAAATGTCCATGGAGTCCAATACAAATCAAAATCCATAGAGTACAGATGTCTATGACATTCAATATAATTCTGAATCCCTAGATTATAAAAGTCATTGTCAATCCATATAATCATTACCATTACATTAATCCATTTCACTGTCATATATAATTTATGAGACTATCCAAACCGCTCTAGATTTTCTTTTTAAACCATTTGATAATTAATGAATAGGTAATCACATGTATCATGAGATATAACCCCTCTCATAATAACGTAGTTAATTACTTAAGGCTCCCACTACGATGAATAGCACAAACACACCTAATAGGGGGTAAATCATGTTTCAGATACATAAAAACAATGAATAAGTAGTCTGGGTTGAGGTTGAAAACAACCAAAAATCACATGCTGAAAAATTGGAATCCTAAGAAGGTTCCAATAATTTAATCAAGGAATTAAATTAATTTAGTTACAATGCCCATATGGACCAGAATATGTAATAATAAAAATGGGTATTAAAAATAAAGAGATTTATGGAAAATTTATAGGCCACCTACATTAATTCCACTATTGAACACTCATCTAGTATCAAATTGTAACTCAATCCATATTAGAAGGAATAGTAATAATATATGAATTTTATTAAAATAGGGAAATTTTTATTGAACCTAAATAACACCTTTTATAGAAATAAAATAACTGAAAGATGAAATTGGAATATATATTGTACTAGTGGATATAAAAATAGATGATTAGATGTTTAATTAGTGTTCAAATTAAGAAACAAAATCAAATAATAGTTTTTATGGGAGGGAGGGCTTCAAACAGAAGAGGTAATGGTCCTCTTGTCCTTTGATGAGAAATATAAATTAGGGAGTTCTCCTAAAATTATAAGATTTTAAAAATTATCATTTACCCTATTAAAACATAGTCACATGGTTTGTCCACATGGTTGGATAGACAATGTTCCATACATGTGCACCTCAGAATCTCTAAACCCCACTCACATGGTTAGTGTGAATGGTTTAAGAAACTATGTAGAAACTATGATTTTTTTCCTCTAATAAATATTATATGATGACAACCTGAGTGTTCAGCCTTAGATTCACTATTTAATCAATACATTCTATCATGTAAAGTCTTTAAGACAACCTTTTGTGTTTAGGAGAAACCATTTGACTAGTTTTAATGGTTTTTACAAACCATGCATCATAACTGGTTCTTCCAAAACTAATCCTCTGGAATCTAAAAATTCCCCAAACACAAAAAAACTTATTTGACCCCATTAGGCACCCACATTAGGCTATAACCATGGAATTAAAATGAAAATTTAATGATTTGTACCTCGTAAAATAATTAAGATATTAAAATATTCCCCCCATCAAAGAGATTCATATAAAAAATATCCTTTCCAAGGGTAGTCAAGCATTGTGTAAGAATATATATAACAACTAGGTATGTACGTCAGCTACCCACTCCCATGTATAATCTTATACACATCCACGATTCCATATAACCTATACCTAATGGATAGTCCCACCTTAGAGAGACATTGTGTACTGATCCACACTATATATAAGATTCTTCTTGATGGATGCAACAACCTATATCTCAACCTCATCTGAATGATGTATATTAGATGGTTCTGAGTGATAATAAAACATATAAAATTCACATAAGATGTTATTCATAGATTAATACCTCTAAGGTAATTACAACCAATAGTCTACCAACCCAAATCTCTTGGAAATCTCAAATATACCAACATATAGTAGAGAATGATTACACTTTCCCAAACATGTCTATTCTCTTACCTTGGTGAGATAAATAAAAACAAATGATCTACTGCCTCAACCTCCATAAGTCTTTCATGATTATTAGGGTAGTATTTTTATCAATATTAATTATCATCTATCAAATTTCTGATCAATTTCACCGAATTTGATGTTTATTACATTGGGTGTTTTCTAAGAAATGCTACATCACTTTCCTCTAACTAATAAAGAGTTGATCAACCTATCCTACCAAACAATGCCTCTAGATAGAATATTTATATATCCCCTTGAAAGATATTTTTTGTAGGTGAACTATACCATGGTTATATGTGTTTCCCATGAATCTCCAAAATCATGGAATATTCTCTTATCATTTTCTTTACAAACTGTATTGCGTGCTCGTATTGGCCATTAGTCGGTGGGTGGTTTCCTGTGATCAAAATATCCCTTTTACACCACTCCCTATTCATGCCTTTCCAAAACTGAGATGTAAACTAGGCATCCATATCAGAATAAATGGTATGATTAAACTTGTGTAGGTGTGAAACCTCATGGATAAATTAACTCTTGACCTTATCTACTAAAAATGTCCCCCAGATCGACAGTAATTGGGTGACATTAATCAAATTTATTACAAGAACACTACCTAAATGTGACCATGGTAACTCAATCATGAAATCTATCACATTAATAAACCATTTCTACTAGGTAATGAGTAACTAAATTAAGATATAAATTGTCACTTGAGTTCCACCATAACATGATGACAGGTGGAACACCTTGTAACAACACTAGCTACCTCTAATATCATAACTGACCATCAATAATAGTTGTGTATGTCCTCATACATTCTTATAATGCTAAGATTTAAACCTCTTTCTGAAGAATGATAATATAGAATCATATCCTTGCATATGTTTTCTGAAACCCAATGGTGACCCCGAATACGTAAAATTTCATCCTCCACAATGATCCAAACATGAGGCGATTCGTCACCTAAAACACTCTCCCATACGTCTAAAAACTCAAAATCAGACAACAGCCTCACCTAAACCCTTCCTATAATATTGTAATTTACATTAATGGATGATAAAATAATCTTCCATATACCATATTTCACTTTATGTGAATCTATGAATGCAAGTCCATAAGCCTCCACTTGTTTATGGCCTCCGGAACTACCTATATCTTACTTATTCTACTTGGTGCATCAACCAATAAATTTCCCTTTTTGGGTGTATATCCAACCACAAAGTTGAAATGTTGAATGTATTCATCCCATCATCATTTCCTATGGTTAAATTCAGGGTGTATAAATATTTACATGAGGAATTTGTTTTCAGTTTACCCATCAATGATAATTATGAGTGCATAATGCCTCCAACCACAAAAGGCATGTACAAAAAGAAATAATGAGAGAATGTTAATTAGGTAGTTATTAATGTTACTCCCCAATTAATGGTACTTATATAAAATGAAAAACACCACATTCATTAGAAATAAACCATGAACTATACCTTATTCATATTAATATACTACAAAGACTCTCCCTGACTTTAGAAAAACAAGAATCATATCTAAAGTCAGACTCCATTTAAGCTCATGAATGGATTTCTCATATGTATATGACCATAAAAATTACACACCATTTATAGTCTAGTCCATAAGGTATTATTCAAAGCTATAATGTGTTGTATTATACTGTTTTAAAATTTGGATATCTCTATGAAACTTCATTTCGAAATGATGTTCTAGGGATTCTCTTAAGAAACTAAATATCCCACCTTGTTTATGTCTACTGATAATCATCTCTATTAGACTATATAAGTCAAGAAGTTAGTATTATCTTTTTTATACAAGTGGTACATCACGATCATATCATGAAATTGATTCCATCTTAGTGTATCTAATATGTTATTTCAGGGTTAATAGTGGTCATATCTAGTGTGATAATACACCAACACATCCCTGATTTCCACTACAATGAATGGATAAATAAATTTAAACCACTATTCCTTGAAGAAATGAAAACTACAGTCACATTAATGAGACCATATGGAATGGAAAAAATACTCATATAGACCATTCCTACTATAAAATGGTTTCGGAGGTATGAATATAGTTCAAACATGCACACGATGATTAGCAAACCACATGTATATATTTGTGAAATAAAAAGCCTATCATATCTAGTCAAAGTGGTCATATTTCTATTAAATGTATAATGATTAATAATTGTGAACTAGTTTAATTTCTACTATTCAACACATAGCTTGAGTGTTCCATTTTAATTATTGGTGACAAGGATAAGCGAACCATATGGAAAATTATC
Source organism: Viscum album (assembly GCA_963277665.1). Taxonomy (NCBI): domain Eukaryota; kingdom Viridiplantae; phylum Streptophyta; class Magnoliopsida; order Santalales; family Viscaceae; genus Viscum; species Viscum album. The sequence goes on from OY728141.1 coordinate 350,386,043, forward strand.
GGGTCATATATACCCATTTGCATCAATGTCATGTAGCTGCCTATTGAGCTCTTAAAACTTAGTTGTATCCATCCTATAAGATAGATTGGATAATGGTATAAATTATCTAACTATATCAATGGAAAAATTTACCAGTCACTCAAGAGGTAGTAAAAAATATCAAGGAAAAAATCCCAAGAATGGTTAGCCACTAAAGAAAATTCTGTCTAACGCAATCCAAAATACACGATATATAAGATTGAAATATAGGATATCATCTCCCCCAACCTACAATGCTATGGTCCAACTGAAATATTGTATAAATCCCATTCACATTGTGATTAAAACATCCTCCCACCAGTGATGTGAATATCACCCTATGATGATAGTGATCTCCATGGGAATGATAAGAAACTTGCCTTTACTACCTGGTTGTAAGGTCAATCCTTATCATCTATAGGGTGAAGTGAATATGAAAAACATGATACCTTCATATCTTAAGTAGTAAAACCTTTCCCTATCACAAAATATTCAATATGATTCCTAATAGTGTATTGAGTGTCACACCCTCATAAAAATGATCATCAATCCCAACGCTATGTACAATAGTTACATATATATAATAATAAGAAGTAACTGTATAAAAAATGGTTGATAGTAAAGTATAATCTACTAAGATCATACCATTTACTATAGAATTCCCAACACTATATTACTCATGTATTGGATATTATAAATTTATATTTCCCAAATAGATTAACAATGAGATAACAAGACTAGATTATGTAGAACCACTCTTATATAAATGTGAATGATCGGATTGGATCCCTCATCAATGAACACTTCATCATCCTAAAGAACATGTAGTTCCCTATCACACAACATTCCATGGAGCTATAAATCCTACTACTGAACCTATTGTTTGTTTAAACCCCCTCTCATTAGCCTCTAGAATAAAGGTCATATATAACCATTATGTATGACCCATGCTTCTGTAGGCTCAAAACACTAATGGATCACTATCACACCATCTTCTCATATTTCCATAACTTCCTCAGAGATTTTAGAAGAAAAAACATCCAAAACAAACCCTATATTGTATTCCCCTCATAATATATATCAATATGCATCTTCCTTTTAATAGACGCAAAACCAATAAATAGAGAAGTTACAATAATTTATATTGGACACCATCCTCACAAAATTAAATCCACAAATTAATTCCATGTTTACTATAATTTATATATTAGTAAACTAATGCTTGTTTACATGTGATCAAAAAAAATTCCCAATACCTTAATCAATGATTATTACCCAATATGGTTCATCATCTAGATAGATAGTTGCAATGTGTTGATCCGTTTTAAAGGAAGAATAATACTACACAACAGTCATAACACCTTACTCTAGATGCATAAAATATCCATCTCATCTATAATTAAATGTCTTAGGAAGAAAAAAATCATAAAACCTATAATTTAATTCCACTAAAAAATATCCCAAATCCTGTCTGACATGTTTATGACATCCCACCAACTCTTAGTGCTTCCCTGGAGAATATACATTTTCATATTGACTCTCTAATATGGAGGAGTATACCTGGTCTTGATGATAGGGAAAAATTATCTCAAACTAAGATCAGTATCTTGTAGCCCCCCATCACAAAAAAAATGTTAGTGGATGCTATTTCCAGAACACATGCCTTATATCTTCAATAGATGATGAAGAATTTTGGGTTCACTAAATTATATTCACAAATTACAAGAAACTATCATGGTGCTTGGAATGAGGACCCATAAAAGGAATAAAAAGTGGTTCCACAAGTGGAACTACAAGAGATTCTATGGGTGGGCCAAGGCCCACCATCCTTAGAGCATGTTCATCTCCATCCTATTGGTTTGTGATTGGAGTCTATTGTAGGGTCATATATAAATAAATTCTAAGCACATGCTCTAAAAAAGATTTTTTAAAAAACTATAAAACAGAAATTAACATTCATAATGTACAAAAATTCTTATAACCATGTTTCATCCCTCTTATTTCTCATAATACAAGGACTGGTTAAGAGGAACAATTGTAAAGAACACTAAATACACTACCTAATTTCCTTTTCTATTGTTGGGTCTCGGTCTGACTCCCTATTTAATAGCACTGGTATTAGTATTTGGATTATTAATTACATTTGTAAACTCTATTTAATGGAGAAGATTACATTTCATAATTAAATATAATTTAAGTTCATCGTCATTTATATAAAAATTATCTTTGAATGGCTGATTTATATAAACTACCATTTCAAGTTTATAATGGCCTAACCACATTATAAATTGAATTCCAGTGTCTATATAACTTTTATAAGAACATGTTTCATCCCAGGATAGAAATGGTCCATGAATTTTCATGCCATTATTGTCTTCTAAAGAAGTTTTTTGTGTACTATACATTAATATACTGTATAGATGATGGTAGTAACATTGCGTACCAATTTTTTTTCTCAATATCTTGCACATAATGTTATTAAAATAAGAAAAATATCACACATGAAACACAAAATAAATGTTTTGTAGTCATGTAATGCATACTATATGGCCTGGAAAATAAATGGTATGTAAATAACATTGACTCCTCAAATGATGCTTGATTCGAACTTCTCTTCAATATTATTACATGAATAAATTGTATTTATCAATAATAAAAATAATAACATCATATGTAAAGTGCATCCCCAAATAGTGGAGTCAAATCAACAGTAATATAAAAAATATAGAAGAAAAATTCATTATTCTTAAAAAATGGTAATTACCCTGAACGTTGTTTAGATACTCCCATATAAAACTAATAATCAATATCCATTTCATTCCTAATATCTTATCCATTTTCTTATAATAGTATTAATATATTATAAATTTTCTAATACCAACTGGTAACTTTATGACCCAAGAGAAACTAAAAAGTGTCCTAAGATGGTGGGTCACATGGCCCCAAGAGTGCATCCCCATAACCCAGAGGATTTATACTTGAAGTGAGGGTCTAAGTTTATATTGTGGGAACCATAATCTCACAATTATATCATAACACATCAGTTTAATCACATCATTCAATATTTTAAGCATATAAAATATCTAATGAATAGTAGATAAGCCTCCAAACATTCGGAGTAACAAAAAATAGAAATGAAAATATTATTTACAAGATGAGTATACCATGTATATATAAATAATGGTAGTCAATACATGAAAAGTAGAATTTAGTAAACTATATATACGAGAATACAAAAAAATAACTATCTCCAAATAGCATCGTAAGAAATGCTCAGTCCGTTACATCCATTTTCCTAAATAGAAGCAATCCAGCATCATAATGTCGGTGCTTTCCCGAGTCCCTACCAGTATACATGAACTCTATCTGGGTACCCAATGGATTCCCGAACATGTTGTGAAATAAAAATAATTAGGACACCCAATTTGGTGTCTATAAAAAAATATAGGGCATGTATATGATCCATAAAATGTGTAATATATAATCATGATATTAATTAACAAGAATGAGTAATACATGTAAAAGTTTAATTTTTCATCCTACAACGTCTCAATATATATAAAAAACCTGAAATAAAGGAATCTATAAAACATGGTAAACATCCTCAATGACCTATGATGAGATATAATGTTTCAAATAGACATAGGCTGTAACCTTGAACTAGAAATTTCAAAGGAATCCTAAATTTTCTATTCCATATAATTCAACTATCAGTACCAACATCCAATTCTGATCCAAGTATTAGTAATTTCCACAGAATCCAATCAAATTTGGATCCATGGTTTAGAAATGTTTATTGAATTCAATAATTTAATGAATTTATGGAGGAGAAAGTAGTATGGAAATCATTATAATTCCTAATAAATGGAGTAGAAATTACCATGGAATTCCCTATAATTATAACTATTTCAGTAACCCATTTTACCAAAATATAGAGGATATGAGTCCATATTACCCATTAAAAATTTTAAATTTAGAAAATTTTATAATTTATTTACATGTAATCACATTGAATTGGAGTCATAACCCATATTATAATATCTCATTCAATTAATTAGGGATCCCACTAAGATGGAGATCTCACAAACACCCAACAAGGTGATAAATAGTGGGGTCAATACCTAAACCCACGTCAAGGGTATTTTGCGTTGTGGTTGAAAGCCTCCATCCATAACATGGTTCTATTTGGGAAAACTAACGTGATTCCAATAATTTATTTAATTAATTTAATTAATTTTTTATAAACACATAGATTGTTTGAAGGGAAGAACAATTGAAAATAACTACAAAACATCTATACATTAGAGAAAATGTAATAGACTACTATTTATAATTCTGTGGGAGAAAAAATGTTTGATATCAAGTCCTAAATCGATTCATATTGGATGTAAATGGATGAAAAGATATATAACTTAAAAATAGTTCATATTATATTTCACCAAAATATGTCCATTAATTTAAATAAAAACAATGAAATAAGATATTTAAATACATATCTTTCCATTGGCTATCAAAAGAGATGATCAGAGGTTGAATTAGTGATGAGATGATGAATGAAATCAAATACAATGTTATATTTGAGGAGGATCAAAAAATGAGAGATAATGAGGTTATATAGTATATTAGAGAGAATTTTGAAAGATGGAGTTGATTTAAATTTAGAAGATGGGAATTGAAATTTCTTCAAAAAAAGCCGGGTCATATGATTTGGATGCATGGTTATCCAAGCCTGGGACCAACCATCCACCCTTCACTATATCTAGACCCCCTCACATGATTCATGAGAAAATTTTGGAGAACTATGTTAAATGTGTTATTTTAACCTATACTAAAAATTTTAGGTGTCCTTCATGGGAATGAACCCATGGATTCATTGTCTAATCAATTAGTGTGGCCCTAGACAAACCCCATGACCACCCTACACTATTATGAGAAACTATTGAGACTGGGCATCACCATTTATTCTAACCATGTGAACCATATGCCATTTTCAAAATCCAAGTAACTAGGATTAAAACTAGTCATTTAGACCATCTATACTCCTTAAAACTAATTAGGAACTCATAATATCTCAAATCCATAGAATTAAACTACAAATTAGTAGACTTTTACATCATATAAAAACCTCTAGAGCTTACACCAATTTGAACTTATGCTCAAACTTTGTCCTCCGGATCTCAAGGCCTAGATTGAGATATTCAATTTTTTATTGTGAAATGATTTACAATTAAATAAATAACAAAAAATTAAACAATGTCAATTTACACACAAAATGTATATGTCCAATACAATTCAAATAATCTATGTTCATATACAAAAGGGAAATTTCTATATAAAATCAAAATTATTCTTACAATGAAAATATATAAAATAACGAACCTCAACCTAATTCTCCATTATCTCATTTAAATCTATGGGAGAACCATTTATCATAATAATATTTATAAATATCAATTTTTTCTATCCAATTAATACTATAACTCATATGAACAATAATGTGTACATGTATGTTGTGACTGAAAAACTCAAAAGGATTCACCAAATTACTCATTCAAAATACAATCCATGAGTAATAAATAATATAAAATCTAAATAAAATGTTTAACATTTAAAATTTTAAATTTTTCCAAAGAAATATATTAATGTAATCATTTCCAATCATGGGACCTAGAAATAGTTTTTAAAACAAAATTGGAAACCCATTAATATTATTAAATTTCCACAGAAAAATGCATTTTTTTAAATAAAAATATTCATTTTATCATCACATTGTGATCAACCTATATTTATGAAAAATTAAGTAATTAAAAAACTATATATATATCTATATAAAATTATATATAAATTGAAAATATTATTAACATAAATCCACCATATAAATATACTACCTAATGTTTTTAATGAGTATGAAACCAATCAATTGAATTCAATTGTTAATGATAAAATTAAAATTAAAATGAGTAATATCATACCCAAAATATTAAATAGAAAACTCTTTACTTATAGATATATAATAAATTATATACCTGTAATAAATTACACAAAGTAAGAGTATAATTTGTATGGACATATAGTAGAAAATAGAAAAATTTTCTCCAATATTTAAAATAAAGTAATATAAATATATCTCGAAATAAACCCAATATCCCCAATAATAGAAGTATTTCTATCTATTTTTACCAAAGAACCATCATAATTTTACTAAGAAATATATCTAACACCGTTCCTAACTAAAATTGTAAAATATGTTATCAATTAAGGTAATATTTTATTTTAAATTAATTGACCAAAATCTAATACATCATAGAAAAGTCATATAGACACAACCCAAAATATTATATTTTATAAAATATACATCATATCAAAATCAATAAAATAATATTTTTTATTTTAATAGAATAAGATGGCTAAAATAAGAGGGTTGAACAATAGATTTAATTTTTTTTAAACCAATTAAAACCTAAACCACTTATTACATTTATCATACTGAGCATGCATCTAGTGAAAAAGATTTCTACTATAAGACATAGAGTGTTTCATATAAATTATAGTATAGAAAGAATATTAAATTAAACATTCTAGAAATATTATATAGTTGAAGAACATAACATGTGGAAAAAATTAGATATAAATATTAATGTCAATGTATATATGAATTACTAATTATTTATACAAATAAGTTTTCTAAACCGTAACCTTAATATTTAAGGGCGAATGTAAAATTTTTCATTAGGTATCCATAGTTTAAACAAAAAATTTAGTTTTATTTTTTTGAGAGAAAATCACTAAATAAAAAAATACCCAAATAATATGTATCATCTAATACACGAATGCCATCGATAAGCCTGATCAGATCCAGATATTATCTAATCACTGAAATCCCACAATCGTAACCTCATTTGGATAGAAACTAAAATTGAAACTATTTCTATATTAATTTTTAAATCCTCATATGGAATAATTATAACATAAAACTCTATAAATGATTGAAAATAAATTCTTAATGTACAGTTACAATAGAGCAATATTTAGATTTATCTCCTCAAATTCACTTCTAATATATAAATATCTCAATTGTAGTATTTTTATGATTCTAAAAGTTGTGCAACATGACATAGGATTATATTTTCTTAAAATATAAAAAAAATCTTCATCGATGTCATTATAGTAGCATGATTACAATGATATTTTAATATATTATGAATATTTGAAATAATTCTGACTATAATTAGAAACTTATTATTCCTATGGAATAAAACATGTTAGTCTAATGGACTAAACATTATCACACTAATAAAATAATTTTCATTAAAATGATAGAATATATATCATCATATAGATATATTACATATCATCATATAGTTTGACTAAATAATTTCACACTAATAGAATAAATATCACTATAAAAATATACATGATATTATCACACCAATAGACTAGATATCATCACAGAGATAGATTGGATATTTTCATATAGATATATTATATATATGTATACAACAATATTATATTTTATCACACTGATAGTTTTATCATAAGTCATTCTTATAGACATGAATTAGGTAAATTCGATGGACATTAGTAAGGTTAGTCTAATGGATCATAATTTCCTGAGTTGTTTATATTTATTTAGCTAAGAAGTATTTCAACATATTTAAGGGATAATTTTTATTCTACATATACATTTAGAAACCTAGTAAGAATAATACCAGTAAATAATTCTTTTATGTGTGTCTTTTGATTTTTAAAACCTTCGATATAATGAGTAGAAAGTAAATATTGGAGTCAATAATCACCTGCTTTTTAAAAATAACCAAACACACAAAATAAGGGATTTCTTTTTTAGAAAGTAAAATTTCAACTAAATAATATCCTTCTATATTAAAATCACTAAACACAAAACCTAATGGAAATAACTAATAATATTTAGAAAAATAAAATCCATTATTAATTTATGAAATATTTATCTCATTATCAATATTATATCCCCATTCCTTATAATTAGATTTATTTAACAAATATTGTCTTTATTTAAGAGATAAGATGAATTATTAAAAAAGAAAACTCAAAATAGTAATTTCTAAACTTTGGCTTATTAATTCCAATAAATATCCTATAAAATTAATTCTACAAATAATTTTTCCCCTTTGGATTATCTATGTATTATGATCTTCCTTCAATTTCAAATATTTTTATTTTAAATAAAAAATATTTCAATTTTCAAATATTGATTTTTTTTCAAATTACACAATATTCTTAATCAATAATTCAATCTCATCATATTTAGCTACTAATAGAAGCATGAACTAGTCATTAATTCCAACCATCACAAAGATCTTCAAAATAAAACATCTAAAAAGTTTCATCAATTTCCAATAATGCCTTAATTAAAACAGAACGTTGTTAATAATGAAAAGTAATATCTATATCTATGTTTTTTTAATATCACAATCTTTTAAATATATAATATTTATGATTTAGAGTCAAATTTAGAAGAATTAAAATTTGATACACCCTATTAGATTATCTTAGCAAACTAATTTAATTCTATTGATTTCTATAACACATATAATTTTATATAGATATTTTTACACAATAATTCAATATTCTAAAGATATATAATAGAATCAAGTTGTTTATTCAAGGACTTATTTAAATGAGTGAATCTAGTCTCCATTATTTTTTTAAAATGTATATTCATTAAATGTGTTTAATTTTATGAGACATAAGAAATATGTCTCATAGATAATGTAACTTATCTTTCTCTTCCAATTTTGAAACTTAAAAAACTTTGATCAAATTTAATTGTGTATGAGTCCCATATTTTTCTGAGACTCTATTATATAATAATCGATTTTGAAAAATTTCTTAGATATATCCTTTTTTAGGAATAACAAGATGAATATCGATATCCAACTGAATAGTAATTGAAAAGGATTACTTGGAAGAATTTAATTCCACTTCTTCACTTTCTTGGATTTATTCTACATAAGTTTATTTTGATACTTCATCCATTTATTCTTAAATTTTTTTAAATAAGTTTTATTTATGTCAGAAACTAGATTTACAAGTATTGTTTACATATTTTATTAAAAATTATACAACTTTTTATGAACAATATTTTTTCAGTATTAACCATTATTCTTTTATCTTTATCAACAACAACAAGAACTTGGGTATTTTTGAAAATTTATTCTTCCTGAATATACTGAGTAACAAAAACCAGAACAAAATGCGGAATTGGTTTCACTATAGATAATTGAAAAATGTAATAAACCCTAGGTTAATTATTATTAGTAGAATGTATGAATGTCACAATAATCTATCTCAAATCCTTTCATTAAAATTTGAAATATATTCCATTCATAATGTCTTTTTATTTGATTAAAATTTTGTTCCTTGGTATATATCACTTCTTTGGTTCTATCATTTAGAGAAAATATTCCACCTTTTATACTGTTAAAATTATAAGTATAAGTTTTTTTGGATTTACATTTCATTAATTCTTTATAGGACACGTCATTAATGGTTTTAATTTTATACTGCATCCTTAGAGGGGATGATACATCCATTATCTGTCCATGAAATGTTTCTTCCATTTCTTAATCATCAATATTGTACCTTCCATTTGCTAATTAATTAAAAAAATTCAGCTTTGGCATAATAATTTTATTCATCCATGAAATCATTTATTCATTAATCAATGAAACCCTTTACATTATTTCAATGGATTGATTCTTATTCTTCAAAATAGACATGAACGAAAAATGGATTAAAAATATAATTTGGGTGGTATATGGTTAATGAAGATGCTCTATTATAATATGTAATGGGATGATGATTTATTACTATGAGGAAGTGGTTTTATTTTGTTATAATGTAATTTAAAATATGTATATAGGTAGTTTGTATTTTATTTCTTATGTGTATATAATGACATGGTTGAAGATATTTTTTACAAGTGAATTGACTAGGTTTTGATCCTTAGTGAGAGATTCTGATAATATTCATGTACATTATGGTATTTTATTTATTCATATGCCATGACCAAATTTGGGTAATTAATTAGATTTTCTTATAATATATTGTTTATATTTTTACTAAAAATATCACTTATATCAGTGATATGAATGGATAATTATTATTAATGTCCTCCAATTTATTCCATCAATAGTTCATTTGGTTATAATGAAATTATAATTTTGTATGTTATTGATGGATGAAATGATGAGGAAATGGTGTGGTTATACTATTAAATATGTTTGTGGTATACAATATTTGGATATGGTATAAAAAAAATGATTTATATGGCTTCAAGGTTTGAGGTAATGTGGAAATAGATGGGATGTGAACACCAGAAAATATGCCATTAGGATGTATGTTTTACTATATATGTAGGTAAGTGGGATTGAGTACATTATTGTTATAGTTCATTAATAATAACAAATATAGATATATATGTAATTTTGATGTGGCCCATGGCAAGGTGTGATTATTGATGAACATAGGATGGGTCATAACTCAATGTATTTTACTTCCCATAGAGTTATTAATATGATTCCTTGAATATTACATTAATCATTATATGGATCAACCTATTCCGTGTACATAAATTTTCACTCAATTCATTGTTATCTTATTCATATAGATATGAATGATGTAGTTGTGGATAATTTCCTCGAATACTAGCTTGAGTGGTTTGTAAATTTTTTTGAGGATCTTCCATTAAATATGTTTTTTATTCATTTTATATTAAATATTTATTTTATTTTATTATTATTTTATGTTATGGTTATTTGTTTATATAGAGGTGGTTGGTAGTTTCTTTTATAATTCCAAAGAATTGTGAGGTTAATTCCTCTGATGTTATATGAATATACCCATAAAGAAAATCTCCAAACCATAACTTATTAATGTTGGTGTTTATGGGTCCTACATGTTATTAGGTGGTCTATTGCCTTTATTGAGAGAAACCCTAATAGGAAAAGATGTTGAATTATCATATCATTTTTTAGTCCACAAAATCACTCAATCCTTAATCTCTAACCATCATAAAATATTTTGGTAAAATTATTTTTTGATTATTGTATATAGTATTTTAATGATAAATATATAGTAATTATTACTTTTATCATTATCATGATAAAATTGTTTAGAAACTATATAATACACACACCAATTTATGAATCACTTAATTAATTTAAGGAAACACCTAAGAAATAATCATTTAAATTGTTTTCCTTCACATGATTATATATAATGATAGGACAAAAAAATATGTGGATATGTGAAAATAAAATAAGAACACTACTTAGTTTTTGAGATTAGGAATACTCACTAAATTCCAATAGTTACTCCATCACTTCAATCTCTATGACAACAACAGGAGAAAGGAAAACAACATAGAAACATGTCATAAAAAACAATATCTCTATTATCTTTACTTACAAATTTTAAATTGTGTCCTCATAATAACCTATTGATGATCCTTTATCATAGTAAAATGGAAATATGACCAAAAATAACACATCAAAGATCACTAGAAAGACTTTAATAATTAATAATAGAATAAATAATCATTCATTTTTTGGAAAAATATATGTCTACTGCTAATTATATACTATATATTACTATTAATATTTAAATTAATTTTCACATCTCATTTGTCTTTATTAATTTTCATTAATTCTATAGTTTTATAATAATATTGTGGAAAATTAATAAAATTTATTCAGACACAAATCTTGTTATTTTCAATTATATAGTCATTTACTTTTACGTAATTTAAGTGAATTTATTTATGTTTCCCTTTATTAAGGAATTTAAATATTGTTCTATTTATATAAAGAATATATCCATCAAAATTTCTCACATTTTATTAATATTTAAATACAAAACTCACTAATTTCCATTCAAAATAAGAGGAGAAATAAAACTATAAAACTCTTTGTCTCAACCACCTTGAAATTTAGCCATTATAATCATGATACAACAAATACATCCTTTGAGAATTGTATCTTGAACTTAAAATTATTCAAAATCTTGATTATCTTTGAATATTTCTGAATTTTATATTTTACTGTGAAATATGGCATCCGTGTTCATACATCAGCCTCATAGTTGAACCAAATAACTTCTTATTATTCAATTAATACCACAATAAGTTACACTAATGCATTCCCTACAGTATAGTACAATGAATCTTATATAAAAAAATTATATTTATTTCTTACTTAATTAGTTTTTATTATATCAATTGTAGAATGATCCTTTTATATTTCTTCATTTTATAACTATTATTGTGTGGCTTCCTTCTTCGTGAAAAATAATATACAAATTTTAACATATTTTAATCATGAATTTTTTTTATATTTTTGTCATTATTTTCTCAAATAAATAACTATAATATCTCAAGATTATCACTCCAAAAATTTTCATTTGGTTCTTATAGTAGTGTAGGCTTCTAATTTGTTTATTTTTAGACATTATAATGACAAGATTTTTGTCCATAATTACATAACACCTAAATGATATTTATATATTTACTATATAGAAAACTCTTTATTATTATTTAGTTTTTTTCTAGGATTCTACCCCCATGTACCTAAAATTAATTACATCATAATTATTATGATTTTATCAAATAAAATATTTTCATTCCATGAAATATACAACCTTAATTTAATTTTTTATTTATAGACATGTATCTTCGGGACTCAATTCACAAATAACACAATTTCCAACAATTCACCATTTTATAAAAAAATAAACTGTATCAATATTCAGTCATAATTAATTAAAAAATCCTTTAAATATTTTTGTATACAGTCATCATTAATGTTATTATTTTATGGGAATTATTATATAACCAATGGTTGACATTTTAAAAGATAAAAAGAATAACTCTTCAACTGTAAACTCTTTAATTGATCAAAATATTTAACTATATCATGAAAATTATAAAAGATTGTATTTTTCTATTATAACCTCAATATTATAGTAGAATATAAAGAAAAATGTAGACTGCCATTAAAAATTTAAAAAATCAATTATAATTGAAAAAAATCAATACCACCCATATAAATTACAAATTACATACTATGAATCTCCATCTCTGAATTTACAAAAACAGTCTCCATGTATCTAATGATTAATACCTATACTAAGATACTAAGGATGAATCCTCATTTTATTATATTAACTTAAATATTGTTCTCACTTCCCATTTAGTATATTGTAAATTGAATGTAATACAAAAAATTAGAATCAATGAAATCTATTAACAACTGAGGGATGTATTTAATATTCAAATCTCATAATTACACCATTCTATTCACTGTCATCTTGAACTAACTATTCAAATATTTTCTTACCAATAGAGATATTATAGGGAACATTATTTAATAATGAATATTATACATTATAAATATGTAATAATTATCTTTCATATCAATTTACACATGAATGGAGTTTTATAATACTATAATAATAAATGTATTGTCAACTATTATAAAAATACTATGTGCTAATTTGAATATATCTTATATCACATTATCATAATTTTTTTGTATACATAGATACATTCCCCATCCCCCATTTGACAATTAACTACTTTAGATCATTTGAATGTTTATAGATTTTATTTACCACAATTTTATTTTTCATTAAAATTATAAAATATTTTTTTAATAAAAAAATTCTCCAAAACTATGGAATCATTTTCAAATAAAATCAATGGTTTTAAACAACACGTTCTAAGGTGTAATCAATAAATCCACAAAGATAATAAAGTGAAACCTTAGTGTTGAATAAAATTATCTTATGTTAGTAACATCAATGTTTTCCATATCAATCACTTACTTACATGAATTTCATAATTACATAACATTAATCTTCTATCAACATTATCCAAATATATTTATTTTATATAAAATCACTTTCTGAATGTTTGATAAATAATATTAATAATTTGTTTTCTATATTTAATTAATGGGGACAGAATATTTTCAATTATTGGATAAATCACCCAAAATTTGTCTCAACTCTTATTAAATTGAGAGTTAATATTAATCATGAGTTTCTTTCACGTTAACTAGATTATTGTTTCCTGAAAATGGTTATATGATTCTCTCATGTCAAATTATTTCAACTGAATTATGAAATTTTATTTTTTTAATAGTTCTATATAAATGAGTCCTCTTCATTATTAATGGATTGATGATAAATAGTAATTTTTTAAGTTACACTAAATTTTTAATTAATCATAATCATAAATAATTATTCATTTTAATCCAATTGAAATTTGAGATTCTTATAATTTCATATGCATCATATAGTTTGTTATGATATCCTTGTGAATTAGAAAATTACATAATACCTCTAAATTTTTTTAAAAGTTTATATAATTAAATTGATTCAATGATAGGGTATTATGTAATTTTATTATGTAATGGTTAATAATATTTTACATTTCCTTATTTTGGAATATATATAATTTTTTGAAATCATTTTTACAATAATATAATTTCTCTATATTCTACATGATATACTTTTTTCTTCAAAGGGCTAATACAAATGTGTTTTTACCTTGTATTATGCCATTATTATTGATTTCTCCCCATCAAGAAATTTATTTAATTCGTTCTTTAATTTTTTTTTTCCTTTAATGATTCCCCAATATAAAATGAAAACCCTATAAAAATATGTCTTCCATTTGGATATTTATTTTACATAATGTTTATTATCATTATCACCGTGTAAAACAATTAAACTTTTCAAAATCCAATTATTATTAATCTTGGAGACCATTTAATCAGAAATATGTTTTGAATTCTTATTTTAATCACTTTTAGTATAATTATATTCATTTACCTATGTATGAAACATGTTTATAAAAATGTATATTTTCTTATTTCATTTTCTGAATTCCATTGTTTATTTAGGGTAATTTTATCCTTTGGTCACCATAAAATTCATGATTATCATGGTATGAATTTATATAATAACTCCCATATCAGATTTTTATCTGTTTATTCTTGAATGTTTAAATATTTAAACCATCATAATAATACTAAAATACACTAATGATTAAAAATAACAAAAATTATGGAAATTTAGATAGTAGTAAAATTAAATTTATTAATAATATTTTATTTTTTAACTGTTGATCATTTTATAAAATCTAACAAAGGACTTATTACATATATTTATATTCTGATAATTATTTAAAAATTCTATCATTAAAACCATCTATTTTTATTTCTATAGGAAACACCCATTATCGAATAGTTTTTCCCAAGACTTGACAAGTCAAAACCACAAAAAAAATAGTTTGGGTTTTATTTTGAAAATGACATTTGACACATATTATTGAATCACAGTCCTATGAGATATTTGTTTCCATTTTCCATCTCACAACATCATATCAATGTGTATATAAGAAATGATTATATGGAATGTCAAAAAATTATTTTACCCATTATTTAATAAATTTATTCACGGAAGAATATAGATTATTATATACATTTTTAAAAAAAATCACTGTTCATAAATAGAAATTTTGTGTCCATTGATAATTTTGAAAAAATATATTTAATTTGATAATTATAGGTAATTACCTTTTATTATCTCACATAATAATATTATCATGGTTTATATTAATGAAATGGAATCCTCCAAACATATCCTATCATATGTCAATGTTTTATTCTCTTAAAACAATTTTTTATATGTGTAGAAAATTTATCATTCCCGCCCTTTATGTTTTGATCTTTTTTTATATATCTTTTTTATGTATAGAACCAATAAGGAATTTGTTAATATTTTTACACATTTTCTCCAATTTCTTATGTTTAATATCAATATTATTCCGTGGAACCATAGGATCTTCAATATATCATTTTAACAAGGATGTCAGTTTTATTTCATAATTTTCAAAAGTGGTTAATGAAATTTTTATAAAAAGGATTTCATTATTTTCATCATGATTTCTTTATAAAGTCCAAGATATGAATCATATAATATATAGAGAGATAAAAATTAAATATGTTAATAAATGTGATCATCAATATAGGATCCGACATTGAACATAAAATTGGAGTCCATATATAATCCAACAAAATTATTAAATAACTCAAAATATTTACTGATAGATACTATATGGGGGTGGAAGAATATGGATTAATGAGATAAAACATTCTAAAATAATCCACTGAATATTCAACCATTAACCACATTATAGGATCTTTTCTTCCTTATTTGAAGGGCCACATATAAATTCATTTTATGATGATGATAAAATTTATATTAATCTTCTCTTTTCCATGATAAAATTTGTTTAGTTATGTATTAATATAACAATATTAATTTAAATAGACTAGAAATTAAGTAAATAATGTAAAAAATATAAAATATTTTATACAGTTCACCCTCATAGGTATACCTTCATGGTGTATCAAATAACTATGTGTTAATTTTAAATAATGTGCCAAATGTTCTATTCGGTGGTGGTATAATGAATATTTAATACAATACATGTGAAAATTTATTTACTATTGTTTATATATGGTAAAATAAATATAAAGAGTCACTACCACATTCAATTTTGAAGTCGAATGTCTATTAATGATATATAATCATGTATATATCTGGTGTAATGGATCAAATATTTATGAGAAAATATCTTCCAATTTATAATTATTTTAATCACACATGTATATTTTAATTAATGGAATTTTTTATAGTGATTTAACTGGACATATGAAAACATCTAATTTCTTAAAAAAATTCATAGGTTTATTCATATAGTATAGTGTTTTTCATAAAACCATAATAAAAAATACTACACTTTAGTCATTTTTAATCTGGACAAAACACATTTATTTATCTCTTTTAAATCACATTTCATAAAATTTCATCTATTTTTAGTTTTTAAGGATATTTCACTACAATAATAAAACATGGATTGAATTAATATTTTATTTATGATATAAATATAAATAATCATTCGAAATTATGTCTAAAACTATTCCTCCATGTTTTATGAATTGTGGACAATTTCTCACGAACCCCCATGAATATTTATATCTATTTTAAACATTAGACATTGACATAAAAAGTCCCACATGGAAATCATTAATTACGCTCATTGAAAAAATAATCAAAATTCAAAAAAACATTTCACATTCATTTTTTCTCTTACATTAATTGTATTCAACCAGTAATTAATTTTCTAAAAGGATAAAAAAAATTCCTCATGTGAAAAGTCAATAATTTCTAGAATGGTTTGTAGATTCCCTGATAGTGTGTAATGTCCCATGAAATGGATCATTAAAGAGTTTTTCAAAATCTCAGTTCCATCAAATAGTTGCACCAAAACAGTGGCACTGGTCACAGTCACACCGATCACGGTCCCACACCGAAATGGTGGCACCACTTACAGTGTTCCACTAAACTGGTGGCACCGTGATGGTGGCCCTGTGATTGTGGCATAATGATGGTGGCACTGTGAGGGTAGAATTGTGAAGGTGGAACCATGATGGTGGAACACTGATAGTCACACTCAAAAATGGTGGCACCGTGAAGGTGGTACCGTGATCGTGGGACCACTTATGGTGTCTCACCAAACGGTGTCCTACACTTGTCCCTTTTTCCTATTTCTGACTTTTTCTGCTCCCGCAACATATCTTTTGACATGGAAGTGTTTTTATACTCATTTAAAAGATATTAAAAGCCCATAAATGATATCTTAAATTCCCCAAGAGCTGGAAAACCCTTGAATTTCCAAAAAAGAGTGGCTTCTTCCTCAGGGCCACACCCTTTTACCGTACTTCCAGTTCTTCCCATGTTACATGTTTTCCTCTTTTTAAAGGTAACCCTTTAACTCATATCCATTATGGCCAACTATCCAATGAGAATTATTAAATAACAATTAATTCCATAATGTGTAACCATCCAACTTTATGGTGAAACCATGATCCACCTTTAAAGCTATTTAAAATTCATATCTTGAAACTCCAAGATCCCACAATTTATTATACGGGGATTATTCCTTCTTCTTTGCTAGTATCTTTTTCTTTCCATTGTGCTTTTGGAGTCCCCCTTATTAATTCTAGTGGAGCTCTTGTGCTGGAGCCTTTCCTAATCACTCTGGGAGTCTCCAATGTTCATCCACTGCATGTCTCATATCCCTAGTTCTTGGCCTGTGGAGAAAAACATCGATCGTTGATCATCCAGCTAGGGTTCTTCCTTTGTCTCCCATTACTATGTATCATTCAAGGAGGCTATTCTAGTGTTTTATGAGTATTTATGAAACTAAACCATAAAAAGATAATAAATAGGCTTTTAATGTATGAATCGGTGCATTTGATGATGCTTTTGTACTCTTTTACCCTTTCATATATGTTGTTAATTGTTTGGGCTTATGTCTACTGCAAATCATGGTCCTTTGTGGTTATTCCATGTGCACTAATGAATCCATGTATTTTTTTGATGATTGAATGGATTTAACATGGTAATTGGTGAATCACATAAACTCAGTTAATTAAATGGATGTACAGTGAACCAGAATCCTTGTGGGATCATGCCGGTTAACCAAACAGAAAAGAAGATACCTAATGAATGGTATGTTTGAATCCAGAAACTCATTTTCCCTTTCTTGGTAATATGTGTGGTTTTTTTGATCAATTATGGTTGGGTGAAAATGTTGGGGATGGGATCCCTTGTTGTTGTACAGTTGTTGGTTTGTGGATTTGAGTCCGTGAGGGGCTATATGTTGGGGCTTGGTTTGGTTTCAGTACATTGAGGGATCTCATAGATCCCTTTTTTTCGTGACATTACAAGAGAACCTGATGTGAATTCATGATTTTTTTCATTATTTGTTTTTCCACCCTCGACTTGTGGTTATGCATGTTAGTTTCCCAGTAGTTAAAAACAATTTAAAATAGAACCACTTAATATGATAACAAGAATAGGTTCAATAGGAAATTGTTTTCTATGAATGATTTGTGACTTGGTTTTGGGTGTTATGCTTTTTATGAATTAATAGTAATGAGGGTGTTTGTGTATGGGTTGGTGTTGTAACCCCTAGGCTGGGATGACTGTTTGTTTACTTATATGTATAATTTAGTTCTTATGTTTCTTATTCGCACCCCACCCTAGTTGAGCACTTCGGGCGAAACACCCCCATTTCATGGGGGTGGGTGTTTTTCCCAACACTCCTATGAGTGGCTGATTATTAGCTCTTTTTTATTGTCTTCCTGAGTATCCAAAGACTCTTTTTTTGGCATGCTATTATGGTTTGAGGTCCATTATATCCCAATATTCTTTGGTATAGGAAGTTGTAGTGGTTGGTCCAGGTGTGTGCTGGTAGGTTGTTTCCCATGTGTCTTCGGGATGAGGTCCCGGTGTCTTCAGGTGTGGAAGTAATTTTTTGGGCCTAGGTTTCTTGAGGCATGGTGGTAGTTTTTCTGGACCAGGTGTATGTGGGCGTGGTTATGTGTGGTTGTTGTGGCCCAGGTGTTTATGGGTGGGGTGTGTGGTTGTGGTAGCCCAGGTGTGTGCAGGCAGAGTATGGCAGTGGGACTGCGGTGAAAGTGGCCGGAAAGGTCTAACGTGTAGGATGTATTCAATAACCAGTCAGAAAGTGGGGCAAGGTACCTAATATATATGTTCTATTACTATTACTTTCATTGACTTGTGTTATTTTGGGAGTGTTACATGGTGAGGTTGGGTCAATAGTTTCCTTCCTAGGTGCGTTGGTTATCTCCTTTTTCTCACCAGGCATTAGAATGACTTTCCACTTGTGAAAAATTTCTTTTGGTTTTCCCAAATAACTATACCTGTATACTAACCCCAGGTATATAAAATAGTTTTTAGGTTTCCAGGTGGACTTTGAGGACTGTGCTAGACACTACTAGTTTGAACATTGGGACTGTTCATGTTTCCACCTTTTCATTTCATTTGGTACATTTCATCGGATATTTCATGTATTTTCATGGTACTTATTTTTGGAACAGGCATATGAGAATGGATTGTTTTGGATTTACATTTACTTCTAGTTTTGGTGTTGTTTGGGATTTAAAATATTATCTCCCGATCCTACTAAACAAAAGTATAATCCCTTCCATTTTTCATGTGATTTTATACCCATGGTTCTAGTCGCCACTGTGGGACCTATTGAAGGCGGGTCTGATGGGTCATTATCTTTCCATCAACATGAAGAAGGGTCTGAAAATTTGTTGTCCCTTATTTCTTCTTGGTAAAGGAGGGTCGTGACAGAATGGTATCAGAGGAGGATTGAGAGATAAGATGGAGTTCACATATAGGAATAGTGAAGATTTCATGGGATGGAAGGGAAATAGTGATACAGAATATTGGCACATGAAATAGGCTAGGAAAGACTGGTTATAGATGGGATTTTAGGACCCCCCGTGATCCAATGCAAGGACTCTGGACCTACCGAACGACCAAGTGAGGCTACACAGATTGCATGGTAGAGACCCTAGGAAAAGTATATGCATCATAATGACTTGTGTTGTCATGTGTCTTGGGTACTTTGGGGATCTAAAGTAAATGAAATGATTATGAAAAATTTAAAATCAATCTTCTACACTACTCAGGCTTAGGCATTACTTTTTCCCTTATAGTTATGGCACCCCAATGACGACCACAAGTAGGTCGGGCGATCGTGGCCCAGGAGGGTGATTTATCTAAGTCGCAGAGGGTTGATTGAGTAGAGGAGGAAAAATATTGGAAGAAGACACTTTATGAATTTCAGTGAAAGACCGTCGAGATGTACAAGGGAAGTATCTTAAAAATGGAGATAGAGAGCTGGCTCCAAGAGCTGGTGATATCTTTCAGGTTGATCTGGGATTCAATGTAGTACTGGGTTCCTATAGCTATAATCCAGATGTGGGGAGCATCATGTTAGTGGTGGATGCTCTATCTTTGGGAGAAGATGGAGGATGGAGTTTTGTGGACTAACTTTGATAGGGAGTTCCGGGTGGAATTCTTCTCTTACACGATGAAGGATGAGAAGAGGTTAGATCTACTCTCCCTTCAGCCATGGAGTATGTTAGTGAGGTAGCTAGGTATCAAGTTCAAGGATATCCTTCTCTTTACTGCATACCTTTTTCCAGATGAGGTATATCATGAGAGAAGTTTAGAAAAGGCACTCTGACCATCTCTTCATTATGTTGTGACTCCCTTCATTGTACCGAAATACTTGGTAGTCCAGAGGAAGCCCAAAGTGGTGGAGAGGATGCAAATGTGGGGAGGTGTGCTTCAATAGGGGATCCAATTGGTCTCGTTAATGGGGAAGTATGTCAGCAGTTGGCCTTCAGTGTCAGGGCCTTCTAGGTTTCAGCCAGTGGGGAGCAGGACCTAACAATTCCAGTTTCGATCTCTCGGTTCTCGCCCCTTCCATGCAGGAGTAGGCTTGAGATTCATCATCTAGGGAAGTTGTGGGAATCATTGTAATCAATTCCCAAACCATGTGTTGTATATTTTGGGTGGGAAGGTTCAACACCCAGCTCAATAATAATAGTTTCAAGCCAGAACCTTTCAACTATATCACCAGGGATAGCGAGTTCCCGCTCCTCCTAGAACAGACATTGCACAAAGAGGTCGACCTCAGAGCACTCTTTAGGGACCACTAATAGGGTGTGGTCGGGGAGGTGGACGATAGCCAAGGGGAAAAGGAGCTATGCATGGGTAGTTGCATCCCGTAGAGGCAGAAGTTCCAGCAGGGCAAGAAGTCAGCCGAGGTATGATCCGCTTGTTTAATACTCCTGATTGTTCCTTGTTTGATTCAAGAGCTTTGCACTCCTTTGTTGCACCTAGTCTAGCCCATGATATGGGCCTAAACAAAAAGATACATCTTTTACCCCTAGTTTTGATTATGTATGTCAGAGGTCAAACTATCTTATCTTGTGTTTTCAAAGTATATAGAATGATGTTAGGACCACATTAGTCTAATGGGGACCTTCTTTTGCTGCAGATGTTGCCGTATGATGTCATTTTAGGAATCAAAATTTTTTTCTCTATATGTGCTATTATCGACTACTTCCCAATAAGGATCATGTTTTCAGATATGGGTGTCCAACATGTATCTTTCATCGGTGAATGGGGTTTCCATTAGGTCGGCCAGGAAGTGGATCCTCTTCATTCCTTGTTAGCCCAGCTTTTAGTGGAGTTAGTGGACTCAGATATGGTGTAAGCCTCATAAATTTTCATTGAGTTCATGGACTTCATCCCTGAAGAGGTGGTGAATCTACCCCCCTCAAAGCGATGTTGAGTTCAGGATAAGCTTCCAACCCCATTCCCATCTGATTTCGATGGATCCCTATCAGATGGCGCCTTTTATGTTGTGGGAGTAGCGAATTCAGATTGATGATCTGATGAAGAAGGATTTTTTCCTACCAAGCGTGTCACCGATGGGTACTCTAGTCCTGTTTGCAAAGAAGGAAAATGGTGGTATATTTTTGTGCATAGACTACCATATACTGAATCAGGTAACGGTCAAGAACAGTTACCCTCTCTCGAGGATATAATAACATTTTGATTAGTTGAAGGGGGGAATGATGGTTATCCAAGATCGACATACAGTCATTATATCATCAATTGAGGGTGAAGGAGGGTGACATCTCGAGTACTTCCTTCAGGTGTGCGTATGGGAACTTTGAGTTTGTATTCATGTAGTTAGACAATAAGAACGCACCAACCGTGTTTATGGGACTCATAAACTCCTTCTTCTAGGAATATATGGACCGGTTTGTAGTTGTGTTTATTGACAACATCCTGATTTGGTCAAGATCATAGGAGGACCACATCGAGAATCTGAGAACATTTTAAGGGGGGGAATCCGACAACACTTTCTCTACAAAAATTTATCCAAGTGCACGTTTTAGACATGAGAGGTTCAATTCCTTGGACACGTGGTGTCCGAGCAGGGAAAAGAGGTTGATCCGTCAATGGTTGTAGTAGTTGTTTCTGGGTTATCACCCAATAATGTGGCAGAGGTTCGTAGTTTCTATGTTTTAGCAGGGTAATTTTGAATATTCGTGCCCAACATTTCTCGAGTTTCAGCACCCTTGAAATCCTTGACCAAGAAATACCATACTTTTATATGGAGTGAGCGGTTGAAGGCAGCCTTTAGTTATCTGAAGGGAAATCTGGTTAGTGCCCCAGTATTGAGGTTTCCTGAGAGAGTTATTTTTAAGATGTTATGTGATACTTCATGCCAAGGAAAGGGGTGTGTTATGATTCAACAGTATGGGTGATCTCTTATGGGCCTAGGAAGTTACATCCCCAGGAGCATAACTATTCCACACACTACATAGATCTCACATCAGTTGTGTTCACACTAAAGTTGTTGCTTCTCTACCTCATTGGGGATTGGTTTGTGGTCTTCATAGATCACTAGAGGTTGAGGTATATCTTCTCTCAATGTGACCTGAACTTGTGGAAGTAGAGGTAGATAAATTTTTCTCAGGAAAATGACATTGAAATTTCCTACACCTTAGGAAATGGTAATGTGGTAGGTGGTTCCTTGAGCAAGAAGTCGCAAAAGTATGTTTTTAGAGAATCGACAGATCTTAGAGAGCGATTGAGGAGTTGACTGCCCAACACCTTAATGCAAGGGTGGAGGATGGAAGAGGTTTTCTATTCTAGATGAAAGTACAGTCCTCTCAATTTTAGTAGGTGGTGGAGTGTCAATGGGAAGACTTATAGGCTGAATTGATGCGTGATCGTGTTTGCCAGAGAAATGCCCCATGAGGATGGTCAGAAGATGGTAAGATTCATATTTTGTTTCATAGAATATTGTTCATTGCCATGGAAATACATTGGAGGGTTCATTTTTAGTTCAACAACCCACCCATGGTGGTACACCTAGGAGTTTCCAAGATGTACCAAGGCTTGAGGGGTCAGTTTTGGTGGCCCAGGTTGAAGCGGGAAGTGGGAGAGTTTTTTTCAAATTTCCTCATGTGTCAGAAGGTGAAGGTCGGACACTGCATCCCAGGAGGTCTGTTACAACCTTTAGATGTGCCTGAGTGGAAGTGGGATGACATATCGATGGTTTTCATCACAGGACTACCCAGAGTTCAAGGAGGTTTTTATGCTATCTGGATAGTGGTAGACGGGATAATGATATTAGATCACTTATTGGAAATCAAGGATTCGAGTGTGGTGGATGCCCGAGTATAAAGGTACATGGACGACGTGGTGTGTTTGCAAGGAATTATGAGGTCCATAGACTCTAATCGGGATACATGGTTTACCTCAAGAGTCTGGAAAGGATTTCAACATGCTTCTTCCACCCGAATATGCCTCAACACTGCTTCCTACCCCATGAAAGATGGGAATATAGAGCGCACCATCCAGACATTGGAGGATGTTCTAAGGTCATGTGTTTTAGACTTTGGGGGATCGTGGGTATGACTCTTTCCCATGGTATAGTTTTCCTAAAAAAATAGATATCACTCTACCAATGACATGACTTCTTTGAAATCCTTTTACGACATGCCTTGTCGCTCACCTGTGTGCTGGGCATAGGTTGTGGAAGCAGATGTTCTTGGCCCATAGGTAGTGTGGAGCACAATGGAGAAGGTTCATCATATATGGGAGAGGATGAAGGCGGCTCAAGACTGGCATAAGTCGAATTCTGGTCATAGGAGGAGACCCTTGGAGTTTGAGGTTAGGGACTACATGTTATTGATTGTCTCCCCTCAGCATGGGAAACCGAGTTTCAGTAGAAGGAGTAAGCTTTCTCCTAGGTTCGTCGAACCCTTCAAGGTGTTGTGGTGGTTCGGTGAAGTGGCTTATCAGCTAGTTCTACCACCGCCACTAATGAGGGTGATTGATGTCTTATATATGTCTTAGCTCTATCAGTATCTACATGATGATTTATACGCCCTCGACTTGAGAATGCTAGATATCGTGGACAACGTGACATTTGTAGAGTGACCAATGATGATAAAAGGTCTTGAAGAGAAGGTTCTTTGTGTAAAAATAATTCCTTTGGTTCGTGTGTTATGGAGACATGGTTTCCTCGAGTAGAGTACCTTGGAACGGGAGGCACAAATGCTTACCCAGTACCCATAACTATTTTGAGTTTTATTTAATTTTATTTTGTACTTGTTTGTGATGAAGTTATAGACCTTGTTAACTATGAGATTGTTTGTTCTCTTTATTCTCTAGATGTGGGTGAAGAGTCATGACTACGGGGAATGGAATACCTAATCCATAATCAAGACACATTAAAGTGGATGCGGTTAAACATGTTTGGGTGAGTCAGTACCACACAAAGTGGATAATATCTTGACAAGGAGGAAGGGACTACCAAATACATATGTCTATGTGGTATTACCTTTACGTGATCATGTGTATTCTTGAGGGAGATGTGTTCCTAGATGTCGGGTAGGTTTACACTTGAGAGGTATCTTTTGAGGTGGCCATTCAGACCCCTCTCTTTTCTTCAGGTCTAGTTTTGATTATCGAGGGTGAGAATTGTTTGAGAGGTATATGATGTGATGGACCATACAATGAATCATTAACGAGTTACCCAAAAACTCATTTCCATCAAATGGTTCCACCAAAACGGTGGTACCGGTCATGGTGGCACCAGTCACAGTCACACACCGAAATGGTGGAACCGCTGATAGTGTTCCACCGAACTGGTGGCACTGTGAAAGTGGCACCATGACAGTGGCACTGTGATGGTCTCACCATAATGGTTGCACAACAAAACGGTGGCACCACCAATGGTGGAACCATGAGGGTGGCACAGTTACCATGGCATCGCTTATGGTGTCTCAACAAACGATGTCCCAACCTTGTCCCTTTTTTTCTAGATTACGAATTTTTCCACTCCCACAATGTATCATTTGACGTAAAAGTGTTTTTTACCCCTTTAAAAGTGATTAAAATCCCATAAATGATATCTAAAATCTTCCAGGATCAATATGACCCTTGACTTAAAAAAATGTGTGGATTTTTTCATTATTGACACGCCCTTTTACCATACTTCTAGTTCCACCCCTATTACGTGTTTTACTCTATTTAAAGGAAACACTTTAACTCACAACCGTTATGGCCACAACTTCGACGAGAATTATTAAATAACAATTAATTCTATCATGCGTAATCATCCAACCGCATGGGGATACCATGATAGGACATTAATGCCATTCAAAAATTAATATCACGTAACTCCAAGATCTCACTTTCCATCACACATATATTCTTACTTCTTATTGGATGGTCACTTTTTATTTCCATGGTGCATTTGGAGCCCTTGATGTTCCTCCCTTGTAAGTTGTGCATCCCCGGTTCTTGGTGCATAGAGAAAAAAATTGATCGCTGATCATCTATGCAGGGTTCTTCCTTTGCCTCTCTTTAATGTTTATCATGTAGGGTGGGTATGTTAATGTTTCTACGAGGATGGATGAAACCAAGCCTTAACCAAGATAATTAATGTAATTTTAAAGAATGAAGGGGTGTGTTTGATGAGGCAGTTGAACTCTTTTACCCTTTCTAATATATAGTGAAATATATGATAATATGTCCACTGAAAATGTTTCCATTGGTGGTCTTTCCTTGTGCACTAATAAACCCCTATCTTCTGTGATGATTGAATGAATGTTACATGGGAATTTCTTAATCACATAAGATATATTGATAAAATTGATTTCCAGTAAACCAGAATCCTTGTGAGATCACCCCGGTTAACAAAACAGAAAATAAGGAACCCAATGAATAGTGTATTTGAATCTGGAAACTCACTTGATCTATCTTGGTAATATATGTGGTTTTTTCTTTTGATTCTAGTGTGGTGACGAGGATGGGGATTGGATCCCATGTTAAGGTATATTTAGTGGTTTTTGGATTTGAGGATGTTAGGGTCCATATATTGGGGCTTGGTTTGGTTTCAGAACTTCGAGGGATCTCATGGATCTCTTTTGGTGTTGTGACTTTACCAGAGAACTAGGTGTGAATTCTTAATTTGCTGCATGGTTTTTTTTCCTTCCTTGTCTTGTCGCTATGACTGTTAGTTTCCTAGTAGTAATGAATTATTTAAACTGGAACCACTGGAATGTGATAAGAAGAACATGTTCAATGGAGAATTGTTTTCTGTGAATTATTGGTTACTTGGATGTGGGTGTTGTGCTTTTTACGAATAAATAGTAACAAGGGTGTTTGTGTATGGGTTGGTTTTGGAACCCCTAGGTTGGGATGATTTCCTCCTTACCTATATGTATAATTTAGTTCTTATACTTCTTATTCGCGCCCCACCGATGTTGAGAACTACGTTCCGAACACCCCCATTTCACGGGGGTGGGATTTTTTCCCAAAACTCTTATGAGTGGCCGGCTATTTGCACATTTTATACTCCCTTTCCCAAGTAGCCCAATACTCTTCGGCCAGGATGTGAGGTCCTAAGGACCATTATATTCCAACATTATTCGGCAAGTTAGTTGTAGTGGTTGGCCCAGGTGTGTATGGGTAGGTTGTTTCCCAAGTGTCTTCGGGTTGAGGCCCAGGTGTCGTCGAGCATGGAAGTAGTTGTTCTGGCACAGGTGTCTTCGAGCATGGTAGTAGGTGTTCTGGCCTAGGTTTCTACATGAATGGTTATGTGTGGTTGTTGTGGCCGAGTTGTTTGCGGGCGGGAAGTGTGGTTGTGGTATCCCATTTGTGTACGGGTGAGGTATGGATATTAGATTGTAGTGATAATGGCGTGAGTGGTATGATGTGTAGGATTTCCTCAATAGCCACAAATAATTTTATGTGTGGTACCAAATATCGATGTCCTATTACTAGTACTTTACTTGACTTGAGTTATTTGGGGAGTGATCCTTTGTGAGGTTGGTTGGATATTTTCTTTTAAAGATTCTTTGGTTATCTCTTTTTCTCATAGGGAATTAGAATGCCTCCCCACTTGTGCATGAGTGCTTTTGGTTTTCCCTATTTAATACACATATATACTAACCCAACATATATAAAACTACATTCAGATTTCCCGAAGGACTTTGTGGACCGTGTTAGACCGTACTAATTCGGGTGTTGGGATCGTTGATGTGGCTATTTTTATTTTCTTTTGGTGGTTTCCTTTTGAGTTTTCTTCTATTTTCGTAGCACTTATTTTAGGAACCTGAATATGGGAATGGATTGTTTTGGTTTTACTTTCACTACCGATTTTGGTGTTGTTTATGATTTACTATCTTATCTCCTGATCCTACTAAATAAAAAGGGAAATACATTTTATTTTTCATGTGATTCTATATCCTTGGTACTAGTCGCCACTCTAGGACCTATGAAGGAGGGTCTCAGGGATTATTGTATCTCCTTTAACTTGAAGAAAGAAGGGTATGGCAATCTGTTGTCCCTTATTTCATCTTGGTGAAGGTGGATCGTGACATAGTGATAGAGGCATATTTTTTCCATCATAACATTATAACCATAAAAAATAATCATACATTATATTATCTGTCTCTAATGATTTAATAAATTGAATTTGATTCATAAAAAATCCAAAAAAACATCACTTATTCATAATAATATGTTAAAATATTACATTAGTTCCATCCTTGGATGGGTTCAAGTAGATACGATCCATGAAAGAGTGTTATTGTAAAAACATATAGTAGTTAATATGTATTTTAATAGAATAAAATAGTATTTATTGAATTTCTTTTAGTTTGGGAAAATGTTTATTTAACCACATATTTTTATATAGGAAATAAATAAAATCTGTGACTCATATTAAGACCAATAAATTTAATATGGGCCCCTAAATTTATTTATCATAATAACATGAAATGATGTAGGTTATATAGTTCATTTGAAGGTATGTTACATGAATCATACATATATATTATTCATTTTTAATTGAGTGGATTCTAATAAAGTTTAATTTAATGTAACTAAATCACTATAAATTCCTTATTTATTATAGTATTAGGATTAAGATGCATGATATGGTTGAGTACTTGAATATTATATTTATCTGTTAATGTGGGAGATTTTTTGTAGGATGATATAGATATTTGATGGTGGTTAGATCCTAAGAGGAATGATTCTTGGACAAATGAAATGTGGGAGTTTCACAGATATTATTTTAATATTATGAGGGGATAATATCTGAACTCCATATGAAATGATGGTTAAATTTTGATGATATTTATTCATCTTGATAATTAATTATAGGGAGTATTATATTAAGTTAACATTTATCTTTTTTAGGGTATCCAATCATCAGTAGTGGATCTCAAATTTTAGTAATCATGAAAATCCAAAGATATCCTAGGATATGGTTTATACCAAATTACATGTAGAGTTATTATGTTTAATAATTAAGGATGTGTGATGGAATGTGTTTCTCTCTCACTGTAAGTGTATGATAAGTTAGTGTGAAAGTTAATTTAGGTTGATGATATTTTTCTTTCTACATGATATATCATAACCACGAAAAATTATAAAAGGAATGAAATTTTTAGTAATCTTTGAGTCTGAATATCCAATAATTGGTATGACCACCAATATTTTATTTCATTTATTCCATAATATTTAATATAATGATCCATATAATAAAAACATAAAAACATAGAAATCTAAAGTCATTGGGATGTTATACACATATGATATTTAATTTAAAAAAAATCAAATATCTATAATTATATCCTAGTTTTGTTGATTTCTTAGTGCCATAGAGGATAACATGGGGAATCATAAGAAAGAAGTGTGCCATAAAACTCAGTTAGGTAAAATTATGCACAACCATGTTAATATATATTAGTCTATAGGAAACGCATGATAATATAATGAGTTGATAACAATATAAATAAACATTGATTCACTACACCAGATGATTATATTAAAATAGAAAGGAATCACTTTAAGGTGGAAACAATAAAAAAATCACAATATATTTTTAAGTAGAGGAAAATATGCAAGACATTAGAAAAATCTTATATAAAACACTTTTTCCAAATACATGTTATCATATGAGATGAAAAAATTCCCAATATATTAGAGTGTTATCTAGGCACACCATTCATATGTCTAATATTCTGTTTTCATTGTGTCTCATTTAATATAATGACATATACACACATTTATTTCATATGATAAAGGAATATTGATTTCATAAATGTATGTCCCCTATAAATGAATAACTTATTTATCTAACTGAATTTTATAAAATAGAAATATGGTAGGTTATTCATAATAAATGTTCATAGAATGGAAAATCAAGGGATAATTATATTGATAGAACGAGTGAATATAAGATTTTATAAGGGATTAATGGGAAATAATGGTATTCCATCATAAGTATGATATCATTTGGACATTAAATGAATGAATATCACAACATAAATGACATAAATGAAAATCCAAATGTTTTTTATAAATGTTGTACTAAAATATATAGATATTGGGAGATGATACTATTCCTTGTAGTTCTTCTTCAAATAGATTTGGAGGTGATCCTTAGAAACTAAAAAACACATTAGGAGGGATATAGTGTGGAAAAATGAGGTGAAAATATTGTGTAGTGTATTTGGAGTGAAGAGGAATGGGATAATTGGTTAGTTTATAAATTAAAAGAGGGAGAATTCATTAATAATAATCATTAAATACACCATTTGTTACTCAATGGATTATTTGGACAGAATGTGAATTTTAATATATTAATAAACAATTTACCAAACAACTTTATATACTACCATTTTGGTGAGGTTGGTTTTTTTCCTAAAGTATTTTTTTTGAAATCGTTAAAATATAAAATAGGTATTGTATGTTTCATCATAATATTAGAGAATTAGTATTTTCACATTATAATAACATATATTAATTAATCATAAAACAATTGTTGAGAAATCCCTTTATAGAATTTATAATATAAAATAATTTCATTTTTATATCAAGATAATTACTATAAATATATCCTATATTTATTATTTGTATAAAAATGTGAAACTGTACAAAAATTATGAAAAAATCACATTGAAAATTTTTTACATAATGATTTAAAAAATTCCATTTATTTTATTAATATAATTTTCTAAATGTGATGAATTTAAGATAAATATAAATATTCATATTTATTGAATGAAACTAGTTTTATGACATATTCAACTTTATGAACCTCATAAAAATTAAATGGGACATCATAATATTATATTACCATTTATATTCAAATCCATTGTTTTTTATATGAAATTTTTGAGGAAATAATTATACTTTAATATTATGAGATCAATAATAAAAATTTATTTAAATTGTAATACTATATTTTTAAAATATACAATTTTATTTTATTTTGATCAAGAAATTATATTCATAATTTATTTATATTTATATTTTTGAAAAGGATCATTGGAATATGTCTCAATGGTATATTTATTAAATTCAAAAGTACTACATGAGTTAAAAGATATGAATTATACAACATTATCTACCATAAAGAGATATGAAATTATAATTAAGATCATCCAATAATGCAAGATTCATATTAAGAACTTTATTTTGGAAAATATTCAACATGATTAGCCTATTGATAAGAATTTGTGATAATAAAGTTGAGAATAGAGAGAAAACTCATGAATTCATTCCATCAAGCCATTCACCTCCATGAGAAAAGAAAAAAACTATTTATGAGTCCTGAATAAAATTACCTGAATTTCATTTTAGAAATAAATTATTCTCACATTTGGAGTTAGAAAATTTAGTTATATTGATCATTCTATAAATTTTGTCTTCGAGTGACGATGCCAATCTAATGAACCATAAAATACTCCTAAATCATACCAATATGATCACAATATATAAAACCATATCTTGAGGTTCCAAAAATCCATTATTTAACACAATATAAATTTATATTAATCCTTTTCTAAAGGTGGTTATTCAAGGTAAAATAAAATATAGTCGTTGGAAGATTGAATTTACCTATAATTTCGAGTATTGTTAGTTATGTAAAAACACAGATGAAATTTTCATTTAAATCAATTTGTAGAATAGTTGATTCCATAATATAAAAAATAATGTTAAAAATGTAAAATGACATGGTGAAAGTGGTATTTTATTGGATCAAATAATTGAATCCATTATAAATAAGAAAAATACATCCCTACCACTTCCACATGAAAATGGTTAGTTACTGTTAGTTATAATGAAGAAATAATTCTGTAAAGAATCAAGCTGATCAAGTTGACAATAAGAATCTATAGTTTGAATAGGTTATCATTACATTTCAATAATGCTGATGTTGTGATGTATCTTAGAAATAGTTGGTTGCATCACCCAAATACTAGTTTTGATGTTGAAACCTAGAATAAAGAGTGATTATGAACCATTATAATCAAGAAACATTCATAATTTTCTTGTGTGCTAATATATATATCAGAGTGAATCTTTAGGGCCTGATCTAGGCATTTTTTGAATCATTGAATCCATTTAAAATCATGAATAGATCCCATTATATCAAACTGATAATATAATCATCCATTGAGAATTCCATTTTCATTGGTTCCTATATAAGAACATCCTTTTTTGGATAGATGGTGTATTCCATCATTATTTAATAGAACATATTCTCTAAATTCATTAGAGGGGAATCAACAAATACTTTTATTGAGACTTAAAAATTGGAATTAGATTCAAGATCATGAATGTTAGATATCATACTGGTTATTTTCTAATTATCCATTTTGAACATGAAATTTGAATTCATGATAAAAATCCATTAAAACAAATCCAAGATATTAGAAAAATATTTTTTTTATTGAAGGACAAAGTGAGGGTACCTATAGGCCATGTTACCCAGCTTCAATCCATTTAGATATCTATATATTTAATATTATAAATAATTTTAGCTTTTATTTATCATATTCCATGTCAATAGATTATGAAGAGAATTATTAATGTTCATTGTACATTTTATACCATTTTCACCACTGTAGGGAGTGTTAATACATTTTACATGGAACCATGACCACTTTCTTGTTTATAATACTACCACCCAAAAAAATGCATCCATTAAGGGTCTTGATCAACCCCATGGGACTTTAATAAACCATGAAGGAGTGAAGAAGTTAAAGACAATAGTATGATTTTCAAGATAATTTTGACTATCTACCGAGAATGCCTTCACATCCAAGCTGGGATATGATTTTTTATTTATTTAAAAATGATTAAATAAAAATGATCTCTTATTATCTCCCAAAACAATGGAATACCATGAAAAGTGAAGTTTATGAAAGCCTATCTAATTACTATTTCCATTTTAATTCTATAATTTCATGCATAAGTGAACCCCTTTCATAAAAAAATTAATTATTTATACATACAAATGAATTCACTCAAGACAGATTCATAAAGGTAGTGCATGTCCTTAAGTATATTTATGTTCCTCTTTCTACATTATAATAATATAATGATTTAATCATAATAATGTTAATTAGTTGGATCATTATGGCCTCTATAGGTACGGATTGGTTTGATCATTCATTAATTCACCACATGATTTTTGATTCGACTAAGATAATCATCAGTAATTGAAAATAAAAGAGATGAGAGGGGGCCACACAGTCTAACCCATTTCGATCACTCTATGTATCCCAAATGTGGACCAGAAATGAGTACTAAAATGTGTGATGAACCAAAGAGAGATTTAACCAACCAAAGTAATTTTATATTGAATCAAAAACTCTAAATAAAATTATTTATGAAATACTAGTCTATCATGTTAAATGATTTCTTAAATACATTCTTGTGGGAAATGTACCAACTCTATTAGACATTATGAGAATGTTGATTCACTTAGAAGAAGTTCAAATGAAATCTTGGATATAGATTTCTTTAAAAAAACCCGAATTCTTTATAGGAAAATATCTTATTGTAAATAAGTATAAACATATTAATTTTTTTATTCTTGTAAACATTTTTAACAAGTAAAGTAGAAAAAAATAAGTGAATATCAAAATAATTAGTAGTCATTGGATAAATGTCAGAAATTTAATATTTATTCCACTATGAATAAAAACTTTACTGATCAATGATATGAATAGATTATAAAAATCATCCTTTATGAAATACACATATCATTGAAAGAAGAAATTTGAAAATTTATCTAGTCCATGTCACTATTTTAAATCAAAATAAAGGCAGTATCCCTGATTTCAAATTCATGAGTCATGATATTGATTAGGGTGTTACATTCCTGTTTAAATAGTATAAGAATAATTCTAACAGTGAACATCCCCTCAATACCATTTCTATTATACAAATTTTTGTTATAGTAATCAATTTTGTCAGTGAGGTTTTCATTATCTTGAATGTTATAACCATTCACTCTCAAAAAATAACGAGTCCTAAAAGTTTTCCATTTTTTTCTAAGGGAGTTTTGAGGCTTTGATTCCCAATCCTATTCTTTGATCCATTTTATTTTCAATTATTAGTGTTTAATATTTTATTTTATTTAATATGATGTATTCAACATGGAATAGAGTACAATATCTTAAAAAGCATCATGAGTGAAATACAAATTACTATTAACCTCTTGAAACTATTGAAAATGGTACAGATTGTATCTCAACTCAATGTCTTATTCTTGTACATCATGAGTTTTAATTTTAGGATACACTCCACATTCTATTTTCAACAATACATGGAATTCTATAACTTTTAAATAAGCTATTTATAGTGGTTGTGGGATTATCATGCATTATTTAATCAAAAGGGAAGAAGAAAATTCACATCCCTAGTCAGAAGGCTAACATGAATGGGGTGATAGTCAAGAATTATTTTTGAGAGAGAAATATTGGAAGAATTGTCCTATATATCCAGACCCATAGAATTAGGGGAACCACAATCAGTCTTGATGACAACCATTTTATTCTGATTTATCATACACGATGTATATTTATCTCCAAAAGGATTATTTTGAATATCTCACCCTGCTCATTCTTGGACCTAAACACCATGATTGAGATGGGGGAATCCATAAATATAATATTTTTACTAGAAGATATAATGGTGTGGAATTCTCTAGCTATAATAATGGATCACAATTCAAGAAATAAGTTTTTTAAATTCTATATATTATCATCATTTATTCTGGTATCTATTTCTAGCATAAATAAAATATGAGAACATTTGTAATTTATAATGGGACAATTCTCATGCAATCATATGGTCATCAATACTATGTGTAGACAATTAACCCATTAAATAATGAGAACCCCCCCCCCCATCATGTTTGAACCAATGAAGATCTACTATGAACACAAATCACGTGATAGAAAAAATTATTCCGGATAATAATATTATATGTGTAATTCTTCAGTAGTTCAGTAATTCCCAAAATCATTGTTTTGTGTATGTATCAATACCAATTAATAGTGTTAAATATTTTATTGTTTCCAACTCCATGGAAATTTGATAAAATAATATTATTTAGACATATATTTAGATTTTGTATTTCCCTTCCTTTTTTGTTCCCTTATATTTATTTTTGTTGGACGGGTTCCTAGATGCCTCGTCCATTTGGATGAAATTATTTTCTAGACATGGGACACAGAACTGGTACCAACCATTCCATAGCGTGGGGATATCATGTTTCTATGAACCTATCTTGAGGTCGTTAAAATATTAATATAGTGAATTAATGGTATTTGGTAGATAGTGAAAGAATATATTAATTCCTCTTAATTACCCTTCATCATCAACAATCTTACTCTAATGTATTTTATTTTCAAAATTTTCTTATGTTCTGGCGTAGGGGGATCAGAAGACCCATCATGTAAATCACCATAATGATATTAAGAATTAAAATTAGTAGACTTAGAATAATCCCCATCCTTCAAATATTGTTGATTATCAATCGTTTTCTTAAAGTTTCACATATATTTAGACAACTGAAACTCATATGATGTATTAATAAAAGAATGGTCTCATACATGTAGCCTGATGTACCATAGTCAACCAATGATTTATTTAGTGTAATTGTAAAATTCGCTTCCACATGTATATTATTATAGATATTGGACTATATTATAGTCCCTACACTTATAAGAGGGAATAGAGGGTAGGAAATAAAGGCTCCCTTCATTAGTAGAAAAATAATTCATCCGAAATGATTTTCTAGATTTCTCAATATCATTTGGAGTGAGATTGAATTCCTCACCCACTAGAATCCCATCACGAGGTTGTACCTCAATATAGATCCACTATACTATGATGGTGGGTTTGATTTTAGAAACACAGGGACCTCACCTTGACTAGAGTCTTTCATATTAACAATATGAATAACCGTGGTACCTATAATGAAGACCTTCTCAATAAAATTATGAAATGTGGAAACCAATGTAGGAAACCAATAATCCATAGTGATAATTGAATGAAACAACCCATGACTAGTGGTTTAATTTATAGAATTTTCAACCTTATCAAAATTAAATGAATTACCCATGCCTACCCATCCCACCTCTCTCCATGATTAATACATGTTTGAATTGGGGATCTAAACTTGATCTGGTTTGAGACTATAATTTCTAATAGAGATACTTGACTAATCTACACACATACCAAAAGGGAAATATAT
Organism: Viscum album; assembly: GCA_963277665.1. Lineage (NCBI taxonomy): Eukaryota > Viridiplantae > Streptophyta > Magnoliopsida > Santalales > Viscaceae > Viscum > Viscum album. The sequence goes on from OY728141.1 coordinate 350,422,662, forward strand.
TTATAATACAATTTAACTTGACACATACATTTATTGGAAAAATATATCAAACTTATTTCTTTTTGGAATCCATATTGGCTTCCACCATTACCCTAGAATCTAACCCTTACTCACTATCAATATTTTTTTCCTTGTTTATCATTTTTCCCACCTGAGTAATGATAAAAAATTATCTTAATTTGATAAATAACAAAAATAAGACTACAGAGTCTTATCCACATATGAGTTGAGGAATTATTTTTTTATAAATTGATTCAAATTAATGTCCACATTATATACTATAAATACACTATGATTGAGAATAATATCTATATATTTAGAAAAATTAGAGATTTTCTTTCTTCGTATTGAATTTCACAAGAATTTATACACCACCAATCAATATAAGCTTCACATTTAAGCACTCTAACTATGATTTTTTTTTGAAATCATAGTATTTTTTGAATTATCAACCGTGGATAGAATTATGACCATGAAAATATTACATACATATATAGAATATTTTTTGGAATACATTTAACTCTATAAACCATTAAGGGAGTTCCGTAATAAATTATTATAATGGAAGTTGGATGTGTGATATTAACCAGTTAGGAGTTCCTAGAATCACATCTAAAAATGATATCTTTGTATCTCTCATATCATGATCACACTCTGATCCAAAGGAGGAATTGCATTTTGGAACAGAAAAGGGACCAATTTGGAGATCCCAATCCATATCAATCATAGACAACATGTGGCATGGAAACAAAAGTAAAACTAGAACTATGATTTAGGTGGATAACCATTTTTAAATAGATAAATACCGCACACCATCCCATGTGAATATTATATTACACACAATAAATAATGTTATTTAAGAAATCAGTATTTAATTTATGCGATGATCAAGTACACCATTGTATTATTAGGTTCTTGATTCATGACCCCTTTTTAAACCTTCATATACAATAAGGGTAATGTTTATAACGGTACTAATTTCCTAGAATGTTTTAAGGAACATAGATTTGTTAATGACATTTTCAAGCATGAATATCACCCATAATTGATTCTTGAAAAGTTGAAGTGATTAAATATCATCTTTTTATTGATCATGGGTGGACCCTAGTGATTCCATATCCCTTAAAAGATGAGATAAATTAACCATATATCGTATGATTCTAAAACATATTGCCATATCTTCTCCCTTTTGTATCAGTTAATTATTCTTTATATATACTAATCTCATTAGTCAAATTAAAATAGAAATATAACCAATAATTATTTGGTATAATGAGATTATAACCAAATTTCATATTATAAATCTATTTAATAAAATTTTAATGGGTTTTAATTACATGATTAATGTGTTACATATTATTCCACATTACTAAATGTTTCTCTTTTTTATTTATATTGTATTTTTCATTAATAAATTATTTAGTTATTACATTATAAACCACTATATAAAAAATTGCATTGAAATTTCATTATATACCCTAAATCATATGGAGGTACTTCAATTCAATTACTTAATTAGGTTACCATGTACATTATTCCAATTTATAGTTCCACCATATAAATTTTAATTTGACAGTTTCCATATTTTTATAGATCATTTCATTATGATATATGGCCTTCCCTAGATTCCCTCAACAAGAAAAATCATTCTAGATTGGTATAAACCAGGTATTTCGTACATGTGATGGATTAGGTATGTAAATATATTAGTGGGATATGTAAATCACATCATGTACATGAGATAAGTGATTTGTGGGTTCTAATTAATAGTACACATATTTTATGTGATAATGAATTTTAAAAATTATTATGTATCTTGGGCATAAAATTTAATTCTTCTAAAATATATTTACATTCATCATATGTGATATTACAATTATATATCCCAAAATTACTTTTCCTTAATATAATTATTATTTATTCTTTTATTTTGAGTTTATCATGTTTAGATATGGCTTGGTGGTTTTTGAGATATCAGGGATGGAATAAATGGTTCTTTGGGAGAGGATACTATAAAAAACAGGTATCACGATCTATACACATTTGAAATTCCATGGAAGTGTCATCCCATGAAGTAGGGGAGGGGACTCACCAAAGAGATGATTATAGTTTACAGGTGCTCTGTAACCTCAACCATGGATGGGTAGTAATAAGGACTATGAGAAACAATATATTATAAAACTATAGCATCATTTATACATATTTTTATTATACATATTCCACCTACTAGTCTATGAAATATATGTAATTAAACTAGATGTTATGTTCCTGAACTAGGGAATCAGTTTTAGAATATAAAAGGGAGTATTCAATGAGTATTTTTTTTAGTTTTACATCTGTACATATCTTTAATAGGTCAATAAAATAATTGATAATTTCCACCATTCATTATGATAGATCTAAATATTCAAATAGATACATAGTTCCTTCCACATTGTACAATACCTCTATATCCTGAAGTTGTTTAAACCTTGGACTGCTTCAAAGTCACAACCATTAATCATTTTTTAGTTCTGGTCTTATTCTACTGATCCTTTTGAAAGCAGTGTACCATGGGGGTTCATCCATACACCATGGGTACCATATTATTGAATATAACTTTTTCATAGGGTGTTTCCTTGTACAGTGTTATATGGTTTCCAATAAACCTCCATTTCACAACATTGACTTGGTACCATGGAGATCTATGTCTAGTACCTTTTTATCACCCCTAGTTAATATTGTTTCAACACCTTTTGGTCTAGATTATTCTATTCATTATCTTGATGCCACAAATGTTTTATCATGATTTTTATAAGATACAATGATTGGTGATATTGATCCATTTTTTGATATAATTTGGTTTCATTATTGAACCCTCTAAAAAATATTGATGTGAATGTATAAAACTTGGGATAGGGATTTCCATACCTTCTTAGTCTATTATTTATAATTTTTTCCATGATTATTATTTATGTGTTGGGATATTTGAGAGAATTGTTGATTGTTATCTCATCTTTGCATGTTTTAGCCTGTGTTATCTTATGTGATATATTCTTTACATTTGAGATATTAGTGTATCTTATTTTCTTATCAATTTTTGTCACATGAATATTTCAATGAAAATATTTACTCATGATGATGTGTTATTCTTGCTTATTTTCTCACCATGTATGTTTGTTACCATGATATGGATGTTTTTAGTGATACATGAGATAAGTTAACCATAATGACATAATATCCTTTAATGGGGGCGGGGGTTCCCCTTTTCACATATGGATTTTAGTTATGAAAATATACATCCAATTACGGACTAAATTTTGAAAAACATGATCCATGATCATAGCTTATTTTACAAGACTCAATTTTACTAGTCATTGTGTCCAAACTGAAAAATATATCAAAAGTTATTTTCATTAAAATTTTTATCTCCAAAAATGTATATCAAGAATGATTCTGAAACAAAATATTGAATACCAAAATATTTTGACATGAAATTAAATTTTTTTAGTGATTATGTCCTCTATATTGTGTAACCTAGTTCAAAAAGCCATGATTCCTTGAGGATCGTAAGGTGTTATCCTCATTGTAGTGAGACTCTAGATTATGGATGAAATTTTTCCCCATAGATAATGATGTAGTAACCTACACATAATGTATCTTCGAGTCATGGAAGTCACATGGATTTATAGAGAGTGAGGCGGTAAAATTCATGATGTGTAATTGTAGTTGAAAGAATTTACCTAGCCATATGATGTTGGAGGTGGTAACCCATATGGAGTGTATGTATGTCCACATATCTCCCCCATTTTTGTAAATATATAATGTTTCATTAATAACTCTATAATTCATGAATATGGGGACTTAATCACTACTAAACCGATAAATACCCCATTTAGTCGTTATTTGGAGGAGGATATGGTACAATATGACATCATTATCTCAATTTGGGAAATGATAAATAGATTCATGAATACCCATAAATCATTAAAATATGGCTAATATCTCAATAATTCAATCATATGGTCACATTCATTGTTGGTTTAGTGTTTGAGGATGATATGAAAATCTTTTATCCAGTAAAACACTTGTTTGTGTAAGATTTCCATGACTCAGAAAAATAAATTTTTGGGAAAATAAAATGTTTCCTAAAATATTTTTCTCAATATCCATATGGATCCATCCATTAAATAAGAATATATTCATTTATGTTAATGATATTCATTAATCCATTATTTTTCATAAATCTCCAACCATTGAACAAACTGGTCCACACTGTGGGGGCCCTCTCCACTATACCCCTCTTAGGATCTTTATCGAGCTATGGTCTCAAGAATTTTCTCTAATACCATCATTATTATCTGAGAACCCTAATGGATTCATTCACTGTGAATTATTCATGATGGGTTTAGTACATTTTCAGTTGCATATTATACATCCCCAACATAAACCCCATTTAGTACCATGAGTCAAGACACTCAACTATAATCCCAGAAATACCTTGATTTGACCTACTGATCTTGGGTCCCTTACCTGTTCCATGATGTGAGATTCCCCTCTTAGACTCCTTTAATACTTTGAGGAAAAATACACCTCAAGAAACTCTTGAAATCTCATCCCATCAATCATATTCTAGGTCAAAACATAACAGGGCACTCATAAAAATTCCCCACACTTTCAATTTCTTGGAATAATTTTTCAATTTTTCCTCAATACATGATGTCAAATTGTATTATAACTTGTATAGAATTTATAGGATTAATTGTGTAGAAATAACGAGATTTCTTATGTATCAAGCATAATGTGCCTCTTTTTTATGATCATGATACCCCCGTTCATCTTTAGATGAATTTAAAGTATAATAAACTCTATAAGAAAATAATAAGAATCAAACTGGGATAAGAATGAGAATTTTTCATTCAAGAATATGATGAATCATGTTATGACAATGATAATATGCCTAAATAGTCCTCTAGGTTCTCCTCCTCTGTGTAATCCCAAAATCATATTCCATGACCTATTATTGGGTGAGATGCCAGCATGCAATGACATAAGAATGGCTGAATGGGTATCTCAATGCGTATTCCATATTCATCACATCCTATAACATGATGTTAAAATATACCTCACACAATGTCATGAACATGGGATGACCAATTAACCAAATATGGGGATGAAATATGAGAATCTCAATACATAATCCCAAAAAGACCATATCCTTTCACTCTATGTTTAACATTAACCTTACTCTATGTCGTTAACATGGGATGCCTTATGGACCCAATAAGATTAATAGAGAATAGAAAGCTCACTACCTATTACCCATTAGCCACATCCTTTCCCATGACATTAAAATTTACCCCTATCATATTCTAGGAGAAAAATATTCCTTCATAAGTGAATATAAGAATTAAATATTTTGGAAACATAATGTATAGTTCCAAGCGCCATTTCTTTTCCCATGATGTTAAACTATAACCTAGAACTATACTACAAAACCTGGATTTAATTCAGTATAATAATATGATGAATCAACCATCAACCATGATATTATTCATGTGATATGAATCAGATGATACCCTTATCATCTAGGGAATCTCCCATGCATAATCCCTACACAGAACACCAATACTCTTAGATGCACTCTAGAAGATTTCACATATAATCACCAGATCATCACATATTGAAACACTTTCCATGAAATGATTATCCTTAACAACTATTGTTAAACCGCATGGATTGGAAGTATCACACAACCTTAGGATTTAGTATCAAACTATATGGGTTTTGATCTTGGTTACATAATAGGGTACAAAAGGAAAACTCCATTATGTTCAATCAAATTATACCAACACATAGAGGGTTTCTCCTTAAGGATTTATCATTATTCCATAACACTCCATGAAATTATTTTTTTGTGGTCGTATTCCAACCTAGAGAAACACTTAACAATCAATCTATCCCTACAAGATGTTCATTATATGACACACCTATCCATATAAGACCTTAAACGTGCATTCAACCTATCCTCAAAATAAATTAAACAAGTTACCAATATTTCCCTTCAACACATTAAACAAGTAACCCATCTATCCACACAATCTATTAACCCTACGACCCATGTGTCATCGCAATATGTTAAAATAGCAATGCATTTTTTCACAAATGATTTTGAACCCACAACCCATCTATACCCATAAAACATTAAACCTTCATCCAATCTGTCCATAATGATGATAAAACTATGACCCACCTATCACTACAAGAGGTTCAAACTATGACCCATCTATTACTAATAGAAATTAAACATGAGGTGTATTTTTTCATAAATTTAATTTAAATTGTGACCATCATATCCAGACAATATGGCAAACTTGCGACCCACCAGTCTCTATAAGACATTAAAACTACATTCTAATTATCCCAACAATACATTAATATTATGAAAAATCTACCCCCACAAGATATTATAATGGTGAAAAGATCCAAAATTTATACCTCATAACATATTTGTGATGCTAATGTTAAGAATTATTATTAGACTTACATGCCTTATGTAAACTACATTGTAGTGGTAATGTGATTTGTTTGGTGAAGAAACTGATATTCCTTAAACATGATATTCCCTCTAAAAGGGGATGATTTAATAGAATCCCAACACAAAAAATTTCAATAAATTCCCACACATGACCATTGTGACCATATACTATGATGTTAGGTTATTACATAGACAAGAAAGAACATGTGTTATTAATTGGAATCCATCATAAGATGTTGTCGAAAATGAGTTTCATGAATGTGAAATAAATATACAATCGTGAACTAGAATATGAAAAAATATCCAAAGAGTAATATATTGAATGAGGAAGAAACATCCCATCACCCTGTTTTCATCAAGGCTTCAATGTCCCTAATTAAAGTTATAAAAGTCTCCTCGCTTTGGAATATGGGAATGCAAGGAAAGAGATGCGCGACAAGTGTCCCCATGGAATGGAATCATAGAAATTGGTAATGATATACATGAAAAAAGGTTTTAGGTAGAAGGCTGAAAATCTATTGTATTTTCATTAGAATAAATATAGTCTTGATTTTCTAAGATCCAATCACTATATGGAATGATAGTTGACGGGGTAATTGATAATTGAGATTTAAGGAATATAATGTGACATGTTTTACAAGATGGATTTATGAATGTAGGTTTCATGTACACATGAAACTGTGAAGACTCCCAATAGAGGATTTTTCGGTTATTGCTGGTTTATTACTTTATTTTCCTCTATGATGCCAAATATGTTATGTTTGGGTGTTTGTGTTGGATTGGATAGTGTACAACCTGTTATTTTTGGATTGTATTCTTATGACTTATTATATATTATTTATTATTATTACGTAATTCACTCATTAATCTTGGGCCTAGTATGTTTAGAAGTAATTTGTGGGGAATTACGAAGACATGTACTCACACCATACTAAGAATTATGATTTTCAAGTAGATTTCATGAAGAAACCAGTGAAGGGAAAGGTCCCTGATAATAGACTCACATAGATTTTAAGGGACCCCGTAGTTATTTTATTTCTTTATCTTCATTATTACTTTGAACAGACAGGCCATATTGAATTTGTTTTATTTATTTGATAATTATTCTGCCCATTTATTTATTTTGGAATCATTTATGTGGTGTCTTATTTCCTCTATTATTTTTTTATGTTTGATCATATGACATGATATAGAGGGTATAGTCTCCTCGTTTATTAATTGAGACCCTCATTGCTAGAAGGAGACATTTTATTTATGGGGAGGCACCCATGATTTCGAGTAACACCCAATTTGGATAGATTATTACATTAGTATGTTAAAAATTGGCATCAGATCCTCATGTTTTTACTAATATTTTGAATGGAATTTATTTTGGATATGAAAGATAATAGATAGAATAGTTTGGACTCAGTTAGGGGAACCATGCCAATTCCTAGTATGTACTGCATAGTGGACCTCTATGTTTTAACAAATTTGGGAACATATATATTCTCTATTACCATTCAATGAATTATTATATAGAGATTAATATGATTTTGATATTTAATTAAATATATTTATTATATTTTCATGCATCATGACAATATACGTAGTTTCACATTGCATATATATACATATTTGTTTGTGTCGTATAGTAGTTATTTAATTAAATGCTTTAATTTTATCTATCTTTTTAGTATATATATCCATGATATTGGGATATATATGCATATTTTTTGTTTTAATATATATATATATATTAGGAAATTATTAGTAGAAATAACCATGTTATTTAGTTTTAATATATATAATGGTAATCACTAATGTACGGGGACAAAGACTAGGGTTAGGACTATGAGGGTTTATAACATAGGTAGAATGTATAACCATAGGATAACCTTGTGTGATCCAATATAGGGTAACATAAAGACTATTTTCCAATTTCTCCTAAAATTTCATATGATTCTTCTTCAAAAATGTTTTACAGGACTTCTAGTTGAGTAGGCTTCTACAGATCCCATTCTTTTAACTACCCCAATAGTGTAGGTTGGGGTTTCTTAAAATAATCCACTAAAATCCATTGGGGAATACACTATATATTTCATGCTCCCACATCCCCCAACCAATGTCTGGATAAAAATATTCTTATGATTGGATGGTAATGATAGATATTATCTTCCATCTTATCAAGAATCAATAATACGTGATAGTGAAAATTGGAAAATTCTTGCTACAATTTAAAAATATGTATTGGTTGTAGTCATGCATCAAGATGGTATCCAATAGTAACACTAATGGGAGAATTAATGAAAATATTTTCCATATGTTTCAACACTAGAATGATGTAGATCAACTGATAATTGGATTTCATATATTTTTAGCGTTAATTTGTGATAGTAGTAACATACTCCATACGATTAACTAAAATCCCCCTATTCAGATCTTTTCTGGCTGTTTGGAGTCCGAAAGGTCTATGATGATTGAAGTTTGAATTTGACCAAAACATCTACACTAGCTCTGATTTTTTTGATCTAGATCAGTATATAGAGGACAGGAGGAAGGACCTACACATTGATAGGAGGATGAATGAAAATTTGGTCATTATTTATCCTTTTATAATCATATTGGTAGACCCATTATTCATATCTTGAGTAAATATTATGATGTAATGGTGATAAGGGACAGTGATATTAAGTGGATTAGTGGAATTCTTGTGAGGCATAGTTTAGTATCTTTAATTCCAATAATTTTGAACAATGGAATTTCAACTTTGGTATGTTTTAATGTTATAGTCTAGCATACCTATCACCAATCACTGATTCCATTATTGTGGTGGGAAAGGAAATATGGAATATTTTGGTTCAATAATTTAATCATGGAAGTAGATATAACAATGATCAATGAAGTACAGGTCCTGAAGGGTTTATTAGTAGTGATCCTATACTAGACATATGCCTCAGTGGCGTAGTTATTGAGTTGAGATCGAACACATATGTATTCTAGATCAGCCTCAAGCAGATAGTGGATAGAAAAAATATAATTTTTAAGATACATTATTGATCACATACACTCTATGTAATAACTTTTTTTTTTGATAAATTTGTTTCCTGTTAATTTATAGATACACAATTAGTTGTTACACTTGACCAACTATTCATGTTTCATCGGCATTAGTATCCCTTGATACACAATTATATAATGTTGTATACTATCTCTAGTGATGTCCAAAACTCCTTATAATTATATCATGTTATTGGAATCTATGGGATAATGTGATACTATAGAATGTGACTTTATACATGATCACTATAATCAACTAGCTGACCAGGTATAAGCCCATGTAAACTACTATCTAGGGAATTTCTTGTTAAATTAGACAAATGGAGATAAGTAAAATGTACACCAAATAGTGGGAACAAAATGAAGGAGGAGTGTCACTAGACACGAGGTAGCATATGATAATGAAAAAACAAATGGTGATATTTGACCTCTCATTAAGAAAAATGGAAACCTCAAAATCATTTCATACATTAAGGTATATATATCAAGTGATTTTTTCATAATATTTATTAGGACTCCCTAATAATTCATGAGATGACATTGAGATAATTCCCTTACTATTTTTTCACCCAATATATAGACCTCAGTATCATATTGTGTGGACCAAGAATAAGGATTTCAAGGAATAGTTGGAATTACTATAGAATAAAGGCTTTATTAGTATTATTATATCACTATGTAGTGAACTATTATTATTCTCCATGTTAGTAAACTATAGTCTATGACATTACGTTTAATACTAGATGCTGAAAAAGGTGATGGTGAAGAATTATTATATCATTTCAACGATAGATTATCTATTTGATCATATATGAGGAGTCTAGTGGGTCTCTATGATTTATAATCTGTCCGTCTATCACTAGTTTAATGTTATAAATGTTGACATTCCAAATATGGTGTTTCATTGTAGGTATATGTTTTATTTCTATTTTTTATTCTATTTATGCTGGTGAACATTCTAATAGAGTTTATATCAATCATTAAAAGAATATTTCAACCATACATGGACACTTTTATAATATTTTTCTTTGATAAAATCCTTGTCTACAAACTAAAACCATAAAAAATTATAGGAACTTATATATTTTTAAGAGTACACATCAATCAAATTATCCTTACACCGGGAAATTGATTTTTAAAATTTGGATTTTAGGGATTATGTTTTGAAGACATGTATTGTATGAGATGGGTATATACATGGACCCAGATTTGGTTTCGTTTGTCATGTACTATTCATGACCATATAATGAATTTTAGATCTGGGGAATCCATGGTTTAGAATGATATTATAGGTTATGTATAGAGGACATATCGAGTCTATTAGAAACCATTATATAAATGAAGAAGAATAGTTTACTGTTCATGTTATATGAAATGTGTGAAGAGGCATTCCTTGATTTGATTAGATGGTGGAAAAATACTCAAGTATTAATAGTCCCCAATCCTATTAAATTTTATATAGTGAACTTTGATTCATCATGAATTGGTTTTGGGGAGTATTAATGTAGAGTTTTCAAGTAGTTTCACATGGGTCTTATTAATTTCTACGACATGTGAAGAACATACCAACATATTTCATTGATCATACTGTCATGGTCCATGGCCTGAAGTGTTAGATATATGGTCTGTTTTGTGTGATATTTTATATTTACACTAATAAAAATGACCTTAATTATATCTTCACATTTTGAAAAATGTAATTGAAAGAGATGCAATGGGTTGAGTATCAATAAATTTTATACATTTATTTGGATTTTTCACATGGGATAGTAATATTATTTTGGATACTTTTTATTGAATATTTTAGAATGATCATATGTTTCGTGATCAACCATCTGAGGAGTAATGGCACATGATGAGATTTTAGGATAATTGGATTTTGGATACTTCCATAGACCAATGTTCAAGGAATTGTTCTAACTTGGTTGTTAGATATTCTATTATTGATTAAGTGATGACATATTAGGATTTCGACCCAGTGTGTGATTTATAAGGGAACAACTAGCTAGAGGTGATCTGATACCTAGGGGGTCCTTGAGATATGTCAATATAGTCATATAAAATGGTAGATTATTAGTACACAATTAAACTATTGATAAGATGATGAGGGATTACTATACTACTAGATTGATAGTATATCATGTATCAACATTGATATACCATGACATTAGGTGGCAGTTCTGGAGGCCAGTGATGAAGACATACAATGTCGGTTCTTCTCTTAGTGCCTTTCATATTAGAGGGTGAACAAAGAATATGAGCATCCAAGGGGTTTACTCTAAACACTTTTGGTTCCCATTTTTAGGATGAAGAACATTAGATATACTTTTTGATGAGGTTACATAGAAACCTAAGGATTCGTGAGGTATTTTGTTTGGTTTTCTTCTAGGGGATTAAAGTAACCTATATTTTACAGATTATCAAGACATTTATAGTAGAGGAACTGGAAAAATTCTTTGTATAAGATATTTTACACCTAAACAAAGTTACATTTATCATTGTATCAGGTAGAGACACTTCATACACAAAATAGTTGTTTCAAGGCTTGAAAATTTTCCAACAGAAACATCTTAGACTGGTCACAACATACAATCCCTAAACAAATGGGTCATCCAAATAGAAAATATGTATATTATTAGATATTATATGAGTTTTCATGTAATAAATTATAGGATTGGGGGATTACCACTTTTTTGGTTGATATCACATAAAAAATTACCACGATTCGATTAGGATGAAATGAAATTGGTCTCTTTACATGATTATGTGTCATTCACCTCTCTATTGACATGAGGTGGCTGTGGTAAAAGGTGTTAGACCCAGTATGGTTTAGGAGACATATGAGAGAGTCTATCTAATTTAGAAGAGTTTGAAAAATTATAATATTAGACATAGATTTTATTCTAAATATAAAAGGATTCCCTTAATGTTCTCTGTAGGATATAATTTTTTCATGAGAGTAAAAACTCAGCTAGGGAACAAACATATAAGAAATGTGGGAATGATGTAACCTCATTTTATTTAACCCATTTAGATCACTAAGAGGATAGGTAAAATGGTTTTATAAATAGATCATCCATATCATGACTGATGTATTCTATATATGTTCTATATATCATATCATCTAAGGTACATAAATGACCCTAAATATGTTATTGATTATAAGGATATTTATATAGAAAATAACACAAAATACGAGGAGTGTCCGGTGCAGAAAATATTCAAGAGTGATAAAGTTATTCAAGGGATGATGGTACCTTTATCCCACATTTGGATGAAGAATATTCATATTTAAGATGATGCTTGAGTATAAGATGATATTTTTTGAGCTCTATGATTATGCTTATTTGAGCAAGAACCCTCAATAGGATTATAAAGGATGAGAAGACATTATAGGCATATAATTGTAAATAAAAGTATTATTTTTTATTTAATATTATAATTTAATCTATTTTAATTTATTTTGGGTTTATATATTGATGGACTATAGGATTTTGGGATGTTAAAGAAGTAATACTAGGGGTTTTTGTATATATATTGCTGAAATATGGGTTAACACACCATATATACTTTGGCTACATCGTACTAGGGGACACCCATGACACAAAGAAGGGAATACACACTATAGTTTATTAAGGTGTTGTGTTGTGTCATTTCCTCTTCCATGGAGGGGTGGTATGAGTATTAAATTTCATAACAAATTTTACCATGTCATAGAATCCTTTGCACATTGGTTTCTTCAGGTTCTTCTATTTGATAGGCTTTGAGTGTTATTTAATATAATGTTCTAATAAATTCAATAATTATGTAATCTATTATGATATTTAAATATGTATATTAAATAATAATTTTTTGATGTTTTCAACATGGAATGATCCTTGGCCAATCCTTAACATAAAAAATCCATCCCCAATATTTTTTTTGACAGGTCCAGAGCTCCAATGGGAAAAAACGTTCTATCCACTATATAAACCATGTCCATACAACACAGTGGTGTACACCATAGTCTACAACCACATAAAATCCATCAGAACCTGTGAAATGGTTGTATTATTAAATCTCACTATTGCACTATGATGTCTCCCCTATATTGTGGTGTTCTTATTTTCACCATTAGGGTCTTCTTCCCAACCACCACTACACTGTAGTGTGTTATCATGGACCATGTAGTTTTGTTTCTAGTACACCTCCACATAAAATCATGAACCACAAATTTTAGATATCTATGTCCATAACCATGATGATAGAAACTATTTTATTATGGTTTGAGACATTTTAAAATTCAATCCTCCTTCCCTAGTTGTATGAATCATGATTAAATTTGTGTGAACATATGGTTTATTTATCAACATAATCAACCTAATTCAATGGGGATACCAAAGAAATTGGCTAAGAAGTTCATTACATTATTGGGATCATTTTTTAAGTTTTCTCTATGATGACTATTTTTGTTTTCATTATTATCGCAATACATGATTATGATCTCATGTTGGTGTGTGTATTTCTTGCGTTATTAATTCTTATATATTCATTACACGAGTGATGCATGTGTAACATATATTAATTTCAATTTTAAATAGATGATGTTATGTGGGGTGTTATATAATCGTGATCAAATTTTATACTTACTTATGTGCTCACCAAATATGTGTGTTACCATAAATTTATAGTTTTTAATTGTACTTGAGTTAGGTAGAACATCATGAAATACTACCCCTTTTAGGTGGAATGTACTATGTTGATCTTATAGGTGAATGATACTTAAGAAAATTATTGATATTTGAGTTATCCTTGAAGTTGTGTAGTCCATGCACTCGGGGTAGAATTTATTTTCTATGTGCAACTCACTACAACAAAGTGTGGTTGATGGAGTTGTTTATATCCATGATTTAGAGGATGTTAGCTGACATGTTATTCATTGGGAATATATGATATATAGTTGAATTTATACAAAAAACCTTGAGGACACTATAAATGGGTTGGTTTTGTTACTACGAACTTATTCTTATATCTTCATGCATGGAGCCGGAGTAGTTTTTATCGAGGCTATATTGCGGCATGGTTAGCACATGACTTCTCAGTTATGTATTGTATATTTATTCTAATTATTCAACTATTATAATTATATAATGGATTTGTTATTCATAAAATTATTTTTTTAAATAAACATTGGTGGTGTCTTAATGAGGCATTTAATAACACTATAATTAGGCATTTCAATATACATCTATATTTTTTCAGGGCTCTCGTGAAAGTCAAGGGATGTATGGAGGAAATATATGGAGAGGGATATATATCATTTATTGGATTAAAATGTATTCTGGGAGCCCCAAAAATTTATTTTTTTATTCTTATTATTTTACAATAAACTATAGACACATTAAGACATTCTTTTTTTATATGAAAATTATACCACCCTTTTTAGTTCAACAAGATTGGCCAATTTTTTAATTTCAAATTTTATTGATTTATTATCTACCCAATGATATGTTATAGAGTTTATAGTCTTCCAATTTATGTATCCACACCATTAAATATATTTGGTATCCTCTTCTATATTTGTAGGTGTGTATGAGGTCCCATAACACTCTTGTCCAACCAGGTGGTTGGGTATGTATGTTAGATGAAATAACACTTTATCTATGGCCTCAAAATCTATATCTCTATGGTGTTATCGAACATATATTATCAATGTAATTTCCATTGATTCTATATAATTATTATTGTTTTTAAAATTCATTATCTTATCTTAGATGTTATAATGTCATATAAGCATCGATTCTTCATCCTCATCCATGCTTTACTAAGGAAAACATATCTTCCTATTAGTGCATTATAGGGCTCCATTTCAATTATAAAAAGAAAAATATTATTATATAAGGAATATATTAAGGTAAGCTGTAGAAACATACATCTATTGAAATCTATTAATCACGATTTAAAATTATCCTCCAATTAATGAATGGTTCATTTTGCCGATGCATCTATTTGAGGATGAAAAATATGTGTTAAAATAGGGTTCTCAATACAATTATTAATAATTTTTTCTCAATAATTTTTGGGTAATCATTGGACATTGATTAGATATAATGGTAATTGGTACTCTATGAATTATTGACACCTATATTATGTATATTCTAGAGATTTGGTCAAGAGATAAATCCTCTTCCATTGTAATAAAATTCCTAACATAGTATGGAGATTGACTAAAAACCAAATGGTTTTATTAAATTTAGTTTTCATTGACTGTCTTATGAAAAAATAATAGGTGATTTCTTATAATTCATCTATAGTCATGGAATTTTTCACATTATACCCTTGGAATGGTTTTTTAATCACTTATATGTTGGTATGTGAAGCGTGAAAAAAATAAAATATACAATTGATATATTCATTTTATACAATGATATATTTTTCATATCTCTATAGATCTATATATATCCTATATAAATTTAGTTAGATGATCAATTTGGATACCCATAATCCCCCCTTTTAAATTTGTACTTTATGGGACACATATTTATGTTATAAACCATTTAAATCTATAATTATTGAAGTTTAACTATAAAATATTCACAGAAATTATATTTATCCCTACATCATAGCTCTGTAAATCCTCAATCATCATAATGGTTGAACATTTATAATAATTGGTTTTAAGGAATTTTATTAAACCATATATATATTTTGACTAATGGATATGGTTGTTGGATTATTTAAAATAAGAGAATATATTATATTATTTCCATTCCCTAGATGGTATGGGATTGAACATTGATAATATTTTTTCAACTCCAACCAGCATTATTTTCCCATGTTTGGATCTTTTTGTGAGAATTTATACTTAAATATCATATAATATGTATATATATAACACTTACATTAATATATATAATTAGACCAAATATAGAATGAATATATTTCCAAACCCAACTCTTTATCATCTACTGGATAATATTTCTTATATGCATTCATGTGTTGATTGGAAATTTATATCAGTTTATCATTTTCATGATTTCACAAAAGAAATCGTTGTTTTGATACAATTATATAGATAAGAAATACATCCCCACTTGTTGGTATTGTTAGTATTAATATAATAAATAGCCTCTTTATTAAATATTTAAAGCAAAATTTTGATTAACCAGTCTAGGAAAATGTATCTCCATTCAAAGATAGCTTGGTCAATGGGTTTTCTATTGTGTGAAGTTTCTTATAAATCACCAGTAACACCATCTTAATTGGATAAAAATACAAATTTACTATATAGTAAATGGTTTGGTTCGTTCATTAATAGACAATATCTTCAATGGATACAAAAATATCTATTTAAAATTAAAAACATTAATATAAATGTTATATGATTCATTAAAAAATCAAATTTAAAATAAATTTAACATAACCTCTCCATTTTAAAATTCTTCATCAATGTTGTAAAATGATAAAAATATTCTTTAGTACTTATATGGTTAATAATAATAACATAAATAAATGATACCAAAAATTTATCAATGTAATCATTTTATATTTTTATCAATCAAATCTATACATACCTAACGAGAAAACATGAGTCTGAATGAATCACTATGATCTCATATGGTTTCTACTTTGTAGAAATGGAATTTTTTGTTATATACTCCTTCCCCGCCATTAATTTATGATACCCCAACTAATGGTCCACATTAGATAAATACTTGAATCTATATATCTTTTTAAATAAGCCCTCAATCCATTATATATGGTATATTTTCTATATTTTCATCATATTGAGATTTTGATAATCAATATAGAGTCACATTTACCCATCCTTATTTTGATGTACAAGTCTAGTGCTACCCATGGTAAATCATTTGGTCTTATAAACACTTTTTAGATTCAAATCTAGATATTCCTTAATTTATAAAATCTCAATTATGGTTACTCTATTGTGATTCTTGGATATTTGTTGCGATCTAGGTATAATTTTGATATTCAACACAACTTATCGATCGTGAGGAAAATCATGAATCAAAATTGCAAATATATCAACATATTACCATATAATGTGCAATTGTTCAAGCATGATCCCAGACATTTTTCAATTAATATAAACTGAATCTTATTTTTTATGATCATTTAATACATATATATTATATAATTTTAAATTAATAATCAATCGATATTATAATAAAACAACTTCCATTTGAATATTGAGTTAGTGTCATTGGTGTACAAATACCTAATAATGTTATTTTAAGAAAAATATTTAACATTTATCACAATTTTCATGTATCATTATACAATTATTAGGCATAACTTCCAAAAAACTATTATTCATAACAAAGTGTATTGAAATAAAAAAAATGGTCAGGTCATATGAATTTTTCCTGTAAACATGAGAGATCTAAATTAATGATAATGGTTGTGAATAAGAAAATTTAAATGGAATTGATACATTATAAAGATGTTCAAATGGCATTCCCAATTAGTCAAAGATGATTGGAGATAAATCATGACATGAGACATCGTAATAACAAAAAACATAATTCTTATGTGGGTGGAATCATTAATAATCAAACACGATCCATGTAAACATATCATAAATTTAATAAATATGTTTTCAGAATATCAATAAGAATATAAAATAACATCCTTACATATGAATACCTTTTAGTACTATCATAGTCAATTAGGTTCATTTCACATTCCATCATTTCATTATACAACGTACAATCTATAGACTATCATAATAGATACAATCTCATACTAAAATATGTTCAATAACCATCCTAGTCTTTACTATCTCTTGAGATATATATCATTACCCATTGAATTTGAGTGTTATATAATATAGGCCCACCAATAACATAATTATAACCATACATATGGTTACAAAAATACCATAAATCACTTTAAATAATATTATACCAGAACTAGAGAAAATAAAACATGTTTTACCAATACATCATTAATTTATCACAACATAACCCCTGGGAAGGAAATAGTTTTCATAGAATCAACCATAAATACTCATCATTAAAAGTTATCTAGAGTAATAAAGTGGATTATATCATAAACTAATTCCCCTTATGGTGTATAAGAGTCCACAAGGTATATTAATATAGAATAAAAATACCATAAAAAGAAAATTTGAACATTTTTTTGAAAAAGAAATTATCCATTTATTTTGATAAAATTTAATGAAAAATTTCCTAGAATACTTGGAAAATGATTTTTTTTATAAATTAAAATTGAAAATTTTTTAAATAAAATTTAATAAAATGAAAAATAATTTTATTGATAAATTATAATCAAAATTTATAAAATAAAATAGAAAATTCCTTTCAAGTAATTACAAAAATTCAAAATATACTTTTTTAAAAAATATCATGAAATTATTATTCCAAAACATTTTAAAATAATATCAATTTTAATTAAAATCATGTAATTTAAATATTATAATTATATGTATATATTTACTATGATTTTCATTAATGAGCATGGATATAAAAGAAAAATTATGATTATAAAAGAGGGAATACAATCAATTTTTCTTTAAAACATCTTTTTGTCACATTTGTATCCATGAAATAGAAATTGTACTAATACATAGAAATTTTATGAATTAAATTAGGAGAAAATTATATATATATTTTTTAGCATATAATCTATAAAATTTCCAATAAATTTTAACTTAGATTTTATAATCTGAAAAGAAAAATTAATTATAACATAAACCCTTACCTCAAGTCTTATTTTTATTCACATATAGTAAAAAATCGTGTATAATAAATATTGATTTATTATACCTATGTTATATAACCATATTAATACATAACATACCATATATTGTTGTTTTTTATCTTCCAATTATCCTTTTATAAATATTTCTTCCTTAAAATAAACACTAGTGTGAACGATGGAATCTTTTCCATTCTAGCTTCGATTTGGTGGTTCCAGTACATTCACTATGGGAATGGTTTAATAAAACAATAAAAATCATGAAATAAGTGTCCTATTAATTCATCATATATAAATTTATAATTGTTTAAATAAATTGGTAATAAAATTAATGACATGTCTGTATAGAATTCGTGGTCCACATGTACACAAGAATACCATTATTACTCTCCATTTGATCGAAAGGTGAGAAGGTAGATAATATTTTATAATTATTTAACAGTATTATTTCTCAAAAATATCATATATAATCCTCAAAATAATTATGATATAAAAGCATCAATAATTTTGATGGAAAATGAATCATATTCTTCTATGGATGTCGTACATCACACACACACACAAGTAATACATTCGTTTTCCATTTGTGTATGGGAGATAGATAATGGTTTAAAAATAATAATATAAAAAATTTAGTATATTGAGGATACAAATTTAATTACAGTAGGATTCATGTAATGTATATTAAGGCAAAATATTAATAATGAGTTGTCAAAATGATCTGTAAGTAAATATTTCTCTTCTTTGAGAAACATCTTCTGAATACCAACATATATACCACTAGGTTATTATTATATTCCTATTATAAAATATTAGACATGGATAGGGAATTTTAAAAAAGATATTTTTGGTGAATAGTTGGCCTATTGGGCTTGATTAATCATCGGAAGAGGATATAGGCCCTACGATAAGTGAGGGGAGTGGAACATTTGAAATTATTAAGTATATATAAATATAATAATATCATTCAAATGGGAATGTGGCCACAAATAGGATCAATTTTTTTTAAGATAAATATAATATAAATTTATTCCTATAATATTATTTAGTTTTTTAGGGAATTAAATCCCTTATATCTTTAATTTAATTATTTATAACAACTTTAACTATTTCTTTAATAATTATTTTTTATCGTGATTTTATTTCACGCTTCCAAAAATTAAGCTCCAAATATTTAATATTATTAATAATTATGATTAAAAATATTGAATCCAACCTACAGAATTAAATTTAAATAATGGATGAAAATATATTTATATATAAGTGTGAAAACACAACAAATTCATTTTTAGATAAATTATTTTTTGATCATAAAAATCGGTTTAGATTTATTCTTTAGCATGTAGAAAATATTATATGAATTTTAAAATATATTATTCAATTTAAAAAAATCTCATTAATTTAAAATAATTCATTAATATAGATTTATTTAATTGATCATTATAAAAACACATTGATTCATATAAATATATTTTTAGAAAAATGTATCCTTTTACCATCCATAAAATTTAAATTAATTTATAACCAATTAAAAAATATTGAATTAATTTTAAATTTAGTAAATTTTCCCATATTTTAGATAGTCTTATTAATACCCATAGATCCATGTTTTTGGAGATAATTTTCAAATTTAATAATAATTTTTCACTAGTATAAATCTATCAATCTAAAAACAGTGTTTCATGTAAAGAATGATATCAAAATAAAAAATATTTATTTTAAACAAAATATATAATAAATCATAGGGTTTTATATTGAACCCCCTTATAAATGTTCATCTAAATTTCATCCCATAGATAAAATCAATTTGGGATACATATGCCTCATTATATACTCATATACTGACAAATCTTTTAAAAATTTATGGTCTCCCCAAAAAAACATTTTGAAGGTGAGAGGTCTTTTATCCCATCACATTTTATCTTCCATCCATAACATTCAATAGTTTTTTTAATAAGTGATATAACTTTATTGTGGTTTGAAAGCTAATTTTATTACATGTGGAATATCTTTTGACTATTTCCACCAAAAAGATACAAGGAATACATCATGAACCTAATAAGGATTTGATAAAATTTTCAAGCCATAATAAAATATCCCAATAAAATAAATAATTTTTATTAGGATAATATATATTGGTTACATCATTCATTTCATTATAAATCTCCTAACAATCATCTATGGATACATTCACATATATAATTTTTAACCCACATTAAACTCTAAATATTTCCGACGATTATCATCAAATAATATACAAAATAATTTATCTTTCCAGTTGTGTCATTAAATTGATATTACTTTTTAATCCATTTCGTTAACTATATTAGTTCACAGTAACATTAATTATACAATATTATCATTGATAATTAATGTTAAACTATTCCAAATAAGGAGGGATTTTTAATGAGTCATCTTAATTCTCAATTTAATGTTACTATTATAAGATAACACTATCAATGATCATTAATATATAGTGCTAAAATTCAACTCTATATTCCATGATTCTTGAATATTTACCTAGAAAATCAAGGTAAATCTAGGATATGAATTAGATAAACTATAATATAGTACTCCATAAAACCTTACCAATTTATTAAAATATATCTTATAGAGATGATAAATAGAAAAATATTCTAGTATTGAGATTAAATGTCCCAATTTTAGAAGGATACTAACTAAAATCAAAATAAAATTGTGACATTTAGTTTTTTTGGGAAGTTAAATGAATAAAACCATGGTAATGTTTCTCCCATTACATTCTCATTTGTTTAATGGTCATAACATTCTCTATACATCTATCTATGAGACATCTCTTTCATACATACCTAACATAATTCTATATACTTTGTAATACACCTTTTCATGTTATCCTACCATAAATACTATTCATGATATATATATCTTCATTCTTATGAGATAATTATTTAATTATGAACTATGAAAATTATCTGATATATTCATCATCATTATTTTTATTGGCCTAACACATAATTTTTTACTCGTGCTTATCATTCCATCACAATAAAAACTGAAATCGTGAACATTTATCACCCTATTTTATAGCCCACAACCTACTTCTACACCTCTTTTGTCCAAATATTGATGGATTCACTATCATTCATTTTAAAATAGTATTATTTCCCCCTTTCTTCACAATTACAAGTTTCATCATCTTTGAATCTTTTGATATTATATATCTTTCAATCTACATCATTGAAAAACATGCATAGTCTGTCTGACTCAGAGCATATTCCACTTTATTTGCAGACATAGGGTGGTAATGTGTTGTGAAATTACTCTAATTGATAAACTTATACCACATAAATTGGTGAATATTTAACTATATATATGTGGATATATACTGAAAAATTTATTTTCATTATATATATATATATAATATATTTCTCTATAATGAAAATTATTCTATATTCTCAAAGATATTTTTATACTATTAAATCAAAATCATTATTAGGTTAATTTTGGTTAATAATTTTAAGTTGGTGTGGGGTATAACATATTACCATATATTTCCAAAAAATTAAAAATCTATGTCCCTTATTTAATGAGTTAATATAGATTAAAATCCATATCCACTACATTGTACTGTACGAATATGTTTACTAAGAAAAAATCATATTAGTTTCTTAAAATTTACCACACATTCATGTTTCCAAAGGAACTTCACTCCCCATAAATTCAACATTTTTATTAGATTAGAGTTTACTCATACATTCCCATAAAACATCGGTAGTATCCATATCACCTAAGAAAATCTAGGACCTCATTTAGCATAGTTGTTCTATATCATGGATCAAGAACTTCATTTTCTAAAGGATCCACTAATACACCCTCTCATGAGGAAATATGACCCAAGAATGAGATATTTTGTAGCCCTAATTCATATTGGATTAATTTGAAGTAGAACATATCCTATATTAAGGTCATTAATAAAAACACTAAAATGATTTACAAGCTCATCATTGGTCTTGGAAAACATTATAATACCTTCTATATGGACTACCATAAAATAATCAAGGAAATCACTAAGGATATTATATATTAAATCGATGAATTTTACAAGGGAATTGATATGTTAAAATTAAACCAATATAAATTCAAAATGACCATAACATTGTTGGATTAATGTGTTTTTTATATTTTCCCCCATGAACCTTAACTGATGATATAAAAAATTATTTTCAATCCTAGAATCATACTAATATTTTCAAAGTTGAAAACTACCCACCATTATAGGGTAGATGGTACACGTTATTATTTTTGATCATGTAATATTCTCAATAATTAATGAAAAGATGCATTGACATATCATTATTCAAAAAATTAAGGATTAGTTCCCCACTTGTTGATTAAAAAGTTTGTATGAATCCCAAATTATGATTTTCTAAGAGTTTCTTGTTACTTTCCTAAAACATAATTTTTTATCATATATAAAGATTCTATTATAATAGTGTAACACTATGTATTAGTTCTTCGGAAAGCTCAACATCACAATTTAAGGGATATTTGGTAATATGTTTTGGAAAGAAATTTGTGTAATCTCAAATAATATAAATATATATTATGTTGAGTTTCACCTCTAATAGTTTATATAAATAACATTCATGAATGTATAATTATAACAACATTACAAATGTAAAGTCTATTAGACATTCATATTCATCCTCATACTAAATAATGATCATATTTTGACTTAGAACACCAAATGAGATCTCCCTTCATTGATATTTTATATGGTAGCTATATAGAGAGACCCAATCCATTCCCAGAATAATATAAAGTTTAGTTAATATGAGAGTAAAAATATTTAAAGGAAGAACATTCCTTGAGACATTATTAATTGAGGATTTATAGACATCAGATATTTTTATTATATCGTTATTGGGTTTTACTCATAACACGTTAAATAATAACATGGGTAATGATGTGATAAATGAAACAAATTATTCAGGAATAAAAGAGTAGGTACATCCCAAATCAAATAATACATTTTCAATTCTAGTATGGATGGTATGTGTATATTTTACAACTATGTTCTGATGATCCAATTTGGTTATTTTTATCATATATTAAAACTCTCTATGTCTTGGATTGGGAGTATTTTGAAGTTAATAGTTTACATTATGCTCTTGATTCTTGAACAAATTTTAATATTTTATATACTACTTGTAATTATAGAATTTGACAATATGTGGTATATTAGGTTGATATTTTTCACCATTCCTCTCATTGATTGGCCAAATTAACATTAATTAAACAATATTTATCTCTATGGAATTATTTTATACTTTTAAACATTTACACGATCCAACAATATAATAATTATATGCTTCCTTCCACACTTTAGAAATGAAGAATGATTAATTTTCTTTCATTCATGGGTATCATTGTTAGAATTTTCTAAATATATATATATTTAAAATTTTCTCCAATAGAATGAGAAAAATAAGAGACTATAGTTTCTGTTTCCCCAATGAAATAACCTAAACCAATTTCATCATAGTTATCAAAGTCACATATTGGAAATTCTATTTAGTGAAATGGTAAAAAGACACTACAAAATATTTAAATATTTCTTTTAGGATAGATGCTAACCCTTAAATAATACCTTTCTATCCTAGTTAAATTTCCCACATTGGTATTAATGGATTCATCATCATTATTTTATAATTCCAAAAATACCCTCCACCTTTACATGTAAAGAAACTTGGGGAATAATAATTCAAATAAGTATTCATCAACTCTTACCATGCAATGGTGTCAATTTTGTCTATTTACCTAGTACTCTTGATAAGTTTTCATTGCTGACCAGATTCATCCATAAAAGGTTACATGAAAAAATAACCTTAAAATGCTTAATGCTTTGGGGGAAATAGAATATCATTCCTATATGGCTGATCCATTTATAAATAATAATTTAATTAGAGGAACCGCTAGAGGAAGTAATATTTTTCTACCAAAAATATTTAATATTTATTTTTCTATTCCATTAGCCATTTTAATTATCGTCATTATTCATATTTAATTTCCTAGTTTGAGAGAGTCAGAGGATCATAACCACATGTTTTTTATTCCATATTATATTTAATCTTTTTTCTATGACAAAGTTCATCTCATTGCCTTCATAATTTAGTTTTATCACCATTATATCATTCTATAGAAATTAATGAAAAATAAAAAAACACAGTGTGATAAATATTAATAATAGTTATCAATTAGGTATTCAGGTGAAATACATTATATTTGGATTAAATCTTTACACATCAGTTTTAATATAAGACACATTAGGATTATCTTGAGGTCATTCATAGTCATCATTTTTTTAAATCTTTTATAATGGTTTGTTAAAAAAATTTGAACTAAATAATTTATATCTGTTGGAGTGTCTACATAGTTTTGCAATCATATGTCCACGTAGAACGCAGATTTGATGATCATGTTAATAACAAATCTTACCTTCTAACATCTATTTACCATTATTGAATATGTTATATAGATTCATATGACTTTCATTATCATGATAGGGATGCAATTTATATAAAAACAATGAAATCACTACATAAAACATTTTCATCGTCGTTTACTCTTATTCCTATATCGTGATCACATAGTTTAGTTTTTATATTACGATACCTAAAATATTTCCCCATAACATAGTGAAATTAAAAACTAGAATGTATGAACTGAAGTTATTTGTAAGGGTAAACATTATATTTATCACTCAGTGATCATTTGATATCATAATATTATAATACTATTAATGAAAATATGATAATTAATTTAAATAATCATATCCAATCTATTAAAGGTCATAAATCATTAATAGTGGAATAAGGATTCATCATAAAAAACATATGTTTAAATTTATAATAATCATCAGTAATCATCCATGCATCTTGAGAACATATCATAACTCTGTGAATTAATATTTTGGAATACACATAAGCATATAAATTCATTTCATTGTTCTAGACTTACTACAAAAATTTTCATTGCTGATTTGGTTCACTCTCCATTTCATTATTTCCTTTGTAATGGATCATTCCAAATACTATTATATTGGATAGAGTCTATTACTACACAGGGTTAAAAACTCATTACATGACATAATATCTCATCAGATATCTACATAACAAAATTAATTTATGGATATATTATTCTAGGCCCACCCATGTGAAACAATATTTTATGGTTCACTACTTCTCAACAATTAAAAATATGTTGAGAATGTTATTTTATTACTATTGAAACTTTTGAAGTGTTTTTTGGAGGCCATAAAATTTATTAGGATATGATAATATTATTTTGGTAGCTTGATGAAGCTATTTTATATCTCCTAATGGATTTGTGGATTCTGTATTATTGGATGTATGGTTTCAAATCCCACCTTCCAGCTTTTGGGTTTCTTTGGACGTATTGGTTCAACCCAGTGGCCACCCTATAGCCTATTGAGGCAACATGATCACTGATAGAATACTTCATTGACCAATTTTATATATATTATAATAAAATTAATTTAAAATGTTCCCTATAGTCACTTATTGTTATTATCATAGGATCTCATATATTAATAGTGTCCTAGAATCCCTCTCTTTGTGATATGGAATGCCCTCCTACTATTCCATATCCTCTTTTTGGCACACATACACCAGGTTGATGTGGTGTTTTTTACATGGTGAGTTTTCAATTATAGATCAATATATTTCTATTATACTTTATCAAAACCAATTAAATCATCTATTTTTTATTAAATCTAATGATTTTTAATTTATTTAACAATTTATTTTTTATACATGATAGAATGGGCACCATGATATTAAAATTTAGAATAGGTGAGTCTACTAGAATAATATAATTGTTGGAAGGATATTATCCAATATATTAATGGTCTTGAAAAAGAATTTTTGTGTTCTTTCTCCTTATCATTTACCATGTTATTTTAAGTAATTATATTTTGGGTTATTTTATTTTATTTAGTTGTACTTTTTTACATAGCTGGTGTCACCAACCTCTGATCATAATTCCACCCATGGTAAAAATCCATAGAAATTGGTGAATAAATTATAGGATTTTGTGGTATTGTTTTTTGAAACCCTATATATCCATGTGATACATGTGTTTTATTTTTGTTCACATGTGGGGTTTTTGTGTATCTTGAGAGAGAAATTCTAGTAATTATTACATGTTTATTATGGTTGTTAAGATTACTTTCTAAAACAATATTATTATGATCTATAATTATCATCTTTTATTGTATACAGTGTTCTCCAATCATACGTGAAAGATCATGAAAATTCAGGTTTTTATAATATCCCTTAATAGGGATGTTCAAAAAAATGGTTTACATGTACTTATGCTACCTAAACTAGTGGGATGTGTCAAAGATGTTTTTATCCAATCCCATCAAGGGGAATCGCTCAAGATTATGTTATACTTTAATTATTTTATTGTCCTGCAGTAGGTATAGTTTTCCTCTAAGGAACATGTAAATATTTTATGAAAATGTGATATACTTTCATTTACTAGTACACTGTATAATTTAATGGAATGATACTTTATGTCTAATTCACTTGTAGAATGGGTTGTTTTTAGGGACCTATGGAGTCTAATACTTACACCATACTAATTAATTTCAGTGTTCTTGTATATTCCATGGTCATGGATCTTGTGAATGGAAAGGTCCCTATGGTAGATACTTGAGTATTTTTTATAGGAAATTTCAAGCTGTATACAATTTCCATGAGTAAGATGGTTGAAACTATTTCTTTTTAGATTATTTATTTTGAACACTGTTTTACTACATATGGAGATTTATTTTATAGGTTACAGTTTATTTGTATGAAATTCTATTTTGAAACATTATGTGTTTTTATTTACATTTTATTCTAAAAACTATTATATTTAGTATTTTATTCATTATGTGTTGATTTCTATCACTTCCTCTATTGAACTCATATTTTAACCAGAAAATGGTCAAGATTATCTACAATTCTTCTTTATACATAACATCATGTATCCATCCTCTTGTATATGAGTATTGTCGTATAATGTATTGTGTAATTATGAATTAGACTTGGTGGTGTTGTATGATTTGTTACAAAATGTTATCAAGGCCCTAATTTTAGTAACATTATTCTTATATTTAATAATATTTTTTATAGTATAGACAAGAGATGAGATGGATGGAACTGAGTAATTTGATCTATATATGATTCTAACCAACACTATACAATGAACCTCTGGGTTCCCATTATTTTTGGATTTTATTCTCTTATATTTTAATTTTAATATTAATAAAAATATAATTTACCCATGTACATTTTTATACTAATTTGTGTGATTTTGGTGTAAATTTATGAATATTTTTTAGGAAAATAGGATCAGAAGCTATATTATTTTCTTTCATTATACAGAGATTAAATAATAAAACTAATTTTGAAATTTTGATATGTGATTTTGATGAATTATTCCTTGAATTCATTAAATTAATCTTATATATTATATTATTATTTTTATATATGAGGTAGTGACTAACATGAATATAATAGATGCTTGGTTTTTGTTATGTGTTTTGAATAGGGTGTAATTTATTATCCATGTGGGTAACCTCTTAGGTTGATCCTTTTTTGTACCCTTTCATGTTCCTATGGTCTATAAATGGTCTTCATTCTATGATGATGGATCATTCTATTTATTTTCTTAGAATATCAGGAAATAATTCCTCATTGTTGTTTGGAATAGATATTTGGACCACATTTTGTGTAGGGGGTTCAACTGAGAATTATCCCATTATTTCTATACATGATAATTATACAAGACATGCTAATATGATATGCTTTAAACTTTATATTATTTATAAAATAGGAGGTGATATGGGTTGGATGAAAATTTTCAATTAAGCTCATGACATTCCTCTATATCATCCCTATCCATATAAATAATTGATGTCCCATAGGATGAGGTGGGAAAGATATGAGCTATATGAATGTTTTGTAACTTAATGGGTCCCCATTGAATCATAAGGTATAAGATGTGAACATTATGCCTTATAAAGAATCATGAAGACAATGAGATGTCATGATATATGAATTTAGTCATGATGGTCTAACAAGGATGACATTCATGGAATACTTCTTCATGGACTTATTTTCTAATTCACTTATTTTACAACATGTTCAAAATTTTATAGATCTCTATTATTGTGAAAAAAGTGTCCACCAATTCAGCATGATTTACAAAGATAATTCATATCACTCCTCTTCTACAAGCAATGAGGTGAAAAACTCTAGGATGATTATGATTGGTTATCATCATGATCTTATATTATAGTTTAGATACATATTTTTAATAAATTTTTGTTAATACATTATACAAAACATACTATATAGATCAATACTGGGAAGAAAGGTCTGCATGACTTATTCCAACTATTAGTTGATTAGAACATCCATTCGCTAACACATTTCTAGTTTCTCTATCAAGGAATAGAATGTGAACGATAAAGGATGAATGAATGGGTGGAGGCTTTCATTGAGAGTATAGTAAAATTTCCTTGAATCCCTATTTAGGTAATTACACTATTAGATGATACAACCATGGGATGAAGGTACACTTTCTAGAGGAATGAAATTTATCTAAAATGATACATCGCCTATGTGAATGGAAAATTCATCAAAAGTGGTTCTATAATAGGTAATTTATGGTATATAAAATAAAATCATGTTATGGTATGAGTAAAAGAACCTCGTAGTTGGTGTATGCCCTAGAAGGGGTTTGGAATTATGGGACTCACGAGCCTCCGGGGGTCATTGGGTGGTTCATTATATGGAATATTTGTATGATTATTCTTTAGATGATGGTGGAGTGTAACATTCAATAGGGTTAGGTATGTTCCTAGATTCATTTAATCTATCAATTTATTTGTTTCATACAAGAGAATCTAATTTTTTTTATATATCCTTAATTGGTTACTAGGTTGATTAATTGGTTAATTTTTCTTCTGAGAAACAAGATATTAATAGAACATTGGGAAATAATGTTGATAATATTTAGATATTTCCAAACAATCTAATGTTGGTTTTTAGATTCTAGCATATGTGGACCTTCACAATTTATGAGGGGAGATATTTTTTCCTTATCATTATCATGGATTGGTTGACCAACTACATGTACAAATTAAATATTATTGAAGAATAAAAATTTTCTTGCTATATAATGGGAAGATATTTGTATTTATTGGTTATTAGGATATTTAGGAATGTATTTTGGAGTAATACCATCATTAGAGAGAATTATTAATGGAACAAATGGGTAGTATAAGCATTTTACTAAA
Organism: Viscum album; assembly: GCA_963277665.1. Taxonomy (NCBI): domain Eukaryota; kingdom Viridiplantae; phylum Streptophyta; class Magnoliopsida; order Santalales; family Viscaceae; genus Viscum; species Viscum album. Next base: position 350,453,291 of record OY728141.1, read on the forward strand.
TCAAGTGGTGACCTTATCATCTTTTACACTAATGTTATACCTATAAAAATGATTATTTTTGGAGGGTTTTTAAGGGTTACCTCAACACATGGGATTTATGTTCGAGATACATCATGGGTGTGTTTATGGTCCCATATTGACTCCACCTTATCACATGAAAACGATACATTTAAAAGGAAACATGGTGAAACTATATGATCATGAGGCTAAATGATACATTATAATGAGAAATTTTCTTTAGTTTGATCTAATGATGTTCAATAAGAAGTTAGAGAATCAAAATTAGGATTGTGTAGACTATGAAATGTTGAATTGAATCATTATAAATAACATGTACCCAATTAAAATAATTAATGACTTATTTGATTGATTGAGTGGTGCCAACTGTTTTTCAAGGATTAATGAAAATTATGGATACCAATTTCTTCAGTTTGTTAAGGAATAAATTAAAAAGACAACATTTATATGTAGGTGTGAATTATATGAGTGACTTGTTATTACCATTTTTATTGACTAGTTATTCCAAATTGTGCATGGATCTCTTAAATATGGTCTTCCATTCGAAATAAGAATCCATCACTATTGTATTCAATGATGTTGTGAATATATATTCTAGGAAACCATAATCATATTCTAGAAACCAAAATATCTCATTGTGTATATTTTAAGAACGATAGTTTTTCTAAATGTATAAAAATTTGGTATTTTTTATACAATATGTATACATCCTTGGGAATGTGGTCTCTAAATATGGAATATTGTCTAATATAATAAATTTTGATACAGTCTAATCATGGTAATGATTGAATAATGTGTTTTCGAATTTAAGGATTCAAAAATTTTATGGCTACAAATAGAGGCTAATCCATGAATTTTCAATCAAGTACCCATGTCCACACTGACTATAGACAGGGTCATGTTTGAATTGAAAAAAATTATGAAGTGTTCGTTATAGTTCTTATTAAAGGGATTACATTAGCTTTTATGATATGTATTCATGATTTTAGAGTTCTACATTTAGAGTATAGCGACACATATGAAATTTGATTCAAAGAAAATATAATATGAGATTATATGATAGTTTCTCATGGGGCATGTAAAATATAACCCCATGAAAGGAAGTACCCTTTTAATAACTCAGGGTTTTTAGTTTTGGTCATGGTGAGGAAATATTTTAGACACTACCTCTATTATCAAAGAATTTTTGTTTATACATACCATAAAAGAGTGTTATATCTCTTCACCTTGTGTTAGATGAATATACAACAATGAAAATTTTTAGAGCAATCGTATTCATTAGATATTTATCTATATAATTCCCTTTTTAATGATAATTAATTTATATATTTTATGAGAATAAATTTTTAAGAAGTTATATAATGGATGTTAGTAGTGTAATGGAAGCTCATTGACATGTTTATAGACTAGAATGTGGGTGATGTTTTGGATTTAAGGGTAGTGGAATATGAACCATGAAATATCACATCCTATTTCATGGAAATATTGATGGATAGTAACAATATTGATTTTGATTGTGTGATGATCAGTGTGTTTCTCGCCCATTATGGTTCAATTTTATATTGGTTCTTGGATACAAGTTTTGTTCTTTAGATTTTTTGAGGGGTGACCATTACTCATTATTAAAAAATGACTTAATTAAAGTCACATAATCCTAATTGTTATAACTGAACCCAAGATCATAAAATATGTATTGAGATATCATGAGGATATCTGGTGGCTTAGTAAGATAAGGAGATTTTAAGGGTTGTCTGTTATTGTCTGACTTATCAAAGGATTAAGTCTGAGAACCAATGAAATATAGGTTTACTCTAAAAAATTCTAATGTCTATGTTGAATTGGGATAAGGTGATGAAAAATATTTTTTTTTGGTTTCCCAGTATCTGGACTCATAGAGATATGATTTGGGTGTTAATATAATTGGTAACCAAGGTGTCTCACTTCATAATGATTCAAAAATCATACTCAACTGATGATATAGGAAATATATACCTTTATTAGGTAATCATTCCTCATAGAGTATAGTCATTCATAGTGTCTAGAAAATAGGACTCATTTATAATATGGTTTTCAAAATCCCTAAAAAGATCATAGTTACTCTATTTGATTTTAGTATGACATTTAATCATCTGACTGATAGGTAGTTAGAGACAATAGTCTAGAATATGTAGAACATTATTCAAGAATGTATTCATTATTTTACATGATCATTGGATATTAACATGTATATACTATAGTTTTCCTATAATAACATCTTACAGTACATGATTTAGATGGCACTATTTTTTGCTATATATGTTAAAATATGTAGTTCACTACAATGATGGCATTATGATGGTAAAACTTTATTGGTTCCCTCTGAATAGGGTATGGGATTCTTCTGAGTGGGTACAATTTATTTAGAAAAACCATTCTCTAGATCATAAATTGATGAGGAATTATATTTTCTAATGGAGAAAAACACTGTAGTTCACTATAGGGGCCAATTTTTTCTTTGGAGTGTCCTATTAGATTGGGAATAGATACATGAGTATGAAAGGGGAGATTTATTCATTATATGATGTGATGTTTAAGATCATAAAAAAAATTGAAAATGATTTCTCATATGTTTAATCAACCTTCATAGTATCAATATATTCACAATTTGATCAATAAGTATTATAATTGAATGTGTGAGACCAATCATAAACATGTGCTCAACTCTAATGTTATTCAGCTAGAGGTAGAAACATATTTTAGGGATAAAACTATATTAAATTAGGAAATAACTGAAAATGTTATATAAGGTGAAATTTTTCCTCATTGTTATTTTTTTAGTATTAGTTTTTTAGGATGATATGTGGTAGTGGTAAACAGACATTTGAGAATTTTGGCCAAAGTTTTTTTCGAAAAGATCATGGAAAGCTTCTTAGGGAAGAGAAGTTATAATATGGGGATAATTACAACTACTGATTTTATTTTTAAACTACTCTCAACATTTAAAAATATATTTATATTTCTTTAGTGTTTATACTGCTATTTAGTTGTGTCTAAGAGGAAAAAAATAGGTGTTCAACATTGATGAGATTTATGTTGCTTTATGATTCTACAATAGCTCCATTAGTTCAATTGTGGGATCCACTAGGTACCTAGTGTTCTCTATGGTACCGAAAAGATGACTGAATAACCCACCAAATAGACTATGGGAATCCATAAGAAGGCCTATGGATATCATATGTATAACTATTTTTGACATGTTTCCAATCAGTGGAGGCTACTTGATTCCTCATGGTTTACATCAGATCCTAGAAAGCATACAATTTTTATAAACATTTTTCATTTAAAATTGACCAGTATTCACTTTTACATATTCCCTTAGGACCTCTTCTAAAAAGACCCGACCTTAAACATCACTTAATATTGAATTAAATGAATAATTCAAATTGAGGATCTTTTCAGGTTTAGAGTTTTAGAGAATTAGGACATAACTATTACATCTCAAAAGATTACAAAGTAGGCACCTCTACTAAGTTTCCATATTATAAAAACTCTTCAAAAGAAACATGTCTAGTTCTATGTTTTAGATATCATGTCTTTCCTTGATCCCATCCTTGACCCTATTCATCTTTGAGGCCTATGGTAAACATTTCAAAAACATGGGATGAGCATAAAAAGCCCAGTAAAGGATACACAATGAAGAAAAACTGTTAGTTTTTCAAAACATCAAGTAAACCATGAATTCATTTTCCAAGTAACACTTTTCACCATAAAGAAGTAGTGAATACTATTCACTGAATAAAAGATCATTACTTACCCTTTTTTAACCAAAATATTACCATAAAACCCATATAAAGACAACATAACATATAAAGGTAACTTGGGACATAAACATACTTAAATGGAATAACCATACGGTCAACTTCCACACATACCACTAAATGGAATCGCCATACGGCCGACTTCCATACCCAATGCATTAGATTTTATAATGTAACCACCGATCCTGGTATTCATGGCACCACCCGTTATATGGTTTATCACGTAACCACCCATCAAATGTCCAAGTACCATTACAAAATCATAATACATAAAACAAATATAATGGAAAGGAAACATTTCCACATTTCAATCACAATATATCATTTAAATATATTTACATAATAAATTCATTATCAAAACCATTTTCAATACCAAAATACATAAAAGAGAATATGTTATTTATTTTCTTTTAAAAACATTACGGCTTGTTAAGGAAGCCATAGGTCAAATAGTACCCACGGTGGCGGAAAATGTCATTGTCACGGTGTACGTTAAAAGAAACATTACTTTTTGTCATTTAGTAATATGATTCGTAGAAAAAGATTCCCTTTTAATGAAATGAAAAGTCAAAGGTGTTTATACAGCATATAAAAGAAAGTCTTGTATTAGAACAAAATATTCCTTAATGAAAGGAGATTGAGATGAAGTCCCTTAAAAAGACGGTATCCTTTGACTAAAGATAAATCAATTACAAAATTACGTGTGAAAAAAGAATACACCAAATATAAGAGGATATTAAGTGTAAAAAAATCAGAGGACATTCACACATATCCATAGAAATACATATTCAAGGAGTACAAGTTTAACCCAAATAATCAAAATTGGGTTAAGAAGTTCCCTTGCAAAAATTCGACAGCCTAACGACATCACTTCAAAATTCAAAAAAAGAGATGTAGAGATATATAACGGGTATATCATAACTATTAAATTAAATTTACTTCAATAAAGATATACGAGAACATATCCCAACATAAGGAGATGTAAATTAAAATACATAACAAAAAGAAGTCTTTTTAAAGAAGAGGAGGGTGACTGGTTCCCTTACCGATTTGGATAACTTTCGAAACGTACACCCCATGGAAGAAGGGTCATAAAATGAAGATTTAAATACCCATAAATGAAATTATATTACACAAAGAGTATAATAATGGGAAGTACATACACAAATTAAATGAAATGGTGGAAAATGTAGCATAAATCTCACGGGAATAAAAGTGAGATGAAAAATCCCTTACGAAAACTCGGCAGCCTAACGACGCCACTTAAAACATCCAAAAATGGATTTATGAGATCAAATAGGGTCTCTAATAAAATGAACATAAAAAGTAAAGTATAAGGAATATAAAAAAACATCCCCAAAAATAATAAATCCGATCTTAAAAGAAATGACATAAAAGAGAGTACATAAAAATAATGTGAGAGGTAAGATCCCTTACCTCAAGTCCGACTTGTCTTGTTCATTTCTTTACATTCTTGAATTATAAACTAGAGTTAATTTATACTTTATTAAGAAACTTTTTTAGGTTCATTATTCCTTTTATATCACTTATTACCATGTTATGAACATTATGTATTTATTTAAGTTAATAACGGTCGTTTTGTCGATCATTGGTACTTGAGTCCAAAATAAACTTCTAATAATTATAAGTTGTTCATGTGGTGAAATATACATTATATATAGAATTATATTCATGATTTATATATCATACATATCATATATATACACTATATACTTTAATTTATAATATTAAAAAAAAAATAGGTAAGAAATGAAATGCACCGTTCATGGAGACGGTAAGCCGTACGTACGCATGAACGCTACTTTCATTTCTATATCGTATTTAATGAAATTAAAACTAAATGAGATATATATATTTTTATTCAATTATAATCTGTATGTTATATAGTTCACATATGTTCATTAATTTTATTCTTTATACATTCCATATATTTCATGAATGAGTCACATCATTTGAGGGGGCGGTAGTCCACACTTCCTCAAATGAAATTATCGAATTTTCACAACATGAAAAGCATAATGGTATGATTTAAATTTAAAATACAGAAGCATAGAGAGGAAATAAAAATAATATATATCATAAATAAATATAGTTCCATCATAATGGATATCATTAGAGGTGGTAGGAGAAGATAGAACAATCATCGTTTTGTGAGGTAGTAATTCACCATCCATGGAAACAGTATGTTCTTTAACCATTAAATGGAGGTGTGTATAAGTGTAGCTAGAAACATTCTCATAAAAACATCCTAGTATATTGAAGATATTGTTTTTTTTTTACAAAATAAATGAATAAAAAGAGTTTAGGGGGTTGGAGAAGGAAAATAAAACAAAAGAACATAAGAGAGGACATTACCTTTAAATCATGTAACTCCCCTTGGTTAGAAATAAAAGAGTTTCTTGACGAGCTTTCTACATAAGGGAAGGCTTATTGGATGAAGAGAGGGATGTGGAGAGATAAAATGATCAGAGTTTTTCCGATCCAATGGATTGAGAGGTGTGGGTAAGGAGGTAGAGGTGGGGGCCTTTTATAAGAGGGAGGAGGGGCACTCTTGGGAAGTCTTGAAAAGTTACATTATTATAAAATGATTTTTGGATATCAAAGGTCCCACAATTATTTATTTCGAGGATAATTTGATAATGGTTCTAAATGCACCCATCCAATAGGTTTTTGACTAGATTATGTCTTATATTTTACATTATCTTGTCATTTTATTTAAATCATTTATTAATGAGGTAATCGCTGCATCATCATGGTGTCATAAATAAATTAATTTATTTAATGTATAAAAATTATAAAAAAATACAATGATGTAGGAAATTTTTCTAGATTTCCAATTAACATTTATAGTAAAAAATATGACTTGTATAACCCCATGTGAAATTTTTTTTAGAAGACCAATACATGTTTGTGACATTTTAATTTTATCTTTAAATAAAAGGTTATTAATATCATTTTCTTACCCAAGTGGATCCATGGGGTCCCCAAGTTGACCCATGGATTGTATTTGTCGGAAATTACTCATCCAATAAGGGCAGGACATGTGTCAGGGTCATTTCATATTATTAAAACATTATCATTACCGTAGATTACATTAATTAACTTTAATCGCGATTAATAAAACATCAAAGTTACTATTCACCAAAAATTATTTTCATCCCATTAAACCACATTTTACCTCCTAATGACGACCATCTATGTCAAATTTTTTAAATTCAAATCACAGAGGTGGTAAAATTTCATTCGAAAAATAAGTTTTTTAAGTACCACTTAGCGGTTTCACTATTCATCACAAAATGAAGTTCTTCAGAAGTATACCAAAAAATCACTCTAAGCTACATTTGATATTCTGAATTAAAAAATTTTGTCTATTTTAAAAAATTAGAAACATATAAGTTGCATTAATCAATTTAATAATTAATTCCTATTATCAAAACAAATAGCATATTTATAAGAAACAAAATATATCAAAAGTTTGACACTAGTTTAAGTCCAATTTCAAAGTGAAATTAATTCCAATGACCACCATTGTATTAAATGGTAAAAATATATTATAACTACACTTTAATACCAATAAAAAAGATAATAAATCCATATAAATAAATCAGAATAAAATGAGGTTTTGAATTAAAATACAACATTTTCAATAAAAATGATCTTTATCGGAAAAAAAACAAAAATTTACCCAAAGTAAAATTTGATGTCTAGATTCTAAAAAAGGATTTTATTTTGTCCAATATAAAATATAAAATTGTCAAAAAGTGGATTTTAAAAGGGTTCTCCATCAAAAGGCGGTTAATCGACCTTTTAATGAATATTGGAATATTTACGCTTAAAATTTTATTCATTCACATTTTATGCCTCTAACATTTATTGGATAAAAGTAAAAAAAATTTAAAGACATATATATTCATTTTTTAGTTAGTTCTATTCATTCCCGCCATTACAATGGCTAGGTGTTAATTACCATTTAAAAAAATTTGATTTTTTTATTAGAGTGCAACATACGATTTAAATGAAAATCGTTGTTGCGTATTGGGTATGCCATCGAGCGTAGCGTTCCCTTAAAAGTAATATTAATATTTTATTCACAAATATTAATAAATATGAAAATTTAATATTATTTATTTACCTGGGATGTTACATCCATCCCCCCTTTTTGGAATTACGTCCTCACAATTTTAAAATTGGGCTTGGAATCTTCATTGAAAGCCCCACATCAAAAAAGGAGTCAATTAAACTATCACTTTAAAAGAAAGAAAGGGAACTACAAAGGTCACCCGAGATAACCCATACTAGGATTCGATGTAGTAAAACATGGACATGGAAGAGAAAAAAAAGTTTCATGTTCTGATGGAGAGTGATAGAAAACATGTTTAGGTGAAAGTTAGCCTCCATAAAATCACAAACTAGTGATGGGTTAAACGGTATTGGATTCCCCAGTAAGAGAAGTTAACAGACAACATTTTTGTTTTAAGTTACTTTTCATTGAATAATTTATTTATGTGCTTAACCCAATCCTAAGGAAACATACTTACTTTTCATGTAGACTTTCATATCTTACTAGATTTCTTACACAAACTCATATTTTCTACAAAAGACGAGTATTTAGGATGACTTGTTCACATTAAGAGTGATATAATAAACTTCTAGATAATAACCTAATCTAAAAAAGAGAAATATATATTTATCATGTCTTTAGACCCTTACCAAAACCAAAATTGTTAGAACAAAATCAGATAATCCACAAAAGAATAATCCTTTATAAAATGAAAATCTATTCTTAATCTCTAAAATTTGTCCAACAAAACCCAAAGTTTAACCAAGACCATTCGATAAACAATTAGTCCATAGAATTATTCAAATTAAACCAAACTAAGATTAAAACCCAAATATTTGAAGGATTTAATCACATAGTCTTTCAAGGTAAAAATTAACATTTATCTCCAAATAACATCAGTTTCTCTTAAAGTGTCATATTTAAAAGTAATTAACCTATTCATATATCCTCCATGATAGGTCAATATTTTCCTAAATAACCCAAAATAAACTTATTACTGATTCATAAAGTTATATAACTAAAAATAATTTTTCATACTAACTAGGGACTTCACATAGTCCAATGGTGGGTGAAAAAATACCAATCACACTTTGGTTGTGGGTTCAATTCCCACAACTTTTTCCGACGCGACGGGTTGTCACAGGGTCTATGTGTTGTCCTTTTTCCAAAACAATATAATTATTAAAACATACCCGAAAAAGAGTTAAAATATTTAAAAATAACCATAACATAATTTAACCTCAATTTTACCTCATTCCTTTCATCTCCCGTCATATAGTAACCCACAATTTCCTCAAAAGTAAGGATCATATAAACCCTAATGGTTACCATTATAATTCTTACCTGAACTTCCACATCGTGTTGGTTCTCTCATGCATGATGCATCAAGGAACTCACCAAGGTTCAAGTGGTTAATCATGAATCCTTGATAGTTGGTTTATAATAACCATGAGATTCCTCATTGAATCCCCCATTTCATCTAGTCTCTTAATCAGAGAACCACCACAGTTTCCTTCAAACCCATTGTCACTTCGGTGAATACTAGATCCAACAATTTACTAAAAACAAAAATCTCAGTGTGAGTATATAATTAAAAATATCATGTAATAATGTGGAAGATGAACACTAATATATACTTACTCATTCACATTATCTAAAACTACGACTCTTTCTGAAATCCTAACCATTATGGTAATGACACTTATACATAGATAATACCCTAACCTCTAAAGTTATCTAAAACGAACTTTGATACCAACTATAAGGACCTGGACATAAACCTCACGTAATATTGAATTAAATGAATAATTCACATTGAGGATCTTATCAGGTTTAGAGTTTTAGAAAATTAGGACATAACTATTACATCTCAAAAGATTACAAAGTAGAAACTTCTTCTAAGTTACCATAAAATAAAAAATCTTAAAAAGAAACATGGCTAGTTCCATGTTTTAGATAGAATGTCTTTCCTTGATCCCATCTTTGACCCTATTCATCTTTAAGTCCTGTGGAAAAAATTTCAAAAACATGTGATGAGCATAAAAAGTCTAGTAAAGGATACACAAAGAAGGAAAACTGTTATTTTTTCAAAACATCAAGTAACCCATTAATACTTTATCAAAGTAACACTTTTCACCTTTAAGAAGTAGTAAATACTCTTCACTGAATAAAAGTTCATTACTTACCCTTTTGTAACCAAATGAGTACCATAAAACCCATATAAAAAATGCATAACATATTAAGGTAACTTGGGACATAAACATACTTAAATGGAATAACCATACAGTCAAATTCAAAAAATACCACTAAATGGAATAGCCATACGGCCGACTTCCATACCCAATGCATTGGAGGTTATAACGTAACCACCAGTCCTAGTATTCATGGCACCACCTGTCATATGTTTTATCACATAACCACCCTTCAAATTTCTAAGTACCATTACAAAATCATAATACATAAAAAAATATAATGGAAAGGAAACATTTCCTCATTTCAATCACAATATATCACTTAAATATATTGACATAACAAATCCATTATCAAAACCATTTTCAATACCAAAATACATAAAAGAGTATATGTAATTTATTTTCTTCTAAAAACATTACAGCTTGTTAAGGAAGCCAAAGGTCAAATAGTACTCACGGTGGTGGAAAAGGTCATTGTCACCGTGTACGTTAAAAGAAAAATTCCTTTTTGTCGTTTAGTAAAACCATTCATAGAAAAAGATTCCCTTTGAATGAAATGAAAAGTAAAAGGTGTTTATACATCGTATAAAATAAAGTCTTGTATTAGAACAAAATATTCCTCAATGAATGGAGATTGAGACGAAGTCCCTTACAAATACAGTAGGCTTTGACTAAGGATAAATCCATTACCTAATTATGTGTGACAAAAGAATACACCAAATATAAGTGGATATTATGTGTAAAACAATCAGAGGTAATTCACACATATTCATATAACGACATATTAAAGGATTAAAAGTTTAACCCAAAGAATCAAAATTGGGTTAAAAGTTCCCTTGCAAAAATTCGACAGCCTAACGGCGTCACTTCAAAATTCAGAAAATGAGTTGATGAGAGATAAAAAGGGTATCTCATCCCTTTTACATTAAATTAACATCAATAAGTATATATAATAACATATCCCAACATAAGGAGCTGTAAATTAAAAGTCATAACAAAAAGAAGTCTTTTTAAAGAAGAGGAGGGTGAAAGGTTCCCTTACCGATTTGGGTAACTTTCGAAACGTACACCCCATGGAAGAAGGGTCATAAAATTAAGATGTAAATACCCATAAATGAAATTATATAACACAAATATTATAATAATGTGAATTACATACACCACTAAAAGGAAATGGTGGTAAATGTAGCATAAATCTCACAGGAATAAAAGTGGGATGAAAAATCCTTTACGAAAACTCGGCAGCCTAACGGCGCCACTCAAAACCTCCAAAAATAGATTTATGAGATCAAATAGGGTATCTCATAATATGAACATAAAAATTACAGTATTAGTAATATAAAATAACATCCCTAAACATAATAAAGATCAGATTAAAATAAATTACATAAAAGAGAGTACTTAAAAAGAAAGAGAGAGGTGGGATCCCTTACCTCATGTTCGACATGTCTTGTTCATTTCTTTACATTCATGAATAATAAACGAGAGTTAATTACTACATGATTAAGAACCTTTTTCAAGTTCATTATTCCTTTTATATCACTTATTACCATGTTATTAAGATTATGTAATTATTTAAGTTAATAATGGTCGTTTTGTCAATCATTGGTACTTGAGTCCAAAATAAACTTCTTATAATTACAAGTTGTTCATGTGGTAAAATATCCATTATATCCAGAATTATATTCATGATTTAGATTTCATACATATCATATATATCCATTATATACTTGAATTTATAATATTACAAAAAATTTATACGTAATAAATGAAATGCACTATTCATGGAGACGGTAAGTCGTACGTACGCATGAACACTACTTTCATTTCTATTTCATATTTAATAGAATTAAAAATTTATGAGAGAGATATATATATATATTTTAATTCCAGTATAATATATTTGTTATATAGGCAACATAAGTTAATTAATTTTATTCTTTATACATTCCATGTATTGCATGAACAAGTCACATCACTTGAGGTGGCGGTAGTCCACACTTCCTCAAATGAAATTATCACATTTTCACAACATGAAAAGAATAAAGGTATGTTTTAAATGTTTTATACTGAGGCATAGAGAGGAAATTAATATAATATATATCATAAATAAATATAGTTCCATTATAATGGCCATAATGATAGGTGGTAGGAGAAGATAGAACAATCATCTTTTCGTGTGGTAGTAATTCACCATCCATGGGAACAGTATGTTCTTTAACCATTAGACGGAGGTGTGTGTAAGTGTAGCTCGAAACATTCTCATAAAAACATCCTAGTATATTTAATATACTGTTGTTGTTACAAAATAAATAATTAAAAAGAGTTTATGGGGTTGGAGAAGCAAAATAAAACAAAAGAACATAAGAGAGGACATTACCTTTAAATCCTGTAACTCCCCTTGGTTTGAACCAAAAGGGTTTCTTGAAGAGATTTCTGCCTAAGGGAAGATTTCTAAGATGAATAGAGGGATGTGGAGAGATAAAATGATCAGATTTTGGCCAAGCCAATGGCTTGAGAGGTGTGGGTAAGGAGGTAGAGGTCGGGGCCTTATATAAGAGGGAGGAGGGCCACTCTTGGAAATTGTTGAAACGTTTCTTTATTATAAAATGATTTTCGGATATCAGAGGTCCCAAAATTATTTATTTCGAGGATAAGGTGATAAGGGTTCGAAATCCTCCCATCCAATAGTTTTTTGACTAGATTATGTCTTAGATTTTACGTTATCTTTTCATTTTATTTAAATCGTTCATTAATGATGTAATCGCTGCATCATCATGGTGTCATAAATAAATTAATTTATTTAATGTCTAAAAATTAAAAAGAAATACTATGATGTAGGAAATATGTTTATCTTTCCAATGAATATTTATAGTAAAATATATGTCTTTTATAAACCTATGTAAAAATTGTTTTAGTAGAACAATACATGTTTGTGACATTTTAATTTTAAGTTTAAGTAAAAAGTTATTAATGTCATTTTCATACCCAAATGGCTCCATGGGGTCCCCAAGATGACTAATGGATTGTCTTGGTCGGCCATGACTCATCCAATAAAGACATGACATGTTTCAAGGTCATTTAATATTATTATAACATTATCATTACCTTAAATTACACTAATTACCTTTAATCCCGATTAATAAAACTTAAAAGTTACTATTCACCAAAAATTATTCTCATCCCATTGAACCACATTTTACATCCTAATGATAGCCGTGTATGTCGGATTTTTGAAATTCAAATCACAGAGGTGGTAAAATTTAATTTAAATGAAAAATCATTTTTTTAAGTACCACTTAGTGGTTTCACTATTCATCAAAAATTGATGTTTTTCAGAAAAATACCAAGAATTCACCCTAAGATATATTTGATATTATGAATTCAAAAATGATGTCTATTTTAAAAAATTTGAAACATATATGTTACATTAATCAATTTAATAATTAATTCCCATTGTCAAAACAAATACCGTGTTTTTAAGAAACAAAATATATCAAAAGATTGACACTAGTTTAAGTCCAATGTCAAAGTGAAAATAATTCCAATGACCACCATTAGATTAAATGGTAAAAATATATTCTAACTAAATATTATGCCTAGTAAAAAAGATAATATATCTATATAAATAAATCAGATTAAAAGGATGTTTTGAATTAAAATACAACATTTTCACTAAAAATGATCTTTATCGAAAAAATAAAAAAAATTACACAAAGTAAATTTTGATAACCATATTATAAAGAAGGATTTTATTTGGTCCAATATAACATAAATTTTTTTAAAAATGTGGATTTAAAAAGGGTTCTCCATCAAAAGGCGGTTAATCAACCTTTTAAATAATATTATACTATTTACGCTTAAAATTTGATTACCTAGCATTTTAAGCCTCTAAAATTTATTAGATAAATGTAAAAATATTTGACAAACATATATAATCATTTTTTAGTTAGTTCTGTTCATTCCCGCCATTACAATGACTAGGCGTTAACTACCATTTAAAATAATATTATTTGATTATTATTTCAACGAAACTTGTTGTTGCGTATTGGGTACACCATCGAGTGTAGCATTCCCTTTAAAGTAATATTAATATTTTATTCACAAATATTAATAAACACGAAAAATTACTATTCATTATTTACCTGGGATGTTACATCTTCAATTCCAAAAACATAGGGTCCCACTCTCATAAGGTTGGAGTAGTATCCTCACCTTTTATCTCATTTATTCGACTCCCAAAAAATAGGTATGTCTTGCATTCTTGATCTGGTGAGTGAATATTCATTCTAGATTGATCTAATATTCATATTCTTAGTAAAAACCAATTATATATTCTATATCATGATTAGATGTTGATATTTTTTCTTTATCTTATCAGATATTATTTATTGTTGTATAAATCGTCACTCAGAATCAAGTATATAGATTTTGTGCATGAATCAAGCCTATATGAATTTCAACAGCTGATTTTATGAGGTTTTTCAAGTCATGATCAACATTAAGAGTGACATTTCTCATCTAACATGAACCTATCAATATAAATTTAATAATTTAATGGTTTTCTAGGTTTTTTGTACATTTTATGTTGTACATTGGATGTTATTAATGATCATAATTTCCCCTGTTATAGGAATCCTATTACATTAGCTAACTTTTTATAAGGGTTCTTTTTGTGTATTTTTTCACTCGTGTGTATCCTTTTGAGAACAATTTTTACATTTGATCATATGAGGAGTTCATATATAGACAATGATTCATGGGTCTATATTTTTTACATTTGGATCATAATGTTTATATTTTTTTATATATAATTTTATTGTGATCATTTATTACTATCATTTATTATATTTGTTTTTAATCTAACAGATATAGATTAAAATGTAGAAAAACCCACATTGGGATATCCCCCATGATGGATATTTTTAACATTTTTCAAAATGTAATTGGGATATCCCAACTAGTAAAATTTATGATACATGTTTTGGGAAATCCTAATGAATGATATGAGGGAGGAGGATGGCCTATGTTCCTTTAGTTATGAAGCCAATCAAGGTAGATCTAGAATCTGAGTATCTATATTTTATGTTTTGATTGTGTGATTTAATTACAATTATTAGTAATCTATTTACATTCATATCATTTAGTAATATATAATATGAATGCATATAATGGTCCATTGGTGTTGTCTTATTGAGTCTAGTACACACACCCTATATGGGAATTTCAATGTGCTTGTAGATTTCATGGTTAGAGATCCGATGGAGGTTATGTTCCCCAATGTGGATGGGTTTTTCGGTATAACATGTGATTTTTTGGGTTTCTATATGGAACTTGGTCCTGCAGGTTTTTATTCTATTTATCTTCTTTACTTCTCACTTTTATCATTTATAGGGTGGGAATTTATTTTAATGTTTTTTATATGCGTATCATATAATATTGATAGAAATGTTGGTATTTAATTATTTTATGTGCGTATTATGATTGTAATTTATTTAGCTAATATTTTATGATTCATTTTTATCCTTTAACATATTAAATTCTAATGTTTACATTGAACGGAGGGTATAATCGCTACTTGAGTTTATTTGTCACTCACCACTAGTCTGGTAAGTCTTTCATATTAGGAGGCCTATATGAGGTCACGTGGAATTACAAATTAGATGTATTTCTGTGCATGATGGGGTAACAACCAATCAAAAATAATACCCAGATTAATGTATACCTTAATTTCGTAAAACATTCATCATATCATCTTTTCAAGATAGATGCAAAGGATAACAAGTTTCATAAAAACATCATTTTATCACATAAAAAAATCTTTCATAGAAAAGGTGTTCATAGAATCATCCATAGGTCTTCATATTCATAAGAGACCTTGGGAAATAATGTGTGTGGAATCATAACATAATGTCTCTATGGAATCATAAGAATCCTTATTGTATGTTTAAATTGATGAAAATTACCATTTAATGAACATTCAATATATATATTTTTAAAATAGGATTAGTGTATCCTTTACATTTGAATTGATTTTATTTAAATATCCATCGAATTTTGAAAAAATATTTTATTTTAATATAAAAAATCAATTTTCTAAATTATGATTAAATAAAAGGAACAACAAGGATGGTGGGAAAGTATTTTCATTTGGTATACATTAAGAGACAATAGTCATTTATCAAATTTTCAAAAATGTAAAGAATTCATTTTCCAAATATTGTTTCATGAAAAATATTCCTTTTACACAATTGAAAATAAATAACAATTTGATGAAAATTTACGTTCTAAAAAAATTCACAAATTATTAAAAACAATAAGAAAATATATTTGAAGAACATGGATATGGAAGAAAATATTTTTTTCTCCAATGTGAAAATGTGGTGTAATATTATTTAAAATATTTTCTCGATAATTTTAGGCACCATGTAAAGAAAAATGATTCTAATAATTAAAATTTATATGAAATATTATAAGTTGTGTAAATTAAATGGTCAATATAATTTCACTAAATGGGAATACAATATAAAAAATCTCGAATAGAAACGAGATTATACCATAAACCCAAACAAAAATTCATGACTACAATTATGAGAATTTAAATATAAATTATACCAAATATATATTTATTGTAAATAAATTGTAAAATAAAATTAATAAATATATTTATCTTTATCATTCCTTTTTAATTTTAAATTTTCATTTAATTAATAATTGTATTATTTTGAATGAACAGTTGGGTGAAAACTAGTGTATTTTTGAAGCATAATAAAATTTGATGGTTCCAATGTATTCACCTTTATCATTGTTGCATTAAATTAAGAATAATAGTCATGGAATAAATATCATATTTATTCACAGTATAGTCTATTATAATTAATCATCTAAAGTGATGATGAAAAACAAATCACGTTACTTCATAGAGATGTTAGTTCACACTTGTGCACAAACAACATTATCATTTTCATATGGATCAAAATGTAAGTATGTACCTTATATATTATAATAATAAAATAATAATTATTTCCTAAAAAACATATATAATCATTAAATCAATCATTACAACCCACCATAAATAAAGGTGATGTAAAATGAATCATATCACTACATGGACATGGTAGACCACATATACAAACAAAAGATTCATTCATTTATCATTAGATAAGGAGTTTGTGTTATATTTTTTTAACATGATAATAAAATAATCTCATTGTAAGAAATATATTATATTTATTATTTTAGTTATTTAAAATTTATTTTGTGTGTATATAATAATAATTAAATAAGGAAAATATATGTAAAAAATATATTCCTATTTAATGAATCACCTTTAAAAACCTTATTGAGGATCCTAGATTAGTATTTTCATTTAATATGATCCTATATGATATTGTATTCTATGTTATGAAGTTATTTAGGTTGGTTTGGTCGAGATAAATGAACATTTTGGTGTCACGAATAGAGGGAATGGAATACCCTTTTAAAAGTGAGTAGAGTGGTACAGTTGTAAATTTTATGAATATTAAAATAAAATAATGAAAATATCATATGAAAGTGATTCCACTTTATTTCATTTTATAATAGGTAATGATATAATGTTGAAATATATTCATACAATAAGATTTATTTATGTTTATTGGTTATTTTTAACAATTATATATTTAGTATTACAACTCTTTATCCTCTGTTGCTCAGACGAATTAGGATCCAAGAAATCTCAGTCATCAAATTTATTAACAAATAAAAAGGTATGAATGTAAGGTAGAAAAATTATTTTTACAAATATGGGAGTGAGTTACACTCTTAAAATCCATTTAATAAAAAGATATGTAATTCTTATGTATCTCAGAATACCACATTGATGTGGTCACCATAAATTCATTTTTTATAAAGTTCTACCACCATATTCGATTCTTTATAGGAATGTTAGACCACTATGTTGATCTACATGGTTGACTGAATGTGTTTGATCAAATAAATGAGAACCTATAATCGAATCACCTTATTCTTTTCCCTCAATGATACAACAACAAGTGCTAAGTCCAAATAAATCTATATCTTATCCCATCCATGTCAAATGACATGTTTGGAAGCATGAATTATGGCCCATAACTCCACTTCAAATGTAATACCAATTCTAACATAGTGATAGAAGAACCCTTTGATGAACCCAAAGTAATTCTAAAAAACACATCCACACCCTGAGGGACCTGGTGCTATTGCTTCCACTCCATATACATTGGATTTAATCTTTCAAATAATACAAGGAATCCTTCATATTTACTTCACCATAAGTGGTATCCTTTTCCTACTCTGAAAGCCATGAAACCGGAGTGTCATAATGTAAAATAATGTGTTTTTCATAGAACTAGTTTCAACTAATGATATAGAAAACACATCCCTCTGTATAGTATTGATGCTCACATGAATGGAAGGAAGCTGGTTGATGATGAACGACTTATTTCTAACATTCCATATATAGGTGTTTGTATCTGATTATACAAAGTAAAACATGTTGTTTATCTATTTTCTATAACTAGTATCACAAATAGATAGAAAAATGTCTCCAATTTGATTTTCCCTACATACATAAATGTTAGATAAATTATGCATGAAATCCTAATTTTTATAAATGTTTATTTAGCTAATAAAAAAGTGATTAAAACATTCATCTTAATCTTTATATAAAAGGAATATTTAAGAAAGGTAAAATTCCACACATTTCATTTCAACCTATGTAGACAACCGGTTTTTCTATATTTTACATAGTATCATGGAATTTGATGTAAGGATGAAGAATCCTCATAAATTAGACAACCAATAATGTGTTTTAGAATTCCCTTAACATTTGGATCTATAAAAGTCCATAGTACAGAAAATACTATTTTGGTTTAGCATCTAAATACAAATATCTCAGTCAATGGAGTTGTAATTCTACACATAAATAGAGACCAGAGGAGGAATAATCAGGTCATTTCTGGGATTAGTTCAATGGAATTTAGATATGGAGAGGTTTTTCTTATTGAGATGTATAACTATGATTTCATCAGTAGGTTTATCATTCCATGTTGTGATAAAAACATTCAGATTTGACTGCCTGCAAACCATATATTAAGAGCTATCCATCAGATCATTGAAAGTGTTTCGTATTCTAGGCTTGGTAGAAAAGGCATGATAGTAAGAATATTTATTCAGAAAAATTATGAAAAATACATTGTGAAAAAATTAAAGATAGGCATCTTGACAGGTCACTTGGTTTTATGTGAATTTTTTCAGTAGTACGACATTAAAAAGTTTGAGAATTATTTATTCGATGTTTCCTATATCAAGGGGATTACTAAAATCCTCTATCTTAAAATTTTATAGTATCCAAAAATGATTTGGGATAAGGAAATTCATATCATTCTCTTATCAGTTTGTGCTGGATCTATATAGGGGTAGAAAATTTATTCCATGTATAGAATTGAATTCAACTACAATTACTACAACATTGTTTGAGGGGATATTTATCAATAATTATAATGATTACTAGGAAAGATTTATATTATAGAAATGAAATAATTTCCCTATATTTTTTTAATCAATAACATCGTATATATTTTTAGAGGTTACATTTGAATAGATTTATTAAACATGCCTGATATGAAAAATAAATAAAATTAGAAAAAATATTATTTCCTCTATTAACTAAAGAATAATGATTTCATATTTCAATTAAAATTGTTAGGATCCACATCAACAATAATGTGGTCATAAGTCCACCCAAATTCCAAAACATTTTGAGATATTTTTCAAAATTTATCATCAACAACTATATTATTCATGTAAATATTTCATAGGTTTTAGATTCATTTAAGTTGTAACATTTGACCACGGTCTGAGGAATGTACAGAACCATCCTTATTAATTAACATAATTGGATATCATTATCCAAATATCCTTTACATTCACAGTTGAAAAAATTATTTTCCTCATTGAGATACTTCCTAGCATAATTCCTTTCACACATATGAAATGTGGGCTGTTGGATTGTAATTTTACGATGAGGAATATCTGATGCCCCTTAAGAGTTAATCCCAATAATCTATTTATTATTTCCATATGCATAGGAACTATAAGAATTCGTAATATTTATCTAGACTTTGGGGGAACATCATGAAATTTTTTTTGATGTCTCAAAACATTAAATCATTATAAAAACATGGCATCCCACATAAGAATTGTTCGACATAAAATCCTTCATCTATGAATGTTTCAATGTCAAATAATTATTACATTGAAAACATTTCATCATAAGACCATATCCATTCATTATCCTTTTTAATGAAACCATGAAGACCCATCACAATTATAACATAAGGATTTCATATAATTTATTAAATAAAGTTATTTTCTAGAATCCATCCCAATCAATTGATTCGATGTCATCCCTTACATTTATATTCATGATGAGTGCTCATAAATTATATGCTTGTCCATATTTTTGATAAATAGATTAACTGAATTACTATTTCTCATAGAAATTGATGATAGAGAATATATTCAAAATGATTTTATTAAATCTATGTGACCTATATAAAATAAAGGATTCCACTTCAAATTATTATCTCTTAGGAGGAGATTACTTTCCATTATTCTAGACCACACTCAAAACAGGAGTTACTCATGCTAGAATTTTCTAAATTTTTAAATCCTAGAACCATAATATAATATATTTTATTATGGATTTGATTACATTTACAATCATATATATTGATGACACAATTCCTCCCATTTCAAGAGATTTTATAGAAATAAATCAATTTTTGAATGAGGATACATGATTCAACAATCATTCAAAAAGTAAAACATCTTAACATAGAATGAATGACATATATATTGTAACTTATAAAGAGTTATGGATTAATCTATGTTATCCTTGGTATATTAAAAATCATGTTCTCTGAAATAAAATTATGTTTAAATCCTTCATGATTGTTTGTAAAAATAATATAAATAATCTGAATAATATCTTATATGATTTTTTATCATGGGTTGTAAACTTATTCCTTCACAACATTCCCATGTAATGATTAAGTTGATACTAAAATCTCAATTTATAATGTTTACTACTATTTGGGGTATATGTGTCATAACTACATTAATTGTTTGATATCCAGATAATGGTATAACTATAGTGATATAATACATTTTATACATTTCTAACATTTGTTAAATTTTCGTATATTTAGACTCATCCATTATGTTTTAAATAGTTTATTTATCAATACTATTTACAAAAAACAAAAAGATCATACATTGATATAATTTATAATAACAAATAATTATAAAATAAATTATTTTTTTATTGTTAATATGATGACCAAAATAATACAATATGAATAATTTATATGTGTAGTGTCTTTATAAAATTGAATAAATAAGCAGTTTAGTAAAAATAAAAATAGAAAAATTATTTATAATATCCATAATGTGAACCTAGTTTCATTTAAAATCATCATACCTCATAAAATAACATAGAAAAACACATGAATGGGGAGATATATAAAGACCAATACAAATAATATTAAAAGTGATGATTGAATATGTATATCATGATAATAGAAAATATTGAAAATAATATTCATAACATTAAACCATGATAGAAGACTAAAATACCAAAAGATCAATGAATTATTTTAATTTTTCAAAAATAAAATATGTAAAAAAATATTTAAACATCAAGGATAACCTATATGATATCATAACAAATTATTTAATGGCAAACCACTCATGTAATATACATGGTATCTCATTAGATGAAATCATTTATCTATCCATTATTGTGCTATAATTTATCACCTTTCACACGTATAACATTTCATGATACCCAATGAGCACATTTCATATGACCATATATCATAATTTTAATCCTTATATTACAGAATTTGTTTTAGAAAAAAATCCCCCCAAAAAGAAAGATAATTCTATATATGTGATTATCCATAAATTAATATAGGGCATGGTATTCCGATATGATGTTTATGGAAGTAAATTTTGTATAATGTAGAGTATTTTTAAACTTTTATAGATTAAGGAAATGAGTGATAATAGTAATATCCCATTAATGAAGAATAATTTGGATAATAATGGAATGATTATGTACTCATAAAAACATAATAAAAAGAAAATAAAGAGGATTATTACAAAAAAAATACAATATAATACAACAATATAAGAAGTTGATCCCTTTTAGTGAGTTATTGTTTCATAAATATTTCATGGAGATATATAGAAACAGAGAAACTAACGAGAAGGATTCTTGGCTAGAAATGTAAATGGAACATCATTCTAATACACTTTGATTTAAGATAAATTTTATAATGTGTTAATATTTATAGTAAAATTGTCTAAATTAATTATAAAATTATAAACACATGTTTTGGACCACATTTTATAAAAATTTCAAAATAATTGGCTTATACATGGGCATGTTGTTCTAAAAGATCTAATAAAAATTAAGAAGGGGGTGGGGTGGGGGTTGAATAATTGGAAATCCTTTTATAAGATTCAAAATTATAGAAACATAACCCATGTAATCAGTTAAATTTCCTTAACTTATCATATTTTACTAAATAAATATGATTTTAAAAGTATGAAATCAAGTAAATAACATGATATCTACATGGTTTGAAATAATTTTGATAACCTATATCATTTCCCTGGACACTTCAATGGGTCTATGGAATTTTACTATTACTAATTCTTTAATGAGACATATATAAACTATCAGTAGACACCTTATATATCATGATATTAACGTTTATACTATCTCATATAATTTAAAAAAATTCATATGAAAATTGATTCATTTAATGTGTATTTAATCATTGTTGAAACTAATCTACAAAATACCCTAGGTTCAATGACCCTATGTCCAATTTCACATATTGTAATAAACTCTGTCAGATTCACACAGTCCCATTTTCATTCTATGAATTAGTACCATTAACACTTCTTATAAATTGAAATATAAAATTCTTCAATTTTATTTTCACATTATAGATGTTTTAATAAAATGCAGTTTGATCCTCTGAAGAGATCACATTTTACAAAGATCATATGACACAAAATCTATATATGTTTCACCTTTTTATGACATGTAAAAAGTGTTAAACTCTACTTTATATTCCACCTATATTTATAGGTGGTTATAAAATGTTAATGTATGAAAATAAAATGTTTTAACCTATAATTGGTTTTTCAAAAAAACTCTAACATTCACTGAAATTTAAACTACATAATTGAATGAATCAAATTTTATATTTTCAACTAGTGTCTTGTCGAAACAAGTTTATGTCTCTGGAACATCTTCTTATATTCTTAGAAAATGATATGAAACAATTGTCTATAAAACATAGTCTATTAAAACATCCTCAAATATGTCCGATTGAACTTCCTCATCATAATCTGATGCAAGTTCCTCACCTCAGTCTGATATAACATCATCATCTCATTCCAATTTACATTCCAAATCAACTAAATCTGATTGAATTTATTCCTCAACATAGTTCCATGAAACAACCTCAGGTTTGTGTGATTGAACTTTCTCATCTAAGTGTATGGAACATACACTAAATATTCTAATGTAACATCCGATGATTAGTCTGAATTAACATCCCTAGCTATTTTTGATGGAAGATCCTTATCTCAGTGCAATGGAACATCCTTTTCTTAGTCCAACTGAATTTCTTCCTTAAAGATGTTTGATAGAACATCCTCTTCTAAGTCAAATTTAATTTCTTCCTTAAATTAACTTGATGGAACTACCTCAACTCAGTAAAATTGAATTTATTCCTTAACTCAGTCTACTGATATGGGAAAACCCTTATTCATCATATTTGCAGCTTTTCAAAATAGATTTTTTCATTCAGATTCACAAAAACATTTCATTAAATATGTAATAAGAATTAAACAATACATATTTCACCTGATTTAAAAAAAATTATATAAACATTAGTATTAATAAAATGATAATCATTGTAAAAAATAAAAATTATAATGGATCTCCAATCTCCCCCTTTGGATTTATGTAACTGTTTTTCTAACTTTTTTAACTCCCCAATTTTGAAACACTCAGACGTTTCTATAACTCATATTATTAACATTAAAAGAAACACAACCTTTTTCAAATTAGTGTTTCCTAAAACCAAACTACTAGATAATGTAATTCTATTTATATAATTTCATCCCAATATTTCAAAAATAGTTTGAGGCCATGTTAATTTAATTTCTCCCTTAGCATAATCATTTCCTCTCACATTTCTTTTTCTCTCCCCCATTTTACAATTATCACAACATCCGATTAATTTATGTAATAAAATTAAATCCATTTCCATTAAATAATAAAGTTTTACATATTCTCCCACATTATAAAAAAAATCCATATAAAGGTGGGTTCTCGATAATATGTTTGGAAATACTTCGTTGGATGAGGAACATGAATTTTCATCCTCAATAACACAAATCACCCTTTCAAAATTTCTTCTATGAATATATAAATGATTTTATATTTCATAGAAATGTATTCCTTAAAGAACCAACCACCAATAACCTTATCATTTATGAAGTGGAACTTATATCAATATGTTTTTTTCTTGTGTATTGGAAATGATTATTACAAATACTAATAACACCTTTCTTATCAAAACGTATCTTCAATGGTTTTCAAATTTAAACATTTAAATATTCAAACTGAACCTTCATCCACAAAATGTTAGTACAATCCTGAGTAACTAAAATATATTCTAATTCTACTATTATAAATGTCAATGAATTCTATATCATACTAAACCAACTCACATAATATTGTGCTAAGAAAAATGTTTATCCAAATGATTATTTAATGTCATTTTATTGTCTACCCGAATCGTTCTTAGAATAACCATGAATTATAATATCACAACTTATTTTTTAATATCCCTTGTGATGTAGTTTCATTAATATATATAAAAATTAAATTTGATTCCAAAATATGAGAATATTTCAAATCACACTGGTATATAGACCACAAAATCCCAACATAATCAATATTAGGTCTTGAGGCTCTAAGATAATAAATCATCCTTTCATTTTATAAAAATAATTTTGATTAACACATTATATGGATTTATCTTCACTCAACATTGTGAACACTAAAAGAAGATATAAAAAAATTAATATTTTTCCACACGAAATATCGTTAACAATTCCCAAGAATACAATTATTGAGATTGGAAAATGCATTTTTCTTCATGTTGAATCTTTAACTAAGGTAGGAATTTTATTTCTCAAAATATTGATATCTCAAAATTACTCATCATTTACTAATAAAATTAATTATATAATATATCTATATATCTAGAAAAAATTATATCATCCATATAAAAAATTGAAAATAGGATTCTAGAGTAAATTCCTCTATAAACTATTTAATAATGAAATTTCTTTTTTAAAAAACCAGAATTAAAAAAAATCAAGTTTCTAATAAAAAATATGTTGATATTTTTTCTTCCTATAAAATTATTTCAGAAATTTAAAAACCATGATTTCATGTTCATCATGTAGAAACTAATTTTTTTTTCTTAAGGAATACATCTTATTCAATTTCACAATTTATAGGATGTCACTTGAAATCAATATGATAAATTTTCTATTCTGATGTATATCAACTATTATGATAATTCTTTTAGTTTCTAATATTAATAATATGAAACATGATTCTTAAAACATAACACATCATTCATGTTAATATCCTTTGAAAACAATTATTTCTATGATTCTTGAATTTTTCCTAGGCTCACCTAACTTTTTTTAGACACCAATTTTGTTAGAATAAATTTTTTATCTAAGGGACATGGATGAAATTATGATTTTTTTTATTTTTTATCCGATAAAACTCTTAAATCATAGTATTTACCCATTATTTTATTTTAATTTATTTGGAAAATATTTTTTTTTCAAAATTTTAGATGATTCTTGTCTTGTTTTACAATATAAACATTATTATTCTCTAAATTAGGGGATTTAGATACCCAAAAATGTTTTTACTTCAAAAATGTTTTGTTCCAAAATGTTTTTTAAGTTGTAAATTTGAAATTTTCACTTTTGGATTCACATTACTCATCACATGATACTTATTTATTTGATAATGTGTGTTTTTAATCACTTGAACATTCACTATTACTCTTTATTTTTCCTTCCTCAAAATTCTCATAAACATTTATTAAGGATATTTTATTTTCAATAAAATTCACTTCATTTGAATCCACCAAGTTTTGTAAATGTTGTTTCCATAATTTTTAACATCATCTATTAGTTTAATATGAAATGAAAATTCATTCATCAAATATCTCATAATATTTCCCATGATTAGGATATTTATTTTTAATAAACAAGGACATCAAAAATCCAAAAAGTATATTAATGAATGTTTTTTATACAATATTTCATTAGATGTAATGATGGATTCTGACCTCAATAAAAATCTATTTTTTATATGTAAATTAGTATTAATAGCTCCTCTACAATATAATTTTTCATTTTTTTATTATTCTAAAATGATTTTTCTGATTTCCACTAAATATTTATTCTTCCTTCATGCTACAACATTTTGATATAGGGTGTGTAGAGTAGAATACTTCTGTATTATTCCATTAGTTCTTAGATATTAGTCAATGGAATTTCATGTCAATTATGTTCTCATATCCATTCTTATATTATCAATATAAACCCATATTTCTCACTCAAAATCTATTCTAAAAACTCTAAACAATTCAAATACCTCAATATTATGCTTTATAAACATGTTATTGGTAATAAAATTGAAATTATTATGTAATGTGATAAAATTAAAATCCCCTTTTCCTAATTGATGTCTCATTATCCCACATAATTTTGAGTGAATAAGTTCCAGATGATTGTTTGACTGAATCTCAACTTTATTATGACATTTATTAGTCATTTTATATTTTTGAAAAGTGATGAATTGTTCTTATAACCTTCATTTCTATTTTATAAAATTTATTATAGAATCGTATATTGAAAAAAAAATTATATTCATCTTTCCATGATTCTTATATCTCTAGTTCCACAACATTTTTTCATCTTCAGAACTCATCTAAAAATAGTTTTAATGTTATCCCATTTGAAAAATATTTCCATTATTTTATTATCTTATTTTAAAAATGTTTACATATTCCAAACTTTTAATGACAGAATAATCATTTGATGAAATAAATTATTTTATATCATCATAAATTTTTACTTACACTAAGGTTGTTATGGTTTAACTAATTGAAATAATGATCTTCCCTGCATTATATATTTTTATATTCAAGCTAAACTAATCAAATTATTTAGATTTTATGTTCCTATAATTCCAAATGGTAATAACTCCAATATCATTATTTTAATTATCTTTTAGTAGTTAAAAATCACCTATCACGTGTGATTAAAAAAACCATTAAGTAAACATTTTTTTCCAATTTTTACATGGTATCAAATATTTATCAACAAAATAATACCTTTCCTAGATATTCATATTTATATCTACCATATATTTTCTACTATAATACACTTTTTCTAAAAGGAGTGTCTTACATTTTACATCATGAAAATCTGGATCACAACTTCCGTATACATCTTCTATAATTTAAATACTTTTTTCACTGGATGTATTCTAACATCTTGAGTATTTAATTTTCAATCATGCTACCTGTTTGAAAAATTACACATTATTCTTCCACCATTGCTTCTACTCTTTTAAAACTATATTTAGTGGAATATCATGATATTATAAAAAATTTATTCCATATTCCAATATATATTAAATAGAACTATAAAAAATATTCAAATATTTATTTTTATTATTTATGATTATTCAATATAGAATAATTTCTAAGGGTGTAAATTCTTTAAGATTTAACATACTCTAGGCATGGAACGTCATACAGACAAAGACAATTTTAAAAATATTTAGATGTGAAGGCTTTATCACATATTATCTCTATAAATTCATACAAAAAACTTCTCTTTCTACATACAGAGTATGAAAAAAATAGTGGAAATATATTTTGGATAGTGATTATTTCAATTTTTTTTATTTGATAATTCACAAAAACATTATATGTCTAAAATTTTACTTCGAATGATTTTTTGATGTTTTCTTTCGGCATTCGTAAAGTATATTTTTCCATAATAAGTTTTCATAGACACTTGTTAAATTCATCTTCCTTTTTTTATCCTCTTACTCATAGCATAAACTATCATAACTTATTGAGAAATTATATTTTTATAAATTACTATCTTTTGGATGCATTCACCATAATTCCTAACAACATCTTTTTCAGCCTTCAATAACATTTCCACTATATTTATTCATAAAAATATTATTATTCTTGAATAATTTTTTCTAATGACTTGGAACATGTTATATTCTAATATGATACTATATTTAAGAATATTCACCAGATTTTTCATCACTATTCAATGAGTCTTTTATTTTTCAACCTCTTTAATGAATTTTATAACCATTTCTGAAAATTCATATTCTAGAGAATTGTTTTCGGTTCATCCCGATTCATATTTATTACTCTAAATATGTGATTTATTTCGAGTTCCATTCTTATTATAGTTTTTTAAATAATTTTATTGTTTAATAAATTTTTTCATCTTATTCTATTGAGTTTTTTCATCCAAATAATCTCGATATTCTCCATATTTTTTATTGGGTCAATTCATAGAAATGTTATTGATTCCACCACACACAAATCATATTAGATGATTTGTTTCTCTATAAATTCCTATTCCTCTACCATAATTATTAGAAATAAGAGACATAGTTTTATAATTTAACTCATTATCATATTTTTTATTGTAATAAAATGGATTTTCATCTTTCAAAAATTGAATTTTCACTTTATAATAAATTCTGAATCAATTTCATCTTTAATTTTCAATTTGAAATCTAGATATTTTCATATTTCATAATCAACAAGAAATTTATGAAGTAAAAAATGAGATAAATCAACTTTATCTTAAAATTATGAAATGATAGAATAAAACCAATCTATAAAATTTATGATGAGTTAATTCCTAATTAGAGAATATTCCAAGATATCTGTGAACCCTCTAATGATGCAAACAACTTCATTTACTATGTTTAATTGTTCATCAATCAAATATTCATCCCTCATTATTATGTATTGAATCATTGTTCTACCAATTTTTATCTTTTCATCATTGCCTTTAGTATTCCTATCAAAAATAATTTACATATTATTTCACATACTGTTTGCAGTTTTGATATCTATTACCATTATATAAACCTTTTTTGATTGAGTAATAAGAATATAATTTATGGACTTTATATTAACATAAATATATTTATTGTTAGAAAACATCCTTATAGAATATTTCTAAATAGGAATAAGACAAATTATAGTATAATCAATATCATTTAGTCTAAGGGATTAATGATATTGAATCACCTTGTTCTTTTAACCATAATAATTTTAGACATCGCAAATAGGAATTCTTATACTATTAATATAATTTATTTTATCCAGGATAAGTATTCAAAAAAGGTTACCTTATGTTGGATACCAATTATTGTTCCAAAGGATAAAAAAATAACAGATAAGGAAGGGGGTGAATCAGTTGTTATGTTTTTATAATATTTATACTTTTAGAAACAAAAATACTGTAAGATTTTAAAGTTTATTAATTTATCATCATTTTCTAAATACCACTTAATGAAAATTAAAAAAAGTAAGGCACACTTTTTTAACTAGGTTTGACCTGAGTTTTTGAACCCATATTCATGTCATAGACACTCCCATGGGTCTATGGAATTTCACGTTTTTGAATATGTGAATATAAATTGTGTCAAATTATATTAGAGAATATCTACCTTCTGATAGGAATGATTATACCAGCACCTATAATTTAATAAATATTCTAATAAAAAATAATCCATAAATTAGTTACAGATATTATTAAAACTACTCAACTAATGTCTTTCCGTCTGATGACATAGAGTCTAATGAACCTCAGACCGATAATCCTATTATGATTGACTTAGGGAAATTTTCCTTCCCTTAATTAAAACCTATCAAAGATATTTTAAAACTAATTTCTATATTATTCAATATATATTTCTCAGCCCGTTTGTATGAATTAACTCTAGGATAGTGTTCTAAGATATCTTTTTCTGAAAAACACTTCTAAAATGAACTCTACATCACTTAATACTTTTTCAAATAGGTAAAATGTTTCAAAAATTCATGTACTTTTCACATATATTTATAGGTTATCCAAAAAATGTAAGTTTAGGAAATAGAAACTTTTTTACAAATCACAAAAATTCCTAAAATATCTGAATTTCACTCACATATGAACTTCACCATTGGATTATAAATACCTTATCATAATTTCAGGTTTCTTCTCAAAACATGTAAATTTCACAAGAACAACTTCTAGAACGCCCAAATAAATATTATAAACTATACTCTATAAAATAGAATTCCTATTAAGTTCCTAACATATCCTAATGGAACTTTTCCAACTCAATATAGTGATGCTTCCTCAGCTTAGTTCGACGAAACATCCTCTACTTAGTCCGATTGAATTTTATTTTCAAAATTGTATGATTGATATTCACCCTAAAATATGTTTGATGAAACATCCTCAAATAATTTTGATGGAACATCATCATTATTTTCTAAAGGAAAATCTTCAAATCATTCTGATATAACATCCTCATCTCATTCTGATGAAAATTCTTAAGCTTAGTCAAATTTACTTTTTCACCATTGTCAGATATAACATTCATATCTCTATCTGATTGATTTATTCCATATCTCATTCTAATGGAACTTCCTCAGACTAGTCCAATATTCATTCTTCCTCATTTTAGTCTAATATAACATCCTAATATCATTCCTATTAATATTTTCCCTTAGCTGAGTATGATTAATTGGGACTGATTTGGTTCTTCTGATTGATGAAATTGATAAAAAATCAACATTAATAATATAAAAAAATTATATATATTTTAAACAATTTGAAACACATCATTCACGTGATAAAAAATATTATTTTATAGACAAATTTTTTTTAAATAAACACAAATCATTATAAAAGTAAAAACAACACAAAGGATCTACAAGTCTTCATTCATTGTTGCCTGAACATGGATTTTATTAGAAGTTATATTTCTTGTTACCAAAAATTGTAATGTATTTTATATTTCATGTCGGGAGTGATTATTTTTCTTAATGAATTGTTAATAGTACCATTAATATATATATTTGAAATTGAAAGATTCAATATTGGTTGAAAAAATTTATATTCTCACATTAAAATACCATATTTAGATGAATAATTTTTTTAGGAATATAAACCATAAATTTATATTTATTCAATCAATTTTAATTCATTATTATGTCACAATACATCCTATATATTTATTTTGACTCTATTTTTATGGGAAAATTCAACAACTTACGAAATATATGAAAAAACACCATAGGATCTTCTCAAGATTAACATTTTTAATAGAATTTTTCATGATATTTTTATTAATAGAAAAAATTTATTTCATATTAAAATTATTATCTATTTAATATTACTAGTATTAATTAAACATTAAACATTATTTCCTCTATGAAAATAAAAATGTAAATAATTAATTTATATTGATATTTATACTCAAAAAAAAATTGTTTTTATAAGATACTTTTGTGAAGATAAGTTTAAATTAAAATTCATGATTCAATTATAAATGTGTAATAAAATTATAAAAATATATATTCCAAATAATAACATATTTTTTCTATTGAATAAAAAAATTATATTCATATTTTATTTATGTGAGCTATCTAATTAAAAAATATTAATTAATATTTAATTAAATAACCAACTAATTCATTATTAAAATGAAATAAAATAGTATATATTACTTTTTCCTAGATACATATTCTCTTGTTACACGTATATATATCCTACAGGTAGAGTCTTTGATGGTAATATTTTTTAGGTAGTTTAGTAACCATAGATTGGATTGGATTATCCATATTTTTGACCTTCTCCTATAATCAATTCCACTCATGTATCATTTGATGAATCTCAAATTTTTCTTGTCCAAGGGTGAAACATAGTAATTTCATCTCACTAATTATCTCTATTAAATTATCCTTACATGTTATTATCCTACTTATTTATGTCAGATCTTCTTCATAACCTTCTAATTAAATTTAATTACAGTAGTATATATTCTAATACTAATGGTCACTTTATTATTGATATATTACTAATTATCATAATTGTTAATTCTAATTATACCAAATTATATTTTGATTACATTATTTAATTATTATTTGATTATAAAATTCATTTATATACACATGTGTCCTATATTTTAGAACATTACAAAAAGGGTAAAAATTCAGATGGGACCTTTCATTTATAAATATCATTATTGTAACATTATTTCATCCCTTTAGGAATAGAATTAAATATGAGGTGTTACTAAAGAATAATGTGATAAAAAATTCATTGGGGTTGATGGGTTCAACAAAAAAAATTATTATAAACATAAATAGGATTACATTTGTAAATATATGTTATTAATTGTACTAGATGTTTTGGTTTTATCCAAATTTTTTGTTACTGTCTGATTTATGCATATAATATCAACATAGAAAGGTATTTATTTTTATTCTAAAAGTATACTCTAGATAGTTAAAAAAATTTAATGTGTACGATTCCACCAAGTATTACATTATGTAAACATACAGATAGGTCAAAATAATAAATTTGAAATTTATATTATATGTCATCTTAAATATATATAATTGAGGACATTTTATTAATATAAATTATTAATAAAATAATAGTTAATATATAAGAGGTTTATCTTACAAAATAATGCCTTACAATATATTTCAACTTATGGGACAGATGAAAAAACATAGTTGTGGTGGTAGAATACATATGGGTAAGTGAGTCAAAAAAATATATTGTGATGAGATTCATTATATAGAACATCTTTACCAAGTAAGTTTTTATAATTATTATTGTCTATTTTTGTTAATTCTTCCCTATTTTGTATATTTTATTATTTTGTGTCATCATACTTCTTTATTCAAATTCATCAGTTTGAGTTTTTAGACATGATGTTGGAAAAATAACATTGACCTTGGTGACAGTTATTCAAATTGGTGGTCAGAATAACATGTTTACACTATTATAGGAATGTTAAAAGACTGTGTGGTGTTATTAATAAATTTTGATGATATTTCTAGTATATACACAACAATTAAATTTAATTCATGGAATATATTATTTTAATATATATTATTTATTGTAAATTTATTCAATGAGACAATTTATTCTATAAAATCGATGAAAATCATGTGACAATATTTAGAATTAATATTCAATTGATGGACCATAAAAATTATAATATTATTTCGTCTCATATTTCGAGGTTAATATTTTGTTTTAAATGTATGTTTACTGGTTTTATCTAAATGTTATTTATGAGTCTCTATATGTTTTTCTAGAAGTGATTTAGATAGAAATCCTTGTATTTTAAACTGAGTATATGATATACATTCTACTATGATTATCTTATATTTTATTACCTCCATATATAAAATATTATTTTGAGATATTATAGTAAATTATTCTAGTCAATGATTTGTGAGGTTGAGGATTCACCTAAACTAGTGTTTTACCTCTTGGTGGTCCTTTATTTCATAAAAATAAAGTAGATGGTATTTTGTTAGTTGTATCAATTTATTATGGTTGAATCATGTTTCATTGAATAAAAAAATTCCCCAAAAAAGATTTATAATTTGATTGATCCACTAAGGGGTGTTAAATGGTTCTTTATGATTGATTTGTTTAATTGGTGTCATAAGATGATAGTGAATGAAAATGATGTATCAAATGATACCTTTCAATATAAAATATAATAAATATATTATCATATTTATTACATATTATTTCTTCAAAATCCCTACTATATTTGTGGTCCTAGTGAAATCCTTGTTTTAGAAGTTCCAATATCAATTTAGTGATATTTAATAGATGTGACCAATTTTTATTCAATTTTATTAGAGGAAAATAGTGATCATAAAGAAAATATTATTTATATAAATGATGAAATTAATTATATGTAATTAAATCCCTTTTCATATTCTCCAATGATTAATTACACCCCATTTAAAATGAAATTTATCTATTGGGATTTTCAATTAATCTTTTGATGATTCTGTAAGTAAATAATTAAATGGAGATAGTTAGTCTTATAGAAATTAATGGTTTTCGTAGTATTGTAGGATATAAATGGCAGTTCAAATCAAATTTTACATATATTGTGACACATTTAACCAATTGAAAAAAATGATCCTATATTTTTATGGATACATCATTTTTAGGTGGGGTTTGATTACCAATATGAGAAGATGTTCATTGGTAATGTTATTCATTTCCAATAAAAATAAATCATTGTTTATGAATTTTATGATTCTTCTCCTCATCTTCTAGGAGATGATTCGAGATAGCTTGGTGATTTTTTATCCAATCTTATTGGGAAGTTACATCTTAATGATAATAACCATAACATCATATAATGAATTCTCATGGTAGAAGGGTATTATTTGATTTTTTAAGACATTATACTATCATTGATTAATTTTTAATATTTATATATTAGAATATATTATATTATATATTCCTTCAAGGTCATTTTGGTTTACCTCAATTATGTTTAATTATGTTATTAATGGATTATGTAATTGATATCTCCTACACTCAAATGAAATATAATGAAGATGGTTATGTTCTATGTAATAAATTTGAATGTGATGTTTCATGAATGGTTGGATATGATTGGAAGAAGATTAAAAATATTATGACCATGAATCCTGATATGAAAAATATTATTTTTTGATTCTTATTTTATCTTATATTAGTACATTAACACATTTATATAACATAAATTTTTATTAAATTTGATAGTTTTAGGTATATGTTTGGAATGACATAATCTTCTCTGGAGATTATTTTGAGGGATTCCAATAATAGATTTTTGTTTCAATGAATACTTTTAATATTGGTAGATATTTGAGTGGTTCTTCTCTATGTGTTTTATAAATCACCTTTATTTCTTCTTATTAGTTTAAATATGATGTTTCATTCCTTGGGTGTTCATTTTTTATGTATGGGGATAAATTTTTATGTATGTGAGTTCATGTCATAGGGGTTTCTCTATCAAATAGTAAAATACAAGCAAAGTGTTTTTGACAGATTTTAGTATCAACCAAATCATCATTAATTTGTTTATATAGATATTTGTATTTTGTGTTCCATATATTTTCCTTATATATTTTTTGGTGGTAATTATATATCATCAAAAAAATTTATCTCATTTGATATTATTGAAGGAGTTGAGTGATTTAGATTCTTCAATGACACAATATGAAAAAAAAGTGGAGTTGAATCCTGGATTAGAATAAATAATAATTTATAATACATATCCTCATTTAAATCCCATGAATGGTTGACTTATATTATCTCTTTTTCCCCATGTTATCCAATAGAAATAAATTTTAACACTCGATAAATAATTTAAAATGTTGGATGATAATATATATAGAATAATTATATTATTTAGAAAACTACATTTCTATTTTTAGTAATATTTGTTAATAATAATCATGTTTTATATAATTTATTTTATATATCACAATTGTAATAAACAATCCATTGTCAACTATACTGGCCACTCAAACCAAACCATCAGAATATGGTGAGGTGTAAGAAGAAAATTTAAACTAGTATTATATATAAAAATAAAAAAACAACAAATGTTAAATTAAGATTAAAATTAGTAAACACCAAAGTGATATAAAATATAATAAAAAATGGATATAAAAGAATAAAATCACATTATGAAATCAAAAAGCCTTCATGTGGCCAGTCGTCAACTTCAATGCATGCTAATATGAATTATGTGTCAATGAGAGAAGTTGATATACTATATGATTCCATTATATTCAACTACATTCATTAGAAAAACATATAAATCTTCATAAAAGATAAATTAGTAGTTTATCACAAATCATAGTAGGAATCCACCCCAAAAACTACAAAAATTTTATTATGAAGAATTTTAGATTATTAGATTTAATAAAAATCCATTTTAATAAATCATTTTACTAAAAAAATATTTTTATAAATATTTCTAAGGATTTCATAAATTCTTTTATTATTAAGAGTATATAAATATTTCAGGTACATTTGATAAGGAACAATATTATAATCAATTAAATAAATGGGTATTATAAAATATAATATTCTAAATAATATAACCATAACACAGTATTATATGTTAGTGCGTCTGATAAAATAATCACGAGACAATAATTCAAGTAATTATCTAATACTAAATATAAAATCACACCATATATACGCTAAAAAATGTTTATACAAATTATAAATAAAAAAATAAATTACCAATATAGTATAATGGTTTATTGAATCGATATAACCTCTAATGAAATTACACAAACAAAATTGAATGAAAATAATTATTCACATTACAAACACGATGAGTGAAATGTTTATTTCCAATACACCCAATATGATAATTTCTTCCAAACCATTTAAAATCCATCCAAAACGTTTACTAAAAACATTTAATGTAATGAAAATCCTTTTCAGTACATGAAAACACATTTTGAAATCAAAACCACCACTCAATAATGTAATCCAACATTTGGTGTTCTTAAACCATTTTAAAGAAAAATCTCATTAAAAAGGATATTATATTTCAAAACAATCCATTGTAATCATAGATAAATTCGTTTAATTTAATAAAAAAAGGTAATTTAGAAATATAAATTAGAAATTCATAAAATTAACCCTTTTTATAGAGACACCCACCTCAAGAAATGTGATATAATTAATCACCATAAAAAATAGAGACCCATGACGTATAACCAACCTCGATCTTCTTACAATTGCATTACATAGATTTTTTAAAGTACTTAATACATAACATGAACATATAACCAATGAAAATTTTTATCTAGTGCCTTGGGAAACATGGAACACAAATATATTTTTTATTGAGTGATCTAAAATGTTTCCCATAAAGTGATTCCCATTTTTTACACCTACCTAAAAACAATTTTAATAAACTTGGGAAAGGAAAACATAATAAATGGGTGAGATATGATGCTTGGTATGGGTAAAAAAATAGGTACATAAGATTAATCATGATCAAAAGGTTTTAAGGACATGATAATAACATTAGATGATCATACCCCATATATAAACAGTCATAAACACGAATAATTATCCAACAAATAGGATAAGACATAAAATCATATCATAAGATAAAGATGTTGAATTTATGGAATACACATCATCTGGTAACACTATGAACATGTAAAATTATAAATAGGTTCACTCGTTTAGATAAGGAATTGAATTTAGGACCTCACATAATCTTATGGACATGTAATCAGGTTCACACAAAACATTTTTAACCTGTAATAAGTTCCACTCATAGTATTATGAACATTTTATCAGTTTCACACATAAACTTATGGACCTGAATGTAGGTCTATTAATAATACTGTGAACATGTAATATGGTTCACTCATAACATTTTCAAAATGTAATTAAGTTCACAAATAACATTTTGATCATTTAATCAGGTTTGTGCGAAACATATATACTCATGAGTCCTCCATAATTATGTAATTTGTGGTAAGTAAATATAGGTCCCACCCATAAAATAATAAAATCATACACACATGTTATAAAATATTATAAAAAATCACCATATAATTACACATGAAATAAAATTGCTATCAAAAACATTTCATCATATCAATTTGTATGTAATAGAGATAGGTATCAGAATCATTTCATCAAATCATTTCCCATTAAAATAAGTCAGTTTCAAAAGAATATAACTTGGTGAAGAGAAACAGGCATCATAAACATCATTCTATCAAAACATATACTATTTCATAAATAATAAGAATGGTATTTGTAGATCATACCTCCAATAAAGCATAAACTATAAAAATCTATGTCATATTATAATGATAATTCTTTTTAAATAATACATGTAACTTTTCTAAAAGAAATTATCATTTTATTCAATATCCTTTTCAAAAAATAATTTCAAAAATCTTTTTATTTTAAATAAATCATTATTGTTTCATTCAATACATATCATGAGGAAAATATATTTTTATCTTTTCAAAATGAATTTTAAAATATCATTCATTTTGAAAAAAAAATCTTTTGAATTACCTTTTTAATCGTATAATGAAATCATGAAGTTATTTTGAAACTCAATTTTCTTTATTATACATTGAATCATTAAAAGATAGTTTAAAATCATTTTGATAAACTTTTCTAGAAAAATTATAATTGAAGTAAAAAAATATTTTAAAAAACTTTGTCCTTGGGAACATATAACATGGTCATGAAAACATTTATAAAAATTTTTAATCATAAATTATTTTTGAAATACTTTTTTAGAAAAAATAATATTGAATGAACAGAAATTTTTATCTGAAGACACTGATAATGTTGGATTTTCATAAAAATAATTTACTAACTGTAATAAGTAGAAAATGGTAATGATATGGTAACAATAGATGAATATGTAATTAATTAATATTTTATAATATATTTAATGATTTTTTAGAAGATATGGATCATACTATTTCATCAATAGAAGCATAATTGCAAAAATTCTGATAAATAATGAGATTATAGCAATAATCTATTACAATTTTGGAAAGATTGAATCATAGTATACAAGAGTTAATAACATTAAATGAATCTTAAAATAATATAAAATAACTATATTCTAAATATAACATGTTAAAGGATTGTATGCACAATATATATAAATTATAGGGGTATAACACGACATGGGTGTGAAAGAAGCCAACATGAGAAAAAAATTACATTACCGATTTGGTACCTTTTGAACCATAAATCCTATGAAAATAAATTGATATGTAAATAACCTTATAATTTTGTATATAAATAACATAATACCTTCTTGTTATGTATATAAACCATACAAAATAAATGATTGGTGAATAAGGCATGTATCTCATCAATATATAAAAAGTGAGATGACAAAACCCTTACCATAAGTCGTGGCATTATTCATAAACATTAAAACATATTGTATACTATGTTTTTTATTTTTATACATCCTAAATAAAACCATATTCATATATTTCATACCATATATGATTTTTTAATTAATTTATATTACCCATTTAGTAATAATTTCATGCCAATTCTACGTTTTAGATAATTTCTACTTTGTTTTTTCGTCTATATTTTGAATTTTTATTATTGATCATATTACATGTATCATGATTTACATATTTTAAAAATGTAAAACATGTTTAAAATATCATATATAATAAATATATAAATATTTATAATAATTCATAAAGGATATGAATATTAAATGGAATACACCATTTTAGGAGGCCGAAGGCCATATGTACGCATGAAGGTTGTTTCCGTTTTATTTTCATATTGAAAGAAATAAAATAAAAGATATATATATTATAATTTCCATATATTTATTATTTCATATATATCATATACATTTATTAAACCCATCTTTAATAAATTTGATTTAGAGTCTAAAAGAATCATATAGATTTGGGGAGGCAATAGTCCAGACGTCCACAAATGAAGTGATCGTATTTTAATAAAATAAAATTCTTGAATGTATGTGTTATATAATTTTCAATAAGAAAAAATAAATCATATATATTATATAAAAAATTATTTTCCATCCTAATTCCCAACCATGAGAGGTGGTAAATGAAAAACATGCAACTTTATTTTCTGAGGTGATAGTTCATCACACACAAGAATGATATGTTCTATACCGATGTGATGGAAGTTTTTTAGGGGTAGGTCTAATAAAAAGATTAGAAAAATCTCATAATATTTTGGATACTTTTATTTTTATATAAAACTAGAATAATTTGATTTTATGGGGTGTAGAATGAACATAAAACAAAAAGCTTGTGGAGGGATATTGCCTCTTCATTAGAAAATTCCTATTTGTTTGCACCAAAGGGATTAAATGGTTGGATTTATGTTAAAAGGAATTATTAAAGGATAAAAAGAGTGTTTTTTAGATCTTATCTAATCATATTTTAGAAAGTTAAAATGGATTCATATGTTTGAATAAGTGAGATGGTCGAGTTCCCTTTTATAGTGGAGGAGTGGAATTCTTGTAAATTATTGAAAATGGTATTAAACCGATGTTTTTTATAGTTCAAGAGGAAAAAATAATGTTACAAAACATAAAAAATAAATAATATGATATAAATAGGAACATGAAATGTATTTTTAACAAGTTTCTAGGTCATTTTGGTTTTTATGATTAAGGTATATTCTGTTGTTTAGTTAATTTTTTTCTTTATTGCTTTAATTAGTTTCAATCACTTTCACTAGTATTTATAGTAAAAAATAATTTTACATTATTATAAATTATACATTATGATTATTCTAAATATAGAATAAAATTTTCCAAATTATAATTATATAAGTGGCATTAATTAAATTAAAATTAATCCCACAAACGAGATGACAATGATGATTTTAATGTAAAAATGTAAAAATGATTGAAATGATTTTATATACAATTTCAATGTGAAAATAATTATAATGACCTAAATTGGATTAATATATGTAAACATTATCCATTGAAATGTTAAAAATTTAGTAATTTTCAATATACATCCAAAAATTATGTTTTTCATGAAATTCATAAAAAATAAAACCAATATAATCCTCAAAGTTTTAATTAATAATTTATGTATATTATGTAAAATAAAAAACATAAAAGTTTCATAAATTATATTTATAATTTATTTTCCATTAAATAGTGGTACAATTACCTTTGTGAAAAAGACATGTTTTTATTTATAAAATTTTCATTGTTATTATGATATTACAAAAAAATATTGAAAGAGTGTGAAATATTTTTATTGAAAATATAATATTTTATGTACATTTAGCGGTAGTGGTTTTTTTAATTTATTTAGATGGCATGGATTTTTTATATAGAAATCTTATTACATATAATAGGTGTTTCATTAATTTCAAATAGTCCTTAATTTAATTTATGGCTAATTTATAGCCAAAGGATTTATCATATACACATTTTTTAATCATATTTTCATATTATAGTTAATATTATTCATAAGTGCCATTATAATTTTAGGTGATAACTATAATAAAATTTTAATAATAAAATTAATAGTATGCAATAGTTTTCTAAAAATAGGTTTTGTGTGTAACATATGCTATAAATGGAAATCATTATTGTGTGTAAGATAAAAAATCCTGGTACATCATATATCTCATGATAATGTAAGTATCCAGGTATTTCAAACTCGATAATTTGTTTAGTAAAAATAAATAATAAAATAATCCTTTCCTATAAGTAAAGTTATTTGCAGTGTTCTGTGAAATGATTAATATCCAAAAGATTAAATTAATTCAAAAATATTCACAATGTCTATGGTTGTTACATTATAACTAAACTAAAATTAAATTCTCCCAAAAAACAAACTAGGTTATCAATGGTTTAAACATATATTTTTTATTTCATAGAAACCTACACTGTAAAATGAATACAAAAACATCCTTATAATGAAATTTTAAAGAATAATGGTTACACAATGTAACTCATAACTAGGTTTACACATTGAAGAAAATAGGAGGAATGTAAAAACATGGACATTGAAGATAAATATAACTACCAATTTCTATTGGAAAATGATAGGGATCAGTGTATGGAGAAAGTAAAGAATAAAAAACCATTGATAAATGTGTCTTGAAAAAAGACATTGATATCATAAAAAATAGTGATTTTAGGATAAGATTTTATTTCAAGATCTTATCTCTTAATAGGGTATAATATTGAAGAGAATATATAATTACATGATTTAATTCTATTCATTGCACAATATCATCCATTATTCGTTGCTTAATTATTTCCCACTATATCTGTTACTCAATGGATTGAAGGTTCATTTTTAATTACCAATGACCTAAAATATCATGAGATCAAAAAACATAATAACAGTTAATTCCATATACATTTTTTTAAATCATGGTAAAATGGTCATCACATGTTTTCTAATAATAATAAATCCTCATGTGGTGAGATTATACTCTGATTTACAAAACCTCTTTTTAAGATTGACATAATGTATTCCATAAATGGTAAACCTTGTAACCCATCCAAATTATGAAAATCCAAAACATTATAATTAATGTCAATAAATAATCTTAACATTGATCCCACATACATCATAATGTATATATTTCTTGTCACATTCCAATCATGTGGAAACCCTCATAATATATTCTCGTGAAATATTACCATAAATAATTTTAAAAAACATGAATGCCTATTTCTACCCATGATTACTGGACATATTCCTTAAATCTAATAAGTTGTAAACATCAACCATGATAACATAGAAAATATTTTAAACAAGTAAATAAGTAGTTACAATGCAATCAGTACCATCTAATTTAGTTAGTAATTTCTGATATATCATAATATAAACAATATTATATGACCATCAAGAACTTATTATGGTTTATCATTCCCATAATCATGTGATTCCCATGAATATCACATTACAATAGAATCAATTTTATAGTCTATATGAACTATTTGACATATTATTGTAAACTTTGGTTTAAAAAACATAAACTGAATAATTCTTAAATATATCTCCATTCATATTACAAAATTCCTGAATCTGAATTCATAAAAATTAAATAGTTCTTATTCTTACTTAATACATTAAGAAGGATACCTCATCATATTAATACTTTTTTCATTTCATATTTCTCCTTTATTGTCATCATCATTAGCAGTATAACCCTTACTCGTACCACAATACTGATTAACTTCTTGATCATTCTACTTGGGGAATCAATTTGAATAATAAACACCCATTCTACACTTGAATAATTTAAACATATAGGATATATTTAGGAGTCCCATAGACTCATTGATTGAGTTAAATGAACCCTTCAGTTTTCCATTACAGTTTCTTTCATTGTGACATTCATTTTCCCTTTATTAACTTCACTTGGGTTCCTCATTCCCCATTGATGACACAAAGGAAATTGATTCGTCTTTCATCTATGGTCTCCCTTACCGAAAATCTTATAAAACTAATTCATTCTCTTCATTGGAAAATTTTGGATTTAGTTAAGGTAAACGTTGTTATTCATGTTCCATGGAATCCGATTAGGCAATACAAAAATATTCTTCACTCTAGTGATAGTTGTATTCGACTAATCATCATCAAAATTTCAATTTCATTCATTGTTAACCCAATTACTTTTGGTTCCTCCCATTGACTAAAACATGAAATCCTAGTGTGATCAGTGCATATCAGAGTGGAAAACCACATTATCATGAAAAAATAACTTACAATATTTCTAAATTATGACACATACTTTTAAATATATGCCACCAAAGTATTATACATAAATATATCCCAAACCATATCCTTAAAAATTTTCCATGGTATGTCACTATGGTTTTATAATCCTAGATTATAGAGGATAATAATCCTTTTATATGGTACAACCTATAGTGACCCTCAAATTTAGTACAATTGTATTACATCATTTGTGTGGAATACTTAATAAACTACAAAAACATCAGTCCAAAGACCATCTTAGATTTGTGACTTTTGATTCTTAAAACACAAACATCTGGTCTTATGAATGATCATCAATGTTTCCGATAATTATCATCCCATTTAATACCCCTACCTCAAACATTTCTTTATAACATGGGGAAAAGGAAAAAAGGAATGGGGTGAGGTTAGATACACAGTAAGTGTAATAAATTGAGATAAATAAGCATAATCATTTTTAAAATCATAAAATAAAATGAACAAAACATTTCATGATCATACACAACATATCAAATATCAT
Organism: Viscum album; assembly: GCA_963277665.1. Lineage (NCBI taxonomy): Eukaryota > Viridiplantae > Streptophyta > Magnoliopsida > Santalales > Viscaceae > Viscum > Viscum album. The sequence continues at coordinate 350,497,453 of OY728141.1, forward strand.
ATACATGTATCATGGGATAAATATTAGTAGTTCATATGACATGAATCATAAGGGAATAAAGATAATAATCGTTGAATTTATAACATATGAATAAGACACGAATTTTTTAGCATACACATGATCATATAACATTACTAACATGTATAAGTAAAAAAATGACCACTAATTTATTTAAAGATGTGACATTAGGCCCTTTGTTATACATATGGATATGAAACATGGTACAGACATAACATTTGGAACAAGTAATCAGGTTCACCCATAACATTTTAAGCATGTAATCAGGATTATTCACGAGATTATCCACATGAAACCAGGTCCACGCCTAACTTTGTGAACATATAATTAGGTTAATTCATAACATTTTGAATATATAATTAGGTTTTTATAAACATCATTCCATCAAAACATAAATCATTCATGAATTAATATGAATGGTATTCTTGGATCATATACTCAGTAAGGAATAAACTATAACAGTTTATGTCACCATATATGGATAAGGATTTTAAAAGATCACATGAAATATTTCTTAAGGAAAATATCATTCATATGAAAACAATTTAAATAAAACAATTTAAAAATTCCATTATTAACAATATTATTTAATATTTAACTTAAATCATTAATTGAAAAAAAATATAATTTCCTCACTGACAAAAAAACATTTTAAAACATCAATATTTTTTAAAAAAAATCTTTTAAAATAGATTCGAAAATATATAGAGGAATTTTCAGGGTATTTTATAACCATATTCTTTAAAATACAATGAAACATAGAAAGAAAGGTTTAAATCATTTATAAAACCTTTTTTAGAAAACATATAAATGATTTTTGAAAATATGTTTAAAAACATTTTCATTTTAAACATACAAAATGATAGTGAAAACATTTAAAACACTTTGAAAACATAAAACATATTTTAAAAAAATCTTTAGAAATAATTATTTATAATGAATTCAAATTACTGAACAAATAGTGATATTATGTCATATTTTATTAAAAAAACATTATTAATTATTATAAGTAACAAATATTGGAGAAATGGTAAATATAAATGAAGATATAACTAATACCCATAGGACAGAAAAATTCAAAAGTTTTCTTAAGAGGTGGATCCTAATAATTTATTGATAGTAGAATAATGGTAAACAATCCTGATAAATGAAGAGATTGTAGAAAAAAACTATTAACACTTTGACAATTTTGATTCATACTCTACCTTATAGATTAACCTATCATGAATATTAAATTATTATGAATACAACATCATGATATAACATTTCAACGAGTTATGTATACATCCATTAAAAAAACACATCTATATTGCATGGAATGTATCTCAAAGAAGGAAACATGAAAAAAAAAGTTACTCTACCGTTATGGTATCTTTTGAAATAATCATATAATACATTAATGGAATGTATATAATCCTCAAAACATAAATTAGTGGTGTATAAGGAATGTATCTCATTGATATAAAGAGTGAGAAGAGAAAACCCTAACGTTATGTATTTTATTTATTCATACAAGTTCAACCCTACAATATATTAAGTATAAATTTATTATAAATATAAAAAATTCACATATATAATTCAATATGAAGTTTAATAATTAATTTATATTTCCCATTTAATAATAATTTCTTATCAATGTTACATTACAAAGAAAATTAGTATTGTTTTTTGTATATGTTTTTCCTTGTGATTCTAGATCCTATTACATAGATCATGATTTAATTATTGGGAGAATATATAAAATAATGGAAATATCATATTTATTCATTATATAAATATTTATAATAATACATAATTCATAGGAATAATATGTTTAATACATCATTCATGGATATGTTATGTCTTACATACGCAAGAACGTTGCATATGATTTTTTCTAGTATTAAAAGAAAACAAGTAGAAGACATATATTAATACATATATATATAAATTAAATTTTATTTATAACTTCATATAAATCATATAACTTTACTAAACCATTATTTAATACATTCCATGTAGAGAGTAAATGAATCACATCACTTTGAGGAGGTGGTAGTCCACACTTCTAATTTTTTTTTCCATATTTACACAAAATGGAAAGAGTGAATGTATGTGTTATATAACAATTAAAAAACCATAAATACATCATTAATATTAGTTATATCATATTAAAATATATCTCCCATCATTATACTAAACTATAGAAGGTGGTAAAACAATAACAACATCATTTCTTGAGGTGGTAGTTCTTCATACACAAGAACTTTATCTCCTTTACCCAGTAGATGGAAGTGTGTATAGGTGTAAGATGAATGATTATAAGAAACAAAACTTAGTTTATTGAGGATAATGAGGTTATTATATAATCATGTAATGGGAATATTTTAGGGGTTAATAATAAAAATAATACAAAAGATATTGAGGAATTATGTTACCTCTTATTGGGGTAACTTTTATAGGTTTTCACCAATGGGATTCCTTGGATTTATTTCTACCAAAATAGAGGCTTCATGTATAAAAAGAGGGATATTGGGATCTTTTTTGAGAAATGTATGGCCTATTGAAAGGTCCTGAGTGGTGTGAATACGTTTTATGGTTTATATAAAATCCAATAGCTTTTGTAAAAGTTCTTATGTCATTTTGGGCCTTTAGTGTAAGGTCTATTACTTTATAAAGACACATTTTCTCTTAATCTTTGCAATTAATTTTAATAACTTTCACTAATAATTTTTGTCAAAAACTATGGTAAATAATATTAAATATTATAAACTATGCTGATTACAAATATGGAATCCATTTCATCAAAATATTATCATAAAATTGAATGATATTAATTTAAAATTATTCCAATGGTTGGAGTGAAAAGTGAGTTTTTTAAATAAAAAGCGTCACAAGTTAGAAATACTTTTATATAGAATTTAAATGTAAAATATAAAATATTGACGAAAATTGGATTGATTGATTTATAAATGGCCTTATTAAAGATTATTACCTATGAAAAAAATAGTTTTACACTATAAATTATAAATATGAAAAGAAATTTTGAATTAAAATTCAGTATTTTCCACTATTTATCCAAGAAAATTATTTTTCAGAAAATATCAAAAAATTATGCCTCAGAAAATTTTGACATAATAATTTCGAAAATAAATATTATTCAGAAAAATAAAAATCGTAAAAGTGTCAAGAATTATTTTTAAAATGGGTTCTCAATTAAAAGGTGTCCACGTTATATTTTTTAAAAATACATATTTTTATTCACAAAAATGGATTTATTCTAATATTATGCCAATCAAAACTACTGGATGAGTGTCAAAAATAATTAATAAATATATAAATTATTAAAAACATTCTATAATCTTGGTTTTTCTAATTTATAGATATAAAATATTGTTATGTGCAATGAAAAATTATTTTCCCAGAAAATAATTTCATTGTTTTCCAATAGTTATTACATTCATTTCTAGATAATTAATAACCAAATTATTCTTTTTATAAAAAAACTAAATTAATATTTTCAAAATATATTTAATCTTATTTTCAAAAACCCTTCTCAAGGCTATGTGACACAAAATAATATATTTAAAATAATATTAATAGTACATTTTAGTTTGGAAAGGCGTGGTCTTGTGTGTAACATATGTTATCAAAGGAAATCATTTTTTGTATAAAATAAGAAAAAGATAGTGTTTAATGTACAGAAAGCTATTGAATGTGTTTCATGTAGTGAAAAATTGATATAGTGTTTCTTATAAAGCATGAATAACAAGGTTATTTAATATAACATAAGCAATAATCAATGTTGTCCGAAAAGAAAAATATCAACAATATTTTATTAAATTGAAAAAAATTCAAAAAATATCAAGGTGTTACAGAAAGAGTAGATTAGGTCCTCATGATCATATAAGCATAAGGATAAAAATCAATCCTTTATCAAAACCTGTAATATCTTTTATTCATTTCCCAATTTAGTCAAATGAGAAATGAGAAGAATTTTTGTAGAGAGGAAGTATGAATTAATGGGAAACACTATCAAGAATAAAAAATGTGTCAAATTGACCAATTATTAAAGAAGGGAAATTTCCATGAATCTTAAGGAATGGTCCTATAAATAAATGGTTAATGATTAAGAAGTTCCAAAATGAGATCATGGGTTAATTTTCAATATATATAAACATTGTAATAATTGTAAAACCTAACTTCTTTAAGGATTAGAGTGCTGTGTAGGGATAAGTCTCATAGTAAAAAAAATTCTTCCAATTGTGTGGGATTATACTATCAATCCATACGGCTTCCTCCAACCAACCGTATGGTTTGGCCAAACCAAAAACACACCTTGAAAGAAGAGAGATACAAAATAAACTCCCTCGTGACCTGAATTTATTTAAAAATAATGACCTAAAAATAAAAAAAAACTTATATTGAAAAACACATTTATCATGAATGGTTTCTACACAGTTCGTACAAACCATTATCAAAAAATAATCATAGGAAATAATCTCAAAAAATAACTATATTTTTCCCATATTCCCATAATGTATCAAGAATGTAATTAATGAAAAAATACTCTTAAATTAATATTCTCCTAAGATTTTTTAGGAATTAAAATTCCTTACACAATTATATATTTCTTTCCATAGAAATTCCTCATGACCATAAGAACAAAAAAATATTTGGATACTACTACATGATCAATGAATATTTATTTTATGTCTCTTGGTTACCCCGTCTATACATCCATAGTTTAAAGACCAATGGAATTGTTTTATTATATAGTACCATATTATTGTTATCCATAATCTAAAACAGTTTCTGAACAATACTGGTATTAAAATCATGGTCAATATCCTACCACTCAATCACATGTGAAGGATCTGGTTGATACCACCTTCAATGAAAAACATTAAAATATTTTTAAATAAATGTAAAATAAAATAGTAATTATAAATGATAAACCACCATTCTATGTATCTCTATCACCTCAACAGGTCCCACAAACATTGATGCAATCATAATATACTTAACCAACTGGTGATATCCCAAGTGAGGTGAATCTATAATTAAAAAGATGATCACAAACCTCAAATCCTATATAACAATGAAGGTGGTGTATATATAATTTTTACAACTCAATGTCATGTCCAACCTCTTCTCGATCTACTATACCATTTTTGTTATCTCATAAATGAGGTTTCGATAACCAATGACCACTCTACCAAACCTACCTAGAAAAAGAGATATTTACATGTCCTTCCATATAGTGCCTCAACGTGTATAATAACTATCCAATTCTAATAAATTATATTATATGAAAATTATAGAAGAGGAAAGTGATTTACCAAAGATCCAAAAAAATCAAACAGGAAATATAGAAGCATATCCTCAATACCATGAGTATATCTCTCTATCGTTCCATAAATTTGTAGATGATATTCCTTGTTCAGTTTTATGTAGGATAACATATACACATAAAAATATTCTACAAACATTAATGAGATCCTTAAAACCCTAGTATAGAAAAAATATTTTCAATCACATGATGTCTCAAAATCACTCAGATATAAAAGTTTATAAAACATTCAACATTCATGATATCTATGATCATTAAGATGTGTTATTATTTCGTATGTCAATTATTAATCATCAAAATCACATCCCACCTACTATAATATAGTATTAAGAAAATTATGAGTTCTAGATTAAAATCATTCCAATTTTTTTTTTGAATGTTAAAGGTTTCAACAAACTAACATGTGTGTAGTGTTCCACATTAATTTCCTGACATGAGAGATACCAAGGAACAAAATCATCAACTGACCAACTCATCTTATGCCAAAAAATAGTGACATCTTATGTCATTAAACATCTTTTTATAGACAATGTTCATTGACTAACTTGATTAAGGTTCACAGTACACCATATCCTTCCATAGAGAAATCATAAAAAAGAATCTTCTATGGAAACACAAAGTTCCACGGGGAGACCAAGATGCCTCACCCAATTTCCCCCACCCCCACAATGGATTTTACTAAGTTATTTTATCATAATGACTATAATATTATTGATCATAAATCACTCAATAAATCATGAGTCAACATTGATTGATGTCAAGAACACATTTTCACCCACGTATTTCACTCCTAATCTCATCTTAGTGAATAAACTCATCAATGCCCACTCCTTGAAAATTTTCTTCGCTTCATTTATTGATATTTTTGGCTCAAGGATTAAAAGACTACATTTACATTTATATGACTATATGAATTATCAATTTCATATGTCTATAGATACTCAATCTAAAATATTTATCAAATGTTTATACCCGTATGGGTAAAAATATATTACATTCTCTTCTAATCAGAATATAGTGTAGAATACACCAAAGTAGGTAGTCAATCCACCATTTGAGTTCATGAACAACTGCTACCAACTGAAGATCATGGGCAGGGAATCTATTTTCGGGATTTAATAATTGGTGTGATCCATATGCCAACAACCATATCTCCTTAATTAATACACATCCCAAACCAATACAAGAAGCATTATAGAAAATGTTTTTCCCTAAACCTAGTTCTAAAAGAATCTAAACAAATGTCAATTAAAAATTCATCTTTATATGCTAAAAATATCTCTAAAATCATTCAACCTATATAAAAATGACATATTTATAGTTTAAATATTTAATTGGACATCTAGTCATGGAGAAATCATGAAAACATGTCTATAGTAAACAACCAATCACAAGAACATCAAAATCACATATATGTTCCAACGGTACTGCCAGAACATAACATCATGTATCATATTTGGATTCTATAACACACTGATATTAGATATGACTTTCCCCATAATTTTCACATCCTGAATACAATACTCACATTTACAAATTTTACAATACGATGATGTTCCATCAAGGATTTATGAATTATCTTTAAATGTTCAATGTAATCCTATTCTTCCTTGGAGTACATGAAAATAAAATCCATGAACACACTATAAGTTTTTTCCAAGAACCAATGATCTATCTGTTTCATCAATTCCAAAGACACCAAATGAGCATTATTGAGACCATGTGAAAAATCCATAAACTCAAAATTCTCATACAGGTACATAATAATTTTCTTTTCTAGATCCTTATCTTAGTCAATAAAATGGTGGTGCTCATATTTAATGGTAATCATTGGAACCCAAAACACCTTTTTATATTGATCAAATAGATCACCCATCATAGAAATGGAATATTTATACATAAGTGGAACCTAATTTAACATTTAATAATCCAAATATGTATAAGGATCTAATATTATTTTGTATAATAGTTGATAGGCGAATCCCATGTAATAATATAGAATAAATAAATTCTATAACCTAAAGTTCCAAAAAATTTAATCAATATTCTATTAATGATATAGGTGATATTTGTAAAGAGAACATAGAAATGAGATCACGGTTGGTAGTAAGTTAAGGGTAAAATCCACCATATTATTTTAAAATAAACTATGAATATCATATGGAGAAACCTGAGGGTATGAAAACAAAAAATTAGAATATAGACTTCCAAAAAATAGTCAATGATATAAAAAAACTCAGAGCACTATCATAAGATTACACAAACATAAGGAACAACAGACCAACACATGCCTATCTAGAGTCCCACGCATTATAAAGGCATTAGTGGTCCTATAAGTGGAAAAAAATAGCACAGGATATTGATAATATTCTATTGGGCCCTCAATTCTAGTCATCCAATCCATTCCATGTATTAAATAAAATATGTGTTGTTCATGAACTAAGATTCCCTATAAAATCTTGAAATCATTTATCATTACTAGATATGTGGATGACATAAAACCATGTTCATACCTCTTTCTTAATGTATTATAATTATCTATAAATAATTTTATAAGATCCTAAATAAATCCCAAAAATGTTAACTAAAATTAATGATATAAATGAATGAGTATCACCTATAAAAAATAAGGCTGAAACCGTTGAAGAAAAAATAAAACATTTACTTATTACTGTAGTTATCCCTACATCAGATGCCCCTAGTGAATATTCTATAACTTAATTAAATCCATTTATAGCTACATGAATATGCTCCATAGTATTAGGATAAGACCCACCACCCCTGTAATCTTTATTGAAAACCTAAAAAAATTTATTTGAATTTATCCTTCCTAACATTACTAGGAAATAATTTCAAAAAAATATCATATGGAACAATATTATAAAAATATAAATTTTTTTTGGAGTCTGTATATAGTTAGGTATGGTTTAACCATTTAATATACATTTTTAGTAGACAAACTTCTGATGTATTATTGATTCCCATGAAACAGGTCTTGATGAAATTAGACCACCATTTCGCTTCCTTTTATAGTAAAAAGACACACTTTATCTATTAACTGAACCAAATAAAGCTCCAAACTAATAATATTTCTAGTTATTTCATGATCTTAAAATTATATTTTTGTAGAAAAACTACAATGTTTCAAAGGGACATGGGAATCAACATATACCAAACACTATCCCTCTGACCTAACTCGAACATTCGTGCCTTTATGTACACATTTGGGACTAGCACTGTTGTAAGATGCACTAAATCAGTAAAATGGTTGAAAAAATCATAAATTATACACTCCTCATGATAAAAACTCAAATATTCTCATTTTATTACCACACATATCATATCATGGTAAAATATGAGGTTAAATAGTTTCATTATGGTATTCCTGGTAATATGTTTATGCAATATATCTTGCACAATAAATTCTCACACTCTTTTCCCATGTCCCTTAAGCATGTACATGGTAAAACCCAACTTTTAGTTCTCAAAGGTATTCACGATGTTAAAGATTCTCTCAATCCACTCAATCAACACATCAAAATCATGGGTTACTATTTCACCATAGAAGATAGGTGGATAATTCATACTTAATTCCAACAAATTATCCACTGCACAATCTAGGTTCCCGACACTCACTGGTCCTAGAATTTGTGATGTACGGATAAGAGCTTCTAAAAAAGAATTTTAATTATATATTTTTTTATGGAAATTTTCTTTTAGAATATTCGTCGGGACTAAGAAGAACACATCTAGGGGAATCATCTATTTTATATATTACAAAAACCAATTATCACCTGTGAATGTTCAAAAATTAATAGACCAACTACAAGAAATGACGTCAGTACCATAAAAGAATGAAAATGTAAAGTAATATAAAATATATAGACAAAATATAACTTCATATAAAGGAATTGGACCATTATAATAAACATAAAATCTAGTTTATTAAATTAATATTAACCCCCAAGTATCAAGCATTGTAAAAAAAATTGATGATCCATGGTAACATGATATTAGACACAAAATTGATTTGGAAAGTCACTCTACCACTATTAATACATGATTCCAGAAGTTCCTAACTCATATATACACATCATAGTAAAATGGTCCAACATAGTTTCATAGAAACTGAAGATAGTCAATTTATTTGGTCAAAACATTTAAATAACTATGCACTGTCAACTAAATAATACACCAGAATAGGGCTATCACAATTTGGGGAAGTAGAAAAAGATATAAAAATTCAGTCTCATATATAAAAAAACAAAAATTACTAGATTACAACATCGAATAATAAATAAATCATACAATATAAATTAACTACATTTCAGATCATCTATAAAAATTACTTAAAAATCACAACATGTCTGAAAGTGACTAATTATAACCCCCAAACCATCCCTCTATGATTGAATTAACTATAGAAGATTACAAAATGATAAAATATTCACATCCCTTTTCCTAAATCATAAAAAATAGAAGCTATAACAGCCAAATGTCAAAATTATGGGTTGAGAACATATCCTAATAGTAATATACTAAAGAATCAATAAAAATTTTAATAATAATAATTCTTTTGTTATAGATTTAAAATAAATCGATTATGAAAATTAATTTTAATAAAAAAAATTAAAATCATCCTTTGGTTATAATTATAAACATTCATATTCAAAATAAAATTATTATGACATATACATGTAACAAAGCATTAAATAATAATCAATTCAATCCAGGGGTACATCATATGATACATATATAAGAAAAATTACAAAGAAACAATTCTTCATGTCAACATATTTGATAAAACAACCATGAAATGATCTATTATGTGATAATGTAATCATAAAGTAAAAAATAACACCACTTGGCTTCTAATTTATGGATATAAGTACTAGAAATAAAAATGAAATCATAAATCCAAACAAAAAGTGGATCCTACTAGTGTAACCACTAGTTTCATTATATACACTGAAGTGAATTAAAACCAAATGTGTCCTTACAAGCATTGTGATTGACATGCCTATTCCTAACACTACCAAGGTAACCCAAAGTGATATTTTTTATAGAAACCCATTTGAAAATACATGATCATAATTTATAAAACATTTTCATAAAAAATCTAATCAGATCGATGCTTTAAAACACATTTTTAAATAAAAACCTCTATTCAAACATGCATTAAAACATTTTGTGTATTTTTTTTAAACAACACCATCTATAAATGTAACATCCCAAGTAAGTAATGAATAATAGATATTTTTATCTATGTCTATTAATTATTAATATAGTGTTATAGAGGCTTAAAATGAAAATAAATACAATCTTATCCATGGAATACACTAATATTCTTAAAAGATTGTTTTAGTGCCTTTTGATGGAAAACCATTTTTGAATATATATTTTGACAATTTTATAAACTATGTTTGTCAAAATAAACTTATCCTTTATGATTGGGACATCAAAATTTACCTTGTGTGAATTTTTGGTATTTTTCTGACAATGTTCATTTTTAATGAATAGTGAAAAATACTGCATTTTACATCAAAACTGCTTTTTAATCTAATTTATTTATATGATTAGATTATGTTTTTAATTGGTTTTGAAGTGAAATTAAAATATATTTTTACCATTTTATCCAATGGTGGTCATTGGAATCAATTTCACTTTGAAATTAGACTTAAACTGGTGTCAATCTTTTGATACTTATTGTTTTGTAAAAACACGCTATTTGCTCTGGCAGTGGGAATTAATTATTAAATTAATTAATGTGACTTATATGATTTGAATTTTGTAAAATAGACTTCATTTTTGAATTTGGAATATCAAATATATCTTAGGGTGAATTTTTGGTAATTTTCTGAAAAACATCAATTTTTGATGAATAGTGAAACCACTAAGTGGTAATCAAGCAAACTGATTTTTCAGTTAAATGAAAGTTTACCACTAATGTGTATTGAATTTTGAAAATCCGACATACATGGTTGTCATTAAGAAGTAAAGTGTGGTTCAATGAGATTAAAATAATTTTTTGGTGAATAGTAACTTATTAAGTTTTTAATCGCGATTAGTGGTAATTAGTGTAGTTTAAGGTATAAATAATGCTTTAATAATATGAAATGACCTAGAAACATGTCCCAACCTTATTGGTTGTGTCATGGCCGATCAAGACAAGCCATGGGTCAACTTGGGGACCCCATGGAGACACTTTGGTTTGGAAATGACATAAATAACATTTTATTAAATGTTAAAGTAAAAATGACACAAACAAGAGATGTTTTACGAAAACAATTTTTACATGGGGCTATAAAGATCATATTTTTGATTATAAATAGTAATTGGAAATATAAAAAGATTTCCTATATCATAGTATTTTTTTATGATTTTTAGACATTAAATAAATTAAATTATTTATGACATAATCATGATGCAGCGATGACATCATTATTTCACGATTTAAATAAAATGGAAAGACAATGTAAAATATATGAACTACACATGGCCAAAACCAATTGTATGAGTGTATTTAAAACCCTTATCACCTTAACCACGAATTATATCAATTTGGGACCTTTTAAAACCGAGACACATTTTCAAATAAAGTAATATTTCTTTACTTTCCAAAAGTGCCCCTCCTCTCCTCTTATAAAAGGCCCCCCCCTCTACCTCATTTCACACACTACTCAAGCCTTTGGCTCGGCCAAACCCTGCCCATTTACTCTCTCCACATCCCTGTGCTCATCCTAGAGGATTCCCTTTGGGCAGAATCCTTTCAAAGGAAGCCTTTAGGCTCCAATCAAAAGGAGTTACACTTTTAAAGGTAATTCATTCTCTCATGTTCATTTGTTTTATTTTGCTTCTCCAACCCCCTAAACTCTTTTTATTTACTTCTTTTGTAACAACACCAGTATCTTCAATATACTAGGATGTTTTTATAAGATTTATTTGAGCTACACTCTCACACAACTACATCAAATGGTTAAAGAACATACGGTTTCCGTGGATGGCGAAATTCTGCCTCCCGAAACGATGATTGTTCAACACTCATTTAACACCTTCAAAGGTGGCCATTATGATGTCACTATTTTTATATATGATATATAATATGTTTATTTTTTCCTTAAGCTTCTGTTTTTTTCATTTTGGGCATACCTTTATGGTTTCCATTATGGGTAAACACGATATCTTCATTTTAGGAAGTGCGGACTACCGCCCCCTCAAAGTGATTTGATTCGTTAAATACCATATGTGGGACATATAAAGGATGGAACTATGATATTATATATGATATTATACTGGAATTATAATATACCTTTATATCATTATGACTCCATTCTATAAAATACGAAATAGAAATGAAAGTAGCGTTCATGCGTACGTACGGCTTACCGTCTCCATGAATGGTGCATTTCATTTCTTACCTCTAAATGATTATGTAATATTATAAATGCAAGTATGTACTGGATATATATGACATATATGATATCTACATCATGAATACCATTCTGTATATAATGAAACTTTGACCAAATTAACAACATGTAAGTGTAAGAAGTCTATTTTTGACTTAAGAACCAAATACCGACAAAATGAACATTATTAACATAACTGATTACATGATGTTCATAACATGGTATAAAAGGAATAATGAACTTGAAAAAGATTCATAATCAGGTATAGATTAACTCAAGTTTATTATTCAGGAGATTAAAGAACGGTCGGGTCAAGTCGGATACGAGGTATGGGACTTCGTCTCAATCTCCTTTTGTTGAGGCATATTTTATTTTATACACAACTTTCTTTTATACGGTGTATAAACCACTATGACTTTTACGTTTATTCAAAAGTAATCTTTTTTATACAAAGCGTTACTAAACAACAAAAGGGAATGTTTTTGTCGTACGTATGCGGCGACAATGACTTCTCCGCCGTCGTGACCGTTTTTTGAGTTTCGGCTTCCTCTACAAGGCATACCTTCTTTTTAAAAGAAAAATAAATACCATGTTTTACTTTTCTTTTATTTTGGTATTGATAATTTTTTTCCTAATGTTTTTATATCAATGTGTTGTATTTATATCTCGTGGTTGAAATGTGGAAATTTTATGTTTCCTTTATGCATGTTTTATGTGATATGATTATGTTATGGTTCTTGGGCATTATTATGAAGACGGGTGGTTCCGTGATAAACTAAGGGCGGGTGAGCCCGTTATAGCTCTCCAATGCGTTGGGTAACGCGAAGGAGTGAAACGTTACGGTTTCTCCGAAGAGATTTTAGGGAATATACTGTGATGGGTATTCCAAACGTAACCAAGAGGGTTACTCCCTACGTAAGAATGTTATGAATGCCTCAAGTTACCTTTATGTCTTATGATTTCTATGATTTATTCATGATTTTATGAGGTATGTTAAAGTGCCTATGTTTTATGGGTAAAGTATGATTTTATTCTTATATATATATGAACTCATGTTTCCTTTCCATGTTTTTTTTATAACCCATACTGAGTTTTTATACTCATCCCAAGTTTTTGAAATGTTTTTCACAGGTCAAGGGAAAGGTACATGATAAGATGATAGAGTCAAGGATGTGTCAAGAAATAATCCATGTTTTATTTTAAATGTGTTTCCATTGATGGGAATGAATAATACTATCTTTATGTAACCACTTTTCTTATATGTGGAATGTAATGCAAGTTTTATGATCTAATTCTCTAAAACTCTAAACTCGAAAAGATCCTCAATGTGTAATCCTGTAATAACTCAAGATTAAGTAAGGTTTAAGGTTGGGGCCTTATAGTTGGTATCAGAGGTCAGTTTAGATAACTTTAGGAGTTAGAATTCTATTAAATGATTATCCAAAAATATTTTTTTTGAAATGATATAGCATTTAAAGATTACAATGTTGCTTCATCTAAGACATGTTTGTTCAGAATGGTTTTCCGCAGGGGAAACAGGGAAGCAGTGCTAGGAAGGCATACAGAAGGAAATAACCTTCCGAATCAGCATCCAGAAATGGTCGGAATTGGAACTGAACAGTTTGTTGCAGTAATGGCGCAGTTGACTCAAGCGATAAATGGCGGTGGTATCCATACACGAGATCAGCCAGACCAACCGCAGAGGAACATGTCAGTGGTGGAACATTTCATGAGGCAACATCCACCATCATTTAGAGGATCATCTGACCCTGTGCTAGCTGAAGGGTGGATTAAAGCACTGGAGAAGATTTTTGATGTCATGGGGTGTTCAGACAATCAAAAGGTTAGTCTTGCTATTTACCGTTTTGAGGGTGAAGCAGATCAGTGGTGGTCTATGGTTAAAAATATCAGGGACGACGATGAGATTGATGATCTTGACTGGGATGAATTCAAAGGTATGTTTCTTGAGAAGTATTTTCCTAAGGCTGTTCGACTTAGGATGGAAAAGCAATTCTTGGAATTGAGGCAAGAGGAAGACTCAGTGGCTGCCTATGAAGAAAGGTTCACTCGATTGGAAAGGTATGCTCCAAATTTTATCCGGGACCTTGATAGTAAAATCAATCGTTTTTACTCAGGATTAAAGCCAAAGTATCGAAGGGAATTAGCTTCTCGTGAGTTTAAAAGTTATGAAAAGCTTGTTCGATGTGCTGAGAAGGTGGAAATGGAGTTTGCCGATGACCAAGTTTTCTATAACAACCAGCAGAAGAAGAGACCGAGGTGGCAGGAGAAAGGTAAGAATTCTTCAAAAAAAGTCTGATGGTAAGAGAACTAAGTTTCCAGTTTGTGATAAATGTGGCAGAAGGCATGCTGGGGAATGTCTTCTGAATTCTGGGAAGTGCTACCGATGTGGTAAGATGGGACATAAGGCTCGTGATTGCACTGAAAAGGATCAAGGTGAAGGTAAGAACAAATTTGATTTACAGTTAGTGAAATGTTATAAGTGGAATGAGATGGGTCACTATGTAAACGAGTGTCCAATAAGGAGCTTGAGTGATGTGAAGCAGTTAGACTACAAGCAGAAAGGTGTAGTGAAATCCTTTGCAACTACTTCAGCAGATGTCGGGCCATCAAATGAAGTTGTATCAGGTACTTTGTTTGTTTTTTCAGATTATGCCATTGTGTTGTTTGATTCGGGGTCTACATATTCTTTCATCTCTGAAACCTTTTCTAGTGAAATGGGAATACCATCTCAATAAATGACTCCTGAACTTTTGGTAAAAACACCTGGGGGAAGTGTCGAGGAAAAAAGAATTTATAAGAATCTTCCTATCCTTATCTGTGGAAAGAACCTACTTGCAAACCTTATTGTTCTATCTCTAGTAGAGTTTGATGTTATCCTGGGTATGGATTGGATCTCTATTTACCATGCTAAGATTGACTGTAGAGCTAAAGAAGTTTCTTTTCAGAAATACTTTCAGTTTGTTTACAAGAATGAACCCTTACTTTTGATAACATATCAAGAGGCCGAGAAACATGTAAAAGATGGAAATGAATGTTACCTTGCACACGTCATTGTAAATAAAGGGACTGTTCAGATTAATGATGTGCCAGTGGTAAATGAGTATCCTGATGTTTTTACTGATGAGTTTCCTGGAATAATACCAGATCGGGAAGTTGAGTTTACTGTTGTCTTAGTTCCTGATGCTAATCCAATTTCAAAACCCCCTTATCTAATGGCACAAATTGAACTTTTAGAGTTGAAAGAGAAATTTCAAGATTTATTAGAGAAAAGTTTCATTAGACCTAGCACATCACCATGGGGTGCTCCTGTTTTATTTGTTAAAAATAAAGATGGTTCTATGAGACTTTGCATTGATTATAGAGCCTTGAATAATATCACTGTTAAGAACAAATATCCTTTTCCTCATATCGATGATTTGTTTGATCAGCTCCAGGGAGCTCAGTTTTTTTCAAAGATTGACTTGAGATCGGGGTACCATCAGCTGAAGGTAAAGGAGGCAGATATTCCGAAGACCGCGTTCCGTACGAGATATGGCCATTATGAATTTGTAGTAATGCCTTTTGGGATAACCAATGCACCTACTGTATTCATGGACTTAATGAATAGAATTTTCCATGAGTTCTTGGATAAGTTTGTGGTGGTTTTCATTGATGATATTTTGGTGTTTTCTAAAAGTAAAGAGGAGCATGAAAAATATTTATGGGTTATCTTGCAAGCCTTAAAAGAAAAGAAACTGTATGGAAAATTCAGCAAGTGTGAGTTTTGGTTGCAACAAATTTCTTTCCTTGGTCACATTGTTTCTAAAGATGCAATAACTGTTGATCCTGCAAAATCAAAGGTTGTGGAAGAATGGCCAAGACCCACAAATGTAACCGAGATTCGTAGCTTCCTTGGTTTGGCGGGCTATTACCGAAGGTTTGTTAGAAATTTTTCACGGTTATGTAGTCCAATGACTAAGCTAACTCGGAAGGGTGTTAAGTTTATCTGGACAAAAGAATGTGATGATTGTTTTCAGTAATTGAATAGAATATTGGTGAATGCTCCAGTTTTGGCACTACCTTCCAGGAATGGTGAGTTTGTTATATACAGTGATGCTTCATTGAAAGGACTTGGTTGCGTCCTAATGCAGAATGATCAGGTAATTGCTTATGATTCACGACAGTTGAAAACTCATGAGGTAAATTACCCTACACATGATTTGGAATTAGCTGCTGTTGTTTTTGCTTTAAAAATTTGGAGGCATCATTTTTATGGAGTAAAGTGTGAAATATATACCGATCACAAAAGTTTAAAGTATATATTCACTCAGAAAGAGTTAAACATGAGACAAAGGAGATGGCTGGAATTAATGAAAGATTATGATTGTACAATTCATTACCATCCGGGAAAAGCAAATAAAGTGGCTGATGCTTTGAGTTCAAAAAGTAATGCTTCATTAACAATGTTGCGTTTGGATCGTGATCTAAGGTTTACTTCTAACTTTTGGAAAGGCCTTCAGAAGTCGTTGGGTACTGAATTAAATTTTAGTACAGCTTTTCATCCTCAATCAGATGGGCAGTCAGAACGAACAATTCAGACATTGGAGGATATGCTACGAGCTTGTTCTATGGATTATCAGGGAAGTTGGGACCAACATCTTTGTTTGGTTGAGTTTTCATAAAATAACAGTTTTCATTCCAGTATACAGATGGCACCATTTCAGGCATTATATGGGAAGCGGTGTCGAACTCCAGCTTTCTGGGATGAAGTGGGTGAAAGGAAGTTGATGGGACCAGAATTGGTAGAAGAGATGGCAGAAAAAGTTCAGCTGATTCAGAAACACATGAGAACAGCTCAGAGCAGGCAGAAGAGTTATGCGGATAACCGAAGGAAGGATCTATCTTTCGAGGTAGGTGATCATGTTTTTCTCAAGGTTTCTCCATGGAAAAGTGTGATGATATTTGGTAAGAAAGGAAAGTTGAGTCCAAGGTTCATTGGACCATACGAAATTCTAGAGAGAGTTGGATCAGTTGCATACCGAGTGTCTTTACCTCCGAGTTTATCTCAGGTACACAATGTTTTTCACATTTCGATGTTGAGAAAGTATATGCCAGATCCATCTCATGTTTTGAGTCCAGAGGTAGTTCAGCTGGAAGAGAACCTATCTTATGAGGAACAACCTGTCCAGATTCTTGACCATAGAGAGCAAGTGTTACGGAATATTGTGATTCATCAGGTAAATGTTTTGTGGAAAAACCACATAATTGAAGAGGCAACATGGGAATCTGAAAATGCAATGAGGGATAAGTACCCCCATTTATTCGATAAGTAAATAAATTGCGGGGACACAATTTTCTAAAGGGGGGAAGGATGTAACATCCCAAGTAAGTAATGAATAATAGATATTTTTATCTATGTATATTAATGATTAATATAGTGTTATAGAGGCTTAAAATGAAAATAAATACAATCTTATGCATGGAATACACTAATATTCTTAAAAGATTGTTTTAGTGCCTTTTGATGGAAAACCATTTTTGAATCTATATTTTGACAATTTTATAAACAATGCTTGTCAAAATAAACTTATCCTTTATGATTGGGACATCAAAATTTACCTTGTGTGAATTTTTGGTATTTTTCTGACAATGTTCATTTTTTAATGAATACTAAAAAATACTGCATTTTACATCAAAACTGCTTTTTAATCTAATTTATTTATATGATTAGAATATGTTTTGAATTGGTTTTGAAGTGAAATTAGAATATATTTTTACCATTTTATCCAATGGTGGTCATTGGAATCAATTTCACTTTGAAATTAGACTTAAACTGGTGTCAATCTTTTGATACTTATTGTTTCGTAAAAACACGCTATTTGCTCTGGCAACGGGAATTAATTATTAAATTAATTAATGTGACTTATATGATTTTAATTTTGTAAAATAGACTTCATTTTTTAATTCGGAATATCAAATATAGCTTAGGGTGAATTTTTGGTAATTTTCTGAAAAACTTCAATTTTTGATGAATAGTGAAACCACTAAGTGGTAATCAAGCAAACTGATTTTTCAGTTAAATGAAAGTTTACCACTAATGTGTATTGAATTTTTAAAATCCGACATACATGGTTGTCATTAAGAAGTAAAATGTGGTTCAATGAGATTAAAATAATTTTTTGGTGAATAGTAACTTATTAAGTTTTTAATCGCGATTAGTGGTAATTAGTGTATTTTAAGGTATAAATAATGCTTTAATAATATGAAATGACCTAGACACATGTCCCAACCTTATTGGTTGTGTCATGGCCGACCAAGACAAGACATGGGTCAACTTGGGGACCCCATGGAGACACTTTGGTTTGGAAATGACATAAATAACTTTTTATTAAATGTTAATGTAAAAATGACACAAACAAGAGATGTTTTACAACAAAAAATTTACATGGGGTTATAAAGATCAGATTTTTGATTATAAATAGAAATTGGAAAGCTAAAAATATTTCTTACATCATAGTATTTTTTTATGATTTTTAGACATTAAATAAATTAAATTATTTATGACATAATCATGATGCAGCGATGACATCATTATTTGACGATTTAAATAAAATGGAAAGAAAATGTAAAATCTATGAACTACACATGTCCAAAACCAATTGGATGAGTGGATTTCGAACCCTTATCACCTTATCCACGAATTATATCAATGTGGGACCTTTTAAAACCGAAACACATTTTCAAATAATGTAATATTTCTTTACTTTCCAAAAGTGCCCCTCCTCTCCTCTTATAAAAGGCCCCCACCTCTACCTCATTTCACACACTACTCAAGCCTTTGGCTCGGCCAAATCCTGCCCATTTACTCTCTCCACATCCCTCTCCTCATCCTAGAGGATTCCCTTTGGGCAGAATCCTTTCAAAGGAAGCATTTATGCTCAAATCAAAAGGAGTTACACTTTTAAAGGTAATTCATTCTCTCATGTTCATTTGTTTTATTTTGCTTCTCCAACACCCTAAACTCTTTTTATTTACTTCTATTGTAACAACACCAGTATCTTAAATATACTAGGATGTGTTTATAAGATTTATTTGAGCTACACTCTCACACAACTACATCAACTGGTTAAAGAACATACGGTTTCCGTGGATGGCGAAATTCTGCCTCCCGAAACGATGATTGTTCAACACTCATTTAACACCTTCAAAGGTGGCCATTATGATGTCACTATTTTTATATATGATATATAATATGTTTATGTTTTCCTTAAGCTTCTGTTTTTTTCATTTTGGGCATTCTTTTATGGTTTCCATTATGGGTAAACACGATATCTTCATTTTAGGAAATGCGGACTACCGCCCCCTCAAAGTGATTTGATTCGTTAAATACCATATGTGGGACATATAAAGGATGGAAATATGATATTATATATGATATTATACTGGAATTATAATATACCTTTATATCATTATGATTCCATTCTATAAAATACGAAATAGAAATGAAAGTAGAGTTCATGCGTACGTACGGCTTACCGTCTCCATGAACGGTGCATTTCATTTCATACCTCTAAATGATTATGTAATATTATAAATGCAAGTATGTACTGGATATATATGACATATATGATATCTACATCATGAATACCATTCGGGATATAATGACCTTTGACCAAATTAACAACAAGTAAGTGTAAGAAGTCTATTTTTGACTTAAGAACCAAATACCGACAAAATGAACATTATTAACTTAACTGATTACATGATGTTCATAACATGGTATAAAAGGAATAATTAACTTGAAAAAGATTCATAATCAAGTAGAGATTAACTCAAGTTTATTATTCAGGAGATTAAAGAACGGTCGGGTCAAGTCGGATACGAGGTATGGGACTTCGTCTAAATCTCCTTTCGTTGAGGCATATTTTATTTTATACACAACATTCTTTTATACGGTGTATAAACCACTTTGACTTTTACGTTTATTCAAAAGGAATATTTTTTATACAAAGCATTTACTAAACAACAAAAGGGAATGTTTTTGTCGTACGTATGCGGCGACAACGACTTCTCCGTCGTCGTGACCGTTATTTGAGTTTCGGCTTCCTCTACAAGCCATACCTTCTTTTTAAAAGAAAAATAAATACCATGTTTTACTTTTCTTTTATTTTGGTATTGAAAATTGTTTTCATAATGTTTTTATATCAATGTGTAGTATTTATATCTCGTGATTGAAATGTGGGAATTTTATGTTTCCTTTATGCATGTTTTATGTGATATGATTATGTTATGGTTCTTGGGAATTATTATGAAGACGGGTGGTTCCGTGATAAACTAAGGGCGGGTGAGCCCGTTATAGCTCTCCAATGCTTTGGGTAACGCAAAGGAGTGAAACGTTAAGGTTTCTCCAAATAGATTTTAGGGAATATACTGTGATGGGTATTCCAAACGTAACCAAGAGGGTTACTCCCTACGTAAGAATGTTATGAATGCCTCAAGTTACCTTTATGTCTTATGATTTTTATGATTGATTCATGATTTTATGAGGTATGTTAAAGTGCCTATGTTTTATGGGTAAAGTATGATTTCATTCTTATTTATATATGGACTCATGTTTCCTTTCCATGTTTTTTTTATAACCCATACTGAGTTTTTATGCTCATCCCAAGTTTTTGAAATGTTTTTCACAGGTCAAGGGAAAGGTACATGATAAGATGATAGAGTCAAGGATGTGTAAAGAAATAATCCATGTTTTATTTAAAATGTGTTTCCATTGATGGTAATGAAGAATACTATCTTTATGTAACCACTTTGTTTATATGTGGAATGTAATGCAAGTTTTATGATCTAATTCTCTAAAACTCTAAACCCGAAAAGATCATCAATGTGTAATCTTGTAATAACTCAAGATTAAGTAAGGTTTAAGGCTGGGGACTTATAGTTGGTATCAGAGGTCAGTTTAGATAACTTTAGGAGTTATAATTCTATTAAATGATTATCCAAAAATATTTTTTTTAAATGATATATCATTTAAAGATTACCATGTTTCTTCATCTAAGACATGTTTGTTCAGAATGGTTTTCCGCAGAGGAAACAGGGAAGCAGTGCTAGGAAGGCATACAGAAGGAAATAACCTTCCGAATCAGCATCCAGAAATGGTCGGAATTGGAACTGAACAGTTTTTTGTAGTAATGGCGCAGTTGACTCAAGCGATAAATGGCGGTGGTATCCATACACGAGATCAGCCAGACCAACCGCAGAGGAACATGTCAGTGGTGGAACATTTCATGAGGCAACATCCACCATCATTCAGAGGATCATCTGACCCTGTGCTAGCTGAAGGGTGGATTAAAGCACTGAAGAAGATTTTTGATGTCATGGGGTGTTCAGACAATCAAAAGGTTAGTCTTGTTATTTACTGTTTGGAGGGTGAAGCAGATCAGTGGTGGTCTATGGGTAAAAATATCAGGGATGCCGATGAGATTGATGCTCTTGACTGGGATGAATTCAAAGGTATGTTTCTTGAGAAGTATTTTCCTAAGGCTGTTCGACTTAGGATGGAAAAGTAATTCTTGGAATTGAGGCAAGAGGAAGACTCAGTGGCTGCCTATGAAGAAAGGTTCACTCGATTGGCAAGGTAAGCTCCAAATTTTATCCGGGACCTTGATAGTAAAATCAATCGTTTTTACTCAGGATTAAAGCCAAAGTATCGAAGGGCATTAGCTTCTCGTGAGTTTAAAAGTTATGAAAAGCTTGTTCGATGTGCTGAGAAGGTGGAAATGGAGTTTGTCGATGACCAAGTTTTCTATAACAACCAGCAGAAGAAGAGACCGAGGTGGCAGGAGAAAGGTAAGAATTCTTCAAAAAAGTCTGATGGTAAGAGAACTAAGTTTCCAGTTTGTGATAAATGTGGCAAAAGGCATGCTGGGGAATGTCTTCTGAATTCTGGGAAGTGCTACTGATGTGGTAAGATGTGACATAAGGCTCGTGATTGCACTGAAAAGGATCAAGGTGAAGGTAAGAACAAATTTGATTTACAGTTAGTGAAATGATATAAGTGGAAAGAGATGGGTCACTATGCAAACGAGTGTCCGACAAGGAGCTTGAGTGATGGGAAGCAGTTAGACTACAAGCAGAAAGGGGTGGTGAAATCCTTTGCAACTACTTCAGCAGATGTCGGGCCATCAAATGAAGTTGTATCAGTTACTTTGTTTGTTTTTTCAGATTATGCCAGTGTGTTGTTTGATTCGGGGTCTACACATTCTTTCATCTCTGAAACCTTTTCTAGTAAAATGGGAATACCATCTCAAGAAATGACTTCTGAACTTTTGGTAAAAACACCTGGGGGAAGTGTCGAGGCAAAAAGAATTTATAAGAATCTTCCTATCCTTATCTATGGAATGAACCTACTTGCAAACCTTATTGTTCTACCTCTAGTAGAGTTTGATGTTATCCTGGTTATGGATTGGCTCTCTATTTACCATGCTAAGATTGACTGTAGAGCTAAAGAAGTTTCTTTTCAGAAAGACTTTCAGTTTGATTACAAGAATGAACCCTTACTTTTGATAACATATCAAGAGGCCGAGAAACTTGTAAAAGATGTAAATGAATGTTACCTTGCACACGTCATTGAAAATAAAGGGACTGTTCAGATTAATGATGTGCCAGTGGTAAATGAGTATCCTGATGTTTTTCCTGATGAGTTGCCTGGAATAATACCAGATCGGGAAGTTGAGTTTATTGTTGACTTAGTTCCTGATGCTAAGCCAATTTCAAAACCCCCTTATCGAATGGAAAAAATTGAACTTTTAGAGTTGAAGGAGCAATTGCAAGATTTATTAGAGAAAGGTTTCATTAGACCTAGCACATCACCATGGGGTGCTTCTATTTTATTTGTTAAAAAGAAAGATGGTTCTATGAGACATTGCATTGATTATAGAGCCTTGAATAATATCACTGTTAAGAAAAAATATCATTTGCCTCATATCGATGATTTGTTTGATCAGCTCCAGGGAGCTCAGTTTTTTTCAAAGATTGACTTGAGATCGGGGTACCATCACTTGAAGGTAAAGGAGGCAGATATTCCGAAGACCGCGTTCCGTACGAGATATGGCCATTATGAATTTGTAGTAATGCCTTTTGGGCTAACCAATGCACCTACTGTATTCATGGACTTAATGAATAGAATTTTCCATGAGTTCTTGGATAAGTTTGTGGTGGTTTTCATTGATGATATTTTGGTTTTTTCTAAAAGTAAAGAGGAGCATGAAAAACATTTAAGGGTTATCTTGCAAGCCTTAAAAGAAATGAAACTGTATGGGAAATTCCGAAAGTGTGAGTTTTGGTTGCAACAAATTTCTTTCCTTGATCACATTGTTTCTAAAGATGGAATAACTGTTGATCCTGCAAAAACAAAGGTTGTGGAAGAATGGCCAAGACCCACAAATGTAACCGAGATTCGTAGCTTCCTTGGTTTGGCGGGCTATTACCGAAGGTTTGTTAGAAATTTTTCACGGTTATCTAGTCCAATGACCAAGATAACTCGGAAGGGTGTTAAGTTTATCTGGACAAAAGAATGTGATGATTGTTTTCAGGAATTGAAAAGATGATTGGTGAATGCTCCAGTTTTGGCACTACCTTCCAGGAATGGTGAGTTTGTTATATACAGTGATGCTTCATTGAAAGGACTTGGTTGCGTCCTAATGCAGAATGATCAGGTAATTTATTATGCTTCACGACAGTTGAAAACTCATGAGGTAAATTACCCTACACATGATTTGGAATTAGCTGCTGTTGTTTTTGCTTTAAAAATTTGGAGGCATCATTTGTATGGAGTAAAGTGTGAAATATATACCGATCACAAAAGTTTAAAGTATATATTCACTCAGAAAGAGTTAAACATGAGACAAAGGAGATGGCTGGAATTAATTGAAGATTATGATTGTACAATTCATTACCATCCAGGAAAAGCAAATAAAGTGGATGATGCTTTGAGTCGAAAAAGTAATGCTTTGTTAACAATGTTGCGTTTGGATTGTGATCCAAGGTTTACTTCTAACTTTTGGAAAGGCCTTCAAAAGTCGTTGGGTACTGAATTAAATTTTAGTACAGCTTTTCATCCTCAATCAGATGGGCAGTCAGAACGAACAATTCAGACATTGGAGGATATGCTACGAGCTTGTTCTATGGATTATCAGGGAAGTTGGGACCTACGTCTTTGTTTGGTTGAGTTTTCATATAATAACAGTTTTCATTCCAGTATACAGATGGCACCATTTCAATCATTATATGGGAAGCGGTGTCGAACTCCAGCTTTCTGGGATGAAGTGGGTGAAAGGAAGTTGATGGGACCAGAATTGGTAGAAGAGATGGCAGAAAAAGTTCAGTTGATTCAGAAACACATGAGAACAGCTCAGAGCAGGCAGAAGAGTTATGCGGATAACCGGAGGAAGGATCTATCTTTCGAGGTAGGTGATCATGTTTTTCTCAAGGTTTCTCCTTGGAAAAGTGTGATGAGATTTGGTAAGAAAGGAAAGTTGAGTCCAAGGTTCATTGGACCATACGAAATTCTAGAGAAAGTTGGATCAGTTGCATACCGAGTGGCTTTACCTCCGAGTTTATCTCAGGTACACAATGTTTTTCACATTTCTATGTTGAGAAAGTATATGCCAGATCCATCTCATGTTTTGAGTCCAGAGGTAGTTCAGCTGGAAGAGAACCTATCTTATGAGGAACAACCTGTCCAGATTCTTGACCACAGGGAGCAAGTGTTACGGAATAAGGTGATTCATCAGGTAAAGGTTTTGTGGAAAAACCACATGATTGAAGAGGCAAAATGGGAATCTGAAAATGCAATGAGGGATAAGTACCCCCATTTATTCGATAAGTAAATAAATTGCGGGGACACAATTTTCTAAAGGGGGGAAGGATGTAACATCCCAAGTAAGTAATGAATAATAGATATTTTTATCTATGTCTATTAATGATTAATATAGTGTTATAGAGGCTTAAAATGAAAATAAATACAATCTTATGCATGGAATACACTAATATTCTTAAAAGATTGTTTTAGTGCCTTTTGATGGAAAACCATTTTTGAATCTATATTTTGACAATTTTATAAACAATGTTTGTCAAAATAAACTTATCCTTTATGATTGGGACATCAAAATTTACCTTGTGTGAATTTTTGGTATTTTTCTGACAATGTTCATTTTTTAATGAATAGTGAAAAATACTGCATTTTACATCAAAACTGCTTTTTAATCTAATTTATTTATATGATTAGATTATGTTTTGAATTGGTTTTGAAGTGAAATTAGAATATATTTTTACCATTTTATCCAATGGTGGTCATTGGAATCAATTTCACTTTGAAATTAGACTTAAACTGGTGTCAATCTTTTGATACTTATCGTTTTGTAAAAACACGCTATTTGCTCTGGCAGTGGGAATTAATTATTAAATTAATTAATGTGACTTATATGATTTGAATTTTGTAAAATAGACTTCATTTTTGAATTCGGAATATCAAATATAGCTTAGGGTGAATTTTTGGTAATTTTCTGAAAAACATCAATTTTTGATGAATAGTAAAACCACTATGTGGTAATCAAGCAAACTGATTTTTCAGTTAAATGAAAGTTTACCACTAATGTGTATTGAATTTTGAAAATCCGACATACATGGTTGTCATTAAGAAGTAAAATGTGGTTCAATGAGATTAAAATAATTTTTTGGTGAATAGTAACTTATTATGTTTTTAATCGCGATTAGTGGTAATTAGTGTAGTTTAAGGTATAAATAATGCTTTAATAATATGAAATGACCTAGACACATGTCCCAACCTTATTGGTTGTATCATGGCCGACCAAGACAAGCCATGGGTCAACTTGGGGACCCCATGGAGACACTTTGGTTTGGAAATGACATAAATAACTTTTTATTAAATGTTAAAGTAAAAATGACACAAACAAGAGATGTTTTACAAACAAATTTTTACATGGGGTTATAAAGATCATATTTTTTATTATAAATAGTAATTGGAAAGCTAAAAAGATTTCCTACATCATAGTATTTTTTTATGATTTTTAGACATTAAATAAATTAAATTATTTATGACATAATCATGATGCAGCGATGACATCATTATTTGACGATTTAAATAAAATGGAAAGACAATGTAAAATCTATGAACTACACATGGACAAAACCAATTGTATGAGTGTATTTCGAACCCTTATCACCTTATCCACGAATTATATCAATGTGGGACCTTTTAAAACCGAAACACATTTTCAAATAAAGTAATATTTCTTTACTTTCCAAAAGTGCCCCTCCTCTCCTCTTATAAAAGGCCCCCACCTCTACCTCATTTAACACACTACTCAAGCCTTTGGATCGGCCAAAACCTGCCCAGTTACTCTCTCCACATACCTCTCCTCATCCTAGAGGATTCCATTTGGGCAGAATCCTTTTAAAGGAAGCATTTAGACTCAAATCTAAAGGAGTTACACTTTTAAAGGTAATTCATTCTCTCATGTTCATTTGTTTTATTTTGCTTCTCCAACCCTCTAAACTCTTTTTATTTACTTATTTTGTAACAAAACCAGTATCTTCAATATACTAGGATGTTTTTATAAGATTTATTTGAGATACACTCTCACACAACTACATCAAATGGTTAAAGAACATACGGTTTCCGTGGATGGCGAAATTCTGCCTCCCGAAACGATGATTGTTCAACACTCATTTAACACCTTCAAAGGTGGCCATTATGATGTCACTATTTTTATATATGATATATAATATGTTTATGTTTTCCTTAAGCTTCTGTTTTTTTCATTTTTGGCATACCTTTATGGTTTCCATTATGGGTAAACACGATATCTTCATTTTAGGAAGTGCGGACTACCGCCCCCTCAAAGTGATTTGATTCGTTAAATACCATATGTGGGACATATAAAGGATGGAACTATGATATTATATATTATATTATACTTTAATTATAATATACTTTTATATCATTATGATTCCATTCTATAAAATACGAAATAGAAATGAAAGTAGCGTTCATGCGTACTTACGGCTTACCGTCTCCATGAACGGTGCATTTCATTTCTTACCTCTAAATGATTATGTAATATTATAAATGCAAGTATGTACTGGATATATATGACATATATGATATCCACATCATGAATACCATTCTGGATATAATGAACCTTTGACCAAATTAACAACATGTAAGTGTAAGAAGTCTATTTTTGACTTAAGAACAAAATACCGACAAAATGAACATTATTAACTTAACTGATTACACGATGTTCATAACATGGTATAAAAGGAATAATGAACTTGAAAAAGATTCATAATCAAGTAGAGATTAACTCAAGATTATTATTCAGGAGATTAAAGAACGGTCGGGTCAAGTCGGATATGAGGTATGGGACTTCGTCTCAATCTCCTTTCGTTGAGGCATATTTTATTTTATACACAACATTCTTTTATACGGTGTATAAACCACTTTGACTTTTACGTTTATTCAAAAGGAATCTTTTTTATACAAAGCATTTACTAAACAACAAAAGGGAATGTTTTTGTCGTACGTATGCGGCGACAACGACTTCTCCGCCGTCGTGACCGTTATTTGAGTTTCGGCTTCCTCTACAAGCCATACCTTCTTTTTAAAAGAAAAATAAATACCATGTTTTACTTTTCTTTTATTTTGGTATTGAAAATTGTTTTCATAATGTTTTTATATCAAAGTGTTTTATTTATATCTCGTGATTGAAATGTGGAAATTTTATGTTTCCTTTATGCATGTCTTTGTGATATGATTATGTTATGGTTCTTGGGAATTATTATGATGACTGGTGGTTCCGTGATAAACTAAGGGCGGGTGAGCCCGTTATAGCTCTCCAATGCATTGGGTAACGCGAAGGAGTGAAACGTTAAGGTTTCTCCGAAGAGATTTTAGGGAATATACTGTGATGGGTATTCCAAACGTAACCAAGAGGGTTACTCCCTACGTAAGAATGTTATGAATGCCTCAAGTTACCTTTATGTCTTATGATTTCTATGATTGATTCATGATTTTATGAGGTATGTTAAAGTGCCTATGTTTTATGGGTAAAGTATGATTTCATTCTTATGTATATATGAACTCATGTTTCCTTTCCATGTTTTTTTTATAACCCATACTGAGTTTTTATGCTCATCCCAAGTTTATGAAATGTTTTTCACAGGTCAAGGGAAAGGTACATGATAAGATGATAGAGTCAAGGATGTGTCAAGAAATAATCCATGTTTTATTTTAAATGTGTTTCCATTGATGGGAATGAAGAATACTATCTTTATGTAACCACTTTTTTTATATGTGGAATGTAATGCAAGTTTAATGATCTAATTCTCTAAAACTCTAAACCCGAAAAGATCCTCAATGTGTAATCTTGTAATAACTCAAGATTAAGTAAGGTTTAAGGCTGGGGCTTTATAGTTGGTATCAGAGGTCGGTTTAGATAACTTTAGGAGTTAGAATTCTATTAAATGATTATCCAAAAATATTTTTTTTGAAATGATATAGCATTTAAAGATTACCATGTTGCTTCATCTAAGACTTGTTTGTTCAGAATGGTTTTCCGCAGAGGAAACAGGGAAGCAGTGCTAGGAAGGAATACAGAAGGAAATAACCTTCCGAATCAGCATCCAGAAATGGTCGGAATTGGAACTGAACAGTTTGTTGTAGTAATGGCGCAGTTGACTCAAGCGATAAATGGAGGTGGTATCCATACACGAGATCAGCCAGACCAACCGCAGAGGAACATGTCAGTGGTGGAACATTTCATGAGGCAACATCCACCATCATTCAGAGGATCATCTGACCTTGTGCTAGCTGAAGGGTGGATTAAAGCACTGGAGAAGATTTTTGATGTCATGGGGTGTTCAGACAATCAAAAGGTTAGTCTTGTTATTTACCGTTTGGAGGGTGAAGCAGATCAGTGGTGGTCTATGGTTAAAAATATCAGGGATGCCGATGAGATTGATGCTCTTGACTGGGATGAATTCAAAGGTATGTTTCTTGAGAAGTATTTTCCTAAGGCTGTTCGACTTAGGATGGAAAAGAAATTCTTGGAATTGAGGCAAGAGGAAGACTCAGTGGCTGCCTATGAAGAAAGGTTCACTCGATTGGAAAGGTAAGCTCCAAATTTTATCCGGGACCTTGATAGTAAAATCAATCATTTTTACTCAGGATTAAAGCCAAAGTATCGAAGGGAATTAGCTTCTCGTGAGTTTATAAGTTATGAAAAGCTTGTTCGATGTGCTGAGAAGGTTGAAATGGAGTTTTCCGATGACCAAGTTTTCTATAACAACCAGCAAAAGAAGAGACCGAGGTGGCAGGAGAAAGGTAAGAATTCATCAAAAAAGTCTGATGGTAAGATAACTAAGTTTCCAGTTTGTGATAAATGTGGCAAAAGGCATGCTGGGGAATGTCTTCTGAATTCTGGGAAGTGCTACCGATGTGGTAAGATGGGACATAAGGCTCGTGATTGCACTGAAAAGGATCAAGGTGAAGGTAAGAACAAATTTGATTTACAGTTAGTGAAGTGTTATAAGTGGAATGAGATGGGTCACTATGAAAACAAGTGTCCGACAAGGAGCTTGAGTGATGGGAAGCAGTTAGACTACAAGTAGAAAGGGGTGGTGAAATCCTTTGCAACTACTTCAGCAGATGTCGGGCCATCAAATGAAGTTGTATCAGGTACTTTGTTTGTTTTTTCAGATTATTCCAGTGTGTTGTTTGATTCGGGGTCTACACATTCTTTCATCTCTGAAACCTTTTCTAGTAAAATGGGAATACCATCTCAAGAAATGACTCCTGAACTTTTGGTAAAAACACCTGGGGGAAGTGTCGAGGGAAAAAGAATTTATAAGAATATTCCTATCCTTATCTATGGAAAGAACCTACTTGCAAACCTTATTGTTCTACCTCTAGTAGAGTTTGATGTTATCCTGGGTATGGATTGGCTCTCTATTTACCATGCTATGATTGACTGTAGATCTAAAGAAGTTTCTTTTCAGAAAGACTTTCAGTTTGTTTACAAGAATGAACCCTTACTTTTGATAACATATCAAGAGGCCGAGAAACTTGTAAAAGATGTAAATGAATGTTACCTTGAACACGTCATTGAAAATAAAGGGACTGTTCAGATTAATGATGTGCCAGTGGTAAATGAGTATCCTGATTTTTTTCCTGATGAGTTTCCTGGAATAATACCAGATCGGGAAGTTGAGTTTACTGTTGACTTAGTTCCTGATGCTAAGCCAATTTCAAAACCCCCTTATCGAATGGCAAAAATTGAACTTTTAGAGTTGAAGGAGCAATTGCA
The DNA here is from genome assembly GCA_963277665.1 of Viscum album. Lineage (NCBI taxonomy): Eukaryota > Viridiplantae > Streptophyta > Magnoliopsida > Santalales > Viscaceae > Viscum > Viscum album. The sequence goes on from OY728141.1 coordinate 350,528,601, forward strand.
AGATTTATTAGAGAAAGGTTTCATTAGACCTAGCACATCACCATGGGGTGCTCCTGTTTTATTTGTTAAAAAGAAAGATGGTTCTATGAGACTTTGCATTGATTATAGAGCCTTGAATAATATCACTGTTAAGAACAAATATCCTTTGCCTCATATCGATGATTTGTTTGATCAGCTCCAGGGAGCTCAGTTTTTTTCAAAGATTGACTTGAGATCGGGGTACCATCAGCTGAAGGTAAAGGAGGCAGATATTCCGAAGGCCGCGTTCCGTACGAGATATGGCCATTATGAATTTGTAGTAATGCCTTTTGGGCTAACCAATGCACCTGCTGTATTCATGGACTTAATGAATAGAATTTTCCATGAGTTCTTGGATAAGTTTGTGGTGGTTTTCATTGATGATATTTTGGATTTTTCTAAAAGTAAAGAGGAGCATGAAAAACATTTAAGGGTTATCTTGCAAGCCTTAAAAGAAAAGAAACTGTTTGGGAAATTCAGAAAGTGTGAGTTTTGGTTGCAACAAATTTCTTTCCTTGGTCACACTGTTTCTAAAGATGGAATAACTGTTGATCCTACAAAAACAAAGGTTGTGGAAGAATGGCCAAGACCCATAAATGTAACCGAGATTCGTAGCTTCCTTGGTTTGGCGGTCTATTACCGAAGGTTTGTTAGAAATTTTTCACGGTTATCTAGTCCAATGACCAAGCTAACTCGGAAGGGTGTTATGTTTATCTGGACAAAAGAATGTGATGATTGTTTTCAGGAATTGAAAAGATGATTGGTGAATGCTCCAGTTTTGTCACTACCTTCCAGGAATGGTGAGTTTGTTATATACAGTGATGCTTCATTGAAAGGACTTGGTTTCGTCCTAATGCAGAATGATCAGGTAATTTCTTATGCTTCACGACAGTTGAAAACTCATGAGGTAAATTACCCTACACATGATTTGGAAATAGCTGCTGTTGTTTTTGATTTAAAAATTTGGAGGCATCATTTTTATGGAGTAAAGTGTGAAATATATACCGATCACAAAAGTTTAAAGTATATATTCACTCAGAAAGAGTTAAACATGAGACAAAGGAGATGGCTGGAATTAATCAAAGATTATGATTGTACAATTCATTACCATCCGGGATAAGCAAATAAAGTGGCTGATGCTTTGAGTCAAAAAAGTAATGCTTCGTTAACAATGTTGCGTTTGGATCGTGATCCAAGGTTTACTTCTAACTTTTGGAAAGGCCTTCAAAAGTCGTTGGGTACTGAATTAAATTTTAGTACAGCTTTTCATCCTCAATCAGATGGGCAGTCAGAACGAACAATTCAGACATTGGAGGATATGCTACGAGATTGTTCTATGGATTATCAGGGATGTTTGGACCTACATCTTTGTTTGGTTGAGTTTTCATATAATAACAGTTTTCATTCCAGTATACAGATGGCACCATTTCAAGCATTATATGGGAAGCGGTGTCGAACTCCAGCTTTCTGGGATGAAGTGGGTGAAAGGAAGTTGATGGGACCAGAATTGGTAGAAGAGATGGCAGAAAAAGTTCAGCTGATTTAGAAACACATGAGAACAGCTCAGAGCAGGCAGAAGAGCTATGCGGATAACCGGAGGAAGGATCTATCTTTCGAGGTAGGTGATCATGTTTTTCTCAAGGTTTCTCCTTGGAAAAGTGTGATGAGATTTGGTAAGAAAGGAAAGTTGAGTCCAAGGTTCATTGGACCATAGGAAATTCTAGAGAGAGTTGGATCAGTTGCATACCGAGTGGCTTTACCTTCGAGTTTATCTCAGGTACACAATGTTTTTCACATTTCGATGTTGAGAAAGTATATGCCAGATCCATCTCATGTTTTGAGTCCAGAGGTAGTTCAGCTGGAAGAGAACCTATCTTTTGAGGAACAACCTGTCCAGATTCTTGACCACAGGGAGCAAGTGTTACGGAATAAGGTGATTCATCAGGTAAATGTTTTGTAGAAAAACCACATGATTGAAGAGTCAACATGGGAATCTGAAAATGCAATGAGGGATAAGTACCCCCATTTATTCGATAAGTAAATAAATTGCGGGGACACAATTTTCTAAAGGGGGGAAGGATGTAACATCCCAAGTAAGTAATGAATAATAGATATTTTTATCTATGTCTATTAATGATTAATATAGTGTTATAGAGGCTTAAAATGAAAATAAATACAATCTTATGCATGGAATACACTAATATTCTTAAAAGATTGTTTTAGTGCCTTTTGATGGAAAACTATTTTTGAATCTATATTTTGACAATTTTATAAACTATATTTGTCAAAATAAACTTATCCTTTATGATTGGGACATCAAAATTTACCTTGTGTGAATTTTTGGTATTTTTCGGACAATGTTCATTTTTTAATGAATAATGAAAAATACTGCATTTTACATCAAAAATGCTTTTTAATCTAATTTATTTATATGATTATATTATGTTTTGAATTGGTTTTGAAGTGAAATTAGAATATATTTTTACCATTTTATCCAATGGTTGTCATTGGAATCAATTTCACTTTGAAATTATACTTAAACTGGTGTCAATCTTTTGATACTTATTGTTTTGTAAAAACACGCTATTTGCTCTGGCAGCGGGAATTAATTATTAAATTAATTAATGTGACTTATATGATTTGAAGTTTGTAAAATAGACTTCATTTTTGAATTCGGAATATCAAATATAGCTTAGGGTGAATTTTTGGTAATTTTCTGAAAAACATCAATTTTTGATGAATAGTGAAACCACTAAGTGGTAATCAAGCAAACTGATTTTTCAGTTAAATGAAAGTTTACCACTAATGTGTATTGAATTTTGAAAATCCGACATACATGGTTGTCATTAAGAAGTAAAATGTGGTTCAATGATATTAAAATAATTTTTTGGTGAATAGTAACTTATTAAGTTTTTAATCGCGATTAGTGGTAATTAGTGTAGTTTAAGGTATAAATAATGCTTTAATAATATGAAATGACCTAGACACATGTCCCAACCTTATTGGTTGTGTCATGGCCGACCAAGACAAGCCATGGGTCAACTTGGGGACCCCATGGTGACACTTTGGTTTGGAAATGACATAAATAACCTTTTATTAAATGTTAAAGTAAAAATGACACAAACAAGAGATGTTTTACAAAAAAAATTTACATGGGGTTATAAAGATCAGATTTTTGATTATAAATAGTCATTTGAAATCTAAAAAGATTTCCTACATCATAGTATTTTTTTATGATTTTTAGACATTAAATAAATTAAATTATTTATGACATAATCATGATGCAGCGATGACATCATTATTTGACGATTTAAATAAAATGGAAAGACAATGTAAAATCTATGAACTACACATGTCCAAAACCAATTGGATGAGTGGATTTTGAACCCTTATCACCTTATCCATGAATTATATCAATGTGGGACCTTTTAAAACCGAAACACATTTTCAAATAAAGTAATATTTCTTTACTTTCCAAAAGTGCCCCTCCTCTCCTCTTATAAAAGGCCTCCACCTCTACCTCATTTCACACACTACTCAAGCCTTTGGATCGGCCAAACCCTGCCCATTTACTCTCTCCACATCCCTCTCCTCATCCTAGAGGATTCCCTTTGGGCAGAATCCTTTCAAAGGAAGCATTTAGGCTCAAATCAAAAGGAGTTACACTTTTAAAGGTAATTCATTCTCTCATGTTCATTTGTTTTATTTTGCTTCTCCAACCCCCTAAACTCTTTTTATTTACTTCTTTTGTAACAACACCAGTATATTCAATATACTAGGATGTTGTTATAAGATTTATTTGAGCTACACTCTCACACAACTACATCAAATGGTTAAAGAACATACGGTTTCCGTGGATGGGGAAATTCTGCCTCCCGAAATGATGATTGTTCAACACTCATTTAACACCTTCAATGGTGGCCATTATGATGTCACTATTTTTATATATGATATATAATATGTTTATGTTTTCCTTAAGCTTCTGTTTTTTTCATTTTGGGCATACCTTTATGGTTTCCATTATGGGTAAACACGATATCTTCATTTTAGGATGTGCGGACTACCGCCCCCTCAAAGTGATTTGATTCGTTAAATACCATATGTGGGACATAAAAAGGATGGAACTATGATATTATATATAATATTATACTGGAATTATAATATACCTTTATATCATTATGATTCCATTCTATAAAATATGAAATAGAAATGAAAGTAGCGTTCATGCGTACGTACGGCTTACCGTCTCCATGAACGGTGCATTTCATTTCTTACCTCTAAATGATTATGTAATATTATAAATGCAAGTATTTACTGGATATATATAAAATATATGATATCTACATCATGAATACCATTCTGGATATAATTAACCTTTGACCAAATTAACAACATGTAAGTGTAAGAAGTCTATTTTTGACTTAAGAACCAAATACCGACAAAATGAACATTATTAACTTAACTGATTACATGATGTTCATAACATGGTATAAAAGGAATAATGAACATGAAAAAGATTCATAATCAAGTAGAGATTAACTCATGTTTATTATTCAGGAGATTAATGAACGGTCGGGTCAAGTCGGATACGAGGTATGGGACTTCATCTCAATCTCCTTTCGTTGAGGCATATTTTATTTTATACACAACATTCTTTTATACGGTGTGTAAACCACTTTGACTTTTACGTTTATTCAAAATGAATATTTTTTATACAAAGCGTTTACTAAACAACAAAAGAGAATGTTTTTGTCGTACGTATGCGGCGACAACGACTTCTCCGCCGTCGTGACCGTTATTTGAGTTTCGGCTTCCTCTACAAGCCATACCTTCTTTTTAAAAGAAAAATAAATACCATGTTTTACTTTTCTTTTATTTTGGTAATGAAAATTGTTTTCATAATGTTTTTATATCAATGTGTTGTATTTATATCTCGTGATTGAAATGTGGAAATTTTATGTTTCCTTTATGCATGTTTTATGTGATATGATTATGTTATGGTTCTTGGGCATTATTATGAAGACGGGTTGTTCCATGATAAACTAAGGGCAGGTGAGCCCGTTATAGCTCTCCAATGCATTGGGTAACGCGAAGGAGTGAAACGTTATGGTTTCTCCGAAGATATTTTAGGGAATATACTGTGATGGGTATTCCAAACGTAACCAAGAGGGTTACTCCCTACGTAAGAATGTTATGAATGCCTCAAGTTACCTTTATGTCTTATGATTTCTATGATTGATTCATGATTTTATGAGGTATGTTAAAGTGCCTATGTTTTATGGGTAAAGTATGATTTCATTCTTATGTATATATGAACTCATGTTTCCTTTCCATGTTTTTTTTATAACCCATACTGAGTTTTTATGCTCATCCCAAGTTTTTGAAATGTTTTTCACAGGTCAAGGGAAAGGTACATGATAAGATGATAGAGTCAAGGATGTGTCAAGAAATAATCCATGTTTTATTTTAAATGTGTTTCCATTGATGGGAATGAAGAATACTATCTTTATGTAACCACTTTGTTTATATGTGGAATGTAATGCAAGTTTTATGATCTTATTCTCTAAAACTCTAAACCCGAAAAGATCATCAATGTGTAATCTTGTAATAACTCAAGATTAAGTAAGGTTTAAGGCTGGGGCCTTATAGTTGGTATCAGAGGTCAGTTTAGATAACTTTAGGAGTTAGAATTCTATTAAATGATTATCCAAAAATATTTTTTTTTGAAATGATATAGCATTTAAAGATTACCATGTTTCTTCATCTAAGACATGTTTGTTCAGAATGGTTTTCCGCAGAGAAAACAGGGAAGCAGTGTTAGGAAGGCATACAGAAGGAAATAACCTTCCGAATCAGCATCCAGAAATGGTCGGAATTGGAACTGAATAGTCTGTTGTAGTAATGGCGTAGTTGACTCAAGCGATAAATGGAGGTGGTATCCATACACGAGATCAGCCTGACCAACCGCAGAGGAACATGTCAGTGGTGGAACATTTCATGAGGCAACATCCACCATCATTCAGAGGATCATCTGACCCTGTGCTAGCTTAAGGGTGGATTAAAGCACTGGAGAAGATTTTTGATGTCATGGGGTGTTCAGACAATCAAAAGGTTAGTCTTGTTATTTACCGTTTGGATGGTGAAGCAGATCAGTGGTGGTCTATGGTTAAAAATATCAGGGATGCCGATGAGATTGATGCTCTTGACTGGGATGAATTCAAAGGTATGTTTCTTGAGAAGTATTTTCCTAAGGCTGTTCGACTTAGGATGGAAAAGCAATTCTTGGAATTGAGGCAAGAGGAAGACTCAGTGGCTGCCTATGAAGAAAGGTTCACTCGATTGGCAAGGTAAGCTCCAAATTTTATCCGGGACCTTGATAGTAAAATCAATCGTTTTTACTCAGGATTAAAGCCAAAGTATCGAAGGGCATTAGCTTCTCGTGAGTTTAAAAGTTATGAAAATCTTGTTCGATGTGCTGAGAAGGTGGAAATGGAGTTTGCCGATGACCAAGTTTTCTATAACAACCAGCAGAAGAAGAGACCGAGGTGGCAGGAGAAAGGTAAGAATTCTTCAAAAAAGTCTGATGGTAAGAGAACTAAGTTTCCAGTTTGTGATAAATGTGGCAAAAGGCATGCTGGGGAATGTCTTCTGAATTCTGGGAAGTGCTACCGATGTGGTAAGATGGGACATAAGGCTCGTGATTGCACTGAAAAGGATCAAGGTGAAGGTAAGAATAAATTTGATTACAGTTAGTGAAATGTTATAAGTGGAATGAGATGGGTCACTATGCAAACGAGTGTCCGACAAGGAGCTTGAGTGATGGGAAGCAGTTAGACTACAAGTAGAAAGGGGTGGTGAAATCCTTTGCAACTACATCAGCAGATGTCGGGCCATCAAATGAAGTTGTATCAGGTACTTTGTTTGTTTTTTCAGATTATTCCAGTGTGTTGTTTGATTCGGGGTCTACACATTCTTTCATCTCTGAAACCTTTTCTAGTAAAATGGTAATACCATCTCAAGAAATGACTCCTGAACTTTTGGTAAAAACACATGGGGGAAGTGTCGAGGCAAAAAGAATTTATAAGAATCTTCCTATCCTTATCTATGGAAAGAACCTACTTGCAAACCTTATTGTTCTACCTCTAGTAGAGTTTGATGTTATCCTGGGTATGGATTGGCTCTCTATTTACCATGCTAAGATTGACTGTAGAGCTAAAGAAGTTTCTTTTCAGAAAGACATTCAGTTTGTTTACAATAATGAACCCTTACTTTTGATAACATATCAAGAGGCCGAGAAACTTGTAAAAGATGTAAATGAATGTTTCCTTGTACACGTCATTGAAAATAAAGGGACTGTTCAGATTAATGATGTGCCAGTGGTAAATGAGTATCCTGATGTTTTTCCTGATGAGTTGCCTGGAATAATACCAGATCGGGAAGTTGAGTTTACTGTTGACTTAGTTTCTGATGCTAAGCCAATTTCAAAACCCCCTTATCGAATGGAAAAAATTGAACTTTTAGAGTTGAAGGAGAAATTGCATGATTTATTAGAGAATGGTTTCATTAGACCTAGCACATCACCATGGGGTGCTCCTGTTTTATTTGTTAAAAAGAAAGATGGTTCTATGAGACTTTGCATTGATTATAGAGCCTTGAATAATATCACTGTTAAGAACAAATATCCCTTGCCTCATATCGATGATTTTTTTGATCAGCTCCAGGGAGCTCAGTTTTTTTCAAAGATTGACTTGAGATCGGGGTACCATCAGCTGAAGGTAAAGGAGGCAGATATTCTGAAGACCGCGTTCCGTACGAGATATGGCCATTATGAATTTGTAGTAATGCCTTTTGGGATAACCAATGCACCTGCTGTATTCATGGACTTAATGAATAGAATTTTCCATGAGTTCTTGGATAAGTTTGTGGTGGTTTTCATTGATGATATTTTGGTTTTTTCTAAAAGTAAAGAGGAGCATGAAAAACATTTAAGGGTTGTCTTGCAAGCCTTAAAAGAAAAGAAACTGTATGGGAAATTCAGCAAGTGTGAGTTTTGGTTGCAACAAATTTCTTTCCTTGGTCACACTGTTTCTAAAGATGGAATAAATGTTGATCCTGCAAAAACAAAGGTTGTGGAAGAATGGCCAAGACCCATAAATGTAACCGAGATTCGTAGCTTCCTTGGTTTGGCAGTCTATTACCGAAGGTTTGTTAGAAATTTTTCACGGTTATCTAGTCCAATGACCAAGCTAACTCGAAAGGGTGTTATGTTTATCTGGACAAAATAATGTGATGATTGTTTTCAGGAATTGAAAAGATGATTGGTGAATGCTCCAGTTTTGGCACTACCTTCCAGGAATGGTGAGTTTGTTATATACAGTGATGCTTCATTGAAAGGACTTGGTTGTGTCCTAATGCATAATGATCAGGTAATTTCTTATGCTTCACGACAGTTGAAAACTCATGAGGTAAATTACCCTACACATGATTTGTAATTAGCTACTGTTGTTTTTGCTTTAAAAATTTGGAGGCATCATTTGTAAGGAGTAAAGTGTGAAATATATACCGATCACAAAAGTTTAAAGTATATATTCACTCAGAAAGAGTTCAACATGAGACAAAGGAGATGGCTGGAATTAATCAAAGATTATGATTGTACAATTCATTACCATCCGAGAAAAGCAAATAAAGTGGCTGATGCTTTGAGTCGAAAAAGTAATGCTTCGTTAACAATGTTGCGTTTGGATCGTGATCCAAGGTTTACTTCTAACTTTTGGAAAGGCCTTCAAAAGTCGTTGGGTACTGAATTAAATTTTAGTACATCTTTTCATCCTCAATCAGATGGGCAGTCAGAACGAACAATTAAGACATTGGAGAATATGCTACGAGCTTGTTCTATGGATTATCAGGGAAGTTGGGACCTACATATTTGTTTGGTTGAGTTTTCATATAATAACAGTTTTCATTCCAGTATACAGATGGCACCATTTCAAGCATTATATGGGAAGCGGTGTCGAACTCCAGCTTTCTGGGATGAAGTGGGTGAAAGGAAGTTGATGGGACCAGAATTGGTAGAAGAGATGGCAGAAAAAGTTCAGCTGATTCAGAAACACATGAGAACAACTCAGAGCAGGCAGAAGAGTTATGCGGATAACCGGAGGAAGGATCTATCTTTCGAGGTAGGTGATCATGTTTTTCTCAAGGTTTCTCCTTGGAAAATTGTGATGAGATTTGGTAAGAAAGGAAAGTTGAGTCCAAGGTTCATTGGACCATACGAAATTCTAGAGAGAGTTGGATCAGTTGCATACCGAGTGGCTTTACCTTCGAGTTTATCTTAGGTACACAATGTTTTTCACATTTCGATGTTGAGAAAGTATATGCCAGATCCATCTCATGTTTTGAGTCCAGAGGTAGTTCAGCTGGAAGAGAACCTATCATATGAGGAACAACCTGTCCAGATTCTTGACCACAGGGAGCAAGTGTTACGGAATAAGGTGATTCATCAGGTAAAGGTTTTGTGGAAAAACCACATGATTGAAGAGGCAACATGGGAATCTGAAAATGCAATGAGGGATAAGTACCCCCATTTATTCGATAAGTAAATAAATTGAGGGGACACAATTTTCTAAAGGGGGGAAGGATGTAACATCCCAAGTAAGTAATGAATAATAGATATTTTTATCTATGTCTATTAATGATTAATATAGTGTTATAGAGGCTTAAAATGAAAATAAATACAATCTTATGCATGGAATACACTAATATTCTTAAAAGATTGTTTTAGTGCCTTTTGATGGCAAACAATTTTTGAATCTATATTTTGACAATTTTATAAACTATGTTTGTCAAAATAAACTTATCCTTTATGATTGGGACATCAAAATTTACCTTGTGTTAATTTTTGGTATTTTTCTGACAATGTTCATTTTTTAATGAATAGTGAAAAATACTGCATTTTACATCAAAACTGCTTTTTAATCTAATTTATTTATATGATTAGATTATGTTTTGAATTGGTTTTGAAGTGAAATTAGATTATATTTTTACCATTTTATCCAATGGTGGTCATTGGAATCAATTTCACTTTGAAATTAGACTTAAACTGGTGTCAATCTTTTGATACTTATTGTTTTGTAAAAACACGCTATTTGCTCTAGCAGCGGGAATTAATTATTAAATTAATTAATGTGACTTATATGACTTGAATTTTGTAAAATAGACTTGATTTTTGAATTCGGAATATAAAATATAGCTTAGGGTGAATTTTTGGTAATTTTCTGAAAAACATCAATTTTTGATGAATAGTGAAACCACTAAGTGGTAATCAAGAAAACTGATTTTTCAGTTAAATGAAAGTTTACCACTAATGTGTATTGAATTTTAAAAATCAGACATACATGGTTGTCATTAAGAAGTAAAATGTGGTTCAATGAGATTAAAATAATTTTTTGGTGAATAGTAACTTATTAAGTTTTTAATCGCGATTAGTGGTAATTAGTGTAGTTTAAGGTATAAATAATGATTTAATAATATGAAATGACCTAGACACATGTCCCAACCTTATTGGTTGTGTCATGGCCGACCAAGACAAGCCATGGGTCAACTTGGGGACCCCATGGAGACACATTGGTTTGGAAATGACATAAATAACTTTTTATTAAATGTTAAAGTAAAAATGACACAAACAAGAGATGTTTTACAAAACAATTTTTACATGGGGTTATAAAGATCAGATTTTTGATTATAAATAGTCATTGGAAAGCTAAAAATATTTCCTACATCATAGTATTTTATTATGATTTTTAGACATTAAATAAATTAAATTATTTATGACATAATCATGATGCAGCAATGACATCATTATTTGACGATTTAAATAAAATGGAAAGACAATGTAAAATCTATGAACTACATGGCCAAAACCAATTGGATGAGTGTATTTCGAACCCTTATCACCTTATCCACGAATTATATCAATGTGGGACCTTGTAAAACCGAAACATATTTTCAAATAAAGTAATATTTCATTACTTTCCAAAAGTCCCCCTCCTCTCCTTTTATAAAAGGCCCCCACCTCTACCTCATTTCACACACTACTCAAGCCTTTTTCTCGGCCAAACCCTGCCCATTTACTCTCTCCACATCCCTCTCCTCATCCTAGAGGATTCCCTTTGGGAAGAATCCTTTCAAAGGAATCATTTAGGCTCAAATCAAAAGGAGTTACACTTTTAAAGGTAATTCATTCTCTCATGTTCATTTGTTTTATTTTGCTTCTCCAACCCCCTAAACTCTTTTTATTTACTTCTTTTGTAACAACAACAGTATCTTAAATATAGTAGGATGTTGTTATAAGATTTATTTGAGCTAAACTCTCACACAACTACATCAAATGGTTAAAGAACATACGGTTTCCGTGGATGGCGAAATTCTGCCTCCCAAAACGATGATTGTTCAACACTCATTTAACACCTTCAAAGGTGGCCATTATGATGTCACTATTTTTATATATGATATCTAATATGTTTATGTTTTCCGTAAGCTTCTGTTTTTTTCATTTTGGGCATACCTTTATGGTTTCCATTATGGGTAAACACGATATCTTCATTTTAGGAAGTGCGGACTACCGCCCCCTCAAAGTGATTTGATTCGTTAAATACCATATGTGGGACATATAAAGGATGGAACTATGATATTATATATGATATTATACTGGAATTATAATATACCTTTATATCATTATGATTACATTCTATAAAATACGAAATAGAAATGAATGTAGCGTTCATGCGTACGTACGGCTTACCGTCTCCATGAACGGTGCATTTCATTTCTTACCACTAAATGATTATGTAATATTATAAATGCAAGTATGTACTGGATATATATGACATATATGATATCTACATCATGAATACCATTCTGGATATAATGAACCTTTGACCAAATTAACAACATGTAAGTGTAAGAATTCTATTTTTGACTTAAGAACCAAATACCGACAAAATGAACATTATTAACTTAACTGATTACATGATGTTCATAACATGGTATAAAAGGAATAATGAACTTGAAAAATGTTCACAATCAAGTAGAGATTAACTCAAGTTTATTATTCAGGAGATTAAAGAACGGTCGGGTCAAGTCGGATACGAGGTATGGGACTTCGTCTCAATCTCCTTTCGTTGAGGCATATTTTATTTTATACACAACTTTCTTTTATACGATGTATAAACCACTTTGACTTTTATGTTTATTCAAAAGGAATATTTTTTATACAAAGCATTTACTAAACAACAAAAGGGAATGTTTTTGTCGTACGTATGTGGCGACAACGACTTCTCCGTCGTCGTGACCGTTATTTGAGTTTCGACTTCCTCTACAAGCCATACCTTCTTTTTAAAAGAAAAATAAATACCATGTTTTACTTTTCTTTTATTTTGGTATTGAAAATTGTTTTCATAATGTTTTTATATCAATTTGTTGTATTTATATCTCGTGATTTAAATGTGGAAATTTTATGTTTCCTTTATGCATGATTTATGTGATATGATTATGTTATGGTTCTTGGGCATTATTATGAAGACGGGTGGTTCCGTGATAAACTAAGGGCGGGTGAGCCCGTTATAGCTCTCCAATGCATTGGGTAACGCAAAGGAGTGAAACGTTAAGGTTTCTCTGAAGAGATTTTAGGGAATATACTGTGATGGTTATTCCAAACGTAACCAAGAGGGTTACTCCCTACGTAAGAATGTTATGAAAGCCTCAAGTTACCATTATGTCTTATGATTTATATTATTTATTCATGATTTTTTGAGGTATGTTAATTGCCTATGTTTTATGGGTAAAGTATGATTTCATTCTTATGTATATATGAACTCATGTTTCCTTTCCATGTTTTTTTTATAACCCATACTGAGTTTTTATGCTCATCCCAAGTTTTTGAAATGATTTTCACAGGTTAAGGGAAAGGTACATGATAAGATGATAGAGTCAAGGATGTGTCAAGAAATAATCCATGTTTTATTTTAAATGTGTTTCCATTGATGGGAATGAAGAATACTATCTTTATGTAACCACTTTGTTTATATGTGGAATGTAATGCATGTTTTATGATCTAATTCTCTAAAACTCTAAACCCGAAAAGATCTTCAATGTGTAATCTTGTAATAACTCAAGATTAAGTAAGGTTTAAGGCTGGGGCCTTATAATAAAAATGTGTTTATTTTTTCAGAAATCCATTATAATCACATATAATTTCAATTAATTATTAAGAAAATGAAATTATTGGAACAATAAGAAATTAATATAATTAGACATTTTAATAATTACAAACACCTCATGAATTGAAGTAGACATAATAACTTTAAAAAACAATGGCTGGGAAGTGTAAAAATGGTCCTCACAATCCTCGACCAATAACAATAAATGTAAAACCTATCTCAAATTCTTTTGATCTGCAATTTTTTTGTCAAATAGCTTCAAATGATACAAAAGTGAATGATATATAGAGATTATATATGCTGAAAAGTGAAAATAATGTTAAACAAAAAATATTCCATGATCAGATCATCACGAATAAAGTTAAATAACATAGAATCCCATAGTTTAAGCCTCTATATAACTATGTTTGGATTTAGTTGATCCAAAATGAGATTAAGGGTTATTATGGATAATAATGTCAAAGGGAAAGGGGTAAAACACAACTTATTAAAGGTATGATATTCCATGAATTTTAATTTCAAATTGATATAAAAATCATGTGTTATGCATATAGGGGAACTTCTTCAACCCACATAACATGCTTTGACTAACTACATGGTTTTTCTAAATTGTTCGACATCCTTTGAAAAAACCATATGCATGAATGGTTTTCCCTGGTTGGCGATACAATTTTAAAACTCATGTTCAAACCATGATAAAAACCTCTATCAATTCATATAGTCATCCCAAATTACTACCATACAGTTTGTAATGATTGTGATCATATTTTGAGTCTAGCTTGCCATCTCTAAAAATATCCATTTTCAACCAATGATCCACTAAAACCACTAAAAATACATTAATGGAAATCCACTATTAAATTAAATAATAGCTATGATATTGTGAGAATTATTTCTAGAAAAAATTCACAGTCGCTTATTTTATTATAATCTAATAATACAATATAAAAGGAATTGAATTAAAATATAATAAAAAAAATAAAAATCAAGAAAATTAAAAACAATGAAAACAATAAGGTAAATAAAAATATAACAACATTATAATATTTCTCACCTAGCACTATATTAATGATTATACCATAGATTATAAATAAATAAATAATAATATATAGTTAAAATATGATAAAAAAATAAACAAAAGAAATGAGAAAATGAGAGGAATGATTTTGTTGAATTTCTTATTATAATATATATGATTATAATATATTAATTTTATATATGTTTAATTATATAATTAATCCATTTTAATTTTATGTAAATTGAAATTTTATTGTTATTGATTCCATTATGAGATAATAGAATATTTTTTGAGATAAATTATAATTTTATTTTAAATAGTATTTATTAATATATGGAAAATAAATATAATCTTTGGAATTATTGGGTGTAAATATATGTAACTGAATATAATATTTTCATCAATGTGAACTGACTGGGAATCTTTTATATATATCTATTATAGTAAGTCTTATATATTGTTTGTATAAAAATAATGTAGAATCCATGAATATTTCACTAGGGAAAGGTAATGGTAAACATAAATAAGTAACGGATTAGGGAAATATTATATAAGATATGTTAAAGCTGTGCGAGATCACTATAGGATATATTATAACTGAATCCCCAACAATCACTTTACCCAGTTTATATTTTGATATTAAGTCATATGTAGAGTTATGGAGGGGTATTTTATGTATATAGGAGGAATATTAACATTTAACCATAGATTTAAAATAAAATTATACAATTATTATTATAATTTTTTTATGGAATATAATTTGAGAAATATACTTTTAATAAATATATTTATTCAAATGAGAAATGTTATTTTAATATAATATTTTTTTACAGAATTCATTATATTCTTATTAAATAAATATTCAATTTTTTATAATTAGGCATTAAATCAAATGACATTAATATGTGGGAATATTAAATGGCTTATTTTTTATCTGAAACATATGTTAAAACATAATTTAAGTAATGAAAAAAAAATTTAGTAGAATATGTTAATAATATAAATATTCCAATAAATTATAATTTATAAATTGATTTCTCAATTAGAAATGAATTAGAAAAAAATCGTTTTTATTCTTAAAAATATATATTCATAAAATAATTCATATTTCATAAAATGTTATATTAATAATAATTTCATTCTATTTTAGAAATTTAATCCTCTAAAATACATATCATATTTTTAATCATCGTTTCAATATTTTTTAATATGTATGATAAAAATTATATTTTAAATACTAATTATTATTGAATGAAGTAGATTACCATGGTGGAAATGGTAAAAAATCAAGACTAGAATATCTAGATTTGGTGAAAACATATTTTATAATAATATTTTATAAAATGTATTAGTATATATAATTTCCATTACATATATGTTTGTCTATTATAATCTATGTTTCATATGATTAATAAATTTCTTACAATATATAATATTTTAAAATAATTTATAAAATAACAAATTGTATTAAATCTCGATAACTCTTTAAACGATGCCAAAAACCGTATAAATTATAATAGTTTCCTAAAAAATATTATAGAAATATTGGACAAGAAGAAAATTTCCCAATAAGTTGTTTTAGAGAATGATGTGAAATCATTTTTAAAATACTTTTTAAAAAACACCTTTAAAACATTTTTTATCAAATATAATAAAATTTATATTGTAAATACAATTAAAAATAATAATATTGTGTTCCAAAATATAAAAATACTATTCAAAAAAATTTGAAGATAAATACTTTTTAACACACAGTTATTATAAAAAAATTATTTAAATATAATATGGATTTCAATTTTTAAAAATATTTTCAAAATAGTTACTGTTATGGATTGAACTAAAACTTGGAAAACCATTAGATGTCTATGAGACCAAAAATAATATCACATTGAGTGAAATGTCCCACTAAGGTTGTGGGATCACCCCCTTCTTTATCAAATAATTTGACACCCAAGTGATGAATTTTACTTTATGAACTAAAATTTATTCTTGTATACCTTTATCATTTCTAACTCATTAAAGTATCATTAATATACATACATTAATTAATTTCAATGTATAAAAAAATTACATTTAATCATTATCATGAAATATTTTTTAATAATATCATTAAATATATGAGAAGTTAATAACATTAAGATAATTTAATAAATACAGTGGTCATATACATAAAAACATCCCAAAGAGAACATAAAATAAATTTATGTATTAAAATAGAATTCATTTCAATTATTATTATTTTTTATTTGAAAACTAATATCATGTATTATATTTATTTATTTGGAAGAACATTTTAGACATAAAAATATAGATTTCATCATTAATACAATCATATTATTTTCCATATAATTTCAAAGAGAATCATATCTCTTTAAATAATAGAAGTCATATTTGAATAATATGTAAAATGTGAGTTTTGAAAATAAATAATAAATTTACCTGAAAAATAAATTTTAATATAGAAATGAATTACCTAAAACTAATAATTAGTACTATCTTGGTAAACCACTACTGCCAATAATTGATGATATGGAACAAGTGAGAGGGAGAGATCTAGGGTAATAGAAATTTTTTAAAGCATATAAAGATAGAATATTTATAGAGGCTTTATGGAAATATTTTACCTTAATATATATATATTTTACTCAAATAATCATTTAGTTGATACTAAAAATACAAGTTCCATTATTTTGTGTTGGGATTTGAGAACCTGAATTTAATTCCCATTATATGCACGTTTCATATCATCATTATAATGATGTCAAATATAATTTTTATAAATTTAACATATTCACTATTTTTTTCTAAATTCATACTAAATGTGGAGGATTCTTGGGGAGAATTTATGTCATTTGAGTGATGAATATATGTCTATACATATATTAAGGGTGAATAAATATTTCTATATTTGTAATTTTTTCATCACCATAAGTTAGGTGGAAAACAAAAAACAAAAAAAGAGATATCCAAATTCACTGTAATTGATCTTATAATTAAATGTTATAGATACATTTATTTATATTTTATTCTTTTAAATAAATGTTTTAACAGGAGGATTTAGATTTTATAAACTAATTAAAAAATCAATGAATGTAGATTGAGAGGTCTTCATTTTTTAAGTGATACTTCACAGTATATTCAATGTACATTAGACATGTCATTGATTAAGGGTGATAATGAACTTTTTTTTAAACTAGAAAAATGAGTTTGAAATATTCTAGGATTTAATACATTTAGGATGAAAATAATAATAAATTTGTTGAT
Source organism: Viscum album (assembly GCA_963277665.1). Classification (NCBI taxonomy): domain Eukaryota; kingdom Viridiplantae; phylum Streptophyta; class Magnoliopsida; order Santalales; family Viscaceae; genus Viscum; species Viscum album. Next base: position 350,546,118 of record OY728141.1, read on the forward strand.
TTTTCAGCTAAAATGAGTTTGAGGATGATGATTATGGTTAAGGGAATAGAACAATTATCAAATAATTAATTAAATTTCATTGATATAAGAAGTAGTTTTATTATAGGGGAAACAAAACACTATTCCTAAAGAAAATTTTATAAAATTGTTTGGAGGAGCTCTTGTATTTATAAAAGCTAAAGTAATGATATTTTGGTCCATAAACCATTGTACGTACCTTAACGCACCATACATCATATTCTCCCATGCCATAAAACTTGATTTACAGCTAAACTATGTGTGACTTTTTGTAAACTACTCTCAATTCAGGTTGTATTCCAATATATTTTCATTTGGATCTCACTCACCCATTCCACCTATGGGTTTGATGTGTTGACCAAATATCCAACTTATGAATTTATTCAATGATACCTAACTATTCTGTGAGCTATTCATATATTTAATATAACTAACATTTACATTTTATTATGTGTATATATATTAATTATTTTTATATCGCAATTATGTTTTTTAATGTTTTAATGCAATTTTCTATTTGTTACCCCTTTCATATCATCCAACGTGTATGAATAAAATTTTCAATTTTCAAAATTATAATATTTTTTTAGATAGTTTAACCCCCAAATTTTATTAAATATATCATATACTATTATGTAATATTAATAAAAAAAATAACGAAAAATAATTTAAACGATATTTTATATTTGTCACTATCACTATTAAAAGTTACTGATGGTTATTTATTAATTCTAGAAGAAATCATATAAATAGGAAACCCATATTAATATTTTAATGAACTATATTGTATGTATTCTATTTATATTTATTGAAAGGCTAGTTCTTATCTTTGATATATTTCATTGAATTAATATTTTCATCATTTTTGGTGGTTTTCTACTATTAGATGACCCTAATGAGGTGGGTTATAATCTTTATGTTGTTATGTTTACTAAATATTTTAATATTATAATATCGATTGTTTTGATTTGTTTAATTATCAAGTCATAGAGTTATATATTTATAAATAAGTGTTCATTAATTAATGTTTTAGTAGGTATATAATTTTAAGAAAATTTTTCAAAGTTATCTTTGTAATTATGGGGAATCATTTATTTGTAGCATTCATTCAAAAAACATAATTCAAAAAAAAATATGATTCTATATTATACCCCCTTAAAGTATTTTTTCCCTCTGAATTAATTTATACATAAACAAACAAATATTTTCACTCCTAAATATAGCTCTAAAATCATGAAATTCATATAAAAATAACATTATTATTTTTAGAAATAAAAAAATTGTCATTTAAATTTTTTATTTAAATAATTTATACCAACAAAAAAGTAATGACTTTTGGTGTCTCTCGTAGACAAAAAATAATTTATTATAGAACATTAGTGTGTTTTTAAATTCTATAAATTCTATTATACGAATGAAACTATTATAACATGGACTAAAAAGATACAACCATTGGTAAAAAATTAGAAAAATAAAAACAACTAACCTATTATTTCAAGACATCTTCTTGAATGTGTTTTTTATAAAATAATTTTACCGGGCCATCTTCAAAAGATTCATAATTATCATTGATATATAAAAGAGAATAAAATTTATGATTTTACACAAAGTCTTTAATTAATTAATTGTCTTATATAGCTTATTCAATAGAGATAAGTGCATTATATTTTTAAGACATAGTGAAAATAAAATAATTTCTTTTTAATAAATTACACACGTAGAATGTTAATAATGTTGAGAATGAAATATTTTATCAAAGACAAATTGTGGTCTACCATATAATTTATGGATGGAATTGGTGTTATATACTTCTCAAATGTTGCTATGGGTATATGGAATGTTTGGAAAAGGAACAATTTTATATTAGAAGTTCCTCAAAATAATACATTTCAGATGATAATATATGGGGGTTAATAGAGTTCTTAGTGTTCTTATTCCTTCCATTTGAGCCAGATGTAAAAATAAAAATAATATTTTTACTAAAAGGATAAACTCATAAAATAAAATTTTAACCAAAAATAATAATATCTAATATTATCTAAACAAAACCTTTTATTATAACTGTAATTGGACAAGACTCACACATCCGAATCTAGTGCTAAAAATATGGTTTATATCTTGTTTTTAAAATATGTTACTAAATATAAAAAGTCTCTTACAAACCTTATGTTATATTCTGGTCTAGGTTATAAAGGATTTGGAATCTTCCATCAAGCATATGAATTATATAAACAATATATAAAATAAATAATTATATTCACTTATACGAACACCTTAAATGAATCCATCCATGTTAGATCTTCTAATGGTCTTGTGAAATAAATTTTCATAATATTTGGGAGGCATAAAATTTTCCTAGCAAGCAGTATTAAATACCATTTTAAAATAATTTTATATGAAATTATATAAAAAAACTTTTAAAATATATTTTATCTAATATATAAAAAATTATGTAGCGATCATGATTCAATATAAAATTATACGGGTTAAAAAACATTACAATACGATAAAAAATGATTTGAATATAAATCATTTATACAACCATGATAATTTGTAAATAAAATATAATTAAAATTATTATATTGATTCAACCATTACAAATCCATTAAATATAATAACTTTTTTGGCTAAAAATGACATTTTTAAAACCATAATAAATCAATGAAACTCTGAGATGTATCATATTAATAAAAATTTCCTCTTTTATTCATGGGATCAACCCATTCCATTTCAATTCAATTGATTCAAATGTGATATTTTTTAAGAAAACAAGTTTCTGTATCAATTCAAGTTTTTATTTATAAGATATTAAAAAAATTGAAATACTTAAATTAATTATTTTCAATGTATAAAAAAAATCACATATTTTAGACATTATTCAGAACTATATTTCATAAATACCATAATAGTAAGAATAATTTGGTAATGTTAGATTATTTTAATAAATTTAACGGTTGTATCTATAAGAAATTTATAAAATGAACATAAAACATATTCATTTGTATTAATGTTTGAAATAGAAATAGTAATTAGTGTAAATTTCCATAACTAATATCATTATTGAGATTTATTAAACTGAATTATGGGTTAACACATATAATGATATATTTTTATCATTAAAACAAACATATTATTTTTCATGGATTTTTATAATAGAATCATATTTCCTTAAAAATAATTATCATATTTGAATAATATAAAAATATGAGTTTTAAAAAACCTAATAAATTACTATTAAATATTAATTTAATAGTGCATTCAACTTACATCAAACTGAGAATTATTACTATCACTGGAAACCTCTATAGACAAAGTTGGAAGATATGGAATATGATATGTATATATATATATATATATATATTTATTTATTTATATTGTGAAAAATAAATTTATTTCTTAAAGGTTTGATATATTTTATATTTATAAATGGTTTTTTAATAAATGTTTGGATTCAAATAATTATATATATACTCAAAATTAAATATAGTAGATACAGAAAATCATAACTCAATTATTTTTTGGGAAATTTAATAATTTTAATGAGATTAGAATTTGAAGCATGGTTCTTCTCCTCTTTTTAAAATTTTGAAATATAATATTTAAATATATAATAGCTTCCCTCATTATTATATATTTCATACTAGAAGAAGATGATGGGGAGATAAATTTTCAGCCATCTTAATGATAGAGTTATGTATATATATACTGATGGTGAAAATATAATTTAATATTTTTAACCCCATCTCAGCCTCTAGGGATTCGTGAATCAAACAACAAAGGTAAAGATCTCCAAATAAAATATAATTGAAATTTGGAGTAAATTTTATAGATACATTCAATTTTATTTTAATTGGTTTCAGAAAAATATTTTACAAAATATTTTACTTTCTATAATATGAGTAAAAAATATATTAATGAATGTAGTTTGAGAGGTATTCCCTTGTGAATTGTGATATCTCTATTTGATGGATGTATTTTACAATTTTTTTTTATGGTGGTAGAGAGTTAAGATATATTATAAACTTGGATTGTGGGTTTAGAAGTTTTGGAGACAGATTACTATTAGGAGAAGAATAATAATAATGCAATTTAGTGTTTGGATATAAAGACATTTTGTATTAAGATGAATGTTAGGGAAATTTGGTGGTTGTCAATGTTTTAATATACCAGTCATGATAACATTAGATTCTTTAATGTGGATGAACATTATCTTTATTCTCGAATCCCAATATGAAAAATCCCTAATCTAAGAACATGTTTTTATAACAAGTGATTTTAATAATAGATTTCTCATGTAATTATGGTTGACACGAAGAAACACAATATATCATAGGTAGTGTAGACATGAAATATAGTCCACAGGTAACCTATGTGTGAATTTGGGATAACTACTCACAATACATGTTATATTCCCAAGACTTGTAAATATGAAATCTCTCACCCATTCCAAGTGAGGCTTGGTCGGGTTGGTCAAAATTACCGCCTAATAAGTGGTGAAAAAACCCATAACTTTCCTAATATCCAGACAACTTTTTAATGAAACTGTGATTAAAATTGTTATATAAGTATATTATTATTATATATATTTTACATCTTCATTATGTTGCTCAATATTTTAAGCTAGTTTTATATTTTTTAATCATTTCTAATAATCAAAATATTATCAATATTAATTGAATTTTTTCACACTATAATTTTTTTTGAAATTTTAAATATAAATGTTTAATAGAATCATATTATACTATTATATTATATTATACATATTTCATTCAAATTTTTTTACAGAATGTGATTTATTTTTTCCGCTATAACTTTTATATGTTTCCAATGGCTAATTATTAATGGTTTAAAATCCATTAATTACCCAAAAAATATAGATATTAGAGTAAATTGTATTCTATACATTTCAATTATCTCAAGTATAAGGTTTGTTCTTATATTCCCTATGTTTATATACACTATAGAAAAGTGACATTTACTAATAGATAATTTCTGATAGATAATATATCTGTTGGTAATAATGATTAATTCTAATTAAATCTCGTTGACATTGGCTATAGGTACCAAAAATTATTTTTACCAATAGAAATATATTTTTATATAAGTTGTTCAATACCAAATTTTTTTTATCAAAATTAAAATATGTTGTCTTATCGTAAGAATACTAACATTTGATTTACTGATAAATGAATATGTTGTTATTTTTTATTGTTACCAAAAATTCTTTTACCATTAAAAAAATCCATTATCACTAAATTATTCAATACCACTCAATATTTTACCAAATATTTAATATATAAATATTTATATTACACATTACGAGAATATAATATTTATAATTAAAATATATAATTAGTTAAAATATCAATAATTTAGTAATATTTATTTCTAATATATATATATATATTGACACATATATACGTAATCGTTATACAATATAATTTTTTATATAAATTGAAAACTTTTTGTCATTATTTATATATATATAAATAAATATATATGAAAAAACCCCTAAAAACCCCAAAAGAACACCCCCAATCACCCACCTCTATAGATCCATGCGAGTAAGCTACAACAACCATTCAACACGGTCGGTGATCCCCTTGGCCTGTGTTCCCCATCGCCATAGATTACTATGTACCACATTCCCCAAGACCGAAATTCCCCACACCTTGTGTTCCTTGTGGATGAGGTTCCATATGGATGATGTTCCCATGGACCTCTTTATAGGAACCCCTTCATTGTTCCTGGCTGGCATCAACCATGGACATCATCGCATGAACACCTTCCTTGTTCCCGACTGGCTTCCTCAAGAGAAATACATGATTTGCTATTGGATTGAAGGTGATTATGAGTGGCGATGAAGTCAGTTTAGCAACAATGGAACCTGGATTATCTGATGGTGCTCTATTGCATTAGGTGGAACCCAGTGGAATCTTTTCTACTTGGGGTCTTATATAGATGTTTTACCCATGCTTTTTGATTAATGAAATGTTTAATGAATTTTAATTTGATGTTTCAGGTTCCATTTTTCACTCAATGGTCTTCTATATTTCTATTTTTGGTTCTAGTGCATCTGTTTATAGAATTGAATCATTGTCTGAGCTTTGGGAATTGACGGTAGTGTAACACTATGTTTAAATTAAAGTTCACATACAGACACTATTTTAGTGGTGTAATTGGTTCATGACAAATGTAATAGATGTATGTTTTCACCAATATCAATGTTTCATTTATAGGTAACAATATCATACACCTTAATAATTATTCAATTATATTTGTTCATATACTGCGTTATAGATCCTATAATTGGCACAAAAATCATAAATGCTTCAAAATTAATGTTCATTCCCTACAATAAATTTTTGGGAATGTTGAAATATAGATTATTATTTTCTATGAAAATTGTATACTTGTATAAATTATAGATACCATGAATTTAACTATTCATGTTCTTTAGATTTAGTTCAATGATAGAATATAATTTACATAATCAATATTCTTATATTTTTTATTAATTATCTTATGCTCCAAGTATACTTCTGTATTTCCTTCACAACATATCAACCCAACATCTACATCAATTTTAATTGCTTATTCGACTCCACTAATATTTCATAAAATTAAAAGAACTCCACTTGGGTAATTTAACAAGTAAACAAGTTTTTTGTTTTCTCAATTTACATATTTAAAGAATATCACATTTGATATTTCATGTTTATATTAATGTAAATTCTTGATTTTAAGGAATGATTTTTTATCATTAAATAAATTTTTTTATAAATGTCAGTTCCAGACATTGGATCCATCAACGACATGCATTTATAGGGGACAGATTATGTATTTTATTTGAGACATGTTCAATTATCTCAAATATATATAATTAAAATTAGTTTTATTTTTATTTTATTTTAGACTTGTTATCAATTCAATAGAAAAATATACAATTGAAATGAAGTAACCGTTTTTGAAATTTGAATTAATTGTATTAGAAATTCATGACGAGACAAAATACTCTCATTTTTTATTTTATTATTTTTAGTTAATATTTTACGTGCCTTATTAAAATGAAATTGTTGTATCATGTTTCTGATTTATGAATTATTATTAATATTATCTTTTAATTTGTGTTTTGGGGACTTTTAATTGACATTTGGAGGTTTATTATGTTTTTAATTCAGTTCATCCTTGAGCATTTTTCCTAGAAGCATAATGTATTATAATGTTTTGCTGAATATTTATTATTTATCATATGTAGTTTTAAAATTCATATTAATTTTGAGGTAGGTGTGTTTTATGTTATTTTGTATGCGGTTTTGTTTAAATGATTAATATAGTTAGAAGGTTCTATAAAATAGGATGTGAAGGTGTGTTTCCATCTAATTTGGGGTTTTTTTACATGTCATTGTTTTAAATATACATGTAATATATGTCTATAAAAACGTCCCATGTTAAACTCAAATCTTATATGGGTATTTTGTTTATTATTTTAAGACATTTCCATGTTATATATTCTTCTTATAGAGACATTTAGAAAGATGGTTGATGTAATAGAGAAATGATTTTTTAATTGATAGGATCATTAAATTCAAACATGAATAATGTACTAAAAATCACATTAAATATAGAATTGGTTATTTAATATTTTTTTGACACTAGTTCTTTGATCATTAAATCCAAATATCAACAATGCACAAACAATTGTCATTCTCTACTTCACAAGGTCAAATTTCGTAATGGTCTTGTCTTTTCATCTTAGTCCTTTTAGTTGTTTGTTCTCATGAGTCCCCAAAGAATTATTATATAAAGATTTTCAATTGGATGTTGGTTTATTACATTCAAATTTAATTGGAATTATTATTATCATAGTTATTTGATTACCTAATAAGTCTCTTTTTAGTAACTTGGAAACAACTATATACTCTTTTCGATTCATCAATTATATTTCTATGAAATGTGGAAGGTAAATTATAGGTGTCTCTTGAATTCTTTTTGGTATTTTTTCTCAATACTAACTAGTTTCGCAACCCTCAAAGGGTTAAATTTGTTCCTCAAATCATAATTTTTCACTTCTAGTTGACTTCACCTTGAAATTTTAATCCTTGATAATCACCTTGATGTTTTTTGAATTATATGTTGTTCTAAATGGATTACATTGGACTTTGACTGGTTAATCAGTATTGGATTATCAATTGTTAAAGAATATACTCCTATTATGGATTTTTTTATTTGAGACTTTTCATATAGGGCATGATATCATGATGATGATATTGATATGGGACGTACATTTGAGGTTTTTCTGTCCTCAAATATGTGATGTGTGGCTATCGGGGTATCTATTTTAGGTATGATGGGAGCTATTTATTTTCCAAGGGAGCTGATGTTACTATCTAGTTCTAGGGATCAATACAATGCTTTCTACTTGATTTAGGCTACAAGTGTATGATTTTTACTAGGATCCCTCTTCTTATATGTGTACGATTCCCACAACTCTTCTTGACAATTGATTATAATATATTTTTCGACTATAATTCTGGATGCTTCGTTGAAATTTACAACTCAAAGTGCTATTTTTTTTATTATGTTCTGCTTTATCACTTTATTTTATGTAAATGAATGGTTGTATGTTGGCCTTTTTGTTGGAGACTATAATGATAATGCTACACTTATAATTCTTTTACTAGATTGTATATTTTCCACATAATTTGATTATAAGATCTATATTTCTCAGATTCATGTGCTACAACAAAAATTATCTACATGATCTTCGACATATTAAACAATTTATGTGTGATGATGGATGATATATTTAAGAGTTCCTTAATCAGTGTTATTTTGTGTTCTTTTTCTTTACAGGTTCTCAGGTAATTCTAATGTTTTAACCAAACTGATATGTTTAAATGCATGGAGTTGATGAAATATGTGGTGAAGTGAACCTCCTTTCCTAGATTATTTTCTATTTAAAGTGATTCACGAATCTTAGCACATTGGAATCTTATACACTGGGTTTTCAATGAGTTTTTCTTATTTTATTTTCTTTACATTCTTGTGGATTTAATTCATCCTTCCATGTGGCATGAATTTGGGCAGCAGTATGTCCATGCATATAAGGGTTTTTATTCCACATGCAAATGATATCATTTTTAATTTTGGTGACTTTTAAGAGTAATTCATTCAATTTCAGAATGTCTACTGAAATGTGTGTTAATTGTATGTTTTTTATATCTATTAAATTAGTTATTTCATCACACATTTTCCATGTATATCAAATAATAGGTTGAAAAGAATTTATTTTTTTCTTTTGCATTTCTATTGAAAATTATTTCTTATAAAAAACATGGCATAATAATTTTTGGCTTTTTGACTCCGTAACAACCATGGTTCAGGAAAATATTTTTTATTAATTTGAGTAAGAGCACATTTTGGTCAAAATGCATGGATGGGTTGTTGGTGATCACTAGTTCCTAGGGTGTCATGGATGGGATGGAGCTGGCTAGATTATTCTGAGATACAGATGGGATGGTATGGGATCCCTAGCATGGAAGGCCTTGTACTGGCTTGCTGGTCTTGTGGTTCTCTCTAGAGCCTAGTGTGGGATGTATGGGATACTTCTGGATCAATGTAATAGATGGGAAACTACTGGCTCGCTGGCATGGGGGATGGGAATGGTGGGTTGGTGGGGTGTGTTATAGATCATGTTGGGTTGATGGATTTTGAGTTGTGTATTAATTCATTTTGTATTAAATTTCATTATTAATATAATTGATTTTTTCCAAATTTTGGTCATGTGAGAAAATATCATCTATGATAAATTAATAAAAATAAAAATATATTTTATTTGAAAAAAAATTATAAGTTTTATTCAAATGTAATTTATAAAATCATTATACATTGGTAATATTATTTCCAACAGAAACATTTTTCATTAGAACATGTTAATAAACATTTTAACCAACATATATATTATCAATTGGTATTATTATAATTTTAATAGAATGATTTTATTTATCACAAAAAATTTTAGTGATACAGTTTAGACTGACAGTTTAGTGATAGGGACATATATGCTAGTAAAATGTTTTACCAACAAAAAATGTAGTTTTACCAAAAAATAATCCCATGTTTTAAAAAGTGATATATTTTGCAGTGTTATAATCATGATTTTATCCTTTTTTGTGTTTTTATAGTCATGGTTGACCCTAGGGAGGTGGGTAATATAATTATTCATCTTAGGTTTGTTGGAACCTATACTCTATTACTAATGATGGTTGTGATATATTTAGTTAAACAATTGTAGAATTCAATAATAGTAATGAAATGTTTTTGAATTGAGGTTTGATCCAATTAATTACTTTTAATAAAATATTCTTCATCTATTTTTCATAATTTTGAAAACCCATTTATTTGTAGCATTCATTAAAAATAAATTATATATTAATAATATAAGATGATTCAAATTTAAAAAGTGATAAAAGGATTATGTTGAGAAGTTATGTGTGAAAATATATCTAAATATAAAACAAAATTGTTTATATGATGGTATTAAAAACATATCTCTATTATTTTTCCATTTTGGAACAATTTTCTATGTCAAATGATATCCTTTAGATAGTAACCATTGAGTATTTGCGTAAATGCATCTAATGGTCAATTATAAAATCACCCCACATCCACCCATATCAAAGTTCATGATTCCTTTATTTTAGTCTTAAAATGTGCTATATATTACATCCCTATCACATGTCACTCCATTTTGGAATTATCTTGTCATAATAATGTTTCCTAAATGTTTCATGTATAAGTGGTTCTCTAAGAGAGGGGAAAACTCCTCAAGGTAAAATTTAACCTCTCCCAAAAATATTTTATTTATCTTTTTCATCATCATCTTCCTTAATATAATTTATATTATTAATAACATGATTTTTAAGAAAATATTATTTTTAATGTTGACATCATATCTACAAAATAACATGTTCTCAATCATTAATTTACTAAAACATGTTATTTTTCAGTCAGTTTTACCGCTTACATGAATGATATAAAAATTTTTTTATTAATAATAATATATAATACATAAATAATATTAATATTATGTTATATATAGTAATTTATTATGTTTCCATAATTCATTAATGTTAACATATATATTTATTTTCATTAAAAAATTTAATTCATTTAATTGAAGTGCTAATAATAAAAAAAGATTATATTTTTTATTTATAATAAATCATAAGAACATTCATATAATTTCCAAATAAAATTAAGAAAATATTGATAACATAAATATAATCACTATGATGAAAATATATGATATGATAATATGATCATGGACCATGTATGAGAACTGAGAAACTGAAGATAACAATTATTAATTTGGATAACCAAGTGAAAAATATATATTTATATGAAGAATAATATCTAGTTGGGTAATAAGATATTTTATATGGTTTTTATAATGTGAAATAATTAAAAATATGGTTTTCATATATAAATCGATATTATGAAAATATTGATTATATATGGGGTTAGAGCCAGTGTAAATAAACAAAAATTGAATGTAAGTGTTTCTATTTACTAAATTTCAATTCAATTGGTCATAATAATTCATTCTTCTCTATATTAATATATGTTTATTATATTATTAAAAGTCATTATTTTATATGGTATTGTGTATTTTCTTGGGGAATTACATTTTCTAAGAAAAACATTTCTCTTTGACCGGTCACTTATTTTTAAAAAAATATATCATTATTATGAATAATTATCATCCTCTATTTCCCATATTTTACATATATAACTTTTTAAATTACGTTAAAATATTATTTTATACAATTATTTTATATAATAATCACATGTATTTTCTTATTTATACTTATTAATCTCATTATCTATTGGATAGATAAGAATTTTAATTATTTTTTTTCATGGGTTTTCAATGATGATATCAAATGTGTGTAAAAACATTTTCTTTCTATTTCCTTATATTTTTATCTCTAAATAAATATTTAATTACCTAAAAATTATTTCATTTCAGGGTAATTTTAATGAGAGTTAATTTAAAATAAATCATTAATTTTAATCATATCATTTTTTTGAACAAATTAGGTATTTGACTTATAAATTCCATTGAAAAATTTGAATCCAAAACATTAATAATATTATTTAATAATTTTAGTTCTATATTTCTCTTCATATAAGACATATTATTCTCCATTAATGTATGTTTTAATTTAACAACTATAAAAACCACTTTAATATAAATTATTTGGGTGACTGAATATTGAGAACCATCAAATTGAATTCATTATTGATTAATATAAAAAACTATTATAAATTTTCATTAAATGCATTTTAATATTTTGGGATTATCTATACTTCATATTTGATTGATTTAATTGGGATCACATCCGTATATATTATAATTTTTAATTAGAGGATCCTCTATAGGCAATTAATAAATCAAAAAATGGTTCATATATCATGCGATTATAAAGGGGGGTGAGAACTGAAACTCAATGATGTATGGGTTATAGGTTTTAATGCTCTATCCACTATGTTATTGGATATCTATTGTTATTTTTTATTGAATGTATTGTGATGTTCTTGGTAATTGATTGTCACATATCTTATGATTTTTATTATTATGTATTTTCAACATTCGGATGTAGGTATGCCATGATTTAGGATTATTATAACTAGTTTCCATGCCATGGAATATGTATTTTGCTAAACTTATGGTTAGTTGGTAGTATTATGTCATAATTACATGATTTATGTTATTATATCTTTAATTATGTGAAAATAATATAATACTATATTCTTTTAAATCACGTTTTCCTAACATTTACATGGTTTCTCACATTTTTTATGATACCAAAAATCACATTTTTAAAGGATTTTTCATTATGGTGTATATATCCTCCCATTTATCATATTTCCTAATTTTTTATAGAACTATATACGATATTATTTTGTGTATTTAATCATGTATGAATAATTTATTAGGATATTTTGAAAAAATAATAGGTGCAAAGTGTAATGGCTCATATTTTCCATGAAGAATTATTTGATATTGTATAGATTATTTTTTAGACCAGGTACTAAGATGGAATGCAATTTCAAGGCCCGTTGAGTGTGGAATAGATTTTTAAAATAGATAAAATATTTTAAATTTAAGTCACATTTCATTTGCATGGAAATATGTAATAATTCATTAATGGGGGATCAAATCAGAAATCTGAGGGCATCATGGAGTTTCAGACACTAGTCTTACACTAAACATGAATTAAAAATAGTTATCATGTGGTATTTATAGAAAAGTACTCATTTATATAAAATGGGTAAAATAAAATTTATTTTTTTACTTATTTTTTGGTTGAAGAAACAATATGTTTCCTTTATTAATTATACATTACCGAATAATTTTCAAGGTTATCAGTGTATCCCTGCAAATTTTAGGAGATCTATCATAGGGCATGAAATGATATTATATTTAAGAACGATGATTGGATCGAGGATTGATGGATGATGTTCGACAAAATCAAAGGATATTAGGAAGGATCATGGCATATCTCCAGTATTCAGTAGTAGTCGATCCATATCAAGGTAGGATGTTTATTTTGATTTTATTATTTCCCCATACATATTTTCTAAGATGACTGTGAATCAATTGAAAATTGGATTGATTTGTGGATTAGAAATATTAATTAATGGTGTAATTCTCAAGAATTTTATTGGAATAATTTCATTGGGATTATTTATTCATTATTTTTATTCTAAGGGAGATAGATCTAGGCCAATATAAACATTAGTCGAGGTTCATTCATTTGGTTTTTGGTTGTTCATTTCTATTATTATACTTCATTTCTTGTGGGAATTATTTTTTTTCTATGTTTAATATATAATGAAGAAATCAATCATTTTTATGCCATTTTGTGGTCCAATAATTCGATATTGTTTATTTATTATCAATATTAAAAGATATTGGATCCGTTATGGATGTACTGGAAACTCAGAATGTTATGGATACCCTATTGTTTTCTCTCCAACACGTAAGAATGAATGATGAATGATACTTTTTCGTAATGGATTTGACGGAAAAAAACATTTTTCTGTCAATGATAAGGATCAGCTAAGGAAGATTCATGATTTTAATGATGACATGGTTTCTTGATCAATGGCCTGAGGTATTTGAATTAAAATATATTTAAAATCTATAATTTTTTGAAATCTCTCCTGACACTTCATGTAATGTGGATCCACACACCATTTTCACCCCTCCCCTTCATACGGTGGGTAAGGATTTAAGAAAATGTTAAGGATCACAGATAATTCGACCATATCACATGACTTATGAGCACTCCAATGTAACTCAACGTTTACCTCATATGGTACACTATCCCATGTTGTAATATAGGGGTTGAAGCACATTCTTTACTCACCTGCATAGACACATCAAAGAGATGAAGAAGTTAAAATCCATATACAGGTACACAAGTAGTGGAAATAGGAATACAATTCATCTCAATCTTTTACATGGACATGGGAATGATATCAATATCCGTTTATAAAGGATTGGACCCATGGTAGAAGGACACATCATGTAACCCTACTACACACTTTTTTACTTTCAAAAACATGGATCAAAGCTATGTTCCTCTATATCATAGTCCAGTTTCTAAAAGGTTATGTTCCCCATTCCCATTTCATTTAGGTTTGGTATAAAACCACCTTTTATTGAAATTATAATTATCACTTCAGTATGAATTCTTGGATATATTTGTTGTAATCCTTCTAGGATGACCTGGGTGAAAAATTTTATCAATATTAAATCTATAGGTGGTGTTCTTAGTATCGTCGTGACCAACACAACAAGAGATTTTTCCCTCAACATAGTAGGTTAAACAAAAATTTGGTTGTAGGAATACCCCTTAGCCTTAGGTTTGATCATAATCTATGTATCTCATCTCTCAATAACTTCATGATGTAATTATAGTGGTGAGACCCAATGACAATTACCTTTCATAAATATGTCATCACTGTTATCATACTTCAGAGTGTTTTCTCCCAAATGAGTTCTATGTGGAATCATCAAGATGTAATCATAGGTTAGAATAAAAATTTTCTAACTTATTTTTAGAATGTGTGTCTTTTCTGAGTATATCTATATATTACTATTATATTTTTTGTAGAATTATACCTTTTTAATGGTGAGTTTATTTGCATTGTTGTATGATTTTTGGTTTCGAGGTTTTTTATTGAGTATTATTATACTCACCCCTTCATGAGATTTTCCCGAAATATATTGTCTTTTAAATATTATTAACCTTTTGAATGAATTCTTTACCCAAAATGACCATATAATTCAATATGAGACTTGAGAGACAGATGAGTGTTCCATATTATTCTTACAACAGTCCATCTTTAGCATTCATGTTGGACATATTTTCCAACACTTTATGGTGGGATTTTATTTGGATTGTTTACATTCATTTACTTATTACCATACTCTATTTCGAGTATTTAGATTTACGAATTCATGGTAGTTCAGTTTTTTTACATTTCAGCATCGTATGGGATTAAATATGTGTTTGTGTGTGTGCATGCACTAAGGTTAAGGACTCCCATGTTAGTGATATTCCTACTTGGGACTACTCTCCAGCCACTTCCCTATTGTAGTTGGGCATGGGGAGTCATGACAAAGGCCCCACATGGGCATTTCATGACATAGTGGTGACATAGTGTTTGGTTCAACCTTAGGATTGGATTCTATGAGATTAGTATGGGGAAACAATGTTAATTATTTTGAGTTCAACTTTCATGCCAGATAATATATTGTTGGTCCATAGGCTGACATATCCATACACAAGGGCTCTAATAACTTTATTTTTGACATGGAATATGAGAAAATTGGATGAAGGTACAAAATGGTTCATCCATCATATAGGAGTGGATTATTTTTACATTTCCTTCTTGATTTATCTGTATAGATATACTCTTTTAACATGTTATATCTTGTTTATTTTAGGAATATTTCATGAGGTATGTGAATGATGATTCAGCATCAGGATCACAATGATAATCCACTCAGTGATGAGTCATCAATGCAGATATCATTTTCTGATATTTCACCTCCAAATGATGCACAAGCTACACCACCCCATGTAGATAAGAACATGGTACCCATATTACAAATGTATGAGGTTCTCAGGCTAATCAGACTTTCTATGTTGCGGTAACAAAGGCCCACAAAGTTCCTAGGAGAGCCCGACCCATAGGTGGTTGATGACAGGATTTATTAGGTGATGTGTGTTTTCCATTTGAATAGTTCACTAGAAAATTATATGTCGGTTCTACCAGTGAGATTTATTTAGGAATTATCATATCAATGGTGGGTTTTAGTGACCCAGTCATACGATTAGGTTAAACTAGTGTAGCCAGAATTTGAGATTATTTTTCATAGAATTGTTCTTGCTATCTATTATGAGGGTTTTATGTATTCAATAGTTTCTACAACTCTAGTCGGTAAACATTACATTAGCAGAATCTTCATCAAGGTTTACCAACCACTCTAGGTACTCAATGGATATAGTTCGCGACTGGTTCTTTAGGGATCAGATCCTTGAGTGAGGAATACTTAGAGACATCTGAGACAATTTTATTCCTCTATGAATTAATACCTATGATGGGGTACTAGATAGATTATTGGTGGTTGATAATTTATTGATTGAGCTGATATATCCAGTGGTTTCTTATATTGGGATTATAGGAGTGGGAAACTTTGTATCAGGGATCCAACATCAATATTTGTGAGAGGAGCATGTGAGATGTTTTAGAAAGAGGTCCCAAGAAAGAGGGTATATGAACCGATTTACTTAGGATGTGTCAAGTAATCCCAAGGAGAGGTGGTACTACTCATATGACTACATGGGACATCATTCATGAGATTTTCTGACCCATTGTGTTGCAGATATAGAAACCATGGATGGGCCAATGACCTGGAGTCAATGATAGGACTGGGTAGCTTTTAAAGGTAGAATTTGTGGTAGTGGATATAGGAGAGTGTATGGTGGTCATATAAGGTTTGACATATTACCACCAACACCCACAAGAGGTCCACAAAAGGATTAAAGAGTCATAGGATAGGGGTCGGTCTAGTTGAATGAATTAAAATCTTATGACCTACTGGCTTGGAGAAAGATTTTAGGTATAATTTGATTCTTTTTTCCTTATATGTAATAAGGATAAATGTTATAGTCATTAAATTCTTTCCAGGTAGCTTTTTTGAGACTTATAAACTCTAATTGATCAATTTGATCGACCCTAACTCTTGGAGGCTCGTACTAGAGAAGAAATAATGATCAGACACATGGGTTGATTGTATGACATAACTCTTGGAGGCCAGTGTATATATTTGGATCTCATAGTAGTAACAATGAGTCCTTATAATATCATCTTATATACATAATGTTTCTCTAATGTTCATGCCTATATGAACTATTTTAGAGGAAGGATACAGTGTGTCCATAATGACAAGAATTCTATCTCCTTTTTCATTGAAAAATTATCCTAGGAAGCACAGGGTGGACTCATGAATAAGATGGTGTAGCTGATTACTCACCTGTTGGAAAGAATTACCCTTGCGGCATTGGATTTTAGGAGCCCCTTGTTTCCTATAGTGGTGTTAGAATACGAGGATATCATCCCAGAGGATATTACTATTTTACCTCTTAGCTGAGAGATATACTTAGACATTAATCTACACCTTGGGATGACACCAATATACACAGATGCATGTCAGATGGATCTCAAAGAGCTTTGAATATTGAAGGACAATTTGGAGGAAATACATAGGAATAGATTTGTTAAACCCAGTACCTCACCAAGGGCATCCCCAATTCAATTATCCATGAAGCATGATGAGTGATTGAGGATATGTGTGGACTACCAGTGCCTATACTAGGTGACGGTGAAGATAAATTACCAACTAACAAGGATCGATGACATATTTGATCAGTTGGGAGGAGAATTATGGTTCCAAAATGAATTCCTCAAGCCATGATATCATCTGTTGTGAGAATAGTATGGTGATAAACTATAGAAGGGATTATGATGTTGTTATGGTTACTAGGTAAACATGGTTATTTTCATCGGTGTGATGAACACCCAAGCATCTTCCTGGAACTCGTGAACTGATATTTATGACATTCATAGACTGGATCATGGTATTATTCTTCAATAATATACTTTTGTACTCGGAATCTAAGGAGGATAACATGAGATACTTCAAGATAATTCTGGACGTACCCCGATATCAAAAAATTTATAGGAATCTTTCAATTTTCCAGTTATGGATTAAAGAGGTCCATTTTTTGGACATGTATTCTCAGATGATAGTGTGGCGGTGGACCCAGCCATGTTTATGGCTATGTTATCTTGAGTGTCATGCAAGAGTATGAAATAGGTGCAGAGAATCCTTTGATTTTAGGATAGTACTAGAGATTTACACATTATTTTCTGAGGGTATCATCACCTGTGATATCATTAACCCAATATTTGATGCCTTTCTTGTTGATGGATATGAGGTAGAAGGATTTTTAGAAATTGAGACAAAGTTTTACAAATCATCCCATCTTGAGATTTTTAGAGGATGGTTTTGATTACGTGGTTATCTTTGATCCCTCAAGAACCTGACCTGGTTTTTTTATAATTAGGTATTTTGTGATTTCATGTGGTTTATATCATTATATACCACATGAGAATAACTACACAATAAATGATATTGAGTTAGAAGTAGTTGTATCCTCAAAAAAAATTTATACACTACATAATGGTCTAGAAGTTTACCTTCTACTTTAATCACAAGAGTCTCAATTATATATTCTCTCATAAGGTTCATAATTTGAGAGAGTGGATATATCTAGATATCCTTTATGATTATGAAATCTAAATTTCTATATTTGGAGGAAGGATAACACTATATAAGATTCTCATTGTATGAGATCTTGTTTATTGTTGTTGGACAAGGTTTCCAAGAAGTTATCCTAGTTGAAGTTATCTTTTGTGGATAGAGATAGAGAATTTATCCTCCAATTGATGGTTATAACCCCTGTATTTTTATAGTGATTTATGGATTCATATATTGGGTATGTCAACTCTGGGACCCTATTTAATAAAATATCCACTGGACATTCTTCGTACATATTTTCTAAAGGTCGGGATCTTGTCATTATTTTCTGAAGGCGTGCAATGGTATCAATTACATTGGGGGAGGAGGATTTTATAGAGTTACATACATCTCATTTGGTGGTACATCCATGTGTGTAAATGATGAACCAGGACCTCTGATTTCAATTTGGGTGGTCAGTGATGATAAAAGAGTTTCATGGTTTTTATTTCAATTCCCTACATGTCAGCAAGTAATGGCTAAGCACCGTGTTTTGTTTGGATTAGATCAACGACTTCAGTTTCCAGAAATAAAGTGGGACTGGATATCCATGAACATAGTGATGGGATTACCATGAATGTATAGTTTATACAATTCCATTTTGTTGATTGTAGACATACTCACCATGTTTGACCACATATTAGAACCTCTAGATAAGAATTCAGTAGAGGTATTCATATTCCCCTTTGTATAGGATATAGTCTGACTCCATGGAGTTCCATAAAAGATTATTTCTGACCATGACTATAAGATAATATCCTAGTTGTGGATGCTATTGTAGGTGGTTTTTGGGAAGTCGTTATGCTTGTGGATAGTTTTCCACCCACAAAAATATGGTCAGATAGAGCCTACTTTTCAAGTCCTAGAATCCAAGATACAAGCTTGAATATTGGACTTTGTACATGGTTTGTATGATCAGCTTCTACTTGTGAAATTTTCATACAACAACAGTTACCATTCCCACATTTTTATTGTACCATTCGAGGCCTTGTATGGGTAACCCCATAATTCTACACTTTTTTGGACTGACCTTGTATATCAGGTGCTCATAGACACATTATTAGTGTGGACTACTACCAAGGCGGTGAATATCATCTAAGAGTGGATTAGCACTCCACAGAGTAGTCAGTTATCTTATCCTAATAGAAGATGGAGACTATTGGAGTTCAAGGAAGAAGACTATGTGTTACAAAGGGATTTAACTTTATGTGTATTATAGAGACTTCATTAGGGTGACATGCTATCTTTGGGGTTCATTTACCCTTTCTAGATACTACATAGAGTTGGCATGAGGGTGTACCTCTTAGCTGCACTTTCGCAGTTAGATCGAATAAATGAAATATTATATGTGTCACAGCTGAGTAGGTACATGCATAACCCATCATAGGTTATTGAATGGGGTGAGATGAAAATCAAAGATGGATCTACCATTGTTGAGTACCCAATATGGATCAAGGATCACAATGAGAGGATCGTTATTGTGATTTATTTTTTAGTGAGTTTCTAGTAGGATCATTAGAATCCTTATTAGAGGACATGGGATCTAGAGGATTATTATTTGGATTTCTACCCACATATCTTTGTGTAGACCTTGTTTTCAATTTTTGAAACATAAATATCTAATGTTTAGAGAATTTAAGGAATTATATTTTCCTTGATTTTTTGGGTATTATATGGATTATTTTCAAGACCAGACACTAAGACAATGTCAAATTATGAGGCTCAATGTTCTTGGAATACATGATTGAAGTATATTAAATATATTAAATATCACGCACAAAACTTTTTCAATGAAATGTGGAAAAAAATTTAAACCATGGAATGGGGGGAAGATATGAAATTTCCGGGCATCGATGAGTTCACAAAATAGGTTTTACCCAAGGAATGAATTAATTATAATCAGTTCGATGTTTTTGTAGAAAATTTATCATTAGCATAAAATGATGAAAAAAATTTATTTATTTATTTATTCATTGACACATTGAACTATTTCCATCATTAAATACATTATTATGATTAATTTTACGGGGTTTCCACATTACCATTCAAATCATTAGAGATCCTATAGAGAGTGTGGAATGATATTCTATTGATGAACAATGGCATGATTTAGGATCAATGACCGGTGTGAGATAGAATCAAAGGATATCATAAACGATCACGGTGGAGCTCTATTCTTCATCATTGATCCAACAAAATAATGGTAGGGTGTTTTTTAATTGGATTATTTATAAATTCATAATTTCTATAAAAATGGTGACTGAATCAACCAAAATCTTATTTCACAGATCATACTTATTGTGGGATTGGTTTATTTGCAGTGATTTTATCAAGAGAATGAATTTTTGACTTTTGATTCTTCATTATTATTCTAACTATAAAGTATTGAGGCCAACATGAACATTGTCCGAGGTTTGTTCGTCATGTCTGTGGGTGTTCATTTCTCTATGATTATTCATTCATCATGGTTGTTCTTATCTTTTCCCATGGTTTAAAATATACAAATGAAATCAATCATTGCACACTCATTTCTTTGTTCAAAGAGTCAATATTGTTGATTCAGGATCCGGAAAAACATGATGGTGGGGAGAAGATGGATTCAATGTAAAATCACACTATTTTGTATAACATATTTCGTTATCTTTACTTAAAAATGATGAATATTGACTGATCATGATTTTCAAATGGATTTTAAGTGAAAAACATGTTGCTCTTCGATGGAGAGGCTGAGATGTGGTGGTTCATTGATTTTATAGATGATACATTCACCAGATCGAATTCCAAAAATTCTAGAATGAATGTGGATTCCATATATGGATGTCTAGAATATTTTTTACAACACGATGTGTAATATAAATACACACGGTGTGTGGGACCCATTGTCTGGTGTCTAAGGTTTCCTGAGAAATTATGGATCACATGGTGTGTTACCATGTCCCATTGTGTGTGTCCTCCCCCTAATAACTCAGCCGGAACTTTGAAGTGTACATTGACACGAGATGGAGTACACATGTTAGAGCATGTCATGAACTCCCCTAAACGGACTTAGACTGTACATGTATAGGGGATAAGTAGTGTATTAGTACACATGTAGAGTAATTTGTCATCCAACATGCCATATACTACTACACAGACTTGGGCATGGAAAATGGGTCATTTACATGGGCCATAGCCAGGGTCATGGGACACTTCGTGTAACCATACTACACTCTATATACATTCTGATAATTTCATGGTTCCCATTTCTTCTATATTATGGAATGATTTTCTTATGGTATTCCCTCTATCTCCATTTATATGTGGGTTAATATGGAATCATCTATAATAGGTAGGATAGAGATCCCTTCAACATGACTTCCAGAATAAAGATGATGGAATCCTATCATTAGTCCCAAAGTGGGATCCTCTATTAATCATAATTCCCTATGATGATACAAACATGGTTTCATCATGACAACCACTATGTGGGTGATTATTCTCTACATATCAGGTTAATATAGATGGAGTTTCTAGAATATCACACAGCCTTGGGTGTATTCCTTTACATATCATACCAACAATGATTACTTCTAATGGTGACACATGATGATAATTATCTCTTTGATGGATTTCATCAGTCTGATTAGACTCAAGAGTTCCTTCTCCCAGATGAGTACTATGTGAATTCTTCAAGATGGAATACATGGCCAGAATACTATGTTTGTGACTTACCTATAGTTTGTTTTTCATTTTTTAGGATATATGGATACACTTATTATATGAGTTGTATAAATATACCTATATATCGATGACTTCATTTCCATTATTATATGCTTTGTTATTTTGGGATTTCCTTGTGAGTATTGTTATAATCAACCATGAACGAGCTTTTCTAGCATGTGTCATGTCTTGTGTAGATGATACATCTTCTTAAAGTGTCCCTAAAGGAATATAGATATATTCTTTTTAGTGATATCATACAAACCAAGGTGTGGTCATGTGATTTTATGATAGAAGTGCAATTTTACTTTTAGGTTGGACTTGTTTTACAACTCATTATGGTATGATTGTATTTGACCTTGTTTATATTCCATTATATCTTTTCATACTCTAGATGTGGTATTTCAATTCATGCATGCCTGGTCATTCAATTGTTTTTACATTTTAGTATTGTATGTTCTTGGAGGTGTGTGTGTGTGTGTAGGTACTTAAGCAATGGCCTTCCATGTTACTGATATGCCTACTTGGCTCTAGTTACCATCACCTAGACTATTAGTGTCATGATTAGTGGGTCATGGATAATCCTCACTAGGATGGTTCATGAAAAAAATGATATTTCTACATCAAATGTCAAAATACACTAAATCTTTTTCTTATGGGTTATTGTTTTTTATTTTTAAGATGTAATGTTTAAATTATGGAAAGGATGTACAACATATATATTTTGTGGTGAGATGAATGTTTTTTATAAGTGAAAAAATCATCATTATATTGGGTATTTTCAATATATTTAAAATAAAAAACCTGAAACAGTCCAATGATAAACAAGTTAAACCTAAGACTAAGTTATATTTGTAATAAATTAAGTCTTCTTTATTTTTTTAAAATTCATACTGCATTTTATAATTTTTTGGTATCATTTAATGGTTAATTTTCAATGTTTACAATTTATGTTTTAGAAAATGTGTTGATGTAGGAAGAACCAATTCACCAATTAATTTAATGAGAAATACAATTGGTGTATATATGTGAAACAAAATGGAATGATATATTGTGGTCATATGTTTTAGTCAATTCCATATTAGGATATAAATAATAAAAAATCATTTTGATGTTATAAATGTCATTTTAATGACAATAATGATATTGAATCCAACATGTGAGACTTAGAATTGTCCTTAATTAGATTTTTTATTCAGGTCTTATTGAGTAATGGATCAACATGGAAAAAATGTTATTTAATGTTTTCCAATTATATAAACAAAAAATGGTAATAATTAAAATTTATCATTACAATAGTGAAGTAGCAGATTGTGGGAATTTGGTCACGAAAATAAAGAAAATTCTAGTATCTAATATTTTTATGACTCGATAGAATTTGAAAAGGTTTTTTAATTACCAATTTGGTTGATGGGTGATTTCTAAACCATGTTTTGAAATGATAATATGACAATATTCACACATAAAAAGTGTTGTATTAGATGGGGATTGAGGTATAAGAGGTTATTCAAGTTTTCCACTGATCTGTGTGAGTATTGGGAATTGAGAGAATGGTTTTTTGAAATAAAAAAGGTATTATAATGATTAAGGAATAGTCAGTGCTTACCATGTAACTCAACCCTGAATGTGATGACCACAAAAGGATTTTCACAATATAAACTTGAAGGAACATAACAACTCCATGGATTATAAATAAAATTATAGTGAGAAGGAACATGTAGTGCCTGGTATGTCATTCATTAATCATATCCCTCATGGGTGGTGACACATAGATAGTAATCCCATATGAATATCTCAGGTTTTGTGAAAAATATTAGGCCATTATAGGCCTCTGTAGAGGGGTGAGATTACCAATTTTCCCATACCCACACTAACCAAAAACCCAATTATTTTCTCCCTAATTTTTCTCTATAAAATGGAATCCACATGAGCTCCCTTGGTATACACCTTAGCATGGTTGGGTTTGCTTTATCCAGACCTGAAATATCTCACCTTCTATTATGTCAGAATCCCCTCAGTATTTCTATGATACCTAATTCACCCCTTCTCATTTTATATTTTTTTATAAAATTTATTTTATGTTAATATCACATATCCTATTTTAAAATCATTAGAGTATTACATTGATATCACTCAAACTAGATAGTTTCAAATCAAGATATGGGATGACTGAAGCATCCTAAGAATGTGGTAGGCTTTATACATATTTTTTCATTACAAATATGTTGTTTATAAATTATTCTATTCTGAAACATTTCATATTCTCTATAAATTTCTCATAAAATAATAAATTAATTAAATTAATTATGGAAAGCACAAAATATACCCATTACAAGACCTATTGACAAGGTTAAATTTTTGATTCCTACTCTTAGTCTAGCCCTTTGGTCATGTCATATTAATATCCTTTATTTTCAATTGATTGTAATTGTACAAAGAAAAATAATTTATTAATTAATGATAAATGAATTTTATGAATTAAAAATTTTTGTGTTCTTGTCCCATGATAATATAAGATTTATTACTTAGTTAAAGAGGGAAAATAGATAATGATATTTGAAATGATGAAAGGAATCTTCCTTTCCATGGACTCCTTAATAACATATAAATCGAATGCACCAAAATTTATTAATTCTTTGGTATATGGAACTCTTATCATTATTTAATCCTTAATAATTGATGATTAAATTTTAATATTTCATATTTATATACATGGACCTATTTTTTATTTTTTATTTAATTGAATTGAATGATCAATATGAGTCACAATTTTCGGATGGATACACCTCATGTCATATACGTAATAATTAAATGTAAATGCCTAATAATAATTTTTGAAATTTTAATACTTCGTCTTAGTGTCCCTTGTTTTCATACACCATAATGATGTTAGTTACTGTGACACTTGTTCATGATACACCATGTTGTGATACTTTGGCATGGAGTCCCTTATTATGATACTCAGGCACGACGTCCCTTATTAGGATACTCTGGCATGGT
The DNA here is from genome assembly GCA_963277665.1 of Viscum album. Taxonomy (NCBI): domain Eukaryota; kingdom Viridiplantae; phylum Streptophyta; class Magnoliopsida; order Santalales; family Viscaceae; genus Viscum; species Viscum album. The sequence goes on from OY728141.1 coordinate 350,571,781, forward strand.
TTTCCATATAGTGATACTAAGGAATATTATACTTTATTATGTTACAAAGGAATAGAATCCATTATATTGATATTTGGTCATGGAATCCACTTGTATTATTCCATGGGAGTCTTATGACTAAACATGGACACCTATGTTATGTCGCTGGTCATACTAAGCACTAAATTTCCATAATATGGATATATATTTTACTACATTTCTAGTACATATATGTACATAAAAATAAATACAATTGTATATATACACACTTATATGTGTATATATATGGGGACACGTCAAAAGATATATTCTATCTTAGGCTGAAGCAGGTATTATTGGTCGGGTGTCCTTGAGAAACCCATGTCAAGATTTTTTACATTTATTTTCTTACTGCCCTATTGATATACATAAAAACTAATGTATTTGATATTAACTAATGAGATATCGTTATACGATATTTTTGGTGGCTTACTAATTATTTCTCACATCCATTTCTGGTTGTTTCTTGGTACCCCGAAAAACCTAATGGTTTTAACTTCAAGGGAAAATTCAATGACTATGATTCACTCTTATACATGAGATATTTAGAGCCTAGAACTAAGCTATAGATCAAGGACCTCATAGAGAAAAATATTTGGAATTTTTTACATTCATAATTCATGTATTGTATTTTTTACTTTATATATTCTACGTGTATATTATAGAATCACATAGACATAGATGGTTGTTTATTTGTTGTTGGCCAGATTGTATGTTATTATTATCTTCCACTGATTTATTATTTCTTATGAATCTTCATTTTTCAATAAAAATAAATAGGTTATTGTCTCCCCACTGTACTATCATTGGGCCATCACTTATATTTAGATAACTCTGTCGTATGGGGAGGTGCACTTGAGTCAACATGACTTACTAGCTTGTAGAACTGTTTTAGTGTTTCCTAGTTCTAGATATCGTAAAGTGTTAACAAATCATCTTTTTCCCTTTACCATACATTTTTGGAATATTATACTAGAAAATATGAACGTTTCAATTCTTTTTAAAAATTAATGTATGGGAGTGATCAATCTGTACACTGAAAAAATACACTGTTTGTTGGGATGTGGGTGTTGTTTATCAGGTTTATTATTATGATTGATTATTAATTAACATTGATTTATTAATGTACACTCTGTTGGTTGGTGATTTGAGTGGAATTATGTAATTTTATACATGGAATACTACGAAAATGAATTATGATAATATGAATTATTATTATAGAATCCAAATATTAACATTTTGTTCATATTTGTGGCCATGTAAATTTTACTAGTTGATATCCTGATGAGAAAATTTAACATGATATTAATATATAACATTCTTTTTTGGTTACTATTTTTATTTCTCTATTAATTACTACTATGTGATATCATAATTTTTAAATAATTTTAAAAATTATTGGTTGTTATTTTGTTTACATCAACCAAAATGGTGTTTTCCAATTTATCATGGAGGGGTCTCTTTAACTAACAAATTATGCCATGTTTATGACATGGTCTATTGCTTGCATGGGCTAAAAAATCACTGGTTTGGATTAAATAAATGTAAATTGTTCATTTTATAATTTTTATATGACATTATAAATTTTAAAATGTTAAAAAGTAAAATTGATTCATCATATATATATTTTCTATATTATGGTATCCTTGATAAAAACATTGTTTAAGGTATATGATTTCTAATTGAAATAGATAAAGGAATGTGCCTTTATAATATTGTAATAGTGATTCATCTAACAGAAACATGGTATTGGTATAAATGTTTAATGGGACATATAATGGATAATGGTTTTTGAAATAGGATGATATAAATTGAAACTATAAGGGATTTTGTATCTATAATTTTTCTATGATGACCAATATAAAAATATTTCTAATTGAAAAATCAGAATAGATTAGGTATGTTGGGGAAGGATTCTATTATATTAATTATTAATGGTGTTTTATGACATTGGATAAAAATATGAGAACCTCATAGGACACCTTTATTAATATATTCTTTTTTAATTATCCCCATGGGTCCCTACTAATTTCGTATTGTCCAATGCAATTATTTAATTATGTATGGAAAAGAAATCCTAAAATTGAAAGCAACCGGGGCCAAGTTAAACCTATGGGGGATTTAAGTAATGAAGGCCCATGGCATCTACCCTAATTAGATTGACCCAATTTGGAGAAAATATATTCAAATTATGAAGTAAAATTGGAGCAGACCCAGGAATTGTAATAGATGTAAGGTGGTAGGCAACCTGGTTTCCCTCACGCCAAGAATGCACAACTTTTCTGTTGTTGCCAAGCATTCTCTGACACTTTATGATAATGTAGTAGATCAAAAACGGAGTGAATCTAATTCCATGTAGGTTATTGTAGAGAACAATTGAATCTGTTACCACCTATGACAACTCCAACATCTTTTTCTCACATATCCTTAGATCAAGAAAAATCACCTTGGATTCAATTGGAAGGGATGAACCGAGACCCAGTTGCCTATAATAATTCAGAAGTCCAAGGATTAAATATCACAAAAGACCCCAAATCCATGAAGAAACCCCATAACACAGGATAAATTTGTATTGAGCATCAGACCCTTAGAAGGGGGGACCCTGATACCCAGTTTCCATTGTTAAAACTGTTACCAGGGAGGGTACAGGGGTAAGGCACATTATATTTCTGAAGGGTGGGCGCCTCCTGCCAGTTGGAGAAGAGGTTGACCATATCGAGGAGGAGGTTCTTCATTCTGAAAATAATGGAGCTTCCCAAGGCATGACCATATTAATGCTTGAACTTGTTCCTCATCTGCCAAATACACCTTGGTCCTGCGTGTAGGACCATCATGCTGGCCAACCACTCTATACCCTTCTCACCCGCCCCATGGAACCATCTCTATATGAAATCCATATCCACCATGCTCTGAGAAATAAGAGTAGTTAATTCATTAATTTATTCCCACACAAATCTCTCCAATTCACCATCAAAGAATATGTGAGCTGGAGTCTTTTCTATATGTTGTTTATGGTATGGGTATCTCAAGACCAGAGGGATGAGATAACCTTTGACATTGTCATCTGTTGGACCATAATTGTTTCAAATCTTCCATGCGATAATGTTTTACATCACTGGGATGCCTTGAGTCTAGAGGGTCTCATTCAAAAAATCTATCTGATCATGCAGTGCCTGAGAGCGTCTTTAATCTTAGGCTGTGAAAGCCCCCGGGGAGGAGGGAGTGAAGACACATCTCTCCAGCTCCGAACTGAATTTAATGAGATTGAAGGTGTAATGTTGATCCTCATCCAATATAGACTTGATAAAAGGAGGGTAACTACTAGACTCCCTGAAGTAAATAGAGTTGACTAGGCATCCCGGGAAGCCAAGGGGAAGCTCATCCTAGTTGTGATTCCAAAAAACAAATTTCACCCTTCCCGATGATCCACTGAGCATGGGGTTGGAGAGGCATTATCAGAGGGGAGATCACAAACCAGAGTGGGGAAGCATGGACCTCATGCTTGGTTGAAATTCCAAAATGTTAGTTTTTCATGGTTATCCCCTAAAGTTTTCATTGTTCAATAACATCCCATGCGATATTTCTAAGCATGCATGCAAGGGTATCAATGAGGTTTCAAACATTGATCCTGCCTAACCCTACTGACCTTTCCTTATTGTGCCATGATTTCCAAGGGTTCCACCCATCCACATTAGGGTCCCAAATGAATATATCCATGAGATTTTAAATCCATTTAATAGTGCATTTTGGGACTTGGTTGGATGAAAGAGAATGAACAGGGGTGGTGAGAAGGGCACTGCTAACTAGCATGATCCATCCCCTGAAGGATAAGTATTTGTTCTTCTATTTGAGGATCTGGTCTATGATTATATTGATCAAGAAATTAAATTCTCTAATTTGAATTTGGCCTAAGGAAATAGGGTCCACTAAATATTCCATAAGGAGGGACCATATTTTCATATCAAGGCTCTGTGGTCAGTGGAGATCAGACCAGTAAAACATATATTGGATATGAAGAAATCTCTTTTAGCCTTGTTGATAACCTGAACGCTCCAGTGTAAATACCCATCCATAAACTTTTTGAAGGCTCTGATAGATCTTTTGTTGGAATCTTGAATATGAATTTATCATCCATGAACATAAGGATAGATATGGATGGATACCTCTGACATCTATAGAAAGTCTTGATCAGATCATTTTTTATTCTCTTTTGTAAGAGGTCACTATGGACATCAGGGGTGATGATAAAAAGACTCAGAGAGATGGGTTCACGTTTCCTTAGGCCACAGGTGGCCTTGATGAAACTATAGGTATTCCCCATGAAGGTGATCTACAACCCTGAAGAGCTGAAGCATCTAAAAAAGATATCGATGTTCCATTAAGAGAAGTTCATGCCTTCCAACACCTTATTAATGAATCCCCAATCGTCACGGTTAGAATATTTGGTCATGCCAATCATTATGGATATGTTTGATACATGAGTCTTGAAGATAATATCATGGGTTGTTTCTTGTACCAGATTAATGGTTCCCTAGATTGAGGGCCCCTTCACAAAACTGTGCTGCTCCAAGAAAATACATCGGGGTAAATGAAGGGAGTACATGTTGTTGATTTAGCTGTCCGTAATCATGTAAGTGAAGTTTCAAAGACTCATAGGTTTATGGTGAGGGAGGGAGGAAGGGTTATTTGTTTTGGGATGGAGAACTATGGTAGTGGCACATGCAACCTGAGGTAGGCCACCCCCAGAAGAAGTCTAGGATGATAGAGATGGTATCAGTTTTAACCACTTCCCATGATAATCTATTGAAAGATCCCAAGAAGTCATCTAGACCTAGGGCCCTTTCGAGGATCAGGCTCATCATTACACAATTTATCTCATTTTCATCCAGGATTGATCTAAGGCCTTCGTTATCTTGTTTCTATTGTTGGATGGGGATCACATAAGAATGCTTTATATTCCACTCTGAGTACCTAGATAGAATACATGAATTTTGTCCAATGAGGAGGTACCTGAAGAAGGAGTAAGCCAAACCACCCATGGTTTCTCTGTCATCCTTTTGGTGATATTTTCCATGAGTATATATTGTTTCACTATACACATCCACTCTTTGATTCACACATTGTAGAGAGATTTTTTCTTGTCTCTCTAGCTAATCCCTTTTATCCTGGACTTTTCTCACACCCGAAGTTCTTGTCTGAGGATCAAATCCTATATAACTTTATTATTTTTGGATAATACCTCGAAAAGCTGATTATACCAGGAATTATCTAGGCTATTATATTGACCATAAACCTCTTTTATAGAAACATCTATGACACCGTCTATGAGGGATTCCTTTAGACCACGCCTGTAGTTTCATCTTGAAGATTCTTAGTTTATTATGAATTTCCACCCATATATGCCCCTGAGCGTGATCATTCCAGAATTCTCACACCAGATCATGAAACCCTAGGGAGCTCGACCAATGCTGATAAAACTGGAATATATCCTGGAAGTGCCACATTGTAGACAGAGATACCAGCAGAGGAGAATGGTCTGATAAACCATTAACAAGGTGACTAACCATGGTGTTAGGGAAATTTTTGAGGGCATGCATGTTAGCCAAATAAAGGTCCGGGCAGCTCCATGTGTGATAAGATCCTTTTTGGTTGTTGCACCAGGTGAAGCAGTCACCTGAGAATCCTAGATCATCAAGAACTTTCCTAGACAAGAACTTCATGAAGTTGAGTTTATCCTTATTGTTAAATGGTCCCCTTAATTTCTTTTCATCTAGATCATAATGGATGTTGAAGTACCCCCCAATGATCCCTGGGAGGTTTTTAGGATCTAAGGTGTTAAGGTCTTTCCAAAGAGATTCCCTTTGGCATGTGTTGTAGCTTCCATAGATGAAGTAAATAAAGACAAGGGTATCATTGTGTGGCACCTTTGTCTTGATTTATTTATCATAAGCTTGAACAATACCCACTAATAGTTCTCTATGCTAGAAGATCCAAATGTGCTTATTGATGTGTTCAACATGCATGGAGTCATACAACTTGTTTCTCTTAGGGAAATGTAACATACCAAGTAAATAAAGAGTAATAAATTTTCATATTTTTTAATATTTTTTAATTAAATATTAATTTTACATTAAAGAGGAAGCTATGTTCGATGGTTTACCCAATACACAACAACATTTTTTTTTTGAAATCTTACGTTGCACACAGATAATAGAATATTATTATATTAAATAGAAGTTAACATCTAGCCGTAGTATTGGTGGGAATTAATATATCTAAATAAAATATGATTATACATGTTTTTTAAATGTTTTTACATTTATCCATTAAATATTAGAGGCTTATAATAAGAATGAATCTGATTTTAAGCATAAATACTCAAATATTCATTAAAATGTCGATTTACCACCATTTGATTGAGAACCCTCTTTAAATATGGTTTTGGTCATTTTTATATGATCTATTTGACAAAATAAAATTTCCTTTTATATTTGAGACATCAAAATTTACTTAGGGAAAATTTTTGGTATTTTTCTGATAAAGTTAATTTTTAAATGAATAGTGAAACAATTCCGTATTTTATTTCAAAATTTCCTCTTAATCTAATTTATTTATATCATTAGATAATCTTTTTAATTGTTTTTACAGTTTATTATAATATATTTTTTACCATTTAATCTAATGTTGGTAATTGGAATTAATTTAACTTTCAAATTGGACCTAAACAAGTGTCGATCTTTTTACAGTTATTGTTTCTTAAAAACACACTATTTTTTTGACAACGAGAATTAATTTTAAATTAATTAATAAAACTTTATGTTTTTAATTTGGTAAAATAGACATCATTTTTTAATTCATAATATTAAATATTGCTTTGGATTATTTTTTTGTATTTTTCTGAAAAACTTCAATTTTTGATTAATAGTGAAACCACAAGTAGAAGATAAAAAACTGACTTTTCATTTAAATGAAATTTTACCACTTTAGTGAATTGAAGTTTGAAAATACAACATAAATGGTTTTTATTAGTACGTAAAATTTGGTTCAATAAGATAAAAATAATTTTTGGTGAATAGTAACTTTTTGACTTTTATTTACCATTGTTAACGGTAAGTAGGGTAATTCAAGGTAAAATGAATATCATAATATTACAAAATTACCGTAACACTAGTAGTAAACTTATTGGATAAATAATTTACAACCATGGTCTTCTTTTGGTCTATTTTGGGACACGATGTAGCCACTTAACAGTGATAATGACACTTTATATTAATTAATTTAATGTACTGACAAAAATGACGTAAACAAATATCTTTTAGTAAATAAATTTTTACATGGTGTTAAATAAGTTATCTTTTCAAATATAAATATAAATGGGAAATATAAATAAAATTCCTACATCATCGGATTTTTTTTATAATTTTTAGACATCAAATAAATTAACTTATATATGACACAATAATGAAGTAGTATTTACCTCATTAATAAATGATTTAAATAAATGTGATTATAAATATAAAAACAATATCCAAAACCTTTCAAATTATTATTGGATGATTTTATTTCAACCAAAAGTCATCTTATATTCATCTTTAATTAATTTGGACCTTTAGAAACAAAATATAATAATATAATAATATAATATTTTCACACTTTCTTAAAGAGCTTCTCCTCCCCCTTATAAAAATCCCTCACTTATTACTCATTCCTTACACCTCTCAATCCCATTGTCTCATCCAAAACCAGACCAAATAATTTTTCAAGATCCCTATACTCCTTTTAGAAGCCTTAACATAGGAATAAGGAACTTGAAGAAGTTCTTTTGGTTCAATCAAAAGAAAATTACCCAAATTAAAGGTAACAGTTTCTCTTAAATTATTTTCTTTTATTTTTCATTCTCCAAAGCCTAAAATATTTTTATTAATTTATTTTATAACAACACCAGTATCCTCAATATACTACAATTTTTTTATCAGATTTATTTGAACTACACTAACACACACCTCCATTTAATGGATGAAAAACATATTGTTTCTGTCGATGGAAAACTAACGCTTAACAAAACGATGATTGTACGATTATCTTCTACCGCCTCCCATGGTGGCCATTAAGATGGAACTGTATTTAATAATTATATATAATATGTTTATATTTTCTTTATGATTATTTATTTTACATTTATAGCCAACAGTTATGGTTTCATAATGGGTAAACGCGATATTTTCATTTGAGGAAGTGCAGACTACCGCTCCCTCAATGTGATATGACTCATTAATTCCATACTTTGGATAGATAAAGGATATATTTAATGATATAATATATGATATCACACTGGAATTATAATATACCTATGTATCATTATGTTTAAATTCCATTAAATTGCGAAATAGAAATGAAAGTAGCGTTCATGCGTACGTTGAGCATACCGTCTCCATGAACAGTGCATTTCATTTCGTATATACAAAATGTTATGTAGTGTTATAAATAAATACATATATACTGGATATATAGTGTGTATATGATATTTAAATCATGAATATCATTTTGTAGATAATGGACTATTGACCACATGGACAACTTGTAATTATTATGTGTTCATTTTTAACTGAAGTACCAAATATCGACAAAACAACCATTATTAACTTAAATGATTAAATAATATTTATAACATGGTAGTAGGTGATAAAAAAGAAATAATAAACTTTAAAAATATTCTTATGCAAGTAGAAATTAACTTTACTTTATTATTCAGGAGATTAAAGAAAGAACTGGTCAAGTGAGACACAAGGTAAGGGACTTCGTCTCAATCTCATTTCATTGAGGCATATTTTTTTAGTACACAATTTTATTTTTACACTGTATAAACACCTTTGAATTTTACTTTTATTCAAAATTATCCTTCTACTAAAAATCTTTATACTAAAATGCAAAAAAATAATGTTTCATTTTAGCGTATGCGGTAACAACGCCCCTTCCACCTCCACGAGTATTATTTGATCTTTTTTGCTTCCTTAACAAGCTGTAATGTTTTTAATAGGAAACAAAAACCATATAATCTTATTACGTATTTTGGTATTGAAAGTGTTTATGATAATGGATTTGTTATGTCAATATATTTAAATGATATATTTTGATTAAAATTTGGAAATTTTATATTTTCATTAACTTTGTTTTATGTGTTATGAATATGTCATGGTTCTTGGGAATTGTTACGTATATGGGTGGTTCCGTTATAAACCTAGTGTGGGTGAGCCCGAGATATCTCTCTAATGCATTGGGTAATGTGACAGAGGAAAACGTGAATGTTTCTCCTAAGAGATTTAGGGAATATACTATGATTGGTCTTCAAAAATAACACCCTATGTATATATGATATCTACAATGTAAGTATGGTATGAATGCCATAGGTACCTTTCTGATTTGGTATTACTAGGTTTTATTCATAAATCTTATGTTTTCATGAGGCAAGTAAAAGAGTTTATGTTTTGTTTGTATTGACGGATTAATGATTCCTTTCTTATTTTAAAACCCTTGCGGATATTTTTATGCTCATCCCATGTTTTGGAAAGTTTTTCACAGGACATAAAGATAAATAGGGTAATGGATGGGGTCATGGAAAAGTCTTGCTATCTAAAACATGGAACTAGACATGATGCTCTTTTTCTAGAGTTTTTACTTTTTAAAAAAAATGGATACTGAGTAGAATTGTCTACATGTAATATTCATGTTGTTTTTTAAATATTATGACCTAATTATCTAAAACTCTAAAACTGAAAATATCCTCAATGTGAATTATTCATTTAATTCATGGTTATTAATGTTTTAAGGCCAGGTCCATATAGTTGTTATCAGAGGTTGGTTTAAACAACTTTAAGAGTTAGAATATAGTTTAATTAATATCCATAAATTATTTTTTTCTTAAGTTATAATTGAAATGATATAGCATTTACATATTACCATGTTGCTTCACCTAAGATATTTATGTGTTCATAATGGTTTTTCGTAGAGGAAATAGGGAAACTATGATGGCACGACATCAGAAGGCATACAACCTTCCAAAAAATCAACCTGAGATGGTAGGAATCAGAACTGAATAGTTTGTTGTATTGATGACATAGTTGACCCAGGCTATAAATGGTGGTGGTATTCATGTACGTGATCAGCAAGATCAACCACATAGGAACATGTCAGTAGTGGAGTATTTCATGAGGAAACATCCCTCATCATTCAAAGGATCATCTGACCCAGTGCTAGTAGAAGGGTGTATTAAAGCACTATAAAATATTTTCAATGTCATGGGTTGTCTATAACATCAAAAGCTTAGTCTCGTTGTTTACCATTTTGAATGTGAAGCTGATCAGTGGTGGTTAATGGTAAAAAATTTCAATGATATTGAAGTGATTGATACTCTTGATTAGTATGAATTAAATGGTATTTTTCTTGAGAAATGTATTTCTAAGGTGGTTCATGTTATAATGGGAAAACAATTCCTAGAATTGAGGCAGGAGGATGACTCGGTGGATGCTTATAAAGAAAAATTCACTCGACTGGCAAGGTATGCTCCAAATTTCATACAAGATTTTGATAGTAAAATCAACATTTTTTACTCAGGATTAAAGTGAAAGTATGAAAAGTCTTTAGCTTCTCGTGATTTTAAATGTTATTAAAAACATTTCCGTTGTGCGAAGATGGTGAAAATAGAGTTTTTTGATGATCATGTGTTCATTGAAAAACAATAGAATAAGAGTTCGAGGTGGAAGGTGAAAGGGACGAACTCTTCAAAAAATATGATGGTAAGAAACTTAAGTTTACAGTGTGTGAAAATTATGGTAAAAAACATGTTGGGGAATGTCTTTTGAATTTTGGTAAGTGGTACTGATGTGGTAAAATGGGACATAAGACTTGAATTTTCACTGAAAAAGATCTAGTTAATTGTTAGAAAAAATCTGATTTAAAGTCAGTAAAATGTTTTAAGTTCAATGAAATGGGTCATTATGCAAATGTGTGTCCAACGAAGAACTCAACTGAGGGAAAGCATCCAGACTACATACCGAAAGGAGTGGTGAAATCTTTTTCAACTACTTCAGCAGATGTTTGGCCATCAAATGAAGTAGAATCAGGTACACTATTTGTTTGTTCAGATTATTTCACTGTGATTTTTTATTCAGGGTCTACAAATTTGTTCATTTCTAAGAAGATTTCTAGTAAATTTTGAATTCCATCTCATGATATTAATCCTGAACTTATGGTAAATACACCGGGGGGAAAATGTTGAGATAAAAAGAAATTACAAGAACCTTCCTATCCTTGTGTGCAGAAAGAATCTACCTGAAAACCTTATTGTTTTGCCTCTAGTTGAGTTTTATGTTATTTTGGGTATATATTGGATTTCTGTTGAACATTCTAGGATTTACTCTAGAGCTAAAGAGGATTATTTGATGAAAGATTTTCAGTTTGTGTACAATAATGAACCCTTGATTTTGATAACTTATCAAGAATCCGAGGAACTATTAAAAGATTGAAATGAATGTTACTTTGCACATATTTTTGGAAATAAAGAATGTATTGAGATTAATGATGTGATAATGGTAAATGATTATCCTGATGTTTTTTCTTGATTAGTTTCGTCATGTTATACCTAAATGAGAAGTTGAATTTACAGTTGACTTAGTTCTTAATGCTAATCCAATTTCAAAACCCCTTATTGAATGGCTCAAATTGAAATTTTAGAGTTAAATAAGCAATTATAGGAGTTATTAGATAAAGGTTTCATTCAATCTAGCACATAACCATGGGGTGATCTTATCTTATTTGTTAATAATAAATTTGGTTCAATGAGGAATTGCATTTATTATAGAGAATTGAATAACATCATTGTTAAGAACAAGTATCCTTTTCCACATATCGATGATTTTTTTGATCAGCTTCAGGGAGCCTAGTATTTTTCAAATATTGATTTGAGTTCGGGGTACCATTAATTGAATGTAATGAAAGAAGACATTCTGTAGACCATTTTTCATACTAGATATGGCCATTATGAATTTTTAGTAATGCCTTTTGGTTTAACCAATGCACCTATTGTATTCATGGATCTTATGAAAAGAATTTTCCCTGAGTTTATGGATAAGTTTGTGGTTCTGTTCATTGATGATATTTTGTTTTATTCAAAAAGTAAATAGGAACATGAATGTAATTTAAGGGTTTTCTTAAAAACTGTAACAGTAAAGAAACTATTTGGGAAATTCCGCTTGTGTGATTTTTGGTTACAGAAAATTTCATTCCTTGGTCACATTGTTTCAAAAAATGTCATAATGGTTGATCCTACTAAAATAAAGTTGTTGAAGAATGGACAAGACCCACAAATATAACCAATATCCGTAGTTTTCATGGTTTAGAAGGTTATTACCAGAGGTTTGTTGAGAAATTATCATGGTTATCTAGTCTAATGACTAAGTTAACTCAAAAAGGTGTTAAGTTCATTTGGAAAAAAGAATGTGATTATTGTTTTCAGAAATTGAAAAAAAGATTGGTGATTGCTCTCATTTTGGCACTATCTTCCAATAATGGAGGGTTTTTTATTTATAGTGAATCTTTATTTAAAGGACACAGTTGTGTCCTTATGAAGAATGATCATGTAACTGCTTATGCTTCACATCAGTTGAAACCTCATGAGTTAAATTACCCTACACTTGATTTGGAATTAGCTGCTATTGTTTTTTATTTTAAAAACATGGAGGCATTATTTGTGTGGAGTAAAATGTGAAATATATACTAAACATAAAATTTTGAAGAATATATTCACTCAAAAATAATTGAACATGAGACATAGGATATAGTTGTAATTAATCAAGGATTTAGATTACATGATTCATTACCATCCTAGAATGGTAGACAAAATGACTGGTGCTTTGAGTTGAAAAAGTAATGCATCATTAACAATGATATGTTTGGAAAGAGATACTTTGGTTTTTTATTTGATGAACATTGGCATATATATTTTTTCTCTATGAAATTCTTCTGTTTCATTTTAGGTTTCCATGAAATCATCTCTATCAGACCGAATAAATCAAGCGCATAAAGAAGATAGTGAGTTGTAGAAAAAGGATGAGCTAGTTTAGAAGGGAAAGTTGCATGATTTTAATATTGACAATGATTGTGTTTTGAGGTTTGGGAAAGTATTATGCGTGCCTTGTGATTCACAGTTGAAGAATGAGTTGTTATGTGAAGCTCATATTTCCCAATTTTCATTTCATCCTGGTTGTACTAAGATGTATAGAGATCTTTGGGAGTATTACTGGTGGGATGTAATGAAAACTGATATTGCTGATTTTATTGTGAAGTTTTTGACTTGTCAGTAGGATAAAGGAGAGTAGAAGTTACTGAAAGGGATGCTTCAGTGTTTACTGGTCCCAGAGTGGAAATGGGAAAATATATCCATGGACAATGTTGTTGGATTACAAAAGAAATATCATAGTAATAATGTAATCTGGGATATTGTTGATTGGTTGACTAAATCTTCTCATTTCCTTCCTATTCGAGTTAATTTTTCTCTAGAAACACTTTCTCAGTTGTATGTTAATGATATAGTTAGGTTTCATGATGTTCCCCTCTCCATTGTATCTGATCGCGATCCCAGGTTTACTTTTATCTTTTGGAAAGGCCATCAGAAGTCGTTGGGTACTGAATTGAATTTTAGTACAACTTTTCATCCACAATCAGATGGCCAGTCATAACAACCAATTAAGACCTTGTAGGATATGCTACGTGCTTTTTCATTGGATTACTAGAGATGTTGGGACCAACATCTTTCATTGGTTGAATTTTCTTATAATAACTGTTTTCATTCCAGTATACTAATGGCTTCATTTATGGAATTATATGGGAAGCGGTGACGAACTCCATCATTTTGGGATGAATTTAGTGATAGGAAGCTAATGGGACCAAAATTTGTACTAGATATGGCATAAAAATATCAGTTGATTTTGAAGAACAATAGAACAACTCAGAGCGGATAGGAAAGTTATGCGGATAACTGGAGAAAAGATCTCTCTTTTGAGTTAGGTGATCATTTCTTTCTCAAATCTTCTCCATGGAAAATTGTGATGCATTTGTTAAGAAGGGAAAATTGAGTCTGAGGTTCATTGGACCTTATCAAATCATAGAGAAAAATGGATAAATTGGGTACATAGTGGATTTACCTCCAAGTTTATCCTAGATACATAATTATTTTCATGTTTCAATGTTGATAAAGTATATTCCAGATCCATCTGATGCTTTGATCCCAGAGGTAGTTTAGTTGGAAGAGAATTTGTCTTATGAGGAACAAACAATCCAGATTCTTTACCATAGAGATCAAGTTTTGCGAAATAAGGTAATTCACCAGGTAAAGGTTTTGTAGAGAAACCATATGTTTGAAGAGGCAACATGGGAATCTGAAAATTCTATTAGGAATAAATACCCCCATTTATTTGATAAGTGAACAAAATTGGGAGGACGCAATTCAAAAAGGGGGGTAAGGATGTAACATACCAAGTAAATAAAGAATAATAAATTGTCATATTAATTAATATTTGTGAATTAAATATTAATTTTACTTTAAATGGGATGCTATGTTCGATGGCTTACCTGATACACAACAACATGTTTCTTTGAAATCTTACGTTGCACACTAATAATATAATATTATTATTTTAAATGGTAGTTAAAGCCTAGCCATTGTATTGGTGGGAATGAATAGGACTAACTAAAATATTATTATACATGTTTTTTAGTTTTTCTTCATTTATCCCATAAATATTGTCGGCTTAAAATAATAAAGAATCAGATTTTAAGCATAAATACTCTAATATTCATTAAAAAGACGATTTACCACCTTTCGATGGTGAACTCTCTTAAAATCTATATTTGGTAATTTTTATATGTTAAAATTGACAAAATTAAATTATTCTTTAGATTAGGGGTATCAAAATTTACTTTGGGTATATTTTTGGTATTTTTCTGATAAAGTTCATTTTTAATGAATAGTGAAAAATAGTGTATTTTAATTCAAACGTGCGTTTTCATTTAATTTATTTATATCATTAGATTATCTATTTAATTTGGTTTAAGTGTATTAGAATATATATTTTACCATTTCATCCAATTTTGGTCATTGGGTTTAATTTCACATTGAAATTGGAGATAAACAAGTGTCTATCTTTTGACAGTTATTGTTTCTTAAAAACGCGCTATTTGTTTTGAAAATGGGAATTAATTTTAATTTAATTAATCCCACTTATATTTTTTTAATTTGATAAAATATACATCAATTTTGAATTATGAATATTAAATATAGCTTAGGCTGATTTTTTGGTATTTTTTTGAAAAACTACAATTTTTGATGAATAGTGAAACCACTTAATAATAGATAAGAAAAATGAAATTTCATTTAAATGAAATTTTAACGCTTATTTGAATTTAATTTTGAAAATTATGCATACATTTTTGTTATTATTAAGTAAAATTTGGTTCAATAAGATGAAAATAATTTTCTCTGAATAGTAACTTTAGAATTTTATTTACTATGGTTAAAGTTAAATAGGGTAATTTAAGGTAAAAATAATATCATAATGTTACAAAATTACCAAAAAACTTGTCATAACCTTATTGGTTGAGTACTTTAAGACCATGGGAAAATTTGGGTCAATTTTGGGACCCTATAGAGCCACTTAAGAGGGATAATGACACATTATATTAATTAATTTAAAGTAATGACAAAAATGACATAAACAAATATATTTTTGTAAATAAATTTTTACATGGGGTTATATAAGTTATCTTTTTTACTATAAATATTAATTGGAAAGATAAAAAAATTTCATATATCATCATATTTTTTCTATTATTTTTAGACATCAAATAAATTAAATTATTTATGATACAATAATGATTCTGTATTTACATCATTAATAAATCATTTAAATAAATAATATTATAAATATTAATAAAATATCTAAAACATATCCATTTATTATTGGATGATTTTATTTCGATGATCATTCATCTTATATTCTACATCAATTAGTTATGTACTTTTAAAATCTGAATATAATTATATAATAAAATAATATTTTCACACTTTCCTAAAGAGCCCCACTACCCCCTTATAAAAATCCCTCACTTCTAACTCATTCATCACACCTCTCAAGACCCTTTTATTTCCCAAAACCTACCAAAATAATATCTTATTATCCCTCTACTCCTCCTAGAATCCTTACCTTAGGAAGAAGTCACTTCAATATGTCCTTTTTGGTTTAAACATAAGGGTATTACCTAAATTAATGATAACCATTTCTCTTAAATTATTTTCTATTATTTTCATTTTCCAACCCCTAAAATAATTTTACTCTTTTATTCAATAACAACACAAGTATACTCAATATACTAGGATGTTTTTATGAGAATTATTAGAACTAAAATTACACACACCTCTATCTAATGGGTGAAGAACATTTTGTTTCTGTGGATGGCTAACTAGTGCCTCAAGAAATGATGATTGTCTGATTATCTCCTACTGCCTCTCAAAGAGGACATTAAGATGGAACTGTATTTAAATATGATATATAATATATTTATGTTTTCTTTATGCTAATGTTTTTTTACATTTCTATCCTACCTTTATGGTTTTCATAATGGGTAAACGCGATTATTTTATTGGAGGAAGTGCGGACTACCGCCCCTCAAAGTGATATGACTCGTTAATGCCATATATGGGACGTACAAATGATAGAGTTAATGATAATGTATATTATATTATATTGGAATTATAATATACCTATGTATCATTATTTTTTAATTTCATTAAATTATTTAATATAAACGAAAGTTGTGTTCATGCGTTCGTACGGCTTACAGTCTCCATGAACAGTGCATTTCATTACTTATCTACAAAATGTTATGTACTATTAAAAATACATATATATACTGGATATATATGATATATTTGATATCTAAATCATTAATATAATTCTTCAGATAATGGAATATTTACCACATGGACAACATTTAATTATAAGGTGTTCATTTTTTACTCAAGTACCAAATATTGACAAAACAACCATTATTAACATAAATGATTACATAATGTTTATAACATAGTAATAAGTGATATAAATGGAATAATAAACATAAATATTGTTCTAAAGAAAGTATAAATTAACATAAGTTTATTATTCAAGAGATTAAAGAATGAACAGGTCAAGTCAGACATGAGGTAATGGACTTTGTCTCAATCTCATTTCCTTGAAGCATATTTTCTTTAAATACACGATTTTATTTTATACACTGTATAAACACCATTGGCTTTTACTTTTATTCAAAAGAAATATTTTCCCTATGAAGCTTCTTACTAAACAACAAAAAATAATGATTCTTTTTAGCGTATGTGGTGACAATGACGTTTCCGCTTCCATGAGTATTATGTGATCTTTTAGCTTCATTAAGAAGTTGTAATGTTTTTTAAAGGAAAAAAATTCCATATTCTCTTTTAATGAATTTTGGTATTGAAATTGGTTTTGATAATGTATTTTTTATGTCAGTATATTTATTGAATGGTTGAATTTATATCATTCCTTTATTTTTGTTTTCTATGTTACGAATATGTTATGGTTCTTGGAAATTGTTACGTATACAGGTTTTTCCGTGATAAACATAAGGTGGGTGTGCCTGAGATAGCTCTCCAATGTATTGGGTAATGTGACAGAGGTAAATATGAATGTTTCTCCTAATATATTCAAGGAATATACTATGATGGGTTTTCCAATGTAACTCCCTTTTTAGCTTTGATAGCTACAATGTAAGTATGATATGAATGCCATAATTACCATTCTAATTTGTGATTACTATGTGTTATTCAAAATTCTTATGTTCTCATGAGGTAAGTAAAAGATTTTATGTTTTGTATGTATTGAAGGAATAATGATTTCGTTCTTATTTTATAACCCTTACTTATATTTTTATGCTCATCCCATGTTTTGAAATGTTTTTCACATGACTTAAAAATGAATAGGGTCATGGATGGGATCAAAAAAAGTCTTTCTATATAAAACATGGAACTATACATGACTATTTTTTTCAAGTGTTTTTATTTTATGAAAAAAATGGATACTGAGTAGGATTGACTACATGGAATATTGATGTTGTTATGAAAAGGTTATGACATAATTCTCTAAAACTATAAACCTGAAAAGATCTTCATTGTGAATTATTAATTTAATTCAGTATTATGTAATGTTTTATGGTTGGGTCCTTATAGGAAATAATTTATGTTTTTGGAGTTTTTATGCTCAATGTAGTAACTATCATGGCTTAGTGTTTCCTCACTTTGGTGGAGAGGATGTCCGCCTTAACCCAGGATCCAAGTCCCCGGGCATTCCATATAATTAGATATATCATTTGGAGAACATCTTTTGGTTTTGGGCTCCCTAAATCTTGGCCTTCTTGAGGTGGGAGGATGAGAGCTCCTTTTGAATATTTGATCTTGATCGTGTACACACACCAACATCCGTGGAAACTAGGGAGGTATTAGGAAGCAATTCCCATGGTGGAGGATGGGGTTATGATTTGATTACTGATCGAGTCTTGATGTCCTAAACTTGGACATTGAGGCTAAGGTTTTGAGAGATTGCTGATGGGATCAAGGGAAAGGAAGTAGCAAGAAGGGGGTACAACCCACCTGGGGGTTCCACATTGAAAGGGAGGTTAGGACATGGAGAGCCGATTAAGGGGGGAGTCTCACCTGGGGAGACATCTTGGGAAGGAAGGTTAGATCATGGAGGGCTAGGGGGTTCTAGGGGACTATCAGCAGGAATGGATAGGGGGGAGGGCAAGACCAACTAACCATCGAGGATGAAAGAGAATTTGTGCATGATCTCGTCTACGTGAGACTTCTAAAACACCAAGGAGTGCATGTGTAACACCCCAAGTAAATAAAGAGTATGAAATTTTCACATTTATCCATATTTGTGAATAAAATATTAATATAACTTTAAAGGTGACACTATGCTCGATGGCGTACCCAACACGCAACAACGAGTTTCTTGGGAATCTTACATTGCACTCGAATAATAAAATAATATTAAATTAAATGGTAGATAAAGCCTAGCTTTTCTGATGGCGGGAATGAATAGAACTAAATTAAAAATGATTATATATATTTGTTAAATATTTTTGCTTTTTACAATAAATGTTAGAGGATTCAAAATGCGAATTAATCCAATTTTAAGCGTAAACATTTTTATATTCTTTAGAAGGTTGATTAACCGCCTTTTGATGGTGAACCTCTTTTAAATACACTTTTTGACAATTGTATGTGTTATATGTGACAAAATAAAATTCTTCTTTAGAATCGGGACATCAAAATTTACTTTGTGTAAATTTTTGGTATTTTTCCAAAAAAGTTCAATTTTTAATGAATAGTGAAAAATATTGTATTTTAATTCAAAACCACTTTTTAATCTAATTTATTTATATGATTAGATTATCTTTTGAATTGGTTTTAAAGTGAAATTAGAATATATTTTTACCATTTAATCCAATAGTGGTCGTTGGAATTAATTTCTCTTTGAAACCAGACTTAAACTACTGTCAATCTTTTGACACATTTTGTTTCATAAAAACACGCTATTTGTTTTGACAGCGGGAATTAAATATTATATTAATTAATGGAAATTATATGTTTTGAATTTTTTAACATAAACATCATTTTTTAATTTGGAATATCAAATATATCTTAGGGTGAATTTTTGGTAATTTTCTAAAAAACTTCAATTTTTTATGAATAGTGAAACCACTATGTGGTACTTATAAAAACTGATTTTCAATTTAAATGAAAATTTTCCATCGTTTTGTTTTGAATTTCAAAAAATCCGACATACATGGTTGTCATTAAGAAGTAAAATGTGGTTCAATGGGATTAAAATAATTTTTTGGTGAATAGTAACTTATTAAGTTTTTTATCGCGATTAGAGGTAATTAGTGTAGTTTAAGGTAAAAATAATGTTTTAATAATGTGAAATGACCTAGAAACATGTCCTGCCCTAATTGGATGAGTCATGTCCGACCATGAAAATCCATGGGTCAACTTGGGGACCCCATGGAGCCACTTTGGTTGGAAAATGACATAAATACCTTTTTATTTAATGTTAAAGTAAAAATGACACAAACATGAGATGTTTTACTAAAACAATTTTTACATGGGGTTATACAAGTCAGATTTCTAACTATAAATAGTAATAGGAAATATAAAAAACATTCCTACATAATAGTAATTTTTTTATAATTTTTAGACATTAAATAAATTAAATTATTTATGACATCATGATGATGCAGCGATGACCTCATTATTTAACGATTTAAATAAAATGGAAAGATAATGCAAAATCTAAGACCTAGACATGTCCAAAACCATTTTTATGGGTGGATTTTGAAACCTTATCAGCTTATCCTTGAAAAACATCAATTTGGGACCATTAAAATCAGAAACTCATTCTAAAATAAAGTAACATTTATTTACATTCCAAGAGTGCCCCTCCTCTCCTCTTATAAAAGACCGCCACCTTTACCTCATTAACCACACTTCCAATGCTTTTTCTTCGGCCACACCCTGCCCATTTTGTCTCTCCACATCCCTCTATAACTCCTTGAAGCCTCACGTTGGGCAGAAATCTTCCCAATGAAGCCTTTGAGCTCAAACCAAAGGGAGTTACCCTATTTTAAGGTAATGTCTTCACTTGAGTCCTTTTGTTTTATTTTTCTTCTCCAACCCCCTAAACTCTTTTTATTAATTTATTTTGTAACAACTCCAGTATCGAAAATATACTAGTATGTTTTTATAAGAAGTATTCTAGCTACACTTACACCCACCTACATCTAATGGGTAATGAACATACTGTTTCCGTCGATGGCGAATTTCTACCTCACGAAACGATGATTGTTCAACACTCATATAACACCTTCAAAGGTGGACATTAAGATGTAAATATATTTATATATGATATATAAAATGTTTATGTTTTAATTAATATTCTGTATTTTTCTTTTGGGGCATACCTTTATGGTTTCTATTGTGTGTAAAAACGATAATTTCATTTTTGGAAGTGCGGACTACCGCCCCCTCAAAGTGATTTGATTCGTTAATTCCATATGTAGGATGTATAAATGATGGATT
This sequence comes from Viscum album, assembly GCA_963277665.1. Taxonomy (NCBI): domain Eukaryota; kingdom Viridiplantae; phylum Streptophyta; class Magnoliopsida; order Santalales; family Viscaceae; genus Viscum; species Viscum album. The sequence continues at coordinate 350,593,004 of OY728141.1, forward strand.
TAAAGTTATTATATATGATTTATGTTACATATAAATGATGAATATAATTCTGTAATTAAAATATACATACCTCTCATATATTTTTAATTCCATTAATATGACATATAAATGAAAGTAGCATTCACGCGTACGTACGACTTACCATCTCCATGAACGGTGCATTTCATTTCTTACCTCTAAATGATTATGTAATATTATAAATACATGTATATTCTAGATATATATGATAAATATAATATCCAAATCATTAATATCATTCTGGATATAATGAACCTTTGACCACATGAACAACATGCAATTGTAAGAAGTCCACTTTTGACTTAAGAACCAAATATCGACAAAACAAACATTATTAACTTAAATGATTACATAATGTTTATAACATAGAAATAAGTGATATAAAAGGAAGAATGAACTTGAAAAAGGTTCTTAAGAAAGTATAAATTAACTCAAGTTTATTATTCAGGAAATTAAAGAATGATCGAGTCAAGTCGGACCTGAGGTAAGGGATCCTACTCCTCTCTTTCTTTTTAAGTACACTCTTTTATGTCATTCCTTTTAAAGCTCATATTTCTTGTTATTGGGATGTTATTCTATATTAATATTACTGTAATTTTTATCTTAATATTATGAGAGACCCTATTCTCTCTCATCAATCCATTTTGGAAGTCTTAAGTGGCGCCGTTAGGCTGTCGAGTTTTCATAAGGGATTTTTCATCTCACTTTTATTCCCGTGAGATTTACGCTACATTTGCCACAATTTCCTTTTAGTGGTGTATGTAATTCCCATTATTTTACTCATTGTGTAATATACTTCCATTCATGAGTATTTACATCAAATTTTATTGTCCTTATTTCACGGGGTCCATGTCTCAAACGATACCCATGTCGGTAAGGGAACCTTTCACCCTCCTCTTTTTAAATGACTTATTTTGTTATGTCTTTTAATTCACGTACTATTATTTTGGGATATGTTCTTCTATATCCTTATTGATTTAAATTTTATGTCAATGTGATGAGATACCCTTTTTATCTCTCATCAACTCATTTTCTGAATTTTGTAGTGACGCCGTTAGGCTGTCAAATTTTTGCAAGGGGACTTCTTAACCCAAATTTGATTCTTTGGGATAAACCTGTACTCCTTGAATATGTCGTTCTATGAATATGTGTTAATAACCTCTGATTTTACACACATAATATCCACTTATATTTCGTGTTTTCATTTTTCAAACATAATTATGTAATTGATTTATCCTTAATCCAAGGATATCGTCTTTGTATGGGACTTCGTGTCAATCTCCATTCATTGAGGCATATTTTGTTTTATACACAACTTTCTTTTATACGGTGTATAAACCCCATTGACTTTTACATTATTCAGAAGGAATCCTTTTTATACGAAGCGTTTACTAAATGAAAAAAGGGAATGTTTTGTCATACGTATGCGGCGACATTGACTTCTCCGCCGCCGTGACCATTATCTGAGTTTCGGCTTCCTCTACAAGCCAAACCATATTTTTAAAAGAAAAATAAATACCATGTTTTACATTTCATTTATTTTGGTATTGAAAATGGTTTTCATAATTTTTTTATATCAAAGTGTTGTATTGATATCTTGTGATTGAAAGGTTGAAATGTTATGTTTCCTTTATGCATGTTTTATGTGATAGGATTATGTTATGGTTCATGGGCATTGTTATGCAGAAGGGTGGTTCTGTGATAAACTAAGGGCGGGTGAGCCCGATATAGCTCTCCAATGTATTGTGTAATGCAAATGAGTGAAACTTTAAGATTTCTCCGAAGAGATTTAGGGAATATACTGTGGTGGGTATTCCAAAAGTAACCATGAGGGTTACTCCCTACGTAAGAATGTTATGAATGCCCCATGTTACCTTTTATGTCTTATGATTTCTATGATTTATTCATGATTTTATGAGGTATGTTAAAGTGCCTATGTTTTATGGGTAAAGTATGATATCATTCTTATGTATATATGAACTCATGTTTCCTTTCCATATTTGTTTTATAACCCTTACTGAGCTTTTTATACTCATCCCAAGTTTTTCGAAATGTTTTTCATAGGTCAAGGGAAAGGTACATGATATGATGATAGTGTCAAGGAAGTGTCAAGAAATAATCCATTATTTTTTTTAAATATGTTTCTGTTGATGGGAAAAAATGAATACTATCTTTTATGTAACCACTTTTTTTAAATGTGGAATGTAATGCATGTTTTATGATCTAATTCTCTAAAACTCTAAACCTGAAAAGATCCTCAATGTGTAATCTTGTAATATCTCAAGATTAAATATGGTTTACGGCTGGGGCCTTATAGTTGGTATCAAAGTTTGGTTTAGACAACTTTAGAGGTTAGGGTATTCTCTAGGCATAAGTGACATTACCATAATGGTTCGGATTTCAGAAATAGTCCTAGTTTTAGATAAAGTGAATGAGTAAGTATATCTTAGTGTTTATCTTCCTCATTAGTACATGATGGTTTTTTTGATATACTCTGTAACGAACCAATCTTTTTGAGTAGTATATTAACTTACTCTTATTGATTTAATAAGATGTTAATGGTTAATGCAGAAAGAGGAGTCAATGGCTTCATCTAGTTGACTCGAACCTTATGAAGCCCACTTATCAGAGCTTGGGAAGGAGGTTGCATCTGTTTGCTTCGCTTTGGACAAAGCCCAAGCCGAACTCCAGCGTGTCAAGCTTGAACGGAAACGCATGCAGTAGAAGTTCAAGTTAGTAGAGATTACTACTAGGGCAATGTTATCTGAGCCTCCCTCAGATTCTCTCACCATAGCACACCTTAAACTTAATTCTTATGCCGGTGTTATAAGGGGCTATGTGATGAGACCCTAGCTTTCTTTTGTAATCCTTTCGGGTGAATGAATTGAGATTTATTCCTTTAATGATGATTTTGAAATTTCAAATGTCCAAATAATTTTAGAATGTATTTTATTGATGAATTTTGAAAAAAAGGATATTATAAAATATTTATGAAAACCCTAAATAAATAATGATGTGTAATGATTTTCAAAAAATGGTCTTCTACAAAAGTGTTCAGTAAGGAATTTGGAGTCTAATAAGATCAACTTAATTTTTGATGAATAGTAAATTATGAATAGTGATTTTACGCTTAGGATTAGTAATGTGACCAAATGGATTAGTAATTTCACTCAAAGAATGTTTTAATATAATTTAGAAACCTAGATTAAGTAATGTGATTCGATAAAATGGGTAAATAACAGTTTCATAAATTATTAGTCAAGTGTTAGTTTTTTCAGATGAATAGTGTTTTTTTAATTAAAAATTTAATTAAAAATAATAGACAATTATTTTTATAAAAAGGAATTTATTTTTGAACTCAGAGCATCGATATTATGTTAAGGTAATTTTTGGGGTTTTTTCTGAAAAAAAATGAATTCTCGATGAATAGCGTTTTTATTTAAAAATTAAATTAAAAATATATAGAAAATTATTTTTATAAAATGGATTTCATTTTTTAAATCAGAGCATTAATATTTGGTTAAGGTGAAATTTTGAGATTATTCTGAGAAAATTGAATTTTTGATAAATAGTGAAAATATAGTTTTTAAGTTACGGATGTTTGATGACATCATTAAATGATGTATTGAGTAAATATTCAATATTATCGAACTATGAATAGTACGATAAGGTATGAGGTGTCCCAAGTGGCCAATACCATGGGAAAATACCGTGGGCAAGCCCATGTTTTTCCAAAACCACTAGTGAGGTGTCCCTTGGCCATTAATGCCTTGTCCCCTCACTTTCCCTATAAATACCCACCCATTCCTCCTTTAGTTTTCACTCCCAACTCTCCCCCAAATAAGTTCTGGTTCTCTTACCTTCCAAGGAGTCCTCCCAAGGTTCCCCCAATCCCTCAAGGTCCAAAACATTGAGTTTCAAGAGTCACGTTTTAAGGTAAGGGATCCGACCCCTCTCTTTCTTTTCATGTAATCCCTTTTATGTCATTCCTTTTATGCTCCATGTTCTTATGTGATAGGATGTTCTTTTCTATTACACTTACTGCCCTTTTCATTTTTATATGATTAGATATCCCCTATTACTCTCATCATTTCATTTTATGAGAGGTTAAGAGACGCCGTTAGGCTGCCGAATTTTTAAGGGATTCTTTCACCCTTCGCATTTTTCAAGTTCGATTTTCATGTCAAGTCTTTCAAGTTCCTTTTTATTATGTTGGGGTATGATCTCTATATCTATCATACTGATCTCTTATGATCATATGATGATAGACCCTATTTTATCTTTTCAATTCATTTTTATTGAATTTTAAGTGACGTCGTTAGGCTGCCGAATTTTCATAAGAGAAATCTAATTTTTGTCTTCCTTCCATGTTTTTCATTTCAAATGGTATGTCCTTCAAACTTCATTACCATGTCCATATATCCTTCTGATTCTGTCCCCCTACTGTTTTATGGATCAATTGTGAGTGGGTGACCCATGTCCCCTCTCTTTTAAATGTTTTCTAAAACCCCGAAACATAGCCGTTATGCTGCAGAATTTTCGTCTCAAAATGCCTCTCTCTTTTCTCAAAATTATTTTATGTTATAAAGTGAATACTCAAAGCTCATATTTCTACAAGGGTATTCACATATATATCAAAATTTTCTATTTTAAATTCTAGGATTAACATACATGAGACCCACTATCACTTTTCGTGGGTTTTAATGTGACGTAAAGGTCATGTCTTTAAAGTAGTTTTTAAAACGGTATGATTATGAAATGAATCCCATTTATTTTATGATATGTGGGTTATTTATGAAATTTTTGATGATGATATATGTGTCTCACATGATAATAAAGTCAAATTTAAGGGTGCACCCTGATAGCGCTCCAATGCATTGGGTAATGATGTAACCACTAGAGATTACAATTTTCACGATACCTTAGTGAATAACCTTAGTAATTTTCAAATGAAACTTTGGGGATGGACCTTGGTGATATGTTCATGATTGTCTATGTTAAATGATGTAGCCACATCTTCAAGTTATGAAAATGTTATTATTATTATGAAATGCCCCATGATTTCTTTCTCATGCCTTAAAGTTCTTTTCATGTTCTTATTGAAGTATATCAAGTTCACATGTAAAATGTTCCTCTTGCTTCCCTTACTGGCCCTCCTTCTCACCCTTTATTTTGATGTATGTCCCCGGGTTATGAGATGCAGTAATGAACCTAGGATTAACTTAAGGAGAAGCCTTTCAAGTGTTTAAGAAGAATGCTTTATGTTGTTTTCATGTATTATGTTCCTGGTTTCCAAGACACTAAACCTTAAAGATCCTCAGTTTTGTGTAATGTAATGAAAGTTTATGTTATAAGAAGACAAGATGCTATAGTTGGTATCAAAGGATGGTTTAGTTATTTGTATAAATTAGGATATAAATACTTTAGGAAGAACCCTATAAAAAATTTTAAATATAGGAAAACTTCCTGGTATTTTGGTAAGTATTGAGTAAGTGGTTTATCAAAAAAATACATCTCTGTCTGGATACGAGCAGGTAGAGGCGGCTCTGGCACAGATGTACATAGGGGTAAAACCCTAAAACACCGCTTTGATCTAGAATCGAACGGGAACTGGTGCACGATAACGGGCCTTGCTGCACTCTTGGTTACGACACTCCCGAGGGATATGTTTGGTTAATCACAAGCTTTTTATGAATCATTATGATAGAATTATAGAGAAGTATAATTGTCTAAGCATGAAGTCTTAGATAAAATATTCATAAATGAAATAAGTTTCTCACTAAGGTTTTATTCTTTTAGAAAATGGCGGGCAATAGGATAAACCATGCCGATGGTGACCGCAATGCACCATGTGCTGACGGCCCTCTGATGGAAGCCGGAATGGAAACATTCATGCAAATGATGAACCAACTGACTCAAGTTATGAGTAATAACTTGAATCAAGCTGAGAGGCCAATCTCACCACGAAGGGAGAAACTTTTTGTGGAGTCCTTTATGCATCAATGACTTCCAACATTCAGTGGATCTACTGACCCATTGGTTGCGGAACAATGGATAAGCTCCATTGAAAAGATCTTTTCTGTACTTCATTGTTCGGAACAAGAAAAAGTCACCCATGCTGTTTACCGCCTAGAGAGAGAAGCTGATCAGTGATGGTCACTGATCAAACACATGAAGCCATGAGGAGAGATGGAAGCTATGGAGTGGGAAGAATTCCGGGGAATTTTCTTTAACAAGTATTTCCCTCGTTCCATGAGAACGAGAATGGAGAAAGAGTTTCTCGAGCTGAAGCAGAGGGAGAACGAATCTGTCGGAATCTATGAGATGAACTTCACAAGGCTTTCCCGTTACACCTCAAGCTTTGTCATGGACCCTAATGGTAATGTTGATAGATACTTTGGTGGACTACGACCTCATCTGCGGAAGAATCTAGCCAACAGGGACTACAATAGCTATGAAGACATAGTTCGAAGTGCTATGAAAGTTGAACTAGAGTTTGGGGAGACACAATGGTCTCAAAAATATAATGAAAAGAAGAGAACTCTAGAACTAAGACTGGGAAGAAATTTTTATCAGGAAAGAGGTGGAAAGCATATGCAACATTCCACATGCAATAAGTGTGGAAAGAAGCATCCGGGGAACTGCTTGATCGGAAGTGGTAAGTGCTATAGGTGTGGAAGAGAAGGAAATATTTCTCGGAATTGTCGTAGTGATGTGAAGCCTCAACTTCCCAACACTAACGACAGAGGAAAGATGGTTCCGACCCTACCCGAAGTCACATACATCAAGTGTGGACAGCTTGGGCACTTTCCTAATCAATGTCCAAATATGAGGACGGTGGAGGGGAATCACCATCAACCTCAACAGAGGAAAAGGGAGAAAGGTCGTGCTTTCTCTATCACAACAAATGAAGTTGAAGTTCCGAAAGATGTGGTAGCAGTTACTCTTGTCGTCCTCTCAAAACTAGCAAGTACTTTATTTGATTCTGGTTCTACGCATTCCTTTATTTCCTCCAAGTTTTCAAGGAATATAGAATCAATCCCCGAACTGCTAGAGGTAGACTTGTCAGTAAAGACTCCAAGTGGGATTATCCTTGCATCAACAATATTTAAGGACTCTAGTGTTTACTTTGGTGAGCACAATCTTATCGAAAATCTAGTAGTCATTCCCATGATAGAATTTGACATTATACTAGGGATGGACTGGCTCTCAAAGTATAATGCTAAGATCAAATGCAGAAGTAAGTAAATCTCAGTAGTCTTGAATGAACGGCCTATAGTTATCTTCCGAGGAGAGATATCCCGAACTGATCCCTATCTAGAAGAACCTCCTATAGCTTTCTTTATGGAGTTAATCGATGATGATGATGAAGGAAAAGGGAGCATACAAATAGAAGATGTTCCGATTGTTCAAGAATACATGGATGTATTTCCTGAGGAGTTACCTGGACCTCCCCCAGAAAGAGAGGTAGAGTTCTCCATTGAACTTGTACCTGGGTCTCAACCGATATCAACGACTCCATATAGAATGGAAAATGTGGAGCTAGAAGAGTTAAAGAAACAACTACACGACTTGTTGGAGAAGGGGTTTATCTAACCGAGTGTGTCTCCTTGGGGAGCACCAGTTCTCTTTGAGAAGAAGAAGGATGGATCAATGCGGCTATGCATTGATTATAGAGAACTGAACGGGATCACAGTGAAGAACAGATATCCTCTTCCAAGAATTGATGATTAATTTGACCAACTTCGCGGGGCTCAATTCTTCTCTAAGATTGACCTTCGATCAGGTTATCATCAACTGAGGGTGAAGAAGGAAGATATTCCAAAGACTGCCTTCCGATCAAGATATGGGAATTATGAGTTTACTGTTATGCCTTTCGGCTTCACTAATGCTCCTGATATTTTCATGGATTTGATGAATAGAGTCTTTAAGGACTACCTTGATAACTTTATGGTAGTTTTTATTGACGATATTTTGATATATTAAAAAAGTCAAGAGGAGCATGAAGATCATCTGAGGGTTATTTTGAAAACTCTACGGAAGGAGAGGCTCTTTGGGAAGTTCAGAAAGTGTGAGTTTTGGTTACAACAAGTGGCTTTCTTGGGGCACATCGAAACCAATGAAGGAATCTCGGTTGACCCTGCAAAGACAATGGTTGTGGAGGAGTGTCCTCAACCCACAACATTAACTGAGATTCGTAGTTTCCTTGGATTAGCGGGATATTATAGGAGAATTGTGAAAAACTTTTCACGGCTTTCTAATCCACTAACCAAGTTGACTCGAAAAGGGGTCAAGTTCATCTAGACAAAGGAATGCAAGGATAGTTTCCAAGAGCTGAAGAAGAGATTGGTTACTGCACCTGTGTTAACACTACCCTCTATCGGAGAAGGATTCATTATTTTTAGTGATGCATCTCTGAAAGGGCTTGGGTGTGTCCTCATGCAAAATGACAAGGTAATTGCTTATGCATCTCGACAGTTGAAGATTCATGAGCAGAATTATCCTACGCATGATCTAGAGCTTGCTGTAGTTGTTTTTGCTCTAAAGATATGGAGGCACTATCTTTATGGGGATAAATGTGATATATACACTGACCACCAAAGTCTAAAGTATATTTTCACACAGAAAGAATTGAACATGAGACAAAGGAGATAGTTGGAGCTTATTAAAGACTATGATTGTTCAATTCATTATCACCCTGGAAGAGCAAACAAAGTCGCGGATGCGTTAAGCGGGAATGATCCTGTTGTTCTGGAAACAATGAGGATCCTAGGAGATCCCTTGATTAAAGATCTAGTAAAACTGGACATGGGAATTATAAGTAAAGGGACATCATCAACCCTATACCAAATGATTTCTCAACCTTCATTACTAGAGAATATCAAGAAGGCTCAAAAAGAAGATCCTTTGCTGCAGGAGAAGTTGGAGGCTATAAAAGATGGGAAGTTCCCTGATTTCAATATTGATCAAGAAGGTGTATTGAAATTTCGTACAAGACTATGTGTCCCATCTATTCCGGAGATAAAGAACGAACTGATGGATGAAGCTCATAGCTCTACTTTCTCTATACATCCGGGAAGCACTAAGATGTATAGAGCCCTTCGTGATCATTATTGGTGGGATAACATGAAGAGGGAGATTACCGATTACACTACAAGGTGCCTGGTGTGTCAGCATGTAAAGGCAGAAAGACAACTTCTTAAAGGGGTATTACAACCGCTACCCATACCAGTATGGAAGTGGGATAATATCACCGTGGACTTTGTAACTAGTCTCCCAAAAACATCCAAAGGAAACAATGCGATATGGGTTATTGTGGACCGTCTCACCAAGACAGCCCATTTTATCTCTATTCGGGAATATTTCTCTCTGGATCAGCTTTCCAAGATATACGTGAAGTAAGTGGTAAGGCTGCATGGGGTACCACTATCCATCGTATCTGATCGTGACCCAAGATTCACATCAAAATTCTGTAGAAGTCTTCAACATGCTCTGAATACTGAATTGAATTTTAGTACGGCCTATCATCCTCAAACTGATGGCCAATCTGAAAGGACTATTCAGACACTCGAAGACATGTTGAGATTATGCTCAATGGAATTTAAAGGTGGATGGGATCAACACCTCCCATTAGTGGAGTTATCCTATAACAATAGCTTCCATGCGAGTATTCAGATGGAACCCTATGAAGCTCTATATGGAAAGCAGTGTAGAACTCCTACTTGTTGGGATGAAACTAGTGAGAGAAATCTTCTTGGGCCTGATCTTTTGCAAGAAATGACAAAACAGGTTCATGCCATCCAACAACACATAAAGGCTGCTCAGAGTCGACAGAAGAGCTATGCTGACAATCGTCGAAGGGACATGGAGATTGGTGTTGGTGACAAAGTCTTCCTTCGAATTTCTCCATGGAAGAGAGTCATGCGGTTTGGGAAGAAAGGGATGCTCAGCCCTAGGTACATTTGCCCCTATGAAATCCTTGATCGCATAGGAGCAGTGGCCCATCGTCTAGAACTTCCACCGAACCTAGCTCAAGTTCATGATGTCTTCCATGTATCTCTCTTGAGGAAGTACATACCCGACCCTTCGCATGTACTGAACCCAGAGGTGGTACAACTGGAACATGACCTCTCTTATGAGGAGTAGCCAGTGGAGATTTTGGACCGTAGAGACAAGGTTCTACGAAACAAGACTGCCCACCTTTTGAAAGTGTTGTGGAGGAATCATAAGTATGAAGAAGAGACTTGGGAGCCTGAGGAAACAATGAAGCAAAAGTACCCTCACCTTTTCGACTAGGCCTCAAGTATAAATTTCAGGGATGAAATTTCTTAAGGGTGGAAGAATGTAATGACCCATTATTTTTGAGTAGTATATTAACATACTGTTATTGATTTAAAAAGATGTTAATGGTTAATGCAGAAAGAGGAGTCGATGGCTTCATCTAGTAGACTCGAACCTTATGAAGCCCACTTATCAGAGCTTGGGAAGGTGGTATCATCTGTGGGCTTCACTTTGGACCAAGCCCAAGCCGAACTCCAGCGTGTCAAGCTTGAACGGAAATGCCAACGGGAGAAGTTCAAGTTAGTAGAGATTACTACTAGGGAAATTTTATCTGATCCTCCCTCAGATTCTCTCACCATAGCACACCTTACACTTAGGTCTTATGCTGGTGTTATAAGGGGCTATGTGACGAGACCCTAGCTTCCTTGTGTAATCCTTTCAGGTGAATTAATTGAGATTTCGTCCTTTAATGATGTTTGTAAAATTTCAAATGTCTAGATAATTTTAGAATGTATTTTATTGATAAATTTTGAAAAAAAAGGATATTTTCAAATATTTATGAAAACCCTAAATAACTAATGATGTGTAATGATTTTCAAAAAATGGTCTTCTACAAAAGTGTTCAGTAAGGAATTTGGAGTCTAATAAGATCAACTTAATTTTTGATGAATAGTAAATTATGAATAGTGATTTTATTCTTAGGATTAGTAATGTGACCAAATGGATTAGTAATTTCACTCAAAGGTTGTTTTAATATAATTTAGACACCTAGATTAAGTAATGTGATTCAATAAAATGGGTAAATAACGGTTTCATAAATTATTAGTCAAGTATTAGTTTTTTCAGATGAATAGTGTTTTTTTAATTAAAAATTTAATTAAAAATAATTAGAAAATTATTTTTATAAAAAGGACTTTATTTTTGAACTCAGAGCATCGATATTATGTTAAGGTAATTTTTTGGGGTTTTTTCTGAAAAAAATGAATTCTCAATGAATAGTGTTTTTATTTAAAAATTAAATTAATAATATTTAGAAAATTATTTTTATAAAATGGATTTCATTTTTGAAATCAGAGCATTGATATTTGGTTAAGGTGAAATTTTGAGATTATTCTGAGAAAGTTGAATTTTCGATGAATAGTGAAAATATAGTTTTTAAGTAACGGATGTTAAATGACATCCTTAAATGATGTATTAAGTATATATTCAACATGATCGAATTATGAATAGTAAGATAAGGTAGGAGGTGTCCCAAGTGGCCAATACCATGGGCAAATACCATGGGCAAGCCCATGGTTTTGCCAAAACCACTAGTGAGGTGTCCCTTGGACATTAATGCCTTGTCCCCTCACTTTCCCTATAAATACCCACCCATTCCTCCTTTAGTTTTCACTCCCAACTCTCCCCCAACTAAATTCTGGTCTTCTTACCTTCCAAGGAGTCCTCCCAAGGTTCCCACAAGCCCTCAAGGTCCAAAACATTGAGTTTCAAGAGTCACGTTTTAAGGTAAGGGATCTGACCCCTCTCTTTCTTTTCATGTAATCCCTTTTATGTCATTTATTTTATGATCCATGTTCTTATGTGATAGGATGTTCTTTTCTATTCATCTTACTTCCCTTTTCATTTTTATATAATGAGAGATCCCTTATTACTCTCATCATTTCATTTTATGAATGTTTAAGAGACGCCGTTAGGCTGCCGAATTTTTAAGGGATTCTTTCACCCTTCTCATTTTTCAAGTTCGATTTTCATGTCAAGTCTTTCAAGTTCCTTTTTATTATGTTGGGGTATGATCTCTATATCTATCATACTGATCTCTTATGACCATATGATGAGAGACCCTATTTGATCTTGTCAATTCATTTTTATTGAAGTTTAAGTGACGCTGTTAGGCTGCCGAATTTTCATAAGAGAAATCTAATTTTTGTCTTCCTTCCATGTTTTTCATTTCAAATTGTATGTCCTTCAAAAGTCATTACCATGTCCATATATCCTTCATATTCTGTCCCCCTACTGTTTTATGGATCAATTGTGAGTGGGTGACCCATGTCCCCTCTCTTTTCAATGTTTTCTAAAAACCCGAAACATAGCCGTTATGCTGCAGAATTTTCGCCTCAAAATGCCTCTCTCTTTTCTCAAAATTATTTTATGTTATAAAGTGAATAATAAAAGCTCTTATTTATACAATGGTATTCACATATATATCAAAATTTTCTATTTTAAATTCTGGGATTAACATACATGAGACCCACTTTCCCTTTTCGTGGGTTTTAAAGTGACGTAAAGGTCATGTCTTTAAAGCAGTTTTTAAAACGGTATGATTATGAAATGAAACCCATTTATTTTATGCTATGTGGGTTATTTATGAAATTTTTTATGATGATATATGTGGCTCAAATGATAATAAAGTCAAATTTAAGGGTGTGCTCTGATAGCCCTCCAATGCATTGGGTAATGATGTAACCACTAGAGATTACAATTTTCACGATACCTTGGTGAATAACCTTGGTAATTTTCAAATGACACCTTGGGGATGGACCTTGGTGATATGTTCATGATTTTATATGTTAAATTATGTAGCCACATCTTCAAGTTATGAAAAATTTTATTTTTATTATGAAATGCCTCATGATTTCTTTCTCATGCCTTAAAGTTCTGTTCATGTTCTTATTGAAGTATATCAAGTTCACATGTAAAATGTTCCTCTTGTTTCCCTTACTAGGCCTCATGCTCACCCTTTCTTTTGATGTATGTCCCCAGGTTATGAGATGCAGTAATGAACCTAGGATGAACTTAAGGATAATCCTTTCAAGTGTTTAAGAAGAATTCTTTATGTTGTTTTCATGTATTATGTTCCTGGTTTCCAAGACAATAAACCATAAAATCCTCAGTTTTGTGTAATGTAATGAAATTTTATGTTATAAGAAGACGAGATACTATATACTCACACTGAAATTTCTGTTTTTAGTTAATGGATGGATCTAGCAGGCACCAAAGTGACAATATGTTTGAAGGAAACTGTGGTGGTTCTCGGATTAAGAGACTGGATGAAATGGGGGATTCAATGAGGAAACTCATGGTTGTTCTAAACCAACTATCCAGGAGTCATGATCAACCACTTGTACCCTGGTATGTTCTTTAATTCATCATGTACAAGATGACCAATCGATGTGGAAGTTCAGGTAATAATTATTAAGGTAACCATTAGGTTTTATATGATCCTTACTTTTGAGGTAGTTATGGGTTATTATATGTTAAGATGTAAAATGAAAGGCATCAGATAAACATGAGGTTAAAATATGTTATGATTATTTTTGATTATTTTATCTCATTTTGGGGAATTTTTTAAGAATTATATAGTTTTGGAAAAAGGACAACATGCAGACCGTGTGACAACCCGTCATGTTGGACAAAGCTGCGGAAATCGAACCCACAAACAAAGTGCGACTGGTCTTTATCACCTACCACTGGACTACGTGCAGTCCCCAGTTAGTTTGACTAATTCTTTTTAGTTAGGTGATTTTAGGAATCAAGAGTAGTTTATTTTGGTTTATCTATGGAAATGATTAACCTATCATGGAGGATATGTGATTATGTTAATTACTTTTCAATATGAGACATTAAGAGTAACTGATGTTGTTTGGAGATAAATGTTACGATTTAACTTGGAAGACTGTGTGACTAAAATCCTTCAAATATTTGGGTTTCAATCCTAGTTTGGTTTACTTTGAAGAATTTTATGGACAATGGTTTATCGAATGGTCTTCGTTATACTTTGGGTTTTTGTTGACAAATTTTGGAGATTAAGAATAGATTTTATTTTTATAAAGGATTATACTTTTGTGGATTATTGATCTCATACAAACAATTTTGGTTTTGGATTTTGTCTAAAGTCATGAGAAATATATAGTTCTCTTTTCTGGATTAGGTGATTCTCTATAAGTTGATTATAGTACTCATAATGCAAACAATACTTCCTAAATACTCGTCTTTTAGAGAAAATATGAGTTTGATTAAGGAATCTAGTAAAAGTTGAAAGTCTACGTGACAAGTAATTATGTTACATTATGATTTAGTTAAGCTCAAAAATAAATTCCTCAATGAAGAGTAACGTAAAACAAAAAAGATTTCTGTTAACTTTTCCTACTGGGGAATTGAATACCGTTTAACCCATCACAAGTTTGTGATTTTCTTGTGGTTAACTTTCTCCTAGATATGTTTACTATCACTCTCCATCAGAACATGACCCTTTGTTTTTTTCCTCCATGTCTATATTTTCATACTTGGAATCCTAGTATGGGTTAACTCGGGTAACCTTTGTACTTCTCTTTCTTTATTTTAAAGTGATTGTTTTACTAATTCTTGTTCCGATGTGGGATTTTCAATGAAGTTTCCAAGCCCAATTTGAAAATTGCGAGGACGCAATTCCCAAAAGGGGGGAAGGATGTAACACCCCAGGTAAATAAAGAGTATGAAATTTTCACATTTATCCATATTTTTGAATAAAGTATTAATATAACTTTAAACGGGACGCTATGTTCGATGGCGTACCCAACACGCAACAACGAGTTTCTTGGGAATCTTATGTTGCACTCTAATAATAAAATAATATTATTTTAAATGGTAGCTAACACCTAGCTGTTGTGATGGCAGGAATGAATAGAACTAAATAAAAAATTATTATATATATTTGTCAAATATTTTTACTTTTTACAATAAATGTTAGAGGATTAAAAATGCGAATGAATCCAATATTAAGCGAAAACATTCTAATATTCATTAAAAGGTCGATTAACCGCCTATTGATGGCGAACCTCATTTAAATCCACTTTTTGAAAATTTTATGTGTAATATTTGAGAAAATAAAATTCTTCTTTTATAATCAGGACATCAAAATTTACTTTGTGTAAATTTTGGGTATTTTTCCAAAAAAGTTCAATTTTTAATGAATTGTGAAAAATGTTGTATTTTAATTCAAAAACCTCTTTTTAATATAATTTATTTATATGATTAGATTATCATTTTAATTAGTTTTAAAGTGAAATTAGAATATATTTTTACCATTTAATCCAATAGTGGTCGTTGGAATTAATTTCACTTTGAAAATAGACTTAATCTACTGTCAATCTTTTGATACATTTTGTTTCACAAAAACACGCTATTTGTTTTGACAGCGGGAATTAATTATTAAATTAATTAATGCAACTTATATGTTCTGAAATTTTGTAAAATAAACATCATTTTTGAATTTGGAATATCAAATATAGTTTAGGGTGAATTTTTGGTAATTTTCTGAAAAACATCAATTTTTGATGAATAGTGAAACCACAAAGTGGTACTTATAAAAACTGATATTCCATTTAAATGAAAATTTTCCATCTTTGTGTTTTTAATTTCAAAAAATCCGACATACATGGTTTTCATTAAGAAATAAAATGTGGTTCAATGGGATAAAAATAATTTTTTGGTGAATAGTAACTTATTAAGTTTTTAATCACGATTAGAGGTAATTAGTGTAGTTTAAGGTAAGATTAATGTTTTAATAATGTGAAATGACCTAAAAACATGTCCTACCCTCATTGGATGAGTCATGGGACACCAAGAAAATCCATGGGTCATCATGGGGACCCCATGGAGCCACTTTGGTTTGAAAATGACATAAATACCTTTTTATTTAATGTTAAAGTAAAAATGATACAAACATGAGATGTTTTACTAAAAAAAATTTTACATGGGGTTATACAGGTCAGATTTTTTTTCTATAAATAGTAATTGGAAATATAAAAAGATTTATTACATCATAGTATTTTTTTTAAAATTTTTAGACATTAAATAAATTAAATTATTTATGACATCATGATTATGCAGCGATGACCTGATTATTTAACGATTTAAATAAAATGGAAAGATAATGTAATATCTAAGACCTACACATGTCCCAAACCTATTGTATTGGTGTATTTCAAACCCTTATCACCTTATCCTCGAAAAAATTCAATGTGGGACCATTAGAATGCGAAACTCATTCTAAAATAAAGTAACATTTATTTACTTTCCCAAAGTGCCACTCCTCTCCTCTTATAAAAGGCCCCCAACTCTACCTCCTTACCCACACTTCCAAAGCATTTTCCTCAGCCAAAACCTACCCATTTTGTCTCTCCACATCCCTCTCTAACTCCTTGAAGCCCTACTTTGGGCAGAATTCTTCCAAAGGAAGCCTTTGAGCTCAAACCAAAGGGAGTTACCATATTTTAAGGTAAAGTCTTCACTTGAGTCCTTTTGTTTTATTTTTGTTCTCCAACCCCCTAAACTCTTTTTATTAATTTATTTTGTAACAACTCCAGCATATTAAATATACTAGGATGTTTTTATAAGAAGGATTCGAGATACACTTACACCCACCTACATCTAATGGTTGAAGAACATACTGTTTCCGTGGATGGAGAATTTTTGCCTCACGAAACGATGATTGTTCAACACTCATATAACACCTTCAAAGGTGTCCATTAAGATGTCACTATATTTATATATGTTATATAATATGTTTATGTTTTACTTAAGCTTCTGTATTTTTATTTTGTGGCATACCTTTATGGTTTCCATTGTGGGTAAACACGATAATTTTATTTTAGGAAGTGCGGACTACCGCCCCCTCAAAGTGACTTGATTCGTTAATGCCATATGTGGGATGTATAAAGGATGGATTTAAAGTTATTATATATGATTTATGTTACATATAAATTATTAATATAATTCAGAAATTAAAATATACATACTTCTCATTTAGTTTTA
Organism: Viscum album; assembly: GCA_963277665.1. Classification (NCBI taxonomy): domain Eukaryota; kingdom Viridiplantae; phylum Streptophyta; class Magnoliopsida; order Santalales; family Viscaceae; genus Viscum; species Viscum album. The sequence continues at coordinate 350,610,095 of OY728141.1, forward strand.
ATTCCATTAATATGACATGTAAATGAAAGTAGCATTCATGCGTACGTACGGCTTACCGTCTCCATGAACGGTGCATTTCATTTCTTACCTCTAAATGATTATGTAATATTATAAATACATGTATATTCTGTATATATATGATATATATGATATCCAAATCATGAATATCATTCTGTATATAATTAACCTTTGACCACACGAACAACATGTAATTGTAAAAAGTCTACTTTCAACTTAAGAACCAAATATCGACAAAACAAACATTATTTATTTAAATTATTAAATAATGTTTATAACATGGAAATACGTGATATAAAAGGAATAATGAACTTGGAAAAGGTTCCTAAGAAAGTAGAAATTAACTCAATTTTATTATTCAGGAGATTAAAGAACGATCGAGTCAACTTGGACCTGAGATAAGGGATCATACTCCTCTATTTCTTTTTAAGTACACTCTTTTATGTAATTCCTTTTAAATATCTTATTTCTTGTTATTCGGATGTTCTTTTATATTAATCTTACTGTAATTTTTATGTTAATATTATGAGAGAACCTATTCTCTCTCATCAATCCATTTTGGAAGTCTTAAGTGGCGTCGTTAGGCTGCTGAGTTTTCGTAAGGGATTTTTCATCTCACTTTTATTCCCGTGAGATTTATGCTACATTTTCCACAATTTCTTTTGAGTGGTGTATGTACTTCCTATTATTTTACTCATTGCGTAATATACATTCATTCATGAGTATTTACATCAATGTTTTATTGTCTTTCTTTCACGGGGTGCATGTCTCGAAATATACCCATGTCAGTAAGGAAACCTTTCACCCTCCTCTTTTTAAAAGACTTCTTTTGTTATGTCTTTTAATTTACATACTATTATGTTGGGATATGTTCTTATATATCCTTATTGATTTAAATTTTATGTCAATGTGATGAGATACCCTTTTTATCTCTCATCAACTCATTTTCTGAATTTTGTAGTGACGCTGTTATGCTGTCAAATTTTTGCAAGGGGACTTCTTAACCCAAATTTGATTCTTTGGGATAAACCTGTACTCCCTGAATATGTCGTTCTATGAATATGTTTGAATAACCTCTGATTGTTTTACACTTAATATCCACTTATATTTTGAGTATTAATTTGTCACACATAATTATGTAATTGATTTATCCTTAATGCAAGGATACCGTCTTTGTATGGGACTTCGTCTCAATATCCATTCATTGAGGCATATTTTGTTTTATACACAACTTTCTTTTATACGGTGTATAAAACCCTTTGACTTTTACGTTATTCAAAAGTAATCCTTTTTATACAAAGCAATTACTAAACGACAAAATGGAATTGTAACACCCGAGATTTTTATGTTATATAAATCATCAACGGAATCTTTTTCTACACAACACTTTCTTGGCTTTCTTTACACGAAATCGCGACCTTCCTCGATAGCTTGCGTCGTACGCAATACCGAGTTTCACTAAACAACGATATGCTATTAAAATATTATTAAAACTAGCCGTTATGAATAGTAATAACCACTTTTTAAAATTTTGTGAATTTTATTTTTCAAAATGGAATTCATTTTTCGATTCGGAATACCGAAATTAGGCTAGGGTGAAATTTTGTTATTTTTCTGAAAACTTTCAAATTTTTGATGAATAGTGAAACCACTAAGTGGTAGGTTAAAAACTGAATTTTGCATAAAAATTAATTTTACCGCTTCTGTGAATGGAATTTAGAAAATCCGACAGACACGGTTGATATCAGTAAGTAAAATGTGGTTGAATGTGATAAAAATAATTTTTTAGTGAATAGTAACTTTTTACTTTTTTTACCGCGGTTAATAGTAAATAGGGTAACTAAGGGTGAATATGATATTACTATTACCCTAACACATGTCCTAATTCTATTGGATAAGTGTAATTCGACCAAAAACAACCTTACGAATATAATATGACCATTTAGGTCCACTTGGATTAGATTATGACATTTAATATTATTTTACTTAATGAATAGTTAAAATAGTTAAAATCAAAGTTTAATAACTAAAACATTTTTAATATGGGGTTATACATAAGATAAATTAGACTATAAATATTCATTAGAAATATAAAAATATTTCCTACAAAATGGTATTTTATTCGTAATTTTTAAACATTAAATAATTTAATTTATTTATGACACAATGATGATGCAGTAATTATCTTATTAATGAAATATTGACATAATTGATGTTATAAACACCAAAATAAATGTAATTTGAGACTTTTTATTAATCCCACTAATTTTCTAGGTTAATATGACATGTTAGTATTTATTTAATTAACTTTTTTCGATCTTATCATTATGTTATGATTTTTACAAAAATCATTTACTAAATAGTGTCAAAATTGACATAAAATAGTTTTTAAAACAAATATTATATTATTAATTGTTATTTTATTCCTAAAAATCTATGGTTCGGCCAAATGACTTATATAAGGTTATATATATTAATAATAAACAATTTGGGGTTCGTTTGGATTCTTATAGTATGTTTATTAACCTTATAGTGTAAGAACACAAGAAGACACGGTAAAAGTAAAATTATTTAACTTAATGTTAAATATAAATGATAAGGTTAAAATAGGAACCTAAACTTCTCTAAATTCTATTTGATGAGAGTATTTCGAACCATCCCCACCTTAGCTTCGAAATATATCAATTTGGAGCTATTTAAAACCGAACATGACTTTATAATAAAATAATTGTTTTAGTTATTCCAAAGGTGCCCCTCTCCTCCTTTATAAAAGGACACCTCCTCCCCCTCTTCCTCACACCACTTGGAGCCTTCAAGCTCGGTCAAACCCCGCCACATTCTCCTCCCCACTTCCCTAGAAAAATACTAGAGGTTTTGGTCTTCTTCAAAGACCAATTTTAGTGCCCTAAAAGAAGGTCTCAAAGAAGCACTTCAAAGAAGAGGTAATGTCCGTTACCAATTCTTTCATCTTTATTTCTTCTTCCACTTATTCTTATTTAGTTGATTCATTATGATGTAATAACCTAAGTATTAATCATATACTGATATGTTATTATAAGTATGAAACAACCCTATTTCACCATCTATCCATCCTACGGAAAAAGAAATCACTGCGCGTGCGTACGTACGGAATACTGTCTCCACGCCATGGTGTGATCTATTTTCCACCACCACCTTACTTGGATGGGTATAATGGTGTAAATAATTACTATATATGACTATTATAAAGTTATATTGATTCTGAAATATTATACATATACTCCAATACAATTCCACGATCATAGGAATGATATCATCACTCGTGCGTACGTACGGAATACCGTCTCCACGATGTGATGCGACTCGTTCTACATGATCTTCATTTCATAATGATTATATAAATTAATTTAATGAATGTATATGATATATATTACGCTAATACCATTATGGAAATAAGGTATCTATAACCTAAAGAAAATAATAAGAATTTATTCGACAAAACACGCATAAGAACAAAAAGTTATAAACACCCGAATAACAAGTAGCAAAGAAATATTACTACTAAGAAGCTAAGAATATGACCATATATGATATAATAAGAATATGTATGATTCTGGAATAAGTCAATAACATTATTTAAAACATTATACAGGAGTTTTGGACTCTTACAAATCAAGTCGGACCTAAGGTAAGGGAAATATCACAATCTCAATTTTATCTGAGATTGTTTTTACTTTGGTAATTATTGGGGTGAATTTTATCATCCACATCCATGTTTCCTCAATATTTAATATTATTTTTATCAACCTACAATTTTTTAAATCCAATTTTACCCTTCAGTGAGTTTTTGGTAAAAGATATGAAAGAAATCTTTTGTCATTTTTCATAAGAGGTACTTTTTGACTTTTCTGACAAAAGTGCGGGAATAATGTTTTTTTAACTTATACGACATGAATGGATTTTTAAAACATTATTTCCAAGAAGAATCCTTTACAAGTTTTCAAGTTTATTTTTAATCAAATTCTTTTAGTTTAAAGTTTTATGACATTTTAAGAAAGGAAAAATGTTTTTGAAGAAGAAATGATATTTTCCTCAAGAATGGAGTTCAAGTGTTTTATCAAAATTATTTTCCATATAAGATAATAAAGGGTTCTGTTTTCATCCCTATTATTACATTGATTTGATTATGTTGTGATGGAATTATTTTTATGAATTCCTTTATCGTATATAAATTGTTTTATGATGTCATGATGTTTATGATTCCCATTTTTATTACATGGGTTATGTAATGATGTATGATTTAAGATTTTGTGGCACTCATAAGAATGGTATCATTATGAGATGGGTGGGACCTATATCTCCCTCCAATGCATTGGGTAAATATTTTATATCTCATGAGATAGACATGGCCGGAACAGTAGGTTATACCGGTTCAGTGAAACAGGACTGAAACGAGGGTGACTCGGTTCAGAAAGGGACTTTGTCCACTAAGATAGTCTTAGAAATGAGTCTTGACTAACAAGAAATGATTCTCTATGATTATGTGTGTATGCCACAAAGTTTCATGTTTTATGTTATGATTATTGTGATTACATTTCACTACCATGATTTATGCCATGTTATGAAATTATGATCTCTTTTGTAGGATAACATTTCCAAAAGTTATGTGCTTGTGTATACGATGTGATTGATATTTCTTTTGTTTACCCTTACTGAGCATTTGAGCTCACCCTTTTGTATGTTTTCATTCCCTAGGTCAGGAAGAAGGTTATTAACTAGGATATGCCAAAAAGGGACTCTAGATATGATGAAATAAGTGGGAGGAATAGTTGATGCTTTATGAACCAGTTGTTTATGCTTCCCAGTTTCTAAAGACATTATACCTATACAGTCCTTTCATGGTTTTGTTATATGTTGTAATAATTTTTCTTCAATTTTGAAGTATTAACAATGTATGTAAAGCATGGGTCGTTATAGTTGGTATCAGAGGAAAAGGTATAGTCAACCTTTGGAAACTAGGATGTGAAAGCCTTAGTAAGAACCCTAAGGATAAGTCTAAACATAGAACCCAACATTAGTGTTTTAGAAATGGCCATGAATAACCTAGGATAAGACCTTAAGTGTGAAGTTTTATTCTTGATTATGTGGTTTTCCTATTATAATTAGTGTTTCTCACACTATTCCTCTTGGTTTTAGTCAATTTCTGGAACCCGAAGGAACCGTGTTAATGCGAAATGCGACGGGCAATGCAATGATTGTCCCCCTGAGCAACCAAGCGTTATGGGAGATGGAATGCAAAATCTTGTAGCCATGCTCAAACAACTTTCTCAAGATATGAATCATGCAGGACTTCCAAATGAGCAAAGGAAGGATCAACATTCTGTTGAATCCTTCATGAGACACCGTCCACCTTCTTTCAGCGGGTCTACTGATCCATTAGTTGCTGAACAATGGATTAGTACTACTGAAAAGATATTTTCAGTTCTTCAATGTTCTGAACATGATAATGTCATCCTAGCAGTGTATCGTTTAGATGGAGATGCTGATCAATGGTGGAATCTAATTAAGAATACGAGGCAAAGGGATTTAATTGAGTCCATGGAATGGGACGAGTTCAAGAACTTATTTTTCAATAAGTACTTCCCTCGTATTCTCCGAACAAAGATGGAGAAAGAGTTTCTTGAACTAAAGAAAAAGGATGATGAATCTGTTGGTACCTATTAAGAAAATTCTACAAGACTTGCAAGGTACGCTTCTGGTATTATTATCCAACCTGAGAGTAAGATCTATCGATTCTTTAGTGGCTTAAAACCAAGTCTTCGAAGGGCGTTACCCATAAGGGACTTCAATAGCTACGAGGAAATCGTTTAATGTGCTCTCAAAGTAGAGATGGATATTGGAGTAACCCATCAGTCATATGGGTTTGATAAGAAGAGGAAAATTGAATTCAAAGGAAAATCTAAAGAGCACACTGAAAAGAAGATGAGCTTTCCCTTATGCTCAAAGTGTGGAAAGAAACATGGGGGGAGTTGTCTTAAAAGTACAAGTAAATGTTTCAAATGTGGAATGGATGTTCATCGGGCATTTGAATGCCACGATGATGGGAAGAAGATGTCTAATGATGCAAACAAAGGAAGGGATACACAGAATGAACCTACTACACTTCAATGTTTCAAGTGAAAGGAGATGGTGCATTATGCCAATAAATTCCCTAATCCAAGGGTTGATGACGATGGTCGACGTCAACAAACTCTCAAGGCTAAAGACAAAGGAAAGTCAAATGAAATTTCTATCAGCGATGTGGAGTACGATAACGATGTGGTGAAAGGTACACTTACCATCCACTCTAAAGTAGAAAATGTTTTATTTGATTCTGGATCCACCCACTCTTTTATTTATGAAGAATTTTCTAAGGGTATCATCGTATTACCTCAACAATTAGATGTTGAGTTAGCTGTGACAACACCTAATGGCCCAACAGTCGCATCAAAATTTTATAATTCTTCTCCGATCGAATTTTGTGGGAAAGTGCTTCTTGCAAATCTTGTGATCCTTCCTATAGTGGAATTGGATGTGATTTTTGGCATGGATTTGCTTTCTTTATATGGAGCTCATATCAATTGCCAAATAAGGGAAGTCACATTTCATATTCCAGATCAATATATGATCGTCTATCAATGCAAGGATGAACATAACCTTTCAGTGGAAATTCCTTCTATCTTATGGGTCTTGATTCCACTAAATGAAGGTTATTTATCTCAAATGGTTGGTGAGAAACTCACGATTAAGAATATGACCATTGTACGAGAGTTTGATGATGTCTTTCCGGAGGAATTACTGGGTCTTCCACCAAATCGTGAAGTTGAGTTTTCAATAGAACTCGTACCGGGTGCTTTGCCTATTTCAAAGACACCTTATAGAATGGACCCAATTGAGTTGCAGGAATTGAAGAAGCAACTCCAAGAGAATCTTGATAAGGGATTCATACGCCCTAGTGCGTCACCTTGGGGAGCACCTGTTCTATTTGTTAAGAAGAAAGATGGATCAATGAGACTCTGCATTGATTATCGAGAACTTAACAAGATCACTATCAAGAACAAATATCCTCTCCCACGCATTGATGACCTATTTGACCAACTACGCGGAGCTCAATACTTTTCCAAGATTGATCTTCATTCAGGGTGTCATCAATTAAGGGTCAAAAGGGAGGATATACCCAAGACGGCTTTCCGTATAAGGTATGGACACTATGAATTTATAGTGATGCCATTTGGTCTTACTAATGCCCCTGCTATCTTCATGGATCTGATGAATAGAGTCTTTAGAGACTATCTTGATCAATTTGTGGTAGTCTTTATAGAAAATATTCTTGTCTATTCAAAGAGCAAGGAAGAACATGAAGATTACTTGAGAATTATATTGAATACCATGAGAAAGGAGAATATTTATGCCAAATTTACCAAGTGTGAATTTTGGATTCAAAAAATTGCATTTTTGGGTCACATAATCTCAAAAGAGAGGATATCTGTGGATCCAGCAAAAATAGAGGTTATCGAAAGATGGTCGATACCAACAACAGTAACTGAGATCCGAAGTTTTCTTGGTTTGGCTGGATATTATCGACGTTTTGTGAATGATTTTTCACGATTATCTAATCCACTCACCAAGTTGACTCAGAAAGAAGTTAAGTTTGTCTGGACGGAAGAATGTGATGAGAATTTCAAGGAGTTGAAAAGAAGGTTATCCAATGCACCTGTGCTCACACTGCCTTGTAGTGGAGAAAGGTTTATGATCTATAGTGATGCATCCAAGAAGGGATTAGGGTGTGTTCTTATGCAAAATGATATAGTGATATCTTATGCCTCATGAAAGTTGAAAATCCATGAGCAAAATTACCCAACACATGATTTGGAGTTAGCTGCGGTAATCTTTGCATTAAAGATTTGGAGGCATTACCTTTATGGTGAAAGGTGTGATATTTATACTAATCATAAAAGTTTAAAGTATATTTTCACACAAAAGTAGCTGAATATGCGTCAAAGAAGATGGTTGGAGCTGATTAAGGATTACGACTGCTCAATCAATTACCACCCTGGGAAAGAAAACAAGGTGGCAGATGCATTAAGTCGACAAGACCAAGCTAGTTTATCAATGATGAGCATCACAAAAGATACAATATTTATGGATTTAAAAAGGATGGATCTTGGAATTATAATGGAAGGGGAAAAATCTTATCTTTCTCAAATGAATGTTCAACCATCTATACATGTGAAGATTACAGAGGCACAGAAAAAAGATGTCGAGTTTCAAAAGAAGGTGAGAAATGTTACTGAGTTCAACCTTGATTGTGATGGGATAATAAAGTTCCGGAATTGGGTTTGTGTTCCTCCCATCCCTGAATTAAAGAAGGAGCTGCTGGATGAGGCTCATAGTTATTCATTCTCTATTCATCCTAGAAGCACGAAGATGTATAGGGACCTGAAAGTGTACTTCTGGTGGGATGGAATGATAGGAGATGTTGCTGAATATGTCTCTCGGTGCTTGGTTTGTCAACAAGTTAAAGCTGAGAGACAGAAGTCTAAGGGGATGTTACAACCATTACCCATACCCGAATGGAAATGGGAAAACATTACTATGGACTTTGTCACAGGACATCCTAAAACATCCAAAGGAAATAATTCTATCTGGGTCATAGTTGATCGTCTTACAAAGTCTGCACACTTCATTGCTATTAGAGAGGATTTCCCTCTGGATCATCTTACCAGGATATATTTAAAGGAAGTGGTAAGATTGCATGGAGTACCACTTTCTATTATATCTGATCGGGATCTGAGATTTACCTCGATGTTCTGGCGAAGTCTTCAGCATACTCTGGATACAGAGTTGAGTTTCAGCACTGCTTATCATCCTCAGACAGACGGTCAGTCTGAAAGAACAATTCAAACCCTAGAAGATATGTTGAGAGCTTGCTCTATGGATTTCAAAGGAGGTTGGGATCAACACCTACCTTTGGTGGAATTTTATTATAATAATAGCTTTCACTCCAGTATTCAGATGGCTCCTTATGAAGCTCTCTATGGAAAGAAATGCAGGACTCCAACTTGCTGGGATGAATTTGGGGAAATAAAGCTATTTGGACCTGATCTCGTTGATGAAATGGAAGAAAAGGTCAGATCTATTCAACAACACATAAGAGTAGCTCAGAGTCGACAGAAAAGTTATGCCGACAGCCGAATAAAAGACCTAGAGTTTGAATTGGGTGATAAAGTGTTCTTACGAATATCTCCCTGGAAGAGGGTTATGAGATTTGGAAAGAAGGGGAAGTTGAGCCATAGATATATCGGTCCTTTCGGAATACTGGATCGTGTTGGGAAGGTAGATTACCGATTGGCGCTTCCACCGAATCTCTCTCAAGTTCACGATGTGTTCCATGTATCTCTCCTTAGAAATTACATACCTGATCCTTCACATGTACTCAGCTCAGAAGTTGTACCGCTGGAGAAAGATCTTTCTTATGAAGAACAACCGATATAGATTCTGGATCGTAGTGAAAAAGTCCTACGAAACAAGACCACTCGATTGGTGAAATTTTAATGGAGGAACCACCAATTAGAAGAAGCTACATTGGAGCTTGATGATATGATGAGGGAGAGGTATCCTCATCTGTTTGTTACAAAGTGACGAATTTCGAGGGCGAAATTCATTTTAAGGGGGGTAGAATGTAACACCCAAGACTTTTATGTTATATAAATCCTCAAAGGAATCTTTTTCTACACAACACTTTCTTGGCTTGCTTTACACAAAATCGCGACCTTCCTCGATAGCTTGCATCATACTCAATATCGAGTTTCACTAAACAACGATATGCTATTAAAATATTATTAAAACTAGCTGTTATGAATAGTAATAACCACTTTTTGAAATTTTGTGAATTTTATTTTTCAAAATGGAATTCATTTTTGGATTCGGAATACCGAAATTAGCCTAGGGTGAAATTTTGGTATTTTTCTGAAAACTTTCAAATTTTTGATGAATAGTGAAACCACTAAGTGGTAGGTTAAAAACTGAATTTTGCATAAAACATAATTTTACCGCTTATGTGAATGGAATTTCGAAAATCCGACAGACACGGTTGATATCAGTATGTAAAATGTGGTTCAATGAGATAAAAATATTTTTTTGGTGAATAGTATCTTTTTACTTTTTTTACCGCGGTTAATAGTAAATAGGGTAACTAAGGGTGAATATGATATTACTATTACCCTAACACATGCCCTAATTCTATTGGATAAGTGTAATTCGACCAAAAACAACCTTATGAATATAATATGACCATTTAGGTCCACTTCGATTAGATTATGACATTTAATATTATTTTATTTAATGAATAGTTAAAATAGTTAAAATCAATGTTTAATAACTAAAACATTTTTAATATGGGGTTATACAGAAGATAAATTCGACTATAAATATTCATTATAAATCTAAAAAGATTTCCTACATAATGATATTTTATTTGTAATTTTTAAACATTAAATAATTTAATTTATTTATGACACAATGATGATGCAGTAATTATCTTATTAATGAAATATTGACATAATTGATGTTATAAACACCAAAATAAATGTAATTTGAGACTTTTTATGAATCCCACTAATTTTATAGGTTAATATGACATGTTAGTATTGATTTAATTAGCTTTATTAGAACTTATCATTCTGTTATGTTTTTTACAAAAATCAATTACTAAATAGTGTCAAAATTGACATAAAATAGTTTTTAAAACAAATATTATATTATTAATTGTTATTTTATTCCTAAAAATCTATGGTTCGGCCAAATGACTTAGATAAAGTTATATATATTAATAATAAACAATTTGGGGTTCGTTTGACTTATTATAGTATGTTTATTAACCTTATAGTGTAAGAACACAAGAAGACACGGTAAAAGAAAAATTATTTAACTTAATGTTAAATATAAATGATAAGGTTAAAATAGGAACCTAAACTTGTCTAAATTCTATTGGATGAGATTATTTCGACCCATACCCACCTTATCTTCTAAATATATCAATTTAGAGCTATTTAAAACCGAACTTGACTTTATAATAAAATAATAGTTTTAGTTATTTCAAAGGTGCCCCTCTCCTCCCTTATAAAAGGACACCTCCTCCCCCTCTTCCTCACACCACTTGAAGCCTCCAAGCTCGGCCAAACCCAACCACTTTCTCCTTTACACTTCCCTAGAGGCATCCTAGAGGTTCTGGTCTTCTTCAAAGACCAATTTTAGTGCCCTAAAATAAGGTCTCAAAGAAGCACTTCAAAGAAGAGGTAATGTCCGTTACCAATTCTTTCATCTTTATTTCTTCATCCACTTATTCTTATTTAGTTGTTTAATTATGAAGTAATAACATCAGTATCACTCATATACTTATATGTAATTATAATTATGAAACAACCCTATTTCACCATCTATCCATCCTACGGAAAAAGAAATCACCGCGCGTGCGTACTTACGGAATACCGTCTCCTCGCCGTGGTGTGATCTATTTTCCACCACCACCTTACTTGGATGGGTATAATGGTGTAAATAATGACTATATATGACTATTATAAAGTGATATTGATTCTAAAATAGTATACATATACTCCAATACAATTCCACGATCATAGGAACGATATCATCACTCGTGCGTACGTACGGAATACCGTCTCCACGATGTGATGCGAATCGTTCTACATGATCTTCATTTCATAATGATTATATAAATTAATTGAATGAATTAATATGATATATATTACACTAATACCATTCTGGAAATAAGGTATCTATAACCTAAAGAAAAGAATAAGAATTTATTCGACAAAACACGCATAAGAACCAAAAGTTATAAACACCCGAATAACAAGTAGCAATGAAATATTACTACTAAGAAGCTAAGAATATGACCATATATGATATCATAAAAATAAGTATGATTCTGGAATAAGTCAATCACATTATTTAAATCATTATACAGGAGGTTCGGACACTTACAAATCAAGTCGGACCTAGGGTAAGGGAAATATCACAATCTCACTTTTATCCGAGATTGTTTTTACTTTGGTAATTACTGGGGTGTATTTTATCATCCACATCCATGTTTCCTCAATATTTAATATTATTTCCATCCACCTGCAATTTTTTAAATCCAATTTTACCCTTCATTGTGTTTTTTGTAAAAGATATGAAAGTAATCTTTTGTCGTTTTTCATAAGAGGTACTTTTTGACTTTTTCGACAAAAGTACGAGAAGAATGTTTTTTTAACTTATAAGACATGAATGGATTTTTAAAACATTTTTTCCAAGAAGCATCCTTTAAAATTTTTCAAGTTTATTTTTAATCAACTTCTTTTAGTTTAAAGTTTTATGAAATTTTAAGAAAGGAAAAATGTTTTTGAAGAAGAAAGGATATTTTCCTCAAGAATGGAGTTCAAGTGTTTTATCAAAATTATTTTCCATCTAAGATAATAAAGGGTTATGTATTCATACCTATTATTACATTTATTTGATTATGTTTTGATGGAATTATTTTTATGAATTCCTTTATTGTATATGAATTGTTTTATGATGTCATGATGTTTAAGATTCCCATTTTTATTACATGGGTTATGTAATGATGTATGATTTAAGATATTGTGGCACACAAAAGAATGGTATCATTATGAGATGGGTGGGACCTATATCTCCCTCCAATGCATTGGATAAAGATTTTATATCTCATGAGATAGACATGGCTGGAACGGTAGGTTATACCGGTTCAGTGAAACAGGACTGAAACGAGGGTGACTCGGTTCAGAGAGGGACTTTGTCCACTAAGATAGTCTTGGCAATGAGTCTTGACTAACAATAAATGATTCTCTATGATTATGTGTGTATGCCACAAAGTTTCATGTTTTATGTTTTGATTATTGTGATTACATTTCACTACCATGATTTATGCCATGTTATGAAATTATGATCTCTTTTGTAGGATAAGATTTCCAAAATTTATGTGCTTGTGTATACGATGTGATTGATATTTCTTTTGTTTACCCTTACTGAGCATTTGAGCTCACCCTTTTGTATGTTTTCTTTCCCCAGGTCAGGAAGATGGTTATTAACTAGGATATGTCAAAAAGGGACTCTAGATATGATGAAATAAGTGGGAGGCAAAGTTGATGCTTTATGAACCAGTTGTTTATGTTTCCCAGTTTCTAAAGACAGTATACCTATATGGTCCTTTCATGGTTTTGTTATATGTTGTAATAAGTTTGCTTCAATTTTGAAGTATTAACAACGTATGTAAAGCATGGGTCGTTATAGTAATGTTTTGTCATACGTATGCGGCGACAACGACTTCTCCGCCGCCGTGACCATTATTTGAGTTTTGGCTTCCTCTACAAGCCATACCATCTTTTTAAAAGAAAAATAAATACCATGTTTTTCATTTCATTTATTTTGGTATTGAAAATGGTTTCTTAATGTTTTTATATCAATGTGTTGTATTGATATCTTGTGATTGAAAGATGGAAATGTTATGTTTCCTTTATGCATGTTTTATGTGATATGATTATGTTATGGTTCTTGGGCATTGTTATGAAGACGGGTGGTTCCGTGATAAACTGAGGGCGGGTGAGCCCGATATATCTCTCCAATGCATTGGGTAATGCGAAGGAGTTAAATTTTGTGGTTTCTCCAAAGATATTTAGGGAATATACTGTAGTGATTGTTCCAAACGTAACCAAGAGGGTTACTCCCTATGTAAGAATGTTATGAATGCCCCAAGTTACCTTTTATGTTTTATGATTTCTATGATTTATTCATGATTTGATGAGGTATGTTAAAGTTCCTATGTTTTATGTGTAAAGTATGATTTCATTCTTATGTATATATGAACTCATGTTTCCTTTACATATTTTTTTTATAACCCTTACTGAGTTTTTTATGCTCATCCCATGTTTTTTGAAATGTTTTTCACAGGTCAAGGCAAAGGTACATGATATGATGTTAGTGTCAAGGAAGTGTCAAGAAAGAATCCATGCTTTTTTTTGAATATTTTTCCGTTGATGGGAAAAAATGAATACTATCTTTTATGTAACCACTTTTTTTAAATGTGGAATGAAGTGGAAGTTTTATGATCTAATTCTCTAAAACTCTAAACCAGAAAAGATCCTCAATGTGTAATCTTGTAATAACTCAAGATTAAGTAAGGTTTAAGTCTGGGGCCTTATAGTTGGTATCAAAGGTCAATTTAGATAACTTTAGAGGTTAGGGTATTCTCTAGGAATAAGTTACATTACCATAATGGTTAGGATTTCAGAAAGAGTCCTAGTTTTAGATAAAGTGAATGAGTAAGTATATCTTAGTTTTTATCTTCCACATTAGTACATGATGGTTTTTTTGATATACTCACACTGACATTTCTGTTTTTAGTTAATGGATGGATCTAGCATACACCAAAGTGACAATAGGTTTGAAGGAAACTGTGGTGGGTCTCAGATTAAGAGACTGGATGAAATGGGGGATTCAATGAGGAAACTCATGGTTGTTCTAAACCAAATATCCAGGAGTCATGATCAACCACTTGTACCATGGTATGTTCTGTAATGCATCATGTACGAGATGACCAATTGATGTGGAAGTTCAGGTAATAATTATAAAGGTAACCATTAGGGTTTATAAAATCCTTACTTTTGAGGTAATTATGGGTTATTATTTGTTAAGATGGAAAATGAAAGGCATGAGATAAACATGAGGTTAAAATATGTTATGATTATTTTTGAATATTTTATCTCATTTTGGGGAATGTTTTAAGAATTATATAGTTTTGGAAAAAGGACAACATGCAGACCGTGTGACACCCCGTCGTGTCGGACAATGCTGCGGGAATCGAACCCACAACCAAAGTGCGACTGGTATTTATCGCCTACCACTGGACTACATGATGTCCCTGGTTAGTTTGACTAATTATTTTTAGTTAGATGATTTTAGGAATCAAGAGTAAGTTTATTTTGGGTTATCTATGGAAATGATTAACCTATCATGGAGGATATGTGATTAGGTTAATTACTTTTCAATACGAGACATTAAGAGCAACAGATGTTGTTTGGAGATAAATGTTACGATTTAACTTGGAAGACTATGTGACTAAAATACTTCAAATATTTGTGTTTCAATCCTAGTTTGGTTTACTTTGAAGAATTTTATGGACAATATTTTATCAAATGGTCTTTGTTAAACATTGTGTTTTTGTGGACAAATTTTGGAGATTAAGAATAGATTTTATTTTTATAAAGGATTATACTTTTGTGGATTATCTGATCTCATAGTATCAATTTTGGTTTTGGATTTTGTCTAAATAAATGGGAAATATATAGTTCACTTTTTTGGATTAGGTGATTCTCAAGAAGTTGATTATAGTACTCATAATGCTAAAAAGTCTTCCTAAATACTCGTCTTTTGGAGAAAATATGAGTTTGATTAAAAAAAATCTAGTAAAAGTTAAAAGTCTATGTGACAAGTAAGTATGTTTCATTATGATTTAGTTATGCTCAAAAATAAATTCCTCAATGAAGAGTAACTTAAAACAAAAATGTTGTCTGTTAACTTTTCTTATTGGGGAATCGAATACCGTTTAACCCATCACAAGTTTGGGATTTTCTTATGGTTAACTTTTTCCTAGACATGTTTACTATCACTCTCCATCAGAACATGACCCTTTGTTTTTTTCCTCCATGTCCATATTTTCATACTTGGAATCCTAGTATGGCTTAACTTGGGTATCCTTTGTACTTCTCTTTCTTTATTTTAAATTGATTGTTTTAATAATTGTTTTTCCGATGTGGGATTTTCAATGAAGTTTCCAAGCCCAATTTTAAAATTGCGAGGACGCAATTCCCAAAAGGGGGGAAGGATGTAACACAGCAGGTAAATAAAGAGTATGAAATTTTCACATTTATCAATATTTGTGAATAAAATATTAATATAACTTTAAATGGGATTCTATGCACGATGGCGTACCCAACACGCAACAATGAGTTTCTTGGGAATATTACGTTGCACTCTAATAATAAAATAATATCATTTTAAATGGTAGCTAACACATAGCTGTTATGATGGAAGGAATGAATAGAACTAAATAAAAAATGATTATATAGATTTGTCAAATATTTTTACTTTTTACAATAAATGTTATAGGATTAAAAATGCGAATGAATCCAATTTTAAGCGTAAACATTCTAATATTTTTTAATAGGTCGATTGACCGCCTTTTAATGGAAAACATCTTTTAAATCCAGTATTTGAGAATTGTATGTGTTATATTTGACAAAATAAAATTCTTCCTTAGAATTGGGACATCAAAATTTACTTTGTGTAACTTTTTGGTATTTTTCCAAAAAAGTACAATTTTTAATGAATAGTGAAAAATGTTGTATTTTAATTCAAAACCTCTTTTTAATATAATTTATTTATATGATTAGATTACCTTTTTAATTTGGTTTAAAGTGAAATTAGAATATATTTTTACCATTTAATCCAATAGTGGTCATTGGAATTAATTACACTTTGAAACTAGACTTAAACTAGTGTCAATATTTTGATACATTTTGTTTCATAAAAACATGCTATTTGTTTTGACAGTAGGAATTAATTATTAAATTAATTAATGCAACTTATATGTTTTTAATTTTGTAAAATAAACAACATTTTTGAATTTGTAATATCAAATATATCTTAGGGTGAATTTTTGGTAATTTTATGAAAAACTTCAATTTTTGATGAATAGTGAAACCACTAAGTGGTACTTATAAAAACTGATTTTCCATTTAAATGAACTTTTTCCAACTTTGTGATTTGAATTTCAAAAAATCCGACATACATGGTTTTCATTAATAAGTAAAATGTGGTTCAATGGGATTGAAATAATTTTTTGGTGAATAGTAACTTATTAAGTTTTTAATCGCGATTAGAGGTAATTAGTGTAGTTTAAGGTAAGAATAATGTTTAAATTATGTGAAATGACCTAGAAACTTGTCCTAACCTCACTAGATGAGTCGTGGCCGACCAAGAAAATCCATGGGTCAACTTGGGGACCCCATGGAGCCACTTTGGTTGGAAAATGACATAAATACCTTTTTATTTACTGTTAAAGTAAAAATGACACAATCATGGGATGTTTTACTAAAACAATTTTTACATGGGGTTATACAAGTCAAAATTGAACTATAAATATTAATTGGAAAGATAAATAGATTTCCTAAATCATAGTATTTTTTTTATAATTTTTAGACATTAAATAAATTAAATATTTTATGACATCATGATGATGCACCGATGACCTCATTATTTAACGATTTAAATAAAATGGAAATATAATTTAAAATATACAACCTACACATGTCCAAAACCTATTGGATGGGTGGATCTAGAACCTTTATCACCTTATCCTTGAAACACATCAATGTGGGACCATTAAAATCCGAAACTCATTCTGAAATAAAGTATCATTTATTTACTTTCCAAAGGTTCCCCTCCTCTCCTCTTATAAAAGGCCCTCACCTATACCTCCTTACCCACAGTTACAAAGCCTTTTGCTCAGCCAAACCCTGCACATTTTGTCTCTCCACATCCCTATATAACTCCTTGAAGCCTCACATTGGGAAACAGTCTTCCCAAGGAAGCCTTTGAGCTCAAACCAAAGCGAGTTACCCTATTTTAAGGTAATGTCTTCACTTGAGTCCTTTTGTTTTATTTTGCTTCTCCAACCCCCTAAATTTTTTTTATTAATTTCTTTTGTAACAACTACAATATCTTCAATATACTAGGATGTTTTTATAAGAAGGATTCGAGCTACACTTACACCCACCTACATCTAATGGTTAAAGAACATATTGTTTCTGTGGGTGGCGAATTTCTGCCTCACAAAACGATGATTGTTCAACAATCATATGACACCTTTAAAGGTGTCCATTAAGATGTAACTATATTTATATATGATATATAATATTTTTATGTTTTACTTAAGCTTCTGTATTTTTCTTTTGTGGAATACATTTATGGGTTCCATTGTGGGTAAACACGATAATTTCATTTTAGGATGTGCAGACTACCGCCCCCTAAAAGTGATTTGATTCGTTAATGCCATATGTAAGATGTAAAAGGATGGATTTAAAGTTATTATATATTATTTATGTTACATATAAATGATTAATATAATTCTTGAATTAAAATATACATACCTCTCATTTAGTTTTAATTCCATTAATATGACATATAAATGAAAGTAGCATTCATGCATACGTACGGCTTACCGTCTCCATGAACGGTGCATTTCATTTCTTACCTCTAAATGATTATGTAATATTATAAATTCATGTATATTCTGGATATATATGATATATATGATATCCAAATCATGAATATCATTCTGGATATAATGAACATTTGACCACACGAACAACATGTAATTGTAAGAAGTCCACTTTCGACTTAAGAACCAAATATCGACAAAACAAACATTATTACCTTAAATGATTTGATAATGTTTATAACAAGGAAATAAGTGATATAACAGTAACAATGAACTTGAAAAAGGATCTTAAGAAAGTATAAATTAACTCAAGTTTATTATTCAGGAGATTAAAGAATGATCGAGTCAAGTTGGACCTGAGGTAAGGGATCATACTCCTCTTTTTCTTTTTAAGTACACTCTTTAATGTCATTACTTTTAAAGCTCGTATTTCTTGTTATTGGGATGTTCTTTTATATTAATATTACTGTAATTTTTATGTTAATATTATTAGAGACCCTATTCTCTCTCATCAATCCATTTTGGAAGTCTTAAGTGGCGCTGTTAGGCTGCCGAGTTTTCGTAAGGGATTTTTCATCTCACTTTTATTCCCGTGAGATTTATGCTACATTTGCCACAATTTCCTTTGAGTGGTGTATGTACTGCCCATTATTTTACTCATTGTGTAATATAATTTCATTCATGAGTATTTACATCAATGTTGTATTGTCCTTCTTTCACGGGGCGCATGTCTCGAAAAATATCCATGTCGGTAACAGAACCTTTCACCCTCATCTTTTTAAAAGACTTCTTTTGTTATGTCTTTTAATTCACATAATATTATGTTGGGATATGTTATTATATATCCTTATTGATTTAAATTTTATTTCAATGTGATGAGATACCCTTTTTATCTCTCATCAACTCATTTTCTGAATTTAGTAGTGGCGTCGTTAGGCTGTCAAATTTTTGCAAGGGGAATTCTTAACCCAAATTTGATTCTTTGGGATAAACCTGTACCCCTTCAATATGTCGTTCTATGAATATGTGTGAATAAACTCTGATTGTATTACACTTAATATCCACTTATATTTCGTGTATTCACTTGTCGCACATAATTATGTAATTCATTGTCCTTATTCCAAAGATGTCGTCTTTGTATGGGAATTCGTCTCAATCTCCATTCATTGAGGCATATTTCGGTTTATACACAACTTTATTTTATACGGTGTATAAACCCCTTTGACTTTTAAATTATTCAAAAAGAATCCTTTTTATACGAAGCATTTACTAAATGAAAAAAGGGAATGTTTTGTCATACTTATGCGTCGACAATGACTACTCTGCCGCCGTGACCATTATTTGAGTTTCGGCTTCCTCTACATGCCATACCTTCTTTTTAAAAGAAAAATAAATACCATGTTTTACATTTCATTTATTTTGGTATTGAAAATGGTTTTCATTATGTTTTTATATCAATGTGTTGTATTGATATCTTGTGATTGAAAAGGTGGAAATGTTATGTTTTTTTATGCATGTTTTATGTGATACGACTATGTTATGGTTCTTGGGAATTGTTATGAAGACGGTTGGTTCCATGATAAACTAAGGGTGGGTGATCGCGATATAGCTCTCCAATGCATTGGGTAACACGAAGGAGTGAAACGTTAAGGTTTCTCCAAAGCGATTTAGGGAATATACTGTGGTGGGTATTCCAAACGTAACCAAGAGGGTTACTCCCTACGTAAGAATGTTATGAATGCCCCAAGTTACCTTTTATGTCTTATGACTTCTATGATTTATTCATGATTTGATGAGGTAAGTTAAAGTGCCTATGTTTTATGGGTAAAGTATGATTTCATTGTTATGTATATATGAACTCATGTTTCCTTTCCATATTTTTTTTATAACCCTTACTGAGCTTTTTATGCTCATCCCATGTTTTTTGAAATGTTTTTCACAGGTCAAAGGAAAGGTACATGATATGATGATAGTGACAAGGAAGTGTTAAGAAAGAATCCATGTTTTTTTAAAATATGTTTCCTTTGATGGGAAAAAATTAATACTATATTTTATGTAACCACTTTGTTTAAATGTGGAATGTAATGAAAGTTTTATGATCTAATTCTCTAAAACTCTAAACCTGAAAAGAACCTCAATGTGTAATCTTGTAATAACTCAAGATTAAGTAAGGTTTAAGGCTGGGGCCTTATAGAATGAGGGGAGGAAGAGAGACCCCATATTAGAGGGAGAATGGGAAGAGAGGGGAGGAAGGAATCAGGTCTAATAACATTAGTGGGGTGATAGGAAGAGACGTTGGAGGTAGCTCAGGTGCAGGGAGGGAGGGGCCAGGGGAAATCTCTATATGAGAGTCTTTCTCACACTGGTCCACTTCCAAAGGGAGGGGAAAAAGGGTATCAAGTATAGTATCAGGTCTCAGGTACAATCGACCTTGGGAGAAGGTAGACTATTGCATCAACGATTTATTATGAATACCTAAAGAGAGTTCCCTTGAAGTAGGTAGTGGGAGTATTACCTTGAAAATTCTGGGTAGGTGATTTCTTGGTTCCATAGGAGTGCATCCTGCACCCTATGAGAGAGTTGACCAATGGGTAATGGAAAAGTCCATCTTCACACAGAGGTGAGCTATTAACACATCTACACGGCCTATATTCCTTTCATCAGAGTAGAGGAACCCACTAAGGGAGTCTCCAATCTCTCTTAGGAAACTTCCATTCTGAAAGTGGAGGGAGAGCCCTCGGAAAGAGATCCAAACCGCAATAATAGCACTTTATTTTCTCTTGTGGACCTCCATGGACCACCAATAGAGGCCGAAGTGCCACCGACCAAGAGATTAAGGAGCCTTACACCATGCGTGAATGAAGTCAATAACCGATGATAGTATTATAAAATTGGAGTTCTTGTGGACCAGTGAGATCTGGATTGGGCTACAGAGCCCCCACAAGGAGACAAAGCACTGGATGAGACCGAGCGGAGTGATTTCTGCACCAATAGAACCCAGAAGTGTCCACATAAGGCACGCTTTAGCATCCACAAAGGCCAACATAAGGAACTCCATGGAGAGACAACCATTACCCCATGAAGCCTTTGGGGCAGGCAGGCCAATCTCTAGGAAGCACACCTACGCTGAGCCACACGACAAGCCACAAAGAACATCTATGAAGGATACCATATTGGGGGACAGTAAGGGTGCAGAAGAGGGAGGCATCTAGGCTATATAGGCAGTAGAAGTGGCACCAAACCCTGGTCAGGGGAAGAATCCACCAAGGTCTGGGTGTAAAGAGGATAAGAGGGATTGGCCAAGAGGTAGATGGAAGAGGAACTGAAGAGGATACGGGATAAATGGTCGATGGACTAGGCGGTGACCAAGAGGGCGGAGGCACAATGATCAAAATTCTTGAGTTCCCTGATGGTTCGTGTAATACATTCGAGCAATCCATTTTTCTTCTTTTATATATCTCTTGGGATAGTTATATAAAGAGTCATTAGACAATTAAATGAGTTATGTGTAAAATTTTGGTGGAATCTTAATGAATCTATTACATTTAAATTGACACATGACTTTTATAGATATTATTAATTGAAACGTGACATAAAAATTCATTAATTTAAACACCTATATATTGTGGTCAAATTTCATCATAATACTAGGTTTATAATATATTAAAGTGAGGTTAAAAAAACTACATTATTTTATTCACCATAACGAGCTCCTAAATAATTTCCTTCTCCTAAAACTACATACAATCACCCAAGGAATTTATAAATGAATGGGGTTTTATGATAATCCTAGTAATTTAATAAACATAATAAAGAATCCGAACATGTGAATGAGATATATAACATGATAACATAAAATATGAGAAGTAAGAGTAATCATAAGTGACCATAACATTAAAATCACAGAATCATACCAAAATGGAGTAGTTTTAAATGTATAGAAAACATAAAACATTAAATAAATTTATGTAAATGATAAATTTTTTTACAGCATCACATGGTGTAAAAAACACCATAATGTATTAGGTTCACTATCCAATCCCACATGTGACGTCTATGGAGACTTATGCAATATCCAATTTACTGGAGTTCTATAAAATTATTGTCCAACTCTTAAAATTCATTTCATGTATATTCATATGTCTCTCACATAACAAATAAATTCATATGACATAAACATATTTTTTTCATGAAAAAAATGGTTTTAATAATCATACATCATATCATAATCAAAAAATATATAAATGAAGGAATTTTGGAAGTGGAAATAAGGAATGTATTACCCCATAAATAGATTTTATATTTAGATAGATATATTTTTAAAATAAATATTTATATAATATATAATCATTGAATTATAATTTATTTTATTTTTATTTATGAATACAAATATTTTTAAAAATATTTAAAACATTCTTGAGGAAAATAACCTTTACACTTTAAAAATCACAATTTAAAAAATACGAATTATTAAAATATTATAAAAAAAGTTTATATAAAAATGTAAATGGAAAAAATATTTTGTAACATTAAATAAATTTAGGTTTCTATAAGTAATTAAATTCCATACATGTTCTATAAGTTTAAAAAACTATTAATTTTTCATTATTGTAAAAATGGAAAAAATTCAATTATTCAGAAAAGAACAATCTTTTTCCCTTAAAAAAATTTAAAATAATAAAAAGGATATAATTTTTTATTAATAATTTATTTTTTTAATGTTTTAATAATTTTTGAATTTTTTTTGGAAAACTTGTATACGGAAGAAGATTATTTTTGAGTGAAGGGAGAAATGAATCCATCATTCAAAAAAAAACATTATCTTTGTCTTGTTAAGAACAAAATAGTGAAATGGTAATAATGTTTCAAAAGATAATGAAGAATCATATTATAAGAAAATATATTTTTATTTATAATACAATGTTCAAAAAATATTTAATGGAAATTTCAAGATAAAAAATATTCACTAAAATGATATTGAAGAGTAAACTCATCATGTTTTAGTAAATTTTGAATCCTAAACCAAATGAATAATATAACTGACCTGAAACCTAAAATACAATCAAATATGTATAATTAATGATATATTAAGTAAATTGTTATTATATATACTATATAAATGAAATTAGTAGCATAAAAGAATATGTGTATCAAAGCATAAGTTCTAAGATGGAACCCCATAACTTGTGCCCGAATCATCACATTCCTTCATAATCTCAAGAATAATAAAATTATTTTAATTATTAACTTGGTTATTAAAAAAATTTATGTTTATTATTTTTTCTTTTATTTTTTAAAATTTTATATTCAATTACATAACAAATAATTTAACATCGGCTGTTTTAATGATTAAAGGATAATTTATCCAAAATAACATTGGTATATTGAATAAGGTAAAAGAGATTGATATTTAATAAATTATATAATGTTCATAATTAAAAAATTATCATTTTTATAAATAAATTATTCTTTTATAACCATCCATGAAATAAGATTATGAAAAATAACTTTGTTTAAATCCGGGAGATGGTAGTCCATTCAATAGAATGAGCTATATTTCCATTTTTGATGATCAATATAAAAAAGTGGTAAGTTTAATTTTATCATTCTAGTTTTGAAAATATATTATAAATATAATATTATTTAATTTAATACACTTAAATATATCATGCATGTGATGTAGAAATAAAAAACAAATCACATCTCTTTAAATGTCCATAGTCTTCCGCACACATGAATGACTTTATCATTTATTCAACGGATATTATGTTAATAAATTATATAATATCTATATTTTTCATAATTAATAATATAACAAATATATCATTTATAAATATTAATTAAATCCTTATTACCATCAATATAATGTGAATTTGAAAAATAATCATAACACTTCGTGAGGTAGTATTCCACCGCACACACGAGCAACATTTTCATATATCCTACGAAATAAAATGTTATAATTTAGAGAAGATATAATTATTACATAAGTATAATTATTTCAAAAGTATAATGTATAATAATTTTATAAATCAATATATATATCAGTGATAATTAGTTATAGGAAACAAATTATGTTTGTTCACGATGCGATACTCCACTATACACACAATCAACATCATTGTTTCCCATTTATAGTAAGAGGAGATGGCCATTTTCTATACATATAACAAAAATATATATATATTTATGTAATAATATAATTTTATTATATCATTATGGTTTCATAAAATATTAATGAGGTGGAATAATAAAAAAAATTAAACACTTGTTTATGGACATTAACTCATCTTCAGATAACTTAATTAATTTTGCACCAAATTATTTTCTTAGATGAAATTTTTATGAAACCTTGCCTTATATAATGGTAGTATAGATGTAGTGATGGTATATTATATTGAATTTTTGATAAAATTGTGTTTGGATGTGTGTAATGGAGAGGATAATAGGTTTCTTTTTATATGTAGGAGAGATAACACATTTGTAATTTTAAAAATGAAAAAATTACACCCATGATTTTTTAACTCTAAAAAGAGAAATATTTGACTATTTAATATCATTATATTAATGGAGTTAATAATATCAACATAAAAAAGTAATTATTACGTTTTTTTTGTAATTTTTAAAATTTGAATTTTGAGTTTAACCCTGCAGTAAATCTTTTTTTTAACAAAGACATGCAAATTAATTATTATTGTTTTTACTAGTAATTATAGAACAACATTATGTATAAAATAGTAGATAATAAAAATAATTATTTTTAAAAACATGGATTCCATTTGTTAAAATATTATTCATAGACGTGGAATGAAATTATTTAAAATACAACCTACATGCATATCAGAATACAAATATTCTCCAAATAAAAATAATCAAATGTTTATAAATAATTTAATCTATAATTAAATTTGAGATTAATTAATATTACCTAAATTAGTTTAATAGTAATATAATTAAACAAATTTAATGTTGTAAAAAATTTAAAATATACATTTACTTGTTATATAACATAAACGAAAGGGTTGTTTTCAATTAAAATATATATTTTTTACAATTTACAAAATTTTCTTTTTCATAGCATTCCAATAAATTAGTGAAAATATAATTTTGATATTTAAATTTCTAAACTAACTTTAACATTTAAAATAATTTTTTTAATGTGTGAGAAATTAATTTTAAAATATATGTGAATAGTACAACAAAACCACATTTAAAAAAATACAATTTTTAAAAAAATTATTTTTCATTCATTAAAATAAAAAATATTTTATACTGAATAAATAGATAAATATTGAATTTATTTTTCAAATGTCTAAAAAAAATTATTTTCAAAATATCTTTAGTCCTACAGATACCCAATAATTTAATTATAGGGATATAATTTTATTCTATATTATAGATCATTTGGACTCTGGATTGTTGGTTATGGTAGCTATATAATATAATAAATTTATTTTAAAAAACATATCATAATGTTTTAGGGTGTATTTTATATTATAATATTGGTGTTTCATGTTATATAAACTCTTGAAAATGATTAACTTCTTTTGAAATCTTGGTCTATTACAATTATTCCCATTAATTGAATTGTGTTCTCCCAATACAATCATGGTATTTTATACTCATGTATTTCAAATTGAAAAATATTTTCCTTGAAATCAAAAATCGTTATTGGGGTTTGTAATAAGCCCTCCTAATAATAGATAAAAGTAATAATAACATTTATCTAGCATAATTCATTACAAGGTTTCCTATAAAAACATTCATTGGAAGTAACGATTTTTACAATGATGGAAAGATTAAAAAATTATGGATAGTGGAAAAACCATTGATCTCATGAATTTGAATAAAAATAGATAAGTTAATGACCTCTAAACAATAAATCTACGATGAATAAAAGTCCAATGATTAATCATATAAAATGGTAATAGGATAACAATTTTTTGCAATATCATGTTCTTATAGTTCATGGACTCTTTTAATATATATTCTATGAATGATAGAAATATACTTTCTTGATATGAATAATTTCTTACCTAAACCAACTTCCAAAAAAACATTTCTCAAAATTTAATTAATGAAATAAAACCCCAAAAAATTCTAAAAATATTTGACCCTCTATTATGTTTCCCAATATAAACATAATATTTACACACCAAACCATTTAAGAAATAAAATTGTTATAATAACCAGTACATCACATAGTTTAGTGGTACTTGATCTACCTTTATCTCCCTTCATTTGTGGGTTCACACCCTATGTTCTTTCCATATGTGATTGGTTCTCACCCTTTTTTATGTCGTGTTTTTTATAAAACTATATTAATATAATACATATAACATTCCAAGAAAAATAAAGAACATACTTGAAATAAAATTATCCATCAAATAAATTTTAAACCACTCATGGTTATATATTGAGTTTATTATCTTCTAAAAAACGTCATCTTTCCATTAAACCATCATTCTAGGTAATTATTACCATTCAACATATTTGTGGGAATCCTTAAATAAAAACTATTGTAGAACAACACATGGAGTATTTGTGATTGTTATAACTAAAAAACATTGAAAAATATACATATTAATGATAAATCTAGGATCCACACACATAAATAAATAACCACAATGATTGGTATAACATGTTTCCTACATTTTATTGGGACATAAACATTAGTTTTGGTCATTGTGTCATAAAATACCCATGTTCTATAAAAATAATACAAAACTTCATGTGACATTCATTTCCCGATACCCATTATTTCCATATAGAAAACATATTACTATCCATTTGATATAATATACTATGAAATTCTTCCCATATAATTTACAAATACAAGGCCAGATCATCATTTCCTTGTCATATTTAACAATTGAAAACCTATGTGATTAAATTTATCTCTTCGTTGTTGTGTTTGAAATTTTCTCTACGTTTAATTTGATTATCGTAATTTAATATATGTCATTTTTCATTATCCTAACATGTTTAACTGTCGTTCCAATTCAGTTATGAATCAAATTGATGAAATAATTTCATTCATTGTCACATTGCCTCTCAGCATTGTTTCTCTTATATTTGATCATTAACTAAAAATATTAAGATATACATGATGTGAATTAATTAACATTCCAAAGAAAAAAATATATAACCTAGATTACTTAAATGATAAATTTTATATGTATGTCCTAACTTATGTTACAATTGGTTTCAATCAATGTTTTCCAGGGTATGTATTCATATTTTTTATAATATAAGAATTTTTCAAGTCTTTCATAGTGGTTCATAATTAGCTTGGGAACAAAGAGAGCATATCCCTTAGACGTGTCTATTTATGTTCATAGTAAGAACCATTGTTACGAACTACGTAATGCCTGAGTAAACACTAACAAAACTTTTTTAGAGTTATTACCCCTATGTACATAAATTATGAAATATTTTCCATGTTTATTATACATTCGTGGATTGAATTACTAAAAATAAAATGTCTCTATACTTCCGCAAAATTACAGGAAATTTTTCATATACATAGATTTATCTTCATATTAATTCATAGAGATATCCATAGACATATCCCTAGGTTTATTTCTATGGTTTTCTCAACCAAGTTTATAATGTTTAACTGTTCCTTTTCTCAGATATGAACTATTTATACCGAATCTTTTGACACATATTATTTCACAGTTTTTAATATAAACAATCACTACATACAACATAATGATCATGAGGCATGTAATATCCTATTACATTGATCAGGTCATTTTTCCCTCTTTCTAAGTTCCCTTCAGGATTAAAATATCCATTAAAGTATTTTTAAAGGGTTTACAGTAGGTTTTAGGACTGGTACACATCACGTACCTAAATTACACAACATGTACCTAAAGTACAGACCATGTACCTAAGGTACATGCCACGTACCTAAAGTACAAGATGTGTACATGAAGTACACACTATGTACTTGGGGATAGATCGAGTCATGATATGGGGGTCATGCTATAAGCTTGGGCACATCGTTTACCTGATGTACACATTTTGTAGTTAATGAATACTATTTTTTAAACCAGAGGCGATGGGCTTTTCAGGGTAACATATCTAGCATGGCCTTCAAATATGGACCAAGGGGTAAACATCGTGACCCAGTCTTATCCCTGTTTAAAGTCATGAATTCGAGAGTTTTAATTAGTCCTTATTTCTCCAAACATCATACTTCTCACCCCTAGAGTATCCATAAGAAATTTTTAGAGGTATCTCACCTTTTAGATTGATCTGATCGACTCTGGTCCATCATTGTTTCTACGGTGCATCTCTCCAGATCTGTTGTGAGATATCATTCCTGAGGCCATTTTCATTCGTTGGTTGTGGTGAGGCGATCTTCCTTATTCGAGGGTCTTTACTAGTGTTGTTGGGTTTTATTCTTGGTTTAGGATTCTGTTGTGGGTGGGCGTGACCTCAACTTTGTGGTTGCTGGTTCCGTCTTTTTCCTATGACAATGAAAATATTTGTATTACATTGAAAATTACTTTTTAGATTGATTGGTGAAATTGGAATGATTTTTTATTTGTTGAAAATGGGTTTTTAATGAAAAATGATTTTCCCTAGAATCTGATAAATGTATTATAAACGTTTTTGAATGGTTTTCAATACATTAAAATGGGTCTATGAAAAAGATCACATGGGTTACCTTGTGTACTTAGGTGGAAGGTTTATCTTGAGGTGATATTCCATTTCTCATTTATTATCATGGAGGTTTTCATTTGAGATTTCATTTGTTTCTTAGGCCTATTATTCTAGGGAGCTGATATTGACTTTTTAGGGGTTTACTCATGGGGTATTCCTCTACTTACAAGGCATTTTGATCTAGAATCAATTTTTTGGACTTGATTATTTTGGTACGAGTTGTCAGCTACCTAGACCTGAAGTATTCCTTGGTGTTGTGATAGTTGAGATTCTAGTTTATAATACTTTTATTTCTTATTTATCTTTGATATGCATGTTTATTCTTCTGAAAAATGACATGGAAATATTATTTGGAATATGATATACCATATTTTGTTTAGAACTATGTAAAATGTAATGTTTAACATGTTTTATATACATAAAATCTACTACCTACCATGCTGTGTCTTATTTAAAAATGAGAATACAAGATTTTTTATACAGAGGCTTATTATGGAACACCTGGCTGGGATCCTAATGATCATATATGCTCACACCCTAAAAACGTCTTCGGTGGTGTGTAGACCTTAATGTGTCTTCCATTTCAAGGAAAGTCAAGGAACCATAGTGAGGAGGTGAGGTTCATGTCAACTGGGATGGGTAGCTGATGGTGATATGGTTGGAGTTCATCCATTCCATCATTTCAGTAGCTATTGGTATTGACTCCCTTGTAGATGGACTTGTATATTGGTGTTTTTTAGCTGCTGTTACAGTTTTTTTGTTTCTGCTATTTTCTCACAATAATGGAATATATATTTTTTTAGTATTCTATTTTTTCCTTCTTCCCTAGTATATATATTCCATGTGTTTTTTCAGGTTGGAATAAATTTTTCCATCAGTTTTTTATTCGATTACCAGGGGCTTGTCGCCAGCTCATGGGGATCGGGAATTCACTTCGGGTATGTGATAGTTTGTGTCAGGTGCTGGGTTTGAGGGTAACCTGAGTCATTTTGTTACAAGGCATGTAGTCATTAGAATACTGTGTTCATAATAAATCAATGTGAGAATAAAAAAACATATTTATTTCATTATCCATTATGAGATCCTAATTTCATTTGAGCATTGAATATATTTCATGGTATCCTCTAGAAAAATCATAAAATATAATGGTGTGTTAAAAAACTACATAAATGGAATACACATGATTTGGAAGCATAACATGTGATAAAATGGCATTATATGACAACACAAAAGATAATTCACATAAATAATCTCATAAGAAAATAACCTACAGATAATTGTATTATAAAAACATGGAATCATTAGATATGTGTCATCAATATAAAATATGTCCTAAACATGATTAAACTCTATCTATAGAGAAATTATCACATGGTGTAAAAAGTAACATAATTTATTATTCTCACTCCCTAAAACATACATTACATATCACGAGAAATAAAAATTTCCCAATGCATAAGAGGAATATATATTTATGTTCCCACCCATTATATTCATTTAATTTATATCAATATGTTTTCCATATAAGAAAATCAATCAATATTCTTAAACATAACAATTATCTGTGAATGATAATGGGTTACATAATCTTACCTTATATCACGATATAAATTGATTTCATAAAAATGAAATTTTAGGATAAGGTAATATGATTTAATTAACACATGAAATAAATAGAGTGACCTCGGTGTATATTTGAGAGACATATATATATAATTTTGTATCATTTCAAAACATTATTGGCTGTTATTTATGATGAATAAATGTAAACATAAGAAAATTAAAAATTTATTCGAGAAAATAACATTTCATATTTAAAATAAATTTGTTAAAATAATGAATTCCAAAAAAATTTAGTATAAAAATAATCAAGTAGAAAATTAAAAATTTATTCGAGAAAGTAATATTTCAGATTTAAAATAAATTTGTTTTTGACATGATGTATAATAGAATTATGTTAATTATTTTCATGCATAAAATAATTTTAATATTTATTATTCTGTTTCGTATACTTGATAACATGTAATATTAAATCAAAAAACCAATTAATTTCATATTATACATTTTAATGATAAGTGCCTAATATGTCTGAAATATCATTGGTACATTGACTATGGTAAAAAAATATTATTATTTAATAATTTATATATTTATAATAATGAAATATTTATAATTTTTATAAATTAATTATACATTTAAAACCAACCTTCAAATAATTTTATGTGAAATGAACTACGTTACAATTATAGAGAGAGCAGGTAATACATACACATAAGTAATGTCTCCATTTTTCAATGATCATGATGGGAAAATGATAAGCCTTATTTTAACATTATCAAATTTAAATTATGTCATAAATACAATATAATTTTCTAAAATACAGTTATATATTCCATCAATGTGATGGAGCTATAATAAATAAATCGCATCACTCTCAGTGGCAGTAGTTCAACATACACATGAATGACATTATCAAATATTTAATGGATGGTAAGGTAAAAAATTAAATGATATATTTATTTTACATAATGATTAATATTTTATTAATATTATATATAATCATAAATGTGTTCTTTATTACCATCCATGATATTTTTATGTGAGAAATGAATCACATCACATCAGTAAGAGGTAGTTTTCCGAACACACGAGAAATGTTATCGTATACCCATGGAATGGAATGTAATAATGAATACATGATATTATAATTATAGATGTATAATAATATAATAATTATCATATATAATCAAAATATTCATAATTATATAAATAAAGTGAGAAAAGGTGAGGAAGATAAATTTTTTCCATTCATGAGGTGGTTTCCCATTGTACATATGATTAATAGATTCATTTGTTATTTGTGGTAGGTGAAAATTATTTTAGGTAATTAACATGATAAAAAAACATCTAAATTTTTGTAATATATTTGTTTTTTTATATCATCATGGTTTTACATGTTATTAGTATGTGAAATGAGAAATATAATAAAATTCTTGATTAGCGACAATACAACTTCTTCAAAAATTTCCTTAGCTTTGTAGCAAAATCCATTATAACATGGAATTATAATAAATAAAAAATACACTTGTATGTTTTTAGGGAATTTATTAAGGAATGTATTAATTTATTGGATGTACCAAGAGGTTTTATAAGAGTTTAATATAAAGATAGAGGGTGTCCCTTAATAATTGGGTGAGTGGAAAAATTTTTAATTCCAAAAAATAATAAATTATACTAAAAATTTTAACCTATCAGAAGAATCCAAAATGGAAAATTTTATAAAATTACCATGTAGAAGTCATAAATATGTCTATTTAATTGGAAATGATGATTTATTTCGTTATTTTTTACCCTTTTCTTTTTATTTAAACCCCTACTAGACTCTTTTTTACCTAAACTACAGTATTTGTTTTTTAATATTATTAAAATTGATTTTGATAAAAAAATTAAGTTACCATTATGATATAATATAAATTATTATTATTAAAATTATTTAATATATATTTATAAATTCATTTAAGAATATATTTATAATTCAAATTAAAATTGAAACCTCATATGCATCATCAAATTGTTGTTTAACAAAGAAATAGTTTCCAATATTGAAATGTTTTTATATTAGAAATTAATATGAAACTGACTATAATGAAAAACATTAGCTAAATTGTAATGTAATTTAACTACTATTAATTTAAAATAAACATAAATTTAAATGTATATTTGAATATAATTTTATAAATAAGGAATTTTAAAATAAAAAAAAATTGTATATTTCACTATTTATCAGAAAATTAATGATTTTAGAAAATTCCAAAAAAATACCCAATGGAAATTTTGTCATCTAAATTTATATAAATATGTTTAATATATCAAATAAATTATATAAAATAGTTAAAAATATATTTACATATATTTGTATAGATCTCAATGATATCAACTATTTAACAAATAGTATTTTTCTGAAAACATTTATTTATATTTCAAATGATTTTTCATTAATTTATAATAAGTAGATCACATTTTAATTTATTTTATAAATTTTTAAATACTATAATATTGAAAATTAATTAATTTATATTTTTATTTTCTAATTTATTGTCTTGGATCTAATGATATTATAGATTATTTTTTATTTAGACACTACATTGTGTTCTCCACAAGCAATAGATGAATTTGAAATAATTTAAAAAATAGAAATAACAAAATGTTTCAGTGTGTAAAATTAAAATTTCAACTTTCATTTGTGTCTCATATGATCAATATACCATGATGTTTCTCTTTTAAAATCATGGTGCGTTACCCCCGTAAATAGATGGAAAACTTTTATCTGATTTTGAGATATGTTTTTAGGAGGCATTAGTTAAATAAAATGGATATTAAAACTGAAAGGGTGTTTTCCAATAATCTTTTAAATGGAAACATTCATTAATTTATAAATATATTTGAAACATTATTTATAAATAAGATGGATAAAATGAAATTATAAGATGAATTTTCTAATTATTACCAGATTTGAGATAAATAAATAATATTTGAAAGGATGTTCGATGTAATATGTCTATGTTTCTTTAATGAATTATCTCAATAATGTACTAGTATTGTTTTATTTCATAACTAGTGGATGATTTTAGTAAAATATATCAATTAAATTTTTTATTATTAAATTTTTATTAGTCTAGTGGATTAAATTAAACCATATTTTTCTGTTCAAAGTTTTGACCCCCATATAAGTGTATTTGAAATCATTCCTTCAGTTTTTCCTTAGTATCAAATTTTTACATTGTTCAAAGGTATTGGTTGGAGTCTTTTATTTTATAGTGAGATTAGAACTTATGGAAGAAAAAAATAAAGTTTTTGACTACATGATGTTTTTCTAGATTCAATAAGTTATGTTATAATAAGTTAATAGGTCGAGAATGTAACAGCCTTAGCAATAAAAACAACGAAAAATTATTATGAATAATTTTAGATGTGAGGTGTCCTTTTTATAGAGTTTGAATCTTCTTGATTAGGTGACACCCCCCAGATAGGTTGGTGTTCATTAAGTACATTAACCCTTTTTAGGGAATATGAATCATTTATTACTCGTATTTAGTGGGTTATACATGTAAATAGAATACATGAACACTTAATATTTTATGTGACTTTATGTTTCTTTAGTGATGATCAACTCAGAATTTTTTCATCCATAGTAACATTTTTATTAGATAATGTGACTCTAGTTTAAATCATTTATATGGATCATAAGAACATGGTATGTATAGGGAGTATATAACTATGGGTATTATAAAATGATGTGTCTATTCACCAGTTGAGTATTGTGGTAGTATGCATTGATGCATGTGACACACATAAGGCATTCAAAATTTTGTAATAAACTATATCTGTTTTGTGGAAATCCTAACAGCATTAAGTAATTATAATACTTTGATAGGTTATTTCAAGTGTATAATGTCCTGAACATATATAGATATTTTCCTTATACATGTGTTAGATTATTACAGAGAAATAGATAAGTTTTTGTAAAACTAACCAGATGTTTAGTTTTGTATTATATTCCTAATACTAATGATTTCCATGATAATCTATGGAGAGAGAATTACACATAAGTTTATAGTAAATTTTATATATTCCAATTTTAATTAGATGTATAGAGAACCTACTTTTTCTTATTTTAGTATTAAATAAATTTTAAAATAATCAAAAAAATAAAGATAAAAATTCATGATTAAAAGGTTTTGTGTCTTTGGTAAATTAATCACATAAATAACATGAATATATTAAAACTTAATAATTTATTTAAAGTTTTTTATCTTTATCCTTTATACCATTCATTCTCTTTGGTACATGTAATCACATGTGGATATACCTAAAAGAATCTTGTGAGAGGAAATCCTATTAAGAGGATGAATAAGTAAATGAATCAATAAAACATGTGTGAGAATAATCATTATCATATCACAAGAATAAGATAATAATAAATATCATGAGATAAAATTTTGATAAAGGCATGTAATATGTCAATGCATTAAAATTAAACATCATAACATTGTGGTCAAATACTACACTTAATTTTGAAAAAATATACCATCGTGATCAAAAATAATATTTGTGAATAATAATAACATCATCATTGGGAACAAATATAGATTCATGTTTAAATATAATACACATTATCTCATGAGATACATCACATTACCCAATGTATCCGATTGATATATAATTCCCAACCTCCCATCACATTATACTATTATCATAATTATCCATGCCACAAAAATCATATGAAAATCATAGTAATGAAATAACCCATGGAAATGAATGGGTTTTTTATAGGGTTAAATAAATCATAGATTCATGAATAAAATTAATGGATAATAAATGAAATAGGGAAAACATATTTGGTATAAGAATCATTATTATTGAGTGATGACGAAATAATTCAAGAGGAGTGAAATATGTGTTTTTAGAATTATAGTACTTTTGGAAAATATTTATATTTATCATTTAATAAAGTATAAAACATGTATATTCATGAATTATAATTGAATAATAATTAAAATATATTTATGGAACCTTAGTTGAGTATTCACACAATGCTTTTGTGAAAGAGGGATAACCCAAATTAAAGTATATGGGTTCGAGAATCCCATTATCTTTAGTCCAAATGCATTCTTCACTAAAAATTAATA
Source organism: Viscum album (assembly GCA_963277665.1). Taxonomy (NCBI): domain Eukaryota; kingdom Viridiplantae; phylum Streptophyta; class Magnoliopsida; order Santalales; family Viscaceae; genus Viscum; species Viscum album. Next base: position 350,645,792 of record OY728141.1, read on the forward strand.
TCCTAAATAATAAAGTTTTATTATTTCATTACAATATGTAGAATATATTTTAAATATATTAGATTTATTATAATTTTATTAAGTTTATTAATGGATATTTCGATGAGTTATAGAGTTCAATTTCATTATTCTGGGAGCATTCATTTTCATGGTTTTCTTGATCAGTTAACATGTATTTAATATTTGAATATCTTTTAAAATTTGAATATTTATATAGAGATGAAATTATATTTTTTAATTAAATTCAAGAATTTTAAATTATAATATATATTATTTTCTTTTCTGGTATTAGGATGATTCATTTGATAAACCATTAATGATAAATTTTTAGTTAATGTTTTCAGTTTTACCATCCATCAAGAAACATATATGTTTTTTTAGTATTATATATTTAAATTAGTTCAATGTAATGAAGAAATTTATAGTATAAATATTAAAATATTATTTATCCATATTAATTGTTTTATGACAAGCATAGATAGTGGTAAGGGAAAAAACTTGTTGTCCATGATGGTTGTGAACTAATAAATCACAGATGATGATTTCATAATTAAAATAAAAGGAGAAGAGAAGAGATTTGATGATGGATGTTCCATTAATATAAAAAAATTATAGTAATATATGATACAGTAGTTATCATTCAAATTTTCACATTGGATGTGTGGGAAATATAATACAATAAAATAAAATATAATAAAAGGATTCAAGATTTTACCTCTTGAATGTTGTCTCCTTTTGACCCTCCTTAAGGTACTTGGGTTGTGTATTTTATTGATAATAGAATCATGTGGATGTGTGAAATATTATTTGATATGGAATTGTGTATAATATAAGTAATATAAAAGGCCTATAATGTGGGATAAGAATGGTTTGTTTAGGGTTGTAATTATGGGTGGAGAGGGGTGTTGTTGAATATTATACTCTTTAAATTATTATTTTGGATCAATCATATCAATATTGTTGATTCATAAGACTTAATATTGTAAATAGTTAATTATAGTTTGAAATAATGGGTTATTACCTTACCAATTCATCATCCATAAATCAAAATTCCATGTTTCTACCTTTTAGTGGAAATTATTGTATTTCACTATTCACAAAAAATAAACTATTTTGGAAAAAATCCCAAAAAATTTAAAAAAAATATTTTTTTTACATGTGGACATCAAAACTAGACTATATTATTTGAAAATAATTTTTTAAATATATTAATTTTGAATTGTAAATAGAATTAATATTTATTTGAAAAAAAATGATTTTAATATCATATGTGATTTTATGAACCTTTGAAAAAATTATTAAGAACTCATAAAATGATCTTATAATTATAATATAGAATAAAAGTAATTTAACAATTTATTTTAGGAAAATAATTTCTATTTTAGAATAATATATTAATTATAAAATTTTCAATAAACATTTTCATTTACCTAAATATTCAAAATATTAATTTATCATTTTTAAAACATTTATTTAATTATACCATGATATGAGTATATCATATACTAATTTATAAAAATGTAAATTTTAGTTATAATTTCGTAGGTGAAGTTACTATTCTAGAATCTAGGTTACCATTCCGGACAATAATATTATTATTTCGGCAGTCATGTAGCAATTCCAATGGTAAACATTCCATTATTTCTATACGTCTCAATTATTTCAGTTTCCATTAATGATATTCATGTTTTTATTGGGGAATATTTTTGATTCATGAATTTTATTATGTAAATATAAAAATAGAAATTACATTCATAAAACATTTTTTCATTACATTCATCCCCCTTATGAAATTTAATCCTCAATATTTTATTTTACATACTAAGGAAAAAATTGGGGAGGGTATTTTTCCAACATTTCTTCCTATGGTTATCATGTCACCTATTCAATATTATGGTTCCTATAGAACACTTTGAAAAATCTATTTGTATTCCTTCATAGAAATACTTCCCTATGGTCCAAAATCATCACCATTTATTCTTCATATTAGAGTTCATTATCCAATTGTACCACCACCATATACAGTACATGTGAGGGGTCAGGTATATACTTTGTTGGGATAGATATGTGTAACATGTCATGAAATTAGGCCATATTTGGTGAATGTAAATTATTATAGGACACTAATCTATTTCCTTCAAGTATCTCAAAAAGGTGAATGTATGTTGGTTTAAGCTTCCCATTCTTTGAAAACCACATGTCTCCCTTCAATGATGATATTATTAGAAAAACATCTATCTCCAATATCAAACTCTAATTCCCTCCAACAGTTGTTTGATTATTTGTTTTGCTAACCCTGAGAATATTTTATATGTTTCAGTATAGGTTGAACATTCTCAGTCATTTCCTTCACATGATCATGTTTAAATAGAATATATTTTCTAAAAACATTCCAATCAGTTGGAGTTTTACACATATTCACATAAAGAGAATTATATGGATCAATTTGAATACGTGAGTGGAATCTATTATTATATTATAACTCAAATAATTAGATATGTTGATTCTATTTTCCTTTTAATTCCATTAAGAATGCTCTTGGTATGTATTCGATCTTCTAAATAGTCCATTCAGAATGGCTTTGTGTGTAAGGACCCGAAAATTTCAAGGAAATTTTTTTCTTAAATTCATTGTAATTTTACGAGTCCGTAGTTTCTGAAGGCGCCTGATTCCGAGGCCCGGTGATCCCGGACTCAATTATGATGTTTAGTTTAGGTACGTTTAGTAAATGTACTTGCATGTTTTTTTATCTTTTAAACTGGTGATTGGAATTGAATTCCTAGGGCACCGATGAACTCACTGCACCGGTATTCAATTAAGGGGACCTTTACCGTAGTTGCGTTTTATGCTGGTTGAAATTTATAATTTGGGGATTTTTAGAAAATTAAATAAAATACTTGTTTTACAATATTATTTAATAGGTATTTATTTCCTTTAAAGGAGAGTTGGTGTGGATCCCATACTCCACAAAACCTCCCATTAGAGGATTTACTGTGGTGTGGCCCACATGAACCCAAACCCTTTCACGTCCCCTCATCTACCTTTAACTTCTTTTAAGTTTTGACACCTCCCCTCATTAATGGTGGAGCCTCTCCACCTCCCTCCTCTCATGGATGTGCCAACTTTTGAGATTAATTAATGCCACTTAATTAATCTAGTTTTGAATTATTTTGAAATGGATGGCACGTTTATAATATTTGGAGCCTATTATTTTATATGCCTTGGAAAATATACTCTCGGGGAGGCTCTGGAGAATTAGAAGAAAGGTGATCCTCTCTCGATGAAGAACATCATTCTTCAACGAAGAACATCTATGATGAATAATGAGAAAAACTTCTCCAAACAATGCTTCTTCCTCGCATTCACCCCGATGTCAAGGAATCTACATCCTCTTTGGATTTTCTTCCCACATCACAAGAACGACTCTTTCTCTAACATTGACAGGATGACACCGTTCTCCGCGATGCCGTCTTCTGGGACGCTCGACTACCGTGATGCTCATCTTCTGCGGCTCATCGACGTGCGACCTCAATTACGAGGTAGGTTATTTGTATAATTTAAATTGAGTAAATTATACCTTCTTTCTTGTTGAATGCAAGTGATCATCAATTTCCATTTGTTAGCACCTAACGCGGAGGGTGCGGGACAAACAAACACGGCCTAACGACCCTCCGTTGTTTCTGGTTTTTATTTGCGATAGAGGCGGCGACGACTGAAGGTGGCAGCAAAAACTGTGGCCGTACGCTGGCCCATTAGAGGACTGTAGAACTGGGTGCCGCACGGGTGGAGGAGATCATAGCTCGTAAATGGGCCTCTTGGTCAAAGAAGTACTGGCCGGCCTTAGCCGGCCGGGCTGGAGAACCACGGAGCCACTTTGGTGTCGCGCTACAAAGAACCGTGGCATGCGCTCTGTGGGCCGCTTCGGCGGTGATCCAGCCGTCCGCCGCCCTCTCATGCTGAAGGGAGCCACGACACCTGCTAGTTTCGCATGCGGAGGGATAGAGGCCCACCCATCTGGGCTGCTCGCGCCAAAGCAGAATGGCCGGCTATGGCCGGCCGAGAAGGAGGGGCGGTGCCGCTCGGTGCCGCTGTTTCACAAAAATTGGGGGACACCCCCCCAATCCGCTCGGCCATCTGGCCAAGCTGTGGCCTGCCGGGCCGGGCTGAGCCAACCCCTTTGCCGGGTTGGTCTCGCCAAGCCAGGATGGGCCGATCTGCCAGCCCAGCGGGCTTGACGGGTTGGGCCCATTTTGCTTAAATGGAAATAAACTCTTAACCGTGCGTCCGATCGACGTGTCGTCTGTGGAACTGGGCCCATTATAACGAGACGTTCCTTTGGGATACATTAAATGATTTTTTGAAAAAAATTGGAAAACGGCCAGGTTTGGAATGAGCGTATTTCCAACCAGGCCCCTAGAACGAAAAAACCAATAACTCTCAGACCAGACGTATGATTGATGAACCATCTATCACGTTGGGTTCCTTTTTATGAGATAGAACTTTGGGATACATCAAATATGGAATTTGTGATAGTTGATGTATCAACACCTTTTCTCAAGAATTGGACCCTCCCAGAATCGAGCGTACTGTGTGCTGGAACCCTAGAGCTGGCTGCGATTGCGACGACTACTGTACTAGAATCTTCCATGTGTTCGGCATCGACGAATAATGTACTGGGATCCTCCGTGGGTTCAACAGAGACTACTAATATACTGGGATCCTCCGTGGGTTAGACAGTGATGGCTACCATTCTTGCATCCTGTGTGGGTCTGGCAGTTTGACCTATGTACTTGTATCATGTGTGGGTCTGACAGAGTAGCTTGTCTTGTATCCTATGTGGGTCCAACAGCTTAGCTGGTCTTATATCCTGTGTGGGTCTGACATCTTAGATGAATCAGGGACTACATCTGATCATCTCTATTACTCTCGTGATAGCTGGTCTTGTATCCTGTGTGGGTCTGACAGCTTAGCTGGTCTTGTATCCTTTTTTGGCCCGACAACTTAGATGATCCGGTGGCTAAATCTTATCATCTGTATTTATCTACTGTTGTGGAATACCTGTGTGAACTGATACATGCCTTTCAACCATTATCATCATGGTGATTGACTTTACTTCCTTTGTGGAATTGGATTGTCCTTCGGCTCATGATTTGAAGCTGGACTGAGTTTGGTAACTTAGGTATATGTATGGGAATATACTAAGTAGGGTTGGTTGATACTTTTTGGTTTTATCTTTCTTCTATGGTTTATCCTTTGTGGATTCTGGGAGACCATTGAGGGTATTGGGGTCCCTATTGAGTATCGTTATACTCACCCCTGCACAGGTTATGCCCACACCACATTGTGTTGGATGCAGATGACAGACAGTGTTGACAGAGGCTGAGAGCGAGCCAGGACTGGACGGTACTGAGAGGTGGACCACACGGCGAGATGGTACACGGAGCAGACTGATAGAAATGGAGTGCTGAGGTGGACATATGTATGTACCCTTCAGGTACGATACTCGGCGGATTTTCCAAGAGCTGCCCTTTTTAGCTATTGACCCTTTTTCAGTTGTAGTTTCTTTTCGTTATACCTTTACTTTACTGTTAGGCTTGTATTTTTGGCCCCCTTCTCTTTAGCACTAATTTTTGTATATAGTATTCACTTAGTGCTTTGCTTCCACCTTACTCTATTTGTGTGTGTGTTACTTCTATAAAGGAAATTCCTTCCCAGCTTAGGGATTTACGCCTTTGGTGCTTGTCACCAGCCCTTGGACTATGGAAGGTGGGCTTGGGGTAGTCACAGCACGGGCCCCGAGGTCGGGTCGTAACATTATGTTTTGGGGTGATAATCCATGACAAAATACAATTCAGTACTCAAATGATATAGAATACATCTCCAGAATTTATATTTCAACCATGAATCATGATCTGATATGTCCAAATATAGGACCCTATATCGCCTCACCACTTCTGTCACATATATCATAGTATGTTGTTCAATTGATTAATTATTCTGAATATCGGTGATATGGAAATTATTCTAAGTTGATCATCTAAACCCATATCTCAATTATTCCTTTTCATGTATTCTGTAGAATAGTGATAAAGCCCATGTATTAATTATCCCATTTCCCTATAGGTATAGGTAATTATTTCATTCATCAATTTAGAATAATTTCCCTATGCTTCAATAATCTATATTACTAAACATCTTGATTTATATCAAAATCTAATTCATTTCCTTGTCCCACCATGAGTTCTCTTAGAGATCATAGTACATCTTGGTACATTGAGGTTAGGTATAGAAATATGAGCTATATTTCTTATCCAATATCTCTTTATTTATCGAAATTTATGAAGGAACCCAAAGCCTAGTTCTAAATAAAATCACATTGTTTTATCGATGTCAAACTTATGTAGCTTCCTTTCCATTATTTCATTCACCTTCATTTTTTGATTCATATTTTCCCTTTGTTCCTCATCAATTTTTTCGTGGATATATGGATGAGAACTATTTTATTAAGGATAGGATTTATTCAAATCCATTATTATTTATAAATTCATCTTTTTCATATCCATAAAGACTAGAAATTTCACAATTCACTTCATGGATAATGTTGAAATTTCCATTATGCTAAGAGAATCAGATACCTTGTGTACCATTAATATATGGTAATCAAATTTGTAATCATACTGAATAATTAAATCGGACCATATTCTTGGATTCATGATGATATTCATCTATGAGAATATATACTTTAGACTCTTATGATCGGAATATATGTCAAAATTCATACCATAGAGGTTGTGGGACAAAATTTTCGAGTCAAACATCAGAGTTACAAGTTCTAAATCATGGGAAAGGTAGTTCTACTCATGGATCATCAAATTTCATGCGGCATATGATATCACTTTTTAATTTCTCATGATTACACAACCAATGCCTTTAATTTATGCATCACTTTATATAACAAAACATTCTACACTTGATATTGTGATTATAGATGCACTGATTGGCCTCTTCTTGATCCCTATGAAACTATACTCACACTACTCAATCTATATATATTTTACCTCTTTTTGTTTTAACATAGTTAGATGGATGGAAAATCATGATAAATTTCTTAAAAAATTTCCAATGTAACCTACTATTCCATGAAAAATACAGATTTTTATAAAAGAAGAGGGTCTGGTACATTTCTAAATTGCCTTTGATTTTAAAGGGTCTATATGAATTCTCTCAATTGTGATCATGTTCCCAAATAATGTGACATATCATAACAAAATTTCACACATTCTAATCATTTCATACAATTTCTCCAACCATAATTGTTTTAGATCAATCCTTAGATATTCTCTTTGTTCCACCTTTCTCAACGTGTAGATGATAATATCATCAATAAAAAAACCAATTTTTTTTAGGATAGTCACCAATGTATATATTCATGAAAACCATAGATATTTTTTCTGAATTAGTAAGTCAAAAGGGAATGTCTATGAACTCATTATGACCATACCTTATAGGAAAATTAGTCCTTTGAATATCATCATTATTTTATTTGATTTGATGATATCCAAAACAAATATCCTCTATTGGGAAGAAATGATATCCTCATATCTTATGGAATAAGTCACTAAACTTTTAAAGAGGATACATGTACTTTTTGGGGAACATATTTATCTTGCAATAATTAATACACTGGTGCATTGATCCATCCTTATTTCATATGAATATCATTGTCTCACCCAAACTGATGCACTAATAAATATAAACACCTTTTACAAGTTCTCTTGTACATACTTAGTTAAATACCTTAGATAAATCATGGCCATTCTATAGGGGTTTTTATATATAATTGGATTTGTGTATAAGATCTATTGTTAACTCTACCAAACTATTTGGGGGAAGACAATGTAACTCATTAGGAAATATATAACTGTATTCCCTCAAAATAATTTTTTTTGTTAATTTCATTCTTTTTTTAGGAATCCATTAGAGAATGGTTTTTTTATTCATAGAGGTTCAACACCCACATCATTTACGAACTTTATAATGGATATTCATCGTCACACATGAATTGGTAGAGTAACATAGGGTGGATTGAAAATTGAAAACATGTTTAATTTTCCCATTAGTTTATATGTGTTATATAGAAGAAGAGCTAATCCATGCCTATTATGTCATCTCATTCCATGATTGTAAGTATAAAAGATTCACTAGAATAATATTCCTAAATACTCTGAGAGGAGAAGTGTCCAACAAATTAGGTTTTAATGTTAAAAAATGACTCTTTAACAGATATCTATATATCAAGGTATTGTGGATTCAATGGAAAAGTTATAGAAAATATCCATGATATAAATGAATACTTTGAAACAGAATAAAAAAATAATTTTGCCTTATTTTTTAGGAATAATATGTTTGCATTCTACATTGTTTCTTCTTACACCACTTCATCTATAGTTATTAATATAGTCTTTCCCTAAATTCTTTTCCTTTGGAGGCTATTGAAGTTGATTACCCTTAAGGACTTGTGGTATATTAAACATGATGGCATAATACCCCCTCTCATTGTATTTGGAAATTTAAACCACTAGTTGGGATCTTCTTTCCAAAATCACATTGGTGGTCTTCTTCATGTCTCATTGACATTAATGATCATGGGGGAATTTATTCCTAGATTTATAGAATTTCATAACCCCTTTATGGTAGTTCCCAAGATGCTTATTCCCACATTTTTTGAAAAGTGGGTTGGGGAGATTCTCTTCCACCATTTTCATTAGATCCTCCAGCTTGAACTCTATATTCAAGAAAATACACTCTAAATATCATATCTATATTGAGATCACATCGATCCTCTTCTTCATAACACTCAGATTATTGTATTTTTAGATCCTTTATAATATTTTATTAGACCACTAATGAATCTATATATTTTTCTATTGTTTTTGATAAAAACCTATGGCATATCTCAAAAGCATTATGATGTTTGTTCTGAAATACCTGATAGATTCACCTTTTTTATTTATCTTTAAAAATTCTCTATCTATATTTTTATAGATATTTAATGTCAGATGCATATCATGAAATATTATCATAATATATTTCCTCTACAAATCTTTTATTTTACCCTTTATCCTACTGGTCTTCATCAATTCCCTCTATTTTTTTGCTTCTTAATCTAAAAGAATGATGGATAGAGTCATCTAATCCTTCTAAGAACAATAGATCTTAAAAAAAGATACTCTAAATTGAGTTTACCCAATATTATGAATTAAGTTGCTCAGAATTTCAAAAAAATGTTGGTGGTTATAGACAGATAAAGTACCTAATATCTAGTTACTCCATAGAATATGGAGGAAATTTTACATTGTTCAGGTTATTATTTATATCTTCAGAAAACTGGGTAAGAAATGTGATGATATTTTGAACTCTATCACCCATGGTATTGGGGATATCATTCTAATAATCATTATATTGTCCCTTATAATAGTTTTTGGACTAGTATCTCCTATTTTCCTCTATATTCTAAAATATAATTTTTTTGAACAAATAGTATGTAAAAAATCATGAATAATTTATTACTTTACACAATTAAAACATAATTCATATCTTATGGTATCGCTATGTTTATCATTTTTCTAATACAAATATTCTTGGTTGTTTACATAGACTTAGTCATATCTAAATGGTTCTCACTAATTTTCTAAAATCATAATCCCCAAACTAACTAAACTATTCTATGATACGAACTATAAGATTTTACATTTTCTTACATTAATATTACATCATTTTTTTAGATAAATAGAATAATTTATATACAATTCAGGGATCAAAAGGATTAGTATCTTTGGAAAATCAGTCTCATTTATATCTTGAACATAATAAAAAATTAGCATTTATTTACACGCTTCATCTTTATCCTTAAAATATAATATTCTCCTTAGTAACCATAATAACATAAGGATAAAAATCAATCAAATGGGTGATCTAAAATCATAGTAAGGGGAAAAATAAGGAATGTGAATAAATATAACATGGGTGATCATAATAATAATTATATCATAAGAATAAGGTGGTCATAAATATCATAGTGAAAACATGTGATAATGTCCTCGAATTTGGAAATTCATAAACATGATACATCATGTCTATATGGTCAAATACAACAGAATCTTGTGAAAAAGCTATAATCATGTTAATTCACAACATATGTTCATATCAATAACATCTCTACACAATATATGTTGAGATAAATCACATTAACCAATTAATAATAGAAGTATATAATTCTAGGCCCACCAGCCACGTCATAATATTTATATAATGATGTTTGACTGATAGAGTGTATAACAAGCATAGTAATGAAATAAAAAAGGGTGAGGAATGGGTTTAATAATTAATTAATTAATAATAAATTCATGAATAGACATTAGGGTTCCAAATGTATTATGTAAAACACATTTTGTATAAGATTAATCATTCTTTAATGATAAAAAAAGAAATCAAGAGGAGTCCAGGATGTGTTTTAGAAATAAGGGTGGTTTTGGAAAATCAATATATTTGTCATAAAATCATGTAAGAAACATGTATTTCAAATAAAATGGTAATAATAATAAAATTATGTTTTTGGAAAATGATAGGATTATTCATACATGTGATGTTGTGAAATATGGATTACCCAAAGAAAATGAGTTGGGATCGAGAATTATAAAACCTTATGTTTGAATTCACTCTTAACATACACTTAATATCATATATAATTAAATTTTATTCTTTACTTTCCATATTAATAAACAATTAAATATTTATTTTATTCATTATATTTTTATTATGTTTATGAATGGTTATTTCGATGAGTTATAGGGTTCATTTCTATTATTCTGAGAGTGTTCATTTTCATAGTTTTCATGAACAGTTGACCTATATATAATGATGGAGATTATTATGAAAAAAAGAAATAATTCCCTAAAATTAAAACTATATTTTATTAATGAACATAAATAATTTTAAATGTTCTTATATATAATTTTTTTCTAGTGTGTGGATGATTAGTCTGATGAAATGTTATTGATAAATTTTTAGTTTATTTTGATGGTTTTTCCAACCACTAGGAAGTAGTTTCACTTCATTTTTTATTATTTATATTAATTATATTAATATCAAGGAAAAATTGTATAATGGACATATTAAAATATGAATTAACCATTATAATGTTGTTATGAACATTCTTGAATCAGTTTAGGGAAAACAAAAACTCATCATATGTGTAGGTGGTGAAGTGACATATCATAAATGATGTCCTGATATTTAGAATAAAAAGAAAACACGAGAGTCGTGATGATAAATATTCCATTAAAATGAAAAATAATGTATATATATGAAATTTGAGTTATGATTCCACTTTAGTTAGTTGAGGTAATGAGATGATAAGAAAATAAAAGAGAACAAAAAGAAATGATTTAGGAATTTACCTCTTGAATGTTTCCTCCTTCAGAACCTTCATATAGAATATGGGTTTGATCTTTTATTGTGAACATAATATCTTGGATTTGGGTAAAAGGTATGGTAAGGTAATTATGTATAATATTTATAAGATACAAGGCTTAGAAGGTGTGAGGAAGAGTATTTGTGAGGGGTAGTAATTATAAGGGGGAGAGGTGTTTATTATTATTTTAAACATTAATATATTATTTTGGTTTAAGAATATCAATATTGTTTATTATTATTATAAAATATCATAAATTCTTTAGCAGAGTTCAAAATAATGTTTTCTTAAATCATCCATACATCATTCATGTCTCAAATATTCATGTATTAATCATGAATCGTAATATTTTTATTTCACTGTTAAAAAAAACTTTTTTAAAAAAATAAAAAAAATTCAACTTGACCATTTTTTATCATATATATTTTACAAGTGGAATATGTTTTATTGAAACAGTTTTTTAGATATTTGAATTTCAATTTTTATATAAAATCATTATTTATTTGAAAAAATATTGATTATAATATTACAATTGATTTTATAGACCTTTGAAAAATTAATTAGGTTCTAACAAAGTATTAACATTATAATAAAACATATTATTGATTATTGTTTCTATTTAATGAAAATAAATTCTCTTCAATTTCTTTAAATTTATTATGAAATTACAAATACACATTTATGTTTCAAAAAAATACCAACACAAAAATTGTATTTTAAAAAAATCAAATTACATATAATATCATATAATTTTATCATATTTTAATTTTTAAAAATACATAAATTTTATTTATACATTCATAGGTGTTGTTACTATTTTAAGGAAAGTATTGCTATTCCAGCGATAAGGTTACAATTCCAATGGAAAAAGTTCATTATTTTCTATAAATTCAATTTATTTTATTGTAAATTTATTAAAAAATGATTTTTTTTGGTAAAATATGGGATTCGTGTGTCTTGTGACATAATTATAAAATAAGGGAAATTCAAGTGACAAGATTTTGTGTCGTTACAATATGGTTTTCCTCAATTTTCTTATTGGATCCTCATAAAATAGTATTTTCCATATTTATAACCCATGATCGGACCTAGATAGAGGATGTGTCATTGGATAGGATCTAATTATCCTTAACTGAAGACTATGAATCTTTTATGAAAGTTAGTGATGTGTCAAAAATGTTTTATTGTGTCCTTCCATGTAGAAGTACCACAAACAAAACAATATTGTCCTTATAAATACATTTAAGCTTTTAAATGTTTGTAAGGCTGTAAATCCTAATTATAGTTCTTTAAATTATTCTAATGGGAAGAAAATGTTATTGGATTATATCATGTGAAGACACTAGATTCACACACAATGTATATTAGTGACCATGTAATGAAATTATTCTAATTCATTTTGATTCTGGCAAACCCATACAAAACTAATGTGGCTAGTGGTGTATGTAAACATTAGTAACATCATGATTCTTGTTTGGGAAACTATGTGAGTTTTTTAAACAATGAAATTATTCAGAACTATTTATAGAATCATTGAAAGTTAATGATTATTTCTCTACATTTTTATATGGGCTCGATCAAAGGAATTCAACTAGTAATGGTTCGACTAATAATCTAAGGAATAAATAGACAGGACTGATTGAAAACATTATATTGAACTTATTCTAATATATGATGAGACTGTATGAATAATTATTAGAAATTTTTGATATCGATTTAAAATGATATTTTCTTAGAGATTACCATTATCTTAATCCTGACATCATCAACAATACACTGAGTGATCGTTTTTATAAACTGAGCTAAATTAATAATTTAAACATATTTTAATATCTGTGAATATATGGTTTCTGTGTTTTTTAGAAATTTGGATATTTCTAGAGGTGTATAATTTCATTACCTATTCTAGGATTCCCATGTTGGATGACCTTGTATGGACTCATAGACACTTTCCAGTTCATTGAATCAATATCCAAGTGAGATACTATTGTTGAGATAAGTCATTGTTCTTGAAACATGGTTATTGACAATATTAAATGATTTATCACATATAAGCTATTGGGTATGGACTACCATGGAGGAGATCCATGGAATCTATTAATTGTTTTTTTGGATACTTAAGACTTAAAATACAGCTCTGTTGATATGACTAGTGTGTGAAAATCCAATGGTTTTGGATTCGTATGAACCTATATTTGTGTTGTTGAATGAAAATATAGATATTTGTTTGGTCACTAGAATCCTGGGAATTAGGTTATGGGATTCATTGGTAATTATCAAAATTAACTCAATATGCCTTGTATTTATGTAATTGTGATCATTATTTGGATGAATTAGCTTATAAAGATAAGTAGATTCAAAGATAGTCAGATAGTAGTGGTCCAAATTTCCTCTGATTTTATTGTTGTATGTGGTCATTATGGAATGCGTTTTTGTAACAATTATAGAATAAAGTGAGTGAGGTGCATAGGTCGTTCGATGATTTTCATGGAAATACAGGTGTTAGATGGAAAAATGTTGTCATTTGGGAGTTAACTATTCAATCTATTGAGAATCGGGAAAGGACCATCATTTTGTTTTGAAGGTTTTTTTTAACTAATTCAGATGGTGGAATCACCGCCACTCCAAATTTCCTATTTATGATCAAACATATTGTTGAATGTCTGACTGGTCGTATGATTAAGTAGATTATGATGTGATCATATACCTCATTGGTTAGGCTTAGGTTTGAAATTTATCACTCTTTAGGTATTGAATATAAATATTTCCTTAAGAATTATCATCTTCCTTACCAAATTCTTAGAAATATTTATTGTGTGTACATTCATAATTTATAACATGAAATGTCATTTCAAAAGAAATTTTGACTACACAGGTAGGATGGTTAATGTTAGTTATTCTCATTTGGTGGATGTTCTACATTATAAAAAACATACAGAATGTAAATTAAATCATTAGGACCCATAAAGTGTGTTTTTTGTTGTGGTATAATCCCTGATAGGTTTCTCAGGTGTACTTTTTTATTTTTTGGATCATATGTCTTTGAGAAAAATGTTTTTTAAAGAGAATTTGATATTCATGATATGCTCATGGTATGTTCATACCATGAACCTCCACTATATATGTCTAGGATGGTGTTAGAAAATTTTTCAAACCGTGAACCATATGCCACATTATCTTGTAATGGGTTCTATAAAAAAATTACAGGGGTTCCACATACTATGCATATTGTTTCAAATTATTAACCAATGTCACCTGGGTGGTCCCACATATGCATTGATCCCTAATGGTTAGTGGATAATTTGTCCAAAATTCTCATCAATACCATGAACCTAATTTATTTCTTTGAAATTTCCATTTTCCCCCTACCCTCTTAAATGAAAAATCATCTTTTCCTCCATCATTTCACTAATGTATTGGATTCCACTCCAAATACATTAGTCTCATAATAGTCAAGGATTTATCTCCTTCATATTAAAATTTAATTTCTTGCTACGAGTAAAACATCAGTACCCTCTGTGAGTAAATTCTTCTTCAATCATCATTTATAGGTATATCTTTATTTGTTGAACTATATTTGAATGCAAGCTCGAATCCATTATTTTTAAGAATGTTTTTGATTCCTTTTATTTCACTCTATCTGGGGTGAATCATAGCACAATAATGGATGAATAAAGAATTATACATTTTATATAGGTAGTCTATGTATTTATTCCTATAATGTATTCTAGTTTATATATTACATCGTTATTCTGAATAATATATTCTATATATGTTTCTACAAAAATGTGAAATTACATAAATATATTTTCTATTTCATGACCTTAACCCATTGTTAGAACCACTAACAAAGTTGGAGGTTTGTGTCCCAAATTGGACCACACCATTGGGTGTGTCATATTAAATTCCATATTTATCGATTCTTTTTCATTTTCCCTAGAGCCTGAATTTATGAATGAATGGTAAATGAATTATATAAATTAGAAATGGGTGTTTTTTGGATAGAGATAATATGTGATGTATTCCATGGTGATGAAGGGGAAAATTATGATAGTTTAAATGATGAAAGGAATTTATCTTCCCCTAGAATTATAAAATTATATATAAATGAAATCGACTAGAATGTATTCATATGTGGATATATTGAATGATTATGTGTATAAATTCTATCACTATTCTGAAATGAATAGAAAAAACACATGTTTATATATAAGTACCTCTTTATTATTTATACTTCAATAAAATAAATTATCATGATGAGTCAAAAAAATATGGATATATATTAGTGACAGTACATAATAATTAAAGTCATGTTCCTACTTATATAATGATGAATTGAAATACTTTAGAATGGAATCCTTTATTGTGATTCTCATACATGGAATCACTTATTGCGATACTCCGGAGTGTAATCCCCTATTCTGAAACTCATATAAGATGTACCTTATATTGATACTTAAAAATGTAGTTCTTTATTGTAATATTCATACATGGAATATATTATTGTGTTTCTCATCCATGATGTCCCTTATTATGATATTAAATCTAGGATTCCCTTGTTATTTTTACAAGGGACTCTTGTGTTTATGCATCGAGGCCTGAGTTATTCCTTGAGTCTTAATTACAGTTGTGTGTGTGTGTATAAATGTGGATATGTATGTTACAAAGTATATAATGCGGATATATACATACAAATATATACTCATATATATTCACATAATTACACACACACATATATATATATAGACACACATCATTTGATATATTTTGGCTTAAGTCGAAGAAGGTATTTTCAGTAGTGTTTCATTTAATTAACCAGACTTCAGCTAGTTTAAATTTATTTAAATACATAATTAATGATATACCAAAACAATAATGATTTTTATATTAAAAGGCTAGTTAAAAATTGAACAATTGGTGGAGTCCTATTATTTTTATCTCACACCACATTCATGGATCTATTTGGAACCCAAATAAACATTTTGGTTGCATTTTCAAGACCACAATTTACATTGGGTATTGGGATCATTGAATTGAGCCAAATATCATGATGATCATGAATTTTTCCATTTGGTATTATTTCAATTACTTTTCAATTTATCATATTCCATATTATGTGTTATACTCTTATATTTAAAAATCACATGGAAAAGAATTGTTGTGTATTTAGTGTTGGGATTTTTTTAGTTATTATTAGATTCTTCTAGTTTGTTACTAATTATTCTTCTGATTCATTTTATATTGATCCATAAGTTATATTCTGGACACCCTAAAAACATGGGACAATATCTACTTGTCCATAGTGTCCTACATGTGTGGTGGCATGCTTGAGGCCATGTGACCAACTAGATTGGGGAACCATTTCAGGGGATTCTGGGTTAGGATGTCAAAAAATGGAATAAAATGACACCATGGAAGTGTAACTATTTTTCTAAATTTTATTTATAATTTTTTTCTCAAACAGTTCTCCATAAATTGGAATTATAATGCATTATTTTAATGAAAAATAAAGTTTAATTGATGGAAATATATGAATAAAACACCATTAGATAAAAAAGTGTATCCCTTAAGTAGAATTGTTGACCATAAGAGATTTATTTTTTATTCCATTAGTGGATTAAATTAATGACTTAAAAATTCATTAACCATAATATGTATTTTTATACCTCTAGATATTTCCTTATCAACATTAAATGTTAAAATTTTAATATGATACCCTTAATAGACTTGATTATTAGTTGAAATGAAATATAAAATTGAGATTTATAGAATCTAAAAACATTAATAAAATAAATAAATGAAAAATAAAATACAGGTCTTCCAAAAATGATTCAATATGTAGTTATGAATTTTTTTAAATGATCCGGAATAAGTTTTATATGTGGTATAGTAGGCTATCGTACACATGTTTTTCTAACGAAATAAATTTGAAAATTAACATAACAAAGGTTAAAAGGGTTCTATCAAATTCAGCACCCATAATTCAGTGATTCAAATTTAAGGAATTTTCACATTAAGAAAATTAAAAAACCAATATAATGGATAATGATAATAATTGAAAAAAAATCCCTCTAAAACCAAGTTATTAGCAGTAAATCATAGAAATAACATAGTTAATGGTACACTTTTTATACAATTAAGAACATAAAATTTATTATTTGACTCTCATTTCGTTCATCCCTCTATATAATAGACATATTATTTAATATATTTTTTACACGTGATCTTTTTCATATTGAATTATTATTCAATGAAAATTTTTCTAATTTGATTTCATCATATATTTATTTGTATTATACAATTTAATATTTTGTAAATGAATTGTTGGAATATAAATTATTTACTCAATTTTAAATAATTATTGTGACATTCGTCATGGATTATATATCTTTATTTGGATGTCATGAAAATTTTTAGAATAAAGAAATATCATTTCATATTCCATAACATCCCATGATAAAATATTAATACAAAAAGAAAAATAACACCTTTTCAAAATGAAAACCTCAATATTAGTCCTAATGAAAAATAATAATGGTTAATAGGAGAAAAGTTTTATGGTGAATTAGATGTTTAGGATGTTCAATTTTTATGGGAATATGTGGAAATATATCATATATAATTAAAAAGACGACACATGTATGTTTTCAATTAATCTCATTTATGGTTATATATCAATATTAAATATTCCACAGTGAACATGCCCTTATAAATGATGTGAAAATTTTATGTAACATTAAGATAAATTTAATCAGGATTTAATATAATCATGAACATAATTTTTAGTTACCCTAGTTCGAATTAATAGAATGAATAATGGATGTGTTATTTATTATATTTAATGATTCATGGGATAAATAATCATTATATAATTTAACACATTTCAACATTTTATTGGTAGAGGGGACCCATTGTAGGGTCCATTTTCTTAGAGGCACCAATGAGCATGGAAATTTTCCCCGATGGCCCAAATACTGAATGTAGGGGCCCAACATACAAGGTCGACTAAATATAGCCCAAAGGATATAGAATATTTTCCAAATGAACATGATTTACTCGCACTATAATTACTAATCCCCTCCTAGGATCACGTGGCTCGATCTATTTACATTACCCCAATTTTTCATGTTCAACAAGTGGCATACATGTGCCACAAAATGTACTACATTGGGATTCACCTAGCCCATCGATGCATATTCTAACAACCTCTACCAGACTCTTCCAAAACTAATCAATTTGGTCTTCTCCACACTAATAAATATAATCTTATGCATATTTTTCTTACTACCTCCCTTTCATAGGACCTTCTGGTGTCATCCACTTCTTATTGTATTTAGCATGTTTACTAGAACCCCTTCAACAGTATCACACCCCACTATGAAAACACCAGGTAGACATCCATAGGTTACACAATCTATCTTCTCCTTTATTATTTATCATGATATTTTTTTCAAAACTGTGTATGAGAACATGTGAAGAAGATCCTATACCTTAATAAAATTGGACTTGTGTGACGTGACATCTGAGTGGGAATGATCTCCACTCCCATGGATGTGTTTCTAGGGATATTTACTACATTTCATTGGGAATTATTTCAATATGTTTACGTATTTATTTTATTTAATATTAAATAACATATTTAGCCGAAAAATCCCCATATAAATATTAATGAGTTTTTTAATCAATGTACAAGAGATAAATATATATCAAAGGATTTTTTTTTCAGTTTGAAAAAAATTAATAATGTGTAATGTGACATATTATATTAATGAAAAAATCAATATAATATATTGAAATAATTACTTCATTAAGATTACATATAGATTTAATAATTCTCCAACTATGATCATGAATTTGATGAGAAATTTATTTTTTGATAAAATTTTAAAACAAAAATTATGCCTTTATTGATGACATTATGATATATTATATGATGAGAAATTAATTTGATGTGTAGTTGATTGTTATACAAATACACATATGAATTTAGTAAATATGTTATATGTTGAGAAAAAAATGTCATTTCAAATAAAAAATTACTCTTTAGGGGTTTGGTAATGATGAGATACAGTATATAAGATTATCCTCCAAAAACAGGGATGAATTAATAATTTACCACACTAACCAATTTGATAAGGATCCATAATTTTTTGGATTTCATAGATACTAATGAATTTTCTTATTAATCATGTTGTATTTTTAAATTCACTATCCATGATAAAAAATGAAGGTAGTGAATGTCAATTGGATATAATAAAGTGATGTGGACTATTAGAGAATAAGAAGATGTTAAATAATACACCTATACTTACACTACCTTATAGTGGGGATGTTTTTGGTATATGTAGTGATAATTCATATAATGGGATTGTATTCATGCTTAAAAAATTAAAAGGTGATGATTATGATTCCCATAAATTAATGAAAAAAATAATGGTTTTATATAGATTATATGAAAATTACATCAACAATTAATGAATTAATGATTTGGTGTAATTTTAATTATAGTGGAAATTGTAACATATATATATCAAAAAAGGAAAATTTATATATATTATCACAAATGGAGATGAAGATTCCCTAAATTGTATGATTATATTTTATATTATAATTTAATTTCTCAAAACATAATCATCCTTAGATGGAAACCAATATTGTGTATTCTCTATGATGGATATATTATTCAATATTATCTTACACATGGATTGAAACAGACCAAATAATTATAGGCATTCAAATGATGAAAATGGAAATACTGTCAAAATGTAAGAGATATGATCATTATCAATTGATTTCTCATATTTTTATTTATATGAATATCAATGTGTCCTATGAAGATCAAATTTAAAAAATGAATGTAGTAAATATTACAAATCTTTACCCTGTTATTGATAAATTTTAATGATATAGATAAGAGATACATGTCCCATCCAAACCATATATGGGAATGATATTTAAATTTCAAAAATAGGTTTCCTGTCTATATTAACCCTATATGCACAACATTGTTTAGATATATACAGCAGAACCCTTGTTGGGAAAATATATAGAGGGTGATTGCAGATTATATACCTTAATTCATGTTATTATATTAAATAAGTGGTGAAGTCAAAAAAATATAATGGAATTATGTAACCAAAACCTATGTTAGTATATAAATTGTATAATATTACTATAAATTAAATTTTTTCCTTCCAGATAATTTTAATTTCATCCCCACTATTTGGTAAGTGGTGGTCTAACATAACAAAATTTCACATTTTATTCATATTCGAGAGGATTTTCATATTGTATTCGGTAATTATTTGTTGTGTATTTAATTTAAAAATGAATTATTGAGAAAAAAGTTTCACTTAAAAATTCTATTCAACTAAAAAACTTGTAACTAATACATAGGATGTGTATATTAAGACTTGTCATCCCCAAAATTACTGTTACTCTAAAAGGATTATTATGAAATTTAATGATATTTAATGATGGTTCTTGATTTATTTCAAGGGTTTTTGGGTTAAAAATTCATTTTTAAGAGAAATTATAAAATTATTGTTTCCACTTTATCATCCATATGCTCTATATTGGTATCTATATTGGAATAAATTTAAAATTTCTACATGCTAGCATGATGAGGGATAATATAATCTAATTAGAGAACTTATTTTTTCTAGGATTATATTAAATATTACATACATAACATGAAATATTAAAAAAACACAATTTAAATAAAATAGATATGTTTAATGTTCTGTTTGAGATATGATATTTTTGATTGTACAAAAATAAATTCAATTGATTATCAGATTGGAAATGGGTTTTGAAATTATGATAAAATTCAAAATTTTGGCCTAGATACTCTTGTTAGATCATGATTTTTAATCATTTAAAGAGTATATATAATTCCCTATCGAATATATGATACCTATCATAGTTTATGGTGTGTTTATCCTAATAATTTTGAGTAATTTCATATAAGGTCCATCTCAACTCCTATACTCTAAAGATGTGTTATTGTAGAATGATCTCTATTTTGAGGAACTTATAACTGATAAATAGGATCTTATAATTGAAGGGTCAATAAATAAAAACACATAAATTGTCATATTATAATGGAGTAATAATATTTTATAGGATGAAACAAAAAAAGGATGCAACGATTAAAATAAAAAAATATTTGTTAAATTTTTAGGGTTAAATTATTTTTGAGGTGGTGGGGTGGGGGAGAATGTAACAATGTAAATTTTGTTTTGAAATTAAATATATATATATATTATTGAATTATAAGAGTTTTTAAAAGATAAAACACTAATTGAAAAGAGAAATATCATATATAATGACCGTAGAATAATATAATTGTAAAATAATTTACATTACAATAATACATAATGAATCAAAATTTTAATATTGTAAATATAATAAAACAACAAGTAAATAAATATATAGAATGATTATAATGCACATATTCATGATCTCCATTTACGATTTTATGAATTAAGATAACTAATGAAATAACATGTGGTCATTGATGTCATTACCATACATGTTTAGAATTAATAAGATAAATATTTAGTTTATTGGATGTATAGTTTGATTAAAATGTTATAATAACACCATAACTATTGAATTTGTTGTAATAAATAGAAGTAACCACATTGTAAAATATACATTGAAAAGAAAAAAAATTTAATCATGGAGTAACATTCTTTCATATATTGTTAAATTTTATAACATTATAGAGTATTTAATATCACAGGTTTTCATATGAAAAAGCTCATGCTTAAATTCAAAAAGAATTTATTGAAAAAATCATATAAAAGAGAAAAAAAATCTTATAGACATCATTATTGAATCCATAATAGTGAAATAAACATTGTTTTCATCTATAATTATCAATCTCACAGACGGGTCATTTGCATAATTTTTTAGTGGTTTTTGAAGTACAATTGACGATGATATAAAAACACATTTTTTATTTTAATAAATCATATTTATAATTTCATTATTACTTTTTTTTTGGATTTTTAATAAAATTGATATTCAATGAGTGATTTTAGTTGAATGAAAATGGTGATAGAATAAATATTACTTACTGAAATAGTTTACATAATCCAATTTAAATAATTAGGAATAAAATAATTTAATTTTAAAAATGAATATTTTTAATCATTATTTTTTATAACATATTTCTTAACTCAATTAAATTAGTTATAATTAAATAATAAGGTTTATTAATTAATTTCTTTATTTATAAAAAAAATTATCAATGATATATTTTTTACTGAATTTAAATGATTATTAACAAATTCATTTTTTATCATGAAAATATATTTATCTAAAAAAACTTTTTAAGAACAATTGTTCTTTATACTAAAATTAGTTATTTTCAATATTAGGAATTTTTTTCAATAAATTTTTTCATATTTTGATTTATGAATTTAAAAATATTTCAAATGGTCAGTTAAATGTTATTCTGAAACAAAACTTATGTGAAAACATTTTAACGCCCCAACCCAAGTTACCCAGAGTCGGTCAATTTTTACATAACATAGGCATGATACAAGGAAGCATGTCCCAAAATACCGATCAGTTTGGTAGTCGTGGAAGTACTTGATACATTCATAAGTTTTACATTACATAATAAAATAAAAAACATCAATAACACTTTTTCCCATTTTGAAAAAACTTATATCTTTATCTTATCCTTCCAGTTCAACCATAAAACACCTTTTCACATTCTAGGAAAAATAAAACATAGATAGGGGTGAGCGCAGATTCTCTATAAGGATAAAAATATAGAGAAAACTTTCATAAATAAGCATAAAAATTTAAAGAAATGTATAAGACTAAAAAAATCCTTTTAAACATAAACAAGAGCCTAATATTTCAAATATAAAATCAAATAATTCCATTTACATAATGACATGGATATGCTACTGGTCGAATAATTAGATGCAATATCAATAGCCACATTCATTTTGATGGAATGCATAATTTGAGACTTCATAACCACATAGTCAAGGCATTGTGCCAAGACTAAAAATAATACTTTGTCAAGGCCATATTCCAGGACACTAATTTGTATCATGATACCTACCTCTACATCAAAGAACTATAACGGGCTCCACCTGTCACTTACTATGTCAAATGCATTCCTTCTATGAAATGGTTTTAATATAACATAAACATTTGTATTAAAACTAGAATATGAAATATAAATACTTTATCCATAAACCATTAATGGTGTA
The DNA here is from genome assembly GCA_963277665.1 of Viscum album. Classification (NCBI taxonomy): domain Eukaryota; kingdom Viridiplantae; phylum Streptophyta; class Magnoliopsida; order Santalales; family Viscaceae; genus Viscum; species Viscum album. Next base: position 350,669,504 of record OY728141.1, read on the forward strand.
AAAATAACACATCCTTTATCATACATATCACAAAACATTAAAGACAATATGGAAGTTTTGTACCATAATAAATCAACTTCAAAAAAGCTTAAAATCCATCAATGGATGTTGAAATAGATGAAATAAAAAAAATTAGAGAAATATGTCTTTCTGTTTTGAAATCATTAAAAATTCATATAATTGTAAAAGAAGGTGTTTATTTTGAAAATATTCTTATAATCATGTATGGAAATCTTTGAAAATGACATAATGGTGATAAATAGAAACACTCTTCATATAAGATTAAAAGAGGACATTCTTACATTAATTTTGTCAAAAAGGTCCTAAAGTACCTTGTTTGGAAAATGACGGAAATATTCCTTTCAAAACATAAATGGTGAAATAAGGGTATAAATTACATTATCCCATAGTATTGTATATACTAAAAATGTTTTTGAAATACATTTTTAAGAAAACATGGATGTGGATGATAAAGAGGTCCTAGTAGCTACATACTTAAAAACAACCTCAGATAATAAAGAGATTGTGAAATTAACTCTTTCCTTGTAATTTTTCTCGGTCGAGGGTACATTAAACTCTTATATAAAATTGAAATAATTGTTATTATATTATTCATTATCAATATACATAAATATGATTTCATATATGATCTTCTAATATTTCTTTGTTAATAATATTTCAGTAGTATCATCGTTTCGGTTGTTATCAGATTAGTTTTCCATTATATTCTTTGTTACATAAGCAATGTTTGTTATGGATAGGATGTATATGATTCATATACAGAATGATATTATGTTAATAAAATTTATTTTTAATCATAAAATAAATATTATTCTTAAATGATTATGATGGGGAATGGATCTCATCGCATTCATGGATATGGTAATCCGTACGTACACACGAGTGAGAATATCATTATATTGATAGTGAAATAGTATTTAATTGGATGTTATATCATATATAATGAATCATTAACACGTTATATTTATTTTTACAGTATTTATACTCATTATTATACCCATCCAAATAATGATGTGTTTGAATTACAAACTACACCACAACGTGGAGACGGTAAGCCGTACGCATGCACGTATGGTGACTTTTTCATTCATATAATGGATAGAATATTGAATATCAATGTAACATTTTTATAATAACATCATAGTATATATATAATATTATATTTATTATTTTATAATTGAAACAAAAAAGAAATAGGATGAGGAAGAAGAAAAGAACTTGAAAGAGGTGATGGAATATTTACCTCGTTTTCAAGTTATTCCTTTTGATTTGATCTAAAGGGCTCCATAGAATGGATTTCTGACCAAAGGACTCTATAATAAAGGTAATAAATATGGGAGGATATATGGGCTGTGATGGGCTAAGACAAATGGATTTGGAGGTGTGAAATAAAGATAAGGGCAAGTACCCTTTTATAAGAGAGATGAGGGTCACTTTAGGAAATGCTTGAAATATTATTTTATAAGAAAATAATTTTTGTTTTAAAATGGATCCATAATGGTTTATTTCGATAATAATGTGGGTATAGGTTGAAAAATTCTAAAGAAATAGGTTTTAGATAGGTTTAGGTTACCATATTAACTTTATCTTTTAGAATTAACTCTTAGTTAAATAGTTTGACATTTACCATGTCTCCTTGAATTTTTATATTCTATAGTTAATAAACATATAATAACAAGAAAAATGTATCCAAAGTTGTTAATTATTAATATATATATCCTTATATAATCCCTTTGGATGAACATAAGATTTTTAGGAATATTTAATCAATTTTTAATATAGTATTAGTTTTAAAAACTAAATTATGTCAATTTTGACACTATTGAGTATTATGTTTTTGTGAAAATAATTACAGAATGATTACTTTGAAAAAAAATATTTAATCAACACTAACATATCATATTAATCTATACAATTAGTGTAATTCAACAAAAAGTCTCAAATTACATTTATTTGCATATTTATAATATCAATTATTTTAATGTTTCATTAATATGTTAATTATTGCACCATTATTGTGTCATAAATAAATAAACTTATTTAATGTCTAAAAATTATAAATAAAATATGATTATGTAGGAAATATATTTATCTTTATAATGAATATTTATTTTCAAATTTCTCTTATGTATTACCCTATACTAAAAATTGTTAAGTTATTAATCTTTGAATTTAACTCTTTTAACTCTTCTTTAAATAAAATAATAATAAATGTCCTAATCTAATCCTAGTGGACCATACAAGATCATATTTTCTACCTAAGGTTGTTTTCGGTCGAATTACACTTATCCAATATAATTATAAAATGTGTTAGGGTAATTATAATATCATTTTTACCCTTAATTACCCTATTAAAATTTAACCATGGTAAATAAAAGTCAAAAGTTACTATTCATCAAAAAATATTTTCATCTTATTGAATCACTTATTACTACTGATATCAACTGAATTTCTCGGATTTTTAAAATTCAACTCACAGAAGTAGTAAAATTATGTTTTTTGAAAATTTGTAAATGCTCCTAGAAGGAATGTAAAAGACTGTAAAAAGTTCAATAAAATTTAATATATCTAAAATTATTATCAAATGACTAAAATCAATTACATTGAACATATATAGTTATTTTGTATATATTTTTACCTAAAATAAATTAAAATAAGATAAATAATTATTTAAACAAAAATTTGGTTTTAAACAAATACACAATGTTTTTTACTATATATAAAAATTGAAAACTCCTAGAAAAATACAAAAAATTCACCCTAAGGTAATGTTGATATTCTGAATCAAAAAATGAAGTTCATTTGGAAAAATAAAATTTATAAAATTTCCAAAAGTGGGTATTACTATTCATAATGTCTAGTTCTATTGGTCGTGGTTTGTTAAAACTCCAAGTTGCATACAATTCAAAAAACTACATTGTTCAAAGGGAAACGTACCGTGGAAGCTTGGGGTGTTTCACACAGTAATGATTAAATGTGGTAAAGGGTAAAATTTAGAGGTGTTTGAAAAAATATCACTAAAATTATTTGCGGATGTGAGAATTCCTCAATTATAACAGTGATTATTTCTCATCAAATTGACATTCTATATAAAATTTAAATTCATAAACATAATAAAGTGTATATTTATAGAAATGGAATTCATCTTTACATATAAATGTATCCTTATTCTACACACCTAAAATATCAAATTTCCATGATTTTCGTTTTTAATTGAATCCCAATTTATATCCTTCTTAAACCACTCAAAATGTTTTTTGTGAACATTGGTCACAAGTTAGAAACCAAAATTATCTATTTATAAGACACCATAAGGAATGATTAAAGTCCTCAACATAAGTGATATCCCCTACCTATACATTATTCACTATCCTCATGAAGAAACACTTATTAATATTGATTAATCAGTTTAAAAATATTTTCATGAACATTTATTCTTATATAACAGTGAAATTATATCTATACTATATATTTTTCTTTTTTGGACATTTTTTTATAAAAAGGTTATGTTTTTTAGTTTTACCAGTGACATGAATAATGTTACAATGATTATATCATAAATTATTGACCAAAAATAAATAATCCTTTTATTTTTTAATAAAAACTAACATTATATTTTTCATGATTTATTAATGGTAAAATATATCAAAATTCATCAATAATTTCGTTTTTATATGGAATTGAATAAAAATTACCTCTCATCCATTCTTTATGAACAAATAAAATAAATATAAGAAAATTATCTATATACATTAGAACAATATTAAACAAAATTATATAATATAAATGACTATCCTCAATTATGAAACTATAGGATCATAGATCATGGACAAGAACTGCCTCAATGAAGTTAGAATATGCGAAACTGGACAATTAGCACCTGAATATAAATTTTAAAAATGAATGAATATTAATAGGTTATAAATTAAGGTGATTACTAAAATAGTAATAAAAACGGATATTGAATAAATAAACAAGGAAATAGAAATTTATTTTCTCTTGGGTAATAATATTTTAAACTGTAACATCCCAACAAAATATAGAAAATGAAATTTTCATATATATTAATATTTTTGAATTAAATATTTATTTTAAATAGGTTTTATATTCAAGGGCATAATTGACACAAAACAATGGGTTTCTCCAAAATCTTATGTTGCACACAATATTGAGTCATACTTGAAAATAATATTATATTATTATTTTAAATGGTAGTTAATGCCAAACCATTTTATTATCGAGAATTATTAGAACTAACTAAAATATTATTATACATGTTTGCTAAATGTTTTTACATTTATCCAAAAAAATTTAGAGGGATATGATTTGAATGAATCTAATTTTATGCACAAATACTCTAATATTCTTTAAAAGTGTCGATTTAACATCTTTTAATGGTGAACCCTCTTGAAATATAGTTTTTGTTACTTTTATATGATCTATTCGAAAAAATAAAATTCTTTTTTATAATCTGGACATCAAAATTAATTTGGGTAAATTTTTGGTATTTTTCTAATAAAGTTCATTTTGTAATGAATAGTGAAAAATACTGTATTTTAATTCAAAACTACCTTTTAATCAAATTTATTACTATGGTTAGACTATATTTTTATTTTCTGTTGAATTTTAATTAGAATATATTTTTACCATTTAATCCAATTTTGGTCATTAGAAGTAATTTCACTATGAAATTGGACATAAACAAGTGTCAATCTTTTGATAGTTATTATTTATTAAAACACGCTTTTTGTTTTGATAGTAGGAATTAATTTTAAATTAATTTATGAAAAATATGTGTTTTTAATTTAAAAAAATGGATTCCATATTTTTAATAAGAAGGTCCAAATTCTATAAGTAGGTAACCAATATTTTTAGACATTATGAATATTTACTTCAGTAATTATTTTATTTACCATGGTAAATCGGTAAATCTGGTAAATAAGGGGAAAAAATATTATTATAATAATATAAAATTACCCTAACAAGTGTCCTAATCATATTTTTTAATATATTTCTGACCATTTCAATATTTGGGTCGATTTTAGGGCCCCATAGAGCAACATAAAAGTGATTGTGACACATTATATTAATTAATTTAATGTAAAGACAAAACTGATATAAACAAATATCTTTTAGTATATCAATTTTTACATGGGTTTATATAAGTTATATCTTCAAAAATATATATTATTTGAAAATATAAAAATATTTCCTACATCATGGTATTTTTTGTATAATTTTAAGGCATAAAATAAATATTATTATTTATGACAAAATAATTATGTAGTCTTTAACACATTAATGAAGTTTTTAAATAAATATGATTATAAATACTAAATAATATATAAAACCAATACCATTCTTATTGGATGATTTTATTTCTAACATGAGTCTTATTATCTTCGACTTTAATGATTTTTTTACCTTTTTAAACCAAAGATAAGTTTATAATAAAAATAATTGTTTCAAACATTCCTAAAGAGCTCCTCCTCCACATTATAAAAGGAAACCACTTAGAATCCATTCCTTATACCTATCCAGCCCCTTTTATCATCAAACAATTTCCTAAATAATATCCCCATATCCCTATCCTCCTTGTATAAGCATCACCTTAGGATTAAGGAACTTCAAGAAACCCTTTGGGTTCAAACCAAAGGGAGTTACCCGATTTAAAGGTAATACCCTCTCTTATGTTCTTCTATTTTATTTTACTTCTCAAACCCCCTAAAATATTTTAATTGAATTATTTCATAAAAAATAGTATCCTAAATATACCATGTTTTTGTTATGAGAAGTATTAGAACTACTCTTACACACACCTCCATCAAATTGTAAAATAATACATTATTTCTGTGGATGGAAAACTAACGCCTCACGAAATGATGATTGTTCAATTATCTCTTAAAGACTCTAATGGTGTCCATTATGATGGCACTATATTTATATATTATATATATTATTTTTATGTTTTCTCTATTATTATGTGATTTTTTATTTTTCAAACATACCTTTTTGTTTTCCAATATCTGTAAACACGATAATTTCATTTGGGGAAGTGCGGACAACCGCCCCCTCAGGGTTATATGATTCGTTCATGACATACATGGAAGGTATAAAGGATGTAATTAATGAATTTATGTAACATATATATCATATGATATTATACTATATTTATATTATACCTATGTGTCATTTAGTTTTTATTCCATTAAATCTGAATGAGAAATGAAAGTAGTATTCATGCGTACGTACAGCTTACAGTCTCCATGAAATGTGCATTTCATTTGTTATCTCCAAATGTTATGTAATATTATAAACATATACATATAGTGGATATATATAATATATATAATATATAAGTCATTAAAATAATTATAGAGATAATGGAATTTTGACCACATGCACAACTTGTAATTATAACAAGTTCATTTTTGACTCATGTCCCGAACATCAACAAAATGTCAAATATGAACCCAAAAAAATAACTAATTTTTATAGAAAGTAAATAAGTGATATAAAAGTAATAATAATATTGAACTTTTTTTAATCAAGTATAAATTAACATAAGTTTATTATTCAGGATGAACAAGGAAAAAATGAGTAAAGTCGAACACGAAGTATGAGATTTCTTATATCGCTTTTAATTCCATGAAATTTCCATTGTTCACCACTTATTTATTGAACGTGGTGTATTGGGTACTTCCATTTGATATATATTATCATGATTATCTTTATATTCATGGTATTTTGTGATTCATTCAGTGGTTATTAACTTTTGGTCATACGACTCGATTGATTACAACATGGTAAGGGGTTTTCATCTCACATCATTTTCCCATGAGATTCATGCTATATTGCCACTATTTCCTTTTGTGTGGTTTATGTTATAAGGACCCAGCCTTAAAACATTACATAATCTTGAATTAAATGAATAATTCACATTGATTATCTTTTCATGTTTATATTTTTATAGAGTTAGTCTATAACTATTACATTTCAAAATATTACAAAGTAGACACTTCTACCCAGTATCCATTTTTTTAGAAAACATGAACTCTTGAAAAAAAGTCATGGCTAGTTCCATGTTTAAGACAACATGAATTTTACTTGATCCCATCCTTGACCCTATTCCACATTATGTCCTATGAAAAACATTTCAAAAACTAGGTATGAGCCTAAAAATCTCAGTAAGGGATACAAAAAGAAGTAAACCTATTAGTTTTTCAAAACAACAAGTAAACCATGAATACTATAACAGAAGTAATGCTTTTACCCTTTATGAAGTAGTAAATACTCTTCACTGAATAAAAAACTAATAACTACCCTTTTGTAACAAAATGATTACCATAAACCCATATAATGAACACATAACTTATAAAGGTAACTTGGGACATAAACATACTTAAATGGAATAACAATACGGTCGACTTCCACACATATCACTAAATGGAATAGCCATACGGCTGACTTCCATACCCAATGCATTGAAGGTTATAACGTAACCACCCGTAAAATGTCCAAGTACCATAATAACACATAAAATATTTCAAATATAATCATTTCATCAATAACATTTCATTTTCAATCACATGAAGTAATTTATAGATATTTAAATAATCAATCCATTTTCAAAAACCATTAAAAAAGGATTTTTGAATCAAAGTGTCCCATACCACATTGAAGCATTTAATGGAATTATAATTTTAAAAATTAATGTCCACATAAATAAATACTCAAAACCATTTTTAAAACATGAACATTAATGATAAATATTTAGAATGATAAATCCTTAAAAAATTTAAAAACGATATTTGTGTTCATCATTTTTTAACAAAATGAGATACTCTTGAATACAAATAATTGTGGAATAAAATTTAATCAAGACATTATAGTATCATGAGAATAAAGGGATTCATGATATAATATGTCAAAGGACAATATATACACCATATAAGAGTGAATTGGTGCATAATAGCAATGAAGTCTCAATGGAAATGTAAATTGAGATGAAATCCCTTATAAAAATGGTATCCTTAAATTAAGGATAAATGAATCACATAATTATGTGTGAAAAATATAAATACACCCAATATAAGTGGATATTAAGTGTAAAAAAATCAGAGGTCATTCACACATATTAATTGGATGACATATTCAATGATTACAAGTTGAATTAAAATATTCAATGAGTAAAAGTTGAACTCAAAGAATTGAAATTGGGTTAAGAGTTTCCCTTATAAAAATTCGACAGCCTAACGGCGTCATTTTAAAATTCAGAAAATGAGTTGATGAGATAAAAAAGGGAATATCATCACTTGGATATAAATTTTACATCCATAAGGATATATAATAACATATCCCAACATAATAATATGTAAATTAAAAGACATAACAAAAATAAGTCTTTAATAAAGAGGAGGGTGAATAGTTCCCTTACCGATTTGGTAACATACAAAACATATTCCACATGAAAGAAGGATCATACAATGAAGATGTAAATACTCATAAATAAAATTATATTACATAAAGATTACAGTCATGGGAAGTACATACACCTCTGAAAAGGAAATAGTGGAAAATATAGCATGAATCTCACTAGAATAAAAAGTGAGACGAATCCTTTTACCACATTGTAATCAACTGAGTCGTATGACGAAAAGTTAAAAACCACAAAATGAATCACAGAATACCATGAATATAATTACAATCATGATAATATATATAAATTTTTTTACATAATACACCACATTCAATGAATATGTGGATAACAATGTAAATCCCACTGAATTAAAAGTGAGATAAGAAAATCCCTTACAAAAATTCGGCAGCCTAACGACGCCACTTAAAAATTCTTAAAATGAATTGATGGGAGTAATAGTGGATATATCATCAAATTATAATACAAATTACAGTATGGTGAATATAAAATAATGTCCCCAACATAAAAACATGTAGAATAAAAGGAATGACATAAAAGAAAGTATTTGAAAAGAAAGAGAGAGGTCGGATCCCTTACCTCATGTCTGACATGACACGATCATTATCTAATCTCCTAAATAATAAAATTAAGTTAATATATACTTGATTAATAACCCTTTTCATGTTTATTATTACTTTTATATCACTTATTACCATGCTATAAACATTATGTAATCATTAATGTTAATAACGTCCATTTTGTCGATATTTGGTACTGGAGTCAAAACTGGAATTCTTATAATAACATGTTGTTCATGTGGTCAATGGTTCATTATATCTAGAATTATATTCATGATTTTGATATCATATATATCATATATATCCATTATATACATGTATTTATAATAGTACATAACATTTAGAGGTAAGAAATCAAATGCACCGTTCATGGAGACGGTAAGGCGTACGTATGCATGAACGCTACTTTCATTTCTATTTATTATTTTAATGGAAGTAAAACATAATTATACATAGTTATATTATAATTTTAGTATAATATCATATATAATTTCATTAAATATATCCTTTATACATCCCATATAAGGCATTAACGAATAAAATCACTTTAAGGGGGCGGTAGTCCCCACTTCCTCAAATGAGATTTTTGTATTTACCCACTATGGAAACCATAAAGGCATGTTGTAAATGGAAAATACAGAAGCATAAAAAAATATAAATATAATATATATCATATATAAATATAGTTCCATCATAATGGCCACCATGAGAGGCGGTTGGAGATATTTGAACAATCATCATTTAGTGAGGCGTTAGTTTGCCATCCACAGAAACATTATGTTCTACGTCCATTTGATGGAGGTGTGTGTAAGTGTAGCTAGATTACATCTCATAAAAACATCCTAGTATACTGAGGATACTGATTTTGTTACAAAAGAAAGTAATAAAAAGATTTTAGGTTCGGATAAGTAAAATAAAAGAAAACAATTTAAGAGAAACTGTTACCTTTAATTTGGGTAACTTCCTTTGGTTTGAACCAAAAAGGACTTCTTGAAGTTCCTTCTGACTAAGGTAAGGATTCTAGGGGGAGGATAGAGATGTAGGGAGCTTAATTGGGCATATTTTTGACGAGCCAAATGGATTGAGAGGTGTGAGTAATTGGTTAGAAGTGGTCTTCTTTTATAAGGGGGAGGATGGTCTCTTTAGGAAAGTGTGAAACTATTATTTTATTATATAATTATATTCGATTTCTAATGGTCCAAAAATCATTAAAGATAAAGATAAGATGACTCTTGGTCGAAATAAAGTCATCAAATAATAATTTGAAATGTTTTGGATATTATTTGAATCATTATAATCGTATTTATTTAAATGATATTTTATTGAGGTAAATACTGCATCATTATTATGTCATACATAATTTAATTTATTTGTGGTCTAAAAATTATTTAAAAAATACTATGATGTATGAAATACTATTATATTTCAAATTAATATTTTTAGTTGAAAATATGACTTATATAACATCATATAAAAATTAATTACTAAAAGATTTTTGTTAATGTCAATTTTGTCTTTACATTAAATTAATTAATATAAACTGTCATTATCACACCCAAGTGGCTCAATGGAGTCCAAAAATCGACTCAATTATGCCCATGGTCGTTAATTACTCAACCAATAATGTTTGGAGAAGTTTTAAGGAAATTTTGAATTATAATAATATTCTTTTTACCTTGAATAAACCTATTTACCTTTCCCCGTGGTAAATAAAAGTCAACAGTTACTATTCACCAAAAATTATTTTAATCATAAAGAACAAAATTTTACTTATTGATAACAACCATGTATTTCGTATTTTTGAAATTAAAATCACAGAAGTGGTAAAAATTCATTTAAATGAAAAGGACAGTTTTTTTAACTACCACTAAGTGGTTTCACTATTAATCAAAAATTGATGTTTTTCAGGAAAATACCAAAAATTCAGCTTAAGATATATTAGATATTCCGAATTCAAAGATGATGTATATTTTTTCAAAATCAAAATATAGAAGTGGCATTAATTAGTTTTAAAATTAATTCCCGTTATCAAAACAAATAGCGTGTTTTTTAAGAAACAATAACTATCAAAATATTGATACTCTTTTATGCCCAATTTCAAAGTGAAATTAATTCCAACGACCAAAATTAGATTAAATGGTAAAAATATATTCAAATTAAACTTTAAAACCAATTATGAATATAATATAACCATATAAATAAATTATATTAAAACACTGTTTTAAATTAAAATACAATATTTTCACAATTCATTAGAAAATGAACATTATCAGAAAAATTACAAAAATTTACACAAAGAAAACATTGATGTCCCCATTCTAAGGAAAGATTTTATTTGGTCAAATAGAATGTATTAAAGTGACCAAAATTGGATTTAATAAGGGTTCTCCATTAAAGGTGGTAAATCGGCCTTTTAATGTAAAGTATGCTTACGATTAGATTCATTCACATTTTAAGTCTCTAACTTTTATTGGATAAATGTAAATACTTTTAACAAACATGTATAATAATATTGTAGTTAGTTTTATTCGTTCCTACCAATACAACAGCTAGGAGTCAACTATGATTTAAAATAATAATATTATATTATTAGTGTGCAACGTAAGATTTAAAAAAAACCCATTGTTGCGTATCAGGTACGATGTCGAACATAGAAACCCAATTAAAGTAAAATTAATATTTAATTAACAAATATTAATAAATAAGAAAATTTCATATTTTTCATTTATCCGGGATGTTACATCCTTCCGCCCTTTTGGGAATTGCATCCTTGCAATTTTAAAATTGGGCTCAAGAACTTCATTGAAAGCCCCATTTCGAAAAAAAGTGTCAACAAAACTATCACTTTTAATTAATGGAAGAGATGTAAAAAGATTACCCTAGACAACAGATACTATGATTCAATGAAAACATGGATATGGAGGAGAAAACAATCCTTAAAGTTCCGATCTAGAGTGATATAAAACATGTTTAGGAGAAAGTTAACCACCAGTAATTCACAAACTTGTGATGGGTTAAACAGTCATTGATTCCCAAGTAGAAAAAGTTAACAGACAAGGCTCTTATTTTAAGTTACTTTTCATTGAGGAATTTATTTATGAGATTAAATAAAATCATAAGGAAATATACTTACTTGCCATGTAGACATTCATCTTTTACTAAATTTCTAACACAAAATCATATTTTCTCCAAATGATGAGTATTCTAGATGACTTTTCTTACATTAATAGTGATATAATCAACTTCGAGAGAATAAAATAATCCACAAAATATGAACTATATGTTTCCATTTTCTTTAGATATTAACTAAAACCAAAACGTTTAGTACAAGATCAGATAATCCCCCAAAAGGATAAACTTTTACATAATGAAAAACTACTCTTAATCTCCAGAATTTGTCTAACAAAACCCAAATTTCAATAAATACCATTCAGTAAAAAGTTGTCCTTGAAATTCATCAATGTAATCCAAACTAATATTGATACCCAAATCACTGTAGGATATAATCATATAGTATTCCAAGATAAATCTTAACATTTATCTTCAAATAACATAAGTTACTCTTAAAATCTCATATTGAAAAGAAATTAAACTAATCAAATATTCTCCATGCTTGGTTAATCATTTCTATAGATAACCCTAAATAAACTTATTATGGATTCATAAAATCATCTAACTAAAAAATAATTAGTCAAACTAACTAGGGACTTGACGTAGTCCAGTGGTAGGAAATAAATACCGGTTGCACTTAGGTTGTGGGTTCGATTCCCATAGCTTCGTCCGACATGACGGGTTGTCACACAGTCTGCATGTTGTCTCTTTTCAAAACGATATAATTATATAACATTCCCAAAAAGAGATAAATTTATCAAAAATAACTATATCATATTTGAACCATGAAGGTTTTCTAATAACATTTATTTTGCATCCCAAAAAATGTATTAACCTATAATTTCCTCAAATTCAAGGATCAAATAAACCAAAATGGTTCTATATAACTGTATCCACAAAAGAAAAGATAATCATTCCTTGAATAAAATTTCCATATATCAAACTTTAGGGTTACACATACTATAAAAAGTCTTCTAATGTAATTCCCATTATCAAAAGATCCTTAATACTTATAAGCATTTCACCATCCTAAAATCTACCATAACTATGTAATCCCTTATATGTTGAATTGTTACATAGTAAACATTCTTCACGATCCATTAACCATTCATTTTTAACTTATTCTGAAATACATATTTTTACAAACAGAATCAAGAATCATATCCTAAGATTCAATAATATCAAAACATTTTTTAAGGAATAATCCATACCTTTCATTGGTCGATGTCAGTTTCTTCATCCTCAATCGGAATGGCATTAGGTATTGGTATAAAAATATTTATACAATCCTGGTGATCCAATTCTTGAAACATCTTTTTAGGACACCTGTTTGTATAATGAACATGCACACCACAATTAAAACATTCAATTTATGCATTAGATATAACTTCTTTCCCTTTCCTAGAGTCAACTAGATGATTCCTTTTTCCCATGGCATGTTCTTGCTTTATGACCTTCATTCTCACATCTATAGCATATTCCCATACCTTTGACGCATTTTCCTAGGTGTTTCTTTCCACATCCATGACACATAGGTTTTTGAACATACATACCTTTATGATTATTACCTGAAATTCCTTATGGATTTTTTTCGCAAATATACGATGCCTCATAAATATCACCAAGTTTCATGTTTTCAATCATGACTCCAGACAGTTGGTTGAGAATAACCACAAGAGTTTTCATTTCTTCTCTCATTTCATTCAGTTGCTCATTCAGAAAACCATCACCATTTTCTTCACATCCAATGTTACTTTGGTTCCTGCTAGATCCAGCCATTTACTAAAACCAAAAAGGTCAGTGTGAGTATATCAGTATAATCATCATATAATATCTTATGAGGAGGGTAAATACTTCTTCATGTTATCTTAAACTAATTCAAAATAACTACGACTCTTTATAATATGCTAACCATTATGGTTATGTTACTTATGCTTATATAACACCCTAACCTCAAAAGTTTTCAAAACCGACCTCTGATACCAACTATAAGGTCCGACCTTAAAACATTACATAATATTTAATTAAATGAATAATTAACATTGAGAATCTTTTTAGGTTTAGAGTTTTAGAGAGTTAGGCCATAACTATTACATTTCAAAATATTACAAAGTAGACACTTCTACCCAGTATCCATTTTTTTACAAAACATGAACTCTTGAAAAAAAAATTCATGTCTAGTTCCATGTTTAAGACAACATGAATTTTCCTTTATCCCATACTTGACCCTATTCAACATTATTTCCTATGAAAAACATTTCAAAAACTTGGGATGAGCATAAAAAACTCAGTAATGGATACACAAATAAGTAAAACTGTTAGTTTTTCAAAAAAACACATAAACCATGAATACTTTTATATAAGTAATAGTTTTCACCTTTATGATGTAGTAAATACTCTTCACTGAATAAAATATCATTACTTACCCTTTTGTAACAAAAATATTTCCATAAAACCCATATAAAGAACACATAACATATAAAGGTATCTTGGGACATAAACATACATAAATAGAATAACCATACAGTCAACTTCCACACATATAACTAAATGGAATAGCCATACGGCCGACTTCCATACCAAATGCATTGGAGGTTATAACGTAACCACCCGTCCCGATATTCACAGCACCACCCGTCATATGGTTTATCACGTAACCACCCGTCAAATGTCCAAGTACCATCATAACACATAAAATATTTCAAATATAAACATTTCACCAATAACATTTCATTTTCAATCACAAGAAGTAATTTCAAGATATTGAAATAATCAATCCATTTTCAAAAACCATTAAAAATGGATTTTTGAATCAAAGTGACCCATACCACATTGATGCTTTTAATGGAATTATAATTTTAAAACAATAATGTCCATATAAATAAACACTCAAAACCATTTTTAAAACATGGACATTAAAGATAAATATTTAGAATGATAAATCTTTAAAACATTTAAAAATTATATTTTTGTTAAATACTTTTTAACAAAATGAGATACTCTTGAATACAAATAATTGTGGAATAACATTTAATCAGAACTTTATAATATCATTAGAATAAAGGGATTTATGATATATTATGTCAAAAGAAATTATATACACCATATAAGAGTGAATTGGTGCATAACAACAATGAAGTTTCAATGGAAATGTAAATTGAGTTGAAATCCCTTATAAAGATGGTATCCTTAAATTAAGGATACATCAATCACATAATTATTTGTGAAAAAGGTAAATACACCCAATATAAGTGGATATTAAGTGTAAAACAGTCATAGGTCATTCACACATATTCATTGCATGAAATATTCAATGAGTACCAGTTGGATTAAAATATTCAATGAGTACAAGTTGAACCCAAATAATTGAAATTGCGTTAAGTGGTTCCCTAGTAAAAATTCAACAGCCTAACGACGTCACATTAAAATTCATAGAAAGAGATGATGAGATAAAAAAGGGAATATAATCACTTGGATATAAATTTTACATCAATAAGGATATAGAGTAACATTTCCCAACATAATAAGATGTAAATTAAAAGGCATAACAAAAAGGAATTCTTTTATAATGGGGAGGGTGAATAGTTCCCTTACCGATTTAGTAACTTGCAAAACACATGCCACATGAAATAAGGATCATAAAATTAAGATATAAATACTCATAATTGAAAGTATATTACATAAAGAGTACAATCATGGGCAGTACAAACACCACTCAAAAGGAAAAAGTGGAAAATATAGCATGAATCTCATTGGAATAAAAAGTGAGACGAAACCCTATACCACGTTGTAATCAATTGAGTCGTATGACCAAAAGTTAATAACCACAAAATGAATTATATAATACCATGAATATAATTATAATAATGATAATATATATCATATGGCAGTACAAAATAGACCACATGTAATGAATAAGTGGCAAACAATGTAAATATCATGGAATTAAAAGTGAGATAAGAAAATCACTTACAAAAATTCGGCAGTCTAACGGCGCCTCTTAAAAATTCTTAAAATGAATTGATGAGAGTAAGAGGGGGTCTCTAATCATATGAAAATACATATTACACTGTGGTGAATATAAAATAACATTCTCCAACATAAGAACATGGAGCATAAAAGAAAATGACATAAAAGAGAGTACTTGAAAAGAAAGAGAGAGGCCTGATCCCTTACCTCGTGTCCGACTTGACTCGATCGTTCTTTAATTTCCTGAATAATAAACTAAAGTTAATATATACTTTCTGAAGAAACTTTTTCTAGTTTATTATAACTTTTATATCACCTATTACCATTTTATAAACATGATGTAATCATTTAAGTTAATAACGTCGATTTTGTCGATATTTGGTACTGGAGTGAAAAATGGAATTCTTATAATAACCTATTGTTCAAGTGGTAAATAGTTTATTATATACAGAATTATATTCATTATTTTCATATCATATATATCCTATATATATATATACAGTATATACATGTATTTATAATAGTACATAACATTTAGAGGTAAGAAATGAAATGCACCGTTCATGGAGACGGTAAGTCGTACGTATGTATGAACGCTACATTCATTTCTATTTCTTATTTTAATGGAAGTAAAACATAATGATACATAGTTATATTATAATTACAGTATAATATCATATATAATATCATTAATTCCATCCTTTATACATCCCACATAAGGCATTAATGAATCAAATCACATTAAGGGGGCGGTAGTCTGCACTTCCTCAAATGAGATTATCGAATGTACCCACTATGGAAACCATAAAGGCATGTTTTAAATGAAAAATAAAGAAGCATAAAGAAACCATAAACATAATATATATCATATATAAATAAATTAACATCATAATGGCCACCATGAAAGGCGGTTGGAGATATTTGAACAATTATCTTTTAGTGAGGCCTTAGTTTTCCATCCACAGAAATATTATGTTCTTCATCCATTTGATGTAGGTGTGTGTAAGTGTAGCTCGAATACTTCTCATTAAGTCATCATAGTATATTTATGATATTGATGTTGTTACAAAACAATTGAATAAAAAGAGTTTAGTGGTTGGAGAAGTAAAATAAATGAAAACAATTTAAGAGAAACTGTTACCTTTAATGTGGGTAACTTCCTTTGGTTTGAACCAAAAAGGACTTCTTGAAGTGCCTTCTGACTAGGTAAGAATTATAGGGGGAGGAGAGGGATGTAGGGAGCTTAACTGGGCAAAGTTTGGATGATCCAAATGGCCTGAGAGGTGTGAGGAATTGGTCAGAAGTGGTCTCCTTTCGTAAGGGGGGGAGGGGATCTTTAGGAAAGTGTGAAACTATTATTTTATTATATAATTATATTCGGTTTCTAAAGGTCCAGAAATCTTAAATATGAATATAGGAAGACTCATGGTCGAAATAAATTTATCAAATCAGAATTTGACATGTTTTTTTTATATTATTTTAATCATAATAATCTTATTTATTTAAATGATTTATTAATGAGGTAAATACTGCATCATTATTATGTCATAAATAATTTATTTTATTTGTTGTCTAAAAATTATAAAAAAATTCTATGATGTAGGAAAAATTTTTATCTTTCCAATGAATATATTTAGTTGAATATATTACTTATATAACTTCATATAAAAATTATTTACTAAAAGATTTTTCTTAATGTCAATTTTTTCTTTACATTAAATTAATTAATCTAAATTGTCATTATCACACCCAAGTGGCTCAAGAGGTCCAAACATCAACCCAAATATTCCCATGGTCTATAATGACTCAAAAAATACGGTTTGGATAAGTGTTAAGGTAATTTTGATTTATTATAATATTCTTTTTACCTTGAATTAATGTATTTACCTTTAACCGTGGTAAATAAAAGTCAACAATTACTATTCACCAAAAATTATTTTTATCTTAATGAACCACATTTTACATCTTGATAACAACCATGAGTGTTGGATATTTGAAATTCAATTCACAAAATTGGTAATTTATCATTTAAATGAAATAGTTAGTTTTTTTAACTACCACTAAGTGGTTTCACTATTCATCAAAAATTGATGTTTTTTAGAAAAATACCAAAACTTCAGCCTAAGCTATATTTGATATTTCGAATTCAAAAATGATTTCTATTATTACCAATTAAAAACATAGAATTGGAATTAATTTATTTTAAATTTAATTCTCGTTATCAAAACAAATAGCGTGTTTTTAAGAAACAATAACTATCAAACAATTGATACTTGTTTATGTCCAATTTCAAAGTGAAATTAATTCCATTGACTAAAATTAGATTAAATGGTAAAATTATATTCAAATTAAACTTTAAAACCAAATAAAATGATAATCTAACCATATAATTAAATTATATTAAAACACAATTTTAATTAAAATACAATATTTTTCACTATTCATTAGAAAATGAACTTTTTTCGAAAAATTCCAAAAATTTGAAAAAAGTAAATTTTGATGTCCTCATTCTAATGAAATATTTTATTTGGTAAAATATAATATATTAAAGTGACCAAAATTATATTTAATTAGTGTTCTCCATTAAAAGGCTGTAAATCAGCCTTTTAATGTAAATTATGTTCAAAATTATATTCATTCACATTTAATGCCTCTAAATTGTATGGGATAAGTGTAAATACATTTAAAAAAAATGTATAATCATATTGTAGTTATTTATATTCATTCCCTCTAATAAAATATCTAAGATTCAACTACGATTTAAAATAATAATATTATATTATTAGTGTGCAACGTAAATTTCAAAAAAACCCATTGTTGTGTATCTGGTATGCTGTCGAACATAGAAATCCATTTAAAGTAAAATTAATATTTAATTCAAAAATATTAATAAATATGAAAATGAAATATTATTTATTTATCTGAGATGTTACATCCTTCCTCACTTTTGGGAATTGCGTCCATGCAATTTAAAAATTGGGCTCAAGAACTTCTTTGAAACCCCATATCAAAAAACGAGTCAATAAAACTATCACTTTAAACTAAAGGAGGAGAAGTACAAAGGTTTCCCTATAAAACATATACTATGACTCCATGAAAACATGGATATGGAGGATAAAACAAACCTTCAAATTTTGATGGATAGTGATAGAAAATGTGTTTAGGAAAAAGTTAACCACCAGAAATTCACAAACCTGTGATGGGTTAAACAGTCTTTGACTCCCCAGTAGGAAAAGTTAATAGACAAGGTTTTTGTTTTAAGTTACTTTTAATTGGGGAATTTATTTATGATATTAACTAAAAACATAAGGAAATATACTTACTTGTCATGTAGACATTCATCTTTTACTACATTTCTAACACAAACACATATTTTCTCCAAACGATGAGTATTCAGAATGACTTTATTTTACATTAAAAGTGCTATAATCAACTTCGAGAGAATGAAATAATACACATAAGATGAACTATATATTTCCCTTGCCTTTAGATATTAACTAAAACCAAAAATTTTATTACAATATTAGATAATCCCCTAAAAGGATAAACTTTTACATAATGAAAAACTACTCTTAATCTCCATAATTTGTCTAAAAAAACCCAAAGTTCCACAAAGACCATTCAATAAAAGGATGTCCTTAAAATTCTTCAATGTAATCCAAACTAATATTGAAACCCAAATCTCTTTAGGATTTAATCATATAGTCTTCCAAGATAAATCTTAACATTTATCTCCAAATAACATGAGTTACTCTTAAAATATCATATTGAAAATCAATTAACCTAATAAAATATTCTCTATGCTAGGTTAATCATTTCCATAGATAACCCAAAATAAACTTATTATGGATTCATAAAATCATCTAACTATAAAAAATTAGTCAAACTAACCAGAGACTTCACGTAGTCCAGTGGTAGGTGATAAATACCGGTCGCACTTTGGTTGTGGGTTTTATTCCCATAGCTTCTTCCGACGCGACGGGTTGTTACACGGTCTATGTGTTGTCTCTTTTCAAACACTATATAATTTTATAACATTCCCAAAAAGATATAAATTTATCAAAAATAACTGTAGAAAATTTTAACAATGAAGGTTTTCTAATAACTTTTATTTTGCATCCCAAAAAATGTATTATCCTATAATTTCCTCAAATTCAAGGATCATATAACCCGAAATGGTTCTTTATAACTAAATCCACAAAATAAAAGATAATTATTCCTTGAATAAAATTTTCATATATCAAACATTAGGGTTACACATACTATAAAAATTCTTCTAATGTAATTCCCATCACCAAAATATCCTTAATACTTATAAGAATTTCACCATCCTAAAATCTAACATAACTCTTGAATCCCTTATATGATGATTTCTTACACATTCAACATTATTCATGATCCATTAACCATTCCTTTTCAACTAATTCTCAAATAATTCATTCCTACAAATAGAATCATGAATCATATCCTAAGATTCAATAATATAAAAACATTTGTTAAGAAATAATCCATACCTTTCATTGGTTGTTGTCAGTTTATTCATCATCAATCTGAATGGCATTAGGTATTGGTATAAAAATATTTGTACTATAATTGTGATACCATTCCTGAAACATATTCGTAGGACACCTGTTTGTATAATGACCATGTACACCACAATTAAAACATTCAATTGATCCCTCAGAAATAACTTCTTTCCTTTTCCTAGAGTCAACTGGATGCTTCCTTTTCCCATGGTAGGTTCTTTCTTTATGACCTTATTTACCACATATATAGAATATTCCCATCCATTTGAAGCATTTTTCTAGGTGTTTCTTTTAGCATCCATGACACATAGGTTTTTGAACATACTTACCTTTATGATCATTACCTGAAATTCAATATGGATTTTTTTCATGAATATACTATGCCTTATAAAAATCACCAAGTTTCATGTTTTCAATCATGACTCCAGATAGTTGGTTGATAATAACCACAAGATTTCTCATTGCATCACTCATTTCATTCAGTTTCTCATTCAGAAAACTGTCACCATTTTCTTCACATCCACTGTTACTTAGGTGCCTTCTAGATCCAACCATTTACTAATACCAAAAAGGTCAGTGTGAGTATATCAGTAAAATCATCATATAATATCTTATGAGGTGGGTAAATACTTCTTCATGTTATCTAAAACTCATTCAAAATAACTAAGACTCTTTCTAATATGCTAACCATTATGGTTATGCTACTTATGCTTAGATAACACCATAACCTCTAAAGTTGTCTAAACCGACCTCTGATACCAACTATAAGGGATCAACCTTAAAACATTACATAATCTTTAATTAAATGAATAATTCACATTGAGGATCATTTCAGGTTTTGAGTTTTAGAGAGTTATTCCATAACTATTACATTTCAAAATATTACAAAGTAGACACTTTTACCCAGTATCCATTTTTTTACAAAACATGAACTCTTAAAAAAAGTCATGTCTAGTTCCATGTTTAAGACATCATGAATTTTCCTTGATCTCATCCTTGACCCTATTCCAAATTATGTCATCTGATAAAAATTTCAAAAACATGGGATGAGCATAAAAAGCTCGGTAAGGGATACACAAAGAAGTAAAACTGTTAGTTTTTTAAAACAACAATTAAACCATTAATACCATAACATAAGTAATATTTTTCGCCTTTATGAAGTAGTAAATACTCTTCACTGAATAAAATATCATTACTTAACCTTTTGTAACCAAAATATTACTATAAAATTCATATAAAGAAAACATAACTTATAAAGGTAACTTGGGACATAAAAATACTTAAATGGTATGACCATACGGTCGACTTCAAAACATATCACTAAATTGAATAGCCATACGACCGATATCCATACGCAATGCATTGGAGGTTATAACATAACCACCCGTCCTGGTAATCACGGCACCAACCGTTATATGGTTTATCACCTAACCACCCATCAAATGTCCAAGTACCATAATAACACATAAAATAATTCAAATATAAACATTTCACCAATAAAATTTCATTTTCAATCACAAGAAGTAATTTCAAGAAATTGAAATAATCAATCCATTTTCAAAAACCATTAAAAAAGGATTTTTGAATCAAAGTGTCCCATACAACTTTGGAGATTTTAATGGAATTATAATATTAAAACATTAATTTCCATATAAATAAATACCCAAAACCATTTTTAAAACATTGACATTAAAGATAAATATTTAGAATGACAAATACTTAGATCATTTAAAAATTATATTTTTGTTAAAGAGTTTTTATCAAAATGAGAGGCTCTTGAATATAAATAATTGTGGAATAACATTTAATCAAAACATTATAATATCATGAGAATAAAGGGATTCACAATATAATACGTCAAAGGATAGTATATACACTATAACGACCCACACTTTACATACATTGTTAATACTTCAAAATTGAAGCACTCTTATTACAACATATGACAAAACCACAAAGGACCATATAGGTATAGTGTCTTTAGAAACTGGGGAAACATAAACAACTGGTTCATAAATCATCTACAGTGTCTCCCATTTATTTCATCATATCTAGGGTCCCTTTTAGCATATTCTACTTAATATCCATCTTCCTGACCTGGGGAAAAGAAAACATAAAAGGGTGAGCTCAAATGCTCAGCAAGGGCAAATAAAGGAAATAAAAATCATATCATATCTTTATGAAAATCAAAACCTGCAAAAGAGATCATAATATCTTAACATGGAATAAATCATAGAAGTGAAAATGAGATCCCCATAATCATAACATAAAACTTGAATCTTTGTGGCATGCACACATAATCATGGAAAATCATTTCTTGTTAGTCATGACTCATTGCCAAGACTATCTTAGTGGACAAAGTCCCTTTCTGAACCGAGTTCACTCCTCGTTTCAGTCCTGTATCACTGAACCGAAATAACCTTCCGTTCCAGCCATGTCTATCTCATGAGATATAAAATCATTACCCAATGCATTGGAGGGAGATATAGGTCCCACCCATCTTATAATGAATCCTTTCTTATGTGTGCCACATAATCATAAAACATACATCATCGCATAACACATATAACAAAAATGGGATTCTTGAAACATCATGACATCATAAATCAATTCATATATGATAAAGGAATTCATAAACATAATTCCATCACAACATAGTCAAACCAATGTAAAAATATGGATAGAAACAGAACCCTTTATTATCTTAGATGGAAAATAATTTTGATAAAACACTTGAATTGAATTCTTGAGGAAAATATCCTTTCTTCTTCAAAAACATTTTTCCTTTCATAACATGTCATACAACTTTAAAATAAAAGAAGTTGATTAAAAATAAACTTGAAAACCTGTAAAGGAATCTTCTTTGAAGTAATGTTTTAAAAATCCATTCATGCCGTATAAGTTAAAAAAACATTCTTCGTACTTTTGTCGGAAAAGTGAAAAAGTACCTCGTACGGAAAAACGACAAAAGATTCCTTTCATATTCTTTACTAAAAACTCACCTAAGGGTAAAATTGGATTTAAACTATTTCAAGTGGATGGAAACAATATTACATATTGAGGGAACATGGATGTGGATGATAAAATACACCCCAGTAAATACTTACGAATAAACAATCTCGGATAAAAATGAGATTGTGATATTTCCCTTACCTTAGGTCCGATTTGCTTTGTTCGTGTCCGAAGCTCCTGTATAATGGTTTAAATAATGTTATTGACTTATTCCAGAATCATACATATTGATATGAGATCATATATGGTCATATTATTAGCTTCTTGTTAGTAATATTTCATTGTTACTTGTTACTCGGGTCTTTATAACTTTTTGTTCTTATGCGTGTTTTGTCGAATAAATTCTTATTCTTATCTTTAGGTTATAGATAATTCATTTCCAGAATGGTATTAGTGTATTATATACCATATTCATTCATTCAATTCATTTATATAATCATTATGAAATGAAGATCATGTAGAACGAGTCGCATCACATCGTGGAGACGGTATTCCGTACGTACGCACGAGTGATGATATCGTTCCTATGATCGTGGAATTGTATTGGAGTATATATATATATTATTTCAGTATCAGTATTACTTAATAATAATCATATATAGTTACTCATTACACCATTATACCCATCCTTGTAAGGTGATGGTGGAAAATAGATTACACCACGGCGTGGAGACGGTATTCCGTACGTACGCACGCGCGGTGATTTCATTTTTTCCGTAGGATGGATAGAAGGTGAATTAGGGTTGTTTCATATTTATAATAACATATCAGTATGTAAGTAATACTGATGTTATTACTTTATCATGAAACAACTAAAGAAGAAGAAGTTGAAGAAGAATGAAATTGAAAAGATCGGTAATGGATATTACCTCTTCTTTGGAACGCCTCTTTGAATCCTCCACTTAAGGAACTAAGATTGGTCTTTGGAGAAGACCAGGACCTCTAGGATTATTCTAGGGAAGTGGAGAGGAGAAAATGGCAGGGGTTGGCCGAGCTTGAGTGCTCAAATTGGTGTGAGGAGGAGGGGGAGGAGGTGCCCTTTTATAAGGGAGGAGAGGGGCACCTTAGGAATATCTCAAAATATTATTTTATATTAAAGTCAAAATCGGTTTATAATGGTTCCAAAGGGTCTTATTTCGAAGCTAAAGTGGGGATGGGTCGAAATCCTATCAACCAATAGGATTTAGACAAGTTTAGGGTATTATTTTAACCTTATCAATTAGATTTAACTCTAAGTTAATTAATTTAACTTTTACCGTGTCTTTTTGTTTTCTTTCACTATATGGTTAATACACTTACTATAACATGCCAAACGAACCCCAAATTGTTTATTATTAATATATATATCCTTATCTAAGTCATTTGGCCGAACCATAGATTTTTAGGAATAAAATAACAATTAATAATATAATATTTGATTTAAAAACTATTTTGTGTCAATTTTGACACTATTTGATATATGATTTTTGTGAAAGTCATAACAGAATTATATGTTCGAACCAAGTTGATTAAATCAATACTAATATATCATAGTAACCTAGAAAATTAGTGGAATTCATAAAAAGTCTCAAATTACATTTATTTTGGTATTTATATTATCAATTTTGTCAATATTTCATTAATAAGATAATTACTGCATCATCTTTGTGTCATAAATAAATTAAATTATTTGATGTCTAAAAATTACAAATAAAATACCATCATGTAGGAAATCTTTTTAGCTTTCTAATGAATA
The DNA here is from genome assembly GCA_963277665.1 of Viscum album. Lineage (NCBI taxonomy): Eukaryota > Viridiplantae > Streptophyta > Magnoliopsida > Santalales > Viscaceae > Viscum > Viscum album. Next base: position 350,694,875 of record OY728141.1, read on the forward strand.
TTTACAATCGAATTTATCTTATGTATAACCCCATATTAAAAATGATTTACTTATTAAACTTTGATTTTAACTATTTTAACCCTTCTTTAAATAAATTAATAATAAATGTCCTAATCTAATCCAAGTGGGCCTAAATGGTCATATTTTATTCCTAAGTTTGTTTTTGGTCGAATTACACTTGTCCAATAGAATTAGGACATGTGTTAGGGTAATATTAATATCATATTTACCCTTAGTTACCCTATTTACTATTAACCGTGGTAAAAAAGGTAAAAAGTTACTATTCACCAAAAAATTATTTTCATCTCATTGAACCACATTTTAGTCCTTGATATTAACCGTGTCTCTCGGATTTTCGAAATTCCATTCACAGAAGCGGTAAAATTATGTTTTATGCAAAATTCAGTTTTTAACCTACCACTTAGTAGTTTCACTATTCATCAAAAATTGATGTTTTTCAGAACAATGCCAAAATTTCATCCCAAGCTATATTTCATATTCCGAATTCAAAAATGAAGTCTATTTTACCAAATTCATAACATAAAAGTTGCATTAATTAATTTTATAATTAAATCCCGCTGTTAAAACAAATAGCGTGTTTTTAGGAAACAATATATATCAAAAGATTGACACTTGATTATGTCTGGTTTAAATGTGAAATTACAACCAATGACCAACATTGTATTAAATTGTAAAAATATATTCTAAATATACTTTAAAACCACTCAAATTAATAATATATCACTATTAATTATTTCGATTAAAAAAGTTGTTTTTTAATTATAATTAATAATTTTCACTATTCATCAGAATATGAAAGTTATCCGAAAAGTACCAAAATTTCACCTTAGGCTAAATTCGATACTCCGAATCCAAAAATAAAGTTCATTTTGAAAAATAAGATTTACTGGATTTCAAAAAGTGGTTATTACTATTCATAACGGCTAGTTTTAATAATATTTTTATAGCATATCGTTTTTTAGTGAAACTCGGTATTGCGTACTACACACGCTATCGAGGAAGGTCGCGATTGCGTGTAATGCAAGTCAAGTCAAGGATGTGTGTTGTGCAAGCTCCTTTGGGTGTAGCGTACAACACAAGACATTAATAAAATTAAAAAGAATATTTATTTTTTTTTTATAAAATCTTGGCCTGTTACATTCTACCCCCCTTAAAATGAATTTCGCCCTCGAAATTCGTCGGGGTTATAAATGGTTTACTATTTCAAAGTTTCTTTAATAGAAACCCACATCGTAAAAGGGAATACCAAAACTTGGCTTTAAAAACTAAAGTATGAAACGATTACCCAAATAAACTAATCACTGGGTTTCCACATAGGTGAAAATATGGATATGGAAGAGAAATCTAACCATCATGTTCTGATGGAGAGTGGTAGAGAACATGGCTATGGAAAATCCAGTAATCACAAATCCATAGATTTGTGACGATCTAAGGTACCATCTAATTCATCAGGTATAAGATCACTAGGACAACATTTTTGGTTTTCAAGATCATTTCCCTAAAGTTGAAAATTTGAATTAGAATAAATACTTACTTTATTTTGATACAATATCACTGTTGTTCGTGCCTTGAACAATTTCCACTTCATCTCTTAAATAAATGAAGTTGAATTTGTTATTCGTGAAGTGTTAGCAGATCATGTGATAGAATGACGGGTCATTCCATCTGTCTCAAACAAAAGGTTAGCAAAAATTATATTCATAAATCGATCTATAGTGAGATTAATCATATATGGTTCCTAAAATGGACTTATACTTCATATATCATACTCCTTAATATAATAAAACTAGTTTCTACTAAACAGGGACTTCCTGTAGGTCAGTGGTAGGCGATAAAGGCCAGTCGCACTTCGGTTGTGGGTTCGATTCCCACAGCCTTGTCCGAAGCGATGGGCTGTCGCCCGTCCTGCAGGTTGTCCTTTTTCTAAAACTATATTACTATAACATCCCATAATATCAAAAAAACTTCTATCCTTAAACAATACTAACTTATGTCCAACATAATCCAGTCTAATCTTTAGGCTTATACATAATACTGCAGTCCACTCTCATAATATAGTAACAACGATTACCAGAGATTTAATACTGTCATTGATCCCCATATATCATAAGATATATCTTGTTGGTCACATTCCAAACATTCAAAGGCCTTAATCTTGTACTCTCTTGAATACCCATTGAACCTTAGTGAAAACTTGAATGCAGTTAAAAGTTAACACTTTTCACATACCGAAATCCTCAAAATTCTATATACTCAAACCATGATATCACTTAGTCCTTATATCAATCATGAGCTCATGAATACTGTTAAACATTTCATTTTCTCGTTTTCCTTGCATAATATCTCAATCACTTTGAATACCACATTAGAGAAATACATAAGTATTCCAATATTCTATGATACAACATTATTTTGGAATCCCATTACATAAAAACTTAATCATTCCACCACATCGTTGTCATATTCAACATTGCCAATAGTGATCGCATGTGACTTCCCTTTGTCCTTTGCCTTAAGCGGTTGCTCATGTCGATCATCACTAACCCTTGGATTAGGGCAATTATTAGCATAATGCCCCATTTCCTTGCACTTGAAGCATTGAAGTGTTGGCGGTGCGTTCTCTGCAGTGTTTGCTTTATTCACATCATTAGAAACCCTTTTTCCATTACTTCGACACTCAGCTGCTCGATGACCTTCTTTTCCACACTTAAAACATTTTCTAGTCCCTTTAAGACAATCTCCACCATGCTTCTTTCCACACTTTGTGCATAAGGAAACATTCATCTTCTTTTCACCATTATTCTGAGATCTCTCCTTGAACTCCATCTTTCGTTTCTTGTCAAAACCATGAGATGGATATGTAACACCAACTTCCATTTCTACCTTGATAGCACAACGCACAATTTCTTCATAGCTACTGAAGTCTCTTATAGCTAATGCACTTCGAAGACTTGGTTTTAAGCCACTGAAAAATCGATCAACTTTACTTTCAGGTTGGATGATAATTCCAGAAGCATACCTTGAAAGTCTTGTAAAATTTGCTTCATAGGTACCAACAGATTCATCGTCCCTTTGCTTCAGTTCAAGAAATTCTTTCTCCATCTTTGTTCGAAGAATACGAGGGAAGTACTTACTGAAAAATAAGTTCTTGAACTCGTCCCATTCCATAGACTCAATTTCATCCCTTTGCCTCGTATTCTTAACAAGATTCCACCATTGATCCGCATCTCCTTCCAAACGATACACTGCTAGGATGACTTTATCATGCTCAGAACATTGAAGAACTGAAAATAACTTTTCAGTAGTACTAATCCATTGTTCAGCAACTAATGGATCAGTAGACCCACTGAAAGATGGTGGACGCTGCCTCATGAAGGATTCAACAGAATGTTGCTCCCTTCTTTGTTCGTTTGGAAATCCTACATGATTCATAGCTTGAGAAAGTTGTGTGAGCATGGCTACAAGATTTTGCATTCCAGCTCCCATATCGTTTGGTTGCTCAGGGGGACAATCATTGCATTGCCCAGCGCATTCCGCATTAACACGGTTCCTTCGGGTTCCAGCCATTGACTAAAACCAAGAAGAATAGTGTGAGCAACACTAATTATAATAGGAAACCACATAATTCAAGAATAAAATTTTCATGCTTAAGGTCTTATCCTAGGTTATTCAAGGCCATTTCTAAAACACTAAGATTGTGTTCTATGCTTAGACTTATCCTTAGGGTTCTTACTAAGGCTTTCACATCCTAGTTTCCAAAGGTTGACTATACCTTTCCTCTGATACCAACTATAACGGTCTGGAATTACTTCCAGTGGACTATAGTTGATACCTATCAGGGCACTCCATGGGCGGCTACACCCCCTGGGCGGGACACACCACCATCCCCAGTGGCAGCCATTTCCTCATGAAGCCCTTGGGCGGAGAGCCATGCTTCGTCCAACGCTCACATGTGAGAGTTCCCAAGGATCGGATACATTCCTACCTCCTTTTCCTCTGATACCAACTATAACGACCCACACTTTACATACATTGTTAATACTTCAAAATTGAAGCACTCTTATTACAACATATGACAAAACCACAAAGGACCGTATAGGTATAGTGTCTTTAGAAACTGGGGAAACATAAACAACTGGTTCATAAATCTTCTACAGTGTCTCCCATTTATTTCATCATATCTAGGGTCCCTTTTAGCATATTCTACTTAATATCCATCTTCCTGACCTGGGGAAAAGAAAACATAAAAGGGTGAGCTCAAATGCTCAGCAAGGGCAAATAAAGGAAATAAAAATCATATCATATCTTTATGAAAATCAAAACCTGCAAAAGAGATCATAATATCTTAACATGGAATAAATCATAGAAGTGAAAATGAGATCCCCAAAATCATAACATAAAACTTGAATCTTTGTGGCATGCACACATAATCATGGAAAATCATTTCTTGTTAGTCATGACTCATTGCCAAGACTATCTTAGTGGACAAAGTCCCTTTCTGAACCGAGTTCACTCCTCGTTTCAGTCCTGTATCACTGAACCGAAATAACCTTCCGTTCCAGCCATGTCTATCTCATGAGATATAAAATCATTACCCAATGCATTGGAGGGAGATATAGGTCCCACCCATCTTATAATGAATCCTTTCTTATGTGTGCCACATAATCATAAAACATACATCATCGCATAACACATATAACAAAAATGGGATTCTTGAAACATCATGACATCATAAATCAATTCATATATGATAAAGGAATTCATAAACATAATTCCATCACAACATAGTCAAACCAATGTAAAAATATGGATAGAAACAGAACCCTTTATTATCTTAGATGGAAAATAATTTTGATAAAACACTTGAATTGAATTCTTGAGGAAAATATCCTTTCTTCTTCAAAAACATTTTTCCTTTCATAACATGTCATACAACTTTAAAATAAAAGAAGTTGATTAAAAATAAACTTGAAAACCTGTAAAGGAATCTTCTTTGAAGTAATGTTTTAAAAATCCATTCATGCCGTATAAGTTAAAAAAACATTCTTCGTACTTTTGTCGGAAAAGTGAAAAAGTACCTCGTACGGAAAAACGACAAAAGATTCCTTTCATATTCTTTACTAAAAACTCACCTAAGGGTAAAATTGGATTTAAACTATTTCAAGTGGATGGAAACAATATTACATATTGAGGGAACATGGATGTGGATGATAAAATACACCCCAGTAAATACTTACGAATAAACAATCTCGGATAAAAATGAGATTGTGATATTTCCCTTACCTTAGGTCCGATTTGCTTTGTTCGTGTCCGAAGCTCCTGTATAATGGTTTAAATAATGTTATTGACTTATTCCAGAATCATACATATTGATATGAGATCATATATGGTCATATTATTAGCTTCTTGTTAGTAATATTTCATTGTTACTTGTTACTCGGGTCTTTATAACTTTTTGTTCTTATGCGTGTTTTGTCGAATAAATTCTTATTCTTATCTTTAGGTTATAGATAATTCATTTCCAGAATGGTATTAGTGTATTATATACCATATTCATTCATTCAATTCATTTATATAATCATTATGAAATGAAGATCATGTAGAACGAGTCGCATCACATCGTGGAGACGGTATTCCGTACGTACGCACGAGTGATGATATCGTTCATATGATCGTGGAATTGTATTGGAGTATATATATATATTATTTCAGTATCAGTATTACTTAATAATAATCATATATAGTTACTAATTACACCATTATACCCATCCTTGTAAGGTGATGGTGGAAAATAGATTACACCACGGCGTGGAGACGGTATTCCGTACGTACGCACGCGCGGTGATTTCATTTTTTCCGTAGGATGGATAGAAGGTGAATTAGGGTTGTTTCATATTTATAATAACATATCAGTATGTAAGTAATACTTATGTTATTACTTTATCATGAAACAACTAAAGAAGAAGAAGTTGAAGAAGAATGAAATTGAAAAGATCGGTAATGGATATTACCTCTTCTTTGGAACGCCTCTTTGAATCCTCCACTTAAGGAACTAAGATTGGTCTTTGGAGAAGACCAGGACCTCTAGGATTATTCTAGGGAAGTGGAGAGGAGAAAATGGCAGGGGTTGGCCGAGCTTGAGTGCTCAAATTGGTGTGAGGAGGAGGGGGAGGAGGTGCCCTTTTATAAGGGAGGAGAGGGGCACCTTAGGAATATCTCAAAATATTATTTTATATTAAAGTCAAAATCGGTTTATAATGGTTCCAAAGGGTCTTATTTCGAAGCTAAAGTGGGGATGGGTCGAAATCCTATCAACCAATAGGATTTATACAAGTTTAGGGTATTATTTTAACCTTATCAATTAGATTTAACTCTAAGTTAATTAATTTAACTTTTACCGTGTCTTTTTGTTTTCTTTCACTATATGGTTAATACACTTACTATAACATGCCAAACGAACCCCAAATTGTTTATTATTAATATATATATCCTTATCTAAGTCATTTGGCCGAACCATAGATTTTTAGGAATAAAATAACAATTAATAATATAATATTTGATTTAAAAACTATTTTGTGTCAATTTAGACACTATTTGATATATGATTTTTGTGAAAGTCATAAAAGAATTATATGTTCGAACCAAGTTGATTAAATCAATACTAATATATCATAGTAACCTAGAAAATTAGTGGAATTCATAAAAAGTCTCAAATTACATTTATTTTGGTATTTATATTATCAATTTTGTCAATATTTCATTAATAAGATAATTACTGCATCATCTTTGTGTCATAAATAAATTAAATTATTTGATGTCTAAAAATTACAAATAAAATACCATCATGTAGGAAATCTTTTTAGCTTTCTAATGAATATTTACAATCGAATTTACCTTATGTATAACCCCATATTAAAAATGATTTACTTATTAAACTTTGATTTTAACTATTTTAACCCTTCTTTAAATAAATTAATAATAAATGTCCTAATCTAATCCAAGTGGGCCTAAATGGTCATATTTTATTCCTAAGTTTGTTTTTGGTCGAATTACACTTGTCCAATAGAATTAGGACATGTGTTAGGGTAATATTAATATCATATTTACCCTTAGTTACCCTATTTACTATTAACCGTGGTAAAAAAGGTAAAAAGTTACTATTCACCAAAAAATTATTTTCATCTCATTGAACCACATTTTAGTCCTTGATATTAACCGTGTCTCTCGGATTTTCGAAATTTCATTCACAGAAGCGGTAAAATTAAGTTTTATGCAAAATTCAGTTTTTAACCTACCACTTAGTAGTTTCACTATTCATCAAAAATTGATGTTTTTCAGAAGAATGCCAAAATTTCATCCCAAGCTATATTTCATATTCCGAATTCAAAAATGAAGTCTATTTTACCAAATTCATAACATAAAAGTTGCATTAATTAATTTTATAATTAAATCCCGCTGTTAAAACAAATAGCGTGTTTTTAGGAAACAATATATATCAAAAGATTGACACTTGATTATGTCTGGTTTAAATGTGAAATTACAACCAATGACCAACATTGTATTAAATTGTAAAAATATATTCTAAATATACTTTAAAACCACTCAAATTAATAATTTATCACTATTAATTATTTCGATTAAAAAAGTTGTTTTTTAATTATAATTTATAATTTTCACTATTCATCAGAATATGAAAGTTATCCGAAAAGTACCAAAATTTCACCTTAGGCTAAATTCGATACTCCGAATCCAAAAATAAAGTTCATTTTGAAAAATAAGATTTACTGGATTTCAAAAAGTGGTTATTACTATTCATAACGGCTAGTTTTAATAATATTTTTATAGCATATCGTTGTTTAGTGAAACTCGGTATTGCGTACTACACACGCTATCGAGGAAGGTCGCGATTGCGTGTAATGCAAGTCAAGTCAAGGATGTGTGTTGTGCAAGCTCCTTTGGGTGTAGCGTACAACACAAGACATTAATAAAATTAAAAAGAATATTTATTTTTTTTTTATAAAATCTTGGGCTGTTACATACACAATATAAGAGTGAATTGGTGCATAACAACAATGAAGTCTCATTGGAAATATAAATTGAGATGAAATCACTTATAAAGATGGTATCCTTAAATTAAGGATAAATCAATCACATAATTATGTGTGACAAATATAAATACACCCAATATAAGTGGATATTAATTATAACACAATCAGAGTTCATTAACACATATTCATTGGATGACATATTCAAAAATTAAAAGTTGAATTAAAATATTCAATGAGTACAAGTTGAACCCAAAGAATTGAAATTGGGTTAAGAGGTTCCCTTGTAAAAATTCGACAGTCTAACGACGTCACTTTAAAATTCAGAAAATGAGTTGATGAGAAAAAAAAGGGAATATCATCACTTGGATATAAAGTTTAAATCAATAAGGATATATAAGAACATATCCCAACATAATAATATGTAAATTAAAAGACATAACAAAAATAAGTCTTTTATAAAGAGGAGGGTGAGTAGTTCCCTTACTGATTTGGTAACTTACCAAACATACACCACATGAAAGAAGGATCATACAACGAAGATGTAAATACTCATAAATGAAAGTATATTACATAAATAGTAACATCATGGGCAGTACATACACCACTCAAAAGTAAATAGTGTAAAATATAGCATGAATCTCACGGGATTAAAAAGTGAGACGAAACCCTTTACCACGTTGTAATCAATTGATTCGTATGACCAAAAGTTAATAACCAAAAAATGAATAAAAAAATACCATGAATATAATTATTATCATGATAATATATATTAAATGGCATTACACAATACACCACATGCAATAAATAAGTGGTGAACACTGTAAATCTCACGGAATAAAAATTGAGATTAGAAAATCTCTTACAAAAATTCAGAAGCCTAACGGCGCCTCATAAAAATTCACAAAATGAATTTATGAGAGTAATAGGGGGTATCTCATCATATGAAAATACAAATTAAAGTATGATGAATATAAATTAATGTTCTCCAACATAATAACATGGAGCATAAAATAAATGACATAAAAGAGAGTACTTGAAAAGAAAGAGAGAGGTCGGATCCCATACCTCGTGTCTGACTTGACTTGATCGTTCTTTAATCTCCTGAATAATAAAATAAAGATAATTTCTACTTGCTTAAAATCCTTTTTCATGTATATTATTCCTTTTATATTACTTATTACCATGTTATAAACATTATGTAATCATTTATGTTAATAACGTCAATTTTGTCGATATTTGGTACTGGAGTCAAAAATGGAATTCTTATAATAACATGTTGTTCATGTGGTCAATGGTTAATTATATCCAGAATGATATTCATGATTTGTATATCATATATATCATATATATCCAGTATATACATGTATTTATAATATTACATTACAATTAGTGGTAAGAAATGAAATGCACCGTTCTTGGAGACGGTAAGCCGCACGTTCGCATGAACGCTACTTTCATTTCAATTTCTTATTTTAATGGAAGTAAAACATAATTATAAATAGTTATATTATAATTAAAGTATAATATCATATATGATATCATTAACTCCATCCTTTTTAAATCCCACATAAGTCATTAACAAATCAAATAACTTTATGGGGTTGGTAGTCCGCACTTCCTCAAATGAGATTATCGTATTTACCCACATTGGAAACCATAAAATAGTGTTGTAAATGGAAAATACAAAAGAATAAAGAAAAAATATACATAATATATATCATATATAAATACAGTGCCATCATAATGGCCACCATGATAGGTGGTTGGAGATATTTAAACAATCATCGTTTCGTGTGGCTTTAGTTTACCATCCACAGAAACATTATGTTTATCATCCATTTGATAGAGGTGTGTGTAAGTGTTGCTCAAATACTTCTCATAAAAACATCCTTGTATATTGAGAATAATGATGTTGTGACAAAGGAAATGAATAAAAAGAGTTTAGGGGTTGGAGAAGTAAAATAAAAGAAAAAATTTAAGAGAAACTGTTACCTTTAATTTGGATAACTTCCTTTGGTTTGAACCAAAAAAGAATTCTTGAAGTGCCTTATGCCTAAGGTAAGGATTATAGGGGGAGGATAGGAATGTAGGGAGATTAATTGGGCAGAGTCTGGACGAGCCAAATGGCTTGAGAGGTGTGAGGAATCGATTAGAAGTGGTCTCATTTTATAAGGGGGAGGAGGGGCTCTTTAGGAAAGTGTGAAACTATTATTTTATTATATAATTATATTCAGTTTCTAATGGTCTTAAAATCATTAAATATGAAGATAGGATGACTAATGGTCGAAATAACATCATCCAATAAGAATTTGACATGTTTTTTTATAATATGTTAATCATTATAATCTTATTTATTTAAATGATTTATTAATGACGTAAATACTGCATCATTATAATGTCATTAATAATTTAATTTATTTGTTGTCTAAAAATTATAAAAAAAATACTATAATGTAGGAAGGCTTTTTATCATTCCAGTTAATTTTTGTAGTTGAAAATATCACTTATATAACATCATATAAAAATTAATTACTAAAATATTTTTGTTAATGTCAATTTTGTCTTTACATTAAATTAATTAATCTAAATTGTCATTATCACACCCAAGTGGCTCAATGGGGTCCCAAAATCGACCCAAAGATGCCCATGGTCGTTAATTACTCAACCAATAACGTTTGGACAAGTGTTAAGGTAATTTGATATTATTATAATATTCCTTTTACCTTGAATTAACTTATTTACCTTTAACCAAGGTAAATAAAAGTCAAAAGTTACTATTCACTAAATATTATTTTCATCTTAATGAACCAAATTTTACTTATTTATAACAACCATGTATGTTGGATTTTTGAAATAAAATTCACTGAAGTGGTAAAATTTCATTTAAATGAAAAAGTTAGTTTTTTTAACTACCACTAAGTGGTTTCACTATTCATCAAAAATTGAAGTTTTTCAGAAAAATACCCAAAATTCAGCCTAAGATATATTTGATATTCCGAATTCAAAAATGATGCCTATTTTTCCAAATTCAAAACATAGAAGTGGAATTAATTAATTTTAAAATTAATTCTTGTTATCAAAACAAATAGCGTGTTTTTAAAAAACAATAACTATCAAAAGATTGATACTTGTTTATGTCAAATTTCAATGTGAAATTAACTCCAATGACCAAAATTAGATTAAATGGTAAAAATATATTCAAATTACACTTTAAAACCAATTAAAAATATAATCTAACCATATAAATAAATTAGATGAAAACATAGTTTTGAATTAAAATACAATGTTTTTCACTATTTGTTCGAAAATGAACTTTATCAGAAAAATTCCAAAAATGTACACAACGTAAATTTTGATGTCGCAATTCTAAAGAAAGATTTTATTTGTTCAAATAGAATGTATTAAAGTGGCCAAAATTTTATTTAATGAGGGTTCTCCATTAAAAGGCGGTAAATCGGTCTTTTAATGTAAATTATGCTTAAAATTAGATTCATTCACATTTTAAGCCTCTAACTTTTATTGGATAAATGTAAATACTTTTAAAAAACATGTATAATCATATTTAGTTAGTTTTATTCATTAACGCCAATACAATAATTATGAGTCAACTACGATTTAAAATAATAATATTATATTATTAGTGTGCAATGTAAGATTTCAAAAAAAACATGTTGTTGCGTATCAGGTATGTTGTCGAACATAGAAACCCATTTAAAGTAAAATTAATATTTAATTCACAAATATTAATAAATATGGAAATTTCTTATTCCTCATTTATCCGGGATGTTACATATGTACTGCTCATGGTTGTATTCATTGTGTAATATACAAAAACTTTTTCATATTTACATTTTCATTATATGATCCGTCTTTCACGGGGTGAATGTTTCCAAAGTTACCAAATTGGTAAGGGTACCTTTCACCCTCTTATTTTTAAAAAACTTCTTTTGGTTATTTATTTTAATATATGTCTTCTTAAGGTGGGATATGTTCTTCTACATCCTTATTTCTGTAAATTTTATGTTCATGTGATGACATACTCTTTTCTCTCTCATTAATTAATTTTCCAAAATCTAAAGTGATGCTGTTAGGCTATCAAATTTCAATAAGGAAACTTCTTCACCTAATTTCAATTATTTGGGTTAAACTTCTACTTCTTGATTATGTCATTCTGTGAATATTTGTGAATAATCTATTATTGTTTAACACACAATATACACTTATATTTAGTGTATTCTTATTTGTCATGTGTTATTATGTAATTGATTTATCCTTAATCTAAGGATACTATTTTTACAAGGGATTTTGTCTCAATTTACATTTCATTAAGACTTCACTATTTTTATGCGCCAATTCACTCTTACGTGGTGTATATAATGTTATTTGTCATATTATATCACAAATACCATTATTATCAGGATATTATAAAGTTCTGATTAAATGTTATTCCTAAAATATTTGTATTCAAGCGTCTCTCATTTTGTTAAAAACTCTTTAACTAAAATATCGCAATAAATGTTTTAATGATTTATTCTTCTAAATATTTCTCATTAATGTCCATGTTTTGAAAAAAAAAAATTGGATTTATTTATATAGACATTAATGTTTTCAAATGATAATTTATTTTAATGTTTCAATGTGGAATGGGACACTTTGATTCTAAATATCTTTTTATTAAATGTTTTAAATGATTTTAAATTTTTTTTATAATGCATTGATTATTTCAATATCATGAAATGATATATTGTGATTGAAATATTGAAATGTTATATTTCCTTTATTCTTGTTTTATGTGTTTTAAATATCTTATGGTTATTGAGCATTGTTTATGTATACTGGTAGTTCCATGATAAACCTAGGGCAGGTGAGCACGAGATAGCTCTGAAATGCATTGGGTAACGTGACAGAGGTAAATTTTAATGTTTCTCCTAAGAGATTTATGGAATATACTATGATGGGTATTCCAAATGGGACTTCCTATGTAGCTGTGAAATCTACAATGTACTTATGTTATGATTTCCATAAGTTACCTTTACAATTTATGATTTCTTTGTGTTATTCATAAATCTTAGGATTTCATAAGGTATGTTATAATTGAAAAGTATGTTTTCATTGATTTGTATATATTGATGGGCTAATGTTTTACTTTATTATTTTCTAACCCTTATTGAGATTATTATTCTCATCCAAAGTTTTTGAAATGTTTTCCATATGACTTATAGATGAATACAGTCAAGGATGGGATAAAGGAAAAGTCATGTTGTGTAAAACATCGAACTAAACATGTTTCTTTTTAAGAATTTTTATTTTCTAAAAAATGGATATTGAGTAGTAGTGTCTACAGGAAATATTCAAGTTGTTATATAATAGTTATGGCCAAATTATATAAAATATAAACCTAAAAATATCTTCAATGTGAATTCTTTACATAATTCCAAATTGTGTATTGTTTAAGGTCGGGTCCTTATATAAAAAAATATTGAATATATGCAAATAGCTTCTATTAACTCAATTTCTATTTTGATTGAACATTATAATTTTTAAATTCCAATTATTATTTTTGTATAATCCACCAATATATAACATCTTATGGTATATTATATTTTGTATCTTTTAATATAAAAATCATATAAAACATCAGTTCGTTGATAAAATTAATAATTTTTAAAATTATAATAATAGCATTATCTATTCACATCATCTTTATTATAAATTTCTTCTAACATATCCATATTTATTAATTAAAAAATTGTTTTATTTGTTTATAAATTTAATTGATTTATTACCTTATATTCCCTATTTATTTTCATTTATTTATTTTTAAATGAAAATTATGTAGTAATTTTTATCATTGAGTGATTTCATTATAGTTAACAAAAGTAACTAAAATTTTATTTTCTTACATTTAATTTTATTTTATATCCAAGAATCAAATTTTCCCTGATTAATATTTATTTCTTCTCATTTTCTATTTATATATATTTGTTTTTTAAATATTTATTTAAAATATCTCTTATTAACTACTGGAAAAAAATTAATGTGACATAAATGATAATTTTTTTGGAAAATAATACAATGAATTTGAGAAAATTATTTATATTTTTTTTAATTCATTTTTATAATTTATTTCTAAGAGGATATATTTCCCATTTAATAATGTTTCATCTGTCTACCACTAATTTCTTGTATGATATACTTCTTTTGTGTGTTAGGTTTTTAGGGGGCATCTATTCCAATTCTTTGTTGATTATTATCTACCACTGTTTCAATTTCTTGGAAACCTATTTTCATTATATTGGATAATTATTCATCGATATATTATTTAATTAATGTGGCTCACAAATATAAGGATTTTCATTATATTAATGGAAGGTAAAATATATCATTCTAATTATTTTTATTATGTTTTTTTTAAAATGAGATTATTTTCGGATCTGTGTAGTAATGGTCAATCCACATTGGGTTATAGGATGTGATTACTTATATAATATGATATGGAATATAGGTAATGATACCTAAACTACTATGTATTTAGGGTATTTGTGGTTTTGTTTTTTAATGTTATGATTTTATTGAATATGTTTTTTTTGACATTAATATTTTATATTTCAATGGATAGTAAAAATGATCAGATTTGTTTGTAACATGGTATATGATTTATACTTTTTTGAGGTTCCTTTTTTTACCATTCTATTATTCCATTATGTATATTATTCTATAGAGTCTCGTGATTAGAATTTATTTCACCACGATATTTAAAATTAGGCAAATATTTCATATTTACAAATTATCATATTTATATAATCTACTTAAATAAAAATCATTGAAATATTTTTCCCATAATACGAGTTTCATCTTACTCATTATTATCTTTCCCTATTTTATATGGAATTAAAAATATAAATATTTCAATGAGTAGGTCATTTGTCGATATTTTTTTCCCATATTTTAAATAAATTCTGTTAAAAAAAATTTTATTCATATAATTTGAATGTACACTAATACTTTGGGTTTCATCATTATGGATATTATTTATGAACATAAATGTTTAAATAATTAAAATGACATAAAATTTATACATGTAATGTTATGGTTATCTCATAAAAAATGTGTCCCAGGTTTTTATGGATAATGGATTATCTTTTTTCTTTTGGAAGAGTCAAAATTTAATTATATCTATTTCTCATCCAATGGTTTTGATCTATTTGAGGCTTTTTAATATAAAAAATTTACATCTCTACTTTTCTAGACAGATATTGGAGAGTATTTGATTCAAGAGATGCAATTGTATAAATTAATATATACATTTTTTGATTCATTATTAAATAGAAAAAATAGAATATAAAGATAATTATTATGCTGATCGGAAAGGATTTCTATTGATATTGACATAAGTGATCATGGTTTTTAATAGGATTCTCCACACCATGGTAAGTTGATGTTTTCTTATGATAAAAATATATATTCTATTTATATCAGAAAATTTGAAATGTTGGAGGATGTTTGTGATGTGGTCTATGTGTTATAAATTTCTTCTATGATAGATATGATACATGGACTGTTTTACTAATCATGAAATGGAAAATATCTATTTATATATAATCTAAAAACATTTATATGGTTTAGTAGGATGTTAAGTAGGATGTTATATCAATAGAGTGTCTCATTTATGGTAAGGGTCTCGAGTAAAAGTTCTTTTATGGTGTTTTATTCCTTTATTATGAAATATATTGAGGTATTGGGTTATAGAGTAAAAGAAGACAATTTTTAGTAACATATGTGAGATTTGTATGCAATTTATTATGATAAATATTTTTTTATTTTGAGAAAAAAAGAATATAAATTATTGGGGCGTTCTCTATAGATCCATGATGCTGCTTTTATAACAGATATTATTGGTTCCAAATTCTTCTTGAGGCCATATATAGGAATATTTGAGTTTTTAAAAGCCATAATTTGACACATTGGGAATTCAGAGAACACGAAAAGAGTCTCACATAAGTTTGGACGACTATAGGCAAGACCGAATTAGTGCATAATTTTATTATGTGCCCCATGTGACGTCAATATAAATATTTCACTTCAGCAACCTAAAAAGGATAAGACATGTGTGTAGACGTGTATTGGTTAACATGCAAAGGGTCAATCCACACGAATGTATCTTAAGGCCTAATGTGACGTCATCTGGCCTCTTCCATGTTGACCATCTTACACGCATCCACCATGAATTTTACATATAAATAGAAGGGCACCACACCTTTTTCAGGGCAATGATCCGGAAGTCAAACTATCTATCTTTTTCTATAAATATGACGACTTCTATGACAACATTCAAGTCATGACTACGATGTACATGATCTTGTGTGATAGGTCCTCCATGGTTCCACCTTTGGTCCGGACACATGGTCTTGACCTTTACATATTTATTTTTTCCCAATGGATGTGTGTTCAAAATATCCCTATTGCAGGTAATACTAGTTCTTGTGTTGTTTCACTTCCCCTCATCCCCTTCATTTTATGTGTGCAGGTCTACAATCCTTTGTGCACCTATTCGAATATCATTCATGGGTTGTCTTTATCACAATGAAACATATTGGATCCTCTCTTTCACATAACATCCATATCTCGTGTGTGCCACATCTTAGAGGCCCTCCAGGGTTACGTGTTGTGATTCTATGGCCCACTTATAGTGTCTCATGTTGTGTTGCTCTACCTAATAATTATTTTCATAGGTTTTCTAACACCTATTGCAACTTTGTGTAGCTATTATAACATGGAACCCAAAACTGACCAGTCTACCAACCTATCGAATTCTTTCATTAATGGTGTCATCCCTTCCCCAAGGGGTAAAGGGTTTCACTCATGCAAGTCCTAGGGATGAAGAGTGAGACCTAATCATCTATGTTACAGGATGTTAAACTCCCTATCTCTAACATCCTAAACACATGACATTAAAATATGGCTCTGCATGCAACGATAGTCTGATAGGATCATAGAGGATTGGAACTAAATTTGTCTCATCTCTCTCTCCCTTTAGGATTTGTCTCAATGTGAACCTTGGTCAGTCTCTATGTAATCCCCAAAACATGCCTTGATAGGGTTTTCTATGTACAACTGACATGGAATGAGGCCTTCCTCAAATTTAAAGTAATCCTCCTCATAAAACAAGACATCATCCTCATACATCACTCCAAGGGTAATTCCCTATCCCAATCTCCATCTCTCTAGGAAGCATACCATGCATAATCTCCACACCATCAACCATTGTTGCATCTTTCACAATGTGATTGTATGGTATATTGCTTCCTCTTTTTTCTCACATGGATGACGGATCACATGGGATTCCATGGTAGTAGTTATCACGACACACATCCTACTCGGGTATCCCTCCTAGAGTAATCACCAATCCCAATCTCTATCTCTCTGGGTACCTAGCCATGCATAAGCCCCACAATATCCCCCACCAGCACATCTTTTGCGATGCAACCATCAAGTATATTTCTTCCTCTTTTTTCTCACACCAATCCTAAATCATGTGGTCTTAGAGGTTACTAGTGATCAATACAACCTTCCTCATTTGGAAACCATCAGAGAATAATCCTCAGTTTCAACATTCATGGTTCTCTAGCCATGAGTAAGACCCATACCACCGAACTACATAGGTTTTGATACATCCCTTTTACATAGGGTTGGTAGGAACCCTTCCTAAGTTTCAATCCCAACCATCTGTAGTCATTGGTGCCCCCTCCCAGGGGTGAACCACCTTGATATCAGTATCCACCACCATTCATTCTCATCCTGATCATTCCATAGAGTAATAATATATTGAGAAGATCATGCCCCACCCAATGGTCACATCTCACTAAGATTCACTTGGGAAGCCAAAAATTCATATACACCATCCACATGTCCCATTTTTTCATGGAAACTAACCATGAATAAGTCCCAACACCTTCTAGAACTACATGGACTTTGATTACCATTCAACTAGAACAAGTGTAATATATGGATTTAATATCAGTTTTTTATATTTTTGATGTCATATTTTAACCAATGTCCTTAAAGGTGACTAAAAAAATTAGATTTTCAGTTAGGGTTTTCAAAAACCGATACCTAAATTGACACTCGATTAAGTTTTCAATGTCAGTTCAAAAATTAAAATGACTCTGAAACCCAATTTTGGACATCAGTTGTTATTAAAATCATCACCAAAAATCAACCCCCTACTTTTTTCATATCGGTATGTTATAAAACGATGCATAAAAACATAGACAAATTGTTTTTCAGAATCAGTTTTTATGAAAACCGTCGTTGAATGATAATATTTTTTTAGCAAATTAAGAATATTACTCTTCCTAAATAATCAAAATCCCTATAATAAAAAAATGTAAACAAGAATAAAAAATCATTTATCATTGACATAAAATATATAAATGCATACATGCTTTTATCTAGTTAATCAGAAAAATATCAACACATTTATATTATAAAGTAGAATTAAAATATACATAAATGAAATTTAAAACATTATTGTTGTCGGTTATTGTTGAAGATTTAATTTGATATCATTATTTTCAAAGAACTATTATAAAGAAAGAATTAAATTTTTGATAAACTTTTATTATGAAAATGTAATATTATTCATAAATATTTGAATATACATACCTAAAATGGTAATCTGACATAGAAAATAGTTTACAAACAACTACTGAAGCTATGTACGTTCAGTTTGGGTATAAGACTCATCATCATTGAATGTCTACAAAAAAAATTGAATGACATGAGATTAAAAAATAGAATAATATGATTGTAAATATAAATAAATTAATATAACTAACCTTTTCAAACTCAGTAGTTACCCCAATTGTGATTATCTCATACATGAATCACATAACATAATAACCACATTCAATGTGTCATTGTTTATTATCACACTATGGTCCTTAAATATTATCTTGGTAATAAAAACTAATATATAAATATATATAAAAAATCAGAATAACATCTAAAATTAAAATTAATTACTTTTACCTGCACATATTACATTCCATTTGGTTTCTGCATCAATATGTGTTCTTTGTAAAAAAATCCACGAACTGCATTTTTATATATACAAACTAATAATACAAGTATAAATAATGAGAACTAAACATAATGATATTATGAAAAAAACCTACCTATCTAATAAGGTGGATAATATTTTATTAAAACTCTCTAATAAAGAGAAGATCTAATATAAGATGAATTCACTTTGAAAAAATATTCCTAACATCCAATGCCACATACAATACAATAAAATTAACAATTAATGAAATTATAATAATCATTATTTCATAATTATGTTTCTATTCTGACATATTGAGAAATTGACAAAACTAGTATCAAATTTTCGTATTTGATAATGTCATAAATATATATGGAACTCTATCATGATTCTTCACATGTTCCACTATCATGAAAACTTATTCTTGTTCAATAAAATCGTAAATTCTTGTGTTTCCATTTTGTACAAGAAGAATGTGAATATACCTAATTTAGAAAGAAAATATGGTTAGTCACTTATGACCATCTTTTATTAAAGAATAAAAAATTCAAACGTTAATTTACTTATATTGAAATCAACCCCAACACATGCAAGCCAAGAACCTCAAAATAATTTAGACGCATGAAATATTCTTTGAG
The DNA here is from genome assembly GCA_963277665.1 of Viscum album. Classification (NCBI taxonomy): domain Eukaryota; kingdom Viridiplantae; phylum Streptophyta; class Magnoliopsida; order Santalales; family Viscaceae; genus Viscum; species Viscum album. The sequence goes on from OY728141.1 coordinate 350,714,626, forward strand.
TAATATCAATGGATAATATGGTATGAATATAGAAAACATAATTTGAAACTCATAGATATTATAATAGTAAGAATAATCCTAAGATAATTTTTGTATACCATAAGAATTATCGGAAGTATCAACTGTTTTTTTCTGAACATTTTATTTCAATTGTTCAATTTCTTTTTCTTTTAGGTAATCATATATAATTTAAATGAGAGAAAACAGAATATGTAATTTTTAATAAAATGTAATTAATATTTAAGAAAATGCATACCTCATATGAAATATAACGAAGAAGACTAGTTGTCCGATGTAAAAATTAACCTATAAAATACCCAATTCTAGTAATCTTCTCAATAGAAAATACTAATAGAGCATTTGGATCAATAATATCATGTATTGATACTCTAACCAAATTAACTTTCAGAGGCTGTTGATGTATAAAATCCCATAAAAATTAAAGAGTCCTAACACAACAATATATATATTAGAATCTCTAGAAAACAACTCATAGTATATGGTTTTGTATTAGTAAGGAGGTCGGGGATCAAACTAAGCTAGTTGGGTAGGGTTGTCTGGCTGGGATGGCTGTAGAAGTAGCACAATTGGATGAGACGGTTGGGAGGGCTTGAAAGGTTTCACAAACTGTAACTATCTTTTCAAGTGTTCTAACAAAGAATTTTTCACAGCTTCTTGAATTTGATCACCAATAGAATGTTTTATATCTTTCAGCTTATCTTTTAAAGATTATATTTTTTGGTCTCTTTATTTCTTACTATGAACAAAATATTTCTGAATACTAACACCCGCATGATATCTTATAACATGGCCGAGGTGTTTTTCCTTTCATAAAGAAGTGGCAAGGATGACCATCTTACCCTTAAGGATAAATGATCTATGTGAATATTACACCTGATTATCATTCTAAAATTAAAAAGTAAGAATTTATATTAGTGTTTATAATTTATAAAATAAAAAAATTCATGACAAATAAATAATATTTACATACAATTTTATCATAAACATTCTTAGGTTCCTCTGTATGATACTTTTTTTCATTCATCTCAGTCATTTTTATTTTTCATGGTTAGTGGGAGAAGATGGAAGACCACACTAGAAATCCTATAAACCAATAATATATCAAGATCCTAATGCTTCAAATTTTTCTTCAATTGGTTTCTCCTCTAATTAAGGATACCCTCCACATGTTAATGTATGAAGGTATACATTTTCAACTGGATATCATTATGAGATCTCCTAGAAGCCTGTTTTATAAACATAAACCAATAAGTAATTAGATAAATATTTAATAAATTTTAAAATATAAAATAATTATCATAAGTGAAATTTCTCATCAAGATAGTGGTTAAAAAATTGCTTTCATATATCTGCATCCATAAACTAATTCTTAAGTCATGCATTTTCAATCTTTGTCTTTTTAAAAACTTAATTTTTGTGATTTTGTTTTAAAATCTCTCCCTCAAAATGCCACTAAATAGAGATGTATTTTATTAATTTCTTTTTTTCCTCCAAATCAAATGTCATCTATAATTTAATGAATAAAATACATCATTTAAAATATTTATCATTAAAAAAATTATATTAAATAAATCAATTTATATATTTTACCCTCACAACCATCCAAATTTTTTATTTCACTATTTTATCCATAGACTTCCAATCAAGATATAAAATACTAATATTGTAACGTCTATGAATTGATATATAACCAATACACTGATCTTCATTTGGGACAGTTTCATTATTATCATCATCAAAAAGAATATGTAATATCTAATCTCCATGATCTAGTGACAGTTTTGGTAAATGTTTAATATTAGGTTTACCAACTAGAGAGCTTGATTTCTCATTATTAATAAGAAAATTCACCTCTTCCGAGGTTGTAGCAGTAGTCCTTTGAAAAAAGTTATAAATTAAATGTTTTCTTTTATTAAATATGTATATCACTGAATATTTAACAATATGAAAAAATAGATATACATCGGCAACTACTCCTCTATCTGTATCTGACATTGACACATGAAAGTCTAATGAAATTATTTGTGACTATATATCATTTGAAAATGGAATATTTAGAAACAAGGATGATAAAGATAGAAAAAAAGAGGCACATATTTTATGTCTCACAAAAAGAAACAAAATTTAAATAATTACCTGAAAAAATAGAAGGATAATTTAGTGTTCTCCTATATTTATTCATCATGATAATTACATAATGAATTCCATATGTCTTCCTTATGGTCACTTTAATCATCTGGAAATCGTATAATTGATGAATAAGACCCATGTAAATCAATAAAATCATCATCATCATTCTCAATAACCAAATGGTATCTTTTACCTTGAAAAATGATGGGCCACTAATAATTCAATAGATCAATGACATAAAATATCTGATTTTCATGTGTCTCCATGAAAAATGGTTCCTCATTGTAATTAACTATTTATATATCAACTAATGTAAATCCGCAATCATCATGTCCCTCACCACTATTTATGTCAACCCTATTGCAATTAAACATAACGAATCTATCTTTTGTATAATCAATTTACCATATATTCTCAACAACTCAAAAATATTTTGATGAAGAAGAAATTGTGTTTTTATCTTTTGTACTAGAAAAATGAACTACATCAGCGATAACCATTATACCATAATTTTGAACGGTACTCTTATCATCCATATTCTTTTCTGTAAACTGTGTGCCTATTAATATAAAAACCAGACTATATTATCACACTAATTTATATTCCACATGCCAACCCTTTAAACATTTCTTATGCATATATATCGATTCCCACTTTCTCTTTCAACAATAAAACAAATGTATTCTTATTCTCAATCATCAACCACTCTTAATTTCTGTTGGGATATTGTCTCTTTAATTCCAAAATATGTGATGATATATATGATTGAAAAACATACCTGTTATTAAAAATATATAAATTTTCTTACATCACTTCATCACATGGAATGAACTTTACCTTTAATCCCCTAGTCCATCTACCTTCACTATCAATTGTCAAATTTCAAGATATAGGGAGACCATTATGCTCCACTTCATACAAATAATCATTATAGAACACAACCACCACTTTTGATACATATTTGAGAATAATATGGGCCTCATTTAGATAATTATTTTTAAGATATATCTTTACAATTTTATATACATTTTAAAAGGATGCATCCAATGTAAATAAATAAGCCCATATATTCCTATCTCACACACAAGATGAATCACCAGATGATCCATTTCATCAAAAAATAGTGGTGGAAAATACTTTTATAATTGAAAATTTATAAGAGTAACTTCATTCTACAACTCATCTAACAAATTTGGATCAATAACATTGATACAAATGGTTTTGAAAAATCCATAACCTGATGATAGTTTTTCTGATAGCTGGTGATAATATACAACATAGTAAAACTAGTAGTAGTTGTTTCATCAGTTCATGACAGTAATGAGATTTCATACGAATTAATTTTCAATCCTTCACTAACAAAAAATTATTCACATTTCAATAATATTCATTGGGTAATTTTATACCATAAATACACTGACAAAAAAATCAACTTCTCACCCTTGCTTAATGTGTGATAAGCTGAACGTAAATATGTTCTGTTTCCTTTCATAGTGGGAGCTAACACCATGATTATTCACATTTCTATAAAGTTTAATATAGAATTCAATCCATATTTTGTCTTTCCTTTATGTACAATAGAGTTCCAATCAAACTATCATATATAATTCTCTCAAAATGCATGACATAAATGTTATGTTTTTTCTCTAAAAATATCTAATAAGGCAGTTAAAAAAATGTTTTTTCTTCTAGAAATTATTTTGATGATCGTATCTACTTTTCTTCTAAAATGTCAAATCAATATTTTTCACCCTTTAGTATTATTCTTCAACTGACCATGGATGTGGTGGAATATTGTATTCATGTAAACCATTAAATGTCGTTTTCAATCTATGATAAGGATGATCAATTTCAAAAATTCATTGATGCCCCATTAATACTGCCTTTCTTCTATTATGTAATCAATAATATGAAGTATCTTATTTAGAAATTTTACAGGACATATGTCCCTTATAACAGTATCCAAATAACTTGTCGTATGTACGAAATTATTTTATACTCAAAATTATCATAACATAAAAAATAAAAAATTCTTTTTTATATGCATAAAAAACATTTATATGTTCTTCCAATAGAAGTACAAATCATGAATCAATTTTGAATGATACACTTTAATATAGTCTGTATGATATTTTGGTAGATAAATCATCAAGATCATCATAACATATTTTTTCATCGTACATATCTGTGGGGATAAGTTGTAAAATACTAACAAGACATTACATGAACTATTTTGGCTACTTAGGCTTCTATATGGATTCATTACATCTATAAACACTACCATTATGAGGTTTCTAACTTCACTTACAAAATTATGAAAGGTTTAAAATAATCTCTTCCATTGTGATGAGAATCAGGGTGATGTAATTTATCATCAATGATGCATTCATCTGAATGGAATATTATCTTTTTTTCATCAATTGAATGTTAATATAGATTTATTAAATGAGGAATTATTAGATTTTAGCTAATTTCATTAGTAGGAGTTTATATTTTGGTATTAAATAGTTAGTCAGAGTTTTTTATTGAAATTATATGAAGGGATTATTGGAAGGAATTATTTGATTTAGCATGAGGTAAGATGTGAGTACCTGAAAATTATTCTGAATTGACTTTTTCATCCATTTTGTCGAGTGATTCTCCATATGTAAGGAAATTTGATAAAAAGTATTCTTTCCAATACAACACACAATCATTAGAGAAAGCATATATCTTTCTATAACCCAATCCCATTTGGATTAATATTTTATTCACCTCATAATTAGAATCAAGATGCTCATTGCCTTCTGAAAGTAGCACTTTTAAAATCTCTAGTATTTATAGAAACATTTATCACCCAGACCAGTTTATTATTTCAAGTTAACCAATCTCAATAGTGTTGATAACGTTATTTATTTACTATTTGGGAATAAGGGATTTTTATAATTTCCCAACATCATTAAATATTTTTGTTTATTCTCTATTTTTAACACCTAAATCATGAATTAATTCTTCAATATGATCCTCGGTGTCATCATGAATATTTTCATCAACATTAGATGTTGAATTTATAGAAATTTTACAATTCCAGATCTAATGAGTATAAATAATACTAAAACCATTGCAAATGAGATGATCCTTGATTTCTAAATAATTTACATTTCTCATATTCAAACACTTCACACATGGATTGAAAATAAAATTTTTGTTTTGAAGATTTTGTTTATAAAATTACAGGAAATCATCAACTAGTCCTGCATATTCATTACTAGTTTTTCAAAAATTTATCAAATTAAGATCCATTCAGTACCTGAGATCATAATATAATTAGTAAATATATTATAAAATATTAACATATATATATATAATGATATATTTTAACAAAAAAAATTCCAAAAATATATTAGTACTTATAAATGAAATATTAACGATAATTAAGAATAAAATAAAAATTTGTATACTCTAGGTATTTATTTTTCATGATGTGTCACTAATCCAAAAGTAGATGATTTTTTAGAATTAAAAAATAAAAATATAACTAATTTCAACCAACATATTTATATATGTATATACAAAAACACATATATATACAAATAAATGATAAAAAATTAAAAAATTATATATAAATAGATATAATTTAAACATAAAAAATGAAAAAAAAAATTCAGATCCAATGAGAGGTCAATGATTATTTAGAATTAAAAAATTAATAAACTACTTTAGTTATTTATTTTATTTAAATAAATAATATTACACAATTCTTGATGGCCTTGGTAAAGAATAAAGACGTTTTTGTCAAGTTTACCTAGATTTTTTTAAATGACTATCAAACAACACCACTGTGTTCTACCTAGATTTTTCAGAAGTTGAATTAATATTCCTCATATTTATAACTTAGAAAAAAAACCAATTTATAATGCCACTAAATAAATAATTTACATAATTAAACAAATATTAAAAAAAATTAATATTTAAAAGTGAAATTTATACAAACAAACCAATGAGTGAATCAATTTTATAATTAACTAATAAAATATTTATATTAAGAATTTTTAAAAACCACTTAAAATTTTCAGAGTTTTACCCTCCACGATTGATCCTCAATGTAGATAGTGTCCCTTGAATTCGATGGCAGGAAGAACACTAAAACTAAAAACTATAAAATTTGAAAAGAAAAAATAAGAAAAAAACCTCTAATCGTGTTTTAGATTAACCATAATAGATATCCCGTAATGATGTAAAGAAAAACACTAAAAATAAAAATTACAAAATTTTCATTACAATTAACAACAAAAAATAATGGAAAAACATATGATGTGAGTGCCAGTCGACCATTTAAGGGTCACAGAGATGAAATATAAAACTGAATAATGAAAGATTAAATATCTATGATCAAAAATAATAAAAATATAATTCAACATAATAAAATAAAATAACAAACTTCATCATAAGTGTTATGGTATATTTTATAATCGTTTTAGGTTGAGATAGAGAAAAAATGAGTTACATAAAAAATAAGTGTTATGTGGTTTAGTTTTTCATAGATTTTTTACATCGGTTTTATATAAAACTGACATTAAAACAATTTTTTTTATTTCCTATGTCAGTTTTAAGGAAAATAGTCACTAAAAATAAAAGATTTTTTTTCACATCACTTTTAACAAAACCGATGCAAAAAATAAGTCCATAGAGCATTTTATGTGTCGATTTTAACATCATTTTTCAATAAAATGGACATTAAAACATTATAAATTTTTATTTTCGAAGTTAGTTATTCATAAAATAGATTCCGAAAATAATAATTTTTTATTTTTCACATCGGATTATACTAGAACTGACGTCCAAAAAATTATATATAATTTTCAATGTTGGTTTTTCATTGAACTGACAACGAAAATGGAAATCATTATACTTTGGTGTCAATTATTGTAATAACCGACACTAAAATAATTTTTTTTACAATTATAATGTCAGTTATGTGGAACAGACATTATAAATGAGATGTTAAAAAGAAATTTTCTACAAGTAAGGGTTACATAAGAAACCTCCCCAAAGTTCAATCCCAACACATACATCTTCAAATTGGTTTCACCTCATATATCATACCCACTCCATTAAACCCTCCATTATTTATCCTAATTCTTACCCAAGCTTCCACATCCTAGTGAGGTCATTCAATCCACATCATCACTTATTCAAAAATTACCCAGGAATCTAACCATACATATGCCCCCCTTAATCTAAATTCATTAAACCATGAGTGCATCCAATGTAAAGGGAAGCTATCCTTGTGTAATCCATAGACCACCCCATCTAAAAATGCAGGTTTTGGACCCTTTATTCTGCATAGTGTGTATAAGAAACCTCCTCCATGTTCAATCATAGCCAATGGTAAACATTTGTGTCCCAATATTTGGGGTCCACCTCTATATCCCCCCTTAGTGGTGTCTAGATCAACCTTCATGATGTGAAGCCTTATTTTCATAATATACAGTACCCCATGTTTTCCCTCATTGGGAATTCTGAACCATCCATCAGTTGTCCCTATATTTGGGGACCACCACCCTAATCATCCCATAGGGGTTTCCATAGAATCATTCATGGTGTGAAACATTATCTTCATGAGGCACACCACCCTTGGTCCACCCTCACTGGTTGTTTCGATCCATCTATATGTTGTTCCCCTCTTTGGGGTCCACCTCCCTGATCCGCCCTTAGTGGTGTCTAGATCCGCCTTAATGGGGTGAAACCTTACTATTGTGTGAGACGTCACTCTCGTGTCTGTAATCATTGGGTATTTTGATCCATCCATATGGTAAACAATTGAAGAGTTCCATCCTAGGGATGAACCAATCTGATCCAACATAATAAGTGTTAGGATCAGTCCAACCCATCTCTACTATGTTTTAAACTCATGGAATACCCCATGTTAAATATGGGAAGCTGGGGAAAATGATTAATTCGTAAAACTAGACAACGATACCCATAATAATCATGGGAAACATTGATTTTACATTCCATTGAGAATCCCTCTTATGAGAAATAATATAGGTGTTCAAATTTTTTAGCATCCATACATGCCAGGATTCTGAGAGTTACTACTCTACTGTTTGACGGTTGCTACCCTAAATTGACCCTTTGGAATGTCCTAACCAAAGATACGTAATTAACTGGTGTCCAGAAAGATATATAATTACCAACATGTTACATGAACAATGTCTTAATCTATGAGACATAACAATATTAGGTTATGAATTATGAGGAGGAATCTGCAAAAGGATTAACTAACATCCCATCATCCTGTTTTGATCCTAGTGAAAACATGTTTAAAGAAGTGATGAATTTTTTATACCTTTGGAAATTGGGAATGTGGGGAAAAATTCAATACCTAGTGTGGATAAACATATGAGGTGGGCTCTCCCAATCTGAATGAATCAAAAATAAAAATATTCCAGTTTGAGTGGTGAATTTTTGGGTAATTTGACTATTCCATATTTTTCCCCCATTAAAATATTTTTTTAAGTTCCATATTATGTGAATAATTTTTGTTGTTTTTAATATAACTATTAAAATATTTATTTTTCTATACATTTTGTTTTTTAAGACCATTGATGGGGTTGAAGATAATTTTAATATGTCTTGGGAGGGATGTGTTTTTTTATTTTAAGGAAGACTGTTTGGTGTTCATTTCAAAATTACAGCATGGTCTTTTCTTGTTTGGTAGTTATGTGGATATGTTTTTAATGTTTGTATAATTTTTTATATGGTTTAATATAGATTGTGTTTTAATTATTTTTGGAGTAAATTATTTTATGGTATGTTTCTATTTCATGGTATTAATATATATCTTTCATAGTTTTGGTTATAATTTAGTAAGATATTTGGACCCCATTGGGAGGGTTTATATTTTGGTTTTCATCTAAATGGTGAATTATAAAACCATTTTTCAAGAACTGTGATATATTTGGGATTTTTTTACATTATAATATAGGTATAAAACTATATAGATTGTGTGTTTTTGCTAAATGTTTTTAATAAAAATGGTGGATTCCTAAGAGCTATGATTTTACTATAATAAACTAACCAATTATCTATGTAAAATAATTTTTCAAAGGGGATATAAAAAATTATTTATAAAGGATAAATCCAATTTAATATCTTTTAGACCATAGATTGTGGATGATATCACTCCCTCAACATCATTACTACTCATGAATGATATGGGGCCACTAACAATGCATAATGACCACATAATCCATATTCATTCCAACAAGAGTGTTACTTCTGTAAAGGGAAGCTAGTCATGTGTAACCCACAAACCGCCCTTTTGATCTATGTGGTATTTTATCAATTTATTCCACATAAGTATGTTAGAATCCTCTCTGAGGTAAAATACCATCCAATGGTAAGCATTGGTGTCCCCCTCTTTGGGGTCCACCTCCCTAATCATCCCTCAATGGATTCCATATCATCCTTCACAGTGTGAAACATTCTATTCATGAGACGAACCACTGTGGGTCCACCTTCATTGGGGATTCTGGTTTATCCATTATATGTCACATTCATTGGAGTCCACCAAATTGATCCACCACCACTGGTGTCCAGATCATCATTCATGGTGTGAAACCATCTCTTCATGAAATGCACCACCTTAGGTCCGCTCCATTGGGTGTTCTGATCCATCCATCTGGTGTCCCCCTCTTTGGGGTCCAGCTCCCTGATCTGACCTCATTGGTCTCTAGATCATCCTTCATGGTGGGAAACCATCAATTTATTGGACACATCACTATTTGGTCCATCCACATTGGGAATTATACTCCATCAATATGGTAAACCTTTTAGGTCCTCCCTCTTAGGGATGCTTTAATCTAATCAACCTTTACAACTGTTCTGATCTGTCTGTTCCATCTCCAATAGTTGTTAATATCATGGCATAACCCATGATACCCAAGGGAATCCATATAAAACATCTTATACAAGACTCTAGTAAAATATTCCCCATGATTGATGTGAGTACCCTTTTGTTTATATTCCCATGAGAATCCCTCTTATGAGGAGTAAATTTGGTGTTCCAGTGTTTCAGCATCAATACATACCACTGATGACTAGTGTGACTAGTATCAAGACAGAATGTTGCTGCCCTAAGTTTACCCACTGGAATGTACTAAATGAAGCTACATAATTAACTTTCATCCACAAGAGATGGCACCGTGAATGATTTCTATGAAAAACATCTAAATATATAGGGGATACTTGGACTAGGATATGTATTTCGAGGTGGAATCTAATGAATGATAGACCAACATCTCATCATCCTGTTTCGATGAAGGATAAATCATCTCTCAATAAGTGATGAATTATTTATTTCTTTGGAAAGGGGTAATGGGGGGAAAATATTGGATACCTACTATGTGGTAAACATAGAAGGTGGGCGCACCCTGAAAAATGAATTAGAAACAAAAATGGTGAACCTAATGTGAATGGTTCTCCTTCAAAAATTGGGATTAGTAGTGTTCGAGACATCAACAGATGTGCACATCACCATATACAATTATCCCACACCATGTCCCACCAATGAAATATTTGGACTCGCATGAATCTCAATAGAATTTATGGAAGACAGTCATTTGTAATTCTGATCTATGTTATTGTTATCATGGATCTATCTCCCATAATGGAAGACTAAATGAAGATGGGGAATTTTGCGTTGCTTTCATTATATCATTACTGTTGGATGAATCTTTCTACATTGCATGACCTATAATATAGAAAACCTATCACCCCTCACACATAAATTTACGGGCTGTAGGAATGATAATGAGGCATTCATGTATTGTTCTTCCTCATCCTCAATCCCATCCTCGACTAAAACTATAGTGTTACATGCCCCAGCTCATCATCCTAATTTTTTATAGGAGAGTGATACATATTCTTCTCCAAAAATATGAGAAAGAGGGGTTCATTCCCATGATGGATATTGGACACTAGGACCTAGAGGGTTTTTTTATATCGTCATCACTACCACCCCCAAGGGATGTGCAAGGACCCACTACTCGTAACACCAACATTCAACCATTTCGACAGTCTCTCCCTATAACATTCCCACGACTCACATTCCAGTGACAATGACATGATGGAAATCCAATTCGTACTAACTACGACTACCATCAAATAGATTCCAAGCAGTGATACCATAAGTCCACATTAGTTCCAATCACTAAATAATATGTTCTTTATTCCCCTTCTTCCTTGGCCCTAGTCCTGATATCTCTACTCCATCATTGAGAGCTTGTTTATGAAGATGCCTTTCAGGGGGCGTCACCTTCTACAAATTTAGTGTCCAATACCAACACCAGTGAATTATGATAGTTCTATGATACTACATAGCATGGACCACATCATGCTCAATTGGTATCCATGCCTCAGCCACCCCATAGAAAGATGGGTTGACTCTTTTGGTTGTCGATACAATCAGCGACAGTTAAGGCCAACCCATGATGATGAGATCTAGTATGAGGTTCTTCCCAAAAGTTGCACTTACCATAGAAAAGGTCATCGTCAATCCATCACCCACCAGCATATAGGTCCTCCCTATATTCTCAATAGATCCAGTGAAGGTCCTCCCAAATCCAAAAACATTCTAGGTGGATGTTCTAGCTGCTTCATCAATATCCAATAGGGAGGTCCTCCCTATGTCTAGTTCGATTAGTATGGAGGACCTCCACATGATTACATTCTCAATCAGTGTGGAGTTCCTCCACATACCACTGATGATATTCTTGGAGGTCCTCCCAATGTTCTCACCAACTCTACTGAAGGTACTCCTCACTCCAAGAACCATCCAGGCAAAGGCCCTCCTGACTCCATCAATGACCAACATGGAAGTCCTACCCATGTTCAGTTTGATTTTTATGAATTCCATCCTTGTTATACCATTACTAATTATCATGGAGTTCCTCCCCCTGATTGAAATGAAAGACATTGAGTTCCTCCCCATGTTCTCACCAGCTCAAGTCGAGCCACCCCCCCAAACTAGCACTCTCCACCACTAAGATCCTCCATGCACATCTATTATTCAATATAGAGATCCTCTTGATGTTATATTCTACATGTTCCCAGGTTATCCTCTCAACTTGACTCACCAATACATATTTCATCTACACTTCAATGAAAAAAAATTCTATGGTCCTCCTCATGTCACAAACAGCTCATGTGGAGGCCCTCCCTACTCCATCACAAAAATTTATGGAGGTCCACATTGTGTTGAAGATCTACACTTCACTAGATAAACCATCCCAAGATGAAATGGTGAACTGTTACCTCCCTAGATAGAATAATGAGGAATTCCAGATTATTCTCAATATAGTATATTTCTTGGATTCTTTAGAAGAATATGACTCAATGATGGAACCTTCACCCTAATCCTCTATATTAGAGTCTAGGTAAATAACTTAGAAAGTGATTTTCATCCTCCCAGAATGTGAGGTGTACAAGATACCTAAAACCCATCATAGGTACATGAAAAAGGATGAAGATTTGTCTCTCCTTTATATTCTTGTTGTGAAGTCTTCTCTACCATCACCAGATTCATTCTCTTCCTCGATTTGATATCACAGAGAGCTATTATGGGGTATGATTGATGATGGGAACCCTACAGACTCTACACCAAAATCTTCTTCCCTCATACATGAATATATGATTGGTACCCCATATTATATTCACATTATAGTGCGGTAAGTATCACCACTGAGATATGACCCATAGAGCATTGACCGATTAGCTTGCACAAAATTCTCTCCACCATCCAGTTCACAACACAAAAGTTCTATGTAAGTTCCATTTATCTTTCCTTATCCCCCCACAGTCAAATAATGTGGCAATTAGATCTAGATACCCCTTCTAAATGATAGAAGTGTGTGTAAAACCTCATGTAAGACCAATTATCTAAGATGTTATGGATGATTAATACACCTGATTATGATATCTTAGAGTCTCTCACCTATGATTCAGTAATGTTGTTATGAAAAACCATCTAGGTTATGAATTTACTCCTCTATAACTGTCAGTTGGATTATCCAAAGTGTTAGTATCACTTTGATGACATATCTCGATAACGTTTCATGGTATACCTAGCCATACTTTCTATGTCCCAAAACCTAACGTTTCCTAATTGTCACAGGGTTCTACATTACAGATTCTTTAAATCTCTCATGTGATCCTTAGGATTATCAAGGAGGTGTTTCTGTATATCTAGATTCAGTATTGGGGGAATAATTCCCTCTATATTTCAATCTAATGATGTGATATCCAATCCTACCAAGATATTTAAAATATATTCATTAAGGAACCATCATGGTAAATATGGTTGTTCTATAGATATAACTATAAGGTAATGTCATCATGGGGTTTGAAGATGATGGACTGCCACTTGGGGAATCACAAATTCTGGCAGACCCCCACGAATTGTCACTCATCTAAAAATGTAGATTCTTGGACTTGTAGACCCCTATGAGTCTCTACCATTAGGTAGAGACCCTAATGATTGTAAAATATTGAACATAACTTCTAAGTCATCTGCCCCATGTCATTCAATGAAGAATATGGAGGATGTTCTCATGAACTCTCCTTTGATAAAACAACTTTCCAAAAAAAGGAAAGTCAATGATATTCTTTCCATGTTCCTTGTGGGACAGAATCTGAACTATAGTGTTCCTCAATATCATCTCATTCATCCTTCAATAGGGAAGCATGTGTAGCCACATGTTTTCCTGGGTGAGTTTCCTCTATTTAATATTGAAAATCCCGTTCACCTAGATAGTGTAGATAATATTCCTTATCTTAAGAACCCACAATATGTAATCACAAATATTCTATAGTTGCACGATAATTGACCCTAGGACCTATCTCAATTTTTTCCTTTGATAGTTCCTCGTATTGGACAAACAGTTGTTTCACCAACCACTCTATAAGTGATTGAACCTACCTACCTTGTTTAAGAAGTCGCAATGCATTAGTGATTATGAATCATTACCAAGACATAAATCCACCTCAAGATGATCTAATGACCGATCTCATTTCCCACAATGAGTCCCTTGAGACATAAAAGATATCGATCCTACGTGATGGAAATATGTACCTAGTGTGGGTTGATGAAATGTCGGCACCCCCATATTTCATGAAACATACTATCTCCCTCTTCAATTGGATGGGTTACCATTTGAAATATCTATCCCACATTATTTCAAGTTGTATACCCATTATAGGAACTCCATCACTACATGATGCCACCAAGGTTCTGTGTTTTTTACTGGAATTGGAAGAGAATGAGTCCATATCATAAAACTAGTTACCCATCAGTTATATAATGGGTTATGGGTATCTCATTTAGAAGATTCATATTAGTTCAACTCCACCACTCATAAGAACAGCATTACTAACCTCATTGTGTGAAAACAATGGCTAGATCAGTGAGTAACATACATTGTTTCTAGGTGAAAAGGATTCATGTATTCACTCAACATTACACAGACTCAATAACATCTAATTAGGATATTCATGAGGAATGTCAAGATTAAATTGGTTCCCTCTCTCATCACTCAAAATTTATCAAGTGGATTATGGGATTTCTCTGATAAGGCTCAGCGCCTAGAAGAATGTTTGTAGTTAGAAAAGAAGGCATTCTCGTTTCCTCCAATAAATACTAATTTATGATATTCCAGGGCTGAGACTACTCTGGGGGCATAGTTGGAGGCCCCCAAGCTTCTAAAAATGTTAAAGGTAAAGCCTCTTCCATATCCTTGTAGAGAAAGAAAGTATTAGGCCTAGCCTCCGAATCAACATGACCCACCATAGAATTCATATGCGACACCCCAGCAAGCACCCTTGCATAGTTAAGACAATCAGGATCCGGCCCCTCGTTAGGATCCACCCCCTCATCTAGACCAGGTTTCTAGATTCCCTTTCCCAGAACGGAGAAAATGGACCAACTCATTTGATGAGGCTCTTGAACCTAGTTATTTCTTATTTTCCTTGGATTAGGTAATCCTAATGTTTCTAGAATACAAGATTCCCAAAAGGTTGATATCACTAATCCACCCGATTACTACCCCAATACGTGATTTCTTTGGCACATCATTAAAAGGTGATATATATTTAAGGATTGGATCTAGGAACAGATTGATAAAAATGTGGTATGATTGGTTCTTACCCCAACACAGGTGGTTTGTATCTCTATAAATCCAGACAGTGACAATGAATGTTAATGGCAGGAGGTCTCCAGCCATAGGTCTCTAATGTATGATGATTGGCATTCTGACATAGTATTTTATTGCTCCCATTATGTCATTTGTGACCCTATGAATCAGCCCAACCTTCCCAAAGTAAGCATTCCACTTCCCACTACCACTTTTTCATCCATGTATTAGCCGTCTAATTCTCAGAAGAGCAAGAACCAATAGTACAAGGGGAATAAAATCCTCCCCAGTGGTGCCAAGGCCATCTCAAAATCATAAATATTGCATACCCCTAGAGATGGGAATCAATACCAGAGTTATCCAATACTTTTAGGATTATTTATGTCATGATCAATAGTATGTCTTATTGAATACCATAAAACTACTGGACCCCTACATTGTTCATGGAAATGAGGAGTGTTGGGATGATCCTACCAATGTTTCCACTTGGTGTCATCATCGATGAGATAGTGGAAATGAGAATAATTAGAATGATCATGCTAGTGCTTCCATCTAATCCATCAATACTACTGAGACAAGACAATAGGTGTAGTGTAGTTATCATCATTTCCAGTCCTTTTATCATGTCTTGTCAGATCCACCACCACCACCATTCATGCTTCTTACCAAGAAGAGACTCTGATATCACATCAGGACTAGCTTCATCTAGCTATGGCCTATCCTTAGTCATTTGAAAGTTATCCAATATTAATTTGGTGTATATCATCAAGTGAGGATTTTGATATTCCTAGCACCAGTCAAAATCCATTGGTTTAACCAGTGACACCTGTTATACCTTTTTCCACTTGAAATGTGCGTCTAATGCAGAAGTATGATACAATTAAAATTCTTTACAATATTCTAGTGAAGCTATAAATCCTTAAGACCCTACCCCTATCATATGATATGCATGATGCCCTCATAGAGGCTTTGAAAATCCCCCTCTAGTTAATAATAGTTGTAGAATATATAGAGGACATCCATGATGGGGAAAAAAGATCAAGCATAATTTCTATCCATCATCTCATTCTTAAGATAGGAATAAGGATCTCTCGTGTAAGGTCACACCCATATTCTGTAAATAAAAGTCTAGGTCAATGATGTATAATATTTTATTTTCCTCATCAACATGGCTTCTAAGATCAATCTCATCCCGAACTGGATACTCTGCAATTTTGGAATGTCTGACATTCACCTGAGTCCCTATAACCTGATGATTCAGGGTTATGACCTGGCTAAGAAGTGGTCTTGTGGTAGGATCCACATGAAGACCCAATTATGTGGCCTTATTTTCATAACTAAATCTATGGAAGTATCATAATACACTTCCAAAAACACATTGATGGGTTGACCTCAGATTTATCTATATGTAGCAGTTCCGTCCTCATATCACAAGTGCCTCAATTACCCCCTCAATGGTCAAGTAGGAATGATACAATATGATGCATCTTGATTTCTAATATTGTGAAAGCACTATTTATATGTAGACTATTGATATAATAAGGAAAATGGGATTATACCAATGAGTTTGAGCACACTACTACTATGGATGATACTTGGATTGACTTAGATGATGCATTCATTCTCAATATTCACCAGTTTGAAGCCACAACCCTAGACTTTGGTAATTTCTTCTTCATCTTCAAGATGAGGGTAAGACATGTTACTAGATACAATGAATACATAATTATTACCGTGTACACGGATACAATATAGACTAGACTGATACTCAATCCTCTTACCCCTATTGGGTATTGAGATGTTCACCCCATTGCTACAACAGTGCACCACACCTACTTGTTCTGTCTGTCTTGGATAAGTCAACATTGACCGACCCACCACCACCACTATGATATCATCAAGTGTTGTACCCTTAGTCGAAGGCCTGAAAGAATCTGTTCCAAAAAAATTATTTCCATGGTTCCAAAGGTGTAGAATCCTCCTAGTTAAGATTCCAGTACCTCTCAATCCAGCACCATCTTTCCCCCAGATTCTGTTAACTTTTATGATTTTCCTCTAGATTCCTCTATCTCAGATGTTGAGGAATACCATGAAGATTATCCACTTGCATTTGAAGAGGTAATATCCACACTTTTCACTGAGTTAGAACAAATGAATCTCAAAATCGAGATAGACCCCAAAACAGCACTGATTAGTGAAGTTATGTCTATAGTGGAACATCAGAAGTATGTGGATTTCATGAAGCATCATTAGGATGTATTTACTAGGAGTTATAATGAGATGCTATTACTAGACCCTCATTTCATAATCCACCATTTTTGTCTCCCATAAATTCATATTCTATTCTAATAGCCTCCTAAGAAGATGCAACCATCCCATGGTGTGATGGTTGAGGCCAAAGATGATAATATAATCAAATCCAACATCATCATGGAAGTCCACTACTGTAGGTGGTTCACCAAAATAATCCATTTCATGATAAAGAATGGATAGATCAATGTTTTTATTGAATTTCTAGATCTTAACCACAAATGGTAATATGAATTTTCCCCTTTCTTATTATAGAGATATTGTTTTATGCCACTGCAGGGATCCAAGCTCTCTCGTTCATGGAAGGATACTATGGGTATAATCATTTCCAGATGGACATAAAAGAATATGATTCCAATTCATTTTGGGAACAATATAGTAACTTCTGATTTTATGTAATTCCCATCAATTTGAATAATTAAGGGTCCACCTATCATTATTTCATGAACCACATAAACAAATTGGTCCTAAAGACACTAGTTGAATGATACATTGATGATTTTTGGTCAAATTACACCACTATCCTAACCATATCAAAGATCATGAGAAAGTGTATGGCTTCCTCCCCTCTCTCCATCTAATGATTTACCCCATGTAATACGATTTTTGGGTTACCTATGGGAATTTTCTTGGATTCTTCATCAGACACAGAGGAATTGAGATCAACCAAGAGAATATTAGAGCTATCAGTCGTATTCTTCATCCGAGAAACCTCTAGGTGCTTCATGGATTTCAATAAAACATAACCTATATATTTTGATTTATTGAGAATCCATAAGGAAAGTGTTATCCATATTTCGAACTGATGAAGGGAGGTTTTATATACTAGTGGGACGAAGAGTGTCTGAATACCTTTGTAGAGGTTATGTAGTATTTAGTACAGCCTCTGGATCTGGTTCCCCACATCTCTAAAAATCCAATAGTCCTTTATATTACTGCACTGGAATGATACCTCAGCACCATTCTCAGCCACAAAAAGAATGAGGTGGTGTAGAAAATTTTTTACTATCTTATATGGATGTTCCTCAACATAGAGACCATATATTCTTTTATCGAGAAGAGATTCCTCAAGCTAGAATTTTCATTCGATATGATGCAGCATTATCTTCAGCATCCTGAAACCCATTTGGGGTCCAATGTAGATACTCTAAAGTATATTATGAACATCCCGATGTTAATAGGAAATATAGATCATTTGGATTTGATCCTTTAGTAGTTCAACATCATGTTTTTTCAGTATAAGTCAGTGAAGAGTTAGGCGGTGGAATATTCCTGGTGACCCATCCGATAGCCAAAGAGCACTCACTGGATCTTCATTTTCGAGATGAGTCCATCATCTCAACAGATTTGGCTATGTTGTGATGGATGGTTCATTTTGATGGTTCTTCCTATAGTCCCGCCGGTAAACGATTCAATGATCCTCTACTAAATAGAGTAGTATTTGGATTGTCTTTATCATGCCTATACATGATATCTTTCCCTATTAATTATTTTTGATAGAAGGATGTACCAAAAATGAGGAAGAGTTTCAAGGTATCATCATTGGTCTTGAGCTGGAACTTGAGATTGATGTTCCCTGAATAAATCTGAAGGGGAACTCTTAGCTAGTTATCTTGTAGATTAATGGTGATTATATTATCAGGATTCAAGATCTATTAATTTTTTTAAGCATGTTTAGAATGTGATGGACCTATTCCATTCATAATTAGAGGTCACTTGTTTTCTGTAGTTGCAGAATGGTTGAGTTGATTCTCTAAACAATATAGCTACTTCTGTCATAGAGCCTGACCATGAAGAATTATTCAATCATGTGGCACATAAATGGGTCATCGCCCTAGTCATCATAGGAATTGATGATAAATCACATGTAAGAAACCATATAGATGTTGCTTCCACATCAAGACTTCTAGATTAACCTAATTCAGTAGAAACCTCAAGTTTTACATGTCCTTTAATCAACTATCTACAACATGAAAATAACCCAACAGACCAAGTCGAGTTTGTGGTAGTGTATCGATGTATAATATAGTTAACCCTCCAGAGTAGACTTAGTCTTGAGCAGGTCATCTTCAAATTTCAATTTGATAAGATTATACTCGGTTTAATTCATGGAAAAAAGATTCACTAGGTTTGGCAGGAAGTTCATGCCAGTTCTTGTGGAGCCCATCAGGAGGTGTCAAAACTCTCTCAACATTTTTGAAGGATGGGAAGACTTTGTGCCACCATGGTTTTTTATTGAATTGTGTTCTCTAAGAGGTTCCATGAGTGTCAAATTTTTACCAACTTTGTGCATCAGCATCTAGATCCCCTCTATACCACCTTGTATTCATGACCCTTCATAGTCTAGGGACATGATTTCGTCAGACCATATCCCTCTGCAACTTCTCACCAATGCATGTTCATTTTGATTTCAACAGATTTATTTTCCAAGTGGGCATATGTTATTCCTTTTAAGGAAGTCAATGCTTAATCTATTGTTGAGATTATGAGCTCCAATATCATCCAATAGTTTAGAGTCCATCAAACTATTCTCACCGAAAATGGAACAAATTTCAAACCAGGTGAGGCAATGAAATTATATTCCATGTACAACATATGGTAGAACCACATTTCTCACGTCCATGAATTTGTTGATGGATACATCGAGGCATTCAACAAGGCCACCTCTATCATTTTTCAGAACATGGTGGGCCAAAATAAGAAGATAATGCTTGAAAATCTTCCCAATGCACTATGATATTATCGAACAATAATTAGAAATTCCATCCAAGAGACTCTGTACTCCCTGGTGTATGGAACAGAGGTGGTCCAACCCAATGATAATTAGCATCCATCACCCCATACTACTGTATACAATTAGAAGACATCAAACTAAGTATCGTAAGACTGTGTGCTTGTGTTATAAGACCATGATGAGAATAATCTTTGAGCCTTTCACAATATGAATAGGTACCATAACAAGATAGTCATAGCATTCAAAAAGAATTTTCATATTTACTCCAATATTCTTGGGGATACTGTATTGCCTATGAGGACCCCAATGATACCTACTTGGATATCCTCCGATTTTGAACCCAAATAGTAAGGACCCCACATTATTCACATGTTTTAACATAATGTTTCATTCTTTTTTGCCACCATGGATGGAGAGTGAGTCACTCCTCTCAGTAATACCATTCTCCGCAAACATAAATTCTCATGAGTGGAGTGCTTCCATCCAACAAGAAGATAAACTTCTGTTATGTCCTGTATGATGTTAAATTACACCAAGCTACTTTTTCCTACATGAAATTAAATTCTCCCAACCAAAAAGACATCAAACTATTACATCCTATCTACATGACATTTAATTTTATAGCACTCTGATTTCCTCATAGGAGAGGGCATCACTACAGAACTGTTCACTCACCATTCCATCTTTAAGAACAA
Source organism: Viscum album (assembly GCA_963277665.1). Taxonomy (NCBI): domain Eukaryota; kingdom Viridiplantae; phylum Streptophyta; class Magnoliopsida; order Santalales; family Viscaceae; genus Viscum; species Viscum album. Next base: position 350,735,688 of record OY728141.1, read on the forward strand.
CATATGCATTGATTCCCATACTCATGGGATACATAAGAAAGCCTAGACATTTTGTATATGGTCTAGATGCCAATTAAACTTCTCAGCCCCACGACAAGAGTTTCTCATCATGAGTTTGTTGTATGGTGATGATACCTTCTTGGTTCTCATTCATTATGGGTTTCTTTTGGAAACCACACTACACACACCAATATTGGTAGCTAAAAAATATGTAATAAGTTCTCTAAAATTAAATTGTGATCCCATTTTTCCAAGAAACATGACATTAAATTATGCCTCCCCATCCAATATGACGTTAAACAACTGCATCCTATAAAAAAGATGTTAAATAGCATACCAATATGTTGTCCTCGTCTGAGAGGGAATCACTTTTTTCAATTGTCACCCAATATTCCTACTTCAATAACTACTTATTTCTTAATTCCCATTCTTACTAGATATGTATGGATGATTAATAATTTTTTCTATGGTCCCCTGCAAAATTCCCTCAAATTATCAGCCTAGGTTATTCTAGTGAGTGTGTGGTGCTGTGTTGAGACATACTTTGTTCTCATTCACTTTTGGATAAAATATTTGCACCATGTACCTCCCTCAAGAATTCACCTCATGACTTCATCCTTACTACATGATGTTAAACTACATAGGACTCAGGAACTAGGTGTAACTTGATTCAAATCCTTATAGGATATATAGGAACACCTAAATAATTTTTCTTCATGTCTTAAATATGTACAAAATCATTTTTCTTAAGAATATGTGGTATGATGATGGGCCACATTGGTCCCCATTTATGTCTGATATATCACCTCACTATGCAACATAAATCCCCTCGAAAACCCCACCTCTAGTCTAAGATCCACAAACTTATGTTGGAAGCCCTTTTCCATGAATTTTGGCATTAATCTATCAATTCATTAGAAATAATATGGGGCGATGGGCCTCCCTGGTCATTGTTCATGTCATGTTAGAGTGTATGCATCATATGTATTCCTTTGGGATTCCCTTCCCCAGCTTCATTCTTACCCTCATGATGTTAAACTGCATAGAATTCATGAAATATGTATACCTTGATTCACATTATTAGAGGATACGTAGGAATTCCTAAACATTTTTTCATTAAGTCATGCCCCAGTTTATTAACCCTCATTTATTTTACACATCCTCTTCATTTTGAATTGGTCTATTACAATTCCATATCCAAGATCCCACTCGAGTAATATTCCCATAATAAGGGGTTTTTGTACCCTCTATATGGTATTCCTCATTAATGTTATCATATGAGCTATGATATAGGACCTAGAGTGTTGGATTCTTTCGGCACATTCACTCATTCAATTTCCATGCATCATGCACCCCTTTTTTGGGTCCCTAAAAACATTCACATATGAAGGTACCTCTAATTAAATGGTGTTTTCCTTATGGCTCACCTACCATCCTTGGCCAACACCCCCAAAGATTCCAAGTTACATTTTGAGGCAAGTCCCATGTTTCGAATTTGGTCTGCGGGTAACCCTTATTTGTTTGTTCCCATCTCAGGTTATATGACATGATAGCCTTATTTTTATTAACATCTTCAATTATCTTCCATAATTATGCCACCCTCATCCTGACCCATGTATCCGACACTATAATTCAAACCACTTCCCACATATTTATGTCCATTCCAATACCTCAACACAATTGGCATTACCCCTTCATGATTCCTTTCATGTTGAGTAGGTATATCAATATCATTGGGACATCCTTAACCCAACATCCCTATGTCCATGTTGTGTGTTCCCAGGTGTTGTGATAATCCTCTCTTCCCCCTGTTTCCGACACCGATCATGGATCATGTGGGATTAGGGGTCTTGATGGGGTTTGTACCCACATGGAAAAATCTCATATTAACCAAACTCTATGACCTTAAACTAATTGTTTAAATCCCCAGCACTTGATGTTAAACTGATAATCCATGTACAAACCTTATGAATTAAATGTTTTTTTTGGGTTTTCCTTAAGGAATGTGTGATTTTATGTTGGCATTCTTGGAACCCATTCATCTTATGTTACGTCATGGCATTGCACTACACATTTTATCTTTGGAAGCCTCATCCTATAGTCTGAGCTCTATGAGCATAATCTATGATCCCCAAAATCCTTTTTGCATGATAGAAAACTACATAATATCTCTTATACTTATCATCTGATGTCAAAATATGCATTATTTATCCGAGATTTATGATCATAAACTTCACAGTGCTATGATGAATTCACATACAAAGACCTGTCCCTTGGAAACTGCCTATCATCCTTGCCATCCTTAGGAATAATGTATTGCATGATTCCTTCCCTCCCAAGATATGTAGTGATTCCTGGACATCTTGTTCCTAGGCCCAGCTGTAGAGTCACCCCTTTAGGCCCTTTTCCTTAATATCACCTACGGATTTGTGGTGCGGTGTGGATATCCATGTCCTTATTTCTAGTTTAGTTTCCTCATCACTCCACACTATATGTCTCCCCTCTAAGTTATCTAAGATCTAAGACCATGAACTATGATTTTAAAGGTTCTAGTTCGCATTATAGTAATCTGTGTAACAACCAAAATTTTCTTGTTTTGGACAATTCCACCCCTTTAATAAATGGACACATGTCATACCATCTTTAAAAACTATATTTGGCTTGATTCCCCTCTATACAAGATATGTATTGACACCCAGACATATTTTCTTTACGACCTTCCAAAAACCATTTGGTCCAAACACTATGACCCTAAACTAAGAGAATCAGAAAGTAGTAGGTCTTCTTGTCCCTCATTCATGTCATATTTTGTTCCCCACTACATCAAATATTCCTCTATCATGTACATTCCTTGGTATTTTTATGGTGCACAAGACTCATTTGGCTCATTCACATCATGTTTTTTTATTCCATGTCATGAAAGTATTATAGGGACATACATCATATGTCATACAACATGATGCTAAACTGTTTTCCCAGTTCTATGAAGTATGACCTTAAACTATATAAAATATCCTATTCATATGATATTAAAACGTGGGATGTAATGATCACATGAAATTAAAATGTAAAATACATCATCCTAACATTAATGACATAAAAATGAAAAGAATCTCACATCCTCATTTGAGAGTTCCTCTCCCACGATGGTAGATTTCCACCACTTTATTTTTTTTATTGAGCTATTGCTTGGAATCCAAGATGATTCTCTCATGGGAAGTAGGTTAAAACATTGTTCAGACAAATTTACCAAAAGTAACATTCCACAAGCCACATTTTTCTAATTTAAAGAGTGTCATAATACTTTTTAGCATTTCACCACTCAACTTCTACACTTCAGGTTCCCCTTATTTGGATCCTCATCCTTTTTTCCATCAAATGGGACCCCCTAACAAATATGATATGGCTATTTGGATCCCCCACCATCCAGGTTCAACGACCTATAACACATTGAACAATATTTTATGTTTGGTCACATGTCTTTAATATGTTCACTATTTATCCCTCATTTTTTTGTCCCAAATTTAGGTTAGCAATACCGATATTGTTTCATGGATATGGTCAATTGTTATATTGTATCATAATTATATCGTCATCATGTTCTGAATTTTGGGTATTATTACTCACACATTTCATTACACATTATTTATATTGACTCTAACACCCCAGACGTTATCCTTCCCTTTCACTATAATCATCAGGAAGGGCATGTTGGATCCTCTAAGAGCCCTATTCTTCCGTCATAGCCTCACTCAACCAAAAACATTTGGTTGGTCAGTCAATACTAGAAAACCCTGAGTATTCAATGATTGGACAGAACTCTCATATAGAGTGAATGATCACGTGTTCATCCTTTATTTCTCACATCGGGCATGAAAAATGTGATCATAGGGATTTATCATTGGTTGCGTCAAATATATGATATAGATTCATTAATTAAAATAAGAAATAAATATATCCATGCACATATTTTATGTAATTTGTTATTCATGAAAATTATGTTTTATATGATTGGCCAAAACACAACCCTTAAGGATATTAACTTTCAATGGACCACTAAAACATTGCAACATTCTGGTGTGTGGATTCCCAAGCCTCATGTTGCATCCTAATCCCCTTCTCCACATCAATAACCATAGAACGAAGCTCATTATACATGAATTACATTCGATATAATTCAGTTTGGTGTACATATATATGATGGATCATAGATTCTAGATCCTCCAAATCTTCCATCAGTTGGGAGTACAATCGTTAAATGAGTTTTGATAGGTGGGTGATGAATGTGGAACACTCGTTCACCAACTCTTCAAGAACTGGATTTCTTGATCATCCTCATGGATCTTCTAGATATTCTAAAATTTATTTTGAAACTAAGAGGCATCTAAATGCGGATTTATATCTCACAAATTCCCAGAAAGGTAGTTTGAAATCATCACAAAATAATGGCAGACATTCACCCCACCGTAGAGAGATAGTACACCCAGATGGATCTCATCCCATGCCAATTTTTTCTATAATAATTCTGACATATCGATTGTCGTATTGTTTTCTATTACAACCATAGTGTGGAGAAAATTTTTTCTATAATGGGTTGGATTATGTATCCCAATTTCTACCTTGGAGGTTCTCTAGATAGTCCCCACAATGGCCTATGAGGCCACCCCTCCATAGATGGTGCAGGTGTGGCCGCACTGTGTGAAGTCCCTTCTTCCCAAGTTCTAGCTCGTGCCCCATCCACTTTGTTTTCCTGTAGTCTTTCTTATCTAGTATAAATATTCATTCTCTATCTCCAACCAAACTCTACACTTTCAACCTTGATTTTCTGAATGAATTTATGAAGAATTTCATTCGAATGTACCTCCACCCTATGGACAATATATTCTGTTGACATGTCAACATCAACTTCAGTAGGGGAAGTGTAATTAATTATCCAAAACTATAAGTTGTAAACACAATCCAGATCTGGAGAATGATAAAAGGGTTATGCTCTTCCCAGACCTCTATATATACTTATTTCATCATCTATTGTAGGCACCCAAACTATCTGGAGATGCGTGATGGAATGTATGGATCATAATAGATCTTTTTGTCAATATAGGATAATCTCATGCCACCCATGATACTCTACTAATATTCCCTCTGGTGTAGTGTACCTCACAGTTCATCCACTATCTATAAACCTTGGAGAATAATGGAAGGGAATTTAATTTTTCATGATCACTGATCAGTAGCTTGACCCCCTCCTCATTGAGCATCAGTGAACGGACCCCAGAAATATTTATAAGAGATGGTCATAGGCCATCAACTAGAGTAAGGATAGAATTTTTAATGTCATATCCACCTAATTGAGTTGTGATCCAACCATGGATAATCTGTAATGGTCTTCAAATTCTGTTGGGTGTGCCTCCTTGTGAAATGTGCCTCAAAATACTACAAAATCTAGATTATACTGGCACTCCAAGGTTAAGTTTACTATGGGATTTCAAGATCCCAACCATTACCAACATCCCTAGATGAACAAAAATACTTATATCCCTCACCTATAGTAGAAACCTTTTTACAAAGGTAGAGAGGAAAGAGGTGTATCGTACTTATAGGTCTAGTCTCTCATCCACAATGAATCACCATGTTGGATATTCACCTACTTCTAGGACGACCCAATATGATACTGCATTACTCCTCTGTGATGCATTTAAGAATTTCTTCCCTTGAACTGGAATCCAAACCTTCTTATCCCTCTTAAATAACATGATATACCATGTTATTTAGGATATGTTTTTCAGGATTTAGTCAATATTCAGCCTCAAATTCTCCATGACCAGTAAATCCTATTTGAAAATGGGGGTCTGTTCCCTATATCCCTAGATGTTCTGTGTTTATAGTAACTCATTATATTGGCATCCCTACAGAGGAATAAAATTAATGAATTGGATGTCCCAAAGGCTGATATCAACAACCGCATGGTGTAGGAGGAATTTATTTGTGTCGGGAGTCAACTGACTAAATAGCTATGGAACCAGGTCCTACTGGTGGTAGTAATGAAATTATGATGTCCACATTAATCCAAATATCCAGATATTTAAAATCTCATACCCATCTCTTCATATTTTTGGGACACCCAAAATTCAAATCCCCATTCACTTGTGAAATTTCCCCTAACCAAAATTCACATTCTTTCTACCAATGATTACTATATTTAGTGATGCTTCATCGTAAGCTTCTCGCATAGTTGGAATGGAATTATCTAACCACGAGTTCTATTTCTATGACTATCTTGGTTTTCTGTTTAATACATGGGAAACCATATATCCAGTCTCCTTGGTTGGGTGGCCATTTTTTGTGATGTTTTACCACTGAGGACTATTTTTTGACATGACCCATGATTGCGATGAGTCAGTCTCGATGCCCGGCAAGACCACTTCTTCCAAAATGTAGAAGTTCTATAGAGGAAGTCTATTGATTGAGATGTAATCCTTATGATCCTTCATCATCATGCCCAAGAGAAATTTATGGACAATAATTATGCTTCTCGCATGAATAATTTTTGTGTTAAAAATTATCTGGGCCCTCCATGTTGTAAAGATGACCTCCCTCTTAGTAGAGGTGTGATAGTCAGAAATTTCAGTCTAGTTGCAAAAGAGTAATGTAATTAAGGAAAAATAATATGTTTTTTCACACAAAACAAAAGGTTTCATGTAATAATAAATAATGGACATGGAAAAAAATTCTAAGTATGAATCACGTATTATTATGAATTTTCATGTAATGTGGTGACCAACATTAGGGTCTTTCACAATATAATGAGAATATTATGTGCATGAGAGTGAATCACTTGTCGTATAAAAAGTCAAGGTACAGTACCTTGGAACCCCACACATTTATTGGTGTGGATCTAGTAGTCCACATGTGAATAAGGGAACATACATGCCGTATTTGAAATTTTGTGTGCACCTCCTTGAACACATCATTCTATTCTATGTTTCTATCTGAACCTAACCTTTTGTTCCCCTATCATCTCATCATCTATGGGAATTTTTTGGCACTAAATTATACACGAGGTAATATATAGGCATAATTTAGTGGTTTAAATCTATAATTTTACTAATTATTAATTCCATAGAACCCAAAAGGCACCACATGTATGTTTTGATGACTCTATGTAAGACCAGAATTAGTGTGTAAGGGTCATACATGTCTAATGTGACATTAAAGTAAGTATTTCACCCCAGCATCTTGATAAATGATAAGGGAAGTGTGTGGATGTATAGAGGCGAAGAAAAAATTAGTTAATTTGTGTGTAAGGCTCCTATGTTCCAAATGATACATCAATTAGTCAATTCTATTCCGACCTTTTTAGATGCTCCTACCAATAATTTTTTCTTTAAATATAAAGGCACCCCACATTATTCAGGGTAATTCTCCAAAATTCTAATCTCTATTCCCTTGAATAAAAGAGTACTAATTATGCGACCTTGTGAAAGTTATTACATCAAGGTAAATGATCGTATGCGACATTCCCCTTCATTTCACGCACAAGTCTCCGATATTGTGTTCACCCCATCCAGTAGGCTCTATGGGTTGTCTCTATCCCAAGGCACCCATTTTTTCTTCTATTCCATGCGGTATCTAAATATTGTGTGTGTATCCTCTATGCATACCTCCAGGGTTATGTGTAGTGATTTTCTTGTTCCTAAAAAGGTTTCTCATGTAGTGTGTCTCTACCTGATACTTCTTCAAATAGGTATGATAATAGTTATTTCTTCTTTACACAACTATGCTAAAAAGGACCCCTCAACTGACCGCCCATCCACACCCATTGTATTGTAGAATTTTTGGTGTTATCCCTTGTAGAGACCCAATCTTGACATACATGGAGATTACATTACTTTTTCTGAATATCTAATAACATTAAAAAAAGAAACTAATGGACCGTAATTGTTTAGTGTCTTTGGAAACACGATATATAATCTTCTAATCTTGGTGAAAGATCTTCATCATCTCCCATAAAGATCTTCCATTTTTTTATTTACCTAAAACCTTTCTTTATATCCTGGGGAAAAGAAAATATATAAATGGTGAGCTCAAATGCTCAGTGAGGGTAAGCGTGGAAAAAATAAAACAAACCATATACATTTGAACTTCAAAACATGAACATAATATTTGAACATAAAAATCGTGAGCAATGACATAAAACATGGCAGTACATAATTCATATATCATAAAGAAACATTAATCATGATAAAATAGCATGGGAATCAAACATGTAATTATGGAAAACCATTAACTACATGATATTATATCCATATTAGCCATGACATTACTGCCAATACCATCTTAGTGGCCAAAGTCCCTTTCTGAATCAAGTTCACTCATCATTCCAGTCATGTATCACTGAACCAGATTAACTTACCGTTCCATCCATGTATATCTCATGAGATATAAATCATTACCCAATTCATTTGATGGAGATATAGGTCCAACCCATCTCATAATGAAATCATTCTTACTTGTGCCACAAAATAATCTTAAAGCATTCATCATAACCCAAAGAATAAAATAGGTTTCATAAACATCATCACATAATCACATAATCCATATAAAATAAATGGATACCATTTCATCATAATAAAAGTAACACTATGTAAATAATAGATAAATTATACTTGAAACATAAAAATTGAAAATACTTTCATTTTATATGGGAAATAGTTTTGATAAAACACTTGAAATGAGTTCTTGAGAAAAATATCCTTTCTTCTTCAAAATCATTTTCTTTCCACAAAATTCCCTGAAATTTTAAAAGAAAAGTATTTTGTTGAAAATAGTAATGAAATAATGTAGATTAAGCTTCATGAAAATAAGGCTTTATAAAATCGTAAAAATCTGTTCATGTTGTATAAGTTTAAAAATAACATTCCCCTCGTACTTTTGTAGGAAAAGTTAACAAGTTCCTTGTGTGGTAGAAAAAGTAAGATTCCTTTCATAACATGTGGTAAAATTTAAAAATGGGTAAAAGGAATTTAAAAATACATGAAAACATTTTTAGAAAAAATGGTCATCGATGATAACAAAAACCCCAGTGAATACTTACAAATAAACAATCTCAAATAAGAATGATATTGGAATAGTTATCCCATACCTTATGTCCAATTTCTTCTATATGTGTCTGAGAATCCTGTATAGTGGGTTTAAACATATTATTAACTTATAACATAACCATAATAATATTTATGATATGATATATGATTCACTTTCGACTTTATATTATCTGTTCATTTGTCAATTCCATGTTAAAACAACATTTTGGGTAAAATCATTTCATTTATCATCCATGTTTTGAATTTTAATTATAAATATGATTACATATATCATGATTACTTAATTCCAGAATATAAAATATCATTTATATATAATATATATTCAGAATATACATATATATAATAGATCGATAAATGGAAAGAAATACACCATTCATGGAGACGGTAGGCCGTACGTATGCATTAACACTGTTTTTCGTTTCCTTATTGAATTGAATGGAATTAAGTAGATGACATACATATATATAAAAATAAATCCAGAATCATTATTATTTCATATATTTCATGATTACTTATTATATATACTTTATAGTTATTCTTGAATTGTTAACATGGAAATGACTCTCATCGCGTCGTGGAGACGGTAATCCATACGTACGCACGAGCGATGAAATCATTCCCATATTTATTTAATGGTATTGGAGTGGATGATATAATATCATAGAATCAGTATGATATTATAATAATTATATATAGTTATTATTTACACCATTATACCGATCCAAGTAAGGTGGTGGTGGAAAAACTGATTACACCACGGCGTGGAGACGGTATTCTGTACGTACGCACGCGCGGTGATTTTGTTTTCCGTAGGATGGATAGAAGGTGAAATATGGTTGTTTAATATTTATAATAACATATAATTATATAATTAATACTTATGTTATTACTTTATAATGAATCAACTAAATAAGAGAAGTATAAGAAGAAAGAAACTTGAAAGAGTCGGTAGAAGAGATTACCTCTTCCTCGACGCACCTCCTTTGAACTTTTTCTTAGGGCACTAGAGTTGGTCTTTTGAGAGGACCAGAACCTCTATGATGTAACTATAGAGGTTTAGAAGAGGAATTTTCAGGGTTTGGATGAGATTCAAGGCTCAAAAGTGTGTGAAGAGAAGAGGGATGGGTGTCCTTTTTATAATAGAAGAGAGGGGCACCTTTGGAAAAAAATAAAATATTATTTTATAATAAGGTCATATTCGGTTTATAATAGCTCCAAATTGATTTATTTACAATATAATGTGGGGATGGGTCGAGATTCTCTCAACCAATAGGTTTTAGACAAGTTTAGGTTACTATTTTAATATTATAATTTAGATTTAACACTAAGTTAAATAATATAACTTTGACCGTCTCTTCTTGTTTTCTTACACTAGATGGTTAATAAACTTACTATAACAAGCCAAAATAACCTCAAGTGGTTCATTATTGATATATATAACCGTATCTAAGTCATTTGACTGAATATTAGATTTTTAAGAATATAATAACAATTAATAATATAATATTTGTTTTAAAAACTATTTTATGTCAATTTTCACACTATTTTGTAATTGATTTTTGTGAAAAGCATAACAGAATTATTAGTTCGAAATTTTTTAATTAAATCAATACTAACATGTCATATTAACCTATAAAATTAGTGTAATTCATAAAAAGTTTCAAATTACATTAATTAGGGAATTTATAATATCCATTATTTTATTATTTTATTATTTAGGTAATTACTACATCACCATTGTGTCATAAATAAATTAAAATATATAATGTATTAAAATTATAAATAAAATACCATTAGGTAGGAAATAGTTTTACCTTTTTAATGAATATTTATATCTTAATTTATCTTATGTATAACTCTATATTAAAAATGATTAAGTTATGAAACTTTGATTTTAACTATTTTAACTCTTCTCTAAATAAAATAATAATAAATGTCCTAATCTAATCCATGTGGACCTAAAGGGAAATATTTTATTACTAAGGTTGTTTTTGATCTAATTACACTTATCCAATAGAATTAGAACATGTGTTACGGTAATACTAATATCATTTTTACCCTTAATTCCACTATTTACTTTTAACCGTGGTAAATAAAAGTAAAAAAGTTACTATTCATCAAAAAATAGTTTTATCTTATTGAACCACATTTTACTCCTTGATATTAACCGTGTCTCTTGGATTTTTGAAATTCCACTAATAGAAGCGGTATAATTATGTTTTATGTAAGTTTTCAAAAAGCTCCTAGGAGGTAGGTAAAAGACGGTGAAAAGTTCAATAAAATTTTTATATATCTAAAATTATTATAAAATGACTCCAATGAATTACACTGAACATATATAAGTATTATGTATCGATTTATACCTAAAATAAATTTAAATAAAATAAATAATTATTTAAATAAGAAGTTGGTTTTTAAATAGTAACCCAGTGTTTTCACTATTCATCAAAAATTGAATGTTTTCAGAAAAATACAAAAAATTCACCCTAGGCTAATTTTGATATTCCGAATCCAAAAATAGAGTACATTTTGAAAAATAAAATTCCCAAAAGTGGGTATTACTATTCCTAACAGCTTGTTTATATAATATTTTAATAACATATCATTGTTTAGTGAAACTTGGTATTGCGTACAACACACGCTATCATGGAAGGTCGTGATTGCGTGTAAAGAAATCCAAGTCAGGGTTGCGTGTAGTGAAATATTCCATTGTTGTTGTGTATAATAGAATCCAACCATATTTCATTTATACATTGAATATATATATATATATACATATACACTCAATGTTGCGTAGAATAACTTCTATCAAACAAACTTGATGTTTTTGTGTAATACGAGCCAAGAATAGTGTTGTGTATATGGTGTTGCGTATAGAACAAGCTAATTTTGGTTTCGCGTACAACACAAGACATCAATGAAATTAAAAATAATAATTCTCATAAAATCTCAAGTTGTTACATTCTACCCCCCTTAAAATGAATTCCTCCCTCTAAATTCATCAGGGTTATAAATGGTTTAGTACTTGAATGTTTATTTTATAAAAACCCACGTCGTAAAAAGGAATACCAAAACATAACTTTAAAAAAAACTAAAGTATGAAATGTAATGGTTACCCAAATTAACTCATCACTAGGTTTCCACATAGGATAACATAGGTGAAAATATGGATATGGGAGAGAAATATTACCATCAATTTCTAATTGAGAATGGAAGAGAACATGGCTATGAAAAAACCATCAATCACAAAGCCATAAATTTGTAATGATCTAAGGTTCCATCCAATTTATTTGATATGAGAGTACTAGGAAAGTGTTTTTAGTTTTCACGATCATTCCCCTAAGGATGAAGAATTGTTTAATTAAAATAAATACTTACTTTATCATGGTAAAATCTCACCGTTTTTTATGCCTTGAACAATTTCCACTTCATATATTAAAGGAATGAAGTTGAATTTTTCATTCATGAAGTGTTAGCAGATCATGTGATAGAATGATAGGTCATTACATTTGTTTCTATCACAAAAAGTTTAGCACAATTTATCAAATATACATAAGTCCATCTATCTTGAGATTAATCATATATGGTTGATAAAATTAACATATACTTTATCTATCATAGCCCTTAATAAAATAAAACTAGTTTTTAAAAACCTGGGACTTCTTGTAGGCTAGTTGTATGTGATAAAGGCCTTCCGTACTTCAGTTGTGGGTTTGATTCCCACAGCTTTGTCCGATGCGACGGGTTGTCGCTCGTCTTATGGGTTTTCCTTTTTCTAAAACTATACTATTATAACATTCCAAAAACAATATCAGAAAACAAGTTCTATCTTTAAATAATACTATATTATGTCTAACATAATCTATTCCAATCTTTAGGCTTATCCAAAATACATATGTCTGATCTCATAGTTTAAAGAAAATGATTACTAGAGAGGTCATATTCTATGCATGTGAATACAATCATTTATCTCCCATATATCATAAGATATATCTTGTTGGTCATATTCCAAACATGTGAATACCTTAATCATGTATTCTTTTGAAACATGAATTACCATATAACTTTAGTGAAAACATGAATACTGTCAAAAGTTAACTCATTCCACATACCAAAATCCCAAAATTTTTATATACTCAAACCATGATATCATTTTGTCCTTATATCAGTCATGAGCTCATTAATACTATCAAAATTTCATATTCTCTTTATCCCTTCATTATGAGCTTATCATCTTCTTTCCAAAAATATCTGAATAACAATTCACGGTTACAAGTACCATTCATCATATACTTTCAAATACATTAGAAAAAACGATAGTGTAACAATCCTTAGATGTTTCTTTATTCTATAGTACCATTAAATTACCTATACAACATAACTCTTGATAAACATACAATCATTACACTACCTTCTTAAACCATTGACCAAGATTCAACACTTCTTTCATCTCATATATCATTTGTAGTCTCCTCATCATCATCCACATAAATACTACCCATATGACCATTCTGATTCTCTTCATGAGATTTTACTTTAGGTAATTTGTTTTCATAATGCCAATGCATTACACATTTAAAACATCTAATCATTGTTGATGTCATAGCAATTACATTATCCTTCTCCATGGTGTTAACTGAACCGTTTTCTTTGAACTTACTGGATTTGTGTCCTTCTTTTTTGCACCCAAAGCATCTTCCAGTTCCTTTGAAGCATTCTCCTTGATGCCTCTTGCCACATGATTTAGATGAGAGAAATTGAACTTTCTTTCCTCTATGATCATCATGAAACTCCATATTTCACTTATTAGATGAGTCATGAAACTTACCAAAGTTGACATTATTGATTATATTATGAGATTGCTGATTAGGCATAATAACGATGATTGGACTTCCAAATCGCGTTTCATTTGTTTTCTCATGAAGAATATCATTCCATTGTCCGTCACATCCTCCATTATCGTGATTCTTCCTATTTACAGCCATTTTTTAAAACCCAAAAAGAATAGTGTGAGAGGAAAAAATCATGCTAGGGAAAAAAACATAATAAAGTGGGAGTACTGTCAATATCTAACATCTTATGTTAAATTATAAGATCATTACCCTAATTCTAGGACTATAACCTATATACTTATCTTTATGGACATCCCTAGACATACCTTAGAAATATCTCTAGGGATTTCACTAAAGTTTTCGCATCCTAGTTTCCAACGGTTAACTAAACCTTCACTCTGATACCAACTGTAGAGACCTAATCTTGAGATACATGGACATTAAATTACTTTTTCTGAATATCTAATATATAAAAAACAGACACCAAAGGACCGTAATAGTATAGTGTCTTTGAAAATTCAGAATATAATCTTCTAATCTTGGTGAAAGATCTTCAACATCTCCCATAAAGATCTTCCCTTTTTTTCTTACCTAAAACCTTTCTTTATATCCCGGGGAAAAGAAAACATATAAAGGGTGATCTCAAATTCTCAGTAAGGGTATGCATGGAGAAAATAAAACAAACCATATACATTTTAACTTCAAAAAATGAACATAATATTTAAACATCAAAATCTTGAGCAATGACATAAAACATGGCAGTACATAAGGCATAGATCATAAAGAAACACTAAGCATGATAAAATATCCTGGGAATAAAATATGTAATTGTGGAAAACCATTAAGCACATGATATGATTTCCATAGAATCCAATTCATTGCTGCCAAAACCATCTTAGTGAACAAAGTCCCTTTCTAAATCGAGTTCACTCCTCATTCCAGTCCTGTATCACTGAAACAGATTAACATACCATCCCATCCATGTATATCTCATGAGATATAAATCTTTACGCAATTCATTGGAGAGAGATATAGGTCCCACCCATCTCATAATGAAATCATTCTTACTTGCGCCACAAAATAAACATAAAACTTTCATCATAACCCAAAGAATAAAATGGGTTTCATAAACATCATCACATCATCACATAATCCATATAAAACAAACGGATATCATTTCATCATAAGAAAAGTAACACTATTTAAATAATAAAGACATTATACTTCAAACATAAACATTGAAAATACTTTCATTTTAGATGGGAAATAGTTTTGATAAAACACTTGAAATGAGTTCTGGAAGAAAATACCCTTTCTTCTTCAAAATCATTTTCTTTTCAAAAAATTCCATGAAATTTTAAAAGAAAAGTATTTTGTTAAAAATAGTCATGAAATCTTGTCGATTATGCTTCATTAAAATAAGTCATTATAAAACCGTAAAAATCTGTTCATGCCATATAAGTTTAAAAATAACATTCTCCTCGTACTTTTGTTCGAAAAGGTAAAAAGTTCCTCATGTGGTAAAAAAAGTATGATTCCTTTCATAACATGTGTTAAAATTTAAAATTCGGTAAAAATGACTTTAAACATACATGAATTCTTTTTAGAAAACATGATCATGGATGATAACAAAAACCCTAGTAAATACTTACGAATAAACAATCTCGGATAAGAACGAGATTGGAATAGTTATCCCTTACCTTATGTCTAATTTCTCTTGTATGTGTCCAAGACTCCTGTATAGTGGGTTTAAACATACTATTAACTTATAACAGAACCATATTAATATTTATGATATCATATATGATTCACTTATGACTTTATATTATCTGTTCATTTGTCAATTCCATGTTAAAGCAGTGTTTTGGGTAAAATCGTTTCATTTATCATCGATGTTTTGACTTGTAATTATTAATATGATTACATAGATCATGATTACATACTTAAAACATATAAAACATGATTTATATATAATATATATTCATAATATACATATATATAATAGATCGATAAATGGAAACAAATACACCGTTCATGGAGATGTTAGGTCGTATGTACGCATGAGCGTTGTTTTTCATTTCCTTATTGAATTGAATGGAATTAAGTAAATGAAATATATATATATATATATATATATACATAAATACAGTAGCATTATTATGTCATATATTTCATGATTACTTATTATATATATACTTTCTAATTATTCTTGAATCGTTAACATGGAAATTGAATCTTATCGTGTCTTGTAGAAGGTAATCCATACGTACGCACGAGCGATGATATCATTCCCATATTTATTGAATGGTATTGGAGTGGATGATATAAAATCATAGAATATGTATGATGTTATAATAATTAAATAAAGTTATTATTTACACCATTATACCCATCCAAGTAAGGTGGTGGTGGGAAAACTGATTACACCACGGTGTGGAGACGGTATTCCGTACGTACGCACGTGCGGTGATTTCATTTTCCGTAGGATGGATAGAAAGTGAAATATGTTTGTTTCATATTTATAATAACATATCAGTATATAAGTAATACTTATGTTATTACTTTATAATGAAACAACTAAATAATAGGATGTAGAAGAAGAAAGAAACATGAAAGAGTCTATAGAAGAGATTACCTCTTCCTCGACGCACCTCCTTCAAACTTTTTCATAGGGCACTAGAGTTGGTATTTTGAGAATACTAGAACCTCTATGATGTAACTAGAGAGGATTAGAAGAGTAGTTTTCAGGGTTTTTCCAAGATTCAAGGCTCAAAAGGGTGTGAAGAGAAGAGGGAAGGGGTGTTCATTTTATAAGGGAGGAGAGGGGCACCATTGAAAAAACATAAAATATTATTTTATAATAAAGTAATATTCGGTTTATATTATCTCCAAATTGTTTTATTTCGAAGATAAAGTGGGGATGGGTCGAAATAATCTTAACCAATAGGTTTTAGACAAGTTTAGGTTACTATTTTAACCTTAACATTTAGATTTAACACAAACTTAAATAATTTAACAATTACAGTGTCTTCTTGTTTTCTTACACTAAATTGTTAATAAACATACTATAACAAGACAAAATAACCCCAAGTGGTTAATTATTAATATATATATCCTTATCCAAGTCATTTTTCCGAACCATAGATTTTTAGTAATATAATAACAATTAATATTATAATTTTTGTTTTAAAAACTATTTTATGTCAATTTTGACACTATTTGGTAATTGATTTTTTTGAAAATCATAAAAACATGATTAGTTCGAAAAACTTTAATTAAATCAATAATAACATGTCATATTAACTTATAAAATTAGTTGAATTCATAAAAAGTCACAAATTAAATTTATTTAAGTATTTATAATATTAATTATTTTAATATTTCATTATTTAGGTAATTACTGCATCACCATTGTGTCACAAATAAATTATGATATTTAATGTATAAAAATTATAAATAAAATACCATTAGGTATGAAATATATTTAGATTTCTAATTAATATTTATAGTCGAATTTATCTAATGTATAACTCTATATTAAAAAAAAAATTAGTTATTAAACATTGATTTTATTTATTTTAACTCTTGTTTAAATAAATTAATAATAACTGTCCTAATCTAATCGAAGTGGGACTAAAGGGAAATATATTATTCCTAAGGTAGTTTTTTGTCGAATTAATCTTATCCAATATAATTAGGACATCTGATAGGGTAATAATAATATCATTTTTACCCTTAATTACCCTATTTACTTTCAACCGTGGTAAATAAAAGTAAAAAGTTACTATTCAGCAAAAATTATTTTTATCTGATTGAACCACATTTTACTACTTGATACTAACTTTGTCTCTCGGATTTTCTAAATTACACTCACAGAAGCGGTTAAATTATGTTTTATGTAAGTTTGCTAAGAGCTCCTAGGAGGTAGGTAAAAGACGGTGAAAAGTTCAATAAAATGTTAATATATCTAAAATTATTATAAAATGACTCCATTGAATTACATTGAACTTATATAGGTATAATGTATCAATTTTTACCTAAAAAAATTATTTAAAATAAAAAATTATTTAAATAAAAATTCGGTTTTTAAATAGTAACCTAATGTTTTCACTATTCATTAAATATTGAAAGTTTTCATAAAAAAACCCAAAATTCACCCTAGGCTAATTTCGAAATTCTAAATCCAAATATGAACTCCATTTTGAAAAATAAAATTTCAAAAACTGGGTATTACAATTCATAATGGCTAGTTTATATAATATTTTAATAACATATCGTTGTTTAGTGAAACTCGGTATTGCATACAACACACGCTATCGTGGAAGATCGTGATTGCGTGTAAAGCAAGCCAAGTCAGGGTTGCATATAGTGCAAGATTCCATTGTTGTTGTGTATAATAGAATACAATCTTAATTCATTTATACATTGAATATATATATACACTCAATTATGCGTAGAATAACTTCTAGAAAAACGAACTTCAAATTTTTGTGTAACACGAGCTATGAATAGTGTTGCGTATAGAACAAGCTAATTTTGTTGTCGCGTACAACACAAGACATCAATGAAATTAAAAAGAATAATTCTCATAAAATATCTGGTTGTTACATCCCTTCATCAAAGGATGAAGGGAACCAGTCATGTAAGTCCTATGGGTGAGGAACGTGTCCTCGTAGTATGTTTTACTGGGGGATAAACTACCAAGCTACAATGTCCACAACACATGATATTAAACAATGAATACCACATGCATGGAACATTTGAGAGGATGAGAGAGTGGATGAGAAACAAATCCCTCTTCTTTGACTCTCCTCTTTTTCCTTTTCACCATGTGTGCCTCATGAAGTATCTACATAATCCCCAACACATGCGTTGATAGGGTTATTTGTGTTTGACTAAAAAGGAATGATACCTTCTTCAAATGCAATGGAATCCTTCTAGTACATCAAGAAATCCTCCTTGGGAATCCCTCCTAGAGTAAGCCCCAATCCCAATCTCCATCTCCCTTGGTATCTAGCCATGCATATTCCCCACACCATACCTAGTTAAAGCATCTTTCATGATGTGGCCATCCAGTCTATTTCTTCATCTTATTTCTCACATTGAGCTTGAATCACTTTTTCTTAGAGGTTAATAGTGACCGTGATACCCATCCACCATAGGAAACCCTCCTGGAGTAACCCCCAATCCCAATCTATATCTTCCTAGGCATCTAGACATGAATAATCCACACACCATAATTTGTTGATGCATCTTTTAGGATGCGACCATATAGTCTATTACTTCCTCTAATTTCTCACATCAATCATGTAACACATATGATTATAGGTTATTAGTGACCATGAAATGAATCCTCCTAGAAAATAAATCATAGAATAAGCCAAGTTTCTTCATTCATGGTCTACTATCCATGCATAATACCTAAACCACAAAACAATGTGGTCTTGATCCCTGCATTCTAAATAGGTTACGTAGAAATCCACCCCTAGGTTCAATCCCATCCATCGGTAAACCTTACTACCCCTCCCAGCTACAACCTCCAAGATATCTGTATTAACCACCATAAATTCCCATTCTGATCATTCGCTAGAGTCATAATTTTTTAGGAAGATCATGCCCCACCCAAAGGTCACATCACCACTAGATCCACCTAGGAAGATAACAATGAAAATTACCCAACCAAACATACAAAATTTTTAAATGCAACTTACCATGAATAATCCCTAACACCCTATAGAACAACATGGAATTGTTTCCCAATCAACTGGGTTATGTAAGAAACCTCCCCAAGGATCAATCCCAAAATATCCATATTCACATTGGTTAAACCTCATACACCTCTTTCACTTCATTCATCCCACCATCATATATCCTGATTCATACACAGGCTATCACATCCATGTTAGATCATTCCATCCATGTCATCACTTCTCTTAGCATCACCCAGGAGTCCAACCATGCAGAATCCCCACACAATCTATATTCATTATACCAAGAAAGATTCTCTAGCAAATGGAATCCATCTATGTGTATGCCCTAAAAAACCTCCACTAAAAACATGTATTTTTATCCATTTATTAAACATAGGGTACAAAGGAAGCATCTTTTAGGTTCAATCACAATCAATGGTAAAAAATTGTGTCCAAATCTTTGGGGTCCACCTCCATATCCTCCCTCAATAGTGTCCAAATCATCCTTTACGATGTTAAACCTTTTCTTTATGAGAGGTACCACCTTGAGTCTGCCCTCATTGGGCATTATGATACATCTATATAGAGTCCCACTCTTTGGGGATAACCTTCCTAATGTTCTATCAATGGTGTCTAGATGAGAATTCATGGTGTGAATCTTTCTCTTAATGAGACACAAAACCCTAGGTATTCCCTTATTCGGTGTTAGGATCTATACATCTAATGTCCCCCTCTTTGGGATCCAACTCCCTGATCCACCCTCAATGACGTTTAGAACATTTTTCAGGGTGTGAAACCTTTAATTTATTGGAAACACCACACTTATGTCTATCCTCATTGGGGGTTGTGATCCATCCATCAGTTAAACTGTTTATGTGCTCCCTCCTAGGGATACACCTCTCTGATCCACCTTCATAAGTGCTCTGACCGGTCTGATTCGCATGCTCTATATGTTAAACATGTTGAAAACCACATGTTAAGCATTGGATGTTGAGGAAAACTATGGTGAAATTCCACGTGAAAAATATACACATGATCAATGTGGGAATCAATGTGTTTTTTCCTAAGAGGACCTCTTATGAGGATGAATACATGTGAACTGCTGTTTATCATCCATACATAAGAACAATTCTGAGTTTTACTACTCTACAAACAAAAGGATTCTTTCCTAAATACTTCATTTGAAATGTCCAGACCGAAAAAACACTATTAACTAGACTCCACAAATAGAAGGAATTGAGAACATGTTTTATTAACAATGTCTTAATCTATGAGCCATACCCAGATTAGGGGATGAATTATGAGGAGAAATCCTGGGAAGGATAAAAATATATCTCATCATCCTTTTTTGATAATGTAGAAAACATATCTAAAGATGTTTTGAACGTTTCCTACCTTTGTAAAGTGATAATATGGGTATAAAATGAAATGACCAACATGAAGTAAACCATTAATGTGGGAATTCCCAAGTTAAAAGCATAATATATAGAAATATTCTAGTTTTAGTGGTAATTTTTTTGATGATTTCACTATTTTATATTTTTTTCTCAATTCAATGGTTTTTGGGTTCGATATGTTTTGAGTAATATATGTGGTTTTAAATATAAGTAATTAAATTTGTTAGTGTATGATATATTTGAGTTTTTAGATAATTTATGTGGTAGAAGATAATTTAAAGTTGTCTTTGGAGAGAAGTGTATTTTTATTTTATGGGAGACTGTATAGTGGTCATTACTAAATTACATCCTGGGGTTTTTGGTTTAGAAGTAGGGTAGACTTGTTTTATAGGTTTTATAATTTTTGATATGGTGTAATATAGAGTGTGTCTTAACTGTTTTTTGAGTATATTATGGTATTGTGTAAGTCTATTTCATGGGTATTAATATCTGTCTCTCATAGAGATGGCTATGATTTGTGGAAATAATCAAAAACCAGAGGGAGGGTTAAAATTATGGTTTTTATCTAATTGGTGAGTTATAAAATCATTTATCAAGAACCATGATATATTTTGCGTATGTATACTTTATAAGATAAGATGAAAATTTCAAAGATGGTTGGTTTTTCCATATTTTTTATCAATGGTGGATATAGAAAGACTATAAATTTTCATGAATAAAATAACTCACTTTCTATGTAAAATATTATTTATAATGGGATATAAAAACTAATTTATGATGAATAAATCCAATTTTAAAGATTTTAGACCATAGATTGTGGATGATATAAATACACAATAGAATAATAAATTTTAAATCCATCATACTAATGACCCTAAAAAATTATTACAATTTTTCAATGTTAATATTTAATGGTTTAATTCTCTTTTATTCCCAGTAATCAAAGGTTTTCAATTGTGTAGAATTTGGTGGCTTTGATCAATCTTGGGGATCCTTTTATTACTTATCCCCATTTTATAGATATCATATAATCAAAGGTTCTATTCACCTTATATTATATTATTTGTTTCTATTTTTCTTCCTTCTCATCCAGAGTTGATAGATTGTCTCTCTAGATATTAAAATATTCTTATTAAGGGAATGATTTGAGAAGTTTTATTTTTGGGTGTAGACTTATAATTTTTAATTTTTTATTATTTAAATTAGTTTAAACATCTTGACTTGGATTTGTGTGTATAAAGTATAATTTGATTTAGTGAATTCATATTCCCACTATTTTGTTTATATATTATCATGAATGATTCTCAATTTATATTTATTTAATTTAAAAGATGATATAAACCTAATAAAGATAATAATTGGATTATCATTTTTTAGGGGATGATTTTTGAGCTTATATTTATTATATTGTATTGATTGAAAAAATAATTATTTATAATTTTGTTTAAATATTACCCATATGGTTTTCCTGTTCCATTATTATGATAATTTATATGAATGTATTCTCTTGAATACCCATTGAACCTTAGTGAAAACATGAATGCAGTTAAAAGTTAACTCTTTCCACATACCAAAATCCAAAAATTCTCTATACTCAAACCATGAAATAACCTTCTCCTTATATCAGTCATGATATCATGAATAAAATCAAACACCTCATTATCTTATTATTCCTTCATTATGCGCATATCATCTAAATTCTAAAAATATCTGAATAACCTTTCATGGATAGTGTTACCATTAATCATACACATTCATAACTCAAGGAAAGAAAACAGTGTAACAATCCTTAGATTTCTCTTTATTCCATAGTACCATGAGATTTCTTATACCACATTACACATGATAAACATGTAATCATTCCACTACATTCTTAAACCATTGACCGAGCTTCAACAATTCTTTCATCTCACATATCATTTGTAGTCTCTTCATCATCATCAACATAAATACTTCCCATACGACCATACTGATTATCTTCATGAGACTTTCCCTTAGGGCATTGGTTTGCATAATGCCTGTACATTCCACATTTAAAACATTTAACCATTGTTGATGTTGTAGCTGTTGAGCAATGTATTGTTTTCAAACAATTCAAAATAATGTTTTTAAAAGGGGGAGATTATTTTAAATAATACTCTGTCTCTTTATGATGATTTTGATGCTCACAAATACCCTTAATTATTTACTAATTATTTCGTTGAGTATTTTGCAGGAATTTATTTTATTTATTTATTTCATATAATGAGATTTCATACTTCATTTATTCCGAGATCAATTTTAGCGCGTTCTGGAATCACTGTAGCGCAAGATCAATTTTAGCGCATACTGGAATCACTGTTCATACCCTACGTTGATGAACGTAACGTATGGATGAAAGGTTTACTTTTTATGTTAAAAGAAACGTATGGTTAAGGAACCTTACGTTATTTTGAAACGTATGGTTAATGAACCTTACGTTGTTGAAAAGTATTGAAGAAGAACATTACGTTTGGAAGGAACCTTACGTTTTCGTTGTTGAAAAGTATGGAAGAGAAACCGTACGTTAGTTTTCAGTGTTGAGTTTGTTTCTCAAGAGTATGGATCATCAACCTTACTTTTATAATCAACCGTACGTTCTTTGAAGAGTTGAAGCGAGACAAAGTATGGATGATCAACCCTACGTTTGAATGCTGAAGAGAAAGTATGTATGTTCAACCTTACGTTTGTGAACCTTATGTTTGTGAACCTTACGTTTGTGAACCCTACGTTTGGAGCCACGTCATCAACCCTACGTTTGGCGTCGGGATATTTTTGACAGACGATATTTCCTTTTGCATTGGTCAAACAAGCGGATTATTAGGCGGATTTCGAGCCGATTCTTAAGTACGACTTTGACTGAATCAAAGACGATTTTCAACGGATTACTGATTGATTTAAACGGAGCTTTTTATGCTGATTCCTCAGGGGAGTTACAACGGCTCTGTTATTTCATTTAATATCGCGAATCTAAAAGAGATTTTCATGGATCTATTTATGCGGAAGATTTTCTCAGATTTGAATATATATATGTTCTATCTTGGAAACTTAGGATATATATATACACAGGAAAGTGTGTGAAATATATAGATTGATCTTTTAACGAGCAAGAAACAGAGACTGTGTAAAGGCTTTCTTTTCTGGTGATCGAGAAGAAGTGTAAAACCTTTATTACCGAAGGAAGATCTTGATAGCAGATTCACGTGTTCTACATCGACTATCTGTTGTGAATCTATTGCTGCTGAAGTTGTGAAGTTTCTGGTAATATCTATTGCAACTGGATCGACTCAGAACTGTTTTGATTACAGATCTTTATTTTCTGAAGACAACGATCTATCTACTGTCAATTGCATTCTGTTGCAATTGTGAAGAACAACTGGAGAAGTGTTTTCTTTATCGAAACTCTTTTTATTTTTGAGTGATCAGCTTCTCGTTCTAAGCTGTGTGGGTTCGTGTTTGAACCAGGAAGGCTGTGTGTGCCTGAATCTTGTAAAGGTGTCAACTGCCTGTACTCAGTTGTGGACAGGTCTGTGGAAACAAGGACCAGATAGTGAAAATCGCCAAGCTCGTGGATTTGAGCGTTGGTGGAGTGGACTAGGGGCCTTCTGTTCCCTGAACCACTATACATCCGTGTGTTCATGCTTTTACTTTTTCCGCTGCATATTTAACTGAGCAAAAGCATAGTGGACAGAATTTGTCTAAATTGAAGAGATTGTAATAATTTTGAAAAGACACAATTCACCCCCCTCTTGTGTGTAATCCGTAGATTCAGATCCAACAATTGGTATCAGAGGAGGAGCTTCTTATTTTTTAAAGTCTTATCAATCTAGAAGTATTTAAAGATTATACATAGTGTATCATGGCTGATATGAGAGAGGGAATGTCAATGGTCAGAGCACCTTACTTTAATGGAGATAATTATGGCTGCTGGAAATCACGTATGATTATTTATCTGAAAAATCTTGGTTACAAAGTCTATTCAAAGATTCTGACTCCCTATGAAATTCCTGAAAATCCCGATACATGGAGTGCTGCTACAGAGGCTGAGTATGACATAAATTCAAAAGCTATGAATGCAATCATCTGTGGTCTAGGACCAGATGAATTTAACAGAGTATCTCAATGCCCGACTGCATATGAAATGTGGCAAACAATAGTTGTTGCTTATGAAGGAACAAATAATGTAAGACAGATGAGATATGCAACTGCTAAGTTAAAATTCGATACTTTCAGAATGATTGAAGGAGAGAGCATCACTCAGATGAATGGAAGATTGACAGAAATTGTCAATAATATAACAGCTCTAGGAGAACCAATCAAGCAGGCTGATCAAGCGTTGAAGGTAATGAGAGTACTTCCTACTCGATGGAATGGAATCTCTGCAGCAATCAGACAATCAACTTCTGTTAAAGATCTAACTATGAGAGAACTGATTGGTACATTGATGATGTACGAGGCTGAAATGCAAGATGAGGTAAATGAGCATAATGTCTACATAAAAAGGGAAAACACTGCGTTGAAAGTAACTTCTCAACAAAAGGATAGAAATATGAAGAACAGAGAAGTAAGTGCTAAATCAGAAAGCTCTGATTCTTCAAATTCGGATGAAGAACTGGCTCAGCTAGCCAGAAAATTCAGAAAGTTCTATAGTAAGAAGAAAGACTTCAAGAAATCCTTCAAAAAGGATAGCAAGGAAGTGAGATGTTATGAATGCAAAAATATGGGACATATCAGACCGGATTGCCCAAAATTGAAAGATGCAAAGAAGAAGAAATTCTTCAAAAGAGATGATTATGAGCAGAAAGACAAGAAAGCTATGAAAGCTACTTGGAGTATTTCTGAAGACTCAAGTAATTCTTCTGAATCAAGCTCAGAGAAGGAGGAAGCCAATTTAAAAGCAAATATGTGTTTCATGGCTGAAACTGATGAGGTACACTCATACTACTCCTCTGACTCAAATAATGAATGAAACTCTGAAACAAGCTTCTCAAATAAAAAACTTGCAGCTTACTGCAATATGCTTGAAGAAAGGTATGACTCATTATTTAACAAATATAAATCTATATAGAACTTGCACAAAGCTATTTCAGATGAGAGAAATACTTTCCTAAAACAACATAAGGAATTAATTGACAGATACAACTCTGCTGACTCAAATAAAATTAATTTTGAATCAAAAATAAAAACTCTACAGGATGAAGTAGAATCTTATAAAAAGGCTGCATTAGTTTTTACAAAAGGAGAAAACACCTTAAATGAGATACTTGGAAAAACTGTAATTAAAAGGGAAAGGTTTGGAATTGGAAGTAAAGGAGAAAACCCTAAGTTATACAAAAATTATTTTGTTCCTAGCACTAAACAGGTTATTTGTAACTTCTGTGGAACAAAAGGTCATATAGCTAAAAACTGTTTTCTAAGACAACCTCAAATATGTGGAATTAAGAAAGCTTATATTTCCAACGATCTATATGATTCAATCAATTTTAAGAAAACAAAGAAAATCTGGATACCCAGATCACTGCTTTCTAACACTCCTGGACCCAACAAAATATGGGTACCAAAGCAATTTGTTTGAATATCTTTGCAGGTAGCAGGTCACCAAAGAAAGAAAGAAATATGGTATATGGACAGTGGCTGCTCAAGACACATGAGTGGAACTTCAGCTAATTTCTCTTCTCTTACTCGAAAGGAAGGAGGACTTGTCACCTTTGGTGACAATGCCAAAGGAAAGATTATTGGTATTGGAACAGTTGGAGATCCAGAGACAGTCTCAATCAACAAAGTACTTTATGTACAAGGGTTAAAACACAATCTGATAAGTATCTCTCAACTCTGTGATGATGGATACACTGTTGATTTTACTAACAATAGTTGTACTGTTTCTAAAGATAAACTGTTTAAGTTTAGAGCACCCAGAACTGATAATGTTTATACTTTGGATTTGTATTCCTTGTGTAAACAACAAGTAAACTGCTTAACTGCTAATATAAGTGAATCCTGGATCTGGCATAGAAGACTTGGTCATTGCAATATATATGCTTTACATAAATTATCTAAGAAACATCTAGTTTCTGATTTGCCTAGTCTCAAATTTGAAAATGACAGATTCTGTGATGCATGTCAGCTTGGCAAGCAACACAAATCATCATTCAAATCTGTTAATAAAGTTGCTACAACTAAACCTCTAGAACTTATCCATATGGATTTGTTTGGACCTTCAAGAGTAGCAAGTTTAGCTGGTAAATTATATGTTTATGTATTAGTTGATGATTATTCTAGATTTACTTGGATTTTCTTTTTGAAATTTAAAAGTGAAGCTTTTAGTTTATTTGAAGGTTTTTGTAAATCTATTCAAAATGAAAAAGGTTTTAATATAATCTCATTGAGAAGTGATCATGGTGGAGAATTTGAGAACCAGGAATTTAATTCCTTTTGCTCAAACATGGGTATTAAACACACCTTCTCTGCTCCAAGAACACCTCAACAGAATGGGATTGTAGAAAGAAGAAATAGAACTATTCAAGAAATGGCTAGAACTATGTTAAATGAATATAGCCTACCTATATATTTCTGGGCAGAAGCTGTTAATACAGCTTGTTATATAATGAATAGAATTTTAATAAGACCTATTTTGAAAAAGACACCCTATGAACTATGGAATAACAGAAAACCTAATGTAAATTACTTTAAAGTTTTTGGATGCAAGGTTTACATCTTGAATACCAAAGATAATCTTGGTAAATTTGATCCAAAATCTGATAAAGGTATTTTCTTAGGATATTCTGCAACCTCCAAAGCTTATAGAGTCTATAATAAAAAGTCAAGGATTGTTGAAGAATCAGTTCATGTGAAATTTGATGAATCTGATCCTTTTGAGAAAAGGATAGAACAAATAGATGAACCTGATTCTAATGAAAACATGAGACTTGAGAATTTAAAGAATGATTTTGAAAATGATATAAAAGAAATTCAGTCCAGTTCAGAAGAACATGATACTGAAAAACCTTTGAATATAATGCCTAGACAGTCTAGAACCTTAAAGAATCACCCTTTAGAATCTGTGATAGGTGACTTAGAGACTGGTATTCAAACTAGAAGAAACTTTGGAAACATAGTTGAATTCTCTGCTTTCCTATCCCAACAAGAACCTAAGACCATAGAAGAAGCCTTAGATGATGAGAGCTGGGTAATAGCAATGCAGGATGAATTGAACCAGTTCAAGAGAAATAAGGTTTGGGAATTAGTTGAAAGACCACATGATTATCCAGTAATAGGAACTAAATGGGTCTTTAGGAATAAACAGGATGATCAAGGGATAATAACTAGAAATAAAGCAAGATTAGTAGCTAAAGGATATAATCAAGAAGAAGGAATAGATTATGATGAGACCTTTGCACCTGTAGCCAGGTTAGAAGCCATTAGAATCCTTTTAGCCTATGCATCTTATATGAATTTTAAATTATTTCAGATGGATGTTAAATCTGCCTTTTTAAATGGTTATTTAATGGAGGAAGTTTATGTTGAGCAACCTCCTGGTTTTGAAAATTCTCAAAAACCAGATTCTGTTTTCAAACTTACTAAAGCTCTTTATGGCCTTAAACAAGCACCTAGAGCTTGGTATGAAAGACTAAGTTCTTTTCTTTTGAAAAATGATTTTACTGTTGGACTAGTAGATCCAACACTCTTTAAGAAAATTGTGAAAAATAATGTTTTGTTGGTTCAAATTTATGTTGATGATGTAATTTTTGGATCAACCAATAAAATTCTTTGTCATGAATTTTCAAAATTAATGCAAAAAGAATTTGAAATGAGTATGATGGGAGAATTAAATTTCTTTTTGGGTCTTCAAATATTTCAAAAAGATTTTGGAAATGTTTTAAATCAATGCAAATACATTACTGATTTACTTAAGAAATTTGGACTTGAAAACAGCAACACATTTACAACTCCTATGTGTACTAATATAAAACTTGATTTGGATGAAACTGGAAAATCAGTGGACAACAAGTTATATAGAGGTACGATTGGTAGTTTGTTATATCTTACTGCTAGTAGACCAGATATAATGTATTCAGTATGTCTTTGTGCTCGATTTCAATCAAATCCCAAAGAATCCCACTTAACTGTTGTTAAACGAATTTTTAGATATTTAAAAGGTACTATTTATCAATCTCTGATTTATCCAAAAACCTCTGATTTTAATTTAATTTCATATTCAGATGCTGACTTTGGAAGCTGTAGATTAGATAGGAAGAGTACTTCAGGAACATGTCACTTTTTAGGAAAGTCTTTAGTATCATGGTCTAGTAAAAAACAACACTCAGTTGCCCTGTCAACAGCCGAGGCAGAATATGTGTCTGCAGGTAGTTGCTGTGCACAGGTGTTGTGGATGAAAAACACTCTTATGGACTTTGGATTAAATTTCAATAATACGCCTATTTTATGTGATAATACTAGTGCAATTAATATTTCAAAAAATCCTATTAGTCATTCTAGAACTAAGCACATTGATATAAGACATCACTTTTTAAGAGATCATGTGTTTAAAAAGGATATATTTTTAGAATTTATAAATACAGAAAATCAATTAGCAAATATTTTAACTAAACCACTTCCCACGGCAAGGTTTGAATTTATTAAGGGGGAGTTAGGTTTATTTAATTTTAAATAGTTTTTTTTATTCTGTTTTCGAATTCTATTTAATTTTTGTTTCCCGCTATAAGTAATTTTATTTTGTTTTAAATAAAAGTAATGATTAGTGATTACACGGGAATCAAGGCTGTCAGAACCGTTTCACCTTCTAAACTGTTTCACCTTTTTCGGAAACCCTTTCGAAAACCTAAAACCGCACATCTGCTCCAAAACCCTTTTCTGAATCTTCAAACCCTAAACTTACGAACCTTCAGAAATCGTTGTTGAAATGGAAAAGACTAAGCGTCCAGATGAAGCTGAGAGCAGTGCTGCAAAGAAACCTAAAGTAGTTGGTCGGAAAATACTGCAAGGTAAAGTCATAGATTTAGAATGGCTGTTTGAAACTAATTTACTGTTGAAGCAAGCGTTGTCGTTTCAGAGCCTTGAGCAAGCTTTTAATAGTGAAAATTCTGAGTTTCTATATGAGGAAGAAATGAGACATTTCTTTAGAACTGTTCAGTTTAGCCTTGGAGATACGGAGGATAGTTTATTGGCTCAAATAGAGGATAAGGACTTTTCCATATCATCTGTAGAGATAAGTCAAATTCTTAACTGCCCTCATGAAGGAGTTTTTCATTTCGATTTACGGAATATTGGAGATTCTGTACATAAGTCTGAAGACATTATGTCTTTTCTGTTTGGAACCATAGTGATAAAGAAAATGTTTATTAAAGATTTGGATCCCGATCAGAAAATATTGGTAAAATTTGTTCAGACTGGTTTAGCACCAAGGATGGCTGAGATGGAGAAAATCATATATCCTGACATGTACATAATGTATCTTCTGATGTGTGATATTAAGTTTAATTTTCCTCGGTTTATGATAAGATATCTAAGATAATGCTGTCAGAGTGAAGCAAGAATGACCTTTTTCCCTTATGGAAGGTTCATTTCTTTGTTTTTGCATAAAAGAGGAATGATCAGATTGGTAGATGCTGGGGTGAAATGTCACCACAGTAATGTTTTTAATGCTGGAACTTTGAGGAAAGTAGGATACTTCTGGAGCACAATTAAAGGAAAACTCTTACCTGTTGGAGCTGAGGAAGACTCGGAGAGTGCTCAGGCTCAACCAGCTAAGTCCAAGGAGGGACAAGCAGAATCAAGGGTTAGTACAGTGGCAAGAAGAATTCGCTTTGAGATGGAGGAAGTTGAGGAAGAGAGAAGTCAAGAAGGACTTCAATCTAGAAGGAAGAGATCAATTGATGAAGAAATTATCTCTCCTGCCTTGAAATCCTCTGAACCGGTAATTTCTTATTCATTTGTGAGAGAAGCTGTTGTGGAGCAGACTGCACCGATAGAGAAACCAGCAGCTCAACCGGAAATCCAAAAATAACCTCAATCTGCTGCTGTGGCTGTTGAAAATGTAATACAACAAGAACAACCTATGGAGGCAGTGCCTGGTGAAGAAGTGGCCCGACCTCAAGATTTACATGAAAATATTGTTCTTGACCATTCAGTAGAAGTCAGAGAGACTACTGTTCGTGATGAACATACTTCTGAAGCTAATACAGAGGTACTTCAGGAAGATTTTTCAGTGGAAGAGTTTCAGGCTTCAAAAGCTAGTTCAGTGGATCAACCTTGTCAGGACAAGGACAAAGAACAGTCAGATGCAGATTCTTTACCACTTGCCCTGCCTCATCAACCTATTCCTGGACATGAGAATAGAGCACAGGGTGCCCCTGA
Source organism: Viscum album (assembly GCA_963277665.1). NCBI lineage: Eukaryota > Viridiplantae > Streptophyta > Magnoliopsida > Santalales > Viscaceae > Viscum > Viscum album. The sequence continues at coordinate 350,767,100 of OY728141.1, forward strand.
TTTGAGAAAAGAAGAAGTTGTTGAGTTGTACAAGCGTATCTCTCAATTAGAATCTGAGAATGTTAGTCTCAGAAATTCTCTGAACTTAGAGCAGTTTAAGTTTCAGAAGATGAAAGAATGTACTGTTTCAAGACAGGAAGTAGATTTGTTTAAGACTGATATGTTGCATGCTGTTGATCAGTTAAAATCAGAGATGGTAAAGAAAGATGATTTGTCTGAGATGAAGATTTACATGGAGGATAAATTTGAGTCTGTTGCAAACAGTGCTGTGAGTGGATCAGGCTCTTCACCTGATTTGATTCGGAGATTTCAACCAATTACAGGAGCACTAAGCAATATGAGTGACAGATTACACGATCTTCAGTGTAATAGTGCCCCTTTGTCAGTTTTGCTGGATAATCAGAAATTTTTAGTGGATCAGTTGACATCTGGAGAGCAACCGATTAGGATTCTTTTGAATCAGTTATCAGAGAAACTGGCTCTTTTTGTTGAAAAAGAAGAAAGGATGCATGAGTTTTTCAGAGTTAATTTGATTGAAGATATTCATATGACTCAAGAGAACAGAGATCTTATCATAACGTTAGGAGATGGGATGATGAAGAGGCTCAGAGAACAGTTTACAGAGATCAAGACCGCGATTCAAAGGAGATAGACACCTTTTTCCCTGTCTTATCCATGAACCTTGATTCCTCTGTATATCACAATCCTTTATATATATAACAGCTTGTGAATGAAAATTCTCTTCTTTTGTTTTTGTTTTGTTGTTATTTATTGATTTATGATTAAGTTAGCCAGTATAACAAATTCACTTATTCATATACAGTTAATTATAGCATTTTCTTATAGTTCAGTGCAATATTGAATGTGTTCAAATCCGTAATTTTTCATTCTTTTTGATATCACAAAAAGGGGGAGAATTTGGATAAACACAACATTTAAATTCATTTGTTTCCTATGAAGAAATTTGGATATATGGGAGAAGACATTTATCTTTTATTTATTTTTTAGCTGAAAATTTATTTTTATGGGGGAGAAATTTTATTATAGTTAAATATTGTTTTAATCCTTTCAGAATTCTAAAATTATATAAAACTAATTTTTCAATAAAGATTGCAATTAAATTAGTTCTATTATTTTATGGGTTTTGTGATCATCAAAAAGGGGGAGATTGTTGAGCAATGTATTGTTTTCAAACAATTCAAAATAATGTTTTTTAAAGGGGGAGATTATTTTAAATAATACTCTGTCTCTTTATGATGATTTTGATGCTCACAAATACCCTTAATTATTTACTAATTATTTCGTTGAGTATTTTGCAGGAATTTATTTTATTTATTTATTTCATATAACGAGATTTCATACTTCATTTATTCAGAGATCAATTTTAGCGCGTTCTGGAATCACTGTAGCGCAAGATCAATTTTAGCGCGTACTTGAATCACTGTTCATACCCTACGTTGATGAACGTAACGTATGGATGAAAAGTTTACTTTTTATGTTAAAAGAAACGTATGGTTAAGGAACCTTACGTTATTTTGAAACGTATGGTTAATGAACCTTACGTTGTTGAAAAGTATTGAAGAAGAACATTACGTTTGGAAGGAACCTTACGTTTTCGTTGTTGAAAAGTATGGAAGAGAAACTGTACGTTAGTTTTCAGTGTTGAGTTTGTTTCTCAAGAGTATGGATCATCAACCTTACTTTTATAATCAACCGTACGTTCTTTGAAGAGTTTAAGCAAGACAAAGTATGGATGATCAACCCTACGTTTGAATGCTGAAGAGAAAGTATGTATGTTTAACCTTACGTTTGTGAACCTTACGTTTGTGAACCTTACGTTTGTGAACCCTACGTTTGGAGCCACGTCATCAACCCTACGTTTGGCGTCGGGATATTTTTGACAGACGATATTTCCTTTTGCATTGGTCAAACAAGCAGATTATTAGGCAGATTTCGAGCCGATTCTTAAGTACGACTTTGACTGAATCAAAGACGATTTTCAACGGATTACTGATTGATTTAAACGGAGATTTTTATGCCGATTCCTCAGGGGAGTTACAACGGCTCTGTTATTTCATTTAATATCGCGAATCTAAAAGAGATTTTCATGGATCTATTTATGCGGAAGATTTTCTCAGATTTGAATATATATATGTTCTATCTTGGAAACTTCGGATATATATATACACAGGAAAGTGTGTGAAATATATAGATTGATCTTTTAACGAGCAAGAAACAGAGACTGTGTAAAGGCGTTCTTTTCTGGTGATCGAGAAGAAGTGTAAAACCTTTATTACCTAAGGAAGATCTTGATAGCAGATTCACGTGTTCTACATCGACTATCTGTTGTGAATCTATTGCTGCTGAAGTTGTGAAGTTTCTGGTAATATCTATTGCAACTAGATCGACTCAGAACTGTTTTGATTACAGATCTTTATTTTCTGAAGACAACGATCTATCTACTGTCAATTGCATTCTGTTGCAATTGTGAAGAACAACTGGAGAAGTGTTTTCTTTATCGAAACTCTTTTTATTTTTGAGTGATCAGCTTCTCGTTCTAAGATGTGTGGGTTCGTGTTTGAACCAGGAAGGCTGTGTGTGCCTGAATCCTGTAAAGGTGTCAACTTCCTGTACTCAGTTGTGGACAGGTCTGTGGAAACGAGGACCAGATAGTGAAAATCGCCAAGCTCGTGGATTTGAGCGTTGGTGGAGTGGACTAGGGGCCTTCTGTTCCCCGAACCACTATACATCCGTGTGTTCATGCTTTTACTTTTTCCGCTGCATATTTAACTGAGCAAAAGCATAGTGGACAAAATTTGTCTAAATTGAAGAGATTGTAATAATTTTGAAAAGACACAATTCACCCCCCTCTTGTGTGTAATCCGTAGATTCAGATCCAACAGTAGCAATACCATTATCCTCATCCATGGTGTTAACTGAACCTTTTCCTTTGCACTTACTTGCTTTGTGTTCTTCTTTTCCACACCCAAAGCATCTTCCAGTTCCTTTGAAACATTCTCCTTGATGCCTCTTCCCACATGATTTACATAGGGGAAATTGAACTTTCTTTCCTCTATGATCATCATGAAACTCCATCTTTCTCTTATTAGCCGAGTCAGGAAACTTACCAAATTTTACTTTATTGATCATAGTATGATATTGCTGATTCGGCATAATAATGATGTTTGGACTTCCAAATCCCTTTTCATTATGAAGAATATCATTCCATTGTCCATCATATCCTCCATTATCGTGAATAATCTTGTTTCCAGCCATTTTTTAAAACCCAAAAAAAGAATAGTGTGAGAGGAAAAAATTATGCTAGGGAAAAGAACATAATAAAGGTGGAGTATCCTCAATATCCAACATCTTAGGTTAAATTCTATGATCGTTACCATAGTTCTAGGACTGTATCATATACGTATACTTATCCTTAGGGACATCCCTAGACATACCTTGTGAATATCTCTAGGGATCTCACTAAAGTTCTCGCATCCTAGTTTCCAAAGGTTGACTAAACCTTTCCTCTGATACCAACTGTAGAGACCCGAAGCTTATCGTACATGGACATTACATTACTTTTGCGGAATACTTAGTACATCACAAAAACACACACACAAGGATCGTAATAGTTTAGTGTCTTTGGAAACTCGGAACGTAATGTTCTAATCGTGGTGAAAGATCTTCAACATCTCCTATAAAGATCCTCTTTTTTTACCTCAAACCTTTCTTTATATCCTGGGGAAAAGAAAACATAAAAGGGTGATCTCAAATGCTCAGTAAGGGTAAACAAAAGAAATATCAATCACATCATATTCATAAGAACATTACATTTTTGAAATCTTAACCAGCAAAAGAGAGTATAATTTCATAACATGGGATAAATCATGGCAGTGAAATGTAATCACAATAATCATAACTTAAAACATGAAACTTTGTGTCATCCACACATAATCATAGAGAATCATTTCCTGTTAGTCAAGACTCATTTCCAAGACTATCTTAGTGGACAAAGTCCCTTTCTGAATCGAGTAACCCTCATTTCAGTCCTGTTTCACTGAACCGGTATAACCTACCGTTCCAGCCCTGTCTATCTCATGAGATATAAAACCTTTACCCAATGCATTGGAGGGAGATATAGGTCCCACCCATCTCATAATGATACCATTCTTATTTGTGCCACAAAATCATAAATCATACATCATTGCATAACCCATGTAATAAAAATGCGATTCTTAAACAACATGACATCATAAAACCATTCATATAAGATAAAGGAATTCATAAACATAATTCCATCACAACATAGTCAAATCAATGTAATAATATGGATATAAACAGAACCCTTTGTTATCTTAGATGGAAAATAATTTTGATAAAACACTTGAAATGAATTCTTGAGGAAAATATCCTTTCTTCTTCAAAATCAATTTTCTTTTCACAAAACATCATGCAATTTTAAAAGAAAGAGATTTTATTAAAAATAGTCATGAAATCTTTTTGAGGACGCTTCATGAAAATTAGGCTTTATAAAACCGTAAAAATCCGTTCGTGCCGTTTAAGATAAAAAAAAATTCTTCGTACTTTTGTCGGAAAAGTCAAAAAGTACCTCGTACAAAAAAACGACAAAAGATTCTTTTTATATTCTTTACTAAAAACTCACCTAAGGGTAAAATTGGATTTAAACTATTGTAAGTGGACGGAAACAATATTAAATATTGATGGAACATGGATTCGGATGATAAAATACACCCCATTAAATGCCAAAGTAAAAACAATTTCGGATAAAAATGAGATTGTGATATTTTCCCTTACCATAGGTCCGACTTGCTTTGTGAGTGTCCGAACCTCCTCTTCTTTGAAACGCCTCTTTGAATCCTCCACTTAGGGAACTAAGATTGGACATTGAAGAAGACCAGGACCTCTAGGATTATTCTAGGGAAGTGGAGAAGGTATTTTGGCAGGGGTTGGCCGAGCTTGAGTGCTCAAATTGGTGTGAGGAGGAGGGGGAGGAGGTATCCTTTTATAAGGGAGGAGAGGGGCACCTTAGGAATACCTCAAAATATTATTTTATATTAATGTCAAAATCGGTTAATAATGGTTTCAAAGGGTCTTATTTCGAAGCTAAAGTGGGGATGGGTCGAAATCCTATCATCCAATAGGATTTAGACAAGTTTAGGGTATTATTGTAACCTTATCAATTAGATTTAACACTAAGTTAAATAATTTAACTTTTACCATGTCTTTTTGTTTTCTTTCACTATATGGTTAATACACTTACTATAACATGCCAAACGAACCCCAAATTGTATATTATTAATACATATATCCTTATATAAGTCATTTGGCCGAACCTTAGATTTTTAGGAATAAAATAACAATTAATAATATAATATTTGATTTAAAAACTATTTTGTGTCAATTTTAACACTATTTGATATATGATTTTTGTGAAAGTCATAACAGAATTATATGTTCTAACCAAGTTGATTAAATCAACACTAATATATCATAGTAACCTAGAAAATTAGTGTAATTCTTAAAAAGTATTAAATTACGTTTATTTTGGTATTTATAATATCAATTATGTCAATATTTCATTAATAAGATAATTACTGCATCATCTTTGTGTCATAATTAAATTAAATTATTTGATATATAAAAATTACAAATAAACTACCATCATGTAGGAAATCTTTTTAGCTTTCTAATGAATATTTACAATCGAATTTATCTTATGTACAACTTTATATTAAAAATGTTTTAGTAAATATACTTTGATTTTAACTCTTTTAACTCTTCTTTGAATTAAATAATAATAAATGTCCTAATCTATCCAAGTGGGCCTAAATGATAATATTTTACACATAAGGTTGTTTTTGGTCGAGATACACTTTTCCAATAGAATTAGGACATGTGTTAGGGTAATATTAATATCATTCTTACCCTTAATTACCCTATTTACTTTTAACCGTGGTAAATAAAAGTAAAAAGTTACTATTCACCAAAAATTATTTTCATCTCATTGAACCACATTTTACTTACTAACATCAACCGTGTCTCTCGGATTTTTGAAATTCCATTCACAGAAGCGGTAAAATTAAGTTTTATGAAAAATTTAGTTTTTTAACTACCACTTAGTAGTTTCACTATTCATCAAAAATTGATGTTTTTCAGAATAATGCCAAAATTTCATCCTAAGCTATATTTCATATTCCAAATTCAAAAATGAAGTCTATTTTACCAAATTCATAACATATAAGTTGCATTAATTAATTTTATAATTAAATCCCGCTGTTAAAACAAATAGCATGTTTTTAAGAAACAATATCTATCAAAAGATTGACACTTGATTATGTCTGGTTTAAATGTGAAATTACATCCAATGACAAACATTGTATTAAATTGTAAAAATATATTCTAAATATACTTTAAAATAACTCAAATTTATAATTTATGACTATTAATTATTTTGAATAAAAAAGTTGTTTTTAATTATAATTTAGTAATTTTCACTATTCATCAGAATATGAAAGTTATCCGAAAAGTACCAAAATTTCACCTTAGGCTAAATTCGATACTCCGAATCCAAAATTGAAGTCCATTTTGAGAGCTAAAATTTCTAAAATTTTAAAAGGTGGTTATTACTATTTATAACGGCTAGTTATAATAATATTATAATAGCATATCGTTGTTTAGTGAAACTTGGTATTGCGTACTACACATGCTATCGAGGAAGGTCGTGATTGTGTGTAATGCAAGGAAAGTCAAGGTTGTGTGTTCTGCAAGCTCCTTTTGGTGTATCATACAACACAAGACATTAATAAAATTAAAAAGAATATTTTTCATAAAATCTCGGGCTGTTACAATTCACGTAATGAGAATCATGCACATGTGATGAATAATATCTCAAAATATTCATGATATAATAACTAATGAAATATAATGGGATTCATAAACATTTCATCATATCATAACCTTTATAATAGAGAAATATTTCATATTCATTTGATCATTTTTTTCATATCATATCCCATGTAAAAGGAAATAAATCTCATAGTAATTTAAAAATTATATAATTTGTGGATGAGAAAAAAGTTTTTATAACTATATATTCATTATAAACCATTAGAAGAATTAGTAAGAGTGATATCATTTGTTTTTATCCACAAAAATAAAAAGATACATCAAATTATGTCATATTAGATGGGTAATGATTTTTAAAGATAAACAAGATGGATTTTTTCTAATTGAAGATATTTTTTACTTTAAAAATAAACTTAAAAAATTCATAATATTTTTTCGAAAAACATTTATTTGATAACAAACATGAAAAATTATAATTGAATATTGATAAATCATTTAAATCATTTCATTAGAGAAATATACATTTCAATTTTAATTTATTTGAAACCTAAAATATTTTGAAGAAAATTTACATTGAAAATAAATTGTAATACTTATAAAGTAAGCATAAAAAAATAATTTTCATTAAGGTTGTAAATTTCATCTATGTTGTACATGTTAAAAAATTTATTCCATTCATGTATTTTGTAATATCAAAATGGGAATTGTATGAAAAAATCATGAATATTTCTTTTGAAAAAATCTAAAAATTAAAATATTGGAAATTTTTTAAGAAGAAATTTGATGATTTCTAAAAAACATTTTTTAAATTTTTTTAGAAAACATGTTTTTGGGAAAAATTGTTTTTCGATTGAATAAAGAAATAATAATGGTTTTTCCTAAAAAACATTCTGTTGAAATATTGATTAAATAAAGAGTGTATAGTGAATAGAAATCATTTATTTAAAATAAGTAACATTATCATAAAAAAATAATGATTTTCTTGAGAGATAAATCATAATACTTCATCATTGGATGCATAATCATAGACAATTTCAATAAACAATAATATTTTAATTTAAAAATCAAATCTCTTTGGTTACATTGGATCATAAGAACCATGATAGGATATCATTAAATTAAACATAAAATATAATGATATTAAATTAATTCATGTTGTTACATGAAAAAGGTCTTCTATTTTCACTTCATTAATGAATATTTCATCATAACATGACGTCAGACTCAATGAAAGAAAAATTGAGATAAAACACCTTAGTGTTTTAGTAATACTTTGAAAAGTGATCCCAAATAAATAATAACATCAAATAAAACATTAAATATCCTGAAAATAAAGTGATTAATGATATAAAAAACAAATGTGATTTATATAAACCATTAAAATAAATGATTGGTGAAACTTCATGTCTCCCAGAAATAAATGGGAGACTAGAAATCCATTACCTTAACTATCAACTTCCATCATCCATGTTTGATTCCCCTGGATTATAAATTTATGTCTATTATAAACATATTTATTAACCATGATATTATATATAATAAAATATATTATTTTTTATGACATTATATTACTTGTTTATTAAAATTTTCCTATTGATGTCACATTTTGGGAAACAATTTCATTGTTTTTCTTGTATGTTTTGATTTTTATTTTGGTTCTCATAATTTTATCATTATTATATAACATCCATAACAATAATCAAGACATAGTAATAATTTTAATATTAAATTATTTTTTCACAACCAATCATTAATTATGTTTTTGAGAAATACAATATGTAATGATCATATAGATGGAAGGCCATATATACGAATGAGTAATGTTTCAATTCCTCGAAAATCATTATAAAATTGAGATAATTAATATTTTATAATTATATATTTTTTATAATATCATAAATAAAAAGTTAATTTATTATATAAAATTATATATATCATCCATGTAGTGTGGTGATTAAAAGATAGATTCACATTTCTTTTTGAAGGTTGTAGTCCACCTATACACAAATAATGTTATAATATTGTAGTGTGTACAATAGTATAAAATAAATTGTTATATTAACATTTAATAATGATAAATATGTTATTAATATTATATTTATATCATTTATATAACATTTATATAAAAAAAATCCTTATCACCATCCATGTAAGGTGTTATTGAATAACAAATCATGTGGCTTCATGAGGCGGTAAGCCATCATACACACGATTGAGGATATCATTACCCCTAAAGAATGAAATTAAAAAATTATATATGATATAGTTTCTTCAAAGATAAAATTTTGTTCCAAATATCATATATATACTTCATATCCCCCTTATACCCAACAGTGAGAGGTGGAAATGGATGAATGAATGACATCAGTTCTTGGGGAGGTAGTCCACTGTTAAAATAAATGATGAATTTGTAACCAATTTTATTAATGTGTTGATGTTTTTTGGTCATTAAAATTTCTTCAATACATCTATTTAGAAGAAATATATTGATTCAATGATATCATTAAGTTTTCATAACAACTATATGAGGTGTAGGAAGAAATAAAATAAAAACACTTGATGAATAACAGTACCTTTTCTTAAGGTAACATCCTTAGTAATTCACCAAAATAATTCATAAGGTTAATTTATTTCCAAAATGAATATTTTAAAATGATAATATATAATTATTAATGTTTATTTTTTAGGTCATGATTGTAAGAAAGCGTTTTAATTTGTGAAAAATAGAGAAGTGTTGGTGCCCTTTTATAAGTGAGGTGAGTGGAACACATGTATTTTTAAAATAAAAAAAGGCTCCATAACATTTATCGCATTCCACAAGTGTCCAAAGTGAATTTTTATTATAATAATTAATTATAGGCTATAAATATGGAGACACAATATATATTTTAAAATCGTTTTGAGGTCATTTTATTCTATAAGTATTTAATTTATCGACTAGTAGACACGTTTTTTCCTTAAATGCGATAAATAATTCTAACTATTTTACTATAAAATATGGTCATAAATTAAAGTGAAAATATTATAGATGATAAATTATTATTATTACAAATATGGAATGTATTTTTCAATATTCCATTCACATAATTAGTAAATTTATTTTAAAATTAATCTCATAGAGTGTCATGACCCGGTGCAAGCTAGGGCTCATGCCACAACTTCCCTAAGCCTGCCTCCATAGGCCAGGGGTGGTGAAAGTCACCAAAAGGAATATCTTAAAATGAATTCCTTTCTCTATGTACCTATATTCACACACCCAACCATCACAATTAAAATTTCTGTAGAACAAAAGAAAATATTATGCATCCGCTATAATGTAAACCACAAAAAATGATGATGGAACTACTATGCTTGAAAACCCTATAGAAATTACTAGATTACAATAGTTTAAACTAAAAAGTAAAATGGAAAATAAATTCTAAACCAAAAATATGCCCCAACTGAAAAAACACGAAATGTAAATTTTTGAGAGAACCCATCTCTCGATCTCTAAGCTATGACCATCGAATGTGGTCCACATAACCTTGTATCCCTAAACATATTAGAATTTGCCGCTAACCTGTCTGTCGTCTACATAAGACACAAACTTTGTTGGAAAATCCCAAGAAGGGGTGAGTGTATATATACATAGTAGAATTACATGGAATATGATGGTGGATAATTAAGTTATATATTTGGAAAAAAGATACTAGATAGTACACATGATGCATGATACGTCGAAAAAGAATAGAAAAAACCAAAAAATAGGGAGATAATATCCTAGTCAAAACTCAAGGGTATATACATGGTGAGTATATTAACTACAAATAGAGTATATTCCACCTATATCATTAATGTAGAGTCATAAAACAATGTTAATTTAATCATAAAAAGAATGTGGTGTACACCATGCATCTTTGGAACCCATGGAATGAGAGTAAACAATTCCAAAGGTATAAGTACAAAAAAATATATTAATTATCAGTTATGAAAATCCAAATGATAGATAATGTGGATAAAAATATCATATCTCATCCTAGGATGAAGAGTATCCCATAATTACCATTTTTCAACAATGCACAGTATTTCATGCATCTGCTAAGATATAACTGTACATGTCAAGCCATGCTTTGTCATAATATCGCACAGTCGAGGGGAAAATTTCTATTAGTAGAGGACCTACACCATATTATGAATGGGGTTCCTCTATATTGGAAACTATAGAAAAATCCCATAAATGTTGATGGGGAGTTCCACTTTACTATCACGGGGACCACTGCCCGATATAATAAGGGGTTCTACTTGGAGGGAGGAAGAACATCACCAAATATAATGGGGTGTTACACTATAGTTCCTTTAATACCCACACCATATTATATAGGGGGTGTTTGAACTGTTGTTAAATTAACCACACCCATAATAATGGGGGTTCTACTCTAGTTATCGATGACCCATGCCCTATCCTATATGGGGTTCCACTCAAAAGTAAAGGTCTCATGCCCTATAAAAAATAGGGTTTCACCTGGGTAATTGATCACTTGATCCCTATCTAAAAGAGTTTTTCCACTCAGAATGTAGAAATAAAGGATCTGCACCCATAGTAATCAGGGATTCCACACTATATAAATCCTTTTATGAATATGCCTGAACAATTCTGTCATCGAGCACTACCAAAAAAGATTTATATTGGAACATTGAACATAAAATATCCTAATCTAAATACAAGTAAACAATCATATAGTACACAAAAAAATATAGGCTTCCCATGGGAAAAAATAATTCCTTATATGGAGTAGATATAGAACATTTAATTTTCCTCAAAAGGAATTAAGAATTACAATGTGTTTGAGGGGACCCACCTAGATTGTGGTGTTGATCGATGACCTATCTGTTACCCTATCCATCACATGGTTCCTAGAAAATTTAGGATTATAGGGAATGCAGGTAGTCTAAATGGAATGTCCTAGTAAGTGGGGTCCATACTCATGAACCTAGGTTGTGTTTGTGTACATCGGTACATGACCATGTGCCTGACCCCATGTTTGTGTACTCTAGTACATAGTAGCGTGATTTTCCATGTACTCCCAAATGGATTCCATCCACGTGGTCTATCAACTAACTCATCTAACCAGGGATGAGGTACATTCCATGTAGGAGGGCCGAACAATTATCCATCTTTATAAACATTTTAAATCCTAGCCTCCATAGCTTGGGGTATACATGTTTTATGTTTATCCTTGTACATGATATGAAGTGGGGGTTTTCATAGAAATTATATTATGTGCTCTATTCCTTAGATCTGATCTTAAAACATTAAATATGGACCTATCTCTACTTTGAGATATTGGATCTATCATAGGCTCATGGTTCTTGGGCAACATTCATCAAAAAATTGCTTTTGGTTTTCCTCAATGGTTGGTTCACTCGTCCAATACATATGTCACCTTCCATTGATGATGATTTATCTGTTAATTGTTAAATCAATCTACCCAAACCCAAAATAAAATATGATATGTCCATACGTTACCAATTTTTCTATCATTCATTAAATCATTTTGATTCTAGGGATCTAATTGGCCTTGTTACTACTCGCCAATGTTGAATTGGGATTGCAGGGTCAAACCAACGACGAATGTAAATAAATCGAGTGATAAAATAACAAGAAATTTTTTTAGACATTATTTTAAATGTTTTATTGTCCAATTATAAAGAAATGGGAATCTGAGTATTGAAAACATTGAATAAACAATTAATTTTCAGTACAAGGGTAAATGGAATTTCTGATAATTGTAACATGAGCATGAAAGGAATCTTTTTTCATGATCAATTTAATAAATTTTGTTATAAAATAAAATTGTTGACTCATATGAATCCTACATGGATATGGAATCATTCTTCAATTAATAACATTATCTAAAATGATTTATGGACTTCATTACATTTTTGGAGCTCTCATTTTCTTTGATACTTCGATTCGTGGTCTAATTCGATTTGATAATAAAGAAGGAAGGAGAAGCTATACAATTGACTCAGGGTTTATGTGACTAAAAATATAGACCTAGATATGGAATTTTTCTTATATATGTTTTTCTATGAAAAATGAATTATTTTATTATTTAAATAAATTAACTAATCCACTGAACATACTACCAATGAGTGAGATGTATGAATGCCCAACACCAACTATTTTATGTTACAACTAGTGTAAACACCACATTCATAGCTCAACTATAGTAAAATATTTATTATTCGAGAATCTATTTTATATTTAACCAATTTTATTTAAGAACAATGTTTTGATAATATAATATATATTTAAAAAATTTACAAAATTAATTTCGGGCACATCGGGCCACGGAATCACACATCGTCTCAATTCATATATATGGATATATATATATATATAACTCTTTCATTATATTGAATGAAAAAACCATGTCTCTAAATAATTACCTTCTTCAATATATTCATCCTAGTAAATAAATAATAAGCAAACAACTCTGGACACCGATCCTCTACTTGGATATCCCACTCTCAAGAACTCTCCTACACATTCCCATGGTGAAACAGTATGTGACGCAAGGGGATGGTATGTCATCACAATGACCCCTCCAATAGATCCTTGATCTATATCTATTTATCTAAAAAGGTGTCTCCCTCCTTAATTTGTATATCACCCTTATTGATGTTGTGTGTGGGCGGAAAGAAATATCTTCTCATCTGTGAAATGTTGAAGACAACGAGCACCTACTCCATCATTGGGTGTTGAGAGAGGTTGTAAGAAACCTCACCAACCCTCTATAAGATATCAAATAGCTAAATGAACCTTGAGGAAATCTTTCCTCCCTTTCCAATCCTCTATAATATTTATCGTAAAAATATCTCAGGAATATTTGGTGTACCTTTTCAAACTACAGAGGCCTATGAAGTCAATCTTTACAATATTTCTATCTTATCTAGTCTGTAATCATCAACCCATGGATAACATGGAAATTATCAATTATTAACTACACCATATCTTGTCCCATAAGAGATATATTTCCAATATATGCCAAGTCCAAGGGTGTAATAATGGGTCTCCCACACTAGGCCTCTAAATGTTTCATGCCCATAGTAGAGGGGCATTAGTTTTTGTACAAAAACTCTACCTAGGGAAAGTGATCCTTTTAGCTCTGGAAAATCTTTAACATGAAATCCCCAAAAATATAATTTGACACTCGTATAGTGACCTCACTCTACCCATCAGTGTGGGGGTGAAAGGTTATACTCATCCTTATTTGGGTCATCAATTACTCTAAAATACCTCTACATGATCATGATATAAAACACCCTTCATGATTAGAGACAATTGTTGAGGAAACACCGTCAATGAAAATGATCTCGCATAACTTCAACTACCTAAAAATCTCCACCAAAATCTTCTCCATGATAACAAGATTTGGTGATGACATCATGAATTGGTAAACTATCAACCAGATATCTTTGTAACATCCTAGATAAATAAGGAATATGAATTTTTCATATTTATTAATTTTTTAATTAAATATTAATTTTACTTTAAAAAGGGCTTCTATCTTCGATAAAATACCCGATACGAAACAACAGGTTTCTTTGAAATCATATGTGACACATTAAAAATATAATATTATTATTTTAAACGGTAGTTAACTCCTATCCTTTGTATTGGTGGTAATGAACAAAACTAACTAAAATATGATTATACATGATTATTAAATGTATTTACATTGTCCAATAAAAATTTAGAGGATTAAAATGTGAATGAATCTAATTTCAAGGACAATTTACATTAAAATGATGATTTATTGCCATTTAATGGCGAACCCTTTTTAAATCCAGTTTTGGTAAATTTAATACATTCCATATGATCAAATAAAATCATTCTTTATAATGGGGATATCAAAATTTACTTTGTGTAAAGTTTTGAAATTTTTTCGATAAAGTACATTTTTTAATGAATAGTGAAAAATATTGTATTTTATTTCAAAAGTGCCTTTTAATATAATTTATTTATATGGTTAGATCACCTTTTAAAATGGGTTTAAAGTGAAATTAAAACATATTTTTACCATTAAATCCAATTTTAGTCATTGAAATTTTTTTCACTTTGAAATTGGAAATAAACAAGTATCAATCTTTAGATAGTTATTATTTCTTAAAAACAAGCTATTTGTTTTGATAACAGGAATTAATTTTTAAAGTAATTAATTCCAATTCTATGTTTTGAATTTGGAAAAATATACCTCATTTTTGAGTTTGGAATATCAAATATTTCTTAGTCTGAATATTGGTATTTTTCTGAAAAACTTCAATTTTTGATGAATAGTGAAACCACTTAGTGGTAGTTAAAAAACTGGTGTTTTCATTTAAATGAAATTTTACCACTTCTGTGAATTTAATTTAAAAAATCCAACATACATGGTTTTTATCAAGAAGAAAAATTTGGTTCATTAAGATGAAAATAATTTTTGGTGAATAGTAACTTTTGACTTTTATTTACCGCGGTTAAAGGTAAATAGGGTAATTCAAGGTAAAAAGAATATTATAATAATTCTATAATACCTTAATACTTGTCCTAAACTTATTTTTTGATTCATGGCCGACCATGGAAATATTTAGGTTGATTTTGGGACCCCATGAAGCCACTTAAGAGTGATAATGACACTTTATATTACTTAATTTAATGCAAAGGCAAAAATGACATAAACAAAAATCTTTTAGTAAATTAATTTTTATATGGTGTAATATAAGGAATAGTTTTGTATATAAATTTTCATTGGAAATATAAAAATATTTCATTAATGATATTATTATTTTTTATAATTGTTTGACATCTAATAAATTAAATTATTCATGACACAATAATGATGCAATGTTTACCTCATTAATAAATCATTTAAATAACTAAAATTATAAATATTAAAATAGCATCCGAAACATGTCCAATTCTTGTTGGATGATTTAATTTCGAATATGAGTCATCTTATCTTTGACCATAATTGTTTTTGGACTATTAGAAACCGAATATCATAATATAATAAAATAATGGTTTCCCACTTTTCTAAAGAGCCCCTCCTGTCCCTTATAAAAGGAGACCATTTCTATCCAATTCCTCACACCTATAAAGCCATTTTTATAGTTAAAACTCAGAAAACATAATTTCCCTACATCCCTATCCTCCTCCAAGAAGCCTTACCTAAGGCAAAAGTCTCTTCAAGAAGTTCTTTGGCTCAAACCGAAGGGAGTTACCCAAATTAAAGGTAACTATTTCTCTTAATTTGTTTTCTTTTATTTTACTTCTCCAACCCCTAAAATCTTTTTATTCATTTCTTTTTTAACAAAACCAGTATCCTAAATATACTAAGATGTTGTTATGAGATGTATTCTATCTAAACTTACACACAACTCCATCTAATGGGTGAAGAACATAATATTTCTGTGGATGGAAAATTAACGCCTCAGGAAACGATGATTGTTCAATTACATATTACCACCTCTCATGGTGGCCATTATGATGGAATTGTATTTATATATGATATATATTATGTTTATGATTTCATTATTCTTATGTACTACCCAATTTATATCAATCCTTTATGGTTTCCATAGTGGGTAAATAGGATAATATCATTTGGGGAAGCGCAGACTACCGCCCCCTCAAAGTGGTGTGACTCGTTAATGCCTTATGTAGGATGTATAAAGGATAGATTTAATGATATAATATATGATATTATACTAAAATTATAATATACCGATGTATCATTATGTTTTAATTCCATTAAAGTAAGAAATAGAAATGAAAGTAGCATTCATGCGTACGTACGGCTTACCGTCTCTATGAACGGTGCATTTCATTTCTTACCTCTAAATGTTATGTACTATTTCAAATACATGTATGTACTGGATATATATGATATATATGATATATAAATCATGAATATAATTCTGTATATAATCAACCTTTGACCACATGAACAAATGTAATTATAAGAAGTCCATTTTTGACTCAAGTACCAAATATCAATAAAACGAACATTATTAACATAGATGATTATATAATGTTTATACCATTTTAATAAGTGATATAAAAGGAATAATAAACTCGAAAAAGGTTCTTAAGGAATTATAAATTATCTTTAGTTTACTATTCAGGAGATTAAAGAATGGTCGAGTCAAGTCAGACACTATGTAAGGTATTTTCTTATCTCACTTTTAATTCCATTAGATTTCCATTGTTCGTCACTTATTTATTACATGTGGTGTAATTTGTACTTCCATTGATATATATTATCATGATTAGATTTATATTCGTGGTATTCTGTGATTCATTTTGTATTTCTTAACTTTTGGTCATACAATTCAATATGAATACAATGAAGTGAGGGTTTTTCATTTCATTTTTTATTCTCGTGAGATTCATTTTATATTTTCCACTATTTGGTTTTGTGTGGTGTATGTGCTGCCCATGATTGTAATGTTTGTGTAATATACATTCTATTATGGGTATTTTCATCTTCATTGAATGATCATTCTTTCATGTGGCATATTTTTTGTATGTTACCAAATTGGTAAGGGAACCTTTCACCCTCCTCTGTTTTTAAAAGACTTCATTTGTTATGTCTTTTAATTTTACATATTATTATGTTTGGATATGTTCTTCAATATCCTTATTTATTTAAAATTTATGTCTAAGTTATGCGATACCATTTTTATCTCATCAACTCATTTTTTTAATTTTAAAGTGACGCCATTAGGCTGTCGAATTTTTAGAAGGGAACTTCTTAACCCAATTTCAATTCTTTGGGTTCAAATTGTACTTTAAGAACTTGTCATTCTATGAATATGTGTGAATGACCTCTGATTATTTTACACTTAATATCCAATTATATTGGGTGTATTTATATTTTCACATATAATTATGTGATTGATTTATCCTTAATTTAAGGATACCATCTTTATAAGGGATTTCATCTCAATTTACATTTCCATTGAGACTTCATTGTTGTTTTGCACCAATTCACTCTTATGTGTTTTATATACTTTCCATTGGAATAATATATCATGAATACCTTTATTCTCATGATATTATATAGTTTTGATTAAATTTTATTTCTCAATTATTTGTATCCATGTATAAGGGCCCGACCATAAAACCTTACATAATCATGAATTAAATGAATAATTCACATAGAAGATCTTTTTATGTTTAGAGTTTTAGAGAATTAGGACATAACTATTACATCTCAAAAGATAACAAAGTATACCATTCTACTAAGTTTCCATAAAATAAAAATTCTTAAAAAGAAACATGTATAGTTCCATGTTTTAGATAGTATGTCATTCCTTGATCCCATACTTGACCCTATTCATCTTTAGGTCTTGTGGAAAACATTTCAAAAAATTGGGATGAGCATAAAAAGCCCATTAAAGGATACACAAAGAAGGAAAACTGTTAATTTTTCAAAACAATAAGTAAACCATGAATACTTTATCAAAGTAATACTTTTCACTTTTATGAAGTATTAAATACTCTTCACTAAATAAAAGATCATTACATACTCTTTTGTAACCAATCGATTACCATAAAACCCATATCAATAACACATAACATATAAAGGTAACTTGGGACATAAACATACTTTAATGGAATAACCATATGGTCGACTTCCACACATATCACTACATGGAATAGCCATACGGCCGACTTCCATACCCAATACATTGGAGGTTATAATGTAACCACCCATCATGGTATTCACGGAACTACCCGTCATATGGTTTATCATGTAACCATCTGTCAAATGTACAAGTACCATTATAAAATCATATGTCATAAAACAAATATAATGGAAAGAAAACATTTCCACATTTCAATCACAATATATCTCTTAAATTTATTTACATAACAAATCCATTATAAAAACCATTTTCAATAACAAAATACATAAAAGAGTATATGTTATTTATTTCATTTTAAAAACATTACGACTTGTTGAGGATGCTAAAGACCAAATAATACTTTCGGCGGCGAAAAAGGTCATTGTCACTGTGTACGTTTAAATAAACCTTCCTTTTTTTCATTTAGTAAAATTCCTTGTAGAAAGATATTCCTTTTTAATAAAATTAAAACTAAAATGGGTTTATACACCATATAAAAGAATGTTGTGTATAAAACAAAATATGCCTCAATGAAAAGGGATTGAGACGAAGTCCCTTACAAAGTCGTTATCCTTAGATTAAGGGTAAATAAATTAAATAATTATGTTTTAAAAATATAAATACACCCAATATAAGAGGGTATTATGTGTAAAACAATCATAGGACATCCACACATATTCATGGAATGACATAATCCATAAGTATAGGTTTAACCCAAATAATTGAAACTGGGTTAAGAAGTTCCCTTGAAAAAATTTGATAGCCTAAAGGCATCACATCAAATTTTAGAAAAAGAGTTGATGAGAGGGATAAAGGGTATCTCATCACTTGGACTTAAAAATTAAAGCAATAAGGATATATAAGAACATATCCCAACATAAGAAGATGTAATTTAAAAGACAAAACAAAAAGAAGTCTTTTGAAAATATGTGGGTGAATGGTTCCCTTACCGACTTGGTTAACTTTCGAAACGTACACCCCATGAAAGAAGGACTATAAAAAATTGATGTAAATAATAATAAACGAATGTATATTACAAAAAAATTAGAATAATGGGTAGTATATATACCACTCAAAGGAAATGGTGGAAAATGTAGCATAAATATCACGGGAATAAAAGTGAGATGAAAAACCCCTTACGAAAACTCGGCAGCCTAACAACATCACTTAAAACTTCCAAAAATGGATT
This sequence comes from Viscum album, assembly GCA_963277665.1. Taxonomy (NCBI): domain Eukaryota; kingdom Viridiplantae; phylum Streptophyta; class Magnoliopsida; order Santalales; family Viscaceae; genus Viscum; species Viscum album. The sequence continues at coordinate 350,786,811 of OY728141.1, forward strand.
TGTGAGATCCAATAGGGTCTATAATAATATGGACATAAAATTACAGAATGAGGAATATAAAAGAACATCCCCAAACATACGAGATATGAGATTAAGAGAAGTGACATAAAAGAGAGTACTTAAAAATAAAGAGAGAGGTAGGATACCTTACCTCATGTCCGAATTGTCTTGTCCGATTCATTATATTCATGAATAATAAAATTTGGTCAATTTATAATTTCTTAAGTACCTCCTTTAAATATTATTATTCAGTTAATATCACATATTATAATGTTATAATAATTGGTTAATAATGTGAGAACATATTAGACGTTTTTGTCGATGTTCGGTACATGAGTAAATATCGAACTTGTTGGAAAAGAATCATCCATGTAGTTATAATTAAATCATCTCAAAAATAGTATTAATTATTTTAATATCATATATATCCATTATATATTCATTTTATACTATTCCATAACAGTTGGAGATAAAAATAAATGAATTGCACCGTTTATGGAGACGGTTGGCCGTACGTACGCATTAACACTACTTTCATTTCTTTGGCACATTAATGGAATTAAACTCGATGAGAGAGATATATATATTGTAATTAAATTATAATATATATGTTATATAGGTCACATATGTTCATCAATTTCATTCTTTATACATTCCATGTATTGCATGAACGAGTCACATCACTTGAGGGGCGGTAGACCACACTTCTTCAAATGAAATTATCGCATTTTCACAAAATTAAAAGCATAAAGGTATGTATTAAATATAAAATAAAGAAGCATAGAGAGTAATTAAATATAATATATATCATAAATAAATATATTTCCATCATAATGGCCACCATGAGAGGTGGTAAGAAAAGATAGAACAATCATCGTTTCATGAGACAATAATTCTTCATCCACTGAAACAGTACGTTCTTTAACCATTAGATGGAAGTGTGTGTAAGTGTAGCACTAATTATTCTTATAAAAACATCCTAGTATATTTAATATACAGGTGTGTTTACAAAATAAATGAATAAAAAGAGTTTAGAGGGTTGGAGAAGGAAAATAAAACAAAAGAACATTTGGGAAGACTTTACCTTTAAATCGAGAAACTCCCCTTCGTTTGAACCAAAAGGGTTTCTTGAAGAGATTTATGCCTAAGGTAAGGCTTCCAGAATGAAGAGAGGGATTTGGAGAGATAAAATGATCATATTTTGGCTGAGCCAATGGCTTGATAGGTGTGGGTAAGGAGGTATAGGTGAAGCCTTTTATAAGAGGGAGGAGGGGCACTCTTGGAATGTCTTGAAAAGTTACTTTATTATAAAATGATTTTGTGATACCAAAGGTACCACAATTATATATTTAGAGGATAAGGTGATAAGGGATATAAATACACCCATATAATTAATTTTTTACAAGTCTATGTCTTATATTTTACATTATCTTTTTGTTTTATTTAAATCGTTCATTAATGAGGTAATCGTTGTATCATCATGGTGTCATAAATTAATTTATTTATTTAATGTATAAAAATTATAAAAAAACTACTATGATGTATGAAATCTTTTTATATTTCTAATGAATATTTATAGTCAAAAATATAACTTGTATAACCCCATGTAAAAATTCTTTTAGTAAAACAATACATGTTTGTGACATTTTAATAACAAGTTATTAATGTCATTTTCTTACCCATGTGGCTCCATGGGGTCCCCAAGTTGACCCATGGATTGTCATGGTCGGCCATGACTCATCCAAGAAGGGTAGGACATGTGTCAAGGTCATTTCATATTATTATAACATTATCTTTACTTTAAATTACACTAATTACCTTTAATCGCGATTAATAAAACATAAAAGTTACTGTTCACCAAAAATTATTTTAATCCCATTGAACCACATTTTACATCCAAATGACAACCATGTTTTTCGGATTTATTAAAATAAAATTATAGAAGTTTTAAAGTTTAATTTAAAAAAAATCAGTTTTTTAACTACCACTTAGTGGTTTCACTATTCATAAAAAATGTATGTTTTTTAAGAAAAATAAAAAAAATTACCCTAAGATATATTTGATATTCCAAATTAAAAAATTATGTCTATTTTACAAAATTCAAAACTTGTATGTTGTATTAATTAATTTAATTATTAATTCATGTTGTCAAAAAAATAGCGTGTTTTTATGAAATAATATCTATTAAAAGACTGACACTAGTTTAAGTCCAATTTCAATGTGAAATTAATTCCAATGACCACCATTGGATTAAATGGTAAAAATATATTCTAATTTAACTTTAAAACCAATTCAATAGATTATCTAATAATATAAATATATTATATTATAAAGAGGTTTTGAATTAAAATACAACATTTTTCACTTATTCATTAAAAATGAACACTATCGAAAAAAAACATACACATTGTATATTTTGATGTCCCGATTCTAAAGAAGGGTTTTATTTGTTCCTATATAACATATTAAATTTTTAAAAAGTGGATTTAAAAAGGGTTCGCCATCAAAAGGCGGTTAATCAACCTTTTAAAAAACATTAGAAGATTTATGCTTAAAATTGGATTCATTTTCATTTTAATCCTCTAACATTTATTTGGATAAATGAAAAAATATTTGAAAAGAGTATGTAATAATTTGGTAGTTAGATCTATTCATTCTTACCCTTACAATGGCAAGGCGTTAACTACCATTTAAAATAATATTATTATATTATTAGTGTGCAGCATAAGATTTCAAAGAAACTCTTTGTTGTGTATTGGGTACACTATTAAACATAGCATTCCCTTTAAAGTAATATTAATATTTTATTCGAAAATATTAATAAATATTAAAATTTTATATTCTTTATTTACCTGGGATGTTACATCAAGTGTCTCTCTTTTTGTTTAAAAACTCTTTAACTAAAATATCATTTTAATTGTTTTAAAGATATATTATTATAAATATTTCTAATTAATGTCCATGTTTTAAAAATGGGATTTAGGATTTATTTATATGGATATTGATCTTTTCAAATGATAATTCATTTAAAATATTCAAAGTGGTATGGGACACTTTGATTCAAAAATATCTTTTTAAATGGTTTTTAAAATGATTTGATAAAACATTGTTTATTTAAATATCTTGATATGATATATTGGAATGTTGAAATGTTATCTTTCCTTTATACATGTGTTATATGTTATGATTATGTTATTGTTATTGGTCATTTTTTACGTATATGTTTTGTTCCATGATAAACCTCGGGTGGGTGTGCCAGAGATAACTCTCCAATGCATTGGGTAACGTGACAGAGGTAACCGTGATGTTTCTCCTAAGAGATTTAGGGAATATAATGTGATGGATATTCCAAGTGTAACTCCCTACATAGTTATGATAGATACAATGTATTTTTGATATGTATTCCATAAGTTACCTTTATGATTTATTATTTGTGTGTGTTATTCATAAATCTTAGGATTTCATAAGGTATGTTATGATTGAAAAGTATGGTTTCATAGATTTGTAATTATTGTTGGGATAATTTTTTCCTTCCTTATTTTATAACCCTTACTGAGCTTTTTATGCTCATCCCATGTTTTTGAAATGTTTTCCATAGGACTTAAAGATGAATCAGTTCAAAAATGGGATCAAGGAAAAGTCATGATGTCTAAAACATGGAACTAGACATGTGTCTTTTTAAGAGTTTTTATTTTATGAAAAAATAGACACTGAGTAGTAGTGTCTACTTATAATATTCAAGTGTTACGTAATATTTATGGCCTAATTCTATAAAACTTTAAATCTTAAAATATCATCAATGTGAATTATCCATTTAATTCAATATTATGCAATGTTATAAGGTCGGGTCCTTATAGTTGGTATTACAGGCCGGTTTAGACAAATTAAGGGATTAGAAATATTCTTTAGACATATGGTTAGTCCCTATATATTATATCAGTTAAATATATGTTTTATAACTTTTTCAGATCAAGGAATGTCAGTTACAAATGGAAGAAGGAGGATCATAAATGACATTCTTATCTCTTCCTCATGAAATGCTTGCAATAATTATTGCAAAGTCATGGTCAGATGATTGTGAAACTTTTTATAGCATACAACTCACTTGAAATCAGTTGTTTAAGATATCAAACACCTCCACTATATCTCATTATCATTGTGGATAATAGGTTGTATTTAGAAAAAATCATATTTTTACAATATTCTCATATTTTCAAGAAAAGTAAATATTATCAAGGCATTTTCAAATATTTTACCTTATCATGGGATTTTGAAGCATATTAATATTTTAAAAAAAGCTGCTGAAGAAGGAGACCCTTGGGCAACCTATTTATATTTGATTTTAAAATATAGTCTCTCAGAACATACTTATGGTGTTTTAAAAGGGCCATTAATTGAAAGTTTCAACTCATATTTGGCTCGACTGTTTTATAGAAATCTTGTTTTATCAGATGTTTTGAAATTATATGTCATACATGATTATTTTCCAAAACTGTTTTTCTGTGGACACCCATATGACCCAAGTTGTACAATTTGTATTTGGATGGAGGAATCAAATTATTTTGAAGGATCTATAAATCATTTTTGCAATGCATGGACCTTCTACCTACGTGCACAATATGACGATGAAACCAAATGAACACCATTTTCAAGGTATGATGTTCTTCATTATGGGGATTGTTTTATTTTATCATATGGTGGTGAAATAGGACCTCAAGAATTAAGATGTTGAGAACATAATGAATTTGGATGAAAATGAGAGGTATAAGGAAACCTTAGAGGTTAAAACATGTTAGGGTTATTTTTTCGTTTTATAAAAAGGAAAACGTGTAGGATGGGTGAAAACCTGTCACATCTGGCAAGGCTGAAGGAATCGATCCCACAACAGAAGGGAGACAAAGGCGCATTGCCTACCACTAGCCTACATGAAGTGCTTGGTCAGTATGTCTTATTGTTTTAGTAAAATGATTTTATATAATAATAATAAGTAGATTTTTGGAACTTAAGTTTTATCAAATGGATATACTTAGTATTGAAAAATGATTTATTGATTAAGTGATAAAGGTGGTTGTCGAAGACGTTCTCTATTTTGAGGAAAAACTATATGCCTATGGAAGATAGAATACTATGGGATTTCAATTGTGGAATAATTGTTGAAATTTAGTTCAGAAGAATCTATGTTTTTGTTATGGACACATGATGATTTGGTTTATTTATGAAAATGATTAACCTATCATGGATAATATGGGATTAGGTTAATTACATTTCAATATGAGATTTTATGAGTAACTAGTGTTACTTGGAGATAAATGTTAAGATATATATTGGAAGTCTATGTAATTAAATCCTTATGATATTTGGGTTACAATCAAAGTTTGGATTACTTTTGAAGAATTTTAGGGACATTTTTTTATTTAATGGTCTTTCTTGACCCTTGGGTTCTTTTTGTTGAATTTTGGAGATTAAGAGTAGTATTTCCTTTTATAAAGGATTATCCTTTGGGTGGTTATCTGATCTTGTACTAACAATTTTGGTATTAGTTGATGTCTAAATACAAGGGAAATAGATATTTCTCCTTTTTTGGATTATGTGATTCTCTAGAAGATGATTCTTGTGCTTTTGATATGACCATGTCTTTTTGAATGCTCATCGTTTAGATAAATGATTAGTTTTGGTAAAAACTTATTAAAATATGAAACTCTAAATGAAGGTAAGTATATTTCCTTATATTTTTATTCTATGTAGAAGATTAATTCCTCAAAATTATGAAAATGAACGTAAAAAACATTGTTGGATTATGTTTCCTACTGGGTAATCAAAGACCGTTTACACACATTATAAGTTTGTTATTTTCTTATGGTTAACTTTCTATTAATCATTTTTCCTATCACTATACATCAGAACGTGACCCTTTCTTTTCTCCTCCATATCCATGTTTTCATGGAATCATAGTATGGGTTAACTTGGGTGACCATTGTACTTATCTTTCTTTCTTTTAAAGTTATAGTTTTACTGACTCTTTTTCCGATATGGAACTTTTAATAAAGTTTCCGAGCCCAAATATTAAAATAGCGAGGACACAATTCCCAAAAGGGGGGAAGGATGTGACATCCCAGGTAAATAAAGAATATGGAATTTTCATATTTATTAATTTTTTAATTAAATATTAATTTTACTTTAAAAAAGGTTTCTATGTTTGATAGCATACCCGATACGCAACAATGGGTTTCTTTGAAATCTTACGGGGCATAATAATAATATAATATTATTATTTTAAATGGTAGTTAACTCTTAGCCATTGAATAAGCGGGAATGAAGAGAACTAACTAAAATATGATTATACATGATTTTTAAATGTATTAACATTATCCAATAAAAATTTAGAGACTTAAAATGTGAATGAATCTAATTTTAAGCATAATTTACATTTAAAGGCCGATTTATCACCTTTTAATGGAAAATCATTTTTAAATCTATTTTTGTTAACTTTAATACATTCCACATGACCAAATAAAATCCTTCTTTAGAATGGGGATATCATAATTTACTTTTTGTAAATTTTTGGAATTTTCCCGATAAAGTTCATTTTTTAATGAATACTGAAAAATATTGTATTTTAATTCAAAAGTGCCTTTTAATCAAATTTATTTATACGGTTAGATTATATTTCTAATTGGTTTTAAAGTTAAATTAAAATATATTTTTACCATTTGATACAATGTTAGTCATTTGAATTAATTTCACTTTGAAATTGAACATAAACAAGTATCAATCTTTTGATAGTTATTGTTTCTTAAAAACACGCTATTTGTTTTGATAACAGAAATTAATTTTAAAATTAATTAATTCCACTTATAGGTTTTTAATTTGTAAAAATAGAAATAATTTTCGAATTCGGAATATAAAATATAACTTAGGCTGAATGTTTGGTATATTTCTGAAAAACTTCATTTTTTGATGAATAGTGAAACCACTTAGTGGTAGTTAAAAAAGACAGACATTTTCATTTAAATGAAATTATACCACTTCTATGAATTTAGTTTCAAAAATCATACATACATGGTTGTTATCAAGATGTAAATTGTAGTTCATTAAGATGAAAATAATTTTTGGTGAATAGTAACATTTGACTTTTATTTACCGCGATTAAAGGTAAATAGCGTAATTCAAGGTAAAAAAGAATATTATAATAATTCCAAATTACCTTAAAACTTGTCCTAAACTTATTTTTTGAGTCATGTCTGACCATGGGAATCTTTGCGTCTATTTTGGGACCCCATGAAACCACTTAATGTTGGTAATGACACTTTAGATTAATTAATTTAATGTAAAGGAAAAAATGGAAAAAACAAAAATATTTTAGTAAATTAATTTTTTATGGTGGTATTTAAAGAATAGTTTTCTATATAAATATTCATTGGAAATCTAAAAGGACTTCCTACATGTTAGTATTTTTTTTTATAATTTTTGGACATCAAATAAATTAAATTATTCATGACACAATAATGATGCAGTGTTTACCTCGTTAATAAATCATTAAAATAACTAAGATTATAAATATTAAAATAGCTTCCAAAACTTGTACAATTCTTATTCTCTGGTTTTATTTCTAATATTATTGATCTCATATTCTACCTTAAAGATTTTTGGACCATTAGAAACCGAATATCATTATAAAATAAATTTTTTTTTCACACTTTCCTAAAGAGACCCTCCTCTCCCTTATAAAAGGAGACAATTTCTATCCAATTCCTCAATCCTCTCAATACATTTGTCTCATATAAACTCTGATCAATTATTCTCCCTACAGCCCTATACTCCTTCTATAAGCCTTAACTTAGGTATAATGCACTTCATGAAATTCTTTGGTTCAAACCAATGGGAGTTACCCAAATTAAAGGTAACAATTTCCCTTAATTTTTTTTCTTTTATTTTACTTCTCCAACCCCTAAAATATTTTTATTCCTTTCTTTTGTAAGAACAACAGTATCCTAAATATACTACGATATTGTTATGAGAATTATTTTAACTACAATTACACACACCTCCATATAATGGGTGAGGAACATAATGTTTTTGTGGATGGAAAACTAATGCCTCACGAAACGATGTTTGTTCAATTACATATTACCACCTCTCATAGTGGCCATTAAGAGGCCACTGTATTTATATATGATATATATTATGTTTATGATTTCTTTATGCCTCTTTAATACCCAATTTATATCAAGCCTTTATGGTTTCCATAGTGGGTAAATACGATAATCTCATTTGAGGAAGCGCGGACTACCGCCCCCTTAAAGTGATGTGACTCGTTAATGCCTTATGTGGGATGTATAAAAAATAAAGTTAATGATATTATATATGATATTATAATTGAATTATAATATACCTATTTATAAATATGTTTTAATTCCATTAAAATAATAAATAAAAATGGAAGTAGCGTTTATGCGTACGTACGACTTACCGTCTCCATGAACGGTGCATTTCATTTCTTACCTCTAAATGTTATGTACTATTATAATTACATGTATTTAATGGATATATATGATATATATGATATCTAAATCATGAATATAATTCTGGATATAATGAACCTTTGACCACATGAACAACATGCAATTATAAGATGTCCATTTTTTACTCAAGTACCAAATATCGACAAAACGAACATTATTAAATTAAATGATTACATAATGTTTATTACATGGTAATAAGTGATATAAAAGGAATAATATTCATTAAAAAGGTTCTTAAGCAAGTATAAATTATCTTAACATTATTATTCAGGATATTAATGAATGATCAAGTCAAGTCGGACACGAGGTAAGGGATTTTCTTATCTCGCTTTTAATTCCATGAGATTTCCATTGTTCGTCACTTATTTATTACATGTGGTGTAATGTGTAATTACATTGATATATATTATCATGATTTTATTTATATTCATGTTATTAAGTGATTAATTTTGTGGTTATTAACTTTTGGTCATATTATTCAATTTGAATACAATGAATTACGGATTTTTTATCTCACTTTTTATTCCTGTGAGATAGATGCTATATTTTCCACTATTTCATTTTGTGTGGTGTATGTACTGCCCATTATTTTACTCTTTGTGTGATTTAATTTACTCTATGAGTATTTAAATCTTCATTTAATGATCATTCTTTCATGTGGCATATTTTTTGTAAGTTACCCAATTGGTAAGGGAACATTTCACCCACTTCGTTTTTTAAAATACTTCTTTTGTTATGCCTTTTAATTTTTCATCTTATTATGTTGGGATATGTTATTCAGTATACTTATTTATGTAAACATTATGTCCAAGTGATGAGATACAATTTTTATCTCATCAACTCATTTTCTGAATATTAAATTGACACCGTTAGGCTGTCGAATTTTTACAAGGGAACTTCTTAACCCAATTTCAATTATTTGGGTGCAACTTGTACTTCTTGAACATGTCGTCCTATGAATATGTTTGAATGACCTATGATTGTTTTACACTTAATATACACAAATATTGGGTGTATTTATACTTTTCACACATAATTATGTGATTGATTTTTCCTTAATTTATGGATACCATCATTATATGGGATTTCATCTCAATTTACATTTCCATTGAGACTTCATTGTTGTTATGCACGAATTCAGTCTTATGTGGTGTATATACTATCCATTGGAAATATATATCATGAATACCTTTATTCTCATGAACTTATAATGTTATTATTAAATTTTATTCCTCAATTATTTGTATTCAAGTGTCTCTCTTTTTGTTAAAAAAATCTTTAACTAAAATGTTGTTTTAAATGTTTTATAGATTTATTATTCTAAATATTTATCATTAATGTACATGTTTATATATTGGGTTTTAGGATTTATTTATATGGAAATTTATGTTTTCAAATGATAATTCATTTAAAAGCTTCAAAGTTGTATGGGACACTTTGATTCAAAGATCTCTTTTTAAATGGTTTTGAAAATGATTTAATAAAGATTTGTTTATTTAAATATCTGGATTTGATATATTGGAATGTGGAAATATTATATTTAATTTATAAATATGTTATATTTTATTATTATATTATGGTTATTGGGCATTGTTTACGTATATGGGTGGTTCCGTGATAATCCTAGGGTGGGTGAGCCCGAGACAGCTTTCCAATGCATTAGGTAACATTATAGAGGTAAACATGATGGTTCTCCTACGAGATTTAGGGAATATACTGTGATGGGTATTCCAAGTGTAAACCCCTACGTAGCTATGATATAAACAATGTATGTTTGATATGGATTCCATAAGTAACCTTTATGATTTATGATTTGTGTGTGTTATTCATAAATCTTATGATTTCATAAGGAATGTTATGATTGAAAAGTATGGTTTCATAGATTTGTATTTATTGTTGGGATAATGTTTTAATTCATTATTTCAAGGATGGGATCAAGGAAAAGTCATGATGTCTAAAACATGGAACTAGACATGTGTCTTTTTAGGAGTTTTTATTTTATAGAAAAAATGGATACTGAGTAGCAGTGTCTACATGTAATATTCAAGTTTTATGTAATAATTATGGCCTAATTTCCTAAAACTCAAAACCTGAAAATATCCCCAATGTGAAGTATCCATTTAATTCAATATTATGTAATGTTATATGGTCGGGTCATTATAATCTCATCCTATTTCCAATCTAATATCTCAAGGGGATATTTCAAACCATCCATAACATGGTGTTCATCCTTATGATGATGATAGGTGATTCACCTAGTGACACAATTTTCTACATTCCCTCTTATATAGGACAACAAAAACATTCTCTAAATGTATTTGTACATTTTCTCCATGGTGGGATGTATAAATAGGGATGATTAGTGGATCTCTCACACAAACTCCTCCCAAATCGTGATTGAAATCACCATCTATCCCTTGAAAAATAAAAAAATGAATCACTCATTTAGAAAATCTCTCTAGTGATTCCTAAATGGTTATATGGTCACAAAATACATCACAGTTGATTTCTCTCATATGGAACTCTCTGACACACTCCAATATCATAGGATTCATTACCATCAATAGTAGAAAATTTGTACCCTCCTAATCCCCTATGGTCAACTGCAATGAGGTCAAGTACAATGATTACTCTTTCATAAAGTGATTGTGTGAATTATTGATATGGTATTATACTACTATGATTACATTTCCTAATGTATAGAATATAATGATGTAAAATCCCTAAAGAATCTCCATCTAACACTGTTGTTTCATGTTTAAGTCACTCTTGGTGAAGACATACCTGAGAGTTTGATGGTATAAGTAACCCACAAAGGGCTCCCCTATAAGTTAGTTCCTCAACATCCTTAGGGAGGAGAATTCAATTTAATTTTCTAGGTCATGATTTTTTTAGTTCTTCTCTTGGGTTATTGATTACCTCAACTCGTATGTGATAATTTTCTAGCACAACAGAATAATGTAGCCAATCCCATCTCTTGAGGCATCACAATACACCATGTACCCTTTCCTTCTACTGGTTCTCTAAAAAAAGATCTCGTAAGACTCAGAATTATCTCCTCAAAGTCATTCTGGAACAACTTAGACCATGTAAAGGGCTTCCCTTTCTCTGTCGGTTTATTCCATGGGGTGTAAATTAGGAATAATTCAGTCCCAAAAACTAATGTAGTACCTTCCAAACTAAGAAATATCCTCACCTATAACATGATCTTGGGTGGATTCTAAGAAAAAACTAAATCGATCTTCACTGGGTCCACAGATAAACCATGACAATAAATTACATTCCCTAGAATTTGAAACTCATGAATCCGAAATTGGAACTTCAAGAGTTTCCAATAAACCTAATGATATCGATGAAAATCTATAATCGTCCTCAAGTTCACTACATTTTACTCATCTAATTTAGACTATATGAGTTTTTATTTCTTTAATAAAACCACAATATAGACCATTTTTCACAAAAAATCCCAATTCATCATATCCATAAAAATGGAAGGAGAACATTTTACAAAAAAGGGAATCACTATGAACTTATAAAGTCTGTCGTGACATTGGGATTCCAAATTTGGAATATTAGCCATATGTACCCTCAATTAGGGATATCCGGACCTAGGATCTATCTTTGAGAACCATATCCATACTTTTAACTGATCAAATAAGTCTTAAATAATTATTAAGGGGTATATATTCTTTATCATGGAATGTTTCAGTCAATGATAATCCATAAAAGTTGCAAGCTCCTATAATTATTTTTTCATGAACCACAACGACGCTTCCTAGGTGGACACACTGGGTCTGATAAAATCATTCTCCCGAGGGTCCTCAATCTACAATGTTATATGGTAGATCTCTGTAGGGGACATTATATATACATAAGATGATATAATTTCCATACTAGGATGAGAGTTGGGGCAAAACTCCACCTCCCTCTTTGAAGGATGACCAAAAAAAATTTCATGGAAGATGTCCAAATAATCCTCCACCACTAAAAGAATCTAGATAAAGGAATATCCTACGAAGTGAAGGTATATACTCAGTAAATGATGTCTTATGGGTTTGATCCACCTAATCATTGAACCCACTCATCCCACAATGAGATTTCTCTCATTAGAAAAGGAGAATCTCATCCCATTAATTTGTTAGAATATTACTTGTCAATTGTGACACTGAGTCTGTGATCAAACCATGTAGAAACAATTCATATCCAATATTTCAACAAAGGTATCCACTTTGATGAAAAAAATGTCCCATATGAACCTATATTTACCAATATATTTCTTTCACTACTGGAAGAGAAACGATATAGAATAAGTGTTCCATGTTGGAACATTAAGAGAAAGGTGCAAGACTGGCACCTCAACTAGGGGATCTAGATATTATACTAAGAGTATCGAAAAAGTAATTAATAAAAAATATTTCTAATAATATTTAATAAATATTATAATAAACACATATTATACTTTTTATCATCTCATGTGGTGTGGGGTCATAACCCCAAAATCTTACAACTTCCCACAGCCTCGACCACTAGCTTCCTAAGCCTTGTGTATGATGACTGGTCATGGTGGGGGGGAAGAATCTCATATCATCATCCACCACATACATATCTTACTTCTCCTCTTTTATTTAGGCCTCACTGGGGACCACCATTCACTAGCCTGGGATATCCGTAACCAAGGCGCTACCTCTGTCGTGCTGGTATGTCTTATATCTACCTATTGTGCTCTTCACATCTAGATTGAACGTATCAATATATTTGACATATACCATCAAAAGAAAATTTTTTATCCCTCTTCAGGATTTATTGATCCTTTTCACTTCTTATTACAAGGTTCTAGAGACTTACAAAAAGGTGGTATTCTATTCCGAGATCCTAGTGTCTAGTGTCAAATTGATGTTGAATACTACATAGCTCTGTGGTTCTCACTTCTAGTTCCAAGTACCTGGAACCCACCTAATAGAAATATCCCTTTAACTAGTAACTGCATGAGAACCCCAACATAGGTGGGGATAAAAATGGGCCCTACGCTGGCACATGTCTATTGGAAGAGTCCCTAATAAAACACCCAAGATTAGATGTAGACAATCCAAATCAGGTAAAGGGAGTCTGGTGTAATTTATGTGAGCCTGAATGTGTAAAAAACCTTCATCATCCTTCCATAATACAACTACATAAGTTTATGTTTGCAGACCATGTTAATGGGAGATGGGTTTTACTTTTCACAGAATATTTTTATATATTCTTCCATGGGAGTGTCGAATCATCATGCATCTTAGAAATAAGTCTCCACTAGCACCCAACTACTCTTTAGGAAAGGATTAATACAAGCACAACCAAATCATCCATCAGTGTCTAGATGTGCCTGATTAAATTGATCACTAAAAAAAGTCAATACTTTGATACCTAAGGATCTAGAACATTGTGAAAAATCAATGACCTATAGTACTAGAAATTTCTGAGCACACTCAGCACACACACATCCTCTGCCTACTCTACCATGATGATTTGCTACTCAACAAGTGGAGGTTCTTCTACCTACCCAGCTGTAGGGGAAATATGATGAGATAAGTCTTTAAATGAGTCCTCAATTCTCATTGGATCATCATTAGGATCAAAAATTGTATCCTTTTTTCAATCATCATGGAGGAATCTAGACATTTATCAACACATTCCTTAGTCATATAGGAATATATATATATATATATATATATGGAAACAATGGGTACATGACTCAAGGAAATTCATATACTCAATACTATATGATACATTTACCATTGATATATGAAAGTAATGACTTATTATGATATGTAAACAAGAAGATATTCAACTTCCTAGTGAATAGATACATCACTCTCATACAAAATCATTGGACTCCCTAGCATGAGAGCCTCACTCGAGGCACTATAACACATTTTCCCTTATTCTGACCAAATTATTATATGTGGACTAGTACAAAAAAAATATCATATAATGAATCTAGATCTAACACCAATCTTTCATGACCTGACCCATGCTGAGGCTCGGTCCACATCTACCACATGACTGCCTCCACAGGCTAGGGTGTGGTGACAATCAATAAAGGGAATATCATAAATGGGAAGAATTTTCCTATGTACCTGTATAAACTCAACTGACCATATCAATGCCTAAATGTATCAGAAAAATAGAAAAAACTAGAATATGCCACATCTATAATGTTAACCAATAAAAATTATCAGGGAACAACAATTCCATAAAAACATCAAGATAGTACAAGACTATGGTAGCGCAAGATGAAAAATTAATGGAAAAAAATATAATGCCAACAAAAAATATGTCCAAACTTAAAAAATGAGAAATGTTTAACTAATAAGGGAGCCCAAATCCTGATATTCAATCTACGACCACTTTACATGGTCTAGAGAACCCAATATCCATAAGCTCCTCTGAAATCATTGTCGACCTTTATGTCTTCGGCATAAATCATGACATGTGAGGGAAAATTACAATAATGGGTGAGTAAATACATAACTATATGGGAACCCCCACAGGTGAAGTGGAAGAAGTAAAAGATAAAAAATGATATAAAGATAATAGATATTGCATAAGATTCAAGATATAGTGAAAGAGAATAGATTAACCCAACCAAAAGAGAGATTAACCTCATCAAAACACAGGGGGTTTCAGTATATTGAGTATAAAATATAATCATTGATTCTTTTTTACATATATCCTAAGAGTAGACTAATCTAACAAGGATAAGGTAAACATGGAAATCATGTAGCATACCCCATGAATCTTCATGACCTAAGGATAGAGAGTAACCAAATCCAAATGTATAGATATTGTAGAATATATATATGTATATTATCTATAAAATAAACCTAATGATAAAAATGGAATCACCATATCACATCTCATCCCTGGAAGAAGACTGTCCAATAGTTCAAAAAGTCCATCAATGATGGCCAGTATCTCAACAGTCTACTCAGAAGTAACTCTACAAGTCAAGCCATGCCTCATCACTATTTCACACCATTGAGGGACCACAATATCTATGTAGAGTACAAAAACACTAGTATGATAGTGGTTTCTACTATGTGTGTATATATTGATGAATCATGCTAATATTGATGGGGGTTACACTCCATGGAAATGGGCACCTGTGCCCTATCCAATCTGGGGTTAAACTTAGTGGGTATATGACCTATGAAAAATATTATAGGGTTCCATTATTGTGTTATAAGGATCCATCTCCTATCCTATATGGGGATCCACTCAGTATGTTGAGTACGTGCTCCCATTATGATGAGTGGCTCCACTATCTTGGTCATGGAACCACACCCTTGTGCAAAAGGGGGTTCCAATCTAGTCATTCAGGACTCGCACCCTCTCTAGTATGGTGTTCCACTCAGATGTTAAGGACTAGCACCCTAGACAAACAATGGGGTTCTACGGTAATCATCAATGTCATATGCCTTGCGCAATTGGGGTTCCACATAGAAGGTAGTTATCGATGACCCACACCCATGTTGAGGAGGGGTTCCACTCTATAGGAGGGCTCTAATGATTCTTCCTTAACACTTTCATCAGTGAGAAACTCGTAAAACAATCACAGTTCATAAAACATTCCACATATTATCATGAAAACCACAGCCGAGGTCACCATTAAATTCTCCACGAAAAACAACACTTAGGATATTCAAATCATGGGCTAATATTCATGATTAAATAAAGGACATACAAAACCATGAAGTTTCATCAAAAGTATGAAATAGGTAGATGGCGTGTAAGGGGACCCACATAGCGTGTGGTCCCAAACAACTTCCCGACCATGTCTATGGCTAGAACATGGATCATAAGTCATGTATGATAAAACACTATATAGAAAATCCACACAGTGTGCCCTTGTACTCCGGGGTCCTAGTCAGTGCACATTGGCTCTGTTCGTGTACTTGAATACACAGTTGTCTTCCAAAACTCGGGTCCATGTACTATGGTACACAACCATGTTTCTGGCCATGTACTCCCACATGTTTTCCAATTCACGTGGACTATCAAAATTATTTTCTAACTTTGGATAAGGAACAAGGTGTGTACAAGGTCTCCACGTCATTCCATCCATAAAAAAAATTTGAAACCCTTTTTGCCACATCTAGGGGATACATTCCATGTCTTTACACTTAAACCCGGTGTGTAGTGGGGTTTTTCACAAAAAATACGATCTGTGATCTACACCTCATATCTGACCTTTCCCCCTCATGTCTGGCCATATCTCAACCAGATAAATGTGTATCAAGTTTGGATATAAGTTTTTAGACACCATTTATCAAAAAAGGGATTTTTGTGTTCTCTAGTGGTTATGCCTCATAACCTGTATGCAGCACACATTACATAATTGATGAATCATTAGTCTATTATTAAATCTATAACACAAAACCCACAAACATCCATAAAATGTACATTCTTCATCGATCGATCTCTTGTTCAAAAAAACATTGAGACTTTGGGGGTCTGATCGGTCTATGTACCACTCAACAAGGTTGATCCGGGGTGGTGGGGTCCAACAAGAGATGAATGTGAAGAAAATGAGGTTTAATAACACATGAACAATTGTTTAAATGTTCATCTCACAATATTCTTAGAAAAAGATCAAGAACATTGAATATGAGTTTAAAAAACATTGAAAAACCAATTATGTTTCAGTACAGATACACATGCAATTGGCCACAATTTGTGTAGATCCAAGAAAGGGATCGATCTAATAAATAAATTTTTTCAAAATGGGTGGAAAACAAATTTGTGTCCTACCATGAGATTTAATCATTAATAATTGTTGAATGTGATATCCAATTATTACAGGATATTGTTACCTTTACTGCACTCTGATTTTCTATGATTCGATGTCTCATCATCTGATTTTATTCGCCAATGATGAGGAAAGAGAAGCTCTAAAATTTTCTCAGTGTTTGTGCTACTAACCATAGAGAATAATCCATGTTTTTCTTATTATATAATTATTTATAGGTCATAGTGAATTAATTTATCTATTTAATAAATTAATTAATTTAGTAAACATATCGCTAATGAGCGAGATGTCTAAACTCCCTGCACCAACCTATTTTAGGTCTTGTTTAAGGTAAACACCACATATTAGACTCATATGTGGTCTCTGATTTCTGATCTAATATTCCATTTAATAGTTCTCTTGTTTTCTTTAATAATCTATGTCCACACAATATAAAATATATTTAATATTTTTATAAAATTAATTTTGGGAACGCCATGTCATAGAATCGGAACTTATCTTAGAACCTTGATTTGGAAATATATATATAAATATTTCAATGTGTTATAGGGGAAAATTTACATATCTAAAAATACATGAAGATAAAGCAAGCTATCAAAGTGAAAATGTTCAATGGTTTACAAGGTTTTTATATCAAAATTCAATTTGAAAAAGATTCTAATTACCTAAATAAAATTAATGAATAAATAATAAAACTAATTTTAATTTAAAAAAATTTGTAAATATAATTTAACTTTATAAATAATTTATATAAAAGGTCATATTTTAATTTTACATTAGTATTTTTCACTATTCATCAAAATATTAATATTCTCTAAAAATTATAAATAATTCACCCTAAGATAAGTTAACTTGATTATTTTAAAATTTGACATTACGTTTTAAAATAATTTTTCTAAAATATTTATAAATTAGTTTTGATATAAGTTCCCAAAATACGATAAAAATGCTTTTTAGGAAAATATAGTATTAAGCATAATATATGATTTATTCATATATGTTGTCTCAAATGCACATAATATGAATGTCATAATATTTTAAGGAATATAAATATTTAAATATAATTGTCAACATAGAGTGTGCTTTTTGTTTATTTATGTAAAAAAATTTGATAAAATTAATTTTTTTAAAAAATATATATATTTTTCAAGTGGTTATTATTATCATTTTTAAATATTTGGTAACAAATGGTTAATTTTTATATACATGTGTAAACCATACTTTTTTATAGTTTAATTTATACTATTAATACCATCCTTTTCAATGGAAAATAAATAAATATAATTTTATATTGTGATTTTTTATAGTAGTATGTTATTCATTTAAACTCATTGTTTCATGTAACAAAATCATATCTCAATGTTGTGAGTAATTGAAGACAAAATTTTTGTTTCACGGAATGAAAGAAAATTAACATTAAATTTTTATATACATAAATATATATCACAAAAATATTATGTTGTTACATTCATCCCCCCATAAATTGAATTTCTCCATCAAAATTTCTATCAGAAAACAAAAGATTAACATTATAGAATTCCTTTTTAGAAACCCATATTAAAAAAATGATAATAAAAATCCTCATATAAAAAGAAACTAATGTAAAAATCATCACTAATAAAATATTATTGGATTGTAAATTGGATAACATGGGTTGTCATTAACCAAATGGACACATAATAGAAAACCAGAACCCAAATACTGATGAAGATGGAAGTATAACATGGTCCAATGAATTTAAATAACCAAAAATCTATAAACCAAATATGTTTAAAAACGGTCATAAATATCATAAAAAATTATGATAGTAAGAAAAGATTTTCTTCGATTTTATTTTCCAAAATTTTGGGGAACTTCTCTTTCCATATAGACTAACGATTTTTGAAAATATACAATCATGATATTATATTATATCATAATAACTATTTCAACCTTTGGTTATTCCATGGTGATTTTTTGTAACATTAATTAATCTAAGAGATTATTTTTTTATCAAAATTTCAATATAAGACCTATAAAATAAATACAAATCGGTCTTTCTCTCTCCCGTAAAAAATGTTATCCTTGGATATCGAATATAGATAATTATTCATATGTTGAATTGATATGTTAATCATAATAACATGATCCAATATTTTATTTAATAAATTCATTAAATGGATAATATTATAACCATTACAAATTTCAAAATTTATAAATATGATCAATAAATCTATAAAAATAATCATAAAATTGATCCCCCATATATCCTTATGTTTATGTTGTTTGTCACAAATAAAACATGTGCATACATTCATATTTTATTTTATGGAATCAAGGTAATAGCCCTATTTATAATAAGTCATTATTGAAAAAATACATACATCCTCATTTCCTACATAAAACATAGATTATTGGATATATTCCTTATATCCAAAAGCTCTGTCAATAAATTGGTAATCGGTTTAAAATAAATAAATATTATAAAAATTACTATAAAGATATCAATCATATCTTTATCCTAATATAATAGTCAAAACATCAGGAACATATTAAGGGTTATGTTTCCCAAATATTATGTTTTCGATGAATATAACTTTTCTATGAAATCAACTTTCTGGGTCTTCAATACAATTCAATATCTTCATGGAAATCATTAATGAAGAACTTATGAAAACAATCAATAAATATATTATGATTCATTAAAAATATATAGGGAATTGCTGTACATAAATACATCAGTTATTCAGTCTCATCCTTAAATCATTAACTAGGCTTCATCATATTATTCCTTAATACCTTCTTAATTTAAAAAGTCATTCTTAGTCTCATCATCATTGATAGGAAAATAAATACTCATACAACCTTGATTATTCTCTTCTTGAAAAATCCTTTTAAGACATTAATTTTAATAATACACATAATTTGAACTTTTAAAACATTAAATATTAAATGATAACATGGGGTTTCCATTATTATTATCCATTGTATTAACCAAACATTTTATCTTACAGTTGTAGTTATTTTCATTGTGTCCTTCTAGTTGGAATTGAAAACATATTCTCACCAACCTTAAGATATTATCTTATGTGATTCTTCCCACATTTCTAACATATAATAAACTAAATATTATTTCCTATTTGGTCACCACAACTTGAACTCTTAATGAAATCTGTCATTCTCTCAATTGGTGATTCTGAGAGTTGGTTACGGTGCACATATTCAATCATGTTACATGATATAATATTATCCATAATAACACTATAATTTACCCTATTAATTAACCAATTTGTATTCTCCTCATAATTTTGTTAGTAACATTCAATTTTAACCAAATGAATTTTTGTTAGTTCTATTGACTAAAACCAAAAACAAATTTGTAAAAAAAATGTTTGTGATCCTAATTATTATGAAAAATCACTTATAGTATCTATAAATCATGAATCCTTACTTTTAATATATTAAACCATATGCTTATCCTCGTCCAATCATAGTCATCATCTATTAAAAAGATTATAGTGGGATTGTATTGATATTGTAAAATTTTTAAAAATATCTACTGGGAATGTGAAATATGGTCTGTAGAAAGGCCCACTTTCATGCACCCAATGATGATCAGTTCCTTCTCAATGTTTGATTTTAATATTTATTACAGGTACATACCTCTATTCCAGATCCATGTCCACATGTAATATTCAAATAGAAATATAATTTCTTTGAAAACACTAACACCTTCCTTCGCCAAAATTATAGAACAGTTTCTATATATTAACTCATCCTTATAATTATCCTTAGAAAATCCCCGTGACATATCATTAGAAATATACCTTGGGATCTCACTAAAGTTTTCTCATACAAGTCTCAAATATATAACTATGATATCATCTAATACAATCTATAGTGAACCAGAATTTTCATTTATTGATATTAAATAATTTTTATGAATATTTAATACATTACCCAAATACATTCATAATAACTGTAATTGTTTACTAAAAATAAATACTACATACAAAATCATTTAATATGGAGAATGATAATTAATATATCCCTTAAATATATTCTCCACTAGTAATCCCCACAAACATACCCTACATAAAACCATTATTCATTAACTGTGGAAATGAAACATTAGAATGGTTGAGCTCATATACTATGTATGGGTAAAAATATGATATGCATAAGAATAACTTGAACCTAAATATATGTGAAAATGAGCATAAAAATTTCAAAAATATACCAGGAATATTAAATTCTATAATATCTAATAAAACAATAAATATTGGAGGACAATAAGACATGAATCTTAATGATATAAAATTACATGAGACAAGAGTGCATAATAATGGAATACAACATAGATTTGTGGCCTACATATAATAATAGTAAATTTATTCAATAATAGTCAAGGATAACTACAAAGGATATCATTATGGAATGTTTTTTCTCCCGAAACCATTATAGTAGTCAAGGTTATTCTCCATGACCGTCATAGCGAAAAAATTCCCTTATTGAGTCATGTTTACACCTTATTCCAGTATAGTCTTTCTCATGAGATATTAATCTATACCCAATTCATTATAGAGAGATATAGTTCCCACACACCACATAATAAAGAACATAAATATATATTTTATAAGATTATAAATACTTTGTCAAAGCATAACCCATTAAGTGAAATGGGTTTCATTAACATTTATTCATAGTATAACATGGGTAAAAGAGATAGGTTTAAAAATATTTAATCATTTCATAATAAAATAACCCATATAAAAAACTATGATTTAGTAGAATATTATCATGGTATAACCGGTGAAAGTGAAATGGGCTTCATTAACATCTTTTCATCAAAAACAAATATATAATGAATTATAATGGTATCGTTGGTTTATATCTATAATAAAGGATAAGTTACACATAAGTATTCATTATATTATGGGGGATTATTTTGAATGATAAATCACATTGGATAATTCTTGAGTAAGATAAATTTTATTTAAAAATAACTTTTATAAACTAAAAATTCATAAAAATAAATTTGTATGTGGGTTTTCCGAAAATAAACGTTAAAATATATAGATGAAGATTTAAAATAATTTAATATGTTTCTTAATGAATATAAAATTTTTGATTTTAAATTTCATTTCAACATTAATCATATGGAAAATAAATTTCATTGAAAATAACATTATAAACATATAAATGATCCTTCAGACCAAATAATGGACATGATGGATATAAATTATTCTCATGTTTCATAAGTTATGGAAAATATTCATTTCATATTTTTGGTAACTCTAAACTGGAATTTTTTAAAAAGTGACATGATGATTCATTTCAAAAAAAATAAATAAGTGAAGAATGTGTTAAAATTTGACTAAATAATAATTTTAAAAATTTTAAAAATATTTTTGAAAACATTATTAGAAAACATTGTGTTTGAGGAAAATTATTTGAATATAGGTATTATAAACATATATGTAGATTATATCATATTATTTTCTCATTCTAAGTATGATAACAAATAATCCTAAAAATGATGACATTGTAATACATAACTCTTATCGCATTGGTAACTTGAACTGTATTACCCCTGAAAGGGTAATAGTAATTATGATTTAGAATATAAAATGAATAATAAGAATCCTTGATATTGTATATAATAGATGTTGTATCTACACATAATAAAATATTGTTGGTGCAGAAAATGACATAATTCTCAAATAAGGAATATAAAGACTAAAATACTTTACAACTTTAGTAATATTTTGAATCATATTACCAAATAAAAAATAACATTATATGAAACATTAAATATAATTAAAATTCTTTGATTCAAGTAAATGAATTGAAAAATTTGAAGTATATAGACCTCAAAAAACAAACTAGTGGTTAATATGCATATTCCTCTATAATAAAAGACAGACTATCAATCCCTTAACATAAGTCTCAAATTACTCCATTATAATTATAACCTGCATTATAATAAATTTAACCTTGTTATAAATGTATTTTAGAACCATATTTTTATATATCAAACACTATAATATTTTATTATGAACATTTATTGTATTCTTATTAACAATTCCTTGTTAAACTCGCATTTCATGCAATACCAATGTTTTTTAAATGTTTGGATTTTTTATTTTTGGTTCCTTTACTTTTATGAAGGTTATATCAACTAAAAAATAAATACTATTAGATAATTTTTAAATTCATACATAAACTATAATTTTATCACTAATGAAGAATACTTTTTTAAATAAATCATGTAAATTTTGATCATGGAG
Organism: Viscum album; assembly: GCA_963277665.1. Classification (NCBI taxonomy): domain Eukaryota; kingdom Viridiplantae; phylum Streptophyta; class Magnoliopsida; order Santalales; family Viscaceae; genus Viscum; species Viscum album. The sequence goes on from OY728141.1 coordinate 350,810,390, forward strand.
ACGATATGCTATATATACGCATGATCAACATTTCTAATTTTCATGTATCATTACTGAAAGGTTGTAAGTAAAATTTTATCCTGAAAAATGATCATTATATAATAAAAAATATATTTATATACACTTTTATATAAAATTGAACTGGTGTGATGATAAAAAAGTAAGAATCACGTCGATTCATGAAGGTAGTTGTACACACTTACATCACCGACGTTAACATTTTTAGTGACAGAAAATGTATAAAATAAAATAGTAGATTTTATTTTCATAAGTATAAATATGAATTTATATCATAACTATTTCATTTATATCAAAAATATTGAAAAACATATCCTTATTACCATCCTTTTAAATCATTAGTGAAAAATGAATCACATCGTTTTATGAGGTGGTACTCCGCTATACACACAAGCGATCCCTAATGGAATTGAAAATAAATAATGTATATATGATATAATTACTCTGTAGGTATAATTATATTATAATTTTTTTAAACATTTGACCAATTATTATACCCAATTACTAAAGGTGTAAATGGAAGGATTAAGGACAATGGTTTGAGTGGCGGTTGTCCGCCATACCCACAAATGAAGAATGCATAACCCATTTTATTATAGTGGGGATAGTTCTAAGAAATTATATTAACATAAAAAATTATTTATATTTAATATAATTTAGTTAATATAGAATATTTTTAGTAATTATTGATGTAGATGGAGTGAGAAATAAAATAATTACTCACAATGATGAGCATTTGGCCTTTCTCATGCAACCTCCTTACATTGCAGAAAAAGCCTTCCAAGCACGGATTTATACCAATAATAAGGATTATATGATGAGAGGAAGGATTTTTTTAAGTGATTTGGTTTTTTTAGTCACAATAGAAGATTTTAATGGGGTTTATTAAAGAGAATTAGGGGATACTTTTATTTGGGAAGCGAGTGACATGCCTATAATTTTTTAAAATTAAATTTTGTAACCATATTTTAATCTTCCATACGAGTCCAAAATTGAGTAATATAGATCCTTATAAATGATAGGATAAAATTATACCAAGAAAATAGATTTAAAAAAAATAATCCATTATATCCTACCTATTTTTATGTTAATCAACCTCAGTAAACAACTTTTTACCTTAACCACGGTAAATAATTTTTACTATTTTACAATTCATAATGGTAAAAAATATGTTCACATTATTATATAGAAAATTTTTTTCTTATAATAAATATGGATTATGTTATTCCAATTTACATTAATAATTTAGAGAAAACTAATTTAAATTAATCCCGCAAACATGACAAGTCATCGTGTTTTAATTGAGAAAATGTCGAAAACATTTGAATGTTGTTAAATTAAAATTCTATATGAAAATTATTCCAATTAAGAAAATTTAATTAATAGATATATAATTGAATTAATTATAATTTGAAACTAATTTAATATATAACATAACATTATAAATAATTTAAATAAATATAGAATTTTTAATAAATATTTTGTATTTTCACTATTCATTATAAAATTAGTCATTACAAAAATTTCCCAAAAATTAACCATATGATAATTTTTACACGATGATTTAAAAACTAAAAATTATTTATTCAAATACATTTTTAATTGATTTATAAATAATCTTTAAAATATGTACAAAAAAATATGTCAAATAACTTTTCAGAAAAATAAGGCTTTGAGACTAAAATTTGATTCATTCTTTTACTTTTTGTACAAAAAAAATAATATCAATGATAAAATATTTTATTGAATTTATATATACTTTATTAAATTCATCAAAAAAATGATTTTATTAATTTCTTTATTTACGAAACATATTTTACATAATTATAGATTAATTTTATGAAACAAAATTTATTGTTTTCAAATGGTTGTTATTTTAATTTCTTATTAATTGGTAATAAAATAATAAATTTTATATAATTATTTAAAGTATATATTTCCATTATATAGTTAAACCTATTCATACCCTATATTCCAAAACTATAATATTACTATCATTTTAAATACGGATATTTTAATAGTATGACATGTTTCATTAAAGCTCAATATTTCATATACCGCAATCTAAACATATTGTAAAACGTAATGAAAGTTAATAATAATGTTTCATGTAATAAAAAATATTTAAAATATTAAATTGATTTTAAAATATGTATATATATTTCACAAATGACTCAGGGGGGGTAAAATAGTTATTTAACATATAGTTTTGTGATGAGGTTGAAAATGGGATGATACTTGTACAATGGGTACACATAAAGATATATAAAATCCTATATTTTTGTTATTTATGTTTTGGGATACCATGGTAATTTACATTTTCTATATATAAAGGATCCTTATTGGTTTCACTATCCTCTATGGGTTTTCATATTAGAACATGTTTAATTTTTATAGTTGTTTTGATAAAAATTTATAATCAACTTTTTTATAGATAAATTCAATGTGTTTTTTATTAATTTATTTAAAATTTATTCTAATTTATAACATGTTCATTCACATTTTGGACTATATAATTTTTCACTAATATGGATTCTAATCATGGACAAAATAATTTAATGTGGATTATGTGGTTATTGGATAAGGACATTGAAACCATGCCAAATGTAATTTATATTAATGAATCATAGATGATAAAAATAAATATACTTTTTTAACAAATAAATAATTTCTATAAATTTCTTGGAATTTGATATGTATAAGGGTTTTCTTTCAGAATATTCCTATTAATATCTTCACCTCCTCATAACACTTCTCATGTAAAAGTATCATCATTCACCCATTAATTAATATGATTTATACATAAAACATTGGAGGTGTGTCGATAGTTTATTTTTGTGGGATTAAATTTAAAAATATAAATTTTGGTTTCCAATTTAGACTTGTATATTATTTTAAAGGAAATTTACAACCTATTCATCTGATTTTGATCAATTTTTAATAGATAATCATCACCCAACATTTTGATGATTACTCTTGATTAGGAATGACCGTTGGTTCATTTTAATAATCTATAACGGATTTATAACTATTGGTGAATGAAATTGTGAATGATATCGGGGTATATATTTTTTTTAATATGCACCATTCAGGATCGATTGTTTTTATTCATGGACACAACTTTATTAGGTATCCATCAAAGGGTTACTCGTCCATCTTATCATGTATAAAAACATAATGAAAATATTTTATTTTATTTATTGTTTAATCAAAATAAATTCAATTCTATCTACTTTTTCATAATCATCTATGGATTTAGTCTAAATTATGGTTAATTTTTTAGGATCAATTCCAAAATGGTAATGGATTTTGAAATGTAACTAAAGAACCGTTAGTATGATTTTTTGAGGATGTCAAAAAAAATTCATGAGTGGTAGACCGAGGGGAAGTATATTCCTTCTTGTCACCACCATGAACATTCATGGAAGGTGAAAATTAATAATTTTTAAGAGAATGTTCTTAATCTATTATCCCCATTGAATGACCATGCCCATAATTTATATAATAATAATATTGATTCGTTGAAATTTGATGATTTCTCATTTTCAATATTCGAATATTGGTCATTATTTGATTCTAGTAGACCTTGAATGTTTATACCTAGTGAATATTACAATGAAATCAAGATTAATTCAAAATTAAATTGTGATGATATAAAAATAAAAAAAAATCAATTATTGATAATCTCTTCCTGGTTATGTTCTCTAGTGCATTGGAAAAACACTTTGAGGTGAGGCTTTTGGATTTATTGAATGTGATTCATCCCTATTTAAATAATAATTTTTTTAGTAAAATTGACTTATAATATTATATATAACCCATTTATTAAGTGAAAAAGGATTAAAATATATGGATACTATTTTGATCCGACAAAAAATAACTATTATTCAATCTATTTTCAGATTTAATAACATTTATATTGTTTTTTATCTTCCAGTATCATTAGTTGTGGGTTTTTTGGATGGACAAGTCCATTAGGTTTTGAGACCTATGGATCAAAAGGATTACTCAAATAGATATTAATATATCTCAGTTACTTCATGTGAATTTATAGATAATATTTTTTTAAATAACCATTTGCGGGTGTATTAGTAAATTATATTCTGAGGGCTTCGACATCTATAGTGTAAATAAATAGTGAATAAAAAAAACTCACGGGGGTTCATAATTAGTAGATTCATAACTATAAAACGTAGAAGAAATTAAATTCTCAAAAAAAGAAACATTAAATATTTCAAATGATGCCTCATCTCATATAGACTTCATTATAGAGATATACAAGGAGAAAAAGAGAATAAAAATAGATAATATTCAAACAAATCATTATAAATAACACTCATCAATTTTTTTTATTATAAAATATTACTATTATAAAAAATCAATCAATATTGATTTTCTATTCATTAATTAGGGCCATTAAGGATAATATAAAATTATGTAATATTTTTAGAACATATTTTTCTTACCATATAATTGAAAATTAATTATCACTTTTCAAAATTAGACATTGAAACGATGGTTAATAATCTTCTTTATATGGAGATATTCATTTAATCCTTATATATTTATTCTCAAATTTTATTTTTTAAATAATATTTCATTAAATAAATGAAAAATGGTTTTTATTCATTCCAAGTGAGGGATTATTATTTGAAAATATAAGTGATGTTATTATGGTCATCATTAGTGGGGTCCCACTGAGTTATGTAAAAACAACATACAAACAAATATTAGTTCATATGCACTTTTAATGTAACATCCCAAGTAAGTAATGAATAATAGATATTTTTATCTATGTCTATTAGTGAATTAGATAGTGTTTTAGAGGCTTAAATTGAGAATAAATCCAATCTTAAGCATGGAATACACTAATATTTTATAAAAGATTGTTTTACTGCCTTTTGATGGAAAACCATTTTTAAATCTATCTTTTGAAAATTTTATAATCTATGTTTGTCAAAATAAACTTATTCTTTATGATTGGGACATCAAAATTTACTTTGTGTGAATTTGTGGTATTTTTCTGATAAAGTTCATTTTTAATGAATAGTGAAAAATGTTGTATTTTAATTCAAAACCACTTTTTAATATAATTTATTTATTTGATTAGATTATCTTTTGAATTGGTTTTGAAGTGAAACTAGAATATATTTTTACCATTTAATCCAATGGTGGTCATTGGAATCAATTTCACTCTGAAATTGGACTTAAACTGGTATCAATCTTTTGATACTTATTGTTTCAAAAAAACATTCTATTTTTTATGACAACGGGAATTAATTATTAAATTAATTAATATAACTTATGTGATTTTTATTTTTTAAAATAGACATCATTTTTTAATTCATAATATCAAATATATCTTAGGGTGAAGTTTTGGTATTTTTCTAAAAAACATCAATTTTTGATGAATAGTTAAACCACTAAGTGGTAGTTAAAGAAACTGATTTTTCGTTTAAATAAAACTTTTCCAATTCTGTTATTTGATTTTAAAAAATCCAACATACATGGTTTTCATTAAGAACTAAATGTGGTTCAATGAGATTAAAATAACTTTTTAGTGAATGGTAACTTTTATGTTTTTAATCGCGGTTAGAGGTAATTTGTGCAATTTAAGGAAAAAATGATATTATAATAAATTGAAAATACCTAGACACATGTTTACCTCTATTGGATGTGTCATGGATGACGAAGAAAAGTCATGGGTCAACTAGGGGACCCCATGGATCCACCTTGGTTGGAAAATGACATTAATATCTTTTTATTTAATGTTAAAATTAAAATGACACAAACATCAGTTTTTTTACTAAAACAATTTTTAAATGGGGTTATACAAGTCAGATTTTTGACTATAAATATTCATTAGAAATATAAAAAAATTTCCAACATCATGATATTTTTTTATAATTTTTAGACATTAAATAAATTAAATTATTTATGACATCACGATGATGCAGTGATTACCTCATTAATAAAGGATTTATATAAAATGAAAAGATAAAGTAAAATATATGACCTACACATGTCGAAAACCTATTGGATGGGTGGATTTCGAACCCTTATCACCTTATCCTCGATTTATATCAATGTGGGACCTTTTGAATCTGAAACTCATTTTAAAATAAAGTAACATTTCTTTACTTTCCAAGAGTGCCCCTCCTCTCCTCTTATAAAGGGCCCCCACCTCTACCTCCTTACCCACACTTCCAAAGAATTTGGCTCGGCCAACCCCTACACATTTTGTCTCTCCACTTCCCTCTTTTACTCCTTTAAGCCTCACTTTGGGCAGAAGTCTTCCCAAGGAAGCCTTTGATCTCAAACTAAAGGGAGCTACCTGATTTTAAGGTAATGTCTTCACTTGTGTTCTTTTGGTTTATTTTCTACTCCAACCCCCTAAACACTTTTTATTCATTTCTTTTGTAACAAGACCAGTATATTCCATATACTAGGATGTTGTTATAAGAAGTATTCAAGCTACACTTACAAACACCTACATCTAATGGTTAAAGAACATACTTTTTCCGTGGATGGCGAAATTCTGCCCCCCAAAACGATGATTGTTCAACATTCTTTTAACACCTTCAAGGGTGGCCATTAATATGACACTATATTTATATATGATATATAATATGTTTATGTTTTCCTTAAGCTTCTGTATTTTTCATTTTGGGCATACCTTTATGGTTTCATTATGGGTAAACATGATATCTTCATTTAAGGAAGTGTGGACTACCACCCCCTCAAAGTGATTTGATTCGTTAATACCATATGTGGGATGTATAAAGGATGGAGTTTTGATAATATATATGATATTACACTGGAATTATAATATACCTTTATATCATTATGATTCCATTTCATAAAATACGAAATAGAAATGGAAGCAGCGTTCATGCGTACGTACGGCTTACCGTCTCCATGAACGGTGCATTTCATTTCTTACCTCTAAAATGTTATGTAATATTATAAATTCATACATGTACTGGATATATATGATATATATGATATCTAAATCATGAATAGAGTTCTAGATATAATGGATACATGAACAACATGTAATTATAAAGGGTTTATTTTTTACTCAAGTACCAATGATTGTTAAAACGACCGTAATTAACTTAAATAATTACATAGTGTTCATGACATGTAAATAAGTGATATTAAAGGAATAATGAACTTGAAAAAGGTTCTTAAACAAGTTTAAATTAACTCAGGTTTATTATTCAGTAGATTAAAGAACGACCGATCCAAGTCGGACCCGAGGTATTGGACTTCGTCTCAATCTCCTTTCATTGAGGCATATTTAGTTTTATACACAACCTTATTTTATACGGCGTATAAACCCCTTTGAATTTTACATTTATTCAAAAGGAATCTTTTTATACGAAGCGTTTACTAAAAGACAAAAGGGAATGTTTTTGTCGTATGTATGCGGCGACAATGACTTCTTCGCCGCCATGGCCATTATTTGAGTTTCGGCTTCCTCTACAAGCCATACCTTTTTTTAAAAGAAAAATAAATACCATGTTTCACTTTTCATTTTTTTTGGTATTGAAAATGGTTTTCATAATGTTTTTATATCAATGAGTTGTATTGATATCTTGTGATTGAAAGGTGGAAATGTTATGTTTCCTTTATGCATGTTTTATGTGATATGATTATGTTGTGATTCTTGGGTATTATTATGAAGACGGGTGGTTCCATGATAAACTAAGGGAGGGTGAGCCCGATATATATCTCAAATGCATTGGGTAACGTGAAGGAGTGAAACGTTAAGGTTTCTCCGAAGAGATTTAGGGAATATACTGTGATGGGTATTCCAAACGTAACCAAGAGGGTTACTCCCCACGTAAGAATGTTATGAATTCCTCAAGTTACCTTTATGTCTTATGATTTCTATGATTTATTCATGATTTTATGAGGAATGTTAAAGTGCTTATGTTTTATGGGTAAATTATGATTTCATTCTTATGTATAAATGTACCCATGTTTCCTTTCCATATTTTTATATCCCTTACTGAGATTTTTATGCTAATCCCAAGTTTTTGAATTGTTTTTCACATGTCAAGGGAAAGGTACATGATATGATGATAGTGTCAAGGAAGTTTCAAGAAAGAATCCATGTTTTATTTTAAATATGATTCTATTGATAGGAAAAAATGAATACTATCTTTAATGTGACCACATTGTTTAAATGTGGAATGTAATACTTGTTTTATGATATAATTTTCTAAAACTCTAAACCTGAAATGATCCCCAAGGTGTATTCTTGAAATATCTCAAGATTAAGTAATGTTTACGGGCGGGGCCTTATAGTTGGTATCAGAGGTCGTTTTAGATAACTTTACAAGTTATAATTTTCTTAAATGATTATCCAAAAATATTTTTTATGGTAAAATTGAAATGATGTAGCATTTTTAGATTACCATGTTGCTTCATCTAAGACATGTTTGTTTAGAATGCTTTTCCACAGAGGAAACAGGGAAGCAGTGGTAGGAAGGAATATAGAAGGAAATAACCTTTCGAATCAGCATCCTGAGATGGTCGGAATTGGAACTGAACAGTTTGTTACAGGAATGGCGCAGTTGACTCAAGCGATAAATGGTGGTGGTATCCATGCACGAGATCAGCCAGATCAACTGTAGAGGAACATGTCAGTGGTGGAACATTTCATGAGGCAACATCCCCCATCATTCAGAGGATTATCTGACCCTGTCTTAGCTGAAGGGTGTATTAATGCACTGGAGAAGATTTTTGATGTCCTGGGGTGTTCAGACAATCAAAATGTTAGTCTTACTATTTACCGTTTGGAGGGTGACGTAGATCAGTGGTCATCGATGGTTAAAAATATCAGGGACGCTAATGAGATTGATGCTCTTGACTAGGATGAATTAAAAGGTATGTTTCTTGAGAAGTATTTTCCTAAGGCTATTCGACTTAGGATAAAAAACAATTCTTGGAATTGAGGCAAGAGTAAGACTCAGTGGCTGCCTATGAAGAGAGGTTCACTCATTTGGCAAGGTATGATCCAAATTTTATCTGAGACCTTGATAGTAAAATCAATCGTTTTTACTCAGGATTAAATCCAAAATATCGAACGGCATTAGCTTCTCGTGAGTTTAAAAGTTATTAATAGCTTGTTCGATGTGCTGAGAAGGTGGAAATGGAGTTTTTCGATGATAAAGTGTTCTATAACAACCAACAGAAGAAGAGACCGAGGTGGCAGGAGAAAAGAAAGAATTCTTCAAAAAAGTATGATGGTAAGAAAACTAAGTTTTTAGTTTGTGATAAATGTGGTAAAAGGCATGCTGGGGAATGTCTTCTGAATTCTGGAAAGTGCTACCGATGTGGTAAGATGGGACATAAGGCTCGTGATTGCACTGAAAACGATCAAGGTGATGGTAAGTCCAAATTTGATTTACAGTTAGTGAAATGTTTTAAGTGCAATGAGATAGGTCACTATGCAAACGAGTGTCCGACAAAGAGCTTGAGTGATGGGAAGCAGTTATACTACAAGAAAAAAGGGTCGGTGAAATCATTTGCAACTACTTCAGCAGATGCCGGGCCATCAAATGAAGTTGTATAAGGTACTTTGTTTGTTTTTTCAGATTATTCCAGTGTGTTGTTTGATTCGGGGTGCACACATTCTTTCATGTCTGAAACCTTTTCTAGTAAAATGGGAATACCGTCTCAATAAATGACTCCTGAACTTGTGGTAAAAACACCTGGGGGAAATGTTGAGGCAAAATGAATTTATAAGAATCTTCTTATCCTTATTTGTGGAAAGAACCTACTTGAAAACCTTATTGTTCTACCTCTAGTAGAGTTTGATGTTATCCTGGGTATGGATTGGCTCTTTATTTACCATGCTAAGATTGACTGTAGAGCTAAAGAAGTTTATTTTTAGAAAGACTTTCAGTTTGTGTACAAGAATGAACCCTTACTTTTTATAACTTATCAAGAGGCCGAGAAACTTGTAAAAGATGGAAATTAATGTTACCTTGCACATATTGTTGAAAACAAGGGAACTATTCAGTTTAATGATATGCCAGTGGTAAATGAGTATCCTGATGTTTTTCCTGATGATTTGCCTAGAATAATACCATATCGGGAAGTTGAATTTACTATTGACTTAGTTCCTGATGCTAAGCCAATTTCAAAACCCCCTTATAGAATGGCTCAAATTGAACTTTTATAGTTGAAGGTGCAATTTCAAGATTTATTAGAGAAAAGTTTCATTCGACCTAGCACATCACCATGGGGTGATCCTGTTTTATTTATTAAAAAGAATGATGGTTCTATGAGACTTTTCATTGATTATAGAGCCTTGAATAACATCACTGTTAAGAACAAATATCCTTTTCCTCGTATCGATGATTTGTTAGATCAGCTCTAGGGAGCTCAGTTTTTTTCAAAGATTGACCTGAGATCGGGGTACCATCAGCTGAAGGTAAAGGAAGCAGATGTTGCGAAGACTGTGTTTCGTACAAGATATGGCCATTATGAATTTTTAGTAATGCCTTTTGGGATAACCAATGCACCTGCAGTATTCATGGACATAATGAATATAACATTCCATGAGTTCTTGGATAAGTTTGTAGTGGTTTTCATTGATGATATTTTGGTGTTTTCTAAAAGTAAAGAGGAGCATGAAAGACATTTAAGGGTTATTTTGAAAACCTTAAAAGAAAAGAAATTGTATGGGAAATTCAGCAAGTGTGTGTTTTGGTTGCAACAAATTTCATTCCTTGGACACATTTTTTCTAAAGATGGGATAACTGTTGATCCTGCAAAAACAAAGGTTGTTGAAAAATGGCCAAGACCCACAAATGTAACAGAGATTCATAGTTTCCTTGGTTTGGAAGGCTATTACCAAAGGTTTGTTAGAAATTTTTCATGGTTGTCTAGTCCAATGACTAAGATAACTCGGAAGGGTGTTATGTTTATCTGGAAAAAAGAATGTGATGATTGTTTTCAGGAATTGAAAAGAATATTGGTGAATGCTCCAGTTTTGGCACTACATTCCAGAAATGGTGAGTTTGTTATATAAAGTGATGCTTCATTGAAAGGGCTTGGTTGCATCCTAATGCAGAATGATTAGGTAATTGCTTATGGTTCACTAAAGTTGAAAACTCATGAGTTAAATTATCCTACACATGATTTGGAATTATCTATTGTTGTTTTCGCTTTAAAAATTTGGAGGCATCATTTGTATGGAGTAAAGTGTAAAATATATACCTATTACAAAAGTTTAAAGTATATATTCACTCAGAAAGATTTGAACATGAGACAGAGGAGATGGTTAGAATTAATCAAGGATTATGATTGTAGAATTCATTACCATCCGGTAAAAGAAAATAAAGTGGCTGATGCTTTGAGTCGAAAATGTAATGCATCATTAGCAATTTTGCGTTTGAAACGTGATCCTTTGGTTAAGGATTTGATGAAATTTTACATAGAAGTTGTTTGTGCAGGATGTTCTTCTGTTTTGTTTCAGGTATCAGTGAAATCTTCTCTATCAGACAGAATCAAGAAAGCATAGAAGCAAGACAGTGAGTTGCAGAAAAAGGTAGAGCTAGTTCAGAAAGGTATGTTGCCTGAATTCAACATTGATAATGATGGCGTTTTGAGATTTGGGAAGATATTGTGTGTGCCTTGTGATTCATAGTTTAAGGGAGAGTTGTTATGTGAAGCTCATAGATCTCCATTTTCAGTTCATCCTGGCAGTACTAAGATGTACAGAGATCTGTGGGAGTATTATTGGTGGGATGGAATGAAAAGAGATATTGCTGATTTTACTATGAAGTGTTTGACATGTCAACAGGTTAAAGCAGAGCGGCTGTTACCGAAAGGGATTCTTCAGCCTTTACCAGTGCCAGAGTGGAAATTGGAGAATATATCCATGGACTTCGTTGTGGGACTGTCGAAGACCCCTCTAGGTAATAATGCAATCTGGGTTATTATTGATCGCTTGACTAAATCTGCTCATTTTCATGCTATACGAGATAATTTTTCCCTAGATCAACATTCCCGTTTGTATCTTAAAGAGATAGTCTGGTTACATGGAGTTCCCCTCTCCATTGTATCTGACCGTGATCCCAGGTTCACTTCTAACTTTTGGAAAGGCCTTCAGAAGTTGTTGGGTACTGAATTAAATTTTAGTAGAGCCTTTCATCCTCAATCAGATGGGCAGTTAGAACGAACAATTCAGACATTAGAGGATTTTCTACGTTCTTGCTCTATGTATTATCAATGAAGTTGGGACCAACATCTTTCTTTGATTAATTTTCATATAATAACAGTTTTCATTCCAGTATACAGATGGCTCCATTTGAGGCGTTATATGGGAAGCGGTGTCGAACTCCAGCTTTTTGGGATGAATTGGGTGAAAGAAAGTTGATGGGACCACAATTGGTAGAAGATTTGGCAGAAAAAGTTCATCTGATACAGAAACACATGAGAACAGCTCAGAGCAGGCAGAAGAGTTATGCGGACAATAGGAGGAAGGATCTCTCTTTTGAGGTAGGTGATCATGTTTTTCTCAAAGTCTCACCATGGTAAAGTGTGATGCGATTTGGTATGAAAGGAAAGCTGAGTCCAAGGTTCATTGGACCATATGATATTCTGGAGAGAGTTGGATCAGTTGCATACCGGGTGGCTTTACCTCCGAGTTTATCTCAGGTACACAATGTTTTTCATGTTTCGATGCTGAGAAAGTACATATCAGATCCATCTCATGTTTTGAGTCCAGAGGTAGTTTAGCTGGAAGAGAACCTATATTATGAGGAACAACCGGTCCAGATTCTTGACCACATGGAGAAAGTGTTACGGAATAAGGTGATTAATCAGGTAAATGTTTTGTGGAAAAACCACATGATGGAAGAGGCAACATGGGAATCTGAAAATGCAATGAGGGATAAGTACCCCCATTTATTCGATAAGTAAATAAATTGCGGGGATGCAATTTTTTAAAGGGGCGAAGGATGTAACATCCCAAGTAAGTAATGAATAATAGATATTTTTATCTATGTCTATTAGTGAATTAGATAGTGTTTAGAGGCTTAAAATGAAAATAAATCCAATTTTAAGCATGGAATACACAAATATTTTTTAAAAGGTTGTTTTACTGCCTTCTGATGGAAAACCATTTTTAAATCTATATTTTGAAAATTTTATAAGCTATTTTTTTCAAAATAAACATACTCTTTATGATTGGGACATCAAAATTTACCTTGTGTGAATTTTTGGTATTTTTCCGATAATGTTCATTTTTTAATGAATAATGAAAAATGTTGTATTTTAATTCAAAACCCCTTTTTAATCTAATTTATTTATATGATTAGATTATCTTTTGAATTGTTTTTGAAGTGAAATTAGAATATATTTTTACCATTTAATCCAAAGGTGGTCATTGGAATCAATTTCACTTTGAAATTGGACTTAAACTGGTATCAATCTTTTGATACTTATTATTTCATAAAAACACACTATTTGTCATGACAGCGGGAATTAATTATTAAATTAATTAATGTAACTTATATGATTTGAATTTTGTAAAATAGGCATCATTTTTGAATTCAGAATATCAAATATAGCTTAGGGTAATGTTTTGGTATTTTTCTGAAAAACATCAATTTTTTATGAATAGTGAAACCACTAAGTGGTATAGTTAAAGAAAATGATTTTTCGTTTAAATGAAACTTTGTCACACCTGTGATTTGATTTTCAAAAATCTGACATACATGGTTTTCATTAAGATCTAAAATATGGTTAAATGAAATTAAAATAATTTTTTGGTAAATAGTAACTTTTACGTTTTTAATCGCGATTAGAGGTAATTAGTGCAATTTAAGGAAAAAATGATATTATAATAAATTGAAAATACCTAGACACATGTCCTACCCTTATTGGATGTGTCATGGCCGACCAAGACAAGCCATGGGTCAACTTGGGTACCCCATGGAGCCACTTTGGTAGGAAAATGACATTAATATCTTTTTATTTAATGTTAAAATTAAAATGACACAAACATGAGTTGTTTTACTAAAACAATTATTAAATGGGGATATACAAGTCAGATTTTTGACTATAAAAATTAATTATAAATATATAAATATTTACTACCTTATGATATTTTTTTATAATTTTTAGACATTAAATAAATTAAATTATTTATGGAATCATGATGATGCATCGATTACCTCATTAATAATGGATTTAAATAAAATGAAATGATAATGTAAATTCTATAACCTACACATGTCCAAAACCTATTGGATGGGTGGATTTCGAACCATTATCACCTTATCCTCTAATTATATCAATGTGGGACCTTTTGAATCCGAAACTCATTTGAAAATATAGTAACATTTCTTTACTTTCCAAAAGTGCCCCTCCTCTCCTCTTATAAAAGGCCCCCACCTCTACCTCCTTACCCACATTTCCAATGCCATCAGCTCGGCCAACCCCTGCCCATTTTTTCTCTCCACTTCCCTCTCTTACTCCTTGAAGCCACAATTTGGGTAGAATTCTTCCCAAGGAAGCCATTGAGCTCAAACCAAAGGGACTTACCCGATTTCTGTTGTACCTCTCGTACCCCTCGTGGTTTTATTTTCATGATCACAATCACTCTCTTTTTATCTAATCTTGTTTTCTGTGTTTTTTGATGATAGGAATGATTTCAGGTTGCCAAGGAATTGGGCCAAGAAAGCCAAAAGGCAAAAGTGGACTAAAAACCAGTCCACCGGCCAACCGGTGGATGACCACCGGCCAGCCGATGGAGTCTTGACAGAAGGCATCCTTTCTGTCCAGACCACCGTCCAACCGGTGTCCCATCACCGGCCAGCCAGTGGAAACCATACTGAAGAGATACCTACACTCTCAGCACCGGCCAACCGGTGGCCTCCTCACCGGCTAGCCGGTCGTGCCTGGGCAGAAGGCCTCTCCCTTTTCCAAAGCACCGGCCAACCGGTGGCCAAGCACCGGTCAGCCGGTGGAGCCAGTCAAACTAGCCGTTGGGCTTTGACCAGACTTGTCCACTTGACCTCCAACGGCTCCGAAGGCCTCTCCAACGGCTCCGAAGACCCCCAAAGGCCATTTGAGGGTTCCCCCTCTATAAATAAAGGACTAGGAAGCCCCAGAAACATACGGAAGCCCACGGGAACATTTTTCATCATATGGCGAACCTCTGGCGCATTCCTTCAAGGATCCCCATTTGCTCCAACCAACTTCCACATCCAAGGAGCACCATAAAAGAAGCTTGGGAGTGCTCTTCATCAACTCCAATCAATCCATTGGCGCCCAAGACTTCTCCTCTTACGGTTTTTCTTGTTTTATAATTTTGAGCATCAATTTGGGTTTGTGCCTACAAACCCCTCTTTCTTTTATATTCCTTTCGTTTGGGTTTTCACAACACCTTCAAGGTGTGAAGAGGTTAGTCAAGCCTTCCCTTTAAAAGGCTTGAGTCATAGGTGAGCTAGCCTTCACCTGTAAGAAGGCTAGTGGGTTCTTGCTCAACCATTAAAAGCAAGCTGTAATAGGTTCTAGACTACCTTAAAGTCTAGTGGGATTCTTTCTAAAACCATTAAAAAGAAAGCGGTAGTAAATCTCTCAACGGTTGAGTTGGGAGTGGAGATGTAGGCTTTGGTTTAAGCTGAACTCCGTTATCATGTTTTGTGTCCTGCCTCTTTTATTTCTGCTGCACCTTTACTTTGATTTTAAATTGTTAATTATTTTTAAAAGGCAATTCACCCCCCTCTTTCCATCACTCTCCGCCCAAAAATTGGTATCAGAGGCACAATTTGAGTAATACCTTCACCGGTTTCAAATTAAAGATCCATTTTGATGGCTTCATCTTCTTTCGCCCCCGAAGGCTATTCTTTGGGTCGTGCTCCATTCTTTGATGGTACCGACTATACCTGTTGGAAAACCCGCATGACTACTTTTCTTAGAAGTATAGGTTATCCTATTTATAGAATTTTCATGCATGGTTACTCTCTCTCTTCTCCCGATGAATCCAAATGGACTCAAGCCGATATTAAAAATTTCGAGCTTGATGGCAAAGCCATGAACGCTCTTCATTGCGGCCTTGATCGTAATGAATTCAATCGAGTTTCCACATGCACTTCATCTCATGAAATCTGGAAACTATTGGAGGTTACCCATGAGGGGACCAACAAAGTTAAGGATACTCGATTGGATATGTACCGTGAAGATTTTGAGTCTTTTACCATGCATCCATCTGAAAATATAACTGAAATGTTTACTCGTTTTACTGACGTTTGCAATGGAAGAAAATCTCTTGGAGATGATGTTTCTGCAGAAATGATGGTCAAGAAGATCCTTTGGATCCAACCAAGCTCATGGGAACTGAAAGTCGCGGAAATCCAAGAAGCAAAAGACATCAAGAACATGCCGGTCGAAGAGCTCATCGGATCCCTCATGACCTACGAGATCACCATGAGGAGGTAAGCTGAAAAGGAAGGCAAACCGATGAAATTTCCAAAGAACACCGCCTCCAAAGTTCAAAAAGAAGAAAGCTCCTCCTCCTCATCGTCTTCCTCTTCAAGAGGCGATTCAGAAATGGAGAACCTTGCCTGCAAGATGCACAAATTCATGAAGAAGAACAAAAAGAAGAAATCCCGCAAGGCTCAACCCAACGAAAAAGCCGAGCCCGAGGTATCATGTTACGGGTGTGGCAAGAAAGGCCATTACAAGCCCGATTGTCCACTCAACAAGATAAAGGCCAAGAAAAAGGAAAAGAAGAAGGAATTCAAGGCCACATGGAGTGATAGCTCAACATCCTCCTCCTCCTCCTCCTTAAGTGACAACGGTAAAAAATGCCTAATGGCATTTCATGAGGTATCCTCTTCCGACTCCCCATCATCTAGTTCTTAAAATTCTTTTAATCATTTATCTTATGAGGATCTCCAACATGCTAGAGATCAATTGGAAGAAGGTTTTCACGAACTCTCTTCCAAATTTATTGCTTTAAAAAAGAATTTCAAAAAACTTTCTTACGAAAAGGAACAATTTCTCAAAGAAAATGAGGAGTTGTCCCTCAAGATCCAAAACCTTCCCGATGTTGATTATATGGAATTAACAATCAAGGATTTAAGGGAATCCCTACCTAAGTTAACCGAAGGTGAACATAACCTTTCGAAGTTCATTGGTTCCCAATGCATATCTAGAACCACCCAAGGTCTTGGCTATTCCAAGAAAACTTCCTCTTCCCATGCTCCTACTATTTTTGTAAGGGGGAGCTCCCAATATAAATTTTGCAACTATTGTAAAAACCCCGGGCACTTAATTTACGAGTGCAATTGCAAAAATGCCCGGTATGGAAGGCCCAAAACCATTTCCTTTAATGATGAATTTCATAGGAGAAGACCCGCCACTAGACAAGTTTGGATTGAGAAATCCCTTTTAGCGAGTCTCACCGGACCAAAATTTGTCTCGGTTCTAAAATCCACTCCCCGGTGATTTGTTGTTTTTATTTAGGGGGAGTTAGGATCGTTTAAGCCTTTTTGCGTTTTTATTTCAAAACTTTCATTTCAAAACATTCAATATTCAAAACTTTCATTTCAAAACTTTCAATATTCAAAACTTTCATTTCAAAACTTTCATTTCAAAACTTTCATTTCAAAACTTTCATTTCAAAACTTTCATTTCAAAACTTTCATTTCAAAACTTTCAATATTCAAAACTTTCTTTTCAAAACTTTCAATTCAAAACTTTCAATTCAAAACTTTCAATTCAAATTTCAAAAATTTCAATTGGTTTAAAAACTCTATCTTGTTTTTCAACCTTTCCCTCAATCAAGTTTTATGCCCCATGTTATTTTGATAATCACAAAGGGGGAGAAATTATTGGTTGATTGGGGGACAAATCTTTCTCTCATGCTTTGCTTTACTTTTCAATTTATCCTTTAAAGCATGCCTTTCATTTCAGTATTTTACATTTCTTGTTTTGGTGATTGTGATCATCAAAATAGGGGGATATTGTTGTACCTCTCGTACCCCTTGTGGTTTTATTTTCATGATCACAATCACTCTCTTTTTTATCTAATCTTGTTTTAAGTGTTTTTGGATGATAGGCATGATTTCAGGTTGCCAGGGAATTGGGCCAAGAAAGCCAGAAGGCAAAAGTGGACTGAAAATCAGTCCACCGGCCAACCGGTGGATGACCACCGGCCAGCCGATAGAGTCTTGACAGAAGGCATCCTTTCTGTCCAGACCACCGGCCAACCGGTGTCCCATCACCGGCCAGCCGGTGGAAACCAGACTGAAGAGATACCTACTGTCTCAGCACCGGCCAACCGGTGGCCTCCTCACCGGCCAGCCAGTGGTGTCTGGGCAGAAGGCCTCTCCCTTTTCCAAAGCACCGGCCAACCGGTGGCCAAGCACTGGTCAGCCGGTGGAGCCAGTCAAACTAGACGTTGGGCATTGATCAGACTTCTCCTCTTGACCTCCAACGGCTCCGAAGGCCTCTCCAACGGCTCCGAAGACCCCCAAAGGCCATTTGAGGGTTCCCCCTCTACAAATAAAGGACTAGGAAGCCCCGGAAACATACGGAAGCCCACAGGAACATTTTTCATCATTTGGCGAACCTCCGGCGTATTCCTTCAAGGATCCCCATTTGCTCCAACCCACTTCCACATCCAAGGAGCACCATCAAAGAAGCTTGGGAGCACTCTTCATCAACTCCAATCAATCCATTGGCGTCCAAGACTTCTCCTCTTACGGTTTTTCTTGTTTTATTATTTTGAGCATTAATTTGGGTTTGTGCCTACAAACCCCTCTTTCTTTTATCTTCCTTTTGTTTGGGTTTTCACACCACCTTCAAGGTGTGAAGAGGTTAGTGAAGCCTTCCCTTTAAAAGGATTGAGTCATAGGTGAGCTAGCCTTCACCTATAAGAAGGCTAGTGGGTTCTTGCTCAACCATTAAAAGCAAGCTGTAATAGGTTCTAGACTACCTTAAAATCTAGTGGGTTTCTTGCTAAAACCATTAAAAAGCAAGCGGTAGTAAATCTCTCAACGGTTGAGTTGGGAGCAGAGACGTAGGCTTTGGTTTAAGCCGAACTCCGTTATCAAGTTTTGTGTCCTGCCTCTTTTATTTCCGCTGCACCTTTACTTTGATTTTAAATTGTTAATTATTTTTAAAAGGCAACTCACCCCCCCCCCCCTCTTGCCATCACTCTCCGCCCAACAATTTTAAGGTAATGTCTTCACTTGTGTTCTTTTGTTTTATTTTATTATCCAACCCCCTAAACTATTTTTATTCATTTATTTTGTAACAAAACCAGTATATTACATATACTAGGATGTTGTTATAAGAAGTATTCGAGATACACTTACACACACCTACATCTAATGGTTAAAGAACATATTGTTTTCGTGGATGGCGAATTTCTGCCTCCCGAAATGATGATTGTTCAACATTCATTTAACACCTTCAAGGGTTGCCATTAAGATGACACTATATTTATATATGATATATAATATGTTTATGTTTTCCTTAAGCTTCTGTATTTTTCATTTTGGGCATACCATTATGGTTTCCATTATGGGTAAATGTGATATCTTCATTTAAGGAAGTGCCGACTACCGCCCCCTCAAAGTGATTTGATTCGTTAATACCATATGTGGGACGTATAAAGGATGGAGTTATTATATTATATATGATATTACACTGGAAGTATAATATACCTTTATATCATTATGATTCCATCTCATAAAATATGAAATAGAAATGGAAGCAGCGTTCATGCGTACGTACGGCTTACCGTCTCCATGAACGGTGCATTTCATTTCTTACCTCTAAATTGTATGTAATATTATAAATCCATGCATGTACTAGATATATATGATATATATGATATCTAAATAATGAATATAATTCTGGATATAATGGATACAAGAACAACATGTAATTATAAAGGGTTTATTTTTGAGTCAAGTACCAATGATCGTTAAACCGACCGTTATTAACATAAATAATTACATAGTGTTCATGACATGTCAATAAGTGATATAAAAGGAATAATGACCTTGAAAGAGGTTCATAAACAAGTATAAATTAACTCAAGTTTATTATTCAGGAGATTAAATAACGACCGATTCAAGTCGGACCCGAGGTATGGGACTTTGTCTCAATCACCTTTCATTGAGGCATGTTTTGTTTTATACACAACCTTCTTTTATACGGTGTATAAACCCCTTTTACTTTTACGTTTATTGAAAATTAATCTTTTTATACGAAGCATTTACTAAACTAAAAAAGGGAATGTTTTTGTCTTACGTATGCGGTGACAACGACTTCTCCGCCGCCGTGACCATTATTTGATTTTCGGCTTCCCCTACATGCCATACAATTTTTTTTAAAGAAAAATAAATACCATGTTTTACTTTTCTTTTGTTTTGGTATTGAAAATGGTTTTCATAATGTTTTTATATCAATGAGTTGTATTGATATCTTGTGATTGAAAGGTGGAAATGTTATGTTTCCTTTATGCATGTTTTATGTGATACTATTATGTTGAGGTTCTTGGGCGTTATTATGAAGACGGGTGGTTCCGTGATAAACTAAGGGCGGGTGAGCCCGATATAGCTCTCCAATGCATTGGGTAACGCGAAGGAGTGAAATGTTAAGGTTTCTCCGAATAGATTTAGGGAATATACTTTGATGGGTATTCCAAATGTAACCAAGAGGGTTACTCCCTACGTAAGAATGTTATGAATGCCTCAAGTTACCTTTATTTCTTATGATTTCTATGATTTATTCACGATTTGATGAGGTATGTTAAAGTGCTTATGTTTTATGGGTAAAGTATGATTTCATTCTTATGTATATATGTACCCATGTTTCCTTTCAATATTTTTATATCCCTTACTGAGCTTTTTATGCTCGTCCCATGTTTTTGAAATGTTTTTCACAGGCCAAGGGAAAGGTACATGATATGATGATAGTGTCATGGAAGTGTCAAGAAAGAATCCATGTTTTATTTTAAATATGTTTCCATTGATAGGAAAAAATTAATACTATCTTTTATGTGACCACTTTGTTTAAATGTGGAATGTAATACATGTTTTATGATCTAATTCTCTAAAACTCTAAACCTGAAATGATTCTCAAGGTGTATTCTTGAAGTATCTCAAGATTAAGTAATGTTTAAGGCCGGTGCCTTATATTTAATTACTACATTTTAGTTATAAGTTTAAATTTTTTTAATTATACTTGTTTCAATAAGATATTTTTAGTATTTTATTAATTATTTAGTACATTATTATGATTTACAGTGTTGGTGGACAACATTGTAAGAGGATTCATTGACAGAAATATATATATTCTCATTATTTTTGAGTTTTTTTGTCGTATACAACTGTATTTAAATTTTATATAATCTTTGGTGTTATATATTATTATAGTTTTTCTATAATAATATAAATTGTTATTATGTACTTTATATTTTACATTTTGCCTTTTATTTTGGTTGATTAATAATGTGATGATAGGTATAATGGGTTGTTGGATGTATTTAAATAGTGATACATAACATCACGAAAACAGGTTACATCATTTCTAAATGCTAAAACCAAACTCTAAATTCATTTCTTTATCCTATATATATTAAAAAACATTCTTTAGTACAATGTCCATACATTTATATTTTATGGAATATTGGGTCCATTTGTTACAATATTCACTGAACCAGATGTTCTCTATATTTTAGTATTGACAATAGATTTGGGCATTCATTGGTCTCTTAGAGGAACCAATATATATTATTTTAATTATAATAAAAAAATATACATAAATTATAATAACGTGATATATTTATAAATTAATTTTTTTTAAATAAATAATCATCATGGTCATGAAAAAAGTTATTATAAATGACATATTGGAATTTGAGCTGGATATAATGACTTCAATTTTTTGAAATATAATTATTTAATTAATTATGGATATTATATTCATTTTCCAGAATAAAAACCAATTTTAGGATTTCATTGGACACATTATGGTATCATGTATTTTAATAAAATATTAATAATTTTTAAAACTATTCAAATTAAATATGTTTTTTTGTAAAATATAATATACTAGGATTTTTTATTTTATTTTGACGGTAGTAAACATTTTTAATTGAAGGAGGGGGGGTTTTATTATAATGGATTATTTAAAAATATTTTATTAATGATAAAAGAATAGGGTAGAAATAAGGTTGGGATATTATTTTTAGAACATATTGGAAAGAGGAGTTCATTTGAAAAAAAAGGATAAATTTTATTGTATGATATTCATAGAAAAAATATATTAAGTATAAGAATTTGATCATTAATGTGACAAAGATACTTTATAATTCTAAACTAATTATAGTTCATTATACTTTACTTTTTATTTGTGGTAATGATATATTTTTAATTGTTTTATAGTGATTTAATATAATGAATTAATTTTGATAGATTACAAGTGTTAGTGATTCTTAAAAAATGATGAATGAAGACATACTATAAAATTTTTACAAGTAGTTAAATATGATGATTTTTATATAATAACACATAATTAATATATATCCTCTATATCCTGATTTAGGTAAATAATTTTAAACTAAATTAGTCAAGTAATTTTTTCCAATTTATATTTGGTGATAACATGTGGTGTGTTTCTAAATATCATGGTATCATACAATTATATGTGTAAATTATAACTGGAATAATTTTATTAACCTCTATAATTATTTTTCATCCCTATGTGGGGAAAATAACTTGTATCAATGTGAATGTTTCTGAATTAGTACTGATATCAAATATTATACTTCAATTTCCCATTTTGTAAATAACATTAAGAAAATGAATATATTATTTACATTGGTAAATATTTAACTGTTCAATATAATTATTTAATATAGTAAGACTAGTATTAAAACTAATAAATATCATATTCCCTTTTTAAGGATATAGTAAATCTTATTACGTGATAACATGCCACTACCATAGAATGATAATGTAATGTTAATTTATAAAATTTGTATTTTTCCTTGTTAACCGTCATAATTATTGATGTTTAGTAATTTAAAAAAAACTAGACGATTAATGAATTATTTTGTGATTATATAAATGATTGAGGTTTTAGTCATGTGTTATATAATTCCTTAGAAAATTAATGGGAGTTAAGAGTGTCCCTTTGGGAATATATACATGTTCGTATGAGTATTGTATGGGGTTTCCTCCTTTACTTTTCATATCTTATTATACCATTTTACACTAATTTCTCTATTCATACTCTTATACTATGTGAGGCACATTAATTTTATTTTAGGAAGTGTAACCCTTTTTATAAATATTATGATTCTTACAACACATTGATACGCCATTTAGGATGGATTCCATTAGCTTCCACCATTAATGAACTATATTGATCATTAAAATCATTCATCCTAGAGCAATGTCTACTTTTATTGTAAGGTGTGCAAGTTCATTATTATTTTTGGTATCATGTATATGGTTTCGAGTTTGGATGATATAACACTTTTACCCAAACCAATGGGTCCTTTTTGGAGGGTTACACGGAATCATGCATGCCTCCTTGTATACAATAGGCTATCAACTTTTATAGAGAGTCTATTTCTATTAGTAGGGAGACTATAACCTCTAAATCTTTTCATTGAAAAATTAGTATAATAAATAATGAGTTAATCTATTTTATATTAAATCATGGAATACATGTCATAAAAATAATAAATGAGATCCTAAAGTTGAAATCCAATCCATAGTATAATGGAAATAAGGAAATAAATAAAATAATGAAGTCCTCAGGAGTGCAACTCTTTCAGTAACCAACTTCAATATCCTCTACACAACCATATGGAACAGGACCATTTCCCTTACATAAATCATTATACATTATTTTTTAACATATATCAGGATTCTTGTATAGTTTTTGAGTTATGGAACCCATTTTAACACCATTGAAACATCTTTAAGTGATTTCCAAAAGAATGTTAGTTGTATTTCATGATATACTAAATGTGTAATTTTCATATCAATAATTCAATCAGTTACCAAGAGGTCACACAGTAACCAATATTATAAGATAAATAGATATACCATCTTATTCTATATATTTGAAGAATAAATTAGGGTAATACATAAGGATCAGAATCATTTCGTGGGGCTAGTGAACCAGTCCCTCAGAATTTTCATTGAATTCTGTATACATCCAAATCCCCTTTCCATGGGCCTCATGTACAACATGGTAATTAGGAATCACTAATCATCATGTGATCCACATGAATATATACTATTAATTAAGCATGCTTCTCCTATATCAACTAGAAATTGTTTTCACTACCCATGAATCAACCAGGCATCAAGAAATATGGTACATGGTTTCCAAAAAAAATCATCCACAACACAATGTTTGATTGTATAATAATATATCCACCTTATGGTCGTGTCCATAATTATTATTGTTTCATGTGATTCAAACTCTCCCCCTTTGGGGAAATCATCTCATGATATTCTACATATTCTGATCACCCATAACAATACCATCAATGTTAAGGGAAAATAGATAACAAGGTAGATAATTCAAGCCAAGTATATCATCAATATACTAATGTAGCAAAACAAAATAACATGTCATTATAATCAAACATGGAAACAAGATAATATAGTAATATTCATGGAATCTAAATTCATAATTATGTAACACGGGATAAAAAGACATAAACATGTGATCAAAATCAAGAAATACCACCATGGTTTACTAACAAATTATTTTAGCTATTGAAAACATGTGAATATGATTTCCCCAAATTGCATGGTTCTTCATTCATCATGTAATTAATGAAGAACTTCATGAATCATAAAGGAAATGTCTACCAAGTAATGTTCACATATTCACCATCTAAATGTTCCTTCCAAGGATTCTTATAAATGCACACAACTTTTTTATTTCAGAATTAAATTATATCTCACATGAGAAAATAGTTTTTATGTCATATATAATTTATGAATTCTTAATTAACACTAGAAATTGTGATAAAAAATTATTTTTCAACTATTAATTACAAATCAACATCTAATTTTATGGTATATATCAAAAATAATTTGATAGATGCATATGATAATTATTTGAAATTATTCAGAAATAATTATCTATAATTTTTGATTTAAAAATACATTATTAGTTTAAAGTAATCATTTAATTTATCCCAACCATTTCACAATAATTTTATTTCATCAATTGAACAATAAATAATTATAAGATAGGATACAAACTAATATAATGAATTAATATCCTATAATAACTACAAGTTGAATGTTGAGAGTTAAGGTTAACCTCAAATAGAAAAATATTATTAGAGCATATTTCTACCTAGAGGACTCCATTGATCTTGTATAATGAAATTAATGGACACCAACTCACTTTCACATATTCATCAGCTCAAAATAACTTCCAATAATACCTATAACATTGGAATTATTTTATCTCAAAAATAAATTTAATATCACATGTGATAAAAGATTATTTATCCTATATTATTTTTGAATTATCAATTTATTCAAACAGGTGTTCTATAAATTTATCATATATATATATTAATTACAAAATAATATCATATAATATAGTATCTTTTGAGAAACATCTGACATATTTATGTGATAATTCTTTATAATAATTATTTGATAAATTTGGGGTATTATTCAATTTATAGAGTCCTTATAATTTTTCGGAAAGCATAATATATAACAAAATGATTTCTCTAAAAATAATATTTCATGAATTTCACTTGATGTATAGATAATATTGGATATAAATATATGATTATAATTAATATAATGAAAGCACTATTCATGGGAAGAGGAGAGATATAGTTAACCTAACCAATAAAAAATAGATATAGGGCCCCATTTTATCAAGAGGACTCCATATATCTTGCATAAGGGAATTACTAGACTCCTCGAGATCGATGGTATCACTAAAACAAAGGTTGTAAGGGTTTTTATATTGTAGTAAAATAGAATCTGATATTTGATCACCATAATAATAAATTTATATTATATATCATAAATTTATATTTTAAATCAACTCATAATATAGTAGAATATAAATTCATCCATGAATATGAGTCACTGTCATTAAATTATACGTGGACTAAATTATCATGATTAGTTTTATATAAAATAATGAAAAACAATTATTATTTTAATAATGTAAAAAATGGTAAAACAAACATCACCCTTATGTATAGATTATGTTCAACATGACGGTAATATTGTTTTAACATTATGCAGTGGTAGGTACCCTTGAATAATAGTTTTTATACACTTACTCAACCCATGGAAGGTCTTAGTGACAATAGAGATGTACATTTATACAAGACGATACCCATAACTAAATTCCCATTAATAATTTTTTAACCCTTATATAGGCACAAATAACTCTTACAAAACACCCTTACAAAATTTCTTACTATAACACAAATACTATTATATAGGCCGGTATCCCTACGCAATATCTAGAATCCCATTAACCATTTTCAACATACTCTTACACTAAACATAGGAAAATTATTTAACTTTTTTTAACTACTAGTACAATTAAATTGAGTAATAATTTCTCATATTTAAGTCCATAATTTTAATGTACTCTTACTCATTACTTTGGATTTCTCCCTTACCCTTATAGAAGTCAGGAAAAGAAGGAGCTTCCAATCGAAAATGTCTTAATAACTCATAGTACACATTAATAACACATTAAAACCATAATAAAAGTTGATTTTATTTATAAATATATACACTAACATTGAAATTGTTATAAATTAAAAATAAAATAAGTTTCGATGTTTAATTTAATAATGATAATTTTCTAATTCTCCCACTCTATCAAACTCTCATACTAAAGAAGTATCACCAGTGGTAGTGGTTAAGAAACTTCATCCATTGTTCATGAAGATAACACTAAAACTCATATATATCCTCATGGATTCATACAGAAAACTATAGGATTCTAACAAGTTATAACTTATTCATTTGTAGATATTTCTCCCAATACTATATAGTACAAACCAGAAAATTCTGAGAATATTCATCTTGTTCCAACTAAATTTTCATAATGTATATAAATGATAAGCATCAGGTATGTACCTCTGAATCTTAAAGATGTGGAACTCATTGGTTATTCATTGATAAATGGGTGGAATGTATCAATGGTTTTACACTCTCCCAACTGAGGTGATGGTTTCAGTAAAACCCAATCACCAAAAATAAAATCCAAATAGTAATCTCTTTCAGTCACCATATGCTCATCAAATAGATTGATAAGTCACTAAATACTTCCTAACTATCTACACAGTCTCTGAGGTATCTTATACCAAACATAACCCAAAAACTACTACATCACCCTCCACACACCAATATAGAGGTGTGTTCCATGATGATCCATGGAGGATGCAAATCATTTTCATATATATAAAAGAATAAAATATATCATTTTAACTGTAGTCAAAAAAGTATATGAGATCATTCCATCATTCAAAGATGTCTACCATGGAAGCCAGATTTATATCCTCTAGTGCATGAATCACCCACTTTAATTTTTTGAATGTATGAAGATAATATGTTATGTTCAATCTCAATTGTGTCCCTATGGATTTATGCATTAGTTTCGCAATTTGAAATGTGAAGCATGGGTCTATTTTTAAATCCCTGATCAAGGTAACTCCATGGAATTATATTCCCTAATAAATATAAATAATTTCCAGCTCAACTATCAAGTGAAACTCTTATATCAATAAAAACTGTGAATTTTTTTATCTAATCAACAATATCTCAATCAACATTGTGAATCCTTGGGGTTCATGGTATCCCCATGAAAAATTCCATCATGATATCCTCTAACTTCTACATGGGTCCTTTATGTGGATGGTTAAATGAACAAGGATACAAGGTCTTAGAAATCAACCTTAAGTAGGAATTTCATCAATAAAAGAAATAACTGATGATTGACCACTTAGAGGAAAAATATCATGCATAAGTTCCTCTATGATAGATGTATGGAGTAATCTTCCCACATTCACGGGGATCACATCATTTTAAACCAATGACATATCATGTGAGATGTAAACATTCAAAACATTTTTATAAATGATGGAATGGAAACACATATATCATTAATGTTATTATATTAATTAGACTCCATAAATATCATTCTTTATAAAATATTTATTCCCTCACCATTATCTGATGGATTCTAGTACACTATCTATACAACACCCACCTCTTCCTCGTGACCCTTTCCATAAGACACAAGATCAATATGAGATGTTATATGAATATATTATTGCAGACCATAAACTTATCCTTTAGTCAATGATTGTGTTGTCCATCACCCTTGTGGAACCTCAGAGACTCATTGTAGAACTCGTGGAGATTTTGTATCTGTACACACCACCCATAATTTCTTGGATTTGATAGTATCATCTTTTGATAATGCATGAACAATTATGTTTTAAATAATTTAATACCTCCTTCATTCAAAAATTTTGTTGAAGATACCTTACTATTCCCTATCTATCTACCACCACTATGGAATAAATCAACACCATTCCTATTCATTCCCCCATAATAAACTGATGAAGGACTATAGAAAATAATAAGTAGACCCAATACTCAATCCTTGTCAACTCCTTTATTGTTCATTCGGTATTATAAATGTAGATCCATGAATTATGTCACATAGGAGACCATTATCATCATGATTTTACAAATCTATATGAGATCATGAGCACTATGAGACTCTAAAATACCTTAAATGAAATCATTGATGAAAATTTTCATAATGGTTTTCCAGGAGAAACCATCATAAAAACTAGAAAGGTTACATACACATTTCAATAGCATGGTGATTCTGTATAAAATTAATGCCTCAAATGTCACATATGTTACCCTGATTGTCATAACAAGGTCAATGACACCCTTGATAATTTCAGTAGATTACTCTCCATCCTACGGTATACTAATTCCCTAGAAGGCTGGTAGATGATATAGGTGGGTTTAAGATTATTCTCTCTAGAACACTATTATACAAAGGATTTCCCCACCATTCATTAACACGGTATTATGTTCTAATATAAAAAGATAAATAAAGTCATATGGTATATTTTTATGAGTTTTTGATATCACATAATGTATTACCAATAATTCTACCAAATACCCATGGAATAACCCTCTTAGGATTTAAAAATTCCAATTCCCTGAACCTAACTTAAAATGATCATATATATAAAATATAAAATATTATGCATAGTTCAACTACTTAATGCCAAAAGGTTATATCGTAGAACATGAAAAAATAGAAATATCACAATATAGAATGTATGGTGAAAAAATAACAAAAATTAAATAATTATACATTATTAGTAGATAAGGAACATAAAAACATGTATATATATCATATGTGAACAAAAATACCTAATAATTATTCATGAAATCATCCATGATATCCTACAAAAAAAAGTAACAACATTACCGTCCATGATAACTTAGAGGTCCAGTGCACATGTGTTGGGTATGCAAAAGGATACTCCCCTTCTGGAGTCCCTCATAGCTATATCTGATATAACTTGTTCTTGGATTGTATAAGAAATGATAAAACCAAGAACATATAAAAAAAATTAAAATGTCGACCCAATCCAGAATGACCAAGCCGTAGAGTCACAGGGCCTCATGGGAACCTCCCCATAAACAAGATCTAATCAATTAGTAGTGAGGGTCCTATCTATCAGTGGGGTGATGATATCCTCAATATCATGTAATAGAAAAACATTATAATAATTAATGATTGTATCATATATAAAATGAATGATAGAATATAGTTTATAAATGTAATAAATTGGATCTAAATGTGGGTTTTCAAATTATATTATAATTCATGTATGGAAATAAATAATTAAATTTTGGTTACTTTGGAGAATATCACGGTACACCAAAATATCAAATATCCTCTTAAAAGCCATTTCCCATGGCCCCCATCCCATTACTTGTAAATCTATATATGAATTCTTCATGCACATAGGGATTCTCATTTAGGGTATGTGTAAAAAAACAAATTTGGACACCACTAATGCATCCTTAATAAATGAGTAAATGTATAAAAATAATAATTCCATAATAACATTGAATTTTAAATAGATATATCAATGTTAAAATAAAATAATAAGAAATTGTGTGCTAAGAGTGATAGCAGATAACCCCAACTATACCTGCTAAGCATCAACATAGGAATAATAATCAAGGAGAAGTAAGACGTAAACAAATAGTTCCAAATATATTCTTAACTATTCGCTTAGAATTTATATCTCATCATGCACACATTCAAATCACATTTACCTTGGCCTCATGTATGGTATGATGCTCACAAATAAAAAGGTGTCAAGAATCACCCTCACAAATCATCTAGGAATCAATCATGCTATAAAATAATATAGTAAATGTTGGGTTCACTAATCAGTAATGAAAAATTCTTAAAAAAACTCGATACATGGATTTCAAGGATTGAATACATCCACAATACGGCCTTCCATTATATCATTATATCTCTGACTTATGTTAATCTCCAATATCACAATAGTTATATCTCTTGAAAATAATCCCTTTGAGGTACAATCATTTCATAATGTTCCACCTATTTCCAAAACCTATAATGATACCTTTCAAGGAATGTTTCCATACATAACTAGATAGAGAGGATATGGTAAGAAAAAAAACATGATAATAAAGTATATAACCATAAGACCTGTGATCATAATAAAACATAACAATTGTATATTCCAGTAATAATCCTAGATTTATGCATACAAAATAGGTCATATATTCTATTCACACACACCAACATTCTATCATAATGAAACATTGTCATCATTGTATGCCAAAAGAAGATTTATACCATGGAAACATGTGTTTATAAGATCCCAAAAATTTAAAGAAATTCCTAACACTTTTCATTGATCATGAACACCAAGGTTCATCATGAAACATCTCTTAAGTCATGTTCATCTATTTATTGGATCAAAGTGTTATCAAAGCACTCCTAGATATGAATAAAACTATTTTACATCCAATATAAATAAAATATGACATGGGATGATAGTTTCTATCTCTTGGATAATTTATGAATTATTAATTTATTCTAACAAAAGTTCTAGATATTTATTATAAAAAAATATTTATAAATCCTCATGAAAAAATACATGACCACTCTTGAATAATATGAGATATGAATATGATAATTCTTTATATTAAATTTTTGATAATTTAGGATAAATTTCCATTTTAATAAATCTTTATCATTTTTCATAAAACTTATGGTTTAATCCAACAATTTATAGTGAAGTATTATTTTATAAATTTTACAGGATATAAAGGGAAGAAAATATATAAACAAATACCGAAATTTAATATCATCAAATAAACCATGAAGGAAGATGAGAGATGTGGTTTAGTCATGCATGTAAAAATACGTAAATGAATTTCTTCTATCATGGGGAATCTATAAATCATGCACAAGGTAATATTTGGACTGATCATGGTTGAAGAAATCAAAAAAACAATGTTCTCAAGTGTTTGTATATTTTTGAAAATATAACATTCATGATAAGAGTAATAAAAATAAAAAATACAATTTAATAGTTTAATTTGGGTTATATGAGATTTAAAATTTTATCTTACTTAATATTTTTAATAAAGATGACTCGTGATTCTTAAATGAGTCAAGGATTCTATTATCAGGATTTTAGGAATTTTATAAAAATAAGAAAACTAACTTAAAAGCCGAAGAAGAGGGAGATCTAAAAAACATGTCCATAATAATTACCTTATGTATTCATTGTGATCTCCATTATGGTATCATGGTTTTAACCATATGTAAAGGTATGTTACCTTGCATAATATTTCCTCTTCTATTATGGATCTTCCGAAAATACTTGGTTTCCCTCATGCATCACTCTTATAAAAATACCCTTACAGAAGTGTGTACCATTACATAGCCATGTTTTATTGATATGTTGTACCCTCACAAAACCCTATACCATTATGAAAATACAATTAATAAATATGGTAACCCTACACAAAATTCAACATACCTTTATGAGATGTCAATTTACCCATACATAATCAATGGAATGACGTCAGTACCTTCAAAAAAATCATACTACTCACACATATTTCATGAAGTACCTTTATGCAACCCAAAAATTATATTGTACCCTAATGATGTGTTGCATACACATCTATTACCCTTAGATGAGAAAGGAATAGTAGGAATTACCATAAAAAAATGACCTAATAATATTTTACACACTAATGTAAAACCTTAAAAACAGAAAAAACTGATTTTTATTGAATATTTAGATTCTCATAAAAAATAAATTCAAAATAAAAAAATACTTTTTTATGATCATTTTAAATTTTATAATATTATAGTAGAACTAGTGTTTATGGGATTATAATTATTTCCACTTCTATAAGTGATTTTTAATTGATCCCTAGAAATACATTAGAGATAACAAATATTGACTATGGGTTTAGATTCTCAAAAACAAGTTTATAAATAAGTAATTATTGATATTTTATTTCATATATTGTTTGTAAGCTCTAAATATTGTTACAAATTTTTTTATTGACGGAATTATTAAATTTTATATTATAAGCTCAGATGGGGTCATTATATAAGATATAAGATTTTATATGAAATGTTACTGGAAATATTATAATGCTTCTAGAAAACAATATCATGCAATATAAGATAAAATATTTAAAAATGGATAAAATATTTGGAATAAATAATATGACATTAAATAATTAGTATGATATAAAATTATTCATATCAAATTATTACTATGAACTTGTTAGTCATATATTTTTCATCAAGTAAAGAGGTTATACTTTATATTATTTTTATAAGAAGCAATAACAACATGTTCCCATTAAATAACACATGAGATATCATGCATATTGTTTATATTACATAGGACCCTACCTTAGTCTTTGATAACCCTATGGAACTATGTTTTTCCTATAAAATATGTTGTAATTAGAACAAACATTAATATAAATCATATAAAATGAATTTATATTATAAATAGTTTTATTCACTCAGAACAATAAATTGTTTACTATTTTATATGTTATATTTTACAATACAATGTGAATTGAATAATTTGGTCTTCATTATGTTCTATTTCCAATTGAATTGAAAAATCTAAAAAAAAATTACAACGAATAATAACATTTTTGAGGAATTTTTTTAATATATTTATGTATTATTTATATAATTAACATTGAAAATTGTTTATATAATTTTTGATAATTTTATTAATTAAATATTATTTTATTTAAAATTTTAATGAAAAAATAAATTATGCATATTTATATTTCATTATTTTCATATGTATTATTTTTATGTATATTATTTATGAAATTAATAAAGTGTTTGTATATTAAAAAATCAGTAATGTATACAAATTTTTTTTATGTAAATTAATAATAATCAATTATTTATAAACATGAATTGTTCAACTGAAATATGACTTCTATGAGAAATTATTTAATGCATATAAAAAGTGTTTTGATAGTTGATATGAACATGTTTATTATGAATATGATATTTAGTTTTTTAAAATCCATAACATAATAACGAAAATAATATAATATATTTATATTTTACATTATAGCCAATATTAAT
The DNA here is from genome assembly GCA_963277665.1 of Viscum album. NCBI lineage: Eukaryota > Viridiplantae > Streptophyta > Magnoliopsida > Santalales > Viscaceae > Viscum > Viscum album. The sequence goes on from OY728141.1 coordinate 350,844,158, forward strand.
GTAAGTTCTATATAATGAATAATGTAATGAAGACTTATTCAAAATAAATAAAAACTGTTTTTATTAATTTTGTTTTATTCATTTCCCATTATATAATAATAATTCATATAGAGTCTATTATGATCTTCGTTTTTTAAATGTTTTATATATAATATTATATAATATTTAAAACCCTGAATGTTTTATTAATTTAGTTTATTTTAATTATTAATATTCAGGACAATAATTCCTTTAATATGTATATTTTTATGACTAAATTTAAAATTTTAATAGTATTCTATAAATTTTTACACATTCATATAAAAAGATTCATTCTATATAGGATAGTTGATTTTTTATTATGTTAATTTTAATATGGAATCCAGCTATTATGTCCTTGAATTAAGATATTAATTATGATTTATAAAGATTAGGATTTATAATTATAAAAAATTGAGGTCTCTTGGGAATATTTTATCCAAATTATGAGAGATTTTAGATTGTAATGCTCATAATTTGGGAGGATTATGTCTTATGAAGAAAATTGAGTTTCAAATATCATTGGATAAAAGATTTTTTTGATTATTAATATCATTTGAATGTCTAAAATTATATTAAATAAATTCATATACATTATTCATAGTATGAGGTTGGATATGAATTAACAAAGTTTAACATTAATTTTGAGAATATAATAGTAGATATGAGACGTGAAAAATGTCCCAAAATAATTTTTTGGATATTATTTATTTAGATTAAAGAACATAATTACATATGAAGTCCCAAAGGAAAGATTATCTTTTTATGGAATAAGATGTTCTGATTAAATCCTTTTTATAATAATTTTTTTATTCCATCCAAATAAATCACTTGTCAAATCATAGATTATTTAATCACTGTGATCTTAACCATTAGCATCTAGGAATTATTTTTTTTATAGAAAACCAATTATTAGGTGATCATAACCATTAACTACCACATTATTAGAATTCCTCTTAGGTTATAATTATCTTGAAAACCCAAAAAAAGTTATGATAATTGTGGAATATAGTTGAGTTAATAAATATTATAGGATGAGAAAAAGGTTTCAAGTCAGGTATACAAGAATCTATTGGACTCAAATGTTTTGATAATCCCAAATCATATTTAAATATTGATCATGATATATTAAGTCAGTTACTAATCCTTTTAATCTAAATTTATAATTATCTTATCCTGAAAAATGTACACTCTTAAGACTCATGACTTTGTTTATAAGATTACAGTTCATATTTATCTAAATATAAGTTCATTGTTAAAGGCTACTGGTAAGAGCCTTCTGTTCAAAGTCAACATTATAGCTCACTGTCACTCTAAGTCACTGATGATAGAAGATCACCGTTGAAGATTTACAGTCACTGTTGGAAGCTACTGGTACACAGTTACTGTCACAAGTCTACTGATGATCTACTTATCAAATCTCACAGACAAAGAGTTACTGTCACAAGGTCACTGTTGTGACAAGGCTTCTGTTAGAAGTTCACTTTCAAACTCTTTCTCACGTCTTCTGTTGAGGACCTCACTGTTCAAGCCTACAGTTAGAAAATTCTACCGTTACTAGAAGGCTACTACTGGACAACTCCTTCTATCGAGACAGTAGACTGTTTCTCAAATCCCACTGATGATGAGCTACTGTTACATAGAGTAACAGCTACCATTACAAGCCTACTGAAAAAGAACCTATCGATGAAGCTTATTGTTTAACAACCTACCGATGAAGTCCACAGTTGAAAATACCACAGTTGAAGTCTACTGTGTAGCATGCATCTACTACCAGTCTAATGATATTCCATTATTTTCTTTACCAATTTTAGTAATACTATTATAACGGTCATGTCTGGACAAATTAATACACCCGACATTATTTAATGATATTTGCCGGAAAATTAGGAAACAGTACGATGTACGAGGAAGACCACACGTGGTTGAAACATCTTTCTTGTCAGCCCCTACTGAACCAAATGAAAAAAAAAGATTAGCTGGAAAAGAGTATATATATAAGAGAGAGACATTCAGAGCGGATCATCCAATACACACAAGAAACAAGATAACTGGCCTGAACATTTTAAATATACAAGGAACGCTCATAAGAGAGAACCATACACAATCTCAAGAAGAACCCACAAGAATTCATTCAGAAGAACATAGATCTTCATGTTGATCTGTTAAAATAATATTCTTCAAGCTGTCGTGGTGTGCTACAAAGAGCATAAAACCCAAGAAGCTGATCATCTCTATATCTAGAAGTCAGAACCTGAAAGTTGCGACACTCTGTTTTGGAGGCAACTTGTAGAGAAGGACCAAAACTTCATTTACATCATTCCAACAAGTCCAGAGCTGATCTTCCAACACAACATAGAATTATAAACTTATCCCTACTATCCTTATCTCTACTGTGTTTAAATACATTACATTTGTGAGAAGTGTGTATGTGTTACACACAATGACTTTTGTTATTGAACTGAGGGATACTGAAAATAACCATATAAAACTATCTGTACAATTGTTTCCCATGTATAACTGTGGAAGAAGCCTTATGTGGCTTGGTAGTTTATTATCCCACGTAGAACTATGGTAGAGTTTGTAAAACCTGGACAGTTTGTGAAAACTGTTGTAAATCCCGATACAGGCTGTGTAACACTTTTAATATAATATCTTGGTGGCAGGTGATCACCAAGTGGAGAGGACTAGGTCTTGTCTTAAGACTGAACCCGTTGTTTAAATAGTCGTGTTCATCCTTGATTTACTCTGTTTGACATTTCTCTGTTGTGATTATACTTGCAAAGACAAAAATCTCTTTTTACATTCACTCTGATAGTTATTTCTGGTTAGTGTGTATATCTGATTTGTTTAGTAAGCTTGTTTCAAAAGTTTAATTAGTTCTCATACTGATTCAACTAAGGAGTAATCAACCTTTGAGAAACCGGTTGAACATTAAGTCACTTATATCTCTACTACCTTAATTTATTGGGCTGTTCTAATTTTGGGGATTGTAATCCTAAAAGTTTTTGAATGAAATTTTAATTGGACCTCAATTCACCCCCCTCTTGAGTATCCATTCCGACCAACATTTGGTATCGGAGGCATCATCATTATATACAAAGTTTTCAACCCTCTGTTTTCAAGATTTGATTTTAGCTTTATCTTAAAGATCTTAAATTTTTGTTAGTTCAAAATTTTCTCTCTTTAATATATTTTCTAAATTCTTGTTATGGAAAATAGACAAGAAGGTGCTGCTACTAACAGGCCACCATTCTTTAATGGTGTGAATTATTCTCAATGGAAAATTAAAATGAAAATTTATTTTAAAAATATTGGTTTTGATATTTTGTATCCTATAGAATGAGAATATGAAATTCCAAAATCTCCTAGATCAACTTGGGATGATGCAACAAATTTTGACTATAACAATAACTGTAAAGCTATGAATGCCCTTTAATTCTCTTTAGGAGATGAGGAATTTAACTGAATTTCTGCATTTAAAACAACTAATTAAATCTGGGACACCTTGGATGTTTATCATGAAAGAACAACCAACATGAAGGAAATGAGATTAAATACTTATAATATTAAATATGGTAATTTTATGATGAGACCTCATGAACCCATTTTTGAAAAGAACCTTAGGTTTAATGAGATTGTCAATACCATGAGTTCACTGGGAAAAAATGTTCCAGAGAAGGAGCAGATCATGATAATATTGAGATGTTTTCCATACAGATAGAGAGGCACTTCTGTGTCTATTCAAGAGTCATGTGACATCAAAAGGATACCCATTAAAGAGTTGATTGGTAAACTAATGATGTATGAAGAGGAACTGAAGGTCAACAAAGAAGATGATGATGAACCCAAAAGAAAATGTGTGGCATTCAAGTCTACTGCTTAAAAGAGAAAAGACAAAGAGAAAATACATTTGCCTACTGAAAGTTCAACTGGTGAAGATTCAGATTCAGAAAGTGATGAAGAAATGGCTCAAATAGCCAGGATATTTAAGAAGTTCAATAGGAATAAGATGTTTTTCATAAAACCAAACTACAAGGGTATGTATGATCAACAAGGTAAGTGGAAAAAGGATTTGACGAAATCTGATAAGGAAGATGATATAGTCTTCTATGAATGCAAGAGGAATGGACACATCAAGGATGAATGTCCGAAGTTAAAATTCAAAAAGAAATATTACTATAAGTACAAGAAGTACAAGAAAGCCATGAAAGAAACTTGTAGTGCTTTGGAAGACAGCACAAGTGAATCAGAAGCTACTGACCCTGAAAATAATCATGCCAACATGTGCTTCATGACTAACATATCTGAGGTACATGTTTCCCTTGCTCTAAATGAATATTATTCTAGAAATAATAGTGATTTAGATAATGATGAAAATATTTCTAAGGATGAACTATTTGAATATTGCAATATGCTAGAAGATACCTGCAATGAACTAAAAGATAAATATAAATCTTTAATGAAAGAGCTTTCCTTGACTAGTAATGTTAAAACAGATTTAATTGTAGAAAAAGACAAGAATTCTCAATTGTTGAAAGAGAACACTCAGCTCAAATTATCTAATGAACAGTTAAGAAAGGATATTGAGAAGTTCACTACTGGTAGGGACACCATGACACAGTTTCTTGGAATACATATTACTCCAAAATATACAACTGGTCTAGGATATTATCTTGGATAGAGACAAATTAGATAAACCAAATTTGTTCCAAAATCTGGACAGTTCATTGCTAATTCTAGATCATCTTTTGAGAAAAAAATTTCTAACGGACCTAACAAACTATTTATGTCTCAAAATATGTTTGTTGATTTTAGGAAATCAAAAAGAAATATGGGATCCCAATGTTTTATTGTCTAACCTTTATTGACCCAAGAAGATCTGGGTACCAAAATTATCCCATGTTTAATCTATTTTGCAGGAAATTTTTTTAAAGAGTTCCTGTAAGACCCTATGGTACTTGGACAGCGGATGTTCAAGACATATGATAGGAGACTACTCTTAATTCAAGAGTCTAATTAATGTTGATGGTTGGCATGTCACCTTTGGTAAAAATGTAAAATGAAAAATCATCGACTTAGGCCAGATTGGTAACCATGATAAAATATTAATTTCTAAAGTAGTTTTTGTTGATGGATTAAGGTATAATTTACTTATCATATCTTCATTATGTGATGATGGCCTTCATGATAAATTTGAAAATGATTTAGGCAATGTTTTTAATTCAATTTTTTTTTTAGTTTTCACTGCATGTATAAATGAGAATATATATGTTGTTGATTTAAACTCCTTAGCCAAACAAAATTATTCTTGTTTAAATGATTTTCATAAATAATCTTGGTTGTGGCATAGAAGATTAGGACACTGTAATGTGCACTCACTTAGGAAGCTATCTAAGAAATGTTTAGTTAGAGAATTAACTAAATTATAATTCCCAATTGATAAAGTGTGTAATCCCTATCATAAGGGAAAACAACACAATGTTTCTTTCAAACCAAAGAAAGAAGTTTCAAATTATCAACCACTTGAGTTGGTTCACATGGATTTGTTTGGACCATCAAGAGTTTCAAGTTTTAATGGGAAGCACTATGTTTATGTTCTTGTAGATTACTTTTCTAGGTATACTTGGGTATACTTTCTATCTCACAAAAGTGAAGCATGTTCCCACTTTGTCAAATATCCCATGTCTGTAGAAAACCTTAGTGGACTTATGATTAAATCCCTAAGAAGTGATCATGGCCATGAGTTTGAGAATCATGAGTTTGAATCCTACTGCTCGCATAATGGTTATAGTCACAAATTTTCTCCCCCTAGGACACCTCAACAAAATGGAGTTGTAGAAAGGAGAAATAGGACCCTTCATGAAATTGCAAGGACTATTATTAATGAGTATGACTTACCTATTTATTTTTGGGCTGAAACTGTAAATACAGAAAGTTACATTATCAATAGAGTTTTAATTAGACCTATTCTAAAAAGGACCCCTTATGAACTTTGGAATAATAGGAAGCCTAAGTTTAGTTATTTTATAGTTTTTTGGTTTCAAAGTCTTTATTATTAATAATAAATATAATCTTGACAAATTTTCTCCCAAAAGTGATGAAGGAATTTTCTTGGGTTATTATATTTCAAGTAAAGCCTATAGAGTGTTCAATAAAAGAACCAAATATGTGGAAGAATCAGTTCATATCAAATTTTATGAGACTGATCCACATGAGACTAATTCCTCTCTTGAAAATCAAGAGGATGATTTTTCAACTCTAAACCTTAATGATAATGATAGTGAATCCCCTGTAAATGTATCTAGTTCTAGAAATTTTCCAGAATCTGAACCTGCTGATTCTGAACCAACAGACAACAATAAAGAATCCAGCTCAACACTTCCTAGAGGTATTGGGACTCTTAAGAATCATCATCTAGATACTGTTGTAGGCGATTTAAATAAAGGAACACAAACTAGAGCTTATCTAAGAAACTAGGTTGCATATCAAGCTATTCTTTCACAGCTTGAACCCAAAAATAATAATGATGAAATCAATGATGAATTTTGGGTAATGGCTATGTAAGAAGAACTAAATCAGTTTGAAAGAAACAAAGTTTGGGAATTGGTGGAAAGACCTAAGGACACTTTGACCATAGGCACTAAATGGGTGTTTATAAAAAAAATAGTTGAGTTTGGGAATATAGTTAGAAATAAATCCATGTTAGTTCCACAAGGATATACTTAAGAGGAAGGAATAGACTATGAGGAGACCTTTTCACCTGTAGCTAGATTAGAATCTATTAGGATACTACTTTCCTATGAAGCTCGTCTGAATTTTAAAATTTATCAAATGGATGTTAAATGTGCTTTTCTAAATGGGTATATAGATAAGGATGTGTTTTTTGAACAACCTCATGGTTTTACAAGTCACCATTTTTCCAATCATTTTTTTAAACTATCTAAAGCTTTATATGGATAAAAACAAGCTCCAAGAGCATGGTATGATAGGCTCAACTCTTATCTTATTTCAAAAGGTTTTACCAAAGGGATAGTCGATCCTACTCTTTTCATTAAATGGATTTCTAAAGATGTTTTGATTGTAAAAATTTATGTGGATGATATTATTTTTGGATCTTCTAAAAATTCATTATGTGTTGATTTTTCAAAAATGATGCAAATTGAGTATGAAATGAGTTTAATGGGAGAACTCAAATTTAGCCATGGATTTCAGACCATTCAAAATAAAAATGGGATTGTTTTGAATCAAAGAACATATATTAATGATATTTTAAAACATTTTTCTTTGGATGGTACTAATGGTAGTGAAACACGTATGAGTACCACTTGTATGATGGATGATGATGAAACTGGAGAACCAGTGGATCAAACCAACTACAGAGGTATGATAGGGAGTCTACTCTATCTTACAGCTAGTAGGCCTGACATCAAGTTTAGTGTATGCATGTGTGCTCGCTTTCAAGCCAATCCAAAAGTGTCTCAATTATCTGCTGTTAAAAGGATTTTTAAATATCTCAAACATACCGCCAGCTTAGGATTATTTTATCCAAATGTACAATAATTTGATTTGTTGAGTTATTCTAATGATGATTTTTCCGGTTTCAAGTTAGATAGAAAAGGAACCTCTAGTACATGTCACATTTTAGGAAATTCACTAGTATCATGGTGTAGTAAGAAGCAGAACTCTGTTGCATTATCTACTACCGAAGCTGAGTACATAGCTGCTGGTAGTTGTTGTGCTCAAATTCTGTGGATGAAACATACTTTACTAGACTATGGATATCAATTCAAACATGTCTCTATAAAGTGTGACAATACAAGTGATATTAACATTTCCAAAAATCCAGTATCTCATGCTAGGACAAAGCATATTGATGTGAGACATCACTTTTTAAGGGATCATTATCAAAAGGGTGATATCACTCTTGAATTAATTGGCACTGAACAACAATTGGCTGATATATTCACAAAGCCTTTGAATTCTGAGAGGTTAAATAACAACAAACATGAGTTAGGTATGATTAAATTTAGCATAGGAGACCTCACAGTTAGACCTCACAGTTAGACCTCATAGTTAGACCTCACAGTTAGACCTCACAGTTAGACCTTACGGTTATACCTCACTATTTCACCTCACTCGTGTACCTCACTCGTACATCTCACTATTGGATATCTCACTGTTTGTTTTTATTTTTGCGGGAATTCAAACCGTTTTTATTCCTTTTTATTTTTTCTATTTTATTTTTTTAATCCCTAAATGATAAAATCAATGGCAACAAACATATTTAAATCCACCTTCATATCCCAATCTTGAACCTTGCTCTCGAAATTCCTAAACCGTAACCCTTAACTTGAGCCCTCAAACCTCTCTCAATCTCTATGGCCAGAACCAACCTACCCCCAACTGTTAATGAGGATGCGCCAAGGCCAAAGAGGACTCAAGCCGAATCCATTGGCACCAGTAACACCCCGTCGGGACATGTAAATCCGCATCTGACCAAGAGACAAATATTTGCTGAGAAGGAGTTATGTGAAGAATGGATATTGTTAAGCAAGTCATTATTGCTAGAAGTACTAAATTCCAAAGGATGGACCGAATGTTTTTCCAACAAAAATGGACTGTACTACCCGAAGCATGTGAAAGAGTTCTATAAATATATGAGGTTAGAAGAGAAAGATGATGGGAATAAGCTAATATCCAGAGTCAATGGAAATGAAGTCAGTTTCTTATCTACTGAGTGGGATTCTTGTTTGAGAGTTCCTCATGAAGGAATATATGATTACTACTCTCGACTGGCTCCTCCAAACAGTTTTGTTTTTGAATATGAAAAATCTCTAGGCGAACTGACAGGAGATGGAAAATCAAGGAGGATCATTACAGCTGAGATGAATGGAGAATATATGCTTTTATTCAAATTCATTCAGCATGTACTTAGTCCGAGGAGAGGAGACATTGCAGTTCTGAAGTACCAGGACATATTTGTGATGTACTTACTGAAGCATGGATAGAAGATTAACCTATTTAGGTTACTTATGGAACAATTTGAGTATATGACCAAGTCAAGCTCAAAATCCAATGCCCTATTCCATGCCAAGCTTATTTCAGTTATGCTAAAGGTAATGGGTGTGGCTGGAAATCAAGATGAGATGATAGTGGCCAAGAAAAGTGTCTATATCTCCAAGTTGATTCGCAAATTCATGAAAATTAACTGGAATCCCTGGAAGAGGACATGGGTGAATGATGAAGGAAAGGTATATGAAAATTTTGACCCCACTACTCATCCAACTAGGCCAAAAGACAAGAGAGATCCAGGCCTGAAGCCTGATGAGCCAGAACTGGTTAATTATAATGAGGAGGAGGCGGAAGGCGCTGTGGAACCTCAAAGAAAGAACACCCCCATTGATGATGGGAGTGATCCTGATATTCCTCACAGTCCGGTAAGTACAGTAGATTTTGGAGCAGCTAGCCCTCCAAAAGAAATACCAAAGAGAGAGACTGTTCTGAAGGACAGTGATACTGAGACCACTAAATAAGAAGAATAAGCATACATGAATGTTGTGAAGGACACCTCTGAAGAGGATGAGGCTACCAAGTCAGATCATTTTTTTCATGAGGAAAAGGAGGATTTTTCTGAAGCTGGTGATGGGAACACTAAAGAATAAGAGCTCAGTTTGAGCCCTCTAATAGATAATACAATCAATATAGTGTCTGGTCAGGAAGCAGGAGTGGCATCTACTACTATTGATATGAGATTCATTGATGACTCCAAAAAGGATAAGACTCACCCTACTATTGAACAAACAGAGAAAATGGTTGTTGAATCTGCTAGAGTTTGAGAGGAGGTTGTGGAGTTACGCAGAGCAGAACAGATAGAGGAGATTCCTCAGGAGAGAGGTCTAAGTGAGGGGGATCATCTGGGTTCTATTTCATTATTGTATGACATCGACGTTTGGTCATCAGGTCTAGGGTACATGGTATATGGACTCACTTATGGAGATTATATTGAGGAAGACCAGCCCCAAAGGGATTCTATTATCCTACCGGAAAGTGTTCCAATAGTTATAGTTGACAATTTGGAAACCAAGGAGGACCACGAGTCTTTAAAGGCTGAAATGAAAGAGGAACTGAGAGAATCAGTGGCCGATTTGAAGAAAAGCTTGGTTGAAGAGATGAGGAGTGTGGAGCAATCCTTGGAGATATCTCTTGGATTTGTTGTGTCTAGTCTATTGACAGGAATGATGGATAAAGTTAAAGTGTTCCATACTCAAATTGAAAGTTCGACAGGAGATATGGTTTCTCTAAGACAATAAGTTCCTTCATTGACTGTCATGAGTAGTTCTAAAAACCAAGTGAATGCTGATATTAGATATATCAAAGAAGTAGTCAAGAAGTTTGTGGAAGTTTTTGAGGCTTTTAAGAAATCAGTCAAAGAACATTTGAACAGTCATGATGCACTTGTTCAGAATGTGATTAGAAATTTGACTCATTCTTTCAAAGAGACAGTGGCTTTCTCGGTCGAACCCCTTTCATCATCTAGCTCATCTGTGGACATTAACCATATCAGAACTATAATCCATGAAGATATTTCTAAGGCCAGTACCAGTGGCACCTCTGATTCTCAGATACTTGCCACCACTAGAGAAGTCAGCAGTTTTGTTCATGACCACTTGCGGGCAGATACTGCTTCTCAATAGGCCATTATGAATAAGGTAGATTTTTACATTGAGAATGTCTATACCATGAATCAAATGACCAACCACTTCAAGCTCGTGATAGAGAATATGAAGCTGCCTCCAGTGACTCAAGCATTCAAGGAACAGGTCAGCATACTGAGTGAATTGACCCCTTCTTTGGATAATTTTTTTGTAAAATAAAGATGATTTTCTATCTGCTATGGAAAGAGGAGTGAGCATAATTATGGATTTCAGAAACCTTATTCTACCATTTATCCATGTGGACTGAACCCCTGTCATCATCCCTCCTGCCTTACCTGCATCTCAACCCAATGGTTCTTCCACCATGTCTTCTGCTAAAGCTATCAGAAACCTTACTCTAATGATCCCTCAGTGAGCTACCCACTACAGACCCACGAGAGATTCTATTGCTGCCCCTCCAGTCATTCCTACAACCATTCCTAAACCTACTGATTCACCAGCTCAACCTTCATCGTCCTCTTCCAAAGGGAAATAACCATTCCCTATGGATGTTGTGGATTTAGTCGGTTTCTGTCTTTTGATAGGGACTATATTTTTTGGTCATGTACTGAACTATTTATTAATACAATCTTTCTCTATTCTCTCTTTTTTTTTCTTTTTTCTAATCACAAAGGGGGAGAAATACTGTGATAATTGATAAATACTGTGCTAATTCTAAAAATACTATGCTTATTAATATCTGATACATGAGACATTTTTGTTCTTAGTATTAATAACCATATTATATATGACATTTATCTTTAATACACACTGACATAATTTGTGATTATCAAAAAGGGGGAGATTGTTGGACTCACCTGTTTTGATAATCCCAAATCATGTTTAAATATTGATCTTGATATATTAATTCAGTTACTAATCCTTTTAATTTACATTTCTAATTATCTTATCCTGAAAAATGTACACTCTTAAGAATCATGACTTTGCTGCATCAGCTTACAGTTCATATTTATCTAAATATAAGTTCACTGTTAAAGACTACTGGTAAGAGCCTTCTGTTCAAAGTCACCATTATAGCTCACTGTCACTCTAAGTCACTGATGCTAGAAGATCAATGTTGAAGATTTACAGTCACTATTGGAAGCTACCGGTACACGATTACTGTCACAAGTCTACCGATGATCTTCTTATCAAAGATCACAGACAAAGAGTTACTATCACAGGGTCACTGTTGTGACAAGGTTTCTATTATAAGTTCACTGTCAAAATCTTTCTCAAATCATCTGTTGAGAACCTCACAGTTCAAGCCTACATTTGGACAAGTATACCGTTAGTAGAAGGCTACCGCTTGACAACTCCTACTGTCGAGATATTCGTCTGTTGCTCAATGTCTACTGATGATGAGCTACTGTTACATAGAGTAACTGCTACCGTTACAAGCCTATATAAAAAGAACCTATCGATGAATCTTACTGTTGAATAACCTACCGATGAAGTCCACAGTTGAAAAGACCACAGTTGAAGTCTACCATGTGACATGCATCTTCTACTAGTCTAATGATATTCCATTCTTTTCTATACCAATTTTATTAATGCTATTATAACGGTCATGTCTGGAAAAATTAATACACTTGACATTATTTAATTCTATTTTCAGGAATATCAGGAAACAGTACGATGTACGAGGATGACCACATGTAGTAGAAACATCTTTCTTATCGGCCCCTGCTAAACCAAAAGAAAAAAAATCTGAACTGGAAAAGAGTATATATATAAGAGAGAGAGACATTCAGAGCGGATCAGCCAATACACACAAAAACAAGAGAAGTGGCGTGAACATTTTGAATATAAATAAAACACTCAGAAGAGAGAACCATGAAAAATCCCAAGAAGAACCATCAAGCACTAATTTAGAAGAACATAGAGCTTCATGAAGATCTATTGAAAAAATATACTTCTAGTTGTCGTGGTGTTCTTCAAAGAGCATAAAACCCAAGAAGCTGATCATCTCTACATCTGGAAGTCATAACCTGAAAGTTGCGACACTCTTTTTTGAAGGAAACGTGTAGAGAAGGACCAAAACTTCAATTACTTCATTCTAACAAGTCCAGAGTTGATCTGCCAACATAACAGAGAATTCTAAACTTATCCCTAATATCCTTAGCTCTATTGTGTTTATATACTTTACATTTGTGAGAAGTGTGTATGTGTTACACACACAGACTTTTGTTCTTGAATAGAGGGATCCTGAAAATCCCTATATCAATCTATCTTTACATTTGTGTCCCACATATAACTGTTGAAAAAGCCTTGTGTGTCTTGGTAGTTTATTATCCCACGTAGAACTATGGTAGAGGTTGTAAAACCTGGATAGTTTGTGCAAACTATTGTAAATCCTGGTATAGGCTGTGTATCACTCTTAATATAATTTATTGGTGGCAGGTGATCACCATATAGAGAGGACTATGTCTTGTCTTAATACTGAACCTATTATTTAATTTATTGTGTTCATCCTTGCTTTACTCTATTTTACATTTATCCGATGTGCTTAAACTTGCAATGACAAAAATCTATTTTTACATTCACTCTGATAGTTAGTTCTGGTTTTTGTGTATATCTGATTTGTTTAGTAAACATGTCTCAAAAGTTGAATTAGTTCTCATACTGATTCAATTGAGGAGTAATCAACCTTTGAGAAACCAATTGAACATTAAGTCACTTATATCCTTATTACCTTAATTGACTGGGCTGTTCTAATTTGGGGGATTTTAATCCTAAAATTTTTTGAGAGAAATTTTAATTGGAACTCAATTCACCCCCCCTCTTGAGTATCCACTCCGACCAACAGAATCATATATGATATGATTGTTATGATTATTTACTAGATACAATCATGCATTATTTATGAATAAAAACTATTTAAATTATGATGAATTTGGGATATTGTTCCACAAATGGTTTGATGAGATTCAAATGGGTCATAAATTTTATGGGTTGAAATATAATAGATTTTCATACAAAATTATTTTTAAACATTACATTCATATGATATACTATCATTATTATATTAATGACTTCCTCACTATCCTAATTGACTTTTATAATAACATAATAAAATGATTAAATTAATGTAACAAACTTTTTATAATTGTATAACATATTAAATAAATTATAAAGCTAGAGAGAAATTATTTCGGTTATATGAATCCATTTTATTATAATTTTTTTTATTAGTGATTAATATATTATATATTAGTATGGTAACTTTTTAAAATATCACATAATACTTCTTCTAAGACATGATTAGGGTAAGGAATTCAATCGGTTTTCAGTAATTTATTTATTATGATAAATTTTATAGGTATATGAAATGCCGAGTATTTTTTTATAATGGGTGATGAAGGATTATATCATTAAGTGATATGTTTCTTAGGTACTATTTATAAAGTACAACTTCATAAATTTTTAATCTCCAAGAAAAAACAATAGACAAAATTTATTGAAAAGTAATTTTTAGTTTCCAGTCATGATTATTGGAAAAATGGTATTATCCATAAGGGAAGTCAATGTTCCAAAATTTAGTATTAAATGGAATAAATAAATGGGTTTTGATAGTTTTAAGGATAATGATGTTATTTATTGGATGTATATTAATCGATTCAATGGTTTTTTGTGAATGTGAAACAAAAATTTTACTGAATGTTATAATTGTACATGATTTCAATTTCATGGTAAGAATGTATCAATCTTATCATTTTTATTTGAATAGTGGACTAAAGGGTTTATTAATCATAGAAGTGGTATAAATTAATAATATCATGTACAAATTTATTTTTATAAAGGATTTTTATTTTTATATTATCTCTATTATATGATATGAGATTTAATAATTAAACATATTATTTATTATTTATCAAATTCTATAACTAGTTTGAATTGATTATAATAATAAAAAATATCAATCTTGGATGATAAAATTATATATATATATTAATAAACAAGGGATTTTATCCCAAAATCAATGGAATGTTTTAAATAATAAACCCATCATATTATAAAATATCTCCAGAATAATATCAAGTTGTATGAGATAATGATATAATATTTTATTTCATATATATTCCCAATATATGTTAATAATATATATTTCCAAAACACAATTAAATTTTTATATAATATATTTCAAAGATAATATTGTTCCTAACACACTAGTGGGAGATTTCATAGTGATTGATGTGTTCAACTTTAATAAATAATGCATTATTACATTTGAAATCTAACACGAATGTCAAATTATGTACTAATGTAATATAATATGTGTGAGTACAATTAATGAAAATGGTTATAGTAATTACTAAATATTTTTAAAAATTTTGTTGGTAAAATTGGTATCAAGTGCAATGATAAATTAAAAATAGTTCTATGTTTTCAAAATAATTTTTTACTATATGGAATTTATTATTATGTTGTAAAGGATTATGGATACTATTTTTGAGGAGTAAATTATTATGAATATAATTCATAATAATCACCATTTTAATACATTTTTTATTTTTGTATTTTACTCAATAAAAGGTTTTGCTGCATTTTTTAATTGAATGGTCATGTAGAGATATTGATAAGATTTTATATATGTGTAATAAGATAAATAAAATATGTCATAATTTATGAAACAAATGGATAATACAACATTATTTCATATGTAAAATGGTAATACAATATCATATGTATTGTTTTGAAAAAATTATGAAATATTTTGTTAATATAAAATATCATAAGTTTTACATAAAATAAATATACACTTAATCATTTGTCCATGTGGAAAACATATACTCATGAAGTAAAATGATAATTTACCTCCCACCAAATGACATTTACTTATCCCAAAATGATGTTTTTATGAATGTTTAATAGGTTGAAATATAATTTTAGGGTCAGTGAAATTTGGATTATTCTACTATGGAGTAGAATATACATATGAAATTTTTTTTTTATTTTTTCACTCAGTGACCCATGATGTATTCCACATTGTGTTTCATACACTATTTGTTTGTAATTATTGGGGTGAATGGTTCGTATTTGTATTCACCTATTCCAAGGGTTGGTTGGATTACATTAATTTGAAGAGTAACTATTTCATACCATTCTTATACAATCCATGAGGCTTAGATAATAATTTTTAATTATTTGTATTTTTTTATCATTCCCTAAGTAGGATCTCAAAAAAGATGTTATTTTCCATGCTAACAACTAGTGTGAAATCTTAACTCCAAATTAAGTTATAATAATAATGTTCATTATCATATATAGATGACACATATGAATTTAATATATATGAGATAATGGTAATATGATTTTATAATATATAAATTACAAGTAAAAGAATATATATTTTTTGTATCATAGATAGTCTAAAATCAATTAATCGAGAATGTATGAGTTATTTATAAGGTATTGATAAAAACCATGTCCCCTAATTACTTGATATAATTGAAAAAGATATATTATGAATTTGTATACTTGTATGTGATATATCTAGTGTGTAATGGTATTTAGGTACATGATCTAGAGGAGGATCATGTTATACTCCTTTTTATGTTGAGTAACATCAATACATGACATGATGAAACTTTTTGATTAAATTCATCATTTTCGGAATTCATATATGTTTTTAACAACTAAATGGACATTAGGCCAAACTTTTACCCTTTAATAAAAAATTATTAATCAATTATAATTTGATAAATTTGATATTTGGGTACATAAATGTGGACTGAAATAGTGCAGAAAAATAATATCATTAAATCCACATTTTTATAGTTCAATGAGAGGAAATCAAATGAAAAATGTGTCTCAGATAATCATTTGGATCTCTATTCATAGTAAGGGCATTATCAACGATAATCCACTCATGGAGAATTTGATGAATATAGGTATTTGGTTCCATAATAAACTATAAAATTTTAGTGTATATATTTTATAATAACGAGTTTCAATAGAGGTTTCCATGAAAAATATTATCATTACTAAGAAATATTCATAGATACATAAATGGAGATTGAGCTATTAAAATATGGAAATACATTACAAGAGCACCAAAACTATTAGTATGAGAGGGTTCCTATAAACATAATAAGTGTTGAATATCATCCAAAATGGGCCTTGTTATTTTGAAGAATTCCACCATCTCTCATGATTCCTCTAGTGAATTTTAAATAAATGGAAAACATGAATATTTTGGAATAGTATTACCAAAAAAATCAAACAACCTCCATTAGTGAGACCCATTTTTCTTGTGTTTTTTGAGTTATAGAGTGAACCAAAAAATTTTGGATCACACATTATAATTTATTAAATTGGGATTGAGTTTTAATCTAATATAATCTTTCATGATTTTGGATATTAGTAAGATGTTATCTTCGAATAGTGTTTTAAATGTATTCCATAATATTTACTAACTGGTGAAAATGATGATATATTTCAAAAAAATTAATGAAATATATCTTTAAATTGGTTGTACTTTTTTGTTTATATGTTATTGTGATTTATATAATATATAGTTAAATGGAAAAATGTCTATGAGGATTTAGTGGAAATAGGAGATTATTAGGGGAATTTCTTAAATCCCATGAATAATTGATGGTTATTGGTCTATGATGTATTATATAAATTATGTTGTCTATATAATTAAAGAAACATGAAAATAAAGTCATAAATAATGCCTTAGTTTAGGTATATCATTTGTTTTGTTCTTCAATAACATTCTACTAAATCGATATGTTTGTGGAATAAAGAAGGATTAAAATTTGATCCATAAATCGTTTATATAATTATTATATTCATTTCATAAGGTTGAATATATAGTAGGAGTAATGAATTTATTATTTATAATGTGTTCTTTACAAAGGATTTAAATATTTATTTCATATTTTATGATAATATTTATAGGTTATGGGAGTGTCCCCATGTGATTATATAAAAGAATTATAATTATATTGTCTCTTGTGTTCTAATTTCAATGTTACTATATTATTTTATATATATTCACAAGGTTCACTATTATTTTTAATTTACAATGTAATGAACAAAAATTTTAATGTTAAAAATTCAATCCTTCATAACGGTCACATTATTATTAAAACTCATTGATATAAACTAAAGAAGGGACTTCATTAAATGCCTATAAGATTTTCTGTTATCAATTTTATACATTGAATATCATGTAGTATATACAAATTTTTTCTAATAAATACATTATTTAATTTTTAATATTTCCTGATTTCATTATCATGTAAAGATGGTGTTGCATTTAAGGGTATCTCATTTCCTTAATTTCAATGAATGAGTATCATAAAATCCATATAAATAATCTAATTCTAATGAATTTATCTCTTTTATACTATATGGAAAATATATTTAATCACATAGGTATTCTAGTATGTGAGAAAAAAATTGGATTTATATATGAAATTTATAATGAAATATTTTTTATCACTAGGAATGTCTGTGTATAAAGATTTCATGCCTATAATTATATTAAACAGATAATGTAGAGTACTTTTTTGAAGATATATAAATTAAATAGATGTTGATAAAAATGAACTCAATTATATTTGGGAGATTTTATGACACAATTTGATTAAATTTAATGTTATTTATGTTCTCAAATTCTATGTGGGAAAAGTTAGATAATATCGGTAATGATAGAAAATTTGATTGAATAAAAATTACATGTTCTCTAAAAGATTTAAATTGATATAAGGATTTATCCCACCAAATCCATTGAAATTTTATTCAATTAATTGAATATTATTTTTGAAAAAAATTGTGGAAAATAATAAAGAAAAAAATAGGTCAATTAAGTACAATTGGTATTTAGAGTATTTCAAACTCACATCAATCTAAATGATTTGTTGATTCATTGAACGAATACTATTATATTTGTGATGGAATAATTCTAATGGATTCATTTCATATATAAAATAAGAAAATGAAATTATGATCCTATAATAGATATATATTTTTTTAATTTCAATTTATGTTTTTGAATATTCTCAATGTTAGATATAAAACAATAGTGAGTATATTCAATGAGTTGATGTAATCATTTTGTTTAAAATTAAAAATGTGAAATGTAAGATTGAATGTAAAACATCAATTAATTTTATTTTTATGTGGATAGATTGGTAAAAAAATTGCTATAATTCCTAATGAATTTTTATATTATAATGTTGATGATCTAAAATACATGATGTCTATGAGAAAAAAAAGTTATACAAAATCAATAGACATGAAATCTAAAAACAATTATAATGTTATTTGCAAATAATATGATGTCTTATTGAATTGGAGGTAGGAAATATTAAAGATATAAATGATCCTAATTAATAATTTCATTTTTTTCATTTTAAAATCATAAAATAATGAAATAATAGACTGAAAATATGTTGATGTTATGTGTGTTCCTAGACAAAATGTTTATCTAAAGGTTTCATTCAAGTCAGTATATATTTTATGATTTATAAAATATAAATATATTATAAATGTATGTGATTCTAATTCAATGCCACATACAAAACATTAATGTATATAATATTATTTATTTTTTATACATAAAAACATATTAAATATTACACTTAAAGAATTGAATTGAGTAGAATATTTTATATTTAACATCATATACATTTTATTATCTCATAAAAATAATTCATCACGTAAATTCATCATAATTATATTTATCATAAAGGCATCCCTGCAACATAAATCAGATAGATATACATAAGGAGTGAAAAGGTGTTGAAATCTTCACATTATGGGGATACTATTAAATAAAAGTAATGGAATCCATAATTATCATAATGTGTGATGTAAAAGAATGATCATATTGTGTCAATAATCATTATATACAACATAATAGTATTTTAATCATAAGAGAAAGATCGTGAAACATAAGGACATGTCAATAACATATGAATAATATTTTTAAAATTATAACCATATTATATAATTAATTTACATGAAGGAAAACCTCTATGACATTGTAATGTAGATTAGTAGGCTAACTGATAAACTTTTAAAATATAGTTGATAAGGATAATACCCATGACTCATGAATAACTATATATCGAGAAGTATGTATTTACCCAATTTCTAGTAGGTATAAATAATTTAGGGAACAAACATCTTAAAAAAATGTTTATTACCATATCTGTTCAACATTAACATAAAACAAATATAGATCAATCATAATTCATAATATTCTTAAATTATAGAATAAAATATTATATATAAAAAAAATTTCACACTTAAAAATAATATAATGGTATAATATATATGAAGGACTAAATATAAATCACTAGCTAAAAAAATAATTATAGAATATAAACATTTTTAATGGTATAAATTAAAATGTTAATTAAATTCCTGAAAAATACTTCCGATTTAGTAAAGAAATAATAAACACAAAATAGAAAATTATATTATATTTGGATCAATTTAAGTGGACTATAAAATCATGAATAAAAAAATTCAATTGATAAATATGTAAAACAATTTAATTATATCAATTTTAAATAATAAATCAATAATACAAACCTATATATTGAAAAATGATAAAAATATATTAAAATGATTATTAGTACAAATCATAATTAATGAGAAATAAAAAAGATTCCAGTAATAGAACATTAAGTCAATTTCAAAGTGAAAAGAGAAAATATAGTGTAAAAACATATTATTTGATATTTTATACATACCTTAAATGAAATATTTAATAAAAACATATACCTAGAATGGAATTATATAATGAAAATATGTGAAAACATAACATATTCCATACAATAAATCATGCCTAACTTGAACAATCCCTATGTGATTTAATAATAAAAATAATAAAATTATTTATATATTTTAGAATACCACATCATATTTATTACTATATATATTAATCAATTAATTTATTAAAAATATTTTATACTTCTATTTTATCGTGTTAATTAGAAATTATTAGATCCAATTAATCTATAGTAGTGTATGGATGTTTGTATTATTAATCATTAATTGTTCATAGACCTATCATCTCAATAATAATCAAGGTATTCAAAACATAATATTCTAAATGTCCTAAAACATCACTAGATATCTTTATCCAAATGACTTTATTTGTTCTGTTATGGTACCCTTAAAGCGTTCCTTTTATCTCTTGGCTAACAAATATTGTATGGACAAAAATATTAATTTATTGAAAAAAAATCACAAAAATATAATATATATATATTAAATTATTCATAAAAATGACCCTGATATGACATCACCATTTGTTGGCTCTTCATTTCAATGAATAAAAGAGAAATTATAAATAACTTATCAATATAACATAAATAAATATAAAAAATAAAAGATTCTAATTGTAATATATCAATCTTAATCTAAATTTTACATGCACATATAATGATCCATAAATGTAAGTGGATATTATTGGGAGATTAACATGTGATAAAAATGAGTATACATAGGATTCAACTGATAAAAAATATATCAATAATGAAATACCAATTTTTTTAACCATATCCTTCATAAATAGGTGATATACCCACTATATCACCTCTAAAGAGCCAGAAAAATATATCATGATTCAAATTATCAAAATATTAGAATTATTTTAATGTAATTAGTTAAAATATATACTAAAAATATTAATTGGTTGTATGAATGGAGTGATCATAATAAAAAAAATTATGATCCCAAAAAATGCCCTATGAACATATTTTAAAATAAATTTCCAAGGATTCTAGTATGAATATGAATACATAATGGAAATCATTGAACATTATTTGAAAATAAATTTAAAGTATACATATATTCTATTTACTATATTTAATAAAAGAATATAAATAACACTATATTAAAAAATAACCCATATGAAAAATATCCAAAGTTACTTGCATAAAGGATACAAAATATTCTCAATACTCCATATCTAAAATAATAAATAAATATCATATAATGATGGTTATCTAGAGTCAAATCATAGCTAATAGTGTTAGATAACTATTTAGGATAACACAATCATGTATTATAATGTGATTCTCAATGAAAAAGAAGATGAGTAGGATCCTTGTTGAAGAACTCATGGTTCCCTTTTTGTATTATGCATTAGAATCCATAATAATTTAACAAAAAATTTCACTAAAAATTTATCACCAATAGAATATTTTTATGTAGAGTGATATTTAAATAAATTTTCATCAAACATATCATTGAAAAATTATTATTTTATTTATAAAACATTTGACAACTATATTTTCAAGAATAAGAATAAATGTTTCAACCTATAGAGGAATGGAATTAACACACATCAATGACCAATAATCCAATATCTATAGCGATATTACACATAAATAGGTATTTATAGATAATAAGATGTATTTAAATAACCCTAATCTCCACAACATGCACACTTTAATTTAGATAATGAAATTTGTATGGTGATAACCTTTAGAATGATGATATTAGATTTATATATTAGATTAATTAACACATTCATATGGATATAATAATTATTGAAGGTGAGAAATATATAATAGTTTGTAGAAATGGAAGGGAGAAAGGGATCATCACTTACTAGAAAAAGTGACTCTGATAAATATTGAAATTAGAGTTTATGAAAACTAAATATTTTTTGTATTTTTGGCGATTTCACATTATTAATGAACCTAGAAGGGGCCACTATTTGACCATTCTATTAAAAATGGTGTTCCAATTTTTTTACTGGCATGGTAAATACCTTGTTAACTATCATGGATTTTTTATATATTTTTGAATATTATGCATGAACTGTAAGGGTACTACTATATTGTTCTGTGAACCACACCATGGAACAATCAATTATTTTTCACTACCCATGCTAAAACTGAGTGGGACCACTATCTCACAAAATTGAATCATTCGAATAGAATAGATCTAAAAATGTATAACAAATAAATATATTTAATAAATAAATCCATTCATAATTTTTTTTGTATGAGTGACACAAAATATATCAAAATTATTTTTTCAAATAATGCATGTTTTATGTATGGTTCTTAATTAAAATGTAAATGATTCCATATATTATTAAAATTTTTTCAAATCTATGTTGTTATTTACTCAACATGTTCAATTATAACAATACTGTCCATGATCCCTAAAAAATTTACCAATTAATTCTGTTTTTTCAATTTTACCTAGATAATCTGATATGAAAAAATTACTAAATTTTATTCAACATGATTTTAGTTGGTTGTTAATATAATGAAAAAAAGGAATTTTGTAGTTAACAAATATGTAGAAATTTAAAATTATATTACTATAATATCATTTTTATAGACGAATAATTATACCTAATATATTTTGTTTGAGTGGTAAATATTTTTAATAGAGGATGAGGATATAATGACTATTACCATATATAATGTATAATCTATTAAAAATATTGATCAAATAACATATTATCTTGTTAAAAATATTTTTAGTGATATTTTTTGGAAAAATAATTTCATGAAATGGTTTCAAAATGTGGGATATATCATTAACTGGGGAAATGTAAGTCCATCTTTTGATTTACTTGAGGGGAAAACATAAATATCAATTGCTAAATGGTTAAAAAATTAATATATAGGGGAATTAGACCAATAAACTAAAACTATGGGATATATTTTGTGTAATCCATGTTGAATAAAGTTCTTGAAAATGTTTTATTATTATTTATCTAATTACGAAATCATATTTTATATTTTTATAGATATTTTTATTTAGCAACATATTTCACTAATCCCCTATAGAATTTATTTTATTACAAAAAACAATTTTTATTATATTGAACTATTTCATACCTTTTCATATATTAAAATATTTATACATATATTTTTGGATGTTTGTACTAATATGGTATAAGATTATGAGGCTCGATGTTCCAAGAATTATTTTTATAAAAAAATTAAATACATCTTATATTAACAGTGTGTATTTTCTTAAAGAAAATGGGATTACAATTAAACAGAATCTTAGATCAGAAATATGAGACCTTGGTTGAGTGCGTAATATGATCTTTAATATAGGAATTACCTAGAATAGGATGGAATATGGCATTCAGAAGAAGATAACATAAGTGGGTGTGTTTAGTTAAAATAAATAAATTGGGTTTTTTATTTTAATTAAATCGACAGAATTTAATTTCTATAGATCCACACTATAGAGAATCATTTAGGTTTATCCATATAAAAAATAGGGGGATTATAATATGTTCTTTGTCTCATTACATTGGTGAATTATATATGATGATGATTAGGTTCCAGATCAGATCAGATCGAGATGTATCTAACATAATGATCCCTCTCAATTCTTAGAGATTGTGTTCTTCAATGAAGAATGATTTTAATATTCAGGTTGGACATGTTCATTTTTTTTATTTATCCCCATTTTCTTAAATTGGTTGATCATGATAATTTATTCTCCTATGATATGAGAAAATAAAACCTTGGGATTCACAATGTTCTAGTTTAATTTTATTATTCATAGTTTGTCACCCCGGATATCATTGTTCATGATCGTTGGCCAATGATTCATTGAAATAAAGAATATACCATTTTATTTTTTGATTTAACCAAACATTTATTCACACTGTTCTCTATTCATTTATGGGTCCATGGATCAACATTTCTGTGTGGTACCAAGCCTGATTGACCATTGGATTTGAACAAGAATATTGGGAAATGAAGGAATTATGGATAAAGAATAGTTTTTGGAAAAAATAATAGAATATCAAGGGTTTTTTATATTGATTTAGGATCTGAGACAAACAGGATTGAGTGGACGCTCGGGGACACATAAAGGTTCTCATAAGAAGACATGGAACTCGATTTTCAGCCATTAAATGGATGAAATTTCTAGTCATAGTATATATATATTATTTTAATGATGATAAAAGCCTATATGTGAAGGGGAAAAATCCTTATCTAGCATGTCGATACTGGATCTAAACATATGAAAAAACATGACTACACTCTATGTACATTAAAGAACACATGACACGTCAGGCCCCATTTGTTGCAGCTAGAGTTTCACAAAATAATTTGTAACACATGATGTGTGAGACTCCCGCATGATATGTGAACCAATTATTGTCAAATCATAGTGTACTCTAGGATTAGAGAGGCATGGTCCGTGGGACGCATATGTTGTGTGCCAAAGAACATAGTCGTGGTCTATGTATATTTAAATGGCTTGGAGAACACAGCTCATACCCAACTATCATAGACATGGTGGGTAGTTGAAATAAATGTTGTGCACTTCTACATGGGATGGGATCCACATGATGGTTAGGAAATTACTAAGAGAAAGAGGGGGACAATATGCCTTGTGGGTCCCTTACAAGTCATGTTCACCTAGTTTCCTTTTGAATAAACATCAATCACTCATATCACCTATGTTTGGATACAGATTTTGTCAAGAAAATAGCTTATACATAGTTTTTTGTACATATAACTTGTTGGTGGAAACTATAATGATTTTGAGAGATGATGTGATATTTTATGGATGTAACTCATGTTTAGGTGATGCTCGATAATGGTAGTGATCAGGAGAGAGCACCATAGCCTTCTAAGAGGTACCTTGTAGCCATGATAGGAATGCATCATTTATGACTAGAGTGACACCCTCTCACGGAGATAGGTTGGGGTCTACAACAATCCAAGTGTAACCATATATTAAGGATGGTCATGGGTCCTCGATGATTAGAATTTCACCCTCTACTGAAGATAACTTATGAGTCCTCAACCTTAAGAGTTAACCCTCTAGTCGGGATGGGCATGACTCCTCGATCATTAGAGTGGCACTAACCTCTAATGATAAGGCATGGGTACTCAAAATTTTGAGGGGAAACCTCCATCTGGGTTTCCCATGGGTCCTCAATGACTAAATATTCACCCTATTGTGGAGATAAATAATGGTTCATTGACATTCCTAGTAGAAATCCATAACTTTTTTTCCATGGGTAATTGATGAATAAAGTGGAACAGTTCAGCTGGGCTAGGAAACGGTCCTCAATGATTAGAATGGAACCCTCCAATGAAGATAGTGCATGCGTCCTCAACATTATGAGTTAACCCTCTATATAGGATGTGCATGATTCCTTAATCACAAGAGTGTCACTTCCCTCCAGAGACAAGGCATGAGTCCTAAAAAGTACAAGTGGCACCCTTGATCCATGTTAGGCACGATTCTCAATGAATAGATTTGTACCCTTTTGTAGAGATAGTGATTGGGTCATTTACCATACTAGTAGAACCCCCTGTATAGGTTCTGCATTGGTACTAGATGAATAGGGTGGCACCCTCTAGTTAGTCGAGGCATGAGTCCTCCACAGACTCCATGAGTGACACCCTCTAGCTTTGATGGGTATGGGTCTTCATCCACCATAGTTTAACCCTTCTGTAATACCATGGAATAGTTTCTCCACCTATACAGTATCACCCCTTAACTATGTTCCATAGTGGCTGTGAGAGGTTTGACATTTTAGTTTATTACAGAGAAGTCAGGAGATATATTTGGTATCTTTTATGGACTTATGGAATTGAGGGAGACTATTTTCATGGGATGGGATATGAGATAGAGATCCCCTTCTCCTTAATTTGTGTTTCATTAGATCTAATATATATATATATATATATGATTTATATTTCTACTCAATTTCTATTGGTGGATGATATGTGATATTTTTTCCACCTACAAAAAGTGTTAATCCCCTATGTTTGGATGTGGTTACACTATTAAATTATGTTGAGGTGATTAATATGTAATATATTTATATTCCCATATTGTCTCAAACTTATCCCCCTTTTAGATTTTGGGGAATCCTACTGGGTATTTATATATTCACCCATGTATGGATTTTTCCAAAACATGTTTTTTCATTATGCGAGAAAATGATAATTTGATTGTGACTTCTAAAGATATTTAGGATACTGGGTGATGTGATCTATGTATGGTGGTCGCAAAAAGGAGATCATGATACGGGATCTCTTAGAGTTTTAATTTCAAGTGTTTATTGTTGGGACATCTTTGTGGTTGGTTGTGTATTCTAGCTCTTTACATTTCAATTTTCACTATAGTAATCTTCTACATCCTAGAGATTTATCATGGATATTTTGCATTATATATATTTAATTTTTTATACTAAATAATAGTTTATTGATATTTTTAGGTTTGTGTGTAATTTTACGTTTGAAAAATTCCTCCCATTTTCGAAATTACTTTAATTACATTTCACTATCCCTGGTGTATGGATTCAGGATTGGGATAGTTACAGCTCCATCCCTGATTCTGTTTAGGTAATGATAGATTGGTGTTATAGGTTATTCATTCCTTGTGATAGTGTTCAGGTTAGTCACCTAAGGAGGGTTTTGTTGGGACTTAGGGAATCCATTATAATATTTAAAAAGATTGGATATCAGGCCAAGGAACCTTAGTGATGGTACATTTTATTAATGAATTAATTGAATGTGACCTTGACAACCTACCTGTCGACATGGAATTCCAAGAAACTTGTTGCATTTTTCATTAGTACATGCATAATATAGAATTTATTCACTGAATATCCTTCTTTAGTCATCTCACCGTATATATATAAATATATATATTCTTATCTAGTTATGGTACATCTAAAATAAATTTGTTTGATTCTGTCGCGATGACAACTATCCATGATACTAGTTCCAGATCGTGATGACAATCTAATGAGGGATGATCCCTCACATCAGGGTCCCTATGATGTGATCATTCAACAAAGAATATGGTAAGTATCACCCTCACCTATTGAGAAGAAGATCATATTTTTTTAGCTAGGTGTGAATGAGTTCAGGCTCAGTGCACTCTATGAGTTCCAACACTAGAGCCTGCAAAGGATCCGCAGTCATCCAAATCCCCATGATGTTGAGTATTTCCTAAAGTAATTGGTCTATATCTTCATGCATATATAGAAATCAAAATATATTTTGGTTCCATATTTAGAAAGAATTTTTTGGATATGATGGGTTATTGTGGAGTCCTGTTACACAAACGCATAATGATTCAACACGCTCATGGCCTGAATTTTAGATGTTGTTCCATGAGGAGTATTACACCTCATGCATGTTCTTAGTTTAGATATCATAGATTCTTGATTTGAAATAGGGAGGTATGATGGTGGTTGAGTAAGAGTAGAAGTAATGACCTGAAATTTTGAATAAATTTTGTTTCCTAACATTGTGTGTTATTTTATTTTATACTCAGAAAAACTATTTCATTTAATAAAATGAGTATAATTAAAATAAGACTGTTGGGTTTCAACTACTATATGATTGTTGGTCAATAATACCATTGGAAACTAAATGTAGTGATTATTGTCTATAATTACAGGTTATCTTGAATAATTAATATAGAAAGAAGATTCGATTGCCCCATCCAGTAGTCTCGGGCCGATCGAAGCCCATTTGACGGAACTCAGGAAGTAGGTAGCACCTTTGGGATTTTCTCTGGACCAAATCCAAGATGAACTTCATCGTGTGAAGCTGGAATGGAATCGCCATCGCGAGAAGTTATAGCTAATAGAAATCACTACTCGAGAAATTTTGGCCGAGCCGACCCAAGATTCAATCAACCTAGCACGCCTTACACTTAGTTCCTATGCTGGTTTTATAAGGGGTTATGTAACGAGACTGTAACTACCTTGTGTAATCCTTTGATTTAAAGAAAAATTGTGATGTCTTCTTATGGTGAAGTTTTTGAATTTTCAAATTTCTGAATAAATATAGTATACATATTATTGATGAATTCAAAAAAAAATATTTTAAAATATTTATGTAAACCATAACTAATTAATAATGTGTAATGATTTTCAAAATATGGTCTTCTATGGCTGTGTTTAGAATGAAATTTAGAGTCTAATAAGATCAATATAATTTTTGGTGAATAGTAACTTATGAATAGTGATTTTATACTTATGATTAGTAATGTGACCAAATGGATTAAGTAACTTCACTTAAAAAAGTATTAATATTATTTAGGCACCTTGATTAAGTAATGTGATTATATAAAATAGGTAAATAATTATTTCAGAAAATATTGGTTAAGTATTAGTTTTTTCGGGTGAATAGTGTTTTTTATTTAAAAATTAATTTAAAAATATTTAAAAAAATTATTTTTATAAAATGGAGATCATTATTTAAATCAGAGCATTGATATTTGGTTAAAGTGAAATTTTCGGATTTTTCTGAGAAAGTTGAATTTTCGGTGAATAATGAAAATACAGTTTTTGAGATTATGGTGATTAATGACATCATTAAGGATGTAATAATTATGAAATAATTATGGTAGAATTATTAATAGTAGTATAAGGTATGATGTGTCCCAGGTTCCCAATACCATGGGAAAATACAATGGGAAATCCCATGGTTTTTCCAATACCACCGATGAGGTGTCCCTTGGCAATTAATGATTTGTCCCCTCACTGCTCCTATAAATACCAAGACTTTCCCTAATTAATTTCATTTTAAAATCCTCACCAAAAAAGTTATGATCTCTTTACCTCCCTAGGAGTCCTCCCATGTTTTCCTCAAGCGTCCCAAGGTCCGAATCTCGAATCTTCTGATGTTACTCTTTAAGGAAAGAGATCCTTTCATCCTCCTCTTTTAAGTCATGATTTCCTTTATGTTGTGTCTTATAATATACATATATTTATGTTGAGGTAATGTTCTTATATGTTTTCATCTCTATCTGTTTCATGTCTAATTGTTGAGATACCATTTCTACTCTCATAAATTTATTTTCTGAATTTTTAAGTGACGTCGTTAGGCTGCCGAATTTTTCATAAAAGAAATCACATTTTCTCTTTTCTTTCATGTTTCCTTTTCAAGTGGTATGTCATTAAAATATCCATACCATGATATTATTCCATACCCATAATATATTATGAGTTATTTATGATTGGGTTACCCTTGTCCCCTCTCTTTTCAATGTTTTCTAAAACCATGTTATATAGTCGTTATGCTGTAGAAATTTTGTCTCAAAATTTCTATCTCTTTCGCACAAGAAATTATATTGATTATTTATGTGAATAATCAGACAAATCTAATTTCCATGGGTCTTCATAAATACATAAAGATGGTATATTTGATTCTGTAATTGATATACATATAACCCTCAGTCACTTTCAATGGGTTATAAATGACATAATGATCTTATTTTTAAGCTCTTTTGAAATGTCACGATTTTGACATGAAACCCATTTCTTTGATTCAATTTAGGTTATTTATGAAATGTTTTATTATGATATATGTGGATCACATGAAATTAATGACATATTAATGGTACACCCTGATAGAGCTCCAATGCATTGGGTAACGAATTAATCTCTAGAGATGACAAGTTTTATGACACCTTGGGGAATAACCTTATTAATTTTTAGTACACCTTGAGGATGGACCTTGGTGATATGTTCATTAATTTATTAATGAAATGTTATAGACACATATTAAATTTATTTTCTATGTTATCTTCATTATTATTTTCATATTCTTCCATTTCTCATGTATTTATGTTTTTATTCATGTTCTT
The DNA here is from genome assembly GCA_963277665.1 of Viscum album. NCBI lineage: Eukaryota > Viridiplantae > Streptophyta > Magnoliopsida > Santalales > Viscaceae > Viscum > Viscum album. Next base: position 350,874,463 of record OY728141.1, read on the forward strand.
ATTAATATCACAAGTACATTGATTCCATTGTTTACCTGTACTGGGCCTTCTTATCACCCATTCCATTGATGTATATCTCCAGGATACGAGATGCAATAAATGTTTATAGTATGAACCTATTATGAAGCCTTAAATGTGGTTTAGAATAATGTTTTATGTTTTTTTCATGTATTATGTTCCTGATTTCTGAGACACTAGACTTTAAAGATCCTCTGTATGTAAAATGCAATGAAAAGTTATTTATTAAAATGGAATGATGCTATAGTTGGTATCAAAGGATAGTTTAGTTATTTATGGACATTAGGACATGAAAATTTTAGTAATAACCTTATAGAAATGTTTAAATATATGAAATCATCCTGGTATTTTGGTGAGTATTGAGTAAGTGGTTTATCAAGAAAATGCATCCTTGTCTGGATGCGAGCAGGTAGAGGTGGCTCTGGAACATATGTACATAGGGGTAAAACCCAAAAACACCGCTTTGAGCTATACTCAAACGAGAAGTGGTACAGAACAACGGGCCTTGCTGCACTCTTGGTTACGACACTCCCGTGGGATATGTTTCGTTAATCGCAAAATTTTTATGAATCATTATGAAGGAATTATAGAAAAATGTAATTTTTTTAAGCATGAAGTTTTAAGACATAAAATCCTTTTTAGATAAAAGATTCATAAATGAAATAATTTTCACATGAAGGATTTATTATTTTAACAAATTTCCCCATCGTCTATGAATACGTTGACGTATTTCCTAAGGAGTTACCCAGACCTCACCCAGAAAGAGAGGTAGACTTCTCAATTGAACTCATACCTGTATCTCATCTGATGTCAAAGACCCCCTATAGGATGGAAAATGTGGAGGTAGAGGAATTAAAGAAACAAATCTGAGATCTTTTAGAGAATGGGTTTATCCGACCAAGTGTGTCTCCTTGGGGAGAACCAGTCCTCTTTGTGAAGAAGAAGGATAGATTGATGCAGCTATGTATTGATTATAGAGAACTGAATGGGATCACAGCGAAGAACAAATACTCGCTTCCACGAATTGATGACTTATTTGACCAACTTCATGGGACAAAATTCTTCTCTAAGATTGATATTCGTTTTAGTTATCATCAATTGAGGGTGAAGAATGATGATATTTATAAAATACCTTACGATCAAGATATGAGCATTATGAGTTTGTTGTTATGCCCTTTGGACTGACTAATGCACCTGTTATTTTTACGGATCAAGAATAATTGATTTTGGAAACTTATTTTTTATCAAATGGAAATCCTTTTTATGGGAAAATTATTTGGTTATTAAATGATAAAGGTTATTTTGGAAGATTTTTTCTCTTTTGTAGTACTATTTTCCTATGGGAAATAAAATACTACAGGATTTAAATTGAGGAGAAATTGTTGAAATTTTTTTTGTAGGAATTTATATATATATTTTGGACATATGGTGATTTAGTTTATTTCTAGAAAATGTTAAACCTATCATAGATAATATTTGAATAGGTTAATTACACTTTTGTAGGAGACTTAAATAGTAGTCAACGTTATTTGGAGATAAATGTTAAGATTTATTGGGAAAGACTATGTGATTAAATCCTTCTGAGTTTTGGGTTCCAGACTTAGATTGGATTATTCTGATGAATTTTAAGGATGGTTGTGTATTGAATGGTCCTTCCAGAACATTGGGTACTGTTTTTTAATTTTGGAGATTAATTGTCATTTTTCATTTTATAAAGGATTATCCTTTTGGGGATTATATGATCTCATACTAACCATTTTTGTTTTATTTGATGACTAATGAAAAGGGAAAAATATAGTTATTCTTTTGTGGATTATCTGATTATCTTGAAGATGATTATTGTACTTTTGATGAGACCAAGTCATTTTGAATGCTAATTGATTGGAGAAAAGATTAGTCTTGGTGGAAAATTATTAAAGGATGAAACACTACTTGAAGTTAAATTTATTTACATATGTTTTTATTCAATGTAGTAAATGAATTATTCAAAATTATGAAAAGGAACATAAAAAAAATTGTTGTTGGTTTACGTTTCCTATTGGGTAATCAAGGACTGTTTAACACATCTTATGTTTGTGATCTTATTGTGATTGATTTTTTCCTAATCATGCATTCTATGACTCTCCATCAGAACACGATCCTTTTTTTCTCTTCCATATAAATTTTTTCGTGCATGGAATCCTAGTACGGGTTAACTCGGGTGACCTTTGTACTTCCCTTTCTTTCTTTTAAAGTAATAGTTTTACTGGATCTTTTTCCAAAGTTGAACTTTCAACGAAATTTCAAAGCCCAATTTTAGAATTGTGAGGACGCAATTTTTTAGGGGGGGAGATTGTAACTACATGAAATTTTGAATAAATTTTGTTTCCTAACCATGTGTTTTATTTTATTTTATACGCAACAAATCTATTTCATTTAATAAAATGAGTATAATGAAAAAAAGATCGTTGGGTTTCGACTGCTATCTGAACATCAGTCAATAAGACCGTTGGAAACTAAATGTTGCAATTATTATCTATAATTAGAAGTGATATTCATTATTTAATATAGAATGAAGAATTGATGACCCCATCCAGTAGTCTCTGGCCGATCGTAGCCCATATGAAGGAACTCAAGAAGGAGGTTTCACCTTTGGGCATTGCTCTGGAGCAAACCCAAGCCGAACATAATCGTGTGAAGGTGGAATGGAATCGCCTTCGAGAGAAGTTCTAGCTGATAGAAATCACTACTCTGGAAATGTTGGTCGAGCCACCCCAGGATTTTATAACCCTATCACACCTTACTCCTAGGTATTATGCTGGTGTTATAAGGGGTTATGTAATGAGACCTTAACTGCCTTGTGTAATCCATTGATTTAAATAAAAATTGTGATGTCTTCTTTGGGTGATGTTTGTGAATTTTCGAATGTCCGGAAAAATATAGTATGCATATTATTGATGAATTATAGAAAAAAGATATTTTAAAATATTTATGTAAAACCTAAATACTTAATAATATGTAATGATTTTCGAAAAATTCTCTTCTATAGCTGTGTTCAGAATGAAATTTAGAGTCAAATAAGATCAACTTATTTTTTGATGAATAGTAAATTATGAATAGTGATTTTATTCTTATGATTATTAATTTGACCAAATGGATTATGTAACTTCACTTAAGAAATTATAAATATAATTTAGACACTTTTATTAAGAAATGTGATTCAATAAAATAGGTAAATAACTATTTCAGAAATTGTTGGTTAAGTATTAGTTTTTTTCAGGTGAATGTTGTTTTTTATTTAAAAATTAAATAAAAAATATGTAGAAAATTATTTTCATAAAATGGAGATCATTTTTCAAATCAGAGCATCGATATTTGGTTAAGGTGATATTTTGGGATTTTTCAGAGGAAGTTGAATTTTTGGAGAATAGTAAAAATAATGTTTTTGAGTTTCGGGTGTTTAATGATATCATTAACGATGTAATAATTATGCAATAATTCTGGACGACTTATTAATTGTAACATATGGTATTAGGTGTCCCAAGTGTCCAATACTATGGGAAAATACCATGGTCAAGTCCATGGTTTTTCAAATACCACCGATGAGGTTTCCGTTGGAAATTAATGATTTGTCCCCTCACTAATCCTATAAATACAAAGCCTTTCCCTCATTCATTTCATTTAAAAATAATCCCCAACAAATTTATGGTCTCTTTACCTCACAAGGAGTCCTTTAAGGGTTCCCTCAATCCTCCCATGGTCAGACCTTAAATCTTTCAAAGTTACTCATCAAGGTAAGGGTTCCTTTCACCCTCCTCTTTTAAGTCATAAATTCCTTTATGTAGTGTCTTCTAATTTCCTTATATTTGTGTTGAGGGTATGTTCTTATATGTTCTCATTTCTGTCCATTTCATTTCTAATTATTGAGAGACCCTTTCCCCTCTCATCAATTTATATTCTGTATTTTAAAGTGATGCTGTTATGATGCCGAATTTTTCGTAAAAGAAATCACATCTTCTCTTTTCTTTCATGTTTCCTTTTCATGTGGTATGTCATTAAAATATCCATACCTTGATCTTATTCAGTACCCATACTTTATTATGAGTTATTTATGAGTGTTTTTCCCTTGTCCCATCTATTTTCAATGTTTTCTAAAACCATATTATATAGCCGTTATGCTGTAGAAATGTTCTCTCAAAATTTCTATCTCTTTCTCTCAAGAAATTCTATTGATTATTTATGTGAATACCCAGACTTATTTCGTTTGCATGGGTGTTCATAAATACATAAATATGACATATTTTATTCTAGAATTTACATATATATAACCCTCACTCCCTTTCCACGGATTATAAATGACATAATGATCTTATTTTTAAGCTCTTTTGAAACATCATGATTTTGACATGAAACCCATTTCTTTTATTCCATTTGGTTTATTTATGAAATGTTTGATTATGATCTATCTAGATCACATTAAATTAAATACATACTAAGGGTCCACCTTGGTAGAACTCCAATGCATTGGGTATGGTATTAATCTCTAGAGATGGCATGTTTTACGATACCCTGGTGGATAACCTTGGTAATGTTTATGACACCTTGGGGATGGACCTTGATGAAATGTTCATGAATGTCTAAATGAAATTTTGTAGTCACATATTCATGTTATGTTACATGTTCTTTTCATTATGATATAATTTTTCCTCTATTGCTCATGTATTTATGTTTTTATTCATGTTCTTATTGATATCACAAGTACATTGATTCCCTTGTTTACCCTTAATGGGCCTTCTGCTCACCCTTTCCTTTGCTGTCTATCTCTAGGATATGAGATGAAATAAATTTACATAGGATGATCCTATAATTAAGCCTTAAAATTGTTTTAGAATAATTTTTTATTTTTTATTCAAGTATTATGTTCCTTATTTCCAAGACACTATACATTAATGATCATCTGTATGTAAAATGTAATGAAAAGTTATGTATTAAAAAGGCAGGATTTTATAGTGGAGGTTTAAAAATATTATGCAGTCTTAAATTGACATGATATAGGATTAAAACATATGAACGTGGAATATTGGGAAGGGACTCCATGGATAAATTCATTCTATTTTTTTACCCCTATGCATTCTTACCCATTAAAGGGTGTTATTGGTGGATATAGGGACAGAGAGTATTATATAATAAGAATTGTGGGTATATGGTGCGGGAACTGTTCATTATAGAGTGGACTCATCTGCAAAAACTTTCTGATGTCATTTGAAAGGATCTCATTATATGATTTATTCCCGGGATAAGTCTTGAGAATATGTTTAAGGACAACACAGATGATCAAGGAATACTTGAGAAGTGTGGTAGTATAATTGTGACAACAGATCTCACATAGAGCATGATTTTGAGAACTAACATGCTAAAGCGAACTAGTAGATAGCTGATAGATAATCTTGGAAGTGGAATTGAAGTGATCAGTGGTCTGCCAAAAGAGGGCAGGTTGGCCCCTAGGTAGGCAAAGATGGTGGTGGTATAGGTGGTGCTATGAGTGGTAGATAGTTCTATGAGATCCTCTCGCCACTACCACCATGAGGCCCACATCAGGATCAATGATCTGGAATATAGGGTTGTAGATAGTTTCACACTATGGAGGATTATGAAATCACAACATGTGAGATGATCAGAGGTTATATTTTTGTGATTTCTACTATTGCATTAGTTTTTCTATAAAAATGTTATCGTCATTCCTTCATATTTCACTCCTAGAGTGAGATGAAAATCTCCCAGTAGAGATTTATCATAGAAGAATTCTCATTAGGTTACTATATGGAATGATTATTCCCAATATTTTATCTATAAAATGTGCAAGATATCTCTTAGTGAAGATAGATTCACATGGCAAGTTTTGTTAATCACGATGGAACCTTATGACACCATCATGGATATTGATTGGTTTTCCATATTCTTAACCTAGATAGATTTTTGTCATAGATGAGATTGATGACATCACATTGATGGGAAGAGATTATCTATTTTAGGTGAGAGAGATATCATGGCAGGGTTGGTGGGTATTGCAAGAAAGAGGCTACAACCCCTAACTCATCAATTGGAGAGTGTATCCCTTGGTGAAGATATAGCTTAATGATTTTGGGTTCCGTAAATTGTGGAGGATTTGATTGACATCTTACTCAATGAAGTTCTTGGACTACCTACACGGTAGGATATAGAGTTTTGTATTGACTTTCAGGAACACTCGAATATCTTCCCCCACAAATCAGATTGAACCTATAGAGATCTATGTGTTGTGACTGCATTTGGAGGACCTTCAAGAGAAGGCTTTCATCTGGCCCAGTGTGTCACCCATGGTATCTCAGGTTTTTTTTCATGAAAAATGATTATGGGATCTTGGAAATATGAATTGATTATCGTCACCTGAACCATGAGATGATAATTATTTAGGTATCTTTGTCAAGGATTAATGACCTCTTTGACAAGATGTGAGACGAGATATGGTGCTAGAAGATTCTTCTAAGGTCTATCCTCCACTAGTTGAGGGTTCGTGAGGATGATATTTCAAATTTCAAGTTATGATATTTCTATGGGAATAATAAAATCTTTATAATTAACATTGTTGAGATGTAATCCCTCATAATGATTATGGATTTGATGTACCATTTTTTCTAGTTGTACTAGGTCAAATTAGTGGTTTTATTCATTGACAACAAACTCAAATACTCTAAATTCAAGGAGAATCATGGAGAGTACATGAATATTATCATATAATATCTTCAGGATCTCTAGAATTATGTTATTCTCTCTAAGTTCCATTTCTAGATTCTTGACGTTCACATTTTTTGAATTTAATTTTTAGAGCATTGTTTTTCCATGGACCTGAAGAAGATTTATACATTGTTTTCTTGGGAGCCACACCATAGAGTGTTATAATTGTGAATTTTTCTGGGGTTTTGGGGTACTAATAGATTTTTTGGGTAGACCTCTCAAGGTTTACATCCCCTTTGACCAAACTGATGAGAAAAAGGGAATCAATTCACCTGGAGTAATCATTTTTAAAGATCCTTAATAGATTTGAGTAAAAGTTGGATGATTCATCCTCTTTTCAAACTAGTGGATGAGGTAATGAAGTTCATATTATATTGTGATTCCTTAAGAGATGGTCTTGGTAGTGTGTCGATTTAGTGGCAGGTAGTTATTGTATATAGGTCAAGGAATTTGTGACCCCATGAAAAAAAACTACATGACTCATGACCTATAGCTGGTAGAAGTAATCTTCGGCCTTTGGATATGGAGGAACAATATTTTTGGAGAGTGCATTATGTTTTACATAGACCATCATAGTATCAGGTATGTCTCCATGTAAAGAGACTTCACCCTAAGGATATTGAGGTGTTTTGAGTACCTACAAGACTATGACCTCATGATAGTATACACTCTATGTTAAAGAAATTTGGTATAATATTCCATTAGTAGTAATTCCTATACTCAAATTATTCCATAAGCATATAAGAAATTGGATTCCTTACTACTGAACATGGTGGAGTAAGAGATTGAATACTTTTTTCAAATGATTTTGTTTACTCTTCCACCTCTTTAGAGTGTGTGAGAGTTCCAATTAAGAAACATCAACTCTGATTTTTTCCCTCACATGATATCCATAATAGATTAACCATACGGATATTTTGAATAGGTAAATCATGCTATCTTTTTCTAGGGATGAATGCTGATCCCAGTCATTATGCGAGAGGAGGTGATGTGGGTGTTACACACTTCTCCTTTATCTATAATTATCAATTTGGGGAATATTTTAAAAAACAATCAGTTGTATTTTTAGTGTTCTAGAATCAGATAGAGAGTGGCTAGGTTTATCTATCAGTGCCTCACCATTTAATAGGTGAAGGGTGAGTCCTAGGTTCTAGTCATTTTGTTGTAGCCCCTTGAGATCCTGGAGAAGATGTGGGGTAGAATATCCATGGACATTTTTATAGATCTTTTAGGTACAAAATACGGCCATGTTTCCATCTTGGTGATATTTGAATGTATCATGAAGTCAGTTCACTTCCTTTCAATCAGGGATTATATTTTAGCATATTTTTGGGGCATATGTAAATACAGAAAAATTTTCACCCTCATGGGGTTCCATTAATGAATGTCTCTGGTCGTGATGATGGTTTCATGTCATGATATTTAGATTCATATGTGAGGAATTTGATAAATATAAGATGATGATGATTATAGCCTTCTGCACCTTGACTGATTGGAATACTGAGCCCACGATCCTATTTCTTTAGGCTATGTTGAGGCCTTTAATGTTAGACATTGACCATAATGGGGAGGATCACTTTCCCTATATAGTGTTCTATTTCAATAATATATACCACTATAATATCTATATAGAAACATTTGAGGCCCTATATGGGAGACTCTATAGTACACCCTTGTTCTGGATAAAGATTAAAAAGACATATCACTTTGGTCTGCTGTTGGTGCAAGTGACAAAAAGAATATCCAGGTCATCCATGATTAGTTGAGGACTACCCAAAACATGAATAAATATTATACATATTTTCGTTGTAGGACCCTATTGTTTGATAATGGATACCACATTTTACAAGTCTCCCCACAACAATGATCATAGAGATTCATCTTTGGAGGAATGTTATCCTTGAGGATCACTGGGCTATTTGAGATCTTGTAATGATTTAGTGAGGATTCTTACTGCCTCACCCTACCCCCATAGATAGAGAGGGTGTATGATTTCATCCATGTTTCACAATTGATGAGATACATGCAAGAACCCAAGCATATAATTTACTAGCGAGATAAGGACATAAAATATGGATCCACATTGGTTGAGAACATAGTGGTGATAAATAACTAACCATAGAGGATCCCACATGGATAAAACCTCCCCTTGGTTAAAATATTGTTGTATCACATGAACCTAAATGAGATATCCTAACAGCGGGAGAGACATATGTGGGTATAGTATCCTAAGATATTTTTTGAGTTTTAGTTTTCATGGATAACAATATTGAAGTACTGATTGATTCATAGACCCATTTTTGTCCTTTTATGAGATTGAAATAATTTAATAAATATTTTTGGAGCTAGGGACTAAGAGGGAATGTGATTCCATGGCCTGATGTGCAATGAATTAATTTTTTAATATGAAATATATTATATATTATTTATGCATAGTTTCATTTTCAATATGGGACAACACTTAAATGGATCAAAATATCAGAAATCATTTATTATGGTTGGTTTCGGGATGCAATGTTTACCCTAGGAGTGGCCTAAAATGGGATGACATGGGAAATTAAGAAATAGCGACTGTTAGCGGGTACAATTAGTAAAAACAAAAAATTTATTTTATTTTTTAAATTAAATTATCCAAAAATAATTCATATTAATCCACCATTATATAAAACCATATATGGTTCTCTATATAAACACTTTGAAGATAGTGAGATATTTTTTATCCTTCTATTTGAAAATTGAATCTGATAACAATGAGGTTCCGTATTTTAGATGATTGAGATGAAGTAAACATAGTGACACATCCCAATCATTGGTGAGAACTTCCTTTGATGATGAAGAATCCAATATCAATGAATAACTTTTCATTTATTTTGTTTTCACACCAATTAACTAATTTTTTGTAGAATTATCATTTATTATCTTTTCATCTGCACTAATTGTACCTTGGCATGTAATTATATTTTGGTTAGAGTTGACTATTAAATATATAACACCTCAAATCACTTTCCATGATCGTTTTCAATAAACACATGTAAATGATTTAAAACCCATTTATTTATTTTCTTTTTCCTAAATTTATTTACATTCTTTTCCAATGGGATATGGGTCCAAATATTTTTATTTCTTGATAGTAATAAGTCCAATTATAATGATGGAATTATAGTAGTTTCATAGTTATTTAAGGAATTAGTAATCAAGGATGTATTTGGGGATGAATTGAAGGATATTTAGTGTTGTTTTCGGGGATTTTAGATACCAAAACAAAGAGGTTGATCAGAGCCATGACAGTGCATACGAGTTCACATGACAAGACTTCAAACTCGATTTACAGCCACCAGAGTGTTGTAATCGTCAGTCAGATTGTAGATCCACCAATTTTTTGAGGGGAAGAGGCTAGGTTCATAATAATAATAACCTTATCTACAATAAAAATACTATATCTTCAATTCTATAAAAATCCCAACTACATTCCATGTAGTTTAATGAATAGATGTCACATAGAGCCATATATATAGAGAATAGAGTTTTAGAAAATTAGATGAATCAGATTCCATCTGGGACCCCTCACACCATGTGGACCAATGATTGAAGGATCTAAATCTAATCTAGGAGTACATGTTCATGGGAATGTCCAAGCATACAATGAGTTCCAAATATCATGGAAACTTGCTAAGTACCCAAACATGATCAGGTGAACACAGCTAAAACCTAGCTCACATGGGCATGATTTGTTGTCCACCTATGCACTATGTATATATAAAATGGTTGGTATCCTTATTATGGTAAGGGAAAAATTGGTGAAAGTGAATAACCACAAGTCGTGTGCCCCTAAATTTCGTTCGATAAAATTAAATCTCTCAAATCTCATACATTTGGACTCATTTTTTGTCCTGCGAGTACTCATATAAGGATGAGTAAAGAAGTGGATATTTCATAAATAACTGGTTATAAATAAAAATATGGTCAAACTTTATGAACATAAATTTTAGTTTTACACACATCCTCATATTTTAATTGTTATCCAAAAATGTTAATGTTACCTTTTTCTATTAAGAGATTAATAATGAAATGAATTAAGAGCTAGATGAATTTGGGTTTAATGATAATTGGTAAAATTTATCAAAAATCAAAAATCAAAATACTATTGGTATAAAATGGGTGTAATGAACATGTTTAATTAATATGGTGAAGTGATAATCAAAGGGGCATGGTTGGTTTGTAATGGCTACTCAAATATTTATAGCATTTATTTTGATGATAGTTTAACTCTAGTGGAATGATTAGAAACGACCAGAATATTTTTTTATATCACATCACAATGATGATATAATTTAATATATATATGTGTGTGAATTCATCCTTTGTTAATGGAGATCTTGATGAAGAAGTTTATATTGAACTAAAATTTATCTATGTTATTTGTAAGGATATAAGTTATGTGTATAATGTGAAATAAAGATTTGTATTGGTTCTAGAAAGATCTATTATCTTGGATTAAAAAGAGGATACTCTCTTAATGAAGTTGAAAATTATGAAAGGAAGAGTTTATAGTAACCACTACATCAAATAAAATCACATAGTTTACCTTATACTAATTTTTTATTTTGATGATATTATCCATTCTAGGAATGAGGAAGAAACATATGAAATGTTTTTTTAATAAAATGAAGAATAGTTTTGGGAATCCAATCATGGGTGAAATAAAATATTTCATTAAATTACAAATCATGAAAAATAATAAATATATTTTTTTATCAATAGTAGTATACTAACTAAATTCTATGGAATATTGGTCTCAATGATTCCTAACCAGTTTCCACAATGATTTTAGTAAGAGAAAAATTATCAAATGATAGTAAAGGAAAGGACATATGTCCCAAAAAATAGAATTTTGGTTGAAGGTTTATTATATATAATGACTTCAAGGATATATATATATATACTACATTTTATTACTCCTTATTCTAGATATCAATGTCCATAAATATATAATTTCACTTTATTAAAGTTAATGTTGAAGAAGAGTGAACTGAATTTAGGGATATTATTCTAATAGAAATGTTTCTGATATTTTTACAAAAACATTTTCATAGAAAACATATAAATTTATTTTTCTTAATAATGGGTCATAAACCTCACAATATTTATATTTAAGGTATGGGTTATTCTTCACCTCTCTATATTTTTTTGGGAATGTGTTTTCATGTTTGTTAAAAAAAATTCAAATAAATCTATCAATTGATATGTGATTAAAAATTTAAATAAATTGTATATATTGGTGGATTTACAAAAATGGTAAATTGTGAGATCATAATGTGAAAAATATTTAAATAGTTTGTGGAATTAGATTTAATGGAGATTCCCTGACAATGAAAATTTTATTTTTGATGAAGTAATGTCATTATGATTCATGAAAAATTCTATTTATGGTTATTATGGTATTTTTATGTATTTATTCTTATTTCATACAAATTTTTTTCCATGTATAAATAGAATTGAAGTATATATAATCCATTTCATGAGTTTCCAATTTTTTTATTCAATTATGGTCCTTATTGTAAAAAACCATCAATTGGGTGAGATTTTTGGGAATCGTAAGTTTGGATGCCTTTTTTATGATATTGGGTGTTTCTATGAACATTTTTAAAAAGGTTTTTCCTTTTTATTCAAACATAAATAACAAATGTTTTTATGATTTACAAATATTGGTGACATGATGAACCATTTAGAAAATGTTTGACGAATTAACCTTATAGATGAATAATTTATTGGCATAGGAAATGTGTTGAATGTTTATCCTTTTGGTTACAAAAGCATGGTGGATGTTTTTGATTTAAAATAGAATCTGGGGAAAAAAATTCAATGTTTGAGACATAAGGAGTTATGAAAGATATTGTGATCAAGTATTTTTGTATAAATGGGAAAAAAATTCTTCTCTATAAATTAATTTTTGTTACTATCAGTTGATGTTCACCAGAAATAATTTCCGATGATATTTTTTTGTGTGTGAAAATTTTTGAAGTAATACGAAAGGGTTTGTTACATTATTCATTAAATTTTAAATAAAATGGGCGATTGTATGATGTTTTTTTTGGAACAAAATATTTTTGAAAATCAAAAAGTATTGGTAATTTTTTGATTATCAATGAAAGTAGTTTATGAATTTATTTGGAAGTCATATAATGAGAAAAAGTATACAGATGAAGTCAAACAGGAGAACTTTTTATACAATTTCCATCACACTTACATGTATGATGTTTTCAAGATAAAATTAGATTCAGGATGATTGGATGAATGCATTTTTAAAAAAACTTTGGAAACTAGTTAAAGATTTATGGAAATGAAAATTTATTTATGAATAAATTCATTATACATTGAAACATTTTATAGGATTTCTTCGAGAATATCATATATTGTTTTTAGAGGAACAATTAAATGGATATTTTCATCTAATATATGTTTTGTACATAAATCATAACAAAAAAAACTTTTTAGTGGTTTATTATTCTATTTAGATTAAATTATTTATTATTTTTCATATAGATATCATAATTTATGTTTTTATGTTGATTATACAATGTGATAAATATCATAGTATGAAGATATTTAATTATAGTTTAAGAAGAAATTTGTATTTTAATAAGTAGCTTCATTATTTTCTGATTAATTTCAAGAATACTATGTTATACTTGAGAATATTTTTTCATATTTTAATGAGAACAAATTTTGAATATCATTTTTCCAATATATAGGAAAAAAATTACAAAAACCAAATTTTGACATTATCATGAATATATAAATATAATGAAAAGTACAATTATAAATGAAGGTGAACTGTTCACTCATGTAAAGGTTAATTTATTATAGAAATTATTTCATACTAAAAAATAGGAATAACTTTTATGACACAATTTCTGAATAGGGACGTATCCAACCAAATAATCTCTTTGTTGAAGAAGAATAATAAGAAGAAGAAGAATATGGGATTGATCTTGAGTGTTGTAATATTAGGAAATGGAAGAAAAAAGATTCACTAGGGAATATTTTATAAAAGGATGAATCAGAAAAACAATTTAAGGCACCAAATGAAAATTTATGGATGGAGAATTGGAAAAAAAAATCCTTTGATAAATCGTATGGATTGAGATTAATAATTAATTCAAAGAAGTAAGTTTCCACCTTCCCCTTGGTTGGAAAGAGGAAAAGAATTATTTTCATAAAGTGAAATAGTAATGAAGTATAATAAAGCTAGTTAAAACATTTTGAATCGGTTGGTAAATTATAATAAAGTGGTTACAAAAGCATCCTTAAAACTTTTATTTAAAAAGAAGAATCAAGAGAGATTTTATAATAGTGAAACACAAGTGTATGGATATTCCATACTCTTTATATACATATAAAAATATTTTTTTTCAAGTGGATTTCATGGTATTATATTATTTCCAAACCATGAAAAATAATAAAAACTCTCTTTGTGTGGTGATCCTGGTAAATTTTTGTGTTTGTTAATAATATTCGTGTGTTATTGCTGTCAAAAAAGTTAGAACTCTTTAATAGGAGGAGATTTTTGTATCATAAGTATGAAATTATGAAAATAAAAGATCACTGATTCGCTTTTTTCCATCCCATTTATCACAAATATCCTATTGGGTCCTTTTAACACTAAATTCAGCATCAAGTTAAGTTCCTCAAAATATCTTTGATGTTTATCATTCCAATCAAAATAACACCCTTACATGTAATCTTTGTCATATTAATATAAAAATTTTAAACACATTTTGGTGTTTCTCCAATGACATCACCACCTAATTATTCTTAATATCCACTAATATGTCTCTCTTAGATATGATATGGCTAGGAAACATCACATTCTAGATCAAAAAGAAACATTAAAAAAGATTCACATAACAATAATGTTCCTTAAGTGTTATATAAAGCAGATCCAAATGATATCTATGTTTAAAAAATTTCTAGGATTGCACAATAATATCATAAATTAAAACAATCAAGAATGAGGCCAAGAACCAGTGAAATTTTTGAATCATTAAAACCATGAACACCATACGATAATTAGTTAGAAAAAATGGAAAAAATATACACTTATAATGTGCTTAAAAACCTATATATATTATCTTAAAAATATACTCCTCTTTCACTCTTACCTGATGTTTTCGTGATCTTAGATCTATCTTTGAATACCATCGAGATCCCTTAAGTTGATCAAACAGATCATCAATCCTGGGGGAAGGATAGTTGTTCCTAATAGAATCTTTATTATGATTTATATAGTCAAAATAATTTTTGAGGATTCAATATTTATTCTTGGTGAATAGAAATAGTAAATCCCAATATGCTATTCTTTGATCCCATTTTATAATGAACCTACATAGGATGAATTGATAAACCACCCAATATTAACATTATTTTCATTCATCTCTGAAAATGTCCTGAAATATGATTTAATGGATGTGGGAATCATCCAAACAAAAGTAGTTTAATGGAAATGTTGACCTATATATGGGGTGTTAACCTAGGAAAACAATTTTTAAATGATTTGGGGTACCCATTCAAAATGGGATGAATCCTACCACCTCAATAATGTTCAATGAACTCAAGGAAAAAATAGAAATTTTCATGAGACAATCCTTGCCTCAAAAGAAATATGTCACGATCTTAAATATCTAGTAACCCACTCACCATGAAATATTTGAGTACCGCAATCAAAATTAAGAAACACAACCTGTTGAAAATAAAAATATCTCTGGACATTCAATTAATCTATCCAATAAATTCAAATTATCATGTTGAAGATGTCAAGATCAAGGACTGGGAAATATCACATGACATTGTGGAAGATGATCATAACATATCACTTAGAACATTTAAACCACTCTTATTTATCCATACCTATGGGAGTAGAAAAAATTATCATGAATGTCATAATCACTGAGTTCAACCCTATATTTTCAATAAAACATGGAAACAAAAAATATTGAGATGCACATATATCAAAAATTACATGACTATATAAGATGAAATAAATAGTATATATATAACATTAGTTCGGCCCAAAAAATATCCCTTTTGAATATACTCTACTGCATAAAGGTCTCTAACCTTAGCCCCTACCCATGATATGTTCTCTACATATGTTTCACTTTTGTCATAAGGATAAAATCCACCTATATTCTTCATACTTGGAAGAACCTAGGATCCTTTAGTGAGGGTGGATCTATCTACACTACCACGGTAAAAGAATTCCAAAAATAATAATAAGAAATTTTTTTCCACAATGATGTAAAATCTTAGGTGCTACCATACAATTACAATTACTATGACCGGGTCTTTGAAACAGATAGAAAAAAGACAGATTTTTTTCCAAATAATCCATTAGAAATAAACACAGCATAAACTTATCACCCTTAATGTTATTTTTTGACTATAAAACTCATTCTCGATACCCCCAACTTTATAAAAAACTCCTCTATGACCTGTATATCTCGATAAGTCTAACTCATCCAAATCCACGTTATTAATTGTGATAATAATGGACAGTAAGAACTCGAGGATAAAAGCAATCTATTATTAGTATTTATACCAATGTCAAACCTTATATCTTTGTGGTAGTCATTAGTGACTAGTTATGGAGATAGATGAACGAACTCCTAAAAAAAGAAATGTACTCCATCAATGAATGGTCTCCCTAATCCAATGTGACAAACTCATGATGAAAATCCATCATGAAGGTGGTTTATGTTATATCCTCATGTAATTTATTTTTCATAATGAAATATTATAGTATCTTTCTTAGTCCTTAAAGGATATACATAAAAAATAAAACCTTGAAATCCTATGATGTATTTTAAAAAATGGATCATCTATAATATCCTATGATTCTATTCATTATGTTATTGGGTTTTTTACACCATGTAACATTAGTATTTTTCAGTAACCCGTAAATCACGATCAACTTTCTATTCTTGGTTTACACCACCCACTTAACTAATAAATTGAATAGTCTAGATTACTATTTCCTCTATATAAGTGTCAATAGTATGGCTTTCATTTGATACATACCCCACAAAACCATCTTTCTAATTAGAAGAGATTATTCTATAAGGTATTGTATATCATGAGTCGAAGATAACACCAAATTAAATTTTTAATACAGCATTGAATCCAAACATGAACTTCAATAATATGAATTGAACGCCTTATAAAATATGGGTTTAATAAAACTATATAAACCAATAAGAAATATGAATAGTTTTATCTTATTAAATAAAAAAACAATCTCAAATTCTTGACGAACAATACCTGAGCACCTAGGGAAACATGAGGTCAGCTATGAAAGTGAGCTATCAAACCACACTTCCACACTTACAACCAAAAAGATAATTTTCCTAGCTTCAGTATACCAACCACCCTTGAAAAGACTATTTTTTTCTATTGCCATATTTTGATGAACCAATAAAAGAAAATATGACATGTTACCCTAGTCTTCCCACCACAGAACACAAAATGCATTTTTGATCACCACATTCGAGTGACATGTACTAGGGTATCGACAAACAATACCATCTGAATTTAGTATCACTAATAAATTAAAACAAACATATGTCACATATATATATATATAATTGTAAATAATCTTAGTTATACATAGATGAAAATTTATACTTATAGTGACCCAAACTTTTAAAAAAATACATCTTAATATATGAATATTTCATATGTTTTAACAATGGACACCCAAAGATCATAAACTTTTATTTTTTCAGAGAATAAATACATAATATTATTATTTTATGAATTATCTTCAACATATAGCAATATTATCATCCCACATATTATTATTATTAGACATACCCTATTTAATCATTTTTCATGACATATGGAAAGGATACATAAGAATGGGTGAGAACATATAATCCAAAAGGGTAGACAAGGGAGATATAAATGATTAGATAAACCTAACTTCAGAATAATGGTTTTAGAAAAATATTTTAAAATTTTATTATCCTTTACTTGAATATTACAGAACATAACCGTAAACTGTGGAAAAATCATGGATGTTCATAAGACATTAATCATAAAAGAATGAAATAATATAATCCATGAAACTATAAAAATTTCATATGACATAACTTTTTCACATACACAATACTATATAAAATGATTTTCATAGTGATCGATCAATTAAACCTTTATCATAGTGGATTGGGATCCCTTACCATTCCATCATATCATTATTTGTGGATCACTCCCAAGACTATCAAAGTAAATAAGGTCCTTTATTTAACTATGTTTTATCTTCATTTTAGTCCTTATTATATGAATATATATCTATCAATACCAAATTCATTAGATGGATACATAATTATCAGATCACCCATCACATAATCAAAATTCATTCATATGTGTGAGACATGAGAAAAAATAATTCATCATATATCATATCCCTTT
Source organism: Viscum album (assembly GCA_963277665.1). Taxonomy (NCBI): domain Eukaryota; kingdom Viridiplantae; phylum Streptophyta; class Magnoliopsida; order Santalales; family Viscaceae; genus Viscum; species Viscum album. The sequence continues at coordinate 350,892,700 of OY728141.1, forward strand.
GAAAGAATATTGGTTTTTTAAACATTTGAACATTTCATCAAAAAATAACACATTTAAAACAAATTGTATTCATAAACATATCAACCTCATAACCATAAACCTTGCTAAAAAATAATTGGGATTGTATTCTCTGGTTATATCGCTAGAAAGTAAAAAGTATTATCAAAGGGTTTAATCATAAAATAAAATTTGTTAAAAATATCACTTGTAATATTTCATGAGTAAAATAATGTTTTCATTTTGAAATCACTTTTTTAAAATCCAAAAATTCCCAACATATTTTGGATAAATATTTTTGTAATAGACCATGTACTCTTATAAATGAATATAAAAATAATTAGGTGGTTATAATTATGGAAAATTTCATTCATGTAGTGTATTTTAAATGAAAATGTTTATTCATATTATCAAAAAAAGCAATAATTTCCTTGTTTAGAAAAAGAAAATAATATTATTTTTAATACATTTATTAAAAATTAAAAGGGGGTAAAATTTTATTAAAAAAAATTATAGGATATTATTAAAAACATTCTTGAAATAATTTTAAAAAATACATGGACATTGAATAATAATATTCTCAACCAAAGAGGAAATAATGTCTTATTTTTATCAAAAAAAATCTCAATCATTTTAAGAGACAAAGACACAAAAAATGGAACTAATAATTCAAAATAAAATTATTTACTATAAAATGATAAAATTAATTATATAATTGGGAGGTATATCATAAAATTTCATCATCTTGAACTTAGTAAAAAACAATCCTAGAAATCAATGAGATTGTAACATAAAATCCTTCCCTCAAGTTTGAATTATTTTAAAATATCTCTAAAATACTATATAATAAATTTAATGTTTTTATAATTCTATAACCAAATAATTTACATACTTATATCATCTTATATTATCCACTTATAACATTTAAAATCCCTTTTATTGATAATTCGTCATTAAAATCATCATTTTTTGTGTGTTAAATATTTAGTTTTTTATGAAGTTTCAATTCAGAAGATTCAATCCTTGTAATTAGATAATGGTTCCATAATTTAATAATTGAATAATTATATAAATATAATATATAATAATTATATAAATATAAATTTTCATATATAAAATTTAGACATAAAATATGAAATACCTCATTCATGGACATGATAGGTCATATGTATGCACGAACGTTGATTTTTCTTTTTTTGGATGGAATGAGGGAAAGTTAAATACTATTTATCCATTATAAAAACACTATTATATCATATATATTTATCAAATAAATCCTTATTAACATTCATTTAAAGAGTAAATGAAAAATAATTCGCACCGCTTTCTGTGGATAATAGTATGCATGTATTCACACTCGATGATATCATTTTATAATAGATGGGAATATAAGAAAATGGATATGATATCATAAATCTATAATAATAATTATTTAATAAAAATAATATATGAAATTATAAATCCATCCAAAATATAGTGATGGAATATTAATTTTATTATTTTGTGGATGTTGTATTCCACACATATCCATTAGTGATAATTTCACATCCCATTTTAATGAAAATAGGCTAAGTAATAGGGCTTCTATACTAATAATATCATTCTATTATTTTTAACATACATAATTTTTTATTTCATGATGAATAAAATTGATTTATATAAGGTACAAAAAGATATAATTTGATAAATATTGGGTACGTCGATTATGTGTTATTCAATTGGATGCCTTTATATCCTTTATTATGGACCTTTGGAATCATATTTGATGAATACCATAACATATAATTCATGTATAGTGGAGTTGAGAAGAAAATTTGTCCAGTTATTCATTTTTTACATCTCAAAGTGGGATAAATAAAATAAAGAAGGGGTGTCCTTTTATATGTGGGGAATAGAAACTTTTAGACTTTTTTAAAATATTTAAATATAATAAATTTATTTATAAATTATAATGATTCTTTGTTGTAAATAATTCAATTACAAATATTATATGGTTTAAATAGGATCATCAAATGATATTTTCATAGATTTTGTGTAGTTGTAACCCATATCTTTTAGTTTAACACATTTATTAACAAATTTTAATATCAGTTGTGACAATAACTTTTGTAATATTAAGGTGATATAATTTTACATATAAGGTAAAATTAGGATATAAATAGATAAGGAATTTAAAAATATACTCTATATTAACCAACTTGTTTTTTTGAAATATTTTCAGGATTTTAATAAATTTAATTAAATATTGTTTTTCATAAAATAGTAGTAATATTATTTTTAATATTATTCATCAAATTTTACTTTAATAAAATAATCATACAAAAATAATGTAAATATAAAAATTTTAACCATACATTATTTATTATGATTGATCATAAAATTCTTCTTAAACCAGAATACATACGAAAATATTACTTTTTATTTTTTTTAAAATAATTTACATTTATTTTGTTCTATTTTCATAAACACTGTGATAGTATTTTGTAACAATTTAAAGTAATTATACCATTTATAAAAATTAAAAATAAAATAACATGAAAAAAATATTAATAATTCAATACCCATATCTTTTATATTTTTTTTTATTTTATTATTGGTGAAAAAAATAAATTTATTGGCCAGCTTGCATAACATGAAACACAGAGATTTAATGAATATCGATAGAAAATTAACATTATTTTTCAAAAAAGACGGATATTACCTAAAAATTAAAATTATATATATATATATAGTAATAAATTAATTTTTAAATAATAATTATTTTTTATATAAAGAAAATGTACTAATATAAAAGTGATTTATTTTCCAATAAAATCATTATATTTTTTGAAAATTCTATTTTAGGAAAATAAATGTTTTTATTTCATTCTATGAAAAATAATACAATTAATTATTAAAAATTTATAAATTTTATTAGATAAAATAAACTTTTTTTTTGAAATTTTCATATCGAAATTATCTTTGGGTGGATCATTTATAATTTACTGAGAAGGTTAATTTTTTTGATGAATAGTAAAAAATATATAATTTCAATTATACAATTGAATTTTCCTATAAATTATTTATAAAAATATATTGTTTTAAAATTAATTTTATATAAAAATTTGATCAATTATATATCTATTAATCAAAATTAAATAATTTAAATCATATTCATATTTAATTTTTATATAAAATCATTGTAAACATTTGAACATTTTTTCGTTAAAAATTTAATTTCTTACCATGATTGTCGAATTATTTTTAAATTATATTACGTCACTTATGTGTATTGAATTTGGACAAAATGATTAAAATATTTTATGTTAGAATAATTTTTATTATATAATAATGTTCATTTAATTTTTTTTCAAAATTAATTGTGAAAACCACAAAATTTATTTACTATGGTTAATATAAAAATGGGTTTCTATGGCGACAAAATAAAAATATGAGTGTTACAAATAACCCATTACATTTACAACACCAATTTTATGGACATATTTTAACCATGAAATGCCTAATTATCTATAATACATTATTTTTTTATCCTTCTATAATGGGAAAAGTCTGGGTATCTTTTTTATGTTTTCAAAAATTAAAAGTGTGTCACTCACCTCACTTGTAAAATGACACCCCATCTCAACTCTTATTTAAACATTCATAAAATTTTGGTAAAAATAACCCATGACCAAATAAAATTCTAATTTCCCTCTTATAGTAATATACGAATAATTTTTGTTATAAATAAAACATAGGAAGGCTTTTTTGTGAAATCTTTAGGAGGATACCTAAAGAAGTGGTAACGTTACTCAAGGAGAATTATTATTTTATTCTATCTTATATATCATTAGATTTTTATGAAACCATTATGATATAATTGTATTGTTGGATTTTATATACTCAGAAGTTTTTTATGTTAATAACCTAAAACCATATCTTATTCCATCAAATAGGTTATGAGATCATCATTCATTTTTAGACCGGACATCAACCTCGTGAACCGATGTCATTCATTTTTACTGTGGACTACCTCCTCATTAACCGATGTCATTAATTATTCCATTAACACCTATAAATTCTTGACATAAAGATTGATTTGTTATATATATGTGATATTTCTAATATTAGTATTCTTATAGAGTCATGATTTATCATTTTCCTTCTTAATTTCCCTTCTATGATAATATGATAAGGTCATTCATTTGTACGACGAACAACCACCTCACGAAGCGATTTTATTCATTCACTCCTTAAAAGAAATGTAATAGGGATTTATTTAATTAAAAAATGGTATATATATATCATAAAAAATGATTATTTATTTTTAATATATTTTAACCATTATTTCTTTCTATCAATGGAAAAATTGAACCATCAGTCGGGCATATGTATCACCATCTTTCTCCATAAACGGTGTATTTCATTTTCTATCTCTAGAATTTTTGGATCATTATAAATAAATATATACTAAATATAAATGACATTTATATCATTGTTAAAAAATTTTATAATGTGGAACCATTGTAAAATTAATACATTCATTAATAAAAAATCACAACATATATGAAATACAAAGTGGTTGTTACCAAAAGCAAGACTTTAATATTGAATTCTTAATAAAAATATAAAAACAATTCATAGTTAAATCATATATGGTATGATATATATAGATATTGTTCTCTATTATATTTTTAATAAAATTATATTTCTAATATAGGAGTTATGAATGTTAATGAAGGAATTCAAGACATATGGTTATGGACTTTTGTCTAAATTTTCATTATTTGAGACATATGTTATGTTTTTCACCTATATTCCTTTATGAGGTGTATATATGTCCCATATGGAATTTAATATTATGAATTATTTTTCCTTGTTATATTTTATATTTAATTTAAATTTATCCCTTCTTGGGACCTAGAATTCAAAGTTTCCAAAGTGGTAAACATTTTTTGTTTGAATCCCATCATTTATTGGGATAGTTTATAAATATGTTTCCCATGATAAAATCATATTATACATATTTAAAAAGTCTCATAAAATATATTTTAATCCATTTATTCATAATGTTAATATTAAAATTTTTATAATATTTGGTAATTATAAAAATCAAGAAGACATTTTTAAGAAAATCAGACATTATTTCACTCTTCGGTAGGAAATTTGTCTTCTTATAGGACGATTTATTATATAAATTATTTCAAATTTTTTTTAATATTAACCTATTAATGTTAATATATATTTTCACCCAAATTTTAATTTTAAAAAACTATTTTAAAGAACTATAAATTTCATATTCCAAAAAATTCCCATTGATTTTAACCAATTATTTTGTTTTAATGTGTACGATATATATGAAAATTACTCTTATTGTTAAAATTATTTATTTGATACTTCCCCTATAAGTTTAAAAAAATAATGCAAATAAAAGAGTTTTAAAAATTAATTTTTTTAAAAATTATTTTTCTGAATCATAAAAATATTTTAATCAAGAAATTATTAAAATAGCCATTCCAAATAATTTTCAATATAATATTACAACCATTGATGTTACTGATTCTTTATTGAAGATATAAATAAGGTATACCATTCATATTATTTTTTTCAATGGTTTATTATGAAAAGATATTTATAAAACCTATTTCTATTCCATGGCTTATACCATGATAAAAGTTTTATGAAAACCTATTTTTTAAATGGGCTATTCTATGTTGAAATAATGAAATGATAATGAAACATATCACTTTTTTATAGGTTATGATATAATGAAGCCTTTATGTGAACTATTTCATTTCATGGGTTATGATTTGTTCAATGTTATAGGATGTTTTGGAATAAATAAAAATGGGTTTCATTACGAGATTTGTGGGATCTATATCTCTATCAAATGCATTGGGTAACGATTTATATCTCAAGATATATACAGGACAAAAATGTGGAGTAAAAATAGTTTATTAAGGGACTTTGTCTACTATGATGGACTTGGGTGGTGAAAATTGACTACTATGATAGTTTGGGGAGTGAACCTATTCCACTATGATAGCCTTGATAGATATAATTGACTCCTAGGGAAACTATTTTCTATGCTTATGTGTATGCCACAAATTCATTTCATATGCCAACATATACTCTCATTGGTCATGTTCTTTTATTCACTTATGATTCATGCCTTATAAACTACCATCCTTTCTTCCAATACACAATATCATGATATTTTATATGTATGGAATGTTTTTCAAAATTTATAATCATGTTATCATACACTAAACTCTTTTTTACCCTTATTGATCATATGATATCACACTTTCTCATCTTTCCTTTCCCCATGTTATAAAGAAATATATTATGTCTGATATTTATAAAAATTGATATAGTTATTAAGAACATTGTGGGGGGTGATATAGTTTACTAATGAACGAGTTATATTTTTTTCAAATTTTCCTATGGCACCATACACTTATAATATTAAGGAATGTGTCTCTGTAATGTACTAAATGTTCATAAAAAGATTTAATATATGTGAATGATAATTAAAATTCACAATAAATTATGTTTTAAATAACCATTTAGATACATTAATTTCATATTCTAATACCTAGGTTAATATATAAATTAAATTAAAATAAAGGGAGCATAATTCTTGAATTTTATTTATATAAAATAATATAAATGTCATTATCAATGTCAAATGGCACAAAATTTCCATATATTCATGTTTTGTATGGATATGGACAAATTAATTAGAAAAAAGTAAATAAAGGAAAGGATTTGGTTGATTTGGAGACCATATATAATGGTTTTAACCCTATTTTTCCCATTTTACCCTTACCGAGATAACAAATATGTATCATGGTTACGATTCACAATGACCAAAAATAAATGGGATATAATAACCAAATTTAAAATTCAAGATCCCTTATATGGTTAAAAATTTTAAATATAGAATGGATATTAGGGATAGAAAATAATTTTAATATAAATTCACAAAACATAACAAAATACAGTTTTTGGAATGATGTGTTTTCAAGAATAAAAATAACTTATATCAAAATAATAATAAAATAATTATTCATATGGAATTTATTTAATTATTATAAGTAAAATTTTTCATATCTTAATTTATTTTGAAATCAATAATAAAATAGGAAAATTAAATTACACGATATAATGAAATGAAATTGTTATATTTCAAAAATCATTATTTTTTACAAATCAATGAAAAATCAGTCATTTTATAAAAATCACAAACTTTTAATCTAAGTTAATTTGGATATGTTGACTTAAACATGATCTTAATTATATAAAATTAATTTCTAAAATTAAAATACATTAATTATAATTTCCATTAAAAAATTAAATAATAATAATTTTTGAAGAAAACTCGTTTTTTGCGTAATAAAATGACTTCCCTAAAAATTGAGTTCTTATTTATTATTCATTGATAAATAATTTTACGTTTATAAATGACATTATAAATTTATTTTATAATATTTTCAATCATATTATTACAATAAATTCAATAGCTAAGTTATATTTTCCACATTTAAATAATATTATTTTTATAATAATCCTCAATAGGCTTATAGCTCAGTTTAGTGTGTTATGAAAAATATAGACGATTTTATTTCATAATAAATACTAGTTTTAAGATATATCCATGATAAAAAAAATTAGAAAAGGATATTAGCAGAAATAAACTATATTCAATACCAAAACCAAATCTCTATGTGATCATTATTCGCCACCAACGAAATCCACCATTAAGACAACATTAACCAAGAGAACCCAGTGATCCACATGAAGCCCTCCACTGTACCTGCGTCCTAAAAAATCTCCATATCCCCAAAATGTAATATTAATTCTTTGATTATAACTCCTAGTTGTATACCACTATAAATATATATAATATCTTTCACAATGAATCCATTTGATCTATCCATTGAAATAAATAAGATAAGTAAATCATTTTATTTTAAATCATTTCTCATAAAATATCCTATGATTTACCTTTATAACAACCCAAATTTAAAAAAAAAGTTAATAAAAACAAACCATGAATGATAACCTGAGATAAATTATTCAATAACATCTATATCTCAAAGGATAAACACATGATAAATAAAATCGTAAAATATTACCATCATGAAGAAAACCAAACACAAAGCATGAAATTGCCTCTATCCTATGGGAATAAAAAATTAGGATACAAATGGAGCACTGTATAAAAATAACATGATTACTAATTATATATCATCCTACTGTATTCTTCTTGTATCAAGAAAACCATTCATCTTTGATAATATAATTAACACCAGTTCATATTCCCTAGTGGTTTATCTTAAACTAGAAATGTGTGGAAGTAGATAACTCAATGCACCCAAGGTTCCAAAATGCTATGTTTTTAAAAAAGGAACCCATTATAACAAATTTATAAGACATTACTGAATGAAAACATTTACCATTGATTCAAAATTTATCTTTTAGTCTTTTCATTGAACATGTGTTTTGCATTAAATTATTTTTAAATAAACCCCATTTAAAACCATTTTTAAACCCAAATAAAATTATTTTTTGGAAAATATCCCTCATAGATATCAAATAAATGGTTTTAACATGCTAAAAATAGGTAACTATAATTAAAATAATGTATTCACTCAGAAAGAATAGTTTTATAGAGACACCAATCTCACCAATGGAGGAAACCTAGTAACGTTCCAGAAAAGTGAATAGAAATAAAGAGATCTGGTATTCGCAAGCCTAGATCCATAATAGATGGCATATATTCCCAAATAAGCCACTATACATAGCCATTAAATCCTTTAATATTCTTTAAAAAGAAGAATATATATTGATTTGATATCATGAAAGTGGAGTACAAATCGATTGGAAATCAGATCCTACCTCAAAGAGATCCGCCAAGAATAGAGGATAACAACCAAGAGACCAACCATAGAACATAAAAGAATTTCGAGGGAGAGTCAGATCAAGAAAATTAGTTATTTGGAATCATAAAACAATTGTTATCAAGTTAATTTTCTAATTTTACAAAATACATATTGGATTTCTTATTTATGTTGCACTATTAGAAAAACCTTGTTTTAGTTACAACTAATTTGAAAAACAATGTCCAAAAACAATTGGGAATAGTGGAATAATCATAAAAATAGTTCATAACTAATGAAATATCCTATGTACCCAACCCCAATCAACTGAATGGTCTTCCAAGTGACACACATAGTTATAAATACTTTTCACAAACAATTCTATATAGCACTAAAACCAACCTGGAAATATCAAAGATTTACCACATGGTTAAAACTAACTATGAATAGGTTGTTCTCTTAGACCATTTATCATAAATTTCTAAATTATCGACCATAAACTACTATAATCCTTTATATCCACAATAAATATTAAATTTACCCAAATAAATTTTGATCCTACATGCATCAAAATACCAATATGATAACTATATTATTTCAATCAATCCTTCCAGTGATGTTAAATCAACTCTCTAGGAGATAAATTTAATTATATAAATATGATTTCTCATTGAATTATTTAACTCATCCAACTTTTATATATATAATCAAAATCAATTACCGCATTAAATTTATATCATTTTATTAATTTATATTTTGTCACATTATGTGAATGTATTTCAATATCAGTTTTATTTTCTTATTATGACATTTATATAAACATGACTAATTAATATAAAATAAAAAATAGATTTATTAATTATTGGGGTAGTGAAATTTAACATACAAGTCTCTAGTGTTATATTAATAAAATATGGATGATATACTTTTATATCCCAAGGACTAATGTTATAATTTTTTCTTACATAATCATCATTAAATATAAAAAACAAAAATTCATTAAATTTGTTTCCAAATATAGAGTTTAAAAAAATTATATATTTTTTTAACATTATAAACATATAATTTAATTCAATTAAATTGTAATATATCATATATGAAAGCACTAATGTGATCATTGGGAGGTGAGAGGGTGAATCAGAGTCCTTTTCATTCTATGTTTTCATTTTTCATGTTATAACCTTATCCTCTTATTAAAGAGATATTATATTAGTAAAAAAATCTACAGGCACATCCATAAGAACATTAGTATTTAAATTTTTTATAACTCAACAGTAGTAATGTGTCCTTATAATGTTTTGGAAGTAATAAAATAATATGAAATCTATTAGAAAATAATCCTTTTATATGGTTATAAAAAGTACGGAATAACCTTACACAAACATTTCACTATATGAAATCAATATTTAATGTGATCCTCACATAGATAAATCATGAAACAAAATTTTCAAAACAAATATATAAGAACATCACCAAAAGGAATTAGATGGTTGTCTTTATGTTGTCATTAATTTCTCCACACTTGATTTTATTAAAAGAACTTATTCTTCACTTTTTAACCAAAATCCATTTAATAGTTTATTCAGTAAGTTGGATATCTATTAAATATGGTTCCTTATGATGTTAAATTGGGAAATTTGACCCAAATCATCATTAGGTAAACTTTTTCAGGTTCCTCTAGAAATTTCCTCATTTCCAATTGAAACGCAACTTTTCAACTATTAATTTATTCAATTATACATAAAGGATTTATGATCTTACCAAAATTAAAACATCTTTTGGTGTATGACTAATGCCTCTTCCAAATTTTTAACAATTTCCTCTACAACCTAATCATCTGATCAATTTTAAACATTGTATAACCAGTAAAAACTAATGAAAAAATTAGAATTAATATATTTTTAACTATTGTTTATCTAAAAAATCTATCTGATCTTTTTTTCAATCCTACAATACTTTTTCTATCTTCTTCACATGTGAAAAACATTCATACCGGTTTTTTGTAGAGTAGTTTTAATATAAACACTCATGGGAGGAAATGAAGGAACCCAAATTTATTTCTCCTCTCAATATAAACATGATTTTTGAATATTCCACTCCCACATGAAATAAATGATAGTTCTCAACACTACAAGAACATTCCTAAATCTACATTGAATACATATTTAAGTATCTATGACTTCAGTGTTAATAAAATTTTATAGAAATCAATTTTTTTTAAAGAACTAAAAAAAATAATTTGTGATTTTAAGAACATTGAATGACAATCTCATCATCATCACTTTTGATATATTGATGATTTTTTAAATAACTATAATTGGGTGTGCCTTTGAAACAAAAATTCCTCTAGTAAAACATTATAAAAAATATCATTCAATAAAAATACTTATGAGGTTTCTATATTACATTGTAATAACATATGTGAAAAAATGTACTAGAAACATCCTTAATCTCATGAATTATACCAAAACATTTTGAATTATGACCCTTCATCCTTAAAATATTCCAAACATTTTTTATATTGATCTTCCATCATGAATACACATCTGATGACTTCATGAAATGTACAATAATTAATCTAATTCAATTCATCCAATTTAGTCATTGTATAATTATATTACCTAGAAAAATTCCTTTTTCAATTCGACAACTTTTTTATCATTGATCATCAAATCTGATTTAGGATATGTCACGACCCGTCCCCTAGGGCCCGTTCCATGACTACCCTTAGCCCGCCTTCCAAAGGCCATGGCTGGTGACTATCCTCAGAGGCGTAATTCCCAAATACAGGGAAGGCATTGCCTTCATATCCTATAAACACACACAAAAGAGCATACAACTGGATACAAAACAATAAATAAACTATATAACAAAAGAGTGATGAAAAGTAAAGGGGTCTGAAATACAAGCCCAACTGTAATGTACAATGAACTGGAAGAACAAGTAAAACTAAAGAAAGGAAAAAATAGTTGTTGGGTCATCCTTCGAGGGTCCTACCAGAAAGGTATCTACAGATATCATCCTCATCACTCCACGTCCATCCGTCTAATCCATGTACTGACTCACAGTATAGTCTACCTCTTGGTATCGTCTAGTCCTGGTACTCTCAGCCTCATATCAGCGATATATGTCGTCTGTCTCCAACACAACGAGGTGCGGGCATAGCCTCTGTAGGGGTGAGTGTAACGATTCTCAGTAGGGACCCTGAGACCCTCATGGTCACAAAAAATCTAGCAAGGATAAACCATAAAGTATCAAATCAACAGATAAACTTACTTAGGGATATTCCCATACATATGCCTACATTATCAAGTGATCAATCTCAATCATGAGGAAAAACACAAAAGTAATGACTCAGCTCAACTATGATTTTATTCACATTATAAAAACCTCAGCTGCTAGAGAACTCCTACTAAATTGAGTACAGTGGGCCTACCATGACACCAAGCATGCTTCCCACTAACATTGGACTGCTAAGGTACTCCTGCTGTTGAGTACCATGGGTCTTCTGCATCACCTAGAGGCGCTCCCCAACGTGGGTCTGCCGCCAAAACTAGGCACTCCCCCACATAGCCTATAGAGGTACTCCTCCTGTCGAGTACGATGGGACTGCTACTACAACCAGGCGCTCCTCTGTTGTGGGTATACTGCCACAACCAGTCACTCCACACTGGGAAATTCGAGTCACTTTGAGTCAATCAGTCAGCAGTCATCAAGTCTCAGCCAGCAACTAGGTTCCCGCACGAAAGATCACTTTTCTCTGGAAGATCTACTCCACAAGCTATAGGTCTATGATCCAAATGCCACGAATTCCCTAAAGGAAGTATCTCAACGGTCCGCCACATCATTGGGATCTCAGCGCAATAGACAACATGTCAATTAGAGGCCTGGTCTGTGAGTTATTAGTCTTTTAGTCCTTGTGGCCCCATTGGATTCGTGCACGATCCAACATGACCGGATCAAAAATATTCCCCAATTTTTTGTGGGGTATACTAAAAGAGACCATCATGATCCACGATTACCATCACCACGGATAGTTCATCAAACGGACTTCCAGTGCCAGAGATATGTCCAAAAGAAAGTAAAGGGGTCGTAGTGGGCCCCGGTTCGGTCCGACTCGGGTCGGGTCGACCCGGCCGGACCCATTGGGTCTGTCCTGACCAATTGGGCAGGCCAACCCATTTGGTTTGGCCCGGCATGTTGGGCCCCACCCAGGAGGTCATGAGGAACCGCGAAGAGCCACGAGGGCATGGGTCAACTTGGCCTAGAAGGGCACTGTGAGGGGCCAGTTCAGCTGGGGCACCGTGAGGGCATGACTGGTTCGGCCAGGGGTAGCCTGGACGGTGAGGGCGGCACAACCAGTGAGGGTGGCATGGAAAACGAGGGTAGTGAGGCCGGGGTGCGGTGCGACTGGGGCACGGCGTGGTTGGGGCGCAACGCGGCACGGGCCGGTTCGGCCGACGGGGGGCACGACCAGCGTGTGGCACGGTCGAGGCGGCATGGATGTTAGTGGGCAGCGCAGTTCAGCCCGAGGGGGGGGGAGCTGGTTTGGCCGGGACGTCATTGCATCATGGGGGAGATGCAAGTCGCGAAGGCCGTGGAGAGTGTGGCCGTTACATTCTTCGCCTTCATCGCCATTGACGTCGCTTTCCTCCGTTTCAAAGAACACCATAAAAGAGATCGAAGGAGGGGTCAGACCACGTTTGTTTGGTCCGCACCCTCCGCGTTTAATGTGATAGCAACTGGCTCACAATAATGAAGCCTAACAACCCTCCTGCAAAAGGAAAACATCTCCATTCTTCATTTTGAATGAAAGGAAAAACATGGGAATAAATCATACTTAAATAAAACTAAACCTCTACCTTAGTTTGTTGCTCATTGACGGAGTCACGGAAAAGATGACGGAGTTTTTGTTGTTCATTGCATCTACCGCACACTTCCAATCCTGAGCTCGTGTGTCGGTTCATTGATGACGATGAGGAGGGAAGGCCGGTCGTCGAAGACGTCCCACTTTGGTTTCTTCCACAAGGTGCTTCTGAGGAAGAAGTTGAATATGCTCCTTGTCGGTGTTCTTCACTGGAAGATCTCATTATTCATTCTTCGTTGGAGAAACTAGTTCTTCATTGGTAAAACTAGTTCTTCGTTCAATAAACTAGTTCCTTATTGGAGAGATATTTTCTCTCATAAGATCATTCCTCCTTTTCCAACAATAGAATTGGTATCCAAGAATAAAAGATTATAAAATCTATTAAATCATAGACATAAAATTCAAAAAAAAAATAAACACTTAGTTGGCACATCAATGGAATGTGCGTTGGAAAAATCAAGGTGGAGGAGGTCAAGAGGATCTCCCTCGTTTATGAGGGAGTTGAGAGATTTTCCTCAATTAATAGGGTGGGGGTTTAGTCTCAAGTGGTCCCCACACCATAACCTCTCATGAGAGGTTAGGTTCAAGTGGTCCCTACCACCATAACCTCTCGTGGGATATTAAGGTGTGGCAGTCCCCACCCCCAACTTTAATATGGCTGGTTATAATAGATACAATAAAATAAAACATTCATTTATTCTATTTTATTATTTCCACAAAAACCCCCAAAAAATAACTTCCACCCTCAACAAACTACCGTCGAGGTGAAAGTATTCTTAGGTGAATACCAGCACTGTGAGTTCCATGGTGCCCTCATATTTCAATTCTGAGTACCAGTTCAAAAGTTAGAAAAACCCGCTCGTACGTTTACTGAACATACCCGAACAAAAGTTCATAAATTTATTTTGGGAGCACCAAGACTCAAAATCATGCACCATCAATTTTTGCAGACTTGTAAAATTTCTATTTAATTAAAAAAATTACAAGGAATTTCTGAGCCTTTACATTCTCCCCAGCTCAAGCTTTATGCCCCCGTAATCCACAACTCAAACTATGGGAAACAGTTGGGGTATTGAGCATGCATCTAAGCCTCCCGCTCCCATGTTCTCTGCTGGAGGTTCTCGTGCTGCCAGTGAAATCGCACCAAAGGTTACGACCATCCATGATGGACCCTCTCCTATCAATCCTCAATATCTAGTGTAGCCTCTATAAAATTTTTCCCATCGTCGACGTCCAGCTTTCCATGGTCAATGATGTGAGAAGGTTCATGCACATATCTCTGTAATTGGGATACCTCGAAGACGTCATGCACCTGGTTCAACCAAGGTGGAAGAGCTAAGCGGTTTGCTACAATGCTAGCTCTGTTGAGGACCTGAAATGGTGGGATGAATCTCAGAGATAACTTGCCATCACAACCAAATATCTGTAGACCTTATCAGGGTGAGACCCGTAGACTGATATGGTCTCCATCCTCAAAATCTATAGGTCTCCATATATTGTTGGCATACGACTTCTGCCTGCTCTGTGAAGTCTTCATTCTCTATTGGAAGATCTTAACCTTCTCTTTGGTAGCTCGTACCATCTTTGGTCCCACCAGTGCTAACTCAACTAGGTCAGTCCAGCACAAAGGTGATCTGCAAGGTCGCCCGTAAAACGCCTCAAATGGTTCCATCCCAATGGTGGAGTGATAGATGTTTTTTTATGAAAACTCTACTAAAGGTAAGTGATCCTCCCAACTATGACTGAAGTCAATGACATAAGTACACAACATGTCCTTGAGGGTCTGAATGTTTGACACACTCTGACCATCTGTATAATGATGGAAGGCGGTGCTCAAGTGAAGCTGCATCCTGAAAGCCTCCTGTAACCCCTTCCATAGCCAGGAAGTAAAATGTATATCATGATTGGAGATATTCTTCATTCGTACTCCATGTATCCGCACAATATTATGTAAATAGTGGCATCCCAAGCTCTCTACTGAACCCTAATCTCTGATCAGTAGGAAGTGGGCCGACTTGGTGAGTCAGTCAACCATCACCCAAATCGAGTCGTGTCCCCTAGATGCATGTGGAAGTACTATCACGAAGTCCATGGATATCTCATACCACTTCCACTCTGGGACAACTAATGGGTGAATGAATCCTGTTGGTACCTGGGGCTCCGCCTTCACTTGCTGACAAGCGAGGCATCGAGAGACAAACTCTACAACTGCTTTCTTCATTCCCTACCACTATTGCTGTCGTCAAAGATCCTGGTATATCATTTCCACTATTAGATGTACCGCTAGAGGGGATGTGTGGAACTCACTCTACACATCCTCTTGAAGTAACACTGGTACCAAATTATTTCCTCAGAAGAGGATGATGTGCTTCCCACCTTCAATAAATCTATCAGGTGCATGCCATGTGGATACTTGAGCAAGTCTTGTCTCATAGTTAGTGTCGCCATGCTGCGCCTCCCGGACTCACTAAAGAAGTGGGCGAGTGACTGTAAGATACTAAAGGAAGGCTGTTCCATCTCTATACACAAAGGATATCTGTAAAGAAGCTAGCTACACCATTGCCTTGCCTAGAAGTTGTATACCAGATCTCTTGCTGAGTTAATCTACTACAACGTTCCCCTTACCAGGAGTATATACTATCTCAAAGTCATAATATTAGAGGAACTCAATCCATCACTGTTGTCTCAGGTTCTGGTCCTTCTGAGATATGATACACCTAAGACTCTTTTGATCAGAGTATATGGTAAAACTCTCTCCCATCAGTTAGTGCTTCCACATCTAGAAGGTGAAGACCATTTCTTATAACTCAAGGTTATGGGTTGTGTAGTTCTTATAATTTTGTCTCTGTTGCTGATAACCATAAGTGATCCCTGATCTCTCTTGCATTATCACACATTCGAGTTTGGTCCCTGATGTGTTGCAGTAGACTATGTACCCTATGCCTTCCTCTGGAAGCCACAAGATGGGGGCACAATTTAGCCTCTGCCTCAGCTCTTGAAAGCTCTACTGGCATCTCTCTGACCACACTAAGGGTTGTCTATACTTCATCAAGGCAGATAGTGGTGTTGAAACTCTGGATAAGTCTGGTACAAACCTCCGGTAATAACCCTCCAAACCTAGGAAATGTTGTACCTCTGCCACACACCTGGGTGGCTCCCAAAAATGTACCACCTCAATCATCACTGGATCCACTACAACTCCGGCCTCTGAGATGAAAAGTCCCAGAATTTGAACATCTAGAATCCAGAACTCTCATTCGAGAGCTTACCATAATGTAGGTGCTCTCAGAGTGTGTCGAGTACTACCCTCAAATGGTAGGCATGCTCCTCCTCAATAATTGAGTAGATCAGAATGTCATCGATGAAGACTAAGAAAAAGTGGTCGAGGTATGGCTGAAACATCCTATTCCATAGCCCCATGAACACTGCTGGAGAATTGGTTACACTGAATTACATAACCGAGAACTCATAATGGTCATACCGACACCTGAAGTTTTTCTTATTCACATCCTCATCTAGAACTCTAAGCTGGTGATAACTTGATCTGAGGTCTATCTTCGTGAACCACTGTTCTCCCTTTAGATGATCAAAGAGGCCATCAATACTTGAGAGTGGTTACTTGATCTTCATGGTCACATGGTTCAGATTCTGATAGTCAACACAAAGCCTCAAACTTCCATCCGCCTTCATGTCAAATAGAATCGGGGCTGCCCAGGGTGAAACACTGGGCTAGATGAATCCCTTCTCCTGCAAGTCCTCTAGCCGTACCCGCAGCTCACAAAGATCTGTAGGAGCCATCAGATATGCTGGTGTAGATATCGGTGCCATACTGGGGTACAAGTCAATGTAAAAGTCCACCTCCTAACGAGGAGGTAGACCTAGGATATCATTAGGGAAAAAATCTTCATACTATTCCACCACTACAGGATAAGTCAGACTCTCCACATCAACAGATTCGAGGGTAAGGCTAGCCTGCTGATGAGTAATCGGATGCACTCTTCTCTGAGGAAGTCCATCATGTGCTGAAATGGCTCCCTTCTCGCTGGTGAAGGTAAACTTGGTCCCATATGTGTGGACACAGCACACTTTGAGCCTAATACAATCAATCCGAGAATAGACAGTAGACACCCATTCCATACTAATGATGACGTCGTAAGGACTCGAAACCACTACTATGAGATCACAACTGAAGATCTCTCCTCCTAGATTAAGCTCGCAGTTCCGTCACGAGTGCGTAATCATTGAATCTGTTCCTGTAAAAGTATCTTCTCGTAAGGATTGAGCCAACGGCTCCGTCAGAATCTACGAGATCCGAACGAGGGTAGTTGAAATAAAAGAATGACTATCACATATGTCTATAAAACTATAGCTAAGGTGGAGTAGTCACAGATAGTAACTTGTATCATCTCCAGAGCACCATGATCATAATCCTCAACTTCCTGGAGCTGAGCTCTCCCATGTCCACCTTCTCCCTATGGTTGGGGTGGACCTCCTAGTGGTGGTGATGGTAACACCTCAAAACGTCTCCCACTGCAAACTGCATGACTAGCTCCTCTGCCACGTCTTCCTGCACCCAACATACAGTCTCGATCAAATGCTTATCTCTGTGTGGGTAGTCCTTCGATCATCTGATGACCATCCGAATGGCGGTTTGGATAGTCACGATCCATGTGACCCTACCCGCCGCATGAGTAACATTGCCCCCTCCTGGCGTGTCTGGCTCTGTCTCCGGTTCCCCACACAAATAATCCAGAGTCATGTGGTCGTCCACCTGTAGGTTTGGTCCTCTTGGACCTCTGTGCTGACTGTCTGCTATCAGCTATAAAATACTCCGCAACGTTATGACTGGTAGTGGATCTCGATGCTGGTGACTTCTCACTATGAAAACTCTCCACCAAGAGGTCTCTCTCTAACTCCCCTGTCTGCGTCGGAATTTTGAGTGAGATCACTGATTCCCTGATATCCCGCCCGAGTCCTTGATCGAAGGTTTGGGCCCCGAAGAATGGGTCTCGCACCATATCGGTGGAGTAGCATGAGAGCTCTGTGAACCTCGTTGAGTACTGAGCTACAGTCAAGCTGCCCTGTTGTAGATGAAGTAGCTCCTGAATGTGCACCTTGTGAAGAGTAACTGGAAGAAACTCTACTCAAAACAGGCTCTCAATGTCTATCCGGAGAAGTTTCATATCATCGTGAACTTGGACCATCAAGCTCCAACATCTGCCTGCTGCTTCCTGTAGAAGGATGGCATCAATTATCACCATGAGGTCTACTGGTGTCCCTACCAGTCGGGATACTCTTACCACAACCTCCAACCAATCCTTAGTTTCATGTGGGTCTATCTCGCCCATGAACCTATGTTTCCTCTAGCACTAGAACTTGTTCAACACACTTAAGTGGCGTGAATCGTCTACTACTAGGGCTGGTGGCATCGGTGGCCCAACGGGGAGTGGTACCTCTAGTTCCTCTGATGGAAAGGGTCCATGCAACGTGACCTCTTTGCTTGGTGGGATATCTATACGTACAACTCCCAGGACTCTATCTGGTCATATGTGTAGAGGCATCCTGAACAAAACAGATGCGACATGGTCAGAAGTTATACCTGGAGAGCTGACCTGGTTGAGCTGAATCAAAGAAAACATTTGAAAACACACATTCAATCAGTTTTTTCATGCACTGAGTCAAAAATCAGAAGGCGGGGTCCTGGTATATGGATATGTTGACCGCTGCACCAGCACTAGACTCCCCGAACTAGAAACCACACTTAATAAACTTAAAACTATTTATTCATAGAAAAGATCAGAGTCCTAAGTACTATGGTAGAACCGACTACTTTGATACCAATTTTCCATGACCCGTCCCCCGGGGCCCATGCCAAGACTATCCCAATCCATCTTTCCATTTTCCAGGGCCTGGAAACTAGCACCAAAGGCATAATTCCCTAAAATTGGGAAGGCATTGCTTTTATATCTTGTAAATGCACACAACAGAGCACACAAATGGATACAAAAAACTATGTAAACTGTATAACAAAAGAGTGATGAAAAGTAAAGGGGCCAGAAATACAAGCCCAACTGTAAAGTACAAGAACTAGAATAACAAGTTCAATTGAATAAAGTAAAAATAGCTACTGGGTCGTCCTCAAAGTGTCCTACCAGAAGGGTAGGTAAAGATATCCTCCTCAGCACTCCATGTATGTATGTCTCCTCCGTGTACTGACTCAACATATAGTCCACCTCTAGGTATCGTCTATTCTTTGTACTCTCAGCCTTAGATCAACGTTGTCTGTCATCTCCATCCAACACAACGAGGTGTGGGCATGGCCCGTGTAAGGGTGAGTATAACGACTCTCAGTAGGGACCCTGAGTCCCTCAAGTTCTCACAATATCCAACATGGATGAACCAAAATGTATGAAATCAATATATAACCATACATAGGTATATGACCATATATATACCTATGTTATCAAGTGATCCATATCAATCATGAGGAAAAACACAAAAGTATTGACTCAGATCAACCAAGAATTTATTCACATTATCAAAACCTTGGCTGCTGGAGAATTCATGATCAATCGTGTACGGTGGGCCTACCTCGACACTGAGCATGGTTCCCACAAACCTTGTACTACTGAGGTACTCCTACTGTCGAGTACCAAGGGTCTGTCACGTCACACAGAGGCACACCCCATCGTGGGTTTGCCACCACAATCAGACACTCCCCCTAATAACCTATAGAGGTAATCCTCATGTCAATTATCGTGGGTCTACCACCACAACCAGGCGCTCCTTTTCCATGGGTCTACCACCACTACCAGGCGCTCCCCAGTAGGATAGTCGAGTCATGCCAAGTCAATTGGTGAGAAGTAGTCAAGTCTCATCCAGCTAATAGGTTCCTATACAAATGCTCACTTGTATCTGTAAGATCTACTCCACAAGCTAGTGGTTTATTCTATAACTACCATGAAGTCCCACAATTTAGTATCTAAAAGGTCTGTCACATCATAGGGGTCTCAACGCAATAGAAGACGCGTCAATCAGACGCCTGGCCTGTGAGTTATTAGCTTTTTAGTCCTAGGGGATCAGTTGTATTCGTCAATGATCCAACCAGATTGTATCTCAACTATACCACAAACTTTACTCAGG
Source organism: Viscum album (assembly GCA_963277665.1). NCBI lineage: Eukaryota > Viridiplantae > Streptophyta > Magnoliopsida > Santalales > Viscaceae > Viscum > Viscum album. Next base: position 350,913,571 of record OY728141.1, read on the forward strand.
TTTACTCAAATGGACTTTCATGCCCCAAGATTAGCAGTTCCACTGGCGGTTTTTCAAACGGATGTTTGATGCCAATGATATGGCCCAAGGAAACTAAAGAGGCCATAGTGGGCCTGGTTCTGGTCCAACCCGGTTGGACCGACCAGGCCCGACCCAGTCTGGGCCGACCCGGGTTTGGTCCCCCCAGCCTGACCCGTTGGGTTTGGCCCAGCATAGTAGGTTGTGAGGAACCGCAGAGAGCTACAAGTGTAATGGCCCGTACCTCTCCGGTATATTATTTTGTGAAAATGTGGTGTTGGAGGTGTTCCGGGAGGTCAAGCCGACTTGGTGTGCATTTGGGTGGACTTTTAAGGAAATCTAAAGGGTTATGGCCTTCGCTCGGGAGGTGCACAATTTTCCTAAACCTTGCGGCCAAACCTAGCTAGGGTGGCCTTGGAGGCAGTGGCTAACGCATGGTTAGCGCACTATTTGTCTAACTGTGCGGACTAACCGTGCGAGGAGTGGTTGTTGAGGCAGAAGCTAACGCACGGTTAGCACACGATTTGTTAAACCATGCGGAATAACCATGCGGGCACATAAAGTTATTTCCTAAAATTTTGGATCTAAATCGTTTTGCCTTTAATCATGTCGTTTAAGCCCCTAATTGGCCATAACGCTGGATTACCCTTCCTGGTAGGTAGGATAATCTCTCCCAAGCATTTTGGAGGCGATCCGGAGGCTTCCCTTGGAAAATCGGAGCTGGTTTCTTGAGGTATGTGGTCGTTCCTGCTTGATTTTCTTAGATATACTTAGATCTACTTCTACCCTTATCTCAGTTTCTTAGATCCACACCCATTATGGGTATATCAAAGTGGTTGGATGTCGGTTATGATGAGTTTTGGTCTTGGTTGTTTTAGGAGAGGATATCTAAGTAGGATTCATGGAGAATCAACCCGATTTCTTGGGTGTTCATCAACCATTGTAATTTTCTTCAAAAATCATTGAGGTAGGGGATTCGTTGCTTCTCTTTGGTATGTGTAACAGTATCGATAGCATGTTGAATGCCACTGGATGATAATGGAATTGACCTGATAAATATATTTGAACCGGATAAATAAATTTCTTTGATCATTTTTTATTGCCTCTTGTTTACTAGATAGTGTAATATATATGACTTTCTTGTTAATCATGTTGTTCTTGAAGAAATTGAAAAAGAATGTAAATCTAGAATAAATTAATAGTTGGTTGGCTAAATATAATGAGGCATGAAAATAGACCTGGTTCTTGTTGTAATTTGATATTGATCAAATTTGGCATAGTAAACATGTTTAATCATCGGTGATAACTTACTGAATTGGTTCATGATGTTGGAAGCAACAAATTAAATTTGTTATTTAAAGATGGATTATGTAACGTGATTGAATTCCATGAAGGGTTCTGAGTTACCCTCATGTTGTGAATCAGGGCTAAAAGCCCATTTGATGTGGTGTTGTTTTCCTGCTACTTGTGTTGTGATGTGACCCTGGAGGGGTGTTGTGAAAAGTGGAGGCAGGGAGGCCATGTGGATGTGGAAGCAGATGACGCCTAGAGTGGCGAGATGAATTGGTTTATTCATGTGGGTGTTAGGGAGGACACTGAGGATGACGGAATGGGATGGATGTGTTTGTTGGATGATTGGTGCTTTGTTTGGTTTTTTATCTGTTTTACTTTTCCCCACTGCTCAAGGCAGATGGTCTTTCTTACCCTTCATCTGAATGACGTGAAGACATGCATGGTATGCCACGTGTTTTCTGTGTTTAGCCTCTCAAGGTAGAATGGGTATATGCTCTTTCTATAGGCGGCAAAGACTTGATGGGTTGTACGTCTACTCACCGTGTTGAGCTCCCTTGTGTTTAGTAGCATATGTTTCTTTTTTAGAATTCCTGGGAAAATGGGAAAGTAATTCTGTAATGAATGTTTGAATAAATGGTGTTAAACCATGGGGATGGATATGCTGGAACATAATGATGAGGTGATAATTTTTGAAGGAACAATTGACTTTGGGTGTGATGCTAATGAAGTTTAATGAGGAATTGTTCATGGTTATTTAATGTGTAAATAATTAATTAACGTAAAATGGAATTGATAAAAAAGAAACTGAAGGAATCTAATATAGTTCTTTAATTTTTTGTGTGTTTATAGGATACCTAGTCTTAGAAATAGTAGCCCGGAGTCCGAGAGATGTTATATGCAGTTGATACTAAGACTAGGTTATGCCCATAGTGTGGTTGTGAGTATAATATATTCTGTACTTTTTGTGTTTCAATACGCTACTCCACCCCGGTCGGTAAGGGTAACTAAAACCCCAGGGATTCTAAGCCTTGGGGGGTGTTTTCCCCAACATTCTGATGGGCGGTTGAATGGATGACTACCCCCTTTAGCCCCAGTCTCTTCTCTTGGTAGATACTAGGGCCATTGGCACAATGGTTAGTTTCCCCCATATATGTGTGTAGAGGGCTGTAATGGCTTGTGGTTATTTCACAGACATATATTCTAGATATAGTATCCTATGGACTACTATAGGTGTAACATGTATAGGTTGTGATGGCCTTAGGATCCTTACTTGGGGTGTGGGATATAATGGCTTGAGGTATAATACCCGACATATGATACACGTTTTTCAGGATATGGTGGCTCTCAAAACATCCCTGGTCACTTTTTTTGTGGGGACGGTGTGGTGCTTCGCCCAGGTGTCTGCGGGCAAGCCTTTGTGGTGCATGTGGCGCAGATTGTGGATCTTATCCCATGTTTATACGGGCAAGACTTTGGAGAGAGATGCACAGGATGTATGTCATTGGGACAAAGTGGAAAACCAGTGGGAAAGTAGTAGCGGGGTACCCTTGATATTCTTTAATATACGATATATTCTTGTATACATTACTTGGTGAGAGTAGCCATGGTGAGGTTGGGAACATAGTATACCTACTTAGGTGACGAGTTTGTTTCACTATTGTGCACTATGATTTAGAATTATTTCTTTACTTTTTCATGAGAGTCTTTGCGGTGGATCCTATTAAGTATACTGTTATACTCACCCCACGTATATATAAACTATTTTCAGGTCACATGGAGAAGGTTGGAGATCATGCTGGTTGCTACTAGCTTCGGGTTACAGGAGCTGTTCGGGCTTGTGGTCGCTGTTGTGTTTACATTATTTTGGGTACTTGTAGTTTTCCCTTTCAGTTGTGGTACATTTTCATGGGATTCCATATATGTACATGGGTTTCTTTTATATTTCAGTTTTGAGATGGAGTGGTTTGGTGTCTATCTTATCTCTCTCTTCCGCATTTTTTCACTTAGAGGGTGATGCCTCCCATTTGTGTGATTATTATACCCTCAGTGCTAGTTGCCAACCCTGGGCCTACTGGAGGTGGGACTCAAGGGTCATTATCTCCCTTTTCACGTTATCGGCCTAGGAGGGGTACACATTGTGGGGAGGGGGTCGTGACAGAGTGGTATCAGTGGTCTGGTTGACGGATAGGATGGAGTTTGGAATTAGGCACATGGGAGGTTGCATGGGTTGGTAGGGAAACAATGTCATTCATGTTTAACAAGTGAGGTAAACACTAGAGACCGGCTGAGACATAGGCGTTTAGGGCCCCCTATGATATGATGTAAAGACCTTTATGTTTACAATGGCTACTAAACGGGGTGATATTGGTTGCAGGGTAGAGACCATGGAAAGGATCATGCCTCATTCTTTTCAATTACTGTGTTTGAATGGGTAGACATTGGAATAGGTTAACCTAAAATGAATGAAAGAAACAAATTAATTAATTAATGTTGAGTCTTCCATATTCCAGGATTAGGCGTTCTAATTGTTTGTTATTTTTCAGGTATGGCTCCAAGTCGACGTCCTCATCAGGGTTGTGTGGATGATATCTAGCATGCTGTTCCAGCAGGTCACCGCAGGGTAGAGGTTGACGACAACAAAACTTGGAAGAAGACACTCTGAGAGTTTCAGCGCCAAAGTCTGTAGAATTATGAGGGCTTCGTTTCAGATGCAGTCACGAAAGATTGGTTGGAGGAGGTCAAGATAGGCTTCAGTTCGATCTGTGCTCGGAAGGAGTATTAGGTGTCCTTGGCTATGACGATGCTGCATAGAGCAGCGAGGCAGTGGTGGCTCTTGTTCCTTGGGGATTGTGAGGAGTTAGCGATCTCGTGGGAGGATTTTCGAGACAAGTTTAGAGTCGAGTTTCTTTCCTCGACTGAGAAGGCGCCTAGTCGCCAGGAGCTTCTTACCCTTCGATAGGGGAGGTCTACTGTTTGATAGTTTGGAATCAGTTTCAGGAACCTTTTACGATATGCTTCGGACCTGTTACCTGATGAGGAGGCTAGGGAGATGCATTTTGAGGAGGCTTTGCATCCAGATATCCAGCGCCAGGTCACCCCATTTAAGTTAAACACATATCTTGAGGTTCTGGCGAGGTCAAAGGTTGTTGAGAGGTCTTTGTCCAGGACCAGATCATCACGAGAGGAGAATCAGCATGATCCCTCATGAAGCAAGGCTATGGTCAGGGGTTCCCGGTTTTCAGGGCAGAAGAGTTTCTGTTCAACAGGAGGTAGGTCCCAGCACTTCACATCTCGTTTCTCCTGAGGCAAGAACTCTCAGGACTATGAAAAGGGATCAGGAACATTTTTTCTTGTGGTGGTTGTGGTCATCAGTAGCGGGAGTACCCGACCCTTCATAGTAGTCATCGTGCATCGGGCACTCCACTCCAGGTTCCTCCGTTGATGTAGTTCTAGCCAAGGCAGCAGTATCAGGTTGCACCATCTTTCAATCAGTAGAGGGTAGATTGGGCAGGTAGATGACATCCCCATGACACTTCCCATCTTCAGAGAGCATAGAGTGGCCATGGTGGTGGTCATCATCAGGGTCAGAGTGGCCATGGAGGAGGTTGTGGTCAGCTTCATGCTCTAGTGTTACCATATCAAGACAAGCCATACGTCATTCGAGGTACCCTTTTCTTGTTTTCTACCTTGGTGTATGCCTTGTTTTATTTAGGAGTGACACACTCCTTCATATCACCTAACCTTGTCCATGTCCTGGGACTTGAGGTAGAGAGGATTCAAGTTCCCTTGGCATTGACTACACCAGTTGAAGGTCGAGCTCAATTGTTTGAATTATGTTGAGATTTTGAGCCAGTGTTGGGGCAGCATTTCTCTTGGGGAGATTTTCTATGTTTACTAATACAACCATAAGATTTCATCCTCGGCATGCATTTATTTTATTTGGTGTAGGATATCATGGATTGCTTCAGGAAGAAGTTCATATTCATTGGTATAGATGGAGAGAAAGTGGTGTTTGTGGGTGAGTGAGATCCTCGGATGGGTCATAGTTGAGTTCCATCCTTATCAACTATGGCGGCTGAGATATTGTTGAGTTCTTCAGAGGTTCTCCAATTGGCATTTCCTTGGGTCATATAGGAGAACAATGATGTCTTTCCAGAAGAGGTTATAGCATTACCCCCTTGACGAGAGATCGAGTTTGGGATCGATCTACATCCAGGAGCGTCTCTTATATCTATTTCTACATATAGGATGGCCCCTTCTGAGATACGAGAGCTACGTATACAGCTTGATGTTCCTTTGCAATGTGGTTTTGTTCGACCAAGTGTGTCACCATAGGGTGAACCAGTTCTGTTCGTGAAGAAGGTCGATGATATTTTGCAGTTGTGTGTCGATTATCGTCGCTTAAAAAAAGTTACATCAAAGAATCGCTATCCTCTTTTGTGGATCGATGATTTATTCGATCAACTAAAGGGTGCATGTTGGTTCTCAAAGATCGACTTGCGGTCAGGATATCATCAGATGCGTGTGAAGGATAAGCATATCCTGAAGACTGCTTTCTATTGTCATCATGGGCATTATGAGTTCGTTGTAATGTCGTTTGGTGTGACGAATGCTCCAAATGTATTCATGGAATTGATTAACGTTGTGTTCCATGAGTTCTAGGACAGGTTAATTGTAGTTTTCATCGATGACATCCTTGTGTAATCCACATCTGAAGATGAGCATGAAGAGCATCTATGATTCGTTTTGGGAGTTATTCGCCAACATCAGCTATTCGGGAAGTTGTCGAAGTGTGAGTTCTGGGCTCGAGAAGTCCATTTCTTGGGTCATGTTGTGTCCCAATAGGGAGTAGCTATGGATCCATCGAAGATAGAATATTTTTTTTCTTGGGCAGCCCCCAAGACAGTTTCAGAGGTATGAAGTTTCCTTGGGCTCGTAGGATACTACAGGTGGTTCATAGCAAAATTTACATGAGTTTTAACTCCTCTGATAGCTTTTACTAGAAAGGATCAGGCATTCATATAGACTGATCAGTGTCAGGTTGCTTTCTAGTATCTAAAGGAGAAGTTAGTAAGTTCTCCAGTTCTTTGTCTTCCAGCTGAGGGAGTTCAATTTGATATTTTTTGCGACGCCTTGTATCTAGGGTTAGGATGTGTCCTCATGCAGAATAGGTCAGTTGTTTCATATGGGTCTCTGCAGTTACATCCCCATGAACGTAACTATGCCACTCACGATCTTGTGTTGTCATCGATGGTGTTTTCTCTGAAGTTGTGGAGACATTACCTCATTGTTGAGCACTTTGTGGTTTTCACCGATCATAATAGTTTGAGGTATGTTTTCTCTCAACCGGACTTGAACTTACAACAGCGTCAGTGGATGGAGTTCTTATAGGAATACGGCTTTGAAATATCTTATACAACTAGAAAGGGGAATGTTGTAGCTGATGCGCTGATCCGGAAGTCACGTAGTGATGCTGTATGTGAATCTGGTGATTCCTGGAGAGTAATGGAAGAATTGTGAGCCTTACATCTTGATATGGGAGAATTAGGAGGTAAAGTTTGTCTTTTTCAGATGACGGTGCCGTCACCCCTGATACAGAAGGTGGAAGAGTCCCTATTGGGGGATCTTGAGGTGGAGGTCTGGAGAGACCTAGTTGTATGTGGTGAGGCCCCTGATGGTTGGTTTGAGGGTGAACAACACAGAGTGTTGTATCATTGAAGGATTTGTTTTCCTTGGCGATGCGCGAGACGGTCCGCAGAGAGTTCCATGGTTCTCCTTTAGCGGTTCATCCTGGTGTGATTAAGATGTACCGATCCTTGAGGAGTCAGTTTTGGTGGCCTTGGATGAAGTGTGAGGTTGCAAAGGTTCTGTCTCGATGTTTAGTCTACCAGAAGGTGAAGGCCGGTCACCTTGTTCCTGGTGTTCTTCCCCAGCCATTAGAGATTCCTCAGTGGAAGTGGTAGGACATATCAATGGAATTTGTTACAGGTTTACCTCGAGTTTTGGGACAATGTGATGCTATTTGGGTGGTAGTGGGTCATTTAATGAAATCATCCCACTTTATAGAAATCATGGATTCAAGCTCAGTGGATGTTTTGTCGAGGAAGTATCTAGAGAAGGTGGTGAGACTTCATGGAGTCCCTAAGATGATCATTTATGATTGAGATCCTCATTTTACCTCTAGGGTATGTAGAGGTCTCCAACATGATTTATGTTCTCAACTGTGCTTTAGCACTGCTTTTCTCCCTCAGAAGGATGGTCAGACAGATTGAACTATCCAGACTCTTGAAGACATGTTGCACTCTTGTGTACTAGATTTTGGAGGCTCATGGATGAGGCACTTACCCTTGCTGGAGTTTGCTTACAATAATAGTTTCCACTCCACCATCGGTATGGAGCTGTTTGAAGCCTTGTATGGTTGGCCTTTCCATTCTCCATTGTGCTGGAATAGGGTCGGAGATTCAATAATTCACAGACCGGAACTAGTGTAGGATACAATAGAGATGGTTCAGGTGATTCATGAGAGGTTTAAGGCAGCGCAATATCATCAGAAATCCTATGCCGATCAAATAAGGGGACCCTTAGAGTTTAATGTTGGGGATCATGTGTTTCTAAAGGCGACTCCCCGTCATGGGCAGAAAAGGTTTGGCCATGGAAGTAAGCTTTCTCCCCGAGTTTTTGGGCCTTTCTAGGTGTTACCTCGTGTTGGAGCTATGGCGTATCGAGTAGCACTTCCCCCACATACGAGTCAGATACATGATGGTTTCCATGTATCACAACTACGTCGTTATCTTCATGATGACTCCCACATCATCGATTGAAGAGAGATCAATGTTGATGATGATGCCACCTTTGAGGAGCGACCTCTGGAGATCCAAGACCGCAAGGAGAAGTTGTTGCGCGGGCGTTCCATCCCCTTAGTTCATGTCTTGTGGTGACACGGTGGCATGGAGGAGAGTACTTGGGAACGTGAGTCAAAGATACGTTCTCAGTACCCAGAGTTGTTTGATGTTGGACTCTTTTCATGTATCGTTGTAACTTTTTGGTTATGAAACTTTCATTTTTATGAGATGGATCCCTTTGTAGCTTTGGTGAATTTCTATCTTTTGAGAGGTATCTCGATGGGTGGTTGTTCAGACCATGTTTTGTTTTCTCTATTGGTGGGTTTTGGATTCTCGAGGATGGGAATGTTTTGAGAGGTATATGATGTAATGGAACAGACCACTTTGGTCCATTATTTTCTGAAAAATGTGCTACTGGAGGTGTTCTGGGAGGTCAAGGCGACTTGGTGTGCATTTGGGAGGACTTTTAAGGAAATCTAAAGGGTTATGGCCTTCGCATGGGAGGCTTACAGTTTTCCTAAACCATGCGGCCAAACCGTGCAAGGGTGGTCTTGGAGGCAGTGGGTAATGAACAGTTAGCGCACGATTTTTCTAACCGTACGGACTAACCGTGTGAGGAGTGGTTGTCGAGGCAGAAGCTAACGCACGGTTAGTGCACGATTTGTTAAATCATGCAGACTAACTATGCGAGCAATTAATGTTAGATCCTTAAATTTTGGATCTAACTCTTTTGGCCTTTAATCACCTCGTTTGAGCCCCTAATTTTCCATAACTCGGGATTACCTTTCCTGGGAGGTAGGTGAATCTCTCCCAAGTGTTTTGGAGGCGATCCAGAGGATTCAGTTGGAAAATCATAGCTGATTTCTTGGGGTATGTGGCCATTCCTGCTTGATTTTCATAGATCTACTTAGGTCTACATCTCCCCATCTCTCGGTTTCTTAGATCCAAGCCCATTATGGGTAGGTCTAAGTGGTTGGATGTTGGTTTTGATGAGTTTTGGTGTTGGTTGTGTTAGGAGAGGAGATCTAAGGAGGATTCGTGAAAAATCGACCCGGTTTCATGGGCGTTCATTGACAGTTGTGGTTTTCTTCGAAAACCATTGAGGTAGGGGATTAATTGCTTCACTTTGGTATGTGTAGCGGTATCGATAGCATGTTCAATCCCAATAGATGATAATGGAATTGACCTAATAAATATATTTTAACTGGATAATGAAATTTCATTGATCCTTTGTTATTGCATCTTGTTTACTAGATAGTGTAATATATATGCCTTGCTTGTTAAGCATGTTGTTATTGAGGAAATTGAAAAATAACGTAAAGCCAGAATCAAGTGATAATTGGTTGGCTAAATATAAAGTGGCATGAAAATAGACCTGGTTATTGTTGTAATTTGATATTGATCAAATTTGGCATAGTAAGCATGTTTAATCTTCGGTGATAGCTTACTGAATTGGTTCATGATTTTGGAACCAACAAATTGAATTTGTTAGTTAAAGATGGATTATGTTACTTTATTTAATTCCATGAAGGGTTCTGAGTTACCCTCTTGTTGTGAATTAGGGATAAAATCCCATTTGATGTGGTGTTGTTTTCCTGCTACTTGTGTTTTGATGTGACCCTGGAGGGGTGTTGTATTATGTGGAGGCAGGGAGGCCGTGTGGATGTGGCAGCATATGATTCCTAGAGTGGAGGGATGCATCGGTTTATGCATGTTAGTGTCATGGAGGACACCAGGGATGATGGAATGGATTGTATAGGGTTTTCGAAATCTTGGTGCTTTGTTTGGTTGTTTATCTATTTTACTTTTCCCCACTACTCAAGGCAGTTGGTCTTGCTTACCCTTCTTCCGAAGGAGGTAAAGACACGTGGGGTATTCCATGTGCTTTTCGTGTTTATCCTTTCAAGGGAGAATGCATCTATGCTCTTTCTATAGGCGGTAATGACTCAACGGGTAGTATGTCTACTCACTGTGTTGAGCCCCCTTGTGTTTAGTAGAATTGGTTGCTTTTCTAGAATGCTTGAGAAAATGGGAAAGTAATTCTGTAATGAATTTTTGAATAAATGGTGTTAACCCATGGGGATGGAGATGCTGGAACATAATGATGAGGTGGTAATTTCTGAAGGAACAATTGACTTTGGGTGTGATTCTAATGAATTTTAATGAGGAATTGTTGTTGGTTAATTAATGTATAAATAATTAATTACCATAAAGTGGAATTGATAAAAATGGAATGAAGGAATCTACTAGAGTTCTTTAATTGGTTGTGGGCTTATAGGATACCTAGTCTTAGAAATAGCAGCCCGAAGTCCGAGTGACATTAGCTGCAGTTGATACTAAGACTATGTTATGCCCATAGTGTGGTTGTGAGTATAATATATTCTGTACTTTTTGAGTTTCTATACTCTACTCCACCCTTTCGGTAAGGGAAACTGACACCCTGGGGATTCGGATCCCTAGGGGGTGTTTTCTCCAAAATTCTGATGGGAGGTTGATTGGATGACTACCCCATTTAGCCCCGCTCTCTTCTCTTAGTAGATACTAGTTCCATTGGCACAACGGTTAGTTTCCCCCACATATGTGTGTAGAGGGATGTAATGGATTTTTATAATTTCACACACATATATTCTGGATATAGTATCATATGGACTACTATAGGTTTAACATGTATAGGCTGTGATGTCTTGAGGATCCTTACTCAGTGTATGGTTTGTAATGGCTTGAGGTATAATACCTGACATATGATACACATTATGCGGGCTATGGTGGCTCCTGGAACATACCTGGTTACTTTTGGTTGTGAGGATGGTGTGGTGCATCACCCTGGTGTCTACTGGAAATCCTTTGTGGTGCATGTGGTGCATATTGTGGAGCTTAGCCAGAGTTTATACGGGGAAGCCTTTAGAGAGAGATGCATAGGACGTATGTCATTGGGGAAAAGTGTCAAACCAGTGGGGAAGTAGTAGCGGGGTACCCTTGATATTCTTTACTATACAATATCTTCTTTTATGCGTTACTTGGTGAGAGTAGCCATGGTGAGGTTGGGAACATAGTATACCTATTTAGGTGACGAGTTAGTTTCACTACTGTTCACTGTGCTTTAGCTTGCTTTCTTTACTTTTGCATGAGAGGCTTTGGGAGGATCCTATTGAGTATACTTTTATACTCACCCCACGTATATTTAAACTATTTTTCAGGTCCCTTGGAGAAGTTTAAAGATCAAGCTAGTTTCTACTAGCTTGGGGTCGCAGGAGCTGTTCGAGCTTGTGGTCGCTACTATTTTTACTTTCTTTTGGGTACATGTAGTTTTCCCTTTTAGTTGTGGTATTTTGGAATGGAATTCCATATATGTACTTGGGTTTCATTTATATATTATTTTTGAATTGTATTTGGTTGGTGTATATCTTATCTCTTTCTTTTACATGTGTTCTCTTAGAGGGTAATGGCTCCCATTTGTGTGATTATTATACCCTCAGTGCTAGTCGCCAACCCGGGGCCTACTGGAAGCGGGACTCAGGGGTAATTATCTCCCTTTTCACATTTCTAGCCTAGGAGGGGTACACATTGTGGGGAGGGGGACATGACAGAAATGGCGTGTGGCAGCTAGGCCGGGAAGGGCGTCGCGAGGGGCCAGTTCGGCCAGGGCACCGTGAGGGCATGGTTGGTTGGGTTGGGGGAAGCACGGAAGGTGAGGCAGGAATGACCGGCGAGGGCGGCACAAGCGGCTAGGGTGGTGCAGCTGGTGAGGGCGGCTCTGCCGGCGAGGGCGGTGCGGCTGGGGCATGACGCGGCCGAGGTGCAACGCGGCCAGGGCACGACAGTGCTCGGGCCGGTTCAGCCGGCGGGCAGCACAACTAGTGGACGACGCGGCTGTGACGGCACGAAAGCCAACAGGCGATGGGGTTCGGCCCGAGGTGGTGGAGCCGGTTCGGCTAGGGCGTCAGAGTGTCATGGGGGGCGGAGCAGGTCATGGAGGCCGCGGGTAGCACGACTGTGGCCTTCGTCTCCTTTGACGTTGCATTCCTAGGTTTTTAAGAACACCACAAAGGAGATCGGTGGAGGGGTCGGACCACGATGGTTTAGTCCACATCCTTCGTGTTGAGGGTGATAGCAATTGGATCACAAGAACAAATCACAACATACCTCCTATAGAAGGAAAACATCATCGTTCTTTGTTTTGAAAAAAGGAAGAATAATGGAATAAATCAAATTTAAATAAAATTCAACCCCTACCGTAGTTCGTTGCATGTCGATGGAGTCACAGAGAATAAGACAAAGTTGTCGTCGCACATCACGTCTTCCGCACACTTCCAATCTCGATCTAGAGTGTTGGTTCTTTGACGATGATGAGGAGGGAAGTTCAGTCATCGAAGACATCCGATGTCGGTTGCTTCTGCATGGTGCTTCCGAGGAAGAAGTTGAAGACGCTTTCTGCCGGCATTCTTCATTGGAAGAACTTGTTCTTAATTCTTCATTAGAGAAACTAGTTCTTCATTTGAAAGAGCTTTTCTCTCAAAATATCCTTCCTCCTTTTCCAACAAAAGTATTTGTTTCCAAGATTAATATATTATAAAATCTCTTAAGTCGTTTGCATAAAATTCAAAACGGATAATTAAACACTTGGTTGGAACGTTAATGGAATGTGTGTTGGCACAATCAAGGTGGATAAGGTCAAGAGGTTCTTGCTTATTTATGAGGAAGTTGAGATGTTTTCCTCAATTAATTGGGGGGGGGGGGTTAGTCCCAAGTGGTCCTCACACTGTATCCTCTCATGGGAGGTTAGGTTCAGGTGGGCCCCACCACCATAACCTCTCATGGGAGGTTAAGGTGTGGCAGTCCCTACCTCCAACTTCCACTTTGGATGTTATAATAGATAAGATAAAATAAAACATGCATTTATTTTATTTTATTGTTTACATGAAAAATCCAAAAAACTATCTTTCACCCTCGACCAGCTACCCTTGAGGTGAAAGTCTTCTAAGGCGAATACCAGTGTTGCGAGTTCAACGGTGCCCTCAGATTTCAATTCCAAGCACCATCTCAAAATTTAGGAAAACTCGATCTTATGTTTAATGAACATACACAAAAAAAAATTCGAAAATTGATTTTGGGAACACTGGGCCTTGGAATCATGCACCGTTAATTTTCGCGGACATGTAAAATTCCCATTTAATTAAAAAAATTACAAGGAATTTTTAGGTCTTTACAGGATGACACTTTATAAATATGTTAATTTCAAAAATCAAAAAAAATGAACCAAACCATCATTTTTTCTCATGTACACTTACAAAGTAAGCTTATCTACCCAAATGTACTACAAAACTGTAACCAATAGTTTATGTCTGGTAAAATTCCCCAAATATTTATAATATAACCATTGTTTATAAAAATTACTTTATCCCCCATTCTAATTACCCTTAGATCATTATTTTCACCCTAGATCTTGATATTAAGAACATTGGGTATAGATAATAATCATCACATTTTTATTCATTGAACATTTTTCTAATGGAACATGTAGCCAAGATATGATTATCATTCAATATAAAATATTACCTAATAGAATATGTTTGTCACACTTCTCAAAAAAATTTGCATATGATCACAACTTCATCCATTCACCTATAATTAAATACATTAAACAAGAGAGGTTTTTTAGTTTGGATAATAAAATACAATCATTTTTCAGTCATAAAAATCATACCAAAATAATTCTTAATATCCTGTAACTTCCTTGAAATATCTTGGCTCCAGTAATCACCCCCTTTATGTTTTTTTCATCCAGGGAACATAATGTAACAGTCCATCCCGGGCTAACCAGACTTGTCACCTAAACAAATCCATTATGGTGTGGGTAAAATAGATAAAACAAAACTCTTTAATATTAGTAAAACAAGAAATACTACTAATGTAATTTGTAGAAACAAATGAAAGATACAACTGAGCCAAATCAGATAAACCATGAAAATGGAAATGGTCTAGAAAACTACTCCCCATGTAACCAAGAATCACCTCATAAATATACCAAAACAAATAAGGATCTAAACATAAAACCTTCATCACTATTGTGTGTATTTTTTATTTACCAAAATATTTAAAAAAAAGTATACATCTATCCAAATCCTTGTGTAGGTTTTGAGCAAGAATACCTATTAAGAGACAACCAAAATAATCTATACAATTTTATAAGACAATAATTGACTAGTTCAATATTTAAAATAATACATTTTTATGAACATTTTTAAAAATAAATAATTTTGTACTCCATTTTAGAATATTCCTTGATATTTTAACAATTTCCATTTAAAATTATCCAAATCAAGAACAAAATAAGTAAAGATACTAGAAGGAATATTTAAATGTGGGCCAATATTAATGATATAAATTATCATGTAATATACAATCAGAAACAAAAATCTACCTACAAAATGGGATCTAGCCTAGGAGAAAATACACACTAAACACTAAAAATCTCAAAAAATCATAAAGATGGATATGAACTAATATGAAGGCCTTCCATTGACCATCAATATATAACATGTCACCTCCTATTAGAGTCACGTTCACTAATGCTACCTGTGTCTCTTCTTGACATTCCCAAGGTTCCCATTGTGAAATGTTTGTATTTTTATATTTTACAAACCATCCTCACTTTTTTATAAAACAATTTAAAATTGATGAAAATATCCATCAGGGTTTGAAAATATATTTTCCATTTTAAATTAGGGAAATTTAATTTTCAATGAAACTCCCCATAAAAATATGAATCATTTACCATTTTAATTCAAATATATGTAATTCGATTTCAAATATAAAGGAATAAATATAAAAAATAAGTGAAATAAGAAATTAGAACAGTTATAAAGATCCACCACCATCAAGAGCATAAAAACCTATCTTCCATTGACAATGGGGATTTGAAACAACAAGATATGCCTCTGGAGGACAAGGGATGAGAAAAATCTGAAAATAGTTGATATAAAAGACAATAAAATTACTAATCCCAATAAAAAAAGGAGCCACAACCACTAACTAGATAGAAACCTATAATAATGCGAACTGAGAAGATTGAATTGCCTAACCCTGCTGATCACTTACTGAACGAATCGATCTGAATAGAAAGAGACACCCCAAATCACCAACGGTAAGAGCTCTGTATGAGTGGAGGGGGATACAAACACATGTGATCTATCAATCACCTGTATGGAACCCTAAAAAATAGAACTCATGTAATTAAATAGTATATAATATTTTATATGTCTTGAATTCCATCAATTCGGACTTACGCAGGAAAATGAATTTCCTTTTTAATTAAAAATAGGATTTCACATTACAATATGTGTAACCCATAAATAACATGTAAAAACTAATGCTGGGAAATAAAATCATGGAATGAGTCAAGATATAATTACATTTCATGAAACCCCATATCATGACTTGTAATAGCACAATAAATCAATAGAAATATCCCATGTAAAATCCAAAAATCTAAAAAAAAATTCCTTCATCATTACAAGTATCCTTCCAATTTAGGGAAAAAATACACTCCCAAAAAAAGGGAAACTAAAGAAAAATATCATAACATACCTCACATAAAGGTAATAAGGTGTTACATTATCCCCAATATAAAACCATTTTATCCTGAGAATGAACTCAAGATTTGATATCTATAAAAAGGTTACACCAATTCTGCCTCATCAATAAATCTCACTCCCATGTATCATGGTGATCCTATCTACACTACCAATTTAACTGAACCAAGGGAATCATTTCACAATGAAGTACCCTATCCGGGCAATCCATAATCTGAAGTAGATTCTCAACTAATGTGGAATCAGGCTCTTGAACAACATTCACTCATATAATCAAATGGTAAGGATCTGGTATATACCCCATCAATTGTGAAACCTGATACAAATCATATACAGAAGTCAAGAAATATGGTAACAGTAACCGATAGTCTATCTTCCCCAATTATTAAATGATATCAAAGGGTTCCATAAACCTTAATTCTAATTTACCCTACATATAGACCCGATGGTTTCCCCAATGAGGTGGCACTCTGAGAATGACCCGATCACCAAATTCAAATGAAAGCAGCCACCGACGATGATCTACAAAAAAATATATGATGACTCTATGTTGTGATCAAATGTATCTATATTGACTTCACTAT
Source organism: Viscum album (assembly GCA_963277665.1). NCBI lineage: Eukaryota > Viridiplantae > Streptophyta > Magnoliopsida > Santalales > Viscaceae > Viscum > Viscum album. Next base: position 350,929,900 of record OY728141.1, read on the forward strand.
ATTTATTATCTTTTTAACTGTTCGCAGACAAACCAAGGACCTCTCTCCCAACTCCATTCAATACAAGGGATATCTTCATTGCCCCCGATAAAAATCCTCAAATGAGGCCATCTTCATTGGAGCCAGATAACTATTTTTATAAGAAAGATCAACTAAAGACAATAGTATGTCCCAATATCCTCGGAAATCGAGAACACAAGCCATGAGAGTATCCTTGAGAACCTGTGTATCCCACATTTTATGTACATCTATCTATGGATTATAATCCATGCTCAATTTCAATTATGAACCCATTGCCTCCTACAAACCTTTCCAGAACCTATATTTTAACCGCAATTCCCTATCAGAAAGAGGAATGCATGCAAACATGGTATTATTTTCCATATCATTATGAATACCTATTAAACGATTATTTAGAAACTCAATTATCATCAATATTCTAGACATTGTTTAAGAATAATTATTCTACTTGGATTAAATTTCAATTCACTAATTTAGTGGTTTCATTTAGTTTTTTTTTGTGGTTAAACTATTTAGCTCCTAAATTTCCATTTAAAAAGTGTTTTCCTAATAAGAAAAGTTAAATTTCAGTCAATAATCACTAAAATCACATCCTTCCCACATGGATTCCATGGTAAACCAATGACCAAATACATATATGTATCAAGAAACATCCATAACATAATGAGTAAAAGTTGTAAAAAACCCTCTTAGTATCTTGTTCCCTCCCTTAAATCATTATGAAGTAAGACTCCATGATATAAAAATTTCAACTGATCACGTCATCTATAGAAACCAATATCAAAGTCTCAAATCATGGTACATCTTTTTCATCCCTAGGTTCATAGACCAACACGATCAGTTCCCAATATCTACTAACTAATGCCTCATGAAAAAAACAACCAATAGGTTACAGAACAACAAGGCTTTACTAGGAGAGTGTGATAACTCACATGAGGTCCCGCATCAATTTCTGATTTCTCCATAGCATCGACTCTCGGTGTCTATAATTTGTTCAAGTTAAACATGATCATCAAAAGACTAGTCATCTTGCATCAAATCCAAGAACACTTATCCACCAACCTCCTTTTCTCCCATGATCAACTCCAAAAACAGTCACATCAGAGGCCACTGATCAACTAATTCCTACAGTTCTTGTGTTTATAAATTTCTACTCAAATCATCGACCACCACATTCCCTTTCACATGTGTATATAAAATATTAAAATCAAAGTTATGATGGTAATCAAACCAATTCATTTATATAAACTTCATATCTCTATGATTGAAAATATACTAAATAATTTTATGATCATAATATACCATACAACACTCTAAAAAGAGATGGTGATTCCATGTTTTGATTATATGCATAACAGCTTCCAACTTAGGATCATTGGTAGTGTAGTTCTCTTCGTGTGGACATAACTGCAATGAGACATATAAAACAAATTTTTTCCCTTGATTTAATTCACATCACAAACTCATCCTATAAGAATAACGTAAAACATCGTATATAGAACTAGGTTCTAAAAGAATCAAAATTGGTGTTGAATTCATTATTATCTTCATTTTCCTAAAGTTTCTCTGAAACTTATCATTCCATTCAAACATTTCACCTTAATAAGTTAGAGTTGTCATCGAAGATCCAATCTTAGAGAACTTCTTAACAAACATTCTATAGTAATGTTCCAATTGTAATAAGCTTTAGATATCCAACAAATTTATAGGATTATCCCAAGACATAATTGTTGTAACCTTTTTAGGATTCACTAAGACACCCCTTCATATATAACATTCCCTAGAAACATCACATACAGGATCCAAAAATGACACTTGGAAAGCTTACCATACAGACGATGCTCCCTCAATGTTTAAAGAATGATATTCAAATGGACTATGTGCTCTTCCACTATATTGGAGTACACCAATATATTATCTACAAACACAACCACCAAAGATTCCAAGAACTGATGAAATATTTTCTCCATCAATCCATGAATACCTTAAAAGAATTAGTGAGTCTGAATGTCATAATCAGAAACTTGAAATTCCCATATAGACCCTGAAATGATATATTGGGTATATCCTCTTCTTAGATACTCAATTGGGGGTACTCCGATAGCAATTCAATCATTGAAATCCAATGATACCCTCTTATCTGATCAAATAGATCGTCAAATTTAGTTAAATGATACTTTTTCTTAATCGTCACCCGATTCATTTTTTGATAGTCAATAAAGATTTAAAGAATTTGTTCTTCGTTCATTGAAAGGAGTTTAGGTGAAGTCCATGGTGACACACATTGTTGAATAAATACTTTCAACTCTAGGTCCTCTAAATATAATTTCAGTTCAACCAACTCTGCAGGTTCCATTCGATAGGATTTCATAGAAATAACCATCATTCCAGGTTATAGGTAAATAGTAAACATGACCTCTCTCTATAGTGGAAAGAAAGAAAAATAATCTGAGAATACCTCAAGGTATACACACACTACAAAAAGTAGATGACCTCCCAATCATGGGACAACTATATCATGAAATAGTTTTTCAACTAGCGTGAGATTAAAACAGCATAAGAAAAAACTAGACATTCCCTCCCTGATCATGAGTCCCACTCACCCTTGAAATCATGAGTAACCCCATTGATAGATAAGATATATACTCAATGGAGATAAAAATCTAAATGGGACTTTACATTGTTAATCCAATCCATGCAGATGATCAATTCAGAGAGGTAAATATCGAGCACCAAGAAATACCAACCCACCTCAAAGTCACTGATCACCACCTAACATGGGGAACATTTAAACACTGTTGGATATCTTAACCAAAGGCATGGAAATATCCATCAATTATTTCATAAGATATGAATGAATGACCAATATTTCAACCAAATTTAATGATATAAAAGTCTATATAACATATATATCAATCAACCCTTGTGCCACATAAGACGAATTAAACACCATACCTCTAATAGTATCTATCCTACTTATAATTCCTCTAACACACACATTTGCGTTATTTCTTCTATACATAGACACTTTGACATCCCCCTTGTCTTAATAATGAGACCCACCAATATTGGAAGCATCAACATGAACCTGTGACCCCATGGTGAAAGTGGATCCCACGGTACTAGCTTGGGATATCATATCCCCGAAACAATTCATATGGATACCTTTGGACATAATATTTATGATAAAATTAAGATGTTTATATTGAAAAAAATAATGAAATGTTCTATGAGAATACACATAGTAAGGCTTGGCATGACCACTCCTCCTTCACTGGTAGAAAATAGCATTTTTCTTCCCTATTGAATCCCCAAAAACGGTCATGTATGAAACTTACCACTCTTATACTTTCTTTTCAAACCATAAGAATAACCCTAGCTAACTACCACACCCACTAAACCTATTCTCTCGAACATAGTCCCATAAATTTCTACCTCATCAAAATCATCTATATCTACTACCTACACGATGGACATAATGGAAAAAATAACAAGCATCGACCGAACATCTTCCCCCATCCCCATCTAGAACCATTAATCAATCATGGAATCATTGGTTACAAGATCCATTTCTAGATGCACTAACTTTTCAAAGAGGATGGAGTATTCTCGAATGGTAATATACCCTAATCCAATGCCAGAAACTCAATAGAACTTTCTTCATATAAAGTATTGAGATAAAATAGTTTATTTAATTTTTTCTTGAAAGAGACCCGGGTAAGACCTTCGTGCAACATAAATTTCACTATTGAGTCCCATCACATTCTACCTAGTCCTTTGATCATATATGTTGGAAACCCCATCTAGAAATCCTTAAGACTCCTCAAAAAGTTGAAGTTCCTCTCCATCCTTATAATCCACTACTCTAAATATTATGTTCCATTATCACCATATAAGAATGGGGTATTCTTCTTGGTAAATTCTGACCCGTGATCCACCACACATCACAGATTCATTATGCCCGCAATCCCTAGAGTATGAATAGTAATGATATTTTCACCAACCACGGAATGGTGCACTAGAAGATCTACCTATGGAAGATACCTCATGAATACCACTCTTTTATTCTGAAGAACTCTTCTAGGAGTTATTTTTTGTAAAACACAATAAAAAATCTATAATCCATAATAAAATCCCAAAATTATCATTTTTCATCTCCCAACATGGGATGTATTGGACCGTCCTTTTTTTGTATGCATAACATTAATGCCACTACAATTCATGTCACCCAACATGGTCCCTTGTCAAATAATATTGATTCATTTAATCTAAAAACCACATCCCATGTTTAATAGGTTAATCATCCATCGTGGAGTGAATGCGGTGGAAGCCATGTCTTGGGTGAATGTACGAGGTCATGTTTCGGTCCTTTAAAGGGTGAGGTAAATTATGTTTCACAAAACAGAGTTCCAAATTTGTACCCTAAATAAAAAACCCATCATGGAAAGATAATTCATACACAGGATGGGGATAGGAATAGATAAATCTTCAGACCCATCCCCTTAGACCAACCAGTTATTGTTCGTAGAAGCAGTACCAAAATACATATCATAGGAAACATCAGGGAAATCAGTATCAGAAAAGATCCTACTATTAGTAAGGGAATCACAAACATCATCCAGAAAAACTGCTAGGACAACCACAACATCATTAAGTTTTACAACAATCACTTCTACAGGATCCACCATCAATGTTAGAAGAGATGATCTTTAAATTCATTATAACAGCTGAGACTAGATTTTCAAATCAAGATTCATCCATTCGATGCCTCAAGAAACATATTGGATGGAGTTCCAATCAACTCTCTTCAAGGTATCCCAGTAGAGTACCAGTTAACACCGAGAAGAACTCAAGAGAGGAAAATAATTATTTCATATAAAGAGGTGGGAAGGAACTCCCTCAAAAGTGACTACAAGGAAATAATAATATAAGAATCAAGATCAACCCTTACACTCCACGAATAGAGAGGATGATGTTGAGTATCCATCCTCATCACAGGGGTTATCAAAAGGGGAAAAGGCTCCATGTAATAGATGCAACGAGGTGGTCAGACACTATTAACCCACATTACCATTTCAATAATTTTTAATGAAAATTAAATTGGACCAAAAAATTGGGAAACATATGGAGATGTTTAGGAAAATACGCATCAAAATTCCCTTCATATAAGAATTGACTCAATTTCCAACATATACTCTTTTAATAATGGAAATACACTCAAACAAAAGAAAAATGGAGGAGTTCAAAACCATTCATATGATTAAGGAGTGATCAGTAGTGGTTCAACACTCTCTTCCTCAAAAAAATCATTATCCGAGAAGTTTTACTATCCCATGCATAATTTGATATTGTGAGTTGGTAAAATCACATTGGGACGTGGGGTGTAAGTGTCAACCTGATTCCATTTAGTGTTTTTAAGAAGCTAGGGATTAATGATTTAAAATTGAATGAAGGGGCATTGAAACTAGAAGACTTCTCAATTAAATACCCTAAGGGGAAAATTGAGGATGTACTAGTCAAGGTATGGAATTTAATTCGACTAGATGATTTTATCATAATTTATATAGAGGAAGACGAAGAAGCACCACTGATTTTGGAAATACCCTTTTTTTCTACATTAATGGTGTTGACAAAAATCCCTCAAGGGTAATTTATTTTCATAGTAGTGGATAAATATGTATCATACAATGTCCAAAATCTTTCAAGAAAGCATCATTCATGGAGAATAACGACTAGTATTCCTTACTTATAGTTGAATATTACTTTGACCACATAGAAGGTGATATAGGATATTGCTCCAATTCCTATAAATTGGTTTCCATAGAGATCTGGCCAGAACGTGAGCCAAAAGAGTTAGAGTTTATTTTAGTCTAGGACGGTCATTATTGATAGATGGTGGTGGTATCAGATAACATGGAGTGGGCTAAGTTTGATCTAATTGTGCCTTAAATTATTAAATCTCCACATCATGAACCAAAACATCATTCATCCTCTTTAAAATATGGATACATGGGAAACAGAAACACACTACCTATAATACTCAATGCATCGATCATGAATGATAAAGATGATGAAAAATTTTCATTTTCTAAAATCAAGGAAACAAGATTTTGGTTGAAAGTTTTATGACATTAAGGGAAGAAATCCAACCATTTGCACACACAAGTTTCTTCTTCATGAAGGAGAAAATCCCTCTCTACAACCGTAGTGGTGGTTGAATACTCCAATAAATTAGGTTGTAAAGATAAATGTGATTGAGATTTTGGATTCAAGTATTATCGATCCAATATCTAATATCCCATGGGTGAGTCCCTTGAATTTAGTTCCCAATAAAGGGGGAATCATTATGATTTCAAATGAGTAAAATGATCTTATTCCAATAAGAACATTTTTGGGATGGTGGGTTTGTGTGGACTATTGAAATCAAAATAATGCCATATGGAAGGATCACTTTACACTTCTTGTTCATGGATAAAATGTTGGAGTGACTGGAGTTGTACGAATTATATTTCTTCTTAGATGGTTACTCTAGGAATAACCTAATTTCTATTTCACCTAATGATCAGAAGAAAATCACATTCATGTGCCATTATGGATCCTTTACATATCCTCGTATGTCGTTTGGAATGTGTAATGCTCCAAAAACCTTTCAACGGTGCATGTTATCTATATTATATGGCATGGTGGAGTAGATTTTTGAGGTTTTCATTGATGATATCTTTGTATATTTAAAATCATTAAACAAATGTTGGAAGATTTTTGAAATAGTCTTTGAATGGTGGGATCAAAAAATATTTTCTTCAATTGGATGAATTGCCACATTATGGTGTAGAATGGAATTGTATTAGGTCATCACATCATTATTAAGGGAATAAAAGTAGATCCCACAAGGACTGAAGGGATATCATAATTACCCATTCCAACTTCTGTCTGAGTAATACAATGCTTTTTTGGGCATGCAAATCTTTCTAGCCATTTTGTTCGCAATTTCTCAAAAATAACCCAACCACTCACTAATCACCATTAAAAGGATGCTATATTTAAATTTTATGAGACGTGTATGTCATCCTTTCAACTCTTGAAGAAGATATTAGTTGAATCTTCCATCATGATTGATTTGGACTGGGGTAAGACATTTGAAATTATGTGTGATTTTAGTGATAATGTTTAGGCCAGTGTCCCTAAACAATGGATGGATCACATCTTCTGAACTATTTAAAATTAAATAGGGGAATTAAATAAAGTAAAAATTAACTACAATAACATTTAAAAAGAGATGATGTAAGTGATTTTTTCATATGATAAGTTCCCCTCATATTTAGTAATATAAAAATATGTTGTTTTTACTGACTATGCATCACTTAAGTTTTTGCTGAAAAAGAAGGATGCAAAGTAATGGCTCAGTGGTCGGGTGATTCCTCTTCAAAAGTTTAATCTGGATATTCATGACAAAATGAGAGTTACAAAGTCATTTCTGATCATCCAACTTACCTGGTATCACCTCTCGTGGAGTAATAAGATGACATAATAATTAAAGAGGATTTTTTAAATGAAAAAATTTTCTCAGTTGAAGTTACCCCCCATCTGCGGTTTGTCAATATATCCAATTATTAGGTTATGAGAGTGCTCCACGGTGATTATAAATTATATAAACATAAAATCGTTTATTTATAATTAACGAAATATTTGTTGGAATACTAACTTTTCTTTCGCACTTGTGGAGATGGGATAATTAACAAATCCATCCATAAGGATGATGTTATTTGAATTCTAGAATTCTGTAACTCCTTTCCAGCTAGGGGAAATTACAGAATAGACAACACCATAGACAAAATTTTGCAAAATTGGTTTTTCTGGTCGCCTATGCATAATGATGTTCGCCACTTTGTAGAACACTATGATACATGTCAACAGACTGGTAACATTGTGTGCAGAGCTGAAATACCTAAACACCCCATTCTAGAGGTCAAAGTCTTCAATTAATGAGATATTGAATTCATGGGGATGTTTCCCCCATCATATGGGAGTACATACATTCTGGTATATGTGGAATATCTAACTAAATGGGTGGAGGCTGCCACCATGGTGAAAAAAAGGAAAATGTAGTCATTGCCTTCTTGAAGAAAACCATTTCAGTAGGTTTGGTGTTCCCTGGGTTCTTATCAGTTATAGGGGGACCCATTTTGATAATACATTAATAATTAAGGATCTAATGAAGTATTGGTTGAAGTATTACACCAAGATATCATACCATCCTCAATAAAGCGGTCATATAGAGGTCTCTAACTAAAAACATAACAAAATTATGGAAAATAATGTCGGATCCTTAAGAAATGATTGATGGAAATTAGTCTATCTAAATAACTCCCCATTTATTTTATTCATATGATTTTATACACACCATTTACTCAGACATATTAGATATGATGAATTAAATTAAATTCCCAAGCAATTTAATTAAGTGATCCTAAACACTAAATCTTAGACTGAGTGATAATTTTCCAACCACCCATATAAATTAGGAATTAGTAAAAAGAGTGATCTGGCTAGACCCAGTTTCCATACCTACTATACAAATTTTTTAAAATCCAACTCTTATATACACAATATTGTGAAATAACCCAGTTTAACTAATCATATCACAGGAGCCAACATTCTATGGGGTGGGGTAAAATATAGAAAATGAAACAAGTCTTGAATATCAAAAAAACAAGAAATACAACCAGAGTAGACTGTGGAACAAAATGAAAAAAAAAAACTAATTCAAACTATAAGAACAAGAAAATTCTAGAGAAAATTTGCTATGTGACCAAGTGTCATCATCAAACTACCCAAAAATAAATAGATACGTTAAGATAAAACCTAAATCACTACTGTATACACTTTATTTTACCCAAATCCTACAGATCAATGTCTACATCCACCTAAAAAAATAGGGTGTGATCAAATAGGCCTTGTAAGATACCATCAAAATAATATATACATGTTTAAAAGACAATAATGAATATGTTCAATCATTAAAACAAAATATTTTTACAAGAATTTTTATAAAAAAATCAATTTCAAATAATTTTTCAAATAATCCTTTATTTTTTTAGAAATTTAATTCTAAATATTCCAATGCCAAAAATAAGTTGTCAAAGAAAAAAAATATAAATATTCATGTTTTCTGATATCCATTGAATAAACTATCATTTAATAAAAATCCCAAAAATCGAAACTCACATACCAGTCCATCTCTATCTTATTAAAAAATAGAGAATAACCACTCACAATCCCATACAAGTAATAATGTTGGACCCAAAATGACATCAAGGACTTCAACAGACCATCAAAATATAAGAGTTTGCCTCTTAGTGGATTCAAACACACTAAGTCTACTCGTGTAAAAATCCTGACATACCAAAGGATCCCATTGGGAAATGTTTATTTAATTATGTTTTGAAAAACATTCTCACATTTTAAAAAAAATAGTTGTTAATCCAATCAAATTTTATTCAGGGAAAAAGATTCCATTTTCCATTTTAAAAAATGTTAATTCCATTTTCATGGTAAACCCCCTTTAAAATAAGAACCATTTTTTTTATTTTAACACATAAAATCACATTTAAAATATCAAGGAATAAATAATAATAACAAGAATTTTATGAAATTAGAAGCATTGTAAAGATACACTTACCTCACAAGTATAGAAAACCTAACTACCTTTGAAAATTGGGATTGAAAACAACATGATCTACCTTTGGAAGACAAGGCACAACCAATGATTACTAAAAATGGTTTATAGAAAACACCATCGAATTAGTAATACCTAGATAAAATGGTGATTAAACCACCAAGGAGAGAGAAACTATGAATATGGATAACCATAAATAGATGAAACACCTAATAATAATGATCAATAACTGAATGAATGAATAAGGATAGATGTACGATACCCAAAATTACCTAGGGTTAGATCTCTGGCAGAGTAGAGGGGGATAAAATAATAATTTATCCCTAAATCACCTGCATGAATCCCTAAAAATGGAACTCATATAATTATAATGTCTCTAATATTTTAAATGTCTTGAATCCAATTATTTTTTATTAAAAAAACCCATTTTAAATTAAAAACAGGATTTCATGTTACATGATGTGTAACCATTACATTATCTCTGGAAACTCACACTATAAAATCAACTCATGGGATGAGTACATCTATTATTAAAAGTCATAAAACAATAGTACACATCATGTAACTACATATAAAATAGAAAAAAAATCCCATGGAAATGTTGAAAATCCAGTACATTCATGACTTCGCAATTATAGGTAACCTCCCAATCCATGGATGAAGATATTGTTGTCGTTCCTATCGAATTTTTACATTCGGTGTCCAAAATTGAATTACCAAATATTACAACTATAATTGTGTTATCATTGGATTGATCCATAGGGAGATATTTAATGTGCTTTGTTTCTTGTATTTGTGATTGGATAAGTGAAGATTGCATAATTTTAGAGTTGATGTTTGAGGTTTGGATGATCCATTTTAGTGATTACGTAACTGATCCTTTTAAATTAATTAATGATTTTTCACATGACAAGAAAAATGAGAAAATTTTAATTTAATTTTTAAAATGGAAAATGTGTTGGGACTGTGGGTGTTTAAGTCCGTGAAAAATAGATTTTTTTATTTTGTTTTGTTGTTCATTATAACTCACATATATAGGTTTTGAATGTAATGGAGCCCCCTTGGTCCGATGAGTTCTTGGTCATATAGCCTTAAAACTCAATTTGATACCCATTTTGAAGAAATAATAAGAGATAGATAAAGAACCTCTAAAATAAACAGATGGTGTGACTAATAGAACTTCTTTAAATATAATAAAATTCCACACCTTATCAATTTATTTAGGTAACCAATCTTGAATCATGATTTTTAAGAGAATCAAGAACATATCTTAAATCTATAAGAGATTTTTGAAGTAGGAAATTATTCCCCATACAAGGGTGTGATAATACTGACCTCCCATCCTCTTTAACAAATTGAGTTCCTAATCACCATTGGGTCTAAAACCCAAAATGAACACTTTATGTTAGAAATAAGGCATGCGATTCTTCATAGATGTGGGAACCGTTTGGTGTTTCTATGGATAGACCCTAATAAAATCCTTTATTATGAAACTATATTGATTACATCATAATTAACTATTGAATCATAATATTTGAAACTTATGAATTTCATTCTAGAACATCACTATCTTGGAGGGAGGAAAATAATTATACAAAAACTCTTGGGCCAATTCCAACCATGTGAGGATGGAATGATGAGGTAATCCCTTTCACTAATCCTTTTCTTTATCCTTTAATGAAGTGTGAAATCAGTGAGGATGGATGGTATCCTCAGAAAATTTATGGTAAGGGAACGTGTCACATAACTCAAGAAAATTGGTGATATGAGCATTGGGATCTTAATATATTAAACCTCTAAAATGCACGGTATTTTAGATAAGATGCATGATATCTAACTTAATCTTGAAATGTCGTGCTTTCACCGATGATCTGGAAATACCCATATTTTCTCTATGAATAGAATGAAGCCCATACTACATAAGGGTATGAAGTGGAGGCAATTGTTCTTGAGGAAGTATCATCATAAACTGTGGATCTTATGGGAAATAATGATGTTTATTTGGGGTATGTACGGCTATGGATCTCGGGGAATTTATTTGTGTGGCTTCTGTGGTCCATATCCTAGAAAAAAATGTGTTGGTTTCTTATTATGGTTTCATGGAATTAACTCTATAAAATTGGTTGGTGGATGATATTTGTGCTTACCATGAATAGAAATCTGTTTGTTGAAGCTTCCATCAAACACAAACTATTTTCCAAATCCTTGGATAAAAGGTAGTTCTCTCTCTTCCAAATTTTTCATGGGGGAATTTTGGTTTCTCACTCCCATTAGTTCCCAACATCTCCCATATAAGTTTCATTCAATTAATAGATAAGTAAAAGTATTTTTAATGATTCAAAACTCTTGTAACTAGTGATTCGTCCACCCATACATCTGTAATCCTCAACAAAATAAAAAAACAAACCAAGAGTAAAAGGGGTGAAATAAATAATGAAAAATAGAAATGAGGTTCAGAATAAAATTTTCATAATTTATCATTTTTATTATCAATTAATTGATACAATATCAATTCAAAAAAAACACCTTTAACTTTACTCCCTAGAAATAGTTCCATGTTTGGTTTTATTACAAACAAAGTGTTTCTTTTTGCAGCCCAAATTAAAGTTCCCACTCTTAACACTAGAATAGTGTAAGTATGGGATCAATCCATAGAGAGAGAGTTAATGTGTTATGTTTATTTGATTTTTTATTGGTTAATTAATGATTTTTGAATTTTAGAATCGATGTTTGAGGTTTGGAAGAGCCAGTCAAATGATTATGTAACTGATCCTTTTGAATTATTTAATGATTTTTCTAAACATTGAAAAATGTGTGAATATGGTTTTAATGATAAATAATAAAATACAGCGGGGTTATGGGTGTTTAAGTTTGTCCGAATAAATGATTAACCTATTGTGTTATCTTCTTCATAATAACTCGCACCTCTAGGTTCTGAATGTAGGGGAACCCTCTTGGTCTAGTGAGTTCATAGAAAATTAGTAGAGATTATTTACGTGGTTTGGAAATTAAATTCTATTAAATTTACTAAAGACAATCCCTTAGAGGCAACAAGTGAACCATATGTTCAAGGGTTTATTTTGTTGTATCTTCCCTAAAGATCATTGCAATGACCATTCTTGTTCTGATATGAGGTTTCCAAAAATATTTAGAAAGTGGTTTTGTAGGATGTTATGAGAGGAAGATAAAACAATGTAAAAATGAAAAGAAAATTTATTAACAATGAACCTTGATTAACCACATCCCCAATACACTAATGAATTATCCACACATTGAATAAATAATGAATGAAAATTTCATTATAATTTATGTATTCAAGATAGTTGATATTTTAACAAAGAATGACTTGAAAATCACCAGAAAAATACTTAAAAATGCCTCTAATTGGTTTTAGGATATCTTTCATCCCAGATGATCTTCTCTGGATAATGATGGCCCATATAAAGAGTGTCCCCCTCCCCTAGGTTTTTAGGGGTCCAAATCTTATGACAATGGATGGTTAGATAGGGTAGACTATGTGAAAACTGTGTGTTCGGCACTGTCCATTTTGTTATGTGGCGTACAGTTTCCTAGGATAGCCTGCATGGTCATGCAGACACCATGATATTTGATTTTGTATAATATTAAACACCCTACATGGTTTTCCAAACTGTGTAGAGAACATTCATGAGACACTGCCTTGATTCTCTATGTTCCACTTGGCCTTCAGTGTTGGAGTGCTTCACATCAGTGACTTAGTAGTATCATTCACCCAGGAAAAAGTGTCCACAAACCACTGATTCCCATCTGAATCACCCAATTATGAAAAATATTTAACTCTCTTCCTTTTATGACTAATTTATACCTATCAAATTATTTTAAGGATGTAAAATCATAACACTATAACAAAAAACCATTTCCAAAATGCTTAAATAAGTAGAAATTAATTATTAACAAGAGAGTATCAGATACATTCCCAATGGAAAAGGAAAACCAAAAAAACTGATTGGAAAATACATGATAGAATGTTAAGAGGGTATTAAACATAAAATACTTATACATTTTCTCTCTTGAAATTGATCATTAATAAAATAATTCTAAGCCTTAATAAGCAAAAATGGTTTATGAATCCATAAATATTGAATTAAAATATCATGTTTTCTATAAACAGTTATTTAAGAAACTTTTCTTACACCTCCTCAAAAACTTTTTCATTACTATTAAATATTTATAATTGTTTCTTAAAGGAAAAAAATTTCAATCATCCAAAAGAAATGATTTAAGAAAACTTTCTTACACATCCTCAGAAACATTTTCCACACACTTCAAACATTCAAAATTTTACATAAAAGAACAACTTTTATATAATATTTCTTAATAAATGGTTAAAACACTTCACATATGCTAAAATTGTAGCTTCCCATTTTGAAAAATCTCTCTAAATTAATTCCTTCCATTGAATGTTAAAAAACAAACTAATGGATATATTTATGTTACAATATTTTTACCCTTTAAAACATTATCCATTTAAATGATATGAGAGTGGATAGAATCACATAACTTATCCTTCATGAGTGGGAGGTTGAACACCCATTGTCAACCTTATCTTTTGAAATATGTCCATCAAAAACGGGTTTGTTAAAATATTCGAAACTTCCTAAATTATAGGGATAAACTTCAACTTTATTTCTCTATTTTCTATAACCTCTTAGATGAAGTGATATTTAAAATAAATGTTCTTGGAATGAGAATGTTACACTAGATATTTATTGAGATTTATAGAACGTTTATTATTAAATCTCATATGAAAGAGAAACATCACATTTGCATAAAATCTTGAAACTGCATTTTCATCCAGATAAGTAGTGTTGCAACTTATGTTATAGCTAGATACACTTATTTTTCCTCAATAAGAGATATATAATTCTTTTTTTATCCAACTCATAAATCATTCTCCAAAAAGTATTATTCACCATATGTAGATCATCTATCATTAATAAAACCTTTTCAATCTACATCAATAAAACCCAAAAGATAAATATTTATGAATCATTAAAATTTTAACCAAAAATCTAACCAGTCTTTATATATCTGATATTTATTTTTCCTCCCAATATATTAGATTCTTCTAGAGAAATAGGATACATATAACATACTTTAACAACATGCAAGTATCTCATCATTGTGACATTAGATATAAAAATTAATACTAACTACATTGACTCATTAGGATAAACCACTTTCCCACTCCATATTTTGGAAACATAGTTCCCACTAAAAGTGGTGTGGAAATAATCATTGAATATTTCTTAACAAAACTCTTTAATATATACTGAGTATACATGTCTTGATTTAGAAAAATATTTTTCTAATTCATCAATTAATAAAAGAAATAATTTAATTTCTCCTTTCATGGACATCTAAAACTATGATTTCATATCCTCATTAACAATTTCACATGTTACTTTATCACTCCTATAATATAATATTTCATCAGAAAAATAAATAAAAATCTGGGAAACTGATTGATTTTATTTTATGTGATGGTATTTATCAACTATTTCTGGATGTTTAACTTTCTTAAAGAAGATTCAATTTTTTAATACCATGTTATTAGAACATTATTAAACACATAAAAATCCTTATTTAATTTTCAAAAATGGATTTATTTTTTTTCTAAGAATTAAACCACATTCCAATTCTATATAACCTTATTCATCATGTTATCTATTAAAAAAATGAATTCACATCCATATATAAAATTTTATATATTAATTTTAAAGAAATAGAAAGAAATATTATGATAGATTCTAATATTTCAACTAGAGTAAAGGTATTATCAAATTAAAGTCTATTAATTTGGGAGTATCCCTCAAAAAATAGTTGTTCTTTATTTCTTATAACTTGTCTTGAAACACCCACATTCTACCAATAATATTTGTATTGTTTTGTTTAGATATAAGTTCTTAGGTATCATTATTATAAATCTAATCCAAATATTCAATCATAAAATCAATCCACTCTTGGTTCTCTAAAGCATCATCAACATATTTTTATTCAAATTATAAATATAAGGAATTATGTGAACATTTCATTGATATTATTTTCATTTGATCCTATTTTAATAGGTCACCAATGATGTTTCGTACATCATTTTTCTTCCTCGCACTATAATGAGATAAATGAGATTACTCCTCATACTATGATATAGAGATTCAAGATCTTCATATTGAGTAGCTTCAACACTATTTCCATTATTAACAACTTTTTCACATTGGTAAATGGAAACCACCTAATCTTAACTTTCTTCCTTATATTCAAATGTCTAAGAAACATTATCATCAAACTATTCAAGAACCATCACATCATCTGAATAAAAAATAATTCTTGTGTCTTTATTATAATATTTTTAACCTCTTCCATTATATGTTTATTCAAAAAAGACATTATAAATTCGTCTCAAATCAGACATCCCAATACTATTCCCTTGAATTTTTAAATTCCAGTACTATCTAACACCCATATGTGATTCAAAACACATGGTTTTATTTAAATATATCTTCTAAATATTAATATCAATTTACATCTAATAGAAATTTTTATTCTAAACATACACTTCTACTATAGTAACATCCTTCCAAAAACATCTAGAAGAATCATATTTGATCAAAAAATTTCCTTCCATCATTACCAAACATTTAATTATTCTTTTAGTAACATAAATATTCTATAGTGTGTAAAGTGCACTGAAATACTGAATAATTCCATTATTTTCAAGATAATATTTGAATTTAAAATTTTTATATTCACCACCACCATCAGTTTGAATTTTCTTTACAGAATATTGAAAATAAGTTTATTTTCTTATCCTAAAAATGCTAATCATTTTCAGATCCTATAATTTATTTTTAGAAACAAAATATATGTAATGGGTGTAAATTCATCAATAAATAAATAAATTACATTTCTTCAATTATTTACTTCATACTTGTAACAACCTTCGATTCTTTGAAATATTGTTTTCAACTTAATTTAATCATTTTGATATTTTGATAACACACAACACTTAGTTTATATTTCCATACACACCAAAATATTTTTTCCTTTTATTACATACAAACACTAATTTTATTTACTGTAACATGAAACAATAATTTTTTCTCATGTTAGACATAAAACTAGACTTGTACTTTGTTACACAAAACATTGATTTTAAAAAATATGTGACATACTATTAAAAATTATTATTTGGTATGATCATTGTGACCTAGCTATTGGAATTATGGGTATGAAAAGGATTAAATAAATTATTAGAATATATAGAAGAAACATATATATATATTTATAATGAATTAACTAGTAACTAATTAATTAAAAATCAAAATAAAAATCTTTTTAAAATGATGGAAATAATTTTCTGAAAATTTATTATTATACCCATAAACATGATTTAACTAAAACAATTAAACTAATCACTTTTGGTGAATGATTTTAATGAATTTTATAAATAATATATTCAATATATTACTTAAAATTAATTTTATGTATTTTCAAAACAAGATATAATAATTAATCCAAATTTATAACAAAAAAATGTATTCTCTAAAAAGCTATTTTTATCACCTTTGGTGCACTTATTTAAGAATTAATTATAACAAATTTTATATAAATTAGTTGAAAAAACATAATTATTTTTTTAAATTTGAATATAAAAAAATATGTTAGGTTTAATGTTTTTTATTTTTCAAAAAGATTCATTTTTTAATGAATAGTGAAAACCTATTTATTTTAATTGAAAATTGCATTTTCATTTAATTTATTTATAAAATTTAGTTGTATAATAACTTATTTTTAAAGTAAAATTTTTTAAATTATAATTAAATTCAAAAAATTACAAAATTAAAATCAATTTAATTTCCAATTATTAAATAAAAACATTGTAAACCTTTGAACGTTTTATCTATAAAAACTCTCATTCTTGTCGGGTCTTTAAGATTAGTTTTAATATAGAATTTTCACTTCTATGAACTAAAATTGAAAAATTGTATTCTATATTGGGAAACATAATATTTTCTATTTTATTAAAAGTTTATCTTAATTTTTGACCGAAATTAATAGTGATTTCTGTAAAAATTAATTACGGCGGTAAAGGTAAGAAAAGCTTTATCGGGAGTTAAACTAAAACTATAATGTTAAATAAAGATCCATAAACATGTATAAAAAATATTTTATGTTCATAAATTTAAAATTTAACATCTCTGGAATTATAAATTCCCACTTTTTACCCCGATGTCACATGGGAAAACCTAAGAGGACTCATTTCTTTTCCAAAAAATTTCATGTGTGTCCTCTCCCTCAATTATAAAATGCCACCTATAATCCCATCTTTGTCACACCATAAAACCCATATGGATCAACGAATACCTTAAAAAATGAACTCCCAACATTCCCCTCACCCGCATCCTTGAAGCCACAAGTTTAGAATAAATCCATAATAGGAAGGATTATGTGACAACTTAAGGAGAATACCAGAATAAGAGGCAGAATTAATCGACAAGAATTTTTATTTTTTTTGATCCACAACCCCATTAAATTTTTTATATAATACATATATAAAAAATTCAATATCTTCCATATAATTAAATGTTTTTTTAATGTAATTACATACAAACATCACCACTTCAATCAAATGGCTTAAAAAATCATCCTTCGTGTGGACGACGGACTACCATCTTGGGAACCGATTAAATTGATTTTTACTTTACCAAAACTAATGGTTGGAAATAATTGAATAATTATTATTCATATATTATCTTAATGATAAATTTATTATTATATTATTATTATATCACATGTACCTTTGGGTTTTCATTTTTAGGAACACGATAATGTCTCTTATGTATACAATAGACCGTCGCCTCGTAAAGCAATGTGATTCTTTCATGTTATACATAGATGGTTTTAATGATATTTTTAAATAAAATAGGTGATATATATGAAATATTAATTATTAATTAATGTAAATATATCATTTATCTTTATTTATTTCCATTCAAAAAAATGAAACTATGTTTATGCTTACATATGGCCTACCGATTCCTTGAACAATGTATTTCATTTTCTATCAACTAAATTTTATTGATTACAATAAATAAATAAAAATAAGTAGTTTAGATATTTATATCATGGTTGAAATTATATATATTAATAAACTAGTATTTTTTAAGGGGACCAAATATAACAGTAAAGAGAATACATAAAAAGAAAAGTAGTCATTTCCTGAAACATGACATTAACATGGAATTTTTAATAAATGGATAATAAAATGTTGTAGTCAAAAAAAATATTGTATGATATATATTAATATGGTTATATAATATATTTATAATAAAAAAATATTTATAATAAATAATTTTATAATGTGTATGACGAAATTCAAGACTTGTGGTTTTGAACTTATGTATAATTTTTTACTTATGTAAGACACATTCCATATTAGAACAATTTTTTTTTATAGTTTACATACTTCTCATGAATGTATTTTATGATTATTATCCTAAAAATTATTTTTATTTACATATCCATATTATTATCTCAATTTTAGGGGGTTTACTGTTCAAAATTTAACAAATATATTAGTGATTATTTTCTATCAACTTAGATTCTTTGGGATATAAGTTGTGTTATGCACATATCCTCATCTATGAGGTCTATATAAATCCCATTGGACATTATATATCATTAATTCTCTTTATTATCCTGAAATTTTATGTTTAATTTAATTTCCTTCTCTCATGAATATTTTGATTCCAAGTTACCAAAGTGGTTGGAGTTTTGTGTTAAAACCACGTTGTTTATCAGAATTTTTTTAACATTATGCTTCCAAAGATGGAATATTATGTTATAATTCACAATAAACCTATTAATTTTATTCTCCAATCCTTGTTTTATGATAATAAAATTTTATACTTAATTTTATATCTTTATGAGATTATTAGTGCAAAAGATATTTTTTTGGATAAATTATATTCTTGGTCAAAGACAATTTTTCTTCCAATTTTCTTATAAAACTATTTTTGAAAATGTTTTTAATATCATTTTAATTATTTATTGAAGATATTTTTACACATTTTAAATTTTAAAAAATAAAATTAAATTAATCTTCATGTCATTTAAAAAAATTGTACAAATGGATTTTAAAAATAATGTTAAAGGAATAATTATTTTAATGTGTATGAAATTAGTGGAATATATCATCAACATGACCATTATTTTATTTGAATCCTCATTTATAGGTTTTCATGGTTATTTTCAAAGAATAATATTTTTATTAATGTTTTAAAAAAACATCATAGTGGAAATGATATTTTCATCCAGAAATGTTTTAAATGATTTTTAACTCTTCCTTTATAAGTTTTCATTATTATTTTCATGGAAAATTATTTTCAAAATGTTCAGTGTTATAAAATTTTATTTTCAAATAAAAAATATTTAACCTTAAAATATGTATCTAGCCATCTTTCAAAGTTATTTTCCATATAAAATGACAACAGTTAATGTTTGCAATACTCTCTGAGGATATAAACCAAGGATACCATTATAATTCATTCACTGAATGGTTTATTTTAAAAAAAATATTTTATAAAACCTATCTCACTTTCATATGTTATATAATCATAGAATTAATATAAAACATGCTTATTGATCATAAATTATGTTATGATTGAATGATAAAATTATTATAAAACATGTCACTTTTCCACAGGTTATGATATGATGAAATGTTTTTGAAAACCATTTTTATTCACTAGATATTATTTGATGAATATTTAATGACCTTGTGAAACACATATGTGTTGTATTCATTTTGTAAAAAATTTTATATTATAAACAAGTATAGTGGTTATGTTATAAATAAATATAGTGGTAATGTTATAATAAATTATTTGTGGGGAATATATATTCCTAAAATGAATTCAGTAAATATTTATATCTCATGATATAGATAATATTAGAATAGTGAGTGGACTCGGTTCCATATGGGTCTTTTTCCACTATTATGGTCTTGGGAGTGAACCCCAAAAAACAAAACATTTTGTTGAGAAAACCCATTTCACTATGAGAAATGGTTTTCTAGTAATGACAGTGGTGTTTCCAACCTTTTAGATATAGCTATTAAAAAGGATGGTTCATAGGTGGTTATCCCAAGCCCAATGTAGGTACACATGATGTTATCTAATTCCAAACATGTTATTAATGTATTTGTTGGATTATTGGCAGAATATTTTGTATACTTAAGAAGATGCCTAAAATATTTTTCTTATTATTATGTTATGTTACCATGAATTATTTTATTTAGTTTACTTATTATTCATGTCTTAAGAACTTAAAATATTTATTCCATGACTCAAGTTTATGATATATGATTGTTGTGTATGAACTTTCGTGGTTACGTTCTAGATCACATAAACATATTTCCATCTTATGATTTCATATGATCATGGATTAATATCGCTTAATTTTACCCTTACTGAGCATCTGACCTCAACATTTCTAATATTTAATATCCTTAGGTTATGAAGAAAGGTTTTATATATATGTAAAAAAGAGAAACATATTTATGGTAAAAATTTAATATCAATCATGAAAAAAATATTATGTTATATAGTTACAAAGGAAATAAACTATTATGGAAGTCATGCACATTTTTATGTAATTTAATGAGTATTAATCTAAAAATTTGTAATATACATGTATAAGAATATTGGGCTTCTTTATTTGGTATTAACGAAAAGGTTTACTTAACCATTACAAACAAGGATGAAAAAACATTAGGGAGATCTATAAAGGCCATGACCCTAATTACCTATATTCGATTGTTACTTTATTACATTGAATTAAAAAAAGGAAGTGAATAAATAATTTATGAATAGTTTAGTATTTTGAAAAACTATATATATAATTGAATGTTACATTACAGATAAAAATATAAAATAAGAAATTGAAAACACCATTATTGTCATAGCTTAAACTTGCACATCGTTAATAGTATACTTATTGACCACCCAGTGAAAATCAAACATAGAAAAGGGCTAATATAAAATTCCCTATAAGGGTATGAATACAAATAAATATATTATAAATAATCATAAATAATTATAATATTTTATATAACTAAAACACACACATCCTAAAAAAATTAAATTAGTATAATATGGAAGGAATGAATGTAAATCAAATAATGGCATAATCACATGAGATAAAACATAACCATGGATATAAAAACTAATGTGATAATAATATATGAACCTATAACGTATCTCATAATGAGGGACATCATAAATATACCATCTTGGGATCATTCGGGACATTATACATAAATATGTAAGTCCTCTTCTTGTACCCACACTAGTTTGTCTAATAAGATCTATTATACGTCACGGGGCTATAGCAGGCACTACCCATTACATTCTAATTCAAATGAATTCCCCATTTGAAAGGCATAAAACATAATTAACTTTTAAATTCATATAGAAACTATAATATTAAATGTTATTAACTTTCTCCAATCAATAAACAAAATAATAAACCATCCAAAGTAAAATGGCGAATGGTATCATAATATTATATTCCTAGTCAAACTGATCATAAACCATTCAAATATATATTTTTGGTCGTATCATAATATTTTAACATAAATAAAAAAATAATATTCAAAAATATATGTTTACATAAATGAAAATATGTTATTAAGATAATTGAAAATTTCATGTCGAAAGTACAATTTTCTACGTTCAACACACATATGTTTAAAACACTACGCATCTTTAAAAGAAATAACATTATTTGAAAATAATCATGTAAAAATTTAATGAAAATTTTAAAAAAATTATGTTATTTTTATAGAGTTAAAATACACACATTTCTTAAAAGTTAAAATATTTTATTTGATATTTTTGTTAGAAAAGTCATAAGGCATCGCGTTTGGAAAAAGAAATAAAATTATTCCTTTTGAACCATTTGATAAAAAGTAAAAAATGGGGAAAATGGAATTAAATATTCATAGTATATTTAATAAAACAAAAGTCTTCTTATATTACTTGAACATGGAAGATAGGATATCCATAATGGACATAGAAACCGAAACAATCTCGAATAATAATGAGATTTTGAAATAACCCTTACCTTAGGTCTAATTTCCTATTTAAAAATATAAAAATACTTTATTTTGGTTGAAAACATATTATTAACTTAAAATATAATAATATTAATAATTATGATATCGTAAATGATCCCCTTATAACATTTTACCACTCTTGAACTTATAATAATTTATTCATTGTAATGTTTCATGTGTAAATTGCCTTGCATTTTAATACTTTTTTGTCTTCAATGTATTGATTCTCTTGAATATGATATAGATACAATATTAATTGAATAATATTAATATCTTAAATATCATATTTAATTATTAAATTCATTTTTAGAACCATTATTTAATTTTTAAGAATGAAAATGAATAGCATCAGTTCGTGAAGATTGTTAGTCATACGTACGCATGTGCGATGACATCTTTTTGAATCATCGAATGTGTAAAGATGGGAATTGTATATTAATTTTCCAAAATCAATATAATTACATAACTATCAAATATATCAATTATTTCCATCATTATAACAATCAAATTAATGTTCTGATAAAAAATAAATTACATTGTTGCATGGAGATAGTAAGTTGTTTGTAGACACGTGCCATGATTTTTTTTCTTATAGGAGTGATAAAATGAATAATATGGATTTATCATAATAATAATAACTTATCAGTATATATATATGATATTTTTGTTATTATTTTAGGATAGAAACAACAAATTAATATGAAGTAGGATAAGGAATGAACATGATTTTGTTGGTAAAAATGATTACGTCTTCTTCGTCAGACTTCCTTTAGATTTCTATTAATGGATATATAGATGGAATTTTCATATTAAAAGAACCAAAAACACTTTTATGTGATGTTTTAAATAGTAATTTTCAGGTTATGGTTGATCTAGATAGCTTAAATTGGTGATAAGAAGTGAGTAATGAGGTTCCCCTTTATAATTGATGTGAGAGGCGCTTTTGGAATTTAAAAAAAATTAAATTATAAATACTTACTTTATCATAGAAAATTCCTCTTAATGGAAACATATTTGAATATAATATATTTTAGGGTTTTAATATAATAAACCAAAATAATTTGGATAATTTTTTGTTCCATTTTAAACTGTATATTTTTTATTAACCCCTTAGTATATAATGTTTGACCTTAACTATGGTATCCACAATTTTCATCATAAAGGGATAACAATATTATGATGAATAGACCAATTAATAAAAAATAAAAAATTAATTATTTCTCATATAATATTAATTCACATGGATGTAGATAATAATATTATCAATTTCTAATAATTTAATAAAATTTTATTTTGATAAATCATCATTACTATCAATTTTTGAAACTACTCAATTAATTTGGATTTGAATACATCAATATAAAGTGGTAATTATATTATTAAGAATTTACACCAATATATTATGTCACATAGATCTAGATAATTAATTTCACATAAATAATCATTATAATTATATCTAAATAATATTTTTATGATATAATTTATTTTATTGTTCTTTTAATCAACTAATTGATGCATTAGTGTTGTGAGCAAATTTAAGCTAAATATTTATTCACAAAAAAAAAAATTAATTTTCATAATGAAGATAAATAATTTATAATTCAAAATATATTTGATATTTGAAAATATCCTCAAGATCACCCAATCTAAAAAATATTTAATAAAAATAAGATTGTAACATCTTTGAATTTTTTAAATAAAATATTATCATGGTCAAAATCACATCCTAATGGAAACTAAATGGATATAACTCTAATACATGAATGATTATAGATGAAAACTATTCATCCAACAAAGATGGAGTAATTCTTTGAGAAGTATTTAGACCCTATAATATTATTTCTACCCTTTATTACATGATTTAACCTTCACCATGGTAACAAAAATTTATATGTTTAATATTTTTTACGAAAAATATTAAAAGGATAATATTTAATAAATTTGAAAATAATAATTTCAAATATGGAATAAATTTTTTCAGATTAAATAAACATAATCCTCGTAAATTAATTTCCATATAAGTGCCCCAAAAGCAAAAAAATGCATTTTATAAAATGTTCTTCTAAAGAATAAAACAGTATTTATTATTATAATATGCGTAGTAAAACTATTATATGAATGATAAAAAAATTCATTGAACATATAATACATAAATTTTATTAAAATCATTCCCAAATAGGGACTAGATGAATTTTTTATGATATAACTAAAAAGAACGCCCAAAAACATTATTTCAGAAAAACACATCAATTATTTTTATTATTATTGTTTATTTCAAATAAATTCAGAACCAGTGAATTTTATTCTATTAATTTATAAACCTTATTTTAAAAAACTAAAATTATTTAGTTATATTTATTCTTCCCAAATTAATTTCTAGGTTATAACAATCACATTATAATAGATCCTAGCCTGTTTGAACTTGGAGTTGCATGCAACGTAGGCTATTTAAAGAGATTAATTTTTTTTAAAAAGACATACCATAAAATATTGGGAATTTAAATTCTTCCCTAATTTAAAAAATTTCATCATTTAAATGTTTAGATTGATTCCTCATAAATATATTTTGGTATTTTATTATCATTTATCCCTCAAGTTCTCACATTTCCTCTTCTATTTAGGGATTTTTCCAAAGTACCTCTACTAGCCAAGTCATCTAATTCTTCAACACATTTTTTCAAGTGTCTATAATTTTGATAGGATATTCGTATAAGGTAAATTATGTTTCAATTATATTTCTAAATAAGTGATAACGTGTTTTGGGTCTGACATGTACTTCCTTGACAAATAGATATGGGAAAATCATGTAATTTAAAAGGATAGGTGTAATTACAAAATGATAAGCAACATCACCAATAATCTCTATAATTTCAAAATGACAGATGTAACTGATGATCAGTTTCTGGAATCATGTAACAACCTTCCAGGGATATAACTTGAAGAAAAATTGATTTCCCACATTAAATTTTAAATCTTACCTATAGGTATCATTATATAACATTTTTATTCTTTTAGTTGTATTAATATAGGTTTGCGTAGTCTTTACCATTGTAATTATTTCCTCCACAAGTTATCCAACTACAAGATTCCATTCTCCAAATGAATCCCAAAAAGTTGGTGTATGACATACCATGCTATATAACGCTTCATACAGCTCGATTTGAATACTTCAATAGAAGATATTGTTATAGTAAAGTTCAACAAAAGGTAAACACTTATACCATATACCATCAAATTAACGTGATAAACACATCAACATGCTATTTAATATTTGGATAGTCTTTCTTAACTACCCATCAATTTTTGGGTGAAATGAGGTGCTCAAATGAATCTCTATATCAAGATCCATCTGAATACTTTTCCATATTTTTGAGGTAAATCGTAGATCATGTTAAAAAACAATTGAAATACATGTACCATGAATTATAAAAAATTAATTAATATAGAGTCTTGTATGTAAATCTGGTGAGAATCCTCTAATATTGTGAGGAAATGTGAGATTTGGATATTCAATCAACAATTACTCAAATTCCATCATTCTTCCTTGGAATATTTGGTAATCCAATTATAAAATACAATGTCATTTCATCACATTCCCATTAATTAATAGGTAATGGTAGCATGTTTCGTCATAGATATTGACTTTCAACCTTCACTTGTCGAAAAAGAAAAATCCTTGATACATAATCATTAATACCCATTTTCATATTATCCCACAACAAATATTCATTAAAATCCATATTCATCTTGGATATATTGGGGTGTATAGAGAAATTCGAGCTATGGAATCATCTAATAATTACCTTTTAGCTCTTATATAGATGGAACACAAATCCTCTTTCTAAATTTTATAAATCCATGTTCCTAGAGAATGTCTTCTAATTTTCAATAGTTAATTATGTTAATTTTTTAAAAAAAACATCATCAGATTGAGAAATTTTTAAATTTTATAATAAATATGTTTTGGAAACAGTTTGATCAAGGAGTAATGTTTCGCCTTCCATAATAATTTCCATATAAAACTTTTCAACATATATAACCCTTTGGTACCTTTCAATCCTCATTTTGTTCAGAACACCATGATTCTTCCATCTTAATGAATCTACAACGTTATTTTCCTTCCTGGCATGGGAGTGTATTGAACAATAACAATCCTTGTGTTTCTCATTCCATTCCCTTTTCTTCATATTGAGTTAATTGTATAAGAATTATTTTTTCAAACTCTTTTTATATTTAAATATCTTATATATTTCACAATAGAGACAGTGTCTCTATATCTTTAGAGAAAATATTATAGTAGCTAACTCATGATCATCATTTCATAGTTCTCTTAATGATTTTTTAATAACCTCAATACATATGCAATAACTCTATCATTCTATATGAGGAAACAACCAAGTAACTTCTAAAATGCATCACTATAAGTCACTAATCCACCATTTCCAAATGGTAGAGTCAAAGAATAGAATTTTAAAATATCATATTCAGTTATTCTAAACATTAAATTCATTACATTATCCAAATAAACATAACCCATTTATGAGTGAGCTTTGTTAACAATTTAACTAATCTGGATAAAAATTGAAAAAATTATTAACAGTAACTAGTTAAAAGAATGAATCTATATTCTTTGGTTATGTTTTTTGGTTTATTCCATTCATGGATTGCATTAGTATTTATAGGATCAACTGAGATTCCATCCTTGGATAAAATATTTCCAAATAAAGAAAACATTGGATCTAGAATTCATACATTCTTAATATACCATATTAATAATTTATTCTGAGAGTATCAATAATGATTCACAACTAGTTCTCATGCTACTCTTTGTTATTGAATTATACATATATTTCATTATTAAATACGAAAAAAATTATCATGATATTCATGGAATACACTATTCATTAGACCCATAAAAATAAAGGGTGTGTTTTTCAATCCAAATGGAATTACTGTAAACTCATAATAACAATACCATGTTTGAATCATTTTATTCAAAATATCTTCCTTATTTTCATGAAATTGCTGATATCCAGAATTAAGATCAATATTTGGAATATATTTTTCTCTATGAATTTTGTCAAATATTTCATCAATGTGAGGTAGAGGATACATATTCTTTATCGAAATATCATTTATTTTATTATAAATAACACAAAACCTCATATATCAATATTTATTCTTCACAATATGAATTTGTGATAATTTCTATCAGAAATTTGTGATGGAATATCATTGAAAATGATTTTTTGAGATGGAAATCCAACGAAAATAGCCCATTGTGGAAAAGTTTCAGAAATATAATTATTTGCAATGGGCCACAGTAGAAACAGTTTTTTGCAATGGATATATAATTTTTTGCAACAAAATCCCAAAATATTATTTAACACTTGTCGTGATGATTCATCGTAAATAACATTTTGTGAAGGATTATGTATCCATCATAACAAACCATTTTAAAAAAATAAAAAAAATAAAAAATATTTTTAGATATTAAATAAAATTAAAAATATTTAAATAACGTTAAAAATGATTAAAAAAATTAAAACACACATAAAAGCAATACATCATTTCAAATATAATATTTCGATCAAGACATATTAAAAAAATAGTCATAAAATCATCATAAATCATTAACTGTAATTAGATGGAGGATGAATACTTGAAGGACTACAGGGAAGCAACTCCATACCAATTCTACATGAAAGTCACCGTATATACTCCATGATCTACCCATCTTAGAGACAATGTTTCTCAAGCTCCTCATCCCTCTACTTCTGCATCTGTTGTATCATCTCATCCTAAGCTCTCAACCTTTCATCATGATGTGCAACTTCCAATGGCATTGATGAAAACTCTCCACCAGATCCCTTCATTATTATTTATGTAATTGAAAAAGTACCATAATAACTCATTGGAGTCAGTTGAGAACCAACACCAATAACTCAACCTTTCTTGACACCCGGCGAAGTATCCTATATCAAATCCCCCTCGTGAAAACATGAATCATCAGTGAAGTATTCTTCGATATCATCATGAATCACTTATGAATGATAAGTTGCAACCTCATATGTTTCCTTTTAAATATAATGAAAAATTATATTAATAATAAAATTAATATTGATGAAATTTTCCAAAAAGAAACAACAAACCGTAATACTACATAGTCATTCACCTACAACTTCTCATGTACAATGATCGATATACATCTTCTTATAAAGTCCAACTTCATAATATATGAATCAGTAGTGGCCTCTATAATATAAAAAATAGGTTATTGTGAAAATAAATATACCTTAATAAATAATTTCACTTACCATATGTCGTCGATGTATGACAATTTTACAACTCTCGGGTCTATGGGTGACATATTGCCTCCCTCGGATCAAACACCCAGCTGATGATCTCCACCTAAGAGTATCTCATAGCTAGAAGAATCACAACCTGTCCCATACATGAGATGATATATAGTCTTGACGATGGGAGATGCAAGACTGATTGATGACAGTTGAACAAGCTTTATCCATATCTATCTTTTTGATGTCGTGTTGAAAGTGATGAAATCACACAAATATACAAGTATCCCAAGCCTTTTAGATAGGATGTCTCTAGCTATCATAAATCGGAGAAAATAATTTTTCCAAGAAAATTAAAAAAAATTCACTAATTAAATAAATTTTAAAAAAATTATTTATTATTTAATAATGTACAATCCAGTGGTTGAACATCTGGTCATGCACGACAATGGGTACCAGGTCCCATGACATCCATGGCTCATAAAATTAATTTCTCATAGTCACACTAGCCTAGACAAAGGATAAATGAGAAAAACTAATCTAGTTGAAACAACTATATAATCCTAAATTTTTTATCCAAATTAATACAATTATTTAATAAAAATAAAATTTCTTAAAAATAAAACTAACCTCATTAAAAAGGACCAAAATAAACCGATGGTCGTATCTCTAGAATAGGATCTAGAATACTTAATTGAGTAAGACTATGCCCTTATTTAGTAGGTGAACTAGCCTCCAGAGGAGCGGTTGAATCATGCTCATCATCAGGAAGCCTGACATAAGTGGGGGAATGTAATAGATCGTCATAAGGATCATCTCAATCCATCAGAAACAAATATTCTCACCAGTAAGAGATTTTCAAAACATATATGAAATTTAAAAAACTAATAACTATTAGATAAAATAATCTTACATGTAATATATTATTAATAAAAAATGAAATTTAAAATACTAATAAATAACCTAATATGATAATTACGTGTAACTAAAAACATGAATACAATACATCAACCATCTTCTTCATCACCATTTTCATCAAAATCAATGTATTCATCTTCATCTTAATCATTACCAACTTCCATGTGAATTTTAGTTTCATAATCCCTTATTAATTAATCAACATTATCTTTATTATTGGCCCTTAACTATGGGTTTTCATTATAGATATTTATATCTCATCTGGTGAGGGGTATATTTTGTGAGGTTTCTTGAAAATTTTCAATATTTTTCACTTGTATAGAACTATTTTAATATTAAATAAACTTATTATCATGTGATTTCATTTTCATCTCACTCCACAAATCCGTCAAATCTCTCAAAACATCACAGTAATATTCAATGTAAACATGATGTTCATGATGTACCAATATAAATTATTCATTTTATTTAATAAGACTATTATATTTATTTTCCACCAATCCATGTCGTGGATTATCACACAACCCCTAATCAATATCAAACTAATGAAATATAATTCCCTAGCCTTAAAAATTACTTAATCTTGAGTTATTTCAAGAATTCACTTTGAAGATCTTTTTAGGTTTAGAGTTTTAGAGAATCAGATCATAAATCATGCATTTCATTCAACATTTAAACAAGGTGGTTACATCAAAAACAATATTCCTTTTTTCCTTAAAGGAAACATATTTAAAACAAAACATGGTTTATTTCTTGAAACATCCTAGACACTATCATCACAACATGTACCTATCCCTTGACCTGTGAAAAACATTTCAAAAACATGGGATGAGCATAAAAAGCTCGGTAAGTGATATAAAAACACGGAAAGAAAAAATTAGTCCATGTATACTTAAGAATCAATGAAATCATAATTTACTAATAAAACATAAGAAATTTAACATACCTCATGAAAATTAAAATATTTATTAATAACTCCTAGAAATCATAACACATAAAGGTAACATGAGGGATTCATAACATTCTTACGTAGGGAGTTACCCTCATGGTTAAATTTGGAATACCTATAAAAGTATATTCCCTAAATATCTTTAGAGAAACCTTAGCATTTAACTCCTTCGTGTTACCAAATGCATTGTAGATCTGTCTTGGGCTAACCCAGCTTTAGTTTATCACAGAACCACCCGTCTTCATAAATAATACACAAGAACCATAACATAATCGTATCATGTAAAACATGCATAAA
The DNA here is from genome assembly GCA_963277665.1 of Viscum album. Lineage (NCBI taxonomy): Eukaryota > Viridiplantae > Streptophyta > Magnoliopsida > Santalales > Viscaceae > Viscum > Viscum album. The sequence goes on from OY728141.1 coordinate 350,961,213, forward strand.
GGAAACATAACATTTCCATATTTTAAACACAAGATATCAATACAACACATTGATATAATAAAAAAATTATCAAAAAAATTTTAAATACCAAAATAAATGAGAAGTAAAACATGGTATTTATTTTTCATTTAAATAGTTAAGGCATGTAGAGGAAGCCGAAACTCAAATAATGGCCACAGCGGCAGAGAAGTCGTTGTCGCCACATACGTAAGACAAAAACATTCCTTTTGTAATTTAGTAAAATTATTTGTTTAAAAAGATTCTTTTTGAACGAAATTAAAAGTTATAAGGGTTTATTATACAACTTATAAAATAAGGTCGTATATAAAATGATGTATGCCTCAATGAAAAGAGATTGAGACGAAGTCCCTTACCTAAAGTCAGACTTGTCCTGTTCATTTCATTATATTCCTTAATAATAAACATTGGAAATTTTTTAATTTTTAATTACTTACTTTAAATTTTATTATTCAATTAATTTTACATATTATCATGTTATAATAATTAGTTAATTATGTGAGTTCATATCATATGTTTTGTTGATGTTCGGTACATGAGTAAAATAATAAACATGTTTGAAGAGAATTGTCCATGTAGTTATAAGTAAATCATCTCTGGAATGGTGTTCATGATTTAAATGTCATATATATCTAGTATATATGTATATAATAATATTCCATAATATTTGGAGATAAGAAATGAAATGTATTGTTCATGGAGACAATAGGTTGTACGTACGAATGAACGCTACTTTTATTTTTTTGTCATATTAATAGACTTTAAAACTGAATTGGACAAAGATATATTATATTTATGGTATAATATATATGTTATATAGGTAACATAAGTTCATTAATTACATTATTTATAAATTCCATGTTTGGTATGAACGAGTCCCATTACTTAAGGGGGCAGTAGTGCACACTTCCTCAGATTAAATTATCGTAGTTCCACAACATGAAAAGAATAAAAATGTGATTTAAAAATAAATTTAGGATGAATATAGAAAAACTAAATACCATATATATTATATATATAATTATAGTGACACCATAATGACCACCATGGATGGTGTTAAAATAAGATTTAACAATCATCGTTTCGTGAGTCATTAATTAGCCTCCCATAGAAACACTATGTTCTTTAACCATTAGACGGAGGTGTCTGTATGCGTAGGTAGAATCCATATCATAAAAAAATCCTAGTATATTTAGGATACTGGTGTTATTATGGGATCAAATAATAATAATATAGTGGGGAGTGAAGAATTAAAATAAAGGAAAGAAACTCGAGAGAAAAAATTTCCTCTAAATCGAGTAACTCTTTTTTATTTGAGCCAAAGGCATCCATGGAAAGACTTCTACCCATAGTGAGGCTTCTAGGAGTAGGAGATAGATGTGTAGAGATAATATGAGTAGATTTTGGACGATCCAAGGGTATGAGATTTTTGGGTAAGGGGTAGATGTTGGGGCCTTTTATAAGAGGGAGTAGGGTCACTTTTATAACGTCTTGAAATGTTACTTTATAATAAAATTATTTTCCGATTTAAAAGGTCACAAAATCATACATTTTGGTTATAAGGTGATAAGGGTTATAAATCCATCCATCCAACATGTTTTTGACAAGTTTATGGATTATATTTTACCTTATCTTTTCATTTAATTTAAATCGTTTATTAATGAGATAATCACTGAATCATCATAGTGTCATAAATAATTTTTTTTTTTTTATTTCTAAAAATAATAAAAAAATACCGTGTTGTAGGAAATTTTTTTATCTTTCCAATTATTATTTATAGTCTAATAGATCATTTATGTTAACAATATTAAAATTGTTTTACTTTGGATATACAAACCTTTGTTATATTTCTCTTCTTTTTAAAAATAATGCCTTAAATGTCACTATCACACGCATGTGACTCCATGGGCCCTAAAGTTTGGTAAAAAGCGTCCCATTGTCAGAAATGAATCATGAAAGAGGATTTGGACACATGTTGGGGTCATTTTATATTATTATGATGTTATTTTATTACACTTAACTACCTGATTACTAATTAATCGCGATAATTAAAGATAATTATCGTCATTACTATTCAAAATGTCCAAAACTAAAAGAGTATTAATTAAATAATTTGGACCTTATCATTCAAAATATGGAATCCCTTTTACTGAATTCCAAACACAGAAATTGCAGTAATTAATTTAAAAATAATTCCCGTTGTCAAACAAATAGCGTGTTTTTAAGAAACAGTATCTATCGAAATATTGACAATTGTTTATGTCCAATTTGAAAGTGAAATTAATTATAATGACCACAATTGGATTAAATGGTAAAAATATATTCTAATAAAACTTTAAAACCAATTAAAAAGATAATCTCACCATATAATTAAATTAGATGAAAAAGTAGTTTTGAAGTAAAATGCAGTATTTTTCACCATTCATTAAAAAATGAACATTGTCAGAAAAATACTAAAAATTTACCCAAAGAAAATTTCAATGTCCCAATTCTAAAGAATAAGTTTATTCTGAAAAATAGAGCTTATAAAATTTCCAAAAGATATATTTAAAAACGGTTTTCCATCAAAAGGCGATAAAACAATCTTCTAAAAATATTAGAGTATTCTATGCTTACGATTGGATTTATTCTTATTTTAAGCTTCTAAAACACTATATAATTCATAAATAGAAATACATATGAAAATCTATTATTATTTACTTACTTGGGATGTTATATCCTCCCCCTTTAAGAAATTTTTTCCTCGCAATTTATTTACTTATCGAATAAGTGGGGGTATTTATCCCTCATTGCATTTTCAAATTCCCATGATGCCTCTTCAATCTTGTGGTTTTCTCCCAAAACCATTACTTGATGAATCACCTTATTCCACTACACTTGCTCCTTGTGGTCAATAATATTGACCGGTTGTTCCTCATAAGATATATTCTCTTCTAGCTGAACTACCTCTGGACTCAAAACATGAGATGGATCTGGAATGTACTTCCTTAACATTTAAACATGAAAAACATTGTGTACCTGAGATAAATTAAAAGTTAAATCCACTCGGTATACAACTGATCAAACTCTCTCTATAATTTTATGTGGCCCAATGAACCTTGGAATCAGCTTTCCTTTCATACTAAATCACATCACACTTTTCCATGATGAAACCTTGAGGAAGACATGATCACCTACCTCAAAAGAGAGATCCTTCCTTTTGTTGTCCATATATATTTTCTGCCTGCTCTGAGCTATTCTCATGCATTTCTTTATCAACTGCACTTTTTATGCCATCTCTTCTACCAATTCTGGTCCCATCAACTTCCTTTCACCTACTTCATCCCAAAAAGTAGGAGTTCGACACTTCTTCCTATATAATTCCTCAAATGGTTCTATCATGTATACTAGAATGAAAACTGTTATTATAAGAAAAATCAACCAATGAAAGATGTTGGTCCTAAATTCCCTAATCATCCATCAAACAAGCATGTAGAATATCCTCCAAAGACTTAATTTTCATTCTGACTGCCCATCTTATTGATGATAAAAAGGTGTACTAAAATTTAGTTCAGTACCAAACGACTTCTGAAGGCCTTTCCAAAAGTAAGAAGTGATCCTGGGATCACAATAAGATACAATGGAGAGGGGAACTCCCTGTAACCTGGCTATCTCTATAAGATACAATCGATAAATTAGATCTAAGGAAAAAGTATCTCATATAGCAAGGAAATGAGCAGATTTATTCAAGCTATGAACAATAACCCAGATTTCATTATAACCTCGAGGTGTCTTCGATAATCCCACAACGAAGTCCATGGGTATATTATCCCATTTCCACTCTGGCACTGGTAAAGGCTGAAGCATCTCTTTTGGTAACTTTCTCTCTTCTTTAACCTGTTGACAAGTCATACACTTCACAATAAAATCAACAATATCTATTTTTATTCCATCCCACCAATAATACTCCGAAAGATATCTATACATCTTAGTACTACCTGGATGAACTGAAAATGGAGAAATATGAGCTTCACATAAAAACTCTCTATTTAACTTTGAATCAAAAGGCACACACAATCTCTTCCCAAATCTCAAAAAAAAACAATCATTATCAATGTTGAATTCAGGTAACATACACTTCAGAACCTACTGTACCTTTTTCTGCAACTCACTGTCTTAGTTCTGTGCTTGCTTAATTCTATCTGATTGAAAATATTTCACACATACCTAAAACAAAACAGAAGAATTTCCTACACCAACAACTTCCAAGCCAAAAATCATCAAATCCTTAACCAAAGGATAACGTTCTAAATGTAATATGGTTAATGACCCAATACTTTTTTGAATCAAACCATCTTCCACTTTATTTTCTTTACCTGGGTGGTAGTAAATCGTTCAATCATAATCCTTGATTAATTATATCCATCTCCCATGTCTCATGTTCAATTATTTCTGAGTGAATATATAGTTTAAACTATTGTGATCAGTATATAGTTCACACTTTACACCATACAAATGATTCCCATAAAATTTTAAAGCGAAAACAACAGTAGATAATTAAAAATCATGTGTAGGGTAATTCATCTCATGAGTTTTCAACTGACGTGAAGTATAAGCAATTACCTGATCATTCTTCATTAGGACACAACTAAGTCCTTTCAATGAAGCGTCACTGTAGATAACAAACTCTCCATTCCAGGAAGGTAGTTCCAATAATTGGGAATTCACAAATATTCCTTTCAATTCTTAAAAATAATCATCACATTATTGGGTCTAGATAAACATAACACCCTTCCGAGGTAGCTTAGTCAATGTGTTGGAAAACCATGCAAATTTTTAAACAAGCCTTCAGTAATTTCCTTCCAAACCAAGAAAACTACGAATCTCGGTTAAATTTTTGGGTCTTGGCCATTCTTCAACAACCTTTGTTTCTGCAGGATCAACAATTATTCCTTCTTTAGAAACAATGTGACCAAGGAATGAAATTTGTTGCAACCAAAACTCACTCTTTCTAAATTTCCCATACAATTTCTTTTTTATGGTTTTTAAAATATCTCTTAAATGACTTCAATGCTCTTATTTACTTTTAGAAAACACCAACTTATCATCAATGAAAACAATCACAAAATTATCCAGGAACTCATGGAAAATTCTATTCATAAGGGCCATGAAGACACCAAATGCATTGGTTAACCCAAAAGGCATAACTACAAATTCATAATGGATATATCATGTATGAAATGTGGTCTTCAGAATATATTCTTCCTTTACCTTCAACTGATGGTACCCTGATCTCAATTCAATCATTGAAAAATATTGATCTCCCTGGAGCTAATCAAATAAATCATCGATATGAGGAAAATGATATTTTTTTCTTAAAAGTGATGTTATTCAAGGCTATATAATCAATTAAAAGTCTCATTGAACCATATTTCTTTTTAACAAATAAGACAAAATCACCCAATGGTGATGTTCTAGGTCGAATGGAACCTTTCTCTAATAAATCTTGTAATTACTCCTTCAACTCTACAAGTTCAATTTGAGCCATTCGATAAGGGGGTTTTGAATCTGTCTTAGCATCAAGAACTAATTCAAAAGTAAATTCAATTTCCCGATCTAGTATTATTCCATGCAACTCATCATGAAAATCATCTGGATACTCATTTACCATAGGCAAATCATTAATCTGAACGGTTCCTTTATATTCAACAATATGTGCAAGGTAACATTAATTTCCATCTTTTACAAGTTTCACATCTTCTGGATATGTTATCAACAATAAGGGTTCATTATTTTACACAAACTGAAAGTATTTCTATAAATAAACTTCCTTATCTCCACAGTTAATCTTAGCATAATAAACAGAGAGCTAATCTATACCCTGGATAACATCAAACTCTACTAGAGGTAAAAAAATATGGTTTGTACATAGATTATTTCCACAGATAAGTATAATAAGATTCTTATAAATTCTTTTTATCTCAACATTTCCCCCAGGTGTTTTTACCACAAGTTCAGGAGTCATTTATTGAGATGGAATTCCAAATTTACTAAAAAATATTTTAGAGATGAAAGAATGTGTATACCCCGAATCAAAAAACACACTGGCATAATCTGAAAGAAAAAACAAATACCTGATACAACTTCATTTGGTGGCCCAACATCTTCCAATGTAGTGAAAAAGGATTTCACCACACCTTTCCTCTTGTAGTCTGACTACTTCCCATCATTCGAGCTCTTTGTCAAACACTTGTTTGCATAATGACCCATCTCATTGCACTTGATACATTTCACTAACTGTAAATAAAATTTGGTCTTACCATTATCCTGATCTTTTATAGTGCAATCACGAGCCTTATGTCCCATCTTACCACATCAAAATCAATTTCTAGAATTCAAACGACATTCCCTAGCATGAATTTTACCACATTTATCACAAAATGAAAACATAGTTTTCTTACCATCAGACCTTTTTGAACGATTCTTCCCTTTCCCATTCCACCTCGGTCTCTTCTTCTATTGGTTGTCATAGAACACTTGATCATCATCAAATTCCATTTCCACCTTATCAGCACATAGAATAATATTTTCATAACTTTTGAACTCACCAGAAACTAATGACCTTCGATATTTTGGCTTTAATCATGAGTAAAAATGATTGATTTTACTATCAAGCTCTCAGATAAAATATGGATCAAACCTTTCCAGTCAAGTGATCTTTTCTTCCTAAGTAGCCACTGAGTCGTCCTCTTGCCTCAATTCCAAGAATTGTTTTTCTATCCTAAGTCGAAAATCCATAGGAAAATATTTCTCAAGAAACGTACCTTTGAATTCATCCCAGTCAAGAGGATCAATCTCATCAACATCCTGGATATTTTTAACCATCGACAACCACTATTATGCTTCACCCTCCAAATAGAAAACAGCAAGACTAACCTTTTGATTATCTGAACACCCCATGACATCGAAAATATTCTCCAATGAATTAATCTACCCTTCATCTTGCACAGGGTCAGATGATCCTTTGAATAATGGGGGATGTTGCCTAAGGAAATGTTCCACCACTGACCTGTTCCTTTATGGTTTATATGGCTGAGCACGTGCATGGATAGCACCACTATTTATCATTTGAGTCAACTACGCCATTTTGCAACAAACTGTTCTGTTTCATTTCTGACCATCTCAGGCTGCTGATTTGGAAGGTCATTTCCTTTTTTATTCCTTCCTATCACTGCTTCCCTATTTCCTCTGCGGAAAACCATTCTCAACAAATATATCTTAGATCAAGCAACATGGTAATCTTCAAATTCTATATCATTTCGATTTGAACATAAAAAATATTTTTGGATAAACATTTAACAGAATTATGACTATTAATGTTTTCTAAACCAACCAATGATACCAACTATAAGGCCCCAGCCATAAACATTACTTAATATTGAGTTATATCAAGAATTCACTTTGAGGATATTTTCAAGTTTAGAGTTTTAGAGAATTAGATTATAAATCATGCATTTCATTCCACATTTAAACAAGGTGGTTACTTCGAAAATAGTATTCATTTTTTTCATCAAAGAAAAAAAATTTAAAATAAAACAATGTTTCTTTCTTGACAATTCCTCGACACTATCATCACATCATATACCTTTACCTTGATCTGTGAAAAACATTTAAAAAACATCAGATGAGAATAAAAAGCACAGTAAGGGATATAAAAATACGGAAAGAAAACATTAGTCCATGTATACATAAGTATAAATGAAAGCATACTTTACTCATAAAACATAAGAACTTTAACATACCCCATGAAAATCATAATATTTATGAATAACTCATAGAATTCATAAGACATAAATGTAACTTGAGGTATTCATAAGATTTTTACGTATGGAGTAACCCTCATGGTTACATTTGGAATAACCATCACAATATATTCCGTAAATATCTTTAGATAAACCTTTGCGTTTAAATCCTTTGCATTACCCAATGCATTGAAGATCTATCCTGGGCTCACCAACCCTTAGTTTATCATGGAACCACCCATCTTCATAAACAATTCCCAAGAACCATAACATAATCGTATCACATAAAACATGCATAAAGGAAACATAACATTTACATATTTCAATCACAAGATATCAATACAACACATTGATATAATGGAAACATTATCAAAACCATTTTGAATAACAAAATAAATCAAAAGTAAAACATGGTATTTATTTTTCATTTAAAAATTTAAGGCTTGTAGAGGAATCCGAAACTCAAATAATGACCACGGTAGCGGAGAAGTTGTTGTCACCACATACGTAAGACAAAAACATTCCTTTTGTCATTTAGTAAAATGCTTCATGTAAAAATATTCCTTTTTAATGAAATTAAAAGTCAAAATATTTTATTATACAACTAATAAAATAAGGTCGTATATAAATTGATGTATTCCTCAACTAAAGGAGATTGAGACGAAGTACCTTACCTCAAGTCTGACTTGTCATGTTCGTTTCATTATATTCCTGAATAATAAACATTGGTCAATTTATAATTTCTTAAGTACTTCAATTAATGTTTTTTATTCAATTAATATCACATATTATCATGTTATAATAATTATTCAATTATGTGAGTTTATATCATACGTTTTGTCGATGGTTGGTACATGAGTCAAAAAAAACTTGTTTGAAGAGAATTGCCCATGTAGTTATAAGTACATAATCTCTGAAATGGTGTTCAAGATTTAAATATCATATATATCAGGTATATTTATATTTAATAATATTCCATAATGTTTGGAGATATGAAATGAAATATACCATTAATGGAGACGGTAGGTCGTACATACGCATGAATGCTAATTTCATTTTTTTGTCATATTAATGGACTTTAAAACTAAATGATACATAGATATATTATAATTAATGTTTAATATATATGTTATATAGGTAACATAAGTTCATTAATAACATTCTTTATAAATTCCATGATTGGAATTAACGAGTCACATCACTTGAGGGGGCGGTTGTCCACACATCCTCAGATGAAATTATCGCAGTTCCATAACATGAAAAGCATAATGATGTGATATAAACATAAAATTCAGAAGAATATAGAATAAATAAATACCATATATATCATATATAAATACAGTGACACCATAATTGCCACCATGAAAGGTGTAAAAAGAAGATTGAACAATAATCTTGTCCTGAGGCAGTAATTCGCCACCCACAGAAACATTATGTTCTTTAACCATTAGATAGAGGTGTGTGTAAGTGTAGGGAGAATCCTTATCTTAAAACATCCTAGTATATTGAGGATACTGGTGTTATTATGAGATCAAATAATAATAAGATATTGGTAAGTGAAGAATGAAAATAAAATAAAGAAACTCGAGAGAAGTCATTACCTCTAAATCGGGTAACTCTTATTGATTTGAGCCAAAGGCTTCCTTGGAAAGACTTCTGCCAAATGTGAGGCTTCTAAGAGTAAGAGAGGGATGTGGAGAGATAATATGAGCAGATTTTGGATGATCCAATGGCTTTAGAGGTGTGGGTATGGTGGTAGAGTTGGGGGCCTTTTATAAGAGGGAGGAGGGTCACTTTTGGAATGTCTTGAAACGTTACTTTATTATGAAATGATTTTCGGATTTTAAAGGTCCCACAATGTCATATTTTGAGGATATGGTTATAATGGTTAGAAATACACCCATCCAATAGGTTTTAGACAAGTTTAAGACTTATATTTTACCTTATCTTTTCATTTTATTTAAATCTTTCATTAATGAGGTCATCACTACATCATCATGGTGTCATAAATATATTTATTTATTTAATGTCTAAAAATTATAAAACAAATACCATGATGTAAGAAATATTTTCATCTTACCAATGACTATTTATAGTCTAAGATATCATTTATGTAAACCAAATTATAATTATTTTACTTAGGATATAAAAACCTTTATTATATTTCTATTCTTTTTTAAAATAATGTCATAAATGTCACCATCACACCCATGTGACTTTATGGGCCCTCAAGTTCGATAAAAAGATTCCCATGGCCGGCTATGACTCAAACAATAGAATTTAGACATATTTTGGGGTCATTTTATATTATTATGATATTATTTTATTACCCTTAACTACCCGATTACTGATTAATCACTATAATTAAAGATAATTACTGTCGTTAGTATTAATAATGTCCAAAAACAAATGAGTATTAATTACATAATTTGGACCTTATCGTGAAGCAAACACGGTTGTAGATGCTCTTTCTAATAAAGGAGTCAACCAACCCATGACATGGAGTGATTCTCTGCCGGTTGAGCTCCTTTCCTATTTTGTTAAAGATTTTAATACGATTCCATCTTTTAGAATCATGTAATCTCTCTTCCCCTTTTCTCCTTTAATAAAAATTTCTTCATCGTTTAAAAAAAGTAGCATGTTTTTAAAAACCAATATCTATCAAAAGATTGAAAATTGTTTATGTCCAATTTCAAAGTGAAATTATTTATAATGAACACCATTGGATTAAATGGAAAAATTATATTCTAATTACACTAAAAACCCAATTAAAAAGATAATTTAACCATATAATTAAATTAGATGAAAAAGCAGTTTTGATGTAAAATGCAGTATCTTTCACTATTCATTGAAAAATGAACATTGTCATAAAAATACAAAAAAATTAACCAAAGTAAATTTCAATCTCCCAATTATAAACAATAAGTTTATTTTGATAAATAGAGCTTATAAATTTTTAAAAAGTGAGATTTAAAAATGTTTTTCAATCAAAAGGCGGTGAAACAATCTTTTAAAAATATTAGAGTATTCTATGCTTATGATTGGATTTATTCTGATTTTAAGCCTCTAAAACACTATCTAATTCATAAATATACTTAGATAAGAAAATATATTAATCTTTACTTATGAGGGATGTTACATGACATATAATCATGGTAACATAATTTGTTCCTAGATAGAATAACTCAATTACTTCATCTGTAATGCCATAAATGTCAACATAATTTTCATTATGATGGTATCCCTTCCATAAAACATCACTATTCATTGATTTATCTGAGTTATCATATATGAATTTATGGAATATAAATCCATTAACCACATGCCCATTATAACATTTTACCAATTTCAATGGAGGGTTTTTGAGCACACGTAATCGACTATCAATTTCATTTTCAGGTTGTGTTACCTGTAAATAATAAAATTGATTCATAATAGATATCATTGAAAAATTGATTTATTATTCAATCGAAATAATATTTACTTACCAATATTTGAAACCAATATGAAAAATTTAGTTGTCGACATTACTCAAGAGCAAGAAGATGTAATTTTTAGATATTGATTTTTGATATGTTCATCATATAGTCCAAAAAATTATATAAATAAATAGATCTTTTATAAAAATTTAACAAAATAAAAAAATAGATATTACTTCAAAAATAATTTCATTCATTCAATATTCATCAGAACATAAATATGAGGTATGTGCAGTTCTTCATTTGTATAACATTGATCAGGATAACCACCAAAACCAAGATCATGCTGATTAAAATCTAGAAACTGATGGTCTATGACATCATCAACATTTTCCTTATTAAGAACCATCTGATTACGTTTTGTAATATATCCTGAATGAAAATAATAAGAGAATAAATTTGAAATTTCCTCCTAGAATATGCTTATGCAATCGACCCTTCAACTGATGCTTTGAAACGTGCTTTATTACTTAATTCTTTCATACATATCTCAAATGGATAATTCCACCAAAATGGTACTGGCGATCCAAAATTATATTTCATAAAAAAAATGAAATGTTAAATGTTCCTTGGAATCAATGAACATCAAATAGAATATTTAATCTAGTTTACAAAAATTAAAACAACACATTTTTTTAAGAAATTAAATTCATTATAATCTGATGATGCTGTAAAAATATCTCAAAAAATGATATCTCAGTCAACATGACCCATATGGAAGAATTTGGTAGCCCTCTAAGACCAAATTTGGTAATAATTCAATTAGTAAATCCCAATAATGAATTTTTAACCTAGTAATATTCCAATTTATAACGCAACAACAGTAATTCGAAGGATAACTATTGGGTAACCTGAAATCCCTAATACATTAATAGAATAATAAACATTTTTTAATACAAAGATAGAAATTTACATTTGTATTAACAAATATGTTTGATATTTCATCTTAAAATAATACAAGTTTATGATGTCTACAAATCTACGCAATATCAAATTGTGCATTTACATTGTCTTTGGTTTTGATAGATGTGTCCAACATGGAATAAAACATGTTATCAAAAACATTCTTCTCGATCTTCATTACATCTAACATGTGATGAACAAATTAATCATACTAATATGGAAGGTCCAAAAAAATACTCCGCTTTATCCAATTATGATATCTCCCAAAACCATTTATATTTTTATTATTTATAGTTGGTCCCAATGTAACATGAGGTAATATAGAGATAATAGATTTTACCTGATTACCTAAGAGCATGGCTGGAGGTTCTTACGTTTCAATTTGACATTTGGTAAAATTAATTCTGTTTCTTCAAAAAGGGTGATCCACAGGAAGAAATATTTGATGATAGAAAAAATTAAAAACCTTTCTACCATTACAAAACATGTATGCTTTGTTCTCATCCATGTAGTATGGATGTTATTTTAGGCCATGTGTTCTCCATCCAAATAACATACGATGTGCTAAAAATTCATTGATCATCCATATTAATGCAACCATCAATATGAAATTCTGATATGTAGTTATATAAAATGTAATCATACTGTTATTCCATAATGAAATTATCTAATCAATTAGTTGTTCCAAATAATCATCAATATTTTTCTTTGGATGTCCTATAATTAAAAAATTCAAATATATACATGGTTCCTTTATCCACATACAAGGTGGAAAGTTGTAAGGTGTAATTAAAACATCCGAATAAGAATATCGACTGTTGTAAGAACCAAATAGGAAAAAACCCTTAGCAGAAAGGCTCAGTCATTTGTTACATGGTTTTATATTAAATGAAGGATGAGTCTGATCAAATTGTTTCCATGAGTCACCATTACATGGATGATTTAAGATTTCTATGATAGAAATATTTGATTTATGTTATGTCATAAATCCAAATTTTTTGTGTGAAATAAATAAACACTATAAATGAGGTGTAATTAGAATATATATCAACCATTTCATGGGAACTCTAGAAATTTGTTATTGTGCTTCCTTATAACTCGATTCACCGCATGTTGAAAAATTAACCAAAAATTCATATTCACTATAATGTAAGATGCAGTAATTTGAAAATGAATGGATCATCAATTAACATAGATCCAAATTATGAACTAACCTTTTACTTTCATTGAAAAGTAAAGGTAATGTATTTTTGTTTGGGTACCAAGACTTAACAAAAGATAAAATCTGATAAAAAACTATTAGACATCCCAAAATCTGATTTAATAGCCATAGATATTGTAACAACTTCAAGTTTTCTCATCTGGCCTCCCAGATATAAGTCCTTCTCATCAGATTGAAAAAAATTGTAAAACTGAGATTGTTCAAATTCAGGATTTTTAATATCATTCTATGTTGTTGTTTAAGGAATAGATGGACCATTTTCCTCATGTATTCAATTGTTCTTCGTGGATCTGGAACCCGAAATTTTGTATTTTCTACTGAAAACTTTTCACCATGTTGATATCAAAAAAATATAATCTTTTCGAAAATCGAAATGTAATAGATGAAGTCCATCATAAATAAATTTTTCAAATGTCATAATAGTACATTTCTAACAGAGACATTTATTTTTTCCTTCAGAAAGAAATAATACTTTGATGATGAAAATGATATAAAGGCTTAGACACCTTCAATATAGACCTGATTTTAACTTGATCCATTTGGATGTTTGTGATTATTTAGCCAATAATGATCATATAATATATACTGGTGTCTACATCCTGTGTCAATAGTTTTCTAAAAAGTAACAAAATAAAATCAATTATTACATATCATTTTGACTAATTGTAAATAATTATTATATTTTAACATCTTGAAATATTCTATGGAATATGATCAGGGTGAGTCACTTTGTTAAAAATGGATTATAGGGGCCATAGAGGATCGACATAGATAAATTATCTATATTAAATATTTTATATAAGACACACACTATTTTTTGAAAATTATAGAATATCTCTCAAAAATTATCCCATATGAGAGACACGTTAATTTTTAAGACACTTTTTTTAACAAATTTTTATATTTTTTTAAAAATTATTATTATGATTTTATAACCATTGGTTATATTAACAATTTATTAACAATAATGACTCATTGATTGTAAAAAATTAAAAATTATTTAAATTAATAATATATTTTTAATTATTATAATTATTTATGAATATTTATTTCATCTTATAATTGATATAATTTTTTAAAGAATTATTAATAAATATTATGCTAATTATTATTACCTATGTTTTTAATAAATAATAAATATTTTATCTTTTTTCGTTAAATAAATTTTTTAATGTTTTTTAATACAAAAATTCTTATAAATAACATTTCGTTAAAATGTTTACTTTAAATTAATTTTCACATCTTTCTTAAAAAACACTCATTTATTTTTATTTAATACATTATATATATATATAAAATATAATAAAATCTATTTACATCGTAGTAATTTTTACACGTGTTTTCGAAGAAATAAACATATCCAAACTATATACACACAAACACGTATACACACAAAATTTTTATATATTTCTTTAATTTTTCTAATTACTAACAATATTTTGTAGTTAACACTATTATTTTATTATTTATTATTAATATTAAGTAAATAATTATTTATATATATTTTTATATATTTAAGTTAAATTATTTCTAAATAAATATAAATATACAAAAATATTTAAAAAAAATTATTATTGCAATATACTTATGAAATTTATATATACTTAGATATAAATATATATAAATATTTAATATATATTAATAATATTGAATAATTAATTGATAATAATTATAAATTATGTAATGATTATTATTAATTATTTAAATCATTATTACATTTTTGTTAATTATTATATATATGTATATCAGGATTTCATAATTAATATAAATACATAAAATATATTCTAATTTATTTTTAATTAAATATACATATCAAATATATATATATATATATATATATATATATTAAACCTTACATGTATTTTTAATATATTTATATATACATATTAAGATGTTAATATATATATATATATTACACAATTTCATAATCAAATATATTTTTACATGTTTTTTTAAACATATATATATCAGATAAATATAGACAAACATACATATATATATATATTAAAAATATTACACATTTTTTAAAATATTTATATACTTCTTTTGGTGTATATAAATATATCATAAACATTACACGATCTTTTAAAACTTATATATACATATATATATTTTCATATTTTAATATACATACATGTATATACATATATTAAAAAAATAATCATTATATATATATATATTAAAAAAATTACACGTTTTCTAAAACATTTATAGATGTATAAAGAAAATATATTATTTACATATATTAATATGAAAGAAATTCTTAATTAAGAAGAATATATTATTTATAAGTAGTTATATTAAAAGATTTATTAATTAATATAATTATATAAATATATATTCTGTAAATTTTTTAACAGATATACATTTCAAATTCACATATACATATACACAAATATACATATAGACATAAATATATGTATATATATATATATATATGAAAAACCATAACAATATTTTTAAAATCATATATATATATATAAACACATAAAAAATTCAATAAACACATTTTAAACTATATATATATACAAAACATATATCCATACTAACATCATACAAAAAAATAATTATATATATATACAAATCATTTATAAATATAAAAAAAATAACAGAATTAAAAAAAATACTAAGTAGATTAAATTCAAAATAGTGATTAATACAATTTCATCAATCATAAATATTAAATAAATCATGCAAATAAGATAAATTTCTATACTTATTGTTTAACTAAACCAATATAATTGACACTGAACCCAAAATGCGTCAAAATGATCTTTATTAAAATAAGAATAGAAATTAATACAACTGCATCTATCCAAAATATAAAATAATACATGAAATTCAAATAAAATTCTAAACCTATGGACCAAAACATTATATTTAACATTAAACCCAAATATGTTACAAATTTTCTTAGAGAATATAAGAGGACTCCATATATTGAATATTTGAGATGAAATTAGAAAACAAACAGGAAGATTGAAGTCGCACTAAGCTAGGGTAAATCATTCGGCCATAGGGTTTGTTGTAGGAGACAGATGAGAAAGAGGTGTAAGAAAGAAAGGAGGGTCGCATTACTAATAAAAGGTCAGTTTTTTGTGGCGGCCTATTTGTGATGTAATTAATGTCATTGCAACTTGTTTTTCATCAATATTATTTATGATAGACAATAATTTATGTTGCAAATAATCTTGATCCTTGGGGAATTTATGATAAATTTTTTTATCTATAAAAAATGATCGTCGTGATTACTTTTCAATATGGGTAGTGGGAAATAACAACAAAAAATTTGTGACTGATTATTTATTCCTTCACAATAAACCATTATTAGCGACAGAATAAATAATCTATCATAAATTGTTATAGAAAAGGCACTAGTTGAAATAGTCATTTTTTCTATCACAAATGACCTGTCGCAAATGGTCAAAATTCTAGTAGTTCTTAAAGAAAATAACTCGGCCTCTCCATGGTTATACATGAGGTTGTATATATCCCTTACCACTCAAATACTCTATTTTTTTCTTTAACTATATTAAATCAAAAATGTTCATTCTAGAGTGATTATTTGATGTAGGTCTAGCATTAGTTATTAGATAACTAGATAACTCTACTTCCCACTCATGTGTATATCTGTGAAATTCCTCAATAAATACTATATAATTGGTACATCTTCAATTTTAAGATTACCTTTTTCATTAGTTGGGTTTGTCTTCTCTTTTACTCTAAGAATCACATTTAGAAGAGATATTGGAGGTCGATCTAGATATGGCCAACATGATGATGTATCAACTCTAAAGATAATAAATTTCATATTTTCAACATAAATAATTATTTCCTTGTCTTTTAAATAATTATTATCTTAACATTTTGAATGGCATTCCATAATAAGGATTATATAAAAATCAACCTTCTGTTTGATAATAAAATAATGAAAAAGAGCATATTTATGTGCCATAATAGAAACTACTTGTCACAAAAAAATTAATGATATTTCATCTATGATTTTGGATCAAAAAATCCCTTCTTAACTTAAATATGAAAATTTAAATTTTTATTGAAAACTAGGAATATATAAAAGAATGCAAGGATACAAAATCAAATAACTAATTAGAAACATTTTAGGTGATGATTTAAGTACCTTCCACAACATCATTACTAACTTCAACCTTAGCTATTATAACCATATAATATTGGAATTGATCAACTTTCCTTTTTTGGGGCATGTCATATTGGCATCTAAGAAAATCATGTGCATATTGTCGCATCAAAATATAGCTGAAGCATTGTAAATTTATAACTTCATTCATTATCATGTAATCATGGGCCTGGTAACCTTTTTCTTCATAATAGAAACATAAAATCCTTCTTTATAGGAATGTTCCATGATGTTTATTTCTGTATTTATTTCATATTGGAAAATATACTCTTCCCATATTGGATTTTCCCTTATTTCCTTTTCTAGAGTACACACCAACCCTCTTCTTACCATTCTTACCTTCTAAGACACAAGACATGGAAAATTCATTATCAATCTTGAGATCACCTGATACTACATTCTCATATGATTAAAATGTTTTAGAGACAAGTTATGATATAAAAAATGGATTTATCATATCAATGAATCGATCAATATTATGTTTGGATAATGTACGTAGTCCACTGAATGACTTTATAACCTTATAGAGTTGTATTTATACTTAGAAACATTCTCATCTTCTTTAAATCTTATACCCCATGAATAATTTCTCCATATCAACTCATTGTTGGCGAAGGAAATATTTTTCAACGAAAATATACTTAAAATAATTTTATTCAATAATTTTATTCCTTCTACTTAGTATTGTATTAAAAATATTACCATTATTTATTAACATCTCCAGATAATTGATAATATTACATGAAAACCATCTATCTTTAATTATTTAATAAATTGAAAAATATCTTCATTCAAAAACATTACCATTCTTTAACTATAAATGGATTGTTGGTTCCAGTGAATGATGATGTTTTTTGATGCATGAAGTTGTCTACCATTATTACACTCTGTTGTGGATCATGATTTTCTATGAAAGTGAGGTTATTTCTCATAACCTGAGTCATCTATATAATTATAGATATAGGTTTTTCAAATCTAGTTTCATCTATAGCTCCAACATCATTATCATGTCAAGTAGAGAAATCCCTACTTGGATTTTGTGTGATGATATGGTTTCCATTCCGTTGACAAGACAAAATTTATAAATGAAGAAATGTACTATATTAAGTTATGAACTATAATGAATAATTTTTAACTAATAAATTACATAATTTAAATTGATAATTTATATATAACTAATTTGTAAATAATAATATCAGTTTCTTGGGGATTATTCTCAAAGTCCGTTATAGGGTTAAATTTCACAAACATAGGGGTATCTAAATCTAGTTTCCAATACTTTTTTGAAACTATATTAGATAACAACTATATTTTCCCAAACCATAGAAACCCATATTCATTGGTTACTTATTACATTATCCTGAAAAGAAATGATTCGTATCTCATAGGACTAACAGGTTTAGTAATTTTGGAAAACTAGATACATTCATGGATCTTACATTAAAACAAAAACTACAAAATACAACATTTTAACTTCAATTAAAACACCATTATTCTTCTAGATTGAACTTATGTATTAGAAATAATTTACTTCATAGAATTTGTGTTAAAAATGAAACATAAGAAATTTCTGATCATTGATGTTCAGAAAATCTATGCATACAATGGAATATATCATAAACAAGAATAAATAAATATTTTAAGGGTAATAAATAAAACACAATGCATTAAAAAAATAAATTGAGAATAATATGGAAGGAATAAAATTAAATCAAATAATTCTATAATAAAATGAGATAAAAGGCCTTCAAGACACCTCAAGGCCTTTAGGGAACATGGAATTGTGCTAAATAGGCAAGGTAGACTCTAATAGAAGCAGGGCCCAGGTTAGTATAACGATCATACACATTCCCCAAAGTTGAAGCAAACGTATTTGGAATTATGAGAGGGTATGGAACTTTCCATTGGGTCTAGAATGTGCTTTCATGGGAAGCCTATATGAACATCCATTCGGAGGTGGAGAGATGACATCATGATGAATAAGTTGTGTATGGGATTTTCCAAGTAGTTATAGTCTTGATGATTTCATCTAAGACCATCGGGTCATGTAATGTCACAAATCCTATGGGCCATCTAAGGGTTCCTCTTCAACCCTTAAAAGGGGGATTATCAAAAGTGAATAAAAAGGACCTCCTGCCATTTAAATAATAACATGAGCTAAATCTTATCCCTAGATATCAAAACTAATCAAATAATCACATTTGAACCAATAAATAATCTCACAATGAGGTAATAAATAATGTGGTACCTCATAAAGATACCATCACATCTTTTTCCAAGACATCAAACAAAATTGAGTAAGGCCTCAACCATCACCCAAACTAGTATTCCTATTAATAATTACCAATGCATTGAGTGGTTATAGTGGGCACCACACATCACATACTAAGTCCAATAAATTAACCATATGAAATGGTTGAAACATAATAAACATATAAATTCATATTTAAACTATACTATGATGTTTTATTAAAAATTTTTATTCAATAAATATAATCATGAACCATCCAATGTAATATGGTGAATGTAATCAAAATAGCATATTATCAATCAGAATGATCATAAACCAGTCAATAAAATATAGTAGGATATATCATAATAGTACGACCTCAATGAAACAAAATATTCAATAATATATTTTGATGAATAAAAAATTAATTCTTGAAGATAATTGAAATTTTCTTGGGGGAAATAGATTTTTTTACTTTGAAAGAACTTATGTTTAAAACACTATTAAACTATAAATGACAAAATATTGTTTGAAAATAACCATTGAAATTTTGAAATGAAAAATATAAAATTTATGGATTTATGAAGTAATGAAAATATTCTCATTATATATATGTTAAAAAACATCCCCTATATATTTTTTTGGAAAAGTCAAAGAGCACCACTTTTTGAAAATGAAAAACAAATATAGATTTAAAACCATTTTGTAAAAAGTAGAAAAATGGTAAAATAGTTTTAATTATTCAAAGGATAATGTTTAAAAAATTAAACTATTCTAAAGAAAATATAAATGTAATATAATTATTACCCATTAGATACATTAATAGAAATAATCTCAAAAAATAATGAGATTGTGAAATAATCCTTACATAAGGTCTGATTTCTTCTATATGTGTCTGAACCATTAGATTTAAACATAATATAAACTTATACCTGAATCATATTAATATTTATTATATCATATATTTTTTTATATAAAATTTTATCACACTTTTATTAATAATATTTAATTCGTTTCACTTTTTCTAGCATTAATGGCCTTGATTTTTTATGCTTATTTTTTCTTGAATGTCCCATTTATCATGTATATTGTATAAGTAAAACATCTATAAAATAATATTAATTTAAAAAATATAATATTTAATCATTAAATAAATTTATAAAACCATTATTTAACATCTAACATAGAAAATTAATTGCATCACTATGTGTAAATGGTTAGTCGTCGATATATATGAGTAATGATATCTTTTATAAATGGTTGAATGGTTATGAAATTGGAAGGTATATTAATTTTTCGTAAAAAATATATTCTCATAATTATAATATATATCCATTATTTCAGTCATTAATACCAACCAATTAAAGTGTTGATGAAAAATGAGAAATACTGTTATATGTAGATGGTAAGTCGTACGCACGTTCATGTGGTTATTTTATTTATAATAAGATAGATAAAAGGTTGAATATTTTGGTTTAATAATCATAATGAAATATCACTAAAAATATGATAATTTAGGTGTTATTTTATTATGGAAACCACTCATCATAAGAAATTAAATATAAAATGACCATGAATGTTCATGTAAAAAAATCTAGGGCTTGTTTTTTGGGGATAAACTAACATTTAAAAAATGTATAAGTATGTTATGAAGACACATATTTATGGTTTAGTCAATATAAATTGATCAACATGGTGTGAATAATTGGTGGAGGAGTTTCCCTTTTATAATTGGGGTGGGGGAACTTTTGGAAAATCTCAAATGATTAAATTAAAATATATTACATTATCATCCCAAATTCCTCCAAATGGTATGTTATTAGAATATAATATGTCACATGGTAATAATAACATTAAAAATTATAATTTAGACATGTTTTTTATCATTTTAAACCTTATCCTTCTGATTAACCCCTTGGTTAGTTATTTTTGACCTTAACTGTGGTAACGACTATTTCAATAACAAAGGGTTAATAAAGATACAATAAATGAAAAAATGACTCATCATTAAAACATGGATGATTTTTCTATTATATATTACCTTCGCATGGATTAAGATTCTATTTTTATAAGTTTCTAATAATTTTAAAAAAATATTATTTTGACAAATTACCATTAATGTAATTTTTTTACACAATTCAATTAGTTTGTCTTCATATACATCAAGATTAAGTGGTAATTAGAATATAAAGATTTCACACCAAAATATTATGTCAAATATATCTATATAATTACTTTCAAACCATTAATAATTCAAATTATATCAAAACTAATATTTTATATCATTTATTATACTCTTTGGTTAGTTAAATAATTATTACCTCAGTATTGTGTAAGAATATAAGGTAATTATTTAATCACTAATAATTTGAAATACATATTCATGATTAATATAAATAATTTAAATTTAATAATACTATTTATATTCAGACATATCCTCTAGATAATGTAATATTAAAAATTATATAGTTATTAAAAATAAGAATATGACATCTTTGAATTTTTTAAAATAAAATATTATGCAGTTTATAATCCCATAATAATGAGAAAATGGTCATTAATCAAAACCATATATTATTATGGTAGAATATTATTCATCTAAAAAATTGGGGTAGGTTTTAGGCTAATTTTATAGTTTTTATCAAATTACTTTTTGTCTTAATTACGTGATTTACCATTTAATGTGGTAAAAAAATAATATGCTAGATATTTATTTAACCCAAAAAAGAGAACAATTTACTAAAATATGACAACATAATTTAAAATATTTATTCTATTTTATCAAATTCAATACCAATGAGTTGATGAAATTAGTTTTACAAAAAGTGCACAACATACAATTAAATTCTCATTTTAAAAATTGTTGTTTTTAAGAATACAAATGGATTCATTCTTATCCTACAAATAGAAAAATTATTATATGAAAAAAAAATCATTTTGATAAATATATAATATATAAGTATCATAAAATTCATTCACCAAGAGTTTATAATCCAATTTATTATGATATAACTATACAGCAGACACAAAAATAGTTTTTCATAAAAACACTTATTTTATTATTATTATTATTTATTTCTAATCAACTGTTGACCAATTAAATTTATTCTATAACTATATAAAAGAAAATAAATTAATTAAAACTTATATATCCACATTTATTCTCATCAAATAAGTGGCTACATTATAATGTTCACATAAAACTTGATCTCAGTCTATTTGAACTTAGAGTTGCGTGCAACGATATCTATTTTAAGAGATTATATTTATTTAAGAAGTGAAATAATAAAAAATATTAGCGTGTTAAAAGATACCTAGGGATATTTATAAGTACATTTCTATAGATTTATCTATGTATAGTTTTATTAATGAGTCAAACTATAGGAAATTTTTTTGGGATTTTTTGTATAGGATAGAGGGTGTGGTTTCAAAGAAATTACATCCCTCTCAAGATACTAAAATTTGATGTGGCTCTGGAAGATATGTGCCTAGGCGTAACAACCCCAAAAATAACATTTTTATCTAGACATTACTGAAAACTATTGAATGACAAGCAGACTTGATGCAATCCTGTATTGACATTCTTGATGGATATGCTTTGGAAATTTACAAACTCTTTACAAACCATCATCCTGGATTTAAATATAATATATCTTTGAATAACATAGGATAAACCTATATTGTAATATTTTAATAAATTTTCCTGATTTATATATCCTTCAAGATTGTTCTTCCTTTATTATATATTTTTTTACTAGGGTTAGAGTTTCTTGCACTATTTTTTTAGTGTTAGTCAATGGTGGGAACCATGAGGATCTTGGTTAACACAAAATGTGATGGTCAATACATTGATGAGAAAAATATTGGATGATGACTCGTGTGAATAAAATTGTGATTATTCCTAATCAGTATTCATGGGGAATTATTAAAAACATATACATAACCAATTCTCAGACTCAATACATAATAGAAGGAAATAGTTTGTTGAGAGTTTGGGCAGTCGGCACCATGGTGGAAATAAGATTCAGTTTCTTATGTATTGAGAATGTGGGCACAAACTCCCAATTAGATGTCTTAGAGGAATAATAATATGTTTTTACTATAGAGAATAATGACACAAATCATGTAAATAAAAAAAGATAATGAAAATATTTGTTTTCACAATGGATGGGAATAATGGTCTCCCTAAGATATCATCGACTGTTGAATGCTCAAAATATAGAAAGTAAGAGCATTATTATAAGTAATGTCCTAAGGGGATAGAAATAAAAACAATTAGCATGTTTTATTGAGTAACAGTTATGTTTTTTATGATGAATAGACTGTAAATGACATATAAATTGAAAGAGATATTAATGAATTAGATGATGAAGCATAGTTATTTTTTTGAGAATGATGTAGGTGAATAATGTATTAATCTATTGGAATTCGAAGATTGTTTTTTATGAATCATGATTTACATAAATAGTTTTAAATATAATTATTTTGTTTAATGATTTTAAATAATATGTTGAATGATTCATATATAATATAAAAGTGATTTACTATAATGGTGATATTTTTATTAGGGGACAGTACCACTTAATATGTTCTAAATGCTGGTAAAATGGTTTTTTGCTTGGATAAAGAGATTATGCATATGGATAAAGTAAATTGGACAGTATTTAAGACCTCATAACTGAAAAAGGTTTTGTTTAAAATGTGATTTATATTATCATTTATGGATTTGAAAACATTATTGGGTCTTTGGAATGAATTCAATAGTAATATTTTTATTCATGGTGTGAGGAAGAATATTTATTTTCATTGAGGTAATATGGTAATTCAAATTATTTCCATTTGTTAAGAGAATACATGATGAATGTATTCACATGTTTAGTATGTGGCAATAAAGATCTATTTTATGATATATTGAAGATTAATGTTAAGTATATTTTGAGAAATAAACCCTATGTGTTGATCCTTCGGGCTCTTTCTCCCTCACGATGCAAAACCCTAGCTGATGCTCGATGATGGTTTCCCCCCCCCCCTTCCTGGTGGAGGGAAGGGGGAAGGTGATTTTCCACCACCACCAGCGTCGCAGGTGGAATTTGTTCCTTCCTCAAACCCTAGCTTCCTTCCGGATTTTCCGTCGATCTCCCTAAGCCCAAAAGTTCTAGAGCTCCACCTTGTGGCCCCTCAGCTTCTAATTTCATCATCGGAATTCTCTGCGGCATCAAGCTTCCTCGATTTGACATGGGTTGCTCGTTTTTCTCTTCGAAGGCCCTTCGTTGATGAGTTTGATCGCTTCGTGTTTAGTGATTGGGATCTGAAGGAACATGCGGTGGTAGGGCTTCTTGACAACCGTCACCTGATGATTCGTTTTGGCTCAGAGGAAGACATGATAAGTGGCTGGCCCAGAGCTCCTCACTAGGGCAATGGATGAAAATTCTTCCCGCTTCACTGGACGTTGGATCTCTGTATGAATCGGGATCCTCCTTCAGTTGTGACCTGGGTAAGTCTCCCTAATCTTCCATTACCTTTCCAAAATCCTGCGATATTTTGTATGCTACGGAATTTGGTTGGCCGTTTCCTATGTTCAGATGCGCGCACTTCTTCTATGAGTCATCCAGTGAACCCTCGCTTTTTTATCGAGGTGGATGCCACGAAGCCACCGGTAGAATGGATCTGGATTGCTGTTGGCGAGCAATTCCGCTGAAGGCAAGCCATTGTGTTTGAGAATTGGGTTGATTTCTGCTCAAGTTGTTGTCGTCTGGGTCACTTGGCTGGTCACTGTCGTCGGGGAGTCAGAAGTAGGAGAGATTCCACATCGTTGAAGAGGCCTGGTAGTGCTTCTGGTCAAGTATAGTCGGGGTCTGACGCAGCGATGAATGGAAATGCTGTTTTTTTTGTGAGCCATCGATGGTGAAGCAGGCGCGGTCTTCGCATAATCAATCTGCTGTTGTTTCAATGGTGAAGCAGGTGCGGGCCTCACACAATCCGACAGTTTATATAGTGTTTGATAGACTGAAACATTATCTCTCTCTGCATAGTGGTGTGGATCAGATAGACAAAAATGAGGCCAATCCTGGCGCTGGAGCTGGAGGTAAGCTGGTAATGCCTGCTTCTTTAGGGGAAATGTTGCAGCATGATCAAAACTTTTCTGGTCAGTGTGAGGTAGGAAGGGATTTCAGTTAGATCATCCAAATTGGGACTGCTGAACAGAAATGGAATGCACTGGCTTTCTGCCTAGTTGATGGGGAAGCACATGGTGCGCTTTCTGGTACTAGGTCTGGAAGTGGGGGAGTGCTGGATGCATCTGCTAAGGAAGGACTTGTACTGCAGCATGGGAACACCTTTGCTGGTCAGGATGCTGCAGCAAGTGGTGTTTGCAGATTGATCATAGCTGATGAAGCTGGACCGCAGGAGGGAGAGTTGGCATGGAGTTCAGAGCCACAGGCCCCTATTTCCCCCACTGGTTTTTCAGCTGGTAAAGACTCTCAGTTGCAGCTGGCTTCCATTGGTGGTCTGCAGATAACAGTGGACACCTGCAACCGTTTTCAAAAATTGGGTCATGATGAGTGCATGCCAATGAAGGATAGTGACACTTTGCAGACTGGAAAAGAGAATGTTGTGGGGCAGGAGCTTGATGTTGGTACTGTTTGTGTGGAGGCCCCTCGTTGTTTGGCGATGATGGATATCAATGGGCAATATGAGCAGAGTCAGACTCTGACGGATGTTTTTTAAGAAGTTGTAATTGCTGTAAAATGGGGAGATGTTTTGTAAAGTGACAAGGAAATTGTGGTGGATTGGATAGGCCTTCCTTTAGTGATGTAGTCAAGGATGGAAAGAAAAAATCTGGAAATGAGGAAAATCCCCCAGCTAAAAGAAGAACAAGGAAGACTTACTCTGACTTGCCAAATCCGGTGTCAACTAGATCTGCTGCCAGGCAATCCTCTAAGGAGTTTCTATCCTTAGAGAAGCTGAATCATAGACAGAAATATGCAAAGGTACTAAAACATTATGACAGCTCTGAATGGTAATCAGCTACTGCATAGGAAGTCTTATATCATGGGTATGGTGAGGGGTATGAATTCTATGACATGTAACTGGATTTCTTGTGGTTTCTTATTCCATGTACTTTTCTTTTCTTAATAAATGGTCAGAGGCTTTACCTCTGACTGGGCTTTCCTGTGTATATTTTGAGAAATATTGTGACATCTATATAAATTTTTTATTTTGGAAGGGTGATAAGGATAACCTTTTATGTAATGGTTTATGTTTAACATTGGTTGAGGTTTTAGAGATTAATTTATTACTTCACCATGTGAATATTTATGGATACAACATATATTACTATAACAATTTTTTGGGATTATAAAAAATATAGACAAAATGAATTATCATTATATTTATTAATCTTATGATCCATTAGTACTTCAGGCATAACAAATTCACTATCATTTATTATAGTAAGAGATGAAGATGAAATTGTTCTAGGAATAATAAAATTG
Source organism: Viscum album (assembly GCA_963277665.1). Lineage (NCBI taxonomy): Eukaryota > Viridiplantae > Streptophyta > Magnoliopsida > Santalales > Viscaceae > Viscum > Viscum album. The sequence continues at coordinate 350,988,495 of OY728141.1, forward strand.
TGAGATTGTGCTTATGAAATGAAATGAAATCATGTAAGTATATTTTATCATAATAATTCATCAATATTAGGAAAATGATATTGAAATAAAAATTGGTCTTGTTATAATCATTTTTTATGATATCAATGACTATTTTCACATCTCTTTGGTTTATGGTCTTGTTTTCATTAAAAAATTATAGATCACCAACTTTCATGTGATTAGTAATCTTTATCACTCTCTAAAATTATTTACTATTTTATACCCTATCTAAACATTCACTTCCAACCTATGTTCTTCTATATGGAAACCTAGTTATGAGTTACTTCAGGTAACTATAATGTATCTAACATTCTCTTTTTTACAAAAGTTTTATTATTCATTTTAACAATAGGGTTTTCTATAAATAAATTTTCAAATGTATAACCTTTTATGGATGACGCTAATATTTATGGAGAAATTCATTTTCTGGAGGTTATAATGTAACACCCTAATATATTGTGGTATATATATTTTTTCAAATAAATTTATTCTATTTTATATTTTGGTTAACATGTAACACTATGTTTATAATTCCTTACACCCAAAACTAAGTTTTTTTGTTATAAACAAATAACAAGTTTAACTTATCTCATATAGAACATATAGTTTGTCTTTTGTAACACAATATTCCAATTTCATATTATGTCACACGCAACACTGAGTCTATATAAAACATGACACACTATTAAAATAATATTATTTAAATTAAAAGAATAAATTTTGGAGAATAATTATATATATTATATTCAATAAAATATTTAACATTAATTTTATGTCTTGTTTATATAATTTATAAGAATAAATCTGATTTTATGCTTAAAACATTATTTTTTTTAAAAAAAATTGTAGATTTTAGAAGAATTGTTTTACTATTAATATGTACTAAAGTTAAATTATTTATTTTAAAAAATAAAACTAATATTTTAAATAATAATATCAAAATTTTCTTAGGTATATTTTTTGGTATTTTCCTGAAATGTTTCATTGTTTTGATTAATATTGAAAAATACTGAATTTTAATTGAAAGCCGCAATTTTGTTTAATTTATTAATAAAGTTAAATTATATTTTAAATTATTTTTGAACATAAATTATTTCAATTATAAATCAAATAATCTAATTTATTTTATTTTAATCAATTTTATATATAATATTCATATAAAAACATTGTAAATTGTTGAATTCTTTCTCTAGAAAACCTGTGTTATCATCACATATGCGAGATTAATTTAAATTTAGATTGTTCCTCTAATTAGAATGAAATTTTAAAAAAAATGATTCCATATTTTAAATCACAATAATTTATATTATCTAATAATTTCAAATTAATTTTTTACAAAAATTAATAGTGAATAAAGATAAAAATAATTACCATAGTTAAGGTAAAATTGGTTAAGAGGGGGTTCAATTAAAACTATAGGTGTAAAAATGACCTATAAACTTCTTGAAAATATTTTTATGTCCATATTTTGACCATTTCTCCTTTAAAGTTCTATAATGGTCTATTTTGTACCCTTTTACATAAGAAAAATGTGAAATAAATCAAATCTTTTCAAAAAGTACCAAGTGTTTCCTCTCCTCGACTTATAAAATATCACCCACTATCCTCTCTTATTCACACCATTAAACGATTTTTTATTTATTCAATACCTTCCCAAATAAGTTTAAAATATCCTACCTTCATCGTATAATCCTTACGTTGGGAATAAATCCATCATTGTATGTATTTTACCATAAAACAAAATAGGATACCCAAAGAATAGGTAACACTCATCAAGGAGCATTTTTTTTATTTCTCCACATATAAAATTATTTTAAAATAACACATATATAAAATAATTAAGTATATTATAAATATAGGTATATTATTCTGTTATTTTCATTACCATTAATAATATCTACTTCCATCAAATGGGTTCTGAAATCATCATTCGTGAGTATGGTGGACTACCACCTCATAAACTGTTGTCATTCATTTTTTCATTAACACCTCACATGGTTGGACATAATGATGGATTTATTATTTATATATTATATATGTATATATATATATATGATATTTGTATTCTTCTTGAACTATTAAATCACATGTATCATCATTCATTCCATATTTTAGGAATACGATATCATAATTCATCTGTATGGCACATTATTGCCTCTCGAAGCGATGTGATTTGTTCCCACATTACATGGATTATATTAGTGATGGTTTTAATGAGAATATGTTATATATATGACATAAAAATTATTCTTTAATGGTAATATATAACTTAACTTTTCTTCTTTCAACCAGAAAAGAACATTCGAAATGACATTCATGCATACGAATAGCCTACCATCTTTATGAATGGTGTATTTCATTTTCTATCGGCATAATTTTATGGATTACTCTATATGAATAAATATTAAATATATATGATATTTATATCCTATTAATAATTTTATATATAATGATACAATGACATAATAAATATTATTAATGGTGTTGTCATGGTCTCTCTCAAATGATGTGGGTTTTTTGTGTACATAGGTGTAGCATAGTTGCTGACCAATGTCATCTACGAAAGTGGAAATAATTAAAGAAACATAATAAAGGTATTATGAAAATAATGATAAAATAAATACACCACTTTGTATTATGGGGTGTTTTATTTATGTTTGTAAAAGAAGAAGAAGAAGTGTGCTGGATGAAAATATTATTTTTATAAATTATATTGAAAAACAAAATAAGATGATTTATTTAGAAAATATTTTCAAAAGGTTTAATCAATATAACTCTACATATTAACATACTTATTAATGGTTATAATTTAAATTAATATCCACTTAATTATGATCCTCTAATTTTCTAATCCCCTAAAAAATAATAATTAACATTACAACAAATATATTGTGTTCTAAACCATAGGTTAGCTTCAAAACATGAAATTCCAACACTATGTGTTGAACATCATTTTATGTCTAGTTTATTATCTATGAAAAATTAGAACACATATCCATTATACATTTTAGAATGAATTTATCTTTTGGATTATATTTTAACTCTAAAAATTGATCCTAGGTGTTTTTTTACAAATTATTATCATGCCCTCACAATTCACACATTACATGACCTTACGAGTATTGTGTAAAATATTAAATTTCTTCCTTAGATTATTTTATAAAAACAAAACAAAATTTATTGAACATATTATGTTAATTAAATTGTCCCATGAATTCAAAACAAACAAGTGAATAATGTTAGAATTAGATCAATTACTAATAAAAACTACTCTTCTATGGGTGGTGTAGTTATCGTAGAAATTTTTTTCATTTACAAAGGTCATGGATAGTATATAACTCAATCATGTTTCTTCTCTTGGTTTTGAGCACAAATAGTATTGGTGGATAATAATAAAATAGAATAAAATTGATGAAAATATAATATAGGTAATATGAACTATGAAGTTTTTTTCAAGAAAAAAAATTATAATGTGAAGAAGAAAAAGAAGAATAAGGCTTCAATTAATGGATCGTTGATTCTAGAGTTAGAATTATTGAAATGACTAGATAAATAGAGTTAAAAAAATTAATCCTTTCCTTTAATATCATAATTCAAGTAGAAAACCCTCCAAATGATAAAAATACATATTTATATAGTGTATTTAAGGCTAGGTTTACAAGTGGTTTTATGTGTTAATGGTGAAATTCAGACAAATATTTTAATAAGAATTGTACTGACAATTTGAACTCGAAAACGAATGAACCAGATGTCATTAAACAATGATCATTATTTTTAAATTGGTTTCTCTATATTCTCTCCAAATTTGGGTCCAATATAACAATGGATGAAGAATTTATGGCCTAAATACTAAATTGGTTCCCAATCAAGTGATTCCATCCCCTATTTGACTTCATGGTCCTCTTACAATAATCAATTGCATGATTTGGATGAAATTTCTTGAATGAAAATTGAATCTCGTTAAGTCAGTAACACTATTAACTATTTTAAGTCAAAAAAATTAACATACAAATATTTATGGATGAAATACTACAGTTCACTTTAAATGGAAAAACATTAATTTTCATCAAATTTTTATGTGATTGATCTAATCCCAAATGTTTCATAAATTAACATATATAACATAATGTGAGTAAATCATTTCATTTATTATCAATTAAATATTATATAAATTTTTTTCTCAACTACATAACAGTAATACTTTTTCACTCCTTGGAGAAACATTATTTAATGTATTACAAAAACAAATGTGACAGTATATGCATGTTCATATTCCTAAATCCACAGTCGAAATATCGAAAAAGTAATAATTCCATAAAGAGTAAATATCAATAAATTAGAAATTTATTGTATCATAAATTGTATCAAACTAAATTTATGTGAGATTAATTAAACTAATCAAAATAAAATATATTATTCATCCACTCTGGCATTAATTACACACAAGTGTGTGTGCCAATCATTTCATGCACATATCTCCCCCCTTTATTCTGTATATTTTTTTCAACTAAAAGAATTATTCTTACCTAGTTTAATTCACCTAACATGTTCTACTTTATTTCTCAATAAAATTTCAAGACCCACTCACATAATAATTCCTAAATTTTAAACTATAAGCTCATGTCCTAGATATCCCCATGTGTTGAACATTTTCTTACTCCCCTATTTATTAAGATTTTTTATATTATTTTTTTTATTTTGGATTCCTTGGGGCCTAAAATTATAGGTTTTCATGTATACTTGCATTGGTAAATTTGGTAAAATAATAAAACTGGTCATAAGAATAAATAAATGCATCCATCATATATTTAAATAATATTAATTTTTTACCTAACATGGATATACCTTAAACTGAGTGGAAAAATTTTCACAAGTCATGGTTGAGTGAAAATTTGAGTGGATAAATCAACGAAACAACAGACAATGAATAAATATCACAAATAATAGTTTCAAAATAAAAATTCTTTTATAAATAATCTACCAATAATATCATCAATGACTCCCTTTTTTTATAAAAATATTCCCTTGATTATATAATGTTACTCGTTTTTATCATGTTACAAATGAATTTTAAAAACATGCATTTTACACGTGATCCACATCTAAATGAGAATGTTAGAAGAATTTTTTTTTCTTTGTTTTTTATAATATAATATAAAACCAAATATATATCACACACAATACACACAAATGAAAATCATATATATCTACACTAAAATTTTGTCCCATCCCTCACACATAGAATCTTGCATTGTTCTTAATGTAAACTTAAGAGATGATATATGTACACGAAATGTTTAATTTTAAATAGAAAAAATAATGTAATAGTGAAAGGGTTAAGAACGTACTAATATTGTCATGTGATAATGGGGTTTTGATGTGTGATGAAATCAACCAAATTGGTGGTAAGTAAATCAATGTATTTCTTCAGACTTGTCCCATTGACTATGAATCTCGTTATGTTTCTTCTTGTGTGATCTCCACTACACCATAGGGAAAAAAATTAGATACAACATAAGGACCTTATATTCTGGAACACAACTTATCAGTTATCAGATTTAGTCAAGAAATATAGAGTAAGACTTTCTACCATACACAAAACCCCCCCTTTTGGATCATTATATCATAATTCATTTTTCATATTTCCTTTTAGATCCATTATTTCTAATATTTTGACAATAAAATCACCCTAATATCATTAATTTATAGCCTCTTTTGAATTAAATCTTCGTCTAGATCTATATTTCATATTTTATAGCTCATTATGCCCAATGCTCGACCTCTACGGTTAGATGGAAGTCTTTACTAGAAAAATCTTAAATTGGGATATTACCAGGGGAGTCTTCTATGATGTCCTATAATCCCACATCAAAACATCCATGTTCTTTCACCAATCCTTCATATTCAAATGCATTAATTCCTCTAAAAGTTTTGCCAACTCCAAATTTGAAACCAAATCTTAGAGATTTGTTTTGGGGTGGTATGGTAGTGATGTTTTGTGTGTCACCTCAAACTTCTAAATGAGGGAAGAAAAATTTTGATTTAAAAAGTGTGTTTCACGGTCATTGATGATGGCCTAGGGTACTCCAAACCTATATAAATTTTGAGCCTTGATAAAATACATTACAAAATTAGATTCATTATTCCATGTGGCCTTGGACTCCTCCCATTTTATGACATTTTCAATAGTAAAAAATGTTAAAAAAACCAATTAAAGGACCAATAAAATGAATTCCCCATATATAAAAAACTCATTGAATAATATGGGTTGTTGGTGCATATAATGTCTCGTCAAAATGTTTCATGTATAATAGCAATGTGACCACAAATTAAAAAACTCATTAGCATCATTGAATAATCTAGGATAATATAATCAATAGTATAAGACATTCCTATTTATCTATTGGGGCCCAAAGTGTCCTCCACCAGAATGTGTATGGAAGAAATGAAGAAAAGAATCAAACTCATTATTCAGAACATATCTCCTAATAACATGATCACTTCACATGTTCTATAAGGATAGATCATCTGACACATGATACATAGAACAAATCATTAATTCTATACCAAATACTTCCTTAAATTTATAGGAATTTAAAGGGAAATAATGTAGTTCACATAAATCTATATAACAAAAGTGAATACCTAATATGTCATACATATGTTCAACACGGAATGTGTCCTGAAGTGGTTTCCAGTCCATGGTGTTAGCCTCTAGTGTGTGATTAATCCTACTCATGTGGTCAACAACAATGTTTTCTAACCAATTATTTTCCTTAATCTAAATATCAAATTATTAAAGAATGAGAATCCATCAGATAATTCTGGGCATTGCATATGGAATCCTTAAGATCTAACTCTGAGCAACATTTCCAGAAAAACAAACTTCATTAGAGCCCAGTAATTATAAATAGAATTTATTTAATGAAAATATAATAATAAGGAAATCATTTTTTGTGGTTGTGTATTTTGATTAGTATGGAACCAATTTATTCGAAACATAGGCAATCAAATGTGACCATAACTCCACTAACTATGATAAGATAGATCCTATTGACAATTTTGAAGCATCAAACATATGATAAAATTGAATGTCCTAGTGTGGGGGATATATGGTCGGTGGAGTAGTCTAACACATCTTAATCTCATCAGATGATACAATGATATAATCATAAAAAATTAAGTCATTATATTTTTGAAGTAATTGAGAAAAAGGTAGAGAGATATTATTGAAATATCTGATGATGTGTATATAAAATATGTAATTCCCTATTAATGACCTAATGTCATACACAAATAAAGGATATGGAATGTAACACCTCGAGCTTTTATGAAAAATATTCTTTTTAATTTCATTAATTTATTGTGTTGTACGCTACACCAAAAGGAGCTTTCATAACATGCATCCTTGAATTTCTTTGCTTTACACGCAACCGCGGCCTTCCTCAATAGCTTGCGTCGTACACAATACCGAGTTTCACTAAACAACGATATGCTATTAAAATATTATTAAACTAGCCATTTTGAATAGTAATAACAACTTTTTGAAATTTTGTAAATTTTATTTTTCAAAATGGAGTTCATTTTTGGATTCGGAATATCGAAATTATCTTAGGGTGAAATTTTGGTACTTTTTTGATAACTTTCATTTTCTGATGAATAGTTAAAATTACTAAATTTTATTTAAAAACAACATTTTTAATCGAAATAATTAATAGTGATAAATTATTAATTTGAGTGGTTTTAAAGTATATTTATAATATATGTTTAAAATTTAATACAATGTTGTTCATTGGATGTAATTTCACATTTAAACCAGACATAAACAAGTGTCAATCTTTTGATAGTTATTATCTTTTAAAAACACGCTATTTGTTTTGACGACGGGAATTAATTTCTAAATTATTTAATGTAACTGATATGTTTTTAATTTGGTAAAATAAACATCATTTTTGAATTCATAATATCAAATATAGCTTAGGACTAATTTTTGGTATTTTTCTAGAAACATTCATTTTTTGATAAATAGTGAAACCACTAAGTGGTAGTTAAAAAAAAACATAATTTTTCATAAAACATAATTTTACCGCTTCTGTTAGTAGAATTTCGAAAATCTGAGAGACATGGTTAATATCAAGGACTAAAATGTGGTTCAATGAGATGAAAATAATTTTTGGTGAATAGTAACTTTTTACTTTTTTTTACCACGGTTAAAAGTAAATAGGGTAGTTAAGGGAAAAAATGATATTATTATTACCCTAACACATGTCCTAATTCTATTGGATAAGTTTAATTCGACCAAAAACAACCTTAGAAATAAAATATGACCATTTAGGCCCACTTGGATTAGATTAGGACATTTATTATTAATTTATTTAAAGAAGGGTTAAAATAGTTAAAATCAATGTTTAATAAGTAGATAATATTTAATACAGGGTTATACATAAGATAAATTTGACTATAAATATTCATTAGAAATCTAAAAGTATTTCCTACATAATGATATTTTATTTGTAATATTTATACTTTAAATAAGTTTATTTATTTATGACACAACGATGATGCAGTAATTATCTTATTAATGAAATATTGACATAATTGATGTTATAAATACCCAAATAAATGTAATTTGAGACTTTTTATGAATTCCACTAATTTTCTAGGTTAATATGACATGTTAGTATTTATTTAATTAACTTTTTTCGAATAAACCATTCTGTTATGATTTTCACAAAAATAATTTACTAAATAGTGTCAAAATTGACATAAAGTAGTTTTTAAAAGAAATATTATATTATTAATTGTTATTTTATTCCTAAAAATATAATTTTTGGCCAAATGACTTAGATAAGGTTATATATATTAATAATAAACAACTTGGGGTTCGTTTTTCTTGTAATATTATGTTTATTAACCTTATAGTGTAAGAACACAAAAAGACACGGTAAAAGTAGAATTATCTAACTTAAAGTTAAATCTAAATGATAAGGTTAAAATAGTAAACTAAACTTGTCCAAATTATATTGGATGAGGGAATTTCGACCCATATCCACCTTAGCTTCAAAATAAATCAATTTTGAGCTATTTAAACCCGAATAGGGATTTATAATAAAATTAGTTTTTCCAAAGGTGCCCCTCTCCTCCCTTATAAAAGGGCACCTCCTCCCCTCTCTTCTTCACACCACTTTGAGCCTTAAAGCTCAGCCAACCCCTGACAAATTCTCTTATCCACTTCCCTAGAAACATCCTAGAGGTCCTTGTCTTCTTCAAATACCAATTTTAGTTCCCTAATAGGAGGACTCAAAGAGGCGCTTCAAAGAAGAGGAGGTTCGGACACTTACGAAGCAAATCGGACCTACGGTAAGGGAAATATCACAATCTCATTTTTATCCGAGATTGATTATACTTTGGTATTTACTGGGGTGTATTTTATCATCCACATCCATGTTTCCTCAATATGTAATATTATTTCAATCCACCAAAAATTGTTTAAATCCATTTTTACCCTTTGGTGAGTTTATAGTAAAAGATATGAAAGGAATATTTGTCATTTTTTGTACGAGGCACTTTTTGAATTTTCCAACAAAAGTATGAGAAGAATGTTTTTTTAATCTATATGGAATGAATGTATTTTTAAAACATTATTTCCAAGTAGCATCCTTTACATGTTTTCATGTTTATTTTTAATCAACTTAATTTAGTTTAAAATTGTATGACATGTTAAGAAAGGAAAATGTTTTTGAAGTAGAAAGGATATTTTCTTCAAGAATGGAGTTCAAGTGTTTTATCAATATTATTTTCCATCTAATATAATATAGGGTTCTATTTCTATCCCTATTATTACATTGATTTGATTATGTTGTGATGGAATTATTTTTTTGAATTCCTTTTTCTTATATGAATTATTTTATGATGTCATGTTGTTTAAGAATCCCATTTTTATTACATGGGTTATGCAATGATGTATGATTTATGATTTTGTGGAACACATATGAATGGTATCATTATGAGATGGGTGAGACCTATATCTCCCTCCAATGCATTGGATAAATATTTTATATCTCATGAGATAGACATGGTTGGAACGGCATGTTAAACCGGTTCAGTGAAACAGGACTGAAACGAGGAATGAACTCTGTTCAGAAATAGACTTTTTCCACTAAGATAGCCTTGTCAATGAGTCTTGACTAATAAGAAATGATTATCTATGATTATGTGTGTATTCCACAAAGTTTCATGTTTTATGTTATGATTATTGGGATTACATTTCACTACTATGATTTATCCCATGTTATGATATTATGATCTCTTTTGAAGGTTAATATTTCCAAAATGTTATGTTCTTAAGAATATTATGTGATTGATATTTTTTTTGTTTACCCTTACTGAGAATTTGAGCTCACCCTATTATGTTTTCTTTTCCCCAGGATATAAATAAAGGTTTTAGGTAAAAAAAGGAAGATCTTTATGGGAGATGTTGAAGATCTTTCTCCACGATTAGAAGATTATATTCTGAGTTTCCAAAGACACTAAACTATTACGGTCCTTGTGTGTGTGTTTTTGTTATGTACTAAGTATTCTGAAAAAGTAATGTAATGTCCATGTATGTTAAGATTCGGGTCTCTACATTTGGTATCAGAGGAAAGGTTTAGTCAACTTTTGAAAACTAGGATGCGAGAACTTTAGTGAGATCCCTAGAGATATTTCTAAGGTATGTCTAGGGATGTACCTAAGGTTAAGTATAAGTATAATTTATAGTACTAGAATTACTATAACCCAAGATATTAGATATTGAAGGTACTCCCCCTTTATTATATTGTTTTCCCTAGTGTGATTTTTTCCTCTCACACTATTATTTTTGGGTTTTAGAAAATGGCTGGAAACAAGATGATTCACGATAATGGAGGATATGATGGACAATGGAATGATATTATTCAAGAGAAACCAAATGAAATGGGATTTGGAAGTTCAAACATCATTATTATACCGAATCACCAATCTCATAATATGATCAATAAACTCAAATTTGGTATGTTTTCTAACTCGGCTAATAAGAGAAAGATGGAGTTTCATGATGATCATAGAGGAAAGAAAGTTCAATTTACCCTATGTAAATCATCTGGGAAGAGGCATCAAGGAGAATGTTTAAAAGGAACTGGAAGATGCTTTGGGCGTGGAAAAGAAGGACACAAAGCCAGTAAGTGCAAAGGAAAAGGTTCAATTAACACCAGGGATGAGGATAATGGTATTAATACGACATCAACAATGGTTAAATGTTTTAAATGTGGAATGTACGGGCATTATGCAAACCAATTCCCTATGGGAAAGTCTCATGAAGAGAATCAGTATGGTCGTATGGGTAGTATTTATGTTGATGATGATGAAGAGACTACAAATGATATGTGAGTTGAAATAATTGTTGAAGCTTGATCAATGGTTTAAGAAGGTAGTGGAATGATTACATGTTTATCAAGTGTAATATTGTATAAGTAATCTCATGGTACTATGGAATAAAGAGACATCTAAGGATTGTTACACTATTGTCTTTCCTTATGTTTTGAAAGTGTATAATGAATGGTACCAGTAACCATGAAAGGTTATTCAGATATTTTCGGAAAGTAGATGATATGCGCATAATGAAGGGATAAGGAGAAAATTAAATGTTTTATAGTATTCATGAGCTCATGACTGATATAAGGAAATAGTTATATCATGGTTTGAGTATATAGAATAAGGGGTTTTGGTATGTGGAAAGAGTTAACTTTTGACAGCACTGATGTTTTCACTAAGGTTCAATGAGTATTCATTTTTTCAAGAGAATACATGATTAAGGCCTTCGAACGTTTGGAATGTGACCAACAAGAAATATCTTATGATATATGGGGATCAACGATGGTATTAACATGCTTGTTATATGAAATATCTGGTAATTGTTTTCACTATAATATGAAAATGGACTGCAATATTATGGATAAGCTTAAAGATTGGAATGAAATATGTTGGACATAAGTTAATATTGTTTAAGGATAGAACCTTATTCGATATTAATTATGGGATGTTATAGTAATGTAGTTTTAGAAAAAGGAAAACCTGTAGGATGGGTGACAACCTATCGTGTCGGACATGGCTGTGGGAATCGAACCCACAACCAAAGTGTGACTGGCCTTTATCTCCTATCACTAGCCTACATGAAGTCCATGTTTAGTAGAAACTGGTTTTATTTTATTACGCGGTATGATATATGAAGTATAAGTTTATTTTTGGAATCGTATACGATTAATCTCACTATAGATGGACTTATGTATTTTTTGATAACTTTTCTAACCTTTTGTTTGAGACAGATGGAATGACCCATCATTCTATCACATGATCTGCTAACACATCATGAATGACAAATTCAACTTCATTTCTTTAATAGATGAAGTGGAAATTGTCCAAAGAACGAACAACGGTGAGACTATACCAAAATCACGAAAGTATTTCTTTTAATTCCAAATTCATCAACTTTAGGGAAATGATCTTGAAAACCAAAAATGTTGTCCTAGTGCTCTTATATCTGATGAATCAGATGGTACCTTAGATCGTCACAAATTTATGGCTTTGTGATTTCTGGATTTTCCATATCCATGTTCGCTAACACTCTCCATCAGAACATTATGGTTAGATTTCTCTTCCATATCCATATTTTCACCTATGTGGAAACCCAGTGATTAGTTTATTTGGGTAACTATTATGTTTCATACATTTGTTTTTAAAGATTGGTTTTGGTATTCCTTTTTATGATGTGGGTTTCTATTAAAGAAACTTTTGAGTAGTAAACCACTTATAACCCCAATGAATTTCGAGGGAGAGTTTCATTTTAAGGGGGGTAGAATGTAACACCCTGAGATTTAATGAAAAATATTCTTTTTAATTTCATTAATTTATTGTGTTTTAAGATACACCAAAAGGATCTTGCACAACACGCATCCTTGAATTTCTTTTCTTTACACGCAACCGCACCCTTCCTCAATAGCTTGCGTCGTACGCAATACCGAGTTTCACTAAACAACGATATGCTATTAAAACATTATTAAAACTAGCCGTTATGAATAGTAATAACCACTTTTTGAAATTTTGTAAATTTTATTTTTCAAAATGGACTTCATTTTTGAATTTGGTAAAATAAACATCATTTTTGAATTCATAATATCAAATATAGCTTAGGACTAATTTTTGGTATTTTTCTAGAAACATTCATTTTTTGATAAATAGTGAAACCACTAAGTGGTAGTTAGAAAAAACTGAATTTTTCATAAAACATAATTTTACCGCTTCTGTTAGTAGAATTTAGAAAATCTGAGAGACATGGTTAATATCAAGGACTAAAATGTGGTTCAATGAGATGAAAATAATTTTTGGTGAATAGTAACTTTTTACTTTTTTTTACCACGGTTAAAAGTAAATAGGGTAGTTAAGGGAAAAAATGATATTATTATTACCCTAACACATGTCCTAATTCTATTGGATAAGTTTAATTCGACCAAAAACAACCTTAGAAATAAAATATGACCATTTAGGCCCACTTGGATTAGATTAGGACATTTATTATTAATTTATTTAAAGAAGGGTTAAAATAGTTAAAATCAATGTTTAATAAGTAGATAATATTTAATACAGGGTTATACATAAGATAAATTTGACTATAAATATTCATTATAAATCTAAAAGTATTTCCTACATAATGATATTTTATTTGTAATATTTATACTTTAAATAAGTTTATTTATTTATGACACAACGATGATGCAGTAATTATCTTATTAATGAAATATTGACATAATTGATGTTATAAATACCCAAATAAATGTAATTTGAGACTTTTTATGAATTACACTAATTTTATAGGTTAATATGACATGTTAGTATTTATTTAATTAACTTTTTTCGAATAAACCATTCTGTTATGATTTTCACAAAAACCATTTACTAAATAGTGTCAAAATTTACATAAAGTAGTTTTTAAAAGAAATATTATATTATTAATTGTTATTTTATTCCTAAAAATATAATGTTTGGCCAAATGACTTAGATAAGGTTATATATATTAATAATAAACAACTTGGGGTTCGTTTTTCTTGTAATATTATGTTTATTAACCTTATAGTGTAAGAACACAAAAAGACACGGTAAAAGTAGAATTATCTAACTTAAAGTTAAATCTAAATGATAAGGTTAAAATAGTAAACTAAACTTGTCCAAATTATATTGGATGAGAGAATTTCGACCCATATCCACCTTAGCTTCAAAATAAATAAATTTTGAGCTATTTAAACCCGAATATGGAATTATAATAAAATTAGGTTTTCCAAAGGTGCCCCTCTCCTCCCTTATAAAAGGGCACCTCCTCCCCTCTCTTCTTCACACCACTTTGAGCCTTAAAGCTCAGCCAACCCCTGACAAATTCTCTTATCCACTTCCCTAGAAACATCCTAGAGGTCCTTCTCTTCTTCAAATACCAATTTTAGTTCCCTAAGAGGAGGACTCAAAGAGGCGCTTCAAAGAAGAGGAGGTTCGGACACTTACGAAGCAAATCGGACCTACGGTAAGGGAAATATCACAATCTCATTTTTATACGAGATTGATTATACTTTGGTATTTACTGGGGTGTATTTTATCATCCACATCCATGTTTCCTCAATATGTAATATTATTTCAATCCACCAAAAATTGTTTAAATCCATTTTTACCCTTTGGTGAGTTTATAGTAAAAGATATGAAAGGAATCTTTGTCATTTTTTGTACGAGGTACTTTTTGACTTTTCCAACAAAAGTATGAGAAGAATGTTTTTTTAACCTATATAAAATGAATGTATTTTTAAAACATTATTTCCATGTAGCATCCTTTACAAGTTTTCATGTTTATTTTTAATCAACTTAATTTAGTTTAAAATTGTATGACATGTTAAGAAAGGAAAATGTTTTTGAAGTAGAAAGGATATTTTCTTCAAGAATGGAGTTCAAGTGTTTTATCAATATTATTTTCCATCTAATATAATATAGGGTTCTGTTTCTGTCCCTATTATTACATTGATTTGATTATGTTGTGATGGAATTATTTTTTTGAATTCCTTTTTCTTATATGAATTATTTTATGATGTCATGTTGTTTAAGAATCCCATTTTTATTACATGGGTTATGCAATGATGTATGATTTATGATTTTGTGGAACACATATGAATGGTATCATTATGAGATGGGTGAGACCTATATCTCCCTCCAATGCATTGGATAAATATTTTATATCTCATGAGATAGACATGGTTGGAACGGCATGTTAAACCGGTTCAGTGAAACAAGACTGAAACGAGGAATGAACTCTGTTCAGAAATAGACTTTTTCCACTAAGATAGTCTTGTCAATGAGTCTTGACTAATAAGAAATGATTATCTATGATTATGTGTGTATGCCACAAAGTTTCATGTTTTATGTTATGATTATTGGGATTACATTTCACTACTATGATTTATCCCATGTTATGATATTACGATCTCTTTTGAAGGTTAATATTTCCAAAATGTTATGTTCTTAGGAATATTATGTGATTGATATTTTTTTTGTTTACCCTTACTGAGCATTTGAGCTCCCCCTATTATGTTTTCTTTTCCCCAGGATATAAATAAAGGTTTTAGGTCAAAAAAAGGAAGATCTTTATGGGAGATGTTGAAGATCTTTCTCCACGATTAGAAGATTATATTCTGAGTTTCCAAAGACACTAAACTATTACGGTCCTTGTGTGTGTGTTTTTGTTATGTACTAAGTATTCTGAAAAAGTAATGTAATGTCCATGTATGTTAAGCTTCGGGTCTCTACATTTGGTATCAGAGGAAAGGTTTAGTCAACTTTTGAAAACTAGGATGCGAGAACTTTAGTGAGATCCCTAGAGATATTTCTAAGGTATGTCTAGGGATGTACCTAAGGTTAAGTATAAGTATAATTTATAGTACTAGAATTACTGTAACCCAAGATATTAGATATTGAAGGTACTGCCCCTTTATTATATTGTTTTCCCTAGCAAGATTTTTTCCTCTCACACTATTCTTTTTGGGTTTTAGAAAATGGCTGGAAACAAGATGATTCAAGATAATGGAGGATATGATGGACAATGGAATGATATTATTCAAGAGAAACCAAATGAAATGGGATTTGGAAGTTCAAACATCATTATTATACCGAATCACCAATCTCATAATATGATCAATAAACTCAAATTTGGTATGTTTCCTAACTCGGCTAATAAGAGAAAGATGGAGTTTCATGATGATCATATAGGAAAGAAAGTTCAATTTACCCTATGTAAATCATCTGGGAAGAGGCATCAAGGAGAATGTTTAAAAGGAACTGGAAGATGCTTTGGGCATGGAAAAGAAGGACACAAAGCCAGTAAGTGCAAAAGAAAAGGTTCAATTAACACCAGGGATGAGGATAATGGTATTAATACGACATCAACACTGGTTAAATGTTTTAAATGTGGAATGTACGGGCATTATGCAAACCAATTCCCTATGGGAAAGTCTCATGAAGAGACTCAGTATGGTCGTATGGGTAGTATTTATGTTGATGATGATGAAGAGACTACAAATGATATGTGAGTTGAAATAATTGTTGAAGCTCGATCAATGGTTTAAGAAGGTAGTGGAATGATTACATGTTTATCAAGTGTAATGTTGTATAAGTAATCTCATGGTACTATGGAATAAAGAGACATCTAATGATTGTTACACTATTGTCTTTCCTTATGTTTTGAAAGTGTATAATGAATGGTACCAGTAACCATGAAAGGTTATTCAGATATTTTTGGAAAGTAGATGATATGTGCATAATGAAGGGATAAGGAGAAAATTAAATGTTTTGTAGTATTCATGAGATCATGACTGATATAAGGAAATAGTTATATCATGGTTTGAGTATATAGAATAAGGGGTTTTGGTATGTGGAAAGAGTTAACTTTTGACAGCACTGATGTTTTCACTAAGGTTCAATGAGTATTCATTTTTTCAAGAGAATACATGATTAAGGCCTTCGAACGTTTGGAATGTGACCAACAAGAAATATCTTATGATATATGGGGATCAACGATGGTATTAACATGCTTTTTATATGAAATATCTGGTAATTGTTTTCACTATAATATGAAAATGGACTGCAATATTATGGATAAGCTTAAATATTGGAATGAAATATGTTGGACATAAGTTAATATTGTTTAAGGATAGAACCTTATTCGATATTAATTATGGGATGTTATAGTAATGTAGTTTTAGAAAAAGGAAAACCTGCAGGATGGGTGACAACCTATCGTGTCGGACATGGCTGTGGGAATCGAACCCACAACCAAAGTGTGACTGGCCTTTATCTCCTATCACTAGCCTACATGAAGTCCATGTTTAGTAGAAATTGGTTTTATTATATTACGCGGTATGATATATGAAGTATAAGTTTATTTTTGGAATCGTATACGATTAATCTCACTATAGATGGACTTATGTATTTTTTGATAACTTTTCTAACCTTTTATTTGAGACAGATGGAATGACCCATCATTCTATCACATGATCTGCTAACACATCATGAATGACAAATTCAACTTCATTTCTTTAATAGATGAAGTGGAAATTGTCCAAAGAACGAACAACGGTGAGACTATACCAAAATCACGAAAGTATTTCTTTTAATTCCAAATTCATCAACTTTAGGGAAATGATCTTGAAAACCAAAAATGTTGTCCTAGTGCTCTTATATCTGATGAATCAGATGGTACCTTAGATCGTCACAAATTTATGGCTTTGTGATTTCTGGATTTTCCATATCCATGTTCTCTAACACTCTCCATCAGAACATTATGGTTAGATTTCTCTTCCATATCCATATTTTCACCTATGTGGAAACCCAGTGATTAGTTTATTTGGGTAACTATTATGTTTCATACTTTTGTTTTTAAATATTGGTTTTGGTATTCCTTTTTATGATGTGGGTTTCTATTAAAGAAACTTTCGAGTAGTAAACCACTTATAACCCCAATGAATTTCGAGGGAGAGTTTCATTTTAAGGGGGGTAGAATGTAACACCCTGAGATTTAATGAAAAATATTCTTTTTAATTTCATTAATTTATTGTGTTTTAAGCTACACCAAAAGGATCTTGCACAACACGCATCCTTGAATTTCTTTGCTTTACACGCAACCGCGCCCTTCCTCAATAGCTTGCGTCGTACGCAATACCGAGTTTCACTAAACAACGATATGCTATTAAAACATTATTAAAACTAGCCGTTATGAATAGTAATAACCACTTTTTGAAATTTTGTAAATTTTATTTTTCAAAATGGACTTCATTTTTGGATTCGGAATATCGAAATTAGCTTAGGGTGAAATTTTGGTACTTTTCAGATAACATTCATTTTCTAATGAATAGTGAAAATTACTAAATTTTAATTAAAAACAACCTTTTTAATCGAAATAATTAATAGTGATAAATTATTAATTTGAGTGGTTTTAAAGTATATTTAGAATATATTTTTACAATTTAATACAAATTTGTTCATTGGATGTAATTTCACATTTAAACCAGACATAAACAAGTGTCAATCTTTTGATAGTTATTATCTTTTAAAAACACGTTATTTGTTTTGACGACAAGAATTAATTTTTAAATTAGTTAATGTAACTGATATGTTTTGAATTTGGTAAAATAAACATCATTTTTGAATTCATAATATCAAATATAGCTTAGTCCTAATTTTTGGTATTTTTCTGGAAACATTCATTTTTTGATTAATAGTGAAACCACTAAGTGGTAGTTAAAAAAACTGAATTTTTCATAAAACTTAATTTTACCGCTTCTGTGAGTAGAATTTCGAAAATCCGAGAGACACGGTTAATATCAAGGACTAAAATGTGGTTCAATGAGATGAAAATAATTTTTTGGTGAATAGTAACGTTTTACTTTTTTTACCACGGTTAAAAGTAAATATGGTAGTTAAGGGTAAAAATGATATTATTATTACCCTAACACATGTCCTAATTCTATTGGATAAGTTTAATTCTACCAAAAACAAACTTAGGAATAAAAGATGACCATTTAGGCCCACTTGGATTAGATTAGGACATTTATTATTAATTTATTTAAAGAAGGTTTAAAATAGTTAAAATCAAAGTTTAATAAGTATATAATTTTTAATATAGGGTTATACATAAGATAAATTAGACTATAAATATTCATTAGAAATATAAAAATATTTCTTAATTGTAATTTTTAGACTTTAAATATGTTTATTTATTTATGACACAACGATGATGCAGTAATTATCTTATTAATGAAATATTGACATAATTGATGTAATAAATACCCAAATAAATGTAATTTGAGACTTTTTATGAATCAGGTCAATATGAAATGATGGTATTGATTTAATTAACTTTTTTTGAATAAATCATTCTGTTATGATTTTCACAAAAATCAATTACAAAATAGTGTCAAAATTGACATAAAATTGTTTTTAAAACAAATATTATATTATTAATTGTTATTTTATTCCTCAAAATCTAAGGTTCGTCCAAATGACTTAGATATGGTTATATATATTAATAATAAACATCTTGGGGTTTGTTTGGCTTGTTATAGTAAGTTTATTAACCTTATAGTTTAAGAACACAAAAATACATGGTAAAAGTAAAATTATCTAACTTAAAGTTAAATCTAAATGATAAGGTTAAAATAGTAAACTAAACTTGTCCAAATTCTATTGGATGAGAGGATTTCGACCCATCTCCACCTTAGCATCAATATAAATCAATTTGGAGCTATTTAAATCCGAATATGGCTTTATAATAAAATAATATTTTTAGTTTTTCCAAAGGTGCCCCTCTCCACCATATAAAAGGGAACCTCCTCCCTCTCTTCCTCACACAACATTGAGCCTTCATGCTCAGCCAAACCCTGCCAAATTCTCTTCTCCACTTCCCTTGCAACATCCTAGAGGTCCTGGTCTTCTTCAAAGACAAATTTTAGTTCCCTAAGAGGAGGACTCAAAGAGGCGCTTCAAAGAAGAGGAGGTTCGGACACTCATGAAGAAAATCAGACCTAAGGTAAGGGAAATATCACAATCTCATTTTTATCTGAGATTGTTTATACGTTGGTATTTACTGGACTGTATTTTATCATCCACATCCATGTTTCCTCAATATGTAATATTATTTCAATCCACCTACAATTGTTTAAATCCATTTTTACCAATTGGTGATTTTATAGTAAAAGATATGAAAGGAATCTTTCGTCGTTTTTCGTACGAGGTACTTTTTGACTTTTCGACAAATGTATGAGAATAATGTTTTTTTAACTTATACAGCATGAATGGATTTTTAAAACATTATTTCCAAGAAGCTTCCTTTAGAAGTTTTCAAGTTTAATTTTATATAATTTATTTTAGTTTAAAATTGTATGACATGTTAAGAAAGAAAAATGTTTTCAAAGTAGAAAGGATATTTTCCTCAAGAATGGAGTTCAAGTGTTTTATCAAAATTATTTTCCATCTAAGATAATATAGGGCTCTGTTTCTATCCCTATTATTACATTGATTTGATTATGTTGTGATGGAATTATTTTTATGAATTCCTTTATATTATATGAATTATTTTATGATGTCATGTTGTTTAAGAATCCCATTTTTATAACATGGGTTATGCAATGATGTATGATTTATGATTTTTTGGCACACATATGAATGGTATCATTATTAGTTGGGTGGGACCTATATCTCCCTCCAATTCATTGGCTAAAGATTTTATATCTAATGAGATAGACATGGCTGGAACAGCAGGTTAAACCGGTTCAGTGAAATAGGACTGAAACGAGGAATGAACTCGGTTCAGAAATGGACTTTGTCCACTAAGATAGTATTGGAAATTAGTCTTGACTAATAAGAAATGATTATCTATGATTATGTGTGTGTGCCACAAAGTTTCATGTTTTAAGTTATGATTATTGGGATTACATTTCACTACTATGATTTATCTCATGTTATGATATTATGATCTCTTTTGCAGGTTAAGATTTCCAAAATGTTATGTTTTTATTTATATGATGTGATTGATATTTCTTTTGTTTACACTTACTGAGAATTTGAGCTCACCCTTTTATGTTTTCTTTTCCCCAGGATATAAATAAATTTTTTAGGTAAAAAAAAGGATGATCTTTATAGGAGATGTTGAAAATCTTTTGCCACGATTAGAAGATTATATTTCGAGTTTCCAAAGACACTAAACTATTACGGTCCTTATGTGTGTGTTTTTGTTATGTACTATGTATTCCGCAAAAGTAATTTAATGTCCATGTACTTTAAGCTTCGGGTCTCTACATGGAAAGGATGGAAGAATATCTACCTTAGATCTATCAAACTCTATTCCATGTTTTGACACCAGATTCCATATGAAGATGCTAGGTTATACTATAAAATGAAACTTTTCAATGTTCAAGCCTATATTCTTATCAATACAACTATCCAATACTATTCCCATAGTAAAGATAAATTCATCAAATCATGATCCATGCACTTTAAAATCTTCTATTAATACCTTAATGTAAGTATTAATGAAATATGAAAAAAAAATTACTCGCAATGAATCATTGTAAGGTACCTAGGGAATCGAAAAGACTAAATTGAATCCTACGTGACTAAAATGTACTGAATGGACAGGTAAATTTCTTATTCTTGTAATCCTATAGAGCTATATGAACCTATGAATATCCATTAAATTAACCCATGAAACAACATGCTTTCTTCCCATATATTCTATCAAGCATTTGATTAATAAATGGGAGGAGTAAATAGTCCTTGTGAGTGGATTGATTCAGTTTTATATAATCAATACACACACTAACAATTTTTCACAGTCATTAGAACTAATTAATATGTCTCATTTCTAAAAATTCTTACACAAATTTTCATAGGAATTAGCAGAATAGGACTTTCCTATTGGATATCTAAAATGGGAAAAAATATACATTCCTCAAAAAAAATCAACATCTTTTTAAAAAAATTCAGTAGATTTGGATTAAATATACTATGTGTATGCCTAACATATTTAGTCACATCCTATAAAATAATCCTATGCATTCAACCAGAGGGTCTAATACTAGATATTCCAGGCAATTTCTACCCAATTTATCTAATGTTCTCCCTCAAAATATTGAAAAGTTTTTCTTTATCTTCAAAAGGTAGATTGTTAAAAATGATAATAAGTAATCTATCACCACTCAAAAAGTATGAGAATTTGAGATTTGAGGGTTCGTTATAGAGTTATAATGAAGGGAATGTTGTATGGACAGATATATAAAGGGAACTGAAATATGTGCGTAATGAACATAAATGCTAGAATATAAATCCTCAAAATCAGAGAATAATGAATTAAATCTGTCCGTGTAGTCAACAATTAAGACATAACCAAATTAAAAAGGATTAAAATCATAATATGAACTCACATAAAAATCAAATACATGAGAGGTTTTTTTATTATAAATAGGTGTGGAATATCTCTTATACCTCAAACATTAACCAATGATCATAATATTTCTAATAATAAGACAATAAAATTCAATGGGGTTTTTTACTTGGTGGTTCAAAATGGGAGATAGTAAAAGCAGAATAGTCCTCTTAGGGGTACTTCATAGTGTCCATAACATTACATATCACCTATTCATCTCCAAACTACATGTAATGTGTACCCTCATGGAAATATATGATTGTTTTTAGATTTGATGAAGGTCCAGCCTAAGATAATGGGACCGTGGGAATTTACATAATCATATTCTATGTTAAGTATGTATTAATACGTAGTAAATATCATATCAGTTACCCAAATAGGTAAATCATCAAGGAATCCAATTTGATATGTCGTACCTCAATTCTATAACTACACCACTACTCTCATAAACATTAACTCACTAACCTATAAATAAGAAAATAAAGAGTGGGGAATCACATTTAAAGAATCTCCATACTCGCATAAAGTATCCTAATATTTTAAAACCCATATGGTTCATGGTATGGTGAATGTCCCCATATCCTTGCACTTTGTTGGAATTAATTGAGTTTTTGTGTTGAGTTATGAAGCATTCCTTCTAATATTGATCCTCTCATTTACCTTAATCCCACATGGATTGGCACAATGTTCTTTTAATAATTTGGAGTACCTTGGAATTTTCATAATGTCATCAATTAGAGGGATTTTGATCACAACATGCTTGAATGTATAAAAAACCTCTTTTTTCATTTCCACTTCAGCCATATTCTTTTTTTGACCCACACTATTTTTAATATAAATGGGTTTAGTGGTAAAATTATCAATACTTTTCTTACCTTTTCCTTTATCATCGGGCTTCTCAATAGTTGTTCTGAATTGGGAGTCTCTTGGTTGAGTTGAATCCTATTGTAATGATAGCTGTAAATGTATCATTTTTTTTCTTCCCACTTTTCAATGTCTTGTCACTAACATTTCCCTTCAGATTAAGATTTGGTTAAGAAATAATATTTATAGAGTCCTTACATACCAATTGATATAGAGTGGTGGAAATTTGAATCATTTTCATCTTCAACTCCCTCAAAGTTAGACATTGAATCTTCTTGATCATTATATTTATTAAGATCAAATTGTTTCAAAAGACTATCAGTGTTAAAATATACCTTTGTCTGAGAATTCCCTTATTTTATTTTAGATGATTGAGCTTCAAATATTTTTTAGGTTGATGAAAACCTTATTGGTATGGTAGAGACCACTAGAAATATTTTTGAAAATGGAGGCTTGGTTGTTGTCTAAATTCATACATCATGTCGGCTTGATCTTTCCACTCATGGATATATGTTGGTGGAAAAGAATCATACTTATTCTGGGGATGAGTTTTTTATTGCTGCTAATATGGTTTCCCCAGTAATAATACTTTTTAATCCTATTTCTATTTTAATTGGTGGAAATAATATGTTCGGTGGTCTAATCATTAAAAATGCCACAATGACTTGTTCAGAGTGTTGGGATGTAATTTATTACAATGATCTTTGTCTCATTATATTGGTCAATTCTAATAACCTTGTATCAATGAAATAATTCTCATGAGATGATGGACTTACCTGATGTACTCCTCTAATATGTGGTGTCCCTAAATCACCAAATAATTGGGATTCTTGTTCCATATTTTAAATCAACACACATACAATTGTTAGTATTATATTGACTAATTATCCTCTTCATAGGTGTGAGTCCTTCATAAAATTATTGGGTGAGGGGTTCCTCATAGATTTGGTGATGAATGAATCTTGAACACACCTTCCTAAATCACTCCTAGTACTCATATATTGAATCACCTTGGGCTTCCAGGATTCTTGATATATCTTTTTTAATTGAATTACTCCTTGATTCTAGAAAAAATCACTTCATGAAAATATATTTTTAATCATTCCAACTAGTTATATCTTTAAGATGTAAAAACTATATCCACTCTTCTATAATTATATAAAATGAGAATCATAATGATCTTAGTTTTATTTTATCATCAGAGTAATTTCATGATTTTAGGGTCAGAAAACCAACGTTATATTATTTTAAATTCTTGTTTGTATCATCTGCATAGAGGCCCTGAAATTTTGGAAGCATGTGTATAAATCAAGATTTTAACTAAAATTATTATTCAAGGTTCGGATATGTAGTATAATTTGGTTGATAGTTAATTTTGGTTTCGTTAAATTCATTAATGGTTCTATAAAATTCTGTATTATTATACTACAAATAAAAACCTTGAATAATATCTAAGAGATATCTAAGAGATCCTTATTATTATTCCATAACATAAATCAAATAAAAATTAAATTAATAAAAGTGGATCATAATAAAAAAAGTAATTTTGAAATGACTGTCTGTGAAATTGAAAAAATAAAAGAAAAAAATAAAAAATGAGAACGGTGAGAGAAGAAATAAAGAAGATAATAGAATAAAAAATATAAAATACATCTAATTGGTAGAATAGATTTATTTCCTTTCTGAAAATGGGGCCAATTTTAAAGGAGTTATTGTGGCTTCTCTTAAATGATGTGTGGGTTTTTGGGTCCTTAGGTGTAGTACAGTGTATGATCAATGTTTTCTCACAAAGATGCAACAATTAAAATTATTTCATAAAGGTATTATAAAAATAAAGATTAAATAAATAAAAAAATTAAAATTACTGGGGTTTTATTGGTTACTATAAAAGAAGAATAATACGTATGATCAAAGAAAAATTCTTCTTAAAATTATATTGATAAACCACAATAAGAAGATTTTTTTAGAAATTGTTATTAAAATGAAGAACTGATCTAACTCTACATATTAATCTACTTATTAATCACAATCATTTAAATTAATATCAACTTAATTAGGATCCCTTGATTTTTTACCACCAAAACCCAATGATAATTAATTTCACTACAATTATGAAGTGAATTAAACCCTAGGTTAGCTTTGGAAAATGCAATCCCAACACTCGGTGTTGATTTATGTTCCAAGGATATCATAGGATATGTGGTAAATTTGGTAACATAAAATTTATATAAATGAGTATGAATATAGCTTAGTGGTTATATATGAAGTGTGAAAATTGATCTCTTGTGGTTTTTTACTGATTAAGATCACGCTCTGACAATTCACACATTACATGACCTCACTAGTTATGTATAAATTATTCAATTTCATGATTAATTTTCTTGAAGTTAGAAACAAAATTAATGGATCATATTTTTTGAATTAATTTATCTAATTTATTTGAAACAAATAACTTACTAAGGTTATAATTAGATCAATTACTAAGAAAACTATACTTCTGTGGGTGGTGCTTTAATTATAGAAATGTTTTTCATTTTAAAATGTTGTGGAATGAGGTTAACCCAATAAAATTTATAATCCTGGTTTATAGACCAATGAGTATGATTATAGAATAATAAAATATAATATAATAAAATAAAATAAAATAAATAGATGAGGAACGAATTAGTTTATTGAAAAAACAATAACATTACAAGTGAAGATGGAGAAAGCTTCGATGAAGGGATTCTATCATTAAGAGCTATCATTCTTGAAATTCTTGGATAAATGGAGGGAAAAAAATTTCCTCTACCTATAATCACCTAATTCACGCACAAAAATGTCCAATTGATAAAAATATATATTTATACAGTGTAGGGGATGCAATTTCTACAGGTGGTTTCAAGTGTGATTGGGGAATTTTATTCAAATATGTAATCCAACTTTTATATACAGTTTGACTCCAAAACTTGTGAACTAGTTGTCCTTAAAAAATATTATTCCTTAAAAAAGTGTTTTCTATATATTATTTAAATATTTGGGCCCAATCCAATCTTTGAGGAAGAATGTTTGGCCCAAATACTAAAGTGTTGTCCAATTTACCCAGTTTATCCCATATTTGACTTTGTGGCCCTCTTCTCCAGTAAAATTTATTACTTATCTCCGATGTCATAACCTAAAGATATATACCATTATGTAATAAACACAGTAATGAATTATCAGTTAAAAAAATACACAGAAATGTATTTATGGCCTAAATACTATAGTGTACTTTAAAAGGGAAAACTAGAATTTTCATCAAATTTTCAAATGAATAATCTAATAAAAAATATTTTATAAAAAATAAAATTTAACACAATGTGATAAAATAACTTCATTTATGATAAATAAAATATTAAATAAAATTGTGTTTTATCAGTGTACCAAATATAATAGTTCAAAACATACATGAAACACAAAGCATTTACTTTCCAAATGTGACTTTAACATGGAATTGTTAATAAATGTTAACAAAATGTTATAGGAAAACTATATTTTTATGATATATATTAATAGCTTTATTTAATATATTTATAATAAAAATACATTTTTTATAATTGGAATATTTATAGTGAAATATGTAATTCAAGACATAAGGTAAGACATTTCCATCTCACTTTTTACTTTTGTGAGACACATGCCATATTAACCACTTATTTCTTTTATGTGGTGTATATAACACTCATGTATGTATGTTATGATTCTTATCCATAAATTTTTTTGGATTTACATACCCATTTAGGGTATATTTTCCAAGTGTTTATGGTTACAAAGATAACAAATCAATAAGCTATTTTTTGGTCTTAATTTTCCATCCTTGTGAAAAAAGTTATGTTACCAACAAATCCTTTTATAAAATTTGTATATACCACCATTTTGACATGTTATATCAAGAATATAATTATTTTCATGATATTAAATGTTTCATTTAATTTTATTCTATCATGGGGCCTATGATTTAAATTTACCAAAACGATATAACTTTTATATTACAATCTCATCATTTATGGAGATTTATTATGATTATGCATCCTAGGATGGAATATTATAACCTAAATCCAAATAAAATGATGAATTTTCTTTATTTAGTTTTATAATGATAATTCATGTTTTCTTTTTGGATTTATATCTTTATGTGCTCAATATTTGAAAATATGTTTTTCTGAAATATCATATTTTCGGTAGACAAATATTTTTATTCCAAAACCATGTTTTTAAATATCTTTTTAATATCATTAAAATGACTTATTAACTAGATTTATAGCCATGTTTTCCTTTTTTTGAAAACATTAAATGTAAAATTCATGTACTTTTCTTAAATAATGCTCATTTGGATTTTTCTAAAAATGTGAAAGCAACATTTATTTTAATATTTACAACGTAAATGAAACATCCCATCATCAGCAATAATATTTTATTTGAAGCCCTTTTTATATGTTTTTCAAGAATATTTTACAATAAAATGATTCAAAAAAATTAAAAAAAAATCAATTAAGATATTATGATTTTCTCAAGAAATATTTTAAATTATTTTTAATTTTCCATTTATTAGTTTTCATGGTTTTCATCAAGTAAAACTATTTTCAAAATGTTTTCTGTTTTAAAAACATATTTTCAAAGAAATTATATTTTTCTTGAAAAAATGTCATGTGTAATATTTAAAAATTATTCTCTATCTATAATATAATATGTTAATGTTAACTATGACTTACTAAGGATATGAACTAGGGATACAATTCTCATTTTTCTTTAAATGGTTCGTTATAAATTAAAGTGTACGAAACCTGTCTTTATTCCACAGGTGATGCCTTAATATAATTCTTATGAAAACACTTATGTTATTCCTAGGTAATAGTATGATGAAATAATGAAATGATTATGAAACCCATCAATTTTTCTAAAAGTTAATATTTTGTGAATTTTTTTTGAAAACCATTTCAATTAATGGGTTATGATATGATGAATGTTTTATGAACTTCTAGATTACATATGTATGAAATTTATTATGTGATGGTGGAAATGTTACAATATATTATGCTGTTTATGTTATAAATAAGGATAATGGATATATTATAACCAAAGATGTGTGGGGGATTTAACTCCTTCCAATGCATTTGTTAAATATTTATATCTAATTAGACAGACATGATTTCAACAAGTAGTGAACATTGTTCATTAAGGGACATTGTGTGCTATGATTGACTTGTGAGTGAACATTGTTTAACATTATAGTTTGTGGAGTAAACCTATTCCACTATAAGTATAGGGGTTCTACTTGGAATGGTGGTGTGTCTTACCCTAGAGGTTTAGCCACTAAAAAAATGTACAACGATGGTTAGCACAATCCTGATGTATGAATATGGTTGGTTAGACCAAGCCTAAAAGGTTAGGAATGTCTTGGTACATAGCCTTGATATAATATTTTCTATGCCTGTGTGTATTCCAAAAATCAATGTCTTATGAAAAAATTATGTGTACATAGATCATTATATATGATTTCCATATCATTCATTTCTTATGATATTCTATTTTTTATTTCATGACTCATGTTTATGGTTTACGGAACGTTGGGTCTGAACATAATAAGTTATTTTCAAGATCCCAAAACCTTACGCTTATCATATGATTTCATATGATTATGGATTGATATCTCTTATTTTTACCCTTATAGGTCATCTTTATGTTCTTATGTTTTCTTTCCCTATGTTATGAAGAAATATTTTTATATAGGATTAAAAAATCAGAATATCTTTATTGGTGACATTAAACATCCTTCATGAATTAATAAAATTGTGTACCATGTTCCAAAATTAACTAAAACATTTCCTTCTTAATTAATTTTATTGATTATTTTATTTATAATTCTCTAAAAAGAATTACAATTTTGGTATGGGAAACCCATGTCCTTATATTAATCATTGGTCCATGAATTTAAAAGTGAATCATATCCAAGAGATGAGTTTAGTGTAACTCGTATTTCTTAGTAACTGAGATTTAAATCTTCTATTTCATGAATATATAACAACAAAAATATATTATTCTTATTGTCTTTATAATATCATCAATACTTCTCTTGGTAAGATTACTCATATTCATCTAACACATGTGGCCCACCTTTTTATTACTCAGATTAGTTTCCTCCACTTTGTGGAGGGAGCATGAACACTCTATCTCACTACCAAGAACATGTTTCCCTTTGATTATTGGCCTTTTTTAAAAACATTCACAATTTATATCCTCTTTAAAAAATAATATTTTTTAAGAAACTTCATTACTTTTTTCACAAGGTTTTGAAAAATTTAAAAAATTTGGTATCATCCCATCAAGAATTAAGCCACTTTTTTATTTTTACTTTTCTTAACCAATGATTGTAGATCCAAGAACATTTATTCTAAGTGAATCATCACATTAAAAAGTGACATTAACATTTTTATTATCTTTTAAATTATATAAAACACTTAAATATCCAATCATTTTTAAATAACAACAACTATATAATACCCATGTTTAGTCTCATTTTTATTCTTTGCGAGTAGTTTTAACAACCAAATATTTTTTTTATTTTTTTTATTCTTGTAAAAATTTTGAGATTTTTGGTAAAAACGTTGTTGTTATGGAAATATGAAAATTCATCCCTTTTAAGATTATTGGTGTATTCTCATATTTTAAAAATATATTCCAATGGTTGTAATATATTTTCCATCTTTAGACTAGATTTCTCATGTTATCTCTTTTGAGTGGGTTAATTCCCCCTTAATCACTCCCACTAGTTTATCATGGATTAACATTATTATTGATAAGTAAATAAATTATTTATTATATATCAGAATCATCCATAATATCAATAGTAATATTATAAATCATAATTACCTTTTTTAACTAGAACACTGTCTTGTGTTTTGTACCATTTTTAATCAAATTTCATACCTTCCACTTGAAAATTTATTACTCACCAGAGTTGTTATTACCTCTATATATTTTGTTTCTTCCTCAAATACTTATTTTTGACCTCAATAAATTCTCCAAAAATAGAGATATTTAATTTAGACTTTAAAACATTAAAAAATCATATTTTTCATCATTTTATGTTTTATCTAAATATAATGTTTTTAACTTATATTTTCTTATAATAATCATCATTATTCTTATAAATCATTGGGTGTAACTTTTATTGATACTTCTTAGATTTTTTATTCTAATAACATTCACTACTAGTTTAACTGGGTTTTTAAAATTTCTAAATCCTTGATCAGTTTTAAAAAAAATTCATTTAAAAAAATAAAAGTATTTCCCCATAAATTTTATCATTTATACATGATTTATGTTAACAATTTAATGTTTTTTAAGAGATTTATTCAGAACATCAATCACTTTATGTTACATAGATTTGTATTCTAGAAAATAATATCGATTTTTTGAAAAACAATTATTTTTTCAAATAGTTTTCACCATTTAAATTATTATTACTTTTTAGATACATTCTCTCAATTCATGTTAAAGAATAAATTCCATCTCATTCACTTCTTCATCTGTACTATTGGTTTTATCCTTGGTGAATTTTTCATCATTCACCATTTCAATGATAATTCCTTCATCATCATCATCACTAGAGTTATCATTCCCCTACTCACTATTAAAATATTCCTCTCACTATGAAAAATAGTTTGTCCTTTTTTATTTAGATAACATATTTTCCATTCTAATAATACAATACTTGGATTTGAGAGCCTTACATTAAAGGTATATTCATGAAATTATCTAGTCATTATCTCTCTATTCTTCTTCCCTTATAAATTGAAAATTTATAGCAAGGTGTCTAATTGTTCCATACCTAAAAATTTTAGGGCTAACATTTCATTTCACATTAATTTGACTACTTTTAAAATTTAAGATAACAATGAAAAAAAATTCATCAAAAAATTTACCTTCCTCTCCTCCTGTATCCAAATTTAAATCTTGAAATTATTTATTTTTATATTTCCTTCATCGATGTTATTTAACATTTCCTATAAGCATTTATCCATTAAATATTCTTTATATCTATGAAAATCACATTCAATGTGTGGCAAAGTTATATCATTTCTATCTCACCAATCATTCTAAACTGCTTTTTATCAGTAGCTGTATGGGGAAATATTTTACATGAGGAGTTAAACCATCTATAGAAGAATATATAACTTCATAACCAAAAGAATATAATATAAGGTGACATTATATATTTTAGATAAGAAGGTTCCTTCATTAAAAAATTAGAATGCCATTACTATCATGAATGTTGAATATATAGGGAGATATATCTTTTATTCAAACTTTAGTAGAGTATCAATGAACGAGACTTAAGCACTGATTCCACTTGAAAGGGAAAATATGATCATTGAGGGGTGGGGGTAAATATGTGATCTTTTTATTTATATTTTTTTTATTTTTAAACTAAATTTACCTTTTTCAAATGAGATATGAATTTTTTTAAAGATAATAATACAAGCCCAACCACATGAATACTATTATTTACATGATTAAATAATCAACAAGAGTATATATACCCAGGCATGGTTGGAAAATAATATAGTACTATAAGCACACTAGGAAATAACCCATTTATATTGTTACAACAAGTATATAACATCCTTACACATGAATTTCAAAACATTAAATAAATAATATATATGGTCCACACATAGGTAAATTATGCCACACACTTTTTGTAATAATTGTATAAAACCTTCACAAAAAAGAATCAATTTTTTATCACTATGTTGCTCCCATTTTATTCACTCTATCTCTTCATGAATGAATTTTTTCTTCGCATTCTTTCTCAGAAGTATGTAAGAACTTCTTCAGTCAGGTGGCCTTTTGCTCGATGCGTTCAACTAGAATTTTAACCCATAAATCTTTTTCTACAACCAATATATATTTCTTTATTGTTGAATGAAACCTCAATTTTCCAATTTTTAATTCAATCACCCTACATACATTTTTTCTAGTCTCACCAGATATAATAATCTTTCTAGTGTCGACCAAGTATCTCATCCTACCGTCGGACTCCCCTATAACCTATTCATTTTATAATTTCAATATATCCTCTGATGAATAAAAATTTATGGGAAAACTCCATCAGGTATATTAATGTCCAATATTTATCCAAAAATTTAGTCTATCCATCTTTTCAATACTAAAACACTTTTTCTAACATTTATTTCTATAAATAGTGTTCATATAGGATGTTCATAAAATCCTTTATATAGTTGGGATATGGGTAGAGAAGTTAGGAACCCCATATTAATTTTCTCAATAATTAAATTATAAATTTCAAATATCCCACTCACTTATAAAACATTATAGACTTATCAAAACATCTATAAAATTTATTAATCCTCATCATAATCTTCTTAAATAGACTTAAATTTTAGTGTTAATCAACATTACAAACATCATTAACACATTCTCAGAATAATGATATCCCTTTTTGACTTTATGAATGTTGACTAAACAACGTATAATATTAAATATTGTTATCTTGATTAATGTTTCATTAATTTCTATGAACTGGTAACACTTCACAACAAAAATTTATCCAATAAGACATCAAAGAAATAATTCCTCCTGATGAAACTTCATATGATATTCTACATGACTATGAATGAATGATTATTGAAACATTCGACAGACTCATCCCCTATTTGATGACATCAATCATATCCTACTTATTTTTTATCCATTCTCCTAATAATATAAAAAAATTTATACGAAATTAAATTCCATCAGAAAATTCAATCTAAATACTTTATGTAATGTACAATAGTTCTTCTGATGAACTTATTCTAGTGGTACTTAATTATATTTTGACTTCCCCCAATGAAATTATTCTGAAATATTGATTTTGAACATCTACAACATTTCTTTTGTCATAAATATTCACATCTAATTTGAGATAACACATAAAACCTTTAAAAATTTTACATTTAAAAAAATATCAAACACATACATTCTAGCCTCACATTTACCCTTATATAGAAATCTCATATACACCTACATAAGGATAAATTCAACTCATAGCTAACCTCTAGTGAATATTAACAATGATTAATAACATAAACATTGTATATTCCAAAACAATTCCCTATCAAATTATGATTGGATCAAGATATTTTTCATAAATAATTTTATTAAAAAAATTAGAAGAGAAAAGTGTCACTATATTTTCATTCATAGTACATTCTATATGATGGAACTTGTAGTCTATAAAGGATAGTGATACTTATAAAATCATTGTCTAATAAACCTTATCCATAAAACATCTTTTATTTTTATCCAACTAATCATAACTCTTTATGTTCACCTTTTTCCTAAATCATTATCAAAGAAAGGTTATTTTTGTTGACAATAAAATTAAATATTTCTTTCATCATAGGAATCCTCCAAAAAATTTTATAAACTTCTTACATCTTTCTTGTAGCATATATATCACACAAATATATATAATTTTATTATTATTATATATCTTGAAGATGATATTCATATAACATTTCAAAACCATGTCTTGGGATATTAAATACCAATTTTTTTAAAATATTTTATCATAAACATTTAAATAATATTTTACATCCTATTATATTTTGATGAATACTGAAATCTAAAATAATATTAGAAAAGAAATTACAATTTTCCCTTCAAAATTTTACATTATAATAAATCCTTTAATAGATATTTGGTAGTTTGTATTTATTCTTCAACTTTAACATTAAAATATATAATGGATATATCCATCAATATTATATAGCAACACAAATTTTTTCATCAAATATAAATTATAATTTTTCATGTGATTCATCAATATTTCTTTGCATATTATTTTATTTTTTGACTGATTTGAATTAAATTATTGTATTTCTCTTTATTTTGGCTGTGTTTTCTATTTTTTGGAGAACTATAATTTTTAGGTATAGTAGGTCATTCATTGGTTAAAATTCAGATATAGTAGTAGGAATATATTTTCTAGATAGGGGTTTCTTATACCATTATGCTACAGTAGTGAACCACTTAGTGGTTCTTGGTATTACATCATGGTCTGGGTGTCTTGGTCGATATTTCACTATAGTTGGATTCATAACAACATGGTTGATGGGAGACCAAGATCCACAACCCTAGATTGAAGAATTTCTCCACATATAATCTTGATGGACCACATTAAATAGATTTTTGAAGATATGTACTATGATTTTTTTTAGCTCCCCCTCAATTCCAAATGGATTCTTCTAAGTTACTACCCCATTATATTATTAATTTTTTATTTTATTATTATTCACTTCTCTTTTATCCATATAATGGAATTGGATACCTTGGTTTTACTATCGATAATATTTAATGTGGGGGTTTCTCTTCGATTTTGGTGTCATAGGTTTGTGAGGGATATCCTTTTCCTTTATTTGGCCTCCACAATGAAAGGATATTAGATTATGGTGATTTATGTAATTTTTTATTATAATTTTCAATTCCCCAAAAAAACATTGTATGCATGAGAAATATATATCCAGTATTAAAAAATAATTATTCTTATTTAAGGAAATACAGGGGAGATGATACGGTTATTAGGGTTTCATGATCTTATCGCATTATTTTTTTTAAATCGGGGTGTGAAATATGTGTCTGAAAAAATGTGAAACTATAAGTCCTTATGGAATTCAGTTATCTAAATGATATTTTACACCTTAATATTTTTCTATATGTTTTGAAATGGAGTCTATAGGATTTTATTACTTAGTTCATTGTTTTTATGGGTTTTATATAAATTACTTTATACTTTTTAGTGTAATTCAGGTGTAAATTATGTTTATTGTTATTCTAATAGGTTTTTTATAATATTTTTCCCATCTTCTATGTCAAGTGTTGGGTACTCCAAAACTAAATCCAAGAGTCATAATATTTTAAATACGTTTCAAAATAACATACATTAAAAAAAGGGTTTTTATATTTTTTTCAAATGAGATTTTCTATTTTAAATCAAAATTCATGGTAGGTATTTGAATGGGTATAATGGATGTAATTAGTGTCGAAAAAATATCAATGGATGTTTTAAATATGATGATTAAACTTATAAACTCAATCCATGAACAACACCTTTCACACAAATGGTTTACACTCCAATGTCATTCACCCACATTGAGGAACCATATTATATTATCATATATGAGTTTCATGATTTTTCTGATTGTGAAGTTATTGTGTTTAATTAGATGGGTATTTTCATTAGATGTGATTTTTCCAATGTATTGATATTTTATTTATATTTGTAAATATTATCATTACGTAATGTTTTTAACTTTATGGGGATCCAAGGAATCACTATGAGAGATTAAGATATGGTTGTTATGCCAGCTATGTTTATGTAAAGGAAAGTATCCTATTATACTGGAATTATTCTATATATGAGAAGTGAATCAAGAAATTCTAGTTAGTACATTTTGGTAGTTTATTATATAGAAATACATTACAAGGAAATTGAATGGTTCGACATTAGTATATCAAGGATTGCCTCTATTGAGTTTTAGTAATTTCTCTTGATTATTTATTCATTATTAACATCTATTTCTAAAAATTATTTATTAGATATACATTAATTTTATTATTATCAATACTACATGATATTAATTCTTTGTATTATTATTTTTATAATCATAATGTACTTAAAACATTGTGCCACATATTATTATTTCCCTTAATTTATTAATCCTTAGATACAAAACTTGTTATATTATTTTAATTAGGTATATTTTTAATCCTTATTATCAAATTAGATGATGATTTTGGTTGTTTTTTATGAGTTTATCTAGGATTATTTTTAAAAAAAATTGCATTTTGAAAGTATTATATATTGAATGTTTTTATAGGTTCCATAATGAATATTTTTTTATTTTGAAATTTATGGATTCTTTTACTCATGGAAATCAACTGGGATAATTATGTTAGTACCCTACCAAAACCACTTAGTGTTAGAAGACTCAATTTATTTTTATATTTTCAGGTTATAATTTCCATGATTCTCATGTTTTTTAGATTTCTCTTTTTTTTGGCTCACTAAATGGATATTGGTTGCAGTTTTTTTATGGCATGGTGTATGTAGTAACCCCGGTTTCATGTACATAACCCCTTTCCTCAAATTTTTTTAATTGGTTTTCCTTTTTTTGGGTTTTAAATAAATATATAGTTCCCATAAATAGATAATTTCAATAAAATAGAGTGTTTCCAAAAAATAAAGAGTTTCCATAATATAGAGAGTTTCTATAATGTTGGGTGTTTCCATGAAGTGGGTTATTTCAATAAAGTGGGGTGTTTCCATAAATTGGGATGTTTCCATAAAAAGGGGTAAAGGTGAAGTAAAAAAGAATTTGGGGGTTTTCTTAAGGAGTGTTGGGACCAAAAGGAAGTTTACATGATCCATACACACTTGGCACAAACCGTGTGGTGAAATCTTGCGTAGAGGTCAAATCTAGATCCTATTTTCCATGAGCTTACTCATTTTTTCTATATTTATTTTATTTTTTCTTCAAATCTCTCTAATTCAAGATTACTCTCCCTATATGTCTGTAGAACCCTCCACACACGAGTTGTATCCAAACTAGAGCATTCCCTTGGTGGTTTTGAGTCCGATTCTTGTGGTATGTCACCATTCTTTTCGGATTTTTCATGATTTCTTAGATCTGCTTAGATATACTACTTTGATCTCCATTATTTTATATATCTGAACCAATAGTGGGTATATCTACATGTTTTGGATGCCAAATAATTCAATGTTGAGTTGTGATCTTTCTTGGATAAAAGAACTATGGTCGTTCTTGGAGAATTGACCAGCTTTCTTGGGCAATTTTTATTTTTTGTCATGTTTCATCAAAACCATCGAGGTAAGAGGATTCCCTCTCAACTCCTCTTGATATAATTTTTTTCTTAGATTAAAATTGGTTTATTTATTGTGAAATTAATGGAAAAATCATCATTTTTGATGATCTATGGTTTTCTTGAAATTGCGTGATCTTGATGAATAGTTGTGCAAAGGGGGGTTTAGTTTCAAAATTTTAAAATAATGATTTTAAATTATGGATTTTTTTCAATTGGTAAATGGTTTATTGAATAAATATTTTCAATATAAATAGATTCCAATAAAAATGAAGTTTTATTGAAATGGTTTGGAATTGAAATGGTCTGGCATTGAAATGGTTAGGATGGAAATGGTTTTCAATAAAAAGGTGTTTTTAATGAAAGCATTGTTTTGGAATGATTGTTGGAAATATGTGGTGTGTTTTAATGTTTCATATAAAAATTTATGTTGAAATAGGACCTTTTCTCGGTACCAAAGGATTAATGGAACTTATTAATTTCATACACGGGGCTTGGTTGAAATATGACCTTGTGCTCAGTGCGAAAGGGTTAATGGAACATGTGAAACAATTACCTTGTAGTGACATGGTAGATCGATGAGAAACCACTCATGAGTATGGAAATTTCATAACGTATCATGCATGGTTGGTTTCATGGGTCTGAGGAATGGTTGAGTGTGCTCATAAAGGGATATTTTGGAATGGTTGTAAAGAGTTTTTAGTTATTTTTCTGGAAAAATATCTTGATGGGAAAAATTGGATTCAATTTCACTTGTATCCATTAGTAATGAATGTTTTTTAAACTTGTTTATATTTATTTATACAATGTTTTAAGAAATTTTTCTATATAAACTATTTTATATAATTTTCTCTAACACTTCTATCCTAGTTTCTTGAGTAGGGAAGTCAGTATTGAAAACCTATTATATTTTATAATCACCCTTGCGTTGGAAATTTAGTGCTTTTCTAGATGATATATTCTGGGACAAGGGAAAAGGTAATGTTTCACATGTGTTTAGCACTACCTCGTGATGTTTGGGCTGTTCAGAGATCTTGGAGCTTGGAGCTTATGGATCATGGTGTCTTTAGAGAGTCTTGTGTAGTTTTCCTCCTGTATACTTTGATACTTGATTATTCTTTCGTTTATTCTTACTTTGATTTGGTTTTTAGATAAAAGAAGTTTTTGATTTGTCTTTCTTATGTTCATTCATAATATAGTGAATGTTGGTAATGGTTGGTAGGTTTTTTGGTTCATTTCTTAATGGGTAAATCATCCCCCACTTGTATTTGAAACCCTTCGGCATTTATTTCCAGCCTTTGGAATCTTGGGGATGTTTCTTAGGGCCTAGTAATGACTTGTTGTACTCTCAAGCCAATTAGAATTGGCGGGTCATTACAAATGGTATCAGTTTGTTCGGTCCTTTCCTAACATGTAGTCATCGATTTTCCTAGTTTTGGAGATGAATTATTTTCTTGTCTATTCCTTGGGTGGGAATCTTAGAAAGGAGTAGGATTGTCAGAACATGAAATTTATATCATAATAGGACATAGTTAACCCTTTTATATTGAACTTCAGGTAACATGGAGTTGGGTAAATAAGTTTTTGGAGACACTTCTCGGATTATGAAATCTCATTGTTAAGAGTTTAGCCAATGAGACGATCATGACATGCATTTTAGATGAATGACATTCCACTAGGAGTGCATACATCATTTCGAGGAATGATTCATGTTGAGAAAGAAAGAGTGTTAATTTTTTAAAAAATTATTGAATTGGTTTTCAAATGAATGATTTTGAAAAAGTTATTTCTTATCATATTTTGAAAATGATTTAATTTTCAAAATCATGTGAAGTGTTTTAAAAAATGTTTGAACATGGGAAAAATTTTGTTTTCAATAAAATTTTGTGATAGTTGATGTGATAGACAATGAATTTATAAGCCAATAGTTGCAAGAGAGTGAGATTGATGGGGGTTGTTTTTTTATTTACAAATGGAACCCGGTAGGTGTTGTACTAACTAGTCAGAAGATGCTGTTGAGAATTTGGTTTCACCTGAGCCATAGGTGAACCACCAATTGGTCCAAACCATTAACAAGGATTTCCAAACCATCGAGTTGGGATTGCAATCAGATACTCTATTTACAATATATTTCATTGCTGAAAATCCAAGTGGAAGATGTATGGTTGTATTCACTAGAGGATTTAAGAACTCTAGAACTAAGATAAATAATAAGCGATACACCTATTCTATATGATTAAAATATGAGATGATGTGTTCTATGATAAAAATCAAAACTCATATCGAAGAAAGATAATGTTTAATATTCATGCGTAGAGAATGTTCTATAACTATTGATAGAGATGAGTTGAAATGGGACCTCTTGATGTTCGAGAAGGATGTATATGACATAATCCTAGTTATGGATTTAATAACAATGTTCAAGGCTCAAATCTACAATTATAGGAGAAAAGTTAGTTTCAGT
Organism: Viscum album; assembly: GCA_963277665.1. Lineage (NCBI taxonomy): Eukaryota > Viridiplantae > Streptophyta > Magnoliopsida > Santalales > Viscaceae > Viscum > Viscum album. Next base: position 351,028,271 of record OY728141.1, read on the forward strand.
ATTGAGGATGACATCGAGCATCTATTTAGAGGACAGAGGATTGTAAAGAAGTGTAAAAAGAACATGTTAGAAATAATGATGGGAATGATATCTTAAAAATTGGTAGTGTTGACTTTGGCATCAATGGGTGTGATCGAGGAAAATAGTTTTCCAAATGTTGTTGATCAATTTCCAGATGACTTTCCCAAGAACATATTAGGGTTACCAACTCCAAGGGAAGTTGATTTTAATATTATTCTTTTTCTGGGGACCATTCCTATTTCCCTTCCATCTTATAGGATAGAACCAACTGAGTTGCGAGAATTGAAAGTGAAGTTAGAGGAGCTAGAAAGAAAGGGTTTCATTCAACCAAGTATGTCTCCATGGGCAGCACTGGTTTTTTTCATGAAGAAGGAATATTGAACTCTTCGGTTGTGTGTTTATTATCATAAGTGTAACCAAGTTATGATAAAGAATAGATATCCACTTCCACGCATTGATGATCTATTCGATCAATTAAGAGGAGCTCAGTGGCTCTCCAAGATTTACTTGCAATTAGGATGTCACCAATTGAGTGTTCGGAAAGAGGATATTCCAAATATAGCATTCAAAAGTAGATGTAGACACTATGAATATTTAGTCAATCCCTACAGTACAATGAATGCACTAGCAGTCTTCATGGAATTGATGAATTCGATATTTCAAAAATATTTGGATTATTTTGCTCTGGTGTTTGTGGATGAAATTTTGGTCTATTCAAAGACAAGGGAGATCATGAGGTGCACATTGAAACATTTTTAAAAATCTTGAGAGATCATCGTTTATATGCCAAATTATCAAAGTGTTATTTTTCGATACAGGAAGTACGTTTCCATGGCCATGTCATTTCTGAGAAAGTTGTTTCTGTTGATCCTGAAAAGATATAAGCCATTATATTTTTGTAACCACTGAAGAATGTGTTTGATATACGATGTTTTCTTTGCCTAGCTGGTTACTACCGACGCTTTTTGTGTGATTTATCATGACTAGATTCACCACTAAAAACCCTGACAAAGAAGAATGCTTCATTCTAATGGACAGAGTAATGGTAGATGACTTTACCGGAACTGAAAGTTCGACATACATTGGCACCTATTTTGATATTTCCAGAATCAGGACAGGGGTATGTGGTGTATTCTGATGTTTGAGGTTTAGGGTTGGGTTGTGTTCTCATGCCAAGAGATCATGAGGTTGCTTATGGTTCAAGGGAGTTTAGGGTGAATGTGAGGAATTACCAAAAACATGATTTGGGGTTAGCATCATTCATCCATGATTTGAAAACATGAAGACATTATCTCTTTGGTGTGAAATTTACTGTGTTTACCGATCAAAAAATATGGAATCACATTTATTAACAATGAGATTTGAATCTCAGACAAAGGATATGGATAGAGTATCTCTAAATTTTTGACTTTGACTTGGTGAACACACGAGTGAAAGGAAATTCGGTATTGGATGCATTGAATAGAAATTCATATGCTCAGTTGGATATAGAAGCTTCAGATGAATAGAAATTGATGTCTGTCTTAGCTGAAATGCATGTGGAATGTGAAGACCGAGGTTATGTTGTGGTTTTCTTTTCTATTAATCTTGTTCCTGATTTTGTAAAAATGATCAAAGAGGCACAAACATCTAATGCCAAATGTCGGTTTGTATGTTTAAAACAGAATGGTGTGGAGACCATTGAAGGATAGAAACTTGATAGGGGTTTAGTTTTTTGTTTCCGAGATAATATGGTTATACCTATGGATTTTTAGGTACTACTTCTTAATGCTTAACACCATTCAAGATGGGTTGTATATCCAGGTACACTGAAAGATGTATAAGCCGTTAAAGGCACAATTTTGGTGGAACAGCATGAAAATAAAGGTAGTCGAGTTTGTCTCACAGTTTTTAATGTGTCAGCAGGTTAAAGTAGGGAATTAGAGACCATCTAGTATGTTACAATATTTTCCCACCCTAGTGTGGAAATGGGATCAAATATTAATTGATTTTATTACATGTCTTCCAAGAATGACCTGGAAACATGATGCAATTTCAGTGAGGGTGGATCGTCTAACCATGTCGGCCCATTTCATCCCTATTCGTGAAACACATAAGGAAAAGGATCATTCAAAAATCAATATCCAAGAAGTGGTAAAGAGGAATGGTGTACCAGTGTCAATAGTGTCATATATATATTAGAGGTTCATATCTCTTTTTTTGTAAATCATAATAGCAAGACCTTGGAACTCAGGTGACTATGAGCACTGCATATCATCCTTAAACATATGAGCAATCTGAGCAGACGATACAAATTTTGGAAGATATGTTGTGAACTTGTGTAATAGATGGCTCATGGGAGGAGCATATACCCATAGTGGAGATCTCATACAATAACAGATATCAATCCTCAATATGCAGGGCTCCATTTCAAGCATTGAATGGGTGTCCTTGTCGTTCTCCATTATGTTGGGTGGAAACATGTGAAACTTCACTAGTCGGGACAATCCTTTTCCATGACACAACAAAGAATATCCAGTTGATTTAAAATCGGATGGAGCAAGCTTAGAGTCATTATAAATCTTATGCAGATCACCACCGAAGACCATTGTCGTTCATTGTTGGTGATTGTGCCTTCTTGAGAATCTCTCCAAGGCTTGGGCATCATCGTTCCGAGAAGCAGGGAAAGTTACCTCCTAGATACATTAGCCCTTTTGAGATACTGGAATGGGTAGGAGAGGTGGAATATCATTTGGCATTACCACCATAGTTTAGTTCGGTGTGTAATGTGTTCCATGTATCCTTGTTCAAAAAGTATCACCCTGATCCTAACCATGTGATCATATGGGGTCCCATTGAGTTAGAACGAGATGCATCACTGGTACATATCCCTGTGTGGATCATGGATAGAGAAGATAAATTCTTGCATGGGAAAAGCATCGGACTACTATGGGTTTTATGGAAAAATGATCAGACTCAAGAACAGACTTGGGAACATGTGAAGGAAATGAAAGAGAAGTGGTCAAAACTCTTTTTGGATAGTGAGGGTTTTCTGCTTTCGGAGGATGGAAAGGCCAATGGTGGAGAGAATGTAGTACCCCCGGTTTCGGGTACATAACCCCTTTCCTCACATTTTTTTAATTGGTGTGTATTTTGATTGGGATTTCATAAAATATAGAGTTTCTATAAAATAGATATTTTCTATGAAATAGAGAGTTTCTATAAAATAGAGAGTTTCTATAATATAGAGAGTTTCTATAAAGTGGGGTGTTTCTAAAAAGTGGGTTGTTTCCATAAAGTGGGGTGTTTCCATATATTGGGATGTTTCCATAAAAAGGGGTAAAGGTGAAGGATGGAAGATTTGTTGGGGGGGTTAGGAGTGCTGGGAACAAAAGGAAGGTTGCGTGATCCATACATGGTTGGCACAAACCGTGCTATCAAATCTTGCGCATAGGTTAAATCTATATCCTATTTTCTAGGATCTTAATGGTTTTTTCTCTATTTATTTATTTTTTCCGTGAAAACACCCCTAATTCGAGATTACTCTCCCTTAAAGGTTCTAGAACCCTCCCAACATGAGTTGGAGCCACCATAGAGACTTCCCATGGGAATTTTGAGTTGTATTCTTGTGGTATGTCCCCATTCATTCCGGATTTTCCATGTTTTCTTAGATTTTCTTAGATCTACTTATCTGATCACCATTCTTTCCCAGATATGAACCTATAGTGAGTATATATATATATTTTTATGCCAAATAATTCGATTTTGAGTTGTGATCTTTCTAGGATAATTTAACTATGGTCGTTCATGGAGAATCTACCTTCTTTCTTGTGCATTTTTCGTATGTTTTCAAGCTTCATCAAAAACTTCAATGTAGGTGGCATCCCTCTCAAATCCTCTTGATATAATTTTTTGGTAGAGATTCAAATTGGTTTATTGATTGTGAAATGCATAGATGAATATTCATTTGTGATGATTTATGGTTTTTGTGAAATTTTGTGATATTATTGAATAGTTGTGCAAAAGGGGGTTTAGTTTCATGAATTTAAAATGATAGATTTAAATTATGGATTTTCTAGAATTTCTAAATAGTTGATGGAAAATGTATTTTCAAAATAAATGTTTTTCAAAAAAAATAGTGTTTTATTCAAATGGATTGGAATATAAATGGTTTGGCATCGAAATGGTTTTGACGGAAATGGTTTTCAATAAAAAGGTGTTTTTTTGAAAGGGTTGTTTTGGCATGATTGTTAGGAATATGTGGTGTGTGTTCATGTTTCATATATGGGGAAAGGTTGAAATATGACATTCTTCTTGGTACCAAAGGTTTAATGGAACATGGGAATTTCATACATGGGGCTTGGTTGAAATATGACCTTGTGCTCAGGGCCTAAGGGTTAATGGCACATGGGAAACAATTACATTGTGACGACATTGTAGATTGATGAGAAACCACTCATTAGTATTGAACTGTCATAAGGTAGAAAGCATGGTTGGTTTCATGGGTTTGATAAAAGGTTGGGTATACCGATAAAGGGATATTCTGGAATGGTTGTAAAGATAGTTTAGTTATTTTTCCAGAAAAATATCTTGATGGGAAAATTTTGATTCAATTGAACTTGTATCCCTTGGGAATGAATTGTTTTGCAAACATGTTTATATTTAGTGATGAACTATTTTTGAGAAAAAAAAATTATATAAACTATTTTATATAATTGTTGCTAACTCTTCTATCCTAGTGGTGTGAGTTTGGATGTCATTATAGAAAACCATAATCTATAAGCTTCAAAAATAGTTTGGTGCTTTGTAAAAATAATCCACAAGCTTCATAAATTGGTTTCAATTGAACTTGGTTTCAATTTCACTTGTATACATTAGTTTTGAGTTTTATACTCCCCCCTGCTTTGGAACTTTGGTGCTTTTGCAGATTCTGTCTTCTAGGACAAGGCAAAAGGTATTGTTTCACATTTGTTTAGCTCTACCTCATGATGTTTGGACTGTTCAGAGATTTTAGAGACTGGAGCTTGTGGATCATGGGCTCTTAAGAGAGTACTGTGTTGTTTTTCCTCTATGTACTTTGATACTTGGTTATTTTTCCGTTGTTTCTTATTTGATGTGGTTTTCAGATACATGAAGTTGTTGAGTTGTCTTTTGTTTTTTCATGCATCATATAGTGAATGTTGGATATGGTTGGTAGGTTTATTTGTTTATTTATTAAAGGGTAAATCATCCCCCACTTTTATTTGAAACCCTTGAGCATTTATTTCTAGCCTTTGGCTTCATGGGGATGTTTCTTAATACGTAGTAATGACATGTTGTACTCTCAAGCCAATGAGAATTGGCGGGTCATTACAGTGTAACAAGGGGATTTTGGTTTGTTATTTTTTACTTATTCATCTTTTTTTGGGATGCGTTTGAACAAAAAAAATTGAGATTAATTTCATATAACGGGATATTATATAACTATTAAATATTTAATAGATATTTGAAGGTATATCTATATAGATATATATTTGGTTTTGGTTATGATTATATTTTTTTTAATTTGGTTTTTCATAAGAGTATAATATTAGGATATACCATGTCGAGGTCCAAATTAATTCCCGTATGTATTTATAATTTTTTATCCAGTATAAACTATTCCAAAATAGTATATTTTCATAACCTGGAACTTGTCTCTACACTATGGGCATCAGTAACAACATTTGGACCTTTCCAAAAGATGGTTCTGATTCCTAGATGAGGAATGACCTTAGTTGGTCCATAAAAAATGGAATCAGTGTTTCCTTAGTTTTTTGGGTAGAAATGGTATATTGTATTTATAACCCTGAAAAAAAGAGTGTTTTGTATAGAAATTATAGCCCTTTTTGGAGCGTTTAGTAAATAATGCAATATATTTTATAAGTTATGATTTTAGGTACTTACTCATTAATTATTTGGTTTACTTGCTCTAGATTAATTCTATTTTTATATTATTCATGTTTTGGTATGAAAATTTGAGAATATCTTGTGAAACATGGTGGCTGAGATTTCCATGAAAATAATTTTGAACCTATGAACAAAATTTTGTATAACTATTATTTGTAGTTGAGTGATTTCAATAGCCCAAAAAACCATATAAAAACTCATGTGTGAACACAAATACATTTTTATGGAAGTGATTAGAATTATGTGCAAACATTATATGATTAGGATTTGTTGATTCTTCTGAATTGAAACACTAGTTTTAAAAAGATATATATAATTTTAGTAAATATTAACTAGGTTTTCTAAAAGAATTATAAATAATTCAGCATTTTGGGATCAAAAATTGATTTTTATGATAAATTAATGTTGTATCAAAATGGTTGTCATTTGGATTGTATAGATTTAAAATCAAGAAAATATGATTTTTTAAAGGTTTAAAAGAAATAATTTTTATTTTTTTACTATTTTTGTCCTCTTGTATAATATTTTTTATTTATTTATTTGACATATTATATTAGATTAGGATTTTACTTTGAATTATAGTGATTTATATTTGGATATTTTCAATTGATTTTGTCCTTTATTTTATTATTTAGAGTGTTCCACTCATAATAATATTGAATGATCTTGGGAATGATTTACTATTGAGTGTTCCTATGTTAGGTATCTCTCAGTATTTGAGTATGGAATTTCTAGTTTTTGAATATATACATAATCATGAAAGTGTGTTTGAGGAGTTTTCATCAAATTTTTACATTTCATTTTTGGCGATTGAGGTCCCCAAGAGTCTATAGAGTGGGTTGGGAATAGTAAGAAAATCTGAATTTTTTGAGATTGAGAGATCCCATTTATTTTTTCACAGGAAAAATTTAAAAATGGTGGAAGATAATAATCCTATTCCTGTTACAATATGGTATTACTAGTAAATTCATCAAGACCACTTTCATCCAATAGAATTACCCAAAGGATTTAAATTTTTGTGAGGTAAAACATATGAATATTATGTATAGTGAAAAAATAATTATGCAGTATAGAAACCATTTTTATGATTAAATTCCCTTTTTTTCTAAGCTAGTATTTAATTATTAATTTAATGCCCAAATATTTGTGAGGTGTATTCATATAAACCTCAGCTCTGGGGTTATTTCATTTGGTATTTCTTTATTTGATGATATAGTTAATGAGGCTCTAGTAGTGATGTTGATTTTGTTAGGGTAACCGAATATGAGTGTCATCTCGATCTTTTCTAGTACATGTTTAGGGTTCTTATTTGGTGATAATTAGAGGAATTAAAAAAATGAAATGAGGAATCATGAATACTAATAAGAGTATTTTCATTCCATTTTAACTTCTCTGGGAAATCATTAATATCTTATTTGTTTTATTAAGGATATATTGGGCATTCCAAATGTTTATTATTGATTATTCGGAAGACCTTTCATACTTTTGGTAAATTGGGAATCTTTATAAATTGTTATAATTAAAATTTGGATATAATATGAAGTTACAACATTCCTATACATCCAAATAGTGGTTTAGAGACACATTATGAATTTTTACCTTCCATTTTACTCTATTTTTATGGAACTTATGGGTTTTGATTTTTGGATAATACTTTGGGATAATTCCCATCATTTTATTATTTGGAGATCAATATTATTGTTTTATGAGATTATGATACCCAATGGATAAAATATATTATTTAGTGTCCTCAGGTGAGTGTTTGAATATTGTTTGACTATGATTTTATAATAATTTACCCTTATTATATAAATCTACCATATTATTTTCAACCTTATATGTTGGGGATACCCATTAAAAAATCATATTTCTAATATTTAAATTTGATTTGTTGGGAATACATTATGTATTTATATACATCAACGAATAAGTTGTTTTTATTTGGATCTATTAATGTTCATATATTTTTGAATGATTAGTACATTGTTTCTTATGGTAATTCTTCTTATCATGGTCATTCATTAACCCGGTGACTTTCATAGTACAAAAATTATTAGGGTAGGGTGAATTTTCATTCCCCTAACTTCCTTTTATTCTTATTTTGTTTTTAGTTGATTTTAATAATCCTTTTTTAATTTAATTTATTTTTGGTGTCTTTTCTAATTTTTGGAGAAATGTAATTTTAGGTTGTATCAATACACATAAATGCATGATGACCCACAATGTGATAGTATTTTTCTCTAGATAGGGGCTTTGTAGAGACCCGAAGACTGATGTACATTGACATTGCATTACATTTCTGTAATACTTAGTACATAACAAAAACACACACACAAGGACCGTAATAGTTTAGTGTCTTAGGAAACTCGGAATATAATCTTCTAATCATGGTGAAAGATATTCAAAATCTCCCATAAAGATCTTCCTTTTTTTACCTAAAACATTTCTTTATATCCTAGGGAAAAGAAAACATAAAAGGGTGAGCTCAAATGCTCAGTAAGGGTAAACAAAAGATATATCGATCACATCATATACATAAGCACATAACTTTTGGAAATATTATCCTGCAAAAGAGATCATAATTTCATAACATGGGATAAATCATGGCAGTGAAATGTAATCACAATAATCATAACTTAAAAAATGAAACTTTGTGGCATTCACACATAATCATAGAGAATCATTTCTTGTTAGTCAAGACTCATTTCCAAAACTATCTTAGTGGACAAAGTCCCTTTCTGATCCGAGTCACCCTCGTTTCAGTCCTGTTTCACTGAACAGGTATAACCTACCGTACCAGCCATGTCTATCTCATGAGATATAAAATCATTACCCAATGCATTAGAGGGATATATAGGTCCCACCCATCTCATAATGATTCCATTCTTATGTGTGCCACAAAATCATAAATCATACATCATTGCATAACCCATGTAGTAAAAATGTGATTCTTAAACAATATGACATCATAAAACAATTCATATAAGATAAAGGAATTCATTAAAATATTTCCATCACAACCTAATAAAATCCATGTAATAATAGGGATATAAACATAACCCTTTATTATCTTAGATGGAAAATAATTTTGATAAAACACTTGAACTTCATTCTTGAGGAAAATATCCTTTCTACCTCAAAAACATGTTTCCTTTCTTAACATTTCGTAAAATTATAAACTAAGAGAATTTGATTAAAAATAAACTTCAAAACTTGTAAAGGAATATTCTTGGAAATAATGTTTTAAAAAAAATCCATTCATGCCATATAAGTTTAAAAATCATTCTTCGTACTTTTGTCGGAAAAGTCAAAAAGTACCTCGTATGATAAACGACAAAAGATTCCTTTCATATCTTTTACTAAAAACTCACTGAAGGGTAAAATTGGATTTAAGAAATTGTAGGTGGATGGAAATATTATTACATATTTAGGAAACATGGATGTGGATGATAAAATATACCCCAGTAAATACCAAAGTACAAACAATCTCGGATAAAAATGAGATTGTGATATTTCCCTTACCTTAGGTCCGATATGCTTCGTAAGTGTCTGAACCTCCTGTATAATGATTTAAATAATTTTATTGACTTATTACAGAATCATACTCATTGTTATGATATCATATATGGTTCACTTATGACTTTATATTACCCGTTCTTTTGTAAATTCCATGTTAAAGAAGCGTTTTGGGTAAAATTGTTTCATTTATCGTAGGTGTTTGGACTTGTTGTTCTTGACATTATTATTACTTATATCATGATTTATATACTTCCAGAATATAAAACATGATTTATATATCATATATATTCAGTATATATATATATAATAGATAGATAAATGAAATGAAACACACCGTTCATGGAGACGGTAGTCCGTACGTACGCATGAACGTTGTTTTCCTTTCCTTATTGTCTTGAATGGAAGTAAGTAGATGAAATACATATATATATATATACATAAATCCAGTAGATTTAACATGTCATATATTTCATTATTATTAATTATATATACTTTATAATCATTCATGAATGGTTAATGTGGAGAATGTATCTCATCGCGTCGTGGAGACGGTATTCCGTACGTACGCACGATCGATGATATCGTTCTCATGATCGTGAAATTGTGTTGAAGTGTATGTATAATATTTCAGTATCAATATATGTTTATAATAATAATATATATTTACTCATTACACCATTATACCCATCCAATTAAGGTGGTGGCGGAAAATAGATTACACCACGGCGTGGAGACGGTATTCCGTACGTACGCACGCGCGGTGATTTCCTTTTTCTGTAGGATGGATAGAAGGTTAATTAGAGTTGTTTCATATTTATAATAACATATCAGTATATAATAAATACTGATGTTATTACTTTATCATGAAACAACTAAAGAATAAGAAGTTTAAGAAGAATGAAATTGAAAAAGATCGGTAATGGATATTACCTCTTTTTGACGCGCCTTTTCTTAACCTCCACTTAAAGAACTAAGGATGGTCTTTGAAGAAGACCAGGACCTCTAGGATGATACTAGGGAAGTGGAGAAGAGATTTTGGCAGGGTTTGGCCGAGCTTTAATGCTCAAATTGGTGTGAGGAGGAGAGGGAGGAGGTGCCCTTTTATAAGGGAGGAGAGGGGCACCTTTGGAATAACAAAAAATATTATTTTATTATAAACTCAAGTTCGGTTTTAAATAGTTCCAAATTGATTTATTTCTAGTCTAAGGTGGGGATGGGTCAAAATAATCTCATCCAATAGAATTTAGACAAGTTTAGGTTCCTATTTTAACCTTATCATTTAGATTTAACATTAAGTTAAATAATTTTACCTTTACCATGTCTTCTTGTGTTCTTAAACTATAAGGTTAATAAACTTACTATAACCTTATCTAAGTCATTTGGCCGAACCTTAGAATTTTAGGAATAAAATAACAATTAATAATATAATATTTGTTTTAAAAACTATTTTATGTCAATTTTGACACTATTTAGTAATTGATTTTTGTGAAAATCATAACAGAATGATAAGTTCAAAAAAAGTTAATTAAACAAGTCATATTAACCTAGAAAATTATTGGAATTCATAAAAAGTCTCAAATTATATTTATTTGGGTATTTATAACATCAATTATGTCAATATTTTATTAATAAGATAATTACTGCATCATCGTTGTGTCATAAATAAATTAAATTATTTAATGTCTAAAATTTACAAATAAAATACCATTATGTAGGATATATCTTTAGCTTTCTAATGAATATTTACAATCGAATTTATCTTATGTATAACCCAACATTAAAAATGATTTAGTAAATAAACTTTGATTTTAACTCTTTTAACTCTTCTTTGAATTAAATAATAATAAATGTCCTAATCTAATCCAAGTGGGCCTAAATGGTCATATTTTATTCCTAAGCTTGTTTTTGGTCGAATTACACTTATCCAATAGAATTTGGACATGTTTTCGGATAATAATAATATCATTTTTACCCTTAATTACCCTATTTACTTTTAACCGTGGTAAATAAAAGTAAAACGTTACTATTCACCAAAAATTATTTTCATCTCATTGAACCACATTTTACTTACTGACATCAACCATGTCTCTCGGATTTTTGAAATTCCACTCACAGAAGCGGTAAAATTATGTTTTATGAAAAATTCAGTTTTTTTAACTACCACTTAGTGGTTTAACTATTCATCAAAAATTGAAAGTTTTCAGAAAAATACCAAAAATTAGGCCTAAGCTATATTTGATATTATGAACTCAAAAATGATTTCTATTTTACCAAATTCAAAACATGTTAGTTGCATTAATTAATTTAAAAATTAATTCCCGTCTTCAAAACAAAAGGCGTGTTTTTAAGAGATAATAACTATCAAAAGATTGACACTTGTTTATAACTGGTTTAAATGTGAAATTACATCCAATGACCAACATTGTATTAAATTGTAAAAATATATTCTAAATATACTTTGAAACCAATCAAATTAATAATTTATCACTATTAATTATTTCGATTGAAAAAGTTGTTTTTAATTAAAATTTAGTAATTTCCATTATTCGTCAAAATATGAAAGTTATCCGAAAATTACCAAAATTTCTCCCTAAGCTAATTTCTATATTCCGAATCCAAAAATGAAATCCATTTTGAAAAATAAAATTTACAAAATTTCAAAAAGTGGTTGTTACTATTCATAACGGCTAGTTTTAATAATATTTTAATAGCATATCGTTGTTTAGTGAAACTCGGTATTGCGTACTACACACGCTATCAAGGAAGGTCGCGATTGCGTGTAATGCAAGCCAAGTCAGGCTTGCGTGTTGTGAAAGAATCCTTTGTTGTTTTGTATAACAGAATCTAACCATATTTCATTTATACATTGAATATATATATATATATACTCAATGTTGCGTAGAATAACTATTATCAAAATTGTGTGTAACACGGTCCAAGAATAGTGTTGCGTATACTGCAAGCTAATACGGTGTTGTGTATAGCGCAAGGTAATCTTGGTGTAGAATACAACACAAGACATTAATGAAATTAAAATAATATTTTTCATAAAATCTCGGGGTGTTACATTCTACGCCCCTTAAAATGAACTTCGCCCTCGAAATTCGTCGGGGTTATAAATGGTTTACTAATTGAAAGTTTCTTTAATAGAAACCCACATCGTAAAAAGGAATACCAAAACCAATCTTTAAAAACAAAAGTATGAAATGTAACGGTTACCCAAATAAACTAATCACTGGGTTTCCACATAGGTGAAAATATGGATATGGAAGAAAAATCTAACCATCATGTTCTGATGGAGAGTGGTAGAGAACATGGCTATGGAAAATCCAATAATCACAAATCCATAAATTTGTGATGATCTAAGGTACCATCTGATTAATCAGATATAAGAGCACTAGGACAACATTTTTGGTTTTCAAGATCGTTTCCCTAAAGTTGAAGAATTTGAATTAGAATAAATACTTACTTTATTTTGGTACAATCTCACTGTTGTTCGTGCCTTGAACAATTTCTACTTCATCTCTTAAATAAATAAAGTTGAATTTGTTATTCGTGAAGTGTTAGCAGATCATGTGATAGAATGACGGGTCATTCCATCTATCTCAAACAAAAGGTTAGCAAAATTTATTAAATATACATAAGTCATTCTATAGTGAGATTAATCATATATGGTTCCTAAAATGGACTTATACTTCATATATCATACTGCTTAATATAATAAAACTAGTTTCTACTAAACAGGGACTTCCTGTAGGCTAGTGGTAGGCGATAAAGGCCAGTCACACTTCGGTTGTGGGTTCGATTCCCACAGCCTTGTCCAACGCGATGGGTTGTCGCCCGTCCTGCAGGATGTCCTTTTTCTAAAGCTATATTACCATAACATCCCAACAATAATATCGAAAAAACGTTTTATCCTAACTTATGTCCAACATAATCCATTCTAATCTTTAGGTTTATCTAAAATACTTCAGTCCAAGCTCATAGTATAAAGAAAATGATTACTTGAAATGTCACAGAACAATCACGTTAATGCCATCATTTATCCCCCATATATCATAAGATATATCTTGTTGGTCAAATTACAAACTTCTGAATACCTTAATCATGTATTCTCTTGAATAATGAATACCCATTGAACCTTAGTGAAAACATGAATGCAGTTAAAAGTTAACACATTCCACATACCAAAATCCTCAAAATTCTATATACTCAAACCATGATATCACTTAGTCCTTATATCAATCATGATCTCATGAATACTGTTAAACATTTCATTTTCTCATTTTCCCTTCATTATGTGCATATCATCTTATTTCCAAAAATATCTCAATCACTTTGAATACCACATTAGACAAATACATAAATATTCCAATACTCCATGATACAACATTATTTTGGAATCCCATTACATAAACACTTAATCATTCCACCACATCGTTGACATATTGAACATCGCCAATAGTGATCGCATGTGACTTCCCTTTGTCCTTTGCCTTAAGCGGTTGCTCATGTCGATCATCACTAACCCTTGGATTATGGAATTTATTAGCATAATGCCCCATTTCCTTGCACTTGAAGCATTGAGTGTTGGTGGTGCGTTCTCTGCAGTGTTTGCTTTATTCACATCATTAGAAACACTTTTTTCATTACTTCGACACTCAGCTGCTCGATGACCTTCTTTTCCGAACATAAAACATTTTCTATTCCATTTAAGACAATCTCCACCATGCTTCTTTCCACACATTGTGCATAAGGAAACATTCATCTTCTTTTCACCGTTATTCTGAGATTTTCTCCTTAAACTCTATCTTTCGTTTCTTGTCAAAACCATGAGATGGATATGTAACACCAACTTCCATTTCTACCTTGATAGCACAACGCACAATTTCTTCATAACTACTGAATTCTCTTATAGCTAATGCCCTTCGAAGACTTGGTTTTAAGCCACTGAAAAATCGATCAACTTTACTTTCAGGTTGGATGATAATGTCAGATGCATACCTTGCAAGTCTTGTAAAATTCTCTTCGTATATACCAACAAATTCATTTTCCTTCTGCTTCAGCTGAAGAAACTCTTTTTCCATCTTTGTTTGAAGAATACGAGGGAAGTACTTACTGAAAAACAAATTCTTGAACTCGTCCCATTCCATGGACTCAATTTCATCTCTTGGCCTCGTATTCTTGATAAGATTCCACCATTGATCAACTGCACCTTCCAAATGATATACTGCTAAGATGACTTTATCATGTTCAGAACATTGAAGAACTGAAAATATCTTTTCAGTGGTACTGATCCATTGTTCAGCAACAAGTGGATCAGAAGTCCCACTAAAAGAAGGTGGGCGTTGCCTCATGAAGGACTCAATAGAATATTGTTCCCTTCTCTGCTCATTTTGAAGTCCAGAATGATTCATAGCTCGTGTAAGTATAGAAATAATATTTTTCACTCCATCTCCCATAACATTTGTTTGTTCAGGAGGACAATCATTGCATTGTCCATTGCATTGATCAACACGGTTCCTTCGGGTTCCATCCATCGTCTAAAACCCAAAAAGAATAGTGTGAGAGGCCAAAATCTTGCTAGGGAAAACAACATTATAAAGGGGGAGTATCCTCAATATCTAACTTCTTAGGTTAAATTCTATGATCGTTACCATTGTTCTAGGACTGTATATTATACGTATACTTATCCTTAGGGACATCCCTAGACATACCTTAGAAATATCTCTAGGGATCTCACTAACACTTTTGCATCCTAGTTTCCAAAGGTTGACTAAACCTTTCCTCTGATACCAACTGTAGAGACCTGAAGCCTTACGTACATTGACATTACATTACATTTGCGGAATACTTAGTACATAAAAAAACACACACACAAGGACCGTAATAGTTTAGTGTCTTTGGAAACTCGGAATATAATCTTCTAATCGTGGTGAAAGATCTTCAAAATCTCCCATAAATCTCTTCCTTTTTTTACCTAAAACCTTTCTTTATATCCCGGGGAATAGAAAACATAAAAGGGTGAGCCCAAATGCTCTGTAAGGGTAAACAAAATAAATATCAATCACATCATATACATAAGCACATAACTTTTGGAAATCTTATCCTGCAAAAGAGATCATAATTTCATAACATGGGATAAATCATGGCAGTGAAATGTAATCACAATAATCATAACTTAAAACATGAAACTTTGTGGCATTCACACATAATCATAGAGAATCATTTCTTGTTAGTCAAGACTCATTTCCAAGACTATCTTAGTGGAAAATGTCCTTTTCTGAACCGAGTCACCCTCGTTTCAGTCCTGTTTCACTGAACCGGTATAACCTACCATTCCAGCCATGTCTATCTCATGAGATATAAAATCTTTACCCAATGCATTGGAGGGAGATATAGGTCCCACCCATCTCATAATGATACCATTCTTATGTGTGCCACAAAATCATAAATCATACATCATTGCATAACCCATGTAGTAAAAATGGGATTCTTAAACAACATGACATCATAAAACAATTCATATAAGACAAAGGAATTCATAAAAATATTTCCATCACAACATAATCAAATCCATGTAATAATAGGGATAGAAACAGAACCCTTTATTATCTTAGATGGAAAATAATTTTGATAAAACACTTGAACTTCATTCTTGAGGAAAATATCCTTTCTACCTCAAAAACACTTTTCCTTTCTTAACATGTCGTAAAATTATAAACTAAAAGAATTTGATTAAAAATAAACTTGAAAACTTGTAAAGTAAGATTCTTGGAAATAATTTTTAAAAAAAATTCCATTCATGCCGTATAAGTTTAAAAAACATTCTTCGTACTTTTGTCGGAAAAGTCAAAAAGTACCTCGTACGAAAAACGACAAAAGATTCCTTTCATATCTTTTACTAAAAACTCACTGAAGGGTAAAATTTAATTTAAGAAATTGTAGGTTGATAGAAATATTATTACATATTGAGGAAACCTGGATGTGGATGATAAGATATAGCCAGTAATTACCCAAGTACAAACAATCTCGGATAAAAATGAGATTGTGATATTTCCCTTACGTTAGGTCTGATATGCTTCGTAAGTGTCCAAACCTCATGTATAATGATTTAAATAATGTTATTGACTTATTCCAGAATCATACTCATTGTTATGATATCATATATGGTTCACTTATGACTTTATATTACCCGTTCTTTTGTAAATTCCATGTTAAAGAAGCGTTTTGGGTAAAATCGTTTCATTTATCGTAGGTGTTTGGACTTGTTGTTCTTGACATTATTATAACTTATATCATGATTTACTTACTTCCAGAATATAAAACATTATTTCTATATCATATATATTCAGTATATATATATATAATAGATAGATAAATGAAATGAAACACACCGTTCATGGAGACTGTAGTCCGTACGTACGCATGAACGCTGTTTTCCTTTCCCTATTGTCTTGAATGGAAGTAAGTAGATGACATACATATATATATATATACATAAATCCCGTAGATTTAAAATGTCATATATTTCATTATTATTCATTATATATACTTTATAATCATTCATGAATGGTTAATGTGGAGAATGTATCTCATCACGTCGTGGAGACGGTAGTCCGTACGTACGCACGAGCGATGATATCGTTCTCATGATCGTGAACTTGTGTTGAAGTGTATGTATAATATTTCAGTATCAATATCACTTTATAATAATCATATATAGTTACTCATTACACCATTATACCCATCCAATTATGGTGGTGGCGGGAAATATATTACACCATGGCGTGGAGACGGTATTCCGTACGTACGCACGCGCGGTGATTTCCTTTTTCCATAGGATAGATAGAAGGTTAATTAGAGTTGTTTCATATTTATAATAACATATCAATATATAATAAATACTGATGTTATTACTTTATCATGAAACAACTAAAGAATAAGAAGTTGAAGAAGAAACAAATTGAAAAAGATCGGTAATGGATATTACCTCTTTTTGACGCGCCTTTTCTTAACCTCCACTTAAAGAACTAAGGATGGTATTTGAAGAAGACAAGGACCTCTAGGATGATACTAGGGAAGTGGAGAGGAGATTTTGGCCGGGTGTGTCCGAGCTTTAATGCTCAAATTGGTGTGAGGAGAAGAGGGAGGAGGTGCCCTTTTATAAGGGAGGAGAGGGGAACCTATGGAATAACTAAAAATATTATTTTATTATAAAGTCATGTTCGGTTTTAAATAGCTCCAAATTGATTTATTTAGAGACTAATGTGGGGATGGGTCGAAATAATCTCATCCAGTATAATTTAGGCAAGTTTAGGTTCCTATTTTAACCTTATCATTTAGATTTAACATTAACTTAAATAATTTTACTTTTACCGTGTCTTCTTGTGTTCTTAAACTATAAGGTTAATAAACATACTATAAGAAGCCAAACGAACCCCAAATTGATTATTATTAATATATATAACCTTATCTAAGTCATTGTTCCGAACCTTAGATTTTTAGGAATAAAATAACAATTAATAATATAATATTTGTTTTAAAAACTATTTTATGCCAATTTTGACACTATTTAGTAATTGATTTTTGTGAAACTCATAACAGAATGATAAGTTCGAAAAAAGTTAAGTAAACATTTCATATTAACCTAGAAAATTAGTAGAATTCATAAAAAGTCTCAAATTATATTTATTTGGGTATTTATAACATCAATTATGTCAATATTTTATTAATAAGATAATTACTGCATCATCGTTGTGTCATAAATAAATTAAATTATTTAATGTCTCAAAATTACAAATAAAATACCATTATGTAGGAAATCTCTTTAGCTTTCTAATGAATATTTACAATCGAATTTATCTTATGTATAACCATACATTAAAAATGTTTTAGTAAATAAACTTTGATTTTAACTCTTTTAACTCTTCTTTGAATTAAATAATAATAAATGTCCTAATCTAATCCAAGTGGGCCTAAATGGTCATATTTTATTCCTAAGCTTGTTTTTGGTCGAATTACACTTATCCAATAGAATTTGGACATGTGTTAGGATAATAATAATATCATTTTTACCCTTAATGACCCTATTTACTTTTAACCGTGGTAAATAAAAGTAAAAAGTTACTATTCACCAAAAATTATTTTCATCTCATTGAACCAAATTTTACTTACTGGCATCAACCATGTCTCTCGGATTTTTGAAATTCTACTCATAGAAGCGGTAAAATTAAGCTTTATGAAAAATTCAGTTTTTTTAACTACCACTTAGTGGTTTCACTATTCATCAAAAATTGAAAGTTTTCAGAAAAATACCAAAAATTAGGCCTAAGCTATATTTGATATTATGAACTCAAAAATGATTTCTATTTTACCAAATTCAAAACATGTTAGTTGCATTAATTAATTTAAAAATTAATTCCCGTCTTCAAAACAAAAGGCGTGTTTTTAAGAGATAATAACTATCAAAAGATTGACACTTGTTTATAACTGGTTTAAATGTGAAATTACATCCAATGACCAGCATTGTATTAAATTGTAAAAATATATTCTAAATATACTTTAAAACCACTCAAATTAATAATTTATCACTATTAATTATTTCGATTGAAAAAGTTGTTTTTAATTAAAATTTAGTAATTTCCACTATTCATCAAAATATGAATGTTATCCGAAAATTACCAAAATTTCACTCTAAGCTAATTTTGATATTCTGAATCAAAAAATGAAATCCATTTTGAAAAATAAAATTTACAAAATTTCAAAAAGTGGTTATTACTATTCATAACGGCTAGTTTTAATAATATTTTAATAGCATATCGTTGTTTAGTGAAACTCGGTATTGCGTACTACACACGCTATCAAGGAAGGTCGCGATTGCGTGTAATGCAAGCCAAGTCAGGGTTGCGTGTTGTGAAATAATCCTTCGTTGTTTTGTATAACAGAATCCAACCATATTTCATTTATACATTGAATATATATATATATATACTCAATGTTGCGTAGAATAACTATTATCAAAATTGTGTGTAACACGGTCCAAGAATAGTGTTGTGTATACTGCAAGCTAATACGGTGTTGCGTATAGCGCAAGGTAATCTTGGTGTAGAATACAACACAAGACATTAATGAAATTAAAATAATATTTTTCATAAAATCTTGGGGTGTTACAGGCTTCCCCTTCCTTTGAACTAAATGTATCACCATGTTAGAGTGTCAGATATTACATTATAGTTAGGGTTTCATGGTTGTTATTGTGACATGGTGGATTTGGATACATCATAATGGCGAGGAGTATATGGTCTTTAGATTTAGATCAAGGATGTCCTCCACAGCGCATCCTATGAAACCATATCAAATCACTCCTAGAGTGGTTCATATTTTTGTGGTACACGGGGCCGTATTGTAGTGATTCCTTAGTTAGGTACCTCATTCAGTGGAGAATTGGTAGAGTTATGGAAGACTCATCATTGATATTTAAGGTTATCTATGAAAAATGATCCACATGATGCTGAATAGGATGATTCCATGAAATGTGATGTCTTCTATTCATATATTTTGTGAAATTTACATTTATTCATATAAAATTAAAAGATAAAATAGGCATTTCTTCTCTCTTAATTATATGAGTCTCAATCAAAATAGATCTATATGATCCCCCCGTCATCCACATATTGATTTTGAACTTTTCCACCTCAATTTCAATTGGATTGTTTAAGGTTATCCCCCCACTCACATCTTCTCCAATTATTTTCAAATTCTTATCTTCTATTTTAATACTATATTTTCCTTGATGAACCTAGTTCACTACTGCATAATTTTTAAATGCAAGTTTCTCTTGGATTTTTGTATCAAGGGTTTTAAAGTTACTCTTCTCCCTTGATTATGTTTCAACCACAAAAAATTAACTTTTCTTCTATGATTGAGGTAAATTTTTTATGTATTTTCCTTTCTAAAAACCATATGGTTCCATTATCCTTCCAAAATCTTTTTACCAAATAAATTATTATTTCATGAATTATTTTATTGGGATATGATGGGTTTCTTTGGGTTTTGAAATCTTATTTATTGATTTAAAAAGAAAATGTAATTTATTTTCTAAATAAAATGTTGAAATTTGTTCTGTAATTAATTTACCTATCAAAATTATATTTTAATATTTTATAAAATTCTATGGGTTTTGAATTAATTTCTTTATGTATTTTTATTGAGGTTAATTTTTTTATTTTTAAGTATTTACCATATTAGTTTTTTCAGAAATACATTTGTCACTCATGTTTATGGATTTTATCTAATGTTGTTAAATTAGATTATTATTATGGGTATGTTATATGGATGATATTCCTAAAATAAATCTTTATTTTATAATTTTTAGTTGATATTTCAATATTAACTATTCCATTTTAGAAATGGTATAGAAAATTTAATTCAAATGATATTTTGAAATTTAAATCTAATGGCCTAGTTGGTACCTTATAATGGGATTATCAATGAATCATTTTCAAATAATTTTATAGGGATGTTTTAATGATGATAAAGTAAAAGATAAATTATTCATTATAAATATACATAAATTGTTTTTTATCAAATGTGATACATCCCTAGAGATGCCCCAAATTATCTTAGTAGATAAGAGTTTGAGAGTTAAAGTTTTTTCTATGATAATTAATTTAATGTGAATATTATTTTATTTAGAGTCTGTAATGAGGTTTTATATTGACATGTGATTGAAATGTATTAATATATTTTTAAATTTTATAAAACATTATCCACCTCATATTGAAATCACAATATGGATCCTTGGAATAATTGTGGGAGATTAATTCATTATTATTATGTTATCTATGTTCTTTCAATATCTTGTATATTTAGTACCGAACCTATACTAACATTGATATGATTCATAACTGAACCCAATTTGATTATGATGTTTTTTTAATAACTATGAACAAATCAATATATTGGTATATGGTTTTTCTCCACTACATCTTGGATTTTCTCTGTAGATTTTTAGGTATTTCCCCAAATTATGTGTTCCATACATTATTCTATTACAACACTTTATTAAATAATTTATTAAAACATTTATTATTGAAATAACTCTAGGGTGAACTTTTACTATCTTCATTTTTATTATAGTTTATATAAAAATCAAACCTTGAGTAACATATTTTGGTTTCACTTTTGTTATTACAACATAGATACATGACTTGTTCTACAACATTAATTTAGTATATTGTTACCATTTCTTATTAATTTTATTATTCTTCTTGTATATTATTCTATGTTTATCCTTGATTCATTTTTTAAAAATTGATTTGAAATTAATTTTCTAGTGAATTTCATTAAAAATTTATTAATGTGTATTTTATGTTTTAAAATACAATTATTATGAAAATTATTATGTGTTTAACTTTTCATCAAATGATGAAAAACCCAATTTTCAAATAGTTTATTTTGTACAAGAATTTTTGTGTTTTTAACAGAAATAAATTTATTTATTATTAGTCATATCCTAATTATTTTTTTAGACTCACACCCTACCAATACCACTTAGTAGAAGTTGGCATGAGTTATTTTCATAGGTCCACATTCATATTTCTAAGAGTAAACATATTTTGTTTGGAATTACCATTCATGGTTACTCATTGAGTGGATCATTGTAGAGGTTGTATGCTGACCTGGGGTCAGGAGGAGATTGCATTATAATATTTCTTTTCTTTTTTGTATCCTTTTTGACAAAAAATTAGTTAACATTTTCAACCATCATTTCATATTATAGGACATGGTTTAGTTTTGTCATGTTTTAGAGTGAGTTGAATGTTTATTTTTATATATTACATTTTTTTATTATGATTCAAAATAGTTCATTTGGTTTTACATGGTACTATATTATGTAAATTTATGAATCATGGTTTCTATTATTTATCTTTGTGAAACCATTCATATTGAGTTTGTTTTCATGCCTTTTTATTGATTTCCATCTTGTGGGTTTTGGGAATTCCCTTCATACATTTCCACAGGGCAGTCGAGGGATGACTCGGGTAGGTTAATGAAATTAAAATTTTAATTGATGCTAATAAATCAATTACTTTCTATTTCTTTAGAAATAAATAAATATTTATACCTCAATGTAATTGAAAAATATGTAATTCCTTTTAAATAGAAAATTATTATTTGAATATGTTTCATTTCATTGAATATTGCAAGCATATATATATAGAATAGTTGTCTAAATATTATTAATCATTATATAATATGATAAAATCATTTGAGCATGGATGAATATTTGGACAGTTGAGACCCAAATTATGAACTATCTTCTTTATCTTAGAATTATTTTTTATATTATATTTTCATATATAGATAAGGATTTAACCAATAAAATCACATGATTAAATGGATTTTTTGACATCCCATAATATTATTCAATAACCATTAGTTTTGAATGGTTATATGTGATTAGATTTTTATTCATTGTCTTACGCTTACTCCCTTAAGTTAATTATATCATAAAATTTAGTTTATTGAAACTAATAATTTCAATCACCTTTTGGTTATTGAATAGGGAATTTGAGAAACACACACACACATATATATATATTTAAAATTTTTATGGATCGTCAATCAAAAACTATAAATTTAATTTTTTTATGATATTTACCATGTTGAATGCAAAAATTATATTTTTATTGGAAACCATAAAAAATGAATACAATTTAATGGTATTCAAATATTCATATCTTCCATGAAGACCGTTTTTTAAGACACTCAATAAGTCCTTTATAAATGATTTTTTTATTTTATGATGAAAATTAGGAATGATCCCTAAAATTCATTATATACATTAGATTTATATAAAAAACATATAGAATTTTTAATGATATTTTGTATCATGATAACATAATAGACTTTTGATCTATTTTCATATATTATTCTATTAAATATTTTCTAAAAAACATAAATAAATAGATTTTATAAAAACATTATAACCAAGGGAATGATGAAACATTTTATCAATTATTAAATTCAATAGTCTATTTATAAAAAAAATAAAATATAAATAAAATATAAAATATATGTACATAAAAATAAATTATTATAATATATATTACTCAAAAAATATTTTATTTAGAAAAGTAATTTAAATAAATATTTATAACAAATATAAATATAAACTATCAAACCACGGTTAATAAAAAATAATTCCCTTTTCTAACTTATTATGTGATTTAAATTATTATTAACATTTATCTAGAGAAAAAAAACATTTATGTTGTAAAAAAGTATATGAAAATTGAAAATTATTTCAATGATTCGAAATAATATTAAATTATATTTTTATATTTTTTCAATAAATTTATATTTTTAAATAAATACACGGAAAAGAGGGACATGATGTCTACCTTGTGTATGTTGATTAGTTTTGGATATATTATTCTATATTCCCCATACAAGGAAGAGCCTAAAATGAAATAGAAACTAAAGAGGATTGAGGTAAAATAGTAGTGTATGAAGGATAATGATACACACTAAAGATAGATTTTGTTTACAATGTTTTCAAAGGTAAGAAAGCGGCTAAATGTTTTTCATATATTCCAATGTACATGTCAAGGAAATGGATGTATTATTGTCATCTCATGCATAGGGGCTTGAATACTTAGGTAACATGCATAAAAGAAGAAAATAATTGGGTCTCTCTTCCTCTTCTGGATGCCCTTGGTGGGGATGGTTGTCCCCCCCCCCTTCATTGGAGTGGGGGGAAGATCTTCATCTCTCCTCTTCTCCTACTCAAGTTCATCCATTTTATCCATTCACTATCCTTGTCTTTCTTCTATCCTTCTTGACTATACTGATTTCCCCCAAAGGTTCTAGATATTTAAAATGGTTCTCTTCACCTTGCATTCTCTACATCAGATTTCATAAATACTTCATGTCTTCTTAATATCACCTTAGTGGATTTATTTGGAACGAATCTTCCCTCAGTTGATTATATTGATAGGTATGTCTTCGATTCTCTTGGTGTCTCCATGAATGTGAAACAATGGGACTTTTTTAAAAATAATATATTATTATCATATTATCTTAGAAGAAGATTTGATTCTCTCTTGGTATAGAGCTCCAAGAATGTACAATAGGTGACCATTCTACATATTTTCTTTTTCATATAATTTAAATATGAAAGGATATTCTCATATGAAATTATTGTGGGATAAGATTCCAAAACCTTCGATCCCCTTTCAAAAATGTTCAATTTTTAGGATTATTTAGAATTGGGTTGGGTGTTTCTTGGGCTCTGATGGTAGGAATTAAGGCCTTTGTCACCATATATCACCATGAATTTTTGTTGAAGTTGATGATTCAAGACCATCAATGGAGTAGATTTTGATCTCTATTAGGGAAGACTTTCGATGTAAACAGGGGTTGGTCTTTAAATCCTAGGTTGATATTTTCTCATCCTTTAAACACCTAGTTCACCATTCCCTATAATTCCAATGTACTCATAGGGTTCATCACTGAGTGTTGGATCTTTTTGGAAGTCAGCCACTTGTACATGAATCCATGGGTACTCTGGATATAGAGGCATATCCCATTTAGAATGAGATATTCTCAAAAACTTCAAATCCTAAATTGAGGTAGTAGACATCAAGGAATATAATAATCATATAATATACTCATAAGATGTTTTTGGGGATTCAGGGAATGCAGTGGGAAGAGAAAATCCTAGAAGGCTATTTTCATCTATTAATGTTAGTAACTGTTTTGAAACTCTTGGAACCATTTCCTCGGACAATATCAGATAAACCCATATGCGCTTCTAATTTGAAGAGTCAGGGAGAGATCTATGACAAATTATTGGATGACAGTGTGAGGGAAGTCCTAGGTAGAGTTCGTTATAGAACAAGGAGGAATAAGGGGTAGAAAGTAAATAGGGATCTGGGTAGTTTCATAGTGTGAAAAAGGATGAATTCCATGGGGTGAAAGGATTACTCATACACACCTAAACCAATAGAGGTAATGCCAGTCAAAAAAGCTGGGTCCAAGTCTCCAAGGAGCGTGCCCTCTAAAATTGAGTAGTTGAATGATTTTTTTTATACATTTTGAGTATAAGTGAAAGGGGAAAAGGTGATCACTCTAAGGAACAAGATCTTGAGTAGATGGGTGTCATGGGAGTGATTAGTTTCAATGATGAGGAGGATATGTGCCTTATGAGGATACCCAAATTATTCTTTATGAGTAGTCATACAATTAGTATAATAATGTAAATTCTTCTTTAGATAACAATAATGGATTACATGGGGTTTCTGAGGCAAAGGTAGGGGTAATTTTCTAAGAACATATCATGCTCTCTAAGGAATAAATGTAATATGATGAAATGATTTTTCATGCATTAAATAATGATGTAACAAAAATGAATGGGAGAACAATTTGATTGGTCACAAAAAATTAATAAAGTGATTTGATTAACAATAAATATCTAATTCTAATACGACAATTTTGTGAAAGGAATATAATAGTGGAGGATTTACATTAAGCATGGGACAAAATAGCTTATCATTTTGAAGACATTATCAAAGATAAACCGAATAAAAAGGTAACTGGCCTTTCTTATAAATTATATAAGAGACTATTTATAGTAGTTTCAAGTTTTCTTTCTATAATATTTTCATCTCTTATAGTTTATGTTGTTTTCTGTTTGGCACTTAATGGTTTCACACTTTTCCACATAATTGATTATTTAATGAATATAAATTTTTTTGTCAAGCGTATGAGGAGAACTAGATCGAGATATTTCATAGTTGTGGGGAATACATTGGCTAGATAATTTAGTTAACAAGTAGATGATTCTATCTAGTATGAGGAATAAAATATTGTAATCATTTGGAATAAAATCTCTGATATTTTCTATTACTTTTTTATGTCTAATTGATGGAAGGAATGTCATGTTTTACCCCATATTTATCCTATTTGTGTTTTTTTTCTATTCATTAATGAAGGAGATTGACCTCATCATTTCTAATATATATTTATCAATTTAAAATTAAATATTACTTTAAATAATAAATTTTAAAAGGAGACATATTTTTTTATTCGTATAAATTATGACTTTTTTGAATGTATTATTTAACAATAATTTTTAAAAAATTATATTGTAATTAAATTTTATACGTTTAAAACTTATTAAATATTTAGTATTTATCATAATAATTATTTTACTATTATAATAATACTAAAATTATTTAATGTTATTATTTATATTTTACAAATTTATAAATAAAATTAATCATTAATAATTATTATTAATATCGTTTTGTTTTGATGAATATTAATTCTATCAATATATTTTAAAATTAAAAAAAATACATTCATTATTTAAAATTATATTCCATTTAAAATTAATATTTTTTAAATATAATTTAATAATTAACATTGAAATTATGTTATTTAAATTATATGAACAATTATACTTAGGTCAATTTTGGTGTAATGGAATTTCATTTCCCAGTAAATTCGTGTTCAAGTGCAAAGCATTATGGATTTCCATTGGTTTGGGGATGATCATTTGTCCTAGTGTTATTTTTTAGGGGAACAAAATGCAATTTAATGATTTTAATTATACTATATTTATAGAGACCTTATCCTTTTACATATAAAATTATATGATTTTAAGCATAAATATACATCAGAGTGAAAGACAAGGATCGTGAAGTCTAGTGTCTTTGAAAACTAGGTACATAAAACATAAAACATGGGGAAAAACTCATTTATTTAATCTCTATAATTAGCTCATTACTTCAATTATTCTCATACATCTTCATAGGATATCTTGGGGAAACACATGAACATATGTTTGATCTAAAAATCTTAGTAAGGGAATGAACATAAGAATAAATCTTAAGAACATGAGTTATAAGGCATGGCATAATGATATCAAAATCATGAAACATATGTAATAATAACATATAAACATGGAATAATATAAATTTGGTAGAAACATAAAACATGAATTTAGTATGAGTCAAGGCTAACCTGCAATCTTGTATCACATAGTAGTGCCGGTCAAGGCTAAGCTCCAATCGTGTTTCACATTGCATTTCATGATACTTAACATTACCCAATGCATTGGAGCACTATCTGGGTGCACCCATCTCAATATTTTCATGAATATTCTTTCCACATTAATAATCATACATAATCAATCATACATAAACATAAGGTTACCCATGGAAAGAATTAGGTACCAGAATCATGACACAAAGCATAACTAATGGGCGTATCATAAAAGTTTCCATGAAATAAATGGATTAGAACATACATGGAAATTCATAAGATAAAATAAGAACATATATAATAATTTTTTTTTAGAAACATTATCATTAAAACATTTTTTTCTAGTTTAAAGAAAAATATTATAGAGATTTTAAAAGAGAAAAGAGGACAATATTTTATATAAAACTAGAATTGAACCATTAATATTTTCAGAATAAAAAAATTGATTTTATAAATAAAATTGTGTCTTAAAATAGAGGACATAGTGAACTTGAAATCGGGTAACAATTTGAATAGTTCCCTTAGAATAGGTTTACTTATCGGGAAAAATTAAGGAGGGAATCACTTAAAAACACGTATATCCCAGAAAGATAATGAGGGATGGATCTTGAGACATTAGTTTGGAGAATATAAAAAAATTTATAAGTTTTTAGTAATAATAAAAGAAAACATATTTTGGGTGAAAAAAAAGATAGAGAAAACCAAAGGGACAAAGGTGGTTTCGGTAGAATCCGTTAACTTAAGTCTGATGGTGTTCTCCACTTGATATTAATTACCTGAATAACATAATTATGTTCATTAATTAATAATTCCAGAACCTTCTATATATTAAAATTATTTATTGAAAACTATTTAAGTTCATTCATAACCTTTTTATTGGTTACAAGGTTCAATTTCATTGTTCGGGTCTGTTTGATTCCTTAGTTCTAATAATCGGTTCACTTATATTCATGTTTTAAGAATCTTGTAAAATGGGGAAGATTTTCTATATTTGGAGTTATATGTTATTATTGAAAATATAGGAGGTTACATGGTGTTAAATTACATTTGGTTACTTGTCATGAAGATGAATCAATATATAAATTATTTAATGATAACATTTTGGGTTAACTGGTGGTTTTTTGACCACATAGAACATGTTTTGTTTTATATATAAATGCATTATGTAAAAAAGAGTTCCATAACCATAAAGGAGACATAATACATATATTATTGTCTCCTTATACCATGAAAATTATTTCATGACCAGAATTCAAGACAATAATAGAAATTGAAAACTCATCGTCCATGAATGTGGAAAATTAGCACATACCTGGTGGTATTTTCATTTTAGAATATACCAAAAAAGAAAGAATATATGATGACGAATTATTAATTTATCAGGAAAAAAATTCCGTACATGAATGGTACTATAGTAAACACAGAATTTGGATAAAACTCGTTGAGGAAAGAAAAAGAAAAGATATGAACTTGAAAATGTAAGAAAAGTTCAGAGATCAATTGTAAAAATTTGGTAGCCTAACAGTGTCACCTAAAAATTCATTAATTGAATTTATGAGATTGAAGAGGTTATCTCAACATGTTTAAAAAAATTAAAGTAATAGTGATACATAATATCAAACCCCAACATATGATAAAGAAAATTTAAAAGAGATAACAGAAAATAAGTGTTTACAAAAAGAGGAGGGTGAAAGGTTCCCTTACCTTGTAGAGTAGCTCCAATAACATGATGGTTGGGACCTTGGAGGCTTGTGAAAACCATGGGAGGGATCATATGGATGTAAAACCACCATATCATCAAGGAGGAGGGATTCTATACGAAATAAAATGTAGGTAAGAGTGGGTATTTATAGTAAAAGACAGAGAATTGTTTTTTAATTGAAAAAGACGCCTCATTAGTGGTTTTTTGTAAAACCGTGGACTTTCACATGGTATTTTCACTTGATATTATCCACATGGGAAAAATAATATCTTATTGTATTTTACACATGTTTAAAAAAATTATTAATTATTTCATCATTATGATGTCATCAAATATACTGAAAACTCAAAACAGTATTTTTACTATTCATGAAAATACATGTATTTTAGAAAAATCCCAAAAATTCACCATAACCATTTTTCTACATTTAGAATTAAAAAAAATAAATCCATTTTTGGAAAAGAAATTCTTAAATATTTTTATTTTAATTTTTATATAAAATCATATTTTATTCAACAAAATAACTATTAAAACTATAACTCATTTTATAACACCTTGATAAATTTATCAAGGACCCATAAAATTATAATATAATCATAAGATAATAAAGTAAAAATTATGATTAAATTTTATGAAAATAAATTTCCATTTTAAAATTTAAAATTAATCATAAAATTGTAAATAAAATATTTTTGACAAACAAAAATACAAATTCTTACACTATGGTCATTTTTTTATTTTTAAGATGTCTAAATTGTATTTTTACATTAATGGTTGAAGCATATCATATAATGGAAGATTTTATATTCCTTAAAATTCATTACTATTCATAATGTCTTCAACCATTTATAAGGGTATGTTACCATTAATCAAAAATTATTTATGTCTTATCAAACTCAAAATCACTTACGAATCACATTTGTAGATGGCCATTTTTTAAAATTAAAAACAAACAAGTGAAAAACTTATGTTTAATGGTCACATATTACTTAGTATTTCATTATATTTGGACACTAGGTTATTATATGACATGATTATAAGAAGGATTCCATTGAAAACTTTGGGTAGATACATTCTTCCCCCCCTTAAAAAATTTCTCCCTCGAAATTTCAGTTTACATTCTTGGGAAAAAATATGTGTGGGTACTTTTCCTTTATTACATCCTCCAGTTCCCATGTTGCCTCTTCTTACTTATAGTTCCTCCATAGTACCGAGACCAGGTGAGTGGTCTTGTTATGTAGAACATTATCTCTACGATCCAAGATATTTATTATCTTCTCCTCATAAGAGAGATCATCCTCCAACTGTACCACCTCTGAAAAGAGTAAATGTGAAGATTTTGGAATGTACTTCCTTAAGAGGGGTGCATGAAAGATATCATGTACTTTGGACATGGTAGGTGTATTGCTAGTTGACAGGCTATATGTCCAACCCAATCAATGATCTTGAAGGGGTCGATGAACTTAGGACTTAGCTTCCATTTCTTTACAAACCTTATTACCTTATTTGATGGAGATATGCGTAGAAATACCATGTCTTCCACTTTGAACTCAAGGTCTCATCGACAATTTTATGCATAACACTTTTTTTGACTTTCGGTTTCCTTAATGTGTTGTGGAATGGTTTTCACCTTCTACACCATTTCTTTAACCATTTCAGGTCCTATCAGCTTACGCTCACTGACTTTATCCCAACATGCCAATGTTCTACACCTTTTCCCTTAAAGGGATTCATATGGTGCCATTCAGATGCTTTAGTGGAAACTATTATTGCAGGAGACTTCAACCAATGGAAGATGTTAGTTCCTTCCTCCTTTGAAGCCCATAGAACATGATCTCAACATATCATCTAGTGTTTGAATAGTTCGCTCAGATTGGCCAACATTTTGATGATAATAAGCCGTACTAAAGTTCAATTTAGTTCTTATAGCATTTTGAAGACTTTTCCAAAACATCGAGGTGAATCTTAGATCGTGATTGGATATAATAGATAGTGGTACTCTATAATTCCTTACCACTTATTTGATATATATTCGTGCAATTTGATCTAATGAAAAGTCCTCTCAAATCTCGATAAAGTGATATGTCTTCGTAAGACGATCCAAAACAAACTATATAGCATTGTTTCCTCTAGATTTCTTTAGAAGTCCTGTGACAAAGTCCATGGTGATTTTCTCCATCTTACATGTTGGTATGGGTAGTGGTTGCATCATCCTATTAGACTTCTATCTTTCAGCCTTCACTTTTTGACATTCCAGGAACATTGTTGTATATTCAGCAATCTCCCTTTTAATATTGTCCTATAAGAAGTTCCCTTTGAAATCATTATACATCTTTGTGCTCCCTAGGTGGATAGAGATTTTTGAGCTATTTTCATTGCTCAGATTCTCATTATTTATCTTGAGATCATATGGTACACATAATCATCACCCAAATATTACAAATACTTCCACATTAATCATGAACTCGGAGGATTTTCCACTTCTGATAGGTTCAACCCTTTTTAGAAATTCCATATATATTTTTTGAGCATCATTTATTTTCTCCATGAGAGATGGTTGAGCAATCATTTGAGAAAGGATTGACAATATTCTTCCCTTAATGATTTCCATTTCCGTCCTCTGAAAATCTAAGAAGATTGAATCATTTTCAATTCTCATCATAGATAATGATGCATGATCCTTTCTACTTAAAGCATCTGCCACCTTATTTTCCATACTAGGATGGTAGTGGATTGATCATTTATAATCTTTGATCAACTATATCCATTTTCTCTAATTCATATTAAGATATTTTTGTTTGAATATATATTTGAGACTCTTGTTATCAGTATATATCTCACACTTCTCCCCATAGAGATAATGTTGCTAGATTTTCAATGCAAATATCATAACTGCCAACTCCAAATCATGTGTGGGATAGTTTGGCTCATGGATTTTTAGCAGCCTTGAGGAGTTATCTACTCACAGCCTAAGTCCTTCTTAGAAGAATCACTATACACCACAAAAATTTCTCTACTTTCTATGACTGTGAGTACTTATGCAATGATTAGCCTCTTTCTCAACTCCTTGAAAAAATCTTCACATTATTGAATCTGGTAAATCTTTACTCCCTTCTGTTTCAGCTTGGTCATTGGGTTTGATAATCATGAAAAGTTAATCACAAATCGTCGATAATACCCAGCTAGACCCAGAAATCTATGGATCTCCATTATAGAAGTTGGGCTGGGACACTCTTCAATTTTCATTAGTCTTGGTAGGGTCCATAGATATCCATTTTCTAGTGATAACATGACCCAATAAAGATACTTCCTCCATCCAGAACTCACATTTAATGTATGATCCATACAACTTCTCCCTTCACAGAGTCATTAACATAGTATTCTAATACTCCTCATGTACCTCCTTTCTCTTGGAGTATATCAAAATACCATCAATAAAGACTACCAAAAAATTGTCTAGGTAACATCTAAAGACAATATTCATTAAATCCATGAATATTAATAGTGCATTAGTGATTCTGAATGGAATCAGTAGGAACTCATATTGTCCATACCTCATTCAAAAAGCAGTCTTGGGAATATCTTCCTTCCTCACATTTAATTGGTGATATCCCAACCAAAGTTCCACCTTAGACAAATTTCAAGCCCATGAAGCTGATCAAACAATTAATCTATTTGTGGACTGGGATACTTATTCTTTATCATTATTTTATTGTGCCTAAGATAATCAATGTATATGCGCATTGATCCACCATTCTACTTAACAAAGAGGACTAGAGCACCCCACAGTGAAGCACTCGGGTGTATGAAACCCTACTCTAGATTTTCCTGTAACTTCTTCTTTAGCTCTTCCTGGTCTGTGGTTTCTATTCTATATGGTTTCTTTGAGATAAGAAAATATATGGGGATAATCTCAATTTAGAACTCAATCTCTCAGTTAGGAGGAAGACCATGAAACTCTTCCGGGAATACATCGCTGTAATCCCTCACTATAGGAATATATTCAAGCATGATTCACATCATTTTCTCAATCATTTGTGGTAGATATGTTTTCGTATAAGGAAAAAATATCCACAATTGAGATGATTATTTTAAAGGATATTCATCTTCCACTTTACACTTGTAATGAATAGAGGATTGTTTGGGATGTGAAGAGTGATCTCCCTTTCTCGAAAGTTGATGTTGGATTTGTATAAAGATAGACAATCCATGCCCAAGATAGCATAGAACTCTGCTAAAGGAAGCATGACAATATTTTTTGGGAGTTTTAGTCCACAAACGTTAACCGGGGAAGATTTATAAATCGTGGATGTGATAATTTCTCCATTCATTATTCTCACAAATTACATATCCTCCAAATTTTGAGGTGGTGGTTGAATAGTTCCACTAAACTTTCATGATATTAAATAATGCGTAGAACTAGAATCAAATAGTATGTTCTATATTATTGAATGAATAAATATTGTTTGTATCACCGAATTGTTTTCTAGATCCACCTCAACATTAGTGATAGAATATGCCCTTAATTTTTCCTTGGAGGTTATTGTTGGTTTCCTCTGACAACCATTGGCTTAGAGAAATTGTTTGCCTAATTCCCATGCTCCTTGCAGTTGTAACACTACACCACTGGCAGAGCATTGATCTGAACCTTCATTTCATCTTGTCATTGGTCCCATGAGAACATTGAGAGCCTCCAAACTCTATTTTAATATTGAGGGAACAATTAAAAATCTCCTCATAATTGTCCAAGTCTTGGATAACCAACACCTTCCATAGACTCGGCCTTATCCCAGTGAAGAAGTGATCCACCTTGTTTTCAGTTTTCATGAAAAATCCCGAGGCATACCCTGAAAGCCTGGTAAATTTTGCTTCATATGCTTTGATGGACTCATCTTCCTTCAACTTGAGTCTGAGGAACTCTCTTTATATATTTAGAAAGAGGGTTTGAGGAAAATATTTATTCAAAAACATCCTCTTGAATTCCTCTCAATACATGGAATCAATTTCTTCTTGGGACTTTGTATTCTTGATCTGCGTCCACCACTTATTAGCTTCCCCATAAAAATGATAGATCGCCAGTACAAAATTCTCTTCTTCCCAGAACTGGAGGATAGAGAATATCTTTTCAATGGAGTTAAACCATTGTTTTGCGAGGAAGGAATTAAAAGATCCCCTAAACATGGGAGGCATTTCCTTCACAAAGTATTTTACAGAAACATCCTATCTTCCTAGAGGATTAGGGCATTCCACATGATTCATGTTGTTATTTATAACTTAAAATAACATAGCAAGTACGTTCCTGATTTTTTGAGCACCCATTCCCATCATATCAGGCATATCATTTGTACATTCTTCACATTCCCTTTCACATTGTTTTTTGGAACATATTCTTCTATTTCTCCCCATTAACATAAGAAAAAGAACATACAATTAGATAGCATGAATACTTAGTTATTAAACATAAAAAAGAATCTTTTGAACATAAAAGAATAATACTTTAAAGGAGAAGTATATCCTAACTTATGATACCCTTTATTTTAATCTAGGTTATCCTTGATCTACTTCTTATCTTATACTATTATGGGTTTTTTTCCATATTAATGGTTAGTACCAATCTAATGAATTACCAAGGAATATGCATCGGCAGTGTCAATAACAAGAGTGTAGAAAGGCCTGTTGTCATGTATCGGGATATCCTGGTCAAGCTGAAAACTCTTTTTCAGAGTTTCCACTCCTAGGTACATCTATTCCGAAACTTCCTCTACCTGTTTGTATTCAATCAGGGATGTATTTTCTTGATAAAACACTTACTCTATATTTACCAAAATTAAGGGATGTTTTTTTATATAGTGTCACATACTTAATATTCCTACTAATGTGATCTATTCCTAATCTACAAAAATTTCTAGCTCATCCTCGAATACTAAATATGGAGACCCAAGCCTCTTACATATAACATTATATGATCTTAAGCATAAATATACATCAGAGTACAAGCCAAGGATCATGAAATATAATGTTTTTGAAAACTAGGTACACAAAAAATAAAACATAGGGCTAAAAAATCTTCTTTATTTAATCTCCATAATGTTCTCCTAACTTCGATTGTGCTCATACATCTACATAGGATATCCTAGGGAAACACATGAACATATGGATGAGCTAAAAATACTAGTAAGGGGATGAACATAAGAATAAAGAGAAATCACATGAGTAAATAGGCATGAAATAATGATATCAAAATAATATAACATATTGAATCAAAACATATAAAAATTTGATCATATAAATGTGGAATAAAGATAAAACATGTCTTTAGTATGAGTTATGGATAACCTCCAATCTCAAATCCCATAATAGTACTGGTCAAAGGTAACCTCCAATACCATTTCACATCGCATCTCATGAGACTTAACTTTACCCAATGCATTGGATTGCTATCTAGGCGCACCCATCTCAACATTTTCATGAATATGCTTTCCACATGAATAATTATAAATAATCAACCATAAATAAACATAAGGGTACCCATGGAAAATATTAGGTACCACAATCATGAAATAAAGCATAACCAATGGGTGTATCATGAAATTGTCAATGAAAGAAATGGATTAGAACATACAAGGATGTGAATAAGTTAAAATAGGAATATAACATGGTAAATGATTTCAAAAAAAATTGAAGACATCTAATCAATTGTTTGAGTAAAATTATCATTAAAACATCTTTTTTCAGTTTTAAGGAAAATATTATAGAGCTTTTAAAATAGAAATGAGGAAAAACATTTATATAAAACCAGAATTGAACCGATAAGGTTTTCATAATAAAAAAATGATTTTATAAAGACAATGGGGGCTTAAAACAGATGATAGAGTGAAACCTAAATTGGGTAAGAATTTATGATATTCCCTTAAAATAGGTTTTCTTCTCATGAAGAAATAAGTAAGGAATCACTTATAAAAAAGTATATCCCTAAAAAAGAATGAGATGTAGATCTTTAAACATGAATTTTTAGAATATAAATAGAATGTAAAAGTTGTTCATAAAATTAGAATACAATTTATTTTGGGTAAAAATAAAGATATATCAACCCGATGGAAGAAAAGAGGTTTGGGTAGAATCCCTTACCTTAAGTCTGATGGTGTTCTCCACTTAATATTAATGACCTAAATATTCAAATTAAGTTTATTAATTTATAATTCCAGAGAATCTTCTATATGAAAATGATTTATTGAAACATATTTGAGTTCATTTATAACTGTTTGATTGGTTATGAGGTTCAATTTCATAGTTTGGGTCTATTTGTTTCCTTGGTTCTAATGATCAATTCACTTATATTATTTTTCAAAGAATCTTGTAAAATGGGGATGATTGTACAGAATTGGAGTTATATGTTATTAGTGAAAATCAAGGAGGTTATGTGGTTTTCAATTCTATTTGGTTACTTTTCATGAAAATGAATCATTATATAATAATTGGAAACTTCCAATAGTATTTGTTTCATAACATAAAAACTTTAAAAAAGAAACAAGGTTTCTTTTCAAGATTAATCATAATAACTTTTCATTCATTCCATTCTTTACTGTATTCTCCCTTATATCCTATAAAAACATTTAAAAAAATTGGATGAGAAAAAAAACTCAGTGAGGGACACTAAAATAATGAAAACCCATTATTTTTTTTAAACTCGATAACTCATTCAATGTTCTTTTAGCAGATAAAACAAAACATTTTCACCTGGACAACACTCATACATTTTTATAAATAAAAAACACTAAAACAAAAATAAATCAACTAAAACTCATTTAGTTTAGTTATAATATCATATAAATAAAAACATTTTGAAAAAAATCCAATTTTAATAACCTTGTATATACACCTTATAAAATAATAGAGGTCCATATTATCAAGAAATTCCTCAATGAAACGTGATTGAGACAAATTCCCTTACCTTGAGTCTGACTTTCCTCGTTCATTCTTTAATTTCATTAAAAATAAAATTAGATTAATTTATAATTTCATTACAACATTTTTAAAGTTTATTATTCATTTTATATCACTAGTTTCAATTTTATCTCAATCAGTTACTTATTTGAGTTCATATCAGACGTTTAGTCGACGTTCGATATCTGAGTCAAAAATTGAGCTTGTTTTGATGTAAATTATCCATGTTTTCATATTTAAATTATCTCCATACAATTTTCCATGATTTAAATATCATATATATCCAGTAAAATTCTTTATTTATAATAGTTCATAAAATTTTGATATAAGAAATGAAATCCACCATTTATGGAGATTGTAGGTCATACGTACGCATGAATGCTACTTTCATATATTTGTCATATTAAAGGAATAAAAAATAAAATATACATAGTTATATAATAATTATAATATAATAAATATTTTATATTTCTTACATAATTTCATTAACTCCATCCTTTATATGTTCCATTTATGGAATGAATGAGTCATATCACTTTGAGTGGGCGGTAGTCAACACCTCCTCAAATGTAATTACAATATTTACACATTATGGAAATCATAGAGGTGCATTGTAAAGAAAAATTATATAATCAAATACAATATATGTCATATATAGAAACATTTCCATTATAATGGCCACCATGATAGGTGGTAATAGTAAATTTAACACTCATCGTTTCATGATCTAATAGTTCGATGTATATTGAAACTGTATATTCTATATCAACTAGATGGAGTTGTGTATAAGTGTATGTATAACCCTTATCATAAAAAATACTATTATATTTATGACACTAGTATTTTTATAAAATAATCTAACAAACATATGGTTGGGGGTTTAATGAGGAAAATAAATAAAAGGAGATTATGAGAAGATGTTACCTCTAAATCAGGTAACTCCTTTTGATTTTAGCCAAATGGATTTATAGAATTTCCATAATCCCAAGGAAAGGATTCTATGAGGAATTATTTTTATTTTGGGAGCTTATTTCAGTATATTTTGGATTATCCAAGGGTCGTGGGAGGTGTGAGTAAGTGGGTAGAGATGGTGGCCTTTAATAAGAGGGAGCAGGGGCACCTTAGAAAAGTCTTGAAATATTATATTATTATAAATTTATTTTAGGATTTGAAATGTTAAAAAGTTATATATTTCAAGAATAATATGAGTATTATAATAAATCATCTCAAAATATAGGGTTTATGTAGGTTTAGGTCACAAAATGAACCTTATCTTTTATCTTTAACCCTTGGTTTTAAACATTAACTATTATCATGTATTCTTGTGTTTTCATGATATATGGTTACACTAGTTACTATAAAATGACAAGAGAACCAAAATTGGATCATTAATGAAAATTTTAATATTATTATAAGTCATTTATCAAACTCTTAGATTTTTAGGACTTCTATATCATTTAATAAAATAGTATTTGATTAAAAAATGATTTATGTCAATTTTCACACTATTCATAAATTCATTTTTAAGTCATAATAACATGATTACTTCTAAAAAAGACATTAAATCATACCTCACATTTCAATTTCCTTTAAAAATCATTTATGAAATCAAAATGTTAAATTGAATTTATTTTAATATTTATAATATCATTTATTTGAATATTTCATTAATAATGTAATCACCGCATCATCATTTTGTCATAAATATGTCTATTTATTTAATGTATAAAAATTATAAATAAAGTTCCATGATATTGAAACTATTTTTATATTTCTAATGAATATTTATATTCGATTATATCATTTATATAGACTAAATTAAAACTATTTTAGTTAGGTTC
The DNA here is from genome assembly GCA_963277665.1 of Viscum album. Lineage (NCBI taxonomy): Eukaryota > Viridiplantae > Streptophyta > Magnoliopsida > Santalales > Viscaceae > Viscum > Viscum album. Next base: position 351,067,259 of record OY728141.1, read on the forward strand.
TACATGTTTTTGTTATATTTTCCATTCATTAAAATAAATATTAAAAAAGGTCATTATCACACTCAAGTGGCTCCATGGAGTTGTAAAATTGAGCCAAAAATTACCATGGTCAAACATATATCATCCAATAGGATTATGACACGTTTTTGGGTAGTTTTATATTATTATAATTTTATTTTTTTACCTTATTTACCAGATTTACCTTTTAAACTGGTTAAATAAAAATATTTACTAAAGTCACTATTCATAATGTTCGAAAATAAAAGCTACCTATTTATAAAATTTTTAACTTTTGATAATAAATAATTAATCTATTTTCCAAATTCAAAACACATAATTTGAAATAATTAAATTAAAATTAATTCCCGTTGTCAAAACCAAAAAGCGGGTATTTAAAAAGTAAAAACTATCAAATGATTAAAATGTGTTTACATTCAATTTAAATGTGAAACTGCTTCCAATAAACAGAATAAAATTAAATGACAAAATATTAATCCAATTACATAGTAAAAATAAGTAAATTGAAAATATATCTATATAAATAAATTATATGAAAACCATTTTTTCAATTAAATTTTTGTATTTTTCACTATTCATAAATTTTTTAATTTTATCAGAAAAATACAAATATTTCAACCAAAATAAATTTTGATTTCTTTATTCTAAATTAAAAGTTTATTTTATCAAGTATAATATACAATACTGATAAGAATTATTTTTAAAAATGGTTTCCCATCAAAAGGTGGTAAAATGACCATTTAAAATACTAATGTAGTTTTTGCTTAAAATTAGATTCATTATCATTTTAAGCCTATAAATTTAGTTAGATAAATATAAAAACTTTTTAAAATTATGTAAAATCATATTATAGTTATTTATATTTATTGTTTATAATATAATGGATTGTATTTAGCCACAATTTAAAATAATAATATTATTTTTTATATTTTTTTTGATAGAATTTAGTGTTGTGTACAACATAAGATTTCAAAGAAACCCATTATTGAATGTCATATATGCTATCATACATAGTTTCCCCTTTAAACTAAAATTAATCCTAAATTAAAAACTATTAATAGATATTATGATGTACTATTCTACAAATACCTAGGATTTTACATTTATCATCAATTTAGAAAGCTCCTTGTTTTACAGATTCTAGATTTCTAAATCTCACCTCAAGTTTAAAAAAATATTGATGTGGGACAACTTATCATCCCCATCAAATCTCATATTGGCATGCAAGTTTTTCTTAAACATATAAATTTAATTTTCATCCATTTTTGTAACCTATTATAATGTGTTTTTTAGATCTCTTATTCTTTTTTACTATAACCTTCCACCTAGATTCACTTAAATTTATATAGGTTTTAAAAAAAATTTCAAATACATGGATAACTTCTCCAAAATATATAATCATCACATATTTCCTATAAGAACTTATTTTCAAATCCTCTTCAATCTAAGATATATGTTCTATAAAAATAGAATATATTCTTCACTAGTTTAAAAAAGTTGTGTGAAAATGTTTTATCATTGGAACATATTATCCAATGTATTTTATAATTATTAATCCTCCTTACCTAGTTGTTTCTTTTCTTAAATAAGTCCCTTCATAAAACCAAATATATAAGTTAATTAATTATTTGGCTCATTCCTCAAATGTTCTTTAACACTTGAGTATAGATATTTAAGAATTTTAAAATATTACTCTTATTCATACTCTCTATATCATAAACTTAAATATTAAAAATTACCACTCCCAAAATATTTTATACACATTCAGTTATCGATATCATCATCTTAAAATATTGCTAGATATTTATTTTCTTTTGATATTTTTCTTATATTTATTTCCTACTTTTCATTATGTTCTTTAAAGTATTGGTCAAGACCTTCATATTGTCTTTGAAGGAATTATATATCCTAATAAGAGGGATCTTCATAACTTATTGGGATCTCGACATCAAAAATAGTTCATAAAAATAAATTATAAAAACAAATCTCAAATCATAGGATTTATTGTTCTCTCTGATACCACATGAATTGTTTCAAAAGAAAGCTATATTACCCCAACTATCTACAATAAAAATCGGTCCTAACATGATCATAATGGGGTTCCTAATCCCCAATTTCTAGTGAAACGAATTTGGGCATCAAAAAATACATTTAAAAAATATTTTCCCTTAATGTACATTAAAATAGTGTATTAGATATATAATATGTCATTATACTAGAAGAAAATATTCCTATAAATTGATACAATTACTTATGAAAACAGGCTCAAGTGTCTAAAAAAACTACCATAATATGCACGACTTGAAAAACAAAACTCCTTTTTAAAAGATGTTCTCACGAGACTCTCACACCAAGATAACAAAAAACCCACTCTACACTAAGTCACGTATAACCTGCCTCCATGAGACAAAAAAAGATTTATATAAACGCAACTGTTTATATATTGTGGGAGAAAAGATATCATTAGGACACATTTTGTGAGCATTACCCTTTAATAATAGGTTTATGTGGTATGAAAACACTTTTGATAGTGACTCATTTTCATAACGTAAAAAATCTAGTGCACACATTACCCTAGAAGAATCAGTCTAGGAGAAAAGAGTTCATCCCTAAGGAAAGAAACCTTCTAATTATTATTCACATTTAGGTTTACCATATAAAAATATTTCATTGGGTATATCATCTTTATAACTATCCAAATCCCTATTAAAACAATTTTTATTAACCATATAAAAGGGGAAAATCCAGTATTAAACCACAACTGTAACAATAGAATTTCATAAAACACATTTTTAATCATTGAAAACATTATATAAAACAATTTCAAAGAGTAAAATATAAATTATCACTTGAAAAATCCAATTTACGATATAACCTACCTTGATACAATTTAAATTATCAAGACCGATGATTAAATAATGATCTAAGATGAGCTGACATCTTTAGAATCCAGAAATATTCCTAGAAAAAGAATTCCCATTCATAAATATCTAAATTCGCATATTATAGAATGAATAAAAATAAAAAGAATTATATACCAACACAATTCATGATCAAAACAACTTGAGAATAGAATATCTGATCCAACCCTTCAATTCCATAATTGATCTACATATAATGTGTTTAGAATGTTGAACTCACAAATTCCCATCAATGATGAATTCGATTCATTGAGGGAAACATGTAGAATTGATAGAATATAGAGATACATGATTAAAATAGAAATCAATATACCAATTGGTCTTTATATCTTCAATCAGAGCGTTTATCCATAAAGGACATGAGTAAAGGGATCTTATAACATCCTAAAAAGTAATCTATGTCTAATGAACCGAATTTAGGTCAAATGGGATAGATTAAGAATTAAATTAGTCATTTAATATAGTAGATGTATGAAATTGCCTCTTAATTCATTAGACCATAAATCCACCACCAGTGTGGAGGTGGCTTCTGTGGATGTATAGAAGCTACTGGATGGCCAACTAGCAGGCTAGTGGTGTAAGAAGGATACATGAAACCCTAGAGAAACAACCACCTAACTTGTATGTTTGCTATAATAAACCCTTACTTCCTGGATTATGTTGATTCATGGGTGGCCCTCATTCACTATCTGGTAGACTACCTATAACCCACCAATCTATAGATTCAAGTCCAAACTTATGCGAGAATACAACGACACACCCTCGGATCCCTTTTTCAACAAAACCTCATTAAGAATAGAAAGATACAATCCAAAACAACCAAATAGAAAAAAATTATAACATGAGTAGTGTACTATGAGAAAACATCGTCATGATGTTACAATTATCCACACTATATTTTTTTTAGTCCTAAGAAATCTAATTCAAAGAACACTGGCTCCCAAAGAGTTGAGACACTAGGTCCTCATCAAAGAATCCAACTCCAAAGTATTATGTTAGAAATAATTGTTCCACTACCACACTCAAACCAATGGAATAGAACTATAATTTTTAATATTCACTTGACTATCAAAAACCTGAGGTTTTTTTCTAGTCCTAGATGAATCTGGTTTTATGTCAAGTTCTTCAAAATTCAAAAAATGATATGGGTTTGGAAGATACTCTGTGAGTTGAGACACATGGAAAAAATTATGGATTCATGATATTTTAGGTGTTAATGAAAATTGATAAGATAAACTTATAATTTTTTTCATACTCTCAAATGGTCTTAAATACTTGTATGTGAAATTTCATCACTTTCTGAGATACTAAGATCCCTTCTAGGGTGAGACCTTCAAGAAAACATGATCACCAAATGAGAAATCCAAAGGATGGTTACATTGATTACTATATGACTTGTATTATATTTTATCCATCATTTAAAGATGATGAACCAATTATATCTTCATTTTTATCTCTTGAACCAAATTTAGTCTAACCAAGGAAGCTTATCCAACATCAGACTAATAAATAAGATATCTTAAAGTACATATAATAAAATATTCAAAGGATTCTATTATAATGGTCGATAAGTAACTATTATTATAAGATAAAAAATAATCCCCAAATTACTATCCATAGTAACTATAAAGTCTAAAACATATTCAAAAATAATATATTCTAGAATAATATTTTCCCATATTGTTTGGATATCCCTCTAAGGATGATATGTTTTGGTCAACCTAATATGTGATCTCATTTCCTCATAGAGGCCCTTTCAAATCCATAATGCAAATCATATGTCCCACTCTGGGACAATGTAAAAAAGAAATCTCATAGGGCCTTATAATCTCATTAAAATAAAAATTTCTCTATTCCATGACATTATAGGTATCATAGATCAATGTGAAATGAGATAATTTACTCAACTGATAAATCACCACTTATATGAAATTCTTAGCTTAGGTATTTCAATGAATCCAAACAATAAAATCCATTGAAATTTCATTATACATCTACGTTTTATTGGGAATAAGTTAAATCAACCTAAAAGGATTCAAGATCTAAAATATATCTAGTTAGAAAGATCAACAATGAGATATAAAGTTAGTTATGTCTTATTTTATACCACTCCACCAAAAATATTGTTTCATATCAAGGAACATTTTTTTGATCTATGGGGTTCAACACATAATGAATAGTGGAAATATATGAGAACATCCATACATATAGTTGAAGAGAAAATATATCTACTACTGAAGCATAGGATAGACTTTGATGAAAGTGACCACTCACTGATGGTCTCCCCATTATATAAAGAATCCATTATACTTTGGAACTCATTGTTTTTTCTAATGAATAAAATAAATGAGGAATTATTTCACCTGAAAACTTTTTAAAAACATTAATATATTTTATAACATTTACTTACAAGTGATTTTATGAAAAAATCCCCATAATTTTCCACTCATCCATTGCCTCCATTATGGACTAAAAGGGTAAATACGTTATAATAATATTAATAACTACATTAACATTTTCAAGTGTATAAGAGATGTAAAATTCAAAATACTGTAGATATTTGAACCATTATCTCTACAAAAAATAAAAGTCCTTTTGAGAAAAGATATAACCAAAAAAATTATGGTTAGTTTAAATGTTAAACCTTTCCCAAAAAATATAGAGGCGCCAAATTTTAAGGGAATATAAATCCTATTAAATTTCCATGTCATGTCAGGGGTAGGTTCTATCATGTAGTTTAAGATGACAAGACCCATATGCCTCTAGATGATCTCCTTGTACTAAAATATAGCCCAAATATAAAGCAAATGTATCGTAGAAATAAACGTAACCCTTACCAACCTTTGGTAAATTCAAAATTGATTTTTAGGTCAAATGTCACTTTAGTTCATTGATAGATTCCTAATACTTAGAATCCCACAAAACATCATCCCTTTAGAGAGAAAGTAAAAAAAGGAGATACATGATTTGATAAATCCATAACAAATTGTCTATAATATCCTACCACGGCTAGAAATCTCTGTATCACAAATAAATTTCATGGTTCTTACCATTATATGATAGTTGTAATAATATCAAGATATAATATGATATCATGTTCTTATAATATGTTTCAAAAGAACATAACATCCCATATCTAGAATTGGAACTTTCTTAATTTTAAATAAATACGGTAAACCCTGGAAATTACCAAAACAACCATAAGGGACACACATGATCTTCTTTATTTTTATAGTACAACATGATATCATCCATGGATACTATGAAAAATGTGTCAAGATTCTCATATTTTTGTGTTATATTCCAATAAAATATTTAGCTAGATATTCTAAGCAGTAGTACCAATTCCCATTCCTAATTATTCATAGGAAATATGTCCCTTCTCTCATTGATGTACCAGTGAAATTTTACATTTCCTTATAAATTTATTGTGATATTCCACATAAATCACTCTTAATAATAAATTTAAATTACATATCACAAATATATTGACATAAAATACATTAATCCTCTTTAAAATTCTCTTGGTATTTTCACCATACATTTTACCCTTTCAATTAATTTTTCTTAAAAAATGATTATGAAACATTTATTTTTTGTATGATGACCATATATTCAATTATTTTAAAAAAAATTAAACACTCATACATTTTAATATATACTCAAAATTTATCTTATCCCATCATTTTAATTTCTATGATATGATTATTTCAATCAAATATAATTATATTAAAAACAATTGACCCATAAATTTTGTTGTTATTCTACTCAATAGATGGATTGACTACTGCTCAATTTTTAGTTTCATATTTATAAAATTGATGAATTTAATAAGAAATAATGTTATTTTATAACTCATATTAATAAATTTTCCATAAATAAGAATATAAAACCCCAATTTAATAAGGTTAAATTCAATTCAAAGTATTGAAAATATTTCCCTCATTTAATAAAAAACTAGAATGAAAAAATCCACATTTTGTTATGGTAGAATAATGTAATATAAAATGAAATATATTTCCAGTAAAATAACCGAATCATAATTAAAAAATACAAGTGTAATGAGAATATAGATTAATAACAGTATTACAGGGATGAAATTACCATCATCACAATCTGTTTTAAATATCAGGTTGTTGATGGTAACCATAGAATGAATGAAAAGTGATTTAAATCTGATAAAAATATTATGAAGAAAATGAAAGATCAAGAAGAAATCAATTTCTATAAGTATTTAAGTCTATATATTTGTGTGAAAATGTGTAACACCATTATAAATATATTTATGTTAGAAATATACATAGTTGAAATGGTACATTGGAAATGTTATTAACAGTATATAATCCTATTATAGATATAATTAATGTATTATAAAACATATTATTTATATAATTAATATTTTTTAAAATTCTATTAAATAATTAATAAATGATAATAAGTATGATATAAAAACTCATTACATAAAAATTTGTTTTAATTTAAGAAAATTATTTAGATAAAATGGATTTTATTTTCTTGATCATGGTATAAAATTTACCAAGAACGGCTCAATGAGTGAATTAGAATCCAAAACCACACTTCCAAAAATTATTATAATAAAATCAATGAGTGTTTTTATATGAGTCCAAATGATCTATAACATACATAATATTTAATGACTATGATGTAAATGTAATGGAAACATACCCAGGGTAGATATCATTAGCATTTAGGGAAGTTCCATAGTGTGGTTGTTTATAATTCTATTAAAATACTGTAGGTATCTTTAGAAAGAAAGTCATGGTCAGTTTTTAGAGGTATTTAGACTCAAAAACATTATAGTCATCGTTTCCAAATAAACATAGTAAAAGTAAAAAATGGTTATCCTCTTCGTTGGGAATTCATTTAAGTATCATCCATTCAGGATTTCTTCTAGTAGTTAAGTCTAGGATATATCTCTATTCGAAATCCCCTATCTACCCTAATATATCAAATTTGTATCCAAATATACCAATAGAATATTTTAATACATATTTTCACATCACATGAAGAATCATTAATAGAACCAGTATTTAAATTTCTATGAGGTTTCTTTTATGTTTCAAAAAAAATTTATACATTAACTGAAGTGTCTTGTATTATGTCTGAAACCCTTATTTAAATATTATTAAAATTCAAAAGTGTGGTGTGAGGATGCAGTAGAAAAATCAAGATAATGATATGTCCATTCATTATCCTCAATTGAATATATATATATAATAAATATTGGATGACTTCATGAAAAGGTGTTTCATACATGATAATTCACTAAGTATGGTAATAATTGGATATAAAATGCACCCATTAAATATGGGACACGTCATTAGTGGAAATAGATTTACCATACAAAATATTTTGGGTGAGGAAAGAATATACGAGTGGAATATCAGAACAGTCACACATTATCTTAATCGGCCCCAGAGTTTATTTCGTCCATGAGACCCTCCTTGAATGGAATCAATAATATTTAAGAGGGTCAATTTCATTTTTTGTAAAAATATGTTGCTAGGGGGGATAGTGAATGACGTCTATAAATTGTAAAATTGGTAAAACATAATATATGTTCAAAAATTATGAATAAAAATTATGAAATAAAATAAAAATATTTTTAATATATTTAGTATCTTATTACCCTTTTTCACTAATGGGACATATTCCAATGTTAGACTAGAATTCCTAAACCATTATGTAATGATAAATTTCTAAAATCTCACTCAAAGTCATCAATAAAAGGACACCTCCAACACTCTGTAGAAACACACATATAATTCAATTAAATCGTGAAAAATACTCATTTCTATTTTCATAAATTTCTCTTAGACTTTTGGATACTTTTGTTCTAATGAAGGATACATAATCATTCCTTCTAAAGTAACTCATTTCAAAGAGGGAATTAATCAAAGTATGTATCTATTTATTCATAATATTTTTCAATTACTTTCTAATATAAACTCCATATAAATCTAATTATACACCTTCACTATGTTATATTGATATGATTATTCTTTTTTAAAAAAATGATTACATTTTATAACTCTATACTCTAACTCATTCACTAGTATATCATGTTATTGTTTGGGTTGAACCAACCACCAATATACATTATATTTTACTAACACCATATTTTTCACCAAGGATGAGTATAAAAAAATAATAATGTTAACATAAGGAATTAATTGGATGTTTATGAAATGATTGTGATTCGAGAAGTGTGTCCCAAAAATAAACTATCATTATAAAGTAACTCGTTTTTTTTTGTAAAATTAATTGAATTGTGCTTGTCATAAATTCCATTATTACAAACCATACCCATAAAAACCAAAAATTAGCATTTAATTGTATAAATCATTATAATACTATCATTACTATATCACAAATAATCTAGGAGTTCATAACTTGTTACTGATGAACATGAATGGTCATCACTAAAATGAAAATTGTATGGGACAATCAAAATTAATAACATCCAAAGATGAAAATACTCTCTAATTTACTAATATAAATGTAAAAATGATGATAATAAAATAATATAAAAGGGAATATATATTCTAGAATTTTCTAAATGAGTCATTAAGATGTTTATAATTGTATATAGGGTGTTAAATCACATTTATAAGAGTTGAGAGTAAAGGTATGGGTTTTTCTTTTCCAATTTCACTTTAAAATAAAGATTATCTATATTAAAATTACAATAGGGGAAACCTTATTTAATTAATCTCAAAAAACAAATCTATATTCTTCTCTTTTGGATTTTTTTATGTTTTCATGTATTATCACCATTTATATTCCCATTGTTTTATATATATATCAAAATGATTCTTTTATGTGTAACCAACCATATAAATTATTTTAGATCAGGAAACGTTTTACAATATGTCCTTGTTTTCCATATTTTTTTTGTGTATTTCCTTATCTATACTCTTTGAGTTATTATTTTCATCTTATATAAACATTAAATTATTTACGAATGTCTAAAAGGAATGATTTTATCTATCTAGTTTTATGTTTTCTATAAATGTAATTTCCACAATAGTTTTATTTAGTTTCCTTTAAAAATAATCTTGTCTAACATTACATTAATCTTGAATGTAATTACTGTTCACCTTCTATTTATTTTCAAAAAAAAAATTATTGAAAAAAATTATTTAAATAAATAAAGTTGTGGGAGTTTTTTTATTTTATAACTGATTTTATAAGATCCAACAAAATAATTTTTCATCTAATTCAACATTGTTTAATGCTTCTTATATTTCACTGGGGATATATTTCAATAGGCTCATTAACTTTATATATATTTATAATTCATTATTATTATATATAATTATTTTTATGAAACATGGTACATTTTTATGGGTTAAATATGCTATAGTGGATTTATAAATAATTTTATGATCATGTGGAACACATATGTATGTTTTCCATTATGTGATGGGTAGGAAAAATTATAAATCCCTCTAATGAATTATATAAATCATTCTATTTTATTATATGACATGTATAGAATTATATAGATAACCCAACGTGAATTGAGAATAAACATAATCCACTATGTTATAGGACTATGTCTACTATGTGATGATAGTATTTATATAGAACCTTAACATATGATAAAAATTTAAATTATTATATATTTTTCATATTATTATGTTATGTTTCCATGGGTCACGATTATTGTTCCATCATCTCCCATTTCATTTTACATTATTATGATGTTCAAAAATCCTTATGTTATAATTTAGGGTTATATTTTGTAGTCCATGTTACATTTGATATGATTTCCCTAAGTTATAGTCATATTACTCGATTATGTTCTCAAACCCGTATTTTAATTTTATTCTAACTTATTATAATATTTATGGTATTATATATTGTCTTAATTATTATCACTTAGGTTTTTCCCTAACTATTAATCTGATCTTACCCATTTATTATCTTTTCATTCCCCATCTTATAAAAAAAGTTTCAAGAATATATTTTTCGTAGAATAGGGGTTAATTATTCTGTAATTATATATAAATTTGTACCAGGTTATATAATAAGTAATTTATATATGTATTCTCTAAATAAACTAAACCATAGGTTTTTTTGGGTGTGATTTATCATGATATTCTATGTGTATTCATATTTAATATTGTATTATGTATGTATGTTATGGTTAGGTATCAATGATTTGTATCAATGTGGGGATTAGTTAATTTTAGAGATTTGTTAATGATGATTAAATTTATTAAAAAATAAACTACCTTTAATTCACTAAAAGTAAAATAATTATAACCAGGAGAGAGTATCATATATTTTACTAAAAGTGAAAAATATTGAACCCAAAGTAGCATTGGTTGAAATAAATATTTCCTAATTTATACACATTGGGATTTAATTAAATTTTTATGGGATCTATTACCCTATTTATTATTATTTAATACTCACAATAACCATTTTATTTTTATTATGGAACTAAACTATAAATCATTAAAATATGGTGGTTAGTGGTATGATCAATATTAAAAAATTAATATTTCAATCTGGTAGTATAAATTACTTCATATCATTAAATGTATATTAATTTATATCCCTAATTATTTAAAATTTAAATATCTTCTAATACACTTAATTTTGTGATGATTTCATCCCACATCTATAACCCTTCTTTTAATGACGTTTTTTGGGATGTTCTTCCTGTAAATATCATTATTCTCCCTTTAGTTGAATTTTTTGTGATTTATTTTCATTGAATTATCTCTATATATGTTAAGAATATTAATTGTTGGGATAGGAAAATCACATTTAATACCACCAATCTCCCTTTGATATTCTATTGGTGTAATAGTAGCTATGAACATCCTATGTAAATTACTTCTCTTACATAGGCCTTAATACCCATTCTAGAGGGGTACCTGGCACAAATGGATATTGATAAACTCAATTTTGATGAGATTTTTTTTGTATTTGAATATTTTGATTTATTTTTATAAGAGGTACTTGGTCTTCTGCCAGTTTGTTTGGTTCATTTATCAATAAAACTCATGCCACATGTTATGACTATATCAATAACTCCTTATAGAATAACATATACATAAGTAATGAAATTAAAAAAAAGTTACATGGGAATATATATAATGTTTTTATATGAAATATGTTTCATCGTTAATTTTTTAAAATAATAATGATAGATCAATGTGTCTCTTCATTGACAATCATGGACTTAAAAGATCACAATCAAGAGCTTTTATCACCTAAACTATATTGAAAGCTATTCCACCAAATGTGAGTAAATCCATACTACTCAAATGATGAAATTAGGTCCAAATATATTCAATTAAGGTTAAAATTGGAAGATTAAAAAAAGACAACATTTCATATATTCTATGGAAACTATGAATTCATAGTGATTCATTTATTACTCACAAATTTTGATACTATATTCATGGATATATTGAATATATTATTTTTAAATTACCTAAGAAAATTAGTGGTGTACATTACAGATGATATTATCATATATTTCAGGATAAAAGAAGAACATAAAGATTATTTTATTATTATCCTAAAAATCATAACAAGTGATAAAATGTATTATAAATTGTGAATGAGTGAGTTTTTTCTATATAAAGAATAATTGTTGGATCATTTAATCATAGGTGAAGGTATACCGGAGTATTATTCAAATAAAATGGTGGTTTTAGAATGATTTAGAGAAATATCGATAAAATAATTCTATATCTTTCATGGAGTAAATGGATACTATTGAGGAATTGGGGGAAATATATAATAATTGTAAAATAGACTAACAAATCTAACCTAGAATGCCATATATTTACTCCAGATTAATGAATATGAAGTTAGTTTCAAGGATCATAAGAAAAGGATGGTTGCTCATTGGAATTAACACTATGGTTTGTGATATATAAAGAAACTTAAATAAAGGAATATTAGAATTTTCTTCTTAAAAATGATAAGGTGGCATCATATTTCTCACAAAAATTAAAAGTTCGTGAGTAAAATTAACTTATGCACAATATAGATCTTATTGTGTTTATATATTTTTTAATGATATGACATCAGTATCTAAAGGGTGAAAGTGTGATATATATATATATATATATATCAAAAAAGAATAAAGTATATATTCATTTAGAAATGCCTAAAAATTCACCAAAGGATATAGGTTGATTTGATTAAAAATTATGAATTCTGAATACATTACCACTATGGGAAGAAAAATAAGTTGGTTGATGCATAGATCAGGAAGGATCATACTACACCATCTATGATAAAGATTCAAAATGACTAAATAAATAATTATTCTAAATGTATGAACATGTAAATCATATGATGGTTGGAGATACCCTACCTTTCCCAAGTGATTTTTAAATCATTCATCTAAGTGAATATCAAAGAGGTATATGAAGATGATGTGAAGCTAAAAAATAATGAGAGAAATATTCAAGATTTCATCATTATATATCAACCCTGGAAGTAAAAGTATGTATAAGGATCTCAAAGATAATTTCTATTATGACTTCATGAAGAGGAAGATTACAGAATATATATATTGATATAAAAAAATTACATAATGTTAAATTTGAATTTCAATAGTCTCTGGGGATTATATAATCTTTTCCTGTACAAATATTTAAATGGTATAATATAACAATTAATTTCATTATTGATTTTCGGAAGATACTAAGGGATATAATGATCTTTGGGTTTTGGTTTATTTCTTTAGAACTTTGATACATTTCATTTCTATTTGACAATTTTTTTTACTCTATAAATTTTCAAGACCTATATAAAGGATGTGGTAATATTACAAGGATTTCCATAATATTTATGTTTGATTGAGGTATAAGTACTGAATAAAAGTTATAGATTATTAATTAATAAATAATTTAATATTGATCTAAAAAATAACAATAAATATCACCCATAAAATGATGGTCAATATGAAAAGAAAATTCAAACATTAGAATGTAGGCTAAAATCATATTCATTATATTTTAATGGAGTATGGGATCAATGTCTTTCAATAGTATAGTCTTCAAATAACAAATTTTACCATTCTTGTATTCAAAAGACACTACATCATTCTATGATGGAGAATAAGTGAACCAGTCTAAGTTGTTGGGTTAAATACAGGGAGCATATGTTTTTGAGACTAGATATTTATTTATAAATTTTATCAAACAGTCAAACCACTAAGTGACTCATAAAAGAATCACAATTTTAATAAAATATCTATAATGATAATCATTAATAAAATTTTGTGTTTTATGTTAGAGATAATTTATTACCTCAAATATATCTATGTAAGAAGGTTGGGATATTCGATTAGAAGGGAAACTTCATCCCCAAATATATCTTCCCCTTAAATATCCTTGTTCATGTTTGGACTATATCTTATATGTTAGTTCTTTCACCAAATCTATCATATGTTCATGATGTGATTCTTCTATCATTATTGAGTAAATATATGGATAACCCATCACATGTACTAAACTCAGTGGTTTTAAAACTATAGAATGATCTCTTATATAGGGAATAACCAATATATATCTTGTAACATAGAGATAATGTGATATTAAATGTGAATGTTCACACTATAAATGATCTCTAGAGAACACAAAAGATTGTGTAAGATATATAATAAAATGAATATATAATGATTATAAAGTACCATTATTTTCCTCTTATAAGTAATGAAATTTCAAGGGTGATTTTGTATTAAGTTATTAGAATGTTACACTCTACATTTATCTGTTAAATTCTCCTTAAATTTGTGATATCATTTCTCACATTAAAAAAAATAAAGTAAAAATTCTTTATTTTGATAAGGTTCAATAGTATAATATCAAAATAAAAACACCAAAATATAACTTATCGAAATATAATAATAAAAATTATAAAGGAAATGGAACCCTACGTTAATGAAAATTCTACAATGATTAAATTTATATAATCATGATATTGCATTAATATCATACAATCGATGATACCTCTGAAAATAATGAAAACTATTATAAATTTGATTAAAATATTTTTAAATAAATGAAATCATAGGTTGAATGAAATTTATAGTAGTGTATAAGTCTATATATAAGAGTTAAAATTAGTAACATGGTCGTTATAAATATATAATAATATTTTAAATATGTATTATTTTAACAAATAAATTTATTTAATTAGGTATGTTGAAATTGTTACTATGGCATATAATACTTTCAAATAAATGAATAAATTCTTATAAAATTTTATTTATATAAATAATAGGTATCTATAATCTGTAAAATAACTAATAGATAATAATAAGTAAAATATAACCATTCGTTAAATAGGAAATTGTATTTATTAATTAAAATATTTTACAGTAAAGAATAATATTTTTTAATTAAAAGTTATTTTTTTAATATATAAAAATTGAGTTTGATAAAAAAAATTATTTCAATTATGTAATTAGGGTAATAAAATTATCTAATAGTATTGATTTCATTTATGGTGAAAATTAATTTAATATGGTGAATAGTGATAAATTTTACTTAACTAAAGAAATTGTAAAATATTTAATATGGTTAAATTGTAGTATAAAACATATAAACAAATAAAATATATGTTCAATATAGTGGTAATCCATTATTACCTCTATTATTTCCACTTATGGGCCACTTTATATATTAAAGAAAACTTATTTAATGATTTCTTAGAAAAAATGTATAAAAAATATATTTTATGCATCATAATGGACAAAGAACAATGATAAAGAAAAAAATGTCAGGAACAATTTCATAAAAATATAGACCATATAAAACAATGAAAAAAAATACATCGAATCAATATATAAAGGGTCCCAAACTACACACCCAGAAAACCACTCTTATCATTGGATAACCTATTGAATAACAACTCATTTTTCATCTCCAAATGTTCACTTAAATATATTTTTTCTTCTGGTCTCATGAAAGAGGCCAGAATTCTTTATTTTAAAAGAACTCATTTTGTGAAAGAGAAAATTCATTAAAGTATCTAGTTTATCATTATCCTTTTCAATTACCTTATAATTAAAATAATTATACATCTCATTCTCTAATCTAATAATATTATATTTACATCACTATGATGAAAGGAAACTTATAGTAATAATACACAACTATATACTCTAATATTTTATTGGAATAACAAGTTTATATTTTTGTTGGTTCAACCAGCTACATGAATGATGTTATAACAACAATATCACATTTATTATATATGAGTATCAAGACATTAATATTTTTAATATATGATAATATGGAGTTATTTATGTAATTATTACGGTTCATTATGTGGGATACAAAAAGAAATGATCATTATTAAGTAGCTTGGTATTATCAGTAAAATTATCAAAAATGTGCTCATTATAAACTTCATTAGTAGAAACCATGTACATATCATATATATAAAATGAAAATTGGAAAATATTAATCATTAAAAAATTAATATTCCACTTCCATAACTAATTTGGAAATGAATAACATTTCATCATCGAATAATGTAAATTCCATTAAGAAAATACTACATGAAAATCAAAATTACTAACACTTGATGATGAAAATAAACTCTATATATCAAATATATATGTAATAAATGAATATAATTGAGAAATATAAAAGTTAATTATTATAAATAAGGTTATTAAATAAGTGTTTAATATTTTTATTTTTATTATATAGGTAGGTAAATCACTTTAATGGGAGTCATGAATAAATGTAAGGGTTTCTTTTCAAATTTTGCTTTTAAATCAAGATTATTTAGGTAAAAATTATCGTTTGAGTAAATTTAATATAATCTACATAAAAATACCTATATATTCTTTCTCCAATTTTTATTTCTAGGGATTAAAAGTCTTCCCAACATTACCTCATCCATTTTTTATACTTGATCTAAAATGACAATGTAATTGGTACTAACCATATATGATTTTATCAGTCAAGAATATCTATCCATAATATCCTTGTAATTTGATTTTGTTTTTGTATTTTCTTAACACTACATATATAATTTATTATTATCACATTTCAATAACATTAATTTTTTTACAAAATTTTGAGAGGAATAATTTCAAATATCTTCTCCTTGGTTTTCTATATGGTAAACTTCTCCGATTATTTTCTTTTTTATTATTTAAGATGATTATATTAAATGTTTACATGATTATTAAATGTAAATTTTACTCATATTATTACTATTTTAAATAAAAACTTTTATTAATAAAATATAAATTAATCAAATTATATCAAAATATATAGAGTATTATTTGGTATTTAGAAAATGATTTTATATGATTCTTCTTAATTAAATTACATTATTCTCAATACCTATAAATATTTATTATGATTCACTAGGTTTGTGTTTTAATTGATTCATCCACCTTCATTATCTAGACGATTCATTTTAATACCTTGTGAGGGTTTTTACTGAAACCATTTTGGTTTGACATGTTAGTAAGGATAGGATGTATTTATGAATGATTTTTTCTTGATTTAGAAGACATTTGTATAGTTTTAATTATAAAATGTGTGATCATGAACTTATTTAGTACTCTAATGCATTGTGTATATATTTATACCTCAGGAGATGACTTTTATGGGATAGGGGAGTAAACACAATCCATGAGTCTTATAGGAATATGAAGTGAAACAAATCCACTTTGTTTTGACACTTTTTCCACTATGTGATGATGGTAATATCATTAATAGTTTTCATAATAAATGAGTTAATATTATTATGTTCATTTAAATTTTATATGTTATGTTTCTAATGATAATGATTATTATCCCAAGATTCCACATTTCTATGTCTTATTATCATGCTATGAAGAAATACTTATGTAATGATTCATAATTACTTTTTTATATTCATTTTCTAAATTTTATAATTTCAATATGGTATGGTCATATAAATTGACTATGTTCTCATACCCATGTGTTTTATAATACTCACTAGTGATATTTATTAGTGTATCTTACAATTTTCTAGTTGACATATTTTATGTTTTCCCTTACTAAGAATTTAATCTGATATTTTTTAATGTTTTCATTCTATGTGTTATGAGGAAGAATCTGACATATCACATGTCTATGAGGGGTCATGTGTGGTTAAATCATGGATAATTGTTCCATGGGTTTTAGAATAAGTTATTTATGTATCCAATATCCAAAGAAAATAAATTTATAGATTCTAGGGTCACAATTTATTATGTAATATAGAAGATATTAATATCTAAATATGTGTTCTATCCAAATTTTATGGTCAGGATACTTCAATGAATTATAAAAACACACATATATATATTTCTATAACGTTTTGTTTTCATGGTTTCTTCTAAATTTAATGAAATTTTTTATTTCATTCTCATATTTATTTGATATAAAATTAGTTTTCATCCATTATCAACTCATATTTATCATTTATTTTTCATCAAAATTAATAATTAATTTAATAATTTTATTAATAAAGAACCTTTAAACAATATAAAAAAATTATTTCCATAAAAAAATAATAAATATAAATTTCATTGAATTTAATTCATGAATTTTAGTAACCTGTAATTTTTCTTAAGTTCATTAAATTATTTCAAGTAATATTTTAATAACTATTTAAATATTCATGTTAATTTTATTATTCCATGTTCCTTTTAAAATAGTTAATATTTAATATATTATATTTTAGTCTATGTCCATGCAAATGGGATAATTTTTATATTTCTTTAAGATGAATCACCAAATGGAAGATTTATCATCATAGTTTGACTCTATATTGTGTTGTCCACTTAGAATGAGTATAATTCTCACCCATGTTTTGGACCCTATATAAGCCCATGATCTCTACCTATATATATTTTCAATTAACCTCTTTATTTGTCATATTATGCTTATTTTTTACAAATCCCTAGAAAATTTTGGTGTTTTGAAATTCACTCTTCTTGGTGAAGATGAAACCACGGGATGGAGATGGTATCTGGAATCTATGATTTATTTTTATAAATCAAAATTTTCACCTTCACTATAATAATGAATCCTTTATGAAATTATTTTTATATTTGTGTAATTTTTCTTATCTTGTTGAATCATTTCTCATGATATATCCATTTTACCTTCACAATTATGTCACCATAATTGTTATCTGATGTAATAATCTATGTATATACCAAAAAATAAGAATTTTAGTTTGGAAATAATTGGTCATAATATATCTCCTTGATATCCAAATTGCATCACACATCTACGTGGTGTAAAGTAATAATCGCAGTCACCTGTCGTGTCCCTTAAGGTGTTATACTATCTTGTTTTCGATGAAGACATATTCTCACATCTGTATCATTCCATAATAGAGAATTGTAACAAAAAAGACTTTCGGATCACTCACATAGTTAAATAGATGTTGAGATTATGATAGTAGCTACAATGAGTGAATAAGTAGATAGTGATGTACAGAACCAACAAGGTGGATGGATGTGTGTACATGGTGAGTGATGAGAGGAGTCTATAAAGAATTATTAACATGGATCATAAGAGGGACATGATATGGTTTAATGGGAATAATAGACAAGAGGATGTGTTATTTTGTTACCTCTAATTGGATGTTGATTATGGTCTAAAGAAGGTAGTAGATAAATTGATATTGTCAGTGATGAAAGAAACATATTGTTATAATTTCTAGATAATGAGTGTTTCACCCCGTGGATTGTTTCCAGGGAGAAAAATTTATTTCTCATTTTTATCCACTATATACAGTTTATAATATGAGTTATATATCACATGGTATCTAGTTTTAATAGACACTCTATGTCTAGAAACAACACATGACCCAGCTATATTAGAGTACACACCTAAAAATACCCCTAGAAACAAATACCATTTTGGATAAGGAATACACCATAAAAATGGAAAAAATGAATCTAGGTATATTTAGAACATGTCTAGAAAAATTCAAGAGTAACATATGTCATTTCACCTTTGAGGAACAGCACATTTGTTGACACAACATGACTCAGATCATGGAAGTACACACTGACTAAACCTTGAGATTCACAATCCATGTAATGAAGGGTAACATAGAATCTATATGGTAAAAAATAACTAGGAAATAAAAATAAATTATAATCCTCTCCCATGTCATGAACACACCATATCTTATAGAATTATGTGTCATCTACTATACTTTATATGGTACTTTTTTTATGTTTTCTTCCATGTGTTTGAATTATACAAGTCTTCCATCCTTCAAAATAATTCTCCCATATAGACACCAACAGTGGAAAAGTCATTATTCCTTAAATTTAATATTCTTAATCATTGTGATTATTCATGTATTTATAATTATAAACATTAATTATTTTATAGTTATAATTTCTCGTAGCTTTAATTTCACTCATTTATGTTCTCTAACATCTATTAAGAAAAGTAATTAATGTTTAAAATAATTCATGAAATTTTTTATAATAGATTAATATAATGTTTTTTTGTTTTTTTAAATTTATACCACCAACTAATTTTTGGGAAAACTCCCATCACTATATGGGTTAATATAACATCTACTATGAGTCTATTGATCAGTGTATTTTGAAAAATCTGGCTAACCCCTGAATTCCATCATGGATAAAATCTTGAGTGAAAATAATAATTAGCATACCAAAAAACTAAGGATTAATCATAATATGGGTATCTAATATTTTTATAACTATTTAAATGAATTAATTAAGATAAATAATCGATCGTAACATATTTAGTTTATTATAATTGTAAATTTCACAATGTTACGAATTGATCGCTCAGGAAAAAAGACTAACCATGAGTATCCAATTGACCATGGATTGAATCATAAAAAATTCTCTAAGTATTTAATTAAAAAAAATTTAATATTGATCGACCACGTGTTATAAAACCATTTGAAAAAACTGTATAAATCTAATCAACCACACCATGGAAATTTGCTCAACCAGACATTGAAAACTGATTTACCACAAGTTTATATTGATCGATCGCATGATAAAAACAATCAAACACTTAAAAGAGTGTGTTATTGTGTTCTTGGACCTAAAAAAGTCATAACCTGCCATAATATCAATAGACTATCCCTAGAGGAAGTATTTTATATGTGGATCTATTTTTCATATTCTGTATATTTTATACATTTTGATTTATTGCATCTTTATAATAGTTTCCATTAATATATTTATTTCTTATATAATTATATATTATTTAAAAATAAAATTAATTAATTTGGAAGGGTACAATGTAATATTTAAATATTATCCCAATGGATAATGTCTCACACTTGCTTATTAGAAAAATGAGAGTTTCAATTTCAATGTGTTTGGAATTTGAATAAATTTCCTCACATGATATAGGGAATGTTTCAGAGACATTAATGTTATTGTTTATAGATTTTTTTCTTTATTAACTACTATAACATTTTACACTATAAATAAAATTTTAAATTTTAAATATTAACATTTTCAACCCTTTTAGAATGTTTTTCATGTTCATTTAATGATGATACAATCATGTGTTCCATCTCGAAGGATGCAGTGAAATGGATTTCTAATTCTGAATTTTTTTTCATGAAATAACGTAATATATTTAGTTTATAAGAACTATCTATGTAATGAGGTTGAAAATATTCATAAACTATACCATTTTATACCCAATGATAATAAATTATTTCTCTTTACTGAAGTTTAACAGTTTTATCCATTATTTGTTAAAGAGAGTCTTTTTACATTCGAACTCATAACATTTCTTGTTCATCTAGTCCTATTGTTAATATTCCTTTCTAAAATCTATGTAATTTTTCATTTGTGGGTTATACAACACATATATTGTTGAATTTGGATTATACTAATCCATAAAAATGGTAGGAGCTCAGTTCTTCCTCCTACTTCATAAAAGGTAGGAGGTCTGGGTTATAACTCTCGGTGAGAAAACATAGTTGTTGGTTGTAACTCTAGGTGAGAAAAAAATAATATTGGGGTTTTTTATCTAGGTTTAAAAAATCTAATTACAAATTTTTTAGACTTTCTTAAAAATTAAGAGATTCCATAATTTTTTGGTGTCATTTCTCACTACATTTGGGAGGTGTTATGAGTATATAAGTTTCATTTATGATTGAACTATAATAAATTGTTTATATTAATTTTTTTATTTCCACTAAATTAATTATTAACATTGATAATAATTCAATAAATATTTAAAAATATCACCTGCCCCCCTTATTGACCCCTCAACAAATCTTGTATAGGAACCTAAACATTTGTAACATAGTAAAACAAATACCTTTAGAATATTTATATTCTATTATTTATAATCAAATAATAACATGAACATCCATGGGAAAAGAACTATTTTGACATATTATAAACAAATGAAAATTTTATTTATACACCAAATGATAATAATATTCTATTATAGATTGAATTTTGTTTATTGTCAGTCAAATATACAATATTTTATAAAGAACTTCGGTATTAACAGCTATAAATTTAATGTGACATGGAAAAAATACCTAAATTACTTCCAAAATGATTGACATGTATTTATTTTGTTATATATACTATTAATTAAATGTTAATAAATCTTTTATGATGTAAAATTAGAAGGAATGTCTATAATGATGTGTCAACATATTAAATAGTATAATTTTTTTGATTATTCCATAAGTTGCCCATTTATTTTATCATAATTTTATATGAAAACAACAGGGTATGTTAAGAGTGGAGTAAAATTATTTTAAAGTTGAAGAAGAATAAATAGTCAATAAATTATTTCATAGATTTACTTGTATTGGGAAAGGTATGAGAAGCTTAGGAGAAACTCTAGATATATCAATTCTAGTTGAAATATTTTAAGGGATTTATCGAAGAAATAGCATGCTAAAAATGTATCCACTAAACAAATTTAAAAACGTCAAGGAATATATATTGGATGAGATTACGGGAGGTCAACTTCATTATGAGATAAAATTGAAAAATATATCTCAATAATAGATTTTAAAAAATATTTATTTTAAATCAAAAATGATTGTTATTATTTAGAAATATTATTCTAAATTGAAATAATTAATAAGGGACAAAGTTATATAGGTTTCCCATGGTATAATAAATAAATGCAACTCAAGGATAAGTAAAAAAAAATATGTACCCCTAGGTTAAATAAAGAATGAAAGTGAGTGAAGATAATGACGTTATCTATTATGAATTTTGATAAAGGGTGGATATCAACAAAAACCTCACAATACTCTACAACTATAAGAACAAAATATAAAAATACAAAATAGAAAGGAGGAAATATAATTTTGTGGAGTTATTATTTAGATTTTTATTCAATTAATGAATCAGATAAAGAAATAAAATCATAAAACATGTGTTTAATGACTTTAAAAAATTTGAGAAGTGAAACCTACCACTCTTACAATTTTGGATATCATTTTTATTCTTTTATAAATATGTTATATGATGTGGTTAATGGAATCAATAATCATGTTAACATGATTACAAGATTATTCTAAAATATTATAAATACACAAAAGATCCTCATGATGAAAATGAAAATTATACAACACTCCAATAAGGTTAAATGAAAACTTAATTTTTAATCTTGAAATTTTTCAACTAAAAAAATAATAGACATAAATATTATTAGTTGAAATTGAATGAAGAACAATGAATTAAATTTGGTTATTTTTTAGAAAAATATGATAAACATAGTAATGAAATTGAAATATTAGAAATATATTTATCCATGTTTTATTGAGGTTGCAAATTTAAGTTAAATGATGTTTTAATGTAATATAAAAAATATAAATAAATGTTCTTGGTTGTGATATAAGTTTACCCTAAATATATGAAACATTTTTTTCTAAAAATTCCATGTGGAATTACATTTTATGTAAAAAATTTTGTTTTTAATTGAAAAACTATTTTTAACTGAATGTTATTTAATATTTAAAAAGTGTTTGGGTCACACTAAGGCTTTTATTTATAAATCATTGTCTTTTCAATAAAATTTAAATAATTGTTTGAAATATCTATAGTTCCAAAAAATTTATAAACTTATCATATGGACCCAATCTAACATTAGTACTAAAGAATTATTAAATATATTTTTGTTGTAAATTCATCTTCAAAGTATAAAAAGATGTGTGGTAGATGGATTATGTGTGCTTACAATATATTTTTAGTTATATCTCGATGTTTTTATATTTTATCTTCCAAAATGGTAGTAATGTTATTATTTCTGATATCTCGAATGGAAAAGTACAATATTTTAAAGAATCTTGAATTTCAAATTCATTTTTTATTTTAGCGAATTTATTTATAATGTCTTAAAATAAAATTCAATATGTATTATATATATTATAGATG
This sequence comes from Viscum album, assembly GCA_963277665.1. Classification (NCBI taxonomy): domain Eukaryota; kingdom Viridiplantae; phylum Streptophyta; class Magnoliopsida; order Santalales; family Viscaceae; genus Viscum; species Viscum album. The sequence goes on from OY728141.1 coordinate 351,091,610, forward strand.
ATAAAATAAATTTTAAATTTTAAAAATGATAATGTGTACTTTGTAAAAAATGATTACATCTTATTTTATGAAAACTGAACAAAATCAAAATATTTAATTAATTTTTATGAGTAAATAGAAAATAATTTCAAATATATAAATTTTTTACAATATGAAAATGTTTTATGTCTTTAAGGATTGGGCCATGAAAATTTCAAGGTTATATATATTCATTCTAAAAAGAAAAATGTCATTAATCTTCAAGAGTCGAGTATGGATAGAATATATGTAATGGATTCATGTATAAAATATAAGTAGTATAACTATTTTTTAGATATGTTTGTGTGGTTTGAACCTTCAAAATTCTATATATTTTTTCCTTAGATTTATTTGACTCCATTAAAACATCCATTATTAGAGGAATATGGATTTTGTTTTAAATTTCTGATGAGTATAGTAGATTTACCAAAATATATTTTCATGTATCTAAATCCCAGACACTGTCAAAATTTATTATTTATAATACATGGTTCAAAATGAAAATGGTTATATCATTTTATCAATTAGAAGTGGTAAATATGGTGAGTTATTCAATCTATAATTTCAAAAAAAATCTGTGTATAAAATGAATAAATATGTTGTTTTTTAGTTCCTATATTACCACATCAAAATAGATAGGTATAAAAAAATAATTTACAATAAATGGGTAGGCCAAAGTTAAATGAGTATAATTTTCCACAATACTTCAGAGAAGAGGATATAAACTCGTCTTTTAATGTTTATAATACAATTTTTCATATAAAATAAGTTATTAAAACACCATATGAAATATAGAAGAGAATAAATACCACAATTGGTATATTTAGCATATTTTGTTGTAAATTTTATGTTTTTAATACCTATAATTAATTGAAATATTTTAATTAAAGATAAAATAATTGTAATTATATTTATTATTTTAATTCTAGAAAGGAAAATATAGTATTCAACCAAATAATATTGTTTTTTAATGAATCTATCTATATTAAATTTGATGAAAATAATTTCAAGGTATGGGAAAATTATTAAACTAGGTTGCGGAATAGTTTAAGGATTTCAATTTTGTAGAACCTAAAAATTTATAATTTTGCGAATTTGTTGAGCAGCATGGTATCTATTAAAAAATATTTAAAATACCAAAAATATCAACTTTTTAATAAATTTAAATGTGATATAACTATTCAGGTTAAAACTAGAAATTTCATAAGAATTTTATTTCTTGTTAAGATTTTATTTCTTGTTTTTCCGTCAAAATGTGGGTGAATTTTTATATTATTCAAACTAAATCATTGAAATTGATGAAAAAATAAATCATTTTAATGGTAATAAATTTTGGACTATAGTTATACCTATTTTGGATCCAAATATTATGGTCAAAAAAAGAGTCTTTAGAAATATGTTATATAAGTCTGGAAAAATAATTACAGGCAAAGAAATTCTATTTGATCAAATTATAATAAAGAAGAATGAATAGATTTTGAAGAATCATTTTCCCTGATAGAATGATTAAAATATATTATAATTATTGTTTAATTGGTGTCTCATTATGTAATTATAATTTTTCAAACTATTCTAGAAACATCTTTTTCAGATGGATATAAATATGAAAATATTTTTTAAAATAGGCACTAGGTTTTGAGAATGAATCTCAACCTTACCATATATTAAAACATTCAAAATAAATTTATCCATGGAAAAAAGATCCTCAAGATTATTATTATAGGTTTTCATTAATTATTTTGAATAATGGTTTAGAAAATGGTATATTTAATCCATCTCTATTTGTTAACACATATTTAAAAACAATCTAATTATTTAAATATATGTTGATTACATAATAATTTAATCATCATGTGATTTCATTTGTATTTAATTTTAAAATTTAATCTTTTTCGTTGCTTTAAATGTCTCTTATTGGTTTCATTAAGTTCCATTTGGGATTGAAAACGGTTCAAATTAAAGATAGTTTATTTCTAAATAAATTAAAATATGAACATTAATTAATTAAAAGGTTTTGTCAAGATGATTGTAAAATATCAAATATTCCAATGAGAAATTCTTGTATGATATGTTATGATTAATCTATGAAAAATATGGATTATAAATTTTTTGAATCATTGATATTATCTGACTTTATTTCACAACATCTAGACATAATTTTATGTATTTAGTGTGTATATGATGTATATTAAAATATAATCCTAAACAATGTCGTTTAAATAATGTTAAAAGATTAATTAAGTATGTTAAAGTATCATTGATTCATAGATTATTATTTTCACCACATACATCATTTTAAAAAACTAGTTTTTTATATTATGATTTTGGGGGTTTCAATGTAGATAGAAAATGAAAAAAAATATGTTTCACTTTCTTGTTAAATGTTTATTTTAATGGAGATACAAGAAATAAAATTCTTTGGATTTATAAATTATTAAGAGTTAGTATGTTGTTACTATTTGTTATTCAAAATATTTATGGATTAAACAAAGACTTTATTATTCTGGGTTTTCAATCAAAAAGATATTAATCAATTGTGACAATATATATACAAATTCTATTTCTAAAAATCCTTTACATGAATCTAGAAAAACACATTGATTTCAAATATCATTTTCCTAATTATCTTATTCAAAACATGAATGATCTTTTTAGAATCTATTTCGAATTAAGATCATTATGAAAATAATTTTGTTTAACAGCAATATTTAGTATAGTTTGATAAAATCAAATATAACCTAGTTTTTATGGAAAATATAACAATATAGTATATGTTAAAGTTGATATAAATTATTAACATATTCTAATATTTAATTTATTTTTATATTAATGGTAGTGATGAACTTTTAAATATATCATTAGAATTTGTTGTAATAGTTGGTTACTATTCATTTCATTGAATATCAATATATATAATTCCATGAATATCTAAAAAAAATTCATCGCCCCTTGAGGATTTTAAAATATATTTCAAATAGAATTTAAATTATGGTATACAAGTATAAATTCATGAATTTAGGGGAAGATTATAATTTTTTTCATATAACATTAGGGTTGGTTAATTTCTTATTATTCAATTTTATATTTTAGGGGGTGAATTTTATCCCTTAATAATATTTAATAATAAATTTTGTATAGTTATTTTTTAATCTTTTTTCTCATTTTCAAATTGGGCGAGGAATTATGAAATTTTTTGTAATTATAAAAAAATTGGTAGAACGTTAATGTGGATCCTAATCATTTTTATTATTAACATTTTGATAATTTAAATTCTTATTTATTTCACAATTATAATTTTCACAACATTTACCATGCTTCTTTATTTCCTCTATCATAAGTAAAAAATAATTTAAGTCTTACATTATTTCATAGTAATTCAATTATTTTTAATTGATTTCTATTCTAATTTCTGTGTTTATATCATATATTGTGAAAGGATTTGGGATAAAATTCCTAACTATATGGGTTAATATCACATATATTGGGAGTTTGTATATTATTTAGTTTTGTTAAATTTGGTTAAGTCTTTATAGAACACATGAATGAAATATTGAATTACCATAAGCACTGAATGACTGCATAGTTATAAATCAACCATAGGATAGGTATTCATAATATATCTAACTTTTTAACATTCCACATAAAAAAATATATCCATAAAAAGTTATTTAATCATCATAACTATAACTATTTCAATGTCAAAAACCAACAACATGAGAACTATTAATGACAAGCGGTATCTAGATCATTCATGGTTTAAGTCAATAAAATTTCATAGAGTGTTTAATTGAAATCCCATTTTAAAACCAATCAACAAGAAATTTTAAAAATGATTTACCTTGTTTTATAAATGTAATTGAATGTATAATTTCAATCTAATCAACTGCATGTTGAAAATTAATTGACTCTATGTTGAAGTCAATCAATCGCCTACGGAAAATAATGAATTACTGCAAAGAGTATCTAATCATGAGCTTAGACCTACCACATTTTATTTCCTACCATGATATCAACCTATCGTGTCTTCATGGAGTTTTTTCTATGATTCTATATTTTCCATTATTTTTTCAAAAAAAATTTAATTTTGGTAATATGTTTTTAAGTGTTTCCATTGTTTTAATAATTTCCTAAAAAACTACTGATAATTTTTTTTCAAATAAATTTTATTTATTATAATTATAATGTATTAAATGATCATCATGCAAGTTAAGTTATTACATTAGTTTCTTGGAAAATTGTATGTTTCAAAATATTAGTGGTTCCAATTTGAATATATTTCCTCACATTCTTTATAAGAATATTATATTGGAATTTATTTTTATCTGTTATGGATTGATAGTACTATATTTATTTTTCCAGCATATTACACTACAAAACCAGTTTTCAATTTCAAACAATTTTGAATTAAATTGTGTAGGAAAATTCATCATGCACATTCTATAAAGATTAATATATGTGATACTTTGGTAAGGACGATGTAAAATGGTTTTATAATATATAAACTATTATGAATGATGTGACTCTATATATTGAGTTCAACAGAATCATTGAAACAACAGGGTTAAGTATATTATTGAAATTTACTGTGAAATATACCTTCATATTAAATTACTACTCTCAACTGAACATCAACCATTTAATATATTACTTCTAGAAATATCCATTCTACCTCGACACTCAAATCCTTTATTGTTTATATTTTTTTTGTTCTTATTCATTTATATCTCTTATGTGTTTTTTCATTTTTGGGTTATACTACCCAAAACAAATATACGGGTGATTTTCTAATATCGCATAAAAATATAGGTTTTGGGTTGTTCCTCTAGGTTCACAAAAGACAGAATGTTTGGTTGTTGAATCCGTATAAGAAAATAGTAATGGGATGTGACTCTAGGTGAGAAAAAGTAAAATTACAGTTTTTCTTCTAAGGTTTAAAAGGAATGTTGTAAAATGTTATGTATCCCTTGAAAATACATATTCCTCAGTTATAATGTTCTATACCACTATTCATTTCAAATAGGTGAAGAGTACAGTATGAACATTTAGATCCAAACTATTGAAAAATTAATATGTTAATTTTATTTTTCATTTCTAATAAATTAGTTATTAACTTGGGAAAAAAATTAATTATTTAATAATGGATAATTCACCCCCTATTGACCTTTTGGTAAATAAAAATTAGAGACCAAAATGATCCAATTTTTCATCATAGGAACATTTCATGATTTATTGGTAGTTTTATTTATTTATCTCTATTAAGATGATGACAATGTTTATGAAAGAAGTATGGAGAATGAATAGGGTTGGTACTCCACTAGTGTTACTCTAGTGATGGGGCATGGTCCCCCCCACCCTCAATAATTAAGAGTTTAGTGCTCCGCCATAGATAAAGGGTGTGTGTATTCTATTTAAGGAAATTTTTGATACACTCTTGACCCTAAAAAACCTTGTGTACCATATATAATTATATGAACCCAGATCTTCATTTCAGGTATGGATCATTTTATCATGTTGTTTTTTATGAAAAAGAAAAATGTAGAAATTTTCATAATACACACCATATACTCTTGAGTAAACACCATGTAATCTTGAGTACACATCGTGTATCCAGTTTCCACAGGTACCTATGTACTGCTCATGTAATGGACGAGTACAAGGTCTTGTAGGTAACCGAGAAGACCGCCTAAAGTGGGGGTCGATTTCGGCTATTACACAACGTGAACATTAAATAAACACACTATGTACATTTATTTTATTTTATTAATTATAATAGGGTCACTTCTAGTCTCTAGAATCATCTTCTTCTTTTTTTTCCTCATATAAGAGAGTGGAGTACGATCGAAAATCATGAAGATCTTCTTGTTCCTCGGTCAGATCTATGATTGAGTCGTCACTGGGTGCATTGGATTCCCACGAGTGAGTTCTCTCATTCCCTAGAGCCCGTAATATTGATTTCTCCTCTCTTGTGAGTTATTCAATGTTGAATTTTATTTACCTTTTTATAGATCTATGAAATTCTAGGCGATTCATGGGATGACGTTCAAGAGTGCTCACTGTACCACATCGAGGTAGATGGTTTGTCCAATTCTTTGGTTGTCTATGGATTATATATGCTCAAAGTTATGAATACCCTTGTTTAGTGTATTGATTGTTTTTTAAATTTAACCTTGTTTAATACTTTCTTTGGTCTGTTCGTTGTGAAATAGTTATTGATTATGAATAAGGTTTATTGGCTTACTTGTGGATGTGTTTTCCATTTTTGTTTGGTTATAGTTGTTGGGTATAGAAAGCATGTTATGATGATTTGTTTTCCATGACTAGTGTTATTAGGATGGAGTTTCTATTTATCTGAGATGCATGTGATTCACATTATAAATGTATGGCCAAGGGGAATTGAGTGTGATAGATTCCAGAGGTAGGGTCTTTTATTTATGAATTGTTGTTATGAATGACCAAAGGAATTGACTGTGAGAGCTGCCATGGGGTCATTGAACCGAGGGGTTAGACAGTGAGATCTACCCAGTGGGTCATTATTAAAATAATGTCAGGTCATAGGGAATTCAGTGTGAAAGCTCCTAGAGCATCATTATAACTTATTATTTCTATACAGACCAAGGGGTACTAACCCTAAGAGCAACCGAGGTTGTCTTTGTTTTTTATTAGTGATATATGGGACAAAAGGGGCTAGACTGTGTGATCATTTCCATAGGGTCATTGTTATTTATTTATTCATGATATGGTTAACTATATGGGATTGGACTGTGATAAATTTCACAGAGGGTTTCATGTGAAAAATTGAATGTTTATGATGATTCTACCAAGACAAAGCACAATCTTGGACAAAGTCTTATTAGTTGGTTTAGATGGTCTTCTGAAACATCTCTTTTATCCATTATATAGGGGGATACAGAGATTAAGTTAGATACCAAGGTTATATTATTGAATGGATTGAATAATTAATAAATTTAGTTGAATGTATTTGAAAAAATATAGAATTGTTTACTTTTGAGTACTTCCTAGTTTATTGATTCATTTCTCCATATTACCTTCTATATATAGTCACTAACAGTTTGGAACTGATCTTTTGGTGTTTTCCTACTTGGATTCATCTCACACCATTTTTGGGTCATGCTTTTGGACCCAAATCGATTATATGGCTATAGGTATAGATTAGGGAAATTACTCTTCTTCAACAGATACACGATTTCTATTAGATCAGGAGAGCATGGGACCAAGCTGAGGCTTGCGATGCTGTTGGATTTTACTATTTTCTATACATTGGTTTTAGTATTGTATTTCTAGAATTGTGACTTTTTTAGATGATTTCTGAGATACATGTGACATGTATCATTTATTTATATATGCTGCAGTGGTTTATACTCTCAGTCTTCTACTATTTACTTCTATTGTACAGTATTATTGATTGAGCTATTATTTATTATTTTTATTCTGTTGTGTATACTCTTCCAAAGGGGTTATATTTTCCCAACAATCATACCTTGAACCTCACTTCTAGTTGGCAGCCTCTAGAATTTGGGGAAATGTGTTTGAGGTCATGTGACCAACCGGGTTCGGGTACGCTTTGGGCTGATCCCAGAACCAACACTCTACAATGTAGTATCAAATGGAGGTTTTGATCTTATGACCTATGGGTTATGTACCCACATGGATCAAAATTTGGTGAATCATTTTTGAAATTTTAATAATTTTTTTCTTGTTTTGAGATGATTAAGGATGAAAAACTTTGATTCGTGGGAGTATGGGCTCTCAAGGGTCATAATTAGTCAGGCGTTGAACAAAACTTTATGTTATTAAGGGTTATAGAGAAGTTTTAGAGTCTTACTATACAAAAACCCAGACAACACGGTGTGTGGTGTTAAGAACACATGCCATGTATTCTTTTGTTATGTAATAAATAGAAGTTCTTAAGTACACATCATTTACTAGGAGTACACGTCATGTTGTTCTTGACTGTGTAACTTACTGTGTGAGTAGAGACATGGGGTTAGGAAACATTTGGTAGAACACACTATGTCTTGATCATTCACGTCGTGTGTAGAGAACCATGTATCTAGCCATTTCACCAATGACACAGGTAGATAAAACATATGGTATACACGTCGTGTCCCGTTCTTGCACATCATGTAGTGTCGACTATGTCTTCGACCATGTGACTAACAATACGGGTGGTTAGAACATAAGTAGTACATGCCATGTCTAGTGTGAACACACCCTATAGTGTTACCCAAGAGAGAACTGTGTGGTTTGAGCCTCATAGATGTATGTTGGTAGGAGAGAAAAATAAATTACACACTGTGTCTTATGAGGAACATGGCGTGTGTAGGGGTGTTACACGACCATGATTGGAAGATGTAAATGCCATGTCATAAGATTAAGGGAACATGCCAGGTAGCCCTGTTTTATAAAAGATGAGTTTTTTATTTCTTTTTCATTTCTTTACCCCTTTGTTGTTTAGATTTTTAATCTTGAATTGTGGTGTATCCTTTACCTTACAGATTTATGCCACTGATATGTCCTCTAGTTGTATTCCAGGTGAAGGGTGACAAACAGACACAAAAAAAGGATATATTAGGGACTACCAACAAATCCTACTATCATGACTATCTTGGCACTAGCTGTTATAATTGTTGTCGGTGTTGATTCAAAATTCCATGACAGATTGTTGAGGATGATATAGAATTTTTAGGGACCACTTCATCCTTCCCTAATAATGGCAGAGTTGATGTTGATATCCAATAATAGCCTCCTCCCATTTTTTTGGGCATGCAGAACCACAGGTTTTAGGGTCATGGTTAGTGTCTATACTCTCTATCTTTGAGCATATGAAGATGCCTCCAGAGTGGAGGGTGAATCTCATGACGTACATGTTATGTGATTCCTCTAAGAGATGGTGGGATGTTATCTCATAGGTGGGACATCATTTGGATATGACTTGGGAAGAGTTTTAGAGGGCCTTCTATGACTACATCTACCCCGAGACATTGAGGGCCGATCTAGCCCAATAGTTCATGCATTTGGTGCAGGGTGATCTTTTAGTAATGTAATACTCTTATATTTTTACATTTTTATAGTGATTTTCACCTATTCTTGGAGGTGAAATGTTTCTTTTGGCCTGGAATTTTGAGGATGGTCTCAAGTATGACATTTGATATTAGGTGAATTTCTTCATGCTGACTTTGATGATGGCTATAGTAAACTAGGTTCTGATTACCGAGCATAATCTGAGGGAGTTGGAAGCTTCTAGCCAGGGCGGTTTAGCATCTATGGCTGGTACTCCATCAAAATATAGAAGGAAGCGTCGTAGGGAGATATCACACAATGATGCTTTAGGTATCCAAGTAACATGCTACCAATGCGGGAAGAGTGGGAACACAAGACCTCAGTGCCCAAGAAACCCAATTGAGTTCTGATATTGTGGAAATATGGGTCATCTTCATTATTTTTTCCAGATTCCCTCATTAGTAGTGGTCAATAGGGTTTATGATATGACTCCACGTCTAAGAGTTGGACCACAAGTTTCTAATCATTTCGGGAACTGGAGTTCGTCAAGTCACTCAGGTCGAGGAGGTGGTTGTAGTCATGATAGTTAGGCTACATGTTTTTAGAAACATTATGGTGAACCAGCTCAGGGTAGTCAGGAAGGGTCACAGGGCCACAATATAGGTCAGACTTTAAGAGTGGATAAGAACCCACAGCAGCAGGATCCCGGACCCTCTAAAGGTAGAGGTGCGATTCCAGTTTTCTCAATTTTAGCTTATTCTCTTTTTGAAACAGGGGCTTCCTGTAGTTTTATATTTTTCTCTATTGTGGAGAGCCTTGGGCTCTACATATTAAATTTTATGATATTATTATTCTTGAAACTTCGTTGGGAGTTAGGAAGTCTAGTGTTCATTAGTGCAAGGAGTTACTTATTTAGGTTGGTGGGTGTCACTTCTTATGGGACCTCTATGACTTTGAGATGACAGTATCTTATGTCATTTTGAGAATGGACTGGTTAGTCTCATTTCCAGACATTGTTTACTACTATCATCGGAGGGCGAGTTTCACGTCACTAGAGGGTGGGTTATTCTATACAAGGGTGAATGAGATGTCCAGCTTAGAAAAGCAAGACCTAAGCATCATTGTTTTGGAATAATTACCTCCTAGATTTCTAGTTCATATCTAGATGACCAGGGGACTTCACATATGAAATTTCCTCCAGTGGTGGATTTCTTCAGAGATGTATTTATAGATGAATTTTTATGTTTACCTCTGGAGGGAGAGGTATATTCTTCTATTGGGATTCATCTAGAAGAGGTACTAGTGTTCATTCCTCCTTATAGGATGGCTACACCAGAGTTACATGAGCTCAAGGAGTTTTTAGATGAGTTAAAGTAAAACAGTTTTATCCCACCCAATTATTATCACTGGGGTTCGCTTGTCATTTTTTTATAGAAGGAATATTGTAACCTCCAAATTTGTATGGATTATAAAAAGTTGAATGAGTTGACGGTCAAGAAACAATATCCCTTTCTAAGTATTTATGATCTATTTGATCTAATTTGAGGACATCGGGTGTTCTCAAATATTGAATTGAGATCCAATTATCATCAGTTTCATGTTATATCATCAAATATACCTCTTACGTCATTTTAGAGCAGGTATGGTGTATAAAAGAATTTGGTTATGATATTAATCCTTATTAATGTGCCTATAGTTTTCAGGTCATTGATGAACTGAGTGTTCCATCCATACTTGTATTCTTTGGTGGTAGTCTTCTGGGATGATATCTCGGTGTGCTCTCACACTTAACAGGACTATGCCACCCATGTTGAGATCAATTTGAGTACACTAAGAGAGAATTGGTTATATGCCAAGCTCTAAAAATTCCACTTTTAGATTAATCAGATTCACATTATGGGTCATTTTATCTCTGAGAAAGAAGTATCAGTAGACCCATATAAAGTGATAACAGTAGTTTCCTGTGAGAATTCAATGAACGTAATTGAGGTATGGAGTTTTCTGGGGATGGATGCTTACTAAAGGTGCATTATATAAGACTTTTCACACTTAGAAGTTTTTCTAACGAGCCTGACTAAGAAGGGTGAGAAGTACTTATGAACAGATACCAATGATTCAGTATTTTATGAGCTGAAATGTAGATTTAAATTAACACAAATATTGGTCTTTCTATATCCAGAGAAGAGATACACCGTTTACTGTGATGCATTAGATATCGAGCTTGGAGTAGTTCTTGTAGAGGGGGAATGAGTCGTTGCATATGGGTCTCAGTAGTTGAGGCCACATGAGAGGAACTACTTGACACACGATCTCGAGATAGATGATGTTGTGCATGCTATACGTTGTTGGAGACATTATCTTTTGGGAGATAATTGTGTGTTATTCACTAACCAATAAAGTCTCATGTATATCTTTACTCATCTTGATCATAATTTTATATAGAGAAGATGGGTTGAGTACCTTAATTATTTTGACTTTGAGATTTCCTACACTCCTAGGAAAGGAAACACAGTGGATGATGCATTGAGTAGAATGACTCAGATACAGGCAGTTCAAGAGTCCAATAGTGAGTGGAAGCTTATGGATCTATTCTATGAGATGCATTTGGAGGTTCACGATAGATAGGGAATGATGTTTCGTTCTTTTATAGTTGTTACCTCTATTCTACTGGATCAAGTGAAAATGATTCAGCTATCAGATTCTAAAGGCTAAGTCCTATGGGAGTGTGTTTTAGGATAGGACCCTACTCTTAGGTGGACCATAGGAGTGGATGAGATCCTACATTTTCATGGATGCATATGGGTGTCAAAAAATATATGTGAGGAGTTGATGTGGGATTTTCATTCCTCAGTTTGGGAAGTTCATCCTGGTGTCACCAAGATGTATTGGGATCTACACCATCGGTAATGGTGTCCTGGTAAAAAGAGGGATGTTGCTGGTTTTTTTTATATGTTCCACCTATCAGTAGGTGAAGGCATAATATCAGTGATCAACATGTATTTTACAATAGTTAATTATTCACGAGTGGAAATGGAATGATGTCATGATGGATTTATTTATGGATTTATTATGGTCGCCATGAAAGAATGACGTGGTTTGAGTTATTGTTGATAACTCATGAATGTTTCATATTTCTTATAGACCAAGGAGACCTTCAGTGTTGATAATCATGGATGTTTTTACATCTGTGATATAGTATTTTTTCATGGGGTTATTCACTATATCATTTCGGAGAGGGATGGTCGTTTTACTTCTCATGTTTGGCTGGGACTATAGAAGGATTTGTGTACATAGGAACTTCTGAGTACAACTTACAATCCCAGATATAAGGCCAGTATGAGTGTACAATTTAGGTTTTGAAAGACATGATTTTATCATGCATCCTATATTTTAGGGGTTCTTGTGAGTGACACATACCCCTAGTGGAGTTTTCCTACAATAAAAGTTTTAAGATAATATTTAGATGGATCCTTATGAGGCTTTGTATGGTAGGCCTTTCTGATCACCACTATGTTGGATAGAGGCATGAGAGGTAGCTATGTGGGGAACTTTTCTTGTCTCGGTGACAAATGATCAGGTTTTGTTGATTTGAAAAAGTTTGTATACTGCACAATATTTCTAGAAATCTTTTGTTGGTTGATGGAGATGACCTCTGGATTTTGAAGTTAGAGATCATGTTTTATTATGTGTCACACCAAGGATGAGACACAAGAGGATTAGGATATAGGGGATTCTTTCACCAAGAAATGTCAGGCCATTTGAGGTTTTGTACAGATTATGGTCTATTTTCTATCAGTTACAGTTACATAAGAGGTATTAGGTTATGCACAACACCTTTCATGTTTCTCAGTCATAGTGTTACTTTTCATACCTGTATCACATTTTTCAACCAAAGGAGTTTGTGTTCAAGGTGGATACATCCTTTGAGGAGCACCCTATTCATATTTTGGATTGCCTCACAAATGTTCTTCGTGGTTAGTATGTTCCTCTAGTATAGGTTCTATGGCAGCATGGGATAGTACATGACGAGACTTGGAAGACGGAGGCCGATGTTTGATCACAATGGCCTAAGTTGTTTGAAGTTTTTTATTCACCACCCTTGGAAGGGAAATTTAAGGATGAACTGCATAAAGGGAGAAGTCTGTAAGAACCTGGATATTCATTTTATGTATGGATCTTATTTTTTGAGTTTTTTTTAGGAAAAATGAATATTGGTAAATTTTATAATTACACTTCATGTACTCTTAAGTACATTCCATGTATCCAGTTTCTATAGGTAGCCATGTACAGGCCATGTAATGGCCGACTACATGGTTGTGTTGGTGACTAGGAAGACTGCCTAAAGTGGGGATCGGTTGAGTCTAGTTCACGCCGTGTACATCAAATGAACACACTATGTACTTTTATTTTATTTGATTAATCAGACCGGGTCGTGTCTAATATCTAGAAGCATCTTCTTTTTCTCATGTCACATATATGAGAGAGACGAATGACTGAAAATATTAAATATCTTTAGGTTCATCCATCTGATCTCTAATTGAGACACCATTGGGTGCATTGTTTTCCCACCGGTGATTTCTATCTTTCTTTAGAGCTCCTCTTCCTAATTTCTCCTCTCTCATGAGTTATTCAAGGTTGAATTTTTTGAAATTTTTGTATATCTATAACATTCAAGACAAATCCAAGGGCCTAAAATCGACATTTTTTACCGTACCACATCTAGGTGGGTGGTTTTTCCCTTTCTTTGGTTGTCTATGGATTATATATTCTCAATTTTCTGAAGACCCTTTTTTAGGGTATTGCGTTTTTTTAGAATTCGACCATGATTAATGCCTTATATGGTCTTTTTGTTGTGAAAGGGTTATTGGTTATGAATAAGGTTTATTACCTTGAGTTTGGATTTTTTTCCCATGTTAGATTTTTTATGGATTTTGGGAATTGAATGTAAGTTAGACTGGTTTGTTTTTCATGCCTAGGGTTGTTATGTTGGAGCTGTTGTTTATTTGAGATGCATGTGATTCTCATTATTAATGTATGACCAAGGAGAATTTACTATAAGAGCTTCCCAAAGTGTGGTCTCTTATTTATGAATTGTTATTATCAATGAACATAGGTATTGACTGTGAGAGGTGTCGTGGGATAATTTACTAGAGGGGTTAGACCGTGAGAGCTACCTAGAGGGTTGCTATTAAATGAATGTTGGACCATCAGGCATTAACTGTGAGAGCTTCCATAGAGTCATTATATTTTATTGTTCTTATGAAAACCAAGGCGTATTGACCATGAGAGCTACCCAGGTGGTTGTTGTTTTTACTAGTGCTATATGGGACCAAAGGGGTTAGACTTATTAGCATTCCTAGATGGTCATTATTATTTATTGATTGATGATATGTGTAAACAGAGGTTATTGGCCTATGATAACTTTCCCATAGTGTTTCTATTGAAAAATCGAGTGTTTGTGATGAGTCTGCCAAACCAAAGCACAATCTTGGACTCGGTCTCACTAGTTGGTTTAGATGGTCTTATGAGACATATGTTTTTACATTATATAGGGGGATACAGAGCATAGGTTAGATCACAATGATAGATTATTCAATGGATTTAATAGTTACTAAATGTAAATTAATGTAATTAAAAAAATGTAGGATTTTTTTCTTTTGAGTAATTCCTAGATTTTCTTCATTTCTACATATTACCTACTATATATATTCACTAATAGTTAGGAACAGATCTTTTGGTGGTTTCCTACTGGGATTTCTCTCACACCATGTTCGGGTCTTGCTTTTGGACCCAAATTGATTATATTCTTGAAGGTATATATAAGTTAAAGTGCCCTACTATATCAGGTACTTGATTATAATTGGAGATAGAGATCATGGTACCAAGCTAAGGCTTTTGATGCTATTGGGGTTTTTTTGTTTTATTTACTTTGGTTTCAATATTTTATTTCGAACATAGTTACTTTTTTGGATTCTTTTCTAGATTCATGTGGAAAGCATCATTTGTTTATATATACTAGTTTTTTATCTATAATTATTCTATAGTTTACTTCTATTGTGTGGTATTACTGCTTCGTCTATTGTTTATTATTGTTCTTCTACTATACATACTCTTCCAATGAGGGTATAGGTTCCCCACTTTCAGAAAATGGCCCTCACTGCTAGTCGGTAGCCTCTGATTTTTGGGGAAATTCTCTTGAGGTCATATGACCAACCGGGTTGGGGCACCTTTGGGTGGCACTAGGAACTAGGGCATCATAATAATATAAGGATTTTGTTCTCCCTTTTTAAACAAGGAATGATTCCACATTATATATAATTAGATACTCCCCATTAAAAATGATGGTGGGTCCTCCATCCATTGGACAATATTCCACCTCTATTTATACATTTCCCCTCATTGAGGTGTGGTCCTTCATTAATATGTGGAAATCCCACTACTGACCTATTTATCGGAGTAAGGTGTGGCTTCTCCATTATATTTTCGGAGAGGTGAGGTACATGTTAATGAAATTTAAACTTTTTTAAATATTATGGGTCTGAAAATTTATTATGTATCACTATATTCCATTTAATATTGCCTTAGTAAGATTAGGTAGTGATATCTAATAATTTTGTATATCCCTGGGTTCTTTTTCCTAAACACACGTCATGGTTTTTAAATTTATCAAGTATTCTTGGGATTTAACTAGTCTATTGTTTTTTTCACCCCTTATATTTTCAATAAATCATATTTTTTATATTTAGATGCACCCCTATACTAGCCTTTATGCCTACAAAAGATAGGCCAGTGAAGATGGTGAAAAAATTAGAGGTGAACTTGATGGATGTGTAGTTAGTTGAGCTAATGCTTAGTAGAACATGATGGTGTCTAACATAGATGCTTTCTATCATAGTTAAACCATAAATTCATATTACAATGAGGATTGATTTTCCATTATCATGGTATTTTCATACATTTTTATATTTTCATCTTGTATTTGTTTTTATTTTTAAAATCTACCTATATGGTTTTTTTGGATAGTTCATGGTTCATTCATTTATATTATTCTATAATTAGGTTATTTATTATATCATTAGTTTTTGTTTTTGTTAAAATTAGGTGGAGACATTTTATTTTTTGTATATATATATTAATATATCACCTCTCACGTGAATGTAATGCTTCATAGGTGTTAGTCTCCTCCCATGTCCTATTAAAGGAAAGTATTGGTGTCACTAATGAACATATATATTAAAGGAACACCCACGACTTGGTTATTTAGACTACATCATGGTTCACTATAGGATACACCATGGAATGGTGACACACACAATGAAATAGTTTTGTTAAGGATACCCTATATGAAATGTGATATTTCATGCCTTAGATTCCATCTTCTACACCAAGCAATAATTTCTAGTCTTATTATCATACAATCATGAATAAAGTATTTTATACATCTCAAATTTCTTTTTAAATATTAAAAAAAATTAATGAAAATTAATGAGTCAATATTTTTAAATATTTTTAACTCATGAAACATATATAAAATATTCCTCTATAAATATCAAAGTGTTGTTTTTCCAAGGAGTGTCCTTGTATGGGATATATAAGGAGGATCATTATATTTAATGTGGTGTTACTTTCATTTTTGTTGAGATATGTTCAAAACCCCCTAGTAAAAGCTCTATTTTAATACCTTTATTTATTACTATTAAATAAATTATTCAGAAAAATGTGATGATGAAGGAGTAATTCAAAATAATTAGTAGTTTCATCCAACCATTGGGTACCCTAAAGTAATTATTACTTTGGTTGTGTCTATGTGGTCTTAATAAAGAACATGTGGTTAAGGTTAGATAGAATAAATCATAAAATATGGAAGTTAAAACATTTTTTATTGAAATTAGTCAATATTATTAAAATGGATTGATATAAAGTTTTTTATGTTATGGTTTTTGTTTCCAAAAAATTTTGAGGAATTTTATTCCTTCCAAATGCATTTAGTAATATTAGGTCAACGTCGATCATGATTGGTTGAAATATTAAATGATGAAAAAATGGAAATAAATTTTATAAATACCATTAAATGTCACAGTGTGAAATAACTATTTTGGTTAATAAATATACGTATCCATTTCCTAGGTTTTATTCAAAATAATAGTGGTATTATAAAATTTATAAGACAATAGTGTTATATAAGTGATATATCCATATAGAAACATTTCAAAAAAATGAACATTGTAATAAACTTGACCATGATGTTGCCAATAGGTCTTTGTTCCATGTTTGTGGACACCATGGTGATAGACCATATCATAGTTAATAATTAAAATATGTTTTTACATTCCATAAGTCTATCCAAAAATTCTTTTTCTAAGAAAAGAATCATGGACAAAATGGTTTTACTAATTTTAAATGGAATCAATAAAATGGGTTACCAAAAATGAATTCCAAAATAGTTATCTTTTATAGTGTGAAAATGAAACTAAAACATTATAAATCACAACCATAATAACATATTTTTTAGGTATAATTTAATAAAATAAATTTTTTTAATGTTCTCAAAATTGTTCAAAGGTACAAGATTTTTATATATGGGATCTAATTCATACCAAAAACATTTTGGTTGATGTGAGCCGGGTTTGAAGTGAATTTACATAGTTAAAATAAGGTATAACATTAACTTTTTTATGTAAATTTTTTATTATATTTTTAATATAAAAATTAAATATCATTTTAGTGAACTTATTTCCAAAATCTGTTTTTCTATGAAAATGGTTGCACAATTTTTTGAAAATTTTCTTATATGAAAATAAAATAATTCATAAATGAAATTATTTCTCAAATATGAATGAGTTAATATAAAAACCTTGTAAAAATAATATTATATAAAAATATAAGATAAAAGTGAATTTTTTGTGATTATTGTTTCCTAAATTATTAATTTTATATAATTTATTTATAATTTGTTAAAATATTTTTATCTAATGTCTAAATATATTATTTCATTTATTTAATAGTATTCTCTTATTTATCATTCAAAAATATAAATGTAATATTAAAATTTTGATATATTACACAACTTAAATGGGTTTAAATGATTTTATAAATTATCATAAATTTATTTAAGGATTTAAATTTAAGGTATTATAATTGATTTAGTTTTCATATACTTGTATGTTGTACTATTCATAGGTTATGATCTTTAATTTAAAGACTTATTCTAGTTTATATATATTAAATGTTTGAATTGTGATAGAATTGAGATATATCTTCAGTAAATAACCAGGGTTAAATTGAATTTGGATTAGACTACTCACTATCCTGGGAACTTATTATCTATCCTGAAAAGTGGGGGTTGGATACGTGTCATTATATTATTAATCTTGTGGGGATTAATAATTTCATATGATTCAAAGCCTTTACATAAAAGTATTTGATATACATTATGAGTGGAATGAATTATAATTTCATTGGATAAAATTTTATTTTTATTTTGGTTAATAACTGAAGTAAATATGATATTTAATTAATTAGAAAACAATATGGTTTGAACATATTAATTTTGTAGAAGGAATATTGATTCAAAACTAAATCATTATAAGAATGAATACAAGTAATGGTAATAACATTATATAAGATTTTCATATTAAATCCCATTTAAAATACTTATCCGTGGACTCTTTCTAAAAATACCTTTTTTGAGAACTTGATCATCTAACCATATAAATTCATGCCAAAGTAAATTTATCCTATGTTATCTTATGTGAGGAAATAAATTATTGATTCATATTTAAGAGTATAGTGCATCTTTTTTCATTTTCATTAGGATTAAATTATTTAAGAATCCATTTGGAAGGAAATTAGAGGAAGAATGTTTATTTTATCCCTATAATATAATGGGAAAAGAGTTTATCTCACATGAATTCAAGATCTATATATGATAAGATTGGGTTTATGGCCTGGCTAAATAGTTATGTGGTGAGGTAAACACCACAATAGACTCATTTTTTAGTTAAATAACCAAAAATAATACCTAATGTCAAAAATATGTCGAGGGGTGTCAATTAGGACATGGTAGGTTCAAGAACATGTGTCATGATGATGGAACACGATATAAAGGGTGAAGGATTTGGAAAAATATAATTGGACATTTGGTTTAGAGAGAACATATGAGAATCTAAACAAAAGATTAAATATTCTAAGGTGTGAAAATGCTTCTATTAGGGGAAAACATAACATTGGACATCAAATTGACCCTAATAATTGAAGAAAATAAAGAAACTCCTTGGAGAATCCTTGTCATGTATTTATGTTTTAAAAATTAATACATAGATTTTGAAGTTCATATGATACAAATTTTACATTAAACAATAGTATTTTATGGGTATAAGAGTTAAAAATTGATGAATAATAGATGGATAATCATTAAATTATGTTTTTTGTTGAAATGATATTATACGTGAAGGAGTTGAATATAATGTATTACTTTAATTATTAGATAAATCTATGATAAATTATGTGTACTTTTAATATAATTTTAAAAATATATAATAACATATTATTATAAAAATAGTTATTTATCGAATAAATCAGATAGTTCTTTGATAAAGAATTATTACGATTCAATATTTTCTAAAACATGTTTAATAATAAGATAGGATTATAAATGTTTGAGCATAGAAAAGAAGTGTTTTTTCTAGGAAAAACATTTTTTATCCAGGTTTAATTTTTTTATAAAATATTCATATTAAAATATGAAGGACATAGTTATCAATAACTTGGATTAGAATATTTTATTTAATAAAACCTTGGTTTTTAAAATATGTTTCAAAACACACTGAATACCATATTGTATATGGTTGTAAATAGTATATTTTTTAAAAATTCCAGATAAAAAATAATTAACATTTAATAGCCTAAAATATTTTTATTATTTTACCATGGTATTAAGATTATAAAATTGTTTCTAAGATGATATTGGTAATATATTTTATTCCTCGAAATGTTTGTGTAAAAACATTTAATTATTATACCAGTGAAAAAAGCAATGTAAAAATAACATAATATCTTATTTATTTTTGTTTATTTTATAAAAATAAAACTAAAAAGGTATAATTAGTTATTATAAAAAATTGAATATCACTTTACTTCCTAAAAAATCTTTGGACATGTCGGTAATGAAAAATATTAATATATATTTTTGATTTTTTTCAACAAAAAGATATCAAATAAAATTAAGTATAAAATTGTTTAAATATGTTAAAGATAGAAATTCTTCTGAGTAATAATAGATATTTTTTACATCTCAATATTTGATGTTTCAAATTAATATAATTTTAATATTATGTTCAAAGCATTGAATATTTGGGAAATGATTTACAATTCTTTCCATTATTATGATAACCTTACTTCAAGGATATTACTCACTAAAGGAGTTCAGTGGGATTGTTTTATCAAATGGATATGTAGGGATATATATGGAATTATATAGAGATACAATATGTCTAAAAACTCTAAAATTAAATCAAATAAATGTCTTATATATTAATTTTTATATGAGATATTATTATACGGGTACTTATGTATAGTTTTTTAGTATACATATAGAAGTATAACAATATAAAATGAATCATGTTATAACAAATATAGACTACAATGTTTTACTCATTCACATTATATATATATATATTGCTTAGGGTTTAATGATAAAAACCCTTTAAAGTATGGATTTTAGTTATCCCAAGCCAATGTTAATCATGGAATATTATAGGTTGTTAGGAAATATTGAGGATAGTGTTATCAATATTTTATATATATAGATATGGAATATTCACATGAGACAAAATAGGTTTTTGTGTTTTAGATGAATAATAATGCATGATAAGTTTTTTATCATAACCTTTGTATTTAGAAAACATGTGGTACATGTTACATATAAAATTCAAACACCTAAGGATGGAAATAAACCAAACATGAGAACCCTCAAACAATGACACATTTCTTAAAAAATTCGAGAGACTGAGTTATTCAGTGGTTGGTTGGGTATGTTTTTCATCATGTCCTCTTTTAAGTGTTAATTAATATGGGGGGTTTTCTTCTAATGTAATGAATATGAAATCTTTCCCCATGATTTAAATAAACCAAGGAATTTTATTTTCATACAGAAAAAAGTTCATTTTATATAATTGTCTATTTGGATTAGAGGAATGTGATGTTATCATCTTCTTTATTTGAGGAATTGTGATGTGTTCACACATATAATCCAATAGAATGACTTGTGAATTTGTAATTTTATATTTTTCAAAATAAATATTCTCACCTAAAAAATAACAATTATATTTTAATTATAAATAATTCCATGATCATTCTAACCATCTTTAAATAATCCAGAATAA
Organism: Viscum album; assembly: GCA_963277665.1. NCBI lineage: Eukaryota > Viridiplantae > Streptophyta > Magnoliopsida > Santalales > Viscaceae > Viscum > Viscum album. Next base: position 351,113,032 of record OY728141.1, read on the forward strand.
CATTTATATATTATTATTAAATAATTCCAAACACATTTCTTAAAATAATATTATTAATGGGAAGTCTAGAGGATTGAAATTTAATAAAAGGTCATCATAATGAATCCTAAATAAAAAATATGATTATTTAAAAAATTCAGAACATCTAAGGGATTATATTTTAATTATAATAATTTATGAAGAAGATAGAATTAGTCAATTATCTTAAATTTTAATTTTAATTTTAATTTACTATTATTGTATTATTATATTATGATCTATTTTCAATAGGAATTGAATATATGTTTAAGGTGATTGTTCATATTTCAATTTAAAATTTTATTTTTAATGTGAACATTTATATTGTTGAATAAAATACATTTTTTTCTATGATGTGAAAATATTATTGTATGAAATGAAACTCTAGTAACCTAGAGTTGTTTTCTACTTTTGATTCATTTGTATAAGATATAATGGGTCCCATATTATGGGTCTGTGTAGTTTGTTAGTCTCAATGAACAAGATAAATATTTTATTTACATATTACATTGGAAATATAAAATTCATAAAAAAATAAATAATTTTGAATCCTTGGTATTATTCTTTATATCCTTATTCATGTCCAATGGTAAGTAAATAATTAAAGGGTTATCATAGATACTTAGCTAGGGTTACGTAAAGTGAATTATATCAGGTGTAAATATTGATTAAAAAATTAGTAATTTAGAAAATGATTAATGTTGAATACATTGTGACATATTTATCATCAATGATTTGTTCCAATATGGTTTAATTGTTGGGTAAGTATACACCAAAAACCCAATTAATTTTGCCAAATGATTTACCTCGTGTGGAATTTCAATGGTTCTAGGTGCTATATAATTACAGGCCCCACCTGATACTATATTTCTAATTGAGGACTCATATATGGAATGTTAATTTTATTCATAAACATGTTCATTATCAAAAAAACGTATTTATTTAAGAGTATCGTATATCAATATTTTCCTTATTAAAAAAATAATTTTAAAGTATTACACCAAATATATAAATGGAATGTTTTTTAGAAAATAATCATATCCATGATAAAAAGAATAAATACATATAATACAACTGAAAAGTCCAAAAAAATCATTATATGAAATTTATTACTTCATGAGATATTTTGTGACTACATAACTAATCATGAGATAATAAATTACCATTAAAAAATTGATCTTCTAGTAAAATAAAGAATTTTAAAGAATGGATGAAAATTGAATTGAAACTTTTAAAATATGTTTCCATATAGATTTTTCATGAAAAAAAAATGAAAACTTTTAGAATAAGGAAAAGTGTGTAAAACTAATATGGTGGTAGGAAGGTCTATTAATTCCATATAATCTGAAAATTAAAGATGCCTTTTATTTTTTTAAATAGAAACTAAAAAAACATTACAATAAACTTCATAAATATTTATTTTAAATATTTTAAAAATTAAATGATAATATAAATTTTCCTTAATAAATCATTTCAATATTAACGATTTCTTTTTAAAAATATTTATGAAAAATATGGATTTAGAATAAAATTATACCCAATCATAAATGGAAATAAGACCATATTTTTCTAACAATTATTCTAGAAATAGTAACATCAAATGAGTCATTAGACATCATGAATAAATATATATTCAAGTTAAATTTTTATAAGGGTCAATATATTCACGAAATAATACTAAATAAGTGCATAATAATAAAGACATCTCGATTGAGAGGAAATTGAGATGAAATACCTAAAAATAACATATCAGTAAAATGAGAACTTCTCAATGAAAATATTATGTCTAACAAAATAAAATACATATAGGATATTTGGAATAAATGTTTTTTAAATTTCACAAATAATCTTGATATAATTAAACCAATAAAGATTTTATATAACCTAATGAAATGAAATTGAGTTAAGAAACCCATTACTTCAAGTTCGACATGCCTTGTAACTTCTCTTAAACTCTTATATAATAAATTTAGATTTATTAAAATTATGAAATAGTACCATATTCATATCTATAATATCATGTATAATCCATTTATAAAAATTTGTCACCTGTTTTTATAGAGACTCGGGATTAACATATATTAAAAATATATCATTCTAGATTAATATTCAAAACATTACAAAATTACATGCTCGAGGACTGTAATATTTTAGTGAATTTGAAAACATGAAGAAAAATATTATAACATGGTGAAATATCTTCAATGATTCCCATAAAGATCTTTCCCTTTAATACTTATACTTAAAACCATTCTTCATAACATAGGGAAAAGAAACATAAGAAATGATGATCTCAGATTCTTCAAAAGGGTAAAAAAGGGATATATGTACACATACAATGAGAATAAAAGTTTAAGAATATGATCATAACATTACAAGATCACACCCCCATACCATAGATCATAATCATGAGTCATGGAATAAATTTTGGGAGTTCCTAAGACATGAATCATACGGGAATCAATGGAATAATCTACGAAATCATAACATTGGAATAAGGCATGAAATTTGTAGGAGAAGTATAGACATATGAAAACTTACCCTATACCGATGCAAATTTCAAAAACTTATATGTACACTTTATGGGGACTAATCCTACTGGATGGGACATATCACTATCCCAAGTCATAGTCCTTTCCTTATAAGGGATAATTTTTCCCCTTCTTCCTATAATGTATGGGTCTTCCCATTTTTTCCATGGTAGATTTACCTTCTCCTTCTTCCCATAGTGAATAAGGTTTCCTCTACATTCCATAGTAGAAAAATCTCATTGACTTTTTTTCCCATTATTATGTCATGAGATATAAAAAATTTCCCAATTAATTATAGGTAGATATTGTTCCCACCCAACATTTAATCAATTATAGACTCAATAGGTGTTATATTTGGAACCCTATTATATAAGATATAATGTGATTACCCGGTGACATCTTGAACACCCCATTGTATAAGATATAATGGGATTACCCGACACTATATAGGCTACCCCAACTTAAAATTCATGTCCCAAAACAAAAATACTAATAAATTACCATGATATATCATATCATCATAAAAACACAATAAAAAAATTATTCTTTTACAACTTGATTAACCCATAGAAAAGAAATTGGTTTCATGTTGTTCTCATTGAAATGTGATTAACACATGGAAGACAAATAGGTTCCATAAATATTATATCATCAAAACATAAACTATTCTTATAAATAATATGAATGGTAGCCTTTTTTCTTATCCATAGTAATGAATAAACTATATCAAAGGATGTTTTCTTAGATGGAGACGGGTTTATAAAGATATTTCTAAAACACATAAAATTATCAAAATAATTTTACTTGAAAACTGGTATGGAAACAAATTAGGGAATAATTAAAAATAATTTAAAACATTTCATGAGGAAAATAACATTTCAACTTTAAAAAAAACTTTTTAAAACATAAAAAAATTTGAAAACATTTTTCCGTTGACGATAAATTTTAAAAAAATAAATAATGCTTGAAAAAATAATGAAAAATATTTTCCTTGAAAACATATAAAATAAGCATGAAATCATTTTAAATCATTTTTAAAAATAAAAAAAATTTGAAATAATTTTTAGTGCATTTTTTTTGAAAGAATCCATATTTCCAACTGAAGAAATAGATAAAGTTTGTTTAAAAAAAACACTTTCCTAATTGTCTTAAGTATTTAAGAGTTGAAAAATGGTACTAATAAATGAAAATATTTTGAAGAACTATCGGATATTAAAATTCATTATTGTTTAGGAGATATTTATCATAATATTTTTTCAATGGTAGCATAATTGTAAAAAATCCAGATAAATGGTTTGATTGTAACAATAAACGGTTACCACTTTAGGATCTTTGACTCATAATCCACATGAGAAAATAATATTAATGAAGTATTAAATATCCATTAATAAAGTTATTAATTATATAAAATTTAAATTGGAAGTATATACACCCCATATAAAAATATAAAAGCATAACATTGCATGCGTCTAGAAGAATAAAATTTGAGACAAAAAATAATTTACTGAATTGGTAATTTATGAACTAAAATCCCAAGAAATAAAGATCATAAAATGGATATTTAAATACCCATAAATTTAAGTATAATATTTAAATAATACATTCATCATAATTATATACAATAGTCCAAGAAATGTGTGGGGAATAATTCCTAAGTCTCACATAAATAGAAGTTACATGAGAAAACCCTTACTTTTAGTCTCGATGTTCATTATACACATTAAAACCTCACATATAATAAATATAAGTTGATTTGAAAAATACAAAACAACCATATTCTTATATATAATACCATATATTATTTTATTATGACTTTTTATTTTCTATTTGTTAACAATTCCATGTAAATGTTATGTTCGGGTAATATCTTCTTTGTTCGTCGGATATGTTTTCAATTTTTATTCATGATCCTCTTACTTGGATCATGATATATATACTTCTAGAAATTATAAAATAATATAAAAACCATATATATTTATTATATAAATATTTATAACAATCTATAAAATATATAAATATGAAATGAAATCCACCGTTTATGGAGACGGTAAGCCGTACGTACCAATGAACGTTGTTTCTCTTTTACTATTTATTTAATGAATAAAATTAAATGAAATATATGTGTATATATATATATTATAATTATATTTGAATTATAATTTCATATATATATATTATATTTTTATTAAACCCATCCTTAATACATTTCCCATGAAAAGTGTAAACGAATCACATTGTTCTAAGGAGGCGATGGTCCAGATATCCATAAACGAAGTTATCATATTTCCAAAAAATAGAAATTATTAATGTAGGTTTATATAATAATTAAATAAGAATAAATACATCATAAATTTAATATACATAATATATAAATATATTTATCCATCATAATTTATTACCACGAGATGTGGTAAAGGAAAAGTGAACAACATAATTTTTTAAGGCGGTAGTCTTCCGTACAGTCAAACGGTAAGATCGTAACACATTAAATGGAATTTTGTGTAGTATTATGTATCAGACTTGGGATAAACAAAATATTATATTTAGGATACTAATTTTATTATATAATCATGGAATAATAATAATTTATGTAGTGAATAATTAAAATAAAACAAAAGATATTATGGAAAGATATTATCTCTTCTTTCGATAAATCCTTTTGGTTTGCACCAAAACGATTCCTTGGTTAAATTTAATCCAATAGTTGTGAATGTATGATGGTGAAACATAAGTTGGGAGATTATTTTTTTATGTATTTTTTATCCAAAGTGTCTTTAGATATGTGTGTAATGGGAATAGTTAATGTCTTTTTATAGAGGAGGTGGGGTGGAATTCTTGTAAATACTAAAAGGTAAACACAATTGTATGGCATCCCTTACCTGAAGTGCTTCTAAAATGTAAAAATATTTTAATAAATATTAATTATGTTCAATAAATTCATCCACGAATAAAATGTATCATTATAATTGTGTTCCTTAACTTCTATATTCCCCACTTTTTCTATTTTTGATTTTTTAAGGTAATTAGTTTTCCAACCAATGTTATTTGACCATTAAGAAAAAATTAAATTTAAATTCATTAGAAAATATATAACTAATTAATTTTAAATATTATATCAAATTTACAAAAAAAACCTACAGGTTTTGGAAATTAATTTTCAAACAAGCGCATGTAACACATAAAAACACTAGATTAACCTGAACAATGCAAATAATGTTTTTTTATTTAAAGGTAAATATGTTCATTAATAAAACATAGTTTATATTTATTAACATTTAAAAATAATTTTTAAGAATTTTTTATTTTTGGTAAATTTTAAATCTTTTAATAAAATATCATTTATTATAAAATAACATTAATGTCAATTTTCACATTGTTTATTTAATTTAAATTTAATAATATCAATAAAAATATTTAATTTTTATCTATTAATTCCTCACCTATGTAACATGACTTATTAATATAAAAATAAAGAAAACAATTCAATCAATTTAATCAACATTTAATATTTTTTGTATCATTTTTGAGTTAACTATTAACTAATTAATTAATAAATTAAGATTTCCTTAATCGAATAATCAAAATAATTCCTTTATTGTAATAAAATATAAATTAACATGATAAAAACTCATCCTTTAACTTTAAAAATAATTTTTATAACAGAACAAATGTGTTTTTTTATATCTCAAGGCTTATAAATGTTAATGGAAAAGAAGGTTACTTTTTTATTTCTTTTCTAACATAACTTATTATATAGGCCACATTCAATAAATAATGTCCAATAACACAAAAAATTATAAAAAATCGTTTATATGTTATAAAATTGTGAATAAAATGGTCATTGGAAAAGTTTATAGGTCATTTTTCTTCTTAAGATTAACATTTAACCACTAAGTAAACTAGTTTTTTCCTTTAATCGCTTTAATTAATTTTAGTTAATTTAAAAAATATTTTTGTTCAAAAACTAATCTAACCCTACTATAAATTATATATTTATAGTATTAAAAATAAAGAATCCATTTTTCCAAATTCTAAATAAATTGGATGAAGAAATTAATTTAATATTAATTCGTTATCCGTGTCACGAAAGTGGGTTTTTAATGTGGAAATATTTTATGGTTTGAACTGTTTTTATTTTCAATTTCAATGTGAAATTTGTTTTAATGACAGAAATTGTATTAATTGGTGTCAAATTAATCTAATTACACTTCAAACCTTAATTAAAAAATAATTTTACAATAGAAATAAATTATATGAAATCAAAATTTTCAATTAAAATTCATTATTTTCATTATTCATAAAAAATAAGGTTTTCTAGATAATGACCAAAACAATTAACATAAGATATCTTTGAAATTTTGAATACAAAATATTAATTTATTTTATAAAATTAATCATCTAAAATTTTTTACATTTTAATTTCTTATTGTTCACAAAAGGTCCCAAAATTAGATTATTTGCAAAAGTACTATTTTCAAACATATAATGAATTTACCAAAAATTATATGTTTTATTAGCAATATTTTTTATTTATATAAAAACTTTCTGAATTAAATTTGATATTTATTTATATCTATTCATTTTATTGTGTTTAACAGCCCCATTATGACTATGCCATTTAAATTTTTATTATAACAAAATGGGTTTTCATAAAAACTTTGTATTATGTGTAATGCAAGACAAGTCAATATTTCATGAAATGAAAAATATCACATATATTTTATTAATTCTAAAAAAAGTTTCAAAAAATCTATGTTTGTTACATTCTACCGAAATTAAAATTAATTTCACCCTCAGAATTTCTCTAGGTTATAAAAGGTTTAATAATTGAAAATTACTTTTATAAAAACCCACATCATAAAAATGAAGACAAAAATATATTTAAAAGAACTTTGGAACAATAATGGTTACCCAAGTAACTCATAACTAGGTTTCCACATTGTATAAAATAGGTTGGGAGTGAAGATTGGACAAGTAAGAAAAGTGTAAATAACTATAGAGAAAGAGAGAGACAAATATCATTGATAACCAGTAAGTGAATGGTCAATGGAATGTTAAGGGCCTCAAAACAATAAATCTTTGATGATTCAAAATACTACCAATTCAATAGAAATGAATGTATTAGGATAAATATTTATCAATATCTTTTTTATGATTTGAGGAATTATTTTACTATCCAAGTACATTGGGAAATATAATTTATTTTATGTCATTTAATATGCACAATCTCACCCTTTGGTTATGCCTTGAAATATTTACACTTCATCTCTTATTCTATGAAATTAAGGTGAATTTTTCATTCCTGAAGCATTAGTGGATCATGATATTCAAAAATATAATGATATTCATTTCATCTATCTTCATCACAAAACAAAATTTAGAAAAAGTTGATCTAAAATGAATAAATCCTTATAAGCAGAGATAATATTGTAATCTATAAATCATCTTCCCATGTTTAATATAAACCATTCTATAAATTGTAAACCTTATAATGCTTCTAAAACATAGAAGTCCAAAACTTTTTAAATAAGGTCACCAAATTTCTAAAAAAATATCTAAGCATTGAACCCTCGTATAGAATAATGTAGTTCCTGTTTATCCCATACAAAACCTGTGAATACCTTAATCATGTATTCCTTTTAAACATGGTAATAACCTGAATTACCATAAGCCATTATTGAAAACATTATTTCTTAATTATTCTAAATTTTATAGGATATATTTCTCAAATCCAAAAAATCATTAATAAAATCACAAAACATTTGTAAAAAATCATTAATAAATTCCAAGGTAATCATTATCGTCTAATTTTACTTATTCATATCCAAAATATCTTTATCCAAATGTCTCTATGTAAACTTAGTAACATATTGAGGGTTTTATTTATCTTAATTATGTATTTTCCATGAATATCACATTTTTATTAAATAAAATTACTATTCCATCAGAACCATTAAACATATTCTAATAAATCCTTAGCAAAAAACATAAACTAGACAATCCTTAAACATCTCAAAATTCATAATAATTATATCAATGTACATAAACACTTCGATTATTCTACTTAATACTCAATCCATTTACCAGAATACCTCATCCTATAACTTAATACCTCTTTCCTTTCACATCTCACCAATAGTATCATCATCATCATAAATATATCCATTACTTATACAACCTTTCTTATTGTCTTCTTGTGTTTTCCACATGGGACATCGATATTTATAATGACCATTTCTTACAAACCTAAATAATTTAACCATCGCTGATTTATCTGGGATTAAAATATTCCCATCTATTGAATTTACCAAAGTATTCATTTTTCCTTTTAATTTAATTTGATTATGTCATCATTTTCCACAGTGAAAACATTTTCTTGTTCCTCTAAGACATTCACTTGTGTATTTATTTCGACATTCTTAACACAAATTAAGCTTAATTTTCATTCCTTAATGGTCTCCATTACCTGAACTTCTATATAACTCTTTCCTATCTTCTTTATTAATTTTGAGAGTCTGTTAAGGTACATGTTTTTAATCGTGTTTTGTGAAAACTAGTTGGGAAAGATAATAACACCCTTCACTCCTGTGATCATCTCATTTGACAACCCATCAACAATTATTTGGTCACATTCAACGTTAACCAAGTGAATTTGGGCTCCCTCCATTGACTAAAACCAAAAAAATTAGTGTGAGAAGCACTTAACATAATCAAAAATAAAAAACTCATCAAGAATCACTTATAATATTTCTAAAATATGACACCTTATTTTATTAATGAATCATTAGGCTTATCCTTAGATACATGCCTATGTATATCATTAAAAATATCCCAAGAGATATCATTAAATTTTTCTCATCCCAGTTTCCAATGTTTGACTAAATATTTTCTCTAATACCAACTATAGAATCCTAGGTTTAACATACATTCATATTAAATCATTTTATATAAATATTCAACAAATTACAAAAGTACAATCTAGAGGACTATAATAATATAGTTTCATTATAAATTGAAAAAATATAACTTAGTGAAAGATATTCAATATTTACAAAAATATGTTTCCCTTTAATACTTCTACTAAAAACATTTTGTCATAACATGGGAAAAATAAACACATAGATGGTGAGATTAGATGCTCAGTAAGGTAAGAAAGAAAGATATGTACATATAACATGAGAAAAAGGGTATGATAATTTTATTATAAGATTATAAGATCATTACCGGTATATTAAAGATCATAAACCTAATTAATGAGATATGTATTGGTATTTTATAAGACAGAAATCATAAGGTAATCAAGAGAATATTTCATAAAATCATAACATTGGAATAAAACATGGAATTTTTTTCAGAAGCATAAATATCTAAAAACATTCCCTAATCCAAAACTCAATACCGAAACACATCTTGGAACATCATGGGGACTACACCTACTGGGTGGTACACACCACTATATTGGGTCTCATTCCATTACTAAAAAGGTAAAAAAAAATTCTTCTCGTAGTGGATGTAGTTTCACCTTCTTCCCATAATGGATCAGGTTCCCCATTCTTCCTATAGTGGGTAAGGTTTCCCTTTGTTCCTATAGTTGATAAATCTAAAAAACCTGTTTCTTGTAATAATCTCATGAGACATAAATCCTTACCCAATTAATTTGTGGGGGATATAGGCCCCTCCCATCATGTAAGCTATAACGGGCTCACCTTGTGTTATTTGGGCTACCCTATCATATAAGATATATGGGTTTTATACAGCACTATCTAGGCTACCCCATAATATAATATATAATGATATTACCTAATGATATCTAGGACTCCCCATAGTAAAATAATTTTCTAGGAACCACAATTTGAATAAAGAACCAATAACTTTAATATCATTATAAAAGCACAATAAACCAATTATTCTCTCACAACTTGATTAACCCATGGAGGATAAATGGGTTTCATGTGGATCTCCTTGAAACATGATTAGAACATAGAAAAGAGACAAGCATCGTAAAAATTATATCATCAAATCATAAACCATTAAAATAAATAATATTAATGGTACCCTTATATCATATCACTATTTAATATTTAACTATATCAATGGATGGTATCTTATATAGTGAAGTATTTTGAAAGATCACATGGAACAATAAATTTCCTTCAAAATCACTTTTATAAAATGTAACATTATAAAAATACAACTCTTTGAAAAATAACATTGAATAAAATATGAATAATTAAAAAATCATTTAATTCATTTCTTCAAGAAAATAACCTTTTTAATTTTAAAACTTTTTTTTAAAGCATAAAAAATTTTAAATACATTTTTCCTTTGAAAATAACCAAGAAAAAATATAAATAATTATTCAAAAAAATTTAAACATACTTCTATGAAAACATATAGAATAACGATGAAAGAAATTAAAAACATTTTTAAACATAAAACATTTTTTGAAAGCCTTTCTATAAAACATGGTTTTCAGATAACAAAGATTTCCTACCTAATTGAGAGATAATGTCAGGTTTTCTTAAAAATAATTTCCTCATTATATTAATTACCCAAAGGTGGAAATGGTACAATACATGAATAATTCCTGAATAAATATATTAGAATAAAATTCAAGATTTTCTATGATAGATGAATTATAATATTTCAATAATGGTCACATAATCGTAAATAATCACGATAAATGATGTGATTGTAGCAACAAACTATTACAACTTTGTTAACTCTAAATCATAATACAGATGAGATAATAATGTTATATGAAGATTATAATGGCATTTAATTCTTATGATCATGATATAACATGTTAAATGGTATTATATACACCCTATAGAAAAGTATAAGTGCATAACATTTCATGTATCTAAAGGAAAATGAATTGATAGAAAATTACCTTACCATTTTGGTAACTTTTGATCCATTACCCCATGAATGAAAGATAACATAATGGATATCTAAATTCCAGTAAATTTATTTATAATAATTATATGTTACATTAATGGTAATTATATACACCACACAATGAAATGAGTTGTCAATAAAGAATAAGTCTCATATAAATAAAAGTAGGATAAGAAAACCCTAAACTTAAGTCTTTACATTCTTAATACACATTCAAACCTCCTGTATAATAAATATAAGTTTATTATAAATATAAAAATGTACCATATTATTATATCTAATACCATTTATTATTTTATTATGGTTTTATATTTCCTCATTATTAAAAATTCCATGTTAATTTTATGTTCCGTTAAATATCCGCTTTGTTTTTCTAATATATTTTCACTAGTTATTCCTGAACCTATTACTTAGCTCATGATTTACTAATTTATAAATTTAAAAAATGATACAAATATAATATATATTTAGTATCTAAATATTTTTAATAATCATTAAAATATATAAATATCAACTGGAATACACCATTAATAGAGATGGAAGGTCGTACATACGCAAGAACACTGTTTTCGTTTTATTTTCGTATTGGAAAACTGAAAATAAATGAAATATATATGTATGTATATAAATATTATCATTCCATATAATTATTATTTCATTTAATTCCTTTATTTTTACTTTACGCGTCCTTAATACATTCTCATGTAAGGTGTGAATGAATCACATCACATTGAGGAGGTGATAGTACACAAGTCCACAAATGAAGTCATATTATTTCCAAAAAATGGAAAATATTAAGTTATGATTTATATAATAAATAAATTATAATAAATAAATCATAAAAATTATATAAACAATACAAAAATAGTACTTCCATCATAATTCTCAACCATGATACGTGGTAAAGGAAAAACAAACAACATCGTTTCCCGAGGCAGTAGTTCGTTGTACACACGAACAGTACATTCATTACCCATTTTATGGAAGTGTATGTTGCATTAGGTTGAACAAATTGAATACAAATTCTCATTATATTGAGTATAATTTTTTTACTATTTAATCATGGAATAAAAAATATTTTGTGGTGGATAATGAAAATAAAACAAAAGAGCTTTTGGAACGGTGTTAACTCTTATTAGTGTAACACCTTTTGGTTTTCACCAAAGGGATTCTTTTTTTGGATACATGAAAACATTTATGCCTATCTGATGGATTAATATAATTTGGTAGATTATTTGGGATGTTTTTTTAAAATAAAAAGTTTCTTTAGAGTTGTTTAATTGGGGAAGACTTAATTCCTTTTTATAGAGGAGAGGTGGCATTCTTATAAATACTAAAAGGTAAACACTATTTAGAGGTATCACTTTTTCCAAGTTCTTCAAAAATTTAAAACTAACATATTTAAATGGAGTTATGGTCGATAAAAACATCCACCATATACAAAAACATAAGTTAATGATTATAATTTTCTTCCATAACTTGTTAGTTTCCCCACTTTTATCACTTTGGTTTTTATTAAGGTAACTAGTTTTCTAACCTGTGTAATTTAACAATTAAGAATAAATTAAAGTCATATTTATTATAAAATATAAACATAAATAATTATAAATATTATATCTAATTTATGAAAAATAAAACCATTGTGTCTTGGAAATTAATTTTAAAACAAGCGCATGTAACGTGCAAAAACACTCTTTTAACCAGAATTGTGTAAAAAAAATTTCAATTTAATGTTTAATATGTTCATTATAAAATATCAAATATTCAATTCATATAAAATTTTTAACATTTTTTAATATCTACAAATAATTTTTCAAAATATACTATTGTTAATACATTTTATATCTTTTAATAAAATATAATTTATTATAAAATAATAATAATGTCAATTCTGAAAATATATATATAAATTAATTTTTATTATTAGAAAGATAAATATGTAATTTTAATCTATTAATTTCATACCCTTATAAAATTATATATTTATATAAAAAATTAAATAAAATAATTCAATAAATTTAATCAAATTTTAATATTTTTAGTAAGATTTATTTTTTTAATTATTAACTAAATAATTACCTCATTCTGAATTCCTTAAGAAGTTAATCTAAATAATTCATATCTAAAACTAAAAAAAATATGATGAAAAAATATTCTAAATTAAAAAAAATGTGTACAGCTGAACTAATATTATTTTTTCACATATATCAAGGCTTATGTTAAAGGTAAGGAACGTTCTTTTTTTGTTTTCTTTTTACATGACATATTATATAGTTCACATTCCTGAAATACATTCCCAATAACTCATAAAATTATAACCTTGAGGAGATATGGTCGATATATGGGAGAAAAATGGATTTGGGAAATGTTTCTTTGTCATTTTTTACTTAGGATTAATGTTTAACAACTAAGTAAAATAATTTTTTTCTTAATCACTGTAAATAATTATTGTTAATTTCAATAATATTTTTGGTCAAAAACTATTTTGACTAATCTATAAATTATAAATTATTTTTATTATAAATATGAAATCTATTTTTATAAATTCCAAAAACATAGGTGGAATAAATTATTTTAATATTAATCATGTAGACGTGATGTGAAAGAATGTTTTTAGATTGGAAATGTATAAAAGATTGAAATGTGATTATATCCAATTTCAATATGAAATTATTTCTAATTACCAGCATTGGATTAATTTTTGTAAAATTTATCTATTTACAATTTAATACAAAATTACAATGAAATTTAATGATATAAATAAATTAGATGGAAATAAAATTTTGAATTAAAATTCATTATTTTTTACTCTGCATTAAAAAAATAAATTTTTTCAAAAAAAACCAAAAAATAAGCATAATAGAGGCTTTATATTATTAATTCAAAAATTAGGATTATTTTATAAAATTTAATTTCTAAAAATTTCTAAAATTAATTTGACTATTGTTTACAGAATGACATAAAACGTGCCTCATTATAGAAAATAGTATTTTCATATATATTAATTCTTTATAAAAAATTATTTTTTTTATTTATATTAAACCATAATAAAAAATATTCAAAAAATAGTTATTTATATTCATGTTTTTAGTTTTACCATCTATGGTATAACTATCTCATTTAAATTATTATAATAAAAAATATTGCTTCATAGAAACTCAAGGTTTCTTGTATCACAAGCCAAGTCAATGTTTAGTTAAATGAAAAATATAATAATGGTTAAATTAATTTAAAAAAAATCCAAAAATATAGGGTTGTTCCAGTTTGTTAAATATATTTCATTATTATCATTATTTTGGGGGTTAACTACTTCATTTTTCATATAACTTTTGATTTGTTAGTTTTGTTTATCATATATTTCTTAAGGTTCCATCATATTAATAATTATATTAATGATAGAAATGACATATATAGTCAATATATATATATAGATTTATCTATAAATATTAGATATTGAAAAATGAATTATAGATTTCATGGAGATAGTGGGTCATATGTATGCATGAATGCTATTTTCATTTTTAATGGATATAATGAAAGAAAGTTAAGTTATGTAAAATAAATGGAATATGGGTTTTCCATAATATTAATGACATATATGTCAATTTATGATACAATAGTTATTATTTTATAATGGTTAAAATATATTTTGAAAAATTTAGAAGAATAAATAATGTTAAATACGTCGGTAATAGTGATTACATCTTCTTTCATAAGAATACATTAGATCACTTATAAAAGACACTTGAAATGGTATTTTAAGAACAATGTAACTTATAATTCTTCTATAAGGAAAATTAGTTATTAATTTGAAATATTTTTTTCTCTCTAGGTTTCTCAAAGAGTTTTAAATAAAAGCAATAGAGGGTGTCCATTTATAAATGAGGGGAGGGGCATTCCTGGAATTTATTAAATAATTAAATTAATATAAATTATTTTTCATGTGCAAATAGATGTAAATTGATATAATTATATAATAATATAGTTATGAGTCTAGAAATTTTTATTAAAAAATGGACATTTTTTTAGTTAATTTTTCACCCTTATCATTTAGTTTTAACCCCCATTAACCCATTTGAAAATTATCACAATATCATGTTTTCTACTCTTGAAGGGTTAATAATGTTACCATAAAAGTTAATACCACAAATAAATGTACCATTGTTTTCACGACCTAACCCAAACTGGGGATGAAACCATAACCACCACAAACCAGCATCCATAGGCTTGGGGTAGAGAAAAACACTGAATGGTATATCCTAAATGGGAGAAATTTTCTTAAAGTACATGTATTCACACACCAAATAATATCCATGAATAATTGAAGAGGAATAATAATAAAAAGATGAAATATCTATAATATAAACAATACATGGAAAACTTATAGGGTGAATAAGAGTACGACAATGAAAACTAAAAAGGGGGGAAATAAACACCGGACCAGAAATATGTCTCGTTCTGAAAAAACTTGAAAGTAAAAGTCATGAGAGAGCCTAGATCCTGATATCTAGAATCAAACCACCATATGTTGTCCAATTCACCAAGTATTCCTAAGATCCCCTCATATCACTGATAACATGTTTGTCATCTTCCTAAGACATGACATGTGCGAGAAAGTCTCATGTTGGGGTTAGTATAAACATAACAACTAGGAAGACCCAAAATTTAATGGGGGAGGAGTAAGAGACACAAAATAAATATATATTAAATAGGAATCAAATCAACCCAAAGAAAGAAAGTAACATCATTGAACCATAGAGAGTTCAACATGTCGTATAGTTGGATTACACATCGTATCTATGCCTCCCATAGAAAGAGAGTAGTAAAATCTACCAACATTGATGTAGGTGTGTATATATATATAATATTTAAAAGAAGTACAAATTAGAGGGAAATGGGGTATTCATATCATAGCCAAGACTAGGAATAGTGTGCCACAGTTATAGAAATGTCCTTAAATGATGCTCATCATCTCCTTTGTCAGACCAGTAAAAAAAATCCAAGTCACGCCACACATCACAACTATGTTGCATAGTCAAGGCCAAAAATATATTAGTAGAGTACCCATTCCCTTGTACAATAGTAGTGTGTAATTAATTAGATAGATATATCCATAGGTTGCACACTAATTGGTCGAGGACCCAAGCCTTGTCTCCTCAGAAGGGTACCACTCAAAAGTAGATACATGACCCATTCCTATCCCAGATGGAATGTTTCACTCTAGTAGGTGAGGACACAATCTATGTATCCATAAGAGTGTGACGCTCTAGAAGTCTGTAGAGGATCTATTCCTATCCCAGCTGGAGTGTGCCACTCCAGTAGTTGAGGATCCATGCCCGGATACAACAAGAAGGTACCACATGGATAGAAGATAAAGGACTCATTCCCTACCTAGTATGAAGCTGATACTTGAATAGTCAAATGAAAACCCATTCCCTATTAAAGTTGGAGGGTTCCACTCTAAGATTTTATGGAGGCCCCATGCCTAACTAAACTGTAGGGTTTCACTACATATATAGAAAGAGAACCCATGCCCTATACTTGTAGAAGGGTGCCACGATAGAATCCTCTTTTGATCCTTCATGATCACTACTATTATAGATCATAATCGAAATAAGTTTCATTCCATGAAAATATCACATAGTATCCCAAAAGCCAAAACAGAGGGCACTATCACGTTCTATGGAGAAAAAAACTAGTATAATCTACATGTAGGCCAAAATCAGAGTCCAAAAATGGAGATTTTGGATATTTAATTTTCTAAAAACGAACTGAGGGGTATACAGTTTGTGAGGGGACCCATATATAATGATCCAACTACATCACCTGACCCAGTGGCTTACAGTGCATGAGTCACAGCCTATGTAACCATATAGAGTGTTTTGATGATCTACCCTATGTGTACAATCTATTTTCGGTCCTTCCCATGCTCTTTAGAAATTTCAATGCATCAAACTCATATTTTTGTACTTCGGTACAGAACGTGTTTCTCCACATGGGTTTTCTCACATTTCTTGGGGCATTTTTGTGTAACTTGGCACATGGTGTGTGTCTTCCCACACCCATGAATGTGTACTCCCAGAGTACACGCTGATCCACCAGTTCAATGTCACACAACGTGTGGGGATCCAAAAGGGTGTGAGATACTTATAATTCCATGAAATTCTAGTCACTACAGCTAGGGCCCTACACATGTTGTCTTCTACAGACTACACAATGTGTAGTCGTGTTTCACAAATAATCACACATCTGAACTCTGCACTTTAGATCTAACCATTATACCTTTAGATACAGCCTTTTCTCCTCCCAAAAATGATGGATCTATCTATGGTCTGTGATTTATGACCCTCTAATGGCTGGGAATTGGTTCTTGTTGATCCATCATGGTTTTTTGGATGTCACTCATGCCTCTCTTGTTCACTTTTCAATCTCCTATTTCAAATCCACAAGATAAAACAGCTTTTATACCATGGTTTATCCCAAAATTCATTCCAGATCATCAAAATGATTTTCACATGTGTATCCATCATTATAGTGGGGGTCCGATCAGGCTTATTCCGGCTCACTAATGTCGAATCATGAAATCATGGTCCAACAATGACTAATGCAATTAATTATGTGATGAAAGGCATATAAAAAATTGTTTAATTGATCGTTTCTGATAATTATTTTTAAATGATCACGGAAGGGGATATTCAAGGTTAGAAAACATTTTAATTACAATACTTAGGCATGTATAATTGTCCAAAATTGGAGTAGATCAAATAAAGATATTTATCTTTCTCAATAATTTAATCAAATAGGGAAAATCAAAAATTAAGAGTCCAATATAGAGATTGGATTGTATTTCATCAAAGAATGTGCATACCAACAATTTAAGGGATTCGTCATTTTCATTGCATTTTGATCTTTTCTGATCAAGTTTCTTTTCATCATTTAATTCGATTCGTTAATGGAATGAGGAAAAATATGCTCTGGTTGGTCCTAGGGTTATAAGTGTAACCCATTGAAACTCTCCATGATGATGTATTTAAAAAAGAAAACTATTATTTTAATTTAATTAATTAATTAGATTAATAATTTAATTTATCCACTAAACATACCACCAATGACCGAATAACCCAAACTCCCCTCACTGACCTATTTAGTTCACAAATTTGGTAAACATCATGCTCCGGGCTCAAACGTGGTCTCAGATTTCAGATCCAAGATTCAATTTAATATTTTTCCAATATTTTTAAGAAACTACTCACATATAATATAAAATTAATTTAATATTTTTATAAAATTAATTCCTATCACAACTGGCTAAGGAATGAAAATTTTTGTTAGCTTCTGGCTTCGAAAATATTTATATATAAAATTCAAATTATTAAATGGAGAAAAATAGGTCTCTACAATGGTTTAATTTTTAAACCATATCCCATAACATAGAAAGTTATAGTTTTTATTAATTTAAAGAATTTAATACAATAGTATTTATTATAAAATACCACTAAAGTCATTTTTGAAACTATTCAATTAATTTGACTTTGAAAACAACAGGACAACAAAAGAATTTGAATATAAAACTTTTACACGACCCAAATAGGTTTTTTATCCCTAAAATATATTTAACATAATAAATCATCCAAATTATTTTAATTTTAGTATTTCTATAGCCATTTGTTTTATTGTTATATTAATTCGAATAAATACTACATCAGCATTGTGTCATCATTTGAGGTAATTACTCAATCCCTGAAAATTTAAAAAAAAATTACCATGATAAAAAGATAATAAATATTTAAAAAACCATTAATATGAAAATATATTTTTTTATACCTCTTAAAAAATATTAAAGATATTAATTTTAAGGGAGTGACCTTTTTTTGTTATTTACTTGTTGAATATAAAGGAAAAAATAAAGGATAAATGGGAAAAAAATCATATTTTCAAAGTCTTGATGATTTTTGATAAAATAGATTAATCTAATGAAATAATGGATAGTTTATATATATATTTAAATCCTTATCATAATTTTTTTAACTGTAACTACATGATTTAAAATTTTCCATGTTGATAAATATAACCATGGTTAATTTTCAAAACGCAAAAAAATAAGAGTCAATTATTGTAAATGTGAACCTCATACTTCTAAATATATAATTAATTTTATCAAATTCCGTCTCTATAAGTGAAATAAATTCATTTTATAATTATCAAACAAATCACGTTGAAATAAGGATTTCCAAAAAATGTATTTTCAGTGTAAACATATTTTTCAACCAAGATCAACTATAATTTTGATTCAAAAGGTATGAGTTAAATTAATTTTAAAACATAAACTATTTATATTTAAAAAAATCCTAATAAAAAACAATCTTTGGAAATACTCTAAAATAAAATATATTTTTATTCAAAGATTGTTATTTTAATAATTCACCCAAAAATAGAATTTTAAAAATATTCATAAAAATCATCCCAAGATAATATTGACATTATGATTTAAAAAATGATATAGTTGTCACATAATGATGTTTAAATAAAATTTCATGGTTTTTCAAAATATGGTGTTTTGTGTAAATAAATATATCAATAAATTTTATTTAAAGAGAAATATATCATAAAATGTTGGGTCATTGCATTCAATCCCCATATAATAATTTCACCCTATAGATTATATCATATAATAAAAATAAATAAGGAAAAGTTTTCCTCATCATATCCTTCGGTTCCCAAATAGCACCCTAAAATTTATGATTCCTGAAAAAAAAAAGATTTACTAAATGACTGTTACTATTTTTTTATCACATTCTCTCTACAACACAAAATCTACAATAGTTATTCCTTATAAAAAATATTTCTCCAAACCTATGAACACTGAGTTCAGTACATGTGAATGATCAAATATATACTTACATAGAATTTATATATGAAACACATCGTGAACTATATATAGGTTCTATGGAATTTCCAAATGGTAAGTTATCATCATAATATGATCAAGAATTTCAAAGTGACTAATATATCTAGTTCTTAGTTTTCCCCACTTTTCAAATTTCATAATTACTTTCCCAAAATTTATTCTTAGGAATAACTTATCCCCAATTTTTATCTCTTGGGATCATCAATGATTTTCATTATACATTTTTTTCAACTTTGTGCTTCCCTTATGAGTTGTTTAATTGATCAAAATTTATATGTCATTTACTTATCTTATTCAGGTGAAATAGATTTATTTCTCAAGATTCATCTCATTACATTATAGTTCTATAATTCAATCTATATAGGGGTTTATAGGAAACCATATAAATGTTTGAGTGAAATTTATTCTTTTGGAAAAATATTAACAAAGTAAGGTGTTAAACTCAAAAACCGTTGAAATCTAGGGAGAAATCAATCAGTGAGTCTTCAAATATTAAATTATCTTCTTTGAATGACAATCTATCTGAGGATGATAAGCAATAATAAAACTCAACTCTATATCAAGATCCTATTATAGGATTATCCAGTACATTGAAGAAAACCTCAAATCCTGATCATATATGGTTGAGAGTGGTACTCTAAATATTATCACATATTCCTTAATAAATAACTGAGCAAGACTATAAATATATTAACCTTCTCCAATGGTGATAAAATTCATTTATTTTGTACGGTGATCATGTAAAACCGAAATAGCATTATAAGATTTAGATGTGTTGGCGATTTTGATATAAAACAATCATTGTAATGTTCTCCCATTTATATTTTGTTATGGTAATAGTCGTAACATCTCTTCAAAATTATACCAATTTGCCTTAACATACTGGCATTCTAATCTTATAGATACATACTTGGCCATATCCATTTTTATGTTATCTCAGAAAATATATTCTTTTATTTCACTATACATATTCATACATCCATGATGAATAGAGAGTGATGAGTTGTGTGATTTATCCGATAGATCCATATTCAACTCTAATATTTATGGGATATATACTCGGTTCCTAAACATTATAAGTACATCATGATCATTGATGAACTCAAGAAAATTTCTCATATTGTTCTGTAATTCCACTTCTTTTTTCTATGTATTCTTAATCCTCTCATTGATGGATGGTTGAACTTTCATCTCAGAAAGATATGTTTTTTTTATATTTCCTCAAAATTTTAGTATCCAAATTTCTAAATCCATTAATATTCAACCTCTTTTTCACCTCATCGTAGAAAAACTGGCATGGTAATTCTATCTCAAAGAATCATCCACCTTATTCTCCAATCATAATCTCTGAGCAAACCCAATCATATTATCTAGATAAATTAAAAATATTTCTTATTTAGATATATTCATCAAGATTATACGATTAGTATATATATAACATCATTAACTATACATATAATTCTTCTATATATTCAATGAAGTGGTTACCTCTTTTAGATACAAATCCTTAGTTGTTTAATTTTACTCATGATTTTTCAATAAGAAGAAGCCATAAATTATCTATATAAAATACTTTATGAGGAATAATATCAATCCCTTATTTTAGGGTTAAATATATAATGCAAACACTTATCCACTAAAAGTTTGTGTAATCATAAAAAAATAACCAATATTCTCTTCTGTTATTTGAAATCTTCTACACATTCATCTTCTCAAAATAATTTAACCCATTTACGAGTCAGTTTGGTGAGTGGATTATAAGGTCATCATAAATCTCTCAGAAAGGGTCTGTGGTATCCAACCCATCCAAGAAAACAAAAAAAAATTATTTCCATAGTTGGTCTAGGTCATTTATCAATTACTTTAATATTTTGAGAAACTGCCGACATACCAATAATAATTATTATATAACCCAAGAATGAGACATTATGAAGAAAAAATTCATACACGGTAAATTTCACATAAACATTTTCCTTCCTTATGGAATTTAGATCAATTATAAAATGTTCTTCACACTCTTCCCTTCCATTAGAATATAGGAATATACCATCTATAAATACAACTAAAAAATATTACAGTAATCTATATCGACACTATTCGTTAAATAAATATTGATAGAAAGAGAATTGGGTAATCTAAAAGACATTACTATAAATTCATATTAACTATACCATATATGGAATGCTAACTTGGTTATGTCCTTCTTCTTTACCTTTACTGAATAATATCCATATCAATGATAAATCATTAAAAAATATTGGAATCCTCATAACTGATCAAAAAGATCATAGAAATGGGGTAGAGGATACTTTTTCTTAATATTGATCTTGTTATGTTCTCATTAATAAACAAAAAATATAAATTAGCATATATTTATTCTTAATAAAAAGAAAAAAGGAAACCCATGTTTAAGAAGTAAGTAGAATGAATCCCTTACCAATAATCCCCTTGAGTTTTTTCATCAATTCCAACAACTCAATTAAGTTTATTCAACCTGAAGTATTTCTAATGGGTGTTTCATGGGGTATTAGTTTTATCAATAACTAAACTTCAAAATTCAGTGGAATTCTAGGAAAATATTCTATAAAACTTCAAAAAAGTCTAATATAATAGGCACAATATCAATTTTGGTTTTCTCCCAAACCATA
Source organism: Viscum album (assembly GCA_963277665.1). NCBI lineage: Eukaryota > Viridiplantae > Streptophyta > Magnoliopsida > Santalales > Viscaceae > Viscum > Viscum album. Next base: position 351,136,038 of record OY728141.1, read on the forward strand.
TGTGATAAATATACCTCATGAATAGGTAGAAAACCCCATATGATGGATTTAATTTCCATTGGTATTTCTGGTTTATCTTCACTTCAATAGACTATTCTTGGTTGATTGAAAAAAAATAAATGCAACTTCCCTTCCACACCAATTGATATGAGCTCTATATTAATAGATCTAATCCATGCCAAAAAATACATAACATTTAACTATAAGATGACTAATAATATTTATAAAAATAAAACACAAAAAAAGTTTATTGAAGATGCTCTATTGGACTTAGGATGTGGTCATCATACAATTAGAAGTTTTTACTACCAACTCAACTTATAATCATTGAGTTGGTGATGTGATACATTTAAAAAACACTTCAATTAAAAAGAGTGGGTTGTACCTAAATAAAATAAAACATTATAACTTATAGAGAGGATGATAAGTGTACCTTCCCCAACATATCTAAGAAATTCCACTTTAGATATAGTAATTATATATTATATACCTTATACCATTGGATTCTTTAGTGGTAGGTACCCCTATCTCTTGGGGAACTATTTTGAATAACTATCCATATCTTTACAAATGAAACACTCCAAGGAAGTATTTTTTCCCTTAAAATCATAAGTTGTATTACCCTTATCTTTAAACTTTTAACAAACATCCATTCCTTTTAGAATTATCTTATATATTTCTTTCCATAATTTTTACATGATGTCAATCACTTCATTACCTAATACATATTTTATGTGTTAACTATTTCTTACTACTCAACCAACCTATACTTTTCTTTATTTACTTTGATGATATAGAATCTAGAAAATTATTTCTATCTCATAATTTCACTTGATATTATATCATCATATAGTGAAAAAAATAGATAAACCAGTGCGCTTCGGAGACTCAACTTTAGAATATCCATGAAATAATCAAAATTCCTTTTCAGATTAGTTATATAGTATGTAGCTTGCCTATATAATCTGGTAAAGTTAGCCTCATACTCTACCAAAATTTCCTATACCATCTAATTTAGAGTGAGGAAATTCCTCTCCATTTCATCTCATTGTTCTCACGGAATGTATTTATCAAATAGAAACAATTTAAAATTTATCCATTCCATGATTCACATTTCTTCGACAACTTTAGTGATAGTGATCAGTGGCCACAATTATCGACATACTCTATCAACCAATACACTAATAGAATAACCTTTTCTGGTTTATTACCTCCCAAATCCAAGAGTATATTTTTGATGGAATAAATCTATTTCTTATCTACCAATGTATTTGTAGTTCCACAAAAATATGGAGGGTTTTATCGCATGAACCGATCCAACATATATGAATCATATATTTTATCACATGAATCTATCCAACATAGATGAATCAAACTAGGGGAAAATAGGTTATTACATATAGAAAATTGTATTCATAATAACTTGAATAAGCTTCCATAATACATTTATGATCTACTCAGTTCCAACAGTAGTTGTATTGGGTTACTCTTCAAGGAAATTAACACATTGTATATGGGTGTTGATTCCATTTATTTTATTAGGGTTCATCGATAAAAAATCTCACATTAAGTTATCTAATAGTAATCAAAAATGTTTATACATAAATTAAATATCCCTCTATTGATAAAAGTTATAAAATATTGTAATGTATTGTCAAAATTCTTATGTCAGCTAAGTTCATTTAAAATCTTGTTCCCAATGTTACTACAAAACAACCTCAAATAAAAAAGACAGAAACCCCAACTCGAGTAACCCAGAGTTAGTTTTACTTTACTACACTGAAATAAGATATGGGGGATCTCATTAAAAAATATAGATCAGTTTATTAGTCTTTCATAAATTCATACATATATGGATCTCATATTACGTTTTAAATATAAAATACATAAAATAAAAAACACATGTTCATCATTGATGTCTTTCACTATATCCTTCTTTATATCCCGAGAAAAGGAAAACAAATAAAGGGAGATATTTTATGCTTAGTGAGGGAAATGTATAGTAAAATGTATCCTAAGTAAATAAGGCATAATTAATATGGAAAGGTAAATAACTAAAAAAATTTATATTTGATCATTAACTTGAGCACAAAATTTATCCATAGATAATATCAACGAACTAATCTCATGGATAATAATAACTAAATTCTTAATAAATTAAATTCATGGTATTGGATGTCATGATATCAGAAATCTTGATATCCTTACTTCAAAATCCTTATTCCAATATTGTTATATACACCAAAAACCCAATTACTTTGGCCAATTGATTTTCATTATGATACATGTCGATGAATCAAAGTTCTATATAATTATGATCCCACCCTTAACTATAAATCCAATGAACTCTTCATATATTGAATTATAAATTTAATTTATATACATATGCATTATGAACAAACATTTATATTGAGTAAAGATTAAATAATATCAATATTTTCTTTGTTAATAAAAAAATTTCAATATAAAATTCCATATGCATACATGGTATAGATTTTATGAAATAATATTATAAATGACACAAAAAATATTTATATTTAATAGAAATTCAATGTGTAATGAAAAATTATTGAATGTGATTTTTTTTAAGATAATTTTAATTACTATAAAATTAATGAATAGATGAATGATGACTATCAGAAAATTGTATTTTATAGTAAAATCAAGTATTTGGAAGATAAAAGAAAATATAATTGAAACATTTAAAATATATTTTCATAAATAGTTTTCTTATCAAAATCATTAAAAAATTTAGAATAATCTCAAGTGAAAAAAAAACGTTTATAGTGGTTGGAAGGTTCATTATTTTCATAACCTTAAAAAGAAATCAGTTGACTTTACATTTTATCAAGAAAGTTTAAAATGAGAATTTCTGGAAAAAAATCATAAATATTTATTTCAAACCATATAAAAAAGTAAATTATATCTAAATATATCATTGAAATTAGAATTATTCAATTAATATATTATGTGAAATAAATTTAAATCAAAAAAATATAAGTGGAAATAAAAAATTATGTTGGATGGAGTGAGTAACTCAAGAGGGGGGAGAATTGATTTCCTAATAAAACGTTCTGTTAAAAAACATTAAATAAATCCATCTTGTTATTGAAAATAGCTCAGTTTATTAAACTATTGGTGTAATATAAGTTTTATATTTTAAAATATTTATCAAATAGGTATTTGGACTCAACTAATATAATATTTTATTTTATTTTAAATTTTTAAATGTGTTTACCTACCAAAAAATTTTGTATAAACCTATGTTATGATTAAATATCAAACTACAGGTTTTTTTCATAAAATTAAAAAAAATGAAGTTTTTAATTTTAATTGTAGAAAAAAACTAAAAGAACACACAACAGAGTAAAAAAAATTAGTATCAATATGAGACTTAATCCCCACCACATTGAATCACCTATGTCAAATAAGACTATTATAAAAATAATAAGATCCACAAACCAGCTTAGGTATACAAACAAAAACACCTAGGGTTCCCAGGATCAAAAAATATTCTATAGTTATATGTGGGGAGAAAACCAACATTGTCCATGCATGAACTTTTCCATAGTTTTCCTAGGAATTCAAATAGAGATTTTTTTATAGATTTTGTCTAGCACACTCCAATGAAAGTGAAGGAGTTTTTTTCATATAAAAAGTAATAAATCACACTTCTGACATGTATAAGAAATAGAGATATAAATTAAAGGTGATATAAAGATGTAGTGTTACTCAATCTGTATTGCTTAGTATGCTTAAGGTTCCTCATATTTATCTTGGTAAAGAGCTTAAATAGATTTTTCTAAATTTTATATAAAATTGTGTTTCATGGAGTTTTGTTTTTTAAATTTTCATATATCTCTTAATTCATTGTATTTATTTTTTTAGATATTCTTTATGTTCTGCATTTTTACTCGCCCATTTGTTTTAGCATAAAAATAGTAGTAAACAAGTGTAGCATGTTTTTCATGTGAATTACAGTGATATAATGGATATATAGTTCTATTGATTAAATTATACCTTAAAAATAATAATGAAGATAAAAAATCCTCATATATAGGATTAAAAGAGAAAATCTTGGACTATGTTTTCTATTCATGTGGAGAGTTGTTTATAAATTGTCATTAAAACCTCTACATCAGATTTTATGTATTAATTCACATAAAATAGCCATTATAAGTCTTAAATTTGATTAAAATAAATAACAAAAATGGTAGCATGACTAATAGAGGAAGAATTATTATAGTGGCATATATCAATAGTACCATGGTCAAGTAGTAGCAAATTTCAATGGTAGCATAGCTGATAGAAGCATGTTTGAACTAATGCTAGCACCACTCTTCCAGTATCACACCTGGAGATAGTAGGTCTTATTCTATCATAGGAATGGTGGTAGGAGTTCTTGCGGTGACATGGATCTAGAGATAGCATATTTGAACTAATGGTGGCATAAATATGATGATGGCATGAGTCTGGTAGTTGTAAAATCTGACTATTGCATAGCTTTGGCAGTATCATGTTTCATCTTACGGTAGCACATATCTAAAATTAGTCAATATTAATCCAAAATATTGTATAGAAATAATATACTATCATAAAAAAGTATTTTTATTATAAAATTAAAAAAATGATTTGAAAACATTATAATTAAAAGGGTCTAAAAATCCATCATTTTTTATGATCACAAATCATGGAATTTTATAAACCACATGTAAAACAAAAATCATCATAACTAAATGAATCATAAGTAATGATATTTACTTAAAATTTAAAAATATATAATCTAAAATATTTTGAAATCATCCAATTAGAAAGGTAAATTCCATCCACATAATTTCTCCCCCATTGGGATTATCCAGAAGAGAAATAAAATGAATGTCATGTAAATAAAATGGGTAATAAAATCAGAGATGGAATAAGTAAATCATTCAAAATATTACACCCAAAATAAATATAAAGGAAAAAATTCCAATCAAAGGAAAATTCTATTATGAATCACTCTCAGATCAGGAGGTATGATCAATAGGTTATTTCCCTTTTATAGAGGCAGGAGACATGAAGGTTAATGTTGAGGTGTAGTGGAAGTCTAAAGTAGCTATCAGATCACTATTTGCATGAGATGCTTAACATCATGGGATGTTTACATTCTAAAGGTATGATACTATGATAGAATAAAATCATAATAAGAAACACCAGTAAGGTAAAAATAGCAATAGAATCAAGTTCTATAACTATTATTACAAAAACATACAAAAATGGTTTCATGAGGTTCATAGTGTCCATGATAAAATTTCCACCTCTCTCCATAGAACTGAAGAAGCCCTTATTTTTTCATAAATAACATGAGCATAGTTTATATGACATTGAGCTTATCTATATATTCCTTGAAGACGCTATACACAAGAGGAATTCTGAGATTCATAGCTCAAAAAATAATGTGATAATTCAAATCATGTTTATTATATATCTTGGAAAGATATTATTTAATATCATTAGTGATAGTTTCCATATCTCTTTGGGATTTTATCAAACTATCTCTTACCAGTTTATATATATGTTCATTGTTCTATCCAATTTGGAAAAATTTCTCTTGATGGGATGAATTAAAATCTCCCTTGAAAGCATAAAAGTCTTCTCTGACTATGGATCTAACCATCTTACTATCATCTGAGTAAGAAGGAGGTGGAGCATTATATGTAGATGCAATAGCATATGGTAATCTATATATCACCTCCATAAAAATATACCTATCAAGTAGAAAAAGAGGAACTCATCTCCTCTATAATAGACCTCATAGCTTCTATCTCACTATCTAACCTACAATTATTAATTTCAACTTCTGGAATACTAAAAATCATTGTGGGATGAATATAGGAAATCACTAGCTCAAAGATCTGTATGGAATCATCTTCACTATGAAGAGGAAAATGAGGTTCTGGATATCTTATAATATCACTGAATTCCAAAATCAATATATCCCTAAAGGAATATAATTTATCTCTGGTGACATAATCTTAGGTTATTGAAGTAATAGAGGGAATATGAGAATGAAATATCTAAAAACTAATAAAAATATTCTTTATATGATCTAATATAGCAGCTGAAGCATCAAAAGGAAAATCATGAAGCTTACCAGGATCATCAATCCTCTCAACATAAGAACACCTTGGATCAAATCAAAAAACCATGATAGTGGATCCACTATGCACTGGTGGATTATTGTGATCATCATCACTTTCATCATCTCCATTTGTATCATGATATGGAATCCCAATCAATTTTTAACTAGGAGATAGTTCCCCCTTTGATAAAGCTCTATCGATAATAGATACATAAATCTCATTCCTTTTAACATAATTCAAAGGGGAAGGACATTGGATTTCACCCCCTGAAACCATTCCATTGTCTCACCTCTAATAGAGGCAGTATCATTAATCAGCTAGAAAACACCTTGTCTATCCACAAACCTATATTAAATAGAACCAAGAGTGGATGTATGATGTGACTAGTCCCTCTCAACATCATAATCATCATAATCATCAAGAACTTCTATGTCATGAGATCTACATTCATTCCCATTATCACCATTATCTTTATCTTCATCATCAGAAACTTCCACCACTTCTTTATAGGTTTCAAAATAACTATGATGATGAACCTCTCCAAAGACATCAATATTCCCATATTATCCTTCACTGAATAGGATCTCTCTATTAGTGAGACAAGAAATTGGACTTATAGCACCAAAATATACAAAAAGGTTTAGCATTTTCTAAATCACTTCCTCAAAAGTAGCAGTTTCTTATTAAACTACTTCCATTTCTTCTTCCACATCTTCATCTTAAGAGTATGTCACAATCTCATATTGATCTAGGATAGGATGAACAACATTATTTGTTCCGGTAGGGTGGTCTATAGGATTAAAATTCCAAGAGATCCAGTCACTATCCTCAACCCATCTCTTCTTCCATAGATTCCAATTTACTTTTATTCTTTTAAAAGTACTTTTTTATAAACAAAAAACACTATATATTACCTCTACTTATTTTTATTCATAAAAAAAGTCCATGGATTATATGAAATATTAATTGATACTAGGGTAAATCAATGAAATATTTCTAGAATAAGAATTTCAAATCCTCATCATGTGCCCTATAATATATCTACAGTAATGAATTTTATCCCATTTTTTATAAGGAATAAATGATTAACATCATGATACCACATTGTACTAAAATCCAATTTCTATTGAAATAGAATATACTAAATGTACTTGAATAGAATCATAAATTCACAATCTATCTCTATAGAATTTGGTCACCTCACTATATCATCCCTAATATATTTTAGTAACGCATTCTCATACAAAAACACCTAAAAATAACTTAATATTGAACCTCAATAGTCATCATAAACTCATTGAAGAGGTACAATGATACACTTAACATATTATTTGAATGAAAAACTAACCTCTTTAATATCTATCATACTCTGAATTAAATATTTATTTTCTTAAAAGGTATACGCTAAGTATTTGTATAACAGATGAACTAACCTCAGATAAAAATGTCCTTCACTTATTGAGAAACAATCTAACCAAACCTAATCAAAAATCACTTTTATTACCAATTAATTATTTTAAAATGTAAATTCCATGTATAATTATTTCTCTACAAAAACAATTTCATTCATATGCTAAGGGTTTTTAAGTTTTACTAAATCACAACTCGATTCATCACAATATATTTTATAAGGCCAAGATCCTCCGAATGATGACACTGATGAATGATTAAATATCACTATTTCAATGAATCCAAGAGTGAGTGAATATTGAAAATAAGTATGAATATTGGGGTAGAAAATATAGTTTAAATGGTTTGTGAGGTAGGAATGAGTGAGAGAGTGACCATAAATTGGACTCAAGTTAGAATTTTATCAATTAGGGATTTGAAATAAAAAAATATATATAAATAGATAAATCTAATAAAAATTTAACAATGAAAATTATAACCCATAGAAAAACAGAAACATAGATCGATATATCATCCCATGGTAGGTCATTCCAATAGTGGATCATTCCGACATTGGATCATTGAAATAGTCTATCATTCAAACGATGGTTCAGATCATTGGTGGATTAGCTCAATGGTGGATCATATCAATAGAAGATCAGATAAATTTTGGATTTGAAATAGTGGCTTGTCCAATTCTGTCTTTTTCAATGGTTTCTTTTCCAATGGTGGTTTATTAATGAAAATTTAACATACCGAAATCGTGTTTGATATAGTTTAATCTCTTAGATTTCAATGGATATGTGAAAATATCTTCAAGATAATGTCCTATTCATATGAATCCATCATTTATCTCACTATTTTGTAAGTCATCTCTCAAAAAGATATTTCTTACAAAAATATTTTTGTTCTACAATGATACAGGTTTCTCATAAATATTTATCACAATGGTATTATCACAATTTATAGGGACATTTCAAAATTGATATCCAAGGTTAAGAAATGTGTGTTTCATCCATAAACGTTTTTATATAAACATACTACAACTATCTATTCAAACTCAGTAGTGTATAATGAATCTAGATTTTGATTATTATTACACCAAGATAATAGAGACATTCCCAAAATTTGATATGTTCTAGATTTCATTTTTCTATATATCTTGAAACCATCAAAATCTATATCTAAATAACTCACTACATAGAATACTTATCCTCTAGGATATGAAATTAGAATATTGGTTTTATATTTGAGGTATTTTAGAATTATTTTAAAATCAAGTAAATAAGATTATTTAATATTTTATAAGTAAACCGGAACTTGTGCACACTAAACATAAAATATGGTCGGATATCAGTTATGTATAGATAAATTATAGTCATTCCTCTATAATTAGTTTTACCCACTAGCTTTATAGTTACATAAATATCGAACTTAAATTTTATACTCATGGTAGTTTCACTAATTTTAGTAATATATAAACCAAATCAATTTATAAGGTCATTAGGTTACTTAGATTGATTTAAAATAATTCCATTCCTATATTAAAAATTTTGAAAACCATGAAAGAATATAACTTATCTCATTAAATATATTTAAAATTTACTTTGCATCATTTTTGAAACATAAATAATTAAATAATATTCATAGCATCTAGATTTAATATCATCAATGTAAATATGAACAACTAAAATAGCTTTTGAAATTATTTTTATAAAAATATTAGAACCAGATCTGCCTTTTAAACGCCCATTAAAATTTAGAAAATTGTTAATACAATCAAAAAAATATTTGGGATCCTATTTTAAAATTTTTAAATCTTTATGTAAATTGAAAATTTTATTCTAAAAATGAGCATTTCAAAATCTTGTAGGTTGTTCCACAAAAACATTCTCAACTATGTAACTATTTAAGAATTCACTTTTGACATCAACATACTATATTTTTATATTCAAATGTGTTTCATAGGCAAGAAATATTATAATAGATTCATATCTTGAAATTAACCAAAAAGTTTCCTCATATTTAATAACTACTTCATGATTATATCCCTATGTTGGCAATATGGATTTTTTTCACTATTGTGCCGAACTCATCAGCTTTTTCTTAAAACACTAACATAGTTCCATTATTAATAGTGTCTTTACGTCTAACTATTAGTCCCAAAACATTATTTATTTTGAATTGATTAAGTAATTTTTTTATTTACATCACCTAGAATTCATCATTAATGTTATCATTGATGTCCTTAGGGTCAAATTATGACATGAATTCTTGATGTTTAACATAGTTTATAATAGAATATCTAGTTTTTGTTTCCCTATATAGGTCTCGAACAATAGTATCTTGAGTATGATATTAATGAGTCCTAATAGTTTTACGAAAACAAGCGACAAAAATATCATTTTCTTCTACAGGTTTAGGATTGGATTATTCCTCATTACTTGATGATTTTTCTATTATCTTCACAGAATTTTAAAAAGATTTGAAATGAATATTCAGAACAGATATATTATCATCATGGTTTTCTAAATTGTTATTAGGAACTTGTGGATCTATTATTTAAAATTTTATATGAATAGAGTCCTCAAAAAATATGTTTTCTCTTATTCAACACACAATATGATTTACTATAAGTTGAATAACCATGGAATATTCCTTCATCACTCTTAGAATAAAATTATTTAAGATTGATCATAGTATTAAGAAAAAATACTTTGAAACCAAATAACTATATAGTAATTTACATTTTTATTCTACCATTCCATACTTCATAAAGATTATTCATTAACAGTGGTCTTAAAACAACTCTATTGATTTTATAACAAGTTGCATTCATAGCTTATACCCAAAAAATTGGTAAGTCATACTACTTGATCATATTATTTGAAATTTATTAAAGGGTTCTATTTATTCACTCTACAACACTATTCTACTTTGGGGTCTTAAGAGAAATAAATTTATGTTTCTATTAGTTTTTTTACAAAAAAAATCACTGTCTTGATTTTCAAACTCACAGGGATGATCACATAAAGAATTAAAAACTAAATCATTTTTTGTATCAAAAAATTATAGGAATTATTTACAAAAATAACATGAAAACCATCATCACATATTTTTGGGATTCCAAGAATATTATAATATAACCCATCTACAAATAAAAATTTCGAAATAAAAACAATGTTTGAAATACTAATTTGGCCAAGTCTAAATATTTCCCCTATGGAATTGTATCAAAAAGAGGAATATCTGCAATCCACCTTAATCAGGTTCTTCAAACTTGAATAATATACAGTCATGTGTCTAGAATATCAATATTCTAGGTTCTATAAGTTCATACTGGATTATTTCAAGCAAGTTTCTTAAAAAATTACACTGATATGGACATTGATATCTCAATTTTATTAGGCCAAAAAATTATATTAATAAATGATCCAGAAGCCTGTATTTTCTTCATATGTTTACTATAAGAAAATCTCAAAAATACTGAAATTAAAACATTGTTTGGTCCAAATGAATAAAAATTAGTAAAATATTTTTTATAACTAGTACTAGGAATGAATTTATTTTTAACAATCATCCTCTTTCTCGGTTGATAATCTATCCTAGTAGTGTATTTGTGAGAGTTTTTCTTTCCTTTAACTTGAGTATGATTAATTATCCCATTTGTACACATTTCTATATTTTTATTTGGTTACTCATTGGAAAACATCCAATAATTATTCTCTTTTAGCAACTCATTGTTTTTATCCTTTTCTATAATAATAAAATTTTGTAAATTAATAGTTAAGGCATGTTTCTACTTTAAAATGTTATATTTATCTTTTAGATTGTTAAAATTATCTTCCAAATATTAAAATATTATAAAATTTCATCATTATACATATTATAATAAATTTTTTCATCCCTATAATAATTAAAAATATAGAAATCGGAATTATGAAATTTATTATGTACTTCAGAATTTGTTTTCAAGAATACATGTCAAATATTTCATGATTATCCTATTTGGTTGGGTAAAAATCACTTGATCATTCTTTAGAACCAATCCAAATTTATTTCATGTATTTATTTTATCTGTTGTCTTATTCATCATACTTCTTCCAAAATATTTACTTCTGACAGTTAGCTTTGACATGACCTTTCCTTTTCCACTCATATAAAACTATCACATTCCTAGCATCATCTTTATTCAATCCCTTTCCCTAATTTGCTCAATTTTTATATTATAATTTATAACAGGGTTTCCTAAAGAACTTCTTCCATATGTATAATTTTTTGAATATTTTAGATAGGTGGTCCATTTATTAATTATTTTTAGCAGGTGACTCATCATCAATTAAATTTTCATATTGTATTCTCTTATTTTTATTTGAAGAAGTGGTTTTAAAGGTTATATATTTTCTTTTTTGTTCATCCTCTTATTATCTATTTACCATGAGTTCTTCCTTTTATATTGCGATTTTAACTATTATCTCCTTAACTGGTAACTTTATTAGATCACGTGACTCTCAGATTGAAAATGATGTTCCTCTCCATCTATCTTGTAGACACCAAAACATGTGCATCATTTGTTCTTTTTTAGAGATATGATTTCCCAGTGAATGAATTGTATTCAAGATCTCATTAAACTATAGATACATAAAATAAATAGTTCCGTCAGGTTTCATATTAAAATTATCATATTTAATAGTATAAGTATTTAGGAGGACCACTTTAATTGTGGATGTTTCTTCTAGAGAAACAACTAAAGTGTCTGAAATTTATTAATTCATTGTAAAAGTATAAATTCAATTAAATTCCTCATCACCCAAAAAAAAGTTATTTTATTTAAAATTACTATTATATGAATATTAATTAGGATTACTCCAATTAACTCTATCATTTTTGGGAAATACAAAATTATCTACTACAGCAGTCTATATTTCAAAAACCATTCACTCATGTTGCATTTTTAATTTAATTTTCCATTGACCATAATTAATTCCATTAAAATATGGATACATATTTGTAGTAGAACCTCATTTACAATATTCTATAAATAATTAAATTTAGAAATAATAGAGATTTGAGATCTTTATAAGAAAACTAAAAGATTGTTGAAAACATATTTTAAATCCTTTGAAAATAATTTTTGGACAGATTGAGTAACTCAAGAGGGGGGTGAACTGAGTTCCCAATAAAATTTCAGTTAAAAAATACTAAAATGAAATCCTCCAAGATATTAAAAAGAATTTAATCAAAATAGTTGTATAATATAAGTTTTATATTTCAATTTATTTATTGAAATTGGATTAGATACTAACTAAAATAATATTTGAAAATACATTGGAATAAACAAGGGGCTAAATATCCAGCTCAGAAAAAATCTCCTCTTCATGGAAATAAACAACTTCCAATGAAAATATTATAAAAAATTTATAATCCATTACATACATCGAGTATAAAAAAGTAGAAGCCAAGAAATATTGGATCAAATCCTCTTCCATAGTTATCTATGGGGAGAAAACAATAGACCATGTAGGAGCTCTTCCATTCTTTTCATGGGTATAAAAAATAGTGAATTTTTAAGAGAGTGGGTCTAGAACACACCAGTTAAATAACATGAGTCAATGTGTATGAATATACAAATAAATATAGCACATTTCGCAAAGTTTAGAAAAAATGAGAGAGATATTAAAAGAGACCGAAATATATAGTGTTTCTTAGTCTATAATGCTTCAAATTCTCAAGGGTCCTCATATTTTTCATGTTGAGGAGCTCAAATATACTTCTCTAAAAGTAATGGAAAATAGAGAATCATGGAGTTTGGTTTTTCTATTTGCATAAATATCTTGATTCAATGTATAAAGGTTCTGTTTATTCTGTTTGTTCCTCACTTTTAAAAATTCATGCAATTAAACATACAAAATAGTAGCATGCATTTCCATCATATAAGCCATACGGAAATGGGAGATCTTTGTTACATAAAATTTCATACCTTCAATTCTTCATTGAAGAATATTAATAATGATATCCTGAATTATTGTATAGGGAAATAAATCATAAAAAAATGAATAACATTTCAATGGATATATAGAGTTCTTTAGGATTAATAATTAAAATATACATGAGATGTTGTTTTCATTAACTACCACAAATTAGTCATTATAATGATTAAATTTTAATGAAGGATTAAAGAGAAATGGTATCATGAGTGATGGTAGATCAATTATGATGGTGGCATAAAATAATGGTTTCAAGCTCTAGTGGTAGCATAATATAGAAGTAGCATAGCTAATAGTATCAACGTTGAACCAATAGAAGCAACATTGTATATGTATCACACATACCAATAGAAGGTTCGGTGGTAATACAGTGGTGGTTGTAGTCATTCTAACAGTGGAATGGCACTGGTAGTGGCATGGAGTTGGCTATAGAATAGATAAAATAAGAGTAGAAAATCATGGATTGTTTAATGATTCTGTAGATGGCATTGATCCTATAGTATCATAACTATGGAGGGATCAAATTTTAACTAATGGTAGAACACTTCAAAAATCATCCAATTTTCTTTTAATTTTCATTATAGAAATATTAGACTATCAGAAAATTTCACTTTCATTATAAATTTAATAAAAATTATTTATGATCATCAAACTAATTATTTTTCATCACATTAAACAATAAATGTTCATTTCACACATAATCATGATAAAACAGAATAAATGGAGAAGTGATATAACCCAATGTAAGGAAATTGAGTAAAAAGCCCATTAACTTTGGTTTGACTTGCATCATAACTGTTTTTATCCACATTTATAATAAATTTAAGTTTATTATAATTACATTAGAGAACCATTTTCAAATATATAATATTATATATGATATATTTATCAGATTTTACCACCTGTTTGTTAATAATAATTTATTATTTTCATTATTTTATATGTTAACTTCTTCATTTTTCATGTATGTTTTTATTCATTAGTTTTGGTCCTTAAATATTTCTCATGGTTCTAGAATATATATAATTTTGATAATAATTAAATTATATATATATATATATTAAATATATATTTACTTTCATCTATAATTGGATGAGATAGAAAAATGAATTATATTTTTCGTGGAGATGGTAAGACTTACATATGCATGAACGTTGTTTTCACTTTTAAATGAGTGAAAAGAAAGGTAGTTAAATAATAATTCACCTTAAAATAATTTTTATTAGATCAAATATATAATATTTATTCTCTAAATCAATCCTTATTACAATACAAAAAATTGTAAACAAAAACAAATCACAATGCTTGGTAGGGGTGGTAGTCCCCACATAAACACAATCAAAGTTATCTTCAAAAATATTATTAGGAAAACAATATAAGTATGATTTTATAATTTTAGTATCAAAATTATATCATAAATTTCAAATATATTCATTGGTTACATATTTGTAATAATACATGTAATGTAGTGATAAAAAAACAAATTAAATTGTCATGTGGAGATAGTATGTTGTACATATGCACAAGAAATGTTTTCTCTCTTAAATCGATGTAAAAGAGAAGTAATATGCCTATCCCATAATCGTAACAACGTATTAGTATTTTTAGGATATCTTCTTAATTTGTTTGGATGGATATCATATATTTAAAATAAGTATAAGAGGAAATAATATTGAATGAGTTAGTAAGGAATATTACCTCTTCATCTGTAGACTTTCATTAGATCCCTTCTTAAGAAACTTTGAAGTGATATTTTAAAAAGTCAAAAACCTATAAAAAAAATACAGGTAATTTTAGTATAGAATTTTTTAAAGGATTTTTGAGATATGTTTCTCAATGTGGTGTAAAAAATGTTCTAAGGGGAATCATTTTACATTTGAGAGGAGGGCAGTATAGGAGTTTCTTAGAATATTAAATTAATATTAATTATTTATTATCATCAAACGGCTTTAAATAATAATAATTCATATATAAGGCTATGATGTGTATAAATAATCTTAAAAAACAAAAAATTTCATGTTTTGGTTATTGTTTTACCCATATCATTTAGTTTTAACCTCATATTAAGTCTTTTAATAATTACTACAATATTAAGGTTTTCTACTTTTAAAGGGTCAATAATTTTTTCATAAAAGGAAAATAGAGCCCATAAATAGTCCTTGGTTAATGTTTTTAACCATATAAAATTCACTTGGATGACCATATGATTATTATGAATTTTAATTCATTAAATAAAATATTATTTACTATTAAATACCATTAATGTCATTTATGAAACTATTTATTTAACTTAACATTGAAAACTAATGATAATAAATTAATTAAAATTTAAAAATTTCATGTATCCCTTATATTTTATATTTATATATATTTTTATAATATAATAACTCACTCAAATTACGTTAATTTTAATATTTTTTTTAATAAAAAATTATTTTTCATTAATTTAATAAATATTGTGTCAATGTTGCATATGATTTTAAGGTAATTATAAAATTACTAAAAATTAAAAATAAATTACCATGATTAAAGAATAATTAATATTTAAAATAAAATTTTATAAATTAATATAAGTTGTTTTTATCCCTTTCAAAAAAATATTATTGACATTAAAATTTAGAGAGAGACATTTACGACATTATCTTTTATATAAAGATTATAATGGTCAAAATCAATGCTAAATAAAAAATTCATATATTTGAAATTTGGATGATTCTAGATGAAATAGACTCATAAATATAAAACAATTCTGGTGTTCGACACATTTTTAATGCCTTATCATAACATTTTAACCTTAATAAACCAATTTAACCTTTACCAAGGTGATACATCTTACCATGGTTACTATTCCTAATGCCTAAATATAAAAGAGTCCAATTTATAAAATTTTATCCTCTAAATTCCAAATATATAATCCATTTTGTCAAAATAAATCTCTATATTGGAAAAGTTTTAATTTCATAATAATCCCAAAATGATTGGTTGGAAATTGATCTCAGAAAATTACAATTTAAGTGAAAAAAATATACAAAGATATAGAATAATGTTGATAAAAAAGAATAAATAAAATTATTTTTAACAAATAAAAAATATTTTAATTTTAAAACCAATCAAATTAAATATTAATCTTGTTAAAAATCTAGAAATGAAAATAAATTTTTCTTTAAATAAAATATATTCACTATTCACCCAA
This sequence comes from Viscum album, assembly GCA_963277665.1. Lineage (NCBI taxonomy): Eukaryota > Viridiplantae > Streptophyta > Magnoliopsida > Santalales > Viscaceae > Viscum > Viscum album. Next base: position 351,152,729 of record OY728141.1, read on the forward strand.
AACCATATTTTTCAAAAAATTCCAAAATAATAAACCAATGTTAAAATTGATATGGTGATTTCAAAAATCATATAATTGTAACATAATAATATTTAAATATAATTTGATAGTTCATTTAAACATGTTGTCCCATGTAATGAAATCTTTCAATGAAATTTTATTTAAATATAAATATTTCATAAAATAATAGGCTATTACAATTAAGATTCCCTGAAAAAAAATATAAAAGTTTTATTCAGTAGGGAGAAAAAATATGATGAAGAGACTTAGGCCAATGAATTTATTGAGGAACCATATAAGGTTTACCTGACCCATCACCCAACCTAACTCTCCACTACTCCTAAATATTACCCCTTGTAACATTTCGTTACTAATTTCAGACACTAATTTTCCATAGTTTTGTTTCCCCCTTTCGTTTAGTTGTGTTTCTAGGACGTCTTTAACTATTTGGATTTTTGGAGGGATATTTATTGCTTTACTGAAAGTAGTTGTGTCATGGTATTGGATCTATGGTATGGGATTTGTTGTGTTTTCTAGAGGTCTATCGGGCTATGGTGTATCCAGTAATAGGGACACTTTTATTTCAATTAGTGTTGCGATGTGGAAGAGGTTGTAACGTTGTTAGAATCTAAGCAGAATATTTGATAATTTTTTTCTAATTCGATAACACATACGTCATTGTGTAGCATAGGTGATATAGCCCTATCCAATGTAAATAAATTCTACTCCATGGTTTCAAGAGGGTTCTTGGTTGATGGTGGCTAAAGTATGGTTTCAGGTGGTTGGGTAATGGTCCGGTCGTATTCAAAATGATTGTGTTGTGTACATGATTCTAAGACTTAAATAACCCACTTTTTTTAAAATCCAGTCTTCTTCCACTCGAACCTCATTCAATATTTTTTCTCTTAAACGCTCTCAATTGGTGTTTTAACTCCTTGAAATATCATTCCTCATTGATCAATGTTTAGAGGAATGTATTTAATTCCTATCTTGTAAGTGATGTATCCACATTTTTTAAACCACTATTTTTACTAATTTCCATATTTTATATTATTTAATCCTCATGATAATGATGGATTAGATTAATGTTTTTATGGATGTTACTTCAAGGGATTTATTCCTTGATATTCTTTTCTTTCATTCTTTATTGTCATTCCCATTGTAGTTATTGTGTTGGTGTGTTTAAGTTATTAAAGGTAAGTAATTACCCTATAACTGAAACCATAATTTCTTCATTGAATAAAATATTATTTGAAACTTTTATTATTTATTTCAAGTGAATGGATACGTAAAATAAAACTCTATTCTGGGGGGATTTTGATATTGAATGGTTCTGAGAAAATATGACTTGTGATGGAAATAGTTTTGATAAAATTATTTGGATTTGTTATATAAAATTTAATTCAAATTAATAAAAATTGGAAATGGAATGAAATTGATAAAAATATATTATTTAGTTTTGAAATGAAAAGTGCTTGTCAAAGTAGATATATGGGAAATTGAATAGTGAATAATGAAATTATTTAAAAATATTGATTTTTTGTGATAGATTGATTGTTTGTTTTTAGAAACCTGCTAACCTAGATGGTTAGTGGTTATTAGGAAAATCACACTATGACTATGAATCCCTAACAATATATTTAAAATGAAAAGACTAACAAAACCATGCTTGGAGTGATTTCTCGTAATGGGGACGTAATGGGGTGTAGATTGAATTCTTATAATGGGACACCTATTGAAGTGTTGATGTGAGTTTGTACACCTATCTTGAGCCATGATGATGGATGAGAAGGGTGAGGATCCTATTTCTAGAAAATAATGTATCATAGAGATTTTGATATAGGAGTTATGTTATCTTTACCTCGATTATAAATGCCTTTTATTATTGAACTATTTTATTAATAAAAACTATTTTATTTGAATTTTTCATATAAATATGTTCATTTAAGCCAGTTTGTATTTATATATACTCCACCATTGGAGTTGAAATCATATTTTTTTTAAAACATATGAAATCCTTGTTATGCCTTATTTTATGTAAATTAAATTAATAAATGGTCTATTGTTATGGAATTTCTTAGGGAATCATTTTTCGAATCCTACATATATCTTTTCTAACACTTTACCTTTTACTTTGTGTGTTTATATGTTTTCTTATACTATGTTCATATAAATCATAAAAGCCTCTCAAAAGAGTTAGGTATACTTGATTCAAGGGACCTGGAGTGATGGGGGTGATCAGTGGAAATGTGATCTACTTGTTAAACTAGTTTTCTTTAATATCTAACATCACAGATGTTTTTTCTCTGATGATGGGTTGTTTTGGTTTTGGTTTTCCTTTCTGATTCTAGTATATTTTCTATGTGTATTGTTGAGTATATCAACTATGTTTTGTTCATATACCCCTATTTTTTATACTTTTTTTGGAAAAACTTGTCCCTATATATCATCATATGTTGTCGGTGATAGTCAACAACACATGGGGATTATGAAGATCCTTTGAGCTATATCAGATCTGGATTGGTTATCAGTCCACCAAGGTATCTATATCATCCATGAAAAACCGGTATCAAGGGATTTTGGTTCATCATCATTATTGATGTTTGTATATAGTTTGGGTCCTCCTTGTCGATATAACGTTGGATTGATGGGACTTAAGAGGTGTTTACGAGGGTGTTCTGAGATATCTCTTATCAAAAGGAGTTTTAATTCACCATACAAGTTTGAGAGAAGTGCCTTTGAAGAATATTTGGATCTAATTCTAATATTTTTCCAATGTGGTGGATTTTTTATCCCTATATATTTTATTTTAGATGTTGATCTATATATCCTTATTGGTTTTTTAGTGTTTTTTGTTGATGATATATAGTATCATGCCACTAAAAAGACTTATGAATAGGATATAACAGGAAGATTTTGGTGAACCTTAGTGACTGAATCCTTTAGTGGAAAATATTTTTTTGATATTCGGATGTGTAATTTTGATGCTATATGATATGTACTAGCACCCGTTCCCATTCCTATTCTCATAGTGTGGACTCATATGGTTGAATCATGAGATCATACATACGAGTTTCTTTTTAAAAAAACAATATTTACAAGGCTCTAATGAACCTCAATAAATTTAGGATTGGTTGAAAAAGATATTCCTACTCTTTTATTTCTTGGAAATTCTTGATTCTTTTAAAGTGAAATGTGATACCAACAAGCTTGAGCATCCTTGCAAAAGATGGTTGGATTTGATGGTGATAGTGAAGAAGCATGATGTATTGAAGTAGAAAGACTTTATATTTCTTTTCAATGATCTCCTTTATCTATATTATATGGTTGTAGAAAATTACATGGAGTTTCATAGCCTCTGGTAATGTGAAAGTACAATGACAAATTATAAGAACTATATTGCTGAGCTTGTTCATTTTTTCCCTAAGGTTGTAAAAAATAAGAAATTAAGGACTTGAATAATGGTTATGGTTCTTCATTTTGACATTTGATCTCAAGAATTTATGTTGAATATCAATTCATAAGATGAAACACTAGATAGAATATTGTTGTTTACCCTGACTTGTCTAGAAAGTTAGGGTTAACAGGAGTTACTTTTTCTTAAAGTGTTAGTTTTATGAGTTTCGTTAAAAGAAATAGAATTAATAATGAGTATCATGGAGTTTATAAATAGTATTCACCATCCTAACCTCATGTACCTCATAAAAGAGGCCCTATTACTTTCTTTTATTGCGGAAAGTTTTAGCATTCAAATTGGGGTTTTACGGATACACAAAAGATATGTGGTTCTTAAGGCCATTCAGAACACTTGTAGAGGTTTTACTATAACTTTTCTAGTCCATGATGTCCCATGGGCTCATTAGAACCATAAATAACTATTGTAAAAAAGTATTCAAGAATAAATGGGATTCATAAAATGTTATTGGAACAAATCTTCTTTACATAATGGAAGAGTCTCCTAAGAAAGTCGATGCAGGTTCAGGGACTATGATTGGTACCATCACTATAGATTCATCTTTAGTTACTACTATATTTTATATTGGTGCATCTCATTTGTTTATATCAACCCATATTGTGAACTTCCTAATCCTTCCGATATATATTATTTCCTATGTAATGGATATTATCACACCCCTCTGAACAAAGAGAGAGTAGGGTATCTGATGACCCACTTGTGTTTTCTCCAAATTAGAAATTTAACTCCCCAATAATTTTTTAGTCATAATATGAAACCTCTTGAAATGATTTTTTGGATGGATTGGTTGATTTCCCATAATTCTTGAATTGACTATTATCTTTGATAGGTCCCTTTTACTATTCCTGATGGGGTGTGTGGTGTTTTCTAGGAATAATGGGACCTAAGGTTGAGTAGAGTGTGTCCTTCCTTTCTGGAGTTAGGCAATAATTATATCTCTAATACCCAGATGTTTTAAGAGATGAAAATAATATTAAATAATGTTATGGAAATTCAATATTTCTTCTATCTTTCATTATACGAATCACTCATTTTATCTTACATTACATTAAACCATGATATTTTTATGTTTGATAGCATATTCGACATGCACCACCAAACATAAATGACCTAGGATATATATTACCATTATAACCTAGAAATTAAATTGGAAGGTATAAATAGTGTTAATTAATTTATTAAATATATATATGTGTGTGTGTATGTAAATGTATTACTGGATATAAATTATTGACAACTTTTTAGTAAATAATCAATAAATTTTTAGTAAAGTGATTTTATTTTTCAAAAATCTGTTTTCTTAATAAATTATTTTAATTAATTTTCATGAAAAAATATTATAATAATTTTTTTAACTTCTAAAAAATGTATTTGTCAAAATTAACTTCATTATTTTAATTGAAATATCAAAAATTACTTTCAGTGATGTTTTTGGATTTTTTGGGAAATATTTATTTTATTTATGAATGTTGAAAAATACATATTTTGTGAAAAAGAATTTTATTTTCAAAAAAATCTATAATATAAAAGTCCAAATTTGTTTTAAATATTTTATATTGTAAACTGAGTAATATTTAATCCACTAAATTACTTCGGATCAATCTTAAATTGGTTTTCAGAATATGGTTGTGTTTTGGTTTAAAAATTAGTTTTTCATAAAACTATTTTAAAATTCAAAATGTTCAATGATTTTAATTAACTAAAATAATCCCTAATAAAGAATGTTTTAAATGAAATTTATTGATTATATATGTGTAAATGTTAATTTTGTTTCATACAATGATAATTATTTATCATAAATTTAAAATAGAATCTTCCTTTTCTAAAAACTATACCCTTCATAAAAACTACTTTATCGCTTCTTCTACGGGGTTAATGTTAAATTAAAATTGTCCTATACTGTTTAATTAAACTAAAAAAAAGGATTCACTAATTTTAATTTCCATAATTGATATTTTATAATAATATTATCACAGTGTTTGACCACAATTAATAGTGAATGTAGTAAAAATTAATTATCGTGGTAAAAGTAAAAATGGGTTTATTGAGGTTAAAAAAGAATGATAAGAGTAAAATAAAAATAAAATATTATCTTTTTTTTGAATTTATTTATTTTGACATTGGGAATCAAATAATCTAGATTATTTTCAATTATTTCCCACTTTCCTTTGAATATGACCCATGTAATAAGTTAAATAATGAATATGAAAATGAAAATACCTTTCTTCCTTTTAATTTCTATATAGCTTTGGGATAAGGGAAACATCAATGGTTTGATAATATATATTATTTTCAAATATAAATAAGTTTTTTTCAAAAAAACTACACTTAATTTTTAGATATGAAATAATTAATTTTATTGCTTAAGTAATACCAACTTAGTAATTATTTAGTAAGAAATTAAATAAATTCAATAATAAAAAAATTAAAAGTAAATTAAATGTTATGCTATAATAAATTATATTTTATTAAATTAATTAAAATTAATATAAAACCCTATATTCTAAAAATTTATTATTAAATGTTAAAAATTATCCATGAATTCCCATTAATAGACCAATTTTCCTTTTATATTGAATATATTGACCTTTAATTAGTAAGAAAACATTGTTAGTGTAGTTAATGTTAAAGAGGTGTTTTTTCACATTATTTGTTCTTGTGTTAAAGCTAATTTCAAACACACATAAAATTTTTATTTGGTAAATTGGATTTCATATGTATAATTAGTGGTTCTAAATTTTCTAATAATTCTCACTTTAATTTAGTCTTAAAGAATAAATTATTTTGTTAGCAAACTAGTTTACATTGTAAAAAACCAAATCATAAAAATAAAAAAACATAACATCTAAAAATAAAATGTTTAAAATAGGTGATTAATTATGTGGTGGAGGTTGTTTCAAAACATATCATCCGTAATCACGTTTAATTAACAATTTTTAGGTAGAATTCGGTAATATTGACCTCTAAATAATGAATACTTTTGGGTATTTACAAGAATATCACTCTTTCTCAACTATAAAATGGAACTCACTCTACTCACTTCCTCACACCTCCCAAGCCATTCGGGATATCCAAAACATAAATAATTACTCTCAAATTCACTTCCCATCATCCTAGAATCCTTATTTTCAGAATAAATCTAAATATTCCAGGATTTAGAGCAGTATTAAAGAGGATTCCCTTAGAAGTGGTAATGTTCTTCAATGAGAGTCTTTATTTTACTTCTTTCTCCACCTCTTATAACTATTAGTATTAAATATAGATAAATAACATAAGTATCTTAAATATTTTGAGATATTGCTATGTTATGTGTATTCCATAAAACCATATACACATCTATCCAAAGGGTTATGAAATCATCATTTGTGTTTACTAAAAACTATCTCCTCGTGAAATGTTGTCATTCGTTTTTCCATTACCACCTATCACAATTGGGTATGATGATTGATATAACATATATACATGATAATTAAAAATTAATTATACCTATAGATTTATTATATAATATAAACATGTCTTATTTTCTATTCTATCAGGGATATGAAAACATTACTCATGTGTACGGTGGACTACCGCCTCGTGAAGTTAAGTGATATGTTTTTAAACAACACATTATATTGAAGGTAATAAAGGGAAATATAATAAATATATGTGATATAAATGGAATAAATATTTTATTAACGAAATATTTATCATTCCATAAATATATTATATGATTTTTTAACCCTTTCACTCAATAAAAATGATAATATCGCTCATGAATGTGTGGACTATCACCTCCTCAAAGCGATGTGATTAATTTTCTTCATCACCTCATCACAAGAATGAAATATATAAGTATATATAATTAAATAATATGGTATGAATGATATTATTATCAATATCAAAAGATAAAATTTACATAACTTCTTTCAATAATGATCATTGAAAAATGGAATTTTTACCCATGTGTATGTATGGCCAACCGTCTCCATGATCGTAACATTACTTCATATTTCTTAAAAATATTTCATGATTGGATTTAAAAGTAAAAATGATTTATAAATATGAGAATTATTTCATTATTAATATTACTACATATGTTTAAATAATGGCCTCTTTGACCATATTCAACCATCAAAAATCAATTTTGACACATAATTCAAATAATATCAAATCAACATACATAAATGTAAATGATTAATTAATTGTATAAAACGTCATAATAATTGAATAAATTAATAATAAACATTGATAAGGTTCTATGAAAAGTAAATAATTAAAATAATTTGATTATTCCGTAAGATAAATAACAAGTGTGATGAATCCGACTCTAGATAATGGATTTTCATCTCACCATTCTACTTTTGTGAGACACATGGCATATTCACCACCTATTTATTTTATTTGGTGAATATACTGAAAATTAATGTGTTTTATGATTCTTATAATTACACTTATTTATATTTATAGAACCATTTTAGGATTTCCCTTTTATTGGATTTACATTTCAGAAGATACCAATGTGGTAATGGATTTTTTGTCACAATTTCCCTTTTTTGAGACTTATGTTGTGTTATGAACCTATATTCTTTTATGATGTAGATATAAATCCCATTACACAATTAATATAATGAATTTACTTATTCTCATAGTATATGTTTCATTTAATGGAATCCTTTCATGAGGATTATGATTCAATGTCACCAAAGTGGAAAGAGTTTCATGCTACAATCTCACTGTTTATCAGGATTTATTATGAAAAGTATACAAAATGGAAATCTTATGATATAACCATAAATATTTCTCATGAAATTTATCCTCCTCCACTTATTTTTGGGGAATATATTTTCCCCTTCATTTTACTATCTTTTTTTTGATCAAGAGTTCGAACAAAAGTTTTAATGAAAAAATAAATTTCACTCAAAAAATCGATTTCATCTCAATCCTTACTTTCTAAAAATGTTTTAAAATATGATTTAAAAGTTTTTTCATGTCCATAACTATATTTTCATCATTAAATTTTTAAAATTATTTTCAAAATCTTTCTTTATATTCATTCATGTTTTGTTTCAAATAAATTATAATCAAATTATTTTATTTATTAAAAAGTTATTTTCAAAATAAAAAGGGTATTTTAATCAAAATTTATTTAATGATATTTTATTGGTATTTACATTTATAAATATATGATACCCTTGTTGTTACTTATTCTTTAATGGGGATATTTTTTAATTACACCATCCTCATTATTTATCTATTTGAATTATCATTTTTTTAAAGTGATTGTTATGGTACATATTTCTTTTTCATTGGTTAATCATTTTTCAAATAGATTGATATGGAACCCATTTTTTCATGGATTAATCATGTTTCAAATTATAAACCCCATTTTTATATGGTTTCATCAGCTTATATAAGAACACATATTTTTCTATGAGTTTTATGATGAATTATCTATTAACTTTATTCATGTTTTGGTTCTTAGACATTATAAACGGTGGGTGCAACCAAATATAATCAGGTGAGACCGATATATCATATACAATGGGTGCTCCCATGTAGATCTAAAATACATTTGGTAATGATTATTTTCTTGTGCATAATTATATTGGAAATCTTCAGTTTGGTTATTCTAATTGTAAGGCCTCCTTAAAAGTTATGTATGTGTTCTATAAAGATGATGTTCCCAAACCCCAATATGCTTTATTTATGCATTCTATAGTTTTATAAATAATTATTTGATAAATATTATTATAACATGGATGGTGGTTATTTATTCTTATAACTATTTACATTGTTAAATTCCTTTTACATTTTTTTATTGATTATATTGATATTTATGGGTATGAATATTCTTATGTTATTCTAATTGTCACGAACCAGTCGGGGCTAACCCTAAACAAGTCACATAAGCTAGTCCATGACATGGCCCAAAGGGTGTTCCCAATCTACATGGGCTATAAAATAGTGTCGGGCATGAAAAAAACTATTGGGAATGATTTGGACCATAAATTAAAGAAAAATAAATTAATGGAAAAATACTGAACAACACAGATAACCACTAACAACGAAAAGAAGATAAGTTGTGCATACCTCCATGTGACCCTCTAGGTCACCACTCATCCAAAGGCCAACCTTTTTCCAATAATGATAAACTAAACCTAGAGAACCTAAACAAATTGAATATACTATTGAAATGATAAAATAGTTGTGATCACTAAAATGATATATTGGGATTCTAAGAAAAACCCACTGAATACCCAACTTCCATTTCCCAAAACAGTCAACAAACAATGGTTTGAAAATTTTTTAAGAAGTAGGGGTTTCATTTTAATGTAATAAATCATCAATTTTTTCATTTTAAAATCCAACTCACTCTAAAAATCATTTCCAAAACTAATTCCCCACTTATAAAAAAAGGAAAGGAGGAAAAACCATCGATGTGGTAAAAGACATAAATAAACAGTACAAGCTGGAAATAAAATAACAGGCATAGAAGGAAATAAACAAGAAATACAATAATAAACATTGGTGATACCTAAGAATTCCTATAATACACAAGGATGTACAAATTTTATAACCACCTACCGTTGTATGGTGAATCCCTTGATTCGTTAACCAACTAGCTATCATAACCTGGCCTCACTAGTGGCACAACCCTCTTGGCCTAACAGAAAATCCAGGGGGAACAAACCTGTCTAATCAAGATTGATTAGAAACCATCACCCAACCCTATAAAATATTCCCAGGAACCCATGGTGGTTGTAGTAATTTTGTGTAATTAGGATTCCCTCGCATGCATCACTCACCTTACCATTTTTCACCGCAATTGCTTACCCCGAACACGGACACCCTATACGATATCCCATAAAGGGATATCCCTCCTATAGAGGCACCAACTAGATATATATATATATATATATGGATATATAAACATGTAGATGTTATACCATCCAAGGTGCCTACCAGGCATTTTTAACATATAACCATTTGAAATTTTCAAAAAAGATTAAGGTTTCCAAAAGAACTTACAGTTTCCAATACAAATTTATTTTTGAATAGTTAACACAATAATTACACTATATCCGGAAGTTCCAAAAGGGACCATAGTTAGGAATGTAAAATTCATTTACCAAGAACATCTTAAAAACAACACCTTATGATTCACAAATCTATATAGGCCCTTAAGATGAAATACACACATGGAATAACTTCACAATCACCAAACATCAAGTACACATTTAACTCAAACCAAAATTTTTTTAAGGCCAAACGGGAAAAATATGAGTAACACCTTTAAATACATTTTTAAAACCACACAAAAAACCCAACCCCCTTTTGAAAAAAAAATAATTTAGGGAACCAAGATTTAGAAGGAACACCATTTTTTTCAATTATCATTTTCATTTGTGGGAACATCCATGTTCACATCTAGTACACCCACGAATGTTCCAAAATCCAAAGGAACATCCACACACAATAATCAATTTTTTCCTTTAAGACCATATCTAACCACCCACATTATTTTAAGAACACAAATCCATTGTCTTAAAATCCTAAAACCATTCCAAATAATTTTAACAAAAACAATAATAACTAACATTACCTGAACCAAATACACCAATCAAAAAATACCATCACAACTTCAAAAACTCTTAAATATCTCATTACATACCCATTTCCAATTTAAAGGAGAAAAGTCATTTAAAAAAATCATCCAAGGTTCATTAAACCTATGAAATTTACACAAATCATAAAATAAATATATATTTAATATATTCTACCAAAAAACTACAATTCTCATAAATATATAAATATATTATAGGTGTGACTAAAATTAATAAATTTGTTGAAACACTAGAATGCTAATGGGGTATTCTGGGAATGGGAAAATTGGAAATGCCTATATAAAATAATTGGTCGAGCCAATTTTTTCTAACTCAAACTACCACCTCCTCACAAACACACACATCCAAAAAAGTGAGTGCCTGTTGAATTTTTCACCACACATTAACAAAAACATTTAGAACCAAAACTATTGTGTAGAGGACCAACACACATCCAATTAAAAAATATTGACTCACATAAACCATAAGACCCAAAATTTAGTGGTGTAAAACCAATTAGCAGATTTATACACTTACCTGAAAGAATAACGGTAAAGAAAAATGTGTCTATCTACCTCACCCTTGGAAGATGATGCCAGAATATGGACCAATGGGTCCGAAGATATCAATTTTATTCGTTATTAAAGGAATAAAACAACAAATGGACATTAGCCCAACCTTAGGGTTTCAGCTAAATCCTAACCTAGTGCCGAAAGAGAAACAAACTAGTGAAGCGATGAAGGAGGATGTGGGAGGAAGACTTACCAAGGTTTATCGAAGATTATTTGTGAATAAATAGGATTAACAACAACATAGAATGAGGAACAATGATAGGGGTAAAGTCACACGTCCTAGGGTTATAATGGGGGTCACGCGGCTGGTGTAAAACACGACCATGAAAAATCACAGGTCGAGCCGATTTCCAGCCAAGGGGACAAAGAAAGGATCTTGGCCTTTCCTAGGGTTATATGGGAGAGGTTTGTTATGCCCTGGGGGTTGCCTACTATGCCTTGCATTGCTCCTTACATAGGGGGGGGGAGGGATGCACCTCTCATCTCTCTTTTTCCTTTCAAACAAATAAATTAATATCTTAATAAAATAATACTTGATATAATAATAATGATTCAAATTATAATAATAAATATAATAACAATTACCATCATAATAATAATAAAAATGAAAATAAATATAATAATAATAATCATAGTCTTACTTTTATTCATTTTCTTTTAAATAATAAAAACATTATTAACAACTGTATAACACTAATATATATGACAATAATAATGATAATAATATTTTTATAATCTACCCAATTATAATATTATTATTATTATTAGGTTTTAAACATCTACCTAATTTTATTTTATTTCACATTTTATCCTAATAAAATTAATTTATTTAGAAAAATTGGGCAATCACATAGTTCACCTATGGCCAGACGCGTAGCGTAGAAAACTATACTCAAACTGAGCCACCTGACGATGCCCACTACAAGATCATGTGGCATGCTTAATACATGTTTTTATATTTTGTGCACAAGTCGCATGCCTTAACTCTAACCTACATGAGCATCTGTGTGAGCACCACATGGTTACTCCTTATTTTACGGGCTGAGCGTGCAATGGTAAAAAGGCTTCAGAAATTTAAAAACTCAACCCACCTGCTACTGAAACTCATATTAAAAATTAATATAATTAAAATAATTAACCAAAAAATCCGGGCTGTGACAATTCTCCCAACCAAAAAACATTCTTCCCCCAGAAAACCACCAATCAAACTATCAACACAACTTGAGTCCATTCCCATATAAAACCAACAGAAACCGAGAGCTTCAGGATGAAGATTCCCAACCCATGTCACACCTAACCAATTCATGAAAAACCACTTCCCAAGATTGAGAGGAGAACAAGTTAGAGTTCTCCCCACCTTAATAATTTAATAATAAAGAATCCTTGAAAGTTGAACACACCATCCCCAGGGGGGACAACATGGGAACTCCAAACCCAAACTCGTTCAATTTCTCCACGTGGACCAAAAAACACCCCAGATACTTAAATCGAAGTATTTCTATGAAATGACCCAACAACCTGATGAGGATAAATTCTCTGAACACCTCCAAAACTGAGAAAATATAATCCTCATCGCAACTGGATAATAAGGAATTCCTTGCTGAAACTAAACCCACTTTCTCAATGCTAATGGAACAAATCCACCACTAAAAATGAAACCATTATAGGACCAACTGGGGTGTTGGGATAGTAGGATAGAGAAATACCCTAAAAACTAAAACATACTAGAGGAAAAACAACAAAGAGGTGCCTGAACTAGGTATGGTTCTATAAATGTTGTCTATTAATTTCAATAAACGAAACATCCCACTAATGAACAAAACTGAGACCAAATTCAAAATTAGAATAGGTCTCTTTATTTCTTGGACCATCACCCTTAAAGGAACTCAAATGATTTTTAAAACACATTTAGAGAAAATAAGGCTACTTGAATTGTAGTAGAACAAGGCCTTCACACCACCACAACAAGGATGAGATTACTATGATGATAGGAATTGAATAAGAAAACATTGGATATTTCCATTCCAATGCTGAGAAAATGATATAGACTAAAGTTCCACACACCCTCAACAACTCATGATAGTGTGCAAGCTTCAAATTGAGACTTACGGAAGAGGAACTGATGGTTAAAGCATCTCCTACCTTAGAGTCAAGCATTTGCATCCTCTGGTCTCCTACGCCTACTTCCTCCTGATGATTCAAATGACCACAATGGTGCTAAATTTTCAAATGGATGAAACATAATGGATTAGAATGCAGGAACTGGCCATACTAGTGGCACATAAGAGAATGGTCTGACAAAGTGTGAGATGGAACCGACGAAGAAGTTTCTTCATAAATAGGTTCCTCTAGCACACCCCTCTTACTAGATGAGGAACCCTCAAAAAAACCAACTACCCTTTAACAAAACCCAAAATCCTAATGAGGATGAGGTTCCAAACTCCACTAGTCTAAAAACAAACATTCCATTAAGTCCAAGAAAAAATAGACACTTACAAACCCAAGATTTGAGAACCACCTGAAGACATGATATACTCCTATAAAACCACTCCACTACTTCTAACGGACCTCAAACACCTAAAAGTACAAGAAACATTCAAAAGGATCATGAAATTTGTCATGAATGACTGGAAATATTAGTGACCTTTCTGGGCATCATTCTCAGAACAACATTAAAAACACAACTAAAATCCACATTAATCTAAAACTCAATAAAAGAAACTACCTAAGCCAAGGGAAATAGGGTCATTAACTAAACATATAGAAACAAATTCAATAATTACATTTCCAAAAACCTCCATTTCTTTTAATTTTTTAAACTCACCTATGGTAACTTATGAACCATCACATGTGTGTTCATCCAGTACCACTTACATCATCTATGAACAGGTTCCCTCTTGCACTCTCCGTATATACCCATCCACATGTAACCCTCTATAAAACATTCCATTGTCCAAACATCTCTTTTCTTTATCAATTTTAAAACACATTCAAAATTTTCCAAAACGAAACACATCCTTTTTTAAAACCAATTTCACTAATTTCAAGAATATTTGAAATAATCCCTTTTCTATTTAAAAAACACATTCATTTTTAACACAAACTCACATCAATCGAAATAAATGAAAAACACAGCCAACAACTAACTATCGGAATGTGGAACTATTGTCTATTCCTAACCTGGTGACACGGTGGTGAGCCATGTCATAAGTAAGACATAACACTAAGAGGACGTTGAACCAAAAACATTTACTCTACATGGGTCACCACCACATGTGATGATGCAACATAACCTGATTCTCTTACATTTCCATCCCTTGATCCAAAAAACCCTAATACAAAAGACTCAGAAATCTCAGACTACCCCTGGATACTTGAGGATTAGTATGATAAAGAGTTCACAAAGCTATTCTGGAACCTACCTCATGAGTCCCAACAGTTATGATATCCATTTACAAAACACCCAAAATTACAATAACCTACATCTAATACAATTTTGTCATAAACCAACCCGGTTTGACACTGAAATTGTCACCTGAGCCAGTCTGTGACATGGATTGAAGGGAATTCCCGATCCCCACAGGCTGGAAACTAGTAACAAGCATAAAATCTAATGAGTGGGAACTATTTTTCCCATAAATGAAAGAAAAAAAATTAGTGAATAAAAACATAACAACACATATAACCACTAACAGTAAAAAGAATATAAACTACAGATACCTACATGTGACCCTCTAGGTCACCACCCAACCAAAGACTAACATTTCTCTAATAAAGAGAAACTAATATAAGAGAACTTGAGAAAAGAGAACTTCTAACTAAAATGATAAAATAGGGGTGAGCACTAAAATGATCAGTAGGGATGCCAAGAATATACACCTAAATCCAAAAGTTCCCTTTCCCAAAACAGTCAGAGAACATTAGTTTTAAAATATAGTTACGAAGTAAGGAGTTCATTACAAATTAAAAAAACATCATTTTTTTATTTTTAAAATCCAAGTCGTGCTACAAATCATTTCCGAGACCAATTCCCCATTTATAAACAAAATACAAAATGAGGAAAAATCAAGGTTAAGCTAAAAGAGATAACTAAACAATACAAGATAGAGATAAACTAACAGGTATAGCATAAAATAAACAAGCAATACATTAATAACCATGGGTGATCCTAAAAATCCCTATAATACCCCTTGATGTACTCAGTTTGAAACAATATATCGTCGTATGGTGAATCCCCTAATTCATTCACCAACTAGCTGCCCTAACCTAGCCTCACTAGTGGCACATCATGCCTAGCCTAATATCAAATCCAGGGGTACCAACACATCTAATAGAGGTTGATCAGAAACCATCACTCATCCCTCTAAAGGATTACTTTGATTCCATGGTATTAGTAGAAATGTTGTGTAAGTAGGAGGACCTTGAACATGTGACACACCTTACCTTCTGTCACTACACTTGCCTACCCCAAAAACAAAAACCCTATACAATAATCCTTAAAGGGATATCGATCCAATGAAGGTTACCACTATATATATATGTGGATATTTAATCATGTATACATCATATCATCTTAGGTGTCAATCAGTTCATCATATCTCATGCACTTTTAAATCATTTCACAATGCACATTAAGTTGTGAACTGGCACATCAGACTTCCAAGTGACAATAGAAATCTATTTTTAATAAATTATACCTGTAAAAAACTACCATTCACATCATGATATATAATATATTTCAGGTCTGACTAATATTTAGAAATTTATTCAAAACATGGAAATGCTTAGGGGGTGTTCCGAGAATGGGAAAATTAGAAATTCCTACCTTAAATAATTGGTCGATTCAATTGTTTCTAACTCAAACTGTCACCTTCTCATGTACACTCACTTCCATAAAAGTGTTCTCACTTGAAATTTATCTCCACACATTAAAACATATATTCAGGACCCATAATTAGTGTGCTGAGGAACAACAAACATCTAATTAAATACCAGGGACTCACATAAACTATAAGATGCTAAATTAAGTAGTGGAAAAACAATTAAGGGGTTTAGACTCTTACAAAAAAACAATATAGGAGAATCCAAATAAATACATCCACCTCATCCTTGGTAGAGGAAGTTTTACCATGGAACAATAGGTACTCAGACATTAATCACATTCCCTATTGAAGGATGTACACAATAAACTGTTATTATCCCAACTCTAGAGTTTCTACAGAATACTTATCTGGTTTCAAAAGAGAAATAACCTAGAAAATTTATGAAATAATGCCTAGAAAGAATCCATACCATGTAGGATTCATTATTTTCGGTGAATAAATTCAAATAAAATAATAGAGAAGGAGAAACTATGTAAGGGGGAGGGTCGCACATCCTAGTATTAACCCAGGGATCCCACAACTGGTGTACTACATGACCATGAAAGGTCTTCGGTCGAGAGGATGTCTAGCCACGGGAAGGAATAAGGGAGCTTGGCCTCACCTAGGGTTGTAGGGAAGAGGTGTGTTATTCCCTTGGGGTTGACTAGTGCGCCTTGTGTCACTCCTCGTGTATAGGGTGGGAGGGATGTGTCCAGCCTCTCTCCTTTCCCTCACAAATAAAGAAATTAAAATCCTAATAAAATAATAATTGATATAATAATTATAATAATTATAATTATAATAATTTTTATAATAAAAATTTCCATAATAATATTTCTAATAAATAAAATTAAAAATAATCATAATCATAATCATAATTTTAATCATTTTCTTTAAAATAATAACACTATTATTAACAAGTGATTAATAATTATATGTATAACAATTTTAATGATAATAATATTATTGAAAAACATTAATAATAATATTTTTACTATCTACATAATAATAAGATTATTAATATTTGCTTTTACACATTATTTATCATTTTACCCCCGTTAAATTTATTTATTTAGAAAAAAAATTTGGGCAACCGTGTGGTTCGCCAGCGGCCAGACACACATCTTAGCGAACCGCGTTCCAAATTACCCACCTAGTTCTTCCCACTACAAGGTTAAGTTCCATTCTAGTAATATGGTTTTATAAATCATTCACTAGTATATTGACTTAACTCGGACCCAAATGAGCATTCGTGCGAGTACCACACGATTACTCTTAACCATGTGGGATAACCATGCAATGGTAAAAAGGATTTTGAAATTTTAAAACTCTACACAACTACTGCCGAAACAAAATTTAATAATTATGATAATTAAAATAATTAACCAAAAATTTTAGGTTTTTACAGTTCTCCCCACTATAAAACATTATTCTCCAAAAAATTCACCAAGCCAACTATCAACAAAACTCGAGTTCATGCCCAAAAAAAACCAACAGAAACTGAGAGCCTCAGGGTGACCATTCCCAACACACATCAAACCCAACCAATTAAAGAAAACCCACTACCTGAGATTGAGGGGACAACATGGGAGTGTTCTCCCCACCACACTAATTCACTAACATGGAAGCCTTAAAACCCAAACACACCACTCATGGTGGGACAATGTCGGAACCTCCAACCCGAACTCCTTCAATTTCTCCTTGTGGATGAAACAACACCACAGATACTTAAACAGAAAGCGTTATATGAAGCGACCCAGCAACCCAAGGAAGAGAAATTGACTCAAAACCTCCCTCACTGAGAGAATAAAATCCTCACCGCAACTGGATACTATGTAATTTCTAGCCCGAACTCAACCCACTTTCTCAATGCTAATAGAAAAACTCCACAAATAGAATTAAAACAATTACAGGACTAACTAGCATGTATGGAAACTAGGATAGAGGGATCACATACAAAACAGAAAAACACTAGAAGAAAATCAATGGAGAGGCACCTGAAATATGAAAGGGCCCAAAAAATATTTCCGTTAATTTCAGGAAACAAAACCTCTCCCTAATGAACACAACTGAGACCAAACACAAAATAAGAACAGGTTAGTTTATTCATGATCCCAACACCCTTTAAGGAACTTGAATGATTTAGAAACTACATTAAGACCAGATAAGGATGCATGAATTGTGGTAGAATGATCTCATCACACCTCCACAACAAAGATGAGCATACGACAATGATAATAATAGAACAAGGAAACTTGGGATATATCAATCCCCAATCGTAGAACCTGGTTTAAACTAAGATTATACAAACCATCAGAAACTATTGACTATGTGTGAGTTTCACCCTGAGACCCATGGCTAGAGCTTTGATGGCTAAAGCACCCCTGCTTCAAATTCAAGCATTTACATCCTCGGGTCCCCAACTACATCTTCCTCCAAATAATTCAAATGAAAACAATGGTGGTATGTTTTTAAAGAGATGAAACATGATGGATTAAGTGCTCGAACTGGTCATACTAGTGGAACATAGAATAATGGTATGACGAACTGCAATCTGAAGCCAACAAAGAATATTCTTCATAAACAGGTTCTTATAGAACACCTCAGACACCATATGAGGAACACCCATGAAAACTGACTACCCATTAACCACACCCTAAATCCTACCAATAATGAGGCACCCAACAACCACCAGTCCAAAACCGGATCCTCCATTAAGTCTGAGACAAAACAGACTCTAAAAAACCTGAGAGTTCCCAACCACCCGAACACATGCTCGGCACTTATCAAACCACTTACCTACTTCTAACAACCCTCAAATTCTTCAATGTAAAAGTATCACTCAAGAGAAACTGGAAACTGGGCATCACTCACTAGCAACATTAGAGACCTTTCTAGGCAGCATACTTTGAACATCCCAAAAAAAACAAAAATCATCATCAAGAAAAAACTCAATAAAATCAATAGCCCAATCCAAGTAAAAAGGATCATAATCCAAACATAAACAAACACATTAAATAATTACTTTTCTTAAAACCACCATTTATTTTATATTTTTAAAACTCACATATGGAATATTATGAAACATAAAATGTGTGTTCATATAGCCTCGCTTACATCCTCTGTGGAAATGTTCCATCACGCACTCTCCATATATACCCATGTACACATGACCCTTCATAAATAATACCAAGGTCCAAACAATTATTTTATTTATCAAATCCAAAAACACATACCAAATTATAAAAATCAAAAACACTTTTTTTTTAAACCCCACTTCACTAATTTCAAAAAAAAATTGAAATAAACCCATTTCCATTTAAACCCAGTTTCATTTTTAATACACACTCACATCAACCAAAATAGAAACCAAACATAGCCAACAATTGACTTTCTGAATGTGGAACTAGTGTCTATGCATATCTCAATGACATGGTGGTAAGCCATGCCCCATGTAAGGAATAACACTAATTAAACTTTGAATAGGGATATTGCACTCCACATGGGTCACTACCCCATGTGAGGATACAACATAACCCGATTCACCTCCATTATCATCCTTCAATCCCAAAAAATCCAATAAAAAGACTCAAAAATCCTGGACTACCCCTGGTGACTCGAGGATCAGTGTAAGAAAGAGTTCTTGAAGCTCTTCTCACACCTACCTCCTCAGTCCTGAAAGTCATAATATCTATCTACCAGACACCCCAAATAACAAGAGCATCCCTATGTTACCGTTTTATCATGAACCATCATGGGTCGACCCTGAACCGGTCACCCGATCTGGTCCGTGACATGGCCTGAAGGAAGTCCCTAATCCTCACAGGCTGGAAACTAGTTTCCAGAATCAAAACTAATGAGTTGGAGAAATTTGGCCAATAAAGGAAATACAAATAAATAAATTAATAACAACCAAACCACACAGACAACTACTAATAGAGAAAATAAGATAAACTGCACATACCTCCATGTAAACTTCTAGGTTACCACCCAACAAAAGACAAATTTTTCTCTAATAATCAGAAACTAAGGCCAGAGAACCTGATAAAATGGTACCTAAAACTGAAATGAGAAAATAGGTTTGATCAATGAAATGCTCAGTAAGAATTCCAAGAATAAACTAGTGAATCCAAAATATCCCTTTCCCAAAACACACAAAGGACACTAGTTTGAAAATATATTTACAAATTAGGGGTTTCATTTTAAATTAAACAAAGAATCATTTTTTCCTTTTCAAAAATCCATCTCACACTATAAATCATTTCAAAGAAAATTCCCCACTTATAAAAAAAAGATAAAAAGAGGAAAAACCAAGGTTGTACATAAAGAAATAAATAAAAAATAAAGGTAGATGTAAACTAACAGGTAATGCAGAAAATAAAAAAGAAACAAAATAATAACCATGGTAGATCCTAAACATCCCTAGAAGACCCCCGGACGTACTCTATTCACAACCACCTAACGGTGTATGGTGAATCCCTATAGTTAATAACCAACCAGCTACCGTAACCTGTCCTCACTAGTGGCATATCCCACATAGCCTAATAGATAATCTTGGGGGTACCAACCCGTCTAATCGAGGATGATCAGAAACCATCACTGAACCCTCTAAAACACGCCTAGGAACCAATGGTGGCAGCAGTAATGCTCTATAAGTAGGAGGTCATCGCACATTTGACTCACCTTACCTACTATCACCACACCTTCCAACCCCAAAAAACATACACCATATAGGATAACATGTAAAGTTATATCCATCCAATACAGGTTCGCACTATATATATATATGGATATATAAGCATTTATACATCATATCATCCAAACTACCAACCGGGTCGTCACATCTCAGGTACTTTTAAGCCATTCCATAAAGCACATTAAGTTATCAACTAGGAAGTAACACTTTCATGTGACATAAGGTGCCAACCTGGCCTTTATAACATATAACCATTTGAATCGTTTCACAAAACATTATGGTCGACAAACGGGAAAACATTTTCCAAAACACGATTATTTTTTAAGAGTCAACACAAACATTACAGTGGACTTGGATGTTCCAAAAGGTCCCTTAGGTCGACAAGTATAATGAATTTAATAAAAAAATCTTAAAAACACAACTTTTATATTTAAAAGGCCAAATGTACCCTTAAGATGAAAAACACAGATAGAATCACTTCACCATTACCAAAAAACCATTACTCTTTTAACTCACAAAATTATTTTTTAAGTCCAAACAAGCCAAACTTGAGGAATATATTTAAATAAATATTTAGAACCCACAGAAAATACCCAACCCTCTTTTGAAAAGTAAAACCACAAAGGGAACCAAGATTTTGAAGGAACACCATTTTTTTACAAGTACCATCTTCATTTTCGAGAACATCCAATGTCACATAAACAATAAAAAATCTACTATTTTATTTTAGACCATATCCAATAAACCACATAACATTAAGAAAACAAAACCATTTCCTTCAAATCATGAAACATTTCCAATAAATATTAACAAAAACAATAAGCTATAACATTTCCTGAACCAAATTCACCAATATTTTTTCATTTTTTTTTCATTTTCTTATTTTCACCCTCTTGTGTAATGTATTCCCCAAAACCTTTGGTTATTCCTTCATATAATATATATACTAGGGGTATTAGAGTGATATAATATTGGTAGAGGTAGAAGGAGGTGCTATCATAGAGCTTGGGCTGAGCCAAATCGTCATGTGGGTGCTGCAGAAAGTGAATCAGACGAAAGCTTAAACAGTTTCCACCCGAAGGAATAAAATTTTTAATTTTTTCACTATAAATAACTATATATTAGTCATATTTTGTTTTAATTTTTTTTTTTTGGTTATTTAGGATCCATCATAGGTCAATCCAGTACTTTTATGGTGAATCAGGGGGATTCAGTACGTTCAAGGGGATTTCTGTTCCTAAAATCTAGATCACATGGCGTGTGGATTGATGAACACACACCTTATGTTATTGAAATTTAGGGAAGAATATATTTTTATAAGTACACACCTAGTACCTTAATAAGACATAGTGTATTAGTTTTTTTTCATATTCTTGGGCAAGTGGTTTTGTACATGGGCCATCAAGTTTTGGGATGTAGACACCGTGTACCTGGGATTACACTTTGTGTATTGGGACCTAGACACATTGCATGGTTCTTGGGGAGACACCCCATGTAACGTGGACATTCCCATATAATATTACTTGAGAATACCCCATGTATTCTATGTCCATGTACTAGTACACAAGCAGACCCCGGGTGTGCCCTGGCCATGTGTAAGTACATGGCCAGGCGCACCTCTAAGGGTACTTGTCGTGTAATTTAAAGTATACATTGTGTACTTTTTCCAACATGTTGTTTTGGGTTTTTTTACCCAAGAAATATAATTGGATTTGTTAGTAGTCTATTTTAATCATTTTTCCACGTATATCATAGTGGTGAAATGTTTTTTTCATTTAGTGATCATATGTACAATATTTGAGACGAATATATTTTTATAGGTGGATTATTTTGAGGTTATAGTTCTGGAATCTTATTAGGGGTTAGGATATGTGTCGTGAGACCTGTGTGAAGGTGTTTTGTTGTTGAAAACCTTGTATTTAGGATACTATGTGATTTTTATTAATGTTATTTGGAAATATTCTGGTAGGAGGGATCATGTGACTTCTTGGTTGGGATAATCAGTTTGGTTTCTTGAGGTCAAGATCTGATCGCATGAAGTCTAGAATTATAAGATCCTTTGGTTTGGAAATACATCATGGGATTTAGGGTATAGGTAGGTGTTATTTTTAGTTTGAGATAGGTTTGAGGGACCTATTCTATGGAAATCCCGTTATGGTCAAGGTATTTCTTGAGTTTTCCCTTCTAGGAGGGTGTTCTTTTAGTTTGAGTTGGTAGATACCCATACTTCCTTTTAGTATGAATGGAATGAGGTATTTTTACTAGAGGAGCCCCTTTTACTCTCCTCCACTAATTGGTTGGTTGTTGTGAGATGAGGATATGGAGATAATGAATGATATGGATGAGTGGAACTACCTTATCCCTGTTATTTTTCTAGGTCTAGGTTTTGTGTAGCATAGAGGCAATAGTACTCTTGAGGCCTGTTTTATGGGTTTGGGGTATGATCACATAGCACATCGATACAATGACATGCTAATTAGAACATATCTGTCTATAAGGTTTTGGGTATGGTAGTGTACCTCAAGGTAAACAGGGAGTCCCTAATGCCAGTTCAGATCATACCATTGGAGTTTTAGTTATTTGTATATTCACTTCATTTTTTTAGATTCATAGGATGAGATCCTAGGATCCACCACTAATTCCTTTCATTTTGTTGAAATTTGGAACTCCTTCTTGATTAAACAGATTCACTTGATGTTATGGATGTGTGAGCCACATTTTATAATTTCTCTAGATGGGTCTAGAGAAAGGGTATTCTTAGCTATGGGTGTTAGGCTAGAATATGAGGTTTTCTATTTTTAATTTTTTTCCTTTTTTATTATTTTTTATCTTTTCTTATTTTTTATATGAGGACTAACATCTGGCTAGGATAGACATGGTGTTTGTGTAATGCACATGTTATGAAAAAATATGTTAAGAGCACCATTGGAAGTGGTCTACTAAGATTTTTTTCTCACCCACAGAACATGCACCTCAGGGTATGTGTATACCTTATATGTACTTTTATGTTGAGAAAATGATGGGATGGATAGAGCGAAGGCCCAGTGTTGTATGTTCTCTCATACAGAGTTTGAGTTTTGTACTATAGTTATTAAATAGACATGGAGACCAACTACGTGGTTTGTCTCGATGTACAATTAGAGACATGTGTATTTATATTCCTTAATTTTTATTCGTAATGTGTTCAACCAAGTGTGTAACCAATATCTATATGATTTTACTTGAGTTTTTATGTAGAATTACATTATTTATAGTTATTTATTTATTCTTTCACATTCTTATGTTCATGTATTATTTCATGTGTATTGTATTTACACTATTATTACACTCTAATCTAATGGAAAAGTATCTCTGATGTATCCTTTTAGGCCACGGATGCTTGTTGGAAGCTACTGGTGTGCAAGGAGGAATACTTGAGGCCTTGTTTCATTCCATATTGGGTGATGAGTTGGGATGACCTTGGATGGATCATGAAACACATGGTTGGAATACGATTTGGAAAAATATATGGCCAAACCATGTGACCCTTTAAAAAATTATAAATTATGATTTTTCTCTACTTCCTTTAACATTTGACCCCTAAACTATTCTCCTCCACATGGAAAATATCTCTCCTATCGGTTTATCCGTTTTGGATCTTCTATTAAGAATGGTGTTATCTCCCTCATTTGATCTTTGAATCAATCATAGTTAGTTGTCTTGGATTACTGTGGTTAGTCTATCAATCGTCTTTCTTAATTTATTAGTTTATCTCTCTGTCTTGGATGTTACTTCCATGTGATATCATATACCATATTTTTAGTAAATTTTTTAATTATTCCAATTCCTCTCATTTTATCTCAAAAAAAATCTCAATAATAGACGAATAAAGATTCCTTGGTATAAGGTAGGCATCCTATGCCTTTTCCCTAAAAGTCTGATTTTTTATATCATGCGTCATTATGACACTCACAATAAATTCTATGAATTTATTCTTAACTAATAAATTAATTAATTAAAATTTTAATACCTTGAGTTGCACAGTCCTCATACACTTAATTATAATGTTAACTACCTTGAAACAAACCACCCCTTTAGAGTGTCTTTTTTATATGTCTTTGACCCTTACTCTTTAGCCTGAAACAAAACCACCTTTATGGGGTGTTTAATTGTACCTTTATAAATGGATTATCAAATGGAATTATTTGAA
The DNA here is from genome assembly GCA_963277665.1 of Viscum album. NCBI lineage: Eukaryota > Viridiplantae > Streptophyta > Magnoliopsida > Santalales > Viscaceae > Viscum > Viscum album. The sequence goes on from OY728141.1 coordinate 351,178,112, forward strand.
ATTTAGTGTGAGAGGGAATACATATTACAATTGTACTATATCTAATAATCAAATGTAATACTTGGATATTATGATGGACCAACCATAATTTATAAGAATTAAACTGTTTAATGTATTTTTTCTATAAATGGAATTTTTTTACTTCTAAATGGGTTGAGTTATGAATTGGATCATGATAAATAGTAATTTGGTACGTATATTTCCCATGTTTTGTGGTGAATTTTTAAATGAAACGTGCATGTTTATTTTAGGATGCCATGAGATATACTTGTGTTCCGATATAGAATGTCTTGAACATGCTTGTAATTAATTTTTAACTTTATTTAATATGAATGATTAAGTGGTTATGGACATGGAAATACTCATTTATTTATTGAGATCATGGGCATAGTGTACCTTATTATTTATAGAATTTTTTTAGATGGATTTACCTATTATTAATTGAAATTTGGGGCATGATGGTTTTCATTTATTTGATATAGAATTCCCTATCAATTATTTGAAATTTTTAGACATGGAATTCCTTGCCATTTATTTTATATTGTTGGAAATAAAATTCCACACCCATCAGTTCAGAGGATTTGATTTATTCCCATTATTTAAATATAGAACCTTATATGATTAGTATTATTTTTGGATTATCTAGTTTTTTGGATTCCATATGAATAGTGTTACACATGGATTCTTGGGATTGTATCCATGTGTAAAATTTTTAACTTTATAGGTCTCATGTACATAGGCATGATAGCTTAAGCCGAAGAAGGTATAGTCATACATGCATCCCAAAAGGAACCTAATCATGAAATGGTTTTTTTGACATTATTACTTTATTATCATACTTTGGATATACCGAAACACAACTTCACTTAATATTCAATGATTGAAAATACATTAGACAGTCTTTGTGGTGGGCCTATTAAGTTTTACTCCCACCCTATTCAAGCCACTGATTGGTACCTGGAGAGATCTCATAGCTATAGGTCAGGATCATTGATTTTGCTTCTTGTTGTTACCCTTTTATATACATTGAATTAACATGATAGATAGGGACTAAGAATGAAATCAATATTCATATAGGTGTTTGTAATTTTTTTTATTTTTTATTTTTTTAGACTATCCCAAATATACGTATCACCCACTATATGTTGACTATTTTTATTTATGGCTTAGAATGTTCATGTGTGGTCTATTTATTTTGACTCCTCAGTTATTATTATTTTCTTCTACCCTTATTTTATTATTCCAATGTTTTATTTAGTATTGATATATAGGGTATAGTCTCCCTACCATACCACCTTTAGACCCTCACTACTAGTCGGTAGCCCTTGGCATATGGGGAGGTGCACTTGGGGTCTTATTGTAAACCAGCTTGGGTCATTTTTTTAATGGCTCCAGCGTTGGGATGTGACATCCCCTTTTATTGGTACTTTGATTTTTTTTAATTTTTGGTATATTTTGGTTATAATGATTACATTAATTAAATAATATAGTTTGGTTTGTTTTTTTATATTATTATCATGATATTTTGTGATTTTATACAGGGAAAATGACCCCCCCCCCCCCAGTGATTTAATACTGACTGAAAATTATTTTTTATTGAAAAAACACTTTTAAGGAAAAAGTGAGAAACCGTAAGTTCCAACAAACAACAAACATAGCCCAACAGGAAAAACCAGAACTAACCTGTTCCAAGTAAAAGCAGCAACTGCAAGATCCAAAGAAGAACCGCTCGGAGATCCCATGCAAGCATGGTCTCTCCCGATGGCAAGCCATCCCTCTGGTCCAACCACATCCCAAATGGTCTTCTGAGGAAGAAGCAGTGTGCTCTAACCTGCCAAAGATGATCTGGCCCTCCACTATTTCCACCCACAACATGGATAATAACTCAACAAAACATTAGTTAAAGAAGAAATAAATAGAATCATTGAAATCCAATTGCATTCTACCGGAATCCATATCCCTAAACAGTTTCCAGGATAAATTGGAAACCTTTAGGAACGGATCCACCCTTATCAGATCCTCAAAAGCAGATGTCAGGTGGTTCCAGATCTAAATATACTCCTCAATTCTGAGCAACCCCCTATTGAAGCCTCCAACTAGAATCATGTCCTGTTTTTCTACCCACACATAATGTTCTTCATTAAGGTCCACTTCAAGGTTTCGACCCATCATTTTGGCTGCATCCTCCTCCGATGCATTGAGAAACAGCACCTTCTCTGCCACTACATCATCTGAACTTAGAACCAAGTCTGAGGGAGTTCCAGGCGGTTCACAGGATTTTATTGGACACCTGACCTTCTTGCCCATCTCCTCCATTGTCAGTTTCCTTGCTGACCAAGTCCTCAAAGGGGGGGGCAATGAAGAATAATCCTTTCTAGACCTCCTTCTCCTCCAGTGATTTAATAAGACCTTGGAAATTATTATTATCCTTTGGTGTCTGAGGGATGTCATGTAAGGTTAGTGGAACCTCTTATATTTCCAAGCCAATGCTTAGGCTCTGGATGTTACAAATTGTATTAGTTTTTTGACCAATCATATGGAAAATGTATCAAGGAGAGAAGACATGTCGAAACTTGAACTATATAGAATAAAAATTATAGATAACTTCTTTATTTTGAAATTCATGTTATCTATGTGGGTTGGGTATAAAAAGGTTTTTTTAAACACTTATTCAAGAATTTTCACCTCATTATCATGGTTTCAATTGATTCATGTAGCATATAACCAATTTGAATTGAGACTTCCAAGTAGAAATTCATTGATCATATTATGTTATATAATTATTTGAAAACTAGTTATAATTTTTATTATTTTTTTGATTATTTGAAATATAATAATCCTTATTTTTACTTGTATGTGGTGACTAAGTGGTGTTTTTGTTATGAATATAGGGAAATGTCACCTGTTAGATGACCTAGAAACCCAGAAAAAAGTGGTTGTAAATATTTATGTTGCAATTGTACCACATATGAAGAGACATATTATTAAAATAATTATTCCGGAATTTCATGATATTAATAAAGGAAATAAAAAAGATAAACCATGATATGTAGATCATTTTTTTCCAATTTTAAAAAAATTCCACCAATATTTTCGCGGGATTCAGAACCTAAAAATTTGAACACAAGAATTAACAGAATGAAATGGATCCTTGATTTCTCATGGAACCTAGAATAGTATAAAGGTGAAGTTAGTGGTCTAAATGTTAGAGGATCTCTCCTGCCAGTGGAGGGATTTATTTTTCCAAGATAAACATGATTACAATCTCAGACATGATGGATTTTAAGAATTATTCAACAAACAATTTTACCCACACACATTCAAGATATCCAGAATGATGGATTTATTCTATCTTAATAAAGTAAATATATCAATGATGGAATATATAGCTATGTATATAAACTTAGTTCACTTTACTCTAGAATTTTCTGTCTTCAATTTTGTGAAGGTGTATATATTAATGTCTAGATTGCTCCTATAAATTCATTCTATGATAACCATGCTTTGTATTAAATATTATAAAAAACATGGTTAATAGATATATAATAATAGAAAGGGATATTACTATGAATCATACTAGTTGAAGAACATTTTATTCATGGATATTGGTGGGAACTATAATTCTGGTAATAAGTGGAAGAGTAACATCCACTTTTATGGTGGTAGAGAATCATAGAATCAACCTACTAGTTTAGTTAACTTTCCTCTAAATCCCAATAACAAGCCCCAATTTTTAAAATCTGTTTTTTAGATAATAATAATTAGGATTTGATGACACCACCCAATGAATGAAACAACTATAATTATATGGGATATATTTTTAGTTTTTTCTCTAACACTCCAAATTCTATTGCTAGAAATAGTACTCATGTGTGTCAAAAATCTTATTCTTCAACTGGGTGATCATGTTAGAACTGTTATCTTCCTCAAAACTGATTGATCCAACATGATTAAATGAATACCTTGAATCCTCATTAAATAAATTAAGGAAGCAAAGGTCAGGTAGGAATGAGTAATAAGTTGTGTGGTGTTAAGTAGATGATCATGAAGGATCAATCATTTCCTTTGACTTTATGAGGTAAAATTATTCTTAACTTAACCATTATGAATGTTTTTTTATATTGGTGTATCCCACTATTGTTTTTCTTCTAGTATCTTTAATCAAATAGGGTTATATATCGAAATGATGTCACATGTGATAAGTATCCATGAACCTCTTGGATAGTGAGAGTGTGTGGGATTCGGGTGTGTAGCTTTTTCTATGACCATTTATGGGGTTTATTTTCAATGGTAAATTTTAATTTTGTACATTTATATCATTTAATTAATATTTGGAATGTATTGGTTATTTTATTAAAAGGATCATATCAATTATTATATATAAGGATTAAAATTTTCATCTCTTGATGGGATGATACATCTCATTAAAAGACACCAGGATGTGAATGTTGGAAGAGTATGACCTTTAACGTTGATGGATAGAAATATTTATTATAATTTTGAAATATTCCCCTTGGGTACTAATGATGAAAATTAACCTTGAAATTTTACAGAAATATTGGATTGATATACTGATGTATTTTCTGAAAATTTCATTGGTTTTCCTCCTGAAAGAGAAATTGAATTTTCCATTGACCTCCTTCTAGGAAAAATACTATTTCACTTACACTATATATAATAACACCAATATAATTAAGGTATTTTGAGGTACAATTAGAAGAACTGGAAAGTAAATATTTCATAAGACTAATTACATCACCTTGGGATACTCTAGTTAATTTCATAAAGAAGGAAGATTGTTCATTATGACTCTATGTTGATTATGGTAAACTATAGTAGGTTACGATAAATAATAAAGATCTTATTAAATGAATTTAGGAGATTTTTTATCAGTTTTAAGGATTCCTATGGATATCTAAGATTGATATCTGATCATAGTATCACTAACTCTAGGTAAGGGAATTGGATATTCTAAATACAATATTCATGAGTCTCTATGGTCATAATGTGTATATGGTGATGCTCTTTGGTATTTCAAATATTATTTTATAATGATTTTTATTGGGTTTGTGCATCAAGGTGATGGTGTTCTTTCTTGGTCTTCTATAGATTTTTCTATATCCTTGTACTAGACATGACTCCCTCCAAGGTGTACTACCCTTCCCTTCCACTTTCTAAATGTAGGATGGATATATCACTATCCTCAATGATGTCAGCTACTTGATTAGAATGGGGTGATTGGATTCCGTCTATTCCTTCCATGGATCTCTCTTTGTAGTTAATCAAATATTTTTAGTGTACCTCATAGGTCTAATACATTTTCATGAACTACATTCCTGGAACCGTCTCAAGGATAACACAGGTTAATTACACTTTTTATAATCACAAAATTATCTACGTTCAGTTTAGAGTTAATGATGATGCCGATAATCTTAGTTATATTGGGAATATGTAAAATTATTCTTTGTTCAATGTTGAATTCATGTCATATGTGAGGCATATTGGGCATGGATCCTGAGGTATCTTGTATCCTCTATGTGAAAACATATGTCCTGGACATAAGGAATCCAAGGATTGATGCATAGGGAAGCCATTGTATGCTTCATGAGGTAATGATTTATTTATCTACTGGTTTTCATAGGTTTAGGGTCTTAGGGGGGGCAGAGGAACATTTTTAATATCATGTTGGTATATATATCTCATAGGCTTAATGTCTTGTGGGGATAGGTTTTCCATGGGTTCAATGTCTTGTGCAAACAGTTTAGTCACAGGTTTAACATATAATGGGGATAGGTTAGCCAAATATTTAATATCTTATGGGGACAATTTTTTCATAGGTTTAATAGCTTTTGAATTTATTCATTTCATAGGTTTAAAATTATATGGGGATAGGTTAGACACAAGTTTAACATCTTGTGGAAGAAATTTGGTTACATGTTTAACATCTTATGTGGATAATTTTATCACTCGTTTAATATCTTATGGGGATAATTTGTTCACATGTTTAATATATTTGGGATAATAAAAATTCATAGGTTTATCATTTCCGGGGTCAAGTAATAATATTAAGGTGTTGAGTGTGTACCTATGGATAAATAATCAATCTAAAGTTGTTGTATCCTCTTAGGGGGAAAGAAAAACATGTTTTTAGTTGTGTTGGGATATTAGGATTAGACCATAGGGATGTATCTCATGCATGTAAAGATTAAACATTAGGGAAGAATCTTACATACCATATTATGATAATGGGATAAAAACATATATATTTTGATTAAATAGTTTAAGGTCGTGTGATGGGACTAGTCCATGTAGTTTAACATCTTGTGACAAGGTTGATCATGTCATTAAATGGGTAGAAAACAAGACACGTAGTGGGACTTATGAATATGGGTTTCCTTGTGTAGGAGTATCATCCCATGAAGGTGTGGGTATTATTCATGTGGGATTATCGGTGGAGTATCATCCTATTAAATTGTGGGGATTACACATGTGGGATACCTGGTATAGGAGTATCATCCAATGTTATTCATACATGGGGAATCATGTGTTCATTACAAAGGGTGGGACTATAGTTTAACATCATGCACTGAGGAAATGTTCAAGTAGTTTAATGTTGTATGACTATGATGTTAGGCTATAAATTCTAACATCATGTAGTTTATACATAGGGGCATATCACTAGGAGGACATTTCCAATTGGGGGAGAAGGATCCAACATAATCCCTCCACACAGGTAAAGGAAAGTGGTCTCATTTAATAATTTCACTATAGGGGCATACATGTATACTACACAATTTGTTTTTAATGGAATGAGGCATAAACACTGCCATGATGAGGTGTCACTTGGGGGTCCCTAGATTATGGTGCCTATGATTAGGATCAAGAGGTGAAGTCCCACCGAAAACATGTTTAGATAAAAGGTTCTAACAATGAGGGTTCATCATACCAATTGGATGGAGGGATAGGGTTTGGTTGGATTCGGTTTGGGTAAGCACAGGGTCCCAAGGCACTCATTTTTTATGAAAATAGGTCTCCTAAAATGAGGTGTCATGTGGGACAACGTAAGGTGTTTTTGGAAAGGATATGAATTTCGTGAAGGTTAGGGTGTTCCACAAAGGTCAGGGCTTGGCGAAACAAGGTGAGTCTACCTATGAGTAAATTCTTTGAAACCATGTGGAAGGTTTCATGAAAGATAGGTATCTAGTGAAACCCTAAGAACTTGGAGGGAATTTTCCCAATCATAAAGGGTGTGATACTTCAAGTAATTAATTTCTACCCTGTGATTAGGGTTTCAAATATCAATGATATTCAATTCCTAAATGACGACATCCTATAAGAATCCATCTCTTCTATAGAAAGGTTGGGTCCCTATGAAATTCTAGGGTAATGGGGAATTTAATGTCACTGTGGATGTCTATAAATATGTTTTATATATTTTTACAGTGTTTCCCATAAGTTTAAGTTTTATTGAAATCTCATTACCTTCACGAACCACTATCCCTTCATGAAGGATTAGACCTTTGTGAATCGAGACCCTTAAGTGTATTTCAAGTCCTTTTGGATAGAATTGTCCTCAAATTGGACGTGAACTCCAAAAATTCTCTCAAAATTATTATTTTTATCATAAAAAAATCTCCCCTCATAATGGGAGCCAACACAAAAGGGGAGTGTAAGATTCTGAGGTGAAATCATGAAAAAACATGTGATATGGGTTCCCTGTTCACGAAACTCATCCCAACCACTTTCCTATAAATAGGGATTGGGGGTATAGGGGCCACACTCATTTCATGTAATACTTTATTTTGCTATCTTTTTTAGAAACTCACAACCATTTGATGAATTTTGTGACTCAAATCCACAGTAATCATGAAACATTTCTACCTCTATACAAGAAACCCCCAATAAATATCATTGGAACAAGCATATTTCATGAGATGTATCATTCACAAACATCTGGACATTATGAATGAACCATTGTGAAAAGTATTTTTTCCAAATTATTTGGGATCGACTTCAAAGGTGTTGATGCTTTTTCTTATATATGGAGAGAGATGGGTGGGAATATTATGATCAAGGAGGGCTTCCAGACCATGTCTGATTGTGAAACTCTCTATGAATTGATAATGGAGGCATAGAAGGACTATCTACTATGAAATATGATTTCACTATATGGATTTGGACTTAGAGATGATTTTTTTAACCCCAATGTTGATAGAGAAATTTATTCTTATTGGTTCTGAAGTTCATTAGGGTTGTACGTATGGACTAACACTCCATCTAGTCACTTTATAATGGGCCACACCTCAATAAAATTGATTTATCTATGGAACCCTATGAATGAAATCAATGGGGATTCTATTTATAAAGATACATACCTCGAAACTATATGAGAACATCTTCATAGACAGTCAAGAAGACTACCTCTAGGGTTATATTGAAGAGTGGGATATATACCAAGGAAAATATTTCCCAAATGAATGGGCCTGGGAATACTGGATGTTTTGTTCTTATGATTAGTCCAAGGAAGAGTTGAAGGGAGGGGGTTATATGAAGTTCCATGTACCTCTTTGTTCCGTGTTTACCACCACCCAATTATCATGATTTAATTACCAAGAAGGTAGTATCGAGGAACCTATCCCTTTCATCTATATTAAAGGAATGTTAGCACTAGCCTCTATGTTCTCCACAAGGATTATGGGATCCCCATCCATTGGGAAATGTATGATGAGGTCCTCCCAAAAAGTATGTATGGAATGTCTAGGAATAAATTTTGGTAGTAGTGAGGGTTATATTTCACCTTATGTATGGGAGGAGTTAAATTTGGGGATGAACGACTTCCCATTCAAGTAGTGGTTGAATAATTCTTTAATGGACCCAAATAGAGGCTTAAATGGAGACCCTTATAATTTATGATGTTTTCACAATGAGGTAAGTATCACTCCTACTGGGTGATCCTATAGGTGAGATAGTGGTGCCTTTGTGGGAATGGTGTGAATCTTGTTCCTCCTCTAGTCATATTAGATGGATTCATTATGGATCTCATTTGTGGGAGGATTCTCCCCAGCATTCATACACATATGGGGGCGTCTCTGAGAACATTAATCATGGTATTAGTGATGGATATAGGGTAGAGAATCAATATGGTAGTGTTAGTGGTAGATAAGTTATATAAAATTTTATGACACATCATCCATAGGAATATAAATCTTAGTGTTTATGGTCTATTCCATTTCTTGTACAATTGGGTCACCAACCACATGGGAGGGTACAAGTACTAGAATCATATATCCCCTCTTAGTATGAACTTATAACCATCAATGGTGAAAATTTCTAGGATCCATGTTTTATGTTATGGTAATTTGATTATTATAACAAGGATAGTCATATTGGATAACTACATATTTTATTTATTCTCCCCCCCAATGAGTACTATTACAGATGAAAAATGGGATCAGTGGAGTATAGGTCATATATCTTAGCATTTAGAGGTTGATTAATTATGATATGGTTCAAATGAGAGCTAGTTTTCGAACCATATGACCCATATTGGTTCACCCACTAATTTAACTATATACAATGTCTAAGTCGCAAAGTCTACTTCAGAGTGATATAGAACACCATTCATCCGTACTCTAGAAATATTTCATATGTTTTCATGAGAGGATGGAAGGGGGAGGAACATGATTCTATTATCCAACACCCATTATGGTCTCTTTAATGAGTATGCACAGAGATACGAGAGTGTGTAAACCAGTGATATGTTAAGGTACCCAATTTTAGGGTTAGACATCAAAGAGGGAGTCCCACTTCCATGGTTTTAGGGGAATGTTGTGACCAAGGGAGTACATAGAGGAGGAAGATCTAGCCTAACTGGAAAATTATCAATTGTTGCTCTAGTGGGGGTGTAGTGTTAAGCCCTAGACTCCTAAAAATGGATTTAATGGAGAATTTAAACCCTCCAAGTTGATTTTTAGGAGAACTTTTGTGGCCCCAAGGAATAGGGTTTTCCACACAGATATTCTCATTAACACCATCTTCCCTGATGCTTGGAGGAACTGAGAGTTATTCATGAAATTAAACTCCCTCGATATAATGTGTTTTCATATTCGGATTGATGGGATTCACTTTTATATGTTGGGACATCCTAGCATCATCTTTCATGATTCCATGGTTGAGGTGGTGAAATACCTTTAGGGGATGGAATACATGGTCTACTCATATGGAATGGCATGTCCCCTAACAGACATGGTGAAGACACTAATGGATATGTCATCCTATACAGACATTTCCAGGGGATAATCATCTACGGAAAATGTTGTTATATTATTTTTTCTCTTATGACATTGAAATATATCATGGAATATTTTTGGATCTAGGCACTGATACAACATGAAATTTTGAGGCCCAGTGTGATCAGAATTAATTTTATAAAAATACTAAATTTATTTTATTTTAAATGCCAATAGTTTTCCATAAATAATGTTATATCTATTAAACAGAGTCTCAAAATAAATATTTGATACCACAGTGGAATCCATAGGATGGGATTTACCCCAGGTATCACCTAATATTGGTCTATGTGGAGAGTCTGAAAGAGGAAGCTGTTGGCGGGTGAATTTTTTTAAAATAAATAAATAAATAAATATTTTTACTTAAATGACCTAAGAATTAAACCTATATATATATATATATTTCATTATGAAATTTCACCAAGGTTATCCTCATAAACATGAGAGTATTTTGATAGTAATCCGCCATTATTCGCTGGCAATTCATGATCGAATGGTGAATGACTTCTAGATTTAGGTGAATCATGGAATAATGAATGCAATGGGTCATCTCCTTTATTGGAGAATACGTTATTCACCAATGATAGATAAGAACTGAGGCAAGAAATTTCATTTGTTTTTTCATCCCTTATGATTAAAATATGCATCAAATCATGAATTTATTCATCGATATATGTTTAAATAAATATTTACATGAGATCATTTATAAAAATAAATTATTATTTCAATTTATTTCATTGATTATTCCATAAAATAACCCTTACAGTCTCTGATTATATGATAATTAGGAAATAATTATTTTCCAAAAATGATATCAACTTCGTTCATGTGTATTTCTCCCATATTTTCGTCACATTATTCATTGTTGGACCATGGGGTCATGATTTGACTATTTCTAAGTAAGTCTGAGTACAATCAGAACCCCGTAATCATTTTGTATGTGAACACAATGACTGTATTTGATTTGTGAGGATGAAAGAAGGTATAATTTAGTTTTTTTAATGGATTATTATATCTGGGATATGAAGTGTAGACGGAAATGGAACAAGAGGTGTGTGAGGCGCATGTTGGCTTTGAGTAGAGATTCATAAATTATGATTTCTATCCCCCAGAGGCCTAAAAATAGACAAATTAACTCATTATCCATGATTTGAATAAGATTAAAAAATTAATTGGGTTGATTAGAAATAGAAAAGCTAGATTTTTAGAATCACAAGGAGATCTAATGTTTCTGTGAAAATCAATACTTTATGTCAATTTGTTCAAAAGAACACATGACAAGTTCTTCGAAAATTTGTGGATCTGGGGTTATGGAAAAACATATATATCACACACCATGGGGGAAACCCACAAACTATGTGATCTAGTTCTGGTGGCATGTTTTTTACTCTGGGGGTGCACAGACATGGGAACAAACAATCACACACAGTGTACTAGCATATGGAAAGTGAACACAAATACAACCAGGAGAACCCGAACAGAGCCCAAGTGGATAAGACCCACCTTTTAGTACCCTTACATGTCATGTAGTGCTATGTAATTAGTGAACCATGTAATATAGAATAAATATACTGGTATAGGAGTTGAGCCATATCCCATTTGGACCCCTTACATGTTGTGTACCTCATTTTTTAGGAAACTTCTACCTCTCATATATCCTTAATTTGGAAACATATTTTCTCTCGAGAGTAACCTATATTGAGTGTTTCTTTGCATTTAATGTTATGGTGTCCTTCATAATTACTAGTTAGAGATGGTGTGAGATTTTTTTATCTTGATGCTTCTTCAGGCTGTGCTTGAAAATGGTAGTGATCAAGCATGACTGTCATAAAGTCGTACCCCCTGATAAACAAGGGTGTGCGTCTTATACCTGCTGATTGGTACCCACTGACAGACTAGGTAATTTTTCTTCTATATAATGAGTGGTACACATGAAAAACTAGGGTTTTCTTCCTCTATCTATTAATTGTAACCCCCTAATAGACTAGAGCATGGGTCCTCTATCTACTGATAGATACTCCCACCACAACGGACTAGGGTGTGGATCCACTATAAGTGGTACCCCATGCCGGACAAGGGCATGAGTCCTCTATCTAATTATTCCTACCCCATGATGGACTAGGTAATGGGTCCTCTATATACTGAGTGGTCCCCCCTGATGCACTACGACATGGGTCTTATTTTTGGAGATTTTTTTCCCTATAATTTGTGCCACAATGGTGAAGAATAGGTTATCCATTCTATTACTTCTTCAAATAGACATAAAAAATGATGGGAATAATTATTGAACCGTTTTAGAACTATTGGTAGACTCATCATCATTGGATGGCCTGGGAGATGGAGATCCCCTTTCTCTCTCATATGGGATTCTTTTATGAGAATATGTTTCACTATTGTTGGATTTTGTTTCTCTCTTACTATGATTTGATCTATCTAATTCTATTATGTCTGTCATTGATACCCCAAAATTTTTTAAGTAATCTTATTGGGTATGTATATTCATACCCATGCACAGGTTTTACCTGTATGTGTTGTGTCTTATGAAGATAATGGATAAGTCGATGATTATTTTAGAGGATCTTAGGGATACCCTAGTGAATTTGACCATATACAAAGGTTGGATCATGGAAATTTGGATATGGTATCCCACATCAATTATGTTTCTAGTTATTATCATCTTTATACATCTTTCTAGTTGGGAATGTATTTTTTCCCTTTACTTTTCAGATTTTTCTATAATACTCTTATATTCCCTAGAAGTTGTTACATGCATGGTTGTTACTCTAGATGTTGTTGTCTTTTATTTGTATTCTTATATATTTCAACATGAATATGGATGGGTTTTTGAGTAAAAGTGATATTGGAAAAGGAATTCCATTTATGTTATGCCTTTTGGCACTGGTCTCCATCCCCTGGCCTATGGAGGTGGGATTGGGGTACTTGTGACTCGACGTTCCCCTATCCAGGCAGGCCCTAGTGGGTTGGGTCATAACAGATTGGTATCAAAGGTGGTTCATTTCTTTGAATGTTGTTTGGAATAATCCCCTTATGTGGATTTTTTTGGGACTTGGGGAAACAATGTCAAAGTGTCTTGAGTGCGGATTTCAGTAAAGGGAACCCGGTTTTGGGACAGTGTCTGATGTATCCATACATGAGAACTCTATACACCTGCTTGTTGACTTGAAATATTGATACAATGGTTACATGGAAAATTTTTATATACATCATAGAAGAATTATTATTTTGATTGAAGTTCTTGGGTCAGATCCACATATATATATATTCTCATCTGACTATGGTATATCTTTATTACTTTCAAGATGCCACCATAAAGACAGCCTTCTAGGTTGCTAAGTCAGGATCATGATGAAAATATGATGACTAAAAAAGACTCTATTAAAGGGCCATGAAAGGAGACATTTCCTCTAGTAATGATGGTAGTACAACTCCCACCTTTCAACAAACATATTACACTATAAAAGAAATATAAGTATGCTTGAAATCTTATCTCACTTTTCTAGTTCCAATGATAGGGGTGACGAGGTTCTATATTTAGTAAGATCCCGGGGAAGTGGAGGATTGTCTTAAGTATGTGATCCATGTTTTTAGAGTTATACAGACCTAGGCTGATTAGGTTGTTGTACAAGAATCCAATCATTTCCACATATTAGTTTGGAACTAGTGTATTCTATTCATGAATATGCATGATGATTCGACACTCTAATGGTTTGAATTCCTGCAGCTTATTCTCTAGGAGTACTACCCATATTGAATATTCTCAATTAAAATTCAGTAACTTATCTAACTAAAGTAGAGAGGGATGATATTTTTTGAGTATGAAATGAGTTTTACTAACCTTATAGAACACTCTCTATACATTATTTAATATTGTTATTTTCAGGAAAAGAAGTTTTTGCAGGGTCTCAACAGATACATCCATGTAAGTGTGGTACCCCTATGAATTCCCAATTATGTCAGAGTATTAGAGTTGGTGCCAGTAATTTAGATATTACTATCATAGGTATGATATGTAGTTGGATCTAGAAGTGGGTTTCATAGGGTAGAGTCATCTGTAGTAGCTAGCAAGCACCAGTCGGTATGGTCGTTCCATAAGAGATCCCCTTGTTTCCAAACATATGAATGTGGTCATGTGACTTAGGGACTATATAGTGGACTATGGAATCCTAGAGTAGATATATGTTATTCATGTGATGGGTTTGGTCACATTGAATTTTATTTCCTAACCTAACATTATAAGGAGGGTAGAAAGATTCAGGATAGACTACCATGGAAGAGGTAGTGTCATGATCAGGGTTCTACCAGGAACGACCAGGGAAACTCTTAGGGAGGAAGAGCTAGAAGAGGAGTGGGTGGGGCTCCTATATGAGGACATATGGGTAGTGGATGAAGTTATGAGATCCTTCTACCACCAATACCATTAGAAATCTATTTACATCCTTATGGAAATGGCGGTCGATGACATGAGCAGCTACATTCTATGGAGGGTTATGACCTGGAATCTCATGGGATGATTAGAGGCATGATTTATGTTTTTTATTCTCTTTATTTAGTTCCAGTAGACACATATGTGAGTCAATACTTTATCTACTTACTCCTAGTGAGAGATATGGGGATCCCAATTAAGACTTTATCCCGTTATCTTTTTCTAGAGGTTCCTATACTAAATAGTTCATCGATTTTGTTCATCTTCTGATAGTGCAATTTATCACATAGTGGAGATATTGTCTCATTAGACCTATTGGAAATTCTGATGAGACCATATGATGTCATATTGTGTATGTATTGGTTTTCCATGGTCCAATCTCAAATTGACTGTCACTTCTGAAGATTCATATGAATTTTGACAGATATGATGAAGTTATTTTTTGTGGGAGAGAGATATCTCATTGCAGAATGAGTGGGTCTTAAAAAAATTACTACAAACCATCACCCATCTATTAGTGAGTTTATCCCTTGGAATAGTGGGATCTTCATGCATCTGAATATCTTTATTTGTGGAGTATTATATGGAATTATTCCCTAAGGATGTTTTGGGACTACCTATTATGTTGGAGATGGATTTTTACATCAACATGCA
The DNA here is from genome assembly GCA_963277665.1 of Viscum album. NCBI lineage: Eukaryota > Viridiplantae > Streptophyta > Magnoliopsida > Santalales > Viscaceae > Viscum > Viscum album. The sequence continues at coordinate 351,193,499 of OY728141.1, forward strand.
CCCCAGTACCACTCTAATATATTTTTTGGTATATCATAAAGTCCCTAAAGAGATATAGAGGATTTGGTTTTAGTTGAGGTGCATTTTAGATAAGGGTATTATTAATCCCAATGTGTCCCCTAGTATTTCCTAGTTTTATTCATGAAAAAATGGATGGGATATTCTGGATTTTTGTTGATTATTTTCATCTAAACCATGCCATGATAAACAAAAAATTACCCCTTGTCATGTATTTATGATCCTTTGATCATTTTCAAAGAATAAAATGGTTCTAGAATATCAATATTAGGTCCATTTACCACAATTTTAGAGTTCTCATGGAAGATATATTGAAGCTATAATTATGATGTTTCTATATACACTACGAGTTCTTGGTGATTCCTTTCAGTGTGTTGAATTCCCCCCACTATGTTTATGTTTTTTATGAACTGCGTCTTCCTAAAATACATGGATTTTTTTTATCTTCATTGATTATAAACTCATTTATTGTAAATCAGAGGAGGATAATGAAGGGCACTTGAGGGTGGTCCTTGACTTACATTGGGAGCACCAGCTTTATGGAAGGCTCCTGAAGTTCCAATTCTGGAATCATGAGGTTCACATTCTAGGGCATGTAATATCGGATCATGGATTAGCAATATACCCAATGGATATTGATGCTAGTATTACTTGGGATACATCCAAGAGAGTGTCATATGTGTATAGTTTCTAGGGCTTGGCATGGTACTATGGGAGGTTCATGGAATAATTATCTAGGATTACAGACCCCTTTGACTACCTGATGTGAAATTGGTAGCAATTTACTGCAAATGGGAAATTCCAATGGGTCCTTGAAGAGTTGAGGATAAATATAAATATTTATCATGTTCTGAGTAAACTGAAGGATTGTGTGAAGTACATAGTGTATTGTGATGCCTTTAGAATTTGGATCAGATGTGTATTTATGTAGAGGCAGGTAGTGATCATATATGGGTCAAGGAAGTCAAGACCCCGTTAGAAGAACTATGAAACTCATGACCCAGAGATGAAATGATAGCCTTTTCTCTGAAGTTGTAGATAAACTATCTTCAGGGAGGATGGTTTTTTTTAGACCATCATAATCTCAAGTATATATTCACACAGAGAGAAATAAACTAGATAGAGAGGCACTAGTTGGAGTTATTATAGAACTATGAGATCGATATAATCTATTCTCTTGGGAATGGTAACATGGTGGAATGTTCCCTTAGAGGGAAGTCATGTTCATGGCTAGTGGTGGAGGTGTATAAATATTCAAATTCCTTAGAGCTGAGCCTTATTGAAAAGTATGGTTCCATTTTTTTAAGTTGATAGTATTGACTCCTCTTCTTCTTCATCAAGTGAGGGAGGATCAGTTAAGAGACATAGACTATGATGATCTACATGACTAGATATCCTCAAGAGATTCACCATATGGATTCTATAAATAATGGAATCACATCATCCTTCTAAAGAGGCGGACGATGGTCCTGTTCATTATGTGAGAGGAGGTGATGATGATGTTTTAAAATTATATTTTGCCTTTACATTCTGGTATTGAGAATATGTATGGATACCATTAGTGGTAGTTTTGGTGGGATGGAATGAGTTGTATCATGGCTGAGTTCATCTCTTGGTGCCCACAAGTCAGTATTTGAAGGCTAAGCACCAGTTTCCATTATGTTTTTTCATCCTCTTTAGATTAAAAAGTGAAAAATGGGTGGAATATCCTTGTGCTTTCGAATGGTATTCCACAGACAACGAGAGACCATGATTCCATATGGTTGATATTTTACCGACTTATGAAGTCATTTCACTTTATTATTATTAGGGAACAAATATTATCATAGTGTTTAGGAAAGTAGTATATGAATGGGATTATACCCTTCATGGGGTTCCCTAAATGATTATTTCCAACTGTGTTGTTTGGTTCACATCATGGTTTTGGAGAGGCTTGGAGGAGGCATTTGGGACCAAGATGAAGATTAGTATATCCTTTCACGCCTATACACATGGGATGACTGAGCACACTATCCAGGGTTTGGATGATATAATGAGGAATTGTGTGTTAGACTTTGGATAGAGATAAAAGGATCACATTATCATGGAATAATTTTCATATAAAAATATTTATCACTTTGTTATCATCATTGCGCCTTTTTAGGATGTATATGAAAGACCCTACATTTCACACTGGTAATGGAATGAAATTTGGTAGAAATATCTTGTTGGGATAGAGATGGTATAGGTAATTTCATAGAAGTTCTAGAAGACCAATTAGTAGATGAGGATAGATCAGAGTAAATAGAAATATTATGAAGAACGACATTGTAAAATCGTGATGTTCAATTATGGATACCAGGTTTTACTATGATCCACCCCATGACAAGGAATGTTGAGATTTGGCTAGGTTAGAAAGCTATCCCCAAGGTTCCTCAAGTCATTTGAGATCATTAAGAGGGTTTTTAAGGTTTCCTACCACTTAGAGTTACCTGAATAGTTAGAGTGGGGGCATGACATATTCCATGTGTTAGAACTAATGAGATATGTGCATGAAATCATGCACGTTATTTACGAGGGAGATCTAGACAGCTAGGATAGATCCACATTCATGGAGCATATTGGAGAGATCTTAGGTGTAGGAGAACCATATGTTGGCTCACTATCACCATGTTTTTATCTTAGTTCTTGATTTTTGAGGATAAAAATATTGAAGGATTGAATAATGTAAAGACCCCATTTTTTATTTGTAAGATTTTAAAATATGTTAAAGAATAATTTTAGAGCTAGGCACTAAGACATCATGCAATTTTATGGCCTAGTGTTCCTAGAATTACTTTTATAAAAATATTAAATATAATTTATATTATGAACATATTTTTTAGAAATAAATGGATATCTCTTAAATGGATTCTCATATATAAAATATAAGTCCTTGTATGAATCTCAAGCACATTATTTACCATATGCATGACCAAAAGTTGGTTGGTATGGGGTGTACGATAAAGGATGTTGTTGGTGAGTGGTTTTAATTAAAATAAATAAGTTGTTTTTTATTTTAATTTATATGACCAAAAAAATTAAGCTATATACATATTTCATTATGAAATTTTTATTGGGTTAGTTTCAGAACTGTAGGATCATTTTTGGTGGAATCCACTATTCTTCACTGGAAAGCTAAGATCAGATAACGAACAACATCCAGATCCAGGTGAATCAATATGTGTTAAATGAAATGGGTTATCTCCTTTATTGGAGACCATGTTCTTAAAAAATTATTGATCCAAATTGAGGTAGGAATCGTAATTTTTTATTTCCGCCCTTATGATTAAAATATAGATCATGATCAATACTTTATCCATTGATCTACATGTAAATAAATCTTTCACATAAACCCATTCATTGAAATAAATTATTCTTATGATTTATTTCTATGATTATTCCATTAAATCACCCCTCTAAATCATTTATTATAAGATCATTGGACAATAATTATTTGAAAATTATGTTATCAACTTTGTTCTTTTGACATTCCCCAACTTTTGCTTTACGTTCTACATCGTTGGACTATGGGGTCATGATTCAACATTTCATGGGTAGGTCAAAGTGTAATAAGACCCTCAGATTCCTGATGGATGTGTGAAAAATGACTGAATTAGAGTTTTGAAGATAAATTGGTGAGGATTAAGAGTATCATTGATATCTTCATAGCTCTTTAATCCTGATCATAGAAGGAAGCGACATCGGAGACACACGAGGCGTGTGGTGGCATTGAGAGGAGAATCAGAACTTCTGATTCTCAAACATCGGTGGCGTGAAAATGAATAGTTGACATTGTAATCATTTATTTTATTGATATTCAAGACTAAATCATGTAGATAATTTTCATTGAAAGAGGATCTATATAAATTCATGGAGATCCAGAGTTTTCACAAAAATCACAGCTACTAGCCGTGTAGTTTGCTGGAACACACGACATGTTCTTCCGAAATTCATTGATCAGGGGGTTCCAAGGGAAAATAAGTATCACATGTCACGTGGGACCCCCAAATTCCATGTGATCCTATTCTAGTGGCATGGAATGTAATCCAGGAGTATACATACACAGGCATGGCCAAGCACATGTTGTGTACTAGCATGTTGCCAGTGTACACAGGCTTGACCAAGAGAACCCAGGATATCCCTAGGTGTCCACGACCCACACTGTAGTAACTTTACAACCCATGTAGTGTTACATGGATAGATATACACGTAATTTCTAGAGAAAATATTGGTAGATGAGTAGGTTCCCACATTGTGTTGACCCCTTACATGTCGTGTACCTATTTTCGGTGGAAACTTATACCTTCTTTGACTCCTTCATTTGGACTTCAAATTTGACCAGAGAGTGGCCTATTATGAGTGTGTTTACCCAAATAATGTGATGGTGTCCTTCAATGTTGATTTTGAGATATGGTGTAAGAAGTTCCATGAGTGATGCTTCTTTAGGCGGTGCTGGATGATGATAGTGATCATGAAGGATCATCATAGAATGGTACCCCCCCTAATAGTCTTGGGTGTGGGCCCTATATCTACTAAGTGGTTCCCTGGTGGACTAGGGAATGGGTCCTCTATATACTGAGTGGTACCACCCTAACAGACTAGGGCATGGGTCCTCTATCTACTAAGTGGTACCATCTAACTTACAAGGGAAAGGATCTGTTATCTACTACGTAGTGGCCCCCTAGCTGATAAGGGTATGGGTAGCATATCTAATGAGTGGTACCCCCTGATTGACTAGGGTTTGGGTCCTCTATAAAATAATTGGTACCACCATGATTCATTATGACATGGATCCTCTACGTAGATATTGTTCCCCCTTGATTATGCAATATAGTTGTGGGATGTGGGTCCTCCACATGGTTACATCTTCAGAAAAATGAATGAGATATTGGGCATTATTGGTGGGACATTTTGGAACTATGGGAGACTCATTATCCTGGGATGGGATGTGAGATATACATCCTCTTTCAATCTCTTATGGGTTTCTTTCATGGTCATATATTTCTCTATTGTTGGATTTCGTTTCTCTATTTCTATAGGATGAGTTGTGTACTTCTATTATTTCTCGAATTTCTCCCCCTAAATTTTTTTTGGTTTCCTACATGGTATGTATTGAATAACCCGTACATGGTTTTTCCAACACATTTCATTTCTTATGTATACAATAGAAAGGTTGATTTTGATTTCAGTGGAGCATTAGCATACTCTAGTTCATTAGACCATGTATGGTGGTTGGAGCTTATATATTTTTATCCAAGTTCGCTAAAAAATTATGTTTACGTTTCTTGTATGGTTGAGACATATTTTTGGTTGGGAATGTATTTTTACACTTTAATTTTCATATTATATTGTCGTACTATTGTATTCTCTAGAGTTTATCACATTCATAGTTTTAAATATTGATGTTTTTGTCTTTTATATTTATTCCTCTTCATTTATGAATGGATAAGGATGGGTTTGTGTGTGTGTATAGGTTCTCTAGAAAAATTCCTCCCATTTTTTATGCCTTTTGGCGATGGTCACCAGACCATGGCCTATGGAGACAGGCTTGTGGTAGTTCAGGCTCATCCTTCCTCCAGTCAGGCAGTACCCGATGGGTTGGATAATGATAGGCATGTCCAACCAAGAGGGGTTGGACAAGGAAGAATACAGGGGGAGGGATTCCTTCTTATACTCCCTTGAGGAATAAGATCTCGTAGTTTATTAGGTAAATTTCAAAACAACCTGGTGATTGGAACCAATTTTCATTTATTTGTGTTCGATAACTTATTTATCATGGATTGTACAAGGATTAGATGATATAGAGAAGGGGGAGGTTTGTGTTGGATCATTGGGGGATAATGAGAAAGACCTAAACCTTATAGTGGTGGGTGAAGAATCTACCCCTAATATTGTGGTTGAAAGCATCCATTCATATGTCATTGAGGAATTTCATGTGGTTTGAATTGTATCCCAACTATACCAAGAACCACCTTGTTGTATCTAATCCACTAATTTAGCTATTTTCATTGAGTATTTATATTTTAATGTTATGTAATAACTAATTTATTTCCTTTCAATTGATCTGACACTTCTGTCCAAGGAGAAGCTTTTGATGACTGAGGGGTTGATTGAGGCATGGACATCACCACAAATAGGGAATCTGGTGAATGTATTTGATCTGTTGGTTGGACACTATTATGATTCTTTTAAGTCCTATTACTCCTGATTAATTTACTCTATTAACAGTTATGAATTAACTCATAACCTTATATTTGAATCATAATGCTTCTAAAACTGAGGAATCATCCATCAGTGGTAATGATAAAATCTACACTTTCAATGGGGGTGGCTAAAGAGGCTTTCACAGATCATCCTACAGCAGATGTAGAGAATATGGATCTGGAGGATACCACTAAAATGGATTCCATTTCCAAACCATTTTTTACTAAATCACATTTTGAGGAAACTACTGAGACTCCCATGAATCCTACAATGGGTGATCATGTTTTTATTATAGTGCATCGAGAGGAGGTTTCTAAGATGGACACAGTGGAAGAGCCAATCACTATAGTAGAACATCAGGATGATGCTATAGAGAAGGTAGTGTTTTATGAGTCTTCCCACCCTATAGATATGATGTAAAATTTATCCGAGAGGATTCCTGACAAAGATCTCATTGCAAACATGCTTTTTTACTTCGTCTTATACTATCCTACACCCCATGAAGATTTTATAGACTTAGAATTGGATGTGGCTAAGTAAAACTCAATCATTAATCTTCAATCATGGAGTACCATGCATAGCTTTATCCTCCATAACCCATTGGGTGAACTTTAACCCTACTAGTTCGGGAATCTTGGGACTATAAAACTGGACACTCATGGACTTCAATATACTTATCAGGACTTCCTTACTAAGTGGGTGTGGGTTTAGTTGTAGTACTTTTATTCCAAATTTAATGATAAAAATTTATAAGTAACCTTGTCACTCAGTGTGGTAGAAAATTATGCCTCTAATCTGGAGGGTTTGGCACAGTAGTATGAACTTGCCACTACTACTAAGGGCCAAATGATAAACTGGTTAAGGGTTAAACTAGAAAAATTTAAAGAAAAAGAGGAAGAGGAAACGTCTGTGGTGGATGAGTTCAAGGTCAAGTAGGGTTAGGTACAAATTAGTGCTAACTAAGACCCCCTTATATCTAAGGACGAGGTACTAGATATGGTCAGGTGGCAGCAGGCTCTTTGGGCCACTAAGTTGAGGTTGGCCAAGCTGGAGCAGTCCCTTGATTAGGACAATCCATACGAGGGGGATCCTTTTTTATTTTATTATAATAAAGGAGAGGATGGATCCTATGTATGGTTCTCATCATTATCACTCTCTATGAGACAATATAATTATCATTTCTTTGTCCCTCCATGTCTTTCCTTGGTTACTACATGATCAATTTGACAAGATGACCAACTATAAACCTATAATCCCTAGTGATTCATGATCAATTTGATAAAAAAGTGTAAAATAGAAGGTTTCTTGTCTATACGATAGTTTAAATCATGGAGTGAAGGGTATGAATTTTAATGTTACATCGATAACCTGAAAAACTCTAAATTTGGGGATTGAGATATTGAAATACTTGGTGCTTCATATGCCTTACTAGAATGAAAATAACATGGGAGTTTAACAATAGGGTATTTAGAGTTCCACTTTGTTGAGGGAAAATTATAGATATGTAAATATATATCTCAACAATCTGGATAAAAGAGTGTATGTAGTATGTTCAAGGATAACCGTTGATCATTTTTAAAAAATGGGTCCCAAAAATATTCTGCCTAAGTTGTCCTTTCTAGAACATGTGCTTAGGATGAAGGCTAGCCTATTTTAGAAATATTACATCACTATAGGAGGTTTTTTTTATATATGATTGAGGTGAGTCTTTAAAGAAATATTCCATGGTTGGAGGCTGGTGCATTTTTTCCATAGACTGTAGTCATAGTTGGAAGTTCATACATTTTAAGTAGATTTCGATCTAGGTTAAGAGGTTATATAGTGTGTAGATGGTGGAGTGTGGTTCAATGTAAGAGTTAAAATACTCTTAACACTACACCATCATGAATTATTCATATCACTGGGAGCATTCCAAATTGATGGAAGGCGCATAATCTGGTGGGGAGAATGTGAAAATCGACTGTGTGGAAAGCATGAGAGTAGGGATCAATAGGATTTCAAAGAAGGAGAATAATAGTTTCTTAGGATTATTAGATTATGGTAATATATATTTCACTATGTGATGATACCAGTTTAAGATCATGGATGTTAGACTAAGTGAAGATACTATATGAGGTTTCATGTGGTTATAGTGAGTTCAAAACCAGATGTGAAAAGGGACCTAAGAGGCTAGGCACATAACAATGATCTCATGGATGGTTGTAAACAATTTAATGTAATGATTATTTGACCAGGTTTCATGTATTAGTTCCTCATCCATGATAAGTGAGATCGTAGCATGATTATTAAGATGGAATGAGCCATTTTCAGTGTGAGAAACAAGGAATAGAAAAGGTCATCCTTGTCTCATGAGAGTGCATGATAAGGGTGAAATAAGATATCATGGAGGGGTTCTCAATGACATAGAATTTATAACTCAAAATGATCAAGTGTAATGAGAGATAACACTTGGGGTGTCAAAACTCCACCAAAACATCGGAAGGTGGAAATGAGTAAACTCACAACATCCTAAGTCTTGACCAAAAAAAGTGGGTGACTGGAGGTTATGGAATGACTGTTGACCCTATTCAATACCTAGGTCCACAACCATATGGGTCAAGGATGGGGTAATTTACTTCGGATAAACCATTTATCATATTTGAAACACGAGAATTATCATATACTTCTAGAGATCCTCTAGGGAATCTTCACAGGTGGGGGAAAGGCCTATATTTCCATGAACTATCATCTTGGGGGGATTTGTATTTGGAAGATAATGAGGATCTATATCAAAAAAGACTCAGAGTTTGAAGGTGGAAGTGGGGATAAGTTTGAAGGATAGTTACACTATAGGGACTATCTTTATATGTTCTCATTAATGTTGAGTGTTTGAATCAGTGATTGGGAATTCAATTTGATCCCATGGGGAATAGAATTGAATTATATCAATGGTGAGGATGGGCCTAGCATGTGAGGTCTTGGAATCCCTAACATATTTTATGAGAATGGGAATAAACACATACATAGTTCTAGGATATATATTGGTATGAGACTTACAGGAGGGGAAGGGAACCCTCCCAAAAAGGGGTAATGGTATCATACAATTTTATGTCATGCAATGGGGACGTGAACCATGAAATATTGTTATCTTTTGACAAGGATTTTGGACATGTAGTTTTACACCATATGGTAAGGATGGGGATACTATAGTTTATGATAGTATTGATTTGATCATGATATCATGAATTTTTACATCATATGTATAGGATGTTGTCCTAGAGTTTGAAATCATGAGACTAGGATATAGGATTTGTAGTTCAATTTCATAAAACTTAGATTAAAGGGGGTTTATGTGAAGTATCACTTGAGAAACCTGTCATTGGTGGGAGACATGATACTCTCCCCATAAAAGGTGATTAATGAGTATAATCCATTGGAGTAAACCTTCAAAATAATGTAAGGTCCTTCCCACTTGGGTTCTAGTTTCAACAGTTTCTTCATAAGTTTCATAAACAACTTGAGGGCTAGTACTATGTCACCATTAAAGAATGAGTGATGAAGGACTATCATGTTGAAGGCTCATGATATAAGATAATGGTTCCCTTCTAGGTTATGCATCATCTGGGTATTATTTATTTAATATATTTCAACTCATCTAATTAGTCATCATTTATCCTTTCTAGAAACTTTTGATTGTAGATATTCCTTTGGAGTAAAGGTAGTTTAACCTCTATAATTAAAACTACTTCTTTCCCATACACAAGGGAGTACAGTGTCACCTAGATGGAATTTCATGTCCTCGTTTAGTAAGACCAGAGGGTATTGAGAAGCTTATTAGGCCAAATCTTCTTGGTGTAACTCAACATATTTTGTATGATGTTAGAGAGGATTTGTTTGAATATATCAATCTATTCAATTTCTTTCATGTGATAGTTAGAGGTGTGATTGAACAAAACATTGTAAATAGAATTAAATTTTTTCATCTTGATAACACAAAAGTAGGTGTCATTTTTTTGTGAGAATGTTGTGAGGAATCATAAATCTATGTATGATGTGTAATTCACAAAGTCGTTCATAGACTAGATCTTTTACTCTTTTAGGGTAATGGATTCTATCCACTTTAAAATTAATTTAGTGGAATCTAGAATGAATTGGAAATTTTTATATACTTCTATTGTGTAGGAGTCTATAACATTTATTCCCCATACAATGCATGTCCAGGAGTATTTGGTGGCCTAGAAAACCTTTGGAAGCTGATGTACAAACATGGAAATTACCTGACATGCATGGAACTTCATGGGGAACTCAATGCAATCATGAACCATAGTTGGCCAGATGTACACCAATATTTGAATCTTGTTGGAGATCTTTAACCTTGCTTGTTGGGCTGGACATGATCAGACATGGACTTCTTATAGGACCTAAGTAACCTCCTCCCCTTAGAATTAATGAAGAAGTATTCCATCAAATCCATGATTCTAGAGGGTCTACTCTAAGTTGGGTTATCCTGATGAGTGTATTTCAGTACACATTGATGGATTCACTCCCTCTCATCATGGTATGGTGGGAGTATCCCATGTTAGAGATACTTAGTAAAGGTATTAATCTAATAAGGTGATTCATAAACTATAATTGGGTATTTTTGGCTTTTCTATAGAATTGATGGTGATTAGATGATTTAGCTTTTAGCATTATTTATTAGAAGTGATGGGGACAATGAATCTATGGTGTGATATATGAATTACCAAATCATCCTGGTTAGCTATATGAGAGAAGTGTACAAACCTTCCAAGGCATCATCCTAATCATTGTAGGACTAAGTAACATGAGTAACCATTGGATACGATTAGAATAGAGATATTTTCTCACTAATCTGTTCTAATAAACAAATGATATATTCCATATTGATCTACCTGAAGACTAGTTAGAAATATTCCTTTATATACATCTTGGGAAATTCTATCTTGATATTTAACTCAATTATTTTTATAAGGGCCATATACATATAGCTATTTTTGGTACAACCATCTAAAAAATAGAATGAGTATCATAGTGTGGCCTTTGTGGGCATGATGAAGATGATATGTTGGCCCACCTTAGTCTTCGGGGTTATTGATCCTTTTACAAGCAGACTCATGGTAAGAAACATAAAAATTAATATTCCATCACTAATTGGTATGATCAAAAGATATGATGGAATCATTTTACAAGTTGATATATGTGGGGAATCTCTTTAGAGGTTTGATGTGTGGCTAGGAAATATGCTAGAACATGGCCCTTTATAGTCTTTTGGGGAATATACCTAATATAAAACTATTATAAAATTTCCACCCATCATGAAAATATCTTTATAAGTATAGTGTGATTGAGGATGTACTTTAGCAGATCGAGGCAAGACACCAATTGTATTTCATGGTGCTTTAGATAATGTTTCAATTTATAAATAGTGGAGACTAGGTTTAAGAAAATATTATCAATGAGAGAATACCTAGTATGAGTGTCGAGAATCATGTGACTAAGGTAATAATGTCTATTTTACCCACCCTATTTATTTTTATGGGATAGGAGGGCATTGAGAGACCATTCTAGGGCAGTCACATAAATGACCAGAGGCTTCCCTAGGACATACTGTATAAAGATCAGAGGATTTAGAAGATATTACCTAGTGTACTTAAATGTGACAATAACTATTATTCCCATTGATAACTAGTTACTTTCTTTATGTACCAAGAGAAGGGAATGTATTTAAAAGATAATATTTTGACGAATCCCCATATATAGGCTAGGTAGACCTAGAGGTCTCCCAATTTCTGGAGGTTTTGTGGAGGAGGAATTTTTTAAATAGATATAATATTTTCCACATCGATCTCAATGCCTCTAAATATAAACAAATCTAATTAACATTCTAAAATTATCCTTGAAGGTTCACTTAACGTGGTTTATCTATAGGAGAAGAGAGTAAAATAAGTCAAATTCTTTCTCAAGATCCTTGAGACGGTCCTGAAATTTATAGGATTTGACCACCAAATCATCTACATATAACTCCCCCACTATTTCAAGGAGATATTTTAAGATATGTTATGTGGTAAACTAGTAGGTAGAAATAGCCTTATTCAAACTGAATGGTATAACTATTTAGAAAAAGGGGCCCTGAGGGGCCCTAAAGGTGATGGATTATTCATCCTCGAGGGCCATCTAGATTTGATTATACTTAGAGTACCCATAAATTAATGACAAGTCTTGGAATATTTTAGTGTAATCAATCAATATATCTATCACTAGGAGGGAGAATTAATCCTCAAGATGTGTCAATTGAGGTTTCTGAAGTCAATGCAAACTTTGATCTTCCTATTATTTTTTCAAACTAGTATAATGTTGTCTAGACACTTTTGGTACTAGGATTCCTTGATGAAGATAAATTTGATCATCTTGTCAACATAATCCTTGACCAGGGAACCATAAGATGAGTTCATCTTCCAAGGAGGATATTTGAATCCATAGTGTCCCATTGGGATTCCAAGGTGACGAAATACTAAATACAGATCGAGGCCTGTAATTTCCTTATATCCCCAAAAAAATACATTATAGTGATACTTTAATATATCCATGTATAAAAAATACTATTGTAGGGATATAAATTCACTAACCAGTGATAGACGTAGGTCTTACTCAATGTTGAAATTAACCGGAGTTAATTCATTAATTGTAGTGTAGAAAAATTCGTCAAATGTTGTAGGGGAATTTTTCAGGTCCACTGAACCATTTTAAGCTTGAGGTTTTGTGTAAATGGGTATTCCTTTAAAAATGGGGACTATGTAGTGATACATATTTCTACTCTAACAGGGGTAGAATCCTGGATTTAGGATTCCAACTCTATAGAGATCATGGATATGAAAGCTAAAGAGCCAATCCCATGTGGTTTATGATGGAAGGATCCATATTTGATGTCAAAATAGTGATTATTACTAGACATCCATCTAGTTATCCTTTCATTATGGAACATATAGTGATTTCATGAATCAATATCCAATGGTAGGATCAATTAATACACAACAAGATCATGGTTTTCTGGTTTCATCCTTTCATATTTGGTGTAGGAATACATATGATCTATGAGCATTCATTATTTTTTAGAACAATGAAATGAATATCAAGATATAAGGTGGTTGGATCTAGTTGTTGAAACAACATGATGAAACTATCTTTCATGTCCAGCAAAGTCTTTGGTGAAGTGGTAGTCAGATTGTCGGGGGAATTGATACGATTGACCCCATTAGTTAGAATCATTTTTACCTTCCTTTTATAATATTTGGAATCTCGGTAGAGGGACTAAATGAAGTTTAATGGACCCATGTGGCCATTAAGAAAACATACTAAAACATTGAGGGAGTACTTGAGACACTAATGGTATGAGGAAGATACTACAACATGAAGATAAAGCCAAGTTTTTCCCAAAAGGGAGTTGTAGGCAGAGTGTTATGAGACAACAATGAACTCAATGTTTTATAGAAATTCATAAAACTATGTATTTAGAGGAATATTTTTATATAGTTTATTTTAAATTTTATAAAATTCTTAAATTTTCATGTTAGTTAGGGGAGATCTACTTCCGTGAGCCCTAGATTGTGAATCATGTGGGTCAGGATGAGGTTGATCTCAAAACTAGTGTCCAACCAGCAATGAGAGATGTATACATTATTGAACTAGAATGTGGTATATAGAGTGTATATTTTTCCTAAATTGTGGAACCCTAATATTATTCGGTGAAGAAGATGATGAAATGAAACTATTTCCACTCATTTTTATCTTCTTGATAGGCCTCAACAGTGGGTACCATAGTCTCAAACAAGAGATGTCTCTTCAGATCCTCGATGAGAGCTGCGAGCTTGTCCTTTGACAAGTGGAGTGCATAGAGGATAGATAGTCTCAGAAGAATGTTGTTGATATATTTCATTACATAATATTTATAATAATAGGGTATAATCTTTCCTGTTGGAAGCCTCTATTTGTCTTGTAACACCACGGTTGCGATCAGCTAAGCCATTGGGACCTGGCTGGTTCTTTCCATATTATTATGTTGGTTGGATGGTTCAGGATGAGCACTGGATGGAGGAGGCCAGGATTTTATCTGATATTAGTAAAATTTGGGCCACTAACTCCACAAGAATTTATGATACACTATCATCAATAGATTTTGTTGCACGCAACACTGAATTGGCTTGCGTTACACACAAGATTGAGTTTCTTCGAAAACACCACTTTCGTAATATAATTATTTTATTCATTTAATATAGTAATATTAATAGTGATAAATAAATTTTATATTTTATTTAAAATGTTTTCACATATATAAAACATATTTATAATTAAACTTATATGTTTCGATAAAATAGTTATATATATAGAAATATTATTTTCTTAAAAAAATAATTTTTATATCCTTTTGTGAACAATAATAAAATTAATTTTTGACCCTAATAGAAATTTTATTTGGTAAAATAGACAAATTTTTTGAATTCTGAATTTGAAAATTAGCTGAGGGGGAAATTTTGGCATTTTTATGAAAAGTTTCAACTTATAATGAATTGTGAAAAAATACAGAATTTTAATTCAAAATTTACTTTTCATCCAATTTATTTATAAAGTTTGGTTATCATTTTAATTGGTTTTAAATTTTAATTAGATTAATTTTTTATCATTTAATAAAAAAAATTGTTAGAAGTACTTTTACATTTAAATTGAACATAATCAAATATCAATCTTTTGATAGTTGTGTCTTCTTAAAACCAAGTTTTATTATTTTGACAATGGAAATTAATTTTAAATTAATTTTTTCCAATTATTTGTTTTAAATATAGAAAATAAATTTCATATTTTGAATCAGAAGATCCAATTCATTTAAATAGTCCCCTTTTATTTTTGGACGTTAGGAATAGTAACTTCAGTAACTATTTTTATTTACCATGGTTAAAGGGTAAATTAGGAAAATAAGCATAAAATAATATTATAATAATATAATACTACCCTAATACTTGTCCTTATCCTATTGGATTAGGTATGTGTGACCAATAAAATACTTGTTTTATAATGGTAACCCCTTTAATCCACTTGAGTGTGATAATTGCATGTTATAATAATTAATTTAAAGTAATGTGAAATATTACATAAACATGTATATTTTTACTTAATTAATTTTAATATTGGTTTATATAAAATATATTTTAAAATATAAATATTCATTTTTAATATAACATTTATTTCTATAGCATGGTATTTTAATTATAATTTTTAGACATTATATAAATTTATTTATTTATGACACAATGATGATGCAGTGATTACCTTATTAATGAAATATTCAAATAAATGACATTATCAATATTAAAGTAAAAGTAATTTGAAAGTTTCTATGCCTTAAGTGAATTTTATAGATGACTATGACATGATATACTTGATTTAAATCATTATTCTCAAAGGAATCATGTTGTTATGACTTAGCAAAAATCATGTATAAGATATTTTCAAAAATAACATAAATAAGATTTTAAAATTAATACTATTTTATTAAATGTTATAAAAATAATAAAAATATAAGATTCAAAAAAATAACATTTAAAGTGAAAAGAATGTCATAAAATATTCACTTTATATTTTCTTGGAATTTTATATTTGCTATTTTAAAAATGTAGTGTAAAAATACAAGAAGACATGGTAAGAGTTAAACTATTTAACTAAGGGTTCAATAAAAAAGATAAGGATAATTTTATGACATAAACATGTCTAAAACCTATTTTTTGGGATTATTTCGACCCATCCTTATCTTATCCTAGAAATAAATCACTTTATATTCATTAGAAAATGAAAATAATTTTATAATAAATTAATATTTCAAACTTTTCTTAAAGTGCCCCTCACCTCTATTATAAAAGGGAACTTCTCTTTATCATTCTTTCACACCACGAAAGACCTTTGGCTCAGAAAAAACATCATCATTTCCTCTCCCAACATCCCTTAATTCATCTTAAAGGCCACACATTGGGAATCAATTTAACAGAATGAGTCCTTTTTTGAAAATCAAAAAGAAGACACCCAAAGAAATAGTAATCAATTTATCACCTCTCTTAAGGTTATTTTCTTCTTCTACTTCCACTTCCTATGTTTTATCCATAATAAATTAATAACTACAGTATAAGATATATGATGATATGTTTTTATGTATATGGGACAACCATATTACTCCTTTTACTCATCCTACGAAGAACAATATCATAATGTGTGTGTATGTACGACATACCATCTCCACACCGTCGTGTAAACTATTTTTGATATTTAATTTATTTTGATGGGTATAAAGTTGAATTTTAAGGATTTAAATAATAAATGTGACAGGATTTTGTTTTTTTAAAATTTATATTCTTTGAAATTGAATACCATCTAACCCTTAAAGGAATGGTACTGTCGCTCGTGCGTACGTACAGCCTACTGTCCCCAAGACACGATGAGATTCATCTTCTATGTTCATCATTCAAGAAAGATTTAAAAAATCTATATTATAAATAAGTATTAAATAAATGAAATAATAATTAAACTGGATTAATATATATATATATATATGTTCATATTTTTCATTCACATACTTCTATTCAATATGATAAGAAAAAAACAATGTTCATGCTTATGTACGGTCTACCGTATCCATGAACGGTGTTTTACATTTCATATATATATTAATTATATATATTCATATTCTTAATATATATGATATATAAACCATGTTTTACATTTTTTATTTAATTAAATCAAGATCTAAGTAATATAATCAATAAAAACAACTCAAAATACGTATGATATACAAAATGATTATTACTCAAAAAAGTTTCTTAAACTGGAAAATTATTAATAAACAGGTAATATAAATTCAAAAATGAATCATATAATATATGATAAATATTATTATGATTCGGTTACAAGTTATTAATATGTTTAAAACCAATATATAAGATTTTCAAACATGTATGAAGTGAATCAGACCTACTGTAAGGGTTAATTCCTCAATCTAATTATTACCTGAGATTGTTTATGTGTAAGTATTTACTAGGGATTATTTATCATTTGAGTCCATATTTATAGATAATGTTTTTGAAATGAATATTTTATGGGTTTTTTTAATGAGAATCTTTAACTAGAACATCATTTAAAATGATTTAAAGATTTTTTTTCAAAATCAATTTAATTAATGTTCATGTTTTCAAAATGATTTTAAGGATTTTTTTACATGAACATGATTGTTTTAAAATTTTAATTCCATTTAAATGATTCTAATTGGTATAAAACACTTTGATTCAAACATTTCTTCTAAATGACTTCTTTTATAAATTTTGTGACTTTTAGATGATTTCATGAAAAAATGGTTATTTATCTCAAAGAGTTTTAATGATTATTTTCATCTACATTGACATCCTTTATTGTATTTTAATCTTGATTGAGGTTGATTTATTATAATACATTCTCTGATATTTTATTGAATGATTTATGATATTTTTGATTTTGGATGTTATATTTTTATTCCATTTATGTTTTATGGTGAAATTATTGACATTTCATATGCTAGTTTTAATATGAGTTCTTATGTTTGTTATATATTACCCCTTTCATAAGATAAATGCATTGGACTTTATAAGTGTTGGGTGTGGGCCCACTATAGCCCCTTGATGCATTGGTAAGTCTCATGAGACAATTATGTTTTGGTTTTGGCTAATGTATTACACAATTATGTATAGTGTTTGGTTGAATCCTTCAAGGTATGTTTAAGATGTCAAAATTATGAATTTCCTACTTATGAGAGTAGTAATTGGTCATACATGTGATTATTCGACTAGTAGAATATCCTTGTGAATGTTTAAATGGGATTATTTGATTTGATCCTACCATATTATATTCATGTTTATGTTTAAAAGACTTGTGCTTATGTTTTATACCATTCCAAAAATATTATGGTTATTTATGAAAGAATTTTCTATAATGATTAACCTTACTGAGCATCTAGGACCACCCCTTTATTATGTTTTCTTTTACCAGGATTCCAAGAATTGTTTTATAATTTATATAAATGGTTAATATTGGATAATAATGGAGTTCTCAAAGGATTATATATGTTTTATTTTATGTCTCAAATTTTAATGAAATATTCAAGTAGGTAATATATATTCCAATACTGCTAAACTATTCTGTACTTTGAGATTTGATTCCTTGTAATCATGAAAATGTATTAAAATAATGCACTGGCTCAGGGCTTCTAGGGTTAGGGTGTTAAAGTTGGTATCAAATAAATTTTAGTAACAAAATTGGAAATAGATGTATGAAATTTAGTTTAGGGATCATAACCCTCAGATAGACATTGAGGATAATTATAAAGGAACTTCTAATAATTTTGGTATTATAGAGATTATGTAGGTATCCCTACAAAATAAAACCCTTTCTGGATACTACAAGTGGATGTGGTTCTGGAACCAATATACCTAAAATTAATAACTCTGACAAGGTGTTCCGGGCTTCACTCAGGGTAACCTATCACATGACAACGATCCTTACTTTGCACCTAGTTTGACACTCCCAGGGAATATGCTTAGAATAATTCACCTTTTATTTACGTACCATTATAAAAGATTTAAAATTATGATTCCCTCAAAGTAACCAATATTTATCATTCTAGGATTTATGATTCATAAATTTAGGAAATGTGATATACCATAATTAGAGTCAAACAAAGTTCCTGAATTTATAATCTAGTACAATTTGTTCTATATTATAGAAATGGAACCTAGAATAAGGAATGAGAACTCCACCAGTTCACATGATCCAAAGATTAAGAAGGATCATATAATTCATGGTCTTAAGCCAAAAATTCAAAGGGAAATAGTCTCCCATGCATTTTTATCTTATAAATAAACTGTATCATGTGTTAACAAGATATGTAACAAATTTTCAAAGTACAATAGATTTTTAAGGAATCAAGAGAAGATGAGGATAACAAATAAAATGATAGTTTAAGGGAAGAAGGGAAAGAAGGATTTTCCAAAATGTGATAACCATGGAAAGAATCCCCCTGGTAAATGCTTAAATAGAATGGGATTTCATTATAAATGTGGAGAAAAAGGACACAATGATTGTGATTTCAAGGGAAAGAAAAGGGTTTCCAATGTACAATGCTTCAACTGCAAGGAGATGGGACACTATGTGAATCAATGACCCAATCGTCAATGTAATATACCCTACATAATACTATTGTATAAGGACCATGTTATGATAATAACACAAATGAATTGGAATGATTAATAATCCTCTTAAATAATTATTATATACAAAAGTTTTATTAACAATGTACTTGTTATAAGAAATATTGAGTATATTAGGATTTTACTAAAATAATATTTCATAAAAGATTTGAGATTGTATGGTACCAAGTAAAGTGGAACAATTTCAAGTTAATTTTTTTGTAAAATATATGGTTAAGGGAAAGATAAACCTTAGTATTTTTCTGAAATTGAGATAAATATGTTGGAATAAATAGATGATTGATTTGGATAAATTATATTGGATATTATTTACTACCTTGGAACTGATTAATGGTCTATCAATTATATCATTGGTGGAGTTTACAAATTTTTTGTATTTAAGGAATATATCTATTATTCAATGTTTTATATAAGAAATAAAAAAAATAAAGATGTATTCAAATTGGGTTTTATTATAATTATGGGTATTTCCCTGAATTAAAAGAATTCTCGATGAAGGTATTCACATGCTTGTTATGTGACAAAAATATCTGCATTATGATATGTGGCCATCCTTATATATTTTTGGATAGTGAGTTTGGACATAAGTATTTTGGATAGGTGTAACGGTTGGGCTACATAAAGTTAAGATATGTATAGTATTTTTTAACCCTAAAACATTTCAAAAGAATATTTTTGGAATGTTATGATAATGTTGTTTTATGGAAAGGTCATACCACAGGTTGGGTGAAAACCCATCGTGTCGGAGAAGGCTGTGGGAATCGAACCCACAATAGAAGTGAGATAAGGTATTATCATCTACCATCGGCCTACATGATTTCATGGTTAGTATAACGTAGTTTTATTTATTTAAACGGTATAAGTTAATTTTTTTAACCTTATATGATTAAGATAAATTGAATATTTTTGAATTTTATTATCTTTTTATGAGAATGATGCGTTTGTGGTCAGAATTATTTAAAGGATGAAACTCTAAATTTCAAGTAAGAATAATTTCTTGTGTTCTTATACTATAAAGTAAATTAATTAATCAACTCTAGGGAAAGAATTTTCAAACCAAAAATGTTCTCCTAGTAAAATATTTTTAGATTAAACAAATGGTCCCTTGGATCATTGTAGATTTATAGCTTTGTGATTATTAACTTTCACCAAATAATGTTTTCTATCACTCTATTAGAACATGATGGTTATATTTTATTTCTCATACATGTTTTTTTATTAGAACCCTAATATGTTTTATCTCTACTGATCTTCATAATTACCTTTCCTTATTTTAAAATGGAGGTCTCATTAATCCATTCCTGGTGTGGGATTTCAATAAAAATATTTTGAAAATCCCCACACATAGTTTTTTATTCTTAGTTCAAATAAGAGGACATAATGTATTGAATTATAGAACAATGTAACACCCCAATAATACAAAATAGGTTATCTTCAATAGCATGTGCTTCATGTAACACTGACTTGGATTTCGTTTCATGCAAGATTGAGTTTCTATGAAAACAACAATTTAGTATTATAATTTTTTTAACCATTAAATATAGTAATATTAATTGTGATAAATAAATTATATATTTTATTTATAATGCTTTCATATATGTAAAAAATATTTATAATAAATATTTTAGGTATCGGAAAAATAGTTATATGTCCAGAAATATTATTTTCTAAAAGGAACTACTTTTTATATCCATTTGTGGGAAATAATTAAATATATTTTAGACCCTCATATAAATTGAATTTGGGAAAATAGACTTCATTTTTTAATTTTATATATAAAAATTAGATTTTGGTGAAATTTTGGCAATTTTATGAAAAGTTTCAACTTTTTAATGAATAGTGAAAAATACTGCATTTTAATTCAAAACAATATTTTCAACCAGATTAGTAATATAGTTAGGTAATCATTTTAATTGGTTTTAAAGTAAAATTATATTATTTTTTATCATTTAATAAAATTTTGGTCATTAGTGGAAATTTTATATTTAAATTGAACATAAACAAATGTCAATATTTTGATTGTTTTTACTTCTTAAAACACATTTTCTTGTTTTGACAACTGGAATTAAATTTATATTTATTTCTTCCAATTCTGTGTTTTGAATTTGAAAAAAATTAATTTTATATTTTTAATCAAAAGAACCAAACTATGTAAATATTCCTATTTTATTTTTGGATATTATGAATAGTAACTTGATAATTATTTTTAATTACAATGATTAAAGGGTAAATCAGGTAGATAAGGGTAAAATAATATTAAAATAACATAAAACTACTCTAACAAATGTTCTAATCCATTTGGATGAGTTATGGGAGACAAAGAAAACCCTTTGGTCATAATAGTGGCCCTTTTAATCCATTTGCATGTGATAATGACATGTTATAATAATTTATTTAAAGTAAAGTGTAATATAACAAAAATATTTATCTTTAAAAAAAATATTGGTTTATATAGAAGATGTTTTTGAATATAAATATTCATTATAAATCTAAAAATATTTCCAACATCATGATATTTTATTTATAATATTTATTTATTATATAAATATATTTAATTATGACACAATGATGATGTAATGATAACCTTTTTAATGAAATATTCAAAAAAATGATATTTTAAATACTAAAATAAATGAAATTTGATACTTTTGAGGCTATAAACCTATTTTATGGAAGAATATAACATTTTAACTTTTATTAAATTTATTTTTTTCAAAGGAATCAAGTGTTTATGACTTTAACAAAAAATCAAGTATAAAATAGTGTCAAAATTGACATAAATGAGATTTTAAAATAAATATTATTTTATTAAATGATATAAAAATCCTAAAAATACACGGTTATGAAAAATAACATTGATATTGATTAAAATTCCATAAATTACCCACCTTAGGTTCACTTATCATTTTATAGTATCTATATTAACCATGTAGTGTAAAAATACAAGAAGACCTGGTAGGAGTTGAACTATTAAACTAAGGGTTAAATATAAAAGATAAGGATACTATTATGACCAAAACATGTATAAAACCTATTTTATGAGAGTATTTAGACAGATTATCATCCTAATCTTGAAATAAATCATTGTGAAGGCATTATAAACTAAAAAAAAATTATAATAAATTAATATTTCAAGACTTTCCTAAAGAACCCCTCACATGTCTTATAAAAGGGAACATCTCCTTATCATTAATTCACACCTCCAAAGTTCATTGGATCAGACAAAAACTGAACATTTAATCTCTAAAAATCCCTCAATTCATCTTTTATGCCACTCTTTGTGAAAAAATCCAACCTATGGAGTCTTTTTTTGAAAATTAAACGGAGGAACCCAAACAAAAGGTAGTCATTCTATGACCTCTTTCAAAGTTATTTTCTTCTTATACTTCCATATTGAAAGTTGTATCCATACTAAATTAATAACTCTAGCATATAATATATGTTGAGGTTTTTTTATGAATGTTGGAAAACTATATTCCTCTTTTTACCCGTCCTATGAAGAACAATATAACCTAGTGTGCGTATGTATGGCTTACCGTCTCCATGTCATTGTGTAGACTATTTTTCATATTTACTTTATTTCAATGGATATAATGTTGAATATAAAGTATGTACATAATAAATAATAAATTATATTTTTTATTTAAAATTCATATTCCATCCAATTCAATACCATATAACCATTAATGATACTATATTCTTGCTCTTGCATACGTACGAATTACCATATTCATGATGTGATGAGATTAATCTTCAATTTTCATCATTAAAGAAAAATTATAAAAATATATATTATAAATAATTATAAAATATAGTAAATAATAATGATATTGTATTAATGTTTGTGTGTCTGTGTATATTCATCTACATATTTTTCATTCACTTACTTCAATTTAATACTATAAGAAAACGAAAATAGTGTTCATACGTATGTTCAGTATGAGAAATATGATCCACGCTCAGCATGAGAAATATGATTAGCATGAAAATTTCATCAATGAATCGATTTATTCCAAAGACAGACAACTGATTTCATCACAAACCCCATCTATCATGATATATTAATTTTTAATGAACATATTCAGTGTCATCAGATTTAAAACTTCCCCTTTATCATTGTTTCCCCTATCATATTTTCTCCTTATCTTGATCATGATATTTTCGACCACTCTTTCAATAAACCCAAAGGTAAATTATTTGTAGTATGTAACAAGGTTAATAAAACATATCAACAAATAGGGAAAACACACTATACCTTGTGGATAGGGGGTATCACATCCAAACTTTTTCAAGTGTGGGGAGTCGACTGAACTCCAAGAGTTCATCTATTCCATTCAAATTATTATTTAGGTAAGGCCTTTGTTAGATTTTTTTCTACCTATAGTTCTATAGCCACTTACTCAGACTTTATATTCCCATGATCTACCTTCTCCTTGATAAAATGATACATGATTTAAATGTTCTTTGTTCATGAGTTATGAATTTTATTTTTTATAAAATTTAAGGCACTTGAATTATTATAATGAATTGTGATCTAATACTTGAATTCAACTCCCATATCTCTATGTTTCAGCTTCATCCATAATAATTATGTGTGCGCTTACATTTCCACAATATATTAAACTTTTTAGTGCTAAAAAAATGAAATATTATTACTTATTTAGCCAAGAAATACATATTTTTACAAATATAATTCACGACTTGACATTAATTTTTTATCATCCACTGAACCGACCCAATCTGCATCTTAATAACCAAATAAATCTTGTTAATATTTTTATTATACAAAAAATAAAATCAAC
This sequence comes from Viscum album, assembly GCA_963277665.1. NCBI lineage: Eukaryota > Viridiplantae > Streptophyta > Magnoliopsida > Santalales > Viscaceae > Viscum > Viscum album. The sequence goes on from OY728141.1 coordinate 351,217,818, forward strand.
CATTCCCTTGATATACTAAAGAATTATTTTCACTAAAACTATGTGGAATTATTTGTTATTACTTTGATATTTTTCTTCTTTGAAAGTGGAAAAATAGTATTGATTCATGTCATTATCATGTACAATAGACTTCCAATGATCTGCCTATATTTTTTGACATTAACCACCTTTCCTTCATGATCTTGTGATTATTTCGTTCGAGTATCCACTAGAGTCATAATCTTTTTAGAATTATTCATTTTAAATCATATCATAACCCCATGGGAATATTTCTATTGATAAATGAAAGTGTTATAACTACCTCAATTCACCTATAAAATAAAAAAATACATCAGTTCACCAATCATTGACATTTATAACTCACTTTTCATTAATTCTTTGAACTGTTTTTACTATGATTCATCTAATCCCAAAAAAATATTTTTTTTCATCCATATACACCATCACCATCATCCTATGATCACTCTTATTATTTAAATAGATATTATAATCAGCTCCAACACACTAAAAAATGATTCTCTTCAAAAATTGATCAAGTCTTGAATTCCATAATCCCAATTCTTGGTTCAACCAATATAATACCTTCTTCAAAAAATAAAATTATTTATCATATTAATAGATAATAAACACAATTGGTTGTTTGATTTACACTTCTTCTTTTGGAACACCATTTGAAAATAAGGACATGGAGTCCATATAAAAAACATTAAACATTCATTACACTGATATGTCTAAGAATAGGTGAACAGTTTCCACATTGAAGAGGTAATGTCGCATCAACATTGATTCCCTAAATCTAGGTGTATCCCTTGAATAGTATTCATGGTTTATTTAGAATTACCAATCCATATTCATTAAGTTTGTTTCAGAATACCGATTTGGTTTTGATGGAATTTTGAACTATTGGCCTTGAAATAATATCCCTTGTTTGGTTCATTTTGATGTGGTCATACTCTTCATTCTTATCCTAAATCAAATTTTAATCTCCAAAAACTACTTCAAAACTTTTAGGATCAACCTGATATAGGATGGATTATTGCAATATATACCTTATTTATCTTCTTTTAACTTGCACTTCCTAATCACTGATGATGTTATGTTTTTCAATTTTATCTCGACTACTCAACTTATATTTAGAATCATGTCTGAATTCATTCTTATAATCATTGGTATCTTCTTATGAATCATAATTTTCCACTTTTACTCCCTACCTATAAATCTCTTTTCTCCTCATCACTGTCATCAGAAACAGTTTTCTATGTTGTTTAAGATTCTATTCATTTTATACAATAGGAATATCATTTCATTCAATCAATTTTCTAGGCCTCTTATTCAATAATTTTTACACATTATTTTTCTCTTAATAACCATGGAATGTCACCTCATTCTAAAAGATTCAAACTTCCTATCCTCCAAATCCTCTGAATCTATTTTTTTGATAATTTCAAAAGGCCTCCTAAGTGGTAACCACACATCATAGGATTAAAAAATGACACCGATTGACAAAAACTGCACCACATTCCAAATTCAAGAAGACCTCAATTCATTCAAGTTGCACCACCAATAGGGATATAAATTAAAAATAAAAAAAACTAATTTTCATATCATGTGCTAGTCATTATCATTTTCACTTTATCCAAGAGCCACTTAGAGTCTTGTAAATGTTGATTTGGTCACCTTCCTTGATTCATCTAGAAAGTTTTTTCATCATCACTTCTCAAAACTGCCAACTTCATCATCATAATTGTCATCACTAGAGATTCCCTCACCATCATCATCATTTTTCGTGCTTGACACTGATGTCCACTTTATCGACATCTACCACTAAAAACACCATTCACATTCATCTTCTACTCCTCATGCATCGTAAGAACACAGGTCTCTAGATGCATCAACAAGAATACACAAAAAGCACAGAAAGTAACTTCCCCGATTTCAAAATAAACCAAAGGAAGAATCTCTAGTCACAACTCAATGGACACATGTCCTCTTGCATAAACACACACCAAAGCCTTCTCTGAAGAAAAGTCATCAAACCAACTGGGAGGGTGCGAAGAACATGAAAGCCAGATCAAAGCACAATTGAAGGGGCCTCCCGAAAGCCGAAATGTGAATCCATCACCATCAACCAACTAGGGACTATGAAGATTAAGTTACCAAAAAAACACCAAAACACTCTAAATCACATCCTAGAGCATCGGGGAGACCAACTTGCAATCTTCTTTGAAGAGAGAGCTGGAGACCAAGTTCCAGAGTAGAGAAACGAGCGGTTGAATTCATGGACAGAACACAACCTTGAGACCCAAACAGAAACCCTAGAACAAATGAATAAAACACTAAATGAGATAATGAGAGGTATTGAAACCCTAAAATAACCCAATGTGAAGTAGAATCAAGTGAAGAGGTCACCAAGAGGAAAATTTCCAAAATTGAGAGAAAAACCCGGGATAGAAGACCTAGAGAGAGAGAAACTAATAGGGAGAGGTGAAGAAGAGAACCCGAAGATAGGCGAGGGAAGAGAGATGTAGGAGAAGAAAGGTCGGGCACCACTAAGAATGTAGTAAAACCCTTAGAGGGAGAGGAGATGTTGGGAGTCCGAAGGCAGGACTTGGATGAGTGAGGTTCCATAAGCCTTCAAACATTCTATGATTCTACTTATTAAGAATAAAAATCTTCTAAATATTCTTAACCATTCCAATTTTGGTTTAATTTTTTACCATAGTTCATAAAGAATTATTTCATCTTTTATACATAGAGAGTATCTATTATAAATATATACTAACATCCAGACTACTTCTTTCCAAAATTTATCCAGTATGAACTTTTCAATAAGAATCATTCTGGACATATAGTTTATCATACAATTTATACTCTTAACCACTCCATTTTAATAAGGAATTATCATTATCGAAATATGGTGTCTTATCCCATGTTTCTCAGTATAATCATATACTTGGTTATTTGTAAATTATATACTATATTTAATTTCATACTTCATAATATTTTTTCCAAGCATCCTTCTAAAATTCCTATGATATTGTGTTAAGAAAATGAACACATAAAACTTGTGGGAAATGAAAAATATCTATACCATATTTCTAAAATCATCAATTAAATGAACTTAGTACCTCTTCCCATCAATGGTTCATGGTGGGACAGGTCCAGAGACATCTATATTTACTATTTCAATCACTCTTGTTGACTTCTATTCATTTTCATTATACATATTTCTAATAATCTTCCATTTTTCATAAGAATTTCACATGTGAGTATGGTCTTGTGATATCTTGGGGAGATATCGAGTCACATTAAATTTGACCAGATCTTCTAGTGATGGTTGGAACAAATTTCCTAGCTATTTATTTCACAACCTATTTTCTTTATCCTTGTATAAAAGGTATATATCTTCTTCTAAACTTAAAATTTAGAGATCCCCCACCATTCACATACCTTAAAAAACAAATTTACCATATTTTTCCATTATTATAGAAAAATATATTGGTAATTAATATTTAATGCCTTGGGTCACATTTTTTAACATTTATAAAATTATGACTGAGATATTTAATAATAATTACATAAAAATGCATCATATCATTTCCAATGAACATGGATGTTCCTGAGCTAATAATATTTAATCCTTCATATAGTTACCCCAACTCCAGTTTCTTAGAGCTACTGTCTTACTTAAATACATTTTCATAAGATACAAGGAATCATATCCCGATGGACCAAATAGTTTAGAAGTATTGGTTAAATATATATACCTGAGTCTTTCATTACATTTGAAAACATGAATTGTAATATATTTTATCATAATATAAATATTTCTTCTATAATATCCATGAATATCATTCAAAGTACACTTCATGGATTCTTGGGAAATGAAACAAAATAAGGGTGATTTAAAATGGTCAGTAATGGTCAATTATATAGAATGTTGTCATAATTTAATAATCATAACCAACATGTAATGGTAAGTACATGAACACACATGCTATTAAATCAATTACCTAAGAATGAAATGAATCCATACATAATATCGGAGTAAAAATATCATGTATAATAATATAATTCATAATATATAAAAAAAATTAATAACTCAAAACATATTTCATTAAATCAATAACATTACTATCATAACTAGATAATGCATAGTTAATATAACAAGGTAAATAACTGAAAACACATGAAATTTAATCAATAGACTATGAATGAAATGAATCTAGTGATAATACTATTGTGAAATTATCATGGATGATAATAACTAAATTCTTAATGATTAAAATTTATTAATTATTGGATGTCATGATATTGGTATCATGATAACTCTACCTTCCAGACCTTCCACAAGAATGTTTAAAACTACTGGGTGCAAACTCAACTGGTTTAGCCAACTAATTTTATTCTTGCTTATGGATTCACACTAGAAGACTACTGATGCATCAAGGGGTTATCTATAATTATTCCCCACCTATGTATTTAGGTCCAAGGTGTTCCTTATATATCAAATAATAGATTTAACTCATGAACAAAGTGAATTTTCATCAAATATTTGTATTGTGTAAGGAATAAGAATTTATTAATATTTCCCTAGATAAAAAATTTAATTTAAATGTGTAAAACCATATGTATAAATTATATGTTGTATAAGAAATAAACTTATCAATGATAAAAAAAATATGTACATTTAGGGCAAATTTAATGTCCATAAAAAAGTGAACAATTCGAGGAAAAGTTAATGACTACCAAAATGAACCAAGGAAGTTAATATTAATGATTTTCTTGGTAAAAATGATCATAAACCATCCATATGAATAATAATAATGGTATTAATACAACATATACCCATTAGAGTAAGAATAAAGGTTTTTTTCATTGATGAATAGAAATACCACAATAATATCTTCAAAAAATATTATAGATGAAAATATCATTTTCATTTTGAAAATAACTTTTTAAAACAAAAAGTTCAAAAAATATTTCTAAATTAATCTTTGAAAGTTATAAACTAATTTTTAAAACATTTTCAGCATTCATGATCCCTAGAAATTTCATTCATGTCATATAGGTTAAAAAATGATTCTTTTTATTTTTTTCAAAAAAACCCAACCATGAATTCTTTTGAAAAGGACCTGAAGATTTCTTTCAAAAAATTAAAAAAAAATTAAAAATGTTCAAAATTTATTTAATAAATCATGTTTAAAATGTTAAAAACTTTTTTTAAAACATTTTTTGAGAAAAATATTTTCGAAGAAAACAGATTATCGACCAAAGTTATAAATGTAGATGAATTTTCTTCAAAACATTTTCTCAATTATTTTAACTACCAAAGAGTGTAAAAAATTGTAATATTATTCTAAAATATCCTTAAGAACTAGAAGATAAGAATATTAAATGGTTTTATAATTAGATAGTAAAATAATTTCCTTTAACTGGAATTCAAGAAAAAACAATATCGATTAAAATGAGATGTGAAATAAACTATTACAATGATCATAATATTGAAGTGAGAATTAATCAGTGAAAAGATTATGAGTACCAAAAATAAATAAACATACAAAATTGGAAATAAAATATAATATAATAAAAATTGGTTTCACAAATAATCTTAGAATATCAAAGATGATGAAAAAGTAATATAACACAATATAAATAAATTGACTTATGAAATTCTTTACGACATGGTAAATCTTAAGTTAAATACACTTGGGTAAAATAATTCAAATTGAAACTCAAAATTCCATGAATTATAATTAATATTTATATTATATGTCATATTGGAAGTATATAAACTATATAATATAAATTAGGTTCAAAACATTACAATTTTCCTCAAAGAAGGGAAATTGAGACGAAGTCTTTACAAAAATCATATCATTGATGTGGGGATTAATAAATGAACTGATTATTTATATCAAATTTAAATAAAAATATAATTTTTAAATACAACATAAAATAATCAATGGTCACTACATACGTAATCTTATTATGGCATAATCAATGAAGTATAAGTTAAACCCAGTGAATTGAAATTGAATTAAGAAATCTCTTACCTCACACATCCTTTTGGTTGAACATGATTTAATCTATTGTATAGCGGTTTTAAACATGTTATTAACATACTATAGATACTTTTTAATATTTAAGATATCATATATAATCCTTTTATAACAACTTATCACCCATTTGTTAATAGTCTTTTCTTATTTTCATTATTTTGTGTTTAAATTGCTTTGTTTTCTCATTCATGTTTTTTATGAATGTTATGGTTATTGTACATGTTTTATAGATAAATAATATCCATAAAAATAATAATATTTATATTATTTATATTATTTATGAATCAATTTTAATTTTTAAACCAATCATTAAATTTTATTATGAAAAATGAAGTATGTTACGATCATAGAGACGGTAGGTCGTATGTACGCATGAGTGATGTTTCCATTTTTCAATGATCATTATGGAAAGGTGGTGAGTAATGTTTTATTATTAAATAATATAATAATATAATAATTTTCATATTATTTCTTCTAATATAAATATATATATTATCCATGTGGTGTGGTGATGAAAAGAGAGTAACATTGGTTCATGAAGGCAGTAGTCCACACATACACAAATGATGTTGTCATCTTTAGGTGAGTGAAAAGGTAAGAAAAAAATTATTTAATATTTTTTAAGAATGATAAATATTTATTTAGTATCATAATTATGTCATTAAATTACATATATTTGTTATTTTTATCCTTATTACATTCCATATAAAGCATTTGTGAAAAATGAATCACATCGCTTCGTGAGGAGGACGTACGTCATACAAACGAGAGACGTTATCATACCCCCTACAACATAGAAATTACAAAGTGATATATTATATATTTAATATAGAAGTATAATAATTTTATAAATATCATATATATATATACTTTATATCCATATCATACCGAACTTTGAGAGGTGGTAATGGAAAAATGAATGACATCGGTTCGTGAGGCAATAGTCCTCCGTATACAAGAATGATGGTTTTATAACCATTTTAATAGAAGTGGAGATTTTTGTAGGTAATTAAATTAACATAAAAAGATATAATTATATGTAATACACTTATTTTATTATATAATCATAGTTTTATAATAATTTAATGAGTTGTATGGAGAAAAATAATAAAAATGCTCGTTGAAGAATATTACTTCTTCTTTGAGAAACCTCTGTAGGTTTTCACTAAATCCTTCCAAGGTTGGTTTTATTCAAAAAATAAGTATTATATGATTATGGGAGAAGGGTTTTTAGGTCATTTGGGTTGTTATTTTCTGAACCAAAATGTTTTTATGTTGTGAAGAATAAAGGAGAGGGGAAGAGCTTTAATAAGTGAGTTGAGTGACAAACTTTTACGTATTGAAATAAAAAAGGTGTACCCACGTTTTTCACAATCCAAAAGGGTCCAAAACGGATTATTATTGATAATTATACATTATAAGGTATAAATATTTCTATGAAATATATTTTATTTAATATTTATTTAATTTTAACCCTTATCTTTTTAGTTTAACCCCCGATAAATCCTTTTTTACCTTAACTGTGGTAAATATTTTTTTTTCTTTTTACAATTCATTATGGTCAAAAAAATAATCCACCGTTATTAGATAATATAAATTATTATAATTAAATATATTTAATATATTTTTCAAAATTCCAATAATATAATTGGAAAATTATAATTTAATATTAATCATGATGACACAACTAGAAAGTAGGTTTTTAAGGAGAAAATGGTCGAAAGTTTACGAAGTTTTTATATCAAAATTGAAAATTAAAATGATTCTATTTTCCTATATTGGATTAATATATATATATATATATATATATTTGTATACATATATATATTCACTAATTTTACTTTGAAACCGACTAAAAATATAATTTATAATCATAAATAATTTAAACAAAAAGGCGGTGTTCAATTAAAATTCGATATTTTTTACTATTCATCAAAAAATGAAATATTTATGAACAATAAATAAAATTAATCCTAAGATAATTATAATTTTATGATTTCAAAAATTAATATCATTTTATAAATTGAATTTATAAAAATTGTTAAAAAACAATTTTAAATTATGTACTCAAAACACGAATAAACCATCTTTTATGAAAAAAAATTGGTTTTCAGAAAACATATCCCTTTCATTTAAATGATTCATATTTTATTTCAAATAAACAGATAATCATATTTTACATAATTTATTTAGTAATATTCATACCCTCAAATTTAGCAGTTATTTTATAATGGTATACTATATTATGGTTCATTTCTACTTGGGGTTTCCTATTTCACAAGCTATCGAAGAGATTACATTTGAAGAAATATTTTTAGTGGGTTGTTTAAGATTTCTGTTCCAGGTCACATACACTATCTAATACATTATTATTATTATTATTATTATTATTATTTGGTTGTTATATTCTCTCAACCGTTAATAAATTGGATCCTCATAATTTAAACTTGATGTCGATAATCAAGGCTTTGACATTTGGAAATACCGTTGTTGAAACCCTATATCATAATAATGGTAAATAAAATATCCACATAATAATAGAGAAAGTTAAATTTGATGGTAATATGAAATAATACATAACTAGGTTTCTACGAAATAGGACATTGGTGGAAGGAAAGGATATGGACATGAAATAAAAGCATAAATAATTCCAGAGAGTGATTGAGGTCATTGATCACAAGAAAGAGAATGATCAATTGAATGTTAGCAACCTAAAAACCATAAGTTTGTGATGATTTAAAATACCATTTGATTAATTATATATTAAAGTAATAGGACAAAAAATCAAGATCCTTTTCCAAAATTTAATGAATTCATCTAGTATATAAGAATATAAGGAAATATGATTGCATGATATGTTCCTATTTGATACGGAAAATTTCATACTTTGGTTTTGCTTAGATAAATTTATAATTCATTCGTTACTCTATGAAATAAAGACCTAATAATTAATTTTTTATGCCTAAACCTTTAAAATTCACTTTTAATTGATCGTAAGATCCATAAATGAGTGATAAGTCGTTATTTCTATTTCTAACTATTTTCCAAAACCAAAATGGTTAGAATAAGTTATCCAATATAATAAATTATTCTATAAGACTGAAAAGTAATAACACTGGTTCATAGTTAATATTTATTTTTCAAATCATTTAAGTAAAAAATGACATATTAATAATGATAGCCCATAGGCTATTTGTAGGCATTAAACTATTTTCCTCCTTCAGTTGTGGGTCCAATACCCACAGAATTTTCGGACATTACAGGTTGTCACCTAACATGTGGCTTGTCATTTTTCTAAAAATCTATTAATATAATTCATTTAATATTCCCAAATTTTTATAACCTACAATTAATTTAACATCATGATAAGTTAAACCCTAAAGGATACCAACACCATTAAACTTATTTTCATAAAATGTAAAGGCATTCTTCTTTAATTAACTTTTCATATTATAAACTAATGGGTTGTATTCCAATGAATGTTTTCTAAAAATATACATAATCATGTTATATTCCTACCACACAAATTTTCTAAAGTTCAATTTAATACCTTGAACATTTGATCAGCCTTAAACTCATAAACCCATGATAGTATCCATAAATATTAATATAATAAAGACATATATGCTTATAAAAGTTAAAACAATGCTTAGAAGTTTTATGATTATTATAAACAAAAAATCACAGGTAAAACACTAATACAATTTAATTATTGAATCCCAATACATAAATACTTCATCATTTTTATTTCAACATAGGTCCCTACTTGTTCAAGGGTTTGACCCTTAGAAGCAGGAATTGATAGGGATAATGACAAGGTTAACAACATTTAAGAAAATAAACTATTAATATATTCCTTGGATGATATTTATTTCCTTCCATTATACTCTTCATTTTTTATTGGAAATTTATTTCTTTTAACACTTTTTAAAAAGAAAAACATTTTATCATTAATTTGATACTACTTTTTTTCAATTTAAGACACCTTATGTTTACCCTATGTCATTCATTATTATTAGATTTTCAAATTATTTATAATGGTTTGTAAATAAAATTTTAATTATCCTAAGAATATCCCAAGTAGTATCAAACCAAGTGTGCAGTAAAGACCATTTTCCAGCACTACGTGATGATCAGGTAAGGCCCAATGTGTCCATTTTGAAGTTAATATCCCTAAATACAATTGTATCAAAACCATATCCACTTGTACTATCCAGATAGAGATACATTATAAGGAAAACCCATATGATCTTTGTAATACCAAAATTTTAGGATGTTCCCATATATTTATACTCAATTTCTATCATAGGGTTACATTCCCTCATAAATGTTTTCGATAATCTAGTTATGAATGTTTAAAATAAAATTTCTATGATACTAAGTCTTGCAACCCAGAACCTAGTAGCCTAGAGACAGTTTCTTTAATTTATTATATTAGAATAAAATATAATGAATCACATCACGAATAACTAAATAGTTTTATAGTATTGGTAAACTAGACACATACTTGATTCTTTCATTACATTTGAAAGAAAAAATGACAACATAATTCTTTTTTAAGAATATCATTATTACCTCTAGAATATTCTTTTATATCAGTCATAGTACACTTATTGGATTCTTGGTAAAGGAAATAATATAAGGGTGAGCTCAAATTCCTATTAAGGTTTATGTATAGCGCAATCTATTTTGAATTAAAAAGTAAAACCAACATGGAATGTTAAATATCTGAACACACAGTCTAATAAATCTATCTGCTCATAATTGAATTCATCCAAAGAAAATATCATGTTGAAAACATAATGGATATTAAGACAAGGAATAATTAATATGGAAAGAAAAATAACAGAAAACACATTCCAGTTAATCAATAACTTGACTATCATAACTGGATAAGTCATAATCAATATAAAATGATAAATAATGAAAAATACATTCTATTTAATAAATAAATTGAGAATGAAATGAATCTTGAGATTATATCATTGAAAAAAACTCATGGATTATAATAATTGAATTATTAATTAATTAAATTTATTAATTATTAGATACCATGAAATCAGGATCATGATACCTCTACTGTCAAGACCTTTCCCAAGACAGTTTAAAACTACTGGGTAGAAACTCATCTGGTTTGGCATATTGATTTTATGATAGCTTACTAATTCACCTCATGAGAGTACCAATACATTGAGGGGATATCTATAACTGGTCCCCACCTATGTCTTCATATCCAAATCATTCCTTATATATTGAGTAATCTATTTAGTTCTTGAACAATGTGACTTATCATTAAATATTGATATTGAGTAAAGAATAAGGATTTATCAATATTCTTATGGATAAAAAAACATTCAATGTAGTACACTATATGTATAAATGATATATATTTTATGAAATAAAAATATCCTTGATAATTAATGTGGATATTTAGTGTGAATTTAATGTTCATAGGAAAGTTTATAATTTAAGGGAAAATTTATTGACTATAAAAATGAATCAAAAAAGTGAGTTTCAATAGTTTTCTTGGCCAAAATGATTATAGAATCTCCATATAAAGAATAATATTGGTATCAACACAACATATAACCATTTGATTAAGAATAAATTTCATTATTAATTGATGAATATAAATTCTATATAAAGATATTTTTTGAAAACTTTCTTAAGGAAAATATCCTTTTCATTTTGAAGATCAATTTTTAAAACTAAAAGTTCATTAAAAAATTTGAAAATAATTTTCATCTAAAATAATCATTTATGTTTATAAAAGAAAATTTAAAATATTTTACTGGACATGATGACTATAAATTTCATTCATGTTGTATGTGTTAAAATAAGCATTCCTTTCACATTTTTGGTAAAAACCAAATGGAAATTGCTTTGAAAATTACATCATGATTTATATAAAAAAATAAAAAAGTGAAAATGTGTGAAATTTAATTTAATAAATCAATTGGAAACCTTTTAAAATCATTTTTGAAATCATTTTTTAAAAACATGGTTTTGGAAGAAAAAGGATATCTGAATGAAGAGAGAATTGAAGTTGTATTTTCTTCAAAATATTATCAATTATTTTAAATACAATAGAGTGGAAGAAAAAGTACTATTTGTTGAAAATATAATGAATATCCAAATTAAAAAGAAATTAATTTTTTTTAGGAAATAGTAAAATAATTTCCTTCAACTGAAATTCAAGAATAAATAGACTCGATTAAAATGGGATGTAAAATAAACCCTTGCAATGATCATAATGTTTAAGTAGGAATTAATAAATTAATTGATTATTTTTATCAACTATAAATCCACATAATACAAGTGGAAATAAAACATAACACAATCAAAATTAATTTCACACACAATATTATAATATCAAAGATGATGAAGAATTAATATAATATGATGAAAAGAATTTTAATTATGAAATTATTTACCACTTGGAAACTCTTAATTCAAATTCCCTTGAATGAAATAATTCAAATTTAAATGAAAAATACCATGAATTATTAAGGATTCATGATACTAAATGTCAAATTGGTGTTATATATATCATATAAAATAAATTAGTTGTATAGAATTACCATATAACTCAACGATGGGAAATTGAGATTAAATCCCTTATATATATCATATCATTTATGTTGGGATTAATTAATGACTTGATTATGTGTATAAAATGTTAATAAATATTAAAATGTTTATATATAAAATAAAATAACCAAATTTCAATAAACAAATAATCATAGAATGATATAATCAATTATGTATAATTTTAACCAAATGAATGGAAATTGAGTTGATAAATCCCTTAACTCATGCTTCCTTTCGGTTGAAAATGATTTAAACTCATATATAGTGGTTATAAACATGTTTTTAACATATTAAAAAACAATATTAATATTTATAATATCATATATTATCTTTTCATAGTATCTTATCACCCTTTAATTAATAATACATCATTATTTTTATTATTTCGGGTGTTAATTTCTTTGTTTTCTCATTTGTTCTTTGTTATGATAGTTCTGGTTATTCTACAAATTATATAATTCCATAGTATATAGAATAATAATCATGAAATAATTATTATATTTATATATTAATTATAATTTAAAAACCAATCACGAAATATGGTTATGAAAAATGATGTATATTACAATCATGGAGATTGAAGGTTGTACAAACCCAATAGTAACATTTCCATTTTTCAATGATCATTATGGAAAAGAGGTAGGTAATTTTTTAACATTAAATTATGATGATTAAAATATGATAATTAATATAATATTTCCTTAAATGTACTTATATATATCATACATGTTCTGTCGTGATGAAAATAGAGTCATGTCGCTTCGTAAAGGTGGCAATTGACACGTACAACGAACAATGTTATCATCTTTAAGTGAGAGAAAAGGGAAAAATAAAATGATTTATTATATTTTTATAATGATAAATATGTCATCAATATAATAATTATTCCATCTATTAGACATATATTCATTAAAATTTTCCTTATTACATTCTATGAAAATCATTAGTGAAAAACAAATCATGGCGCTTAGTAAGGCAGTAGTCTGTTGTACCCACGAGCGATGTTGTCGTATCCCATATGGAATGGTATATAAAAAGGTATGTATTATATAATGACAACATAGTTATAATAAATTCATATATATCATATATATATATATATATATTTTAGATCCAACATCATACCAAACAATGAGAGGTGGTAATGGAAAAATGAATGGCATCAATTCGTGATGTGGTGGTCCTCTGTAAAAAAGAATTATGATACCGTAACCCATTTGATAGAATTGGAGATAGTCTTAGGTAATTATATTAACATATAAAGATCTCAGTATCTATATATAATAAAATTATTTTATTATATTATCATGGTCTAATATTAATTTATTGAGGTAGAGGAAGAAATAAAATAAACATGATCATTGAAGAACATTACCTCATCTTTAAAAACCCTCCTTAGGTTTTCACAAAATCCATCAAAGAATGGATTTATATCCAAAATATAGTTTATAGGATGAGGGGAGGTATGGTTTTTTGAGAAGTTATTTTCTAAATAAAAAAATTTTGAAGGTGTAAAGAAGAGAGTAGAGGGTAGCCTTTTATAAGTGAGGTGAGTGCCACACTTATAATTTTTGAAAAGAAAAAGGTGTAATTGTGATTTTCACATAAAACAAGGGTAAAAAATTGAATATTTTAGATCCTTATAAATTATAAGGTATAAATATTACCATAAAATATATTTTATCCATATTTTCATGTCATTTTAAAACTTATATTTTTAGTTTAACCTCCGATAAATCGATTTTTACCTTAACCGCGATAAATATTTTTTACTATTTTAACTATTCATTATAGTCAAAAATTTATTTTATCTTATTAGATAATATTAATTATTCGGATTCAAAGTATGAAATAAATTTTTACAAATTCCATTCAAATTAGTGGAAATTTATAAATTAAAATCAATCTTATAGACATGACGAGAAATCAGATTTTCAATGAAAAAATGTTCAAAAGTTTTCAAAGTTTTTGTATCAAAATTTAATATAAAAATTATTAAAATGAACTAAATAAAATTAAAATATATATGAATTAACTAATTTAACTTTAAAATTAATTCAAAATATAATTTAAATTTATAAATAATTTAAATGAAATTTTAGTTTTCCATTAAAATTTAAAAAATGTCATTTTTCATCAAAAATTGAAATATTTCTAGAAAAATATCAAAAATTCACCCTAAGATAATTTTGAAATTTTTATTTCAAAAATTAATTTCATTTTATCAAATAAATTTTATATAATTTGTCAAAATTAATTTTAAATTTTTTGTGAAAATTCCACTAAACCATGTTTAGATAAAAATATAGGTTTTTTAGAAAACATGTCTTTTTCATTTAAATGATTCTTATTTTATTTATAATAAATAGATAACCATAATTTTAATTATTTTTTTAGTTCTATTAATACTAAAAAAATTAAAGAGTTTTTTATAATGGTATACAATATTATATTTCATTTCGACTTGGGGTTTCATGTTCCGCAACCTATTGAAAATATTGAATTTAAATAGATATATTATGTGTGTTGGTTAAGCTCGATGTTTCATGTCACATACCCTATCAAATACACTATAATAATTTTAGAATTTCAGATTTTTTCACTTAATCATTTCCAAGTATAATAACACATTCCTTTTCATACTTAATGTTTGTTTCCAAATCCTTATTTACCATCATATGGGAAGTGCATCTATTATCAATGATCCTTATCCCAATAAAATATGATGATTCAAAGGAAATAGTTGAAACTGAAACCCAATTAAATCTTTTCATTTTAATCCAAATTTTTGGATTCATACATGAAGTTTAATTATATTTATCTTCCCTTAAGTACTATGGACCAACTTTATCTTACAGAGCTATAAATCAATATTATGTTTTCATCTCATTCAATTATAGTCTATGGAACATACATTTTTAGAATATACCATATTTACACAGTAATAAAACCTGATACAAGGTTCATTCATATGTGTGATTACTATATCACATTTAGTTCCTTGGGTTCTATGAACCATTTGATTCTGGTTCATGCTTAAAATCAAATTTCATCCTCAAAGTGGGTGATTTTGGTCTATCATCAATCATCACAACATTCTATTTACGATCAATCCCTGAACTAACCTTTTCATTCAGATATAACTATTGTTCCTAGATTTTTAGACCTCTATGGTCCAATTCCACCATTTTACCACATGTTTGGTCTTCTTTCCTGATGTGATACAAAAGTTCAAGAGTCTCTCCTGATCTTATACTTTTTTCCATAGGCCAGTAACTTCCTCTTCATATTCATTGATGTTTTTGATTTGAACTTTAATCATGTTAGTCAAACCATCGAAAACTCAATATTTTTCAAAAACTATGATATTTCACTCAATGACTATTTATTAGTTATCTAGAATTGAATACTTATGATTTTTAATTTTTCCATTCCACTTATACTTATCTTGGTCCTCCTGCTACATATAGAGTTTTTCATCATGATCCGCTCTGTTAGATTTCTTAGTTTTGGGTCTCCAAACATTTATCTCCTCAATAGTATAATTTAATTAATTTTAGTGAACAGACCTTCTAAAATCTTTCTTTATTATTTCTCTCTTACCTTGTATGGTAATTTCTCATGATTACAACCATATTATTTTCTTTGTGATCTTCACAGTTTTCAATTTCTCATGTCTCTGTCTCTTTGGAAATATCATTATCTTGTGAGGATAAGTTATTATTTTTTGATGAAATTTCTCTCAAAATATTTCTTACCTTTTATGTAGGCTAAATAATTCTGTATGTAAATTTAAGCTTCATCCCCATCATTATATTGAAGCTTCTTAGTGAAAATTTCCACAATAATTACAACCTTTCTACATCAAAATCATGGAAATGGATGTTTCGCATTGAATTTTCATTTACCTTTTTTTATATTTTAATAATGGAATGACATGGCCTTATCTTCCTCTTATTCTTCTTATCTATACTCTATATTGAGATTCATCATGGGCTTCAATTCCATGTCTTTAGATTCTCCTTGTTCCATATACACATTATCATCATTTAAAATATTGTATGTGACAAGAGTATAGTGTAATCTAACCAATGTTTTCTTTTTTAGATCATTATCTTATAGTGTAGGGACATTTTAATAGAACCGATTTGTTAGTATCATCATGATTTACTTAACAATATTTATATATTCAAGAATATCTTCAATACCATACATTTATTCTATGAAAACATTCACCCAGTCAAATAATACATCTAAATACTCATTAGGATTTATTCTCAGTTGAAAATATGTATTCTATAGAACATATAATTTAGCTTCTCTAACATTTTAATTACCTTCATAAATATTAATTATCTATTCCCACATGTCATGTTTTAACTTACATGACATCACCTTCATTATTATTATGTTAGATAAAGAAACTCATGAGGAATTGATTATTTTGGCATCAGTATACAATTATCTTCGATCTACTTCAGATAAAGATCTCTTTTCAACACTAGTAGAAATACAATGAATCATAGCTTTAAAGACATGCATTTCTTAATGATCGAAATTTTTATTTCATATGATTCTTCAAAAACTAAATATTTCTTCCATAAAAGATCAGAATCCCTTTTGTGATTATTAACCTCAATTAAAACCATTGAGAGAGAAACAATGATTCTAACCTTTTGATATAATACCAATTATGATCCCAACTAGGTTAAATACCCTGATTAGAGGGGTGAATTGGGGTACAAAAAAATAAAATAATTTCCCCATAAGTTATTGTTTAATTGATAAAAAACCCCTCTTCTCCCCCTTTCCCATATTAATATATTAGCATAAATCAAAGCATGTAAGAGACAACAATTTTACATGGTTCTCTAGAACTAGACTCCATCTAAGAGTCATACATAAGACACATTATTATATACCAAATACACTAAATCACAATTATATTACAAATTTTAGAGTGAACTCACTATACCTTCTGGTTCACTACTAATCATAATTAGAAATCTCACTTCTCTCTCAACTGAAGTGTGTACAATTCTCTTTCAGAGGATTCATCCCTCGATATCTTGAATCAATATAGTATTCACCTTATTTAGTGAATAATCAAGCGCATCATTGACCCACTTCATTAATATCAAATTACCATAGAATTTATGGGCAATTCATTCCAGTTCAAATAAGATTCAATATTTTGAAACCCCTTCAAAATTTTCATGAAACATTCCAATCCTTTATGAAACAGTTCACTTTCATTAAACCATAACCTTTAAAAAACACAAAACATTTAATTAAGCTCTATAAACATTATTGAATCTACCTTGTTAAGTATGGCACTAACTGTTTCGTTCACAGAACCAATGTTATTGTAAAACCTTCATGCAATAAAATCCATCAAAAAACTCTTTCAGGAATTCAAAGCCTTTTAATCTTCATTAAGGACTTATCTCTTTCAGAGGAGGGTGGTAAACACCAATTTATATTTTTTTACAACCCTTTATGAATTTTTCTCACTCTCTACTACCTTTTCATGAAACTCTTCAATATTTTCTCAAAAATCACCACCTCTTTGAAACATTTTGAGGAATTTTCATAGTCACAAAACTTACTATATTTCAAAAAACATTATTCTATGAATAACCAATATTTCAATAAAGAACCTTTATTTCAAAAATTTCAAGACTTTTACATATTTTCATGAGGAAATACTAAAAATCCATCTACTTTGAATCCTTTCCCTTCCTCCAAATTTTCATCCCAAAAAATTTGGGAAATACTACAAATCACCACCTTATACAGATAATTTTTTATACCACTTTCAGAGCCTCTATACCTCTATATTGGAGATTTTTTAACATATTGTGTCAGTAATCATATTGGATCACCATAAATTTAATTTCCAACATATTTTTTCAACAAACACAATCAACCCAAAAACATTGCAAAGTCACCTTGAGGCATATTTTTTGCAACAAAAACATTAGGATGTAAGGAACCCATCTTGGAAGAAATAAGTTTAAGAAGAAATATTATAACTCAAGGATGTCAGTTGAGTTAACAAATACACTTAAAACCTTTATATAATTTATGTTGAAATATATTTAAAAGTATAATATGATATTTCTCTTGAAACCTAATGAATTGAATGAATGTGGTAAAATATATTCATTAGTAAATAATCAAACCATAATAAGGATATCATGGTGTAAAATATTAAATATGTCTCGAGATATTAAATTTGAGATAATGAACCCCTTATAGAAGTGGTAATATAATAGTCAACTAACATAAGAGGGACACAATAAAATGTAAATTAAAAATTTCTTAAATGATATATATTCATTATACTATAATTTAATTGGGTAATGAATATGAAATATAAGAGAAATTATGGTGAGAAATAAAAAACATTTCTCATATATTTGAAAATAAAAAAAAGAATACCTTACCTTGTATTCCGTCTTACTCAAATGTTCTCTAACCTCTTATATAATAAAAATAAATATCTTAATAACATATTCCAGAACCTTATTTATATCTATAATATTTTATAAGTTTATTTTTAATTATCATACATATTTATATTAGTTAGTTATTAAATAATATTGATATAGGGTTTGAGTATCATTATTTCTTCGAATAAATTTCATAATAGTTATATTATTATTTGTTATTATCACAAATTTTATAATTAAAAAATTTATAAAGATATAATAATAATTTTTTTCATTGATTCCTTAAGTCCTATTTCATTATGTGAAAGATATGAATATGATTAATGAAAAATAAAGTTGGGATGAACTAGTTCTGGAGTGTTTAAAGATCAAAAGGTGATATATTAAAATATATTTTAAATATTGATATTTTTTTCTAGAATCATTAAATTTTTAAAAAAAAATTATTATTAAATAATATTTCTGTTATATATCATACCTTAATCATTACAATTTAGATTACATAGGTGGTAATAACCATCCCAAATGTGAGCGTGTTATAATGATTTTATGGGTAAGGATGTGATTTTATATAATATTAACATAAAACAGATGGAAAATTTTATAAATATCATAAATATTCATTTAATTCATTATTAAAAACATCCATGAAGGGTGGTGATGAAAAATTAAATTCATCATTCAAGAAGGTGTTGGTCCACTGTGCGCATGATTAACTATTTCATTTCTCAATGAATAAGATTGAACCACAGTTTATAATAAATTATCATTCCATAATTATAATTTAAAAATATTCATAATATTCATTCATAAAATAAATCCTTGTTAAGAGATATGAAAGGTAGTAATGGGAAACATTCCACATTTTTTCATATTGACTGTAGGCCGCACATACACACGATCTTTGTTGTTTTTTATTAGTGGATAGAGTGGTTTGAATAATAGTACATCTATAAAAATAAAAACATTTAAGTGTATTAATAATATTTTTTCATTATGTTAGAGTGTCTATAAAAATATTTAAAGATAATATTAACAATAAAATACTATATATTAATAAATAATCATGTTGAGAACTTGATATTTCTCTTGGATGTCTCCGGGTAAGCAATGAGATTAACATAACTAATTGAGATGAAATGATTATGAGATTGAGATAGGTTTACTATAGGATAAAAATGGTAGTGTTTTAGGAAAAAATACTAATTAATAATAATGGAATGAATGGTTCCAAGTATTCCCCTTTTATATGTGAATAAAATTGAACTTTTTTTAATACCCATTATTTTTCAAGAATTGCAAGACACTATTCTAGGGTCAATGTCTCCAAAATTAATAAATATTATAATGTTATGTGTAATATGTTCTATAAATACTTCAAAACTGATTTTAAAATTTTTTTAAACATGTTTCAAGTCATTTAAAATTAGTTTTTTCACATTTTACCATTTTTATTTCTACTTAGGTAACAAGTTTTTAAGTAAGTTATATTTTAATAAAAATATAAAATACCCCAACATACTAAATTTGGTTATTATGAAACAAAATTTAATCTATATAAAACTTGTAACATCCCAAGTAAGTAACGAATAATAGATATTCTTATCTATGTCTATTTATGAATTAGATATTGTTTTAGAGCCTTAAAATGAGAATAAATCCAATCTTAACCATGGAATACACTAATATTTTTAAAAGATTGATTTACTGCCTTTTGATGGAAAACCATTTTTAAATAACACTTTTGACAATTTTATAAGCTCTATTTTTCAAAATAAACTTATTATTTATGATTGGTACATTGAAATTTACTTTGGATGAATTTTTGGTATTTTTCTGACAATGTTCATTTTTTAATGAATAGTGAAAAATACTGCATTTTACATCCAAAATTCTTTTTCATCTAATTTAATTATATGGATAGATTATATTTATAATTGGTTTTAAAGTGTAAATAGAATATATTTTCACCATTTAATCCAATTGTTTTCATTGGTATTAATTTCACTTTGTAATTCGGCATAAACAAGTGCCAAACTTTTCATGGATATTGTTTCTAAAAAACCCGCTATTTGTTATGACAGTGAGAATTAATTATTAAATTAATTAATGTAACTTATATGTTTTGAATTTTTTAAAATAGAAATCATTTTTGAATTCTGAATATCAAATATATCTTAGGGTGAAGTTTTGGTTTTTTTCTGAAAAACTTTAATTTTCGATGAATAGTGAAACCACTAAGTGGTACTTTAAAAAACGGATTTTTCGTTTAAATGAAATTTTAGCACCTCTGTGTTTTGAATTTCAAAAATCCAACATTAATGATTGTCAATAGGAAGTAAAATTTGGTTCAATGGGATTAAAATAATTTTTTGATGAATAGTAAATTTTAAGTTTTTAATCGCGATTAGAGGTAATTAGTGTTATTTAAGGTAAAAATAATGTTTTAATAACATGAAATGACCTTGAAACATGTCCTAAATTTATTTTATGTTTCATGGCCGACCAATGAAATCCATGGGTCAACTTGGGGACCCCATGGAGCCACTTTGGTAGGAAAATGACATTAATAACTTTTTATTTAATGTTAAAATAATAATGTCACAAACATTTGTTGTTTTACTAAAAAAAATTAAATGGGGTTATACAAGTAATATTTTTGACTATAAATATTAATTAGAAAGCTAAAAATATTTCCTACATCATGATTTTTTTTACAATTTTTAGACCTTAAATAAATTAAATTATTTATGACACCATGGTGATGCAGCGATAACCTCATTATTTAACGATTTAAATAAAATGAAAATATAATGTAAAATCTAATACATAAACTTGTCAGACACCTATTGGAAGGGTGGATTTCAAACTCTTATCACCTTATCCTCTAAATAAATAATTTTGGGACCTTTAAAATCCGAAAGGATTTTTATAATAAAGTAAACTTTTATAACTTTCCAAGAGTGCCCCTCCTCTCCTCTTATAAAAGGCCCCAACCTCTACCGCCTTACCCACACCTCTCAAGCCTTTGTCTCCGAAAACCCCTGCCCATTTTGTCTCTAAACATCCCTATATTACTCCTAGAAGCCTCAATTTGAGCAGAAATCTTTCCAAGGAAGCCTTTGAGCTCAAATCAAAAAGAGTTAGCCATTTTAAAGGTAGTGTCTTCTCTTGTGTTCTTATGTTTTATTTTGCGTCTCCAACCCCCTAAATTCTTTTTATTCCTTTATTTTGTAACAACAACAGTATCTTAAATATTCTGGGATGTTGTTTTGAGAAGTATTAGAGCTACACTTACACTCACCTTCATCTAATGGTTAAAGAGAATACTATTTCCGCGGATAGCGAATTTCTGCCTCACGAAACGATGATTGTTCAATATTCTTATAACACCTTCAGAGGTGGAAATTAAGATGAAAATATATTTATATATGATATATAATATGTTTATGTTTTCCTTAATCTTATGTATTTTTCATTTATTTCATACCTTTATGACTTCCATTATGGGTATACGCGATATCTTCATTTTAGGAAGTGTGGACTACCACCCCCTCAAAGTGATTTGATTCGTTAATGCAATATGTGGGACGTATAAAGTATGGAGTTAATGATATTATATATGAAATTATACTGGAATTAAAATATAACTTTATTTCATTATCATTCCATTCCATAAAATATGAAATATAAATGAAAGTAGCATTCATGCGTACGTACGGCTTACCGTCTCCATGAACGGTGTATTTCATTTCTTACCTATAAATGTTATGTAATATTATAAATGAATGTATATACTGGATATATATGATATATATGATATCTACATAATGAATATAACTCTGGATATAATGGATACATGAAAAAATTGTAATTATAAAGTGTTTATTTTTTACTCAAGTACCAATGATCGTTAAAATGACCGTTATTAACTTAAATAATTACATAGTGTTCATGACATGGTAATAAGTGATATAAAAGGAATAATAAACTAAAAAAAGATTCTTAAGCAAGTAGAAATTAACTCAAGTTTATTATTCAGGAGATTTAAGAGCAATCGAGTCATGTCGGACACGAGGTAAGAGAACTTCTTAACCCAATTTCCATTCTTTGGGTTAATCTCCAAATTTCAAATTATGTCATGTTATTATTAAGTCATATATTGTAATTGTACTTTATTTATGTGTAATTATAGTGAATACCCATAATAAATCTATTTTATTTAAAAAATGATCTGTGTAAGGGAATTCATCTCAATCTCCATTCATTGAGGCATATTTTGTTTTATAAACAACTTTCTTTTATACTGTGTATAAACCCCTTTGACTTTCACGCTTATTCGAAAGGAATCTTTTTTTATATGAAGCGTTTTACTAAATGACAAAAGGAATGTTTTTTTGTCGTACGTATGTGGAGAAAACGATTTCTCTGTCACCGTGACCATTATTTGAGTTTCGGCTTCCTCTACAAGCCATAACCTAACTTTTTTTTAAATGAAAAATAAATATCATGTATTACTTTTCTTTTATTTTGGTATTGAAAATGGTTTTAATAATGATTTTATTATATCAATGTGTTGTATTGATATCTTGTGATTGAAATGTGAAAATGTTATGTTTCCTTCATACATGTTTTATGTGATACGATTATGTTATGGTTCTTGGGCATTGTTATGAAGACTGGTGGTTCCGTGATAAACTAAGGGTGTGTGAGCCCGATATAGCTCTCCAATGCATTGGGTAACACGAAAGAGTTAAACATTAAGGTTTCTCCGAAGAGATTTAGGGAATATATTGTGATGGGTATTCCAAACGTAACCATGAGGGTTACTCCCTACGTAAGAATGTTATGAATGCCTTAAGTTACCTTTATGTCTTATGATTCCTATGATTTATTCATGATTTGATGAGGTATGTTAAAATTATTATGTTTTATGAGTAAAGTATGATTTCATACATGGAATAATGTTTTCATTTCGTACGTTTATATCCCTTACTGAGATTTTTATGCTCATCCCATGTTTTTGAAATGTTTTTTCACAGGACTTAATGTGGAATAGGGTCAAGTATGGGATCAAGGAAAAGTCATGCTATATAAAACATGGAAATATACATGTTTCTTTTTAAGAGGTTTTATTTTATGGAAACTTAGTAGAAGTGTATACTTTGTAATCTTTTGAGATGTAATAGTTATGTCCTAATTATCTAAAACTCCAAACCTGAAAAGATCCTCAATGTGAATTATTCATTTAATTCAATATTAAGTAAGGTTTAAGTTTGGGGCCTTATAGTTGGTATCAGAGGTCGGTTTAGATAACTTTAGGACTTAGAATTCAATTAAATTATTATAAAAAAATATTTTTTTTATGGTCAAATTTAAATGATATAGCATTGGAAGATTACCATGTTGCTTCATCTAAAACATGTTTGTTCAGAATGGTTTTTCGCAGAGCAAATATGGAAGCAATTCTAGGAAGGCATATAGAAGGAAATAACCTTCTGAATCAGCATCTTGAGATGGTCAGAATTGGAACTGAATAGTTTGTTGTAGTGACGGAGTAGTTGACTCAAGCGATAAATAGTGGTGGTATCCATGCACGAGATCAACCAGATCAACCGCAGAGGAACATGTCAGTGGTGGAACATTTCATGAGGAAACATCCCCCATCATTCATAGGATCATCTAACCATGTGATAGCTGAAGGGTGGATTAAAGCACTGGATAATATTTTCGATGTCATGGGGTGTTCAAACAATCAAAAGGTTAGTCTTGATATTTACCGTTTGGAGGGTGAAGCAGATCAGTGGTGGTCGATGGTTAAAAATATCAGGGACGCTGATGAGACTGATGATATTTTGGTGTTTTCTAAAATTAAAGAGGAGCATGAAGATTATTTAAGGGTTATCTTTCAAACCTTAAAATAAATGAAACTGTATGGAAAGTTCATCAAGTGTGATTTTTGGTTGCAAAAAAATTCTTTCTTTGGTCACATTATTTCTAAAGATGAGATAATCGTTGATCCTGCTAAAACCAAAGTTGTTGAAGAATGCCCAAGACCCACAAATGTTACCGAGATCCATAGTTTTCTTGGTTTGGTAGGTTACTACCGAGGGTTTGTTGAAAATTTTTCACGGTTATGTAGTCCAATGACTAAGCTAACTCGGAAGGGTGTTAAGTTTATCTGGACAAAAGAATGTGATGATTGTTTTCAAGAGTTGAAAAGAAGATTGGTGAATTCTCCAGTTTTGGCACTTCCTTCCAGGAATGGTGAGCTTGTTATATACAGTGATGTTTCATTGAAGGGAATTTGTTGTGTCATTATTCATAATGATCAGGTAATTTCATATGCTTAACGTCATTTGAAAACTCATGAGGTAAATTACCCTACACATGATTTGGAAATAGGTGTTGTTTTTTCTCTTTAAAAATTTGGAGGCATCATTTGTATGGAGTAAAGTGTGAAATATATACCGATCAAAAAAGTTTAAAGTATATATTCACTTAGAAAGAATTTAACATGAGACAGAGGAGATGGCTAGAATTAATCAAGGATCATGATTGTACAATTCATTACCATTTGGGAAAATCAAATAAAGTGGTTGATGCTTTGAGTCGAAAAAGTAATGCTTCATTAAACATGATACATTTGGAACGAGATCCTTTGGTTTTTGATTTTATAAACTTTGGCATAGAAGTTGTTAGTGCAAGAAGTTCTTATATTTTGTTTCAGGTATCAGTGAGATCATCTCTATCCGACAGAATCAAGCAAGCACAGAAGAAAGACAGTGAGTTGCAGCTAAAGGTAGAGCTAGTTCAGAAGGGTAAGTTTCATGAATTAAACTTGATAATGATTGTGTTTTGAGATTTGGGAAGAGATTGTGTATTCCTTGTGATTCACATTTGAAGAGAGAGTTGTTATGTGAAGCTCATATTTCTCCGTTTTATGTTCATCCTAGCAGTACTAATATGTACAGAGATTTGCGGGAGTATTACAGGTAGGATGGAATGAAAAGAGATATTACTGATTTTACTGTGAAGTGTTTGACTTGTCAACAGGTTAAAGTAGAGTGGAATTTATCGAAAGAGATGCTTCAGCCTTTACCAGTGCCAGATTGGAAATGGGAAAATATATCCATGTACTTTGTTGTGGTATTACCAAAGACATCTCGAGGTAATAATGCAATTTGGGTTATTGTTGATCGCTTGATTAAATCTGCTCATTTCCTTCCTATTTGAGATACTTTCTCTCTAGATCTACTTTCTTGATTTTATCTTAGAGAGATAGTCAGGTTGCATGGAGTTCCGTTATCCATTGTATCTTATCGTGATCCCAGGTTTACTTCTAACTTTTGGAAAGGCCTTCAGAAGTTGTTGGGTACTAAATTAAATTTTAGTACAGCTTTTCATCCTCAATCAGATGGGCAGTCAGAACGAACAATTCAGACTTTAAAGGATATACTACGTGCTTGTTCTATGGATTATCAGGGAAGTTGGGACCAACATCTTTCTTTGGTTCAATTTTCATATAATAACAGTTTTCATTCCAGTATACATATGGCTCCATTTGAGGCATTATTTGGTAAATGGTGTCGAACTCTAGCTTTTTAGGATGAAGTGGGTGAAAGGAGGCTGATGGGACCAGAATTGGTAGAAGAGATGGCAGAAAAAGTTCACTTGATTCAGAAACACATGAGAATAGCTCAGAGTAGACAGAAGTTTTATGCGGATAACCGGAGGAAGGATCTATCTTTCGAGGTAGGTGATCATGTTTTTCTCAAAGCTTCACCATGGCAAAGTGTGATGCAATTCGGTAAGAAAGGAAAGTTGAGTCCAAGGTTCATCGGACCATATGAAATTCTGGAGAAAGTTGGATCATTTTCTTACCGAGTGGATTTACCTCCGAGTTTATCTCAGGTACACAATGTTTTTCATGTTTCGATGTTGAGAAAGTATATGCGAGATCCATCTCATGTTTTGAGTCCAGAGGTATTTCAGCTGGAAGAGAATCTATCATATAAGGAACAACCAGTCCAGATTCTTTACCGTAGAGAGAAAGTGTTGCGGAATAAGGTGATTCATCAATTTAATGTTTTTTGGAAAAACCACATCAGTGAAGAGGCAACATGGGAATCTGAAAATGCAATGAGGGCTAAATACCCCCACTTATTCGATAAGTAAATAAATCGTGGGGACATAATTTTCTAAAGGGGGGAAGGATGTAAAATCCCTAGTATGTAACGAATAATATGTATTCTTATCTATGTCTATTTATGAATTGAATAGTGTTTTAGAGGCTTAAAATGAGAATAAATCCAATCTTAAGCATAGAATACGCTAATATTTTTAAAAGATTGTTTTACTTCCTTTTGATGGAAAACCATTTTTAAATCAAACTTTTGACAATTTTATAAGCTCTATTTGTCAAAATAAACTTATTCTTTATGATTGTGACATTGAAATTTACTTTGGATAAATTTTGGGTATTTTTCTGACAATGTTCATTTTTAATGAATAGTGAAAAATACTGCATTTTACATCAAAACTGCTTTTTCATTTAATTTAATTATATGGTTAGATTATATTTTTAATTGGGTTTAAAGTGTAAATATAATATATTTTTACCATGTAATCCAATTGTGGTCATTGGGATTAATTTCACTTTGTAATTGGGAATAAACAAGTGTCATACTTTTCATGGATATTGTTTCTAAAAAACCCGCTATTTGTTCTGACAGCGGGAATTTATTATTAAATTAATTAAGGTAACTTATATGTTTTTAATTTTGTAAAATAGACATCATTTTTGAAATCGGAATATCAAATATAGCTTAGGGTGATGTTTTGGTATTTTTTTGAAAAACTTCAATTTTTGATGAATAGTGTAACCACTAAGTGGTACTTTAAAAAAACTAATTTTTCGTTTAAATGAAATTTTACCATCTCTGTGTTTTGAATTTCAAAAATCTGACATTCATGGTTGTCATTAGGAAGTAAAATGTGGTTCAATGGGATTAAAATAATTTTTTTATGAATAGTAACTTTTAAGTTTTTAATCACAAATAGAGGTAATTAGTGTAATTTATGGTTAAAATAATGTTTTAATAATATGAAATGACCTTGACACATGTCCTACCATTATTGTATGTGTCATGGCCGACCACTAAAATCCATGGGTCAACTTGGGGACCCCATGGAGCCACTTGTTTAGGAAAATTACATTAATAACTTTTTATTTAATGTTAAAATAAAAATGTCACAAACATGTGTTGTTTTACTAAAACAATTTTTAAATGGGGTTATAAAAGTCATATTTTTTACTATAAATATTAATTATAAAGATAAAAATCTTTCCTACATCATGAAATTTTTTTTATAAATTTTAGACATTAAATAAATTAAATTATTTATGACACCATGATGATGCAGCGATTACTTCATTATTTAACGATTTAAATAAAATGAAGAGATAATGTAAAATATAAGACCTAAACTTGTCAAAAACCTATTGTATGGGTGGATTTAGAACTCTTATCACCTTATCCTAGAAATATATAATTTTGGGACCTTTAAAATCGGAAAACATTTTTATAATAAAGTAACCTTTTATAACTTTCCAAGAGTGTCCCTCCTCTCCTCTAATAAAAGGCCACCACCTCTACCACCTTACCCACACCTCTCAAGCCTTTAGCTCGGCCAACCCCTGCCAATTTTGTCTCTACACATCCGTCTTTTACTACTAGAAGCATCACATTGGGAAGAAGTCTTTCCAAGGAAGAATTTGAGCTCAAATCAAAAAGAGTTACTCGTTTTAAAGGTAGTGTCTTCTCTTGTGTTCTTATGTTTTATTTTGCATCTCCAACCCCCTAAACTCTTTTTATTACTTTATTTTGTAACAAAACCAGTATCTTAAATATAATAGGATTTTTTTTATGAGAATTATTAGAGCTACACTTAAAAACACCTTCATCTAATGGTTAAAGAGCATACTGTTTCCGTGGATGGCGAATTTCTGCCTCACGAAACGATGATTGTTCAATATTCTTCTAACACCTTAAAAGGTGGTCATTAAGATGAAAATATATTTATATATGATATATAATATGTTTATGTTTTCCTTAAGCTTTTTTATTTTTCATTTATGGCATACCTTTATGGCTTCCATTATGGGTATACGTGATATCTTCATTTTAGGAAGTGCGGACTACCACCCCCTCAAAGTTATTTGATTCGTTAATGCCATATGTGGGACGTATAAAGGATGGAGTTAATGATATTATATATGAAATTATACTGGAATTATAATATACCTTTATGTAATTATGATTCCATTCCATAAAATACGAAATAGAAATGAAAGTAGCGTTCATGCGTACGTACGGCTTACCGTCTCCAAGAACGATGAATTTCATTTCTTACCTCTAAATGTTATGTAATATTATAAATTCATGTATATACTGGATATATATTATATATATTATATCTACATAATTAATATAACTCTGGATATAATGGATACATGACCAACTTGTAATTATAAAGATTTTATTTTTGACTCAAGTACCAATGATCGTTAAAACGACCGTTATTAACTTAAATAATTACATAGTGTTAATGACATGGTAATAAGTGATATAAAAAGAATAATGAACTTGAAAAAGGTTCTTAAGCAAGTAGAAATTAAGTCAAGTTTATTATTCAGGAGATTAAAGAACAATTGAGTCACGTCGGACATGAGGTAAGGGAACTTCTTAACCCAATTTCCATTCTTTGGGTTAATCTCCTACTTTCAAATTATGTCATGATATTATTATGTCCTATATTGTAATTGACCTTTCTTTATGTGTACTTATAGTGAATACACATAATAGATCTATTTTATTTAAAAAAATGATCTTTTTAAGGGACTTCATCTCAATCTCCATTCATTGAGACATATTTTGTTTTATACACAACTTTCTTTTATACGCTATATAAACCCCTTTGACTTTTACACTTATTCAAAAGGAATATTTTTTTATACGAAGTGTTTTACTAAACGACAAAAGGAATGTTTTTTTGTCATAAGTATGTGGTGAAAACGACTTCTCCGCCGTTGTGACCATTATTTGAGTTTCGGCTTCCTCTAGAAGCCATAACCTAACTTTTTTAAAATAAACAATAAATACCATGTATTACTTTTCTTTTATTTTGGTATTGAATATGGTTTTCATAATTTTTTTATTATATCAATTTGTTGTAATGATATCTTGTGATTGAAATGTAAAAATTTTTTGTTTCCTTTATGTATGTTTTACGTGATACGATTATGTTATGGTTCTTGGGAATTGTTATGAAGACGGGTGGTTTTGTGATAAACTAAGGGCAGGTGATCCTGATATAGCTCTCCAATGCATTGGGTAATGCGAAGGAGTTAAACGTTAAGGTTTCTCCGAAGATATTTAGGGAATATACTGTGATGGGTATTCCAAATGTAACCATGAGGGTTACTCCCTAGGTAATAATGTTATGAATGCCTCAAGTTACCTTTATGTCTTATGATTTCTATGATTTATTCATGATTTGATGAAGTATGTTAAAATGCTTATGTTTTATGAGTAAAGTATGATTTCATACATGGACTAATGTTTTCATTTCATACTTTTATATCCCTTACTGAGATTTTTATGCTCGTCCCAAGTTTTTGAAATGTTTTTCACAGGACTTAATGTGGAATAGGGTCAAGTATGGGATCAAGGAAAAGACATGCTATCTAAAATATGGAACTATACATGTTTCTTTTTAAGAGTTTTTATTTTATGGAAACTTTGTAGAAGTGTATACATTGTAAAATTTTGAGATGTAATAGTTATGTCCTAATTCACTAAAACTCTAAACCCGAAAAGAACCTCAATGTGAATTATTCATTTAATTCAATATTAAGTAAGGTTTAAGGTCGGGGCCTTATAAAACCCAATTAATTTTCTATGTAAGATAAAATTTAATTTTAAATTAAAATATTTTATATATTAAAAAAACTATTTTTGTAGAAAACTAACATCTTAACCATTATGTGTTTTTAATATTATTTTGAATTTATTATCATTTTAATTAGTGATAATATATTTGAATATATGTATAAACTTAACATAAAATTTATTATATATAATATGTCTATTTAATTTATTATATAACTATTTCACAACATTAATAAAATAATTCTTTGAAAATAACCCTTTACCATTATCATAATCATTAAATTTAATCATAGTAATCAAAAAATTTTGTCTAAAAATATAATTCATCTCATTACATTATATGATGTTTTTTTTTAAAAATTAAATAATATTTTTTAGATTTATTTTCTATAATAATTGAAAATTAATTTTTAATATAAGTGAATAAAAATAGTTTTTATACTTAAAAATAGTTACATTTACAAAACATTAAACATGGGTTTTATATATTAAAAATAGAAACATTAAATAATTTATTTTACTTTACAAGTATAATTTTTTATATAAAAAGGATTAATTTTTTTCATTCTTTTATTATGATAATTTCATAAAAGGGACGGTATTAAAAATCGGTATTTTTTACTATTCACCTTAAAATCAATTATTTTGGAAAAATATCAAAAAATCACCAAATGATAAGATCAATATTGTTAATTTTAAAATTAATTTCATTTAAAAAAATTAAATTTGAAAATTTGAAAATTTTATATTTTAAATAAAAAATATAAAAAAAAAATTGTATTGAAACGTGATCATTCATTTTCTTTAAAATTAAAAATGTGAAATGTGTAAAATAAATATGATGAATAACTTATTACACTAATTATAACCTGATTATATCATACTGATTTATAGTTATATAGTCCATAAAGATCACTATGTATGATCTAAGCATAAGGTATGATATGGTGGTATTCAATGGTGGTGATTCCACTAGTATAAATCTCATGGAAATTTGTATAATCTTGAATTTCCTTCACATAATATTTCTCTCATATCATAATTTTTAGAGTTTGGATTGAGATTAGTCTCCAAAAATCCTTGTTAATCTACTTACTACCATTTTTTAAAAAATAATCTTCTTTAGGAGAATTTTTCTACCTAATTCCATTTATTTCCTTCATAGATTTCAAAATATGTTCACTTCATTTTATACCCACTAATTCAATAGTTATGTTATAAAGGTCAAAATTTATTCTTATATATAATGGTTTCATTTTAGTTCAGTGTTATGTGTAAATAATGATATTAAATATAGTATTAATTTAGTGAAAAAATATTCAAACATATCACCTTGTTAAAATATTCATATAAATACTTCCAGCTATTAATCATTTATAATTTCCAATTACCCATCAATTAAAAGTTCTCATTTAAATCATTATTCAGGTAAAATCTACTTTGTTTTCCAAGGATTTTTCAGTATAAGGTGTACTGTACTTTCAAATTGATCTTGGTTTCATCATCTTAAAAATATTAAATATTTCATAAGTATCACATTTATTCATTATATACATTTTTATAATCATTAATATAAGTTTTTAGTGAAAAATTAATTACATGAGTTCATGGAGTCGGTATTTTTTATGTACGCATAGTTGATGTTTTCACTTTTTTATGGATGTAATTAAAGAAATTTAAATTATAATTCACCTTTATATAGTTGTTAATTTATATATATATTATATATATTCATTAAATATATAGTCATTAATATATATATTTATATAAAGTAGGTATGGAAAAACAATCATGTCATTTCATGGAGGTGGTTGTTTATACGTACGCACAAGTAGTGTTATCAATTTCCATTAGATGGGTGGGTAAGAATAGAGATATTATTTTATATTAAAAATATAATAATAATGAAAGTATTATATTTATCCACTAAATCCATCTATATAACTATCCCTGAGAAATAGTGATCAAAAATAAAATATATTACTTCATGGAGATGAAAGTTCGTACGTACACATGAGTGATGTAACTATCCCTTAGAAATAGTGATGAAAAATAAAATACACAACTTCATAGAGATCATAGTTTGTACGTACACATGAGCGATGTTTTTTCCATGGTTACATTTTTACCATGGTTACTATTAATTATTATAAAAACCGAAATGGGACTCATTTAAAAAATATTAAATTATGATCCAAAATATAGATTCCATTTTATAAACTAAAAAAATCTACGTTTTAAAAATTATCTTTAATAAAATTTCCCAAAATTATATGAAAATAATTTTTAGAAAAATTCAAGTTTTAAACATAAAAATGGTTTTATATAAAAAAAATTACAATGGTTTATTAATATGGAATAAATTTCTTTATTTTTAATAAAAGAAAAATTATTTTAATTTAAAACCCAATAAAAACCTAAATTAACCATGTGAAAACAATATTAAAAGAATTACTAGAAATAATTTTTATTGGAATAAAAACATTTCTTAGATTTTTAAAATGTCAAACATAGATTTATAGGTTCAAAATTATATGTTTAAATGAATTATAATACTTATTAAATATATATCTAGTTTATAAAAAAGTTTTCATAAAATTCTAATTCATATTTATGTCATCATAATATCATAGAAGAGACATTATTTGTAAAATTGATATTATTTACTATTCCCCCAAAATTCAATTATTTCTAAAAAATCCAAAAAAAAATCTAACATAATATTAATATTATTAATCCAAAAATGATGTTAATTTAATAAAATTAAAAACATAAAATACATAAATTTATATTTTAAATGGAAAATAAAAAACATATAAGGAAAATTGACTTCTATAGAAAAAATGACCTTTTAAACATTAACTGTTCTTAACCTTATGTTATTTAATAATTATAATTAAAAAATGATTATATATTTCCTAAAAATTAATTAATAAATTTTAATAAATATTTATTTATATTTTTACCCTTATTTATACCCACCAAACCAATATGTATGTTATAACAATCAATTTAAATAATAATATTTCTATAGTATATTGTCTTTCATTTAAGCCCGATGTTGAGTGAATCAAAAGGTACAGAATAATTAAAATTTATTAAAAGTGAAAATATTCTAAAATATTGGGATGTTATATTCTTTCCCCCTTAAATAAACTTCACCCTCAAAATTTTATCTCATGTTTAATAGATAGGGGTTTAAATAATTTTTCTAATCAATTCTATAGAGTGGAATATAAGTATATATAATTGGAAAGAAACATCTTATATTCCAAATAGACTACATATCCTTTTAAAAATGACTTTAATGTAAAATTTTAGACCAGAAAACATCTCATTTCCTAAATATATCTTAAACCATGCATTTATCATTTTAAGACATTTACTTATTAATGAGTTTTGTAAGGTGTATCTTCATAGATGATCAATATTTCCCACATAGGTCTCAATAAATCAATCTAAATATTTCTTGACATTGAAGAATTATCTTACCATCTAGATTGATAATGAGAGAGAATATACTTACATGATTTCTTCCCAAAATTTCATCATTTGTTTGTGTGTTTAGAATTGGTACATATCATAAGATAAATAACCATGATGATTTTTTTATGATTGAAGCACTATACTTATATTTTAATATATTAAATGATCCATAAAATGATAAAAATTTATTCTTCATATTTATAAAAAATAAAAAAAACCCAAAATTGTTATTACTTGTTAATATAATATCCAAAATGATTATTGTTTTATACATAAATATCTAAAACCTGAACAATAACACCCAAATTTAAACGTAAATCATTCCATAAATAATTATACATACAACTCTTCCAAGATATATTTGAACAAATTTAAAACCCAAAATCAAAAATATTTAATAAAATATTCTTCCAATATCAATCTAACATTTATCCTTAAATAATAGTAATCATTTATAAAGTTACATACAAAAAATGTTTATGTTATAATAATATTTTCACAAAATATATACTAATAATTTTCTAAAATTACATTAATCACCATAAAACCACAAAAACCTATTTTACAAGTTAACACAAGATTTATTCTTCAAAAGATTGCATGTTTAAAGAAAATATTTTGTTTACTATAATCATAAAATCTTCCCAATATTGTGAACTTTCTAAAAAATAAATTTAGTCACTTAGTCACCAAATCTCTTTTCAATCTTATATATTCCCAAAATATGATAACCCATTTATTCCCATTAACTATTATTACCTTTTCATTCAATATCTCCTAAACAATAATGGTTATGTGTTTTTTTTAACTTATATTCCCAATATAATTATTTCAGAATAAATTCACATTAAATCACTTGTTAAACCAAAGGGTTGAATATACATTGATGATATATTAAAACCTAATAAAAATTCTACAAAATATCATTAGTACATATAAAATATAATAAAATAAAATCTTTGAAAGGTTATTTATGACTTTAAATTTACGATCATCCATAAAATTATAGAACCATAATGGTTTCCTAAACTATTAAATTATCCTCATTTGAGAAATTCTCAATATTTAAAGTGATATAAAACCTTCTATAATGCCAAATAAGATAGATTAATCCCCATAAACCCAGATCTTGTGATAAAAACCTATTCTTTACACAAAAGATTTGATAACAACTAATGAGACCCATTTTAAAGGATATATAAATTTTATATCAATAGTAAACTTTTAGTCACTTGAAAACCCATTATATTTTAGGTTTAGAGTTTTACAAATTTATGAAAAAACATTTGTGTAACAAAATTCATGTATTTCTCATAAAATGGGAATTTTTCCAATTATACCCTGATTATCATATTCTATAAAAGGACTTTAATCTAAAAATATCTTACATAATATCATTCATGACAACCTGGGGAAATGGAAAAATAAGAAAGGGGTGAGATTGGATTTTGACTAAGGGTAACCATGGGTGATATCAATTCATAATCATATGTAAGTATAAGATAATGATAAGGGTATTATAAAAGGATAAAAACATAATAGATTTATTTTTAACCAGTCATAGATACTAAATTAATAATTATGGCATAAATATTTTTTATGATAAGATATATGAGTCATAATAGTGATAAATTATCAATAAATAATCATAATCCATGGGTGTATATAATAATAATAAGATTATATTTTTTCCATAAACATATGAATTGAAAATTATTTCCTCAGTGAATGATCAATTACAAGACTATTATAGTGGATAGATTCCCATAGTATATTAGTTTTACTCCCCATTCTATCATTTCCTTATGAAAGCCTCACTACTACGACCATCATAATGGATAATGTCTCTTAATTAATTGGGTTCACTCCCTATTCTAGTTATTTTTATATCATGAGATATCAACCTTTATCCAATGAATTGGAATCAAATATAATTTCTCTACCACCAATCACATAATTAAAAAAATGCATAATTGTGCCCCATGATTATAAAAGCATTTATCATTTCTTCATAGTGTAATTAACCCATGGGAAAGAAAGAAGTTTCATAATGAATTCATCATCACATAATAATAAGACGTATACATAAATTCTAGGGATGTTATGATTATAAAATATCCAAAATGTTGAACAATAAACATCAATGTATGTTGGAACATAATAAAACTGACTTTAAAAGATCATTTGAACATTTCATTGTAAATGTGGAAAATATCATTTTCTTTTAGAAATTTAAAAACAAAAAAATACCAGAATAATGAGAAAAATATTTTCATTTAAAATACAGATTTTTAATTTTTAATTAATATTCAAGAAAAATAATTTTCATTGTGATGGTAAAATTAATTCATGTCTTATACATTAAAAATATAACATTCTTTTCACAGTTTTGTAAAAACGAACACATGACTTGATCAAGAAGTTTTTTAAAAAAATTAATTTTAGTCCTTTTAAAATAATGTCAAAGAAAGTGAAAATGGAATTTTTATAATATTTAAATTATAGTTAAAAAATTCTATAAAACAATTTCAAGAAAATTGATAGGGAAGACAAATATTCTTGAACCAAGAAAATAATAAAAATGGAAGGATATTCTTAAAAATATTTTCTCAATAATTTTAATTACTAAAGAGAAGAAAATATAGGGAAAAATGAAAAACTAATAAATATCCAAAGGATAATAAAATATATTGGGTGTAAATTATAATTATAATGTATTTTCCTTTAATTTAAATTTAATATAGACAATCCCAAAATGAAAAGAGAGTGTAACAAATGTCGTTCCTTCTTTGATAACATCGTAATTATAAACCCCTTGAAAGAAATAAATTAAAATATAAATTTAAATAGTATTAATATTAATATATTAATGATATTATATATAAATAGGGTATTATATACAATATATATTCAAAAATAGAATCATAATATGAAATATGTCTCAATAAAACAATATTGAGATGAAGAACCCTTACCTCAAGTCTTAACTTGATTTATACATGCTCTTAGACTCCTGTATAATAATTATTGATTTATTATAAATAAATAATTTAAAAATATTCATAATTATATTTCTATATTTAATTCCCTTGTAATTTCCAATTACCCATATATTAACAATTTTTCATGAAATTCATTTTTTGGGTGAAAACTGTTATGTTTTCCATGTATGTTTTGATTTGAAGAGTCTGGTCCTTCATCCTTGGTAATGATTTCATAATATATTGAATATTAATAATTTTTTATATATAATATTTATTCATTACAAATTATTTTATAACCATTCATATTAGGTGGTGATGAATCATGAATTACCCCACTTTGTGGTGGTGGTGGTGGTCTGCACGTACACACGACTAATGTTTTCACCTTTTTATTGATATAATGAAAGAAAGGTAAATAATAATTTAACTTTATAAAATAATAAATTTATAATTAAGATAATATATTTTATTTTAATTAATACTTATTACTATCCATATAAATTAGATATGTAAAATGGATCTCATCACATTGTGGAGGTGGTAGTTCACAGGTATGCATAAGTGATGTTATCATTTTTCAATGGATGAGTGGGTGAAAAGATAAATTGTGTTTTATATTTATAGAATAATAATTATTTCATTAAAATCATATATATCCATTAAATATATATATATATAACCATCCATGAGATTTGGTGATGAAAAATAAAATGCATCGCTTCATAGAGACATTGGTTTGTATGTATGCATTAACGATGTTTTTATTTTCCATTGGGTATAAAAGAGATATAAATTCGTGGCACCATTAACATAATGACATTTAATTATATTAAATATAATTATTTAATCATTTTAATATGGTTATATAATAATTTAAGAACTTTGATGAAGAAATAAACTCCAACTAGATCGGTAATGAAAATTACCTCTTCTTCAAATATCTTTATGTTCCACCTCAAGTCTTTTTGATATGACCTTTTGGTGAGACCAATAACTCTAAGTAATGTACAAGAAATATTAGAGGTTATTTTTTCATAAATTTATTGAGATAAACGGATAAATTAATGTGTAGACATGATAATAGGATCTTTTATTTTATAAGTGAAGTTAGTGGAAAACCTATTAATACATGAAACATTATTATATAATATATGTATCAATCAAGTCAATTGTATCCAAAGGGAAAAATATTTTAATAAAATAAGGTTTATTTATAAAAAAATTAAACCAATGGTATTTAGTCAAGTGTCTTGTGTTATTTTAAACCTTCTATCTTAGTGTATACCTTATTTTAACCCTTTTAACCCTTAGCATGGTAACAATATTCTTAGTCATTAAGGGTCAAAATGTTATTCTAAAAGGGAATGTGTTTCATTAGAGTAAATTGTTTGATATTATAGACAATTTAAAATTCTATTTTTGATAATAATATTTTTATCATATTAAAATCAATTTATTAAATACTTTTAAACATAAAATTTCAGTAATGTCTTTTTTGAGACTATTTACATAGTTTGAATTCAAAAAAAATCAATATTACTTTGTTGTTCAAATTCCAATATATAAATATTTACATAGCATTAATTTTTATTCATAAAAATAATTCAAGACATTAAGTTATCCAAAAAACATCACTTTTAATATTTTAAAACTATTTACCCTATTTGTTCACCCACTTGTATAAGCACTACATTAGCAATGCATAAGCATTCATGGTAATTATATAATCATTAAAAATTAAAAAAATCATTATCATTAAAATAATTTTTAGTATTCAAACAAAGTTATCTATAAATATTCATAAATTCTTTTTATCCATATGAAAACATAGTAGTTATTTTAAAATATAGTGACATTTTTTTATTTTTCATTACTTAAATAATATAAAGGTAATTACCAAGGGAAAATGGTACCAAATTTAAATATTTTTTAATATAGGTTGTGTTTGGTCTAAATAGACATACAAAATTATATAGAGGAACGTTTTATGATATTTTAAGATCTTGTACCATATTTAACACTATTTAACCCATTTTACCTTTACTCTGGTGTTAGACTTTTACCATGGTTACTATTCATTATTACTAAAAATGAAATGAAACTCATTAAAAATTTATAAAATGTTGATCCTAAATATTGAATCCATTTTTTGAGACAAAATTTCCATAACAATTAAAAATTACATTTAATATATGTTCATAAAATGCAATGAAAAATTATTTTTAGAAGAATTCATGTTTTAATAATAAAAAATATATGTTTATAAAACATAATGAAAAAATATTTTTAGAAGAATTAATGTTTTAATAATAAAAATTATTGTAATCAAAAATTCGATATAATGTTTTATTACCATGGAATAAAATGGATTTTATTTAATCAAATGGGGATTACGTAACCTTCAAACTAAATAAAACTAAATTTAACCATGTGAATAATTTATTAAAAGAGAAGAACTGAATTTTTTTTTATTTGAATAAAAAGATTAATTATACTTCCAAAATATTAAATATATATTTATAAGTTCAAAATTGTTTTTTAAATACAATATACTACTTATTAAATATATATATGGTAAATAAATTTTTTTCACAAACTTTTAATTCATTTTTATATCATAATAATGCCATAAAAGTGAAATTATTTTTAATATTCAACTAAAAATAAACTATTTCTAAAAAATACAAATAGTTTACCCAAAGACAATCTTGATATAGTGTATCTAAAAATTAATTTTTTTATAAAATTAAAATTCTCAAATTCATATATCTATCGATTAAATTAAAGACACAAAATATAAGGAAAACCGACTTTTATAAAAAAAGTAACCATTTAAACTTTAACAGTTCTTAAACTTATGTGATGTAATTATTATTATTAAAATATTTCCAAGTAACTAATTAATAAATTTGAATAAGGAATACTTTTAGACATATATTTCCCAATTTGGTTACTCCTATTTATAGCCGGTAAACCAATGTCTAGGTTATAATAGTCATATTTAAATAATATTATTTCTATATTATGTCATCGTTCATTTAAGATTATTATAGTGTGCATCGTAAGGTACTGAAGAAATAAAACTTATTAAAGAAAAATATTATAAAATATTGATTGTTACATAAACACAAAAAATCATCATCATGTAATGATCAAAATAAATATGACATCTTATAATAAGAGAAAGGTGAATTGTCACATAATGTATTTATGACCATGAACTGATTATTAACATAGTGACCCTCGGTATAATTTGGTTTACAAGAAAATAGACCATGAAATATTTTATGTAACCATGACTTGACTTGATTGTTAATTCATATTTCTCACATTAATCTCACTACTATAAATGACTATAATTGGAAGAAATATTTACTATTTCATGATCACATGAATGTCTTATTCTCATAAAAATCATCAAGATCATATTGATTGAGGATTTTGGAATTGTTAATTGGCTATTGATTAAAAGGGTCGGTTAAGACATCTTCATTTCTATTGGGGTGGGAGGATTTATTAGATATAATATTTACATTACCATGAGGTTTACATTTAATAGTATAGAATTTGTTTTTTTCTTTACATTCTATTTTGTGTTTTCTAAAATTAATCTATGTTTTCAAATGATATTTATTACTAAAGGTTTAATCATATTATCTTTTATAACTTGTATTATTGCCTTATGGTTTAACCAATAGGGTTTATGTTTGGTTTATTGGAAATAAGTTCTTCTAATCGATGTTAACAATCAATAGTGATAGTCTTGAATTTTTTATGATTAAAATAAATAGGTTTGAATGTATTAGAGAGAAACCAATTGGTTGTATGTTCATGATACAACAAAGAGGTTGTATATTATATCATATTAAAGGTAGGATAATGTTATAATCATAGATATGTTGACATATGGGAGATATGGAGACTAATGATGGGAGATAAATATTATTATCATATATGGAAACCATATTTGGTGAAGGATACATAAACATTAATGAATATGGAATTTTTTATAGACATGAGCATGGAAATACATTATATATTTTGATATTAAGTGTCAAAGATGCCAAAATGGATCAGAATAAAAGTAAAAGTATAAATTCCTTAGAATTCCAACGATAAGGAAGAGTATTGGAAAATATGAGGCATGATTAAAAATAAATTGATTGATCTAGTCTTTATGAAGAAACAGTATCTAATATAGCCTAATATGATATTAAAAGGTGTATGGTCTTATTTGGAGATATTTCAAAATAGTAGGAAACTATTTTGTAATGGATGAACCAATTATTCCATAATATATATATAACACATCATGGTTTGAAATAACATGAGAATTTAAACTATTTTTATGATTTTTTAATAAATTTGGTTTGAAGCTAAAATTGGATAAATCCCTATATACAACCAGGAGTGTAAGAATGACC
Source organism: Viscum album (assembly GCA_963277665.1). Taxonomy (NCBI): domain Eukaryota; kingdom Viridiplantae; phylum Streptophyta; class Magnoliopsida; order Santalales; family Viscaceae; genus Viscum; species Viscum album. The sequence continues at coordinate 351,259,774 of OY728141.1, forward strand.
ATAAATTTGGTCATTTTATATTGTAAAATAGGAAGGATCCATTGGTTTTATGGTGTTATAGTCATAGTTTAAAGGAAAAATAGGTATGTTTCTCATGGTTTTAAGAGAAATCCAGTCGTGGTTTTTTAAATGATGGAAAACATAAAAAAAGTTCATTATACTATTTTATAGGTTGTAGATCTATTAATTAGAATAAATAAGTTCAAATGGAGAGTTATACATGGTTTAGGTTGAAGTACTGATTGTCTTATAAAAGTTTGAATAGAAAATTGGGAATTGGAATTGACTATGTTGTAATGGATAACATAGTGAATTATTGGGGGTTTGGAGTTTTTAAGGAAATGGATTTTGAAGAACAAAATAATAATTTTGGAGACTATTTTTCATGAAAAATAGGAAACATGTCATGGATCATTCCATGGTTCCCAATGTTTTTCTATGATGATTATCTCAAGCTAAGAATATAGTAAACACGCTATGTTTAAGAAGAAACCATGAGGTAATATGATTATATTTGTAAGTCAAAATTTTAAAATGTATATATATTTTGAGAGATTAATATTTGAATATTATGGTTTAGAAATTTGAGTTCCTATCTATACGAGACCATTATATAGTAGAGTATTGAATAGGCTATGATTTATGAAGATCTAGAGATTATAAGTATTCTATTTGAATTCTAATGGGATTGATAAGGTTCAAATTTTAGGATATTTTCTCAACATATTATTAATAATTTAATCAAACCAAAATGATCATGACACATTGTGTGATCACTGAGTGTTGGTATAATGTGTTGTTATCACAACTATTAATCAAAGGGAATATATATTGAGAGGTTATATATTTGTTACCTTTTTAGAGTTGGAGTGAAAAAGGAAAAAAATTAAAAAATAAAGATTTAAGAGATAATAAATTCCATAGATAGATATTTGAATGATTTATTTCGTTTGTGAGAGAAGAGTCTCATAATATAGGGAGTTCCAAGGATGTTATCTAGTTGATTAAAGAATAAGATGAAGTATACCAAAGATAAATATTTTTCTAGAATTATTATAACTAAATGATGTGCTTCTACCATAGTTATCATCTAAAAAACATTGATTAAACTATCTTAATAAGGATTTTATCATATCTAGATTTTGAGACTGAATATAGAAATTAGGATCTCAATGTCACATAAAATATAGCTTTTTATATTACACAATATATCAGTTTCATATACTATTATTTAATATACCTTCAGGATGATAAAATAAAAAATACTTCTTTAATGAAATGGAATCAGCATTTCTTAAATCATTGTACCCATCAAAAAAGTGTTTTAATAATAGATTTTGGTACACCAACACATCCCTGTGTGTTAGATCCTTATACATCACCCAATGTTAGTGAACCAAATTAAATACTTATATTATTATTCACTTTAAATCCTATATATGTGTTTGAAATTCAGTGCAAGAATGATTAAGGGAGTGGTGGATTGAATGGTATTCCATATAACATGGGGAAAAGATCCAATAATGGGTGATGTTTACATAGGATAAAATTTTAATAGGATATAAACCTAATTTAAAAACCCTCTCAGGGTGACTTGGATCTCAATACATAACCCAATTATCCCAACAAGTGTTATCAGAGACTAAAGGTTCTGACTTGGATATAAATCAATAAAATTTATTTTTGATGTTAATTTCACACATAAATTTGATGATAAATCCCCCAATTTTTAATGGTACTAAATTTGAAGGATTGAAAATTGATATGATTTTTTATCTATTGGATTGTCTAGATGATGTTAATTAAAAGACACACCATAACACAATTTTGTGGAAGCATAAAAATATATATCATGATGTAAAGGCACAAACAATCGTGCACTCGTGAAAAAAACGTTTTTTACATCGGTTATTTTTTACATCAGTTTTTTCAGACGTTATTACAGGTGGAATTATAACTGTTGTTTTTTATGTTGGTTATTTTAAAACTTGTGTAAAAAACATAAATCTGATTCAATTTTCACATCGGTTCCTAAAAACCAACATGGAAAATGGTTCATAGTTGTGATTTATTACGTCAGTTTTTAAATAACCACTGTAATATGTTGTTTATTATGTCAGTTATTAAATAAATGATGTAATAAATAACCCCTCTGAATCATTTTTCATGTTGGTTTTCTAATAACTAATAGGAAAAACATCGTTATCACATCGGTTATTTACATAACCGACGTGATAAACCATTCTAAAAATTTGTTTTTCACTTCGGTTAAAAAATAACCAACGTCAAAACATATATACTACGTTGGTTATTAAATAACCGATGTCAAAAATCATCCCCATGAATTTATTACATCAGTTGTAAAAAAACAGTGTAGAAAAAAAATTTAATAATACAGTTCAACTATTACAATGAACTGCCAAAAAAGACCTGAAACAAGAATAAAACAAACCAAAACCAGACCAAAAACACTGAACACCACCACCCCCTAGATAGCCCCCCACCACCCCTAGATACCCCCTACCCCCTGAAAACCCACCCACCCCATAGACCCCCCCCCCACACACCCATGACCCCCTTGGACAACCCACCCCACACCCCTGGACACCCCCACCCCCCTGGACACCCCCACGCCCTGGTCACCCCCACCCACTGAACAACCCCTCTCCCCCCACCCCGAACACCCGCACCCCCTAGAACCACCCCACCCAGCCCCTAGACACCCTCCCACCCACTAAACACCCCCCCCCCCCCACCAGACTCCCCCTACCCCCAAGGAAATCCCCCCACCCCATGGACATGCCCACACACTGGACACCACTCCACCCCACTGGACAACCCCCCACCCCCTAGACACACGCCAACACCCTAGACAGCCCCCCACCCACTAGACACCACCCCACCCCACTAGATATCCCCACACCCCCTGGACACCCTAGACCCCCTTGGACAACCCCCCTGGACACCCCCACCCCCTGGACAACCTCTCCCACCCCCTGGACACCCTACCACCCACATGACACCCTCCCACCCACTGGACACCACCCCACCCCATTGCACAGCCCCACCCCTGGGACATCCCCCTCTAGACACCCCGACCCTCTTGGACAGCCCCCATAGACACCCCCACCCCCTGGAAAACTCCTCCCCCCCCCCGGACACCCCCCACCCCTGGAAATACCCGCATCTCTTGGACACCCTCCCACCCACTAGGAACCCTCCCACCCACTAGACACCACCCAACCCCATTGTACACCTCCCCCCCCCCCCCGAATATCCCCCACCCCCACCCCATTCCCACCCCCCTAGACACCCCCACCCCCTAGGCAATGCCTCCCCCCTGGACACCCCCACCCCGGGAAACCCCCCACCCCCTGAACACCCTCCCACCCACTAGACACCACCCACCCCTAGACATCCCCCACCCCCTAGACAGCCCCACCCCCTTGGACACCCTGACCCCCTTGGACAGCCCCCACCCCTGGTCACCCCACCCCATCGACAACCACTACCACCCCCTAGACACCCCCACCCCCCCAGACACCCCTACCCCCTTGGATAGACCCCCACCCCCTGGAAAGTCTGCCCCCCCAGACCCTCCCACCCCCCACGGATAGCCTCATACCCCCTTGGAAACCCCACCCCCATGGACACCCCCTACCCCTTGGACAGCCCTCCCCCCCCCCCAAACACCCCCACCCCCCATGATACCATTTCTATGCACAACCAAAGTATGAAAAAAAGAAGAAATCAGAATAAAAGTAGACAAAAACATACCAAAATCTAATCCAGAAAAACATCAGAACTAGACCAAAACAAGAACCAGTGAAAAATTAAACATTCACATATATAACATTGAAAACATTCAATGTTAACTAAAAAAACCTAAATCCAACCAAAAAAAATACTAAATACACAGTTATAATTACAATATTCAAAATTGTATTTCACACTACAAAAAAACTAAAATCCAATAAATCCTATAAAATAATTTGACCATTCCACTTGTAAGTGTTTGACCTTTTGAGAACCATGGGGTTGAGAGTCATCAAATAGCTATAAATAAAAAGGATAGTAGTTAACATGTATAATGATTAAATAAAATGAAATATTATGGGAATGTTTATAAATGAATATTACCAGTCAAACTTCACAAGTGTTCTAATTGTAATTACTTCATACAAAAATCTTAACATATAAAATCTTCATTTGATGATGCCTTTTTGTTCATGACAATTCTGTTTAAATGTTTGTCAATTAAAAATTTCATTTTTATATAATATATCGAAAAGTAAAAATTATAAATGGATATTTACCTTTACATTTACATATTTGATATTTGCACACTTTTTCTTTGTTTTTTTAAAAATAAAACCATTCCCTTTAAGAAAATAATTTGAATAGGATAAATTTCAAATTCATTATAATATAAAAAAATATTAAGAAATTGAAACTTACTTTTCAAGTGTTTTCTAAAAACTTTCCTCCACATCGCCATGGAAAGAGCATATCCAATAAAGTGTTTTCTCTCTTGTAAAAAACACCTAGCATCCAATAATCAATGATATAAAAGAAAATTTAAGGTTAGTGGTTTTTTATGTTTAAAGATAATTAACACTTTTAAATATACATGTTTCATACCCCTCACAAAAAGGCATCATCCAACACTACGTGACTATATTTTGTTCAAATATTTTACAAATATAAATTGTACTTTTTTCCTCATCCAATTCATGTACTTCCGGGGAAATCAATTGTGGGTCCATGAATCCATATACATTTTTCTGCTCATTCTTCTCACACATGTTATAAAGATACCTAATACAAAATAGACATATGTATATATTTTTAATAAATATAACACAGGGAAAGGTGTTAAGACTAACATGGAAAAAATATACACCACGTTGATGCCCAACTTATCTCTAATAACAGGATCCATGATATCATCTTTTATAATCCCCACATTGATTTCAAGTTTACAAACATGAGCTTCCATTGGAAACTCATAATATTCCTCTAATAAATTTGAATATCTTGAAAATTGGTCAAGATTACTAGAATCTGTGTCTAATTTCATAGCCATTTGTCTTTGATGTTGTCTATACAGTATTTCTTTACCTTTAATGTATTCCTGTAAAATTAAATAGAAAAATATATTAGTTTTCAAATGATAAAATTTTAATAAAAAATAAAACAAAAGATATAACATTCATAGATCTATGGTAATGAGTCACAGAAGACTAGATGGCTAAACTAAAAAGTGTCTAATACTATGTCCAACAATCATCACCTCATCTATATGTATTGGTAGTCGAGCAGATTTATCTATAATGTTTTGTACAGTGAGCCTATGATGCTCTACCTCTAACTATTGATGATGAACTGTATCTCCTATTCAATATTCCAGCCCATACGAAACTATATGATGGTGAGGATCATCAACATAGAACTAAAAATAAGTTGTGGTGGGGGAGTAGGATAAAAACGGGGTTCTCGGGATGATTTAGGGGAGTGGGAGATAATGGTAGAGGTGGAGGATAAATAATGGGGTCTTCAGGGGGAGGTGATGGAGAGGGAGCTACAATCTGAAAGTGTCTTTTCTGGTCTGCAAACATAGACTGTACCAACGCTTTAATCTTTTCCTCCATATTCACATTAATATTATGATCTTTAGCCTCCAAGGATTCTATTTTTTAATAAACACCCTTAATGGATGAATTTCAAGAACATGGAAACACTTTTCTAACTAATACACCTGTCAGATATCCTCGTACATGACCGGGGTGTTCAGTCTTTCCCAAAGTTGTAGATAAAATAAATTGCCTCTCAGTAGCTGTAAAAAAACCCCTGTAAGCTCTACTTCTTACGATAATCCTGTATTAATTAATTTAACATTTTTGTAATAATTCACATTATATAAAGAACATAATGAACTTAAATAAATAAAATAAATATCTTATAATCCTCTAAGCTACGATTCTCAATTTTTCTGAAATATATTGTCCCTTTTTTCTCATCCAATATATATTATATTTTTCATGTCTAGATGGAAGAGATGGAGGGGAAACCTCTCCAGAGCTTGAAGACTCAGCTATCAGGTTTGGAAATTTTTCTTCCATCATTTGTTCTTCTAATAATGTATACCATCCCTGAGATAAACTATGAGGGTATACATTTTTATATTGGATATATTAATTAGATGTCCTTGTTTTCTATAAATTAAGAATAATAAATCATTAACAAAACATTAATAAGAACATTTATATAAGAAATATTTTAAAATTTTACATTTCCCTTACCAAAAATGAAACTTTTCTTCTACTTTCAACAAATTGCCTCCATGTGTCTTCATCTATGAAAGGATATATATGACATGGATTTTCATGATTCCTATGACCAAAAATGAACTCATATGTGAGGGTTTATTTTAAATCCCTCCATCTCTAAGCAGAAATCGATAAACATTTCTTTCTAACTTCTCCAGTGTCAGGAATACCAAATTTCCTCTGATAAAAAAGAGGTAAAACAAATTATACTAGAAAAATTTAATGATTAGTCAAAAAATAGAAAAATAACTTACCAAAGTCGTCTCCCACAACTGAGATATTATTTCTTTTTACACACTTCTCCAATCATCATATAAAGTGCTTACTTTTCTTTTACCCTGATTTGATACAAAACTCTTAAAATATTTTTCATTTAGACCTCTAGGAATATCATTCTCATCAAACTCAACCAGTATCCACTGGTCCTGGCTCTAAGAAAGTGATAATTTTGGTAAATGTGTGCATCCATGTTTACCAACTCTTGAACTCTTCTTTTTTGTTATAGGATCACATGAGGAAGATTGGTGAATATCAAGAGGAGCATGTGAAAGTTCCTCCCAAGAGGCATGATCATGATGCTCATTTGTAGAATCATGTGGTTGATCAACTGATTGATCTATAAATATTCTTCAAGTAAAAAAAGAAAACATTAGTTCACAAATATACAAATTCAAATATTACAATACTAAGGTAAACAGAAAATGGAAAACTGAACTAAGGTATGTTATTGTAAATTTGGTAAATTTGGTAAGAATGTTAAACAATGGTAAATACGGTAAGCATGGTAAATATGGTAAACATGGTAGTGTAATTTTCATTCAAAAAAATAAATAAATACAAAATTTATGTAAAGGTAAACTATGGTAAACATGTTAAACATGGTAAAGTAATTGTCATTCAACAAAATCAATAGATATATATGTTACGTAATGGTAAACATGATAAACTAAACTAAACAAAATTAAAATAAACAAAAAAATATACTTATTTGTTTCAGTATGCATTTTAATAAAGAAAAAAATTATAATATCTAACATTTAATGAAAATAATAAGTGTATAAAAGAAATAAACATATGTTACCTGTAAAATTAGGAACTTACAAATGGATTGTTTCCCCAAATTCCTTTGTCATGATGGTTCCTTATGGCACAAATTATGTCTTCAACATGCTTATTATTATCTTCCACTAATATTTCCCTGGAAGTAGGGATCTCGAATAAATCAGCATCTTTATCAAGTTGATCCTCTACAACATATTGTTTTTTCCTTGTAAAACAACAGACCAACGCATATCTGATTGATCAACTACATAAAAAATCTATTTTTTATGTGCTTCCATTATAAAAGAATATATTGTGTCATTCAATCTATTCAGACTAACAACTTTCATTCAAAATTCATCTTGTCTAACATTGTTCTTTCTGATAAACCATTTGCAGTTAAAAACAAGAACTTTAATTTTAAAGTAATAAACCTCTCATATTTCTTAAATGACTCCACAATATGCACTTGATGTAGAAATTGGGGTTTTTTCTTTAGGAATCGAAAAATGCATTGCTTCTACAAACACCAATACACCACTATTCTGAACTACACTTCTATTTTCCTGATATTTTGTATGAAATGTATATCCATTAATGTCATACTCGGACCATGTTATCACATTTAAACATGGACCACCCAATAACTATCTTAATTTCTCTGATACATCTGATCTACCGAGCTAGGTATTTTTAAACCATAGAAAAAAAATGTTTTGTTGTGCTCATTCAAAATGCACATTTCTTTTTTCTTTGGATGAAATTGTTTCAACTCATTAATATTCAATGTGATATACAGTTGAGCATCAGCTATGTTAATGAAGGTGTTTAATTCTGACTTATTCATCTGTTCAGCTGACAATGATTTGACTTTCAGGCCACTAATCCCCCTACTCTCTTTATTAACTCATTCATGGTGAGATAGAGGCAAATCTATGTGATCTTCCATATCCAAGTAACTTGTACAAAACTCCGAAACCACCTCAGAAATATAATTTTCAAAAATGGAGGCTTTAGGTCGATGTGGATTCTTAACATGACCCTTCAATATATTTATATACCTTTCAAAAGGATACATCCAATGAAGATAAAATGGTCCATAGTGCTTTATTTCTCAAACTAGATGAACCATTAAATGCACCATTATATCAAAAACAGATGGAGGAAAATAAATTTCCAATTGAAAAAGTCTATAAATTGCATCCTTTTCCAAAATGTTCAAAGCATTCACATCAATCAACTTATTACAAATTGAATTGAAAAAATAACACAACTTAATTATAGTCTTTCTGACACAGATGGAAAATATTCCAGATAATGAAACTGGTATAATTTGTGGCATCATGATGTGAAAATCCTGATATTTCGTACCTATCATCTTCAAATCCTTCAAAGAGACAAATAATTTCACATTTGAAGAATAACATTGAGGCACTTTGAAATCATGAAGAAACTGATGAAAGCTAATTTTCTCCCTCTTGGATAATGTATGACAAGCCAGAGAAGGAAATTTTCTTCTTCCATTTGGTGTGGGAGCTAACTCTAAATGTATTCCCATTGATAGTAAGTCTAATCTTTCATTCAACCCATCTTTTTTCTTTCCTTTAATATCTAAAAATGTTCCAATCAAAATATAAAAAATATTCCTCTCCACATGCATGACATCAAAATTATGTTTCACTTCATGATATCTCCAATAAGGTAGCTCAAAAAATATTGACCTTTTCTTCAAAATATGTATATAATTACCAGATTTATGTGTCTTTCCTAATGACACTTCATGGGTTTTCACCCTCTCAAAATACACATTAGGGGATAAAGGTTTTGGAGCCATATCAAATTCTTGTGAGCCATTGAATACCTTTTTTATTCTTCTATAAGTGTGATCCATAGGAAAAAACTTTTCATAACCCATTTATATTGTTTTCCTCCCATGATGCAATTGACAATATGAAGTCTGTTGTTAGAAAATTGGACATGATTTATGCCCCTTAACACTAGATCTAGAAATATTTCAATACGCTGGGAACTCATTTATAGTGAACATAAGAATTGCATGCAGTTAAAAATATTCCATTTTATAAGAATCATACACCCTAATACCATTCTCCAATAAAATATTCAAATCATCAATCAATGGTTACAAGTAAACATCAATATCATTTCCAGGTTGCTTTGAACCAGAGATCATTATACTCAACATGACATATTTTCACTTCATAAAAACTTCAGGAGAGAGGTTGTAAATTACCAATAAAATAGGCCATGAACTATGTGTGTTTTTGAGGGTTCAGTATGGTTTAATTCTATATGTTCATTACCCAAGACTAAGATTTATAATTTCATTTCCAAATGTAGGATGTTGCTCATCAATTTTCTTTCATTGTGGACAATCAGATGGATGTCATATTTTTATGTGACATATCCGCTCATCAGCATGCGAGATTAACCTTTTTTCATCATTCAAATTAGAAAATAAACATTTCAAACGATGAATTATAGGAAGATACTAAAATACCTTGGCATAGATCTTTGTAATCTCTACGTCAGCTTGTGATTTTTCTTTCCACTTATACCATGGTGTCCCACATTTAAGACACTATGAAAGAGATATATATTCCTTCCTATATATCATATATTAATTCAGACAAGCATGTACTTTCTTATATTCCAACCCAATCTTGCATAATATTTTCTTGGCCATATAATGTGAATCTTTAAGATTGTTGTCTTTTGGAGGAATGTCTTTCAATAATTAAAGCATCTCTGTAAAACTTTTGTCACTCCATCCATGTTTTGTCTTTAGGTTAATCAATCTTAACATCACTGAAAAAACCGTTAAATTCATAAAACCAGGATATAATGGCTTTTCAGCATCACCATATAGATGCAAAAAATTTGGTTATATCTCAATTTGTTCTCTTACAATACAATTAATCATTTCTTTAATTCCATTAGAGTTACCATCTTTCAAATAATCATCATCAGTAGATCTGACATTGTGTCCAATTTCACCATTCCAAATCCAAGGGATTTAACTCAAATTAAAACCATTACAAATCATATGATCGTGGATGTCTCTACTTTTTAACTTTTTCATATTCAAACATTTCAGGCATAGACAGAAAAACATGTCACTGCTTGGAACATTTCATTTAGAATATTCCAAAAAGGAAAAAACACCTTCCCCAAAATCATTACTCATTAGATGTGCCATAATCCAACTTTAACTCATTATTAACTATAAAAAATATAAAAAGTATACATCTTGCTAAGATAATACAATTTTATATTTATATCAAAAATACCATAACTTTAAAGTAAATCAATTTTGAAATATAAAACAAATCTATGGGTATTTGAAAAATATGTGCATGAAAATGATTTTAAAAAGAAAATATAGTTAGATATAATAGTTTTAAATTCATCTTGGATCCTTTCTTTTTAAGTTAAACAAAGAATACATCTTGGTGCAACTGGATACCAAATTAACCCTTCCGTAAAAAATAAATATGAAGTATTAATCTTAAAATATGTATACATTCACTACTAAAAATTACACATATCCCAATGATTTGAAACCATTGGGATATCCCCTAAAACCATTGGGATAGAATACCCAAATGGTTTCACACACCGTTGGCATGATGGTCGTTACAATAGCCCAATACCAACAATTATATAGGAACCATTGGTATAGACTACTTGAAGTTAAAATATGCCAACGCTTTCAATGAAACATTTGGGATATATATAAAGGTGGTGTCTAAGGGGTAGGGTCTATCCACGGGGGGTGGGGATGTCTAATGGGTAGGGGATATCCAAGGGGGTGGGGGTGGTTGGGGGTGGTTGGGGCTGTCCAAGGGCGTGGGGTGTCCAGGGGTGGGGGAGTGGTGTCCCGGGGGTGAGGGGGATGTCCAACCCCTACCCCATTGGACACCCTACCACCCCCTTGGACACCCTTTGGACACCACCAACCCCTGGACACCCCCCCCCCACCTCCACCCCTCTGGAGACCCCCATCTTCCTGGACACACCCCCACCCTTGGATACCCCCACCCCCTTAGACAGCCCAATCACCCCCTGGACACCACCCCCACCGCTGGAAACCCGCCACCCCCTGGACACCACCCCCACCCCCTACCCCCTTAGACTCCCCACCCCTTGGACACCCCCCTCACCCCCTAGACACCCCTACCCCCTTGGAAATTCCCCTCAACCCCCTTGGACACCACCCCCACCCCTTGGACACATCTTGGACAACACCACCCCCTTGGATAGCATCCCCCCCCCCCCCCCGTGGACACCCCCTACCCCCTTGGACAACCCACTCACCCCGCTAGACACCACCACCCCACCCCCTGGACACTCCCACCCCATAAACATCCCCCACCCCTCAGGACACCTCCACCCCTAGACCCCCCCTACCCCCTTGATACCCCATACCCCCCTTAGACAGCCCACTCACCCCCCTGGACACCACCCCCCACCCCCTGGACACCCCCCCCACCCCTACCCCCTTGGAAACCCCCACCCCCCTAAACAACACCCTCACCCCTGGGACCCCTACCCCCTTGGAAAGCCCCCTCACCTCCTGGACACCACCCCTACCCCCTTGGACACCCCCTGGAAACCACCCCCTTGGACCCCCCCCCCCCCCCTCCCTGACACCCCCTACCCCCTTGGACAGAAAACTCACCCCTGGACAACACCCCCCACCACCCTGGACACCCCTACCCCCTTAGATAGGCCCTCACCCTAGGGACAGCCCCTCCCCCCCCCCCCCCCCCACCTCCTTGGACACCCCTTAGATACCCCCACCTCGTGGACAGCCCCCCACCCCCACTGGACACCCCCACCCACTTGGACACCCCCTATACGTGCACACATATATGATAGAAGACACAAAAATTGTAAACCTGCATGATACAACTTCCATGGTTTATTTTGCTAATATATAATTTAGCACAGTATAAATGAACACTATGAAACTTACCAAGATAGAAAGAACAAATATAGAAAAATAACATCTCAACAAAATATTTTAGCACATCGTAATAAATTAAAATTGTAACTAAGCCATGTGAGGCTTAATTGAGTGTTTCAAGTCGACCTGATAGATCTGGTGATAATAAAGATGATGAATGATGTTGGAAAAATGAGGTTGGAGGTCACTACTTCAAAGAATCCTTTCTAGGTTTTCTCTACAAGAGAGACGAGTCACAGGTCACCCGATCGAAGAAAACAGGATGACTAAAAATGGGGCACAATAAATCATTTAAAAGCTTTATCACATAAACTATTTAATAACTGATGTGATGAACTGTTTTTTGTTTATAACATCATTTTTTTAATAACCGATGTAGAAAATAATTTATCACATCCATTATTTTATAACTGACATTATAAATAGCGCTTCATCATTTCAGTTCTTTTAATAAATGGCGTGATAAATTTCTAAGATTTTCTTTATCACGTCGGTTATTTTATAACTGATGTGATAAAGTGCCCAAATTCAATATTTCAGGTCAGTTATAAGATAACCAACATGATAAAGCTAATCTCATAATTTTTACATCGGTTATTTTATAACTGATGTAAAAAATTGATTCTCATAGATTTATCACATCAGTTATACAATAACCGATGTGATAAATCAATTTTTACAGCTTTTCACGTTGGTTATATAGTACCTACATGAAAAATTCTGATGTGTTAGACGTTTTTTCCACTAGTGGTGGTTAGTGGTATAACCGATAATTTATTTGAGAAAACCCTCCTTAATGCTACTTATTTCGAGTTTTGGGAAGAATTAAGGGAGATATATGGAAAACCATCAATATAAAAGAGTATTTTGAACCCTATATAATAACTAAATGAAATATTGGAGAAAATTTCCTAATGTTAATGGTTGAAAAATAATATTAACAACAATAGAATCATCAAGAAGATGGAATATCCCATTAAGGTGAAAAAAATCAATTATATTGATTTATTTAATTATAAAAATAATCTTGGTATTTCTTGAAAATTTTTAAATTTATAATCCTATGCTTAAATATAAATAATTATGGATTTTGGTGAAGAATTGGTAATGAAATCTACTTATCAATATGAATAATGTTTATACAAAAATAAAAAATCAATACAATCCTTACATGAAAAGGTGGATTAATTAAAGATAATCCCTATATTATATTCCATATTCATATAGTCATTATTTTAATATAATGATGGTGTTATCCTCTAAATAATTCGTTATAATAATGGGTGTAAAGATAAAAGATAAAACTAATTTACTTAGAGAAATTTCATGTAATGTTAATTAAAAAATATCCAAAGAGAATGAACATAATGAAAACATGATTCCTCTCAAAACATAAAATAAATAGAGGTTCAAATATAGATAATAAGGTGGTTATAGAATATAGTATATTAATTCCTAGTTTAATGACTAGGATTCTAAGATCAAGGATTTCAAAAAAGAGCTAAAATATATATAGTGTTTGAAATTGAAGATCGGTTACATAGAAGCCAAAAAATTGGATTTAGTAATGGTAAAAATCTAGAATTAGAAGATTAAAATAATGTTCTTGATAAATCTAATATTAATGTTTCACAATGGAAGGTGTTAATGAATCACTACTACTGTAGATTTATTGGACACATAATTGATGAATCCTTTCTAGGTAAAGAACACAATAATGGTACTGAATTTACATCAATATCTAAAATAAGAAAAATATAAATAATGGATGATTTTATTGGGAGATTTTTTTATAAATGATAACCATAGAAATATGGTGAGGTATCACAACATGAAAGTTAATAGAGATGATTCTAGGAAACCCTAATTCCAATTTCATGGTGGGATAAAGGATGGAAGGGAAAAAATTATTACTTTAAAATATATATTTATGGTGTTAGATGGTGGAGAAGAAGATAAGAAATATTGTGTGCCTCATGAACTTATAAGATAGTTTGTATAATAACCATCCTAGAGATAATGAAAAAAAAATATTGATAATGAAGAATGAAGTTACCTTTTTTTTATAAAAGTTGGATGGACAATTAAATAGAGACTCATGAAAGATAAATAAATAAATTTTACTCTTGATGGATATCAAAGATGGTAGTCATGATTCATGACTATGTGGTTTTACCAATTACACTACAAGTAAGTAGGTAAATAATGGGGTAATATCCCTCTCATGGTAAAGGAATAAGCATGTATAAGGAAGAAGTGATGATGCATCAATTGAAGGAACATGAACAAGTGGGATTATTCTCACATTGTAGTTAGATCCTAAGCCAATGGAGTTGAAGGATTCAAAATAAGATTTTCAAAACAAGTTTTTAGAAGTTGTGTTTCTCAAAGGTTAGCCACAAATAAGGTTTTTAAGAGGATTGAAAAAGGTTTGGTTCATAATTACCAAATCATTCCTCTACTTTAGGATGATCCAGAAGCACCCCTCTCCCCATGTATTAAATTATCATAACTATTATTGGATTAATGTAGGATTAATGGGGAGATTAAATACATGGGGTGAATGTATTGAAAGAATAAAAGAATGATATAAGGAATGATTAAATGATAAATTATCTCTTAATTTGATGATAAAGACTAAGAATAATATATAATTGTAAAAAAAATTGGAATAGTTTGTATCAGTGAATGATAAGTGGTGTTAAATATTTATCTCAAATCCCATGTGGAATCAACATCTAATTTGGAATTTTATTTTTTGATGAAAAAAATAGTTGGTATTAAGCTTATTTTGAGAAAAATAAAAATTGGTATCAAGCCTGAGATAGAAAGAATAATTACTATCAGATAAATACCAAATTTTTTTATACCTTGAAGAAATAAGGGGTAACCCCAACATGATGGAGAGGCAACAATTTCTAATGTGGTGTTCATGTTTTTTTATTTAATACATTTTGTATCATATGTGTTTTCAAGATATGTTAACATAATTGAAATTATACTCCCATGGTGAATATTTATTTAATGATTGGTTTCAGAGCTGAAAGAATTCATGGAATGTTTAAGCTGGGGTTTTGACATATAATGATCAACAAGTTAAATTAGATATTTTAGGAATACAATAATTGGAATTAAATCATAATTAGATTGATAAGTGGAGTTATATAATTATTCTACTAAAAGGTTTCATCAATTATTATTCCTTAGAGATCAATAAATGGTATAAATCATAAACATTTTGATTTGTTTTTTATTCTGTGAGGATGTTATGAAGGTGTGATTGAGATAAAAAGGAATTTAATAAAGAAATTAAATGAGAAACTCAAATGATTTTAATGAAGTAAGTAATTATAATAGATATCGTTGAAGTTATTGAATTATAATTTTGTATTCTATACTAAACTTCATGTCAATTAGGGCTATAGGATTAGTTTATGACTCTTTGAAAAGTAATTTTTTCACTTGATAAAAATATTTTAGAATTCTATAAACTATTTTGAAAATTATAATATTTATGTTCATATATATAATTGTTCCAAAAATGTTATTAGATTATGGAAATTGGTAAACATGGTTTAAATTATAGATCTATTAGTCATTTTAAGATCTAAATGATGGAAGAAAGTTGGATAAAATGAGTTATAATCCATAGGGGGTTTATCTCTCTAAATATGATAAGATGATTTCTTTAAATTTACAGTAAATGAATCCTTTTGTACTTCATTGAAAAAGGAGGATAGAATCTCATAAATCTATATGTTCTTATATGATATAATTCCATGAATGGTTGAAAACAAGTCCATAAGTCCAAATGAGTATAGAGAATAGATTACAAGTTAAAGGGGGAGATAAATATCTCTTTTTCTTAAATTTCTATAGATTCATAAATTATTTTTAAATAATGGATTCATAAAATAATTTTCAACAACATTAAAATAGGGGTAAAGTTGAAACGAATAGGATATATGTTAGATTTCCTAACATATTTTATTTTTTGGCAATAACTAGCACCAATTAGTGTTAAAATATACTAGTGACAATATTTTATTTTTTATGTTTACAATCAAAACGTTTGAATAAATTATATAGAAACCATGAGGATATATTTTTATGATTAGAGAAATAGGTTTTATGTTTTAAGATATTGAATAAATTATAATTTTACAGCCATAGAGTTGTTGACATATGATAAATATGGAAAATCATGGTGGCAGATGGTGATGGTTCTCTTAAATGGAAACTATACATGGTGAAGGATATATAAAAATTAACATATATGGAATTTTTGTATATAGATGTGAATTGAAATACTTTAGATATGAAGAAAGTAAGTTTTGAATATATCAACATAGAGCTAAGGGAAATGAAAAGTGGAAGTACCATAGTATGACAAGGATAAAGAAATGTGTTGAGAAGAAATGAAGCTTGTTTAAAAAGGAATGGATCGATATTTTTTGAGGAGGTAACATTGTCTATTCAAGCTTAGTATGTCATTGTAAAGTGTATGACCCTATTTGAATATATCCTAAACATGTTGGAATATGTTTTTTGAATGAGGAATGAACAATTTCATTATGTGGATAGACTATATTTTGGTCAAATGTAACCCAAGGATCTGATCCTAGTGGAAGCTATTTTCACACTAGTGGTTTGAAGCTATGTTTCTACGATTCCCAGAATATCCTAATAATGGAAAAATTGAACATGGTTTTGGTCATGTACTATGGATAAACATGAAATTTACAATGTTTTGAGAGTTTTATAATCATGGTCCAAAGTAAACTGGAATTTTTCCTATAGTTAAAAAAATCCAATCTTATTTTGTTCAGTTGATGGAAAACGGTATTCTTAAGTTCACTACATAATTTCAATGATCATGGTTGTACTAATTAGAAGAAGGAAATTGGAATAAGAATAAAGTTTTGGTTTGGGTTAAATTTATAAGCATGGTCTGTAAGTATTTATATAAAATGAGGTGATAGATTTGGCTATGCCATAATGGATATCATGGTACATTATTGACAGTTCTAGAGTTTCGAAGGAAATGAATTTTGATTTATAATATGGGAATTTTAGAAAAATAAATAACATAAAAAATGATAAATAGTTCATGCTACATGTTGTGGTGATTATAATTTTTCTAATAAAATTATATGAGGAAGAGAAGTCACTAAAAATGTTTTGGTTTAGAGGAAACCATGTTTTAATGAATTTAGAAATTGAATTTAAAATTTAAAAAATATTATAGATATTAAGGGATTAGGATTTCAATTCCATCATTCGTGGAGTCAGGATGCTCACTGAACAAGAATTTATAGTAATTGAGGTGTGAGACCGCCATGGTCTATGATGATTTAATGATTTAGTGGATTTATTTTAAATTAAAATAGGAGAGTTGTGGTTCAAATTTTAAGTGATTTACTCAACCTATTTGGATGAATTCCATTACAATTAAATGATTGTGACACGTTACATTATCATGGAGTGTTTAAATAATATAGATTAATAAAAAAATATCTAAGAAAAAAATAGATTGAGAGGTTATATGTTCTCTAATTTGGTAAAACTTTAGGAATAGAGGATTGAAATTGGATATTTTTAATTTTAGATATGAGATATTGAACTGATAGATAGATGATTAATATATCTAGTTTTTGAGAGAAGTGTATTCTCATATATGGAGTTCTATTGATTATATCAAACTAGTTAGATTAATAGATAGAAAATATGAAAAATTATTTCATTAATATAATTATTCTTGCTTTAATGAAGTTTCACTATTGTTTTGATCATTTATAAGAAATTGATTCAACACTCTCCATATGAAGTTGATTATATTAAGTATTAGATAAATAATAAATCAAATTGGATATAATTATTGAATCAAAATTGGAGTTTTATGATACACATCATACCAGTTTCATATACTCATCTGGAAGGGACCCTCATGTTAATAGACTAAAAAATAATTCCTTGAAGTATTATAAAAAGGTGAAAGAATTTGGTGTGGACATTGGATGAGTAGTGAGTGATCTTTAAATATCATATAAATATAATGGGGCTTGTCATGGAGTGACCATTAATTAAATCATTATATCTACGAAAATAGAGAATTAATAAAAGATTTTGGTACATTATCAGACAACCGTATGAATGCTCCGTGGACACATCCTAGTGTGGGAGAACCAAGTAAAATCCTTATGTTATTGTATACATTTTAACTTTTTTATTTTTTTGATATTAATTTTGATAAGATTTTAATGATTAATATATTGATTGTTTTTAAATCTAATATACGAACAAAAACATAATAATGGGTGAGATTTATAGAAGAAAATATTTTAATAAGTAATCACCCTGACGCACCACCACTCTTAGAAGCCTTGGGTATCATAATAAACCCACACAGTCCTAAAAAAATTAGATTTCGATGGGTTATAATGTAATATTTTTCTGAAATTCCACCTATTATTAATATTCCACACCCCCAATTATAATTAAAGTTCTTTGAATATTAGAGGTGGGCTTAGATATACACTATGAATATCATCGTCCACTTGAGTAGTGTTTTTAGGGTAAAGTTGTATCAACTTCGACAATATGTGTTCACTACCGAAAATTTATATCAATACTCACTCATTAATATTTCATTAATTCGTAAGAAATTGATTAATTTTTTTATCACAATAAAAATTATCATAACCCCCAAACTGATCACCCAATCCAGTCTTTGGTAAGGCCTGAAGAGTGTCCCTAATCCCCATGGGCTGATTACAAGCATATGGGAATCACAGATAATTCATTAGCGATGATTTCAACCCATGACCATAAACATTATTAAAATATAATGTGCAACATAACATGATACATAAATCACATAATAAAAATAGAACATCCTTGGTCCAAATACAGATACGAAACAGAAAGAAAAAACAAACAAGATCTGACACAGTCTCCAGGTGACATCCTAGTCACCACCATCCTCAAGACTGACTCTCACTACAAGAAAACTAGAACAGAACCCAGAACTGTACAAAAGCATGGCCCTACTGACTCCAAATGACTTAAGTAGGGTGTTATCCTAAAATAGCTCAGGGGGTAAGCACCATAGAATCCATACATGTAATTTCCTAAAATATTCCACAAATTCTAGTCTGAAAGTTTTGTTAGTAAAAAAAAATTTATCATTTAAAACAATGAAACATAGATTTCCCAAAATCCGATTTTAATAAAAAACATGAAATTACTATTAAATAGTTTTTCATTTCAAAAATTAGTATTTAAAACCAATTACATAAAGAAAAATCACAACCCAAATAAGGTCATAAATCAAAGAGACCAAACTAAACATAAAATAAGGGTATAGAAAAAGGTAAATATTAAAATAAAAACACATAGTGAAAGTATAAGCTGGTATATGTTAGTTGATAAAGAAAAAAAGGTTACAAAAATTAGTTTAATAACATACATGATGGTAATTATGGGCATGTCCTAAATTCCCCTAAAAGTGAACCTAGACATAATTAGTTTCGAAACATCTACACTATGTTGTTTATTGGGTGCTTTTACCTAAGGCCACATGGTTTCAGAGGGCTAGTGTATAGATTCCTCTTGCCATATGTCAACCATGTGCCACTATCCTACCTTAAAAAAGCTCCTAATTTTAGGGTAAACCCCAAGGAAAAAAGATAAAAAGTTAGGACACAAAAAAACTAGAGTAGTTTCTGGTCTAGTTGTGACATTTTTGATTATATGAAGTATATATGTGAAGGTTCTTGGGTTAAAAAGATGAAGTTAGACAAATTAACAATAATTATTTCCATTGGTTTCCTTAAATAAATCCTCAAAATTGGGTGGCACAAACCCCATAATATTTTAAGAGAGTATATTTTCATTTAAAATTTATAATTAATTTTTAAACATGAATTACCTCACTTTAGGTCAAATCATATTTCTTATTTGGGTTGTAAAATTTAACGAGAATTTGAATTTTTGATTTCTGGAGTATGGGTTATTAAGATAATTATGTTTCAGATTGGAATTCTGAGAGTTGTAGCATTCAGAGTAGATGTTTCTGGATATTGATCAGGGTCTATGAGGTGCATTAGGTGATCAAGTGAGTCTTTGGAGTTTCAAATTTAATTTTAGAAGCTTTAGAAGGGTTTTTACCATAGTACATGGTTTTTTTGTACATAATTTGGGAAAAACCATGGAGTGCCTAAGTCATGTGGGTATTTCTAGTACTTTTAATTCATGCATGTTTAGTTTTTTTTTTTATAATATTTGATGGTTATCTTTTTAAATACTAAGTAAAACTGTGTATGGTGTATTTTTGTGGGGTGTGTTCATGACTGGTGCATGATTGAATAGAAACTATACAAAACATTCAATTCAATTTTTGATTTTATTTTCATGGTTGGTGGATGGTTTAGAAAACAATGTGTTCTATTTAATTTAATTAAAAATGGGTGAAAGAATATTTCTCCACCTTGGGATTTTTTATCTCCCCCTCTCCTTCTCATCTCTTTCATGTGATGATTGGGTGCTCCCAATCTCATTCCTCCTTTGATCCCATGTGATTTTGGGGAATTTTCATATATATTCTATGAAAATTTAAGGTGAAATTTCCCCACTTATTATTATTTTATTCTTATCTTTTTTGGTGTGACATAGTTAGGGATTCAAGTGATGATTCATACATATCATAGTGTAATCATCCCATTATCCTCAGGATTATAAATCACATAACTAGAGGATATCCTAAGATGAGGTATACAGGTTTTTATATACTATTTGGGTAGAGGTGATTCACCATATGAAACTACAGTTTTGGACTAAATTGAAATAAATTAGTCATTAAACTGGGTAATATAATTTAATATGTTGTGTATATTAGGGTCAGGTACATTTCAGTTGTATAACACAGCCCATTTCTCATGGTTTTAGTGAGAAAATTATGATTGGTGGGTTTTTAGGAATTATCAATATTTAAATTAAAAAAATTATTAATCATAAATTTTAAAATTGATTTAAATAAATAATTATAAATATTTTATACTTGATTAATGGAAGTTGTGGATAGAGTTAAGTTCCTTGTATTTGATGTGATACATCGATGAGTCTAACCAGTGATGTCTTGGTTTGGTTTCTATGGAAAAAATATTTTGTGAGGTAAGTATCTATAATTTTACCAAGTATATTGTTCTTATAATGATTTTATGGTTGTGTCACATTATCATTATTATTTTCTTCATGTTTCATGACTAGTTTGACCTCAACATAAAATTGTTATTGGCACGTCTTGGATTAATAGACAACATGGACTGTATGATTTGTTACAAAGTTCAAAGGTGGCATCATGGTCGAACAAGTGAAAATGGAACTCTATAGGGATTTATTGGTTGTGTGAGTTTGATTTCAAAGGTAAAAGGGTTTCCTTATTAAATATGTTTTAATATGTATTTGAATCAGATAGAATTTTAATAAAAAAGTTATGATTTTGGAATGGGGTTTGAAATGATATTTCAAAAGATAAATTTAGTTTTCTAAAGAATGTTTTGAAGTAATTTGGAAAAGGTCCTGACATGAGTAATATTACTTTTTATTCATTTGAAATGGTTTTGAAAGTATTATTTTGAATTCATTTTAAAATAAATTCTGAATAATTGTTTAATTTATTTTAGTCTATTTAACATTGTTTGATAAATTCCCTACATTCTAGATCATGAGTGTTTTTGTATGTGTCCACTTTCTATTATATCATTTATTTAAACCCTATGGAGATTTTATGATGGATTTGTGGTTATATGATGTTGCATGTTTGTATATGATAACTGATGATGGTTTCTTTTAGTATCAAAGTGGAGAGTTGATCCATATAAATATGATAACCCCATTAAAAGATAGAGATGGGTCTGGAGGACCCTAAAGGATGTTTAAGGATTTTATCACAAAAAACATGGGTTATGGTTAAGATATGGAAATATGGTTAAGGAATCCATGTTGGGATTTTGTGTAATGATGTGACCTAGGGGTCCCGATGGGTTCCCCAGTATCAAGTTAAACCTATGGATTATTGGTGTAGGGTATGAGAGTTGATTGTTTTGGGTATTATATTATAACATGAATCATTATGTAATATTGAAATGTATGTAGTGGTGAGGATAGGTCATGTTGTTGAGAGGTTGACCACGATTATGTGAGATGGGTTTTGGCGGATGGCTAACCAGTGTGGTTTGTGGTGAGAGGTTCCAGGTGTAGAGTGTTCATAGGTGCATTTATTTATATATGTATTTGATTCCAAGGTGGAATACCTTGGTTTCATTCTTTATGTGGTTACAATAAGAGATGTTTCCTAAAAATCATTTATTTTTAAATGTATATGTGTGTGTGTGTGTGTATCAGGTGAAATTAAGGTTCTAGGGTGTAATTTATTTGGTGCATATGGTACTAGGTTCTAGGGTGATCTATGGACCTGCGGTATTTTTTTTATTTGTATATATGTGTTTTATTTCGATGTATGTGTTTTATTTTTATATATTTTGTGATTTGTGAAATGTGGGTTTAGGTGTTGGGGTAGTATACAACCCTATGGTAATAATGGATTGTATATAGTTATGGGTAGGGGATGAGACCTCCTAGGTATATTCTTACATGATTTTGGGGATGGTTATATTTCCATTGGGAAACTTCTCAGGTTTCGGCGATGGGTATATTTCCTCTAGGGTTCATTATACATTCTAGGGATCAATATATCTCCCCCGGGTGAATTCTAATGTTGGAAGGAGGGTATATTTTTCTCAGTGGTTACTTGTGTTAAGAGACACATTAGTACTATATGAAGTAGTTATGATGTTTAGATACTGGTTTTAGTGTAGGATATGGTACCCCTCAATGGTTGGTGTGATATGATTGGAGACATTCCATAATCGGCTAAAGTAGGTATAGTTGGGGCTAGAAGTGGCTTGGTTGACGTCCAATGACCCGACCAGTATGTTTTTTGTACATTAGAGATTTTAAAGGGTGGATGTGTTTGATGTTCATTACAACACTTTATAAATCTTTATTTCATGCACATCCACTTGATCACAACATCACTTAGTATTTTTAAGGCAGTATGGATTCCTACTAGGTTATTAAACTCACCCTCTACCCATTTATGTGGTATGGGTATCAATATATGTGGGTAGAACTCTATATTTTATATTAGGGAATATATTTTATTTGGATATGTATACATGTTATATTGAAATTAGGTTATGAAAACTATTGATTTGGTATGATGATTATGTGAGTTGGGTCAGAGCTATGTAGTTCACTTTTTTAGTTTGTATTCAGTATGTGTGTTGGATAGTGTGTCATTTGATTATTTATATATGATTTCATATATTTTTTTAGACTCTTAAATTGTTGATTCATCATATAAATAGATTTATCACTTTCTATTCTAGGCTGATAGGGCCAATGGGGTGCCCTTTTTCTATCTCTAGGTTTTTGGGTTATTCATTAAATGGATGGGTCTTTCTGAATTTTAATAAGATTCAAGAATGAACCTTAGGCCTTATATTAGAGTTAATATTCTCCCCATGAATATTTTAGGTCCTAGACACCGGTCATCATCCTTATGCATATGGTGAGGCACGCCTAAGGTCTTGTAGTGACCCTTACTCGGGCACTGTTAGCGTAATCTGAGATAGTGAATTACGGAGTGGTATCAGAGCATGTTTTGGGATAGGGTAGTGTAATTAGTGATGGATATCGGTTATTAGTACTCAATTTTTAGATTGAGATCATTCCTATAAATAATGAGATTTTTTGAAAACCAAGTTTACAGGTGATGTCTTGTGTTAGGACTAGGTACTCTAGGATAAGTGAGGTTTCAAATTAGACCAATGGACCTAATATGTGATTGATGAGAATTAGGATGAGTTGTTAGTATCATATGGTAGATAATTAGATTTTCATGAATAGAAATAGTGGAATTCTTAAGGTATGATACGTGCACCTATAGGCGGTTCTTTTTAACATGTTGCATCATTGTAATCAAATATTAATTGAAGAAACTTACAAAATAATCAATGTTTTCTCAAATATATTATAAGGTTTGATAAGATTAATATATATTTAATGGTTTTTTGATTGTTTTTAGACTATTATTTCTTATAATCCATAGGGAAATGAATATTTTGGGTGTTTAGTTTATGAGAAAATACCATGTTTAAATAGTAAAATCCTTGTTTTAGAAATAAAACTCATGTAGTGGAACAATGTGTGTTTGAGATAATTTTATAAGTTTGTTTTACATAGAATGGCTTATATAGAGAGTGATTTTGTAATGGAATGGGATTTTTGGGCCTTGTTAAAAATAATTAAAATGGGTTTTGAAATTGGATTTGAAAATTGATATTGTAAATTGGAATCATTTTTTAGTAAAAGTGTATTTCTAGGCTATGGATTTTGAGATTTTGGTATTTGGTGAAAAATCCTTGGATGATAAGGGTTGTTTTGTAAAATTAGGTGATAATTGGATTGTGTAAAATTATTTGAATTGGTTTTTGAAATATTTTGAAGGTACCATCTAAATTGTTCTACTTGGATTTTTTTGTTTTGGCTGAGAGTGACTCAAGTGCTTGAATTGTGTACTCAGCATGTATGACACACTTTTTTATGAACTGCCAAGTGAGGGTAAAAAGTGTGTTTGGATTGGATGGTGTGTTTCATAGAAAATATTATATTCTCATATTTGATGTTTTTATAGATTATTCAGATGCTAACTAGGAGAGACACAAGTTTTTTTGTATGTATTTGGAGGTTATGTTTTGATAATTTTCAGAGATATGATTGTGGTGGGTTTGTAACATGGATAGATATCGATGTACAGATTCAGTAACATGATATGAGTTTTTGAGTTTTTTTCATACCAATTGATGTGTTTTTTCAGAACATACTACCTATGATGGGGATAACCATTAGTTGGAATTGGTCATTGGTAGTAGAGTTTTATGTTGGGGTGCACCATAAGACTTAGGGTAGATCAGTATCGATACTTGTGTTTTTGGGGGATCAAAGGGAGCGGTTGAAAACCATCTTGGTGCTGGGTGGTTTGTGTTTCATGATGGATCTTTGGTTTGAGGGAAACAGTCACATACAATTATTATATCTGGAAATTGATAGAACAAGGGCAGTGAAGATATGACCATGTATTTGTAAGTTTATGTGTTTCATAAGACTAGTCGTTTGATGGCCATGGTGTATAATGTATATTGGTGTGTATATATGTCCATTTTGATATGGTTCCTTAGTGAAAACCATATTAATTATATTTATGTTATAATATATAGATATTTTTCTTTAACATAATGCTCTGAATGGTTCTGATATGATCTGAGGGTTTGTTGAATCAAGGTTTTATCGATGCTCTTGAGTGAAATATGGATATTTTTTTGGTCAGTTGAGGTTAAAACCATGTAATAATACTAAGAGTCTAGTTTAAACTTTAGTGTGGGTGTTATAATGGTTCATTGATGCCTTTTGGTGCTATATAATCAAGATTGGGAAATGTATTTGTGTGTCAGTAGGTGCAGTTGATTGTCTTTGAGAATGGTCAGTCAGAGGATGATTGATGGTTTTTTTATATAATTAGGTCTGGTAAGATGAAGACTATATCAAGCGGGTTTTGGAACAATTGAAAATGTGTTACATTGGGTGATCCATGGTTCAAAATCATCCCTTATAAGCCGAGTCATACGGTGAAGAGCACCATAATCTTGGAAATGAGCTAGTGGATGACACCATGATGTCTCAAGATAGTCAAGAAACATTATGTCCCATCTTATTGATTAGTTATCGTGGAAATTGAGGTCTTGGATTTTTTTTAAATAATGTGGCACTTGTTTAGAGCTATTTAGTGGAATCTCATTTAGTATTCTAGGATAGATTGTGGTGAATTAAGTTTGGATTATCAATTGAGATAGGAATTTTAATTTTTGATTTCTAGGGCAGGGGAAGATTAGAGAATTGAGATTCATATTGGAATAATGAAATTTGTATCATTTAGACTATATTTCTTTTATTTTGATCAAATGCCAATTAGTTAATTAGGTTATTGATAAAGTCTTGGTAACTTTGTGTTGAATTCCAAACTTTTTTGAAGGGTTTCTACCATGGTTCATGTTTTGGTTTTCATGGTTTGTGTAAAAGTATATAGCACCTCAAAAATATGGATGTTTCCAGTTCTTTTTGTTCATGCTTGGATGGTTTTCACAGTTATTTAATGGTTAATGTTTAACCATGTGAATTCTAGGAAAAACTATACAAGGTGTCCTTGAAAAGGTGTGTGGTATAAAGTTGGAACATGACTACAAAGAAACTGTGTAAAACCTAAAATTCAATTGTAGAGGTGATTTTCATGGTTGGTACGTGGTTTGGAAAACTATTATTCTAAATCATGAAAGGTGTTAGCCATGGACAATGAAGGTAAAAGAGTTATCACATAGTATATAAAGTGATGCATCCAAAATTTTTGTCCAACCAAATGTCATTAAAAGGGGGGAAATACCATTATACACCGTGGTTTTTTGGTTTCTCCCCCTCTCCTTGTCCTCTCTCATGTGTGATGTCTACAGTCTCCCTCCACTCTATCCTCCATTAATAACTCATGATTTTATGTAATTTTCATGGTGATTCTTCAATTTTTTAAGGTTATATATCCTTTTTTATCCTTCATTCATCTTCCTCTTAAGTTCATCTATGATTTGGTATGACCCATGGATTTGAGTGATGATTCCACTAAATCCTAGTGGAATAATCCCAAGATGATGGGGATTTCATATGGAGTTCCTAAAGGATATCCCGATATGAGGTATTTACATTATTTCATGTTTTTTGGGTGGAGGTACATTATCATATGAAATTTCCTAGTATTTTGGCCTAAATTAGATTGAATTGGCTATTGAACCAGGTAATCTAATTAGGAATTTTCCATATTGAAGCGTCGAGTGTGTGTCAAGAGAAGATCACACATCCTTTTCTCTTTATGTCAATGAGATAATTATTATAAATGAGTTTTTAGTCATTATCCCCATTTAAATTAAAAATTTTAATTAATTATAAATCATAAATTTTATTCTCATAATTAATTTTAATTTTTTTTACAATTTATTTAATGTCATGGATTGATATAGGTACCTAGGATTTTATGAAATTCTTCGATGATCCTAGGTATTGATATTTGGGCTTAGCTTCTAAGGAAAAGACATTGTGTGTGGAAGGTGTCCTTGACTTTACTAATTCTATTATTGTTTAAGTGGTTTTATATTTTTCTGGATTCATTATTATTAATTTATTCATGTTCCATGACCTGTGTGATCTTGAATATAAATTGGGATGATCTCTTATCAGTCAAAAGTCAACATATACCATATATATTGTTAAATAGTTTCACTGTGGATCCTTGTTCAAATGAGTGTTGGTTCACATTTTTATATTTTTTTTAGAGATTATTTTTCAATTTAAATGGGAAAAATGTTTCATTCATAAAAAAGATTTATTAAGGGTTTAAATCAAATGGAATATTAAGGGAAAATTTATGATTTAATAATGGGTATTCAAATGTTACCTCAAAAGATAAATAGAGTTTTCTAGAGAATATTTTGATGGGATTTGGTCAAGGGCCTCGCATGTGTATGATGAAATGTGATGCCTTATGAAATAGTATTGAAAAGAGGATATTTACTTGGTTATAAAGAAAATTTGAAAGGGTTATTTGAGCTATTTTGGTTTGTTTTACCATGTGTGTGTGATTCCCTTATTTCTAAATCATGAGTGATTTTCTGTATATCCCCTTACTATAATTAATTTTATTTTGCTTATATGGTTATTGTTTGACAGATTATGTTGCTTCATAATGATGGATGTCTATCTTTAATTTCAAATGATGGTTTATTTTTGTATTAAAGTGGGGGGTGGATCTGGATTTATATGAAAACCCCCTTAGAGGGGATATATTGGTCTGGTTTACCATAAAAATGTTAAGGGATGTTAATACCAAAAAAACAAGTTATGATCGGGATATGAAAATGTGATCTTCGAACTCTTGTAGGATGTTTTTTCTATGATGTGATATAAGGGATCCCAGTGGGTTCCACAATATCACGTTAACCCCGGGTAGGGTCAGTGTGGGGTATAGATAATGATGATTTCAGGTGTCATTATTAAACCAAAAATATTGAGTGAGATTATGATGGTTTTAGTGTTAAGGATATTTCATGTGCATGAGATGATGGCCATGATTGTGTGAGGTGGGTTTGGTTTGATGGAATACCCATGTGGTATGTGATGAGAGGTTCTATTTGGAGAGTATTCTTCTGTGTGTGTATTTATATACATTTTTGGTTCTATGGTGTAATGTCTATGGTGAATGGTTTTAAGTTTTTGGGAAGAAAGGGTGACCTGAGTGTGTTTGTTTATATGTTTGTGTGTGTGTGTGGTTTAGATGAAGTTTTATGGTGAACTTCCTTAGGTTCATGCATTACCTAGTTCTAGGGTGAGTTTTTATCTCTTGGTATATGTGTTTTATTTATATGTATGTGTGATTTGTGAAATGTGTGTTTAACCACTTGCGGTGGGATACAACTACAAGGTAATGGAATCCAGTACCTAGTTCTATCTAGGGTATGTGACCTCTATATTTTATACTTACATGGTTTCATGGATAGGTTTATTTCCACTGGGTGGATTCTTATGTTCTAGGGTTTGGTATATTTCCTTCAGTTAGATTTTACATTTTGGGGATGGTTATATTTCCCCTAAGAGAGTTATTTTGTTTTAGGGATATGTGTATTTCCATGATGTCGTTACTTGTTATTAAAGACACCCTAAAACTAAATGAATCATGTATTATGTTCAACTACTAGTTCTGGATAAGGACTTGGTCCCCCTAGGTGATTGGTGTGATATGCTCAGAGACACTCTAACATGGGTCTATGAAACTATAGAAGGGTTCAAGGAGGTTTGGTTGAGACCCAATGACCTAATGTGTATGTTATATTTTCCTACATATTATGATTTTGGGGTGGAAGTGTTGCACATGCATGACAACACATTATATATATTCATTTCATGCACATCCACTTGATCATAGTAACACTCAGTATTTTTGAGTTATTAGGGATTCCTGCTGGGTAGTTAGACTCACCCCCACCCGCATGCACTGAATGGATTTTGATGTATGTGGGAAGACCTTTATGTTTTATCTCAGAACACATTTTTCTCTTAGGTCTGTACACATGTTAAAAATCTATTAAGTTGTGGAGGTTTAGGAATCTATAGGATGATTATGTAGGTTATGTTGGAGGTCATATAGTTTACTTTATTAGTTTTCAATCAGAATGTGTACTGACCAGTGTTCCATTGTTTTATTTATATATGTTTTCATTTTTATATTCATCTACTCTATTATTGTTTGTTTATCATATTTATATATATTTAATTATTTCTATTTTGGACCCCGGGAGTCCATGGGGCTCCCTATTTTACGGATACAAATTTTTAATAGGTCTGTTATATGGATGGATCATGCCAAATTTTCAGTAGATTTGGGAATGACCTTCAAGCCATATATTAGAGGTAATACACTCCCCATGCCTATATTAGTCCCTCAATACTAATTAGTATCATTTGATAAGTATGAAATAATAATGGAGGCCTTATAGAGACCCTCACACAAGAATTTTTCATGCAATCCAGGTTGTTGTGTGTTACCTCTAGAAATGGGGATGGCCTTGGTTGCTTAAGGTTCAAACATTCCAATCGGTTTCTAATGGGATGGTTCATAGAACCCGAAACATCCAGTGATTCTATATCTATTTGGACCTACTTTCCAAAGGTAGGTGCTCATTAGTTGTGACCAATGAGGCTTAAGAATTTTCATTGGTTGAGAGGATGGGAGGTCAAACTCATCACACATTTTTGGGGGGAATTATTGTCTACTCCAGGAATCTCTTTATAGATTTAATTTATGTTCATGAATCCTTATTACACTACCAAGTATGAAAATGAGCTTTCCTTAAGATTTGACAATCGATGATTAATATTTATGAGATTTAGAGAATATTTTATATGTATTTGAAGTTCTTCATCGATAGAGAATCATCTATATTTGTTAGATATTCTTAGTCAATGGTATCCATCAACACATTATATAAATATATCTTGGTCATTATGATAACCATACTGGTTCTAAATCCACTCAGCGGGGCACTTGAAGTTTATTTTTGTTCATAAGGACATGGAGTATTTCAAGGTTGGGATCATACCTTCATATGGGATACCTACGTATCCTTGTTAGAAAAGGAATCATAACCCATGTAGTTCGGGATTTAAGATATAGTTTAATGTCATATGGGACGGATGAGAATTAATGGGTGATGGGCTTGAACCTTAGAAAGGCTTCCTCGGTACTCTACTTTTAAGGTTGAGATCAAAGTCCACGTAGTTCAGTTGGGAATTGCGGGGCTTACGTATGATTAACATGCCAATGAGATGTGTCGTGGTTACTTTTACACTCTAATCTCATGTGAGTCATGCTCGGTGTGAGAAACAAGAGCAATCAGTAAACCTGAAAATTTGTGCCATGAAAGATGTGGTCACAAAGAATGATATGGGGCTTATGTATGTATGATTACCCAAATAGATAAAGATCAGGACTTAATTTAGAGAATAATCTCAAGAACATGTTCTATAAAGGTATATGTGCTTTATGTAGATTTGGATGCTCTAACTTGGGGCTTACTTCTAAAAAGGATGCCCAAATTAATAGGGGACTTGTGATTGGGTTTTATTCATGAGAATGAATTCCAAATCAAAAATAAGTTAAGACTGGTTAAGAGAAACTATGATTGGGGCTTACTCCTAAGAAGGAGGCCCTGGTTAAAGGGACTTGAGAAATGGGGCTTACTCTTGAGAATGAGGCCCATGTTAAGGTAATTTGGTATTTGGGTCTTACTTCTAAAGAGGATGCCCATATTTGGGAACTTGAGGCTTACTCCTGAAAAGGAGGCCTAGGTTAGGAAATTGTGATTGGGGATTACTTCTGAAAAGGAGGTCCAGGTTAGGAAACTATGACTGGGTATTACTTCGGAAAAGGAGGCCCATGTTAGGGAATTATGATTGGGGCTTACTCTTTAAATGGAGGAACAGGTTAGGGAATTATTATTGGGACTTACTCCTGAGAAGGAGGCCCAAAATTAAGGAACTTGTAGACTAGGTATTACTCATAAAAAGGAGGCCCAGGTTAAGGGACTTATGACTGGGGCATACTCTTTAAAAGGATGCCCATGTTAAAGAGATATTCTCATCTTAAAATATGAGGTTGAATGAATGAAATATCTAACCATTCTGCCATAAATATATGTAAATCACTAGGTTTTGAGAGATGTTCCACATAATTCCTTTCAGATAAGGTCCAACAAAGGAATCATGCCATAAATGGCTTTGAAGAGGATTCAGAATGCTAAATCTTGAATAGGATTGGTGGATTTGAAGAAAAGAGATGAATGGACAGGAGGGGTACCCAAAATAAGGTAGGTGCGCAGGTCCTGTTTGGGCGCGCAGGTCATGGTCGCACAGGTATACCTACGTAACACAGGTGTACTTGTGCGACGGTCAACCCATAGGATAATACTTGGGTGAGGCTTGGCTCAAGCCCTTAGTATTATCCCTAAAGACTTTTAACTGAGTGGTGCGCAAGTTCTTTTGAAGGGATAAGGCGACGCACAAGTGTCTTAAATTCCATGAAGGGTTAGAGACTTAAGCACGTAGGTGTTGATAAATTTCAACACTTAAGACTTTTCCCCCTCTTTAGATCTTCTGTTCTAGGTAATGAATTACCATAGAAGTGTTCGAAATGCTTTGAGAAGAGACTAGGGTGTCGAGAGATCAAATCTGAGTTTCTGGATTTTTACATCCTCGAAATGGGGGGCCCACAAGGGGTATTTATAGGCTGCTAAAGACCCTAGGTTGGGTGAGGCTTGGATAAATCCCTTATTATTATACCTAAAGACTTTTAAATGAGTGGCGCGCAAGTTCTGTTGAAGGGATAAGGCAGCGTGAAAATTTCTTCAATTTCCTGAAGGGTTATACACTTAGGCGCGCAAGTGTTGATGAAATTCAACAATTAGGCCTTTTTTCTATTTAGATCTTCTGTTCTAGGTAATAAATTACCTTAGAAGTGCTCAGAAGGCTTGGAGAAGAGACTAGGGTGTCGAGAGCTCAAATATGAGTTTCTATATTTTTCCGTCTTCGAAATGGGGGGCGCACAAGGGGTATTTATAGGCTGCTGAAGACCCTGGGAGAAAACCAGATAGGGCACACAGGTCACCTGCATGCCCAAAATGTGGCATGTAGGTACCCTGTGCGACCCTCTGGGAAATTGCACGGCCCATCCTAAAACAAGTCCTTGTTCATGACTTTGTCAATTTTTGATATTTCTTCAAAGGATGAATCACTTTGTGTTAAGGTATTTTCCTTTCGATTCGTTTAGAATCTGTGAAGAAAAGGAGCATCAAAAAAAGTCCCCCCTCAGATATGGATCCGAAATAAAGGAGGATGTGACTCTGAGGTAAAGAATAAAAACCACGGAATTGCGGCGTGTAAGTGTTGAGCGCACAAATGGCGTCACGCAGGTGCCATCCGCGCAGGCTTCGACACGCAGGGGTGCGGCCTGGCCTATAAATATTCGTTCATTATTGCACAAAACACCTAGATTTGAGAAATTCGTGCTCGCACCATGTTGGTTGATCTCGTCGTGCAGGTTGCTGATTTTCCGCGGTTTCATTTCTTTTGTTCATGTCGCACTACTGCAGAGGTATTTAGACTTGCGCGGTGATACTTGCACTCCAAACCCTGCACGACACAGTTACACCTGCATGCCAACTTTGGACTAGTGCGCCTTAATTCCTTAGCCATTTTTTGAATTTCTTTACAATTTTTTTGAAAAATCAACTCACTTAAGAATTAATTATTCAACCTTTGTGTAGATTCAATGGCTCCTAGAAGAATTGGAATGGATGATGAACTAGCTAGCAAGTGGATTTATGACATGATTAATATCATTGGCCACGATTACTATGATATATGTGACAACACTCTTCCATATTTGGATAAGTAATTGAATAAGTATCATCTTAACTTTCTAGAGAGCATCTACTTGCCTCTGTATGGGCATGGTCATCTGTAAGGATTCAACATTCCATATGGAAAAAAATATATGTACGAGATGCAGTCGCACTGCTACTCCCCTATTTTGGTTATGATGTGCATTAAGAGAAACAACAATGATGCTAACTTTCAAATTTTTTTCTCCATGCCATTTCTTTGCAGATATGAAAATGGAAAACCATGGGATGATATGTTTTCCATTGTCGGTTGATGGAGAGAAGACTATCATGACATTAAAAAAATATCTGAAAATAGTACTCTCTCCAAATGGATCTTCACCTCCAATGCTCCATTCTCAAATCCATGTATCCATCTTCTAAGTCTCTTGGACAAAAATAGAGTCATTGTTTGATCAGCAGAAAATTTTCTCAAACTGCACTCAAGAACATTCTTTTACAATTGTTCAAAGAATAGATGGTATCACTACATCTCTTATTGTATCCAGTTGAATTAATGAATTCCATGTGGCTACTGATAAAGATCAGGATGTCGTAAATCAAATAATGAGTTATGTTGAAAATGTCTTGTAATCCTTGAAAAAGAGAAGAGACTACAGTCTATGGATGTTCTTCTAATTCTTGTGTATCAATGAAAAACACTTTCATCTTCAGTCATTTGTGCTTGCATTATTTTTCTACCTACTTAAAATTTTTGCATAAGCCAATGGGGATAGTAAGAATAGTTTTATTTTTTCTAGGATTATTAAAAATAACCCTACAAAATTTGAATCTTTTTATTTCTCAATATGACCTAAATCATAAAAAATGTATGTTTAGTGAGTTGGGAATTGACTTTTGTTCAGAATTCCCTTATCTTTTGGGGAAGTTTAAAATCATGTACGTTGGATATAAAAATGCTAATGTTCAAGGTTGAAATATCATTGACCGAATGGATTAAAATTAACTCAATTCCTTGATAATTTATTTGAAAACATAATACCACACTCAATTATGGGGGAAAACATGTAAACTATGACTTAAGACATTTTTAATCTCAGCAATGATGTGAGAGAAGGGCTAAAAGGAATTAGAAGAAGTATTTCCCAAGAATGAAGTTACCACTATTTAACAAACCTATTAGGGGGGTAGAATTATGCAGGGCCACCTAAGGGTATTGGTTGCATAGTCAAATAATAGCATATTTTGGCTGATAGCTCTGTTATGTAGACTGTTTATGCAAGGCCGCCTAAGGAAACGTGCTGCATAGTCAGGCAAAAGAACTCTCAGAAATTTTACCTTTCTATTTCTAAAAATACAGTGAAAGTTTATGGAGATTCAAATTTTCCAAATCATAGATTATGCTGTATGGAAATAGGTACTTGAATATGGAGATGATATTTCCAATCAAGAGTATCAAAGAATTGGATGAATATCACTCCTGCGAAGGTCTGACCCAAAAGTAGGGAAGGGAATTATAAACCATATACTTGAATACTTTCAGATCATGAAAAAGAACATGGGACAAATATGTTAAGGATGGATTTTTTTTGGATCCCTACATATTTTCGTTAAGATAAATAAGTACAAAAGAAGTTTTCCTCCCAAGAATGAAGTTACCATTATTTAACAAACCCTTTAGGGGGTTGAATTATGCAGGGCCACCTAAGGGTATTGGAAACATAGTCAAATAATAGTATATTTTGGCTTTCAAGTCCGTTATGTAGACTGCTTATGCAAGGCCGCCTAAGGGCGCGTGCTGCATAGTCAGGAAAAAGAACTCTCAGGTATCAGACGTTTTGTGACCAGAAGTCAAGAAAAGGGTTATTGAGATCTGGAAGTATTTAAGGTTTGGAGTGTGACAAAAAAAATGGGCATTGTTCAATTCATGTAGAGATACGCATACCAATGCTAACCATAATCATGTTATAGTTGGGTCTTGGATTAAGGTGTTGGAATTCACTATGTATCCCATAAAGATGGGAATCAATAAAACTGTAGTTCTTGAAATACATTTTAACGTCATGTAGGATGATATTGTAGGAGATCTTAGTCGGGGTCATAGAGCTCAGAACATAATAAGGATTACACAATGTGTGTTTTATAAACCTGATGTGATTGAAGACCATGGTTTCCATACCACATTCATTTTTTCATAGGGGGACTTTTCAGCCAAGGGACTGAAAGTGGAATTTGGGGTTAGTCCCAAAGACTTAGGGCTGGATTTGAGGGAAGCTCGAACGTTCCTACGTATCCCATAAGGATGGGAATCAAGCCGCATGTAGTTCATGAAACACCCTTTGTACAGATTTGGTTCGTACAAGTGAATGGTGGAAGGGGGACTTTAGTGCAATGATGGATTGACCCAAGATAAAAGGTTCGGGCATTGCCATGTATGCATGTAGTATTTGGAATATAACATGATTAGAGATCAATGTAAATAATTATTCCCTCTCAGGTGAGGGTGTCAAATAATGTTGTGGTTTATTGTCGTACAGGACAAAAATAGAAAATATTTTAATGTCATATAACAAGGATGATGGTGAACCAATGTAAAAATTATTGATTATAGGGGCGGTTTCATATATCAACATCATATGATGTGGAGGTGAATAGATGTGAAGAGACTGATTTTGGGCTTGAACCTCGGGAGGATGCCTACATGCCCAGCCTAGAGGGCAAGGATCAAAGTCTGTGTAGTTCAATCAAAGAATTAATGTGTGATCAAGTTGTTCTTGAGTACAACGACCTAATAAAAAAATGGTTTCGGGACTTACACATGGTTAGTGTCCCAGAGAGGGTGTTATGGTTGAAGTTTAATCTAAGCTCAGGTGATTCATACTTTGTGTGAGAAACAAGAGGTATAAACAACATTAACAAAGCACAGTTTAATGTCATGTAGGACATATGAAGGGACTATGCAGTTTAAAGTCTTGCAGTGAGGACTATTGGTGCTACATAGTTTAGTGTCATGTAGCAGGGAAAAAATACATTTTAACATCATGTAGGACGTATTAAGGGACTTCGTTCAGTTTTACGTCATGTAGGATGAATGGGAAATACAGTTTAACGTCATGTAGGAAAAATAAAGGGACACATTTTAACTTCATGTTGGACATGAACACAGTTTTGCATCATGTTGGACAATAAGGGTGATGTATAGTTTAGCGTCCTGTAGCTAAGATGATGGGGACAATACAGTTTAATGTCATTTTGGATGAAAGGGGAACTATACAGTTTAATGTCATAAATTAAAGACAAAAGATGACACAATTTAACATCATGTTGGACGTATTATGGGCTTTTTCATAGTTTAACATCATGTTGGTCGATGACACAGTTTAACGACATGTTGGACGATGGTGCGAGTAGTATAAGTTCATATGCATGGACCGATGATTATGTAGTTTAATGTCTTAATGGATGTAAGGGACTTCTGTACATTTTAGCCTCATATAGCTTGGATATCACAGTTTAACGTCATGTTGGACGAAGAAGGGACTGTGCAGTTTAATGTCATGCAGTAAGGACTTAAGAAGGGTTGTATAGTTTAACGTCATATATCAAGGACGACACAGTTTAACGTTGTGTTGGATGTAAGTACAAATAGTTTAAGGTCATATTCATGGACCGACGTTATATTTTTATTACCCAAAATACTTCTTCAGAAATATGGCATTGGTTGGAGTCGTAATGAGTTCTCCATCCATTGATATTAAAGAATAATCTCTATTGGAGTAGACCTTATGTATTGAGAAAGGTCCTTCCCACTTTGGCTCAAGCATGGGAGGTTTCTTTCATGGTATCATTGGAGTTCTGAGAACCAATACCAATTCTCCCTGAATGAATGAATGAAGATGAACATTCTTGTTGACAACTCATGCTATTCGATTCTGATAGACTTCCAAGTGGTCCAAGGTGCACAATCTTTTCTAGTCTAATCATTCCAATTCATCCAATCACTTTTGAGATTATTCATTTGTAGATGAATGATCACAAATGGCTTCTCTGAGCGAGGTTAATTGAACATCAATGGGAAAGACTGCTTCTGTTCTATATACCAATGAATATGGAGTTGACTATGTTGCAGTGTGGGTGGTGGTTCGATAAGCCCATAAAGAATGAAAAAGTTTATCAGGCCATGACTTCATATCTTTATCCACAATCTTTTGCAGTATGTTTGAAAGAGTCTTGTTGAAGGATTCTATTTGGCCATTGTCCACTACATGATACCAAGAGGAATGGTTGTATTTGATGTTGTATTCTTGATACAACTTTCTTACCTTGGATGAAAAAAAATCGGTTCCTTTGTCTGTCAATATGGTATGAGGGACACCAATTTTGGTAATGATTTTAGACTTGATGAAGCTAATAATGCTTTTATAAATAACTTCTTTGAGAGGTATTGCCTCTGCCCATTTGGAAAAGAAGTCAGTAGCAGTAAGAATGTACTTAAATTGATTAGATGTAGCTAAAGGATAAAGTCCTACTACATCCATTCCCCATGTGGAAAATGGTCATGAGTACTTAGTTGTATGAAGAAACTCTAGCGGTTGATGAATGAATTTGGCATGTATTTGGCATGAATGACACTTCTTTGTGAAATCAACACTATCTTGTATCATTGAAGGCCAAAAGAATCCAAGCCTTCGAATTTGATCAGATAGTCTATGTCCAGACTGATGGGCACCACAGACTCGTGCATGCACTTCTTTCATGATAGCCATTGTCTCTTCACCATCAATGCATCTGAAGATAATTCCATCAAAACCTCTTTTGTAGATAATTTTCACTAGGTGATCTGGGCTATCATAAAGAGTAAAATTGACCACACGTCACCGGATTTGTTCTTTCCTGGATCTGTCATGTGGAAGTGTTCCATTTTAAAGGTATTCCCTGATAGGTGTCATCCATCCTGTATTATGACCATACGGTTCAGGAATAGGACTAATTTCATTGATTTCCTCTGTTATGGTTTGAACATAAGGTGAAATTGTATGACAGTTGGCAATACTAATGACTGTCTCATCCCGATTAGGATATTCCAGAGCTGTGGCTATATTAGCCAATGCATCAGCTTGAGCATTTTGTGATCACGGGACATAAGAAAATGTCGGTTCCGAAGGAAATTCCACCATTAATTCTATGACTTAATCATACAAAGGGATTAACTCTTCTTTTCTGATGGCATAATCCCCATTGACTTGTATGATTACCAAGTCTGAATCACCTTTCACTTTTAAGTGATTCACTTTTTCTTGAAGCACTAACTCTAATCCTATGATGATATCTTGGTATTCTGCTTCATTATTTGTCTCACCTCCCAACAATGAGAAGGTATAGGGTAGCACTACCTTTTCTGGATAAATGAGCCTAATTCCAAACCCAACTTTGTTGAATTTAGGATCCCCCATTTTCCTCCCTGTTGGACTTCTGGAAGCACCATCAAAGTACATTTCCCATGTTTTAGGACTATCTTGAATAGAGAATAATTCATCATCAAGATGTTCAATATCTAAAGATGTATCTTCTACTGAAGGGTGTTCAGTAAGGAAATCAGCCAGAGCTTGGCACTTTATTGCCTTTTGAGACACATACTGAATATCAAATTGTTGCAAAGTAACTGCCCACCGTGCCAGACGTACTGTAAGCATTGGAAGACTAAGGATGAATTTGAGCTGGTTATTGCGAGATAACAATTGGACCTCATGATGTTGCAGGTAGTGTCTTAACTTTTGAACTACAAATATTAACGCCAGGTAGAAATTTTCAATACTTGAATATCGGGTTTCTGCTTCATGCATAGTCTGACTGAGATAGTAATGGTTGTTTTCATTCCCAGCATCATTCTTCGGGGCAAGGAAGGCACCCAATGATCACTCTAAGGTTGTCACATAAATTATAAGTGGTGTTCCTTCAACAAATGGCATTAATACTAGTGGACTCAAGAGATATTTGTTGAGAATATCAAATGCTTCTTGACATTCTTTAGTCCACTAGTACGTGACTCCCTTTTTCATAAATTTGGTGAAGGGTAAACTTTTGCCTGACAGATTGGTGGTAAAACGCCGAATATAGTCTAAGTGTCCTTGATGTCCTCTCAATTATTTCATATTTTGAGGAGGTGACATACCAAGTATTGAATATGTCTTCTCAGGATCAACTTCGATACCATGATGGAGTACAACAAAGACGAGAAATTTTCCTAAGGTTACCCCAAAAGCACATTTCAAGAGGTTCATCTTCAAAATGTGTTGTCGAAGTTTGTGGAATATGACTTCCAAATCAGCCACGTGATTAGAAATTTGTTTGGATTTAACCACCAAATCTTCCACATAACATTCAACAAATTTCCCTAAAAAGTGTTTGAAGATACGGTGCATGGCATGCTGATATGTTGTGCCTCAATTATTTAGGCCAAAGGGCATTACTCAATAGAAAAACACACCCTGAGGGGCTCTGAAAGCTGTAGATTCTTCATCTTCTGGTGCCATTCAGATTTGATTATATTCAGAATATCCATCCATGAAGGAAAGTGCATCATAGACAACTGTTTCATCAATCAAGAGTTTTGTAATCGGAACTGGAAAATCATCCTTGGGACAATGCCGATTAAGATCTCTGAAATCAATGAAAAATCTAATTTGTCCATTCTTATTTTTTACAGGGACAATATTATCCAACCATTTGGGATATTGAACTTCTCGGAAGAAGTTATCTTTGATAAGCTTATCCACTTCAACTTCAATTTTGAAATCATAGGTTGGGTGTGTTCTTCTTGCGGCTTGCTTAAATCCTCAATGTTCTTCTGGAAAACCCAAATGATGAGTAGCAACATCATCATCAAGCCCTGTAATTTCTATATAGTTCCAAGAAAATATATCTCTATTTTGCTTCAAAAATGAAATATACATTTTTTTTATCTTCAAGATTCATGGCCGCACTAATTAAAGTGGGGCGTGGATGTAACCCCCGAGACTTTTATGTCATATAAATCATCAAAGGAGTCTTTTTCTACACAACACTTTCTTGGCTTGCTTTACACGAAATCGCGACCTTCCTC
Source organism: Viscum album (assembly GCA_963277665.1). NCBI lineage: Eukaryota > Viridiplantae > Streptophyta > Magnoliopsida > Santalales > Viscaceae > Viscum > Viscum album. The sequence goes on from OY728141.1 coordinate 351,300,346, forward strand.
GATAGCTTGCGTTGTACGCAATACCGAGTTTCACTAAACAACGATATGCTATTAAAATATTATTAAAACTAGCCATTATGAATAGTAATAACCACTTTTTGAAATTTTGTGAATTTTATTTTTCAAAATGGAATTCATTTTTGGATTCGGAATACCGAAATTAGCCTAGGGTAAAATTTTGGTATTTTTCTGAAAACTTTCAATTTTTGATGAATAGTGAAACCACTAAGTGGTAGGTTAAAAACTGAATTTTGCATAAAACATAATTTTACCACTTCTGTGAATGTAATTTAGAAAATCCGACAGACACGGTTGATATCAGTAAGTAAAATGTGGTTCAATGAGATAAAAATAATTTTTTGGTGAATAGTAACTTTTTACTTTTTTTACCGCGGTTAATAGTAAATAGGGTAACTAAGGGTGAATATGATATTACTATTACCCTAACACATGTCCTAATTATATTGGATAAGTGTAATTCGACCAAAACAACCTTATGAATATAATATGACCAGTTAGGTCCACTTGGATTAGATTATGACATTTAATATTATTTTATTTAATGAATAGTTAAAATAGTTAAAATCAAAGTTTAATAACTAAAACATTTTTACTATGGGGTTATACATAAGATAAATTAGACTATAAATATTAATTAGAAAGCTAAAACGATTTCCTACATAATGGTATTTTATTTGTAATTTTTAAACATTAAATAATTTAATTTATTTATGACACAATGATGATGTAGTAATTATCTTATTAATGTAATATTGACATAATTGATGTAATAAACACCAAAATAAATGTAATTTGAGACTTTTTATGAATCCCACTAATTATCTAGGTTAATATGACATGTTATTATTGATTTAATTAACTTTTTTCGAACTTATCATTCTGTTATGATTTTTAAAAAAATCAATTACTAAATAGTGTCAAAATTGACATAAAATAGCTTTTAAAACAAATATTATATTATTAATTGTTATTTTATTCCTAAAAATCTAAGGTTCGGCCAAATGACTTAGATAAGGTTATATATATTAATAATAAACAATTTGGGGTTCTTTTGGCTTCTTATAGTAAGTTTATTAACCTTATAGTGGAAGAACACAAGAAGACACGGTAAAAGTAAAATTATTTAACTTAATGTTAAATATAAATGATAAAGTTAAAATAGGTACCTAAACTTGTCTAAATTCTATTGGATGAGAGGATTTAGACCCATCTCCACCTTAGCTTCGAAATATATCTATTTTTAACTATTTAAAACCGAACTTGACTTTATAATAAAATAATAGTTTTAGTTATTCCAAAGGTGCCCCTCTCCTCCCTTATAAAAGGACACCTCCTCCCCCTCTTCCTCACACCACTTGGAGCCTTGAAGCTCGGCCAACCCCTGACACTTTCTCCTCTCCACTTCCCTAGAGACATCATATAGGTTCTGGTGTTCTTCAAAGACCAATTTTAGTGCCTTAAAAGAAGGTCTCAAAGAAGCACTTCAAAGAAGAGGTAATGTCAGTTACCAATTCTTTCATCTTTATTTCTTCTTCCACTTCTTCTTCTTTAGTTGTTTCATTATGAAGTAATAACATCAGTATCACTCATATACTTATATGTTATTATAAGTATGAAACAACCCTATTTCACCATCTATCCATCCTACGAAAAAAGAAATCACCGCACGTGCGTACGTACGGAATACCGTCTCCATGCCGTGGTGTGATCTATTTTCCACTACCACCTTACTTGGACGGGTATAATGGTGTAAATAATGACTATATATGACTATTATAAAGTGATATTGATTCTGAAATAGTATAAATATACTCCAATACAATTCCACGATCATAGGAACGATATCATCACTCGTGTGTACGTACGGAATACCGTCTCCACGATGTGATGCGACTCGTTCTACATTATCTTCATTTCATAATGATTATATAAATGAATTGAATGAATTAATATGATATATATAACACTAATACCATTCTGGAAATAAGGTATCTATAACCTAAAGAAAAGAATAAGAATTTATTCGACAAAACACGCATAAGTACAAAAGGTTATAAACACCCGAATAACAAGTAGCAATGAAATATTACTACTAAGAAGCTAAGAATATGACCATATATGATATCATAAAAATAAGTATGATTCTGTAATAAGTCAATAACATTATTTAAATCATTATACAGGAGGTTCGGACACTTACAAATCAAGTCGGACCTAAGGTAAGGGAAATATCACAATCTCACTTTTATCCGATATTGTTTTTACTTTGGTAATTACTGGGGTGTATTTTATCATCCACATCCATGTTTCCTCAATATTTAATATTATTTTCATCCACCTACAATTGTTTAAATCCAATTTTACCCTTCAGTGAGTTTTTGGTAAAAGATATGAAAGTAATCTTTTGTCGTTTTTCATAAGAGGTACTTTTTGACTTTTCCGACAAAAGTACGAGAAGAATGTTTTTTTAACTTATACGACATGAATGGATTTTTAAAACATTATTTCCAAGAAGTATCCTTTAAAATTTTTCAAGTTTATTTTTAATCAACTTATTTTAGTTTAAATTTGTATGACATTTTAAGAAAGGAAAAATGTTTTTGAAGAAGAAAGGATATTTTCTTCAAGAATGGAGTTCAAGTGTTTTATCAAAATTATTTTCCATCTGAGTTAATAAAGGGTTCTGTTTTCATCCCTATTATTACATTGATTTGATTATGTTGTGATGGAATTATTTTTATGAATTCCTTTATCGTATATGAATTGTTTTATGATGTCATGATGTTAAAGATTCCCATTTTTATTACATGGGTTATGTAATGATGTATGATTTAAGATTTTGTGGCACACATAAGAATGGTATCATTATGAGATGGGTGGGACCTATATCTCCCTCCAATGAATTGGGTAAAGATTTTATATCTCATGAGATAGACATTGCTGGAACGGTAGGTTATACCGGTTCAGTGAAACAGGATTGATACGAGGGTGACTCGGTTCAGAAAGGGACTTTGTCCACTTAGATAGCCTTGGAAATGAGTCTTGACTAACAAGAAATGATTCTCTATGATTATGTGTGTATGCCACAATGTTTCATGTTTTAAGTTATGATTATTGTGATTACTTTTCACTACCATGATTTATGCCATGTTATGAAATTATGATCTCTTTTGCAGGATAAGATTTCCAAAAGTTATGTGCTTGTGTATACGATGTGATTGATAGTTCTTTTGTTTACCCTTACTGAGCATTTGAGCTCACCCTTTTGTGTGTTTTCTTTCCCCAGGTCAGGAAGAAGGTTATTAACTAGGATATGCCAAAAAGGGACTCTAGATATGATGAAATAAGTGGGAGGCAAAGTTGATTCTTTATGAACCAGTTATTTATGTTTCCCAGTTTCTAAAGACACTATACATATACGGTCCTTTCGTGGTTTTGTTATATGTTGTAATAAGTATGCTTCAATTTTGAAGTATTAACAATGTATGTAAAGTATGGGTCGTTATAGTGGATCTTCTTTTGTACCCAGATTTATTTCTCTGAGTTCATCCATAGTGGTAGAGATACCCTCTTCAAAAGCGGGAGGAGCATCCCTGAGATCTTCCTCTTCTTCTTCAACATGTGTAATTTCTTCTATTTCTACTTGTATAGTAGATGAAGAAGCAGAAATTAAATGATCAGGATAGATGTTAAAATTTTAACATCATGAAGAAGAGGCTTCCATTTCTGACCCTATTGATGATGAAGGGTCTTCCTTGGGTAATAAATAGGAGATGATGGATTGAGAATCGACATCATCGTTCACCTCTGACATTGCTATAACTTCTTCTGTCCTGTTTGGTGAAGTATAGACTTTCTAGATTTCAGCAAATGAAATGAAGAAATCTTCATTTGAGCTTTCATCATTTCTTGGTGAATCACCACTTTCTCCCATGTTGTTTGGCTTGATTTCCATAATTGACATTATGGAAGTTTCAATAAGAGTATTTGGATTCGGGTCTATCCTGTCAATTTTACAGATAGGCAACACATAATCTGTACTCACATTTGTGAATGGGTTTACTGGAATTTTTTCAAAACCATATGAAGAATTAACCATGGTAACCTCCCTTATTGTGGATTTCTTATTACCCTTCATGTGATAAAATTCCGCCTCAATGTATTGAAATTCACATGTTTTGAAGGGGGATTTATCACCATACAATGTCCCAATTTGACCATCAATACAATATTTGAGACATTGATGGTATGATGAAGGGAAAGCCGCATGTTGGTGTAGCCAAGGTCTTCCAAGAAAAATATTGAAGGCTGTATCGTGATCAACAACCACAAAATCTGAATTGGATACAGGGTCTCTAAACTATGTTTTGAGTGTAATCTCACCCATTGGTTCTTGTTCATTTTTATCATATCCTTGCAACATCATATTAGGATGCGATAAATCAGATTTTGTGAGGCCTAATCGACGAAGTGTACGAAGGGGGATTAGGTTGACTCCTAAACCATTATCAATGAAAGCTCTTCGAATGTCCACACCATTGACCTTTCCAGATAAGTACAAAGGTCTAATATTTCCATGCACAACATCATCTTCATCTTCATCTGTGAAAAGATATCACTGCATGGCATTATGTAGGATCATTATCTACATGGTAGACTTTAGCTACAGCAATTTCACTTGCAAATTCATGAGGACTTGACAAAGCCTCAATGAGTGCCTCCCGAAGATCTTTTGATAAATTCAAGGCATCCGAAATTGATAACTTGGCTGGCACATGGGAAAAATGCTTTAATACATCATATTTTTGATCCAAAGTTCTGTGTTTCCCAAAAGGAAAATGTGCTTTCGCAGGTGCCTTAGAAGTTGATGCTTTGGAATTAGATGCATCTTATATCGGGGTAGGAGTTGGAAATACTCTTTGTTTTAGAATATTAGACCGAATATGTCTATTTACTTGCTGATAAGAAGAAGGTGTAACCTCTAACAGATCTTCCAGAATCACTGTACCAGGACTGAATCTTCCTTACGTGGAAGAATTTTCTTGTTCTTGTCGATCCCGCTTAAGGGCTCTGCCATGAGTTTCTGTTGCATACACAGTTCTAACAGGGGTAGAATTGGAATAGTGGTTTTTGGGATATCCACTTCTTCCTATGTATCCCATACCTATGGAACTCCCTATATTTCTTCTGTTTGATACATGGAACTCAGGCTCATCAAGATCGAAGTTGTGACTGACATGAGGATCTGTTAAATTAATCATGTTAATAGAACCAAAGATCAACTCTTCATCTGATAAATATTATGCCTGATTAGCCCGTTTAGGCTATGCCGTTTGGCGGGGCGGTACCCATGGCTTTAAATTAGATGGCATAAACTCTTCCAGAGTCAAAGAAAACTTGGGTGTTTACATGATCTCATCTTCTTCTGATTGTTCCTCTTTCTTTTAATTATGTCGTTCCTTCGATGATTTTCCCTCTGATAAAGTGGTTTTTGATGTGGCATACATAGTAGAAGACACAATTGGTTTCTTCAATTGCGTTTGCAAAATGTCATGAGTTCGGTTGATCATTTTTTTGACCATCCAATAATCATATTTCTGTGCATTTTTTTTACTTCTTTCCACTTGCCTTCTTCCTGTGGATTTGTAGTAGTAACACATGCTACCTAAGCCGAAGAACCTTTCAATTCGACTTGTCCTGAGTCCACCATCTTTTGAAGGAGGTCTTTGAAAACAAAACACTCCTGAATGGGATTCCCCAGCATCCGGTGAAATGGGAAATAATTGGGACGGTCTTCATCTCTTTCTTTGTTAGGCCTTTTGGGCCTTGGAAATTGAACCAAATTATTTTCTAGAGCCGAAATGAAGTAACCAAGAACTTGTTCATTTCGGAAAGAGTAAAATTCGCTCTTCAGATCCTATAATTGTTTTCATCTTTGATCTCTTTGATCATCTTGATGAAACGACCTCTGTTTTTGATGCTCAGGAGGTGGAGCCCTTCAACAAGATGAAGGTTTTGAAGTAGAAGTAGGTACAGGTGCTTGTTTAAGCGTAACTATAGCAGTCTATGCTTTACCCATTCTCCTTCCTAGAGTTGATGGAATTACACGATTTTTATCCTTAGTCTTTGTAAGAGATTCTTCAATCTGTTGAGAGATTGAAGTAAGGTCTCGAAACCCTCATGTGTATTTCACAGGGATAAATGGTGTGCGTAATTCATCATGTAGATTTGCCACACATATTGTCAATAACTCTTCTTGAGGGAGGGATAAGCTCAGGGAATATGTTAATCCCTTCCAATGAGCAATGAAAACTGAAACCCTTTCATTCTCCCTTTTCTTAATATTTTTAATATCAAAAACTCTGGTCTTTGGCAATGTTGAGCTGAATTGAAGAAGGAATTGTTAACGGAGATCCTCCCACCCGATAATTGACCCGGATTGCAAGCTTTTATAGCAGACAAAAGTAGGCCCTTGTAATGACTGTACAAAACACCTGAGCCTAACTACTTTTTGTTGCTGAGGGGTTCCCATCATAGGATCTCAACGAGAAACAAAATGTGTTAAGTGTTTCTCTGGGTCTCCCGAACTATTAAATATTGGGAATGTGGTACTTGAAAAAATTGATGGGGGAGGAGTTGCATCAACCCATTCAGGGTAATCTCTCTTTTCTGGTTGAACTGGGGCACACTTTCCTTTCATAGCTTCCAACCAAGATGTTAATGTGTCAATGGTAGTCATTAATTTTTGAGAAACATCCAGTTGAGCATGGACCTATGCATGTGCAATAATTGGGGCTTGGATAGGTGTGTCGACTGGGACTACCACTGATGGTAGTATTGCCGGTTGTTGTTGCATATAACCCATAGGATTATACCTGTTAGGGTGTACCGTTAAAGTAGGATATTCTTGATCCATCTCAGTTGCTGCAAAAAAATTCCCTTGACTGACTGACTCCAACATGCTTAGGAGGAAGACTACTTTGAAGTAGTTCTAAATTCAACCTCCTTAATTCCTTCATTTCCGCCTCTTGTTTAAAAATATTTTCTCTAGTGAGAGTGATTGGCCTTCTCCAGAGGAAGGGTATGTAACCTGATTCTTCCCTTTCCCCTTGTTGGATTCCTTTCGAAGAGGGGGGAGTTGGTTACTGGAAGTAATACCTAAATTATGGGTAAGCCTTTGATTTCTTGTACGCACACCTTCTTTATTTGTGTCTGTGTGTAAAACTTCTTGAGCAGGAACTTCCTCATCTAATCCCTCTGAGTGAGCCTCATCTGGGGGATCAGAAACAATGGAATTGATGACATTAATTGATGCATAACACATTTCATCCCTTCTATCGACATTTCTGCGAAATTTTGTTCTTCCATGTCCCTGATTAGACATTGCCTTTTGTTGATTTGATCCCTCAGGAACTTCTTGACGAACTGTAATTTGGAGGGAATCTCCTTATAATTCGACTCTTTGTTCCTCTTGTGGATTCTTGCCTAATTAAGAGAATACTGAATTTCTCTGAGTAAGTGATTGAGGATTTGGAAAATTCCAAAGTCCGGTGGAATGGGGATGTTCCTGTTCAACTCCTCAAATCCTATTTGTTGATTCTGAGAGTTGGGCTAAAAGAGTCCCCATTCTGGCAAGCTGGGGTGGTTCTTGAGCTGCTACATCTAAGACTTTCTTAAAATCTATTCTGATCTTGCGGACTTTAGTATGGAAATTGGTTGGATGCATCAACCTACATCCACTCAAATCACTTGGTTCAAATGACTGTTGGATGATTTCTGACACTTCTGTCACTTGATGATGTGCATACTCTAAATGAGAAGATTGTTAGATGTTCTTGTTTTCATGATAAAAAAGTAATCTGACAAATTTTTCTTTGTATTCATCATTCTGAGAAGAACTAGTTGAGGATTGTTCTTGAGTGAGCCTTTGATTACAATCAAAACCAATTAGATGTGGCCGGCTGTGGTCAATAACATTGCATGATACCACCTTCGACGGGCTTTGTTGGCTGGAGAGTACAGTGAAATGCAATGCTCCATGAACACCTCATCCCCTGATATGAATACCAGATAGGGAATTGGAAATTATCTGGTGAAACCTTCTTAGTGTGCCAAGGCATGAACGCTGAAGGGATCTCTGATACTTTTTAGCCTTTGGATATCGAGAAACTGAGAGAGATGCCAAGTCAATTTGGCATTGTAACCCTTCTATTATATTGACATGATTTTCATATTTATCATAAGATAATATTTTATTTTTAATTGACAAAGAGTTTTCCACATGTTGAGAAAAATATCGTGAATACAATCTTCCCTAAACATCTCTGGAATGTCATACTTAGAGTCAGCCAAAGTCCAAAACATGACTCGTAATTCATCTTTCATCAGTTGTTTTCTCATATTCAGTATTTCCTCTTAATCATTGGATGAATATTCTTCTACCTTATTAGACCAAAGCTGGTGCTTCTTTGTTGCTTCATCAGATTAAACAATATTTGTAGATAATTCATTTACCAAATTAGAAGATGCATGACTTAGGGGTGGTTCGAATAATGACCTACACCCCGGGCTATCCTCTGGTTGAGAAAGTATTTCACCTGCTATTGGTAAAGCATCATACATGATTGGATTCACATTTGAAAGTGCCTCAAGACAAGAGGGCTTTCTTATTACTACATTTTCCATTGGAGCATTTTCTAGGCAATGTGAATTACTACTGTGGAGATGAATTTCATAGCTATATTCATCATCATGGGGAGGACCACCATGGTGGGTTACAGCAAAAGATGAAACCTCTTTCTCCTTAGTTTTCTGGCCACGCAGAGGGTTATCGTGGATCTCATCACTACTGGAAAGAGGAGTTTTCCCAACACTTGTATACCAACAGTTCAAAGAACCGTTGGTATATGTTTCCTTTCCCAATGGTTTATATAAACTGTTGGTAAATACCTTGAAGAACTGACTTTTCCCAACAGTTTTATGAAACCGTTGGGAAAAGTGGGGGAAAACATAGTTTTCCCAATGGTTTTATGAAATCGTTGGGAAAGATTGGGTTTTCCTAACCATTTTTAAGAACCGTTGGGAAAAATACCCAAATACCAAAATGCAGGAAGCGGCCTCCCCACGATTCCAGAAGCCTTCCGCTCGTCTCTAGACACGATTCCTTGGCAGAAGCACTTCCCAATCCCCACATCTTCCATCGGATCAGTAGCTACCAGGTTAGACTCCTTCTATATTTTATCAAGGATATAGTTCCACCTCTTATAAATCATATCATTTTATTCTCAATGATTTCGTTATTCCCAATTTTTAGGTTTTTTGTAAAATTTTATGATTTTTCCACGAATTGTGTACTCAAATCCCTATATCGGTGTATGTCCAATTAATGTTTTCATTACACATTTACATTTATAAGGGCATGGTGTCTCTTTATTGTGTTCTAATTTTGAAGATTCATAGTTTTTTTTAATCTGGTTCATATATTATAGGTTCATGTATAGGAACTAATAAGAAATTGTTTGTAATATTTGTTGATATTATTTCATGAAAATCACTCTTTCATTAAGATCATGCCAAACATGAAGATCTTGTTCATCTTAATTTTTGTACACTATGTGTATTACATAACAAGTATGTATCATGTTTCTATCAAAATGTATATATATATATATATAATGACACACTGTTCACTTATCCTTTGCACAATAGAACATATGGAGTATCTTCTTGAACTTTTCCAAATAGTATGTGGTCCCTAATTAGTACTTCTTCCTTCTTCATGAAACTAATTCACAGAATTTCAAATTCGCAATATTAGTGAATATTAGTTTTTCTAATATAACCATTAATCATTCTGCCTTCGACATCATACATGTGTTATTCAATCACCTTTTTAAAACACAATGACCATTTTCACTGATTTGGGGTTCCTCAAAATGCTTGGGAAAATCATAAAAATGCATGTATTGAATCGTGTTTCTCATATGGTTTCATGGATACAAGTTCATCTCGAAAATCATGACTGTGTGGTTCAAATATCATGAGGACCATGAGATTATTATTCTTCACACAAATGAAGTTTTTTTCTACAACTATGTGTTTTTGTTTTCACTTTTTATTTGGCCGAAAGGGGAGCTTTGTGGTCATTAATCATGGTTATGGGTGGTCATTTATGATGTAAGATAGTATGACTTCATTTTACTTGATATATCCAATATTATTATTGATTTATGTTCAATTTTATTATCTTTAATAATTGATGTTATTTAATAAGTTGTTATTAATGGTTGTAATAATGACGATATGGTATAAGGGTTCATATGGTGTGTATAAGGGTTCACATGGTGTGTATAACAGTTGACATGGTATCAGTGAACTCAAGTCATTAATTTAAGTCTTCATTCTCACTAGCATGTAAGAAATTGAATAATGTAAACTCATCCTCACATGATTTCTTAACTTAGATAGTGTCCAATATATGGAATACGGGCTTTCGAATTCATCAGTTAACCAGGATCATATATTCTATTTCCACCAAGATGACTGTACTAATATAACTTTAGGGTCAACTAAATATGGTTCTCATTGTACGTTGTATATTATGTGTCCTTCTTGGCCAATACTCACATTAATGAGGGTGGGGTGCTTTTCACTACATCGACTAGAAACTTCTTCCTTTATCGTTTACTTAAATATATTTTCTATTAAAGTTCAATCCTATTGAATTTTTTATGACAAAATGACTTATATAAATTATTTTTACAGAATGGACAGAAGTTGGATGTATGAAACCGATCGGATCTCAAGTGATTTTCAAAACAATTTGGAGAGCTTTATATATTTTTCATTTCACAATACTTCAGATAGTGGTCACATACACTGCCCATGTTCCAATTGTGTTCGTAGACCTTGGTTGAGCCTTGAAGAAGTCAGCTACCACATAACCAAAAATGGTTTTCAAGAAAACTACTTTGTGTGGTAACACAATGGGGAGAAAATGAAATCTCAAATTGGTGATGATCGAAATGAAAAGACTGGAATGGAGAATTTGTTAGATGATCGGTTTCCGTTTATTCATCATCATGAAAAAGAAAGGATTTCGACTCAAGAAGACTTCGATATGAGAACAGCTGATGCATCTAGTGAATATGATGACATTGATAGGGTGAAAAAATTGAATGATGCTGCCACGACTCCAGTATATCGACAATGTGATAAAATGAAAAAGCTGGAATTTTTAATCCGATTGTTTCATGGGAAAACTATGTATGGATTTATAATAAAGCAATCGATTACATTCTTACCCTCTTGAAGGATATACTTCGAGATGATGCAGATATTCCCTCAAACCACTATATGGCATGGAAGTTAGTTGAGGAACTTGGATTTTCAAGAAACAAAATTCATGCTTGCCCGAAAGATTTCAGTTTATTCTGGGAGGAATCCGCTGAACGAAATGATTGTATTAAATGTGGCACATCCCGTTGGAAGTCAAAATCTGATGGAACACCATCCCGCGTTCCACAAAAATTAATGTGGCACTTTCCATTGATCCCCAGACTCCAGAATCATTTTATGTCTGATGACATATCAATAAAAATGAGATGGCATGACACCGAGAGAAAGAAGACTAATAATGAGTTGGTTCATCCTTCAGATGGATTTGTATGGAAAAGATTTGATGCTCAACATCCTGATTTGGCAGCTGACGTGCGTAATGTGAGGCTGGGTCTTTCATGCGACGGTTTTAATCCGTTTGGGCAGATGCCTACTTCGCACAGCACATGGCAAGTTTTTATACACATTTATAATCTCCCCCCATGGTATTTTATGGAAAAACCTTTCACTTTCATGAGTATACTCATATCTGGACCTTCTAATCCCGGCATTTATATTGATGTCTACATGCAACCTTTAATAAAAGAGTTGAAACTTCTTTGGGATGTGGGTGTGCGCACATACGATGAATGTTCGAAAGACATATGTCAGATGCGTGGTGCGCTTATGTGGATGATCAATGATTTTCCAGCTTATGCAATGATGTCTGGATGGATCTCGAAGGGAAAATTTTCATGTCCAGTTTGTATGATGAATACATGATCCAGAAGACTGAAACATCGTTATAGTTTCAGTTTTATGGGACATCGACGATTCTTGCCAAAGGATCATCCATATAGAATGAATCATCTAATATTTGATAATACCATAGAGTCTGATGATCCACCTCAACATATGTATGGAACTGACGTGCTTAATGAATTGAAAGATTTCAGTTTTTCGTTCGGGAAGGGTCAAATGAAATCTGGAAAGAGAAAGAATGTTTCCACTGAAACCTGTTACAATTGGAGGAAGAGGAGTATCTTTTTTTATTTTCCTTATTGGTCAACCAATTTTTTATGTCATTGCTTAGACGTAATTCATATTGAAAAGAATATATGCTAAATGTTTCTTTCGGTTCTTCTAAATGTCAAGGGGAAGACAAAAGATGATTTACGATCTCGGCATGACTTTGTGGATTCGGGCATCAGACCAGAATTACATCATGTGTGTATCATTGAAAAAAAATGGAAACTTCCATGTGCTTCTTATGTGATGACACCTACAGAAAAAATTCAATTTTTGGAAGTATTAGAGACTATTAGAGTTCCATATGGCTATTCAATCAACATATCTAAACGGGTCAATAGAAGAGAGTTGAAGCTAAAATCTTTGAAGACTCATGATTATCACGTTCTAATGCATGAGTTGCTTCCACTAGAAATCCGTCATATTTTTTCCAATAATGTAAGGGTGGCTGTTATCTGGTTGTTCCATTTGTTTAGAGATCTTTGTGCTAAGAATTTTTCCAAGTCTTTCTTGCAAAAAATGTTGACAGATGCCCCATTAATTTTGTGTGAGTTGGAGAAAATATTTCCTCCATCATTTTTCACATGCATCCTACATCTGAGTATCCATATTCCCACTGAAATACTTCTCAGAGGACCTGTTTCTTTTCGTTGGATGTATCCAACTGAAATAAATATGTTCACATTAAAGTCTTATGTCTGAAACGGAAATCATCCTGAAGGTTCTATCGTGAATGGTTACATGGCTCAAGAATGTATGGATTTCTGCTCGATATATTTGTCTGATCTTACAACAATATTGAACAGACCAATGAGAAATGAAGAAGAAAAGTATGAGAAAATTGAACATAGTTTTCCATCACTTATTCAAACAGTAAGAATTCCTAGATCATATACATTGAAGACATTAAGCCATGAAGAGCGAGAGATGGCACATCGCACAGTTTTGTTCAACTGTGATTTTTTCGATAACTTTATCTGGTAACTAAATTGATTATGTATATCTTACATATATATCTGTTAAACTATTCATATTTTTTATCTACAGGGAACATAAAACAATGATAAATAGGAATCATTGTTCTTTATCTTTGAGAATGAGAGATACTTTGAATAGCAAAGAGTTTTCTGCTTGGTTAAAATTAAAGGTATAAAAAAATTAATGTTTAAAATAATTATATCAATATTTAATTAAGTTTAATATTCATTTATATTACAGGTATTGAGTTTTTCTGCTGACTCTGTCTCTGAGGAAATAATATCTTTGCCTTTTGGTCCTAATACCGTGGTTTGTGACTGTAAATCAATTGTTATCAATGGGTACAAATTTATTGTCACTGAACGAGCAAAGAATATGAGAACACAACATGATGGTGTTATGGTTACTGCCACAATAGATTTTTATGCCAGTGCATCAGATAGTAGACCGCGATTTGAAAATGTGGGTTATTATGGAGTTGTTGAGAAAATAATAATATTGGATTATTACTCTCATGGACGAGTCACAATGATGAAATGTCATTGGTTTGATTTGATGACGAGACATGGCACATTTATTGATGATTGTGTATTTCGAGTAATTAATATGACTCGCACTCTTGCTACCAAAGAACCATATGTGTTGGCATCAATGGAAAACAAGTTTTTTATGTCAAAGACCAACTTTGACCTGAATTTGGTGTCATAGTTGAATTAATTCCAAGACATATTTTTTATGATGGTGATAATGGAATTGACACTGTCCCTAGTGCCATTGAACCAATCCATTTATTTCTTTTGATGACTCAAATAGTTCAATTTTCAGAGTTGATTGTGAACCTGAAGTTGTGGTTGAAAATATATAGAATCATTCATCCATGTTCTCAATTCTTTTGGTTTACCTCAATTTGGGTTATTAAGGTTGGTAATATTCAAATTGATTTAGTATTGATCACAAATATGTTTTAGCTGACTTTATTATTATGTGAATTTTCAATGTTTATTGGTTGCAGTTTTATTTGAATTGCATTTTCTAATTTGGAATTGAACTGTATTCAAACATAGTCAAACAATATTTCTAACTTGGTGAACATTACAACTTGTATGATTTATTAAATCCATTCAAGCTCTTATAAAACAATTGATAGCTGACTTGACCATTATGTGAATTTTCAATGTTTATTGGTTGCATTTTTATTTGAATTGCATTATCTAATTTGGAATTTAACTGTATTCAAACATAGTCAAACAATATTTCTAACTTGGTGAACATTACAACTTGTATGATTTATTAAATCCATTCAAGCTCTTCTAAAACAATTGATAGCTAAATTACCAATGAATCCCCCTATTCCCTCATATATTTAGTTTTTTGGGATACACATTAGTTTTCTTTTTCTAATTAATTACATATTTGTTTTCAAAAGTAGGAAATGAAGCCAATTGAAGAGAGATGAAGGAAAAAAATGATGGAGAACAATCGTCGAATGATGGAGTTGGGAGTTCCATCATTATTTCCTGTAGTGAGTAATTTATTTCAAATTGATATATTTAAAGAATAAATAATGTCATGTGATTATTTTGTTTGTAAACATTTTTGTAGCATCCACCTATACGTCGAACGTTATTCGACGAGGATCCTAGTACTGGTCGTAGTACTCAGGCTGGTGGTACAAGGAGGGTTCGTACCAGAGGTGGACGAGCAGCTGCGTGTACCCGACAAGACCCTGCTCCTCCAACTGACATGTCATCCTTCCCACATTCTGATCCCAGTGTGTCGTTAGGGACACACAGGATATTTAGGCCTCCCATGTTTTCGCTACCTTCTTCATCTTCTGGCCCATCATTTTCACATCCCATGATGATTCCCACTCCCCAGTCAGCATCTGGTAAGACAGTTGTCCCATCTTCTTTTACTTCTACTTCTGTCTCTCCAAGCTTCTATATTCCATCGTCTTCGACTCCTGTTCCACCACAGGGTGTTCCATTAGTTTATGTGGATCCAGCGGCGTTCAGCGATCAGACCGGCACAGGCATATTTATTGAACCCTAACAAATTTTTATAGAAATATTTATTTTCATTATAACATGTTTTGATAAAATATTTGTTTTTCTTTCATGACAGATACATCTACTGACAGGAGGCGTGGGCGGGGGCGTACACGCATGCGTTCGGTGTGGAACCACCGCACATAGGTTATGGTGGATGATAATGAAGACAACCAAATGGTTGAGAAAACATGGCAGCAATGTCGGAGTTTTTTGGAGACGCTTGCCAAATACTCTGAAATCATTCCCGTCAGCCCGCTATCGTGGAGACATTTGCCACATGAGGTAAAGGATAGAGCTTGGGCAGAGATATGGTTAAAATAATCTGTTATATTAAATGCCATCAATTATTTTTTATTTATATGAATTAATATTTTGATTTCAGCTTCGATTTAATTTTCCCGATGGTGAGGGTGCACGACCAGAACGTCTAAAGGATTTAGGCGAGCTTTGGAGAGCCTACAAGCATGATTTGTATATTGGCTGGGTTGCTAGAGTTGGCACTGAGTTAGAGGTGGTACCAGTGGTGGATTATTGTCCTATAGAGCAGTATCGTCAGATGATTACCCATTGGACGAGTACCCAGTTTAAGGTATTAATAAAATTTGAGGTATTTAAATAATAACTTTCATGTTTTTCATTAATACTAACTATGCATTTTCGAATTTTATTTAGGAATCATTTGGAAAAAATAAAATGAACATTGATGCAAAAAAATACCTCCACACACTGGGACACACTACGATGCCTGATCATGAGAGGAAGCAGGTATGACAATTGTTTATAAGTTTTCTTTACGCCTTAGACTTTCTTTTTTTCCTCAATTATTTAATAGTTTTCTAATGTTTTCATATAACTTTATTTTTCAATGTCATTGTAGAGGCAAATACAAAATATTTAAGGACGTGTGCCTTGAGAAAAACTGTTTTTCTCGAGTAGACGGAAAAGGGATGGAAGTGTCGTCAACGAAGCGACTCAGCAACAGATTGTAAGTTTTAATCTGTTGAATTTATATTTTAATATCTATTTCGTAACATAATTAAATATTTATATTTTTAACAGGATTCTTTACAGGCCCTCGATGCCCAAGAACCAGAAAATTTTGGGCGAACAGATCACTTACATCAGGTCTTGGGAGAGGAGCATTCTGGAAGAGTACGCTGCCGACCTAGGATAGCCCCGGCGAGGTATTGGCCATCCTCAGGTACGAGCTGTAGTGCCACCGAGCTGTAGTAAGTTAGGGCACATGTAGCACAGGCTGAGAAAAGGGCCATTGAGACGGCAGAACAGTCTTCTAGGGAAAAAATTTCATTTATAAAATTTATTGAAGTTCTACGTCCTACACTTCCAGCAGAGGCCAACCCAGCTTTTGATGAGTATATGTCATCGATACATTCTATATACGGTGCACAAGGTGGCAGTTCTAGTGGTGGTCAGGATGATGTCCAGCTTGACGATAATGATGGTGAGGAGTTTGATGCGGAAGAGGAGGGAGAGGAGGAGGGTGAGGCGGGTGGTGAGGGCGAGGAGGAGGGCGAGGATGAGGAGGAGGGTGAGGGCGAGGACGATGATGGGGATGAGGACGAGGGTGATGATGATGGTGATGATGGTGATGGTGACGTGGGACAAGTTGATCCATTACATTTTTTACTGATATTACTAAGATTTTATATTTAATCTATTCTAGTTGTTGGATTTATCTAGACTCGTAGTATAGTATTGGAGTTGATTTATTTTTATATATTATCTGTTTTTATGGATGTTGTTGTCTTTTATTAGTTGTGTGTTTGGGAACCCCCCTCCTTCCTGAACACTGGACAACCCCCTTCCCTCCTCCCTGGACCCCGGACAGCCCCGCCGGACAGCCCCCCAGACAGCCCCCTGGACCCCCCCCCCCCCCACCCTCTTCCTTGGACCCCGGACAAACCCCTGAACACCCCCCGGACAGCCCTCGGACAGCCCCCCGAACAGACCCCCCACCCTCCTCCCTAGACCCCGGACAGCCCCCCCCCCCCCCCCCCCACCCTCTTCCTTGGACCCCGGACAACCCCCCGAACACCCCCGGACAGCCACCAGACAGCCCCCCGAACAGGCCCCCGGACAGCCCCACCACCCTCCTCCCCGGACCCCGGACAGACACCTGGACAGCCCCCCAGACAGCCCCCCTGGACAGCCCCCCCCCCCCCCCCACCCTCTTCCTTGGACCCCGAAAAGCCCCCTGAACACCCCCGGACAGCCCCCCTACCCTCCTCCCTAGACCCCAGAAAGCCCCCCGGACAGCCCCCCAGACAGCCCCCCCCCACCCTCCTCCTTGGACCCCGGACAACCCCACGGACAGCCCCCAGCACAGCCCCCCACCCTCCTCCCTGGACCCCAAACAGCCCCCCGGACAGCCCCCCAGACAGCCCCCCGGACAGCCCCCCCCCCCCCCTCCTCCTTGGACCCTGGACAACCCCCCGCACAGCCCCCCACCCTCCTCCTTGGTCCCCGGACAGCCCCCCAGACACCCACCGGACAGCCCCGCCGGATAGCCCCCCCACCCTCCTTGATTTCATTTAATACTAGAAAATCTATAATAAATATTTTATTTATTTTCATCATGATAATTAATGTAAATCACATTTACACATCTAATCAATATCATAGATTCTTGGTATGTTATAAAAGAGATGCATTCATTGGGCATGAATCCGAGGCGCAGTGTGGCCAGCACCACTCAAACGGATTGGGTTTCTATTGAAACTTTAGGAGAAAGATCCATGGGTCATATGTGACGTGTATAAATCAACCCCTCCTCAATCCGAGGCACGGTGTGGCTAGCACCACTCAAACTGTCTGCCTTTTGTTTCAAAAGGACATCATTTTAATTGAAAAACATCAACTGGCATACGGAAAATCGACCTAACGCATTCGGATTGTGTCGATACTTTAGAACAATGATCCATGGGTCATATGTGACGTGTACAAGTCAACCCCACCTCAATCTGAGGCGCAGTGTGGCCGCCACCACTCAAAGTGTCTGGATTTTGTTTCAAAATGACGTCATTTTAATTGAAAAACATCAACTGGCATATGGAAAACCGACAAACGCATTCAGATTGTGTCAATACTTTCGCACAACGATCCATGAGTCATATGTGACGTCTACGAGTTAGCCCCACCTCAATCCGAGGCGCGGTGAGGCCGCCATCACTCAAAGTGTCTGTCTTTTGTTTCAAAAGGACGTCATTTTAAGTGAAAAATATCAACTGTCATACAAAAAAGCAACCAAACGCATTCGGATTGTGTTGATAATTTAGCACAACAATCCATGGGTAAACTGTGACATGTACGAGTAACAAATGTATTAATAGGAGGCACGGTGTGGCCGGAATCACTCTAAGTGCCTCTATTTTGTTTAAAATGGACAACATTTTAAGTACATACGGAAAACCGAAAAAACACATTTGGTTTCCATTGAAACTTTAGGAGAACGATCCATGGGTCATATGTGAGGTGTACAAGTCAAATCCGCCTCAATCCGAGACACGGTGTGGCCGGAACCACTCAATGTTTCTGCATTTTATTTCAAAAGGACGTCATTTTAATTGAAAAACATCAACTGGCATACGGAAAAACGACCAAACGCATTCAGATTGTGTCGATACTTTATCACAATGATCCATGGGTCATATGTGACGTGTACGAGTCAACCCTGCCTCAATCCAAGGCGCGGTGTGGCCGCCACCACTCAAAGTGCCTGCCTTTTGTTTCAAAAGAACGTCATTTTAATTGAAAAACATCAACTGGAATACAGAAAAGAGACCAAACGCATTCGGATTGTGTCGATACTTTAGCACAATAATCCATGGGTCATATGTGATGTGTACGAGTCAACCCCGCCTCAATCCGAGGCGCGGTGTGGCCGGCACCACTCAAAGTGTCTGCTTTTTGTTTCAAAAGGACGCCATTTTAATTGAAAAACATCAAATGGCATACGGAAAACCAACCAAACCTATTCATGTTGTGTTGATACTTTTGCACAACGATCCATGGGTCATATTTGACGTGTACAAGTCAACCCCGCCTCAATCTGAGATGCGGTGTGGCCTCCACCACTCAAAGTGTCTGCCTTTTGTTTCAAAAGGACCTCATTTTAATTGAAAAACATCAACTGGCATACGGAAAAGCGACCAAACGCATTCGGATTGTCTCGAAACTTTAGAAAAACAATCCATGGGTCAAATTTGACGCGTATGAGTCACCCCCATCTTAATAGGAGGCACGGTGTGGCCTAAATCACTCTAAGTGTCTCTCTTTTGTTTAAAATGGACAACATTTTATGTACATACGGAAAACCGACCAAATGCATTCGGTTTCTGTTGAAACTTTAGGATAACAATCCATGGGTCATATGTGACAAGTAAGAATCAACCCAGCCTCAATCCGAGGTGCGGTGTGGCTGGAACCACCCAAATTGTCTGCTTTTTGTTTCAAAAGGAAGTCATTTTAATTGAAAAACATCAACTGGCATACGGAAAACTGACCAAACGCATTCAGATTGTGTCGATAATTTAGCACAACGATCCATGGGTCATATGTGACGTGTACAAGTCAACCCCGCCTCAATCCGAGGTGCGGTGTGGCCCCCACAACTCAATGTGTCTGCCTTTTGTTTCAAAAGGACGTCATTTTAATTGAAAAACATCAACTGGCATATGGAAAAGTGACCAAACGCATTTAGATTGTGTCGATACTTTAGAACAACAATCCATGGGTCAAATGTGACACGTAAAAGCCAACCCCGTCTTAATCGGAGGCACGGTGTGGCCAGAATCACTCTAAGTGGATCTCTTTTGTTTAAAATGGACAACATTTTAAGTACGTACGGAAAACCGACCAAACGCATTCGGTTTCAACTTTAGGAGAACAATCCATGGGTCATATGTGATGTGTACGAATCAACCCCTCCTCAATATGAGGAACGGTGTGGCCGGCACCACTCAAAGTGTTTGCCTTTTGTTTCAAAAGGACGTCATTTTAATTGAAAAACATCAACTCGCATACAGAAAAGCGACCAAACGCATTCGGATTGTGTCAATACTTTAGCACAACAATCCATGGGTCATATGTGATGTGTAAGAGTCAACCCCGCCTCAATCCAAGGCGCGGTGTGGCCGCCACCACTCAAAGTGTCTACCTTTTGTTTCAAAAGGATGTCATTGTAATTGAAAAACATCAACTGGCATACGGAAAACTGACAAACGCATTAATATTGTGTCGATACTTTAGCATAAAGATCCATGGGTCATGTGTGACTTTTACGAGTCAACCTTGCCTCAATCCAAGGCACGGTGTGGCCGCCACCACTCAAAGTGTCTGTCTTTTGTTTCAAAAGGACGTCATTTTAAGTGAAAAACATCAACTGGAATACGGAAAACTGACCAAACACATTCGGATTATGTCGATACTTTAGCACAATGATCCATGGGTCATATGCGACGTGTAAGAGTCAACCCCTCCTTAATTGGAGGCATGGTGTGGCCCAAATCACTCTAAGTGGATCTCTTTTGTTTAAAATGGACAACATTTTAAGTACATACAGAAACTGACCAAATGCATTCAGTTTCCATTGAAACATTAGGAGAACGATCCATGGGTCATATGTGACATGTTCGAATCAACCCCGCCTCAATACGAGGTGTGGTGTGGCTGGCCACACTCAAAGGGTATGTCTTTTGTTTCAAAAGGATGTCATTTTTATTGAAAAAAATCAAATGGAATACGGAAAACTGACCAAACGCATTCATATTGTGTCGATACTTTAACACAACGATCCATGGGTCATATGTGTCGTGTACGAGTCAACCCCGCCTCAATCCGAGGCGCGATGTGGCCACCACCACTCAAATTTTCTGCCTTTTGTTTCAAAAGCACGTCATTTTAATTGAAAAATATCAACTACCATACGGAAAAGCGACCAAACGCATTCGGATTGTGTCGATACTTTAGCACAATGATCCATGGGTCAAATGTGACGTGTACGAGTCAACACCGTCTTAATCGGAGGCACGGTGTGGCTGGAATCACTCTAAGTTTCTCTCTTTTGTTTAAAATGGACAAAATTTTAAATACATATGGAAAACTGACCAAACGCATTCGGTTTCTATTGAAATTTAAGAGAAAGATTCATGGTTCATATGTGACGTGTAAGAATCAACCCCGCCTCAAAATGAGATGTAGTGTGGCCAGCACCACTCAAAGTGTCTGCCTTTTGTTTCAAAAGGACATCATTTTAATTGAAAAACATGAACTAACATACAGAAAACTGACCAAACGCATTCAGTTTTCATTGAAACTTTAGGAGAACGATCCATGGGTCATTTGTAACATGTACGAGTCAACCCCGCCTCAATCCGAGGTGTGGTGTGGCCTATTGAACTCCAAGTTTATGTATTTTGTTTAAAATGGACATCATTTCAGGTAAAAATACATGGTATACAAAAAACCGATCAAATTATTAATTGACTTCCAGATTCCAGATATAATTGTCATCTAAATTTTCAATTGAATTCTAAATGAAATATGTATGTTTATAATTACATTATGAATTCTAATTTAATTATGGATGTGTATAGTTCCATCATTATATGTTAAATGTGTGTGAATTTGTTCTCTATATGTATGTGTTAGTTGGTTATTGCAGGTACAATAATTGTATATGTATGTTAGTTTATTGCAGGTATAATAATTGGATTGAAAATGAGGGGGAACCCACAAAATGAGACCTGGTGGGAAAATTGGAGAGCTTCTGGGAAAATTGCTGAGCTGCTGTGCAATTTTCCCAGCATAGGCTATGACAACAGTTTTAAACCATTGTCATAGCATTCTGTGTTCTTTTTTACAAACGGTTCATAGAACTGTTGGGAAAGAGGAGATCTTGGGTTTTTTCCAATGGTCTGGCCAAACTGTTGGGAAAAACCTTTTAATTTTCAGCACATTATCCCAAAGGTTGTAAACCATTGGGAAAAATCTTTCCCAATGGTTGTAAACTATTGGTAAAAATCTTTCCCAATGGTTGTAAACCGTTGAGAAAAATCTTTCCCAACGGTTTTCCAGAACCGTTGGGATAGGGTAATTTTTCTCCACCCTATCCCAACGGTTCACTATAAACCATTGGGAAAAGCTTTACCAATGGCTTACACTCATACAGTTTGCAGAACCATTGGTATAACATACACCAACGGTTCTGCAGCCTTTCCCAACGGTTCTAAACCATTGGGAAATACTCTATTTCTAGTAGTGCATCTGAAGATGATACTTCAAGATTGACTGAACTTTCATGAAGCAAGCCTTCATGAGGAAGTGTCTAATGCAGACCTTCAGAATTAATGTCCCCACTCTTGGGAAATGAGAGAGTAGAATCTTGAGTTGGAAAAGATAATTTTCTAAGTGCATTAAGAACTCCAGCATCGAGTAAGGCCTTATTACAAATTGGATCTTGATTTCTTGACTGTGATGGATGGGTCTTATTCTTAGAAACCTTCTTACTCACTTTAGGAACCACTTATGGATGAAATTGGTAATTATGGGTAGGTGTATGTGCCTGCTCAAGAGAAATAGTCAGGTTAGACTGATTATCTCCACTCAAATCAGGTATATGTGCCTGACTTGGTTGTCCGTATGATATGGGAGAGTAAGACCCACAACCCTCTTGGAATAGAAAAGAGGTGTGTATCTGTTCCGGAGTGAGTTTTTGATGTGTCACTCCACCGGTAGGGATATCTTTTCATTTATTTCCTTGTGATGCTGCTGAAGCTGTTATAATATCCTAATAGACATCCAGAATATGAGCAGGGATTTTCTTCTGCTCCTTCACCATTGTCAGGATGTTCTTGGTGACTTCAGCTACCGGAACGGGAATATACATCCATTCCGTTCTTGGAGTAGGTGTGTGTTCCTACTTCTGTCCTCCTTTTCCTGTCAGTGAGTTCTGACAGTACTTATGTGTGGGGGCAGAGAGTTGAGTCTGCCACCTGTTTGTCATTGGGGATTTCCAATTGACTTCTCCGGGTGCTACCAAACGAGACTGTTGGTAGGATTGATCAATACTAGAAAGTGTATGTGCCTACTGATTGCACTCCGCTGAATGTGGTTGATTAACTTCCTTCAATACTGGCAGACGAGACCGCTGGTAGGATTGATGAGTGTAAGTAGGTGTATGTGCCTGTTTACCAGTTGTCAACACATTAGGTTGGCGGGCTTCATCATATGTAGTCAGAAGACCCTACTGACTAGCTGATGATTTATAAATAGGTGTATGTTTCTGTATATAGTACTCCGCTGGAATTTCCTAGCGGGAATGGCGTGTTTCTTCAAGAAGAGTATGTTGGACAATGGAATTAAAACGGATGGATGTGTGTGCCCGCTCATTGCTTTGCACCATGTTAGGTTGGTGGACTTATATGGAAATGGTTGAGATAAGAACCTTCTCACTGTTGACCGTTCATCGCCTCTAGTTGTTGGTCTTGCCTACTCAGGTTCGAGGAACCTAAGATGAACACTTGGAGAGGACACCTTCATCATGTTGAGGGCGCACTGCCACACGAGTCTGGTGGTGATTATTGGTGGGAACCCTAGGGAAGGAATCTTGTCTCTTTGAATTAAGGTCATTAGTGACCTTCTCATTCACCTCTGCATAATATGGGAGGGACCGGTTGTTGAGTTCTGGGGATAACGACCTGAAACAGTTGGAGATGGTGGTTAGCACCGCCTACTTCTTGATCGTTGGTCGTCGCTGTCCGGATGACCAGGGTGAATTGTTGACTTTGACGGCATGTCGAACAGCCTCCAGAGTCGAAATGGTACTGTGTCAACATTATTCATTAACCAGTGCATTTGATACCCAACGTTGAAGATGTTGAGTAGGTGATGTCTTCCTCAGAGCGGACGACGATCCAACAGCAGTAGTAGCTGAGGTGTTCACATTAGAGGCATTCATAAGTGTGAACTTAAGAGAATCCATTTCTGTAAAGCGGAAAATCATGGAAAAGAGTGACTGTTTGATATAACAGACATAATCAAGATACGTTTGGCCACTACATATTTTGGATGAGCACATATGTTATTGGTTGTTTTGTTGGCCCTCTCATTGAGTTTAAATAGGGGCCTAACAAATAAGTAAAACATCATTTTAACTTGGTGAAGGATTCATGTCAGGTTCACCATTTTTTGTTTCCTATGGAAATGGGGATGACCTTGTTTTCATAATGTTAAAACATTCCAATCGGTTTCTAATGGGTTTGTTTGTAGAACCGGAAACATCCAATGATTCTATATCCATTTGGAACAACTTTCCAAAGGATGGTTCTCATTAGTTGTAGACCGATGAGGCTTAAGAATTTGCATTGGTCGAGAGGAGGGGAGGTCAGACTCATCACACCTTTTTGGGGGGAATTATTGTCTACTCTGGGACTATCTTTATAGATTTAATTTATGTTCATGAATCCTTATTACACTACCAAGTATGAAAATGAGATTTCCTTAAGATCTGACAATCAATTATTAATATGTATGAGATTTAGATAATATTTTATATTTATTTTAGGTTCTTCATCGATAGAGAATAATCTATATTTGTTATATATTCTTAGTCAATGATATCCTTCAACAAATTATATAAATATATCTTGGTCATTATGATAACCATACTGGTTTTAAACCCACTCAGCGGGGCACTTGAAGTTTATTGTCGTTCAGAAGGACATGGAGTATTTCAGAGTTGGAATCATACCTGTAGATGGGCTACCTATGTATCCTTGTTAGAAAAGGAATCAGAACCCACATAGTTTAGAAATTAAGATATAGTTTAACTTCATATGGGGCATATGAGAATTAATGGATGATGGACCTGAACCTCAGAAAGGCTTCCTACATACTTTAATTTTAAGGTAGAGATCAAATTTCACGTAGTTCAGTTGGGAATTGCGAGGCCTAAATATGATTAATGGCCTAAAGAGATGTTCCGTGGTTACTTTTACACTCTAAGATCACGTGAGTCATGCTCGGTGTGAGAAACAAGAGGCATCAGTAAACCTGACAGTTTGTGCCACAAAATATGTGCTCACAAGGAATGATATGGGGCTTATGTATGTATGATTTCCCAAATAGATAAAGGTCAGGACTTACTTTAGAGAAGAAGCCCAGGAACAAGGTCCATAAAGGTATATGTGCTTTATGGAGATTTGGATGCTCTATCTTGGTGCTTACACCTGAGGAGGATTCCCAAATTAGGATGGGATTTGTGATTGGGTTTTATTTTTGAGAAGGAAGTCCAAATCGAAACAAGTTAAGACTAGTTAAGAGAAATTATGACCAGGGATTACTCTTGAGAAGGAGGCCCGGGTTAAAGGTACTTGATAACTGGGTCTTAATCCTGAGAAGGAGGCCCAGGTTACGGGAATTTGGGATTTGGGGCTTAATCCTAATGAGGATGCCCATATTTAGGAACTTGGGGCTTACTCTTGAAAATGAGGCCCAGGTTAAAAAATTATGACTAGGGCTTACTCATAAAAAGGAGGATCAGGTTAGGAAATTATGTCTAGGGCTTACTCCTAAAAAGGAGGAACAGGTTAGGGAATTATGATTGGGGCTTACTCCTAAAAAGGATGCCCAGGTTAGGGAATTATGATTGGGGCTTACTCCTAAAAAGGAGGCCCAAAGTTAAGGAACTTGAAGACTTGGGTTTACTCCTGAAAATGAGGCCCAGGTTAAGGGACTGATGAATGGGGCTTACTCTTGAAAAATAGGCCCATGTTAAATATCTTTTAATTTTAAAAGATGAGGTTGAATGAATGAAATCTATAATCTTTGTGACATAAAGTTATGTAAATCACTAGTTTTTGAGAGATGTTCCACATAATTCCTTTCAGATAAGGATGAAAACAAAATAATCATGCCATAAATGGATTTGAAGAGGATTATGAAGGCTAAATCTTGAAGAGTAGAGGTGTATTAGAAGAAAAGAGATGAATGGACAGGAGGGGAACCCAAAAGAAGGTAGTCGTGCAGGTCCTGTTTGGGCGCGCAGGTCATGGTCGCACAGGTATACCTGCGCGACACAGGTGTACTTGAGCGACGGTCAACCCATAGTGTAATACTTTGGTGAGGCTTAGATCAAGCCCTTAGTATTATCCCTAAAGACTTTTAAATGAGTGGAGCACAAGTTCTATTGAAGGGATAAGGCAGCGCGCAAGTGTCTTCAATTCCCTGAAGGGTTAGACACTGAGGTGCGCAGGTGTTGATGAATTTCAACTCTTAGGCCTTGTTCCCCCTCTGTAGATCGTTTGTTCTAGGTATGAAATTACCTTAGAAGTGTTAGGAAGGCTTTGAGAAGATACTAGGGCACCGAGAGCTCAAATTCGAGTTTCTGGATTTTTTCGTCCTCGAAATGGGGGCCCATAAGGGGTATTTATTGGCTGCTGAAGTCCCTAGGTTGGGCGAGGCTTGGCTCAAGCCCTTAGTATTATCCCTAAAGACTTATAAATGAGTGGCCCACAAGTTATGTTGAAGGGATAAGGCGGCATGCAAGTGTCTTCAACTCTCTGAAGGGTTACACACTTAGGCGCGCAGGTGTTGATGAATTTCAACACTTAGGCCTTGTTCCCCCTCTTTAGATCTTCCGTTCTAGGTAAGAAATTACCTTATAAGTGTTTGGAATGTTTTGAGAAGAGACTAGGGAACCGAGATCTCAAATTTGAGTTTCTGTATTTATTCATCCTCGAAATGGGGGGCCCACAAGGGGTCTTTATAGGCTGCTGAAGACCCTGGCCGAAAATCAGATAGGGCATGCAGGTCACCTACGCGCCCAAAATGTGGCGCGCAGGTACCCTGTGCGGCCCTCTTGGAACTTGCACGGCCCATGCTGAAGTAATTCCTTGCTCATACCTTTGTCAATTTTTGATATTTCTTCAAAGGATGAATCACTTTGTGCTAAGGTGTTTCCCTTTTCATTCGTTTAGACTCTATGATGGAAATGAGCATCATCATGGTGTTACACTTAATAATTATTTTATTGTTTTTTATTAAAATAGTTGATCTTCTTTTCATAAATTTATTGTAATGAATTATCCAAAGAATAATTCCGATAATGTTATCCATACATTCTACACAATCTGAAAACATAACCAATGGTATGCTAGGTGCTAGCACGAAGGTTCTAGTCATCTTGTGTCACTCTATATTGATTGCAATTTGAATTCCTTTGATATTGAAGAATTATATTTTGTTCCCTAGAACTTGATAAGGATGATGAGGAAGATCATCACTCATTATTAGTAGAATTATTGAGATAATCATATTTTAGAGAGTTCTCTAGGGAGAATATATTACTAAAAAATTTCTCTTGGCCTAAAAATGATATAATATAGGTTGTATACATAGGTTTAAACAACTAGTCACCACACAAATTCCCTTAACAAATTTTGAAATTCTAATAAAACCACAAATATAATAATTATAATAATACTACACATGGTGTATGATAAATCGTGGATTTCTAAATATATTTATTAAATAAATTGAAAATTATTTATTTAAATAATATTAAATAAAATATAGCATTTACATCCAAGATCTTAACTCGACTAGTCAATCCTCATTGGCATTTATCAAACCTAAAATAAAAAATATTTATAAAATAAATAAATATCATTATATTATTTATGAAATAAATAATTGAACTAATATTAAATTTGAAAACAGATGAATAATTATTTTTTAATATTCATATCGTATATATTCTAAACAATAATAAACTGTGATTAAATTGATATGTTCAACATCACTTGGATAATTATTATTCATAACTATTGAGTATAATATTTATTTTAATACTAAATTAAAATATAATTTAACTTGTATTTTTAATGCACTTAGTGTGTGACACTCTAAGACCTCTTGTCAATGGCATTAGGTGGGCTTAAGTGCAAGACTAGAATTTGAAAATAATTCTAGTCACCCATAGAGAAAGATGTGAATATTATAATGACAATAATCTCATAAAAACATTTATTATATAATATAATCCCATTGTATCAATATCTCATCAATATGGTTTCACACTAGAGTCATCAACCTATATTCCTTAATATATTTCCTTGACTCTATAAAATGAACTCATCGATAAACTATCAGGGCCATGGACTTAATTTAATAGTTCTATTGCAATCAAAGGGCTTGAGTTATCTTCTTATGTCATTGGAAGGGATAAATCCTTTATTAATTCATTCAATAAATGTCATGTCACTTTTTATGAACCTAATTTATCTTACTTCTCTACAAGTATATATCATCATAGTTTTCAACACAGGTGTCTAGTGTATTTGGAATGCTCGTAACATGGTACGGCACGAGGGGACCTACATTTCTGGTACAAGTTTGATTTCCCAAACCATAACCTACTACATGATTTGGTTCAACACTTCAATGAATTTATGGATTCTCTATGACATGGAATGGTCATTATGTCCAACTTTCAAGGGGGGCCTCTTCCAATGGTAGGCATGAAAACTGGGTTAGATGGTACCCCCCATTCATCCGGCCCCAAACTCAACACAAACTGTTCATTCTCTATGGGATTTATGAAGGTAGGAGGAGTGGTCCAGGACATCAAGATTTTCGATATTATGGAAATATCAGACAACTTTGGGGATAGAAACCCTTTGCTCATTGTAGCTTTGGCTATGTTAAATGGTCTCCATATTTTCAATCAAAGTAAAACTAAACCTGCATGTAACTCCCCGACCCCAGTTACCCAGAGTTGCTGCATTATTAAAAAACATTGGCATGATCACAAAAAATCAAATCTCGAAATACCGATTAGTTTAGTAGCCTTGGAAACACTAGATACATTCATAAAGTTTACATTACATCATAAAGTGAAGACTACAACAACATCTTTTCTCCACACTCATATCCCCTTATACTATCCATGTAGGTCATTCATAAAATACTTCTTCGCATCCTGGTAAAATTAAAACATAGAAAGGGGTGAGCTCAAATGCCCAGTAAGGATAACAATATAGCGGAAACTTTCAAAAATAATCATAAAAATTTAAGTCAATGTATATCTAAAACAAAAGCCTTTTAAACTTGAACTTCAACATAATACGGAAAAGCTAAAATTAAATAATTCCATTTACTTATTCACATGGATATTCTACTAGTAGAATAATCACATGCAATATCAATAACCACTTTCATAATGATCGAATGCATAAATCCAGACTATCATAACCACATAGTCAAGGCCTTGTGCAAAGACTAAAAATATGATTTGGTCAAGCCCTTATGCCAAGACACTAGTTTTTATCATGAGACCTATCGATGAATCTAGGAGATATAGTGGGCTCTACCCTTCACTTATTAAGTCCAATGCATTCCTCAAATTAAGAGGTTTAAACATAACATAAACATTCGTATTAAAACTATCATACGAAATGTCAATACTTTATCCATAAACCATGAATGGTATTAAAATAACACATCCACAGTCAAAAATATCACAAAACATTCAATACAATATGGAAGTTTTGTATAATAATAAATCAACTTCAAATAAGCTTAAAATCCATCAAAGGATGTTGACATAGATGAAATCAAAACTATTTGAGAGAAATATATCTTTTTTTAAAATCATCTAAAAGTCACATAATTATAAAATAAAACATTTAATTTAAAAATATTATTATAAGCTTGTAATAGAAGCTTAAATTATTTTATAATGATAGAAAATAGCCGCACCTGCTGAATAAGTTAAAAAGACATTCTCACCTTAATTTTGTCGAAAATGTTAAAAAGGACCTTCTTTGGAAAATGAAAGAAATATTCCTTTATAAACTTCTTATAAAAATTCAAACAAGGGTTTAAATGAAATTAACAAATATTATGTAAAATATTAAGAATGTTTTGAAATACATTTTTAAGAATCATTGATGTGTATGATAAAGAGTTCCCAGTAGATAATTACGTATAAACAACCTCGGGTAATGAAGAGATTGTGAAATAAACCCTTAACTTTTACTTTTCTTTGGTTGGGGGTAGATTAAACTCATTTATAATGGTGAAATAATTTTTATTAAATTATAAAAGAATCATATACATTAATATGATATCATATATGATCTTTTAACATTAATTTGTTAATAATATCTTAGTATTATCATCGTTTCGGGTGTTAATAGATTTGTTTTTCATTATATTATTTGTTATGTGAGTAATATTTGTTATTAATGGGACGTATAATATTCATATACATAATTATATCATGTATCTAAAATTTATTTTTAATCCTCAAATAAAATTTATTCTTTAATGGATACGATGGGGAATGAATCTCATCGCGTTCGTGGAGACGGTAAT
This sequence comes from Viscum album, assembly GCA_963277665.1. NCBI lineage: Eukaryota > Viridiplantae > Streptophyta > Magnoliopsida > Santalales > Viscaceae > Viscum > Viscum album. The sequence goes on from OY728141.1 coordinate 351,331,137, forward strand.
TCGTACGTACGAACGAGTGACAATATCATTCTTTTCATATTAAAATAATATATAATTGGATGGTATATCATATATAGAGAATCATTATCATGTTATATTTATTATTTTAATGAATTGCAAATCATTATTATACCCATCCAAATAATAATGTATTGAATAACAATTACACCATGACGTGGAGACGGTAGGTCGTACGTACGCACGTATGGTGACATGTCATTCAAAAGATGGATAGAAAACTGAATATGGTTGTACCATATTTATAATAACATCAAATTATATAGAATATACTGTAGTTATTATTTTATAATGGAAATAACAAAGAATGAAGAAGTTGAAGAAGAAAGGAACTTGAAAGAGGGTGGTGAAAACATTATCTCTTCATCGGGATCTTCCTTTTGATTTGATCAAAAGGGATACATAGGTTGGATTTATGACAAAACTAAGGCCTCAAGATTTATATGAGGGAACTTTAGAGGATAATTGGGTAGGGTTTGGCCGAAGAAAAAGGCTTTGAAGGTGTGAATAATTGGTTAGAAGTTGTGTCCTTTTATAAGGGGGAGGGGGATCTTTAGGAAAAACTAAAAGTATTATTTTATAATAAATTCATATTCGGTTTCTAATGGATCCAAAGTAGATTATTCAAAGTCTAAGGTTGGGATGGGTCTAAATACTTTCATCCAATAGATTTTAGACTAGTTTGGGTCACTATATTAACCATATAATTTATATTTAACTCTTAGTTAAATAGTTTGACATGTACCATGTCACTTTGTATTTTTATATTATATGGTTAATAAACATACTATATACTTACAAAAGACCCCCCAAGTGGTCCATTAATGATACACCTATCATTATATAAGTTATTTACCCTAACATTATATTTTTAGTAATATAATATGAATTAATAATATAATATTTGATTTAAAAACTCTTTTGGGTCAATTTTGACACTATTTAATAATTGATTTTTGTTAAAGTCTTAACAACTTTATTAATTCAAAAAAAAATTATTTAAGCAATAATAACATGTAATATTAATAAATAAAATTATTCTATGGCATCAAAACTTTCAAATTATATTTATTTTAATATTTATAATACCAATTATTTTATTCTTTCATTAATAAGGAAAATATTGCATCATTATTGTGTCATAAATAAATTTAATTATTCAATGTCTAAAAATTATAAATAAAATACCATTATGTATAAAATATTTTTATAATTATAATGAATATTTATAGTCCAAAATATAACATATATAACCCTATTTAAAAATTGTTTCTTCTAAAAGATATATGCTTATGTCATTTTTGTATTTACTTTAACTTAATTAATATAAAGTTGCATTATCACTTACAAGTGGATCCATGGGGTCCCAAAATCGACACAAAGATTCTCATGGTCCGAAATGTATCAACCAATTGGGTTAGAAAATGTTTTAGAGTAATTTATTGTTATTATAATATTATTTGTTTACCCATATTTACCGGATTTACCTTTTAACCACGGTAAATAAAAAATTTACCGAAGTAATTATTCAAAATGTCTAAAAATAAAAGTTACCTATTTACAAAATTTTGACCTCTTGATTATAAATATGGAATCCATTTTTCTAAATTAAAAACACAGAAGTGGCAGTAATTAATTTGAAATTAATTCCCGTTGTTAAAACAAAAAACGTGTTTTTAAGAGATAATAACTATCAGAAGATTGGCACTTGCTTATATACAGTTTAAATGTGAATTTATATCCAATGACCAATATTGGATTAAATGGTAAAAATATAATCTAATTATACTCTAAAATCATTCAAATTCATAATTTATCAAAATTAATTATTTCGATTAAAAAAGTTTCTTTTAATTAAAATTTAGTAATTTTTACTATTCATCAAAATATGAAAGTTTCCAGAAAAGTACCAAAAACTCACCCTAAGATAATTTCGATATTCCGAATCCAAAAAATTAATTCCATTTTGAATGATAAAATGTATAAAAGTTCAAAAATTGGGTATTACTATTCATAATGGTTATTTTGATTGGTTGTAATGTATATTAGATCTTGAAGTTGCGTACAACACACACTACTGCATTATTCAAAGAGAAGTGTACCGTGGAAGTTTGGGGTGTTACATTCTCCCCACTTTCAATAAATTGTGTCCTGGCAATTTGAAATTATTTTTCTGAAATAAAAGGTTGAAAATAGAAAATACCTTTAGGAAAACCCATATCGGAAATTAGGTTAATAAAATTTTAGTCTTAATAAGAGGAAAAGAGAAATTAAAGGATCACCACCAAATTATGATCTTGATTAGGAGAACATTGGTGGAAAATAGAGACATACAATTAGAGGGAAAATGTAAATATTTATAGGTAGTGATTTAGGTCATCAATCAAAAACAAGTGTAAAATTGAGGGCCTTAAATTCATCAATCTATGATGATTTAAAATACCATCGGTTCAAAAAAAACATATGGTATTAGGATACCATATTTTTGGTTTTAAGATCTCTTCACTGAAGTATAAGTATTAATTTATTCATAGAATAAGATAATAATAAAAATATATACTTGACAAGTAGAGTCCCATCCTTTAACTAATTTCTACCACAAACTCATCTTTCACTCTAAAAGATAATAGAACTTAAAAATAATATTCTATTTATCCTATTTGTATAGGGTTTCCCAAAAAAAATTATAATTCATCTATTGATTTTTAAAAAAAAATGACTACATTATTCAATCCAGGAAATAACGTGGTCTAGTGGTAAGTGATAAACCCTTGTCGCCCATCGGTTGTGGGTTCAAGTCTCGTGGTGTTGCCGGATGCGACGGGTTGTCGCCCAACCTCTGGGTTGTCCTTTAATGGCAATCCAAAAATAATCTCAAACATGAATTATCCAAAATACTTATCTCCAAACTCATAGTCTAAAATTTATATGGAAGGTAAACACAATGAAGATCATTTTTACCACGTAATAACATGTGAAAACCTTCATCATGTATTCTTTTAAAACACTACAACATCCCGAATTACCATAAAACCTTATTGATTACATTCATGATCCCTTATTCCTTATAGAATACTGGATATACTCCTTTTATCCAAAAATTTTTTAAACTCCAACAATGATGGAATATACAAATCATTAATCAGTTTCAAGGTAGTCAAGAATATCCAGTATAATTTATCCAAATCATTCATGTATTATTCCAAAATCACTACCTTGGTATCAGAACCATATTATGGTTTATCTTTCTCTTAACCATATATTTTCCAAAAATTTAACATTCTATTGAGTCACTTTTCTTGGTTCCACACAATTTCAAGTCTTTAATAAAATAGTACTGTAGTACAATCCTTATATACTCCATAATTATTATAACCAATACATCGTTGATACAACACTCAAATGACATAATTCTTTAATAACAACATAAGAACTCTAATCATCCATCCTCATATGTGGTAGTATCATAACTTGATTATTATCCAATATCATCATTTGCGACATAGTCTGATGATTAGGACATTGGTTCGTATATTGTCCAAACTCCTTGCAGATGAATCATTGTACATTTGAAACCTTTTTCTTACCCTTGCAATCACATACTTGGTGTCCTTTTTCTCCACACTTATAACAAACTCCCATTCCATTCATGCAAGTTCTAGGGTGTTTCTTCCCACAGTAATCACATATGGGAAAATTCTTCTTTTCCCTCTTCCCTTTATCCATATTTCTCTCTTACATCATTTTCTTCTCTGCTTCCCTTCAAATCCATAGGACTCATAGAATTATTTACTTGTCTTTTTAACACATGATATTATTTCTTCATAAACTGATAATACATGGGAAAAAATTTCTCTTCTAAATGTTAGCTTAATACCATGAAAGATATGATCATTCTTACTCTTTGGATCATACGTATTACTAGAGTAAACATTCCTTCTACTGTGAGCCATTTCTATACAATGGCATACACTAGGTCAGTTTATGAATTGTAATGAATAATTCCTAGCTTGTGAAATACCTAACGTAGACTCAATAGTTTATGGATATAATCCATAATAAAAATGTTTTCATTGAGGAATTATATACTCTTAAACCCTTCATAATGGTTTGTAAAGAAAATGAGAATTATCCTAAGCATATCCCCTGGGTGTTTTGTAACCAAGAGTGCATCAAGTCCCGTTTTTGTGCACTAGTTCCCATTCGAGTGTAGTTCAAAGTGGTGTTTTCGGGTTTGAACCCTAGGTGCATCTGTGCCAGAGCCGCCTCTACCTGATCATATCCAGACAAGGATGAATTGCTCAGAAAACTCAAAAAATCTCTACAATACCAAAATTCCAGGAGGTTCTTCTATACTAATCCTTAGGTGTATTTAGGGGTTTTTCGTTTCATATGGGTTTGTAGGGTTTTTATCAATTTATGGGTTTCTAGGGAGTCATTAGGTTTTTAATGTTTTAGGGGTTTTAGTTCATTTAATGGGTTTAAAGGTTTTAGAGTAATTAAGGTTTTAGGGTGTTAAGAGGTTTTAGCGTTTTTATGGTTTTTAGAGTTTTTAGGGGCAGGGAAGGCTCGAGGCCAGGCTATTCCTGACACCCCCCAAAGTTTATTAAAGAAAAGAAAGACACTGCAGACAAGGGAGGGGCGGGGTCAATCAACCCACACGCAAAATCCCTTAAAGGTTTTTAACTAGTTTGAGGGGCTTTAAGAGCATTATGTGTTTATAGGATTTTTAGTGTTTTTTTGTGTTCTTTGGGGTTTTATGTGATTTTAGGGTTTTTTGGTTTTTTTAGGTTTTTTTAGGTTTTTTATGGATTTAGGGGTTTTGGGTTTTAAGGGATTTTTAATTTTTTAGGGTTTTAGAATGATTTTAAAGGGATTTTGATTTTTTTTTGGGTCTTTGGTTTTTTTACTCTTTTAAACTTTTTTTAGGTTTTTTATTATTTTTAGGGGTTTTTAGGGGTTTTAGTGTTCTAATAGTTATTAACAATTTTTTGGGTTTAAGGGTTTTTAGGATTTTAGAGTTTTTATGGTTTTTATTGCTTTTTTAGGGGTTTTATTGTTTTTATAGTTTTGGGGGTTTTTATTTTTTGTATTATTTTTTTGTTTTAGGGTTTTAAGTGTTTTTAGGGTTTTCTCATTTTTTAGGGTTTCTAGAGAATTTTAGATCTTTATAGGGTTTTAGGGATGCTTAACTGTTTCTATGTTTTTTAAAGGTTTTAGGGGTTTTTGTAATATTTTAGGTTTTTTAGGGTGTTGGGTAATGGTTGTAGGGTTTGAGGTTTGGGTTTTGGGGTGTAGGTATTAGGGTTTAGGATATAGTGGATAAGGAATATGTTTTTGAATGTAGTGTTTTGGGGGTAAGTTATGGGTTTTTTGGAGTAATGTTTAGGGTTTAGGATGTATGGTATAGGGTTTATGGTGTAGGTTGTAGGGTTTTGCGTTTAGGGTTTAGGGTTTATAGTGTAGGGTTTAGGGTTTAGGGTGTAGGGTGTAGGGTCTAGGGTGTAGTGTATAGATTTTATGGCATGGGGTATATGGTTTAGGGTATAGGTTTTATGGTGTAGGGTATAACATTTAGTGTGTAGGGATTAGGGTTTAGGGTCTCAGGTTTGGGGTTTAGGGGGGATGTAAGTTGCTTCGATATTAGGATCTAACCGATAAGATAGGATTCTTATGTATCCTTGTGAGAGGAATCAGAACCCACATAGTTCAGTGCTGCTTTACAAGACACATGACATTTTAACGTCGTGTGATGAGGACACACCCTTGTAGTTTAACTTCTTGTAGTGAGGACATCCAGACAGAAGATTCCTAGTAAAAATTTTATGTAAGACTTATTCCAAAGCGGCCCACTTGAGGGGATATGGTTGGGAATTATACTATTTAGTTGGCGTATTTGTCTATGGGACTTAAAAGAGGAATCCTACATATCCTAGATCGAGCAGGAATCATAGTTCTCATAGTTCATTTAGTTTGGGGTAAACACCTATGAGGTGGCCTATTTGACCTCAGACCTGTAGACATGCATCCTACGTATATTGTTTAGAGCATGAATTAGAGTCATAAAAGTTCATTTAGTTTGTGCAATACAACTTTTTGGAGGCCTATTTGAGCTCAGGCCTTCATACATGCATCCTATGTATCCTATTTAGAGATACAATCAGAGTTCTCATAGTTCATTTAGTTTCGGGCTTACACATAGGAGGAGGCCAATTTGAGATCAATAATTCAGGTAGGCCTCCATTGTATCCTGGTTAGAGTAGGAATAAAAGTTATCATAGTTCATTTAGTTTGGGTCTTACTCCTAGTAGGAGGTCCATGTTTCTAAAACCATTAGGAGAATCTAGACTCATGATTGTTTGGAGTATTGATTTGGGATTACACTTAGGAGGAGGTCAATGTTTTGGGGTTATGTGGGTGTCAATACCATTTTGAATCTCTAAGCCCATGTGAGAAACAAGAGGAGGTAGTGGATCTAGATATCACACATCCCACTTCATCTACTGATAGATGGTATTAGAGCCCAAAGTGATAGAGCGATGGGATTTAAATGTTCAAATTTCCTCTTTTGTTTTGATATCCCGGATATTCATGTTCGGACATCTCTCTGTATATATCCCGAGATGAACCTAATAGGAGCTAGTGTGCTTCCTCTCATAGAAAGGTTAGGGGCTTACCTTAGGGATTGTGCCATGAAATGTGTTTTGGTAAAGGGAATAAGCTTTGATTCTAATCAATGGAAAAAAGTAGGCATGATCCATTTGGATTGTCATTGTGCCTCATTGAACGGTAAATCCAGTGATTAACCATTATCATAATAAAATGTAGTCTCATATGAGTATTCCAATGTTGGGAACTGGGTTACGTTGAGAATGTAAATATAAATATATTTTAGGCACCCACACCCTTGTAAGGATTACCAATGTGTATCCTCTTAACATGGGTATGTAAACTCATAAGGATGCACTGATGTGCCCGATGATTTTATTATACGGGTCATGAAACTTTGGAAGGGGCTTTTCCCTGATGCCAATATATTGGTTAGCGGAGGGTATTTGTAGGATGTGATGGAAATGGTAGGGAATTATCGAGACCTGAATGTTGAACACATGAAGGTACCCCACTCTGAATACCATTTTCTCATGTGGGGATGGGTACCCTCTACATAGCACATTGCTAGGCAGGTGGATCTGTCATCTGTGTAACGAGGTGGTACGTCGACTTGCATGTCATCTGCGTATTAAGGTGGCACATAGACCAAGATGTGGTATCCGTAGTGGTACATGACCTCAGGTTCTATCTGTATACTATGGTGGAATGTAGTGATGGAGTCTATGCGTGTAGCGGAATGCTACGCGTGGTAGGGTTTCATCCATTTTTGTGAGGTGATATGTGTTACACTAGATTGGAGAAGAGGCATTGGTCCTACACTTCACGGGATGTTCATCCTTAAAGGGGGTATGGTTTTTGGTTCACCAATTAGGTTCATGGTTCTCCCATATTATTATTCTTTCTTATTATTTATGGTTCATGGAGGATTTATACCAGCTGAAAAACATTTGTGGTTTCGTACTTCATCATTCATTTTCCTTCTAATTCTTTCATCTATAAACTCCATGTTTTCTGCAAAAAAATCAATCGTTTCTATTTCTTATTGGAGTTATTTTATATATTGTTGAGGAATCTATACCTATGGGTCATCCAAAACCTTTTGTGTAAAACCATGATGAAATTTACAGGCCCGCAGAAGACTCAGTCAACCGAGGTTTTCTGGCCTGCAGTTCACGGCGGCGGAAATCCCTACCTCGATCCCTCAAATGAGGTAGTTCATGGGATTATGTCAGCATCACCTCGTTTACGAATTGAGATTGAAGAGATGAAGTGAAGGGGAATACATCTCCATCTTGTTTTCACCAATGACACTATTCATGGGGCCAAGGTTCATAGGTGGAATTTCTTCACCTCTATTCTTCCTACAACGTGGTTTGCGGTGTCACGGTTCCATTCGTAATTTATTCTGTAAAGGGACTGGTTAGCTAGACAATGCATCATGGGCCAGTGTTTTGTAGTGTATCTTCTTACCATTCATTTTATTGGAAATACAATACACATACCATTCCCATATATCAGTACATGAACCACATTATTTATTTCCCAAATTCGATTTCTTCAATATTCTTCTCGAGTTTTCAATCGAACCTGCAACTTATTCCTTCATATAATTTTTGGGAGTATTTTTCTTTCATTTGCAGAGTTTTCAGGACCCTACATGGATTTTAGGGTATTTATATATTTTTAGAGTTTTTTTTTTGGATTTTTATGGTGTTTTGGGGTTTTGGGGATATTAGGGGTTTCTAGGGTTTTTATGGGTTTTTTGTATTTTTATTTTTTTAGGGTTGTTATAGTTTTTTGGGTTTTTAAGAGTTTTTTTAGTGTTTTTAGGATTTTATTAGTGTTTTTAGTGTTTTTGGACTATTATGGTTTTAGTGGTTTTTTGGGTTCTTAGTGATATTTAGTGTTTTTAAGGGGTTTGAAGGTTTAATGGTTTTTAAGGAATTTTTGGATTTTTAGTGTTTTTATATTTTTTAGGGTTTTTATGTTTTATTGGGATTTTAGGGTTTTTACTTTTTAATGGATTTCTTTAGGTTTTTTGGGGTTTTAGTGTTTTATATAATTTTTTAATTCTTTTATCATTTTTTACTATTTTTAGTGATTTTTATGGTTTTTTGTTTTTTGGGATTTTTTATTTTTTAGGTATTTTAGGGGTTTTTATTGGTTTTTTGGTTTTTTAGTGTTTCTAGGGATTTTAGTAGTTTTTGTAGATTTTTTTTGTTTTCATGGGTTTCAGGTTTTTAGTATATTTTTTGGTTTTTTGGTTTTTTCTGTTTTTGAGGGTGTTTTTTTATTTTTAGTGAGTTTTGGTTTTTTAGGTGTTTTTTTTGGGTTTAGGTTTTTCTGGATTATTTTTAGGGTGTTTTAGGGTGTAGGGTTTAGGGTTTAGGGTCCTGGGTTTAGGGTTTAGGGTATATGGTTTAGGTTGTAGGGTATATGGTTTAGGGTGTAGGGTTTAGGGCTTAGGGTGTAGGTTTTTGGGTTTAGGGTGTAGGGTCAAGGGTTTATGGTGTACATTATATGGTTTTGGGTGTAGGGTTTAGAGTTTAGGGAATAGGATTTAGGGTTCAGGGTGTATGGATTAGGGTGTAGGGTATAGGGTTTAGTGTGCGGGGTTTATAGTTTAAGTAATAAGGTAATGTGTTTAGGGTGTAGGGTGTAGGGTTTAGGTTTTTGGGTGTATGGTATACTATTTAGGGTTTAGGGTTTAGGTTTTATAGTGTACGATTTATGATTCTTGCTTTAGGGTGTAGTGTATAGGATTTAGGATGTAGGGTATAGGTCTTATGGTGTTGAGTATGGGGTTTAGGGTGTATATTATAGTGATTAGGGTGTTGGGAATAGGGTTTAGGGTATAAGGTTTAAGATGTAGAGTGTAGGGTTTAGGGAGTTAGTGTAGGTTTTTGGGTGTAGGATTTAGGGTTTGGGGTGTAGGGTATATGGTTTAGGGTGTATGGTATAGGATTTAAGGTGTAGGTTTTGGTGTATAGAGTATATTGTTTAGTGTGTTGGGTATTGGGTTTAATGGTAGGGTATAAGGTTTATGGTGTTGGGTTTTTAGTTTTGGGTGTAGGTTATATGGTTTTGCGTGTATAGTTATTGGTTTTTGGTTTAGGTTTTAGGGTTAGGATATAGGGTTTTTGGTGTAGGGTAGAGGGTTTTGTGTGTAGGTTTTAGGATTTTTAGGATTTTTATTGTTTTTAATATTTTTAGGGGTTTTAGGTTTTTAGGGTATTTCATGTTTTTTAGGGTTTTTTAGGGTTTTTAACTTCATCTTCTTTTTATGGTTTTTAGTTTTTTAAGGGTTTTTTTATTTTTGGGGTTTTTTGGATTTTAATATTTTTTAATGATTTTTGGGTTGTATGTTTTTTAGGAGTTTTACATTTTTTGGGTTTTTAGGTGTTTTTAAGGGGTTTTCAATATTTTTTATAGTTTCAAGGTTTTTTTAGTGTTCTAGGCTTTTAGAGTTTTTCTTTTTGTTATATGTTTGACGTTTTTTTGGTTTTTAGGGTTTTGGGGTGTTTTAGGGATTTTAGGTATTTTAGGGTTTTATGGGTTTTATGGGGTCTTAGGGTTTTTAGGGTTTTTTAGGTTTTTATGATTTTTTTTTCTGATTATGAGTATTTTTTAGTTTAGGGGTTTTTAGGGTTTTTAGTTTTTTATGGTTTTTTTGGTTTTAGTGGGTATGTGGGTTTTTAGGGGTTTTATGTTTCTTATGGTTTTTGGGGTTTTTTGGGGGTTATTAAGGGTTTTTTGGGTTTTGGTGTTTTAGTGTTTTTATTTTTTTATGTGTTTTTGGACTTTTTAGGCAGTTTAGTTGTTTTAAAGTGTTTTATAGGGTTTTATAGGGATTTTATGGTATTTTTGTTTTTAGGGTTTTTTTGGGTTTTTTTGGGTTTTTAGGGTTTTTATGGGTTTTTTGGGTTTTTATATTTTTTAGGATTCTTTAGGGTTTTAGGATTTTATGTTTTTTTGGGTTTTAAATGATGCTTTAGTTTTTTAGTGTTTTCATGGGTAGTAGGGGTTATGGGTTATAGGGTTTATTTGTTTTTTTTAGAGGTTTTGGACTTTTTTAATTTTTTCGGGTTTCTGTTGTATTTTAGATTTTTAGGGTTATTCTTTTTTCTAATATATTTTATGTTTTATATGATATATTTAGTGTTTTTAGTAATTTTTATGGGTGTTTAGGGTGTTTTAGTGTTTTTAAGTGTTATAGGTATTATTTCGGTTTTTTGGGTGTTTAAGGGTTATTATAGGGTCTCTTAGTTTTCTTGCGGATTTAGGGTCATTAATAGTTTTTTCAAATGTTTAGGATATATTAGGGTTTTTAGGGGTTTTTACTGTTTTAAGGATGTTTATGGTTTTTAGGTTTTTTCAAGGGTTTTTAGGGGTTTTGAGAAATTTTAGGATTTTAGGTGTTTTAAGGTTTTGTAGTTTCTTTTTGGGTTTTTCGGGTTTCTAGGGGTTTTTGAGAGTTTTAGGGTTTTATGGTTTTTGGTGTTTTGTAGAGTTTTTAGAGTACTTGTGTTGTTAAGGGTTTTATAATTTTCCCTTGTTTTTAGTTTTGTTGGGTTTTAGGGGTTTTTTCGGGTTTTTAGGGGTTCATAGGGGGTTTTAGGTTTTTATGAGTTTTTTTTGGTATTTTATTTGTTTTAGCAGGTTTTAGGGGTTTAATGTTTTCTAGGGGGTTTGGGGGTATTTAATGGTTTTTAGGGTTTTGTTAGGGCAAGGAAAGTATAGGTTCAGGCTAATATTGACCCCACAAATTTATTAGAAATAAAGATGCAATAGACAAGGGACCAAGCAAACAAGGGAGGGGAGGAGTCAAATGACCCACACCCAAAATCCCTTAAGAATCCCAAACCCATAAAAACCCAAAACCCAAAAAACACAGAAATCCAACCAAATAAGACATCCAAAATCATCACCCTAAGTACCTACCATCTAATCATAAACCATCATCTCACAGCACATATTCCATCATCCATCACATTTAGCATCAGCATCTCCTTCACCACTTTTCAGGGCCAAGGTATTCCTCCCACCAAGCAGCTGCTCAAATTCCATAAACCATCATCACCTAAGCAAGAATATACATCAGTATCCTCACAATTCATCCAAGCAGTCATCCAGCATCTCAGCTTTCAAAGTCCAACAGTCATCCAACTGGTCAGACAACAAGCATCACTTCCTAACCAATCAATGCCCATCATATTACACCCAGCAGTGCAACCAATAACATCAGACCACCAGTATCCATAGGACCACACAAATAGATCAAGATCCTGCAACATATTACCACCAGTATCAAACTTATAAGCCCCACAGTCAAAACCCCCTTCACCAGTTTCCGTTCAAGAAGTAACCAGCACATAGCTCCTCAATTTCCAGAAACCAGCATCTCCAAGCCAGGCAGCTTCCAGAATATCACACCTAACAGCAGCAACACATGACCAATAGTATAAGGACCCAACCTTATTACATTACATAGTCTTGAATTTATTCATTAAATCACTTCATTTTTATATTGAGGGTCTTTTAAAGTTTACAGCTTTAGAGAATTTGGATAATACATTCATAACATTACACATTATTACAGAGTGGATACTATAAAAACAATACTCATTCCTTCCAAAATTTAAAAATTTCCAAATAAAACATGATTTCTTTGATTGAACTTATAACATTTAACTTGGATTCCTTCACTTTATTACACATACTTATAACCTATGAAAATAATTTAAAATCTTGGTATGAACAAAAAATTCTCAGTAAGGGATATAAAAAACACATTAGTCCAAGAATACTTGTAAAATATGGAATCACTTTCAAAAGATATGCGTGTCACCCATATATACATACTTTGTAAAACATGATATTTCCATAATATTCCCACAAACATTAGAACATAAATATTACCATAAATTTATATTGGGGAAATGCTTACACAATATTCTAACCCTCACGGCTTCCTTATAATTTTTAACCCTCACTGCTACCTTACTATTTGTGTAACCATCACAGTTACACTTGGAGTAACCATATGGCTGACCTCCAACATACACATACCCAATTAATTGTAGGGAAATATACATCCCAACCTTCATCATAAAAAATTCCCAATATCCAAAACATAATCATACAACATGAATATTAGCGTAAAAATATTGCTTTTGAACTTTGTAAAACAAAATTTTAAAAGAGGATTTTAAAAGGAAAGCATATTATAAATATCATATAATAGTAGTCAAACTTAATAGAGAGGATGTAATATGTAACTACACTGTAATTAGACATAATTAAACATAATATAATCAAAATAAATCACACAATGAATTTTAATACCACATAAATAAGGAAGTTGATGTTTAACCCAAAGAATGCAAATCGAGTTAAAAAATTTCTTACCTCAGGTCTTTCTTACTTCAAACTTGTTTAAAATTAATGTATAATTGTTAAAAAAGTGTTATTAGTATTTTAAAGAAAAAATTTCATTTTTATAACATCTTTTATGATAATTTCATAACTTTATTTCACACTTTAATTGTTAGTATTTTGCTCCTTGCACTCTTTTTGGTTGAGTTCTTTACATGATTTATATGATTGGTTCATGATAGATGTTGTAGTCGATTGGAAGTGAAATTCCAGAATTATAATGGAGTCATATTTACATATTTAAAGTACCATAAATTATACCATTTATCATTTTGAATTCTTACATGATGATGATTCATAAGTTAAAACATTAATGATGTTCGTTTAGATCATTTTAGTGGTTCTTTGGTAATAATGAACTCCTTTCATTTTATAAATTAAAACCAAGTGTAAAAAAGAATTCCAGAACCATTTATGAGACATAAAAAATATATTATAACCTGGTTCAACCATAAAAATGTTTTCATGATCATACTTGAAGGATTTAAAGAAAAATGAGATCACATTGTCCAGGATGTCGGTAATTCGACTCATCAAGGACAATGTTTTTAATTCCTTGAATAAGTGGGAGAGGGAAGAAGAATGATGATGAATTTTCCATGAACATGAGAACATCAATAATATACAATATTATAGAGCTTTCATGCCTTTTGGTTAAGAGGATGTGAGGAAAGATTAATAAAATAAAGTAATCTTGAAATAAAATAAAACATGAGAAATTTCTCATGAAAACTCAGCAGTCTAACGGCGTCTCTTAAAATTTATAAAAATAGTTTGATGAGAGAAAGGGAATATATCATAAATATTACAGAATATTTATAGTAAGGGGGTATATGAAATGAAATATCCCAACATAAGTCCAAGTTAAAGGAAGATAATAACATAAAATGAAATAAAAGAAAGAAAATAAAAGAGGATGTTTACCTCTTGATCTTTTCTCCTTGAGATCCTTTTTAAGGGCTTTGGTTTAGGTCTTTTGGTGAGACCAGAATCTCTAAGACGTGGGTATGATTCTTGGGAGGAGTATTGGGCAAAACATAGGCATGGATAAAGGCTTGAGAGGTGTGGGAAGAAGAGGGGAGTGAGGGTGGTATTTATAGTGGAGGAGAGGGGGTATTTTTCATTATTTTAATCATTATTATAATATTTTCACCCAAGATTATGAATAGTCTTAGTTAATGTGACATAAAATACTTATAATGGAATTTGAGTTCAAAAAAAGTGGCCTTAAATCACTTATGATGTCATAAATAGTTTATTTTACTGATAATTTGATTATACTGTATTTTATCGTATTTCACTATTCATCGAAAATTCAAGAATTTCAGAAAAACCTCAAAAATTTACCCTAACCATTTATTGACGTATAGAATTAAAAAATGAAGTCCATTTTTGGAAAATAATTTTCTAAATATTATTAATTTAATTTTTAAATAAAATCATACTTAATTCTAAAATTAGCAATTCTAATTCTATAACTACTTTTATGTCACGATGAAAAATTAACCAATATGTTATTATCATAAAGGATTAAGAAAATAAAATAATAATTAAATTTGCTATTAATTAGGGTCATATTACTATTCATAAGGGTATGTTATTATTCAAAAAAAAACAAGTTGGTTTCATCAGACTCCAAATAACTTACTGAACACAATTGTAGATGATAGTTTCTTGAAATTCAAAACATAGAAGTGGAAAATTTTGTTTACATACTAGTTATAAAGATCTACTTAAAACAATGTTCCCTTCATTTTTATTTATTTTTAGAAAAACCTAGGGTGTTACATTATCCCAACCATCTAGAAATTTCATACTCGCAATTTTATTTACTTATTAAACAACTGAGGGTACTTTTCTCACATAGCATTTTCAGACTCCCATGTATCTTCTTCAACAATGTTGTTTCTCCACAAACAATTTACCTAATGGATTACCTTATTCCTCAATACCTATTCCCTTCAATCAAGAATCTGAACTTGTTTCTCTTCATAACAAAGGTTCTCTTCCAGATGAACAACTTCTAGACTCAAGACATTTGATGAATTTGGAACATACTTTCTCAACATCAAAACATGAATCACATTGTGTACCTGATACAAACTTGGAGGCAATGCTATTCGGTATGCAACTGGTCCATCTTTCTCCAATATTTCAAAATTTCCAATGAATCGCAGACTTAACTTTACTTTCTTACCAATACGCATCAAACTTTTCCATGGAGAGATTTTAATGAAAACACAGTCACCTACCTCTAAAGAAGAGTCTTTCCTTATGTTATTGGAATAACTTTTCTGCCTACTCTGAGCTGTCCTCATGTGTTACTGGATCATCTTCACTTTTTCAGCCACTTATTCAACTAATTCAGGCCCCATCAACCTTCTTTCGTCAACTTCATCCCAAAATGCTGAAGTCTGACACCGATTCCCATACAAAGCCTCAAAAGGTGTCATTTGTATACTGGAATGAAAACTATTATTATAAGAAAACTCAACTAAAGAAATATGTTGATCCCAACTTCCCTGATAGTCTATTGAATAATATCGAAGCATATCCTCCAAATTCGGAATCGTTTATTCTGATTGCCCATCTGATTGAGGATGAAAAGTTGTACTGAAATTTTATTTTGTGCCCAAAGACTTCTAAAAGTCCTTTACAAAAGTTATAAATAAACCTGGGATCTCGGTCATATACAATGGAAAGAGGAACTCCATTTAATCTAACAATTTTCTTTATGGTACAGTCAAGAAAGGTGACCCAAATACATTGTATCTCAAATAGAAAGAAAATTTGTAGATTTTTTCAACCAATCAAAAATAACCCAAATTGCATTGTTACCTCAAGAAGTCTTTGGTAGTCCCACCACAAAGTCCATGGATACATTCTCCCATTTCAACTTTGGCACTGGAAAAAGATGAAGCATCCCCTTAGGTAACTACCGCTCTGCTTTAACTTGTTGACATGTTAATAATTTCACAATAAAATCAGCAATATCACTTTTCATTCCATCCCACCAATAATACTCCCAAAGGTGTCTATACATCTTAGTACTGCCAAGATGAACTGAAAATAGAGAACTATGAGCTTCACACAAAAAATATTTTTTCAACTAAGAATCATTAGGCATGCTCAAACTTTTTCTGAATCTCAAAACCCAATTTTTATCAAGGTTAAATTCTAGAAACTTACCCATTTTAACCAATTCTACCTTTTTCTATATCTCATGGTCTTCCTTTTGTGCTCGCTTAATTCTGTCTGACAAAGATGACTGCACTGAAACCTAAAACAAAACCGAGGTATTTTTTACCCCAACAACTTCTAAGCCAAAATTCATCAAATAATTAATCAAGTGATAATGTTCAAAACATAACATGGTTAATGATGCGTGATGTTTCTGACTCAATGAATCTACAACTTTTATTGCTTTTCCATGATGGTAATTGATCATGAAATCATAATCCTTTATCAGTTCAAGACATCTTCTCTGCCTCATGTTTAATTCCTTCAGATTGAATATATACTTCCTACTTTTATGGTCATTATATATTTAACATTTGGTTCTATATAAATGATGCCTCCAAATTTTCAAAGCAAAAACCACAGCATCCAATTCTAAATCATGTGTGGTATAATTTAACTCATGAGGTCTTAGTTGTCTTGAAGCAAAAGAAATTACCTGATCATTCTGCATCAAAACACAACCAAGTCCCTTCAACGAAGCATCAGT
This sequence comes from Viscum album, assembly GCA_963277665.1. Taxonomy (NCBI): domain Eukaryota; kingdom Viridiplantae; phylum Streptophyta; class Magnoliopsida; order Santalales; family Viscaceae; genus Viscum; species Viscum album. The sequence goes on from OY728141.1 coordinate 351,347,929, forward strand.
AATAACCTACTAATCCTTAATAACTACGAATCTATATGACATTTTTGGGTCTTGGCCATTCATCAACCACTTTTGTTTTTGTAGAATCAATTGTTATTCTATCCTTATTTACAATGTTCCCAAGAAAATAAATTTGTTTCAACCAAAAATCCCACTTTCGGAATTTTCCATATAGTTACTTTTCTTTTAAGGTTTGTAAAAAACCCTTATATGTTTCTCATTCTCTTCTTTATTTTTAGAAAATACCAGAATTTCATTAATAAACACAACCACAAACTTATTCAAGAACTCATGAAATACTCTATTCATAAGATTAATGAATAAAGTAGGTGTATTAGTTAAGCCAAAGATTATAATAATAAATTCATAATGCCCATATCTATTATGAAAGGTTGTTTTGGGATTTCGTCCTCCTTGACCTTCAGCTGATGGTATCAGGATCTCAAGTCAATATTGGAAAAGTACTGAGCTCCCTGGATCTGATCAAACAAGTCATCGATATGAGGAAAAGGATACTTTTTTTAATAGTTATGTTATTAAATGCTCTGTAATCAATGCAAAGTCTCATGGAACCATCTATCTTTTTAACAAAAAAAATAGGACCACCCCATGGTGATGTGCTAGGACGAATGAAGCCTTTATCAAGAAAATCCTGCAACTGATTTTTTTAATTCAAGAAGTTCTTTTAAGCCATTCAATATGAGGGTTTTAAAATTTTCTTAGCATCAGGAACTAAGTCAATTGTAAATTTGACTTCTCGTTTACGCATGACACCGAGTAACTCATCAGGAAAAACATCAAGGTATTCATTCAACACATGCACATCATTAATCTGAACAGTTCCCTTATTTTCAACAATATGAGAAAGATAACATTCATTTACATATTTCAATAGTCTCTCAGCTTCCGGATATGTTATCAATTGTATTGGTTCATTCTTATATGAAAAATGAAACTCTTTCTAAAAAACAACTTCTTTAGCTCTAAAGTCAATCTTAGCATGATGAACCGAAATCCAATCCATTCCCAGAATAATATCAAACTTTACTAACGGTAAAACAAAAAGGTTTCTAGGTAAAGTATTTCCATAGACCAAAATAGAAATATTCATACAATTCCTCTTTTCTAAAATATTTCAACCTGGTGTTTTAAAAACAAGTTCCGGTTTCATTTGTTGAGGTGAAATTTCTAATTTTCCTGAAAATTTCTCAGAGATGAAGGAATGTGTAGACCCTGTATCAAACAAAACTTTAGCAAAATAATAATGAACAGACATTGTATCTGATACAACTTCATTTTACGGCCCGACATCTGTGGACGTAGTTGCAAATGATCTCACTACACCTTTCTGCTTATAGTCTTTCTTCTTTGCATCATTCAGATCTCTCTTTGGGTAGGCATTTTCATAATAACCCATCTAACCACATATAAAACACTGTACAGTTTGTTTATCAGGATTATTCTTAGGATCATTTTCATTTTAATATCATTCTATATGTCCAAACATGCCACATTTAAAACACATCCATGTTTTTCTAAGACATTCCCCAGGTTGCTTCTTACCACACTTTTCACAAACAAGAAACTGGATTTTCTTACCATAAGATTTCATTTGTTGATTCTTACCAATTTCTTGACATATGGACCTCTTCTTATCCTTGTTTCCAAAATTCATGTGATCATCAACAAACTCCATCTCTACCCTCTCAACACATCGTACAAGTTTCTCATAAATTTTGAATTCACGGGAGGCCAACGCCCATCGATACCTTGGCTTCAATCCTGAATAAAAGTGGTTGATTTTTCTATCAAGATCCAGAATAATATTTGGAGCATACCTCACCAGTCGAGTGAAGTTCGATTCATAAATGGCCATGGAATCTTCCTCCTTCTATTTCAATTCAAATAATTTCTTCTCCATCCTAAGTCGCACCACCTTAGGAAAATATTTTTCATGGAAAAGAATTTTAAATTCATCCAACTCAAAGGCATAAATATCCCCTCTACCCATGATATTATTTACCATTGAACCCCACTGATTAGCTTCACCTTTAAACTTTTAAATGGAAAGACTTACCTTTTGATTATCTGAACATCCCATAACATCGAATATCTTTTCAAGGGGATTGATCCATCCTTTAGATTCTACTAGTTCAAAAGATCCATTGAAAGCAAGAGGGTGTTGTCTCATAAAATGTTCCACTATTGTCATGTTCTATTTTGGAACCTCTATTTGTTCTATTACATAGATTCCACCACCATTTATTTCCTGCATTATCTGAGCCATTACTGTCACAAACTACTCGGTTCCAATACCTACCATTATGGGCTGCTGATTTAGAAAAATGTCATTTTGTCGGTGCCACTCCTCTTCAGCTTCCCTATTTCTTCTACGGACAACCATTCCGAACAAACATACCTTATACGAAGCAACATGGTGATCATTAAATTCTATAAAATTTCAAATTATTCATAGAGTTAAAATTATTTATGGTATTTGTTTGACATCAACATAACCCCTAAAGTTATCTAAACCACCCTATGATACCAACTATAAGGACTAGGCCTTATTACATTACATAGTCTTGAATTTAGTCAAGAAATCACTTCCTTTTTACATTTAGGATATTTTCATGTTTAGATATTTAGAGAATTGGTACAATATATTCATAACATTATACATTATTATAGAGTGGATACCATAAAAATAGTACTCATTCCATCCAAAATTTAAAACATTCCAAATAAAAAATGATTTATTTGATAGATCTTAAAACATTTAACTTTTATTACTTCACTTTATTAAACATCCTTATAAATTCTAAAAATAATTTAAAAACATGGGACGAGCACCAAAATCTTATTAAGGGATATAAAAAACACATTAGTCCAAGAATACTTGTAACATATGAAATCACTTTGAAAAGATATGCTTGCCACCCATATATACTTACTTTGTAAAACATGATATTTCCACAAGATTCCCACAAATATAAAAACATAAATATAACCATTAAGTTATATTTTTATATTACTTAAACAATATTGTAACCCTCATGGCTACCTTATAATTTTTATCCCTCACGACTACCTTACTATTTGTGTAACCATCACAATTACACTTGGAGTAACCAAACAGCCAACCTTCAACTTACACATACCCAATGAATTGGATAGAAATATAGGTCCCACAATTCATCTTAAAAAATTCCCAAGATCCAAAACATAATCATACAACATGAATATTATCATAAAAACATTGCTTTTGAACTTTGTAAAACAAAATTTTAAAAGAGGGTTTTAAAAGGAAAGTCCATTATAAATATCATATAATTGAATAGAGACTTAATAGAGTGGATGGAATATGTACATACACTATAATTAGACATAATTAAACATAATATAATCAATATACATCACACAATAAATTTTAATACCACATAAATAACAATGTATAAGGTTAACCCAAAGAATGGAAATCGGGTTAAGAATTACCTTACCTCGGGTTTGTATTACTTCAAACTTGTTTAAACTTCCTGTATAATGGTTAAAAGAGTGTTATTAGTATTTTAAAGAAACATTTTCATGTTTATAACATCTTATACGATCATTTCATGACATCATTTCACCTTTTAATTGTTAGTATTTTGCTCCTTGCACAATTTTTGGGTGAGTTCTTTACCAGATTTCCCTGATTGGTTCATGATGGATGTTCTTGTCGATTGGAAGTGAAACTCCAGAATTTGAATGGAGTAGTATTTAAATATTTCTAGTACCATAAATTATACCATTTATCATTTTGAATTCTTACATGATGATGATTCATAAGTTAAAACATTAATGATGTTCGTTTAGATCATTTTAGTGGTTCTTTGATAATAACGACCTCATTTTGTTTTATAAATTAAAACCTTGTGTACAAAAGAATTATAGAACCATGGATGAGAAATAATACATATATTATTAGATGGTTAAACCATATAAATGGTTTCATGACCATTCATGAAGGATTTATAGGAAATGAAATCACATCATCCATGATGTCGGTAATTTGACACATCATGGACAATGTTTTTAATTCATTGAATAAGTGGGATAGGAGAAGAAGAATGATGATGAATTTTCCATGAACATGAGAAAATATATAATATACAATATTCTTGATCTCTCATGCCTCTTGGTTAATAGGAGGTGAGGAAATAAGAAGAAAATAAAGGAATCTTGAAATAAAAGAAAACTTGAGAAATGTCTCACAAAAATTTGGCAGCCTAACGACGTCTCATAAAATTTCATAAAAATAGTTTTATGGGAGAAAGGAGATATCTCATCACTATTAAATAATATGTACTGTAAGGGGTGATATGAAATGAAATATCCCAACATGATCCAAAGGGAAAGAAATATAATTACATAAAAGGAAGGAAATGAAATAAAATAAAAGAGGATGTTTACTTCTTGATCTCTTCTCTTTGAGATCCTTCATTAAGGGCTTTGGTTTTGGCCTTTTGGTGAGATTAGAAGCTTTAGGACTTGTGTAAGAGCCTTGGGAGTAGTATTGGGTATAACTTAGGAATGGATCAAGGATTGAGAGGTGTGGGAAGAAGAGGGGAGTGAGGGTGATATTTATGGTGGAGGAGAGGTGGTGTTTTTTATTATTTTAATCATTATTATAATATTTTTTCCAAGATTATGAATGGTCTTAGTTAATGTTACCTAAAATAGTAATAATGGAATGTTAGTTTCAACCAAGTGGACATATGTAACTTATGATGTCATAAATAGTTTATTTTACTGATTATTTGATTATATGGTACTTTATCATATTTCACTATTCATCGAAAATTCAAGAATTTCATAAAAAGCCCAAAAATTTACCCTAAACATTTTTCGACGTGTCTAATTCAGAAATGAATTCCATTTTTTGAAAATAATTTTCTAAATATTATTAATTTAATTTTAAAATAAAATTATACTGAATTCAAAAATTAACAATTCTAATTCTATAACTACTTCTGTATCACGATTAAAAATTAACCAAGATGTTATTATCTTAAATCCTTAAGAAAATAAAATAATAATAAAATTTACTATTAATTAGAGTCATCTTACTATTCATATTACTATTCATAATGGTATGTTACTATTCAAAAAAATAAACAAGTTGGTTTCATCGGACTCCAAATAACTTACTGAAAAAAATTGTAGATGACCATTTCTTGAAATTCAAAACATTTAAGTGGAAAAATTATGTTAAAGGATAGTTATAAATATCTACTTAAAACAAAGTTCCATGAATTTATATTTTATTTTAGAAAAACTTGGAGTGTTACAACTAGCTTTCAGGCCTCAAACCATACCACAACACCCATAACTCCTTGTTCAGACCCAAAACCAATAATCCCCTCACATCTAATCCAGCATCCATCACCATCATCAATACACATCCAAAACCGCCATGACCAATGCAACAGTGATCGAAGAGACACAAAACAACCAGAAACAAAAGAAAAAGAGAACCCATCATTGTACCAACTGTGCAAACCGATGAAGACTAGATCTGCAGTCCTCCAAAGTAGGGGGGAGAATGCCACAACCAAGAAGGTGTAACACCCGACGCATCCACCCACCTCCAATGTAAATCCAGGGAAATCTTTATAGAACACGAAAAAAACCTGTAGTGACAGCATAATCCAAATCCATCCCCACCGTGTCAGACTACCAGACCGCCCCCCCCCCCCTACCAGATCTGTTGAGAAAATACCACCAAGCGGCATCAAGGTCTTCCACATCCGCCTTAAACCATCACAGATCGTGGAAGAAGAAAAGCTAGATCTGGAGCAAGCCTCCTTAGAACCTCACCACACCATGAATCGCAATCCGTATGGATCTGGGCAACCCAGATCTGACCGACCCGCTGCACCCCATCGACGAGACCCAGCGTCGTCCATCGCTGACACCCCGAGAGAGACACCACCACAAGAATGCTAACACCCATCCCTGTCTGAGCCCTTCGCCACCGAAAAGATGCGCTAACCTCCATGAGTCCCGGTTTATGGGTTTTAGGGTTTTTTAAGGTTCATAGGAGGTTTAGGGTGTTTATGTATTTTTTAGGGGTTTTATGATAGTTTATGGTTTTTTTGGATTTTAGGGTCTTTTTGGAGTTTTAGGGAATTTATGGTCCTTTAGGGTATTAAGTGTTTTTAGGGTTCTTAGTGTACTTTATGGTTTTTTGGGTTTTCAAGGTCCTTTATGTTTTTATGGTTTTTGGGGTATTTGGGTTTTTAGGATTCTTTTACTTTAGTGGTTTTATTTTATTTCTAGTATTTTTTGAGTTTTATGGTTATTTAGGTTTTTAAAGTCTTTTTGGATTTCTAAGGTTTTTATTGTCTTTTAGGGGTTTTACAGTTTTAGTATATTTTAGTATATTTTTGGTATTTTAGGGTTTTAAGGGTTTTAAGGGTTTTAAGGGTTTTAAGGGTTTTTTAGGGGACTCAAAGGCTCTACATACTTTTATGGTTTTAGGTTTTCTATAATATTTTATGTTTTTAAGGATTTTAGCATTTTAGGTTTTTCTTAAGGTTTTTTGGGTTTTAGGGATTTTTAAGTTTTTTGTTTTTTTTCAGTTTTTAGAGATTTTACACCCCTTTTGGACTATATTATGGGGTTCTATGGTTTTATTGGTATTTTATTGTGTTTTTCTGGGTTTTTATAGTATTTAGAGTTTTATGGTTTTCATAGTTTTTTAAAAGGGGTTTTTAAGTTTATTAGCATTTTTTAGGGTCTTCAGAATTCCTAGATTTTTTTGTATTTAATAATTTTATTTTTCTTAGTGTTTTTAGGTAATTTTAATGATTTTTATGGTTTAAAACGTTTTTTCATGGTATAATATATTTTATGGTTTTTAGGTTTTTAGAGAATTTTAGGGGGTTATGGATTGTTTTGTGTTTTCCTGGGTTTTTATGGTTTTCATTATTTTTTATATATTTTCATGAAAATTTAATTTTTTTTATTATTTTTAAAGGTTTTTATGTTTTATATTGTATATATTATATTTAGGAATATTTAAATGGGATTTATGGGGTTTAGGGGTTTTCTGATTTTTAGGGTTTTTTGGTGGGTTTTAGAAGATTTTAATGGTTTTATGGGGGTTTATGGTTTTTAGGGGTTTTAGGGTATTTATAGGTTTGTAAGGTATTTTGCATCTATATAGGCTTATTTAGGGTCCATTAGTATCCTTTAGTATTTTTAGGGTCTTTTATGGGTTTTAGTGATTTTTAGGGTTTTGTTGTTTTATGAGTATTAGGATTTTTAAGGACTTTTGGGGGTTTAATGGTTTTTTTGGTTTTAGGGTTATTAGGGGTTTTAGTGGTTTTAACATTCTTAGGATTTTTTAGTGTATGAGGGTTTTTTTGGGTTTTAAGGGTTTCTAGGGATTTTGGGGATTTTGGGGTTTTAGGGTTTAAAAGGTTTTTTGTGTTTTTCAATGTTTTTAGGGTTGTAGGGGTCTTTATAAGTTTTAGTTTTTTTAGTGTTTTCTTTGAGTTTTCAGGGTTTTTTTAGTTTTTTAGGGTTTTAGGGGATAAGGGTTTATTGGTTTTTAGGGGTTTTAAAGGGGTTTAGGCGTATTTTGGGGTTTTTAGGATTTTTTTGGCTTTTAGGTGGTTTATATTTTTTAATGTTTTTTTTATTTTAATGTATTTTATGGTTTTTAGAGTTATTCCATGTGTTTTAGAGTTTTTACGTGTTTTATGGTGTTTCATTATATTTTCGAGTGTTTTAATTATTTTTATGGAATTTAGGGTTTTTGGTGTTTTTGGGTATTGGGGGGTGGTAGGGGTTTTATGGTATTTAGGTTTTTTCGGGTTTTAGGTTTTCAGGGTTTTAGTTATTATTTTTATTTTTTAGTGTCTTTACAATTTTATGTGTTTTTAGGGTTGTAAGGATTTTTATTGGTTTGGGGATTTTAAGGGTATTTGGGGTTTTTAGGGTTTTGTTGGGGTCTCTACGGATTTTAGGGTTTTTAATATTTTTATAATATTAAGGGTTTTTAGGGTTTTATGGTTTTAGGTAGTATGGGGTTTTATGAGTTTTTTGGTGTTTATGGTAATTTTGGGATTTTAAATGCCATTTAGTATTACAAGGGATTGGATTTTAGGGTTTTGGGGGGGTTTCTAATAGTATTTTCATATTTTTAGGGTGTTTTGGGTTTTTATAGTGTCTCTATGGTCATTTTAGTGTTTTTAGAATTATAAGGGTTTTGGATAGTTTTTTAATGTTTTTAGGGTTTTTGGGGGATTTTAGGGTGTTTTAGGGGTTTTAAGTCTATTTTTAGTTTTTATGGTTTTTAGGGTTTTACAGTGTTAGGATTTTTAAGGGTGTTTAAGGGGTTTTATTGGTCATTTAGGGGGTAATATTGGTTTTTAGGGTCTTTTGTGTTTTTAAGGATCTTTTAGGGGTTTTAAATTTTTATGTTTACTGATTTTTATGGTTTTTAGTTGTTTTTAGGGTTTTTAATGGTTTTTTGGGTTTTTACAATTTTTTTTGGTCTTTTAGTGTTTTCTAAGGTTTTTTTGGGTTTTAGGACTATAATGATTTTAGTGTTTCAGGGATTTTAGTATTTTTAATTGGTTTTTATCATTTTAGGGGGGGTTTAGTGTTTTGGGTTAATATGGTTTTTAAATGGGTTTGGGCTTTACGGTTCTTTTAGGATTTTTATGGGTTTTAAGGTTTTATAATGTTTTTTGGGTTTTTGGTGTTTTTAGGGTTTCTTATGGCATTTAGGGTTTTAAGTGTTTCTTATGGTTTTTATAGTTCTTTTATTTTTTAGGGTTTAAATGTGTTTTGGGGGTTGGGGGGTTTTAGGGTTTATTTTAATTTTTTGTATGTTTTGGGTTTTAAATTTTTTTATACATTTTTATAGTTTTTAGAGTGTTTAGGTGTTTTTTAGGATTTTTAGGGTTTTCTATGTTTTTTAGTGGTTTTAGATTTTTTTGGGTTTTATTATTGTTTTTAGTGGTTTTTGGGGTTTTTGGGTTGTTTGTTTTTTTAGGGTTTTGTGGGGGTTTTAGCAGTTTGGGGGGTTTAGGATTTTTAGGGATTTTTGTGTTTTTAAAAGATATTAAGGAGTTTTTACATGTTTTTAGGGTCATTAAAGATTTTAAGTATTCAGGATTTTTTAATGTTTTTTATGCTTGTAGGGTGATTTAGGTTCTTTTTGGGGTTTTAAGAGTTTGTATGGTTTTTTAGTGTTTTTGGATAATTTTAATGTTTTTGGGGGGTTATAATGTTTTTTAATGTTTTAAGGGTATTTTATAGTTTGTAATGGTTTTAGCATATTTTAATTATTTGGGGAGGGGGTTAGAGTTTTTAGGGTTATTAACGTTTCTAGGATCGTTTAGAGTATTTCAGATCTTTGAAGGTTTTTCAGAAATATTATAATTTTGGGTATTTTAGGATTTTAGGGCACTTTAGGGATTATAGGTGGTTTTAATATCCTTTAAGAGTTTTTATCATCCATATGGGGTTTTTAAATTTTTTAAGTTCTTTCAGGGTTTGGGGTTATTTTGGTATTTTTGGGGTTTCATGTATGTTATTTTTTTATATTGTTTATGGGTTTTATTATTTTTTAGGGGTTTAAGGGTTTTTATGGGTTCTAGGGTTTTTATGAATTTTTTGGGGTTATACAGTTATTTTAGGATTTTTATGGGTTTTTGTTGTATTTTCATGTTTTTTTTGGTTTTTAAGGGTTTTTAGGATTTTAGGGTTTATCAATATTTTTTAAGGAATTTTTCGGTTTTTAGGGTTTTAGGGGTTTTAGTTTTTTTCAGTTTCTAGAGTTTTTTGGGGTTTGTAGTTTTATAGGGTTTTTATTATTTTTTAGGGTTTTATGTGTTTTTATATTTTTTGGGTATTTTAAATGTTTTAGATTTCTTTGGGTTTTTTATGTTTTATTATGTTTTTTGTGGTTTGAATTATTATCTAGGGTTCTGGGGACTTCTCTAGTGTTTAGGTTTATAGGGTCATTTATAGCTTTTCAGGTTTTTTTGTATTTGGGTGGACTCTTGGGGATTTTAAGGCTTTTATAATTTCTTGGCTCTTTTAACTTGTTTTATTACTTTTTAGGATTCTTTAGGTGTTTTAGGGTTTTTAGGGTCCTTTACGGTTTTAGGTTTTTTAGGTCCCATTAGGTATTTTTTGGATATCTTTGCACCTTTAGGAGTTTTGAAGTTTTTTATTATTTTTCCATGTTTGGGGGTTTTATTGGTGTTTAGGTTTTTTTGTGTTTAGGTTTTTTAACTTTTTTATGTTTTTAAAGGGTTTTTATCATTCTTAATGGTTTTAGGCTTTTTTAGATTTTCAATGATTTTTTGGATTTTTTGGTTTTTAGGGTTTTTAGTGTCATAGGACTTTTAGGGGTTTTAATTTTTCTTATATTTTTAGTTATATTTTGGGTTTATTTTTGTTTTATTAGGGTTTCTATGGTTTTTTTAGGTTTTATGGGTTTTAATGGGTTTTCTATGGATTTGGGCTTTTTTAGGGATTTTTGTGTTTTCTTGTTTTTTGGGTTTTAGGGTTTTTTTCTTTTTTAGGAATTTCTAGGTATTTTCATATTTGTTTTGGGTTTTTCTTAATTTAATTTATTGTTTTAGTATTTTTGGATTTTTAATGGGGTTTAGAGATTTTAAGGATTTTTTATGGTTTTATGGGGTTTTATCGGTTTTATGGGTTTTAAGGTTTTTAAGGATTTTTAGGATTGTAATGGTTTTATGGGTATGGGGATATTATAGCCTTTTAAGGTAGTTTTATAGTGTTTTAGGGTATTTATGGGTTTTAATATATTTCGATGTTTTTATTATATTTTATGGGTTATAAGTCTTTTTCGGGTTTTAGGGATTTTAGTTCCATTTAGGGTTTTTTCGTGTCTTTTAGGATGTTCTTTTGAATTTAGGGGTTTTTTGGGTTTTAAGGTACATAGGTATTAGTATCTTTTAATGTTTTAGGAAATTTTAGGGTTTTGGGGTAATTTTAGTAGGTTTTAGTGTTTTAGGGTCTTTTTCGTAGTTTTTAGGTTTTTTGGGGTTTTGGAGGGGTTTTAGGCTGGTTTTTTAGTTTTTTTGAGTTTTTTGGGGTTCTATGGTCTTTTGGGTTTTTGGTGTTTTTAGGGTCTTTTGGGTATTAAGGGTTATTTGGGTTATTAGGAGATTTTAGGGGTTTTATGGTTTTTTGGGTTTTTTGGGTTTTTTGGGTTTTTAGGGTTCTTTAAGGTTAAATTGGGTTTTAGGGGGTTTATGGGGTTTTAGAATTTTTAGAGTGTTTTCAGTTTTTTTTTATGTTTTTAGGGTTTTTATGGATTTTAGGGATTCTATGAATATTGTGGTATTTTAAGTGTGTTTATGGATTATTTATGGTTTTAGAGTCTTTTTCTGGGTATTCTGAATTTTTTTAGGGGTTTTTGGTATTTTAACCTTTTATGGCTTTTATGGTTTTTTTAAGGGTTTAGGGGTTTTCTTGGTGTTTTTTATTTTATAGGGTTTTTAGGGTTTAAGTTATTGGTTTTAGATATTAAGGTAGAGGGTTTAATGTTTAGGGTGTATGGTTTAGTGTGTTGGGTATAATGTGTTGGGTTTTTAGGGTCTTTTTCAATTTTAGAGGGTTTGAAGCGGTTTTTGGGATTTACTTGGGTTTTTATGTGTTTTTTAGGGTTTTTTTAGTACTTTCATTTATTTTTGTGGACCTTCTAGAATTTTTTGGGTTTATTAGGGTCCTCTTGGAGTTTTTTAGTTTTTTTGAGTTTTTTGGGGTTCTAGGGTCATTTGGGTTTTTGGTGTTTTTAGGGTCTTTTGGGTATTAAGGGTTATTTGGGTTATTAGGAGATTTTAGGGGTTTTATGGTTTGTAGGGTTTTTAGGGTATTTAGGGTTTTTAGGGTTCTTTAAGGTTAAATGGGGTTTTTAGGGGGTTTATGGGGTTTTAGAATTTTTAGAGTGTTTTCAGTGTTTTTTATGTTTTTAGGGTTTTTATGGATTTTAGGGATTCTATGAATATTGTGGTATTTTAAGTGTGTTTATGGTTTATTTATGGTTTTAGAGGCTTTTTTTGGGTATTCTGAATTTTTTTAGGGGTTTTTGGTATTTCAACCTTTTATGGTTTTTATGGTTTTTTAAGGGTTTAGGGGTTTTCTTGGTGTTTTTTATTTTATAGGGTTTTTAGGGTTTAAGTTATTGGTTTTAGATTTTAAGGTAGAGGGTTTAATGTTTAGGGTGTAGGGTTTAGTGTGTTGGGTATAATGTGTTGGGTTTTTAGGGTCTTTTTCAATTTTAGAGGGTTTGAAGCGGTTTTTGGGATTTACTTGGGTTTTTATGTGTTTTTTAGGGTTTTTTAGGACTTACATTTATTTTTGTGGACCTTCTAGAATTTTTTGGGTTTATTAGGGTCCTCTTGGAGTTTTTATGGTTTTTAGGGTCCTTTAGGGGTTTTAATGGTTTTTAGTGTCATTTATAGTTATTATAGGTTGTAAGGTTCCTTTAGGGATTCCATGGTCCATTATAATTTTTTTTGGCTTTTTAGGGATTTTTAGATTTTTTAGGGCAAGGAAGATTGGAGGGTCAGGCTATCCCCCCCCCCCCCAATTTATAAAGAAAAGGCACAACAGACAAGGGAGGGGAGGGTTCAAACTACCCATGCCCAAAGACCCTTTACAACCCCAACCCAAAGAACCAAAAAAAGAGGGAAAAAAAGAAATACCAAAAGGAAAACATAGAAGGAAAGAAAAGAAGATCAGTCAATGTCACCACCAAAGTCCGAAATAGAAACCACGCCATAAGGATCACCATTTGCACCATATCTAGAGGCCGCATCATCAAAGCAGGAGTCAGAGTCATCCCATCCTGACTGATAATCCTCATTGATCTTGAGGATCGTCAGAAACTTCTCCCTCCGTTTATTTTGTTCCAAGGAATGCGGTTGATCCCAATTATTAACCTTGACTTTCATCTTAACCGCATTTAAAGAAGCCCGAGTAACCATGGGTCAGAGGAGAGTGAAGTAGTCTCGCTTCTACCTCCTCTTTGAGGAGATCGAGCTGGGACCATCATCCATCTCGTTGACCTTCTTGACCTCAAAAGAGCGCTCCTCTGCTTCCATTCCATGCACTTGATCCGGTATTTCTTCTTAGGGGTTTTGGGGATTTTGATATATTTTATTGTTTTAGGGTTTTTAGGTGTTTTTTTCATTTTTGGGGTTTTTCAGGTATTTAGGATTTTTGTTTCTTCTTAGGGTTTTGTGTATTTTTTGGGTTTTTAGTATTTTAGCATCCTTTAGTTGGTTTGGGTATTTTACGGTTTTTATATATTTTAGGGATTTTTAGGGTTCTATAGTTTTAGGTGATTTAGGGGCTTTTCGTTTCATATGGGTTTGTAGGGTTTTTATCTATTTATGGTTTTATAGGGATTCATTAGTTTTTTAATGTTTTTGGGGTTATAGGTCATTTAATGGGTTTAAGGGTTTTAGAGTAATTAAGGTTTTAGGGTGTTAAGAGGTTTTAGCGTTTTTATGGTTTTTAGTGTTTTTAGGGCAAGGAAGGCTCGGGGCCAGGCTATTCCTGACACCCCTCAAAATTTATTACAAAAAAAGACAAAAAGACACTATAGATAGGGAGGGGTGGGGTCAATCAACCCACACCCAAAATCCCTTAACAAACACACACAAAGACCTCAAAAAAGAAAAATCAAAAGAAAGAAAGACACAACACCAAACCCACGACATCTTCAGCACCTTCTCAGCCAATTCTAGCAGTCGGAAGCACCATCACCCCTTTATCACTTCCCAACCAAGCAGAAACTAGCATCCACCACTCATAGCCAAGCAATGACCAACGTCCAATCTCACAAGTTCCAGCAACCAACACCTTCTCACAAAGAAGATCTGCCATAAGAAGCTCCATCATCCAGCGGTCACTAGCAACCAGCAGCTCACAACCAACCAGATGCCAGCATCCAAAATTACACAGACCAGCATACACCACCTTCTCACCAAGAAGATCCACCACCATCAGCACAGAACCACTCAGCAGAACCCATAGCCAACATACGCATCGAACCACAACCAAGCCGTCTTCACTACCACACAGCAGAACAACAACCCTCTCCAAGCACCAGCATACATAAACAAAGACCATCACCCGCAAAAAAACACATTCGAACCAACCATTGCACAGAAAACTACAGGTAACAACCAGATCGCAGCACCGAAGCAAACCCCGCTCAGAAATCCAAGGAAAGCTCATCTGCCCAAGAAAACAGCAGCAGTCTCCAACAAAAGACAACACTGAAACACCAGCATTAATAGAAAAAACAACACCACCTCCAAGACAACCAGTCCCAAACAACATGCAGCACAAAACGCAACAAACAGCACATCTAAAACCTTCATCTTCCAAGGGAATGCAGCTCCACATCCAGCAATCAAGGTCATTAGACCGAACCATATCCGACATTCCACACCTCATATCAAAATTAACCGCATACCACCAGCAAGCACACATCAATACTCGTCTATACCATTTCAGCAAACCCAGATGATTCATAACCAACATCACAATCGGGAAATAGAAGGACATGGAATGCCAAAAGGTCCGGCCCGATCTAGCGTCAACAACATGGAGCGGAGATGAATCCGAGAGTTTAGGAAGAGCACGCACCTGCATCAGCTTCATGAACCGAGGAATGGATTGACTTAGAAAATGATACAAACCTTCTCTAGTGTGCAACCGAGAATCAGAGAGTTGAAAGCAGAGAAAGTCATCGATGCATTTCACTTTCTTTGGGGTTTTATGGGATTTTAGGGTTTTTTAGTATTTTTAGGTATTTTTAAGTTTTTTATGGATTCAAGGGTTTTGGGTTTTATGGGATTTTTAGTTTTTATAGGGGTTTCAAATGATTTTAAAGGGTTTTTGATTTTTTGGGTCTTTAGGTTTTTTACTCTTTTTAACGTTTTTTGGGTTTTTATGGTTTTTAGGGGTTTTTAAGGGTTTTAGTGTTTTAATGGTTATTATGGATTTTTTGGGTTTAAGGTTTTTTAGGATTTTAGAGTTTTTGGGGTCTTTATTCCTTTTTTAGGGGTTTTAGTGTTTTTATAGTTTTGGGGGGTTTTAGTGTTTGTATTTTTTTTTGTTTATGGTTGTTAGTGTTTTTAGGGTTTTTGCATTTTTTTAGTGTTTCTAGAGAATTTTAGATCTTTATAGGATTTTAGGGATGCTTAACTATTTCTATGGTTTTAAAGTTTTTAGGGGTTTTTTTTAATATTTTAGGGTTTTTAGGGTGTTGGGTAATCGTTGTAGGGTTTGAGGTTTGGGTTTTGGGGTGTAGGTATTAGGGTTTAGGATATAGTGGATACGAAATATGTTGTCGAATATAGTGTTTTGGGAGTAAGTTATGGGTTTTTTGGAGTAAGTTTTAGGGTTTAGGATGTATGGTATAGGGTTTATGGTGTAGGGTTTGGGGTGTTGGGTTTAGGGTTTAGGGTTTATGGTGTAGGGTTTAGGGTTTAGGGTGTAGGGTGTAGGGTCTAGGTTGTAGTGTATAGATTTTTTGTTGTGTTGTATATGGTTTAGGTTATAGGTTTTATGGTGTAGGGTATAACATTTAGTGTGTAGAGATTAGGGTTTAGGGTCTCGGGTTTGGGGTTTGGGGTTTAGGGTGTTTGATTTAGGTATTGTGGTGTAGGGTATAAATTTTAGGGTGTAGGGTATGGGGTTTACTGTGTAGGTAATATTTTCTTAGTTTGGATGCTATAGAGTTTAGAGTGTGGGGTTTAGGGTTTAGGTTATTGGGTATAGGGTTTAGGGTATTGGGTATAGGGTTTACCATGTGTGGTTTATGGTTTAGTGTGTAAGGTATATGGTTTCAGGTGCAAGGTTTAGGGTTTAGGGTATAGTTTTTAGGGATTATGGTTTATGGTTTTGGGTTTGTGGTTTGTGCTGTCTGGTATTGTTTTTAGGGTGTCGGTTAGGGTTTAGGGTTTAGGGTTTAGGGTTTAGCTTGTTGGGTGAACCGTTTAGGTTTTAGGGTCTTGGGTTTAGGTTGTAAGGTTTAGGAAGTATGTTTTAGGTTTTAGGGTGTAGTGTTAAGGGATTGGGTCTTATGGTGTAGGAATTATTGATTTGGGTTTTTATAGGGGTTTATATTTCTTTAGAGTTTTTTTAATTTCATGGGTTTTTAGGGATTTTAAGATTTTTAGGGTTTTTATATTTTAAGGTTTTTAGGGGTTTTAAGGAATTTTGTGGGATTTTAAGAATTTTAGGAATTTTTTTAGTTTTGAGGTCTTTTCAATTTTTTTTGTTTATTATTTGAAGGTTTTTAGTTGTTTTTTTGGGTTTATATTGTATTTTTTAGTTTTTTTGGGTTTCAATATTTCTATGATTTATTAATATTTCACAGTGTTTTTAAATGTTTTATGATTTTTAGGGTTTTAAAGGTTTTTAGTTTTATTTTCTGGATTTCGATATTTTTGTGTTTTGTATAATTTTGTCTAGTTTTTTTCAGTTTTTGAGTTTTATTATGATTTTAGAGGTTTTTGTATTCTGAGTGGTTTTTTTTAGGTTTTCAGGTTTTTTATTATTTTTTGGGTTTTTATGGGTTTTAGGGTTAATTTATGGTTTTGTGGTTTTTAGGAGTTCTTTCAGTTTTTAATTTATTTTATGGTTTTTATGGTTTTTAGGGATTTTAGTGTTTTTAAGGGGTTTTATGGGTTTTAGCGGGTTTTATGTGTTTTACAGTGTTTAAAAGTTTTATGAATTTTAATATTTTTAAAACGATTTTTTATTTATTTTATCATGTTTAGGGTTTTTGGATTTTAACGGTCTTTTAGTTTTTATTAGAGGTTTTATGTTTATAGGTATTTTATGTTATTTTATGTTTTTTTGGAATTTAGGGGTTTTTATTTTCAGTGGTTTTTATGGTGTTTTAGAGTTTTCAAAGGTTTTATGGGTTTTAAAGGTTTTTAGGGGTTTTGGGGATTTTAAGATTTTTTTATTTTTTAGGGGTGTAGGGGTTTGAGGTTTCTTTTGGGGTTTTTGGGTTTTTATGGTTTTGATGGTTTGGTGGGTGTTGGGTTTTTTCGAGATTTTGGGGGAATTAAGGGTTTTAAGTTGTTATTAGTTTCTTAGGTTTTCTATGGTTTTAATTGTATTTTAATGTTTTAGGAGTTTTTGAGTTTTTATGGTTTTTGGGTTTTTCTTGTTTTTGAAAGGTTTTGAGGTGTTTTATTGTCTTTTATGTTTTTTGGTTTTTTAATGTTTTTAAAGGTGTTTATGGTTTTTGGGTATTTTATGGTTTAAAGGGTTTTAAGGGAATTTTGGGGTTTTTTTAGTTTTTAGGGTTTTAGGTTCTTCTAGGGGTTTTAGTGGATTTTAGTGTATTTTAGGACAGTTTTAGGGGTTTTAGGGTCCTTTATGGTCTTTATGGTTTTTAGGGTCTTTTAGGTTTTTATGGGTTTTTTAGGGTTTTAAGGTCCTTTAGTTTTTTAGGTTCCTTTATGATTTATTGGGATTTTAATTTCCATTAACTGGTTTTAGGTTATTTTTTCATTTTAGGGTTTTTTAGGTTTTTACGGATTTTACAGATTTTATAGTCTTTTAGGGTGCTTAGGATTTTTATTATATGTTAATGGTTTTATGGGTATTGTATTCTTATAGGGTCTTTTTGGATTTTTAGGGTTTTATAGTATTTTTGGGTCTTTGTAGGTCATTAGGATTTTGTAGGGAATTTTATGTAATTTTAAGGTTTTTTGGGTTTTTTGGGTTTTGGGGTTTTTTTATTTTTATGATTGTAAAGGAATTTTATCCTTTTAAGGGATTTTTGGGTTTTTTATAGTTTTTATGGGTTTTTATATATTCTTGGGGTTTTTAGTGTTTTTTATTATTTTTAGGTTTTAAGGGTGTTATTGGGTTTTTAGAGTTTTTAAGGGTTTTCTAGTATTTTTAGAGATCTTATGATTTCTGAGTTTGTAGAGTTTTTAGTGATGTGATGTTTTTTAGTGTCTTAATTTATTTTTAGTGTTTTTATTGTTTTTTAAGAATTTTAGTGTTTTTGGGGTCTTTATGTATTTAAATGTTTTTAGGGTTATTTTGGTTTTTTAGGTTTTTTTGACGTTTTTTGGGTTTTAAGGGTTTTCAATGTTTTTAGTTGGTTTTAAGTGTTTTTTGGGTTTCTCTATATTTTAGGAGTTTTATGGGTTTTATAGGGGTTTGAGGTTTTTAGGGTTTTTGTGTTTTTGAGTTTTTGAGTTTTTTGTGTTTTTAGGGGGTTTAGGGTTTTAGGGGTTTTAGGGATTTTCATGTCTTTTTAAGGGTTTTTATGTTTTTAGTGTTTTCGTAGTTCCAAATGTTTTTTAGATATTTTAGGGTCTTTAGTGGTTTTAAATATTTAGGGTTTTAATGGTTCAGATATTTTTAGGGGGTTTTAAGGTTTTTGGGTTCTTAGGGGTTTTTATAGTTTTTATGGTTTTTAGGGGGGTTTTGGGTTTTTTGTTTTTCGGATTTTTTGGGATTTTATATAGTTACTTCTGGTATTTTAAGGTTTTTAGTATTTTTTAGGTCTTTTAGGTTTTTTATGTGTTTAATGAGTTTTAGTGTCTTTTAGTAATTATTTATGTTTTTAGGGATTTTTAATGTTTTTAGGGGTTTTTAGGGGTTTTAGGGGTTTTAGGGGTTTTAGGATTTTAATGTTTTTTAGGGTTTTTAGGATTATTATATTTCTTCAGGGTTTTAGAGATTTTATATGGTTTTTGGGGTTTTTAGGTTTTTAGGGTTTTTTATGATTATTAGGGTTTTCATATTTTTCTCAGGGGTTATAAGGATTACCAGGGTTTTTAGGGGTTTTAGTGTTTTTAAGGATTCTTTAGGTGTTTTATTATCCTTTAGGGGTTTTCAAGGTTTCTGGGGGTCTTTTGGGTTTTTTAGGTTTTCAAGGGCCCTTTGGGTTTTTTGTGGTTTTAGAGTATTTCACGAGTTTATGGGATTTATCTAATTTTAGGGGTTTTAGTTTCTTTTAGGGTTATTTAGGTTTCCAGGGTCATTTGGGCTTCTTATGGTTTTATGGGTATTTAGGGTTTTAAGGATTTTTTTTGACGTTTTTTCTATTTTAAGGGTTTTTGAAGTTTTTAGGGTTTGTAGAGTTTTTATGGGTTACTAGGGTTTCTTGGGTTTTTTATTTTTTTTAGGTTTCTTTAGAGTTCTTTTTTGGGGGGTAGGTTTTAATGGTTTTTGGGGATTTATTGGTTTTCTAGTTTTTTTGGGTTTTACGGGTTTTATGGATTTTTATGTTCTAATGGTTTTTAGGTTTGTTATTATTTTAAAGGGTTTTTAGGTTTTTATTATTTTTGGTGTTTTAGGGTTTTTAATGTTTTTAGGGTTTTAGGGTTATCAGGGGTTTTAATTTTTTTAAGGTGTATTAGTGTTTTGGGGTATTTTTTTGGTTTTAGGGGATTTTAGTTTTTTATGGTTTGTAGGGGTTTCTAACGTATTTTTTGTTTTTATATTTTTTAGGTTTTTTAGAGATTATTAGGTTTTTATGGATTTTTAAGTTATTTTTTGTTTTTTTCGGTTTATGTATTTTTAGGGGGTTTTAGGGGTTTTTAGTGTTTTTGGAGTTTTTATGATTTTTTTAGGTTTTAGGGTTATTTTGGGATTTAATGGTTTAGATATTTTAAGTATTGTTAGGGGTTTGGGGGTTATGGTTTTAAGGGTTTTTTAACTCTTTTAGTTAGTTAGTTTTTTAGGGATTATGTTCATTTTTTTTGGGTTTTTATGGGTTTTTAGGGATTTTAGAGTTTTTTGGATATTTATAGGTGGTTAATTTGTTTAGGGTTTTAAAGGGGTTTTAGGATTTTATGGGTTTTTGAATGGTTATTTATCATATTTTAAGTTTTATTGTGGTTTTAAGGAATTTTTTGGTTTTTAGTATTTTATGGGTTTTAGGGTTTTTAGTGTCTTTTTGGGTTTTTTTGGTTTTTTGGGTTTTTAGAGGTTTTAATTATTTCGTTGGGTTCATAGTGTTTTTAAGGATTTTTGTTGAATTTTGTGGTTTTTAGGTTTTTAGGGATTTTTATGGTTTGTAGGGTTTTCATGGATTTTAGGGTTTTAATGATTTTTTAATGGGTTTAAGGGGTTTTAAATACTTTTAGGATTTTTATAGGGTTATTTAGTGGATTTTTGGGTTTTTAGGATTTTTGGGTGTTTTAATAGATTTTAGGGTATTTTAAGGTTTTTATGGGTTTTTAGGATTTTAGGGTTTTTATAGGTTTTAAGGATTTTATATTCTTTATGGTTTTTATGGGTTTTAAGGTTTTAAAGGTTTTTTACGCTTTCTAGTGTTTTAAGGGTTTTAGGGTTTTTAGGGTTTTCTTATCTTTTTAAGGGGTTTTATGGTTTATTTAGGGGTTTTATGGATTTTGTCAATTTTTAAAAGTTTTTTAGTGTTTTGTGGGTTTTTTATTATTTTTCAAGGTTTTTGGGGGGGGAAGACCTTTTACGGGGTTTTATGGTTTTTAGGGTTTTAGCGATTTTTAGTTTTTCATAGTTTTATTAGGTTTTACGATTTATTATTGCTTTAAGGTATTTTTTATGTGTTTTTGCGTTTTTATTGGTTTTTAGGGATTTCTATATGCTTTTTGGTGATTTTGGAATTTTAGATATTTTAGAGGTTTTTAGAATTTTTGGGGGTTGTTGAGGGTTTTTAGAGGTTTTAGGATTTTTAGGGTTACTTTATGGATTTTTAGGGTTTTGTAATCTGAAATGTTTTTAGTTTTTTTTTTGTTCTTAATGTTTTTAGGGTTTTATTAGGGTTTTTGTGATTTTTTTTTTGTTTTTTAGGGTTTTAAAAAAAATTAGTTTTTAGATTTTTTTATTATTTTCAGTGGCTTTAGATTATTTTAGTGTTTTCAGAGATTTTTATGGTTAAAGGGTTCTTTGGATTTTTTAAATGTTATTTTGTTTTTTAGTTTTTTATGGTTTTCAGTGTTTTTAGGGGTTTAAGTGTTTTTTTAGGATTTTAGAGTTTTTTGTGATTTTTTGGGTTTTTTGGGTTTTTAGGGTTTTTTAGGGTTTTCTAGGTTTTAGGTATGTTATAATTTTTAGTGTTTTTATTGGTTTTAGGGGTTTTATGGGTTTTTTAAATTTTGGGGTAGTTTTTTTGGGGGTTTTGGGGGTATTTAGTGGTTTTTTAAGATTTACAGGGTTTTATGGGGTTTTAGGTGTTTTAGGTGTGCGTAAGTGTTTTTAGGGGTTTTGGGAAGCTTTTAAGCTTTGTAGTGTTTTTTGGGTTTTTAGGGGTTTTAGTAGTTTGTTAGGGTTTTTAGGGTTTATTATGTTTTTTGTGGTTTTTTGGGTTTTTTGGGTTTTTACTTTATTTTAGAATTTGTAGGGTTTTTAAGAGTTTTTTATCCCTTTTAAGGTCTTTTAAACATTTTAGGGTTTTTATGGTCTTGTATGTGTTTTAGGGGTTTTAGGGTATTTGGGACTCTTTTATGGTGCTTTATGGTGCTTTAGGTTTTTCTTGGGGTTTTGGGTTTTTTGGTTTTTATGGACTTTTAGGGTTTTTAATGGTTTTAGGGTTTCAGGTTCCTTTAGTGTTTTTATGGTTTTATCATTTTTTAGAGGTTTTTATGGCCCTTTATGTGTTTTAATAGTTTTTAAACTTTTTTAATGATTTATATGGATTTTAGGGTCCTTTATAGGTTTTAGGGTCCCTTTAGGTTTTAGGGTATTCATGGTCATTTACAAGGGTTTTATGGCATGGAAGATGCGAGGGTCGGGCTATTCCTGCCCCCCCCCCAAATTTATTAAGAAGAAAAAAAAAGACACAGCAAACAAGGGAGGGTAGGGGTCAAACGACCCACACCCAAAAACCCTTCACAGCAACGACCCCAAAAAAGATAAATCAAAAAATAAAACAAAAATAGAGAAAGATACAAAAAACAAAACACAATAGCATGGTTTTTATGGATTTCATTTTATTTTAGTGTTTTTAAGGTCTTTGGGGTTTTTAGGGATTTAGCATCTTTTATGGGGTTTTTTTGTTTTTAGGATCATTTATGATTTTTAGGTTTTTTAGGTTCTTTAAGCAGTATTTTAGTGTTTCTTTGTGTTCATGGTTTATAAGGGGTTTTAATATTTTTAGGGATGTTAGTTTTTTTATGGTTTTTTGGGATTTAGGGGTTTTTAGGTGTTTTTATGGTATATTATTTTTTAGGGTTTTAGGGCTTTTATGTTTTCTGCGATTTTTAGGGTTTAGGGGTTTAGGGTTTTTAATGGGTTTTAAGGATTTTAAGAGTTTTTAGATTTTTAGGGATATTAGGTATTTTAGTGTTTTTATTGTTTTTAGTGTACTTATGTTTTTTAGGGTTTTTAGGGTTTTTAGGGTTTTAATGGGTTTTAAGGGTTTTTCATATTTTTAGGGTTTTTAGGTGCTTTTAGGGTTTTGAAGTGTTTTTAGAGTTAGTAAGAAGTTTTTACAGTTTTTTGGGTTTTATAGTATTTTTTAGTATTTTATTTTTTAGGGTTTTTAGGCCTTTAATATATTTTCATTCACTTTTGGGTTATTTTGGACTTTTATAAAAAAAATTATGATTTTTATTATTTTTTGGATTTTTAGGGTTTTTATGGGTATTGTAACACCCTAATATTTTCTAATTTTTTCAAACATATTTAATCATTTTGATATTTTAAGTTACTTGAAATACCAAGTTTATCTTTAATTATACCCAATACTAATTTTGGATTGTGTTACACCTAATTTTGAGTTTATCTTGCATCACACGCAACACCGAGTTTAAACCAAACATGACATACGATTTACATATTATTAATTAATTTGATATTTATCAACAAGACATTGGAAGGGTGTATATGAATATGATTGACCTAATTATGAAAATAAGGTTTATAAATTTTTATATATTTAATTCTTTGGTCACCAATTAATAAGAAATTAAAATAATACCCCTTTTAAAATAAAAGGAAATCTTTTTTCCAAAAAAAATATTTTTATGCGCAAAAGTGTTCTTTATAATAATATATTAAAAAATTTACTTTTTTTAATTGTTTAAAAGAGATATATATACTCAATCAAATTTTTAACATTCATCATATATTTTTCTTAGAAAAGACATAAGACTAAACCCAATTCTATGCTTAAAGACTGAATTTTTCTAAAAAACGGTTTTGTCACCATTATATGGAACACTTATTTTTGAAAAAAATATTAAAAATTTAATAAATCAAATTTGATAAAATAATTATTATTTTTTATGTTTTAATATTATAATTATCTTAGGGTTAATTTTTTGGATTTTTTGAAAATGTTTCATTTTATGATGAATAGTTAAAAACACTGAATTTTAATTGAAACTCACCTTTTTGATAAAATTATTTATAATTTTAAATTATATTTTTAATATGTTTTAAAGTAAAATTATAAAAATTTTATATAAAATAATACAATTTATTTAATTGTAATTATTTTCATATTGAATTTAGATATAAAAACTTTGTAAACTTTTTGACATTTTCACTTTAAAACCCCGTTTTCTCGTCACGTCTGTTAGATTAATTTTGAATTAATATTTTATACTTATGTTAATATAATTTGAAAAAAAAAATCCATTTTTTAAATAATAATAATTTATAATTTCTAAAAAGTGACACTTACGTTTTTACAAAAATTTATACTAAAAATGGTAAAAATTATTTACCGCGATAACTGTAAAAATTGATTTACCATGGGGTTAAAATAGAAGGATAATAGTGAAAAATGACTTAAAATATTATCTTAATTTTATTTAATTATTTTTTTCTTCCTTTACCATAAAAATATATGAAATATTTCAATTTATTTCCACTTTCATTTGAATATGATCGATATAATAAGATAATTAAAAAAATAAAAAAAAAGGTACTTTTCATACTTCTAATAACTATAAAGATTTGGGGTAGGGAAAAAATAACACAAGTTCAGTTATAATATTATGTTGAAATATAAATGATTTTATTTATCATAATAAATTTTCATCAATATTTATGAATGACATATTTACATAAAATGTTGATGATATGCCAACGTATAAATTATTTAGTGATTACAAAAATAAATATATGATACTAAAAATAATAAGTGAATTAAATTGAATTAATTATTTAATTAAATTTATTTTGAAGATAAATATATCATTCTATAGAGGGTTTAAAATAATATATTTTAATTCCATAATTTTCTTGATTTTTTATTAAATTGAAATTAAATGAATAATTTGAAGATTAATAATAAAGGTATTTTATAAAAAATAGTATTTTATTAAATGATTTAAAATTAATAAAAATCATATATTCTACTAATTGATTTTAAAATTTTTTATAATTACCAAAAATGGTTCAATCATTGACCACTTTTTCTTTTATAATTAATATATTGACCCCTAAATAGTAAAAACTTTGCAAGCACAATTAAGGTTAAGGTGGTGTTTTTGAACAATACATGTACTTATGTTAAAATTAATTTTCAACACACATAGTATTAATATTTTATAAATTAAATATAATATTTAGAATAATTAGGTCCATATTATTTGATAATTCTCACTTTAATTTAGTCTTAAAGGATAATTAACCAAGGTTATTCTTTTGTGGGTATTATGATTCAATGATACCAAAGTTGTAATGTTTTTTTCACAATATCATCATTTATAGGGATTGTTTGTGATTAAGTCCAAAATGTTGAAATATCATGATCTAACTGTCAATAATTCTCATTAATTTTCTTCTCTTATAATTATTTATGATATCTTCACGTAATGG
The DNA here is from genome assembly GCA_963277665.1 of Viscum album. NCBI lineage: Eukaryota > Viridiplantae > Streptophyta > Magnoliopsida > Santalales > Viscaceae > Viscum > Viscum album. The sequence continues at coordinate 351,372,775 of OY728141.1, forward strand.
TACAATTTTTCCTCTCTTTAATACTTAGTATAATTAAGAAAATGTTTTAAAGAAAAACCAACATTATTTATCTCTTTAGTGTAAAATCTATTTTATTCCAAAAGCCTATGTTGTAAAGGTGAATTAAATAATATTTTTAAATGATATTTTAAGATTATTTTCAAGGAAAAGGATTTTTAAAATGTTTTATGTTTTAAAAATTGATTTAAATGATTTTAAAATCTTCTATTATATGTTTCCAAAGGTTATTTTCAAAGAAAAGGATTTCAAAAATGCTATATGTTTGGAAAATGTTTTAAATTATTTTAAAAGATTTTTTTATAAGTTTTCAAGGTTATTTTAAACAAATTTTTTAAATGTTTTATGTTTTAAAAATCATTTTTCAAATAAGAAATGATATTTTCCTCAAAAAATGTTTTAAACAATCTTTTAAAATTATTTTCCATCTAAGGTGACATTCTTTGGTGTTACCTATGAATTATTGGGGATACGATCTAATTATACCATACTTTTTATTTCTTTTCCTTTTTATGTTTATGATGAAAAGTTTTTTATGAAATCATTTTATCATTCATGGGTTATACCAAAATAAACTTTATATGTAACCCACTTCTTTTCATAGGTTATTCTATAATGAAATGATTATGAAACATATCTATTTTTCATAGGTTATGATATAATAAAATGTTTATTATACCAATTTCATTTTATGGGTTATTATATGGTGAGTTTTTATGATCTTTTGGAACACATAAATATGGTTTTCAAAATATAATGTTTGGGACCTATATCTCTATCCAATGAATTGGGTAATGATTTATATCAGATCAGATAAACAGAACTGGAACATGGAGTGAACTTGGTTCAGTAAGGTAATTTGTTCAAAATGATGGTTTTTGGAGTGAACCCATTCCACTATTAGAAATGGTATTCCACTAGTGATGGTGTGGTTTCCTACCCAGAAGGTGTAACCACTTAAATAAAGGTACAAATGTGGTAATCCCAATCCAAAAAGTGGGTACATGGGAGGTCATCCCATGCCTAAAGTTGGTACACATGTGTTTATCACAATACTAACATGTTATGAATTTCATAGTGTGTATCATTGAAATAATATTTTATATTCTTCTGTTTATGATAAAGATATATGTCTTATTCCAATTTTATTCTCCAACCGATCATATTATTTTATTCCCTTTTGATTCATTCTTCTGAATTTCGAATATTTATTCCATGGCTCATGTTTATGAACTATGAAAGGTTGTGTATGAACTTTGTAATTTATGTTCATTATCATGTTCTCTAGTTATTTTTCTATAACTTCACATGAACATAGATTGATATATCTTATGATTATTCTTACTAAACATCTAGGATCACCCTTTTCATGTTTCCTTCCCTGAGATTATAAATTAAGGATTAGGTAGGTTATGCCTAAGAGGATAAATATATGAGAGATCTTTGTGGGAGTAATTGAATATATTTCACCAGATTATAATATTATGTTCAATATTTGTAAAGTAACTAAACAATTATGCTCATTCAGAATGTGTTTATGTAATGTGGTGAATATTAATCTAAAAAGATATAATATCCATGTATGAGAGTCTTGGATTGCTATAGTTGGTATCAAATGAAATGTTTAGTTAACCTTTTTAAAAAAGGATGTGAAAATTTTAGTCAGATCCCTAGTGATAAATCTAAGGATATGTCTAGGTATGTCTCTAGGGATAAGTTTAAGTATGAGTAAAAGTATATAAAAATTTCTTTGAATTTTGGGAAAGGATAGAGTGAATAATTTCCAAGAAATAAATCAGTGTTTCGATACTACCAGTGGATGTGTCTTGGAACATATATACCTTGGAATAAAAACCTTGAAAAAAACTTATATAGATAGAATTGATCTAGAATTAGTACAAAAAAATGAGCCTTTTTCCACACATGGTTTGATGCTCTCATGGAGTATTCTTTATAAATTCACAAACTCTTTATGAACCATTAATTAAGGATTTAAAATGACGATGAATATGAATAACCTAAGATAAACCTAGGGTGTCATGTATTAAGAATAAATATCTTTATTTATACCTCCTAAATTATTTTTTAAACTATGTGATTTTTTATTTTTATTAGCATTTCTCGCACTATGATTTCTAGTCTTAGTCCATAGTGGGAACCAGAAGGAACTAAATTAACATTGATTATGATGTATAATTTAATAATGATTAGTAAAATGGGGTGATAATTGAAGTAAATAATATTTTGATTATTATTAATTAGTTTTCATTAAACATTATTATCCATGTTTACCTTAACAAAATCTTAGACTCATCAAAAAGGAGATGGAAAGTGTTTTCTAGGAGTTTGGGTTGTCGAGAACATGGAGGAAAGAAGATTAAGATTTCTTTATGTCGAGAATGTGAGAAGAAACAGTATAGTGGATGTCTTATGGGAACAAGAAAATGTTATGACTATGTAAAATAAGGGATAAATAAAGTAACTACAAATGAAAAAAATTAAGTGTTCAGTTAACTCTATGGATGTGAATATTTGTCTCCCTATGGTATTATCGATGTATGAATGATTTAAATGTGGAAAAGTGCATGTACTATGAAAATATATGTCCTATGGGGATTTTTGAGAAGATAATCATCAATGGGGAATGAGTAATGGTTATATTTCTAATGATAAAGAGACTACACATGACATATAAAAGGAATAAGTGTTAAGGAATAAGATGATGAAGCCTAGAATAATTGATGTATTTATATTTTGGGATTAAAATAATTATATGTTTTTCAATGGTATTTTTTGTTATTAAGATCATGAAAGATAAATGGATTGTTCCACAATATTTTTTCCTTAAGGAGTTTCAAGAACATGTTAAATGGTACCGATGGACAGGAAAAGTGATTTAATGGAAAGGTAATATTTGGATTCAGAAAATATAATGATTAAAATTTTCAGAATGTTGATAAAATTGTGTTTATTTTGGATTAAGATATGTTGGATAAGAATTTGGATAGTATTGATTACTCTGTAATAGATTAATGATTTGTTAAAAAAGTGGTTTATGGTATCATGGATGAAGTTTACAACATTTTATGATTTAAGGAATATATCCAATAACGTGGGTTTTATTTAAGTAATTAATAATCATGTATAGTTTAATACTAATTAAAGTTATTACCAGGTTTTAATAGAATACATGATTAAGGTATTCACATGTTGTGTATATGAAAATCAATAATAACTTTATGATATATGGGGGATCAATGTAAGGGTGATTTTGAGAAATTTAGTGACCAAATTTCTAAAGTTTCTAGAATTTCAAATTTTGGAAGGGTGAAAAAGTAAACCATTTATGATATATTTTACATTTAACTTTCAATTTTTTTTAGAGGTTAATGTATTATTTCAATATATTCAGATTTATTCATATTTGATAAACTATTATAACCATTCAGTTTTGATGATAACTGAAGACATATAGAATGACTTATCATTATATCTATATATATTATAATAAATTAGTGATTTAGGAATAAAAAATTCATCTTCATTTCATGGAGTAAGATATAAAGTGTAAATTCATAAATTCATAACCATATGGTGATATTTTGATTATGAAATGGAATAAAATAAAGTATGTATTTTCATGAAAATTTTTCAACTTTAGAAAAAGGGTCTTGAAATAAAATATTATCATTTTTCATCATTTTTTATGATATCAATTAAAATTTTAAACCTATTTGTGTTATGGTGTTTTGGTCATTAACTTTCTCTTGATCACTCACTTTCAGGTGATTAGTGAACTCTATCACTCTCTATAATTATTTACCCTTTTCTTCTATGTCCAAACCTTCACTTCCCACCTATGTTCGCCTAGGAAGAAACCTAATTATGAGTTACTTTTCATAACCATTATTTTTTCAACATTAAATTTTTAAGAGAAGTTTTATTATTCATTTATATTATTTTGGTTTCTATGAAATAGTTTTTAAATGTTAAACCATTTCTGAATGAAATTAATTTTGAGGGATAAAATCATTTTAAGGTGATTGAATATAATAACCGGATATTTTGGGAATTTTCTCTCATATATACATAATCATTTTTATATATTAAATTATATGAAACACTAATTTTATCTTACATTACATGAAATAATATGTTTTTCTTGTGTTCCAAAAGATTTTGAATTTAGCTTGTGTCACACGTAACATCAAATTTAAACCAAACAAGACATGCTATTTAATTATTATCATTTCATTAGATTATTATCAACTAGCCATTAGAATGTTGGGTATGAATATGATTAACTAAATTATAAAAATATGGTTCATACATTTTTATATAATTAATTATTTTATTACCAATTAATTAGAAAAGAAAATAAAACACTTTTGAAAATAAAAGAAAATATTTTCTGAAAAAACTATTTTATCCACCCAAGGGTGTTTTTTATCAAAAAATTAACCAAATAACTTTTGGTTAATAATTTTAAGGAAATTTAAACATTAAATAAAATTCTCATCATTCATATTATATGTTTTCTAGACAAGAGATAAGATTAAACCCAATTTTATTCTTAAAACTGAATTTTTCTAAAAAGTGGTTTTGTCACCATTTTATGGCGCAGTTATTTTTAAAAATAAATATTTTTATATTTTATAAAATGATATGAATAAAATAAATATTATTTTTTAAATCATAAAATCAAAATTAGGTTAGGCCAAATATTTGGTATTTATCTAAAAAATTTTATTTTTTAGTGAATAGGGAGAAACATTGAATTTTAATTGAAAAATTCCATTTAGTTTAAATTATTTATAATGTTAAATTATATTTTTAATTTGTTCTAAAATTTAAATTTGATAAACTTTATTTCAATTAACCCAATTTAGGTCGTTGGAATTAATTTCATATTTAATTTAGATATAAAATCGTTGTTAACTTTTAAACATTTTCACTTTAAAACCCTAATTTCTCATCACAGCTATGTGATTAATTTTAAATTAATATTTTAAAATTATTTTAATGTAATCTAAAAAATGGATTAAATCTTTAGAATAATAATAATTTATAATTTATAATAATGGTAACTTAATTTTTTACCAAAAGGAATAGTGAAAATAATAGATATTATTTGTATTATAAAGGTAAAAAATGATTTATTGGGGGTTAAAATACAATTATAATAGTGAAAAATTATCAAAAATAGTATCTTAATTTTATTGAATGAGTTTATTTTAAACTAAGATAAAAAATTATCTAACATAGTAAATTGAAAAAATTATTGTGTTCTGTTAATTATGTAGATAAATATATCATATTATGTAGGTCTAAACATAATATATTCTAATTACTTTATTTTCTTTATTTTTTTCAAATTAAAATTAAATGAATAATTATAAAATTAAAATTAATGTTATTTTATAATTAATGTTATTTTATTAAAATATTTAAAATTACTAAAAATACTATATTCTTCCAAGTGATTTTAAAATGTTATAAATTACCAAATATGGTCCATTAATGGAACAATTTTTCTTTTATAATTAATATATCAACCCCTAAATAGTAAAATTCTATTTGTGCAGTTATGGTTAAAGTGGTGGTTGTGCACGTTACATGAACTTATGTTAAAATTAATTTCAAAAACTTATATGATTTATATTTTATAAATTAGAAATGATATTTAGAGTTAGTGGGTCCAAATTATATAATATGTATCACTTTAATTTATTATTGAAGAATAAATTACCTAGGTTAGAAATCTAGCTACCACATTGAATACCCAAAATGGTAAAATTAGAGAAACATATAAGTTAAGGAAACAAATGTCTAAAACCTATGTTTAATTGTGTGTTAGAGTTTTATATCAACCATATCATCCCTAAAAACCTTTAATTATCACATTTGGATCAATATGAGTTAATATTGACCTCCTAATAGTGAATAATTTTGATTACTTATTATAATTTCAGTCCTCCTCAACTATAAAAGAAAACCAACTCTCCCCACTTCTTCACAACTTTCAAGACACTTGGATCAACTAAAATCTACAAAAATCACTTCCCAACTTCCATGAAATCATCTTATAAGAATTATTTTGGAATGAAATCCAAAAAAATAAAGTATTTAGTTCAAATATAAAAAGGATACTTGAAAGGGAAGAGATTTGACCAATCATGACAGAAGTCAAGACTTAAGGTAAGGGATTTTGGTCTCACTTTTATTTTCTATGAGACAAATGCAATATTAACCATGTGATTATTTTATGTGGTGTATATACTACCCATGAATTTCTACTATTGTTATTCCCCTAAGAATTATGGGTATTTACATATCCATTTTATTAACTCTATTTAATGGGGTTCATGGTTCATAAGTTACAAAATTGGTAAGATATTTTTGTCTCAATTTTCTTTCTTTGAGACATACATTATGTTATCAACTATATTCTTCCATGAGGTATATATACAGCCCATTTGACATGTAATATCATGAATATATTTATCATCCTTCTATTTTATGTCTCATTTTATGTTATTTCTTCATGGGTATTATGATTCAATGTTACCAAATTTATAAATATTTTAGGTTACTATATCATCATTTACCAGGATTATTTATGATTAAGTCAAAAACATTGAAATATCAAGATCTACATATTAATAATTATAATTAATTTTTTATCCTTGGTTTATTCGTGATTTCTTCAAGTAATGGTACTATTTTTCAAAACTTTGGTACTTAAGAAAATTTACAAAATATCTTAAGAAAATATGGTCTTATTTATCTATTAGTATAGAAATATATTTTATTCCAAAACCATGTTTCCTATAAAAATTAATAAAAAATTAAATGAAATTTTAAACTAATTTTCAAGAAAAATTATTTTTAAAATATTTTAGGTTTTAAAAGGGTTTTTAAATGATTTCCAAAGCTTCATTAATATGTTTTCAAAGATTATTTTCAAATAAATGTATTTGAAAACTATTTTATGAATAAGAAATGTTTTAAATTATTTTCAATGATTCCTTTATAAATTTTCAAGGTTATTTGGAAGGAAATTTTTTTTCAAAAAAATTATGTTTTATAAATAATTTTTCAAATTAAAAGGATATTTTCCTCGTGAAACTTTTTAAATGATCATTCAAATTTATTTTATATCTAAGATAAAATCCATTGGAGTTACCTACACCTTACTAGGGATATAATCCAAATATACAATTATTATTCATTCTTTGAATGGTTTATTTTTATGATAAGAAGTTTTTTATGAAACCCATTTCACTTCGACGGGTTATACCATGATAAAACGATTATGAAATCCACTTATTTTCACATGTTATTATATGATGACATGATTATAAAAATTTCTTATTTTATATAGGTAATGATATAATGAAATTATTGTGATACACATTTCATTTTATTGGTTATGATATTATGAAGGTTTATGATCTTGTGGGATATATAAATATTTTTTTCATTATTTGATTGGTAAGAACAATATCTCCCTCTAATGTATTGGGTAAATATATATATCTCATGATATAGGCAATACTGGAATGGGGATATAACTCATTTCAGTAAGGGAATTTATCCACTATGATGGTTTGGCAAGTGAACCCATTCCACAATGAGTAAATAGCTTCCACTGGAGATGTTGGTGTGTCCCAACCAGGACGTGTAGCTTCATAAAATAAGGGTATATATGTGGTCATCCCAAGCCTGAAAAAGGTTTTACAATAGTTCATCCAAATCCTGAAGTTGGTACATGAGTGGTTAGACCAAGCCTTACATATTATGAATGTATTAGTGGGTATAATTGACATAATATTATCTATGATTATGTGTATGACACAGATCAATGTCTTATTCTAATGTTATGATCTAATATCTCATATTATTTTATTCTCTTATGATTCATGTCTTATGAAATGCCAATATTTATTCCATTAATCATGCTTACGATTTATGAAATGTAGGGAATGAACTTAAATATTTATGTTCATTATCACTAAACTTCATTATCATATTATTATTTTATATAAACATAGAGTTATATCTCTTATGTTTACCCTTACTGAGCATCTGATCTCACTCATTATTATTTTTTCTTCTATAGGATTATGATGAATGGTCTAGGTTAGGAATTCCTAAGAAGATTACTATGTAATGATATATTTTTTGGAGATTATGAAGATATTTTAATATATTAGAATATTTATAAGGACCTGGCCTTAAACCTTACTTAATCTTGAGTTATTTCAAGAATACACATTGAGGATCTTTTCAGGTTTAGAGTTTTAGAGAATTAGATCATAAATCATGCATTACATTCCACACATAAACAATGTGGTTACATAAAATATAGTATTCATTTTTCCCATCAATGGAAACATATTTAAAATAAAACATGGATTCTTTCTTGACACTTCCTTGACACTATCATCATATCATGTACCTTTCCCTTGACCTGTAAAAAACATTTCCAAAAAACATGGGATGAGCATAAAAATCTCAGTAAGGGATATAAAAATTTAGAAAGGAAACATTATTACATGTATATATAAGAATCAATGAAATCATACTTTACTCATAAAACATAAGCACATTAACATACCTCATTAAATCATACGATTTATGAATAACTCATAGAAATCATAAAACATAAAGGTAACTTAAGGCATTCATAACATTCTTATGTAGGTAGTAACCCTCATGGTTACATTTGTAATACCCATCACAGTATATTCCCTAAATCTCTTCAGAGAATCCATAACATTTAACCCCTTCATGTTACCCAATGCATTGGAGAGCTATATCAGGCTCACCCGCCCTTAGTTTATCACGGAACCACCTGTTTTCATAAACAATTCCCAAGAAACAGAACATAATAATAGCACATAACTTAAGCATAAATTAAAGATAACATTCCCACATTGAAATAAAAATATAGCATTTTAAGATATTGAAATAATGAATCCATTCAAAAAAACTATTTTTAAAAACATTTAAAACATTTACTAAAGAGATTTTTGAATCAAAGTGTCCCATACCACCTTGAAGCTTTTAACATTTTAAATCATTAATATCCATATAAATAAATCCTTAAAACCATTTTTAAAACATGGATATTAATAAGAACAAATCATTAAAACATTTAAAGCGATATTTTAGTTAAAGGGTTTTTACCAAAATTAGAGACACTTGAGTACAACAATTGAGGAAAAAAATATAATCAGAACTTTATAATATCATGAGAATAAATGGATTCAGGATATAATATTCTAAAGGACAGTATATACACCATATAAGAGTGAATTTTTGTATAACAACAATGAAGTCTCAATAGAAATGTAAAATGAGATGAAATCCCTTATAAAGAAGGTATCCTTAAATTAAGGATAAATCAATCTCATAATTATGTGTGGAAAATATAAATACACCCAATATAAGTGGATACTAAGTGTAAAACAATCAAAGTTCATTAACACATATTCAAAGGATGACATATTCAATAACTACATGTTGAACCCAAAGAAATTGAAATTGGGTTAAAAAGTTCACTTGGTAAAATTCGACAGTCTAACGGCGTCACTTTAAAATTCATAAAATTAGTTGATGAGATAGAAAATGGTATCTCATCACTTGGACATAAAATTTACATCAATAAGGATATATAAGAACATATCCCAACATAAAAAGATGTAAATTAAAATACATAACAAAATAAGCCTTTTTAAAAGAGGGGTGTGAAAGGTTCCCTTACTGATTTGGGAAACTTTCGAAACGTACAGCCCATGAAAGAAGGGTCATACAATGAAAATGTAACTACCCATAAATGAGAGTATATTATAAAAATAGTAAAATAATGGGCAGTACATACACCACACAAAAGGAAATAGTGGCCAATGTAGCATGAATCTCACGGGAATAAAAAGTGAGATGAAAATCCCCTTATGAAAATTTGGCAGCCTAACGGCGCCACAAAAAACTTCCAAAAATGGATTGATGAGATAAAATAGGGTCTCTAATCATATTAACATAAAATTTAAAGCAAGATTAATATATAATAACATCCCCGAACATAATAAATATGGTCTTAAAGTAAGTTACATAAAAAAATTACTTAAAAACAAAGAGAGAGGTAGGATCCCTTACCTCAAGTCCAACTTGTCTTGTTCATTTATTTATATTCCTGAATAATAAACTTTGTTAAATTTATAATTTCTTAATTTTATCATTTAATGGTAATTATTAAGTTTCTATCACATATTATAATGTTATAATAATTGTTTAATAATGTGAGTTCATATTAGACGTTTTTGTCGATGTTTGGTACATGAGTCAAAAATGAACTTGTTTGAAAATGATTGTCCATGTAGTTATAAGTAAATCATCTCCAGAACAGTATTAATGATTTAAATATCATATATATCCAGTAAATATTCATTTTATACTATTACATAACATTTGGAGATAAAAAGAAATGAAATGCACTGTTCATGGAGACGGTAGGTCGTACGTACGCATGAACGCTACATTCTTTTCTTTGACACATTAATGGAATTAAAAAATAATTGAGAGATATATATATTATAATTACAGTATAATATATATGTTTTATAGGTCACATAAGTTCATTAATTTCATTCTTTATACATTCCATGTATTTCATGAATGAGTCACAACACTTGAGGGGCGGTAGTCCACAATTCCTCGTTTGAAATTATCGCATTTGCACAACATGAAAAGCATAAAGGTATGTTTTAAATATAAAATAAAGAAGCATATGGAAAAAATAAATACCATGTATATCATATATAAAGTACAGTGACATTATAATGGCCACCATGAAAGGTGTTAAGAGAATATTGAACAATCATCGTTTCGTGAGGTAGTAATTCGCCACCCACAAAAACAGTATGTTCTTTAACCATTAGATGGAGGTGTGTGTAAGTGTAGCTCTAATACTTCACATAAAAACATAATAGTATATTGAATATAATGGTTTTGTTACAAAATAATGGAATAAAAATATTTTAGGGGTTTGGAGAAGCAAAATAAAACAAAAGAACACAAGTGAATACATTACCTTTAAATCGGGTAACTCCTCTTGGTTTGAACCAAAAGGGTTTCTTGAGAGCATTATTCCAAAGGTGACGCTTCAATGATGAATATAGGGATGTGGAGAGATTAAATGGGTAGGGGTTGGCCGATCCAAATGTTTGAGAGGTGTGGGTAAGGTGGTAGAGGTGGGGGCCTTTTATAAGAGAAGAGGAGGGGCACTCTTGGAAAGTTGTAAAATATTACTTTATTATAAAATGATTTTCGGATTTTAAAGGTCCCAAAAGGATATATTTAAAGGATAAGGTAATAAGGTTTCTAAATCCACCCATACAATAGGTTTTTGACAAGTGTAATACTTATATTTTACCCTATATTCTTTTTTTTAAATCGTTCATTTATGAGGTAATCACTCCATCATCACGGTTTCATAAATAAAATAATTTATTTAATGTCTAAAAATTATAAAAAAAATATCATGATGTAGGAAATATTTTTATCTTTCTAATGAATATTTATAATAAAAAATATTACTTGTATATCCCCATGTAAATTTTTTTTTAGTAAAACAATACTTGTTTGTGACATTTTAATTTTAACTTTAAATAAAAAGTTATTAATGTCATTTTCCAAACAAAGTGGCTCCATGGGGTCCCCAACTTGACCCATGGATTTTCTTGGTCAGCCATGACTCATCCAATAATAGTATTACATGTGTCAAGGTCATTTAATATTATTATAACATTATCTTTACCTTAAATTAAACTAATTACCTTTAATTGCGATTAATAAAACTTAAAAGTTATTATTCACCATAAAATTATTTTAATCAAATTGAACCACATTTTACTTCCTAATGACAACCATGTATGTCAGATTTTTTAAAATCAAATCACAGAAGTGGAAAAGTTCTATTTAAATGAAAAATCCGTTTCCTTAACTACCACTTAGTGGTTTCACTATTCATCAAAAATTGAAATTTTTCAGAAAACTACCAAAAATTCACCCTAAGCTATATTTGATATTCTGAATTCAAAAATGATATCTATTTTACAAAATTAAAAATATATAAGTTTCATTAATTAATTTAATAATTCATTCCCGCTGTCAAAACAAATAGCGTGTTTTTATGAAACAATATATATTAAAAGATTGACACTAGTTTAAGTCCAATTTCAATGTGAAATTAATTCCAATGACAACCATTGGATTAAATGGTAAAAATATATTCTAAATACATATTAATATCAATTAAAAAGATAATCTATCCATATAAATAAATCAAATTAAAAGGAGGTTTTGAATTAAAATGCAACATTTTCACTAAAAATGATCTTTATCGGAAAAATAAAAAAAAAATTACACAAAGTAAATTTTGATGTCTAGATTCTAAAAAAGGATTTTATTTTGTCAAATAAAACATATAAAATTGTCAAAAGTATATTTAAAAATGGTTCTCCATCAAAAGGTGGTTAATCGACCTTTTAAAGAATATAAGAATATTTATGTTTAAAATTGGATTCATTTGCATTTTAAGCCTCTAACATTTATTGGATAAAAGTAAAAAATATTTGAAAAACATATATAATCATTTTTTTAGTTAGTTTTGTTCATTCCCGCCATTACAATGGTTAGGCGTTAACTACCATTTAAAATAATATTATTTTATTATTAGAGTGCAACGTAAGATTTCAAAAAAAACTCGTTGTTGCGTATTGGGTACGCCATCGAGCATAGCGTTCCATTTAAAGTAATATTAATATTTTATTCACAAATATGGATAAATAAGAAAATGTCATATTATTTATTTACCTGGGGTGTTACATCCTTCCCCCCTTTTGGTAATTGCGTCCTCGCAATTTTAAAATTGGGCTTGGAAACTTCATTGAATATCCCACATCGGAACAAGAGTCAGTAAAACTATCACTTTAAAATAAATAAAGAGAAGTACAAAGGTCACCCGAGTTAACCCATACTAGGATTACATATAGGAAAACATGGACATGGAGGATAAAACAAAGGGTCATGTTCTGAGGGAGAGTGATAGAAAACATGTTTAGGATAAATTTAACCACAAGAAAATCAGAAACTTGTGATGGGTTAAACGGTATTTGATTCCCCAGTAGAAATAATTAACAGACAACATTTTTGTTTTAAGTTACTTTTCACTGAGAAATTTATTTATGAGCTTAACTAAAACATAAGGAAACATAATTACTTGTCATTTTGACTTTCAAATTTAACTAGATTTCTTACACGAACTCATATTTTCTCCAAAAGACAAGTATTTAGGATGACTTGTTCACATTAAGAGAGCTATAATCAACTTCTAGAGAATCACCTAATCCACAAAAGAGAACTATATACTTCCCATGTCTTTAGACCTTAACCAAAACTAAAACAAAAAAGGTTAGTATGAGATCTAAATAATACCCAAAAAAGGATATATTTTTTTACAAAAATAAAAACTACTCCTAATCTTTAAAATTTGTCAAACAAAACCCAAAGTTCAACGAAGACCATTCAATAAACAATTTTTCCATAAAATTATTCAAAGTAAACCCAACTAAGATTGAAACCCAAATATTTGAAGGATTTAATCACATAGTCTCCCAAGGTACAAATTAACATTTATCTCCAAATAACATCAGTTACTCATAAAGTCTCATATTGAAAAGTAATTAATCTAATCACATATCCTCCATGATAGGTTAATAATTTCCATAGATAACCCAAAATCAACTTACTCTTGATTCATAAAATCATCTAACTAAAAAAAATAGTCAAACTAACCCGGGACTTCACATAGTCTAGTGGTAGGCGATAAATATCAATCGCACTTTGGTTGTGGGTTTGATTCCCGTAGCTTTGTCCGACGCGACGGGTTGTCACACGATCTGCGTGTTGTCCTTTTTACAAAACTATATAATTCTTAAAACATTCCCCAAAGCGAGATAAAATCTTTAAAAATAATGATAACATATTTTAACCTCAAGTTTATCGCATGCCTTTCATTTTCCATCATAACATATAGTAACCCATAATTACCTCAAAAGTAAGGATCATATAAACCCTAATGGTTACCTTTATAATTATCACATGAACTTCCACATCGAGTAGGTTATCTCGTACAAGATTCATTAGAGAACTCACCAAGGTGCAAGTGGTTCATCATGAGTTCTGATAGTTGGTTTAGAATAACCACGAGATTTCTCATTGAATCTCCCATTTCATCCAGTATCTTAATTAGATAACCACCACAGTTTCCTTCAAACTCATTGTCACTTTGGTGCCTGCTAGATCCATCTATTTAATAAAACCAAAAAGGTCAGTGTGAGTATATCAACAAAATCATCATGTACTAAAGAGGAATATAAACACTATGATATAATTATCCAAGTTATCTCAAACTCATTCCAACCTTCAAAAATAACAATGACTCTATCTAATATAATAACCATTGTGGTTATACACAACTTGTCACTTATGCTTAAACAACACTCTAACCTCTAAAGTTATCTAAACCGACCTTTGATACCAACTATAAGGACCCGTCCTTAAACCTTACTTAATCTTGAGTTATTTCAAGAATACACATTGAGGATCTTTTCAGGTTTAGAGTTTTATAGAATTAGATCATAAATCATGCATTACATTCCACACATAAACAAAGTGGTTACATAAAAGATAGTATTCATTTTTTCCCATCAATGGAAACATATTTGAAATAAAACATGGATTCTTTCTTGACACTTCCTTGACACTATCTTCATATCATGTACCTTTCCCTTGACCTGTGAAAAGCATTTCAAAAAAACTTGGGATGAGCCTAAAAATCTCAGTAAGGGATATAAAAATTCGAAAAGGATACATTAGTACATGTATATATAAGAATCAATGAAATAATACTTTACTCATAAAACATAAGCACGTTAACATAACTCGTGAAATCATAAGATTTATGAATAAATCATAGAAATCATAAGACATAAAGGTAACTTGAGTCATTCATAACATTCTTACGTAGGGAGTAACCCTCATGGTTACATTTGGAATACCCATCATAGTATATTCCCTAAATCTATTCGGAGAAACCGTAATGTTTAACCCCTTCATGTTACCCAATGCATTGGAGAGCTATATCGGGCTCACCCACCCTTAGTTTATCATGGAACCACCAGTTTTCATAAACAATGCACAAGAAACAAAACACAATAATAGCACATAACTTAATAATAAATTAAAGATAACATTCCCACATTGAAATAACAATATAAAATTTTAAGATATTGAAATAATTAATCCATTCAAAAAACCATTTTTAAAACCATTTAAAACATTTAATAAAGAGATTTTTGAATCAAAGTGGCCCATACCGCCTTTATGCTTTTAACATTTTAAAGCATTAATATCCATATAAATAAATCCTTAAAACCATTTTGAAAACATGGATATTAATAAGAACAAATCATTAAAACATTTAAATAGATATTTTAGTTAAAGGGTTTTTACCAAAATTAGAGACACTTGAATACAATAATTGAGGAATAACATTTAATCAGAACTTTATAATATCCTGAGAATAAATGGATTCATGATATAATATTTCAAAGGATAGTATATACACCGTATAATATTGAATTAGTTCATAACAACAATGAAGTCTCAATAGAAATGTAAAATGAGATGAAATCCATTATAAAGAAGGTATCCTTAAATTATGGATAAATCAATCTCATAATTATGTGTGAAAAATATAAATACACCCAATATAAGTGAATATTAAGTGTAAAACAATCAAAGGTCATTCACACATATTCAAATGATGACATATTCAATAACTACATGTTGAACCCAAAAAATTGAAATTGGGTTAAAAAGTTCCCTTGGTAAAATTCGACAGCCTAATGGCGTCACTTTAAAATTCATAAAATTAGTTGATGAGAGAGAAAATTTTATCTCATCACTTGGACAAAAAATTTACATCAATAAGTATATAGAAGAACATATCCCAACATAAAAAGATCTAAATTAAAAGACATAACAAAATAAGTATTTTTAAAAGAGGAGTGTGAAAGGTTCCCTTATCGATTTGGGCATCTTTCGAAACGTCCACCCCATAAAAGAAGGGTCATAAAATGAAGATGTAACTACCCATAAATGAGACTATATTATAAAAATAGTAAAATAATGGTCAGTACATACACTACACAAAAGTAAATAGTGGCCAATGTATCATGAATCTCACGGGAATAAAAAGTGAGATGAAAATCCCCTTATGAAAATTTGGCAGCCTAACGGCGCCACATAAAACTTCCAAAAATTGATTGATGAGATAATATAGGGTATCTAATAATATTAACATACAATTTACAGCAATATTAATATAAAAGAACATCCCCCAACATAAGAAAGAGGAGATTAAATTAAGTTACATAAAAAAATTACTTAAAAATAAAGAGAGAGGTAGGATCCCTTACCTCAAGTCCGATTTGTCTTGTTCGTTTCTTTATATTCCTGAATAATAAACTTTGGTCAATTTATAATTTCTTAAGGTCCTCCTTTAAATATTATTATTCAGTTGCTATCACATATTATAATGTTATAATAATTGGATAATAATGTGAGTTCATATCAGACGTTTTTGTCGATGTTTGGTACATGAGTCAAAATGAACTTGTTTGAAAATGATTGTCCATGTAGTTATAAGTAAATAATCTCCAGAATAGTATTAATGATTTAAATATCATATATATCCAATAAATATTCATTTTATACTATTCCATAACATTTGGAGATAAAAAGAAATGAAATTCACTGTTCATGGAGACGGTAGGTCGTACGTACGCATGAACGCTACTTTCATTTCTTTGACATATTAATGGAATTAAAAAATAATTGATAGATATATATATTATAATTACATTATAATATATATGTTATATATATCACATATGTTCATTAATTTCATTCTTTATACATTCCATGTATTTCATGAACGAGTCACATCACTTGAGGGGCAGTAGTCCACACTTCCTCGTATGAAATTATCGCATTTGCACAACATGCCTAGCATAACGTTATGTTTTAAATATAAAATAAAGAAGCATATGGAAAACATAAATACCATATATATAATATATAAAATACAGTTACATCATAATGGAAACCATGAAAGGTTCTAAGAGAATGTTGAACAATCATCTTTTCCTGAGGTAGTAATTCGCCACCTACAGAAACAGTATGTTCTTTAACCATTAGACGGAGGTATGTGTAAGTGTAGCTCTAATACTTCACATAAAAACATACTAGTATATTTAAGATGGTGGTTTTGTTACAAAATAAATGAATAAAAAGATTTTAGGGGTTTGGAGAAGCAAAATAAAACAAAAGAACACAAGTGAAGACATTACCTTTAAATCGGGTAACTCCTCTTGGTTTGAACCAAAAGGGTTTATTGAAGAGAATTCTTCCAAAGGTGAGTCTTCAATGATGAATAGAGGGATATGGAGAGATTAAATTGTCAGGGTTTGGCCAAGCCAAAGGCTTGAGAGGTTTGGGTAAGGTGGTAGAGGTGGGGGCCTTTTATAAGATAAGAGTGGGGGCACTCTTGGAAAGTTCTAAAATATTACTTTATTATAAAATGATTTTCGGATTTTAAAGGTCTCAAAAGGATATATATCGAGGATAATGTGATAAGGTTTTGAAATCCACCCATACAATAGGTTTTTGACAAATTTAAGACATAGATTTCACCCTATCTTCTCTTTTTTTAAATCGTTCATTTATGTGGTAATCACTACATCATCACGGTGTCATAAATAAAATAATTTATTTAATGTCTAAAATTTATAAAAAAAATATCATTATGTATGAAATCTTTATATATTTATAATTAATATTTATATTAAAAAATATGACTTGTATAACCCCATGTAAAAATTGTTTTACTAAAACAATACATGTTTGTGACATTTTAATTTTAACTTTAAATAAAAAGTTATTAATGTCATTTTCTAACCAAAGTGGCTCCATGGGGTCCCCATGTTTACCCATGGATTTTATTGGTCGTACATGACTCATAAAATAATGGTAGGACATGTGTCAAGGTCATTTAATATTATTATAACTTTATCTTTACCTTAAATTACACTAATTACCTTTAATCGCGATTAATAAAACTTAAAAGTTACTATTCCCCAAGAAAATTATTTTAATCTCATTGAACCACATTTTACTTATTAATTATAACCATTTATGTCGGATTTTTTAAAATCAAATCACAGAAGTCGTAAAGTTTCATTTAAACAAAAAATCAGTTTCTTTAACTACCACTTAGTGGTTTCACTATTCATCAAAAATTGAAGTTTTTCAGAAAAATACCAAAACTTCACCCTAAGCTATATTTCATATTCCAAATTAAAAAATGATGTCTATTTTACAAATTTAAAAATATATAAGTTGCATTAATTAATTTAATAATTCATTCCCGCTGTCAAAACAAATAGCGTGTTTTCAAGAAACAATATTTATTAAAAGATTGACACTAGTTTAAGTCCAATTTCAAAGTAAAATTAATTCCAATGACCACGATTGTATTAAATGGTAAAAATATATTCTAAATACACTTTAATCTCAATTAAAAAGATAATATATCCATATAAATAAATTAGATTAAAAGGAGGTTTTGAATTAAAATGCAACATTTTCACTAAAAATGATCTTTATCGGAAAAATAACCAAAATTTACACAAAGTAAATTTTGATGTCCAGATTCTAAAGAAGTATTTTATTTTTTCAAATACAAAATATAAAATTGTCAAAATTATATTTAAAAAGGGTTCTCCATCAAAAGGTGGTTAATCAACCTTTTAAAGAATATTAGAAAAGTTATGCTTAAAATTGGATTCATTTGAATTTTAAGCCTCTAACATTTATTAGATAAAAGTAAAAAATATTTGACAAATATATATAATCATTTTTTTAGTTAGTTCTGTTCATTCCCTCCATTACAACGGCTAGGCGTTAACTACCATTTAAAAAAATATTTTTTTTATTATTAGAGTGCAACGTAAGATTTCAAAGAAACTCATTGTTGCGTATTGGGTATGCCATCAAGCATAGCATTCCCTTTAAAGTAATATTAATATTCTATTCAAAAATATGGATAAATATGAAAATGTCATATTATTTATTTACCTGGGGTGTTACAATATTATTTTCCAAGTTTCCAAAGTCACTAAATAATTTTTTTCCTCAGGCATGTAGTAGTGTTTTGTATTGAATATCATCTAAAAATATTTAATATCCATGAATGAGAATCCAGGGGCACAATATTTTTCATTTATTTTTATGTCATTCTTACGATTTTATTGTTTTTATAGTTCGTTGTGTTTATAGGGGTTTTTACGATTTTTTGATGACTTTAGGGGTTTTGGGGTTTTTAGGGGGTCTTTGGGTTTTTAGTGTTTTTAGTGTTTTCTAGGGTTTTATTGAATTATTTGGGGTCTTTTAAAGTTTTGGGGGTTTTAGTGTGTTTTAGGAGTTTTGAAGGGATTTTTATGGTTTTTAGACATTTTGGGTCTTTATAATTTTTTCGGTTTTTAAGGGTTTAAAATTTTTTAATGATTTTAGGGGGTTTAGTATCTTTATGGGGTTTTATGGTTTTATGGATTTTAGGGGGTTTTGGGTCTTTAGGGTTTTTTGGTTGGTTTAAAGATTTTATTATATAAATAAATAGATTTTAAGGGTCTTTATGCGTTTTTCATTATTTTTAGAAAGTTTAATATTTTTAGGGTATTAAGGCTTTTTGAGGGGTTTTAAAGGGCTTTAGGGGTCTTCATTGTTTTTTATTTCTCTCAGTGTTTTTAATATTTTAGGGTTTTCTAGATTTTTAATGGTTTATAGTGATTTTAGGGTTTTTATATTGTCTTTTATGTTTTTAGGTATTTTGGGGTTCTTAATGGATTTTAAGGATTTTTAGGGTTTCTTAGGGTTTTGTGGTTTTAAGGGTTTCTTAGGGTTTTAGAGTTTAAACATTTTATTAAGTTTTTAGGGGTCTTAGGGGAATTTTAGTGTTTTGGGTTTTTGGGGTTTTTAGGTTTTTTAGTGTTTTTTGGGGTTTTAGATGTTTTTGGGGTATTTTATAGTTTTTTGGCTTCTAAAGTTTTTTAGGTTTTAAAAATTTTATGGTTTTTAATATTTTTTGGGTTTTTCTTCGGATTTTTGGGGTTTTCTAGATTTTTTAGGGTTTATAGAGTTTTTTATAGGGTTTAGGGTATAGGTTATGGGGTATAGTGTGTAGGGTATAGAGTTTAAGGTGTACAGTATAGGGTTTAAGGTTTAGGCTATAGGATTCCGGGTGTATGTTATATGGTGTAGGGTATATGGTTTATGGTGTAGGGTATAGGGTTTATGGTGTAGGGTATAGGGTTTAGGGTCTATGGTGTGGGATTTAGGGTGTATAGTTTTAGGGTTTAGGGCATAGGGTTTGGGTTTTTGGTGTAGGATTTAGTGTTTATGGTGTAGGGTTTATGGTTTAGGATGTTGGTTTTAGAGTTTAGGGTGTACGGTAAATGGTTTAGGGTGTGGGGTTTTGGGTTTTGGGTGTAGGGTATAGGTTTTATATTGAAGTGTTTAGGGTTTAGGGTGTATAGAATATGGTTTAGGGTGCAGGTTTTAGGGTTTATGTTTTATATTTTTAGGGTTTAGGGTTTATGGTATATGTTACAGGTTATACAGTGTAGGGTTTGGGGTTTAGGGTGTCGTGTATAGGGTTTAGAGAGTAGGGTATAGGGTTTATGGTGTAGGGTGTAGGGTTTAGGTTTTTGGGTATAGGGTTTAGTGTCTATGTTATATGGGTTAGGGTTTATGGTGATGTTTATAGGGTTTAGGGTGCATGGTATTGGGTATTGGGTTTAAGGTGTAGGGTATTAGTTTTAAGGTAAATGTTATAAGGTTTAGCATGTAGGGTATAATGTTTAGGGTGTAAGGGTTAGGGTTAAGAGTGTAGTTTATGGGGTTGAGGTTTTAGGGTGTCAGTTATGGGGTTTAGTGTTTTCGAATTATAATTTAGGGTGTAGGGTATATGGTTAAGGGTGTAGGGTTTAAGGTTTAAAGTAAGGTTTTTAGTGTATAGTTTAGGGTTTGGGGTGTAGGGTATACGGTTTAGGATTTTTGGTTTATGATTTAGAGTGTAGGGTGTAGGGTTTTTTGGGGTTGGGTTTATAGTGTAGGGAATTGAGTTTTTGTGTAGGTTTTAGGGTTTAGGGTCTAGTGTTTAGGTTGTAGGGTGTTGGGTTTGAAATTAAGGGTGAATTTTTTACGATGTAATGTATTGTGTTTTGGGTATAGAGTTTAGGGAATAGGGTACATGGTTTAGTGTTTTTAGTTTTTTTGTTGATTTTAAGAGTTTTATAGGGTTTGGGGGTTTAGGGGATTTTAGGGTATTTTAGGTGTTATAAGGGTTTTTGATGTTTTTAGGGTTTTCTATTTTTTTTAGGTTTTTTGGATTTTATATTTTTTAGAGTTATATTTGTTCTTTTTGGTTTTTTAAGATTTTTAGTGTGTTTTCGGTTTTTAGTGTTGTTTTTTATTTTTTATTTCTTTTAGGATTTAAGGGCTTCTGGGGTTCTTTTAGGGGTTTTAATGGGTTTTTCGAATTTTAAGGTTTTTTAGGGACTTTAGTGTTTTTTCGAGATTTTACTATTTTATTAATGGTTTTTTTTTGGGTTTTTATGGGTTTTTAGTGATTTTAGGGTTTTTAGTATTTATAGGGGTTTTTTATGGATATTAGTTTTTTAATATTTTTTAGGGTTTTTAATGTTTTTTCAGGGTATTTAGGGTTTTTGTGTATTTTTTATAATTTTTATTATTTTTGGGGTTTAAGAGTTTTTAAGGTTTTATTTTTTTTTCTAGGATTTTTTGGATTTCGGTATTTTTAGGGTCTTTTTTATTTAATTTTTTTAGTGTTTTAAGGTTTTTGAGGATTTTTAGGGTTTTAGGGATTTTCGGGTGTTGAACTATTTTTAAGGGTCTTTTTGGTTTTTATAGGATTTTTTGAGAATTTTGTTATTTTTTATGGTTCTTAGGATCATTTAGGATATTTGAGGATTTTTAGGTTCTTTTAAGGTTTTTAGGGTCATTTAGGGATTTTTAGGTTTTTCTGTGTTTTAGGGGTTTGGGGTTTTTTTGGGATTTTTAGGATGTTTTCATTATTTTGGATATTTTTATGGACTTTTTAGTTTTTTAGGTTTGGGGGGTTTTAGGGGTTTTAGGGGTTTTAGGGGTTTTAGGGGTTTTAGGGGTTTTAGGGGGTTTTAGGGTTTTTAGGGTTCTTTAGTGCTTCATTAGGGTTTCGGGGTTATAATGGTTCTTTTAGGGGTTTTAGGGTTCTTTTAGGGGTTTTAGGGACCTTTTTGGGTTTTTAAGGTAATTTAGAATTTTTAGGGTTTTATGGTTTTTTATGGTTTAATAATATTTTTATGGGTTGTTTGGGTTTTAAGAGTTTTTTTGGTTTCTTAATCTTTTTAGGGTTTTTTTAGGGTTTTATGTTTTTTGAGTTTTTACAGGTTTTTAGGGTTTTGAGGTTTTTCATAGGGGTTTCTTTGTGTTTTTAGGGTTTTAATATTTTTTTGTTTTTAGAGTTTTTCATGGGTTTTTTATGCATTGTATGGTTTTGGGTATTTTTAGAGTTTTTAGGGTTTTAGGGTTATTTAGGGTTTTTAGTATTTTGGGTTCAGGCTATAGGGTAATGGGTTTAAAGTGTGGGGTAAATGATTTAGAGTGTAGGGTAAAGGGTTTTGCATTTTTAATTTTGGGTTTTTGGTTTTGGTTTATGGTGTAGGGTATAGGATTTAGAGTATAGGGTTTGTGGTTCACTATGTAGGGTATAGGGTTTGGGATACATAGTTTAGGATTATGGGTGTTGGGTTTTGGGTGTAGGGTATAGGGTTTATATTGTTGGGTTTAGTGATTAGTGTGGAGGGTGTATGGTTTAAGGTGGAGGGTGAAGTGTTTATGGTTCATAGTATAAGGTTTTGAGTTATGGTTTTAGGGTTTAGTGTGCGGGGTATAGGGTTTTGGGTTTATGTTTTAGGGTTTATGGTGCAGGGAATAGGGTTTGGAGTGGTGGTTTTAAGGTTTATGATATAAGGTAAACAGTTTATAGTGTAGGGTTTCAGGTTTTGGGCATAGGGTATATGGTTTGGCGTGTAGGGTGTAGGGTTTAGGTTTAGGGTATTGGGTTTAGGGTTTGGGTTCTAGTGATTAGGATGTAGGGTTTAGGGTTTAGGGAGTAGTGTTTATGGTTTTGCGTGTTGGGTTTAGGGTGTAGGGTGTAGGGTATAAGGTTTTTGGTGTAGGAAAAAGGGATTAGGGCATATGGTTTTCGGTTGGGGGTCAAGGGTATATGATTTAGGGTGAATGGTTTAGGGTGTAGGGTGTAGGGTATAGGGTTTACGCTGTGGATTTTAGGGTTTTCTGGTGTTGTGTATAAGACTTAGGGTGTAGGGTTTAAGGTTTGTGGTTTAGGGTTTAGGGTGTTAGGTATAGGGATTAGGGTATAGGGAATAGTTTTTAGGGTGTAGGGTATGGCATTTAGGGTATAGGTTATATGGTTTAAGGTGTCAGGTATAGTGTTTAGGGTGTAGGGTTTGGGGAATATGGTTAAGGGTATAGGGTTTGGGGTTTAGGGTGTACGGTTTACTGTTTTTGGTATAGGGTATAGGGTTTTGGGTGAATGGTATAGGGTTTAGGGTGTATGGAATGAGGTTTATGGTGTATTGTATAAGATTTTGGGTTTAGGGTTTAGGGTTTAGGGTTTAGGATGTTGTGTTTATGGTTTAGGGTTTAGTTATTATGGTGTAGGGTTTAGTTCATAGGTTACAGGTTTTAGGTGTATGGTTTAGGTTTTAGGGTGTACAATATAGGGTTTAGGGTGTAGTGTATAGAGTTTATAATGTATGGTATCGAATTTTGAGAGTAGTTTTTAGGGTTTATGATGTAGGATATTGGGTATAGGTTTTGGGGTTTAGGGTATACGGTGTAGGCTATAGGGTCATGTGTCTATGGTGTCATGTTTAGGGTGTGGGTTATAGGGTATAGGGAGTACTGTTTATGGTTTAGGGTGTAGTGTATCGGGTTTCGGGAGTAGGGGTTAGGGTTTAGGGTTTACTCACTACAAAAAAAGAGATGATTAGCGGTGGATTTTTTTTGGTCTAGTGGATGTTTCTACAACCATCACGTGTTGTATGGTTTCTAGTCAAATATTGGAAGCCTTTTTTATTTCACTACGGTTTTTTAGTGTCATTTTTAAATAATTTAGCGGTGGTTAATATGAATTGTCGCTAAACACATAAAATAATAAATGCTTATTGGTAGTTACAAAAAACCACGGCTAAATATATTTTTATTTTTAAAAAATATATTTAATAAAAACAATAAATATATAAAATCTAACCTAGTAAAAACTCAAACATAAATATTTGATAAACCCATAATTCATACATCACACATCTGCAAATCCTAAAAACAACCACTATCATCATAACCTATATCTCAGTCACCCCATACATCAACCAATATCACGATCATCAATATATACATATAAAATATGTCCAAAAACAACCCATTCCTCATATACATCAATATCACGACCTCCACTACATCGTTCCACCTCCACATCATCTCATCAACTAAAACCAACCATGTCATCTTATTAGTTATAAAAAAAAGTGATACAAAAATTAAAACAAAAAATAATAATTTGGAATTAAAGTAGGATAATTGATAAATTTTAATATACTAAGAAAACAATGAACCATCACAACTACCTTTAGAATAATGTTATGGATAAGAATGGTCAACCTTCTGCCTACTTCCAGTATCTACGACATACAATAAAAACTATAGCATTTACAAAAACAAATGCGAAAGATAAAAGACACGGAATATATTCCGAATACTACACATAAAATTTGTTATTTTGTTAATCAAACAGAATTTATTTTAACATAAAACAAATAACATATAATTTAGAACACTTTGAAAAAAGATAAATTTCAATTTAAGATAAGATTTATCGCGTGAAATTGAAAATGTATAAGTAAATATTCTAATTTATTTTTAAAGTAGTGTGCTTGTGCTTGAAATTTATTTAATTGTTTTTAAGATTTTGATATCAGATCAAGTCGTATAATTCAAAAACAAAAAAGTGGTGGGTTTTCAACGATTTCACATCAATATGAGGTTGTTTTCAGGTTTTTGATTGTTCCATACACGTTTTAGTGTTTTAAAAAACTAAAAATGACTTTACTTTCATAACTGTAAAACCGCCATTCGAAATGATGTTTCATTAGTTCCTATATATAAAAATTAAATATATGCTCATTGTCCTGTTGTTTCAAGACAATATGACATCATTTTCCTATTTTTTACCATTCATTGCACGTTTTAGTCTTTTAAAACACTAAAAATACATTTACAGCCACAGTGGGAAAACCATCACTCAAGATGAAGTGTCGTCATTCCAACATTTCAAAATGAAATATATGGTCAATGCCATCTGATTTAAGGACAATCCGATATTGTTTTATAAGTTTTGAGTATTAAATGCACATTTTAGTGGTTTAAAACACTAAAAACATGTTTATGGACATAAAAAATAAAACCATCATTCGGAATGATGTGTCATTAGTTCCTATATTTTACAATTAATTATACGGTGGTTATTACCTGATTTTAGGAAACTTTTGTGTTATTTACCTACTTTTGATCGTTATATGCATGTTTTAGTGTTTCAAAACACTGCAAACAAGTTTATTTACATAATGGGAAAGTGGTCACTTGGAATGACATGTCGTCATTTCCTACATTTCACAATAAAATCCATGGTCATTTTCCCCTTATTTTTGGACAATATTATGTCTTTTACCTATTTTGACACCCCGACACTTGTTTTTAAAGGCTTTTGTACCTTTCATAAGTATTTACTGAGTAATTATAACCACACCACACTTTGGATTGATTTTAACTCTGTATGTACATGTAAAAAACAAATAAATGGTGTTTTTACTTTGATTTTAGGACAATATGATGTCATTTTTATCATTTTGATTATTCCTCACACATTTTAGTGTTTTAAAACACGAAAAAACCTTTACATGTAAAATAGGAAAACCATCATTCAAAGTGATGTGTTGTGAGTTCCTATATCTCAAAATTAAATCTATAGTTGTTTTCCCTTGATTTTAAGAACATATGGAATTGTTTTTCTGGTTTGGACTATTCCATGCATGTCTTAGTATTTTAAAACACTAAAAACGCATTTACGACAATAATGGTCAACCATCCTTCATAATGACATTCTTTTAGTTCCTTCATTTCACAATTAAATATACGTTTATTTACCCTAAGTTCAAGACAATCCTATGTCATTTACCTAGTTTTGACTGTTACACACACATTTTAGTGTTTTAAAAAACTAAATTTTATTTTATGACCATAACGGAAAAAACTATCATTAAAAATGATGTGTCTTTAGTTGATACATTTAAAAATTAATTATACAGGCATTTTATCCTAATTTTAGGACAATAATAAGTTGTTTCTTTGGTCTTGACCCCCTAACACTTGTTTTTAAAGGTTTTTGTACCTTTTATAAGTTTTTACTATGTAATTATGGTTACACCACATGTGAGATTGATGTGTTTTTTTTTGCATACATGTAAAAATAATAATTTTTTTGGTTTTCCCTTGATTTCAACAAAATCTAATTTCTTTTTATTTTTTAATCATTCCATACACTTTCTAGTTTTTTAAAGCACTAAAAACACCTTTAAGGCCATAAAAAGCAAACTGTCATTCTGAATGAAGTGGCGCCAGTTCCTACAATTGAAAATTAAATATACGGTCTTTTCACCATTATTTCAAGAAAATATAATTTTTTTTTGTTAGGTTTGGAGCATTATATGAAAAATTTAGTGTTTTAAAACACTAAAAATGCATTCATGTTCACAACAAGAAAACCATCATTCAGAATGACATTTCATTGGTTTATACATTTCACAATTGAATATATAGTCATTTTCCCCTTAGTTCAAGATAATCCAATGTTGTTTTTCTAGTTTTTACTATTCTATGCACCTTATAGTGTTTTAAACTACTAAAAAATTATTTATGGACATAACAGGAAAACCATTATTCAAAATGACGTGTCGCCAGTTCCCACATTTCAAAATTAAACCTATGGTCGTTTTCACCTGATTTCAGGATAATCTTACATTGTTTGACTTTTTTTGACTTGCTGATACTTGTTTTTTAAAGGATTTTGTACCTTTTATAAGTGTTTACCGAGTCAAAACTGAGAAAACAAGCTCAAATTGTTTTTAAAATTATCGATAACGATCTATAATTTATTTTTTATGTAGGAATCAACTACACGTCAATATGGTACAATATGTGGTTACTCTAACTTAAAATTCCTATTTTCAATATAAAAGTTTCATTTTTGTTTTTTATGGATGTTTTATGGGTTCTATGAAAATTCCATGGGTGTGAAATGGATTCATAGAAATTAAAATAAAAAACATCTATAAATAACAAACATAACACTTTATAAGTATATTACAAAATTTACTCATGTATTTTAAATTATTTATCAAGGAATATCATATTAATATTACCTTCACTTGAGTATTAATGACCTCAATTTTCCAAGAAATAGGAGTATGAATATGATATGATGATTAACTAGAATCCTGATTTTTTTCTCAACATTACAACATTTCAAATGGTTAAGGTATATTAAAATATAAAAAATAAAAATCTAAAATATGTTTACAAAAAAACTAGAATAATGTATATATGTAAAAAACACTTATCAATGAGAACATGTAATATAATTTCATTGCCAATTTATACATTCAATTATCCTCATCTTCATTATCTCCATTATTGTTAACCTTTATTGGGAAAAGTCCATCATTTTCACCATCTCTTGCATGTTATATCATTTTTTTATGATTATTAAATAATGCTTCAATATTTTATAGTAGATGATTTTCACTATCACAAATCACCAATTTATCTTCATATCCCAAATCATATAAGTCTCTTTAAATTAATCGTACAATAACTCTCTAACCTTAATGTATTTCATCATCCACATAATAAACCATCTTCAGTTGTGATGAAAATATAAATGGATCATTATCTGTACGCTCACTGGTATCCATCAAGCGAGACAATTTGAAAGAAGTAAAATATAATTAATCATTCATTATTCCTCTATCAATGTTGACCAACTTGCATTTGTGTAAGACAACTGAAAACTATCTATCATAGTTTACTTCAATTATATCAATCATTTTCCTATAGTATCCCACCTCTAAAAATGTAAATACACCACTATTATAAGTTTTCATGTATTCTTCATGCTAAATTGTATGAAATCTAAATCCATGAATATTTTGGGAATTGAATCTCTTAGCCTTCCTTATAGGACCTCGAGCCAAAAACATCAAATCATTCAATATTTCAGATGGATTTTCAACATTCATTATCCAAAAAAAGGATATAATTTGTTACTTGAAACATATATAAAATAACTACACATCAATAATATGAATATGAGTATATACTTACATGACTGGTGAACTATTTTACAAATCTCCTCATTAACAGCTTTTGTTAACTCCAACTCATTTCAAGCTTGACCGCTTAGTCACCTCTTTGTTTGTTGTCACAATTCTTCAATAAATGTATATATAGTAACACTATTGAGTAGAAAATATCTATGTTCTTGTACCAAATCTAATCCAATCAGTGTAAAATTTGACCCCTTTCCAATTGGTCATCTAATAGTTGGAAATTCCGATGACTGATTTTCAGAACTAGAATTAGTGGATATGTTTCCAACACATCTAGAACGATTGAATCTAGTCTCAATCCCATTCAAATACCTAGAACATGAAGTCAATCAATCTCAATATATTTAATATTTATAAATAAAGCCTTCTGGTTGAGCTTTATTCCTCATATATGATTTCAAATGACCTAAGTACCTGATCAAAAAAATGAAACATATTAAAAAAATTATGTAACGATTTGATAAAATAAAATTACCAATGAAAATATAAAATATATTAATTTACCTCAGAATTGGATACATCCATTGATAGTGTATAATTCCACCAAGTTTAGCTTCTTTAACTAAATGAACAATCAAATGAATAATGACTATGAATAATGAAGGGGAAATAACGTCTCCAAATGACATATTGTCAAAAAATTATTTCTTGAAGTTTATCAATCTTGGTTGTATTTGATGTTTTTCCACAATGTTCTCTGAAAAATGTAAAAAACTCAACTAGAACTCTGGTTATTTTTTCAGGTAAAGTATTATGAAAATTAAATGGCGATGACTGGTCTACCAAAATATGTGAGTCATGAGTTTTCATCCATATAACTTTCAATGTTTCAATTTAACACACCTTGATATATTACTGGAATATCCATCTAGAACTTTTACATTCTTTAATGTTTGAAAAAATATGTATTTACCATAATTTTTCATTTTAAAAATAACCAAAGGATACTTTCCATTCTCATTTTCCCACAAACCATGATTTTTTTTCATTGACTCCAAATCCTTACAAGCTTTAAGGTGATCCTTTGATTTTCCTTACTCATTAATCACTGTAAAAATTACATTATCATAGGCATTCTTATCAATATGAATTATTTCAAGATTATGATATATCAAATTAAAATCCCAATAAGGAAGTTTAAAAAATATAATATTTTTCTTCCACTATTGTGATCCAGCTTCTTTGGACACTGTACAATATACCTTTTTCTCCCCTTCTTTAAACTGATGTAATTTTCCCAATTATTCAGTGACATTAATTAATTATCCCAAGATCTCTGAACTATATAACACCTTCGGTGACTTCATAATTTATATATCACCATTTAATCGTGTCTTGTTAAACCTAAATTTATAAGAAGCATTAATAAATCTATAATGAAAAATATAACACCATTTTTTACTATGAGGTAGTCATTGAGGTTCAAAATAAAAATTACAAAATGGAAAATCCAAACTAGTATGAGATTTCCAACCAAGTAAATTACCTATTCTAGAAAATTCACTAATTTTCCATATTAAATAAGAATGCATTTTGAATAGTTTTCTTGTTGAAGCATCATAGGTTTCCATGCCATTAACCCATAATTCTCATAATTAATTTATTAGAGGTTGAAGGTATACCTCAATGTCATTTTCAATCATTTTATTTCCAGGAATAATCATCAAAATAGTGAAAGAAGTATTCTTCATACAAATTCATGGAGGTAGATTATAGGGGATCAAGAAAACTAGAAAAAATTAGTACTTAAAGTTCCAAAAGGTTTAAAACCATTAGAATCCAATCCCAAATGTACATTCCGAGGTTATGAAGAAAAATATAGATATAGTAAATCAAACATCCTCTATGATGTTGAATATTTTGTATGTCTCATTAATCTATCATTACTATCCTGGGCATTCCACTTCATGTCATATGTAATCTTAGATGGCGTGACTAATCTTTTCATGAATGGTTTTAATGGAAAGTAACACTACCTTTATAGAAGTTTTCTTATTCTATTTCCTCTTGGGGTTTCATTGATTTATACTCTCACTATTGTTCATTGACATCAATCTTCTTGTATGACATCTTGTGAATTATTCATTATCATACTCCTCTCCCCATTAAAGCATAAAATCATTAGGGCATGCATGTATCTTTGTATAATCAAGTCAAAGTTTGTTAATTACATTCATCATCTCACAGAATGTTGTAGGGAACTTAGCTTTATAGAATTCATCATGAATAAACATTAAAATCATAGAAATTTTATTTTTAGTAATTCCACGTAGACTCTTGGTATGACGGAAATTAAGAATAAAACTCAACTTTGAATACATGGAACACCCTTCATACAGTTCTTGTTGTCATCCTTCAACTAATTCATAAAAATAATTTTTTTCGTCACCAGAGTTCTGAGCTTGATTAACCTATTTCAGATCGATGAATGGTTTTGTTGATATATTGAAATATTGTACATTGTATTGTAAAAAACCAAACACTTCGTTTAACTAATTTCTAACTGAATTCTCCTCTTCTGAGTAACTTTTAATTTCATTGATAGTATTTTCATTTTTTTCACTTTTCAAAACAATTGATTAACCATGTCAAATCCAACATAAATATTTATCATTAATCTATTTCAATATCAAATGCTTATATACTTTGTTTCTATTCAATAATCACTTGAATTTAACATCAAGAAATAAATATGTTATTCTACCATCCACTGATCGGTTTTCAATTATATAATCTAAAGAATCTTCCAATACCTTGGCATGCCGATGTGTGTTTGGAGGTAAATTAATTCAAATTTTATGCATAGGTATTGGATTTTATTCTCCATATATATTAAAATATAAAGATGTAAATTTTCAATCAAATAGGTATCATAAAAATTAAAGAAGAATATGTTTGGTTTAGAATAAGAATCAAGAAAAACGTATTTGAAGATATATACAAGCTTGAAATAATTAATATTTAATGATGGAAGTGTGGAAAACAACCTCTACATTAAATATGTTAAATATGTATCAATTTTTTTTATTTTATATATATATGATATTATTTTTATGGTAGAAAAATATATGGTGTATTCTACCATTGTTTTGTATCTAAGGAGAGATCATTCCATTGAAAAATTAGTTACATTGATCAATGTATAAACCATTTCCCATGGTCTAACTAAGAACAAGAGCACACCTTTAAAAATATGAATCAAAAGTATACTTTATTTTGATATCACATGCTATTGGATGGCTAAAAATTATAAACACCATAGTTTTATGTTGTTATATGTGCTTATACTTCATTGTATCATTTGTGGTCATTTTATATGTGCACCTAAATTTATTGCAAAACTATACAGGGAGGGGAACCATTTACAAAAAAAGGCACTATGCCTTATTAGTCCGTGATTTCAAAGATAAATGTTTAAAATTATAAAATTTTTCCACTGTGATATGTAATGATTCTAAAAGCATAGTCATGTTTTTGGAACTATTACCAGGTATATAGTGAACTTAGTTGAAGATTGTGTTTGATAGAGTAATACTTGTATTTTCTCACCACATTTATTCTTGAAATTTTTACTATTTTAGATTTGTGTTTTCATAATGTGAATTTCTCATTATACAATGGTGATACCAGAATATTCTACTCGGGAGAAATTTATTAAATCATGGAAAACAATTTCAACTACAATCCCAATATTAACAATTTATTAGGGAAGAAAATGGAAGGAATACTAAATGAATGAAGTTAGTCAATCTAATGGAGTATAATAATTTGTGAAAAGTGGAAAACTGAGGTAAAAAAACTCAAGGTGTACAATTTACATTAAAGTATAGGGGTATAACAAAGTTTCATTGTGCCAAAAATTACTGTGAAAAAATTCAAGATAGATAAATATATTCCAATTATGTATATTATATCCAATAAAATAATTTTTTTGGATGAAAACCATATGATAATACACTTTTAGAAACCTATTTATAAAATTTCCTTTGAAAACTAAAATTCTCAATCATCATAAATTCACTATATTAATGTTAACCCAACATTGGTTCTTAAAAATCCATGCACACACTTGAAAGTCACAAGTTTCCATTAAAAATTATTTGAACAAAAAACTATTAAAGTCATTAAATCACGAAATAAAATACATTCTTATATTTTATCAAATGTTCTGTGTGTGTGGTAGATGAAAAATAAATTTAAAATACATGTTTTCATATTAAAAACCTTAACATTCAATGGAAAAAAGTGAAACATGGTTTCCCGTTAATATAGATTTATATACACACATAATAAATTAATTAGGAATCTAAAACCTGTCCTAAAGAGGAAATAAATCAATGTTTATTAATTTAATGGTCTATACAATAGAGACATCAAAACTTTGATCTTCCGCTTCCACAACATGGGACACTAAATCACTATAACAAGCCATAGAAACCTTAAGAGGCTAGGAAGTGGGGAACCCAGCCAGTGATAGGAAGGTCAGAGGGGGGTCTATGTCTCCATCAGGGAGGGGAACCACTAAGGATAGGGAAGTTAGAGGGGGCGTTATAAATTACCATTGGGAATATGGAGGTTGCAAGGGAGTCCTATGGGTCAAGGTCATCGCCAATGATGGATAAGGGAGGTCATAGGGGGTTTTGCATCACCACTGGGGAAAGGGAGGTCGGAGGGGGGTCTGCATCGCTTCTAGGAAGAGGGAGGTTAGAGGGGGGTCATGGGGATTGGGGTCACCATCAAGGATGGAGGATGAAGTTAAGAGGGGGGGTTCGTGTCACTACCAAGGAGAGGGAGGGGGTTATGGGGTTGGGGTCACACATGGAGTGGGGGAGGACTGGGGTTGATTTGCGCAAAGATCTAGTAGAATAAAGGATTTTAGTGGCTGACAAACTTCATCGTTGAAGGTATGTAGCGGCTTCCTAGAATCTTCCAAATAGTGGTCACATTAGGCCCATCGGTGTTGTTTATAGTGTCCTCCATTTGGAGGATGCTATAGGTGAGATGGACATGTCCTACAGCGACCTCCAAAAGGCAATCTCTATAGATTAGTTCGAGTTTGACTATAGCGACCACCAAACGGTAGTCTCTATAGGGTCCGGTGGATTTATCTATAGAGACTACCTTTTAGCTGTTATTATATCCCTTCCTCGCATAACCTATAGCGACCACCAAATGGTGGTCTCTATACATTTTTTATTTAAAAAAAAATAACAGTAATACAATAAAAATCCTTATATTTATAAATAAAAAAAACATTCAAAAAAATCTAGACTCATACACAAGTAAATATCTCCATCTCAACAGCATCCAAGCCCCACATCCATCATCAAATATAACAGCATGAAAAAATTTAATAAAAAAATTAGTACCAAAAAAAAATCCAAAAAATAATGGAAATGCAATAACATATATTTCAATTCAATCATAGTATAATAGATCAAAAATATTTGATTTTGAAAATATATTAATAATTTTGAATACCTTTTTAAAAATTTAGAATTGATAATTCTATCGTTCTAATTAGAAAACATGTCCAATTGATGCTTTCTCTACACTAACACCTCACTAATAATAATAAGTCAGATTTCCAGTGATTTCATTGCATTCTGAAATCGTTCGGCTAGTTTTAACCACACCATACACCTTTTTAAGAACACAAATCACTTAAAAACCACATATTCAGTCGTACCGTTCAACCCACACATAATATTGATGTTCCATCTCCTAATACACATAAATAATTATAATTATATTGTTTCCATGTGATTTAATGTCTTTACGAGAACGTTTTCTATGCATCTGACCGTTACAAGTTCGTTTTGGTATTTTATGGAACCAGGTTGGAATTTTCTATCACCGCGGTCACAAGATACCATAGATTGAAATACTGTCTACCTGACCATTTCAAAATTCACTCACTCGTTGTTTTTGTTTGATTTTATTGCATTCTGAGGTCGTTCGGCTGGTTTTGACCACCCGACGTACCTTTTTGAAGCACATCAAACACTTAAAAACCACCTATTCAGTCATACCGCACACACCACACATCTGATTGACACGTCGTCTCCTCATACACATCAAGAATAATAATTATATTGCTTCCCTATTATTTCAAGACATTTTTAGCAAATTTTCTATGCATCTGACCGTTACACATTCGTTTTGGTGTTTTATGCCACAAGATTTCCATTTTCTGTGACTATAGTCACACGACACCTTCGATTGACGTACCGTATGCCTGAACATTTCAAAATTCACACACCAGTTTTTTTCTTATGATTTCATGGAATTATAAGGTCATTAGACTAGTTTTGACCACCCGACACACCTTTTTCAAGCATGTCAAACACTTAAAAACCTAATATTCATCCGTACCATGAAAACCACACATCTGATTAGTGATTCTTCTCCTCGTACACATCATGAATAATAATTATATTTTTTATTGGATTTCAAGTCATTTTGAGCACATTTTCTATGCATCTGACTGTTACGCATTCGTTTTGGTGCTTTATAGAACCAGATTGGCATTTTCTATTAGCGCAGTCACATAAAACTTCCAATTGATGTACCATTTGCCTAACCATTTCATAATTCACTCACTGGTGGTTTTCGTCTGATTTCAAAGAATTCCGAGGTCACTCAGATGGTTTTGACCACCCCACGCACCTTTTTGAAGTGCACAAAACATCTAAAAACCACATAATCAGTTGTACCATGCAAACCACATGTCTGATTGACATTTCGTCTTCTCTTATATGTCACAAATAATAATTATATTGTTTCCCTATTATTTCAAGTCATTATGATCGCTTTTGATTTTCATATGACTGTTAGAAGTTCGTTTTGGTGTTTTATGGAACCAGATTGGAGTTTTCTATCACCGTGGTCACACGACACCTCTGATTAATGTACCGTCTTCCTGGCCATTTCACAATTCACTCACTGGTTTTTTTTCCTCTGATTTCATTTCATTATGAGGTCGTTCGAATGGTTTTGACCACCCGACACACCTTTTTGAAGTGAGCCAAACCCTTAGAAACCACATATTCAGTCGTACCACGCAAACCGCACATCTGATTGACATTCCCTCTCCTTGTACACGTCGAGAATAATAATTAGATCATTGAATTGTGATTTGAAGTCATTCCAAGCACGTTTGTTATGAATATGACAATTACACATTCGTTTTTTTATTTTATGGCACCAGATTTTCATTTTCTCTCGCCCCAGTCACAAGACACTCTGATTGACGTACCTTCAAGCCTACCATTTCAAAATTCACTCCCTAGTTGTTTTTAGTTTGATTTTATTTCATTTTGAGGTCATTCATCTAGTTTTGACCAACTAACACACCTTTTTGAAGTGCACCAAACACTTAAAAACCACATATTCAGTTGTATCATGCACACCGTATGTCCGATTGATGTGTCTTCTCCTCTTACACATAAAAAATAATAATTATATTGTTTACCTATGATTTTAAGTCATTCAGAGTAGGCATTTTATGGAACTTCATTTTGGTGTTTTATGGCACCGAATTGGCGTTTTCTGTCACCACCATCACACAAAACCTCTGATTGATGTACCGTCTACTCAAACATTTCACAATTCTCTTACTAGTTATTGTTGTCCGATTTCCCCGTATTCCAAGGTCGTTTGGCTAGTTTTGACCACCCAATGTAAATTTTGAAGCGCGTCAAACAATTAAAGCCCCATATTTAGTAATACCGTGCAAACCACATGTATGATTAATGTTTCGTCTCCTTGTACACATAAAAAATAATAATTATATTGTTTTACTATGAATTCAGGTCATTCCCGGCACATTTTCCATGCATCTGACCATTACACGTTTGTTTTGGTGTTTTTTGGCACCGTATTGGTGTTTTCTGTCACTACGGTCACACGACACCTCCGATTGACGTACCTTCTACCAAAACATTTAAAAATTCCCTCACCAGTTGTTTTTGTTTGATTTCATGGAATTATGCAGCCATTCAGATAGTTTTGACCACCCCACACACCTTTTTGAAGCACGCAAAATACTTAAAAACAACATATTTAGTTGTACCATGCAAACTGCACGTCCGATTGACATGTCATATCCTTGTACACATCATGAATAATAATTATATAATTTCCCTATGATTTCAAGTCATTACAAGAACATTTTCTATGCATCTAACTGTTACACGTTTGTTTTGGTATTTTATGGCACTGGATTGGCATTTTCTATCACCACAGTCACATGACACTTCTGATTGACGTATCGTTAGCCTGAACATTTCATAATTAACTCACTGGTTGTTTTCCTCTGATTTCATTTCATTCTGAGGTCGTCCATATGGTTTTGACCACCCGACACACATTTTTGAAGTGTTCCAAACAGGTAAAAACCACCTATTCAGTCGTACCACACAAATTGCACGTCTGATTGATGTGTAATATATTTGTACACGTTAAGAATAATAATTAGATTGTTTCTATATGATTTAAAGTCATTCCAAGCATGTTTTCTATGAATCTGACCATTACATGTTTGTTTTGGTGTTTTGTAGCACCAGATTACCATTTTCTGTCACCACGGTCACACGACACCTCTGATTAACGTACCGTCTGCCCAACCATTTCACAAATTCACTCACCAGTTGTTTTAGTCTGATTTGATGGAATTATGAGGTCATTCATCTGGTTTTGACAACCCGACGCACCTTTCTGAAGTGCGCCAAACACTTAAAATTCAAGTATTCAGTCATACCGCACAAACCACATGTTTGACTAACGTGTCATCTCCTCATACACATCACCAATAAAAATTAGACTATTTTCCTACAATTTCATTTCATTCTGATGTCATTTTCTGGGTATTTGTTTGTTAAATGCATGTTTTGGTATTTTATAACATGAAAAATGCATTTTCCATCACCGCAGTCACATAACACCTCCAATTGACGTATCGTCTACCTGAAGATTTTAAAATTTACTCACTGGTTTTTGTCGTCTGATTTCAGGAAATTCTTAGGTTTCTCAGCTGGTTTTGACCACCCCACACACCTTTTTGAAGCGCGCAAAACACTTAAAAACCACATATTCAGTAATACCGCACACACCTCACATCTGATTGATGTGTTTTGTTCTTGTACATGTCATGAATAATAATTATATTTTTTCTAATTTAATTTCATTCCTCTGTCATTTTTTATGAATCGGACCATTAAATGTTTGTTTTGGTGTTCTATGGCACCAGATTTTTATTTTCCATTAATGCGGTCACACAACATCTCCGATTGATGTGCCGTAAACTCGATCATTTCACAATTCACTCATCAGTAGTTTTTGTATGATTTCATGGCAATACGAGGTTGTTTGGCTAGTTTTTTGTACCTCACATGCCTTTTTCAAGTGCACCAAACACTTAAAAAAACACATGTTCAGTCATACCACACACAAAGAACATATGATTGAGGTGTCTTCTACTTGTACACATAAATAATAATAATTAGATTGTTTTCCCCTGATTTCTTTTCATTTTGAGGTCATTCTGATGGTTTTGACCACTCAGTGCACCTTTTTAAAGCATACTAAACACATAAGAACCATGTATTACTTCGTACCGTGAAAACCACACGTCTAATTGACATTTTTTATCCTATTACATGTCAATAATAATAATTAGATTGTTTCCCTATGATTTCAAGTCATTCCCCACAGGTTTTCTATTCATCTAACCATTACACGTTCGTTTTGGTATTTTATGGCACCAGATTAGTGTTTTCTATCACCATGGTCACACGACACCTCTGATTGATTTTCCGTCTCCCCAAATATTTCACCATTCACTCACTAGTTGTTTTCATATGATTTCATTTCATTCTGAGGTCATTTGACTAGTTTTGACCACCTAATGCACCTTTTTGAAGCACGCCAAACACTTAAAAACCACGTATTCAGCTGCACTATAAAAAACACACATCTGATTAATGTTATATCTCCACATACACATCATAAATAATAATTATATTATTTACGTATGATTTCAAGTCATTTCGAGCACATTTTTTATGCATCTGACCGTTTCACGTTCATTTTTGTGTTTTATGGCACCAGATTTTCGTTTTCTATCATCGTGGTCACACGAAACCTCTAATTGACATATCGTCTACCCGAACATTTCAAAATTCACTCGCCATTTGTTTTTATCTGATTTCATGGAATTCTGGGATCGTTTGGCTTCTTTTGACCACCTAACACACCTCTTTGAAGCACGCCAAACACTTTAAAACACCATATTCATCCATACCGCACAAACCGCACATCCGATTAAAATTTTGTCTCTTTATTCAAATCAAGAATACTAATTATATTGTTTCCATGTGATTTCAAGTCATTCTGAGAACTTTTTCAATGCATCTAACTATTACACGTTTGTTTTGGTGTTTTATGGCACCAGAATTTAATTTTTTATCACCGCGGTCACACGACACCTCCGATGGAAATATTGTATGCCCAACCATTTCAAAATTCACTCACCTGTTGTTTTAATCTGATTTCATGTCATTATGAGGTCGTTCTGAAGGTTTTGACCACTCTATACACCTTCTTGAAGAACGCCAAACCCTTAAAAACACCATATTAAGTTGTACCACACACACCAAATGTCTGATTGATGTTACATCTCCTTTTACATGTCACAAATAATAATTGTATTATTCCCCTGTGATTTCAAGTCATTCTGAGCACGTTTTCTATGCATATGACTGTTACATGTTTGTTTTAGTGTTTTAAGGCACTAGATTGGCATTTTCTATCATCACGGTCAAACGAAACCTCCGATTGACATACCATCTACCCTACCATTACAAAATTCACTCACCGGTTGTTTTTGTCTAATTTCATGGCATTATGAGGTCATTCGGCTAGTTTCGACCACATGACACACCTTTTTGAAGTGTTCCAAACACTTAAAACCCATGTATTCAATCGTATTGTGAAAAACACACATTTTATTGATGTGTCGTCTCCTCATACACAACAATAATAAAAATTATATTATTTCTCGGTGATTTAAAATCATTCCAAGCATGTTTTCTATGCATATGATTGTTACATGTTCGTTTTTGTGTTTTATGGCACCAGATTGGCGTTTTCTATCACCGCAGTCACACGACACCTCCGATTGACATACCTTAAGCCTGACCATTTAAAAATTAACTCACTCGTTGTTTTCCTGTTATTTAATTACATTCTGAGGTCTTTTGGATGGTTTTGACCACTAAAAACACCTTTTTAAAGCGCGTCAAACACTTAAAACCCACATATTCAGTCGTACCGTTCACACCACATGTCTGATTGAAGTTTCTTCTCTTCTTACACTCCATTAATAATAATGGGATTTTATACCTATGATTTCAAGTAATTTGGAGACCATTTTCTTTGCATCTAACCGTTACACGTTCATTTTGGTGTTTTATGGCACCAGATTGGCGTTTTCTATCACCGCAGTCACATGACACCTCTGATTGACATAACTTCTACTCGTCCATTTAATAATTCACTCAAAGGTTGTTTTAGTCTTATTTAATGGCATTATAAGGTCATTCATCTAGTTTGGACCACTCAATACACCTTTTTGAAGCGCACCAAACACATAAAAACCATGTATTCAGTCGTACCGCACAAACCACACATCTGATTGATGTTCCATCTCCTCGTACACATCACTAATAATGATTATATTGTTTTACTATGATTTCATTTCATTCTGATGTTCGTTTCCATGTATTTGATTTTTAAACACATGTTTTGGTATTTTGTAACACGAAAAATGCATTTTCCATTACTGCGGTCACACAACACCTCCGATTGATGTACCATCTACCCGACCATTTCAAAATTCACTGACTGGTTGTTATCGTCTTATTTCATGGCATCTTGAGGATGTTCCACTGGGTTTGACCACCCGACACACCCTTTTTATGCATGCCAAACACCTAAAAACCATGTATTCAGTCATAACGTGGAAACCACACATCTAATTGACATTTTATCTCCTCGTACACATCAAAAATAATTATTAGATTTTTTCCCTATGATATCAAGTCATTCCGAACATGTTTTTATGCTTTTGACCATTAAACATTCATTTTCGTGTTTTATGGAACTGGATTGGAATTTTATGTCACTATAGTCCCAAGACACTTCCAATTTATGTACCGTCTTCATGACCAATTCAAATTCACTCACCGGTTTTGGTCCTCTGATTTCATTTCATTCTAAATCCGTT
Source organism: Viscum album (assembly GCA_963277665.1). Lineage (NCBI taxonomy): Eukaryota > Viridiplantae > Streptophyta > Magnoliopsida > Santalales > Viscaceae > Viscum > Viscum album. The sequence goes on from OY728141.1 coordinate 351,413,794, forward strand.
CGGCTAGTTTTGACCACCCCACACACCTTTTGGAAGTGTGTCAAACACTTAAAACCCCATATTCAGTTATACCATGCACACCGCATGTCAAATTGATGTTTCACCTCCTCATACACTTCACAAATAAAAATTATAATTTTTTCCTTTGAACTATATCTAATTTTTTCCCTAAATTCTATTATTCTTAATTTATTCCAGGTAATGGCATATTATACCAACCAGAAATGGATGTGTGTCTACATGAGTGTGCTGCTCATTGAAATGGGGATGATCAATTTGGAATGGACTGAATAATACTCTAATTTAAAAGAGGTATAACTAAGGAATCGTCTAAATACTCATCTATAATGGGATGCTCAAAAAACAAGAAAATTAAACATAAAAAAGAAAGATAAATCTTAATAAATTGAAGTGTTATTTAATATATCATAATTAAAAATCAAGTAAACTTTAAAATAATGAATTAAATCAGAATAATTAAAATAAAAAAACATATATGTGTAAATGAAACTAATGGTTTGAGAATAATTATTAATTCCTAATTCCTGTATGATATTAAAATGGTAATGTAACTTACCTCATTCATGAGGTTCAACCAAATCTAGATCACCAATATCACTATGATGTCCACCAGCTATATCTTTAGTCTAAAATATATATCAATATTATGTATCTCAAACATATCAATATATATAAGTCAATATAAGTATTTTTTTTATTTTTAACCTTTGGATCCACTTGTGTATCATCAATAGGACGTTGTGTCGTCACTTCATTGATACATGCTGACATTTGTGATAATCTCTCATCATGCTCTGCACATAACTACTGAAACCGCTCATCTGTATTGCACTGCATACCCTACATGGTTGAATCTATCTCAATCTGTGTGCGCATCCCAGAATCTCTACATGCATCCATCACCTCTGATCTAACAACTGCACATCATAGGACACCACCGCCATAAGTTAAAGAATAACCATGACCATAATGCCCTGTGACACTCTGAAATATATCATCTCTATGCACAGTACTATGACGTTGCTATGATGGAAACTCTGCTAAATGAGTTTCAAATTAATCTTGTAGCATATACATAATTAATTAATGAACAAATATGAATAATTCCTATGAAATAAAAATACATTTTTTACTAAATAATTTTCTTACTATAGTATTGGAAACATCGGGATCACCCGCTCTTTGAATCCTCACCCATACGGACATCTGATCGATCAGCTCACCTCGTTGGTGTAACTATAATAAAGGCATTCACCATGTTATACTATAATATTTTTAATATATGAATGAATAGTAAATTCTAAACATATATCATTTCTGAGTTGTGACACATCTTGAGTGCGAAGACTAGAAGGCATGACCTGCATTGCCCGATTACATGAATGACGAGCAGACTAAGTTTATATTCAATGTATTCAGTTAATAGATAAATAAAAAATTATTTATTTATAGATTGAAATAAATAAATCTTACCATCGTCACCTCACTCGACCAAAACACAACCAAATCCTTCCACTGCACATGATGAATGCCCAGAGGGACTTTCTATCTAATGTCTGGAACACCCACAAATGGTATACAGTGATATATTTTCACCCATCCCTTATAATACTTCCATAATTTTTGGCATTTGGTGATACATACTCTACAAAACTAATCTAGACAGGATGTCAAATTATCCTGTTAAAAAAACAGTCAGTAGATGTTATAATAAGAAAAACAATATCATGAAAAATTAAACATTGAATTTACCTAAACTTCCCTCCATAATCTGACAATCATATCCTGGGGGAAATAATTCTAATCATGAGTTGTTAGAGGTAATATGTGTGGGCCTCGTATCATATTCCCAAGCTGATGAATCAATATAGTGTCCCCTTCTCCAACTGTATCAAATGTGTAATCAAAAAACACATCCAATCGGGCTCCAGAGTTCTAAGATCAAACCCCTCTACTAGGACCCCTGCATCTATTGGAAGACTCACTAGATCTTGATAAACATAAATTCATAATTCAATTACAATAGAATGGAATTTTTAATTAAAATTTAAAAAAAATTAGGGAAATATGCATAAAAAAATTACAATCAATTATTTTAGAAAAATGAAGATATGAACACCAAAAACATCAGTTTAACCACTCTAACCACCATGTGACATACCTACATTAAAAAAATTGTAGTTAAATGAAGCAATTTTTATACATATGTAACTTATAAAATTTTTTACAAACATTAACTGGGGAAATAATTATGATTTTTACTAATCATGAAAGTTTATCATATCTCATTCAATTGTATCTCTGGCCTATTGTATATCATCATCTCGTACAACTACTATTTTTTGGTCAAGTGTTGGATTAATAAATGAGACAACTTCAGGTTAATCTTGGTCAACCAAAAAAACCCATATTCTAGACATTTTCATGAAAACATTCCAATTAGAATAAATACTGACAAAGTAAAATTTCACTGCCTATGATGTCAGTATAAATGGATCGTTGCTTACTCAGTCACCTTTATATATCATATTTTTAATGTTTACTGATGTAAATTGAAAGTTATCAAATTTCATTCCACAAACCAGATCGAGCCAATCACACCTTAAAAATATGTGTTTTAAGTCATGACCATAATTAACCTTAGTAATATCCCTCAAAAATTCATAATAATAACCCACAACCACAAAATAACAACCAACACCATTGTTTTGAGTGGCTCGGTTCATGTCAAGATCACTAATACCAAATCAGAATCTGTTTTCATCCAAATAATTAGAGCAACGATCTATAATAAATGGGCCATCATTTAGTTGTTTGAGTTCTTCACTCACAATATGGGTACTTAAATCATGTATCTATTGAATCTTCAAATTTCAAATAGTTCAATGGATATATTATTGTGAAAATAAAACTAAGTTAGATTATAAAAATATTAATTCAATTATTTATATGTACATGAGTCTTGAACCACTCATTAAATGTGTTGAAATGATGTTTTTGGATTTGATAGTCAATTTCACGGGGCCTTTCACGTTTGAACTCAGCGATATGCATCCTAAATCACAACATAATAAAAGGTAAGTAATAAAATAGATATAGAAACATATGACACATCAATTAAGAAACTTTCTTTATCAATGGCATAATTGATGGAGTGTTGAATAACACATATCGATGAGCATGAACCCTCTCATCATTGTGCATATCAAACATTATCCCTTCTCCAATTGGACCCTCTGCATTCTGGGAGGGTTTATCTAACTTTTTTTCAACCTCATCAATATATGAAGCATAGAAATTAGAACAATCATCCATTAAATATCCCTTGGAAATTGAACCTTCTGGATGAAATTTTATTCGCACATACCATTTCAATGTATTTAAGTATCGCTCTATTGGATACATCATCCTAAGTTGCACTGGACTACCATCAATGACTTCACTGGTTAAATGCACAGTCAAGTGAACCATGAAATCAAAAAAAGACTGAGGAAATATTTTCTCTAGGTGACATAGTGAAAGTAAAATATTATCTTTCTACTTTTTCAAATCACTCATGTGATGATTCCTTGAACAGATTTGTCTAAAAAAATTAGAAACTTCAATCAAAAACTCAACAACCTGGGTAGGTAAGCAATCAATAATTTATATAGGAATTAACTGTTGAATTAGAATATGACTATCATGACTTTTCAACCCCTGTAATGGCATGCTCTTCATATTGACATGCCTAGAAATATTATAGCAATAACCATCTGTAACCTTAAAAGTCTTCAAAATTGGTAGAAATGTGTGTTTCTCTTTTTTCCTCATTGTTTACTACGCAGCTTGCATGTATTCTTGATTACCTTTTCCCAGTTTTAAATGTAAAGGTTTTCTCAATCCCATTTCTTAGAAATCATGTCGAGCATTAGCACAGTCCTTTGATTCCCCCTTGACGTCTAAAATGGGGCACAATATATTATGACATACATTTTTTTCAATGTTCATCACATCCAAATTATGTCTTAAAATATTATATTTCCAATAAGGAAATTTGAAAAGGAATACTTTGTTTCTTCCAATTATGACTATGCTACCTATTTGCAGTAGGAATAGGAGGAAATACAGGAGCCAATAAATCATGAAAATCATACATTGTACAGATGTTTTTGGATCAAGTTGTTCACAAATTTGAACACCGGACAATATTTGTGGTAATGGGTTATGCTCTCTATTCCCATAAAATGACACATGGTCTTTTCTGAACCTATGCAATTGAGGAAGAAATCATTTGTGACAAAGATATGCCCACCTTCTACAGTGATGAATCCATACAGATTTCTAAATTTTATTAAAATAAGGAAAAGTGAATTCTCCATTTGTACTCCAACCTGATTAGTCAGAAAACACTGGGAAATAATTATTTTACATAATAGTGGCCATGAGTCTAAACATTTCATTAGCTTCCGATTCAAAATTTATTACACCATCAGCCCAAAATTCTTACATCTCATCAATCAAAGGATTCATATAAACATTGATTTTATCTCCAGGTCTTCTCGTTCCATCAATTAGAGTCGATAATAAAAAAAATATTTGCATCATACATACCCATGGGGGAAGGTTGTATGGAACCAATAGCACTATAAATTTACTATTTATTACACCAAACATGGACCTAAATCAGTTAAAAACATTTACTGAAAAACCCAGTCGAACATTACAATCATCCTGGGAAAAGTCTGGGTGTCTTTGATCAAACTCTTTCCATGAAAAAAATCTTATGGGTGAGTTAATTTATCAACCTCTTTGTTTCTATATGAATTCCTAGTCATCAATTTATCAATTTTATATAACATAAAGAATCTATTCAGTCTCCGTTTCAGTAAGAAATAATGTATCTGCTTAGCAAAAATTTGTTTCCCTTTATTCAAGACCCTGCCAGGAAGATTCTGACTGCCTTGATTAATCTCATTGGCCTTACACATAGATGTATAGAAAACAATACAAATATTTAATTGTGAATTCTCTTTTCTTAAAAATAAAAAATTATTGTGGCACACATCAATGGTATCATATGTAAAGCCAAGGTCATCGGTCAACTTGTGAGCCTGATAGAATTACTCGGGAATATTCTCTCTATTAGGGAGTATCTTTTTCAAAAATGCCAACAAACATGTAAAATGAGGTATATGAGCACTGATTCAAGAACTTTATGTGTAACATTTCCATGATGAATGAAAATTTACTAAATTTATTGCATCCATGATAAAAGTTAGTATGTGCATCATCATTAATTTCAAAGAATTTAAATGCTTATCCATTTATAGGAGAACAGGGATTACTCAATCCAACATCATCATTTATGACATTACTATCTTCAGGTTGAAACTGACGCATCATATCATTGAGTATTATGTTAATCAGATCTACTACTCTCAAATAAACATCCATATGAATACTTTCTAATTGATGACATTAAATAGACTCTCCTCCATGACGTGTCATTGTCTTATTGTTTTTTAAAAACCCATTCAAAAATATATTTTCTCTAACACTATCTCATTTGAAGAGATATCTATTTGCACGTTTTCTTTATGGACAACTAATCAAATTTCTTGAAAATATGTTGGTTAAATACATAAATCACTTAATCCCCTCGTAATATTTAGAAGTAAATCTATCTTTCATATCAATAAATATCTTATTCATATTTGTATTTAATAGAGATTAAATAAAATATCTTATTTAAATTCTAAAAAAACTCATATCATTAAAACCTAAAAACTAATAAGTTCAAAGCTATTTTTAAGAAAATAAATGAAGTGGATTGGTTTTGGTGATATTGTTACGTCTCTATATATATTTTGATCTACTTAAACAGGGAGGAATTATGATTCCAACATGCGAGGTGGATCTTGGAGTGAATTTTCTCATGATTTATAGAAACTTCAAACAGAAATCAAGGGTAGGGTATGTGATGTGCTACTTGGATATCTTCCAAGATCTCTATGGAATTAGAACTCATATTTATATCCCAAAAACACTTGTATTCCCACAAATATAGTCCAAACTAAGCCCAAGTACACCCATGGTATCCCCAAAATACCGGACATCTGGCGTACGGTGCTATAAAAAGGAATCTATTGAATTTTTTTCCTATTACCCATGGTTCAAGAGGAATCTACAACCTAAAAAAAGATATCTAATTATTCCTCTCTTTTTTCAATAAATTTAATGTGGGTATCAATCAAAAAATATTCTCTATCCAATGAAAATTTTATGAATGAGCTACATAAATGGATTGCAGAAGTCAAACAACTTACCTACAAAGGACTCAACTGTGGGTAAACGGGTGCGACTTGATTGCAAATTCATGATCGTGAAATAACTTGATGAAATAGGTTCAACAGCCGGATTGGACAAGGGAATAACGTGTTGACAAGGGCAGGACGTCTGGACAAAGTGCGGGAGGGTTCTACGGCAGGGCGCGATAGGTCGAGAGGGTTCAACGGAGACAAGTTGTGAGGACTCGATGGTGGGGTGTTGCGGCCGGGAGGGAACGATAGTGGCGGGAATTCTTGAGGCCATAGAGTGTAGGTGGTGGGTGGGGTCTTCGAATCACGGGGGTGTCTCGGGGACGTGGGAGGGTGAACAGGGGAGAGGGTTGCAGACCAGGAGGGTTCAATGAAGGAGGGTCGTGAGGACTCGATGACTGGGTGTGGCGGTCGAGAGGGAACAGTGGCGAGATGACTTTCCAAAGGTGCAGCGTGAAGGCGGGGGGGGGGGGGGGGGGGGGGTTGTGGGGGAGTGAACAGGGGAGAGGGTTTCAGGGTCGGGGAAGGAAAATGAGGGGGATAGGAAAAATTTGGGCGGGATGATTAAAAATACAGCGGCCACCAAATGGTGGTCACTCTAACCTCCCATCCTCGAAAACTAAAATTTATATTAGTGAGGTGGGGAGGGGGATAAAATATTTCTTTTTAAAACATTTCACCGTGTTTTAATAGAAATCTCTTCCAATTTTAAAAATAAAAAAATATAATGGTGGTTTGACGAAGCTCCCCCAGAATTATTTTTTTAAAATAGAATTTATTTAGCGGTGGTTAATGGAACCACCTCTAATAAAATTCCTCTAACTAGTGATTTTTTTGCAGTGAGTGTGTATGGTTTAGGTTTTAGGGTAAAAGGTTTAGGGTTTAGGGAGTAGAGTATACAGTTTATGGTGGAGGATTTAGTGTTTGGGGTATAGGGTTTAGGGTTTAGGATTTTGGGTATAGTGTATTGGTTATAGGGTTTATGGTGTAGGTTTTTGGGTTTTGGGTGTAGAGTATATGGTTTTGGGTGTAGGGTACATGGTTTAGGGTTTAGGTTATAAGTTATACGGTGTAGGGTGTACGGTTTAGGGAGTAGGGTTTATGGTTTAGGGAGTTTGGTTTAGGGTTTAGGGTGTAAGGTATAGGTTCTAGGGCCTGGGTTTTAGGGTTTAAGATGCAAGGTATAAAGTTCAGGTTGTAGATTTTAAGGTTTATGGTGTATGGTATAAGGTTTAATGTATAGGGTTTAGGATTTATGTTGTATGATATATGGTATATGGTGTAGGGTATAGGGTTTATGGTGTATTGTATAAGGTTTAGGATATAGGGTTTAGGGTGTGGGGAATGAGGTTTATGGTTTATGGTTTTGTGTTAAGGGTGATAAGTATAGAGTTTAGGGTGTAGTGTTTATAGTTTTTGGGGGTTCTATGGTTTTTAGGTTTTATATCATTTTTATTTTATTTTAGGGATTTAAAGGATTTTTAGGGTTTTAATGGTTTTAGGGATTTTAGGTTTTTTGGGTTTTTGGGATTTTTGGGTTTTAGTGGTCTTTTTAGGGTTTTGGGATTATAATGGTTTGTAGGGTTTTAATTGGTTTTAGTTCGTTTAGTTTTTTTCTAGTGTTTTTTGGGATTTTAAAATTTTTAAAATGGGTTTTTGGGATTTTGGATTTTATAGTTGTTTAAGGGTTTTAGGTAGTTTTAGGAAATTTATATTGTGATTTAGGGCCTTTTTTAGTTGGTAGGGTTTTCAAGTTTGAGGGTATCTAAAGTGTTTTTTATGTTTTTAGGGTATTTAAGGACTTATGATTTTTAATGGTTTTAGGGTTTTATGTATTTTTAGGGTCTTTTAGGGTTTTTAACGGGTTTATGGTTTTGGGGGTTTTTTTTTGGGTTTTATAGGGTTTTCATAGGTTTTCAATGATTTCATGGTTTTGGTGCTTTTTTTGGGTTTTAAGGCTTTCTAGATATTTTTAGGGTTTTTAAAGGATTTTAGGGTTTTATGGTTTTTATTATATGTGGGGCATTTCATGGGTTTTAAGGGTTTCTTATGGTTTTTGAGAGTTTTTGGGTTTTTATTAATTTTTTTGTGTTTTTAGTGTCTTTAGGGGATTTAATGTGGTTTTAATGTTTTAGGGGGTTTAATGGGGTTTTAGGGTTTTTAGGGTATTAGGGTTTTTATGGTTTTCTTAGGGTTTCAAGGGTGTTTAGGGGTATTTTGGGATTTTTAGGGCTTCTTAATTTTTAAGCGGTTTAGTGTTTTTTTGGTGTTTTTTGGGGTTTTTAATGTATTATGGGTTTTAAGGGTTTCTTGTTTTATAGGTTTTTTTAATATATTTTGGTTTTCAGTGTAATTAGGTGTTTTTATGAATTTCTAGTGATTTTAAGTATTTTTAAATGTTTTATGGGTTTTTATTTATTTATAAGTGTTTTATATTTTCTAATAGAGTTTGGGGGGGTAGGCATTTTTATTATTTTTCTGGGTGTTCATATTAATTTAGAGTTTTCTTAGAGATTTTATTGTTTTTAGGTTGTTTATAGACTTTTAATATTTTTTACGGTTTATTCATGTTTTCAGTACTTTTATAATTTTTAAGGGGTTTACGTATTTTATATTTTTTAAAGGTTTTTTAGAAAAATTAGGGTTTTTATGGTTTTCTAGGGTTTTGTAATGTTTTTAGGTTTTTAGTGGTTTAGGGGTTTTATGGGTTTTTATAATTTTTAGGGGGTTTTAGGTTTGTTATATTGGTTTTAGGTTTTAGGGTATATGTTATAAGGTGTAGTGTGTGGGGTTTGTGTTGTAGGGTAAACAGTTTAGGCTATAGGGTATAGGGTATATGGTTTTGGGTTTTGGGTTTTGGGTATTGGGTTTAGGGTGTAGGGTATTGGGTTTATGGTGCCTAATATATGGTTTAGGGAGTAATGTATAGGGTTTAGGGAGTATGGTGTAGGGTTTAGGGTGTAAGTTATAGGGGTTTGGTGTAGGTATTAGGGATTAGGGTGTAGGCTATTGGTTTTAAGGTTTAGGGTTTATTGTAGAGGGTATTGTGTTTAGGCTGTAGGTTTAAGGGTTTAGGGAGAAGTGTATTGGGTTTAAGGTGTGGGTTTAACGGTTTAGGGTGTAGGGTATAGGTTGTAGGGTATACGGTTTTGGGTTTATGGTGTGGAATATGGGGTTTAGGGTGCATGGTTTAGGGATTAGGGGGTATAGTATATAGATTACGGTGTTGGGTATAGTGTATAGTGTGTAGGGTATAAGGTTTAGGGTGTAGGGTTTAGGGTTTAGTGAGTAGGGTATATGGTTTAGGGTGTAGGGTTTAGATTTTTTGTTATTGGGTATAGGGTTCAGGGTGTATGGTTTAGGGGGCATGGTATCGGGTTTAGGGTGTATGATTTAGATATTAGGGTTTTGGGTTTCAGGTATTGGGTTTAGTGTTTAGGGTGTATGGTATAGGGATTAGGGTGTAGGGTCTAGGGCTTAGGGTGTAGTGTTTCTTGTGTATGGTCTATGTCTTAGGATGTAGGATATATGATAGAGGGTTTGGGGTATTCGGTTTAGGGTGTAGGGTATAGGGTTTAGGTTATAGGGTTTAGGTTTTTGGGTGTAGGGTATAGGGTTTATAGTGTAGGGTTTACAGTGTAGTGTGTAGGGTATAGGGTTTATGGTATAGGGTTTAGGGTTTATGGTGTAGGGTTTAGGGTTTATGGTGTAGGGTATTTGGTTTAGGATGAAGTGTGTTGGGATTATTTTCTAGGATATAGTGTTTAGGGTGTGGGGTATTGGGTTTAGTGTATTGGGTATAGGGTTTAGTGTGTGGGTTATAGGTTTTAGGGTTTCAGATATATGGTTTAGGGTGTTGGGATTAGAATATAGGGTCTTGGGTATAGGGATTAAGGTGCAAGGTGTAAGTATTAGGTCGAAGTGAATAAGGTTTAAGGTGAGGGGTTTTGGGTTTATATAGTCAGGATTAGGTTTTTGGGTTTAGGGTGTAGGATTTGGGGAGAAGGGTTTTGGGTTTTGGGTGTGTGGTATAATTGTTTAAGTGTTTGGTTTAAGGTATTGTGTGGAGAATATAGTTTTTATTTCTGTATGGTAAAGGGTTTATGGTGTTGGTTATTTGGTTTAGGGTGTAGAGTGTTGGGTTTAGGTGTGGGGTTTATGGTCTATGGTATAAGGTTTAGGGATTAGTGTGTAGGGTTTATGGTATAGGGTGTAGTTTATAAGGTTTTGGGTATATTATTTTGGGTTTATGGAGTATCATATATCATTTAGATTATAGTTTTTATGTTTTTTGGTGTAGGGTACATGGTTTAGGGTATAGGGTTTAGGTTTTAGAGTTTACAGTTTAGGGTTTAGGGTTTAGGGTTTAGTGTTTATAGTTTAGGGTGTAGGGTTTTTGTTTTAGGGTGAATGACTTTCGGTTTGGGGTGTAGGTTATTGGGTTTTGGGTGTTGGGTTTAGGTTTTAGGGGTAGGGTGTAGGGTATACAGTTTTGGGTTTTGGGTTTATAGTGTATGGTATAGGTTTTATAGTTTAGTGTTAAAAGATTAGGTTTTATGGTGTATGGTATATGTTTTAGGGTGTACTGTATTGGATTTAGGGTGTATGGTATATGGTTGAGTGGGTATGGTGTAAGGTTTATGTTTCGGGTGTACAGTGTAGGTTATATGGTGTAGGGTGTATGGGTTAGTGTTTATGGTATAGTATATTTGGTTTAGGATGTGTGGTTTAGGGTTTACAGTGCAGGGTTTAGTTTTTAGGGTGTCAGGTATGGGGTTTCTTGTATAAGGTATAGGTTTTTGGGTGTATGGTATAGGGTTTAGTGTGTAGAGTATATGGTTTAGAGTGGTGGATATAGGGTTTAGGGTGTAGGGTTTTGGATTTATGGTGTGGATTATAGGGATTAGGGTGTTGGGTATAGGGTGTAGGGTGTAGGGTTTGGGGTTTAGAATTGACGGTCTTGGGTTTAGGGTATAGAATTTATATTTTAGGGTGTATAGGGTTTCGTTGTGTGTTTAGGGTGTAGGGTTTAGGGTGTAGGCTATAGGTTTTTGTGAGTAGGGTTTAGGGTTTAGTGTGTAGGGTATATGTTATAAGATTTCTTTTGGGATTTGAGAGTTTTAGGTGTTTTAATGATTATTTGGGTTTTTAGGGTTTTAGGGATTTTAGGGGTTTTATGGTTTTTAGGGGGTTGTAGAATTTTTATTTTTACATTTGTTAGGATTTTTGAGTTTTTAGGTTTTTTATGATTTCTAATAGTTTTATATGGTTTTTCGGGTTTCTAGGGTGATTAGGTTTTTTTATTACTTTTAGGTTTTTTTGGGTATATAAGGGGTTTTGGGGGTTTTAGATTTGTTTGGGTTTTATGGTTTTAATGTCTTTTATTATTTTCTTGGTTATTAGTGGATTTTCGAGTTTAAGGGTTTTTAACGATTCCATAGTGTTATATAGGGTTTTCTTATGTTTTTAGGGGTCTTATGATTTTTAGGGGTTTTAGATTTTTAGGGGTTTTATAGTTATTATGAATTTTATGGTTTTTGGGTTTTTTAGGGGTTTTAGGGTTTTAGGGTTTTTTAAGGTTTTTAGGGTTTTTTAATATTTTTTAGGAATTGTTTTTCATTCAGGGTTTTTATGGGGTTTATGGTTTTTATGGTTTTAAGTTTTTTTTGTTTTACGTATTTTTATGGGTGGTTTAGTGCTTTTAGGGTTTTTAGGTTTTCTTAAGGTTTTATGGGGGGTTTTAGTGTTTTTACGGTCTTCAAGGGGGATTGGGTTTTTTAGGGTGGTCAATGGTTTTTATGGGTCTTTTTCGGTTTTAATAGTGTTTTCCAGGGTCTTTTAGTGTTTGTTTAATGTTTTTAGGGTTTTTTAGGTTTTCGTGTTTTTTATGGTTTTTACTATTTTTAAAGGTTTTGTGGGAAAGGAAGATGTGAGGGTCAGGCTATTCCCGGCCCCGACAAATTTATTAGAAAAAAAAAGAGACACAACAGACAAGGGAGGGGAGGGGTCAAATGACCCACACCCAAACCCTTACAAACCAAAATGCAAAGAACCAAAAAAAGAGAAATCTAAAATGAGAAAAGAAAAGACCAAAAGGAAAGAAAATCAGTCAACATCACCCCCAAAGTCTGAAACAAAAGCCTCATCACAAGGGTCACCATCTGCACCATATCCAGAGGCTGCATCATCAAAGAAGGAGTCAGAGTCATCCCACCCTGACTCGTATTCCTCATTAAGTTTAAGGAGAGTCAGAAGCTCCTCCCTTCTTTTTTCTTCTTCTGGGGAACGCTGCTTCTCCTCATGATTAACTTTGATTTTCAGCTTAACCGCCTTTGATGATGCTCGGGTAGGCATGGGTCTGGGGAGGGTGGAGTAGTCCCTCTTCACCCTCCTCTTCGAGGAGGCATAGGTGGTACCATCACCTTTCACCTGCTCAAGCTCACTGAGATGCTTCCCCATCTCCATGCCATGATCACGTTCTTGATCCGGGATAAAGGATGCTTCCTGATTTAGAGGGCACTCAACAAAATCGTCATGTTGCATCAAGCTCGGAGCCATTAAGGAATGTAATTCTGCACTCCCAACGACAGAATCTAGCAGTCCTTGCTCATCCTCCCCAGGCAGTACCGTCCCCCCAACATCATGCAAGTCCAAACAGACAGACCTATCAGCCAGGGACTCTTCATGCACCTCCATAGACAGCCCTATCATTTCCTCTATTGCAGCAGCTTCTCCTTGTTTGTGATCACCCCCTGTTCTAGCCCCCTCCCCTTGGCCACACACATTCCCTTCCTTAGGCATTCTCCCCAGATCAGAAACTTGCTCCAAAAGATCTGTTGCCTCCTGCTCCTCCACCATCCCACAAAGCAGCATTCCAGGGACAACCGTAGGTTCTAGAGAACCCAGACAAAAAGTATCCCCCTGGAAAGAGGGCATGTTTTCTAGTCCTTGAAAAGCCCTTTTCCCCTGTTCAGCCTCTATTTTCACCTGGCTAGGAGAAGACACAAAAACCTTTTCATCACCCTCCTCTTTTTTAGACACTAGTCCTTCCGCGGACTCCCCCGCCTGCTCAGCCACCACCTTCCTCCTATCCTGCACCCCCTGCTCATCCATCTTCCCCTACCCAACTTCATCAGTAACTTCCCCAGCCTCCACATTACTCGCAGCCAAAAAAGAGTGCACCTCATCACAATCATTCCCAACACATCTCAAATTCAGCATAGTATTAGCAACCACCAGAGAATCACTCTGGGCGATCCCTCCATCGTGTCCAGTGGTAGCGGTCAGCACCCTGTTCTGCGCCTACTCGGCAGGTATATCACATCCTGCATTTTTAAATGTGGGCTCTTGCACCTCATCGTCACACTCCAGCCCTTCAAAGTGGTTAAGAGTCGGGACCAAAGACTGCCTCTGAATCATATTATAGTCAGGGGAAAAAGGCATCCCAGTAGCAGTACACTCCATGCAAAGAAGACCTCCATCGATTGGAAGAATCAAATCACTCCTAAAGCGCCTCAAAATATCACTCACCAAGGGAATTGATTGACACTGAGAAACCACTTGCGCAAAATTGATAGCACCTACTGCATCCCCGGGGCCCTCCAGCACAACTAGACTCACCCCAGACCCATGCTGCCCACTACCACAACGAGCCTCCTGGTCCAGGACACCTAAAGGTGGTTGTGCCACCAGCCCATGTGCAACCACCTCCCCCTCCAGCTCCATCGGGCCAGACCCATTGCACCACACCGCATCACCCGAAGCATGTGACTGCTCCAGACTTCCAGTCTTCCCCTACTCCTCTAATTCCTAATTGCACAACCTTAGGGAATTGGAACCATCCTCCTTCTGAACTGTCACCTCTTGAGAACTCACAACCAATGCGTCCGCAAGGTCACTGGTATCTGATTGTCGCGGAATCTTCCTCGGAAGAGGATTCCATGCTCCATCAATACTATGCTCCTCCACCATCACAACCTGATAAGTAGACCCAGCCATCCCAATATCCCTTTCCAAAGATATGTTTCTTCTAAATCCTCGTCTTCAAGAAGAAATAGAATGACCCCAATGCCTACATCCAGAACAGAACAACACAACCAACTCAAACACCACCGGCTGTTTATAGTGAAACTCCTTGCCAACAGTGATCCACACAAATTCTGTTAGAGGATTTGAAACATCTACTTCAACACAGATTCTTGGGGAAACCGGGTGACAGATCACTTTGGTCCGGCTATCCGAACACAGGTATCGACCAACAAGCTTCCCAAGCATACATAAAATGGCTGGATTCTGGAACGGAATAGGGAGTTGCGGGAATCTAACCCATGAAGCAACCAGCGGAAAGTCACGGTTCATATATAGGTCAAAACTCCACCTGAAGAGATAGAAACTAACTCCGTTGAAGCTTCGAGGGGATGTGGATAAAGCCTGGATCAAATCAGCCTCAGAAGAAAGCGGTATCATCAAGTGTCGGCCATCAAGCAACCCTACTGTGGCCCGATCTTGGAGATTCCAAGATCCAAAAATAAATTTGTCGAAATCCTCCACCGAGGGACGGAACCTCGTAAAACGGGCAACAAGGGTCAAGCTATGAAGTGTAGAGTCCTAATTAAACTCCAGGTCCGATAAGGAGAGATTAGGGAAGCCTTCATATAAGTCAGGAACCTTCAGAAAAACCTCAATTTGGGGGAAAGGGGGAAGAAGATCAGGCATCGGGGGAGGGATGAAGGCCAAATCCATATTACCATTACGTATACAGGTTTTGTGGGATTTTCATATATTATGGTTTTTTTGTATTTTTTTAGGGTTTTATAGTTTTTTGGGTTTTTGGGTTTTTAGGGTTTTTAGGTATTTAGGGTTTTTATGGATTTTAGATTTTTTAGATTTTCTGGGCCATTAATGGGTTTTTTGGTTTTTTGGTTTACTAGGGGTTTTATTGTTTTTTAGTGTTTTTAGTCTTTGTAGGGTTTTTTAGGTTTTTTCGGGTTACTTTTTATATTTTAGATTTTTTTGGGTTTTTTGGGTTATTTTTTGGGTTTTTGGGTTTTTAAGGTTTTTAGGATGTTTTACCAATTTGTTAGTTTTTTAGGGTTTTTTTGTGTTTTTAGGGTGTTTTCAGATTTTTATATGGCCTTTTAAAGGTTTTAATGTTTTTAGTGTCTTTTCATATTTTTATGCTTTTTAGGGTCATTTAGGGGTTTTATATGTTTTAGATTCTTTTAGTTTTTTAATGTGTTTTTATGATTTTTTTTATGGTTTTTAGGGTTTTAAAGGTTTTTTAGGGAGTTTTAGTGATTATATGGGTTTAGAAGCTTTAGGTTTTTTGGGGGTTTTATAGTGGTGTTAATTTTTTTGGGGGGTTTATTATTTTTTTGAATTTTTAAGGTTATTTAGGGTTTTAAATATTATTTTTTTATTTTTTTATTTTTAGGGTTTTTGATGTTTTTATTATTTTTAGGGTCTTTCATGGTTTCTATAGTTCTTTGGTGTTATGGTGGTTTTTAGGGGTTTTTAATGGTTTTATGGATTTTTAGGTTGTTTATTGTTTTTTAGGATTTTCATAGGTTTTTGGGTTTTTGGGGTATTCAATTATTTTTAGGGTTTTATTTATTTTTATGGTTTTTGAGGTTTTGAAAATTTATTTAGGGTTTCATGGTTTTAAGGGTTTTTTTGTTTTTTGGTGGTTTTAGTACTTGTAGTATTTTTAGAATCTTTTATGGTTTTTAGTGATTGTTCCTGGTTTTTATGGTTTGTTAGGGTCTTTTAAAGTTTTTTAGTGTTTTAGGGTTTATATTTATTTTAGATTCTTTCAGGGGGGTTTATGGTTTATATGGTCTTTTAGGGGGTTTTATGGTTTTAGGGGTATTTTAGGGTTTTAGGGGGTTTTATGATATTTTGGGTTTATAGTGTATTTTGGGTAATTTAGGGTATTTTGGTTCTTTTAGTGGTTTTATTGTTTTTAGGTTATTTAATATTTTTAAGGTTTTTTAGGTTCCTTTAGGTTTTTAGGGGGTTTTATGGTGATTTTGGGTTTTTATGGTTTTTAGGGTCATTTCGGGTTTTTAGGGTCCATTAAGATTTTTGTATGGATTTATAGGGTATTTTCATTTTTTAGGTTTCTTAGGGTCCTCTACGGTTTTTAGGTTTTGATAGTTATTTAGGGGTTTTAAGGTAATCTATGGTCTTTTAGGGGTTTTAAGGGTTCTATTTTTTTAGATTTTTAAGGTATTTTGGTGGGATTTAGGGGTTTTGAGGCTCTTTTCAGGTTTTTAGGGGTTTAGTGTCTTTTAGGGTTTTTTGGGTCTTTTAAGGTTTTTAGGGGTTTAGGGGCCTTTAGGGGTTTTTAGGGTTTTTTATGGACTTCAGGGTTTTATTGGGTTTTTAAATATTTTTAGGTGTTTAGGGTTTTCTTAAGGTTTTAGGTTTATTTTTTTTATGGGTTTTACACCCATTTAGGATTTAAGTAGGATTTTATATGGTTTTAGGGTTTTATTATTATTTTATTAGTTTTTTTAAATATTTTTATGAGGGTTTTATGGTTTCTAGGGGTTTGTAGGTTTTAAATAGTTTTTAAGGGTTTTTAGGTAATTTATGGGTTTTTAGTGTTTTTTATTTTTTGAGAATTTTTAGGATTTGTAGGGGTTTAGGGGTTTAATGATTTTTAGAGTTTTTTTTTGGTTTGTTAGTTTTTTAGTGTTTTTGGTGTTTTTAATTGATATTTAGGTTTTTTATGGTGGTTTAGGGTTTGGGGGTTAATGTTTTTATGATTACTTAGGTGTTTTAGCATTTTTAGTTTTTTTAGTGTTTTTAGGGTATTTAGGGGTTTTAGAATTTTTTAGTTTTTTTAGGATCTTTTAGGGTCCTTTTGGTTTTTAGGGTTTTTTTTTGGTTTTTTAGGGTTTTTTTGGACGTTTTCAGGTTTTAGGGATTTTTAGGGATTTTTTGTTTTTAGAAATTTTGAAGGTTTTTATAAGTTTTTTAGGGAGTTTTGGGGGTTTTTGGGTTTAAAAAGTTTTTAGGGATTTTTTTGGGTTTTTTAGGGTATATAAAGGTATTTTAAGGTTTTAGGGTTATTTAGGGTTTTCAATGTTTATTGGGTTTTTTATTTTATTAGGGTTTTAGGGGTTTTGTGTTTTTTAGGGTCTTAAGGGTTTCAGGGTTTTTTAAAGTTTTTATAGTTTTTAGTGTCTTTTAAATTGTTTATTTTTGTTATGGACTTTTAATGTTTTTTGGGGATTTATGGGTTTTAGTGTTTCTGGTAACTATAAGGGTTTTAGTTATTTTTTGTGTGTCTCTTATGGATTTTTATAGTTTTTAAGGTATTTTAGTGTTTTTAGTTGGTTTTAGGGTTTTAGGGTTTTCAGGATCATTTAGTGTTTTTGAGGGTTTTGGGGTTCTTTAAGTATTTTAGGATTTTTTGGGTTCTTAGGATCCCTTTTGGTCTTCAGGGTTCTTTTATGTTTTTATGGTTTTTAGGGTACTTTAGGTTTTTAAGGATTTTTATGGCACTTTGGGGTTTTTATTTTAGGTTATAACATCTTTTAGTGTTTTGAGGGGTTTAGGATTTTATAGTTTGTTTGGGTTTTTAGGTTATTTTATAGTATGCTTTAGGTTTTAAGGTCCCTTTAATTATTTTAGGTGTTTTACGTCCTTTTAGGGGTTCTAGTGTATTTTTTTGTTTTCAGTGACTTTAAGGATTTTTACAATATTTAGGGGTTTTATGTGTTTTTAAGGATTTATTATGGTTTTTATTGGAATAGGGATTTTTTTGGGGGTTTTAGTTTTTTGAGACCCCTTTGTGATTTTATTATGGTATTATATTGTTATTAGTGTTTTAGTGGTGTTTTTAGTGGGTTTGGGAGTTTTTTTGGATTTATTAGGTTTGGTTGTGTTTTGTAGGGTTTTTTGGTGATTTAAGTTGTTTTTAGGGGGGTTTGGGTTTTAAGGTTTTAAGTATTTTTATTATTTTAGGGTTTTTATGGTATTTAATATTTTTAGTGATTTTTATGGTTATTAGGTTTTTAGGGTTTTTAGGGCATCTATATTTTTATATTTTCTAGATTTTTTTAGTGTTTTTAGGGTTTTAGGGTTTTTAATGTGTTTAAGGTGGTCTAAGGGGGTTTTATGGATTTTTGTGGTTTTGTGGTTTTTAGGGTTTCTAGGTTTTTTAGGGCAAGGAAGATGCGAGGGTCCGGCTATTCCCCCCCCCCCCCCCCCAAATTTATTAGAAATAAAAAAGAGACACAGTAGACAAGGGAGGGGGGGTCAAATAACCCACACCCAAAAACCCTTTACAACCCAAGACACAAAAGTCTAGGTTTTTTCGGATTTTAATTGATTCATATATTTTTAGTTTATTTAGGGTTTTAAAGGTTTTAAATGTTTTTAATTGTTATTTTGGAGTTTTAATTTGCGTGTTTGGGGATTTTATGGTTTTTGAGTTTATTTGGGTTTTTATGGGTTTTTAGGGTTTTTAGGATTTAAGGGGTTTTTAGAGTATTTAAAGATTTTTTTTTGGGTTTTATGATATTTATTGGTTATTGAGGGTATTAATTTTTTAGGGGTTTTAGGGTTTTTTAGGGTTATTTGGACTATTTTGTATTTTCTAGAGTTTTTCGGTGGGGTTGTCTAGTTTAATGGTTTTCAGGGATTTTTTAGAAGTTTTATATTTTTTTAGGGTTTTTAGGGTTGTTAGGGTTTAAGGTGTTTTAGTTATGTTAAGGATTTTTATGTTTTTTGGAATTTTTAAGGTGTTTTATGTTTTTTAAGGCTTTAGGTATTTTTGTGTTCTTAGGGGTTTATGGTTTTTAGGGTTTTAATGTTTTTTTATTATTTTTAGGGTATATAGTTTTTTAGGGTGTTTAAGGCAAATAAGATGCGAGGGTCAGGCTATTACCGACCCCCCCCCAAATTTATTATAAGGAAAAAAGAGACGCACCAGACAAGGGAGGGGAGCGGTCAATCGACCCACACCCAAAAACCCTTAACGACCAAAGACAAAAGACCCAAAAAAAGAAAATTCAAGAACAAAAAAAAATAAAACACACAAAGCAAAGCATCCACCACCATCATCCAGCTTCCCAGCATCCAGCACCTCACAGCTAACCAATGAACAACATCCAAACTCAAACGGCAAACAACATCCAACAGTAGTACCACCATAAACCGCAACTTCAGCACCTCCCATCCAAGCAGAAACCAGCATCCAGAACCACCAGAAACCAACATCACCGAACCACCAGCATCAAAAACACAAGCCTCACCATCACCAGCATTCCGCAGCTCACCACCAAGTAGCAACCAGTATCCAGACTCTCAAAGACCAGAATCCAGCACATCCATACAGTAGTCATCGTCCTTCTTCACAAAGACCAGTATCCGTCACCTCCCTACCGAGGAGATCCACCGCAAGCACCACAGAACTTGCACACCAAGAGCAGACATCATCCAATACCTTAGAACAGAACTAAAAACCCGCACCAATCCAATCCCACCACAATTTGGGAAATAGCCACCATAGTCAAACAGAGATCCCAGAACACAGCACTTATCCAGACCATCAACATGATTATACCACAAAAAAGAAGTCCAAGACCAAACCTTCTTTCGTGTTGAGAGCCACAAAGAGAAATCAGAACCATTACCTGGTAGCTCAAACCAGACCATAGCAAAGGCTCCACACATAGCTTCAAGGATCGGAAAAGACAGACAAGACCGCCACACTCTAGATCTAAGAGGCTCCTCCATGTCAGTGCACCACCGCACCAAGAAAAGATCGGATCTGGCCCACACCTTCGTGGATCTGAGACGTCGCACGCTGGGAGCAGGAACCGTCAAAACTGATCCAGACTGCCAGAAAAGCCAGTCCACCCCAAAGCCTCTGATCTGAAACTTCAGAGCACGGCGTTGACCTATAAATAGGAGAGCCCGCACCGCAGAATAACTGAAGAAAAGCCTCAGAACACTGAGCATCGTCAAAGAGCCCATGTCCGCCAATGAAGCCCTCTCCACCTTTGGCCAGGCCACTGCAACCTTCTCCGACGAGGTCCTTGACCCTGTTGACCCATCCTTAGTATCGCGAGATCGAGACACTGAGAGCCGAAACGAGGAAGGACCACTGAAGTCTGCCGCCATTTTTCCCAAGAACGCTGCTGAAGGCCAGAGTCGCCTAGATCTCCCCCTGCAAGCACAAATCATCGTCGCACCTGAGGAAATGTGAAGCCGTCGAAGAGCATCATCAAGACCGAAGGACTCAGCATCGAACCACCGCCACCACGAGAGTCTCCCAAAAGGCCGAGAGGGCTGGAGAGAAGATCCAGCCCCATCTTCTCCAGGGGAATCCGAAGGAAACCCTATGAGTCGCGACGAGAGGGAGAGAACGCCAGGAGAGTGCGCCGCCATCTTCTTAGGGTGTTTAAGGGCAAGGAAGATGCGAGGTTCGGGCTATTCTCGGCCCCCCAAATTTATTAGAAAGAAAAAAGAAGACCAATAAGACAAGGGAGGGGAGGGGTCAAACAGCCCACACCCAAAAACCCCTTACAACCCACACCAAAAAAATAAAAACATAAAAAAGAGAAAGGCTCAAAAACAGACACAACAACAACATCATCACGTCACATCCAGGGGTTTTGTGGGTTTTAGGGTATATGGTAAAGGATTTATTGTGTGGGGTGCGGGGTTTAGGATTTAGTGTATTGAGTATAGGGTTTAGGATGGAGAGTTTAGGGTTTAAGGAGTAAGGTATAGGGTTTTGGGTTTATGGTATAAGGTTTAGGGTGTGTGGATTAGGGTTTAGGATGTAGGGTATATAGTTTTTGATGTAGGGTTTAGGGTTTATGGTGTTTGGTATAGAGTTTATTGTATTTGGTTTAGGGTTTATGGTTTATAGTGCATGGTATTGGGTTTAGGGCATAGGGTTTAGAGCATGGGGTGTAGGGTCTTGGGTTTAGGGTTTAGGGTGTACGGTTTAGGGTTTTTTGTGTAGGGTTTAGGTTTTAGTATTTAGGGTGTAAGGCATAGTATTTAGTGTGTATGGTTTAGGGTGTAGGGTATAGGGTTTTGGGTTTTTTTAGGTTTTCTTGGTTTTTTTATGTTTTACTTTTTTTTGTGTTTTAATTATTTTTTACGGTTTTGAGTTTTGAGCATTTTTTGATTTTTGGGTTAATAGGTGTTATTAGGGGATTTTTTGGGGTTTTGGGGGGTTTTGGGATTTTTAGGCTTTTAAGGGGTTTTAATAATTTTGTAGGGGATTTTGGATTTTTATAAATTTTAACATTTAGTCATCTTTTTTGGGGTTTTTTTAATTTAGGGTTTTATTCATTTTTATGATTTGTAGGGATTTTTTCAAAGTTTTTAGGGTTTCAATGTTTTTGTTGTTGTTTTTTTTTGTTTTTTTTTTTGTGTTTTCGTAGTGTTGTTAAGGATTTTTGGGATTTTATGGTTTTTATGGTTTTTATGGTTTTAAGGGTTTCTTAGGGTTATTTTTGGAATTTTTGTATCTTTTGGGTTTATCTAGGATTTTTATAGTCATTAGGGGTTTTAAGGTTTACTATAGATTTAGTGGTTTTTAGTATTTTTTTAGGGTTTATTCTTTTTAAAATTATTTTATATTTTTTTGGGATTTTACGGTTTTTATGGTTATTTTAAGATTTTTATATATTTTAGGGATTTTTAGGTTGTTTTAGGGATTTTTACATTTTTTGGGTTTATAAGGAGTTTAGGGTTTTTATGATTTTTAGGGGTTTAAATTTTTTAGGGTGTTTAAATTTTTTATGTGTATTTTTTGATTATTATAGGGTTTTTTGGTCTTTTAATGTTTTATGGAGTCTTAAGGACTTTAGGGGGTAGGAATTTTTTGGTCTTTTGGAGATTTTTTGGATTTTATGTTTTTATGGATTTTTTTTGTGTTTTTTATACATTTTATTGTTTTTAGTATTTTTTGCGGATTTAAGGGTTTATAGATTTTTTAGGTTTTTAAGTGTTTTATTTTTTTATTTTTTAGGGGTTTTATGGGTTTCTTTCATTTTTAGGGCTTTTTTGAATTTTAGGGGTTTTAGTATTTTTTAGGGTTTTTAGGAATTTTCGGGGTTTTGTTTTTTTAAGGATTCTAGCGGGTTTGGGGGGTGTATTTGGTTTTTTTTAGGTTTTTAATGGTTTTTGGGTATTGTTGAGTTTTTTGGGGGGTTTTAAGGTTATGGTCTTTATGGTTTTATAATTTTTTAGGTTTATTGGGGTTTTTAGGTTTTCTTGGGTTTATTTTTGGTTTTTAAGTGTTTTTAGTGCTTCTCAATATTTTTAGTGATTTTTGAGTTTTACTGGTTTTTATGATTTTTAATGGGATTGGGGGTTTATGGATTTTAGTGTTTTAGGCATTTGGGGGATTTTTGGGTTTTTATGGTTTTTAGGATTCTTTAGTGTCTTATTGTTTTTATATATTTTTAGGGGTTTTGGGGTTTTTGGGATTGTTTTGTATGTTTATGGCCTTTTAGGGTTTTTAGAGTTTTTTATACTTTTAGTGGTTTTTAAGGGTTTTAGGTGTTTGGATAGATTTTTAATGGGTTTTAGTGTTTTATTTGGTTTTAGGGTTATTTTGGGATTTTAGTGTTTTTAGTAGTTTTAGGGTTTAAGGGGATTTTAGGGTTTCTAGGGGCTTTATGTGTTATTTGGGGTTTTAGGTTTTTAGGGGTATTAAGGTTTTTAGGGTTTTGGGGGGTTTTTAGGGATTCAGGTTTTTAGGGTATTTTGGGTGTTTATGGGGTTTTCGGTCTTTTAAAAATTTTGACGGTCATTTTTTCTTTTTTAGGGTTTTAGGGTTTTTTTGTCTTCTAGATTTTTCTAGGGTTTTAGCTATTTTATGACCATTTATGAATTTTTTTAGATTTTTATTTTGTCTTTATGGTCTTTGGGGGTTATAAGGGTTTTTAGGGTTTTTTGTTTTTTAATGTTTTTTAGTGTTTTCGGTTTCTTTACAGTTTTTAGGGTTTTATTGATTTTCATGGGTATTTTACAATTTTTCAGATTATATAGTATTTTTATGGTTTTTAGGGTTTATGGTTTTTATGTTTTTCCTAGTCTTTTCAAGGTTTTAATGGTCATTTAGGATTTTTAAGGGTTTTAGGGTTTTTAGTGTCATTTAGTGATCTTCAAGGTTTCTTTGGGTCTTATGGTGTTATTTATTTTTAGTTCCCTTTAGGTTTTTTTGGTCTATTATAGTATTTTAGGGGTTTTAGTGTATTTTATGGTTTTTAGTGTCTTTAGTGACTTTTTGGATATTTTTGATTTTTTGAGTTTGTTATGGTATTTCAAGTCTTTTATGTTTTAAGGATTTTTTGGAGTATTTTCTGGTTTTAAGTGGTTTTATAGTTTTATGTTTTTAGGGTTTTTAGGGTTTTAGGGTTTGTTAGGAAAAGAATATGTGAGGGTCAGGCTATTCCAAACCCCCCCCCCCCCAAGTTTATTAGAAAGAAAAAAGAGACACAACAGACAAGGGAGGGGAGGGTTCAAATGACCCACACCCAAAAATCCCTTACAACCCACGCTAAGAAAAAGGGGAAAAACAAAAAAGAAAAAGCACATAGAGGGCAGGAGAGAGAGAGGAAAGAACATCAATTTAGAGGTCAGAAGTCTCCATCTCCATACGGGTCCCCATCAGCACCATATCCAGTGGAAGCATCTGACTCCGCCGACTCCCATTCAGATGATTCATATTGTTTAAGGAAGGTGGTGTAGTAATCTCTGAGGCGTTGTTGCTTCACATCAAGTTGTACCTGCTCCACATTCAGCTGCTTCTTACCAGACCGCCCCACCATTCCAGATGAGTTCTTCACTACTTTACTGGATGCCCTAGTAGCCACTGTCTTTAGAAGGGAGGAATAGTCCTTCCTCAGCTTCCTCTTTCTTGGGTTAGATGTGACACTAGCAGAAAATTTATCCTGAACGGGGATAATAGTGTCCTCTTTATTCATATAGAAAATAGTGGGGATTGACCCCTCAGTAGCCCCCTCCCCAGATGAGCCACCTGTAAGGTTCTAGTTCCTGAGAGGGAGTTCATTACCAAGCATATCCTTCTCCTTCATTATCTGCGCCATGTTGATGTTCATTCTTGATTCATCATCAGAGCCCTTCCCCAAGCCATTGCTCCATGTAAATCCAGTTCGTTTTGTAAGATGGATTTATGCATTGCTGTTGGCATCACATTGGAGACCTCCAAGGTCATGTCCATTGGTATCTTGGTCAGGAAAACAGCTCATGTTTGTCCATCCTCATCAATCTGGGCGTTGAGTATCCCTTTGGGCACATGCGCATTTGAAAGGGGTTTTTAGGTCTTTTGGTTTTTTAGTGTATTTAATGTTGTAGGTGGTTTTGTTTTTTTTTTTGGTTCGTTTTAATCATTTTTAGTATTTTTATGGTTTTTTATGTTTTTAATGGTTTTTAGGGGTTTTTCGAAAAAAAAATGGTTTTTAGGGTTATTATAGATTTTAGTATCTTTATAGGTTTTTAGGGTTTGTAGTGTTTTGGGGTATTTTATGTGTTTTTTGGGGTTTGGGGGTTTTTTATTTTTTTTAATGGGAGATTTAGGTTTCTTAGGGTTTTTAGGGTTTTTATGTTTTTAGGGTTTTTTTTGGGTTTTATAGTATTTTAATGTCTATTAGGGTTTTAGGGATTCTTAGGGGGTTATATTTTTTAAGGATCTTTAGTTTTAAGGGGTTTAAGGGGGTTTAAGGGATTTTGGAGTTTTTATGGGTTTTTTGGGGTTTTATGGATTTTTAGTGTTTTTTGGTACTATTGTTTTTATATATATTTTCAATTTTAATTTTTTTATGATTTTTAACAGTTGTTAGTCGTTTTTAGGTTTTTAGGGGCTTTAGGGTTTTTTTATGATTATATTAGCGTTTTCAGCATTTTAGGGTTTTAGGATTTCTAGGGTGTTTACTTTTTTTATGGTTTTTAGGATTTTTATGTTGTTTTAGTGTTTTTCATGGATTTTTTCGATTTTTTGTTTTTTAATTTTTATGTGTTTTTGGGTTTTTTAGGGTTTTTTAGGGGTTTTATTGTGTTATTTGTGTTCCTTTATGGTTTCTTTTGGTTTTTAGAGTCTTTTGATGTTTTAGAGGTTTGGATTTTTTAGTGTATTTTAGGGGTTTTATGGTTTTGAGGAGTTTTTTGGGTTTAAGGGGGTTTAAGGGTATTTTGGTTTTTTATGGTTTTTTATGTTTTTTAAGGTTTTTTATGTTTTTTGGGTTTTTTTGGCTTTTAGGGGTTTTATGATTTCAATGGTTTTTTATGGTTTTTAGGATTTTTTTGGGTGTCTAAGGGTTACTTAGGTCTCTCCGGATTTTTATTAGGTTATTTAGGGACTTTTTTATTTTTAAGATTTATTTTTGGGATTTTAAGGGTTTTTGTTGAATTTTAGGGTTTTTTATGGTTTTTCAAGATTATGGGTTTTTAGTGGTTTCTAGAGGTTTTTTAGGTTTTTATAATTTGAGGGGGGTTATAGTTTTAAAGGGTTTTTCAGTTTTAGTGTTTTTATGGTTCTCATGGTTTTATTATGATTTTCATTATTTTTATGGGTTTTTATAGTGTTTATTGTATTTAGGGATTTTAGTGTTTTTTACAAATTTTAATGGTGTTTCACCATTTCTATAGGTCTTCAGGGTTTTTGAGGTTTAGGGGTTTTAAATCTTTTTATGGGTTTTAGTGGATTTTAAGGGTTTTAGGTGTTTTTTTATTTTTAGTGTCTATAGTGGTTTTTAGATTTCTAGGGTGTTTTATGATTTTAGGATTTTTCTGATTTTTTGGTTATTTTACGATTTTTTAGGTTTTTTGAATTTTTAAGGTTTTTACGGTTTTTAGTGTTTTTATGGTATTTTCAGAGCTTATAGGGTATTTGGGTTTTTGGGGGTTTTCGTGTTTTAGTATTTTTATGGGTTTTAGGTTTATTTTTGGATTTTAGGGTTTTATGTTTTTTTATTATTTTTATGGCTTTATAGTATTTTAGTTTTTTATGGTTTTTAGGTTTTTGTATGGGTTTTTAGGGTTTTTAATGGTTTTATAATTTTAAGGGGGTTTTAGTATTTTTTATATTTTTTAAGGTGTTTTGGGTTTTAAGGGTTTCATTAGGGTTTTTGGAGTTTTAATGGGTTTTAAGGATTTTATGGTTTTTACTAGTTTTTGGGTTTTGGGGTTTTTGGGGGTTTTTTGTGGTTTTTAGGGGTTATAAAGGGTTTTTAGCATTTTTTTGTGTTTTTAGGGGTGTTTATGGGTTTTAGGGACTTTAATACTCTTATGGTTTTTCGGATTTCTTGGGTTTTTAAGTTTTTGAGGATTCTTTAGGGTTTTTTATGGTTCTTAAGATTTTTTGGGTTTTTAGGGTCTTTTAGAATGATTAGGGGTTTTCAAAAAAATTTAAATATTTTTAGGGTCCTTTTAAGATTTTAGGATTTTATGGTCTTTATGGTTATTATGTTTTTAGGTTCTTTTAGGGTTTAGTTATGGTGTTTTAGTGTCTTTTAGGTTTTTTAGGGGTTTTAGGTTTTTTGTGTTTTCGAGGGTTTTTATTGACTTTTTGCATTTTCGTTGTCTTTTATGCGTTTTAGGTTCCTTTAGGGATTTTAGGGTTTTTATAATACTCTATGGGAATTTATGATCCTTTATGGGTTTTAATGGTTTTTAGGGTCCATTAGGTTTTTATCATGGTTTTTAGGTCCCTTTAGGGTTTTAGAGGTTTTTAGGGCCCCTTAGGGTTGTAGGGTCATAGAGGTTTTTACGAACTTTTTGTGTTTTTAGGGTATTTTTTTCCTTTTGGGGTTTAGGAGTTTCAGAGAATTTTATAGTTTTGGGGAATTTATGTACTATTTGGAGGCCTCTATAGGTTTTTAGTGTCTTTTAGGGTTTTAGGGTCTTTTAGGATTTTTAGGGGTTTTTAAGGTTCTTTTCAGTTTTTTGTACCTTTATGGTTTTAGGGTTTTAAGTTTTTTTATAGTTTTTTGGGGTTTTTAGGGTCATTTAGGGTTCCTTTAAGGTTTTTATTTTTTTAATAGATTTTATTGTTTTTACGGATTTTTAAGGCATTTATAGTTTTTAGTATTTTAATGGTTTTTATGGTTTTTAAGAGATTTTAAGGTTTTTTTAATTTATATTTTTGTTTTTTAGGTTTTTTAAAGTTTCTTATGGTGTTAGGGTTTTTACAATATTTTGAGTTTTTAGGGGTTTAGAGTTTTTATAGTTTTTTGGGTTTTTTTGGGCTTTTGGTGTTTTTATAGATTTTTAGGTTTTTGCTGTATTTGTGGATTCTAAGAGTTTTTAGGTTTTTTATGGATATTCTGGGTTTTTAGGATTTTAAGGGTTTTAAGAGATTTTAGTTTTTTTAGTTTTTTTAGGGTTTTACATTTTTTGTTTGGGGTTTTTTAGGGTTTGTAGAGTTTTTTAGAGGTTTTTAGGGGTTTAGCAGTTTTTTAGGGGAAGTATTGGGTTTTTACCATTTTTATGGTTTTTTGGTTTTAAGGGATTTTATTATTTTAATTTTTTTATGTTTTTCTAGGGTATTTAGTAATTTTATGGGGGTTTTAGTATTATTTAGGTATTTTAGATTCTTATTATGATACTTAGTGTTTTTAGGGATTTTAGGTTTTTTTAGGGTTTTAGTGGTTTTCATGGATTTTAAAGATTTTATGGGTTTAGGGTTTTGAGGGTTTTATAGTTTTTAGGGTTTTTAGTGCTTTTAGAAAATTTTAGTTCTTTTATTCGGTTTTTTAGTTTCTTTTAAGGGTTTGAGGTTTTAATATTCTTTAGGGTTTTTTGCGGATTTTAGGTTTTTCAGTCTTTTTAGGATTTGTAGGGTATTTTAGTGTTTTTATGGTTTTATGTGCTTAAAGAGGTTTTAGGGTTTTAATGTTTTTAGAGGTTTTAATGTTTTTAGGGTCTTAAGGATTTTTTAGGAATTTAATGTTTTTTTGGGTTTTATTATTTTGAAGTATTTTATGGTTTTTTGGGTTTTTTGGGTTTTTTAGGGGTTTAGGGTTTTACGTTTTGTTGTTTTATTGGGTATCTTATGGTTTCCTAATAGGTTTCAGAGGTTTTTAGTTGTCTCCAAGATTTAGGTATCTTTGAGTATTCTAAATTTTTTTTAAGGTTATTAACTTTGGGGGGGGTTAGGGGTCTTTAGTGTATTTTGTTTAGGTTTTAGTGTTTTTAAGGGTTTTAGTGCTTTAGGGTGTGTAGGTTTTTTAGATTTTAGATTATTCAAATATTTTTTAGGTTTATTAGGGTTTTTTGGGTTTTTAGGTTTTTTTTAGTTTTCTAGGTTTTTAGCAGTTTTTAATCGTTTTTAGTGTTTTAGGGTGTTTACAATCTTTTTATTTTTTTTAGGGATTTAGGTGGTTTTAATTTTTCATATTTTCAGGGTTTTAGGTTTCTTTGGGTTTTGAGGATTCTCATAGGTTTCTTAGAGTTTTTATAATTTTATTATGGTTTTTAGAGGATTTAAGGGCTTTAGGTTGTTTTAGGGGTCTAAGGGATTTTAGAGGTTTTTAGGGTTTTTAGAGTATTATGGTTTTTATTGTTTTAAATGTTATAAAGTTTTTTATAGGTGTTTTAGTTTTTTATAGGGGTTATAGTGTTTTTAGTGTTTTCTTATATTATTATGTTTTTAAATGTTGTTTTCGGGTTTAGGGTTTAGGGTGTAGGTTATAGGGTTTATAGTGAGGCATATAGCATTTAGGGTGTAGGGTTTGAGGTTTAGGGAATAGGGAATAGTGTTTATAGAGGGTATGTTTTATGGTGTATGGTATAGGATTTAGGTTGTAGTGTATAAAATTTAAGTTGTAGGGTATAGGGTTTATGGTCTAACATATAGGGTTTATGGAGTAGGATTTATGGGTTAAGTGTAGGGTATAATAGTTAGGGATCCAGGTTTAGGTTTTAGGGTAGAGGGTATTAGGTTGAGGGTGTTGGGTTATTGGTTTAGGTTGCATGTTATTGGGTTTAGGGTTTTGGGTATATTGTTTAGGATTTTGGGTATAGGGTTTATGGTGTATGGTATTGGGGTTAGGGTGTACTATATAGGCTTTAGGTAGTGGGTTTAGATTTTAGTGTTTAAGGTTTAGGGTTTAGGGTTTAATTTGTACGTTATAGGGTATAGGGTTTAGGGTTTCGAGTTTTGGGATTCGGGTATATCGTTTTGGGTGTAGGGTATATGGTTTATGGTTTAGGGTTTTTTGTTTTGGGGAAAGGTTTTAAGTAGTAGGGTTTAGGGTTTAGGATGTAGGGTATTTGGGTTAGGGTGTAGGGTTTGGTGTTTGAGGTATAGGGTATAGGGTTTTGTGTTTATGTTATATGGAATAGGGCTTTGAGTGTACCGTTTTGGGTTTTGGGTTTATGGTTCAGAGTGTGGGGTTTAGGGTTTGGTGTGTTGGGTTTGGGAAGAGTGTGTAGGGTATCAGGTTAAATTTTTTTCCTAGTTTTTTAGGGATTTAGGTTTTTTGGGGTTTTGAAGGTTTTTAGGGTGTTTAGGGATTTCTAGTTTTTAGGGTTTTTAGTGTTTTAGGGGTTCTTTATGTTTTTAGGTATTTAACGGTTGTTATGGGTTTTAAGAGTTTTTTATGGTTTTATTTTGTTGGTATTTATTGTTTTATGTGTATTTTAGGGTTTAGGTTTTCTATCATATTTTTTATGGTTAAATAGTGTTTTTAGTGTTTTTATGGTTTTTGGTATTTTTTAAGGATTTATGTGTTTTATTGATTTCTATGGGTTTTAGGGTTTTAGGGGGTTTTGGATTTATTATGGATTTTTTTTGGAATTTTATTCACTTTCTGGTGGTTTTAGAATTTTTAGTAGTTTTATTGTATTTAGGTATTTTAAGGTTTCTTAGGTTTTTTATTTTTATGGTTTTTATTGGTGTTTTAGGGTTTTTTACTTTTTTAGGTTTTTTAATGTTTTTTGGTTTTAGGGTTTGTAAGCAGTTTTAAGGACCATTTGGGTTTTAAATGGCTTCTTTGTGATTCTATAGGGTTTTATGGTTTTTTAGTGTTTTATAGTTTTTAGGGGTTTAGATTTTTTAGGGGTGTTGGGTTTTTAGGGGTTTTAGAGTTTCTAGGGTTTGTATGGTTTAAGGATTTTTAAGATTTTTTAGTGTTTTTAGGATTTTTTAGGTTTTTTTTGGTTTTTTGGTTTTTTAGGAATTTTAAATTTTTTGGGTTCTCTAAGGTTTATACAGTTTTTAGATATTGAGGTTTTTTAGGGTTTTTGGGATATTGAGGTCTTTTATAGGTTTTTTCGGGTTTACTAGAATTTTAAGGTTTTTTAGAATTTTTTTAAGCATTATGTGTTTTTAGGGGTTTTATAATTTTGATGATTTTTTTCATATTTTCAGTGTTTTAGGGTTTTAGGGTTTTAGGGTTTTTTGTTTTTTTGGCTGTTTCAAGATTTTAGGGTTTTTTGGGTGTTTAATGTTTTGTATTGGGTCTTATAGGGTCTTTTAAGGTTTTAATTTTTTGGGTTACTTTTTGGGTTTTTGTGGTATTTTTTATTTTAATGGTTTTTATGGTTTTTAGGGGTTTTATGGGGTTTTATGGGTCTTTATGGGTTTTAAATGTTTTTATGTTTTATGGTTTAATGGATTTTATGGGTTAAGGGGTTTGTTGGTCGGAGTGGATACTCAAGAGGGGGGTGAATTGAGTTCCAATTAAAATTTTCTGTTTAAAATATTTATATTAAAATCCCCCAATTTATAAAACAAATTAAATTGTGGTGAAGTTGTAAATATTGTAAGTGTTCAATCAGTTTCTCAAAGATTGATTAATTCTCAGTTAAGTTAATCTCAAGATTAAGTTAGCTGTTGAAACTAACCTACTGGGTTACAATAAATACAAACATTTTCTAGTTTAACTATTAGAGTTACTTTAAAACAGATTTTAATTTCAAATTACTTAGCAGCGGAATAGAGAATATACTTTAAACATAAATGATATGCACAGAAGGTTTAACCAAGAGGTTGAGTCTCTATCCGAGACTTATTCCTCTCAAACAGTTAATATAAAACTTTGATCCACACCCTGGGTCGGGGTTGACAATAGTACAAATATTGTCCATGTACTAAGAACTCTACCACAATTCTATGTGGGAAAACAAAAACAATAGCACACAGGCTATCCAGGTCACACTTGACCTCTACCACAATTCACAGTGGGAACTAAAAGGATTCATAAGGTTTGAGTGAGGATTCTATATACCCTCTAGTTATGTTCAGGAGTCAGTGTGTATCTAAGATGAACAGAATCACAAAGAGTACTCAAAAAGTAAATAAAAAAATCACAATAGAGATAAAAAGATGTGATATGGGTTTAGAAGGCTCTGTGTGATGGAAATGCAGCTTTGGACTCCTTTTGGATTGAGCAGATGTTTTTTGAGTCCTTCTCTGAATTTGTTTGAGAAATAGAGTTCCGTAGTTCTGTTCCTTGACTTCCTAGTATTGAATGTTTTTCTTGAGGTTGCAGTAGGCTTTGCAGCACAGCAATGTCCCTTAACTTCCAGAAAAAGATCTTCTCTTCTTTAAGCTCTGGTTCATATGTTCTTTATATATCAGATGTGTATCTTCGTATATCACCACACCCAGTAGCTTTTTCACTTCTCTTCCACCCCATTTTCATGCGCGGCTTTTGTCTTTCCTTTTATAGCTCAAGTGGTCCGACAAAAAGCATGATTGCTTCTGCAGGTATGAGCTACGGTTCCCTGATATTCACTAGACATTATTTAATTAATATCAGTTGCATTAAAAGCACCAAATATGAATATTTCTATATAAAAAATATGAGTAGGGTTTAGAGATATAGTGATTGGTTTCCATTGGTAGCTCCTAGTATCAGTGAGCTTGTATCGGTGGACTTTAGTCAGTAGGTCTGCATCAGTAGCTGTTACTCTTTATAACTGTTGACTACTTGAATCGTTATCTCCTTCTATCAGTATCTCCTTCTATCAGTACCTCCTATATCAGTGACCCATACTGGTGACATTTTTGTATCGGTAGACTTTTTATCGGTAGTCGTCTGTCTGTATCAGCAGACTTGTATCGGTAGCTGTCTAACTGTATCGGTGGCTGTGTATTTGTATTGGTAGACTTTATATCGGTAGCTATCTTTCTATTTGTATTAGTATCTTGTATCGGTAACTATGTACCAGTGACCTTATGTCACAAGAATCTTAGTCTATCGGTGACCTTTAATTATCGGTAGAATATGTACCGGTAGGTCTGTATCAGTGACTCAACACTTAATAATTATATGTTCTATGAAAATTGTATTCAGATTGAGTCAGTAACATTTGTAAACAAGTATAAATACATAACCATTGATTAACACACTCCAATGATCATTTTGATATTTTATTAACTTAATAATATGATGCCATAGATTGAATGAATAATTATTATAAAGATAAACATTATTTGGGATTATCAATGCATATTGAGACATAATTGAGATTATCAAAACAGGTGAGGTCAATAGGGTTTAATGGGTTTTTATATTGTTTTGGTTTTAGGATTTTTTGGGGTTTTAGTGGTTTTTAGGGTCTTTCATAATTTTAAATAATTTTATGTGTTTTTAAGGTTTTAAGGTTTTTTTATTTTTAAGGGTTTTAGTTTTTTTTTAAAAAAAATAGGTTTCATGGTGTTAATGGTTTTGGGGATTTTTGGTATTTTTGGAGTATTATTTGATATTTTTTATATTTTCAAGGTTTTTTAGTGGTTTTCGGGGTTTTGGGGTTTTTATTGTCTTTCTATGATTTTAGGGTTTTTAATTTATTTGAATGGGTTTAATTGGGTTTTGAGGGATTTATGGGTTTTTAGGTTTTACTTTTTTAGTGATTTTTATTGTTTTAATTGGGTTTTTATTTTTTAAAAGGATTTTATGATTTTTAAGGTCTTTCAATGTTTTTAGGTTTTTTTGAAACTTTTAGGGTTTTTAGAGGCTTTTAGAGTTTTTTAGTGTTTCTAGGATATTTTAGGGTTTTAGGGTCTTTTATTATTTTTATCAATTTTTGGGCATTTTTAGTTTTTTTACCATCCTTTAGGGTTTTCTATTTCCATTTGGGGTTTTTTGGGTTTTTAGGGTCTTTTAGTCCATTTTATGGTTTTTAGGGTCCTTTAGTTGTTTTTAGAATTTTAGAGTCTTTTAGGTTGTTTAGTGTATTTTAAGGTATTTTATGGATTTAAGGGTTTGACATGTCTTTTATTGATTTTAGGGAATTTCATAGGGGTTTTAGGGTTTTAAATTTTTTTAGGGTTTTTTGGGTTTTTTGGGTCATTCAATGGTTTTTAAGGGTTTTAGGGTCTTTATGGTCTTCATGGTTTTTCAAAATTTATACTTTTTATGGTTTTGTAGGGATTTTACACCCATTTAGGATTTTATTTGTTTTTATTTGATTTTTAGGGTTTTGTTGTGGTTTTTTGGGTCTTTAGAGTTATTCGGGTTTTAGGGTTTTGCATGGGTTTTAGGGTTTATAATGTCTTTTGTGGGTTTAAAGGCAAAAGAGGTTCGGGACTAGGCAAGCCTAGCCCCCCAAACTTAATTAATAAGAAAAAGGCAACTACAAGATGGGCCTGAATGACTGAGTATGAACATCTCCCTTCCGATCCGAGTCCAAGAACAGAATACAATAAGGTGGGGCCATAAAGGACCACATTGAGAATCTCTCCGCAATCACCTGTTTGGAGAGGGCGTCAGCAACTGAGTTAGCTTCCCTGTAGGCCTATGAGACATTGAGGTCCAAGTTCTAAGACAGCTCAACGCATTCGATCCAGTGTGGCAAGAGTCTCCAGCGGACATGGGTTTAAAGGGTTTGTATGGTTTTTCTGGTTTTTTAAGGGCTTGTAGGTTTTTAATGATTTTATGGTTTTTATGGTTTTTAGGGTTTTTAGGGTTATTAGGGGTTTAGGGTTTTTTAGTTTTTTAGTTTTTTTAGTGTTTTTTGGGTTTTTAGGGGTTTTTATTGTTTTTGGGATTTCTAGTGTTTTAGGGTTTTTAATGGTTTGGAGGGTTTTAATGAGGGTTTTAGGGTTTTTAGGCCTTTTTGGTTTTTATGGTTTTAAATATTTTTAGGTCTTTTAGATTTTTAATGGTTTAAGGGTTTGTTATGGTTTTTTGGGTTTTTAGGGTTTTAGGGTTTTTTGATGTTTTGAAGGTTTTTAGGGGTTTGGTGATTTTTAGGGTGTTTAGGGGTTTTTAGTTATTTTAAGTATTTCCATGGGTTTCAGAGTTTTTATTGTTTTAGGGTCATTATTATGATATTTATGGGTTTTACGGTTTTCAGTGTTTTTAATGGTTGTGTGGTTTTAGTGTTTTAATGGTCATTAAGGGTTTTTGGGTTTTATAGGTTTTTATGATTATTATGGGGTTTTATGTTTTTAGGGGTTTTTAGGGAAATATGGTTTATATGTTTTTAGGTATTTTTTGGTTTTAAGGTTTTATGGATTTTAGGGATTTTAAGCATTTATGGGTTTTTGTCATTTTTAGGATTTTGAAGTTTTTTTGGGGATTTTAGGGTATTTTAGGGTTTTTAGGGTCTTTTAGGGGTTTCTTGGATTTCTATGTATTTTTTGGGTTATATAGTGTTTTCGGTTTTTTGGGTTTTTTGGGTTTTTTGGGTTTTTAGTGGATTTAGATTTTTTAGGATATTTTAGTGGTTATTATGATTTTTTAAGGGTTTAAGGGGTATTTAGGGTTTTTTGGTATTTTTAGAGTTTTCAAGGGATTGATGGGTTTTACGGGTTTTTAAATGTTTTTATTATTTTTTGTTTTCTTAAGGTATTTTAGGGGTTTCATGTTTTTCAAGGTTTTTTAGGATATTTAAAAAATTGGGGGTTTTTAGGATTTTCCTATAATTTTTTAGGGCTTTAGGATTTTTTTGGGTGTTTATGGACTTTAAGATTTTTAATGATTTTTAGGGATTTTAAGGGTTTTAGGGGATTTTAGGGGTTTAGGGTTTTATGTTTTTTTTGTGTTTTTATAGGGTTTTAGGGTTTTAAAGTGTTTTATGGGGTTTAAAGTCTTTTTATGGTTTTTATTGGTTTTTATGTTTTCTTGGTTGCTTTTAGAATTTTATGTGTTTTAGGTTGTCTTAGCGGCAAGGAATATGCGAGAGTCGGGATATTCCTGACCCCCCCCCCCCCCCAATTTATTAGCAAGAAAAAAGAGACACAACAGACAAGGGAGGGAAGGGGTCAAACGACCCACACCCAAAAACCCCTTACAACTCACACAAGAAAGAAAAAAAACAAAGGAAAAAAGAAAAACACACACACATCCAAGCAGCCACCACCACCATCCAGCATCAACCAGCATCCAACATCTCATAGCTAACCAACGACCAACATCCAAACTCACAAAATCCAGCATCCAGCATCAAGCACTAGCAGCAACAATCACCTCCCAACCGATCAGTAAAAAACATCCATCAGCACCAACAACACCATTTCAAACCACCACATCCATTCACCACCAGCAAAAACAGACCACATCACTATCCAGCCAACCAGCACCAGCATCCAACAACATCATCCAGCACCAACACCAAAACATCACAGCCACGCAACAGTAACATCCCATCCAATCCAACTCACCCCAAACAACCATTCCATCGAACCAAAAAACCAGCACCCACATCAAAACAAATCCTCCATAGCATGTCAAAAAAGAGCACGCAACACCACAACCAAAGACAAAAAGTAACAGCAAGAGATAGAGAATCAGAAGAATAACCAAAGCCTCCCTCCTCTAAGCAACAGGACCCGAGCCTGAGCGCACCAAGCCACACCTGCAGCCGACACCGAACCAGGAAGACATGCGAGGGGCTGGAAGCACGCTGGGGTTGACATCGCGCCCTTCATATCTGGCGCAAGGCAAGCGAACTGGAGGGGCCCTGCAGACAAGCCGGCATCGGGACCACCAGATCTGCAACTGACCAGGAGCTGTAAGGGGGAAGCAGCAACCAAATCCAGGTCTCGAACCAGGCATGCCAGAAGACAATCGGGATGGACCTTGAGCCGGGAGGGGAACCTTCGCAGCAACGAAACCGGGTCCTGAAACAAGGCACGCCAGAAACTTGGGGCGAACCTAAAAAATGGGAGGGGAGCCTTCTCAGCACTTCGGAACCTGAAACCAGGCACCAAAAATCCATATTAAGAGATAAGACATGCAACAGGGCCTCCATCGAGCAAGCCGAACTAGATCCCCCCATCTGAAGACCCTACGCACCAGATCTGAAGTAATCTGGGCATGAAAAAGCCACCACCGCACCAACTGGATCACAAAAAGCCATCACCAGCCGTTGCTGAGCCTAAGTGGGATAGAAAGCACTGAGGTCAGACTTCACCGAAGGAGGAAGGAGGAAGACAGCATGGGAAAACCTAGGCAGCACAAGGAGGAGAGGAGAGTTACCGCTCAGAGGTTTAGTTATTTTAATGTTTATATCATTTTTAGTGTTTTTGTGGTCTTTTGGTTTTTAGAGTCTTTTAGGGGTTTAGTTATTTTAATTTTTATAGCATTTTTAGGGTTCTTTTAGGTGGTTTTAATATATTTAGCTGTTTTAGGGGAATATTGGGTATTTTAGACTGTTTTGTTATTTTAGATATTTTTTTGTTTTTTGGTTTTTTGGGTTTATGGGGGTTTTTTGGGAGTTTTTAATGTTAATGGTTTTTTAGGGTTTTTAGATTTATTTAGAGTTTTATAAGTTTTTTTAGTCTTTTTAGGGTTATGATATCTTTTTGGGGGGTTTGGGTTTTTTGTTTTTTACGGGTTGTTAGGGTTTTTTAGGGTTTTAGGGTTATTTGGGTTTTAGGTTTTTTATGGTTTTTCATTATTTTTTTTAGTTTTTTGGTTTCTCTTAGTGATTTTATTTGTTTTTTGGGTTTTATGGATTTTAAGTATTTTTAGGGTTTTTATGGTTTTTGGGTTTTTAATGTTTTAGGGTTTTTTATAGGTTTTTATAATTTTAAGTATTCTTTTAGGGATCCCTAGGTTTTTATGGGTTCTTTTTTGGTTTTTGGGTTTTTTGGGTTTTTTGGGTTTTATGTTTTTTAGGGATGTTTTTTGGGTTTTTATAATGTAATGGTGTTTAGGGTTTTTTGGATTTTTTGGTTTTTAGAAGTTTTTGGGTTTTAGGGTTTTTAGGGTACATAAGGTTTTTTATGGTTCTTATAGGTTTTTTATGTTCTTTTGGGAGTTTTAAAGGTTTTTTGTGTCTTTTAGGGGTTGTAGGGTTTTAGGAATTCTTTTAGAGTTTTCTATCATTTTTCTATTTTTTTTATGGATTTTAGGGGTTTATAGTTTTTTGTGGGTGTTGGGGTTTTTATAGGTTTTATGTTTTTAGGTATTTTTTGTGTTTTCATAATTTTTTAGGGTTTTATTATTTTTGAGGGTTTAGGTTTTTTCATTCTTTTTGGATTCTTAGTGATTTTTAGGGTTTAAAGGTTTTTTAGGGTTTTCAAGGTATTGTATGGTTTTTTAGTTTTATGGTCTTTCAAGGGTTTCATGGTTTTTAGGGTTTTAGGATTATTATCGGTTTTTTATAGTGTTTAAATGTTTTTAACAATTTTATAGTTTTTTAGTATTTTTAGTGCTTTTAGGGGTTTTAAGATTTTTTAGATGGTTAAGGTTTTTAAATGTCTTTATGGTTTTATTTAGGGTTTAGGTTTTTCTTGGTTTTTTTGGGATTTTTATAGGAATTTATGGTTCTATAAGGCTTTAAATTTTTTTAGGGGTTTCAGGGGTTTTTAGGGTTTTTAGGATTTATAGGGTTTCTAAGCGGCTTTATGGTTTTTACAAGTTTTAGTGTAATTTGGGATTTTTATGGGTTTTAGGGGCTTTAGTGTTTTGGGGGATTTATGAATTTTTAGGGTTTTAGGCCATTTTAGTGTATTTTAGTATTTTTTAATGTTTTTTGGGTGTTTTTGGGTTTTTTTGGTTTTTTTGGGTTATAATGTTTTTACGGTTTTTAGGGGTTTTATAGTTTTTTTTGGTTTTTATGTGTTTCTGGGGTTTTAGGGTTTTTAGGGTATTATTATGATTTTTATGGGTTTTAGTGGGTTTTTTCAAGGTTTTTTCAGTGTTTTAAGTGGGGGTTAGGGTTTTTAGTTTTTTAGGGGTTTTATGGTTTTTAGGATTTTTAGTTATTTTTATGTATTTTAGGGGGGTTTTAGAGGTTTAAGGTGTTTCAAGGTTTTTTTATAATTTTATATGGTTTTAGGGGTTGTAGGGTTTTTGGGTTTTTAGGGTTTTGTGGTTTTTAGGTTTAAGATAAAAGTGAGTACTTACCACATGGGAAAGTCTATTTTCTTACTGAAATAAAAATAAGTTACAAGAGTAGGAAGGATGATATTTAACAATAATTCCTTTGGAAAAGGGAAATAATCACATTCGAGATATCATCAGAGAAAATAAAATGATCAGTCTCAACTCCCTTGTTCACAAGACCATCCTCCATGTAGTTCACTTCACGATATATGTGTATAATGAAATAGCATATCATTGAGAGGTGATATAAGTATTTAATATACAAATTAGTTAGCTTCCATGAAAGGTGTTGTTGTCCATTTCTTACTGCCTGAACCAGAAGAGTATAGTCTCATTAAAACTATATCTTACTCCAGCCCCTCTGTTTGGCCATGTTAACTACATTGATGAGAGCCATCATTTCTATCTCTAGGGAAGTATCCATTCCACCATATCAATAAAGACAACCAACAATTTTAGCATTGTTGTTCCTGAAAACTTCTAAAAGCATATAGGTCTAGGATTTCCTCTGGATTCCCATTTCGTGTTACATTTAATCCAATTTGTGAATGGTGTAGTCCATAAAAGTATGAGTCTTTTTTATTGTGACATTAAAATTTGGTGCAGTATTATCCTAAGATATCATGTTTAACAGAGGGAATCATGTCTAGTTGTTCAACCAAAACATGAGTGAGAAATTTCTCTTCACAATCCAATGTGATTGAGAAATAATTTCACTGAAAAACTTTCTTGAAATAAGTCCAAAGAGAAAATTCCATATAAGTAACTATACCAGATTTAATTTTGTGTAATAATCTTGATCTAATGAAGTCCATATAATCTGATTTTTCATTCATCAGCCTCCACAAAAATTGATCATGAATGGAATAATTTAATCTTCTAATGTTTTCTATCACAATAACCCCAATATCAGTAGGTTTGCAGTATGTTTTACAAGAAACTATAATAATTTTCCTTCCTATGATTCTCCAACTCCAAATGAAATTTTTCATATAAATGTTGAATTTAATAAGAAAGTAAATTGGCCATTTTTAAATAATAAACTAATAAACAAATTTAGAAATTATGATATGCTAAATAAGGAACACTCTTGCAGCCTTTGAAAGGGATTTACCTTTCCATGTAGCTGGCTTTTTTGTAATTTGGATGGAAGTTTTAGTGAATTTAGAAGCAGAAGTTTTCCCCAAAAACAATTGTACCCCAAGATAAGTGAAGGGGAGCATACATTTCCTTAAACCCAGCTCATGAATAATGCTATTTTTCCTTGTTGTACTTATGCCTCTTCCAAAGTAGACAAAATATTTGTTCCAACTTATTTCTTGTCTCGATGAAAATTGATAGTGCTAAGAAATTCATTGATAAGTTAGAAATTTTCCCATCCCTCTGAATAAAAAATTAAACTTTCATCAGCATAAAATAAGTGTAAAAGAGCAAGAAGACCTCAATTATCCAAAATGGGCTTAAGTCATCCATTATTAACCAGATGAGAGAGAAGTCTACTCAAGTAATTATCTTCTATAGAAATGATAACTGTAGAAAGGGAGTCACCCTATGACACTCCTCTTTTTAGTTTTTATTGGTTTTAGGGGTTTTCATAGATTTTAAAGGTTTTTTATAATTTTTAGTGTTTTTATAGTGTTTTAACAGTTTAATAATTTTTAGGGTGTTTTAGTGGTTTTTAGAGTTTT
Organism: Viscum album; assembly: GCA_963277665.1. Taxonomy (NCBI): domain Eukaryota; kingdom Viridiplantae; phylum Streptophyta; class Magnoliopsida; order Santalales; family Viscaceae; genus Viscum; species Viscum album. Next base: position 351,454,087 of record OY728141.1, read on the forward strand.
TTAGGATTTTAGGGGTTTTAGGGTTTTTTAGCTTTTTTTTTGGCATTTTGGGGTCTTTAAATGTTTTAATGGTTATTATCGTATTATGGGGGTTTTATGGGTTTTTGTGTTTTTATTTTCTTTTAGGGGTTTTAGGGTCATTTACAATTTTTACGCTCTTTGAGGGTTCATAGGTGTTTTATATTTTTAGGGTTCTTAGGTTTTTTGGGATAATTTATATTTTTAGGATATTTTTTTGGATTTTGAGGTTTATTATTGGTTTTTAGTGTTTTGGGGTCCTTTTAGGTTTTGGGGGTTCTTTAGGATCCTTTAGGAGTTTTAGGATTTTTAGTGTTTTTAAGGGTGTGGGGGTTTTAGGTTTTCTAAGGGTTTTAATATTTTTTGGTTTAAAATGGTTTTTTATAGTATTAGGGTTTTTATTTTTTATGGGTTTGAGTGTTTTTATGATTTTTATGGTTTTAAGGTTATTTAGGGTTTTTAGGTTTTTTTGGGGGTTTGGGTCTCTAGGGTTTTGGGGGGTTTATTATTCTTAAATATTTGGGGGTTTAGGTTTTATGTTTTTTATGATTTTTAGGGGTTTTAGGGTTTTTATGGTTTTTATGGGTTCTTTAGGGGTTTAGGATATTTAGTGGTCATTATGGTTTTTTAAGGGTTTTAGGGATTTCCATGATTTTTGGGGTTTTATGGTTTTTATAGTTTATTAGGGTTTCTAAAAAGATTTTTATGGTTTTTTTATTGGTTTTAGGGTTTTAAGAATTTTTCATTTGGGGGGGGGGATTTTAGTGTTTTAGGGTTTTTTGGTTTTTAGGACTTTTAGGAACTTTTATTGTTTTTATGGTTTTTAGTGGTTTTTGCACTTTTTAGGTTCTTTTAAACATAATTTTTCATTTTTAATAGTCTTTTAGTGTTTTGGGGGTTTTCTGTGTTATAATTGTTTTAGGCGTTTTAGGGTCTTTTGGGTGTTTTTTAGGATTTTTAGGGTTTTAGTGTGTTTATTGTTTTCTTCATTTGATAGTTTTTAGAGTATTTTAGGGGTTTCTAGTGTTTTTAGAGTTTTATGGGTGTTTTGAGGGTCTTTAAATTCGTCATGGGGTTTTTAGGGATTTTAGGGTCCTTACAGGTTTTTATAGCTTTTTAGGTTTTGGGGTTCTTTAGGGTTTCGATGTTTTTTCGTTTTTTGTTTTGGATATTTTTATAGTTTTTAAGGAATTTAGAATTTTACAGTTTTAGGGGTTTTTATGGTTTTACGGTTCGTTTTGATTTTAGGTTTTTATCGGTTTTTAGGGGGTTTAGGTTTTAGGGGCTTTCAAGGTTATTGGGGGGTTTCAGGTTTTTATGTTTTTTTATGGTTTTTGAGGGTTTTCTGGTTTTTAGAGATTGAGGGTTCTTAGGGGGTTTTGGGGTTTGGGGTTTGTGGAGTTTTGGGTTTTATGGGGTTTTTAGGGTCTTTTAGGATGTTAATGGGATTTAGGGTCTTTTTGGGTTTTATAGGGATTTTACTATATTAATGTTTTAGGGGTTTTAGGGTCATATAGGGGTTTTTTAGGGTATTTAATTGTATTTTAGGGGGTTTTAAGGGGTTTTGTATTTTTAGGTTTTTTTGTGGGTTTTATGGATTTTATTTTTTTTATTTTTTTTCTTTAAGGGTGCTTTTAGGATTTTTTTTTTTTGTATTTTATGGTTTTAAATAGTTTTAATGGTTTTATGGTTTTTAATATTTTTATGGTATTTTAGGTGGTTTAGGGTATTTTATGGTTTTTTAGTGGTCTAATGGGTTTTAAGACATAAGGGTTTTTTATGGATTTTTATGGATTTATAGAGGTTTTACAATTTTTTAGGGTATTTAGGTGTTTAATTTTTTTTAGGGTTTTAGGGGGTTTTTTAGGGTTTTCAGTTTATTTATGTTTTTTTATGGTTTTTTGGGGTCTTTTGGGTTTTAAGGGTTTTTTTATTTTGTGGATTTTAGGGTTTATATTTTTTTAGGGTTTTATATTCGTTTAGGTACATTTCAGTTTTTAGGGTCTTTTAGGGTTTTTTGTGATTAAGGGTATTTTAGGGGGTTTTTTAGTGTTTAGGGGTTTTAGGGATTTTAGGTTTTTCATTGGTTTTATCGGGTTTTTTATATTTTTTAGGCGGATTTTGTATTTTTAGATTTTTTTTGGTTTTTTGGTGGTTTAGGGTTTTAGAACGTTATTTTGGTTATTTTTAAAGTGTTTTGTGGCCTTTTATTATTTTAGTATCTTTTTAGGGTTTTTAGGCTATTTTAAGATTTTTAGAGTTTTAGGGGGTTTTATATTTTTAGTGTTTTTAGGGTTTTATGATTTTTTAGGGAATTTAGTGTTTTTTAGGGTGTTTTATATTTTTAGGGCTTTTAGGTTTTAATCTATAAGAATTAGTGTTTAAGGTATTGGGTTTAAGGTTTAGGGTGAAGGGTTTAAAAAATATGGTTTATAGAAAAGGGTTTAGCATTTTAGGGTATTTTACTATTTTAGGGGGTTTTAGGGGGTTTTAGGGGGTGTTCTATGGTTTTTAGGTTTGTCCATGGTTATTAGGTTCTTCATGGTCTATTATATTTTTTGGAATTTTAAAGTCCTTTAGGGTTTTAGGGTTTATTAGGGTCCACTAGTTTTTTGAGGGAATTTTAGGGTATGGTTATGGTTTTTTAGATTTTTTAGGATTCTTCATGTTTTTTGGGTTTTTAGGTTCTATCAAGATTTTTTATGGTTTTTTAGGGTGTTTTGGCTTTTAGGTTTTCTAGGGAAATTTTCAGTTTTTAGGGTCCTTTTTGAATTTTAGTGTTTTCTAGAGTCTTTAAGGGTTTTTAAGGTATTTATGGTTTTTTGGGGTATTTAAAATTCTTGGAGTCATTTAGTGGTTTTAGAGTTTTTGAGGGTTTTAGGGCCTTATAGAGTTTTTATGGGCCTTAGGGTATTTTATAATTTTTTAAGGTTTTAAAGGATTTTATGGTTTTTAGGGTTTATTAGTTTCTGAGTTTTTATATTTTTTTAGTTTTTTAGGGTTTTTAGGGGATTTTAGGGTATTTGTGTTTTTACGGTCCTTTAGGGTTCATTGGGTGTTTTGGGGTTTTTTAGTATTTTTATAATTTTTTGGTTTTACGGTTTTTAGGGATTTCAGAATTCTTAGGTTTTTTATGGTTTTAAGGGTTTTTAGGGATTTTTCAGTTTTTTGGGTTTTTTGGGTTTTTTGGGGATTTAAAGTTTTTAGTGTTTTAAAATTTTTAAGATTTTTTAGGATAATTTGAGTTTTTATTGGTTTTTAATGGTTTTCATTACTTTTAGATACTTTTTATGTTTTTTGGGTTTTTATATTTTTTAATTTTTATTGGTTTAAAGTGATTTTAGGGGATTTTTGTTTTGTTTTTAGGTTACTTATTGTTTTTACATGTTTTTTTTTGTTTTTTTTCATTTTAGGTGTTTTTTAGGTTATTTAATTTTTTAATTGTTTTTTTGGGTTTTTAGGGGTTTAAGGGGTTTTTATGGATTTTATGTTTTTAGTGGTTTTTTGGAAATTTTATGGTTTTTGGTGTTTTAGGGTTTTATGTAGTTTAGTGTTTTAATGTGTTTTAGGGATTTTAGGGTTTGTATGGTTTTTAGGGATTTTTGGGCTTTTGGGTTTCAAATATTTTTTGGGGTTTATGATTTTTTAGGGTTTCTGGATTTTTTAAGGTTTAAAGGGGTATTTTAGGTTTTAGGGGATTTTAGTGTTTTTTTAGTGGGTTTTTTGGGTTTTTTGGTTTTTTTGAAGTAGTTTAGGGGTTTTGGGGTTTGGGGGGTTTTTGGGGCTTCAGGGTCATTTAGAATTTTTAGTGTTTATTTGGGCATTGGGTATTGGGATTAGGATGTTGGGCTTTGTGCTAATAGTTTATGGTATCGGGTATAGGGTTTGGGGTTTAAGATATATGGTATATGGTTTAAGTATTAGGGTATAAGGTGTTGTGTTTTGAGTTTATGGTGTTGGGTTTATGATTTAAGTTGTAGGTTATAGGGTTTAGGGTGTAGGCTTTACGGTTTAGCGTGTAGGTTTTTGGGTTTAAGGTGTAGGGTATATAGTTTAGGCTTTAGTTTTCATGGTATAGGGTTGATGGTGTAGGGTTTAGGGATTAGGGTGTAAGATATATGTTCTAGGGTTTAGGTTTTAGGGTTTAGGGAATAGGGTGTCGGGTTTAGAGTATTGGGTTTGGGGTTTATGGTGCATGGTATATGGTTTAGTGCTTAAGGTATAGGGTTAATGGTGTAGGGTATAGGGTTTAAGGGATAAGGCGTTGGATTTCAGGTGTAGGGTATAGGGTTTAGTGTGTAAGTTTATGGGTTTAGTGTGTTGGGTATAGAGATTAGAGTGTCGACTTTAGGGTTTATGGTGTAGTGTATAGGGTTTATGGTGTAGAGCTTAGGGTTTAGGTTGTAGGGTATAGGGTTTTTTGGGTTTTGGGTTTAGGATTTAGGGTTTAGGTTATAGGGTTTCAGGTGTGGTGTTTATGGTTTATGGAGTAAAGTATAGGGTATATGATGTAGGTTTTATGATTTAGGGTGTAAGAATAGGGTTTTGGGTGTAGGTATTTTATGCTTATTGTATAGGGTATAGTGTTTAGGGTTCAGGGTGTAGCATCTAGTGTTTAGTGTTTGGGGCTTAGGTTGTAAGGTGTATAGTTTAGGGTTTAGGGCGTATAGTATAATGTTTAGGGTATTGGGTTTAGGGTCTAGAGTGTAGGATATGACGTTTATGGTCTAAGGTTTATGATGTGGGGAATAGGGTATATGGTTTTTTAGAGGTTTTAGTGTTTTTAATTATGTTTTTATTTTCTCTAGGGTTTTAGGTGTTTTTTTTGTTTTTTTGGGCTTTTCAGTTTTGGTTAATTTTTAAAGTTTTAGGGGTTTTTATATTTTTATAATTTTTATGAATTTTTATGTTTTTTGGGATCATAGGGGTATGAGGGGTGTTTAGGATATTTTATCTGTTTTGAGGGTGTTTTAAGATTTTAGGGTTTTTATTGTTTTCAGTTTATTTTTTGGGTTTTTAGGGGTTTTAGGAATTTTTGGGTATTTCGGAGTTTATATTCACTTTTTAGGGGGTTTTAATGTTTTTTACAATTTTAGGGGGTTTCAATATTTTTTTGAGTATTTTTGTTCTTTAGGGTGTCTATGGTTTGTTAAATGTTTTTATGGTTTTTAGATGTTTTCAGGGATTTTAGGGATTTTTTGGGTTTTTATGGTTTGTTTGGTTTTAAGGATTTTGTTGGTTTTTTTAATTATTATTGGTTCTTAGGGTTTTTTATGTTTGAGGGTGTTTAAGGATATTTTATATTTTTTAAGGTTTTAGGATTTTTAAGTTTTATTGGATTTTTAGGGTCTTTTGGGGTTTTAGGGTTTTTATGGACTTTTAGGTTTTTTAGTGATTTTTTTGTTTTTTAATAATTTTTAGTGGTTCTAGGGTTTTTCTGGGTTTTAGGGTATTTACAGTTTTTAGAAATTTATCAGTATTTTATTTTTTTTGTTTTTGTGATTTTTTAGGGATTTTAGAGGTATTTTGGAATTTTTCGGGTTTTGGGTTTTTAGGGTTTTAGGGTTATTATTTTTTAAGGGTTTTTTTAGGTTTTATAGTTTTTTCTGGGTTTATAGTGTTTTTAGGGTATTATGGGCTTTTATGGTTTAGGGTTTTTTAGGTTATTTGGGGGGATTTAGGTGTTTTTTTGGGTTTTTAAGCGTGTTAGGTGTTTTTGGGTGTTTGGAGGGGGTTTTAATGGTTTTTAGGATTTTTTTAATGTTTTTTAGTTTTTAAAGTTTTAGGGTTTTATTGGGTTATTATGTCCATTTAAATGGCTGTTTTAGGGATTTAATGCTCTTTTTGGTTTTTAGGTTCTTTGAGGTATGTTTAGGGGATTTTAGGATCTTTTCGTGGTTGTCGGGTTTTTATGCCCATTTAGTGTTTTTTGGAGGTTTTGGGGTTTTTAGGTTTTCAAGGGTCATTTAATTATTTTAAGGGTTTTATGGTCTTTTAATGTTTCTTTGGTTTTTAATGTCATTTAAGGTTTAATATTTTTTTAATGTCCTTTGGGTTTTTTTAGGTTTTATAGGGTTTTTAAGGTTTTTAGTATTTTTATGGTCATCTGGGTTATTTAAGGTCCTTTAAGGTGTTTACGGTATTTATCATTTTTATGGTTTTTTGTGGCCCTTTAGGATTTTTAGGTTTTCTAAATCCTTTTATGTTTTTGGGTTACATTTTGGATTTTACGGGTTTTATGGTTTTTAGTGTCTTTTTGGGTTTTTTTGATTTTTTTTGGTATTTTAGGGATTTTATGGTTATTTAGAAACTTCTATGGGTTCTTAGGGTATTTTAGGGAGTTTTATGATTTTTATGGTTTTTAAGGCCTTTTAGAAGTTTTTTAGTTTTAGGGTTTTCTATTGTTTTTTGGTTTAGGGGTTTTTAGGTTATTTTATGGTTTTTATGAGTTTTACAGACTTTTAAGACTTTATGGATTTTTAGGGTTTTCGAAGGTTTTAGGGTTTTTATGGGGTTTCGGGTTTTTTTGTTTTTTTATATTTTTTAGGGGTTTTATGGTTTTTTAGGTTTCTCAATGTTTTTAGTGTTTTTCTATGGGCTATTATTTTTTTATTGTTTTGGGGTTTTTAGGTATTTTTTGTTTTCAAGGGTTTTTAGGTTTTTTATTTTTTCAGTGATATTATGGTTTTTTAGGGTTCTTAGTTTTTTAGGGGGTTTAGGGGTGTTGTTAAAGTATTATAGTGTTCTTAGGGGTTTTAGGGTTATTTAGTGCTTTTGGGTATTTGGTGATTTTAAAGGTTTTAATTGTTTTTATGTTTTTTGGGGATTTTTTGTTTTTAGGGTTTTTATGATTTTTTGGGGGTTTTTAGTGTTTTTAGTGTTTATTAGGCTTTTCTTGGATTTTGAGGCTTTTAGTGATTTTAATGTTTTTAAGGAATTTTAGGGTTTTATGTATTTTAAGGTTTTTTAAGGTTTTAGTGTTTTTTGGGCATTTTTTTGGTCTTTACAGGTGTGGGGTTGTGTATTTATGGTTTTTAAGATTTTTAAGGGGTTTGGGTGGTTTTGTAGATTTTAGGGTTTCTTGGGTTTTTATAGTTTTTAGGATTGATTTATGGTTTTCAAGGTTTTCTAGTGATGTTTGGGGTTTTATGGTCTTTTGTATTTTTCATTGTTTTTTAATGTTTCTTGGATTTTTTCTGTTTTTAGGGATTTAGGTTTTAATGGTTTTTATTGTTTTTAGGGTGTTTATGGGGGTTTTATGGTTTTTATAATGTTTGTTGGGTTTTATGGGTTTCATTGGTTTATTTATAATCTTTTAAGGTTTTTCAGGTTTTAGGGTGTTTTAGGGTTTTAGGTTTTTAAGAGGGTTTTATGGGTTTTATGGTTTTTAAGTTTTTTAGTATTTTTATTTTTTTTAATGTTTTTAGAGTTTTTACAATGTTTAAGGATTTTTTTGTGTGGTAATTTTAGGGATTTTATCAGGTTATTTGGGGACTCTTAGGGTTTTTTGTGTTTTTTAGGGTATTCAAATTTTAAGGGTTATTTAGGGGTTTTATGGGGTTTTGGGGTTTCTATAGATTTTTAGGTTCTTTATGGGTTTTAGGGTCTTCAAGGTTTTTGATGTAGTTTATGGGGATTTTTTGTTTTTAGGGGGTTTAGGGTTTTTATGGTTTTATTTGGGTATTTAAGTTTCATTAGGGTCAAAGGGTTTTTTAGTGTTCGTAGGGAATTTTGGGGATTTTTTAGGATTTTTAATGTTTTTTACATTTTTAGGGATTTAAAGGTTTTTCAGGGGATTTAGTGTTTTCATGGGTTTTCAAGGTTTTTTAAGATCATTAGGGTTCTTAATTATTTTAGTTTTTTTGGTTTTCTAAATTTTTTTAAGGGTTTTCCAGTTTTCAAGTTTTGTGTGGTTTTTATAGGGTTTTTGGGTTTTTAGAGTTTTTAGGGTTTTTCAGGGTTTTGGGGTTTTATGCGCTTTTTTTTGTTTTAGTGTTTTTTTTTATTTTTAGGATTTTTAAGGTATTATTGTTTTTATAGTTTCTTAAGGGTTTATTGTTTTTTATATTTTTATGTTTTTCATAGGTTCTTTAATGTTTTTAGGATTTTCATAATGTTTTTACGGGTTATGAGGAGTTTAGGGTCTTTTATTGAATTTTCTATTTTTAAGTTATTTTATTATTTTTAGGTTTTTATTAATTTTTAAGGATTTTAATCGGTTTTTAATGGGGTTTTATGGTTTAGGGGGTTTTATATATTTTTATGGTTTGATGGTTTTTTAGGGTTTTAGAATTTTAAGGGCTTTTTAGTGTTTTTAGAGTTTTTAATGTGTATGGTTTTTATGGATTTTTACGGCTTTTTAAGATTTTTAATGTTTTAGGAATATTAGGGTTTTTAGAGTTTTTAGGATCTTATAGGGTTTTTATTATTTTTGTGGTCTTTTAGGGTTCTTTTAGGGTCTTTTAGGGTTGTTTAGGGTATTATGGGAATTTAGTGTTTTTTGGATTTTTGGGGTTTTAGGGTCTTTTAGGTATTTTAGGGTGTTTATAGTATTTTATGGTTTTAAGTGTTTTTCAGGATTCCTATGGGGCCTATGATTTTTAGTCTCCTCTGGGAGTTTTTAGGGGTTTTAGGGTCTTTGAGGGTTTTTTGGGGTTTTTTGGTGTTTTTAGTGTTCTTTTGGGATTTTAGGGGGTTTAGGGTCCATTACTGTTTTTAGGGATTTTATATCCCTTTAGGTTTTTTAGGTACTTTTTTTTATTGATTATTGTGTAATTTATGGTTTTTAGACAATTGTAGGTGTTTTAGGTTATTTTATTGTATTTTAGGTTTTTTAAGGTTTTTAGTTTCTTTTATTGTTTAAGGGTTTTTTGGGTATTTTATAATTTTTGGGGTTTATTGTTTATAAAGATTCATTTTATTTTTTTAGAGTCTTTTATAGTTTTGTTGGCTCTTATTGGATTTTTAGGTTCTTTTGAATTTTTTAGGGTTTTTAGTGGTATTAATGGTTTTATGTATTTAAGGGTTTTTTACGGTGTTTGGGGTTTTCATGTTTTTTATGATTTTGTTGGGTATTAAGATTTTTAGAGTTTTATGGGTTTTAAGGTTTTTATAACATTTTGGGTTTTAAGGGCTTTTAGTGTTTTTAAAGTTTTTAGGTTTTGGGGGTGGGGGTTTAGGGTTTTAATGGGATTTGGGGTTTTATGGGTTCTTAATTTCTTTAGGGGTTATTAGGTTCTTTAGGGGTTCTAAGTAACTTTTATGGTTTTAGGGGTTTTGGGGTATTTAGGGGTTTTTAGATGTTTTTAGAGGTTTTTCGAGTTTTTTGGTTTTTTAGATATTTAGGTTTTTTAGTGTTTATTAGAGTTTTTTGGGTTTTTTGGGATTTTTAGGGGGTTTTAGGGGTTTTTAGGGGTTTTTAGGGTTATTTAGGGTCTCATAGTAAATTTTCTTGGTGTTAGAGAGTTTTAGGGGTTTAAAGGATTTTTAGGGGGTTTTAGGGGTTTTCCGTGACTTTTTTTAGGGGTTTGGGGTTTTTAGAATATATAGGGGTTTTAGGGAGTTTTTTGGGGGGTTTGGGTTTTAGGGTTTTTAGTGTTTTATGGGGTATTAGTGTTTTCTGGGGATTTTGGTTTTTTAGAATAAGTTTAGTGTTCTTAGGGTTTTTATGGTTTTTGGGATTTTTTATTGGTTTAGGGTTTTTAAGGTCTTTAGTATTTTTATAAGATAAATTAATTACTTCTATATTTTACATGGGTTTTATGGTCTTTAGGGTTTTAATGGTTTTTAGTAATTTTTTGGTTTTTAGGGTTTTTAAGGTTTTTAGGGTATTCTAGAGGGGTTTTTATTGTTTTTTTCATTTTTAGGGTTATTTAGGTGTTTTAAGGGTTTTGGTATTTTTCTGCTTTTATGGGTTTTAAGGGATTTTATGATTTTTAGGGTTTTAATGTGTGCTTTGGGTTTTAGGGTTTTAATATTTTTATGGGGGTATTAAATTTTTCACGACATTTTAGGGGCTTTCACGTTTTTTGGGGTTTTTAGGGTTTTTCGGGAAATTTATGTCCTTTTTAGGATTTTAAATGGTTTTTGGGTATTCTAATGGCTTTAGGTTTTTTCATGGTTTTTAGGGTATTGTGAGGGTTTTTAGGGGGGTTTCATGGTTTTAAGGGTTTTAGTGGTTCTTATAGATTTTTAGGGTTTTATGAATTTTTAAGGTTTTTACAGGGTTTTAGGTGTTTTAGCATTTTAGGGTGTTTTAGTTGGATTTAGGGTTTATGGGGGGTTTTTTGTTTTTTATGTTTTTATGGTAATTTTATAGATTTTAGGGATTCTTTTGTTTTATGTTTTTTAGGTTTTTAGGGTTTGAGGTATATTTATTTGTTTGGTTGGGGTGGATTTTTCTAAGGATTTTATAGTTTTCATGTTTTTCTTTATGTTCTTATGGTTTTCTATGGGTTTTTATTTTTTTTTATTTTTTTATTTTATTTTATTTTAGTTGTGGATTTTTAAGGGTTTTAAGGTTTTTTTGGGGTTTTAGAGTTATTTGGGGGTTTTATGCTTTTTGGGGGGGTTTTATGATTTTAGTGTTGATTTTGGGATTTAATTTTTTTTTGGATTTTTAGTATTTTTTACAGTTTTAGGGTGTTTAGGTGTTTTTATAGTTTTTGGGGTTTTAGACTATTTAGGGTTTTTTTGGGTTTTAAGGATTTTTCAGTTTTTAGGGGGTTTTAGAGGGCTTGGGGTTTTTAGAGTTTTAAGGATTCTTTAGGGTTTTAGGATTTTTACATATTCGTTTTGTTTTTTTGGTTTTTATGGTTTTTAATTTTTTTTAGGGATTTTAGGGTTTTTACATAGTTTTTGTGTTTTTAAGGGTTGTTCGGGTTTTGGGGTTTTTAGGTGTTTGGGGGGGTTTTTTGTGTCTTTTAAGGGTTTTATTAGTTTTTAGTGGATTTTAAGTGTTTTAATGGTTTTCAATAGTTTTAAAGTTTTTTGGGGTTTTATTGTTTCTTAGGAATTTTTAGGGGTTTTACGGGTTTTTTAGGGTTTTTAAGGATTTTATGGTTTTTACTAGTTTTCGGGTCTTTAGGATTTTTAGGCTTTTATAGATTTTTAGGATCTTCTAAAGTTTTAGTGTTTTTAGAGTCTTTTTTTTAGGGTGTTTTTGTGTTTTTAGGGTTCTTTTAGAGTGTTTTATTTTATTTTATGGATTTTTAGTGTTATATGGTTTTTTAATTTTTTTTACGGTTTTAAGGGTATTTTATGGTTTTTAGGGGTTTTAGGGTCTTTTAAGGGATTTTAGGGTTTTTAGGGCCATTTAGAGTTTTAAGGGTCATCTATGGTTCTTGAGGTGTTTTAGGGGTTTTAGGTTCCTATATGGTTTTTAGTGTTTTTGGGGTTTTAGTGGTTTAGTGTCCTATAGGGGTTTTATGGGATTCTATAGTCTTTTATGGTTTGTAGTGTTTTTATGGTCTTTTAGGGTTTCAGGGTTTTAAGTGTCTTTTAGATTTTTATGGTTTTAGGGTATTTTAGGGGGGTTTGGGGGGGTTTGGTATTTTAGAGTTTAGGGTTTTAGTGTCTTTTGGGGGTTTTAGGGTGGAAGAGGTTTAGGGCTAGGCGAGCTGAGCCCCCCAAAATCAATAAAACATAAAGAGACAGTTACAAGATAGAGCGACAAGGGCGTGAATGAGTCTCAACCTTCATATCTTAATCAACAAGGGGAGAGCAAAAAGATGGGGACACGAAGGATCACATTGAGCATTTTTCATCAATATCCCTTTTCGCGAGAGCATCCACCACTGAATTTGCCTCTCTATAAACATGAGACGCACTAAATCTCAGGGATCTGGAGGTGTCAGGGCACTTAATCCAATGTGGGAGTAATCGCCATGGGACATCCCTAGAAGACTTCTTTAGAGCAGCAACTACAAGCAACGAGTCCGACCCAATCCAGACCTTTGCCACCCAAACCGGCTCGCGTATCGCACACCTTTTATAATGGCCTAAAACTCCACTTCGTAGGCACATATTTCCCCAATAAAATGAAAGAAGCAGCCCTTGACGAACCCTTTTGAAGTACGAAAGATACTGCCACACCCCGAGGGCCCCGGAGCTCCCAGTACTGCACCATCAACATTGAATTTTAACCATGCTGAAATTGGGGGAATCCATCTAATCAACTTAATTTCCATTGGTTTCCTGCATCGGCCAACAACCCCAAGAGAGTGAAGTAGGGTTAGATCATGAACATCATTCCACATCGAACCTGATTGAATTTGTGAGGCATTCTGAATCATCTTGTGCACTGAAACCATGCCTCCATACCGCATAATGGGTTGCCTATTGAAGGCAGAGGCGTTACGAGAAACCCAAACATAGTGAATAACTTCTGCCGCACCAGCTAGCAGCAGATTATGCACCTGGTCACTTTGTTTCATCGCCACCATACCCCTCAAAAAGTCACAGATCGATCCTTGGAAGCAGCAATTCATGCCGAAGCATTGCAGGAGATTCCGCCAAAGGTTGGAGGTGAAGGTACAATTCAGGAAGATGTGATCACATTGTTCTTCCGCCACCCTGCATAAGAAACAAGCAGAAGCAATATTCCATCCAGCCGCTTTTAGCTGGGCATGATTTGGGAGCCGGTTCAGCCAGATTTTTCAGATCAGCACAAAGTGCGAAGGGGGAATGAAAGGAGCCCTGAATTTGGACCGCCACGATGGAGGAGTCATCCCATTTTGGCCCTTTATGTGGTATAAATAATGTGTGCTGAAAATATCCACCATGTTGGGCCACCAAATGAGAGTATTAGTGTCTGCAAAGGCATATTGCTGAATCTTCAGAATAATATCACTCGGGAACAAGAACCCCAAATCGTCCTACTGCTGGATGAGGCTAGCAATGGTTAAATTCTGCATTTCCTGGGGAGGCATCATCAGCTCCGAGAGGGTCTGATCTAGCGAGGTATTAGACCATCAGTTCATATCGGAGTACCGTGACATGATCCATTTTTATTGATTCATAATCTCCTGATAAGAGGATCTCAAAGTCGGCCAAATGGAGGACGACATGTACCCAGCAAAACCATCACATAACCTGTTTATGAATCTTTCCCCGATGAAATACAGGCCGCCACTCTGAGGCCGAAGTAGACTCCAGGTATACTTCCCAATCATGGCATCATTGAAATTACGTAAATCCTTGATACCAAGCCCACCCAAATCAATTGGCTTCGTGCAATGTTTCCATGCAACCGAGATTAATTTCCGCTCGCTGGTTGAACCCATCCAGACAAAATTCCTTATTTTGGAATTCAAACTTTTGAGGAGCGCTGCCAGCCATTTGTAGATGGAAAAATCATGCATGAACATGGAGGTGATGACCGAGTTAACCAGAAAGACCCTTCCAGCTTTGAAGAAGTACTTTCCCTTCTATTTCTACATTTGCAGCATAATCCTAGAAGCAATACTCTCAAAGTAGCAGCCCTTCGCTTTCCCCCAAAAGAGGGGCACACCTAGGTAAGTGTAAGGTAAGGAGCCGCACTTAACACCAAGCTTGGTTGCGATGCGGAGCTGCCTAGAAGGGTAAATCCCATTGACAAAGAAAATCGATGATTTCATCCAGATTATAGCTTGCCCAGCCACGCATTCATAGTGGTGGAAGATCTGCTTGACTGTGGACAAGGTATTCTTCTCTGCCTGCCCAAACATTAGGATGTCATCCGCATAAAGAAGATGCGAGTGGACATATAGGTCTCTGCCTGCCTTAATTGGTAAATAAATCCCTGTTTGTACAAGATCTAGGAGGCATCAACTCATGTAATCCTCCACAATTGCAAAGAGAAAGCCCGACATTGGATCACCCTGTCATACTCCACGGGAGCACTGAAAAAAACCATGGGGGATCCATTGATCAGAACCGAGACCCTGGAACTATGAAGAATGACAGAGATCATCTTGATAAATCTACTTGAGAAGCCATATCTTTCCAGGACCTTAAATATGAATCTCCATTTCATAGTATCAAAAGCCTTCAAGATGTCAAACTTAAGCGCAAATCTACCTTCTTTCAATTTTCTCCTCATAATATTAATCCCCTCCGAGGCAGTGAATAAGCAGGATTGGATGGATCACCCAGGAATGAATCCAAACTGGTTTGAGGTCACTATGTCACCCAGAATCTTACCCAACCTAAGGACCAGAATCTTGCTGATAATCTTCGGAACTGTGTTACCGATGGAAACAGGTCGGAAGTCTTAAATATAAATGGCATTATCTTTCTTCGGGATCAATGAGATGAAGTTGGAATTTGCACCATGGGGGATGGAGCCTGAGTGGAAAAACTCCCTAACCACAATTTTGACATCCTCATAGAAGATGTCCCAGTAGAATATAAATAACTTATTTTCGAAGCCATCTGGACCTGCAGCGCTGTCCATATTTAAAGAAAATAGAGCAGCTCTAACTTCACCTTCAGAAGGGGTCACCGTTAGGGTCTCGTTTTGTTGTCCCGTGATGCACGTCAGGATGGATTCAAAAAGTACAGGGGATGCCTTCCCATCATCAGTGTACAGCCCCTGGAAGTACTCCACCTCATTCTTCACAATATCCCCCACCGAAGTGAGAGTTGAGTCCCCAACTCTGAGAGCACCCAGATTACTCCTAACTCGTCTTTCCTTATGTAACTGGTGAAATAACTTGGAATTACGATCCCCCTCCTGAAGCCATCTAACATTGAATTGAGCCTTAAAAAATTTCTCTTTGAGTGCAATCAACTCATCCAGCTTAGAGTGCAATCTAAGCTCTTCCTCTGATGGAACATTTAGCCTCTCATTTCTAATTTGACACTCAGAAATCTAATATTCAGCCACTTTGATCTCTCCATCCAACCCTGAGAAGGACCGTTTTCTCCAATATTTCAACCGACGCTTAAGTTCCTTCAGCTTGGACATCAAGATAAATTAGGGAATACCAAAGAAGGTATTACTCCATGCTCCTAACAACTGTTCTCTACATCCTAGGACAGTGAGCCAGGTGTTGCGGAATCTAAACGGCAGAGGGGAAGATCTTGGGACTCTCTCCCTTAGTTCAAAAACAAGGGGATTGTGATCTGAGTTGAGTTTTGGGAGAGTGAATCTAGACAAAACTGGTGAACCACCTCCTCCCATGTGTAAAAAACACCTATCCAGTTTGCTGGCCTACCTACCATTAATGGTGTGCCGCCCCCACCCAAGTGAAGTATGCCCCAGCAATAGAGACTTCTGAAAGATCACAATGGTCAAGGCAGGATGCAAAATCATCAGCTGCAGCGTGAGAAAAATTCATCCCTAGCTTTTCTTTAGGCCTCAGGATCGTATTGAAATCACTGATAGCCATCTAGTTGTGATCAATGTCGTTACTTGTCTGCAGCAGCCCTCGCCATAGGAGCATGTGGGTAGTGTATGAGCAAGAAGCGTATAAAAAAGAGATTGTGAGAATCCCCTCTAATCCATGGATGGTAACAGAAATCATTTTCGGGCTTGATATGAATGAGACAATCTGGACACAATGATGCATCAAGACCCATAAATTTCCGATTCCATTTTCATCCTTGTTCGTTGAAATGAGTGAGTAACCAAGAGCATCCCAGTTAAAACCTTTCCTACTGTCAAACTTGATCATGGGTTCAACTAACCCAATCAGCATCGGTTTGGGTGCGAGGAAGTGCCTGAGGGATGCAGCCGAAGAGGTGTTCCCCAACCCTTGGCAGTTCCAGAACAAAATCTTCATTGGGGCTTGGAGGTAACATGAGAGGGGTTATTACCCTTTCCCTTTCCCTTCCCATTCCTTCTTTTCCTTTTGGGTTTAGTAGCCTACTTCTCGGTAGTTGGCAAGAGTTATTTATCTGGAAAGGCCTGGACAACAACTTCATGAGATTCAGTGGGGGCATTGGCGAGCCCCTCATCCGCTTGCTCTTCTTCCACCGCGTCACTCCAGAAAACTCCACTAATTGGGTTAAATTTGTTCAGAGTGTGGATGGCCTCCTCCTGGGGAGCCTTCCTCACCTTCTTTGCAGCCTTATCTGAGGCCACAACTGAGAAGTATGGTTCTGTTGCAGGGGCTGTGGGGTAGATTGATTCACCCTTATCTAAGAATTCCACTACCGGGGTGTCCGGAACAGCACCAGTCACCACCTCTGGGGTGCCCACCTCACCTAGATCACCTCTTAAGCAACAAACTCCAGCCCCCATTTTAACTCCTAATGAAGAGGATGGAGCCTGCTGAAGCAAGGGGGTCGCATCAAAACCCCCACAAGATCCCTCTGAGTCCACCTGGGTGGGTGCGTGGGTAACTTCCACAAGGAGGGTAGAGGCATCACCCACATTCTCATTCCCACCCTCCACAATCGTCTAAGCCCCATCCACAGGCTTGGCCACAACGGGGTCATCCTTAATAGCATGAGGAGTTGCAGTCGGAGGGACTAGCCCATGGTTCCTTCTGCAATTGGATGCATCATGCCCCTTTAAGAGGCAGGTCGAGCAGGAAATCGACCTTTGGAATTCAGAAACCAGATGGCCAAAAATCCCATAATAGGATAAGAATTTCGGCCCCCTCTCATATTGGATCTCCAATGACAGGCTATCTTCGAGAGTTTTGAAGACCACCTCTTCAAGAAGAGTGTTGGCCATGTCAACCTTAACCAACACTCTTGAATAATGCCCATATCTTGGTTTATCGGTTTCCTTATCAATTCTGATAGGAAATTTGACTGTAGAAGAAATATCCTACAGGATTCGTGGGTGCCAATAAAACGAATTCAACTTTCAAATGTGGATCCAGACCTGCGTGAAAGTGTTCTTGACACATAATAGATCAAAATTCCGGTCCCAATCTTGGATCCTCAGCATCCTGGGTTTGAGGTGTAGAGACCCGAAGCCCCAGGCTCGCCTTTTGGACTCATCGTAGGGGAAGATAATATGAAAGAATCCTCGACCCATTGATGTCATATTCCAATCCAAGAACCCCCATATCTCCGCAATACGCTTGGAAAGCTCCCCAATTTTCCACAAGTTTTCTTTTTTCGAAACAATCACCCTTTCAATGATAGAAAACCGGCATAGGCTCGCCCGTTCTTCCAACGCTTCCCGATTTACTGAGACATGTGCAATCCTCCCATTTTGAATGACACAGCCGGGGGAGGGAGCATCAAAGTCTGTGAAGGTGAGCGAGGCCACAGATTTCATAGCTTCCACAAAGTTATTTTTTGAACCAGATGCTTCCAAGACCACACAATTAGCTATCGCCCTCTATTTCGTGGTACCACAGAGCTGAAAAAGCTCTTTGTTCCCCCACCAAATCAGGCTACCTCGGAGGATCATCCCCAACCTTCACCTCCACAGGGGCAGCCTTTGGAGGAAACGCAGGTACCCCTTGGTCGCCCTGCACCCGCCCGTGCTCCATACTTCTCTTTTATCAAAGTTATTTGGGTTTTTAGGGGTTTTATGGTTTGTTAGGATTTTTTGTATTTTTAATGGTTCTTAAGGGGTTTATGGTTTTAGATATTTTTATCGTTTTTTCTCTTTTTAGAGTTTTCTGGTTTTTAGTGTTTTTCTGTTTTTTTTCAGTTTTAGGGTTTTTATGTTCTTAAAGGGTTTCTTAGGGTTTTTAGGTTTTTAATGGTTTTTTTAATTTTTAGGGTTTTTAGGTTTTCTTGGCTATGAGGGGTTTTTATGGTTTATTATTTTTTAAGGGTTTTTAAGGGTTTTTAGTGTCTTTAGTGTTTTTAGTGTTTTTATGGTTTTTATGTTTTAATGGTGTTTTAGTGTTTTTAGGGGTTTTTAGAGTTTTACGGGGTTTAATGGTTTTAATGGTTTTTAGTGTCTTTTGTATTTTTAGTATTTTTATGGTTTTTAGGTTTTAATGGGGTTTAGAGTTTATAGCAGTTTTTATAGTTTTATGGGTTTTGAGAGTTTTTAGGGTTTTTATGGTTTTTCAGGGTTTTTATGGGGCTTTTGGTTGGTTAGGTATTTTTTAGTATTTTTATGGGTTTTGGGTTTTTTAAAGTTACTAGGGGTTTTAGCACATTTTATAGGATTTAGGGTAATTTAGGGATTTAGTGTTATTTACTTTCTTTTGGAACATTTTTGGGTTTGATGGATTTTGGGGGGGTTATAGGGGGTCAAGTTTTTCATAGATTTTAAGGGGTTTTTAATGTTTTATAGGGATTTTTTTGGGTTTTTTAGGGGTTTTAGGGGTACTATGGTTTCTTATATTTTTTAGGGTATGTAATATTTTTTTAGTGTTTTTTTTGTATTTTTAGGGTTTTTTAGGGTTTTAGGGTTTTTTAGGGCAAGGAAGGCTCGGGGCCAGGCTATTCCTGACTCCCCCAAAAACTTATTAGAAAAAAGACACGAAGACACTACAGACAAGGGAGGGGCGGGGTCAATCAACCCACACCCAAAATCCCTTAACAAACACACACCCAGAGACCGCAAAAAAATAAAAAAGAAAAGAAAAAAGACACAACACCAAACCCACAGCAGCTTCAGTACCTTCTCAGCCAATTCTAGTAGCTAGCAGCACCATCACCCCTTTATCACTTCTTATCCAAGAAGAAACCAACATCCACAGCTCACAGCCAAGCAGTGACCAGCATCCAATCTCACATGTTCTAGCATCCAACACCTTCTCACCAAGAATATCCACCATAAGAAGCTCCATCATCCCGCATTCACCAGAAACTAGCAGCTCACAACCAACCAAATACCAACATCCAAACTTACAAAAACCAGCATCCAGCACCTTCTCACCAAGAAGATCCACCGCCATCAGCACAGAACCACTCAGCAGAACCCATAGCCAGCAAACACATCGAAGCACAACCAAACCATCTTCACCACCACGCAACAGAACAACAACCATATCCAAGCACCAGCATCCATAACCAAAGACCATCACCCGCAATGAATCACAACCAAACCATCCATTTCACAGAAAACTACAGGTAGTAACCAAACCGCAGCACCAAAGAAAATCCTGCTCAGAAACCCAAGACAAACTCATTTGACCAAGAAACCAGCAGCAACCTGCAACAAATGACTGCACCGAAACACTAGTATTAACAATAAAAACATCACCACATTCAATTCAACCAGCCCCAAACAACTTCCAACACAAAACACAAAAACCAGCACATCTGAACCCATCACCTCCCAAGGGAACACAGCTCCACATCCAGCAATAAAGGTCATCAGACCAAACCACATCCAGCATTCCACACCTCATAGAAAATTTAACCGCATACCACTAGCAAGCATGCATCAAAACTCATCTATACCATTTCAAAAAAAACAGATGATTTATAACCAACATCATAACCAAGAAAAAGGAGGACATGGAATGCCAAAAGTTCTGACCAGAGCTAGCGTCAACAGCATGGAGTGGAGACGAAGCTGAGATATAAGGAAGAGCACGCACCTCCATCAGCTTCACAAACCATGGAACAGATTGAAACAAAAAATAATACAAAACTTCTGTAGCACGGGGCCGGGAATCAGAGAGTTGAAAGAAAAAAAGGTCATCGATGCCTTTCGCCTTTGAGCTTGAGAAACCCGTTGAAGACTGCTTGCCTCCCCGATCGAGGATCGTCATCGTCAAATCCATAGATCTTGCGACCCAAGAAACAGATTCCATATCTTTCATGCCTACACCATGCCACTACAAGAATATGTCCAAAACGAAGTGAACAAGGACCGAGGAACAACACTGGATCCCAGATCTATCGAGGAGAATCCCCAACGCCCACAGACGCGCCTCCAGCCATACGAGAACTGCTCCATCTATACCTCTATATCTCTGTACGCTTGAGCCCTGAGCCGCTTGAAGGAGGTCGAGAGCACCGATCCATGCCAGCAATAAGCCCCACCGCCAAATGCCACATCTGCGTCACATTGCAAGGTCTTTAAAAGAGCATCAAAGCCACCGAGAAGGGGTTTCAATGGATTTTAGGGCCTTTAGTGGTTTTAGTGTTTTTAGGGTTTTAGGGTTTGTATAGTTTTTAAAGGTTTTTTAGAGTTCTTAGGGGTTTTAGTTCTGTTTTTTGGAATTTTTATAATTTTTTACGGTTGTTATTGTTTTTAGGGATTTGAGGGGTTTCTGGGTTTCTGGGTTATTTTTTTTAGAGTTTTAGGTGTTTTAAGGTTTTTTTTTGGTTTTTTGTGTTTTTTATGTTTTTAGGGTTATTATATTTTCATAATAATTTTACGTTTTTCAATAGTTTTATAACGGGTTTTAGTTATTTCAGTGTTTTTAGGTTTTTTAGGGTTTGAATATTTTTTTGGGTTTTTCTAGGGTGTAGGTTTTTTAATATTTTTTATGGAATTTTAGGGGGGTTATAGAGTTTTATTAGGGTTTTTAATGGTTTTAGGGGTTTTAGAGTCTTTTAGGATTTTTTAAGGTTTCTTTATGGGTTTCATTGTTTTAGGGGTTTTGGGGGGGTTTTCAGTGATTTTACGGTTTTCATGGGTTTGGGGAAAAGAATATACAAGGGTAGGGCTATTCCTGACCCCCCCCCCCCCCAATTTATTATAAGGAAAAAAGAGACTCAGCAGACAAGGGAGGGGAGGGGTCAATCGACCCACACCCAAAAACCCTTAATGACCCAAGACAAAAGACCCAAAAAAATAAAAGTCAAGAATGAAAAAAGAAAACACACAAAGAAAAGAAGGCACCACCATCATCCAGCATCCCAGTATCCAGCACCTCACAGCTAACCAACGACCAACATCCAAACTCAAACAGCAAACTACATCCAGCAGCAGTACGACCATAAACCGCAGCTTCAGCACCTCCCATCCAAGCAGCAACCAGCATCTAGAACCACCAGCAAGCAACATCACCGAACCACCTACATCAAAAACACAAGCCTCACCATCACCAGCATTCCGCAGCTCACCACCAAGAAGCAACCAGTATCCAGACTCGCAAAGACCAGAATCCATCACATCCATACAACAATCATCATCCTTCTTCACAAAGACCAGTAGCAGGCACCTCCCTACCGAGGATATCCACCACAAGCACCACGGAACTCGCACACCAAGAGCAGACATCATACAATACCTCAGAACAAAACTAAAAACCCGCACAAATCCATACCCACCACAATCCGAGAAACAGCCACCATAGCCAAATAGAGAGCCCAGAACTAAACACTTATCCAGACCAGCAACAAGATTATACCACAAAAAAGATGTCCAAGAACAAACCTGCTTCCGTGTTGAGAGCCATAAAGAGAAATCAGAACCATTACCTAAAATCTCGAGCCAAACCAAAGAAAAGGTTCCCCACATAGCTTCTAGGATCGGCAAAGACTGACAAGACCACCACACTCCAGATCTGAGAGGCTCCTCCATAGAAGTGCACCGCCACATCAAGAAAAGATCAGATCTGGCCCACACCTCTATGGATATGAGACGCCACACGCCAGGAGTAGGAACTATCAAAACTGATCCAGACCGCCGAAAAAACCAGGCCACGCCAAAGCCTCCGATCTGAAATTTCAGAGCACATCATTAACCTGTAGATCGGAGAGCCTGCACCGCAGACAAACTGAGGAAAAGCCTCAGAACACCGAGCATCATCAAAGAGCCCCTGTCCGCCAATGAAGCCCTATCCACCTTAGGCAGGGCTGCTGCAACCTTTTCTGACGAGGTCCTTGACCCTGTTGACCCATCCTTAGCATCGCGAGATCGAGACGCTGAGAGTCGAAACGAGGAAGGACCACTGAAGCCTGCCACCTTTTTTCCCGAGAACGCTTCTGAAGGCTGGAGTCACCCAGATCTCCCCCTACAAGCACAAATCATCGTCACACCTCGGGAAAAGCGAAGCCGTCGAAGAGCATCATCTGCACCAAAGGACTCAGCATCGAACCATCGCCTCCATGAGAGTCCCCCACAAGGTTGAGAGGGCCGGAGAGAAGATCCAGCCCCATCTTCTCCAGGGGAATCCGAAGGAAACCCTAGGAACCGCGACGAGAGGGAGAGAGTGCCAGGAGAGTGTGCCGCCATCATGGATTTTTATGGTCTTTTCTCTTTCATGGGTTTAGGGTTTTTGAAGATTTTTAGTTTTTTATGTTTTTATGGGTTTTAAAGTTTTTTAGTCATATCTATAGTTTTTATGGGGTTTTAGTATGTTTAGGGTTTTTTCATATTTTTTAGGTTTTTTAGGGTTGTTTTATGGTTTTAGGGTTTAGAGTGTAGGGTATAGGGATTAGGGCCTATGGTATAGGGTTTAAGAAGTAGTTTATTGAGTGTATGGTATAGATTTTAGTGTGTATTATATAGGGTTTAATGAGTATAGTCTTGCGTTTGGGGTTTAGGGTTTAGTTTATATGGTCTAGGGTATAGGTTTTAATGTTTTGGGTGTAGGTTTTAGGTTTTGGGTGCGGCGGTGATGGTTTATGATCTAGGTTATATGATTTAGGGTTTCAGTTTTTGGGTTTATGATGGAGGGTATAGGGTTTAGGGTGTTGGGCTAAGGGTTTAAGGTGGAGGGTAGTTTAGCGTGTAGGGTTAATGGTTTAGTGTGTAGGGTATAGGGTTTTGGGTTTAGGGTTTAGGGTTTAGGGTTTAGGGTTTAAGGTGTAGGTTATACGGTATAGGGTGGAGGGTTTACGGTTTAAGGTGTAGAGTATATGGTTTAGGGTGTAGGGTTAATATTTTAAGGAGTAATATTTGGGTTTTATAGTGTACGGTTTAGGTTCTAGGTGTAGGGTTTAACATTTAGGGTGTAAGTTATAGGGTTTTTCGTTGTCAGGTTTAGGTTTTATGGTGTAGGATATAGGTTTTAACATGTAGGGTTTATAGTTTATGGTATAGGGTTTCAGTTGTAGTGTTTAAGGTTTAGTGTGTTTGGTATATAGTTTTCTGTGTAAGTTCTAGGATTTATGGTGTAAGGTATAAGGTTTAGGGTTTAGGGTGTATGGTATAGGGTTTATAGTGTATGTTATAGGGTTTAGGGTGTAGGTTATAGGAATTAGGGTGTAAATTTATGGTTTGGGGTTTAGGGTGTTGGGTTTAGGGTATATGGTTTAGTTTGTAGTGTGTATGGTGTAGGTTTTAGGGTTTATAGTTATGGTTAAGCATTTAGGGTGAAGGGAATAGGGGTTATGATGTACCTTTTATGGTTTAGGGTGATGGGAATCTATTTTAGGGTGTATGGTATATGGTTTAGTGTGTAGGGTATATAGTATTGACTGTATGACATAGGGTTTTAGGGTGTATGGTATAGGGTTTGGGTTGTAGGTTTTAGGGTTTAAGGTTTAGGGTATAGGGTTTAGGGTTTAGGGTTTAGGGTTTAGCATATGATGTTTAGTGTTTCTGGTGTAGGGTTTAGGATTTGGGGTGTAGGTTATAGGGATTCGTTTATAGGTTTTAGTGTTTTGGGTGGTGGGTATATGGTCTAGGGTTTAGGGTATAGAGTATAGGGTTTAGGTTTTAGGGTTTAGGGTCACGGGAGCAGGGTTTTAGGTTTAGGTTGTTGGGTATAGGTTTTGGGGTGTAGGGTCTATGGTTTTGGTTATAGGGTCCGTTTATTAGGGTTTAGGGTGCATGTTATGTGGTTTAGGTTGTGGGATATATGGTTTAGCATATACATTTTATGGTTTAGGGTGTAGGGTAAAGGGATTTGGGTGTAGGTTTCATGGTTAATGGTGTTTATTTTTGGGTATAGTGTGTTTGTTTTATGGTTTAGTGAGTTGGGTATATGGTTTATTGTCTAGGGTTTAGGGTATAGGGTCTAGGGTTTAGGGTGTTGGGTATAGGTTTTAGGGTATATCATGTAGTTTATAGGATTTATGGTGTAGGGTATAGGTTATAAGGTGTGGGTATGATTTTTAGGGTGTAGGGTTTTTGGTTTTGGGTGTAGATTGGTTGGTTTAGCATGTAGGGTTTAGGGGTTAAGGTGTAGGGTATATGATTTTTGGAGTAGAAATTATGGGTTATAGTCTTTGTTCTAGGGTTTATTTTTTCTAGTTTAGGTTGTATGTTCTTGGGTTTCAAAATCAAGTTTAGGGTTTAGGGTGCAGGATGCAGGGTATAGAGAAAAGGGTGTGGGGTTTATTATTTAGAGAGTCAGGGACATGAAAATGGAAAAAAACATCTAGATATAAAAAACAAAACACTTTATAAGTATATTAAAAAATTTAATCATGCCTTTTAAATTAGTTTCAAGGAATATCAATTTAATATTACCTTTACTTGTGTATCAATGACCTCATTTTTACAAGATATTGGAATATGACTCTGAGATTCTGTTTGGATAGAATCCTGAGATTTTCTGTTTCTCGGCATTCCTGCTTTTCAAATGGATAAGGTATATTAAAAATATAAATAATGTAAAACTAAAATATGTTTACAAAAAAAGAAAAACTATAAAAATGTATAAATGTATTAAACAGTTATCAATGAGAACTTGTAATATAATTTCATTACCAATTTATATGTTCAATTATCTTCATCTTCATTATCGTCATTATAATTAACCTCCATTATGAAGAGTCCTTCATTTTCACCCTCTCTTGAAAGTTATACCATTTCAATATTATCCTGAAATAATTGTTCAATATTTTATGGTTGATGAGATTCACTATCACAAATCACTAATTGATCTTCATATCCCATATCATATAAGTCTCTCTACTTTAAGTGTACAATAACTATATAACCTTCATGAATGTAATCATCCACATAATAAACCATCTTCACTTTTGAAGACAAGATAAATGGATCATAATCTCCACACTCACCAGTATCCATCAATTGAGAGAAGTTTATAGAATTAAAATGTAACAAATCTTTCATTATGCCTCTATCAATGTTGACCAACTTTAATTTGAATAAGACAACTGAAAGTTGTCCATGGTAGTTTACTTCAATTATATAAATTATATTTACATAGTATCCCACCTCTATAAATGTAAATACACCACTATTCTAAGTTTTCATGTCTTCCTCAAGATAAATTTTACAAAACTTGAAGCCATGAATACTGTAAGAATTGAATCTCTTAGCCTGCCATAGGGGGCCTTGATCCAAAAACTTCAAATCATTCAATATTTCAGCTGGATTTTCATCATTCATTATCTAGAAAAATATATATAAACTATTACTATTAACATAGAAAAAATAAATACATGTCAATAATATGAATACAAGTATATACTTACATGACGGGTGAACCATTTGCCAATATCATTATTAACAACTTTTGTTAATTCCATCTCATTTTTATCTTGACCCCTTAGTCACCTTCTTTCTTGCAGTTGTAATTATTAAATAAATGGATCTGCAAAAACACTATTGATTAGCACATATCTACATATGTGTACCAACTCCAATTCAATCAGTGTAAAATTTGAACTCTTTCCTATTGATCATCTAATAGTTTGAAATATTGATGACCTGTTTTCAGAACTAGAATTAGTGGATATGTCATCATCAAGTACAGTATGATTTAATCTAGTCTCAATCCCATCTAAATACCTTGAACAGGAGGTCAAGAACTATTCATCTATGTAACCTTGAGTAATAGAGCCTTCTGGTTGATCTTTATTCCTCACATATGATTTCAAATGACTTAAGTACCTGATCCAAAAAATAAGAAACATATGAAAAGATTTTACACAATGATTTCCTAAAGCCTAATTCACCAAAGAAAATAAAAAATATAACAATGCACCTCTCAATTGGATAAAACCATAAATAGTGCACCGGTACACCATGTTTACCTTCTTAGACCAAATGAATAGTTAAATGAATAATGAGTGTGAATAATTAAGGGGAAAATAACATATTCAAATGACATAGTTTCAAAAAAAATCTTGAATTTTATCAAGATCAGTTGGATGTAATGCTTTTCCACAAAACTCCCTGAAAAAGGTACAAAACTCAACTAGAAATGTGGTTAGTTTTTCAGTTAAAGTATTATGAAAATTCAATGGTATTAAATGCTCCACCAATATTTGTGAGTCAGGAATTTTCAATCCATGTAAATTTCTAAGTTTGAAGTCAACGAACCTTGATATGTTACTGGAATATCCATCTATCACTTTTACATTATTTAAAGTTTTAAGTAATACATCTTTATCATAATTTTTATTATAACAATAGCCAAATTATTCATTCCATTCTCATTTTCCCACAAACCATGATTTGTATTCATTGACTCTAAATCCTTACGGGCATTAAGGTGATCCTTTGATATACCTGGCTCATTAACCACTATAAAAATTACATTATCATAGGAATTCTTCTCAATATGCATTACTTCAAGAATATGACATATAAAATTAAACTCACGGTAATTAATTTTAAAAAATATACTTTTTTATTCCATTTTTGTGATCCATATTCTTTGGATACTATACCCTATACCCTTTTACCCCTTTTTTAAACTGAATTTATTTTCCCAATTCATCATTGACATTCATTAATTATCCCAAGATTTCAGAACCAGATAACACATTTAGTGACTTATTAATTTAAATACCTCCATTGAATTGTGTCTTGTTAAACCTAAATTTACGAGAAGCATCAAGAAATAGACAATGAAAAATAAAACACCATTTTCTTCTATGAGGTAATCATTGAGGTTCAAAATAAAAATTTCAAAGTTTACAATCTGAATCAGTATGAGTCTTCCAAATAGATAAATTTCCTATTCCATGAAAGTAAATAATTTTCCACATTAAATAATCATTAATTTTGAATAGTTTTCTTGTTGAATCATTATAATTTTCAAAGCCATCATCCCATAATTCTCATAATTTTTTGATTATAGGTTAAAGGTATACATCAATGTCATTTACAGACATTTTCTTTTTTGGAATAATCATTGAAATAATGAAATAAGTCTTCTTTGTAAACATTCATGTAGGTATGTTATAGGTGATAAAAACCACAAAAAGAAATTTATAATTAGTACATAAAGTACCAAAAGGTTTAAAACCATCAGAAGCCAATTCCAAAAGTACATTTCTAGGATCCAATGAAAAATATGGATATAGTGAATCAAACATCTTCCATGATGTTGGATATTTTGCATGTATCATCAAGCGATTAATACTTTCTGGAGCATGCTACTTCATGTCATCAGCAATCCTGAATGACATGAATAATCTTTTCAAGAATGGTTTCATAGGTAAGTAACACAATAACTTTTCTGGGGTTTTCTTTTTTGTTTATTCTTGGGGTTTTATTGATATATACTCTCATTATTTTTCATTGAATTATATCTACTTATTTGAAATCTTGTGCATTATTATTTATCATACTATCCTCCCCATTAAATGAATAAATAATTATGTCATGTATGTATCTTTTTATAATCAATTCCAAGTTTTTTGGTGATTATCTTAATCTAATAGAATGATGCAGGGATCTTAGCTTCATAGAATGCATCATGAGGCAACTCTTAAATAATGGAAATTTCATTTTTAGTAAATCTATAGAGACACTTGATATAATACAAATTAAGTACAAAAGACACAATGAAATACTCTGCACACACTTCATACAGTTCATGTTTTCAGCCTTCAAGTATTTCATAAAAATCAGTTTTTTGTCACTATATTTTTGAGCTACATTCACCGTATTAGGATCAACTAAAGGTTCTGTTGATCTATTGAAATATTTTACATTTCATTCTAAAAAATAAAATTCTTCTTTTAAAAAATTTCTAACCAAATTCTCTTTTGATAAGTAACTTTTTATTTCTTTTATAGTATTTTTATTGTTTTGACTTCCATAACCATTAATTCACCCTACGGAATCCAACATACATATCGAGCATGAAACTGTTTCAATATAAAATGATCATATTCCTTGTTTCTTTTTAAACAATTATTGAATTTACAATTAGGACATGTAAATTTTATTCTACCATCCACTGATCTATTTTCAATTACATAATCTAAAAACTCTTCCAATATCTTTTCATACCAATGTGCGGTTCAAGGTAAATTAATCAAATTTTAATCTGTAGGAATTGGATTTTATTCTCCCAATAAATTAAAATATGAAGATCAAGATGTTTAATCAAAACGGTATAATTAACATTAAATAATAATTTATATGGGTTAGTACAAGACTCAATAGAATGGTATTTGATGTTAGATACATGCTTGAAACAATTGATATTTAATGATGGAAGTGTGAAAAACAACCTCTAAATTAAAGATGATAAATATGTATCAATTTTTTATATTTAAAATGTATATTATATTATTTTTATGGAAGAAAAAAATAAATGTGTGTTCTACCTTAGTTTTTTAATTAAAGAGGGATCATTCCATTGAAAAATTAGGTACATTGATCAATATTTGAACCATTTCTCATGGTCTATCTAAGACCAATAACACCCATTTAAAAATATGAATGAAAAGTATACATTATTTGGATATCACACACTATTTGATGGATAAAACTGATAAACAAATAAAAATTGGTCGTTATATGTTCTTATACTTCATTCTACTATTTACGAATATTTTATATGTGCACCTACATTTCTTGAAAAAATATCCAGGTAGGGGAACCTTTTACTAGAAATGTACTACAACTTATAAGTTGGTGATTTTAGAGAAAAATATTTAAAATTCTAAAAAATATCTAATGTGATAAGTAATGATTCTTGAAGATTTATAATGTTTTTGGAATTGTTATTAGGTATCTAGTGAACGTAGTGCAATATTTTGTTTGATAGAGTAATATATGTATTTTCTCATCCCATTTATTATTTACATTTTTACTATTTAGGATTGGTGTTTTCATTATTTAAATTTCTTATTGTACAATGTTTATTGATGAATATTCTACTGGGATAAAGTTATTAAATAAGGGAAAAAATTTCAACTATAATCCCAAGATTAATAATTTATCATGGAATAAAAATGAAGTAAGACTAAATTAATGATGTTAATAAATCTCATGGAGTAAAATAATTAGTGAAAATAGGAAAACTGTGGAAAAAAACTTAGGGTGTAAAATTTTAATTAAAGTATAGGAGTATAACCAAGTTTTATTGTGCCACCAATTATTGTTAAATAATTCATGATAGATCAATATATTCCAATTGTGTATATTATATCCAATAAAATAATTTTTAGGGATGGATGCCACAAGATAATACACTTTGAGAAACCTCTTTATAAAATTTCCTTTAAAAACTCAAATACTCAATCATCATAAAGTCAAAATATCCATGGTAACCCAACATTGGTTCTTAAAAATCCATGAACACCCTTGGAAGTCATAGGTTTCCATTAATTTTTTTTAAGAACCAAAAAAACATTTGAAGTCATGAAATCATGTAATAAAATACATTCTACTATTTTATCAAACGATAAGTGTTCATGGTAGTTGAAAAATAAATTTAAAATATGAAATTTCATATAAAAAACCTTATAATTCCATAGAAAACTAATGAAAAATGGTTTGTCTTTAAAATAGATTTATATACACATATGATAATTTAATTAGGAATATAAAACCTAGATTAAATTGGTAAGAAATTAGTTTTTATTAATTTAATGTGATATAAAATAGAGAAAACCAACCTATGATCTGCCACTTACATAACATGAAAAACTAAATCACCAAAAAAAGGCCAAAGAATACTTTAGAGGCTAGGATAAGGGGAATTTAACCCTGGAGAGGGAGGTCCTATGGGTGTATGGGTTTCTATTGGGGAGGGGAACTGCGGGGGATAGGGAGGTTAAAGGGGGGGTTCTGAATCACCTCAAGGTAGAGTGGGGTCAAAGGTGGTGTTAAAGGGGTCAATGTCATCATAAAGGATGAATCAATTAGGTCATAGGGAGATTATCATCACCACTGGGGAGAGGGAGGTTAGAGGGGGTCGGGTAGTGGGGGTCGGTTCACCGCCAAGGACGACAGAGGGAGTTCAAAATGGGGTTTCATATCACCACTGAGGAAATGGAGGGGTCGTGGGGTCAGGGTCGCACGGGGAGTGGGAGTTGGGATAGGGTTCAGGGTTTGGGTCACGTACAGAGGGTGTAGGGGAGGGGGAGAAAACTTGTTTTTTAAAAAAAATCATGGTTGTTTAAAGTAAATAGCCGCCAATTATTAAATAAAAAATATAGCGATGATTTGACAAAACTGCATCTATATTAATTTTTTTAAACCAAATTTATTTAGCAATTCTTAATGGAACTAACTATAATACACTACCACTAACCAGATATTTTATTTAGTGATATTGAATGGTTTATGGTTTATGGTTTAGGGTTTAGGGTTTAGGGTGTAGGGTATACAGTTTATGGTGTAGGGTTTAGCGTTTATGGTGTAGGTTTTTGGGTTTAGGGTTTAGGATTTCGTGTATAGGGTATTCGTTATAGGGTTTATGGTGTAGGGTTTTGGGTTTTGGGTGTAGGGTATATGGATTAGGGTGTATGTAATAGTTTTTAGGGTGTAGGGATTAGGTATTAAGTTATAGGGTGTAGGGTGTAGGGTTTAGGGAGTAGGGTTTACGGTGTAGGGTGTGCGGTTTAGGGTTTAGGGTGTAAGGTATAGGGTTTATGTGATTGTTTTTAGGTTTTAAGATGCAAGGTATAGTTTTTAGGTTGTATATTTGAAGGTTCAAGGTGTATGGTGTATGTTTTAGTGTATAGGTTTTAGGATTTAGAGTGTTTGGTATATGGTTTATGGTATAGGGTAAAGGGTTTGTGGTGTATTGTATAAGGTTTATGATGATAGGTTTATGGGGTATGGCATAGGGTTTACGATGTATGGTTTAGGTTTTAGGGTGTAGTGTATAGAGTTTAGGGTTTTTAGGGCAAGGAAGATTCGAGGGTCAGGCTATTCCCCCCCCCCCCAAATTTATTAGTAAAGAAAAGGAGACACAGCAGACAAGGGAGGTGAGGGGTCAAACGACCCACACTCGAAAACCCCTTACAACACATGAAAAAGAAAATAAAAATCAAAAAGACACACAAAATGAGAAAATAAAGAAAACAAAAGCAAAACCAACAGCATCTCCCAGCCAAACCACAACCAGCATCCAGCACAGGGTCTACTAGCCATCTCCACCATCATCATCATAATCTGCACCAGGGGGGTCTTCCTCGGCACCATAGCCAGAGGCCGCATCAGTGTCTACTGACTCCCATTCCAAAGAATCATACTACTTAAAAAAGTTGGTGTAGTATTCCCTTAACTTCAACTGATCCACATTCAATTGCTGTTTAGCAGACCGCCCCGCCTTACCAGAGGATTTATTCGAAGCCTTGCTAGAAGCCCTTATAGAAACCGTTCTGGGAATGGAGGAGTAGTCCTTCCTTGGCCTCCTTACTTTCAGAGCAGCGGTGCAAAGATCACCATGATTCCCCTAGACAGGTATAACAGAGTCCTCCTGGTTTAGAAAACAAGAGGTGGGAGGTGGAAAACCATCCCTGGACAGGCTCCCATCAAAATTCTTTTTCCCAGTGAGTATGTCCTTGTCCTTTAAAATCTGGGCCATGTTGGATTTCATCCTAGAGCCATCATCCGAGCCACTCTCTCAGAGCATCGAGCACTCGGATTCCATTCCCTCCTGCAAAATAGAAGGCTGTAAAGCCAGGTCTTTTAGAACCAAACGTTTGGAGTTCTCATCCACACTGTCCCTAATCATCCCATCTTCAACAAAATTAACATCATTTGCTCCGAAGGAAATGAGCACCTCTGAAGCATCCACTGTGATCGGAACAGGTTCAAAGGCTTCTGAAGCGTTCATCAAAGACCTGGGGAGGATACCCCCATTACCCTCAACCTGGGCAGCATTCACACCATTCACAGTCTTCAGATCGGCCCTCACCATAGGGTTTTTAGGAGTTTTATGGTTTTTAGGGGTTTTTATCATTTTAGTGTTTTTGGGGTTTAACCGATTTTTAGGGTTTTAATGGTTTGAGGAATTTTTGTGTTTTTTTTTTGTTTTTAGGGGTTTAGGGGTCTTTTTAGGTTTTTTAGAATTTTAATGGTTAGTTGAGTTTAACTTATTTTAGTTTTTTTAGTATTATTTGGTTTTTCAGGGCATTCATGAATTTTTAGGGGTTTGGGGATTTTGGGTTTTAAGGGTGTTTAAGGGTTTTAGGGTGTTTTAGGGTGTTTTAGGGTTTTTATATGGTGATTTAGTGTCTTTTGTAGTCGGTTGGGTTTTCTGTTTTTAGGGTATTTTAAGAGTTTTCTATGTTTTTAGGGTATTTAAGGAATTAGGATTTTTATGGGTTTTAGGGTTTTAAGGATTTGAAGGGTTTTGGGGGGGGTTGGGTTTTTTGGTTTTGGAATTTTTTGTGTTTTAGGGGTTTTTTGTAGGTTTTTTAGGGATTTCATGGTTTTTTTGGGTTTTTTGGGTTTTTAGGGATTTTAGGATTTTAAAGGCTTTTAGGGTTTTATGTTTTTATTCTTTTTTAGGTTTTCATAGGTTTTAACTGTTTTTAGGGTTTTGAAGGTTTTTTTGATTTTTATTATTTTTAGTGTTTTTTGGGACTTTAGGGGTTTTAATTTTTTTAAATGGTTTTATGTGGTTTTAATGAATTTTTTGGGTTTTTATGGGTTTTTAGGTTTTTTTTTTGTTTTAGTGAGTTTTGGTTCTTTAGATATTTTTAGTTGTTTTATGTTTTTTAGTAGTTTTCGGGTTTATTAGGGTCATTTAAGTCCTTTTTAAGGGTCTTTGGGACTTTTACTATTTTTAGGGTTTATTTTTATAGTTTTTGGGGTTTTTAGGATTTTTAGGCGTTTTAGTGGTTTATGGGTTTATGGGTTTTTAGTTTTTTTAGGCTTTTTAGGGATTTTTGGGTTTTTTGTTTTAATTTTTTTAGAGTTTCTGTGTTATTTTATTATTTTTAAAGTATTGATTGTTTTAGTGTCAATTTAGGTGTTTTAACATTTTAAGGGCTTTTAGTTTTTTTCATTCTTTTAGGGTATTTATGGGTTTGGGGGGTTTTCAGAATTTTTATGGTATTTAGAGGTGTTTGGGGTCTTTATGGGTTTTAGAATTTTTAAGGGTTATAGTGATTTTTATAATTTCTAGGGTATTTTCGGATTATTTAGGAAATTTTGGATTTTTTTTTTGGTTTAAGGGGTTTAAAGGTATTTTTGGTTGAGTGGGGACTAGTTTTTTTATTTGGGGGAAGTGGGGTTATGGAATTTGGTTTTTTATGTGTTTTAGAGGTTTTTTTAGGTTATGAGTGGTTTTTAGGTGGTTTAAGTGTTTTTTTTTGTTTTTTTTTTGTTTTTGGGTTTTTAGGAGTGTTAATGGATTTTAGGGTTTTATTTGGTTTTAAATTTTTTTAGGATTGTATTATTTTTCTAATGTTTTTAGAGTTTCTGGGATTTTGTTAATTTTTTAGGATTTTTTTTGGTTTTTAGGGTTTTTAGGAATTTTTCGATTTTATGGTTTTTTACAGTTTTTAGTTCTTGTAATGTTTTTGGTTTTTTTGGTCTTTTATGGGTTTTGGGGGTTTTAGTGTTTTAGTTTATTTTAACAATTTTAGGAATTTTAGGGTCATTTAGGTTTTTTGGGGGTTTAGTGTCTTTTAGGGTTTTTAGGTCATTTTAGAGTTCTTTTTGAGGTTTTATTATTTATCGGATCTTTCAGTATTTTTAGGTTCTTTTATGTTTTTTAGGGTTTTTAGGGTTTTTAGGGTCCTCTAGGGTTTTTAGGGGAATTTAGTTTTTTTATGATTTTTGAGGGTCCTTACAGGGTTTTTACGTTCCTTAAGGGGTTTAGGGTATTTAAATCCCTTTAGGTTTTTAGGGTTGTTTGGGGTTTTAGTGTCCTTTATATTTTTCTTAAGGTTTTTTACTTTAATTTTAATTTTCATGGTATTTTAGTGTTTTTTACTTTTTAGTGTCTATTAGGTTTTTTATTAGGGTTTTAAGGATTTTTAGTGTCTATTATGGTTTGTAGTGGATTAAAGATATTTTAGGGTTCTTTTAGGATTTTTAGTTTCTTTTTTGGTTTTTATGGTTTTTATGTTCTTTTAGAGTTCTTTAGGGTCTGTAGGGATTTTAGGGTATTCTAGGGATTTTTAAGGATTTTTAGGGGGTTTTTAGATGTTTATGGGGTTTTTTATTATTTTTAGGGTTTTTAGGGTTTTTAGAGATTCTCAGTCTTTTTAAGGATTTTACAGGTTTTGGGGTGTATTATAGTTTCTCAGGGTTTTTAGTGTTTTTATGGTTTTTAAGGAATTTAAATGTTTTTAGGGATTAATAGTGTATTTTAGGTTTTTATTCTATTTAGGGTTTTTTAGGTTTTTACTGGTTTTTAGGGATATTTGGGGTCTTATGGTTTTTATGGTTTTTAAAGGGTTTTAGGTTTTTTACTACTTTTTCAGGGGTTTTTAGGATTTAATGGGTTTTGGGTTTTTAGGGGTTCTATGGGGGTTTTGAGGTTTTTGGGTTTTCGGGTCTAAGGATTTTTACAGTTTTTAGTGTTTTATGGGTTTAGGATTTTATGGTTTTGGGGGGGTTGTGTGGGTTTTGGGATTTTCAAGGGGTTTTAATCTTATTTAGTGGTTTATAAGAATTGTTCAGGGTAGTGAGGGTTTGTTAATTTTTTCCCTTTTTAGTGGGTTTTATGGTATTTCATGGATTTTGTTGGGGTTTATAGTTTTTAGGGGGTTTATGGATTTTTTGGTGTTTAGGGGTTTATATAGTTTTTATGGATTTTATTTTTTAGGGTTTTTAGTGTTTTTAGGGGTTTTTGGGTTTTTGGGGTTTTTGGTTATTATGATTATGTTTTGTTTATTTTGTCTTTTTTACAAATTTTTAGGGTTTTATGATTTTTAGGATTTTTAAGGTATTCAATTTTATAGCGTTTTATTGGTTTTAGGTTTCTATAGAGTTTTTATGTATTTTTTCGTGCCTTTTAGGAGGATTTTGGATTTTTATGGTATTTTAGGGTGTTTTGGGGTTTTTCATGTGTATTGGGGTTTTAAGGATTTTTATAGTAATTTAGTTATTTTTTATGGTTTTGAAGGGGCTCTTGGGTTTTAGGGGTGTTCAGGGGTATTTAGGGGGTTTTGTTGGTTTTTATGGTTTTTAGGAATTTTATGATTTTTAGGGAATTTAAGGGGTTTTACGGTTTTTAGGATTTTAGTGGTTCTAGTGTTTTTAGGGTTTTAGGGATTTTAGGGTTTTGTAGGATTTATAGAGTTTTAGTGGGTATTTAGGGTTTTGTGGGTATTAGTGGTTTATGGGTTTCTTATTGTTTCAAAGGGTTTTAGGGGTATTTTGGGGTTTTTAGGGCTTCTTAAACATTTTTTTAGGTTTTTTGGGTTTTTTTGTTTTTTTTTGGATTTTTTTTGTTATTATGGGTTTTAAGTGTTTTTGTGTTTTTTAAAATCATTTTATGTTTTTAAGGTAATTAGGGGCTTTTAGAGCTTTCTGGTGATTTTCAACAGTTTTTGGTGTTTTATGTTTTTATATTTTTTTAGGTTTTTTATATTTTTTTAATGGGGTTTAGGGTTTTTTTATGGGTTTTTATTATTTTTTATGGTGTTCTTATAGTTTTATAGTTTTCTTAGAATTTTCAGGCTTTTAGGGTGTTTATGGACTTTTACGATGTTTTAATTTTTTATTCAGGTTTTTAGAATTTTTAGAGCTTTTAGGGGGTTTTAGGTATTGGATATGTTTTAAATGGGTTTTTATATTTTTTAGGGTCTTATGGTTTTCAAGGGTTTTGTAATGTTTTCAGGTGTTTTAGGGTTTTTTAGTTGTTATTGGGGGGTTGGGGGTGTGTAGAATCTTTTTTTGATTTTGGGTGTTTTTTTAGGGAGTCTTTGGGTTGTTTTATTGGTTTTAGGGTTTAGGGTGTAGGGTGTAGGGTGTAGGGTATAGGGTATAAGGTTTTGTGTATAGGGTTTGGGTTTTAGGGTAAATAGTTTAGGGTGTAGGGTTTAGGGTATATGATTTAGGGTGTTGGTTATTGGGTTTAGGCTATATGGTATTGGGTTTATGATGTATGGTATAGGGTTTAGGGTGTAGGGTATAGGGTTTTGGGAGTAGGGGGTTTAGGGTGTAGGTTATAGGGCATGGGTGTAGGGATTTGGGTTTACTGTTTATGGTGGAGGGTATAGGGTTTAGAGTCCATGGTTTAGGGTTTAAGGAGTAGGGTAATGGGTTTATTGTGTAGGGTTAATAGTTTAGGCTATGGGGTATAGGTTTTAGGGTATATAGTTTTGGGTTTATGGTGTTGGATTTGGGGTTTAGGGTGTAGGGTTTAGGTTTTCGGGTGTGGATTATATAGATTGGGGTGTTGGGTATATGGTATAGTGTATAGGGAATAAGGTTTAGGATTTAGGGTTTAAGTTTTAGGGTTTAGTGTGTAGGGTATAGGGTTTAGGGTGTAGGGTTTAGAGTTTAGGTTATAGGGTATAGGGTTTAGGGTGTATGGTTTAGGGTGCAGGGTACTGGGTTTATGGTGTATGTTTTAGAGATTAGGGTCCAGGGTTTCATGTATAGGTTTTAGGGTTTTGGGTGTAGGGTATAGGTTTTAGGGTGTTGGGTCTAGGGTTTGGGGTGTTGGGTTTAAGGTTTAGGGTGTCTAGTCTAGGGATTAGGGTGTATGCCTTAGGGTATATGGTCTTGGTTTTATGGTTTAAGGTGTAGTGTATAGGTTTTAGGGTGTAGGGTTTAGGGTTTACTATGTAGGATATATGGTTTGTGGTGTATGGTTTGTGATTTATTGTGTACGGTATAGGGTTTGTGGTGTAGGTTTTAGGGTTTATGGTGTAGGTTATTGGGTCTAGCGTGAAGGGTGTTGGGTTTAGGTTGTAGGATATAGTATTTACGGTGTGGGGTATTGGGTATTGGGTTTATGGTGTGGGGTATTTAGTTTAGGGTGTTAGGAAAATAGATTTTGGGGTTGGTTTTAGGGTGTTGGGTATAGGGTTTTAGGTGTAGGGTATAAGGATTAGGGTGAAGGGAATAAGTTTTAAGGTGTAGGGTTTAGGGTTTATGGAGTTAGTATTAGGGTTCTATTGTAGGGTATAGGATTAGGGGAGAAGGGTTTAGGGTTTAGGGTGTATAGTATAGTGGTTCAGGTGTTGGTTCTAAGGTATTGTGTAGAGGGAATAGTTTTATTTTTTATGGTAAAGGGTTTACGGTATAGGGTATTGGGTTTAGGACATTGGGTATTGGGTTTAGGATGCATGGTTTATGGTCTAGCATATTTGGTATAGGGATTAGGGTATAGGGTTTATGGTTTAGAATCTAGTGTATAGGGTTTTGGGTGTAGGGTTTAGGGTTTAGGGTGTAGCATATATGGTTTATAGTGTAGGGTTTATGGTGTAGAGTATAAGGTTTAGGGTGTATGGTTTATGATTTGGGGTTTAAGGTTTAGGGTTTGTGGTTTAGGGTGTACGGTTTAGAGTTTAGAGTGTAGGGTATTGGTTTTAGGGTGTAGGATTTAGGGTTTGGGGTGTAAGTTATTGGGTTTAGGGTGTTGGGTTTATGTTTTAGGGTTTAGGGTGTAGGGTATATGGTTTTGGGTTATGGGTTATGGGTTTATTATTTATGGTATTGTGTTTGGGGTTTTGGGTTTAGGGTTCATAGTTTAGGGTTTAAGGTTTGGGGTGTATGGTACATGTTTTTGGGTGTATGGTTTTGGATTTAGTGTGTATGGTGTACGGTTTAGGGTGTAGGGTGTAGGGATTAGGGTGTAGGGTTTAGTGTTTAGGGTGTTTAGTGTAGGTTTTAGGGTGTGGGGTGTACGGTTTAGGGTTTATGGTATCGGGTATAGGGTTTTGGATGTGGGGTTTAGGGTTTATGGTGCAGGGTTTAGTTTTTAGGGTGTATGTTATAGGGTTTATAGTATAAGGTATAGGGTTTTGGGTGTGTGGTATATGGTTTAGTGTGTGTGTTTTAAGGTTTAGAGTGTTGGATAAAGGGATTAGGGTACATGGTTTTGGGTTTATGGTGTTGGGTACAGGTCTTAGGGTGTATTGTGTAGGGTTTATGGTTTAGGGTGGAGGGTCGTGGGTCTTGGGTTTAGGGTTTATGGTTTCGGGTGTAGGGTGTAAAGGGTTTGGTTGTGCATTTAGGGTGTAGGGGTTAGGGTGTAGGCTTTTGGGTTTAGGGTGTATGGTAGAGTCTATTGGGTGTAGGGTTTAGAGTTTAGTGTGTAGGGTCTAGGGTATGATGGGTTTTTGGATTTTTGAGTGTTTTGGGGTTTTAATGATTTTTTGGGGTTTTAGGTTTTTAAGGGTTTTAGGGGTTTTAGGGTTTTTAGGGGGTTGTAGATTTTTTATTTTTTAAAATTTTTAGTTTTTTTAGTTTTTATGATTTTTAGTTTTCTTTTGGTTTTTTTAATATTATTTATATTTTTATATGGTTTTATGGTTTTTATAGGGATTTGGGTTTTTAAAAATTTTATGTTTTTTAGGGTATATGGGGGTTTTTTGGGGTTTTTTAGGGGTTTTGTATTTTATGTATTTTATTTTTTGTGTGTTTATTAGTTTATTTTAGGGGTTTTAGGGTTTTTAGGGTTTCCATAGTGTTATATAGGGTTTTATTAGTATTCTTGGTCCTTAGGATTTTTAGGATTTTTAGGGGTTTTATGTTTTTTATGGGTTTTAGGGGTTTATGGGTTTTAGTGTTTTAAGGGTTTTGGGTTTTTTGGGCCATTAATGGATTTTAGTCTTTTTTCATGTTTATTAGGGGTTTAGGGGTTTTTAGGTTTTTTAGGCTCTTTAGTATTTTTTAGGGTTTTGAGGGTTTTTTTCAGGTTATTTTAGATATTTCATATTTTTTGTGTTTTTGGTTTATTTGTGGGTTTTTCGGTTTTTTTAGGTTTTTAGATTGTTTTACCATTGTGTTGGGTTTTTACAGTCTTTAGGGTATTTAAGGTGTTTATGGATTTTATAGGGTATTTTAGGGGTTTTCAATTTTTTCAATGTCTGTAAGGATTTTTATGCCTTTTAGGGTCATTTAGAGTTTTTATAGGTTGCAGAGTTTTTTTTAGGGGTTTTTGGGGTTTTTATGGTTTTTAGGGGTTTTAAGGTTTTTTTGTGGGTTTTAGTGATTGTATGGGTTTTGCGGTTTCAGGTTTTTAGGGTTTGACGGTGGATTAAGGGTTTTTAGGGGTTTAGGGGTTTTTTTAAATTTTTATGGTTATTTATGCTCTTTAGGGTTTTTACTAATTTTAGGTTTTTTAGGTTTCTTTGGATTTTGAGGGTTTTTTCTATTTTTATGATTTTTTGTGTCTTCCAATGTTTTAATGTTTTTTTTGTTATTGGGGGGGTCTGGGATTATAGGGGTTTTATGGGTTTTTAGGGTTTTTAGGGGGTTTTAGGGTTTTTTAAGTATTCAGTGATTTATAGGGGTTTTATGGGTTTTTTATTATTTTTATGATTTTTTAGGGTTTTTTCATTTATTTAGGATTTTATGGTATTTAGGGATTTATGTTTTTTATGTTTTTTAGTGTTTTTATTATTTTTTGGTTCTTTTGTGGTTTTTAGTGATTTTTCATTGTTAGTCCAGGTCTTTTAATGTTTCTTATGGTTTTTAGGGTTTATAGTGATTTCAGAGTCTTTTAGGGGTTTTCTAGGGGTTATAGGGTCTTTATGGGTTTTTATAGTTTTAAGGGTATATAAGGGTTTTTAGGGGGGTTTAGGAATTTTTTTGGGTTTATAGTGTGTTTTCGGTAATTTAGGGTATTTAGGTTCTTTTAGGGGTTTTAGTGTTTTTAGGGACCTTAAGGTTTTTAGGGGTTTTCAGGATCCTTTAGGGTTTTCTTGGATTTTATGGTTCTTTTGAGTTTATTATGGATTTTAGGTTCTTTTAGGGATTTTAGAGTCCTTTAGGTTTTTAGGGTCCTTTAGGGTTTTTATGTATTTTTTTGGGTCTTTTATTTTTTAAGGGCTTTTCGAGTCCTCTAGGGGTTTTAGGTTTTGATAGTATTTTTTGGGGTTTAGGGTGATATATGGTATTTTAGGGGTTTGAAGTGTTCTATTTTATTTTAGGTTTTTGTGGTATTTTAGGGGGATTTTGGAGTGTGTGTCACTTTTATTTTTTTTAAGGATTTAGGGCCTTTTATGGTTTTGGGGGTCCTTTAAGGTTTTTAGGGGTT
This sequence comes from Viscum album, assembly GCA_963277665.1. Classification (NCBI taxonomy): domain Eukaryota; kingdom Viridiplantae; phylum Streptophyta; class Magnoliopsida; order Santalales; family Viscaceae; genus Viscum; species Viscum album. The sequence goes on from OY728141.1 coordinate 351,494,202, forward strand.
TTTTCCCATTAGGTTTTTAGGGATTTTTGGTTTTTATTAGGGGTTTTAAGGATTTTAAGTGTGTTTAATCTTTTTTAGGGTTTTAGGGTTTATGGTTTTTATGATTTGTACACCCATTTAGTATTTTTATGGTTTTATATAGTTTTAGTGCTTTATTGTGATTTTATTAGCATTTGAAAGGTTATTATGGGGTTTTCAGGATTTAGGGGTTTTTAAGGTTTTGTAGGGTTTATAATGTTTTTATGGGTTTTTTAGGAATTTTAGGTGTTTTAAGGGGTTTTCATGGTTTTCTTGTTTTTAGGCATTTTAAGGGGTTTTAGGGTTTTAATGATTTTTATTGTTTTATAGGGCAAGGAAGGCTTGGGGCCAGGCTATTCCTAACACCCCCCAAAGTTTATTAAAGAAAAGAAAGACATTGCAGACAAGGGAGGGGCGGGGTCAATCAACCCACACCCAAAATCCCTTAACAAACACACACCCAATGACCGTAAAAAAGAAAAGAAAACCCAAAAGAAGCACCAAGATTCCATCAGAAACCCACCCCTTCACAGGATCTACCAGCCTTCATCATCCTCATAGTCTGCACTAGGGGGGTCTCCCTCGGCACCATAACTGGAGTCCGCATCAGAGACTACTGATTCCCATTCAGAAGAGTCATATTGCTTCAAGAAATTTGCATAATGCTCCCTTAACCTCACCTGCTCCACATTCAGCTGTTTCTTGGAAGCCCTTTCACCTCTTCCAGAGGCATTTTCCTTAGCCTTGCAGGATGCTCTTGTGGACACAGTCTTTATCAAGGAAGAGTATTCCTTCCTCGGCTTCCGCCTTTTTGGATCAACATGGATCCCAGCATGCTTGTTTTCCTGCCCGGTGACCTCCTCAAGCATGGCCCTCTCCTTAAGGACCATATCCATGTTGTAATCCATCCTACTATTATCCTCCTGGACTTGGTCGGGAATGAAGGAGGATTTCTAGTTAAGTGGGTAGCCCACAAGAACCCCACAAGGACCTGGGCAGTCTGCCACTGTCAAAGTCATCTCATGAGAATGTGCAGGGTTGCCCTTCCATGGGCCTGGGTGATTCGAGATGAAGGGGGCCTCCTATTTCAGGGAACAGATAGTAAGAACAGGTTCATCAGAAGCCATACAAAGAGGGGACACCACACCGGCCAAGGCCAGCTGCAAATTCCCCTCATCCAATGGGGGCTCCAACCCATGCTTATCCCTTTTCCCATGCTCACTAGCATCATTCAAGGGGCCTGTAATGTCTAGAATTGACTCATCATTTAGAACACCATCCTGATTCTCAATTAGCATCTGTACAGAAAGCCTTACACTCCCATCATCAGCAACCGGAGCCCCTTTCCCCTCCTCTCCATGAATATTGCTTACCTTTCCCTTATCCATATCAAAATCATCACAGTTGTGTCCAAGAGCTTTTAACTCCCTTATCTCTTGCTCATCACAGTTGTGTCCAAGAGCATTACCTTTCCATTAGTGTTTTTTAGTGTTTTTAATATTTTTAATGGGTATTTAGGTGTTTTAAGGTGGTTTATGGTTTTTAGGGTTTGTGGGGTTTGGTTTTAAATGATTATTTAGGATTTTCAGCATTTTTAGGGTTTTTAGTGTTTTTAATGTTTTAGGGGTCCCTTTGTATTTTTAGGTGTTTTTTTGGGTTTTAGAGTTTTTACGGATGTTGTTGGATATTTAGGGATATTTAGGTTCTTTTTGTTTTTAGGGATTTTCAACAATTTTATATGGGTTATGAGATTTTATTGTTTTAGGGATTTTTCGGGGTGTTTAGGTTTTATATGGTTTTTATGGATTTTTTGGGTTTTGGGGTATATAAATGAATTTTATGGTTTTATGTGTTTTTGGTTTTTTCAATTTTTTATTAGGGTTTTTAGGTTTTTAAGGGTTTTAGGGGTTTATATGTTTTTAGTTTCTTTGAGGTTTTTAGTGTTTTTTTGGTTATTAGGGTCTTTTAATTTTTTTTTATGTTTGTTAGGGACTTTTAATGTTTAATTTGGGATTTAGGGTTTCTTGTATTTTTAGGCACCTTTATGGTTTTTAGGGGTTTTAGGGTTTCCTAAGGTTTTTTATAGTTTTGGGGGTATTTTAGAGTTCTTAGGGGTTTTTATGGTTTTTTGGGTTTTTAGGATCAATTAGTGTTTTTGGTGTTTTAGGGTCCATTAGGGTTTTTTGGGTTTTAGGTTCCCTTACAGTCTTTATGGTTCTTTTATGTTCATATGGTTTTAAGGGTAATTTAGTTTTTTAAGGGTTTTGTGGTCCTTTTTTGTTTTTATAACAGTTTTTAGGGTCCTTTAAGAGTTTTAGGATTTTAGATTATGTTAGGGGTTTTAGGGGTTTTTATAGTCTTCAAGAGTTTTTAAGGGTTCTTTAGGGATTTTAGGGTATTTTGGGGGGTATTTTGTGTCTTTTTTTATTTTTTAGGCCTTTTAGGATTTTTATAGTTTTTAGGGTTTTTATGGGTTTTTATGGGTTTTTATGATTTTTAGGGGGTTTTAGGGATTTATTATGTTTTTAGAGGTGTAGGGGTTTTTTGTGTACTTTTAGGGTTTTCAAACCCCTTTAGGATTTTGAAATCCATTTAGGATTTTATTAGGTATTATATGGTTTTTAGAGTTTCAGTGGAGTTTTTAGTGGGTTTGGGAGTTTTTTGGGTTTCATGGGTTTTGTAGAGGTTTGTAGGGTTTAGTTTGATTACATGGTTTTTAGGTGGTTTTATGGTATTATGATTTTTACTGTTTTAATTACTTTTCTGTTTTCAAGGTGTTTTTATGGTTTTTATGGTTTTTATGGTTTTTAGAATATTTTAGTGTTATCAGGAATTTTTACTACTTTTAGGGAATTTAGTGTTTTTGGATTTTTTACTATTTTAGGGTTTTAGGGTTTTTAATGTGTTTTAGGGTTTTTAAGGGGGTTTTATGGTTTTTTGTGGTTTCTCGGGTTTTTAGGGTTGGTAGGGGTTTTAGGATTTTTAGTGTTTTATATATTTGTAGTGTCTTTATGGTTTTATAGGGTTCCAACATTTTTAATGGTTATTTAGGGGTTTTAATAATGGTGTTAGGGGGTTTTTTGGTTTTTGGGATTTTTGGGTTTTCAGTGTTTTTTTGGGTTTTTAGAATTTAGGGGGTTTTCATAGTTTTTATGGATTTTTTGGTGTCATTTTTTAGTGGTTTTTTGGGGGTATTAATTTTTTAGGGATTTTATGGTTTTTTATGGTTCAATGGGATGCTTTTTGTTTTTTTCGAGTTCTCAGGGATTTTAGATTTTTTCGGGGGTGTTCAAGTTTTTTGAGTTTTTAGGGATTTTTAGAGGTTTTATATTTTTTAGTGCTTTTAGTATTGTTAAGTTTTTATGGGGTTTAATTATTTTATGTATTTTTAGGGTTTATTGGAATTTTTAGGGGTTTAAAGGTTTTTTATGGCTTTAGGGTTTTTTGGGTTCTTAGGGGTTTAGGGTTTTTAGGGTTTTATTGGTTTTTTCTATTTTTAGAGTATTTAGTATTTTTTGGGTGTTTAAGGGTTTTACGGACCTTTAGAAAATTTATATAATTATTTAGTGTATTTTATAGTTTTAATGGGTGTTAGTTTTTTTTTTGTCATTTTTAGTCTTTTTGGTTTTAGGGGGTTTTTTGGTCTTTTAGAGGTTTTATGGATTTTATTATTTTCTGGGGTTTTTGGGGGTTTAGGGTGTAGGTTATAGGTTTTAGGGTGTAGGTTATGGGGTTTAGGGAGTGGGGTTTAGGATTTAGGGTATTGGGTATGGGGTTTTGGGTGGCATATTTAGGTTTAAGGGTGTAAGGTATAGGGTTTTGGTTGTAGGGTAAAAGGTGTAGGCAGTGTGTCTTATGGTTTGGGATGTAGTGTATAGAGTTTTAGGTGTAGATTTTAGGTTTTATGGTGTTGGTTATAGGGTTTATAGTATATAGTTTAGGTTTTACAGTTTATGTTGTAGGGTATTGATTTTAGGTTGTAGGTTGTTGGGTTTAGGGTGTAGGGTCTTCGGTTTAAGGTGTAGGGTATAGGGTTTAGGGGGTACGGTTTAAGGTTTTGGGTGTAGGGTATTGGGTTAAGGGTTTAGATTTTATGGTTTAGGGTGTTAGGTATAGTTTTTAGGGTGTAGGGTTTAGGGTGTAGGTTATAGGGTTTTTTTTACGATTTTGAGGATTTTTAGTTTTTATAGTGAATTAAATTTATTTAGGGTTTTGGGTTTTTAGGGTTTAAATTTTAGGTTTTGAGGTGGTGTAACGGGTTTTTGGAGAATGTTTTGGGATTTTTGGGATTTTTATGGTTTTAAGTGGATTAAATTTTTTTAGGTGTTTTATGATTTTTATAGATTTTTTGGATTTTTACAATTTTTGAGGGTTTTCGGTTTTTTGGGGTTTTATTATTTTAGGGTTTTATGTGTTTTTTCATTCTAAGGGGGTTTTTAGGTTTTATAGGGTTTCAACATTTTATGATTTTTTTGTGTTTTCTTAGTGTTGTTATGGATTTTAGTGTTTTTTTTGGTTTTTAGGGTTTTAAGGTTTTAATGGTTTATTACAGTTATTTTTGGGATTTTGGATGTTTTTTGTTTATATAGGATTTTTATAGTATTTATGGGTTTAAAGGTTTATTATGGTTTTTATTGGTTTTTAGTATTTCGTTAGGGTCTATTCTTTTTTCAAATTTTTAGATTCTTTTTGGGTTTTTGGGGTTTTTACGATTTTTATGGTTATTTTTGGGTTTTTATGGTTTTTAGGGGGTTTTAAGTTATTTTGGGATTTTTAGGTTTTTTTGGGTTTATAGAAGTTTAGGGTTTTTAGGATTTTTGGGGAATTAAATTTTTTATGGTGTTTAAAGTTGTTTATGCATATTTTATGAATATTATAGGGTTTTTAAAGTCTTTTAGTGTTTTAAGGAGTTTTACGATCTAGGTGTAGGGTTTTTTGGGTATTATGGATCTTTTAGTGGTTTTAGGTTTTTAAGTATTTTTGTGTGTGTTTTTTATAGTTTTTATGGTTTTTACTGTTTTAATGGATTTAGGGGTTTTTATGTTTTTAGGGTTTTTTAGTGTTTTAGTTTTTTATGGTTTTTAGGGGTTTCTAAGATTCTTTAGGGATTTTTTGGAATTTTCAAGGTCTTAGTTTTTTTAGGGTTTTTAGGAATCTATGGGGTTTTTGTATTTTTTTAGAGTGTCCAGGGTTGTTGTGGGTTTATTTGGTTTTTTGCGGTTTTTAGGTTTTTAATGGGTTTTGGGGGGGTGAGTTTTTTTGTTTTTCTAGGTTATTTAGGGCTTTAGGGTTTTTTTTTATATTTATACGTGGGGTAGGGTTTTATAGGGATTTAGGGTATTTATGGTTTTTAGGGTTTTTATTGGTTTTATAAGGTTTGTTAGGGTGTTTTTGGGTATTTTTTGGTGTTTTGAGTTTTTTTAATTTGTTTCTTAGGTTTTATGTATTTTAAGGTTTTTTAGGGTTTTTAAGGATATTTTTTGGGTCATCTTAGGTTTTTTGGGTTTTTAAGGGTTTTTATGGAATTTTAGGGATTTTGATGTTTTTAGTGTCTTTTTAGGGTTTTAAGGGTTCTATATAGTTTTTATGGGTTTTATGATCTTTTAGGGTTTTAAAGGTCCTTCAGTAGTTTTTAGGGTCCTTTAGTGTATTTTAATTTTCTTTATGGTTTTTTGGGTTGTTAGGTTCCTTTACGATTTTTATGGTCTTTTAGTGTTTTATGGTTTTTAGCGGTTTTATAGTCTTTGGGTTTTTTATGGTCTTTTAGTGTTTTTAGGGTGTTTTAGGGTCTTTTAGTGGTTTATAGGTTTTTAGAATCTTTTAACTTTTAGCTATTTTTTTACTTTTAGGGTCTTCGAGGGTATTTAGGATATTTAATTCCTTTTAGAGGGTTCAATAATTTTTTTTGTTTTTTTGGTTTTTTGTGGTTTTTAGTGTTTTTAGGTTTTAGTGGTTTTAGGTTTTCAAACGTTTTTAGGGTTCAAGGATTTTTTGTCTCTTTAAGGGGTTTAGGTTTTTTAGAGTTTTTAGGCCATTTTTTTTTAATATTTTTAGATTTTTTTGGGTTTATAGTGTTTTCTTTGGTTTTTTGTGTTCTTAGAGTTTTAGGGGGTTTTAGGTTTTTTAGCATTTTTAGTGTTTTTAGGGTATTGAGGGTTTTTAATGGTTTTTAGGGGTTTAAAGAAATTATATTTTTTAGAGTCTTATGGGTTTTAAATGTTTTTTAGGTTTCTTATGGTTTTTAGGGTTTATTGGGTTTATTTTTGGGTTTTAAGGGTTTTTAGTGTTTCTCTAGGTTTTTAGTGTTTTTATGGTTTTACTACTTTTTACAGTTTTAAAGGGGTTTGGAGGGTTTATGGTTTTTAGTGGTTTATGGTTTTTTGGGATATTGGGGTTTTTAGGGTTTTAGGGTTCTTTATTGTTTTATAGTTTTTATATTTTCTAGGGGTTTATGGGTTTTAGGGATTGTTTTACAATTTTGGGGGGTTTAGGTGTTTTAGGGATTTTTATACTTTTAGGGGGTTTCGGGGTTTTAGGGGTTTTAGGGTTATTTATGGATTTTAAGAATTTTTAATTTTTTTAGTGTTTTATTCGTTTTTAGGGATTTTTAGGAATTTTATGGTTTTTATGAGTTTTATAATTTTAGGGAATTTTAGGGTTTTATGGGTTTTATGAGTTAATTTGGTTTTTAAGTATTTACGGTTTTTAATATTTCTGGGTTTTTGGGGGCTTTCAAGGGATTTAGGTTTTTAGGGTTTTTTGATTGATTAAGGGTTTTTTTGGTCTTTTATGAATTTTGAGGTACTTTTTTCTGTTTGGGGTTTTAGGGTTTTTTGTGTCTTCTTGAGTTTTTCAGGGTTTTAGGGTATTTCAGGCCTTTTAGGAATTTTTAGGTTTTCATTTGGTTTTTAATGTCTTTAGAGGTTTTTAGGGTTTTAGGGTTTTATGTCATTTAATGTTTTTTAGGATTTTAGGGTATTTTACAATTTTTAGTGTTTTAGGGTTTTTCTTAGGTTTTAAATATTTTTTGGATTATTTAACATTTTTTTGGTATATTGGGTTTTTACGGTTTTCAGGGTTTTCTAGGGGTATTCAATTTTTTCATTATATTTTATAATTTTTAGGGGTTCTAGGGACTTTTAGGAGTTTAAAGATTTTTGTGGGTCTTTTAGGGTTATTGTTTAGGGACCTTGATGGTTTTTTGGCTTTTTATTTCCTTTTAGAGGTTTAGGGTATTTTATGTGTGTTGGGGTTTTTAGTGATTTTTATGGGGTTTAGGGTTTTTTTGGGATTTGTTCAGGATTTTTCATATCTTTTTGGGTTTTAATGTTTTTTAGAGTTTTTCTGATTTTAAGTGTTTTTACAGTTTTTAGGTTTTTTACGGTTTTTGGGTTTCTTAGGATTTTAGGGGTTTTTTAGGATTTTTAGGTCCTTTTGGTTTTTCTGGGGGGTTTTGGGTTTTTTAGTTTATTTATGGTTTTGTGGTTTTTTTGTGTTTTAATCATTTTTAGGATTTAACGGGGATTTTAGGGTTTTAGGGGTTTTTTAAACATATTTTGGTTTTGTAGGATTTTTAGATATTTTAGCGTATTTAGGGTTTTAAGGGTTTTAGTGTTTTGTGTTATTTTACGTATTTTGGGTTTATTGGGGTTTTTATTGTTTTTAATGGGAGTTTTGGGTTTTTTAGGGTTTTTATGGTTTTTATGGTTTTTATGGTTTTTTAGGGTTTATTGGGTGTTTAGGGGTTTTTAACAAATATTTTGGTTTTAGGGATTCTTGGGGGTTATGGTTTTATGGAATTTTAGGTACATTTTAGGGTTTTTAGGGGGGTTTAATGGATTTTGGAGTTTTTTTAGGCTTTTTGGGTTTTTATGAATTTTTATTGTTTTTTGGGTGTTATTGGTTTGAGATAATTTTTGTGTTTTTAGGGATTTTAGTGTCTTTTAGCGGTTTTTAATGGTTTTTTTGTTTTTTTTGTTTTAAGGGTTTTTTTATTTTTATGGGATTTTATGTTTTTTTGGATTATTTAGGTTGTTTAAGGATTTTTCTAGTCTCTTCGGATTTTTATAAGGTTATTTGTGGACTTTTAGGGGTTTTAGGATTTTTGGGGTTTTAATGGTTTTTGGGGACTTTAAGGGTTTTTTATGGTTTTTAGGTTTTTCTGTTTTTAGTGGTTTCTAGTGTTTTTTAGGGTTTTTAGATTTTTTGGGGTTTTAGGGTTTTTAAAGTTTTAAATGGTTTTGGGGTTTTAGGGGATTTTAGGGAAAAGAAGGTCCAGGAAGAAGTAATCTTGGCCCCCCAAAATTTAGTAGAAAATGAAAAATGATAGGTGTTATAACGAGGGTTTACAAAAATGGGTGTGCAAGTCACGCTTCATATCAGACTCCATAAAGGGTGAGCAGAAGGGAGGGGTGGTGAAAGACCATGCCGAGCACCTTTCCACAACTACCCTCTTGGATAAGGCATCTGCCCTCGAGTTCGCCTCTCAATAAGCATGTGTGACACTGAGAGTGAGGTCCTGAAAAAGCTTAATGCATTCAATCTGTTGAGGTAGAATCCTCCAAGGAACTCTCCTAGAGTTTTGTTTGAAGACATCAACCGCAAGAATCAAACAGATTCAATCCAGAGTTACTTCCACCCAAAATGAACCATAAATTTGACTGCCTTTATCATTTCCTAGATCTCATCTTCATAAGCACAGCCATCACCAATAAAATTATAAAAGAAACCTGTCACTAAGCCTCTAGGTGTGTGGAAGACACTGCCACACCCCGAGGGACCCAGTTCTCCCAAATCTGCATCATCCACAATGACATTGATCAAAGAAGGAATCAGGGGGATCCAATAGATAGGCTTGAGAACCTATGTCTTTTTTGTCTATCCAGTAGTGCCATCAAATTTCTAGGTAATGAGATCATTAATATAAGTATCCATTGATACAGTATGTATTTGAGACACCGCATGTACAACATTATAAATCATCATGACCCCTTCATGAAAAGATAGAGGATCCCTATTGAAGCAAGCTGTATTTTGGGCTACCCGTCAATATGAAAGAAGAGAAATATTTGAAGTGAGAAATAGGTTATGAACCTTCTCTCTGCATTTCCATTATGTGAGATAGCTCAACATGTCAAATAATGGCCTCGTTATACATATATGGAACACGAAAAACTGCTGCATGCACTCCCAAAACGCAGCAGCAATCCTGCACTGAAAAAATATATTCTATATGTTTTCTTCAGAATGAAGACAAAATAAACAAGATGAAGCCATTTTGTAACCAGCCTTCTTCAACTAATCATGAAGTGGGAGTTGATTCTTCCACAGTTTCCACAACAGCAGTTTATTTGCTAGTAGAATAAAAGGCCTATTAAAATATGAGAACCAAGCTGGAGGAACGTTACCCCGAGCACACTGGTGATGGTAGAAATCCCTCATGTTAATATGTACAACCATATTGGGTTTCCAGATGAGGGTGTTAGTGTCAACAAACACATACCTCTGAATCTAAGACATAATATCCTCTGGGAGGTTCACCTTAGTGTCTCCAAGTCATTGGAGGTTGGAAATAGAAATACCAATTAAATCAGGGGGAGGGGACACAGAATCAAGAAGAGGCATGTCCAACCATTTAGTGAACCAGGAGTTTAGATCGGATTTCTTTGAAACAAACCATTTTGAATGGGCTCTAATATATTTAATTGAAATTATGATTGATGACCAGACAGAGGAGGGAATATATCCTATGTACCCATCATAGATTTTCTACACAAACCATTCTCGAATGAATCCTAGGACATCATCCTTTGAATCAAACAATCTCCAGGTAATCATAGAAAGCATGGCATCATTAAAACTACTAAGATCATTAATTCCCACCCCCAGATCCGTTGGATTAGTGAAGTATTTCCAAGCCACTGAGACCAGCTTTAGCTCACTAGTGTGACCTATCCAAGAAAAGTTCATTATCTTTTATTGCAGGCATTTGACAAGATTAATTGTCCATCTGTAAGTGGACAAAGCATGCATGAACATAGAGGTGATAAGTGTGTTGATTAAGAAGACCCTTCCTGCCTTTGAAAGACACTTCCCTTTCTATTTATCAAGCTTAAGAGAGATTTTTTTAGCTATAACCTCAAGATGTAAACTCTTAATCCTTCCCTGTAAAATGGTGATCCCTAGATAAACAAAGAGGAGTGATCCTCTATTCACCCCACGGGACCTCGCAACTCGCAATTATCTAGAGTGTGATACCCCTTTCCCAAAGAAAATTGAGGATTTGCTCCAACTAATGGCTTGTCCAGAAACACTCTCACAATGATGGAAGGTCATCTACATTGGAGACTAAGTACGCTTGTTATATTTCCCAAAAAAGAGGATTTCATCAGCATATAGAAGGTGGGAACAAACATAAAAATATTTCCCTGCCTTTATGGGATTATAAAGTCTATCCTACACAATGTCAATGATACACCTACTCAAATAATCCTTTGAAACTACAAAAATAATATTTGAGAGTGGATACCCCTGTCTGACTCCAAGAGAGCATTGAATTAATCCTCTTGGGGATCCATTGATAAGTATGGAAACCCAAACACTGGATAATATAGAGTTAACCAACTTGATGAAGATGCTTGAGAAACCATATTTTCTAAGCACTTGGAAAATGAATCTCCACTTGATTGTGTCAAAATCCTTTCAGATATCCAATTTCAGGAAAACATTACCATGCTTCATGGGACTCCTCATGATATTAATACCCTTCGAGGCTGTAAAGATGAAATTTTGGATATTCCTCATCGGGAGAAACCCAAATTGATTTGGGGTAATCAGATCTCTAAAAAACCTCCCCATCCTATTGACAATAATCTTTTCAATAATCTTGGGGATAATGTTTCCAATTGAAACCGTCCAAAAGTCCCCTATATCAATAGCATTGTCCTTTTTATGGATCAAGGAAATGAAATTATAGTTGGTTCTATGTGGCAAGGAGATGGAGAATAAAAATTATTTGATTTCATTTGTAATCTCAACATGCATTATATCCCAATAAAACATAAATAATTTGTTACTAAAACTGTCCAAGCCCACTGCACTTTCCATGTCCAAGGAGAACAAATCAGATCTGACCACCTCTTCAAAATGGGAATTTATTAAAGCCTTGTTTTGATGATCATCAATACATGGCATAATGGAGTCAAAAAGATGGAGGGAGTGGTCCCCACTATCATCGTTATACTTCCACTTAAAATATTCTACAGCCACATTTGAAACATACTCCATGGATATGAATGTGGAGCCATTTATGTGGACATCATTCAAGAATTTTTTGGTCTTTTTCTCTATGTGAAGATCTCTAAAAAATTTGGAATTACTATCCCAATATTTTAGCCACATGACCTTAAACTGATTCTTGGAAAGCCTCTCATTGAGGGCTAAAAGATTATCATGCCTAGAATGAAGCTGCAATTTCTCCCTTATCGGAATGTGTAGTTGTTGATTGGTGATTTTACAGGAGGAAAGATGAGATTCAGCAGCGTTTATGTCATCTTAAAGGTGGGAAAAAGAGTTCCTACCCCATTAATTAAAAAACACTTTTATTCTATTGATTTTGGATTCCAAAATGTAGTGAGGGATTCTAGGAACAGTTCTCTTCTGGCCCTTGATAACCACTTCCCTGTAACTAGGGATCATGATCTAAGCATTATTATATTTTAAATCCATAGGGTTAGACCTTGAAACTCCTTCTCAAAGGTTAACCATAATGGGGTTTTGATCCAAGTAGAACATGGGAAGAGTGAGGGAACTCCTATCACTAATCTGATAGATCCACCTATCAATCTTGTTGTCCTACCTACCATTAATTGTGAACCTTCCCCATGTAAAGGAGGCTCCAAAAAAAGGAACTTCAATGAGATCACAATGATCCAGGTAGTGTGAAAAATCCCCAGTAGAAGAGAAAGAGAAGTTAGGTCCAATTTTCTCATCTAGGCTTAGAATAGTGTTGAAATCACCAATAACAACCCATTTTTGAGTAGTAGAGTCATTAATCTGAGTCATCTTCTTGCAATGATCCCACCTTGTAGCATATGAATAGGATGTATACACAAAAGAAAAGGTTGAAATAAAAGTCTAGGGATAGGTAGAGTGAGATAATTTGAGGGCTCGCCTCAAAATAGCGCACCTGGACATCATCATGCTTCATGACCCATAAGGTTTCTAGGGTAACATCTTCCCTATTATGAGAAACAAGCAAGTAACCAAGTCTGGTCTAGTTGAATCTATTCCAGTTGTCAAAATTCATCACAGGCTCAACAATCCCTATGATTATTGTCCTGTGAGTTATAAGAAAGGGCTGATGGGAAGCAGTTGTGGGATAATTTCCAAGCCCTTATAATTTCCATAACATGATCCTCATTGATAACTGGGGAGAAGTACCCTGGAAGGTATGGTGGATGGGTTGTTTTCCTTCCCTTCTCCATTCTTCCCTTTCTTTTTGGTCTTTTCGACATTCTACTTTACAAATCCAGAATCAATGTACTACTCCCTCCTATTGGAACCATCTTATGGATCTAAGGGTTCAGGATCAAAATGATTCTCCTTACCATCAACCTAATCTTGAGGGTCCTTATTCACATCACTCCAAAATACCCCATGCAGTGGGATGTATTAGTTCAAGGTGCATAAAAATTCCTTGTAATTAGGTTTGCTCTTTTAAATCTTGTTTGGGGGAACCAAGGTGAAAGACCCATAACGTAGATTCCAGGAAGGTAGTACCTCGGGAGTGATCACTTGATCACACATCTCTAGTGGTGTGCCTTGAAAAGGAAGAGAAGGGACCGCAACCTACTGTACTTGTAGCAGTGAGTCCCTAGCAGCACCAGAAAGACCTTCAATGCTTCCCATACTGTTCGGGGTAGTAGGTTGGGATGGTTGAACCTGCTGCAGTAGATCCGATATGTGGATAGCAGGAGGGGAAGGTTCAGGGGTCCCTGCGGGTAAATCTCTTTTACTTCCATCATTACTGTTGGAAGGGGCCTCAGGATATGCTATATGGGCCTGTTGTAGATGGTCCGGACAAGGAATTACTTCTATAGTGGAAGGTGATACCCCCAAAGCTCGATCCTAATGGATCCTAGGGATTTTAGGAATCACTCTAGAATGATCTTCTAGACCATGAAGAAGGGGGTGTCCAGAATCGCAAGACCATCATTGCTCCCTTCATGATAAGGGTTAGAAGGTGATGCACCACTGATTTTCAGTGTCTTTAATTTAGGATTCAAGGCAGGGGCATGATTCAAATCACCAATGCCCTGCATAATAGAGGTATCTGAGGTCTCCTCAGTGCCATCATTTTCTTGGCCAGGCAGTGGAACAACAGGGTCCTGTGGATCAGAGGTCATAGAAGCCTCAATCTTACCCTTTTCTCCTGTTCTTCATACAGAGTTTTCCCTCATTCCCTTGAAGGTTATAGATATTGCATACCTTAATTCTCCGACACTCAAAAACAAGGTGACTGAAGAAATTTCAATGACGAAAAAATTTGGGTCTCCGTTCCTATTGGATCTCCAGGGTGAGGATGTCTTCCAGGGTATTGAAGACAACCTCCTAAACTAAGGTATTCTCCATATCAACTTCAAAAAGAACCCTAGAGTAATTCACATACCTGGGTTTATCAGTTTCTTTGAAAATTATGATTAGGAAACCAACAGAAGAAGCGATGTCCCAAAGAATCTCTCTATGCTAGTATAACCAATTTATCTTACAAATCTAAATCCAGACTTGCGCAAATGTATTTTTAACACTTAAAGGATCAATGTTACGATCCAAATCCTCAATCCAGAGAAGGTATGTCTTGTGTTTGAGTGAACCATAGCACCAGGCCCTTCTTTTCCGGTCATCAAAACGAAAGACAATATGGAAGTAGCCCCTTCTATGGTTGTCATCTTCCAATCTTTAAACCCCCAGATGTCAGCAATTCTTTTGGTGAGGTCTCTAAGATTAAAAAGCTTCTCCCCATTTGGGGTAATCACTATATCAATAATAGGAAAGCAACATAGGATTTCCCTTTCCTTAATGGAATTGAGGTTATTAGTGGCATGCACCAAATGACCTTTCCTGATAACATGATCAGGGGAAGGCGCACAGAAATATTTGATAATTAGTGTGGCCACGACTTTGATCACACTGGTAAAGTTCATAGAACTAGATGCCTTTTGAGACTCGTGACTATCCAGTCTCGCATTGTAAGATTTAAATAAATGGAAAATCTTTTTATGCCCAACCAGATCTGATTGAACCAAATATAAATCTACATTCTTGCCTTTATTGGGGATCATGATCTAAGGTCGAACAAGATCTTTTTGGTCACTTCGCTCCCATACTTACTCTATATTCTTCTATGGGGTTTTAGGTTTCTCATGTCACGACCCGACCCCACGGGGCTCGAGCCGCGACTCCCCAAGCCCATCTCCAATAGGCCAGGGCTGGCGACTAGCGCCGAGTAGGCTATCTCACACATGGGAGTCATTAGCCTAAGGTACCTATACACACGCACCTACAAACACCTTCATGCAACAGTGCAGAGATATAGAAAACTGAAAAGTAAAATCATGCATACAATCTATCCTAAAACAGAGTGCAACAGCAAAAGTACAAAAGGGAAAAACAGGGCCCACCAAAAGAAAACTACGAAGCGTGTCCAACCTGTTCTGAAGAAAGGGGATGATGCCACAAACACCGCCGGAAAGCTCCCTCGGCACCGCACCGGCAAACACCCCGGTCAGTCTCGCTCACTCAGCTCCGCCTGATCCGGGTCCTCCTGGGACTCCGTCGAAAGGTCTGTGGTCTGCACAAGACACAAACATGTGCGGGCAAAGCTCGTGTAGGGGTGAGTATAAACATACTCAGTAGGCACCCCAAAAACCCAAAACAAAAGAGATCAAATGAAAGGAAACAGTTTTCTCATCCCAGCCAGAGGGAACCCACACGAGAGAGGAACTCCATATCGTGACCGTCCTCGGCTAAACACAACTAGTCAACTCAGCTCAGGTGTATGCCCATACACAAACCTTGAATAATCCAAATATACTCAGTTCATGCACCAGGCCACAAGAGGTACCAACCTCATCACCAACAACTGTCCACAACCAGGAGAGCACCCTCCACAATCATTGTCATCCCAGATGACACTCGTCCGAGAGATACACTCCATCGGGTTTCATACAAACATCTCAGACACTCACCTGAGAGATCCCGCTTGTCGGATAGCGTCACTGAGGAAAACCACACTGAAACAGCAAGAACAACAAACTCCTCGGATAATGGATCACTCCTAGGGTCCGCTAGGGGATACCAGAACCCACACCGGTATACGAAGATCTCACATATAGAGGATCACTCCCAGGGTCCTCTAGCGGATACCACAACCCGATCTGGAATTCGATAGGAACCCGTCACTCAGATAGAGGATCGTTGCCCGCGTAAAGGTGGTCACGACGATACTGGAACCCTATCTGGTATAAATCGCGATGTAGGGGATCAAACTGACGATGCCACAACCCTACTAAAACCACGCACTGAGCAGGGGATCGTATAACCGATGATATCGCAACCCCACTGAAACCACTCGCTGAGTAGGGGGTCGTATAGTCAACGATACTGCAACCTTACCATAATCCTCATGTTGAGTAGGGGATCATATACCTGACGATGCCAAAACCCTACTGGGCACGGCCCACTACGTAGGGGATCATATTCCTGATAATGCCACAAACCCTACGGAGTTAACCTGCTAGATAGGGGATCACCACCCATGGATAAGTGGTCACAGCGATACCAAGAACCCTGTCTAGGGAAACGATGCTAGAGGATCCCGCTCTGGGCCCACCGGAGGGATGCCACAACTCTAAAAGATTAAACATCCTGTCGAGAGAATCACAGGCCTATACTAGGGTTGTGATGCCGCATGAACCCACGTAGGAATGAACCAAGAGAGTACCCTCAACCACTACTGGTCCAAACGCCGCTAACCCGAGTGACCCACAACAACAACACCTTGCATAGCACCAAGGCCAATATCGAGGCCACCATTGTGATCCACGCGGAAAAACACGCAGGATAGGTTGTTTACTCGCCCGAAATGGACAACCGGTGAAAAATACACTATTCACCGTAGCTCGCCCCGTGCGGGGCCCATGCAACGATCCCAAAACTCATCAGGCAGATCATACCACGATGATCCCCACATAAAAACACACATAATCAACTACTCGTTCGTCCGAAATGGGCACCCGGTGAAAAAGGCACTATTCACTGAAGCCAGCCCAGGTGGGGCCCATGATCCAATCCTGATACACATTGAATGGATCACACCATTACGATCCTCTCAGAAAAACACACAGGATAGACTGCTCGCTCGTCCAAAACGGACACCCAGTGGAAAAGTTGCGTTTTTCTGAAAATGCCAAAACCCAGCCTAGTGGGGCTTGCACCATGTTCTCAGTCCCAACACCTGGAAATCATCTCAAAAAGTCCTTCGTACCATCAGGGTCTCAACGCCACTGATGGCACGTCATTCGGACGCTCCAGGTAGAAGTTACAACGGCCCGAAGTCAAATAATAATAAAATATTATTATTTTATTCGACCTTTCAAGCCCCCAGGCCAAAATCCCGAATCACAAAGTTCTCAAAGTTCAAAAGGTCTGTCTCGACACAAGGAATGCGTCACCATAAATAGCTCGCAAATCAGATTTACGGTTTGTGAGTTACGGGGGTTTAAAGAACCCCCGGAAAATCCTGTTCGGACCACCGCTGACCTCGCCGGAAACCACCGCGCCACCGCCGGATTCCGCCGCGCCTCCACCGCCGGAATTTGTTGTGCCGCCGCCGCGCCGCTACCACGCCTCGTCGGATTCCGCCATTGACGCCGCCGGAAAACCAGGATTTCGCTGGAAAACTTCCGGAAGCCACCGGGAGCACCCCGGTGCTCCAAATTCATATCCGAAAAAAATTTCGGTAACCTCGGGACCCAAACTACAAAATACTTACAAAAATTTGAAGAAAAAAAACACAAAAACGGGATCTGGGATTGTAAAACTCAAACCGCCTACCTTTTGGCAGAACGCCGAAGCTTCGCATGCCTCGTATCTGCCGCTGCACGATCCAGGAACGCCCGCCGTCAAGATCTGAGTCCAACGACACCCTGATCGTGCGATTCGGTCTCCGATTCGCTGTTGATGGAAGGAGGAAGAGGAGGGAGTCCCATGTGCACGTCAAAGAGGAAGAAGGAGGGGGAAGATATTTGTTACCAACAAATATCCGCTTAACTCACCGGCCCGACACACCCCCGACCCCGCGCCCGACGCGGACAAGGATAAGGTCGCCCTTAGGGTAAACATGACGTTCTGAATGAAATGGAAGACTCATAATTGCAATCCTAGACTCTGTTCAGAAGTTATTTGAGCCGACACTCGTAAATTAACTTTTCCACTTATTTACGAAAATGCCCCTAGTGGCGTTTCTCACCGTAGGCCCGCGCCCGCAATGTTTACACCCCGCCCAGGGTAAACGACATGTTTCGGATGCAACCGTACCCTCAGATTCCTGTTCTGAGCTACCGTTTAGGAGATATCACACCCCCGTCACGTGCATAGTATAAAAAAATACTTGATATTTTTATAAATTTAATTCCGGACACACTGGGCCTTAGAATCTTACGCCATCTTCACGCCAAGATCTGGAATTATTTGTAGAAATAATCCAAAGTCTGACAGGGCCAAAATCCGAGTTGCTACATCCTCCCCCCTTAGAACGTTTCATCCCCGAAAAGCCCTATGCTCAAGGCAAGCGAATGGACTCTCAACTGGGTCTCCCACACCAGCGAGTTCGCTAACAAACACCCATGCCCGAACACATAAGTCATAGGGAATCATCCAACACACCTCAACACTATCCGCTTTGGGCGGCACTGACTCGCCCGCACGGTTTTAATCGCATCAGAAAAATGTGTCTCGATGGGGGAAGGATCCCTCTTCCTCACGTATTCAAAGCACACCGAACAACACACACACAGGGTCTTACCAACGCCCTGAACAAAACTCGAGCAAGCAACAAAAAGGAAAGAGTGTCGCTAAACAGTGTCTATCAAACTACTACAGAAAGTAGAAAGGACACAAGGCGTACCTCTATCCATCTGCGGTGCCTCTGGGTCAACAGCCTACAGGGCATGCAGCTGTCCTCATCCTCAGCCACTAACTCCCCGAGCTTGGCGTGGACCACCTGGGGGTGGGGGTGGTGGAAACTAGTACAGCCTATCACCTCCTGCTGTTGCACCCGCTCCGCAGCCACATCCGCCGCCCTACAGACCTCCTTGCTCGAGACGCTACCTCTGCCAAGGTGGTCCATCGACCGGCTCCCTCTCAGCAGCACGTTGGGTCAGAAAATCCCTAGCAAGATGTCCCCATCCATCGCAAGAATAACACCGCCTCTCCTGCGGCTGACCAAAACCGGCCTGCGAGCCCAGTGAGCCCTGAGCCTCAGATCCTCCATCCTAGGGTCGCCTCCTGAAACATCAACCACGTCCAGACCCCTGAGTCTGTCGTCGGCTACCAGATGCTGACATCTCATCTCTCATGTGCCCATCAATAACAGGGGGAATCTTCTCAGCTAGAAAGATCTCCACCACCAACGCTCGATCCAGCACCCCATCATAGGTGGGCAAGCACAAGGAAACCACACCTGCACGGATTTCTCTGCATATGCCCTGCTCCAAGGTCTGGACCCTAAATAATGGGTCTCAAACCATATACAGGTAGTAGCGTGATAGGTCTTTAAACCTCACTGAGTACTCCAACACAGTCAGGCCCTCCTTCCGAAGCTGCAGAAGCTCCTAAATCCGCACTGACCTCAGCATCACCGGATAGAACTCCTCCCTGAAGAGCCGCTCAAATTATACCCACGTGAGCATCTCCTCATCATGGGACTACGTCACTAGGCTCCACCATCGCCCAGCCGAACCATGCATAAGGCTCGCTGCTAGGACCACCATCTGATCTGGGGGTGTCCTCACCAGGCGGAAAACTCGGGTGACTGCCTCAAGCCAGTCATCAGCTGCCTGGGGGTCTGGATCACCCCTGAACCTCAGAGGTCGTTGTCTCTGGAACTTGTGCAGCGCACTCATCCTACACGCAACCTCATCCTACAATGCCGGCACAACCAGCTTCTCGACAGGTGGCGGCTCAACTGGAAAACCACCTAGAGGTGCAACCTCAGAACCCGCACCCTGCTCCACAACCTCTACATGGGGAAGGTCGTCATCGAAATCCTGATACATAACCCTAACTGGCTGTCTTCGTGGAGGAATCCTGAAATAAATTCAAGACGCACCACAGTCAAAGAGTATATCTGGAGAGCTGACTCAAGAAGGACAAGGAAAACCCAAAAACCCAGTCCTATATGATGCATGTACCGTTATGTCCCTACGACCAGTGTACGAATCTCCCGAGTCGAAAGGCAGATTATCAGAGTCCTGGTGTATGGATATGCCGGCTGCCGCACCAACACTGGAGTCCCTTTCCTGAAAGTCGAACTTGAAGCATCCTAAAACTACTGCTATGCAACCCAAATCAAACTCACAGCTAGACCAGCTACGCTCTGAGATCCCAAAGGTGGAACCTCCTCTGATACCACTCTGTCATGACCCGACCTAATGGGTCTTGAGCCGCGACTCCCCAAGCCCTCCTCCAATAGGCCAGGGGCTGGCAACTAGCGCCGAGTAGGCTAACTCACACCTGGGAGTCATTATCCTAAGGTACATGTACACACGCACCCACAAACACCTCCATGAAATAGTGCAGAGATATTGAAAACTAAAAAGTAAATGAATGCATACAATCTATCCCAAACAAGAGTGCAACAACAAAAGTACAAAAGGGAAAATAGGGCCCACCAAAAGAAAACTATGAAGCGCATCCAACCTGCTATGAAAAGGGTGGATGCTGCCACAAACGCCGCCAGAAATCTCCCTCGGCACCGCACTGGCAAACACCCCGGTCAGTCTCGCTCACTCAGCTCTGCCTACTCCAGGTCCTCCTGGGACTCCATCAAAAGGCTTGTGGTCTTCACAAGACACAAACATGTGTGGGAAAAGCCCGTGCAGGGCTGAGTATAAACATACTCGGTAGGCACCCCAAAAACCCAAAACAAAAGAGAGAAACTGAAAGGCAACAATCCGCTCATCCCAGCCAGAGGGAACCTAGATGAGAGAGGAACTCCATCTCGTGACCATCCTCGGCTAAACACAACTAGTCAGCTCAACTCAGGTGTATGCCCATACATACACATTGAACAATCCAAATATACTTAGTTCACGCACCAAGCCACAAGAGGTACTGACCTCATCACCAACAACCGTCCACAACCAGGAGATCACCCTCCACGATCACTGTCATCCCAGATGACACTTGTCCGAGAGATACACTCCATCGGGTTTCATACAAACATCTCAGACACTCACCTGAGAGATCCTGCTCGTCAGATAGCGTCACTGAGGAAAACCACACTGAAACAGCAAGAACAACAAAATCCTCGGATAGAGGATATCTCCTAGGGTCCGCTAGGGGATACCAGAACCCACACCGGTATACGAAGATCTCACAGATAGAGGATCACTCCCAGGGTCCCCTGGGGGATACCACAACCCGATCTGGCATTCGACAGGAACCCGTCACTCAGATAGAGGATCGTCGCCCGCGTAAAGGTGGTCACGACGATACCGGAACCCTATCTGGTATAAATCGCGATGTAGGGGATCAAACCGACAATGCCGCAACCCTACTGAAACCACGCAATGAGTAGGGGATCGTATAACCGACGATACCTCAACCCCACTGAAACCACTCGCTGAGTAGGGGATCCTATAGTCAATGATACTGCAACCCTACCATAATCCTCATGCTGAGTAGGGGATTGTATACCCGATGATGCCACAACCCTACTGAGCACGGCCCACTGCGTAGGGGATCATATTCTCGATGATGCCAAAAACCCTATGGGGTTAACCTGCTAGATAGGGGATCGTCGCCCGTGGATAAGCGGTCACAACGATACCAAGAACCCGATATAGGGAAACGATTCTAGAGGATCCCGCTCCGGGCCAACTGGAGGGATGCCACAACTCTAATAGATTAAACATCCCATCGAGAGAATCACAAGCCTATACCAGGGTTATGATGTCGCGCAAACCCCCGTAGGAACGAACCAAGGGAGTGCCCTCAACCACTGCCGGTCCAAACGTCGCTAACCTGAGCGACCCGCAACAACGCCACCCTGCGTAGCACCAAGGTAATTTACCGAGTCCACCATCGCGATCCACATGGAAAAACACACAGGATAGGTTGTTTACTCGCCTGAAACGGACAACCGGTGAAAAATTCACTATTCACCGTAGCTCGTCCCGTGCGGGGCCCACGCAATGATCCCAAAACCCATCAGGTGGATCATACCACAGCGATCCCCTCAGAAAAACACACGGAATCAACTACTCGTTTGTCCTAAACGGACACACGGTGAAAAAAGAACTATTCACCAAAGCCATCCCGGGTGGGGCCCATGCTCCGATCCCGATACACGTCAAACATATCGCACCATTGCGATCCTCTCGTAAAAACACACAAGATCGACTACTCGCTCGTCCAAAACGGACACCCAGCAGAAAAGTTGTGTTTTTTCGAAAACACCAAAACCCAGAATCATGGCGCCCGCACCCCGTTCTCAGTACCAACACCCGGAAACCATCTCAAAAAGGTTGTCGTACCATCAGGGTCTCAACGCCACTGACGGAACGTCATTTGGACGCTCCGGATAGAAGTTACAACAGCACGAAGTGGAATAATAATAAAATATTATTATTTTATTCGACCTTTCAAGCCCCTGGGCCAAAATACAGACTCAAAAAATTCTGAAAGTGAGTTCAAAAGGTCTGTCTCGATGCAAGGAATGTGTCACTGCAAACGGCTCACAAATCGGAGTTACGGTTTATGAGTTACGGGGGTTTAAAGAACCCCCGGAAAATCCTGGTCGGACCACGGCCGACCTCACCGGAAACCACCGCGCCACCGCCGGATTCCGCCGGACCACTACAGATGCCGTCGGAATCCGCCATTCCGCTGCTGTTTCTCCATCGTGCCTCACTGGATTCCTCCATTGACGCCGCCAAAAAACCGGGATTTCGCCGGAAAACTTCCAAGAGCCACCGGGAGCACCCCGGTGCTCCAAATTCAGATCCGAAAAAAGTTTCGGAAACCTCGGGACCCGAACGACACAATCTTTACAAAAATTTGAAGAAAAACAACACAAAAATGGGATCTGGGATTGTAAAACTCAAACCTCCCACCATTTGGCAGAACGCCGAAGCCTCGCACGCCTCGTAGCTGTCGTTGCACGATCCAGGAACGCTCGCCGTCAAGATCTGAGTCCAACGACACCTCGATCGCGCGATTCGGTCACCGATTCGCCATTGACAGAAGGAGGAATAGGAGGGAGTCCACTGCATACTTCAAAGAGGAAGAAGGCAGGGGAAGATATTTGTTACCAACAAATATCCGCTTAACTCCCCGGCCCGACACGCCCCCGACCTCGCTTCCGACGCGGACAAGGATAAGGTCGCCCTTAGAGTAAACACAACGTTATGAACGCAAAGACAGACTCAGAATTGAGATATGAGACTCTATCAAGAAGTTATTCGATCTGGCGCTCGTAAATTAACTTTTCCACTTATTTACGAAACCGCCCCTGGTGGCGTTTCTCATCGCAGGCCCGCGCCCACAAAGTTTACACCTCGCCCAGGGTAAACGGCACATTCTGGGCACAACTGTGCCCTCAAATTCCCGTTCTGAGCTACTTTTTAGAAGATAACACACCCCCACCACCTTCACAGTATAAAAAATACTTAATATTTTTATAAAAATTAATTTTGGGAACACCGGGCCTCGGAATGGCATGCCATCTTTGCACCTAGCTCTGGAATTATTCGTAGAAATAATCCAAATTCTGAAAGGGCCAAAATCTGAGTCGCTACATCTCATGGTTTTCTTAGGGCTTTTCGGGTTTTAGGGTTTTTTATGATGTTTATTTGTTTTAAGGATTTTAGGTTTTTTTATAGTTTTTAAAGGTTTTTAGGGTTTTTCATTGTTTTTAGGGTTTTCAGGGTTTTTGAGGTTTAGGGTTTTTAATGGTTTGTAGGATTTTTAGAGGTTTTTAAAGTTTTTTTTGGGTTTTTTTGTTATTATGGGTTTTTTGTGGTTTATAGTAATTTTTGGGATTTTTTAAAAATTTTAGGGTTATTTTTTAAAAAATTTGGGTTTTTAGAACTTTTAAGGGTTTTGGATTTTTAGGGTTCTTATTGCATTTTCAGGGCTTATAGGGTATTGGTATTTTTTGGGTTTTAGAGTTTTAGTGTTTCATTTGGGTTTTTAGGTTTCTTTAGGGATTTTAGTGTTTTAGGGTTTCTTTATTGTTTTTAGGGTTTTATAGTATTGTCGTGTTTTTAGGGGTTTTAGGGATTTTTATGGGTTTTTCATGTTTTTTAAGGATTTCAATATTTTAGAATTTTGAGGTGGTTTTAGTATTTTTAATTTTTTTTAAGGTATTTAGGGTTCTTAGGGTTTTAGGGTTTTTATGGTTTTAGGTTTTTAGGGGTTTTTTTAATTTTTTTAGAGGTTTAAGGGTTTTTTTGGGATTTTAGGGTTTTTAGTAGATTTAGGGTTTAGGGGTTTTATGGTTTTTAGTGGTTTATGGGTTTTAAGGGGTTTTAGGTTTTTTGCATTTTTTGGGGTTTTATGGGTTTCTGGGTTTTTTAGTCTTTTATGTTTTTTAGGTTTTCTAGTTTTATTATGTTTTTTGTTGAGTTTTTTAATATTTTTTACAATTTTTTATGGTTCTTGCAGTTTTTAGGGTATTTTGGGTCTTTTAAGATTTTTAGATTTTTTTAGATTTTTTTATGTTTTTAGGGTCTTTTAAATATTTGAATATTTTTATGGTATTTTATGTGTATTAGGGTTTTTAGGTTCTTTTAGGGATCTTTTAGGGTGTTTTAGTGTCCTTTAGGTTTTTTAGGGGGGTTAGGGTTTTTTGATTTTTTTAGGTTTTTAGGGACTTTTAGGGTTTTGGTTGTCTTTTATGGGGTTTAGGGTCCTTTAGGGATTTTAGGTTTTTATGGTCCTCTAGGTAATTTTTTTTTCCTTTAGCGGTTTTAAGTATTTTTAGGGTCATTTAGGGTTTTATAATTATTTTTATGTCCCTTTATGGTTTTTAGAGGATTTTAAGGACCTTTAGGGTAGTATGGTCTTTAGGGTTTTTACAGAAATTTTTTGATTTTTAGGGTTTTTGTTTCCTTTATGGGTTTAGGGTTTTTAGAGTCTTTTATAGTTTTTAGAGTATTTTATGGTCTTTTTAGAAGTTTTTTAAGGTTTTAGTGTCTTTTAGTGTTTTAGGGTTTTATGGTCTTTTAGGATTTTTAGGGGGTTTAGGGTTTTTCTAAGGGTTTTTAGTTCCTTTTAGGGTTTTTAGAGTGTTCATTTTTTTTTATGGATTTTATAGTTTTTAGGATTTTCAAGGGTTTTTTTTGTTTTTATGGTATTTTTTGTTTTGTAGGGCTTTTAGAGTTTCTTAAGGTATTGGGGTTTTTACGGTTTTAGGGGTTTAAGGGTTTTTTGTGTTTTTATGGTTTTTTAGGATTTTGGTGTGTTTTGGTTTTTCAAGTGTTTTTATGTTTTTAGGTCTATTAGGTGTTTTTAGGATTTTTAGGCTTTTAATGGATTTTTGTGTTTTTATTTTTTTATATATTTTTCGGGTTTTAGGGTTTTTAGTTGGATTTTTTTAGGTTTTGTAGGGATTTATTAGAGGTTCTTAGGGGTTTAATGGTTTTTATAGTAAGTATTGTGTTTTTTACTAATTTTATGGAATTTTAGTTTTTAGGATATTTTTTTAGAGTTTTAGAGTTTTCAAAGGTTTTTAGTGCTTTAATGGGGGTTTTTGTCTTATTTAGTGTTTTTCAAGTTTTTATATGAATTTTAGTGTTTTTAGGGGTTTTAGGGGTTTTCATCGATTTGTTAGGGTTTTCATAGGGTTTTTATGGTTTTGTGGGGTGTTTTGGGTTTTTAGTGGTTTTTATGGATTTTAGGGGATTTTATGGATTTGAGGTTTTTAGGATTTTTTGGGTTTTTAGAGTTTTTAAGGTGTTTTAATAATTTTAGTGACTTTTAGGGGATTTTTTTGGTTATTTAGGATCTTTTAAAAGCTTTGGGGTTTTAGTATCCTTTAGGGTTTTATGGGGGTTTTAGGGTTTTTAGTATTTTTAGGGAAATTAAGGTTTTTATAGTTTTTATTTGTTTAAATGGGTTTTTGCGATTTTTAGGGTTTTTAGGGTTTTTAGGGTTTTTAAAGTATTTAGGGTATTTATGATTTTTTAGGATTTTAAGGGTTTTTAGGGTTTTTATTGTTTTTAGGGAAAAGAAGGCGCAGGACCAAGCAAATCCTGGCCCCCCAAAATTTATTAGAAAAAAGAAAAGGGAAACAAGGGAGGGGTGGAGTCAAACAACCCACACTCGAAACCCTAACCACCCCCAAGAAACCCAGCCCCCCCCCCCCAACAAAAAAAGAACACAAGAAACGACAAATTCTGACAACCCACACCCCAGAGAAGAAACATCATGGGATCACCATCATCACCATATATAAGCATATCCAAAACTCAAAAAACATCACCTTCAGCACCTCCCAGCCAAACAAAAACCATCATCCAGCAGCACAGATTCCAGCATCCAACAGCTCCTTTCCAATCTGGTCCACAACCAGCAAGGCAAAACCACTAGCACAAAAATAATAGACATTAGCCTCATGACTTACAACCCAAGAAGCAACCAGCATCTAGAACCTCAGTTTCTAGCTTCCAGCACCTCCTAACCAATCAGAACCCAACATTTCGCACCCAACAATATATCTAGCAACACAGGTCCACCAAACCCTCACCCAGAACCATTCTGTATCACCTAAAACCCTTTTTTTAGAACCAAAATACAAAAAACCCCTCTAGATACCCAATAGTCACACACAACATGTCAAGGCAGCACCCAACATCTCTCATCAATTCCATCGACCAGCACCAACAACGACTCACTACAAATCCAGACACAACCAAATAAGGAACCAAAGTACAAACCAAAAACAACCAGATATAGATACTATGAATAATAGATTTTAAAATGAAAAAATCCCCAACCAAAACACATCAACTGCGTGAAACAAAGATGAAGTTGTGGAACCAGATCGAACACAAACATGTGTTTACTGCACAAACTGATGACAAACTTGCATCTGTTTCACATGAAGAAGATGAAACCGAGTAAGTACACCCAAAAAACGAAACTACCTCCTATATCCACCGTAAACTAGATAACAGATGGAGAAGTTCCATCACCCAATCCAATCCAAACTAATATTACGTCACTCTACCCTAGAAAGAAGATCTTTTGACAGAAAATGCGCTGAGACAAATTAGATTCCATAACCGCTGAGTCCAAAATACCGCACCGCAAAATCCAAACCAAGACGATTTGATGTCTAAAGACCTGATAAAATCCACCGCTCAAAAAATATGAAACCACAAAAAAAACATAGAAACAAATAGCACCTTAGGCCGCAAAACACCGCCAGATCCCTCCTCCAATAAGAATCTTATTCATCCCCCACAAGCACACCACCAGGGAGAATGTTGTAGACTGCCCAAACACCACCCCATCCGAACCGAGATGCCCAATACAAAGAAGAGTGACAGAGATAGAGGAGGCCTAAGACTAAAGGAAGGAGAAGATGACCGGTGAAGTGAAGCCACCATGGAGGATTCCAAGAGGAATCTATAGAGATCGCAGCTCCGTGAGAGAGACCCCAGGATAGGGCGGTGGAATTTTTCTATTATTTTTAGAGGTTTTCTGGTTTTTATGATTTTTAGAGAGTTTATGGTATTTAGGAGGTTTTAGGGTTTTTTGTTGGGTTTCTTATCATTTCCTTAGATTTTTCTATAGTTTTTTAAGAGTTTTTGGGGTTTATGTATTTTTTATGATTCATAATGATTTTTAAGTGTTTTAGGGGTATTCAATGTATTTTGTTACATTTTTTAGAGTTTCTAGGGTTTTAGTGTTTTAGGGTTTGTAGGGTTTTTACATTTTTTTATTATTTTAAGGGTTTTAGCGTTATTAGGGGTTTGGTGGTTTATTGGATTTTCTAGGGTTTTTAATAATTTTTTATGATTTTTATTCTGATTTTATGTATTTTAAGTATTTAGGGGGTTCTAATATTTTTTTATGATTTTTAGGGTTTTAGGTATTTTTAGGTTTTTCAGGCTAATCGTAGGGTTCATATAGTTTTTATCATTTTATTAGTGTTTTTAGGATCTTTAGGGGCCTTAGGGTGTTTTAGGGTTTTTTTATTTTTTAGTTTTTAAGGGTTTTTATATGTTTTTTGGATTTTTTTGGTTTCTATGGTATTTATTGTTTTTTGGGTTTTTATAGTTTTAATGTTTTTTATAGGTGTTTTAGTTTTTTTGGTTTGTATAGAGGTTATAGTGTTTTTAGGGTTTTTAGGGTTTTCTGATATTTTTAGGGTTTTTAAAAGTAGTTTTTGGGTTTAGGTTTTAGGTTACTGGATATAGGGTGTATGGTGTAGCGTATTGCATTAAGGTTGTAGGTTTTAGGGATTAGGTTTTATGGGTTAAGGTACAGGTTTTAGAGTGTAGGTTTTAGGGTGTAGTGTATAAGATTTAGGTTTTAGTGTATAAAATTTAAGGTGTAGGGTATCGGGTTTATTGTGTAAGGTATATGGTTTAGGGTGTAGGTTTTATGGGATAAGGTGTAGGGTTTAGCATTTAGGGTTTGAGTTTTAGGGTAGAGTGTGTTGAATTTAGGGTGTAGTGTTAATGGTTTAGGGTGTATGTTATTGGTTTTAGGGTTTTGGGTTTATTTTTTAGGATATATGGTTTGGGGTTTAGGGTTTAAGGTTTAGGGTGTACAGTATAGGCTTTAGGGAATAGAGTTTAGGGTTTAGGGATTAGTATTTATGGTATAGGGTATAGGGTTTAGGGTTTCTGGTATACGGTAATAGGTGTAGGTTATAGGGTTTATGGTGTAGGGTTTTCGGTTTTGGGAGTAAGGTTTAGGGAGTATGGTTTAGGGTTTAGGGTGTAGGGTATATGGTTTGGGTGTAGGGTATATGGTTTATGGTTTTGGGGGTAGGGTTTAGGGATTAGGGTTGAGGGTTTAGTGTTTTGAGTATAGGGTTTAGGATTTTGGGTATAGGGTACCGGGTTTATGGTGCGGGGTTTAGGGTTTACTATCTAGGGTTTTGGGTAAAATATGTAGGGTATAGGGTTAATAGTTTTGTTCAGTTTTTAGGGTTTTTATAGTATTTAGTATTTTTAGGGTTTTTAGGGTTTTCATGTTTTTTAGGGTTTTTAGGGTTTTAGGTGTTAGGGTTTTAAGGTTTCTCATGTTTTTGGGTTTTAAGTGTTTTAGGTTTTTTACGGTTTTTAGGAATTCCTATGGATTTTTAATGTTTTTAGAGTTTTTTTTACTATTTTAAGGTTTTTATGATTTTTTAGGTATTTAAGGGTTTTGTGGTTTTCTTAGGGTTTTTAGGGTTTTCTTAGGTAATTTTATTATTTTTTGGGGTTGTGGTTTTTATTAAGGGTTTTTTGGATTTATTATGTATTTTTAGGTATTTTAATGATTTTACAGTGTATTTAGATTTTTTAACGGTTTTATTATTTTTAGGGTTATCAATGATTCTTAGGATTTTTTTAGGTTTTGTATTTTTGGTTTTTATGTGTGTTTTTTAGGGTTTTTATGGTTTTTAGGTTTTTCATGTTTTAAGGGGTTTTAAAGTTCTTTTGGGTTTTACATGGTTTTCTAGTGTTCTTAGAGTGTTTTATGGTTTTTAGGGCTTTAGGGTTTTTTATGGTTTTAGGGTTTTTAGGTTTTTTATATTTTTTAGGCTTTTTACGTTTTTAAGGGTTTTTGGGGTTTCTTAGTGTTTTTAGAGGTTTTATAGTTTTTTAGGTTTTTAGGTTTTTTAGGAATTTTAAATTTTAAGGATTTTTTATGGTTTTTAGTGTTCTTTAGTGCTTTTATGGTTTTTAAGAATTTATTTTTTCTAGGTTTTGGGGGATCTGTAAGTCTTTTTTAGGGTTTTGTGGGTTTATTTGAATTTTAGGGGTTTTAGTGTTTTTTTGGGTTTATGTGTTTTTAGGGGGTTTTATGGTTTTATGGTTTTTTTCAAATTTTTTAGTGTTCTTAGGGTTTTAGTCTTTTAGGGTTTTTAGATTCTTTGGGTGTTTTATGATTCTAGGGTTTTAGGGAGTTTAATTGTTTTATAGGGTCTTTTAGGATCTCTTAGGGTTTTAGGGTTTTAGTGTCTTTTTAGGTTTTTATGGTTTTGGGGTATTAATGGTTTTTTTCTTTCTAGGGTTTTAAATGGTTTTGTGGGTCTTTAGCATTTTAAAATGGTTTTTAGGTTTTTATGGTTTAATAGGTTTTAGAGTTGAAGTTTTTTATGTGTTTTTTGAGTTTTTAGGTTTTTTAGAATTTTTATGGAATTTAGGGTTCTTTAAATTTTTTGTGAATTTGTATGGGCATATATGGGTTTTAGGGTTTTTTTATTTTTAGGGGTTTTAGGGTTTTTAGTTTTTTTTTTAAATTAGGTTTTAAGGGGTATAGCTATTTTTTGGAATTTTGAGGTTTTATTTGAGATTTTTTTTTTAATTTTCAACGGTTTTTAGTGTTTTAAGAGGTTTTTGGTGTTTTTATGTGTGTTTTAAGGGGTTATTGGTTTTTTAAGGTAATTAATTGGGTTTTTGGGTTTTTGGGATTTTATGGTTTTTTATGTTTTAAGTATTTTTTGTGAATTTTAGTGTCTTTAATGGTTTTTTTCAATGTTTTTACGGTTTATAGGTTCTTTAAATGTTTTTAGGATTTTAGTACCTGTAATGGTTTTTAGAGACATTGATAGTTTTTTAGTGTTTTTAGGGTCTTTTAGGGTTTTTGGGTCTTTTAGGGTTTTTGGGTCTTTTAGGATTTTTAGCAGTTTTAGGGTATTTTTTGCTTTGTTTTGTTTACTTTACAGTTTTCCATGGACATTTTGGGGTTTTAGGGGTTTTGGGGTCTTTTAGGCCTTTTTGCGGTTTTTAGGGTCCTTTATTTGTTATTAGGATTTTAGAGTCTTTTAGGGTTTTAGGATATTTTATGATATTTTAGGGTTTTGGGAGGTTTTAACTGTATTTTATTAATATTAGGGTATTTCACATGGATGTTAAGGTATTCAAGTGTATTTTAGTGTTTTTTTGGGTCATTCCATGGTTTTTAGGGTTTTTAGGATCTTTTAGGGGTTTTAAAGTTATTAAGGATTTTTGGGGGTTCAGGGTTTTCTTAGGGATTTTACAGTTTTATGGTTTTAGGGATTTTAGGTTTGTATGGTTTTTTTGGGTTTTTACCCCAATTTATTATTTTCTTTGTGTTTTATATAATTTTTGGGGCTTTATTATGTGTTTTAGCGTTTTTTGGGGTTTTAGGGTTTTTAGCATTTTTAACGTTTTTAGGATTTTTAGGGTTTTATAGTTTTTCATGAGTTTTACGGTTTTTAAAGTGTTTTAAGGGTTTTAAAGGGTTTATGGTTTTAAGTTTTTTTAAGGGATTTTAAGGTTGTAAGGTTTTAAATTTTATTAGGATTTTTATGGTTTTATGGATTTTTAGGGTTATTAGGTGTTTTAGTGTTTTTAGTTTTTTAGGTTTTTTAGTGTTTTTTAGGTTTTTAGGGTTTTTTATAGTGTTTGGATTTTCTCATGTTTTATGGTTTTTAAAGGTTTTTAAGGGTTTTATGAGGGTTTTAGGGTTTTTAGGGATTTAGGGATTTTATGGTATTTAATACTTTTAGGTTTCTTTTGGTTTTTTATGGTTTTAGGGTTTATTATGGTTTTTAGGGTTTTAGGGTTATTTTGAGTTTTTATGGTTTTAGGGATTTTAGGGGGTTTTAGGGGGGTTTAGGGTTTTTTTATTTTAGGGATTTTATGGGGTTTTATTGTTTCTTATGGTTTCCTGGTTCTTACTATGATATTTATGGGTTTTATGGTTTTCATTGTTTTTAGGGGGTTTTGGGTTTTTTAGTGTTTTAAGGGTCTTTAGGGGGGTTTTGGGGTTTTATGGGGTTTTATGATTATTTTAGGGTTTTAGGTTTTTAGGGTTTTTAGGGATTTATGGATTTTATGGTTTTTAGTAATTTTTGGGCTTTTAAGGTTTTTATGGATTTTAGGGTTTTATGGTTTTATTGGTTCTTGACATTTTTAGTATTTTTAAGGTGTTTTTGGTATTTTTTGGTATTTTAGGTTTTATTATAGGGTTATTTAGAGTATTTTATGGTTTTTTTAATTTCTATGTATTTTTAGGGTTATTAATTGTTTTTGGGATTTTTGGGATTTTGGGGGTTTACAGTTTTTAGGGTCTTTTAGTGGTTATTATGGGGTTTCCTAAGTTTTAAAGGGTTTTTACAGGTTTTTTTGTCTTTTAGAGTTTTTAATGGCTTGATGGGTTTTAAGGGTTTTTATAGGTTT
Organism: Viscum album; assembly: GCA_963277665.1. Classification (NCBI taxonomy): domain Eukaryota; kingdom Viridiplantae; phylum Streptophyta; class Magnoliopsida; order Santalales; family Viscaceae; genus Viscum; species Viscum album. The sequence goes on from OY728141.1 coordinate 351,525,875, forward strand.
TTAGTATTTTTAGGTTTATTAAGAGATTTCTGGGTTTTTTATGTTTTTTAGAGGTTTTTAGGATTTTTACAATTTTAATGGTTTTTAGGATTTTCCAATACTTTTGGGGGTTTTTTAAGGGTTTTAGGGGTTTTAGGTCCTTTTATGAATTTTAATGATATTTAGGGGTTTTAGGGGTTTATGGTTTTTATACATTTTATTGTTTTCAAGGGTTTTAGGGTTTTAAAGTGTTTTCATGAGGTTTAAAGTGTCGGTACGGTTTTAGGGGGGTTTTTTTTGTTTCTAGGTTGTTTTGATAATTGTAGCGGTTTTAGGGATTTTTTGGGGTTTTATGAATTTCTAGGACTTTTTAAAGATTTTATGGTTTTAGCGTTATTTGGTTTTTTAGATTATTTTAGGGTTTTAAGTATTTTTAGGGTTTTTATCATTTTTAGGGTTCATTTATTAGGATTTTTATATTAATTTTGGGTATTTTAGAATGTTTTTATAGTTTTAGGTGTTTTTGTTTGTTTTTATGTTTTTTTATGGTTTATTGGGGTTATTTTTGGAGTTTTCAGGGGTTTAGGTTTTTTAATGATGTTAATATTTATTTAGAGTTTTATAAGTTTTTTTAGTTTTTTTAAGGTTATGTTGTCATTTTTGGATTTTTAGGGTTTTAGGGGTTTCTGGGTTTTTACGGGGTTTTAGGGGTTTTTAGGAATTTAGATTTTTTTTCCTTTTAGGTTATTTATGTTTTTTCAGTATTTTTTAGTCTTTATAGTTTTTTCTTATGGATTTTATGTGTTTTAGGGGTTTTAGGGTTTTTTAGTATTTTTATGATTTTTAGTGTTTTTGGGTTTCTAAGGTGTTAGGTATTTTTACATATTTTTAGGGTTGTAAGGATTTTTTCAGGGTTCTCTGGGTTTTTATGGGTTTTGGTTTTTTTAGGGTTTTTAGGTTTTTAGGGTTTTAGGGATGTTTTATGGGTTTTTATAATTTAAGGGATTCAAGGGGTTTATGGAATTTTTTTCCAGTTTTTAGCAATTAAGGGTTTTTAGGGGTTTTAGGGTACCTAAGGTTTTTTATGGGTCTTATAGGATTTTCAGGAAATTTTTAAAGTTTTAAGGGTTTTATGGTCTTTTATGGGTTTTTCGGGTTTTTTTGGCCATTTAGGGGTTTTGGGGGTTCTTTTAGAGATTTCTAGCATTTTTCTAGTTTTTAGGTTTTTAGGTTTTTTAGGGATTTTAAGGATTTAGGATATTTATGGGGGTTTTCTAGGTTTTTATGGTTTTTTTTGTATTCATAGATTTTTAATGTTTTTAGAAATTTTTATGGATTTTAGTATTTTTACGGTTTTGAGGGTTTTCTAGATTTTTATGGTTCTTAGTGATTTTTATGGGTTTCAGGGTTTTTAGGGTATTGTATAGTTTTTTATAGAATTATGGTTTTGGGGGGTTTTATTTTTTTTATGGTTTCTAGGGTTATCATCATGTTTTTTAGAGTTTTATCATTTTTAGTGCTTTTAGTGTTTTCAAGGTTTTTAGGGTTTTTAAGTTTTTTAAGTTTTATTATGGGGATAATGTTTTTAAAATTTTTAGGGTTATTTTAAGGATTTAGGTTTTTTGGTTTTTTAGACATTTTTAAGGGAATTTATGGGTTTTAGGGCTTTTTTTTTGTTTTTTGGGATCTTAGGGGTTTTTCATATTTTTTATTATTTTTAGGGTTTCTAAGGGGATTTAATGTTTTATAGGTTTTATTGTTATTTGGGATTTTAATGGGTTTTAGGGGATTTGTGGTTTTGGGGTGTTTAAAGATTTTTAGGGTTTTATGCCTTTTTGTGTATTTTAGAGGTTTTAAGGTTTTTAAGGTGTTTTGGGTTTTTAATGGTTTTTTGGGTTTATAGACATTTTTAGTGTTTTAGGGAATTTTAGGGGTTTTATGGTTTTTTAGGATTTTAGGGGTTTGGTGGGGGTTTTAGGGTATTATAAGGATTTTAAGCATTTAAGTGGGATTTTCTGGGTTTTAAAGGGTTTTTTTAGGTTTTTATGTTTTTTAGTGGTTTTATGGTTTTTAGGATTTTTAGGGGTTTTTAAGTATTTTAGAGTTTTTTAGAGGTTTAGGGTGTTTCAAGTGTTTTTATAATTCTTTGGGAGTTTATTTATTTTAGGGATTTTAGGTTTTTTATGGTTTGTTTTTTATTAGGGTTTTAAGGTGTTTTAGGTTATTTAAGGTTTTTAAGGGTGTTGTGGGTTTTAGGGGTTTGAAAGAATTTTAAAGAGTTTTTACGGTTTTTAGTTTTTAGGGTTTTTTTTGGGTTTTAAAATTTTTATGGTGTTTTAGTGGTTTTTAGTATTTTTGGGGGATTTAAGGGGTTTTAAAGGGTTTAAGGGTTATTTTGGATTTTTGGGGTCTTTAAAACTTTAAAGGTTTATTATGAAATTTTGGTGGGTTTTTAGGGGTTTCCTAGTTTTTAGGTTATTTTAGGGTTTTTGAAGGTTATTTAAGGTTTTTAGTGTTTTTACATTCTTTCATGCTTTTCAGGGGGATTTATATTTTTAGGGGTTTTAATGTTTATAGAGTCATTTACGGGTTTTAGGAGACATTAGGGGTTTTGAGGGTCCTTAATGTTTTTATTGTTTTTACAGTACTTTTTTAGGGTTTTTAAGATCCTTTAGGTTTTTTAGGGGTTTTATAATTTTTAAGGGGTTTCGGGGTTTAAGGGTTTTTAAGGGTCTATGATTTTTAGGGTTTAAATTGTTTTTTAAATATTAATGGTTTTTAGTTTTTATGGGTTTTAGGGTTTTTATGTTTTTTATTATTTTAAGGTTATTTAGGGTTTTTATGTTTTTTGGTTGTTTCGGGGCTTCTAGGGATTTTACAGGTTTTACTGTTCTTAGAAATGATTGTGTTGGTGGGAGGTGGTTGCAGTTTTAGGGTTTTTAGGTTGTTCTAGGGATTTTAAAGTTTGTAGGGTTTTAGGGTTTTTAACGTTTTTAGGAGTTTTAGGGTTTTATGTTTTTTATGGATTTTATGTTTTAATGGTTTCTAGGGGTTTTAGGTTGTTAGGGGTTTTCATGGTTTTGGGGTTTTTAGGGTTTTTATGTTTTTATGGTTTTTAAGGGTTTATGGTTTTTAAGGTTTTAGGGTTTTTATGGGGATTGGGGCTTTGTGGTTTGTGGTGGGGGTTAGGGGTTTTATAGGGTTTTAGGGTATTTTAGAACATTAATGTGATTTAGTGTCTTTCAGGTTTTTTATAGGGGTTTTACTATTTTTCTGGTTTTAGAGATTTTATTCTCTTTTAGGGATAGTTTTGGGGTTTTTATGGTCGTTGAGGGGGTTTAAAGGTGTTTTTGGATTTTTAGGGGATTTTAGGGGTTTTATGGTCTTAAGGGTCTTTTTTGGATTTTTTGGGTCTTTGAGGGTTCTTTTAGTCCTTTTTTTGTAATTTAAGATTTGTATGGATTTTTTATGGTTTTTAATATTTTTATGGTTTTTAGGGATTTTAGGGTATTTATTTCCTTTTTAGTGATTTATGGTGGGTTTTAGGTTATTAGGGATTTTTATGGATTTGTAGAGGATGTTGCACTCTTTCGGTATTTTTAGGGTTTCATTGGGTTTAAAGTATTTTAGTGTTTTAGGGGGTCTTTTGGTTTTGTAGGGTTTTCAGGGTTTTTATGGTTTTCAAGGTTTTTTAGGTTTCTTGGGTTTCGGTTTTTTTGAATTTTTTGTGTTTTTTGGGTTTATATTTTTTTGGGTTTTGTGTACTTTTAGGGAATTTTAGGGTTTTAGGGTTTTTATGGTATTTTAGTGTTTTTCAGGTCATTAGGGTTTTCTTAATTTTTAGGGTGTTAGGGATTTTAGGGTTTTCAGGGGTTTTATGGGGTTTTATAGTTTTATGGGTTTTAGGGATTTTAGGTTTTTATGGTTGTTTTGGTGGATTATATTTTTTAACGGTTATTTTGGTTATTTTTAGGGTATTTTATGGCCTTTTATTGTTTTAGTATCTTTTTAGTTTTTTTATTCTTTTTTAGGGTTTTTAGAGTTTTAGGGGGTTTTATATTTTTAAGTATTTTTAGGGTTTTAGGGGGGTTTTAGAGTTTTTAGTGATTTTAGGTTTTTTTTATGGTTTTTTGTTTTCAAACTATAATATTTTTGGTTTAAGTTGTTGGGTTTAGGGTAAATAGTTTAAGGTGTAGGGTTTATGGATTATGGTGTATGGAAAATGGTTTTGGGTATTAGGGTATTTTACTATTTTAGAGGATTTTTGGGCTTTTCCCTTCTTAGGTTTTTAAGTTTATTTGTGGATTTTTGGGTATTTGGGGTCTATTATGGTTTTTAAGATTTTTTGGGTCTTTTTTGGATTTAGGATTTATTAGGGGACACTAAGTTTTTTGGGTATTTTAATTTCTGATAATAGTTTTTTAGATATTTTCAGATTCTTTGAGTTTTAGGGTTTTCCAGTTCCTTCATGATTTTTATGGTTCTTTATGGATTTTAATTTTTTCTAGAGTCTTCAAGGGTTCTTTGGGTATTTTATGGTATTTTAGAGTTTTTTATAATTCTTAGTGCCATTTTGGATTTTCTTGGGTTTTTGAGGATTTTTAGGTCCTTATGGGGTTTTATGGTTTTTAAGGTCTTTTAGAATTTTTTAGGGTTGTTTGGGATTTTATGGTTTTTAGGATTTTTAGGTGTTTAGTGTTTTTAAGGATTTTGGGGTTTTTAGGGGTTTTTAGGGGTTTTTTTGTTAATACAATACTTTGAGATTTTGGGGATTTTTTGGGGTTTTAGTATTTTTATAAGTTTTTTGTTTTTAGAGATTTTTTGGGATTATGGTTTTATTTCTGTTTTTTATGGTTTTAATGGTTTTTACCTATTTTTTAGTTTTTAAGGGGTTTTATGGTTTTTAGGGTATTTAGAGTTTTTAGGGTTTTTAGTATTTTTATTATTTTTAGTTTAATTTTTGTTTTAAGGGGTTTTCAAGGGGATTTAGTGATTTTAGAGACTTTTTTCCTTTTTTTGTTTTTATGGTTAATAATTTTTTATTGGTTTAAAGAGATTTTGGAATTTTTTTGGATATTTTGTTATTTAGGGTTTTTATGGTTTTTTGGGGGGTTTTACTGCTTTTTATGTTTTTAGGTGTTTTATTCATTTTCGGTGTCTTAATGGTTTTTTAGGTTTTTAGGGGTTTAAGGGGTTTTTGTAACAGCCCGAGATTTTATGAAAAATATTCTTTTTATTTCACTAATGTCTTGTGTTGTACGCTACACCAAAAGGAGCTTGCACAACACGCATCCTTGACTTGCCTTGCATACACGCAATCGCGACCTTCCTCGATAGCGTGTGTAGTACGCAATAACGAGTTTCACTAAACAACGATATGCTATTAAAATATTATTAAAAATAGCTGTTATGAATAGTAATAACCACTTTTTAAAATTCTGTAAATCTTATATTTCAAAATGAACTTCATTTTTGGATTCGGAGTATCGAATTTAGCCTAAGGTGAAATTTTGGTACTTTTCGGATAGCTTTCATATTCTGATGAATAGTGAAAATTATTAATTATAATTAAAAAACAACTTTTTTAATCGAAATAATTAATAGTGATAAATTATTAATTTGAGTGGTTTTAAACTATATTTAGAATATATTTTTACAATTTAATTCAATGTTGGTCATTGGTTGTAATTTCACATTTAAACCAGACATAATCAAGTGTCAATCTTTTGATAGAAATTATTTCTTAAAAACACGCTATTTGTCTTAACAGCGGGATTTAATTATAAAATTAATTAATTCAACTTCTATGTTATGAATTTGGTAAAATAGACTTCATTTTTGAATTCGGAATATGAAATATAGCTTAGGATGAAATTTTGGCATTTTTCTGAAAACCTTCATTTTTTGATGAATAGTGAAACTACTAAGTGGTAGTTAAAAAACTGAATTTTTCATAAAACTTAATTTTACCGCTTCTGTGAATGGAATTTCAAAAATCCGACAGACACGGTTGATATCAGTAAGTAAAATGTGGTTCAATGAGATAAAAATAATTTTTTGGTGAATAGTAACTTTTTACTATTTTTACCGCGGTTAATAGTAAATAGGGTAACTAAGGGTAAATATGATATCAATATTACCCTAACACATGTCCTAATTCTATTGGACAAGTGTAATTCGACCAAAAACAAACTTAGGAATAAAATATGACCATTTAGGCCCACTTGGATTAGATTAGGACATTTATTTTAATTTATTTAAAGAAGGGTTAAAATAGTTAAAATCAACGTTTAATAAGTAAATAATTTTTAATATGGGGTTATACATAAGATAAATTCGACTATAAATATTCACTAGAAAGCTAAAAAGATTTCCTACATAATGGTATTTTATTTGTAATTTTTATACATCAAATAATTTAATTAATTTATGACACAAAGATGATGCAGTAATTATCTTATTTATGAAATATTGACATAATTGATGTTATAAACACCAAAATAAATGTAATTTGAGAATTTTTATTAATTCCACTAATTTTATAGGTTACTATGATATATTAATGTTGATTTAACCAACTTGGTTAGAACATTTAATTCTGTTATGACTTTCACAAAAATCATATATCAAATAGTGTCAAAATTGACACAAAATAGTTTTTAAATCAAATATTATATTATTAATTGTTATTTTATTCCTAAAAATCTAAGGTTAGGCCAAATGACTTAGATAAGGATATAAATATTAATAATAAACAATTTGGGGTTCGTTTGTCATGTTATAGTAAGTGTATTAACCATATAGTGAAAGAAAACAAAAAGACACGGTAAAAGTTAAATTATTTAACTTAGAGTAAAATCTAATTGATAAGGTTTAAAATAAGATCCAAACATGTCTAAATTTGATTGGTTGATGAGATTACAACCCTATATCATCTAAGCTTCGAATATGAGTCATTTTCGGAGGTTTTTAAGTGGGGTTAGATTTATTATAAATTAATATTTTTAAGAATTCCTAAGGTGCCCCTCTCCTCCCCTATAAAAGGACACCTCCTCCCCCTCCTCCTCACACCAATTTGAGCTCTCAAGCTCGGCCAAACCCTGACACAATCTCTTCTCCACTTACCTAGAAACATCCTAGAGGTTCTGGTCTTCATCAAAGACCAATTTTAGTGCCCTAAGAGGAGGTCTCAAAGAGGCACTTCAAAGAAGAGGTAATTACCGTTACCAATTCTTTCATCTTTATTTCTTCTTCCACTTCTTCTTATTAGGTTGTTTCATTATGAAGTAATAACATCAGTATCACTCATATACTGATATGTTATTATAAGTATGAAACAACCCTATTTCACCATCTATCCATCCTACGGAAAAAGAAATCACCGCGCGTGTGTACGTACGGAATACCGTCTCCACGCCGTGGTGTAATCTATTTTCCACCACCACCTTACATGGATGGGTATAATGGTCTAAAGAATAACTATACATAGTTATTACAACATCATATTGATTCTGATATATTTTATAATCCACTCCAATTCAGTTCAATATTTATAGAAATGATATCATCGCTCGTGCGTACGTACGGACTACCGTCTCCACGACGCGATGAGATTCATTCTCCATGTTAACCATTTAAGAATGATTATAAAGTATATATAAGAAATAATAATGAAATATATGACATTATAAAGCTACTGGATTTATGTATATATATATATGTATGTCATCTACTTACTTCCATTTCAAGACAATAAGGAAAGTAAAACAGCGTTCATGCGTACGTACGGACTACCGTCTCCATGAACGGTGTTTTTCATTTTATTTATCTATCTATTATATATATATATATATACTGAATATATATGATATATAAATCGTATTTTATATTCTGGAAGTAAGTAAATCATGATATAAGTAATAATGATGTCAAGAACAACAAGTCAAAACACCTAAGATAAATGAAACGATTTTACCCAAAACGCTTCTTTAACATGGAATTTACAAAAGAACGGGTAATATAATGTCATAAGTGAACCATATATGATATCATAACAATGAATATGATTCTGGAATAAGTCAATAACATGATTTAAATCATTATACAGGAGGTTCGGACACTTACAAAGCAAGTCAGACCTAAGGTAAGGGAAATATCACAATCTCATTTTTATCCGAGATTGTTTATTCGTAAGTATTTACTGGGGTGTATTTTATCATCCACGTCCATGTTTCATCAATATGTAATATTAATTCCATCCACCTACAATTTTTTAAATCCATTTTTACCCTTAGGTGAGTTTTTAGTAAAAGAAATGAAAGGAATCTTTTGTCGTTTTTCGTACGAGGTACTTTTTGACTTTTCTGACAAAAGTGCGAAGAATGTTTTTTTTAACTTATACGGCATGAATGGATTTTTAAAACATTATTTCCAAGAAACTTCATTTACAAGTTTTCAAGTTTATTTTTAATCAAATTCTTTTATTTTAAAGTCGTATGACATGTTATGAAAGGAAAAATGTTTTTGAAGTAGAAAGGATATTTTCCTCAAGAATGGAGTTCAAGTATTTTATCAAAATTATTTTCCATCTAAGATAATAAAAGGGTTCTGTTTTTATCCCTATTATTACATGGATTTGATTATGTTGTGATGGAAATATTTTTATGAATTCCTTTATCTTATATGAATTGTTTTATGATGTCATGTTGTTTAAGAATCCCATTTTTATTACATGGGTTACGCTATGATGTATGGTTTTTGATTATGTGGCACACATAAGAAAGGATTCATTATAAGATGGGTGGGACCTATATCTCCCTCCAATGCATTGGGTAAAGATTTTATATCTCATGAGATAGACAGGGCTGGAACGGTAGGTTATACCGGTTCAGTGAAACAGGACTGAAATGAGGGTTACTCGATTCAGAAAGGGACTTTGTCCACTAAGATAGTCTTGGCAATGAGTCTTTACTAACAAGAAATGATTCTCTATGATTATGTGTGCATGCCACAAAGTTTCAAGTTTCATGTTATGATTATGGTGATCTCATTTTCACTTCTATGATTTGTTCCATGTTAAGATATTATGATCTCTTTTGCAGGTTATGATTTTCAAAAAGATATGATATGATTTTTATTTCTTTTGTATACCCTTACTGAGCATTTGAGCTCACCCTTTTATGTTTTCTTTTCCCCAGGATATAAAAAAAGGTTTTAGGTAAAAAAAAGGAAGATCTTTATGGGAGATATTGAAGATCTTTCACCACGATTAGAAGATTATGTTCCAAGTTTCCAAAGACAGTAAACTATTACAATCCTTGTGTGTGTGTTTTTTTTATGTACTAAGTATTCCGCAAAAGTAATGTAATGTCAATGTACGTCAAGCTTCGGGTCTCTACAGTTGGTATCAGAGGAAAGGTTTAGTCAACCTTTGGAAACTAGGATGCGAGAACTTTAGTGAGATCCCTAGAGATATTTCTAAGGTATGTCTAGGGATGTCTCTAAGGTTAAGTTTGCGTATAGGTTATAGTACTAGAATTACGCTAACGATCATAGAATTAAACTTAAGATGTTAGATATTGAAGTTACTCCCCCTTTATTATGATTTTTTGCCTCTCACGCTATTCTTTTGGGTTTTAGAAAATGGCTGGAAACAAGATGATCCACGATAATGGAGGATATGATGGACAATGGAATGATATTCTTCATAATGAAATGGGATTTGGAAGTCCAAACATCATTATTATGCCGAATCAGCAATCTCATAATATGATCAATAAAGTAAAATTTGGTAAGTTTCCTGACTCGGCTAATAAGAGAAAGATGGAGTTTCATGATGATCATAGAGGAAAGAAAGTTCAATTTCCCCTATGTAAATCATGTGGGAAGAGGCATCAAGGAGAATGTTTCAAAGGAACTGGAAGATGCTTTGGGTGTGGAAAAGAAGGACACAAAGCAAGTAAATGCAAAGGAAAAGGTTCAGTTAACAACATGGATGAGGATAATGGTATTGCTACGACATCAACAATGGTTAAATGTTTTAAATGTGGAATGTACGGGCATTATGCAAACCAATGCCCTAAGGGAAAGTCTCATGAAGATAATCAGTATGGTCGTATGGGAAGTATTTATGTGGATGATGATGAAGAGACTACAAATGATATGTGAGATGAAAGAATTGTTGAAGCTCGGTCAATGGTTTAAGAATGTAGTGGAATGATTACATGTTTATCATGTGTAATGTTGTATAAGTAATCTCATGGCACTATGGAATAAAGAGACATGTAAGGATTGTTACATTGTTGTCTGATTAATGTTACCAGTATCCATGAAAGGTTATTCAGATATTTTTGGAATGTAGATGATATGCGCATAATGAAGGGATAAGGAGAAAATAAAATGTTTGATAGTATTCATGAGCTCATGACTGATATAAGGAGAAGGTTATATCATGGTTTGAGTATATTGAATTTTTGGACTTTGGTATGTGGAAAGAGTTAACTTTTGACAGCATTCATGTTTTCACTAAGGTTTAATGGGTATTCATATTTTTCAAGAGAATACATCATTAAAGTATTCACATGATTGGAATGTGACCAACAAGATATATGGGGGATAAATGATGGTATTCACATGCTTGGTTGGCGACATTTCAAGTAATCATTTTCTTTATACTATGAGCTTGGACCGAAGTATTTTAGATAAGCCTAAAGATTGTAATGGATTATGTTAACCATAAGTTAGTATTGTTTAAGTATAGAACTTTTTTTTTGATATTATTTATGTGATGTTATAGTAATGTAGTTTTAGAAAAAGGACAACCTGCAGGACGGGCGACAGCCCATCGCGTCGGACAAGGTCGTAGGAATCAAACCCACAACCGAAGTGCGACTGGCCTTTATCGCCTACCACTGACCTACAGGAAGTCCCTGTTTAGTAGAAACTAGTTTTATTATATTAAGCAGTATGATATGTGAAATATAAGTTCATTTTAGGAACAATATATGATTAATCTCACTATAGATGGACTTATGTATTTTTTTTTTTGATAACTTTTCTAACCTTTTGTTTGAGACAGATGGAATGACCCATCATTCTATCACATGATCTGCTAACACATCATGAATGACAAATTCAACTTCATTTCTTTAAGAGATGAAGTGGAAATTGTCCAAAGAACGACAAACGGTGAGACTATACCAAAATTACGAAAGTATTTCTTCTAATTCCAATTTCATTAACTTTAGGGAAATGATCTTGAAAACCAAAAATGTTGTCCTAGTGATCTTATACCTGATGAATCGGATGGTACCTTAGATCGTCACAAATTTATGGATTTGTGATTTTTGGCTTTTCCATAGCCATGTTCTCTACCACTCTCCATCAGAACATGATGGTTAGATTTTTCTTCCATATCCATATTTTCACCTATGTGGAAACCCAGTGATTAGTTTATTTGGGTAACCGTTACGTTTCATACTTTTGTTTTTAAAGATTGGTTTTGGTATTCCTTTTTACGATGTGGGTTTCTATTAAAGAAACTTTCGAATAGTAAACAATTTATAACCCCGACGAATTTCGAGGGCGAAATTCATTTTAAGGGGGGTAGAATGTAACAGCCCGAGATTTTATGAAAAATATTCTTTTTATTTCACTAATGTCTTGTGTTGTACGCTACACCAAAAGGAGCTTGCACAACACGCATCCTTGACTTGCCTTGCATACACGCAATCGCGACCTTCCTCGATAGCGTGTGTAGTACGCAATAACGAGTTTCACTAAACAACGATATGCTATTAAAATATTATTAAAACTAGCCGTTATGAATAGTAATAACCACTTTTTAAAATTCTGTAAATCTTATATTTCAAAATGAACTTCATTTTTGGATTCGGAGTATCGAATTTAGCCTAAGGTGAAATTTTGGTACTTTTTGGATAACTTTCATATTCTGATGAATAGTGAAAATTATTAATTATAATTAAAAAACAACTTTTTTAATCGAAATAATTAATAGTGATAAATTATTAATTTGAGTGGTTTTAAAGTATATTTAGAATATATTTTTACAATTTAATTCAATGTTGGTCATTGGTTGTAATTTCACATTTAAACCAGACATAATCAAGTGTCAATCTTTTGATAGAAATTGTTTCTTAAAAACACGCTATTTGTCTTAACAGCGGGATTTAATTATAAAATTAATTAATTCAACTTCTATGTTATGAATTTGGTAAAATAGACTTCATTTTTGAATTCGGAATATGAAATATAGCTTAGGATGAAATTTTGGCATTTTTCTGAAAACCTTCATTTTTTGATGAATAGTGAAACTACTAAGTGGTAGTTAAAAAACTAAATTTTTCATTAAACTTAATTTTACCGCTTCTGTGAATGGAATTTCAAAAATCCGACAGACACGGTTGATATCAGTAAGTAAAATGTGGTTCAATGAGATAAAAATAATTTTTTGGTGAATAGTAACTTTTTCCTATTTTTACCGCGGTTAATAGTAAATAGGGTAACTAAGGGTAAATATGATATCAATATTACCCTAACACGTATCCTAATTCTATTGGACAAGTGTAATTCGACCAAAAACAAACTTAGGAATAAAATATGACCATTTAGGCCCACTTGGATTAGATTAGGACATTTATTTTAATTTATTTAAAGAAGGGTTAAAATAGTTAAAATCAAAGTTTAATAAGTAAATCATTTTTAATATGGGGTTATACATAAGATAAATTCGACTATAAATATTCACTAGAAATCTAAAAAGATTTCCTACATAATGGTATTTTATTTGTAATTTTTAGACATCAAATAAGTTAATTAATTTATGACACAAAGATGATGCAGTAATTATCTTATTTATGAAATATTGACATAATTGATGTTATAAACACCAAAATAAATGTAATTTGAGAATTTTTATGAATTCCACTAATTTTCTAGGTTACTATGATATATTAATGTTGATTTAATCAACTTGGTTCGAACATTTAATTCTGTTATGACTTTCACAAAAATCATATATCAAATAGTGTCAAAATTGACACAAAATAGTTTTTAAATCAAATATTATATTATTAATTGTTATTTTATTCCTAAAAATCTAAGGTTCGGCCAAATGACTTATATAAGGATATAAATATTAATAATAAACAATTTGGGGTTCGTTTGGCATGTTATAGTAAGTGTATTAACCATATAGTGAAAGAAAACAAAAAGACACGGTAAAAGTTAAATTATTTAACTTAGAGTAAAATCTAATTGATAAGGTTTAAAATAAGATCCAAACATGTCTAAATTTGATTGGTTGATGAGATTACAACCCTATCTCATATAAGATTCAAATATGAGTCATTTTTGGAGGTTTTTAAGTGGGGTTAGATTTATTATAAATTAATATTTTTAAGAATTCCTAAGGTGCCCCTCTCCTCCCCTATAAAAGGACACCTCCTCCCCCTCCTCCTCACACCAATTTGAGCTATCAAGCTCGGCCAACCCCTGACAAAATCTCTTATACACTTCCCTAGAAAAATCCTATAGGTTCTGGTCTTCATCAAAGACCAATTTTAGTGCCCTAAGAGGAGGTCTCAAAGAGGCACTTCAAAGAAGAGGTAATTACCGTTACCAATTCTTTCATCTTTATTTCTTCTTCCACTTCTTCTTCTTAGGTTGTTTCATTATGAAGTAATAACATCAGTATCACTCATATACTGATATGTTATTATAAGTATTAAACAACCCTATTTCACCATCTATCCATCCTACGGAAAAAGAAATCACCGCGCGTGTGTACGTACGGAATACCGTCTCCACGCCGTGGTGTAATCTATTTTCCACCACCACCTTACATGGATGGGTATAATGGTGTAAACAATAACTATACATAGTTATTACAACATCATATTGATTCTGATATATTGTATAATCCACTCCAATTCAGTTCAATATTTATAGAAATGATATCATCGCTCGTGCGTACGTACGGACTACCGTCTCCACGACGCGATGAGATTCATTCTCCATGTTAACCATTTAAGAATGATTATAAAGTATATATAAGAAATAATAATGAAATATATGACATTATAAAGCTACTGGATTTATGTATATATATATATATGTATGTCATCTACTTACTTCCATTTCAAGACAATAAGGAAAGTAAAACAGCGTTCATGCGTACGTACGGACTACCGTCTCCATGAACGGTGTTTTTCATTTTATTTATCTATCTATTATATATATATATATATACTGAATATATATGATATATAAATCGTATTTTATATTCTGGAAGTAAGTAAATCATGATATAAGTAATAATGATGTCAAGAACAACAAGTCAAAACACCTAAGATAAATGAAACGATTTTACCCAAAACGCTTCTTTAACATGGAATTTACAAAATAACGGGTAATATAATGTCATAAGTGAACCATATATGATATCATAACAATGAATATGATTCTGGAATAAGTCAATAACATGATTTAAATCATTATACAGGAGGTTTGGACACTTACAAAGCAAGTCAGACCTAAGGTAAGGGAAATATCACAATCTCATTTTTATCCGAGATTGTTTATTCATAAGTATTTACTGGGGTGTATTTTATCATCCACGTCCATGTTTCATCAATATGTAATATTACTTCCATCCACCTACAAATTTTTAAATCCATTTTTACCCTTCGGTGAGTTTTTAGTAAAAGAAATGAAAGGAATCTTTTGTCGTTTTTCGTACGAGGTACTTTTTGACTTTTCCGACAAAAGTGCGAAGAATGTTTTTTTTAACTTATAAGGCATGAATGGATTTTTAAAACATTATTTCCAAGAAACTTCATTTACAAGTTTTCAAGTTTATTTTTAATCAAATTCTTTTATTTTAAAGTCGTATGACATGTTATGAAAGGAAAAATGTTTTTGAAGTAGAAAGGATATTTTCCTCAAGAATGGAGTTCAAGTATTTTATCAAAATTATTTTCCATCTAAGATAATAAAAGGGTTCTGTTTTTATCCCTATTATTACATGGATTTGATTATGTTGTGATGGAAATATTTTTTTGAATTCCTTTATCTTATATGAATTGTTTTATGATGTCATGTTGTTTAAGAATCCCATTTTTATTACATGGGTTACGCTATGATGTATGGTTTATGATTATGTGGCACACATAAGAAAGGATTCATTATAAGATTGGTGGGACCTATATCTCCCTCCAATGCATTGGGTAAAGATTTTATATCTCATGAGATAGACAGGGCTGGAACGGTAGGTTATACCGGTTCAGTGAAACAGGACTGAAATGAGGGTTACTCGATTCAGAAAGGGACTTTGTCCACTAAGAGAGTCTTGGCAATGAGTCTTGACTAACAAGAAATGATTCTCTATGATTATGTGTGCATGCCACAAAGTTTCAAGTTTCATGTTATGATTATGGTGATCTCATTTTCACTTCTATGATTTGTTCCATGTTAAGATATTATGATCTCTTTTGCAGGTTATGATTTTCAAAAAGATATGATATGATTTTTATTTCTTTTGTATACCCTTACTGAGCATTTGAGCTCACCCTTTTATGTTTTCTTTTCCCCAGGATATAAAGAAAGGTTTTAGGTAAAAAAAAGGAAGATCTTTATGGGAGATATTGAAGATCTTTCACCACGATTAGAAGATTATGTTCCAAGTTTCCAAAGACACTAAACTATTACGATCCTTGTGTGTGTGTTTTTGTTATGTACTAAGTATTCCGCAAAAGTAATGTAATGTCAATGTACGTCAAGCTTCGGGTCTCTACAGTTTTGGTGGTTTTGTGGTTGTCTTGGGAATTTATTTTATATAGGTTTTTTCGATATTTTAGGGTGTTTGGTGTTTTAGGAATTTAGGTATTTTTGGGTTTTAATGGGTTTTAGGGATTTTAGGTGTTGTATGGTTTTTAGGGATTTTTGGGCTTTTGAGTTTTTAGGATTTTTAGGGGTTTTATGGTTTATTATGGTTTAGGGATTTTTTTAGTGCTTAAAGGGGTATTTAAGGTTTTAGGGGATTTTTGTGTTTTTTTGTGTTTTAGTGGATTTTTTTGGATTTTAAGGTGGTTTAGGGGTTTTAGGGGTTTTAGGGGTTTTAGGGTTCTTAGGGGTTTCAGGGTCTTTGAATTTTTAGGGATTTTTAGGGTGTTGGGTATTGGGTTTATGGTGTAAGGATTAGGGTTTAGGGTTTAGGGTTTAGGGTATAGGGTGTGGTGTTTATGGTGTAGGGGATGTGGTTTATGTATTAGGGTTTAGAGTGTAGGGTTTAGGGTGTTGGGTATAGGGTTTAGGGTGTAGGGTATAGGATTTATGGTGTAGGGTTTAGTGTTTAGATTGTAGGGTTTAGGTTTAAGGTGTAGGGTTTAAGGTTTAGTGTGTAGTTTTTAGGGTTTATGGTGCATGGTATAGGGTTTAGGTTTTTTATGGTTTGTTTTTTTAGGGTTTTAAGGTGTTTTAGGTTATTTAAGGTTTTTAGGGGTGTTGTGGGTTTTAGGGGTTTGAAAGAATTTTAAAGAGTTTTTACGGTTTTTAGTTTTTAGCGGTTTTTTTGGGTTTTAAATTTTTTATGGTGTTTTAGGGGTTTTTAGTATTTTTGGGGGATTTAAGGGGTTTTAAAGGGTTTAAGGGTTATTTTGGATTTTTGGGGTCTTTAAAACTTTAAAGTTTTATTATGAAATTTGGGTGGGTTTTTAGGGGTTTCCTATTTTTTAGGTTATTTTAGGGTTTTTGAAGGTTATTTAAGGTTTTTAGTGTTTTTACATTCTTTGAAGATTTTCAGGGGGATTTATATTTTTAGGGGTTTTAATGTTTATAGAGTCATTTAGGGGTTTTAGGAGACATTAGGGGTTTTGAGGGTCCTTAATGTTTTTATTGTTTTTACAGTACTTTTTTAGGGTTTTCAAGATCCTTTTTGTTTTTTAGAGGTTTTATAATTTTTAAGGGGTTTCGGGGTTTAAGGGTTTTTAAGGGTCTATTATTTTTAGGGTTTAAATGGTTTTTTAAATATTTATGGTTTTTGGTTTTTATGGGTTTTAGGGTTTTTATGATTTTTATTGTTTTAATGTTATTTAGGGTTTTTATGTTTTTTGGTTGTTTCGGGGCTTCTAGGGCTTTTACGGGTTTTACTGTTCCTAGAAATGATTGTGTGGGTGGGAGGTGGTTGCAGTTATAGGGTTTTTAGGTTGTTCTGAGGATTTTAAAGTTTGTAGGGTTTTAGGGTTTTTAACTCTTTTAGGAGTTTTAGGGTTTTATGTTTTTTATGGATTTTATATTTTAATGGTTTTTAGGGGTTTTAGGTTGTTAGGGGGTTTCATGGTTTTGGGGTTTTTAGGGTTTTTATGTTTTTATGGTTTTTAAGGGTTTATGGTTTTTAAGGTTTTAGGGTTTTTATGGGGATTGGGGCTTTGTGGTTTGTGGTGGGGTTAGGGGTTTTATAGTGTTTTAGGGTATTTTAGAACATTAATGAGATTTGGTGTCTTTCAGGTTTTTTATAGGGGTTTTACTATTTTTCTGGTTTTAGAGATTTTATTCTCTTCTAGGGATAGTTTTGTGGTTTTTATGGTCGTTGAGGGGGTTTAAAGGTGTTTTTGGATTTTTAGGGGATTTTAGGGGTTTTATGGTCTTAAGGGTCTTTTTTGGATTTTTTGGGTCTTTGAGGGTTCTTTTAGTCCTTTTTTTAATTTAAGATTTGTATGGATTTTTTATGGTTTTTAATATTTTTATGGTTTTTAGGGATTTTAGGGTATTTATTTCCTTTTTAGTGATTTATGGTGGGTTTTAGGTTATTAGGGATTTTTATGGATTTGTAGAGGATGTTGTACTCTTTGGGTATTTTTAGGGTTTCATTGGGTTTAAAGTTTTTTAGTGTTTTAGGGGGTCTTTTGGTTTTGTAGTATTTTCAGGGTTTTTATGGTTTCCTAGGTTTTTTAGGTTTCTTGGGTTTTGGTTTTTTTTGAATTTTTTGTGTTTTTTGGGTTTATATTTTTTTTGGGTTTTGTGTACTTTTAGGGAATTTTAGGGTTTTTAGGGTTTTTATGGTATTTTAGTGTTTTTCAGGTCTTTAGGGTTTTCTTAGTTTTTAGGGTGTTATGGATTTTAGGGTTTTCAGGGGTTTTATGGGGTTTTATAGTTTTATGGGTTTTAGGGATTTTAGGTTTTTATGGTTGTTTTGGTGGATTATATTTTTTAACGGTTATTTTGGTTATTTTTAGGGTATTTTATGGCCTTTTATTGTTTTAGTATCTTTTTAGTTTTTTTATTCTTTTTTAGGGTTTTTAGAGTTTTAGGGGGTTTTATATTTTTAAGTATTTTTAGGGTTTTAGGGGGGTTTTAGGGTTTTTAGTGATTTTAGGTTTTTTTATGGTTTTTTGTTTTCAAACTATAAGATTTTTGGTTTAAGTTGTTGGGTTTAGGGTAAATAGTTTAAGGTGTAGGGTTTATGGATTATGGTGTATGGAAAATGCTTTGGGTTATTAGGGTATTTTACTATTTTTGAGAATTTTTGGGCTTTTCCCTTCTTAGGTTTTTAAGTTTGTTTGTGGGTTTTAGGGTATTTGGGGTCTATTATGGTTTTTAAGATTTTTTGGGTCTTTTTTGGATTTAGGATTTATTAGGGGACACTAAGTTTTTTGGGTATTTTAATTTCTGATAATAGTTTTTTAGATATTTTCAGATTCTTTGAGTTTTAGGGTTTTTCGGTTCCTTCATGATTTTTATGGTTCTTTATGGATTTTAATTTTTTCTAGAGTCTTCAAGGGTTCTTTGGGTATTTTATGGTATTTTAGAGTTTTTTATAATTCTTAGTGTCATTTTCGGTTTTCTTGGGTTTTTGAGGATTTTTAGGGCCTTATGGGGTTTTATGGTTTTTAAGGTCTTTTAGAATTTTTTAGGGTTGTTTGGGATTTTATGGTTTTTAGGATTTTTAGGTGTTTAGTGTTTTTTAGGATTTTGGGGTTTTTAGGGGTTTTTAGGGGTTTTTTTGTTAATACAATACTTTGGGATTTTGGGGTTTTTTTGGGGTTTTAGAATTTTTATAAGTTTTTTGTTTTTAGAGATTTTTTGGGATTATGGTCTTATTTCTGTTTTTTATGGTTTTAATGGTTTTTACCTATTTTTTTAGTTTTTAAGGGGTTTTAGGGTTTTTAGGGTATTTAGAGTTTTTAGGGTTTTTAGTATTTTTATTATTTTTAGTTTAATTTTTGTTTTAAGGGGTTTTCAAGGGGATTTAGTGTTTTTAGAGACTTTTTTCCTTTTTTTGTTTTTATGGTTAATAATTTTTTATTGGTTTAAAGAGATTTTGGAATTTGTTTGGATTTTTTTTTATTTAGGGTTTTATGGTTTTTTTGGGGGTTTTACTGCTTTTTATGTTTTTTAGGTTTTTTATTCATTTTCGATGTCTTAATGGATTTTTAGGTTTTTAGGGGTTTAAGGGGTTTTGGTTGTTTTGTGGTTTTTTTGGGAATTTATTTTTTATAGGTTTTTTCGATATTTTAGGGTGTTTGGTGTTTTAGGAATTTTGGTATTTTTGGGTTTTAATGGGTTTTAGGGATTTTAGGTGTTGTATGGTTTTTAGGGATTTTTGGGCTTTTGAGTTTTTAGGATTTTTAGGGGTTTTATGGTTTATTATGGTTTAGGGATTTTTTTAGTGCTTAAAGGGGTATTTAAGGTTTTAGGATATTTTAGTGTTTTTTTTTGTTTTTAGTGGATTTTGTTGGATTTTAAGGTGGTTTAGGGGTTTTATGGGTTTTAGGGTTCTTAGGGGTTTCAGGGTCTTTGAATTTTTAGGGATTTTTAGGGTGTTGGGTATTGGGTTTATGGTGTAAGGATTAGGGTTTAGGGTTTAGGGTTTAGGGTATAGGGTGTGGTGTTTATGGTGTAGGGTATGTGGTTTATGTATTAGGGTTTAGAGTGTAGGGTTTAGGGTGTTGGGTATAGGGTTTAGGGTGTAGGGTATAGGATTTATGGTGTAGGGTTTAGTGTTTAGAGTGTGGGGTTTAGGTTTAAGGTGTAGGGTTTATGGTTTAGTTTTAGTTTTTAGGGTTTATGGTGCATGTTATAGGGTTTAGGTTTTTTATGGTTTGTTTTTTTAGGGTTTTAAGGTGTTTTAGGTTATTTAAGGTTTTTAGGGGTGTTGTGGGTTTTAGGGGTTTGAAAGAATTTTAAAGAGTTTTTACAGTTTTTGGTTTTTAGGGTTTTTTTTGGGTTTTAAATTTTTTATGGTGTTTTAGTGGTTTTTAGTATTTTTTGGGGATTTAAGGGGTTTTAAGGGGTTTAAGGGTTATTTTGGATTTTTGGGGTCTTTAAAACTTTAAAGGTTTATTATGAAATTTTGGTGGGTTTTTAGGGGTTTCCTAGTTTTTAGGTTATTTTAGGGTTTTTGAAGGTTATTTAAGGTTTTTAGTGTTTTTACATTCTTTGAGGCTTTTCAGGGGGATTTATATTTTTAGGGGTTTTAATATTTATAGAGTCATTTAGGGGTTTTAGGAGACATTAGGGGTTTTGAGGGTCCGTAATGTTTTTATTGTTTTTACAGTACTTTTTTAGGGTTTTTAAGATCCTTTAGGTTTTTTAGGGGTTTTATAATTTTTAAGGGGTTTCGGGATTTAAGGGTTTTTAAGGGTCTATGATTTTTAGGGTTTAAATGGTTTTTTAAATATTTATGGTTTTTAGTTTTTATGGGTTTCAGGGTTTTTATGATTTTTATTGTTTTAAGGTTATTTAGGGTTTTTATGTTTTTTGGTTGTTTCGGGGCTTCTAGGGCTTTTACGGGTTTTAATGTTCTTAGAAATGTTTGTGTGGGTGGGAGGTGGTTGTAGTTTTAGGGTTTTTAGGTTGTTCTGAGGATTTTAAAGTTTGTAGGGTTTTAGGGTTTTTAACGTTTTTAGGAGTTTTGGGGTTTTATGATTTTTATGGATTTTATGTTTTAATGGTTTTTAGGGGTTTTAGGTTGTTTGGGGTTTTCATGGTATTGGGGTTTTTAGGGTTTTTATGTTTTTATAGTTTTTAAGGGTTTATGGTTTTTAAGGTTTTAGGGTTTTTATGGGGATTGGGGCTTTGTGGTTTGTGGTGGGGGTTAGGGGTTTTATAGGGTTTTAGGGTATTTTAGAACATTAATGAGATTTAGTGTCTTTCAGGTTTTTTATAGGGGTTTTACTATTTTTCTGGTTTTATAGATTTTATTCTCTTCTAGGGATAGTTTTGGTGTTTTTATGGTCGTTGAGGGGGTTTAAAGGTGTTTTTGGATTTTTAGGGGATTTTAGGGGTTTTATGGTCTTAAGGGTCTTTTTTGGATTTTTTGGGTCTTTGAGGGTTCTTTTAGTCCTTTTTTGTAATTTAAGATTTGTATGGATTTTTTATGGTTTTTAATATTTTTATGGTTTTTAGGGATTTTAGGGTATTTATTTCCTTTTTAGTGATTTATGGTGGGTTTTAGGTTATTAGGGATTTTTATTGATTTGTAGATGATGTTGCACTCTTTGGGAATTTTTAGGGTTTCATTGGGTTTAAAGTTTTATAGTGTTTTAGGGGGTCTTTTGGTTTTGTAGGATTTTCAGGGTTTTTATGGTTTTCAAGGTTTTTTAGGTTTCTTGGGTTTTGTTTTTGTTTTTTTTGAATTTTTTGTGTTTTTTGGGTTTATATTTTTTTGGGTTTTGTGTACTTTTAGGGAATTTTAGGGGTTTTAGGGTTTTTAGGGTATTTTAGTGTTTTTCAGTTCTTTAGGGTTTTCTTAGTTTTTAGGGTGTTAGGTATTTTAGGGTTTTCAGGGGTTTTATGGGGTTTTATAGTTTTATGGGTTTTAGGGATTTTAGGTTTTTATGGTTGTTTTGGTGGATTATATTTTTTAACGGTTATTTTGGTTATTTTTAGGGTATTTATGGACTTTTATTGTTTTAGTATCTTTTTAGTTTTTTTATTCTTTTTTAGGGTTTTTAGAGTTTTAGGGGGTTTTATATTTTTAAGTATTTTTAGGGTTTTAGGGGGGTTTTAGGGTTTTTAGTGATTTTAGGTTTTTTTTATGGTTTTTTGTTTTCAAACTATAATATTTTTGGTTTAAGTTGTTGGGTTTAGGGTAAATAGATTAAGGTGTAGGGTTTATGGATTATGGTGTATGGAAAATGGTTTAGGGTATTAGGGTATTTTACTATTTTAGAGGATTTTTGGGCTTTTCCCTTCTTAGGTTTTTAAGTTTGTTTGTGGGTTTTAGGGTATTTGGGGTCTATTATGGTTTTTAAGATTTTTTGGGTCTTTTTTGGATTTAGGATTTATTATGGGACACTAAGTTTTTTGGGTATTTTAATTTCTGATAATAGTTTTTTAGATATTTTCAGATTCTTTGAGTTTTAGGGTTTTCCGGTTCCTTCATGATTTTTATGGTTCTTTATGGATTTTAATTTTTTCTAGAGTCTTCAAGGGTTATTTGGGTATTTTATGGTATTTTAGAGTTTTTTATAATTCTTAGTGTCATTTTAGGTTTTCTTGGGTTTTTGAGGATTTTTAGGGCCTTATGGGGTTTTATGGTTTTTAAGGTCTTTTATAATTTTTTAGGGTTGTTTGGGATTTTATGGTTTTTAGGATTTTTAGGTGTTTAGTGTTTTTAAGGATTTTGGGGTTTTTAGGGGTTTTAGGGGTTTTTTTGTTAATATAATACTTTGGGATTTAGGGTTTTTTTGGGGTTTTAGTATTTTTATAAGTTTTTTGTTTTTAGAGATTTATTGGGATTATGGTCTTATTTCTGTTTTTTATGGTTTTAATGGTTTTTACCTATTTTTTAGTTTTTAAGGGGTTTTATGGTTTTTAGGGTATTTAGAGTTTTTAGGGTTTTTAGTATTTTTATTATTTTTAGTTTAATTTTTGTTTTAAGGGGTTTTCAAGGGGATTTAGTGTTTTTAGAGACTTTTTTCCTTTTTTTGTTTTTATGGTTAATAATTTTTTATTGGTTTAAAGAGATTTTGGAATTTTTTTTGGATTTTTTTATTATTTAGGGTTTTTATGGTTTTTTTGGGAGTTTTACTGCTTTTTATGTTTTTTTAGGTGTTTTATTCATTTTCGGTGTCTTAATGGTTTTTTAGGTTTTTAGGGGTTTAAGGGGTTTTGGTGGTTTTGTGGTTTTGTGGTTTTCTTGGGTATTTATTTTTTATAGGTTTTTTCGATATTTTAGGGTGTTTGGTGTTTTAGGAATTTATGTATTTTTGGGTTTTAATGGGTTTTAGGGATTTTAGGTGTTGTATGGTTTTTAGGGATTTTTGGGCTTTTGAGTTTTTAGGATTTTTAGGGGTTTTATGGTTTATTATGGTTTAGGGATTTTTTTAGTGTTTAAAGGGGTATTTAAGGTTTTAGGGGATTTTAGTGTTTTTTTGTGTTTTAGTGGATTTTTTTGGATTTTAAGGTGGTTTAGGGGTTTTATGGGTTTTAGGGTTCTTAGGGGTTTCAGGGTCTTTAAATTTTTAGGGATTTTTAGGGTGTTGGGTATTGGGTTTATTGTGTAAGGATTAGGGTTTAGGGTTTAG
This sequence comes from Viscum album, assembly GCA_963277665.1. Lineage (NCBI taxonomy): Eukaryota > Viridiplantae > Streptophyta > Magnoliopsida > Santalales > Viscaceae > Viscum > Viscum album. The sequence continues at coordinate 351,549,400 of OY728141.1, forward strand.
GGTTTAGGGTATAGGGTGTGGTGTTTATGGTGTAGGGTATGTGGTTTATGTATTGGGGTTTAGAGTGTAGGGTTTAGGGTGTTGGGTAGAGGGTTTAGGGTGTAGGGTATAGGATTTATGGTGTAGGGTTTAGTGTTTAGAGTGTAGGGTTTAGGTTTAAGGCGTAGGGTTTAAGGTTTAGTGTGTAGTTTTTAGGGTTTATAGTGCATGGTATAGGGTTTAGCGTGTATGGTTTAGGGATTATAGTGTAGGATATAGGGTCTAGGGTTTATAGTTTAGGGTTTAGAGAGTAGGGTGCGAGGTTTAGGGTATAGGGTTTGGGGTTTATGGTGTAGGGTACATGGTTTAGTGAGTAGTGTATAAGGTTAACGGTGTAGGGTATTGGTTTTAGGGTCTAGGGAATTGGATTTCATGTATAGTTTATAGGGTTTAAGTTATAAGGTTTTGGGTTTAGTGTATTGGGTATAGGAACTAGAGTTTCATGTTTAGGATTTACGGTTTAAGGTTTAGGGTTTAGGGTGTAGTGTTTAGGGTTTTGGGTGTAGGGTATAGGGTTTAGGGTTTATGTTATAGGATTTATTTTATTTGGTATAGGGTTTTAGGAGTAGTATTTATGGTTTAGGGTGTATAGTATAGGGTTTATAGTTTGCGGTTTTTGATTTTGGGTGTAGGGTAGAGGGTTTTGGGTGTACAGTTTTAAGTATATGGTGTAGGGTACGGTTTTTAGGGTTTAGGGTTTTGGGTTTAGGGTTTATGATTTAGGGTTTAGGTTGTATAATATAGTGTTTAGGGTTTAGGTTTTGAGGTCTACGGTTTAGGTTATAGGGTGTATAGTATAATGTTTATGGTGTAGGGTATGTGGTTTAAGGTTTAGGATTTACGGTGTAGGGAATAGGGTATTGGGGTTTTTAGGGATTTTATTCTTTTGAATGGTTTTTCCAGTTTCTTTAGTATTTTATGTGTTTTTAGGTTTCTTGGGATTTTATGGTTTTCAGTTTTGGGGGATTTTTTCTATTTTTAGAATGTTTTAAATTTTAACGATTTTTATGAAATTTTATGTTTTTTGGTTTCATAGGGGTTTAAGGGTTTTTAGGATTTTTTGTAGTGTTTTTAGTGGTTTTTACCATATTTATTTTTTTGAGTTTTTTTTTTGTTTTTTGGGTTTTTTCGGGTTCTATGGTTTTTAGGGTTTCTTGTGTTTTTATAGGTTTTTGTAGTGTTTTAAGGGTATTTTTTTGGGTTCTATGGTTTCTATGGTTTTTGAATTAAGGTTATTTTTGGGTTCTATGGTTTTTCAGGATTAGAGTGTATAAAAAAGGGTTTAGGGTTTTATCTTTGTACGGTTAGTTAATTGTTTTATGATTTTTAGAGATTTTCAGGTATTTTAGGGAATTTTGGGGTTTTTAGGGGGTTTTATGGGTTTCTAGATTTTTAAGGTTTTGTTATTTTTTAGGGCTTTAATTTTTTTGGTTCTTAGTGTTTTTGATGTTTTAGGGTGATTAAGAGTATTTTAGTCTTCTCTAGGGTTTTTAGGGCCGGTTAGCTTTTATTCAAGATTTTATGGTCTATTGGGGTTTGATCTTTTTTAGGGTATTTTAGTGATTTTTGGGTTTTTATTGGTTTTTAGGGGTTTTAGAGTTTTTAGGGGTTTTAGAGTGTTTATGATTTTTAGGTCTTTTCAGTTTTTTGGGAATTTTTAGTTATATTTTAATTTTTAGGGATTTTAGGGGTACTTATAATTTTTTAGGGTTTTAGTTTTTTTATGTTTTTTAGGGGTTTGGGGTTACTATGGTTTTAATGGGTTTTTTTTGGTTTTATAGTTTTTTTGTGGTTTTTTGTATTTTTTTGTATCATGGGTTTTTATGAGTTTAGGGTTTTTAATGGTCTTGGCGGTGGGGGGTTAGGTGTTTTTTGGGGATTTAGGTTTTTTAGTTTTTTTTGGGTGTTTTGGGGGGTTTTAAAAAAAATTAGTATTTTTTTAGTGTTTTATGTTTTTTAGAGGTTTTAGGGTTTTTTTCGGGTTTTTCAAGGAATTCATTATTTTTGGGGGATTTAGGTCCATTTAAAGGGTTTATATTTTTTAGGGGTTTTATGGGGTTTTATGGTTTTTAGATTATTTGAAGTATATTTAGGGGGTTTTTGGATCTTTTAGGGATTTCTAGGGTTTTTTTGGTCTTTTAGAGTTTTTATGGTAATTTAGGGTTTTATTTGGTTTTAGGGTTTTTATGTTTTTTAGGTTCTTTTAGGGGTTTTAGGGGTTTTAGGGTCTTTTAATGTCTTTTAGGGTTTTTATAATCCTTTATGAGTTTTAGTTTTTTTAAATTGTTTTGGTTTTTTAGGTTTTCTAGGTTCCTTAAGGTTTTTTAGTATTTTTATAGTCATTTGGGGTTTTTAAGGGTGGTCAGGGTCCTTGAAGGTTTTTAGGGACTTTTAGGTGTTTGTGGTCCTTTAGGATTATTATGGTTTTCTAAAGCCTTTTTGGGTTTGGGGGTACTTTTTGTTCTTTTGTGTTTTTATGTTTTTTAGTGTCTTTTAGGGGTTTTTGGTTCTTTTGGGTCTCTTTTGGATTTTATGGTTATTCAGAGAATTCTATGGGTTCTTAGGGTTTTGTAGGTACTTTTAGTGTTTGTAGGGTTTTAGGGGATTTTAAGGGTTTCCGTGTTTTTAGGGGTTTTATAGGTTTTTTTTTGGTTTTTAGGGTTTTAGGGATTCCGGTTTTTTTTATTGTTTTTCGTATTTTTAAGGATTTTTATTGCTTTTTAGGATTTTTAAGGTTTTTTAGGGTTTAAAAGGTTTTAGGATTTCTATTGGGTTTTGGGTTTTTTTTAGATTTTTTTAGGGTTTTGGATTTTTTATGGTTTTTTAGGCTTTTTAATGTTTTAATGGTTTTTATATTGGACATTATTTTTCTTTTGGTTATTAGGGGATTTTTGGTTTTTAGGGTTTTTAAGGGTTTTAGGGTTTTTTATTATTTTTAGGGATATTATGCTTTTTTAGGGTTCTAGGTTTTTTTGTGGTTTTTAGGGTCTTTAGTGTGTTTTATGGTATTTTAGTTCTTTTATGGGGTTTAGGTTCTTTTTGTGGTTTTATGGTTTTTAGGGTTTTTGGTGGTTTTAATAGTTTTAAAGGTTTTAGGGTATTTTTTAGGGTTTCCATGTTTTTAGTGTTTTTACGATTTTTGGGGATTTTTTGTTTTTTAGAGTTTACTAGGCTTCTTAGGGATTTTGAGGCATTTATCGATTTTCATGTTTCTAATGAATTATAGATTTGTAGGTATTTTTAGGTGTATTAGGGTTTTGGTGTTTTTGTGAGTATTTAGTGTCTTTAGGGGTGTGGGGTTGGGTATTTAGAGTTTTTAGTTTTTAAGGGATTTAGGGGGTTTTATGGAATTTTGTGTTTTTAGGGTTTTTATAGTTTTTAAGATTGATTTAGTGTTTTCAAGATTTTCCAAGGTTCTTTTAGTTTTTAGGGTTTTTTGTAGTGTTTACTAGTTTTTATGTTTTCTGGGGATTTTTTTTGGATTTTAGGGGTTTTAGGGTTTTTTAGGTTGTTTAGGGTTTTAATGTTTTTAAGTTTTTTATGGGGTTTTTATGATTTTAGGTTGTCTATGGGGTTTTAGGGGTTTCATTGGTTTATCTAGGGTGTTTTAAGGTTTTTAGGGTTTTTAGGGTCTTTTATGGTTTAGTTTTTTAAGGGGTTTTGGAGGGGTTTTATGGGTTTCAAGGTATTCGGGGTTTTTAGGGTTTTTATAGTTTTAAATGTTTTTAGGGTTTTTACATTGTTTAATGGGTTTTTTGGGAATTTTGGGGTTTTTATTGGGTTAATTGGGGTCTATTGGAGTTTTTTTTTTGTTTTTTGGGTCTTCAAATTTTTAGGTTCTTTTATTGGTTTTATAAAGGATTAGTATTTTATAGGTATTTTTAGGGTTTTAGGGGTTTTAGGATTTTTAGGGGTTTTAGGGTTTTTATAGGTATTTAGTGTTTTTAGGGGGTTTAGGGTTTATTATGATTTTATTTTGGTTTTTAGGGTCTGTTAGGGTTGTAGGGTTTTTTTGTGTTATTTAGGAATCTTAGTTTTTTTTTCATTTTTAATGTTTTTCTACATTTTTGTAGGTTTAAAGGGCAAGGAAGATGTGTGGGTCGGGCTATTCCCGACCCCCCAAATTTATTAGAAAGAAAAAAGAGACACAGCTGACAAGGGAGGGGAGTGGTCAAACGACCCACACCCAAAAACCCTTAAACCCAAGACCCAAAAGACCTAAAAAAAAGAAAAATCAAAAATGAAAATAGAAAAACACACAAAGCCAAGTAGCCACCACCATCAACCAGCATCAACCAGCATCCAACAGCTCACAGCTAACCAACGACCACCATTAAAACTCAAACAGAAGTCAATATCCAGCAGCAGCACGACCATAAATCGCATCTTCAGCACCTCCCAGCTCACCAACAACCAGCATCCAGCATCACAATTTCCAGCATCCAGCGCGTTCTTTCCAAGAAAGTTCACCAACAACAACACACATCCACCAGCACCAGAATCATAAGCATCACCATCATCATCCAGTATCAACAGAGAGTCCAAACCTAGCCAGCCACCACCCTCTTCAACCGCATCAAACCATGCAACACCTCCTTGCAAGTGAACTTCCAACATTCCACATCCAGCATCATTTTCAGCCACCCAGGACCACCAGCACCCATGCACAGAACCAACTCGCAGCACCCAAGCCTCCTTGTTCAAACCAAAAACAAGACGGACCCTCCAGCTGCTTAGAAGAACAGAGTCACCAGCACCAAACTTGTAAACACAAGCTTCACCACAACCCATCCTGACAACAAGAAGCAACCAAAGGCACCATTTCCTAGAGCCAACCTCTCCTTCTGCACCTCGTAAACCAGCAGAGACAGAACCACTAGCTTCATTACATCCCGGCCTAGAATCAAGCAGAATCCAGCACCATAGTTTCTTAGAAACAGCAAATCCATCCACACCTTGAGGGAAATCAGCAGCACAAAACCAAATTCTCGCATCGGCACATGCCAAATGCTGCAACAGCAATAAAGAATACGAATGAACCAGATTCGTCGCGACCAGAAAAAAATGAAAACCTCCTCTAAGTAGGAAGAATTGGAAGCCACGAGTCACCAGCGCACCAGAAGTGATCAATACTATAGAAAAGTCAACGTACCAGATCGTCTTCGGAGGAAAAGAAACCTGAAGCAGCAAATCAGAAGGGATGAAAACCCATCGAGGAGACCAGATCCTAGCCCACCACTATAATCCTCTCCATCTTTTCCCTCGATGACGCCAAACCATCTGCATCGTAGACACCACCGGAGATCCAGAATCATCGAACCACACCGACACGACCATATCCAAGTCTTGCGTCCACCACAACCAAAGCCACGTCGCTCTGCACACCGACACCATCCGTGAGGAGGAAGACTTCCAAGTAGAGCAAAACCAGCTTCCAGATCCGCCGAGACAAGACTCCAGTCGATGCCGCCTTGACCGATCTGGAGGCCCACGCTATGAAGAAGTCATCCTGGAGAAAACCGGAAGTCACGCCACTGCTTGGAGAACCCAAAGCCGCAGAAGAATGCAAGTCGCTAGGAGCAGAGATCTGATGTCGCGGGCATCAGGAGGAATCGGAAACCCTAGCAGTTGCGCTGGGTGAGAGGAAGCACCAGGGGACTGTGCATCCATCCCTTAGAGTTATTCTTATAGAGTTATCATTCACCTTACCGTCTGTAGGTTTAAAGGGGTTTTAAGAGATTTAGTGTTTTTCATGGGGTTTTAGGGTTTTTAGGATTTTTATTGTTATTAATTTTTTGGGGGTTTTTTAGGTTTTTCAAAAGTTTTTTAGGGGTTTTTAGGTTTTCAAGTTTTCAGAGGATTTTATGGTGTTTTAAGAGTGCTAGGGTTTTTAGGTTTTTTAGGGGTTTTGGGTTTTTTGGGTTTTTTGGTTTTACTTTTTTTTTATTCTTTTTTTTTTGATTTTTAGGGTTTTATGATTTTTAGAGTTTTTAGGGGTTTAGGTTTTTTTTAGTATTTTAGTGTGTGCTTAGGGTATTTAACGTTTTTAAGGTTTTCTTATGATTTTTAAGGGTATTGAGGGTTTTATGGTCTTTCATTGAGATTATGATTTTTAAGTCATTTTAGTTTTTTATATGTATTTAGATATTTTTAATGTTTTAAGAGTTTTTAGGGTTTAAGGGGGTTTTAGATATTTTTAGGGTTTTTGGGGTTTTTTAGTGTTTTAGAATTTCAAAAGTTTTTTTATTGTTTTTAGAGATTTTATTGTGTTTATAGTTTTTAAAGGTGTTTATGGGTTTTTAGGATTTCTACATAATTTATTCCTTTTAAGGTTTTTAGAGTTTTTTGGATCTTTTAGGAGTTTTATGATTTTTGGGGACTTTTAGGGTTATTTTAGGGTCTTTTAGGGTCATTTAGTTATTTATGGGGATTTAGTTTCTTTTAGGTTTTTGGGGATTTTGGGGTATTTTAGGTATTTTAGGGTACTTTGGGTCTTTTATGGTTTTCAGGTTTTTTAGGATTCCAAAGGGGTTTTGGGTTTTTAGTCTCCACTAGGAGTTTTAAGGGTTTTATGGTCTTTGAGATTTTTAGGGGGTTTATATTAATTTTGTTTAGGGGGTTTATATTAATTTTGTTTTCAGATCCATATGGGGTTTTAGGGAACTTGTTTTAGGTAGTTTTGTGTCATTTAGTATTTTTAGAGCCTTTTATGTGTTTTAGGTTATTTTATTGTATTTTAGGATTTTAAGGGTTTTAGTGTCTTTTATTATTTTTAGGCATCATTGGTTATTTTATAATTTTAATGGTTTTAGTGTTTATAAGGGTTATTTTTTATTTTTTGAGTGTTTTTTGGGGTTTTATGGCCTCATAGGTTTTTTAGGCTCTTTTCATATTTTTATGGATTTTTAGGGGTTTTAATGGTTTTCAGGATTTTATGGTTTCTTAAAGTTTTTTGTGTGTTAATTTTTTTAGTTTTTGTTATGTATTAGGGTCTTTAGAGTTTTTAGGGGTTTTAATGTTTTCATATTTTTTTAGGTTTTTAAGTTTTTTTTGTGTTTTAGTGTTTTTAGGTTTTTGGGGGTGGTTTTGGGTTTTAATGGGTTTTTGGGTTTTTGGGGTTCTTATGTTCTTTTGGGGTTTTACGGTCTTTAGGTTATTTAAAGTTTTTTAGTGGTTATAAAGGTTTTTTTGTTTTTAATGATTTTTTATTACTTATGGTTTTTAGTGTTTTTTTGGTTTTTTAGGGTTTTTCGGGGTTTTCGGGTTTTTCAGGTTATTTAGGGTCTCATAGTAATTTTTTAGTGTTTTAGGGGATTTAGGGATTTTAGGGGGTTTTCATGTTTCTCCATGGATTTTTTAGGGGTTTAGGGTTTTTTTATTTATAGGGGGTTTTGGGGGATGGGGTTTGGGTGTTTTAGGGTTTTAAGGGTTTTTAGTGTTTTTATATATGTTAGTGTTTTTAAGGTTTTTTTGGGTTTTTTAGGAGAAGTTTAGTGTTTTTAGTGTTTTTAGTGTTTTTAGTGTTCTTGGGATATTTTATGGTTTTACAGTTTTTAGTGTCTTTAGGTTTTTAATAGGGTTATTAAATGTATTGTAGTGTTTTTATGGGTTTTAGGCTCTTTTAGGGTTTTTAATGTTTTTAGGAATTTTTAGGGGTTTAGGGTTTTTAGGGTCTTCTAGAGGTTTTTAGGGGGTTTTATCATTTTTAGGTGTTTTAATATTTTTTGGTGTTTTTATGTTTTTTATGGGTTTTCTTATTTTTAGGGATTTAAAGGGTTTGGGCGGTTTTAGGGTTTTTATGGTTTTAAGGGGTTTCTTATTGTTTTGAGGGAATTTTAGGGGATTTTAAGTGTTTTTGGGTTTCTCGGGTTTTTTAGGCAATTTAGGTCTTTTTTAGGATTTTTATGGTTTTTAGGGTTTCTAATTGTTTTAGAGTTTTTCATGGTTGTTCAGGGTATTTGAGTGTTTTAGGGGTTTATGGTTTTAATAATTCTAACTATTTTTAATTTTTCTAGGGCTTTATGAATTTTTAAGGTTTTATGTAGGTTTTAGATTTTTTAGGGTTTTAGGGGGGTTTATTGGGATTTAGGGTTTATAGTGTTTTTTTAGTTTTTTATGGTTTTAGGGAAAATATGTTATTTTTTAGGGTTTCTAGGGTTATTTAGGTTTTTTTTGTTTTTTGGGTTTTTATAGTTTTCTGTGTTTTTTAAGGTTTTACGATTTTAAGGGGTATTTGGGATTTAGGTATATTTATGGTATTTTAGGGTTTTTTGTGTTTTCATTGGGTTTTATGGTTTTTATTGTTTTCTTTATGTTTTTATGGTTTTCTAGGGGTTCTATTTTTTTTATTTTTTAGTATATTTTATTGTTTTTTGAGATTTTTGGGGTTTTAAGGTTTGTTTTGGGTTTTAGGGTTTTTTGTGGGCTTTTCAGATTTTTAGGGTTCATTTAGGGATTTTAGAGTTTTCAGGGTTTTATTATTTTTTTAGGGTTTTTAGGGTTTTTTAGGGTTTTTATGGGTTTTTAGGTTTTTAGGGGTTTTAGGGCAGAAGCGATGTGAGTCCGGGCTATTCCCGACCCCCGCAAAATTTATTAAAGAAAAGGAGACTCTGCAGACAAGGGAGGGGAGGGGTCAATCAACCCACACCCAAAAAACCCTTAAAACCCAAGACACAAAAGACCCCCAAAAAAGAAAAATCAAAAGACAAAAAAGACACACAAATCCAAACACAACAACACCATCATCATCAGCAACATCTACTAGCATCCAACAGCTCACAAGCAAGGAACGACCAGACTTCAACCTCACAAAGTCCACCATACAACATAATCCAGTCATTACAGCCACAACATCCCTCAGCAGCATCTCTAACAGCATCCTCCATCCAAACAAAACAAGAAACCATAGCACCAACCAGCCTCTAGACCCCAGCAACTCTTCTTCCCTACCAACAGCCAGCAATAGAAAATTCCCACTGCCAAACCAACCGCAGAAAGCTAGCTCTATCAGAAACTCATATCCAAAAATCCATCCATCTCCAGCATCACATCCAATCCAGGAACCAGCATTGTCTTCACAGGAATAAAAACCACCCACCCATTCCACATCCATCCAGGCCGCATCAAGTATCCAAAAGCTCCAGTTCCATGAATTATTACCAGCATCAACCCACACCACGCCCCACAGCAGAGTCAAAACCATCAAGAAAAAAGTAACCATCTCAACCAGCATCTCTTTCGGAGCCATAACCATATGAGAAACACAACCAACAAACCAAGCCACCAGCAAAACAATCCATAGCAGCAGATTGAACCCGTAGAGCAATAGTCCATGATCCAACGAAACACCAAAACTAGAGAAAGATCACAGAATAAATGCCAAGGAAGAGGAAACATACCAGATTTGAAACAACTTCAAAGGAAAATCCAAAAACCGAGGCAGATAATTGGCAGAGTTGATCGACATCCAGTGATCGCAAATCCAGAAGATCCAGAAATGCATCCTCTGCGCCAACCGCTGCCACTCTGAACTCATTTGCACCTCCTCGCCAAGACCACATCTTCATTGAGGGTTTTTATAGTTTCTTTATGTTTTTTATGGTTTTTAGGGTTTTAAATGTTTTTATAGATTTTAGGGGTTTCAAGTTTTTTTGGGTTTCTAAGGGTTTTTAGGTTTTTGGGATGGTTTTTGGGTTTTTGGGTTTTTATGGTTTTTTCAGTTTTTAGGGGTTTGGGGGTTTTAGGGGTCTTTTACAGTTTTTAGGGGGTTTGGGGGGATTTTAGTATTTTAGTGGGTTTCATGGTTTAGAAGGTTTTTTGGTGTTTTTGGGTTCTATGGTTTTTTAGGGTATTTTTATGATTTTTTAGTTTTTTAGTGGTTTGTTTGGGTTATTATGGTTTTAGGGTTTTTATGTTTTTTGGGTCTTTAGGATTTTTAGGATTTTATGGATTCTTAGGATCATCTAATGATTTATTTATTTGTATATTCCTTTATGGGTTTTCAGTGTTTTATGTGTTTATGGTTATTTTACTGTTTTAGGGTTCTTTTATTCTGTTTTAGTTTCTTTTATGTATTTTTTGGGATTATTGGGTTTTTCAATTTTTTATAGGTTTTAGGGGTCCATTAGGGTTTTAGGGGTTTTAGGGTCTTTTATGGGTTCTATAGATTTTATGGCCCTTTATCATTTTTCGGATCATCTATGGTTCTTGACGGGTTTTTGGGGCTTTAGGATTTTTTATGGTTTTTAGGGTTTTAGGAAACATTAGTGGTTCTTAGGGGTTTTAGTGGTGTAGTGTCCTAAAGGGTTTAGGGGTTTATAGAGTGTTTTAGGATTTGTAGAGTTTTTATGGTCTTTTAGGGTTTTTAAGGTCTTAATTTTCTTTTAGTTTTTTTAATTTTTTAGGGTTTTGGGGGGGGGGGTTAGGTGGGTAAGGTGATTTATGTTTTTTTGGGTTTTGGTCTCTTTTTGGTTTTTTTGGATTTTTTGGATTTGTAATTGTTTTAAAGGGATTTTAGGGTTTTAGGGGTTTTATGGTTTTTTCTTTTTAGATTTTTTTTGGTTTTAGGGTTTTTGGGGTCTTTGAGTTATTTAGTTTTAATGGGTTTTTAGGGTTTTTGGTTTTTAAGTTTTTTTATAAATATTTAGGTTTTTTAGGGTTTTTAGGTTTTAAAATGGTTTTTAGGGTATTTGGGGATGTAAGGGGTTTTGTGGGTTTTTATGGTTTTCAAGTGTTTTTGGTGTCTTTAGTGTTTTTAGAGTTTTTTTGGTTTTTAGGTTTTAATGGGTTTTTAGAGTTTCTAGGGTTTTTTATGTTTTTATGGGGTTTTTGATTTTTATGTTTTTAAGGGTTTTTTAGGGTATTATTATTTAGGGAGTTTTTAGGATTTTTTAGGGGATTTAGATTTTTTAGAGTTTTTAGGGATTTTATCACTTTTTATAGGTTTATAGGGTAATTTAGGGTTTTTAGGGTTATTTAGTGTCTTTAGTAATTTTTTATGGGTTTGAGGGATTTTAGGGGTTGTTTGGGGGGTTAGGGTTTTCCTGGAGTTTTAGGGGTTTTTAATGTTTTATAGGTTTTTTTGGGTTTTCTAGGGTTTCGGTATTTTAGGTTTTCATTGAATTTTTTGGGTTTTTAGGATTAATTTAGTGGTGTTTTTGGGTTTTTATGGCTTTTTAGGGTTTTAGGTTTTTTAGTGGTTTTAGGGGTTTTTATTGGTATTAGATGTTTTAGGTGTTTTATTGTTTATTTAGAGTCTTTTAGGGTTTTATAGGGTTATTTTGGGTTTTTTAGGGGGTGTTTTAGATTTTTTAGGTCCTTTCGGTTTTCAATGGTTTTTTGGGGTTTTGTGTTATTTAGGATTTTTTTAGTCAATTTGGGGTTTTTATTTTTTACATGTTTTCTTGGGTTTTTAGGGATTTTGGGGTTTTTTCTTTAGGGTTTTTTGGATTTTTATGGTTAACATGGTTTTTAATATTTTCAGAGGCTTTAAAGGTTTCTATAGCCTTTAAAGGTTTTTAACGTGGTTTTTTTTCTTTAGGGTGTTTTAAGGGTTTTTTTTGTTTTTAGGTTTTTTAGGGTAATTAGAGTTTCATAGGGATTTTAAGTTTTTCAAGAGTTTTTTAATGTTTTTTAGTTATTTTATTCTTTTTAGGTTTTTTAGGGTTTGATTTTTTGGGTTTTTCTTTTGGGATTTAGTGTTTTTAGTGTTTTTATGGATTTCTTAGGGGGGTTTAGGGTGTTATGGGTTTTAGGATCTTTTTTTCAGTTTTAATGTTTATATATGGTTTTCAGTGTTTTTAGTGTTGGGGGGGGTTAGTGATTTTATGATTTTCATGGGTTTAGGGTTTTTAATTAATTTTAGTGTTTTTTTAGATTTTTAAGGGTTTTAATGTTTTTAGGTGTATTTAAAATTTTTATGGGGTTTTAGGGCGTTTAGGGGTTTTCAGATTTTTTTAGGTTTTTTAGGGTTGCTTTATGGTTTTAAGGTTTATAGTGTAGGGTATATGGTTTATGGTGTAGTTTATAGGGTTTTTGAAGTATTTTATAGGGTTTATGGTATTGAGTTTTGGGTGTATGCTATATGGTTTAAGGTTTAGGGTCTAGGTTTTAGAGTTTAGGGTGTAGGGTATATAGTTTAGGGTGTATGTTTTTAAAGTCTAGGGTGTAGGTTATAGTTTTTTGGGTGTAGGGGTTAGGGTGTAGGGTGTAGGGTATATGATTTAGGGTTTAGGGTTTGGGGTTTAGGATGTAGGGTATAGGGTTTATGGTGTGGGATTAAGGGTGTAGGGTGGAGGGTATTGCGTTTTGGGTGTAGGGTTTATGGTTTAGTGTGTGAGGTATAGGGTATAGGGTTTCGGGTTTAGGGCGTAGGGTATTAGGTATAATATGGAGGGTTTAAGGTTTAAGGTGTTGGGTATATGGTTTAGAGTGTAAGGATTATATTTTAGGGTGTAGTGTTTTGCATTTAGGGTGTGGGGTTTTGGGCTTAGGGTGTAGGGTTTAGAGTTTAGGGTGTAGGTTATATGGTTTTTGGTTGTCGGGTTTAAGGTTTATGGTGTAAGATATAGGGTTTAACATGTTGGGTATAGGGTTTACGGTATAGGGTTTTTCATGTGGGGTTTAAGGTTTAGGGTGTAGGGTACAGAGTTTAGGGTGTAGGTTCTAGGGTTTATAGTATAAGGTATAGGGTGTAGGGTGTAGGGTGTAGGGTTTAGAGTGTATGGTATAGGATTTAGGGTGTATGTTATATGTTTTTGAGTGTATGGTATAGATATTAGGTTGTAAATTTAGTGTTTATGGTGTAGAGTGTAGGGTTTAGGGTTTAGGTTTTAGGGTTTAGGGTTTAGGGTTTGGGGTTTATTGTGTAGGGTATAGGGTTTAAAATGTTGGTTTTAGGGTTTAGGGTTTAGGGTGTATGTTATAGGGTTTAGGGTGTAGGGTATAGGGTTTAGGGTGATGGGTATTAGGTTTAGGGTGTAGGTTCTATGGTCTAGGGTGTTGGGTAAATGGTATAGGGTGTTGAACATAGGGTTTTAGGGTGTAAGGTTTAGGTTTTAGGGTATAGGTTTTAGGGTTTAGGGTTTACGATATAGGGTATAGGGTGTAGGGTGTAGGGTTTAGTGTTTTGGTTGTACGGTTTACTGTTTGCAGTGTTGGTTATGGGGATTCATGTGTAAGATTAAATGTTTTGTGTGTTCGGTATATGGTTTAGGGTGTAAGGTTTTGGGTTTCACTAGTGTTGAAAACATTTTCTACGTCAGTTATTATTTATTTTTTACGTCGGTTTTTAGCCGACGTTAATATAGACGACGTTATAAATATTGTTTTTTACATCGGTTTTTTAAAAACCGACGTAAAAAACATAACATCGCGGTTTTTATCACGTCGGTTATTAATTTACCGACGTGAAAAAACAAAGGGAGAGGGTTTATCAGGTCGGTTATTAATTAACCGACATGATAAACCAGTACAGGGGTGTTTATCACATCAGTTATATAACAACCGATGTGATAAACCATTTCCCAGGCATTTATCACATCGATAATTACATAACCGACGTGATAAACTGCGCGGGGGGGGGGGGGGTTATCACGTCGAGTATTATATAACCAACATGATAAACCAGTCTGAGGGGTTTTTATCAAGTCAGTTATTTAATAAACGAGGTGATAAACCATTCCACAGGTTTTTATCACGTCGGATATTCAAATAACCGATGTGATAAACCCTTCCCCATTCCTTTATCACGTCAGTTATAAAATAACAGACGTGGAAGACCGGTTTTTTTTTTAAATGGAATGTAGTCCTCTGCTCCCCCCAGAAACCAAATCAAGAATTCTTACCACAAAAACAGAAGTAGACCAAAACAAGAACCAAAGAAAAATTAAGCATTTACATTGATAACATTTAAAACTTACCCCACTAGACCGCCCCCCACCACCCCCTAAACAACCCCCCTCACCCCACTGGACAGCCCCCACCACACCCCTGGACTACCCCCTAACCCCCCTGGACAGCCCCACACACCTCGGGACAACCCCCCCACCCTTATCTATACCCCCCAACACACCCTGGACATCACTCCCACACCCCTGGACAGCCCTCCCACCCCCCCCCACCCCACTAGACAGCCCCCACCACACCCCTGGACTGCCCCCCGACCCCTGGACGGCCCCAAACACCCCTGGACAACCCCCCCACCCTCATGTATACCCCCCACCCCCTGGACAACACTTCCACACCCCTGAACAGACCTCCCACACCCCTGAAACAGACCAAAAAGTTACCAAAAACAAACAAGAACCCCCTCAACCCACTGGACAGCCCCCACCACACCCATGGACACCCCCCCACAACCCTAGACATCACCAACCACACCCATGGACTTCCCCCCGACCCCATGGACATCCCCAAACACCCTTGTACAACCCCCCCCCCCCCCCCACCCCACATGTATACCCCCCCAACCCCCTGGACAACACTCCCACACCCCTGTATAGCCCTCCCACACCCCTGAAACAGGCCAAAAAGTTACCAAAAACAAACCAGAACCCCCTCAACCCACTGGACAGCCCCCACCACACCCCTAGACACCCCCCACACCCATGTACATCACCACCACCCGTGGACATCCCCCCACCCCCCAGAACAGCACTCCCACACCCCTAGACAGCCCTCCCACACCCCTAAAACAGACCAAAAAGTTACCAAAAATAGACCATAACCCCCTAAACCCACTGGACAGCCCCCCACCACACCCCTAGACACCCCACCACACCCCTTTACACCCCCACCCCTAGACTTCCCCCCCTGGATAGCCCCCAACACCCCTGAACAACCCCCCACCCCCCTGGACACCCCCCACCCCTGGACTTCCCCACCACCCCTTGGACAGCCCCCACACCCCTGGACACCCCCACACCCCTGGACTACCCCCCACCCCCTGGACAGCCCCCAAAAACTCTGGAAACCCCCCCCCCCCCCCTCCCCACCCTCCTGGACTACCCCACCACCCCCTGGATAGCCCCCCTCACCCCACTGGACAACCCCCACCACACCCCTAGACACCACCCCACAACCCTGGACTACACCTGACCCCATGGACAGCCCCACACACCCTTGGACATCCCCACCACCCCTAGAAATACCCCCATACCCTTGGAAACCCCCCCCCCCCCACACACACACACACCCCTGGACTGACCCCACCCTCCTGGACACCCACTGGACACCCCCCACCCTCCTAGACACCCCCTCGAGGGGAACGCCGCTGGAAGGTACTCATCACTCCCACATGCCATCCCCATGGACACCCTGAAGCCCCCCCCCACCCCACTGGACAACCCCCCCCCCCCACTGGACAACCCTCCCACACCCCTGGAAACCCCCCTCACCCCACAGGACACCCCCACACCCCTGGACACCCCCTAGATAGCCTCCCACTCCCCTGGACAGCCCTTCCACCATCCTAGAAATGCTCCCACCCCCTAGACTGCCCCCCACCCCACCGGACAGCCCTCCCACACCCCTGTACACCTCCCCACCCCACTGAACACCCCCCCCCCCCCCCCCCCACACACACACACCCTTGGAACCCCTCCCCCCAGACCAGAATCCATACCAAAAAAACCATCATAAGTAGACCAAAACAAGAAGTATAACAAAATTAATCATTCACATATATAACATTCAAAACATACACTTTCAAATTCAGAAAAAACTAAATCCAACATAAATTACTACCAAATACACAATTACAATGATAATATTCAAAATTACATTTTACACTACAAACAACTAAAATTCAATCAAACCTATAAAATAATTTGACCACTCCACTTGTAAGTGTTTGATGTCTTGAGCAGTATAGGGTTAAGGGTCATCAAATAGATATAAATGAAAAGGATAGTAGTTAACGTGTATAATGAATAAATCAAATTGAAATATTATAGCAAAGTTTAAAAGTAAATCTTACCGGGTCAAAGTTCACAACTGTCCCAGTTGTTATTATTTCATACATAAATCTTAACATATAATATCTGCATTCGACGACGCCTTGTTATTTATGACAATTCTATTTGAATGAGTGTAAATTCAACATATTATTTTTATGTAATAAATCAAAAAGTAAAAATTATAAATGGATATTTACCTTCGCATTTACATATTTGATCTTTGCACTCCTTTTCTTTGTGTTTTTTCGAAAGTAGACCCATGCACTGTTAGAAAATAATAAGAATGGGGTAAATTTAAAATTCATTATAATATATAAAACTATTGAGAAATTGAATCTTACTTTTCCAATATATTCTTAAAACATTCCCACACATCATCATGGACAGAGCATATCCAATAAAGTGTTTTCTCCCTTGGGAAAAAAACCCCTAACATCTAATGATCACTAATAAAAGAAAATTTAAGGTTAGTGGTTTTTTATGTTAAAAGATAATAAACTCTTTGAGAGAGATGTGTTTCATACCTCTCGCAAAAATGCATCATCCAACATTGTGTGACTATATTCTCTTCAAGTCTTTCAGCAATATAAAGCATTCTTTGTTCCTCATCCAATGCACATGCTTCAGGGGAAATCAATTGTGGGTCCATGAATCCATATACATCTGTCAGCTCATTCCTCTCACAAATGTTATAAAGATACCTAATACAAAATAGACATAAGTGTACATTTTTAATAAATATAATGCAGGGAAAAGGTGTTAAGACTTACATGGAAAAAATTTGCACCACATTGATGCCCAACTTATCTCTAGTAACAAACTCCATGATATCAGTTTTCATAATCCCCATAATTATTGCATGTCCACAAATATGAGCTTCTATTGGAAACTCATAATGACCCGCCAACAAATTTGAATATCTTGACAATCTGTCAAGAATACTAGAATCTGTATCTAATGTCATAGCCATTTGTCTTTATTGTTGTCTATACAGTATTTCTTTAACTTTTAAGTATTTCTATAAAAGTAAATAGGAAAATATATTAGTTTTTTAAATGATAAAAAAACTTTAATAAAAAAATAAAATAAAATATATAACATTTATACCTCTATGGTAATGAGTCGAAGAAGTATGTATGGACAAATTAAAAAATGGACGATATTATGTCCAACTTTCATCACCTCATCTGTAGGTAATGGTACTCTAGCTGATCTATCTATAATATCCTGTATAGTGACCCTCTCATTCTCTACATCTAATTGTTGATGATGAACTGTATCTCCTATACAATATACCAACCCATATGAAACTATATGATGTTTAGGATCATCAACATACAACTCACAAAAAGTAGGAAGATGCGATAGAGGAGTAGGATAAAAAATGGGGTTCACGGGCTGAGGTGGGGGAGTGGGAGCTACTGGAAGATGTGGAGGATAAATAATGGGGTCTACAGTGGGAGGTGGAGGAGTGGGAGCTACAGTCTGAAATTTTCTTTGCATGTCTACAAACATAGACTATACTGACACTCTAATCTTTTCCTCCATCGTCGCATTAATATTATGAACTTAATCCTCCAAGGATTTTTTTTATAAACACCCTCAATGTTAGAAGTTGAAGAACCTGGAAACACTTTTCTTACCGATACACATGCCGGATATCCTCTTAAACGACCAGGATGTTTTGGTTTTCCCAATACTATAGATAAAATATCTTGCCTCCCAGTAGCTGTAAATTCCCCCTATGAACTCTTCTCTCAAAGAGTGTCATGTATTAATTAATTGAACATTTCTGTAATGATTGAAATTATATGAAGAAAATTGTTAACTTAAATAAATAAAATAGATATCTTACAATCCTCTCAGCTGCGATTCTCGATTCTTCGGAAAGATATTACCCTTTTTCCCATCTAAGCTCTCTTCAATTTTTCATGTCTAGATGGAGGGGATGGAGGGGCCACATCTCCAAAGCTTGAAGAGTCAGCTCTTAGTTTTTGAAACTTTTTCGCCATCATTTTTTCTTCCAAAAATTCATAACCCCCCACTCGAGATAAACTATGAGGGTATACATTTTTAGATTGGATCTCCTGATGATATTTCCTTGTTTGTTGTAAATTAAGAATAAGAAATCATTAACAAAACATTAATAAGATCATTTCACAACTAGAATATTGGTCTTTGAATCCCCCTGACATGGGCGACCGCCTCTGGCGGTCGCTGTAGGTACCCAATAGCGACCGCCATCAGTGGTCTCTTCCTTTGGTAAAAAACAATTCAGGGCTCCGGTGCCCCCCCCCATCGCCCTCGACCTAGCCCCCCCCCCCCCCCCCCCCCCGTCGCCGCCCATCTCTGCCCGCCCCACGTGCCCTCCCCCGCCGCCCTGCCTCGCCGCATGCCCAGCCTCCCTCCACCGCTCGCCGCCGTCGTCGCCCTACCCCCTATGCCCTCGTCGACCTCCGCCCTCCACGCGCCCTCCGCCCTCTGTCCTCCCACTCTGGCCGCCCTCTACCCTCCATCCATCCTCCGCTCCCCTCTAGCGTCCCTCCTCCCTCTGGCCTCCGCCCTCCAGCCTCCAGCCTCCACCCCCTCATCCCTCCCCCCTCACCCCGGACGGCCCCCGCACCCCGAACACCCCCCCCCCCCCCCGCACCCCGGACATCCCCCCCCCACCCCGGACAGCCCCTTCGCACCTCGAACAACCCTCCCCCCCTGCACCCCGGACACCCCTCCTCGTACCCCAGACAGCACCCCCACACCCCGGAAAGCCCCCCGCACCTCGGACACCCTTCCACGCACACCGGATAGCCCCCCCCCCCCCCCCCCCACTGCCCATCCCCTCACCTCCTCCTCTGCTCCGGCTCCCCGCCGTCGTCGTCGCCCTTCCCCTCCCTTGCCGCACCGCCTTTGGCTCTGGCTCCCCTTCGCTGCCTCTCCTCTCCCTCGCAGCACCACCTTCGGCTCCCCTCCCTTCCTGGTTTGTTACATTATTATTATTTTATCAATGGTTCATAAAAAATGATTAGTAGTTTATTTTAAATAAAGTTGATTTGAAAAATCCAAATGTAATAAGTATTGTGTAAATGTTTGTTATATACAGATTATTAATATGGATAAGAGTTGGATTGATCTTCCAAATCAAACGTCAGGAGAATATTTCAATGAAATTATGCAGTTTTATTGACTGTCACCAGAGGATTTGAAAAGTGACTATATTAGTTTTCCATGTAGAAAAATGTGCTAATAGATATCAATTCACACAAGATACTGTGAGAGAGAGCACCTATTCTTTAATGGATTTCTGAAAAATTATAAGAGTTGGACTCGTCATGGAGAAATAATATGTTCGTTGTCAAAATAGAGATGCATCTTAGATGTATGTTGATGCAAGGATGAATGATCCAATGCATGAAATTCTTACTTGAAATGGTACGTGGGTTTGATCCTGAAGGAATTGACTACACCCAGAATCTTGAGACCAGTGAGATAAAATCTTCACTCTGGTGCAGATCATGATTCAAGGATGTTTTATGAAGGACATGATGATGCAAAAATAGAATTATATCCTGGATGTACTTCTTACAATAAACTGTTGTTTATCGTGGAGTTGTTTCATTTGACAGACTTTGAATAAATTGGTCAGACACATCATTCGACATGCTTTTGGTGTTATTAAAAAATGTTCTTCCTGTCGATGCTAAGATTAGCGAGTCGTATTACCAATGCTCGTAAGTTGACAGAGAACTTAGGTTTTATATATATGAGACCATAGATGCCATGTGCAAAACAACTGTATTTTATTTAGAAAGGAAACTGTCCATTTGGATATTTTTATGGTTTTTGGTGCTTCCTGGTGGAAAGAGAACAAGGGAAATAAGACTCATCAAAGTCAGATTTCAATATAGGGGGAAACCCGATTTCCATTAAGAAAAATGTGTTACTTTCCCCTTAAAACCAAGGTTGAAAATATTTTTTTATGTCATCTAAAGTTTCTAATTTAATGAGATGGCATGAAGAAAGAGTTCATGAAAGTGATATGTTAACCCCACCCAGCAGACTCTCATGCATGGAAGGATTTTAATAAGAGACATACCGACTTTTCTAAAGATGTTCATAATGTCCGATTGGTATTGAAAGAAGATGGTTTCAATCCATTCAAGTCTATGGTTTGTGCAGCTCATAGCACATGGCCCGTGGGTGTTGGTTCCATATAATCTTCCTCTGTGGCTTTGTATGAAGCAACAATTTTATATTACTTTCCACTCTTATTGATGGACCTAAAATTCCCGGGGATAAGATTCGATGTTTACCTTTATCCATTGATTGATGAGTTGAATGAATTTTAGGGCGATGGTGTGATGACTTATGACTGTGAAACAAATGAAATGTTCAAACTGCAGGCTGCTTTATTGTGGACAATCAATGACTTTCCAGCTTATGCAAATTTATCAGGCTGGAGTACGAAATGGTAATTTTTCTTTCCCTTGTTTCAATAAAAGTAAAACAATATGTATGGATTAAACATTCCAAAAAATGGGCATACATGGGTCACAGAAATTTTGTCCCCCCTCAGCACAGGTTCAGAAAGGACAGAGTGGCATTTGATGGTTCTAGAGAGTTCATCCCAGCACCAAAGATCATGACAGGAGTCAAAATGTTATCGCATATTGAGGAAGAAAACATCCACATGGTATATGAAATTCAGGATTTGGTGGCTCCTCCAGTACACAATAATTCGTGCTGCGGGGTAGGCCAGCGCAGTCACAATTGGAAAAAGAAAAAGTATTTTTTATAGTCTTCCGTATAGGAAAACTAACATGCTGAGGCATAATTTGGATTTCATGCACATTGAAAAAAAAATGTTTGTGATAACATATTGTGGACCATTTTTTGGTGTCAGTGGAAAAATCAAAGGACCATGTTAATACACACCGTGATTTGGAAGAAATGGGTTTAAGGAAACCGTTGCATTTATAGTTATCTGAGGGAAACAGGGCATATATGCATGCTGCACAGTATACGATGACTACAAAGGATAAAGAGACATTTCTTTCCGTTTTGAATATGGTCGAGGTTCCTGATGGTTATTCTTCTAATATTTCAAAGTGTGAGAATCTAACGAGCAAGACATTGCAAGGGTTGAAAAGTCATGACAATCACATACTACTTTAGCAGTTGATTCCAATCACAATTTTTGATTGTTTATCCCCCAATGTTGTTCAGCCATTGATTGAGATGAGTAATTTTTTAGAAATATTTGTTTAAGAAATCAACGAATGAGTGATTTAAAAAATTTGCAGGACCGAATTGTACTTACGCTTTTTTCACTTTGAGAAACTCCCCCCCCCCCCTAATTTTTCGATGTTATGGTCCACTTTAAAGTGCACCTAACTGATGAAGTAATGGTTTTTGGTCTAGTGCAATTCAGGTGGATGTATCCTATTGAACGGTATTTGAGTACATTGAAAAGATTTGTACGCAACAGAGCTCGTCTGAAGGCATCAATATCCAATGGTTATTTGATGGATGAGTGTACTAATTTTTGTGTAGAATATCTTATGTATGTTGAAACAAAATTAGATAAGCCCTATCAGATTCATGATGGTCCAGTTGGAGAAGGAACCACATTTGATATGGACAACATCGAGTGGATACAAGCACATCGATATATCTTGTTCAATACTCCATCAGTTGTACCATTAATGCAGTAAGTATCTTATCAATGTGCTTGTATAAATTTTACATGTTTTGTTTGCATAATTTGATCATTTAAACATCACGTTATCATTTTTAGGAAACCCATTAATGAGATAAAAGAAGAGATGTATCGTGTGACTGAGTTGCAAATTCAACAATCTCATTATGCGTCATTTCATGATTAGTTCAAGGATTATGTATGTATAAATTGATTTTCATTATGAGTGAAGTATTATACTAATTTCTTTCTGCATATATCTGTATTGAATTTTATAAATTATGTAGGTTTGTAAGTTGAGGGAGTTAGGGGACCCCACACTAACTGAAGAATTTATCCAACAGGATGAGGGTCCATCTATAACAGCTCATCATTATAAAGATATTGATGCTAATGGTTTTCGATTTCGCATTAAAGATGATGAAGAAAAACAAGAAACACAAAACAGTGGAATCGGTTTTCCATTTGTCAATTCTGGTTATTACTATGGTCAATTGATAGACATAATTGAAGTTTTATACACACACGGTTTGAAGTACATATTGTTAAAGTGTATTTGGGTTGATCCATTGCATGGATGTAAAGTTGATCAATATCTGTTTTCATTGGTGAATTTTAACTATATTTTATACAGAAATAATAAAGGAGTTGAGAATGAACCTTTCATTTTGACATCACAAGCGGAACAAGTATTCTTTGTTACTTTGCCTTCGTATCCAAGTTGGAAAGTTGTTGTCAAAATGTCTCTGTGAAGAGTGTTTTTATTTGAAGAAGATGAACCTGAGACTGTTCTGTTTGTTTACCAACTGCTTGATCAACATACCGTAGTTCAACGCGAAGAAGATATTTATTGGATCAAAGTGGCTGTTGAAGGAGAAACGGTCGATTTTTATGCTTAGTGATAGGTATAATTATTTTCCCGCTATTCAGTATTGAATGTCCTAGGATATCATAAATTATCTAACCATTTTATAAATCCTTGTAAGTTTTAATCCTCACTTTTGGAAGTTTATTCAGTTATAAATATTTAGGGTGATTTTACTCTTGGTTTATTGATGTTATTGTCAGTGTATCTTCCCTTTGAGGTATTCTTCATCTAGTTCATGTGATGCTTGAATTTTTATTAATTTTATCTGAAATTTGGCTATGCATTGACCAGTTTTGTACATAATTTTTATATCTGTTTTGTTAACTTTCTAATTTTTTAAAATTCATTCACAACTAATTATTCAATCCATTTTTTGTTTGATTAAAAATTGTACAAGTTTGATTTTTTTAAGAACAATCCAATTTATCTTTTAGACACTTTGTATAGTCCCCTTAATAATGTTTTCTATGACTACAGGCATGTCAGGAGGAGAGGTATCCTATCCACATCATCCATCTGAGGCATCTATGACTCAGGGTCGAGGTATGTTTGAATATCATTGTCTCTATTTTTTATGTAATTGATAAACATATATATATATATATATATATATATAACATCTGTCAAATTATATATAAAATTTCAACAGGATCAGACTCGATTGCTTCTTCCTCTCGTAAGAGAGGCCCCGGTCGTGGCATTTTATCATGGAATTCCGACACGACAATTGATGTTTCATTTGATGAGGTATTTCATCCTGTGGGACGAATGCCCCTGCATTTATTCGTCAATTGGGTCATATCATACGTGACCCACATCGATTTCCATTGACCACGCGTGACTGTTCTTCTATACCTCAGGACACATTAGATCATCTTTAGAGGGAGGTTCAGGTAAGAATACCATTTTACTTTATTCTATATGTATAAAAAAATACAAATATGTGTGATTTTTTTCTTTATAAAAAAATTTGAAAGTATGCCCCAAAGAGTTTCGGCCCGTGTGTATGAGAAAATGTCGTAAGATGTGGAAAAACTATAAAGGAAAAGTAAAGAGGGACCACTGGGTACCAAATGTGGGTGCCCTGGACATTCTGGAAAAAGTCCCGAGAGGTGTCCTCCCAGCTCAGTGGCATGACATGGTTGCATATTGGTCTACTGAGGGTGTTACGGTTTGTATATTTATTTTGGTTCATATATATTTTAAAGAATGTGTGATTTGTTTGAAATTTGAATGAATTATATGTAGGAGGTGTCAGCACACCATTCTTAGAATCGTGCGTTGCAGGGACCACCTCACAGGCTCGGGACTCGTCACGTGTCTCAGATCCGACATGAGGTATTTATTATTCATTTTTTAATTTATTAATTAATATGGTTTTGTGTTTATATTCTATTCATATACAATTGTGGGAGCAAGGTGCACCGACTAATAAAATGTCGGTGTGGATGAGGACTCGTGATCGTAATGATCTAGAGGCTGCAAAATTGATAGTAAGTGCTTGTACTTAACAATACTTACATAAATCTGTATATTAACATATATATGTATATATATTAAAATATTTCATAGGCTCAATTTGAAGCTGAGTTAGAACATCTTCCAGAGGACCAGCGACAGCTTCCCATGCGAAGGGATGAGATCTTTCATCGCATTATTGGTCAGGATGGGCATGGATATAGTTTGACCTATGGAATAGGGATTCTTCGTTCTGTAGTGTCACGCGCTGCGTTTTTCGGTCCTGTTGTTATTCAGATGACACAACAGTTGTCAGATTTCGAGGCACGGCTGTGGGCTTCCAAGGAGGCAAATGTGCAATTGACCGCTGAGGTTAGGGCATTGCGGGAATATGTGCGTCCAGGTGATGGTACAGGGGATCATACGACGCGGGTTTATGCTGTATTTATTTATTTAAATTAAATTATTTTTGTTATGAAAGTATTCATAATGTTTATTTGTTGTATGCCCCTGGCCCACTGGATGGAGGTAGCAGTGACGACCACGCAAGACGCATCATATTCACGAGGTGTGTTTTTGTTTTTACTGGTGGGGTTGTTATTGATGTATAAGTTGGGTTTTGTAATGAGATTTTTTGTGATATGGGGGTATCAATGTGTGTTTTGGTCTGACGCAATGTTTGTGTGCACGAATTGAGAAGTAACCATGAAACTGATTAATGATTTGGATATTTTTTGTTCATTTAATTCTTTAATGTTTTAAATTGCATTTTATGTAATAGTTTTGAATAAACATGTTCTTTAACCACCCCTGGACAGCCCCCCCACCCCCGGATAGCACCCCCACCCCCAGATAGCCCCCCCACCCCGGATAGCCCCCCACCCCGGACAGCCCCCCCGCACCCCCCGGAAAGCCTCCCCCCCCCCCCCCGCACCCCCGGACAACCCCCCCCCCCCCCCCCCCCACACCCCCGAAGAGCCCCCACCCCCGTTACAACCCCCCCCCCCCCCCCGTACCCCCCAGACAGCCCCACCCACCCCGGACAGCACCCTCCCACCCCCGGATAGCCCCCCCCCCCCCCCCCCCCCCCCCCGCACCCCCGGACAACCCCCCCACACCCCCGAAGAGCCCCCACCCCCGTACAACCCCCCCGTACCCCCCAGACAGCCCCACCCACCCCGCACAGCACCCTCCCACCCCAGGATAGCCCCCCCACCCAGGACAGCCCCCCCCCCCACCCCCCCACCCCCCCCCCCCCCCCCCGCACCCCCGTACAGCCCACCCCGCACCCCCCGGACAGCCTCTCCCCCCTGCACCCCCGTACAGCCCCCCCCCCCCCCCCCTGCACCCCTCCGGATAGCTCCAACCACCCCGGACAACACCCCCCACCCTCGGACAGCACCCCCCACCCCAGACACCCCCCCCCCCCCCCACACACACCCCTGTACAGCCCACCCGCACCCCGACAGCCCCCCCCACACCCCCCCCCCCCCCCGGACAGCCCCCCCCCCCCCCCCCCGCACCCCCCAGACAGCCCCACACACCCCAGAAAGCACCCCCCACCCCGGACAACCCCCCTGCACCCCCCCCGGACAGCCCCCCACCCTAGACATCCCCCCACCCCGGACAACCCCCTCGTACCCCCGAACAACCCCCCGTCACCCCCAGACAGCCCCCCGCACCCCTGTACAGCCCCCCCGCACCCCCCGTACAGCCCCCCTGCACCCCCCGTACAGCCCCCCCCCCCCCCCCCCCCCGCACCCCCCGGATAACCCCACCCCACCCCGGATAGCACCCCCCATCCCCGGACATCCCCCCCCCCCCCCCCCCGCACCCCCCATATAGCCCACCCCACACCCCCGGACAGCCCCCCCGCACCCCCCGTACAGCCCCCCCCCCCCCCCCCCCCCCCCCCGCACCCCCCGTACACCACCCTGCACCCCCCCAGACAGCCCCACCGACCCCAGGACAACACCACCCAAACAACCTCGGAATGCCACGAAATCATACGACAACGATCGTGGTGTGAATTGTGAAATGGTTGGACATACGGAACGTCAATCGGAGGTGCCATTTGATTGCAGTGACCGGAAACACGTTTCTGGAGTCATAAAACATCAAAACGGCATGTCACGGTTAAATTCATAGCAAACGTGTTCCGAATGACCAGAAACTGCACGAGAACGATAGTAATATTATTCATGAGATGCAGGAGGAGACGGCACGTCCATCGGACGTGCGGTGTACACGGTACGACCGAATGTGTCGTTTTCAGCAGTTCGATGCCCTCTTAAAGGGCGCACTGGGTGGTCAAAACCACACGAACGACCTTAGAATTCCATGAAATCATACGAAAACAACCGCGGCGTGAATTTTGAAATGTTTGGATAGACGGGACGTCAATCGGAGGTGTTTTTTGACCGCGGTGACTGGAAACACGTTTCCGGAGTCAGAAAACACCAAAACGGCATGTCACGGTTAAATTTTGAGAAAACGTGCTCCGAATGACCTAAAACCGCATGAAAATAATAGAAATATTATTCTTGAGATGCAGGAGGAGACGGCACATCCATCGGACATGCAGTCCGCGCGGTACGACCGAATGTATCATTTTCAGCAGTTCAGTGCGCTCTTAATGGGCGCGCTGGGTGGTCAAAACCACCTGAACGACCTCGAAATGCCACAAAATCATACGAAAACAATCGCAGTGTGAATTATAAAATTTTCGGACAGACGACACGTCAATCAGAGGTGTTTTTTGACCGCGGTGACCAGAAACGCGTTTCTAGAATTAGAAAACACCAAAACGGCGTGTCACTGTCAAATTCAGAGCAAACATGCTATGAATGACCTGAAACCGAATGAAAATGATATGAATATTATTTTTGAGATGCAGGAGGAGACGGAACGTCCATAGGACGTGCAGTGTGCACGGTACGACTGAATGTGTCATTTTCAGCAGTTCGGCGCGCTCTTAAAGGGTGCGCTGGGTGGTCAAAACCACATGAACGACCTCGGAATTCCACGAAATCATACGACAACAACCTAGGTGTGAATTTTAAAATGTTTGGATAGACGGCACGTTAATCAGAGGTTTCATTTTATCGCGGTGACCGGAAACGCGTTTCCAGAGTCAGAAAACACCAAAACGGCGTGTCATGGTCGAATTCAGAGAAAACGTGATCCGAATGACCTGAAACCGCACGAGAAAAATAGAAATATTATTCTTGAGATGCAAAAGGAGATGGCACATCCATCGGACGTGCGGTGCGCACGGTACGACCGAATGTGTCGTTTTCAGCAGTTCAGCGCGCTCTTAAAGGGCGCGTTGGGTGGTCAAAACCATCCGAACGACCTCGGAATGCCACAAAATCATAGGACAACAACCGCGGTGTGAATTGT
Source organism: Viscum album (assembly GCA_963277665.1). Taxonomy (NCBI): domain Eukaryota; kingdom Viridiplantae; phylum Streptophyta; class Magnoliopsida; order Santalales; family Viscaceae; genus Viscum; species Viscum album. Next base: position 351,576,815 of record OY728141.1, read on the forward strand.
GAAATGGTCGGATAGAAGGAACATCAATCGGAGCATCCGTTTGACCGTGGTGACCAGAAACGCGTTCCCAGAGTCAGAAAACACCAAAATGGTGTGTCACGGTCGAATTCAGAGAAAACATGCTCTGAATGACCTGAAACCGCACAAGAACAATAGGAATATTATTCATGAGATGCAAGAGGATAAAACACATCATAGGACTTGTGGTGCGCGTGGTATGACCGAATGTGTCATTTTCAGCAGTTCGGCACGCTCTTAAAGGGCGCGCTGGGTAGTCAAAACCACCCGAACAACCTCGGAATGCCAAAAATCATACGACAAAAACCGCGGTGTGAATTGTGAAATGGTTGGATAGAAGGCACCTCAATCGAAGGGGAAGTTTGACCGTGGTGACCAGAAACGCGTTTCCAGAGTCAGAAAACACCAAAACGGCGTGTCACGGTCGAATTCAGAGAACACCTACTCCGAATGACCCGAAACTGCACGATAATGATAGGAATTTTATTCGTGACATGAAGGAGGAGACAACACGTCCATCAGATATGTGGTGCGCGCAGTACGACCGAATGTGTCGTTTTCAGCAGTTCGGCGTGCTCTTAAAGGGTGCGTTGGGTGGTCAAAACCACCTGAATGACCTCAGAATGCCACGAAATCATATGAAAACAACCGAGGTGTGAATTTTGATATGGTTGGATAGAGGGCACGTCAATCGGATGTGCGTTTGACCGCGGTGACTGGAAACGCGTTTTTGGATTCAGAAAATACCAAAACGGCGTGTCACGCTCGAATTCAGAGCAAACATGCTCTGAATGACCTGAAACCGCATGAGAACGATAGGAATATTATTCATGAGATGGAGGAGGATATGGAATATCAATCGGATATGTGGTGCACATGGTACGATCGAATGTGTCGTTTTCAGCAGTTCGACGTGCTCTTCAAAGGCACGTTGGGTGGTCAAAACCACCCAAACAACCTCGGAATTCCACGAAATCATACGAAAACAACTGAGGTGTGAATTTTGAAATGGTTGGACATAAGACACATCAATCGGAGGTTCTGTTTGACCGCGGTGACTGGAAACGCGTTTCCGGTGTCATAAAACACCAAAACGGCATGTCACGGTCGAATTCAGAGAAAACGTGCTTCGAAAGACCTAAAACTACACGAGAATGATAGAAATATTATTCGTGACATGTAGGAGGAGACGACACATCCATTGGATGTGCGGTGCGTGCGGTATGACTGGATGTGTCATTTTCAGCAGTTTGACGCGCTCTTAAAAGGCGCACTGGGTGGTCAAAACCACTCGAATGACCTAGGAATGCCAAAAAATCATACGAAAACAACCATGGTGTGAATTGTGAAATGGTTGGACAGATTTAATGCTAATCAGAGGTGTCGTTTGACCGTGGTGACAGGAAACGCGTTTCTGGAGTCAGAAAACACTAAAACGGCGTGTCACGGTTGAATTCAGAGCAAACGTGCTCCAAATGACCTAAACCAGCACGAGAACGATAGGAATATTATTCATGAGATGAAGGAGGAGATGAAACATCCATCGGACGTACGGTGCACGCGGTACGACCAAATGTGTCATTTTCAGCAGTTCAGCGCGCTCTTAAAGGGCGCGCTGGGTGGTCAAAACCACCCGAACGACCGCGGAATTCCATGAAATCATATGAAAACAACCACGGTGTGAATTGTGAAATGTTCAGGTAGAAGGAATGTCAATCAGAGGTTCTGTTTGACCGCGGTGACCGGAAATGCATTTCTGGAGTCAGAAAAAACCAAAATGGCATGTCACGGTTGAATTCAGAGAAAACGTGCTCCGAATGAGTTGAAACTGAACGAGAATGATTGAAATATTATTTATGAGATGAAGGAGGATATGACACATCCATCAAATGTGCGGTGCGCACGATACGACCGAATGTGTCATTTTCAGCAGTTCGACGCGCTCTTAAAGGGCGCGTTGGGTGGTCAAAACCACCCAACGACCTCGGAATGCGACGAAATCATACAAAAAAAAACCACGGTTTGAGTTGTGAAATGGTCGGATAGACGGTACGTCAATCGGAGGTTCCATTTTACCTCGGTGACAAGAAATGTGTTTCCGGAGTCAGAAAACACCAAAACGGCGTGTCACGGTTTAATTCAGAGAAAACGTGCTCCGAATGACCTGAAACTACACGAGAATGATATTAATATTATTCTCGAGATGTAGGAGTAGACAAAACATCCATCGAACATGCGGTACACGCGGTACGACCGAATGTGTCGTTTTCAGCAGTTCAACGCGCTCTTAAAGGGCGCACTGGGTGGTCAAAACCACCCGAACGACCTCATAATGCCACGAAATCATATGACAACAACCAAGGTGTGAATTGTAAAATGTTCGGATAGAAGGAACATCAATCGGAGGTTCTGTTTGACCTTGGTGACCAGAAACGCGTTTCCAGAGTCAGAAAACACTAAAACGGCGTGTCACGATCGAATTCAGAGCAAACGTGCTCCGAATGACCTGAAACCACATGAGAACGATAGGAATATTATCAGTGAGATCCAGGAGGAGACGACACGTCCATCGGATGTGCGGTGTGAGCTGTACGATGGAATGTGTCGATTTTAGCAGTTCGACGCGCTCTTAATGGGCGCGCTGGGTGGTCAAAACCACCAGAACGACCTCAGAATGTCACGAAATCATACGACAACAACCATGGGGTGAATTGTGAAATGGTAAGATAGACTGAATGTCAATTGGAGATGTCGTTTGACCACAGTGACCGAAAACGCGTTTTCGGAGTCAGAGAACACCAAAACGGCGTGTCACGGTTGAATTTAGAGAAAACGTGGTCTAAATGACCTGAAACCACATGAGAATTATAGGAATATTATTCATGAGATGCAGGAGGAGACGACACATCCATCGGACGTGCGGTGCGCACGGTATGACCGAATGTGTCGTTTTCAGTAGTTCGGCGCGCTGGGTGGTCAAAACCACTCGGATGACCTCAGAATGCCATAAAATCATACAAAAACAACCGTGGTGTGAATTTTGAAATGATCGGATAGACGAAACGTCAATCAGAGGTTCCATTTGACCACGATGATTGGAAATGCATTTTCGGAGTCAGAAAACACCAAAATGGCGTGTCACGGTTGAATTTACAGCAAACTTGCTCCGAATGACCTAAAACCACACGAGAATGATAGGAATATTATTCTTGAGATGCAGGAGGAGACATCACGTCAATCGGACGTGCGGTGTGCGAGGTACGACCAAATGTTTCGTTTTCAGCAGTTCGACGCGCTCTTAAAGGGCGCGTTGGGTGGTCAAAACCACCTGAACGACCTCAGAATGCCACAAAATCATACGACAAAAACCGAGGTGTGAATTGTGAAATGGTCGAAAAGACGGCACATCAATTGGAGGTGCCGTTTGACCGCGGTGACTGGAAACCCGTTTCCGGAGTCAGAAAAAACCAAAACGGCATGTCATGGTCGAATTCAGAGAAAACGTGCTCCGAATGACCTAAAACCGCACAAGAACGATTGGAATATTATTCATGAGATGCAGGAGGAGACGGCACGTCCATCGGACGTGCGGTGTACGCGGTACGAACAAATGTGTCGATTTTAGTAGTTCGGCGCGCACTTAAAGGGCACGCTGGGTGGTCAAAACCACACGAATGACCTCATAATGCCACAAAATCATACTAAAACAACCGCGGAGAAAATTATGAAATGTTCGGATAGACGGCACGTCAATCAGAGTTGTTGTTTGACCACGGTGACCAGAAACGCGTTTCCGGAGTCATAAAACACCAAAACGGCATGTCACTGTCGAATTCAGAGAAAACGTGCTCTGAATGACCTGAAACTGCACGAGAACGATAGGAATTTTTTTCTTGAGATGTAGGAGTAGACGGAACGTCCATCAGACATGCGGTGCGCGTGGTACGACCGAATGTGTCATTTTCAGCAGTTCGACGCGCTTTTAAAGGGCACGCTGGGTGGTCAAAACCACCCGAACGACCTCAGAATGCCACAAAATCATACGAAAACAACCGTGGTGTGAATTTTGAAATGTTCGGACAGATGACACGTCAATCGGAGGTGTAGTTTGACAGCGGTGACCGGAAAAGCATTTTCGGAGTCAGAAAACACCAAAACGGCGTGTCACGGTCGAATTCAGAGAAAACGTGCTCCGAATGACATGAAACCGCACGAGAACGATAGGAATATTATTTGTGAGATGTAGGAGGAGACGTCACATCCATCGGACGTGCGGTGTGCACGGTACGACCGAATGTGTTGTTTTAAGCAGTTCGGCGCGCTCTTAAAGGGCGCGCTGGGTGGTCAAAACCACCCGAACAACCTCAGAATGACACAAAATCATACGACAACAACCGAGGTGTGAATTTTGAAATGTTCAGATAGAAGGAACATCAATCAGAGGTGTCGTTTGACCGCGGTGACTCGAAACGTGTTTCTGGAGTCATAAAACACCAAAACGGCGTGTCACGATCGAATTCAGAGCAATCGTGATCCGAATGACCTGAAACCGCATGAGAACGATAGTAATATTATTCGTGAGATGCAGGATGAGACGACACATCCATCGGACGTGCGGTGCGCGTGGTACGACCGAATGTGTCATTTTCAGCAGTTCAGCGCGCTCTTAAAGGGCGCGCTGGGTGGTCCAAACCACCCGAACAATCTCGGAATGCCACGAAATCATACGAAATGACCACGGTGTGAATTGTGAAATGGTCGGACAAACAGAACGTCAGTTAGAGGTTTCGTTTGACCGTAGTGACCGGAAAAGCGTTTCCAGAGTCAGAAAACATCAAAACGGCGTGTCATGGTCGAATTCAGAGCAAACGTTCTCCGAATGAACTGAAACCGCACGAGAACGATAGGAATATTATTTTTGAGATGTAGGAGGAGAAGTTAAGTTCATGGGACGTGCGGTGCGTGCGGTACGACCGAATGTGTCATTTTCAGCATTACGACGCGCTCTTAAAGGGCGCGTTGGGTGGTCAAAACCACCCGAATGACCTCGGAATGCCATGAAATCATACGACAACAACCGCGGTGTGAATTGTAAAATGGTCAAATAGACGGTACGTCAATCAGTGGTTCTGTTTTACCGCGGTGACCGGAAACGTGTTTCCAGAGTCAGAAAACACCAAAACGGCGTGTCACGGTCAAATTCAGAGCAAACGTGCTCCGAATGACCTGAAACCCCACGAGAACGATAGGAATATTATTCGTGAGAATCAGTAGGAGATGGAGCATCCATCGGACGTGCGGTGCACACAGTACGACCGAATGTGTCGTTTTCAGCAGTTCAGTGCGCTCTTAAAGGGCGCGCTGCGTGGTCAAAACCACCCGAACGACCTCAGAATGCCACAAAATTATACGACAACTGCTGTGGTGTGAATTGTGAAATGTTCGGATAGAAGGAATGTCAATCAGAGGTGTCGTTTGACCGCGGTGACCGGAAACGTGTTTCTGGAGTCATAAAACACCAAAACGGCATGTCACGGTCGAATTCAGAGCAAACGTGCTTCTAATGACTTGAAACCGCACGAGAACGATAGGAATATTTTTCGTGAGATGTAGGAGGAGACGACACATCCATCAGATGTGCGGTGGGCGCGATACGACCGAATGTGTCGTTTTCAGCAGTTCGGCGCGCTCTTAAAGGGCGCGCTGGGTGGTCAAAACCACCTGAACAACATCGAAATACCACGATATCATACGAAAAAAACCATGGTGTGAATATTGAAATGTTCGGATAGACGACACGTCAATCAGAGGTGTTGTTTGACCGCGGTGACCGGAAACGCGTTTCCGGAGTCAGAAAACACCAAAACGGCGTGTCACGGTCGAATTCAGAGAAAATGTGCTCCGAATGACCTAAAACCACACAAGAACGATAAGAATATTATTCTTGAGATGCAGGAGGAGACTGCACATCCATCGGACGTGCGGTGCGCGCGGTACGACCGAATGTGTCGTTATCAGCAGTTCAGTGTACTCTTAAAGGGCGCGCTGGGTGGTCAAAACCACCCGAATGACCTTGGAATGCCACGAAATCAAACGAAAACAACCGCGGTGTCAATTGTGAAATGGTCGAATAGACGGCACATCAATCAGATGTTCCATTTGACCGCGGTGACCGGAAAGGCATTTCTGGAATCAGAAAACACCAAAACGGCGTGTCACGGTCGAATTCAGAGCAAACGTGTTCCAAATGACCTAAAACCGCACGAGAACGATAAGAATATTATTATTGAGATGCAGGAGGACACGACACGTCCATCGGATATGTGGTGCGCACAGTACGACCGAATGTGTCGTTTTTAGCAGTTTGGCGCGCTCTTAAAGGGCACGCTGGGTGGTCAAAACCACCCGAATGACCTCGGAATTCCACTAAATCCTACTACAACAACTGCGGTGTGAATTTTGAAATGGTCGAACATACTACACATCAATAGTAGGAGTTGTTTGACCGCAGTGATCAGAAACGCGTTTCCGGAGTCAGATGACAGTAAAACGGCGTGTCACGGTCGAATTCAGAGCAAACGTGCTCTGAATGACTAGAAACCGCATGAAAACGATTGGAATATTATTCGTGAGATGCAGGAGGAGACGGAACGTCCATCGGACATGCGGTGCGCACGGTACGACCGAATGTGTCATTTTCAGCAGTTCAACGCGCTCTTAAAGGGCGTGCTGGGTGGTCAAAACCACCCGAACGACCTCAGAATGCCACGAAATCATAGGAAAACAACCACAGTGTGAATTGTGAAATGGTCAGATAGACATCACGTCAATCAGAGGTGCCGTTTGACCGTGGTGACCGGAAACGCGTTTTCGGAGTCAGAAAACACCAAAACGGCGTGTCACGGTCGAATTTAGAGAAAACGTGCTCTGAATGACCTGAAACCGCACGAGAACGATAGGAATATTATTCTTGAGATGCAGGAGGAGACGGAACATCCATTGGACATGCAGTGCACGCGGTACAACTGAATGTGTCGTTTTCAGCAGTTCGGTGCGCTTTTAAAGGGCGCACTGGGTGGTTAAAACCACCCGAACGACCTCATAATGCCACTAAATCATATGACAACAACCGAGGTGTGAATTGTAAAATGGTCGAACATACGGCACATCAATCGGAGGTGTCGTTTGATCGCGGTGACCATAAACGTGTTTCTGGAGTCAGAAAACCCCAAAACGATGTGTCACGATCGAATTTAGAGAAAACGTGCTCCAAATGACCTGAAACCAAATGAGAAGGATAGGAATATTATTCATGAGATGTAGGAGGAGACGGAACATCCATCGGACATGCGGTGTGCGTGGTACGACCGAATGTGTCGTTTTTAGCAGTTCAACGCACTCTTAAAGGCTGTGCTGGGTGGTCAAAACCACCCGAACAACATCAGAATGCCATGAAATCATAGGACAAAAACCGCGATGTGAATTGTGAAATGGTCGGATAGACCTCACATCAATCAGAGGTGCCGTTTGACCGCGGTGACCGGAAACGCGTTTCTGGAATCAGAAAACACCAAAACGGCGTGTCATGGTCGAATTCCGAGCAAACGTGCTCCGAATGACTTGAAACTGCACAAGAACGATAGGAATATTATTCGTGAGATGCAGGAGGATATGGAACATCCATCGGATGTGCGGTGCGCACGATACGACCGAATGTGTCGTTTTCAGCAGTTCGACGCGCTCTTAAAGGGCACGCTGTGTGGTCAAAACCACCCAAACGACATCAGAATGCCACGAAATCATTCAAAAAATGCTGTAGTGTGAATTGTGAAATTTTCGGATATAAGGAACGTCAATCGGAGGTGTCTTTTGACCGTAGTGACCGGAAACGTGTTTCTGGAGTCATAAAACACCAAAACGGCATGTCACGGTAGAATTCAGAGAAAACGTGCTCCTAATGACCTGAAACCGCATGAGAATGATAGGAATATTATTCATGAGATGTAGGAGGAGACGACACATCCATCGGATGTGCGGTGCGCGCGGTACGGCCGAATGTGTCGTTTTCAGCAGTTCAGCGCGCTCTTAAAGGGCCTGCTGGGTGGTCAAAACCACCCGAACAACATCCTAATGCCACGAAATCATATGAAAACAACCACGATGTGAATATTGAAAAGGTCGGATAGACGGCACGTCAATCAGAGGTTCTGTTTGACCGCAGTGACCGGAAAAGCATTTCTGGAGTCAGAAAACACAAAAACGGCGTGTCACGGTCGAATTCAGAGAACACATCCTTCGAATGACCTAAAACCGCACAAGAACGATAATAATATTATTCTTGACATACAGGAGGAGACTGCACATCCATATGACGTGTGGTGCACGCGGTACGACCGGATGTGTCGTTATCAGCAGTTTAGTGCGCTCTTAATGGGCGCGCTGGGTGGTCAAAACCACCCGAACGACCTTGGAAAGCCACAAAATCATACGACAACAACATCAGTGTGAATTGTGAAATGGTCAGATAAACGGCACATCAATCGGATGTTCTGTTTGACCGCGGTGACCGGAAACGCGTTTCTGGAATCAAAAAACACCAAAACGGCGTGTCACGGTCTAATTCAGAGAAAACGTGCTCCGAATGACCTGAAACCACACAAGAACGATAAGAATATTATTATTGAGATGCATGAGGACACAGAACATCCATCAGATGTGTGGTGCGCACGGTACTACCGAATGTGTCATTTTCAGCAGTTTGGCGCGCTCTTAAAGGGCGCGCTGGGTGGTCAAAACCACCCGAACGACCTCAGAATGACACGAAATCCTACGAAAACAACTTCGGTGTGAATTTTGAAATGGTCAGACAGACGGAATGTCAATCGGAGGTGTTGTTTGACCGCGGTGATCGGAAACGCGTTTCCGAAGTCAGAAAACACCAAAATGGCGTGTCACGGTTGAATTCAAAGAAAATGTGATCTGAATGACTGAAAACTGCATGAAAATGATAAGAATATTATTCGTGAGATGCAGGAGGAGACGGAACGTCCATCGGACGTGCGGTGTGCGCGGTACGACCAAATGTGTCGTTTTCAGCAGTTCAACGCGCTCTTAAAGGGCGTGCTGGGTGATCAAAACCACCCGAACGACCTCAGAATGCCACGAAATCATAGGACAAAAACCACGGTGTGAATTGTGAAATGTTCGGATAGACAGCACGTCAATCAGAGGTGTCGTTTGACCACGGTGACCAGAAACGCATTTCCGGAGTCAGAAAACACCAAAACGGCGTGTCACGGTCGAATTCAGAGCAAACGTGATCCGAATGACCTAAAACCTCACGAGAACAATAGGAATATTATTCTTGAGATGCAGGAGGAGATGGAACATCCATCGGACATGCGGTGCATGCGGTACGACTGAATGTGTCGTTTTCAGCAGTTCGGTGCGCTTTTAAAGGGCGCGCTGGGTGGTTAAAACCACCTGAATGACCTCAGAATGCCACGAAACCATATGACAACAACCGAGGTGTGAATTGTGAAATGTTCGGACATAAGACACATCAATCGGAGGTACCATTTGACTGCGGTGACCAGAAACGCGTTTCCGGAGTCAGAAAACCCCAAAACGGCGTGTCACGGTTGAATTTAGAGCAAACGTGCTCCGAATGACCTGAAACCGAATGAGAATGATAGGAATATTATTCGTGAGATGCACGAGGAGACGACACATCCATTAGATGTGCGATGGGCGCGGTACGACCGAATGTGTCATTTTCAGCAGTTCGGCGTGCTCTTAAAGGGCGCGTTGGGTGGTCAAAACCACCCGAACGACCTCAAAATGCCACGAAAACATACGAAAACAACCGCGGTTTGAATTTTGAAATGTTCAGAAATATGACACGTCAATCGGAGGTGTCGTTTGACTATGCTGACCGGAAACACGTTTCCGGAGTAATAAAACACCAAAACGGCATGTCACGGTTGAATTCAGAGAAAACGTGCTCCGAATTACCTGAAACGGCACAAGAACAATAGGAATATTATTCGTGAGATGCAGGAGGAGACGAAACATCCATCAGACGTGCGGTGCGCGCGGTACGACCGAATGTGTCGTTTTCAGCAGATTGGCGTGCTCTTAAAGGGTGGGTTGGGTGGTCAAAACCACCCGAACGACCTCAGAATTCCACAAAATCATACGACGACAACCGCAATGTGAATTTTGAAATGGTCGGATAGACGGCATGTCAATCGGAGGTGTCGTTTACCCGCGGTGACCAGAAACGCATTTTTGGAGTCATAAAACACCAAAACGGCGTGTCACGGCCAAATTCAAAGCAAACGTGCTCTGAATGACCTGAAACCACACGATAATGATCGGAATATTATTCGTGACATGCAGGAGGAGACGACACGTCCATCGGGCGTGCGGTGCGCACAGTACGACTGCATGTTTCGTTTTCAGCAGTTCGGTGCGCTCTTATAGAGCGCGCTGGGTGTTCAAAACCACCAAAACTACCTCGGAATGCCATGAAATTATACGAAAACAACCACGGTATGAATTTTTAAATGTTCGGACATTCGTCATGTCAATCAGAGCTGCCGTTTGACCACGGTGCTCGAAAACGCGTTTTCGGAGTCATAAAACACCAAAACGGCATGTTACGATCGAATTTAGAGAAAACGTGCTCCGAATGACCTGAAACCGCACGATAACAATTGGAATATTATTATTGAGATGAAGGAGGAGTCAAAACGTCCATCGGATGTGCGGTGCGCGTGGTACAACCGAATATGTCGTTTTCAGCAGTTCAACGTGCTCTTAAAGGGCGCGCAGGGTGGTCAAAACCACCCAAACAACCTCAGAATGCCACAAAATCATACGACAACAACCCCGGTTTGAATTTTGAAATGGTAAAGTAGAAGGCACGTTAATCAGAGGTGTTGTTTGACCACGATGACCGAAAACGCGTTTTCGGAGTCATAAAACACCAAAATGGCGTGTCACGGTCAAATTCAGAGAAAACGTGCTCTGAATGACCTGAAACTGCACGATAACGATAAGAATTCTATTATTGAGATGTAGGAAGAGACGACAAGTCCATCAGACGTGCGGTGCGCGCGGTACGACCGAATGTGTCGTTATTAGCAGTTCGACGTGTTCTTAAAGGGCGCACTGGGTGGTCAAAACCACCTGAATGACCTCGGAATGTCACGAAATCATACGACAGAAACCGAAATGTGAATTGTAAAATGGTCGGATAGACGACACATCAATCAGAGGTACCATTTGACCGCGGTGCCCGTAAATGCGTTTCCGGAGTCATAAAACACCAAAACGGGGTGTCACGGTCAAACTCAGAGAAAACGTACTCCGGATGACCTGAAACCGCACAAGAACGATAGGAATATTATTCGTGACATGCAGGAGGAGACGTAACGTCCATCGGATGTATGGTGCGTGCGGAAAACATTCATTTTAAGACAACAAAAAACACTTTCCTAAAGTAAAGTAAAGACTCCAAAATAGGAAAAACAAATTAAAAAATGATAACATTTCTTAAATTGGTGGTTTTAAATTATTATAGCGCCCATGAGATGTCAGATTTCATTTTATTATATGTATATAATAACTAAATAAAGATGTCAAATTTACTTTTTATTTCATTAGTTTTCTTTGTATCTTATTGTAGGTTTTTAAAGCAGATGGATGTGGATCGTTGAAGCACTTCTATCATTTATTGTTTATGATGATCTTGATATTTAATGTGTTTGGATTTGTTTTTCATTTTTTATGATTTATATGCTGTTTTTTTTTCTCTATCATGAATTTTTTTTTAAAAAAATTTCCAGTGTAGCGACCGCCATTGGCGGTCGTTGTAGGCTGAAATCTCGGCCACCTTTAGCGACTGCCAGTGGCGGTCGCTATAGGCCGGATTTTTGTCCTGCTTCAGCGACCGCCACTGGCGGTAGCTTTAGGCTGGAATTCCAGCCGGCTTCAGTGACCGCTGCGGTCGTTGAAGGCCGAAGTCTCGGTCACCATCAGGGGCCTCCATTGGCGGTCGCTGTAGGCCGACAGCTTCGGGCCTAAATCGACTGCCATTGGCTGCCGCTGAGCAGTCTCTACAGGCCAATAGTGACTGCCAATAGCGACCTCCAATGGCGGTCGCTATAAGTGGAATTTTTAGTAGTGTTTATATAAGAAATCTTATAAAAGTTTGCATTTCCCTTACAAAAAATGACTCTTTTATTCTACTTTTAACAAACTATCTCAATGTGTCTTCATCTATAAAAGGATATATACGACATGGATTTTCATGACTCCTATGGCCAAAAATGAAATCAGATGAGAGGGTTGATTTGAAATCCCTCCATCTCCTGGAAGCCATCAATAAGCATTTCTTCCTGACTCCCCCAGTGTCACGAATATCAAATGTCATCTGATAAAGAAGAGGTTAAGCATATTATATATACTATAAACATTTAAAGAATAGTCAAACAATAGAAAAAGATCTTACCAAAATCATCTCCCACAACTGAGAGATTATTGCTTTATCCACACTTCTCCAGTCATCATACAAAATGCTTACTTTTCTATTAGCCTGAGTTGATACAAAACTCTTTAAATATTTTGCATTTGGACCTCTAGAAATATCATCATCATAAAAATCAATAATTATCCTCTGATCCTATGTACGGGATAGTGCTAATTTTAGTAAATGTGTGCACCCACGTTTACCAACTCTTGAACTCTTTGTTGTAATAGGAACACATCAGGAAGATTGGGGAACATCAAGAGGATCATGTGAATGTTCCTCCCCAGAGGTATGACCAATATTCTCATCTCCAGAATCATGTGGTTGATCAACTGAATGATTTGTCATTATCCTTCAAAAAAAACAAACATTAGTTCACAAATATACAAATTCAAATATTTTAATACTACTGTGATAAGGAAATAGAAAATTGTACTAAGTTATGTAATAGTAAACATTGTTAATATTATAAGCATGTTAAACAATGGTAAAGATGGTAAACATGGTAAACATGGTAAACCTGGTAAACATGGTAAAGTAATTGTCACTGAACAAAAATAATAGATATATAATTCATGTAATGGTAAACATGATAAAGTAAACTAAAAAAACTTACAACAAACAAAAACATATACTTATTTTGTTTTACTACATGGTTTAATAAAGAAAAAACTTACAATATCTAACATTTTATGAAAAAAATAAATGTAAACAAGAAATAAATATATGTTACCTATAATTTTAGGAATGTTCAAATGGATTGTTTTCCCAAATTCCTTCATCATGATCATTCATTATGGCACAAACCATGTCTTGAACATGCTCATCATTATGTTCTATTAATCTTTCCATGGAAGTAGGGATCTCACATAAATCGGCATCTTCATCAAGTTCATACTTAACAACATATTGTCTTTTCCCTTGTAAAACAACATCCCACTATATATCTGATTGATCTACTACATAGAAAATTTGTTTTTCATGTGTTTCCATTATAAAAGAATCAGCTGTGTCTTCCAATATATTCAGATTAACAATTGTCATTCCAAATTCAATGTGTCTGACACATTTTTTACTGATAAACCATTTACAGTTAAAAATAAGAACTTTAATTTTAATGTAATCAACCTCCCATATGTCTTCAATCACTCCATAATATACACTTGATACAGAAATTGGGTTTTTTTCCTTAGCACTCGAAAAATGCATTGCTTCTGCAAACACCAATACACCACTATTCTGAACTGCACTTCTGTTGTCCTGATCTTTCGTATGAAATGTATAGCCATTAATGTTATAACCGGACCATGTTATCACATTTAAACATGGACCACCCACTATCCATTTTAATGTCTATGATGCATCTGATCTACCAAGAACGGTCTTTTTAAACCATGAAAAAAATGTTTTTGTTGTGCTCATTCAAAATCCACATTTGTTTCTTCTTTGGATGAAATTGTTTCAACTCATTAATATGCAATGTGATAAACAATTGAGCATCAGCTATGTTATTCAAGATGTATGATTATAACTTCTTCATCTGTTCAACTAACAATGATTTGACTTTAAATCCACAAATCCCATTTCCCTCATTATTAAATCATTCATGGTGATATGGAGGCAAACCTATGTGTTGCTCCGCAGCCAAGTAGCTCGTACAAAACTCTGAAACCTCCACAGAAATATACTTTTCAATAATGGAGACTTCAGGTCGATATGGATTCTTAACATACCCCTTCAATATTTTCATATACCTTTCAAAAGGATACATCCAATGAAGATATACAGGTCCACAATGCTTTATTTCTCGAACTAGATGAATCATTAAATGCACCATTATATCAAAAAAAGTTGGAGGAAAATACATTTCCAATTGACAAAGTATAAGAATTGCATCCTTTTCCAAAATGTTCAAAGTATTCACATAAATCACCTTATTACAAATTGAATTGAAAAAATAACACAACTTCATTATAGTATTTCTGAAACAGATGGAAAATATTCCACACAATGCAACTGGTAGAATTTGTTGCATCATGACGTGACAATCATGTGATTTCATACCTATCAACTTCAAGACCTTCAATGAGACAAATGTTTTTACATTTGAAGAATAACCTTGAGGCACTTTGATATCATGAAGACACTGACAAAAACTAATTTTCTCCCTCTTTGATAATGTATGACAAGCCGGGGGAAGAAATGTTCGTCTTCTTTTAGGAGTGGGAGATAACTCAAAACGTATTCCCATTGATAGTAAGTATAATTTTGCATTCAACCCATATTTTTTCTTTCCTTTAATATCTAACAATGTTCCAATCAAACAATCACAGATATTCTTCTCCACGTGCATGACATCAATATTATGTTTAACTTCATGATATCTCCAATATGGTAGCTCAAAAAATATTGACCTTTTCTTCCAAATATGTCTATCATTACCATATTTCTGTGTCTTTCCCAATGTCACATCAACGTTTTTCACCCTCTCAAAATATAGATCAGGGGATAAAGGTTTTGGAGCAATATCAAATTCTCGTGAGCCATTGAATGCCTTTTTTAGTATTCTATAAGGGTGATCCATAGGCAAAAACTTTCTATGACCCATGTACATTGTTTCCCTCCCATGATGCAATTGACAATATGACGTCTGTTATTCGAAAATTGGACATGTTTTATGCCCTTTAACACTATATCAAAACAAATTTCCATATGCTGGGAAGTCATTTATAGTGAAAAAAGAACTACATGTAGTTAAAAATATTCCATTTTATAAGAATCATACACCCTAATACCATCAGCCCATAAAAGTTTCAAATCATCAATCAATGGTGACAAGTAAACATCAATATCATTTTCGGGTTGCTTCGGACTAGAGATCATTATACTCAACATGAAATATTTGCGCTTCATACAAACTTCAGGAGAGAGATTTTAAATTACCAATAAAACAGGACATGAACTATGTGTGCTACTGAGGGTTCGGTATGGATTCATTCCATCTGCGGACAACCCTAGTCTGAGATTTCTAATTTCATTTCCAAATATAGAATACTTCTCATCAATTTTCTTCCATTGTGGAAAATCAGCTGGATAACATATTTTACCATAATATAACCGCTCATCAACATGCCATATTAACCTTTTTTCATCATGTAAATTAGCAAATAAACGTTTCAAACGATGAATTATAGGAAGATACCAAAATACCTTTGAAGGGATCTTTGTAATCTCTACATCAGCCTGTGATTTTTCTTTCACCTTATATCGTGATGTCCCACATTTAGGATACTCTGAGAGAAATTCATATTCCTTCCTATACATAATATAGTCATTCAGACAGGCATGTATTTTATTTTATCCCAATCCCATCGGTCATAATATTTTCTTGGCCTTATAATGTGAATATGGAAGATCGTTATCTTTTGGAAGAATGTCTTTCATCAATTGTAACAGCTCTGTAAAATTTCTGACACTCCATACATGTTTCACCTTCAAGTTAATCAATATTAACACCACTGAAAAAACTGTAAAAGTTGTACAACCAGGATATAATGGGTTTTCAGCATCACCATATAGATGTGCAAGTGTCAGTTCTATCTCGATTTGTTCTGCTGCAATATCACGAATCATTTCTTCAATTCCATCGGAGTTACCATCTTGCGAATCATCATCATCAGTGATATTCCATCCAGTTTCACCATGCCAAATCCAAGGTCTGTAACTCGGATTAAAACCATGAAAAATTAGATGATATTTTATCTCTATACTTTTCAACATCTTCATATTCAAACATTTCAGGCATGGACAGAAAAAATGTCACTACTTGGAATATTTCGTTTAGAAAATTCCAAAAAGGCATCAACACATTCCTCATATTCATTGCTCATTCGATGTTCTGTAATCCAATTTCAACTCATTATTACCTATAATAAATATCAAAATTATATATCTTTTTAAGATAAGATAGATATATGTTTATATGAAAAAAATCATAATTTGAATGTAAAACAATTTTGAAATATAAAACAAATCTATGCGTATTTAAAAAATATATACTTGAATATGATTTAAAAAAGAAAATATAGTAAGATATAAAAGTTTTAAATTCCATTGAATCAAAGAAAACCCTGGGGCCTCCAATGGTTGATATAAAATTATAGAAAATGGAGTAAACCTGAGAATCAAATCAAATTTAAAATAAAAACTCAGATGGAGAAAATCACAATGTAAAGCCAATCATCATGGCACAATGGGGTCAGGATAACTATGCATATTTGAAAACCACAACATGGTCTCCCCCATAAACCATAATTTTCTTATATTCGATGACTGGTCAAAATATATATAACCAAATATAATCATATTGCAACACTAATATCCATGAAACAATACAATCATCATGTCATAATCTCACAAACCATGATGCAGTAGTCAATCCCAACTGACACTTATCCCCCAGCCCCTTGGACACCCCCTAGACACCAGCAACCCCTTGGACAACCCCCCACCCCTTGGACACCCCCATCCCCTTGAACACCCCCCGGACACCACCACACCCTTGGACACCCCCCCCCCACCTGGACACCCCCACACCTCTTGGACACCACCACCCACCTCCTACCCCCTGGACAACACCCAACCATCTGGATAACCCCCCCCCCCTCGAACAACCCCCAAACCCTCTGGATAGGCTCCCACATCCTTGGACAACCCCCACCCCCTTAGACACCCCACCCCCTTGGACCCCCCCCCCCCCCCCCCCACACCCCTGGACGCCCCCACCACCTCCATGGACACCCTGGACACCCCCCAACCCGCTGGACAGCCCCCCCGAACCCTATGAACACCACCCCACCCCCTTGACACCCCCTGGACACCACCACCCCCTTGGAAAGCCCCCCACCCCTCTGGACATCCCCCCCTCTAGACATCACCCCCACCCCTCCTGGACACCACCCCCACCCCCTTGAACACCCCCTAGACACCCCCAACCCTCTGGATAGCCCCCAACCCCCTAGACAGCCCACCACGCCTCTATAAAGCACCCCCCCCCCCACTCCTCTTGGACACCACCACCACCCCCTACCCCCTTGGACACCCACCTGGACACCCCCAACCCTCTGGACAACCCCCCCCCCCCGGACAACCCCCCCCCCCCCCCCACCCCCAACCCGCTGGATAGGCCCCCACCCCCTTGGACACCCCCCACCCCCTTGGACAGCCCCCCACCCCCTTCGACACCCCCACCCCCTTGGACGCCCCCCCCCCCCCCACACACCCCTGGACTTCCCCCCCCCCCCACCTCCATGGACACCCTGGACACCCCCAACCCTCTGGACAACTCCCTGAACCCTCTAAACACCACCCCCAACCCCCTTGGACACCCCATGGACACCACCACCCCCTTGGATATCCCCCCACCCCTCTGGACAGCCCCCCACCCCCTGGACAACCCCCACCCCTCTAGACAGCACCCCCCACCCCTCTTGGAAACCACCCCCACCCCTACCCCCTTGGACCACCCCCCTGGACACCCCAACCCTCTGGACATCCCCCCACCCCCTTGGACAACCCCCCCACCCCCTTGGGACCCCCCCCCCCCCCCACACACACACACACACACACACCTGGACTTCCCCCATCCTCCACCTCCATGGACACCCTGGACAGCCCCCAACCCTCTGGATAGCCCCCCAACCCCCTGGAAAGCAACCAACCCTCTTGACATCCCCCCAGAACCATGGATTTTAACCTCAAGCTACTAGTTTTGTCATATCTAGGGATTTTAACCTCAAGCTACTACTTTTGTTATCATGCCATTATTCAAAATGAGAACCCTAAATTGTATCTCCTACTAGTCTAAAATGCTCTATTGTGAAATTAATCAGGTTTTAATATCATATGAAGACTTATAATAGTCCACGAAAATAAGCGACGTAAATAGATTATGGAACAACAAAAGGTGATACCCAAAATAGAAACAAACAAGGATCCAAAACAAACATTCCACCATGAAAAACCATATATACTTATAAAATAAATCACACTGGTAC
Organism: Viscum album; assembly: GCA_963277665.1. Lineage (NCBI taxonomy): Eukaryota > Viridiplantae > Streptophyta > Magnoliopsida > Santalales > Viscaceae > Viscum > Viscum album. The sequence continues at coordinate 351,595,424 of OY728141.1, forward strand.
ACAAGAATGGGTGTATCACAATGGTTTACATATAAATTACAGTAATATAGGTGAATGAGATCATTAGTTGTCAATGACAACAAAAATTACCATCAATGTCGGGCATCCCCGAAACAAAAACAAACAAAATAGAAGTAGGTGAGGATTACATGAATGTTTCAAGTATATCTAATAGATTTGGTGATAATAAATAATATGATGATGGAAAAATGAGGTAAGAGGGTACGAAATCAAAGAATCTTACCTTGTTTAAACAAACAAAATCGCAAAACGTAAATATAGACTATCCGAAAAAAAAACAAACGAAATAAAGTCGTGGGAGGCTTACCTGAGTGTTGCAAGTGTAGATGATAGATTCGAGGAGAGTAAATATGATAAACAATGATGGAAAAATGAGTTTAACGAAACAAGATCGAATATTTTATTAGGTTTTTCCACGTGAGAGAGACGAGTCACCGGTCTATCGATCGAAAAATCATAAATGACAATCCACGGGGTGTGTTAATTTTTTAAATGTTTTATAATGTCGGTTATTTATTAATCGACGTTATAAACTATTTTTATTACATTTATAACATCAGTTATTATAATAACTGACATTATAAATGTATCATACACCGCATTTTTTACGTCGGTTATTTTTTAACCGACGTAAAAAAAAGCCGCGTGTTTGTTTTTTACATTGGTTATTCTATAACTGATGTAGAAAACACATCAGAAACCGTAGTTTTTATGTCGGTTATTTTATAACCAACGTAAAAACTTCTGGGTGATGGTTTAAAATTTGTAGATACCTCATTTTTTAAGTTGTTTATCAAATAACCGATATAAAAAATTCCGCGCTTTGGTTTTTTACATCGGTTAATTTATAACCGACGTAAAAAACGAACGCACAGGATTTTTGACGTCGGTTATTAAAATAACCGATGTAAAAAATTTAATCTCCATATTTTTTACATCGGTTATAAAATAACCGACGTAAAAAACCACGTATCACAGATTTTCAAGTCGGTTATATATAACCGACGTAAAAAATGGTGACGTGAAAAACGTTTTCTACACTAGTGTTTAGGGTTTAGGGATTAAAGTATAAGGTTTTGGGTGTAGGGTTTTGGGTTTAGGATGTTGGGTATTGGGTTTGGGGTATAGGTTATATGGTTTGTGTTATAGGGTCAAGTGTTTATGGTTTAGGGTATATGGTATGTGGTTTAGGGTGTGGGATATTGGGTTTAGTTTATACAGTATATGGTTTAGGGTGTAGGGTAAAGGGTTTAGTGTGTAGGTTTTAAGGTTTATGGTGTTGGGTTTAGGTTATAGTGTGCATGGTTTATGGTTTAGGGAACAGGGTATAGGGTTTATCGTGTAGGTTTTAGGTTATAGGGTCTAGGTTTTAGGGTTTTGGGTATAGGTTTTATAGTGTATCATGTAGGTTATATGATTTGGGGTGTAGGTATAAGGTTTAGGGTGTAGGTACAGGGTTTAGGGTGTAGGGTTTTCGGTTCTGGGTGTAGAGTATTGGGTTTAGGGTGTTGGGTTTAGGGTTTTAGAGGTTTAGGTGTACGTTATAGATTTTTTGATCTAGGATTTATGGTTTAGGATCTAGGGTCCTGGGTTTATGGTTTATAATTTAGGGTGTTGGTTGTTGGGTTTTGAGATTCAGGTGTATGGTTTATGGTTTATGGTGTGCGGTATAGGTACTAGGGTGTAGGGGTTTATTATTTAGGGAGTATGGTATGGGGTTTATAGTGTGGAACTTAGGGTTTAGTGTTTTGGGTATAGGGTTTGGTACTTTTAGTTTTTTTTCAATTTTTTAGGGTTTTTTAGGTTTTTTAGAGATTTTTGGGGTTTTAGGGTTTTTATGGTTGTAGGGTTTTTTAGTGTTTTTAGGTTTTTAGGAGTTTTTAGGTTCTTCATGGTTTTAGGTTTTTCCTTGGTATTTTAGGGTTTTTTTTGGGGGGGGGGGTTATGGGTTTTATGATTTTTAGGGGTTGTTAGGGTCTTTTTATGTTTTGGGGGGTTTTAAAAGGTTTTTTAGGGTTTTGTAGGGTTTTTTGGGTTTTTAGAGTTTTCAAGGTTTTCATTATTTTTTATTGTTTATAAGGTTTTTATAGATTTTAGAGTCATTAGGGTCTTTTAGGGTTTTAAGGTGTCTTAATGGATCTTACGGTTTTAAGGGTTTTTAGTTTTCCTTAGGGGGTTTTTAGGTTTTAATGGCTTTTAGGATTTTTATATATTTTTAGTGTTTTTTAGATTTTTCCGGGATTTTATGTATTTTTATAGATCTTTAGTTATTTTTAGGGTTTTATGATATTTTTAATGTTTTCTTAGGGTTTTTATATTTTTTAATGTTTTTAAGGGTTTTAGGGGTTTTTAAAGTTTTTTTTGGGTTTTCTGATATTGTAGGATTTTTATCATTTTTTGGGATTTTATGGGTTTTTTGTGTTTCTTTAGTTTTTTTATAGGTTTTTACTGTTTTTATGGTTTTTAGGATTTTGTAACATTTTTTTGGGTTTTTTGGTGTTTTAGGGGGGGTTAGGTGTTTTAAGGGATTTTTTAGGGTTTGGTGTTTAGTGTGTAGGGTATTGGGTATTGGGTTTAGAGTGTAGGGTATACATTTTAGGGTGTAGGGTATAGAGTTTCAGGTTCAAGGTGTATGGTAAAGGGTCTACGGTGTATGCTATAGTGTTTATAATTTAGGGTATAGGGTCAAGGGTGTAGGGTTTTAGGTTTAGGGTGTGGGGTGTATGGTTTATGGTGTAGGGTGTAGGGTTTAGGGTTTTATATCTAGGGTATATGGTTTAGAGTGTAGGTTTTTAGGTTTAGGGTGGAAGGTATAGGGTTTAGAGTGTTGGGTTAAGGGTGCAGGATGTTGGGTATTAGGTTTAGGGTTTAGGGTTTATGGTTTAAGGTGTAGGGTATATGGGTTAGGGTGCAAGGTTTATGGTTTATGGTGTTGGGTATATGGTTTGGGGTGAGTATTTTATGGTTTAGGGTGTAGGGTACACAGTTTAGAGCATAGGGTTTAGGGTTTAGGGTGTATGTTATAGGATTTAGTGTGTATGGATTAGGGTTTAGGGTTTAGGGTGTCTTTTTTAGGGTTTATGGTGTAGTGTTTAGAGTTATGGGTTTAGGGTTTAGGGTGTATGGTTTTAGAGTCTATGGTGTTGGTTATAGGGTCTAGTTATAGGCTTTATGGTTTAGGGTTTAGGGTTTAGTATATTTGGTTTAGGTTTTAGGGTTTAGGGTTTAGGATGTAGGGTATAGGGTGTAGGGTTTAGGATTTAGGATGTAAGGTTTGTGGTTTATAGCTTAGGGTGTAGTGTATTGGGTTTAATGGGGTATGGATTTTTGGTTTATTTTTTAGGGTTTAGGGTTTAGGGTTTATGGAGTGGGGTATAGGGTGTAGGGTGTAGTTTTTCATGTTTATGGAGTAGGGTATAAGGTTTATATTGTAGTGTATTAGGTTGAGGGTGTTGTTTATAGGGTCTGGGTGTATAGTATAGGGTTTATAGTTTAGGGTATAAGGTTTAGGATGTATGGTTTAGGGTTTGGGGTGTCTGGTTTAGGGTTTATGGTGTAGGGTATGGGGTTTATGGTTTAGGGTTTTGGGTTTTGGGTTTTGGGTTTTGGGTGTAGGGTGTAAAGTTTAGGGTTTTGGGTTTAGGGTTTAGGGTTTAGTGTGTTGGGTCTTGAGTTTAGAGTGTAGGGTTTAGGGTATAGAGTGTAGGGTATAAGGCATTAGGCATATGGTTTTTGGTGTAGGGTATAGGGTTTAGTGTGTAGGGTATATGGTTTCAAGTTTATGATTTTGGGTTTAGGATGGATGGTATTGGGGTTCAGGTTTTCTAAGGGGGTTTTTAGATTTTTTTTTTATTTTTTTAGAATTTTTTGTGTTTTAAATTTTTTTAGGGTTTTAGAGGTTTTTTGGATTTTAAGGGTTTCTATGGGTTTTAGGTTTTTTATTTTTTTTCTGTTTTCCTTAGAATCTTTAGGTTTTTTAAGGATTTTTATAGTTATTTAGTGTTTTTTGGGTTTTTGGGTTTTTTATTGTTTATGTGATATTTTTTAGGTTTTTTGGGTTATATATATATTTTAAAGATTTTATGGTGTTTATCTCTTTTAGGGGGTATTGTTTTTCTAGTGGTTTTATCAGTTTTGTTAGGGGTTTTAGGTTTTTAGGATTTTTTAGGGTTTTTAGGGTTCTAGGGTGTTAGGTACTTAAAGGGGGTTTTAGGAATTTTTTTTGAGTTTTTAGGGAGTTTATGGATTAGGGTTTCTTATTGATTTTTAAGGGTTTTAGGGGGTTTTATGGTATTAAGTGTTTTTATGTTTTTTATATATCTTTAGGGGTTTTAGTGATTTTTATTTTTTAATTGGATTCTTGGGTTTTGAGTTTTTTTAAAGTTTTTTGGTACTTTAGGGTGTTTTCGGGATTTTTAGGTTTTTTTAGGGTCTATAATTTTTTTATGCTTTTCTTAGGGTTTTTAGTATTTTTAGGGCATTTTAGAGTTCTTTAGGGTTTGGGGGTTTTTAGAGTGTTTAGGGGTTTTTAGGTTCTCTAATGGGTTTTGAGGTTCTTTTAAGTGTTTTATATATTTTTAGGGTCTTTTTTATTTTTATGGGGTTTAGGGTATTTTAGGGGGGTTTATAGTTTTTTATAGTCTTTTTAGGGTTTTTTGGGTTTTTTGGCTTTAGGTTATTTATGGTTTTAAGGGGTTTAAGTTTTTTTGTGTGTTTTAGTGTATTTTAGTGGTTTTATACGTTTTTATGTTTTTTAGGCTTTTAATGTTCTTTACGGTTTTAGCTTTTTAGGGGTTTAATGGTTTTTTATGAATTTAGTGTTTTTTTTGGTTTTTTTGGATTTTTAGGGGATTTTTGGGTTTTTGAATTTTTTTTGGTTTTTTGGGTTTTTATTAATTGTAGAGTTATATAGGTTTTTTAGGGTTTTCAGTTTTTTTGTCTTTTTTTGGGTTTTTAGGGTTTTAGGGAATTTTTAGGGTTTTTGGCATTTATAATGGTTTTAGGAGTTCTAGTGTTTTCAGATTCTTTAGGGTTTTTAGGGGTTTTTTAGGTTTTCTAATGTTTTAGGGTTTTAGGCATTTTAGGGGTTTTAATTGTTTTAGGGTTTTAGGTTCTTTTAGTGTTTTTAGAGTTTTTTATGGTTTTACAATTTTTTAGTCTTTTAAAATTTTAATGGCTTTATGGGTCTTAAACATTTTTATGTATTTTTTATTATTTTTATTTCTTTTGGGGTCCTTTAGTTTTTTGGGTTGTTTGGGTCTTTTAGTATTCTTAGTGGTTTTAGGTTATTTTAGGTTATTTATGGGTTTTAGGATTTTTCTTGGGTTTTTAGGGTTTGTAGAGTCATTTAGGGTTATTTATGGTTTTAAGGTATTTTAGGGGGGGTGTTAGGGTCCTTTATGGTTTCTTAGATTTTTTAGGTTCCTTTGGAATTTGTTATAGTTGTTAGGGTCTTTTGGGTTTTTTAGGTTCTTTAGTTTTTTTATGGGTTTTGGGGTTTTTGGACCCTTTATGGGTTTTTATTTTCTTCTAGGGTTTGTAGGGTTTTGAGGGTTCTATTGGCCTTTTTATATTATTTTCCATTTTAGAGGGTATTTTATTGTCATTTAGGTTTTTAGGGGTTTTATGTGTTTTTGGTGGTTTAGCATGTTTTAGACGTTTTAGGTATTTTTGGTTCTTTTAGTGGTTTTATGGTTTTTAGTGTTATTCTATTCTATTAGAATATGTTAGAGTTTTTTGGTTCTGTAGTGTTCTTAGGTATTTAGGGTTTTTAGAGGTATTAAGGGTTTTAGGGTTTTTAGTGTCCTTTTTGAATTTTAGGGAACATTATTTTTTTTAGGGTTTTTTTGTTTTTAGGTGTTTATGGTTTTAAGGTTTTTAGGGTTATGTTTGTGTTTTTATGGTTTTAAGGTTTTGTGAGAGTTTTTAGTTTTTTACGGTTTATAGGGTTTTTATGTTTTTAGGGTTTTAGGTTTATTTGGGGGTTTGTAGGGTTGTGTGGTTTTTAAGACTTTTTTGTTCTAGGAGTTTTTAGTGTTTTAGAGGTGGTTAGGGGTTTTAATGGGGTCTTAGGGGTTTATGGGTTTTTTAGAGGTGTTTCATATTTTTTAGGTTTTAGGTTCTTAGGGTTTTAGGGGGTTTTTGGGTTTTTAGGGGTTTTACGATTTTTATAAGGCTTTAAGGTTTTTGGGTTTTTGGGTTTTTATAGTTTTTTGGATATTTAGACCTTTTTATGCTGTTTTTGGGTTTTATGTTTTTAAGGATGTTTATGTATTTTATAGTGTTTTTGTGTTTTTTTGGGGTTTTATTGGATTTTAGGGTATTTGATTGTTTTTTGGTTTTTTTAGTGTTTGTAGTGTTTTTAGTGTTTTAGGGCTTTTATGGTTTTTAGGGTTTTAGGGTTTTAGGATTTTTTGAGTTATAGTCTTCTTAAATTTTTTTGGTGTTTTAGGTTTTTAGGTGTTTTTAGGATTTTTTAGGGTTTTTGATTTTTATAGGGTTTTTATGTTTTAGTGGTTTTAACATTTTTAAGTTATTTACGTGTTTTAGGGTATTTATGGGTTTTGTTAGTTTATGTAAAGCCTTTTATTGTTTTTAGGGTCTTTTAGAGGCTTTTAGAGTTTTTAGGGTTTTTATGGGTTTTTGGTTTTAGGGTATGGTAAGGGTATTAATGGGATGCAAGGGTTTTTAGTATTTTTAGGATTTTAGGATTTTAAGGGTTTTCGGTTCTTGAGGGGTTTTAAATATTTTTAAGGTTTGTAGAGTTTTTTAGGGTTTTTTATGATTTTATGGGGTTTCAAGGTATTTTAGAAGCTTTTTGGGGTTTTAAAGGTTCTTCTAATTTTTAATGTTTTCTTAGGTTTTTTAGAGATTCTTATGGTTTTAGATATTTTTAATGATTTTTTTAGGTTTTTAGGGTATTTAGGGTTTTTAATGTTTTCTTGTTTTTTGTTGGGGTTTTACTATTTTTAGGTTTCTAGGAGTTTCCGAGCTAATTAGGGAGTTTTAGGGGTTTTAAGTGTTTTATGGTTTTTGTTAGGGTTTTAGGTTTTTAGGGGTATTTGGTTTTTTATTGTTTTTAGATTTTTTTTTAATTTTTAGGGGGTCTAGGGTTTTTAGGTTTTTAGGTTTTTTATGGTCTTTTAGGGCTTTTGGATTTTTTGGGTTATTCTGATTTTTTTAGGTTTTTTAGGATTCTTTGTAGCTTCCTTGGGGTTTTAGGATTTTTATGGGGGTTTTGGGGTCTTAGGGTTTTATGGTATTTTAGAGAGTTTTTAGGGGTTTAGGGGTTTTAGGTTTTTTAGGGTTTTTTTGGGTTTTTAGGGTTTTTGATGTTTCTTATGGTTTTTATATTTTTTGGGGATTTGAAGGGATTTCAGGTGCTTTTATGGGTTTTGGGGGGTCTTATAGTTTTAAGGGGGGTTTATGGTTTTTACATTATTTTAATGGGTTTTAGGTTTTTAAGGTTTTTTGGGTTTTAGGGGTTTTTAGGATTTTTAAAAATGTGGTGGTTTTTTTGGTTCTTCGTAGTTTTTAGAATTTTATTAGTATTTTTAAGGGTGTTTTGGTTTTTATTAATTTTAGTGTTTTTAGGGTTTTTAGGGATTTCAGATTTATTAAGGGGTTTTGGGTTGTTTTTCTGTTTTTTCATCTTTTAATAGGGGTTTAGAGTTTTTTTGGGAATAATGGTTATTATGGTATTTTTGGGTTTTAGGGTGTTTATGATTTTTAATTGGTTTCTAGGGTTTTTTAAGATTTTAGGATTTCTTGGTTTTTTTGAGGTATAAGGGTTTTAGTGTTTATTTAGGTTTTTTAATTATTTAAAGGTTTTACAGGTCTTTTAGGATTTTTATACAGTTTTAGGGTCATTTAGGAGTTTTAGGTGATTTAGGGCCCTTAGGGTTTTTAAGTGTTTTCGGTGTTTTAGGGGTTTTTTGGGTTTTTAGGGGTTTTAGGGTTTTGTTAGTGTTTTTATTGTTTTTGGGAGTTTTTACAGTTTTTAGGGGTTTTAGTGTTTTTAGGGGTTTTGGGTTTTTTTTGTTTTTTGGGGGTGTATGGTTTTTTGAATTTTTTATGGTTTTATGGTTTTATTTTTTTAGGGACTTTCAGGGTTTTTATGGTTTTTTGGTTTTTTCGGGGTGTAGGGTTTTAGGATTTTTATGGTTTTGGGGTTGTTTTTAGGGAATTTTGCGTTTTTTAGGGTTTTAAGGGTTTTTCTAGTTTTAGGGTTTTCGGGGTTTTAATACCTTTTAGGGGTTTTAGAGTTATTGGGGTTTTGAAGGATTTCAGGTTCTAAGGGTTCTTTAGTGTTTTTAGTATTTTTAGGTTTTTTCTTGTTTTAAGGGAGTTTTGGGTTTTAGTGTTTTTTGGGGTTTGTATTTTTTTCAGGTTATTTCACAGTTTTTTGGGTTTTTTACTCTTCAGGGGTTTTAAATACTTTTATGGTTTTTAATGTTTTATAGTTTTTATGAATTCTAGGTTCTTAGGGTTTTTAATGGTTTCTTAGGGATTTTAGATTTTTTAACATTTTAGGGCTTTTAGGGAATTTTATGGGTTTAGGGTTTTTGATATATTTTTAGGGGTTTTTTGTTTTTAGGGCCCTTTGGGTTTTTTTGGTGTTTGGGATATTGTAAAATTTTTAGGGTTTTAGGATTTTGAAGGCTTTATGGTTTTTTATGTTTTCTTATTTTTTTTAATGTTTTTAGGGTTTTTGGGTATTTTATAGTTTTTGGGGGTTTTAGGGTTTTATTGGGGAATCAGAGGTTTTAGAGCCTTTGGGGGGGTGGTGATTTTATGGGATATTAGGTGTTTTATGAGTTTTTAGGGTTTTTAAAGGTTTTTTAGGGTTTTTAATATTTTAGGGTTTATGATTTTTTAACAATTTACATGGGTTTTTGTGTTTTGATGATTTTTTTAATTTTTAGGATTTTTGAAAGTTTCTTTTTTGGGATTTGTTTTATTTTTTATTTTTTATTTTAAGGATGTTTAGGGATTTTTAGGGTTTCACATGTTTTTAAGGCTTTTTTTTGGGTTCTTTGAGGGGTTTTAAGTGGTTTAGGTTTTATTATTGTTTTAGGGTATTTTAAAAGGTTTCTAGGGCCCTACATATTTTTTTGGCTAGTAATTTTCTTCAGGTATTTAGGGTTTTTTGGTACCTTTACGTTTTTAGGGTTTTTAGGGTCCTAGTTCTTTTTAAAAGTTTTTAGTGGTTTTTAGGTTTTTAGTGTTTTTTAGGATTTAATTTTTTTTAGGGTTTTTAGTCTTTTTCGGGTATTTTATGGGGTTTTAGAGTTGTTTTATGGTTTTTAGGTACTTAGGGTAGGAACGTATTTTAGGGGTTTAGGTTTTTTGGTATTTTAGGGGTTTTAGTGTTTTTTTGGTTTTTTAGGGTTTTTTGTATTTTTGGTTTTTTTGGGTTTTTATGGTTTTTAGAGGGTTTAATTGTTTTTTCAGGGTTTTTTGAGGGTTTTAGGGATTTTTAGGGCTATTGGTTGGATTTTAGTAGTTACGGGTTTTTGGGGTCCTTAGGGTTATTTTTAGTATTTTAGGATCATTAATGTCTTAAGGGTTTTTGGGTATTTGAGGGGTTTTTAGCTAGGTTTATAGGTTTTAGGAATTTCATTGGCTTTTTTTTGGTATTTTGGGTCCTTTTGGGGTTTCAGGGTTCTTTATGGGTTTTGGGGGGTTTTTGGGTTCTTTAGGTTTTATAGAGTTTTTTTAGTTTTTAATGGTTTTTATATTTTTAGGGTTTTTAAGATTTTAGGGTTTTTAGTATTTGGGGGGTAGGGTCTTTAGGTTTTTTATGGGTTTATGGTTTTTATAGGTTTTTAGGGTTTCGTAAAATTTTTATATTTTAGGGGTTTTTTTGGGTTTTAGTGGTTTTAGGGATTTTAAGTTTCTTTTAGGGTTTTTTAGGTTTTTAGTATTTTTTATGGTATTTAGAGTCTTTTAATGTTTTTATGGTTTCAAAGTATTTTAGTGTATTGAGGGGGTTTTAGGTTTTTTAGGGTTTTTCATGTCTTTCAGGGTCTTTACGGTTGTTAGTTTTGTTTATGGTTTTTAGGGATTTGAAGGTGTTTTAGGGGTTTAAAGTTTTTTATGTTATTTTTAGTACTTTTAGGGTTTTTAGGGATTTATGGATTTTAGGTTTTTAGGGTTTTTAGGGTCCATTAGGTTTTTATGGGGTTTTAGAGTAATTTTGGGTTTTTAGGGTTTTTAGCATATTTTAGGGGGTTTAGGGTCATTTAGGGTGTTTTAGGATGTTTGGGGTCTTTTGGGGGTTTTTTTGGTTTTTAATGTCCTTTAATATTTTTTAGGGTTTTTATAGTGTTTTTGGGGTTTTAATATATTTTTTGTCTTTTGGGGTTTTAGGGTTTTTAATGTCTTGGGGTTTTATGTTTTTAGGCTCTTTTAGTGTTTTAAGGCCATTCAGAGTGTTTTATGGTGTTTTATGGAATTTAGTGGATTTTAGGGTTTTTAGGTGGTTATAGGGTTTTTAGGGGGTTTGATATTTTTTAGGGTTTTAGGACTTTTAGGGTCCTTTAGTTTTTTAAAGTTTTTATGGTTGTTAGGGTTGGTTGATCCTTTTAGGGGTTTTATGGATATTTGGTTTTTGGAGTGGTTTTAGTTTTTTAATGTTTTAGGGTTTAAAGGGTTTTTAAGGGTATTTAGGGTTTTATGGAATTTTTAGGGTTTTATAAGTATTTACGTTTTTAGTGTTTTTAGGGTTTTAGGGGGCTTTAGTGTTTTCAGGGAAGAAAAGGTGGAGGACTAGGAAATCTTATCCCCCCCAAAATTTAATAAAAACATAAATAGACAGCTATAAGGTGGGTCTACAAGGGCAGGAGTGTATCTCACCCTTTAGGCCTGAATCGAAAAACGGAGTAAAAAAAGTTAGAGTGACGAAGGAACACATCGAACATATTTCCTCAATCGTTGTTTTGGTGTTTTTTTGGGTTTTTATGGATTTTATGGTTTTTAGGGTTTTTAGGGTTTCATATGGTTTTTAGGGTTTTTCATGTATGTTAAGGGGTTTTATGGTTTTTAGTGATTTTATGGGGTTTTAGGGTGTTTAGGGTTTTCATGGGTTTTAGAGTTTTTATGGTTATTAGGGGTTTTAGGGTTTAATAGTTTTTAGGATTGTTCTAGGGTTTTTAGAGTATTCAAGAATTTTTAGTGGGTGGTAGGGTATTTTTTTGTTTTTAGGGATTTTTAAGGATTTAGGGTTTTCTAATATTTTATGGTTTTTTGCGTAATTAAGGTTTTTTTGGGATTTATGGTTTTATAGGGTTTTAATTGTTTCTTATATCTCTTAAGGTTTGTTTTGGGGTTTTGGGTTTTTGAAAGGCATTTAAGGGTTTTTTATGGGATTATAAAGTTTTTAGGGGTTTATGGTTTTTTATAATTTTTTAGGGTTTTAGGGAAAGGAAGATGCGAGGGTCGGGCTATTCCCAGCCCCCCCAAATTTATTAGTAAGTTAGGTTAGTGGTTATGTCGTTCAATCGGAAATGGAAGGTGCTCGGATCAAAACCAAGGAGATGTTTATTTTTTGAATTACATATACCAACAGTTTTATGGAACTATTGGTATAGATTTTCATATTATTACTTATACTAATGGTTTTCAAAATCGTTGGTATAGGTATATTCCAATGGTTTTCCCAAAACCGATGGTATAGACCTATCATCATGGCTTACTAGGTAAAGGTGCTCCAAACCGTTGGTATAGGATATACCAATGGTTTAGAGGCCAATACCAATGTTTCCAAACCATTGGTATAGGGTATTTTTTCAGTAGTGGTTTTTTAGGTATTTTAGTTTTTTTTAGTGTTTTCTAGTTTTTTAGGTTGTAGGAGTTTTAGGGTTTTAAGGGGGGTTTTAGAGTATTTTATGGGTTTATGGTTTTTAGGATATTTGGGGGTAATAGGGTATTTAGTGTTTTTATATTTTTTTAGTGTTTCAATTGTTTTTAATGGTTTTTGGGTGTTTTATGGTTTATAGGGTTTTTAGAGCGTTTTGTTTCATTTTAGGCTTTTTGTGTATTTAGGGTTTTCTATAGTTGGGGGGTGGATTATTGTTTTTATGGTGTTTAGGTTTTAGAGTTGTTTTTTGGATTTTTATGGATTTTAGGGTTTTAGGGGTTTTTTGGGGTGTTTAGTGTTTTTATTATTTTTAGGGTTTTTATGGGTTTTAGTGTATTTTTGGGTTTTCTTTTGATTCTTTAGTGTTTTAGGTTTTTATTGGGTTTATAGGGGTTTATTATCTTTTTGGGTTTTTAAGATTTTTATAGATTTTTATGGCTTTAGGATTTTTGGATTTCTATGGGTTTTTATGGTTTATTGGGGGGTTTGGGGTTTTTTTCTTTTTAGGGTTTTTAGTGTCTAAATATTTTTAGGGGTTTTCTGGGATTTTTAGGTTTTTTGGGTTTTTATGGGTTTTTAGGTTTTTATGGATTTTTAAGTATTTTTAGGAATTTATGGATTTTAGGGTTTTTTAAGGTTGTTGGGGATTTTTGTTGTTTAAGGGATTTTTTGGATATTTTAGGATTTTTGGGGGATTATGGTGGTTATGGTTGTTAGGCCTGTTAGGGTTTTAGGGTTTTTAGGGAGGGGGGTTAGAGGTTTTATGAATTTGGGTTCTTTTTCGAGTTTTGGGGGTTTTTAGGAATATTTGGGTGTTTAAGATCATTTAGTGTTTATAGGGTTTATAAGATTTTTAGGGTCTTTTACATTTTTTTTAAAAATTTAGGGTTTTTATGGGGTTTTGTGGTCATTTATTGGTTTTGAAGGTTTTTTCAGGGTTTTATTTTTTTTATGGTTTTTGGAGAATTTTGGGGTTTTTAGTGTTTCCAGGGTTTTGAGGGGTTTTTATGGTTTCTAATATTATTTGGTGTTTCAGTTTTTAAGGGTTTTGTAGGGGTTTTATGTTTTTTTTGGGGATTTTATCATTGTTTTAGAGCCTTTTGGGGTTTAATGTTTTTTTGGTATTTAGGGTTTTTTGAGTTTTTTGGGTCTTTAGGATTGGGGGGTTAGAGTTTTTAGTGGATTAGGGATTTGAGGGGGTTTAGGGTTTTTAGGGATTTAGGGGATTTTATGGTTCTAATGGTTTTTAGGGTGTTTAGGGTTTTAGGGTTTTAAGTGTCTTTATAGAGCGTTTTGGGTTGTTTATGGTTTTTAGTGGGCTTTGGGAGACTTATAGGTTTTTAGTGGTTTTAGGGTCTTTTAGGGCAAGGAAGGTACGGGGCCAAGATATTCCTGACCCCCCCCCCCCCCCCCCAATGTTTATTAGAAAAAGACACAACAGACAAGGGAGGGCAGGGTCAAATGACCCACACCCAAAAACCCTTAACAACCCTTAACACCCCCCAAAACCAAAAACTAGTAAAAGGAGAGACCATAACAAAGTGACACCAACAGCACCAAGACCAAGCCCGCACCTTCAGCACCTCCCAGCAAAGTAGCAACCAGCATCCAGCAGCATAATTTCCATCATCCAGTGCCTTCTCTCCTTGAAAGTTCACAACTAGCAAAACAGAATCACTAGCACCAGAAGCATAAGTATCAGCTTATTCACATCTCAACCAAGAAGTATCCAGCATCTAGCCCATCAGTTTCCGACAGCCATCACCTCTTTTAGTGGTTCCCAGTGAAGTAGTGATAAGTACCCATCATCTCCAAATCCAGTGACTAGAACCTCCTAGTCATTCAGCGCACAACATTTTACACCCAGCATCATAGACAGCAACATAGGACCACCGGCACCAAAGCCTTGCATCAATCTTCATCACCCCAGCTACCTTGATCAGACACAGATCCAGGCCACATCTCCACCGACCCAGAAATTGCACAACAAGACCAAATATCACCCAATGTCTCACTTCAAAGCCATCATCCAGCACTAACATAGAGTCCCTACCAAGCCATCCACCACCACTAAGGCATCCAGAAAGCTACCGCGAAGTAGCTAGACATCACGAACAACAAATACCAAGGTGTAAAGCAGTCCAACCATAGATTTTGATTTGAAATCTCAGGAATCCACAAACCAACATCAAAACCATATCACAGAACAACATAAAACAACATGAAAAAAACAGCATGAAACAAGGTCGAAGCCGAAGATCCAGAATCATGAACCTATATCTCTAGTACAAACCAATCGTAAGAAGATCTGTAATCCCACACACCAGGACTGGGCATGCCACCAACAAGACAATGAACCACTCTATTCCTCCATTTCACTCCATCATGAAGCCAGGAAATCCACTAAACCTTTCCCAAAACCAAATCTAGAAGGTACCGCATCGCTGACAACCGATAAGGCTAGTCCATCACACCACCAAGGCATCGTGATGCCCGTCTCACCTGCATGCAAATGTCACAAATCCAAGGAATCTGGATCCAGCGTTGACTTTACCATCAGCCTAGAAAACCACCAAGACCTTACACCACACCACAGACGAGAGTCACCGTGACCGTCACCAAGCCAGTTGAACCTCTGTCGCGCCCAGACCACCGGGAATCCATTTACATTGCTGCCAAGGAACATCAAGGATCCATCTAAATAAGGGAATGAAAGCACTAGGGATCGTGAAGAGAGAGCACCTAGAGACTCAAGCTCCATCTATGGGTTTTTTCTAGGACTTTTAGAGGTTCCTAGGGTTTTTTAGTTTTTTAGGGTTTTAATGGGTTTTTAGAGTTTTTAGGATTTTTAGTATCTTTTAGGGTTTTAATAATTTTTAGGGTTTTTAGAAGTTTTCATTGTTTTTTACGATCTTTAGGTATTTGTTAGGACATTTTGGAGTTTTTAGGGTTCTTTTGCGTTCTTTTAGGGGTTTAGGGGTTGTTTTGGGTTTTTTGGGGTTTTAGCTCTATATTTTAATTTAAGGGTTTTTTCTTATTTTTTTTATTGGTTATTAGGGTTATTTGGGGTTTGTGTTTGGGTGTTCAAGAGTTTTTTAGGTTTTCTATTTTTTTTTGGTTTTTTGGTGTTTTGAGGTTCTATAGGGTTTTATAAATTTTAGTGGATTTTAGTGTTTTTTTTGTTTTTAGATGATTTTATAAGGTTTTTTAGGGTTTTTAGGGTTTTTATATGGGTTTTAGGGTCTTTATGGGGTTTTAGGGTTTTTAGAGTTTTTAGGGTTTTTAGGGATTTTTATGGATTCTATGGTTTTTAGTGGTTTTTGGGATTTTTAAAAAAAAATTGGAGTTTTAGATGTTCTTATGGTTTTTTAGGGGGTCTAGGGTGTAGAGTATAGGGTTTTGGGTGTAGGGAATATGGTTTAGAGTGTTGGGTATAAGGTGTATAGTGTACGATTTAGGGTTTAGGGTGTAGGTTTTAACATTTAGGTTGTAGGGAATAAGATTCAGGCTATATGGTTTAGGGTTTAGAGTATAGGGTATAGGGTTTAAGGTGTAGGGATTAGTGCTTAGGGTGTATATTATATGGTTTAGGGTGTAGGGTTCAGGGTTTCAGGTGTAGGGTATATGTTATAGGGTATAGTGTGTAGGGTATAGAGTTTAGGGTGTAGGGTATAAGGTTTATGGTATGGGGTTAAGGGTTTAGGGTGTATGTTATAGGGTTTAAGGTATACTGTGTAGGGTTTAGGGTGTATTGTTCATGGTTTAGGTTATAGTGTTTAGTGTTTAGGGTGTAGGTTATAGGGTCTGGGGTCTGCGGTTTAGGTTTAGGTTTTTGGGTGTAGGATATAGGGTTTTGGGTGTAGAGTTTAGGGTATAGGGTTTGGGTATATGGTTTAGGGTGTAGGGTTTAGTTTTTAGGGATTAGTTTTGAGGTTATATTTTATAGGGGTTTAGGTGTATTGTATATGGTTTTGGGATTAGGGTATAGGGTATGAAGTTTTGGGTGTATGGTTTAGGGTTTAGGGTTTAACATGTTGGGTGTAGGGTTTGTGGTGTAAGGATTAGGTTTTAGGATGTATGGTATAAGGTTAAGGGTGTAGGGTTTGGGTTTAGTGTGTAGGATTTATGGTTCATCTTATAGGGTATACGGTTTAGGTTGTAGTGGGTTGGGTTTAGGGTATAGGTTATAGAGTTTAGGCTATCGGGTATAGGGTTTAGAGTGTAGGGTATAGGTCATTGGGATTATCATTTATAGAATACATTTTAGTGTGTAGGTATTAGGGTTTAGGGTGAAGTTTATAGGGTTTGAGTGTAGGTTTTTTTATTTAGGGTGCACGGTATAGGTTTTTGGGTGTAGGGTTTTGGGTGTTGGGTATAGGGTATAGGGTTTAGGGTGTAGGTTTTAGAGTGCAATCTTTAGGTTTTAGGGTAGGGTTTCAAGTGTAGTGTATAGGGTTTAGAGTGTAGGGTATATGGTTTATGGTGTTGTGTTTACAGTTTAGAATGTAGGTTATAGGGTTTAGGTTGTAGGGTTTGGGGTGTTGGGAATCGGGTTTTGGGTGTCGGGTTTAGGGATTTTGGTGTAGAGTGTTGGGTTTAAGGTGTATGGTTTTGGGTTTACGGTGTAGTGTATATGGTATAGGGTGTAGGGTATAGAGTTTTGGATATTTTTGGGATTTTAGGTTTTTAGGTTTTTTTGTGGGGGGTGGAGATTTAATATGTTTTTAATGGGTTTTTATAGTTTTTAGTGTTTTCGATTTTTTGGGGTTTGGGGGGTTTTTTGGTTTTTAGGGTTTTTTATTTTTTTTAGTTTTTATTAGGTTTTTTCATAGTTTTGGGGTTTTTAGGGTTTCTAGGGGGTTTAGGGTTTTTAGGTTTTAGGGTTCTTTATGGGGTTTTAGTGTCTTTTAGGGGTTTTTTAGGTTTTAGTCATTTTTTTATGGTTTTATTGGGTTTTCAATATTTTTTGGTTTTTTATCATTTTTAAGATTTTTTAGTATTTCAGGGGTTTTTTTATTTATTTTAGTGTTTTTTGGGTTATTATGGTTTTTTGTGGATTCAAAGGTTTTACGGTTTTAAAGGTTTTACAATTTTAAAGGTAATTTTGGGGTTTTAAATGGTTTTTTAGATTTTTATTATTTTTAGAGTTTTTTAATTTTTTAGTGTTGTTTTGGGTTTTTTGGGGTTTAGGGGTTTTTAGTGCTTTTTGTGTTTTAGGGTTTTTTACGGGTTTTTAGGTTTATATGGGCTTATATAATTTTTAGTTCTTTGAAGGTTTTTGAGGATGTTGAACACTTTTTAATAGTATTTTGGTGTTTTTTAGGTTTTTTCTATCTTTTAGTGTTTTTAGTCGTTTTAAGTACGTTTAGGGTTTTAGGGTTTTAGGGTCTTTTAGGTGTTTTAGGGTAATTTATGGGTTTTTATGATTTTTAGGGATTTTTAAGACTTTTTATAGTTTTTAGGTATTTATAGGGGTTTTCATGTGTTTAGGGATTTTTAGTGTATTTAATTTTTTTAGGGTTTTTAGGTTTTCAGGATTTATATGCTTTTAGGGTTTTTATTATTTTTAGGTATTTTTTATGGTTTCTAGGGTTTTTTGTTTTCCTTTAGGTTTTTTAGTGGTTTTGTAGTGTTTTGTAGTGTTTTATCATTTTAGAGATTTCTAGATTTTTTTAGTATTTTTTTGGGATTTTAGGGTTTTTTAGGGTCTATTGGGATTTTTAAGAGATTTTTTTAGGGTTTTAGGGTTTTTAGGTTTTGTTGAGGATTTAGAATTTTTAGGTGTTTTAGGGTTTTTGGATGTTTTTAGTGGTTCTGAGAAGTTTATTTGGGTTTTTGGGATTCTTCATGTTTTCATGGGGCTTTTAGGGAAGGAAGGCTCGGGGCCAGGCTATTCCTGACCACCCCAAAATTTATTAAAAAAGACACAAAGACACTACAGACAAGGGAGGGGTGTAACACCCCAAGATTTTATGAAAAATATTCTTTTTAATTTCATTTATGTCTTGTGTTGTACACTACACCAAAAGGATCTTGCACTACACACATCCCTGACTTGGCTTGCATTACACGCAATCGCGACCTTCCACAATAGCGTGTGTTGTACGCAATACCTAGTTTCACTAAACAAAGATATGTTATTAAAATATTATATAAACTAGCCATTATTAATAGTAATACCCACTTTTTGAAATTTTATAAATTTTATCTTTCAAAATGGACTTCATTTTTGGATTCGGAATATCGAAATTAGCCTAGGGTGAACTTTTGGTATTTTTCTGAAAACTTTCAATTTTTGATGAATAGTGAAAACACTGGGTTACTATTTAAAAACTGAATTTTTATTTAAATAATTATTTATTTTATTTAAATTTATTTTAGGTCAAAATCGATACATAATACCTATATAGGTTCAATGTAATTCATTGCAGTCATTTTATAATAATTTTAGATATATAAAAATTTTATTGAACTTTTCACCGTCTTTTACCCACCTCCAAGGAAAATTTGAAAATTTACATAAAACTTAATTTTACCGCTTTTGTGAGTGTAATTTCAAAAATATGAGAGACACGGTTAATATCAAGGAATAAAATGTGGTTCAATAAGATAAAAATAATTTTTGGTGAATAGTAACTTTTTACTTTTATTTACCACGGTTAAAAGTAAATAGGGTAATTAAGGGTAAAAATGATATTATTATTACCCTAACACATGTCCTAATTCTATTGGATAAGTGTAATTAGACTAAAAACAACCTCAGGAATAAAATATTACCCTTTAGGTCCACTTGGATTAGATTAGGACACTTATTGTTATTTTATTTAAAGAAGAGTTAAAATAGTTAAAATCAAAGTTTAATAACTAAAATATATTTAATATAGGGTTATACATATACTGAATTAGACTATAAATATTCATTAGAAAGATAAAAATATTTCATACCTAATGGTATTTTATTTATAATTTTTAGACATTAAATAATTTAATTTATTTATGACACAATGGTGATACAGTAATTATCTAAATAAGAAAATATTAAAATAATTGATATTATAAATACCAAAATAAATGTAATTAGAGACCATTTATGAATTAAAATAATTTTATAGCTTAATATAACATGTTATTATTGATTTGGTTAACTTTTTTATAACTAATCATGCGGTTATGATTTTCACAAAAATCAATTACCAAATAGTGTCAAAATTGACATAAAATAGTTTTTAAAACAAATATTATATTATTAATTGTTATTTTATTACTAAAAATATAAGGTTTGTAAAAATGACTTAGATAAGGTTATATATATTAATAATGAACAATTTGGGGTTCGTTTGGCTTGTTATAGTAAGTTTATTAACCATATAGTGTAAGAAAACAAGAAGACACGGTAAAAGTAAACTTATTTAACTTAGAGTTAAATCTAAATGATAAGGTTAAAATAGTAACCTAAACTTGCATAAAATATATTGGTGGAGATGATTTAGACCCATACCCACTTTATATTCTAAATAAATTAATTTGGATCTATTATAAACTGAATATGACTTTATTATAAAATAATATTTTAAGTTTTTCCGAAGGTTCCCCTCTCCTCCCTTATAAAAAGGGCACCCCTTACCTCTTCTATTCACACCCTTTTGAGCCTTGAATCTCGTCCAACCCCTGAAAATTACTATTATAAACCTCTCTATTTATATCATAGAGTTTCTGGTATTCTAAAAAGATCAACTCTAGTGCCCTAATAAGAAGTTTAAAGGAGGTGCATCGAGGAAGAGGAAATCTCTTCTACCAACTCTTTCAAGTTTCTTTCTTCTTCTACTTCCTCTTCTTTAGTTGATTCATTATAAAGTAATAACATCAGTATTATTTATATACTTATATGTTATTATAAATATTAAATAACCCTTTTCACCTTCTATACATCCTACGGAAAATGAAATCACCGCGCATGCGTACGTACGAAATATTGTCTTCACGCCATGGTGTAATCAGTTTTTCCACCACCACCTTACTTGGATGGGTATAATGGTGTAAAGAATAACTATATATGATTATTATAACATCATACCTATTCTAATATATTATATCATTCACTCCAATTCCATTCAATAAATATGGTAACGATATCATCGCTCGTGCGTACGTACGGATTACCGTCTCCACTACGCGATGAGATTCATTGTCCATGTTAACAATTCAAGAATGATTATAAAGTATATATAATAAGAAATCATGAAATATATGACATAATAATACTACTGGATTTATGTATATATATATATATATATATGTATGTATTTCATCTACTTAATTCCATTCAATTCAATAAGGAAACGAAAAACAGTATTCATGAGTACGTATGGTCTACCGTCTCCATGAACGGTGTATTTCTTTCCATTTATCGATATATTATATATATTTATATTATGAATATATATTATATATAAATAATGTTTTATATTCTGTAATTAAGTAATCATGATCTAAGTAATCATATTAATAATTACAAGTCAAAACACGGACGATAAATGAAACGATTTTAACCAAAACGCTACTTTAACATGGAATTGACAAATGAACGGATAATATAAAGTCATAAGTGAATAATATATGATATCATAAATGTTATTATGGTTCTGTTACAAGTTAATAATATGTATAAACCACCTATACATGAGTCTCAGAAACATACGAAAGAAATTGGACATGAGGTAAGGGATAATTATTCCAATCTCGTTCTTATCCGAGATTGTTTATTCGTAAGTATTCACTCGGTTATTGTTATCATCCATGTCCATGTTTTCTAAAAGTGTTTTTATGTATTTTTAAAGCAATTTTTAGCCATTTTTGACTTTTACCACATGTTATGAAAGGAATGTTTATTTTTTTAACCATACGAGGAACTTTTTGACTTTTCCGGCAAAAGTACGAGAAGTATGTTTTTTTTAACTTATAGGACATGAACGGATTTTTACAGTTTCATAACACCTTATTTTAATGAAGCTTACTCTACAAGATTTCATGACTATTTTCAACAAAATCATTTTATTTTAAAATTGCATGTAATTTTGTGAAAATAAAATGATTTTGAATAAGAAAGGATATTTTCCTCAAGAATTTATCTCAAGTGTTTTAATAGAACCATTTTCCATATAAGATGACATTATTTCATATGTGTATGTTTCAAGTATAATGTCTCTATGATTTACATGGATTCACTTCAATTATTATTAAATGATATCCATTTGTTTTATATGGATTATGTTATGGTGGGATGATGTTTATAAAACCCATTTTATTCTTTGGGTTATGATGAATGATTTATGTTTATGTTGTGGCACACGTAAGAATGATTTCATTATGAGATGGGTGGGACCTATATCTCTCTCCAATGCATTGGGTACAAATTTATATCTCATGATATAGAAATGTCTTGAACGTTAAGTTAATCTGGTTCAGTGATATAGGACTGGAACGAGGAGTGAACTAGATTCAGAAAGGGACTTTGTCCACTAAGATGGTCTTGGCATCAATGTCTTGGCTACTATAGAAATCATAACATGTGATTAATGGTTTCCACAATTACATTCTTTATTCCCATGCTATTTTATCATTATTGATGATCCATTATGATCTATACCTTACGTACTGCCATATTTTATGTCATTGCTCAAGATTTTGATGTTTAAATATTATGTTCATTTTTTTAAGTTCAAATGTATATGGTTTGTTTTATTTTCTCCATGCTTACGCTAACTGAGAATTTGATCTCACCCTTTATATGTTTTATTTTATCCAGGATATAAAGAAAGGTTTTAGGTAAGAAAAAAAGGAAGATATTTATGGGAGATGTTGAAGATATTTCAAAAAGATTAGAAGATTATATTCTGAGTTTCCAAAGACACTAAACTATTACGGTTATTTGGTGTATGTTTTTGTTATGTATTAGATATTACGAAAAATTAATGTAATGTTTATGTATGTAAAGCTTTGGGTCTCCACAGTTGGTATCAGAGGAAAGGTTTAGTTAACCTTTGGAAACTCGGATGCGAAAACTTTATTGAGATACCTAGGGATATTTCTAAGGTATGTCTAGGGATGTCTCTAAGGTTAAGTATAAGTATAGGTTATAGTACTATAATTATGGTAAAAATATTATAATTAACCCTAAGATGTTATATATTGAAGGTACTCCCGATTTGTTATGTTGTTTTCCCTAGCATGATTTTTGTCTCTCACACTATTCTTTTTGGGTTTTAGATGATGGTTGGAACCTGAAGGAACCGTGTTGATCAATGTAATGCACAATGCAATGATTTTACTCCTGAACAAACCAATGTTATGGGAGATGGAGTGAAAAATATTATTGCTATACTTACACAAGCTATGAATCATTCTAGACTTCCAAATGAGAAGAGAAGGGAACAATATTCTATTGAGTCCTTCATGAGGAAACTTCCACCTTCTTTCAGTGGGTCTTATGATCCACTTGTTTCTGAATAATGGATCATTACCATTGAAAAGATATTTTCCATACTTCGCTGTTCGGAACATGAAAAAATAATTCTGGCTATTTACTGTTTAGAAGATGAAGCAGATCAATGGTGGACTCTAATTAAGAATATGAGGCCCCAAGATGAAATTGAATCCAAAGAATGGGATGAGTTCAAGAACTTATTTTTCAATAAGTAATTCCATTATATTATTCAAACAAAGATGGAAAAGGATTTCATTGAGCTTAAGAAAAAGGATGATGAATCTGTTGGTATATACGAAGCGAATTTTACAAGGCTTGCAAGGTATGCATCTGGCTTTATCAACCAACTTGAAAGTAAAGTTGATCAATTCTTCAGTGGCTTAAAACCATGTCTTCTAAGGGAATTATCTATAAGAGACTTCAGTATCTATGAAGAAATTGTGTGTTGTGCTATCAAGGTAGAAATGGAAGTTGGTTTTACATATCCATCTCATGGTTTTGACAAGAAATGAGAGATGGAGTTCAAGGAGAAATCTCAGAATAATGGTGAAAAGAAGATGAATGTTTCTTTATGCTCAAAGTGTGGAAAGAAGCATGGTGGATATTGTATTAAAGGGACTAGAAAATGTTTTAAGTGTTGAAAATAAGTTCATCGAGTAGCTGAGTGTTGAAGTAATGGAAAAAGGGTTGCTAATGATGTGAATAAAGAAAAGATTGCAGAGAACGCACCACCAACACTTCAATGCTTCAAGTGCAAGGAAATGGGGCATTATGCTAATCAATGCCCTAATCCAAGGGTTAATGATGATCAACGTGAGCAACCTCTTAAGGAAAAGGATAAAGGGAAGTCACATGAGATCACTATTTGTGATGTTGAGTATGACAATGATGTTGTGTAATGATTATGTGTTTATGTAATGGGATTTAAAAATAGTATCATGGAATTTCATTTATGGCATCGTGGAATTTTGGAATATCTATGTATTGGTTTTCAATAATTATATGGTACCAGTAACCATGAAAATTGATTGAAATGTTTTTGGAAAGAAGATGATATGCGCATAATGAAGGGATAAAGAGAAAATGAAATGAGCTCATGACTGATATCATGGTTTGAGTATACGGAAATTTTGGGATTTTGGTATGTGGAAAGAGTTAACTTTTGACAGCATTCATGTTTTCACTAAGGTTCAATGGGTATTCATTTTTCAAGAGAATACATGATTAAGGTATTCACATGTTTGGAATGTTACCAACAAGATATATCATATGATATATGGGGGATAAATGATGCTTATTAGTTTGATGTCATTTCTAGTAATCGTTTTCTTTTTACTATAAGATTGGACAAAAGTATTTTAGATAAGCCTAAAGATTATAATGTATTATGTTGGACATAAGTTAGTATTTTTTAAGGATATAACTTTTTCAATATTATTGATGGGATTTTATAATAAAGTAGTTTTAGAAAAAGGACAACCCGTAGGATGGGCGACAACCCATCACATCGGACAAGGCTGTGTGAATCGAACCCACAACCGAAGTGAGACAGGCCTTTTTCTCCTACCACTGGCCTACAAGAAGTCCTTGGTTAGTAAAAACTATTTTTATTTTATTAAGCGCTATTATAGATGAATTATAAGTCCATTTTAGTAACCATATATGATTAATCTCAGCATAGATGGACTTATGTATATTTAATAAATTGTGCTAAACTTTTTGCGATAGAGACATATGGAATCACCCATAATTCTATCACATGATATGCTAACACTTCACGAATGACAAATTCAACTTCATTTCTTTAAGAGATGAAGTGAAAATTTTCCAAGGAATGACCAATGGTGAGATTGTACCAAAATCAAGAAAGTATTTCTTCTAATTCCAATTTCTTCTACTTTAGGGAAATGATCTCGAAAACCAAAAATGTTGTCCTAGTGTCCTTATATCCAATGAATTAGATGGTACCTTAAATCATCACAAATTTATGGCTTTGTGATTGTTGGAATTTTCATAGCCATGTTCTCTACCACTCTCCATCAAAACATGATGGTTAGATTTCTCTTCCATATCCATATTTTCACCTATGTTCTCCTATGTGGAAACCTAGTGATTAGTTAATTTGGGTAACCGTTACGTTTCATATTTAGTTTTTAAAGATAAGTTTTGGTATTCCTTTTTACGATGTAGGTTTCTATTAAATAATCTTTCGAGTAGTAAACCATTTATAACCCCGAAGAATTTCGAGGGCGAAATTCATTTCCAGGGGGGTAGA
Organism: Viscum album; assembly: GCA_963277665.1. Lineage (NCBI taxonomy): Eukaryota > Viridiplantae > Streptophyta > Magnoliopsida > Santalales > Viscaceae > Viscum > Viscum album. The sequence goes on from OY728141.1 coordinate 351,620,063, forward strand.
ATGTAACACTCTGAGATTTTATGAAAAATATTCTTTTTAATTTCATTGATGTCTTGTGTTGTACGCTACACTAAAAGGATCTTGCACTACACGCATCTTTGAATTGGATTTCATTACACGCAATCGCGACCTTCCACGATAGCGTGTGTTGTACGCAATACCTAGTTTCACTAAACAAAGATATGTTATAAAAATATTATATAAACTAGCCATTATGAATAGTAATACCCAATTTTTGAAATGTTATAAAATTTATCTTTCAAAATGGACTTCACTTTTGGATTCGGAATAAGGAAATTAGCCTAGGGTAAATTTTTGGTATTTTTCTGAAAACTTTCAATTTTTGATGAACAGTGAAAACACTAGGTTACTATTTAAAAACCCACTTTTTATTTAAATAATTATTTATTTTATTTAAATTTATTTTAGGTCAAAATTGATACATAATACCTATATAAGTTCAATTTAATTCATTGGAGTCATTTTATAATAATTTTAGATATATAAAAATTTTATTGAACTTTTCACTGTCTTTTACCCACCTCCTAGGAGAATTTGAAAATTTACATAAAACTTAATTTTACAGCTTTTTTGAGTGGAATTTCAAAAATCCAAGAGACATAGTTAATATCAAGGAGTAAAATTTGGTTCAATAAGATAAAAATAATTTTTGGTGAATAGTAACTTTTTACTTTTATTTACCACGATTAAAAGTAAATAGGGTAATTAAGGGTAAAAATGATATTATTATTACAATAACACATGTCCTAATTCTATTGGATAAGTGTAATTAGACCAAAAACAACCTTAGGAATAAAATATTACCCTTTAGGTCCACTTGGATTAGATTAGGACACTTATTATTATTTTATTTAAAGAAGAGTTAAAATAGTTAAAATCAAAAAATTAATAACTAAAACAAATTTAATATAGGGTTATACATAATATAAATTCAACTATAAATATTCATTAGAAATCTAAAAATATTTCCTACCTAATGGTATTTTATTTATAATTTTTATACATTAAATAATTTAATTTATTTATGACACAATGGTGATGCAGTAATTACCTAAATAAGGAAATATTAAAATAATTGATTTTATAAATACCCAAATAAATGTAATTTGATAATTTTTATGAATTAAACTAATTTTATAGCTTAATATGACATGTTATTATTTATTTAATAAACTTTTTTTGAACTAATAATGCTGTTATGATTTTCACAAAAATCAATTACCAAATAGTGTCAAAATTGACATAAAATAGTTTTTAAAACAAATATTATATTATTAATTGTTATTTTATTACTAAAAATATAAGGTTCGTCCAAATGACTTAGATAAGGTTATATATATTAATAATGAACAACTTGGGGTTCGTTTGGCTTTTTATAGTAAGTTTATTAACCATATAGTGTAAGAAAACAAGAAGACACAGTAAAAGTAAAATTATTTAACTTAGAGTTAAATCTAAATGATAAGGTAAAAATAGTAACCTAAACTTGTCTAAAATATATTTATTGAGATTATTTAGACCCATACCCACTTTATATTCTAAATAAATCAATTTGGAGCTATTATAAACTGAATATGACTTTATTATAAAATAATATTTTAAGTTTTTTCAAAGGTGCCCCTCTCCTCCCTTATAAAAAGGGCACCCCTTCCCTCTTCTCTTCACACCCTTTTAAGCCTGGAAGCTCGGCCAAACCCTGAAAATTACATTTCTAAACCTCTATAGTTATATCATATAGGTTCTGGTATTCTCAAAATACCAACTCTAGTGCCCTAAGAAAAAGTTTAAAGGAAGTACATCGAGGAAGAGGTAATCTCTTCTACCGACTCTTTCAAGTTTCTTTCTTCTTCTACTTCCTCTTATTTAATTGTTTAATTATAAAGTAATAACATCAGTATTATTTATATACTGATATGTTATTATAAATATGAAACAACCTTTTTCCACCTTCTATACATCCTATGGAAAATGAAATCACCGCGCATGCGTACATACGAAATACCGTCTCCACACCGTGGTGTAATCAGTTTTTCCACCACCACCATACTTGGATGGGTATAATGGTGTAAATAATAACTATATATGATTATTATAACATAATAATGATTCTAAGATAGTATATCAGCCACTCCAATTCCATTCAATAAATATGGGAACGATATCATCGCTCATGCGTACGTACGGATTACCGTCTCCATGACGCGATGAGATTCATTTTCCATGTTAACAATTCAAGAATGATTATAAAGTATATATAATAAGTAATCATGAAATATATGAAATAATAGTGCTAATGGATTTATTTTGTATATATATATATGTATTTCATCTACTTAATTCCATTCAATTCAATAAGGAAACTAAAAACAGCATTCATGCGTATGTACGGCCTACCGTCTCCATGAATGGTGTATTTATTTCCATTTATAAATATATTATATATATGTATATTATGAATATATATTATATATAAATCATGTTTTATATTCTTGAATTAAGTAATCATGATCTAAGTAATCATATTAATAATTATATGTCAAAACATGGACGATAAATGAAACGATTTTAACCAAAACACTGCTTTAACATGGAGTTGACAAATAAACAGATAATATAAAGTTGTAAGTGAATCATATATGATATCATAAATATTATTATGGTTCTATTACAAGTTAATAATATGTTTAAACCCACTATACCGAAGTCTCGGACACATATGGAGGAAATTGGCCATAAGGTAAGGGATAATTATTCTAATCTCATTCTTATTTGAGATTTTTTATTCGTAAGTATTTACTCGGTTATTGTTATCATCCATGTCCATGATTTATAAAAGTGATTTTATGTATTTCTAAAGTCCTTTTTACATATTTTTGACTTTTACCACGTGTTATGAAAGGAATATTTCTTTTTTTTTACCATACGAGGAACTTTTTGACTTTTCCAGCAAAAGTATGAGAATAATGTTTTTTTAACTTATACGGCATGAATGGATTTTTACGGTTTCATAACACCTTATTTTCATGAAGCTTAATCTACAAGATTTGATGACTATTTTCAAAAAAATAATTTTCTTTTAAAATTGCATGGCATTTTGTGAAAAGAAAATGATTTTGAATAAGAAAGGATATTTTCCTCAAAAATTTATCTCAAGTGTTTTATAAAAACCATTTTCCATCTAAGATGACATTATTTAATATGTGTATGTTTCAAGTATAATGTCTCTATGATTTACATGGTTTCACTTCTCTTATGATGAAATGATATCCATTTTTTATATGGATTATGTTATGGTGGGATGATGTTTATGAAACCCATTTTATTCTTTGGGTTATGATGAATGGTTTATTTTTATGTTGTGGCACATATAAGAATGATTTAATTATGAGATGGGTAGGACCTATATCCCCCTCCAATGCATTGGGTAAATATTTATATCTCATGAGATAGACATGGCTGGAACAATAAGTTAATCTGGTTCAGTGATACAGGACTGGAACGGGGAGTGAACTCGATTCAGAAAGGGACTTTGTCCACTAAGATGGTATCAGCAGCAATGCCTTGGATACTATGGAAATCATAACATGTGATTAATAGTTGCCACAATTTCATGCTTTATTCCCATGCTATTTTATCATGATTGATGATCCATTATGATCTATGTCTTACGTACTGCCATGTTTTATGTCATTGCTCAATATTTTGATGTTTAAATATTATGTTCGTGTTTTGAAGTTTAAATGTATATGGTTTGTTTTATTTTCTCCATGATTACCATTACTGAGCATTTGATCTCACCCTTTATATGTTTTCTTTTCACCAGGGTATAAAGAAATGTTTTAGGTAAGAAAAAAGAGGATGATCTTTATGGGATATTTTTAAGATCTTTCACCAAGATTATAAGATTATATTCTGAGTTTCCAAAGACACTAAACTATTATGGTCCTTTGGTGTCTGTTTTTGTTATGTATTAGATATTCTTCAAAAGTAATGTAATGTCTATGTACGTCAAGCTTTGGGTCTCCACAAGGGGTGGGGTCAATCAACCTACACCCAAAAACCCTTAACAAACAGATACACAAGCCTAAAAAAAGAAAAGCAAAGAAAAGGAAAACAAGAAAGAAAGGACACAAAAGACCAAACAAAGCAGCACCAGACAACTGAAAGCTTCGGCACGTCAGCACCAATACCAGACACCACAGCCATTCATCACCAGCAGATTCAAACCACAACACTATCACCGCAAAAAGCACCACGCATCATCTCCATCCAACAAACAGACCAGTAACCACCAACATCCAACAACACCAAAACCAATCATCACAACCACAACCAGCATCCAGAAGCACACATCACCATCAAACCAAACAGCACCAGCAAACAATAGCACACATCACCATCCAACCACCAGCAAGCAACACATAGCAGAAAGGACCAATCACTCAGCCAACAACCAGCATCTAAGATCACCCTCACCCAGCGCCATCTCACACCCAGCACCATGCCCCATTTCAAGCACCAGTAACAAAAACAAGTCAAAAAAGCCAAAAACATTACCTCCCCCCTTCGAGCCGCTTCATAGCCATCGCCAAGCCAGTCTGTGGAGGCACAAAAACTATCCTGAGATCCAACGAAACCACGCAAGAAATACTTCCAACCTTCATAGAAACAGAAGCACACCAGAGCTGACACCAATCTGAGGTCAAAGGTGAAGCCACCGAGAACCTCCAAAGTCGGAAAGGATAATTCATGAGCAAGAAGGCCAAACACAGGAGCACTCCAAGAGCCTATGCTAACCCAAGGACTTGAAACCAAAACCATGCTGGAAGCAAGCCTGACCGAGGATGGAACCAGATCTGTCGCAGCCAAGGCCAACACCCAAACCAAGACAGCGGCGCTGACGCCGACACAAAGGACCGAAGCCGACCACTCCAGGAGCCCGCCAGAACCGACAAAAAACCAAGAAAGACACTATATCTGTCACCAAGATGAGGAAAATGCCATATCCAGAGCATCACCTAGTCCATACTCAAGGTACCAACAATCTGAGCCATGCCAACCCCGATCCAAGGGCCCCAAGCCAAAACCATGCTGAGAGGATGCCAGATCTGCAGCCCAGATCTTCCTCTAAGCGAGTAATCCTGGATAGACGTCGTGGAACCAAATATGAGATGATCAAGAAGAGCCAATTCCGAACAAATGATCATGGGGATTTTAGGGGTTTTCATAGTTTTTAGGGATTTTAGATTTTTTTTAGGGTTTTAGGGGTGTTTAGGGTTTTTTTTGGGTTTTAGGGTATTTTTGGTATTTATATGTATTTTTGGGTTTTGAGGCTATCTTAGGGTTTGGGGTATTGGTTGTAGGGTATAAGGTATATAGAGTATGTTATAGTATTTAGTGTGTATGGTATAGGGTTTAGGGTGTAGTGCTTCAAGTTTAGGGTGTAGGGTATAGGGTTTTAGGTTTAGGGTTTAGGGTTTAGTGTCTACAATATAGGGTTTAAGCTATAGGGTTTTGGGTGTAGGGTGTAGTGTTTAGGGTTTATGCTGTAGGGTATAGGGTTTATGGTGTATGGTTTTGTGTTTTTCATGTAGGTTATAGGGTTTAGATGATAGGTTTTATTGTTTAGAGTAAAGAGTATTGGGTTTAGGGTGTAGGGTTTAGGATGTAGGTTATAGGGTTTTGGGTAGATGGTTTAGAGTTTAGGGTGTACGGTGCAGGGTTTAGGGTATAGGGTATAGGAAGTAGGGTGTAGGGTATAGGTTTTATGGTGTAGAGTTTAGTGTTTATGGTGTATGGTATAGGGTTTAGGGTGTATGGTTTTGGCTATAGGGTATGTGTTTTAAGGAGAAGTGTTTATGGTTTAGGGTGTAAGGTATAGGTTTTAGGGTTTATGGAGTAGGGTGTAGGGTATAGGGTTTAGGGCATATGGTTTAGGGTTTTGGTTATAGGGTATGGATTTTAGATTATATGGTTAAGGGTGTACAGTATAAGGATTAGGGTTTAGGGTTTTGTGTGGAGGGTATAGGGTTTAGTGTGTAGATTTAAGATTTAGGATTTATGGTAATGTGTATAGTGTTTAGGGTGTTGGGTATATGGTTTATGGTGTAGGGTATAGGGTTTAGGATCTTGGTTTTAGGGTTTACGTTTTAGGCTCTAGGGTTTTGTGTATAGGTTTTAGGGTTTAGTGTATATGGTATAGGGATTTGGGTGTGGGGTTTAGGTATTAGGGTGTAGGGTATACGGTTTTGGGTGTAGGTTATATGGTTTAGTGTTTAGGGTATTGGGTTAATGGTGTAGGGTTTAGGGTTTAGGGGGTAGGGTATAGGGTTTAGGGTGTTTGGTATTGGGTTTAGGGTGAATGGTTTAGGGTTCATGGTTTAGGTTGTAGAGTATAGGTTTTAGAGTGTATAGTATAGTGTGTAGGGTATAGGGTTTACGGTGTAGGATTTAGGGTTTAGGATGTATATTATTGGGTTTAGGGTGTATGGTTTATGGTTTAGGGTGTAGGTTATAGGGTTTAGGTTCTAGGTTTTGGGGCTTAGGTTGTAGAGTATAGGTTTTAGGGTTTTGTGTATTGGGTTGAGGTGGTAGGGTATAGGATTTAGGGTATATGTTTTAGGGTTTAGGTTGTGTGGTATAGAGTTTAGGGTGTATGGTTTAGGGTTTAGAGGTTATGGTGAAGTGTGTTAGGATTAGGATGTTGGGTTTAGGGTTTAGTGTTTTGGGTGTATCGTTTTTGTTGTTGTAGGTTTTAGGGTGTAGTTTATAGTGTTTAGGGTGTGGGGTTTATGATATAATGTAGATGGTATAGGTTTTGAGGTTATTTTTTAGGGTTTAGGGTGTTGGGTATAGGGCTTAAGGTCTACAGTTTAGGGTTTTGGGTGTATTGTATAAGGTTTAGGTGGTGGGGTAAAGGGTTTTGGGTGTATGATTTATGGTTAATGGTATTGAGTATAGGGTTTGGGTCGTAGGATTTTGGGTTTACGTTGTAGGGGTGATGGTTTATGGTTTAGGGTATATGGTTTATGGTATAGGGTTTTGTGTGCAAGGTTCCAGGTATATGGTTTAGGGTGTAAGGTTTAGGATACAGGGTATAGGGTTTAGTGTGTAGGGTTTAAGGTTTAGGGTGTAGGGTATAGGGTTTAGTGTGTATGGTTTATGATTTTGGGTGTAGTGTATGTTGTTTAGGGTGTAGGGTTTTGGGATTTGGGTGTAGGATATAAGGTTTAATGTGATGGGTATAGGGTTTAGTGTTTAGGGTATTGGGTCTAAAGTGTATGGTTTTGAGTTTCCATTTTTAGGATTTTTATGGTTTTTAGGGTCTTAGTATTTTTACGGTTTTAATTGTTTTCATGGTTTTAGTTAGTTTTTTGGGGGGTAGGGGTTTGGGTTTTATTTTATTTTAGGGGTTTTTGTAATTTTTTGGTCATTAGGAATGTTTTTTGTTTTAGTGTTTTTAAGGGTTTTAGTGTTTTTTGGGGTTTTTTGTTTTTTTGGGCAATCATGGGTTTTTTGTTATTTTCGGGTTTTTATATTCTAATTTTTTTTATCTTTTTAGGTTTTATGGTTTTTTAGGGTTTTAGGGTTTTATGGTTTTTATGGTTTTTATGGTTTTTTAAGATTTTTTTTTTTGGGTGGTGGGTATTAAGGGTTATTTAATGGTTTATTATATTTTCTAGAGTTTTCATAGGGTTTTTAGGTATTATCAAGAGTTTTTAGGGATTTTAGTGGTTTTATAGGTTTTTAGGGTTTTTAGGATTTTTAGAGATTTTTTGGGGGTTTTAGGGTTTTTAGGGTTTTTAGAGTTTTAAGGGTTTTGGGGGATTTATTGTTTTTTAATGTTTTTAGGAGTTTAAAAGGTTTCTAATTGTTTTTAGGGGTGTTTTATCATTTTAGGGTTTTAGTGGTTTTTACTGGTTTTTAGTGATTTTTAGGGATTTTTTGGGATTTTAGGGTTTTCAAGGTTATTTTAGGTATTGGGGGGTTAGGGTTTTTTTTGTGTTTTCTGATTTTTTAGGGCTTTAGGGTAGTATGTTTTTTAGGTTTTTATGGTTTTCTTATGTTTTTTAAGGTTTTAAGTGATTTTATGGATTTTAGGTATTTTAGGATTTTTTTGGGTGGGGGTTATTGATTTTAGTTTTTTTGGGTATTTTATTATTTTAGGGGTTTTCTGTATTTTTTATATTTTTAATGGTTTTTAGTTTTTTATGGATTTTTAGAATTTTTACAATTTTTATGGGTTTTAGGGATTTTAGGGTTTGTTAGGGTTTCTATGGGTTTATAAGGTTTATAGGTTTTTTTAGGTTTTATAGGGATTTATGGAGTTTTTAGGCTTTTAAAACATTTATAGGGTGTTTTAGGATTTTTTATGGTTTTTAGGGTTTTCGGGTTTTCTTAGGATTTTGGAGATTTTAGTGATTTTCACTAATTTTTAATATTTTATGGGTTTTTCCGGTTTTTAGTGGTATTAGGTGTTTTCAAGGTTTTTATGGGTATTTTAGGTTCATTGGGGGTGTTTAGAGTTTTTTGGATTTTTTTGGTGTTTTTAATTGTTTAAGGGTATTTTAGGATTTTGAGGTTTGTAGTGTATTGTTAGGTTTTTTATGGTTTTTCTGTTTTTTAGGGTCTTTTAGGATTTTTAGGTTATTATATAGTTTTAAGGTTCTTTTAAATATTTTTAGGGTTTTGAGGGTCTATTAAAGGTGTTTAGGGTTTTTTTATCATTTTTAGGTCCTTCTAGTGTGTTTAAGGTTTTTAGGTTATTTTATTGTTATTTATGGGGGTTTAGTGTCTTTAGTATTTTTTTTGGGGGGGGGGGGGTTATGGTTTTTAGGGTCTCTTGGGAATTTTAGGGGTTTTAGGTTTTTACGGTCTTTTAGAGTTTTTTAGGGTTTTTAGGGTCCTCTAGGTTTCTTAGGATTTTTATGGTTTTTAGGTTCCTTAGTATTTTTTAAGGGTTTTAGGGTCCTTTATAATTGTTTGGGGTTTTAAGGTCCTTTACGGTTTTAGGGTTTTTAGGGACCATTGGGGTTTGGGGGTTTAAGGGTTTTTCTAGTATTATTACTATTATTTTGGGTTTTCTTAGGGGGGTTCATAGTTCATTATGGTTTTTATGGTCTTTATAGTCTTTTGGTCCTTTATTGTTTATTGTATTTTAGTGTTTTAGAGTTTTAGGGACTTTTTTATTTTTTAGAGATTTTTAGGGTTTTTAGGGTTATTAGTGTCTTTGAGGTTTAATATGTTTTTAGTGTCTTAATATTTTTTATGGGATTTTATGGTTTTTACAAATTTTGGGTTACTTTAGGGTTTTTAGGGGTTTTAGGGTTTTTATGTGTCTTAGGGGTTTTAAGGGTTTTAATTTTTTTTGCGGTTTTTAGGGTTTTTATTGTTTTTAGGGTTTTTACGATATTTAGGGGGTTTTGGGTTTTATAGTATTTATATGGTTTTTGGGGGGATTTTTAGGGTTTTTAAAGGGTTTTTAGAGGTTTTAGGGTTTTTTGTTTTTTAAGAGTTTTTTTAGTATTTTTAGGTTTTTAGGGTTTTAAAGGGGTTTTTGAGGTTTTTGGGTTTCTTGGGTCATTTGGGGTTTTTGGTTTTTTTAGGGGTTTTAAATATTTTTATGTGTTTTTACAGTTTTTTGGTTTTCAATGGATTTTTATGTTTTTAGGGGTTTAGGGTTTTTTTATAGTTTTTTAATGACTTTATGGGATTTTTAGGTTTTTTTAGGGGTTCTAGTAATTTTTTGGGTTTTGAGTTATTTTAGGGTTTTTAGTGTTTTTAGGGGTTTTAGAGTTTTTCATGGATTTATTGGGGTTTTTAGCCATATTTAAGGGTTTAGATATTTTTATTGTTTTAATTTTTTATTTCGATTTTTAGGGGTTTATGTTTTTTTAATATTATTTAGTGATTTTTAGGTTTTTTATTCATTTTTTGGTTTTAGGGTTTTTAGGGTGTTTAGGGGTTTTAAGGTTTTTATGGTTTTTGGGTGTCTTAGGTTTTTTAGAATTTTTAGGGTTTTTATGTGGTTTAGATAATTTTATTGTTTTTATAGGGTTATTTATGATCTTTTAGGGTTTTAGTTTCTTTTAGGGGGTTTATGTGTTTTTTGGGTTTTTTAGGGTGTTTAGGGTCTTTGGGGGGGTTAAATTTTTTAAGGACTTTTAGGGTTTGGGGGTTTTAAGGATATTTATGGGTTTTAGGATTTTTTAGGGTTTTAGGGTTTTTAGTGTTTAATGGGTTTTAGGGTTTTCAAAAGGTTTACAGGGTTTTTGTGTTTTATGGGGTTTTAGGGTTTTTTGGGAATTTTGTTAATTTTTACAGTTTTTAGGGTTTTTAAGGGTTTGATGGTTATTAGGGTTTTCTAGGTTTTTTTCTATAAGGAGTTTTCAGTTTTTAGATGTTTTAAGGAGTTTTAGGGGTTTTATTTTGGTTTTTTAGGGTTTTAAAGGTTTTTAGGTTTTTTAGGACTATTAAAGTTAGTTGTGTTTTTTGGGTTTTTTAGTGTTTTTCAATGTTTTTAGTGTTTTTAAGTATTTTTTAGTATTTTTTAAGGACTTTAATGGTTTTTATTGGGGTTTTAGGGTTTTTTTGTTTATGAGGTTGTTCTAAAGACATTTTAGGGTTTTCTTAGGGTTTTTATGTTTTTAAGGGTTTTCATATATTTTTTTTGGTTTTAGGGTTTTTAAGGGTTTTAGGGTTTTGGGTTTTGGGTGTAAGGTATAGGGTTTATGGTATAGGGTTTAGAGTGTAGGGTGTAGTGTATATGATTTAGGGTTTACAATTTACAGTTTAGGGTATACGGTTTTGGGTGTAGGGTGTTGGGTATATGGTTTATGGTTTATGTTGTAGGGTATAGGGTTTATGGTATAGGGTATAGAGTTTAGGGTTTAGGGTTTAAGGTTTAGGGTGGGGTGTTGGGATTAGGGTTTCGGGCATGTAATGAAGGGTTTAAGGTGTATGGTTTAGGTTTTAGGGTATAGTATATAATGTTAATGGTGTAGGGTATTTTGTCTAGGGTGTAGGGTTTACAGATTATGTTATAGGGTGTAGGGATTAGGGTATAGGGTTTAGTTTGTTGGGTATAGGGTATATGGTTTATGGTGAAAGGTATAGGGTGTAGGGTATTTGAAATAAGGTGTACAGTTTAATGTGTAGTGTGTTTGGTATAGGGATTAGGGTGTAGGGTTTAGGTTGTAGGGTATAGGGATTTGGGTGTAGGGTTTAAGGTTTGGGGTATAGGGTTTAGGGTGTAGGGTTCCAAGTTTTGGTTGTAGGGTATACAGTTTATGTTGTGAGTTCTATTTTGTAGGGTGTGTGGTTTAGAGTTTAGGGTGTGCAGTTTTGGGTTTTGGGTTTTGGGTATAGGGAATAGTGTTTATGGTGTTTGTTATAGGGTTTAGGGTGTAGAGTTTAGGTTATAGGGTTTAGGGTTTAGAGTTTATGGTCTTGTGTGTAGGGTGTAGGGTTTATGGTGTAGGTTTTAGGGTGTAGGGTGTAGGGTATAGGTTTTTGTGTATAGGTTTAGTGTTTAGGGTGTAGGGTGTCTGCTTTTGGTTATAGGTTATAGTGATTAGGATGTAGGGTATAGTGTTTGAGTTGTATGATATCATTTTTAGGGTGTATGTTACATGGTTTATGGTATATAGTTTAGGTGATTTGGTGTAGTTTTTTGGGTTTAGATTGTAGGGATTAGTGTGTAGGGTGTTGGGTATAGGTGTTTGGGTGTAGGTTTTACGGTTTTGGGTGTAGGGTTTAGGTGTTGGGTTTAGGGTGTATGATTTATGGTTTAAGGTAATGGGTATTGGGTTATTGGTGTAGTGTTTAGGTTTTAGGATTTAGGGTATAGGGTATCAAGTTTAGGATGTAGGGTTTATGTTTTATTTTATAGGATATAGTGTTTTGGGTGTAGGGTTTATGGTTTAGGGTGTTGGGTATAGGGTTTAGGGTCTAGGGTATAGTGTTTATGGTTTAGGGTTTGGGGTTTATGGTTTAGGTTGTAGGGTTTGAGGTTTAGGGTGTAGGGTATAGGGTTGAATGCATAGGGTATAGGTTTTATGGTGAAGGTTTTAGGGTTTGGGGTTTAGGGTGTAGGGTTTATGGTTTAGGGTTTAGGGTTTAGGGTTTAGATTTTGTGGTTTTGGGTGTAGAGTCTATGGTTTAGTGTAGGGTGTAGTGTTTGGGGTGTATGTTCTTTGGTTTAGGGTCACTACTAAAAAAATGGCTTTTAACAGCACTAGGATTTATCTTCTATAGCTAAATGTATTGGTAAGGGGCACCTTTATGAGCACTAGAAAAACGCTAATCAAGGTTTCCCTTTATTAGTGTTCATAAAAAAGCACTGATAAAAGGGTTCATTTATCACCAATAATAAAAATATAATAAAGGGATCACTTTATCAGCCGTAGTAAAAAAACAGATAAAGGGGTACCTTTAACATTGATAATAAAAAATGAACTAATTTGGGGGGTCTTTATCAATGCTTGAAAAAGAACGCTGATAAAGGGGTCCTTTATGAGTGATAGTAAAAAAGCGATGATAAAAGAGGGTGTTTATCAGAAATTTTTTACAAGCACTGATAAAGGGTATATTTCATTAAAAAATTATATTGGATTACAAAAATATATTAATATATAAATATATTTATATTGATATAAATATAATATACTTTATTAAATATAATTTAGTTACGTCTAAATATGAAATTACACTTAATGTATAAGTAATTTATTAAAAGATGTCTTACAAAATAACTAAAAAATCATATTAATTAATATTTTTTTAATTATTATCAAGTAATATCCATTTAATTACAATTGGATAAAATAAAAATTAAATGAATTAATGGATGATCTAATATAATTTAAAACCTGACTTGAACTTTAAACAACCATTACTTTTGATCCAAGTGTCCATTTTTTCTCTACCACATACCAAATTTAATCTTGTGAAGAGATATATTCCATTTTGATAGGGGGAACCCCAGTAAAAAATTGATTTATAAAAATGCCAATAAGGACTCCAAAATTGATTTTTTTTTTGTTTGGGTATCCCAATTTTTTAATTTTTAAAGGAATTTAAGCCTCATTTAAGGAGGTATTGTTATCTTTTTTTGGGTGGAGATTGAATTTATTATCAGGTCTTATATTTATATTGATATTATGGTTTTTAAGTTTTATCATTTTTTATATTTTAGTTTCATTTATAAATAAATATATTTATATTTACTTATATTTACTTATATTTACTTATAATAAATGAATTTTATAAATAAATATTAACATAATCATGTATTCTTAAATATATAAACCGTATGGAAATAAATATTTATTATTCACTTCATTTAAAATAAATAATTATCCATTTTATTTACCTTATAAAAAATAATTAATATTTATATATATACCCATATATGAAAATGTTCATATATAAACATGTGTGTTTCAATAAACAAATATATATTTATGTTTATATTATAATATATGTACATAAATACACACACACACACACATATATATATATATATATATTTGTGTGTGTCTGTGAGAAATATAAATGTGTAATTGTGTGTGTGCGTGTATCAATATTGTGTGCACATCATATATACATGTATTTTTTATAAATATATCATTATCATTATATATAGTATATAAATGTATTTACAGTAAACCTATATGAATATATATATATATAGTTTATATATACATATGTGTGTCTATTGATGAAAAAATATATATTTATATTTATATTATAATATATATAAATGAATATTAATATATAATATTTTTATATAAATTTTAGTATATATATATATATATATATATATATCACACACACATGAACACCCACACAAACATATATTATATTAATTTATTTAAATATAATTATATATATTAATAATAAATATGTATGTAAACATATATAAATAAATATCATAATATATAAGAGAATATGGTAGGGTAGTGGTAAAGAGGTTCATCTTTCAAATGGAGGTCGCATGATCAAATATAGGCACACATTGGTGGGTGAGTCGTAGTCTAGCTCTATGGAAGGGGGTCGCGAGCAATGAGGAAGGGGATGGGTGTTGGGAAGTCATATAGAGAGATGAGAAGGGGGTCTAATGTTATGATAAAGGGTATAAAAAATATTTTTTTCAATTTTTATCAATTCTAGAAAAAATCACTTATAAATGCCCCCTTTATCAGTGCTAATTAAAAGTGCTCATAAAAGCCCCCTTTATGAGTGCTTTTTTCTTGCATTGAAATTGGTCATATTTTAACATCATTTTGGTATTCAACACTTTTTAAGAATTGTGAAAAGCCTATTTCTATTGTTTTTAAAAATCCAAATTTGTAGTATTGGGTGTCAGGTATCTGGTATAGGGTTTAGGGTGTAGGTTTTCATTTTTAGGGAGTAACTTTTAGGGTTTAGGTTGTAGGATATTGTGTTTTTTGGGGTAATATTTTGGGTTTAGGGTGTAGCTTATAGGGTTTAGGGTGTAAATTTCAGGTTTTATGGTGTATGGTCTACAGTTTAGGGTGTTTATTTTAGGGTTTATGTTGTAGGGTTTAGGGTTTTCCCTATAGGTTTTATGGTCTACAGTTTGGGGTATAGAGTTTAGGGTGTAGGGTTTAAGGTTTAAGGTATAGGGTATATGGTTTAGGGTGTTGGTGTTAGGTTTTAGTGTGTAGTTATAGGGTTTAGTATTTTTATTGTTTTTCAATAGTTTTAGGATTTTTAGGGGGTTTTTTTGAGTTTTTAGAGTTTTTAAGGGGATTTTAGGCATTTTTAGGTTTTTTAGGTTTTTATGGGTTTTAGGGTTTTAAAGAGTTTTTAAGGTTTTTTAGTGTTTTACTTTTTTTAGTTTTTTTTAGGGTTATTATATTTTCTAGGTATTTTAGGGGTTTTATGGTTTTTAGAGTTTTTAAGTTTTTAGGGTATTTTGGGTTTTTAATTTCCAAGGGTTTTTAGTGTTTTTAGGGTTTTTAAGATTTTTTTGGGTTTTAAGAGTTTTTAGGGGGGTTTTTGGTTTTCTTAGGGTTTTAATGTTTTTAGGTTTTTTAGTTTATTTAGGGTTTTTATGTTTTTTAGGTTTTTATGTATTTTAGGTTTTCTGTGGTTTTTAGGATTTTAGGGGTTATTTAATGATTTTTCAGGGTTTTAGGGGTTTTAGAGTTTCTTCAGTTTTTTATTAGTTTTTAGCAGTTTTATGTATTTTTTTAAAAAAAATTATGTTTTTTCTGGTTTTTTTAGGGTTTTTGGGTTTTATGGATTTTATGGTTTCTAGTGTTGTTTTATGTGTTTTAGTGTTTTAATAATTTTCTAGGGTTTTCAGGGTGTTTTAGGGTTCTTTTTCAGTTTTCCAGGTTTGTTAAAGTTTTTTGGGTTTTTTAGTTTTTTAAGTATTTTTTGAAAATGTTTTTGTGTTATTTGTTTTTTATAGGTTTTATTGGGTGTTTTATGGTTTTAGGGTCTTTTAGGATTTTTAGGGTATGTAGGGGTTTTTAGGTATTATTTGTGTTTTATGTTTTTTTTATGGTTTCTTAGGGTTTTTAGGGTTTTTAGTGTTTTTTGGTGTTTTGGATTTTTTTAGGATTTTTTAGGCACTAAAAAAATGTGACTTTTACCAATATAATTTTAATGATTGATCATATATCTGTTGGTATTAATTAGTAATTCCAATATATATTGAGTTCTGTTTATATGAATTTCATGTACTAACAATCCTTTTTACCAACATATATATATTGATATTAATATTTTATACCAAAAATATTTTACTAACAATAAAATATGTTTCATTTTCATGATAATAGTAAAAATTATGTTACCAAAAAATGAATATATTATTATTAATCATTAATACCAATAAATATTTTACAATTATAAAAACATGCTAGAATAAATAATTCAATAATAGAAATTATTTTTCTAAATTGAATATATTTATCCTAATTTAACATCAACACCTAATTTTTCAATAATAAAGTTTTTTATATACTGAATCAAATATCAATAATTTTCTAATATTTATCTATTTTTAGATAAATAAATAAATACATACATAAATAACTAAATAAATGAATATATATATATATTAAAAATATATTTTAAAAAATATAAAATTGGGTTATTCTCGGAATCCCTATTCAATCCATTCTCAGTCGAGATTCTGAATATACCTTAATTGAAAACCTAATTCTTATTATCCTTACCATAATATGTCTAACTGCATCTATAATTCATTAATGTATGCACTCTTCCCCAACCACAAGCCTTCCGATCTATACCCTAGTCTCTTTTCCAAAAACCAACAGTCATCGATTTAGTGATTTGGTGTTTCCTTTGTTTGGAATGTTGAATATATGTTGTATAACATTGCATATGATAGTATATATTTATAAAAACAGTCATGTTTTTTGTGGGGACTCGGGTGGTGGTCAACCAATTTGTGTTTCTTAAGATTGGGAATCGGTTGTCTTATGCTTGTTGTAGTGCCCCGAGATGGGTGGATGATATTTATTTTTCTTGTTGAATCATGTGGGGTCCTTTTACTATGAGATATAACATTTATATTTCTTCAGGGTGATGATGGTTGGTGGTTTTCATAAATATTTATCATTCTTTGTGAATCTAGGTAATCATTGAGTAGAATTTTCAAGAATATCCATTGAAGAATGTTTGTTGTTGAATCTTCTAACATGATTCTCTAGGTTTTCTATAGTTTAATGAATGTAGGTCACATAATTTCATTCGTTGGTGGTAATTCATTTATCTATGGGGTTTCTTAGTTCCCTATTGCTACTGGTCATAGGTGAAGTTGGTTGTAGGTGATTCTCATTGCTTTCCTTGAATATTGTTCCAAATTTCTTATCATTTTTGTTGATTCCCTTGTACCAAGTTATATTTTCATAAAGGCAGTGGACCTAGTTTCCAAAGGAGAATTCAAATACTTTACATAGTATTTTTAAAGTTTCAATTATTTTTATTTGAATATTATTTCTTCTAAATTTTGACTTTTTAAATTACAATGATTTTTTTAAAAAAAAATAACAATCCAGGTGAAATGATCTGGTTTGGTATTTTTAGGGTTCCTAGAAGTGAGTCTATTAGGTTGAGGAATAAATGTGTATTAGGACACATGAAATCAAAATATAATCCATAAAATTATTTTTTAATTAATTTATAGACAATTCCATTTTCTATTCTAAGCTGGAATTATTGAAATCATTAAATCATCATAAAAGACTAGTTTCTAATAACATAAACTCGTCATTTTTTTGTAATAGTTGAGATATTTTTTGATTGAAATATGGTCATATGGTATATTTTAGTAATACTAGTCATTCAATAAATCATGAAAATATTATATTTAGTTAGATAAATTGTTTATACTATAATTTTTTATGTGCATGTGTTTTTCTTCTACATGTTTAAATATTTTTCTATAAAAATTTCTTGTTTAAGATTTTTTTCAGAAATAAAATATAAACCTATTATTTTTAAAACTTTTATAAAAAATTGTAAGTGGTATATAAAGTTTTCAATAAAAACTCTTAATATATCCTTAAGATTACTACTTTAATTATCTATTTGGAGTGAAAAATTATGTTATGGTAGAATCATGAAATGAGATGTAATGTAATTTTTAGATTTAATGAAATTCATAGAAAAAATATTACATGTGATTCATAGTTTAATTTTTTTTATAGTCTACTTTTAACTTTAATGATTATAGATTATTCTATTATTTCATTTTATTTCATTGATGATGAAATTTTATCACTAAATATATTTTTTTCAGAAGCTTAGATATTAAAAGGATTTATATCATTATAAAATAATAAATAACATATAATTATTCCCATAAAATATAATTACATTAGGGGGATATATATTGGTATAAAATATTATTCATTAAGAAATATTAAATTGAATGATGTTATTATTACAGACTAATTCTATTTTTTTATTATTTTTTATAACAAGTACAATCCTACACTTTTGGTTTTAAATGATGGTGTAGGTTTGGATTTTGTTTTTAATAATTAATAAAATTTAAGGAAAAAATAATTTTTTATATAATTTTTTTTGAAAAAACCATAATTTTTTCTTTCTCAAGTTAATGTTTTAACATTCAGTCTAATCAATTCATATATTTAAAAATTCGTCCAGGAATTCTATAGTTGCTTAAAGATCCCATGTGTTATAAAAATTTCATGAGGGAGAGATAGAAAGGAATAGGGAACAATGGAATAATTTTATTGAAAAGAAACAAAAGTTGTTATAGTGATTCATAAGAGAAAACACAGGGGAATGTAAGGTGAGTAACACGAACACCTCAAAAGAAAACCACTCCCCTAGAGGCCAGAACTAATTCCTACAAAAAAATTGGCCCTATCAGCGGCCGGTTTATGAAAAGATGAAATAAATATTCAAACCTCATACCAAGACCTATCTACACTAACTAATACCTCACTTTCTCGCTAATATAGCTAGAAAATACCAATCCCCCTAAAAAAGTACAGTACTACACTTCAAACAACATGCACTCACCCCAACTTCTACAATCCCTTAAACAGAAAGAGGCCACACCAAAAACACAAAATCATATTTCTAACATTACCCATTCCTTTAAAAAAACCTTGAACTCAAGGTGGAACATTAAATCCTGGATTAGAAACTTTATATATATAATAGTAATCGAGCCCCTTCTCATATATTAGCCTCAATATTTTCAAGATCCAGTTGGTGCCAATGTACACTTCTTTAGGAAATAGATCCATGTTGAAATGCTTAGCATAAATAGAAATATACTGGTAAATTAAGGAAGAACTAGTTGATGTTTAGAAAACCCATCATGCTACCAGTATGCTTCCAAAAACCCCCTTTTCTGGTAAGCCTATAGCAGTGTTTATAGCCCCATATGATACCAAAATGCAGTAAAAAAATGAATTTGGATCTACTACCACAACTATATCCAGAAATTCCATCACTATGTCGGGATCATTCCCACTTCCTCTAGTGCTATCCCTCAATGTATGAGAACTATAATGTTCAATTCTAGCATCTCTCAAAGGAAACAACCATTGATAGTAACAAAAATCCTACTCCATTAACTTTAAGTAGAATCTTATCCTTGATATCCTCATTCCAACCCCAAATTACATCCATGTAACATTTTCTTGATTATTTACAATGTATTTCAATGTCATTTTAACCCCAGATCGTAATGAATAGCTTATTAGGTATCTCCCATACAACCAATGAGAATGTATGTAGTTTATATTCTCACGAACCGATACGTGATCCATCCAACTCCATACATAGTTCATACATGTCCATACCTTTTTAAAAACATCAATACAATTACAAAATCAAATAAATTCATATCAAAAATATCTATACAAAATTACCATTTCCACTGTATTGGAAACTCATTCTTTTTTCTTAACCACTTGAGTTACAACAACTATGAATTTTATTATTATAACATCACCACAGGTAAATGTAATATTACCTTTCTCAGGATGAGTATCCCAAGTTGTATGAACATCACATCATAAATTGGTGATGATATCAAGTACAAAAACTCATTAACCTACCCCTCTATACATTTTATCTATCTCTACGAAATAGGATGTTTCAAAATGAGAAAGAATTTGTGTTATTGTTCGCCCAATAACTCATAATCTCTCTTTCTTTGGAGTATTTGGATCCCAATGAAACTCATTATAGTGTGGTGGATCTTGACCCTCAATTTCATACCCTAACTAATGGTTTTAATTTATTTTATTATTTTACTATAATTTGATCTTCTATTTGAGGTTTGGGTTGATTTCCCAGTGAAAATATTTGATTTTTATAGGTTTCAGGTGGCTTTTGTCCATATACAAATTTTGATCATTGTTTGACCCAAAAGAGTGGGGCCTAAGAAGAAACAATTATCTTTTTTAATATCCAAGACTAGGTGAATAGATTGTGCATGGTTTAGAAAACCATGTACAAAGAAAGATAAATGGATCTTCCAAATGACAAAGTTCAGTTTCATATTTAGTGCATAGTTTCTAAAATCATGTAGCTAGCTCCTAAAGGGTTTTCCCATTCTCTAATAGAGTGCTCACGATTATCACACAGTTTGGAAAATTGTCACCCCAACCATGTGACTTGACTAGGTATTTAAAGACTTGAAATTACTATTCTATCACTCTTATATTTAAACCCAAATTCAAACCCTCTCCACCATTCTCAACATAGGTTTTCTAGCGGGCTCCCAAAATCCCCTATCCATGGATCCCCCTCATCCATGGTTTCCTCTTTAAGATTCTAAG
This sequence comes from Viscum album, assembly GCA_963277665.1. NCBI lineage: Eukaryota > Viridiplantae > Streptophyta > Magnoliopsida > Santalales > Viscaceae > Viscum > Viscum album. Next base: position 351,640,414 of record OY728141.1, read on the forward strand.
GTAAGTTTATTTGGGTTTTTGGCCAATTTTCTCCTCCTCTTATTCTTCTCCATTGGTTCCTATGTTTTTCTTTGGTGGTTTATCTCTTGGAAAAACGCTATAGGCTAGGGTTGATGTGTGGATTGTGTTTTATTTGGGGTTAGGGTGAAGGGATTGTTCCTCTAGCTTAGTTATTCCTTATTTAAGGGTTTTGTTTCATTCACATGTCATTGAGTTGGGCGTTTCATTCGTTTTCCTTTTAATAACATACGATTGATGATTGACTTTTCCTAAATTTTTTCTAAAATGTGTTAAGCGTGCTTGTGATGTGTTTGTTTAAATTTTTATTATTATTTCATAGTGTTTATTTGAAGGAATTGGATTTTCAAAGGATTTCCAGAACTATACCTATATGTATATGTATATAATGTGTATGATGAAATTCCTAGAGGTCTTTAAAATGGTTTGTGTGTATTATAAAATCATGTAGTTTTGTTTGTTCTTTTATAAAGTTGTTCTATATGTGAAATTGTAAAATTTGGTGGTTTTGGTGCCTTTTATGGTTTGTTACTTGTGTGTAGATTCTTGAAATTGGTTTTGTGGCTTATTATGACTCTTTAATTAAACCCTTGGACTCCATGATGGTTTACTGTGGATGTTCCATTTGATGTGAGAATATCCATAGGTTCATGGGGTGCACCTATACATATATATGAACACAAATTATGATCGCTTTCCTATATAAGTGATCAAATTAAACCCTAGATTTTTAAAACACCTTCCATGATTCCCTCTTTTCTTCCATAACCCACTTATTTTTAAATATTACTTCTAAAACACCAATGCTTTTCCTAAATTGTTTCATGGTTTTGAAATCATTTCACTTGTGGTTTTTCCAAATGTGATCTTAAAATCATGGCCCCTTTGGAACCATGGAGTGTGATTTGGTGACTAAATGTGGAAAAGTCTTGTTTGAAATATTTTGTTCATGTGGTATGGTTTTAACTTGGTTTTTGAAAATGGTTTAGAAATTATATATGAATTTTAAATTTAAAACACTAGTTGGTACCTTATGACATTTTGGAAATTAGTTCTGAAGATCATGAGATGTGTAGGATCGATTTTCACTTGTGTATAGATATATATGTATTGGGAACCTCTTTCATAATCCCTCTTAGGATAGGGTCGTTGCATAGGTGTTTTTGTTGTTTGGGATAGGAAAGTATGGTGATATCTTTGGGTTATTGGTTTATGGAAAGCGTGTGAGGGCCTCCTCATTTACCACATACTATTACCATGGGATTCTTGGGCGTCAACTATAGGGTCAAGTGATGATTTCTTATCAACCACAATTAGAAAATTTGGTACACCTAGATTTTATGAGAGTCAAGGAGGGACGTGCCACTAGTGAGGCTAGTTTAGAGTATCTATATGACATCCCTGCTTTTTTTATTACAACTTAAACATGATTTATTACATAAAACTTCACTTGATACAAAAAATAAGATCAAGAGGTTTAGTGTATTTGGGGCTTAGGATCATTAAATAAAAACTTAAAACATGAAATACAACATCTTTATTGAAAACATCCTTTATATGACCACTACATTCCCTCGTACTTAGAATTGCCTGGGATAACCTAAGGACATGCATAAGAAAATGGTGAGATATAAAGCCCAATAAGGGAATAAAAATGGAATAACATGAGGAGTAAAATGCATTTTAGACATTAGGAATATAAATAGATCACAAGAGAAACATGAACATAAAGGCATGATAAAGCATGATAATCATAACATGGAAATGTGGCAACAACACTAAACATGGAATTAGCATGAGCCAAGACTCATTGCACATGAAGCATGAGTAAATCCTCATTGCACATGAAGTACAAGTAAAACCCTCATTGAACTTGAATTAGTATGAGTCAACACTCATTTCACATGATGTATCATGAAACTATACTTTACCCAATGCATTGGAGCGCTATAAGGGCACACCCTTCTTAAACATTTCATTTCATGCATAAGTGTGCCACATGGATCATAAAACATGGATTCATAAAACATAATAATTTATTCCATGATAAAGGAAAGTTGAATTCATAAATGAAACTTTATAATAAATAAGTAAATGTTCATAAAGTTGAATACCCTTTATGGAGAAATGGTAATGGTATTCACTACGCAATGGCATTGTCTTAGAAAATCGGTGCGATTTCGGCAGCATAACAGCGTGACATAAGAATTCATAAAAATGGTTGATGAGAGATAAAGGGGTTCCTCATAATATTTACATGTAATGTAAAGTAATTAGGTCATATAGATACATGACCCAACAATTTTAATGGAATTTAGATTCATGATACAAAAGTATTGCTTGAATGTAAAATATGAGAGAGAAGTTACTTTTCGGAATTTCAGCATAGTAACAGGTGTACATGGGAGGCATTTAAGGAGAGATAAATGGGTCTCCCATCATTAAAAAATGAACAGGGATGTATGATGGAGGTGAGAAACCATAACCCAACATTCATAATTTAAATTAAAAGGGAAAAACAACTTAAATAAAATTGGACAAAAATGAGAAAGGAAGAAAAAAACCCTTACTTGGAAGTGTGCTTCCAAAGGCTAGAGAGAGGCTTGTGAGAGGCTTCTTGGGAGCTTGGGGAAACTTGGGAGGATTATAGAGAGATTAGGGCAGAGGTTTGATGAACTCCAAAGGATTTTAGTGAGGAGGAAGTGGGAGCTTGGGTGGGTTTATATAGGAAATGTGAGGGAATTCTTTATTATTTTGATTTGGGACCCCTTATATTAAATTAATCCAAACCAAAAACCATCACATGGTTTTTGCCCATGGTTTTTAGAAAAGGGAAGAGAAAAAAAATATTTTATAAGTACAAAGTCCTAACTTCTTAAAATAATGAGGTTGCTTATGTGGAGGTGAGTCACACTCCCATGGAAAATAATTTAAAAAGACAAGATGTTTAATAATTCTTGAGGGGTCCATTAATGCTTTGAAAAGTAGATCAAACAAACCCAAAATCACATTATTTTAATGGTAAAACATATATTGGTAGAACATAAAGGTTATAGTATTTTATTACATCACTATTGGGTCATTATTATGTCATAAAACACATTATATATTTAAACAGTATTTAATTTTTACCCAAAAATCTAACTGTCTCAGAAAATTATGAAAAATTCACCGTTTGATAATTTCGACGTCCTGATTCCAGAAATAACATTTATTTTATCTAAATAATTTTCTAAACATGTTAATTTTCACTTTTAAAATAAAAACTGACATTTATAAAAAATTCACGGGTTTTGACATAAATGGATTTCAAACCTTAATAAAAATTATAATTGCATTCATAAAATTATAAGATAATTTATATTTAATAAAAATTAATTTAATAATAATAATAATATTTTATTAAAATATTATTTAATTTAAAAATCTCTTAATTTAATAAAATGGAATTCTTAATTAAATAATAACTAAAAACACTATTTATACTTTAAAAACAATGTATCAAAAATGACAAGGAGGTATATTCATTATTATATAAAAAAATAATATACATGAACATAATACTAGAGATTTGTTACATAACCCCTTAAAACAGCCTCATAAGACCTAAGGGTAAGGTGTGCGATGGTGACAGACTCTTGGGGTGGCTCGGATAACATCGCCCAAGTGGTAATCTCTATCAACTTCCACTTTTCCCATAGACGGTCCTCTTCGATCTTAACATGGTGAAGCTCATCTTGGGCTTGGTCAAGAGAGAAGCCCAAGGACGCCACCTCTTTTCCGAGCTCCAACAAATGGGCTTCGTATGGAGCAATTATACTAGATGAGGCCATCGCTTTTTTTTGTCTGAGTAAATTGGATTTGTTAAAGACCTATATTTATACTAATCATGTGATCACTGTTCAACGGTAATATTAGCAACGGTCAAAATTCTTAACATAAAACCAAAGAAGTTGAAATTTTATATAAACATACATAGACATTTAATTATATTAAGAGGGATTTCCATTAATGTAACTTTGGGTCGTTACAATATTCTCCCCTTAAGAAATTTCACCCTCGAAATTTTTTTTTCCCACACTAAAACAGATGTGGGTAACTCAGCTTCATCATTTCCTCTGATTCCCAAGTCGCTTCTTCAAACTTGTGGTTCCTCCACAACACCTTGACGAGGTGCATTTTCTTATTTCGTAGAACTTTTTCTCTACAATCTAAGATACTCATTGGTTTCTTTTCATAAGAAAGATCATCTTCCAATTGTACCACCTCAGAAGAGAGTACATGTGAAGGTTCCGGTATGTACTTCCTTAAGAGGGATACATGAAAGACATCATGCACTTTGTCCATGGTAGGTGGAAGTGCTAGTCGATAGGCCACAGACCCAACATGATCAAGAATTTCTAAGGGGCCGATGTACGTTGGACTAAACTTCCCTTTCTTTCCAAACATCATGACCTTCTTCCACGGAGATATGCGTAGAAAAACCATGTCTCCAACTTTAAACTCAAGGTCTCATTGACGGTTATCTGCATAACTCTTCTGTCGACTCTAGAATGCCTTGATATGCTGCTGAATGGTTTTCACCTTCTCCGCCATTTCTTCGACCATTTCTGGTCCAAGCAGCATACATTCACCAACCTCATCCCAACATGCTGGTGTTCTTCACCTTTTCACATACAGGGATTCATATGGTTCTATTTGGATGCTTGAGTGGAAACTGTTATTATAAGAGAATTCAACCAGAGGAAGATGTTGATCTCATCCTCCTTTAAAGTTCATTGAGCATGATCTCAACATGCCCTCAAGTGTTTGGATAGTCTTCTCGGATTGGCCATCAGTTTGAGTATGATAGGTCGTACTAAAGTTCAGTTCAGTATTCAGAGTATGTTGAAGATTCTTCCAAAACATAGAGGTGAATCTTGGATCTCGGTCAGACACAATAGATAGTGGTACTCCATGAAACCTTAAAAATTCCCTGATATATATCTGTGCCAATTGATCCAATGATAAATCCTCCTGAATAGAAATGAAATGTGTAGTCTTTGTAAGATGATCCAAAACAAACCAGATTGCATTGTTGCCTTTGAATGTCCTTGGAAGTCCGGTGACAAAGTCCATGGTGATGTTCTCCCATTTCCATTCTGGTATGGGCAATGGTTGCATCATCCCCTTAGACTTCTGCCTCTCTACCTTCACTTGCTAACACACCAGGCACTTTAATGTATATTCAACGATCTCCTTCTTTATATTATCCCACCAAAATTTTTCTCAGAGATCTCGATACATCTTTGTGCTCCCTGGGTGAATAGAGAAATTTTAACTATGTGCGTCATCCAAAAGTTCCTTCTTCAGCTCCGGACTTGATGGAACACATAGTCTTTTCCCAAACCGCACAATTCCTTCTTCATTAACATTAAACTCCGAGGATTTCCCTTTTTTGATAGCTTCCAATTTTTCCTGAATTCCCACATCATCCTTTTGAGCATCCTTTAACCTTTCCAAAAGAGACGTTTGAGAAATAATTTGTGAAGGGATTGATGATGTTCCCTTCTTTATGATTCTCATGTCCATCTTCATCAAGTCTAAGAAGATTGGATCCTTCTCAATTCTCATCATTGATAGAATCGGTGGGTCCTTTCTACTTAGGGCATCTGCCACTTTGTTCACTTTCCTAGGGTGGTAATGTATTGAACAGTCATAATACTTGATGAGCTCTATCCATCTTCTCTGGCTCATATTAAGCTCTTTCTATGTGAATATATATTTAAGACTCTTGTGGTCAGTATATATCTCACATTTCTCCCCATAGAGACAATGTCGCCAGATTTTCAAGGCAAAGATCACCGCTTCCAACTCCAGATCATGCATTGGATAGTTTCTATCATGGATTTCCAACTGCCTTAAGGCATAGGATATCACTTTATCATTATTCATCAGCACACAACCTAAGCCCTTCTTCGAAGCATCACTGAATACCACAAAAAGTTCCCCACTTGTGGGTAAAGTGAGCACAGGCGTAGTGATAAGCCTCCTTTTCAACTCCTTGAATCTTTCTTCGCATTTATCACTCCAAGAAAACTTTACTCCCTTCTGAGTTAGCTTGGTAAGAGGGTTGGACAATCATGAGAAATTCCTCACAAATCGTCTATAATATCCAGCTAACCCCAAGAAGCTACGGATATCCATTACTGATGTCGGCCTTAGCCATCCCTCAATTACATCTGTTTTGGAGGGATCAACAGATATCCCATTGCTTGTGATGATATGGCCCAAGAATAAGACCTTCTTTAACTAGAACTCACACTTGTTGTACTTTTCATAGAGCTTCTCCTTGCGCAAAGTCTCTAGTACAGTTCTTAAATGCTCCTCATGATCCTCCTTGGTTTTGGAGTATATTAGAATATCATCTATAAAGACTACCACAAATTTGTCGAGGTAATCTCTAAAGAATCTATTCATCAAGTCCATGAAGATTTCTAGAGCATTAGTGAGTCCTAAAGGAATTACTATGAATCCTGTATCTTGTGTGAAAATAAGTCTTGGGGATATCTTCCTTCTTCACCCTTACTTGATAATATCCCGACCGCAAGTCCACCTTGGAGAAATATTGTGCTCCACGCAGCTGATCGAACAAGTCATCAATTCGTGGGAGAGGATACTTGTTCTTTATCGTGATTTTTTTAAGTTCACGATAATCGATGAAAATCTATATTGACTCATCCTTCTTCTTGAAGAAGAGGACTGGTGCACCCCATGGTGAAGCACTTGGGCATACAAACCCTTTATCCAGATTCTCCTGTAGTTTTTTCTTTAGCTCTTCAAGCTTTACAACAACCATTCTATATGGAGTCTTGGATATTGGTAATGCCCCGGGTATAAGTTCAATTGAGAATTCAACATCTCTTCTAGGAGGAAGACCAGGCAGTTCCTCGAGAAACACTTCAGCGAATTCCCTCACAATAGACATTTCTTCAAGGATGGTTTCTTCCTTGGACTCAATCATCTGATCCAAATACGCGTGCTCATATGGAAGTAATATCCATGATTGAGATGATGGATCTAAAGGAGATTCATCTTCATCCTTACACTTGTAAAGAATCGGGGGTCGATTCTCCATATGGAGTGTGATTTCCCTTTCCTGACAATTTATGTTGGCTCTATATAAGGAATGCCAATCCATGCCAAGAATTGCATCAAATTCCACCAGAGGGAGTATGACGAGGTTCTCAAGGAAATTCAATCCACAGATTATAATAGGGGAGGACTTATATTCATGGGATGCAATGATTTCCCCATTTTCCGTACTCACCGACATCTTCACTTCCATGATTTGTGGTGGTTCTGGGATTGTTCTACTAAAATTTAGAGATATAAAAAAATGTGTAGAACCTGAATCAAAAATTAAATTCTCTATTCTTGAATGAATAACTAGAATACCTGTCACCACTTCGTTTTCGGGGTTCACTTCGGTCGAAGTGATGGCAAAAGCTCTTCCTTGCTGCCTTGGAGGTTGTTGGCTGCCTCTGAAAACCCTTGGATTGGGGAACTGATTTGCAAGATGCCCTAATTATTTGAATTTGTAGAAATGAACAACACGTTGAGGTTCTAATGGAGAATTCCTCTCCTATGTCGTAGCTGCGGGTCTTTCTTGCCGACAGTTAACAGCTAGGTTCCCTTCTCTTCCATACCTGAAGCATTTCCTCGTCCCCTTAAGGCAATTTCCAGGGTGATTCTTTCCACACTTTTGTCAAGTGGGGTGCTGGATCTTCTTAGCACCATTGGATTTTTCCATCGGACCACCAGCATTGAAGCCCACATTATACTTCTTATCCACATGATACCCCTATGATTCTCCGATCTCCATTTCGACCTTGAGGGCACATCGGACAATTTCCTCATAGCTGTCGAAGTCACGGATTGTTAATGCTTTCTGTAGGCTAGGATTCAACCCACCAAAGAAGCGATCAACTTTTCATTATGTGGTAATGACAAAGACAGAAGCGTATCGTGCAAGCCTCGTGAAGTTTTCCTCGTACGCTCCAACAGATTCTTCATCTTTTTTATTGAGGGAAAGGAAGTCCCTTTCTATCTTAATCCGGAGGGTGCGTGGAAAATATTTATCGAAAAACATCTTCCGGAAATCCTTCCATTCCAACGCCTCGATCTCCTCCTCAGGATTCATATTTTTGATCAACGTCCACCATTGATCAGCTTCACCCTCCATATAATAAGCCTCCAGGAGGACCTTCACTTTTTCAAAACATTGAAGGATGGAGAAGATATTTTCAATGGAGTTGATCCATTGTTCAACGATCGTGGGGTCAGATGATCCACTAAAAGTAGGTGGACTTTGTCTCATGAGGCTCTCGATAGCGACTTGTTCTTTCTTGGGGGGGTTGAACGTTCTTCTTGACCCGTGTTTCTATTCAAAACTTGAGTTAGCTGATAGATAAGCGTGACAAAGTTCACGATTCCTACTCCCTTTGGATTGGGCATCTCATTAGTACAGTCATCACACAGATCTTCACAACGGTTGTTAGCCTGAGTCCTCCTATTACTGGCCATTGGCTGTAATAAAAGGAAATTTAGGGGTAACACATAAAGGGTAATCCAAAGACAAAAGTTGACGACTTATAAATAAACATTTATTTCCATAACTCATGAGCTCAATAGGCTTCAATCTAGGTTTTTCATGATCTACCTTCAAACATATATTATTATGGGCATTTTTTAATTCCCTTAATAAGGGTTCATACTAAGCTTGTGAATTTATCAAAAAATATCCCTTGGGAGTGTCGTAATCAAGAGTGCAGCAAGGCCTATTGTCGTGCACCAGTTCCTGTTCAAGTCTAGCTCAAAGTGGTGTTTTCGGGTTTTACCCCTAGGATACATCTGTGCCAGAGCCGCCTCTACCTGCACGTATCCAGGTAGGGATGTATTTGCTTTATAACCAACTTACTCAATACTCACCAAAACTTAGGGATGTTTTTATTATACATAGTCTTGTCTCTAAGGCTTTACTAGGGTTTTCTAATCCTAATCCCAAAAATAACTAAAACTGCCTCTAATACCAACTATGACAACCCTGCTTTTTTATTACAACTTAAACATGATTTATTACATAAAAATTCACTTGATACAATAAAGAAGATTGAGAGGTTTAATGTCTTTGGGGATTAGGATCATTACATAAAAACTTAAAACATGAAATAAAACATCTTTATTGAAAACATCCTTTACATGACCACTACATTCCCTCGTACTTAGAATTTCATGGGATAACCTGAGGACATGCATAAGAAAAAGGTGACCTATAAAGCCTAGTAAGGGAATAAACATGGAATAAAATGAGGAGTATAATACATGTTAGACATTAGGAATGTCAATAGAGAACAATAGAAACATGAACATAAAGGCATGATAAATCATGATAATCATAACATGGAAATGTGGCAACAACACTTAACAAGGAATTAGCATGAGCCAATACTCATTGCACATGGAGCATGAGTAAATCTTCATTGCACATGAAGCACGAGTAAAATCCTCATTGAAATTGAATTAGCATGAGTTAAAACTCATTTCACATGACGTATCATGATACTATACTTTACCCAATGCATTGGAGCGATATAAGTGTGCACCCTTCTTAAACATTTCATTTCATGCATAAGTTTGCCATATGGATCATAAAACATGGATTCATAAAACATAATAATTTATTCCACGATAAAGGAAAGTGGAATTAATACAAGAAACTTTATAATCAATAAGTAAATGTGCATAAAGTTGAATACCCTTGATGGAGAAATGGGAATGGTATTCACTACACAATGGCATTGGCTTAGAAAATCGATGCGATTTCGGCAGCGTAACAGCGTGACATACGAATTCATAAAAATGGTTTATGAGAGAGAAAGGGGTTCCTCATAATATTTACATGTAATGGAAAGTAAGTAGGTCATATAGATACATGTACCAAAAAATTTAATTGAATTTAGATTCGTGATACAAAAGTATTGCTTGAATGTAAAAGAGGAGAGAGAAGTTCCTTTCGGAATTTCGGCATAGTAACGGGTATACATGGGAGACATTTAATGAGAGATAAAGGGTCTAACATCATTAAAACATGAAGAGGGAAGTATTAGGGAGGTTAGAAACCATACCCAAACATTCATAATTGAAATTAAAAGGGAAAAACAACTTAAAGAAAATTGGACAAAAATGAGAAAGGAAGAAAAAAACCCTTACTTGGAAGTATGCTTCCAAAGGCTAGATAGAGGCTTGTGAGAGGCTTATTGGGAGCTTGGGGCACCTTGGGAGGATTATAGAGAGAGTAGGGCAGAGGTTGGACGAACTAAAAATGCTTTGAGTGAGGAGTAAGTGGGAGCTTGGGTGGGTTTATATAGGAAAGGTGTGGGAATTCTTTATTATTTAGGTTTGGGACCCCTTATATTAAATTAATCCAAACCACAAACCATACCATGGTTTTTGCCCATTGTTTTTGGAAAAGGGAAGAGGAAAACAGTATTTTGTAAGTACAAAGTCTGAACTTATTAAAATAATGAGGTTTCTTATGTGGAGGTGAGTCACACTCCCATGGAAAATAATTTAAAAAGGCAATATGTTTAATAAGTCTTGAGGGGTCCATTAATGCTTTAAAAAGTAGTTCAAACAAACCCAAAATCACATTATTTTAATGGTAAAACATATATTGGTCGAACATAAATCTTATAGTATTTTATTACATCACTATTGGGAAATTATGATGTCATAAAATACATTATATATTTAAACGGTATTTAATTTTTACCAAAAAATTTGACTGTCTCGGAAAATTATGAAAAATTTACCCTTGGAAAATTTCGACGTCCTGATTCCATAAATAACATTTATTTTATCTAAATAATTTTTTAAATATTTTAACTTTCACTTTTAAAATAAAACCGACATTTATCGAAAATTCACGGGTTTTGACAGAAATGGCTTTTCAAACCTTAATAAAAATTATAATTGCATTTATAAAATTATAAGATAATTTATATTTAATAAAAATTAATTTAATAATAATAATAATATTTTATTAAAATATTATTTAAATCAAAAATCCCTTAATTTAATAAAATATAATTCTTAATTAAATAATAACTAAAAACACTATTTGTACTTTAAAAACAATGTATCAAAAATGACAAGGAGGTATATTCATTATTATATACAAAAATAATATACATGAACATAGTACTAGTGATTTTTTACATAAACCCTTAAAACAGCCGCATGTGACCTAAGGGTAAGGTGTGCGATGGTGACAGACTCTTGGGGTGGCTCGGATAACATCGCTCGAGTGGTAATCTCTATCAACTTTCACTTTTCCCGTAGACGGTCCCGTTCAAGCTTGTCATGGTGAAGCTCAGCAAGGGATTGGTCAAGAGTGAAGCCCAAGGATGCCACCCCTTTTCCTAGATCCAACAAATGGGCTTCATATGGAGCAATTCTACTGGATGAGGCCATCGCTTCTTTTTTTTGAGTAAATTGGATTTGTTAAAGCCCTATATTTATACTAATAATGTGATCACTGTTCAATGGCTATATTAGAAACGATAAAAATTCTTAACATAAAACCAAAGAATTTGAAATTTTATATAAACATACAGAGACATTTAATTAGATCAAGAGGGATTTCCATTAATGAAAATTTGGGTTGTTACAATCTAGTTTGTTATTGACTATGGCGATGCACCATATACTAGCTGGTTTGTTCGAACTGAGTACATACATGGCTTAATTTTGGAGATGTTTTGGAAATTAATATGATTATTTGTCTATATATTTTGTTTATTTATGATTCATTTTGGTTTTTAGCCTTTAAATTTTATCCATGTTTGTTTTGTAACCCTCATTTCAGTATAGTCCATTTTATCTTCTGGTAAGGTTTCTTATTTGGTTTTTGTCTTTGGAAAATGTATTTGGGAATGGAAAAACATTTTAAAATGCATAAATCTATGTTTGGTTCTTTAAAATGATAAATACTTATTTTTAAATGAATTTAAAAATAGTGTTTTTGTAATTTTTTGGGAAAGGAGATGTATGGAATCTATGGAGATTTCCTACTGAGCTATTTATGCTCACACCCTACTTATTTCACTCGATGTTAGTAGACCTGAGTATTTTTTCAGATTCTATTTTCTAGTGTGGGTTATCTTTGGAGAATTTTGGTCTTATTTTTTGTGGTTACCAAGTGGTTACATGGATATTGTGTCATTTCTAGTTTGGTTTAGTTTTTATAGTTTCAGTTTTGTTTATCAGTTATTGTATTTAGGATTAGTTTTGTATTTATTTATATTCATTTATTATTGGTTATGTTGTGTGCTCTATTTTGGTTATTTGATCCTATTTGTTTTGGGATAAATCATTACCCCTTGTATGATCGTTGATGTTTGGTGCTAGTTTCTTTCCCTAGAGGACTGGGAATGCCTCTCGAGCCTTGTCTCAGGTAGGGTTAGGTGTCGATTCAGATGGAAGCCTAACCTAGTTCTTGAAAAAATGGTATCATTGTATCCCTTTATTATTTTTTTCATCATCTTGATGGAGATAGGATTATAAGAACTTGGGGGAAAGGTATGGGAAGAGCATTACAAACTATTACTCACCCTGAGCCTCTAGTATCCATGGGTAGTCTGGGTGAGTCTTTTTATTGTATTTTTGTGCATGTGGATGGGGAATGACAATGGAGATGAACTCGTAATGTGTGGAGGGATTATGTGTAGTAGTGGCCCATGTGGAGACAGAGTTCATTTTTCAAGGTACTATTAGTGGTTGGTGCTTTCCAGGGGAATGGTCCTTAAAACCATGTCACTAGGTTTTTCATGGCCACTAGATCCCTATTATGGGAGTTTTGGTGCGTGATTTTTTCATTTTATTTTTACCACTGTGGGTGAATTTTGAAATGAAAAATGGGTTTTGGTGAAATGGTTTTAAAATTGGAAAATCATTTTGGGGTTTGGTATTATCTTAAAATTTGATGTTTGGGTGTTTAAATTTATATTTAAAGTGAGTTTGGTATTTTGGAAATAGATTTTGGGTAAAGTAGTTTTGTAATTTGGTATAGAAATTATGGTTTCAAAGAGGATTATGGTTTAGTTTTGTGATGTTTGGATTATGATCTAAGTTTTTTGGTGTGGGATTTTGTTTTTTGGTTCAGTTTTGTTTGAGTGTTGATTTCGGTTCTATGTTTTTATTATGCTTAGAGTATTCCATCCAGAAAGGTTCCCAAGGTTTCCAGTGAGTCTCTTCCCATTGTCGGCCCTACCCAAACTCCTAGTGGTGGGGTGGAGTTGATTTCTTCTTAATTGTTTCAATATTTTCATGGTTCGTGATGTCCATTAGAGGTAGTGGAGTGGATTGATGAAGTTTAAATCATTTTCTTCTCTTTGGGAACTCCTGAAGCGGTGAGAGTGTGTGATGTTCTGGGTTTGTTTGAAGGATCTAGTTTGGATCAGTGGAAGGGGATCATTTCATCATCATTGAAAGTTGGAATGTCTTGGGATTTCTTTAAGACCACTTTCATCTGATGGTTTACACCTGGATAGTTAAAGTAAAGGAAGTTTTAGGAACTTTTTTTGTTCAAAAAGGTCTGCGGACAATCAAGTCCTGGGTTGATCACTTCAAGGAGCTGGTTTCCTTCTATTAAAATATAGTATTCTATGACCAATTGAAAGATCATATCTTCTTCTGGGGTATTTGTACATAGATTAAAGTGTGATTTCTCTCATTCGGTGAAGTTCTATTTGAAAGGATGGTGGATGTGATGCTTCTAACTGAGGTGGTTCTTGGAGCGTGGTCTACAGAAGTAGTCCATTCGGTGTCTCTAGGTGCTCGTGAGGGTTCCCCATCTAGTGGGAGGTATGTAATAGAGGTGCATGTTCTTGAGAAGTCCACTTTGTATGTTTTAGATTATTTTTCATCAGCATATTCATTCATGTGCTTTCAGTGTGGTCGGTTTGGGCATTCAAATATGTCTGGCCAAAATCCTCCAAACACTTGTCGTCGATGTGGCCATTTGGGTTATTTAGAGAGGATCTGTAAACAACATTTTCAAAATAGTAAGTCTCAGGTATAGGATGTTAGCTTCTGACTATGGGGTAGTAGATGCTTTAATACATTATCACTCTATTCAAAGGCTCCATAGTGAATCTCTTCATGAAATCATGAATCATTGGTTATAGTGGAGTGGTTGGCTTATTTTTAGTCTCTAGAGTCAAAGTGGATTCAGTTTGAGTTTTTCTGTCAGAATTTACATGGTTTTTATAAGTTTCTCTTCATTTTAAAAGGCTAAAAGGACTTATTTTCTTGTGACTTTTATGGATTTGTTTTTTCAAAAAACTCTAGTTTTATCCTTTTTTGGAATTTTTGTGATCTTGGTTATGTTCTACTTGGATATACTTGAGTATTCAGAAAAAAGATGAATTGTGGTTCAGTTTCCTGTTTAGTTTGAGATTTTATGTGGGGTTTCTATTATGTTGGGGTTTCTCATTTAGGTTGGGAGTTCCTGGTTTTTATGTTTATGGTCCAGTGTCGAGTGTTTTAGTGTTATCCATGTTAGTTGGATTCTTATTATGTGGATAAACCTCCCTTCTTATCCCCAGGGTTCTCCTCATTGTGTTTTCTCTTATACATGGTTTGGTGTGACTTATAAAGATAAAAATATACAGTAGGATATGTTGTTTCATTTGGTTTCATTTGTTTGTGTGACTTTCAGGGGGTATAAAGTGTTTGTGTGGCGATAATTGTCACACCCAGGCCACTGGTTCAATTTTATTTTATTATTTTCTTTGAATTGTATCTTTCAATTGAGTTTTAGGTTGATTTTTCAGTGAAATGTTTTGAATTTTGGAGGTTCTAAGTGTTTTTTGGACCTTATCAAAGTTGTAGCTTAGTTTGGCTCAAACTATGCAAGGTCTAAGAGGAACCATGCAAATTTTTTTTGGTTTCCAAGTTTTGGTTCATTGTTTGTGAATAGTTTGAAAAACCATGCACCATGTGTGTGAAATGGATATGTCAAATGATATATCTGAGTCACATGGTTTCTGTATGGTTTCCCAAACTATGTTTCCAACCCATGAAGGGTGTTCCCCTTCTCCATTAGGGTGTGAATAGTTAGCACACAGTTTGAAAAACCATGCATCTGAACCGTGCAACTTTCCCATGTCTTTAAATACAAGAAATATCTATTCTAACCCTATTGTGTTTTAACCCAAGTTTGACCCCTCAACCCATTGATCAACTTAGTACCATCACGGGGCTTCCAAAATCCCCTCTCCTTAGCTCCCCCTCATCCATGGTTTTCTCTTTAATCTTCTAAGGTAAGTTTTTTGGGTTTTGACCAATTTTATCCTATTTTTATTCTTCTCCATTAGTTACTGGGTTTTTTTATGTGTGTTTTATCTTTAATGAACCTTAGGGGCTAGGGTTGATGTGTGCCTTGTATTTTCCTTGGTCTTAGGGTGTGTGGATCATTCTTCATTCTTAGTTTTTCTTTCTCTGAGGGTTTCATTGCATGTGTATGTTATTGAGGTAGGTGTTTCCATTATTTTCCTTTTTTGAACATACAATTTCTTGATCTTTCCTAAATTGTTTCTAAAATGTGTTAATAATTATTATGGTTTTTTATATTGAATTTTTATGGTGTTTTCATAATTTCAATTTGAAGGAAACAAGTTTTCTAAGTATTTTCAAAATCCTATATGTATATGTGTGTAAATTATTTGATGAATTGGATATTGGCCTTTAAAATGGTTTTGGATGTATTATAAATTCATTTGGCCTCGTTTGTGCTTTGATAAAGTTGTTTTATATATGTAATTGTGAAATTGGGTGGTTTTGGTGCCATTTATGGTTTAGTTATTGTGTGTGGATTTATGAAATTGTTTGTGTGGATTCATGTGACTCTTTAATTAAACACATGGAATCCATGATGGTTTATCATGGATATTCCATTGGATATGGTCATATCTATAGGTGCACAGGGGGAAACTCTAGATATTAACACAAATAAAGATGGATTTCCTATAGAAGTGATCACCTAAAACCATAGATTTTAAAAACACCTTCCCCCCTTCCCAATTCTCTTCCTTAACCCCCCTCTTTTAAAATGGTACTTATAAAACTGCAATGATTCTCAAAAATGGTTTTATGGTTCCAAAATGATATCAAGTGTGGTTTTTCCAAATGTGATTTTAAAATATTATCCCATTTTTTTAGCTTGGATTATGATCTAGTGACTAAATGTGGTAAAGGTCCATTTGGAATCTTACATTCATGGGGTATGGTTTTACCTTGGTTTTGGAAAATGTATTGAAACCTAGATTTGAATTGTAAATGTAAAGTCCAAGTTGTTATCTTGTGATGTTTTGGAAATCAGTTTTGAAACTCTTGTAATGTGTAGGCCCGATTAGAACTTTTTTATGGATCTATGTGTATTTGGAACCTCTATGTTAGTCCCTCTAATGAGAGGGTCATCACATATGTGGTTTCAGTGTTTGGGCTAGGCAACCAAAGTGGCATATATGGGTTATTTGTTTATACCTTGCTTGTGAGGATCTCCTCATTCATGACATACTATTATCATTGGATTTATGGGAATCTTCTAGGGGGTCAAGTGATTGATTCTTATCAACCCAGATAAGATGGGTTGGTACCCCCTATATTTTCAAAGATGCTAGGTGGGACATGCCACTAGCGAGGCTAGTTTAGAGCATCCATTTGGTCATTGAATATGGAGTTTCACCATATGCTGACAACTGAGTCTGAATAGAGTACATACAGGTATTTCTTCTAGATATTTTTAGGAAATTCCCATGACTATATATCTATATGTTTTCTCTATTTCTTCTACACTTTGGTTTTTATCCCTATAAGTTTTTACATGTTAGTTTTGTTTTCCCCATTTTAGTGAATCCAATTTTATCATTGTGTATGATTTCATGCCAGGAATTTGTATTTTTAAACTATACATTAAAAATAAAACCCACTTTAAAATGGGGAAGGTTTTTTTTGGTTATATAAAATGATGAATCTATATTTTCTAAATGTATTTCAAACTAGTTTTTATGGACGATTTTTGAAAAGGAAATGTATGGACTCTATGGTGCATACCTACTGAACAATCTATGATCACACACTACTTGTGGCACTCAAAATTGGTAGAACCTATCTATTTTGTATATTAATTTTTCTTGTTTGGGTTATCTTTAGAGACGGTTGGTATTATGGTTAGTGGTGGCCAAGAGGTCACATGGAGATCAGGTCATTTCTGATTTGGGTTAGATTTTTTTAGTTTATGTTTTGTTTATAAACTATTTTATCTAAGATTCATTTTTTATTTATTGATATTCAACTATTATTGGTTATGATATGATCTTTGTTTTGGATATTTGATTACTATTTTTTGGGTTAAATCATTCCCACATGTATGATCTTTGACGCCCGATGCTAGTCACCAGCCCGGGAGGATCGAGAACACCTCTTAGGACTTGTGTCAATATAGGTCAGGTGTCAGGTCAAATAAAAGCCTGGATTGGTTCATGAGACTCAATGTTTAACTTCATAGTGTCTCTCAACACTTCTACATTCCTCAAGAAAAACCAATAACTGGTCATTATTTGGTGTCAAAGATTCAAATACTTTGTCAAAACTTGTATGAAACACATTTGGAGGGATCTAAAAAGGTCTAGTCCATGGTACTGGTCAAGGCCTCAACATAACCCCATTTACTAAAGGTTTCCTCCTTTTGGTTAGTTCATGAGAACCTATGATATATATAATTACACTACTGACTAATAATGATATCCATTTCATCTAGATAGAACTGAAGTTTAACTTCTCTTTAAGCTTAACTATGTTGTTCCTTCCATGAATACACTAGAAACTATTCAAAATATCTACCATTACATTATCTAATTACATTTAAGGGGTTCATTGGTTGGTTTTATAATGGAAACCTACATTGGTTACAACTACACCACCTTGAGAATATGCTCCATGCTCTTGGGAATATTCTACACATGTTATGGTCTCCATAAGAGACCATTTCCTGAGTTTAGACACCCTTGGATATGCACCCACAACTTTTGAATGATCCCCTTGCATCGCATGAGCATACATTTATTGAACTCTCACCTCACCTAGATCAAATTTTCTCATTAGAAAAGCACTCACTTGGTCATCTAGAAAAGCACCCAATTGTCAAGATTCCTAAGAAAGTTCGGCACACTCCACTCCATGCCACACCTATGTAGTTAGATATATGATTAGTCTTGAAAATTCTCCATTAAGAGGATTTTATTATGGTCTAGGAACAATCTATTCCTCCAAAAAATTCAACATTTCATCAGATAGGGTAGGATCATCATGTTTTAAGTCTCCACCAAGACTATTATCGTAGTATGCTTTCCCACTACCACTACTACATATAAAATCAATAGTTTCCATACTCAATTCTCCATCAACAAAATCATATTCCAACAATAACTATTCATTTTCAATCTTTATTGTTTCTTTATCCTCCATGCCTCTCAAAAACATACCAGAGTTTTATTTTAGCCCTAGTAACTAGAAAAAAGCCTCCATATGATCCATATTAATTGGTAGATCCAACTTCTGCCTCTCAAACTCCTCTTTTAACCTTATAAAAAGTTAAAAATATTTATATTTATCCTACATATTTCCTTACTTGACTAAGTACTCATCCATATGATCATGCATAATATTCAACATGATACAATTTCCCTCTCTCTTTAGACTCATATCTTTTCATCCAACTCCATATTCCTTTACTGATAAACATTCTTGAACACATTCAAAAAAAAGTGAAAATTTGATATCTCATGTCAAAGTTGTATTTAATAGTGTAGGAGTTTCCAATAACTAATATTTTCTTATTATATTATGTACTACCAAAATCACACTCATCTTCCAACCAAAATCATATAACAACCATATTCAGCTAACTTAGATCGTCTTCCAATTTCGCATGTGATTTTTCATTATATTGAATGAGTCCAACTAGAATCACATTCCTAAGAAATGATATATTCCCTATAAACCATTTATTCTTCATATATTTATTTTCAATAATATAATAATACAAAACACTATTTTTATTTCTAACAGTGTTTAGTCCTTCCACACCTCTCTTTGACTTCACAACATTTATGAAGCTTCAATCGACTACAAAGCATGTTTTTTTGAATTGTATTCATACTCACAAAAACCATTCTTGCCTAAAAATGTTTCCTAGAATTCATGAATATCATATATGATCTCACCATTCAACAAAAAACTATAGTACTAATCATGTTTTCCATATAAGATTATGTTTCCCTATAATGATAGTCTCACTATAGTGATCTTATTTCCCCAACAGAGTGGCCAATTTTTTATGAAAATTTCATGAGTGATAGAAGGAAATAGGGAATAGTGGAATCACTTTATTGAAAATTTTATAAATGGGTTACAATGATTAGAAGTATAATAAGTAAGATAATGAAAGGAAATAGAATAAAAAGAGTACCTCATAAGAAGACTACTCCTTTGGATTCCATATCCAGTTCCTACTAAGAATCATCCTTACCAGTTTCTAGGTTGATGAAAATCCCAAATGAATATTCATACCTCCTCCCAACACCCAAATTCCCTATTTAATACCCCACATGTCTACTATTTTAGCTAGAATATACAACTCCCCCTTACAAAGTACAATACTTCACTTATAACAACACACACCCAACTCAATTAAAACAATACCTTGTATGGACCATAACCACACCAATACAAACTCATATTCCTATGAAAAATTTGACAATATTTTGGTGTAGTAGGGTTAATGATGAGAGGGTCTTAGATTATTAGAGGAAAAGAGTAACAGATCCATTTTTAAAATTTTTAATGAATGGTCAAGGGATATTTTAAATCTAAATGTTAATAAATTATGGTAATATGGAGTTTTTTAGATTATGGATTTAATTCTACTTGCAATGGTTATAGATAATATTTTATAGTATTTGATGGAAAATGAATTTAGGACCAATTAAGGTGTATTTTTTTAGGTTTTTCATTCACTAATTAATTATTGGAACTACATGTAGTCATTTTTCATGATCTATTTAAATTTTTTAATGATGCATACTAAATATGTAGAGGTGAAGATGTTGGTTTTTGGGACCAGTGTTATGAATATAAAGACAAATATGGTTTCTTTGGTTCAGTTTTCTATGAGTTGATATGATATGAGTGACTATTCATAGATTCAAGAGTTTATTGGAGACCTAAATATGTCTAATTAAAGAGTCCATGGTTGGTTTGGGGTTCATTTTTTAGTTGACTATAGTGAATAAAAAATGTGTGTGGCTCATGAATGGATTTTGATATAGTCTTTCATATTTTTTGCATTAAATAATGAAGTAATTATTAGAGTTTAGGGTATTGGGTTCATTCTTATTTGGTATATGTGTGTCAATTTCCAAAATATGTTCATGCTCAAGATGGATATGTTTTTTCCTTGTTCGTATCCAAATTAGTCTTGATTTGGAGAGTTTTTATTGATCCTCAAGTGTTTCTTGATTAAATGAAAAGTTGGATTTATCTTCAAAAATTTATGTAGAGACTGTATTTGGATCTTGTTCTAGTATAATGATTCCCCAATGTAATATTTAGATATACTAATTAACTGGATTTATAGTGGAGTTAATTTTTTCATTATTTATTCTTGAAATTTGAATTAATAAGGATTTGTGTTTTTTTATGTAAAATATGATGCTTCTAGTGACAATATGGTAGTTTAGAGTTGGATGATTCTATCATCCTTGAGTGCGTTTCTGCTACCTTTTCCTCCTGATTGTTGGATTCTTCTTGTCATGATGAAGCAATTTAATTTTAATAAGTCCTGGACTTGAAATTGTCTAATTATAAATTGAATATTTAGATAATGATCCGTGATAAACCTACATACATATAATTCAGTGATCAAAATCATGTTTGAAGGAAAATCATGAATAAGTAATGGGTCACTTATAACCTGACTTGATCTACCATTGACATGCCACCTATCTAGACTCAGGTTCTGAGTGAAATTAATCTTTTAATTTAATTTTAATACTTTATTAAAGAGTCAATAGACTTATATGAAAATAATTCTCAACACATGGACTTCTCTCCTGACTTTTCAACTATAATTCTACCTTGTGTTCTTATATAAATGTGATATGTAGTGGTGATTTTATCTATTTACTATTCTTATATCTCTATGAACATGGAAATATAATCCATTTCTATTCCAAGAGAGGTAACTCAGTGAGACATTGAGTTCAACTATTAATTTATTATTTCATTTCTTCTTAATATGAGTATGTGGTTGATTGTTAACCTAATTTAGAAGTGATTCCATCCTTTTCTCTTTTGATCATGATTATTATTACATTGATCAAATTTTATCTCTACCTATATCAACATAATTTTTTACACTATGGAGTATAATTGTGGTAGTTTTGTATGATGATAATTATTTAGAAACATTTAGGAGACAATTAACTTTCTTACTAAGATGTCAGTGTTGGTTAATTAATATTAAAAAAAGAAGGTGAATAGTAAATTATGGAACATTGTTCACTCGGAGATATTTTCAATGTAATAATTTTCATTGAACAATGGTGATAAACATGATACATTCTCCCATGGAAAACAATATTATATAATACTATTTAAACTATGCTTTTTATATTATCCACTATTTTTTAAGGATTCCCATATGTGTATATATGAATAATAATTTTAAATAAATAGAGATATTAGAAAAACTAGTGTTTGTGAGTAATAACCTTAAGACCAACCTAAGGATTTTCCACTATAGTGCATATTTATGTAATAAAGAAATATTGAGTATGGAATAAGAGTCTAAAAATTCCTAGCATCAAATTAGAAATGTTGTTAGGGAGGCGATTCTAACTATACAATTTAAAAAAACTATGATATTAAAATATTAAAAAGTTGGATAAATAAAAAACATAATTGTAAATTCATTCCCAAGAAACTATTGTATACCTATTTTACTACATTTTTAGAACTGATTTCTCATTATACTAGATTGATATTTTTTATTTAATGATATTTTTTGTTACTATTAGTGGACTTAACTTACTATAATTTTCATGTTTACATTCCTTTGATCCTTTTTTAAAATGAAATATTATTCTTTTGGATGATATTTATGTATTATGACTGTCAAGTTTTTCTCTTCACATTTTTAGATCTTTTATGGATGGTATATTTAGATGGATGTGAATTGGGTTTTTTCTTACATTGTTGGGTTTCCCCATATTTTATAGGATTTTTTTATGTTATGATTCATTTCATATGTTAATTACCTTGTTTATTTTTTTTCCATATATAATGTAACTATTTTTTAAATTCTCAATTATAGAATGATTGGAAATGATTCCTAGTTCATGAGAACCATTACTATGTATCTTAGTGGATAATTTATGGTTCAATAATTAGTATTACTTGAAAATTTTTAATTTTATGGATAAATCTTTGTTAATGTAATGGACCTCTATGTTTTTCATTCATCAATTTTATTATTAATTTATTTGGATGAGAATTGGTATTGTGTAATTGATCATTCATTTTTTTAGTGAAACTACTAAGAATATATGGATATATTAATGGGGATAAAACATTGTTCATCAGGTGTTCATGAATTGATCATGAAGGTCCTAATAAATAATAAGATGGGGGAGAGATTCATAATTGTTTTAGTGAACAATATTTCATGGTTTCAATTATTAGGTTTTAATTTCATGATAAATTTATGTTATTTTTTCTCATCCATGTAATGGGAATCCATAACATGTGTCATGTTCCCTATATTTAAATTTTAATAATTTTTTTAGAAATTTGTTCATGTTATATTAATGGAATTCCTCACATTCTATTAATTTTCATGCAAGATAATTTTAATATTTTTATAAAATTATTATAATTGGTATATTATATTATAATTAAATTAATTAATATAATATAATTATTTACTGATAGGGTCTGGAATATAAACCCATAATTTTTTTCATTTCATATAAAAACAAAAAAAATTATTTTTGATCATATTATCAATAAAAATATATTTTGATATTATATTACCCAAATATAAATATATCATATGATTTATTTGAAATATTCTGAACAACATACATCTTATATCTTATTATTATAATAATTAAAATAGATCTATGTTATCTATCGTAATAACATTTCGGTAGATATTTCTTACCAATAATTTAGTAATAGAGACATATATTTTGGTAAAATGAATTACCAAAAAAATGAACAATTACCAATAGATATTCCCTTGTTGGAGAAGTTTAAATATTTTTAGTGAGGTTTTTAGTGTTTTTAAAGGGTTTTTAGGGGTTTTAGTGTTTTTAGTGTTTTTAGGGTTTTGAGGGGTTTTAGGGTATTTATGGTTTTTAATATTTTTAAGGGGTTTTATTTTTTAGGTTTTATTATGGTTTTTATATTTTTTTGAAGTTTTTTAGAGTTTTTAGGGTTTTAGTGTTTTTAGGGGGTTTGGGGGTTTTATGGTTTTTTCATATTTTTTAGTGTTTTTAGGGTTAATAGGGTGGTTTTAGTGGTTTTTTGATTTTTAAGGTTTTTAGGCTAGGGTAAATACAAATTTTAAGTTTGATGGATGGGATAACTTTTAAATTGGGATTTGGAGCTTAATTTTGATAATTACATTAGGTTAGTATGTTTCTTTAGATAGGTGTTAAGGATCGATAGGTGTATTGGGGGTCTAGTTTGGTTTCAATATCATCAAGAATTTAGAACCAAAGTTCAAGAGATATAGTACTAGGCACACAGTTGGAACATGGTTAGTACTAACTATGTGTCCCATTTAAACTAGTGCAGAGTTACAACAAACTGTATGAGGTGTCCAGAAAACTGTGTAAAGATACTATAATAAATTGTAGAGGTTTTTCACTAGTTTCACATGATTTGAAAAATTGTGCACCTAACTATATGAGGTTGGGTTCCCTTTGGAGAATGATACCGTATGGTTTTCACACGGTTATCCAAATTGTATAGTTCATTAGGGTGAAATTACAAATTTTCCACTCCCTTATTTATATTTTCTTTTCCCATCTTTTATTGTTAGTCACACAGATAGTAGTAAGGATTTCTTCCATTTATTCTATCCTCTAGGATTTAGACAATATTCTTTGATTGGGCTGCGATTTGGATGTCATTGGGAGAATTGGAAGCATAGAGTTGTGTTCTTGATTCCACTTGCTTCCAATATTCTTTAATACTTCTGTTTGTAATGTTATTTCCATCCAAGTTCATTTTCCCTATTTCCAGGTTGTTTCTCTAAAATACATATTTATCTCATTTAGTCTTTTATTAGAGGATAGAATTTTATGATTCATCACCTACAAGAATAATGTACGTGTTTCCTAGCTTTCTCTAGGAATACACATGTGATATGGGATTTATATTTTAATACAGTGCGTGTGGATTTTCTGGAAAACCCCTTATTAATTAAAGATTGAATTTAAATCATTTTATTGATGTTTTAAGTTGTCTATGATAATTATATTATCTTCTTAAATGTGTTAATTTTGGTGTGGGTATTTTAGTTGGTTGGGTAGGTAATTCTAGTTTTTTTTTAATTTAACTATTTATAATGTGATATGACCAAATTGGTTCTGTGGGAATGTGTTGGGAATGGGCTGGAATACATGGTGTTATGTGATCATTGGTATTGAGATGAAGAGGTTCATTAGGATGAGGTAATGGACCAAGATATGTGGGATGGTATTGACCATAAAAATTAAGGTGACATGATTGTTAGTTTGAGGAATATGGTGATGACTATTCTGAGGATGGGAAATGAGGTTCTCATGTGGAAACGAGGTTTTGAGTTAGTGTGGATTAGGAAATGTTATTGGTTTCTCCTCACCATGATTGTCCAATAGCACCATTTGATTTTTTTAAACATAGATAAGGTCTCAATTGAGGTGATGTTGACCACTCATTATGGGTGCATGCCTCTGAATATTTAGAGGCTTAAGGGATAGTGTTGACCATTAGTTATAGAGGAGGTTCTCACCATATAAATCCATAGATGATGGTGAGTGAGACCATCGAATATGGATGAGGCTCACCTGAACATTTATGGATGATGGGTCAGGATGATGGGAGGATGAAACTCACTATTATTTAGGAGGAGTGACTATTGATTCAATGGTGGTTTATTATTCATTTAAGGATGGGTCTCATTGTGACTTGGGATGTCAGGTTCACCACTACAAATCATGCCTTTAACAATGCTAGTAAAATGGATTTATTAGTGTTATAGAAGTGCTAATAATATGTGTGATTTTAAAGGGTTTAATTTAATAGCACTCCTAATATGTGTTGATAAAGTACCTCTTTAATAGAAATAAAAAATCACTGATAAAGGGGGGCCTTTATTATCCCTTTCTTTTTGTGCTAATAAAGGTGGCCTTTATCAAGGTTTTTTAGCACTGTTAAAGACCACCTTTATCAGGACCTTTTTTAGCATGGTTTAAGGCATCACTGATAAATGGGATATTTTTTCTCACCCCACATTTTTATCAGTGCTTCCCCTCCCCCTTATCATTTCTTCCCACCCTTTATTAGTGGTTAGGATAATTCCACCCTCCTACATACACATCTTCCAAAAACAAATTTCGAACCTGAGACCTCCAACTCATATGTCAGGGCCTTTACCACTCCCCAATATTGTTTTGTTCTCCATTTTATTATATATCTATATATTTATATATATTTCATTACATTTTTATCCATATGTTTATATATATGTTTATATATATATATATATATTTAAATACATATATAAAATATGTTTTATGTGTGTTCTTATGTGTGTGATTATAAATAAATAAATACATACATATATATATATATGTTCATCTATAAATATTAGTATTCATCTTAATATTTATTTCTATATATTATATATTAATATATATATATATATATTAGAATATATAGATAAATATATATCTATTTGTCAACACACACACAAATATATATATATATATATTATACATTAATTTTATAGGTATATTAATATTTATACATTTTTATTTAAAATAAATTGGACATTAGATTTTATTTAGATAAGGTTTATATATTGATAAATATATTTTATATGTAAATATTTTTAAATATCTATTTATAAAATTAAATTTTTATGTGTGAATATATAAAAAAAATATGTATATATTTTCATATATTTTATTATAAATAACATTGAAATATGAAAAACGATAAAACATCAAAACCATAATATCAATATTAATGTAATACCTAGGAATAAATTCAGTTTCCATCAAAAAAAGGGAATAGGACTTCCTAAATCAAGGTTAAAAATCCATCGAATGTTAAAAAATAGGTTACCCCAACTAAATAATTAGTTTTTGAGACCTTAAGATCCTTTGTCTTTAAAAAGGTTCCTAAGATTTAATTCTTTTCTCAATATTTGATTTGATGTGTGGTAGAACCCAAACGGACACCCGAATCAAAAGTTATGGTCGTTTGATGTTCGAGTTACATTTTCAGCTTATTTTATATCTTTTATTGATTTGTTGGTTTTTTGTCATCAAATTTTTATTAAATGACTATTACTCAATAATAATTAGAAAATTATTAATTAAAAATATTTTTTTTATTATTTTACAAGCCATTTCCACTAAATATCTTATATAATATGTGTAAATGCCTTTTGGCCTTATCTAAAAAATATTTAAAAAATATATATTATATTTATATCAATATAAATATATTTATATATTTATATATTATTTTTAATGATTTTATTAAATATATATATTATCATCCCTTGTAAAAACGTGTTGATAAAGGGTGTCTTTGTCAGAACTTCTAAAAAAGCACTCATAAAGACCCCCCTAATCATCACTTTTTACTAGCACTGTTAAGTGGGGGTCTTTATCAGCGATTTTTTATAAGCGATGATAAAGGGACCCCTTTAACAGTGCTTTTTTAGCACTATTAGAGACCCCCTTTAACAACACTAAAAAATCGCTCTTAAAGACCCACTTTAACATCACTTTTTCTATACTAACAAAGGGGTTTTTAATAGAACTTTTAGATAGTTATATTAAATCCATAGAACTGGATAAACCTATTTTTTTAGTAGTGGTTGTTGATTTTAAAATGATTGTTCAAGTGAAAGTCTGAGGGATGTGTGATACACTTATTGGGTGTGATGATGGGGTTTCATTATTACTCGATATGTTGCATATGTTGTTTCGGATGGCACGAGGTGTTGGGTGAAATTAATGTGGATGAGATACCAAGGTTCTTGTAGTATGCCTGATTTTGGACACATCATTCCACTCATTGCTATTGAGCTTGAGTAAATCATGTTGTGTATTTTTATGAATGGGAATAGTTTCAATTTATTTAAATATTAATAAACTTGTATATATATGGATGTAAGATAAGAACACATTGATGGTGGCCTACTGAGTTTATACTCACACCCTACATGGCCCCCTCAAAAAATGTATAGAAATTATGCATTTGAGATCAGGTAAGGGATTAGGCATATGGTCTAGAACTTAGTCCCTAGGGATGCACCATGAGTGAATAAGATGAATTGAAAATGGAAAAGGGTGTTATTAAATTGATATATTGTTTATTTTTGGGCTTTGAGTAAGTTCTTAAATGATCATCCACAGGAGATCTTGTATATCTATTTATTTCTAACTATCTGAAATATATAATCCATCTTGTATGTATGGATGTTTCTTTAATATTTTTATTACTTTTATTTATTATTTGTTCCATTGAGTTTTATCATTGCTTCCATAGTTCTAGTATTATATGACTATTATTACTATTATTCCCTAAGGGGATAGTCTCCCCACTATCACTAAAATTACCATCACTGCTATTAATAATCCTTTGGAATATGGGTAGGCATTCCTAAGGCCTATTGGCCCACTAGCCTTGAGAAATGGTTAAGTGGCTCTTGGGTCGGGGTGCTAAAAATGGTATCAGATCAAGTTCTTTGTTGGAGTTTCCTTAATTCATCACAATACCTAGTTATAAAATAATAATCATGTTTGGTTGGTTACAAATGGTATCAATGTTTCCTAATGTTTTATTATTTAGGATATGGAAGGCTAAAGACTAGGGTCTAGTCAGAACTGGGTAAAGTGCTCACATTTGGGCACCTGCAGACCCATTCATGGGGAATATACCGTGTTTACAGGAATGGAAGGTTTATGTAATGATTTTTGATTTTACAATTTATTTATTTACACATCGAGTGGCACACTTGGGAATGAATTTATTAGGTTATGAGATTTTAACCGTTGTTCTAGTATAGCATGGTCGAGGAGTTTATGCATCATGGTAAAAAAATAAGGCTCATATGACATATGTATATGCCAATTACTATTTTATGGAACCTAGAATATTTTAAAAGGGTTTGGGTTATTTAAAGTGTCAACAAAAATCTAAAAAACATTTTACTAAATAGATTTTTTATTTCATTCTACTCAACCATCACAGATATATGGTTCTATACAGGATGATATGTAATAATATGTGTGTGATACATCTGGTCCTGACTATGATATGGGTAAGTAGGAATAAATGAATGGGGTTAATTTCTTAAAATATAAATAAAAATAAAAATAGTTTCTTCCTACATAGATTCCTGGTGGAATTATACTTTATCACCCCAGGTTGATGACATCTGATATGCATGATATGTGATTCTAAATTATAATATGGGAATGTAGGGGTACATGAGGCTGGATAATACTTGACCTAAGTGTTGTAGGTAAGTGTAAAGGTGGTTAGATTAACATCATGTTATATCATTCCCTATTTTTTATATGTATATATATACTATTATTTCTTTTATTGATCATCGTATTTGGTCTTCAACATGATGCCACCTAAACTAGCTAAGGTGGAGTGTTAGGATAGAGGACAAGTGGTACCATAAGAGCATGAACTGGATGAGGTCCTTAATAGTTATGAATATCTTGATCCATAGGTAGAAGCTCTAATGAAAGTGGGTAAGCCACAATAGATGTAGTATTTTTGTTCCATGGATATATGAGAAGCTTAGGGATGTCTTGGTATGAGTCATACAGAGTATTGATAGGGAGATTATGGAGTTGATCCATCCATGTCTCATATGATATGTGATTTCCATTCACATAACCCACCATTGTTTCAAGGTGAGGGTGGATTTTAGGTAGAAATTAATTGGATCTATTTTGTGTAGCTGATATTTGACTAGCTCGAGACACCCCTTGTCCAGAGGTTGAATCTAGATACATACATTCTTAGAGGATTGAAAAAGCATTGGTGGGATATAAAGGTATAGTCTTGTAGGCATCAGGGACTATCATGGATGGATTTTGAGGATAGGTTCTTTGAAAATTTCTTCTTTTAGATGTTGAGGGAGGACCGTTCCCATGATTTCATGAACCTAGAGTAGAGGGATACATCTGTTATCTGATATGAAGTGAGTTTCATAGACCATTCCTGATTTTATAATTCTATGGTAGGTGATGAAATCACTTGGGTGTTTTGTTTTGGTGCTAGTTTGAGGAATTCCATCAAGGTGAAATAAAATATATTCATTTTATCATTATTATTGGATGTAGTAAATAAGGTTTTGATTGATGAGAAAAACATAATGCACCAGACTTATTCGAGCTAGGTGATAGCGCTAGGTGAGACTTGTAGTGGTGTTTTGGTTCGCTAAAATTGAGGCCATGTGGATTCTTAGTTGGTCAGTCAAGCTCCAGATTTGGGTAGAACATAAATGAGTGGGTTTTTGATAGTGTGCTTCCAATGTGGGAAACCAGGTCATGTTCAATCCTAATGTGAGTGACCTCCAAAGGAGTGATAAGCTTACATAAAAATGGGTAACATGGGTAGTTTTTGTAGGAAGACTTCTCTAGAAGCTTGGAGTTAAGTATTGGGTTACACTTACAGATATTAGATAGCATAAATAATGGTACTAAGATCTGGTAACATAGATTATCCTATATTCATAGGTCTTGGAATAGAGAGATAGAGAGAGATATAGATATAGAGAACCCAGAAGTGTGGTAAGTGGATGGTAGCTGGTGCAACTTAACAGGGAGGTTAACCCTCGAGTAGTAAATCTTCAATACAAGTGTATGTTGTTGATCTAGTAGTTTCATTGTAGGACAAGGATCCAACAATGGTTAGAGGTAAATTGTCATTGATGATGTACTCTTTATATTTTTTACATCAGGGACATGGGTGCATGAGGTACATGAGTTTTAATTGAAAAACAAACTTTGGTTAGTATGTGGGTATCATGTATGATACAATCCTTATATGAGATGTGTTAGTATACATACTTTTTGTGGGGATGGATATATATATATGGTGTGATATAATTTTTGATAATCAGTGTGATGCATGGATTTTGGGAATCAGTTGTGATGTAGGATTCATGGGTGTCATGATTAACACAGATATGATTGAGACCATGTAGAGGTACAGGAATAATGGTATGTCATGTGAGGAGTTGAATTTCTATAAGGTGGTTGTGGGAACTAATGGAATATCGTTTTTGGTTAGGAAAGTACTAGGTAGGTAATTTAAAAGGTGGGAATCCATGAGAGTAATTAACCTGTGACTGAGCAAATGGGGTAGTCTGGGGTGATGTTTATGATATGGGTGAATTTGGTACCATCACTATATGTGACCAAATAGGTCAGTTATGAGTTATTGTATAGTGGGGAGGTTTTAACTTCCCGAGTTTTTGAATGGGTCATAATTTCTAGATAAATTCTAATTTTATTTTTGATGGATGGGATTACTTTTTAAAACGGTTTCATAGAATAATTTTGATAATTAAAATGAATTATTATGTAGTTTTTAGATGAGGTTTAAGGCCTGGTGAGTGTCTCAGAGGGTGCAATTTGGTTTTGAGTGAATCATACTTTGAGAACCAGAGTTTGGGAGACACGACCCTGGGCACATAGTTAGAAAATGGTTAGTATTAACTGTGCAGACCAAATAATGTGACCCATTTTAACATGATACTAATTAGAAAAAACCAAGTGAGGTATCTATAAAATCTTTTGAGGTACCACAATAAATTTTATATGGTGTGTACAGGATGCACTTGATTTGTAAAAGGTGAACCTAGTTGTGCTAGTTGGGGTTCCCTTTAGATAGGGGCACTGCACTATTGGTGCATGGTTAGCCAAAGTGAGCATCCAAACAGTCTGGTTCATTAAAGAGGACGAAATTCATTATTTTACCCTCCGTTAAATAATTATTATTCTCCCTTATTTTCTCCTCAGTCATGAACACAACATGTGGGATATATTCTATTTCTCCTCTCCTCTAGGATTTTTCCTATCTCCTTCGGTCGGGCTCAGACTTCAATGTATTCAGTTGATTTGTAAGATTATGTTTATTTAATTTATTTATATTTCTTCTTTTCTTTTTTAATATCACTATTTGGAAATTTATTTACATTTGAAATCATTTTCCCTATTTACAGGGCCTTTTCTATAATCTTGATATCTTTAGTTTTGGATTGGATTACAATATTGTATTATACAAGTGATTACATACAAGCATAAGGTATGTGGTTATTAGATTTTTATACTCATATACGCATGCTACAGGATGAGTATTTTAATACAGGTGTGTGTGGGTTATCTTGATGAAACCCTTATTAATTAAATATTGAATTTAAATAATTTTATTGATGTTGTGACATGCCTATGAGAATGATATTATCTCTTTAAATGTGTTAAGATGGTTTTTGGGATTTTAGTTGGTTGGGAAGGTTATACTAGTTGTTTTAATTTAATTAATTATATTATGATATAACTAAATTGGTTATATCATAATATTTTGGGACTCTCCTGGAATATGTGGGGTGATGTGATCACTGATATTGAGACAATGAGGTTCCTCAGGCTAAAAAAATGTCATGAGATATGTGGGATGGTGTTGATCACTAGAATTGGGTCAACGGGACTATTAGGTTGAGGCAGATTATAATAACCATGTCATGGATGGATGATGAGGTTTTCATTTCTCAATGAGGTTGTAAGTTGGTGTGTCTTAGAAAATTTTAGTGATTTTTTCTCACCATTATTGGGTAATAGCATTGTTCGAGTTGATTTTACATAGATGAGGAATCATTTGAGGAGGCATTTACCATCATTATGGGTAGAGGCCTCTGTATATTTATAGACATGGGGGATGGTGTTGAGGATCAGTTATGGATGATGTTCTCTCCATAGAAAGCCACATTTGATGGTGAGTGGGACCATTGTATGGGGGATAAGGCTCTCCCAGACATTGATCTATGATGGTCCGGGATGATGGGAGGATGAATCTCACCTTACCTAGGGTCGTTGGGGTATTGAGATGATGGTGGTTTATTATTAATCGAATGATTCATCTCATATTACCTTGGGACGTCGAGATTTTGATTTGATGGTGATTATTAATGTAGAATTTTGGTGGACTATTTATACACGTATTAGTTTTACTGGTAGGATGTCAGTATTACTATATATGTAGAATATGTGGTGTTAGATGGAATGAGGTTTCAGGTGGCATTTACATGGATGGTATACCTAGTTTCTTTAGGTACAACTGACCATGGATACATCATTCCACTCTGGTATTGGCTAGATCAGGTAAACACTTCCTCATATTTGATGATCATGTTTAAAGTGGGATATGTATTTTTATGTGTTATCATAGTTTCTATTTATTTACGTATGCACACACTTGTATAAATATTGATGTATGATAGAAACACATTGTTGGTGGCCTACTGAGTTCATCCTTACACCCAATAAGGCCCCATCAGGATTCATGTAGACTTTATGTATTTGGAATCAGGTTAGGTATTAGACATAGGTGCTAGACATTAGTGGTTAGGGATACACCATGAGTTAATGGGATGGATGGAAAATGGACCAGGGGGTTCATTAAATTGAGATGGAGTTTCTTTTTGGTTTGTGATTTTTTCTTATATGATCAACCCTGGGTAATTTTTCATGTCTATTTTTATATGATTGTCTAACATGAATAATTTATCTAATATTTATGGTTGTTTCTTTCATCATGTTATTGACGTTGTTTATTATTTATTCCATTAATTTCTATCATTTCTTCCACAATTCCTGCACTATATGACTATTATTACTACTATCATAAAAGGGTATGTCCTCCCCACTATCACTTAATAGACTATCACTACAGGACGATAACCTTTGGTGTATGGGAAGATGCACCTAATTCCTAGAGGCTCACCGACCTAGAGCATTGGTTAAGTGACTCATAGATCGAGGCTATTCATTTTAAGGGTTTCTATAGGGTCTTTTAAGTTCTTCTAGGGGTTTTAGGATCTTTTAGGGGGTTAGTGTTTTTAGGTAATTTTGGTGGAATTTAGGGTTTTTTAGGTCTTTTATGGGGTTTTATAGGTTTTTAATATTTTTAGAGGTTTTAAGGATTTTTATGATTGTATGGTTTTCTATGTTTTTTTGAGTTTTACGGATTTTAGGGTATTAGGTGTTTTAGGTTTTTTTTATGGTTTTTAGGGGGTTCCTTTTTTAGTTTTTAGAGAATTTCATGTGTTTAGGGGTTTTTTGTTTTTTTGGGAATTTTATGGTTTTTAGGGGTTAAGGGATTTTTAGGATTTGTAAGGTTTTTAGGGTTTTTTAAAGTTTTACGATTTTTCATGGGTTTTAGGGTTTTAGGGTTTATCAGTTTTTTTCATGTTTTAGGTGTTTTTTTTTTGGTTTTAGGGTTTTTAGGGGTTCTTATGATTTTTATGGGGTTTAATGCCTTTTGGATTTTTTGGTTTTTTTGGGGGTTTTTTGGGTTGTTTGGGGTTTTGGGGGGGGGGGGGTTGGGTATTTAATGACTTTTAGGGTTTTTAGGGTTTTAGAGGTTTTGGTGATTTTGTGTTTCTAGGGTTTTTAGGATCTTTTAGGGTATTTTAGGTTTCTTTAGAGTTTTTGGGGGGTTTTTACAACTTTTATGGTCTTATAAATGTTTTATAGTTTTAGGTTTCTTTATTTTTTTAGGAATTTTAGGTTTTTCTAGTGTTTTTAGGGTTTTTTAGGGTTTTTTTGGTTTTTCGGGTCCTTAAGGGATTTATGGTTTTTATGATATTTCATAGGTTTGGGGGGTAGGTTTTTGGGTAGGTTTTAGGGTTTTTTAAGGTGTTTTTTTTGGTTTCAAGGCCTTTTAGGGTTTTTAGGTGCCATTATAGGTTTTACGAATTTTAAGGTTCCTTTAGGGTGTTTTACTATTTTTAGGGTTCTTTAGGGTTTTAATGGGTTTTAGGGTCCTTTAGTTTTTAGGGTCCTTTAGGGGTTTTTAGGATTTTTAGGGTCCTTTAGGGTTTTTAGGGTTTTATGTTCTTTAGGGTGGTTTGGGTTTTTTAGGGTCGTTTATGAGTTTTTATGTTTTAAGACTCTTTATGGTTTATAGGGTATTTTATGGTCTTTTAGTTGTTTTTACTATCATTTAGGGTTTTTAGGGTATTTGGGTGGGATTTAGGGATTTAAAGGGTTTTAGTGGTTTTAGGGGGTTTAGGATCTTTTAGGAGTTTTTAGGGTCTTTGGGGCTTTTTAGGGTTTTTTGGGATTTTAAGGGTTTTAGGGTTCTTAGGGTTCTTAAGTTTTTTAAGGGGTTTTGTTGTTTTTAAATTTTTTAGGGATTTTACACCCCTTTAGGATTTTTTTCAGGTTTTAAAGGGTTATTAAGGTTTTATTGTGGTTTTTAGGGTTGTTTGATAATTATAGGGGTTTTAGGGTTTTGTTAGAGTTTTAAGGGGTTTATGGATTTTAGGGTTTTAAAGGGTTTTTAGTTTTTTATGTCAGTTCATGTTTTTAGGGGTTTTGGGGGGGTTTTATGGTTTTTAGGTTTCTTTAGGGTAATGGTTTTTAGGCTTTTTAGGTTTTCAGTTTTTTTAAGTTTTTCATTGCTTTTATGGTTTTTAGGTTTTTAGTTGGTTTTAGGATTTTTAGGGTTCTTGGGGTTTTCATAACATTTTTGGTATTTTTGGTTTTTTAGGAGTGTTAGGGTTTTTTTTGGTTTTTTTAGGTTTTTTTAGTTTTAGGGATTTAGGGTTTTAGTGGAGTTCATGATTGTTTTAGGGTTTGTAGGGTTATTTTGAGTTTTTTTGGATTTTTAAGGTTTTTTTGGGTTTTTTACAGGTTTTAATATTTTTTGGCTATTTTTAGCATTTTTAGGGATTTTAAGGTTTTTTTGGGTTTTAGGGTTTTTAATAGATTTTTGGGTCTTTTAATGTTTTTATAGTGTTATTTAGGGTCTTTTAGGGGATTTTATGGTTTCTAGGTTCTTTTAGGAGTTTTTATGAGTTTTTTTTTGTGTTTCCATGGGTTTTAGGTGTTTTAAGGGTTTTAGGGTTTTTAGAAATTTTTATGTTTTATTATTTTTAGGATTTTTTAGGGTTTTTAGTGATTTTCATGGGGTTTTAGGTGTTTTTAGGATTTTTAATGTTTTTAGGGGGTTTTAGGGATTTTAGGGATTTTAATGTTTTTAATGGTATTTAGGGTTTCAATGATCATTTTAGGGTTTTTTGAGTTTTTTTAGGGTTTTTATTATTTTTAGGGGTTTTACTTTTATTATGGGTTCTAGGTGTTTTTAGGGTTTTTTTGGTTTATTTGGGGTTTTATGGTTTTTAGATATTTTTTGGTGTCTAAGGGTCCTTAAGTTTTTTATGCGGCTATTTAGGTGCTTTGAGTATTTTTAGTGTTTTTTGGACATTGATGGGTTCTTTTGGTTTTTTAGGGTTTTTTAGGGTTTTTATATTTTTAAGGGTTTAATTGTTTTTATGTTTTTTGGGGTATTTTTAAGTTTTATTGAGGTTTTATGTTATTTAAGAGTTTGTTGGGCATGTTAGGGTTTTTATAGGGTCATTTAGGTTCTTTTTGGGGTTTTAGGGTCTTTTAGTGGTTTTTAGGGTCTCTTTGGGGATTTTATAGTTTTTACAGTTTTTAGGGGTTTAAAGGGTTTTTAGGACTTTTATGGTTTTGATGGGTTTTAGGGGTTTTGGGTTTTTAGAGTTTTATCAGGGGTTTTAAGGGATTTTTGGTTTTATGAGTTTTTATGTTTTTTAATGTTTTTTAGGGTTTCAGGGTTTGTTTGGGTTTTCTAGATTTATTTAGGGGTTTTATGGTTCTTAGGGTTTTTTGGGTTTTTTGGGTTTTAATGGGTTTTAAGGTTTTTTGGGATTTCTAGGGATTTCAAGTTTTTAATGTTTTTTAAATGTTTCATAGTGTTTTTAGGGTTTTGGGGGTTTTTAGGGTTTAAAGGGTTACCATGGAATTTAGTATTTTTAAGGTTTTTAGGGGTTTTAGGGTTATTATGGTCTTTTTACTATTTTAGTGGGTTTTAAGGAGTTTTATTGTTTTTAGGGATTTTAAATTTTTTAGGGTGTTTGGGAATTCCTTAGTGTTTAGGGGCAAGGAAGGTGCAAGGCTAGGCTATTCCTAACCCCCCCCCCCCCCTAAAAACATTTATTTGAAAAAAGACACAGTAGACAAGGAAGGGGCAGGGTCAATCAACCCACTCCCAAAAACCCTGAACAAACCCGAAAAACCAAAATCCCACATAGAGAAAGGAAAAAAAGAGGACACCAATAGAACAAAGACCAAAGAATGGAACTTCCTCATCTCCCATCCAATCAGCAACCAGCATCCAGCAGCTCAGTTCCGAGCATCCAACACCTCCTATCTAATCAACTCCAAGCCTTTCGCAGTTCAGTTTTCAGCATTCAGAAATTTTGAAAACAATGCCTCATCACCTCTCATCCAAGTAGAAACCATAATCAATTCACACAATTTGAAGCATTCAGAACCTCATCACCAAGTAGATCCACCTCCTGCAACACAGAACCACCAGCACCAAAGTCATGAACATCATCTCAATCACATCCCATCCTAGTAGCAAGCAGCATCAACCACCTCAATTTCTGAAAACCCACAACTCTTTGAGCACCTCCTATACAAGAAGTAACAAACAACCAATCTCTTACATCGACACACACCAAATACCACAACAGAATCAAAAACATCAGACAAACAGTAACCATATCGACCAGAAACTCAATCAAAATTTTCCTAACCAGTTGTAAATCCCAACCAATAGACCAAGACACCAAAAAAAATCCATAACAGCAGATAAATAATGAACCCATTAAGTAGTAGAAAGTTGATTCCACAAGCCACTGACACACCAAAAATAGAGTAAAATCACAGAATCCACAACGTGAAAGAGACAACATACCAGATTTGAAGCAACATCAGATCAACTGCAAACCGGGGCTACAAACCAGGAGAGGCGACCAACAATCTATGAGTCCAAATACCATGAAGTCTTTGAAACCCTCTCCATCGCTAAAACCCACCACGCCGCTGACCCATCTGCGAAAACCCCAAATCTACAAACTCGACTCCAATTCATAGCTGTTGTCTAGTAGCATTTCCAAATTACAGGAAATACCTAAGCCTCCATCAGCTTTGTGGTCACCACCAATTCCTACTGCTCGTAGGCCAAGATCCACAGAATCCATCGCCCAAAGAAAGCTGAGGCAAGGGTCTCGTTGGATACTTCCGAGAGAAACTCACTGCTATGGAGCCATATTCATCATCACTTTCCGATTTGAGCTGATCTTAAGACATAATATCTGGTGCAACCACTATAACTATCAATTCTAGAATACACGGACAAAGAATCCAAGACATGCTTAGATCTGAAGCCTAATTCCTGAGAAAATACATTACTCAGGGAAGTCGAGGCCACCGAGGATAGGAAACCACCGCCACCTTGAATCAAAAGAACTCTTCCAAATCACATCACCTTTAAGAACAGGGAAAAAGAGAAGATCCATTACTGAAGCCCCAAGAATAGTCAAAGGGAAAACCTATAAGAAGCATCGAGTGAGAGAGAGAGTCGAGGGAGTGCGCCGCCATCTGAACTTTCTAGGTTTTTATGGGGTTTTAGGGTTTTCTTGTTGATTTTATTACTTTTTAGTGTTTTAGGAGTTTTTATGTTTTTTAGGGTTTTTTAGGGTTTTTAATGTTTTTAGGGGTCATATGGTTTTTTAGGGGGTTTCAAGTGTGTTATGGGTTTTTAGGGTTTTAAAAGGATTTTAGTCTTTTTAGGGGTTTAAATATTTTTTTTATTTTGTAGGGTTTTTAATTTTTTAAGGGTTTAGGGGTTTTATGGTTTTTTATTATTTCAGGTTTTTTCTAGTTTTTTAGGTTTCGTTGGGGGTTTTAGTGTCATTTTAGTGATTTTGGGGTTTAGGGTTTAAGGTGTATTATATAGGGTTTAGGGTGTAGGATTTAGGGTTTTCTGGTGTTGGGTATAGAGTTTAGGGTGTAGGTTGGTTTAGGGTGTGGGTATAAGGTTTAGGATGTAGGGTATATAGTTTGGGGTGTAGAGTAATGTGTTTAGGGTGTGTGGTATAGGGTATGCGGACTAGGGTTTAGGATTAGGGTGTAGGGTGTAGGGTTTAGGGTGGAGGAAATATGGATTATGGTGTTGATTTAATGGTTTAGGGTTCAGGTTATTGGGTTTAGGGTGTAGGGTTTACGGTTTAGGGCATAGAGTATAGGGTTTAGGGTTTATGGTATAGGGGTTAGGGGTTAGGGTTTAGGGTATATGTCGTAGTGTTTATAATTTTTCATTTAGGGTGTAGGTTTTAGGGTTTAGGGTGTAGGGTTTATGGTTTATGGTGTATATTTTAGGGTTTAGGGTGTACGGTGTATGGTTTAGGGTGTAGGGTTTAGGGTTCGTGGTTTAGGGTTTAGGCTATAGGGTTTAAGGTTTAGGGTTTACGGTTTAGATGTTAGGGTGTAGAGTATAGGGTTTATGGTATAGGGTTTAGTAGATAGGATGTACGGTTTATGGTGTGGGGGTGTAGGGTGTATGTTTTAGGGTTTTGGGTGTAGGGTTTAGGGTTTATGGTGTAGGGTATAGGGTTTAGGGTATAGGATATAGGTTTTATGGTATAGGGTATATGTTTTATGGTGTAGGTTATAGGGTTTAGAGTGTAGGTTATAGGGTTTATGGGGTAGGTTATAGGGTGTA
Source organism: Viscum album (assembly GCA_963277665.1). Taxonomy (NCBI): domain Eukaryota; kingdom Viridiplantae; phylum Streptophyta; class Magnoliopsida; order Santalales; family Viscaceae; genus Viscum; species Viscum album. The sequence goes on from OY728141.1 coordinate 351,679,669, forward strand.
GGGTATAGGTTTTTTTAGGATGTAGGGTATAGGGATATGGGTGTAGGGTTTTGGGTTTAGGGTGTAGGGTCTAGTGTTTAGGGTGTATGTTATTGAGTCTATGGTGTAGGTTTTAGGATGTAGGGTTTATGGTTTAGGGTATAGGGTTTAGGGTTATGAGTTTAGGGTATAAGTTTTAGTATGTGGGGTTTAGGGTTTAGTATGTAGCATCTAGTGTTTAGGGTGTATAGTATAAGTTATAGGGAATAGGGTTCTAAGCATTAGGTTTAGAGTTTATTGTATAGCCTATAGGGTATAGGGTGTATGGTTTAAGGATTTGGTTATAGGGTATATGATTTACGGTGTGAGTTCAAGGTGTGGGGTGTTTGGTATAGGGTTTAATGTTTTTAGGGTATTTATGGTTTTTGGAGTTTTTTAGTATTTTTAGGATATTTTTCAGTTTTTTTGGGTTTTTTGGTTTTTTTTGGGGTTTTTTTATGATTTTAAGGGTTTTTTTGTTTTTAAGGTATTTAGGGTTTTAGTTATTTATGCGGTTTGAGGTTTTTAGGTTTTTTAGGTGTTATTTAGGGCCATTTAGGGGTTTTGGTGGTTTCTATTGTTTTTTAGGGTTTTTTAGGATTTTTCAAGGTTTTTAGGATTTTTTTAGTTTTTAGGGGGTTTTGGGTTTTAATGGCATTTTTGGGGTTTTAGGATTTTTAGGTGTTTTAAAGGATTTATTAGGGTTTTTAGGGGTTTTTTATAATTTAAAATGTTTTTTTTATTTTTCATATTTTTAGGGATTTTGTGGATTTCAAGGATTTTTTAGAATTTTAGCGATTTTTTAGGGATTTTATGATTTTTTTTCTTTTTTGTTATTTTAAGTGGATTTTTAGGTATTTTGTGTTTATTAGGGTTTTTATTGTTTATATGGTTTTTAGGTTATTTATGTGTTTTTATGGTCTTTTTTATTTTTAGGGTTTTTTGGTTTTTATGGGTTTATAGGGTAATTAGGGTTTCTTAGGATTTTTAGAGGAGTTATGTTCTTTTAGGAATTTTTTTAGTGTTTTTTAAGTTTTTAGGGGTTTCATTATTTTTAGGGGGTTTTTAGGGTTTTAAGGGGGTTTTAAATGATTTTAGGGTTTTAGGGTTAGGTTTTTTAGGGTGTTTTAGGGTTTTTATCTTCTATATAGGGTTTTATATTGATTTGGGTCTTTAAAGGGTTTTATGGTTTCCAATTTCTTTTAAGGTATTTCGAGTTTGTCTTGTCTTGTAGGGATTTTTAGGGGTATTATGGTTTTTAGGGTATTTGTATTTTTAGGGGTTTTAGGGAAAGGAAGATGCGAGGGTCGGGCTATTCCCAACCCCCCCCCCCCCCCAAATTTATTAGAAAGAAAAAGAGACACATCAGACAAGGGAGGGGAGGGGTCAAACGACCCACACCCAAAAACCCCTTACAACCACGCCAAAAAAATCAAAAAATAAAAGGAGAAAAACAAACCCAAATAGAAAATACAGAACACCAAGTAGCAACCATCATCATCACCAGCATCAACCAGTATTCAGCAGCTCACAACCAAGCAGAAACCAGCCTCCAATCTCACCAAGTCCAGCATCCAGCATAATCCAGCCATCACCACCATAACATCGCTTAGCAGCATCTCCAACAGCATCACCCAGCCAAACCGAACAAGCCATCCATATCAGAAACTCACAGCCAAACATCCAGCGACATCTAGCATCACACCCAAGCTAGCCGACAACATTTTTATTATAGAAATTAGAAAATCCCAACCATTCCACTTTCATCCAACACCAATCAGCACCACCATACCATATTTCCAGCACCCACCAACTCCACTCAAGGGAATCGGTAGCCAAAGTCCAGTAGATCATCATCCAGCAACTCAATATCTGATCATAAATCAGCAACAACTTATGAAAGAACCAACAACTAGCAGCAAACATCATATAACAACTCAGAATCCAGCAACCAACTCTTCCTGACCGAACCAGTTCCATCATCCCATCAAAATCAGAAATAAAAGACCACCAGCACCCATGCCTAAACGCATTCCGCATCATCCACGACTCCTTAAACTCATCATTCAGTAGTGACCACATCACAAACCAAACATGCCACAATTCAAGAACAAGCAGACCAGCATATCAAAACGAACACAGTGAAGGATGGCCAAACCTTCATCAACAACAAGATCCAAGAACAGGAAAATGGAATTAGAAAGGAAAACCTGCATCTTCACCCTTATCATCCACCAACCCGTAGCAGCAGTGAGCATCAAAACCATTTTTTGGGTTTTCTAGTTTTTAGAGGTTTTTTTGGAGGTTTTGGTTTTTTGTGGTTTTTATGGATTTTTAGGGATTTCATGGGTTTTTAGGGGTTTTGGGTTTTATGATTTTTTTAGTGGTTTTAGGAGGTTTTAGGTGTTTTGGGTTTTCATGGGTATTTACTAAGGATTTTTATGATTTTTTGGGGTTTTAGGGTTTTGGTGTTTTCAAAGGTTTTAGGATTTTAGGATGTTTATTCTTTTTCAATGTTTTATTGGTTTTTAGGTTTTTTAGGGTTTTTTGAGTTTTTAATATTTTGAAATTTTTAGGGTCTTTTAGGGGGTTTTAGATTTTTTATTGGGTTTTATGTTTTTTAGGGTCTTTTAATGTTTTTATGGTCTATTATTATTTTTAGTATTTTTAGGACTTTTTATTTTTCAGAGTATTTTATTGTTTTTAGGCTTCATAGGGTGTGTTATAATTTTTTAGAGTTTTTAGGATATTTTTTGGGTATATTAAGATTTTTTGTTTTTTAGTGTTTTTAGGGTCCTTTAAGTTTTTTGGGATTTTAGGTTATTTAGGGTTTTTAGGGTCCTTTATGGATTTTTAGGGTCCTTTATGGGTTTTTAGATTCCATTAGGCGTTTTAGGGTTTTTACGTTCTATTAGGGTCTTAAGGACCCTTTAAAATTTTATTGGGTTTTTATGATCTTTTTGGATTTTTAGGGTCCTTTATGTTTTTTAGGGTTGTTTTGGGTCATTTATGGTTTTCATGTTTTTATTTCCTTTAAGGATTATTTACGTTTTTTGTATATTTTTTAGTTTTTTAAGTTCTTTTAGGTGTTTTAGGGTTTTTACAGTCTTTCAGAGTTTTTAGGGTATTTAGGACCATCTAATTTTTTGGGGTTGTAGTTTGTTTTAGAGTGTTTTGGTGTTTTTAGGGTCTTTAGTATTTTTAGGTTTCTTAGGGGTTTTAGGGATTTTATGATTTTTAGAGTTTTAGGGTTTTTTAGGGATTTTAGTATTTTAAGTGTTGTTTGGGGTTTTTAGGGTTTTTAGGGTTTTTAAAGTTCTAGGGGGATTTGAGGGGTTTTAAGGGGTTTATAGTTTTTTTTTGAAGTTTGGAGGGTTTTAGGGATTTTAGTTTTTTTAGTTTTTTGGTGGTTTTTAAAGTCATTTAGGGGTTTTAATTACTTTTAGGGGGTTTTAGGGTTTTTAAGGATCTTTAGGATTTTTACGCTTTCAATTGTCTTTAGGAGTTTTAGGGGGTTTTTTGGGTTTTTATTATTTTTAAGGTTTTTAGAGTTTTGAGCGGTTTTTTGGGTTTTTAGTGTTTTATAGATTTTCATGGTTTTAAGGGGTATAATGTTTTTTAAGTTTTTAGAGATTTTCTTGACTATTTATATTTTTTTAGTGTTTTTAGTTATTTTTGTTCTTTTGGTAATTTTTTGAGGTTTTTATCATTTTAAATATTTTTATGGTTCTAGGGGTTATAATTTTTTTAAGAGTTTTTTAGGGTTTTAGGTCTTTTATATGTTTTAGTATACTTAGGGTTTTTTATAATTTTTATGGTTTATATATTTTTTAAGGATTTTATGGATTTTAGGGGTTTTAGGGAGTTATAGAATTTTTAATGGTGTTTTGGGATCATTAATGGATTTAGTGTTCTTAGGGTGTTTAAGGTTTTTTATGGGTCTTTTATGGTCTTCTTAGGTTATTATGGTCTTTTAGGGTCTTTTTGGGTTTTAGAGACTTTTAAGAATTTTTAGGGATTTAGGATCTTCTAGGTATTATTAGGGGTTTTTATTATTTTCAGGGTTTTTTTGGTTTTTTAGGGATTTACAGTTTTGGGGTGATGTTATTATTTTTTGGGATTTGAAATTTTTTTTAAATTTTTTTGTGTTTTTTTGGTTTTTCTTGTTTTTAATGAATTAAGGGTTTTGTATGTTTTTATGGTTTTGTGGTGTTTTAGGGTTTTTATAGTTTTTTATAGGTTTTAATGTTTTTAGGGTTTATTAAGGCCTTTTAGGGTTCTTGAGGGTTTTTAGGGTTTTTAGTTTTTGAGGGACTTTAAGGGTTATTTGGTTTTTTTGGGGGGGGGGGGGTTACTATTTTTGTGGTTTTTGGGTATTTTATGTGTTTAAGGGTTTTAATTATTTTTTAGGGTCTTGTTTGGGTTTTTATGGTTTTAGGATTCTTTTGGGGTATTTAGGTTTTTTAGTTTTTCAGGGTTTTTAAGGTCTTTTAGGGTTTTTATGGTTTTAGGATTTTTTGGCGTTTTAGAGGTTTTTGAGGTTTTTATGGTTATATAGTTTTTAGGGATTTTAAGGGGTTTTAGGTAAGTTTTAGTGGTTTTTATTGGTTTTATTTTTTAGGTTTTTTATGAAATTTAGGTTTTTTATAGGGGTTTTACAGTTTTTATCAGGTTTTTAGGTCTTTTGGGGTTTTTTAGGGATTTTATTGTTTTTTAGGATTATTCTGGGGTTTTTTGGGATTTTTAGGTTTTAGGTGTTTTTAAGGGATTTAGGTTGTTATTGGGGTTTTTTATGTTTTTAGGTTTTTATTTGGTTTTAGTGTTTTTAGGGGTTTTAGGGTTTTTAGAGTTTTTTAGGTTTTTAGAGTTTTATGGTTGCTGGGAAATTTATGGGTTTTAGGTTTTTTATGGTTTTATGGTTTTATGGTTTTAAGGGTTTTTTGTATTTTTTTTATGGTTTTTTTGGGTGTTTAGGGTTTTAGAGTTTTTAGGATTTTATGGGTTTAGTGTTTATCCATTTATTTTTTTAAGAAAAATTATTTTTTAAAGGATTTAGGAATTTTTTTCATTTTAATGGTTTTTGGGGTGTTTTAGGATTTTTAGGGTCTTATGGGGTTTTAGGGTGTTCATAATTTTTTATGATTTTTAGGTTATTTTAATGTTTTTTGGGTTTTTTGGGTTTTTTGTGTTTCAGGGTTTTTGGGGTTTTTGGGGATTTTGGTAGTTTTTGGGTTTTTAGGGGGTTTTAGGGTTCCTTTGGGTTGTTTAAGGTGTTTAGGGTTTTAAAAATCTTTAATGGATTTATGGGTATGGGGGTTTTAAGGCATTATATGTTTTTTAGTTTTTTTTAGGGTTTTTAGGTTTTTATGGTTTATAGAGATTTTAGGACTTACCAGTTCTTTAATGGGTTTTAATGGTTTTTATAGGTTTTATTATGTATTTAGGTTTTTTAGGTTTTTAGGGTTCTTAGGGTTTTTAAGGAATTTATAGCGTTTTTAAAGTATTTTAGGGGGTTTTGGGTGCTGTTAGGATCTTTTAGGGTTTTTAGGTTCTATGTGTGGTTTTTGGGTTTTTAGTATCATTTATGGATTTTAGGTGATTTGGGGAAATTGTGGGGGATTTATGGTGTTTTATAATTTTTATTATTTTTTAGGATTTTTAGGGGGTTTTGGGTCTTTACAGTTTAGGGGGGGAAGTAATTTATGGTTTTTAGGGTACTTTAAGGTTTTTAGTGTCCTTTATGTTTTTAGGGGTTTAGGGGTTTTTAAAGGTTTCTAGGGTTTTTAAAAGTTTGTATTGTTTTTATGAAATTTTTGGTATTTAAAGGTTTTCTTTTATAATTTTAGGTTTTTAAAGATTTTTTATGGTTTTTAGGTTTTTTAGGGATTTTAATTTTGTTAGGGTTTTGATGGTTTTTTATATTTTTAGGGTGTTTTAGGGTTTTAGGGTTTTAGGGTTTTCTACTCATTTTAGGGTATTTTAATGTTTTTAGGGTTTTTTAAGTTTTTATGGGTTTTAAGTGTTTTTTATGATTTTAAGGGTCATGTAGGGGTTCTATGGTTTTAGGTTCGTTTAGGTTTTTTTATGGTCTCTTAAGGTTTTCTTGGGGTTTTTAGGGGGTTTAGTGTTTTTAGGGGTTTTTAGGATATTTTAGGGGGTTTTAAGTTTCTTTATTTTTATAGAGGATTGGGAGTTTTAAGGTCCTCTATGGTTTTAGGTATATTTATTATTTTTTAGAATTGTTATGGATTTTTGTGTCCTTTATAGTTTTTAGGGTCTTTCAAGGTATTTAGGGTTTCCATGGTCTTTTAGGGTTTTTAGGGCATTCATGATACATTATGATTTTTTTGGGTTTTTAAGATCCTTTTAGTGTTTTGTGTATTTAATGGTCATATTGGGGTTTTAGGGGTTTTAGTATCTTGGGATTTTTTAGCGTTTTATAGACTGTTAGGGTTTTAGGGTTTTTAGGGTCTTTTATGGATTTTTAGGATTTTTAGTGTCTTTTAGGGTTTGTATGGTCTTTGGGGGGGTTAGGGTTTTCAGGGTGTTTATGGTTTTTAGGGTTTTTGGGGGTTTTAGGAGTTTTACGGTTTTTAGGGGTTTTAGGTTTTTTATGCTCCATATGGGTTTTTAGGTTTTTTATGTATTTTAGATTGTTTTACGATTTTATGTGTTTTTTGGATCTTTAAGCGTTTATAATTTTTCAGGGATTTTAGGGGTTTAAATGTTTTTAGTGTTTTATAGTTTCTATGTATTTTTAGGGTTTTTTAGTTTTTTTATGGTATTTTAGGGTTTTTGGATTTTTTATGGTTTTTAGTATTTTTTAGGGTTTTAGGGATTTTAGGGTTTTTATGTTTTTTATGGTTTTTAGGGTTTTTAAGGGTTTTAGAGATTTTATTATTTTTAGGGGATTTTCATTTTTTTAGATTTTTAGGGATTCTAGGGATTTTGAGGCATTTTTGGTATTTTAGTGGTTTTAGGTGTTTTGCTGGTATTTAGGTGTTTTTTAGTGTTTTACGAGTTTTTAGGGGTTTTAGGGTTTTTTAGGGGTTCAGGGTTTTAGAAGATTTTAGGGTAATTGTTGGATTTTTGGGGCTTTTAAGGTTTTTAGGTTTTTAGGGTGTTTTTGGGATTTTTTAGTGCTTTTAGGGGTTTTGGGGTTTTTAGGGTTTTTAGGCAAGGAAGATGCGAGGGTCGGGCTATTCCCAGCCCCCCAAATTTATTAAGAAGAAAAAAGACACAGAAGACAAGGGAGGGGAGGGGTCAAACGACCCACACCCAAAAACCCTTCATAGTAAAAGACCCAAAAAAGGAAAATCAAAAAAGAAAACAAAGACAGAGAAAAAGAAACAAAACAAAACACAACAGCAGCTTCCACACATCTTGTTCAGCCAACACCAGCATCCAGCACCAATACCAAACATCACAGCAGCATCCACAAAACCAGACCATCCAACACCAGCATCCAACAGCATCCACATAACCAGACCATCCAACACCAGCATCCAGCACCAGTACCAAAAAAACACACAAAAGCCGACCAAGGTAGACATCCAGAAGCATCCAGTAATACCAAACCAGACATCTTCCAGCATGTCATAGCTCATATTCTAGCAACCAACATCACCAGTCAGACAGCAAGCAGCACTTGACCAGCACCTAGCAGTAGCAAAACAGGTCCACCAGCTTCTGTACCTCAAACCATATCGCAGCACCCAAACCACCATGTTCAGACCCGAAACCAAGTAGCCCCTCACCTCCAAACCAGTATCCAGCACCATTAGCAACTTACATCCACAACCTCCACGACCAGAGCACCAACAATTGAACAAACCGAAGACAAACAAGAACCATATAAAAGGATAAATACCAGCAAAGCAGTCCAATGAAAACCAGATTTTCAATCCTTCAAAGAATGGTTGAGCATAGAACCACCAAGACAGTGTGGCAAGATCCAAGAAACCCATCGCAGAACATGAGAACAAACTTGTATCGGCAGCACAAGATGAAAACATCCTCACCGTGTCTGACTTCTAGACCAAGCCACCCCTGTCGGATTTTCTGAGAAAACGCCACCATGTTGCATCGTGGACCTCCACCTTTTCCATAAACCATCGCAGATCGGGCCATAAGAGAGGTTTTATCTGGTGTAAACCACCTTGGATCCTCGCCACATTGTGAAAAGAAAGTTGAAAGGGTTTCTGAGGAGTTTTTAGGGTTTATATAGTTTTTAGGGTTTGTTTTGGGGTTTTAATGGGCTTTTAAGGGTTTATGGGTTTTAAGTGTTTCAGGACATTAATGATTTATTAGGGTTTTAGGGTTATTAGTGTTTTTAATGTATTTATGATTTTATCTATTTTTAGGTTTTTATGGATTTTAGCGTTTTTTAGAGTTTTCTATGGTTTTACTTTTTTTAGGGATTTTTATGGGTTTTAGGGCTTTTAAGGGTGTTTTATAATTTTTTAGCATTTTTAGGTATTTTTGAGGTATTTTAGGGGGATTTAATATTTCTACGATTTCTAGGGGTTTGGGGGTTTTAGGGGTTTTCACGGATTTTTTTTGAGGTTTTTAGGGTTTTTGGGTTTTTGGGGATTTTTAGAAATTTTAGTGTTTTAGGTTTTTAAGGGTTTTTAGAGTTTGTAGGATTTTTCTAGGGGTTTTTTGGGTTTTTTTTAGGGGGGGGGGGGTTATAGTGTTTTTTGGGTGTTATTTTATTTAGTGTTTTTGGGTGTTTAAGGGATTTTAGGGTCTTTTGGGTTTTTATTGGGGTTTTAGGTTCTTTTAGTGTTTTAAGGGTGTTTAAACTTTTTTAGTGTTTTTAGGGTTTAGGGTTTGTTGGATCTTTTATGGTTTTATGGTTTTTATCGTTTTTTTTTTGGTTTTATGGATTTTATGGTGTTATTTTGTTTTTTAGTATTTTTAGGGTTTTGTGGTTTTTAAGTTCTCTAGTATTTTTTGGTGTTTTTTATATTTTTTAGGGGTTTTTTGGGGTTTTAGGGTTTTTATCGTTTTAGGGATTTTAGGGGTTCTAGGATATTTATGGGATTATGGGGTTTATAGGGTATTAGGGATTTTTTATTTTTAAGGGGTTTTAAACGTTTTAGGGCTTATTTTGTTTTTTGGGTTTCTTAGTTATTTTAGGATTTTTATGGGTTTTTACAATTATTAGGGATTTGTAGGGTATTTTTAGGTTTTAGGGATTTTAAGGTATTTTAAGGGATTTTCAGTTTTTTGGGGTTTTAAGGGGTTTCTAGTCATTTTTAGGGGTTAAAATTTTTATAGGGTTTTTATAGTTATTCAAAAGTTTTTAGGTTTTAAATGGTCTTTTAGGGTTTTAATGTTTTTTATAATTTTTAAGGTTTTTTATGGGGTTTAAGGTTTTTTATGTTTTTTTGGGGGTTTTAGGGTTTTGAGGGGCATTTAGGGTGTTTAGTAAGTTTTTAGGGTTTTTGGGTTTCTAGGGTTTTTAGGGGTTTAGGATTTTTAGGGGTTTTGCAGGGTCTTTAGGGTATTTGTGAGGTTTTTAGGGTTTCGGGTGGCTTTTAGGGGTTTGTAGAGCTTTTTATGGTTTTTACAGTTTTTGCGTTTTTAGGGTTTTTATGGGGTTCACGGTTTTAGGGGTATATATTTTTTTAGTGTCTTTTTATGTTTTTTTATGCTTTTTGGTTTTAAGGGTTTTTTGGTATTTTATAGTTTTATGGGTTTAAGGGTTATTTTAGGAAACTTTAGGGTTTTATTAGGGGTTTTTTGGGTTTTTTTGTTTTTTAGGGGGTTTTTGGGGTTTTTGGGTATTTTGGGGGGTTTAGGGTTATATATGGTTTTGGAGGTTTTTAGGGTCCTTCAAGGTTTTTTAGACTTCCTTATGGTTTTTATATACGCTTACAGTTTTAGTTTTTTTTAGGTTTTTAGGGGTTTTATAGTTTTAATGTATTTAGTGTTTCTAAGGGTTTTGAATGATTATAATGGTTTTTGGTTTTTATGGGTTTTATAGTTTTTTAGGATTTTAGGGTTTTTTAGAGTTTTTAGAGTTTTTAGGTTTTTTTAGTGTTTTTTTGGTTTCTTAGTGTCTTTTAATGTTTTTTAGTGTTGTTCATATTTTTAGGGGATTTTAGGTTTTTGAGGATTTAAATGGTTTTGAGGAATTTTCTTGGTTTTTAGGGGGTTTAAAGGTGTTTTGGGTTTGTAAGGATTTTTAAGGATTTTTAGGTCTTTTAGATTTTTTAGGTCTTTAGGGTTTTTAAGGTATTTTAGGATTAATATATTGTTTTTAGGGGATTTTAGAGTTTTTTTTTAAAATTTTATAGTTTTAAAGAAGTTTTATGTGTTTTATGGGTTTTGGAGTTTTAGGATTTTTAGTGTGTTTAATGGTCTTTAGGGTCTTTTAGGGATTTTTTTTTTGTATTTTAGTGGTTTTTAAGGTTTTAGGGCTTTTAATATCATTAGGGTTTTATGGTGTTTTAGATTTTTTTTAGTGTTTTAGGGTTTTTAGGGTTTGAAGGGTTTTTAGGGTTTTTTTAAATTTTATGAATTTTTTGGGATTTCAAGATTTTTTAGGGGTTTTAGGTTTTTTATTAATATTTTTTTAGTATTCACGGTTTTTTGTAATTTTAGGGTTTTTATAGTTTGAGGTTTTCTAGAGTTTTTAGATTTTATAGGGGGTTTTAGGGTTTTGAGGGATTTTATGGGATATAGGGTTTTTTAGGGTTTTAGGATTTTATGGGGTTTTTCAGGGTAATTAGGGACTTCAATTTTTGTTGGTTTTTTAGGGTTTTTAAGTGTTTTAGGTTTTTTAGGTTCTTAATAGGATTTTTAGAAATATTTATTGCTTTTGTTTTTTTTATTTTTTTGATGCTTTATAGGGTCATTTAGAGTTTTTAATGGGTTTTAGGGGGGGTTAGGGTTTTTTAGGATTTTAGGGTTTATATGGGGGTTTAGTGTTTTAAGGGTTTTACTTCCTTTTTAGGGTTTTTATTGTTTTTGGGTTTTTAGGTGTTATCAGGATTTTTTAGGGTTTTTAGGGATTTCTAGGGGTTTAGGGTTTTTAGATTTTTATGGTTTTATTGTTATTTTTGGGTTTTTAGGGTTCTTTTATTGTTTTTAGGATTATTTTAAGGGTTTTTTGTTTTTTGGGACTTTAGGGTTTTTTTGGTTTTGGGTTTTATGAAGGTTTTTACGGGTTTTAGAGTTTTTTTGGATTTTTAGTGGTTTTTTGGGTTTTCAGAGTAATAAAGATTTTTAAGAGGTTTTTTTTTTTGCATTTTTACGGGTTTTAGAGGTTTTTTGGAATTTTAGGATTTTTTAGGTTTTATGGATTTATTGTTGTTTTAAGGGTTTCTATGTGGTTTAGGTTTTATTGTTTTTATGGTTTTTAATATTTTTAGGGTTTTTTATAAATTTTTATGTTTTTTCGGGTTTTAGGTGTTTTTAGGGATGTTTCATATTTTTTCATTATTTGGGGGGGTATGGATTTTAGGTTTTAGGGTGTAGGGTATAGGGTTTAGGGTGTAGGGTATAGGGTTTAGGGTTTAGGGAGTAAGGTACAGGGTTCAAATTGTAGGTTATAAGGTTTTGGGTTTTGGGTTTTTTGTGTAGGTTATAGAGTTTATGGTATAAGATTTAAGTTTTTCAGTGTAGGGTATAGGGTTTAGGCTCTAATGTCTAGGGTATAAGGTGTAGTATATGGGGTGTATGGTTTAGGGCTTGGGTTTTACTCTATATGGTATAGGGTGTATGGATTAGAGTTTAGGGTTTTGGTTATAGGGTTTAGGGTTTGGGGTTTAGGGTGTAGGGTATATGGTATAGGGTGTAGGGTATAGTGTTTAGGATGTAGGGTTTAGAGTTTAGGGTGTAGGGTACTGGTTTTTTGATATAGGGTTTATGTTTTTTGGTGTAGGGTATAGGGTTTAGTGTATAGGGTATAGGGCATAGGGTATAGGGTTTTTGGATTTTGGGTTTAGGGTGCATGGTTTCGGGTTTTAGGTGTAGGGTTTAGGGTTTAGGTTTTAGGGTATAAATAATATGTCTTAGTGTGTAGGGTATGTGGTTTCTGGTATAGAGTATAGTATTTAAGGGGTATGGGGTTTTGGGTTTAGGAATATGGGTTTAAAGCATAGGGTATAGTTTTAGGGTGTAGGGTTTACGGTTTACAGTTTATGGTGTAGGGTATAGGGTTTTGGTTTTATCATTTAGGGTTTAGGGTATAGGGTATAGGGTTTTGGATTATGTATAAGGTTTAGGGTTTATGATATAGGGTTTTTGGAGTAGGATATAGGGTTTAGGGTTTAGGGTATATGGTATAGTGTGTAAGATATATGGTTTAGGATGCAGGGTATACGGCTTAGGGTGTTGAGTTTAGGGTTTAGGGTTTAGGTTATAATGTATAGTGTTTATGGTTTACGGTTTAGGGAAGATGGTATAATGTTTAGGGTGTAGCTTTTAGGTTTAAAGATGTTGGGTATAGGGTTTATATTGTGGGGTTTATGGTTTATGGTGTAGGGTGTAGATTTTTAGTTGTCTGGTTTAGGGCGTCGAGTATAGGGTAGAGGGTTTAGGGTGTAGGGTTTAGGGTTTAGTGTGTAGGGTTTAGGATTTTTTGTGTGGGGTATCGGGTTTGGGGTATATATTTTATAGTGTAGGGTGCATGCTTTAGGGTTTGGGTTTAGGGTTTAGGGTTTATGATGTAGTGTATTGGGTTTAAGATGTAGGGTTTATGGTTTGGATTATATGGTGTAGGGTTTACAGTTTTGGGTGGCTTTAATGTTTTAGGGGTTTTATGGGAGTGTAGTTTTTTTTTGAGTGTTTAAGGTTGTAGTGTTTTTGTTTTTTTTTTATAATTTTAAGTGTTATTAGGGTTCTTTCATGGTTTTTTAGGGTTTTCAGGGCTTCTAGGGTTTTTATGTTTTTAGAGTTTTTTTATTTTTAATGGGTTTTAATGGATTTATTATGGTTTTTATGGTTTTTAGTGTTTTGTTAGGGTCTTTATTGTCTTTTGGGTTTTAGATATTTTGAGATATTTTATTGTTTCTTAGTTATTTTATGGATTTTTAGGGGTTTTTTGGATTTTATGGGTTTTTTATTTTTTAAGTGTTTTATGTTTTTATATGTCTTATAGTTTTTCAGGGATTTTTTGATTTTTCATATTTTTTTTATTGTTTTTAGGATTTTTAGGTTTCATTAATGTTTTTTTATTTTTTATGAATTTTAGTATTTTATTGTTTTTCTAGAGTTTTTTTAGGGTTTTTAGGTTTTTAGGGGTTTTAAAAATATTAATATTTTTAGGGAGTTTTGAGTGTTTAATGGGCTTTGATTTTTTTTGGGTTTAGTTAGATTTTTAGGGACTTTTATGGGTTATGGGTTTTTAGGTTTCATGGGGTATTTTGGTGTTTTTAGTGTTTTTATGGACTTTTAGTGTTTTTTTTGTTTTTTGGGTCTTTTAGTTTTTTTTAGTTTTTATGTTTTTTGTGGTTTTTATTGGTTTTTGGGTTTTTGAGGGTTTTTTGGGTTTTTTGAGTTTTTCAAAGTATTTATGGGTTTTTTATTATTTTTGTAGTTTTAGGGGTTTTATAAGGTTTTTTGTGATTTTTTGGGTTTTTTGATTTTTTGGGAATTTTTTGTTTTTATGGATTGTTAGGGTTCTTAGGGTTTTTAGTGGTTTAGGGTGGTTTTTAGGGTTTTTAGGGATTTTTTGGCTCTTTTATGGTTTTTGGAGTTCTTTTATGATTTTTAAAGTTTTTAAGGTTTTTAGTGTTTTTAGGGTTTTTATTGTTTGTTAGGGGTTTTTGGAGTTATTTAGGGTTTTTAGGGTTTTGTAGGGTTTTAGAAAATATTTTGGGTTTTTTAAGATTTTACAGTTTTTAGGGGTTTTAGGGTTGTTGAGGATTTTAGGGTTTTTAGGACTTCTTAGGGTGCTCTTATTATTTTTAGGGGGTTTAATGGATTTTAGGATTTTGTTTTTGAGTTTTTGTTTGGTTTTTATGGATTTTAGAGTTTTTAGGGTATTTTAATTTTTTTAGGGTTTTTAGGGGTTTTAGGGTTGTTTTAGGGTTTGGGGGTTTAGGGTTTATGGTGTATAGTATAGGGTTTAAGATGTTGGATATAGTATTTATAATGTATGATATAGGGTTTAGGGTGTAGGGTTTAGGGTGTAGGGTTTAGTGTTTAGGGTCTAGGGTCTAAGGTTTAGGGTGCAGACTATAGGTTCCTGGTTGTAGGGTTCAGGGTTCAGGGTTTAGGGTATTGGGTTTATGGTGTAGGTTTTATAGTTTAGGTTGTATGGTATAGGGTTTAGGGTATGGGGTTTAGGGAATAGGGATTAGGGTTTAGGGTTTATGGGTAGGGTATAGGGTAAAGGGTGAATGGTTTATGGTGCAAGGTGAAGTGTATATGGTTTATGGTGGATGGTTTAGGGTTTAAGCATCATAGTATAGGGTTTGGGGTTTAGGATTTAGGGTTTAGGATTTAGGTTTTAGGGTGAAAGGTAGAGGATTTATGACGTGGGAATTAGGATTTAGGGTATAGGGTATAGGGATTATGTTGTAGGGTTTAGAATTTATGGTGTAGCCTATTGGGTTTTGGGTATAGTTTTTCGGGTAATTGTTATAGGGTTTTGGGTGTAGGTTTTAGGGTGTAGGGTCCAGGGTATAGGGTTTATGGTGTGGGTTTTTGGGTTTGGAGTGTAGGGTATTAGTTTTAAGGTGTGGGGTTTATTATTTTGGGTTTTGGGTTTTGGGTTTTGGGTTTTGGGATTATGGTTTAGGGTTTATGGTGTTGGGTATATCATTAATTGTGTAGGGTATTGGGTTAGGGGTGTAGGGTATTGGATTTAGGGTTTGGGGTTTGGGATTTAATGTGTAGGGTGTAGGGGTTATGGTGTAGGGTTTAATGTGTAGCGTATTTGGTTTTGGGTGTGTGGTATAGGGTATTGGGTGTCTGGTAGAGGCATTAGGTTTTTTAGGATAGGGTTTAGTGTTTTGGGTGTATGGTTTAGGGTTTATGGTGTAGTTTATAGCATTTAGGGTGTAGGTTTTAGGGTTTAGGTTTATGTGTGTGGGGTAGAGGGTTCAGAGTGTAGTGTTGAGGGTTTAGTGTTTTGGGTGTAGGGTATAGGGTTCAAGTGTAGTGTTTAGGGTTTAAGGTGTACGGTATAGGGTTTAAGGTTTTTGGTTTAGGGTGTAGTATATAGGGTTTAGGGGGTTTGGTTTTGGGTTTCGTCTGTGAGGTATAGAGAATAAGGAGTAGGGTTTAGGGTTCATAATGTATGTTATCAACTTTAGGGTGTAGGTTTTTGGGCTTAGTGTGTGGGGTTTGGGTTTTAGGGGTAGTGTTCAGGTTGTAGGTTGTAGGGTATAGTTTTAGGGTGTAGGGTTTTGGGTTTTGGGTTTTGGGTTTTGAGTTTTGGGTTTTGGGTTTTGGGTTTTGGGTTTTGGGTTTTGGGTTTTGGGTTTTGGGTTTTGAGTGTAGGTTATATGGTTTAAGGTGTATGGTATATGGTTTAGGGTAAAGGGTATAGGGTATATGGTGTTGGGTTTGATGTTTAAGTTATATGGTTTAGAGTTTTGGGTGTAGTGTTTTGGGTTTAGGGTTTAGGGTGTATGATATAGGGTATAAGGTGTTGGGTTTAGGCTTTTGGATGTGGGGTATAGGGTTTAGGGTGTAGGATTTTTGTTTGAAGTTCAAATTTTAGGGTTTAGGGGGGTAGGGTTTAGGATGGATGGTATAGGGTTTAGGGTATTGGGTTTAGGGAGTGGGTATTGGGATTATTTTATGGGGTTTAGGAAGTATGGTATTTGGTATAGTGTGTAGGGTTTAGTGTTTATGGAGTAGGGTATATGGTTTTGGGAGCAGGGTTTAAGGTTTATGGTTTAGGGTATAAGGTTTAAGGTTTAATGTGTAGGGTTTAGGGTATAGGGTTTATGGTGTAGGGTTTAGGTTTTAGGGTTTAGGTTTTTGGTTTATGTGTGTCCAGTATAGGGTTTAGGGTGTATGGTTTAGAGTTTTTGTTTAGGGTATAGGGTTTAGTGTGTGGGTTTTAGGGTTTAGGATGTAGGGTTTTGGGTTTTGGGTTTTGGGTTTATCATTTAGCGTATAGGGTATAGATTTTGGGTGTAGGATTTAGGGTTTAGTGTGTAATTTATTGGTTTTACGGTGTAGGGTTTTGAGTTTTTGTTGTATGGTATAGGATTTAAGGTTTAGGGTATAGAGTTTAGGGTGTAGATTTTACGGTTTAGGGTATTCGGTTTTGGGAGTAGTGTTTAGGGATTATGGTGTACGGTATGGGGTTTATGGTGTTGGGTATTTGGTGAATGTTTTAGGGTTTAACTTGTATCATATAGGGTATAGGGTGTATGTTTATGGTTTAGGGTGTGGGGTGTCGAGTTTAGGGGGGAGGGTTTAGGTTTTAGGGTTTATAGTTTATTATATAGGGTTTACGGTATAGGTTATAGGGTATAGGGTGTTGGGTTTAGTGTTTTGGGTGTGGATTTTAGGGTTTAGGGTATTTGGAATATGGATTAGGGTGTAGGGTGTAGGATATATAGTTTTGGGTGTAGGGTATAGGGTATAGGGTATAGGGTTTAAGGTATAGAGTATAGGGTTTAGGTTTTGAGTTTTGGTTTTACGGTGTAGACTACAGGGTTCGATGTGTAGGGTTTAGGGTTTAAGGTGTAGGGTCTATGGTTTTGAGTGTAGGGTGTAGGGTTTGGGGTGAAAGGTATAGGGTTTAGGGTGTATGGTTTTGGGTTTTGGGTACATGATATACAATTTAGGTTATAGGGTTTAGGGTGCTAGGTATAAGTTTTAGGATGTAGGTTTTTGGGTTTATGGTGCATGGTATAGGGTTTGGTGTGTTGGGTTTAGGGTTTATTGTATAGGGTATATAGTTTAGGGTGTAGGGTTTTGGATTTAGGTTATAACATTTATTGTGTAGGGTTTTCATTTTAGGTTGTAGTGTATTGGGTTTTTTGTGTAGGTTTTTGGGATTAGGTTGGAGGTTATAGAGTTTATGGTGTAGGATTTAGGGTTTAGGGGGCATGGTATAAGTTTTAGGGTGTATGGTTTTGGGTATATGGTATAGGGTTTTGGGTGTACGGTTTAGGGTTTTTAGTTTAGGGCTTAGGTTTTTGGGTTTAGGTATGGTTTTGGGTATAGGGTGTTGGTTGTATGGTATAGGGTTTAGGGTGTTTGTATTGGATCGTTAGAGTATATTATGGCTACAAGAGGGGGTGAATTGTAGTTTAAAATTTTAAACTAAGGAGAAACTAAAATCCATTTAAGTTAAACAGATCAAACTTAGATATCATCTGATGATCAGAGTGTTAAAATTTGATCCATAAACTGTCTAATATTTCAAAGTTTTATCGGTCTTATAGCTACACCGATAAATAAAATTTTTTAGAAAGATTTATAGGACATGCTTCCTAATTTAAATGCATAGTGTAATAATTGACTTATAGAAACAAGTAATAAAAAAATCATATAACAGTAATAATGGCATAGAATATTTAATAAAATAAGTTACTCTTTAACCTTAAGAGTTAAGAAAGTCGGAAATATGGATTTAAGATACCACATTTTCAATACCTATTGTAATGTTTTGACATTCCTTACCAAGAAATCCCTTGATACAATGATCTATTTATCTATATCTTTTAATCACTTGTAGTCCCTATATTTGATAAATAGGTATATCTCTATATTCCTATCACTAAAATCCCTCAATCCAATGCTTAATATTCACCCATATTACTATCTTTGGAAGCCTTCCATCAATACCATGATAAGTCACAACAAATAAAAAAGAAAATTATTCTAAGGAATTTATAATCCTTAAATAGATTCCTTATAAATTCAATCCTCTAATAAATTAAAAACTATTTATAGCAATATGTGCAAGAAAAGAAAAACATAGATGTGTCGAGTTGCGAGTGCGTCTACTCTCAGCTCTTTAAATGACCTCCTATTTATAGTAAATCCTTCAATAGTCATATTTATTTATTGGTTACAACTTCCTTATACAACTTTAACATTGGTATATCATAGTGATCTAGATCTTCATCTTGAAATCTAATAATGAACTATATTTCATTTTTTTATGTTATTTTTTTATCACCATTACAGTGCTATTATCTAATCCTTCCGATAGAAACAATTATAGATACTCTTATTATAAAAATTTGATAGTATAATGGAATTCACTATTATTTGTCATTCTGATAAACTAAACAATGTTTAGTATGATGTATCAGTACTATTATCATTTGGATCGTTATAAATTTTTTCAATTTGATAGATTTGAAATAGTCTAAACACTACTTAGAATAGCAGTTCGTCTAATGTATCGAACACACCTTCAGTCTGATGGACCATACTGAGTAATATAAAGTTTATATTTGTTTTACGTTAGAAATATTTCTATGTTTGGTATAAAAAGATGTATTCTATAAAAAAAATATAAAAACAATTGGGATATATAATGTTAGTAAAATATATATTTAATAAAGTTTTTGTGGTTTCCAAAACTATAGAAAAGAAAAGTATAAATTATAACTTTCGACTCAAAAATCTCACCCTTTTTATAAAGAACAAAAAAACACTTAAAAATGAAAAATAATAAATTTTAAATACATACAACCATATTTAATTTTAATAACATCAGAGATATAATTTGAAAGATATTTATTATCTCATCATAAAAACCTTGATTTTGTTACTAATTTTAGATTTCATGGGAAGAAATGTTGTTTTAGAATCTCCCCCCTTAGTTAAAATATTACATAGAAATGTTATTCTTTTAAATAAGAACTCCCCCCTAAGAAATTATAATAGAATTCTCCCCCTAGGATTATTCTTTCACTTTTAAAGAAAAATACCCCCTTTAATCAAAATCTTGATTTTTAAGAAAACTCTCACCCTTTGTGATTTGAAAAAATGAATGGGTAAAGTATATAATCACATAAAATGTTATAAAACTATAACATACAAAACAATTGTGTTTGAATTAGTGTTCACCCAGGAAAAATTATAAAATATCTATCAAAGTGAAAATGGAAAACATTCATATAAAAGATAATTTGAGAACCCATTAAAAAAATTTATTCAAAAATATATTATAACATCAATAGTTTGTGTAAAAAATATTCATTTTTTCTTATAAACATTATTCATGACTTCCTTCATCTTATTTACATCTTCATGGTATTTCTCATCTTCTGCAACAGAGGTCTCAAGCTTCACCATCCTCTACTCCATAACTAATATTATCTGATTTTTTTCCACTAAATTATTAACCTTCTAACTAATTTTATTATTTTATTCCATCATAAATAATAACGCATCTCCACAAGTTCAGATTATATTATTTTATAATTCCAATATCTAACCCCTTTCTTTCAAAAATCTGATTTCATCATCATGGTTTTCAGAATAGTACATTAACTCTTCAAAAAAATTACTCTATCTGATACATCTATTTAATGTTTTTAAAAAGAATAAAAAAAACTTGAGAGAAAGTTTATTGACATCCACTAACTACTCATCACGATTCTTCAAATAATTATCAACTTATCTTGACCATCTAATCATCTGGTTAAAACTTATCTTGTGATATTTATTCATTCCTTTGAATTTTTTGATATTGGTATCATGTTTTATCACTAAATAATTCAACAACTTTAAGGATTCTGAATTTTCATTCATACAACGTCGAATGTTTTTCATCAATATTCAACACTTGGTAGATACAAAATCTGGTCAGTTAAAAGTTTCAATGTTTAGAAAATGTAAGGAATTTTCTTTTGTACCTCTATAGTTATATAGTTGGATGACTCTGATAGAACCATTAATACATGAGTCCTAGACAGTCCAAAATTTTTCTTTTTTTAACCTTTTTATCTTTTCCTTTCTCATAAAATTTTTCTTATTTAGAAACATTTAGAATGTCTAAATCATTATCAGTTATTTATTTTTTTTTTGTTAATTTTATGTGTGAAAATTTTTCTTCAATTTCATCTTTAGATGATTATTTAAATTACTCTAAAATGTATATCTTTGGATTCTTTTCTAATTGATATAATAATTGAGAAGATTTAGAAGATGACTCTAATGAAGATTCATCTTCCTTTGATTCTTCTAGAGTCACTATTTCTTTTTCTTATTCATCTACCTCATATTTTTCTTCTTTATGAAGTTCTTATTATAATTATCACGTAGTCCTAAGAATAACTTTACCAACATTCTTAACATATTTTGGTTTCATCTTTTCAACTGACTACTGAACATGTACTAGAAACGATACTTGTGATGACTTCTCAAGTTATACTTCTTCAAAAATTTATTTTCCTTTACCTTTATCAAAAAATATAGGAAAAATTGATAGAACTATTAATGTTTATACATACTCCAAAATAGTTTCTAGAATTTTCTGATCATCATGATGTAATTTCCTGGACACTGGTACTGGTTGTACAACTGAGAAGGGAGAAATTGATAGAATTGGTACTTTTGAATCTCATTAAAATCCCTTCATTACATTCTCAACTATTTTTTCTTATTCAATTTTTTTCTTATTATTCTTTATTTTCATGTATTCTTTTAATCTATCAGTAATTTTTATTTTATGTGCTAAGGATTTTTCCGTATTAAGGAAGAAATTTGGATCAGCATGTTTCTTTTGACCCTTATGTTCAATAAACCTCTTTAATTATTCATCAGTCATCTATTTTTTCTTCTTTTTAACTTTGGAGGTCGAGGACTCTACCTTTCTCTTTTCTATCGAAACTTTGTTTTCTTTTACTAGTATATCATTAGATGTTGTTTTGTTCAATATATTAACAAACTTTTTCAACTTTTAATCAGAAATCAACTTCATCCTTCCAATGATATCATCACCAATTAGAGAAATATTTTCCCTCATTGCATAGGTTTTATTTTTCATTTCGAAAACTTCCATTAAATTCACAAGAATTTTATTTATAAATTAGGTAATCATCAAAATAATTCATTTCATTGAGGAATTCATAATTCATTCCACTAATAGAAAAACAAATTTGATTGGGTTAATTTGTCTCATATTCATCAAAAAATCAAAGGTAAAAATTTCATGAACCTTAAGGGTATCCCTATAACCATTTATTGGAATCAAATAACCCTGTATAAAGAGGATAACCACTCATGAATCCAAATTTAGATGTGATAAGAAAGTTTACATTCTTGAACAAAGGGGTAATTCCACAATGTCATGTACGTGTTGATAATAAAATTTACATTCTTGACCAAAAATTGTAAATACTATTTTTTCATTACCATGGTATGAAATAAACATAACTTACCCATAAAACTCTCTCACTATTTTAGGGTAATGTTTGTTAAAATCCTTATCTTGTTTTTCAACATTGATTTTTTCACAGCCCTAAAAATTAATATCATTCTTAATAGTGGAATTATTATTGTCATACCAGGATATTTCAATAAAAAAATATCTAACTAATTATCTTTGATAAAAATCTTCAATAAAATCCATATTTCTGAAACTATTCCTGATGATAGGATGATTTTTAAAAGATCAGACTTATCACTAAAAGTGGTTGTGAGAGTTAGGATCGAATTCTCTAGAAACAGATATGGGATACGGGGTGACCCAACCTTATGTAGGCATGAGGGGTGATAGTACATATTACATAAATCTAAATGGATCATATTAAATAACATTTTTATATTTTATGATCAATATTTAATCAAGGAGTGACTTTAGAAATATTCTGAATTCTTAAAGTTTTTTTTTTAAAAAAATTCTTCGGACTATTTTATTTTTTAGTATATATAGTTTTAAAAGTCTTAAAAATAATTTAATAATTGTAAAAAAAATTATAGAATTAGTAAAACAACATAAATAAACTAATGTAATGGATAAGTTTAAAAAAAGTAATGAATAGTTGGGTAACTTTTGAACTAGATAAATTTCTTTGATATGAGAAACATTTTCTTCTCAGTTTTTCTAATAGAAAATTATTATGATAAATTTTATAGAAAATTTATTATCTAGAATGATTTGTTAATGATTTTTGAGTCTAAATTAATTTTTAATATAGAATTATTTTAAAAAAAAATTGACACCATAATTTTTTTAAACATTTTGATTTTGAAAAATTACCTAATAGATTTGGATTCTAAAAAAAATTAAGCATTTTCACTCCAAATTAATTATTAAAAAATTTGAATCTGAAAATATTTTTTTTCACAAAACTAAAAATTTTGAAACACAAATATATTAGTAATCAAAAGTTTTTAAAAAAAACTAAAACCAATATACTCCCCCTTTGAAAAGGAGTTCATTAATTTAAGGATATTGATAAAAAAAGAAGCAGATATGAATAATCATTTGATATTGATCATTCATTGATTCTATTTAATATAATCAAATCAATAAAAACTATGGTATTTTGTAAAATTATCAACAATTTTTTATTTAATTCCAATGAATTGTAATATTATATCTTCTTTAAATGATTGATCATAAATAAAATGATATATTATGTCTATGTGCTTATAATGTGAGTTATATCATTGGATTTTACATATATAAATAGAACTTATTTTTTAAAAATATATTTTAGTTTTATTAAAACTCATGCCTCAATCAGTGAGTGTGTATTGGATCCACAACACTTGATCACAATGACATCCAGGTGCCATATATTTGGCTTCAGTAGTGGAGATTTCTATTGAGTTTTTTTTCTTACAAGACTATAAAACTAAATCTTCTCATTAGAAATAAAATGTTCTGGATGAACTTTTCCTATTCATTATACATTCACCAAAGTTATCATTCGAAAAAAAATTACTCGAAATCATTTCTAGAGTTGTATAATAAGCCTAAATCTAGAGTTCCCTTAAGGTAACAAAAATCATTTGATAGATTTAATATGGGACTCTTTTGTATTGGCTTGATATCTATTACATAAACATACTTATAACATAAAATCTATATGAGTAGTTGGTAAGTAAATTAAACTTTGAATCATACTTCTAAAAGTCTTTTGATCAACTAGTTTCCCAGCCTCATCAATGTTTAATGTATTTAAGGTACCGATAAGAGTACTCATGCTTTTAGTATTGTCTTATCCAAATTTCTTAAGAAGATATTTTATATACTTATTTTTAGATATAAAATTTCCTTTTAGTTTTTGTGAAATTATAAAACCTATAAAGTATGTTAACCCACCCACTATACTCATTTCAAACTCAAACTTTATATGATCCACAAAGGAATCTATTAAATACTTTTTAGTTAAACCAAATAAAATTTAATCAACATAGATTTACAAAATCATAATATTTTTATTAAATTCATTTATAAAAAGTATTGGATCCAAATATCCCTTAACAAAAAATATTTGTTACAAAAATCCGGTTAACCTATCATACCATGATCTAGGGGGCTTATTTAATTCCATATAGTGTCATTGTAATTTTAATAACATGTTCTAGATATTTTATATTTTAAAAAACTAGTATATGTTCTACATAAACTTCTTTCTAAACATATCCATTAAGGAAAGAGCACTTCACATCCATTTTAAATAGTTTTAAATTTAAAAAATCTTAATAAGATATAAGATTAAGAATAGCCACAAGTTTAGCTACCAGAGCATAAGTTTCTTCATATTTTATTCCATCTTGTTGATTATAACCCTTAAAAATAAGTCTAGATTTATTTATCACTATTACTCCATTTTAATCACACTTGTTTTGAAAGACCTATTTTACTTCAATTATATAATTATATTTAGTACATTCAACTAATGTTCAGACATGGTTCCTTTCAAACTCATTGAGTTCATCTTGAATTACCTCTATCCAATCCTCAACACAAAAAGCCTCATCATGAGTCTTAGATTTTAACTAAGATAAAACTAATATATGTTCAATTCCATTTATTAAATAACCTCGAGTAATAACTTATTGATATACATAACCAATGATATTATCACTAGTATGATTCCAAATAAACAACTGATTTCTTGGATTTTTAAAACTCTATTCTTCAATATTATGTTGAAAATATTCTTGAGGAATAACTTCAAAAAAATATTCTTTAGTTTTTCTATAATGATAAGTATTTTACAAAATATGATGAAAATTAGTTTTTAAAATAACATCTAAAGATGTAGTTTTGGATTTTTGGAAACAAAGGGATCAGTGTCATCAAACATGACATGTACTATTTCCCCAATAGTACTTTTAGTTTTACTAAAAACTCTATAAGCCTTACTAGTTTTGGAATAACTTAAAAATATTTCTTCATCAAATTATGGTTAAAATCTATTTAAGTTATATTTAGTAATCAAGATGAATACTTTTCATCCAAAAAAATTAAAGTAAAAAATATTTGGTTATCTTCTGGTCTACAACTCATAAAGAGTTTTATTAATATAAGTTAACATTAAAACATTATTTATAGTATAACAGGAATTAATAAGTGCTTCATCCCAAAAATGTTTAGAAACCGAGTATTTACTTGTCATGGTTTTAGTAATCTCTTGAATAACTATATTTTTTATTTCGAACACATGATTTTTATATGTGGTTCTAGGTGCCGAAAACATAGTCCAAATACCTTTTTCTACTAGAAAATGTTCAAAATTAGAACTTAAAATGTATCCACCATGATCACTATAAATATTTATCAAGAATATTTTTTTCCTATTTTCAACTCTGGATATAAAATCATTAAAATAACTAACAATTGGGATTTCCTTACTATAAAATAAACTCATGTATATGTAGTGTAATCATTAACTAAATCATATATATATATTATTTTTCACCAATACTCGTTGTTTGTGTAAGAACAAATAATTCTATGTGTACAAACTATAAATTATTAGAAGATAATACTTCACTTATAGATTTAAAAGTATAATTATATTGCTTACTAAATTTACAAGGATTGCAAACTGTAGAATTATCAAACCTAAGTTCTAGTAAATACCTAAGAAGTCGGTTTTTAGATAACATAGATAAATTTATTTAATTAAACTGTCTTAATATTCTATACCATAACCAAGATTGATCTTCAATTTCACTAATGAAAGTTAGATCTTGGATCCTAATTTATTCTATGATTAATTAATAAACATTCTCATATTTATTGGAAAAAAGAATAAACTCATCTTTTGAACTATGAAAAATAAATTTATAATTCATGAAGTTCACAAGATAACCCTCATCACATAATTGAATTATACTGATAAGGTTGTGATTAAGTACTAAAAAAATAAAACAATTTAAATAATAGATTTTCCAAGAAGAAAAATATTACATATATCGATAATTTCTACTTGATCATTATCTCTTAAAATTACTTTGACACCTTTTATCTTTATTATATTTTTAAATAAGTATGTGTTTCTAGTCATATGTATGGAGAATCCACTATCCATGTAAGAAATGTTCTTTTTGTTGGAACATTTCTTATTATCTTAAAAAAATAATGATTTGAAACACAAAGCTTCTTGGGTCTGGTATTATTAGAAAACAAAATCTTAGATAACCACATTTTTCAAAAATTACTTTGTTGAGAAGATTTCATTTCATTCAAAAAAAGAGATTTATGAAAACCAAAAGTTTGAACTAAATTTAAAGAACATTCATTCTTCCAATTTCCACCACTTTGATATTTTTTGAAAATGGATCACTTTTTGGAACAAAATAGTTATTACTAAAAATAGTTTTTCTATTAGTAAAACCCATTCTAGAAATATCATCAAAAGGTCTAATTTGTATCTAAATTTTGTTAATTTTTTTATTTACAGATATAAAATTTGATAAAATATTCTTTAAAATAGAAATTATAAATTTTATTTTAACAACTATGTTTTTATCCTCACTATACATAGTATTCAAACTAAGATTTACATAAATAATTTTGTAATATAGTTTTCTCAGAAATATTTTTATCACGATCTTTTGAAATAAAATATTTATTAAAAATTAGATTTATCAAGATCTTCATAAAGATCTGATATTTTTTTTTAAATAGTTATCCTTTAATTTTCCTTTGGAAGTTGTTTATAATCAATATCATGTTTTTTAAAAATCATACCATTATCATTTTGAATAAGTTTTTCAAATCTTGAAACTTCTTCAATTGTAGGTAAGGTATCATTTTCCTCATCAAATAATGAAGATTATTCATTAGAAGATGAAGAATTATATTCTTTATTACTATCAGGGTAATTTTCATTAAATTTTTTATTAGTAATAGATTTAGAAATTGTTACCTTATCCATGATACATTTGTTCACCTTTGGTATTTATAGAAATAAACCAAGATTTTCCTTTACAAAACAATCACTATTTGAATAATTTTTAGAAGATCTATCTCCACCACTTATACTCCAAGTCTCAGAAGCTTTCAGACTCTTCTTTATTTTATGCTTATAATACTTATTAACATTTCCTTCACAATTACTCACATTATTATACTTTCTTTTTTATGCTTTTGAAAATTAGGTCTTATATGTCCTTATTTATTTCATTCACAAGATATAACTTAAAAATTTTCATTCTTATCCTTATGAATCTTCTTATATCTATACGGAAAGACTTTATTTTAAAAAATCTTATTCATCCTTCTAGAAATACAATATAATTAATTATAAATATGTTAAGATGAACTAAAATCTGAATCAACAATTGATTTCTTCTTCTTAGAATATTTCACCACTTTCTCAATAGATTGAGCCTTGTAAGAAACATTAGATGTAGTTTCAAATGCAACACCTCCATTTTTATTTTTCATATTTTTAGCATCACTTTTCATTCTACCTTAATATTTCATATGTGTCCCAATGAGATCATCAAGAGTTATATTTTTTATTCTTCTAGTATCATCCAAGGCTATTCTCTTAGATTTCTACTCATTATGAAAAATCTAAATAATATTTTCAACTAAGATTTCATCTATCAGATCTTTCTCTCTAATTGAATGTAAACTTTTAACAGTGTTCATGAATCTTTGATGCATCTTAGATACTCACTCTCCATGTAATAAATAAAAATCGTGATAATAATCTCTCAATATAACTATTAGTTTCAATAACTTTATAAGTTCCAATGTGAGTAGAAACTTCTAACTTTTTCCATATACCATTGGTTGATTCATATGAAGAAATTTGGATATAGATACTTATTGTCATATAAAAAATTAGAGTATTCATTACTCTATAATTTAGTTGATATTGCATCATTTCCTAATTCATAAAAGCAGTAACTTCTTTTTATGCAATCACATAATTTCCAGTAATCATGGAAAATATAACCACTCTAGTTTTTATAATAGAAGTATTCATTCTTCCTCTCTAGTATTCATAATCATTCCCATAAAAAATATTTGTTCTACTAGGATTCAGATATTCAAATGTACCAACATTCAAACCTACCATCTCATAAAATAAAAAACTTTCTACCAAAACACGTTCATGTAAAATAATTTTATAAAAAAACTGTTTATAATAAAATTGTAACAACTTGCAGTATATAAAGGATATAAAAATGAGAAAGTATATAATTATAAACCTTATTTGATACTAATTGTTGGATCATAAGAGAATAGGATGGTTACAAGAGGGTGGTGAATGATAGTTTAAAAAAATAAACTAAGGAAAAAATCCACTTATGTCAAAAAGTTTAGACATAGATATCATCTGATGATTAGAGTGGAAAAATATAATCTATAAACTTTCTAATATTTCTGAGTGTTATCTTTCTCACAGTCACACTAATAAAATAATTTATTATAATGATTTATAAATTAAACTTCCTAAAGTAAATTTACATCGGAATATTTGACTTATAGAAAAAATTAAAAACAAATACTTATAAAATTAAGAATGGATTAAAATCTTTAATAAAAGAAATTAATCGTTAACCTTAAGCGTTAAAGAAGTATTTAATCCAGATAAAAGATATCCATAGTTTCAATACCTACTATAACGGATTTTCTTTCATTACCAAGAACTTTCTTGATAGGATGATTAGTGTGGCTCTATCTTCCAACCCCCTAGAATCCCTTAATCCGATATATCAATAAATCTCAATATTTGTAGCCCTAAAATCACTTGATATGATAAATTAGATTCACCCATCTTCCTATCCCCTAAATCCCTTGACAAATACCATGATCAGACATAATCAATATAGAGGGAAATTTTTTTAAGTAATCAAAAATTATTACATGTATTCCTTGTAAATTCAACTCTATAATTAATTAAAAAGAATTTAGAATGATATTTTCAAGAAGATAATAACTCATACCTATTGATTTGTGAATTCATTATCTCCTAACTCTTCCAATGACCTCATATTTATAGTAAATCCTTCAACCATTAAATTTATGAATTAGTTTCAATGACCTTGGAAAATTTTCACTTTAAAAGCTCAAAATGATCTGGATATTGATCTTGGAAGATAGTCATGAAATGTATTTAATTTTTCCTGCATTGTTTTTTATTATCAAAATTAAAATTCTATTATATATTACATCTGATAGAAAAAATTCAAAATAATATGATTATAAAATTTGGATAGATTGATAGACGTCATTATTGTTTTTTATTTCTATAAACTGAACAAAGGTTAGTTTGATGTATTGGTTCTATTTGAAGTCTTATTCTCATAAATTTTTTCAATCTAACAGATAATACATAAGTCTAACCACTGGTAAAAACAATAGTAATTCTGATGAATCAAACTCACCATCAGTCCAACGGATCAGATTGAGTAATATAAATTTTATATTTGTTTTCCTTTAAAACTATTTATATGTTTGGAATAAAAATATGTTTTCTAAAAAATAATTCTAAAACACTTGGAATAAATAAATTTATTAAAATATATTTTTAAGAAAGTGTTTTTGATTTCAAAAACTAAGGGAATGAAAATTATAAAGTAAAAATTGTGACTGAATAGTATGGTATAGCTTTTATTATGTAGGTAATAAGTTGTAAGGTGTATGGTATAGGGTATGTGGTTTAGGTTTTAGGGTTTATAGTGTATGTTTTAGGGTTTAGGTTTTAGATTTTAGGGTTTAGGGTGTAGTGTATAGGTTTTAGGGTTTAGGGTTCAGTGTCTAGTGTGTAGGGTTTATGGTTTAGATTGTAGGGCATATAGTTTCTAGTGTACGATATAGGGTTTAGGTTGTAGGTTTTATGGTTTAGGATGTAGTGTTCAAGGTTTCAATTATTGGGTTTAGTGTTTAAGGTTTTGGGTTTAGTTTATATGGTTTAGAGTGTAGGGTTTGGGGTTTAGGGTGTAGAGAATAACATTTAGGGTGCAGAGTTTAGGTTGTAGGGTGTAGGGAATAGTTCTTTGGGTGTAGGGTTTATGGTTTATGTTAGGGTTTTAGTATAGGTTTTATAGTTTAGGGTTTAGGGTGTTTGGTTTAGGGTGTAGGTTTTTTAGCTTTAGTGTGTACAGTATAGGGTTTAGTGTATAGATTTTAGGGTTTAGGGTGTTGGGTTTTCGCTTTAGGGTGTAATGATTAATGTTCATATTGTATGGTGTTTAATTTGGGGTGTAGGGTTTAGGGTTTAGTTTGTATGGTATAGGGTTTAGGGTCTAGGGTTTTAGGTGTAGGGTGCCATGATTTTTCTCTTTTTATATTTTTTAATATTTTTAGTATTTTTAGTGTTTTTTTGGTTTTTTTGTTTTAGAATCTATAGTGTGTAAGTATTTTTAGAAGGTTTAATAGGTTTTTAGGGTTTTGTGGTTTTTTTGGTTTTTTGGTTTTTTTGGGTTTTAAATTTTTTTTTTGGTTTTTTAGGTTTGTAGGGTTATTAAGGATTTGTTTGAGTTTTTAATCATTTTTAGGGTTTTTAGGGTATTTAGGATTTGTTTGGGTTTTTATGATTTTTATGGGTTTTTAGGATTTTCATGGTTTTCTTAGTTCTTTTATGTTTTTCTTATTGTTTTGGATTTTTTATGTTTTTTAGGGCTTTAATGTTTTTAATGTTTTTGGAGGATTTTAGGGTTTTTAGGGTTTTATGTTTTTAAGGGGTTTTAGGGGTTTGGGGGTTTTATTAGGTCTTTACTTTTTTAGGGTTTTCAAGTTTATAGGATTTTTTATATTATTATGGTTTTTAATGTTTTAGGGTTGTTTTATGGTTTTTAGGACTTTTTGGGGTTTTAGGTTTTTTTTGAGTTTTTATGGTTATATGGGATTTAGGTTTTTTAAGGGCCATTCAGGGGTTTTAGTGTTGTTTTAAGGACTTTTAGTATTTTTGGGTTTTTTTGGTTTTTTAGGGTTTTTAGGGTTTTTGTGGTTTTAGGGTCTTTTTGGTTTTTTAGAGTTTTAGGGTCATTTAATGTTTTTAGAATTTTTATAATTTTTTTGAGGTTTATGGGTTTTATGATTTTTAAGGGATTTTAGGTGTTTTAGGGGGTTTTAGGGTTTTATTATTTTTAGGATTTTTATGATCTTTTAGGGGTTTATAGGGTTTTTAGTTCTTTTGGGGTTTTAGGATTTTTTTATGGTTTTATAGTTATTTAAAAAAATTATGAATTTTATGAGTTTTAGGGATTTCATAGTTTTTAGGGTTTTAGGGTTTTTAGTGGTTTTTAGGGTATTTTGGGTCATTTAAGGGGTTTAAGGTTTTTTATTGTTTTAAGGGTATTAGGGTTTTTTTGTTTTTTTTTGGGGGGGGGTTTATTGTTTTTTTATTGTTTTTAGGGGTTTTTCTTTTTTTTGGTTTTTAGGGTATTTTAGGGGTATTTTAGGGGGTTTTATGTTTTTTGAGTTTTTTGGGTTTTAGTATCTTTTGGAGGGTCTTTAATGTCTTTAGACTATTTGGGGGTTTCAGGGTTTTTAGGGTTTTTAGGAGTTTTGGGGTTTTTAGGGATTTATTATTTTTAGGGTTTTAGAGGTTTTTAGGTTTATTTTATTCTTTTTATGGTTTTGGGGGTTATTTTATGGGTTTTAGGGTTTTATGGTTCTTTTAGGGGTTTACTGTTCTTTTGGTGTTTTAGGATTTTGTAGGGTTTTAAGGGTTTTTAATTTTTGTTCGGTTTTTGTAGGATTTGGTAGGGTTTTTAATATTCTTTTAGGTTATATATGATTTTTAGGGGTTTTATTGTTTTTTAGTGCTTGTTAGGTATTTTTATGTGTTTTTAGGGTTTTTAATATATTATTATTTTTAGGGTTTTATTGGTTTTAAGGGGGGTTTTAGGGATTTATGGTTTTTTGGGGTTATTGAGGGGTTTCTTAGGGGTTTTTATATTTTAGGGGTTTCTTATGGGTTTCTATAGTTTTTAGTATTCTTTAGGTTTTTTCATGGATTTTGGGGTTTTTTTAAAAAAAAAAATTGGTTTCTGGGTTTTTAGTGTTATTTTACCGTTTTATGGTTTAGTGTTTATGGTTTACGGTATTCTATTTTTGGAATAATGTATAGGTTTTAGGGTTTATTGTGTAGATTATGGGGTTTATAGTGTAGGGAATATGGTTTAGGGTGTAGGATTTTGGGTTTAGAGGGAAGGGTATAGGGTTTTGGTGTGGGTTTTAAGGTTTATGGTGTACGGTATGTGACTCTGGTTATAGGGTTTATGATTTAGAATGTAGGGTGTACGGTTTGGGGTTTAGTGCTTATGGTTTAGGGTGTAGTTTATAGGATTTAGGGTATTAGGTTTAGGATTTAGGGTGTAAGGTATATGGTTTATGGTGTGGGTTTAGGGTTTAGGGTGAAGGGTATAGGGTATAGGTTTTAGGGTGTACGGTTTTGGATTTATGGTATGTGGTATAGGGTTTATGGTTTAGGGTTTAGGGTTTAGGGTTTAGGGTTTAGGGTTTAGGGTTTAGGGTTTAGGGTTTAGGGTTTAGGGTTTAGGGTATCGGATTTATGGTTTTGGGTTCAAGGTGTATGGTATATGGTTTAGGTTATAGGTTTTATTGTTTAGGGTGTTGGGTATAGGTTTTAGGGTGTAGCGTTTAATGTTTATGGTGTAGGGTATATGGTTTAGGGTATAGGGTGTAGGGTTTAGAGTTTTGGGTTTTGGTTTTTGGGTTTAGGGTGTATGTTTTAGGGTTTAGGGTGTATGGTTTTGCATGTAGGGTGTAGGGTTTAGTTTTTAGGGTGTAGGTGTTTGGGTTAAGAGTGTAGGTTTTGGGTTTAGGGTGTACGGTTTAGGATTTAGTGTTTAACATCTTGGGTTTTGGGTGTAGTGTTTAGTCTTTAGGGTTTATGGTATAGTGTTTAGGGTGTATGGTGTAGGGTTTAGGGGTTAAGGTATAGGGTATCTGTTTTAGGGTATACTGGGTTTTGGGTATTGGGTAAGAAAATTAGGGTTTATGGCATAGGATTTAGGTTTCAGGGTGTAGGGTATTGAGTTTTGTTTTAAGTGTATATGGTTTACGGTGTAGTGTGTAGGATTTAGGGTGTTGGTTTAAGGTTATATGGCATATATTATAGTATTTATGGTGTAAATTTTAGGTTTTAGAGTGCATGGTATAGGTTTTAGTGTGTAGGTTTTATGGTTTAGGGTTATAGTGTATTGTAGAGGGTTTAGGGTGAATGTTTTAGGGTGTAGGGTGTAGGATATAGGGTTTTGGGTGTAGGTTTTAGGGTGTATGGTATTGGGTTTAGACTGTTGGGTTTAGGGTTTAGGGTGTAGGGTATAGGGTTTTTGGTGTATGGTTTAGGGTTTAGTCCATGTGGTATAGGGTTTTGGTTGTAGTGTTTAAGTTATAGGGTGTAGGGTATCAATTTTAGGGATTAGGGACTAGGGTTTAGGGTTTAGGGTGTACGATATAGGGTTTAGGGTGTAGGGTTTAGGTCACTAGGTGTAGGGTATAAGGTTTCGGGTGTAGGTTTTACGGTGTTGGGTGTATGGTTTAGGGTTTAGGGTATTGGGTATAGGGTTTAGTGTATTGGGTATAGGATTTAGGGTGTAAGGTATATGTTTTAGGATGTATGGTACAGGGTTTAGGGTGTGTGAATTAGGGTTTACGTCATAGGGTTTCGGGTGTAAGGTTTGGGGTGTTATGACCAAGTTGACAAGAATTTTTTTTTGAAGCTGAAATATGTGTATAATGAATGTGTTGTCTTTTTTTGTCAAAGTGAAAAGAAATAAATTCAATTTGTAATTGTTGATGATTGGATTAACCATCGTCATTAGGATATCAGATGAAAATGTTGAATAAATTCATTCGGTTTGAGTAGAATTTTTCTCGGAGAAAAGGTTTATCAAAATCACCTCAGGTCCAGAATAGAGATTCAATTGTGATGAGAAATGTATCAGAGTTTGATTGGCTCTAATGTAAACCTGATGATGATTTTTATATCTTATAGTTGTCTTAAATGATATTTTTTTCTAGAAAACTTTTGATGCAAGACTTATAAAGAAAGGAATGAGAAAATTAGATTCCAATCGTATTGAGGTTTGGTTGGAAAGAAATAATTTTCTAGAAGGATGGTAAGTTACAATTTTTTACAATGTAAGTTATACAATGATATACTGATCTTAATAGTTCTCAAAGTCATGAAGAATTCATGATACAAGTAGTGGTTTGTGAAATATGGAATTTTTGGAAAGAAAAAGTTTTCTGGTGTCAGTTCATTGGTGTGAGAACACCTGACGTAGAATTATTTGAAGGATATGAAGTTTTTTTAGACGTGAGAAGATTAGAATTCTAATTTTTAGTAAGAACAATATGTCACAAGATTTTTCTTAGTATAAATAATTTTGTTTGTACTGTAATCATAAAATAAAATAAGTTTCTGAAGTTGAAGTTGCTGACACCAGTCCATTGGACATGGTGTCCCCTGATCATTGAAATAATCTTGACATTGATCATTAGATGCGGTGATGGTTTCAAAACAAATTAAAGGCAGAGTTGTTTTGTTGGGAGTTGTTGGGACCAAAGAAAAAGAAAATAATTGACATTTTTCAGGCTAATGGAAAATGCTATAAGAGATCAATGAATGATATAGTCAACAATTTTCATTAGGTTGAATTTTCTTCAATTGTGTCAAGATGAAGAGATGTAATAATTTCTTAAAAATTAGTTCAAGAGCTATAATATGCTTATAAAATGGGTCATGATTCATCGGACTTTATGTGGTGAAGACCATTAGAATGAAGGCGAAACCAATCCATCAGAGGAAGATAGAGACTGATTCATCAGATGAATCCTAACATTATCAACACACATGATCATTAGTTTGAGGAAATAAAGAAAAAGAAAACTTTCTAAAATATTTTCAAAAGTGTTTTTCAAATCAGTTTGAATCCAGTGATAATGTGTTACCAAGGAAGTGTTGAAATCTTTAGAATTTGTGACTGTGTTTATGGAAAAAGAGAGGAAATTAATGTATAATTAAGTGAAAACAATTTTTATTAAAAAATATTTTGAATGTTTTATATATAACATTTGGAATGGAGCATCAGAATGAGAAGATTCTTTTTTATTTGGTACTTATCATCATAATGAGAGGTCATCTATTTTTACTTCATATATATAATTGGTATGGAGAAATGTAAGTAAGAATTGGTTTTTATTCATATGTATTCATCATAATGAAGAAATCAGAATGAAAATCATAATTGGACTAAAGAATGATTAGAAAGTTAGAAGTGAGATGAAGTTGTAAGAATATTTGAGATGGTTTGAGAAGGATTGAGAAGAGTTGAGAAGTGCTGAAGAAGTAAAGTATGTATCCAAAATGAACAGGAAATGTTTGTCTTATGAAATTTTGGTTAAGCGGGAAAAATTTCAGATTCTCTCCTAAACCACATATGGGTCTGCAATGAATATTAAGAAGTATGTTGTACATTCTGACACTTATATTGTTCACGGGTTAAGAGAGAAGGATTAGTGTTGAATGTTTTTAGAGAGGAGTTTTTGGATTGAGTATTTCTGAATATTTTATCTAAATATAAGAAAAATAATAAGGAATATTGTATTCAGTGGTTACTAGATCAGACAAAGTAATCGGACTAGTATTTTTGTACTGAGACAGAAGTAGTTCAACTTTTTTTATCATTATTATGGAAGAGTTATATTTTTGTACTGAGCAATAAAACTGAAGGTTAGACTGGGGTATCAGACTGAGTATCATTACAAAGTCCAATTAATTTCAGCCTACTTCTGGGTAGGAATGTGAAGAATTATTTTTTAATATAATATTTTTTAAAGTTGAGAAGTTATCACAGTAACATGTTTTGAAGAAACTGGTAAAATTTTCTTTACTTATTACACAAATTTTATTATATCAGTTCATTCTACTTCAATCACATGCACTGTTTAATTTAATATAGTGTTGAACGAAGGGCATATCCTACTTGTTGTATCCACACAAAAGGATTATTTTCTAGTTGATTATTTGGTATTGGAATTTTTCCAAACCATACTAAGGATGTAGCTACTCTTTTTGAG
Organism: Viscum album; assembly: GCA_963277665.1. Taxonomy (NCBI): domain Eukaryota; kingdom Viridiplantae; phylum Streptophyta; class Magnoliopsida; order Santalales; family Viscaceae; genus Viscum; species Viscum album. The sequence goes on from OY728141.1 coordinate 351,715,109, forward strand.
TAGTGAACTTTGTAAATTCTTATGTTCATGTGGATGTGTGATTGTTTTGATTTCATAAAATTGATAACTCTTTAATGGGAGGTGGATGATGTTTCAAAAATAAGGATAATTAAAAAAAATCCCTGATTCACCCCTCCCCCTCTCAGAGATACATTGATACTATTTGGTAATTCTAAATTCATATCAGAGTGAAGGTTCTATTATTTTACTCTTTGTTGAAGCTTTAAAGATAATTTGTGATGGATAATATGAATTGTGTGAATAGTAAGGGTATTCCAGTCTTATATGGTAAAAAATATCATATCTAGAATTATGGAATGTTTCCTTATATTATGTCTATTGGGTATGATGTCCTTGAAGTATCAACAGATGTATTTCCTCATATTGATGAAAATTTTCCTCTCACATATGCTGATAAAAATAATATTGATAATTATGGAAGAGCTAATAATGCTTTACTCTCATCACTTTCTGAAATAAGTTCCTAAGAGTGAAGGGTGATTCCACTACCAAAGGTATCTCAGATAAGATGAAGAACATTTATAGGGGAAATACAAAAGTAAATAAATAAAAGTTACAAATAAAGAGGTTGAAGTATGAAGATCTAAATATGGGTGAGTATTAATCCATTGGAGAATTATTTACTAGGTTGAATGAAATTTTTATCAAAATTATATGTCTTGGTTAAAATTTAGAAGATTCCACTATTTTTGAAAAGATCTTGATAGTTCTTATTTAAAATTTTGGTGCAAAATTTTTCTTATTGGAAGATAGAGACCGAGATACACTATCTATTGATGATTTGCATAGTAATCTCATTACTTATGAAATGATAATGGATATGGTTATAAAAGGAAAATTTTGATATAGAAATATATTTCTAGGATACCAAGAAATAAAAGCCTAAAAATATTTTTGAGGAAGAATCTAGAGATTCTGATTCTAAAAATGAGGTATGTTAAAATCTTGATTAATTTTTATGTCTGTTTTCTAAAAATTTGAAAATATTTACAAGTAAATATAAGTCTAAACTTCCCTAAAAATGTTTGGAATGTGGAACCATTTCACACTATGTGACTAATTGTCCTCTTATAAATAAATAAGAGTATATTGATGAATATTAAATAAGGCCAAGATGTTTTGGAAGAAACATGGTGATAAGAAAAATATTTTTCCAAAGGGAAAGATAAAAAGTTCTCTAGATCTAAAAGGAGATGTTTGTTATCATAAGATTATTAATAAGAATAATATGAATATGAATATAAAAATTTTATTTAGAATTATGGATAAAATAATTTTATTGCCATAATTAACAATAAATTTTTCAAAATTAGCAGTTCTAAAGAAGAAGAAACTTGATTAGAATTCCATCTATAAGAAGAGTTAAAATAATGTCTTAGAAATATTGGGAGTCATAAAAAAATAAGTTTAAAAATAAAAATTCATCAAAAAAATCGAGAATGATTTCATGATGATAATGTTAATATTCTGGAAGAGATTTTTTATTTGAATAAATCCCTTGAAAAAGAAATGAATTGTAATAAACATCTAGATGTTAAGATGAAAGAAAAAGAAAGAGAGTTGGGACTTTTCCAACAAAAACATTCTAAATATGAACAAAGGGTTAAAAGTATCAGTAAATCTATAAAAAATTTTGGTGAAATCTCTAGAAAAGGTAAACCAGAGAAGGATCAAAATATACCTTCAAAGGTTGTGAAGAAATCTAAAATTGTTTGCTTCAAAAAGTAAATCTCTGAACCACATCTTCATGCACAACAGTTGTGTTGAATCTTGAGTGATAGAAATATACTCATCTTCATCCATGATAGGAGTTATTAAATTTTCTTTCTTAGTATTATATCTAACACAAATTTTACCGAGAAAAAAAACTCCACCAGATTTGAATCTTCTATTGTCAATATTCCCTACACAATCAGCATCTGAATAGCCAAACAAGTCAATACTTTCTAAGATATAATACATTATTCCAAAATTAAATATAAATTTTATATATTTGATAATTATTTATCCAGAAAATAAATTTTATTATTTTGGAGTAATCTGAAATATTTCACATAAGGTAACTACAAAAACAAAGTTAGGTCTTTGAGGTAGTCAAATAAAACAAACTTCTAATCAGTTTCAGAAACTTTTTAGAGTCAACATACATACCTTTTCCATATTTATTTTACTTGGTTCCCACTAAAATAAGTGTGGAAAATGGTTTGGAATTTTCCATGCCTAAATTCATAAGAATTTATTTAGCATACAATTCTTGAGAAAGAAAAATGTGTTTCTTCTTTTGTGAAAATTTTAACCCAGGAAAGTATTTAATTTCACCTAGAAAGGTCATCTCAAACATCTTTTTCATATCTTCAACAACTTTTTCACATTTTATTTCATAATTACATAAAATTATAATGTCATCAACATAATAAAACTACAATGAGGTAAAATCCTAACTTTCATTTATGTGCATGTTATTATCAACTCTTCCTTTATTTAAACTCTTTTTTCTTAAGTTGGTATCCAATTTGGAATACCATGACCTCAGAGCTTGTTTTATGGTTTAGGGTGTAGGGTTTAGGGTTTGTGGTTTAGGTTATATGGTTTATGGTGTATTGATTAGTTTTTAGGGTATGGATTATAGGGTTTAGGGTGCATGTGGTTTAGGGAGTGGGGTTTAGTTTTTAGGCTATATAGTATATGGTTTATGGTGTAGTTTATTGGGTTTAGCATGTTGGGTATAGGGTTTGAGTTGTAGGGTATAGGTTTTAGGGTGTTGGTTTTAGGTTTTATGGTGTAGGTTATATGGTTTAGGGTATAGGTTTTAAGGTGTGGGGTATAGGTTTTAGGGTTATAGTTTCAAGTGTAGGGTTTAAAGTTTATCGTATGGGGTATAGGTTTTATGTTATAGGGTATAGGGTTTGGGGGTGTAGGGTATGGGGTTTATGGTGTAGTGTATAGGTTTTAGGGTGTAGGGTTTATGGTATAGGTAGTTGGGTTTATTATCGATAGTCTAGTGTATAGGGTCTAGGGTATAGTGTTTTTGGTTTAGGGTGTAGGGTATAGGGCTTAAAGAGTATGGTTTAGGGTTTAGAATTTAGGGTGTATGGTTTAGGGTGTAGGGTTCACGGTGTATGGTATATGGTTTAGAATGTAGGGTTTAGGGTGTAGGGTGTAGGGTGTATGGTTTAGGGTGTAGGTTTTAAGGAGTAGGGTTTAGAGTTTAGGGTATATGATTTTGGTTTTATAGTGCAGGGTATAGGGTTTAGGGTTTTTTTATTATGGTTTAAGGTGTATGGTATCAGAATAGGATGTAGGGTTTTAGGTTTAGTGTGTAGGGTATATGTTTTATAGTGTAGGGTGTACGTTTTATGGTGTAGGGTATAGGGTTTATAGTGTAGGCTATTAGGTTTAGTGTTTAGGGTATAGGGTAGAGGGTGTGGGGTATAGGTTTTAGGATGTTAAATTTAGGGTTTAGGTTTTAGTGTATAGGTTTTAGGGTGTACGGTTTAGGGTTAGGGTTTAGTTTTTAGGGATTTGGGTTTTGGGATTTGGGTTTTGGGTGTACGATATAGGCTACAGGGTGTAGGGTTTAGGGTTTAGGGTGTATGGTATAGAATTTAGGGTTTTGGGTGTTGGGTATAGGGTTTATGGTATAGGTCTAGGGTTTAAGGGTGTAAGGTATTGGGTATATTTTATAGGTGTTAGGGTGTAGGGTTTAGGGAATTGGGTTTATGATATAGGATTTAGGGTTTAGGGTGTATGGTATAGGATTTAGGAATTAGAGTTTAGTATTTAGGGTATTGGTTTTAGGGTTTATGGTGTAGAGTATATGGTTTATGGTGTAGGTTTTTAGGTTTAGGGTGTATGGTATATGGTTTTGGGTAAAGGGTTTGGGGTGTGTGATATAGATTTTTGGGTGTAGGGTTTAGGTTATATGGAATAGGGTTTAGGGTATAGGTTTTATGGATTATAGTATAAGGTATAGGGTTACAAATGTAGGGTTTTGAGTGTATGGTATCTAATTTATATTGTAGGGTTTAGGGTTAGGGTGTAGGGAGTAGGGTTTATGGTTTATGGTGTGAGGTTTTTTTTAGGTTGTAGGGTATATGGTATAGGGTATAGGATTTAGGGTTTAGGTAGTAGGGTGTAGGTTTTTGGGTTTTTCATGGTTTTATGTGTTTTAATTGGGTTTTAGGGGTGTTTTTAGGTTTTTTGGGTATTTAGTGTTTTAAGTGTTTTTTTAGTGTTTTTATGGTTTTCAATGGTTTTTCTGTTTTTAGGGGTCTGAGCGGTTTTAGGTTTTGTTCAGGATTTATTGGGTTTTAAAGTTTTCATTTCTTTTTAGTATTTTTTGGGGGTTTTAGGGTTTTTAGGTTTTTTTATTCATTTTTATGAGTTTTTAGGGGTTTTAGGGTAAGTTAGGGGATTTTTTTTGGTTTTTGGGGTTTTACGGTTTTTTAGGGTTTGAGGGTATTTCGGGTTTTTATGAGTTATTAGTGTTGTTTCAATGTTTTTTAGTGTTTTAGTGGGTTTAGGGTTTTTAGGTTTTTCTGATAATATTTAGGGGTTTTCATGAATTTTAGGGGTTTTATGATATTGGGTTTTTAGGTATTTTAGATTATTTTTGGATTTTAATGGGGTTTTAGGGTTTTAAATGGTTTTTAGGTTTGTGGGGGGTTTTATGGTTTTTTGGGTTTTTTTTGTTTTCTCAAATTTTTAGGGGTTTTAGGGTCTTTTAGGGTTTTATGGTTTTTAATGTTTTAAGGTTCTTTTTGTACTTTTAGGCTTTTAAGGGTTTTGGGTTTTTAGGGTGTTTAAGGATTTGTAGGGTGTTTTAGGTATTTTGAGGGGATTTTAGTATTTTTAGTGTTTTAAGGGGCTTTATAGAGTTGTTACGGTGTTTAAGGTTTTTTAAGGGCCTTTATGGTTTTTATAAATTTTTTTGGGTCATTTAGGGGTATTAGTGTTTTTAGGGTCACTTAGGGTTTTTAGGGGTTTAAGGTTTTTTAAAGGTTTGTAGTGTTTTAATGGATTTTTTGGGGTTTTCTGAGTTTTTAGGGATTCTTTAATGTCATTATGGTTTTTTTATTTTTAGTGTCTTTACGATTTTTTGGGTTGTTCAGGGTATTTTGGGGTTTTTAGAGTTTTTAGGGGTTTTAGGGATTTTAGGGGTTTTAAGAGTTTTAGATATATTTAAGGGGTTTTTTGTGTTTTTTGTGTTTTTTGTGTTTTTTTAGATTTTTTGGGATTTTTAGGTTTTTAGGGGGGGTTGGGTTTTTCGGTTTTTATTGTTTTAGGTTATTTTAGGGTTTTTAAGTTTCTTGTATGGTTTTTATGAGTTTTTAGGTTTTTAGGTCTTTTTTATTTTTTGAGGGGTTTTTAGGATTTTTAGGTATTTGATGGGTTTTTATGGTTTTTATGGTGTTTTGGGATTTTTAGGTTCTTTTAGGGGGTTTAACATTTTTATGGACTTTTAGGGGAGTTTTAATGGGGTTTAGTGTTTTTAGGGGTTTCAAGGGGTTTTTAGGGTATATTTTTATCATTTAATACAATTTTGGTCATTGGACGTAATTTCACATTTAAACCAGACAAAAACAAGCGTCAATCTTTTGATAGTTATTATTTCTTAAAAACACGCTTTTTGTTTTTTTAGGGTTTCTTATGGTTTTTTAAGGTTTTAGGGTGTTAGTTTCTTTTTAGGGGTTTTAGTGGTTTTTACTATTTTTAGTGGCTTTTAGGGTTTTTAGGTTTTTAGGGATTTTATGTATTTTAAGGTTTTTATGGTTTTATGGTTTTTTAGTGATTTTAGTGGTTTTTAGGTTTTCACATTTTCTGTGGTTTTTAAGGTTTTATGTATTTTTTGTTTTATGGTTTTTAGGTATGAAGGGTTTTTATATTCATTTAGGGGTTTTAACTTTTTTTTATGGATTTTCATGTTTTAGGGATTTTAGGGTATTTTCCGGAGGGGGTAGGCATTTTTTTGGTCTTTTAGGGGTATTTTTTGGGGTTTTAGGGATTTTAGGTTTTTTTGTGTTTTATGTTTTTGGAGTATTTTTTGGTTTTTAGGGTTTTATTATTTTTAGTGTATCTTTAGGTTTTTCAATGTTTTTTGATGGTTTTAGGGTTTTTATGGTTTCTAGGGGGTTCAGGGTTTTTTTTACGGGTTTTAGGGTTTTGATTAATCTTTATATTTTTTATTATTTTTCAAGGTTTTTATAGTTATTTTATTATTTTTTGGGTTTTTAGGGTTCTTTTAGGGGTTTTAGGATTCTATTATGGTTTTTAGGGTTTTTAGGATTTTGGGGTTCTTTTAGGTTTTTTGTATGATTTTTTGAGGTTTTATGGGTTTTTAGGCGTTGTTGAGGTTTTTAAGCATTTTTTATGTTTTTTATGATTTTTACGGTTTTTTGGGTTTTGTAGTGTTTTTAACGGTTTTGAGGGTTTTCTTATGGTTTTTTAAATGTTTAGGGTTTTCTTTATGTTAATTCGATTTATTAGGGGTTTTGGAGTTTTAGGGGTTTTATGATTATTTTGGATTCTCTATGTGTTTTATATTTTTTAGGGGTTTTGGATTTTTTATGTTTTAAGTGGTTTTAGGGTTTTTAGGGTTTTTAGGGTCTTTAGGGTTTTTAGGGTTTCATTAGGTTTCTTTGGAGTTTTGGGTGCAGGGTATAGGGTTTAGCGTGTATGATATAGAGTTTAGGGTGTAGGTTATAATTTTTAGGGTGTAGGGTTTAGGATTTAGGGTGTACAGTATAAGGTTTAGGGTGTATGGTTCGTGGTTTAGGGTTTATTGTATAGGTTTCGTGCTATAGGGTTTAGAATATTAAGGTTTAGGGTTTAGGGTTTAGGGTGCGGGGATTAGGGTTTAAAGTGTAGGGTTTAGGGTTTAGGGTTTAGGGTTTAGGGTTTAGGGTTTAGGGTCTAGGGTTTAGGTTATACGGTTTAGGGTGTATGGTTTTGGGTTTAGGGTTTTTGGTTTTTGGTGTAGAGTATAGGGTTTAAGTTTTAGGTTATAGGGTTTAGAGTGTAGGGTAACGGTTTTTGGGTGTGTGCTATAGATTTTATGGTGTAGGTTTTATGGTTGAGAGTGTAGTGTTTAGGTTTTAGGGTGTATGGTTTATGGTTTTTGTTGTAGGGTATTGGGTTTAATTTTTAGTGTTTAGGGTGTAGGGTGTATGGTTTAGGGAGTTGGGTTTAGGGTTTAGGGTGTAGGGTAAAGGATTTAGGGTGTAGGTTTTAGTGTTTAGTGCATAGGGTGTAAGATTTAGTTTGGAGTGTTTAGGGTTTAGGGTTTAGGGTTTAGGGTGTAGTGTTTTGGGATTAGGGTACTGGGTATAGGGTTTGGGGTGTAGTTTTTAGGGCTTAAGGGGCATAGTATAGGGTTTAGGGTGTAGGGTTTGGGGTGTATGGTATTGTGTTTAGGGTGTAGGTCACAGTGTTTAGGGTGTTGGGTATTGCCTTTAGCTGGTGGTGTATAGGGTTTAGGGTGTAGGGTGTACGGTATAGGTTTTAGGGTTTAGGGTTTAGGGTGTAGATTTTAGGTTTTATGGTGTTTTGTATAGGGTTTAGGGTGTAGTGTATAGGGTTTTGGGTGTAGGGTTTTGGGTTTTGGGTGTTAGGTGTAGTATTTAGGGTGTATGGTATAGGTTTTAGGGTGTTGGGTTCTTGTTATAGTGTATAGTTTTTAGGTTTGATGGTGTAAGGTTTATGGTGTCGGGTATAGGGTTTCAGGTGTGGGGTTTAAGGTTTAGGGTGCATTGTATTGGTTTTGGGGTATAGGGTTTAGGGTATAGGGTTTGGCATATAGGTTTTTGAGTGTAGGGTTTAGCATTTAGGTTTTATGGTATAGGGTTTAGGGTGTGAGGTTTAGGGTTTATGGTGTAGGTTATATGGTTTAGGGCATAGGTTTTATGGTTTAGGGTGTAGGTTTTATGGATTATAGTGTAGGATTTAGTGTGTAGGGCATAGGGTTTAGGCTTTAAGGATTATGGTTTATGTTATATTAGTATTGGTTGATGGTTTGTTTGGAATGGGGTTTTTGTTTTAGGGGTTAGATTGCAGGGTTTATCAAACTATACATGTTTAATGTGTGTTTTTTTTGTTTTAGGTTATAGGATTTCATTATATTTACCCTTATAACCCTCTATTACTTGTATCAATGCATTCATAGTTTTTAATCACTCAACTTACCCTCAACTAGCCTCACCTAGGGCACCCCTATTGTCAATATTGCTTTGATGCATGATGATACAAGTTATCTCATTTGGACTTGTATGTAAACCATTTCTATATCTCTCACTAAAACACTTTGGATCCCCACAATACTAGTAATAAATGGTGATAAAGACTATGAATAATTCCCTAGACCCACACACCAAGATACAGTTCTAGAAACAAACTCTTTACATATTGGCTTTGATGAAAACCATGAAAAACCATACATAATCAAACCAAAATTTTGATTTTAATAATAGTTTTTTTACCTTATTACAATTAAAGAATATTTTATGTTTTTGTTTTATATAAATGGGAAAATAATTACATAATAATGTGGAAATTTTCAATTAGAGTACATTTTTTCCATTAAAGAAGGTTCTTATGTTTACAATCTCATTTCATTTGTGGCACTTTTGCCTTATTCAAGATTTGTCACCATTGACCATGTTATAATCCCTATGAATTTTTTTTGAAAATATAGGATGAGAAAATTAAATAAATCTAAGGGATATAAAAATAAATTAAAAATTTTAATTACTTTTGAAAAACATTTAAATTCATAAGGAATTTTTCATTTTTATAAAACAAAAAAATCAACTCAAATAATCGTGTAATTACTCATGGAAAAAATATTATTTCCCAATGTTTTCCATAAAACACCTTATATAAAGAATAAATGAAAAATAATAACCATGATAGTTCCTTGATAAAATACAAGAGCTCAAGAAAACCTTTTTCCTTACAAACAAACCATTCACCCTTAGAAAATCATTAACCTTCCTTTAAATCACAACCCAATTTTCTTGCATTTGGGAATCAAATTATTTTCATAAAAACTAGTTTCTAATCATATATAAGTACCTTGGGAAATCATATTCATATCACTATTTCAATCTCACATACAATCACACCTATAAATGAAATAACCCACATAGTTAATTCTAACATGTATTCTATTGAAAAAATATAATTACCCAATGCATTGAAGTGATATAGAGAACCCACCCATTATTATACACAATTTCCAAAAACCATAAACTATATAAAACAGATAAAATCATACATTTCCCTCATAACACAGATAATAATTGAATTTTAATACCACAAGAAAAATCAATTTCATTTATCACATAAAAAAGAGAAAAAAATATTTTTCATTTGAAAACAATTTAAATTAAAAATTCACCGAACAATGGGAAAATGATATTATTTCAAAAAAATATTAATAGATGAATCATAATAATTATTAAAGGACATTAAATTGGTAAAATTTATTCCTTTCATATATATAAAAACCTTTTTCATTATTTTTTTAATTAAATACTATAATATCTTGTTTAGAAAATGTTTAAGAGATTCCTTTTAAAACCATTGAAAATCACGTCAAAAGTATTTGAAATTTACTTCTAATAATATTTTAAGTATAGATAAAAACATTATTGAAAAATTTAAATGAACTTGTACATGGTGGAAACATCCATGTGGAGAATATTTGATGGATTTCAATTGAAAAATAGAAATCCTTAGGGTTTTGTCTATAAATAAAGACCAAATCATGTAGTAGAGAAATAATATGCAATACATTAAAAAAACGTTGATTCATCTACTAATTTGTTGAGTAATTAATTATTTCTTGGAATTTATTATTCTATCTCAATACATGAAGGGACTCAGATCACTAATACACACCATCCTTCCACATCGACATATTCTAGTAATTTAGTTAGTTTTATTTTTTCTATGTAAGTGTCTATAATTCAATGTTCTCACATGGTTATACTTCCATTCAAAAGTTATTATTTAGTTTTTATCACTTATTCAAAGAAAAACACTTAGGATTGGTATGTACAATAGAAGACACTTGGTTCTTCCTATTCCTGGAAAAGTTAGAAAAGTTTTGGTCAGTGCTTAGAATAAAATAGGTTCTTCTTATTCCTAGAAAAGGTGTGAAAGGTTTGGTATGTCCTATTATATACTCGGTTGACTCTTCACCTATAAAAGACTTATTCTTATTATCTCTTTTTTTTAGTGAGTAAAAATATTCTCACTTAGTGATAGGGGATTTAATAGTATATTTGTTTCAATCTAAACTAATCTATTATATAAATCATGGTGTTATTATTTTTTATTTTTATTATGTTTCTTATCAGTATGAACACCGCACTCACATCTATTTATTATTTTATTTTCATAATTAATAATATATTAATTTTTGATTGAGATTAAACATGTTAAATGGACTATTCACCCCTTATGTTCCATATTTATATCAGTAATTATTCCCTTCAATAATTTCTATAAGTTGTTGAAATTAATTCTTATATAAGTTCAAAAAATAAAACATGAATCTGTTTTTAGAAAAAAAACTCTTTTCCGCATAAAAATGATTTTTCTATAAAATTATGAATATTATTTATTATCATGACTTTAGTTGGTTTATAATTAAAATAGAAAATTTATATTACATATTCATCACACCAAAATCAAATGGAACCTTCCAATTACACTATCAAATAAAAAAATCCAAAAAATATTTTTTAAATGGAATAAAATATAGCATATGTTTCAAAAGGTTAAGAATTTATTTCCCAATAAAAAATAATTTATTCAAATAATTTATTTTTATCTTTAAATTTGAGACCAAATTTTATGAATTTTTAAATCAACCTTACATCATGAAGATTTCATAAAATTTATGGTATTAGAAAATCAGTATTTTCACTATTCTCAAAAAATAAAAAATTTCATAAAAGCCATAAAAAAATTAATATTGTTTTAATATTCTAACTCAATAAATAAATTTCATTTTATGAAACAAAATTTCTAACTGTGTCTGAAAATTATTTTAAAATTTTTGACAAAACACATAAAAATTGTTTTTAGAGAAAAAAATATATTTTCGAAGCATAGAATGAATTTATTCTCATTACTTTCCTAGTAAAAGCATTATATGACTATTAATTTATTTGATTGATTATTTTATACATAAAATTTATAAAAATAATTAAATAATAATGATTTAATTAATTCCTTAAGACAAAAATACATTACACACTTAAAAATAATTTTTTGGAAAATATTACTTACTATCAAATAATGTTATATTCACTTCTAGATTTTTTTGATCAATGTATGAATAATTATTAATTATTTTTCATTCATATGTAATAATTTTAATATATTTAATACTATAAATAATTAAAATTTATCTTTTAAATGAAAATATAAAATAGAAGGAAAACATGCCCTTATAGAAAAATAGCACTTCTAATCTTTAAATATTCTTAACCTTATTTTTTCCATTATTATCATTAAAAATTGAATATTTAATTCTTAATAACTAGTGAAAAAATTTATATTATGAAAAAATTTAGATATATATTTCATAATGTGGTTACTCCTATCAAATACCCCTAATCAAACAGATAGGTTATAACTATCATATTTAAATAATAATTTCATGATTCATTTAAGATTATTGCTACATTTGGTACACACTATGAAAAATAAAATTCATTTAAAGGAATATAAACTAAAATATTGGGGTGTGTCATTATAACCCATTAAAATAAATTTCACCCTTGTAATTTTTTATCCTATGTCCAATGATCATGGGTTTAGAACATTTTCAAAATCAATTTCAAGGGGTGTAAATGGATTTTAAAAACCATTAATTTAAAATAATACCAAATTAAGGAACCTTAGAGCATATTAAAAGATAGGAAATTAATTTTTAAAGGTAAATATATATAAGTGTAAATAAATTACATTTAATCCACATCGATAATGTTTTATTTTGAAAATAAATTTAATGTTTATGTTAAGACTAGGAAACTTATCATTTCTTAAATATTTCTTAAAGCTTTAATTTAACATTGTGGGACTTATACATGTGAATGAGGTTCTAAAATATAACTTAATAGATGATTTTTCTTGACATAATACTTTATAGATTTACCTTCCCCCACTACTGCAAGTCGGGGATTTAACAGCGCTAGTAAAAAAGGGTTTTATCAATGCTTTGAAAGCATTGATAATGTGGGAAATGTTAAAGGGTTGTCTTTAACCATTCTTGTAAAAAGAACTAATAAAGGACCCCCTTTAACAACTCTAAAAAAAGTATAGCTAAATGGGTACTTTATCATTTCTTTTTTATTCTTGTTAAAGACCTACTTTATCAGCACTTTTTTAGCACTATTAAAGGCCCTCTTTATCAGTACTAAGAAGCACTAATAAAGGCCCCACTGATAAAGGGGTTGATTTTTTTGTTTGAACCACCATTTATCAGCACTCCCCACCAACCTATTTATTATCACATGTCACCCACTTTCTTGGGTTCTTCCCCCCTCTTATCAATGCTTTAAATAATTCCACTCTACCATGCATTCCCCTACCTCCAGCGAGTTTCAAACCTGAGACCTCCAGCTCCTAAACCCATGCCCTTTCCACTCCCCTATATTATTTTTTTCATTTTATGATATATCTATATGTTTATATATATATATATATCATTATATGTTTTAACCATATATTTATATATATGTTTATATATATATATATATTAAATACATGTAAAAAATATGTTTGTGTTTGTGTGTGTGTATGTGTTTATAAATACATACATACATATATATATATATGAGAATCTATAAATTTAATTAGGAATATTTATATTTATTTACATATATTATAAATTAATATTTATATACATATATTTGAATATATAGTTTCATATATATATGTTTGTTAATACATCGACACAAATATATATTTATATATAAACATAATATATATATATATATATTAATTGAATAGATATATAAATATTTATACATTTTTATTTTAAGTAAAATGGATATTAATTTTTTATTTAGATAAGGTTTATATATTGAGAAATATATTTTATATGTAAATATATTTAAATATTTATTTATAAAATTAAATTTTTATGTGTGAATATATAAAAAATATGTATATATTTTTATATATTTGATTATAAAAAATAGTACAATATTAAAAAAGATAAATCTTAAAAACCATAATATCAATATGAATGTAAGACTTGGAAATAAATTTAGGTTCCACCAAAAAAAGACAATAAAACCCCTTTAAATGAGATTGAAAATCCATTGAATGCTAAAAATGTAGGTTACCATGACTAAAAAATCAGTTTTTGAGGCCTTTTAGACCTTTTTTCGCCTCAAAAATGTGATTGGGGTTCCCTGGTCAAAAAGGTGTAGATCTTGTTACAAGATTCAATTTGATATGTTAGAAAGACCAAACGGACACTCGGATCAAAATTTATGATCGTTTGAAGTTTGAGTTACGCTTTATTGTTATTTTAGATATTTTTTAAATTTTTTAAATTTTTTATCTTCAAGTTGTTATTTAATGAATATTATTTGACAATAATTAGAAAAGTATTAATTTATATTATTTGGTAATTATTTTAAAATCCATTTTCAATAAATTTCTCATATATTAAGTATAAATGACTATTTAGCCTTTCCTAAAACATATTTAATATATATATATATATATATATATTATATTTATAAAAATATAAATATATTTATATATTAATATATTATTTTTAAATAAATATTTTGTTTTAAAAAATATCCTTTATTATTTGTTTTTTACAAACATGAATAAAGGCCTCCCTTTATCAGTGCTTTTTTACTAGCACTGATAAAAGGATCCATTTAATTGTACTTTTTTGTCACTATTACAGATGCCCTTGAACAGTGCTAAAAAACACTATTAAAGAACCCTCTTTAACAACTCTTTTTATGGTGCTGACAAAGGGGTCTTTAACAGAACTTTTAGCTAGCGTTGATAATGTACTAGCACTGGATAAACCCAATTTTGTAGTAGTCAGCTTTCCATAGTTCAAAAATTCTTTTACAAATGAGATAGATAATATTAGATAATAAACTTACTTGATTTATTTACATTGCATAGGCATAATTTCATCCTTTTTATATGGTTTAGAAAATTTTGAATTTTTGATTCTTCTAAATGATAAATAATCATGATGAATTTTTAATACATGAAGAACTAAAATTAAATTTCAATGGATCATTAGATTCATAAAAGGATGACAATTTATTCCTCCAATCTCATGACATTCACCAAAACCAAAACTTTTTACATAAGTTAAGATAGTATTTCATTTGAATAAACCATCATATGAAGAAATACCAAAATATTCACTAAATCCTCATCAATTACACCCAATGTTCAACTAAAAACATTCCATAAAAAAACTACAATTAAAATTCTTCAAAAAAATTCTTACCCAATTTGAAAACCAAAAACAAGAAAGATTTTATCACATATTATTCCTAGTTCATCTTAAAATTTATGTCTAGATAAAATTTATCATTGATAAAGTCACATACCAAAAATATATATTCCATATTTATATATTTCCAAAATATGCTAATATTTTCCATAAATAAACTGAATCAGCATAAACCCATTGTAAAACCATATATTCTTTGAAAATATTACTCAATCATTATTACTCAAATAAATTCACATAATAGACATAATTTTCTATTCATACTAATCATATAATGTTCTCAAAAATATGATAAACCTTTATCCAAATTATCCATAAATACCTCAATATTAATTAATGTATTCACCCTGAAGGTTGTATATATATTTTATACCCAATATAATAATATTCATTCTAAAAATACTTTATAGTAAATCAAATGATAAACCTAAGGGTTGTATATACATTAATAATGTATTCATCCTAAAACCCAATAAGTGTCTCTCAAAAATTCATTGGTCGCCTTTGATTACCAACACATAAAACCACAAAAGGGGTATTTATACCTTTTAACTTATGATCATCTTTATATCAACCCTTCTTCAAAATACCACTACATAAAACTCTTAAAAACCTACATATACACACTTCATCATTCAACATTCTTCATAAACCTTTAACCAATATTTTTTATCTTATTCCTTAATACTTTCTTTTAAAAATTTAAAAAAAATAGAATAATTTCTTAAGGTCCATAAATCTCAATTTAATTATGTTTCCTACTTTAAACATAAGAAAAAATACAAAATTAGTCTATATGTTTTATATATTATTCACATATTCTTTATCTTCAACATATAATCCTATTAAACCTTTATTCACATGATATTTTTAATCCCCTTCATGTTCATTTTTCTAAGGGAATCTACTTTCATAATAACCACACCCACCACATTTAAAACATTCAATTGATACCTTAGGAAGAACTTTATTCCTCTCTATGGTATTAATTGAAATCTTCATTTTTCCTAGATTATTTATTTCTCAATGTTCATATTAACCAAATTTTAAACATCTTCATGTTCCTTTAATAAATTTATACAGTTTCTTAACTCCCACATTATTAACACATATGACATTGAATAATTTTTACCTTCACGATCTAAATCAAAAGATCTTCAATAAAAAATAATTTTTCTATTATTTAGTATGGTAGGAAACTAACCTTGGTATAGGTTGTTAATAATAACTCAAGATATCTAGTTATGAATAACCATGATATTTTTCACTATAGCTCTTATCCTATTCAGTTTCTCATTAAGAGAATCACTACATTGTCCTTCAAATCAATCATTTACTTGGTTCATATTGGTTCCAACCATTTACTAAAAAAAATTTTAGTGTGATTATATAAAATAAAATTATAATAAACCATCTCATTAGTATGATAAATATTTAACCATGTAATATTCTATTCAAATCTTTCAATTTTTACAAAAATAACCATAATTATCCATAGCACACAAACCATTGAGGTTATAGAATACTTTTATCTTATGATCCAAAACCATCATATTATCCTATAAATTTTTTTGAATATTTTAAATTATGATCAGATAATAAAATCCTAACCTTTAATTTTGTCTAAAACTTTTATTTGATACCAACAATAACACCCTAGACCGGTATACACAAATACTGTGTTAAAAACATTATCTTTAAAAATTGTCTTTGCTTCCAATAATGAAAAATCATATATAATCAACCAATAATTATGAGCTTAACAAAAAAAAATCAAGTCATACAATTTTTGGATCATTTAAGTTTAATTTTTTAGATAAATTGGAATATCATTATATAAAAATGGGGACATTTCCACACAGTACTCATTTTTTCTATAAAAGAAGGTTTTTTTGTTTACACTTATATTTCATTAATGGAAATTTTTTCATTATTCAAGACATGTTAATATTTACAATGATATAATCCTTTCACATACTTAAGACTTATATAAAACCCTATAAAATTTGGTATGATAAATATAAATCTCAGTACGGGGTATAAAAATTAAGGAAAACTATTAATCCATTTTGAAAAAAATAAAATTTATAACAAATATCTCTATTTTTAAAAATAAACATTAATATCAAATAATCATTTATGTATTCATGAAAACAAATACATTGAAAAAAGTTTTCCACAAAACATATTGTAACGATCATAATGGAAATAACATAATGATAGTAATACCTTGAGAAAAGATAAGAACCCATGAAATCATTTTTTTTTCTTTAAACTAAAACACTCACTTTTATAAAATTATAAACCTTACATTAACTCATAAACTCATTTTCATAACTTTTAAAATAAAATTATTTACATGAAAAACTATTTTTAATAATATAAATTTTTTTTACCTTGGTAAATCATCTTCATATCACTCTTAAAATCAAACTTACGACCACACTTACAAATGGAATTATCCACATGGTTAATTCCAACATGTCCTCTTCATAGAACATATCACTACCCAATATATTGGAGGGATATATCAGACCTAAACATTATCATGAAAATATACAAGAACCATAAAATTTATAATTTTTTTTATTTCCATCATTTCACAAATAATAATTGGATTTCAATCCCATAAGAAAAAATAATTTCAATTATCCTATAAAAATGATAAGGAATACAATTTTCTCTGAAATCTATTTTTAAAAAATAAAATACCAAAACAATGAGAAAAGGATATTATTTTAAATAAATATAAACATTTAGTTTAGTCTTGATAATATATAATAACCATGTTTTTGGGAATTATTGTTCATGTCGTAAATGTAAAAAAAACATTTTTCCACATCTTTTGTAAAAAACCTAAAAAATAACTTGTTCAGAAATTGTTAAATATGTTTCTTATAAAAACATTGAAAATAAATTAAAAATTATTTTAAATTTACTTTTAAAAATATTTTATGTATAACTAAGATCATTCGCGAAACATTTTTAAGAACATAGACATGGTAGAAAAAAGAGTTCAAAACATTTTAAGCAACACTTTAAAGAAAAATCACTTATATTGTTGGTATATGTAAAATAAAAAAGAAATTGAATCGGGTAACATGAAATATATTTTAAAATCACTTAAATTTTATTAAATTAATGTAAAAATTCATACATATGGAAATTTATACAGCATATAAAATAAATTATGTGGCTAAAATTACATAAGTCTAAGAGAAAAGAAATTGAGATGAGAAATCCCTTACCTCGTGTAGTGAAACACCATGTACGTATTATAATTTCTTTATTAATAATATTTTTTTAATCTTATTTGTTCTTAAAAAACTTTTAAATTTTTATTTGTTTACTATTATTCATTTTATTTCATTTATTACCGTCATTTATTCGGTTACTATATCGGTTAAGTTTACGTCGAGCATTTTCAGGTCGTTTGGTTCATATTAGTAAAATAATTTTTTTGAATTGAATGTTCCCAAGGGGTCATGTTTACATATTATATTAAAAACTAAAAAAAATATAATTATCAATGTTATACATTCAAAATAATTTTATATTCATTTAATTAAATAATTCATGAAAAATGAATCACATTTTTCATGGAGGTGGTAGTCAGCACGTATGCATGAGAACAATTTTCATATTTCTAATAGATGAAAATGTAATAAAAAAGATAAATTTATAACATAAAATAATCATTATAATATTGTAAATATCATATTTATTAATTAAATTAGTCCTTATGTTTATCTAGGTAAATTGAAAATTAAAAATGAATCACATCGCTTCATCGACGTGGTACCCCGCACTAATGCAGGAGCATGTTATCATTTTCCAATAGAGGTAAGGGTAAGAAGGTAGATAATATATTGTCTTTACATAAAAATAATTTTTTTAAAAATATTTTATATATTTATTTATTCAATATTTTTAACCATCCATGTGTTATGGATATTAAAAATGAAACACATAGCTTCATGGAGGTGATAGTCTATAGGTACGCATGAGAGACATTTTCATTTCCCATAGGATTTAAAGAAGGTACAATATAGTTGTTAAATAATTATAATAACATTTTAGTATATTAAATATACAAATTTTATTATGTTAGGATGTCTAAACTAGAATTTTGTGAGGTTGAAAAACAAATAAACATAAAGGAATTTGGTTAATACTTATACCTCATCCTTGAATATCATCCTTTATCTTACACCTTAAGCCTTCTAGGATTGGTATTATGGTGATAATAAGATATTTTGGATGTGGGGAGTAGAGTTCAGCATGGATTTGGGTATATATTGGATGATAAAGGGTGATCCTAGTGTTTGGATAAGTGAGGAGAGGAATTTCCCTTTTATAAGTGAATAGAGTGACACTCTTGTAATTATTCAATGTTCTAAATTAATATAAAGTCATATTCATAGGAAAGTGGAACAAAGGAAACCGAATTTATAATATAAAATATTTGAAGGTCAAAATACACTCACCTAATCAAATTAAAACCATTTTTAGATATATGTTAATCCTTTTTACTTAGTTTCACCCCTAGTTAACCCTTTTTTACTCTTACTGTGGTGACAAACATTTAAAAAAATAACTTATTTTTATGACAAAAAATGAAATCGATCTTATAAAAAAATTGATATGATAATTCCAAATATGGAATAAATTTTCTAAGATTAAATTTCCAGAATATGTAGAAAATAATATTAATATAATTTTTTAAAATACAACAAAAAAATTGTTTCTAGAAAAATACTCATTTTAAGAGTAAAAAAGATTTTACACTAAAAATATGAATATTATTGATTCTAGTGGATTTAACTAGACTTAATTAATCTATGTTATGTTTTATGAAATTTTTACCTGTAAAAAATGATTGGAACCTTCCAAACACACTATTAAATTCATATATCCAAAAATAGTTTTTAATTTTAAAAAATATAACTTAAGTTTCAAAAAAGGCAATAATGAGTTTTAAAATTAAAAAATAATGTTTTAAATGATTTATTTTACTTCATAAAAACTTATTTATTTGAGAAAGTTTTTATTAATTTTTAATTAAATCTTACATCATGATGATTTCATAAAATATATGGTATTTTAAATATAGGTATTTTTATAATTCTACCAAAAATAAATCATTTCCGAAAAATTCTAAAAAATCACCCTAAAAAAATTTTTATATTCTAAAAGAATAAAATTAATTTATTATCATTAATTTACTAATAAAAGTCATTGGTTTATTCATAATTTATATTATTTAATATATTATCAATAAATTTGATGAAAATAATTAATCAATAGTTATTAATATAATTTATTAAGATAAAAATATATCATACATTTGAAAATATTTTCTTAAATAAACATCTAATTTCACTATAGACTAATTTAATATTCATTTATAATAAGTTAATAATTAATGAATGAATGATTAATAATTAGTTTTTATTAATAAAAAAAATTAAAGTAAATTTAATATTATAAATAAGTGAAATTTATATTTTAAATTAAATATATAAAATATAATGAAAAATAACATTTATAGAAAAATGACCCATATAAAAGTTAAATCTTCTTAAAATTATATGATTTCATTATTATTATTTTAAATAAAGTAATTATTTCCTAGTAATTAATCAATAAAATTTTATTATGAAAAAAATTCATTATATATTTCATAATGTTGTTACTCTTATTCATACCAGTAAATCCAACAACTAGGTTATAATAGTCAAATTAAACTAATAATGGTTTGATTCATTTAAGCATGATATTGCATGTGGTACATGCTATTTAAAATTTTATTAATTTAAAGGAACACAGACAAAAATTATGTGGTGGTAAAAAAAATTCCTTATCAAACACACACTAGTAATAGAATATAAGGAAAACTATTCCTGTAACACCCTATGATTTTGTGAATTATTTGTTTCAAATTAATTTAATATTTATAATATTTAAAATTCAAAAAAAAATTGAATATATATTTTTTTATTATATAAAAGTTCTATGTTTGGATAACATTTTATGTAACACTAATGGAATCTTTCACTACACACAACACTGACTTTGATTACATTAAATGCAACACTGAGTTTCTACGAAGCAACACTTTGCTATTATAATTATTTAGATTAAATATTTATAACCTCACCGTTAAAATTTTAATATGAATAGTAATAAATACTTTTCAAATATTAGTTATAATGGTTTTGATAGTGAAATATATAATTTTTGGTAAAGTGTTTATATGTTTAAAACTACTATTTTCTCAAATGAACTACTTTTCATGTCCTTTTATGAAGAATAATAAAATTAATTTTAAACACTATTATAAGATTAATTTGATAAAATAAAAAACATTTTTCAATTTTTAATGTCAAAATTAACTTAGGGTCATTTTTTAGTATTTTTCTGAGAAGTTTCAGTTTTTGATGAATAGTGAAAAATACTTCATTGTAGATAAAAACTATCTCTTTGGTTTAAATAATTATTATACTACAAATTTATGTTTAAAGTAATAATAGATACAAAATAAATATATTAATATAATTTAGGTCATTTTAATCATTTTTATAATTAAATTATATATAAAAACTTATTAAATTTTTTAGCATCCCTTTTACCCACCTTTTCACCACATCTACAGGATTA
Source organism: Viscum album (assembly GCA_963277665.1). Lineage (NCBI taxonomy): Eukaryota > Viridiplantae > Streptophyta > Magnoliopsida > Santalales > Viscaceae > Viscum > Viscum album. The sequence goes on from OY728141.1 coordinate 351,736,305, forward strand.
GTGATAAACATAATTTAGTTACTTATATGAATTGAATTTGTAAAAATTAATGTACATGGTTTTAATCAGTATTAAATTTTTTTATAATAGGATCAATAAAATTTTTGTGAATAGAAACATTAGTATATTTTTATTTTCCTTGGTTAAGGGTAAATTGGATAATTAAAGGTAAAAATAATAATATAAAATTAAAAAATTACCCAAACACTTGTCCTAATTTCATTTGATAAGAATTTTTAGAGTAAAATAAACCTTATAAATAAATTATAACCTTTTTAATCCACTTGAGTATGAATATTTCAAATATTATATGTTATTTAAAAATAAGTTAAAAATGTCATACTCATAATTTTAATAAGTAAATAATTTTTAATAAAAAGATATACAGAAGATAAATTTTATTATAAATATTAATTTATAATATAAAATGTTTATATACATAAATATAATTCATTTATAATTTTTAGTGATAAAATAATTAACTAAAAATGTCACACAATGATGGTGCATTAATTGTTTAATTAATAAAAGAATCAAATAAATGTTATTCAATTTTTTAAAATAAATATAATTTGAATGAATTAAGGTGATACTATAATTTTATAGGTTTCTATGAAATTTTATGAGTTTATTAAATAGTTTTTTTAAAAATTATCTTACAGTTGGATTTTATATAATGAAAAAGTTGTGAATTGTCTCAAAATTGACTATAATGATATTTTATAAAATATTATTTTATTAAATCAACTAAAAATCATAAAAATAATTAAAAAATATATATATTATGATAAGTTCTAAAATGTAAAATTTATCCATTTATGGGAAATTTACCTCATATAAGTAAAAATTTATAACCTTTTAATATTTAAAATGTTGTTACCACAATTAAAATTACAATAGAACAATTAAGGGTAAATCAAAATGGTAAGGTTTAAAATAAAATCAAAACATGTCCAAAAATTATTTTAATGAAGATTATTATACCCTTATAACATTATGATTTATTTTTAGTTTTTTAATGGATACTTTTCCATGAAAATAAATTATATATTATTTAAATCAAAGATAGTTACAATGTATCACTCTCTTGTATTTAATATCTTTTATGTGTTCACATGAGGAAAAAATTAAGATATGAACGAATATAAATGTCTATTTTGATATAAATTACATTATTTTCATTAAATAAATTTATTTTTAATTTTTATAAGTTATATAATTACCTTAAAAACTTCTTCAATGACAAAAAAAATGTTTATTTAATTAGCAAACAAAATAGAATAATTGATTTTAATAATATTAATTTTGATATATTTTTGATTATTTAATGTTTATAATGAATTTAATAGATCTCTAAGATATATTAAATATTTTTAAAGAATTATATTCGAATTCCCACCTTTTCTTGATGTTTTTGAAGCCAAATTAAATAAATAGAATTAAATTTGACAATAATGATATTTTATTGAATTAATTTATTATTAAATTAGGTAAAAATAAAAAAATTGTTAAATAAAAACAGGGTATAGGATATGGTCGAACATGTCTTATAATTTTCATTTATTTTTTGTTTTTTTGTATTTATATCTAGAATAATCTTATAATATTTTAATATTTTGGGGATTTCCAAATGTGCCCCTAACCTCAATTATAAAAGGGAACATCTTCCCTCACTTATTAACATAAAATTTAGCCTTAAATATAATTAATACCCTACCTATTTCCCTTATAAACTTCCCTAGTAACATTCTATAGGTTTTTTTCTTCTCAAAAGACCAAATCTAGTGCCTTTATTAGGATATCTATAGGGAGCTCGTCAAAGAAGAGGTAATCTCCTCTACTGATTCTTTCAAAATTAGTTTTCCTTATACATCCTATAAATTATTTTTTTCTATTATAAAGTAATAAATACAATATCAATTATATTATTATATGTTATTATTGCTATGGAATAACCATATTCTTCTTTCTACCCATCCTACGAAAAATGAAATCACGATGTGTGTATTGGTACGACTTACCGTCTCCGCGATGTAGTGTAATATGTTTTTCATCACCAATTTACTTGGATGGATATAATTATGTAAATAATGAATATATATAATTATTATTACATTATATTTATTATTTAATAATATATACACTATCCATTTAAATTCCACTTCACAATTAAGGGAATGATATCGTCGCTCGCACGTACGTATGGCCTACCGTCTCCACGATGCGATGTGATTCATTCTCCATGATAAAAATTAATGAATTATTGCATAAATTTATAGAATTAATAATATTATATAATTATTTATATTATATAACAATATTCTATGTTTAAGAATTAGAACTTATATGAAAAAACATGTGTAAGAAAATGAAGCATTTAACACCTGAAAGAAGCGTAATAGTGAAACATTATTAAATAGGTGTTAATATGATCATATATAATATCCTAAATATAAATATAGTTTTGTAATAAATTAATAGCAGTATTTAATCCATTTTATAGAATTTTTAAATACATATAATGGAACCCATACCAAAGGAAAGGGATTTATGTCTCACCTTTATTTCTGTGAGACATATGGCTTATACACTACTTGTTTCTTCTACATGGTGTATATACTACCCATGAATTTATTTTATGAGATTTTACCATAATATTATGGTATTTTAATATCCACATAATTTCCTTTATTTCATTAGGCATACAATTCTACTGATTATAATTTTGTAAGGGTTAATTTCACAATATCATTATTTTTTGAGATTGTTTATATGTAAGTAATTACAAGGGTATATTTATAATCCATTTATTTGCTTCTTAAAATAGATTTCCATAATATTTTTACTATTATTATAAAAAAATTAAATTCATTTTTACCCATGTAAATTTTTTTATTAAATGGTTTGGAAGGAATATTTTTTTGGGTTCCTAATGAGGTACCTTTTGACATTTCTGAAAAAAGTACAAGAATAATGTTTTTTCAACTTATATGGAATGAACAGATTTTAATGTTTTAATGATGCCTTATTTACTTGAATCTTCTCTTAAAATATTTCAATTTTATTTTCAAATAAAATTTTTTATTTTGAAATTTTTTAGCATTTCAAGTAAATAATGTTTTTTTAAAAATAATGGATATTTTCCTCAAGATTTATTTTCAAGAGATATCTAAAAATTATTTTCCATCTAAAATAAAAATTTTTAATGTTACTTATAATATTATTCAATGTTTCAATTATTATTATTTATACTAATGTTTTATGTTTATGATGTAATGATATTTATTAAACCCATTTCATTTAATGGGTTATATTATGATTAAATGATGTTTATAAAACTCATATCATTCTATGGGTCCTAATATGATGAATGATTTATATTATTGGGGCACACATATGTACACTTTTGTCTATAGGAAAAGTGGGTCCTATTTCTCCCCCCAATGCATTTGGTAAAGATGGATAACTTGTGAGGTATATATTTTTCTGTGTGAACCTAATTTCATGTTTGCAATTCTATGCATGGACATGGTTTTCATGTCCATAATTTTATTCATGGACAAATATTTCATGTCCAAATTTTTATGCAAGGGTCTTACTTCTTATCCATAATTTAATGAGTGAACCTAATACTATTTATACACGTTCACAAAGATACAAGTTTATGTGTATTCCACAATTTTATTCTTATGTTAATGTTATGATTTCATGTATTCTGTTCTTTATTTTGTAATTATTCATGTATTATGAGCTACCAATATTTATGCCATGACTCATGAATTTTAACTTTTGATATGTAGGTTATGATATTAAAATGTTATTCTCATGTTTTCATACCCTAATATTCTTGTTATTCGTACATATCTTCCATGTTTTCCCTTACTAAGAATCTGAGATCACCCTTTCTTATGTTTGTTTTCCGTAGGATATAAAGAAAGGTAATAAATCAAATTTTTCAAAAAAGGGGTCAAGTTATGAATAAATAGGTGGTAGATGAATTATATGTATTATCAACTAGTTATTTATGTTTTAAATTTTCCAAATACACTAAACTAATACAGTTTTGGGTGTGTGTTTATGTATTCCTCAATTATGATGTAATTTCCATGTACATCAAGCTTGGGTTTCTATAGTTGGTATTAGAGAGAATGTTTAGTTAACATTTGGAAATGATAATGAGAAAACACAGTGATATCCTGAGTGATATTTCTAAGTTTATTTCTAGGGATTTATCAAAGGCTAATCCTAAGGTTTCATAGATTTAAAATTAGGTGTCATTTTTTTAGGTATCCTATAATATTTTTTCATGATTATGTGTTTTTATACCATGATAATTATTACTCACACTATGATTTCTAGTCTTAGTAAGTAGTTAGAACTATAAGTAACCAGGTTAATATTAAATGATTTTGATGGGGAAAGTATAAGCATTATGAAAATCAATTTCCTAAATAGAAATCTCATGAAGAGAATAAATAATGTGGTAAGAGTATTGGTTACACTATTGAGGATAAAGTGACCATAAATGATATGTGAAAGGTATGGTATTTTCTTACTGTATTATTTATATTATACAAATGTATCATAATAAAATTTAAGTTGAGTAACCTTATGAAATGATTAATATTTCATATTCAAGGAATGATTAAGATGATGAAGTCTGAGTAATGGTTTAAGAATAAAGTTGGATGATAGAAGTTTTTATATAATGGTATTCAAGAATAATATTTTAGAATTCAAATTATGATATTATATAATAAGGGAATATATAATTATCTTTCCACTTTATTTTTTCCTTAAGGATTTAAGATCATATGATAAATGGGACTAGTAACCACAAAAAGTGATTTAGGTAATAAGGTGTCATTTTTGGAAAACACATGATTAAGGGAAGGATAACCCTTAATATGTTCATGATAATGAGATAATAATATTTAGATAAAGATATTATAGATATTAATAAGTAAATTGGATGGGAATTATTTCCTTAGAATTGATCAAGGATATTTTTAAAATTAGTTTATGCTATCATGGAAGAAGTTTACAATATTTTTTACTTAAGGAATATATCTAATAAACGTTGGAATAAATAAAAATGAATGTTTTAAATAATAATTTATAGTAATTCATGTTATTTACATGTTTCTATATAATACATGACTAATTTATTCACATGATTGGAATGTGAGAACCAAGAACTACCTTATAATATATGGGAGATAAATGTTAAGATTATTTAGTGCACCTATTTCTAAAATTTTAGATTTTAATCTTTCTAAAATATTATAGGCTTATCCATTTATAGAAATTTTAAGTTAAACTTATGATAAGTTTGTGATATTAAAGTATTGTCTCATAATAGGTGGATTTATACATATTTTATAACTTGTGCTAAACTTTTTATTAAAGATAGTTATAATGAACTATCATTCTTCTTATGATCTGCTAATGCTTTAGGAATGAAAATTTTAAATTCATTTCTAAGAATATGACATGAATTGTAAATTGATCTGGGAACAAAAAAAGTTGAAGTTATTCTAAAATAAGTTAAGTATACCTTATCTTGAAAATTATTCAATATTAAGAAAAGAATAGTCAAGTAAAAGGTTGTCATGATATCGTTATTATTGATGATATCAATGAACTCTCTCGTGTTTCTTTAGTTTATGGTTTTGTAATTTTTAAAAATATCTAGATCACCCACTTTCTTATGATCAGTGATCTTTATCAATCTATATGATTATTTACACTTTTCCTCCATGCCCAAATTTTCACCTATGTCCTCCTATTTGGAAATATTGTTATGAGTTACTTTGGGTATTCATTTTGTTTCTAACATTCCTTTTTAAAAGATAGTTTTAGTATTTGTTTTTATGATTTGGGATTATATAAAAGAAACTTTCAAGTATTAAACATTTTATAACCCATATAAATTTCGAGGGTGAAATTCATTTTAAGGGGGTAGAATGTAACACCCCGATATTTTATAAAAAATCCAAATTAATTTAATATTTTCGATATTTTCACTTCATGAAAAATTGAATATATATTTTTGTTATTATATAAATGAACTATGTTTGGATTAAATTATATGCAACACCAAGGTAGGATTTCCCTACACGCAATCGTGACTTGTCTTGTGTTACATGCAATATTGAGTTTCTATAAAACAACACTTTACTATTATAATTTTTTAGATTATATAGTTATAACCTAGATATTAAAATTATAATATGAATATTAATAACTAATTTTTAAATATTAGTTATAATGGTTTTGATAATCAAAATTATAATTATTTGTAAAGTCTTTATATGTTTAAAACTGTTATTTTCTCAAATAAACTTCTTTCCATGTCCTTTTATGAAAAACAATAAAATTAATTTTAGACACTATTATAAATTTAATTTGATAAAATAAACATAATTTTTAAATTTTTAATGTCAAAATTAACTTATTATGATTTTTTAGTATTTTTATGAGAAGTTTCATTTTTTGATGAATTATGAAAAATACAGCATTGTAGATAAAAACAAACTTTTGGTTTAAATAATTATTATAATTTAAATTGATTTTTAAAGTCATAATATATAAATAATATATATATTAATATAATTTATCTCATTGGAATCCTTTGTATAATGAAATTCGATATAAAATCTTATTTAACTTTTGAACATCTCTTTTACCCACCTTCTCACCACATCTGTAGGATTAGTGTTAAACTTAGTTTAGTTACTTCTGTGAATTGAATTTAGAAAAAAGAACTTAAATGGTTGTAATAAATTTGACATTTTTGGTCTAATAGGATCAACATAATTTTTTTTAAAAGTAACATTAGTATATTTTTATTTACCTCGGCTAAGGGAAAATTTGATAATTAAAGGTAAAAATAATATTATATTATTATAAAATTACCCCAACACTTGTCATAATTTCATTGTATAAGTGGGTTTAGAATAAAATCGACCTTATAATTAAATTATAACCTTTTCAAGCCACTTGGTAATGAATATGACAATTATTATATTTTATTAAAATATAATTTAAAAATGTCATACTCATAATTTCAATAAGTAAATCATTTTTAATATTGGGTCATACAGAAGATAAATTTCATGATAAATAGAAATTTGAAATATAAAATGTTTATATATATCATGATAATTTATATATAATTTTTAGTGATAAAATAATTAACTTAAAATATGACACAGCGATGATGCAGTAATTGTTTAATTAATAAAAGTTTCAAATAAATGATATTAATAATATTAAAATAAATATAATTTGAGTTAATTAGGGTTATAAAATAATTTTATCGGTGAATATTATATGTTATTAGTGTCTTAAATGGTGTGGTTTGAAATTATATTTAGTTTTAGATTTTATATAATGACAAAGTTGTTAATTGTCTCAAAATTGACACTAATGATATTTTATAAAATAATAATTTATTAAATCAACTAATAATTATAAAAATGTTTAAAAATTACAAATATATTATTATAAGGCCATAAATGTCATAAATTATCCATTTATAGGAAATTAACCTCATATAAGTAAACATTTAGAACCTCTTAATATTTAAAATATTATTTCCACAATTAAAATTACAGTAAAATAATTATTGATAAATCAAAATGGAAAGGTTTAAAAGAAAACAAAATCATTTTCGAAAATTATTTTAATGAAGTGTATTATACCCTTATAACTTTATTATTTATTTTTAGTGATTTAATAGACACTTTACCATGAAAATAAATTTTATATTATTTAAATCAAAGATAGTTACAAAGAATCACTCTCTTGTCTTTAATATCTTTTATGTGTTCACATAGGGAAAAAATCAATATATGAACGAATAAAAATGTATATTTTGATATAAATGAAATTAGTTTCATTATATAAATTTATTTTTAATTTTTATAAGTTATATAACTTCCTTAAAAACATATTCAATGCTAAATCAATATTTATTTAATTAATAGAAAAATAGAATAATTTATTTTAATAATATTAATTTTGATATATTTTGGATAATTTAACATGTAAAAAGAATTTTTTATATCTATAATATATATTATAGATGTTTAAAATAATTATATTAGATTTCACACCTTATCTTGATGTATTTGAAGACAAATTAAATAAATAGTATTAAATTTGACAATAATGATATCTTATTGAATTGTTTTATTATTTATTTAGTTAAAATTAAAAAAAAATTAAATAGTAACAAGGGGATATTATATGGTCAAAAATTTCTTCTAATTTTCATTTATTTTTCGTTTTTATGTATTTAAATCTAGAACAACCTTTTTATATTTTAATATTTTGGGGATTTCCAAAAGTTCTTCTCATATCAATTATAAAAGAGAACCTATTACCTCACCTATTAACTTCAATTTGAGTATTAAATATAGTCCATCCCCTTTAAATTTCCATTCTAAAATTTCCTACTCACATTCTATAGGTTTTGGTCTTCTAAAAAGACTAAATATAGTGCCTTTAAGAGGTGATCTAGTGGGAGCTCGTCAAAGAAGAGGTAGCTCCTCTGTTGATTCTTTCAAAATTATTTCTTTTTCTACTTCCACTTAATTAGTTGTTTCCATTATACAGTAATAAATCCAATATCACATAGATTGTGAATTTTTATTATGATAATATAACAACCATATTTCACTTTCTATCCATCCTACGATAAATAAAATCGCCACGCGTGCGTACGTACGGCTTACCGTCTCCATGTCTTGGTGTAATCTATTTTTCATCACACCTTTACTTAGATAGTTATAATGATAAAAATAATAAATATATATAATTATTATAACATGGTATTGATTATTTAATAATATATACACCATCCATTTCAATTCTATTTTACAATTAAGGGAATGATATCATCGTTGGTGCGTACGTATGGCCTACCGTCTACACGATGTAATGCGATTCATTATCCATGATCACCATTAAAGAATGATTGTATAAATTTATATAATGAATAATATTATATATTTTTGCAAATTATTGATCTATATTATATGTTCAATTACCAGAACTTATATGAAAAACATTTTTAAGAAAACCAAGCAGTCAACACCCAAAATAAGTGTAATAATGAAATATTATTAAACTGGTGTTAATATGATCAGATATGATATCCTAAATATAAATATGGTTCATTAATAATCTAATAACATTATTTTATCCATTAGAAGTGATTTTATGATACATACGAAGGAACCCAGACCTAAGGTAAGGGATTTTTGTCTCTCCTTTATTTCTGTGAGACATATGTTGTATACACTACTTGTTTCTTCTACTTGGGGTATATAATTCCCATGGATGTATTTTATAAGACATAACCATATGATTATGGTATTTTAATATACATATAATTTTCTTTATTTCATGGTATGTACAATTCTACTTATTATTAAGTTGTAAGTTAATTTCACAATGTCATTATTTTATGAAATTGATTATGCGTAAGTAATTATTGGGGTATATTTATCATCAATATCCATGTTTCTTAAAAAAAATCCAGAATAATTTTAAAATAATTATTATAATTTTTTTTAAATTCATGTCTACCCATGTATTAATTTTTATTAAATTTTATGAAATGAATTGTTTTTCATTTTTTTAATGAGGTAATTTTTGACATTTCTGAAAAAAGTACAAGAAGAATGTTCTTTTTAACTTATACATCATGAATGGCTTTTTACACTTTCATGACACCTTATTTCCATGAATCTTACCTTAAAATCTTACAAGTATATTTTTAGTGAAAATTTTTTATTTTAGAAGTGCATGAAATTTTAAGTATGGAAAATGTTTTCAAAGTAGAAAACATATTTTCATCTAGATTTATTTTCAATAGAAATCTAAAATTTATTTTATATCTAACAAAACATTTGTTGATGTTACTTATGATATGATTATATGTTTCAATTATTATTATTTCTATGAAGGGTTTATGTTTGTGATGAAATGATATTTATGAAACCCATTTCTTTTAATGGGTTATATTACGATTGAATGATATTTATAAAACCCATTTCATTCCATGGGTTATTTTATGATGATTGATTTATGTTTTTGTGGAAAAAATATGTATAGTTTTTTTTATGTCATGTGTGGGGCCAATTTTTTCCTCCAATTCATTTGGTAATAGTGGATAACTCGTGAGGTATATATGTTATGCGTGAAACAGATTTCATCTTCACAATTCCATACATGTACCTTGTTTTCATGTCCATAATTTTATGGGTAGGCCTAGTTTTCAAGTCCATATGTTTATTCAAGGGCTTAATTTCATGTACTTAATTTAATGAGTGAACCTAATACTATTTATACATGTTCATAAAGTTAAATGTTTATGTGAATTCCATAATTTTATTCTTATGTTAATAATATGATTTTATTGATTATGTTCTTTAGTTTTTTATGATTCGTGACTTATAAACAGTCAATCATTATGCCATGACTCGTGTATCTGATATTTTTATATGTATGGTATAATATTAAAATGTTATGATCATGTTTTTATACCCTTATGTTCTTTTTATTCATACATATCTTCCATGTTTACCTTTACTGAGTATATGAGATCACTCTTTATTATGTTTCTTTTACATAGGATACGAATAAAGGTAATAAGTTTGATATTTCATAAAGGGATCAAGTTATGAAGGAATAGGCGGGATTAGAAGTTGATGTGTTATGCACCAGTTGTTTAAGTTTCCATGTTTTGAAAGGCACTAAACTAATATTTTATTTGGGCATGTGTTTTTGTATTCTGTAATTATAATGTAATGTCCATGTACATAAAGCTTGGGTCTCTATAATTCTAATGAAAAAAACTTAACCCACCCTCACACACACTTCTCAAAAAATACCCTAGTCTAACACATATAAATAAAAACACTAGTTGCATACAATTTTCAAAACCCTTTCATCATAAAATCTTGGGGCTTTATATTAATATTTTCGTTCATTTTGGAAAATGAACATACATAATGTTCCAATTGTGCCTTATATTTAGAAACTAATAATAATGTTTCAAAACATTCATTGAATATCCATTTAAAAATTAATATGATATTTGAAGTTTACTTTTCAAGTTACAAATAGGCCTTTGGATTCCAAATAATTATCTATATATATATGTAGATAGGTAGGTATATATACTTACATACATAGATATATATGTGTGTGTGTATGTATGTTTGCACATAGAAATATATATATATATATATATATTAATTAAATTTTAATTTCTAATCTTGTAAAGTTTGATAACACTTTTTAAACAAAGGAGGAAACCCATATTTTAAACTAACATAACACAAAGTACTATAAAACAATGAATCATATCATCATAGAACAACTAAAAAAACACCATAAACATATATAATTGATAAAAAATATAAAATTGTCTCAAAACAAACTATTAATACCATTTAAAATTAATTCTAAAGAAATAACCCCTTATTACTCATGGAAAATAATTATAAAATTAATGAAATTATTTTTAAATCACTAAATACAAGAAACAAAACTTTTTGGAACAGAATTATATTCATAGAATACATGATTTTTTGGAAAATGAATTTATAAAACCCCTGCACAACAATGATTTCTATGAAAAGGGGAAATTATTGGAGAATCAATCTCTAATGGATTTTGTTAAAGAAAAACCCATTTAATTTGGAAGAATAAGGTTATAGGGGTAGCCTTCTAACTCTAGATAGAAGGAATCACTAATATATGGTCACATATTTACCCCAAGGATTGGAAAATAAAGAATCTTAGTGAGAGAAGGGAGAAAGAATAATAAATAAGGAGAGGAATAAGGGGGGTGAAGAAGAAACCCTAACATGGAATAGTTCTAGTTGAGATTAATAAAATAGGGGTAGAAAATATGAGGAGGAGGTAAGGGGGAGGTCACAGTTAGGTCATCCTTGGCATGGTGTTGTGAGAGTGATGGATATGAGGGGATATGGAGACTCAAAATGAGTCTTAATTTTGAGAGGGGAATAATTTGAATTTTTATTTTTTAAAGAACTGGGATAATCAAACATTTACCGTATGGTTTACCAAATCATGCACTAACCATCAACCCATCACTAGATACACCTGGGCTCCCACATAGTTTAGTTTCATGTTTGGGGGAATAGTGCATCCATCATGAAAAATGGGTATGATAAAACTATATATATACCCTCATGATCAATGTATGACTATTTTTAACCATTCAGCAATCGTGTGACAAACCAATTAATATGTTTTCCAAAAAAATTAGAGTGTGTAGACTCGAAATTAAAGATTAATATTAAAGATTAATATATATATATATATATATATAATTTTAAAGAAAAGGATAGTCGAGGTGTGAAAATCCCCCCCCCCCATAACACATTATACACCTAGAAAATTACTGAGTTTGATGGGGTAATGAGTAAATATACATAGAGAATAAGGGAAAATAACTCAAAACTGAGGTCAAACCAAAACCATTCCAAATAGAACATCTCTTAAAATCCAAAAGCTTCAATAAAACCTAAGTCAAATGTCTTAAACAAATCATGGTTGTGATTACTTACAATGGATTCTCAAAAAAGAGGCATCAATTCCCATAGTTGGTCTCCCTACCATATAAGAGTTACAAAGATATATCGGGTCAAAAATACTAGAATAGTCCCTAAGAAATGGCCACTATCAATCAAAAATAAGCTTCTGACCAAAGAGTCTCAAATAGGACACCAAGGTAAAGGCATATCCAACATTGAGTATGAAAATGATTACTTTTAAAAATGATAATATGGTGTAAAATATCACAAAATTCAGGATATAAGTCATTAAGAAATGTAAAAATATAACAACAATAAGAATCAGGTAAGGAATAAGAATAAAGTAATTGAAAAAATAGAAAATGAAAAAAGTGATTTACAATATGGATTTATTTAGGTTACTACTTAGATTCTAGTTACTGGCCCTCCATTCGTAAAACTAATAACTCACCAAAATTCCAAAATGTAATGGATTAGAATCCCCATGATAGACACATTAGAATCTTATCAAAGGATTTACTTACCATAAAGTAGAGGATTATTATAAATGAAGAGGTGAAGGCACCCCTCATCATAGGTTACATAGGTAAACTTAGTCATCATAGGATTATTGACAACATCACCAAGAAATTCTATAACAAGGGAAATTTCTTGGAACTAATTTTGTGAATTAAGTCCCATAAATGGGAGAGATTGTCAAATAAAAAATCCTTAGGTAAGGTCCAATCATCATTAAGGGTACAACCATGAAGCTCCACTTATATTGTTGGTGGGGTTATCCACATAAGAGAACTAGGATAAAGATAATTCTCTGATATATACTTTCTAAGGTTGCCCAGGTCTTTTCTAGGGTGCATAATTTAAATAGTAGATGAAACACAAGACCCTGTCGATAATCATTCAAACTCATTCTCCTCAAAGAAATATAAAAAAACAAAAACTATGACATAAATGATAAATTATAAGTACTTATTAAAAAACCACAACAAAAAATAATATTTGAAGGTCTTCCCTCTAACCCACTTCATTTTTAATATCTTAACCATAGCCTTAAAATCTTCCATGATATTCCCAAAATTTTGAACTTTTTATTTCTATATCGAAGAACTCTTTATTCATCTCAAAATTTCCTTTAAAAGTAAGGTATAATTTTATAAATATTTCATTAAAACCCACTTTATTATCCTAAAAAACTTTATTTATTGGAATTTATTTTTAAAACTCCTTTCTGAATTTTAAACCAACTCTCAAATTCCCATTTAATTTTAGTAAAAAAACTTTAAAAATTTTAAAATTCCACATTTTTCTCTATGTCAATATCAAAGTATAATTACTAAATCTCATTAAAATTGAATAAAAAATATTAAAATTACAACTGATTATAATATAGATTACCCCAAAAATTAAATCCCAACCCCAATTTAAAAAATTACTAATTTATTTAAATTTTAAAAGAACATTCTTTAAAATAATGGAATTTTAACTTAAAAATAAGTTTTAAATCACATTTTATTTGTGAGTTTCATTTTAAAATTTAAAATATCCCATTAGTTTTAAAACCATATCTTGAAAACTTATTTATAAATTTCTAATATCACCCTTTAATTCCTTTAAATTCAAAAACTTCTTCAAAAAATATCAATAAATTCAAAAAAATAACAAGAACACCTCATGAGACTCTTCCAAATCCATTTCAAATAATAGTAGTGTAAGACCCAAATTAATTCAAATGAAAAAAATAAATCAAGAAAAAAAGTAAAGGGGATAGTGGGTGTGTGTGGTTTGGATACATGGTTTGATAGACCATGTAGATATAATGAAATAGGCCCCTAGGAGCTTTATAGAACCATGCACACAAGCACCACATAGTATCTCAAACAATGCGGGAAAATTGTGTAAATAGAGTTATTGTCCCATTTTCACCGAAAATACAAAAAATATCCTAAGAAAACATATGAAACACCCATAAGGATCAAAATACTCCAAATTCCAAAAAAATACATCAATAATAATAAAAAATAATGATCAAAATAATGACTCAAATCCTAATATCTCATGATGACTCCAGTTTCATCATGAGAAATGGTGATCAAGCACCCACCCACACCCTATCTCCTAAGATTTTACAAACATGAATCTCATCAACCAAACTTTTAGAATAGAAAGGGGGCATCAGAAACCTAGCCCCTCTTAAAAACCTATGCTCTTATACTATTTTTATCATGAACTAAGATGGGATACCTCTGATCTAGGAACCTAAGCTAGCCCATGGCATGGTCTAAGGGGAATTATCGATCTCTATGGGCTAGAAACAAGGGTTGGGGAATCAAAATATACTTAATGGAAATTATTTCTCCGACATAAATAATATTTACAAATAGTGCAATAAATCCAAGATTATTTCAGGGATCTTCCAAACATTGAACATCTATTAATCAAAATAATGATTACAATATAGTGAAACCTAAATAAAAAGGAGGGTAAAGTAGATATAAAACAATGATAAAACTAGAATGTAAGGAAATATGATTTTCTAGAAATTATAAGGCATAAAATAAAAATAAAATACTATATTGAGATATTCATGAAAAATGAGGTCTCACTCAACCTAGTAACTTAAAACCTGCTATAAGAGAGGTCTAGATAATGGAGTATATAAAAACCCCAACACCAGTAACCTAGATCCAGGGTCTAATTTATTACAATTTTATAAGATAAAAAGGACCTCATATTAAAGGACCGATCTATTTAGAATTCTTGAAGAACTAGATACATATATGATTTCCATATTACATTGGAAATATAAAATATATAGCATAAAAATATTCTTTCATCATTTATGTTACTTATAATATCCTTGTTCATATCTTGATGAGAATAAAAAAATAAAGGGTGAGGTAAAATGCTCAGGAAAAGTTATGTATAATAGAATATATCATGATTCAATAAGGCACCATCAATATGGCTTGGTAAATAACTAAAACACATGCCATTTAATCAATAATTTGAGCACAAAATGAATCTATGGATAAAATCAAATGTAATAATCTCATAGAAAATAATAGCTAAATTATTGATGATAGAAATACATATTATAGGATTTCATGATCTCAAACATAATTATATCTCTATCCTCAAAACCTTAAACCAATTCAGTTCAAGCTATGGGTAGTTATACAACAAAAATATATTTAAATAAAGCTAGAAAACTAGTTTATCTAATTAGACCTATCGATGCATCGAGGGAATATTCTTAACTGGGCCACACCCATCACTGCATGTCCAATGCATTCCTCATATATTGAATGACCAATTCAATTAATAAACAATATTCCTCACTACGCCAAAGTAAACATTTAGTTGCAATTTAAATAGCCTCCAAATCGTGTGTTGGTAATCATTTAGAGGCAGGTTTTCAAAACCACAATGTAACGATTTAGCGGCGGTTTTTTAAAATCATGAGAATTATTTAGCAGTGGTTTGAACTACTACTAAATCATTTCAATATTTTTTTTAATTTTTTTTTAATTTTCTTAATTTTTTATTATTTATTTATTTATTTATTTATTTATTTATTTATTTATTATTGGTATTTATTAGTATTTATTACCATTTTTCATTATTTGTTATTATTTATTTCTTTTTTTATTTATAATTACTAGTATTATTATTATTATTATTTATTACCTTGCACATGCACATTCCATGCATTCATATACTACATTGGGTGAGATTTGAAGTCATTGCCTATTGGTTATTCAGTAAAGACTTTACCACTCCAACAGGATCTTCCTATGGTGGGTAAATAGAATTTAATATACTTATATATATATATATATGAAAAAATATTTCATAAAAAATACATAAAACTAAATAATTAATAATTAATAGTTAATAGTTAATAATTAATAATTAATAATTAATAAGTAAAAAATAAAAGAATAATAAAAAATAAATAAATAGTATGGTAATAAATAGTAAATAATTAATATTTAATATTTAATAATTAATAATTAATAATTAATAATAAATAGTAAATAATATATAAGTAATTAATAAATAATAAAATAATTATAAATATATAATAAATATATAATAAATAACCAATAAATAATATGTTAATAATAAATTAATAATAAAATAATAATAATTTAAAAATAAATTCAAAGTAAATTCTTTTTTAATTTATAAAAAATAAACAAATAATAAATAAATGATAAACAAATAAATATATAATATATAATAAATTAATAATTAAAATTTAATAAATAATAATTAAGATGTTAAAATAAATTAATAATAAAATAATCATAAATTAATAATTAATGTATAAACAATAACTAATTAATTAAGAAATTATAAACAAATAATAAATAATAAAATAATAATTAAAAATAATTAAATAAACAAAAAATAACAAATTAATAAATAAATTATAAATTTTAACAAATAAATAAGTAATAAATAATAGATAATAAATAATAAATGGATATAAAAATTTACACATATATAAACATGTAATGAAATTTACATAAATATATATAAACCGACATTTATGTTACATAAATATATATAAACACACACAAATATATAATTATATATTAATAAAAATATAAATAAATAGACATATATATATATATATATAAAGAAAAGTAACTATAAATATCTCTATATATACTTACACATATAAGATATAGAAATATATAAACATAAATATGTATAAATATTTATAAATGTATATAAATATACAAAAGTATTCATAAATACATATAAATTGTTATATATAATAGATAATAAATCACCAAAAAATAGGAACCACAATAATCTCAACACCATCAAACTAATAGGAATGTAAATAAATGTAATAAATTCATTAATGGAATAAAAATCATATAAAGGCACTCTTAAATAAACATAAAATATCATCGAATGTATAAAAATCATGATATATGAACAAAAAAATAAGTTTTGGATGCCTTTCGGGTCTCTTTTGACCTCAAAAAAATATTGACCATGTTTTCCTTATCCAAATGGTGTAGTGATCATTGAAAACATTGATTTGATATGTGGTAGATCCCAAAGGGACACCTAAATGAAAATTTATGGTCGTTTGAAGTTGAAGTTCTATTTCAAATTTTCTTAAAACTATAATAAATTTTATTCTTTTAATTATTAAAAAATTGTTACCTAATGTGGTTTTAGTTCCTTTTATAATATTCAATTTGACTAGTATTGGATCCTAAACGGATTCTCAGATCAAAATATATGGTCATTTAATGCAGAGGACTGGTTCTCAACTTATTCAAGAATTTGTGTAAGGTTCAAATTATTATTAACATATAATTTTAAATATTTATTAATTAAAACATTATAATTAATTAAAATTTTAAATAATAAAAAATATATGATAGTAAATCATAAATCATAAATCATAAACCATAGTAAAATATTTTTTATTTTTTATATCTTTTCCTTTAATTTAGCAGTAGTTTTTTAAAAAGTGCTCTTATTTCATTGTTGTTTCTAAAAAACTGCCACAAAAACTTTAATTTATTTTGTAAATTAAAATTTAAAAAAATTAAAAACACATTTAGTGATGGTTTTTAAAATTGCCACTAAAAAACTGTAGCATCAGTTTTTCATAAAAAATATTTAGCCAAAGATTTCAAAATCATCATGATATTTTTTTTTGAGTAGTGCCTTAAAAAATATCCACATTGAGTAAAGAATAGATATTTATCATGTTATTCCCTATTCAATGAGATAAATTTAATATCAAAACATTGTATGTAGATATGATATATGATTTAAGTAATAAGTATATTCATGATACAAAGAATATAGATATATAAGAGAAAAGTGATGTATAATGAAAAATGATCAAAAGAAAGTCAATGTTTCAAGATAAATTTAATGACCACAAAATTCATCAAGAGATCAGAGATGACCACAAAATAAGTAGATTTTATAGTAAAATCATGTCTTTTAAAGAGTATATAAAAATATAAGTGAAAATTTTAAATTAATATTTATTTAAATCATTTTCTTTGTAAAACCACTTGAAAACTTGTAAAATATGATAAAGGGAATAAAATAGTTTTGGTGGAGGGAATGTCTGTTAAATCTGTATATATTAAAATAAAGCATTCCATTTTTATTTTTATAATGAAATTTGAAAATGACACTTTCAAGAAAATATTTGAATGGTTTCTTTCAAATAATGAAAAAAAACAATGATAACTTAATTTTCCTTAATGAATCATTTGAGTAATAAAATGACTTTTTAAAAAAAATTCAAAAAATATAGACATGGAAGAAATATATACCTGATCAGAAATGGAAATAAGATAAGATTTTCCTTTAAATGTCTCTTTTGTTGATTCAAATTCCAAAGAGAGGAAATTTTGGAAGAAAATATGGAATCTCCTTAAATATCTAGAGGATAAGAAAATTTTGGAGTTTAAGAAGGATATATTATAATACTACATTGATAAAAATAAGAGCAATCCAAAAAATTGACATTGTGAAATAAATTCTTTCTAATTTGGTAACTTTCATATGAGTAAACTTGAAATTAAATTTTAATCATCATAAATAAATAGGAATTAGTATTAAATACTTCAAGTGAGAAATATATGTTGATTATAAATGTCTTTCAAAACTTTTTAACCTATTTTTAAAAATCAAAATACATTTCCTTAAAGAATTTGTGTTACTAGATTTTATACTTCCCTAGTTTTGAGAATTTTTTGATAGTAAATATTTTTTTTCTAAATATAGGAATATAAAATTATCAGAGGGAATAAACTATTTTATTATAATGAATTTATTCTAAAAGTTTGGAAATATAGTCACATATTTTTTCAGATGAAAATTTATAACTATTTTGTAGTCATAATATAACTAAGTAAAAATTGATAAAGTTATATTAATACTTTCAGAAAAAAGATTTCTATAAGGAAGTAGATATGTTTTCCAAATGAAATTTTCATTAAATATTCAAGATTTAGATCTATTATTTTTTTAGATGAAAAAATTTATTTCACTATGAAATATATTATTACATTGTGACTGTGTATAATATTATAAGAATCAGAAGAACATGCTGATATGTCAAAAAGAAGTTTGTTCCAAGTTTATTTCAACTACCTTCGAGATTCAAATAATATGATTGTTGCAACTTTTCTTATAAATAAGTTCATTTATCAAGGAGTATGAATACTTTACATCACATACTACTAAGATTTTTTGTAAAGAGTTTGTAAAATCTTGTTATTTTGAGATATTTTTACTATAACCTCTTACGAGTCTTTTTCTTAAGGCATCCATGAGATTATTATTTGTTAATTCCTTAATAAATTTTTTGCTTTGTAATTTTTTGTTTAATCAGGTATGATCAAGGAATTATAAAGATATGAAGACAATGGTTTGTCTAATATTACTGATCGAGGGTTCCTATGGCTATGGAAACATAGTTAGTTTGATCTTAGTATTGAGGATTTCCTTTCATAAGGAATATAGACCTCTATAGTTTGGTTAGAACTATGAATACCTAAAGTCCAAGTTATAGACTACCTTATTGCTAATGGTTGTAGCATAGATCATTCTTATATAGTGTTCTATAAATTTTTACTTGCAACTTTATAAATTCTTACTTTAATTTTTTACAAGTTATATTTTCTATAGTGAAATTGTATAGAAAATATTTACTTATTTTAAACATTTTTGAACTCTGAGATTTAGAAAAACTGTTTGTCCTATTTATAAACTATGAAGTTTAGACAAACCATCTATCCGGGATTTTATAATAAATATGTTATAAAAATCATTTTTTTTATTTTATAAACTACAATTCATCCCCCTATATTGTATCCATTATATCACTCTTAAATCCTAAAATATATGTTCCAAAAAAAGTAAAATGTTTCATAATACCAAATATGTCTAAACAGATTAGAAATTGTTACAAAATCTCTTACCTTAGGTATGAATCATCACGTACATTATTTATGTTAATGAATAATAAATTTATGTTAATTGTTTAATTTATAAAGAATATTTTTCAATTTTATTATCCCTTTATTTTATTTATTACCATGTTATATTTAATTACATAATCAATTAAGTTCACAATAGGCATTTTTGATGATATTCAGTCCATATGTCTTAAATGAATTCAACAGGTCGACTATGGTAAAAAAGGTATTTATTACATAATCTATAGAATAATAATCATGACACAATTATAATTTTTTAACATCAATTTTATTTTTTAATCCAATCAATAAATATAGTTATGAAAAATGAACCATGTTATAATCATGGAGATGGTAGGCCATATGGACGTGTGAGTAACGTGTTCTTTTTTCAATGATCATGATGGAAAGAAGGTAATTATTTTTTTAGTTTTATAAATAATAATTATATAATAAATAAAATATTACTTCTTTGAATAAAATTATATATAACATCCATGTGATGTTGTGGTGAAAAAAAATCGCATTGCTTCATAGTGGTACCAGTCTACACGTACGCACGAACGACATTATCATTTTTCATTTAATGGAAAGGTAATAAAATATTTTATATATTAATTTTATATTTTCATAAATAATTCATTAATTTTTCTTATATATATATATATTAAATACATCATTATAACAAACTGTGAGAGTCGGTCATGGAAAAATGAATTATATCGGTTTGTGAGGTGATAATCTACCGTAGACACGAACGACGGTTTTATTTCCCATTTTATAGAATAATATATATATATATGTTATGAAATTAACAAAATAAAATATAAATATATGAAATATATTGGTGTTACTATTCCATCCTAGTTGAATAATATTTGAACGAGGTTGAAAAAATGCACTATTATGAACAATACCTCTTCTTGAGAAAACCTCTTTAAGTTTATAACTAAATCCTTACTAGGATGGTTTTCTAATAAAAATGAATAAGTTATTTCATGGGGAGGTATTTAATGAAGGTATTTGGGTAGGTATTAGATTAAAAACTATTTAATTTTATAGAGGATAGGAGATGGTGTGTCCTTTTATAAGTGAGAGAGAGGACACCCTTGAAATTTTTAAAAATAATAAAGTATATAAATATATTAATCAAGAAAAATGGATCTAAAATGGATATTTTATTAATATTATATGATATATGGTATAAATATTTATATAAAATATAAATTAGATAATATTTTAGGTCATTTTAATAGTTATCTCATAAGTTTAACCCCTAGTAAACAAGTTTTAACATTAACTCTGGGATCCAGAATCGATGATCCCATAAGGGCCATAGATCATGGTAGGGTTCCTCCTATCACCACATTCCTATTCCATCTCATCATGGGGTTGGATATGTTTTCTATCCTTAGTGCTTTTTCTTAGTGGGATTAGGTGTGTGGTGGATTTTTCTGCATGGCATCTCTGTTTCTTGTCTTAGTTGGATTTGGTAATTAGCATCACACATCGGAGGATTCAGCTTTCTATGGTCATATTTTGGTTTCATCATCTCACAGAGGTGGATTTGTCTTTTCATTGGGTGTTGGACTCACTCAAAGGTGGATTCGAGCATTGGAATCTTTCAAGGTAAACTCAGCTTCAGCTTTCTGCGGTGGCGGTGTATCAATGAAGTTGTTGCATTCATGGAGTCCGTCTTAGTTTAGATTTTGACCAAAGATGGGTGATGGATCTAGATCTATGATTTTTTCAGATATTTTTTTGGTCTAGGTTTGCTACCTTGTTGATCTGTGGTGGTGGAGCGTATTTTGGGTGGATCGTTGTGGACTCCGCGTGAGATCTTGATGGCGGTGACGGGTTTTTTGAATATATATTGGTGTGGTTTCCCCTATGTTTCTTCCCCTATTGTATGAGTACTAATGATGTATTTAGGGTGTTTCTTATGTTAGTGTGTCTCTTCTCCTAGTCCTCGTGGGTTTCCCTCTTTTCTGATTCCTGTGAGGTTGCTTGTTTTGGCCTCCAGTGCGGGTTCTTCCCTGGATTGATCTGCTCATATTTATGCCCAGAGTAGCTCTTCTGGTTCAGATCGGCTTAGTCCCCCTCATCGTTGAAATTACTTTGGTGTGACTGTTGGGTCACCCAACCCTGGGTGGCAGTGTCTTGGCCTCTCACATTTTAAATCATCTGGTTTCTTTGGATTTCTCATATGTGGTTGTGGTGTCGTAGGGAGCCTAATGGATTCGTTGCGACAGGGTTGTCTTCTAGAAATGGTTCTACCATCCGGGATGCAGGAAATGTGGGTGATGGTTTTTTGTTTTCTAATTTTTTTGACTTTTTCAATAAATTCTATGGTGTTTATTCTACTATGATCGATGGTGTTGTGATCTTTTCTTTGCGATTCAAGGGCCTATCCAACCAGACCTTCTTCATGGGGCTATTCTAGATGAGGTTCAGAGTAGGGAGTTTTCACTTGACTATTACTATCCATATTTTGATGTTTAAGAGGGTATATAAATTTCCATCAGTACCAAGCCCGTGTAGATCTACATGGGAAAGCTAGTTGAGCAGCGATGTGAAGGTGGAAGTTGGTCTTCATGTTTTTGATGTTGGGGAGGAGAATTCCTTTTCTTTAGATCATGGTTGTTGATGGATTTCATACCGGTGGGGCACATTTTTTTGTTTAATTCCTTCATGTCATGCAAGGTTCCCCCTCTCCCTTAAAAGGGGGTTTATGCTGATAAAATATTGATTTTCAGTCAACATCAACTCAGGTAACATATTTTTATTATTTTTACTATGAATTTTTGAAAAGAATTTAAGTTGACCATATTTCCTAATATTAATTATTATGATTCCAAATATGGAATCAATTTTTTAAATTAAATTTATTTAAGTGGCAGAATTTAATTTAAAATTAATCATGAAAAATATGATGAGAAGCATTTTTTCATAAAAAAATTCTTTTTAAGTATAAAAATGTTTTAACACCAAATTCACATATAAAATTCATTCTATAGAACATAATTAGATTATAAATAACATAATTCAATAAATTTTTCTACCAAATCATTTTAAATCAAAATTTATCTTTGTAAATTATTGAAACAAAAAACCATTTTTCAATAAAAATAAGTATTTTCACTATTCATTGAAAAATAAAAACTTTTAGAAAAATCTCAAAAATTAACCCTATGATAATTTTTACATGAAAATTGAAAAATTAAGATCATTTTTTCAACATTAAATTCTATTATTTTTAACTAAATAGTTTAAATATAATCATATAATGCATGAAATTCCAATTTGGGTAGAAATAATCATGTTTTCCTTTTGACTAATAAATTATCAAATATTCTTATAACAATATAAAATATAATTAATTCATATTAATAATACATGAAAATAATTTATTATAACATTAATTAGGTTTTTAAAAATTCCCAGAAGTGTTACTCCTCTAAATTAGAGTTTAAACATAGAGGAGACAATTTGCCTATAAACAAAATGCGGTGTAAGTAGGGTGTGAGATAATATCCTAGTTGGTATTAACTAAAGTGTCCACACATTTCTATTATAAAATAATCCCAAAGACCCTAGTTTTAACTACAATATTTTAAAATAATGTTTTATTTATTTTATAAAAAATAACTCATACATATTTTACAATAAATTATTTTAAAAAGAAAAATGGATTATGAAACATTAGAAACATTATCTAAATATCTTGCTTAAATCTTACCATATAAATAACCATTTTAAATTAATTTATTTAAAACATAATAATATGTAACTCCAATAATAATCCAATAAACACTAAATTAATAACTAAAACAAAATATAAAGTTATATATCTATCCATAAAAAGAGTGTAAATGTACTCACAAATAAAACATCATATAAATATGAAGGAAAAGTAAAGTTTATACAGTAATGGGAAGCTTCTTAACATCCAATTAAATAATAATATACATAATAAGGTGGAATAATCTTATAGCCTAATGGATGAATTATTGGTCTATAAACTCCCAGATTACCCTCAAATATCTTCATTGGTAGATCCCTTCTATTCGATAGCGGTGTAACTCTAGAGGATAAAATTTGGTCTCATCCAGAAAATTATGGAAAAAATATTTCGATCTTTCACTAAAATGAAAAAGATCCCCACAATAAAAATAATAAAAGGAAAGGAATTATGGGTGCCTTATCTGGAATAAACTAGTAATATAATATAAGGAAAACCATTCCCATGATAAACCTCAAACCACCCTCACACACTATTCTAACTAATTCCTTTATTCCAAATCATATTGATGAGCCAAAATCCATATATACTTTTTCCTTCCATTTACTTATGTATTTTAATTTAATTATTCAACAATGAGCTTGGTATATACAGAATTTTGCAGAATAAGGTTTCTAAGTATTTAAAGGAATAAATGAAGAAAATGTGTAGATTTTACTTATTACACATGTTTAACTGTCATTACACATCGTGTAATAGGATTTCACAGCATCCAGAAAGTCATGATCCATGTCATGAGCCAAGTTGTGAAGTTATCCAGTGAAGCAACCATTGCAGATCGTGAATATCCAATACACAATGTAAACTCGGTAAAAACATTTCAATGAGAAATATACTCCAGAGATACAGCTGGAAGGCCAGTACATGTCATGAGTAGGAAGTACATGATGTGATATTGTTTAAACCTCATATCTCGGGTGTGATACACATGGGATATGAATTAGATTAAAAATATACAAATAATTACAATGATTAGAAATATCTTATGTGAAATCCAATACACATCGTGTAATTTTTCTTCTATACATATACGTTTTTTGGGAGAATCCCATAGCATAATTCA
The DNA here is from genome assembly GCA_963277665.1 of Viscum album. Taxonomy (NCBI): domain Eukaryota; kingdom Viridiplantae; phylum Streptophyta; class Magnoliopsida; order Santalales; family Viscaceae; genus Viscum; species Viscum album. The sequence goes on from OY728141.1 coordinate 351,761,724, forward strand.
TTGTGATTTTGTTCTCTTTTGAGTTTCCTTTGACCCCCTCTCTATTATACTCAAATTTCTTTGTAGTTTTCAAATTTTATTTAAATACAAGATTCATGGATTTTGTTTTCATCATTGAATTCATTTCCTTTTTGCATAGCTGCCATCGTTCATAATAATTTACTGATGAACTCCTGTCAAATCCATTTCTTCTTTTATTCCAAGAAATTATTTAATTTTGATTTACATCTCATTAATACTGATTACATGGTCATTCCATTTTGTGAATCTAAACCATTTCATGGGTGTTAACCATTATAATTCCATCATTATTATCATGTCAAGAATGGATTTATTTATTTATTTATTTGTATCCCAATGTACCATGAGTGGAAAAACCACTCAAGGGTAGGGATCAAGAGTAAGTGTTTCTAAAATCACAATAAATCTTAATTCTATACTTGGTAACCTTAAAGAATAGTAATCAGGATAAATAATCAATGTCTATCAAATTCATTTGGTTACCCCCGATCATGAAATATTCAAGTGAAGGAACCTATCCTGGTTAAATTAGATTAGGCTATGATCAATAGCCTAAGATAAATTATGCCTTAGAATCCAAGATTAATGCATCTTGGTTGTCACTATCTCCTGATCAAGGAATAGTTACCTCCTAGGTAGAACTAGGGGACTTGACCAAAGTAAACTATATACTTTCGCTTTATTTGAAGCCTAAAACTTAGGATCCTATAAAGATTAGAATTATGGTCATTATTTATATAGATAACCAAAATTGATCTCAACCTATCTCTGTCTCTCTTTTTTTATGTAACCACTAACCACCATAGATCTAGTAATTACCAAATTGAAAAATAAAACTTGAAAGGACTTCTACCCTAATGGGTATTAATCCATTGAACCCCAAAAATAAAGCTATGCTTCCAGTGGGACTGACCTCGTACTCTCACTATACTATGACTTAGTAGTAACTAATGTTTTAGAAAACCATAAATAATTATAATCTGACTGCAGCCTACAGGAATTAAACGATGTGTGTGGGCGCGTCAAATTTTGGTGTCGTTGTCGGGGATCTAGTGCTCTACTTTTAAATCTCAAAAATTATGACCTATGATTACCTTTCATCCGATCCCCTTTCCTTTATTCCCTTTTTATATGCCCTTGTGTCCCTATTACATGGTATAGTTCATGTACCAAGGTCCATCGACTTATGCGAAGAGCCATGTGACAAAAAAACATTTAACCTTCACTCCTGATATCGAAAGGTATCTTTCTACATGATGACATTCCAAAATGGTCGAACTCAAAAATAAAGTGGGTCCCAACCTTCTAAACCCTCATAACCAACAAAAAATTATTCCTACAGATCACCTAATGCATCAAGAGATTTCCATCATGTGTTATGGCTTTCCATCGATCCAATGTGCCACACCAAACATCGTTTTTCCCCATCCAAGTTCATACATTATAAATCAAAGATGGACACATTAATATTATCCAGAACATTGGGAAATTTGGTTTCCTTCAAAGAAAATATCCACATGATCATATATCTAACTTTTTGGAATATTGCGATACATTTCGCAACCATAGAGTTTCTTCAGACAAGATCGGACAACGTGTATTCCCATTCTCTCTAAGAGATAGATATAAAGAAAGGATAATAATTCAAGCACCTGAGTCAATCAATAATTGGGATTATCTTTCCACGAATTTCTTAGAAAAATACTTTCCACTTATTTAGGCCTGGATGCTCTGAAACGATATTCAGAACATCGCTCAGTGTGATAGAGAATCTTCTCGGCAATCATGGTACCAATTGAGGGAACTAATAAGGAAGTGTCCAAACGATGGACTAAACATGTGGATTTAGTTATATACGTTTCACCAAGGACTCCAACCAGCCGCATGAACTGTCATTGATGTTATCACAGATGGAGGACTAATATTTAAAACCCCAGAATCCAGAAGAGTTATTCTTGATGATGTTTCTCAAAATTTCAGATTATGAAAAGTGATCATGGATCACATCATCATGGTATCCACTAGGTAGATGAAAACACTATATTAGTAGTGAAAGTTGAATTATTTTTGAAGAAGATTAAATCATTTGAAATGCTTGCTGCACAACCCCCTCCTTCTCCCATAATGGAGATAAAATCATGTGAGATGTACAGTGGCCTGCATCTATACCAAGATTTCAAGGAAGGAGTTTATTAATCATAAGCTCAGTATTGTAATTATTTCAATTACAATAAAAAACCCACCTTTTCAACAGTAGTAACAATACTACTAGAAGAGGACTGCTCAGCAGTAACCTTAGAAAAATCAAGGATATATTTAACAGGGAAGTGGTCAAGCACCATTTTGGAATCAAGGAACACCAGGGTATACACCTATGAACTAAATCCATAGACCTCAGTAGCATATGAAACAACAAACCTTCCCACAAAGAGATCAATAGTAATTCCAACCCACTCAACCTAGAAACTAAAAATAACCAACTCCTTCCCAAATTAACATATAAAAACTCCTGGATACATTCACTCAAAAATAATATCATAGAATGAAAACTCAGGAAAAAGAAATGAAAAAAACAAAGATATGATTTGTGAAATATTGAAGTTAAAATGGGTTAAATCTCAAAGACTTTGTCTGATAGTTTACTAGATACCCTTCCTAGTAATATAAAAATACATCTAAGGAGATAAGAAAAAGCTATAGTGATGAGAAGTAGAAAGATATTAGACTTTAAAAAACCAAGAGGAAGAGATAAAAGGCAACCTAAAGAGGCTAATAAATGACCACCAGTAGAAGAAGAAGTACCACTAGTGAAAACCACACCTAAAGAAGTATCACCAGCTAAAAGTGACCTAACCCCTGAATAACTGAAGGAACCAATTTATGTTTCCCCACCACCATACAGGCCACATATTCCTTTCCTAGAAAGAGTGATACAAGGAATACAAGAGTCATAATAAAAAAAAGTTTATAGAAACGTTCAAGAAACTACACATAAACATAAAATTTGTATAATCCATTACCTAGATGCCAGTTTATGAAAAATTTCTCAAGAATCTACTGTCCAAAAAAATAAAGATATAATATCTTGGTTTGATCTCATTAAATGAAGAATGATCTATTGTTGTACAATAGAAAATCCCACCAAACTGAGAGATCCTAAAATTTGTTTAATTCTCTTTGCTATTGGAGAAATAATTTTTGGAAGAGGTCTGTTCGATCTTCGATCCATCATCAAATTAATGTCAATGAGTGTTTTACGCAAGCTATGAATCCATGAACTCAAAACAACTTGAGTATCACTGAAATTCATTGACTGATCAGTGAAGTACCCCAGGGAAATTCTTGAATATGTATTATTCAAAGTCTGAAAATTAATCTTTCCATCATACTCACTAGTTCTGTACATTGAAGAAAAAAGGTGACATCCCCATTATACTTGGAAGACCATTCCTAGCCACAAAAAATGATTTGATAGATGTGAATCAAAGACGTATGATCTTCTGAGTTAGAGAAGAACATATAGTGTTCAACAGGGTCAAGGCCTCCCAAAAATAAGAAGATGTTGTTGATTGAAACAACATCTCTCTTACCTAAAAAAGAGATGAGTACATGGCCATTGAAGCAGAAAATGAAGAGTCCCTCATGGAGGAGGAATAAGAGTATGATTTTTAGGAATTTAGCTTCATTGAATCTCTTATTAGGGATACCTGGACACCTTTCATCCCCTACATCATTCAACCACCAATGATAGAACTAATATCTCTACCCAGTACTCTTAAGTACTAATATATAGGATTGTCAACCTATCTACCTATAATTATCAACTTTGAACAGTCTTAGACATAAGAAGAAAAATTGGTTGATGTTTTGAAGAGACATAACCAGTAAATTTCCTAGGGAGTCATGTACATAAAAGGAATCAATCCTACTAAATTCACTCACAATATTATACTTGAAGAAGATGCAAATACAACACGTCAACCTAAAAGGCACCTCACACTACCGATGAAGGAATTCATCAAAAAGGAAGTTCTAAAACTCTTGGATGCACAAATAATATTTTCCATATCCAATAGTTAATGGGAGATCCCCCTACAAGTTATACCTAAGAAATAAGGACTCACAGTAGAAAGAACTGATGAAAATTAATTATTTCAACATGTACCAGCACTAGATGGAGAGTCTATATAGATTACAAAGTCATGAATTCAGAAACAATGAAGGATCATTTTCCCTTACCATTTATTGATCAAATATTGGAAAGACTTGCGGGACATGAATTATACTATTTACTCGATATATATCTAGGTTACAACCAAATTGTAGTCGGCCCCACTGATTACCCAAATACCATATTCACTTGCATATTTGGTACTTTTTCCTATAGAAGAATTTCATTCAGAATTTAATATACTCTAGAAATGTTTCAGAGATGCATGATGTATATTTTCCATAACATGGAAAAAGAATTTCTTGAAATCTTCATGGCTGACTTCTCAGTCTATGAAAAATCATTTGAGGTTTGTTTAAGGAATATGGAATTAGTCCTCCAATGTTGTAAATAAAAATGCTTAGTCCTGAATTTGGAGATATTTCATATTATGGTCAAAATAGGAATAGTCCTTAGAAATAAAATCACCAAGGAAGTAATAGAGGTTGATCTATCCAAAATAAAATTCATTAAGGATTTACCCAAACCATCAATAGTAAAGGGTATCAGATGCTTTTTGGGCCATGATGGATTTTAAAAATGGTTCATAAAGGACATTACAAAAGTTTCCCAACCATTGATGCACTTATTATCAAAATAAGTTCCTATCTAATTCACTGAGGAATGTCGGAAGGCATTTCAAAAGTTGAAAAAAAGCTTGATATCATCCCCATTCATCATTTCACCCAACTGTGATAAATAATTTTAGTTAATGTGTGATTCTAGTGACCTTAATATTGGTTATATGTTAGGATATAGAATTGGCCATATATTTTTCCCATCTATTATTAAATCCGCACACTAAGTTAATATCAAGTCAACAACACGACTACAGAGAATGAAATCTTAGTTGTTGTATATTCCTTTGAGACATTTCGTCCCTATCTAGTTTTTTCCAATGTGATTGTATGTACGAATCATGACACCCTAAGATACCCAATGACCAAGAAGGATGCCAAACTATGGATGATATGGTGTATCCTCTTAATTCAAGAGTTTGAGATTGTAATAAAGGACACAAAAGGCACAAAAAATGTTATTGTTGACCATTTATCCCATCTACCCTTATCATTCATCAAAGAAGATGAGGAGGATGACATTGATGTAGACTTTCTAGATGAAACCATTTTATCATCAAGTTTGAACTGTGGTTCATTGATATCTCAAATTATCTCTCCATGGGATTTTTACATCATGATTTATCTTATAAACAGAGGAATAGATTATTTGGAGTAGTAAATCATTATTATTTGGATGAACCACTATTATTCAAGCACTATGCCGATGGATTATTGAGATTTTGTATTCATAAGAATGAAACCCACAATGTGATTGAGATGTGTCACACATCACCAGGTGTTGGACATCATAGACCCAAGTGCATAGTTGTGAAAATTCTGAAAAGTGGACTTTTCTGCCCCATGCTACACCAAAACACGGTAGAATTATTCCAAAAGATGTGATAGATGCCAGTGGACTGGAAACATTGACAAAAGGGATGAGATACCAAATAATCCCATCATGGAAGTAGAAAAGATTCAATGATTGGGGAATATAATTCATGGGACCTTTTCCATTTTCATATGGAAAATCCTATATTCTGGTTGGCATTGAGTACGTCTCGAAATGGATTGATGTTGAAGTTACTGCACATGACACATCAAAAGTTGTCATGAAATTTATGAAAAATAATGTGTTTGAAAATTTTGGATTTCCAAGATTGCTCATTTGTGATCTAGGAACACATTTCACAAACCATACTATAAAAGTATTTCTAGAGAAATATGGAATCAGATATAATACAGGAACTCCCTACCACCCATAAACAAGTAGGAATGTAGAACTGTCAAATAGGGAGATATAAAAAATATTAGAAAAGATTGTAAATATAAGCCGAAGTGGATGGAGTCTAAAACTGTACAATTCACTATGGGGATACCACACTCTATATAAGACACTCATATGAACAACACCATTCATACTAGTTTAAAGGAAACCTATTCATCTCCCAATTGAGCTGGAGCATTGTTGATTTTAGGCAATTAAGAAACTGAATTTAGATTTTCATAAGGCTGAAGAAGTTATGATGCTATAGTTAACTGAATTATAGGAGATACGTAGGGATTCCAGCAATAATTACAGTATCTATAAGTACAAAACAAAGAAATTTATTGATCAACACATTTTTAGGTGTATCTTTGTACCAAGTAATAAAGTCCTTCTATTTAAATCACAATTGAAACTATTCCCTGGTAAGCTAAATTTTTTATGGTTATGACCTTTTGAATTTTGGAAAGTATTTAATTATGGGACCATAAAAATTTAGAGAGAAGGTGGACCACATTTGAAAGTGAATGGAAAAATAATAAAAATATTCCAAGAACCTTTCCATGAGGGTTGTGTCATCAGACTCAAGTTCAATTGAGCCCAAACTGTGTCAAGCTCTTGACATAAATTGAAGCACTGACTGGGAGGCAACCCAAGTTAGATCGTATTAGAAAATAATAGAGTAAGATATCATTAGATAATTTTCGGTTAAGATATGGGATATAGGTTATGGTTAATTAAGTTTGAGCTAATATTTCCAATTACAAGTCGTGTAACACAATTACATGTCGTGTAACATAATTACATGATGTGTAACTTGTTACCATAAATATCTTTTAGTTTACCATTACATGACATGAAAATAGGTTTCACATCATGTAATTAGTAAAAAATATTTTCTAAAAAACAAAGATCATGAACCCTAGGTTCACAACCTAAATCCCAGACCCCTACCCTTCTCTCGATCATCCACCTCCCCTCTTCGCTCGCCCTCCACCTCCCCTCATCGCTCCCCATACTCCTCTCTTTATCATCCTCCCTTCGCCCTTCTCCTCCTCTCCCTCACCATCCCATTATACCGACCTCCATACCCACTTACCCCCTCCCTCTCTCAGCACCCCAACCCAACCCACCCTCACCCTCCCCTCTCCCTCTCTCGACCTAAAACCAAAACCACACCCAACCCTTTCCTTCCCTACCTAACTGCACCCCACCAGCCTCTTCCTCAATGGAAAGAACTAAGAGGCTGCAACCCTCAACCTCATCATCATCAACCTCTAATAAGTGGACAATGGAGAATCTACCATATGGCGCCATGTCGGCATCATCTACCACACCTTATGCATTGCATGTAGTAGCCTGCATTGCACCACTTGCTCAGGTAGAGTCCACATCCACCTCCAGTGATGAAAACCTCCACCTACACCCTATCCTCTAATTCACCGACCTGAAGAATCGGGTAAATATTATTAGGTTGTAGTCCAAGCCGATGCAGATGACTAAAACTCTGGACCTATCTATCCTGGCTAGGATGAACATTAGTGATGTCATTCTTGACCTCTTGGAGACACTCCATATCGACAACATTATCGTGGTTAGTGAGGATACTTTTAAAGAATATGTGTCTAGAGTTCCTGTCAACTTTTTAGATGGCCACTGATATCCTTTTGTTTTTACTGGGTGGTTATCCATGTGATCTTTCATTCACTGAGTTCAGCATCAGCTGTAGAATTTATACAAAGGAATTTACAACATCAGTGATCTTTCTGAATCTTTAGTTGGATCCACCCCGAGCCGACTATTAGAATCTATGGGAGCTGATTTTCTGAGATCATCGGTTACCCCATGTCCCATGCATCACGAAATATACCCAGCTATGGGGTCTTTCCTTACAGATTCTACATTGAGATATGACACATGGATGGTTCTCCATGGATGAGTCTCACAGGTATCTTATCCAGGTCGATGTGTTTATTCTCACACCTTCCAGATCAATGTGCTTATTCTCAAAATAAGGAGGATAATTTTCCATTAATATTCATGAATCAAATTCTAGTAAGAACTACGGGACATAAATTATATTGTTTCATGGATGGACATTCACAATACAACCAAATTAAATATAACCCCACTGATTACCCAAATACTACATTCACATTCACATTTGGTACTTTTTCCTACAGGAGAATGTCATTATAAATGTGCAATTCTCCAGAAACATTCCAAAGATGCATGATGCATATTTTCCATGACATGGATGAATAATTTCTAGAAATCTTCATGGATGACTTCTCAGTCTATGGAAGATCATTTTAGGTCTACTTATGGAATCTGAAATTATTCCTCCAATGTTGTGAAGAAAACTTTCTAGTCCTGAAATGGGTGAAATTTCATTTTATGGTCCAAGAATGAATATTCCTTGGACATAAAATCTCCAAGTAAGGAATAGAAGTTGATATAACCAAAATTAAATTTATTAAGTATTTACCTGAACCATTAAAAATAAAGGGTATCAGAAGCTTTTTGGGCCATGATGGATTTTACAGATGGTTCGTAAAGGACTTTGAAAAAGTTTCCCAACCATTGAAAAACTTATTGTTAATAGAATTTACTTTCAAATTCATCGAGGAATGTCATAAGGCATTTCAAACATTCAAAACAAGCTTGATAGCATCCCCAGTCATCATTTCACCCAATTGGGAAAAGGAATTTGAGTTAATGTGTGTTGTTAGCAACCTTTCAACAAAAAATATATTTCTGACTCTTCAGATTGAGCCAACCCGAGCTGATTCTAAGAGTCTATGGGAGCTTATTTCTTGATATCCTTGATTACCGCATGACCCATACATCACGAGATCTACCGAGCTACGGGTTCCACCCTTACAGATTTTGCACTGATCTATGAAACATGGATGCTTCTCTAGGTCAAAGTCTGATAGGAGTGTCATCTAGATCAATGTTCTTATTCTCACAAAATCCATGGATGGCCGAACAATTAACATGGCTACCCATTTTTTCCACTATTACAAAGCCCATGCTCAATAAAATCATGATACTTTGATGGGATGGTCCTTTATTACTCATCTAGCTAGGTACCTTGGAGAGTTCAATGCAGCACTGTAACAACCCGAGATTTTATGAGAAATATTATTTTTAATTACTTTCATGTCTTGTGTTGTACGCTAAACCAAGATTAGCTTGTACTATACACAACACCGTATTAGCTTGCAGTATACGCAAAACTATTCTTGGCTAGTGTTACAAACTATTTGAAGTTTGTTTTGTGGAAATTATTCTACGCAACATTAAGTATAGATTTTGTTTAATTTATAAATGAAATCAGTTTTTATTATTTTATACGCAACACCAAACGGAAATTTCACTACACGCAGCCCTGACTTGGCTTGCATTACATGCAATCAAGACCTTCTTTGATAGCGTGTGTAGTAAGCAATACCAAGTTTCACTAAACGTGATATTATTATAATATTATTATGAACTAGCCATTATGAATAGTAATACCCAATTTTTGAAATTTTATCTTTCAAAATGGACTTCATTTTTGGATTTGGAATATCGAAATTAGCTAAGGGTGAAATTTTGGTATTTTTCTGAAAACTTTCAATTTTTGATGAATAGTGAAAACATTGGGTTACTATTTAAAAACTGACTTTTTATTTAAATAATTATTTAATTTATTTAACTTTATTTTAGGTAAAAATTGATACATAATACCAATATAAGTTCAATTTAATTCATTGGAGTAATTTTATAATACTTTTAGATACATAAAAATTTTATTGAACTTTTCACCGTCTTTTACCCACCTCCTAGGAGAATTTGCAAATTTACATAAAATGTAATATTACCGCTTCTGTAAATGTAATTTCAAAAATTCGAGAGACACGGTTGATGTTATTAAGTAAAATGTGGTTCAATGAGATAAAAATAATTTTTGGTGATTAGTAACTTTTTACTTTTATTTACCACGGTTAAAAGTAAATAGGGTAATTAAGGGTAAAAATGATATTATTATTAACCTAACACATGTCCTAATTCTATTGGATAAGTTTAATTCAACCAAAAACAACCTTAGGAATAAAATATGACCATTTTGTCCCACTTGGATTAGATTAGGACATTTATTATTAATTTATTTAAAGAAGGGTTAAAATAGTTAAAATCAAAGTTTAATAATTAAATAATTTTTAATATAGGGTTATACATAAGATAAACTCGACTATAAATATTCATTATAAAGATAAAAATTATTTCCTACATAATGGTGTTTTATTTATAATTTTTAGACATTAAATAATTTAATTTATTTATGACACAATGATGATGTAGTAATTATCTTATTAATGAAATATTGACATAATTGATGTTATAAATACCCAAATAAATGTAATTTGAGACTTTTTATGAATTCCACTAATTTTTTAGGTTAATATGACATGTTATTATTGATTTAGTTAAATTTTTTAGAACTAATCATTCTGTTATGATTTTCACAAAAATCAATTACCAAATAGTGTCAAAATTTACATAAAATACTTTTTTAAAACAAATATTGTATTATTAATTGTTATTTTATTACTAAAATATAAGTTTCATCCAAATGACTTATATAAGGTTATATATATTAATAATAAACAACTTGGGGTTCTTTTGGTTTGTTATAGTAAGTTTATTAACCTTATAGTGTAAGAAAACAAGAAGACACGGTGAAAGAAAAAATTATTTAACTTAAAGTTAAATCTAAATGATAAGGTTAAAATTGTAATCTAAACTTGTCCAAATTCTATTGGATGAGATTATTTCGACCCATACCCACCTTATATTCTAAATAAATCAATTTGGAGCTATTAAAAACCGAATATGACTTTATAATAAAATAATATTTTGAGTTTTTCCAAAGGTTCCCCTCTCCTCCCTTATAAAAGGACACCTCCTCCCTCTCTTACTCACACCACTTTGAGCCTTAAAGCTCGTCAAACACCTGAAAATTTCTCTTCTCTACTTCCCTAGAAACATCCTAGAGGTTATGGTCTTCTTCAAAGACCAATATTAGTGCCCTAAGAGGAGGTTTCAAAAAGGCGTGTCGAAAGAAGAGGAATATCCGTTACCGATTCTTTCAACTTTATTTCTTCTTATACTTCTTCTTCTTTAGTTGTTTTATTATGAAGTAATAACATCAGTATCACTCATATAATGATATATAATTATAAGTATGAAACAACCCTATTTCACCATCTATCCATCCTACGGAAAATGAAATCACTGCGCATGCGTACGTACGGAATACTGTCTCCACGTCGTGGTGTAATATGTTTTCAACCACCACCTTATTTGGATGGGTATAATGGTGTAAATAAATAACTATATATGATTATTGAAAATTGATATTTATTCTGAAATATTATACATACATTTAAATGCAATTCCACGATCATGGGAATGATATCATCGCTCGTGCGTACATACGGACTACCGTCTCCACGACGCGATGAGATTCATTTTCCATGTTAACCATTCATGAATGATTATAAAGTATATATAATGAATAATAATGAAATATATTACATAATAATGATACTGTATTTATGTATATATATATGTATTTCATCAACTTAATTCTATTCAATTCAATAAGGAAACGAAAACAGCGTTCATGCGTACGTACGGCCTACCATCTCCATGAACGGTGTATTTCATTCCTTTTATCGATCTATAATATATATGTATATGATGAATATATATTATATATAAATCATGTTTTACATTCTTTAATTATGTAAATCAGGATATAAGTAATAATATCAAGAATGACAAGTCGAAACACATACGATAAATGAAACGATTTTACCCAAAATGCTCTTTAACATGGAATTTACAAAAGAACGGGTAATATAAAGTCATAAGTGAACCATATATGATATCATAACAATGAATATGATTCTGTAATAAGTAAATGGCATTATTTAAATCATTATACAGGAGGTTCAGACACTTACGAAGCATATCGTACATAAGGTAAGGGATAATTATTCCAATCTCATTCTTATCCGAGATTGTTTATTTGTAAGTATTTACTGGGGTTATGATTATTATCCATGTCCATATGTTCTCAAAATGTTTTCATAAAATGTTTACTTTTCTTCCATGTATGTTTAAAGTCATTTTTACCCTTTTCTACTTTTACCACATCGTATGGAAGGAATCTTTCTTTTGTTTACCATACGAGGTACTTTTTGACTTTTCCGACAAAAGTACAAGAAAAATGTTATTTTTAACTTATACGGTGTGAATGGATTTTTACGGTTTTATAAAGCCTTATTTTCATGAAGCTTCCTCCAAATTATTTCATGACTATTTTCAACAAAATACTTTTCATTTAAAATTCTATGGAATTTTGTGAAACGAAAATGATTTTGAAGAATAAAGGATATTTTCCTCAAGAATTCATTTCAAGTGTTTTATCAAAACCATTTTCCATATAAGATGACATTACTTCATATGTGTATGTTTCATGTATAATGTCTCTATGATTTACATGGTTTCACTTTTCTTATGATGAAATATCCATTTGTTTTATATGGATTATGTGATGATGGGATGATGTTTATGAAACCCATTTTATTCTTTGGGTTATGATGAATGTTTTATGTTTATTTTGTGGCACAAGTAAGAATGATTTCATTATGAGATGGGTGGGACCTATATCTCCCTCCAATGAATTGGGTAATGATTTATATCTCATGAGATATACATGGATGGAATGGTAAGTTAATCCGGTTCAGTGTTACAGGACTGAAACGAGGAGTGAACTCGATTCAGAAAGGGACTTTGTCCACTAAGATGGTCTTGGCAGCAATGCCTTGGCTACTATGGAAATCATAACATGTGTTGAATGGTTTCCACAATTACATGTTTTATTCCAATTATATTTTATCATGGTTGATGCTCCATTATGATATATGTCTTACGTACTTCCACGATTTATGTCTTTTCTCACGATTTTGATGTTTAAATTTCATGTTCAAGTTTTTGCTTTCAAATGTTTATGGATTGTTTTATATTCTCTATGTTTTCCCTTAATGAGCATTTGAGCTCACCCTTTTTATGTTTTATTTTCCCTAGGAAATAAAGAAAGGTTTTAGGTAAGGAAACAAAAAGGGGAAGATCATTATTGGAGTTATTGAAGATCTTTTAACATGATTAGAAGTTTATATTCCAATTTTCCAAAGACACTAAACTATTACGATCCTTGTGTGTATGTTTTTTTATGTATTAAGTATTCCACAAAAGTAATGTAATGTCCATGTATGTCAAGATTCAGGTCTCTAAAATCATTGCCCTTAACCTCCCTGGGACCTTTTGAGCTCATTTATTTCATAATGTTGCATAAGATTTAGCTATTGGTATGGGAGGATGATGTTTTCCATTAGGAATTAGGAATACAGGAGGCAGCACCACCTACGATAGTAGACCCACTAGCTGAGTCACACACTCCCTCCCCACCCAAACCACCCACTAATCTACCTACATCCACTATAACCTCATCCACCATCCCTCCACCCACCCATCCCATCCTATCAAAGACCTGGGATACATAGTAGTGCATCTTGATGAACATGTGTCATGTTTCTACTGATATTCATCTCCCTTTCATTGACCCCTATGAGTTCACCACTCCACCATCATAAGCCTCTACCAGACCCTCATCTTCTACCATTCCCATACCACATAAAAACCATCCCAACTTTCTAGCTGATATTATTGACCCTGCGACCCAGCAGTAGTATTTAGCTGAGCATGACCAGTGGGGAAAGGTTTTGTCCACTAATTCATCCGTAGAGGTACCTTTTATCAATCCAACTACCAGAACCAAAGCCTATTTGTATATACATACCTCTCCCACACCCACCCCATCCCATGTATCCAACACTGCTACTCCATCATCCATTGTCGATCCATCCACTTCTGTTACCACCAAGGACACTGATCCAGGCCTATAGATTTTGTCACCACAAGTGGGTAGGTTGATGATAGAGGAGATATTTGGCCTTTCCACCTGCTTTTTATTTTTTTATTTTTGGGATTTATACTTCTTATGATAATTCTGGTCATTTATTTTTTTCATCTGTATATGCCAAATTTTTTGTACTGATTATTTACATATATATATGGAGATTTATTTTTTCATCATTCTTTTTATTTTCCTTGATTTTTATTTATTTAAAAAATAATAATATCCATGTCTAGCTTCTATGAATCATCCATGGTAGTTGATGGACCTCTTCCACCCTCTATTCTGGTCTAAAGGGTTACCTAGCATGTCTCAAAAAATGAACACCAACTTCAGGAACTTTCATTGGAGACCCATGACCAGCAACGACCACCATGAGCTATGATTCCATTTCTGCCACATCTTATTCATGCTTATGTTTCTGGCCCTAATTTAATTAATCTAGTCAAATGACCTCACTAGTTGAAAGACACGGTCACGAGTAGCTTCAAATGCAATAAGAGCCACTGAGCCGATGGACTCCACTATAGAATTTTTAGGTCCATCTTTCTAGCTGAGGATGTCCTATTAGTGATTTATAGGAGGCAACCCATAGTTGATCATTTTTCTAGATTGATTTGTTGTGCTGGAGTCTTTTTAATTTTCATTTTGAGTCCCTTATTGAGTTGTATTGAAAACATCTTCTAAATTTAAATAAAACTGGTTATTTTTTTCAGCATAATGTGAATCTGTGTATTCTTCTTCTTATCAATGTTTTAAACCTATGAGCTAATGTTTTGTCTAGTGCAGGGATTTTTTTTAACCACTTTAAAGGTTCCAAAGAATTATAAATAGATATTCCAAGTTCCCTCATGGCATACCACTCCTTACAAGGATCTCTATATTCCCTTAATTCTCAAATTTTCAGCTACCATTTCATTTTTTCTACACTTTATATATTATAACAATCCCAAAATAATTTTATAGATAGTGTGGAAACTATCACCTTCTAAGTTTGGGGGAATTTCTCATGATTTTCACTTATTATACACTTGAATTTTTGCTATTCCCACCTATCTAGGAGAAATTTTTACAAATTTAATGCACGTTTAAGCCTAAAAAACAATATTCAAATTTAAATAAAATAAAAATTTATGTTGGGAATTGTTATAATCCAAGTTTTTTCTATGTTTATTATTTTTATAATGATTTTTGAGCTTGGAAATTTAATTCAAATTGAACATTTTTGAAATTGTGAATAATTAGATCACTACTTGGTTTTAAACCAATTGTAATAGCCAGTTTATATTTTATTCTCATTACCCAAGAGGACTCTATGCATACAATTGCATATTATTTTCTGAGTATATTTATTGAGTGATACTAGGGATATGTAAACCTATCAAAACATTCATTGAGATCTTATTGAGTCTATTATTGAACAAGTGAAATTTTAAAATGATTGAGGAAATCTTTTTTTAGCCACTATTTCCTGAGACCCACCTTACATCTTTCCTTCTTTAGGCATGTTGTTTCCATGAATGAACTTTTAGGATGAAGTTTTCAAATACAATTTTCCCTTCTACCCTTATGCTTTTATAATTCATCACTTTACTTTTGAACAAGTGTGGAGGAGGCATTCAAACAGCATGGGATGCTTCTATTTACAAAGATGTATGGTGTAATCATCAGACTATTTGGTGGTAATCCATATTTACTTTGAGAAATTTCACTTTTATTCAATTCCTTTGAAAAATACAAAAGAAAAGAAAAGATAACATGGGTCGTGAACTAGGAAGGTCAAAAATCACCATTTCCACACTGATGAATACCTTGAAGGGTAACATGTGGTTAGGGGATGGATTTGATATCTGTACTAGACATTACTTTTGAAAAATATAAATACAAAAGAAAAAGGAAAGGAACATGATACATTTTGTGCACTTACTTGACATATATATGGCTCCAACATGAGTTTTTGAGTGTGTGGACTTGATTATCTCGGAGTTATTTTTGTACACTTTCCCAAAACTCAAGAATTATATTCAGATCTTACCCTCCTTTTGATCTTGATTTTCACTTTTTACCTACCAACTCACAACCTCGGAGTAATTAGAACCTAACCATCAAATCCCTCATGAGTAATTTTTTACTTTTCTTTACAAAGTGGAGATGATATAAACCATGAAAGCTTATGGTTAGGAGAATGTACTTACTGTATGAGGATAAATATAATTTTATTTTATCTGGAGTGATGAGGGAAGATTCATTATGATGTAAATTAAAAATGGGTATATAATTTAAGGTAATAGTTGAGAAATTGTAATTAAAAGATTAGATTTTTTTTAAAGAACTAAGCTATGAGGAATGACTAATTTTCTATGCAGGGAAGTTTCTGAAGAATAAATTTTTTCTTCCTACACTTATTTTTATCTACATATAAATAATTGATGTTTCATGTTTTATAAATTTCTAATATTTTTGAAATAACTATTGAGACCTATTTGTTTGAGTACAAGAAATTGTTCAAGTATGGAGGAATTTGATAATCTGTATTCATATATACTTTTTTCAACCATTTACATAAGGATTTTAATTTCTTTATTTGATAATATGCTTGGTATATTCTGAATTTTGATGGAATAAGTCTTCCAAGGTTCCAAAGGAAGAAATGCAGAAAATGTTCCAAATTCACATATTACACATCTTGATCCATCATTACACATCATTTAGTAGGATTTCACAGCATCCAACAAGTCATGATCAAATTTGTGATCCAATTCGTGAAGTTAGAAAGTGAATTAGCCATTACACATCATGAATGGCTAGTACACGACGTGAAATCAGTCAAACCATTTAAATAAGAAATACTCTACATAGATATAGTTGGAAGACTAGTACACATCGTGAGTATGTAGTACCTAACATGAGATCGTTCAAACCTCATATCCCAGGTAGGATACATGCGAGATATGCATCAGATTCAAAATCCACAGAGAAGTACACAGATTGGTAGTACATGACATGTAATCTATTACACATCATCTATTTTTTAGTCTATGTACACAAAAAGTCGGTGATGATTTTAGGAGAATCCTAGAGAATAATTCCTTGTTTTTTGTTCTCTTTTGAGTTTCCTCCGACCCCCTCTCCCTTAAACTCAAATTTGTTCACCATTTTCAGGTTTTATTTTAATACATGAATCGTGGATTTTTTTCATCATTTCCTTCATTTCATTTTTTCATATCCACCATCATCCATCATAAATTACCAAAAAACTCTTGTTAGATTCATTTATGATTTTATTATAAGTAATTATTTAATTGTAATTTACATCTCATTAATCCTGATTGCATTCTCATTCCATTTTTTGAATCTAAACCATTTCATGGGTGTTAACCATTTTAATTCCATCATTATTAGCATGTCAAGAATGGTTTTATTTATTTATATATTTGCATCTCATCCTACACATGAGTGGTTAAACCATCCATGGGTAGGTATTGAGAGAAGGTTTATCTGAAATCACAATAAATCATAATTGTAAACTCAGTAAACTTAAGGAATAATAATCATGATAAATAATCGATGTCTATCTAATTCATTTGGGTAACCCTGATCACAGGATATTCAAGTGAAGGACCATATCCTGGTCAGATTAGATTAGGCTATGATCAGTAACCTAAGAAACTTTCTTCCATAGAATCTAAGATTAATGCATCTTGGATTTCATTATCTCCTGGTCAAGGATTATCTACCTCCTCGGTAGAACTAGGTGACTTGACCAAAGTCAACTAGCAACTTCTAATTGCTTCACAACCTAATCATTAGGATCCTACCAAGATTAGAATTAAGTTCATCCTTTCTATAGATACTTGAAATTTATCCCAACCTCTCTCTCTTTGTTGAAGCAACCATTTACCACCATAGATCTAATAATTCCCAAAGTGAAACAAAATTGAAAGGACTCCTACCCCAAAGGGTCTTAAGCCACTAACTCCCAAAAATAAAGTTACACTTCCCATGGGACCGACCTCGGACTATAACTATATTACACCTTAGTAGTAAGTTAAGCTTGGAAAAACCTTACAAATTCTAAGCTTACCATAGCCCATGAAAAATCAATGATGCATGTGGGTGTCTCACATATAAATAACAACATCAGTCACATAAAATTATCAAAACCATTTCATCATAAATCAATGGGACATTAAATTAAGTGTGTTGATAATTTAGTAAAATCTACTTATATAAATTTCCAATTGGACCTTAGATTTATAGACTAATAATATGTTTTCAAAACCTTCTTTGAAGATCCATTTCCAAAATTAATATCATATTTGAAGTTCCCCTTTCACATTTCAAACAAGCTTTTGGATTCCAAAATAATAACAATATATATATTTAGATATGTAGGTATAGATATATATAGATATATATTTTCACATATAAATATATATATATATAAACATATATAAAAACCTTATTTGAAATCCAATTTGAAATAATTTAACTTTTGATAACACTTTTTAAACCAATGAGAAATCCCCTATTTTAAACCAACATGACATAATGAACCTTAAAACAATAAATCACAACGTCATTGAACAATTAAAAAAACACCATAAACATGTATAATTGATAATAAATAAATAAAAGTTTATCAAAACACACTTAAAATTACATTTAAAATGAATACCCATGAAAAAACCCCTTATACATCATGGAAAATAACAATAAAATTAAAAACAATCCTTTTAAAATAATAACTCCTTGAAGGTAAAATTTTTGCAACTCAAGTTTATACGTATCATACATGATTTTATGAAAAATGAATTTATAAAAACTGAGTACAACATGGATTTATAGGAAAAAGGGAATGTATGGAAACACCTACCTTGAACGGATGTGATTGAAGAAACCCCCTTAAATATTAATGAATTGGGTTCTAAGGGTAGCCTTATAACCCTATAAATAAGGAATAACTATCATACAATCATTTTTAGCCTAATTATCATCCAATATAGTATCACAGTGTGATAAGGTGGAATGAATAAGAAATAAGAAGAGAAAGAAGAGGTGGGTGAGGAGAAAACCTAACCAGGAATTATTCTACTTGAGATATATGGGAGAGTGGATGGAAATCAAAATATAAGGTGATGGGGAAGTATCAAAATAGATTCTATTTGGTTGTAAATTTCATGGGGGATATGGGGGGGACCCAAATGGGTCTTTTTTTTAGAGGGATATAATTTTAAATTCAAAATTTTAAGGCTTTGGGTTAATTATATGGATGAAACATAGTTTACCAAAATGTGTTCTAATCATGTGTCCCTAACTATACACACCTAGGAAACCTAATTTTTTGGCCCATATAGTTGTATAAATCATGTTCCAAATGTGTAATATAGTTCTATTTAAACTATATACATAGTCTTACGATCCTCATATAGTTAATATTGACCGTGTGGTAACCATATAAAAAGCCAATTCTATATTTTATAAAATAATTAAAGATTATAGACCCAAAACTAAAGGGAATGATTGAAAATTTAATATTAAATAGAATTTTAATGTAATGGATGTTTGGGTTGTGACACTTGAGGATAAAATAAGAAAAAACTAAACAATATTTCTAGGGTAGTGAGCCTAAGATGGTGGAGCACATAAATAGTTGTGTGGAGTGTCCAGAGTCTTCATGAAACCATTAATCCTTTCTCCCATTTTTCTTCAGTTCTATAATTGACCATAATATTTTTCTTTGTTTTTTATTCATTATTTATTAAGGGAATTAGTTTTTAATTAATGTTTCATTTGTTATCTTATCATGATTGTTTAATGTATGATTATACCTCGTAATTGTAAGCCTTATAATACAGTTTTGTGAATAGGTTACCAATGGCTGTAAGATATTTAAAAAGAGTGGAAGACTATATAAAAACACTTTAAATCTGTTTACTATCACCTGATAGTTATCTATAAGAGTGATATATAAATAGTAGTTTAAATCACATTAATAAAATAAGTTGGATCATTGAAATCATAGTGATATAATTATAAGTCATGACAATTTTTACAATTGTGATTTAAACCACACCTATTTGGGCCTAATAAACTAAAGAATAACACTCGTGTTTAAAAAGGTAGTGGAAACACCAACACCATTTAATTAAAACTCATTGATCCTATTGACAATTATAAGAATACTAAAAAGGAAATATTTTTTATTATATTTTCTTGGAAATATCTTGATAAAGGATTCATGCGTAGGTTGGGGTGGTTTCTCATTCATTTAGCATCAAGTGTAGGTAAAAATGGGTGATTTAAATTGATTTAATTTTCCTTACCTATTTTTACCACTCTAGTGAAATATGAAAATAATTATTATTAATTAGAGGTAGATTAAATCTTCTTTATACTTGTACACTTATCACTTACACACTTAACCCCTTTATTTTATTACATTCCATTTAATAGTAAAATAAAAAATAACTTTTAATCAAACTCCTATCCTTGTGGAGATGACCTGGTACTCAATCGATAATATGCTATGATAACCCGATTCACTTATAGAGTAATTTTTCAGTAGCACTGTACAATCACAATTAGTCACTTTTTGAACTATTACCATGGATATGATCTTTTATATCACAAGTTCTCTTGATGATAATTTTTTTTGAAAAAAACATAAAATTTTAAAGATAGAAAATAAAAAAAAATATTGTAAAAGTTTGATTTTTTTATTTTATAAATTGAATTAATTTCTATCTCAAATTGATGATATTTATTTTTTATATAGTATTTAATTTGATTCTACATATATATATATTTCCATATTACTATTTGATTTTGTATGTTTTAGAAATTTTAGGGTGGAAGGATCAATAAAAGAATAGTTTTATCATTTATTATGACTTTTAAACCCATTTTAGGATTGTTATATATTGAGGTCTAGGCATCCTTTAATTAAAAATACTATAGTGTATGAGTAAACGTGAAAAATAAGGTTTAGATATTTGTTAAATAAGAATAATAAGATGATAAGGAGGCCCTGAAGGAGGTGTTCCAAGGATGTGAAGATTAAGTACAACCCAATTAGTTAACCCACATATGAAATATACCCTCCATAGACTTTAATTATGTATACACTATCAAAGATAAAGGGGTTAAGATTCTATAGTACAATGGATATGAGTAATTTGAAGGGACATTTTGATCTTACTTGATTGAGGATGACACCCTAGGGAATCTAACATGTAAAGTAGTGGGTTTCATTTAGAGGAGTAGAGGAGTGTCCTGCAATAGGTGGTTACTATGAAGAAGCCACATCCCAATTTAGATTTAGAATATTTACCTAGAAAATAATATCTAAATTATTTAAACAAAACACTTGTTGAGAGTTAACCAAATGTTTAAGGGAGTTTTCATTTACTTTATTTAGTTTAGTTACTTTAATTTTTCATTTCATTTGTTTTGAATAAATACCTATATTTTTTAATCCCTCAATATTACTTATAGGAACCTAGAGCCACTGCAGATAAGGAGGAGGAGGATTACCAATCCACTACCCAAAGGAGGAGATAAACACACTTGGGGGATCTCATTCTTTTCCTTATCATTTAATATTCTCATTACATAATTAAATTTTTATTGATTTTTTGGATATATAATATATTTCTTTGTTAAAAATATATTTTATACAAATAATGGGAGGGAATTGGCTTCATGGGTACCCACTTGAAGTATAATTCATATATTGGACAAAGATACATGTTACATAGAAGTAGTTTTAATGAATTGGTTCTGATATCATAATTTTTTAATTTTTTAATTAAATTGGAATGTATAAATTATAAAATATTCATGTTGGATTAGATTATGAAAGAATAAATTGAGTTATTTATTGATTTTTATAGTGATTAAATTTTAATCTTTCAGTTTAAATTTATAATTGATATTTTAATTCATTAATTTTGAATGAGTAATATGAAAAATCACATTGATGTTTTTAATTTTTATTTAGGGAAGTTTGAATATAAAAAATAATATTAAAAAATATAATTCAATGAATAATATTTAAGGGAAATCTGAGAACTAACTGTCCACATATTTTCCATGTCTTGACTATCACAAATAGTCTTTAGGGGTTCTCACCGTTGGAATTACTTGGTTTCACACTAGCTAATATTATTATTAAATAAAAATATATTTTAGAGAAAAATATAAAAAAATTATTCCATACCCTAATTAGTACCCATCACTTAGGGGAATTTATGCTAATGGGAATAGTTTAGTTCTAGGAATTCCTAATTTATGAATAATAAGTGCATTTCATAAAATGGATTAATAACGAAAAAAATAGTGTGGTTCATGTTTGCCTCATCATAGGAGGGAATGAAGGATGAGGATGTGCAGTTCTCATATAATGAATTGAAATTATCAATACCAGCTAAACATTTATGGTTAAAATATATAAGGAAGTAAATTTTACTAAATTTTCTTAACATTATAAAAGGAATATATGGAATAATAAAATTCATATTTTCAATCTTAATAATTGATTATAATCCATGATTTACTGTTTCAAAATGAATATGAATATTAATCATGTTATATATTGAATTCTTTTATAATAATGTTAAGTTTGATGCTTGGGGAATAGCATGGTTTACATGAAGGGGTATGTGATTAGCGAAAATATGTCAAACATGTTTCTATAATTTTGAACCAATTTGTATGGATTTCATTTACAAATACCTTTATATATCAAATTTAAACTTTTAGGGAGTTTACATACTTAAAATTTTGAAAAAATGACTTCTCTTCCCAATTTAGGTTAATTTTATGAAATATTTAAATATCATTTTTGAACTTATATATTCATACCCATAATTTTATATTTATTTTTTATATCATAATAAATTTTTAATTAAATTGATTATTCCATTGTTTGATTATTATTTTAAATACACTTTGATTGATTTATTCATTGTATACTAAAACAGAAAGAAATACATGGAGAACGTTGCATGCATCCAATGCCAAAGGAGTCGGCCCAAGTATTTTATGGCCACCTGAAATATTCTAGGGTTTCAAAAATATTTTTTTTGGAAGGGGAAATATATTTCCTACCCTGTGTAAAATATTATGTGTTTGGGGGAATTTTTTGAGTTTTGTTAGAAATGTTCAGAGCTATACTGAACATTTTCCTAGGTATGTACTCTAGACATAGTCAATAATCAAACATTTATTTGTGTTTCATTTAAGGCTATAAAACCTCAAGGACTATATCTACATCTACACCAAAAATGAAATATATCTGATTTTTCCTTGAAACAACTCCATGGAAAAGGTCTCACATCCAACATCGATTTAATCCTCAATAAAAATAGTGACCCCCTTTAGAATATTGATAATTATAATGCTTCATTTTAGAGAAATTTTAAACATCCAAGTGAAAATATCTAAAATGAACTCAATCTATCATGCATATCCAATAAAGGAATTTCTAGTAGCCAATGGATCACAATTCCACTACGTAAATAATTTAACCCATCAACACCATCCCATGTTGTTGAGATATCCTAAAAACTCCAATGTTTATTTTCTTTAATGAAAATATAGACAATGTTATCCTCTTAATGCTATTGCACCACTAAAATGATCCCATCTAACAAGAATAAGAAAAAATGAACATAAATATTTTCTCAGAAACACTTAGCACACATGAAATACCAAGGGGACCAATAGAATATTTGTACTTACTTACCTAAACAAATCAGAAAAGGATTAAATGAGTGAAGTCACATATAGATAGATCCTAGAGAGAAAGGATATTTTAGTGTTTGGATCTGAAAAAATATGTAACATGGAAAGAAGGAATCCCCTAATCCAGTATCCTTTTTTAGTGACTATGTTCATACTATTTAATATGTGAATAAATCATAGAATATAAACCTAATGAAAATTCAAGATTATGTATAAGTAATGTCTTGAGGAAAAGGGAGGTGAATGTTTACTCAACCAAAATAATAATAGAGCATATAGGTTTTAAGAATACATAAACCAAACTAGGGGATATTTTTAGTGGGGTGATCATAAACTATAGAATTGTGATAATAGTCGATTAGAGTGACTAGAGTCTTTATGTGATCACTAATTATTCATTCCCCTAATTCTTTATTACTGTATTTTACTATGATGTTTTTCTCGGATTTTTCTCTCTTGATTTTTATGGGAATTTATTTCTAATTGAATTTTCCTTTTTTATCATTCTTTGATTTTAGATTGTGTGATTTTTCCTTTTTATCAAAATTACTTTCATGTTTGTTAGTGAATAGGTTACCAGTGAGTGTAATAAGCATAGAAAAATTGGAAGCCCATATAACATCAATAGAAGTTTCTTCATAGTCAATTGATAGGTAATTGTGAGTGTGAGGTATAAAATAGAGTTGAAATCATATTAAGCACATGAGCTAAATAATTTCAAACTAGGTAAGGGAAGTATTGGGAGTGAAAATTTTCACAATTGTGATTGAAAACCACATTTGTTTGTGTATGAAAAACTCAAATAGAACACTCAATATGGGAGAGACTATGGTATCACAAACACCACTAAATTAAAACTCATTACTCATATTAAAGATTATATGAAACCTTATAGGGTCTAGATAATTTATTAAAAAGTCCTTATAATATCTTGAGAAAGCATTCCTATGTCGGAATTATTGGTTTCCCATTCATTTATCATGACCAATAAGTAAACATATGTGATTTTAGTAGATTTTATTTCCCCTTAAAAGTGTTTTTAGGGCCCTAAAAATTCCACCAAGGGAAGAAAATACCCACACAATCACTTTGCAGAAGGAATCAAGTACTCCTACAAGTCTAGAAAGTGAATAGACTCAAATTGAGTTGAAATTTTCAGAAGAGACTTGAAGGAATTAAAGTTTTCAAAGGATTTTCAAGTTTCTAGCATACCATCACTGGGAAAGGTTCACAGACCGCATAGATCGCGAACCACTAGGTACGCGGAATGATTCGTGAACTGCTGGCCCACAGAGCGATGGCCAGTGAACAGGGTGGACCGCGGACCACATCACCGAAAGAATTGTGTGTGAAAAGGCCATCCTTATATCGTCCCGTGAACATATTAGTTCATGAAAAAAGAAAACCAATAGGGTTCCACAAAACATTATTGTGAACCGAAGCCTCCACAAACCCCGGTTGACTGAGTCTTCTACGGGTCAGAATACCTTCTCATGGGCCTCTCCAAAAGGTGTTGCATTCCCATATATACAATTTCCTTGATTCTCTATAAAAGGAGCATAGAATGACTGGAGATAGAATGACCTAAGGATGAAAAAATCTTGAAGGGGACCCAGAGGTTAGAAGAAAGAGTTCAGATAAGATTATGACATTAGTCATGATTCATCGATGAAGCCCGAATTGTGAACCACACTCTCCGTATGTACAGCCAGTCGCGAACCATAAAATAGGGGAATTTAATAATAATAATAATAGAACTGTGAACCTAAATGGTGAAACGTGAACCACATAATTCTCATGTATGAAATCCCCACGAACGATAATCCCTCAGACCCTCTATCAATCTGGTGCTCTGTGTAGTGTACCGCTACACAGACTGAACCTGGTGTCACGTACTGCATCAGTTGCGAATGGAACCCAAAGAGGCATGATGGGCCGCATAACACTATAGTACACAGTCATCTATACCCATCCCTACGTACTACATTGGTATGTGGACAACCCCTCTACCCGCATATCACTACAGTATGTGGAGCCTCCCCCATCCCGCATAAGAAACCAGTATGTGGAATGGGGTATTTTTAGGTATTGATTCCTCTGGTTCCAACCTCACCCCTACACTACCGTCTAGTCCTCCATAATCACTTTGTGAACCAGTCCTTTGAAATCAATCCAAAGCCTCCTCCAAATCCATCAGACTCATATTATCAACCCATCAGGTGCATCAACATGCCCCTTTGAGTCTACATACCCATGGTAAGGGGAGTCACAAAGGCTCTCCCATCAATTGTTTGGGCTTCAAGAATGTCTGTGGGACTACATTCCCATGGTAACCTGGATTCCAACCTTGGGAGATGATGTGAACCTCCCCATTCTAGGGATTAAGGGTGATCACTTTCTTTTCCATTCAATGAGTAATAGTGATCAGTCAAAGGAGTTATGTTCACTTCTCTTTTTGATGAGGATTAAATTTCATCCTTCCCATAACGTGCTCTGTCACACCCGGATTTTCATGTATTTGTTTTGATCTAGTTCATTGGAAATCCCGATAATTTTCTTAGGTATTGGGGGAGATGAATTTTGAGTTTTTAAGTTTCATCTATGTCTAATCACCCTAATCTAGGTTCCCCATTTCTTGTTTGGGAGTTTTTGGAGAAAGGGTGGTTATTTCATGATTTGGGTCAACCGTGATCCCATTTCCAGATTTAAAAACCAAATTTGTTTCTTTTATAACTTCTTCATTTTTTAACATTTTTCATTAATTAAACTTTACAATTGGTCTAAACTGAAATTTTAAAACAACCATATCCTTTTGTATCCCATATAAATTCATAATCATGGTGAATTTGGGTTACTAATTTAGGTATTGGGCCAGACCGTGGGCCCATTTTCGGTTTAAAAAATATAATTTTTTTCTTTTATATATTTTTCAATTTTTAATATTTTTTGGCAATTATACCTCCCATTTGAAGCCAAAATACTGAGTCTCTCCCCCATTATCTAGTTTACAACTTTGGATCTCATTTGCATCGCATATTAGTGTGAAATTTCTCAGGTTTCCTCAAAACGTCCAGAATTGAGAAGGTAAATTTTTTCATCCATAAATCATTCAATTGGTACTATTTTTCTCAAAAATATTCTTTACATGATTCTTACAGACCATAAGAGCCTCTACAATAATTTCCAATCCATTCCATTTTCTATAAGGGTTAAGATCTAGTGAAAGATGGTGAATTTTCTAGGTGGAAAGGTGAGATTCCCTCTCCTTTCTCCTTCCTCTTCCTCCTCCTTTCATTATTTCTTGGTTTTATATTCTCCCATAGTCATTTTAGACCTAGGGTTCTGTTATCCCATGAATTTTTTTGGGTGGTTTTTTCGTTTGGGGCTAATCGTCATAGGTTTAGGGTTTATAAACCCTCGGATGGTGATATTCGGTGTTCATTTCCATTACGCCAAGGATTTGAGGTAGGATATCCTTTGAACAAGCCTTTATCATTTACGTTTCATCATTATAATGCTATTATAACATTATTTATATGATATTTTATGCTGTGAAACCTTATTTTTAATTTTTTTGTGTGCAAATGATGTTTTATGCCATATTTTGTTAAAAATATAGTTGTTTTGGTATAAATGTACAATCCTCTTGTTTGATAAATTATTCCATGAGCTCAAGCACTTGTTTTATGGTATTTTGAATATGTTTTAGTAGATTGAATAAATTTATGGAATCAAAATGATATTTTATCCCTTTTTAAGTGCTTAAAATAAGTTGTTTTGTTAAAGATTGCATGTCATGTGTTCGGTAAATTGTCCGGTTGGCTTTTATGTGTCTAGTGAAATTGAAAATGATTTGATTGGATTTATAAATACATTGGAATAATTAAAAAAAATTATTTTGGGATCCTTTATGGCTTTATAATTTGTATTTTGTTTTACAAACAAATGGGTTTTGGTTTACAACATGTTTTGGCCCGAGTTGCCGAAAAATGGCCCGTTTCACATCCTTATGAAAATGGTTGTGTTTTGAATATGTAACCTGAGTGTTTTAAGGGATTTATGAATGTGGTTTGATACTTTAAATGGTTTTTATACACCTCATTAATAAAATTTAAATGCATAACTTTTTCAAATGTTAGTTTTGAGAAAATGTTTAAAGACATGTTTGGCCTTTCATAAAAATGAAGAATGAGTGTTTTACATGTATATACCATGTTGTGTCAATTGGTATTGTTTTATGGACCATGAAATGATTTTATTAAATGTTTTTAGGGATTACAAGTATATTTGGGTATGATTTTTTGTGTGTTTATACTTAAAAGAGTGTTTTTGAATGAGTTTTATGTGCAAAGCCTCAATACACTCCTTGAAATTGTTCTACGAAAATTTTTAGTGGTTAATTGATTCGTGAAAGAAATGTGAAGAAATTTTGTGGGTTTTTGGTGTGTTTATGTTTTGGGAATGGAATTTTTATGTGAAATGTGTATTTGATAATACACATAACTTTATTGATTACTAAAGGGAATCTCGGGTATCTAGGTGGGTGAACGTGTACTAGTATTCTAGTGATCCTATAGGGTTTAGCCCCTGTTTCACATATCAAGTTTGACGATGACAAAACTAACTAAAATATGATGATTATGTTGTTGTGGGACCACTAGGTTATGGGTATTCTCTCTACTAGTGGCTCATGTGCACGAGAACGGATATTTATTATGGTTACTTTCACCAAGATACGAGGTACTTGGGCCTCACAACTAACTAGTGCCTAGGGGTGTTCCTGTGACTTGTGCTCATTGGCTATTTTGTACTCACTGTCGGCATACGGTGTGTTTGGTTGGTAAATTCAGTAGTTTGTATGATTTATTTAAAAGTTTACATTCTTTAAATAACCCCTCTTGAAAACTATTTTCATTTTGAAGTTTCACCTCTTTGAAAATTATTACTAGCATTCTTGTTTATAAAACATGAAAGTTTTTGTCTGGTAAATTTTTTTTAGCATGGGACCTCATTTGGAAAACATTCCTTTATATCTTGTATTTAAAACTTGAAATTGATTTTTCTTTTATTTTAAATTATGTGCATTGGGAATATAATATCAAGATAACCTACTGAGTTTTAATACTCATTCCTATTGTCTTCTTCTGTTTTTAGCCCTTGTGCAGGTTTTACCTTGAGTTTGATCACCTTGGGCGATGTGTGATCACTGTGTTGGAGAGTGACCAGAGGGGTCACATGGATTTAGATGGTTATCAGGTTTGGTTAGTTGAGTTTTTTTTTTTAGTTTTACTTTCAGTTTCTTGTAAAAATAATGTTCAATTCAATTTTTATGTAAATGTATTTTGGGTTTTCCATTTCTTTACACTATTTGTTTGATTGTTTAAATTTGGGCGAAATCATTCCCTTATGTACTATATTGATTCCCTCGGTTCTTGTCTCCATCCTGGTAGGATCGGGAATGCCTATCATTACTTGTCACATGCTGGCCTAGGTGATTGGTTCAGGGTCGACTCGGGCTGGTTCGTGACATGCTCTGGGGCCCTCCCACTAACGTAAGTCCCCCAATTTTCTGAGGCTAAGCCGCATGATTTTCAATCTCATTTTATATTGAAAGGTTCATCGCTCTGTGCTCCTCACCCATATTCTCCCCAAACTCTCCCGCGTAGGCTCACCCTCTCCCACCATTATGAGATAAATCATATGGTTGGTTGGATCTCTCACATCCTCTTGTTTCTCACACTGAACATGACTCGCGTGGGCTTAAAGGTTTGTGATGATTACAACATCCACACAAATTTAAACTATGAGAACTTTGATTCCTAATTAAACTAGGATACATAGGATGCCTACTCGAAGGCCCGAAATCAAAAGGGTTCCCTCCCATAAATGGTCCACCCAAACATGTCCCCCAAACGGGAAAATTCCATGCGTAAGCTTCATCCATTCTGATCTACATGGGTTTTGATTCCTCTATAGAGGATACATAGGAAACCCATCTTATGGGTATGATCCCAACATCAAATCACCTTTCATCCTGCCTGGATGACAATAATCTCCAGGGCACCTTATTGTATGGCTCAAGTCAGCAGTACCTCCGTAGAATCAAATATATGCATACCTACGATGATCTTTCAAACCAAGGGTAGCCTATTGACGCACTCTTTAGGAATGAACCAAGGATTCACGAACATATAAACCTAACATAAATCTATAAGAGTCCTAAAACAGGCAATAATCCTCCCCTAGAAGGGTGTGGTGAGCCTAACTTCCCATCCTCTCGACCAATAGAGTCCTCAAATGTCATTGGCTGAATCATCAATCAACTATCACTTTCCTTTGGAAAGCATGTCCATGAATCATGGATACTAAGAATGTTGGGTGGTTTTGGCTCCACGAATAAACCCGTTGGAGACCATCAGAGGAAGTTATATCTGAGGAGGACCGATTGCACAAGTACTTTGAGAGGACCAATTTAGGATATACCTAACACTGAGAGGGGGGTGAATCATTGTTGGGGACTTTTTCAACCAATTCCAATTTTTATCCCTGTAACTCTTGACCTGTTAGGATCTTGATTATTTTATTCTCTTTTCCCTATTGCATGCAATAATAGAAAGCATTAAAAATATGCACATTATATTTTTACATGGTTCACCACTCAATAAGAGTAGCTACGTCTTTTCCATGCATGGGTATGATCAGTGCATGGATTCTACACTATAATGTGATATTCTTTTACAATGGAGTGGCTAGGAAAACGATCCTCTAGCCAGTGTGAGTCCATACACTTTGGAGGGGGTGGGAGAAAATCCTCTTCCTAGGACTGGTGATGGCCTAGTCCAACTTGTAGCTTCTAGATGGTTCTTTATACTGCCTATGGAGACAATCTTCTTACTTCTTGATAAGGTAGTTTCTGCTCTTGGTCTTCTTTATTGTTCTTCACTTGATTACTTACAAAGCAGTAGGAAAGAAATTCTTCCTTATTTCCTTCCCTTCCTTTTCTAGTGCAACACCAACTACACTAGACTTCTTCCTTCTTCTTCTTAGTGCAACAACCAACTGCACTAAAACTTCTTCTATATTCTTGGCTAGAATCACATATACCAATGTGATTAATCAAGAAATGAAGATCAATTCACTTGGAATCATCTGAATCTAACTACCCTGAACAATTTTCAGCATTCAATTGGGCATACTCTATTATTCTTCTTCTTCTCTCCTTTTTCTTTGACACAGTAGAATATGGAATGGTACTGTAGTGTCTTAATATATTTATTTAGTTCTCAATACCAACACATAAGTGTGTCGGTATACTACCTTCTTCCTTTGTGCAGATGTGAGTTCAATTGCACGTCTAGTTCTTCTTTACTTCATAAAGTACAACGAGGGTGATAAACACCAGCCGTGTGAGTGCGGTTCAACTTCTCTTTGTGAAACTGAATGGTTCATATTTATTTCTTCTTCGCAAAGCTGCTTCGAGAGTGCTATGCACCTATTGAAGGCACACAGGATCCCCAAATTTTCCGTCCACCCTTCTAGGTGGCTGGCACGTAAAATTCAAACCTTGCGTGAAAAAAAACACCTTCTGGCATGAAAAACACTTTTTGCGCAACTCTTCTTTTTCGCACAGAACACCCCTTTTTCGCACAACACTTCTTTTTCCACGTAACACTTCTTCTTTTCACGCAATACTATATACTTCAATTTTTCTGCGCGTCATAGATTTATATTTTCCTAAGTTTTGAGTCTCTCAAATGAGAGGGGGTCACCTCATATTTCTGACCCTTCACGTAAAACCCCTTCCTGCGCGTAAAACTCCTTCCAGCGGGTAAAACTGTCTTTCACTTCTTTAATTACGCGCACCTTCCTTTATTTTCACACACCACCTGGATTTTTTTGTGCACCTAAAGAATTTTCCATTTTCCATCATTCTAATCATGAAGTACCAATTGCACGCAAAATTCCACATTGTGTTTCATATTGCGTGCAAACCCAGCCTTTCACGTGACATCGTATTTCACGCACTGATCCAATTTTTCACGCACCTCATGCCTTTGCCAATTTTCCAGCTTCTGATCTCGAAACACCTCTTGCGTGAAAAACTCTATTCCTCTATTTCGTGCACCACACCAATATTTCGTGCAACCATTATTTTTCACGCATCCCGCTGATATTTCGCGCATCCCGCTACTATTTCGCGCACCACTTTATTTTTTCGCGCAACCTATCTAAATTTCCGCGCACTCCATGCCTTTACCATTTTTCAATTTTTTGACCTTAAATCATGCCTTGCACATGAAAATATAAACCATATTCAATCTTGCACACTACATCCATTACCAAAAACACATCTTCATCTCCCGATTTTCAGGCCCTAAAATTTGGAAAACACTGGAAAATGGTGCCACCTTAAACTGTGCTTTTATGCCGCTCCTAGATTGTCCATTGCTTTGTCATTTCTCTCTTCACTACTTCCCATAACCATTCTTCAACTTTTATCATGAATTACACTATCATGATATATATCCTTTGATAGATTATATTTAGCATCGTCAGAGTTACAATGGGATGTACTGAAACATCCCGTCTTCCAGCAACATCATTCCTTCCAATCAAAACTGTATATGATTGGAATCATCATTTCTCCCCCTTTCCTTTATCAGTCTCGAATCACAAGTTCTCCTAACTTATGATATTTTTTAAATAAAAATCATCAAAGAATCATCTGATTTCATCCATTCTTTTTGGAATATGAATTCCAAAGTACTTCATCCTCACTTCAAATCCTCAATTATTTTTGGAGTGTTAATTCCAAGGAAATCCAATCATTTCTCTTCATCCAAAAGTAGAGGCTTAAATCTTCTTCAAATACCTTCTTATAATTTCAAGCCCTTCCACACTCTCTCTTCTTCTTCAGCCATCATTCTCTACTCCATGCAAATAATATGATTCTTTTCTTCAAGTAAGCTCTTGCATGGTTCTCATGCAATCGTGAAGAATTTCATAGTCTTCTTAAATCCTCATTCTTATTCAATCATCCTTGGATGGATGATACTTCACCATTCTTCATTGTTGTAAACAATGTGTCACCTTTGACATAAGTTCTTTGAACTTAGTATCAGTTCAACAATCATCTTAATTAACTTCATGGAGAGTTTCCCAAACTTGAAATCCAATGTGATGATTGCATTAAAATTCTCCAGGCACCCTCACTTCAGCCGATGTCCATTAACTTTGGAGTTATTCTCCATATCCTTCTTTATTTTGACCAGTATTGACAACTATTGACAACAAATACAATCTTCATACACAAATTAGTCCCAACAATCTCCCCCTTTGTATTTGTTGTCAATACCTTAAAGTTCTCCTCAAATGAATATGTCAATATCAAAATGAGAATATTTATATCCCCTTTAATTTTAAAACATTCATTTCACTTTCCCTCCCCCTTATTGACAAGAAATAAAAAGTTCATGGTAGATAGGGTATCATTCCATACTTAAGAAATGTGCCATCAATCATTTCACTCTAAGTCTAGTTGAGAAATGCTTGGTGTAGAAAACAAGAGGATTTGATTTAGACAACAAATTTGTCCATTACCCACTGAATATGACACATCATGAGATGAGAACTCATAAACTTGTCTTCAAGGGTTCTCCACTATCATTCCAGGCCGAAGATATTAAATGTGAAAAGAAATAATCAACCTGAAATTCCTGCACTCACTTCAACAAATAGATCAAAAACATTCAAGTGAAATTGGCAGGATAAGTGTACTTAGGGCACTTTTATTATTCTTATGTCACTATTTGATTCAATTGCTCCCCCTATGAGAAATAATATTTAATTTTAGCAACCAAGTTTGAGAGATTGGTAAATGACAGACCTTTTCCAATGACATTATCTTCAAAAAATCTTCAGAGTAATTGAATTTTGATATCAACTGAAGTTGACACTAATTGAGATAATGACTCTGGCAGCTTCTTCATGTGTCTCCCCCTCAAGGGAACACTTTTCCTTACTGAATCCTAGGTTTTAATCCTAAGATATTACATCACCTTCAATTCCTGGTATGATAATAACAAATACAATACACAAAGATTTAATGGAATAAGGTGGATCTTCCATGCTTCTTCAATGTAAGCAGAAAGGCTGAGATGATTTTCTCAACCAAGATGCTCCATTTTCTCCACTCCTTACACTTTAACATTTTATCTTTAATTTTGAATGTGGTTGTTTGGATCTCAATACTTATTATATCTCTTTGTGTGTGTATCTTCTTTCTTCAAGGGATTTCATAGCACTAGAATATCCTGGTGCAACATTCATCTTCTTGAGGAATTCTTGTTGGACTGGAGTAAATTCAAAGAATCTTTTAACAGTATGAATAGCCATGTTGCACCTCACACAAAAAAATTCTTTTCATTCATGTAGAATCTTCCATTTGTTTTTAGCACTAGCTTTAGCCTGTGCATCTTCCATTTTCCTCATTCTTTCCAAATCTTCTAGCCAAACCACCAATATATCATTAGGGATTGAGGCATTAAAATTGGATCTTCTATATGGATTATTCTGAGTGGATTATTTCTTAGTAGTTCTTTTGGATGCACCACCCTTCACCTTTTTGGATTTAGAATCCATGGACTTTTCATCTTTTCTTCTTGAAATCTTCTTGGGTGAATTCGTTTTCACATTATTCGTCTGATTTCTTCCCAAGGATGCTTCTTCATTCTTGCCCAGCTTATGTGATCTTCTTTTCTTATATGAATATGCAACATTCATATGACCACTCCTATTGCATACATCACAAATGTTATCTAACATTCCAAATCTGTTAGCAGTATACAGATGTTTCTGGATCTGTGGATGTTGATTCTTCTTATCTGGATTTCTCCCCCTTGAGATGGGCTTTCTCTGTGCTTTTATATTTAAGAGATTGTACCAACAATCTAGTGCACAATGTCCAAACCTATTGCAGCACCAGTATTAACCAACAAACCTTGACTTATTTTCATATTATTGATAAGGTTGTTGAGTCTTCTTCATGGTGTGTTGTGCTTTCTATGGGGATCTATCTTCCACACTATTTCCCCTAT
Source organism: Viscum album (assembly GCA_963277665.1). Taxonomy (NCBI): domain Eukaryota; kingdom Viridiplantae; phylum Streptophyta; class Magnoliopsida; order Santalales; family Viscaceae; genus Viscum; species Viscum album. The sequence continues at coordinate 351,796,657 of OY728141.1, forward strand.
CCACCCTAGCCATGGTGGTAGGTTCCTTTTCATTCTTCTTCATCCATACTTGTTTAGAATTTTTCTTCCAACCTGAACTTTTGGTAGAGGAAATTTTAGAGACATTAGTACAAGTTGGTATGGATGATACCTTTAATTTCTCAGCTGCTTTTGATAGATCAATGATTGAATCCATGATCTTCTTATCACATGTTGGATGTCTTTTGACAGTATAATCCTCCATTTAGCATTGAATACTGACAGCAACTATTTCCTTCTTTTGTGAAGACTCAATATGTGTATTCTCAAGATTGGTAAACTCAACTTCCAATTCTTGACATCTCATATTGAGGATGACTTCCTGGTCTTAAATCATAGTCGTCTTCCCTTCACAAGATTTCTTTAATCTTTCTACTTCATCTTCATGAATTTTTACTTTGTATTATAACAAAGAGTCAAGTTTTTTTATCTTCTTGGAGTTTTCTTCCAAATATATCTCCTTGACATCATTTCCCTTTTTCAGCTCATCTTTAAGTGCATGGATCTTCTCTTCTAGAGTCTTGTTGAATCCCTATTTCTCTTCAAAATCTTTGAACCACTTTGGAGAACTTACTTCAAATCCCCTATTTGTTGCTTCAAAGGCTCCAACCTATCTGGAGAGCTTTAAACATTCGACAATTTTTTCTTGTAAGCCTTTCTCCAAAGCATAAGTTTCTTCTTCCAGTTGAGTGATATTTTCCTAAATGCATTGAAATACTCCATAAACAAGAGATGCACTCTCTTCAGGAATACCATACAGAATCATTCTTAATCTATCAACTGATATTTCTTGAGATGTTTTAGATTGATCATCACAACTTGTGCCAGAATTTTCATCATGAGAATAATTTCCAAATGTACTAACACATACCTCCTTATCATTTGGGGTAGTAAGGTTGTCCATATTCTTAGTGGGGACTTGAGCCACCTTCTCATTACTTTCCAAGTCTGGTGTGTCTTCAATGTCAGCCAGATATGGAGACCCAGATGCTTCCTCTTCTTTAGATGAGAGGGAATTCTTCAATTTTCTCTTCTCTTCCTTTTTCCTGTTCATCATGGTCTTGGTAGATATATCTTTCTGCTCAGAGATATATGAATATTTACAAACACTGCTCTTTATTGTTGACTCAGGAAAGGAACTCAAGTTTTCAAAAGATAATGACTTCACTGTAGAGAATACAACAGAGGTGAAGCTCCCTCTGATACCAATTGAGAGGACCAGTTTGGGATATACCGAACACTAAGAGGGAGGGTGAATCAGTGTTGGGGACTTTTTCAACCAATTCCAACTTTTAAACTTGTACCTCTTGACCTGTTAGGATCTTGATTCTTTTATTCTTCTTTCCCTATCACATGAAATAATAGAAAGTAGTAAAAATATGCACATGATATTTTTACAAGGTTCGCCACTCAATAAGAGTAGTTACGTCCTTGCCATGCATGGGTATGACCAGTGCATGGATTCTCCACTATAATGTGATATTTTGTTACAATGGAGTGTCTAGGAAAACAATCCTCTAGATAGTGTGAGTCCCTACACTTTGGAGGGGGTGGGAAATAATCCTCTTCCCTGGACTGGTGATGGCCTAGTCCAACTTTCAGCTTCTAGCTGGTTCTTTATACTGCCTATGGATACAGTCTTCTTCCTTCTTGATAAGGTAGGTTCTTCTCTTGGTCTTCTTTATTGCTCTTCACTTGATTACTTTCAAAGAAGTAGGCAAGTAATTCTTCCTTATTTCCTTATCTTCATTTTCTAGTGCAACACCAACTGCACTAGTCTTCTTCTTTCTTCTTCTTAGTGAAACAACCAACTGCACTAAAACTTTATCTATATTCTTTGATAGAATCACATATACCAATGTGATTAATCAGACAATGAAGATTGGTTCACTTGGCATCATCTGAATCTAACTGCCCTAAACAATTGTCAGCATTCAATTTGGCATACTCTGTTATTCTTCTTCTTCTCTCCTTTTTCTTTGACACAGTAGAATATGGAATGGTGTTGTAGTGTCTTAATCTCTTTATTCAGTTCTCAATACCAACACATAAGTGTGTCGGTATACTACCTACTTCCTTTGTGTAGATGTGAGTTCGATTGCACGTCTATTTCTTCTTTACTTCGCAAAGTACAACGAGGGTGATAAAAACCAGTCGTGTGAGTGCGGTTCAACTTCTCTTTGTGAAACTGAATGGTTCACAGTTCTTTCTTCTTCACAAAGCTTCTTTGAGAGTGTTATGCACTTATCGAAGGCACACGAGATCCCCAAATTTTCCACGCACCCTTCTAGGTGGCTGCCACGTAAAATTCAAAACTTGTGTGAAAAAAAACACCTTCTGGTGTGAAAAACCCTTTTCACGCAACTCTTCTTTTTCGGGCAGAACTCCCCTTTTTCGCGCAACACTTATTTTTCCGCGCATCACTTCTTCTTTTCACGCAATACTCTATACTTCAATTTTTCTGCGCGTCAGAGCTCGGGATTTGCCTAAGTGTCAAGTCTCTCAAATGAGAGGGGGTCACCTCATATTTATAGGCATTTTTGACCATGTGCATAAAACCCCTTCCTGCGCGTAAAACTCCTTCCAGCGCGTAAAACTGTCTTTCACTTATTTAATTACGTGCACCTTCCTTTATTTTCGTGCACCACCTGGATTTTTTCACGCACCTCATGAATTTTCCATTTTCCATCATTCTAAGCATGAAGTGCCAATTGTGCGCAAAATTCCACACCACATTTCATATTGCGTGCAAACCCAGCCTTTCACGCAACATCATATTTCGCGCAATGATCCAATTTTTCGCGCACCTCATGCCTTTGCAAATTTTTGAGCTTCTGATCTTGAAACACCTCTTGCGTGAAAAACTTTATTCCTCTATTTCGCGCACCACACCAATATTTTAAGAAACCATTATTTTTCGCGCATCCCGCTGATATTTCGCACATCCCGCTACTATTTCACACACCACTTTATTTTTTCGTGCAACCTGCCTAAATTTCTGCGCACTCCATGCCTTTTCCATTTTTCAATGTTCTGACCTTAAATCATGCCTTGCACATGAAAATATAAACCATCTTCAATCTTGCATGCTACATCCATTGCCAAAAACACATCTTCATCTCCCAATTTTCAGGCCCTAAAATTTGGCAAACACTAGAAAACGGAGCCACCTTAAACTGTGCTTTTATGCCACTCCCAGATTGTCCATTGATTTTTCATTTCTCTCTTCACTACTTCCCATAACCATTCTTCAGATTTTATCATGAATTCCACTATCGTGATATAAATCTTTTGATAGATTAGCTTTAGCATCGTCAGAGTTACAATGGGACGTACTGAAACATCCCATCTTCCAGCAGCATCATTCCTTCCAATCAAAAATGTATATGATTGGCATCATCATTTCTCCCCCTTTACTTTATCATGATTGCATCACAAGTTCTCCTAACTTATGATATTTTTGAAATACAAATCAGCAAAGCATTATCTGATTTTTTCCATTATTTTTGGAATATGAATTCCAAAGTACTTCATCCTCACTTCAAATCCTAAATTCCTTTTGGAGTGTTAATTCCAAGGAACTCCAATAATTTCTTTTCATCCAAAGTAGAGGATTGAAGATTCTTAAAATACCTTATTAGAATATCAATCCCTTCCACACTCTCTCTTATTCTTCATCCATCATTCTCTACTCCATGAAAATCATATGATTCTTTTCTTCAAGTAAGCTCTTTCATGTTTCTCATGCAATCATGAAGCATTGCATAGTCTTCTTAAATCCTCATTATTCTTCAATCATCCTTGGATTGATGATAATTCACCATTATTCATTGTTGTAAACAATGTGTCACCTTTGACACAAGTTATTTGAACTTAGTATCAGTTCAACAATTGTCTGAATTAACTTCATGGATATTTTTCCAAACATGACATCCAATGCGATGATTGCATTACAATTCTCCAGGGACCCTCACTTAAGATGATCTCCATTAAATTTGGAGTTCTTCTCTATATCCTTCTTCATTTTGACTAGAATTGAAAAATATTGGCAAAAAATACAATCTTCATACACAAATTGGTCCCAACATACTTTACCACCACACAATCGGCTGTTGGGACCGGCTTACTGTGGAATCTTCTTCATAATGAGAAAGGGGTGAATTGACCAGTCCCCATGGGGTTAATCCAAACTTATTTTAAAGGATAATGATGCAGAATGGGTTGAATGAAAAAAATTGTGAATTTGACCAGAAACCGTCTTCAGAAAAAGGGATGGGTGATGATCCTCATCATACCATTTCACCATCACCCAAAACTTGCCGCCTCAGAGGAGGAAAAAAATGATGAACCGGACGTGAATCCTTAACCAAGGTGGTGGTTCTACCCCAATAATAAGACACAAAAGGATATTGCATGTCAAACCATTTTTTTCACCCTAGTATGCATGAGGCACGCTGCCTCATAGGTGGAACAAAAATGGTGAACCCAACATGAATCCTTAACCAAGATTGTGGTCTTACCCCACTCAATCCCCTTCGCCCCACAGCAAAAGAAAAGGGGAAGGGGTCCAAGTTGAATCACCAAATATGCATGTGTTTAAAATAATTCTACTTTGATGAGGTTTTGTGGTCTTTATGTCATATATCTATGTCGTAGGTTCCCGCAGATCAACCTTCAATCCGAATGACATCCCAGCGACCAATGCAGACACATGCATCAATGATCTTGTAGGTGGTCGAGCCCCCCATGAAGGGCAAGACCCCCTCTCCTACCCAGCGTCTTCAACGCTGGGTATCCAGCATGCTGATCAAAGAGTACCACTGAAATGGTACTCTTCCCTTGATTAAGCCCGCGAGACAAGACCTCTAGTCTACAAAGGCTCGCTAGCCACCTCCTTGCCCATGACTAGCACCCCAGCACAAGGTGGCCCCTGTGGTCATTTCAAACCATTTCTGGAGCCTGTCCGTGGAACGTGGCAACAAGTACCTCCCTTGCCTTAGGGAGGAAGATGAATTCAATGCTGAAAACTTTATCTCAACTGCATAGGGGTCCTACTCATAGGACCCCTCTAGAGAATGTCATCACTGACACTAGAAAACCAGACCTCTTCTCACCGAATAGGACCTTATACCGATGGAACCTTATAAAATCCAAGAGACTCGTGCCCCTCGAGCTTCCTACCAAGGGCGGTGAATATATAATCAGGAACACGCTATCATCTTGGTTTCTGAGGAGTAACTCCATCATACTAACACAGGGGCATTCAACAGGTAGACATATGAATCTGCCCCTCCAATCATGCCCACCACAGAAATAGTGTGGCACAATATGAGTACATGCACATTCCTTCTAGTGCTTGTTGGTCTCGCCGTGCAGACAGAGCGGCAAACTATAGGCAGATGCAGATATCTATTGATGCACAACAAGCCTATCAACCAAATAGAGTGGGAACCAGCTATACATAGGCATAAATACATGCTGATGCATTTAAATCACGTCATCCAAATAGGGAAGAACTCAGATACATGTAGGAACAAATACCTTATGATGCATTTCAATCCCTTCATCCAAATAGGGTGGAAACCAGCTATACGCAGGCACAAATACCTACTGATGCATTTCAAACCCATCATCCAAATAAGGCAGCACTCAACTACACACAGGCATAAATACCTGCTGATGCATTTCAATCCCATCATCCAAATAAGTTAGCACTCATCTACACGCAGGCACAAATACCTGCTGATGGGTATCAAGCCCGCCATCCAAATAGGGCAGCAAGAAAATATGAGCAGATTCAAATTCCTACAGATGCATACCAATCCCGTGAGACAAATATAGGATAAGAGATCATATAAAAATCCCCAACCATGAATATGAAGACCACCAATAAAATACGCTGGCAACCAGAGAAGACAACTGGTGGCAGGCGCCTTCCTCTATCCCGATATAGAAGAACTGCCAGTATCTACTGGAAACTCATGGAGGACCGGAGTAGGCACAAACTCCTGCTCCAATATTGGAATGGGCATTCATACCTGTTCCAACCAAATATGTATCTCATCACATCTTGGAAATGATGGAAGATTATATGTCGATCCTAGACCATATCATCCAAACATGACAAGATATAATTTCATCAGTGAGAAATGAGGAAAACCAGGCCCACAACCCAGTTTCCTCGAACAGAATGACTCACTTGAAAAACGATTTAGTCACTCCAGAGTAGTTACGCATCCCTTCTCTAGTCCAGGAGGTTCAATGGAAATATCCCATGATATACAGACAATCGGATTGGGAATAAATACATATTCCAACTGGGGGATGTCGGTCCAATGTCGTGGCCACTCTAGGGTAGGCACATATTCCTTCCAAAACTCAAGATGCTCGTCGGCATATCCCAAAAACATCATGGGACCCAGCAAGATAGGGGATCATATATAAATTCTATTACCAATAGTAGATGGCCCTGGTTACCCACAAGAGATCGCTCAAAAATTAAAGGTGCCAAAGGCAACTGGAAAATGAAGAGCACATACATGATCCTGCTCTGCTGGAAGCTAGGGTTCTTGACACCCTCAAACATATATTAATAAAGGCTCAAGACCCTATCATTCCATTACCAAATTATGGAAGTGGCAGTAGCAGTGGGGAAGGCCCTCCCCACAATGTCACTACTAACATCTCTGAAGGTCCTCCATAGAGCATCCACAAGGGCTCACTCCATGGACCAGGAATGATCGATCACAAGAGCCCATCTCCTGATGCGCATCGGGGTGACCCTCCCCTCGACCTAAAGATCAGACAGTAACAAGGTCCTCCCCTTGCCGTCATCCACCCTGATGGTCCTTCCCAGGGTATACGCTATAGATATGCTTCTCCCTAGACTTGGAAATCAAGTCATGATGGTAGTCCTCGCCATAATGACAATCATTGTAAAGGCCCTTTCCGCAATGGCAGTTGCTCTGATGACCCTCCCCAAAGTAACTTCAAGTAAGGATAAGGTCATCCCCTCATTATAGTACATCCTGAAGTCCCTCCCCAGGATGTGCACTGCATAAATTCTCCATGTATCCAGGTACCAAGTCATGATGGTAGTCCTCGCCATGATGAAGGTCATTACGAAGGCCCTCCCTACAATGGTAGTTATTGTGAAGGTCCTCCCCTCAGTGACATCACACAATAAGAATTTCCTCCCCTCGCTACAGCCCGCCCTGAAGGTCCTCCCTGGGGTATACACTGTAAAGATATTTCCTATGGTCGGGCATCAAGTTTCAATAGTATCCTTCTCCATTGTAGCACCAATTGTGAAGGTCTTCCCCATAACTAAAATCCATACTAGAAAAGATGGTCCTCTCCTTTTTGGAACAAATGCAAGAAAGCCCTCTTATGATGAGGTGCTTGGAAAGGTGAAGTCAAACATATCGGGCAATCCGTCCATCACAAGTGATATCCTTTCTCAACCAAAGGATGGCCCAAGGCCACCCTCATCCTCTGAGCCACCCCCACACCATTCGCATATCAATGAGGCTCCCACCATCCCAGTTTCTTGGAACAAAAAGAGGTAGTCGGGCTAGGCATATCAAGTAGAGGAGCCCCCAGAATAACAATAACATGATATGTTTCTTGTGATAAAATAACTAGCTAAGGATAATATACAAGTGTTGTATTAGACTATGGCCACTTCTCACTTATACATACCAGGAGAGTTGTCCGGGGAATGTATACACGACATTAGACTCAATATATGGATGACTCTTCGTTAGATAAATGAAATATTTCTATCCTATGAAGGGTATATGGACCCCGTCAACACATTAGGGGATGTTAGGTCCACTAAGTTGAATACCCTAAGGGGGTGAATTGGGGTATGGTAGATTAAAACTTTCTCCCTTTTAGATCATGTTTCGTTGTTAGACAAAACTCAATTCTCTCTTCCTCCCATAGCAATATACAGATAGATATGAAATAATGCACAGGACACAGCGATTTTTACTTGGTTCACCCTCACTAGGCTATGTCCAAGGATAATTCAATGGAAATGTGCCGATGTACGAAATTCACTAAGGCTCACGACCAATAATGAGTACAATGTTCAGGCTAGATCTTCTATGCCTAGGCTCACTGCCTTTACAAGGATTAGGTTCTGCTCACTACATTCCCAAGGTTCACTCCCTATGCCTCTTTCTCTGGCTCACTGCCAGTGGAAAGGGTCCCTGTCTTCCTCTTCTTTCGCTCACTGCTCTTGAAATGGAATCCACTCACAGTTTATGGGCGTTTTGGCCAAACACAGTTATGGACATGTAGGTCCCTTCATTTGGATGAATTCCTACAATCTCAATTATAGGTAGATGCTCTTTTTAAGTTATGTTTTCACCCGAAGATAAAGTCCACCTACTTGAGTACTACTGGGTACCGTAAAATACATTCACAAATTGATTTGAAGCTCTCACAAGCTTCCTTGTGAAAATCGCGAACTGTTCTCCTCTCCCATGCACTGAGTACTGGGTTTGGTACGAGGGACACATTCTTCACATACCGTCGCTGCTACCGCGAACCGTCCTTCATCTACAGACTGCCTCTACCTTCGCGATTGCGTACCGCTACCGCATACTGACTTTGTGAACATCCTCAACAAAACCCCTCCTATCTACGAACTGTTCTTTATTCACATATTGTCTTCGCTTCCGCGTATTGAAGCTCTTCTTCTGCACACCGCTTGTAGAATTCACTCCTTCGTGTATTGGAGAATCCTCCTCCACATACCGAGTATTACGTGGATTCAACTTTACACTTGAATCCTTCAGTGGAACTTCCTCTTCACAAACCTCCTTAGCCTTCATGGGATTATCCCTCATGAACCACCTTTGGAATTTTCTAAAATACCGAATCAAAATATGTTATCTAATGATAAATGATCTCAAAAATAATTGGTGGGATAAGAATTTCTTATATAGGTAAAGATACCCACTTAATATGCTGAATCGAGATTTACCAAATCTTTAATCCAGCCTCCACCGCTTACCGATTCATTAGCCACCGCAAACCACAAACCATACAAGAACCATCCCTAAACCATTTTCCTACATGATATACGTACCATCTTTGCTTCTACGTGGTTGAATTCCTCCACCAACTTCAGACCATCCACGTACCGCACTACCGCTCATCCATGAACTGTTTTTTGGCTCCGAGAACCACATCTGTGTACCGTTCCTGCTGCCTGGTACGTGGTTGCATACCCTTCCCATACATGGTATGTGATCCATGTCTCGAGGTCCTCATTCATCTTCCTTTTCTAATTTCTTTCTCCATTATTCACTCAAATTCCCAATTTTGAGGCCCTAGAATCCCTCATGTATGCATGGCAGCCACAATCATAAAGGCAAAAGAAAAAACTTGAACTATCTTGCCTCCATGCACTGTATAAGTTGTGTCACCTCATTGGAAACACCCTGAAGGGAGTTCACATTCGGGGATGGGGAGAACATGGAGCTCTACACTTCACCCCTTATCCTGTCCAGTAGGCCCCATTGGAAATGAAATATTGCAATGTCATCACCTAGATACATCAATAAAATGAAACCCCTCCTCAGTAAAGATGGGATACTTGAAAAAAAATAGCCCAGAGTAAGTCTCAAAAGCTTCAGGACTGAACAGATCAAGCCATCGAAAAGCTTCCGAGTCAAGAAACTAGGAACATCTAGCAGAATTCCTGATTAAGGGAAGCCAACCAACAAGTAGTTTTCATTCCTCCAAAATACCATAGAATCCATACAAACCAATGTCATACTAGGCTCACACCCATGCAGGAGTATGTGAAATTGAAATGGTGAAAATAGCAGTGGTTTCTGATGTAATGTGGGAACAACCCCTGCCCATAGGACTAGGGGAATTTTTAAATCAAAATGACCTCGTAAGAACAATAAATCCAGGTCGTAGTGCATCAATGGAAGAACAGGAATAAACCCAGCCCACCGGGCTGGGGGAATTTTTACCTCAAGTTCCCGCACAATGGACGTCTATCTTCTGATGTCTAGGAAGAATGATGGACAGAGGAGTCACCTGCTCCACCCCTTATCATGGTTCGCACCCTCCAAGACAAATTCACGTTATGAGGTCAGATCAGGGATCCCTCTAAGTAAATATTCACCAAGAAACCAGAAGAATATCACATAATGGAAGGATAAATTGCAACAAAGGATGCAGAAATCCTTCATACCATTCGGCACTGAGTACACCACCCCCAATACAGTATGCCTCAGTGAACGTGGTAAACGTAAACTCCACGGATGTCATAGGAAATGATGTAGAGGGAGAGGACGCGAAGGAATATGATTCCCTCCCAGATGCATCCCACACCGAGCCTGATGGTGTGCATACTCAGAACTAGAGAGTGGTCCTAAATTTGGGCACCCTATTAATTTATCTGACATTACCTACCATGTGAAATCCCAATAAGGAGAATAATAAATCCAAGTTTGTATATGAACCACCTTCTCCTCCCCCTGGAAAGGCAACCCTCACTCTCAAGGAAAGGTTCTCCAAGAAGGAGGAATAAATGAAAGATCTCATGTGAATTAATGTTGAGATACATTAAGGGATCTATCTCTCTAGATGTGTTCCCCCTATGGAACGTCATCAGGTTCTCCCAGAAGAGGTTCCTTTTCCACAGGCACTCATCCCGGTGAATGAATCCAAGCTCAGAGGCCTGTCCAATCCGGCATCAGGAATGAAAACCTTCTTAAACCTGGCACTGAAAGTACATCAATACTTCCCCCACTAGGAAGGTAGCCAGAATATATTCAGGTAAACCCACAAAGGATACCCCCAGCTAGGTATCCACCCCAAATTCCAGTAGCGTTGACATGACCAGTTTTTACCACTACTATACCAACCCAAGCTCAATCCTGACAGGATATGCATCAAGGGATTTTGAACACTGTCAAGCAATTAATTGCTCGATTAGAATTCATGGAGGGACAATGCGCTCCGATATAGCCAGAGTGCAAACCATAACTTTATTGGATAGGCAATGTTCCACCACCGCTAAAATTTTGGAACCCTGTATTCCTAGTATTCAATGTCTTGGGGGACCTAGAACAAAATTTAATGCACTACACCTATTATTGTGACCCCAAGAAGGGAACTCTGGAGTAGCAAGAAGTAGTAAAAGTTAGGTACTTCGTATGAACTCTGTAGGGATAGGATTTTTTTATGGTATACTAGCCTACCATCCAATTCAATCATAGGCTGGGAGGACCTCCGGTGACAGTTTCTCTTCCAGTTCAGTTCAAAGCTGCCTAAGACGATGGTCAGTGATGTCATAAACTGTAAATAGTGAGAGAAATAAAGAGTCTCAGACTTCATTTCTATATGGAAAGGCCTAACATATTCCCTAAATCGACTGCTCCCCAAGGATGAGATACCCGCCATATGCATCGATAACCTTTGGGATGAATTTCGAACACTGCTCATCCAGGTAAAGTACACAAGTGGGTTTAAATATTTCTCTGTTATTTCCCAAAGAATATAAGAATCCTTGAAACAAACCAATCTTAAGTCCCGAGTGGCCCCATCATCCCCTGGGAAAAGAATGGGAAAAGATAAAGCGGCTTCTATCATGATTAAGCCACCACTGACACCAACTCCAGTTGTGAAGCTACTACCAAACTGTGAAGGAACCCCTGGACGCCAAAAACCACACCCACCTCAGCAAGATGAGTGACAGGGTGCTAAAAAGAATTAGTTTGAAGAATGAAGAAATAATTTTTACTTCTTCCAAGACAACCAGGTCCATAGCTATTTATAGCCACTACGAATTGTAATTTTCTCCAGCTACCATATCCCAAGCGAGCTAATGAAGTGGGAATTGATGACCATCCAAATTATTTTCCCTACCACAGAATACTGGGACACACCATCCAAGAATGCTTTGTTTTCAAGGATCTCCTACAAAATATGGTGTATTTTGGGAAATTAAAGTTGTGATCGCCACCATTATAGGTGGTGTATGTCTCCACCTTAGACCCAATATAGTAATAGGAATGTAAAACAGTCACCAGTAAGAAGTATAAAAGGTTTGAAAATTGGGTGACACGGAAGACTGTTAACAGAGTCGATGGAATCCTCCATGCATAGTTGAAACAACCAATTGTGCCCCCAAAAGCCCCCAATACAGCACAACAGTCTTCCTCAGCCCCGCATCTCTCTAAAGGCCAAAAGGAAAGAAAACATGAGAAAGAAGATGAGATGACAGTAAAGTTGAAGTCAGTGTTGATGCTTTCGGAGTTCCTTCCAACAAACTGGGTACAACGAGAACCGCCCCACAAAAAGGTATAATGAGAACCACCCCACTAAATAGTACCATTAGAAGAAGATAGTCATACAGAAACATTGCAAGATCAATAACTAATCTTCAGATCCGTTAATGTTATTCACTTGATGGAGCCGTTCTCGGATGGATACTATGGCCGCGAACCTGAATTCCCCATTCCCATTCAGAGATCCAGAGGAGGAGGGTGCATAGGCCAGAGGTTTCCTAGAAGGCATGATTGTGGAAAGAGTCAAATTATCATCCACGCCACAAGTCAAGTCATTAACATCATGGGAACTCACGGAAGGACCCTTTGACAGACACAACAAGAACCAGAATACTCCCCCCATCAGATGAAATATAAGACCATTTATCTTAGAATATCTATCATGGGAATAAAAAATATCAAATCACCCAAGGCATGCAGGTGGACCAGTTCGGCCAAACCCAGAAAGGACCACAACACCACCAACCCTGACTACAGAGGCTGAACCATCTGCATCCAAAGCCCAAACCCCTAAAGTGTCTGTGAAAGTGCACCCCCAAACTGGGAAGCACCGACCTTTAGAGAAGAAGTATGATATTATAAAGCATTTGGATTCAGTACTAGTAAATTTTTCAATTATGAATGCATTAAAAATGTATGAAGATCTTAGGGAGGCACTAATAAAATCCTTATTAAGTCCCTAGGAGTTCAAGTCTAAAGTTGCAGCAGCCAAAGTCTATTGGATGGAGACCAATCTAGAAGAATGTCATGCCATCATCTCCTTCACATACAGGGATGAAGAAACCATCATGAAAGGGCACATCAAACCCTTATATATGTCCGAAAATATAGATGGAATTGATGTCTGAAGGATCTTCATCAACAATAGCTCTAGAGTTAACCTCCTCGCACTATGAACACTTTGTCAGCTAGGCTATGATGAAGATATCTTGACACCCGGAAATAAAACTCTTATGGGATATGATAAAAGAAAAAAGAAACCATTGGGATGAATCAAGATTAAAAATTTTCTTGGAGACCTCATGTCAGATTCTAAGTTCCCGGTAGTATGGAAAAGTATGACATTCAACATCCTATTAGGGAGGCCTTAGCTGCATCAACACATTGTAATCCTATTATCATACCATCAGTGCATCAAATATTTCACTAATGGAAAAAAGGAAATTTCATGCTGATAAATCCCCATTTGAGACTTGTTAATCACATTATATCAATGCAGGGTTCTATGAATTGAATGAAAAACATCTTTCGGCCAATGAAATTTATTGGATTACTGCCCCGAATGGATTGGAAATGGCTCCCACCAACCCCCTCTAGATGCTTGGGGAAGAGTATATATTACCCATCAACCAATATGAATACACGAGTGAAAGTCTATATAAATAATCAATTGGATGCATGATCTCCTCCATGGATACCATGTTCAATGACATGGAAGAGTGGGTTTACTCACATGATGTCAGGAAAATACCTATCAAAGATGATCCTGGCCCATCCATAGGACGTCAAACTAGCCCCGCCTCACTCACTAAGGAAAAATATGATTTATCTCCCTACATTAGATAGTTCATCTCAAAAATACTCTCTCCTTCAAAAGAGGAAGAATATGAAGATGATGAAGAATAAGAAGAAGAAGAGAAAGAATACCTCAAAGATTCTCCTGCATTCGAAGAATGTGTCTCCACTACAATCAATGAAGTGAAGGAGATAAACCTGGGCACTGAAGATGACCTATGGACCACTCTGATCAGTATAGCTATGCCTGTCAAGGAATAGGAGGCATATACCTCCTTCCTAAATAATAATCTAGATTTGTTTTCCTAGAACTACATAGAAATTCCAGGCCTCGATCCTAAGGTCTCCACTCATCATCTAGGCTTATTGGAAGACCATCAGGGCTATAAGCAGTCAGCTAGAAGGACCCACTCGACGAATGCTTCCAAAATAGATGCTAAAGTTGAAAAGATGATCAAATTCAACTTCATACGAGAGGTTCATTATCTGATCTGGATGGTAAACATAGTCCCTGTCAAAAAGAAGAATGGACATATTAGAATCTGCATTGACTTTAGGTACCTTAATCAACATTTCCCAAAAGATGATTTCTCAGTCCCGATCATAGAATTTTTGATTGATGCAACAGCTAAATATGAGGCTCTCTCTTTAATGGATGGATATTCTGGATAAAACCAGATTCAGATAGCCTAAGGAGATGAAGAAGCTACTACTTTTAGGGCCCCTCAGGGAGTGTTCTATTATAAAGTGATTCCTTTTGGTCTAAGGAATTTCGGTGCCACATATCAGTGTTCCATGAGTCTCATATTCAATCCCTTATTGGGAAGATTCATTGAGTGTTATTTTGACGATCTGGTGGTTAAATCATGATAGTGTTCAATCCACCCGGATGATCATGAAACTATCTTCAACAATTTCTGACATCATAGTTTAAAGATGAATCCCCTCAAGTGCGCCTTCAACGTTACCTCTGGAAAATTTCTCAGTTTTATGATACGCCATCACAGAATCTAATTCAACCCTGATAAGACAAAAAGCATCCTTTTAATGTCCCCACATCACAACCTCACGAAGTTGAGAGGTCTCTAGGGGAACCTCACCTACATTTGATGCTTTATAGCCAACCTAGAAGGTAAATGTTTACCCTTCACCCAGCTCATGAAAAAAGGAGTTACGTATGAGTGGGATAATGATTTCCAAGAAGCGTTCTAAAATCTTAAAATATATCTCCTAATCCCTCTGGTTATGATGCCACCGGTTGAGGGGAGATGACTCATTTTGTAGGTAACCACCTCGAAATGGTCATTTGGCACCTTCCTCGTGCAAAATAATGATCCGGTAGTGATAATAACCTCTATTACCTCATTCAAACAGTGATTTTTATTGAAACTTGTTATTAAAAAATTGAAAAGAACTTCCTGGACCTATTCTTTGTAGTTCATAAACTCGGGCATTAAATACAGCACCATGAGGTCCAACTCGTCTCCCACTACAACCCACTCAAATATATCATCAATCGTCCCATACTAAATGAGTGCCTATAACGATGGGAGGTCATCCTACAATAGCTTAACATATGGTATGTACCCCATAAGGCCATAAAAGGCCAGGAATTAGCAGACTTCTTGGAAGAGTATCCCTCAGAGGAAAAAACATTGTTGGATGTCTAACTTCTGGATGAAGAAGTGTTTTCCATCCAAGAGGACCCCCAGACATGGGAAATGTACTTCGATGGTGCTTCCAGAAGCCCGATAGGGAAAAGGATGGAGGATCCTAATCTTAACAAAGTGGGGATGATAATTATACTTGCATCCCCCGAAAATTCCATCTTTTCTTACTCTTTCCTACTTTTAGAAGGGTTTACAAATAATGAAGTATAATATCAGTCCCTCATTGTAGGCCTAGAACTGGCAGTTCAAGTGCAAGTTAAACACCTATAAATAAAGGGTGATTCATTTCTAGTCATCAAATAAGTCAGTGGTGACTACACCATTAATAAAGAACTATTTGTCCTCTTGATGAACCATGTTAGAGAACTGATGGAAGAGTTCCCATCAGAAATGACATTGACCTATGTCCCTTATTAACAAAATGCCCAAGCCAACGCTTTGGAAAATGCAGCCACAGTCTTGGTCAATCCAGACCAGGATGAAACAGTCATTAGTATTTCCCACTGCCTTATGGTATTACCATTTAACCAGAGCAATGCGGATGAAATTGAAAAAATTAGCCCCATTTCTGAGCCTTATGGTCACACCACTGGCTAGATGACACCCATTTCAAATTACTTTCGGAACGGGGAACTCCCACCAGATAGGGCTGGAAGGGATCAGGTCTGAAGACAGGAAGTCAAATTTGTCCTATACAATAGATTAAACCAAGAAGAGGTTCTCTAAAAATGAGGTTGTGACGCAGTCCTTCTCAGGTGCATCGATGGATAAGAGGTTACTTTCATCATGAAAGAAGTGCACACTAGAGCTTGTGGGGTGCATCAATCAACAACCAATATCTCTCACCAAATCCGATGGCTTGGGTATTACTGGCCCACTATGATACATGATTGTTCCATTTTCACAAAAAGTGTCATTCCTACCAGGTTCATGCTAATTTCATACACCAAACCCTGGAGTTACTTCATACGTCTAAGTACTCTAGGCCATTGGCCACATGGGTGATAGATGTTGTGGGACCATATCCTCCTACCATAGCCAGACAATTCAAGTTCATACTCACAGCGATCGAATTATTTTCCAAATGGTCCAAACCCATACCCCTTAATGTATTAAGGGATAAAAACATCGTTAGCTTTGTGAAGACCAACAACATTACCAGATTTGGTGTCCCTCATACAATACTGATGGACAACGACACCAACTTCTACTCTGCTGAGTTAGACAAGCTATACCAGGAGTATGGAATCAAAGCCAACCGGTTATCCCGCTATCATGCCCAGGCCAATGGGAAGATAGATGCTTTCAACAAAACCATATCCAACATACTCCAAAATATGGTTTATAAGGTTAAGAAATCATGGCCAGACAAGCTCCTTCATGCTTTGTGGGCTTACCGGACCAAGACCCACACTGCCACCCATTCAAACCTGTACTCACTAGTATATGGGGTAGAGAAATTTTTACCCATCGAAATCCATGTTCCATCACTTAGTGTGTCCATTTGAGATCAACTTTCCAATGTCAAGCAATCCCAGAGACAGTTTGATGAGTTGGAGCAACTAGATGAAAAAATTCTGAACACATTGCACCATTTTGAAATCTATCAAAATTGGATTGCACAATCCTTCAAAAAAAGTTTAACCTTCGATATTTCCTCTAAGTAGAAATGGTGTTAGTCCTTATAACCCCAATGATACTCAGGAAGAATCCCCCCAAGCTTAAACCAAAGTGGTAAGGACTATATGTCATACATAGGGTCTATTCCAATGGAGCATACACCCTGATATCAATGGAAGAACAACTCATCATGGCTCCCACAAATGAATTTTTTTTGAAGAAGTACTTCATGCAATAGAAACAATCATGTCATGGTCCAAACTCTAAGACCATAAATTATGAGTAACAATAAAAGGATTTCATAGTCCAAACTATAAGAACATAAACTATGAGTAGCAATAAAATGAATTCATGGTCCAAATTCTAAGAACTTAAACTATGAGTAGCAATAAAATGAAGTAATGGTCCAAAATCTAAGACCTTAAACTATGAGTAGCAATAAAATGAAGTAATTCCATGATGTTAAACTGTTTTATATTAGTCCATGCAACATGAAATTGAACCATGATGTCATGTTCCAAACTCTATGACCATAAACTATGAGTAGTAATGTCATGCCAAGTTCTAAACTCTAAGACCTTAAACTATGAGTAGCAATAAAATGAAGTCATGGTCCAAACTCTAAGACCTTAAACTATGAGTAGCAATAAAATTAAGTCATGACCCAAACTCTAAGACCTTAAACTGTGAGTAATAATACCATGAAACTCCATGCCATGGTCCAAAATCTAAGACCCTAAACTATGATTCATAGTCATTTCCACATGACATTAAACTATAAAAAATCATCCATGAAACATGACATTGAAATGTGACTCATGTCCTCGATGTAAGACATTAAACTACATGGCACAAAGAGTCCTAATTGTATGATAATAAACTACATGATCTCTCACAGAACTATGTATGGATGGATTCCTACCCTCATAGGATACATAGCGACGCCTCGATCCTCGATCTTATCACAAGCCCCAACAAAAGAAAAAAAATGCCTCCATCATATCCTATAACGACCCGTACTTTACATACATTGTTAATACTTCAAAATTGAAGCACACTTATTACAACATATGACAAAACCACAAAGGACCGTATAGGTATAGTGTCTTTAGAAACTGGGAAACATAAACAACTGGTTCATAAATCTTCTACAGTGTCTCCCATTTATTTCATCATATCTAGGGTCCCTTTTAGCATATTCTACTTAATATCCATCTTCCTGACCTGGGGAAAAGAAAACATAAAAGGGTGAGCTCAAATTCTCAGCAAGGGAAAATAAAGAAAATAAAAATCATATCATATCTTTTTGAAAATCATAGCCTGCAAAAGAGACCATAATATCTTAACATGGAATAAATCATAGAAGTGAAAATGAGATCCCCATAATCATAACATAAAACTTGAAACTTTGTGGCATGCACACATAATCATGGAAAATCATTTCTTGTTAGTCATGACTCATTGCCAAGACTATCTTAGTGGAAAAAGTCCCTTTCTGAACCGAGTCACCCTCGTTCCAGTCCTGTTTCACTGAACCGGTATAACCTACCGTTCCAGCCATGTCTATCTCGTGAGATATAAAATCTTTACCCAATGCATTGGAGGGAGATATAGGTCCCACCCATCTTATAATGAATCCTTTCTTATGTGTGCCACATAATCATAAATCATACATCATCGCATAACACATGTAACAAAAACACCATGACATCATAAAACAAATCATATAAGGTAAATGGCTTCATAAAAATAATTCCCTCACAACATAATCAAATCAATGTAATAATAGGGATAAAAAAAGAACCCTTTATTATCTTAGATGGAAAATAATTTTGATAAAACACTTGAACTCCATTCTTGAGGAAAATATCCTTTCTTCTTCATAAACACTTTTCATTTCTTAACATGTCATACAATTATAAACTAAAATAAGTTGATTAAAAATAAACTTTAAAACTTGTAAATGAAGCTCCTTGGAAATAATTTTTTAAGAATCCATTCATGCCGTATAAGTTAAAAAAACATTCTTCGTACCTTTGTCGGAAAAGTCAAAAAAGTACCTCGTACGAAAAAACGACAAAAGATTCCTTTCATATTATTTACTAAAAACTCACCGAAGGGTAAAATTGGATTTAAACTATTGTAAGTGGATGGAAACAATATTACATATTGAGGGAACATGGATGTGGATGATAAAATACACCCCAGTAAATACGAAAGTATAAACAATCTCGGATAAAAATGAGATTGTGATATTTTCCCTTACCTTAGGTCCGATTTTCTTTGTACGTGTCCGAATATCCTGTATAATGGTTTAAATAATGTTATTTACTTATTCCAGAATCATACATATTGATATGATATCATATATGGTCATATTCTTAGCTTCTTGTTAGTAATATTTCATTGTTACTTGTTACTCGGGTCTTTATAACTTTTTGTTCTTATGCGTGTTTTGTCGAATAAATTCTTATTCTTATCTTTAGGTTATAGATACTTCATTTCCAGAATGTTATTAGTGTAGTATATACCATATTCATTCATTCAATTCATTTATATAATCATTATTAAATGAAGATCATGTAGAACGAGTCGCATCACATCGTGGAGACGGTATTCCGTACGTACGCACGAGTGATGATATCGTTCCTATGATCGTGGAATTGTATTGGAGTATATATATATTTTTTCAGTATCAATATTACTTTATAATAATCATAAATAGTTACTCATTACACCATTATACCCATCCTTGTAAGGTGATGGTGGAAAATAGATTACACCACGGCGTGGAGACGGTATTCCGTACGTACGCACGCGCGGTGATTTCATTTTTCCGTAGGATGGATAGAAGGTGAATTAGGGTTGTTTCATATTTATAATAACATATCAGTATGTAATTAATACTGATGTTATTACTTTATCATTAAACAACTAAAGAAGAAGAAGTTGAAGAAGAAAGAAATTGAAAAGATCGGTAATGGATATTACCTCTTCTTTGGAACGCCTCTTTGAATCCTCCACTTAGGGAACTAAGATTGGTCTTTGAAGAAGACCAGGACATCTAGGATTATTCTAGGGAAGTGGAGAAGGGATTTTGTCAGGGGTTGGCCGAGCTTGAGTGCTCAAATTGGTGTGAGGAGGAGGGGGAAGAGGTGCCCTTTTATAAGTGAGGAGAGGGGCACCTTAGGAATATCTCAAAATATTATTTTATATTAAAGTCAAAATCGGTTTATAATGGTTCCAAAGGGTCTTATTTCGAAGATAAAGTGGGGATGGGTCTAAATACTATCAACTAATAGGATTTAGACAAGTTTAGGTTATTATTTTAACCTTATCAATTAGATTTAACTCTAAGTTAAATAATTTAACTTTTACCGTGTCTTTTTGTTTTCTTACACTATATGGTTAATACAGTTACTATAACATGCCAAACGAACCCCAAATTGTTTATTATTAATATATATATCCTTATCTAAGTCATTTGGTCGAACCTTAGATTTTTAGGAATAAAATAACAATTAATAATATAATATTTGATTTAAAAACTATTTTGTGTCAATTTTGACACTATTTGATATATGATTTTTGTGAAAGTCATAACAGAATTATATGTTCGAACCAAGTTGATTAAATCAACACTAATATATCATAATAACCTAGAAAATTAGTGTAATTCATAAAAAGTCTCAAATTACATTTATTTTTGTGTTTATAACATCAATTATGTCAATATTTCATAAATAAGATAATTACTGAATCATAATTGTGTCATAAATAAATTACATTATTTAATGTCTAAAAATTATAAATAAAATACCATTATGTAGGAAATATTTTTAGCTTTCTAATGAATATTTATAGTCTAATTTATCTTATGTATAACCCCATATTAAAAATTATTTACTTATTAAACTTTGATTTTAACTATTTTAACCCTTCTTTAAATAAATTAATAATAAATGTCCTAATCTAATCCAAGTGGGCCTAAATGGACATATTTTATTCCTAAGTTTGTTTTTTGGTCGAATTAAACTTATCCAATAGAATTAGGACATGTGTTAGGGTAATAGTAATATCATATTTACCCTTAGTTACCCTATTTACTATTAACCGCGGTAAAAAAAGTAAAAAGTTACTATTCACCAAAAAATTATTTTTATCTCATTGAACCACATTTTACTTACTGATATCAACCGTGTCTATCGGATTTTTGAAATTCCATTCACAGAAGCGGTAAAATTAATTTTTATGCAAAATTCAGTTTTTAACCTACCACTTAGTGGTTTCACTATTCATCAAAAATTGAAAGTTTTCAGAAAAATACCAAAATTTCACCCTAGGCTAATTTCGGTATTCCGAATCCAAAAATGAAGTCCATTTTGAAATATAAAATTTATAAAATTTCAAAAAGTGGTTATTACTATTCATAACGGCTAGTTTTAATAATATTTTAATAGCATATCGTTGTTTAGTGAAACTCAGTATTGCGTACGACGCAAGCTATTGAGAAAGGTCGCGATTGTGTGTAAAGTAAGCCAATCTAGTATGTAGTGAAAGATTCCTTTGATGATATATATAAAAACAAAATATTACTCATAAAAATCTCGGGTGTTACATTCTACCCCCCTTAAAAAGAATTTCTCCCTCAAAATTCATCACTTTGTAACAAAAAGATGAGTATAATTCTCCCTCATCATATCCTCAAGCTCCCATGTAGCTTCTTCAAGTTGGTGGTTCCTCCATAAAACTTTCACCAATCGAGTGGTCTTGTTTCGTAGGACTTTTTCGCTACGATCCAGAATCTCTATCGGTTGTTCTTCATAAGAAAGATCTTGCTCCAGCGGTACAACTTCTGAGCTGAGTACATGTGAAGGATCAGGTATGTACTTTCTTAGGAGAGATACATGGAACACATCGTGAACTTGAGAGAGATTCGGTGGAAGAACCAATCGGTAAGCTACCTTTCCAACACGATCCAGTATTTTGAAAGGACCGATATATCTAGGGCTCAACTTCCCCTTCTTTCCAAATCTCATAACCCTCTTCCAGGGAGATATTCGTAAGAACACTTTATCACCCACTTCAAACTCTAGGTCTTTTCTTCGGTTATCGGCATAACTTTTCTGTCGACTCTGAGCTGCTCTTATGTGTTGTTGAATAGATCTGACCTTTTCTGCCATTTCATCAACGAGATCAGGTCCTAATAGCTTTCTTTCCCCAACTTCATCCCAGCAAGTTGGAGTCCTGCATTTCTTTCCATAGAGAGCTTCATAAGGAGCCATCTGAATACTGGAGTGAAAGATATTATTATAAGAAAATTCTACCAAAGGTAGTTGTTGATCCCAACCTCCTTTGAAATCCATAGAGCAAGATCTCAACATATCTTCTAGGGTTTGAATTGTTCTCTCAGACTGACCGTCTGTTTGAGGATGATAAGCAGTGCTGAAACTCAACTCTGTATCCAGAGTATGCTGAAGACTTCACCAGAACTTCGAGGTAAATCTCGGATCCCGATCAGATATAATAGAAAGTGGTACTTCATGCAATCTTACCACTTCCTTTACATATATCCTGGAAAGCTGATCTAGAGAGAAATCCTCTCTAATAACAATGAAGTGTGCAGACTTTGTAAGACGATCAACTATGACCCAGATAGCATTATTGCCTTTGGATGTTTTAGGAAGTCCTGTGACAAAGTCCATAGTGATTTTTTCCCATTTCCATTTGGGTATGGGTAATGGTTGTAACATCCCCTTAGACTTCTGTCTCTCAGCTTTAACTTGTTGACAAACCAAGCATCGAGAGACATATTCAGCAACATCTCTTTTCATGCCATCCCACCAGAAGTACTCTTTCAGGTCCCTATACATCTTCGTGCTTCCAGGATTAATAGAGAATGAAGAACTATGAAACTCATCCAGCAGCTCCTTCTTTAATTCGGGGATGGGAGGAACACAAACCCGATTCCTGAACTTTATTATCCCATCACAATCAAGGTTGAATTCAGGAACATTTCTCACCTTCTTTTGTAACTCTACATCTTCTTTATGTGCCTCTTTAATCTTCACATGTATAGATGGTTGAACATTCATTTGAGAAAGATAATATTTTTCCCCTTCCATCATAATTCCAAGATCCATCCTTTGTAAATCCATAAATATTGGATCTTTTGTGATCCTCATCATGGATAAACTAGCATGGTCTTGTCGACTTAATGCATCTTCCACCTTGTTTGCTTTCCCAGGGTGGTAATGGATTGAGCAGTCATAATCCTTAATCAGCTCCAACCATCTTCTTTGACGCATATTCAGCTCCTTTTGTGTGAAAATATACTTTAAACTTTTATGATCAGTATAAATATCACACCTTTCACCATAAAGGTAATGCCTCCAAATCTTTAATGCAAAGATTACCGCAGCTAACTCCAAATCATGTGTTGGGTAATTTTGCTCATGGATTTTCAACTGTCGTAAGGCATAAGCTATCACCATATCATTTTTCATAAGAACACACCCCAATCCCTTCTTGGATGCATCACTGTAGATCACAAACCTTTCTCCACTACAAGGCAGTGTGAGCACAGGTGCACTGGATAACCTTCTTTTCAACTCCTTGAAATTCTCTTCACATTCCTCTGTCCAAACAAACTTAACTCCTTTCTGAGTCAACTTGGTGAGTGGATTAGATAATCGTGAAAAATCTTTTACAAAACGTCGATAATATCCAGCCAAACCAAGAAAACTTCGGATCTCAGTTACTGTTATTGGTCTCGACCATCTTTCGATAACCTCTGTTTTTGCTGGATCCACAGATATCCCCTCTTTTGAGATTATGTGACCCAAAAATGCAACTTTTTGAAGCCAAAATTCACACTTGGTAAATTTGGCATAAAGCTTCTCCTTTCTCAGGGTCTTCAATATAATTCTCAAGTGATCTTCATGCTCTTCCTTTCTCTTTGAATAGACAAGAATATCGTCTATAAAGACTACCACAAATTGATCAAGATAGTCTCTAAAGACTCTATTCATTAGATCCATGAAGATAGAAGGGGCATTAGTAAGACCAAATGGCATCACTATAAATGCATAGTGTCCATACCTTGTACGGAAAGCTGTCTTTGGTATATCCTCCCTTTTGACCCTTAATTGATGATACCCTGGACGAAGATCAATCTTGGAAAAGTATTGAGCTCCGCGTAGTTGGTCAAATAAGTCATCAATGCGTGGGATAGGATATTTTTTCTTGATAGTGATCTTGTTAAGTTCTCGATAATCAATGCAGAGTCTCATTGATCCATCTTTCTTCTTAACAAATAGAACAGGTGCTCCCCAAGGTGACGCACTAGGGCGTATGAATCCCTTATCAAGATTCTCTTGGATTTGCTTCTTTAATTCCTGCAACTCAATTGGGGCCATTCTATAAGGTGTCTTTGAAATAGGCAAAGCACCCGGTACGAGTTCTATTGAAAACTCAAGTTCACGATTTGGTGGAAGACCCGGTAATTCCTCCGGAAATACATCATCAAACTCTCGTACGATGGGCATATTCTTAATCGTAAGTTTCTCACCAACCATTTGAGATAAATAACCTTCATTTAGTGGAATCAAGACCCATAAGATGGAAGGAATTTCCACTGGAAGGTTATATTCATCCTTGCATCGATAGATGATCGTAGATTGATCTGGAATATGAAATGTGACTTCCCTTCTTTGGCAATTGATATGATCTCCATGTAGAGAAAGCCAATCCATTCCAAGAATCACATCAAATTCCACTAAAGGAAGGATCACAAGATTTGCAGGAAGCACCTTCCCACAAACTTCGATCGGAGAAGAATTATAAACTTTTGATGCGACTATTGTGCCATTAGGTGTTGTCATAACTAACTCAACATCTAATTGTTGAGGTAATACGGTGATACCCTTAGAAAATTTTTCAGAAATAAAATAGTGGGTGGATCCAGAATCAAATAAAACATTTTCTACTTTAGAGTGGATGGTAAGTGTACCTTTCACCACTTCGTTATCGTACTCCACATCGCTGATAGAAATTGCATGTGACTTTCCTTTGTCTTTAGCCTTAAGATTTTGTTAACGTCAACCATCATCATCAACCCTTGGATTTGGGCATTGATTGGCATAATGCCCCATCTCCTTGCACTTGAAACATTGAAGTGTAGTAGGTTCATTCTGTGTATCCCTTCCTTTGTTTGCATCATTAGACATCTTCTTCCCATTATCGCGGCATTCAAATGCCCGATGACCTTCCTTTCCACATTTGAAACATTTACTTGTCCCTTTAAGACAACTCCCTCCATGTTTCTTTCCACACTTTGAGCATAAGGGAAAGCTCATCTTCTTTTCAGTGTGCTCTTTAGATTTTCATTTGAATTCCATCTTCCTCTTCTTATCAAACCCATGTGACTGATGGGTTACTCCAATCTCCATCTCGACTTTGAGAGCACATCGAACGATTTCCTCGTAGCTATTGAAGTCCCTTATGGATAACGCCCTTCGAAGACTTGGTTTTAAGACACTAAAGAATCGATCGATCTTACTCTCAGGTTGGATAATAATACCAGAAGCATACCTTGCAAGTCTTGTAAAATTTGCTTCATAGGTACCAACAGATTCATCATCCCTTTGCTTCAGTTCAAGAAACTCTTTCTCCATCTTTTTTCGGAGAATACGAGGGAAGTACTTATTGAAAAATAAGTTCTTGAACTTGTCCCATTCCATGGACTCAATTTCATCCCTTTGCCTCGTATTCTTAATAAGATTCCACCATTGATCAGTATCTCCTTCCAAACGATACACTACTATGATGACTTTATCATGTTCAGAACATTGAAGAACTGAAAATATCTTTTCAGTAGTACTAATCCATTGTTCAGCAACTAATGGATCAGTAGACCCGCTGAAAGAAGGTGGACGCTGCCTCATGAAGGATTCAACAGAATGTTGCTCCTTCCTTTGCTCGTTTGGAAGTCCTGCATGATTCATAGCTTGAGAAAGTTGTGTGAGCATGGCTACAAGATTTTGCATTCCAGCTCCCATATCGTTTGGTTGCTCAGGGGGACAATCATTGCATTTCCCATCGCATTCCGCATTAACACGGTTCCTTCGGGTTCCATCCATTGACTAAAACCAAGAAGAATAGTGTGAGCAACACTAATTATAATAGGAAAACCACATAATCAAGGATAAAATTTCACACTTAAGGTCTTATCCTAGGGTATTCATGGCCATTTCTAAAACACTAAGATTGTGTTCTATGCTTAGACTTATCCTTAGGGTTCTTACTAAGGCTTTCACATCCTAGTTTCCAAAGGTTGACTATACCTTTCCTCTGATACCAACTATAAAGAACCGTACTTTACATACATTGTTAATACTTCAAAATTGAAGCACACTTATTACAACATATGACAAAACCACAAAGGACCGTATAGGTATAGTGTCTTTAGAAACTGGGAAACATAAACAATTGGTTCATAAATCTTCTACAGTGTCACCCATTTATTTCATCATATCTAGGGTCCCTTTTAGCATATTCTACTTAATATCCATCTTCCTGACCTGGGGAAAAGAAAACATAAAAGGGTGAGCTCAAATGCTCAGCAAGGGCAAATAAAGGAAATAAAAATCATATCATATCTTTTTGAAAATCATAACCTGCAAAAGAGATCGTAATATCTTAACATGGAATAAATCATAGAAGTGAAAATGAGATCTCCATAATCATAACATAAAACTTGAAACTTTGTGGCATGCACACATAATCATGGAAAATCATTTCTTGTTAGTCATGACTCATTGCCAAGACTATCTTAGTGGACAAAGTCCCTTTCTGAACCGAGTCACCCTCGTTCCAGTCCTGTTTCACTGAACCGGTATAACCTACCGTTCCAGCCATGTCTATCTCATGAGATATAAAATCTTTACCCAATGCATTGGAGGGAGATATAGGTCCCACCCATCTTATAATTAATCCTTTCTTATGTGTGCCACATAATCATAAATCATACATCATCGCATAACACATGTAACAAAAACATCATGACATCATAAAACAAATCATATAAGGTAAATGACTTCATCAAAATAATTCCCTCACAACATAATCAAATAAATGTAATAATAGGGATAAAAAAAGAACCCTTTATTATCTTAGATGGAAAATAATTTTGATAAAACACTTGAACTCCATTCTTGAGGAAAATGTCCTTTCTTCTTCATAAACACTTTTCATTTCTTAACATGTCATACAATTATAAACTAAAATAAGTTGATTAAAAATAAACTTGAAAACTTGTAAAGGAAGCTTCTTGGAAATAATGTTTTAAGAATCCATTCATGTCGTATAAGTTAAAAAAACATTCTTCGTACTTTTGTCAGAAAAGCCAAAAAAGTACCTCGTACGAAAAAACGACAAAAGATTACTTTCATATTCTTTACTAAAAACTCACCGAAGGGTAAAATTGGATTTAAAATATTGTAAGTGGATGGAAACAATATTACATATTGAGGGAACATGGATGTGGATGATAAAATACACCCCAGTAAATACGAAAGTATAAACAATCTCGGATAAAAATGAGATTGTGATATTTTCCCTTACCTTAGGTCCGATTTGCTTTGTACGTGTCCGAAGCTCCTATATAATGGTTTAAATAATGTTATTGACTTATTCCAGAATCATACATATTGATATGATATCATATATGGTCATATTCTTAGCTTCTTGTTAGTAATATTTCATTGTTACTTGTTACTCGGGTCTTTATAACTTTTTGTTCTTATGCGTGTTTTGTCGAATAAATTCTTATTCTTATCTTTAGGTTATAGATAATTCATTTCAAGAATTGTATTATTGTATTATATACCATATTCATTCATTCAATTCATTTATATAATCATTATGAAATGAAGATCATGTAGAACGAGTCACATCACATCGTGGAGACGGTATTCCGTACGTACGCACGAGTGATGATATCATTCCTATGATCGTGGAATTGTATTGGAGTATATATATATTTTTTCAGTATAAATATTACTTTATAATAATCATAAATAGTTACTCATTACACCATTATACCCATCCTTGTAAGGTGATGGTGGAAAATAGATTACACCACGGCTTGGAGACGGTATTCCGTACGTACGCATGCACGGTGATTTCATTTTTCCGTAGGATGGATAGAAGGTGAATTAGGGTTGTTTCATATTTATAATAACATATAAGTATGTAAGTAATACTGATGTTATTACTTTATCATGAAACAACTAAAGAAGAAGAAGTTGAAGAAGAAAGAAATTGAAAAGATCGGTAATGGATATTACCTCTTCTTTGGAACGCCTCTTTGAATCCTCCACTTAGGGAACTAAGATTGGTCTTTGAAGAAGACCAGGACCTCTAGGATTATTCTAGGGAAGTGTAGAAGGGATTTTGGCAGGGGTTGGCCGAGCTTGATTGCTCAAATTGGTGTGAGGAGGAGGGGGAAGAGGTGACCTTTTATAAGGGAGGAGAGGGGCACCTTAGGAATATCTCAAAATATTATTTTATATTAAAGTAAAAATCGGTTTATAATGGTTCCAAAGGGTCTTATTTCGAAGATAAAGTGGGGATGGGTCGAAATCCTATCAACCAATAGGATTTAGACAAGTTTAGGTTATTATTTTAACCTTATCAATTAGATTTAACTCTAAGTTAAATAATTTAACTTTTACCGTGTCTTTTTGTTTTCTTACACTATATGGTTAATACACTTACTATAACATGCCAAACGAACCCCAAATTGTTTATTATTAATATATATATCCTTATCTAAGTCATTTGGCCGAACCTTAGATTTTTAGGAATAAAATAACAATTAATAATATAATATTTGATTTAAAAACTATTTTGTGTCAATTTTGACACTATTTGATATATGATTTTTGTGAAAGTCATAACAGAATTATATGTTCGAACCAAGTTGATTAAATCATCCCTAATATATCATAATAACCTAGAAAATTAGTTGAATTCGTAAAAAGTCTCAAATTACATTTATTTTGGTGTTTATAACATCAATTATGCCAATATTTCATAAATAAGATAATTACTGCATCATAATTGTGTCATAAATAAATTAAATTATTTAATGTCTAAAAATTATAAATAAAATATCATTATGTAGGAAATATTTTTATATTTCTAATGAATATTTATAGTCTAATTTATCTTATGTATAACCCCATATTAAAAATTATTTACTTATTAAACTTTGATTTTAACTATTTTAACCCTTCTTTAAATAAATTAATAATAAATGTCCTAATCTAATCCAAGTGGGCATAAATGGTCATATTTTATTCCTAAGTTTGTTTTTGGTCGAATTAAACTTATCCAATAGAATTAGGACATGTGTTAGGGTAATAGTAATATCATATTTACCCTTAGTTACCCTATTTACTATTAACCGCGGTAAAAAAAGTTAAAAGTTACTATTCACCAAAAAATTATTTTTATCTCATTGAACCACATTTTACTTACTGATATCAACCGTGTCTGTCGGATTTTCGAAATCCCATTCACAGAAGCAGTAAAATTAAGTTTTATGCAAAATTCAGTTTTTAACCTACCACTTAGTGGTTTCACTATTCATCAAAAATTGAAAGTTTTCAGAAAAATACCAAAATTTCACCGTAGGCTAATTTCGGTATTCCGAATCCAAAAATGAAGTCCATTTTGAAAGATAAAATTTATAAAATTTCAAAAAGTGGTTATTACTATTCATAACGGCTAGTTTTAATAATATTTTAATAGCATATCGTTGTTTAGTGAAACTCAGTATTGCGTACGACGCAAGCTATCGAGAAAGGTCGCGATTGCGTGTAAAGTAAGCCAAGCTATTATGTAGTGAAAGATTCCTTTGATGATATATATAAAAACAAAATATTACTCCTAAAAATCTCGGGTGTTACATATCCTCTACCTCCCCACACTTAAGAAGGCTACCCCATGTCCACTCCTTGTTTCTCACATCGACTATAACTCACGTGAGCATAGGATCAGTGGTAAGGATTCATTTACGCAAACAAATTAAAAGAAGGTATGGTAGACCCGGTACCCGTAGCACATGAAACAAAAAAATTTCTTCCACGTGGACCAAGCCAGATCGGTATAGGTAACATTCCAAACTACATATGTCTTGATTCCTGCCCTTGTAGGATACATAGTGATGCTCGAATTTGGCATCCCGGCCTAGCCATCATAAAAAAATTCCCTCAAATGTCCTTACACATGGACCAAGCCATATCGGTACAGGGAATGTTCATAACTACATATGGCATGATTCATGCCTGTGTAGGATACTTAGTGACGCCCGGATTTGGCATCTCGGCCTAGCCACCCTAAAAAATGCTCTTTTACCCATGTGTAGGTCAAAATTTTATAGGGAATCCATGAAAGGTCCAAATCTCATGACAATAAACTTAGAAATTTATCAGGAGTTTTGTGTGGCCTAGACCTCGGTGTTACGAGATCCTGTACATGCCCCCCACTCATGAGAAGCCAAAATATCCTACTTTACCATATAAATATGATTCAGACCTATGTGGAAGCTCTAGTAGTTCATAGTTAATCATGTTCTAGGTATTCTTTACATTCCCAGGCACATCTTTACCATTTTTCAAACTCCATACCTTAGGAAAACTTGAATCCTAATAGTCATTCCAGGACATCTGAGTCATAAGGCCAGTGTCCTATGGACACCTTTGCATGACTATTCATATCATGCCCTGGTGGCTCTGCATTTGTTGACCACAAAAACAGTCATCAATCAAAGTAATATTCTTCCCTAGGAGAGTCCTCTCCCATCTATCTCAGTACACCCAATGTCTTCGAAGCCCCATGTAATTTCTCCAAATTCAAGTTCCCCCAGGGACTATGGTTTACACCTTATTTCATCACTCATGTATAAGGAACGTCGGAACTTCCTAATTTTGATTAACTCAAAACTATTAAAAATCTTTATGACAGCATAATCTTCCTCACTACATGACTCTAAACAACACAAAATCATGTCATCACTACACAACATTAAACTGTAGGGCCAAAACCATCCTTATTGTACGACGTTAAACTACATAGAAATAGATTATTCCCAAAGTCACCTTTTATATTGATTTTTCTATTAATAGTTAATGAAA
The DNA here is from genome assembly GCA_963277665.1 of Viscum album. NCBI lineage: Eukaryota > Viridiplantae > Streptophyta > Magnoliopsida > Santalales > Viscaceae > Viscum > Viscum album. The sequence goes on from OY728141.1 coordinate 351,828,004, forward strand.
CAAAATCCTCATAATCCCTTGTTTCTAAAACCGAGCATAGCTCACATGAGATTAGGGAGCTTAGCAAGAGATCCACCGTGTCATTATGTAAAAACAACCCAGGAATTTGGTCCAAGAATCATGACCCTAAAAGGAATGTCACAGTTCCCTCCCCCATAAGGAACCTTATATCCTAGTAATGAGACATTAAATGATAGGATACCCCAAAGATGTAATGAATACCTCACCCTACATGTGAGTTAGATCCACATAATGGATACCTAATTCCATGAATAAATTGCAGCCCAAATGTTTCCAATATGCTCAGACACACTCCTCCCATACCTCAAACACCATGCTCTGAGTGATCTTGAATCCCCATAATAATTCAAGGACATCTGAGATGGAAGGCCAGTGTCCTATAGAAACCTTTTATTGACTATGCACATCATGAACCAATGGCTCTGCATATGTTTCCCATAAAAATGGATTTAAATAAAAGGAAAATTTGTCCCTAGGAGAGTCCTCTCCTATCTCAGTATGCCCAATGGATTTCAAGACTTGTTCCATCCCTCCTGATTCAAGGGACCTCAAATTAATGGTTTACATTTTCCCCCCTACACACATCCTAGATATTTTAGAACATGAGGGCCTGATTCATCTTTGGTCCCTTTTGAGGTTTCTAAAGATACCCCATCTATATTAATGAAGTTGATACACATAAAAAATAGAGTGCATTCACTCATTTATAGGTTTCCCCTGAAAAATTTCAGTTAAAATGTCCCTTTTCATGTTTAGGTGAACCCTTTTTCAATGGTCACATGCCATGTTCAGAAAGTTCCCAATCTCCATAATCTTCCATAGCCATTGGAGATGGAAGGATAGTGTCTTTTGGAAACTTTTGTTTGACAATGCACATCATGCCCTAGAGGCTCTTCATATGTTTCCCACAAAAATGGTTGTCATTCAAAGAAAAATTCATTCTCAGGATATTTCTTTCTTGTTTCCATATGCTCAAATGAAATTCATGTCCTATCACACCCCCAGATTTGAAAAACTTATGGATAAAGGCTTACATACCTTCATCTTTATAAATGTCCCTAACATAAAAAATATTTCTAACAAAACTGACCATTCACCAACTCTCCCTCATGCATGTAAGAACCGTGTGGGAATGGTTTCCCACTCAAAGCCGATATGAATGTCCCTAATATTTTCAAACACCACTACTTAGGCCACCCACCAACTGTGGCTCCCAGCATCAAAATAAATTAAAAATGTTTCAAATCCTACCAAGGAAATAGAAGAAGGAAGGAAAATTTATGGAAGACACCTTTGATTGACTATTTCCATCATGCCCCGGTGGCTCTACATATGTTTCCCACAAAAATGGTCATCAATAAAAGTAAAATTCATCCCCAAGAGAGTATTTTCCTACCTCTGTATTCCTAAAATGGTTTTTTAGCCTCATGAAGGTCCAGAATTCACAAATTAAGGGTCAAGAAAAATTCATAATCCATTTATGAAGGATATTAGAACATTCTCACCTGAAAAAACCTGAATTGGGTCCCCTTACCTATTATTTTTGTCAAAGATGTTCGACCTAAAACATCAGTAATAAGTTTGATTTAAAGGACGGTGAACTGCTAGAGAAAAGGATGCCATTCCTTCCAGAGGTAAAATCCGCAGAAGGAACCTCTGGGTAAAATTTGAGTATCGGTTCGTTAAAAAAATTTCAAGTCATCAAAAAAGTCATAAATATTATTAGTTCAAAAACCTGCAAAGGGCGGCCTAATAAAAATTCAAGTTATTCCCACTAAGCCCATGTTAAAAAATCTTAGGCAAAAATTAGGGTAATAATGAAAAATACATAAAAGATCATGAGGTGTTCTATAAGACCTCAACAATAGGCAAACTACACTCGCTGAGTCTAGCAAATCAGGAAAAAATTAGAGTACAAATCAATTATTTCAGTTTATTAGTTTTAAATCATTAACTGATCAAAATAATGTATTAAAAGGAAAAGAAAAAGGATTTAAAGGAAAATCAGTTTCATTGAGTTCAAAAAAAATGGAGGATCATCCCCAGTTCAGAGTCTCTCCAAACTATCAAAAAAGGGGGAAGAGTACATATCATGATTTGGGATAAAACTACAACAAGTCTAGGTTCTCCCTTTCTAGAAGTATGGAAAGTGATTTCCATGGGTCATCAATAGTTTTCTTCAAAGAACCTCTCTCCTCCGTTTCGGACTTGACAGTTGGACGCACCTACTCTAGAATGACTTTGAGGTCCCACCCTTTCTTCTAGACGACTTCATAGTTGGCACGTGAAGAGTCCAGTTGATCCCTAAACCTTATTGTGCGGGCCTCGCACTCCTGCAGCTCTTCCCTTTGGGTGTCCACCAAATCATGAAACTTTGCCTCCTTTTCCATTAAATGATCGAATTCTTCCAAAAAATCATGTAAGGTCGCCACCTGGTGATGGGAATAGTTGAACTTGGCTAGTTTTTCCTCGCATGAGGCAAGTTATTCTTAGGAAATGACAATTTGGTAGATAAAGATGTGTAAGTGTTGATAATAAAATCCATTGGAACCCAGCTCGGTGAATAATCTCTGAAAATTTTCAACCTTGTCAGCAAAATTGTCCATAGGTGTCTTCGTGGCAAGAGCACATAACTAGCTCTATGCCTCTCTTCGCACTTCCTGGTGCCTTGGCGTAGCACCAGTACCTTGATCCTCCCCCATCGCAATGTGTCTATAAGAAAAAATCATCACCACAGGAGTGGGGAGGGACCTAAGACAGGCCACCCAATATGGGGGGACTCTCTTTTCCTTCATATGGTTCAACCGCTAGAGCCAAATGTGGATGAATAGTCAAAGCTTTGGGGGTGATCGATGATACTATGTCGGTGCCGGCCTTATTAAGGTCTTGGGCAGTATCCGTAGGAGGGGAGTGGTCTGAATCACTCCCCATTGAAATATGTTGTACCGATGAAGCCCCTCCCAGACGCTTCTGATAGAGAACCAAGAGTCTTCTTACCATAGGTCCAGGAAGAGGTGGGGTATCCATCATGGATTCTACAAGGACAGGAGTGGAAGGCGCAGCTATCACACTCTTCACAGTAGAAGGAATGTGTGGCATTTTCGTTGGGGTAAGGACGAGGTAGGAAATGGTTAAAGGTTTCTGCACATGCCAAACTGGTTCTTTCATCATCCTGTTGGGGTAACAATCCACCCACATTCGATCATATTCCAATGATATAAAAGTGTATTCTGTCATATTGGGGATGATAACTTCCATAGAGTCACCCTCATGAATCATCATAATCCATAACTGGAGAAGAATTATGGGATGATACTATCCCCTTAATTGAACAACTGGAAGCTACACAGTCTGTTGAAGGAATCAAAATTTCCTAGAAAACCAGTAGGGGAGGTATGGATCACAAATGACTACTCGATCTATATGAGTGATGAGCATCTCATCCTGAAGTGCGATGAGGCACCAACATTCCTCCAAAGAACTGTCCTTGTCGCCTCTTAATGACCCATGAGGGGTAGGATGTGGTGAAAATGAGAAACGAGAAGCGTCATTCAACAACCCAAATGCATCAATAACACTTGGAGTTTTAGGACGAACAAAAAGAATGTTGAGAAGGGCAGGTTTAAAGTCATAAGGAGGAACCTTAGCAGTATGCTAGTATTCATAATAGGGTAAGTGTTCTACCATCCACCCATACAAAAATTAAAATGGTATTTTGAGATGGTGTGGGGGCCTACCTTCCTGTATTAGTCCCAAAAACACATAAATTCAGGCAAGAGTAGGAAGGGACAAATTAATAGGCCGACCCTCTGCCAGTGTGGTAGCTATCATCAAAGTACAGGCCCAAACCCCAGTATAGATGTCGCGGGATGGGAAAAGCCATCAACTAATAAACATGGAAAAGATACCTGCTAATTTAACACAGGTGATACGTCTAGTTGAATCTCATATCCCCATGTGTTATATCTTCCTACTTCAAGGGTGGCATAATATGAACCTGGAGTCTGGTGGGACTAGCGGGATGGATGAGTTCGACTGTGGCGAGCCCTTGGCTTGGGTTTGTTCACCTAAAAGAATAACCCTATCCATACCTTGAATGGGATAAGCGAGTGAACCTGGAGGGGATGATCAAGTAATCCCTCTTCCCTAACCAGTAGACTAAAGGGTACACGTGGTCAGTGTCATTCCATGTGGCGGCTGCTGAGAGAAACTCATCATACATCTCTCCAAGGATTGGGAGTCCTCTAAGCTGGTGGATATCCCATAGGTTAATTACCACCTCCCCATGAAATAAGTGAATGGTGTTGGTACTTAAACACTAGTGGATCAGTAGCTCAGGAAGTATTTCGCCTGGGAGAAGATAAAAAATTGAGAAATCTAGGCTGCCTGATACAAGCCCACCACCTCCAATTGGTAGGGGGACTCCAAATAGGTTTGATGTACCCAGAATGCCAATGAAAATTCATCAGAGAAACATCCTACGACCTGTATATCTCGCTTGTTGCTCCACCTTCCATTAGGATTTTCTGGGGAGGTGTTGATAATGGATGGGTACCCCCAGGCACCTAGTCTTGGGACACCATTGCGACACCCACGGTTTCCCAGATTTCATGTCAAGCCTCCTAGTATGAAAAGGTTATCTTGAATTGGAGTGGCGATGACTTCTCAAATTGAGGAAATGTTGGCGCGATCATGTCCTTTTGGTGCCTCTAAGAGGATGAAATGGGTATTAGGGTGAGACAACAACATAGGAATGTCATCAAAGAGCCCAAATCCATAAAGTGGCAACTGTACAGATAGCAGATAGCCTAGGAGCACCGACATCAAGAAATAATTTAATAAGATGTCACAGGGAATGATGTGGGCTTGAAGATGATACTCACTATTCTCTTCCATGTTCACCCTTATCTAAGTCGATTTTATTACAGGATACGAAGCATCCATTATATCCTACACAAGAAGATCCAAAAGCTAACAAAAAGCTAGTCCAATAAAAATTGTTGGATAAAGGCTATGGAAAAAAGGCTAAATGACTTAAAATATGTCTTTATAAGGCTCTGAGTACTATTCCTAGAAATGGTATGTGGTTGGAATGATCTACGTACTGCATGATACATGAAAGCAACCCCGCCTACGACTACAGTACACAGAAGCATTTCACTGCATATAGCTAGGGTACGAGAACCATCTGTGAGGCATTGGCCTTCATATCATTGGATGGAAACAGAATGGTTCGCAGGAGGTGGATACCGCAAACCTAGGCCTCATTAAGTTCATTTTTAAAGCCATAGTTTTAATATTTAAGTTCGTATTATTAGTTCTTAAAGTTTGGTTCGCCGATCCAAGCTTGGTATGCTGACACACAAGAAACATAGAGTTATCCTATGTGGAATCCAGATATTTATTTTAAAATTCCACAATTATGTTCACAAAACCCAATATTCAATACACGGATAGAGAAATGGTGGAAAGACCAGTTCACGACACGTACGAAGCAGTTCGCGAACAGGATTTTCACAAGGAGCATGGTATGCAAGTGTAGAGGAAGCCGAGGGAATCAAGAGAACTTTTTTCCATAATAAATGGTAAAAGAAAAATGGAATGGACCCTTATATATAGGTGTGGTCCCCTCCTACCAATCCCATTTGTTCTACCATGAACCATTTCAGTTCAGGACCGTTTTTACATCTAAATAGTCCCATTTTCGTTACGAACGGACCCCATTCAGATGGAGGGCATTTTTATGGTCCTGAAAATTCTTCTAAGGGAAGAAAATACCCCCACAGTCACTTTTTAGAAGGAATAAAGAACTCTTACAGTTCTAGCAAGGTGAATAGACTCAAATTGAGTTGCAAATTTTAGAAGTGACTTGAACTCAAGTTTTCAAAGGATTTTAAAGTGGCCTGCAAACCATCACCAGGAAAGGTTCATGGAATGCCTAGATTAGAAACCACTAGGTACATGGAATGATTCATGAACCACTGGCCCATGGAGTGATGGACAACGAACATTGTGAAGAATGAATTGCATCGCCAAAGGAATCCTGCGCATGAAGGCCATCTGTGTACCGTCCCGAAAACTTATCAGTCCGTGGACGAAGCAAACCAACAGGGTTCCACAAACCATTATCACGAACTGAAGACTTTTTAAACCTTGGTTGAAAAAGTCTTTTGAGGGTCAGAATACCTCCCCATGGGCCTCTGCAAATGGTGTTTTATGCCCATAGATACGATTCCCCTGATACTCTATAAAAGGAGCACAAAATGAATGGAGAGAGGATGAAGGAAAAACAAAGAATGATTGAAGGGAACCCAAAGGTTGGAATAAAGATTTCAGAGAAGATTCCAGCTTCAGTCTTGATTCATCAACGAAGCCCGAATTGCAAACCATGCTCTCCACAGGTACAGCCAACCGCGAACCATAAAACGGGAGAATTGAATAATAATAATAGAACCACAAACCTAATTGGTGAACCACGAACCACATAATTCACACAGATGAACTCCCCCACGAATGATAATCCCTTAGACCCTCCTACAATATGGTTCTCCACATAGTGTAATGCTACGCGGACTGAACCCGGCACCATGTACTACATCAGTACGCAGATGGAACCCAAAGCAGCATGATGGGCCGCGTACCACAATGGTATGTGGTTGTCTATACCCATGCCTGTGTACCGCATTGGTACACGGATGACCCATCTTCATGTATACCACTATAGTATGCATAGCCTCCCCCATCCCACATAAGAAACCAGTACGTGGAGTGGGGTATTTTTAGGTATTGTTTCCTTCAGTTCCAACCTCAGCCCTACACTACTGTCCAGTCCTCTATAATCCCTCTACAAAGCAGTCCTCTGACATCAATCTAAGGCCTCCTACAAAGCCACTAGACCCGTATGATCAGGCCATCAGGCACATCAACGTGCCCCTTTGATTCTACATACCCATGGTAAGAGGAGTCAGAAGGCTCTCCCTACAATGGTTTGGGATTTGGGAATGTTTGTGGGTCTATATTCCCATGGTAACCCAGAGTCCAACCTTGGGATGCCGATGTGAACATCCCCATTCTATGGATTATGGGTGATCACTTTCTTTTCAATTCAATGAGGAATAGTGATCAGTTGAAGGAGTTATGTTCGCTTATCATTTTGATGAGAAAGAAATTACCCCCCTTCCCAGAACGTGTTCTGGGGCCCTCCCCCTGAGGTAAGTCCCTAATTTTCCAAGGTCGAGATGCATGATTTTCAATGTCATTTCACATTGAAAGGTTCATCGCTCCGTGCCCTCTCCCACAGTCTCCCCAACCTCTCTCATCATAGGCTCACCCTCTCCCACCAGCAATAGAAGAAGCATTTGGTTGGTTGGATCTCTCGCATCCTCTTGTTTATTGCACTGAGCATGACTTGTGTGGGATTGGAGGTTTGTGATGATTACAACATCCACACAAATATAAACTACAAGAACTCAGATTTGGGATTAAAATAGTATACGTAGGATGCATACTCGAAGGACCAATCTCAAAAGGGTTCCCTCCCATAAAGGGTCCACCCAACCATGTCCCCCAAGTGGGAAGCTTTCATGCATAAGCCCCAGCCATTACAAACTACGTGGGTTTTGATTCCTCTCTCAAGGATACATAGGAAAACCATCTTATGGGTTCGATCCCAACATCAAATCACCTTACTTACCCCCTGGATGATGATAAACACTATAGTTCCTTATTGTATGACTCAAGTCAGCAGTACCTCTGTAGAATCAAATTTATGCATACCTACAATTATCTTACAAACCAAGGGTAGCCTGTGGACATACTCTTCGGGAATGAACCAAGGATTCACAAACATATGAACACAACTTAAATCTATAAGATAGTCCTAGAACATGCAATAATACTCCCCCAAAAGGGTGCAATGAGCCTGACATCCCATCCTCTTGACAAATGGAGTCCTCAAGTGTCGTTGGCTGAATCATCAATCATCGAGCGCCGGCCTTTGGAAAGCAGGTCAATGAATCATAGATATTATGTAATGTCTCATATTTTCTATGTTTTATTTTTAAATATTATATGGAATTATTATGAGACCAGAAGTAGAGATGGCACATCATTCCGAGGCCCGGTGACCCCAGAATGGTGGTTTGAACTTTTTTTAAGTTAAGTGAGTCGGCATATGTGCGTGGTTGTGGCAGTTTCCAAACAGATGCCCGGATTAAAAATCTGAGGGCATCATTGCTTCTGGAACAATGAATTTACCTAAGAACGAGTCTAACCTTGACTGGCACGGGTTGAGGGAAAAAGTTAATTTTCAGATGTTTTTAGTAAAATAAAATAAAATAAATTATCCAAGTTTATTTTATTTTATTTGGAAACATTCGCTACAGCGCAGCAATAGGGAAGTTGTTTCCTTAATTAATTCCATGCCATAATCACTCTAAAACAACAATGTCGATTCATTAATACCACAACGTGAGGTATTTCTGAAACATGTTTCCCTTTTTTAATAGGTTAATCGAATGTTGCTCATTGGCAAAGGTGGAGATAATATCTAGAGAATCCATGGAGCTTTGGAGAGAACTATTGGTGATGAATGATGACAGATCAAAGTTGTGAATCGTTGTGCCAACAAATTTGAAGGATCCCAGTGACAACGGAAGCACGACCCCTTCGTCAGTGACCGATCCTTTCTTGAGGTAGGGGTAGTTATTTTGATTCTTATTTCCCCATTTTTAAATTTAAATGATGAACGTGGATCAACCATGAACATGATGATCTTCGGATTCATACATTCTTGTGGGAGGGTTTTATTGGGTTGATTTCGGTGAATTAATCCATGTTGAATTGTTGTTGATTTCTGGTCTGTTTGATCCTACTAACGGGAGCAGATCAACACCATGATGAATGATGGTGGAGGTTCATTCCTCGATTTGTTTATTGGATTTCTTTCCACTTCCTTTTCCTTGAGCATTATTCATGTTCTTCGTGGGGTGAGGAACAATAGATCGTTGTGCATTAGTTTTGTGACACAACGATCCCAAATTGAATATTCGACATCACGAAGACCTAGCAGAGGTGCGACAATGATAGCAGACGATGAATCAGACTGGATCGGGAAAGACTGTTCTTCGACCGTTCTTCGCACGGGTGGATTTTTACATGTTTTCGGGACTGATAGGAGGCCCGAAAAACAACGGAATTAGCTTCGTGGTGTCAGGGAGACCAAAACCCGTGAGTTTCATAGCGATCAGATGACCAAATCGATGAATGAAGCAGCACGGAAGGTGCGACGGTAAAAGTCAGCGATTCTAGAAAATTTCAGAATACACGGCGTGTGCTTTCAAAGAACACGCCATGTAGTACCAGTGGCGGTGTCTGGGGTTTCAGTGGTTAGATAGGTATCACACGGTGTGTGACCCTGGTCACACGGCGTGTTGGACCTTCCCCGAAGCTTGGCATGTATCTCGGGTGATACACGTACACGGGGAGACGACATGGCTTCGTGACACGACGTGTACTCTCTACGCGGCATGGAAGAGGCAGATACACAGGACTCAGCATGTATTCTGGGAAATACACAGACACGGGATGGACTACACAGCTTCAGAACACGGCGTGTAGACCCTACGTGGCATGGAAAAGGCGACTACGTGGGACTCGGCGTATATCCAGGGGATACACGAATACGGGATGGAGTACCCGACCGTGTAATCCACCACACAGCCAGGCGAGGCCAATAACGCGGGTCACCCCATGTATCTATTACACGAGTTGGAACACATGGGTTGAGGCCGTGTACGGACACATGACCAGCGTACATGGAGCCGACCCCAGTCACTCGGACACAGCGTGTAATCCTTACCACATGTTGTGTATTGACTTTTTCTACACGACCAGCCTTATGACATGGGCCGTTGTACACAGGTAGTACGTGGGGTCAGAAGACATGGCGTGTGACTTTTCTACACACTGTGTACTTTTTGAAAAATGGCTTGGTCCTCTTATCCACCATATCTTGGACATTTTTTGTTTGGGTTAGTGCCCCTTCTTCTCATTCCCCTGAAGGTGAGGCATTGTTTCCTTCTACAAAAGTATTATCCCTTCAGCAGGACTTACTGTGATAGAGTTGGAATCCCTCTGAGAGGCCCTGAGCAAGATTCTATATCCATTCCTGACCCTAGGTAGAGTTAGGCATCGATGTGACCAACTCTACCGGGCATTGATCCTCTACCAAGCTGGTGAATCCGGATGAGTTGCGGTATCCTCCATGGCCCTGGCAGTGATCCTTATCTGTGTATCGTGATCTTTCCCACTCATGAGTGTGTTCTCCCGTAATGAGTTTATCTATCTATCGTGATCTTCCCCACTCAAAAGTGTGTTCTCCCATAATGATTGTATCTATCTCTCGTGGATTTTCCTGACAAACAGTGCTTCTCGGACGGACGTCATCAGAACTATCAGACTCGTGGAGTGAGTTCTCCTGGAACGAGTGCTCCGTGGAATCTTCGAATTGAATCCCTAGTGGGGGTGTGCAGTTGTGTGACCTGTCTCTAGACTATGGGTTTGGGTTTTGAGTATATCTATATTGTGTTCTCCTATTATATGTTCAGTAGACATATACGGTGTAGATCTGACTGTGCCTTTCCTTTGTGTATTACTTTGTGTTTTTCGGGGTCCTCTACTGAGTATTGTTATACTCACCCATTCACGGGCTTTGCCCGCGCATGTTGTGTCTTGTGCAGACGAGCAGCCTTTTGATAGAGTCTAGGGCGGACCGGGGCAGGACCGAGCTTTCTGAGTTCCCTAAAGGTCGAGACATTCCTACGGCAATGAGCAGTAGTCCCAGTACCTCTTTGTGTTTACAGGTTGGACTTTGCAGTTTTCAGACTCTTGTTTTGGTGGGCTTGTATTATGGCCCAGTTTACTTTCAGTACCTTACTTTCCTCAGTACTTTGTTGGTTTGGTTTAGTTGTATTCATGCATTTTGTTCCTTAGTGGTTTTTACATTTCAACATGTGTGGGCTTGGAGATGAGTGTGTGTGTACAGGTTCTTAGGCAATGCCTCCAATGTTAGTAATATGCCTACTCAGTGCTAGTCACTAGCCCCTGGCCTATTGGAGGCAGGCTTGGGGAGTTGTGGTGTGGGCCCCATTGGGACGGGCCGTGGCAGAGTGGTATCAGAGGTGGTCGGTTCTACCTTAGGACCAAGAGTCTGTGAGATTGGTTTGGGGAAATAGTGTTAAGTGTTTCAAGTTCGGATTTCAGGTCGGGAACTCCAGTGTTGGTGCGAGCGGCCGACGTATCCATACACCAGGACTCTGATAACCTACTTTTTGAATCGGTACATGAAAACCCTAGTTGCGGGTAAATAAAAGAATTGTACATGCATCATATAAGAATGGGTTGTGTTTTCCATGTCTTTGTGTCAGCTATCCAGATATACTCATTGACCATGTATATCTTGTTTCCTTACAGGATGCCTCTACGACGCATACCCGCTAGGATTCAGCAGAACAATCATGAGGATGACCCCCTCAGTGATGAGGCTTCGATACAAGGACCAGTTTCCCAGGCGTTTCCTCCAGGTGGTGTACCTGCTATACCACCACTAGTGGAGAAGCCCGTGGTACCTGTAGTCCCGACCGACGAGGAGCACAGGCTGAGCGCACTCCATAAGTTCCAGAGACAAATACGCCTCAGGTTCTGAGGTGAGCCTGACCCTCAAGCGGTTGAGGATTGGCTTGAGGCGGTGACTAGAGGTTTCCATCTAGTGAGGACACCAGCAGACTAGATGGTGATCCTAGGAGTGAGCCTTCTTCAGGGTTCGACAGGACGATGGTGGAGTCTAACCACATAGACTCACAATGAGGAGACTCATTCATGGATAGAGTTTGAGCGACTCTTTAGGGAGGATTTCTCTCTGGTTACGCTGAGAGTAGTACGCATCCAAAATCTTCTTCAGCTCTAGCAGGGCAGTTTGATGGTAGCTGATTATTCATCGAGGTTCACCAACCTCACCAGGTACTTGATAGATATGGTCAGGGATCGGTACTTTAGAGCTCGGACCTTCGAGCGAGGTCTATGATGGGACATCTGAGCTAGTGGCATGCCTCTATGCATTTTGACATATGCTGGAGTGCTCGAGTGGGCCTTGGTGATCAGGAGATTCTTGGCAGAGCAGAGACAGCCGACGACAGTCAGCAGCAGGAAGATAGGTCTGAAGACCTCAGTAGTGGGGAACCGATGTCGGACATAGGGATTAGGATGTGGGAGATGTCAGAGGAGGACCCAGGACAGGGAGTCGACAGTCCAACGCTCTCAGGCTGGATCCAGTCATCCTAGGGAGAAGCAGTGCTACTCATGCGACGGAAGGGGACATCTTGCGAGGGATTGTCCGACCCGTCGAGTTGCTGACAGGGAAGTGGTGGATGGACCACCGAGGCAGAGGCATAGAGTGGATTAGGCAGACCAACCAGGTGATGGACTTAGAAGAGGAGCAGGGAGAGCTACAGGTGGTTGAAGACGCTTCGACTTACTTCCACCACCACCCCTAGGAGATCCACTCTTGGCTCAGGGAGCTGGGGGACAAGGGCGGGGATAGCTGCATGCGGTCAAGGAATATGACCTAAGGGATCCAGGGATGATTCAAGGTATGATATGTGTCTTCTCTACCTTAGATATCATACTTATAGACACATGTTCCAATCATTCCTTTATCGCCATATGTCTTGTGCGAAACCTTGAGATTCTGGTAGATTCATTGACTCGATCCTTACGCTTGGAGACACCTATAGGAGGAGACTCGATGATCACACACCTTTTTAGACAGTGCGATCTTACCCTTGGAGGCGAGAGTTTCGGTTGGAACCTCATGGTGGTAGCATTGAGGCCTTACGAAGTCATTCTCGGTATGGATTGGTTATCTTTGGTCCATGCCTAGATTGACTATTTTAGGTAAGAGTGTGATGTGTCCGTAGTGATGGGACGAGGTTTTCTTTTTTCATAGAAAAGGAGAACCAGATAGCACAGAATGAGCTCATGCATAAGAGGGTGCAGCTGGTCACTCATGAGTTGGCTAGCCTTGCCCTTGGAGCAGTCGATGTGATGAGCTCCTAGTTCCCAGCAGTAGTGGTAGAGTACGAGGATGTCTTTCCCGAAGATTTTCCATGACTACCTCCCCACCGGGAAATCGACTTATACATCGACTTACACCCTGGGATGACATCGATTTCTTCATTAGCATATCAGATGACTCCCGTAGAGCTTCGCAAGCTGAGGGTGCAGTTGGAGGATTTGCAGAGCAAGGGTTTCGTGAGACCCAACGTTTCACCCTGGGCGGCCCCAGTCTTGTTTTCCAAGAAGGCATACAGGAGTTTGAGGTTGTGCGTGGATTATCGGCCCCTGAATCAGGTAATGGTGAAGAACATGTATCCACTGCCAAGAATCGATGACCTCTTTGATCATCTAAGAGGGGAATAGTAGTTCTTGAAGGTTGACCTTCGATCAGGTTATCACCAGTTACGAGTACGGGACAAGGATATACCAAAGACAACATTTAGATGCCGCTACGGTCACTATGAGTACTTGGTGATACCTTTCGGCTTGACAAACACCCCTGAAGTGTTCATGGGACTGATGAACCATATCTTTCAGCCGTACTTGGACCGGTTTGTAGTGGTCTTCATCGATGAAATCCTTGTGTACTTGGCATCAGAGGAGGAGCACACGAGACACCTAAGGATGGTTCTAGATGTACTCCGAGAGCACCATCTTTATGGGAAGCTCTTGAAGTGCCAGTTCTAGATTCTAGAGGTCCACTTTCAGGGACATGTCATCTCAACAGATGGAGTAGCTGTGGACCCAGCCAAGGTGAAGGTAGTGTTAGCATGGGAGCCACCTCGGAGCGTGACGGAGGTGCGAAGCTTCCTTGGGCTGGTAGGATATTATCGGAGATTCATTCCTGATTTCTCTTGGATATTAGCACTGATGATATCCTTGACTAGGAAGGGGAAACCCTTCTTATGGATGGAGAAGTTCCAATAGTATTTTGATTAGTTGAGAAAGATTTTTATGAGCACCCAAGTTTTGATATTACCAGAGGAGGGTGTCGAGTACGTAGTTTTCTGCGACGCATCAGGGAGTGGGCTTGGTTGTGTCCTGATGAAAAGATAGGTAGTTATTGATTATGGTTCGCGCTAGCTTAGGCTACATGAGAAAAACTATGTGACCCATGATCTCGAGTTGGAAGCGATAGTCTTCGCATTGAAGATGTGGCGACACTACCTTATGGGTGAATAGTTTATCGTCTACTCTGACCATAAGAGTCTCAAGTATATCTTCTTGAAGAAAGATCTGAATCTGAGACAGAGGCATTGGCTAGAGTTCCTCCAGGATTATGATTTTTAGATCATCTATACTCTTGGGAAGGGGAACAAGGTGGAAGATGCTCTTAGTAGAAGGTTGAGCTCATAGCTGTTGAGTGAGGTGACAAAGTAGTTAGCCACACTGCAGTTATCCTTTGTGGATGGATAGGATACAACTTACCTGCAGTCGATGATTGTCACCCCTCCACTCTTACAATGAGTTAGGGAGTTTCATCTTAGGGATGTCGACTGTGAGACTTTATGTGCTTAGTTATCCACAGGACATGTTCCCGATGGATATTCGCAAGGTGGGGAGAACATAATTCTTTTTAGAGGACGCACTTTTGTACCAGTGGAATTGCAAGAAGAGGTCCTGGGGGAGTTTCATACATCCCCCTTGGTGGTATATCCAAGAGTGGAAGAGATGTACCAGGATATCCGATGACAGTTTTGGTGGTCAGGCATGAAGAAGGCAGTAGCATGGTTCATTTCTCGATGCCTTACTTTCCAACAGGTGAAGGATGAGCACCAGGTTCCATCAGAATTAGATCACCCCCTGGAGGTTCCAGAGTGGAAGTGGGATGGAATATCGATGGAATTTGTGACAAGATTAACACAGACATCCAAGGGGCATGATTCCATCTAGGTGGTTGTTGACCGACTCACCAAGTTGGCCCACTTCCTAGCTATCAGGGAGTAGAGTTCTGTAGAGAGATTGGGAAGCCTCTATGTGTAGGAGATAGTACAACTTCATGGCATCCCTTCGACAATAGTCTCAGATCGAGATGCCTATTTCACATCCCGGTTGTGGAAGGGATTGAAAGAGGCTTTTAGGACTCAACTACACTTGAGCACGACGTTCCATCCCCAAACCGATGGTCAGATGGAGAAGACCATTCATGTTCTGGAGGACATGTTGCAGGCCTGTATCTTGGACTTCGGTCGCAGTTGGGAGGACCACCTACCACTGGTGGAGTTTGCGTACAGTAATAGCTACCACTCCACCATTGGTATGGCTCTGTTCGAGGCCTTGTATGGGAGACCCTACCGGTCACCACTTTGCTAGAACAACCCCGGAGAGTCAGCACTCATGGGTCCAGAGTTGGTGCGAGCTACCATCGAGAAGGTGCGGGTCATCCGGGAGCGGATGAAGACTGCACAGAGCTGGAAAAAGTCTTATGCTGACATATGACAGAGACCTCTGGAGTTCGAGGAGGGAGACCACGTCTTTCTTCGGGTCTCACCTCATTGAGGATTTTGGAGGTTTGGTCGGGGCGACAAGTTATCTCCGAGGTTCATTGGACCTTTTTAGATATTGGCCAGAGTCGACGAGGTGGCATACCACCTATCTCTACCGCCGCAGTTGCATCGGGTACATGATTTCTTTCACGTATCGCATCTGAGGAGGTACGTGCATGAACCATCGCACATCATCGACTGGGGCGAGCTGGACATCGAGGATGGGGAAACCTTTGCTGAGTACCTGGTGGAGATCGAGGATCGGCAGGAGAGGATCCTTTGTGAGTGATCAATTACCTTGGCGCGCGTTCAGTGGTAGCACGAGAATCTTTAGGAGAGCACATGGGAGCAGGAGGCTCAGATCCGTGCCCAATACCCACATCTTTTTTAGTAGTCTTTGTTTTGGTTTTTTGGGGATGAAAAGCCCCAAGGTGGGGAGAATGTAATGTCTCAGATTTTCCATATTTTATTTTTAAATATTATATGGAATTATTACGAGACCAGGCATAGAGACGACACATCATTCCGAGGCCTGGTGATCCTAGAATGGTGGTTTGAACTTTTTTAAGTTAAGTGAGTCGGCATATGTGCAGGGTTGTGGAAATTTCCAAACGGATGCCCAGATTAAGAATCTGAGGGCACCGTTGTGTCTGGGATGACAACTTTACCTCAGAATGAGTCTAACCTTGACTGACCTGGATCGAGGGAAAAAGTTAATTTCCGGACATTTTTAGTAAAATAAAATAAAATAAATTAGCCAAGTTTATTTTATTTTATTTGGAAACATCCTCTGCAGTGCAGTAACGAGGCAGATGTTTCCTTAATTAATGTCATGCCATAGTCACTCTGAAACAGCAACGCTGACTCATTAATACCACAACGTGAGGGATTTCTGAGACCTGTTTCCCCTTTTTAATAGGTTAATAGAATATTTCTCATTGGAAAAGGTGGAGAAAATCTCTGGAGAATACGTGGAGCTTTGGAGAGAACTCTCGGCGGTGAACAACAATAGATCAAAGCTATGAATCGTTGCACCAACGAAGTTGAAGGATCCCAGCGACGATGGAAGCATGACCCCTTCATCAACGACCGATACCTTCTTGAGGTAGGGGTTGTTATTTTGATTCTTCTTTCCCCATTTTTGAATTTAAACGACAAACACGGATCAACCACGAACATGATGATCTGTGGATTCATACATTCTTGTGGGAGGGTTTTATTAGGTTGATTTCGGGGAATTAATCCATGTTGAATTATTGTTGATTTCTGCTCCGTTTGATCCTACTAATGGGAGCGGATCAATGCCATGACGAATGATGGCGAAGGTTCGTTCCTCTATTTGTTTATTGGATTTCTTCCCCCTTCCTTTTCCTCGAGCGTTCTTCGCATTCTTCACGGGGTGAGGAACAACGGATCGTTGTGCATTCATTTTGTGACGCAGCGATCCCAAATCGAAGATCCGATGTCATGAAGACCTAGTGGAGGTGCGATGATGATAGCGGATGACGAATCAGACCAGATTGGGAAAGACCATTCTTCGAGCGTTCTTTGCACGGGTGGATCGTTACGTGTTTTCGAGATTGGTCAAAGGCCCGAAAATAACGGAATCAGCTTCGTGGCATTAGGGTGACCAAAACTCATGAGTTTCATGGTGATCAGACGATCAGATCGATGAACGAGGTAGCACATAAGGTGTGACGGTGGAAGTCAGTGATTCTGGAAAATTCTGGAATACACAGTGTGTACTTCCGAAGAACACACCGTGTAGTACTGGCAACAGCGACTAGGGTTTCGGGGGTCAGATAGGTATCACACGGCCTGTGACCCCGGTCACATGGTGTGTTGGACCTTCTCCGAAACTCGGCTTGTATCTCGGGCGATACACGCACATGGGGAGACTACATGGCTTCACGACACGATGTATACTCACTACGCGGCATGGTAGAGGCGGCTACGTGGGACTCGGCGTGTATTCTGGGAAATACAAAAACACGGGATGGACTACACGGCTTCAAAACATGGCATGTAGACCCTACATGTCATGGTAGAGGCGGCTACGCATGACTCGGCATGAATCCATAGGATACACGGACACGGGATAGATTACACGACTGTGTACTCCACCACACGGTCAGGCGAGGCCAATAACACGGGTCACCCCGTGTACCGATTACACGGGTTGGCACACATGGGTTGAGGCCATGTACGAGCACATGGCCAGCATACACGGAGCCGACCCTAGTCACTCGGACATGACGTGTACTCCTTACCACACGCCGTGTACTAACTTTTTCTACATGACCAGTCTTATGACACGGGCTGTTGTACATGGGCAGTACCCGGGGTCAGAAGACACGGCGTGTGACTTTTCTACACACTGTGTACTTTTTAAAAAATGGCTTGGTTCTCTTGTCCACTGTATCTTGGAAATGTTTTGTTTGGGTTAGTGCCCCTTCTTCTCGTTCCCCTGAAGGTCAGGCAACATTTTCTTCTACAGGATTATGATCCCTTCAGCAAGACTTTATGTGATAGAGTCAGCATCCCTCCGAGAGGCCTGGAGCGAGATCCTCTATCAATTCCTGACCCTATGTAGAGTCAGGCATCGACATGAACAACTATTCCAGGAGTTGATCCTATACCTAGTTGGTGAATCCGGATGAGTCGCAGTATCCGCCATGGCCCTGGAAGTGATCCTCATATGTGTATCGTGATCTTTCCCACTCAGGAGTGTGTTCTCCCATAATGAGTGTATCTATCTATCGTGATCTTCCCCACTCATGAGTGTGTTCTCCCATAATGATTTTATCTATCTCTCGTGGCTTTTCCCGACGAATAGTGCTTCTTGGACAGACGTCATCAAAACTATCAGACTCATGGAGTGAGTTCTCCTGGAACGAGTGCTTCGTGGAATCTTCGAACTGAATCCCTAGCGGGGGTGTGCAGTTGTGTGACTTGTCTCTAGACTATGGGTTTGGGTTTTGAGTATATCTGGATTGTGTTCTCCTATTATATCTTCAGTAGACATATACTGTGTAGAGCTGACTGTGCCTTTCCTTTGTGTATTGCTTTGTGTTTTTCGGGGTCCTCTACTGAGTATTGTTATACTCACCCCTGCACGGGTTTTTCCTGCACGTGTCGTGTCTTTTGCAGAAGAGCAACCTTTTGACAGATTCTAGGGTGGACCGGGGCAGGATCGAACTTTCTGAGTTCCCTACAGGTCGAGGCATTCCTACGGCTTTGAGCAGAAGTCCCAGTACCTCTTTGTGTTTACAGGTTGGACTTTGTAGTTTTCAGACTCTTGTTTTGGTGGTCTTATATTCTGGCCCAGTTTACTTTCAGCACCTTACTTTTCGTCGTAATCTGCTGGTTTGGTTTGGTTTTATGCATGAATTTTGTTCCTTAGTGGTTTTTAAATTTCAACATTTGTGGGTTTGGAGATGTGTACATGTGTACAGGTTCTTAGGCAATGCCTCCCATGTTAGTAATATGGCTACTCGGTGCTAGTCACCAGCCCCTGGCCTATTGGAGGGGGGCTTGGGGAGTCGTGACGCGGGCCCCATTGGGAAGATTCATGACATATTAGGGTTTTTGGGTGTTTATGGATTCATGAATAAACCCATTAAAGACCATATTAGGAAGTTATATCGGAGGAGGACTGATTTCACAAGTACTTGACCCCCACACAATCGCCCGCTGAGATGGATTGACTATGGAATCTCCTTCGCAATGTGAAAGGGGTGAATTGCCCAGTCCTCGTGGGGTTAATCCAACCTTATTTTAAAGGATAATGACATAGAATGGTTCAAAACAAAATAAATGGTGAATTTGATAGGAAACCGTCGCCGTAAAAAGGGATGGGTGATGGTCCTCGTCGGACCATTTCACCATCACCCAAAACGCGCCACCTTGGAGGTGGAACAATGTTATGCACTTCATTTTAAGGTGAACTATCTAATTATTAATTCTAGGCTAAGTGAATATTCTTTATTCATATCTACTTATCTCATACACACTTCAACCCTTAAATTTACTAATTTATATATATAAATTCAACCAATAACACTTTTACTCCAACTCTTGTATTTATTAGGATGACTTGAAACTCAAACTATATTGTATTATGAAAACTCAACATATTTTAAGTGGAATGTGTAGGTAGCACTGAACATTCAAAACTAATAAATGATCCATAGTTATCATGCTAATTTATTCTGGGATATTTTGTATGAGCTATCCATAACTCAAACTTACCATCCACTGAAGGAGATAAACACATACACTACTATATAATAGTAAAAAATACTATATGATAAATTTAATAAATTTTAAAAAATATTCAAAAAGGTCAAGTTTTAAAAAAAGGAAAGTTGATGTGTCCATGGCCTAACTATAAAAAATGAATTTTCTTAGTCATTTACTCTATGTATTAAAAATATCCTCATGGAACAACTAATTACAAAGATGATCCATTACCTCTATAGTTACACCAATGTTTCTCTAGTTTATCAATTGCGAAATTATAATTATTTCCTCAACCCATGTCATGATGAATAAAATTAACATGCACACCAGGATATTCATATAAGGGGTGAGTAATGAAACTCATTAGGATTTACCCAAATAACTTCCCATTATCCTCATATATGTGAAAACCAATAATTCCAATGTGAATTTTTAAGAAAGAATTCCCAACCCATGTGAATTGATATAACATAATAAAAATAATTAAATAATCCATAACATATAAGTATTTGATTAAAAATACCAATAAAATATATCAAATCCACCTCCATGAAGAGAAACAAATTGACACACCCATTCCATTTGAAAACACTAGGGATAACATAAGAACATGAGCCTTTTTACTAATACGTAACATTAATCATGATAAAATTACTATCCCTCATCCCTAAGTAATCACTCAATATTAAAACCTAATTATCAACTCCCTATCTAGAGGATTTATCCACCATATTATAGTGGTAATCTATCTCTCATGTATATGAACACAATATAATTAACATATCAAAAGATAAAAAGAAATTTTAATATTTAAATCTACTAATATACAATAATTTTTTATTAAAATAATATTTACTGAAGTGCATTTTCACCCAAAAAACATTCACCCAAAATTCTATTAATTAAAATCATTTAAAATCAACATAGAGAAAATACTTACACCATTTACCATAACCATATTAATCTAAAAATAGTGTACAAACCATTTTAAAATAAAATATAATTTTTTAAAATCTAATATCATATTCATCAAGATTTATCACACACACAAAAATGAGAGAAGAAACTTACCTAAAATGATTCACCGAATAAAACCATATCCTAGTTAATGAAGATATATCCTCTCTCAATGATTTATTAAATATAAGATTCCAAAAACCGAAATCATCATCATCCTATATCTCAATCTAAGGAAAATACCATGGTTAGGATTATTGGTTGAGGGAAAATGGAAGAGAAGAGTAAAATGAGAAATTATAGTGTAAACTACCTTTTATTATAGGTTCCACCACCCAATAATGGGAGATATTATATTAGAGATGGAATATATGCTTCAAACATTCCAAAAATTAACCCAAGAAGATATAATTCCATATGGGGGTTAAAATGAATTAAATATAAAAGTGTATAGACTAAAATAACAATTTCCAAGTTTATTTTTAAGGGATGAATGGTAACTGTGTACAACCATTCGTCAACCGTGCATTCCAATTTGTTAAAAAATTATCAAAATTCACGGTATTTAGATCATGAAAAACACGTGAATTCCCATTGTATTCGTTTTTTTAAAGATTAAGGGACAAGCCCCACAAATTTATTTATAAAAGAAGGTCAAAGGGAGAAATACATGAAAACAGGTCAAGCAAATACATTAAAGTTCCCTCCCTTGGGGACCAATCTTTTTCCTTATCTTGTCACCAATTTTGCGTTCTTGGGCTCTTAGTTCATTCCACATTTTGTCGATGAGACGCCCCCGACCTCTTCCTCTAGAGTAGCGGTCTGAAATCTCCTGAGCTTGCTGCAATAGCGTTTCAATATCCTCATCAGAGCTGGCAGTTTGATCATCTTCCTTCTTCTTCATTTCTTCCTTTCTTTGCTTTTTCTTTTGGCTTCTTGTTCTTGCTTGTTGCCACTTTCAATCCCCTATTTCTGTTTTGTCATCTTCATTCTCTGCTGAAATAGGTACCTGCATAATGGCAATCTGAGATTCACAATACACTCCCCCCGAAGGAGTCATGATTCCATCCCCTGCTGATGGCTCCAAATCTCCTAGTACAGGAGAAACAAGATCAGTATTAGAAGAAGCATTAACAGATTTTAAAGGAGAAACAGTGTGATCAACATCCCTGCACTGCACACTATGCAGTTTTTCCACCGAAGAAACCAGATTAGAGTTGGCTGGCCCTTTCTCAGCTTGGGGCTCTGAGCATCCTGTATTCAGAATCCTCTCAACATCAGGAACACAATCCATCTTTTCCTTCTTTTTTTTCATAAGTATCTTTGCTAGTCCTAGGTGTCAAAGTCTGAGATGTAGCCAATGCTACATTCTGTTTTTGTCCAGAATCAGACTCGGTTTGAAGATCCTGCTGAGAGTTCCCTTGTGATCCCATATTAGTGCCAACCATATCAGTGGTAGTCTTAAGTATCAGAGTCTGAGATGTAGCCAATGCTACATTCTGTTTTTGTCCATAATCAGACCCAGTTTGAAGATCCTGCTGAGAGTTCCCTGGTGATCTCATATTAGTGCCAACCACCTTTGTGGTAGTCTGCTCTGTGCCCAATTTTCCAGAACAAACATAAGTATGAGCTGGAGATTCCAAATCCAAAACTGCCCTATCCTCTATCATATTCTCATCCCTAGCTTGCAAGGGTGAAGGGGGGTCTCCCTGCTCCACAATCTCAACCCAGGATTTCTTAATTTGATTACAGATCTTATTAAAATTCAAAGAGTTTGTAACTTCAGGTCTTGGGACATCCTTACTGTTAGAATCAATAGGTAAAAGATCTTTGTTATGTTGATCCAGAATAACAGAGTTGGGCTTCACTCTTTCAACCTTTCCACATGACTTAGAGTCATGTCCTCTAAGGGAGCATATACTGCACACTATAGATTTCCTACACATTGTAACATCATGACCTAAAACCTTACAGGTTTGACATAATTTAGGTACCCTCTCAAACTCAATTCTCAGCTCTAATTCTTCATCATCCGTGGATAGATAAACCCTATCAACAAGTGTTGAGCAAAGATCAATCTCAATGAGGCATCTAGCATAATGACTGAATCTAGCCATTTCTGTTTCTCTATCCATTCTAATAGGAACTCCAATGGCAAGTGCAATATCGTAAAGTATTCTAGGATGCCATAAAATCCAATTAAGACAAAAAATTTTGATCCATACCTGAGCTGAGGTGTTACCTAATTCAGAAGAGTTGAAACTCTTGTCCCATTCCCGGATGTGGAAAGCACCTGGCCTAAAAGAGATTGAGCCGAAGCTCCAGGATCTGAGTTTGAGATCTGCAGAGGGGAAAATTAAGTGGTAATATCCTTTGCCCAGAGAAACACATTGCCACGAATCAAAACCCTAGACATCGACAAGTCTTTGCCGAAGATAATCTATTTTCCAGGGAGTACTTCCCTTCAGAAGAATCAATCTTCCAATAATAGAGTGCTCTCCCAGAAGCAAACGCTCCGCAATCGCAGTGGAATCTGCCTTGACATGAGCCACAGATCCCCTTTTGCGAATGCCCGCATACGAACTTTTGAACTGGGAAAAGGACCTACTAACTTCACTGACCTCGGGTATGTTCGAACCTGGTTTTCTAGGATCAGCTCCATTCATTTCGGATGCGTGTGCGTGGGAGTTGAATCTCCCAGGTAGTAGAAAGCCGGCCGTCATATCGCGTCGCTTCCGCAAAAACCCTAATCGCCATGAGAGAGCGAGAGCCGGCTCGACATTTCTCCCTTCTAACAATGCTCATTTTATCCCCATTGTATTCGTTACTGTCACTAATTTTGAGAAATGAACACCAAGTTTCCAATCTATACATATTCCAAAATCCTTCAAAAACTCCCAAATTTCCTCTCCCAAGCCTAATACTTCAATAAAACATTAAAATTAAGGTTCATACCTCAAACATAGAACTATAGATATAGGTTTAGATCTCAACATATCGGCTAAATGTATTTTGGATTAATTAAATATTCAATACAGACCATTATAGGGATGAATGGGGCGCGATAAAGGCTCAGGTGGTCTTCTCCGATGGCGCCGCAGAAACCTAGGGTTTTGAGCCAAGATCCACGATGGTTCCGCATTTTTTTGGCCACAACCTGGTTTCGCGACCTTCATATGGGGTTTGGGCAGTGAAGGGAGTGCCAGATCTGTCGTAGGCTCCGTCCGAGCTTGACTCGGCAGCGAAGCGTCGACTTCAGCGAACCGAGGAACCCTCGGCGTCTGTTGCGGTGGTTCCATCTGGACTTGCCTCATCGGAACGACGAGATTCTCATAGATCCCAGGAATTTCCAGTGACTGTTGCGGCGTCTTCATCCGAGCGGCATCCCCCGGTGGTCTTGGAGACTGTTGCGGCGCCTCCGCAAGCATTTGCGGCTGCTGAGGGGAATGCGTCACAGCGCACCCATGACGGGTTGCCTCGAATTGATGAAGTGCTTGGCGATAAAAGTATTGCGGGCTGTGTCCCTGTTGTTTCACAGGAGATGGTTGCGCCCCGGGCGGTTTTGGGGGTAGCAGTGGGCGACATTTCTGAAGCTGCTACATGTATCCAACACCAGGCAAACCATGGTGATCTCGATGAGGGTATATCTGCTAGACGTTCTTTTTCTAGCTTCAAAGGAGGACTTGACTCTTCAATTTGAAGAAAAGAGAATATAGCGCACATCAAAGCTGGCCCGGTTGCGGTCTCAAAATGGGTGAGTTCTCCATTGTTGATCGTTTATTTCTTCCCAAATGCTCTCAGCCTCTGAAAATTGATGAAATCAAAGAGTGAATTTCATTGATTTTGGGGTTTTCAACATGGAAATGTGTCTCGTTTAGTCGGGTATACTTCCACATGCTCTTCCCCATGGAAGAATTGAATTTATGTGCCTGGGGCTTTGGTTCTATTGTGCTCAAACCTGGAATTATTTTCAATCCCTTTGAGATTTGTAACACCACTACTCAAATTTGGATAAGGGTTTATGGGTTAAATTGGATATCTGGCATCCCAAAATATTGTATGATATTGCTCTATCCATTGACATGTTGATTAAAATTGACAAGGAAACAAAAGTGGCTTGATTTGGTCACTTTGCTAGGTTTTTGGTTGAGGTTGAACTGAGATCGAATCTTGTTGACAAGGTAATGCTTGCAACTGATGATATTATTGAGCAGAAGATTGTTTATGAAAAAATGCCTAAATTCTGCAAAGAATGCAATGTCATTGGTCATGACTCATCTGTCTGTTAGGAAACCTAATGCTCTTTCTCAGTTGTTTCAGAATGAGGATGGCAAAGACCATTGTAAGTGTGATGTTGGTCTGGGCATTGCCGCATACAATATCGAGAAGGAGGTTCAGGGTGTTGCTCCTGGGGATGGTCAATGGGAAGGGTGACCACCCAAGTGACTCATCTAATGCTACTACCTTTGAGGATAAGATGAAGTCTTGGGCTGAAATATTTTCTGAAGAGGCGGATGTTCAAAATGCTGATAATATCAGAGGCAAATGTGTTGTATCACAACGAACTCAATCATGCTCGACTCCTAAAGATGATGATTCAATAGATGAACAAGAGTTTGAAGTGGAAATCCAACTCGAGGTGGATCATCAACTCTCACAGGAAAGGATGACTGCCTCATATAGCAAAGAAGGTAAACAAATTTTAGAATCTGACTCTCCGGTCATTTCTAAAATGTTCCTTCTTCAAAGCCTGTTGGATAATGAGGGATTTCGTCTTGTCTCCTACAAGAAGTCAAAGTCTCTGGTGGTTTATCTAGTGGTGGTGAGAAGATTATTGATGGTCCCATTGAGATGTTGGATCCCATCCAGAGCTCTCCTGATGGGGTAGAGGGGATGACGACGCTAGTGACAATAGACACTTCTCTTGAAAAATGCAAGGACAGACAAGAGGATGGCTCTAATTCTGAAAGCACTGATGCTAAGACGCTCTATGAGAGGCTTCAATCTCTATCTTCAAGGAAGGGGAGATCGAGAGGTCAGGGGCACGATCGTGGAATGGCTAAATGGAATGCAATCCATAAAGAAGAAAGGAGCCTAAGTGCGCAATTGTTAAAAAAGATCAACAAATAGCTTTTGCTTTGGGTTTTGCCTTGTTTTCCCGTACCCTTCTTGGTTCCTATATTTTGCTTGCTTTTAATAAAGAAGTCTACCTCAATCTTTTTTTTTAAAAAAAATACGGACCATTATCCCATAATGAGAATTGACTTTAATGATTCATTTATGATGTTCATTTTAGTGGAAAATATTTTTTGAGAGTTTAAATTAATAAAGTTTTGAACATTTGGGAGATGGATAAACTCCTTTATGAGGTTTATAATAAATCCCCCAAATTCTAGACCTATGTTGAACATTTTAATGGGGCTAATTATAACCATGTTTTAATGATCAATTTACAAAAGGGGAGAATTGATAAATTGAAAAATATGATTAAAAAATTTTCTTTCATTATTGAGAGAAAATATTGAAGATATAGATATAGTGAAATAAATATTTTAGTGATTGATTGGTTTAGAAAACAAATATTGTTAAATTTTATGGAAAATATTTAGAGGCATGTGAAATATATTGAGGTTAATGATAACAAGTGAATATAATTGAATATCAATAAATCCCTATTTTTTATTTTTTACATAAAAATGGGAATCAATGGATTTCACCACTATAATTCCTTAGACCCATGGGTATAAAATACCTCTAGGTTCCCATTACATGTTCCTAAAACTTTAGTGTGGAATGCCTATGTGTGTCCCAACAGATAAAGAAATAATGAGAAGGATATGAGGATTTTATTTGTGAGATTTTTTCTTAATCATTTGACTTACCTAATTTAACATAATAATAAGATTATTTGTAATACAAAGACTAGTTAACTATATTTTTGTTCTTATTTATTCTTGATATTTTTATCATTCCTTAAATTTATTTTGGGATACATAAAGAAACTCTCAAGAGACATTAACATATAGGTTTCAGGGATACCCACATAACCCGTTGGTTAAACATGATAAAATTAGAAGGGTTGTATATTATATATATCATTCACTACACACAAAGGATTAACAATTCAAATTTAGTTATTAACTTTTTAAAAATTCATGGGCGATCTTTATTACTTTCATAACTTTTATATGGGCGATTCAGTGATAAATAAAAAACCAAGTGGATTTTATATCTAAATCAGTGAAAATGCATTATAAAAAATTGTATTTTTTTTATAAATATTTGATAACTTATTCACCACTCTCAAAGATTGAACAATAATCAGGGCTCTATAATTGGTATTATGGAATCCTTCGACTGGGATGACACATAATTGGTTTTTATGTTATTTTTTATTTTATATTTTTACAGAAATATTTTTATGTCATTAATGGATGAAAGTATACAGTAAATGAATAAATCTATTACTTATTATAGTTGAAAATTATATTAAAAAAATTTACCTAGCAATCTTAATATGTAAGAGAAGAACTAGGTTGAAGTGGATTTCGTTATGAGTGACAATGATAAATGGTATACAATCAATATGAAATTTTATAAATTCAAGAAGAAAATTACCATCAGGACTATGAATTGTAATAGAAATATACTCAATAAAACAATTTTCAAATTTTTTATATGTGATAAAGTTGAATATTTTATAAAAAGTTCCCAAAGATTGTGTGAAAATGATGATGAACATCATTTTTTTTGTATATTAGGATTTTAATATTCCAAATTGATAAAGTAATGAATAACAAATAAAAGTTAAAAAAATTATTTAGTATGAGAGAATATGGAAAAAATATTCCAAATAGTATATGAAATATAAAATATTTTCATCAAAGTTGCAGAGATTCACTTGATGCATCAAACAATAAGTGATGAGGATAAAGTAAAAAAGGAAACACAAAATCATTATTTTTAATCCTAAAATATGATGTGATTGAAACCACATGTTAGGATAGACATGAGGAGAGTTGATCTTCTTCGATATTGTGAATTTTCTTATGGGTACCATTGTTGACCTAAGTGTTAAAAATTTTCTTCTTCAATAAGAAATTCCCAAAGACGTAGCCTCTATACATTATGAAAAAATAGATAGAAGAATAATCTCATAGAAATACTATTAATTATAGATACTGAATTTATGACAACCCTGATCTTTTATTACACAGTTAAACATAATTTATTACATAAACTTCACTTGATACAACATAGAAGACCGAGAGGTTTAGTGTCTTTGGGGCTTAGGATCATTACGTAACAACTTAAAATATGAAATACAACATCTTTATTGAAAACTTCCTTTACATGACCACTACATTCCCTCGTACTTAGCATTGCATGAGATAACCTGAGGACATACATAAGAAAATGGTGAGCTATAAATCCCAGTAAGGGAATAATCTTGGAATAACATGAGGAATACAATACATGTTTGACAATAGGCATATCAATAAAGCACAAGAGAATCATAAACATAAAGGCATGATAAAGCATGATAATCATAACATGGAAATGTGACAACAACACTTAACATGAAATTAGCACGAGCCAGGGCTCATTGCACATGGAGCATGAGTAAATCCTCATTGCACATGAAGCATGAGTAAAATCTCGTTGCACTTGAATTAACATGAGTAAACACCCGTTGCACATGATGTATCATGATACTATACTTTACCCAATGCATTGGAGCGTTATAAGGCTGCACCCTTCTTAAACATTTCATTTCATGCATAAGTGTGCCACATGGATCATATAACATAGATTCATAAAACATAATCATTTATTCCACGATAAAGGAATGCAGAATTCATACACGGAACTTTATAATCAATAAGTGTGCATAAAGGTGAATACCCTTGATAGAGAAATGAGCATTGTATTCACTACACAATGACATTGACTTAAAAAATCGGTGCAATTTCAGCAGCGTAACGGCGTGACGTAAGAATTCATAAAAAAGGTTGATGAGAGAGAAATGAGCATCTCATCATATGTACATGAAATGGACAGTAAGAAGGTCATATAGATACATGTCCCAACAATTGAAATGGAATTTAGAGTCATGATACAAAAGAATTGCTTGAATGTAAAAGAAGAGAGAAGATTTTTTTTTGAGAATTTCGGTATAGTAACGGGTGTACATGAGAGACATTTAATGAGAGAGAAAAGGGTCTCCCATCATTTAAACATAAAGAGGGCAGTATGAGGGAGGTGTGAAACCATACCCCAACATTTATAATTGAAATTAAAAAGACATAAAAACATTAAAAAAATTGGACAAAAATGAGAAAGGAAGAAAAACCATTACTTGGAAGTGTGCTTCCAAAGACTTGAGAGAGGCTTGAGAGAGGCTTCTTGGGAGCTTGGGGCACCTTGGGAGGATTCTAGAGAAAGGAGGGTAGAGGTTGGATGAACTCCAAAGTCTTTGAGTGAGGAGGAAGTGAGAGTTTGGGTGGGTTTATATAGGAAATGTGAGAGAATTTTTCATTATTTAGGTTTGGGACACCTCACATTAAACTAATCCAAACCACAAACCAGCCCATGGTTTTTGCCCATGGTTTTTGGCAAAGAGAAGTGGAAAATAATATTTTATAAGGCCAAAGTCCGAACTTCTTAAAATAATGAGGTTGCTTATGTGGAGGTGAGTCACACCCCCAAGGAAAACAATTTAAAAAGACAAGATGTTTAATAAGTCTTAAAGGGTCCATTAATGCTTTGTAAAATAATTCAAACAAACCCAAAACCACATTATTTTAATGGTAAAACATATATTGGCCGAACATAAATCTTATAGTATTTTATTACATCACTATTGGGTCATTATGATGTCATAAAACACATTATATATTTAAACGGTATTTATTTTTTACCCAAAAATTTGACTGTCTCATAAAATAATGAAAAATTCACTGTTGGATAATTTCGACGTCCTGATTCCAGAAATAATATTCATTTTATCTAAATAATTTTCTAAATATTTTAATCTTCACTTTTAAAATAAAAACCGACATTTATCGAAACTTCATGGGTTTTGACAAAAATTGCTTTCAAACCTTAATAAAAATTCTAACTACTACAAAATCAGGCTATAGCCACGGTTTTAAACCGTGACTATAGGCCCAAAAACAGTGGCTATAGGTTATAACCACGGTTCCCACAACCGTGGCTGGTATTGGCATGGCTATAGGGTAAAACCTATAGCCACAGTTCCCAACTGTGGCTATAGCCCTATAGCCACAGTTCCAACTGTGGCAACAACCCTAAAGCCACGGTTTTCAACCCGTGGCATAGGCTAAAATCACTCATCTCCTATAGCCACAGTTAGGAACCGTGGCTATAGACCTATAGCTATGGTTTAAAACCGTGGCTATAGGCTTACACATTTCGTAAAAAAAACCCAGCACCGTTCAGCCGGTGCTGGCCCCTTGCATCCTTCCCACCGCCCCCTGCAAACCCCCCCCCCACTCCCCCCTTGCACCCCACCTGCACCTTAAAGCCCCCCATGCACCCCTCCCCCTACAGTCCCCCTTCCCACCCTGGACGAACCCCACTCACCCCTGGACAGACCCCCCTCCTGGACAGACCCCCCCCAGACAGCGCCCCCCTAGACACCCCCCCTTCTGGACACCCCCTCCCTCCTGGAAACCTGCCTAGACAGACCCCCCCCCCCCAGGACAACCCCACCCGGACAACAGCCCCCCCCCCCACTGGACACCCCTTACACCACCCTTGCTGGACACCCCCCTGGACAGACCCCCCCTGTAACGACCCAATTTTTTTTGAGTAGTATATTAACTTACTCTTATTGATTTAATAAGATGTTAATGGTTAATGCAGAAAGAGGAGTCGATGACTTCATCCAGTAGACTCAACCCTTATGAAGCCCACTTATCAGAGCTTGGGAAGGAGGTAGCATCTGTGGGCTTCGCTTTGGACCAAGCCCAAGCCGAACTCCAGCGTGTCAAGCTTGAACGGAAACGCCTGTGGGAGAAGTTCAAGTTAGTAGAGATTACTACTAGGGCAATGTTATCTGAGCCTCCCTCAGATTCTCTCACCATAGCACACCTTACACTCAGGTCTTATGCCGGTGTTATAAGGGGCTATGTGACGAGACCCTAGCTTCCTTGTGTAGTCCTTTCGGGTGAATAAATTGAGATTTCTTCCTTTAGTGATGTTTGTGAAATTTCAAATGTCCGGATAATTTTAGAATGTATTTTATTGATGAATTTTGAAAAAGGGATATTTTGAAATATTTATGTAAACCCTAAATAACTAATGATGTGTAATGATTTTCAAAAAATGGTCTTCTACAAAAGTGTTCATTAAGGAATTTGGAGTCTAATAAGATCAACTTAATTTTTGATGAATAGTAAATAGTGATTAGTGATTTTACGCTTAGGATTAGTAATGTGACCAAATGGATTAGTAATCTCACTTAAAGAAAGTTTTAAAATAATCTAGGCACCTTGATTAAGTAATGTGATTCAATAAAATGGGTAAATAACAGTTTCATAAATTATTATTAAAGTATTAGTTTTTTCGGATGAATAGCGTTTTTTAATTAAAAATTTAATTAAAAATAATTAGAAAATTATTTTTATAAAAATGACTTTATTTTTGAACTCAGAGCATCGATATTATGTTATGGTAATTTTTGGGGATTTTTCTGAAAAAATAAATTTTCGATGAATAGTGTATTTATTTAAAAATAAAATTAAAAATATTTAGAAAATTATTTTTATAAAATGGAGTTCATTTTTGAAATCATAGCATTGATATTTGGTTAAGGTGAAATTTTGGGATTATTCTGAGAAAGTTGAATTTTCGGTGAATAGTGAAAGTATAGTTTTTAAGTTACGGGTGTTTAATGACATCATTAAATGATGTATTAAGTATATATTCAATATGGTCGAATTATGAATAGTAAGATAAGGTGTGAGGTGTCCCAAGTGGCCAATACCATGGGCAAATACCATGGGAAAGCCCATGGTTTTGCCAAAACCACTAGTGAGGTGTCCCTTGGCCATTAATGCTTTGTCCCCTCACTTTCCCTATAAATACCCACCCTTTCCACCTTTAGTTTTCACTCCCAACTCTCCCCCAATGAAGTTATGGTCTTCTTACCTTCCAAGGAGTCCTCCCAAGGTGCCCCCAAGCCCTCAAGGTCCAATCCTTTGAGTTTCAAGAGTCACGTTTTAAGGTAAGGGATCCGACCCCTCTCTTTCTTTTCATGTAATCTCTTTTATGTCATTCCTTTTCTGCTCCATGTTTTTATGTGAGAGGATGTTCTTTTATATTCCTCTTACTGCCCTTTCATGTTTATATGATGAGAGATCCCCTCTTACTCTCATCATTTCGTTTTATGAAAGTTTAAGTGACGCCGTTAGGCTGCCAGATTTTTAAGGGATTCTTTCACCCTTCTCATTTTTCAAGTTCGATTTTCATGTCAAGTCTTTCAAGTTCCTTTTTATTATGTTGGGGTATGATCTCTATATCTATCATACTGATCTCTTATGATCATATGATGAGGGGCCCTATTTGATCTTGTCAAATCGTTTTCTTTTGAAGTTAAGTGACGCCGTAAGGCTGCCGAATTTTCATAAGAGAAATCTAATCTTTTTTCCTTCCATGTTTTTCATTTCAAATGGTATGTCCCTAAAATTTCATTACCATGTCCATATTTCCTTCTTATTCTTTCACCCTACTGTTTTATGGATCATTTATGAGTGGGTGACCCATGTCCCCTCTCATTTCAATGTTTTCTAAAACCCCAAAACTTAGCCGTTATGCTGCAGAATTTTGCCCTCAAAATGCCTCTCTCTTTTCTCAAAAATTATTTTATGTTATAAAGTGAATACTCAAAGCTCTTATTTCTACAAGGGTATTCACATATATATCAAAATGTTCCATTTTAAATTCTGGGATTTACATACATGAGACCCGCTTTCCCTTTCCGTGGGTTTAAAGTGACGTAAAGATCATGTCTTTAAAGCAGTTTTTAAAACGTTATGATTATGAAATGAAACCCATTTATTTTATGCTATGTGGGTTATTTATGAAATGTTTGATGATGATATATGTGGCTCACATGATAATAAAGGCAAATTTAAGGGTGCGCCCTGATAGCGCTCCAATGCATTGGGTAATGATGTAACCACTAGAGATTACAATTTTCATGATACCTTGGTGAATAACCTTGGTAATTTTCAAATGACACCTTGGGGATGGACCTTGGTGATATGTTCATGATTGTCTATGTTAAATGATGTAGCCACATCTTCAAGTTATGGAAAATGTTATTTTTATTATGAAATGCCTCATGATTTTCTTTCTCATGCCTTAAAGTTCTTTTCATGTCCTTATTGAAGTATACCAAGTTCACATGTAAAATGTTCCTCTTGTTTCCCTTACTGGACCTTCTGCTCACCCTTTCTTTTGATGTATGTCCCCAGGTTATGAGATGCAGTAATGAACCTAGAATGAACTTAAGGAGACGCCCTTCAAGTGTTTAAGAAGAATGTTTTATGTTGTTTTCATGTATTATGTTCCTGGTTTCCAAGACACTAGACCTTAAAGATCCTCAGTTTTGTGTAATGTAATGAAAGTTTATGTTATAAAATGGCGGGATGCCATAGTTGGTATCAAAGGATGGTTTAGTTATTTGTGGGAATTAGGATATAAAAACTTTAGGAAGAACCCTATAGAAAAGTTTAAATATAGGAAAACTTCCTGGTATTTTGGTAAGTATTGAGTAAGTGGTCTATCAAACAAATACATCCCTGCCTGGATATGAGCAGGTAGAGGCGGCTCTGGCACAGATGTACATAGGGGTAAAACCCGAAAACACCACTTTGAGCTAGACTCGAACGGGAATTGGTGCACGATAACGGGCCTTGCTGCACTCTTGGTTACGACACTTCCGGGGGATATGTTTGGTTAATCACAAGCTTTTTATGAATCATTATGAAGGAATTATAGAGAAGTATAATTGTTTAAGCATGAAGTCTTAGTTAAAAGATTCATAAATGAAATAAGTTTCTCACTAAGGTTTTATTCTTTTAGAAGATGGCGGGCAATAGGAGGAACTGTGTCGATGGTGACCGCAATGCACCATGTGCTGATGGACCTCCGATGGAAGCCGGAATGGAAACATTCATGCGAATGATGAACCAACTGACCCAAGTTATGAGTAATAACTTGAATCAAGCTGAGAGGCCGACCTCACCACGAAGGGAACAACACTCTGTTGAGTCCTTCATACGTCAACGACCGCCAACATTCAGTGGATCTACTGACCCATTGGTTGCGGAACAATGGATAAGCTCCATTGAAAAGATCTTTTCTGTACTTCATTGTTCGGAACAAGAAAAAGTCACCCTTGCTGTTTATCGCCTTGAGGGAGAAGCTGATCAGTGGTGGTCACTGATCAAAAACATGAAGCCACGAGGAGAGATGGAAGCTATGGAGTGGGAAGAATTTCGGGGGATTTTATTTAACAAGTATTTCCCTCATTCCATGAGAACAAAAATGGAGAAAGAGTTTCTCGAGCTGAAGCAGAAGGAGAACGAATCTGTCGGAAGCTATGAGATGAACTTCACAAGGATTTCCCGTTATACCTCAAGCTTTATCATGGACCCTAATGGGAAGGTTGATAGATTCTTTGGTGGACTACGACCTCATCTGCGGAAGAATCTAGCCAACAGTGACTATGATAGCTATGAAGAAATAGTTCGAAGTGCCATGAAAGTTGAACTAGAGTTTGGGGACACACAGTGGTCTCACAAATCTAATGAGAAGAAGAGAACTCTAGAACCGAGCCTGGGAAGAAGTTTTGATCAGGAAAGAGGTGGAAAGCATATGCAACATCCCACATGCAATAAATGTGGGAAGAAGCATTCGGGGAACTGCTTGATCGGAAGTGGCAAGTGCTATAGGTGTGGAAAAGAAGGCCATATTTCTCGGAATTGTCGTGGTGATGTGAAGCCTCAACTTCCCAACACTAACGACAGAGGAAAGATGGTTCTGGCCCTACCCGAAGTCACATGATTCAAGTGTGGACAACTTGGGCACTTTGCTAATCAATGTCCAAATCCGAGGGCGGTGGGGGGGAATCACCATCAACCTCAGCAGAGGCCAAGGGAGCAAGGTCGTGCTTTCGCTATCACAACAGCTGAAGTTGAAGTCCCGAACGATGTGGTAGCAGGTACTCTTGTTGTCCTCTCAAAAATAGCAAGTGCTTTATTTGATTCTGGTTCTACGCATTCCTTTATTTCCTCCAAGTTTGCAAGGAATATAGAATCAATCCCCGAACTGCTAGAGGTAGAGTTGTCAGTCAAGACTCCAAGTGGGATTATCCTTGCATCAAAAGTATTTAGAGACTCTAGTGTTTACTTTGGTGAGCTCAATCTTATCGCAAATCTAGTAGTCATTCCCATGATGGAATTCGACATTATACTAGGGATGGACTGGCTCTCAAAGTATAATGCTAAGATCAAATGCAGAAGTAAGGAAATCTCAGTAGTCTTGAATGAACGACCTACAGTTATCTTCCAAGGAGAGATATCCCGAACTGATCCCTATCTAGAAGCACCTCCCATAGCTTTCTTTATGGAGTTAATCGGTGATGATGAAGAAGGGAAAGGGAGCATACAAATTGAAGATGTTCCGATTGTTCAGGAATACATGGATGTATTTCCTGAGGAGTTACCTGGACCTCCTCCAGAAAGAGAGGTAGAGTTCTCCATTGAACTCGTACCTGGGTCTCAACCGATATCAAAGACTCCGTATAGAATGACAAATGTGGAGCTAGAGGAGTTAAAGAAACAACTCCAAGACTTGTTGGAGAAGGGGTTTATCCGACCGAGTGTGTCTCCTTGGGGAGCACCAGTTCTCTTTGTGAAGAAGAAGGATGGATCAATGCGGTTATGCATTGATTATAGAGAACTGAACGGGATCACAGTGAAGAACAGATACCCTCTTCCAAGAATTGATGATTTATTTGACCAACTTCGTGGGGCTCAATTCTTCTTTAAGATTGACCTTCGATCTGGTTATCATCAACTGAGGGTGAAGAAGGAAGATATTCCAAAGACTGCCTTCCGATCAAGATATGGGCATTATGAGTTTACTGTTATGCCCTTCGTCTTGACTAATGCTCCTGCTATTTTCATGGATTTGATGAATAGAGTCTTTAAGGACTACCTTGATAAGTTTGTGGTAGTTTTTATTGATGATATTTTGATATATTCAAAAAGTCACGAGGAGCATGAAGATCATCTGAGGGTTATTTTGAAAACTCTACGGAAGGAGAGGCTCTTTGGGAAGTTCAGCAAGTGTGAGTTTTGGTTACAACAAGTGGCTTTCTTGGGGCACATCGTAACCAATGAAGGAATCTCGGTTGACCCTGCAAAGACAATGGTTGTGGAGGAGTGGCCTCAACCCACAACAGTAACTGATATTCGTAGTTTCCTTGGTTTAGTGGGATATTATAGGAGGTTTGTGAAAAACTTTTCACGGCTTTCTAATCTACTAACCAAGTTGACTCGAAAAGGGGTTAAGTTCATCTGGAGAAAGGAATGCGAGGAAAGTTTCCAAGAGCTGAAGAAGAGATTGGTTACTGCACCTGTGTTAACACTACCCTCTATCGGAGAAGGATTCATTATTTTTAGCGATGCATCTCTGAAAGGGCTTGGGTGCGTCCTCATGCAAAATGACAAAGTAATTGCTTATGCATCTCGACAGTTGAAGATTCATGAGCATAATTATCCTACGCATGATCTAGAGCTGGCGACAATTGTTTTTGCTCTAAAGATATGGAGGCACTATCTTTATGGGGAGAAATGTGATATATACACTGACCACCAAAGTCTAAAGTATATTTTCACTCAGAAAGAATTGAACATGAGACAAAGGAGATGATTGGAGCTTATTAAAGACTATGATTGTTCAATTCATTATCACCCTGGAAGAGCAAACAAAGTCGCGGATGCGTTAAGCAGGAAAGATCCTGTTGTTCTGGCAACAATGAGGATCCTGGGAGATCCCTTGATTAAAGATCTAGTAAAACTGGACATGTGAATTATAAGGAAAGGGACATCATCAACCCTATCCCAAATGATTTCTCAACCTTCATTACTAGAGAAGATCAAGAAGGCTCAAAAAGAAGATCCTTTGCTGCAGGAGAAGTTCGAGGCTGTAAAGGATGGGAAGTTCCCTGATTTCAATATTGATCAAGAAGGTGTATTGAAATTTCGTACAAGACTATGTGTTCCATCTATTCCAGAGATAAAGAAAGAACTGATGGATGAAGCTCATAGCTCTACTTTCTCTATACATCCGGGAAGCACTAAGATGTATAGAGACCTTCGTGATCATTATTGGTGGGATAACATGAAGAGGGAGATTGCCGATTACACTACAAGGTGCCTGGTGTGTCAGCAAGTAAAGGCAGAAAGACAACTTCCTAAGGGGGTATTACAACCGCTACCCATACCAGTATGGAAGTGGGATAATATCACCATGGACTTTGTAACTGGTCTCCCAAAAACATCCAAAGGAAACAATGCGATATGGGTTATTGTGAACAGTCTCACCAAGACAACCCATTTTATCTCTATTCGGGAAGATTTCTCTCTGGATCAGCTTGCCAAGATATACGTGAAGGAAGTGGTAAGGCTGCATGGGGTACCACTATCCATCGTATCTGATCGTGACCCAAGATTCACATCAAAATTCTGGAGAAGTCTTCAACATGCTCTGAATACTGAATTGAATTTTAGTACGGCCTATCATCCTCAAACTGATGGCCAACCTGAAAGGACTATTCAGACACTCGAATACATGTTGAGATTATGCTCAATGGAATTTAAAGGTGGATGGGATCAACACCTCCCATTAGTGGAGTTCTCCTATAACAACAGCTTCCATGCGAGTATTCAGATGGCACCCTATGAAGCTCTGTATGGAAAGCGGTGTAGAACTCCTACTTGTTGGGATGAAACTGGTGAGAGGAAGCTTCTTGGGCCTGATCTTGTGCAAGAAATGACAGAACAAGTTCATGCCATCCAACAACACATAAAAGCTGCTCAGAGTCGGCAGAAGAGCTATGCTGACAATCGACGAAGAGACTTGGAGTTTGGTGTTGGTGACAAAGTCTTCCTTCGAATCTCTCCATGGAAGAGAGTCATGCGGTTTGGGAAGAAAGGGAAGCTCAGCCCTAGGTACATTGGCCCCTATGAAATCCTTGATCGCATAGGAGCAGTGGCCTATCGTCTAGCACTTCCACCGAACCTAGCTCAAGTTCACAATGTCTTCTATGTATCTCTCTTGAGGAAGTACATACCCGACCCTTCGCATGTACTGAACCCAGAGGTGGTACAACTGGAACATGACCTCTCTTATGAGGAGAAGCCAGTGGAGATCTTGGACTGTAGAGACAAGGTCCTATGAAACAAGACTACCCACCTTGTGAAAGTGTTGTGGAGGAATCATAAATATGAAGAAGCGACTTGGGAGCCTGAGGAAACGATGAAGCAAAAGTACCCTCACCTTTTCGACTAGGCCTCAAGTATAAATTTCGGGGACGAAATTTCTTAAGGGGGGAAGAATGTAACGACCCAATTTTTTTTTGAGTAGTATATTAACTTACTCTTATTGATTTAATAAGATGTTAATGGTTAATGCAGAAAGAGGAGTCGATGGCTTCATCCAGTAGACTCAACCCTTATGAAGCCCACTTATCAGAGCTTGGGAAGGAGGTAGCATCTGTGGGCTTCGCTTTGGACCAAGCCCAAGCCGAACTCCAGCGTGTCAAGCTTGAACGGAAACGCCTGTGGGAGAAGTTCAAGTTAGTAGAGATTACTACTAGGGTAATGTTATCTGAGCCTCCCTCAGATTCTCTCACCATAGCACACCTTACACTCAGGTCTTATGCCGGTGTTATAAGGGGCTATGTGACGAGACCCTAGCTTCCTTGTGTAGTCCTTTCGGGTGAATAAATTGAGATTTCTTCCTTTAGTGATGTTTGTGAAATTTCAAATGTCTGGATAATTTTAGAATGTATTTTATTGATGAATTTTGAAAAAGGGATATTTTGAAATATTTATGTAAACCCTAAATAACTAATGATGTGTAATGATTTTCAAAAAATGGTCTTCTACAAAAGTGTTCATTAAGGAATTTGGAGTCTAATAAGATCAACTTAATTTTTGATGAATAGTAAATAGTGAATAGTGATTTTACGCTTAGGATTAGTAATGTGACCAAATGGATTAGTAATCTCACTTAAAGAAAGTTTTAAAATAATATAGGCACCTTGATTAAGTAATGTGATTCAATAAAATGGGTAAATAACAGTTTCATAAATTATTATTCAAGTATTAGTTTTTTCGGATGAATAATGTTTTTAATTAAAAATTTAATTAAAAATAATTAGAAAATTATTTTTATAAAAATGACTTTATTTTTGAACTCAGAGCATCGATATTATGTTATGGTAATTTTTGGGGATTTTTCTGAAAAAATAAATTTTCGATGAATAGTGTATTTATTTAAAAATAAAATTAAAAATATTTAGAAAATTATTTTTATAAAATGGAGTTCATTTTTGAAATCATAGCATTGATATTTGGTTAAGGTGAAATTTTGGGATTATTCTGAGAAAGTTGAATTTTCGGTGAATAGTGAAAGTATAGTTTTTAAGTTACGGGTGTTTAATGACATCATTAAATGATGTATTAAGTATATATTCAATATGGTCGAATTATGAATAGTAAGATAAGGTGTGAGGTGTCCCAAGTGGCCAATACCATGGGCAAATACCATGGGCAATCCCATGGTTTTGCCAAAACCACTAGTGAGGTGTCCCTTGGCCATTAATGCTTTGTCCCCTCACTTTCCCTATAAATACCCACCCTTTCCTCCTTTAGTTTTCACTCCCAACTCTCCCCCAATGAAGTTCTGGTCTTCTTACCTTCCAAGGAGTCCTCCCAAGGTTCCCCCAAGCCCTCAAGGTCCAATCCTTTGAGTTTCAAGAGTCACGTTTTAAGGTAAGGGATCCAACCCCTCTCTTTCTTTTCATGTAATCTCTTTTATGTCATTCCTTTTCTGCTCCATGTTTTTATGTGAGAGGATGTTCTTTTATATTCCTCTTACTTCCCTTTCATGTTTATATGATGAGAGATCCCCTCTTACTCTCATCATTTCGTTTTATGAAAGTTTAAGTGACGCCGTTAGGCTGCCGGATTTTTAAGGGATTCTTTCACCCTTCTCATTTTTCAAGTTCGATTTTCATGTCAAGTCTTTCAAGTTCCTTTTTATTATGTTGGGGTATGATCTCTATATCTATCATACTGATCTCTTATTATCATATGATGAGGGACCCTATTTGATCTTGTCAAATCGTTTTCTTTTGAAGTTAAGTGACGCCGTAAGGCTGCCGAATTTTCATAAGAGAAATCTAATCTTTTTTCCTTCCATGTTTTTCATTTCAAATGGTATGTCCCTAAAATTTCATTACCATGTCCATATTTCCTTCTTATTCTTTCACCCTACTGTTTTATGGATCATTTATGAGTGGGTGACCCATGTCCCCTCTCATTTCAATGTTTTCTAAAACCCCAAAACTTAGCCGTTATGCTGCAGAATTTTCCCCTCAAAATGCCTCTCTCTTTTCTCAAAAATTATTTTATGTTATTAAGTGAATACTCAAAGATCTTATTTCTACAAGGGTATTCACATATATATCAAAATGTTCCATTTTAAATTCTGGGATTTACATACATGAGACCCGCTTTCCCTTTCCGTGGGTTTAAAGTGACGTAAAGATCATGTCTTTAAAGCAGTTTTTAAAACGTTATGATTATGAAATGAAACCCATTTATTTTATGCTATGTGGGTTATTTATGAAATGTTTGATGATGATATATGTGGCTCACATGATAATAAAGGCAAATTTAAGGGTGCGCCCTGATAGCGCTCCAATGCATTGGGTAATGATGTAACCACTAGAGATTACAATTTTCATGATACCTTG
The DNA here is from genome assembly GCA_963277665.1 of Viscum album. Classification (NCBI taxonomy): domain Eukaryota; kingdom Viridiplantae; phylum Streptophyta; class Magnoliopsida; order Santalales; family Viscaceae; genus Viscum; species Viscum album. The sequence continues at coordinate 351,868,906 of OY728141.1, forward strand.
GTGAATAACCTTGGTGATTTTCAAATGACACCTTGGGGATGGACCTTGGTGATATGTTCATGATTGTCTATGTTAAATGATGTAGCCACATCTTCAATTTATGGAAAATGTTATTTTTATTATGAAATGCCTCATGATTTTCTTTCTCATGCCTTAAAGTTCTTTTCATGTCCTTATTGAAGTATACCAAGTTCACATGTAAAATGTTCCTCTTGTTTCCCTTACTGGGCCTTCTGCTCACCCTTTCTTTTGATGTATGTCCCCAGGTTATGAGATGCAGTAATGAACCTAGAATGAACTTAAGGAGACACCCTTCAAGTGTTTAAGAAGAATGTTTTATGTTGTTTTCATGTATTATGTTCCTGGTTTCCAAGACACTAGACCTTAAAGATCCTCAGTTTTGTGTAATGTAATGAAAGTTTATGTTATAAAATGGCGGGATGCCATACCCCCTCCCTCCTGGACATACCCCCCTGGACAACCCCACCCGGACATCAGCCCCCTCCCCCGGACAGTAGCCCCCGCTGGACCCCCCTTGGACAGACCCCCCCTCCTGGAACCCCCCCTCATGGAAACCCCATGGACAACCCCACCTGGAGAGCAGCCCCCCCCCCGGACAGCCCCCCTCCACCCCCCTGGACAGACCCCCCTTCCTAGAAACCCACCTGGACAGACCCCCCCCAGGACAACCCCACCCGGACAGCAGCCCCGCCTGCCGGACAACCCTTGCACCACCCCTACTGGACACCCCCTCCTGGACACCCCCTCCCTCTTGGAAACCCCCTGGACAACCCCACCCGGATAACAGCCCCCCCGGACATCAGCCCCCCCTCCACCCCCCTGGATAGACCCCCCCCCCTCCTGGACACCCCCTCCCTCCTGGAAACCCCCCTGGACAAGCCCACCCGGACAACCCCCCTGCTGGACAACCCTTGCACCACCCCTGCTGGACACCCCCCTGCTGGACACCCCCCCAGACAACAGCCCCCTCCACCCCCCTGGACAGACCCCCCTCTACCCCCTTGGACAGACCCCCCCGGACAGACCCCCCCTCCTGGAAACCCCCCTGGACAGACCCTCCCAGACAGCAGCCCCCCTACTGGAAACCCCTTGCACCACCCCTATTGGACACCCCCACCCCGCTGCACAACCCCCCTTGCACCCCACCCTACACCCCCCTGCACATCTTCACAACCCCACTGCCCCCCCGGAAAGACACCCCCACCCCGACACCCCACTGCACAGCCCCCCTTGCACCCCCCTTGCACCCCCTTGCACACCTGCACAACCCCACTGCCCAGCCCTGCCCAGCCCCCCATACCCCTTGCACCACCTCCTTGCACCACCCCTTGCAGGTGGAATTTTGGAATGACACTAAAGCAGGAATGATGGTATCCTGGTTAACACATGGAGACCTCAGGTGTAGGGAGTCATAGTGGCCTAGGTGTGGTATCATGAATCAAGCCTAGGTGTGGTACCATGAATCACCAGATAACACAAACCACAAGATGATGGCTTTTACTATATCATGTCATATACTTTGGTGCATATTTACAATAATCTACAACTTTCACGTATGCATCATAGGTTTTATTCAAATCATTGAAAATCATTATGAAATGATACCAAGTCTTTTGGATACGATCTTTATATAAGCACCCTCAAACGTTAGGAGAAAACATTGTACCAAAATTGTGAGAAACTAGAAGCCCTCTACGGGAGTTTTGGTGGACATATTAGAGTTGTGAAAGATGAGAATATCTATTTAGGAGGTGGATGACTAAATAATGATGTGTCCATGGAGATGGTTGTTTTTCCTGATGATTAACTACTCAATGCTACGGTGTCAAGAAGGGTATTTCATTGGGAGTGAAGTCCTGAGAAGCACTCGAAATGATATGGAAATAGTGGTTATGTTGTACAACATTGATAATCATATGACTTATAATGTCATATGAAAATGTTGTGCATAAGTATTTCCTAAAAGTATTCAAATATCTAAAATATGACTTTGTTTGACTATGTGATCAAAGATGTGACAATATAGTCTAATAGGTGGGATTAACACTACCCCCCCCGGCGCACACCCCATGCCCCCCACACCCCCCCGCACACCCCATGCAGCCCCCCGCACACCCCCATGCACCCCCTTGCACCCTCCCCCTTCCCCTTGCAGACCCCCCGCCCCTTGCACCCTCCTCCTGCCCCTACACACCCCTTGCACCCTCCCCCTTTCCCTGCAGACCCCCTGCACCCTCCCCCTTCCCCTACACCACCCCCCTCCCCCTGCCCCTGTCCCTGCAGACCCCCTGCACCCTCCCCCCCTGCACCCCATCTGCACCCTCCCCCTTGCTCCAGAGATATGATTTCTCTCGCTTAACCCAGCTCCAGGGTTCTCTACTATACCATCACCACCTCCTATTGTGCATGAGGAATCACCCTCTATTAGTAAGATCTCATAAAGTTATAAAATGTAATATTTTGCCTCTGATATTCTAAATAAGTTTGATAATATTTGAGGAGATTATAATGAGATAAAACAGGAGTTAAAATATACTAATGATGAGATTAGAGAACTTAAGAAGCCCTCTATTCCCATGGTTGATTTTGACAAGTTGGTTGGGTTAACGACTACCCAAACAAAGTTGATTAGGAATCTCCAATCATTCCCTCCTATTCAAAAAGTTGTTTCTGAAGTAAATTTCAAAGAGCTTAAGGATGTGAATGGCCTAGTTAGATATTTGAAGGATGTTTATACCACCAAGTCCGAGTTCAATGATCTTGGTGTTATGGTTGTATCTCAAAGGTACATGTTCCAAAATCTTTCAATGGTGAAATTAGACATGTCTAAAGATGTTCTTGATGAGGTTAAGTCTTTCAGGACTGAAATGAAGGGAATCTTACACACTTTATAAATTTTTGTATTAAGCTAGTTTGAGTTCATCAAAAGGTTCAACCCTATATAACTTCCACCTCAGAACCTTCAGTTGTTCCAGTTTTTTAGAGTGGAGTTGATCAATTTCTCTCAAAATTGAATTATGTATCCTTACAGATTCAGTCCCTATAGTGTTGAACACTATTCCTTATGCAAGATTTCAAGAGGAATATTATGGGTGAGTTCTATGATACTATAGAAGATGTCACGAAGCTTGGAATTAGAACTAATAGATCCATAAAATTAAGTAGTGGTCTTTTTAAGTAGAGTGGCCTTTTATGAATGTCAGGAAGCTTGGAATTGGAACTAATTGATCAATTTCTCTCCCTTGTTGCATCCCTTGATGATAAGGAGGTTAAGAGTGCCCTTTTTTCTCCAAATCTTAAGAGTGTGGCTTGTCCTCATGGGTTTAAAAATTAATTCTTTATGTTCTACTGGGACATAGTTCGTGATGAGCTCCTTAACGCTATGAGGGAGTTCTTTAACCATGCCTCAATGCCCTATGGAATCAACTCCAATTTTATTGCCCTAATCCCAAAGAAGGAAAATGCTGTAGATGTAAAGGATTTCAGATCTATTGCTATTGGGAATACCTTTCCAAAAATCATTAGCAAAATCATTGCTATGAGGTTAGGTCCCATTGCTCGTGGGTTTATCTCTTCAAATCAGCCCCCCGGACAACCCTTGGACACCCCCTAGACAACCCCCCTAGACACCCCACCTGCACCCTGCCCCTGCCCTACAGACCCCCCCTGAACCCCCCCTGGATAGCCCTTGGACACCCCCCTTGACAACCCCTCCTAGACACCCTACCCGCACCCCCCTGCCCTATAGACCCCCCGGTACCCCCCAGACAACCCTTGGTCAACCCACCTGCACCCTGCCCTACAGACCCCCCGGACAACCCTTAGACACCCCCTTGGATAGGCCCTCTTAGACACCCCACCTGCACCCTCCCCCTGCCCTGCAGACCCCCCCGGCACCCCCCCCAAACAACCCTTGGACACCCCACCTGGACAGCCCCTCTTAGAAAATTCTATTGCCATCAGTACCTTCACTTCATCATGAAAGAATGCTAAATGAACAATGCCTTGAAACTTTTCCAAGAATAGTCTTTTTCTGGCTTAGTCTGAATAATAGACTTCCACCACTTATAACTTGGGCCCTCTAGTAGGATGGTTACAAAAATAAACTTAAGAGACTCATAAATCTAAAGCTGGATAAAAATATCCTCAACCTTCAGTACCAAAACCAATTCATCCTAAGAATCTTGTTACCCATGAATTATTGTGGGGCTACCATCTTGATTCTGGGGTTCCTAGGTGTGCCTTCAAGATCGATTTATTCAAGGATTTTGATTCGGTTAGGTGAGACTTCTTATGAGATGCTTTGGATCTGCTTGGCTTTTCGGCTTGGTTCTCATCTTGGGTTAAAAGATGCGTCTCTACCCCAATGTTCTCGGTGAACATTAATGGCATTTTACATGGCTAATTTTTGGGGAAAAGAGAGCTCAATCCAGGGGATCTGCTTTCACCTTTCCTTTTTGTGATTTGCATGGAGTTTTTCTCACGCATCCTGGAATGCAGGAGGCTGGGGGATGGTGCGGTGGCTGGTGCGGGCTGGAGTGGCTGGTGCGGGCGGGAAGGCAGGCAACATGGGGATGACAGGGGGCTGGTGTGGGCTGGAATATGTGGCAGGGGGCTGGTGTGGGCTGGATTGCAGGTGGCTGGGGGTTGTTGGGCATGTGGCAAGGGTTGGTGTGGGCTGGGATGTAGGAGGCCGAGGGCTGGTGAGGGCTGGAACTCGTGGCTGGGGCTGTTTTGCAGGTGGCAGAGGGATGTCATGAGTGTTTTGTAGGAGGCTGGGGGGTGGTGGCTGGTACGGGCTGGATTGCAGGTGGTTGGGGGCTGGTGCGGGCTCGAATGCAGGTAGAAGGGGGCTGAAATGCTAGTGGAAGGGGGCTGGTTGCAGGTGTTTGGGGGATGGTGCGGGCTGATTCGAAGGTGGCAGGGGGGGCTGTTGCGGGCTGGAATGCTGGTGGTAGTGGGATGAAATGAATGTGGAAGGGGGCTGGTGTGGGCTGTATGTGGCTGGAGCAGGGCCAAATCACGGCATTACCGCGGCGTGACCGCGGCGTGACTGCGGCGTGACCGCGGCGTGACCGCGGCGTGACCGCGGCGTGACCGCGGCGTGACCGCGGCGTGACCGCGACGTGTTGGGCCGGTCCAGCAACATCCGCGGGGCAGCATCTTCTGGCCAGGAGCGAAAGAGCGGGAGGAGGCGGGGAAACATTTCGGTCGTCACCCCGCTGACAGAAATTGTGATTAGTTAGTCTCAACATTGATCACAAGACTCATGGAATACTATCACTGTGAACCGCTGTAGGGTGTCGTCCTGGAGTAGGGCCAAATCACAGCATTACCACGGCGTGACCGCGGCGTGACCACGGCGTGACCGCGGCGTGACCGCGGCGTGACCGCGGCGTGACCGCGACGTGTTGGCCCGGTCCGGCGACATCTGCGGGGCATCATCTTCCGGATAGGAGTGAAGGGAGCGGGATGAGGCGGGGCAACATTCCAGCCATCGCCCCGCCGACAGAAATTGTGATTAGTTAGTCTCAACATTGATCACAAGACTCATGGAATACTATCACTTTGAACTGCCACAGGGTGTCGTCCTGGAGCAGGTTCAAATCATGACGTGACCGCAGCGTGACCGCGGCGTGACCACGGCATGACCGCGGCGTGTTGGCCCGGTCCAGCAACATCCGCGGGGCAGCATATTCCGTCCAGGAGCGAAGGGAGTGGGAGGAGGCGGGGAAACATTCTGGTCGTCGCCCCGCCAACAGAAATTGTGATTAGTCAGTCTCAACATTGATCACAAGACTCATAGAATACTATCACTACGAACCACCGCGGGGTGTCGTCCTGGAGCAGGGCCAAATCACGGCATTACCGCAGCGTGAACGCGGCGTGTTGGCCTGGTCCAGCGACATCCGCGAGGCAGCATCTTCCGGCCAGGAGCGAAGGGAGTGGGGCAGCATTCCGACCGTTTCTCCACCGGTAGATGATAGAATAGATCAACTATTTGATATTCTATAACAAGGGATTGCCAGAGAAGGTTGTAGCGAGTGGCACAATGACACAACGTCTAAAGGGAAACAAAACGACGGAAAAGAATCATACACCCTACACAAACTATTTACAAATTCATTCACTTTGCCTAAACATGGAAATTTTATTTATAATATTCAAAACCTGAAAAGAAAAGTGTCATGGTCAAGGCATATGCCTACTCGGGCAATGTCATTTGAGTTAAACAAGTATGATAAGCCAATTTGTATTATTCAAAGAAAACAAAAACTAACTAGCCACAAAACAAACACCCACAAGAGGCATATGAAAGACTCAAACCAAATCTAAACATGATACAAATAACTATCACTACTCTTTGGTTTAGAAGACAACGCACCTCTGTTGGAGGGGTTTTATTATAAAATCATGGCATTGCTTTATTATAAAAACATGACTTTATTTATAAAAACATGACTTTATTTATCAAATGAAACAATTATATTAAAGAAAACTTATTCAAGATATGCAATTCAATATAATTAAGCAGAATTAAGAAAGAAGCTAAATTCAATTTAAAGCATTCTTGAATTAACGAGGCTAGAAGAGGGATCCTACCTCAAGGTGGAACCAAACCGTCCACTTTGACTCTTGGAGCTTTCTAACTAAAAGTTTCTACTCCCCCACTGGGTATACGCACCTTCACACACATGCAAAGAAACCTAGCCCCTATGATAGAGTGAATATTTATAAGTGAATACGCAATAAAGTGTTCAATGTAACGGGGGGTCAATAAGTGAGAAAATACAATTATTCATGCATATGTTTTTTAAATAATGTGCATGTATGTGTACATGCGTAGGTAAATTCAAACAATGTATGCATACCACATGCAATTTATTAATTTGGAAGAGGCATGGTATGTGTGGGAGCTTGCAATTGCATACTACATACAATTTACTATATGTGTATAGGTGTATGTACCTTCAAACAATGTATTCATACATTATGCATGCATGTGCATCTAATTGAAAAAAGTACATATTGTGTGTACGCTGCATAAACCTGTACACATACAATAGATGAGTCATAGTAGAACATATGCGACCATTAATAAAGCAAACATAGAAGATAAGAACAAGCATACTCTTTGAATGACGTTTTACTGTAAAATGCATTGCAATGATGGAAGAATTGACATAGCTGCAACATAATTATTTCAATGTTTTATATATCTAATCTCAATGATGAAAACTGATTATTCATTTTCAATATTTTTTAAAAAAATTATTCTAATAATTTATATGGAAAAGATTGGATTCAATGTTGAGATGGTTGGGATTGAAATTGGCCATGGGTTGGAAAATTTTCGAGATGGTTAGGATTTAGACCATGTAGTTGATTAGGTAATTGATTATCTAACCAATTGAATTTAGTATTTTCATTGTACATGTGATGAAAATTGTTTTATTCATAAATCTCTTGAGTATTCAGATCATTCGCCTCCATTAATGGTATCCCTAGAAGAACTTCCTTGATTGATGTAATAGTTGGGAAATTATCGATCACTTAAGAAGAACCTTTTATTGGAAAATCTTTCACTTTGGGAGTCTAAAGTGGTGAAGACTGAGGGTTTCACCACTAACAATAATTTCATAGTAATGTGGAAGATCCCCTGTAATATGATAGATAACAAGAATCTCATAAGGTATCCCTTTACTAGATCGATTTTATGTTGAAAAGTTCCCCTCCCTCCAAGTATGAATGATATTTGTGTGTTGATCGATGGGGGACCTACACTTCCTAATATTATAAACTGAATACCAAGGAGCACTTGCATCATTATGTAGAAATCTTAAAAGAATCTTGGAGTTCTACTCAACCATACAAATATTGAGGTTATCTATCCTCCAAATTGAAAGGCCGCTGAGTAAAGATCTTTTCTCCACCCCGATAGAATTACCTAAACCATAAAAGGAACTATATTTGATAACCATAGATCCCCTAGAATCATGCACAATCCCTCCTCATAACTCCCTATTTACGAGACCCATTCACATTATGTTTTAGTCCAACATTGGGGGGTATCCACTTGATCCACCACCCTAGAGGAGCTCTATCATTTGTAATCACATCCCTAGGGAGGATCCCCTTACTAGTATCCATTCTCTTTTCAATAGGAAGAAGGGAACCTAGTGTGTCCATGAGAGAGAGCACATGAACTTGACTGAATAGAGGGAGCAATTCTTGCCTTCATGACCCTTGTTCCTTGTCTCCTAAATCACCGAACACACCACTAAAAACACTATTACATGAAGATTAACCATATATGAATGTTTCTCAACACTTTGAAATAATGTACACAAAAATTTAGAGATGTATCCCCCCTAAAATTGAAATCCCATAAGTTTCCCAACAAGGGACCAAGCAAAGCAGGCTCATTCTACATCAAAAAATAAGTTCTAGACTAAATCAGATTTTAGCCTCTCACAACACATACATGGTGCGGGTATCTAAATTACTTTTCTATAGATATTAATTTCAGTTGGTATACCCTTATTGCAGAACCTCCAGAAATGCATGTTCAACTTAATTGGAATTTATTTAGACAAGACTTTGCTCACCCACTCATCATGCTCTTGGTTGGATCTTAATAACAAGTGAAACTGCAAAGCAATAAATTATCCTAAGGTAAACTTTGAGAATGTGCACATATCTGGTTCATCGAGCATATGAATCCTATCATAAAAAATCTTATGATCCTCATCGAGGGATGCTGATATAAACCCAGGGTTTATTCTCACATTCCTAAAGTAAATGTGAGGGATTGGGAATCCAGGGATGAAGTGAAAATGAACTAACAAGTTTTCTTTCTAGTAATTGATGTCACCCCACCCGCAAACCAACACACCAAGTGTGGGATTCTCTCCACAATATTTTTGAATAGCAGGAATGAGAATTGATTTTAGGATGTCTATTTCAATTTTTGGGTATTTCAGATTTTAATCCCCATGGTCAACCGTACCTAGAAACTTGTCTAAGTGTGGGATCAAACCTAGATAGGGTACCAATAGTACCGGGCCAAGAAACCATACCTAGAAATTTTAATTTCTCATTCTTTTATCTCACCCTTCTTGATAAAAAATACAATTTATAGGAGATATAATGGTATCATTTCATACTCAAGTAACACGCCATCAATTATTCCACTCTAATTCCACATGATTCATGATCAATGCATAAAAATGTGGGTTTGATTTAGACATCAAATCTCTCCATTTAACAAATAACATGTTTCCAATATGAAATGAAACTACTCATCACATTTTTCAAGAGTCACCAAACTATTTTTTTAGGCTGGGTCAATTGATTGATACAAATTGTTATAATGATTCTCATGGAAAATTTCAAACTTATTTTTTACCCACTTTAACACACAGGTGAAAACATTCAAATTAAGTAGCATGTTTTAATTTCAGAAAACAGCCCCGAAACTTATTCAATATTTCATATAAATTCCACTAATTTAAAAACATCATACCCCCGTATAGAAGTATTTTATTGTTTTAATCAAGAATTAGATATTATGAAATCATAAACTTTCAATAAGACCTTTTTCAATCACCTTCCAAAATTCAGATTTTGATGAAGTGATAATTGTAGAAGATTCTTCAAAACCTTCTCTACTTTTTTAACCTTCAAGGAGACACTACAATTTTCAAAATTAATAATGATCCAATTTTGAATAGTACTAAATGTTCGATCAATTTCAAGATGGATATCTTCACCTTACTTTCCAACTTTGATATCTTTTTCATCATCATTAAGGATGATTATTTCATCATATGTTCTTTAGAATACCAGTTGATAAATCATTTCATAATGGAGCATTATTAATTTTATTTTATAGTCTTTGATCTCTTAAAAACCTTATTTAGTTATCTCCTTGATAACGTGCTACAAATTCAATTACTAACACTATAAGCACATATGTACAACACATGTGATAGGGAATAAGATAAAACTTCTTATTCCTCAATGTGAACAAAATGGTTTTGAGAATTTTCTCAATTAAGTATCTCCATTATTCCTACTAGGAAATATTTTTTTTCAAATATTAATCTACTCTAAAAAACTAGAACTCTTTTTTAAATCTCTTATTAGTTGTAACCATATAAAACTAAAATGAAAAAACCATTTTCTTCTTCCCTTTCATAAATAAAATGCACTTCTTTCTTTGAAAATTGGACTTCACATAAATCTTCTTCCCTCTTCTTATTCTTCTTCTTATTTAGTGAAACTAATCTGCACTAGATATCCTATTTACATTATCCTTAATCCATAAAACTTATTCAAAATATATTCAATTTTGGATCTATTCTCTCCTTCAATACTAAAGGAATTTTTCTATAGGATTCAATATTAGTTATCTCTTCTTGATGCAAGGATTTTTCTTTCTTGGAATGACAGTTTCAAACTGAAAATTTCTTTGACATGAAATATATATATATATATATATATGTGATACATGAAACAATATCCATTATATTAATTCTGTTCTTTCTCTCTTATCTGTAAACATTATACCATGTGAATACTACATTTTTAATTACTATAATTCTCAATAATTCAAAATTCCTAATATCTTGACATTTCAAAACTCCCACTACTTCTCTTCACAATTGTTTGTAACTGTATACAGACATGTATACACCACTTCATAAAAAACTCCATGTATGCATAAATTATATATAAAAATATTCAAGGTTTCATCTCCTCATTTCATGGTGTAAAGATTTCTGTAAAACATGAAGTTATGAAATAGAAGCATGAATCACAATCTTTCTTTAAAATATTTATGTCGATGAAGAACAAATCACTATGCATCATCATATTTAGTTTATCATATTTCATTTTCTTTTTCTAAGCATACTTTGATAAGACTTTTAGATAAGTATTATAATTTATAAAGTCTTACATAATTCCCTCAAAAGTCTTATGAAGTTCGAGTCTTATGAAATTTTTTCAAAGTCTTTCAAGTCAAAGTATTATGCTATTCCATACAATGCCTTATGAAGTATGGTTCTTTTAGTATGGCTTTAAATAGTGCATGAATAGTCTTCTAAGGATATTTAGAAACACCCAAATTCATCACAACATTTCAAATAAAGCTCTTCATGAACTCTATATGGAATTCTGTCAACTCTATACAGATATGAATGTACCTTATAAATAACCTTATATTGGAATAAATCAACCCTATATTCTTCCATTTGCATCTAAAAAATATAACCTATGAAGATCTTTTCACATACCTTATAATTCCTACGATTCTTGAATATGGCATGAGTTTCTCACGATCTTACATTATGGATCACTCTATAATTTATAGTGTGACTAAACTATAATCATGACACAAACTAAATAATTTAAGAAGAAAACCTATAATATATCATATCAAGTACCAATGCCCGAGTTTTTAAATGATGAAAAATAGTTCTATTTGATGTTTCCCACACCAGACTTCTGTTTGTGAGACCTCTTATTTATTACCTATAACACTCCTTAGTCTATCATTCAAATCCAATATGGTCACTGTTCTATCATGCTTTCTTGTACAATGGTTCTAACCTTCACTCTCAACCAATAAAAAAATGGTGCACTCTCCTCAGGTCATTTTTGACCAACACAGGCTTTTATACATTCCATCCTAACTGGAATGACTTTAATCTTGGACACCTGTATTTGATGACTTAGCTTCTTGAGTAGTGCTGTATTAAGGTATTTTTTTATAAATCCTTATCCAAAATTTAAAACAAACAGAAAAATCATAAGGGTCAACTCAGCAAAAATTCACTCATAATCCAAGTTAAAAAACAACTCAAACATAAAAATTTCTTTTCAAATATAACAATATCCTATACTCCAATAATATCAACATTTTTTTAATCTTCCTCGACTTCATCTATGTATTTTCCCGAATATTTTTTTACTTTCCAAGCTTATATACATAATAAAGTAACTTCTAAAATTCCTTCATCATACACATATAAGATTCATCATTATAAATTATCCATGAAACTCAAATCTTTATTGAAATTTCCTTTTCAATTTCCCTTTTTAAAACTAGATTATTCCAAGAAAAAATAATCTTGGCAGTAATTCAAGTACACTTAAAACATTTTTTACTCTATATAAATGAATCTCCAAAACTCCAAAGGTAAGGTTTTCCCTTTTCATATGAGGAATGAAAATTATTTCATAATCTAACATAAAATATGTGTCTCTAAATCTCATTTACTTAATATAATATCACACCTCTCTTAGGAACCCTTCTTCTCAACAAAACTAAGTTCTCTAACCAACTTCCAAGATATTCTTATCCATAAATTCTTATTTCTTACATATTGACACTAATATTCATTGAAACTTCAAAATCATTGGAAAAAATAAAACACACACAATTTGGGATCAACAACACTAACTTCTATGCATTAAAACTGAAGAATGAATGCCATAATTATAATATTCAATACAATAATTTGTCTTACTATCATGCAACTATAAATGGATAAATAAAGGACTTCAATAAGACCCTATATAACATCCTTCATATGATTGTGAACATGGATAATAGATCTTATTCTAATAATGTCTTTCATGCTTTGGGAGAATATAGAAACACAAAACATACTGGTACACAAGAAACCCCATATTGTCTAGTATATAGGAGAGAAGTATCCTTAACCATAGAAGTTTACTTTCGTTCACTTTAAACTTCCATTTTTGATCAATTTTCTGAATATGGAAAGTCCTAGATGTAGATTGATGAGCTATAATGAGTTTGTGAGAAAATTTTATTCACACTATATAACCATGGAGTCTATTAAAAGCATTTCACATGAGAATTTAACCAGAAGGTTCACATTTCCTAATTCATTCACGCTGAATTAGTATTTCCCATGAGAACGCCAATGATATATGGAACAAACCCTCTAATTATAGAAAAGAAATGGTAATGACCTTACATCATCCATAAGGTCCACTCTAATGGGATTATTCCCTGATCACAATGGATGGAGGGAATATCAAACCGTCCACCAACATAAGATTTATAATGAAATAAATTACATAGACTTAGCTAAAAGTGTGTTTCACATGAATTTAACTACTTGGATATGGTCCTTGTCATATAACCTTTAAATTGATGGCACTAAATGTCCTTTTTTCATGATGTCAAATTGCATAGTATATAATCCTTATCACATGGTGTTGTACTAAACGACAACATATCCACCCCACATGACCCTTAAACTACATGGAGTGGTTTGTCTCATATGAAAAGGTTTACTTACATGAGATTGAGATCCATAGAAGATTCTAAAAATACATTTTCCCCTATCTATGACCCAATTTCTAGATAAAAATACCCTCATGTTCAATAACCACATATTACTTAATTCATATTATCATGATATATGCAGTGAATACCAAATCACTTATCTTGGGGTCAACCAAAATTATTATCTTATTCAAACCACCCCAACTATCCTAGTGTTTTGGATATTTACCTCATTAATACAAGGTCTTCCAATGGCCCTACATTATGATAAAACTATGTTAATTTCTCCTTGTGATGAGACCTTATTCACATCATGTTTCCTTCATTTTATCACCATGACACTCATATATTTCATTACCCTTTCCACTATGTATAATCCATATATATATATATATATATATTTCAAGAACTATATGTGGCTTGATTACTATTGTCATAGGATATATAGTGAAACCAGGACACTCTATCTTGGGGCCAACCACAAGTATCATTCCCACCAATTTCATATCTTATTTTGGTATGTGGTCCCTCGTTGATTCACACAAATTATTCTCCAATAACCCTTCATTTGGATGAAATATTTTCATTTTATTTTGTGTTTAATCCAAATCTGCATAGGGACCATTTTACCAAGAACTATTTGTATCCTTATTCTTGTTATTATAAGATATGTTGTAACCCCAAGATTTTTTTATCTAAGTTCCATCCTTGAATTCCATTTCCATCCCATTTGCCATCAATATTTCAACACTCAAGTTTACTTATTCTCGTAGGATTTTCCTTCATCAACCCTACACCAGGATGGGAATTCTTATACCATACTAGAGATATCTATAGTTTGATTACAATTATTTTAGGATATATAATGACATCAAGATAACCTTTCTTGGTCCAAATTTTAAATTTTAATCCACTCAAACTCCTCCATAATTTTCCTCAAGGACACAATACTAATCAGCTCTGAACTAGAAACTAGCTTTAAAATATCCTTTTCCTTTGTAAAATAATTTTTAACTTGAGCATTTGAGTCCCCAAAACATTTCCACGTATACTGGTAATGTGTACATAAAATCTTGACAGACACCTCTATCAGGAGATGGTAAATACACTGTGTATCTAACCTACCTATAACCAACCAAAGGCATGTACTTTCCCTGAAGGATAAGACCCAATAATCTTATATTCTTTCAATAACAATATAGTAGAACCTATAATTAAAGTTTGTCCAACATCTATCCTTGGTATGATTTTTCAAAGGTATGGTAATAGACACACCATTTCAAATATAGTTTGTGATTATCCCAGTATACCCATATGAATTTTATCATTATATAATTTAAATAACACCAATTATTTCTCTAATTTAAAAGTTTTTAAAATACTTATGAATTTAAAAACCCCTTTTGGGTTATCCCATTCCTTCTAATTAGACTGAACTCTATGACTTGCATGACTTTCTGAGAGACTTTCTAATATGTCATAAATTGATGTTGTATATATCAAAATAACGAAAGATGACTAAATTAAAATTACAATTAGTGATAAAAAATCCAAATAACAAAATAATTATGAATTAAAATCAAATTAACATATCTATATGAGATCAGACAAATACCTCTCATCAAAAATTTCTTCAAAAAAGAGAAAGGAGAAAATTAAAGTACTTACAGAGGAAATAGACTCCACTGCAGCTATATGCGAAGCAAGGAGAAGAACCCTGGAAAAACTAAGTCGTAAGGAGGTAAAAAGGAAGGAGGAAAGGAGGCATGATAGGGTGATGCGTTAGCAGGGATGAAAGCAGTAGAAGCAAGGTGTGTCTGAGTGATATAATTATGGAGAAGGTGAAGGGGGTGGAGGAGACAAGGAAGCAAGGCTAGGGGGCATGATGAGGATCAGGTTGACAGGGAGGAGGTGAGGCGGGCGGGCAGAGAGGCACGACAGTGGAGGCACGCAGTGAAGCAGCTGCCGCTGGTATGCTGGGTTTGAGATTTGAGGAGGGAGCAATGAGACCATGCTGGCGCCGCATCAGAACCGTTCCAGAGCTGAGTCAGAGAAGGAGGGTCGCAAGGAGGTGGGGTGGCCGTGTCAGAGACGTCGGGAGAGGAGGAGGATCGTGAGAGGGAGGAGGATAGCGGGGGCAGTGGGGATGAGAAATTCACGAGGGTGGGGGGGGGGGGGATCATGTGGGGTGCTATTGCCACAGACATCAAACACAGCCGTGGGTATAAGTGATCTATAACCATAGTGTTTATTGTCTATGGCTGTAGATCTGTAGCTATAAGTCGAAATTCTAGTAGTGTCTTTATTTATTTCCTTAGATAATAATAGGTTAGGGTAACTTTATTTTATTACATATTTGGGTTCCCATGTCAACTCTTTATACATCCAGTTTTTCTATACCTCAATAAAAAGACGAGTTCTCTTGTTTCATTAAACTCTCTTACTATGAACCAAAATATTCAACAATTATTACTCATATAAGGGGTCATGCTATAGTTCTTCAATCTCTGGAATTTTAAAATGTGAGGTATCTAACATTTAATTCCTTGTAAGAAATACATGAAACACATTGGGTACCCATGAGTGTTTTATTGAAAGATTTATTTTACAATCCATGATTCCCATTTAATCAAAAAATTAAAAGGTGATGATATACCTCGTGATTATTTTCCTATTATAACATAATAACACTCTTACATGGATATATTTGAAATAAAAATTTCCTCCCAACATTGAACTCAAGATATTATTGAAAATTTTCATTTCTATGAACAAATTTTATCTATTATTTAATGACTTATATCTTCTCTATCATTTATTTTGGTATTTTTGGATTTAGTAGTTTATGTTATACAATATTATCCCAAAAGATACTTTTATATACATTTTCCCTTACAAATATTCATATAGGTCCAATTTTATACTTGAGTGGAAGTTATTGTTATATCTCAAATCTATATAATGAATAAGTTAATCCTAATAACAATTGAAAACCATTGGGAATAATCTATGCATATATCCTTGAGTCTGAATGGTCTTTTCAAATAGATCATTTTTTTAGGATGGAATGTTTAACTAAGATTAAATTTTATATTAAATGGATGTTTAACACTCATTTAAAGATTCAAGATAAAACCCATATCTCAATCAGATAAAATTTAAATCGGTGCTCCATGTATCCACACTAAATTTATGATATATATGCTAGCATGTTGATCAAGTAACTAGTATTCTAAAATTTTAATTAGGTGATTTGATATATTCCATTTAGATATCCTTGGATGATCCATGACAAAATCCATGGATATGTTCTCCCATTTCCATATTGGTATGGGTAATGGATGCATTATACCCATGGAATTATATTGCAATGAACCAAACAAGGATACCCTATATGTAATGTCCTGAAAATTTTGTATATATTTTTTAATTATATGGAATTATTACAAGACTGTGAAAATTGATGACATGTGATTCTGAGGCCTGGAGTGCCTGGAATGACCCGTAAAAAAATGTTAAGCTTTAAATAGCATACATGAGTGGTTTTACTGAAAAAGTGGAATAACTATTAAACGGGTGCCTAGATCAGAAATATGAGGGCACCGTTGCATTCAGGATGGCGGGTTTACCCTAGGTGCGACTTAAGTTTAGTCGGCGCAGGCCTTCGATGAAAAACCCGAAAATGGCATAACCATAAATAAAATAATTAAATAAAATTATTTTATTTTTCAAAAGCTTATAACTCACAAATAGAGACTCAGATTAAAAATACAAGACCACCGCTGAACTCGTGAGGGTATGCTTTCCTTAGGCAGATCCTAACATTGGAAGGCGCGGGCCAATGGTGAAAGTTTGTTTTTGGATATAAATAAAGTAATTAAGTAACAATTATTTTATTGTTAAATTCTATAACTCCTAAACAATAAGTCAGATTAGAAATCTGAGAGTACCATTGAGCTTGTGAGGGCATTTTCCCCTTCGGTAGATCCTAACCTCGACCGATGCGGGTTGGGGGTGACTGTTAATAATTTTTGAACTTTTTTTAAAGTACGTTATGTAAACGTGCGAGCGGTGATTTCTATCTTTTGAACTGGTGCTCGGTTTAAAAATCCAAGGGCACTATTGAATTCACAGCGCTAGGATTTTCTTAAGTTAAGCTTAACTTCGACTGACAAGGTTCGGATGAAAATGTTATTTTTTAGACTTTACAAAAATAATAATAAAATAACTCCACAAGTTATTTTATCCCTTTTTTGTAACTATTGAGTGATGTGGAGGGACCTCAAAGTTATTAGGTCATTCAATTATTTGACCCTTGGGTTGCGTAACCTTGACTTTGGTTGTTTTAATGGAACACTAATTGCGGTTCATTAATGAACCACATTAATGTTATGCAACGTGGTTGGTTCCTCATGTCTATTTAAATGAAGCTCAGACATCAATTTTTGGACTCAAGAGAGGAACCTCTGACGAAGTGCCACGATGTCTTCCACCAACCTAGAACAAGGCTTTGACAACTGTTGAAGGATTCAACGATGAGCACCAAAGGACGTGAACCTTCTCCTTCGTCCACAACACCCTCAGACATGGACACTCCTTCCTCGTCCGCAACGGCTTCTATCGAGCTCGAGGTAAGGGTTTTGTTTAAATTCAAGTGAATTTGTTTCAATCTATCGTTCTTGAGAAACATGACGAACACAAATTAACAATAAATGAGTTAATATGTGATTCATACGAAATGATGGGTGGATAATGCGGGAATTTAATAAACGGGGTTTTAATTTATCTTTTGATGATTTGATTACCACACCCCTATTTAATTTCTAACGCGGAGGGCGCGGGCCAACCGTAAAAGGCCCAGACCCTATGCCGATTTTAGATTTGTCATTTTCTTCATGGTAGAAGTTTGAACTCGACGACAACTTGAATTCAGGATCCACATAGTTAAGGCAGCATCCCGGGAGGCCCATAGGTGCGTTCAGAAGGGAAAACGGACCACCGGAGCTCACATAGTGCCCCACAGAAGTTCTGTCAGCGTGACATCAGCACACCATTTCACGCCACGAAGGGAAGTCACGGCATCAAGCTGTGGTGGCTAGCAGGGGCGGCCAACCCTTAGTCGGCCGCATTGGTGGAAGGCAGCACGCCGCCGCGTGCTGCGGAGAAGAGTAGCGACGAAGGGGACCTGCAGTCCTGCGGGTCCCGCTGGCAGAAGGGTGGCACCATGTGGCACTACCAGTTGGAGAACCTGAACGAAAAAGCTGTTTAGGAAGGTGGTCTGCCACCCAGCTGGCGGACCGCGCCCAGCTGAGGCGGGGCAGGTCGGACCACGCCCAGCCAAGGTGTGCTGGGCCGGTCTACGGCCCAGCCCACTCGGGCCGGCCTAGCCGGTTCGGGCCGTGCCAGGTCGGACCCGAACCGGGTTGGGTCGAACCAAACCAGGTCGGGTCGTCCTAGGTCGGGTAGGTCAGGTTGGTCTGACCGTGTTGGACCATACCCGAACCCTTTTCGGCCCAGATACGCTTAAAAGGCCGCATCTCACAAACCAAACGTCTATTTGATGAACCGTATGGGGTTTTGGAATCCTTGGAACAAGAAAGTCTTTTTTAGATACTATACTTGAGTTTTTGAGAAATTTGTATTACGACCGGGTTGGATCGAACACGAATCCAACCAGGCCCTCGATACTAAAATGCCTATAACTCACAGACTGGGCATCCAATTGACATGTCATCTATCGCGTTAGGACCCTTACGACATGATAGTCCTTTGGGTTACTCCATTGTGGAATGTCGTGGTAGATGTGGCATGACTGGTATCTTGAGGATCAGATACTACGAAACTCAAGCGCACCGAGTGTGAAGAATCCTGTGGTGGGATGTCAATTGAAGAGTGACCCTGTGTGGATCAACATCATAGCGACCCTGTGTGGATCCACATCATAATGACCCTATGTGGATAAACATCATAGAGACCCTGTGTAGATCAGTATCATAGAGACCCTACGTAGATAAGCATCATAACGACCCTGTGTGGATCAACATCATAGCGACCCTGTGTGGATCCGCATTCTAGAGATCCTGTGTGGATCAGCAGGGCGCGGCCTGACGAGGACCATCCTTAGAGTGGCCCGTTGTGGATCTGTGACATATGACCCTATATGGATCGAAAATGGAAAAAATATTTCATGGATCAGTTGTGGAAGCTTCCCAACAGAATAAAATGATATAGATTAAGAATAATAATCTTTATTTCTGAACTCTGAGTTATATACCTGGTTTGAGTTGAGTCTTTTGCTTTTTTCTTTGTGATTGAGATCATACTTTGTGGTTTTTACTTTTTGGAATTCTGAGAGACCTTCGGGGGTATCAGGGTCCCTACTGGGTATTTTTATACTCACCCCTACACTAGCTTCACCCACACCTTGTTGTGTCTTGTGCAGAAGACATGCAGCTTTGACCAAGTCTCGAGGAGCCAGGACTTGATGGTGTACGGAGATGACTGGTTGGCGTGAAGAGCTGCAGTGATGAGTTGTACCTACCCTTCCAGTAGGATCCTTGATAGATGACCTCAGGAGCTATTATCCCTTTTTTCTGTATTTCCATTTTAGATGGGATTGTATTCTGGCCCCCTTTACTTCAGTACTTACTTTTACACTCTGTAGTGGTTTTTAGTTGTTGTTTCACCTTTCTTCTTCTGTTGTGTTTCACTTGTGCATAGTGTACCCTGTCTGTGTGTGTACATATTTTGAGGCAGTGCCTTCCCATTTTAGGGAAATTCCTTTCCAGTGCTAGTCACCATCCCCTGGCCTATAGAAGGTGGGCTTGGGGTAGTCATGGCACAAGCCCCAGGGGACAGGGTGTGACAAAGTGGTATCAAAGGTGGTCGGTTCTACCAGAATAACTAAGAGTCTATATTTGCAATGGAGAAATAGTGTTAAGTGTCTTGAGTTTGGGTTTCAGTTTGGGGAGTCCAGTGTTGGTACGGCGGCCGAAATATCCATACACTAGGACCCTGAATTCTGATTTCTAACTCAGTACATGAAAACACTAGTTGTGTGTGTTTTGGAAATGTTGTTGTTTTTTGATCTATTTGAGTCATATCACCAGGTATAACTTATTGATTTTGGTTCATCTGTATTCTCTTTCAAGATACCTCCACGTAGACTTCCATTCAGGATTCCAATGCGTGACCACGAGGATGGTCCACAATGTGATGAGGCTTCAGTACAAGGACTGTTTCCCAAGATGGTACCTTCGGGCAATGTCCCAGCAATACCATTGTCCGTTGGTCAGCGGTTACTTCTAGCACTACTAGTAGAGGACACATATAGGCTAATTGCCTTGCACGAGTTCTAATGACAGATTACCCTCAGGTTCCGAGGTGATCCCGACTCATAGGTGGCTAAGGACTGGCCTGAGGTGGTTACCGAGTTTCCATCTAGCTAGGGCACCGTTAGATCAGATGATGGTCCTTGTAGTGAGCATTCTAAGTGGCTCATTAGGGTGATGTAAGGGTTTATATTACCCCTAACTTATGATGAGGTGACTTTTCTATGGACATAAATTGAGAACCTTTCTAAGAGAAGGGGTCTCTTTCCATAAAAAGCTAAGGGTAATGTGTTCCCAAGAGCTTCTACAACTTCAGTAGGATGACATGTCGGTAGCTAAGTATTCGTCAAGGTGTACCAGCCATTCCAGGTAATTGATGAATAAGGTATGAATAATAATTCAGGGCTTGGACCTCTGAGCGAGATGAGTTTAGGGATATCTAATCCGAAACTATTTCCTCTGGGCATTCCTACTTCTGTTAGGGTGCTAGAAAAAACCTTTATGGTTGAATTTTCTTTGGCTGATCAGATACAGCTAGTGAATGTTAGTAGTAGAAAAGTAGGAAACTGATGCTAGTCTCAGAGACTTGGGTGTGTAAAATGTTTCAGGAAGGCGAAGTGATAGGGATAAATGAATCTGCAGGGCATTAGACTTGGAAGAAGAGCTAGGAGAGTAGCATGAGGTGGTATACATTTCGATATGTTACAACCACCACCCCAATGTGGTTCCCACCAGGCTTAGGGAGTTAGAGGGAAGGGGAAGGGAGTAGCTGCATGCGGTCAAAGAGTGTGACCCAAGGGAACCATGAATGATTCGAGGTACGGTCTGTGTCTACTACTAGCTTCTATAATTAATAGAAATAGGTAGTAATCATTCCTTATTGACACAAATCTTGTTCAAGACCTAAAGTTTCTGGTTAAACCGTTTACTTGACCCTTACATCTAAAGATTCCGATGGGAGGAGACTTTACAATCACACTTATGACGATAGTGTGATTTGACCCCTGAGGCGAGAGTTTCGGTTGGAACCTCTTGGGGGTAGTGTTGGGGCCTTACGATGTTAGTCTGGGTATGGAATGGTCATCCATAGTTCATTCTTAGGTTGACTATTTTAGGAAAAAAGGTTTTGGTATATGTACATCATTGGAATGGGGTTTTCCTTGGTCGGTGAAAAAGGAAACCTAGGCACCACGGGATAAACTCATGCATAGGAGGGTGCAACCGATCACTTTTGAGTCGGACAACCTTACCCTCGTGTCAACATGTGTTTGAGTTTTCAGTTCCCAACATCAGTGACAGATTTTGAGAACATCCTTTCAAAAGATGTTTCTAGGATTACCTCCCAATAGGGAGAGGGACTTCTGCATTGGATTTTACCCAAGGACGACACCAATATCTTCAACTCCATATCAGATGGATCCCGCAGAGCTCCAGGAGCTGAGAGTATAGTTGGGTGAAAGGTCTACTATCTACTCTAATCATAAGAGTCTTAGGTATATCTTCTCACAGAAGGACCTAAACCTGATATAGTGGTGATGGATGGAGTTCCTCCAGTCTATGAAAGTTACTCCCCCAATCATTCAGAAAGTTATGGAGGCATAACTTGGATACGTTGACTGTGAGGCCTGAGGTGATCAGATATCCTCAGGACATGATCTTGATGGATTTTCTGAAGGTGGGGAGCATGTCATCCTCTCCAGAGGATGCACTATGATACCAGTGATTCTACGGGAGGAGATGTTGAGGGAGTTTTATACACACCCTTTAGCAGTACATCATGAAGTGGCGAAGATGTACCAGGACCTCTGGCATCAGTACTGGTGGCCAGGGATGAAGAAAGCAGTGGCAGAGTTCTTATCACAATGCCTCACTTTTCAGAAAGTGATGGTCGAGCATCAGGTACCAACGGGCTTAGCTCATCCACTTGAGGTACCAGAGTGGAAGTGGGATGGTATATACATAGACTTTGTGACGGGGCTACCACGTATGTCCAGGGGCCATGATTCCATCAGAGTGATCATTGACTGACTCAGCAAGTCGACCCACTTCCTACCCATCCGAGAGCAGAGATAGGTAGAGAGATTGAGACGCCTCTATATACAGGAGATTGTACAACTTCATGGGGTGCTGATAAAACACTATTTTATTGAATATTTCATTGATAATAAATGATATAATTTCCTCACATTGTGTTAAATATTTTTAATTAGAAAGTATTTGGGATTAGATCATTCATTTGAATATTTGATGAAAATTCCATTTTTACCCTTTATAGTTCACTGTATTATTTCGAAGATAAATATTTTTATATTTATTATTTTAATTTTAAATTTTGTAACAGTGTTCCCAACTTAATTATCTACAACTTTTATTCAGGACACTAGAGCTGAAGAGTTCATGTTGTTGTTGAAAATGGGCCATGAAGTCAAAGTTGGGCTGGGCTCTCCAGAATGGAGAATCTTCTGTATTTCGGCCATAACTCCTTCATATGGGCCTGTATAGAGCCCAAATTTGTATAGGAGATAGAGAACCCATATCCTCACATTTGATCCTTCTGGAAGGCCGTCCAATTCACGCGTTTTGGTGGTCAAATGGGCGGTGCAAGTTGGAATAAAATATTTGGCCGAATTTCCACATTCACACTTGAAACCACTTATGACCTCTCCTCCCCTCCCTTCTATAAATTGGAGTTTTTCTCATTTGGAGGGGTTGGGACGTGATTTGGGAAGTTTAGGGCAGAGGAGAAGTTTATCCACTCCAATTATCCAACCATTTCAATAAGGGTAGCTCTTGAAGAAAGGATCCCTTCGACAAAGCCTTCTTCTTCTCCTTCATGTTGTAATGATTTTGTTTGTGTAATAAACTTCTTTCTTCTTCTTTTATTTCTTCTCTTTCCTTATGTTTTGTTTAAATTTCTTCTTCTCTTAATCTTCCTCTTTGGTCTGGAATTTTTGAGTAGAAGCGTTATTGGGTTATACCCATTATAAACCTTTGCACATGCAAAACGCTTCTACGATGGTTACGCCACCCATGGAAGAGTAGTTTTTTAGTAATCGATCTATCTTCTACCCTCTTTATTTAATTATTTTGAATAATTGAGCTACTTTAATTCACTTAATATGATTCATGAATTGTGTTTTTAAATTGTAAGAAACTAAGCAAGCAATTGAACAATTAACACAAAAACATGCGAGGTCGGGATTTTGTGTAAATTGTGAGAGCGTAATCTTAATCCGTAATACAAGACCACACGGGATAAATTTGTAGAGTTAAAATATAATCCCTAAACACAATTCATCCTCATTTCCAGAATGGATATGTGCTCTAATTAACCACTGACCATAAGCTATCTTTAAAACAACAATCAAAGCAGGGTGCTGCGATTGCGTGTTCTGAAGCTAGCCTAGGGTTTAAGTAATTTCATTTTTGTGGTTAAGTTAACTCTCGTAGGGTTCGAGGGATAACAAATTAGGGGATCATAATTAAGTAGATATTGATTTAAATGATAATTATTAATAATTGAATAAAGAGGTAGAGTTAGATCGATTACGCCTTTTAAATATATTTCTAAAAAAAACATCTTCTTGTTGTGTCATTTTAATCGAAATTCATTTCAAAACTAAAAACAAAAAAAAATTATACAATCTTCTTCCAGCAAACTTCTTCTAGATTCATAAACTACAAAAAACCCCAATCCTTTAAAGTATTGTTTTTATTCTATTCTATTCTATTTTATTTTTTTTAGAATACCTCTAATAAGTTGTTAAATTCACTTCCTCCTTTGAGAGACGACCTTGGTCAGCCACTCTGCTGCACCTAAGTAACCCAAATCACACTAATCATTTGAGGGCGCCCACGACAGCTCTCTTTCAAATTGGAGCCATTGCCGGGGAGGAAAGTAATTATTTCAACCAATTAGAGGTATTTATTTTATTTTACATTTTATTCTCTTCCTCTCTTCTTTCTTCCTTCTTTACCCAATCTGATTTTTCTTCTTCTTCTTTTATTTTCTTCTACTTCTTTTTGGACCATCAACTCAAACTTCTCATTTTTATTTTACTATGGTACACTTTCATTATTTTCATTTTTATTTGATCTATGACACGAACTAATCCCGAAGATCTCTTAGATCTTGACCCTGAGATTGAACGTAGCCTTAGGGATCGAATCAGAAATTCTCAGTCTACGAGAAGTTTCAATATTCAACCAGTTGGTGAATTCCTCTCTTCTGGAAACATTGAAATTGGAATCTATTCAAATTCAAACATAAAAGGGGAACCAATGGCTGAAAACAATGGAAATGAACTTAATAGAACCATTCGAGAATTGGCTGCACCTGATATTAACTATCAACCAAATTGTATTGCATACCCAAATCTTGAATCAGACTTTGAACTAAAATTCGGGTTAATTCACTTACTTCCAAAGTTTCATGGCCTCTCTGGTGAGGATCCCAATAAACATTTTAAAGAATTTAATGTGGTTTTCTCAACCCTAAAACCTAGAAATGTTTCTGAAGATCAAATCAAATTAAGAGCATTCCCATTTTCACTTGATGGAGCTGCAAACGATTAGATGTACTATTTACAACTTGAAGATGTAACATGTTGGAACAATTTGAAAATTATTTTCTTGCAGAGATTTTTTCCAGCATCAAGGACCACATCTATTCAAAAGGAGATATCAGGGATCAAGCAAGCACACGGGGAGTCAATGTATGAGTATTGGGAGAGATTCAAGAAGTTGTGCGCAAGCTGTCCGCATCACCAAATCAGTGAGCAACTCCTCATCCAATACTTCTACGAAGGACTCACACCCATGGAGAGGAGCATGGAGGATTCTGCAGCTGGAGGAGCATTGGTGGACAAGACACCAGTAGCTGCACGAGCATTGATCGAAAAAATGGCCCAAAACTCCCAACAATTTGGCGATAGAGGTATACCACATGTCAGGGGAGTACATCAGGTAAGTCCTTCTTCTCTTGAGAGTCATTTGATTGATACCAAGTTAGAAGAATTGACCACTATGGTGAGGAAAATTGCTTTGGCACAAAAGACATCTCTACCCCCTCCTTCAAGGCCTTGTGGCATTTGCACTGAGACAAGCCACCCAACTGACTGTTGCCCACAACTACAAGAGACAGAGGATTGCGCAGCAATATTCCCAGGGAGACCATTTCAGCAGCAACAACAACCATATCCCCAAAAGAAGTTTGATTCATTTTCTCCAACATACAACCAAGGGTGGAAAGATCAAGCGAACATGAGGTATGGCTCTGGACAACAACAAAGGCCCCCTTTTCAACCAAACTTCCAGCAGCCTTCGCCTTACCAGCAGAGTTTCCAACAACCCCAAAGGAGATTCGAAGCTCAAACATCAACAAGTCAGCAAAAAGGGAATATCCAACACAAGGTAGACTTTAACACTGATGATCTTTTGAAACAAATTGTTCTTAATCAACAGAATGAGCTGAAGAGTCAAGGTTCGGAGTTTAGAGAGTTGAAGACTCAAATGAGTCAGATCGCCACCGCCCTCCATGAACTTGTGAGTAAGAATTCTGGAAATCTACCTTCCAAACCCACTTAAAATCCAAAGGGGAATGTTAGTGCCATCACATTGAGAAGTGGGAAGCAAATGAACGATACATATGGACCTACCATTCCACCGGGATTCACCTCTACTCTAGAGAAGCCGCATTCCATACCAACTGATGAGCAATCCAAGGAGAAAGATAAAGGTAAGAAAAAGATTGATGATGTACCTCCTAAACCCCTTCCTTTTCCAAACAGGGTTATTCAAACCAAGAAGATGGCTGAAAAAGCAATGCAAAAGGAGGTTATGGACACATTCAAGCATGTGGAGATCAACATTCCTCTACTTGAAGCCATTAAGCAAATTCCAAGGTATGCGAAATTCTTAAAAGAACTTTGTACCAATCGAAGAGGGCTCAAGGGAAATGAGAGGATCAAACTTGGAAGGAATGTCTCAGCACTCATTACACCAACTCTAGCAATGCCAACAAAGTGCAAGGATCCAGGGACATTCACCATCCCATGTACCATAGGGGAGTTGCACTTCTCTGATGCTCTTTGTGATTTAGGAGCTTCAATAAATGTGATGCCTCACTCTGTATTCTCTTCCTTGCAGGTTGGTGAGTTGAAGCCATCAAGAGTAGTGGTGCAATTGGCGAATAGAGCTATGGCATATCCAGTGGGAGTCCTTGAGTATGTACTTGTCCGGGTAAGAGACATGATCTTTCCAGCGGATGTCTATGTTCTTAACATGGAGGATGATCAGTTAAGTTCTCATGCCCCCATTATCTTAGGTAGGCCCTTCCTCAGAACTGCAAAAAACTATCATAAATGTCAATGAGGGTACACTTTCCATGGAATTTGGGGATGAAGTTGTGATATTTAATGTTATGGATTCCATGAAGTACCCCTCTGAGGACCATTCTGCTTTTGTTATCTCCCATTTTGAACCACCAAGTAAAAACTCCATGGATTTTGATTGTCCTATGCTTAGGGAGATTATGCGTATTGGTTCTGGTTTAATGTCTAATAGAACTTCCACACCTGTTTCTAATGAACAAGACTCTCTAAGATTTGATTTTTAAATGGATTCATATCCTGATCTTGTTCATGTGAACTCTGATTATGACATGGCTATAGAGTATGCTGATGGATTTGATGCTTTACTCTCTGATTTTGATGATGTATATTCTGATACCAATGTTCTTTGTGCACATATTTCGGTTCCTTCAATGTCTCCATCCATACTACACCCTCCTTCATTAGAACTCAAGCCATTGCCACCAAATCTAAAATACTCATACTTGTTGAGTGGTGAGAGATTACCTGTTATCATTGCTAACAATCTCCCTTTTGAACATGAAGAAAAGCTTTTGAATATTTTGAGGGAGAACATCAGGGCGATTGGGTGGACCTTGGATGACATATCAGGTATTAGCCCCTCCATTTGAATGCATAGGATTCTCTTGGAGGATGGGGCTAAACCGGTGAGACAGCCACAAAGGAGACTCAATCCCACCCTCCTAGAAGTTGTTAAAAAAGAAGTTGAGAAATTTCTCGAGGCAGGTATAATATTTCCCATTTCAGATTCACAGTGGGTAAGTCCAATTCAGGTTGTGCCTAAGAAAACTGGTTTTACTGTTGTTAAAAATGAGAAAGATGATTTAGTTCCAATGAGGGTGCAAAACAGTTGGCGTGTGTGTATTGATTATAGGAAACTAAATCAGACCACTCGCAAGGACCATTTCCCCCTCCCATTTATTGATCAAATGCTCGAGATACTAGCTGGGAAAACACACTATTGTTTCTTGGATGGATTTTCTGGATATTTTCAGGTTCCTATAGCTCCATAGGATCAGGAGAAGACTACATTCACCTGTCCCTTTGGCACATTTGCCTACCGGAGGATGCCATTTGGACTTTGCAACGCCCCAGGTACCTTCCAGAGATGTATGGTGAGTATTTTTTCGGATTTTATTGAGACCTGCATGGAGGTATTTATGGATTATTTTACAATGTATGGGTCTTCATTTGATGAATGTATAAGTAGTTTTGGAAAGGTGTTGAATCATTGTATTGAGAAGAATCTGGTCCTGAACTTTGAAAAGTGTCATTTTATGGTAGAGCATGGCATTGTCTTAGGGCATGTGGTGTCAAAACATGGGATAGAGGTTGATAGATCTAAGGTAGAAATTATTTCATCCTTACCCTATCCTTCATGTGTGTGTGATGTTAGACCTTTACTAGGGCATGCTGGATTTTATCGGCGCTTCATCAAAGATTTTAGTAAGATCGCTCTTCCTATGTCATGATTACTTCAAAAAGATTCTAATTTTGTGTTTGATGATTCTTGTAGGACTTCCATTGATGAGATAAAGAAGTGTCTGACCACTCCACCTATCATACAGCCCCCACGGTGGGACCTTCCATTTGAGCTTATGTGTGACGCCTCCAACTTCGCGGTTGGAGCTGTCTTATCTCAGAGGGTGGAAGGACGTTCACATGTGATTGCCTATGCATCAAGGACATTGGATTCAGCCCAATCAAACTACACAACCACTGAAAAGGAGTTTCTTGCTGTCATATTTTCTTTAGATAAATTCCGTTCATATTTATTGGGCTCTAAAGTAGTTGTTTTTTCTGACCATGCAGCTTTGAGGTACCTCTTGAAGAAGCCAGATGCAAAGCCACGACTTATCCGTTGGATGCTCCTTCTTCAAGAGTTTGACATCGAGATAAAGGACAAAAAGGGGTCAGAAAACTTGGTGGAAGACCACATGAGTAGGCTTACTCACACACTAGAGGATGACACCTTGGATCAGGTACCACTTCGGGACACTTTCCCTGATGAGCATCTCTATACCATCTCAGGTACGCATCCTTGGTATGCTAATTTAGTTAACTACCCTGTTTCTTTTGAAATCCCTGCAAATTTAAAGAAACATCAAGTCCAAAAATTAAAGAGTGAGTCAAGATTTTATGTTTGGGATGATCCATACTTATGGCGCATGTGTAGTGACCAAGTCATTAGGAGGTGTGTTCCCAATCATGAGTTTGAGTCTGTTTTGCATTTCTGTCATACACTTGCTTGTGGTGGACACTTTGGACCCCAACAGACAGCTAGGAAGGTTTTGGACTCTGGATTATATTGGCCTAGATTATTCCATGATGCCCATGTGTTTTGTAAGTCATGCTCTTGTTGCCAACACACTTGGAACATTTCTAAGAGACATGAGATGCCCCAACAACCCATACTATTCTGTGAGATTTTTGATGTATGGGGCATTGATTTTATGGGTCCTTTTCCTAGTTCATTTGGATTTTTGTATATTTTGGTTTCTGTTGATTATGTGAGTAAATGGGTGGAGGCCAAGGCCACCAGGACTGACGATTCTCATGTTGTAGTGGATTTTGTCAAGGCTAAAATTTTCTGCAGGTTTGGAGTACCAAAGGCCATCATCAGTGACCAAGGGACACACTTTTGAAATAGGAATTTTTATTCCCTCCTTAGAAAGTATAGGGTGACACACAAAACATCAACACCATACCACCCCCAAACAAATGGCCAGGCTGAGGTTTCAAATCGTGAGTTGAAACAAATCTTGGAGAAAACCGTGCAGCCAAATAGGAAGGATTGGAGAAAGCGCTTGGATGATGCATTGTGGGCTTATAGGACAACATACAAGACCCGCATTGGTATGTCCCCATTTCAGATTGTTTTTGGGAAAGCGTGTCATCTCCCCGTGGAAGTTGAGCATTGGGCTTATTGGGCTATAAAGAAATGCAACATGGATTTGGCCCAAGCTGGAATCCAAAGGAAGCTGCAAATTCAAGAGCTTGAGGAGATTAGATTATCATCATATGAGAACTCAAGGCTCTACAAGGAAAGATCAAAAGCATCTCATGAAAAAATGATCCAACAAAGGGAGTTTCATGTTAGAGAGAAAGTCCTTCTCTACAGTTCACGACTGAAGCTGATGCCTGATAAGTTGCGTTCCATATGGTTAGGTCCTTATGTTGTGACTAATGTTTTTCCTTATGGTGTAGTGGAGATCACACAAGAGGACACTGGAAGGAGATTTACAGTCAATGGGCAACGTTTGAAGAGATACATTGAGGGACCTCTTACTGATGCAGTGGATTTTATCACACTACATGACCCCATCATCACTTGAGCACATCAGGCTGTTCCTAACCCTTTCACTTTTATATTATTTGTCCTATTTAAAAATTCTGTATTTCATGTGCATATATCATCTCATAGGTTCACATTGAAGACAATGCAATATTTTAAGTGTGGGGGAGGGAACCTTTTAGTTTAGTAATTTCAATTGCTTTCCTGTTCAAAAAAAAAACAAAAAAAAAATTGTGTGTTTTTCAAATTTTGTTTGTTTATTTTACAATTTTCTGTGTGTTTTTGAAACTTTTGAGCTGAAATGATTCTCATCACCATTTTTAAATCCATATCAATAAGTGAAACAATTTACCCCTTGAAACTAAGCTTAAATAAATGCTGAAATGACTTTGTTTCAAGTTCAAATATTTAGTAATTTAATGGAAAGTACACCGAATTTTGAATCCCATGCCACATCTCACTGTCTTTATATTTGAAATCACTTTCCTGTGAGGCTTCTGAACCATTATTTTCATATTCTTTACATTCACCTCACTTCTTGAGAGAACCAAACCATGCTTGATTTAACCATAATTTGATTTATTCTTGTCAAAACTTGAGGGTTTGAGGTACTTATGTTTAAATGATTGAGGCATTTGTTTGGTATTAAAACCCCTGTTTCAAAGAATAATTTTTTATAATGGTCTACCTTGAATATTTAATCCTTTTAGCCCTTAGAAGCCATGCACAACCTGTTAGGTTAGCCACATTACAAGCCAATTTTCCCTATCCAACCAACTCTTGAAGTAAAATTG
Source organism: Viscum album (assembly GCA_963277665.1). Classification (NCBI taxonomy): domain Eukaryota; kingdom Viridiplantae; phylum Streptophyta; class Magnoliopsida; order Santalales; family Viscaceae; genus Viscum; species Viscum album. The sequence goes on from OY728141.1 coordinate 351,900,045, forward strand.
CATAATCTAGTTGAGCTTAAGTGTGGGGGAAGTTGTCTTGTGTTTTGCCACCACATTCTGTGATACTTTGGGTGGAAAATTAAATTCTGAAGAGATGTGTTTTCTGCTGAAGAAATTCATTATATTGAAAGCTGTGCCTTTTCTGGGGCTTTCATGACAAGTGAAGCTGTGCCTTTTCTGAAGCTTCTAATTGAGGTGGAAAGCTGTGCCCATCTGGAGCTTTCAAGAAAATCATGTTTGAGAAGATTGAAATTTTTATGATGAAATGATGAATGGTGTAAACCTTTCATGACTTTTCATGATGATGGAGCTAAATTGATACTATGGGGATTGAGGAGAAGACCATATTTAAGTGAAAATTAGATTAATGCAATTTTGCTTCAAAAGAGTCAAGCCCTCCTAATTCAGCCTCAGAGTTTTTCAAATCTTAATCCTACCAACCGAAATCCATAGAACAACCCTAAAAAGTCCTCATGATAAACATATGTCCTTGACTCACATCGGGTAGTGATGTAGGAATCTATCAAGCCTATGGTGACCCTTGTATGAGTTTGGATGAGAAAGACATTGCAAAAAAAATTTATATTTGAGTGATGAGAGAAAATTCAAGAGAGGTAAGTGTTTTGTGCATGAGAGGATAAATAAAGTGGAAATATATTGAATGATATAAATGAAGAACTTGAAATAATGGTTTTTTATGAGGCATGATATCTTTTGTTTCTTGGGGTGTAATTGTTTGATCTCAAGGATATGTGTTTTAAAATTGGTTTTGATTTGATATTAATGTTTACTTGATATGAGGTTTTGCCCAGGAGTGCCAAAGGGTAAGTGTGGGGGAGTTGATAAAACACTATTTTATTGAATATTTCATTGATAATAAATGATATAATTTCCTCACATTGTGTTAAATATGTTTAATTAGAAAGTATTTGGGATTAGATCATTCATTTGAATATTTGATGAAAATTCCAGTTTTACCTTTTATAGTTCACTGTAGTATTTCAAAGATAAATATTTTTATATTTATTATTTTAATTTTACATTTTTTAACACTGTTACCAACTTAATTATCTACAACTTTTATTCAGGACACTAGAGTTGAAGAGTTCATTTGGTTGTTGAAAATGGGCCATGAAGTCAAAGTTGGGCTGGGATCTCCAGAATGGAGAATCTTCTGTATTTCGGCCATAACTCCTTAATATGGGCCTGTATCGAGCCCCAATTTGGATAGGAGATAGATTACCCATATCCGCACATTTTATCCTTCTGGAAGGCTGGCCAATTCACGCGTTTTGGTGGTCAAATGGGCGGTGAAATTGTGAATAAAATATTTGGCCGAATTTCCACATTCACACTTGAAACCACTTATGACCTCTCCTCCCCTCCCCTCTATAAATTGGAGTTTTTCTCATTTGGAGGGGTTGGGACGTGATTTGGGAAGTTGAGGGCAGAGGATAAGTGGATCCAATCCAATTCTCCAACCATTTCAATAAGGGTAGCTCTTGAAGCAAGGATCCCTTCGACGAAGCCTTCTTCTTCTCCTTCATGTTGTAATGATTTTGTTTGTGTAATAAACTTATTTGTTCTTCTTTTATTTCTTCTCTTTCCTTCTGTTTTGTTTAAATTTCTTCTTCTATTAATCTTCCTCTTTGGGCTGGAATTCTTGAGTAGAAGCGTTATTGGGTTATACCCATTATAAACCTTTGCACATGCAAAACGCTTCTACGATGATTACGCCACCCATGGAAGAGTAGTTTTTTAGTAATCGATCTATCTTCTACCCTCTTTATTTAATTATTTTGAATCATTGAGCTAATATAATTCACTTAATATGATTCATGAATTGTGTTTTTAAATTGTAAGAAACTAAGCAAGCAATTGAACAATTAACACAAAAACACGCGAGGTCGGGATTTTGTGTAAATTGTGAGAGCGTAATCTTAATCGGTAATACAAGACCACACGGGATAAATTTGTAGAGTTAAAATATAATCCATAAACACAATTCATCCTCATTTCCAGAATGGATATGTGATCTAATTAACCACTGACCATAAGCTATCCTTAGAATAATAATCAAAGCAGGGTGCTGCGATTGCGTGTTCCGAAGCTAGCCTAGGGTTTAAGTAATTTCATCTTTGTGGTTAAGTTAACTCTCGTAGGGTTCGAGGGATAAAAAATTAGGGGATCATAATTAAATGGACATTGATTTAAATGATAATTATTAATAATTGAATGAAGAGGTAGAGTTAGATCGATTGCGCCTTTTAAATAGATTTCTAAAAAAAACATCTTCTTGTTGTGTCATTTTAATCAAAATTCATTTCAAAACTAAAAACAAAAAAAAAATTATACAATCTTCTTCCAGAAAACTTCTTCTAGATTCATAAACTACAACAAACCCCAATCCTTTAAAGTAGTGTTTTTATTCTATTCTATTTTATTTTATTTTTTTAAGAATACCTCTAATAAGTTGTTAAATTCACTTCCTCCTTTGAGAGACGACCTTGGTCAGCCACTCTGCTGCACCTAAGTACCCCAAATCACACTAATCATTTGAGGGTGCCCACGACAGCGCTCTTTCAGGTGCCTTCGATGATCGTCTCAGATCGTGATGCTCGTTTTACACTCCTCTTGTGGAAGGGATTACATGAGGTGTTCGAGACTCAGTTACATTTGAGCACCGCCTTCCATCCTCAAACAGATGGTTAGATGAAGCGGACCATTCAGACACTCAAGGACATGCTTCGTTCTTGTGTCCTTAATTTGGCCGTAGTTTTGAGGACCACCTTCCACTAGTGGAGTTCTCTTACAATAAAAATTATCACTCCAACATCAGCATCGCTTCGTCTGAGGCCCTGTATGGGGGACCATGAAGATCACCTCTATGCTGGATAGACCCAGGGGAGTCAACACTTGTGGGTCCAGAGTTGGTATGGGCAACCACTGAGAAGGTGCAGATCATCCAAGAGCAGATAAAGACTAAATAGAGCTGGTATAAGTCTTATACCAATAGGAGAAGGTGACCCTTGGAGTTCGAGGAGGGAGATAATGTCTTCCTACAGGTCTCACCCTGACGAGGATTGTAGATATTTGGATGGGGCGACAAGCTATCTTCGATGTTCATCGGACCTTTCCAGATTCTCAGCAGAGTTGGTGAGGTGGAGTACTTCCTATCTCTTCCCTCATAGATTCACCAGATGCATAACATTTTACATTTGTCGTAGTTGAGGAGATGCGTGTATAACCCATCGCACATTATCGATTTGGGCGAGTTGGACTTTGACAATGGGGTGAATTTTACAAAGTTCTCAGTGGAGGTAGAGGATTGAAAAGAGTGAGTCCTTCATGGATGATTGTTCCCTCCAGTGCAAGTTCGGTGGTAGCATGGGAACCTCCAGGAGAGCACATGGGAGCGGAAGGCTCATATTCATGCTCAGTACCCTCATTTATTTGATTTGCCTTTGTTTTGGATTTCGGGGACATAAATCTCTAAGGTGGGGAGAATTTAATGTCCCAGAAATTATTTATATTTTTTTAATTATATAGAATTATTACGAGATTGCAAAAATTGATGGTACGTGATTCTGAGGCCCAGAGTGCCCGGAATGACCTGTCAAAAAATGTTAATCTTTAAATAGCACGTGTGAGTGGTTTTCCTAAAAAGGTGGAATAACTATTAAATGGGTGCCCAGATCAGAAATATGAGGGCACTATTAAGTTCAAGATGGCGGGTTTACCCTAGGTACAACTTAAGTTTTGTCGGCGCAGGCCTCTGGTGAGAAAACCTGAAAATGACATAACCATAAATAAAATAATAAAATAAAATTATTTTATTTTTCAAATGCTTATAACTCACAAATGGATACTCAGATTAAAAATCTGAGACCACCGATGAACTTGTAAGGGTATGCTTTCCTTAGGTAGATCCTAACATTGGCCGGCACAGGCCAATAGTGAAAGTTAGTTTTTGGTTGTAAATAAAATAATTAAGTAACAATTATTTTATTGTTAAATTTTATAACTCTTAAATTAAAACTCATATTGGAAATACGAGAGTACCATTGAGCTCATGAGGGTGTGTTCCCATTAGGTAGAGCCTAACCTTGACTGGTGCGAGTCAGGGGTGACTGTTAATAATTTTTGAACTTTTTTAAGGTATGTTGAGTAAACGTACGAGAAGATATTTCTATCTTTTGAATTGGTGCTCGGATTAAAAATATGAGGGCACTGTTAAATTCACAGAACCAGGATTCTCTTAGGTGAAGTGTAACATTGACCGACAAGGGTCAGACGAAAAAGTAAATTTTTGGACATTACAAAATAATAATAAAATAACTACATGAGTTATTTTATCTCTTTTTGTAACCGTTGAGTGATGTGGTGGGACCGAAGAGTTAATAGTTCATTCAATGACTTGACCCTTGGGTTACGTAACCTTGACGTTGGTTATTTTATCTCTTTTCATAACTGTTGAGTGACGTGGTGTGACCGCGGAGTTAACAGGTCATTCAATGACTTGACCCTTGGGTTGCGTAACCATGATGTTGGTAGTTTTAATGGAACACTAAATGTGGTTCATTAATAAACCACAATAATGTTATGCAACATGGTTGGTTACTCACATCTATTTAAACAAATCTCGGACATGGATTTTTGGACTCAAGGTATGAACCTCTGAGGAAGTGTCACAACGTCTTCCACCAACCTAGAACGAGGCTGCGACGACCATTGGAGGATTTGATAACGAGTGCCAAAGGACGCGAACCTTATCCTTAGTCCACAACACCCTTAGAGGTGGACACTCCTTCCTCATCCGCATTGGCTTATATCGTGCTTGAGGTAGGGGTTTTGTTTAAATTCAAGTGAATTTGTTTCAATCTATCTTTCTTGAGAAACATGACAAACGCAGATTAACCAAAATTGAGTTAATCTACGATTCGTATAAAACGATGGATGGATAATGTGGGAATTTATTAAGCAGTGTTTTAATTTATATTTTGATGATTTGATTACCCCAACCCTGTTAAATTTATAACGCGGAGGGCGCGGGCCAACCAAACAAGTCCCAGACCCTCCGCCACTTTCATATTTGTCGCGTTCTTCGTGAGCGATGTTTGAACTCAATAGAAAATTCAATTCAGGAGCCACGTAGGGACGAAATCATTTAGGGAGGCCTGTAGGTGCATTCTTAAGGTAAAACGGACCACCAGAGCTCACTCGATGACCTGGGAAATTTCTGCCGACGTCGGTCGGCTGGCTGCGGTGGTAGCAGGTGGCGCACCGTCGCTCGCCGCAGAGGGAAGCCACGACGGTCAGCAGTGGCGGCCGACCCTCGGATGATCATGTTGGAAGAAGGCGGTGCGCCGTCGCACACCGCAGTGAAGGGGACTCATGCTCCATGGTTCCCGCTGACAGGAGGGCGGTACCACGTAGCGCTGCCAGTTGAAGAACCCGAACGACAAATCCATTCAGGAAGGGGGTCCGCCACCCGGCTGGCGGACCATGCCAACCACCAGGCCAGGTTTCCAGGCGGGCCGCGGGCCAGCCGGTTTGGGCCAGGTTGGCCTAGATTGGGCATGTCGGGTCGGTCTGACTATGTCGGACCGGACCCAGACCCTTTTCGGCCCAGATATGCTTAAAAGGCCATATCTCACAAACCAGACATCCGTTTGACGAACTGTCTGTGGAATTGGAATCCTTGAAACAAGACGGTACTTTTGAGATACTCCACCTAAGTTTTGAAAAAATTTATAGTATGATCGGGTTGAATTGAACACGAATCCAACAGATACCTCGGTACTAAAATGCCTATAACTCACAGACCGAGAGTCCGATTGTTGCATCTTCTGTTGTGTTAGGACCCTTAAGACATGACGGTACTTTGGGTAACTCATTTGTGTAACTTTGTGGTAGATGAGTCATGACCAATATTTTGAGGAGCAGATACTACGGAACTCAAGCGCACCGAGTGGGGAGAATCATGTGGTTGACTTTCAATTGAAGAGAGAACCTGTGTGGATCGACCTCATATAGACCCTACGTGGATCAGTATCATAGTGAACCTATGTGGATTAGAATAATAGAGACCCTATGAGGATCAACATCATAACGAACATTTGTGGATCAACATCATAGCGACCCTGTGTGGATCAACATCATTGCGACCCTGTGTGGATCGACATCATAGTGACCATTGTGGATCAGCATTCTAGCGACCCTATGTGGATCAACAGTGCGCGAACTGATGGGGGCCAACCTTAGAGTGGCCCGTCATGGATCAAAAACATATTACCCTATGTGGATCGACAATGGAACAACTCCTTCATGGATCAGTTGTGGAAACTTCCTAACAGAATAAAATGATATAGCTTAAGACTAATCATCTTTATTCATGAACTCTAAGTTGTATACCTGGTTTGAGTGGAGTCTTTTGCTTTGTGATTTGTGATTGAGATCATGCTTGGGGGTTTTTACTTTTTGGAATTTTGAGAGACATTTGGGGGTCTTGGGGTCCCTACTGGGTATTGTTATACTCACCCCTGCACAGGCTTCACCCGCACCTTGTTGTGTTGTGTGGAAATGATATACAGCTTTGACTAAGTCTCGAGGAGCCAGGATTTGAAGGTGTATGGAGGTGACTAGTTGGCGTGGAGAGCCTCAATGAAGAGTTGTACCTACCCTTCAGGTTGGATCCTTGGAGGACGACCTTAGGTGCTGTTTTCCCTTTTTGCTGTATTTCCATTTCAGTTGGACTTGTATTCTGGCCCCCTTTATTTCAGTACTTACTTGTACACTCTGTGGTTGATTTTAGTTGTGGTTTCACCTTTCTTCTTACATTGTGTTTCACTTGTGTGTAGTGTACCTTGTCTCTGTGTGTACAGTTTTTGTGGCAATGCCTTCCCATTTTAGGGAAATGACTTTCTGGTGCTAGTTGCCAACCCCTATCCTATGGAAGGAAGTCTTGGGGTAGTCATAGCATGGGCCCCGGGGGATGGGTCGTGATACTATCCAAATACTCATTCTGACCCACCATAAGGCCCGAGAATCATTCCCAATCACCATGGAATGTAAATAATTTCCAAAGGAATCAACTGTATTATTTTGAGGTGATTTCACCTTAATAATCATAAAATAAAGGAGGGTATTACAACTGGGAATCTAGTATGACCACTCCATATATTAGAGTTATCACCCATATTAAATAAATAATTTTGAAATAAAGTGCATCCAAAAAAGAAAAAACATCATAGTGAAATCATCAAAATATCATAAAACATAATTTCACTGGTAATAAGCATAACCATTCATTTTTATATATATATAACCACCATTTATAATATCTAAAATGAACATAAACTGATCAAAAATAATGGGAAGCTAAATTGGTTGAAGATCTAAAGGAGAATACATAACCAAAATGAGTACAACACTACCCATCATCATATTACAAGTGTATACTCTTCACTTGTCACCTCCTCTAAACCAAAACAAAAATATTGAACATATTATAACTAAAAAAAGGGACATTCCTGTACCAAAATCAAAGGAAATAAAGTCTATATAGGCATGGAGTGAGTATGTAGGGTGCGATTAAAGAGAATATTAGGATACCACAAAGGTCATATAATAATAATTTATAATTTAAACTATTACATACATGTTTTAAATACATGTAATAAAAATACACTTCATTTTTTATGGAAGAAAATAACTTAATATGCTCATGTTTATGACTTTATTTAATGTAAATTGAGCAATACATTAAATAATCAAACATCCCACCACAAAACACACTTCAAATAAGTGTCCCCTTTATAATAATATCTACAATCTATCAATCAAGTTAAAACAATTATATATACATTCATTAAATAAAAATGTAAATATTAATAATAATATTATGGTAGATCCCATAAGAAAATATCCTGATTATCATGGTAAAAATTCATTTATATTTTGAAAAAATCATCAAAATAATTAAATTAATCATTTATAATTCATCATAAATCATTCCATTAAAGAAATTCCATTCTTTAATAATAAAAATATTATACATATTTAATCAAATATGTAGTGTAAAAGATGATCACATTAGCAAAATTTAGTATATACTATGTAAATACTTTATCATGTATAATGAAAAAAAGTGTTAAACATCAAATATTTATCAAATAATCATTAGTAATATTAAATATGCCTTTTTATTTAATAAAAAAATATTTAAATCATCCAAGAATCCATGGTTTAACCAACAATGAGAGGAATATTAAACCACATATCGATAATTAAGGAATTCATTTCCAAATAGTTTTATTCTAATAAATAATATGAATATGAGTCTTTAGATGAAGGTTAAAATCCCTAAAATTATGAAACAAATAATTAATTTTCATCCAAGAGGAGTTATAGGTCACCATGAATATACTAGGGAATGATATTTAAACAAAAATGAAAAATAAGAAGATAGGTTGGGATTTTTGAGGATTATAGATTATGGAATCACTCTTAATTGATGGAAAATAACCAAGGAGAAGCAAAGAGAAAGGGAATATAAGGCTGGTAAATTCTTATAGAAATATCAAAATTAGATAAGAAAATATGGTCTTGAATCATTAAAATTGGATTTATAAAAATAAAATCAAAATCAAAATTAATTGAGATGGATGATCTTCAGGCACGGTTAGACATACCATTCTTGAACCATTTAGGATACATTGAAAATGGTTTTTAAAATTTCACAGTCCATATACATGGTTAGAGAGACCATTTACTCTAACCATGAATCCTATAAATTTGTTTAATTTTTTTTTAATTTTTATCCAAATCCTTATGTAAAACCATAGAAAAATAAATAATAAATAAATTCCTTTTAGTGAAATTATGTGTGTCACAATTCTACCTACCATGAAACTTTATTCCCCAAAATTTCCCCATGAATATTTTTGATCATAGAAAATATGAGGTCTTTAATCCCTCATTTGAAATTCCTACTCACATGTTTCATGAGCGCGAGTCTCATGAATCCATAGAATATGAACAAGAGGAATAAATTTATTTTTTAGCAACCTATTTTGAAAATAAATAATACAAACTAGTTAGTATCAGACTCCAATTCCAACCCTTCCTGATGCAGAACATGATATGGGTCATGATGACACTTATTCAACTAAGATACACAAACTATATTGTGAATAAATGTCATATAAACTTGAAATATACCTCATATGAGAACTTTTAACTCCATTTAACAATCCCAAATGTACCAATATACCTAAAAAAATCTTACCTTATTTGAAAAATCATTTCAGACCAAGTCAAGGTAAAAAAAACATGAAATCACACTAATAATTCTAATGTATTATGATGATCATTGAAATTGAATTTTTGGTGACATTAAGATATAATTAAACACTTATGAATTTTCTAAATTTTCTCCATCATCTCATGTACAATACTTCACCCCACTTGAGAAGACTCATCAGCTTTATCCAAAACAAGTGAATACCAGTTGATTAAACCATATAAATATTTAAATGGATCCATCATATAAAATATTGACATGTGTTATTATAAGAGACCCAGTCAACAATATATGGTTATTATAAGATCCTTTAAAATCCAGTACATAGACATGGAACATATCTCCCAATATTTGAATCATCCTTACCATCAAACCATTAGTCTGAGGATGATATTCCATTCTGAGTTTCAACTGATTCCTCATATCATATTTAATACATTTCTAATATCATGAGGTGAAATAGGGGTTACTATTGGAGATAAAAGATAAAGGTACCTAATGAGTTTTAAAAATATTCTATATATACAATTTTCCAAGAGCTTTAATATTAACATGATCTATAATTGAAAAAATGGGTTGATTTCATAAAGTTTTCAATAATCACCAAATAGTATTCTCCCCTAGTAATATGAGGTAATCAAATGATAAAATACATGGATAAATTCACTCAATTCTGAGTAGGAATGAGTAAGGGATAAATAATTCATGTCGGATTTTGGTTCCCCACCTTTACTTTTTGATAATTATAACACAAAGTTATATAATTAGTGATATCCCTTCTCATATCAGGACACAAATATTAATATTTTACATTATAGAACATCTTGGTTTTACATAGATGAACATACCACTAAGACTAATGATAATATTTCATCACTTTTTGTCTAAAAGAAAGAAGAACCAGATAATTATTATTAAAGTAAATGACACAATCAATGGAAAGGTACCATTCATAATTGGTCTCCCCACTATTTTAAAACATATAATACAATTCTATTCTAAATCAGATGGATTATTCTAATGTATTAATTCAATAAGTGAAGAGGAAATATATACATTTTATAAGAACATAAATTATTTCTTCTCATTATCCTGGAGGTAAAAATATTTAAAGAGGATCATCAAATTACAATTTTAACTATATTCAATCATGGCCTAATATGATAACATTTTTCATTTTATAAATGAAAAATTTCTATTTTCCAGGAGTATAAATATGATCAAAGTTAAATATTTGAATATATTCAACCCAATTACTTTTTCTAGGATTTAGATATTTCAATGAAAATATATTTATCAAAATTGATATTTACTATAGACTTTAAAATTATAATCAAGTAAGATTATCCCCAAAAACTAAATGAATTCATAACCATAGAAAATTCCAGATCATGCGTCAAATAGTTTTTCACATGTGAACATAATAGGGAGAGCAATATTCTACAACAAGATAGTTTTAAATAATCACAAAACCCAAACCCATTCTCAATTCATTATAATAGAAAACACAACTTTATATGGAATCAAGCATAATAAAAACTATTGTCAAATTCAATATTAAATTTAATTCATAAAATGAATCATAAAATTCAAGACTATTAAAATTTCACCCCATTATGGGATTTTTCAATGGTAATGAGTGCTTTGGGAAATCTTTTAAAAACCATTGATACTATCTTACCCAAATTTCTTTCGAACATCCAAATTCCTAACATAATTTACATTTTTAGGATCAACCGATATGAATTATTTAGAAACGAAATTACCTAAGAATATTACATATTGGAACAAAAAATTACACTTGGATGGTTTTTCATAGAAGTAATGATCTTTTAAAATTGAAAACATAATCCTTAGGTGATTCACGTAATCCTATAATTTTTAGTAAACCAAAATGTTATCCATGAGTATAATGATTTTTTAAAATATTGGTGGAATATATTTTTTATAAGAACTGTGAATACCACAAAATCAATTATTAGGTCAAAAGGCAACATGAGATACTCAAAATGAAAATATCTTCATTAAATGGTAGATTTATAAATATTTTTTTCCATTACCCTAAGCTATTGATATCTTGATCTGAGATCAATTTTATAGAACAAACTCACCCCTTTAAACTAATAAAATAATTCACCAATATAGGTTAAATGGTATTTCTTTCTTTTTGGTCACCTCATCAATCATTTAATAATTGATACAGAGGTGTAAAATCTAATCAAATTTATTTATAAAGATCATTGGAGTTTAACATAGTAATAAATTAAGATAAATAAACCATTTACCATACAAATCAACAAAATAAATATTTAAATCCTTCATATTTACAAATAAACATAGAGAAAAGGTAAGGATATTGGTTGCATACCAGGAACAATATTGATAAATAACTCTATTTCACTCTTTAGAGGAAGTCTATAGATATTATTAGGAAACTACGTAGGAAAATATCTCACCATATGAGAAATATCATATCTATAATTCCATTCACTAGATTCTATTAGAAGAGATGATAATTGATATGATAATTCACCAACTTTATGAATATTTATTCTAGCATGACATGATCTAGGATCTTAATCTGCTTAAAATAGATGATAATTCCCATAAAATAGATAAACACCACTCTTAAAAGATATCAATCAATAAGAGATTTCAATTTTATCATCTAATCGATGCATACAATATGATCAAATAGGTACTTAAATAGAATAAGGAAATCCCATGCCAACTCAACTTTAGAAACGAAGATAAGGTGCATGGGATATGGAAATCCGACCTCCTTATTTTTATCAATAGGAGTAGATATTTCCATCATAAAATTTATTTATTTAGATGAATTTTTTTGTTACTATAAAATTATATAAGATTATAAAGAGTGAGAGATGCCAGTATTATAAAATGAAACAAACATTGGTGATGTAATAATAATAATACCTCACATCATATTAGGTCTAGAATCATATTTAGTGGGTGAATAAATAGTTGTAAATAAGTATATAGATTTTGGTTTTGTCTGTGATATCCAATAATACTGAGCCTCAATTCTTAGTTAACTCTTCCCATGAGAAGAGTTACATCTAACAAAACACTACCAAGGATTATATCCCATAGCCTTATAGACATCTGACTATATCTGAGATCCTTTTAGATATGATTAACCCACACCAATCTTATATGGAGGGGTTGTTCTAAAAAATCATAGAGATAACCCATACAACCAGAAGAATAAATAAATTTTGGAACCCATTGGAATGAAGGCTTAAAATGTATCAGTTTACCACAATGATAAAAAATAAGTGTCATATTCCACATAGGTGATTAATAAGAAATTTGAAAAAGTTTCCTTCAACTACCACAACATCCTCATATGAACTCATCACACTTCCTTTTCATTTCTAGGATTCCTCATTTATTACCACTATGAACATAAGAATCTACACAAAATCTAGATAATTTGAAATGATCTATCTATATCATATATGAATTTTTTAATAAATATATATAAAAGGGTATCTTTAATAAAATCACCATTGATCAGATATCAGGGTGAAGACCCATCTCAAATCATTGAGCCTTTAGAGTTCATTAGTTACAAGCTCTTGTAAAAATTGCACTATCATGGTGAATCAAATAAAGTAGACCATAGTTATCCTATTAAATTTTTGAAGATAGAAAAATTATTTTTACCTATTGAAATTTATTATCTCAGGATAAAATTACAAAGTGAATAGTTTTTTGAAATCCTTCTATGTTATATTCTTATACAATATTCAATTTTTATTAGGACCTTCAAGTATAAACATAATGCACTTTACCTTTGAGATCTTGGGAGTATTTTGAAATTAAAAAACCCTCTCAATATTCTCTAACCAATCCTATTCTTGTAGAATATATTTTAAACCTTAGAAATTAATATAATTATACCTATGGAGTTTATGAGTACCATCTCTGTCTTGATATGGGAAAGGATTAGCTTCTCTTTTTACAGATCTGGCAGTTCGAATAGCTGTATTGTAATGACATTAACTTTTAAAAATAAAATTCCCTCTATGATTTAATTAAATGTACTATTATGTATTATTCTTATTGAAAACACATGAAATTATTTGGTTTTATTAGAACTTATTGAATTCAAAATACTATTAAGCATCATAATTGTTGATAATATAGTCATCGAATAATGATCATATGACGAGTATGACATAGGGTTTTTAAAAATCTAATTGACACAGATAATGTATGTGATGGACTCAACCAGTAGGATCATACCCTATGAAGCCCATTTATTGGAGGTTTTGAAGGAGATAACAACACTAGTATTTTCCCTTTACCAAGACCAATCTTGGATCGAACAACTAAAGCACGGGAAAAAATTTTTATGGGAGAAGTTCAAGCTCATCGAGATCATGACCAAGACCATGTATGCTTAACCACCCCATGAAAGTCTCACCATCATGATCCTTACCCTTAGGGTGTTTTCTAGTGTAATAAAGGTCTATGTATCATGAACCTAATAATATGAATACTTATATTTTATATAATAATGAATTTATTTACTCCTTATTGTTGTTACTTTATAAATGATTTTGATTTTCATATGATAAAAAATGTATTTTAGGGGAAAATATAATTTCAATTAAGACATTCCTTTTAATTAATTAATGAATGTTTGAAATAAATTATATTTTAATAAAATATTATTATTAAATAATATTTATTAAGTACAGTTGATATTATAATTTTATAATTTCAAAAATAATTTTTTATAAGGATTGAAAAAACTATTATTATAAAAAATCGAGTCTTTATCAATAATGTAAATTATCATTTTAAAATTGTAAATTAATATATTTATAAAATTATTTGGATAAAATAAATATTATTTTTAGAATCATAATGTATAAATTAACCAATGGTTAATTTTTCATAATTTTTGAGACAATTGAAATTTTGAGTAAAAATTATTTACGGTATAAATATACATTGTGTATTATGAAATAAAAATGAACCAAAAGTGGTTTAATAAATTATATTAAGGGTATAATGACCAAATATATGTTTTTACTTTAAATTAATGTTCTTTGAGGTTATTTGATTAATTTTTTAAAGCCTTTATGAATCCCCCCAAGCCTATAATATTTTTTTAGGTTTGAAAATCATTTCTTTAAGAACATGACTCTATTACACATCACCAAGGGTAATATTTTAATAAGTTATGCACCTATAATTATAAAATAATTAAAAAGACTCTTATTTGGTAGAAAAAATGGGTATAAACCATGGTAAGTATTTCTTTATTATTATTTTGTTATATAGAGTCCAAAACCTATGTTTGAGAAATAATAAAGAACTTATCATGACCTGTCCTCGGGGCCTGTTCCGTGACAACCCCAAGCCCTCCTTCCATAGGCCAGGGGATGGAAACTAGCACCAAAGGTGTAAATCCTGGTAAAAGGGAAGATATTGCCTTTATAAAAGTAAACAAACACAACAGAGTACACAAGTGAAGTAAGCACTAAGTAAAACTGAGTACAAAAGTAAGTGCTGAAAAGTAAATGGGCCAGTATACAAACCCAACTGAGAGTATAGTACAACTAAAAAGAAAGTACAATAGCATTAAAGTAAAGAAACAACTACCGAGTCATTCTCTAGATATCCCACCTGAAGGGTGGGTACATATGGTCTCCTCATCTCCTCGGGTCTGGCCATCCGCCCCGTGTACATACTGCCAAGTGGTCCACCTCCAGGTACCGTCTAGCTCCACAAACCTCCACCTCGATCAGTGCTGTCCGTCGTCTACATCCAACACAAAGTAGTGCAGGCATAGCTCGTGCAGGGGTGAGTATACGATACTCAGTAGAGACCCCGAGACCCCCGGAGGTCTCCCAGAATCCACGAAGGATAAACCACAAAGGAAAGATAAAATCATGAAGTATCAACCAACTCTACTTAGGTATATGCCCAAACATATACCAAGGTCATGAATTCCAGTTCGACTCCAACTCTCGAGCCCAAGCACAACCCATTCCACATAGGAAAAAAGTCAATCACACAGTTGGTATTGATTGCAAGTCAAGACTCATCTCACACAGGTATACTACTCACGAAGAGGGGTGGAGATGATTAGATGTAGCCTCTGAATAATCTCCTCTTCTGAACCCACGTAGGATCCTAGTACAGAAGTCATCACTTCCGAACCCACAGAGGATCCAAGTATAGTCGTCACCACTACCGAACCCATGGGGGATCCAAGTACAGTATTCATTGTTGCCGAACCCACGGAGGATCCAAGTATGGTCGTCGTCGCTACCGAACCCATGGAGGATCCATGTACAGTCGTCATCGCTGCTGAACCCACAGAGGATCCAAGTACAGTGGTCATCGTCATCGAACCCATAGAGGATCCCAGCACGGTAGTCGTCGTAGTCGCAACCAGCTCTAGGGTTTCCGCACACAGCACGCTCAATTCTGGGAGGGTTCGCTCCTCGAGCCAAGGGGGTCGATACATCAAATATCACAAAGTCCGGATTTGATGTATCCCAAAGTTCCGTCTCGTCAATAGGAACTCAACGTGACAGACGGCGTGTAAATCGGATGCCCGATCTGAGAGATATTGGCTTTTCCGTTCCAAAGTCCCAGTTAAAAATATGCCCGTTTCTAACCCGTCTATTCCCCAAAGTGGTCCAAAAATCACTTAGAGTATCACAAAAGGACCGCCTCATCGCAAGGGTCCCAGTGCCGTAAACGGCACGCCGATCAGATGCACAACTTTCGAGTTATTCACCTTTAAGTGAAAACGGGCCTGGCTCGTTAAGCCCAATGGACCGACGGGTTGGGTTAACCTAGTTTTGGTGGGTCCAACCCGGCAGGGGTGTCGGACAGGTCCGATGAAATGCGCGGCTCGGCCCAGCCTGGCACGGCGCGGCTCGGCCCGAGGCGAGGGGGGGGGGGGAGGTGGGGTCCCCCGGATACCTGAATCGGTGACGCCAAGCGGCGCCGCCCTCCCTAACCAGCAGGCCGAAGCCGTTCGGCCTTCTTGGTGCAAGCGGCCCACTCAGGCGGGCCGCGGTTCGTCTGGCGCGGAGCCCTCCTAGCACCGTGGCTCTCCTTTGCCCGGCTGGCCGACGGGCTGGCCGGTTCTTCCACAAAAGCAGCCCACGGAACGCGGACCACATTCTTCCGCAGCGCAGTGCCATGGGGCGCCGCGGTTCCACCCTTCGGCCCGGCTGGCTATGGCCGACCGGTTCTTCCTCGGTCGAGCGACCTGTGGTTCTTCCACACGTGGCTGGCGCACGACCGCTGCATCTCCCGTTATTGCCTCTTCCAACGTGCCTGAATCGTAAACAAAGAGACTAAAAAGGGTCATCGTGCCGTGTGCGCTCGGCCCGCACCCTCCGCCTTAAGTGGTAGCAATTGGCCAAGGATAAACGAGGTTTCACAAAGAACGAAGAACAATTTTATTCAAATAAAATTGAACCAATCCTCCCTACCTTGGAAAATCTTCGCGGTAGTCGAGCGTCGTGGATGACGATGTCGATTCTGTCTTCATCGAAGTGCACCCGAAGAAGAAGTGGCATCTCCTCTCTTATCGCAGAGAAAAGAAAAGAAGGCACGTCGTCGTTCTTTGCAGAATTGGCATTCTTCGTCGAAGAGAGTGTCATTCTCCGTCGAAGGCGTTCTTCGTCGAAGAGGGTGGTGTTCTTTCTTTGAGAGGAGAACACCCTTCTCTATTTCTCTAGAGCTCCCACCAAATTCCAACACAACAAGTGCCACCATAAAATAATAGCTAAGCTATTATTTTATTCACACAAGTAATTCAAAATTCAAACAAATTCATTTAATTAATTGAAGAGTTATAATTCATTGATTAACATGTGTTGGAAAACATTAAAGAGGGAGAGAGGGAGAGTAAGAGTTCTCATAATTAAGGGGGGTTGTCACAATAAAGGAAGGGAAATTAATTGGGGATTTTGAAGAGAGTTATGGGAGATGAAAGGTTGGTGCTCGTGTGGGCCCCACCTCTCAAATATCCACACATGGGAATTTAGGTGGGTGTGGGCCCCACAAATAACTTCCCATGGAGGGAAATAACTTCCATAGATATATAAAATTGTTCTAAACAATTTTATTTATCTTCTTAATTAAACCCCAATTTTTAAATTTCAACCCGCATAAAACGCAACTGCGGTAAAGGTCCCCTTAAGCAATTACTGGCACTGCGAGTCCATTGGTGTCCTCAGATTTCAATTCCGAGCAGCAGTTCAAAAGATAGAAAAACCAGCATGTACGTTTACTGAACGTACCCAAACAAAACTGCAAAAATTGATTCCGGGCACACTGGGCCTCAGAATGAAGTGCTGTCAGAAACCGCAGACTCACAAAATTCCAAAGTATTTAAGAAAAAAATTTCCTTGAAATTTCTGGGTCTTTACAGAACTCCCCTCTCTTTTCCTATATAATCCCACACAATATCCCATTCCTCTTCAATAAAAAACCTTAGAGAATGTACTTACTCTACATTACCATCTCTAGAGTCCTCCCAAGGTCCCCAGAATCTCTCATGAAGCTCCTCCCAAGCTTTTGTATTCACCCTCTCAAGGTAGGGAATACTCTCCTTCTCTTATTTATTAATGTATCTTCATTACCTTATGAATTTTATATATAATTCCGAATGTTGGTATATAGTCTTCCATATTCACCTTACTTAACTTATAACTTATAAATTATGATAGACCCATTTCACTCTCATCAATCCCTCTCATGTACATTTATGTACCCCTGTTATTCTATGGAAATTTTATTATGATCTTTCATGTCAAACAATAGTATAGTGAATACCCATACCCATTTCCTAACAAGGGCATTGACCTTTATGCACCGATAATTATTTTATTTCATAATTACATGTATGTGATTCACACTCCATTATAATGGGATTAAATGTGATGAAATATGTTCTTATATATATGATCTATGTGGCACACTTATGCATGTACATGATATGATTATGATGGGTGCGCCTAGATAGCCCTCCAATTCATTATATAATTGTTGACACCTAAATCAAGGAAAAGCAAGAACAAAGGGAAAGCATTAGGGGCTGCCTCATAAATACTGCTTGTGGAGCCCCCGTGGCCCCACGGCCGGCGCATAGCTCCTCCTTCACAAGCCCACCGCGGAGTAAGGAGGTGGGATGCTCTGCGAACCCCTCTGACGTTTGTGAGCCCACCGCGGAGCAAGGAGGTAGGATGCTCTGCGAACCCCTCTGACATTCACGATCCCACCGCAGAGCAAGGAGGCAGGATGTGCCGCGAACCCCTCTGACGTTCAAGATCCCTCCATAGAGAAAGGAGGCGGGATGCTCCGTGAACCCCTATGATGTTCACGAGCCCGACGCAGAGCAAGGAGGTGGGATTCTTCGCGAACCCCTTTGACATTCACGAACCTGCCGCAGAGCAAGGAGGCGGGATTCTCTGTGAACCCCTTTGACATTCACGAACCCACCGCGGAGCAAGCTCCATCTTCACACTGAGTGAGCTCTGCTTTGCAGCGCCTCTTGCCTATAAATACCAAGATCCCCTCGAGCCCAAAAAATAGATCCTTTGACCTTTCTTCTTCTAAGATCTCACATCGCGAAGCAATTTATTCTCTACGAACCATGAGATTTTCAAGGTACTTTTTCATCACGAAGTGCCTTCCCCTTTGCATGAATTCTGCCCCACTTCAAAGATATATGCCCTTCGCGGAGCCCACTGGCCTCCAAAAAGGAAGGAGATCCCCAAGGGGACTTGGGTCGTCGTGGAGCGTTTATGCTTCGTGAAGTACCCTTCATGAACATGTGACCTTCATGCTAAGGCGTGGTCATTGTGCTTCACAAAGCACATTGATTCACAATGTTACACTTCACAAGGCACCCTTGCTTCATGAGGAACTGCTTCGCGAATACCTTTCCACTTCGTGAAGCACCTTCCATATGCACCTATTCCCTATGCCTAAACTAAACCACTTCACTTCGCAAAGCACACCCCTTCGTGAAGCCTCTCCACTTCATGGAGCACCAGAGTTTCACAAGGCTTCTACATATGAACCCCTTTGATCTGCAACTCATTTTCCCGTGTGTCCCTTTAGGTTTTTACGAAGCAATTTCAAGGTCCCTTGGGAGATGCTTCTCATTTAATTGCTTCGCCTCATGCTTCTTTTCATAGGCACACTAACAACTATTGCTTCTTTGCATAGCCACGCTAATGTGGACCCCCCAATGGATTGATCCATAACACCCCCTCAACAAGGAATTGATGATGCCTTCCTTCCCTCAAGGGTGAGTGGGTATCAGTTATGTAAGTCCTAGGGGTGTGAAGCGAACCCACCTCATCCGAGCTGGAGGAAATTAAACTACCAAGCACCATTGTCCTCAACACACGATGTTAAACTATGGCCTCGCCCCATGCCTTGCACACGGGGTGCCCTATCTCGGACATTATCTACATTCACTGGTCTCCACGGGAGTGAGATCATTCCTCACATAGAATGACATCCTCTTTATTGGAACAACATTCGTATGTGGGGAAAGGGAAACCACCCTAGTGTATGCCCATAGCTTTTCTTGCAGGAGGTAACATCCCTGCTCCTCCTCTCTTCCTGGGTGCCAAATCCCTCTCCTGCTGGGATTTTTCACCACCCAGGCCTCCATCATGAATTAAGTCCCAATCCCCATCACCTCAGGCTGTGAACTGCACGGAATCCCCTATTTCATCTTTGAGTCGTTAACCACATGTGATCCCCCATTCCACTACCCACAGATGCCACTTCTGCGACGTGATCATCAGGTCTTTGTTGCCTCTTGTTTCTCACACCGACCATGACTCACGTGGTCTTAGCAAAAGCATCAACCATGACATCCTCTCTAGTAAGCCTAGAGTGTAAGCCCCAAACACCATCCCAAACACGTGGACTTTGATCCTTACCAAGGCAAGGTATGTAAGAAGCCTCCCTGAGGTTCAAGCCCAACACCCATTGGTTCCGACCCCCTTCACATCGGTTCCTACCACCCGAAATATGTGGACTTTGATCCTTTCCAAGGAAAGGTACGTAGGAAGCCTCCACTAGGTTCAAGAACAACACCCATTGGTCCCAACCATCTTCACGTCGGTTCACCAAACCCAACCTGAACTATGTGGGCTTTGATCCTTGCCTCCTAGATAAGTTATGTAGGAATCCTCCCTGAGGTTGAACCCCATCCAGCGGTAAGACGTTGTGCCCCCATCCAGAGGTAAGCTGTTGTGAACCCATCCAGTGGTAAGCCACCGTGATCCCATCCAGAGGTAATCCATTATGCCCCCATCTAGTGGTAAGCCGTTGTGACCCCATCCGACGGTAATCCATTGTGACCCCATCCAACGATAAGCCATTGTGACCCCATCCAGTGGTAAGCCATTGTGACCCCATCCAACGGTAATCCATTGTGACCCCATCCAGTGGTAAGCCATTGTTACCCCATCCAGTGATAAGCCGTTGTGAACCCATGTAGTGGTAAGCCGTTGAAGTCCCCGTCCAGTGGTAAGCCATCAACAGATAAACTATGAGGACTTTGATTCCCTGCCACAATGATACGTAAGAGGTCTCTTTGAGACTCAAGCCCAACATCACTGTCGTCCTCGAGTTGACTCCATCTCATTCTCCACCCACTTTACTTAACCACCCATCATCAATTTTGATTCCTACCAGGGTCGCCACATCCCGATGGGATCATGCCACCTCATTCCCCATTCCCTTTAACAACAATCGGGTAGCTAACCACGTGTTAGCCCCAACCTCAGTGTTCCCTCCAGGGGTTGAACCCACCTGATCCACTCTAGTTAGTGTTTCGATCAGTCCAATCTGTCTCTGATAGACATTAAACTTATGGCATACCATGTGTTAAACATGGGAAGATGAGGAAAAACTTAGATACATGTATATGGAATATAATTCCTCACATTCGACGCGGGATGTATTGGGCTTCTGCACCCTCGAGTAGCCCTATAATAAGGGGAAGAAACCCAGATGCACTAGTCTCCTAGTGTCCAAACATGCCAGTGATGACCAATGTGACTACTCCCCCGAACAAAGGTTGCTGCCCTGACCGGACCCCTTGGAATGTCCCGACAGAAGCGATGTAATTAACTGATGTCCATGAAGATATGTCACTGGGAAGAGTTTCATGAACAATGTATTAAGTCTATAAGGGAGACTCAGACTAGGTAAAAAGTTCCAAGGGGGAATCTATGGAAGGAAGAACTGACATCCCATCATCCCATTTCGATCAAGGACAAAACGTCCCTGAATAAGTGATAGATACTGCCTGCCTTTTAGAAATATTGAATGCACGACAACAGTCAACGCATCTTCGTCGACCTCGAATAGACGGACGCCCCCCCCCAGCGAAAGAATAAGAAATATAAATGGTGAACTTGAAGTGAATTTATTCTCTTAAATGTGAATATTAGTAGTGTTCGAGTCATCAGTGGATTAGCATGTCACCAGATCTAGCTATCCGGTGCCGAGTCCCGCCAAGCAAGTAGTGGGCCTGGCGTGAAATTCACCAGAAGTTGGGGGCAGTCAGAATTTTGGACATCCCAGTATACAACGTTGGTAGCGTGGATCCATCTTAATAGCCATGGAAGATAGAACGGAGTTGGGTCCCTGGTCGCCAATTCCTTTCCCTTCAGCAGTAATGGGTTAATCTCTCTGCTTTTCAGGAACCAAGCTGTTGTAGGAATTCTATCACCACTCGTTGGCTGACGCAGGGGCAGGGGAAATGCCAATGTGGTAGTCTCGCACGACTCCACCACTTTTGTGACAATCTCTGCATCTATGAACACCGGGCGCCCATGCCCCGTCTCCCTATCTGAATTCATTCATCATAGGGTGATCAACGACCTCGTACGCCGGTACGAGGAGGAGGGGATTATCTTGACTCGGGATATGGCCTACCAGGATCTTGAGGCATCTACGCCTCATCACCACTACTACCCCCAAGGTCTGCTTAGGGATCCCCTTCTCCCCACTCCAACTTATAATCATTTCGGGAGCCTCTCCCCGAAACACCTCGATGAATCTCTCCCCTATTCCGATGAGGTAAGGGATGTTTGGGCCAGCCCAGTCAGGATCCCGATTTAGGGGCCCCCAAGGAGGGCTCCCACTAGGCCGCACCAGCGTCGCTATCTGGTCCCATGAGTCGAGGAACAGGTAATCCATGTGCCTGCACCATTGGCCCCAATTCGGTTGACCCGACGCCAGCATCGGGCATTGGTCGAGGAGCACGCCCACCAAGGGGTGTCAACTTCAACAACTACTATGTCTTGGGCCACCGCCGATGTATATCATCAACCCCTTGTGTATGATGAGTAGGGATACTTGTACACCCAACCCAGATCAAGGCCCCAACCACCCCATGGGCAGGCTGGGTTGACTCTCTCGGCCGTCAGTGCAGGTAATTTCCGCCGCCAGTACAAAGGCCCTCCTCGTACGTCCACCATGGAGAACGTGGGTCTTCCCCTCTTTCGAGCTCGGCATGGAAGTTTTCCTCATGCTACCCTTAGTATGAATGAGGGAACTCCCCATCATGGTGACACCCTGCACAGAAGCCTCTCCTGTGCTCATTACATTGAGTATGGAGTCATCCCTCCTGCCACAGACCGCCGGTGTGGGGACGTTGCGCATCCGGTCAATATTTAGCATGGGGGCCCTCCCTATGTTATTAAAACAACTGGAAAAGGTCCTCCTCATCTCAGAAATTAAAGGGGTGAAGGCCAACCTCACTTCACCATCACCCAGCACGGAGGTCCTACTCGTGTTCGGGTCGACCAGTACGAGGACCTTCCTCAAACTGATGTCGCCAGGGGAAACAAGCATGTAGGTCCTACCCATGATCTTATTATCTTGAGAAGAGGTCCTACCCACTCAATCACTTCCCACGTAGGTCCTCCCCGTGTCCCATTTGATATATGCCCCGGTGCTCCTTGCACCCCAGCTTACCCAGGCAGGAATCCTTTCCACCCCAGTATCAGTACGGATGAAGGTCCTCCTTGTGATGGAAATCTACCCTATCATGAAGAACCATCATGGTAAAGAAGGGAAGGTCATAGTTTCCATAAAAAGAATTCTGAGAAGATTCAGACTGAGATTAAACCAGTTTGCTTCTCAAGATCCGAAGCGGAATACGTCTCAGTGATGGAACCCTCGCCTAGATCCTCTGTGTCGAGGGCTGGGGTAGGAACAAGGCACATTAGCCTCATAATTCCAGAATGAGAGGTCCATCAGATTCCCACCTTCCTCCACAGGTATATCCAGGAGGACAAAAATTTGGAAACTCCATAGGTTACGGTCGTGCAATCACCACCATCATCACCAGAAGCACTCTCTAACTCGACTAGAGATCATGAAAATCTATTAATGGGACCAATGGTGGATGAGCAGCAGCGTGGTCCACCACCAACAACCATGGTCCCCGTGACGAAAACTATGGTAGTCAACCCATCTTATCGCGATGTCGTGGCTAAGTCACTTAATTCTTCGAAGGATAACCCGAGATACGGCAGTTTGTCAGCTCGCTCGTCATACTCTCCACTAGAAATCCTGCTATCCCAGCGGTCCTCTTTGGTACCGCTACCCATTCCCCAGCCACCTCTGATTGACAAGTGGGGAAATGAAGGGATATAACCTGAATCAAAGCCCAGGAACTTATGGGTTATCCTCACAGCAGACCACTTCCCTAAGATGTTTTGGCCCGTCGTAGTGTTGAATTTCTATGCATCGGAATCCATCACCCAAGCGGAAGTCGAGTGTTTCTTCCAGACCCTCTAGGTGACTCATTTACACCTTCTTCATCAGTGAGTGGCTTACCCTAAGATCCAAGAGCATTTCGAGGATATTGGTGAACAATGCCGTCTGGTTGATTTGGTCGCACTCCTTGTGGCCCAATGCCCTGAGTCACCAGGTCACCATAGGGCCCTCCAGCAATGGTGCATTTAGATTTTTAGGGTACTACGAAAGATTATCAAAGAAGCTTCTCCCCACGTATAGATCCGCGGCTGGGGGCAGTATGTTTCCCTCCTCTTCAGTCCTATCTAGAGACAACCCAATTTTCCAGACGACATAGAGGATATGACTCTAGGAAGAGTCACAGTTAACATGTATAACCTGTCGGAGGGTGAGAATGAGCTAGAGCTTCTTGGAGAGGACCTACCCTCCGAGGGAGTTTCAAACTTCTTGGATCCATCAAGAAGGATTAATCGTCAACAAAAGAATCTACCAGGTATTCCTATGTCCACTAAGGCACCAGTCCTCAGTTGATATTCCAACAAGGGCAAGGAACCCCTCAGATCCACCAAACCCTCCGAACCGTCTGGCTCAGTGAAGAATGTGTAAGACAACCCCAAAAAAGCTGCATTTCATCAGCAACTCGCTGAACAAAAGAAGGTGGTTGATGACCTCCTTGCTGAACACGTTGCAGAGCGACGGTTAGACTATGGTGATCCTATGCCGGGGCAGCAGGGGCAGGCACAACTTCCCCTCATCGAATTGTCTCCAGGTGACCCTGACCATCCTTCCCACGTAAACAGGGTTGAGGCCAGAACTTACAGCAAGAGGGTGAGGTATGTCTTGCCCAATCCTCATGAACGATGTGAAAATCCTCGAGACCCAGCTCAGATTCCCCCAGATGCCCCACATATTGTTCCACCAGCCGCTCCACGAGCCGCTGGGCCACCTTATCTTGTTAAATAACCCGCCAAAACACTTGTGGTCAGGGATCCCCTTCAAGATAGGAACCCCTGCTTAGAGGATCCAATTGTGGCACTCATTGTCCGTCTTGAAGCCTTAGAGACGCAACAATTGGTGCTCCAGCCTGATGGAAATATATATCTAGCATGGTTGGATGATATGCCATCACCTATGGGTTTCAAGAATCCCACCTTTCCCCCATTCAATTGGATAAGGGATCCACCACATCACCTAGCTCACTTTATCTCAAGGTGTGACCCCATGTTGGGAACTCCAGCATAGCAGAAAGCCGCCAAACTCTGGTGTTTTTTGCAGAAACTGGAAGGCCCTGTGTTTGTCTGGTATAACCAGCTCCCCATCAGATCAGTAGCTGGCTGGGAAGACCTCCATAGGCAATTTATCTACCAGTTCAGTTCTACCACTCAGAAGACAAGTATCTCGGACCTCTTTAAGTGTAAGCAGAGGCCTGATGTGCGCATTGCCGACTTTGTCACCCGGTGGAAAGGACTCACGTATTCCATTGACATGCCACTGACTCAGAAGCAACTGCCGACGATGTGAATAGGGAATGTCAATATGGAACTAGTCCCCTATCTGATCACCCAGAACTATATTGAGGGATTCTGAGACTTCTTTGATAAGGCCCAATTCCTAGAGGAATCCTTACAGCATGCTAAGCAGGCACATCTGTTTCCTCCTACGATCCCCATGAGAAGGGACACCAGGGATGATCCTTCCAAAGTGGCCCAAATAGAGGCCCCTAGGTGACTAGATTTGTTTCCAGTGGAGTTGCCTCCACAGCCTCGCAAATTCAATCCACCTCAGGCGTAACCACCGACCCAACAATGCCCACCTTAGAATCAGCAGGTGCCCCCACACAATGTGCCACTACCACCCAGGTGAGATAACTAGGATCCTCTTCCTCAACAGGCTTCTAAAGCTCCTCATTAGGGTCAATCCCCAAGGTCCCCCTTTTCAGACATGATAAAATGAACCTACTAGTTCAATGAGGCACAAGTCCCCGGTTACTTCCACAGTGCCTTAGAGAAAAGGATTCTATATTTTCCTGAGTGCAGAAGGCCGGAAGAGGAAAACCTCACTGATTGCCCTGATTACTGCCCCTATCACCAGATCTTGGGGCACACTCTTAAGAAGTGCTATGTGTTCAAATACTGGCTTCAAGACCAAGTAGATAACCACATAGTATGGTTAGGCCTAGCTCCAACACAGGTGTCCTGTATCTTTGTGAGGCTAGAAAGTAGTAGTGACAGCGAGGGAAAGTGGCATCAAGTTTCCAGTCATAGGTCCCAGAAGTATGATGAATGGATGGCTCGAAAAATAGTCG
Source organism: Viscum album (assembly GCA_963277665.1). Lineage (NCBI taxonomy): Eukaryota > Viridiplantae > Streptophyta > Magnoliopsida > Santalales > Viscaceae > Viscum > Viscum album. The sequence continues at coordinate 351,926,459 of OY728141.1, forward strand.
CCCATGCCCATGGTGTCATCCAGGCGTGCTTGAATAAGCTAGATCCCTCAGAAGCTGTAGCCACTGCATTTTCATCGTCATCTCAGCCGGCCTCTTACCATAAGAGAAAACACTGGTGGTGTAAGGGAAACCAAATTCCCTCACTGATTCCATCTTCACCCCATAATCTTGGTGAATTCATGCCCCTGGAGAATAAGATACCTCCTAGAATCCATCTAGTAGTGGACAACTTGTTGAGTGATGGTCAAGGGTACGCCTCGATTAATACCGTAGAGCTGGTAAACCTCTACATGATTCCTACCGATGAGGAGCACCAGGCGGATCCTCCCAACGTCCCTAGCTACCGTCAACGTCGATGGAGCCATGGATATATGAGTCATCAGAGTTCCTTGTTCAACACTTCTAGCTAGGCGGTACACGCGACCAAAACCAGGTAGAAGGCTTAGCGCAGAGCTCAGCATGCACAACCTTCTCATCTGGTGGCATCAGGCCCCCCTTCGTCGTCGTCCATGTTGTTGGATCAGGCAGAGCCACCCCGACCATGCTGTGACTAGCCACGCCCTGCTATAGGCCGGTCTCAGTCATCTGGCCCTCATTTGGTAGCCACTCCGCAGGCTTTAACTAGTGAGAAGCAGGATATTCCTAGTACTAGTCATCCACTGGTCCAATCGGCAGGACCCACCATACCTCTTGTTATAGAGCGATCTCCTGTAAGAAGAAGTTCACGCCTAGCATGGAAGTATGATGTTCTCAAGAATCTAGCCAGCATTCCAGCAAGGCTCTCCATCCTTGAATCCATTCTCCTGTCATTAGATATGCGTGAGGCCCTCACCGAGGCTTTAAGAATCCCCCTTTAGTTAGAGACGGAGGTAGTGGCCGCAGAAGCCTTTCATGCTAAGGCAATCGAGAATGCTGAATGCCAGACCATCATATCATTCTATGGAGAAGATGAAGGCTCTCCTATACTAGGGCACATTCACCCACTAAACATCACCGGCCAGTTCAATGGTGTGGAGGTTCGTCGCTGTCTTGTCAACAGGGGCTCTGGAATTAACCTAATCCTGACTCAAACACTGTGAAAACTGGGATTGTCTGAAGATGATCTGATTCCCTCTGACCTAAGAATCCAAGGTTATGATAGGATGAAATATACACGGGTCAACAAGATACACTTGAAGACCCAGTTCAGTGGCCTACTTTCCAGTACTGAATTTATGGTCATCTCCCAAGACACTGCCTACAGTGTGTTGATGGGAAGGCCATGGCTCCACCTGCGTGCGGAAATTCCCTCATCATATCACCAGTGCCTCAAGTACTCCCTTAATGGTCGAGTGGGCATGCTTCAAGGTGATGCGTCTCCCTTTTTCTCTTGTAAATCCGACTATCTGGATGCCGAATACTACAAGAGCAAAGACAAGAAGATTCAAGGTAATGAGGTTGAGCATGCCACAACTATGACCGACCCGTGGACAGATCTAGATGACGCTTACATATTTCTGATCCACTGATTGGAGTCCACAACCTCGGACATGGGACGGTGCTTCATTGTTTCTAGAATGAGGGGGGAACACATTCCCATGCCTAAGAGATTCTGGAAGATCACCTCGTACTCTTATACAAATCAGGCACAGGTGATCCCAGAGCCTCCTACTCCCATAAGATATTGGGATGTCCACCCCATGGCAATGGAAATACGTCATACTTGATTGTTTTTCCAGGTTGAAATTAACCAACTCAATATGACACGCCACTATTGCTTCAAAATCATAAATATTGGCCCCTTGGGCCAAAGACCAGATGGGATTGGATCAACATCCTTCATCGTTATGGTCGCGGAAACACATGAGTTCCCCGATGCAGTATCCATTGCCGCTCAGGCTGGTACCAGCCTCCCGTCAGAATCTGCCGACTCAAAAGTGACTCCTCCCGCCGAGGATTCCCCCTCCATGAGTGAAGAAGAGGATTTAGAGGATTCTCCCCTACCTTTGAGGAGGGCGTGTCTACCACAATCGATGAGATAGTACAGGTAAACCTCGGTAGCGAGGCAGACCCGAGAACCACATTGATCAGTGCCACCATGCCCCTCAAGGAGCAACAACAGTACATAGAATTCCTAAAACAACACTGTGATTTATTCTCCTGGAGTTATGATGAGATTCCAGGACTAGATCCTCAGGTAGCCATCCACCGCCTCGGTCTCCTAGAAAATCATCATGGGTTCAAGCAGCCTCCTAGAAAGATGCACCCTTCTCACAGTTCCATGGTAGAGGTGGAAGTTTATAAGCTCATCAGATCTAATTTCATCAAGGAGGTCCTGTACCCCAAATGGCTAGCCAACATTGTGCCAGTTAGAAAGAAGAACAGATAGATCAGGGTCTGCATCAACTTCTGGGATCTCAACCATCACTGTCCGAAGGATGATTTTCCCCTTCCTGTGATGAAACTCTCAATTGACGCCACAACTGGGTTCCAAGTCCTCTCCTTCATGGATGGGTACTCCAGGTATAACCAGATCCAAATGGGCCTTGAGAATGAGGAGTCTACAGCCTTATGGGTTCCACAAGGTACTTTTTGTTATTGAATCACGCCATTAGGTTTAAAGAATGCGGGTTCCACCTATCAGTGGGATATATATCCCATATTTAAGCTGATTCTTGGAACATTGGTGGAATTCTATGTGGACGATCTGGTGGTCAAATCTCGCCAGAGTTAGGACCAAATCAAAGACCTTGAGAAAGTGTTCGGCTTCCTCTGTTCCCGTCACCTGAAGATGAACCCATTAAAGTGTTCCTTCAGGGTCACCTTTGGAAAGTTTATTGGCTTAGTTGTTAGATACATGGGTATTGAGATCAAACCAGAGAAGATCAAGGCCATTAGCCAGATGTCTCCTCTGAGCAACATTCGAGAGCTTCAAGGTTTCCAAGGCCACTTATCCTATATACACCGATTCATCATGAATTTTTCCGGAAAGTGTAAGCCCTTTTCTTAGATCATGAAGAAAGGAACACTATATGAGTGGGATGAAGAATGTCAGACTGTTTTTTAGGAGATCAAGAAGTATCTACTCCAACCTCCGGTCTTAATGCCATCTGTCTTCAAAAATCCACTGGTCCTTTATGTGACCACCTTGGAACAATCTCTCAGTTCCCTTCTCGCCCAGAAGAACAATGAGGGGACAGAGAATATCCTTTACTACCTCAACTGCATGCTCCTCGATACGGAGACCAGATACCCCCCATCAAAAAGAGATGCCTTGCACTGGTATTCGTAGTACATAAATTGTGACATTACTTGAAGCACCATGAGGTACAGATGGTGTCCCGAGTAGATCCCCTGTAGTACATCCTAAACCGCCCCATGTTGACTGGCCGTCTAGCTCGGTGGATAGTGATTCTATAGCATTTCGACATCAGATTTGTCCCTCAGAAGGCTATTAAGGGGAAAGCATTGGCAGACTTCCTTACTTCCCCTTAATATCTTGCTGACTAGTCCTTGGATCTCGATTTCCCCAATGAGGCGATCCTCTTGGTAGACCAAGCCACACCATACTGGTAGATGCACTTCGATGGTGCTTCCCGGAGCCCCACTGGAAGAAGTCTCAATGATCCCAGACTCAATAGAGTAGGCCTGGGTATCATCTTCATTACCCTGAAACAAGCCGTTCTACCTTATTCATTCCTGTTGTCATAAGGTTGCACCAATAATGAGGTAGAGTATTAGGCTCTCATCACAGGCCTCGAGATATCATCTGAGATTGATGTGCCCTATTTTCATGTGAAATGGTACTCTTAACTAGTCATCAAGAAGATCAATAGTGACTATGTCGTCAGAAAACTAGAGCTCATACCATTGTTGGAATGAACTCTCCAACTAATGGCCCAATTCCCATCTCATCCAGAAGTTACTCATGTCCCCTGATCTCAAAATGGTCAAGCTGACACCCTGGCCGTCCTGGATGCATCACTCGCAGAGCTCGAGCAGGATGATCTGATTATCCACATGGCACATCAGAGAGTCATTTCTCCTATCACCCCTGATGATGACGAAAATCGGTAGGTGGGATAACTTACCACCATAGCCTCCACAATAGGACCCCTAGGTCCCCTGGATGCAATGATTTAAGTGACTCTTGACTGGAGAGCCCCCTTTGTCGAGTATCTCCAAAATGGTAATCTCCTAGTAGATCGGGCTGAATGCGAGTGAATCTGATGTCGCACATTACAGTTTACCCTCAAGGACGGTCCTAGTCATGAGAAAATCCTCTACAAGCACGGTTTTTATGGGGTTATCCTTCACTGTATTCAAGGAATTGATATTTCTCAAGTCATGCAGGTGGTTCATGCCAGTTCTTGCGGGGCTCATCAGACTAGGAAGAAACTATCTCACCAGATCCAGAGATTGGGTTACTTTGGGCCCTCTATGATCCATGACTGCATCGAGTTCTCAAAAAGGTTCCATGCATTCCAGATCCATGCTAACTTCATGCATCAAATTCTAGAGCCTCTCTACTCCACCAAGTACTCTTGGCCATTTGCGGTGTGGGGACTCGATGTCGTGGGACCATATGAACCGGTGACAGCTTGCCAGTTCATATTCATCATGACTACCACAGATTTCTTCTCCAAGTGGGTAAAGGTAGTTCCACTCAAAGAGGTCAAGGCCCATTCCATCATTGAATTTGTGAGCTCAAACATCATCTACCGATTTGGAGTCCCTCATGCCATCCTCACCGATAATGGCACAAACTTCCGAGTAGCTGAGCTGAAGAAATTGTACTCTAAGTACAACATCCGTTCTAACCACACTTATTACTATCATGCATAAGCAAATGGATAGATCGAGGCATTCAACAAGACCCTCTCTAACATTTTGAAGAAAATGGTTGGTCAGAATAAGAAGAGTTGTCCAGATAAGCTCCCCAATGCCCTCTGGGCATACCGGACGATGACTCGTAACTCCACCCAGGTGACCCCATATTCCCTAGTGTATGGGACGAAGGCTGTCCGGACCGTCGAGATTCAATTACCCTCATTGTGAACAACTATCTATGATCAGAAAGCACCAGATAAAGTAGCCAAAATCTGTCTGGCTGAGTTGGAAGCACTCGACGAGAACAGGCTTCGCGCCCTGCACAATCTGGAAAGGCATCAGAACAAGATAGTTAGAGCTTTCAACAAGAAATTTCACCTCCACTCCATCTTGTAAGGAGAATTGGTATTGGCCCTGAGGGCACCAATGATACCTAGTAGAAAACCACCCAAGTTAGAACCCAAATGGGAAGGACCTTAAATTGTTCACAAGGTTTAATTCATTGTTCACAAGGTTTAATTCAATGGTGCGTACTCACTGGTTACCATGAATGGTGAACGTATAAATCCTCCCACCAATGCCAAGTTCCTCAAGAAATAATTTTCCTGAGTCATTATGGTCCTGCATGACCTTAAATTGTACGGTCTTGCACAAACCCAAACTGCATGATGGTCCTGCACGACCCTAAACTACATTATGGTCCCACATGACCCTAAACTACATTATGGTCCCGTATGACCCTAAAATACATTACGGTCCTCCACAACCTTAAACTGTATGGTCCTAAATGACCTTAAACTATGCATCATCCTACAAGATGTTAAACTGCATCTCCAGAACTATGTATGGCTTGATTCCCATCCTCATGGGATATGTAGGAATGCTCAGACGCCTCATCTTGAGTCTAGCCCCATTTTCCTCTTTGACTATCCCCTCCTGGGCATGGTTCATATGGAGGATCTCACATGGAATCGTGTAGGCTTCTTTGGCCCCACCCATGTCAAGGTTATGATGATTTCCCCATGTTCCCCCTTCGTTCTTCTAATCCTCCCACATCCTTACTGCATGATTCTAAACTACATGGACCTTTCAGAACTACGTGTGGCTTGATTACCATCCTCATGGGATACGTAGTACCGCTCGGACATTTTATCCTTAGTCCTAGCCCCAAAATTCGGGACTTCCCATTAGGACAAAACAAATGGTGTGGTGCGGTATTTTTCCCTCATTCACGTCAAGTTCATCATGACCATACCATGTATCCATCTTCCCTGAAGATATCTATCTCTTCTATGGTCTAACTTGATTTGAAATTTCACGAGCATATTTATGCTCCACACACCCCATAATTTGGGTTCCCATTACCTTTCACATCCGATGGGGCCCCCGAACGATAAGGATATTAGGCCTAAGGACTCTCATATTATTTCGGGTCAACGCCCTCAAGGATTTCAGACAACAAATAGATACGAGTCCCGCATTGCGAATATGGTCAGCAGTTGATGCTCATTTTTTGTTCCCATTTCAAGTTACACGATTTAGATGCTGTGTTTTTAACCTAGTCAATAGCTATACTTTTTCGTTGTCACCACCCCCATATATCCAAAACATGGAGTGTAGTGGTTCATTATTCCCTTCCATCTCTCCAAATCTTGGTCTACTTAGAGTGGGAGTGTAATTCCAGCTGTCAGACCCTTATGTGGTGGTGAGAGCTTAGTCCTACTTCTTATTTACCACACTGAGCATTGCTCACGTGGGATTAGAAGCTATGAAGGCAATGCCCGCATGAGAGGTCATATGGCTACAGTTGGCTGGGACGCTCAGCCTCAGGCCCCTCGACCCCTTTGGGACCCTAGCCCAAGTTCTCATTTAGGACTGTGTTGTGCGGTATGGACTCACATCCTCATTCACATTAGGCTATTTCTCCACACCACACATATCCCCTTAAGACACCCCTCCCTTCATTTATCGTCCGTCCCACAAGTACATTCCCTGCAATGCTTCACGAGTCCCACCATTTGGGCTTCCATCACCTTCTATATCCAAAAGGTCCCCCGAATGGCATGGATGCTCATCCCAAGGGATCTCCTACCATTACGGGCTAATTCCCTCAAGGATTGTGGGTGATAAATCGATACAAGTCCCATGTTGCAAATATGGTCAACTGTCGAAGTTCAATTGTCTCCCCCCTTCTGGTCAGACAAGGGTAGATACTATGTTGCAAACTTGGTCAACAATTTTCCTCTATCATCGTTGCCACTTTGTGGTCTTCCATAGGCATGATGATTCTACCTCTCTGTCCCATGCATATGAAATTAAACTAGGAATATACGGTCTGAGATCTATGACCATAAACTAAGATCACCTTCATCTTTACTTCAAGACGTTAAACTACAAGCTAGCCATGACATTCTGTTCATGGTCTAGCCTCAGCCCCCTTGGCCTTTTCGGGCCCCTGGCCTAAGTTCTCACTTAGGGTTGTACAGTGGGGTACGAGATTATGTCCCCATTCACATCAGGTTACTCGTCATTCCGTACACATACCTGGATGAGATACCTTGCCCCTAACTTTATCCTCACTACAAGACGTTAAATTATAAGCTGGCCAAGAAATTCTGTCCATGGCCCAGCCTGAGGCCCCTCAGCCTTTTTGGGCCCCTATCCCAAGTTCTCACTTAGGTTTGTACGATGTGGTGTGGGATTATTTCCTCATTCACGTCGGGTTACTTTCCATGCTGTACACACCCCTCATTGGGGTATCTTTCCCTTATTTTCATCATCCTTTCCCCCAGAACTATGTATGGATTGATTCCCATACTCATGGGATACGTAGAACCACCCGAACGTCTGGTATTCAGGTCCAACCTCATCTCTTAGAAACCAACCTATCATTTTGGCCCCTTGGCCTGCATTATTCCAGAATAGGATTATATGGTGTGGTATGGGCTTATGTCCCCATTCACGTCGGGTTTATAACAACCACACCGTATACCTCTCTCTATCCTAAGTGGCCTTCACCCCCTTTCCCTACTCTCATCTCTTTGAGTCGACTACCCTTAAGTCGGGTCCCTCGACCCTCTACAGTGATCCACTCATTGGCCCATGAGTACTTTGGTCTAGAACCTGGAGTGTCAGATTCAATCTGGACATGATTTCAACCATTTTTCAGGCTTCGTGTTTCTCTTCATTTGGGATTACATTATCTTTCACATCCAAAGGTACCCCCAAATGGCATGGATGATAGGCCTAAGGTCTCTCCTACCATTATGGTCCAACTTCCTTGAGGATTTCCGACAACAAATCGATATAAGTCCCACGTTGCGAATATTCAGGGCTCCGAACCAACTTCCCTTTGGCGTGCATTCTAGGTATTGCAAAAACCTCTTCCACCCTTGTTTCCCACACCGAGTTTGTCTCACATGGGCTTAAAAATTGGGCTGAGGTTTGCACCTACTTGGAAGGGTTCTACCTCTCCATGGTCTGAGCTCTAAGACCTTAAACTAAGATATCTTTTAGAACTATGTGTGGATTGATTCCCATCCTCATGGGATATATAAGAACACCTAGACATCTTTTCTTCGGGTCCCGCTCAACTGAGAGCTAGCATCTCCTACCCCATCTCCTCTAATCTTTTCTGGCCCCTCGGCCCGAGGTTTCTCCTACGGAATCACGTACAGTATGATGTGGACCTCATCCTCATTCACGTTGGGTATCCTTTATCATGCCATGAACATTCCCTTTCGAACCTTATCCTTCTTGTATATGTCTGATCCATATGAATCTAGACTATGCTGCATAGTCCCACATGACTTTAAACTATTACGTCTATACCGCATGATGTTAAAATGCATCGTTGGTCTCATCAAACGACCTTAAATGGTGACATTATCGTCCTAGAAGCACGATGAAAAATGGAACTGCATCGTGGCATCCTCATTTGAGGGGACATCATGTTTGGTATTGGTCACAAACCATACCATTTGTCAATTCCTGCACACTACTTGATTCTTGTGGCGATGCCTAGACTTTATATCCTAGGTCAATCGCTTCACAAAAAGAACAACACTCATTCATCCTAAAGGACAAAAAAGATCTATCAAATGCTGCTTCCTTAGGTGTGAGTGCCAGACCCACATGACCTTATCATCCCGAGCACTGGTATCTTACTGTGCCATCCCTAGAACTACATGTGGCTTGATTCCCATCCTCATGGGATACGTAGGAACACCCGTTAAATTTTCCTTGGGCCCAACCTAACTTTATTTTTCGGTCCCTCGACCTAAAACCTCCCCAAGGAACACATGGTGATCTGGAATCAAAGTCCTCATTCATTTCGGGTTACATAATTACCTCACCATGTGTCTCCTAGGTTCCCTACAATCTCTGGTCTGAGTTCTATGACCATAAACTAAGATCACTCTGTGTCCTTACCACAAGATGTTAAACTGAACGACATCCTTCAGAACTATGTATGTCTTGATTACCGTCCTCATGGGACATATAGGAACACCCATACACATTGTTTCTAGGTCCATCCCCAGGAATCTAAAATCTTGTATCCTCTCTTTCGGCCCCTAGGCCTGAACCATTTTTGGAATATGTGGTGTGGAGAGTACCTCATGGGTTCTCATTCATGTCGAGTTTTGAAATAGCCACACCATGTGCCTCCCCCCATGTCTTTTCCCAATCTTGTCTGATATCTATGACCTTAAACTAAGATCTATCTATGGGAGCTACACGTTGGGTTTATCTACTTCGTCCCCCTGCACCCAGTCCATTAAACCAATATACCCTTAATGGACCATCCCATGACCATTAATTTGGGAAGCATGTAACCTTAGGACCCTTGTCCTTGGAGGGGGACTCGACTCCCTCTATCTGATACATCTCGTTGTCGTACTCAGGTGCGTTATTGCATTGCCCTAAGTGTGGAATTTTCACAGAGACATTCCCTTGTTCTATGTCCAAGCTTTGTGATCTCGTCATCTAGATCCTTATCCTCTTCCATGTCTAAAGGGAACCCCTTTATGGCCTGGTCTCATGCCGTACTAGCTTACCTACCATCTTGGGAGAACGTCCCTAAGGACCTTAGACAACATTTGCGACAGGCCCCGTGTTTTGAATATGGTCAGCGGTCGACCCTCCTTTGTCTGTCCCCATTCTAGGTTAACACGAAACAAATATTGTGTTTTGAACATGGTCAAAAGTTATCCCCTATCATCATGCCACCATCATTGTGGTCCAGATCTCAAGAATCACATATTTCCACTTCCTTATGTTCAAGTGGAATTCCAACATACCCGACTATACTCCTTCACGCATCTAGGTGCATTATATAGGCATGTCACCATCATTGGTACATCACACACCTAGAGTCCCATCGCCCCTAACATGTTCCTTCCTATACCAAGAAAGCCCCATCACTACTCCTTGTTTCCCACATCAAGCATGACTCATGTGGGATTAGTAGTTCTGGTTGGATGTGTACTGGCACAGTCATGTCACACATGCCTTTCATCGTCCTATATGACGTTAAACTGCACTCCCAGAACTACGTATGGCTTGATTCCCATCCTCATGGGGTACGCAGGAATGCCCGACTGCTTTGCCTAAGGCCCAACCTAACTTTCACTTTGGGTCCCTTGACCTAAAGAACTTTCTCTAGGGATACGTGGTGTGGTGCCGATTCCTTATGTCCTCATTCACGTCAGGTATATAGATACTGCACCACATACTCACTTCATGGGATCTTCCCTTTCACTCTTCATCCTATCGTATGACGTTAAACTACACGAGTCCATATGCCCTCAACGCATGACACTAAACTGTGGTTCTACCCTGAACAAGTTTAGGATGCCTCATGTTAATCATGGGATGCACTAGACCCCTTTCCAAATAGGTCCTTCTCGGAAGTATGTTTGATCCATGATCAGACAGATATGCCCATCTAAGGTTCTTTCATCATGGTGGAGTGATTTAAAGAGTGTTAGAATCCATTTGAACAACCCATCACTCCAAATCCACGCTTTGAGTTCCCTTCATTCAGACCCTTTTCCTCTTTCATGTCTAAGGGAACCCCCTAACAGTATAGATGCTTGGCCTATGGCTCGCCTACTGTCCTGGTCCAATGTTCTGGAAGACAAATGGATGAAATTTTGAGTCAGGCCCCGTGTTTCGAACATGGTCAGCGGTCATCCCTCATTTGTTAATCCCATTTCAGGATAACACAATAGGGATAGTGTGTTTCAAACATAGTTAATATTTATTCTTCATTGTCACACCATCCTACAATGTTCCTAATTTTGGGTATTGTGATTCACACATTCCACTCCCCTATGTTCAGATTAATTCCAATGCCCCTGGTGTTACCCCGCTCATGCACTAGCGCACACTGGGAAAGTGATGATCCGACTGTTTTGAGGTCCTCATCCTACAACCGGGCCTCTCCCTTACTTCTTGGAAATCCGGATTGGTTTTTCAAAACCCATGGATGCTCAAAGCCTGGTTTTCACTCTTAAATTTGGGTGCAATAATAAGGTGGTCATCCCTTGTTTCTCACACCAGGACCGACCCACATGAGCTTAGGGATTGATTGCTGGATGCTCCACGAATATTATAGGAATTCAATAAACCAATATAAATAACAGAACTCATGTGTTCATATGGAATAAAAAAATCAAACCATGAAATTACATTTGAGGGTTGTAATCATTACAGTACCCGAGGGTCGATCCCTCCAATGGATGGGTTAACCCCGTCAAAAGAGTGTTGCAGCTCCACCACCCTCTGGCTTGTGGAGTCCAGGATTTTCTATCACCTATTAAGCTCCCGCTCCACCTCGGTAGTGATGTGGAGTAATTCTTCATCCACAATCTGGGCCCACTCTACGTTGGTTCAGATGGTGGTCATTTCTTAATAGGATTGCATCATTCGCTCTTCAGCCTCTTCCAGCTCGGCCTTCAATCACAATATTAGCTCCGATTGCACCTTGAGAATGGATGAGTGCTCATTTTCCCACACCTATAGCCGTTGAACCTCCTTTTTAGACTCTCAGAGCCTCTTGATGTTCACTGCCTTCCTTCGCTGCTAGCCCACACCAAGGCCACAGTTGTACTCTCAGATCATCTCTACCATGAGATCTCGGATGAGCATGTGGGGATGTTGGGCATCCACTCCCCCAACACAAAGTTCACACAGCTGCGAGTGAAGTCTATCCATATCATCTAGCCATTGCACTTGGGGGGTGTCATCAATAAAGTGCTTTATAAACTTCCACGATCGGTGACAGACTATTTTTCTATCCTATTCATCAGAGGCCATCTTGTCCTAGTCGGCGTGGTTTTCAGGATCATTTTTGGGGAACGACCCCAAAAACTCATCAGCAGGGTCCACATCTGGTGTTTGATCAGGTATGGCGGGGCTTGGGCTGTCTGATCGATCCTCATCATCGGATCCCACCTCAATGATCTTAGGCTTAGCCCCGCTAACGGTCCCACCAATGATCAGGAGTGCTGCAGCTTGGTCAGTTTGGATATCCACCTCCACAATCACTGGAATTACCATGGGAAAGATGCCGCCATAATTACAAACTAACCTTGCCAGGGCGGCCCATGACATTTGAAGAACTGTGCATACCAAGAGGGGAACATATGTCGTTAGCCTGGTCAATGAGTGGCAGCCATGAATTGTTCAAAGGAGACTTACAGAGGTTGAACTCTCAATCTCATTCTTGATTTGTTGTTGTGGGGAACCTGAGACGTGTCCCTCCATATATTATAGGGAAGTCTGAAGAATCTAGGGGGGGGGGCATCTCAGGTGACCTAGCCCCACCAGGTTCACTGATTTCCATAGCAGCTGGAAAAAATATGAAGGCCCTACATCTACATTAGCTATATGGTGAGAGTGGGTTCAGTGTATGAGGTTCTCATGCACAGTTCAAATATTGGTGAGGAATTCAAAATGACCTGAAAATAGACCCTGAGTAAGGGGCTTAGGATGTTACCTCAAGGGCCTATGAAAATTCTTCAAGATCTGAGCCTTGACCACTGACTTCTCCCTCCTCCAATGGGCTCCCTCTACCGGCCTCCTTCCCCCAGGAGGACTCATCTGATTCCTCTGGAAAAGGAAATAACCCTCTAAGTTTGACAATTGATAATTACAAATGGGTCATTCGATCCAACAACACCTTTACCCAGTCTGTCATTGGACACGGGGAACCCCAGGAGTGGACAAAATCCTCCAAATCGGTCAGGTATCAACCCACCTCCTCCTGGGATACTGCAAAGCTGGCCCTGACAGGTCCAATTCTCAGCAAGTCCACCCCGAGATGGTTCAAGTGTTTCCACATCTCGAAAGGCCCAAGGAATTTCTTGTTGACATCCCATATGTCCTAGGCATCTGGGAATGCAGTATTATCCGGCATGTCTATGTGGTGCAGTCACTTCTCCGAAGCCTGAGTGGATATTCTACAGAATCCTCTCAGTGGCCTCCCCTCTAGATAACTCTATTCTTCTAGAACCACCGGGTTCGCTATCGTTGCTGGATCCACTGATGATGCATCCCCCTCAACTGGTATAGGCCTCACCGCCACTGCAGCCCCACCACCGCATGACGTACTTGCCACCTTCTGACCCCGGCCTTGAGGTTGGGGAGGCATTCCATCACCGGCCTAAACAGTTGGCTTCTTTAGCATCTCCCCTGAGTAGGCTACCTCCCAGCTTTTGGCATACTTCTTCACCAACGTGAAGATGATTGTGGGCGAAGGTAGCTCATTTTGCATATTTTTTTCCTCCCATGTGAACATGAGCCACATATGCCACATCACACATGGATGTTCCTCGTGGTGCACCTCTAAATAGACCTGTGGGGTTAGCCGCTGCATACACCAAAATTGTTTGGAGAATCGATGCGGGGTGTACGACTCACAGAGAGGCTCACGGTCTACTCTTGCCACCAAGAATCCACCTCGAAAGGCCAGGATATAGGAACATTGCTCTTCCGTTCCTTGGCCATCATCAGTAAAAGCACCCGTTGGAAGTGGGAATAGATGAAAGTTGAATTACTCTATCTTCCAGATGCGATTCAGTACCGCTTGCACAGTCTGTTTGGCCGGAAATATCCCTACAACATTCAGAATGGACGGGTGGAAGATCGATCCTAGTGGGGAGATGAGGTTTGGATACTCATAGACCCCCCTAAAGTGCACTGTTATCCACCCATACAGAAGGTGGAACATCCCACATATCCTCTGTGGCCTCTTCCCCTCACTGATATTCCACAAAATCTTGTAAAGCTTGGAAAGCATTGGGATTCTGAGGTTCACCCGCCCTCCTGTCGCCAACATGGATGCCATGATAAATGTGCTTGTTCGTATGCCCATGTTTGTATCACTCATCGGCAGGATCCAACCGAATATGAGAGCTGTGATGAATTCCTCCAGCCTGATTACTGGTTGTTTCTCGGTGCTGACAATGAATCCCTAGGTTTTCCAATGGCTATCCTCCAAGAGCCGCCAGTACGAGTGCTCCTTTCCCCATTGAGCCCCCTCCAGGGAAGTCCGAGGCCTCACCAGAAACTGTCTATTTTCCAGGAAGTTGAGACATTGTTTGAACCACCATCTGAAGTGGATGTCTCTCACTGATTCCTTGTCCTCTCCTGGCACCAGCTTCATAAATTCCATCGCCAGTAGTGACATTTGCTCCAGATCCTCCCACACACCCATAACAGGGAGGAAATCATCATACATCGCACCCAGTATCCAGACCCCTAAGATTTGGTGCACATCCCATAAGCTGATTCCAACCTCCCCATGGTGCAAGTGGAAGGTATTGGTACTCGATGACCACCTTCTCAACAACTCCATCATCAGATGCTTCGGTTGGTAGATATAAAATTGGGAGGACCAAGCCGCCTCGTATAAGCCCACTCTCCTCAGATCTACCCCAGACTCTTCACACGAGGCACATACCCAGTAGGCCCAGGCCCAGTCATATGTAAAATTGCCTCCCTGGCGTAGATCCCACTTATTAGACCATCCCTTCCCTGGGTTACTCAAGGACAACTTCAAGATCATCTGGTACATAGGGGGGATGTCTCCAGCTAAAATTCATTTCCATCAAAATTTTTCAGATGGTTGTATAGAAAATCAGCAGTAACAGGTGTAAAGTCCTCCCAAGCATGGCTGTCAGCTGCCCTAAACCACTAGCACTGGCACGACGTGCTTGTAAACCAGTAAGCTGGTTTGTCCCTATTTACTTCAAGGATGAGGACATCATCCCTCAGCCCAAATCCATACATTGGAAGCTTCTTACACAACGAATAGTTACTATGGCTTTCTGACAGTAGCTCCATCAGTGAATGGTGGTCAGAGTGGCTCCGTATCAACTCCCCTAGACCAAAGCTATTTTCCATATCATCCCTTCAGGTAGCGTCTGCAAGGACCCCCCTAAAATCCTCCCAGTGAGCCATTCAGTTTTGAATTTTAGGCATTCTTTAGGTTTGGCTCGAGAATCTCTTTCGTGGAGTAGGCTCACAGAGACTATTCGTGAAGGTTGTTCGCGGAGCCCTGCCCCGGCCTTCAGACGCAATTCACTGAGTGCACCGATGCAAAGTCAAAGACTCGTTGTGCACTGTGAAGTAGAAGGACCGATTCATGGAGAGAAATCATGGAGTACACGGAGCTTTGTGAATAGAGATTACTACAAGCCAAAAATGTAGATAAGAGAAAAGACAAAAGAGAGGTCAGCTCCCCTATTTATAGGAAAGGACCCCAAGTGCTTTGAAGTGGGTCCAATACATGGTGAGAATCACGACATGCTGGCCCACACATGCCACTTTGCCTTGGAATCCCCCTTCGTGAGTCACCTTCATGATTGACCGATGAATTTTGGAAGTTTCCCTCTGACTTTGACCCTCGTTTTCTTCTCGGCTCAAAGTCCAATGGGGTGAATTTTTTGATGCCAAAATCAAGGAAAATAAAGAACAAAGGGAAAGTATTAGGGGATGCCTCATAAAGGTCACTCACAGAGCCCCCATGGCCCTGCGGCTAGTGCAGAGATCCTCCTTCGCGAGCCCGCCGTAGAGAAAGAAGGAGGGATGCTCTGCAAACCCCTCTGACGTTTGTGAGCCCATTGCGGAGCAAGGAGGCAGGATGATCCATGATACTATATGACATTCGTGAGCCCACCACGGAGTAAGGAGGCAGGATTCTCCGCGAACCCGTATGACAGTCGCGAGCCCTCCACGAAGCAAGGAGGCGGGATGCTCCGTGAACCCCTTTGATGTTCGCGAACCTGCCACAGAGCAAGAAGGTGGGATTCTCTGCGAACCACTTTGACATTTTTGAACCCACCATGGAGCAAGATCCGTCTTCACACTGATCAAGCTCTACTTTGCGGTGCCTCTTGCCTATAAATACCGGGCTCCCCTTGAGACCGAAGGACGGATCCTCTGACCTTTTTTCTTTTGAGCTCTCACATCATGAAGCAATTTATACTCTGCGAACCATGAGCTTTTCAAGGTACATTTTCATCACGAAGTGCCTTCCCATTTTCATGAATTCTTCCCCTCTTCAAATAGGGATGCCCTTCGCGGATCCCACGGGAATCCACGAAGGAAGTAGATCCCCAAGGGGACTCGGGTCATCGCAGAGCGTTTATGATTCATGAAGTACCCTTCATGTACATGTGACCCGCATGATAAGGTGTGGTCACCGTGCTTCATGAAGCATATTGCTTCACAATGTTATGCTTCGCAAGGCACCCTTGCTTCGCGAGGCATTGCTCCACGAATGCCTTTCTACTTCGCAAAGCACCTTCCATATAAACCTATTCCCAATGTCTAAACTAAAACACTTTACTTCACAAAGCACACCCCTTCGTGAAGCCTCTCCACTTCATGGAGCACCAAAGCTTCACAAGGCTTCTACCTATAAACCCCTTTGCTCTGCAACTCCTTTTCGCGTGCGGCCCTTCAGGTTTGCCCGAAGAAATTTCAAGGTCCCTAGGGGCGATGCTTCCTATTGCATTGATTCACCTCATGCTTCTTCGCATATGCAGGATAACAGATATTGATTCTTCGCATAGCCACACTAATGTGGACCCCCAATGGATCGCTCCATAACACCCCCTCAACATGACATTGTCGATGCCTTCCTTCCCTCAAGGGAGGGTGGGTATCAGTTATGTAAGTCCTAGGGGTGTGGAGAGAACCCACCTCATCCGAGCTGCATGACGTTAAACTACCAAGCACCATTGTCCTCATCACATGACATTAAACTGTGGCCTCTCCATATTCCTTGCACGTGGGGTGCCCTATCTCGGATATTCTCTACGCCCACTGGTCTCCACGGGAGTGAGATCATTCCTCACATGGAATGACATCCTCTTTATTGGAACGACATTTGTCCACGGGTAAAGGGAAACCACCCTAGTGTAAGCCCCTAGCTTTTCTTACAGGAGGTATCATCACTACTACTCCTCTCTTCTTGGGTTCCAAATCCCTCTACCACTGGGCTTTGTCACCACCTGGGCCTCTATCCTAGAGTAAGTCCCATTATCCATCACCTTAGGCTGCGAACCACACGTAAGCCCCTATTTCCTATTTGGGCCACTAACCACGTGTGGGCCCCCATTCCACTTCCCATGGATGAACCTTACACAACGTGATCTTTAGGTCTCTGCTGCCTCTTGTTTCTCACACCGAGCATGAATCACATGGGATTAGAGTAAGCATTGACCATGACATCCTCTCTGGGCAGCCTAGAGTGTAAGCCCCAAACACCAACTCGAACTACGTGGACTTTGATCCTTTCCAAGGCAAGGTATGTAGGAAGCCTCCACGAGTTTCAAGCCCAACACCCATTGGTTCTGACCCCTTCACGTCGGTTTCCACCACCCGAACTACGTGGAATTTGATCCTTGTCAAGGCAAGGTACGTAGGAAGCCTCCCCAAGGTTCAAGACCAACACCAATTGGTCCCGACCATCTTCACGTTAGTTCACCAAACCCAACCTGAACTATGTGGGCTTTGATACTTGCCTCTTGGATAAGGTATATAGGAAGCCTCACTGAGGTTCAAACCCATCCAGCGGTAAGTCGTTGTGACCCCATCCAGTGGTAAACCATTGTGACCCCATCCAGTAGTAAGTCATCGTAACCCCATATGGCGGTAAGCTATTGTTCCCCCATCCAACGGTAAGCCATTGTGACCCCATCCAGTGATGAGACATTATAAACCCATCCAGTGGTAAGCAATTGTGACCCCATATAGCGGTAAGCAGTTGTGACCCCATCTAGTGGTAAGTCGTTGTGATCCCATCTAGCAGTTGTGACCCCATCCAGTGGTAAGCTGTTGTGACCCCATTTAGTGGTAGGCCATTGAAGTTCCCATCCAATAGTAAGCCATCATTAGATAAACTATGAGGACTTTTATTCCCTGCCACAGGGATATGTAGGAGGTCTCTTCGAGACTCAATCCCAACATCATTGTCATCCTTAAGTCGACTCCATCTCGTTCTCCACCCACTTCACTTAACCATCCATCATCCATTTTGATTCTTACCCAGGCCGCCACATCCCGGTGGGGTCATTACACCTCATTCCCCATTCCCTTTAACAACAATTGGGTAGCTAACCATGCATTATCCCCAACATCAGTGTTCCATCTAGGGGTTTCACCCACTTGATCCACTCTAGTCAGTGTTCTGATCAGTCCGATCTGTCTCTGCTAGATGTTAAACCTATGGCATACTCTGTGTTAAACCTAGGAAGATGAGGAAAACCTTAGATACATGGCTATGGCATATAATTCCCCACATTCAACATCGAACGCCTAGGTCTTCCACACCCTCAAGAATCCCTATAATAAGGGGAAGAAACCCATACGCGTTAGTGTCCCAGCGTCAAGAGACGCCAGTGATGTCCAACATTACTACTCCCCCGAACGAAGGTTGCTTCCCTGACTAGACCCCTTGGAATGTCCCGACAGAAGCAGTGTAATTAACTGGTGTCCATGAAGATATGGCACTGGGAAGAGTTTCACGAACAATTTCTTAAGTCTATAAGGGAGACCTGGACTAGGTGACGAGTTTCGGGGATGAATCCACATAAGGAAGAAATGAAATCCAATCATCCCATTTCAATCAAGGAGAAAACGTCCCTGAATAAGCGACGGATGCCACCCGCCTTTGGAAAGCGAGAATGCGGGGCAATAGTCAGCGCGTCTTCATCGTCCTCGAACAGATGGACGTGCGCACCCCCCAACAAAAGTGTTGGAAACAATAATGTTTTAGTATCATGATATGTCATGTATGGTGTGAATAAGGTTATAATAAGAACATTATGATATATTTTATTTGTTTTTAACCCTGAACTATGATTATGATTTATTATTTGAATTTTTTTCTACATTACTACGTTGCCTTTCTGTTATAATACTATATCACAACTCATTGTTCATGTTTATGATTCCTACCCCTTTTATGTCTCATTTAAATGCCCATTGATTAAAATTCAATACCTTGTTTATGTTATTCTTTGTTTATTACCTTAATGGGATTTATAGATCACCCCTTTCTTATGTAAGTCCCCAGGTTATCCCATGTAGTTTTTAGTACGGAGAAATATTATGAGCATGTTAAGAAAGTTTTCAATAATAGAAATGAACCCCTTGTTTTATGTTGTTATTTAATGTACCTAATTACCAAATTACACTATACTTATCAATCTTTTTGGATGTATTATTGTATTTTTATGTAATAAATCATCAATTAATGTGTAATAAAAACAAGGGTCATCATATTTGGTATCAAAGGAATGTTTAGTTATTTTTGGGATTAGGATTAGAAAATTAAAGAAAAATCCTTATGGATAATACTTAACTGAAGAATAAATACCTAATTTTTTTTGAAGTATAGAGTATGTGGTTTCCAATTTAATATATCTCTATTTTGATACTACAAGTGGATGTGGCTCTGGAACAGATGTACCTAGGTGTAAAACCCGAAAATACTGCATTGAGCTAGACTTGATTGGGAACTATTGCATGAAAACAGACCTTTCTACACACCTGGTTTTAAAATCTCAGGGGATATGATTTTTTAAATTCACAAGGACAATAATAACCATTACTAAGGGAAACAAATTTACCCAAAGTGTCTATGTTAGAAAATAGATCATGGATAATAGAGATTGAATCCTTTAAATTCATAAATTACGGTAATAAATTTCATTAATAAGTTATAACTTTAATGTTATGGGATTCATATTTATGTATTTAATAGTATAAAATTAATCCTAAATAATTTTCAATATATTATATCCAATGGTTAGAAATAGTAGGAATCGAGTAAAAAACCAATGTAAAGGATAGTGTGATGACTATCCAAATGTGATTCCTAACATGATGGGAGATCAAGTAAGACATCTTGTGATTTTTCCAAACCAACTATCAAAAAACACAATTAAAAACTGGAACGTAGTTGAATGTATAATGTCTTCAAATTAGTGGATGATGATATCTCATGGAATATCATCTAATAAAGGTAATAAAGGATAGAAGACCCAATTTCCTTTGTGAAAAAATGTGGAAAGAGGTACCATGGGAAATGTAACAAAGGAACTGGGAGATGATTTATGTGTGTAAAGATACAACATGAAGTAGAAAATTTCCATAGAAAAATGAATAAAAATACAGATTGGAATAAAGTTCAATATAAGGTACCATATACAATTATATATCATAAATGTGGAACAAATGGGTATTTTCCAAGATAATTTTCTATCCCAAGAGATTTTAAGCATGATTAGATTCAACAATCCCCAAGACAAAGGGGATACAGAAAATCCTATACTAATTTGTATCATGATACCTAAAGTACATATAAAATTTAATTCAGAATTTGGTATGTCATGTTTTATTTCAATTTAGGCCATATGAGCATATCTTTTAAGTTTTTAATAATATTGATTCACCACCTAAAATGATTTGATATTATTGAGAAAAAATGTTATGATTATTTTACCAGACTTAGAAGTTTGGGGAAAATTTATTCTTGAAAATATTATCAGTATACATTTAGTGTAATTTTATATTATCCTAATTATGGAATGGTTTTTATTTTATAAATCCAACATAAATTGTGGGAATAAAAAATTCACCCTTCATACCATAAATCACCCTTTGATCTTATTCAAGTGCAAGGAGGAGGATGAATCTTCCTTGGTATCATAATATGATGAATGGATATTATTACCCTATGAGAAATTTTATCTAGAAAAAATGTTTGAGACTAAGTAAAATATCATATTTTAAGATATGAACATTATGAGGGAATAAACTAATGTGTATCTTGAATAATTTCTTGGTCTCCCTCCAAGAAGAGTGGTTAAATTCTCAATAAAAAATATGCATGGACTAAGTAACAGTTCTATGGAATTTAATCACCAAAAAATAGAAATATGTGGGCCCTTCAATGATAGCAGTAATTTAAGGATGGAAAGGGCAAAATCTATGACATAAATGAATAGTTTCATTGGATTGGCTAGGTACTATTATCGATTTATGCAAAATTTATCATGATTGTAAAACCCTATAACCAAAATAACTTATAAGGGAGTCAAGTATATTTGGAATAATGAATTTTAAGAGACATTAAAGGAGTTTAAATAGAGGATTATCACTACACTTGTACTTATGATACCCAAAAAGTGGGAAAATTTTCATGGTATACAACAATTCTTCGAAGAAGGGATTGTGATATGTGTTAATTCATAATAAAAAAGTGATAGCCTATACCTCAAGGAAATTGAATGTTCTTTAATAGAACCACCCAATGAATTATTTGGAGTTATATGTAGTGATCTTAATTTTGAAAATATGGAACCATTATCTCTTTCTGGAGAAGTGTGAAATAAATACGAATCATAAGATCCTCAAGTATGTATTCACACAGAAGGAGATGAATATGCACTAGAGAATATGGTTAGAGCTGATCAAGGAATAAAAATATTCTATCCACTACCATCTTAAGAAATAGAATAATTTTTAATAAGATATAAGTACAAAGGATCCAGTAATTTTTTCATTGCTAATAATTGAGGAGTATCTAATCATCTTAGACTTGAAAAATGATGGATGTGGGAAATATAAAGGAAGGAACATTATCAATCCTTAAACAAATTATTTCTCAACCATCCCTTATATAGAATATAAAGTATGATCAAAGAGATGATTTGGGAATTCATAAGAAGGTATAATCTAAAAGAAAAGATAATTCCTCATATTTTAAAATTAATGAAGGAGTTGTAAGATTTGGGTAAAGACTGTGTGTACCATCAAATATGGAGTAAAAGTAGCTATTGGATGATGTGAATAGCTCAACCTTCTCCATCCATATAGGGAGAAAAAGATCTATTGAGATATATGAGAGAACTACTGGGGGGATATAAATAAGGATATCCTATAATATACAAAAAGGTGTCTTGTATGTCAGCAAGTGAAGGATAAAAGAAAAAAATCCAAGGGGATGATGCAACCACTACCCATCCCTATATGAAAATGGGAAAACATAACCCTGAATTTTTTCACTATTCTTCCAAAGACATCAAGAGGAAATAATTATATATGGGATGTGGGGGATCTTCTTACAAACTCTTCTCACTTCATTGAAATTTTATAGGACTTATCACTCAATCAACATGCAAGGATATACATTTGATAAGTGGTGATACTGTATAGAGAACCACTATTGATTATATCTAATAAATATCCAATATTTACCTCCATGTTCTATAAGATCATCCAAAATTATATAAATACTAAATTTAACATCATCATTTCTTATCACCCTTAAAATGATGTCCAATATTATATAACTATCCAAACACTCGAGGAAATTTTATGAGCATTCTCAATGGACTTCAAAAGAGGATAAGATTAACATATTACTCTAGTCAAGTAAAAAAAATAATAGTTTTCACTCAAGAATAAAAATTCCTACATATGAATCCCTTTATGGTAAGAGGTAAAAACACCTACATACTAGGATAAATTTGGGGAACACAAACTACCATGTCCTGAAAAGGTCGAGGAAATGGTGGAAACGGTAAAGACCATTATACAATGCATCAGGGAAACTTAGAGTCAATAGAAGATATATGTTGAATTTTTTTATGAGATATAGAGTTTATGTTTGTAGATAAAAAATTCTCACACGTATATCCATGGAATAAATTTATGATATTTGGGAAGAAGGGAAAGA
This sequence comes from Viscum album, assembly GCA_963277665.1. Lineage (NCBI taxonomy): Eukaryota > Viridiplantae > Streptophyta > Magnoliopsida > Santalales > Viscaceae > Viscum > Viscum album. The sequence goes on from OY728141.1 coordinate 351,949,527, forward strand.
TTAGTCTAAGATACATCGGTCCCTTTGTGATCCTTGATCTCATCAGAGCAGTGGAATATCTACTAGCATTTCTATCTAACATATCTCATGTTCATGATGTACTATATATATCCCTATTAAGGAAGTGAAAACTAGACCCCTCCCATTCATTGAATCTAGAGGTGGTATTTTTAGAGAATGATCTCTCATATGAGGAATAGTCGGTAAATATCTTAGATCGTAGAGACAATGTTCTATAAAATAAGACAATGCAACAGGTCAAAGTGCTATAGAGAAACCACAAGTTTGAAGAAGTGATGTGGGAACTGTATGAGATGATGAAACAAAATTACCAATATCTTTTTTAGTGTGAGAAATGAAAATTTTAAGGGACAAATTTATGAAATTGGGAAGATTGTAACCACCCAAAATTTAATAAATAAAATTCCTTTTGTGATTGAATTAAATGTCCTATTATGTATTATGGTTATAGAAATTACATGTATTTATTCGATTTTATTATATCTGATCATATTTAAAATTCCATTAATAACCATAATAATTGATAATATATCCATTTAATAGTGATCATATGAAGAGTATAAATATAGGGTTTTGAAAAATCTAATTGACACAGACAAAAGAAGTGACTGCCTCAACCAGTATGATCACACCCTATGAATCCCATTTTTAGAGCATTCAAGGGAGATATCATCACTGATATTTTACCTTGACCAAGACCAAATTGATATCCAACAACTAAATTATGAGTGAAACCATTTATGGGATAAGTTCAAGCTCATCGAGATCACAGTACAATCCATATATGCTGAACCACCTCATGGAAGTCTCACCATCACACACCTTACCCTTAGGGAATTTTCTAGTGTAATAAAGGTCTATGTATCAGGCTATTAATAATATGACTATGAATATTTTATAGAATAATGAATATATTTACTTCTTATTAGTATTACTTTATAAATGATTTTTGTTTTGATATGATAAAACACAAAATGTATTTTTGGGTAATATGTAATTTCAATTAAGACATTCCTTTTAATGAATTAATGATTTTTTTAAAATAAATTATATTTTAATAAAATAAAATTAGTATATAATATTTATTAAGTATATTTTATTATATAATTTTACAAGTTCAAACATAATATTTTATAAGGGTTCAAAAAACTATTATTGTCAAAAAATCTAGAATTTCTCAATAAATGTAAATTCTTATTTTATAAGTGAAAATTGACATATTTAGAAAATTATTTTGGTAAAATAAATATTATTTTTAGAATCATAATTTTGATTTTATCTAATGGTGAAGTTTTCATAAATTTATGAGACATTCAAATTTTTGGGTAAGAATTAAATACGGTATAAATATATGACATGTATTATGACAAACTAATGATCCCAAAGTGATGTAAGAAATTATATTAAGGGTTTAAATTAAAAATTTTATGTTTACCCTTTAAATTAATATGTTTTTTTGTTATTTGATTAATTTTACAAAGCCTTTATGAATCCTCCAAAACCAGTAATATATTTTATGTTTTTTAAAATCATTTTTTTAAGAACATGTCTCACTTCCATTTCACCAAGGGTAATATTTTAATAATTTTGTCCCATTACCATATAAAATAATAAAAACCACTCTCATTTTTAAGAACCCATTGGGAACATCATGATAATTTTTATTATTTTTATTACTTTGTTATATAGAGTCAAAAACCTAAGTTTGAGAAATAATAATGAACTTCCTTCTCTTTTCCTATATAAAACCAACAAATATCCAATTATTATTTAATAAAAAATCATTTATCACGTCATTAATCTTCCCTCCCATCTCTAGAGTCCTCCCAAGGTTCCGCCATGCTCTCAAGAAGCTCCTCACAATCTTTTGGAATCACCCTCTCAAGGTAAGGATCCTCCCCTTCTCCTCTTTATTCAAGCATCTTAATTATCTTACACCTATTATCTCCAATTACTAGTGTTGGTATGTTTTATTAAATATTACCATTACTTACCTTGTGATTTAAAAATAATGATATAACCCTTTAAATCTCATCATACCCTCCCTTGGAAATTTATGTGCCCACATTATGTTGTCTAAATTTCACTATGATTTTCCATGATAAACAACTGTGTAGTGAATACCCATACCCATTTCCTATCAATGGTGTTAAAAATTATTCAATTATACTTATTTTATTTTGTAATTATATGTATTTAATCCCCACTATATTATCATGGGATTAAATGTGATGAAAGAATTTCTTATGAATATGTTCTATTTTCCACACTTATGAATGTACATGATATGATTATGATGGGTGCTCCCAGATAGAGCTCCAATGAATTGGTTAATTTTTTAGTCTCATGAGATTCCATGTATGGTTCATGGGATTTTATCCTAAGAACATTATGTAGTGCTTTATTTTTGGTTAACCTTGAATTATGCTTATGATTACATGTTTAAATTTGTTTCCTCATTCCCGTGTTGCCTATATACTATAATGATATATCATTATTCATTGTTCATGTTCATGATTATCACCCCTTTTATGTCCCATTGAAATTCCTATTTTTTAACATGTAATACCTTCTATATTTTTTATTTGTTTATTACCTTACTGGTATTTATATCTCAACCCTTTATTATGTATGTCCTCAGGTTATCCCATACAATGTTAAGTATGATGGAATATTATGAGCATGTTAATAAAGTTTTCAATAATGGAAATATACCCCCTGTTTTAAGTTGTTATGTAATGTACCTAATCTCCTAAATACACTATAATTAATTATCTTATAGGTTTTATTATGTGTAATATTATGTAATAAATCATGAATTAATGTGTATTAATAATTTTTTTTATATGTATCAATCATACATTGATCAACTAGAGGAATAATTTATGGAAAATTATCCATTACTCACTCTCAAGGGTTCATTGGAACTCTTCTAGGTGGAATGATTCAATAAATACCATAAAATAAAATGTATAATGTGACTAAAAAAAATTCAAGAATTTATAAAAATGAAAAGAAAAATAATAAAATAATATTAATAGGTATCAAATTCCCTATAAAACTACCTCAAACAAGTAATTAATTACAAAATAGATAATGAAAAATAAGAGTAATATATTATGGAAAAAAGTAAGGGCATTTATTAATCATGTATATATATTCACAAAAAAATACTATGCATCAACCATGTAGAATCTAATAGATTCTTTAGAGTGAAGTGCACAGTCCATGTACACATCCCATAACAAGTGTAGGTCAACCATGAAACCTATAAATTCTTCCACTTCTCACTTCTAAGCACCCTATTTCTTGAAATGAATTATAAAAAACTAATATAAATATCAATAAAAATCATTTAAATTAAATAAATAGAAACATTAATGATAAAATAAATATCAAATGAAATCATACTTCCCAACATCCCCTAGAAACTCATGGATCATGATAAAAAGTGTTTTCCAAAAACATCCTCATATGTTCTAATTATTTTATCAGCTTTTAACCTTATTTCCCAAATAAGATAATCATATTCAGTCTCTAAAACCATTTTAAATAACTAACTTGGGCTACCCTATCCTGGTACCTTATTTATCTCTCCACAAGTCCCAAAGAATGTTCTTGATTACCATAGGATGGAATTAAGTTCTAAGGGAATAAAATATATTATTTGTGTATCATTTAACCTGAATATACATAAAACCAAGGAAGTGATTCCAAATAGGAATGAAACATGACAACTCTATATAGTAGAGGTATCACTCATATAAAATAAACAATTTTTAAATAAGATACAACCAAATAAGACATTACATCATAATGAACTCATCAATAAATCAAAAAAAAAATAGTACTATAAAAAATAAACATAATCATTCACTTATAATCAACACATCAAAATTTTATGAGGGTTGATTTTTGGTAATATGTAAAAAATTTCAATTTTTAGATGAATTGTAAAAATTAAATTTTTTACGTAAATGGTTTTTTTAACAATATCATTCATGATGAAATATAAAAATAATAATTTTTATAATGGGTTTACCAACCAAAAAAAATATTTAATAAGATAAGTTACTCAATTTAAAAAAATAAACATAATTTCCAAACCTAAAAAGTAATTTCCAAAGCCTAAAAAAATAATGTATTCCATTAAAAAATATGTTTTCATTTTTCTTCTTTCCTCTTTTATAAAAAAATGAATTCTGTGATGAATTGGTGAAAATTTCATTAAAAATTAATTTAAATATAATATAATTCATATTGTAAAAAATATCACTATTACAATGTTTACATAGGAAATAATAATTTATTTAATATTTTAACCCCAAATACCCCTTCTCCCAAGTATAAATAACCCCTCTCACTTACCTTAGGAAACCACTTCTCATAAACTAATAAAATCCTAATATATACTCAAATCCATCCTTCTAATAATAATTATAACCTTATATATGTTTTAGTTTCATCCTACTCCAACCCTTTAAGGATTTAAGGGTCGTAGAGAAGGAAAGACGTCAAGGAAGTATGGTTCTTTCATTTCCATCTTCTTTTATTCTATAATTATATTCCTTTCTAATATATACCATATAAAATTTGTAAAATATTATTTTAACATGAAACTAATGATAGTAATATCCTTTAAAATGTTCATTTATAATATTTTTATATATTATATATATATCTCCTCCTCTTTTTACAATGTTCCAATAATGGTAAGTTAATCACCTATAAGGATGCTGCCAAATCTTTAATTATCACCACCTTCATGTATGGAAAGAATAAAACATATGAAATATATAAATATCAAATTCTATGAATTTATAATTTTATATAATAAATTTTATAATTATATATGTTCTATTAAATCAATTTTATGAAATAAAAACAAAACCAGATAATTTAAAAATAATTCATGACATCAAGCCATTTTCTATTCAAATGAGATATTAATAAATATATTATAATGATTATAGTTGAACAATGATGGAAAAATTTAATATAAAATACTTATTTATTAGTAATTTAATGATCATAAATTTATTATATAGTTGGTTTGAATGTGATGGAACAAAATGGTAGCTAAGGTAAGGGGTAACTAAAACCCAACTTCATCCTTTAGGGTTTATCACCACATTATCTTTGTTTTCAAAATGATTCTTCTAAACCAATCATAGATTTTATTTGATTATTTTACTTTTTCATAATAGGGACATACATGTTCCTAAATCATTGAGATGAATTCTTAGACACCTTTATGATTTTTTAGAAAATACATTTCTTAAAAAACACTCTTCAACTATTTATATGTTTATTCTTCTTCTATATACGAAGTATGGTCTATTATTTTATAATACTACCATTTAATGACCAAAATAATTTTTTCCATTTATCTTTTGGGAACCTCAATTTTAATTATTTACATATGATTTATGAAATTTCTATAGAACCTCTTATTTTCTCATGGCTTGATATCATGATTATTATTGATGCACATTTTTGATTACATATGGAATGCATGATTATGAACATTTTATGATTTGATGTGTGGTCCTTGAATCATATATCTATCTAATTTATTTGTAAATGTGATATATCTCATGATATTTTGTTCATTATCCATTAACATGATTCTATCATTGCACATATTTTATGAAATGATGATTTTTATACATATGTTATGTGTAAAGACATTTTTGGATTTGTTCATAATTTATGTGTGGTATTTTACCACAATGTTATTATGTTTCATTATTATGAATATTTCATACTCTATGTATCTTTTAAAAAAATCATTCATGTTCATGATAATTATCCTTTCCTCATGATATGATTATGTTTAATTTTCTCACCAATGTACTATATTAATTCATGTCTTATATTTATTTCTTATTATTACTCACCTTATTGGTTTTTTATCTAACACATTCCTTGATGTAATTCCTCAATTGGTTATATGTTCTAAGGAGAATGTGAAAGTTCTACATTGAGGTAAATATATAAATATTAATGTTTTATGTATTATTATTTTATATGAATATAATTTGTCCAAGATATAAAATGTTCTAATTTTGGATTATATTATTATCATGTTGCTTATCTTAAAATGATGTTTTAATCATGTTTGAAAGATATAGGATACTATAGATGGTATCATATTAAGGTTTAATTAATATGGTAATTAGGTTAGTAAAATATAACATAAGATAATCTTAGGGATCCCATGGGTGAAGAATCTAGAATATATTTACACATGTGAATAAGTTGTTTATCTATTCTTTTTTACTTATGTTTTGTTCAAACATTATCAATTTTATAAAATGGTGGGAACTAGGGGAAACTAGGACAATAAACCATGTGATGGGGAATGAAATGAATATCCAAACAACATTACCAATGCAATGGAAGGTGGAGTTTGAAACCTTATAAATATACATACAAACCATCTCAGGTTATAATCTATGACCTAAACCATATGCAATGTCCAAATTCACCCAATAAGGATCAATTATCCACCAATTACTTTATACACCAAAGAAAACTAGCAGTTAGTGGACATTAAAATCCACTTGTTTCAAAATAAAGGCTCATCTCTAATAAAAATATAATTTACATGATTTTTTAGAAGGAAAATTTTACTCTGGTTGTCTACCGTATATAAACAGAATATGATCAATGTTGTACATTTATCAATAATACAAATCCAAATGTTGAAGCATAAGTAATGAAGTGGGAATGTTTTTAAAATATATATCTTAACAAGTATTTACCTTAAACTCTTTGTATCAATATGAAGAGAGAATTAATAGAGAATAAGAAAAGAAAACTGAATATTTCATGACCTATGAGGTGAATTTCAAAAATCCTTCAAAGCACATCTCATGAATTTTTTCAATAATGACAACAAAAAATGTAGAATCTTTAGTGGTTTTAAAACCATGTATTTAAAAACCTATAGCTATCTGAGACTGTAATTTATGAATAATTGGGTCACTATGTTCTAAAATTAGTAATAGAGTTTAGATAATAGTATCATGGACATGGATATAATAAATTACGGATGGAGTTTCAAGCAGGTGGATCAAATGATAAAGGAGGCAGGAAGATACAAACACCCTTATATCAAATTTTTTGAAAGAATTACCATGGAAATGGACTCAAAGGAGTGATGAAAATTATTTAATAATAGAATAGAAGGTAATTAAGCACAGTAATTTTAAAGATAAATGAAGATGAAATAAAATATAATGGAGTAAATAAAGGAACCACCCATTGAACTACTTAATGTTCAATGATTCAAATGAAAGGAATATTATAACTTTGCAATCTAGTACACCCAACCAAGGGTCTTTGAGTGTAATAAATTTCTACAACCACATGAACTAAGTAGGAAAGGAAAATATTAACCTATCACTACCATTAATATGGATCTAAAAAATGAAGTAGTTAATGGTATACATACTAATTACTCGGGAATGGTGAATTTTTTTTATTTGATTTAGCTTATACTAATTTCTTTATATATTTAAAAGTTTCAATAAATATTTCCTCCCTGATATCATGAAGTAAAAATATCTTTGAAAACACTTATTGGTGTAATATGTGTAACCCAAGTGTTGGAATATTCCTTAATTAGAATTTGTTGGAATATTGTTCTATTGATTCTCATAATCCTTCCTTTGGTAGAATTTATCACTATAATAGGAATGTATTGGCTCTCATTATATAGATATCACATATATTTCTAGGAAAAAGGAAATATTTTTCCATATATAGAACCATCATATTCTCTTATATAGATGCAAGGGATATTATGAATCTATTTTTTTTAAATCGCTCAAAGGTGTTGGTTTTTATAACCAACAAATAATCATATATTAGTCAAATTGTTATGTCAAAAGAAACCATGAACCTTGAGAACATAATCATTATCAAGGAGTATATTGATATATTTTCTGAATATTTTTATGGACTTACCATGTATTTTGATCTATAATTTTCAATAGAACACATACTCTAATAAACATCGATATATAATCTCCCCTACAGGATATCCCCAATAAAACTGGAGGATTTAAAGAAGTTGGTACAATAGAATTTGAAAAAAGAATTTATATGCACTAGTGAATCACCATGGGGTGCACAAGTTATTTTTTCCAAGAATAAGGATGGGTCAATGCAGTTGTACATCGATTTCTAGGGGCTCAATAGGATCACCATAATGACACGTATACACTTCCAAGTATTGATAAGTTGTTCGATCAACTTTGAGGAGATCAATAATTATCAAAAGTATAATTTAATTCAGTATATCATTAGCTAAATATAAAGAGGGAAGATATTCGAAAGATAACATTCTATATGATATATGGACACTATGAAATCATAGTTATTCCATTGGGTCTTTCAAATTCTCATGAACTCTTTATGTACATTATGAATATTTTCTTTAGAGACTACCTTGATAAATTTATGGTGTTATTTATTGATGAATTTATTATATTTTATATGATTAAGGGATAATATGAATAGAATCTAAGGATTTTTCTATCATCATTAAGAAAGAATAAGTTATATTCTATGTTAAGCTGGTTTGACTTTTTGATGTAGTGAGTGATATTATTGGGTAATGTGATAATGAGTGTAACACCCCAAGTAAATAAAGAATATGGCATTTTTATATTTATCCATATTTGTGAATAAAATGTTAATATTAATTTAAATGGAATGCTATGCTCAATGGAGTACCCAATACGCAACAACGAGTTTCTTGGAAATCTTACGTTGCACTCTAATAATAAAATAATATTATTTTAAATGGTAGTTAACGCCTAGACGTTGTAATGGAGGGAATGAAAAGAACTAACTAAAAAATGATTATATATGTTTGTAAAATATTTTTACTTTTATCCAATAAATGTTAGAGGCTTAAAATGCGAATGAATCCAATTTTAAGCATAAATATTCTAATATTCTTTAAAAGGTCGATTAACCACCTTTTGATGGAGAACCCTTTTTAAATCCACTTTTTGACAATTTTTTATTTTATATTGGACCAAATAAAATCCTTATTTAGAATCGGGATATCAAAATTTACTTTGTGTAGGTTTTTGTTATTTTTTTGATAAAGCCCATTTTTAATGAATAAGTTAAAAATGTTGTATTTTAATTCAAAATCTCTTTTTAATCTAATTTATTTATATGATTAGATCATCTTTTTAATTGGTTTTAAAGTTCAATTAGAATATATTTTTACCATTTAATCCAATGGTGGTCATTGGAATTAATTTAACTTTGAAATTGGACTTAAACCAGTGTCAATCTTTTAATAGATATTGTTTCTTAAAAACACGCTATTTGTTTTGAAAACGGGAATTATTTATTAAATTAATTAATGCAAATTATATGTTTTTAATTTTTTAAAATAGAAATAATTTTTGAATTCGGAATATCAAATATAGCTTAGGGTGAATTTTTGGTATTTTTATGAAAAACTTCAATTTTTGATGAATAATGAACCCACTAAGTGGTAGTTAAAAAACTGATTTTTCGTTTAAATGAAACTTTACCACTTCTGTGATTTGAATTTTAAAAATTTGACATACATGGTTGTAATTAGGATGTAAAATGTGGTTCAATGGGATTAAAATAATTTTTTGGTGAATTGTAACTTTTAAGTTTTATTAATCGCGATTAAAGGTAATTAGTGTAATTTAAGGTAAAGATAATGTTATAATAATATGAAATGACCTTAAAAAATGTACTACCCTTATTGTATGAGTCATTTAAGACCAATAAAATCCATGGCCCAACTTGGGGACCCCATGAAGCCACTTTGGTAGGAAAATGACATTAATAACTTTTTATTTAAAGTTAAAATAAAAATGTCACAAACATGTATTGTTTTACTAATTTTTTTTAAATGGGGTAATAAAAGTAATATTTTTGACTATAAATATTCATTATAAATATAAAAATATTTCCTACATCATGATATTTTTTTTTTATAATTTTTAGACATTAAATAAATTAATTTATTTATGACACCATGATGATGCAGCGATTATCTCATTAATGAACGATTTAAATAAAATGAAAAGATAATGTAAAATCTAGGACTTACACTTATAAAAAACCTATTGGACGGGTGGATTTCAAAACCTTATCACCTTATCCTCTAAATATATAATTGTGGTATCTTTGATATCCGAAAATCATTTTATAATAAAGTACCTTTTCAAGAATTTCCAAGAGTACCCCTCCTCCCTCTTATAAAAGGCCCCCACCTCTACCCTCCTTACCCACACCTCTCAAGCCATTGGCTCGGCCAAAATCTGATAATTTTATCTCTCCACATCCCTACCTTAATCATAGAAGCCTTCCCTTAGGCAGAAAGCTCTTCAATAAACCCTTTTGGTTCAAACCAAGGGGAGTTACCTGATTTAAAGGTAAAGTCCTCTCTAATGTTCTTTTGTTTTATTTTGCTTCTCCAGCCCCCTAAAATATTTTTATTCATTTATTTTGTAACAATACCAATATCTAAAATATACTATGATGTTTTTATGAGAAGGATTCGAGCTAATCTTACACACACCTCTGTCTAATGGTTAAAGAACATACTGTTTCTGTGGATGGCGAATTACTGCCTCACGAAACGATGATTGTTCTATCTTCTCCTACCACCTCTCATGGTGGCCATTATGATAGAAATATATTTATTTATGATATATAATATATTTATTTCCTCTCTATGCTTCTGTATTTTACATTTAAAACATACCTTTATGCTTTGCATGTTGTGAAAATGCGATAATTTCATTTGAGGAAGTGTGGACTACCGCCCCCCTCAAGTGATGCGACTCGTTCGTGCAATACATGGAATGTATAAAGAATGAAATTAATGAACTAATGTGACATATATAAAATATATATTATACTGGAATTATAATATATATATATATATATATATATATCTCATTTAGTTTTAATTCCATTAATGGGACAAAGAAATGAAGGTAGCGTTCATGCGTACGTACGACCTACCGTCTCCATGAACGGTGCATTTCATTTTTTATCTCTAAATGTTATGGAATAGTATAAAATGAATATATAATGGATATATATGATATTTAAATTATTAATACTATTCTGTAGATGGTGTAATTATAACTACATGGACAATTCTTTTCAAACAATCTCATTTTTGACTCATGTACCGAACATCGACAAAAAACGTCTGATATGAACTCACATAATTAACTAATTATTATAACTTTATAATATGTGATATGAATTTAATAATAAACTTTAAAGGAGTTCCTTAAGAAATTATTAATTTACCAAAGTTTATTATTCAGGAATATAAAGAAACGAACAAGACAAGTCGGACTTGAGGTAAGGGATCCTACCTCTCTCTTTCTTTTTAAGTACTCTCTTTTATGTCATTCCTTTTAATCTCATCATTATTATGTTAGGGGATGTCATTTTATATCCCTATTATGGTAATTTTTATGTTAATATGATGAGATACCCTATTTTATCTCATCAAACTATTTTTTGAAGTTTTAAGTGGCGCCGTTAGGCTATCGAAATTTCATAAGGGATTTCTTATCTCACTTTTAATTCTGTGAGATTTCCAATGTTTGCCACTTATTTATTTCATGTGGTGTATTGTGTACTGACCTTTAATATATATTATCATGATTCTATTTATATTCATGGTATTATGTGATTCATTTGGTGTTTATTATCTTTTGGTCATACGACTCAATTGATCACAACGAGGTAAGGGGTTTTTATATCACTTTTTGTTCCCATGAGATTCATGCTACATTTGACACTATTTCCTTTTGTGTGGTGTATTTACTGCCCATTATTGTATTATTTGTGTAATATACTTTAATTTATGGGTATTTACATCTTCATTGTATGACCCTTCTTTAATGGGATATACGTTTTGAAAGTTACCCAAATCGGTAAGGGAACCTTTCACCCTCCTCTTTTTAAAATACTTATTTTGTTAGGTATTTTAATTTACATATTATTATGTTGGGATATGTTATTATATATACTTATTTCTGTTGATGTTATGTAAAAATGATGAGATACCCTTCTTATCTCTCATCATCTCATTTTCATAATTTTAATGTGACGCTGTTAGGCTGTCGAATTTCTGTAGGGGAACTTCTCAACCCAATTTCAATTCTTTGGGTTAAACCTCTACTTCTTGATTATTTTGTGCTATGAATATGTGTGGATAACATATTATTATTTTACACTGAGTATCCACTTATATTTGGGGTATTTATATTTGTCACACATAATTATATCACTTCTTTATCCTTGCTCTAATGGCATGATCGTTGATTGGGATTACATCTCAATTTCTTCTCATTGAGACATTTCTTAATGATATGCACTTTTATTCTTTTATAAAGTGTATATACAGCCCCTTTGACATTCCATATCCATATTATGTTTATACTAAATTCATTTAAATGTTTTTAAAATGGTCTAATTTCTTGTGGATTATAATTTAATTGTTCAAAATGGAAAAGGAATCTTTTATTAAAACATTGTTTTAAATGATTTTAAAGATTTGTTATTTTAATCATTTATCATCCATGTATATGTTTTAAAAATGGTTTTAAGGATTTATTTATAGGGACATGAATGTTTTAAAACCCTTTCAAAAGTTTCGAAGTGGTATGGGACACTTTGATTCTAAAATCTCTTTTAAATGTCTTCTTTTAATATTTTCAAAGTATAAAGGAATTTTTATCTCATAGAGTTTTAATGATTTTATTAGATATTTTTATTTATGATAATATCATAATGTGATCTCTTGTTATTGAAATATGGAAATTTTATGTTTCTTTTATGCATGTTTTAAGTGTTATGATTATGTTATGGTTCTTGGGAAATGTTTATGAAATCGGGTGGTTTCGTGATAAACTAAGGGCAGGTGAGCCCGATATAGCTCTCTAATGCATTGGGTAACACAAAGGAGTTAAATGATAAGGTTTCTCTGAAGAGATTTAGGGAATATACTGTGGTGGGTATTCCAAACTCAACCATGAGGGTTACTCCTTATGTAAGAATGTTATGAATGCCTCAAGTTACCTTTACGTCTTCTGATTTCTATGAGTTATTCATAAATCTTATGATTTCACGAGGTATGTTAAAGTGATTATGTTTTAAGAGTAAAGTATGATTTCATTGATTCTTATGTATACATGGACTAGTATTTTCTTTCCATATTTTTATATCCCTTACTGAGCCTTTTATGCTCATCCCAAGTTTTTGAAATGTTTTCCACAGGACTTAAAGATGAATAGGGTCAAGGATGAGATCAAGGAAAGACATGCTATCTAAAACATGAAACTAGAAATATATTTTTTAAGATTTTTTTATTTTATGGAAACTGAGTAGAAGTTTCTACTTTGTAATCTTGTGAGATGTAATAGTTATGTCCCAATTCTCTAAAACTCTAAACCTGAAAAGATCCTCAATGTGAATTATTAATTTAATTCAAGATTATTTAATGTTTTAAGGATGGGTCCTTATAGTTGGTATCAAAGGCTGGTTTAGATAACTTTAGAGGTTAGAGTATTGTTTAAGCATAAGTGACAAGTTGTGTATAACCACAATGGTTAGTATATTAGATAGAGTCATTGTTATTTTTGAAAGTTGGAATGATTTTGAGATAACTTGGATAATTATATGTTAGTGTTTATCTTCCTCATTTTTACATGATGATTTTGTTAATATACACACACTGACACTTTTGGTTTTAGTAAATGGATGGATCTAGTAGGCACCAAAGTGACAATGGGTTTGAAGGAAACTGTGGCGGTTCTCTGATTAAAAGACTGGATGAAATGGGGGATTCAATGAGGAATCTCGTGGTTATTCTAAACCAACTATCAAGGAGTCATGATTAACCACTTTAACCTTGGTGAGTTCTCTGATGCATCATGTACAAGAGAACTAACTCGATGTGGAAGTTTAGGTAATAGTTATAATGGTAACCATTAGGGTTTATATGATCCTTACTTTTGAGGTTATTATGGGTTACTATATGATGGAAGATGAAAGGCATGAGGTAAAATTGAGGTTAAATTATGTTATGGTTTTTTTGAAGATTTTATCTCTTTTTGGGGAATGTTTTAAGAATTATATAGTTTTGGAAAAAGGGACAACACGTAGACCGTGTGACAACCCATCGCGTCAGACCAAGATGCGGGAATCGAACCGACAACCAAAGTGCGACTGGTATTTATCGCCTACCACTGGACTACGTGAAGTCCCTGGTTAGTATGAAAAATTATTTTTAGTTAGATGATTTTATGAATCAAGAATAAGTTTATTTTGTGTTATCTATGGAAACGATTGACCTATCATGGAGGATATGTGATTAGGTTAATTACTTTTCAGTAAGAGACTTTAAGAGTAACTGATGTTCTTTGGAGATAAATGTTAAGATTTACCTTGGAAGACTATGCGATTAAATCCTTCAGAGATTTGGGTTTCAATCTTAGGTTGGTTTATTTTTGATGAATTTTAAGGTAAATTTTGTATTGAATGGTCTTTGTTGAACTTTGGGTTGTTTGACAAATTTTGGAGATTAAGAGTAGTTTTTCTTCTTGTGAAAGATTGTCTTTTTCTTGGGATTATATGATCTTATACAAACAAATTTGGTTTTTGTTAAGGTCTAAAGACATGGGAAATATATAGTTCATCTTTTGTGAGTTATGTGATTCTATCAAAGTTTATTATAGCGCTCTTAATGTGAACAAGTCATCCTGAATACTCATTGTCTGGAGAAAATATGAGTTTGTGTTGGAAATCTAGTAAAAGATGAAGCCTACATGACAAGTAAGTTTGTTTCCTTAAGTTTCAGTTAAGCTCATAAATAAATTCCTCAATGAAAAGTAACTTAAAACAAAAATGTTGTCTGTTAATTTTTCCTACTGGGGAATCAAATACCGTTTAACCCATCACAAGTTTGTGATTTTCTAGTGGTTAACTTTCTCCTAAACATGTTTTCTATCACTCTCCATAAGAACATGGCCCTTTGTTTTTTTCTTCCATATCCATGTTTTCATGGAATCCTAGTATGGGTTAACTCGTGTGACCTCTGTACTTCACTTTCTTTATATTAAAGTGATAGTTTTACCGACTCTTGTTCCGATGTAGGACTTTCAATGAAGTTTCCGAGCCCAATTTTAAAATTGCGAGGACACAATTTCCAAAAGGGGGAAGGATGTAACACCCCAGGTAAATAAAGAATATGAAATTTTTATATTTATCCATATTTATGAATAAAATGTTAATATTAATTTAAATGGAATTCTATGCTCGATGGCATACCCAATACGCAACAACGAGTTTCTTGGAAATCTTACGTTTCACTCTAATAATAAAATAATAGTATTTTAAATGGTAGTTAACGCCTAGCCGTTGTAATGGCTGGAATGAACATAACTAACTATAAAATGATTATATATGTTTTTCAAATATTTTTAATTTTATCCAATAAATGTTAGAGGCTTAAAATGCGAATGAATCCGATTTTAAGCATAAATATTCTAATATTCTTTAAAAGGTCGATTAACCGCCTTTTGATGGCAAACCCTTTTTAAATCCACTTGTTGACAATTTTATATGTTATATTGGACCAAATAAAATCCTTCTTTAGAATCGGGATATCAAAATTTACTTTTTTTAGGTTTTTGTTATTTTTTTTGATAAAGTCCATTTTTAATGAATAAGTTAAAAATGCTGTATTTTAATTCAAAACCTCTTTTTAATATAATTTATTTATATGATTAGATCATCTTTTGAGTTGGTTTTAAAGTTCATTTAGAATATATTTTTACCATTTAATCCAATTATGGTCATTGGAATTAATTTCACTTTGAAATTGGACTTAAACTAGTGTCAATCTTTTAATAGATATTGTTTCTTAAAAACACGCTATTTGTTTTGAGAGCGGGAATTAATTATTAAATTAATTAATTCAACTTATATGTTTTTAATTTTTTAAAATAGACATCATTTTTGAATTCGTAATATCAAATATATCTTAGGGTGAATTTTTGGTATTTTTTTTGAAAAACTTCAATTTTTGATGAATAGTGAAACCACTAAGTGGTAGTTAAAAAACTGATTTTTCATTTAAATGAAACTTTACCACTTCTGTGATTTGAATTTCAAAAATTCGAAATAAATGTTTATAATTAGGATGTATAATGTGGTTCAATGGGATTAAAATAATTTTTTGGTGAATAGTAAATTTTAAGTTTTATTAATTGCGATTAAAGGTAATTAGTGTAATTTAAGGTAAAGATAATGTTATAATAATATGAAATGACCTTGAAAAATGTTCTAACCTTATTGGATGAGTCATTTCCGACCAATACAATCCATGGGTCAACTTGGGGACCTCATGGAGCCACTTTGGTAGGAAAATGACATTAATAACTTTTTATTTAAAGTTAAAATAAAAATGTCACAAACAAGTATTTTTTTACTACAACAATTTTTAAATTGGGTTATACAAGTAATATTTTTGACTATAATTATTAAATAGAAAGATAAAAATATTTCCTACATCATGATATTTTTTTTATAATTTTTAGACATTAAATAAATTAATTTATTTATGACACCATGATGATGCAACGATTACCTCATTAATGAACGATTTAAATAAAATGAAAAGATAATGTAAAATCTAAGGCATAAACTTGTCAAAAACCTATTGTATGGGTGGATTTAGAAACCTTATCACCTTATCCTCTAAATATATAATTTTGGGACCTTTGATATTCGAAAATCATTTTATAATAAAGTATCTTTTCAAGAATTTCCAAGATTGCCCCTCCTCCCTCTTATAAAAGGCCCCCACCTATACCCTCCTTAACCACACCTCTCAAGACATTGGATCGGACAAAATCTAATAATTTTATCTCTACACATCCCTACCTTAATCATATAAGCCTTCCCTTAGGCAGAAAGCTCTTTAAAAAACCCTTTTGGTTCAAACCAAGGGGAGTTACCCGATTTAAAGGTAAAGTTCTCTCTAATGTTCTTTTGTTTTATTTTGCTTCTCCAACCCCCTAAAATATTTTTATTCCTTTATTTTGTAACAAAAAAAGTATCTAAAATATACTAGGATTTTGTTATGATAAGGATTAGAGCTACACTTACACACACCTCCGTCTAATGGTTAAAGAACACACTGTTTCTGTGGATGACGAATTACTGCCTCACGAAACGATGATTGTTCTATCTTCTCCTACCATCTCTCATGGTGGCCATTATGATGGAACTATATTTATTTATGATATATATTATATTTATTTTCTCTCTATGCTTTTTTATTTTACATTTAAAACATACCTTTATGCTTTGCACGTTGTGCAAATGCGATAATTTCATTTGAGGAAGTGTGGACTACCGCCCCTCAAGTGATGCGACTCGTTCATGCAATACATGGAATGTATAAAGAATAAAATTAATTAAATAATGTTACCTATATAAAATATATATTATAATGGAATTATAATATATGTATATATCTCTCATTTAGTTTTAATTCTATTAATGGGACAAAGAAATGAAGGTAGCATTCATGCGTACGTACGGCCTACCGTCTCCATGAACGATGCATTTCATTTTTTATCTCCAAATGTTATGGAATAGTATAAAATGAATATATAATGGATATATATGATATTTAAATCATTAATACTATTCTGGAGATGGTGTAATTATAACTACAAGGACAATTCTTTTCAAACAAGTTCATTTTTGACTCATGTACCGAACATCGACAAAAAACGTCTGATATGAACTCACATAATTAACTAATTATTATAACATTATAATATTTGATATGAATTGAATAATAAACTTTAAATTAATTCCTTAAGAAATTATTAATTGACCAAAGTTTATTATTCAGGAATATAAAGAAATGAACAAGTCAAGTCAGACTTGAGGTAAGGGATCCTACCTCTCTCTTTCTTTTTAAGTACTCTCTTTTATGTCATTCCTTTTAAGCTCATCATTATTATGTTGGGGGATGTAATTTTATATCCCTATTACTTTTCTTTTTATGTTAATATGATGAGAGAACCTATTTTATCTCATCAAACCATTTTTAGAAGTTTTAAGTGGAGCTGTTAGGCTGCCGAATTTTCGTAAGGGATTTCTTATCTCACTTTTAATTCTGTGAGATTTCCATTGTTTGCCACTTATTTATTGAATGTGTTGTATTGTGTACTTCCCTTTAATATATATTATCATGATTCTATTTATATTCATGGTATTATTTTATTAATTTGGTGTTTATTATCTTTTGGTCATATGACTCGATTGATCACAACGAGGTAAGGGGTTTTTATCTCACTTTTTGTTCCCATGAGATTCATGATAAATTTGTCACTATTTACTTTTGTTTGGTGTATGTACTTCCCATTATTGTATTCTTTGTGTAATACAATTTAATTTATGGGTATTTAAATCTTCATTGTATGACCCATCTTTCATGGGATGTATGTTTCTAAAGTTACCAAATCGGTAAGGGAACCTTTCACCCTCCTCTTTTTAAAAGACTTCTTTTGTTAGGTCTTTTAATTTACATATTATTATGTTGGGATATGTTCTTATATATCCTTATTACTGTTTATTTTATGTACAAATTATGATATATTCTTCTTATCTCTCATCATCTCATTTTCATAATTTTAATGTGACGCTGTTAGGCTGTCGAATTTCTGTAGGGGAACTTCTCAACCCAATTTCGATTCTTTGGGTTAAACCTCTAATTCTTGATTATTTTGTGATATGAATATATTTAGATGACATATGATTGTTTTACACTGAGTATACACTTATATTTGGGGTATTTATATTTGTCACACATAATTATGTCATTTCTTTATCCTTGCTCTAATGGCATGATCCTTGATTGTGATTACATCTTAATTTCTTCTCATTGAGACATTCTTAATGATATGCACTTTTATTATTTTATAAAGTGTATATACAGCCCCTTTTACATTCCATATCCATATTATGTTTATACTAAATTCATTTAAATGTTTTGAAAATTGTCTACTTTCTTGTGGCTTATAATTTAAATGTTCAAAATGGAAAAGGAATCTTTTATTAAAACATTGTTTTAAATGGTTTTAAAGATTTATTCTTTTAAACATTTATCATCCATGTCCATGTTTTAAAAATGTTTTAAGGATTTATTTACAGGGACATGAATGTTTTAAAACCCTATCAAAAGTTTCGAAGTGGTATGGGACACTTTGATTCTAAAATCTCTTTTAAATGTCTTCTTTTAATATTTTCAAAGTATAAAGGGATTTTTATCTCATAAAGTTTTAATGATTTTAATAGATGTTTTTATTTATGATAATATCATGATGTGATCTCTTGTGATTGAAATGTGGAAATTTTATGTTTCTTTTATGCATGTTTTAAGTGTTATGATTATGTTATGGTTCTTGGAAATTGTTTATGAAATAGGGTGGTTCCGTGATAAACTAAGGGCGGGTGAGCCCGATATAGCTCTCCAATGCATTGGGTAACGCGAAGGAGTTAAATGATAAGGTTTCTCCGAAGAGATTTAGGGAATATACTATGGTGGGTATTCCAAACGTAACCATGAGGGTTAATCCCTACGTAAGAATGTTATGAATCCCTCAAGTTACCTTTACGTCTTATGATTTCTATGAGTTATTCATAAATCTTATGATTTCATGAGGTATGTTAAAGTGATTATGTTTTAAGAGTAAAGTATGATTTCATTGATTATTATGTATACACGGACTAGTGTTTTCTTTCCATATTTTTATATCCCTTACTGATCCTTTTATGCTCATCCCAAGTTTTTGAAATGTTTTCCACAAGACTTAAAGGTGAATAGGGTCAAGGATGGTATCAAGGAATGACATTCTATATAAAACATGGAACTAGAAATGTTTTTTTTAAGATTTTTTTATTTTATGGAAACTTATTAGAAGTGTATACTTTGTAATCTTGTGAGATGTAATAGTTATGTCCTAATTCTATAAAACTCTAAACCTGAAAATATCCTCAATGTGAATTATTAATTTAATTCAAGATTATGTAATGTTTTAAGGCCAGGTCCTTATAATGAGTGATGAAATTTCTATAGATCCTTCTAAGATGAAGGTAGTTGAGGAATTACCCATACCCACAAGTTTCATAGAGATCCATGATTTTATTGGATTATAGGGGTATTGTTGATGGTTTATGAGAAACTTCTCATGATTGTCTGGCTCACTAACTATGTTAACATGGAATGAAGTGAAGTATGTTTAGATGGAACATATGAGGAATGCTTTATGGATCTCAAGAATAGGCTAATATCAACATCGATACTCACACTTACCACATTTATATAATTTTTTTGATATACAATGGTTCTTTATAAAAAATATTGTGTTTATTACTCATATAAAATGATATCTTTTAGCCTATGCCTCTTAATAATTGAATATACATGGGAAGAAATATCTGATATATGATTTAGACTTAGTATCTATGATATTTTAATTGAATATTTTTAGGTATTAATTTTATATAGAGAAGTGTGAAATATATACTAATCGCAAGATTTTAAAGTATATATTAATATAGAAGGATTTGAACATGCTCCAATGAAAATTTTTGGAGATAATTAAGGAATATAGTTTCCCAATTCACAAACATCCTAAAAATTCAAATAATGTAGATAATAATCTTAAGAGAAAGGAACATGTTACTCTATCAATGATAATTTTTAAGAAAGGTCATATGTTCATGGATATGTAAAGTATGGATTTGGAAATCATAAAGATAATGAATACATCATATCTTTCCCATATTATTACCAAACCACCCATCTAGGAGAAGATTAAGGAGGCATAGAGTGATGTTTTAGAACACCAAAAGAATGTGAGAGGAACAAAGGTAATCTTCAGAAATTCAACATCAATAAAGAATGAGTCATTTAGTCATCATCACCTGAGATAAAGAAATATCTACTGGATGATGCACATATCTTACCTTGATCCATTGACCCTAGAAGTACCAAGATGTACCAAGACCACTAAGGGTAATTCTAGTTGGAAAACATGAAGAAAGATATACATAATAGAAGTGTCACTTCATTACTCCTCAGGGTAATTTTTCTCTTGATAAGCTTACCAAGATATACATAATAGAAGTGTTGAGGTTTAAGGGTTAATTTTTTTTGATCGTATCTGATTGATATTCCTGGTTCAACTTAGTGTTTTTGAAGAGTCTTCCACATTACCTAAATTCTGGGTTGAAATTTTGTATGGACTATCACCCCCAGACTGATATCTAATTTGAAAGGATCATTAATAAACTCTAATACATTCTGAGATCTTGTTCTATTGACATCAAAGAAGGTTGGTATAAGCATCTTCTATTAGTTGAGTTATTATACAACAATAGTTTCCACTCATGTATTCAGATGCCTCATATGAAACTCTATATGGAAATAGAAGTAGAACTCCATTATGTTGTGATGATTTTAGTGAATGGAAACTAAAAATACAAAAACATGTGGAAGAGATAATAGAGAAGGTTAAATACATATAGAAACACATTAAATCTATTTGATTTTGAAAAAAATCTATGTTGGAAATCACTGAAGAGACATGGAGTTTAAATTTAGAGACTAAGTGTTCCTTCGAATATTACCCTAGAAGAGATCTATGAGGTTTGGAACAAAGGGAAAGCTTATCCCTAGTTATATTAGAACATTTGAGATCCTTTATCATATATGAGTTATGTCCCATTAACTATAACTTCAAGTAATCTTGGTTTGAGTTCATGATGTGTTTCACATATCTCTCTTAAATAAGTATATACCTGATCTATTACATGTACTGAATCTAAAAGTGGTTCAAATGGATCATGAAATCTCTTATTAGGGGAATCCAATTTAGATCTTGGATCATATGCAACAAGAGCACTCACCTTGTAAAAGTACTTTCCAAAAGTTTGAATAGGAAGCAAAGAACTTAAGGATGAAATGAAATAGAAGTACCCTCATATATTCCCAATCGAGTATTTCAGTTGAAATTTATAGGTTGAAAATTCAAAATGGGGAATAATGTGATAATTGAGAATTTTTATATACATAGTTTCCCTTCTAAATAGACATCTGTGTCATATTTCCAAATAGTATAAAACACATTCACCACGTATATAATTTATTTCATTAATTGAGAAAAATACAAAAGAAATATACCTAATAAAATAGAAAAAATTATAATGAGAAAATAAAAAAATATAAAATCAAATATCTAGAATAAGAAAATGTGGATCATTTTGACCTCTTTGAAATATCACAATCGTGAAAAATACTAAAAATAAGAAATAAAAGAATAGTAATAAAATCAGTATTTTAAAAATATAGAATATAAAACCTTTAAATTAATTGAATTAAATGAGAATGAGGAAAATATTAGGTATTTATAATAATTATAAAATCAACATAACCATTGAAATAGTAACCCGACCACTAGGAATAGTAACATAATCATTAAAATAGAAAATTGAATATTAAAATTGAGAATTAACAAATAAAATAGTAAAATTAAATGTAAAAAGAAATCATGAATAAATTAAATAAATAGAAATCTTAGAATACCATGGAATGAATACTTGTGTTATAAATGAAATGAAAGTATAAATACATTTTTAAAGTGTAATTCACCGTATTTTAAAAAAAATCATAATTTTTATATTAAAAATTAAAATTACCAATTATAGAAACTAATTTTAATAAAATAAATTTCATTTTTGAAATCATCATGATGAAATTTTTTAAGGGTGAAAATTTGGTATTTTTTTTGAAAAACTTCAATTTTTAGGTCAATAAAAAATATAGTTTTTATGTAAATGATATGTTTTAATTATGCAGTTCATGATGTAATAATGATATAATAAATTATAGAATTGATGGATAAATGAAAAACATATTTAATAAGATAAATCACACATTTTAAAAAATAAACATAATTTTTAAACCTAAAAAGTAATATCTAAAGCTTAAAAATATAAATTATTCCTTTTAAAAAATAATTTTTCTTATTTAATTTTGAATAAATAAATAAATTTGGAGAAAAGGAAGAAAATTTCATAAAAACATGCAATTTTAATAAAAAATACATCATAATCCCAAAAATATCACTATTACAAGGTTTACATTGGAAATAATAATTTATTTAATATTTTGACTCAAAATACCCATCCCCTCAAGTATAAATACCCCTCCCTTCCATTGGAAAATAACTTCCCATACACATCTAAAATCACAATATCTACCAAAATCCCACCTCCTAATTCTCATTAAAACCATATGGATGTTATGGTGTCATCTTACTCTAACCCTTCAAGGTGTTATGGATCATAGAAATGGAACAATATCAATAATAATGTAATGTTCCTTCAGCTTCCTCTTCTATTCTTCCATCCTTATATTAATTTAAAATACAAACATTGTAAAATAAATAAAATATAATTTCAACCTGGAATTAATTATATTTATACCCTATCAAAAAATATTTACAATATATGTATATATTATATATATCTCTCACCGTCTTTTGACAATGTCCCGTTAATGGTCAGTAAACCAACTACGAGGATGTTTTAAAATATTTTCTTATCATCACCTTCATGGATGGTTAGAATATATTATATAATATATATATATATATATATATATATGCAATTATAAGAATATTTAATATTTTGGAATTAATTTTATTACTATATAAATGCAATTAAATAAAATTAACAAAATTAAAAACAAAACATGATAATTTAAAATGAAAACATGAAATCAAGTCATTACTTATTCAAATTAAATAGTAATAAATACTTTCCAATAATTATAATTTAACAACAATAAAAAAAGAATATAATATACCTATTGATTATTATTTTTAATAAACATAAGTTTACTATACAAGATGTGTGAATGTAATGAAACAAAATAGATCTTAAGGTAAGGGGGATCTTAAACCCAACTCTTTCCTTTTGTGTTTATCATCAATTTCTATGTGTTTTAAAAATAATTATCCTAAATAACATTTAAAATAATTTTTTATTTCTTTCTTTTTGATATTATAGGGATATACATGTTCTAACATAATTTAGATGAATGTTAATACACCTTTATGATTTTTTATCAAAGTAATTTCGTGAAAACCCCTCTTCAACTATTCTTATGTTTATTCTTCTTCTCTCCACGAAGTGTGTTATCTTATTTTCTAATACACCCATATCATGAAAAAAATTTTTTTCCCCTTAATATTTGGGAACCTTAAAGTGTGTTATTTCACACATGATATATGAAATCCCTACGGAACCCATTATTTTCTAATAGGTTCATATCATGATTATGATTGATGAGCATTTTCTATTCCATGTGCAATGCATAATTATCTGAATTTTAGGATGTGGTAGTTTGTCCCAAAATTATATACACTTCCAATGCACTATATCCCATGATAATATGTGAATTATTCATAAACAAGATGCTATATTTTTTCAAATTTTATGAAATAATGCTTCATAAACATATGTTATGTGTGAACATGATACTATATTTGTTCATAGTTTACATGTATGACTTTACCAAAGTGTTATAATGTTTCATTATTATGCCCGAATGTTCCTAAGGCCTTCATTTTTATTTATTTTTGATAACCCCCCTTTTAAGGGATGAGGGGGAACCCTTACAAGGCCTGTAGGCTCAGAGATTATATGGCCTGTAGGCTTAGGAGATTACATGGCCCGAAGGTCTTAGGGAATTAAACCAGACTATCTATAAGGAACTGCCCCTCCCCAGCATCTGCATCACGATAGTAGCTCTGCACCTTCGCATGGCCGTCTGGTTAGGCTTCCCGTGTAAGCACAGGTTGGTCCTGATGGAATAGCCATACCTTCTCATTCTGACAAATCCATTTAGTTATGATCTGGTAAGTGTACCTGATCTGAATCCTCTTCTAGGGCTGCTTCTTTTTTGTAGTGTGTCTGGGGCAACTGCATGTGACCCAAAGGCCTTGAGGTATCTCAAAGGCCTTAAAGGTGGCCCAAAATCCTTACTGACCCGAAGGTCTGGGTGGCCCGAAAGCCTTAAAGACTCCAAACCCAAACTGGTGGCCCAAGGTGAATAGTTCCAGCTACTACAGTACCGAATAATACCTGCTATAGTAACTGCTACAGTGACTGCTACAGTCCCCATACAGTGTACAGTTCTGCTATAGTACCTATACAGTGTATAGTCTGCTACAGTACCTCACAGTGTACAGTCTGCTATAATACTTCTACAATCATGCTACAATAACTACTACTGTACTACTACAATACCCCCGGAAATATGCCTCCACTTGGTATAGTTCTGCTACATTACCCACACAGTGTATAGTCCTTGATTTCATTATTATGGATATTCCACATTCCATGTCTATTTCAATCAATTCCTTAATTCTCATAATGATGATACTTTTCTTATGATATGATGATAACAATTATTTTCTCCCATGTATTATATTAATTCATGTTTTATGTCCCTTTTACATTATTTCTCCCCTTACTAGGATTTTAAATCATTCTTTCCATTAGTTACGACCTTAGGTGATTACATATATTACATAGAATATGAAAGTTTATAGGAAGACTATGTTAAAGGAATTAAATAATGTTTATTATTTTATATTTGAATATATTTTATGAACCAACATTTCCCATGATAATAAAAACATCAATTTAGGATTGTATCATTATTATGTTTTCTTCTTAATAATTATTGAATAATCATGCATGAAAGATACAAGATGTTATATACACAAATAATAAGTGTGTATGTTGGGTTTTATTAAATATCCCCATATTCTACCATCATGGTTTTATAACAATCCATTAAAAAGTGTATTATGTGATGATATCTTGAAATACATTTAATAAAAATACACTTTGATTTTTATGAAAATAAATATCATAATATGATCATGATTATGAATTTATTTAAAGTAAACTTAATTGTCCAAATTTGATCAAAAAAATTATAAATACATGAATGAATTTATAATAGAAACAAACACATCACATAACTCACTTCTTAATTCATCATGTGATATTACTTATGATGCCAATAAAGGAAATCAAGGACCCTCATACCAAATCCACACATCTTATGCATACAGGATACTAGATAAAGTTGGATCCAAAACTAGTATATCTAATAAAGATAAAAATCTCTACTAGGGTAAGTATTAAGTAGTGTTTCATCATAACCTAGTAATACACTTATCACTAGAATCCCCTTAAGTACCTATGACTATCCCATGGAATTTTCCAAAATAATGTAATCAAATAATTCAATACAATATATTAAATAAATTAATATCACCCCTTTTAACACCCTTAAGAGAAAAATATACTTCATAATAATATATATCATCCATAAATCAAGATAAAAAATTCTACATGAATAAATTTTACAATAAAAAATTATAATAAAAATAATTATATGGAGGTTTATCCAATAATAAAACATATTTGATAATAATGCCAAACAATCCTCTATATTTATACAAAATCATTATAATCCTTAAATTAATCCACTATAATTATTTATAAATCATTACTTGAAACAAATTTAATTATTTAATTATAAAAACTATCTAAACATTTCATCAAACCTGTGGTGTATAATATACTTACATTATAAGAATTTATTCTTTTCTATGTAAATCCATTATCGTGTCAAATGAAAAACATGAGGGAAACTCCAAATATTTGTCAAAAAATAATCTTGAATATTAAATATAGGTTCTAATTCAATAAAACATCATTTAAATCATCTAATTATCCATGGTTTAACTAACCAATGAATTAATATATAACCACATTATAGTAGTTTATGAATAAATTTCTAAATGATTTGGTAAGGCTTCAGAAGATGAAATAATCAAGGAAAATAGCGTGGGTAGTGATCTTACTTAAATAGAGCTAGAAATAATAGGGAATGGGATATATCCTAAGGAACTCAATAAATATATTCATCAGTGGTAGAAATCACAACTTTAATTCCTTTATATGGAGTGGGGAGATTTCCCTTCTCTTATTGATATATTTTTGGTGATTTATAAATTTATTGACACCATATTTAAGGTATTTATTCAATTTTATCCTAAATTTGATATCATGGATTTATATTAGAAGTAATGTATTAATCCCTCAAGGCCATATTTTTTATAATTATAATTGATGGGTTCTTTCCATTATTGTTACTTATGAGATTTTTCGTTCCGGTTTGTGTGTTGTTTTTTGGGTTTACAGAAATCCAGTAGAAGTGATTTATCTAAAATAAATTATTATTATTATAATAATTCCATTTCCAAATGTTTTTATTCCCCTAAAAGATATTAATAGGATCACATTTATGAATATTACAAGACCTAAAATTAGTAAACCCCTCATTAATTTTCATCCAATAAGAACCCTATTCAACCATGATAACTTTATCGAGAGATATTTGAAGAACTAGGAAAGTGCGTAAAAGAAGATGGGATTTAGAGGATCATACCTTAAGTAATCACTTCAATTTAATGATAAATCACCTAAGAGAATCAAGGATAAATGGGGAGATAAGTGGGGTTGATTCTAATAGAAATAATAAAAATAACAGAACATAATATAGACTTAACTAAATAAAATTATATTTATAAAAATAAAAAAAATAAAATTTTAAAGAGATGGATAGTATATATGAATAGTTACATAGTACATGCCTCAACTATGAAAGAGACACTATATATTTCGTTTCCACCTATACGGTCCTTATGAACAGTTAGGGAGACCGTGCACCCTGACCTTCTATCCTATAAATTTCTTCATTTGTATTATTTTCTTTCCCAAATATCAAAAAAATAAATACAAAAAAAAAAATACATTTTAGTGAGATTATAGGTTCCAAATATATAACTTAGTCTTCCACTTCATATCATACCACAAAATGTTACTCTTATCCATACATTTTTATTCTTAGAGGATATATAAAGGAAGATGAGTAATGTGAATTATCAAAAAATGATTTATTTACCTCTAAAATTAATGAAACACATAATAATTTTCCAATATATATAAATATATCCTTATGAATATTGAATTATGGGATCTTGCCCTTATTTATTCCCCTTAGCTTTTTAATACTAAATCATTCTTCTGTGTCTTCTTGATTTTATTTTGTATAAATTGTTGAACAATAATTTTGGAAAGGTAATAAACACTTTATTTATGATTTAATGTTCTACCCTTTAAATATCCAGGAAAATTTGATCCTTTTCAATCCACATTATTAGTATGGATGTGTAACCATTTATAATTATATCATATTCTACATTGTTTCCATTCCTTATATGATATTGTATCGAGTAATAAAAATCTTATATGATTTTTACTTTTTTATAATATAATAATCATGTTTCATGTGAATTTTGATATTTTATTATGTGTATACATTAAAACTATCACCATAGTGATAATGTAAAAAAATAATACATGAAAAAATAGATTCCACTTACTTTAGATCATTTTTGGGGTATTTTTTCTTATTGATATTAAAATTTTTTAAGTCATAAGAAAGCATATTATCATTTTGAATTATAATTCATCCTAATACCTTTCCTGAAGAAATATTATATGTCGCAATCCCTTATAAACTTGAGAGTAATGAAAGAACAACAATAATAATAAAATTATTCTTAATACACATGAATATCTCTTAACATTATTCTATCTAGAAAACTTTACTATCTTTCAGGTCATCATGGTTAGTTAAGCAGAAAACCATAAGAAGTTTCTAAAAAAATATGTTAATATCCATATAACCAA
The DNA here is from genome assembly GCA_963277665.1 of Viscum album. Lineage (NCBI taxonomy): Eukaryota > Viridiplantae > Streptophyta > Magnoliopsida > Santalales > Viscaceae > Viscum > Viscum album. The sequence continues at coordinate 351,978,513 of OY728141.1, forward strand.
AGAATACTATTGATCTTCATCATTGTATTCAGTTTGGATCCTTCTTCAATCACATATTACTTTGAAGTATCTATATATATCATCTTACTTGTGATCAAATTTCCCAAAAACATCACTTTCTTCATAAAAAATATTATTTTATAAATTTGAATAAATAATACCATGTTTTATGAGTCTTAACCACATTCCTTAAATAATCCTCACATTCTTCTTATATTTTTTAATACATGGAAATAAATACTATAAAAACTACCACAAATTTGTTAAGATAATATCTAAATAATGTATTCATTAAATCCATTAAATTTTCTAGGGAACTTTTTAGTCACATGAAATCACTATAAACTCATAAAGTTTATATCTTGTACAAAACAATAATTTTGGAATATCTTTCCCTTTCACATTTAACTGATGATATTCTAAATAATGATAAAAATTTAAGAAATAATGAACTCCAAGAAATTTAGTAAACATATCATCAATCTGAGGTATATGATAATTTTTGTTATCATAATCTTTTTAAGATCTAGATAATCTATGAAAATTTGTATTAACACATAATTTTTCATGAAAAATTGGATCAATACACCCAATGTTTTAACATCAAGTTGTGGAACCCTTTATATATATATATATATATTTCATTATAGTTTTTTATTTAGTATATCCAATTCTATCGGGGCTATTCTATTTGAGCTCTTTGATATTCACATCACACCAAATATAAGTTTTATTTATAAAAATACCTTCTAATATAGATGAATGGAAAAAAATATTTTAGGAATACATAAACATATTGCATACAATGTACATTTCTTAAATATTGATATTTTCATTAGTGTAATCATCTCTTCCCAAATATCATTTTTGTTGGGTGGAAAGACCCATATCTATAAAATTGTTTCCAGAATATATTTATAATTCTCCTTAAAAATATATAAAAAAATGGGATGGTAAAATATGTGGCCTTAGTTTTCCTTCTCTTTATAATTAATATTGGCTCTGTGTGGTAATATAGAATCTATATCTAATATGATATCAAATTCAATCAATAAAGAATCACTATATTTATTAAAACAAGCCTATAAAAATATGAATTATAGAATAATTGTATATTTGAGATGAGATAATTGAAGGACTAGGTATTTTAATTGATAAATATTCTTATAGGACTTGGTTTGGTGATTTAATATTTCTAGAGAACATTTAATATATTAAATAAAGGTTTGAACAAGAATCAAATAATATATATTACATTCTTTAGTGGATAATGAGTGTTCTTGTCACCATTTCATTTCCCCATATTAGTTTTTATAAGGGAATAATATTGTCATCGATCTATTTAATTGTGTGGTTACTTATGTTAGTTATCCTCAAGGGTCAATGGTTTGGTTTACTAGATAACATAATTTTCACGTTCCTTTTAATTGAAATACTAAATATTGGGGGTTAATTTAATGAAACCATTTTATCTTCCATCATATTAGTCAGCCTATCCATGCCACTGCAATAGTCTTATGCTTGATTACCTTTTTTATATAAACAAAACAACTCTTAATTCCTATAAGATATTTTATTAGGTATTTTATTTCATATTTATAAAGTTTAAAATATTTTCATAGACCCATTTTTTAACTAATAAAAAATCTATTTTTTATTTTAGTGTTGATAACAAGATATAAGGAGTAATTTTAAAGAATTCCAATTTTTTTTATAGGAAATAATATATCCATTCTCACTAATATTGAGTTAAGAATATTATATATCCATTTATATAAAAATATTAAGATAAAAATATTTTTTAAAATATATCCTTTTGAAATTTTCCAACTTTATAGAGTAATTTTTTTTAGAATGGTATACTTGATTAGTTTATAATAGTGATATGTTACTCTTTATAATAAATGAACTAAAAAAATTACCTTTCTAAAAAAACTGAATAATGAATAATATCATTTTTATAGATATAATTTATTACTATTGAATAAGAATATCCTTAGATCTATTAAATGATAGTGTTTGATATTACATTTATGATTCAATTACAATTTATTCCCCCTTTAAAAATTAGGATACACCATGATATTCATGTTATTTATTTTAATGTTGGGTAACTTAGTCAATTTATTCATGAGGTTTTCAACCCCTTATCCCATCAAATTTGGAATATCATTGGAATAATAATTTTATTTTACATCACACTAATTATTAGCCTAATTAATATAGTTTCCAAACATTTACTAAAACCGTAAAATATTTTTTATACAAATAAATGATATTAATAATATAATTAAATAGAACTCATATAATAAAATATCTGAATTCTAAATAATTTATCTATAGATTATTAATTTGACCTAACTTGTGATTATTTTTGTTCAACCTAGTTTTTAATGTATTTTATATTATACTCATAGAACCAACCCATAAATATCACTATATTTTTCCCTTATACTAACTATAATATCCCATAAATCAAATACATTGTTTTTAAAACATTTTCTCAAAATAAAGGCTAATAAATCAGAAATTATTACGCACCCCAAGAACCAAAGGTTTAGTATCGTTGAATATTATATATATATATTATCTAACATTAAAAATAACTAAATATATATTTTTTATTAATTCTTCGTCATAGTCTTCTTATAAACCCATCGTAACTTCCTCACAATAAGTAAACCTATGGGTACATATATCAAATAAAACTGGGGAGCACCAATAAACCACCATGTGATAATGATATGAAAACATATAAAAATGAATCAATATGAAGTATAGTTAGATCCTAAAGAATCACCTAGAAAACATAAACATAAGAGAATACTGAAACATATTATAGGAAGGTGTTATTTATATAATAAATAAAAATTATATCATAATTAAAGACTCACTTCTAAGATATCAAAACATAGTGGGATAGGCTCTCTAGTCATGCCTTATACACAACATGTCGTGATATATGAACATTACGCAATACATTAGGGGATGTATAATTTTGAGACCATCTATTACATTATAATATGTTCTTATATATATATATATTCACCAAATAAAAATAAAAGGATAAAAATTATCATACATAAATTAAAAAATTATAACATGATTAACGCATGAAAATAAAATGTGTTAAAAAAATATTATAAGGCATAAAGTTGGCATCAAGAAAAGAAATAATGCTAGAAATTTTGCATGGAACTAAACTAAAAAAAGGGAAAAAATCATAAAATAAATTATTAATATGAGATATAAAAATTTTAAAAATATTTCTATATAAATAATATTGGATTGAAATAAAAAGGGAGAGAATAAAAATGAGATTGAGAAAAGTTTTATAAGGAATCCTTATACCTAAAGTCCCAACACTTCGGATAAACAATAACTTCTTTCATAACCAAATTTGGTTTATTAATTATTAATTCCAAAATACTATTTATATTTATTTAACATATTATTAATGAATTATGATCATTATTGTTTATTTATTACAAATTTATTATTCACAGAAGGAATTAGGATATGTTGATAATGAGAGTTCGAGGATTATTTCAATATTTTAATGTGGATATTTATTAATTATTCAAGATTTAATATTATACATAAATGAAAAGGAAATATTTTCATTAAGTTTCAATAATTTTTTTATGTTTTACTGTAATTCCATTATAGTTATAATTTTGGTTTGAAAAATTATTCCACTATCCATTTAATTTGGCTAGATTTACTGACAATGAAGAGTTATTTTGTAAATTTATATACACATAAATCATATAATAATAAAATCTTAAAAATAACATAAATTATTCATTAATATTATATTTAACTTAAAATAAACTAATTATTACAATTCTTGAATATGATGATGTTTATAAAAATGCATTATCCATATAAGTAGTTTAACCAAATATAAAAGATATTTTCAATAGGAAATAATGAATAATTAAGAATTAAAATTTTATGTTTATGTTCATATTAAAAGGTATTGTAAAATTTATTTTATTTTAATATGATGATAACTTATATTTATAAATATTGAGAATATAAAGGAAAATAAAATAGCTTGAGTATGAGTTTATTACCTCTTCATTGAGATCATTCCTTTTATAGATAATTTATATTTAAAATTATTTAGATTTATTGAGACTAGAATCTCCTCAAGGTAAAAATTTTGTGTCTAATATGGAATAACTAAAGAGTGGGGTGAATTTAAGAATTAAAATTTTAAATTAAAAAAACCCTTAAAAATAAGGAATTAAAAATTAAATGTATAGTAGTTAACTTGAATTCTGGATAGTGTTAATCCATTAGTTGATTTTATATAAAAGGAAATATGATAACGTAAAAAAAATTTAATTGAAAAAATTTATGAAAGGTAGAGTATTTAAAATTATAAAAATATATAGATATTATTATAAATGACGAATAATTTTTTATTAATTAGTAAGTAAATGTTTTAAAATCTAATAAGAATAGAATTTAGATATTGAAAAGTAAATAAATGAAGAGAAATGAAATATAGTATGATCATAATAAATTATAAATAGGTTTGAGATCATATATCCCTAATTCTCTACAAAATAGAATAATTAAATTTAAGATATAATAAGTTTATATACTTGAAACATCTTTACTTATAAATCCATGTGGATGTTCAAGTATAAATATTTGAAAATTCTGTTAATTTACTTCATCAATATTTAAGATATTTTATAGAATATGGCAATTTAAGGTGTTAAATAATCAGTTATATCATCTAAAAAGTGAATTTTAATTATTAAATTGAATCTATAATGGGGGGTTTACCTTAGGGTTCAAGTTTGGTTAGATTCTAAATATTTTATAGATGTTATGAGAGGTTTTACCAAGGTTGTGTTCTTAACTATATGGTTTTGGAGACTATAGAAGAAACCCATATATAATGATTTTTTAGGAAAAAAAAATTAATGGTTAGATACAAAATTAGAGAAACTATATATTACAAGTATTCATTTTGGTTTTAATCCAATGGAGGATGCATGGTTAGCTTCATGGTTGGGGAGACCATGAAGACTAACAATTCATATGGCATCAAGTTACATAATTTGACTTTTGACTATATAAAAACCCATATTTAATATCTCTAATATACCCTAAACGCCCCTATCATATTTTTGGATTCAGTGGGATGATTTTTGGGACTATATTCAAAGTATTAATGGATCATTGATGTTATATGATCAAATAATCATTGGATTATATCTAAAATATCTATATTTATCATTTCACTTAGTGTTCCTCTCCAACTTATCTTGAAAAACTATGGTTTTAAGGATTAAATATATAATTTTTAAATATTATAAATTGATTTTATTTTTTATTAAATATTTTATAGTAATATTTTTCTTATAATGATTGTGTATCCCTAATAATATTGGGTGGTGGATATTGATTTGAAAAATAAAATTATAAATGATGAATTAGAATTGGTTATTATACAATTCTCATTTTATTTATGTTTTTATGTGGATTTATCATGATTAGTGATTATTGGAGGATATATTAATTTGGTTGTCCATTTAAGATGAAGGGGTATGTTATTAAGTGAGATATGTTGTTGCATTGCTGATTTCATGTTTCTTAAATTATATATAATTTTATTTAATTATTTTGAGTTGAAGTAAGTTGAAGTTGATTAAACAGTATGTATTGGATGATGTATTCGAAATTTATTTATTCTTATGTAGTATTCCATCATGGTGAATCATATGTGGTATTGAGAGGTAGTGAAGAAGATGCGGTATTCCATATAAAATTTAATGATAGAGAATTATTAGAATATTTTATTCTAAAGGTGATGGAGAGATAGCATAATATATAGTAGAAAATATTGGTTGTAATATTTTAAAGGTTTATTTATTTATTAAGATTATATTGAGATAAAGGCCTATTTAATTATTAGATTATATTTTAGATAAAATAAAACAATGGAAATTATGAAAACTATGGAGAATATAGGAATAATGAAAACTAAGGAAATTATTGAAACTTTTAAAACTATAGAAAGATGATGTGATAATATTAAATGGAAGCCGCATTATATAATTATAGAAATTTATTGTTATTATGTGATGAAAATAATGATATTTATAATAATTTTTTGATAGGAATGGTTGGGGTCTTTATGAAAATAGAGTGACAAGACACATGGTTGTGGTTATTATGAGTATATCATTATATATATATATTTTATTTTGGTAGTGGTTGATAATTAATTCTCTATTAATTATGTGACCACCACTTGATTTGGATTTTTCATAATCTAATGGTCATGTTACAATAGAATCTAGGTGAAACCCAACATCTATTTTGTATTGGATAGTCACCTAAAGACTTCTAATTCTACTCATATAGGATATTATTTTACCTTAATGTATGTTATATTCCTCTAATATATAAATATATATAGTTGAAAAAGTGATATCCAAGTTGTTTTCTCCCCCTTCCCTCTGGAATGGCCTTTGGGATAGTGAGGATTCAAACATACATATTTTCAGTATTTTCAATGGGTTTTATTCCCCATTGATATATTTTAACCCCATGTCTCATCTACTAGAAAAATAGATATTTTTATTGTATTGTAATAGAGAGTTACAACAAAAGAAAAATAGGAAGAAAAAAACGACAGAAAATATTATAGGAGTATGAAGTAGTTTAAGACAATAGTGTCTCCTCTCACTAAGAAAAATACCTTAGGGGTAAAGGATACTAGGATAGAGAAGCACATGATCTAGAATTATTTTGAAGTTGTGGATTCTAGGTAGTATGCCACCTTTTTTACTTTACTCCAGGTGATAAAAACTTCCATGTGGTTGGTGATGAGATCCTTTCACCTTCAGATGATGTATAAGATTGTCCAAGGTATAGGGGAACAATGTAAGAGAGAGTCATGGAGGGTAGTGGAATCTGTTTCGACCACCATAGGATGGATTATATTCTAACTATATAGGAGGAGGCCTATATTCATTACATTTTCTTTAGCCATCCAAGAATTCATGCTTCCAAAGAACACTGACAAATCAATAACGACTAACCCACAGGGGTCCCAAATAATGCCTCCTCCCCTCACAAAAACCATGCTACATAAGCCATCTATTTTGAGCTTGATTCCATCTGAATGGGAGTCACAATAGATCCATATTCCCTTAGTGGTGTTAGGATCCAAGTGGTGAGAGAGTTAGGTATATAAAAGGGGAAACATAGAGGGAACTTCATTCTAGTTCATGATGAAACTAATGAGATCAATCAAATGGTTCATAGTTCTCATGGAAATAATAATTCTGTTGCATGGGATACCATCATTGTGATCTTTTTTCCTCACCACCCATATGCACCAACAAACCACTAATTGGATTGTGTATCTAGACTTCTTCTCAACACTGAAGTTACCCAATACCTAAACCTATTGATTGAGGAAAGAAAATTATGATGGATCCTAAAGTTGAAGGTCCATGAAGTTTCCAAAGTAGTTCCAGACTAGCCATGCCCAATCACCTTTGAAGAACAAGTGATATACAGTTTCATCATAATGATCACTATAACAGGAGAAACCTGAAACCAAGTTGATTCCAATATGTTTAATGTTAGTACATGAGCCTCAACCCAGTTGGGGAGGTATCCTTAAGTGCATCCACAAGACCCAGTTTCAAAACCTGGTAGAGGTATATTTCCGGGTACTATAGCAGTACTGTAGTATGCACTATAGCAGGCACTATAGCAGTACTGTACACTGTGCGGGTACTGTAGCAGGTACTGTTCGGTACTAGAGCAGCTAGAACTATTCACCTTGGGCCCCTAGTTTGGGCTTGGAGTTCTTAAGGATTTCGGTCCACCCAGGTCTTCGGGTCAGTAGGGATTTCAGGCCACCTTTAAGGCCCTCGGTCCACCTCAAGGCCTTCGGGCCACATGCATCTACCCCAGACACACTACAAAAAAGGAGCATCCCCAGAAGAGGATTCAGAGCAGGTGCACTTACCAGAGTAGAGCCAAATGGATTTTTTAGAATGAGAGGGTATGGCTTTTCCATCAGGACCAGCCTATGCTTGCACGGGAAGCCTAGCCAGATGTTCATGCAAAGGTAGAGAGCTACTATCATGACACAGATACTGGGGAGGGGAAGTTCCTTGTAGATAGTCTAGTTGAATTCCCTAAGACCTTCAGGTCATGTAATCTCCTAAACCTACGGGCCTTGCAATCTTTGAGCCTACAGGCCTTATAAGGGTTCCCCCTCTTCCCTTGAAAGGGGGGTTATCAAAAATCAATAAAAATGAAGGCCTTCGGGCCATTCGGGCTATAATATTTAGGTAAATCTTGGATCTTTATTTTACACATGATGAAGTTAAACTTAGTTGAAATCTCCTTTTTCCAAAGCACCTCTCCCTAGTTGTTGATATCATTCGGATCCTTCAAGATATTCCTGAAGTGTTTTACCGATAAGGCTCCCAATAGAGATCCTGTGAAAATGCATTTGTACGTATATGAATTCCTCACAATAAGATTAAATATCTCATGTTGGTTCATGTCTAGAATATCTTTTTTGAATTATGGATAATTACACGCATTTCGAAAAAATATATATAGGACTGGGCATCCCAAAAAACCAATCTTGGTGAAGGCCCAATTTTGGTGCCAAAAATTAATATCCCCTCTTCACACAATCCAACTGGTGTAACATTGGATAGTCAATATGTGGAGTTTAATCATGGACCAAACCTAATATGAGATTCCTCTATAAATATCTAGCTAATTACCTTACTTAATCCTCATAAATATTCCCCAAAGAGTTGGCCCTCAAAGAAGTTCATATGATAACTTCATATACCAGCACTGTATAGTGATAATGATACTTTTAACATTGATTACATCATAATTTAAATGATTGGACATCCTAATCCATGAGGCCTAGTTACTTTTCCCTTTTATTGTGCATCCCAAAGGAATGGATCCAGTATTTTTTAAATTCTAGATAGAATTCTTTTTGGAACTGTGAGGTCTAAAAGCACATGAATGGGGATAATGTTAACCACTATAATTCTTCATTAAAATGATAAGAAAATATTTTTATAATTCATGATGCACATAGTGATCTAATCCAAAACCTTGTCAAAGTGTTGGATTCTAAGTCTTCTTGGGGATATCAGAGCTCACTGATAGTTTATTAGAAAAGGTCATTCTTCTCATGTTCATATAGTTCTCCAAGAATATTGCATGTTTGTCTGAGTAGTGGTTAGAGATAAAAAAACTACTCTTCCTATGATTAAATAGTTGTCTAATCCATTTTCAGTAATCATAAAGAATATTACTAATATCATATATGTATTTCTTATTGGAATTAATGAATATTAGAATTTTGTCTATAAAAATGAGATGAGATATGCCACCAAGTTGTGACCTACAATGGTAAGTAATGATACTTCCTATCATAATTTTTTTATTGATGAAGCATCTCAAGGTTTCATGAGAAAGTATGAATAGTCATGGGGGAAGTGGGTCACTCTATCTTGGGCCATAGACAACATTGAAGAAACCACATTGCCTACCCAAGAAGGAGATGGACATCCATGAGGATCTGAAGCATTTGAAAATGAGATAAGAGGCCCACTAAGAGAATCCCATCCATATAAGAACCTTGAGTGCATAGTTACACCCAATTATTTCATAGGATTTATTCATTTATAACTTTATTTCAATATTTTATTCAATAGACTTTTGGCTGATATCACTTATCACTTCCTGATCCAAACCTATATAACCCTAAGTCGTTATCCCTTTGACAAACCCATGTTGTTATTCGATGATCTAGTGATGCATATAAATAGAAATTATATAAGGCCCCGGCCTTAAACATTACTTAATCTTGAGTTATTATAAGATTACACCTTGAGGATCTTTTCAGGTTTAGAGTTTTAGAGAATTCGATCATAAAACATGCATTACATTCCACATTTAAACAAAGTGGTTACATAAAAGATAGTATTCATTTTTCCCATCAATGGAAACATATTTAAAATAAAACATGGATTCTTTCTTGACACTTCCTTGACACTATCATCATATCATGTACCTTTCCCTTGACCTGTGAAAAACATTTCAAAAACTTGGGATGAGCATAAAAAGCTCAGTAAGGGATATAAAAATATGGAAAGGAAACATGGGTACATATATACATAAGAATAAAATCATACTTTACCCATAAAACATAAGCACTTTAACATACCTCATCAAATCATGAATAAATCATAGAAATCATAAGACATAAAGGTAACTTGAGGCATTCATAACATTCTTACGTAGGGAGTAACCCTCTTGGTTACGTTTGGAATACCCATCACAGTATATTCCCTAAATCTCTTCGGAGAAACCTTAATATTTCACTCCTTCGCGTTACCCAATGCATTAAAGAGCTATATCGGGCTCACCCGCCCTTAGTTTATCACGGAACCACCCGTCTTCATAATAATTCCCAAGAACCTCAACATAATCGTATCACATAAAACATGCATATATGAAACATAAAAATTTCCACCTTTCAATCACAAGATATCAATACAACACATTGATATAAAAACATTATGAAAACCATTTTCAATACCAAAACAAAAGAAAAGTAAAACATGGTATTTATTTTTCTTTAAAAAAAGGTATGGCTTGTAGAGGAAGCCGAAACTCAAACAATGGTCACGGCGGAAGAGAAGTCGTTGTCGCCGCATACGTACGACAAAAACATTCCCTTTTTTAATTTAGTAAAACGCTTCATATAAATAGGATTCCTTTTGGATAAACGTAAAAGTCAAAGGGGTTTATACACCGTATAAAAGAAGGTTTTGTATAAAACAAAATATGCCTCAATGAAAGGAGATTGAGACGAAGTCCTATACCTCGGGTCGGACTTGACTTGGTCATTCTTTAATCTCCTGAATAATAAACTTGAGTTAATTTATACTTTTTTAAGAACCTTTTTCAAGTTCATTATTCCTTTTATATCACTTATTGCCATGTCATGAACACTACGTAATTATTTAAGTTAATAACGGTCGTTTTAACGATCATTGGTACTTGAGTCAAAAATAAACCCTTTATAATTACAAGTTGTTCATGTATCCATTATATCCAGAATTATAATCATGATGTATGTAACACCCCGAGCTTCCACGATACGCCTCTCTTTCAATAATGCAATAGCTTGCATTGTACGCAAGTTCCTGTTCTAACACACCGCAACTAATCAAAGTAGCCGTTATGAATAGTAATAACCACCTTTTAAATTTATAGAAATTTTATATTTCAAAATGGACTTCATTTTTGTATTCCTAATATTGAAATTAGCCTATGTTGAATTTTTTGTAATTTTCCGAGAACTTCCAAATTTTTATGAATAGTGAAAAATATTTAAAACAACTTTTTTAATCAAAATAATTTATAGTGATAAGTTATAATATTTAGTGGTTTTAAGGTATAATTAGAATATATTTTTACCATTTTATCCAATGGTGGTCATTAGAATTAATTTAACATTGGAATTGGACATAAACAATTGCCAATCTTTTGATATAAATTGTTTCTTAAAAACACGCTATTTGTCGTAACAGCGGGAATTAATTATAAAATTAATTAATGCAACTTATATGTTTGGAATTTTGTAAAATAGACATCATTTTTGAATTCAGAATATCAATTATAGCTTAGGGTGAAATTTTGGCTTTGTTCTGAAAAACTTCAATTTTTGATGAATAGTGAAACCACTAAGTGGTAGTTAAATAACTGATTTTTCATTTAAATGAAATATTACCACTTCTGTGATTTGATTTTCAAAAATACTAAATACATGGTTGTCATTAAGAAGTAAAATGTGATTCAATAAGATTAAAATAATTTTTGGTGAATAGTAACTTTTAAGTTCTTAATCGCGATTAGAGGTAATTAGTGTAGTTTAAGGTAAAAATAATGTTTTAATAATATGAGATGAGCATGACACTTGTCCTACTCCTATTGGATGAGTCATGGCCGACCAAGACAACCCATGGGTCAACTTGGGGACCCCATGGAGCCACTTTAGTTAGAAAATGACATAAACACCTTTTATTTAATGTTAAAGTAAAAAATGACACAAACATAAAATGTTTTACTAAAACAATTTTTACGTGGGGTTACAAAAGTCCAAATTTTGATTATAAATATTAATTATAAAGCTAAAAATATTTCCTACATCATAGTTTTTTTTTATAATTTTTAGACATTAAATTAATTAAATTATTTATGACATCATTATGATGCAGCGATGACCTCATTATTTAACGATTTAAATAAAATGAGAAGATAATGAAAAATACAAGAATTACAATTGTCCAAAGCCTATTGGATGAGGATATTTCGAAACCTTATCATCTTAGCCTCGAATTATATAAGTGTGGGACCTTTAGAATCCGAAAAATCATTGTATAATAATGTAATATTTCAATCTTTCCAAAAGAGCCCCTCCTCTCCACTTATAAAAGGCCCCCACCTCTCCTGCCTTATTTATGCTTTCAAGCCATTTGGCTCGGCCAACCTCTGCCCAAATACTCTCCCAACTTCCCCCTCTTACTCCTAGAAGCCTCACTTTGGTCAGAACTCTTCCCAAGGAAGCCTTTGGCTCAAATCAAAAAGAGTTACCCGATTTTGAGGTAATGTCTTCTCTAATGTTGTTTTGTTTTATTTTTCTTCTCCAACCCCCTAAACTCTTTTTATTCATTTCTTTTGTAACAAAACCAGTATCCTAAATATACTAGGATGTTGTTATAAGAAGTATTCGAGCTACACTTACACACACCTACATCTAATGGTTAAAGAACATACGGTTTCTGTGGATGGTGAATTTCTGCCTCACGAAACGATGATTGTTCAACACTCATATAACACCTTCAAAGGTGGCCATTAAGATGTCACTATTTTTATATATGATATATAATATGTTTATGTTTTACTTATGCTTCTGTATTTCTCATTTATGACATACTTTATGATTTCCATTATGGGTAAAACGCGATAATTTCATTTTAGGAAGTGCGGACTACCGCCCCCTCAAAGTGATTTGAATCGTTAATGCCATATGTGGGATGTATAAAGGATGGAGTAAATGGTATTATACACTATATTATACTGGAATTATATTATACATTTATATCATTATGATTTTGTTCCATTAAATATGAAATTGAAATGAAAGTAGCGTTCATGCGTACGTACGGCTTACCGTCTCCATGAACGGTGCATTTCATTTCTTACCTCTAAATGTTACGTAATATTATGAATGAATGTATATACTGGATATATATGATATATATGATATATAAATCATGAATATAATTCTGGATATAATGTATATTTCACCACATGAACAACTTGTAATTATAAGAAGGTTATTGTTGACATAAGTACCAAAGATCGAAAAAACGACCGTTATTAACTTAAATAATTACATAACGTTCATAACATTGTAATAAGTGATATAAAAAGGATAATGAAATTGAAAATGGTTCTTAATAAGGTAGATATTAACTCTAGTTTATTATTCAGGAGGTTAAAGAACGGTTGAGTCAAGTCGGACATGAGGTAAGGGAATTTCTTAACCCAACTTCCATTCCTTGGGTTAATCTCCTACTTTCAAATTATGTCATGATATTATTATGTCTTATTTTGTATTTTTACTTTCTTTATGTGTAACTATAATTAATACACATAATATATATATTTTATTTTAAAAATTATTTTTGTAAGCACTTTGTCTCAATCTCCTTTCATTGAGGCATATTTGGTTTTATACACAACTTTCCTTTTATACGGTGTATAAAACCCTTTGAATTTTACATTTATTCAAAAGGAATCTTTTTCATACGAAGAGTTTTACTAAACGAAAAAAAGGGAATGTTTTTCTTTCTGTACTTATGCGGCGACAACGACTTCTCCGCCGCCGTGACCATTATTTGAGTTTCGGCTTCCTCTACAAGCCATCATTTTTTTAAAATAAAAAATAAATACAAAGTTTTAACTTTCTTTTATTTTGGTATTGAAAATGGTTTTGAAAGAGTTTTTATTATATCAATGTGTTGTATTTATATCTTTTGATTGAAATGTGGAAATGTTATGCTTCATTTATGCATGTTTTATGTGATACGATTATGTTATGGTTTATGACATGTTTAAACCTATTCATATGAGGAATGCATTGGACTTAATAAGTGACGGGTGGAGCCTGCTATAGCTCCTCGATGCATCGGCAGGTCTCATGAGACAAACTAGTGTCTTGGCACGAGGCCTTGACAAAATCTTATTTGTGGTCTTGGCACGAGGCCTTGGCTACGTGGTTATGATAGTCTGGCATTATGCATTCCATCATTATGAAAGTGGTTATTGATATTGCATGTGATTATTCGACCAGTAGAATATCCATGTGAATAAGTGAATGACATTATCTCATTTTACTTTTGCCATATTATGTTGATGTTCAAGTTTAAAAGGCTTTTGTTTTAGTTATACATTGCCTTAAATTTTTATGTTTATTTATGAAAGCTTCCGCAATATTGTTATCCTTACTGAGCATCTGAGCTCACCCCTTTCAATGTTTTAATATTTTCCAGGATGTGAAGAAGTATTTTATGAATGACCTACATGGGTAGTCCGAAGAGGATAGAAGTGTGGACTATGGAGACTTTTTATTTGTTTTTCACTTTATGATGTAATGTAAGACTTATGAATGTATCTAGTGTTTCCAAGGCTACTAAACTAATCGGTCTTTCGAGACTTGATCTTTTGTGATCATGCCAATGTTACGAAGTAATGCACCGGCTCTGGGTAGCTGGGGTCGGGGCGTTACAGTTGGTATCAGAGGCATTTTAGTACTAACCTTGGAAGATAGATGTAGATAAACTCTGATTAGAGCACATAGCCCAAAGATAGACTTTGAGGATTAGTATAGAAGAACTTCCTAGAATTTTGTTATTGTAGAGATTTTGTGAGTTTTCCGAGCAATACATCCTTGTCTGGATACGAGCAGGTAGAGGTGGCTCTGGCACAGATGTACCTAGGGGTAAAACCCAAAAACACCGCTTTGAGCTAGACTCGAACGGGAACTGGTGCACGACAACGGGCCTTGCTGTACTCTTGGTTACGACACTCCCGGGGGATATGCTTAGGATAATTCTCATTTTCTTTACAAACCACTATGAAGGGTTATGAGTATATACTTCCTCAATGAAAACATTTCTTTTTATGATTATGGATTATATCCATAAATAGTTCAATTTATGTAAAGTGTTTTACAAATATGGAATTATGTATTTTATTTCATAAACTAATCTAGTTTATGCAATTGTTTAGAAATGGCGCCTAGTGGAAGAAATGGAAACCGTATCAATGCACGCACTCCATGTAGGGATTTCCCTCCTGCTCAAGATAATTATAGTGGGGCTGGTGATGCAACTGGTGCCGATCAGCTAATCACCATACTGGGACAACTTACTCAGATTATGAATAATAACCTTACTCGTATGGAGCACCCTGATCCACAACGTGGAGGATCAATGTTAGACCGCTTCATGAGGCAACAACCACCAACCTTCAATGGGAGTACAAATCCTATAGTAGCTGAGAAATGGATAAATTCCTTAGAGAAAATATTCCATGCCTTGGGGAGTAGTGAAAGGGAGAAGGTTGTCATGGCAGTTTACCGCCTCACTGGAGATGCCGATCAGTGGTGGTTGCTGATTCAAAACACAAAGGAAGATGATGACGTATCGAATATGGAATGGAGGGAGTTCAAAGATCTGTTTTTAGAAAAATATTTTCCTCGTGACCATCGAGCAGATATGGAAAGGCAATTTTTGAGTTTGAGGCAGAAGGAGGATGAGAATGTCGCAATGTATGAGGCTAAGTTTACTAGGTTAGCGAGGCATGCTGCCGATTATATACGTAACCCAAGGAGTAAGATTGATCATTTCTTTTATGGGTTAAAACCATTTCTCCGTCGAGCTTTAATATCACAATCCTTCTCATCATACGAAGATATTGTCTCGTGTGCTATCAAGACAGAAAAGGAATTTTCTAAGTCTTATGACAACAAAGTAAAGCAAGAGAAGAAGAGAACGGTGGAACAAGAGACAGATAAAGGGAAAAAGGGAAAGAAGGATTTTCCATTATGTGATAATTGTGGGAAGAATCACCCTGGTACTTGCCTAAAAGGAATGGGAGTTTGTTATAAATGTGGAGAAAAAGGTCACCAGGCGCGTGATTGCAAGGGAAAGAAAGTGGCTATCATTGTTGAATGCTACAATTGTAGAGAAATGGGTCATTATGCAAATGAATGTCCTAAGCGTCAATGAAACTTACCTTAGAAAAGGCCAAGGGATCAAGGCCAATCTTATGCTGTGACTACAGTTGAAGCGGAATAATTATTGTATTTGTGTTTTTGGACTCAAGAACTAGATTATGGTTATAAGAATAATGTGATATATATAAGGATTGTACTACAGTACATGTTGTTTTCAGTAAGGTTTTAATATGATTAAGGTAATCATATTTTTAGTATGTGACAATAAGAGAAACTTTTCTTTGTTTGGGGAATATGATGTTACAATTGATTTTGGAATTTAGAGACCTTTTAGAGAAAGTCTGGACGGAGGTATTTTGGATAAATATAAAGGTTGGAGTGGATTAAGTTGAACTTTGGATAGTATTGTTTAAGGTTAAAACATTTATAAAGATTATTTTTGGAATAGTATAGTACTATATTTTTAGGAAAAAGACAACCTGCAGGGTGGGGAATAACCCATCGCGTCGGACAAAGCTGCAGGAATCGAACCCACAACCATAGTGCGACAAGCCTTTATTTCCTACCACTAGCCTACAGGAAGTCCCTGGTTATTACAAAATAGTTTTACTAATCTAAATGGTATGTGTTAACATTTAGAACCTTATACAATTAGGGTAAATAGCATATTTTTGAGTTCCGTTACCATTTGGAGTAAAAGTTGGGTTTGTGGTAAAAATTTATTAACGAATGAAAGTATACATAACAAGTATGTATATTCCCTTAAATTCTTATTAAATCTCCTAAATAAATTCCTCAACATTATAAAAGGTAACTTAAAACAAAAATGTTGTCGGTTAACTTTTCCAACTGGGGATTCAATGACCGTTTAACCAATCACAAGTTTGTGATTTTCTTGTGGTTAAACTTTCTCCTAATCCTGTTTTCTATAACTCTCCATCAGACCTTGATGGTTTGTTTCTCCTCCATATCCATATTTTCATATAATCCTAGAATGGGCTATATCGGGTGACCTTTGTACTTATCCTGCTTTCTTTTAATGTTATATATTTATTAACCTTATTTCCGATGTGGGTTTTCCTCAAAGGTATTTTCTCTTTTCAACCTTTTATTTTCAAAGAAAAATTTCAAATTGCGAGGACGCAATTTATTGAAGGAGGGGAGAATGTAACACCCCGAGCTTCCACGATACGCCTCTCTTTCAATAATGCAATAGCTTGCATTGTACGCAAGTTCGTGTTCTAACACACCGCAACTAATCAAAGTAGCCGTTATGAATAGTAATAACCACCTTTTAAATTTATAGAAATTTTATATTTCAAAATGGACTTCATTTTTGTATTCCTAATATTGAAATTAGCCTATGTTGATTTTTTTGTAATTTTCCGAGAACTTCCAAATTTTTATGAATAGTGAAAAATACTTAAAACAACTTTTTTAATAAAAATAATTTATAGTGATAAGTTATACTATTTAGTGGTTTTAAGGTATAATTAGAATATATTTTTACCATTTTATCCAATGGTGGTCATTAGAATTAATTTAACATTGAAATTGGACATAAACAATTGCCAATCTTTTGATATAAATTGTTTCTTAAAAACACGCTATTTGTCGTAACAGCGGGAATTAATTATAAAATTAATTAATGCAACTTATATTTTTGGAATTTTGTAAAATAGACATCATTTTTGAATTCGGAATATCAATTATAGCTTAGGGTGAAATTTTGGCTTTGTTCTGAAAAACTTCAATTTTTGATGAATAGTGAAACCACTAAGTGGTAGTTAAATAACTGATTTTTCATTTAAATGAAATATTACCACTTCTGTGATTTGATTTTCAAAAATCTGACATACATGGTTGTCATTAAGAAGTAAAATGTGGTTCAATAAGATTAAAATAATTTTTGGTGAATAGTAACTTTTAAGTTCTTAATCGCGATTAGAGGTAATTAGTGTAGTTTAAGGTAAAAATAATGTTTTAATAATATGAGATGAGCATGAAACTTGTCCTACTCATATTGGATGAGTCATGGCCTACCAAGACAACCCATGGGTCAACTTGGGGACCCCATGGAGCCACTTTAGTTAGAAAATGACATAAACACCTTTTATTTAATGTTAAAGTAAAAAATGACACAAACATAAAATGTTTTACTAAAACAATTTTTACGTGGGGTTACAAAAGTCCAAATTTTGATTATAAATATTCATTAGAAAGCTAAAAAGATTTCCTACATCATAGTTTTTTTTTATAATTTTTAGACATTAAATTAATTAAATTATTTATGACATCATTATGATGCAGCGATGACCTCATTATTTAACGATTTAAATAAAATGAGAAGATAATGCAAAATCCAAGGATTAAACTTGTCCAAAGCCTATTGGATGAGGATATTTAGAAACCTTATCATCTTATACTCGAATTATATAAGTGTGGGACCTTTAGAATCCGAAAAATCATTGTATAATAATGTAATATTTCAATCTTTCCAAAAGAGCCCCTCCTCTCCACTTATAAAAGGCCCCCACCTCTCCCACCTTATTTACACTTTCAAGCCCTTTGGATCGGCCAAACTCTACCCAAATACTCTCCCAACTTCCCCCTATTACTCCTAGAAGCCTCACTTTTGTCAGAACGCTTTCCAAGGAAGCCTTTGGCTCAAATCAAAAAGAGTTACCCGATTTTGAGGTAATGTCTTCTCTAATGTTGTTTTGTTTTATTTTTCTTCTCCAACCCGCTAAACTCTTTTTATTCATTTCTTTTGTAACAACACTAGTATACTAAATATACTAGGATGTTGTTATAAGAAGGATTCTAGCTACACTTACACACACCTACATCTAATGGTTAAAGAACATACGCTTTCTGTGGATGGTGAATTTCTGCCTCACGAAACGATGATTGTTCAACACTCATATAACACCTTCAAAGGTGGCCATTAAGATGTCACTATTTTTATATATGATATATAATATGTTTATGTTTTACTTATGCTTCTGTATTTCTCATTTATGGCATACTTTATGATTTCCATTATGGGTAAAACGCGATAATTTCATTTTAGGAAGTGCGGACTACTGCCCCCTCAAAGTGATTTGAATCGTTAATGCCATATGTTGGATGTATAAAGGATGGAGTAAATGGTATTATACACTATATTATACTTGAATTATATTATACATTTATATCATTATGATTTTGTTCCATTAAATATGAAATTGAAATGAAAGTAGCGTTCATGCGTACGTACGGCTTACCGTCTCCATGAACGGTGCATTTCATTTCTTACCTCTAAATGTTACGTAATATTATGAATGAATGTATATACTGGATATATATGATATATATGATATCTAAATCATGAATATAATTCTGGATATAATGTATATTTCACCACATTAACAACTTGTAATTATAAGAAGGTTATTGTTGACACAAGTACCAAAGATCGACAAAACGACCGTTATTAACTTAAATAATTACATAACGTTCATAACATTGTAATAAGTGATATAAAAAGGATAATGAAATTGAAAATGGTTCTTAATAAGGTATATATTAACTCTAGTTTATTATTCAGGAGGTTAAAGAACGGTTGAGTCAAGTCGGACATGAGGTAAGGGAATTTCTTAACCCAACTTCCATTCCTTGGGTTAATCTCCTACTTTCAAATTATGTCATGATATTATTATGTCTTATTTTGTATTTTTACTTTCTTTATGTGTAACTATAATTAATACACATAATATATATATTTTATTTTAAAAATTATTTTTGTAAGGACTTCGTCTCAATCTCCTTTCATTGAGGCATATTTGGTTTTATACACAACTTTCCTTTTATACGGTGTATAAACCCCTTTGACTTTTACGTTTATTCAAAAGGAATCTTTTTCATACAAAGCGTTTTACTAAAAGACAAAAAGGGAATGTTTTTCTTTCTGTACTTATGCGGCGACAATGACTTCTCCGCCGCCGTGACCATTATTTGAGTTTCGGCTTCCTCTACAAGCCATCATTTTTTTTAAATGAAAAATAAATACAAAGTTTTAACTTTCTTTTATTTTGGTATTGAAAATGGTTTTGAAAGCGTTTTTATTATATCAATGTGTTGTATTTATATCTTTTGATTGAAATGTGGAAATGTTATGTTTCCTTTATGCATGTTTTATGTGATACGATTATGTTATGGTTTATGACATGTTTAAACCTATTCATATGAGGAATGCATTGGACTTAATAAGTGACGGGTGGAGCCCGCTATAGCTCCTCGATGCATCGGCAGGTCTCATGAGACAAACTAGTGTCTTGGCACGAGGCCTTGACAAAATCTTATTTGTGGTCTTGGCATGAGGCCTTGGCTACGTGGTTATGATAGTCTGGCATTATGCATTCCATCATTATGAAAGTGGTTATTGATATTGCATGTGATTATTCGACCAGTAGAATATCCATGTGAAGAAGTGAATGGCATTATCTCATTTTACTTTTGCCATATTATGTTGATGTTCAAGTTTAAAAGGCTTTTGTTTTAGTTATACATTGCCTTAAATTTTTATGTTTATTTATGAAAGCTTCCGCAATATTGTTATCCTTACTGAGCATCTGAGCTCACCCCTTTCAATGTTTTAATATTTTCCAGGATGTGAAGAAATATTTTATGAATGACCTACAGGGGTAGTCCGAAGAGGATAGAAGTGTGGACTATGGAGACTTTTTATTTGTTTTTCACTTTATGATGTAATGTAAGACTTATGAATGTATCTAGTGTTTCCAAGGCTACTAAACTAATCGGTCTTTCGAGACTTGATCTTTTGTGATCATGCTAATGTTACGAAGTAATGCACCGGCTCTGGGTAGCTGGGGTCGGGGAGTTACAATGTATATATCATATATATCATATATATGCAGTATATACATGCATTTATAATATTACATAATCATTTATAGGTAAGAAATGAAATGCACCGTTCATGGAGACAGTAAGCCGTACGTACGCATGAACGCTACTATCATTTCTATTTCGTATTTTATAGAATGGAATCATAATGATATAAAGGTATATTATAATTCCAGTGTAATATCATATATAATATCATAACTCCATCCTTTATATGTCCCACATATGGTATTTAACGAATCAAATCACTTTTAGGGGGCGGTAGTCCGCACTTCCTTAAATGAAGATATCTCGTTTACCCATAATGAAAACCATAAAGGTATACCCAAAATGAAAAATAAAGAAGCTTAAGGAAAACATAAACATATTATATATCATATATAAATATAATTTCATCTTAATGTCCACCTTTTAAGGTGTTAAAATAATGTTGAACAATCATCGTTTCGGGAGGCAGAAATTCACCATCCACGGAAATAGTATGTTCTTTAACCATTAGATGTAGGTGTGTGTAAGTGTAGCTCGAATACTTCTTATAACAACATCATAGTATATGGAAGATACTGGTGTTGTTAAAGAATAAATTAATAAAAAGAGTTTAGGGGGTTGGAGAAGCAAAATAACACAAAAGGACTCAAGTGAAGACATTACCTTAAAATCGGGTAACTCCCTTTGGTTTGAGCTCAAAGGATTCCTTGGGAAGACTTATGCCCAAAGTAAGGCTTCAAGGAGTAAGAGAGGGAAGTGGAGAGACAAAATGGGTAGGGTTTGGCCGAGAAAAAGGCTTTGGAAGTGTGGGTAAAGAGGTAGAGGTGGGGGCCTTTTATAAGAGGAGAGGAGGGGCACTCTTGGAAAGTAAAGAAATGTTACTTTATTTTAAAATGATTTTCGGATTCAAAAGGTCCCACATTGATATAATTCGAGGGTAAGGTGATAAGGGTTCGAAATCCACCCATAAAATAGGTTTTGGACATGTGTAGGTCATAGATTTTACATTATCATTTCATTTTATTTAAATCCTTTATTAATGAGGTAATCGCTGCATCATCATGTTGTCATAAATAATTTAATTTATTTAAAGTCTAAAAATTATAAAAAAAATACTATGATGTAGGAAATATTTTAGATTTCCAATTACTATTTATAATAAAAAATATGACTTTTATAACCCCATGTAAAAATTGTTTTAGTAAAATAACTCATGTTTGTGTCATTTTTACTTTAACATTAAATAAAAAGATATTAATGTCATTTTCCTACCAAAGTGGCTCCATGAGGTCCCCAAGTTGACCCATGGATTTTCTTGGTCGGCCATGACACATCCAATAAGGGTAGGACATGTGTCTAGGGCATTTCATATTATTAAAACATTATTTTTACCTTAAACTACACTAATTACCACTAATCGCGATTAAAAACATAAAAGTTACTATTCACCAAAAAATAATTTTAATCCCATTGAACCACATTTTACTTCTTAATGAAAACCATGTATCTCGGATTTTTGAAATTCAAAACACAGAGGTGGTAAAATTTCATTTAAATGAAAAATCAGTTTTTTTAAGTACCACTTAGTGGTTTCACTATTCATCAAAAATTGAAGTTTTTCAGAAAAATACCAAAACTTCACCCTAAGCTATATTTGATATTCTGAATTCAAAAATGTTGTATATTTTAAAAAATTCAAAACATATAAGTTTCATTAATTAATTTAATAATTAATTCCCGCTGTCAGAGAAAATAGCGTGTTTTTATGAAACAATAAGTATCAAAAGATTGACACTAGTTTAAGTCCAATTTCAAAGTGAAATTAATTACAATGACCACTATTAGATTAAATGGTAAAAATATATTCTAATTTAACTTTAAAACCAATTCAAAATATAATCTAATCATATAAATAAATTATATTAAAAAGAGGTTTTGAATTAAAATACAACATGTTCACTATTCATTAAAAAATGAACTTTATCGGAAAAATACCAAAAATTCACACAAAGTAAATTTTGATGTCCCAATCATAAAGAATAATTTTATTTTGACAAAAATAGCTTATAAAATTGTCAAAAGATAGATTTAAAAATGGTTTTCCATTAAAATGCAGTAAAACAATCTTTTAAAAATATTAGTGTATTCCATGCTTAAGATTGGATTTATTTTCATTTTAAGCCTCTAAAACCCTATCTAATTCATTAATAGGCATAGATAAAAATATCTATTATTAATTATTTACTTGGGATGTTACATCCTTCCCCCCTTTAGAAAATTGCATCCCCGTAATTTATTTACTTATCGAATAAGTGGGGGTATTTATCCCTCATTGCATTTTCAGATTCCCATGTTGCCTCTTCAATCATGTGGTTTTTCCACAAAACATTTACTTGATGAATCACCTTATTCCGTAACACTTTTTCCCTGTGGTCAAGAATCTGGACCGGTGGTTCCTCATAAGATAGGTTCTCTTCCAGCTGAACTACCTCTGGACTCAAAATATGAGATGGATCTGGCATGTACTTTCTCAACATCGAAACATGAAAAAAATTGTGTACCTGAGATAATCTTGGAGGTAAAGCCACTCGGTATGCAACTGATCTAACTCTCTCCAGAATTTCATATGGTCCAATGAACCTTGGACTCAGCTTTCCTTTCTTTCCAAATCACATCACACTTTTCCATGGTGATACTTTGAGAAAAACATGATCACCTACCTCAAAAGATAGATCCTTCCTCCTGTTGTCTGCATAACTCTTCTGCCTACTCTGAGCTGTTCTCACGTGTTTTTGAATCAACTAAACTTTTTATGCCATCTCTTCTACCAATTCTGGTCCTATCAACTTCCTTTCACCCACTTTATCCCAGAAAGCTGGGGTTCGACACCGCTTCCCATATAATGCCTGAAATGGTGCCATCTATATACTGGAATGAAAACTGTTATTATAAGAAAACTCAACCAAAGAAAGATGTTGGTCCCAACTTCCCTGATAATCCATCGAGCAAGAACGTAGCATATCCTCCAATGTCTGAATTTTTCATTCTGACTGCCCATCTGATTGAGGATGAAAAGCTGTACTAAAATTTAATTCAGTACCCAACGACTTCTGAAGGCCTTTCCAAAAGTTATAAGTGAACCCGGGATCTCGGTCAGATACAATGGAGAGGGGAAATCCATGCAACCTGACTATCTCTTTAAGATACAAACGGGAAAGTTGATCTAGGGAAAAATTATATTGTATAGCAAGGAAATGAGCAGATTTAGTCAAGCGATCAACAATAACCCAGATTGCATTATTACCTCGAGATGTCTTCGGTAATCCCACAAAAAAGTCCATGGATATATTTTCCCATTTCCACTCTGGAACTGGTAAAGGATGAAGCATCCCTTTCGGTAACTGCCGCTCTGCTTTAACCTGTTGATAAGTCAAACACTTCACAGTAAAATTAGCAATATCTCTTTTCATTCCATCCCACTAGTAATACTCCCGCAGATCTCTGTACATCTTAGTACTGCTAGGATGAACTAAAAACGGAGAACTATGAGCTTCACATAACAACTCTTTCTTCAACTGTGAATCACAAGGCACATACAATCTCTTCCCAAATCTCAAAACACAATCACTATCAATGTTGAATTCAGGTAACTTACCTTTCTGAACCAGCTCTACCTTTTTCTGCAACTCACTATCTTGCTTCTGTGCTTACTTGATTCTATCTGATAGAGAAGATTTCACTGATACCTGAAACAAAACAGAAGAACATCCTGCACCAACAACTTCAATTCCAAAGGTCATCAAATCCTTAACCAAAGGATCACATTCCAAACACAACATTGTTAATGAAGCATTAATTTTTCGACTCAAAGCATCATCCACTTTATTTACTTTTCCCGGATGGTAATGAATTGTACAATCATAATCCTTGATTAATTCTAGCCATCTCCTCTGTCTCATGTTCAATTCTTTCTGAGTGAATATATACTTTAAACTTTTGTAATCGGTATATATTTCACACTTTACTCCATACAAATGATGCCTCCAAATTTTTAAAGCGAAAACAACAACAACTAATTCCAAATCATGTGTAGGGTAATTTACCTCATGAGTTTTCAACTTTCGTGAAGCATAAGCAATTACCTGATCATTCTTCATTAGGACACAACCAAGTACCTTCAATGAAGCATCACTGTATATAACAAACTCACCATTCCTGGAAGGTAGTGCCAAAACTGGAGCATTCACCAATCTTCTTTTCAGTTCCTGAAAACAATCATCACATTCTTTTGTCCAGATAAACTTAACACCCTTCCGAGTTAGATTAGTCATTGGACTAGATAACCGTGAAAAATTTCTAACAAACCTTCGATAATAGTCTGCAAAACCAAGGAAGCTACGAATATCAGTTACATTTGTGGGTCTTGGCCATTCTTCAACAACCTTTGTTTTTGCAGGATCAACAGTTATCCCATCTTTAGAAACAATGTGACCAAGGAAAGAAATTGGTTGCAACCAAAACTCACACTTTCTGAATTTCACATACATTTTCTTTTCTTTTATGGTTTGCAAAATAACCCTTAAATGTCTTTCATGCTCCTCTTTACTTTTAGAAAACACCAAAATATCATCAATGAAAACCCCCACAAACTTATCCAAGAAATCATGTAAATTTCTATTCATTAAGTCCATGAATACAACAGGTGCATTGGTTAGCCCAAAAGGCATTACTAAAAATTCATAATGGCCATATCTTGTACGAAATGCAGTCTTCGGAACGTCTGCTTCCTTTTCCTTCAGCTGATGGTACCCCGATCTCAGGTCAATATTTGAAAAAAACTGAGCTCCCTGGAGCTAATCAAACAAATCATCGATATGAGGCAATGGATATTTGTTCTTAACAATGATGTTATTAAAGGCTCTATAATCAATTCAAAGTCTCATAGAACCATCTTTCTTTTTAACAAATAAAACAGGAGCACCCCATGGTGATGTGCTAGGTCTAATGAAACCTTTCTATAATAAATCTTGCAATTTCTCCTTCAACTCTAAAAGTTCAATTTGAGCCATTCGATAAGGGGGTTTTGAAATTGGATTAGCATCATGAACTAAGTCAACAATAAATTCAACTTCCCGATCTCGTATTATTCCAGGCAACTCATCAGGAAAAACATCAGGATACTCATTTACCACTGGCACATCGTTAATTTGAACAGTTCCCTTATTTTCAACAATATGTGAAAAGTAACATTCATTTCCATCTTTTACAAGTTTCTCGGCCTCTTGATAAGTTATCAAAAATAAGGGTTCATTCTTGTACACAAACTGAAAGTCTTTCTGAAAAGAAACTTCTTTAGCTCTAAAGTCAATCTTAGCATGGTAAACAAAGAGCCAATCCATACCCAGGATAACATCAAACTCTACTAGAGGTAGGACAATAAGGTTTGCAAGTAGGTTCTTTCCACATATAGGGATAGGAATATTCTTATAAATTATTTTTTCCTCAACATTTACCCCAGGTGTTTTTACCACAAGTTCAGGAGTCATTTCTTGAGATGGTATTCCCATTTTACTAGAAAATTTTTTAGAGATGAAAGAATGTGTAGACCCTGAATCAAACAACACACTGGCATAATCTGAAAAAACAAACAAAGTACCTGATACAACTTCATTTTATGGCCCGACATCTACTAAAGTAGTTGCAAAGGATTTCACCACCCCTTTCTGCTTGTAGTCGAACTGCTTCCCATCACTCGAGCTCTTTGTCGGACACTCATTTGCATAGTGATCCATCTCATTGCACTTAAAACATTTCACTAACTGTAAATCAAATTTGGACTTACCATCACCTTGATCTTTTTCAGTGCAATCACGATCCTTATGTCCCATCTTACCACATCGGTAGCACTTTACAGAATTCATAAGACATTCCCCAGCATGCCTTTTTCCACATTTATCACAAACTGGAAACTTAGTTTTCTTACCATCAGACTTTTTTGAATAATTATTCCCTTTCTCCTGCCACCTCGGTCTCTTCTTCTGTTGGTTGTTATAGAACACTTGATCATCGGAAAAATCCATTTCCACCTTCTCAGAACATTGAACAATCTTTTCATAACTTTTAAACTCACGAGAAGCTAATTCCCTTCGATATTTTGGTTTTAATCTTGAGTAAAAATGATTGATTTTACTATCAAGGTCTCGGATAAAATTTAGAGCATACCTTTCCAATCGAGTGAACCTCTCTTCATAGGCAGCCACTGAGTCTTCCTCTTGCCTCAATTCCAAGAATTGTTTTTCCATCCTAAGTCAAACAACCTTAGGAAAATACTTCTCAAGAAACATACCTTTGAATTCATCCCAGTCAAGAGCATCAATCTCATCAGCATCCCTGATATTTTTAACCATCGACCACCACTGATCTGCCTCACCCTCCAAACGGTAAATAACAAGACTAACCTTTTGATTGTCTGAACACCCCATGACATCGAAAATCTTCTCCAGTGCTTTAATACAACCTTCAGATAACACAGGGTTAGATGATCCTCTGAATGATGGGGGATGTTGCCTCATGAAATGTTCCACCACTGACATGTTCCTCTTTGGTTGATCTGGCTGATCTCGTGCATGGATACCACCACCATTTATTTCTTGAGTCAACTGCGCCATTACTACAACAAACTATTCAATTCCAATTCTGACCATGTCAGGATGCTGATTCAGAAGGTTATTTCCTTCTATATGCCTTCCTAGCACTGCTTCCCTATTTCCTCTGCGGAAAACCATTCTGAACAAACATGTCTTAGATGAAGCAACATGGTAATCTTCAAATGCTATATCATTTCAAAAATTTTTGGATAATCATTTAATATAATTCTAACTCCTAAAGTTATCTAAACCGACCTCTGATACCAACTATAAGGCCCCAGCCTTAAACATTACTTAATCTTGAGTTATTACAAGATTACACCTTGAGGATCTTTTCAGGTTTAGAGTTTTAGATAATTAGATCATAAAACATGCATTACATTCCATATTTAAACAAAGTGGTTACATAAAAGATAGTATTCATTTTTCCCATCAATGGAAACATATTTAAAATAAAACATGGATTCTTTCTTGACACTTCCTTGACACTATCATCATATCACGTACCTTTCCCTTGACCTGTGAAAAACATTTCAAAAACTTGGGATGAGCATAAAAAGATCAGTAAGGGATATAAAAACATGGAAAGGAAACATGGGTACATATATACATAAGAATAAAATCATACTTTACCCATAAAACATAAGCACTTTAACATACCTCATCAAATCATGAATAAATCATAGAAATCATAAGACTTAAAGGTAACTTGAGGCATTCATAACATTCTTACGTAGGGAGTAACCCTCTTGGTTACGTTTGGAATACCCATCACAGTATATTCCATAAATATCTTCAGAGAAACCTTAACGTTTCACTCATTCGCGTTACCCAATGCATTAGAGAGCTATATCGGGCTCACCCGCCCTTAGTTTATCACGGAACCACCCGTCTTCATAATAATGCCCAAGAACCTCAACATAATCGTATCACATAAAACATGCATATAGGAAACATAACATTTCCACCTTTAAATCACAAGATATCAATACAACACATTGATATAAAAACATTATGAAAACCATTTTCAATACCAAAACAAAAGAAAAGTAAAACATGGTATTTATTTTTCTTTAAAAAAAGGTATGGCTTGTAGAGGAAGCTGAAACTCAAATAATGGCCACAGCGGCGGAGAAGTCGTTGTCGCCGCATACGTATGACAAAAACATTCCCTTTTGTCATTTAGTAAAATGATTCATATAAATAATATTACTTTTGTATAAACGTAAAAGTCAAAGGGGTTTATACACCGTATAAAAGAAGGTTTTGTATAAAACAAAATATGCCTCAATGAAAGGAGATTGAGACGAAGTCCCATACCTCGGGTCCGACTTGACGCGGTCGTTCTTTAATCTCCTGAATAATAAACTTGAGTTAATTTATACTTGTTTAATAACCTTTTTCAAGTTCATTATTCCTTTTATATCACTTATTTCTATGTCATGAACACTATGTAATTATTTAAGTTAATAACGGTCGTTTTAACGATCATTGGTACTTGAGTCAAAAATAAACCCTTTATAATTACAAGTTGTTCATGTATCCATTATATCCAGAATTATAATCATGATGTATATATCATATATATCATATATATCCAGTATATACATGCATTTATAATATTACATAATCATTTAGAGGTAAGAAATGAAATGCACCGTTCATAGAGACAGTAAGCCGTACGTATGCATGAACGCTAATTTCATTTCTATTTCGTATTTTATAGAATGGAATCATAATGATATAAAGGTATATTATAATTCCAGTGTAATATCATATATAATATCATAACTCCATACTTTATACGTCCCACATATGGTATTTAACGAATCAAATCACTTTGAGGGGGCGGTAGTCCGCACTTCCTTAAATGAAGATGTCACGTTTACCCATAATGGAAACCATAAAGGTATGCCCAAAATGAAAAATACAGAAGATTAAGGAAAACATAAACATATTATATATCATATATAAATATAGTGCCATCTTAATGGACACCTTTGAAGGTGTTAAAATAATGTTGAACAATCATCATTTCGGGAGGCAGAAATTCGCCATCCACGGAAACAGTATGTTCTTTAACCATTAGATGTAGGTGTGTGTAAGTGTAGCTCGAATAATTCTTATAAAAATATCCTAGTATATGGAAGATACTGGTGTTGTTAAAAAAGAAATGAATAAAAAGAGTTTAGGGGGTTGGAGAAACAAAATAACACAAAAGGACTCAAGTGAAGACATTACCTTAAAATCAGGTAACTCTCTTTGGTTTGATCTCAAAGGCTTCCTTGGGAAGACTTATGCCCAAAGTGAGGCTTCAAGGAGTAAGAGAGGGAAGTTTAGAGACAAAATGGGTAGGGGTTGGATGAGCCAAAGGCTTTGGAAGTGTGGGTAAGGAGGTAGAGGTGGGGGCCTTTTATAAGAGGAGAGGATGGGCACTCTTGGAAAGTAAAGAAATGTTACTTTATTTTAAAATGAGTTTCGGATTCAAAAGGTCTCACATTGATATAATTCGAGGGTAAGGTGATAAGGGTTCGAAATCCACCCATCCAATAGGTTTTGGACATGTTTAGGTCATATATTTTACATTATCATTTTATTTTATTTAAATCCTTTATTAATGAGGTAATCGCTGCATCATCATGATGTCATAAATAATTTAATTTATTTAAAGTCTAAAAATTATAAAAAAAATACTATGATGTAGGAAATATTTTAGATTTCAAGTGAATATTTATAATAAAAAATCTGACTTGTATAACCCCATGTAAAAATTGTTTTAGTAAAATAACTCATGTTTGCGTCATTTTTACTTTAACATTAAATAAAAAGATATTAATGTCATTTTTCTACCAAAGTGGCTCCATGGGGTCACCAAGTTGACCCATGGATTGTCTTGGTCGGCCATGACACAACCAATAATGGTAGTACATGTTTCTAGGTCATTTCATATTATTAAAACATTATTTTTACCTTAAACTACACTAATTACCACTAATTGCGATTAAAAACATAAAAGTTACTATTCACCAAAAAATTATTTTAATCCCATTGAACCACATTTTACTTCTTAATGACAACCATGTATGTCGGATTTTTGAAATTCAAAACACAGAGGTGGTAAAATTTCATTTAAACAAAGAATCAGTTTTTTTAAGTACCACTTAGTGGTTTCACTATTCATCAAAAATTGAAGTTTTTCAGAAAAATACCAAAACTTCATCCTAAGATATATTTGATATTCTGAATTAAAAAATGTTGTCTATTTTAAAAAATTCAAAACATATAAGTTTCATTAATTAATTTAATAATTAATTCCCGCTGTCAGAGCAAATAGCGTGTTTTTATGAAACAATAAGTATCAAAAGATTGACACTAGTTTAAGTTCAATTTCAAAGTGAAATTAATTACAATGACCAATATTGGATTAAATGGTAAAAATATATTCTAATTTCACTTTAAAACCAATTCAAAAGATAATATAATCATATAAATAAATTAGATTAAAAAGAGGTTTTGAATTAAAATACAACATTTTTCACTATTCATTAAAAAATGAACTTTATCGGAAAAATACCAAAAATTCACACAAAGTAAATTTTTATGTCCCAATCATAAAGAATAAGTTTATTTTGACAAACATAGCTTATAAAATTGTCAAAATATAGATTTAAAAATGGTTTTCCCTTAAAAGGTAGTAAAACAATCTTTTAAAAATATTAGTGTATTCCATGCTTAAGATTAGATTTATTTTCATTTTAAGCCTCTAAAACACTATATAATTCATTAATAGGCATAGATAAAAATATCTATTATTCATTAATTACTTGGTATGTTACAAATTATTTCATTGATTTCATTATAAAACACCTTATAAGGGAAGTTTAATATACTAATTGGTCTATAGTACTGAAGGGAAGATGGGTCTTTAATTTTTGGGATAAGAACCAGAGTAGTGGCACATGCCATGCAAGGAAGAAAACCACTATACAAAACATCCTGCACTATAATCACCATTTCCCACTTGAACGGATCCCATAAGGCCTTATTGAAATAAACATAAAAAACATATAGGCTTGGAGAACTTTTAGTGTTGAGGGACCACACTACCAAATGAATCTTCATCTCATATAGTATCAATTTGAAGAACTCATTATAATATTCAAAAACCACCTAAAAATGGAATTGAAGGGTAATATATGGCCTCATGGATAACCTCCTTACATGTGGGGGTTGGAGGCTATAAGTAGAGAAAAAATACGTCTCTTCCATATCTCCAACCACATCTTGGTCATTGGTTTGAGATCCTTTTCCAAGAGATTATTAGGCCTGTTGATGTGTTGTTTTTCATTAATGTAAGAATAGAGATTGTTCATATTCCTATTTCCTTGTCTGATCCATTAAATCATGGATTATTCTCACAATATTCATTTATGTATCAATCTTATATCTTCTGAGATGATATTTCAATATACAAGTTCACCCAAGATAGCCTCATTTCATTCATTCTCTACACTAGATTCCATATATTCAGTCTCATTTTTTATGTCTTCCATTTACTTGAAGTGGGGGGTGGGGGGATTGGATACTTATCTAAGAGTGTATATATCCTTTGAGATGCCTTAATTTTTTGTGAAGTAAAATCCATGAATATCCTTAGGGTGAATTCCCCCTGGACTCTTTTACCATCTAATGGAATCCCGAAATAATGGTCCAGAGATGGGAAAATATGAAATGTTCACCTCCTTATTTTATGGGACACATAACAGTGAGTAAATGGGTGATCAAAAAGACTAAGGACAAGGTGGGTTACCTTAACATCAGGAAGAGAGGAAATAACATGGCAGTTAGCCAGGCACCGGTGGAGGCGACGCAAAGTGCGTTAATCTTCTTTCTGATTATTTCACTAGGTAAAATGATATTTAGAGTACCACTATCCATTAATAAAAATATGGACATGAAATAAATAAACACTTGTGTGGAATTATAATGGATGGTGCCTACTCCATTCTTTCCAATTGAATCCACCATAATGTTAAAGTCACCATCCACAAGCCACAGAAAGTTACCCTAGTTGGAGGCCTTGAGATGATACCATAAGGAATACCTTTCCAATCCATCAAACCTAGAATAAAAAATGATATGAAGGAATATTTTAATCCTATGGTGATTTTAGTCATAAAAAAATGATTGGAGTCTTTGACTAATTCAACTATGATTCAAGGTTTCTAGAAGAGCCATATGTGTAGGTAATGGGGACTGACAAACATGTAGTTACAAAAAAATATATTTTATGCATACTTCTAAATTTTGGAAGAATATAGTTTAGCCTTAAACAAACCCCCCATTAAAGAATATTTTATGTTTTGATGTTTGGAAAAATGAAGTCTATTTTAACCCTAACACCAAGCCATTGAGCATTCCAGGTGATGAAAGAAATCATTGAACAATGTTTCACCTTTCATTGGAGATGGGAATCATAGATCACTTAACATGAAAATAAGAATAAGATAGAGATATTTTGGATGTATATTTTTTGCAAACACCATTGATAAGTGTCGAGAAAGATGATGATGGTTGTTTTGAGACTTCCTGAGCTAGGGGAGTAATCATGGTCATTTCACTGCATAAAGAAAAATAAGAAGGGATGGTTAAGACATTAATGGAGGATTTAAGAAGAATAAAATTGGTGGAAAAATAAGTATGAGAGGAGTTCATATAGGGGGAGACTCATTCACCTTCGAGGAAACCTGTAGACTTTTAGGGGAGTCTTCTCTAAGAGAGCATATTATAATACAATGTTCAAAACTATTGGGTACTCTAGAGACAAACCAAAGGGGATAAGGTCATAAGGATGGTGGGTTTATAGAGTGGATATGTTGATAATGATACCTTTCCCATGGTATTGTGTAATACAAGGAAAACCTATATGATCCCGACATTGACCCCCACGAGAAACTGGTGACCTAAAAGGAACTAGGGGAAATCAAGAAGATATATAGTCACCAGGGGGGATGATTTCAAGAAACATTGGGTTATAAAAGCCCAAGATAACTGGGGAGGGTTCGCCATGAAATAACTAGCTTGATTCGAAACCTCCACCACTAACCTGGTCATGATGGAGAAATGAACACTCAATTATATCAAAGCTTCATCATGATTCGGGAGATCTGGCTAATGAAGAACTAAATTAGTCTATCTAATAATTATGAAAACTGAAAAAGTGTAGTCTTGGATGTGACATTACCTATAGAAACTAGGTACCAAGGTATATATTAAATTACAAGCTTAGTCGACCAACCCCTCTATTTGATGAATAATTTGATACTAATGTGGCTGAGAGAGATCCATGTTGAAGTAGATCCGAGTAGTCAAAGCTTCCTCCAGATTCATAGTGTGTTCATCTTCAAATAAGAAAAACCCTAATTAGTCTCCCATTCACCTCAGAAAATAAAAAATTTGGAATGGAATATTAAGACCTCATAGAGAGATCCACACCACTACATGCGAAGATTCATGACCCTAATGGACCTCCATCGACCATCTGTAAAGGTAAAAACAACATCATCCAAAAGATCTAGGACTCTAACTCTATGACTTAACAAAGTCTACCTAAGAAGCTAAAGTGAGTAAAAATGAATTTCGTTTCAACACCAAAACTTGGGTTGGAGACTCTAGACCCTATGATTCAATAGCTTTCTAGAAAAAGTTAAGTAGAGGTTTTTCCACACCAAACCTTTCCACCAGAGTCCACTAGAGGAGGGATGATTCTTCATCAATGGAATCCATTGGAATCAAATCCCGGGACAAAATATCTGTAAAGAAGAAAGAGGAGGCTCCATGGATATCTATGAAAAAAAGGGGTACCTCAACTCCCATGCAGACGGAGGGAGAGGAAGGGAATGCTGAAGCACATTCCTGATCATTGCAGGCTGGATACTAGTGCCTAGGAATAAAAAATACATTCATGGGAATTATTTCACCCAATAAATCAAAATATTAATAGGGGAATTCCAATTATAAGTTCATAATGGATATTCCATGGGTTATTTGATCATACATATAAAATAAGTATAAATTAGAATGATTAGAACCAAACAAGACATAATAAATTAAAAACAACTCATGAACAACAAATAAGGTCAATAAAAACATCCCCTATATCCAAATATCAATGAAAATGTTCATAAAATAATACTCCAATAAAAACCAAAAAAATAATTCTAGAATATAAGCATCAACATGGAATAATACATCAAATTATCCAAACACCAAAAATTAAAAAATGGAATGACCACTACCTGTCTATACATGACAAGTGAATCATTCTCACTTTCCACCATCAATATACCTAAACCAAAACCCAAGGATCATCTAATACAACAAAGTGGAACCTACTAATCCTATAATATGATAGGCATGAGAAAAAATTCCCAATAGTAATCCTCCCCAAAGCCTATGCATACCCTTTAAAGTAAATCTATTTCATGCTAGTTTGAAATTAAACTATAAACATAGTATTTTTACTTTTATTTAAAACTAATAACATGTTATAATCATTTGAAAAAAAAATCATTCAATACATAGAGGTTTAAAATTTCAAAATAAAATGAAACTTTAAGATTTTAAATAAAATTAAATATTTAACATAAAAAATATTTTAAAAATATTACGTTGAAAATACCCAAATATAGGAAAAAAAATAGAAAGATTCCAAGACTTTGAAAACCCTTTTTAATTAAAAATAATAAAAAAGTGTGATTATTATTTTTTATTTAAAAGATAAAAACCAATTGTAATAAACATTAATGAAAATAAATATGATAATTGTAATGGAATATCAATATAAAATGATCATATTTAAACAATCATAGACATAAATAATTCACAATCATCATAATATAATCAAGAATCCATAATAATGGGAATACTAAGGAGCCCTGGAGACAATATAAGACAACATAAATAATGATTATATCTAATTAGTGATTGATGGGATTCACAACCTGATACTTAGTTTACCCTAATTTGGCTTGTGTGAGAGGAAAAATTCCCTCAAAGGGCCATAGATTTCATGAACACCTCCCTATAAAGGTACCCATCCTATATGGTAATAATTAGTGATAAATAATGACCCTAAAATACTTCCACTAATAGGCCACATGTTGGTGAAAATAAATGACGGTATATAATCACACATGTGAGAGGAATTATGCTAAAGATAAATTAAAGGACAATATATAAGATAGAAAACACCAGTCAACTCCATATCATAAATAAAATAATAAATACTAAACAATGATGTAATTTCATGGATAACTTGATACAACTAAAATAAAAATAAAATAGATAAATCCTCCGTAGTGACCAAGATACTCCAACAGATCTAAGAATGCTCTTTGAAATATTAATGTCTACCTTGATAACTAAACATATTTGATTAACCTAAAAAATTATTTATTTATACATAGGGTGATCATAACATGTATTCTAAGTAGGATCCTCCCCAAAACGTCTTGAGTAAAATGTGGAAGATGCAGAATAAAGCTCGATAAATAAATCAATGAAACTAACTCATCACCTAAGAAATTATAATATTCTTTTCCCATCCTAACCATGAATTACTCACTAAATATATAATATAAGTACATAAATATTTATTGAAAGCCTATAAATATATAACTAAAGGTTCCATTCTTCCACTTATCTACTATTATGTTACTCTCAAATCCCAATAATTACATCTTATACTCATCCCTCCTATGAATAATCTTATACCCCATAAAATAGTATTACAACCATTATTGTATCATGTTTAGCCTAGAAAATCTCATCATCAT
Source organism: Viscum album (assembly GCA_963277665.1). Lineage (NCBI taxonomy): Eukaryota > Viridiplantae > Streptophyta > Magnoliopsida > Santalales > Viscaceae > Viscum > Viscum album. The sequence goes on from OY728141.1 coordinate 352,015,232, forward strand.
TATAATCCTCAGTATCCAAGTTGTATGAAATTGGATCTTCTTTTTCAGGTATGGATCTTGATTCCAGATGTTTTAGAGGAAAAAAAATAAAGAAATTAAATTTTTTTAAGTACATGCCATGTACTTTTGAGTACACGCTGTGTACCTAGTTTCTGTGTATAGGTGTGTACTGGCCATGTAATGGATGAGTACATGGCCGTGTAGGTGACCAAGAATACCGCCTAAAGCGGGGGCCAGTTGATGCTAGTACACTGCCTATACATTGAATGAACATGTCCTGAACTTTTCTTTTTATTTGATAAATCGGTGCGAGGTCGCGCCTCACATCCAGAACACCCTTCTTCTCCCCGAGTTTCATATTAGAGAGTGATGGAATGAAAAATAAATTTGAGGTCCTCCCATTTATTTGTCCAAGCTCTGATTTAGATGTCATCAGTTGCATTGGATTCCCACTGATCTATGTCATTCTAGGCCGATTCAAGGCCCGATGTTTAAGAGTGTTGATCGTACAACATCAAGGTAGGTGGTCTATTCCTTTATTTGTTTGTATTTGGATTATATAGGCTAAAGTGATTCATACCCATGATTGGGGTATTTCCTGTTTTGTAATTTAAACCTATTATTTACCTGCTATGGTTTAATTGATTGAAAATGTGTTTTTACATATGCATAAGGTTAGATTCTTTGTTTACGGGAGACCCTTTGGGTGCGTTTCCCTAGTTTCACTATTTATGGACGTTTTTACTAGGTTTCCTATAATGTGTACCTTGTTTCCATGCCTTGAATTGTTTAGGATGGGGTTTGTTTTATTATATTAATTTCACATGTTATTCTTGTGAATTTTAGTCATGTAGTAGTTATAGATTACATGTGTTGCCTTGTTATGATATGCATGATGTTTTTCCAATGGAATATGAGATCCTTGGACTAAGAAAACTATGGGGGTTTCCATGTTTATTTACAAAATACTGTGAGATCCTTGGTGTAGAATTTGACCCAGGGGTATTGACCATGATAGATACCTAGGAGGTTGTTCATGATTATTTATGCTATGTTAAACCAGGGGGTATTGACTGTGAGAGATACCCATAGGTCGTTTATATGTTACTAATGCCATGTTGACCCATGGGTATTGATTGTGAGATATGTCCATGTGGTAGTTTGTAAATGATTAGTGCTATGTTAAACCTAATGGGTTAAACCATAAGATCTTTCCCATAGGGTTGCTTATGAATGATTGAATGATTGAGATGATCCTATCAAGCCAAAGAACAAGATTGGACTCAGTCTTACTTGTTTATTGAGATGGACTTCTGAGACATCTGTTTTGATAATATTACATAGGGGGGATATAGAGCTTATGATAGATCCTTGGATTTCATTATTCAACGAGTTGGATAATTAACGAATGGGAATGAATGTAATTGAAAACTTTAGGATTGTTTACTTTTGAGTACTTCCTAGTTTATAGTTTCATTTCTACATATTACCTGCTCTATATATTCACTGACAATTAGTCACAAATATTTTGGTGGCTTCCTACTGAGATTCATCTCACACATAGTTTGGGTCATTCTTTTGGACCCAAACAGATTATATGGTTGCAAGTATAGATAAGGGAAAATTCCCTTCTTCCTCAGGTACTTGATTGTTGTTCGAGCTGGAGAGCATGGGACCAAGCTGAGGCTTGAGATGCTGTTGGAGTTTACTGTTTTTCTGTAATTTGGTTTTATTATTGTATTTCCAACATTGTGACTTGTTTGGATGCTTTCCTAGACACATGTGACATGAATCATTTTTATATGCTCCAGTAGTGATATCATTGTCAATCTTCCACTGTTTAATTTGTTATATGGTATTAATGATTTCTCTATTGGTTACTTTTTGTTATACCATTACGAATACTCTTAAAATGAGGGAATAATTTCCCCACTATCATACCTTGGACCTTGTTGATAGTTGGTAGCCTCTAGAATTTGGGGAAATGCGCTTGAGATCATGTGACCAACCAGGTACAGGGCACCCTTGGGCGGTACCCAGAACGAGGACATTACAAAGTGGTATCAGAGATAGGTTTTTTATTCTTTGTATTAAAATTTGGAGCCTATATAAATTGATAAGAAGTAATAGGTAGTTGGTAATAACCTATGCCTAGTAGTAGCTGTCCCGTGTACAGGGAAAAGGAAAATTACCCCGAATATTACAAATTTTTCTGGTTTTTCAATTGTTGTAGTTGACTTGATTTCACCATTAGGTGAAACACTTGTTTTGTGTTATCATTATTGATATAATTGTGGTTATATTTATGTTTCAACCTGATGATATGAGGGTATTACATCTCATGCATTATATAGGAACTTTCTAGAGATCACATGTCTTGCATTCTTGTCATCCTATTTAGGGTGAATTAATGATTTCTTGCTATTGTGATAGATGTTGTGCTAGATAATTATGCTATTGTGATATAATCTGTGATAAAATACATTATATTTTTATAGAATATTTGAATATGTAATGTTTCTTTTTGATAGATTCCAATCTTTGGTCCTGAATGTATTATGGGCCCTCTTGGATCTGAATTTGGTGGATCATGTTTGAAATTTAATTGAATTTTTCCATGTTATGATGTGAAAAAGGATTCCAAACATTGATTCACAAGGATTATGAGTTCCGACGGGTCATAATTTTTCATGCCTTGGAAAAAGGTTTATGATTTTAAGGGGTCTGGAGAAGTTTTAGAGGCCTATTGTCTAGAAACCCAGACAACATAGCGTGTGATGTTATGAAAACATGCCATGTGTTCTTCTGTTCTGTAAGAAATTTTTTTTCTTATATACACACTGTGTACCATATGTACAAACCATGTAGTCATTAACTATGTGAATGATTGTGTGACCAAAGACACAGGGTTGATAAATGTCTGGTAGAACACATCGTGTACAGGGAGCACACACTGTGTCGTAAAGACCTGGTGTTCGGTCATGTGACTAACGACACAGATGGTTGGAACATAGGTAGTTTACACCATGTAAAGGGTGAACATGCCTTGTAGTGTTACCTAGGAGAGAACCGTGTAGTTATATCCATGTAGAAGTACTTGGGAAGGAGGGAAAATTCAAGTACACGATGTGTCTTTGGAGGAACATGCCATATGTAAGGGTGTTATATGACTAGGATAGGCAGAGGAACATGATATGTTAAAAGATTAAGGGAACATGCAATATAGAGTTTATAAATGTCGTGTAACCTCATTTTGTAAAACTTTAATGCTTTATTTATCATGTTCTGTTCATGCATATTTATGTTTCTGTCCTTGATAATCTTGAACTAAGGTGTGCAATTGACCTTAAAGATTCATGCTGCCAAGAAGTCCTCCAGTTGTATTCCAGGTACATGGAAATGATCAGATACAAGAAATGGTATATTAGGTAATACAAGAAGATCCTACCTTCATGGCCATATTGGCACCAACTGTTATGCCAGAAAAAGGTGCCGATGCATAGTTCTGTGAAGGATTTTTGAGGATGTTATAGACTTTTCAGGGAGCACTACATCCTACCCAGACTATTATAGAGTTGACATAGGCATTCCAGGAGAATCATCCTCCCACTTTCTCAGAGGATGGAGGAACATAGGCTACAAAGTCATGGTTTGAGGCCATGCTTTCCATATTCGAGCATCTGGAGACGTCTCTAGAGAGGAGGGTGAAGCTCTCGATGTACATGCTACGTGATTATACCAAGAGATGGTGGGATGTTATCTCATATATAGGACATCATCTAGATTTAGTTTGGGAAGAGTTTCAGAGTACCTTCTATGATTACTTCTACCCTGATACATTGATGGATGACCAAGCCTAGGAGTTCATGCATTTTGAGTAGGGATCTCTTTCAGTGATAGATTACTCTTTTCATTTTATAGAGCTTCAGTGATTCACACCTGTTTTGGGATGTGGTGAGTTATATTTAGATAGGAAATTTTAGGATGGTCATAGGTACAACATTTGATTGTAGGTGAATGTTTTCAGGCTGAATTTGGTGACCGTTATAGTAAATCAGGTGCTAATTACTGAGCGGACTCTAAGGGTGTTTGGAGCTGTGAGCTAGGGCAGTTTGAAATCTAGGGTTGGTAGTCCTTCATTTTACAGTAGGAAGCACCATAGGGATCCTTCATGTGGTGATTCTAGTAGTAGTCATATATCTACAAGTATCCAGGTGAGGTGCTACTAGTACAGGAAGAGTAGGAAGATGAGACCTCAGTGCTCGAGAGACCCAATTGAGTGACGATCTTGCGGCATGATGGGTCATATTCAGATTTTTTTCGGGTTATCCTCACCAGAAGTTGGTGAATGGGGATCTTTTATAACTCCATGATTAGGAGTAAGACCAAAAGTTTCTCCCCAGTCAAGGAACTAGATTTTGTCAGGCTATTCAGGCAGAGGAGGTGGTTTTTTCCATGGCAGCTAGATATTAGGTTTTCAGCGATAATAGGGTGGATCAGATCAAGGTAGTCAGGTAGGGTCACCAGACTGTGGTATAGGTCAGACTTCTACAGTGGAGCAGACCCAGCAAGAGTAGGATCTCATACCCTCTACGGTTAGAGGTACGATTCTAGTTTCCATTATTTTAGCTTCTTCTCTTTTTGATATAGGGGATTCCCATAGTTTTATATTTTTTTCCATTGTGGAGATCCTTGGGCTCTGTTTCTTTACTTTTGAGGATGTTATGATGCTAGACACTTCATTAGGGATTAGGAAGGCTAGTGTACATCAGTGAAAGTATTTACCTCTTGAGGTTGGTGGGTGTCACTTCTTGTGGGACCTCTATGTCTTAGAGATGTCAGGCTTCGATGTAATTCTCATAATGGAATAGTTGGCCTCCTTCTAGGATTTTGTTTACTACTATCACCACTGGGTGAGTTTTATGTCACTAGAGGGAGGGTCTTTTATACACAAGGGTGAATGGGATCTCCATATGAGTAGAGCTAGACTTGAGCATCATGGTTTGGGAGGAATTATATCCTATATTTCTAGTTTATATTTGGATGACCAGGGGAATTCACATACAGACTTTCCTCTAGCGGTGGATCATTTTAGATATGTTTTTTAGATGAAATTTTAGGTTTACCTTTGGAGTGAGAGGTATATTTATCTATTGTTCTTATGCCAGGAGTGGAACCAGTGTTTATTCCTCCTTATAGTATGGCTACAACAGAGTTAACAGAGCTCAATAAGTAGTTAGAGGAGTTTCATGCAAAGGGTGTCATCCTACCCAATACTTTTCCATGGGGTTCGCCTGCCCTTTTTGTGAAGAAGGTGGACAATACCATTATACTTTGTGTAGATTATCGGAAGATGAACCAGATGATGGTTAATAACTGTTATCCTTTTCCAAGGATTGATGATCTCTTTGATTAGTTTCGAGGAGCATGAGTGTCCTCAAAGATTGACTTGAGATTCAGTTATCATCAGTTGCACGTTAGACCATCAGATATACCTCTTACAGCCTTTCAAAGTAGGTATGTTCTATATGAGAATTTGGTTATTCCATTCACTCTCACAAATATGCCTGCTGTTTTCATGGCACTGATGAACTGAGTGTTCCAACCTTGGATTATTTTGTAGCATTCTTTGTGGAAAATATCTTGGTGCACTATCACACTCGACACGAACATGCTATCCATCTTGAGATCGTATTGAGTACACTAAGAGAGCATCATTTATATGCTAAGATCTCAAAATTCCACTTTTTGATGGACTATATTCACTTATTGGGTTAAGTTATCTCAGAGACAGGAGTATCAGTAGAACTAGAGAAAGTGAGATAATTAGTTTCATGGGAGGAACCGAAGAATGTATTTGAGGTACAAAGTTTTCTAGGGTTGGATGGATACAAAAAATTATTTATTCAATAATTTCATGATTAGCAGTTCCACTGATAGGCCTGACTAAGAAGGTTGAAAAGTACTTGTGGATAGATTCTTGTGATTCATCCTTTTAGGAGCTAAAAGGAAGATTGACTTTAGGTTTCTAGGAAAGAGTTACATAGTTTACTATGATTTATCAGGTATTAGGCTAGGAGAACTACTTATGAAGGGGGAAGGTGTCATTGTGTATAGGACTTGGTAGTTGAGCCACATGAGAGGAACTACTTGACGCGATATTGTGTTAGCTGTATTTGTTCATGTTTTAAGCTGTCGGAGACATTATATTTTGGGATAGAATTTTGTGGCATACATCAAACACAAAAGTCTCAAGTATATCTGTACTTAGCATGATCTGAATTGGATAAATTGAATGTGGGTTGAGTACCTTCATTCCTTTTACTTTGTGATTACTTAAATGTCTGGGAAAGGTAACATAGTGGCTGATACGTTGAGTAGGAGGACTCAGATACATACAGTTTTAGAGGCCAGTAGTGAGTGAATTCTTATGGATCTGTCCTCAGAGATGCATTTGGAGGTGCATGATAGACAGGGGCAGAAATTTATTTCTTCTATAGATGTTACCTCTACTCTAATGGACAGAGTGTGAATAAGGCATCTATTAGATTCTAAAGGCCTAGTCCTAAGAGAGAGTGTGTCAGGAGAGGACCCTAATCCTTGATGGACTATAGGTGAGGATGTGGTTATGAATTTTCATGGGTGTGTATAGGTATCAGTAGACATACACAAGGAGACTTTGTGAGATTTTCATTCCTCAGTATGGGTAGTTCATCATGGTGTCATCAAGATGTATCGAGATCTACACTGTCAGTATTTATGTCCAGTCATGAAGAAGGATGTAACTGGTTTCGTTATGATATGTTGTACCTATCAGTAGGTGAAGGCAGAGCATCAACGACCGACATGGATTTTACAGTAGCTAACCATTCCCGAGTGGAAAGGGAAATATGTCATGATATATTTCATGATAGGTTTACCATGTTCAACTCATGGGAATAATGCAGTTTGGTTTGTTATCATCAGACTCATGAAGGTTTCACTCTTCTTTTTGATTAAGGAAGCCTTCAGTGTTGATGAACTTGGAAGGTTGTACATCTGAGAGATTTTACATTTTCATGGGGTTACACACTATATCATTTCATACATTGATTCTTGTTTTACTTATCGTGTCTGGAAGGGACTACAAAGTTCTTTGGGAACATAGGTACTTCTGGGTATAGATTACCATCCCCAGAAAGATATCTAGTCCAAGTGCATGATTCATGTTTTGGAGGATATTCTTTGAGCATGTGTCCTGAATTTTGGAGGATCTTGGGAGAGACACATACCCCTAGTGCAGTTTTCCTATAATAATAGTTTTCAGGCAATGGTTCAGATGGAAAATTATGAGGCATTGTAAGGTAGGACATGCCGATCACCCCTATGCTTGATGAAGGTAGGAGAGGTAGCTATGCCAGGACCTAGTCTTGTCCAGAAGACCAATGAGCAGTGGGAGTTGATTCAGAAGAGTATGGATACCACACAATCTCAACAAAAATCTTATGATGATCAATGGAGATGACATATGGAGTTCAAGGTTGGAGATCAAGTTTTCTTACATGTCACACCGAGGTTGGGATACAGGAGGATAATGAGACAGGGGAAGATTTCACCAAGATACGTTGGTCCATTTTAGGTTTGGGAGAGAGTCGAGCCGGTTTCCTATCGGTTATAGTTACCTCAAAGTTACCAGGCTATAAATGACATATTTCAAATTTCTCAGCTACGACGATAATTTTCAGACCCGTCTCATGTTTTTCAACCCGGGGAGGTTGAGTTGTATGTGGATGAATCCTTTGAGGAGAACCATATTCAGATTATGGATCACAACATGAAGGTTCTCTGTGGACACTCCGTTTCTCTGGTATGGGTGCTATGGAAGCATGAGTGAGTACATGATGAGACGTGGGAGAGGGAGGCCTACGTATGATCGCAATGGCCAGAGTTGTTTGATGCTTCTTCTTCACCACCCCTGTAAGGGAAATTCATGGATGAATTACTTTAAGGGGGGAATTTTGTAAGAATACATATCATCTTTTTCAAGTATGGATCTTGATTTCAGGTGTTTTAGAAGAAAAAAGGAATAAATGAAAATTTTTTTAGTACACGCCATGTACTTTTGAGTACACACCCTGTACCCGGTTTCCATGTGTAGTTGTGTATTGGACATGTAATCACCAACTACATGGACATGTAGGTGAGCTGGTAGACTGCCTAAAGTGGGGTCTATTTGAGGCTAGTACACAATGTGTACATTAAATGAACATGTAGTTTACTTTTCTTTTTATTTGATTAATTGGTGCGAGGTCATGTATCACATCCAAAAAACCCTTATTCTCCCCGTGTTTCATACAAGAGTGTGATGGAATACCGTAGAACTTAGAGCTCCTCCTAGTTCTTCATCTGAGCTCTGATTGAGATTCCATCGGTTGTGCTGGATTCCCACCGATCTACGTCATTCTAGGCCGATTCAAGGGTCAACGTTCAAGATTGTTGATCGTACGAAATCAAGGTAGGTGGTTTGTTCCTTCTGTTGTTCATATTTGGATTATATATGCTAAAGTTTTGCATAACAATGATTGGGGGATTCCTTGATTTGGAATTTAACTATATTATTTACCAGATATGGTCTAATTGATTGAAAGGGGGCTGTTTCATATGAGTAAGGTTAGATGCCTTGTTTACAAAACAACCCATGGGTGCATTTCCCTAGTTTTACTGTTTATGGACATTTGACCTAGGTTTCCTATAAGGCGTACCTTGTTTCCATTACTTGAATATTTTAAGAAGGATTTTGTTTGATTATATGAATTTCATTTGTTATACTTATAAATATTAGCCATGTAGTAGTTATAAATTACATGTTCTACCTTGTTATGATATGCACACTGTTTTTCCAATGGACTATGAGAGCCTTGGACCAAGAAAACTGTTGGGGTTTCCAGGTTTATTTACACACAACTGCGAGAGACTTGGTGTAGAATTTGACCCATGGGTATTGACCATGAGAGATACCCATGAGGTTGTTTATAAGTTATTAATTCTATGTTGACCAAGGGTTATTTACCGTGAGAGATACCTAGATGGTAGTTTGTAATCTATTAGTGCAAAGTTAAACCAAAGGGGTTAGATCGCGAGACCTTTCCTAGAGGGTTTATTAAGAATGGTTGAATGATTGAGACAAGTCTTCCAAGCTAAAGCACAAGCTTGGACTTAGTCTTACTTGTTTGTTAGATGGTATTCTGAGACATCTATTTTGTTACTATTACATGGGGGATACAGAGCTTCAGATTTTTCTTGATATTTCATTATTAAACAGGTTGAATAATTAACGAATGGAAATGAATGTAATTGAAAAATGTAAGATTGTTTAATTTTGAGTAATTCATAGTTTATTGTTTCATTTATTTATATTAACTTCTATATATATTCACTGACATTTAGGTACAGATCTTTTGGTGGTTTTCTACTAGGATTCGTCTCATACCCAATTTCGGTCATGATTTTCACCCTAATAGATTATATTGTTGCAGGTATAGATAAGGGAAAGAGACCTTCTTCATCAGGTTCTTGATTGTCTTGGAGCTAGAGAGCATAGGACCAAGCTGAGGCTTGAGATGCTATTAGATTTTACTTTTTTTTTCCTGTACTTTGGTTTCATTATTGTATTTTCAGCAGAGTGACTTGTTTGGATGCTTCCATAGACACATGTGAAATGAATCATTTTTACATGCTCCAATTTTTATATTATTATCATTCATCCGCTATTTACTTTGTTTTATAGTATTACTACTTTTGATATTGGTTACTATTTGTTATTCTGTTGTGCATACTCTTCCAATGAGGGTATAGTTTCCCCATTATCTGACCTCGACCCTCGCTACTAGTTAGAAGCCTCTGGTGTTTAGGGAAATGTTCTTGAGGTCATGTGACCAACTAGGTACGGGGAACCCTTGTGTAGAACTCAGAACTGGGAAATTACACAAGTGTATTCTTAAAAGCCACTACAACCTATGTATGTTCATTATACATCAGAAAATCACATTCCATGTACATGCATCTATTGGAAGACAAAAACACCATGAACAAATACAAGTATATGTTATAATTCATGCCATTACATCTTGTACATAAATGTATAGTGAAAATATGATCCATCACAATGATATTAGGAACACACACTATATTGTAAGCCATTATAGAATTGGATATAACTACTCCTCAAATTATAGAGTGAGGGTGGGGGAGAGGGAGAAGTCTATAATCCATTCCCTATCCATCATATTTGTTAGATAAAACACCGTCCAAAACACTTGTGAGTTTGTTTCTATACTAGCATAGATGGTGTAGTTTGTGAAATTAGAAAATATAAATAATATCAAAAATATCCAAACTAAGGGAAACCACATAGCCATTGAATCATCTATCATTGTCATCTCATAGGACACTGAGCTATAAAAACTAAGGTTTAGATATATAATTATAATAAAAGAATCAAATTCATATTAATTAATTAATTAGACATTAGTTATTTTTATTCCATTTTAATTGCAAGGTTTAACACTTTAATATTGTAATCATAATGCATTAGGCACCATAATTTATCTTATAATATCAATTATTTCATCATCATATGTGAAAACCATAAACCAAACATGTTCATTTATTTGTTCAATTATCAATTCATAAACATATGGGTACTATAGTGATCATCCTAAGCTTCCACAATAAAGATGCACATGTCATGAAATGAGTCAAACTACTTTGAGAAGTTGGAAACTAATCATATAAATAATTTTAATCCATCTAGACATAAAGTATGCATTGAGAAAGAATAAGCATTGATGAGTAAGACCTACTATGAACTCATCTTGACCACCCTAATGTCCCACACCATTGTGCATAATATCATATGTCCCACCATCATTTGACTCATCCATCACTATGACCCTGAGATCCTATTCCATTGATCAACATATATCCATACATCAATATAGTCTTGGGCCTCCAACCCATTTCTCTTCAATTATTACAACCACACATGGTAATCAATCAATCACATTATGGATACAAATTTTTATAACATACATACATTTTAAATGTTTTTTACACATATAAAATTAATATCAACTAAGTCTATAACATCAATGTATTCAAGCCTTCTACATATTAGAGTGATCTCATTCATCCCCAAACATTTATTCTTAAATAAAAATCCAATTTTATTTCATATTGAATTAAATTGTTTATTATGTATATATTTTTTGTAATAAGGTGACCTAAGTAAGTAGATAATTATCAATACAAATAAACATAACATGCTTTAAGAATTATTTACATCATATGAATAATTCCAAGATAAACAGTAATTATACTGCTCACGCCTCTTTCATTAAAATTTTAACATCATTTGAATTTATATTTTCTAATAGTTTTTTAAATTAACCATTCTATGAAATAAACACCAAATAATTATAAACATAAATATAACACACTACCTAGTAAAAAAATACAAGTATAAAAAAAAGTATAAAATACATGTACTCACAAACTAGATAATTTATTTAATCTCCACATTATGAAATATTAATTTTTAAATATGTGATAATTACCATTTAAATCCTTTAATATCAAGGTCTATACTTATGATTCTAATCATAAAAAATTTAAAAAATAATACTAGAACATGTGATCATCTAATGTCCATAGTCTAATTTAACTTTGATTACTTTTTAAGTGATTATTTATTTTCTTAATCTAAGATAATCACCAAAATAAATAAAACTACTTTATATCATTTGATAATCTTAGAAAAAAGTTATAAAAAATGTGAGATAATTAGTTTTATCCCTCTTATATAATTTTCAAGATCCTTACTTTAACTATCTGAATAATAATTCATAACTTATATTTATTATTTTTGTGTTTATTAGATAATTTCCAAAATGATAATTATTTTATCATCTATCAGTATATGATAATTTGAAATAAACGAGACTAATAAAAGCATGAAATTTATAAAATATAGAATATTATTTAGACTACATAAGATAAGTTTTCTATTTCTTGAATAATAATATTATTCTTAAGAATGTGATATCCATAACTTCCATCATTGAAATTATAATAAAAAATATCAATTATATACCTTAACGTGTTATTTTATAGTATCTTAATATAATTAAAATTATTTTTAGTAATCAGTATAATTTATAATTTAAGTATAGAAATAATAATATTACATTAACATTATTTCACTATATATAATTTTAATTTTCTTTTTCTTTCATTCTTTAATCTCTAGATTTTATCTTTTTATGAAATATCCAATCTATTTACCCAAGGAACCGAAAGAATGAAAATTCCATAGATTTCATATAAACCAATAGAGAGATAAAATTTCACATAATTGGATATGAATACTCAATGTTCATTTACTGATGACCAAAGAATAATAGAAATGTTCAAAAGACTAGGAATACTTGAGGAAAACCCAAGAAACATGGTACCACTATAAATTTTGTATGGTTTGACAATTCCCAAAATCCAAAAGAATGAACCATGTTTATGAAAACTAAAGGAATATGAATATGGAGGGATTTAGGTCACCTTATATAGACATAGATGATATAAATTTCAAATTTTCATTTGTACCTATTGTTTTTTTTCACTCTGTAATCATGAGGGGTCTTTTTATTTAATTTTTTTTTATTTTTTCCATTTCAATTATTTAAAAGAAAAAAATCTCTCTCCAATATCACCTCCTCCAAATATCAACATTTTCATTCTTTCCATTATTTTTTATTTATATTATTAATTATTTTTAATCTATAAGTTTATCTCTCCAATCAAATTTATTCCAAATGTTTTATATTTTTATTTTTTATTAAAACATTATTCTCATGTTTCAAAATTTGTCTCATGTTTTGATTTAATTAAAATTTCACATTTTGCTTAATTTATTTTAATCCCATGATTTTTAATCTATTTTCAACCTCATATCCAAACTCTAAATTTTAATATATAACACATTTTTATCTTATCAAAAGCATTCCATACATTTTTTTGTATAACATGTTTTTATTTTATAAATATAATCAATTTTTTTATTCAACCAATTTTTTAATAAAATATGTATATTTATTACAAAATGATATATAAAAAACTAATATTAACAATATAATATGAATATAACCATATAACACACACATATACATATATGTAACATATAACCATATATAACACACACACATATTCATATATGTTAGGTAATTTATTTTATTTTCTTAAGATTATATAACTCCATAAAACTCATTGTGTAAAAATATATAAATAATATATAATAATATATATATATATAATTAGATGGTTCGCAGTATTCTTAATACTTGTAAGATACTTTGAAAAAATATTTACACTGAAGAAAATATAACTGATATGCAGTACATATATTAGATACAAAATAAAATTTCTTTGCATAAAATATAAAAAATAAATGCATAATATTTTTAAAGAAAAAATGAATTATATTGATGTAAAATTTTTAAACCATACATAATATTTTATTAACAAGAATAATATATCTTACTTAGCAAAAATTTGAAAATCATATATAAACTAAAAAATTATAGAATTACTTAAATAAATATAAACCTTCCCAACCCACAAAACAAATTGGAAGATAAAATGACTAAGTCTTCATCCATGAAATTAAAAGAGAATTGTTAGAAAAAAACACTTACATTAAATACCTCTCAAATAATTCTCACCCTATAGAATTAAAACAAAACTTGGAATCAGATGGAAAGAAAGAAGAGTAATTCAACCACCCTAGGAGATACCTCTTAAGGATCTTGCTACATCAGGTCTATGACCAACACACTAGAGTAATAAAGTGAATCACCATGAAACATTATCAATCAAACTCAAAAACAGTCTCTTGGAGTAGATAACTATCTAATTTCAACAAAACTAAAAATAAATCATTGAGTAAGGGAGAACTTGATATTCTCATAAATAAATGTTTAGAAGTAACTAAAGCATCCAAAACAATCATTCATTGAAAAAATAACACACCATGTAATCACACTAATAGAAAATTAAAAATAATTAATTTATACTTATTAATAAAGGGAATATAATTTCATTTAGATGTGTCAACATTTCTATCACTTCAACACTTTTACTTATGAATATTTTCAAATAAATATATTCTCATTCTTACATTACCCACATCGTATTATTTACACCACAATTACTTTTTTATTAAGGTATTATCTCTTAATGAAACCATAAAATAATAAATCATGCTGAAAATTTAATTCATAACATTCATAAAAAATAATTCCTAACATGTCATTGACAAACTATATTAGTATTATTGCATAAACATTTATCAATAATTTGAGATGTTCTTATTACAACACATCATATAAGTCATGCATGTTAAGAAGTTAACAATTTCAACATTCATTTTTAAATAATTTATTATTTTAATTTAAAATTCATTATGTTGGAAAACCATTAAATGAAAGCCTTTTAACCTTTCTCTATAATAAAGTGAAATCAAAAATTGTTTTTGAAAAAATAAATCCAATTTACTTTTGTAAAAAATACTTTTAAAAGGATGTAGATTTCATGAAAGAAGACTTATCATTCATTAAGTAAAAATGGTTACTAAGAAATAAATTTTTATCAAGTGAGTTTCACTTAATAATACTATACAATTAAGCACAGAAAATAAAGAAAATTTTATAAAGATAACATACTCAACGTAATTTTTTCCAAATCATGTTATTACCAATTAAATAAACTAGTATGATGAATAAATTAACTAATTTAATTTAACTCATATTACAAAATTTAATTAATCCACCCACTATTATAATTTAAAACATAAACATATTTCATTTTAAACTGATTGATGGTTGTGAGAAATTTAAAACATTCAAAGCATGATGTATAACTATCCATAATTAATATTTTTTATTACATTATTTTTATATTACTAACATATATCTACAATTTTCATTAATAAGTTAATATCAATACACTTGACTCCAAAAATATAGGATTCATATAAAATACATCATAAATGAAGAGTTAGAAACAATCCACTTTATTCAGATTTTAAATTATCCATGTTTGATAAAAAATATTCAATTACCAAGAAAATACTCAAGTATATACTTAAAAAATTATTGATCCATATGAGCACCTAAATTATCATAAAAAGAGTTTCTACAATTACAAAAATAAATTAAAACCATCCACTATACAATGATATTTTTTTCTTTGGGTGGACCTAACATTCCTACAACAATTTAAAATGCATCATTGAAAATAATGCGCCATGTTAGGTGAAGCAAACCCCTATTAAAATGTTTGAGGCCCTATATGTCACCCACTTAAGATAAATCAAACCGTAATACAAGAATGAAAAATAAAAAACACATCATTAATATAGTCACATTAAAAAATCATGGTATATAATAAATTAATTAAAAACACATAGAAAATAATATAATACTAATAAGATAATAAATGAATGAGAAAAAACATTGTCATGAGCCAACCCACTGAGACCTGCTTGGCTGAAAATATATTGAGTGTGACAACCCTAATCCTGCCTCTAATAGGTCAAGGTCCAACGAACAATACCGAGTATGAATGTCACATACATTGGAGGAATTAGACTAAGTACTTGTATGCTTTCACACATCTAGAAGCTTATACAATAATAAGAGTAATGAAAAACAATTACAAATGCATGAATACATATATAATTCAAAAACCAGAATATGAAATACATACTGAAAGTGATAATGTGGCCAAATACAACCCCACCAGAAATTGTAGAGAGTCCATGTTTCTCAGAAGTAGGGCACTGTCATCAAATGAAACACTAGTAAGAAATTCATTCTGTCTAGCCCAATATGTGATTTGGATTCTCTTAGTCCTCCCAGGACTCCATCAAATGGAATTTCACTTATATAAGACACAACATATGTAGGAAGATCCCATGAAGGTTTGAGTATAATAATACCCAGTAGGACACCCTGAAATCACTATGCATAATGCAATAAGAGTAGTCATCACAAATACATTGGTATTTCAATCAAGATATGAGACATAAAGATAGTAAAGAATAAACCATGATATACGCATACCATACTCCAAGTCCCAAAAAATCCTCAATAATTTCCAGCCACATGATACTGCTAAATGATTCATGGTAATGCTAATTCTAAGGGAACCTACTCCAAGATCCATGCTATCACTAAAGGAGATCATCCAAGAGGTTGTGATCTTTGGATCTTTCTAAGAAGTACTCACTAGATCTCTAAATATCTCATCATCTAGATAGGCGCTCAAACCCCATGGCACTGGGGGGACACCACAAACCCTACTGGATCTGCCAACTAGTTAGTTGATCAATGCTCTGGGTAGTCTTCATCTGCTTCTGGATAATCTGAACCTTCTCTGTTGTAGCTTACAACAACTCTAGGCCCATGTGTGATGACTCACCTGCATCACTACAACATAGCGGCGACTTACATGATTTCCCATAAAAATCCTTGAATAGTGCCGTACTAATGATGTAATGGAAGTTTTTATTGTATAAAAATTCTACCAAGGGTAGGTGATCCTCCCAAATATAGAAAAAGTCTAACATGTATCCCTACAACATTTCTTCCAAAACCATAATAGTTTGTTCAGTTTGGCCATTCGTCTGGGGGTGGAATTTCATGCTCAAATGTAACTTATTACCAAAGGTTTCTATAAATCCTCTCCATAATCGTGATGTGAAGATATCATCGTGGTATGAAAAAATGTGAGGTAACTTTATGGATGTGAAATATATCTCATATGAAAAGTCATCCCAAATTCTTTACTGAACACTACTCTCAGATATCCATGAAAATAGATGAATTGATGAGTCAGCCTATAATCACTCAGATGAAATCATTTCCTTTAGAAGTTTGTGGAATACTTTTTATGAATTCCATAGATATACTATCACACTTACACTTTTAATCATCTAGAGGTTTAGTTAAACTCACTGGAACCTAGTTCTTAGACTTCACCTAATGATATGTGAGTCTTTGAGAGACAAACTTTTCTACTCACTTCTTCATGTCTGGCCATTAGAACTAACATCAAAAATCCGAGTAAATATTTTTCACACCTATATGTACCAACTAAGAGAATGTATAGAACTCCCTCACCACCTACTCAAAAAATTTCAATGTAACTATCTTCTTCCCTCTAAAAATTATAACATCCTCTACTTCTTTAAAAAATCCATTATAATTACACCAAGAGAATATCTGATCACATAATGTCTCACAGTAATTTTCTCTATGCTAAGCCTCCTTAACATTATATAGAGGTGGAGGGGTAAAAAATATCATCTGTCTATATGATGAACCATCATTTTACACTACAAATAACATCAATTAGGCTAACTATTATAAATCCTCGGTTAACAACTATAAACAAGATATCCTACTGAGATCATTTTTTACTAAGTTCCCCTTCCCAAGAGTATATACTATTTTGAAGTCATAATCCTACAGTAACTTTAAACATCTCCTCTATCTGAAGTTAATGTCTTTCTAAGATAAGATATACTTGAAACTCTTATGGTCATAATAGATGATAAACTTCTCACCTATAAGGTAGTGTTTCCACATCATTAGGGAGAAGAGTACCATCGCCACTCTATATCATGGGTTTGGTAGTTCTTCTCATGTGATGCCAACTACCTAGGCTTATAGACAATCATCACCTACTCTACATTATAACAAAAACAAGTCTGATCCTTGAGGAATTAAAGAATGATATTTTCTCAAAACCATCCTCTGTTAGTCTCAATATGCTGGCACTCATCAATATCTGCCACCACTCCTGAAAATCTAGTTGTCACCTTTCCATCCACAGAATGAATTACCATTTTAGGTCAAATTAGTCAAGGGATCTAATACCCTAGTGAAATCTATTATGAATATCTTGCAAAATTATGATTACCCAAGTAATTATCCCATGTATTTCACACTCTTGGGAAGCTCCCAAGCTGACACCACCTCGACCTTCGTAGTGTCCACTGTTATACTATCAACTAAGATGGAATTTCCTAAAAATTGGACCTCATGAATCTATAACTGACACTTTGAGAGATTCCCATAATGATAGTTCTCTAAGATTATGTAGAGGATCATACTGAAGTGTCACAATTGATTATTCTAAGATGATAAGTTCATTAGGATATCCTCAATAATGAAAAAATTAGTATAAAAAAGGTCAAAATATATGGTTCATGAGTTACATGAACACTTATTGGGAATTATTCATTCTAAAATGGATCATGAAGTACTCATAGTGACTATAGTGACATCATATTGTCATCTTCTATATATCTTCATCCCATACTTCAAGCTGGTGATAACCTAATCTGATGTCAATATTTTAGAACCATCATTCCCCTCTCAACTAATCAAATAGTTCAATGATCCTATATAGTGGATAATTATTCTTCACAGTCACCTATTTGAGGCACTAATATTCCACACATAACCTCAAGCTCCCGTCATCCTTGGAGAAAAACACTAGGGCTTCCCAAGGGGAAAAATTGGGTCAAACAACTCCATTCCTTTATATGTCCTCCAACTGTACCCTCATATAAAAAATATTTTTAGTAGCTATCCAATATGATGGAGTAGATATTGGGGAGATCCCTGGGTGTAATTCAACGAATAAGCCTATCTCTTGACAGAGAGGTAAGTCTAGAACATTCTCAGGAAAGACTTCATCATACTCCACCACTACTATAGAAAACTAAACGCTCAAAAAATCTACTACTATGAGTAAAATAGTATATAACATGTGATTAATAATCTATATCCTCCATTGAATGATCCCATATTACTCTTCCTGGGTTTCGTTATCTTTTATAAATTAAAACCATGTTTTGTCTTGGTGGATAAATTGAATCCTCATCATAAAACAGTCAATATTTGCATGAACTATAGATAGAAAGTCCATACCTAATATAACATTTTAAGTCCTAATCACTACTATAAAGAGATCTCATAAGAAGATCTCACCTCCAATATTATGGTCACACTATCCTTAGAAGTTCTTAATCATTGATTCACCTCCTGTATGAGTCTCTATGAATGAGGGTCAAGCCTAGGGCTCAATCAGAATCTCAAAGTCTTGAATCAAAGAAGTGATAACAAAATAATGCCTTGAAACTGTATTTATCAGCACTATAAGTAAGGTTGAAATGACACAGATCATAATTATAATCATCTCAGGAGCCTTGAGGTTATATGCCTCCACTGCCTGTAGTTGTCCTCATCATTGAACACCAGCTCCCTGAGCCTGGAACAGACCACCTGGTGGTGGTGGTGGAAATAATTCAAACTACATGCCACTTCCTATGGCTCTACCTACTCCATTAATATATTCACTACCATGAATACCTCCCTTATACTACCTTTGTCTCTTCCTAGGTGGTTCATTGATCATATCCCTATCACCTATGTGATGGGTTGGATAATCTCTGCAAAATGTACCCATCCATAACAAGAGAAGCACCACCCCTCTTTAAGATAACATGAGCCATCCTGGGATCATTGAACCTACAATCATTTTCAAGGGATTTCCTTCTAAATAATAAAAAATTCCAAGGTCCCTAAGAAATACATAAACTATCATCTATCGAGGTCTCTTCTCCTAGTATCCCATTACTAGTACCCACTGTTAGCATCTACTCTTCCAAGAAGCTCTCCACAATTAAATTCTACTCAATCAATCCATCATAGGTGAGAATTCAAAGAGATATCACTCAAATAATTATATCATTACGTAATCCTTTCTCAAAGGTATTTTCTCTAAAAATGGATCCATGACCATATCCCGGGAGTACCATGAAAGGTCATTGAACCTCACTAAGTACTCTACCATGAACATATTTCCCTTTTATAATGGAAAAAGCTCCTGAATACATATTAATCACAACATGGTCAGATATAACTCCTCTATAAAGAGACACTCTCGATATAACTAGGAGAGAGCTATATCATCATTGACTGAGTCACTATAATCCACCATTGTCTAGAGGATCCCATAATAATACTTTTTGTAAGGATAACCATGTGATAAGCAGGTTTCCACATGAGTTAGAAAAATTGGGTAATTCCCTCTATCTAGTCCTTAGCTACCAGGGGGTCTAGATCACCCTGAAATCTAAGTGGTCACTTACTCTAAAACTCATGGGGTGTTATTAGCCTATGCACATCCTCAGTTGGTACTATTGGTGATAAATCCTACTTGTGGGGTGGTGGAAGAATTAGAAAACCACATGGAGGCACCACCTTTTATACATGACCATGTACTGAATCCTCATAACTCAATGGATAATCCCAATGATCACACTATAGAATCATGGATTGATGTCTTCATAGGGGAATCATGAAATAAACAGGACACACCATAGTCAATGAGTATATCTAGGGATTTGTCTCATTAATGACTTGAAACCACAATCCATTTCAATATGATGCATGTACCAACATTTCCCTACAACCAATATCTACAAGAACTGAGACAACAAGAAGGTTATCAAATTCCTAGTGAATTGACTTGTTAGCCTTTGAACCAACACTGAAAACCCTACCATGAAATTCAATCTCACAACACTTTAACATTATTTCCATAATTCAAAAACTAAACCTCACATCTAGAAAATATCTAAAACATCAGTCATAAGTTAGAACTATTATATGATACCACTCTATAGTGAAACGAACCACTGAGGCCTACCTGACCAATGATATTCCATGTGTGACAACCCCAAGCCCACCTCCATTAGGATAAGGGCTGCCGACTAGCACTGAGTAGGAATATCCCACTAGTACAATCATGACCTTTATCGGCCGCCAAAAGCCGTCATTAAAGGTCTATAGTGGCCGCCTAGCGTCCGCTAATCGGTAACCGCTTTTGGCCCTTCGCTGTTTCTATCAACGATCACCATTTGGCTGAAACTGTAGGCAATATGGAATGGGCTAGAGTGGTTGCCATTTGGCGGCCACCGAATGGCGGCCGCTGTATGCTGTCCCTAGAGCGGCCGCCAAATGGCGGCCGATATAGTTTTTTAATCTTTTTTTAAAAAATATCAATTACACAATAAAATATACCCACATAAATCTCATCATTCATCTTCCAAGCTCCACATCCATCATCAAATATAACTGCATAACAAAATTTAATAACAAAATTAGAATCGAATAAAACCTATAAACAAATAATTGAAACAAATTAACATATTTCAATTCAAACTTACTGTAACAGATCGAAAGGATTTGATTTTAAAAATATATTCATAATTTTGATTACCATTTTAGAAATTTAGAATCATTAATTCTATGGTTCTAATTAGATTGTTTCCTTGTGATTTCAGGTCAATTCGATGTCGTCCGCTATGAATTTGACCATTAAACGCCCGTTTTAGCTGTTTATGACACTAAAACTGCGTTCTCGGTCACCATGGGCACACAAAAACTCTGATTGATGTGACGTATGTGTGACCACTTCAAAATTCACTCACCCATTTTGTCGTCTAATTTTAGGCCATTCCGACATTGTTCGGCCGGTTTGAAGCCCCCCACGCGCGTTTATGAAGCGCACCCAACACTTAAAAAATGCATATTGAGCCGTACCACGCAAACCACATGCTCTATTGACGTGTAGTCTACTAGTACAATTCAAGAATAATAATTAGATTATTTGCCTATGATTTAAGGTCAATTTGATGTCGTTCGATATGAATTTGACCGTTAAACGATAGTTTTGGCCATTTAGGACACTAAAAGTGCGTTCTTGGTCACTACGGGCACACATCACCTCCGATTGATGTGTTGTCTACTCTACCACTTCAAAATTCACTCACCCGTTGTTGTTGTTTTATTTCAGGCCATTCCGACTTCGTTCGGCCCGTTTGGACCCCCCCACGCGCCCAACACTTAAAAAACACATATTGAGCCGTACCGCTCAAACCGCACATCCGATTGACATTCCGTCTATGATTACACGTCAAGAATAATAATTATATTGTTTCCTTGTGATTTTAGGTCAATCCGATGTCGTCTGCTATGAATTTGACCGTTAAACGCCCGTTTTGGATGTTTATGACACCAGAACTGCGTTCTCAGTCACCACGGGCACACGACACCTCTGATTGATGTGCCGTCTGCTCAACCACTTCAAAATTTACTCACCCATTGTTGTAGTCTGATTTCAGTCCATTCTGACTTCGTTCGGCCCATTTGGACCCCCACGCGCGTTTTTGAATCGCGCCTAACACTTAAAAAATGCATATTGAGTCGTATCGCACAAACAAGATGTCTGATTGACTTTCCATCTATGCGTACACATCACAAATAATAATTATATTGTTTCCCTGTGATTTCAGGTCAATCAGATGTCATCCACTATGCATTTGACCGTTAAACGCCCGTTTTGGCCGTTTATGACACCAAAACTACGTTCTCAGTCACTACGGGCATACGACACATTCGATTGACGTTCCTTATACTCAAACACTTAAAAATTCACTCACCCGTTGTTGTCGTCTAATTTCAGGACATTTTGACTTTGTTCGGCCCATTTGGACCCCCACACGCGTTTATGAAGCGTGCCCAACACTTAAAAAACACATATTGCGCCGTACCGTGCAAACCGCATGTCCGATTGATGTTCCGTCTATGCGTACATATCATGAATAATAATTAAATTATTTCCCTATTATTTCAGATCAATATGATGTCGTCCGCTATGAATTTGACCATTAAACGCCCGTTTTGGCCGTTTATGACACCAGAACTGCGTTTTCGGTCACTGCGGGCACACATTACCTATGATTGACATTCCTTATACTCGAACACTTCAAAATTCACTCAACCAATGTTGTCGTCTTATTTTAGGCCATTCCTACTTCGTTCAGCCCGTTTGGACCCCCACGCGTGTTTATGAAGCATGTCCAACACTTATAAAACGCATATTGAGATGTACTGCGCAAACCGCACATTCGATTGATGTGCCGTCTACGTATTCAGGTCACTAATAATAATTATATTGTTTCCTTGTGATTTCAGGTCAATCCGATGTCGTCTGCTATGAATTTGACCGTTAAATGCCTGTTTTGGCCGTTTGTGACACCAGAACTACGTTCTCGGTCACCGCGGGCACATGTCACCTCCGATTGATGTGTCGTCTACTCTAAAACTTCAAAATTCACTCACCAGTTGTTGTCGTCTGATTTCAGGTCATTCCAACATCATTAGGCCCGTTTGGACCCCCCCCCACGCGCGTTTATAATGCGCGCCCAACACTTAAAAAATGCATATTGAGCCTTACCACACAAATTGCACATCTGATTGACGTGCCGTCTATGTGACCACGTCAAAAATAATAATTATATTGTTTCCCTGTGATTTAAGGTCAATCCTCTATCTTCCACTATGAATCTGACCGTTAAACACCTATTTTGGCCGTTTATGACACCAAAACTGCATTCTCGGTCACCGCGGGCACACGACACCTCCGATTGACGTGCTGTATGCTCGAACACTTCACAATTCTGTCACTAGTTGTTGTAGTCTGATTTCAGGCCATTCCAAATTCGCTCGGCCCGTTTGGACCCCCCACACATGTTTATGAAGCGCGCTTAACACTTAAAAAATGCATATTGAGCCGTACCGTGCAAACCACACGTACGATTGATGTTCCGTCTATGTGTAAACGTCCCGAATAATAATTATGTTGTTTCCCTATGATTTTAGGTCAATATGATTTCGTCCTCTATGAATTTGACTGTTAAACGCCCGTTTTGGCCGTTAATGACACCAGAACTGCATTCTCAGTCACCGCAGGCACAAGACAGCTCCGATTGATGTGCTGTCTACTCGAACACTTTAAAATTCACTCACGCGTTGTTGTCTTCTTATTTCATGCCATTTTTACTTCATTCGGCCTGTTTGGCCCCCCCACACGCGTTTATGAAGTGCGCCCAACACTTAAAAAACGCATATTGAGCCGTACTGCACAAAACACACATTTTATTGACGTTCCGTCTATGTGTACATGACACGAATAATAATTAGATTGTTTCCCTGTGATTTCAGGTCAATACGATGTCATCTGCTATGAATTTTACCGTCAAACGCCCGTTTTGGCCGTTTATGATACCAGATTTGCGTTCTCAGTCATCGCGGGCACACAACACCTCTGATTCATATGCCATATACTCAAACACTTCAAAATTCACTCAACCATTGTTTTTGTCTGATTTTAGGCTATTCTGACTTCGTTCGGCCCATTTGGACCCCCCACACGCGTTTATGAAGCTCGCCCAACACTTAAAAAATGCATATTGAGATGTACCGCCCAAAACACACGTCTGATTGACGTTCCGTCTACGCGTACACGTCACAAATAATAATTATATTGTTTCCATATGATTTCAGGTCAATACGATGTCCTCCTCTATGAATTTGACCCTTAAACACCCGTTTTGGCTATTTGTGACACCAGAACTGCGTTCTCAGTCACCGTGGGCACACGACACCTATGTTTGACGTGTCGTCTAATTGACCACTTAAAAATTCACTCATCCATTATTTTAGTCTGATTTAAGGCCATTATGACTTCTTTCGGCCCATTTGGACGCCCACACATGTTTATGAAACGTGTCCAACACTTAAAAAAACGCATATTGAGCCGTACCGTGCGAACCACACGTCCGATTGATGTGCTGTCTGTGCGACCACTTCACAATTTACTCACCCATTGTTTTATTATTATTTCAGAACATTCTGACATCGTTCTTCCCATTTTGACCCCCCAATGCACATTTATCAAGTGCGCCCAACACTTAAAAAAACGCATATTGAGCTGTACCGCGCAAACTACACATCCGATTAATGTGCCGTCTGCGTGACCACTTCATAATTCACTCACCCGTTGGTGTCATCTGATTTCAGAACATTCCGACATCGTTCTGACTGTTTGGACCCCCCACATGTATTTATGAAGCATGCCCAACACTTAAAAAAATGCATATTGAGCCGTACCGCACAAACCGCACGTCCGATTGACGCGTCGTCTGCGCGACCACTTCACAATTCACTCACCCTAGAAAGCTAAAAATATTGAAAGAGTTCTTGGGCTTCTCCCAAGAAACAAATGCCTGAAGTTTCTCTCCATCCACTGACACACCTTCCTCTGAGATTATTTGACCCAATAACTATACGTAATCAATACAAAAATGACATATATATAGCTTGGCGTATAGTCGATGATTTATATTTGTAATCTGGATGATGTCAAGATATTGGGTATGATCATAATCAGTCTTGGAGTGCATGAAGATGTCATCCACAAATACCAAAACAAACTAATCTAGGTAAAAATGGAAGATTCTATTCATCAAGGATATAAAAACTTTTAGAGAATTCATAAAAAAAAAATGAAATTATCTCATGAATGGGGTTCATTCTCATCTGGATCACCAATATCACTGCGATGTCCACCAGCTGTATTCGGAGCCTACAATATATATCAATATTATGTATCTTAAACATATCAATAAAAGTCAATCTGAGTATGGTTTGTTTTATTGTTCACCTGTGGAACCACTTGTTGCGTCGTCATTTCATCGATAGGTGATGACATCTTTGACAAACCTTCCTCATACTATGCATGTAACTGCTGAAACTGTGCATCAAAATTGCGCTGCATATCCTGCATGGAAGCATCTATCTCAGTCTGTGTATGCATCCCTGACTCTCTTCATGCACCCATCGCATCTTATCTAACAACTGCATGTCATGGGACACCTCCGCCATAAGTAAAAGAATAACTATGACCATCACGCCCCATGACACAGTGAAATATTTCATCTCTACGCACAGTACTACAACGTTTCTCCTCTGGAAACTCTGCTAACTGAGCATCAAACTGAGCCTGTATCATATAATGAATCAATGAACAAATGTGAATAATTTATATAAAATAAAAATACATTTATTAGTAAATATTTTGCTTACTATAACACCGGAATCATCAGGATAACCCGCCCTATGAGTCCTCACCCATATGGACATCCAATTGATCAGCTTGCTGCATTGGTGTACCTATAATAAAGGGGTTCACCATGTTATACTACAATATTCTTAAAATAGGAATGAATAGTGAATTCTAAACTTACATCATGTCTGAGCTGTGACATATGTCGAGTGCCAAGTCTGGAAGGCATGCCCTACATCACCTGATTATGTGAATGAAGAGAAGACTCAATCTACATTCAACATATTTACTTAATAGAAATTTGAAGAATTAGTCATTTATAGATTAAAAGTAATAAATCTTACTATCGCTGCCTCACTCGACCAAAACTCAATCAAATCCTGCCACTGCGTAGGAAGAATGCCCAGAGGGACTCGCTGTAGAATGTCTGGCACACCCGAAAATGGTTTCCAGTGATCTCTCTTCACCATTGACTTGTAATCCTTCCATAATTTTCAGCATTTGGACATACATATAGCTCAAAACTCATCTGGACAGGATGTCAAATTATCCTGTTAAAAAAAATTGTCAGTGGATGGGATAATAATAATAACAATATCATGAAAAATTAAACATTGAATTTACCTGAACCTCCCTCCAAATCTGCCCATCATATCCTGGGGGAAAGAACTCCATTCACGAGTCGTCAAAGGGAAAATGTGTGAGTCTCGTATCATATGCCCAAAATGACAACTCAATACAGTAGCACCTTCTCCAACTGGATGAAATGTGTCATCAAATAACACATTCAATCGGGCTCCAGAGTTCCAGGATCGAACCCCTCTACCAGGACCCCTATGTCTACTGGAAGATGCACTAGATCCTGATAAACATAAATTCATAATTCAATTACAATATAAATTAATGATTAGAAATAGTTAGGGAAATATACACAGAAAATTACAATCAATTAATTTAGAAAAATGAAAACATACATACCGACAACATCAGGTGAACCACTGTGACCACCCTGTGAAATAACTATATTAAAAGAAATTATAGTTAAATCAATAAATTTTTTTACATATATGATCATAAATACTTTTACAAACAATAACTAGGGATATAATTACAATTTTCACCAATCATTCAAGTCTATCATATCTCCTTCAACTGTCTCTCTGGCCCATTGTATATATTCATCTCGTACAACTAATGTTGTTTGGTCAAGTATTTGATCAAGAAATGAGACAATTTCAGGTTCCTCTTGGTCAATCAAAAAAACCCCTCTTCTAGACATTTTCACCACAACTTTCCAATCAGAATCAATGCCGACAAAGTAAACTTGTTATGCCTGCGATGTCAGTATGAAGGGCTCATTGCATACTTGGTAATCTTTATATAGCATATTGTTAAAGTTTACTAATGTAAATTGGAAGTTATCAACTTTCGTTCCACGAACCGGATTGACCCAATCACACCTTAACAATATGTGTTTTAAGCCACAACTATAAATAAACTCAATAATATCTCTCAACAATCCATAATAATAACCCGCACCAACAAAAGAACAGCCAACACCACTATTTTGTGTGGCTCGGTTCATGTCAACATCACTAATACAAAATCAGAATCTATTAGCATCTAAAGACTTATAGCGACGAGCTGTAATAAATTGACCATCAGCTAGTTGGTTGAATTCTTCGCTCACATGCTGGGTTAAATCATGTAACTTTTGAATCTACAAATTTCACATATATAGTTTAATGGATAAAGGATTGTAAAAATACAACTAAGTTTCACTATAAAAATATTAAATCAATTATACGTACATGAGTCTTGATCCACTCATGAAATGTGTTGAAATGATGTTTTTGGATTTGATAGTCAGTTGCACGAGGCCTTTCACGTTTCAACTCATCGATATGCATCCTAAATCACAACACAATATAAGGTAAGAAATAAAATAAATATAGAAACAAAATACACATAAACTATGAAACTTACTGTATCAATGGAATAACTAATGGAGTGTTGAACAAAACATATCGATGAGCTTGAACCCACTCGTCGTTCCGCATATCAAATGTTATTCCTTCTCTAATTGGACCCTCATCATTCTAGGACGGTTTATCTATCTTTGTTTCAACCTCATCAATATATGAAGCACAAAAATTTTTACACTCGTCCATTAAATATCCCTTGACAATTGAGGCTTTTGGATGATATTTTTTGCACACATACGATTTAAATGTATTTAAGTATCACTCCATTGGATACATCCACCTGAATTTCACGGGACCTCCAACAATGACTTCACCAGTTAAATGCATGGTCAAGTGAACCATGACATCAAAAAAAAGACGGAGAAAATAGTTTTTCTAGTTGACATAGTGCAAGTACAATATTATCCTGCAGATTTTTCAAATCACTCATGCGATGATTCCTAGAACAGAGCAGTTCAAAAAAATTAGAAACTCCAATCAATGGCTCAACAACCTGGGCAGGTAAGCAATCACGAATTGCTATAGGAATTAACTGTTGAAGTAGAATATGATTATCGTGACTTTTCAAACCCTGTAATTTCATGCTTGTCATATTCACACACTTTAAAATATTAGAGCAATAACCATTTGGCACCTTAACGGTCTTCAAAATTGATAGAAATGTTTGTGTCTCTTTTTTACTCATTGTGTACTGTGCAGCAGGAATGTATGCCCGATTACCTTCACCTAACTATAAATGTAAAGGATTTATCAATCCCATTTCTTGAAAATCATGTTGATCATTAGCACTATCCTTTTATTTCCCCTTGAAGCCTAAAATGGTTCACAATATATTATCACATACATTTTTTTAAATGTGCATCACATGCAAATTATTTCTTAAAATATTATATTTCCAATAAGGCAATTCAAAAAAAATACTATGTTTCTTCCAATTATGAATTTTCTTTTTATTTGGAACAAGTATAGAAGGAAATGCAGGAACCAATAAATCCTGAAAATCATACATTGTATGAAAGTTTTCTTGATCAAGTTATGCCCAAATTTCAACCCCAGACAGTATTTGTAGTGATGGGTCATACTCTCTATTCCCATAAAATGATACACGGTCTTTTCTGAACCTGTGAAATGGAGGAAGAAAACTTCTATGACCAAGATATTCCCACTTTCTATAGTGATTAAGCCATATAGATTTCTTACTCTTATTACAACAAGGGAAAGCAAATTATCCTTATGTACTCCAACCTGATAAGTTAGCATACGCTGGGAAATCATTAATTGTCCATAACAAAGCATCCCGAAGTCTAAACATTTCATTAGCTATTGAGTCAAAAGTCATTACACCATCAGCACAAAATTCTTGCAGCTCATCAACCAAAGGTTGCATATAAACATCGATTTTATCGCCAGGTCCTCTCAGTACATCAATTAGAATTGACAGTAACAAAAAAAGGTTGCTTCATACATACCCATGAGGGAATATTGTATGGAACCAACACCACTATCCATGTACCATGTGTTGCACCAACCATGGGACTAAATGGGTTAAAAACATCTGCTGCCAAACCCAGTCGAATATTACGATCATCTCGGGAAAAGTCTGGGTGTCTTTGATCAAACTCTTTCCATGCCAAAGAATCTGCCGGGTGAGTTAATTTATCAACCTCTTTCTTTCTCTATGAATTCCATGTCATCAATTTAGAAATTTTAGTATACAATAAGAATATCTTAAGTCTCGGTTTCAGTGGGAAATAATGCATCTATTTAGCAGCAACTTGAATACCTTGATTCAAGACTCTCCCAGGAAGAATCTGACTACCTTGATTTATCTCATTGGTCTTCCACCTGGATGTATAGAAAATTTTACAAATATTTAATTGCGCATTCTCTTTTCTGAACAACATAAAATTATTGCGACACACATAAATTGTATCATATGTAAAACCAAGATCATCAGTCAACTTGTGAGCTTGATAGAATGACTTCGGAATCTTCACTCCAGCAGGGAGTACCTTCTTCAACAATACCAACAACATGTCGAATGAGGCGTCTGACCACTGGTTCAAGGTATTCAGGTGTAACAATTCAATGATGAATGACAGTTTACTAAATTTAGTGTATCTAGGATATAATTCAGTATGCACATCGTCAAGAATTTAAAATAATTTCAATGCTTATCCATATGCAGAAGAACGAGGATTACTCAATCCAATGTCGTCATTTACAACATTACTGTCTTCAGGTTGAAACTGACGCATCATATCATTGAGCATTATGTTCATCAGATCAACTGTTCTCGAATCAACATTCATATGAATACTTTCTGAGTGATGACATGAAATAGAATATTCTCTATGATTTTTCCATGTCTAATAGTTTTTCAAAAACCCATTCAAAAACAAATTTTCTCTAACACTATCTCATTTGAAGAGATACCTATTTTCACATTTTTTGCATGGAAAACTAATCATATCGCTTGGAAATCTGTTGGTGAAATCCATAATTCGCTTAATCCCCTCTCAATATTCAGCTAAAAACCTATCTTGCATATCAAACTAGATCCTATCCATATCTATATTTAATAGAAATAAAAAGTGAAATATCTTATTAAAATTCTAAAAAAACACATATCATTAAAATTTAAAAACCAGATTTGAAGGATAAAAAACATTACCTGCAGAGGACTCGACTGCGGGTAATGGGGTGTGACTCGATTGCGGATCCATGACGGCGCAACAACTTGATGACAGGTATTCGACGGCTGGACTCGAAAGGGGCGGAACCGTTGGACGAATCGTGGGAGGGTTCTACAAGGTAGGGCACAATGGACCGGGAGGGTCCAACGGAGGCAGAAGGACTTGCCAAAGGGATGAAGTGGGGCCGAAAGGGGACGACGACGGCGGGAATATCCAAAGGTGTAGTGCAGAGGCAAGCCGGTGGGGGTCGTCGGGGTTGCAGGTGGCACAACACGGAGGAAAGGGGGTGGGGGTCGCCGGGGGTGGGGGTTTCCAGGGGTCGGGGTCACCAGGGGTTTTCGGGGTCGCCGGGAATCGCCTGGGGTCGGTGGTCGCTGGGGGTCAGGGTCGTCAGAGGTCGGGGTCACCGGGGGTCGAGGAGGGGTCGCTGGGGGTCGAGGAGGTGTGGGTTGTAGGGTTGGGGAGGGGAAAATGGGGTCGCGGGGTCGGGGAGGGGATATTAGTTTTTTGTTTGTATTAAAATGCAACGGCTGACATTTGGCGGCCACTGTTGATAGTATTAGCAGCCGCCAAATGGCGGCCGCTATTAGTCCCCCGCCTCGAAAGATAAAAATTCTAGTAGTGTCCCACATATGCAGGGCATTATCCTAAGTACTTATGAACACATCTCCATTATAATACAATGTTGAAGGTAAATTACAAGTGATAAAAATTCATTCATACATCTATAATCCTCCAAACCGAATAAAACATAAGTACTAAAAGAGATAAATTGAACAAAATAAAAGCCTATAAAAAATAGAAGAGAGTTCAACCTACTCATAAATAGGGGACTAATATCAAATGAAACACCTATAAGAACCTTTGTATTTCTAGCCTAATCTAAGATCCACCTACTCTTAATCCTACCAAGAATCCATCAAATGGAATTCCATTAGTATAAGACATGACATGTGTGGGAAGATCTCATGTAGGGTCGAGTATAACAATACCTAGTAAGACATCATGAAATCACTAAGAATAAAGAATCAAGAGTATTCAGATAAAATACACAAGTATGTAAATCAAGATATGATACATAATGATAGTAAAAAATAAACCCAGATATACTTATTATAGAATCCATGCCCCAAATAGGTCTCAAACACTGAAATTCATTGGATACTTCTTGAGGATCCAATGTAACACTCATTTATAGAGAACCTACTCTCCGATCCATGATATCACTAAAGGTTCTCATCTATTTGAAAAATTATCCTCTGTCATAATCTCAATCTATTTTCATTCTCCAAGCTATCCTCTAATGGATCCACTCACAGTAAAAGGGTTATACATATAACTACATTATTTTATTATAACCATATATTTATAGGGGATTGATAGGTTTCTTTATCATTTAATAATAAAATAAATATTTTATTATTATTATTTGTGAAAACTATAATTTTTTTACAACAACCAATGTTGACATAGGTAATATTGCACATAGAAAAAATCCACGTTCCGAACTCAACTAGGGTATTGAATTTCCTATCCGATTCTATATTTGGGAGTTATTCAACAATTTAAAGAAAAATATTATCACATGGTATTAATATGTTTAATATTTTTATAATATCAATACTGGGCTCATCAAGTCTCAGAATCTCACATCATCTCAATGCCTGACTCTAAAAATATTACTAGATATATTCCAAATCTTTACATGAAAAAAATACATATTTTACACACACAATATCCTTTTATCCTGGAACATGGACCATATCACCAAGACCATGATAAGAGTATATTGATTAAAATAAAATAAGTCATACAAGAACCACAACCCCATAACAAAATCTCCACTATAGAGACCCAATTTTTTTTTTCTTATAATGCATATGATAACAACATCCCATTCCCTAGAACATATCTTTTAAAAAAATGACCCTAAGGAGAGAGTTATCAAATTAAATGAATAAGGTTAATGAAACACTTTTCTTGAACCATATCCACTTCTTAACAGCAGATCCTAGTAATGATATGTACATATCTTCTCTAAAATAAATTTCAATATAGGTTGGTTATCCAAGGTTGGAGTGAAACAAAAAATTATCTCAAGGATTCAATAGGTGGGTTCCAATCAATGAGGATATTAGAAACTCTAAACATCCTAGTGAAAGGTCTAACAATCAACTAATGAAAATAATCCCAATAATTCACTTAAAGGGGATAACTATTGAATATTTTTAAGCCCAAAAGGATAATTCAAGGGACTTACAACACAATAAGAGAAGAATTTAGAAATCCCAAAAGGATGGAAGACATCATCGACTAAAAATATGACCTTTCGGTTGAAGAAATAAACTAATCCTGAAACTAATATCAAAATATCCCCATTAAAACATTATATTTATCACAATAATTGAGGAATAAAATCCAAAACGTCCAATTCATCCCACACAACATCATCATAGCCAATAGAACCCATTCCTCCTTCTGATAAAAAACTAATATGAAGACTATATCCACCTCCTTAAACAAACTCCCAGTCATAGGATCTGAAAAATATCCCTCACACTTCTATATATTATTTCATTGAAACTCTAGGAGTTTCATCCTCCAATATTCATCATCATAGACCTCAAATCTATAGTGATTTATTGGAACCAATTTCTAAATATCTTTGGTGAAAACCTTTTAGGGCCATCAACCTGGTTTCATTCTTATAATAGAACAACCATTAGGGTCTCTTAATTATGAAAAATTATTATTTAAGTTCAATTAATTAATTAATTCCTTTTTAACATAATAACCATTGTCTACCCAATTCAAACACATGTGTATACATCCTTGATGCATGATATTTTCCTAAGAATCTAGCCTGTATGTAGAATCACTTCTCTTATCATGTTCAATGAACCTAAGGTCCATAAATTGGATCATAGAGGAACCTAAAATCTCATATACTAATAGACCGTTATTTTTCAAAACACTTACTAAGCCCAACTAATAATATTTCCCTACAAACTAATGCATACTCACCAGTTCCAAACTCCAAACATAATTCTATATCTCAACCATCATCTCAAATACCAATTTTTCATAACCCCTTCCTCCAATGATACCCCTCATAAGAAAAATTAATAATGATAGATAATGACCCTCAAAACACACCTCCCATAGGACAATGGTTAGAAACTATCATCGAGGGTATATAATCACACATGTGGGGGGAATTAAAATCAATAAATATTTAAGGATGAATGATAAGATAGAAAATACCAATAAAATAATTATCATAAATGAATGAATCAATCCCAAGTCATGATGTAATTTCATACAAAAATTGATATAATTAAAATGAAAATAAAAGTTATACAACCTTGACAACAACCACATAGCTCCAACGGCTCCTGAACAACTCCTCGAACTAGTAATATTCATCACTATCTCATAACAACCCCTACTAACATGAAAAATAGTATATATATGTTGTGAGAATAATATGCATATTAAAAATGATCCTCCACAAAACATCTTCTATAAAATTTGATAGAATCATACGAAAACCAAGTGTATAAATAAATGAAACTAACTTGTCACCCAATAAGGTATATTATTCATTTCACATCCTTACCATGGGCCACTCACTAAATAATGCATAAGAGTAAATCAATGTTTATGGAAAGAACTTATGTATAAATAAAGATACTCTAATCCTAAATCAACACTAGTTTTTCACTCTCATTCCATAATTAATACATCATGTACTCATCCATCATATGAATAATCCCACACCCATGAAATTTTAGCACAACCATTTCTACATCCAGTTCAACTAGAAAAATCTCATTATCATTATCCTCCTCAGTAACCAAGCATGTTCCAATAAGACACTATATCATATGTACATTTATTATACCTCAAGACATCATATCCCACACACATGCACCTATGGGAAGGAAAAACT
This sequence comes from Viscum album, assembly GCA_963277665.1. Taxonomy (NCBI): domain Eukaryota; kingdom Viridiplantae; phylum Streptophyta; class Magnoliopsida; order Santalales; family Viscaceae; genus Viscum; species Viscum album. The sequence continues at coordinate 352,049,938 of OY728141.1, forward strand.
TCCATGAATGGATATGAGTATTTTTTTGTAACTCAATCCATTATAGCTCATACATAAATGTATAGTGAAATTGTGAGTCCTCAAAACCCTTGTAGGGGAACACCCTATACTATAATCCATTATAGTCTAAGGTACAAATAATTATCAATATCTAGTGGGATATAGGGATATGGAGAAGTCATCCCTCTATTACCTCATCATCCTTGATGTTAGAGAAATAACCCCAAAACATTTGTGTGTCGATTTCTCAAATAGTGTCAGTGGGGTAGTGTATGAAATAAGAAAATATAAATAATATCATATACATCCACATTAAGGAAAACTAGATAGCCTTAGTCTCAACTAAAATTATCATCTCATATGACACCTAGATACAAATTCTATGGTCAAGATACCAAACATGAATACATGCATTAAATTAATATTAATTAATTAATTATCCATTAATTATTATTATTCTATTTTTGATTTCAGTATTAACACTTAATTATTTTATGACTAGTGACTTCAATACCATAATGTTTCTTATAATATCAAGTTTGTCATCGTAATATGTTAACACCATGAAGTAAACCAATTCATTTATTAGTTAAATTATCAATTCATAAATATACGATTACCATAAGAATCCTACCAAGCTATGAAATTAATGATGCACATGTCATGTATAGTGTCAAACTACTTCGAGTAGTTGGTAACTAATAATATAAATTATATATTTCTATATGACCATCAAGCAGGAATTGAGAAAGATTAAGCATTGACGAGTAGTCCATGCTCTAAACTCATCCCAACAATCCATGTATCCTACACTATTGCATATAATATAATCTATCCTATCATCACTATAATCGACAATTACTATATCCCCATGCTCCCATCCCAAAGCTCGAAATATAACCATCCATAAATATAGCCTCAAGACTCCAGCTCATTGCTCGTAAATTATTCCAATCACACATTATTATCAACTAATAACATAAAGGATCTAAATTCCTAGAGCATGCATGCATTGTAAATGTATTTTCTATATACAAAATTATAGGTAATTGAGTTCATTACATCAATCCATTAAATCCTCCCATAAACTAGAGTGGGATCATTTAACCCCAAAATTTATTCTTAAATAAGAAATAATTTGAAGTTATTCTTGAATTATCCAATTTATTAAACTTAGGTTTTCTCATAATAAGGAGAACAAAGGTAGTAGCTAATAATAACTACAAATAAACATAACATGCTTCAAGCATTATTTCCATGTTTAAATAATTACTAGATGAATATAAATTATACTACCCATGCCTCTTTCATTAAAAATTGTAACATAATTTGGATTTATGTTTTTTAAAAGTTTATACCCATTAATAATTCTTAATAATAAATAAAAAATACCACAAAACCTAAATATAACACAGAAACTAATAAATTAAAATGAGGCAATATCAACAAAATCATAAAATACATGAAATAAAAATCTGACAATTTATTTAATCACTAATTAATGAAATATTAATTTTATAAACATTTAGTAATTCCTATTTCAGATATTTTAATATTCAAGATTATAATTACAATTCTGATAAAAAAATATTTAACAAATAATAATTCAATATGCGATTATCTAATTCCCATACTCTAATTTAACTTCAAGTATTCTTTATGTGTTTATTTATTTAATCTTTCACGGGTAATCACTTGAATAAATACCATTATTAAATAGCATGTGTTAATCTCAAAATATATAATCTAACAACAAGTGATAATTGGTTTTCTCTCTCCTATATAATTTTCAAAATTCTAAAAGTGACCATATGAATAATAATCCACCAATTTTGGTTGTTCTTTTCATCTTTCTTATATAATTTCTACATTGATAATAATTTTTTCATTCATTATTATGTGGTAATTCAAAATAAAAAATACTAATAAAAACATGCGATTTCTGTGTTACCAAAATTATTTAGACTAACCATGATAAGTTTTCTATTTCTTGAATAATAATAATATTCTTAATAATTTTACATCTTTAATTTCCATCTTTGAAAATATCATCAATAATATTAATAACACACCTTAACATGTTATTTTATAGTATCTTAAGATAATAAAAATTATATATAATAATTAGTACTATTTATAATTAAATTAAATAAATAATAATTTTACATTAAAATATTTCATTTCATGTGATTTTAATCTTCTTCTCCTTAAATTCATTAATATCTAGATTTTACATTTTTATGGTTGGTCCCATATATTTACCCATGGAATCTAAAGTATGGTAATTACATAGATTGAATATAAAATAATAGAGAGATAAATATATTCTCTACTTAGATACAAATACTTGATTTTAATTTCTCAAGGGCCAAAGGAGAATAGTAATGTTTACATAATAGAAAATACATGAGGAAAACCTTAGTAACCTAGAACCTCTACAAAATCTCTGATGGTTTGACAGTGCTTGAAAAAACCATATGATGAGACATGTTTATGGAAAATAGAGGAATATAAATATGGATGGAGGGAGGTTGTATTATATATGGATGTAAAATATACATTTCCAATTTTAATTTACCCCATTTCCATTTTTTCATGATTTAATTATAAAAGTCATTTTGTTTTGATTTCCTTTTTGTTATTTTTTATTTTAATTATTTAAAAGGAAACATTATCTCTCCAATCTCATATACTTTAAATCTCATTATTTTATTTCTTTCCATTTTTATTTTACGCATTTTATTAATTTATATTTATTATATAAGTTTCTCTCACTAATCACATTCATTCAAAATGTTTTCTTTTATTTAATTTTATATCAAAACTTAATTTCCTATTTTTTAACAATGCAACACATTTTTATTTAGTTGAAATACCATGTTTTACTTAATTAATTTTAAACCCATGATTTACACACTCTCTCCAATATCTTATTAAAAGTCCCACTTTTATTATATCACACATTTTTATCTTATCAAAAGCATTCTATAATTTCTTTATATAACACATTTTTAATAGATAAATATAATAATTATTTTTAAAATAATCAAAATTTGTAAAAAAGTAAGTATTTATTTTATAAAATGATATATAAAAAATTAATATTACCAACATAATATGAATATATATAAATAATACATAACATATAACCATATAACACACACGTACACACACACACACACATATATATGATACATATTTTATTTTATATAGGCATGAATATTCACTTCCATAAAACACATTGAGAAAAAAATATAGATGATACATAATATAATAAATATATATACATATATAAGATTAGATATTTCATATTATACTCACTATTTGTAAGATACTTTACAAAAAATATTCAACATGTAAAGAATAAAACTTATATATACTACATATATAATATACACAATATAATTTATCTGCATAAAATATTTAAAATCAATGAAAAATATTTTTAAACCAAAAAGAAATTATACTGACATAATATTTTTTAACCATATGTAATATTATATTAATATGTGTAATATATCACTTATCAAGAAAATTTGATTTAAACTAAAAAATTATAGAATTTCTTAAATAGATATAAACCTTCCCAACCCACTAAATATAATATGAACATATTGAGAATCGCTCAATATGAACGAAATAAAAGAGGAAAAATTCAAAAAAATATGGACCTTTATAATAGTCCATTCCTAGAGCCACTAGTAAGTGTCTTATCATAAATAGTGTAGTACTCACACCAAGATTTCCCACTCAACTACCTATGATTTTACATGATATAAAATGGAGGTAATAAATAAATATATGCATCATGAAACATATATATGTATGTGAATAATAATAATTATAACGCATTCTCACCTCTAACCCTCATTGCAGACTCGACCAAATTTTCTAAATATTAACATGTATTGAACATATAATAACCATGTCCACCAACCTGGAAAATTCCAATACCTTTATTTTTATACAAAAAATAATTAGGGGTGAGATTCTAGGATGTATTTACATTATTAAAAACGCTTTATAAAGTATCAATCAAGAAATTGAAAAATTATTTAACAAACCAAGTTATGAAATCCAATTTGGAAACAAAGTGAAATAACATCATTAAATTATCACAAATAGTAAAAGAGAATAACAAATAAACCTTAGTAAATTCAATTACACCATTAGTTTTAATTTAGAACCCATTTTTCTAGTTTTAAAATAAAAAACCTAGATAAGGAGATTCCTCTAAAATAAGTGCATATACATTTATGTAAACACTAGGTGTGCATTGTTGCATAAAAATATATTTGAAAACTTAAATATGATAAAACCCCTTTCATAACAAATGGAAACCAAATGAGAAACCAACTTCATTGGAATTAATAAATTTATAAAAATAACATAGCCTTCAAAATCATTGAAAACATAGCATGTAAATAATCAAGATATCATTGTTTTATGATTATATATATTTGTAAGGATAAACCTACCCCAATCCACCAATTTCACTAACCAAGGTCGTAATCCACCACAATAAGGAAATAAAAGTATTTAGAAGGCTATTAAAACACATAAAACATGAAAACCCAAAGTTAAATTTTAGTAAAAATAATACTTAGGTCACCTAGATAATTATAGGGGAAAAAATAAGAGAAAATGGTAGAAGTAGATTAGAGGAGGATTTATAGATCAATTTATGATGATGAATCATCACAAAATCATGAAGAAAATCTATATTTAAATACCTAGTGGAAGGCAGGATAAAGGCAAAGATTCTCTTAAGAGAATTGGGGTTTGAAAATAAGGAAAAGAGGGGGCCGAGGGGTCTTAATAAAAAGGGATATATGGGTAAAATCCTATTTTTTAATGATTTGGAAAACATCATGGTTTTTTCCCATGGTTTAATAATCCATGTAGATGGAACAAGATATACTAGGGTAGTCTGTATGGTTTAAAAAGTAATCTCAACAACTCTAAAATGTGTTGGAGGCATTTCTTGACTAGGGAATATGGATTGAACTAACCATACACAAACGATGGGACATGCATAGCTACACTTATACCACCCAATTTTTTAAAAAGTGACCCATAATGATGAATAAAATATAAAACTCAATCAAAAAATTAAATAATATGGGAAAATGTGGTCAGACTCTGAATGTTCTCTCAACCATACCAATTTATTCTTATAGAAAATATTATTATATAAGGTTGATCAATGAATGTATGAGGTTTAACTTTCCCAATAACATTCAATTCAAAAAACCAATGGACACTAAAACATCAACTATGATAAGTCCTTCACCAATAACCCATATAAATCATACCATATAAATTTATTATGTTTTAAAAATAACCTTAAATACCATAACCAAAAACTGGGCACCTCATCATTAATATAAAACATGTGTATTACATAAACATCCAACTCCTTGACATTTATGAAATCATAAAAAATAATCTAGATCATATGATCAAAAAATACTCATGAATTGGGAATTTTAACCAATTATATTATAGGTTTGAGTTGGGGAAACTAAATACCTCATATAGAAATCTTACATCACTACATCCATAAGAAAATAAGGAGATATTATATAGAAAAGGAATTAACAATGGTGGTCTCCCCACTTTTTTTTAAATTCTTAAAATGCTCCAATTCTACAAAAAATTCCAATTAATATAAAGATCAAATAGAATAAAACTCATCATAATAAAATTATGCTTTGTAAAATTCCACCATCTGAGTTTCCTCATCACCCGAGTGATAATTCATTAGTAACACAAACAATTTATAAATATTATCATCAATGATTTAAAAATACCTCAATAAGGTACTATCTCTAACAAATATCAAACACTTCATCAAAATTAAAATATTAGCAGCCTAATAATCTCAAAAAAAAGACAACTAATACAAAGAATATAGGACAAGACAAAATATGATATAAAATACCTCAAAAATTAGTTGTATTAGTATATAGTTTATCGTGTTGAACTTAAGGGTCTTCTAAAGGAATAAATATGGATATACCTCATCTTTGTGAAACCCCACAAAATTTTTTTTAGACATCCCAAACATAAAAAAAATATCATCAAATATTGTGTAATATGAAGGCTTCTAATGAACCATACCACCACATATATAGATTATTAGGGACTTACTCCCAGAAGAATTTTATGGGTTGAAAAAGGATAGAATCTTAATGCCACCACCCATTTAGTTGGACTCTACCCAATTCCACATTCTTTTAGTAGAATTCCATTCACATACCCTATGGATAAAGGAAATTCCAACCACTTCAGATATCCCTGTTAAGCATGCCCCAACCCTGATAGTCGTCTTCACTATCTCTATGTAATAGGGCCATCCAAACAAATTCAACTTCAGCAGAAGTTATAAATTAATACCACTTCCTAAAAACTATTCCTTTAAAGTTACATGTAATGTTTTATTAGTAATATAAGGCATGGGTCCAATTAAATGATGAACATACTCAAGAACTAATCGGTTATCATGAAATAGAAAATGCAGTTTAATCACCATAGATACTATAATAGGCTCAAATAAGTATTTCTTGAAAAATAATTCCTTTAAACATTCCAATGAGTGGTAATTTTATTACTTAGTCCAAATAATATACTTTCACCACTTTTAACTTTGACCTTCGAGCATAAGAGATACAAATTTACAATTAAGAGACTCTAGAAGCTGAAGAAGTTTGAAAATATTCTCTATATCTCACAACCACTCCTCATATGCATAAGAATATGGCTTCCCATAGATTAGAGGAGGACTCATGTTTTGAAACTCTTCAACATAATCAATAGATTGAGATATAAAAGAAAGAACATTATGATGAATGACTAAAGAAAATGGAAAAACTGACTCTAACAGAACTCTCAACTGGAGGGTTTACATGTGGTGAACCAACCATATCTCCTTCTTGAGAATCCATCATGACTAAGTGGGTTCATACTCTAAAATAAGAAGGATTAATAAACATAATCAAGAAATTCTTCTTGATTTAAAACACTGTAAATATGAAGATATAAAAATGAATAGGAATCTCAAAATATTAATAGGAATCTATTTAGCCCACAAAACATACAAACTTCACTCATTAACATTCAAAATGTCAGAAAACCATCATATCTCGCTTCACCAAATACATTTACACACCACCTTAACAAAAATTATGATATATGGAAAATACACAATTAATATTTAAAATATTCTTCTGAAAATATTCACAAACCAAAATTTCAAAATAAGATCAAATAATAGTTTTTAAAACTTTACATGAATATACATAAAATATTTTACAAATTTTTTTTCTTAAAAATTTAATTTATTAAAAAACTCATATTAAAATCTAAATATAAATGTTTTTAATATAAAAAACCACATTAAATAAGTCCAAAAAATATCGAGAAGTCCCAAAAGTAATTTCAATTTAGCCAAAATTAAAAATAATAAGTGATAAAATAAATTTAGAACAATAAATAATAATAAAAATGAAATATTTATAATTGTACATGGATTGGTTACACTATTTAGGAAATCATATGCCAATTATGTTAAGTTCACTAGGAGTTACCCATAGTAGGTTGTACGGTCTATACATGGTTTTCCAAACCATGAATAGTAACCATGAGACCCTAAGTTTCTTACCATTTTCAAGCCGAATATTATATATTCCCCAAATAACCCATAAGTCATCAATAAAAAACATTAATACTCAGATAAAGACTAAAAAATCTCAACAAAAAACCAAGAAAAAACTCAAATTTAACACTTACACATACCAAATACCCCTGGTAAATCAATTTTCTTCATGAAATGCAGATATTAGGAAGATACTCATAACCTACCTGTTGAGTTATGAAAAACCTATCTCCTAAATGCTGTGACTCCTAGAATAAAAACCAGGAATTGATACCATATTTTCATGAACCAACCCATGTTTCCCCTCATCTGAGCACCTGAGTCAGCCCGTGACATAGCCCAAAGCACTTTATTTATTTCCAAAAGTTTCAAACTAGTTATTAGGCATTAAAAATATGTATATAAGAAATTTTTTCTTTAATAAAGGATTAAAAAATAGGGTTCTTCCACCCAGGAGTCAAACATGACCATTTTATAGGTCAAGGGATAATATATATATAATAATAAGTAATTAGGATGATAATAAAAAATAAAGACATAAGAAAGTAAAAAATGAGTCATTAATAATAAATAGGTCCAATAAACACACCCAAAACATCCAAGCATTAATAAAACTGAACTTTAAATAAAAATATGACATGAACTAGAAAAAAAAGAAATCTAGAATAGAAGTACCAATATGTAATAATAAATTATATGATCTAAACACCAAAATAATACAAAGGAACCACCACCACACATCTGCATATTCCAAGTGAATCATCCTAACTTGTCTCCACCAACATACTCAAACCAGACCCCATGAATTGTTCACTACATCCCAGAGGAACCTTATAAATATATTATATGATAGGTGTGAGAAACAATTATCAGTAGGTATCCTCTACACACCCCATGCAAAACCTTTAATGTAAACCCTTTTCATGGTAGTTTGAAATATAACTATAAATGAATTTTGTTTTACTTTTATTGAAATCCAATAACATATTACTATTGGAAACCATTTCATTTAATGCATAGTGGTTAAATATTTAAATATAAAATATCCATTTAATCCTTTATGTAAACAGAAAAATTATATAAAAGGGAACATTTAAAAATTTTACATTGAAAATAACGATGCACATAAAAACAAAGGAAGAGTTTAAGCCTTTGAAACCCCATTTTTATTTCAAAAAATGGTGTGATACATTTTTAAAATAAGAAAAAACCAATAGTAACAAACATAAATCATAATAACCAAGAAAATAGTGTTGAAGGATCTATAAGAAATGTTCATAAGTAAAATTTAATTTAAATAATGGACTAATAATCATATTAATATAATTAAGAACAAATAATCATCAGAACATATGCACCCTGATCCACTCATATCCACTCCTATCCAATCCTATCAACTTCTATCTGATCCACTCCTCTTATAGCCTCCAACTTAATCATATAATGGTTGGAATTTACGGTTCCCCTTCAAAATTCTTAATAACCATATCACACTGTGATTAACTATTTTAATTTACCCATACAACACCGTATTAAACTATTTTTGTATTGAAAATTATGATTTTAATAAAAAAAATTCAATTTAAATTTGATTCAATTAGATAATATTTATCAATATTAAAAAGGAAAATCACATTTTTTTGTTATTACTCTATATTTGGATATGATTTTGAGGGTCCAAGATGATGTGAGTGAAAAATTGTTGAAATTTCATGGAATCCCAAGAAAATATGTCCACTATTTCATACATTATGAGCAATATGTTATTACAATTGGGATGAAAGTGTTTGTAATAATGTAAAACTTAGTGGGATACAACTCTTATTAAGAAACCTAATTAAAATTCTCCCATATAGTGTCCTTGAAAACCCAATATTTCCAGAAAATTAAATCTTCTCAATGTCATGAGTACAACCCGGAATTTTAAAAATATATCCCAATATGAATGTCAAATAGACACGCAATTTTATAGGAATATATTCAATAGGATTTATAATAACTATTATATTTTTTCAATGTCTATATTAGAACATTTACATATTTAAATAAAAGAAACTAATGGTATATTGAAATCCTGGGGCCTAAAACATTATACCAATCTGCCTATAAAAAGGAACCATTAGAACCACATTTGAAATCTCAAACAAGAAGTTAATTGCTACCATTTTTGGAATTCCAAATGATTCATCTCATTAACTTGGGGTTCTTGAACTCTCTATCCTCATAGGTATAGTAATTATGGATGCATATCATAGGGATAGTAAAGATGGATACATAGTTACTCATGAACTTCCCCATTCTCCCGATAGTGAGCTATAAAATGAGTGTTTATTGTGAGGGTGATACACATATGTAAAGGGAGTTTCATAAAATATATCATCTTTTTTATTTAATTTTTCTCTAAAAAATTTTCATTCCATGTATCTTACATTATTTAAAATTTTAAATCTTGTTTGGATGCATGTAATTGGTATGCTATTTATTTCTAATTGATCGGTGTGTGGTTTTGACTACATGAATTGTGTTGTTATGATTTGAAAATAGAATAATCCTTTTCATTCACACATTATTGATATTCAAATATGATTTTAAATCTATCATTCCATGAATAATGGATAGAAATTATTTATATGATTATTATATTAGGGTTTGGTTTGACATGTATTGATATAAAGGCTTGGAGAGTAATCTAGATTCTGATTAATATCAACGAGAGTTTTAATCAAACCAAATGAACATTTTAGAACTATTAACATTAAATTATCTATATTAAACATGAAATTATCTCCTCTTTATATTTATTTTTAATATTAACTTCCATTTTTTAACTATTAATGTCTTTAATTAAGTTGTTTTATTAAAAATATTTTCAAAACTACCCAATTTTTTTTATTAAAAAATAAAACTATAAAACCTTAAATTATCCTTAAGAGATGAAATATAAACTACCCCATACTATAAAATTACCCATTAAACATAATTTTTTTTGAAATTTCATAAATAAAAACTCAAATTTTGGCACCATTTCGGTGGAGCTCCATTATTTAAAGTGTGTTTTTATAAGAACATTATGTATTCAGTAAATATTTGTTTTTTTTATAATTTCAACTATTGTATATTAAGTTGTGTTATAAAAGATCTTATGTTTAGGTGTGACACGTTCACAACCCATGTGAATCCCATAAATACCTCTTAAACCCTAACCAACTCTCCCCCTCTCTTTCCCTATTTACATCATTTTACTTCCCCCTCCTTCATCTCCTTCTTTTCTCTTTCCCTTTAGAATATTATATTTTCTTTCACAAATAAAAATGTTATAAAATGGAAATCAAATGAAATGTTTTAATGAATAAAAAAATTTAAAAAATGTTTATTATTTGATAATTTTATTAGTTCTAAGGATCAATTGACTATCGGTGATTCAAAACAGCTTATAAAAGCCAACTCCTCATTCGAGGATGATTTATTTGAGAAGATTGGTGAGTTCATAGACCTCTATCATTGTTTTATTCTCTTTTAATCCATAAAACATATCTTGAGGATGTAAATAAGTTTTATATCATTTATGAAACCTCACACCCTATAAAGAAAAATAGTGGATTACTTAACCTTTTTTGGGGAGGTGAATAAGCATCGAGTTGGGATTTCATCAACTTTCTGGGGTTTTACCCAAGCCATAATAAAACACCATATTTAATTATCAAGGCTAAACTAGTGATGAAACCAACCCTATTTAAAAAAATATACATACTAGTATATTATTAATTATGTTAATAAATAAATACATAGAGTGTATTAAGGATGCATGATGTCGGGTAGTAACAAAAATAATAAATTATGAATATATCTATATTATAATAAAAAATAATGATTTCATATATTTTTATATGTATAAATATTTTATAAATAAGTAAAAAAATATTCTCTTAATAAAAATATAAGTATATACAAAAAATAAATGACAAAAACAACAAATGAAACATGTTCATATGGCTGAAGTAGTATAACGGGAAGTGGATAGTCCATGGATTGAGCTCCTCCCTGTTTAGTTATTGATGTAGGATTTATTAATTTTTAATTTACATTGTATATTTCACATCATCTATATATACTAAAATAATTTTCAATAATTATAAAAATTTAAATACAAAAATATAAATTAAATAGCATAAGAAAAAACGGGGCTCTATTGGTGCGGGTGTTTTTTGTGGAATCGAATTGGTCTCCAATTTGAATCCCACCTCTCCTATAGGAGTCAAACTAATTAAAATTATTTTAATTTAAAATACTAAATATTGTGAAGGTCACATGTCCATTTTTATAATTTTTATTACATGATGTTTGATATTTTCATAAGTATTAAAATAATATGGAAATAAATTCGAAACCCATGACAAGACTGACTTAGCTGATAGTTTCACAACCCAAGGTCAACAATATATGGGTTTAAGTCCTTTTAATCACCCCAATTCATCATTTTTTTAAAAAATTGATACCGTATGTTGTGTATATTCCTTATTTTCATGATTCGTGTGTTTGTTTGTAATATATATATATATTTATAATAAAAATAATAATAAAATGTCATAGGAATGATTTTTTCTCCTTCTGGTTGTGGTGTTCCATGGGATTGGACTTGTTACCAGATCAAACCCCACAACAAGAATCTGAGAGAGGGTTGTTCATCATTTTTTTCATTTAAAAAGTACATGTTGTGTATATATATACTACATGTCATGTATACAATTTTTATTAGTATTAATTATAACATTTTTATTTTCTTATATGTTAAAAAGAAAATATATAAGAAACCATAAAAATAATGGTTAACCATTTTCTTGTTTCTATTTGGTTTTTTGTTGTTGTAAATATTATAAATAAAGAAATAAATAAATATCACGTCTTTCCTTCACATGATCTATTTACATACTATAAGGAAACTTAAATAATAGTTGTGGGGGGATTTATAAATTTTATGTAAGTTAATACTTTTTCAATCTTTCTTATTTTTCTCTTTTTTGCTCGTTGCACGATATTTTTACTTTCCCATATCTTATCTTTTTTAACATTTTTATTGAGTTATTATTTAACATTCCCATAAAATCTTAGATTTTATTGAATATTCAAATCAAATTTACCTAATTTATATTGTTTTAACATTTAAACAATTATTTTTTCTTTATTGGGATTTGAGTTTGAGCATTAAATTAGCACTGAGGGGGTGATTTTAAGTAAATGTGGTTATTTTTCCATGATATTAATTATTGTACCTTTAAAAACACATTGAGATATTTTTACTTTCTATTTCATTATTTTACTATATTTACATGAAGGTGTATACCTATTATTTTACTATTGTATTACCTCATATGAAAAAAAAGAAAAACATAATTATATAATTATGGGAGTTATAAAATGTTCAACATATGAGGACATCTATGTTAGGAGCATAAGGTTTGAATTTTATAAAATATTAAGTGAGTGGGTCTTTAAATTTGATTGAAAAGGATATAGGGTAGGATGGTAGAATGAATCAGATTATCAGAAAAGAATTAAAATAACATATATTTACCAGATAGAAAGCGAAAATAATAGCATAAAATGGTCATCACACACAGACATAGAGATTTAGTGACATGGTTTACTTGTGAATTAATTTATAGGAATATTATTTTTTATCTTCTTGATTTCTTTCTAATATTGTTTATGAGACACACATTTCCAAGACTAGTGATATTAACTCTTTGATGTGTTATTTCCTTTGCTCACATTGATATCATAAAATAAATTTACTATGAATGTTAAATATTAATAATATAAGAAATATATTCATGAATAATTTTCTAAAATGTGACTTTTCCTAGGAGTGAAAATTTTCAGGTGTGGGGGTGTGATCGAACTGCGATTCAATATTTTCTTTCACCCTTACACCACTATGTTAAAGTTTTTTTATTGAAACTTTGAAATATAATAACAAATTACAACACAAATATGATTCAATTAGTTAATTTTTATCATATTTAAAAAGGAAAATTTTCCTTCTTTTGATTATCACATTATAGGTGGTGGTGATTTGGAGGGCCCAAGATGAAGTGGGTGAAAAATAGGCCAAAATGTATAGAATCCAAGAATATATGTCCATTGTTTCACAAATTAAATGGAATTAATCCATATAATTGGGATTAAATTTTTTTTGTATGATCCAAAACTCAGTGGGATACAACTATTCTTAAGAGAACTAAGTCCAATTAATCTATATGGTGGACCAACTAACTAATCTATCTAGAAAACTAAATCCTATTGGGGTAAAGAGTAAAACTAGTAATATTGATAATATCTTTAAATATAGATGACCAATAACATCCAAATTTTATAGGAATATATTAAATAGGTCATTCAGTAATGCTTATTTTTTTAAATGGTATATTAGGCAATTTACCTATCTAAATCTTTGACACAAATGGTATCTCAAAATTTGAGTTCCCAAAACCAACTATCATTTTTTCTATAAACGGGTACATTAGTAACGTCATTTTAAAGATTGAACAAGAAGTAAAGTGACAAAATTTCAGTATTACAATGTATTCCACTAATAAACTTGGATATTATGGAGCTCTCTATCCTCATAGAGATACCAAGGATGAAGGAAAAGTTCCTCACGAGCTTCCTCCTCATTTCAATGGTGATCTAAATAGTCTGTGATCATTTCAAAGGATATACACACATGTTAATGGATCTTGAAAACATATATTAAATAATAGTTTTATGTGATTTTGGTATTAAAACATTTCCTTCCATTTATCATATATTATTTAAAATTTGAATGCTTGTTTTGATGTATTTGATTAGTATTCACTTTATCTATAACTGATTAGTGTGTGGTTTTGATTACATGACATGTGTAGTTATAATTAGAAAAAAAAGAATAATTTTCATTCCCATATTATGGAGATTTAAATTTGATTTGGAATCTTTTATACCATTTATAATGGCTGGACCTTGGTTATATGATTTTTATAAAAATGTTTTGTTCTACTAGCATTGATAAAAATTCTTGGGGATTAATCGTGATTCTGACTAATATAAACCCAAAATTTACTCTAAACTAAATAAATTTTTTAGAACTATTAGAATTAAATAGTTTGTAGTAAACATTAAATCATGACCAACTTTTATTACATTAAAACAATTCTTGAATTTTTCAACTATTTAACTCTTCAATTAAGATTTTTTAAAACTATTTTGAAATCCACCCATTCTTTTCTGATTTTTTATTCAAAAATAACATTCTAAAGGATTCCAAACTCCTTGATAGATACCCTAGTGCCTTCCATATACTATTATAAGGATATGAACTTAAAACATTACATAATATTGAATTAAATGAATAATTAACATTGAGGATCTTTCCAGGTTTAGAGTTTTAGAGAATTAGGACATAACTAGTACATCTCAAAAGATTACAAAGTAGAAACTTCTACTGAGTTTCCATTTTTTTTCATAAAATAAAAACACTTAAAAAGAAACATGTCTAGTTCCATGTTTTAGATAGCATGTCTTTCCATGATCCCATCCTTGACCCTATTAATCTTTAAGTCCTGTGGAAAACATTTCAAAAATATGGGATGAGCATAAAAAGCTCAGTAAGGGATACACAAAGAAAGAAAACATTAGATCATCAATATATACATAACATAATATTTTTAACATATCCCATGAAACCATAAGATTTTTGAAGTACACATGGAAATCATCAAACATAAAGGTAACTTGAGGCATTCATAATATTTTTATGTAGGGAGTAACCCTCACGGTTACGTTTGGAATACCCATCACAGTATATTATATAAATCTCTTCGGATAAACCTTGGCGTTTAACTCCTTAGTGTTACCCAATGAATTAGAGAGCTATCTCGGGCTCACCTTCCCTTAGTTTATCACAGAACCACTTGACATTATAAACAATGCCCAAGAACCATAACATAAACTAACACATAACTTAAGCATAAGGAAAGATAACAATATAACTTTTTAAGATATTGAAATAATAAATCCATTCTAAAAACCATTTTCAATACCAAAATATGTTAAAAGAGTATATGTTATTTATTTTCCTTTTAAAAACATTACGGCTTGTTAAGGAAGCCAAAGATCAAATAATACTTGCGGCGGGGGAAAAGGTCATTGTCACTGCTTACGTAAAAAAGAAACATTCCTTTGTGTCGTTTAGTAAAACTCTTCGTAGAGAAAATATTCCCTTGAATAAAATGAAAAGTCAAAAGGGTTTTATACACTGTATAAAAGAAAGTCGTGTATAAATCAAAGGATGCCTCAATAAAAGGAGATTGAGACGAAGTCCCTTACAAAGACGGTCTCCTTAGATTAAGGATAAATCAATTACATAACTATGTGTGACAAATATAAATACACTCAATATAAGTGGATATTAAGTGTAAAACAATAATTGGTCATCCACACATATTCATATCATGACATAATCATGAAGTAGAATTTTAACCCAAAGAATTGAAATTGGGTTATGAAGTTCCCTTACCGAAATTTGACAGCCTAATGACGTCACTCTAAAATTTAGAAGATTAGTTGATGAGAGATAAAAAGGGTATCTCATCACTTGATTTTTTTTATATAAATAAGGATATATAAGAACATATACCACTATAAGAATATTTAAATTAAAAGACCTAACAAGAAGAAGTCTTTTAAAAAGAGGAGGGTGAAAGGTTCCCTTACCGATTTGGGTAACTTTAAAAATGTACACCCCATGAAATAAAGATCATACAATGAAGATGTAAATACCCATAAATTAAATTATATAACATAGAGAATATAATCATGGGCAGTACATACACCACACAAAAGGAAATAGTTGCAAATGTAGCATGAATCTCACGTGAATAAAAAGTGAGATAAAAACCCCTTACCTCGTTGTAATCAATCGAGTCGTATGACCAAAAGATAATAAACACCAAATGAATAAAATAATACCATGAATATAAATATAATCATGATAATATATATTAAATGTAAGTACACAATACTGTTAAGTCAAAAGTCTTCTTTTGACTTCTATTTCATGTTTTGGAAATTACAAATGCATTCTATCATATTTTGGAAATTACATTTGTCTTCTATCATGTTTATCGTATCGTACAATACTGATCGTACTGACTCTGTCAATCGTATCGTACTGACTCTGTCAATCGTATCGTACTGACTCTGTCAATCGTATCGTATTGACTCTGTCAATCGTATCGTACTGACTCTGTCAATCATACCATATTGACTTGTAAATCGTATCGTACTGACTCTACTATTCAGATGTTCATTATTTGTTTTGGTACTTGGTCAAAAACACTCTTTGCATATGAATCATATTCATGTTTTTTCATTTCTATATATCTCTTGTCCTAACAAAATGATGTCGTTGAGTTAGTTACAAACTAATCAAAATGATGTCGTGCTTTCTGTTTCAATATGACCGTTGGAGGCAATATGACCGTTGGAACCCGAGGCCTATAAATAGGAGGTCATTTGAAGCTGAGAGAACAACGATGAACGAAGAGAACAAATGAAGAGACTCTGTGAACTACCAAGATTCTATAGAGAGACACTGTGACTTCTCTCATCTGCCTTGTGCGTCCGATCATCGTATCGAGGGCTTTCAAGTAATTGAAAGACAGAGGTTCCGATTACCTACAAAATCGAGGGCTGCCGGGGATTGGCAGACAGACGTGCCGATCATCGTATCGAGGGCTGCCGGGGATAGGCAGACAGACATGCCGATCATCGTATCGAGGGATGCCAGGGATAGGCAGACAGACGTGCCGATCATCGTATCGAGGGCTCACCAAGGTGTTGGTGAGACAGACCTTTTATCCTAGGTGAAAGGATAACCCTTCTCTTTGGGTTAAAAGAATTGTAATACTTTTACATTTCTGCTGTTACTTGTATTAGAAAGGGATTTGTATTGTTTCCTTTCTTCTTTACATATTCAATTGTAATTGTTTCAATTACAATCATTCTGTTACATTTTGTATTGATTGATTCTATACGCTTTAAGGTAGAATCATTCATCTTTATATTACTCTGATCATTGTGTTCACCTTGAATACAATTTTTTTACATTACATTAGTATTACAATACATCATACCTTTTATATTCAATACAATTGTGGGTGTTTGTATTTGTATTAGTTTAAGATCATTTAAACTAATCTCTTTGTTGCTAAAACTCAAAGGTTTTTTAAACCTACAATTCACCCCCCTCTTGTATTGTTCCATATAATAGACATACATTTCTACTTATTCGATCCAACAATTGGTATCAGAGCAGGTTTTCCACAGGTTTATATAACTAGCTTTATTTCTTATTACTATCTTGAATACTTACTACACTAACGTGTGGAGTGGAAAAGTTGTTTTTGTTGTATTAGATGGCAGGAATGAATATCAGATCAATAGACAATCTGAATCCTTCTAGACCACCAATCTTTGATGGGAATGATTATGAGTATTGGAGAGATCGTATGAAGACTTTCATTATCAATACTGGTGTAGACAATTTTATTATGCTTACTGGGGGTTACAAAATTCCTGACAAAGAAGTTAATACTTTCACCAACCAAGAAAAGCAAGAATATCAACTGAATTACAAGGTACGCAATACTTTATTATGCTCTATGACCAGGAATATATATAGTCAGATATATTCATGTGAAGCAGCCAACTGTATTTGGAAGAAGTTAGAAGTTACTCATTTTGGTACATCCAAGGTTATAGAAACAAGGAGAGCAATGCTTCGAGCAGTGTATCATGGATTTGTTTTTCCTTATGGAGAGCCAGTATGTAAAGTGCAACAAAGGTTTATGACGATTGTAAACAGCTTACAATCTATGGGAGAAAAAGGTCTTGATGATGAAGCTCTTGTTGATAAGATTATAGATATAATGCCAAATGAATGGGAGTCAAAAATGACAGCTATTGATGAAAATAAAAAAGTCTCCCAGATTACTCTTGATGAACTCTTTGGAACTCTTCTACAACATGAGACAAGAATGAAGAGAGATGCTGATTTCAATAAGAAGAAGAATGGGAATGGAAGTGTAGCTTTTTCATCCAAAGCTAAAACACCTGAAAGGCTTACAAGGTCTAAATCCAAGAAAATTGTTATATATGATTCAAGTGACTGTAATCTTCCGGATAATGAGTTAGCCAATCTTGCTCGAAGGATGAACAAGATCGTGGGAAAGAAAGATTTTCAATATAGATTCAAAAAGAAAGATAGGAAAGATTCAGAGGTAACTTGTTATGAATGCAAGAAAGCAGGACATATAAGGCATGATTGTCCTTTACTGAAGAGGAAATATAGAAAAGAGAAACACTCTGAAAGAAACAAGAAAAGGTTTTATAAGACAAAGAAAGTCTTGAAAGCAAATGATACGTGGAGTGCAAGTGGTAGTGATTCCTCAGATGATTCTTCAGAATATGAGACATCAGGACAGAGAAATATTGGACTTCTAGCCAGACTACCAATAGAAGATCATTGTCTCATGGCTAAGGTACATAATGCTGAAGCTATTACAAATGTCTCTTTAAATACAAATCATATTGATAATAGATATTATGAATCTTCAAATGATGAATCCTCATCATCAGAGGATGATACATTACCTTCTTTCGAAGAGGTCTCTAGATTTGCTAAGTTACTTGAAAATGAAAATTCTAAACTCAAAAAGAGATTTGAAAAAGCAAATTCTAGAATTTCTATTTTGACTAAAGAAGTATCAGATCTTTCTAAAGATCTTGATGTAAAAACTTCTGATTTTGAAAGTATTTTAAAAACCCTTGAGAAAGTTAAATCTGATAAGGATAAACTTTTTAAGGATCTTGAAAATGTAATTTCGAAGAAAAATATTTTAGAGCCTAACTCTAGTTCAAATTCAAATGCTTTGGAAAATAAGAATTTGGTTTTAAAACTAAAGTCAGAGATTTTTTCTTTGAGGAAATGTTTGTCAAACTTTACCCATGGAAAAGAAAACTTTGACAGGATGTATTCTCAAATTAGACCTTTGAGAAATCGTTCTGGTCTTGGTTATACTTATTCCAAACCTGTTTTTAGCAATAACTATTTTGTTCCTCAAAAAACCATTTTCTGTTCTAAGTGTCAATGTGGTGGACACTGGAGAAGAGATTGTTCTCTTAACATAACTCAATCTTTAGGATTTCATAAAGCTCATTTTGCAAAACAAATGTGGATTCCTAAAATTCTTTTATCTAACCCTTCTGGATCCAAACAAGTTTGGATAACGAAAATCTAATTGTTTCTTTTTCAGGAAAATGAGAAGTGTACCAATAAGAACATTTGGTACATGGATAGTGGTTGTTCTCGACATATTACTGGAAACAAAAATCTTTTTGAAAAGGTTATCAAAACAAAAGGTGGAAAAGTTACCTTCGGAGATAATGCTCAAGGAATGATTGTTGGTATATGTAATATTGTTTCAAATTTTTTTTTTGTAAAAGGAGATATTATTTTACAATTCATCGGAACGCAAGAACAACTTGCTGAAATTTTTACAAAACCTTTACCTTCCGATAGATTTGAATATATAAAACAGAAGCTAGGAATGATTACATTAAAATAATCATTCATATCTACTTCCTGTTTTACATCTCTCCTAATAGTAAGAAACTCCTCGTAGAAAGGGGGAGGACATTTATTTCTGTCTTTATGTTTATTTTTATCTTATGTTCTTTAACTATTTACTCTTTGGATTGTTTTTTTTCTATTTATCGTATTGACAGTTTTTATCGTATCATTCATTTTTCCCTTCTGTTTATCGTATTGACAGTTTTATCGTTTCGTTCATTTTTTTTTCATGTTTATCGTATTGACAGTTTTATCGTTTCGTTCATTTTTTTCCTGTTTATCATATTGACAGTTTTATCGTTTCGTTCATTTTTTTCCTGTTTATCGTATTGACAGTTTTATCGTTTCGTTCATTTTTTTCCTATTTATCATATTGACAGTTTTATAGTAACATTTACTATCGACCGATGATGGTAATCAAATTCTTTTCCATCGTATCGACCGATGATGGTAATCAAATTCTTTTCCATCGTATCCATCAATCTTAGTATTGAATCGACCGATGATGGTATTGAATTTCTTTTCCATCGTACCAATCAATCAATAGTATTGAATCGACCGATGATGGTATTTAATTTCTTTTCCATCGTACCAATCAATCAATAGTATTGAATTGACCAATGATGGTATTGAATTTCTTTTCCATCGTACCAATCAATCAATAGTATTGAATCGACCGATGATGGTATTGAATTTCTTTTCCATCGTATCAATAGTTTTGTATCGACCGATGATGGTAATGATTTTCTTTTCTATTGAATCAACCGATGATGGTATTGAGATTGTTTTCCATCGTACTGTCAGTTCATGGTAACGAGATTTTTTTCCATCGTATTGTCAGTTCACGGCAACAAGATTGTTTTCTATCGTACGGTCAGTTCATAGTAATGACTTTGTTTTCCATCAGCATGATGATTTTTTTTCCTTACGATTATATTTTCTTTTGATTTCTATCAAAACCAACAATTACCTTATGTTCTCCGACAGGTTTTTTTTCATTTTTTTAATTTTTTTTTCTTTGTTTTAATCCTAACCATTGATCTGGTTTTCTCTAATCTTGACCGTAGAAGATCAATGTTCACCCTTTTTCGACCGTAGAAGATCAACGGTCACCCCTTTATCGCCTATAAATAGCCCCCCTCCCCTCCCCAAACCCAAATTGATTTTTCAGGAATTGAGGCGAAGCTCTGCTCCACCATATATAAATCATCGTACGATCTTCTCATCGGCAGAACCTTTATGTCTCAATCCTCTGCTAATACTCCCGCCAAAATGTCTTCAAAGACTTTTACAGAGAAAGACTTTAACAGAGAAAGGTTAGTATCTCGAGATTTTTTCGATACGTACGATTCTACAATCAGGAGGATCATTTTGTTTCAAGGATGGGAACATCTGTGTGCTGAAAAGCCTGATTTTCAAGATCCGGTTATTTTTGGTGAAGTTTGTCAGTTTTACAAAACCGTTTCTTTCGACAAAGACATGACTATAAACTTTACTGTGTACGATAGAAAATTGTCTATGTCTGTGAAACAAGCGGCACATTTTTTGAATGTTTCTGTAGAAGGGGATTCTTTCTGTCAATCGCACAAACTACCAGAGGAAGTTGGTACGTTTAATAGAGAAAATGCTGAAAAGACTTTGTTTGTTGTTAATGAAGAAAAGAGAAAAGTGTCTCATCTTTCTCCGGACAATCGTTTTGTAACTTTATGGATGCAAGGTTTTCTTATCCCAAGGAAAGGGGATAGAGAAATTCTGAAAGTTTCTGATATCTTTATGCTTGACTATCTTGTGAATATGAGAAAAGTAAATCTCATGGGATATGTTTTTGAAACCATTAAGAATGTCAAGACAGGAGGGATTAAGTCCCAGATGATTATGTATCCAGCTATCCTTACGAAATTCATTCTTGAGAGTATGAAGTTTTGTAACATTCCTTTGAAAGGAAAACCCATGGATTTGAAGCCATCATGGATTAGTAAGAGTACGATGAAAAAGATGAATGTTTGTTTTGATCCGAATTCAAAACTTTTTGTCAGAGATGTAGAAGCTGAATTGGCTCAGAATCAATCGGCACCTATGCCAGCCAAAGACATTCAATCTACCGGTGTTACTCAAAAGTCTGATCCGCAAACCAGTTCAAAGCCGAAGAAGAAGCCAAGGTACAGTAAGGAGGTTGTAGCAAAATGGAGAAAGGATAAGGAACAGAGAAAGGAAGGTGATCCGAAGTTTGGTCTTGACCCTACTGAGGCTTTTGCAGAAAGAGTAAGGGTAGAAGAAACACTTCAGGCTGAAAAGAAGAAGAAGGTTCTTTTAAAAAGAAAGGCTCAGGACTTTGATATCTCTAAAGTCTTGAATGCGGTTGAGGATGCCAGTTCCCAATTAACAGAAGAAGTGCACCAAGAGCCCATCGTACAGAGTCTCCCTGAGAAAGAAAAACAAAAACAAGTGATGGAAGAGATAGAAGAAGTGGAAGAAGAATAATGAGACTTTCTTTTAGAATTTCTTCAAAGTTCAAAGAAGAGTAGAGAGGAATCGGTTCAAAATCTGAGTGAAGGTGTTCAACAAACTCCTCATGCCGATCGGGAACGATATCTGGATAGAATGTCATATCAAGAAAAGCAAGGTACTAAATCTTCTCATTCTGATAAAGTTGTTGTCATTAGTGACAAACTAGAAGAAGAAAGAAATCATAAAGAAAAAGCAAAAGGAAAACAACCAGTTGTTGACTCAAGAAGATCGTATGAACTAGCATCGTACGATGAAGATACTGATTCAGAGCATACAATCTCTCTCAAGAAAAGTGATTACATTGTTCATGTTTTAAGAAGGGTTGAGAAGACTATTCCTTATTTCCCGAGGCTGGAAGGGAAGATTTATTTTATCACTGACAATCAAAAGAAGAAGTTTGGATCTATGAAAGAATTGAGGAAGAAAGTTTTGTCAGTAGAAGCCGATTTGAAAGTTCTTTCAGAAAGCTCAGTTTCTCATAAGAAGGCATGCAATAAAATGACCAAGTGGTCGTACAAAACAGAGAGATCAATCAATGATCATGAAATTGCTATTGAAGATATAAGAAGGTTATAAAATGAGCTTGCAATTGCTTTCAACAAGCTTGACAGAGAAACGGTTGAAAGGTTGAACCTTTTGTCTTCTCAAAGAGCCGATGTTCCTTCAGTGAAAGATTTGCAAGAGAGAATGAATGTTTTTCAATCTGAATTCTCGAAGGTTTCATCTTTCAAAGATGAAATGGTTTTTCTGAAGAATCAAAATTCTGTGTTATCCAAAGATAACAAGAATTTGCAAAACAGAATTGATACACTTGAAGAAGTAATCAGAGTCCAGGAGGAGACTATCAGAAATCAAGATCAGATTTTTGCGGACCAACAAGAGATTCTCAAAACTCATGGTGAATCAATTTCTGAAGACAAGAAGGAGATCAAGAAGATGAAAGCTGTTCTTCACGAGCTTATAAATAAGGAGAAGGAAAGAGAAAACAAATGATTGTTGTATTTGTTTTCCTTTGGAACTTGTCTTTGTTTTGTAATGACTTTTATGATCCTTTTATTTTATCCATTGTCTTGTATTTCTTTACTAACTTTTTCAGACAATTCAAGATTACTCCTTTCTTTTTGTAAATCACAAAGGGGGAGAATGTTTACAAAGGGGGAGAATGTTTACAAAGGGGAGAATGTTTTATAAAGGGGAAGAATGCTTTACAATGCTCTTAAGGAAAATCTATGAATACAATCCTTAGGAAAGTCCATACCTAAGGGGGAGTTAGTTGTATTCAATTTCTTATTCAGAAGAGTTTTTAATAACTCAGGGGGAGATAAGTATTTCTTGTTATATTTACTTTGTGTGTTGTGCTTTCCAAAAAGGGGGAGATTGTTAAGTCAAAAGTATTCTTTTGACTTCTATTTCATGTTTTGGAAATCACAAATGCATTCTATAATATTTTGGAAATTACATTTGTCTTCTATCATGTTTATCATATCGTTCAATACTGATCGTACTGACTCTGTCAATCGTATCGTACTGACTCTGTCAATCGTATCATACTGACTCTGTCAATCGTATCATATTGACTCTGTCAATGGTATCGTACTAACTCTGTCAATCGTACCATATTGACTCTGTCAATCGTATCGTACTGAATCTACTATTCAGATGTTCATTATTTGTTTTGGTACTTGGTCAAAAACACTCTTTGCATACGAATCGTACTCATGTTTTTTCATTTCTATATATCTCTTGTCCTAACAAAACGATGTCGTTGAGTTAGTTACAAACTAATCAAAACGATGTCGTGCTTTCTGTTTCAATATGACCGTTGGAGGCAATATGACCGTTGGAACCCGAGGCCTATAAATAGGAGGTCATTTGAAGCTGAGAGAACAACGATGAACGAAGAGAACGAATGAAGAGACTCTGTGAACTACCAAGATTCTAGTGAGATACACTGTGACTTCTCTCATCTGCCTTGTGCGTCCGATCATCGTATCGAGGGCTTTCAAGTAATTGAAAGACAGAGGTGCCGATTACCTACAAAATCGAGGGCTGCCAGGGATAGGCAGACAGACATGCCGATCATCGTATCGAGGGCTGCCGGGGATAGTCAGACAGACGTGCCGATCATCGTATCGAGGGCTGCCGGGGATAGGCAGACAGACGTGCCGATCATCGTATCGAGGGCTCACCAAGGTGTTGGTGAGACAGACCTTTTATCCTAGGTGAAAGGATAACCCTTCTCTTTGGGTTAAAAGAATTGTAATACTTTTACATTTCCGCTGTTACTTGTATTAGAAAGGGATTTGTATTGTTTCCTTTCTTCTTTACATATTCAATTGTAATTGTTTCAATTACAATCATTCTGTTACATTTTGTATTGATTGATTCTATACACTTTAAGGTAGAATCATTCATCTTTATATTACTCTGATCATTGTGTTCACCTTGAATACAATTGTTTTACATTACATTAG
The DNA here is from genome assembly GCA_963277665.1 of Viscum album. NCBI lineage: Eukaryota > Viridiplantae > Streptophyta > Magnoliopsida > Santalales > Viscaceae > Viscum > Viscum album. The sequence continues at coordinate 352,075,247 of OY728141.1, forward strand.
TATTACAATAGATCATACCTTTTATATTCAATACAATTGTGGGTGTTTGTATTTGTATTAGTTTAAGATCATTTAAACTAATCTCTTTGTTGCTAAAACTCAAAGGTTTTTTAAACCTACAATTCACCCCCCTCTTATATTGTTCCATATAATAGACATACATTTCTACTTATTCGATCCAACAAATACACCACATGAAACAAATAAGTGGCGAACAATGGAAATCTCACGAAATTAAAAGTGAGATAAGAAATCCCTTACCTCAAGTCTGACTTGTCTTATTCGTTTCTTTATATTCCTGAATAATAAACTTAGGTCAATTTATAATTGCTTAAGTAATTAATTTAAAGTTTATTATTCAAGTCATATCACATATTATCATGTTATAATAATCAGTTAATTATGTGAGTTCATATCATACTTTTTGTCGATGTTTGGTACATGAGTAAAAAATGAACTTGTTTGAAAAGAATTTCCCATGTAGTTATAAGTACATAATCTCCAAAATGGTATTAATTATTTAAATATCATATATATCTAGTATATATTCATTTTATACTATTCCATAATATTTGGAGATAAAAAATGAAATGCACCGTTCATGGAGACGGTAGGTCGTACGTACACATGAATGCTACTTTCATTTCTTTGTCATATTAAAGGAATTAAAACTAAATGAGACATATATATATATATTTATTATAATTATAGTATAATATATATGTTATATAGGTAACATAATTTCATTAATTATATTCTTTATAAATTCCATGTTTGGCATGAACGAGTCACATCACTTGAGGGGGCAGTAGTCCACACTTCCTCATATGAAATTATCACATTTTCACGACATGAAAAGCATAAATGTATGTTTTAAATATAAAATATATAAGAATATAGAGGACATAAATATAATATATATCATATATAAATATAGTTCCATCATAATGGCCACCATGAGAGGTGTTAAAAGAAGATTGAACAATCATCGTTTCGTGAGGCAGTAATTCGCCACCCCTGGAAACAGTATGTTCTTTAACCATTAGACGAAGGTGTGTGTAAGTGTAGGTAGAATCCTTATCATAACAACATCCTAGTATATTGAGGATACTGGTGTTATTATGGGATTAAATAATAAGAATATAGTGGTGAGTGAAGAAGGAAAATAAAAGAAAGAAACTCGAGAGAAGATATTACCTCTAAATCAGGTAACTCTTTTTGATTTGAGCCAAAGGCTTCCTTGGAAAGACTTCTGCCCAAAGTGAGGCTTATAAAAGTAAGATAGGGATTTATAAAGATAATATGAGTAGATTTTGGACAATTCAAGGGCTTGAGAGGTGTGGGTAAGGGGGTAGAGGTGGGAGCCTTTTATAAGAGGGAGGAGGGTCACTTTTGGAAAGTCTTGAAATGTTACTTTATTATAAAATGGTTTTCAGATTTTAAAGGTCCGAAAATGATATATTTAGAGGATAAGTTGATAAGGGTTCTAAATCCAACCATACAATAGGTTTTCAACAAGTCTATGTCTTATATGTTACCTTATCTTTTCATTTTATTAAAATCGTTCATTAATCAGGTAATTACTGCATCATCATGGTATCCTAAATAAATTTATTTATTTAACGTCTAAAAATTATAAAAGAATACCAATATGTAGGAAATATTTTATATTTAAAATGAATATTTATAGTCTAAGAGATAATTTATGTAAACAAAATTAAAATTGTTTTACTTAGGTGTTACATAGTTTGGTTATATTTTCCTTTCTTAAAAAATAATATGATAAAAGGTCACTATCACACAAAAGGTGATTCCATGGGGTTCGTAAGTTAGAACAAGGAATCCCATGGTCGTCCATGACACAAACAAAAGGATTTGGACACATTTTGGGGTCATTTTATATTATTATGATATTATTTTATTACCCTTAACTACGTGATTACTAATTAATCATGATAATTAAAGATAATTGTCGTTGTTACTATTCATAATGTCCAAAAACAAAAGAGTCTTAATTACATAATTTGGAAATTATTATTCCAAATATGGAATCAATTTTACCAAATTATAAACATAGAAATTGCAGTAATTAATTTAAAAATTATTCCCGTTGTCAAAACCCAAGACCATTTTTTTTAAGAAGTAACATTTATCAAAAGATTGACTTGTTTTTTACATCCAATTGAAAAGTGAAATTACTTAAAATTAAAAAAATTGAATTAAGTGATAAAAAAATAATTCAATTAAACTTTAAAACTAATTAAAAGGAAAATATAACTACATTATTAAATTTGATGAAAAAGCAGTTTTGAAGTAAAATGCAGTATTTTTCACTATTCATTAAAAATGAACATTTGTCAGAAAAATACCAAAAATTTATCCAAAGTAAATTTGATATTACAAATTCAAAAATGATGTAAATTCTACCAAATTAAAAACAAAGAAGCTTAATTAATTAATTTTATAATTAATTCCTGCTATCAAAACAAATAGCCTGTTTTTATGAAACAATATCTATCAAAAGATTGACACTTGTTTATGTCCAATTTCAAATTGAAATTAATTCCAATGACCACCATTGGATTAAATGATAAAAATATATTTCAAATAAACTTTAAACCCAATTAAAAATATAATATAACCATATAAATAAATTATATTAAAAGGAGGTTTTTGAATTAAAATACAACATTCTCACTATTCATTAAAAACGAACTTTATCGGAAAAATAACAAAAATTTACACAATGTAAATTTTGATGTCCCGATTATAAAAAAAGAAATTTATTTTGTCAAATATAACATATAAAATTGACAAAAATTAGTTTTAAAAAGGGTTCTTCATCAAAAGGCGGTTAATCGACCTTTTAAAGAATATTAGAATATTTATGCTTAAAATCGAATTCTTTTCTTATTTTAGGCCTCTAACTTTTATTGGATAAATTTAAAAATATTTAACAAACATATATAATCATTTTTTAGTTAGTTATTTTTATTCCATCCATTACAACGGCTAGGAGTTACCTACTATTTAAAATAATATTATTATATTATTAGTGTGAAATGTAAGATTTCAAAGAAACTCGTTGTTGCGTACTGGGTGTGCCATTGAACATAGCATTCTTTTTAAAGTAAAATTAATATTTAATTCACAAATATTAATAAATATGAAAATTCCATATTCTTTATTTACTTGAGATGTTACATCCTTCCCCCCTTTTGGGTATTGCATCCTTGCAATTTTAAAATTGGGCTCGGAAGCTTCATTGAAAGCCCCACATTAGAAAAGGAGTTAATAAAAATATAACTTTAAAAGAAATAAAGATAAGTACAATGGTAACTTGAGATAACCCATACTAGGATTCCATGAAAACATGGATATGGAGGAGAAACTAAGTTTAAAGTTCTGATAGAGAGTGATAAAAAATATAATCAGGAGAAAGTAAACATTCTGAAATCCACAAACTTGTGACGGGTAAAATGGTATTTGATTCCCCAGTAGGAAAATCTAACAGAAAAAGTTTTTTTAAGTTACTTTTAATTGAGTAATTTATTTATGGTATTATATAAAACATAAGGAAACATATTTACTTGTCATGTAGACTTTCATCTTTTACTACATTTCTAACTCAAACTCATATTTTCTCCAAACGATGAGTATTTAGGATGACTTATTCACATTAAAAGCACTATAATCAACTTATAGAGAATCACATAATCCAAAAAAGATGAATTATATATTTTCCATGTATTTAGACCTTAACCAAAACAAAAATGGTTAGTACGAGATCAGATAATACCCAAAAAGGATAATCTTTTACAAAAAGAAAAACTACTCTTAATCTCCAAAATTTTTCAAACAAAACCCAAAGTTCAAAAAATACCATTCAATAAACTACTATCCATAAAATTCTTCAAAAGTAATCCAAACTGAAACCCAAATCTCATAAGTATTTAATTACATAGTCTTCAAAGATAAATCTTAACATTTATCTCCAAATAACATAGTTACTCACAAAGTCTCATATTGAAAAGTAATTAACCAAATCACATATTCTCCATGATAGGTTAATCATTTTCATAAATAAACTAAATCATCATATGTACACAATAAAAAAATAGATTCTTCCAAACTAAAATTTCAACCATTATTCCACAATTTAAATCCCATAGTATTCTATCTTCTTTAGGGATATAGTGTTTCTTCAAAAGGGAGAACGTCTTTCAAAACAACCTTTATCACTTAATCACCAAATAATTTTCCTATAATAAGTATATCTATTTGATAAAACATAAATTCCCAAAATCAACTTATTCTTGTTCCATAAAATCATTTTACTAAAATAATTAGTCATACTAACCAGTGACTTCATGTAGGCCAGTGGTAGGTGATACGCTCTTATCACCCTTCAGTTGTGGGTTCAATTCTGGCGGCCTTACCAAATGCAACAGGTTGTAACCCATCCTACGAGTTGTCCTTTTTATAAAACTCAAAAATAACCCTAACATGTTTTAACCTCAATGGTTTCCTTATACCTCTAATTTTCATCCAAATTCATTATGATCTCAACATCTTAATTCTTGAAGTCTTATTTGACCACCATTAGACAAAATAAAATGATCCCCAAAATGAAGAACATCATACCTTGATCATGGTGTCCATTTGGTTTCATCGTCATCTTGTTCACGTAGGTACAAGGTCCATGCATTGCAACAATGATTTAGATATCCTTCAAAATCATTTGCTTCCTCCATCCAAATACACCTTGTAAAACATGAGTCATATGGGTGTTCACAGAAAAACAGTTTTGGAAAATAATCATGTATGATATATAATTTCAAAACATCTGATAAAATATGATTTCTATAAAATAGTCAGACTGAATTTGAGTTGAAACTTTCAATTAATGGTCCTTTTAAAATATCATAGGTATGTGCTGAGAGTCTATATTGTAAAATAAAATATAAATAGGTTGCGCAAGGGTCTCCTTCTTCAGAACCTTTTTTAAAATCATAATATTCTTCAAAATCTTGTGATAAGTTAAAATATTTGAAAATGCCTTGATAATATTTACCTTTCTTGAAAATATGAGAATATTGTAAAAATATGACTTTTCTAAATACAAGCCATGATCCGCGATGATAACGAGGTATAGTATAGGAGTTTGATATCTCAAACAAATGCTTTTAAGTGAGTTGTATGATATAAAAAGTTTCACAATCATCCGAACATGTCTTTGCAATAATTATTGCAAGCATGTCCTCAGGAAGAGATAAGAATGTCATTTGAGATCCTCCTCCTTCCATTTGTAACTGAATTTACTTGATCTAAAAAATTTATAAAACAAATATTTAACTGAAATAATAGACATAGGGACTAACCATGTGTCTAATTAAAACTTCTAATCCCTAAAGTTGTCTAAACAGACCTCTGATACCAACTATAAGGACCCAGAATTAAAACATTACATAATCTTGAATTAAATGAATAATTCACATTGAGAATCTTTTCAGGTTTAGAGTTTTAGATAATTAGGACATATATTACATCTCAAAAGATTACAAAGTAGACACTTCTACTCAGTTTCCATTTTTTTCATAAAATAAAAAAACTTAAAAAGAAACATGTCTAGTTCCATGTTTTAGATAGCATGTCTTTCTATGATCCCATCCTTGACCCTATTCATCTTTAAGTCCTGTGGAAAACATTTCAAAAAAATGGGATGAGCATAAAAAGATCAGTAAGGGATAAAAAAAATAATGAAAACATTATATCATCAATATATACATAACATAATCTTTTTAACATATCCCATGAAACCATAAGATTTTTGAAGTACACATGGATATAATCAAACATAAAGGTAACTTGAGGCATTCATAACATTCTTACGTAGGGAGTAACCCTCATGGTTACGTTTGGAATACCCATCAAAGTATATTCCTTAAATATCTATAGAGAAACCTTAGAGTTTAACTCCTTCGTGTTACCTAATGAATTAGAGAGATATCTCGGGCTCACCCGCCCTTAGTTTACCACAGAACCACCCGAATTCATAAACAATTCCCAAGAACCATAACATAAACATAACATATAACTTAAGCATAAGGAAAGATAAAAATATAAAATTTTAAGAAATTTAAATAATAAATCAATTCTAAAAACCATTTTCAATAAAAAATACGTAAAAAGAGTATATGGTATTTGTTTTCCTTTTAAAAACATTACAGCTTGTTAAGGAAGCCAAAGATCAAAAAATACTTGCGGCGACGGAAAAGGTCGTTGTCACTGCTTACATAAAAAAAGAAACATTCCTTTTTTTCATTTAGTAAAACTCTAAGTAGAGAAAAGATTACCTTGAATTAAATGAAAATTCAAAAGGGTTTTACACGCCGTATAAAAGAAAGTCGTGTATAAATCAAAGGATGCCTCAATAAAATGAGATTGAGATGAAGTCCCTTACAAAGAAGATATCCTTATATTACGGATAAATCAATTACATAATTATGTGTGATAGATATAAATACACTAAATATAAGTGGATATTAATTTTAAAACAATCATAGGTCATTCACACATATTCATGTCATGACATAATCAAGAAGTATAGGTTTAACCCAAATAATTGAAATTGGGTTATGAAGTTCCCTTACAAAAATTTGACAGCCTAACAGCGTCACTTTAAAATTCATAAAATGATTTGATGAGAGATAAAAAGGGTAAATCATCACTTGGACATAAAATTTACAGAAATAAGGATATATAATAACATATCCCAACATAAGAAGATGTAAATTAAAAGACCTAACAAAAAGAAGTCTTTTAAAAAGAGGAGGGTGAAAGGTTCACTTACCAATTTGGGTAACTTCCAAAACGTACACCCCATGAATGAAGGATCATATAATGAATATGTAAATAAACATAAATTATAGTATATTACACAAATAATACAATCATGTGCAGTACATACACCACATAAAAGGAAATAGTGTAAAATGTAGCATGAATCTCATGGGAAGAAAAAGTGAGATAAAAACCCCTTACCTCGTTGTAATCAATCGAGTCGTATGAAAAAAAGATAATAAACACCAAATTAATCACATAATACCATGAATATAAATAGAATCATGATAATATATATGAAATATAAGTACACAATACACCACATGCAACAAATAAGCGGCGAACAATGGAAATCTCATGGAATTAAAAGTGAGATAAGAAATCTCTTACCTCAAGTCCGACATGTCTTGTTCATTTATTTATATTCATGAATAATAAAATTAGGTCAATTTATAATTGATTAAGGACTTACTTTAAAGTTTATTATTTAATTTATATCACATATTATCATGTTATAATAATTAGTTAATTATGTGAGTTCTTATCATACATTTTGTTGATGTTCGGTACATGAGTCAAAAATGGACTTGTTTGAAAAGAATTGCCCATGTAGTTATAAGTACATCATCTACAGAATGTTATTAATGATTTAAATATCATATATATACAGTATATATTTATTTTATACTATTCCATAACATTTGGAGATAAAAAATGAAATGCACCGTTCATGGAGACGGTAGGTCGTACGTACGCATGAAGGCTACTTTCATTTCTTTGTCATATTAAAAGAATTAAAAATAAATGAGATATATATATATATATATATATATTATAATTCCAGTATAATATATATGTTATATGGGTAACATAAGTTCACTAATTACATTCTTTATAAATTTCATGTTTTGCATGAACGAGTCACATCACTTAAGGGGGCGGTAGTCCACACTTCCTTAGATGAAATTATCGCATTTTCACAACATGCAAAGCATAAAGGTATGTTTTAAATATAAAATACAGAAGCATAGAGAGGAAATAAATATAATATATATCATATATAAATATTGTGCCATAATAATTTCCACCATGAGAGGTGTTAAAAGAATATTGAACAATCATCGTTTCGTGAGGCAGTAATCCACCACCCACAGAAACAGTATGTTCTTTAACCATTAGACGGAGGTGTGTGTAAGTGTAGGTATAATCCTTATCATAAAAACATCCTAGTATATTGAGGGTAATTTTTTTTATTGGATCAAATAATAAGAATATATTGGTGAGTGAAGAAGGAAAATAAAATAAAGAAACTCGAGAGAATACATTACCTCTAAATCGGGTAACTCTTTTTGATTTGAGCCAAAATATTCCTTGGAAAGACTTCTGCCCAAGGTGAGGCTTCTAGGAGTAACAGAGGTATGTGGAGAGATAATATGAGTATATTTTGGACGATCCAAGTGCTTGAGAGGTGTGGGTAAGGGGGTAGAGGTGGGGGCATTTTATAAGAGGGAGGAGGGTCACTTTCAGAAAGTCTTGAAATGTTACTTTATTATTAAATGGTTTTCGGATTTTAAAGGCCCCACAATGATATATTTAGAGTATAATGTGATAAGGGTTTGAAATCCACCCATAAAATAGGTTTTCTACAAGCGTAAGTCTTATATTTTACCTTATATTTTTATTTTATTTAAATCGTTCATTAATGAGGTAATCACTACATTATCATGGTGTCATAAATAAATTAATTTATTTAATGTCTAAAAATTATAAAACAAATACCAAGATGTAGGAAATATTTTTATATTTCCAATGAATATTTATATTCTAATAGATAATTTATGTAAAAAAAATTAAATTTTTTTTACTTAGGTGTTACATAGTTTGGTTATATTTTCCTTTCTTTAAAAATAATACGATAAAAGGTCACTATCACACAAAAAGTGATTCCATGGGGTCTCTAAGTTCAAAAAAGGCATCAAATGGTTGGACATGAAACAAAAAAAGTATTTAGACACATGTTGTGGTAATTTTATATTATTATGATATTATTTTATTACCCTTAACTACCCGATTACTAATTAATCATGATAATTAAAGATAATTTCCATCGTTACTATTCATAATGTCCAAAAAAAAAAAGAGTATTAATTACATAATTTGGGCCTTATGATTCCAAATATGGAATCAATTTTACCAAATTACGAACAAAGAAATTGCAGTAATTAATTTAAAAATAATTCCCGTTGTCAAAACCCAAGACAAGTTTTTTTAAGAAGTATAATTTATCAAAAGATTGACTTGTTTTTTACATCCAATTGAAAAGTTAAATTAATTACAATGAACAAAATTTTATTAAGTGATAAAAAAAATTAAATTTAACTTTAAAACTAATTAAAAGGACAATCTAACTATATAATTAAATTTTATGAAAAAGCAGTTTTGAAGTAAAATGCAGTATTTTTCTCTATTCATTAAAAATGAACATTTGTCAGAAAAATACCAAAAATTTATCCAAAGTAAATTTGATATTCCAAATTCAAAAATGATTTCCATTTTACCAAATTCAAAACATATAAGTTTCATTAATTAATTTTATAATTAATTCCCACTATCAAAACAAATAGAATGTTTTTATGAAGCAATATCTATCAAAGATTGACACTTGTTTATGTCCAATTTCAAAGTGAAATTAATTCCAATGACCACCACTGGATTAAATGGTAAAAATATATTTCAAATAAACTTTAAACCCAATTAAAAAGATAATCTAACCATATAAATAAATTATATTAAAAGGATGTTTTGAATTAAAATACTACATTCTCACTATTCATTAAAAAAAATAAACTTTATCATAAAAATAACAAAAATTTACAGAAAGTAAATTTTGATGTCCCGATTATAAAGAAGGATTTTATTTTTTGAAATATAACATATAAAATTGACAAAAAGTAGTTTTAAAAATGGTTCTCCAATAAAAGGTGGTTAATCAACCTTTTAAAGAATATTAGAATATTTATGCTTAAAATCAAATTCTTTTCTTATTTTAAGCCTCTAATTTTTATTGGATAATTGAAAAAATATTTAAAAAACATATATAATCATTTTGTAGTTAGTTCTGTTCATTCCCGCCATTACAACGACTAGGAGTTAACTAAAATTTAAAATAATATTATTATATTATTAGTGTGCAATGTAAGATTTCAAAGAAACTCATTGTCGCATACTGGGTATGCCATCGAATATAGAATTACCTTTAAATTAAAATTAATATTTAATTCACAAATATTAATTAATATGAAAATGTCATATTATTTATTTACATGGGATGTTACAACTATTAAATCACATTAAAAACAAAACTAATTTGGAATGTCATAAAAAATTGGTCATGAATTTCTCCCATTTAACTAACCTTGAATCTTTTACAAACATCCTTCACATCTGCCACATCCTAAAATCCCATTTCCTTCATTTTGGGTCTCTAAAGCTTCCACTTTTACTCTTAGAGTTGACTAAGACATCAAAACTCAATGATCATTCCATGATTCAAGATTTGGATGGATACTATAGATGGTATATGTATTTGAAAAATTCATCAATGGTACTTAGGGATTATAGGAGAAGGATATTACCATGTTGTTGGATGATCAATATATTCTCAACCTATTTTTAGTCTAACAAGACCTTATTTTTATTGGACAAAAGTCCCTAATCTTTTGATGGTGTTCAGTTTTCTTTGTTCAGGTGGACATATAGATTTAACTTGAAATTGGATCTTCCTTACATGACGATTTGGTAAAGTTTCATGGGTTTCCCCATTCCTTTTCAAAACCCTTCCATTCTTCATATTCTATGTAATTTGGTGGGTATGTTCTTATGCTTTGATAGTAGGATGAAGGAACTATATCGTCTTATATATCTAGTTATTTGTGTTAAAGTAGATGTATCTAATAACTAAGTACAATCAATCTGGATATAAATTTTAGTGGTTTTATTATTTCACCAAACGATTTATTTTGAGCCTTGGTGATATTAACAATATTACTGTAATTGATTGGGACACCTTCAATAGGTGTTCCATCAAGGTATTACAAATAATGAGGTTTTAATTAGTGATAGATTGAAACATTTTCATGAGTTAAATAGGTGAAATAAGGATATTGACAGTTGTAACACCCTTATATTTTAGAATATTATTCTCTCTAAATTAATTTAATCACTTTATAAATTTTAATATACACAAACTAGAGACTTAACGAACAATGATATACTATTAAAATATCATTATTTAATATGATAGTTATCACCAAGATATTGGATTAGTGGGTATGAGCATGACTAACTTAATTATGGTTAATATATGGTATAAAAATTTATAAAATAATTTCATTTGTTATCAATATATTAGAAACGAAAATAAAAATCATTTGAAAGTAAAATAAATATTTGAAAAAAAACTGTTTTTGTGCGCACAATGCATTTTTATCTTAATAAATTAAATTAGTATATAATAGATAACAATTTTAATAAATTTTATATTCAAAAACCTTTTTTAGAATTCATCTAATAATTTTTCTAGGTGTGGGATAAGAATAAATCCAGTTTAATACTTAAAAATTGTATTTTTTATAAAAAGAAGTTCCGTCTCATTCTGCAGACATATTTTAAAATTAATTTTCTAAATTTTTTGAAAATTTGTTGGAAATAAATAAATAAATTTTTTAAATCATCATGAAAAAATTATCTTAGATTGAATTGTTTAGATTTTTCTAAAAAGATTATTTTTTGATGAATAGTGAAAAATATTTATTTTTATTAAGAATTTTCATTTCGTTTAAAAACATTTAAAAGTTAAATTTTTTAAAATATTATTATAATTAAAGTTAATAAAATTATGAAATTATTAATACAATTTATTTTGTTATAATTTATTTAATATTTATGGTTTATATAAAAACTTATTATAGTAATGAAAATAGTTTTTTAGAAAACCGATTTTTTATCACATTTGTGAGTTCAATTTTAAATTAAATTATGTCACTTTTGTTAATGAGATTTGGTAAAAAAGATTAAATATTTGTAATAACCATAAAAAATATTATATAGTAAGTCCAATTTCAATTTTGATCATAATGAATAGTAAAAACTGTAATAATTAATTACCGTAGTTAAGGTCCAATCGGGTTTACTGGAGATTAAACTAAAAATATAATTGATAAAATAGAATAAAAACATGTAAATTTACTATTTTATATCAATATTTAAACCTTATATAATATAAGGTTCTATAATGATCCATTTTGGATACTTTTTTTAGTTTTTATGCTATTGTTATATATTATTCTTTTCAAAAATTCCAAGTGGGACCTCTACCCCACTTATAGAAGGACACCCCTTCTCCCCTCCTCTTCACACATGAATTTCCTTATAATTCAGAAAATACCTTCCTTAATTATATTCCCACTTTTTTGGAGTCTATAATATTATTAATAAAACATGCAAATAATGGTTTTAATGCAAACATGAAAAGGTTGTCTGAATAAGAGGTATCACTCTTAACCACACATTTTTATTTTATTTCTTCGACCACCTCTATAAAATATTCTAAAAATATTATTAAATAATAAAAAATATATATTATATATACATATATTTTATTATATTAATTTAATAACCTATATACGTCTCTTCTTCTATATAATGGGGAACAAAACCATTGACCAAGTGTATGGTGGACTACTGTCTCACAAAACGATAAAATTCATTTTCCTTCAATTCTTCTCAAATCTTAAAATAATTATGGATTTAAAGTATATATATTATATTAATGAAAAAATTATAATTTTTTATTTTAACAGCACATCTACCTTTTTGCCTTACAACCCATTGCAAAATTGTAGTATTGCTTGTGTTTATGTGTGGACTACCGCCTCCATGAAGCGATGTGATACATATTTAATTTTATTTTTACATGGATGGTAATATGGATAGATTTAATGAATATATATTAAATATATTATATAAAAATCATTCGCTAAATTTGAATTAGTATTTTCCTTTTTTTCATTCCATGAGTCAAAAAATTAAATCAACGTTCATGCATACATACGACACACCATTTACATGAATGGTGTAATTAATTTTCCTATATCTAAATTTTATGGATGAATATAAATATGTATATAATAAATATATTTTATATTAATATCATGTTTAAAATTTTGGGTATGATTTAACAATGATTAAAGTACATGAACCAAAATTAACGAACCAATACATTCATGAAAAACAAAGTAGTTATTAACTGAAATAGTAATTTTCACAAAGAATTGTTAATAAATGGGTGATAAAAGTTTATAAGTTAATAATACCTGGTATGTTATATATGAGTAAAATTATATAATATATTTATAATAAAACTATATTTATTTTAAAAGAGTTTTTAATGTGTTTAAATTAATTTAATACTTGAGGTAAGGTGTTTTCATCTCACACTTATTTTTATGAACATGTACCATATTCACCACTTATTTATTTTAGGGGTTATATATACTAAAAATTAATGTGTTTTTTGATTATTATCATGAAAATTATGGTGATTTACATATCTAATTGAATTTATCTATTTCATGGGATTTTCAATTTAAAAGTCACCCAAGTGGGAATGGATTTATATTATAATCTCATTATTTATTGGAATGATCAATTATTAAGTATTCGATGATGAAATTTCATAATATAGCACTAAAAAATTATCATGAATTTTTTAATACTCATATTATTTCTGTATAATAAGTTTGATTTTTTAATTTTCCTTATCTTATGTACTCAATTAGGCTGAAAATATATTTTTTTAGAAAAATCAACTATATTTCTTTCTTCGGTTGAAAAACCATTTTCTTTCATATCCAATTTTTTTAAAAATATTTTAAAGAATGTTTTAATATTATCATATGATATTTAAAAGTAATTTTACCCATATTTAAAATTTTTAAAAAATGGTTTAAAATGAATCTTATTTTCATTTTTCGAACAAGGTAGTTTTATCTTTTATAAAAAATGTGAAAATAATATTTATTTAAAAATATATGGGAAAATTTAAATTTCCCACCATCATAAACAATAAATGAATTTAGGATTAATATAAACATTTTAATGGTTATTTTAAAAAAATAATCTTTAGTATTTGGGAAATTTTAGAATTTAATTAAGTTATTTCAAATAGAAAATGCTATTTTCCCCAAGAAATATTATAAGTGATCTGTTAAATACATTTTCATTTATGATAACATACTTTAATGATACATATTATCTACTAGAGATATAATAAAAGGATAAAATCCTTATTATTTCTTTGGATGGTTTATGATTACGATAAAAATATTTCTATGAAACTCTTTCCTTTTCAACTAGTTATATTAATTGATGATTTTTTTTGAAACCTGTTTTTTTTCTGGGTTATGATATAATGAATTTTTTATGAAACCAAATTATTTTCAAAGGATTTTTCTATGATTAAATTTTTACAAAATCAATTTCCATTTCATGGGTTATGATATGATTAATGTTTCAGGATCTTCTACCACACTTATGTATGATTTTCATTATGTGATGGGAGGGACTAGAATTATATAGCCGTCTAATGAATTTTGTAAAGATGGATAACTCATGAGGTTATAACTGAACCAGATTTCATGTTCACAATCTCATACATGGAACTGGTCATGATTTTAATTAGATTAATAATAGACCTGATCTTCATGTATATAAGTTTATATGTGGGATTATATTTTATTTCCATAAGATTATGTGTGGACCTAGTTTTCTTGTCAAAATGTTTATACGAGGTCCTAATTTCATGTACTTAACATAATGAGTGAATTATTTCTATTTATATATTTTCACAATGTTATAATAACATTTTTTTCAACAATATTATTTCTAGGTTTTACTCTCATGGCTCATAATCATTGATTTCATTATGTTTCATGTCTTATGAAATGATGATATTTATTTCATGACTCAAATTTAGATATATGATATATATGGATTGGTTTTAAATTGGTATGATCATGTTATCATATCATTATTCATTTTTTATTCTTATGTGATCATTGGTATCTCTCGTGTTTACCCTTAATGATAATATGATCTCAACCTTTCGAATGTTTTTACCCAGGTTATGTGGAAAATTATTTAGTATGATATGTCTCTAAAGGGTTATAGTTATGAAGAATATTGTGGGGGATGTTGTAGTTCACTTATAAACTAGTTGTTCTGTATCATAGCTTCCAAAGATACTAGACCTATATAATTATAGTATGTATCATTATGTTATGTAATTAATATTAATATAGTTAGATGTAATATTTATTTATGAAAATTACGGGTTGCTATAGTTAGTATAAAAAAAGGAAGAAATTTGATCCTTGGGAACTCTCACATGTGAATTTTGTGTGGAGTGTGGATCTATATCCAAGGACTTCTTGAGGAAAGGGATTCTACTAGGTATGGTGTAATGATTCCCACCTAGGATTTGTAGCCACCCAATGAGTTCTCTAATAGGTATCAATTATAACCCACTAATAATAATTCTAGAATATTAAAGTTAGTATTAGAGTAGGTTTTAGTAAAACTTTGGAAACTAGTATGAGAAAACATTAGTTATAACCATTGGGATAAGTCAAAGTATAATAAAATATCCTATATTTTTATTGAAGGATAAAGAGATTGGATTCCTAGAAATTAAATCCATGTCTGGATACTAAATGTGGTTGCGACTCTAGAACATTTTTATCGAGGGGTAATAACTCTAAAAAGGTTACACTGGGATTCGAATCAATCATCACATAGTGCTTGAAAATAAACCTTAATGAACACATGGTTTGAAACTCTATAAGGATATGTTTTAGAAATGAAAAAACTCTTTAAGAACCATCATAAATGATTTGAGTGGATGTTGTCCATGAATGGCCTAGGTTAAACCTAAGGTATCATATATTGAAAACAAGGTGTCATGATTGAGACATCCTATAAATGATATTTCATGATTAATTAGTACCCCAATATGAATATTCTTTCTCAAAAAATGAATTTTTGTTTTACTCAATAGATGGAACCAGAAAAAATAATGAAAAAATGAATTTTATGTCCAATGAAATGTCCATAATCATGAGAAACCAATTGGATTTGATGCTGAGATGCAATATTTTGTGACTATTCTCACTCAATTCTCTCAATCTATAAGTGGTAACATGGGTCATGTTGAACATTCAAATTTACCAAGGAGGGAGTAACATGCCATTAAATATTTTATAAAAAACACCCACCCTCCTTCTATCAGACTTTTTATCCATAACTTTTCAAGTAATGGATCAATGTGATGGAAAATATATTTTCTGTTCATCATTACTAGGACCATGAAAATGCTTTCCTAGTTGTTTATCATTTATAAGGTTAAGTAGATCAATGTTTAAATCTTGTTAATAATACACAGAAAAATTATAAAATTGACCGTATAGAATGCGATGAGTTTAAGAGGATGTTTTAAATAAGTACTTACTTCATATTTTACATAAAAAAATAGAGAATTAATCACCTATTCTTAATAATAAATATGATAAATCCATTGGTATGTATGAGGAAAATTTTACAAGACTTGCAATGTATGATTCTGGTTTAACCATCATCCTTGAAAGGAAAAATGATTGATTATTTAGTATCATGCAACCAAGTCATTAAAAAGAATTGTTCATAAGGTACTTTGTAAGATAATAAGAAATCATTTATTGTACTCTCAAAGTGGAAATAAAATTTACAAACCCTCATGGTTCTAAAGATAAGAAAATGAATATTGAGTTTCGTAGAAGATCTAGTGGAATATCTGCTTGAGGGAAAAACATGTCAACCGCCTACTTTCCAAAAATATGGGAATAAGCACTTAGGTGAATTCTTGAGAGGAATAAGAATATGTTTCAAGTGTGGGAAACCTATCCATAGAGAAAAATACTATCTAAATTATGTAAATAATAAAAATAATGAGATTAATGAAAATAGGGGTCAATATAATAGACCATACATGCTTTAGTATTTTAGATGAAAGGAATTTGGGAATTATGAGAATCAATTCCCTAATCTAAGGGATAATAAGGATAATATGATATAAAAACCTATAAAAAAAATCCCAAAGAGAAATATTATGAAATAATAATAGATGAAGTGAATCTTGATAATTAGGGAAAACTTATCCTATACTGCAGAGTTGGGAATTTCATGTTGGAGTATGTATGAACAAGCCCTATTAAAATATTATTATTCATCCTTTAGTGAAATTTGATGTGATTCATAGAATTGGTTATGTCTCTCTACATTGATTCTAGTCTAATGAAATCATATTTTATATCCCAATTCAATCTATGTTCGAAAATCGGTGATAAGATAAACCTGAACATCCAATGGAAATGTTTTTTATGGATAAGATTTGAGCGTATTTAGGGAATAAAGGTTTAAGTACCATTTGGAAGAATATATTTTTTTTATTTTATAAATTATTAAGGTATATATATCTTGGTATGAGAATTTTTGAGTGATTAAAATTACTTCATAATTTTTTTAAATTTTATCATGGGAGTATGTTAGTACAAATAATTACAATCTTTGGGATATAATTTTAGTTAGACATATTTTGGAGGATCCTAAAAGATAAATTTTTTGTAATGGATTAAGTTGAACATTAGATGTTATTTTTAAAGTATTATAACTTAATACATTGTATAAATTATGCTAACTAATTTTGTTTTCGTAAATATCATGAGGAAAGAGAAATAAATTTCCATCATTTTATGGATATTATACACTATTAAAATATAATTCTAGATTTTATCCATGAAAAATTCATCTTGAATATTCATTTATTTGAATAAGAGATTATTTGTAAATTTATCTAAGCATAACCAATGGATTATAATGATAATATAGAATGAAAAGATATCATGTAAGTATATTTTATCATGTTCTCAATATTGATAATAAAAATCCAATTTTTTTTGGAAAAGTATATTGAGAAAAAAATCTTCTCTTATTACATTCATTTCTAATGAATTTATGGTATTTTACTCACCTCTTTGGTTTATGATTTTTTAGTTGTTAACTTTCTCATGATCATTCACTTTATTATAATCAATGATCTAAGGAATTAATTTTTATTCCATATATATATTTTTACCTATACCTAATTTTATCATATCTATAAACATAATTATGTGTTATTCTTAAAAACCATAGTATTTTTAATTTCCTTCTTATCAAGAGGAATTTTTATTAACCCTTTTTATTATATGGGTTTTCCATAATGGAATTTTCGAATGTAAAAACCTCGATTACGGAGATCATGTAAAAACTGAGAGGATGAAATTTATTAAATGTGATAGGGAAGAATGTAACACCATACTATTTTAGAATATATTTCTCTATAAATAAATTCAATCTCTTTGATAGCTTGAAATACACACAACCTGGATACTAAATTAACCGCAACATACTATTAAAATAGTATTATTTAATGTGACATTTATCAACCATAACTTGGATTGGACTATTTAAATAGTACTAAATAAATTACTATAAACATATAAAATAGAAATTTATAATATCAATTACTTTTATCAATATATTATAAATGAAAATAAAAATCATTTGAATGTTATAGAAATATTTTTCAAAAAAAATTATTTTTAAGTGCGTAGTATATTACTATATTAATAAATTAAATTATTCCCTATTAGAGAATTATTTTAATGAAATTTATATATTATATATTCAATAAAATTTTTTATCAATGATTTGATTATTCTTATAGTCATGGAAGAAGATAAATCCAATTTTATGCTAAAAAACACTATTTTTTTGAAAAAGCTATGTCGTCCCATTTTGTGCACTTAATTTAAAATTAATTTTTTTGTAGTTTTAGAAAATTATTTTGAAAAAATTAAATAATTATTTAAATCAAAATTTTTAGATTATATTAGAGTGATTTTTTAATAATTTTCTAAAAATATTAATTTTTTTGATGAATAGTGAAAAATACTGATTATTATTAAGAATTATTGTTACATTTAAATGAAATTATAAATATATATTTTATTTTAAATTATTTTAAAATTAAATTTCGTTCAATTATATAATTAATTAACCAATTTATTCCATTTTAATTAATTTTATGTTGAATTGTGATATAAAAACCTTTTATTCTTATGAAAATGTTTTCTTTGGAAAACCACTTTTTCAATGCATCTTCTGGTTTAATTTTAAATTAAATCATATCATTTATGTGAATTAAATTTTTTAAAATGGATTCCAAATTTTAAATAAATTTTTTTACTATTATATAATAAATAAACATAATTTTTATCATAATGAATAATATAAATAGTAAAAATTAATTATTCTAGTTAAGGTTGAAATGGGTTTACTATGGAGTGAAACTAAAATGATAAGGACTAAAATGACCTAAAAAAAAGTCCAGTTCCTATTATATGACCATATTTCAACATTATATCATATAATATTCTATAAAGATCAATTTTTGATCCTTTATAATTTGTGTTTATATCTTATTGTTTTCAAATATTCCTAGTGTGTCCTCTCCCCCACTTATAAAAGGACACCCCCTCTCCTCTCCTCTTCACATATACAATACCTTTTGGTTCCAAAAAACCCAAACCAAGTAAATTTATTAATTATATTTATTATATCCATTAACATGTCCTATAGGCCTTATTTTTATTATAAAACCCACCTAATAAAGCTTTTGGTTCTAACCTAAAGAGGTTGTCCGAAGAAGATGTATCGTTCTTAACCGAGCATTTTTATTTTATTTTTTCTTCCACCTATATAAAATCTCTTAAAATATGATTAAATAATAAAACCATTATATTACATATAATTATATGTTATTATTTTAATTTTATATCCTATATTCATCTTCACTTCCATCAAATGGGAAACGAAACTAATGGTCGTGTGTATGGAGGACTACCACCTCACGAACCAATGCAATTAATTTTCCATCAATGAATATAATATATTGATATAATTATGGAGTTAATTAATATATATTATATTTATAAAATAATTAAACTTATTTAATTATAATATCACATTTTCCTTCTCAACATTCAGTTCATTGAAAAATGATAACTCTACTCATGTGTATGTTTTGACTATCGTCCCAATAGAGAGATGTGATATATCGTTCATTTTATTTTGACATTTATGGTAAAAAGGAGAGATTTAATGAATATATATTATATATATGATATAAAAATTATTCTTTTAAGGTAAATTAATATTTACCTTTTTTCATTCCATCCGTTGAAAGAATGAAAACAACATTCATGCGTACGTATGACAAAAAATCTCCATGAACGATGTAATTTATTTTAATATATATAACATTTATGAATGAAAATAATATGTATATAAAGAATATATATGATATTTATATCATCCTTAAGATTATGAAGATAATTTAACCATGATCAAAGTACATGAACCAATATTACCAAACCAAAACATTCATGAAAAATATAGTAGTTATTACCTGAATCATTGATTTTTACAAAGAATTATTAATAAATGGGTGATAAAAGGTTATAATTAAATCATATATGGTATGAAATATATGATTATGGTGCTTAAATATATCTATAACAAAACAATATTTAATATATAATAGGTTCAAATTTTTATTAAGGTATTTGATACTTGAGGTATGGGATTTTTGTCTCACTTTTATTTCTGTGAGACACATTTCATATTCTCCACTTATTTCTTTTATGAGATGTATATACTTTCCATGAATGTATTTTATGATGATTATAATGAATATTATGGGGATTTACATATAAATTTTATTTTCTCTCTTTCACGGGGTTTACAATTTAAAATACACACTAGTGAGAAGGGATTAATGTTACAATCTCATTGTTTATCAGGATTGTAGATGACTAAGTTTCCAATAAAGTAATTTCATGATATACCTCTCAATAATTCTCAAAAATTTATTATACTCTGGTTAATTCTTTAGAATACATGTTTTCTTGTCAATTTCCTCATCTTATGTACTTAATGGTCCAAAATTATGTTTTAAGGAAAATTAACTTTATTTCTCTCTTTGGTACAAAAAAATTTATTTTCTTCTATATCCAGGTTTTCTAAAAATGTTTTAAATAATGTTTTAGTATTATCCTATGATTTTTAAATTCATTTTTCCCATGTTTTACTTTTTAAAAAATGGTTTAAAAGGAATCTTATCTTCATTTTTAGAACAAGGTACTTTTGAATTTTATAGAAAATATGAAAGGAATATTTGTTCTGACATACATAGAATGAATAGAATTTCCCACTATCATGAACAATAAATGATTTGAATATTACTTTAAAATTTTTCAAGGTTATTTTAAAATAAATTATTTTCTTTAGTAATTGGGATTTTTTTTATATTTTAAATAACTCATTTCAAAGAGAAAAGACTATTTTCATCAAGAAACAGTCCAAGTGATATTTTAAAGTAATTTTTATTTATGACAACATCCTTCGATGATACTTATGATCTAATAGGAATATAATTGAAGGATACCATCCTTATTATTTATTTTTATGGTTTATAATTATGATAATAATATTTTTATGAAAAACCTTCCTTTACCATGGGTTATATGTATTAATGAAATATTTATGAAACTTATTTCATTTCCACAGGTTATGATATGATGAAATGTTTATGATACACATTTCTTTTACACAGGTTATGTTATGATGAAATATTTATGAAAACCATCTTATTTTCATGGTTTATGGTATGATTAATGTTTTATGATCTTGTGTCCCACATATGTATGAATTTCATTATGCGATGGGTGGGATCGAAATTATATAACCCTCTAAAGAATTGGGTAAAGATGGTTAACTCATGATGTAAATATGTTGCGCATAAACCTGATTTAATGTTCATAATTTAATGTGAGGATATTGTATTCATGTCCATAATATTGAGCATGGACCTAATATTCAAATAAATAAGTTTATGTGTGGAAATTGATTTAATGTTCATAAGATTATGTGTGGAACTGGTTTTCATGTCCATATGTTTATGTGAGGGTATGATTTCATGTCATTAACTTAATAAGTATACTTGTTTCTATTAATAAATTTTCATAATTTTATAATGTCATGTATTTATCCAATCCTATTTGAATGTTATACTATCATGGATCATGATCACATTTTTCCATTATGGTTTATGTCTTGTGAACTTCAAATATTTATTTCATGACTCAAATTATAATCTATGATATGTAGGGTATTTTTTTAAAATGTTATTCTCATGTAGCATACTCTTATTCTCATGTTATGCTTATTTGATCGTTAATATATCCCTGTTTACCCTTAATAATTATCTAAGATAACCTTTTCTTATTTTTCCATTCTCCAGATTATGAAGAAATGTATTAAGTTTGATATTTCTCAGAAGGGTTCTATTTATGGAGAACATAGTGGTAGATGATGTAGTTCAATTATGAGCCAGTGTTTTATGTATCCAAGTTTCCAATGTACTAGACCTATATTATTTTGGAATGGATCATTATGTAATTTAATGAATAATCATCTAATAATAAGGGCATCACCAAGAACAGAGACCAGTTCATAGTAGCCTTTATTGACTACATTCTCTTGAACTAAATGTTAGAGGATGGGAATGTGTGACATTTTATTTTGGTTCTAGGTGTACTATAAAGACATAATATTTAAAGGAATATCTAGAAGTTTTAGTTTTGAATTTAAGAGGTACACTTCCTGGGACATGTCATCTTAGAAGAGGGAGTAGTAGTTGACCTACCAAAGGTTGAGGTGATGCTATCTTAGGAGAAACCTAAGAGCATGACCAAGGAGTTATGATTACATAGGTTGATAGGCTATTATTATAGATTCATGATCAATTTATACAGGATCAAATCACCTATGAATACTTTGACCTAAAATGGGTATCCTTTCATGTGGATAGAGAAGTGCCGTTGGGATTTTTTGGGACTATGGTTGAGGTTAGCGATCACACTCATTTTGAGACTACCAAGGAAGGGTGTTGAGTATGTGGTATTTTTTATTACCAATAGAATTGGGATATTATTCATTATGATGCAAAGGTGGGTAGTGATTACCTATGGGTCATGACAACTGAGACCCCATGGGAATAATTATGCAACCAATGACTTAAAGCTGACAATAATAGTTTTTACCCAGAATACTTTAAGAAACTATCTTATGGGAGAGCTATTAATTATCTATGTTAAACATAAGAGTCTTAGATAAACCATTTCAAAGAAAAATCATAACTCGAGGATGAGGCAAAGGTTGTAGTTCATATGGTTATATGGATTTCTGATAGTCTGTACTCATGGTAAGGGGAATATGGTAGTAGATTCTCTCAAGATTGAATTTTATTCATAGTTTTTGCGAAAGGAGATAGATAAGTTGAACTCTTTATAGTTGAACCTTGTGGATGAGTAAGGCCAAACATACATCCAATCAAGGGGTTTTCCCCTCTCCAACTTCAACATTTTTGGGAGGAACAACTTAGGGGTATCAATTATAAGATCTTCCATGGAAAGATATACACTGAGTATACACATGATAGATTTTATGAAAGTGGGGTTCATTTCAGCAATTTTTAATGATGAGAAATCGTACCAATGAAATTATATGAAGTTGTATTAAGGTATTTTAATGCATCCCCATTATCAGTACATCTAGGAGTGGTGAAGATGTTATAGTACCTTCAATGTAAATTTTGATATCCAATGGTGAATAAGAATGTTGTAGAGTTTATGTATCGATGCCTCACTAACCAATAAGTGAAGGAAATGGTGTAGGTATAGAGGTGAAACTTGGAAATTATCTTCATAAATTACATAATTGGAGTTACATGATTATAAATAGGTCAGAACATTACTCAAATTCCTAATCAACAAAATGGAAAAATTTATATCCATCTAAGAGTAAAATCCAGTGGATAGTTTGGAATAATTGAATATGGAGGACATGGTACGGTTATATGTATTTTCCTCATTGATTATTTTATACCATTAAACTCACCTCATTTCATGATTATAGAGAGGATTACAGGAGGATTTGGGACTCAATTGTGGTTGAGAATGGTGTTCCACCCCTAGGCACATGACCATATAGATCATACCATTCAAGTTTGGGAGGAAATGAGTTAGGATTATATGTTTTTTTAACATAGATTAGAGGATCATATACCATTATTATAATTTTATTAAAACAATAGTTACCAATGTACCATCAGTGTGGTAGCATTCGATGAATTATATGGAAGACAATGTAGGTTATTTTTGTGGTGTTTAGAGCCAAGGGATACAATGATTTTGGGACTAGAGTTTGTTTGAGAAATAAAGATGATGGTTAAGATCATCCATGAGTGGATGAAGACATCCAAGAGATATTATATTCCCTATAAGAACTGATGAATAAGGAATTTGAAGTTTTATAGGGGAGACCATGTGTTCCTTAAGGTCTCATTGTGGAAAGTACTGTGGAGATTTGGCTTTGGTGGCAAATAATTTATGAGATCCTTTATTACTTATTTTTCAATATAAAAGGATGAAAAGTTAGAATACGACTTAACCTTACCACCATAATTAGAACATGTGTATGATGTATTCCACGTGTCATAAGTGTGGTGATAATTTCATGATCTTTCAAAAATTATCAAATGAGGTGAGCTGATCATTGAAGATAGAGTTTAAAGTTTGTGGTTCCTAGTGGCATTCAAGTATTAGCAGGATAATATCCTTCATATCTGAGTGTTTACCTTGGATATAGTTCATAGAAATGATGGTAACCTCCAAGAGAACTTTTGGGTGTGTATTAATTGAATGTGAACTCAGTATCCTCACCTATCAAAGTATATTTTTGGTTTTTTGGACAAAAATCCTAAAAGGTGGGGATGATTTATCAACTTTGAAACTTCTATTTGACACTTTGGAATATTTCAAATAATATTTTTAGAGTTTTACATTGATTTGGTGTATGATTTCAGGGCCCATGGAGCCTTAGTGATTATATATTAAAAAACTTAACAATAATATATCATGTGTGAACAATGTTTTTAGGAATAATGGTATAACTTTTGAATGGTGTATCTGATGATAAAACCAACAATTCCAATAAAATTCAAAACATGGTTTTTACCCTAGTCTTGATATAAATTTTTTCAATGTTCAACATTTTCTTATAGTGTATTCATTAGTGAATTAAATTGATAATATTAATTTATTAATGTAATGGTTATTTAATTGTATGACGCTAATAAATTATCTATTTAAATACCTCTTTGTATAATTACCTATGGATAGTAACATAACACTATAGTAAATGATAAGATGCAGATATCATCAGTGGGGAGTGTGTTGGTGGGCAATGTCGAGATCAAGGATCAAAAATGAATGATTGTTGAGTATCATGGACCCACAAAAAGAAGATAGTGGATGTCATCAATGAAATCAATGTAGATTCATTCTAAGCCAAAAATCTATCCAAACTCAAGGAAGGATATTTTATTTGGTCAGATTATTTTATACGTTCTTATTTTGCCATGACAAATGTGAATTAATTCTTACAAAATTAATTCAAGGTTTTAGATTGTTGAATTATATTTGGTTATTTCATTTTACTAGAATTTGAAATTTTATTTTATTTTATTGATTATCCTCCTCTTTCTTCCATTTGAATCAATGATGGATAAATGTACACTAAATTTGTTTTATACTCAAATTTTCTATTCCTTTCTCCAACCATAAATCATTGTTCAACATTTGTTTTTTGATTGGTCAGTGATTCGACTATACCTGGAAAAATAAAAATTATAAAATCACTCTTAATTGAAATGGAATTTTATTATAGGCTCATTTTTTGTTATGAAGGTGTGATGAATGTGTGATTATGATTATGATGCTTCATTAATGGTAAAGGTGATAGAGGTTTTCACATGCATGTATGTGTGGATGGTTTGGGATAGCAATTATAGACATTTTCTAATCAACAGGTGGCCAAAATATGTCCACTAGAATCATTACAGGTTCAGTCAACCAAGATCAAATATTTATGTAATGTTTCCTGGTGGATTAAAAGGAATAGGTATCGTGAGCGAGATTCATAAAATATTCTATATTTTCTAGAAAATCCAGACATACATGATGTGTACATCAATACAACACATGTCTTGTAGACCCTTATTTTTGAAGGCTAGGGTTTACGCTGTGTAGTAACCATCACACCTCATGTTGGGGACCCACACCCCATGTGACCCTGAGCCTACAAAATTGGTATGTACATGGAGTATACACCTAGTAATCCATGTGACATTACACATCATGTGTAATAAAGAACATCATGTATACTTCAAAAAATGAATGGGCTTGTGCAGACGACATATGCCAAGTTCCAACCCAACCTCTACATGCTATGTTTCATATCATAATTATAAGTATCTAAGGAAGACAATTTCTTACAATATGAGAGGGCATAGAAAATTACATACTTAGTGAGACGCACTATGTTATTCTTATAGGGTGGTTTAGAGCCATTTTTCTTCCCATACATGTTACAATATGATCTTGGGTGCATTCCCATAAACCATATTAGTACGGGTGTGTTCCCTTGGTCCATACCTAAATGGTTACAATGAGGTATCCCATCATGAGAATAGGATGAGCGATCCCCTCTATAATATAGTTCTGGATAGATTCATGTATCCCTCTATGTGGCTCGGGGTATGATCCTCTATCATTATTCCCTGGGTTCAGTCATGTGTCACATTTCTAACATCCATGGCATGTGATACCCTTCCAAGTATGTAGTATCAAGTAGGGTTAAGTATCACCACGAGGCTCTGGACATGATCCCCTATATGTTCATTGACATTGGATATATTTTAGTGAGGTTTATTATGATCGAGTGAGTGTCTCAGATGATCCCACTCATTTCTTATATTATTTTTCATGATAAGACCCAATGATTATGTTCACTTATATGAGTTCCATTATTATAGAGAGATTAAATGAGTTATTTATCTCAAATTAATGTTACCTTGGATCCTTGAGAATAATCCCTAGGCTGGTGGTGAGGATGGAAATCACCTCGATACATTTAGTTCCTTTGAACATATCTAGGATATCTTGTTTATTCCCTTCTATATTTGATTTATAGCTAACTCTCTCTTTGATGGTTTGGGTTTTGTAATTTTAATGTGACTTAATGGGTATGTTTATACTCACCCCTTCATGGGTAATTTACACATGTGTCATATCTTATATAGATGTTAGTCAATTTGATGGAGACCTAGGGGGCCATGAGTAGGTTGTAGAAACCCGTGTTTTGGAATGGGTGGGTTTTAAAAGGGTTTTTTAATTTTTGGAAATTTATGGATGTTCTAAATTTAAAACTAAGCATCAGAACGAAATTGATAGAGTTGGAACAATCCTAAGTGATGTTTTTCAGCTCAGGTGAAATCTCATTAAGTTTCTTGGGTGGCTCGAGGTGTTTTGGGATCACAACACCCAGAAAAGCCACGTTTTGAAAATCTGTAGAGGGCACATGATTTTTCTAAAACCATTCTTCCCACTGTAGGTAAACCGTGTGGCATATTTCTGGGGGATAGAAAATTTTTTTATCAATTGCTCATGGTTTTCAAAATGGTTCACCTAGCCCACACGGTGTGCTCTGGGAGGCAATAACCTTGCACTGTACACTACATGGTTTGTACAGGGTTTGGAAAACTGTTTGGATCAAACCGTGTAGTTGGGTCTGTTTAAGAAAAAAATTAAATTATAATAAGATAAAAATAAAAATAAAACACTCAAATCCTTACCCCCACTCCTTTATAACTGCACGACACACCTCAAAGGGGTTTCCACTCTTGTTGTGCATGACCCCACCTTGTAACGACCCAATGTTTTTCATTGGAAATTCCATTCTATTAAGTATGTCATAAAATCACATGAAAACACAACATAATGATCTTCTAAGTTCTAAGTGACCTTTAAACATAAGTTTATCACTTCTGTGTTTGGAATTACGAAAATCTGGCATACACGGTTGTAATCAGTAAGTTATTTGGAGTCCAATAAGGAAAACATAATTTTTGGTGAATTGTAACCTACCCTTATGAATAGTAACATACCCTTATGAATAGTGACATACCATAATGAATAGTAACCTCACCTATGATAGTATAAAAATAATATTCAAGTTGGAAGTACGATATACCTATATTTTAGAATGAGTTAATGAGTGTTTTAAAACTGGTTTTTGATAATAAATTGTGATTTTAATTAAATATTAAGATAATCATATTTAGAAAATTATTTTTTAAAAATGGACTTCATTTTTGGATTCTACACATCGAAAAATGGTCAGCGTGAAATTTTGGGATTTTTCTGAAATACTTGAAATTTTGATGAATAGTAAAATACGGTAATTTACCGTATATATACATTATAAGGTAAATAGACTATTCCAAGAATCATGTATGATTTCACCACCCTTGGTTCAAATTCACATGACCCATTTACTTTTATTTTTCATGGAATACTTACTATTCCTTGTCTTGTGAAGAAATAATAAATTAATGATTATAATATTATGAAATCCCTCTTCTCCTCCACTATAAAACCCCCCTCCACTCCCTCTTCTCTCCACTCCTCAAGCCTTGTGACTTGCCATTATTCTGCCCAAATCACTCCCCAAGTTCCTCCCCCATGTCCAAAAGCTCTCATACTACTCATAATACCAAAACCTCTCCCCTTAAGAGGTTCTTAAAGGAGGAAGTCTCAAGAGGTAAATTCCTCTTCCCAATTTCTTCTTTTCTTTTAAGTTCTTTTATTTTTTATTTCTTTACTCACCTCCCATCACTATAATAGTATGATAAATACATTAACATACATGTAATAGAATTTTTTCATGCTAGTGGTATATTTAATTATCTTCTCTCCTTTCCCAACCCTTTTATTTGAAAGAAATTAAAGCACCGTTTGAGATGTGCTAATTTAGCACATTCAAGGACAACCGTTTATCAATTTCTATTATTATCTTTAATTATGGGCATGAAACATTTTGTGTTATGGTTGAAACAGATTATTATATATTTAATATATCCTATTTTTTGTTCTGTAATCCTTTGGTACAAATGGAATTATGTTATAAAGTAAAACACATTCTTTGTAATCAAATCCACAGATTAACAAAAACGGTTATCACTATGATTATATATATAATAATTAGACTGGAATCTAAGTAACCTAATTAAAATTAAAACCATGTAATATCCTGGATATGAACTAAATAATATAACTTTAATTCTATAAAACCACTTTCATCTTGCATATAATCCAAACTTGAATATAAGTGAACCGGTCTTTTAAATCCAAGTAATCAAACGAGCCCGAACAATTAAATTGAACCTTGTAACTAATCAAAATGGCTTTGAATGAACTAAAAAAGATTATAATAAATAAATTGAATATATAAGAGGTTCTGGAGTATTAATTAATTAGACTAATTTTTTTATTCAGGTCGTTAATAACAAGTGGAGAACACCAATGGATTTAAGGTAAGGGATCCTCCCCTTTTCACTCTTAATCAAGATTGTTCTCTATGTTATGCCTTTTTGTGTAATACCAAGTGGTGGGGAATGTTTATACACCCTTCCCAATACTTACCTAATGTTTTATAAGTTATGAGAAACCCCTTATCTCTCTCATCAATCCCTCTTCGTTACACCTGATACCATGCCGATAAACCATAATGGATTCTACCCGAACTTCCTTTATTCCTTCGGGTTGCTCAATATTTATTTTTACCAAAATATAGTTGTCTTGTATTTTTTATTTCTCAATTAAAAATTCTGTTTATATTCCCCAAAATAATGTTCTAATATCCATATCTTATTCTATTTCAAGGATATACATGCTTTTAAGTGAATCTCTCCTCGATACTTCCCAATAAGCACACTTGTTTTAAAAGAACTTCCCAAACTTTTACCCAATTTAAAGCGCACTATATCTTCTACTTTAAGACACCATTTTCTTTGTAAATCAAGTATTTTTATTTTAAAAACCTTCTTGGTTCAATTCTGGTTTTATATAAAAGAATGTCTTCTTTACTATTTTAAAAGCTCTATAGTATTTTCCTTAAAACTGCACAAAAATGTTTTAATGCTAATGTTTCTAAAATAAATTTCTCATATGTTGTCACTTATGTTTGACACCACTTACCATGTTATATGCCTATTTTACCCTATGAAATTCAATGTATTTTATAATTCATTCCTTACATGGACACTTTCATGATACGCCAATTGGTTATGATTTATGTCATGATCGTGGTACCCAATTATTTCCATGGGTACCCTTATGTTTGTGTATGGTTGATTATGTATGATTGTATATATGGTAAGAATATTTATGTGGAAAGAATATTCCTGAAAATTTTGAGATGGGTGCACCCAGATAGCGCTCCAATGCATTGGGTAAGGATAAGTCTCATGAGATGCGATGTGAAACGGGATTGACAGTTAGCCTTGACCCATACTGAAATGGGAAACATGATTGATGGTTAGCCTTGACCTGTACTAAAGATATGATTTCTGATTCTGCCAAATTTATATGATTCTATGTTTATATGATCCGATTTTATATTAAATGATTTTATAAGTTTCATGCTTTGAATATCATTATGTCATGCCTCCTAACTCATGTGCTTGAGATTTATCCTTATGTTCATTCCCTTACTGGGATTTTTAGCTCATTACTTTGTTCATGTGTTCTCCAAGGTACCCTATGCAGATTTAAGGGCTCAAAGGAAGTTAGAAGCTCTTTATAGAGATTAAATAATGAATTATTTTATACCCATGTTTTATGTTATATGTACCTAGTATTCCAAGACACTAGACTTAACGATCCTTGGATTGTACTCTGATGATTAATTATGCTTAAAATCCTGAAATGTTTTATGTAAAAGGCTCGGGTCACTATAGTTGGTATTAGAGGATGGTATAGTTATTTTTTGAGATTAGGAATAGAGCACCTTAGTGAGAACCTTACGGATGAGACTAAGTATAAGAAAACAGTCCTAAATTTTGGTGAGTATAGAGTAAGTGGTTTATCAAGAAAATACATCCCTGTCTGGATACGAGAAGGTAGAGGTGGCTCTAGCACAGATGTATCTAGGGGTAAAACCCAAAAACACTGCTTTGAGCTAGACTGGAACGAGAACTAGTGCATGATAACGGGACTTGCTGCACTCTTGGTTATGACACTCCTGGGGGATATGATTTGGTAGATTCACGAGCTTATTACAAACCGTTATTAAGGGACAAAAAGAAGTCCATAAGAATATAAGTTAAGAAATAGATCGAGGACAACCTAGATATAAACCTAAGGAATCACAATTTAGGATATACTTATTCTTTATAAGTTCATAATTTTATGTTCAAAGTTTCTTTTTATGCTCAATATCTAAGTATTCAAGACCTCTAATTATACATTATTTTTCTTAGTTAATGGAGGGAAATAGAAGAACACGTTCCAACAACAAATGTGTTAGGAAATGTAATGACTTCCCTAATGACATGCCTGATGTGACAGAAGCAGGTGCTCAAAACTTCATAGCAGTACTTGCTCAGCTGGATCAAGTTATTAATAATAACTTGAATCAGGTGGAACGTCCCCCTACTCCAAGGAAAGAGAAAGTTTCTGTAGAATCCTTCATGAGGAAAAGGGCTCCCATGTTTAGCGGGTCTTCTGATCCCCTCCTTGCAGAACAATGGATTAACTCCATTGAAAAGATTTTCTCTGTCCTCCAGTGCTCAAAATAAGTGAAAGTTGTACTGACAGTCTATCATTTTGATGGGGAAGCTGATCAGTGGTGGACACTGATCAAGAATACAAAGTCCCAAGAAGAAATTGATTCCATAGAAAGGGAGGAACTCAAGAAGATATTTTTAAACAAATATTTTTCCTCGAACCCTCCATCTCATGATGGAAAGAGAGTTCCTTGGACTCAAGCAGAAGTAAGATGAGTCTATTGGGGCGTATGGAGCGATCTTTACAAGGCTTGAAAGGTATGCCTCTAGCTTTTTCATGAACACCGAAAGCAAGGTGGATCGCTTATTTAGTAGACTAAAGACAAGTCTACAAAAAGTTTTGGCGATTTGAGACTTCAACAGCTATGAGGATATTGTTCGTTGTGCCCTCATGGTTGAAATGGAGATTGGACTCTTAGTGGTCTCATGGGCCTAGTGAAAAGAAGCTAAAAATGGAGAACAACATGGGTGGTTCATCAAAAAAATCCCATGATGTAATGAATACCCACTTACCCCTTTGCAAAAATTGTGTGAAGAAGCATCTTGGTGACTATCTCAAGGGAACCAATAATTGCTTCAAATGCGGAAAGTTTGGTCTTCTGTCCAAGAACTGCTGAAGGGATATAAAAAATCCCACTAATGTTGAAGAAGAAAGGAAGGTTTGGATCAACACTTAGCCTGCAATTTATTGTTTTAACTGTAAAGAGCTTGGGCATTATGATAACAATTTCCCTAAGCAGAGGGTTGTTAGAGGCAATCAAAAACAACCTCCAAGGCAACAAGGAAGGGATTATGCTCTCACTACTGCTGAGGTGGATCCTAAAAATTATGTGGTGATAGGTACGCTTGTTATTCATTCAAGAATAGAGAACATACTATTTGATTCTGGTTCTATGAATTCTTTCATATCTTACAAGTTTAATAGAACTATTCAAACACCACCTCAAAATTTGGAGGAAAATTTATCTGTGAGAATAGAAAATGGGGAAATTATTGCATCCATGGTTTATAACTTTTCACTGGTTAATGTTTGTGGATTGAACCTCCCAGAAAATCTTGTCATACTTCCTTTAGTGGAGTTATATGCTATCTTGGGCATGGATTGGCTATCTTTGTACAAGGCCAACATCAATTGTCTGGAAAGGGAGATCACTTTTAACATCCTGAAGCATCCTCCGATTCTTTACAAGTGTAAGGAGGAAGATGAGTCTCCTTTAGAATCTTTGTCTCAAGTTTGGATACTGCTTCCATGTGAGAAATCATATCTAGCTCAAATGATTGGGACAAAGGATAGAATCATTCTTGAAGACATGCCCATCGAGAGGGATTACAATGATGTATTTCCTGAAGAGTTTCCTGGTCTTCCTCCTGACCAAGAGGTTGAGTTCTCAATTGAACTTATCCCTGGATCTCTACCAATCTCAAAGAAACCTTACATAATGGCCACCATAGAGCTAGAAGAGCTGAAGAAGCAGTTACAGGAGGATATGGAGAAGGGTTTTATATGCCCGAGTGCTTCACAGTGGGGTGCTCCAGTCCTCTTCGTCAAGAAGAAGGATGGATCAATGTGCCTCTGCATTGATTATCGTGAGCTCAATAAAATCACTATAAAGAACACATATCCCCTTAAATGGATAGATGAATTGTTCGAACAGCTTCATGGGGCCAGTTATTTCTCTATGGTGGAACTTTAGTCAGGATATCACCAACTAAAAGAGAGGAAGGAGGATATTCCCAAGACTGCCTTTCGATCGAGGTATGGACACTATGAGTTCATAGTGATGCCCTTCAGACTCACTAATGCTCTATAAATTCTTATGGATTTAATGAATAGAGTCTTTAGAGATTACCTCAACAAATTTGTGGTGGTCTTTATTGATGATATTATGATATACTCCAAGAGCAAGGAGGAACATGAGGAGTATTTGGAAACTGTGTTAAAGACTTTCCGAAGGGAGAATTTGTATGAAAATTATAGTAAATGTGAGTTATGAATAGAGGAAGTATCATTATTAGGGCATGTTATCATCAGGAAGGAGATATCTGTGGACCCTTCCAAGACAAAGGCAATTGAAGAGTGGCTGAGGCAAAATTCTGTAATAGAGATCCGCGGATTTTTAGGTCTAGCTATGTATTATTGATGATTCATGAAAAACTTTTCACGATTATAAAACCCAATGACCAAGTTGACATGGAAGGGAGTAAAGTTCGTCTCGATATAGGAATGTGAAGACTGTTTCAAGGAGTTGAAAAAGAGTCTTATCACTACGTCAGTACTCACACTCCCTTAAAGTGGAGAACTCTTTGTGGTGTATAGTGATGATTCTTAGAAAGGATTAGGCTGTTTGCTAATGAAAAATGATAAAGTGATAGCCTATTCCTCAAGGCATCTGAAAATCCATGAGCAAAACTATCCCACGCATGATCTGGAGTTGGTAGTTGTGATCTTTGTGTTGAAAATCTGGCAGCATTATCTCTATGGGAAAAATGTGAGATATATACTTACCACAAGAGTCTCAAATATATATTCACACAGAAAGAGCTTAATATGCTCCAGTAAAGATGGATAGAGCTCATCAAGTATTATGACTGCTCAATCCACTACCATCCCAGTAAGGAAAACAAGGTGGCAGATGCTCTAATTAGAAAGGATCCGGCATCTTTATCAATGATGAGAATTGAAAAGGATATGATCTTCTTATATTTGCAAAGGATGGACATGGGAATCATTAAGGGAGGAATATCATCAATCCTTTATCAAATTATTTCTCAATCATCCCTCTTGGAGAAAATAAAGGATGCTCAAAGAAAGGATGTGGAAATTCAGAAAAGGGTAGAAGCTATTAAAATTGGGAAATCCTCCGATTTCAAAATTGATGAGGAAGGAGTTGTAAGATTTGGGACATGATTATGTGTAATATCTGATATAGAGATAAAGAAGGATCTATTGAATGATTCACATAGATCGAACTTCTCTATCCATCCTGGGAGTACCAAAATGTACCATGATCTCTGAGAACACTTCTGATAGGATAACATGAAGAAGGAGATTGTGAAATATATATCAAGGTGCTTGGTATGTCAGCAAGTTAAAGCTGAGTGAAAAAAGTCCAAAGGTATGATGAAGCCATTGCCTATACCCACGTGGAAATGGGAAAATGTTACTATGGACTTTGTCACGGGTCTCCTGAAGACATCTAAGGGAAATAATGCGATATGGGTTGTGGTTGACCGACTCACCAAGACATCTAATTTCATCACTATTTGGGAAGATCTCTTGCTTGAACAACTTGCAAAGATATATGTGAAGGAATTGGTGAGGTTGCACAGTGTTCCACTCTCAATTGTCTTTGACCATGATCTAAGGTTCACATCTAAATTCTGGAGGAGCCTTCAACATTCTTTGAGTACTAAATTAAATTTCAGCACGTCCTATCACCCCCAAACTGATGGCCAGTCAGAAAGAACTATTCAGATGCTTAAAGATATGCTTGGTTCCTGCTCTCTGGAATGAAAAGGTGGATGGGATAAACATCTCCCATTGGTTTAGTTCTCATAAAACAATAGCTTCGACTCGAGTATTCATATGGCTCCATATGAAGCTCTGTATGGAATGCAATGTAGAACTCCAACCTGTTGGGATGAAGTTGGAGAAAGAAAGCTACTTGGACCCGATCTTGTTCAAGAGATGATAGAGAAGGTTCAAGTCATCCAGAAACACATAAAAGCTGCTCAAAGTCAGAAAAAGAGCTATGCTGACAACCGTCAAAGGGACTTGGAGTTAGACATTGGATATAAAGTCTTCCTTTGAATATATCCATGGAAGAGATTCATGCGATTCAGGAAGAAAGGGAAGCTAAGCCCAAGGTATATTGGCCCCTTTGAGATCCTTGACTGCATAGGAGCCATGGACTATCGGCTTGCACTTCCACCGAATATGGCTCAAGTTCATGATGTTTTTCACGTATCACTCTTGAGGAAGTACATACCTGATCCCTCACATGTACTAAACTTAGAGATGGTGCAGCTGGAAGATGATCTCTCCTATGAGGAGCAGCCAGTGAAGATCTTGGATCGTAGAGACAAAGTTCTACGCAACAAGACTACTCATCTGGTCAAGGTACTATGGAGAAAACATAAGTACGAAGAGGCAACATGGGAACTGGACGGAGAAATAAAGGAAAAGTACCCACATCTATTTTGGCCCTAGAATTTAAAATGAAATTTCAAGGGTGAAATTTCTTAAGGGGGGAAGAATGTAACGAACCAATGTTTTTAAATGGAAATTACCTTCTCTTAAGTATGTCATAAAATCACATGAAAACACAAAAAAATGATCTACTAAGTGCTAAGTGACCTTTAAACATAAGTTCGTCACTTCTGTGTTTGGAATTCCGAAAATCTGGCATACACGTTTGTAATCAGTAAGTTATTTGGAGTTCGATAAGGAAAACTTAATTTTTTTGTGAATAGTAACCTACCCTTATGAATAGTAACATACCATTATGAATAGTGATATACCATAATTAATATTAACATCACCTATGATAGTATAAAAATAATATTCAAGTTGGTAGTACGATATAACTATATTTTAGAATGAGTTAATGAGTGTTTTAAAACTGGTTTTTGATAATAAACTATATTTTTAATTAAATATTAAAATAAAAATATTTAGAAAATTATTTTTGAAAAATGGACTTCATTTTTGGATTCTACACATCGAAAAATGGTCAGGGTAAAATTTTGGGAATTTTAAAAAATACTTGAAATTTTGATGAATAGTAAAATAAGGTAATTTACCGTATATATACATTATAAGATAAATAGACTATTCCTAGAATCATGGATGATGTCACCACCCATGTTTCTAATTAACATAACCCATTTAATATTCTTGGTCATGGAATACTTAATATTCCTTTTCTTGTGAAGAAATAATAAATTAATGATTATAATATTATGAAATTCCTCCTCTCCTCCACTATAAACCCCCACCTTCACTCCCTCTTCTCTCCACTCCTCTCAAGCCTTGTGCCTTGCCATTATTCTGAAAAAATCTCTCTCAAAGGTCCTCCCCCACGTCAAAAATCTCTTAGCCTCCTCAAAATATCAAAACCTCTCCCTTTAAGAGGTTCTCAAAGGAGGAAGTCTCAAGAGGTAAATTCCTCTTCCCAATTTCTTCTTTTCTTTTAAGTTATTTTCTTTTTTATTTCTTTCCTCACCTCCCATAATCATAATAGTATGATAAATCCAGTAACATACATTTAATGTAATGTCTTCATGCTATTGGTATATTTCATTATCTTCTCTCCTTTCCCCACCCTTTTATTTGAAAGAAATGAAAGCACCGTTTGAGATGTGCTAATTTAGCACATTCAAGGACAACGATTTATCAATTTCTAATATTATAATTAATTCTGGTCATGAAAACATTTTTTTTATGGTTGAAAAATATTATTATATATTTAATATATCCCATTTTTTGTTCTGTAATACTTTGGTATAAATGGAATTAAGTTATAAAGAAAAACACATTCTTTGTAATCAAATCCACCGATTAACAAAAACAGTTATCACTTTGGTTATATATATAATAATTCTACTTTACTCTAAGTAACCTAATAAAAATTAAAACCTTTTAATATAATGGATATTAACTAAAGAATATAACTTCAATTCTGAACAACCACTTTTATCTTGCATATAATCCAAACTTGAAAAATAAGTGAACTGATCTTTTAAAGCCATGTAATCAAACGAGCCCGAACAATTAAATTGAATCTTGTAACTAATCAAAAAGTCTTTGAATGAAATAAAAAGGGTTATAATAAATAACTTGAATATATAGAAGGTTCTGGAATTATTAATTAATAAGCCTAATTTGTTTATTCAGGTCGTTAATAACAAGTGGAGAACACCAACAGATTTAAGGTAAGTGATCCTCCCCTTTTCACTCTTAATCATGATTGTTCTCTATGCTATGACTTTTTGTGTAATACCATGTTATGGGTCATGTTTATACACCCTTAAAAATACTTCCCTAATGTATTTTAAGTGATGATAAACCTTTTATCTCTCTAATGAAGACCTCTTAGTTACACCCGATACCATGCTGATAAACGATAATGGATTCTACCCAAACTTCCTTTATTCCTTCAGGTTGCTCAATCTTTCTTTTTACCAAAATATAGTTGTCTTTTCTTTTTATGTAGCACTTAAAAATTATGTTTATATGATCCAAACTCATGTTCTATGATCCATCTCTCTTTCTCTTTCGGGGATATACATGCTTTTAAGTGAATCTCTCCTCGATACTTCCCAATAAGCACACTCGTTTTAAAGGAACTTCCCAAAAATTTACCCAATTTCAAGTGTACTCTATCTTATGTTTTAAGGAACAATTGTAATTTTAAATCCAGTATTTTTATTATAAAAACCTTCTTGGTTTAATTCTGGTTTTATATAAATTAATGTGTTCTTTACTATTTCCAAAGCTCAATAGTATTTTCCTTAAAACTTTACAAAAATGTTTTAATGCTAATGTTTCTAAAATACATTTATCATATGTTTTCAATTATATTTGACAACACTTACCTTGTTATATGCCTATTTTACCCTATTAACTTCCATGATTTTCTAATTTTTTCTTTACATGGACACTTTCATGATATGCCAATTGGTTATGATTTATGTCATGATCATGGTACCCAATTCTTTCCATGGGTACCCTTATGTTTGTGAATGGTTGATTATGTATGATTGTATATGTGGTAAGAATATTTATGTGAAAATAATATTAATGAAAATTTTGAGATGGGTGCGCTCAGATAGCGCTCCAATGCATTGGTTAAGGATAAGTCTCATGAGATGCGATATGAAATGGGATTGGTGGTTAGCCTTGACCTGTACTGAAATGGGAAATGGGATTGGGGGTTATCCTTGACCCATACTAGAGATATTATTTATGATTCTTCCACATTTATATGATTCCATGTTTATATGATCCCATGTTATATTAAATGATTTTATATGTTTCGTGCTTTGGATATAATTATGTCATGCCTCCTAACTCATGTGCTTGAGATGTATCCTTATGTTGATTCTCTTACTATGCTATTTAGCTCATCCCTTTGTTCATGTGTTTCCCAGGGTACCCTATGCAGATGTAAGGGCTCAAAGGAAGTTAGAAGATCTTTATGGAGATTAAATAAAGAAGTTTTTAGCCCCATGTTTTATATTATAAGTTCCTAGTCTTCTAAGACACTAGACTTAACGATACTTGGCTTGTACTATGATGATTAATTATGATTAAAATCATGAAATGTTTTATGTAAAATGCTTGAGTCACTATACACCTCCTCATCACCTCCTCAGATATCCAGTTTCAGTAGGATCTCTCATGATTCTTCATCTGAATCTATATGGTGAGTCTCCTCCTACCTTCTACTCTCAGTTTCTAGATTAATTTTGGCCCCTCCATCACCCTATGAATTTCGTATGAACCCTAGGTTGAGGGATTGACCTGAGTCAAGTTTTTTATTTATTTAAGGTTGTGTTAACCATATCTCGAGGTGTGTTCTTTCTTGTTCCCACAACCACCGCTGAAGGTGAGGAAGTTTCACTTCAATTTGGTACGTTTCTTCCATCTGTGGTGATATTATCTTTCCATTTATTGGTTTTTCACCTTATAAATTGGAGTATTTTGATGTTTTAAGGTTCATTGTAATTAATGTGCTGTTCTTTGAACTCTGATTTTTGTTTCGAGTCACTGGGTCTAAGTTAACTCTTTTGAATATGCAGAGGTATGTATATATATATACAGGTTCCCTCATTACATGTAAAATCATCCATAGGAATGAAATTCATGTATGGGGAATGATGTTCCTATATATATATGAGAAATGCATATGTAGGTGAGTGGAGATGGGTATATTCATATAAGAATATATTTAAGGATCCCTTTGCACATGTTCATGGCCATGTGGGTGTGCGCATAAGGGCTAGGTTTCCATATATGTATGTGAAGGTGGATATTATTAGTGGGGGAGTAACATAATTGTCACACCCCGACCCCGTACACTTATTTTATTTTATTTTATTCTTTTTTCGGTCCTACATCGGTTGGAAGAATTTTAGTTTGAGATCCAGTTTGAATATTTTCTTAATTTTTTTTGTTGGGTTCTGGTCCGGTGCGCGGGCACTGCACCGTTAGCAGTGACCGTGCGTTTGGCCCAGGTTACCGTGTGTTTTCCTGACACTTAATATATATATATATATATATATTTGTTAATAATATTATAATTGTTGGAATTATTTTGTTTTTATAATAATAATAATTAAAATATTTATTTTTATTTTTAGTTTGTATTATTTTTGATTTTATTTATTTATTTTTTTCTTTTTCTCCTTCTTTCCCTAACCCTAGCCACCCAGCCTCCTCATCTCTTCTCTCCCGCACACCTCATCTCCTCCTTCGTCCTCCCCTCCTCCCGGCCATGCCAACCTCTGCCTCCCACTGCAGCCGTCGCGCCTCCTCCGGCCGACCTCCTGTCGCCGCCCCGCGCCCCCCTGCCGGTCTCCCGTCACCATCCCATGACCTGGTCCCGTCGCCCTGCCGCTGCCTCCCTGTGCAAATTGCCGCCCACGCCGACCACCTCCGATAGCGCACCCGACCACCATGCATCCTCCCACCAGCTGCGCCAGCCTCCGCGTCCCACCTCCTCCCGCTCACCAGCATCGCCGGCGTCCCCGTCCCAGCCTCCCAACCTCCGGAAACCCCGCCTGCCCTCCAGCCACCTACTCCGGCGACCCGGCATCCGGTGCCCCGCTCCCGCACCCCCTCACGACCCGTTTCCATTTTCTGGCGCCATTCCCTCACCCCCTGCCCTGTTCCGGCGACCTTCCATCGTTTTCCAGCGAGCCCGCCGCCGGCCAGCGGCCTTCGGCCCCCTCTAGGACCTCCGGCTGAGCTCCCGCGAGCCCCGCCTCTAGCCAGCAGCCCTCCGGCCAGCAGCCATCCGGCCTCGGGTATGACCTCCGGTGACCCACTGCTCTGGCGTGAACCCCTCACCTAATGTCCGAAGTTTTCCTCGGGTCTCTATTATGCGTACTCCAACTACTGCTGCTGAAGGCGAGGTGGTTCGGATCGCGTCGGACCGCCTGTCGTTATTTTCGGGGTGCGCTTGGTCTTTCTCGCCATCACCATTGAAGGTGAGAGGGTTTTTTATCGTGTGCACATTTATTTTAGTATCTCAATTGCATTTATGTTTCCCTGATAATGTTTTGTTCTACGTTGGTCCTCACCAAATTTTTTTTAGTGTTCGCCGCTAAGGGCGAGTTGGTTGGGGTTGTTCTGGTCTGCTTTCCACTATGTTGAGGTGAGGTTTTCACTGCTTCTTCATTTGAAATATTTTAAACCAATGTTTTCATGTTTTTGAGTCCTTGGTGATGTCTCTGCATTGCATTGGTACACACCACAATCTTCGGCTTGCAGGTATTTGTGCGCAAGCACAAAGTGGGTCACGTCGTCATGTTTGGACTGCAAGTTGAACTAGGTTATCCCTCTGCAATTACCGTTAAGTTTAGAAATTATTAATTTCTTGTTATTTATTTAATTTTTGGTAAAGTAGAAATAGTAATTAATAATTATTTTTAGAATAATTATTTGCTGCAAATGAAACTGTTTATTCTTATGCATTGAACTGAAATTATTTTTCTTGATAAACTGTCGCATCATGGTGAAAATGCCATTTGGCTTTAAAAAAAATTTAATTTATAAATTTTCAAGTGTATTTTCAGTTTGGTGAGAAATGTATCTTTTTGGTGAAAAATGATGTTTTATTAAATAATGGTTTGACATGTGAATAAATGTGTTGGTTTCATTTTGAGAAACACTTAGAGGCCCGGTTGGCACTTTTAAACTGGTTTTGAAATGATTTTGATGAATGTACCTCGGGATGGGTACAACTAAAGGCCCGGTTGGCACTTTGAGATAATTATTTTGAAAGGGTGACGTGTGAAATCTATCCATGGCCCGTTTGGCATTTTGAACTAATTTTTGGTAAAAACCTTTTTGGGTTGGGTTCCTTGCCTACTTCCGATCCATGTGATTGGGAGGGTCCTCGGTATGGGACCTCCCTTGTGAAATGTATGTCTATGGAAAGGGACTACCCTTGAAGTGGACGGGGTGGTTCCAGATTGCGTGATGTGTTTGGATTATATATTTTTATGCATGAATTTTGTTTGAATTGTATGACACACCCTCCTTAGAACTATACATGGGAACCTGGCATAGTGAGTGAATCTTCTTAGAACGATTGCTGCACTAGCTTAGAATATGCACTGGCTAGTGGCCCCATAGTAGAGGAATACAGATTTATTGCTGCTATGGGGATTGGGCCCCTCGGTTAGGCCATGTAGGGCTATAACAGGCGTTAGGGAGTTATGACGTCATCGAGTTAGATCACGCTTTCAGGATGAGTCACATGTATAGTACATTCTGGATTGTTCACGATCTCCTAGGTTCGACCCATGTTTCCTTCAGTGCTTACTTGTTTGTGGTAGTTAGTTGAGGTGCCTAGTTAGGTTGATGGCCCTCATGTGTTACTTTTCCATTTCCCTCGTTGTGTGTTGTGTGTGGTTCTCCTCCTAGATAAAAAAATAATTTTTGGATTTTAAATTGGCTGAGAAAAACGTTTTAAAAATGTAATGCACTTTTTTCCTTTTAACATTAAAAACTTGTTTTTTTAATTTTTTTTGAATAAAGGAAATGGAATGTTACTTGTTTTAGAAATGAAAAGTGTAAGTGAAACCCATATTTTAGGTAATGTAGTTCAAACCTGAAATTAATTGATTCTTTATTTAATGGTAGTTTATTGGGAATAGATTTATCGGGCTATCCTAGTGAGTTTTAATACTCACACCTAAAGTGTTTTCTTGTTTTTAGTTCTGTTGCAGGTTCCACCATCAGTTGTTCACCTTGAGCGACGTTGGTTGTGGTTTTAGAGGGTGACCCGAGGGGTCACGTGGAGTTTTGGTCATGGTCAGGTTAGTGGTGTTGTTGGTTGTTCTTTAGTTATTTTCCTTTGTTCTTTTTATTTCCGTTGCTTAGTTTTTTTTTTATTTTGGGCCAAATCGTTCCCACTTTTTTACTTTTGATGCCCGACACTAGTTTCTATCCCAGGGGTATCGGGAATGCCTCTCAGGACTTTTCACGGAACGGCTCCGGTGGCCAGTTCAGGGTCGACCCAGGCTGGTTCATGACAAAATGGTATCAGAGGAGGCCCTTTTTATTTGGGGTGTTTGGAAGATGGATATTAGGAATGTCGGGATTCGGGAGGTAAGTGTGGTAAAAGTGTCGCGAACTCTTGCTCGTACTGATTCTCGAGTTACCAGGGTAGTCCGGGATTTGATTCTTCTGCTTTTGTTTTGGATTGAGGAATGACAATGGAGGTGAGCCAATGTCACATCGTGTCCTCACATGGAGTAGTGACCCATGTGGAGTCTGAGTGCATGGTTTAAGTTCCTCTTAGTTGTTGCTTCTTACCTTGGCGTGGATCACTACCATGTCACCAGGTTAAGTGCGACTGCTAGTTCCTCATTTCGGTGCTTCGTTGTGAATGGTGTTTTATTTGGCTCGGGTTGGTGTAAGTGTGCTTTTGGAAATGAACGTGGATCTTGAAATGAAAGTGTTTCATCTAAAATGGTTTTAAATTGGTAAAGTGGGTTTTTAAATTGAAGTATCTTTGGTTTGAAAGTAAATTCTTGTTTGGAGTTGGCAAAGGGTGCCTTGGTGTGACCCTTGGTATTATTTATGGAGGATCACATGTGTGTGGGTATGAACGAAAAGTGCGTGGGGGAACTTGTTTGTGGATGATGTGGATAGAAATGGATAGACACACATTTGATGATTCATGGGATGCCATGGGTGAGTTTTTGAAATATAAAGGTGTTAGAAATTGGTTTTTCTATGACAAATGGATTTATGACCAGTGAAAAAAATGGCTTCTGTTTTTGAAAAATGGTATTGGGAATAAAGATTATTAAAGTTTTAAATGAAAATAGTGATTTTAAAAAAGAGGATTTTGATTGTATTTATATTCATTTAACTTCCGGGCCGGTTGTCTCGTCTTGGGGTGTTTATTTCAATTGTGTTTTGGCTTGATGCCAGGTTTTGGTTTTGTGCCCTATGTGTTGTTCCGAATATGCCGCCCAGAAAAGTCTCCAAAAGTTGTTAATGAGTTCTTCCCAATTCTGGTTTCAGTCAAGTGTTTCCTGTTCATCGAGGTGATTGATGTCTGTTAGAGGCAGTCGTGTGGTTTTTGGAATTAGAGAGTGTCTTCAAGATGTTGGGAACTCTCAAGGTTTTTCAAGTTCGTGCTACCTCGGGTTTGTTTGAGGCTCTAGTTTTGGACCAGTGAAGGTTTGATGTCTCATCATGGTTGGATTTGGGTTGACGTGGTAGGTGTTGAAGTCCGCATTCATCCAATTGATCATATCCGAGGATGTGAAGGCCTATGATGGCTGATTTAAGGAGTCGACATCTGGAGCGCACGTTCTTGGAAAATCCAATACCTTTCTTCATTTGTAACGGTTCCCCATTTCACGAGCAGTGTGTATGAGAAGAACCTACCTCTGAAGAAATCCCTTTTGCCGGTGTTGACTTCTGCTTCGTCAGACTACTCTCTAATGTGCCATCAGTGTTGTCGGTTCGAGCATCCTAATCCATTTCATCTCATTCCTCCGAAGTCCTGCTATTGTGTGACTGTTCTGGTCAATGGGAAAGGTTACAAAATAAGTGTCGTTCGAATAAGGATTCCTGATCGGGGGATTCTCGTGGCAGACTGTGAGGCATAAGATGCTTCTTCCATCAGAGCCCCAACCTCAGGTCTCGGGGTGAAGTTCT
Organism: Viscum album; assembly: GCA_963277665.1. NCBI lineage: Eukaryota > Viridiplantae > Streptophyta > Magnoliopsida > Santalales > Viscaceae > Viscum > Viscum album. The sequence continues at coordinate 352,119,940 of OY728141.1, forward strand.
CTCACAGTCAGGGCGTCAGAGGCATGTGAGATATTTGCCTGGTTATTTATCTTTCATCTTGGAATATATACATTCAGGGTTTCCTTGTCCTTGTTTTCCCGCTATTATAAGTTTATTTTTTTTGCGGTAATAGTGCAATGAACTTATTCTTTTATGATCATAGTAGTTGCGTTCTTCTACGTGTGGCCTCTATAATTGTTTGTTTTTCTTAAAAATGGTATTTGGCCTTGTGTGGGTTGGTCCTAACTTCATTAGTGATCATTTGGATATGTGAGTGTTGGGGGTTTTTGTCCTATTCCGAGAGTTCCAAGTTTTAGTGGAAGTGTTGTCTCGCTCGTACTAAGGGATTTGGAAGTGTTGGGAGTTTTAAATCGGTTTGACGAATTCTTAGTTCCAGCAATGATGTTATAGGTATTTCATTGTCTTGGTGCCCCGATATGTCAGGTGACCTTATAGTGGTGTTCCGTTTAAGTCTTAGTGGTCCCGCTCAACTTAGGTGGAGAAGTCGGTAGGTTCATGTTGGGGGTTCCCTGGTTCCTCATTGTGGTGAGGGTGTTGTTTGGATAATGTAGAGATGTTAAGATGGTTTTTGGGACCCAGGTTTGTCGGGTTGCTCTGTAGTAGGTTTATCATTTAAGTCTTGGTGGAGTTGTTTGGGTTTTAAAGTATCTATGTAAGTCAAGTTCTTGTGGTTGGGAGAACCCTCTCATGTTCCCCCTCGTTTTATGTCATGGTTTCTTCGTGACTGGTTGGGTGACTTGTGGAGTGAATAGTCACCCTGCGGTTTTTGTTTTGTCTCTCGGTTTTGTTCGGGCATGGGCTCGATTTTGGATAGACCTTTGGCTTGGTGACTTTCTGAGGGCAGAAAGTGTCTGTGGTGGGGAGAATTGTCACACCCCAACCCCGTACGCTTATTTTATTTTATTTTATTCTTTTCTCGGTCCTGCATTGGTTGGAAGAATTTTAGTTTGAGTTCCACTTTTAATTTTTTCTTAATTTTTTTCTGTTGGGTTCTGGTCCGGTGCGCGGGCACCGCACCGTTAGCGGTGACCGTGCATTTGGCCCAGGTTACCGTGTCTTTGCCTGAAACTTAATATATATATATATATATATATATATATATTTGTTGATAATATTATAATTGTTGGAGTTATTTTGTTTTGATAATAATAATAATTAATATCTTTATTTTTATTTTTATCTTATATTATTTTTTATTTTATTTATTTATTTTTATTTATTTATTTTTTTTCTTCTCCTTATTTCCCTAAACCTATCCGCCCAGCCTCCCCATCTCTTCTCTCCTGCACAACTCATCTCCTCCTTCGGCCTCCCATCATCCTGGCCGTGCCAACCTCCGCCTCCCGCTGCAGTCGTCGCGTCTCCTCCGGCCGACCTCCTGTCACCGCCCCGCACCCCCCCTACCGGTCTCCCGTCACCGTCCCATGCCCCAGTCCCTTCGCCCTGCCACCACATCCCCGTGAAAACTGCCGCCCACGCTGGCCTCCTCCGACAGCGCACCCAACCACCGCGCGTCCTCCCGCCAGCCGCGCTGGCCTCCGCGTCCCGCCTCCTCCTGCTTGCCAGCCTCACTGGTGTCCCCAGTTCCAACACCCCCTTTCCTATTCCGGTGACCTCCCATTGTTTTTCGGCGAGCCCGCCGCCGGTCAGCGGCCTTCGGCCCCCTCCAGCGACTTTCAGCCGAGCTTCGGCGAGCCCCGCCTCTGTCCAGCAGCCCTCCGTCCTCCGGTCGGGCCTCCGGCGACCCACTGCTTTGGCGTGAACCCCTCACCGAATTTGTGTAGTTTTCCTCGGGTCACGATTATGCGTACTCCAACCACCTCTGCCGAAGGTGAGGTGGTTCAGATCGCGTCGGACCACCTGTCGTTATTCACGGCGTGCGCTTGGTCTTGATTGCCATCGCCATTAAAGGTGAGAGGGTTTTTTTTATCGTGTGCACATTTATTTTAGTATCTCAATTGCGTTTATGTTTCCCTGATAATGTTTTGTGCTACGTTGGTCCTCTCCACATTTGTTTTAGTGTTCACCGCTAAAGGCAAGTTGGTTGGGGTTGTTCTGGTCTACTTGCCACTGTGTTGAGGTGAGGTTTGCACTGCTTCTTCGTTTGAAATATTTTAAACCAATGTTTTCGTGTTTTTGAGTCTTTGGTGATGTCTCTGCACTGCATTGGTACTCACCGCAGTCTTTGGCTTGCAGGTATTTGTGCGCAAGCGCAAAGTGGGTCATGTCGTCATGTTTGGACTGCAAGTTGAAGTAGGTTTTCCCTCTTCACTTACTGTTAAGTTTAGAAAATTTTAATTTCTTGTTATTTATTTAATTTTTGGTAAAGTAGAAATAATACTTAAATTTTTTTTAGAATAATTATTTGCTGCAAATGAAACTGTTTATTCTTGTTCATTGAACTGAAATTATTTTTCTTGATAAACTGTCACATCATGGTGAAAATGCCGTTTGGATTTAAAAAAAAAATTTAATTTATAAAATTTTAAGTGTATTTTTGGTTTGGTGAGAAATGTATCTTTTTGGTGAAAAATGATATTTTATTAAATAATGGTTTGACATGTGAATAAATGTGTTGGTTTCATTTTGAGAAACACTTAGAGGCCCGGTTGGCACTTTTAAACTGGTTTTGAAATGATTTTGATGAATGTACCTCGGGATGCGTACAGCTAAAGGCCTGGTTGGCACTTTGCGATAATTATTGTGAAAGGGTGACGTGTGAAATCTATCAGTGGCCTGTTTGTTTTTTTGAACTGATTTTTGGTAAAAAACTTTTTTGGTTGGGTTCCTTTCCTAGTTCCGATCCATGTGATTGGGAGGGTCCTCGGTATGGGAACTCCCTTGTGAAATGTATGTCGATGGCAAGGGAATACCCTTGAAGTGGACGGGGTGGTTCTAGATTGCGTTGTGTGTTTGAATTATATATTTTTATGCATGAATTGTGTTTGAATTGTATGGCACACCCTCCTTAGAACTATACATGGGAACCTGGCATAGTGAGTGAATCTTCTGAGAACGATTGCTACAATAGTTTAGAATATGCACTAGCTAGTGGCCCCATAGCAAGGGAATACTGAGTTATTGCTGCAATGAGGATTGTGCCCCTCGGTTTGGCCATGTAGGGCTATACCGGGCATTAGGACGTTATGATGTCATCGAGTTAGAGCATGATTTCAGGATGAGTCAGGTGTATAGTACATTCTGGATTGTTCACGATCTCCTAGGTTCGACCCATGTTTCCTTCAGTGCTTACTTGTTTGTGGTAGTTAGTCGGTGTACCCAGTTCAGTTGATGGACCTCGTGTGTTACTTTTCCATTTCCCTCATTGTGTGTTGTGTGTGGTTCTCCTCCTAGATAAAAAAATAAATTTTGGATTTTAAATTGGCTGAGAAGAACGTTTTAAAAATGTAATGCACTTTTTCCCTTTTAACATTAAAAACTTGTTTTTTAATTTTTTTTTTGAATAAAGGCAATGGACTGTTACTTGTTTTAGAAATTAAAAGTGTAAGTGAAAACCATATTTTAGGTAATGTAGTTCAAACATGAAATTAATTGATTCTTTATTTAATGGTAGTGATTTGGGAATAGATTTATCGGGATAGCCTACTGATTTTTAATACTCATGCCTATAGTGTTTTCTTGTTTTTGTTCTGTTGCAGGTTAAAGCATCAGTTGTTCTCCTTGAGCGACGTTGGTTGTGGTTTTGGAGGGTGACCCGAGGGGTCAAGTGGAGTTTTGGTCGTGGTCATGTTAGTGGCGTTGTTGGTTGTTCTTTCTTTATTTGCCTTTGTTCTTTTTTATTTCCATTTCTTTGTTTTTTTTCTTTTGGGCCAAATAATTCGCACTTGTTTACTTTTGATGCCCGAAACTAGTTTCCATCCCGGGGGGATTGGGAACGCCTCTCAGGACTTATCACAGACCGGCTCGGGTGGCCAGTTCAGGGTCGACCCGGGCTAGTTCGTGACAAAATGGTATTAGAGGAGACCCTTTGTCCTTGGGGTGTTTGGAAGATGGAGATTAGGAATGTCGGGATTCAGGAGGTAAGTGTGGGAAGAGCATCGCGAACTCTTGCTCGCACTGATTCTTGAGTTACCAGGGTAGTCTGGGATTTGAGTCTTCTACTTTTGTTTTTGATTGAGGAATGGAAATGGAGGTGAGCCAATATCACGTCGTGACCTCACATAGAGTAGTGACCCATGTGGAGTCCGAGTGCACGGTTTAAGTTCCTCATAGTTGTTGCTGCTTACCTTGGCGTGGCTCACTACCATGTCTCCAGGTTAAGTGCGACCTCTAGTTCCTCATTTTGGTGCTTCGTTGTGAATGGTGTTTTATTTGGCTCGGGTTGGTGTAAGTGTGCTTTTGGAAATGAACATGGATCTTAAAATGAATGTGTTTTATCTAAAATGGTTTTAAATTGGTAAAGTGGGTTTTTAAATTGAAGGATCTTTGGTTTGAAAGTTAATGTTTGTTTGGAGTTGGAAAAGGGTTGCTTGGTGTGACCCTTGGTATTCTTTATGGAGGATCGCATGTGTGTGGGTATGAACAAAAAGTGCGTGGGGGCACTTGTTCATGGACGATGTGAATATAAATGGATAGACACACATGTGATGATTCATGGGATGCCATGAGTGAGTTTTTGAAATATTAAGGTATTGGAAATTGGTTTTTCTTTGACAAATGGATTTATGACCAGTGAAAAAAATGGCTTCTGTTTTTGAAAAATGGTCTTGGGAATAAATCAGTCTTGAAGTTTTAAAAGAAAATGGAGATTTTGAAAGAGAGGTTTTTGATTGTATTTATATTCATTTAACTTCTGGGCTGGTTGTCTCAGCTTTGGGTGTTTATTTCGATTGTGTTTTGTCTTGATGTCGGGTTTTGGTTTTGTGACCTATGTGTTGTTCCGAATATGCCGCCCAGAAAAGTCTCCAAAAGTTGTTAATGAGTTCTGCCCAATTTTGGTTCCTATCAAGTGTTGCCTGTTCATCGAGGTGATTGATGTTCGTTAGAGGCAGTCATGTGGTTTTTGGAATTAGAGAGTGTCTTCAAGTTGTTGGGAACTCTCAATGTTGTTCAAGTTCGTTCTTCCTCGGGTTTGTTTGAGGGTCTCGTTTTGGACCAGTGAAGGTTTGATGTCTCATCATGGTTGGATTTGGGTTGACGTGGTAGGTGTTGAAGTCCGCATTCATCCAATTGATCATATCCGAGGATGTGAAGGCCTGTGTTGGCTGCTTTAAGGGGTCGACATCTGGAGCGCAGGTTCTTGGAAAATTCAGCACCTTTGTTCATTCGTAACGGTTCCCCATTTCACGAGTAGGGTGTATGAGAGGAACCAACCTCTGAAGAAATTCCTTTTTTTAGTGTCGAGTTATGGTTCTTCAGACTACTCTCTAATGTGCCATCAGTGTTGTCTATTCGAGCATTCTAAGACATTTCGTCTCATTCCTCTGAAGTCCTGCTATTGTCTGACTATTCGGGTCAATGGGAAAGGTTCCGAAATAAGTGTCGTTCGAATAAGGAGTCCTGATCGGGGGACGCCCGTGTCTGACTATGAGGCATAAGATTCTTCTTCCATATGAGCCCCAACCATAGGTCTCGGGGTGAAGCTCGCTCACAGTCAGGGCGTCAGAGGCATGTGAGATCTTTTCTTGTTTCTTTATCTTTCGTCTTGGAATAGAGACAGTCAGGGTTTCCTTGTCCGTGTTTTCCCGCTATTGTAAGTTCATTTTTTTTACAGTAATAGTGCAATGAACTTATTCTTTTGTGATCATAGTAGTTGCGTTCTTCTGAGTGTGGCCTCTATAATTGTTTTTTTCCTTAAAAAGGGTATTTGGCCTTGTGTGGGTTGGTACTAACTTCATTAGTGATCATTTGGAGATGTGAGTGTTGGGGGGTTTCTGTCCTCTTCCGAGAGTTCTGAGTTTTAGTGGAAGCGTTTTCTCGCTCATACTAATGGATTTGGATGTGTTGGGAGTTTTAAATCAGTTTTCGGATTTCTTAGTTCTAGCAGTGATGTTATAGGGAGTTCATTGTCTTGGTGCCCCGATATGTCGGGTGGCCTTATAGTGGTGTTCCGTTTAAGTCTTAGTGGTCCCGCTCAACTTAGGTGGAAAAGTCGGTAGGTTCATGTTGGGGGTTCCCTGGTTCCTCGTTGTGGTGAGGGTGTTGTTTGGATAATGTAGTGATGTTAAGATGGTTTTTGGTACCCAGGTTTGTCGGGTTTCTCTGTAGTAGGTTTCTCGTTTAAGTCTTGGTGGAGTTGTTTGGGTTTTAAAGTATCTGTGTTAGTCGAGTTCTTATAGTGGGGATAATCCTCTCACGTTCCCCCCTCGTTTTATGTCATGGTTTCTTCGTGACTAGTTGGGTAACTTGTGGAGTGAGTAGTCACCCTGAGGTTTTTGTTTTGTCTCTCGGTTTTGTTCGGGCATGGGCTCGAGTTTGGATAGTCCTTTGGCTTGGTGACTTTCTGGGGGCAGAAAGTGTTTGTGGTGGGTAGAATTGTCACACCACGACCCCGTACACTTATTTTATTTTATTTTATTCTTTTCTCGGTCCTGCATCGGTTGGACGAATTTTAGTTTGAGTTCCATTTTGAATTTTTTCTTAATTTTTTTCTATTGGGTTCTGGTCTTGTGCGCGGGCACCGCACTGTTAGCAGTGACCGTGCATTTGGCCCAGGATGCCATGTCTTTGCCTGACACTTAATATATATATATATATATATATATATATATTGATAATATTATAATTGTTGGCATTATTTTGTTTTGATAATAATAATAATAATTAATATCTTTATTTTTATTTTTAGCGTGTATTATTTTTGATTTTATTTATTTATTTATTTTATTTATTTATTTTTTCTTCTCCTTCTTTCCCTAACCATAGCCGACCAGACTCCCTATCTCTTCTCTCCAACGACCTCGTCTCCTCCTTCAGCCTCCCCTCCTCCCAGCCGCGCCAACCTTCACCTCCCACTGTAGCCGTCGCGCCTCCTCTGGCCGGCCTCCTATCGCCACCTCGTGCCCCCCCTGCCGGTCTCCCATCACCGTCCTGTGCGCTGGTCCCGTCTCCCTACCGCCGCCTCCCCATGAAAACTTCCGCCCGCGCCGGCCTCCTCCGACAACGCACCCGGCCACCACGCGTCCTCCCGCTAGCCACGCCGGCCTCCACGTCCCGCCTCCACCTGCTCGCCAGCATCGCCGGCGTCCCCGTCCTGGCCTCCTAAACTTCGGCGACCCTGCCTGCCTGCCGGCCACCTCCTCCGGTGACCCGACATCCGGTGCCTCGCTCCCACACCCCCACACGACCCGTTTCAACTGTCCGGCGCAGTTCCGACACCCCCTTCCCTATTCCGGCGACCTCCCATTGTTTTCTAGAGAGCCCGTCGCCGACCAGTGGCCTTCAGCCCCCTCCAGCGACCTCCGGCCGAGCTCCGGTGAGCCCCGCCTCTGGCCAGCAGCCCTATGGCCTCTGGTATGACCTTCTGAGACCCACTTCTTTGGCGTGAACCCCTCGCCAAATGTGCAGAGTTTTCCTCGGGTCTCGATTATGCGTACTCCAACGACCTCTGCCGAAGGCGAGGTGGTTTGGATCGTGTCGGACTGCCTGTCATTATTCGTGGGGTGAGATTGGTCTTGCTCTCCATCGCCATTAAAGGTGAGAGGGGTTTTTTTATCATGTGCACATTTATTTTAGTATCTCAATTGCGTTTATGTTTCCCTGATAATGTTTCGTGCTACGTTGGTCCTCGCCACATTTGTTTTAGTGTTCTCTGCTAAGGGAAAGTTGGTTGGGGTTGTTCTGGTCTTCTTACCAATTTGTTGAGGTGTGGTTTTCACTGCTTCTTTGTTTGAAATATTTTAAACCAATGTTTTCATGTTTTTGAGTCCTTGGTGATATCTCTGCACTGCATTGGTAGTCACCGCAGTCTTCGGCTTACAGGTATTTTTGCACAAGCGCAAAGAGGGTCATGTCGTCATGTTTGGACTGCAAGTTGAATTAGGTTTTCCCTCTGCACTTACCGTTAAGTTTAGAAATTATTAATTTCTTGTTATTAATTTAATTTTTGGTAAAGTAGAAATAATACTTAATAATTATTTTTAGAATAATTATTTGCTGCAAATGAAACTGTTTATTCTTGTGCATTGAACTGAAATTATTTTTCTTGATAAACTGTTGCATCATGGTGAAAATACCGTTTGTATTTAATAAATATTTAATTTATAAATTTTCAAGTGTATTTGCGGTTTGGTGAGAAATGTATATTTTTGGTGAAAAATTATGTTTTATTAAATAATGGTTGACATGTGAATAAATGTGTTGGTTTTATTTTGAGAAACACTTAGAGGCCAGGTTGGAACTTTCAAACTGGTTTTGAAATGATTTTGATAAATGTACCTTGGGATGGGTACAACTAAAGGACCGGTTGGCACTTTGCGATAATTATTGTAAAAGGGTGACATGTGAAATCTATCCATGGACCGTTTGGCATTTTGAAATGATTTTTGGTAAAAACCTTCTTAGGTTGGGTTCCTTACCTAGTTCTGATCCATGTGATTGGGAGGGTCCTTGGTATGGGACCTCCCTTGTGAAATGTATGTCGATGGCAAGGGACTACCCTTGAAGTGGACGGGGTGGTTCCAGATTGCGTGATGTGTTTGGATTATATATTTTTATCCATGACTTGTGTTTGAATTTTATGGCACACCCTCCTTAGAACTATACATGGGAACCTGACATAGTGAGTGAATCTTCTGAGAACGATTGCTGCACTAGTTTAGAATACGCACTAGCTAGTGGCCCCATAGCAGGGGAATACTGAGTTATTACTGCTATGGGGGTTGGGACCCTCGGTTAGGCCATGTAGGGTTATACCAGGCGTTAGGGTGTTATGAAGTCATCGAGTTAGAGCATGCTTTCAGGATCAGTCACATGGATAGTACATTCTGGATTGTTCACGATCTCCTAGGTTCAACCCATGTTTCCTTCAGTGCTTACTTGTTTGTGGTAGCTAGTCGAGGTGCCTAGTTCGGTTGATGGCCCTTGTGTGTTACTTTTCTATTTCCATAGTTGTGTGTTGTGTGTGGTTCTCCTCTTGGATAAAAAAATAAATTTTGGACTTTAAATTGGATGAGAAAAACGTTTTAAAAATGTAATTCACTTTTTCCCTTTTATCATAAAAATTTTTTAAATTTTTTTTGCATAAGGGCAATGGACTGTTACTTGTTTTAGAAATGAAAAGTGTAAGTGAACCCTATATTTTAGGTAATGTGGTTCAAACCTGAAATTAATTGATTCTTTATTTAATGGTAGTGCTTTGGGAATAGATTTATCGGGCTAGCCTACTGAGTTTTAATTCTCACGCCTATAGTGTTTTCTTGTTTTTAGTTCTGTTGTAGGTTCCAGCATCAGTTGTGCGCCTTGAGCAACGTTGGTTGTGGATTTAGAGGGTGACCCGAGGGGTCACGTGGAGTTTTGGTCGTGGTCAGGTTAGTGGCATTGTTGGTTGTTCTTTCTTTATTTTCCTTTGTTCTTTTTATTTTCGTTGCTTAGTTTTTTTTCTTTTGGGCCAAATCATTCCCACTTGTTTACTTTTGATGCCCAACACTAGTTGCCATCCCGGGGGGATCAGGAATGCCTCTCGGGACTTTTCGCGGACCGGCTTGGGTGGCCAATTCAGGGTCGACCCGGGCTGGTTCGTGACAATAATTTAGTTTGAAAGCCTATGATTTTCCTTCTTTTGAGGTAGGGTCTTGAAATTGACTTTGATTTAAGAATGAATTAGTTGGTTATTTAATGATTCTTGATTATTTGAATTGATATTTTGGAATAAATTTCTAAATGAAGATAAATGATTTGCTTAAGAACAAAGTCATGTTTTTATAATAAAACCCCTCTATCAGAGATGCACTGCCTTGTTGCTAAAAATGTATAGATTAGACTGTTATGCTTTCTCATCTTGATGATATGTGTTCGTTTCATTCTTATTTTTTCCTAGTTCGAGGAATCCTATTTAAACTAAACGAATATGTCTTACAAAGCTAGGAGATGTATTTTATTTCTTTTTTATATTGATACACTCAGGATAAAAAGTTTCTAATGAACTAGAGTGAGATTAATGGGTGGGTAATATATTGTGAGATGAATAATTGTAATTGGTTAGTTGAGTGGGAATACTCAATAGGTTGGCTTGAATTTTTTAAAGGGATAATTAAACAAAAATGGATAAACGAGCAGGTAAAAACATACGAGGTATTTAAATATGAAATTAGAGGGTATTATGATTGGTTAACTTGTGTTAATAATGGGAAATGGTGATATATGGGTGGGAATACCTATATGATTTTTAATGGAAATGGAAAACTCGAGTGGGATACTCATGTTGTGTGTGACTTATGTGAGTGAGTATACTCACTAAATTATTTTCTATGGTTTTAAGGGTGGTTATACCCTTATTATTTTGTTTGAATTCTATCTTTGAATTGTGATCATTGGGTGGATAAACCCATGGTAAATTGTTAAATGAATGATATGAGTGGTTATAATCATGGAATGGAATTATTAACTGTTGTATATGAGTGGGTATACCAATATGGTTTGAAATTAATGAATGGTTCGATAGATTCCATGGACTTATCTACATGGATTTGGAATGAGGTCATGGATGCATTGGGTGGATTATTCCCCTTGGGTGTTGATTCCATGGGATTCATCAGGCCTTCTTACCCTGTGGATCTGAGTTGCTTGGAATCACATAGGACATGTTGGTACACATGCTCCTAGGACTCAAACCACTGCCTAGACTAAGTTTCCACTAGGATGACCATGGGAGTTGATGTGGATGCCTTGGAAGAGTTCCTTTGATATGAACCTTCATGGTTTAGATTTATTATATGGATAGATTGGATGAGTTCCTTAGATCCATCCCTTGGTGGTCTAAACTCCTTTATAAAGCAAGGATATGGGTTTCTAACATGTTTGGATGAACGATAAGGACATGTTATTTATTTATGCACTACTCATAGCTACCTTGTTATAAGAGCTTAACCATCTAGTGCATGGAACCTTGTAAGGTGTATGGGATACTTATAACTAGGAAAAAGGGTAACTTGTGTCCTTAAACCATTTAAAAAGGGCTATTAAAGTTAAAATGTTAAATGGAATTCGATGTGATTGATGGTAGCCAATTTTCAGTTTATGGAGTGTATGTGCAATTCATGAATTGGGAAATGGAAACCCATATTTAATATAAAGGAATGATATGTCTGATATGGTGTAATATGAAGGCTATTAGGTTTCGAACATAAATAAATTGATTTGATTAAATGGAAGCCAAATTCCACCTGTAAAGTGTATGGGAAATTAAGGATTGGTAGATGAACACTAATATCACTGGACCATTATATATGTGATAATGTTTTATGGAATAACCCTTTTAGGGTGTTATGAAGCTTTTGAATTTTAAAAACTATTATGGGGTTTCATTTCTAAGAACCCGGTTTGAATAATGGGACCCTTGGAGGTCTCATTTTTGATTAAAAGAAATTTAGATGCTAATTTCCTAGTTTATGATGGAATGCCTTCAATTTTTAATGATTAAAGAAAGAGTTTGTTATAACTTGCATGTTTTTACCATGTGGCGTTGTTTAAAACCAAGTAATTTTTTTTGTGAAATGGTTCATGAGGTTTGTTTAAAATTTGTTCAAATGTTTAAGGTTGAAATGAAATAATGAATTGAATTTAAATTGGAACCTGAAGTTGTGTCATTTTTTGAACCCTTGTGGAGAGGTAGTTTTAAATGTTCCTATGGTATGCCTTCAAATGGAGGTGTAAGTGTTTATCCATAGGTTTTTTATTTTAGAAAATACTTGAATAAAAAGTGCCTCTTGAGCCTAGTGAAATATTTTCCACATGGCTAAGAGATAGGGTCAATGTGTATGGTTTGTAAGGGGTTATCCCATAGTAGGTATCCCCCTTAGATCTTGAGATTCCTTGCTTCTACTTTGAGCTTTTGACATTTGTGTTGTTTGGATGTTGTTATCTAGAGTAGGAATTTTGGGGTTTAAAAAGACACCCTAGTTCGGAGGGTTGGTCATTGTACATTGACTCTTGACGTGGGAACATGCATCATGGAGTTATTGGTTTAGTAGGTTAGACATGCCTCAGGAATGGTCAGTTTCTTAGGAGGTTATGTAAACCTTTATTTTCGTTATTGATGGATGAATCGATGTATCGTCATCCAATTTATGATTGAATGAGATGATGTGCTATTAGATTTTGTAAATTTGAGGAGGTATGTGTTGACATACATAGTATCTGTCAAATGTTTAATGATGTAACAAACTATTTGAGTTTGGTATGATATTTGAGCTTGTGATGTTGAGGATGTTCTCAGGTGAACTCTATAGTAGAGTGACTGGGGAGTTAAGGAAACAAGTTCATCCCACTGATCAGGGGGGACGTTTTGGACTATATTCTTATGACACACCGGTTAGTTTGATTTTTTATTTCCTTCCAATGATTTGATGTGGAGATTGTGGTTCATAGAATGGATCATGTTCATTTTAGGTGATTCTAAGATAGTGTTCATATGAGTGGCTTGTCTTTCCTTATGACAACATGGAAACTACTAAGGTGGTTAGCGTCACATTCATTCTGGTGTATGCGTCAGTGATTTATTGGATGAAAAAATTCAATAAGGTTGGCAGTGCACATAACCCTTTAGGAACTCAGTTAGTTTTGGAAGAGATTCAGTGGTAATGCGTGAAGGATCAAGAATGCCCAGGAGGTATTGGCATCGAGGTTCAGTTGATGATGCATCAGTAGGTGAAACCAGGCTATTATAAATAGTTGAACAATAGTGGTTTGAATGATATTCTTGGTTTACTCTCTTAAATGAGATGATCATGTACCCTATCTTGACATCATCCAGGATGCACTAGGAGAGCGTCAGTTATATGTATCACTAAAGATAAGTTGTGTGGTTTTTTCAGGATATATTTTTGGGTTGTACATAGGATGTGTGGTTCATTGGGTAATAAAATTATTTTTTCTATGGAACAATGGTTTTAAAATAGCCTAGTGATGGCTTGACCTGGGAATGTCATCAGAAGTTAGGTAAGGACTTCGGTGTATGTGAATGTGTTAACTAATGAATGTCTCAGGGAGAGAGGCATTGTGGTTTGGTTGGGATGTGTCATTCACCTAATCCAATCTTACAGAATGGTTATCCTGATGTGGCTTGGTCTGTTTTCCTTTTTTCTTGTTGGATATGGTTGGATATGGAAACATCTTAAAGAGAACACTGCCAATTTATGGGTGAGTTTGGTTTGTGGTTGATGATGTCTTTTGAGGAATGAAAGTGTGGAAAGTTGTTATTGGATAATTTAGGTTCAACTATTTCCTTCGATGAGGTCCCTGATATGGACTCAGGTTTAATTGGGTTCTCCCAATTATGATAATCACATGAGAAGTCTTGCTAGAATTAATAGGACATATCCTTTTATGAAATTCCAACAGTGGAAGATCCATTGTTTGAATTGGTCGTTAAATTCTAATACCCTTGGTGGAAAACACCAATGGGAAGGTGGTTAAAGATATAACGATGGGGTAATGTCTCTAGTAATGTGGTATTGGTTAAGCATTTTTTAGATGTTTTGGGTTTCAAATTGAGCTATGGATCAGGTTTTAAAGGATTAAGCACCGTTGGCTTGTGAAATGGTTAAGGGTACATTTGGAAACACAATGAGATCATTCAAAAGAGACTTCATGGACACTATAGATTGGGTGATGTTTTTTTAGTTCCTAAAGCATTCTATGGGATGATATTTTTTTTAAGGTGTGTAGATTTTATTGACCTGTGTTTTGGATTGGGTGATTTTTATGAGGGTTTTTGAATTTTTGGAAATTTATTAATGGGTTGAATTTAAAATTGAGTTTCATGACATTCCAAGAGTTGAAAAAACCCTAAGTGATGTTTTTGGACTCGGGTGAAGGTTTTTTAAGTTTATTGGGTGGCTCAATGGGTTTTAGGAGCATCAGACCTAGAAAATCCATGTTTTGAAAGGCAGTAGAGGGTGCATGGTTTGTCTCAAACTGTGCATCCTAGTATAGGTAAAATGTGTGGATTATTTTTGGGGAATAGATTCATTTCTCACATATTGTGAAAGGTTTTCCAAACAATGTGCCTCACTTGCACGATGTGCTCTAGGAGGTAGTAGCATTGCACTATACACCACAAGGTTTTCACATGGTTTGGAAAACTGTACTTGTAAAACATTGCAGTTGGGTCTGTTTAAGAAATTAAATTAAATTAAATTATGATAAAATTAAAAATAAAACACTCAGATCTTTACCCCTCCTCCCTCATACCCACACGACACACCCCAAGAGGGTTCCCCCTCTTGAAAAATAAGCCCCCCTCCCCTCACCCTCCTCAAAACCTCCTCAGATCTTTGTTTTCTCCAAATTTCTCTCGATTTTTCATCTGATTATCCTAGGTGAGTTTTCTATTCCCTTATTCACCCAGTTTCTAGCTGAATTTGGACCTCTCCTTCACCCTAAAAAATTTATCTAAACCCTAGGTTGAGGGTTTGACCCGATTTCCGTTATCTCAAGCTTTAGGGTTGTGCGAATCATCTCTCGACATGTGTTCTTGCGTGTTTTGGAAACTGCCACTGAAGGAGAGGTGGTTTCACATCAATCCAGTTTGATGCCACAATCTTAGGTCAGATTCTCTTTCCACTTCTTGGTTTCTTGCATTCTAAATTGGGGTCTTCTGATGTTTTAAGGTTCCATGTAATTAATGTGTAGTGCATTGAACTCTGATTTGTGGTTTCGAGTCGATGGGTTTAAGGAGACTCTTATGTGTATGCATATGTATGTATATATATATATATATAGAATCCCCTGTTACATGTATATTCATAAATGGTAGTGAAATAAATGTATGGTTCAAGGTGTGCCTATATATTTACATATGAAAAACGCATACGAAGGTGAGTGGAGATAGGTATGCGCATATTAGAATATATGTAAGGATCCCCTTGTGAATGTTGATGGTCATATGGGTATATAAATTGGGATAGGTGTCATTATATGTATGTAAAGGTGCATACGCTCAGTGGGGGAGTGGCGGATCAGAGTTAGAAAGCATTATCTTGGTCTTATTTTGAGGTAGGGTCCTGACCTTGACTTTTATTTAAGAATGCATTAGTTGACTATTTAATGATTTTTGATTTGTTGAATTGTTATTTTGGAATAAACCTATAAATAAAGATAAATGATTTGTTTATGAACAAATTCTTGTTATTATAATAAAACCCCTCCATCAAAGATGCACTTCCTTCAAGCTAAAAAAGTAGTGAGTAGACTGTTCTGTTTTCTTGGATTGATGATATGTGTTATTTTCTTTCCTATGCTTTCCTAGATAGAGGATGATTATTTGAACTAATGGAATAAAAATTACATATCTAGGATATGTATTTCCCTAATTTTCATGTTGATGCACTTGGGTTAAAAACGTTCTAATGAACTAGATTGGGATTAATGGGTGGGTACACTCTTGTGAGATGAATAAGTGTAACTGGTTAATTAAGTAGGAATACTCAATTGGTTGGCTTGAATTGTTTAAATAGAAAATTAAACAACAATGGAAAAATGAGTGGGTAAACTAGTATTATGTACTTAAATATTAAATTTCAACATGAGAGTGTATGCTCGTTAGTTGACTTGTGTTAATAATGGGAACTGGTGATATATCGGTGGGTATACCCATATGGATTTTTAATGGAAATGGATCACATGATTGGTATACTTATGCTGTTTGTGACTTATGTGAGTGAATATACTCACTAAATTATTTTCTATGGTTATAAGGGTGGGTATACCCTTATTCCTTTGTTTGAATTCTTACTTTGAATTGTGATCGTTAGGTGGGTAAACCCATGGTAAATGGTTAAACGAATGATATGAGTGGGTATACTAATTGAATGAAATTGTTAAAAGGTTTATATGGGTGGGTATACTCATATGGTTTGAAAAGAATGAATGGTTTTATAGATTCCATAGACTACTCTCCATGGATCTGGAATTCCGTAGTGGACTTCATGGGTTGATTATGCCCCTTGAATATTGATTAAGTGGTCTTTCTCGGGCCTTGCTACCCTGTAGATCCGACTTTCTTGGAATCATGTAGGGCATGTCAGTACACATGCTCCTAGGACTCCAACTAGTGCCTAGACTAAGTTTCCACTGGGACAAACTTGGTACTTGATGTGGATACCTTGGACAAGTTCCTTCAATCTGGCTCTTAGTGTTCTAGATTTATTATTTGAATTCACTGGACGAGTTCCTTGGATCTAGCCCTTGGTGGTCTACACTCCTTTATACAGAAAGGTTGAGGGTAACTAAAATTTTTGGATGAACAACAAGGTTGTGTTATTTATTTGTGCACTACTCATAGTCACCTTGTCATAGGAGCTTGACCATCTAGTGCAGGGAACCTTAAGGGGCTATTTTGGGTATCACTGTTAGCAGATTACATGCCATGGGAATTTCTTACTTTCATTTACTGCATTAGTATTCACCTGCACACTGCCTTTTTACATGTTGCCTATATTTGTTAGGGATTAATATCATGGGTTCTGGCCTACTAATATGTTATCTCCCACCCTGCTTGGGTACCATTGGTACCTAAGTAGACTCTTCTTGTTTTCAAGATTATAGAACAATGCTTTTGTTTTTTCTCTTGTATGTGGGAGTTATAAGAAAAGGACTGAGGGGGTGCTCAAGATACTTATGGAGATCACCCTTAGGGATTTGGGTATTTTCTTTATTTATGTTCTAAATTTTAAATCATGATTTCAATTTATATATCACCATGACATGAATTCATTGTATAAACTTGAGTTTCCCATCTTCTATTCTCAGTTGATTTTTCAATTGTCTTCCGCTGCTTTAGTTATTACTTTATAATATTTTTGCTGATATCTATTTCTTTCTATTACTATTTGTTTATTGCTATTCACTCTAAATATTATGGTATTTTCTCCCCACTGACTATCCTTACACCCTTTCTACTAGTAGGAAACCTCTGGCATATTGGGAGACACTTGAGGTCATGTGGCAACTGGTCCAACTTCTGGATTAGTGGAAATTCGGGTTGGGATATTACACGGGTTGAGCTTAGTTGTGCTAGACGAACTGCGAATGGTTTTAGAAGCTTTCATCTTGATAACATTCCCTATTTTTTTAGAAAGTTTATATGTTTTTAAATTTTTTTTGGGATTTTATTTGGAACATTTTCATTTTTCATACTCTTTGGTGTACTATCGTGTGGGATTAATTGTTATACATGACTTTCAATATCATTTGTTTATCTTTTCTATATTATATTGGTGTATGGAGATGTCTTAGTATTCACAAGAACTTTAGGATAAGGCCTCCCATGTGTGATATATGATTACTTTTAATTAGTCACACTCTCCTAGAATATTGGAGGCAAGTATGGGGGTCATTATTAGCTTAAAATCAGTTAGGTAGGATCTAGTGGGTCAATTTGTGATAGTAGCACCAGATATGGGTTTTATTGAAAACTCAACTTCATGATACATAGGAATACCAAGAGATATTCTAGAAATACATAAAAAAACTACCATTCAGTAGGCATATATTCAATATTGAGTTTCTCTCTAATCATCGGAGATAAAAACCATTATTTAATAGGAATCAAGACCCATAAAATGGATATAATTTCTATTCAATTTATATTTATCCCTACACCTATATATAAACATAGGTTGGTTTGGAATGTCAAATTTGACACCACTTCTTTGGTAATTGATATGGGATTTATATAAAGAATGATAATACATTTCTAAAATAACATAAAATATAACTACATGGAGATTAATTAGATTTTTAGAAAATTACATGTTCAGAAACTTGAATAAGATAAGAATCATAGACTTTAGATGCGATTATCATACCATTAGGAGTTTTCATTACTATTTTATAATTTAATCATTGGGGATGTATTGTTATACCCATATAAAATTCTTCATATGTAAAAGAGTGTTTATATCAAGAATCAAATAAGACATTATAATTTCTTGAACATATGATAAGTGCACCTTTCACAATTTGATTATATTATTACACATAAAAAATAGTTATTACAAAATATTTTCTCTTGTATTTAGGATTAAGAGTTTACTAAAACCACTCATCAATATTAAACCTAGTAATCTACAACTAGTTAACCTAATACCCATACTCTATGCATTTGAAACACTAGAGTGAACATTGTTCATTTTTTAAATCTTTCTCTCTATTTGAATAATTATCATGTTTCTATCCATCACTTTGGAATTTTATTTCTCGATGATCTTCATTTCTAAATGTAAACCATTTAATAGCCCCCTTAAGAAAATTTTCTCTATGTTTCCTTTTGTAGTTATTTCATAATGGAAGACTCATATTTTTCGCTATATAGTTTTTATTATTAGGTTTTACCTCAAATTTCATTTTTTATTTCTTATCAAAACCATGAGACTAATGGGTAAATGAAATATCTATTTATACCTTCATAGTACATAGAATTATTTCATCGAAGCTAATGAAGTCCCTTATGGATAACTTCCTTAGGAGACTTGGTTTCAAGCCACTGAACAATTGATAAATCTTATTTTTTGGTTCAATAATAATACTAGAAGTGTACCTTTCAAGTATTGTAAAATTTTATTTATAGTTTATTAATGGATTCATCATCTTTATTATTTATCTCATGTATTTACTTCCCTAATTTAATATAAAAAATATGAGGATATTAATTGATTAGAAATAATATTTTAAACTCATCCCACTCTAAATATTAAATTTCATCTTATACCTTGTGTTCATGATGAGATCCCACTAATGATCTGATTCTCCTTCCAAATGATAAATTTAAAAAATATCTTTTTTCATAATCCAAACACTATCAAATGGACAATTTATTTTTAATGGTTCTAATCCATTTCTCAACAACTAGTGGATCAGTTTAACCACTAAAAGAAGGTGGATGTTTCCTCATGAAGGACTAAACATAATCTTGTTCCATACATTTCTCATTAGGAATCTCATATTTATTCTTAGATTTATAATGTTTTTAAGCATAGTAATTACATTTTCATTCCGAATCAAATAAAATTTGGTTTCTTAGGATGAAAATCATTCATTTTCTATCTAATTCAATATTAACATGGTTCCTTTAGGTTACATCCATTTAATATAACACAAAATAATATTGTGATAAATAATAATCATAGTAAAAAAACCATATAATCACAAAAAATAATTCATAGGATATCTAAATCAAAATAACTTATTTTCAATATATGACATCTTAGGTTTAACCTAGGTCATTCAGGATCATATCTATTAAAACATCTCATAATGGTTCATAAATAAAATTTGAATTATACTACACATATTCCAATTTATTTTCTATCCAAGTGTGTATTCTTAGTCCAACTTATTATGTACTAGTGGCGATCAAGTTAATATCAAATCCACCCATTTTATAGTAGTAACCCTAAGGTTCATTTGTTCCACAATCATATGTAATTGATATTATCCAAAAAAGGATATTTTTTCTAGTAAAACTCTTTTATTTACCATAAGTTAGGATATTTTACTATACCTAGTCTTATCCTAAAGGTTCTCTCAAAATTTTCCCATCCTTGTTTCCAAAAATAATTAAACCTTATTTTAATACAAACTGATGGAACCGAAAAACTTCATATATAAATATTATATATAATTAGATGAATTTTTATTACAAATTATTACAATACACTCTAAAACTATAATGATTTATTATATTTTGAAACCTAAATACATATACAACTAGAATATAAAAGATCTACATCATCTCCCACTTATTTATTCAAAAAAGATCCCCTATTAGACATATCAAATTTAAAACCTTTCTTCATATCTAGGGGAATAAGAAACATAATATAGGGAGATATCAGATTATTTTTAAGTTTAAACAAGGGAGATATCAATGATCATTTAATAATAACATGAGTATAAGGGTATGAATACATGATCTTACCATTTTAAAACTATAGGGATGAATTCATAGATCATAATCATAAGTCATTTCAAAAATCTTGATGGCTTAAAATACATAATTCAAAAATAAATCAAAGAACATGATCTATGAGACCATAACATTAGATTAAGGTCATATCATAAAAGAGTATAATAATGTGTAGAATAATCATAATTATGTAAATATTATTTCATGGATACCCACCAATACATTCAAAACATGCTAGGATTAGGAAAACCACCTTTCTAAATTCTTCAAGATTGGGAAAATATCTCATGTACCTTGTTTTGGACTTGAGATAACCTCTTATTTACCCTATATTGTCTTTGAATAACCTACCATATACCCTTTAAGCTCATAAAACATTCATCATTACCAATTCATCATAGGGATATAATAGAAACACCCATCACATATTTATAATCTATTCATATTTATTCCAAAATATCATAAAAAAATTTATCATTTCATCACAACTTAACCCTTGGAAAAGAAAATGGGTTTCATAAATATTTTTTCATCATAAAAAACCAAACAGAGAAAAAATAAGTATGGTATCATAGAATCATATCCCCGATGAAGAATAATTAAATCGAAGGATGTTATTATAGATGAAAAATTACTTTTAAAGATCATGAGAACGTTTATTGAGGAAAATAACATTTTCATTTGAAATAACTTATTTAAAACCTAAAAAATTCTAAAATATTAAAGAAAATACTTTATTTGTAAAGATACATGGAAATTTGAAAATAATTATTAAAAAAATTGAATGGTCATGAAATCAATAAATCTTGATCATGTCATGTGTGTTAAAAAAATCTTCATTTGACATTTTTGTAAACATGTCAAAAGTACATGGTTTGGAAAATTAGTGGAATATTACTTATTAAAAATCTTATTTAATGTAAAAAATGGGTAATAATTAATTAAATAATCATAGGATAGTAGTAATAAAATTATTTAAAACATTTTAAAAAATATAGACATGTAAGAAAAAGATTCCCAACCAAAGAGAAAAATAAGGCTAGATTTCTTTAAAAATATTCATTCAGTATATTGAATACTTAAAGAGAGTGAAAAAAGAAAATATATAGTATCCATAAAAAATTATAATATATTGAAATACATAATATTTTTAAGATAAATATCATATATTTTCATCATCCAAAATATAATAATAAAAAAAATCATATTAAATATGGGATGGTACTGTAAAACACTTACTCCTTTTGTAAATTTTGCATAATAACATACATGAATGAAATTACTTAAAATAAAACATTATATAAAATGAAAATATGGTTATTCATTATAGAAAATAGAAAATATTAATTATCTACACCTCATAAAACAAGATAGGTTTATAACATAACATATGTCCAGGAGAATACCATTTAAGATAATAAACCCTTATCTCAAGTTTAACTTTATTTATAAGCACTCTAATATCCTATATAATAAATTTAAATTCATTATAAATAAATAATAACCCATATTTATACTTATAATGTCATATATTATCCGTATATAACATTTAAACACTAATTCATTAATAATTCATTTTTGAAATCTATATTTCTAGGTGTTAACTGTTTCATTTTTTAGGAATGTTTCGATTAGAAAGTTTGAATATTTGTTTTTTAATTATGGTTACATTATATAAATAATGTGAATAATTATATAAATATCATATATATTCATTATATACAATTATATAATCATCCATAGATGGTATAGATAGAAAAATAAATTACACCATTCATGAAGATGATAGTCTGTACGTATACATAAATGTTGTTTTCATTTTCTAATAAAAATAAGTAAAGAAAGATAAATAATATTTTGTTATTATTGAATAATTAATATTTCATAAATATGATACATATTTATTAAATATAATATTATAAACATCCTTGAAATATGGTGATATAAAATGAATCATATCAATATGTGAAATTAGTAGTCCACAAGTATGCATGAGGGAAACTTTAAATTCATATTTGATGGAAATGTAGTGGAAAATTTATGAGAAATAATCCTTAAAACATCTTATTATATTTATTATATTATATTCATCATGTTAATATAGACACAATAGGTTTAGATAAGGTGGATGAATAAATAAAATTGGAATTAATCGGTTAACAATTATATATCTTTATTAAGTAACATCCTTTATCTTACACATTAATCTTGTAAAGAATGGTATTATGATAAAAAAAGCCATCTAGTATCAATTAAGGGATGTTAATATGGTATTAGGAAATATCGTGGATATAAATACCATGAATACAGTATCTCATTGTCATTGGTTACTTTATTACATTTGTATAGGATACAAGAAATCAAACCCCAAATGATTGGATAGTTTAGTATTCTTAGAAAATTTTTTACAAACTTTAATCTACCATTATAATTGAAAATATGAATTAAAACATATTAAAATTATATATTATACATACTTGAACTCATTCAAATATACCTTCTTCATAACATAAAGAAATTAAATAAAAAAATGGTAAGCTCAGATGCTTAGTAAGGGTTATATATAGTGGAAACTATCAAGAGTAAATAAGTCATAATAAATATGGAAATGTGAATAACTAAATACATATTCAACTTAGTCAATAAATTAATCATGAAAAATAATATTATAGGAATTAATGATGACAAGATAATGTAATAAAAAAAATTACATGAGTTTGAAACTTGTCTATGGATATGATAACTATTCAAATAATCACATCGATATCAATAACTAATCTCATAATGATGGAATTCATAATATAAAAAATAATAAACAGATCATAATGGCCTCATTCTAAGTTGTATTACTAAAACAGTTAAGGCATCCAAATACCCAATCTAGTTTGCCTCATAAGACCTATCGATGCATCGAGGAGCTATTGTGGGATATGTCCATCACTTAATATGTCTAATACTTTCATCATATGAAATGAGATAATGGAAATCAAATACATAATCAACAAAAAATTCTTATTCAAAAACTAAAATACCTAATGTAATTAATTTCACCCAATAATACTTATCATAAACCATCCATTGAAAGAATAAGCATAGTATCACTAAAATATATTCCCATTCAAACATATCAAAAACCATATAGAGAAAAAATAAGTATGATATCATTAAACATATCCCTAGTCAAACTTATCTCAAACCATTCAGATAAATATGAATTATGATATCATTAAAAAATATTCTTATTGATGTATGAGTAAATAATTATAATCATTTATGAATCAAAATGAAATAAAAAAATGAACAAAAACATTCTTGAAGAAAATACCTTTTCACTTTGAAAATTATTTTTAAAATATAAAAAATCTAGAATATTATGAGAAGACTTATTTAAAAATATACTTATAAAATTTTAAAGGAATAATCAAATCATTTGGTGTTAATGAAGGTGGTAAATTTTTTTCATGTGATTTATATTAAATAAATCATTCCTTTCACATTTTTTTAATAAAAGTAAAAATGAATCTCATTCATAATATGAAAGGAAGATTCATTTTAAAATAATTTTCTAATGTAAAACACTGATAAAAATTTATTTAAAAAATAATTAGAAAATACTAAAAAAATATTGAAAATATGTTTAGAATATATATATTTTTATGAAATTTATTTTATATTGATGAGGGGAATATGAACATATTTTCTTAAAAACATATTCTCAATAATTTTAAGTTCCAAAGAGAAGAAAATACTACTAGTAATTAAAAATATCATGAATTACTAGTGTATAAAAAATGAAATGGTTTTATTATATAATGTTAATATAATTTAATTTAATGTAAATTCAATAATAAACACTCTTTATTAAATAATATAATTTCATTCAAAAAAAATCATGGAGACAATAGATAGTATATATGCATGAACATTGGTTTCATTTTATGAATGTATGGAAGAAAATAAAGATAAATAATAATTAGAATTTAAATAATAATTATTATATAACATACATCATATATATTCATCATTTCTATCATTGTTACCACCCATTTAAATATAAAATGAAAAACGAATCACATTTCTTCGTGGAGGTGGTAGTTCACAAATATGCATGAGTGCCGTTATCATTTTATAAAGGATCAGATGGTAACAAGGTAGATATGATATTATAATTATATAATTTTAATTATGTCATAAATATTATATATATATATATATATATATATATAAATTAAACCTATCACTATATACAACTATGAGAGGTGTTGATGGAGAATGAATTACATAGGTTCGCGATGCGGTAGTACATCTTACACATGTTTGACAGTTTAATTTACCATCTGATAGAAGAGTATATGGATATAGATTATACCATAAACATAATAATGTCTCAGTATATGGTATATATTTGTGTTATTATATTTTAATTAATAATATATTAATTAATTTGGTAAGAGAATAAGTAAAAATAAAAGTTCTTAGTAAAGACAATTACCCACGCTTCGAAAAACCTATTTTGGATATCTTATTAAGGACTATGGGATTGGAAATTTCGAAAGAAAAAAAAACTCTAAAATGTGTATAAGTATTTTGGGGGTATATTTTTTGTATTATTTTTAAGATAAAATTGTTAATCAATGTGAATAAGTGAGGAGATTAGGAGCCCTGTTATAATTGAGCATGAGTGAAATTTTTCTAAATACTGAAATCTATTTAATAATGTAAATTCAATATCAATAAAAGTTTCTATTAAATTGAAAAATAATTCAGTGGAGGGAAGATATAGTCGATCAAAATATCCAAAAAAATATAAACATTTTTTAAACATGTAATTACTTTAACCTCTATGCTTACTAACATTTTCCATTTTAGTTTTCACAATGGTAACTAGTTTTTTCTAGCAAGGTAATTTATCCTTTATTCTTAAAATTA
Source organism: Viscum album (assembly GCA_963277665.1). Taxonomy (NCBI): domain Eukaryota; kingdom Viridiplantae; phylum Streptophyta; class Magnoliopsida; order Santalales; family Viscaceae; genus Viscum; species Viscum album. The sequence continues at coordinate 352,144,976 of OY728141.1, forward strand.
AAATGAAACTAACTAGATAATTTATATCCAATGATTCTAAATATTAAATAAAATTTATCAAATAAAAAAACCACTATGTGTGTAAAATTAATTTTCACACTAGAAAAAGTAATACGTAAAACCCCATTTTAACATTAATTACTTTAATTAATTTCTAAAGATTTTACTATTCATTAGGAAAAAAATTAAGTTGAAATTATTACCTAATATTTTTATTATTATTATATTATTTAATCCATTTTAACAAATTCAATTAATATAATTATTAGAATTTAATTAAAAATTAAACCTGTAAGCGTGACAAAAAATGAGGTTTTCCAATGAAATTTTTTTCTTAAATATAAAAGGTTTTTATATAAAAAATCAACATAAAATTGATTAAAATGAAATAAATAATATTAATAATAATATAAGTGAACTAATTTTACTTTTAAATTATTATTTGAAAAAAATACTTTATAAATGCATTAATTGAAAAGGTATTTTTCAATAAAAACTGTTATTTAACTATTCAAAAAAATTAAGCTTTTTAGAAAATTCTCAAAACCTCACCGAAAGATAATTTTTTCACGTTGATTTTAAAAATAATGTTATTTTCTTTTCAAATAAATTTTATAAATTTGGTAAAATTTAATTTTAATATAAGTTCAGAAAAAGCGCTAGAACTATTTTTTATAAGAAACAATTTTTAAGCATAAAACTAGATTAATTATTATCTCATGCTTAGAAAAAAATTATATGAGTGATAAAAAATTTGATTGAATATATAATATATAAATTTAATTAAAATTATTCAGAGATATTTAGTACTTTAATTTATTAAGATATAAACACATTGAATGCATAATTTTTTTTTTCAGAAAAGAAATTTTGGTTGCTTTCAAATAATTTTTTTATTCATCATCAATTGATAAGAAATGAATTTATTTTTTAAATATTTAAACCATATAATATTCATAATTTATTTATTATTATTCATAACAACCAATTTAATTGTATGGTTATAATGATATACTATATTACAACTCATTTAGACGTGGGGTTGCATGTAACGCAGGCTATTAAGGAAAAAAATTATTTTAAAATAAATGTATCGTAATGTATCAGTGTGTTTAAGTCTTACCTCCTTAAAAAATATTATAATTGAAATTTCTAGAATGTAAACTCAAGTTTTTTTTTTGGTTTTTCTTCAACATAATTTATTATGGTTTCTACGACTCCTGTTATATTATATAATTTCTCTAAATTACCTTTACCTTCCAAGTCATCTGATTCCTAAAAAATTATTCTATAGTGTCCATAATCTATATATGTTTTCACATTAATATAGATCAAGTTATAATTCTATTTCATTATAGGTGAGGACATGTATTGGGTGCAGCATGTACTTACTTAAAAAAGAGATATGGAAAATATCGTGTACATTAAAGAGACTTTGCGGCATTGACAAATAGTAAGTAATAGCTCCAGTTATTCACAAGATTTCAAAAGGTTTGATGTACTTGGGACCCAGTGAAATCTATTACATAACCTTATAACTCCCATCCATGGATATACATTCAAGAAAATTTGATCTCCCACTTGAAATTACAAATATTTCCTCCAATTATCATCATAGATCTTTTTCTTACTTTGATCTGTTTTGATATGGGTTTGAATTGAATTTACCTTTTTCATTCTCTCATCTGAATGTTATGGGCCTAAAATCTTCCTTTCACCAACCTCAACCCAAAAATTTAGAGTATGAAATATCTTTCCATATAATTTTTCAAACGGTGCAATTTTAATATTTAAGATTCCTCCAAAATATTTCTGACCAAATTCAAAACCCCAAAATATAAAATATTTGATCAAAATTTTATCCCCAGAAAACATAATGTATCTAATAATTTCACATACCAAATATTTGAATAACTTGATTATATATTATTTTATAACATGGTAACAATCTAAATTACTATAATTCCTTATTGAAAATATGCATTCTTCTAAAAATTAAATTTCCTTCATTCCTTAAATAAAACCATATATTATTGAATATATTACATAAATCCAAAAATGTTATCAAATCCATCAAAGATAACATAAACCAATTTTTTATCAAACCACTAATTATTTCCATGGTTATAAAAACTATCCCATTTACCACATCAATTTTAATCATATATTTATCCCAACTAAACATCATTAACTCAAAATTAGGTGCATATTATGGGTTATCTTTCCCTTAATCATGTTTTCTAAAAAATATCACCTGATTGCTAAATCACTTTTCTTGGTTATCTGTACTATTAATAATATTATTAAAAATCCTTTATGAAAAACCTTTTTAGAAAAATCCTTATATGTTTCATGATTCTTATCACTGAAATATCATGGTTATAAAATTTTACAACATAATTTTTTAATCTCAATACATAAAAATTTAAATAATACTACTTTAGTGATTGCATAACATCGACCATGCCTTGGTCTATGTGTTAACCTTTATAAGAGGAAATTTACTCAGATAATTCCTAGGTTCCCCATATTTAAGACAAAAAATTATAAATTGATCCTTAGTATAAAATTTATTACCTTCCATCATTCTATTATTTTTCCCTCAAAAATTAGTTTCTTTATTACATTCTTTAACACACATAAAAAATTTTCCCATTCCATTGATACATTTACACGGGTGTCAATTTTCACATTATTGACATGAAGGAAATTGCAACTTCTTTCATTTGTGGTCTCCACTATCCAATATATCATTACACATTATCCTTTTATTTTCTGGTGAGTCTATGATTAATTTAAGGTGAAAATTATTAATCATATATTGTGATAACTGATTAGGAATATTCAAGATATATTTTACTCTAGTCATCATCCCATTTTTTTCTCATAATCACTAAATTTTCCATCATATTCAATGTTAACAAGATTTATTATGGTTATATCCATTTATTAAAACCAAAAAACATAGTGTGAGTATCAATAATCATATTGGAAAACCATATAATTGTTTGTGGGATTTATAAATCATGAAACCTTATTTTTAATATAATACACATTAGGTTTAACTTAGGTCACCCATTGTAATCATTTATTTATATCCTTCATAATGGCTCAAAAATAATATGATAATTAACTAAATAATATCCCTCAAGATTGCCAAACTATATGTTTAGAAAGGCCCATTATTGTGCACTAGGTGATGATCATGTCAAATAAAAATGATCCATTTTCATAGTTATTAAACCTAGGTACAAATGTTCCATTGATATACCAACTTATAATATCTATACATGGATGTATTTTAAGGAAAAACACATAATATAAACCTTACCAAAACATTAAGATGTTATCATATACTTAAGATTATAATAAAATTTATTCATGGTGATATATTCACTAATCTATGTTTTCGTAAATCTATACCCCACTGTTTTTACTAAAACTCCCTCTGATACTAGCTATAAATACCATGAATCCAGTAGCCTAGAACCAGTGGTTACTCTTTTACATTGGCATAAGATATAAGAGATCATATCCCAAAGGACCAAAATGTTTAGTAGTATTGATAAACTATATATATACTTTAATCTCTCATTACATTTGAAAACATAAATTACAACATACTGAAAGTAAATAATTTTTATCATTCAACTCAATCAAAGATACCCTCTTCATTTACTATATAAAGGAGACAAAATAAAGGTGAGATCAGATGCTGAGTAAGGGTTGTATACAATCGAATATATATTGAGTAAATAATAACTAATCAATATGGAAACGTGAAAACTGAATACATATTCTATTTAGTAAATACCTTGAGCATGAAGAATAATATGTAAATAATAATTTTTGATCAAATAATTCCATATAACTAATCACATACGCTTGAAACATAACCATGGATAACATAACTATTAAAATAATAACTTGAACATCAATAAATAATCTCATAATGATGGAATGTATAATGTTGAAAATCATAAACATACCATCATGGAGTCCTTTCATGAATTCTTACAAAATGGTTAAGGCCTCATCCAGATACCCAAGCTAGTTTTTCTCATCAGACCTATTGATGCATCGGGGGGATAAATCAGGCCCCACTCAACATATACTAAGTCTAATCCATTAATCATATAAAAGGGGAGAGTAATCATTCAATACATAATCAAAATAATTTTTTTTATTCAAAAAGTATCATATGAAATGTTAATATTTCTCCAAATCATACTAATTATAAACTATCCAATGAAAGAATAATGACAATATAAATATAATAATTCCCTAGTCAAACTTATTATAACCCATCTAGAGAAATAATAAGGATTGTATCATTATAGCATATCTGTAGTCAACCTTATCAAAAACCATAAAAAAATAATAAGGATGGTATCACTAAAAATATGATCTGTAGATTATAATTTAAGGTTTATTTTCATAGATTAATAGAAATACCATAATAATATCATTATAAACATTCTTGTAGAAAATACCATTTTCACTTTGAAAAACAATTATTAAAACTAATAATTTCTAGAATATTATGAAAAAAATTACTTGAAAAAAAACTTTTTATCTTATAAATAAATCATAAAACCATTTTGTTTCCATGATTTAGGAAACTTATATTCATTTTGTGTATTATAAAGAAAATATTCATTTCACATTTTTGTAATAAAAGTCAAAAAGTACCACATTAAATAAACGATAGGAAGATTATATTTAGACCATTTTGTAAATGAAAAACATCAGTAAAAATGTATTTAATAAATCATTTGATAATATTAAAAACATTATTAATTTTTTTTAGAAAACAAGGATTTTGATGAAAAGGATTTTCGACAGATGAGGGAGATAGTCAAATTTTATTAAAAGCATTTTCTCTACCAATTTAAGTGACAAAGAGATAAAAATTGTAATACATCATGAAAATTACATGAATAAAAAAATTATAATAAAATAAAATTGTTTTCTTAAATAAAAAATATAATTATTTAAATGGAAATTAAAGAATAAATAATCCCAATTAAAATGAGATTGAAACATAAATCTCTTACCGCATTATAAACATTGAATCGTATGCCCCATGAAAGAAATAAATTGAAATTAGACATTAAATACTATGAATATAAATACATTACTGATATATAATTTAAAATGGGTAGTAGATTCACATCATAAATGAATATAGGTGTATAATATAACATATGTCCCAAAGAAAATGATTTGAGATGAAGAATCCTTACAGTGATCATAACTTCGAATTGAGAATTATTAAATGATTTGATAATGTGTATTAAATTTAAATCTAAATAAAAAAAGTGTAAATAAAAAATAAAAAAATAAAAAATCATTACACACATAATTTTATAATATTAATGATAATGAATAAGTAATAAACCCTAATAAATAGAAATTGAGTTATAAAACCACTTACCATTTGGTAAAAATTAAGTCAAATATCCATGGATGAAATAATTTTAATTAAAACATAAAATACCATTAATTATTATGGATTCATGATATAACATGTATTATGGTAATTTCATATACTATATAAAATAAATTGGTTCATAACATGAAAATATGCCTCAATGAAAGGAAATTGAGACAGAATCCCTTACCTCGGATCCAACATCCTTCGTATGTGTGAAAACCTCCTATATAATAAATATAAATTTATTATAAATATATAACAGATCCATAATCACAAATATAACACCATAAATTATTTACTTATAATATTTTATCACCCCTTTATTAATAGTTCTTTATTAAAATAATTGTTTCAGGTAATAAATGGTTCATTTTTCATGTATGTTTTAGTTTGGTAGTTCTCGTCCTTGTACTTTGATCATGATTAAATAATATAACTATTTTTTATAATAATATAATTATAATATATTTTTATTATATACTTATTTAGAGTCATACATAAAATTTATAGATTCAAAAAATGAGTTGCACCGTTCATGTAGACGATAGATCGTACACATGCATTAACAATGTTTTCATTTTTTGATGGTTGGAATGAGAGAAAGGTAAATAAAAATTCACATTTAAATAATAATTATTATATCATATATATAATATATTTTAATTAAATCTATACTTACTACCATCCATGTAAAATGTAAATTAAAAATGAATCACATCGATTCATGGATGCGGTAGTATACACGTAAGTACGAGCGATGTTATCATTTTACAAAGGATAAGAATGTATGACGGTAGATATGATAATATAATTCCAAAAGAATAATAATTTCCAAAATGTCATATATATATATATATGTCTATATATACATTAAATCTATCATTATATCCATCCTTTCAAGGTGGTGATGGAAAATGAATTGCATTGGTTTGCGAGGGGGTAGTCTGTCGTACACACGATCTACATTTTTTTCCCATTTAATGGAATTAGATATGGATATATATTATTCCATAAATATAACACAAAATTATTATATGGTATATATGGATGCTATTATTTTGTAATAATGAATACATTAATTAAGGTGGTAATAGAAGAAGTAAAAATAAAGATCTTAGTGAAGATAATTATCTTCACTTATAAAAACCTCATTTGTATCTCTTATTAAGGACCCTAGGGTTGGTATTTTTGGAAGAAAAAAAGATATAAAATGCATATAAGGATTTCATGGAGATATGTTTTCAGCTTTTGGTTAAGATATATATCTTAATAGGTTTGAATAAGTTAGTGGAGAAGATGCCATTTTATAATTGAGGAATGGATTTTTTCAAAATACCCAAAACTAGTCAATAATGGCTAGTCACTCCCAATAAAAGTTCCTAAAAAATTGATAAATAAATATTTTTAAGGAATATATTTTTTATCCACACCTCCAACAAAAAAATAGAAACATGGTTTAAACATGTTATTTTCTCAACCTCTAAGGCTATACACTTTGACCATTTTAGTTTTTATCACGATATCTTGTTTTTTTCTACCTAGGTAATTTATCCTTTAAGACTAAAAATACAATGATACTTATTAGATAATTTTTACCCACAGATTTTAAATATTAAATAAAATTAATATAATAATGAAATACTATGTTTTTGGATAATGAATTTTAACACAAGCACATGTAACACTCAAAATCATATTTTAACTTTAATCGGGGTAATTAATTTATATTATTTATATTATCCATTATAAAAAAAATTATATTGAAATTAATAAATAATACTAGTTATGATGATTAATAACTTTTAATCAATTTTACCAATTTAAATTCAAATAATTGTAATAATTAAATTTAAAATTAAATTCTTAAGCATGATAAAAATGCGGTTTTACAAAGAAAAGATTTTCTTAAACATTAAAGTTCTCTATATCAAAATTAAACATAAAATTTATTCTAAGGACCTAAATTGGATTAATAATAATAAAATTAAAAAAAATTCACTTTTAAAATAAATAATACAAAATAAAAATGTTTAAATGCTTTAAATGAAAATCTAGTTTTTAATAAAAATGAGTAATTTTCCCTATTCATAGAAAAAATAAAATTTTCAGAAAATTATCAAAAATTAATTCGAAGATAATTCTTAATTTTTTTTTCCAAAATTAATTTCAATTTTTCAAATAAATTATCTAATGGTTTTTTAATTTTTTTTAAAATAAGCGTGTAAAATGCATAGAACCACTTTTTGGAAAAATAATGTTTTTAAGTATAAAACATGATTTATTGTTATCTAATGCTTATAAAAAATATTAGTTAAATTAAAAAAATATTTAATATACAATATATATATTTTATAACAAACATTAACCAATAGAGATTAATTTGATTTATTTAGAAAAAACACATTGATTGTATAAAATATATATATTTTTAGAACAAACTTGTTTTCCTTTACATTCATATGATTTTTATTATTTATTATTAAATATAATTTGATAACCAATGAATTTATTTTATACCTTTGTAGAATAAGTTTCATATTTTAGTTATTCCAATTTATACCCAATAATTTTACGACTAGGTTATAACGATATGCTCTATTATGGATCATTTAGATGCAAGATTGCTTGTAATTCAATCTATCAAAAAATAAAATTTATTTTAAAAGAAATATATCATAAAGTATCGGGGTGTTACATTTATCAATATAGAAGGCTCCAACTCTGTGAATAATAGAGAAGAGGATATTCCATTTTATAAGTGAGGGGAAGGTACCCTTGGAATTACCAAAATTATTAAATTAATACAAATTAATTTTCATGTTCAAGTTGACCCAACTTAGTATACTTCAAATCTAGGAGTATGAGGTGAAATAATTTCATATAATGAAATTTATAAATTTTGGTGTTTTTAACCATTTTCCCTTGGTTTTAACCCCTCATTAACTCTTTTGATGATTAATACGATATAAATTTTCTTTAATATTTAACGAACCTAAAAGTTATTATAAAATGAAAAGTGACACATAAGTAGAAAATTGTTGATATTCTAAACCATATATTATTTACATGGATAAAGAATAGATTTTTTTAAATTTAAAGTATTTAATAAAATTTTATTTAATTTAAGATACCATTAAAGTCATTTTTAGGATGATTCACATAATTTGACATTAAGTCAACATGATAGAGTTTCAATTCAAATAAAAACTTTTAACACATCACAGATAGGTTATATTTATCTAAAAATTTATTAGAACATAACAATCCATCCAAATTGTAATACTTTTAATATTTTGACAACTATTTATTTTATTTTTCTATTACTTTAATAAGTAGTGTGTCGGTGTCGCATAAGAATTTAAGGTAATTATTATATAACAAAAAATAAAAAATAAATTTCCAAGATAAAAAAATTCATTCATATTTTAAATAAACATTTATAAAAAACATTAACCCCTATTATCCCAATGAAATTAATATTAGGGTTATTTAAACAAAGAGAGTGACATTTTAGATATATTCTTTACTTGAAATAATAAAAAATAAAAAAAGGAACCAGGTTTCCATATCATTGAATATTTGATATGTATTTTCGAACTAAAATCATCCAATAGAAATCTGGTAGGTGTTATATAGATTTTTAATGTCTTGTCACATTATTTTTAACCTTAATTGACCAATTTCTCGATACCGAGGTGATGAATATTTACCACGTTTACTATTAATATTGACCAAAAATGAAATTAAACTATTTATAAAATTTGGAAATTATGATTAAAAATATACAATCCAATTTGCAATATTAAATTTATCTAAGTGGAAGGAATTCATTTGAAAATAATCATAAAAAACAAAAAGAAAACTATTTTTTGAAAAATGCGTTTTAAGCATACAATTGGAATTATTCTTATCTCATGCCTAATAAAAACCATTATATGAACGTTAATTTTTTTTATTAAATATATAATATATAAATTTCATTAAAATAATTCATATATGGTGATTTATTTAATTTATTAATATAAAATCACTTCACATTCATAAAAATAGTTTTTCAAAAGAATATATATATATTTTACTTTAAAATGCTTTTATCAATTGATAACCAATGAATTACTTATATAAATGTGTAAATTCTTTTTTTATAATTTAATTAGTCATTTTAATACATTATAGTCCAATTTCTAATCGATAAATTTCACATTAAATAATAATTATTCAGTAATATGACTTGATTCATTTAAACTCAGTGTTTTATGCAAACAAGATACATAATAATTCAAGTTTATTTAAAAAAATACATAAAAAATCTTGGGTTGTTACAAAAGTGTGAGAGTGTTACAAATAATGTACTAGGATACCATCATCCTTCTCTTTATGGAAAACTAGACAGGTAGGAGGTAGAAACAAAAAATAAAATGGGCCCTAAATATCATAGTCTTGGCCATAAAGAATCTGAACTTGGGTCTCAGCTCACATAAGACGGTATAAGTGAGTAAAAAAATACCTTGGACTAGTTACTAAACTCTAAGGAATATATGTTAGAAGATAAATTTTTCATTAATTCATCGTTGGAGTATTATGATAGAATATTGGAAAGATATCTACAAGTCAATCTAAATGAAGAAAAGATGTCATGGATCAACAAACAATATCATATTTTGACCTATGGAGTTAATAAAGGATCATTATCTTGGAATAGTTTATCATGACTAGGGAAAGGATGATTTATTTCTTCAAAGACCTCATAAAAAATTATTTAGTGATGATTTAAATTTATATTGAATGTATTTTACATAAGGATCATGGTTATAACATTTTAAAATTTATCAATAATTGTCTAGTGATTTCTTATGGATCTTAATCCCTTAAGCTAGTTTGGTGACTTTTTTGGGTTTCCAATAAACTTATAAAGTATATTCATTATATAAAATAAAAATATAAAATTAAAAGCAAAGATAATCATGGAGACACCAAGTATCCCTAAATAAAGTCCATGAAAACACAAATAAATAATCCTTATAATTGAAACTGAGTTTAATTCACTTCCAAGCACTCAATTTTACCATAATAAATCTTGACTGAGAAGAAAACTATCCTAGGTGAACTATATTCCAAGAATGTGGAAACTTGTTAGCATAACACCCAACGATTTTACTATAAAAATAATACATTGTTCTTTGGCATGCACCACACATAATATTGATCTTAAAATAAATTTCGATATATTGTCAAAATATTATTATTTAAATATGGTCATTATAACCTATACAATTGATTGTAGGGTATGAAAATGAGTAACTTAATTATAAAAAAAGATGCATAATTTCTTTTAAAACAAATATACTAATTAATTCTTATAAAACAGGACCTAAATTTTAAATAAAATCAAATAATATTAAAGGGGATATTTTTTAGAAAACTGTTTTATGTACGCAAAGTATTTTCATAAAAGTAAAATAATTTAATCATTATTTATGATTTATGATTTATTTTACTGAAATTTTTATACTATATATTAATTAGAATAAATAATTATTAATAAAATGGTGGTTACTATATAAGGAATGAGTTTTATACTTCAATAATTCATTTTCATAAAAAATGAATTTTATTGCTTTTTTGTGTGTGGATAATATAGTTAATTTCTGAAACTTTTTTGAAATTTTTATTTTTTAAAATGGAAATAATTTTTTAAATAATAATATCAAAATAATCTTAAGACATTTTTTAGGTTTTTATGAAAAAATTAATTTGGGGTGAATAGAGAAAAATACCGATTTTACAAAAAACTACCATTTCTTTGCTTCTGATCAATGTAATTTCAATGTTCCTTTGGATTTATATTTACTTAAAAGTAAAATAAATTAAATATTTTTAAACATAATCTAATTAATTAACTATTAATCATCATTTTACTTAATTTTTTTAAAATCGATTTTATACTTAAAACGAGTATGTTTCTAAAAAGGGATTTTCATTTCATTTTTTGATGTTATAATATATGTAATTTTTGAAACCTATGGAAATTTATTATTGATAATTTTATTTCATATTTTAAATTAGGATGTTTAAATTTAGTTATGAGTTCAATTTCATTTTTCCTCATAATAAATAGTAATCATTGTAAAAAGTGGTCACCACGATTAAGGGTAAAACATGTTAATTAAGGATAATTTTTTATAAGGCTTCAAAATATAATATTAATTTTTATTGGATGATATTATTTAAAACTTTATTCCATTTTATTTTAAAATATGTCAATTTTAGGTCACTTTACTTTGATTATGATCGTACTATTATTTTATTTAAAGAATAATTATAAAATATCACCCTATTTCTTTTAATGTCTCTAATGTGTTTCTATATGGATGATAATAAGTTATTAATTTTTATGAATTTTAATATTCATTATGAATAAATTTTTATTAAATAAATTTATTTCTATTTTTTAGAGGTTAATTAACTTGAATTCTTACACAATGTCGATGCAAAGCTTGGGAATGCAATTGAAAAATCAAGAGTAATACATTTTTTATGAATTATAGTTTTCTAAAAAAAATCAGATAATTATAAATAATTATTTATGGTGAAATTATTTGTCTTTAAATTCTGTTATTATCATGATGAATTTAGTGTCATATTTTTTATTAGTCTCAAAAATAAACTTAAATGGTATTTAATGTTTAAGATATATTTTAAAATCATTATAAAATCATAAAAAACCTATAATTACTCCATTATATGGTAAGTTTTTGAGAATATAATGAATGGTCCATTTAGGTTTCACTTTTATTTTTAAAAATCATGTTCCTGGCCCATTAAGATTGACAAATTATAAAAATGTGTTTGATTTTTTGCCCCTAAAAAAGAATCACTTCAACATTTTCAAAACAAAAATCAATTTTGGGTTTCTATAAAAACTCTATCCAAATAACCCTAAAAAATTTCATTAACATGTCCTAAATTCCCTTTAGAGACTATAAACCTCTCCTCTCAAGGCCTTTAGCTCAATCAAAATGGGGATATCAAAATTGGAGGTATAAGTCTTAACTGATTTCTTTTTTAAGTTTTTTTATTCCATTTACTTAAAATAAATTTTCACCATTATTATAACATTGAATCATTATCTAAAATATACTTTACTTTTATTATGTATATAGTGAAACCATTCTCTTCCATATTTTCCATCTAATGGAAAGTGAATATTTCACTTGTGTGTATGTGTAGAACCCTGCTTCTACTAAATTATGTGTTTTGTTTTTCATCAATACCTCATATATATGGTTATAATGATGGATTTAATAATAATGTATGATATTTATTACAAAATTTTTTGTTTTTAAATATACAATATTAATTACCTCATCACCATTACATTAGTTGGAAAATGATAACATCGATTGTGCGTATGTGTGGAAAATCACTTCCACGAAGTGAAGTGATTGATTTTTCATTACCTCCTCACATGGAAAGAAATTAGGATGTAATAAATAAAAAATTATAAAATTTATAACATAGTTATTATTTTTAAAAATGACAATATTCTCTACTTTATTTCTTTTCCAACCAGTAGAAAAATGATAATGTAATTCTTGTAAACGTACGGACTACTATATCCATGAAATGATATGATTCATTTTTCATTTCCACATTTCATGGATAGTTATAAATTAATATTTAATATATAAAAATTAGAGTTATCATATGTTTAATATTTTACAAATGATGGAAACATTACCCCTTTGACCATGATAAACACTATGAAGTTATTTTGAGGTTATGAACCAAACGACCACAAAATTCCTGATATAAACATAACATATTTAGTTACTAAATAAAGAATAGTAATAAATAAAATAAATGGAATAATAATAATTTTATGAACTTGAAAATATTTTTTAATCAAGAATAAAATTAACATAATTTTATTACTCGATAAGGTAGATGAATGTACATAAGGAGTCAGGACTCATGGTAAGATATTTCTCATCTTAATTTCCATTCATTGAGACTTGTTATATTTTTACCAATTTTTTTGGGGGGTACATACTAAAATATAGATGAATTATATCACTAATTTACTAAAATTTATTTTATTTAATAATAATTTCCATGTTCTCCCCTTCAATATTTTTTTGATTCAAAAATTATAAATGGTTAATGAATTTATCTATAAAACTTTGTTTTAAATGTTGTACACTTTCTCTCCAATATCCATGTTCTTTTAAATGTTTCAATAACATTATTATTTACACATAAAAGTCCATTAAAGGTCATTTTCAATGACTTTTGACTTTATTTACAATGGTTTTAAATGGAATTGTTTTACATTTTCTATATAGGTCACTTTTTATTCTTTTCACCAAGGTGAAAAAGAATGTTTTTAACGTATATAGAATGGACAAATTTTAACACCATTATGTCCCTTTTTCATAAAATATATTAATCTTAATGTTTTTAGGGTTTTTCAAAGTAAATTAAATTCCCATTTTATTGGGGGAATTTTTCATTTTAATGGGGTTTGAAAAGAAAATGAATATTTAACTACTTTTTTATGTGAAAATAAAAAATTTATTTACTTATTTTTTAAAATTAGTTTTTAAAATATTTTATGATGAAAAAGTAAGATATTATAAATTTTTTTACCTGATATAATACATAGGAATTATAGATGATGATGGGTAAGCTCCATATAGCTCCTGATAATGGGTGAGCCCGATATAACTCTATAATTCATAAGGCAATGATTTAGTCTTGAAAGGATAAAAGTGTGGGAGATATAATGCCTCGATATTTTATAATACATTTCCTTTAAATAAATTGGATTTCTTTTATAGATTTATTTATACGCAACATATATTTTAAAAGAAACACAATATAAATATTAATATTTAAACTCGACTTTTATAATATAGCCATTAAAATTGGTCATATGAATAGGAAAAATTACACACTACACTAAATTATTCATTTAACATCAGCTTATTTGAGGTAGTTTTAAGAAACTGCTACTAAAAAATAGAAATAATTTAGTGGTTTTTTTAAAAAAACCACTACTAAATGTTTTCCATTTATTAAAAAACACTCTTCTCCTCAAGCACTCCCTCCCACATTCCCTCACCACCTATTCCTTTTCCCCTGTCGGTTCTCTAGTTTCCCTCATTCCACCATCAATGCTCCCATTTCCCACTTATTATCATCGATTCTCCACCTCCCCTACCCATTTCTCTACATTCCCCATTGCCACCACCAATATTATAATTCTCCCCCGAGCCCTCAAATCCCATTCCCTAGCCATAATATCCTATCCCCTATCCACTACTTGAGTCATCATCTACCCTACCCTAGTCATAGACACCCCTCCCCAAGATGTTTCCCAAGACATCGAATCCCCTCCTAGAGTCCTCTTATCCACTCCACTTTCCTATTTCCCCCTTTTCGATGAGCCTCCACTTAAAATATTGGCCTAACTTGGATAGTATAACCTCTCCCACCCCTCCTATCCTCTTTTTAAAGCTAGTGTGGATCTACATCATCCTTGGCCCATTTATTCAACTACTGGGTGAGGTCAATACTTTAAGGTGAGTCTACAAGTTCTTTTCACCTATTCTTTCTTTATTTTAGTGGGCCATGATCCCTTAAAAATTTATGCTCAAACATTCTATTTTCAGGGATTTTTTAATAATTTGTTTTTAGGTTGAACTGAAGCTGATATTGGGTGATCCCCCAATCCATAACTACAAATCCTTCACCATGGATCCACTGAGCCCTCACTGCTACTATCGAGCACTCACCCTTCAATAAATTACTAATTGTTTATATTTTTGATTTTGAAGAAATTAAAAATGTATTTTTAAATAACATAATATTTATTATGTAATAAATTTTTATTTATTGTTATATAAGAATATTGTGATATATGTATATAATATTTTTTATATTGTTGATTTTGAATAAATTAGTAATTTTTTGAAATTACATAAAGTAAATTTTATATTTGTTTTTATGAGAAATTATTATTTATCATACCTATTTATTTGTTTTTATCATACTGTGCATCTATTATCATTTATAAATTTTATTTTTTGCATGAATTTTTAAAAAACAATGTTCAAAAGTTAATTGAATTTGTTTAAATAAAGTGAATACCAATGAATAATCATTTCACTTATCCTAGTAGATATCTAATTGACATTCCCTTGACCATATCAGCACTTGATGATCCATTATTCTCCCTCTTTACAAAATCTAGGACACCCTCTATCTACCCCTAACCAGCATCTAGCACACCCTCTATCTCCATCCTACCAATGTATAACACACCCTACTTCTCTATCCCATCAGAATTTGGAACATTACCTCCAAATTCATCAGGTTCATCTCTCAGAGACAATATAATAATGGAATAGGCGTTTACTCTTGTTTCATCATGAGAATATTAGAGGGTGATGGTTATAAGTATAAAATTTAATGTGACTAAAGTTAATTCACATTTTAATACTAATAATTTTTTTTAAAATATAATATGGAAATAATATTAATACCGAAAAAATATTAATAGTTTAGATGTCTAGAATTTGAATAGATTTATGACAGTTTCCCCATTTTATTTTTATTGGGTCCTCATAGATGATGCTACGAGACTATTTATCTAGATTCTAGGCCAATTGGTGGTTGATCTAGTTAACCTTTTGATTACATATTTTGATAGGAGGAATATACCTCAATATTGGATCAATAAAGTATTTTATTACAATATGTCATGATAAATTTGATGTTGAAAAATTTTGGGTAAGAAATCGAAAGATTTTAAATGGTGATTATGGGATGAATTCAGATATACATTACTGAACACTCAACAGTAGTATGATAAGGTACTAGAAGGGGTACCTAGAGGGCAGTGGAAGGTGTTTCTTAATAGTCATCACTATGAGAAGCACATGGTATTGAAAAATATATTATTATATCAATATCATTATATATATACATGCATGTGAAAAGGATATGTCAATGCATACATTACTATTAAATTACATTTTATTAATTTCTAGAGGTTTCACGAAAAAATGTATCAAGATGAGATAAAAAAATCATCCACCACACTGCCAGTTCAATTATTTTTTCATGAAATAGATAGACTATGGTAATATTTTCATTAGTTTAAATATTTATAATGTAAAATCATCCATTTCATATATTATATTTTCTATTTATATTTTTTAATGTAGTAAAAGAATTTTGGACACAAAGTCTCCCAAATAGAACTTTGGTTGGATTTTTATACAAAATATTATGGGAGTTATATGAATGATCTTACTAAATATATTGGGGGTATGAATTCCTATTTCATTATAATAAGATATTTCAAGTTATAATTTTTTTAAATGAATTGATTTAAATATAACTAATATTTTATTTATAGGTAAAAATATAAATATGGGATTACAATCCTACAAAATCCTTCTCAGTATCTCAGGATGATATAATAGATCAAGTCGTTGGTAAGAAATATCCTAGTCATGTGTGCGAGAGGGGTTTAGGACCAGTACCATCCGAGGTCTTTGGTAGGCCATTGGGGATGGTAGCTATATCTACTCTTGGTTGTAGTTACTCTCTACCCTGAGATGCTCAGAGGAAATTTGTGAAAATGAGAAGAACAATTTAAGAATATGGGAGAATAATATAGAAATAGGGGGATCATATACAAATGCAGTATTAAAATATAATTTATTTGTAGATAGAATTTGAAAATTTATATCATAATATGATTGGATGTGTCTTGGGGGATATTGTGTTGATGGGTGGTTTGAGTGAGAAAGTAAATAACATAACTTCATAATCATTACGTATAAATTTTTTATTGGTTTTAATTTTAAATTTAAATATACAGCATTGTTTTATTTTCAATAAAATGTTCATAAAGGTACTGGTATCAGGGAGTGGAGATGAAGAAAGATATGGTGTTGATATTATTTTTTTGGGTAGTGATGAGAGTTAACTTTTTGTTAAGTGTTTTTATACAACTCTATTTTTTTTGAAATTCCATGGATTATTTTGTTTTCAAAAACTCTAATTTTATTCCATATGAGTTTATTTGTTTTAATATTGATGAATTTAAATAGGTTTACATTTTACTGATGTTTTCCAAGAATAACATAAATGGTTTTTCTATTTGTTTCAATGTTTTAAACATGTAGAAAAATTTCATGTGCTGTATATATGCTCGGTAAAATGCCCAAGAGGCTATTTTTTTTAATAATATTTTATCAAATTGATGTTTCAATTTTCTATTTTATTTTTAAATGATTCTAAATAATATATTTTTTTTATTTAAGGGGTTTTAAATTATTTAAGGGTTTTTTTTGTTGAAATTTCATTGTTATCAAATGCCAATGTATTTCTTTGAAATGTTCCTATGTTACCAAAATAGTGATATTTTTCACATTATTTGGTATTTTTATAATGTTTTTTTCTATATAATATATATTAGACATGTTGTATCAATTTTAAGGATTTTATTTGATTTAAATGAGATTTATAAGGAATTTTACATTTTAAATTTTTTTTCTAGGAAAGGTTAATAAATTTTCAAAATGTTGATTAAACCTAAAGAACTGTTCATGGGTTAAATCCATAAATGAATTTCTAGATTAGATGGAGAATAAATAATCATTTGAGATAATAAAAATATTATAGTATTATAATATAATTTGATAAAATAGTATGTGTAGTAAAAAATTAAATGATCATGGAATGTTGATAATGAATATAGAAAGATTAGCGACCAAGGGAAATGTATAAATCGATGGAGTTCAGGGGGAAAAAGTATTTATAATGATGGAATAAATTGAGTTAATGTGACCCTTCATTGATTTTATAATTAATAAAATATTCAAAGTTTATCAAATGTATGTGAATATATTATTTTTGAATGGTGTTCTCTAAGTGGAAGCCTACAAAAAATAATTTTTATTTCCAATAATTTATAATAAATTAATGGTGTGTGGTTTGAATAAGGTCTTGTATAGCTTAATAAAATAACATAAAAAATTATATCCTAAATTTTATTCCTACTTGAGGAAGATAAAAAAAATTGTTTTATATATTACAACCTCTATATTAAATTAATAAAGGAGAATAATTTTATTATACTCATCTATGATTTTGAGATCATATTTGATAGAATAAATTAGATATTAGTGAAGTATTTTGATAGTTTATTGAGATCCAATGCTGAGATATTGATAACTAGAGAGATGAAATATTTTCTTAATATATTTTTAAATTAGAGTAATGAAATTAATTTTATTTATATACATAAATACAAAAGCATTTTTTTGAATAAATTTAAGTTCGATGAGCGTAACCTTGTTTCTACCCCAATTGTAGTTGACCAAACTCAAAAGATAGTAAGATATAAATTATTTAGATCATTAATTATATATAATAATGATTGTTAGCATGTTTTATAAGATTACAACAAGTTTATAAATTATGTATATTAATTTTTTGGTGTCTTGGTTTCAATTTAATATGATAGAGGCATATCTAACTATTGTAGAGAAGGTCCTATTGCAAATCGAAGGTCCACTCGATTAAAAATTTATTTTTGATACAGGTAAAGAGTATAAATTTATATCTTATAAATATTTTTATATGTTATATATGTTTTTGATATAAAATAAAAAAGCTTTAGAATATTTTTTATCGAGATAAAATGTATTTGATGGTTGTGTAAGTAATAACAGAGTAAATCTATTAGTTTGGATGAGGAGATGTATATTTCATATTTTGTGGATTTTAGTCAATTTATATGGATAATATAGTAACTTAATGATCATTGTTAAGATATTAAGGTGCCTATTTTATTCCACCATGATACCAATAGTGAAATTGAATTAATAATAAACCTGGTATAATACTCTAACATAGAGAATATTCAAATCAGATATCATTTTATTAAATATAATTTCAAGTAGGGAGTGATCATTATGGGACATAATTTAACAATTAAGTAGGTATTATATATTCTCAACAAACCATTTATCACTCTGGTGTCAAAAAGGAATCAAAAGTACATTAGTGTTTAACCACATCCCTCATCTTAAGAAGGTTAAAAAATTCCCATCTCCCTAAATTTATATATTTATTAACATTTTTGTTTAATTTTTGGTAAGATATTTCCCCTTTTATATTAATATCAATTGAGGACAATTTTTTACATTATAAATTAAGGGAGTGAAATTCTAGAAATTCAAAGAGTATAGTTACCTTATAAAAGTGCATTGTATATTAAAGAATAATTCATGGTGAAAGATTAAAATTATCATTGTAATATATAGGCTATAATTGAAAGAGAGTTTGGTATATATGAAATGGGAAGATATAATCCATAGCGATGTTCTTTAAAGAGATTTATATCACCAAATATAGGGGAGTTTAATAGAGTTTAAAATCCTACCATCATGTGGTTTCATAAATCTGAGTGTTTTGAATTTAATATAGAATTATCTATTGATATCTTTTTTCTATATTGATCTATGATCATGTAATCCTTGAGTGATTATAGATTAATTATATCTCAATTTTTACTTTTCTATAATTTGAATTCCATCAAAGGGAATTAGAATATACTATGGATTCCTAAAAAACCCAAAGGGGAAGAATTTTATAACTAAAGTTTTTTATAGGAATTTCATTGTTATGAAAACCAAATGTATTTCTTTTTTATGTTCCTATGTTACTAAAATATTGATTTTTTTCATTTAATTTGGTATGTTTTTATGCTGTTTTATTCCTATATAGGATATATTGGACAAGTTGTTTTAATTTTAATTATTTTATTTGCTTTAAATTATATTTCTAATGAATGATTTATTTTAAAATTGTTTTTTAAGAAAGGTTACTAAATTTTACAAATATTGGTTAAAACTAAATACTATTTCAACACATTATACCAAAGGATTTAAAATTATTAGCTACACTCACAGTTTTCCCCAATTGTATTATTATCTTATGAGTTTTAAATCTTGTAAAATTAAACTGATTACTATTTTTATTTGGTCTTTTATAAATTTTATTGGGATTTAGTTTCTAATGATTTATTTTAGTTAATAGATCTATATAACATTGGTTGAAAACAAAAATAACTCCTAAAAAGTTTTGAGAGGAAGAATCAGTGCTAAAAAAGAAATAACTTCCTCTAAAAAATGTTTCACAACACTTCCTAGAAACTTCTACTAAATGGGAGAAACCAATGCAAGTTAAATGTCTACACCAACTTTTAGTGGTGGGTTTAAGAAACTATCATGGAAGCATTTACTATAAGTTTAAACAATCCCAAATGAAAAAAATAATGAACGATATTATCTTGTTTTTTAGTTACATTATGAAAAATATGTATAAAGGTTTTATAAAATATAAACACATTAACAAATAACTATTTAATTTTTGGTAAAATAATTTTATACTTCAAAAATGAGTTCTATTGTTTTTTGAGAAAATATTATAAATAATTTTGGACAATTTTAGAAATTTTATTTTATAAAAAGGATATAATTTTTAAAATTATCATATAAAAATTATCTTATAGTGAATTTTTGGTATTTTTTTTATAATATCGATTTTATAGAGAAAAGTGAAAAATACTAATTTTTGTAAAATAGTCATCTCGTTTCATTAAAAAAGTTACACAATACATTTAATATGATATTATAATAAAATAAACCTCTTTTATATAAAAATAATCTAATTTATTATATATATATATATCAATATTATACTTTATTTTGGTATAAGTTCATTTTGAGGCTTAAAACACATTTTTCAAAAGACTATGTTTATGTGTGAAATTTTTTCTGTCTTAATTAGTTAATTAAATAAATAAGTATTAATTATGTTAAAAACATTATATATTATATATTCAATAATATTATTTTACATGAATTTAATGGTTTTTTCTAGTCATGTAACAAAAATAAATCCATTTTTATGCTTACAAATTCATTTTTATAAAAATAATTTTCATTGTATTTATTTTAAAATTAATTTCAACCACTTATAGAAATTAAATCTCGTATAATTGATTAAATATTTATAACCATAATAATTAATATAATTTAATATGTTTAACTTAATTATGTTCATTTTGAATAGTAACCACGG
The DNA here is from genome assembly GCA_963277665.1 of Viscum album. NCBI lineage: Eukaryota > Viridiplantae > Streptophyta > Magnoliopsida > Santalales > Viscaceae > Viscum > Viscum album. Next base: position 352,166,580 of record OY728141.1, read on the forward strand.
TAAAGATTTGTCACCTCGGTGAAAAAGGTAAAAATGGGTTAAAACTATGGGGTAGAATACTAAAATATCTAATAATTTCCTTTATCCTATTGGATGAGTAATATTCGACCAAATAAAAGTATAGAGTTAAATAATGTATTTATAAACATTATTTTGAATTTTTGGAACCCAATATTCACTTTTGTGGAAATAATTTATATTTTATTCAACTTAAAAACTATATTTTGGTCTTTGAATTAAATGGTATATTTTGAAGATTTCATTTTTTGTCATTATCAAAAAGTATAAAAACCTTTTTTTTATTATTTAACAAAAAAAATTATAGAAACTAATTTATTACTTTATTTATTGGTAACATGATTATTACTCTTAAGTTAAGTATTTTTCATAAAAAGTGTTTTCATGCATTTTGTGTTGAATTATTAAAATTAATTTATACCATAGATATAAATTAAATATAAGAAAATGGATTTCAAATTTTGAAGCATAATGTCCATATTTGTTATAACATTATTTTATTTTTTGTTATATAATTTTTTTATCATTGTAAAACTTTTAAGTTGTCATGGTTAAGGTAAAAATGGGTATAAAGTGTTTTAACTAGAAGATAAGGATTAACATGTATCAAAAATTACCAAAATGTGATTGGTTAAGTTTATTTATACCCTAAAACTTCTGATATTTTAATTTTGTGTGATTTGGTTCCACCTAAAATGATTACGATATATATATTATTAAATCGTTTAAGTAATTCCTAGTGTGTCATTTCCCTCACTTATAAAATGGAACCACATATTCTTAATTATTTACAAATATTGAGCCTTAAATATAATCCAATACCTACTATAATACCTTCCCATATTCCTTTCATTCATCCTATATCTTCTGGAATTTCCAAAAGACCATCCGTTCAAGGATTAAGGTGTTAGAAAAAGATGATCGTCTGGAGAAAGTGTATAACTTTTAACCAAATATTTTAGTTTTATTTCTTCTTCTACCTCCCTAAAAATATTCCAAACATTTTGAAATAATAGAATCTTTATATTTAATATAAACAGATATTATTATGTTGTTTTATTAACCTTAATCTATCGTTTTCTTCCTCTAATGGAAAATGAAATCATTATTCATATGCACGATAGACTACCACCTCGTGAACCAATTTAATTTTTTTTCCATCACCGCTCCACAAATATGGTTATGAGGATGGATTTAAAGTTTATATATTATATTCATAAAAAATTATAATTTTTATTTATAAATTATTATCTACCTTATTACATTTATATCTAATAGAAAATGATAACGTCACTCATGCGTACATGTAGACTGAAACCTCCATGAAGTGACATGATTCATTTTTTGTTTTATTGTTATATAGATATTAATAATTATTTATATAATTAATATATATTATATATATGATATAATTATTATTATTTAATGGTGAATAATTATTTACCTTTATTTAATTCTGTCCATCAAAAAGTGGAAACATCACTCGTGCGTACGAATGAACTACTATCTCCACAATGTAGTGTAATTAATTTTATATCACCAATTTATATGAATGATATAAAATTGGATAAATAATCACATATTTTTCTATTTAAATTATAATTATTCTTGAGATTACAGAACTGTGATCTAATTATAGGGTTCAGGACTACTGAACCAAAATAAGTATGAAAAATAAAGCTGTTATCAATAGAAAAAGTGATTTTAATAAATAATTCTTGATAAAATAGTGATAAGATGTTATAATTAAATAATATATGTTATTATATATTTGATTGTGGTTCTATAATATGTTTATTATAAATAAATATTGTTTATACAGTTGTTTTTAATGTGTATGAAAGTATACAAGACTAAAGTTAAGGGTTTCTCATCTCAATTCTATTTCTCTAAGACATATTCCATATTTAAAACTTATTTACATTATGTGGTATATATAATACCAATTAATTTATTTTATAATTATTTTCATGAAAATTATATGAATTTAAAAATCCTTATAATGGACTCCCTTTAATGAGGATTTGATTCAGATATTACCAAAGTTGTGAGGGTTTGTCATCTCAATTGGTTTTATTTTGTAAATATGTTTTGATATGAAAATATCTTATTTTATGAGGTTTAAATACATCCAATTTGACATTTGATATCATTAATATCCTTATATTTATGATATATAATTTTTCATTTGAATTTATTCATTCATGGTGCGTATGATTTAAAAGTTACCAAAGTTATAAGGGATTTATGTTTCAATCCTAGTTTAATTGGGATTGTTTATGATTGACTTTACCTTTTGGAAATTATATGATCCTTATTAGATAAAAAATTTTAACATTTATTTTACTATATTTATAAAAATAATATTTATTTTTTTCTACCTTCTCTTTTTGGTACTCAAAATAATTAATTTTTTTTTAAAAAAACCTAAAATTAATTCTCTTCTTCTGGCTGGAGAACCATTTTCTTCCATATCCATGTTTTATAAAATATTTTAAAGAACTTTATAATATTTTATTTAATGATTTTATAAATATATTTTTACCATTTTTTAATTTTATAAATAAGTAAAGATAATCATCATGTATTTCTATGAACAAGGAAATTTTTACCAAAGGTGTGAATATAATCATTATTTTAATTATTATGGAATTAGTGTAATTTTGAGACACCATAACTGCTCAATTATTTGGATCTCACTTTTCAAGTTTTCATGTTTATTTTCAAATAAAATTTTTTCCTTAATATTTTCGAAATATTTATATTTTAAATTATGGATTTTAAAATTAAAATTGTATTTTCCTCAAGAAATATTCCAATGGTCTTTTAAAGAAATTTATATTTATGATAACAACAATTGATGTTAATTATTATTTACTAGGTATATGAATGAATTATACCATCCTTATTATTTATCTAGATGTTTTTTGATTATAATGACAGGATTTTTGTGAAAAAAGTTTCTTTTCCATGGGTTATGATTTGATGATATGATGAATGATTTATGATCATGTGTCACAAATATGAATGGATTATGATTATGTGGTGGGTGGCCATGAAATTATATATCCCTCCAATTCATTAGGTATATATGGAAAACTCATTAGATAATTATGTTATGTGTGAGACTGATTTAATTTTCACAATAAGATACATGGACCTAGTTTTGTAATTCCCTGACCCCAGAACCTTGGAGTTGGTGCATTATTTTATTAAATCGGCATGATTATAAGGAATTAAATCCCAATGGGCCGATCAATTTAGCAATATTGAAAATTAAAATTACATACATGATACCCATAATACCTTAGGAAATATAAAATAAAACCATTATATATAATAAAATCAATAAAACTACATCCTTGACTATTTATTCAAAGTGTTAATCTTCATAACCTAGGGAAAGGAAACATAGTAAGGGAGATATCACATGCTCAGTAAGGGAAAATAAAGAGGAATAAATAATGAATCAATGGGAATAAATTAAAAAGGAAATGTAAATATATTATAACACATGCCATTCAAATAACTAGATAAGAAAATTCAATATGGAACGATGAGAAACTAAACTACATTCCATTTAATAAATAAACTGATAATTATATATATCTATAGATATGTTGATGAAAAATATCATGCTTGAATAATAACTAAAACTAAATGAGGGAAACGATTAATTATTGGACACCATGTTTCCTAGGTATATGTAAGAAGTAACATCAAGATATTTCACAAGAAAATTTATCTATTAGGTAAAAAACCATCTATTTATCCAACTATTTCATCTCATTAGACTACCGATGTATCGAGAGGATTTCATTAACTGGTTCCCAAACTGTTTATTGCATGTCCAAAGAATTATGCATATATAAAATAAATCATGTAACTTATCAAATATACATATTGAATAAATAATATGGATTTATCAATAATACCTTAGTGGTTGATAAGTAACAACAAGGGTTGTTGACATTAAAAAATTCTTGAGGAAAAATAATATTTAAACATTCCAATGTGTCCCATACCACATTAAAAAATTTAAATCATAATTCCTTTGGAATTAAATGAAACATATAATATCATGAGAATAATTTAATTCAATATATAACATGTCAAATGGATGTATTTACACCAAATAAAAGTGAATTGGTGCATAAGAAACATAAGTCTCAATGGAATGTAAATTGAGATGAAATCCATTACCTTACCATTTTATTTTTTGTGTGGTATTCACCCTCCTGTATAGTGGTTTAAAATATGTAAATAACTTATACTAGAACAATAATAATGTTTATAATATCATATATTAATTATTTATAATATTTTATTACCCCTTTTTTAACATTCATTAATTATTTTAACTATTTCAGATGTTAATTTCTTAGTTTTCTCAAGTATGTTTTGAATTTTCATTTTTTTTCTAATAATTAAATTATGATTTATTATTCTAATGAATGTATAACACTACTTAATTATAATATATATTTTTTAAATATTTATTAGTAATAGTCCATTATATTTTGAGATTATAAATGAAGTGCATCATTCCGGGAGACAACAAGTCATACATATGCATGAACACTAATTTCGTTACTTTTTTATATAAAAAGAATGAACACTAAATGATAATTATGAATATAATAATTCCATTATCATATCTATGTTATATAGGGTACATAGTTTTATTAAAACTATCCTTTATATGATCCATGTATCGCACGAACGGGACATATCGCTTTGAGGGGGAGGTAGTCCACACTTCCTCAAGTGAAATTATTGTATTTACACAAGATAGAAATCATAAAGGGGTGTTTCAAATAAAAAAATAAATAAGAATAAAAAATTATAAATATCATATATAACATATATAAATATATTTTCAATCATATTTTCCACCATGATAGGTTTAAAGTAAAAAATTAACAATAATTGTTTTATGAGTTAATAGTTCCCTGTATACAGAAATAATATATTCATTATCCATTAGATGGAGATGTGTGTAAGTGTAATTATAAACCTTTACATAATAACATCCAATTATATTTATTATAAATGTTTTGTTATATAATCTAATAATAAAAAGATTTTATGGGGTGAACAATGGAAATGAAACGAGAGTGTTTAAGAGAAGATGTTACCTCTTAATCGGATAAATTCTTTTGGTTTGTACCAAAAGGATTCCATAGATGGGTTTATGCCAAAGGGTATGATTATAAGATATATGGGTGGGAGTTTTTTAATATATATGGGAATATATTGTCCTAATATATGTGTTTTTAGAGGTGTGAGGAATGAGGAGAGGTGGTGGACTTTTATAAGGGAGAAAAATGACTCACTCTGTATTTTGAAAAGAAGTTAGGTGTGCCCACGTTTTTATAGAACAAAATCTTCCAAAACTAAAAATAATCAATAATGGAAGGTTTATGGATGAATTATTTCTATAAAATTGATTTTTTTTCAAGTTTATAAGTCATTTGGACCCTTAAGTTAAAGGATTTTTCCTTTATAAAGAATAATTTAAAATTAATAATTATAATTAATTATAATCACTTTCCCTAATATTTTTGGTCAATTATTATTATTATTATTATAAATAATAAATTATTCTGATTCAAAATATGGAATCTATTTTTCCAAATTCCAATCACATTTTTTCTAGAAATTTATTTAAATTTAATCCCCCAGATGGGACGACAATGTGGGGTTTTATGGTAAAAATGTCCAAAAGTTTGATTTATCTTTATAGTCAATTTCAAAGTAAAATTGATTCCAATTTCATAAATTTTATTAATTGAAAAAATATTATCTAATTAAACTTTAAAACCAATTAAAAATATAACTTAACCTTTATAATAAATTAGATGAAAAGCAACCTTGAAATAAAATTCCGTATTTTTAACTACTCATTAAAAATCGATATGTTTTTGGAAAAATATAAAAAATCATCCCTACCCTAATTTTTATTTTTCTATTTCAAATATTATGTTTATTTTTAAATATTAAATAAATTTAAGTTTCGAAATTCATATTTAAAATGGGTTCTCCATTAGAAGGTGGTAAAATTGCCTTTATAAAAATATAGGTTTTTAAGTTTAATATTTGGTTTGTTCTTATCTTATGATTGTCAAATATATTGGATGAAATTAAAAAATATTATATTAAATTTATGATATATATATATATATTAAATTAAAATCACCCAATAATTGTTATTAATTTAATTTATTAGGGTGAAACAACTTTTTGAAAATAATAATATTTTCTTTTATATTCAATCCGTTTTCATATTCATTTATAATTAATTTATAACAATTGAATTCATTTTAAATTTGTGAAAACTATATATTTTTCAAAATTAGTTACCTCTTTTCATAACTACTAATTTAAATGATATATTAAATTTTATTAAATTTAATAATATATCTTTTTTTTTGGTAAAACTCAGTCTTGCCTCTAATGTAAGCTTTCAAATAAAGTTGCTCATGTGTGTAACACACAATAACTCATCATTGAATTCATTACAAAGTATTTAATATAAAAAAATATTTAAAATAGTAAATATACATTAATTAATTAGGGTGTTATATTCCATTATTTTCGTGGAATCGCATGTCATGCACGCTATTGATTATAAGGTTCTTACTTAGAATTTTAGGGTGATACATTCTACCCACCTTAAATAAATTATGTCCTTGAAATTTAAAATTGATTTCATAAATATATGGATTGAAAATAAACTATTTTTGAAATAACCACATCATAAAAAGTATTAATATTGAATCTTATTAAATAGAGATAAAGTAAAGTACAATGGTCATGTAAATATGTCGTTTAGTATGAGAATGTAGGTGGGAAATGGAATCATGGATATCAAAGAAAAAAAATCAAACAATCATGTTCTGAAGGAGAGATCTAGAGAACATGTTCAAATGAAAGTTTTTGACCAAAAAACCATAAATCATAGGTTTGAATAAAGGTCATCGAAATCAACAAAACTTATGATAATAGGAATTTTTTTTAACTCAAGACACATTTTTATATACTTGTATAATTCTATCAATCTATAGGAATATAAGTAAATATAAATTTATATATTATCATTTGGTTTCTCGTTGACATATTTATATGTTTATTCTTATATGGTGAAGTAGTAAAATAATTTATAAAACCTTATCCAAAGACTAACTTAAAGAATTTCCGAAATAGTTAACTTTTTCAAAATATTATAATCAAATAATTTAGAAAGAATGTAACTGTATTTCAAAAATGTACTTATGATTAGACTTTAGTCAACATGAAGTCACATTCCAAACATGTGAATTAATTCATCATGTATCATCTTAAAATATGGTAATAACTCTAATTACCATAAAACCTTATTGGAAACATGAATTCTTCCTTATTCCTAATATAAGACACATGTTATCAGATATATTCCTTATATATAAAAGTTTTGAAAATTCAATCAATGATATCATATACAACTTTTTGACAAGTCATTAATCAGTTCCAAGGTGTCATAACTTTTCCAAATCAATAATTTCTTCATCATTATGTCATCATTAGGAATATATTAAGGGTTTTATTTCTATTGAAAAGTTAAAATTTCTATTGAATAGAATTTCTTTGTAAAATTCAACATATGATCTCAAATCTTTAATGAAAAATTACTATAGTGAAATCCTTACATATTTCAAAAATCATATGATGAGAAAATCATAAACAAAATACTTTTACAACATATTTCTTAGATAAAAATATATAAGTAAATTAATCATCCCACTTCGGTTGTGTCAATAACATATGCGTGACCTTGATCCCATAAATTCTTTTATGTTATACTCTCTTGAATATTTGGACATTCGTTTGTGTAGTGCCCTATCTCCTTGAAGTTGTAACATTTAATATAATTCCATAATTACATTATTTTTCCCAGTGAACCTTTTCTACACACTTATAAAAAAACTCCCAATACTTTCAAACACTTACCAGAGTGACTCTTTCCAAATTTATCACATGTTAGAAAATCCTTATCTCTCTTCATCTTGGTTGACTCATTCCCCTTTTCATGGTGTTCAAAATACCTATTCTTCTCTTATATTCCCTTGAATCTAGATGACATAGAGAATTGTTTATCTTTCTTGATAGCACATAAAACTATTTCTTTGTATGGAGTGATGTTTGGAGACACTAGCACCGTTTGGAGAACTCTCTTAAGTCTGTAAAGACCCTGAATTTCCATGTAATTTTTTTTAAATAAATGGGAATTTTAAGAGTCTGTGAAATTTGACGGTATGTGATTCCGAGGTCCGTAGTGCCCGAAATGAATTTCTTAACTTTAGTTTGGGTACGTTCAGCAAACGTTCACGCGAGTTTTCTAAACTTTTGAACTGGTGCTTGGAATTGAAATCTGAGGACACCGTTGAACTTACAGTGCTAGTATTATCTTAAGATGAATTTCACCTCGACAATAGTTGGTTGAGGATGAAAGTTAATTTTTGGGTTTTTTCATGGAAATAATAAAATAAAATAATCGCACATTTTATTTTATTTGTTCAAACCTCCCTATGGAAGTTGAGAAGTGGGGAGCACCAGACCTTAAACTCCCATGAGAGGTTATGGTGGTGGGGACCACCCGACCCTAACCTCCAATGAGAGGTTATCATGGTGGGGACCACCCAAGGCCTAAACCTCTTCAACTCCCTCATTAATGTGGAGGATCCTCTTGAGATCTCTCCACATTAATTGTGCCAACCCTCTTTAATTAACTGTGCCAACCCTCCCCCACTTAATTATGCTAAGTAATTAATTAAAAAAATTTGAATTTTATTCCAACAAATATAATAGATCTTATAATCTATTATTTTGGGGGATATCATTTCATTTTGGTGGAATTGGGGAGAGGAGGATCTCTTGGAGAAAGAACACCAATAGAGAACTTCTTCTTCAAACGAATAACTTCTTCTTTGAATGAAGAATGCTGACCTCAACTTTGAACTTCTTCCTCGAGACATCCTTAATAGGTGGACATCTTAAACAATGAAGAATTACCTCCATCATAGAATGTTAATCCGAAGAACGAGATTTGGATTGGAGGCGTGTGACGGGCGTGATAAACGTCGACAACTTTGACTTCTCTCTTCATCATCAAGCGAATGAGGTAGGAATTTATTTGTGTGTGAATAATTTTCCCATATTCTTTTTTTGATTTCTTTTATGGTTTGGGAATGAATTGCTACGAGAGTTTTTAAATAATGAAATTCTACTTTAAGTTCTTGATTGATCCATATGATACCACCCTAACGCAGAGGGTACCGTCCAAACAAACAAGGCCCAACCACTTCGCAAATTTTTGTGATGATTTGTGGTGTTGTACGCGATGAATGTGACGACGCAACACCACTACCCCACGACCTCCACGCCATGCATCTCTGCCACATGTAGATCCATCGCGCCACCCATAGCTTTCGCTGTCTGGACCGAACCGATGCCGATCGGGCTGAGCTACCACCGTCATCTGCAGAGACACCGCCGCCATCCGCCAGGCGACGCCGCCGTCCAACGAGCCGCCACCCCGGGGCCGGAACGTGGCCCCGCGGACGGACCGTAGCCCCGCGGCCGGACCGCCGCCCCGCGGCCGGACCGCCGCCCCGCGGACGGACCTCCGCCCCGCGGCCGGACCGCCGCCCCGCGGCCGGACCACCGCCCCGCGGCCGAACCGCCATCCCCAGCCGAGTCGCCCTGCGACCTCGCGCCCTCGTGACACTCTCTATGGCCCCTCGTGGCCTACAGGTCCAGACCCAGCGGGACGGGCCGATCCTAATGGGACGGGCCATACTACGGTTTGGGTCAGGTCGACCCAAACCGGGTCAGGCCAGGTTGGTCCGACCGGGTCGGACCGGACTTGGGCCCACTACGACCCAATTATTTTTTAGCCATAACTTTGGCACCAAACATCCGTTTGATGAATCGTCAGCGGTGCTGGAAACCTTGGCATGATTCGGTACCTTTGAGTGATACCCCACAATATTTTGGATTAATATGGGGAATGGTCAGGTTGGATCGAGCATGAATCCAACTGGGCCCCTGGGACTAAAAGGCTAATAAATCACAGACCAGACGTCCGATTGATGTGTCGTCTGTTACGTTGAGACCTCTATGACGTTGCGAACCTTTGAGATACTTATTCATGGGACTTTTTGGCTATTGGAGTATCAACCGGTAGCTTGTGGAGTAGATCCTCCTGGATACGAGTGAGCATAGTGTGGAAACCAGTTGCTGGCTGAGAATTGACGACTGCTGACCATTTCGACTCGGAGTGACTCGACAGGCCCAGTGGGGAGCGCCTTGGTGACAAGGAAGACCCATAGTGGGGAGCACCTTGGTGACACGACAGACCCATGGTACTCAACAGGAGGAGTACCTTAGCAGGACACAAGGGGGAGCACCTTGGTGACGCGGCAGACCCACAGTGGGGAGCGCCTTCGTGACGCGGCAGACCCTCAATACTCAATAGGTTTAACTCAGCAGTCCAAGGTTAGTGGGAAGCGCCTCTGTATGATGCGTAGGGACCACTGTACTTGATATAAGGGGAGTTCTCCAGTAGTCTAGGTGTTCGACGTTGTGACTGGGAGTGTTACTTGACACTACCCCTAGAATAAATACTGGTGTGAGCTAAGTTAAAACCACTATGTTACTTCATGATTGAGATGGATTACTTGATAACTTAGGTATATGTATGGGTATATACCTAAGTAGGGTTATCTGTTGATTTCATAATTTTCGGTTTATCCTTGGTGGATTTTGTGAGACCTTGAATGTCTCGGGGTCCCTACTAAGTATCGTTATACTCACCCCTGTATGGGCTATTCCTTCACTTCATTGTGTTTGGTGCAAACAATGGACATTGATGACTGAGGACGAGTGTACCAGGACTAGACGATACTCAGAGGTGGACCATATGGTGTGTCAGTACGTAGAGGAGATAGGAAGACATGAAGTGCTGAGGAGGTGAACTGTACCTACCCTTTAGGTAGGAACCTTAGAAGACAATTTAATAGATGTTTTTCTCTTTCTTCAATTGTATTGTATTTCAGTTGTACTTGTACCTTTACTATTGGGATTGTATTTTTGACCCCATTTACTTTCAAAACTCTTTTGGTTATACAGTTTTCTTGTGTTTGTATCTTTCTGTGTGCTTAGTTACGTGAGTTTACAGGTTATAAAGGCAATGCCTTCCCAGTTTTAGGGAATATGCCTTTTAGTTCTAGTCGCCAGCCCCCAGCCTATGGAAGGCGGGCTTGGGGTAGTCATGGCACGGGCCCCAGGGGATGGGTAATGAAAAATTGGTATCAGAGGAGTCGGTTCTACCACATAACTTAGGGCTCTGATCTTTCTTTTTAATGGAGATATTGTTAACGGTAGTGACTGTGGTTATCAGTTTAGGGAAACCAGTGTTAGTTCGGCGACTGACGTATCCAAACACTAGGACCACGACTTTTAATTTCTGACTCAGTACATGAAAAAACTTATTGCGTGTGTGTTTTCAAGAGTTTTCTTTGTTATCTCTTGATTTAGCTCACCAGGTATAACTTATTAACTATGGAACACCTTTTTTTTCAGTATGGATCCATGCAGACAACCGTCTAGGGTTCCAAGAGTTGTATGCACTGATATCCCACCGAGCGACGAGGCCTCGGTGAAAGGCCCTTTTCTAGTAGAGATGCTAGTGGAGGCACCAGCGGTACCACTCCCCATTGGGCCACCGATGCCACCATCCCTAGCAGAAGACGATGCACACCACTTGAGCGCATTTCATGAGTTCCAGCGCCATAGGCCACCCATGTTCAGGGGAGAGATGGACCCGCAGGCGGCTGAGGATTTTCTGGAGGCTGTGGTGAGAGTCTTCCGACTCCTAGAGACACCAGCCGATCTCTTGGTGATCCTTTATGACATACTTCTATAGGAAGCATTATTCATATGGTGGATATTGATGCTCCAAGTTCACGACGAGGTGACATTTCTCTGGGAAGACTATAAGAGCTTGTTTTGAGTAGAGTTTTTCCCAGCATCTCTTTACGCAGTTCACATACTGGAGATTATTCATCTGCAGTAGGGTAGCATGAATGTGTCTTAGTACTCAACGAGGTTCACTGACCTCTAATTCTAATCCATAGATATGGTTTGGGACCCTTTATTTAGTGCCCAGACCTTCGAGCTGGGGCTCAGGCGAGAGATCAGGTCTTCGATGATCTCACTCAGCATCCCGACACAAGTAGGGGTGTTGGAGAGAGACCTCTTAGTGGAGATTTTCATTGATAAGAAATCACCAGAAGTGATACCCACTACCATCTATCATGTAGTGGAGTCTTCTGCAGCTGGAAGTAGATAGATGTCATAGCAGTCCAAGAGGACCAGGCCTACAGGTGGACGACCGCATGATTTAGGGCCAGTTGTACACTAGAGTCAGAGACGATCATGCTAGGAGCGGGTAGTGTTACGCATGCAACGGGCAGGGTTACATGGATCGTGACTATCTGACCCATCGTATGGATGATTAGAAGATGGTCGAAGGACCTCCCAGGAAGAGACATAGGTTTGACCGAGGAGGTCTGTAGGGATCAGTTGGACATGGCAGGGGAGATGGCCGTGCAACTGGTGGTGGGTGATGATTTGAGATGTTAACACCACCACCACCACCACCACCACCAGGAGGTCCACCCAAACCACAGAAAGCAGGTGGATAGGGGAGAGCTCAGCTCAAGGTAGCTAAGGCCTATGATCACGGCGCTCCGGAGATGATACGAGGTATGATATGTGTCTACTCCACCTTAGCTGCAGTAATTATAGACATAGGTTCCAGAAATTCTTTTATTCACACTACCCTCATTCGGAGTTTGGAGATTCCGACGGAGTCATTAGCTCGATCCCTACGGCTAGAGACTCCCACGAGATCAGATTTGATGATTACGCACCGGTGCCAGCAGTGCGAGATTACTCTAGGAGGTGAGAGTTTCAGCTAGGATCTCCTAGTAGCGGTGTTGAGGCCTTACGACATCATCTTGGGTATGAACTGGTTATCTACAGTCCATCATCAGATAGACTATATTAGGCGCAAGGTGCGGTGTGTCCACAAGGATGGGACTGGTTTTACCTTCACTGGAAAGAAGGGAGCCTTTGTAGTATAGGATGGACTTACCTGGAGGAGAGTGCAGCAGATCACTCATCAGTTGGCTAGCCTTACCCTCAGAGCTGTTGATGTGGAGAGTCTGAGATATCCTGTTGTGGTAGACCAGTACTTAGATGTTTTACATGATGATGTCCTAGGTCTAACTCCTCATAGAGATGTGGATTCTTACATTGAATTGTACCCCGGGATGACTCCGATATCTTCACCGGCATATCGGATGGCTCCCACAGAGCTTCATGAGATGTGGGTACAACTAGAGGACTTGCAGGGGAAGGGATTCCATCAGCCCAGTGTTTCTCCTTGGGCAGCCCTAATTCTGTTCTCCAAGAAGGCGAATGGGAGCTTGAGGCTTTGTGTTGACTATCGACACCTAAACAAGGTGACCTTGAATAAAAAGTACCCACACTTGAGGATTGAAGACCTATTTTATCAACTGAAGGGAGTACGATGGTTCTCAAAGATAGACCCCAGATCAGGTTATCACCATCTCAGAGTACGAGACGAGGATGTGCAGAGGATGACCTTCACGTGTTGGTACGACCATTATGAGTTCTTGGTTATGCCATTTTTCATGACCAACACTCCAACAGTGTTCATGGGACTCATGAATATGATCTTTCATCCATACCTTGATCAATTTGTATTGGTCTTCATCGAAAACATTTTGATCTACGTGACTACTGAGGAGGAGCATGCCTATCATTTGTAGGTAGTACTGGACACACTACGAGAGCACCATCTTTATGGTAATCTCTCAAAGTTCCATTTATGGATTCGAGAGGTTAACTTTCTACGAAATGTCATATCGGAGGCTGGATTTATAGTATATCCATCGAATATTGAGGTGGTACTTGCTTGGGAGCCACCCAGGATTGTGACAGAGGTACGAAGTCTCCAGCATTTGGCCGAATATTACCAGAGGTTTATGCCAGATTTATCCAGAATTGTATCACCACTCTCAGCCTTGACAAAGAAGGGAAACCCTTTGTTTGGTCAGAGAGTTTCTAGCAGAGTTTTTGGGAACAGAGGCATAGGCTGACTAGTGCCCCCATTTTGAGGCTACCCGAGCAGGGTGTAGGGTATGTAGTCTACTGTGACACATCAGGGACTGGACTCGAATGTGTTCTAGTGTAGGAGCAAGTAGTGATCACATATAGTTCTGGACAATTTAGATATCACAAGAACAACCATGCTACCCATGACCTGGATTTAGCAGCGGTGGTCTTCACCTTGAAGATATGGCAACATTACTTGATGGGTGAGCATTTTACAGTGCACTCTGATCACAAGAGTCTCAGGTATATCTTCTCTTAGAATGACCTGAACCCGAGACAATAACTTTGCCTTGAGTTCCTCTAGGAATATGACTTCGAGATAGTCTATAATTTTGGGAAGGGGAACGTTTTTGCAGATGCACTCAACAGGAGGTTTGGTATACAACTGCTAGGTGAGGTGACAGAGCAACTAGACGCTTTACAGATATCTTTTGTGGATAGAGATGGAGCTATTTTTATATAGTCTCTTACAGTTACTCCCCCGCTTCTTCTGCGAGTCAGGGAGGCACAACATGGGGTCACTGACTGTGAGGCATGATGTACTCAGATATCCACAAGAAAGGCACCTAATGGATGTTATAAAGGTGGGGAGCACGTCATCCGATTCAGAGGATGTACCATGGTACCGGTGTCACTTCAGGAGGAAGTGTTGAGGGAGTTCCATGCATCCCCTCTAGCAGTACATCCAGAAGTGGAAAAGATTCACTAGGATCTCTGATGACAGCACTGCTTGCTTTTAATGAAGAAAGCAGTAGTAGAGTTTGTCTCTCGGTGCCTCACATGTGAACAAATGAAGGAGAAGAATTAGGTACCATCAGACTTTGTTCAGACTTTAGAGGTCCCAGAGTGGAAGTGGGATGGGATATACATGGTCTTCATGAAAAGAATTCCACATGCATCCAGGGAACATGACTCTATCTGAGTGATTGTCGACCGACTCACCAAGTCGGCCCTCTTCCTACCAATTAGAGAGCAGGGTTCAGTAGAGAGCTTGGGACGCCTCTATATGTAGGATATTGTATGGATACATGGAGTACCTTCGACAATTGCCTCTGATTGTGATGCACATTTTACTTCTCGGTTATGGAAGGGTTTTCAGGAGGATTTTGGGATGCAGCTTCGTTTGAGAATCACCTTCCATCCTCAAATGAATGGCTAGACTGAGCAGACCATTCAGACCATCAAGGACATGTTGTGTGCCTGTGTCCTCGACTTAGGTCTCATCTAGGAGGATCACCTAACTTTTTTGGAGTTTGCGTACAAAAATAGCCATCACTCCACCATAGGGATGACACCTTTTGAGGTGTTGTACGAGCGACCTTGCAGATCACCTTTGTTCTGGACTGACCCAGGGGAGTTAGAACTAGTGGGACCCTAGATGGTACGAGCTACCAAAGAGAAGGTGAAGATCAACCAAGAGCGGATGGAGACTGAACAGAGCAGGAAGATTCCATATGCCGACAGAATCTGGAGACCTCTAGAGTTCGAGGATGGTGACCATGTCTTTCTACGAGTCTCATCTTGATGAGGTCTATGGAGATTTGGCCGAGGCGGAAAGTTATCTATGAGATTCATCAAACCTTTGTAGGTCCTCAGCAGAGTTGGCGAGGTAGCATACCTCTTATCTCTTCAACCTCAGTTGCAATGGGTGCATGGTGTCTTCCACATGTCCTAGATGAGGAGATATGTGCACGACCCTTATCACATCATCGCCCATGGTGAGATGGATGTCGACGATGGGGTGACTTTTATGGAGGTTCGAGTAGATATTGAGGATTGACAAGAGCGAGTCCTTTATGGGCAGTCGATACCTCTGGTGCATGTTTGCTGGTAGCACGAGAACCTCCAGGAGAGCACATTGGAGTGGAAGGCTAAGATTCGTGCTTAGTACCCACACTTTTTTTTACCTAGTTTGAGTTGTGGCTTATAGGGACGTAGATCCCTGAGGTGGGGAGAATGTAAAGACCCAGAATTTCCATGTATTTTTTTTAAATAAATAAAATTTTTATGAGTCCATGAATATTGACGGTGTGTGATTCCGAGGTCTGGAGTGCCCATAATGAATTTCTAAACATTATTTCGGGTACGTTCAGTAAACGTGCGAGTGGGTTTTCCTAACTTTTGAACCGGTGCTCAGAATTGAAATCTGAGGACATTGTTGAACTCGTAGTGCCAATATTCACTTAAGAATACTTTCACTATGACAACAGTTGGATGAGGGTGAAAGTTAATTTTTGGGGTTTTTCATGGAAATAATTAAATAAAATAATCGCACATTTTATTTTATTTTTTAAAACCTCAATGTGGAAGTTGAGAAGTGGGGACCACCAGAACTTAACCTCCCATGAGAGGTTATGGTGGTGGGGACCACCTGAGCCTAACATCCCATGAGAGGTTATGGTGGTGAGGACCACCCGAGGCCTAAACCTCTTCAAATCCCTCATTAATGTGGAGGAGACTCTTGGGATTTCTCCACATTAATTGTTCCAACCCTCCTTAATTAATTGATCCAACCCTCCCCCAATTAATTATACTATGTAATTAATTAACAAAATTTTAATTTTATGACAACAAACATAATAGATCTCATAATCTATTATTTTGGGGGCGATCATTTCATTTTGGGGGAATTGGGGAGAGGATGAGCTCTTGGAGAAAGAACGCCAAGGATGAAATTATTCTTCGAACGAATAAATTCTTATCTGAATGAAGAACGCCAACCTCAACTTCAATCATATTCCTCAAGACATACTCCATCAATGGACATGTTCAACAATGAAGAATTAACTCCATCGAAGAATATTAATCTAACGAATGAGCTCAGGATTGGAGGCGTGTGATGGGCGCGACGAACGTCGACAACTTCGACTTCTCTCTTCATCATCGAGCGAATGAGGTAGGGGTTTATTTACATGTGATTAATTTTCCCATATTATTTCCTTGATATCTTTTGATGTTTGGGAATGAATCATTGTGGGAGGTTTTAAAGCTTGACGTTCTACTTCAAGTTCTTGATTGAGCCATATGCTACGACCCTAACGTGGAGGATACTGGCCAAACAAACATGGCCCGACCCCTCTGCAAATTTTGTGATGATTTGTGGTGTTGAACGTGATGAAGGTGATGACAGAATGAAACCGCCCCACGGCCTCCGCACCCTATGGATCTAGCAGTCATGGCCTCGCCGCACCGCCCACGACCACTACTGTATGGACCAAGCCACCGCTAACTTGGCCGATCCGTCTCCGCCGTCCACCGAGCCGTCACCGCCATCATCCGAGCACCGTCTTCGTCTTCCGAGAACCGCTGCCATCCGCCGTGCCACTGCCGCCGTCCGCTGAGCGCCGCCGTCATCCGCTGAGCCTCTGAGTTGCTACCCTACTGCCGGAATAACACCTTGCAGCCCGACCGTAGCCCTGCGACTGGAACGCCACCCTGCGGCCGAATCACCGTCCCCAGGCGAGCCGCCCCACGACCTCACGCTCTCGCTGGGCTCTCCGCGGCCTCTCACAGCCTCTTGGGCTGGACCTAGAGGGCCGGCCTAAACCCAACGGGCTGGGCCATACTTCGGGCCAGGCCAAACCAAACGGGTTGGGTCAGGTTGACCCAAACCGGGTCATCCCAAGCTGGGTAGGGTTGGGTCGGTCTGACCAATTTGGTCCGAACTTGGGCCCACTATGACCCATTTTTACTTTCTTTTGGCCATAACTTTGGTAGTGGACATTCGTTTGATGAACCATCAGTGACGCTGGAAATGTTGGAGCGAGTCAGTCCTTTTGAGTGATACCCCACTATGTTTTGTATTAAGATAGGGAATATTTAGGTTGGATCGAGCATGAATCCAACTAGTCCCTCGGGACTAAAAGACTGATAACTCACAAACCGAGCGTCCGATTGACGTGTTCTCTCTTACGTTGAGACCCCTATGACGTGGCAGACCTTTGAGATACTTATTCGTGGGACTTCATGGAAGTTGGAGAATCGAACAGTAGCTTGTGGAGAGGATCCTCCTAGAGACAAGCAAGCATAGTGCAAGAACCCAGTGGCTGGCTGAGACTTGACGACTGCTGACCGTTTCGACTCGGAGTGACTCGACATGCCCATTGGGGAGTGCCTTGGTGATGTGGAAGACCCATAGTGGGGAGTTATTTAGTGATGCGGTAGACCCACGATACTCGACAGGATGAGTACCTCTGCGGTCCATGAGGGGGAACTTCTTGGTGATGCGACCGAACCACGGTGGGGAGCGCCTTAGTGACGCAGTGGACCCATGGTACTCGACAGGAGGAGTACCTTATCAGTCCAAGGTTAGTGGGAAGTACATATGTCTGACGTGGCATACCCACTGTACTTGATAGAGGAGGAGTTCTCTAGCAACCGATGTGTTCGACATTGTGACTGGGAATGTTACTTGACACTACCCCTAGAATAAATCCTGGTGTGAGATGAGTCAGAACCTCTATGTTCCTTTATGATTGAGATGGATTACTTGATAACTTAGGTATATGTATGGACATATACCTATGTAGGGTTATCTGTTGATTTCATACTTTTTGGTTTATCCTTGTTGGATTTTGTGAGACCTTGAGTGTCTCGGGGTCCCTACTAAGTATCCTTATACTCACCCCTACACGGGCTATGCCCACAATTTATTGTGTTTGGTGTAGATGAAAAACATCACTGAATGAGGATGAGAGTACCATGACTGGTCGGTATCTGGAGGTGGACCATACGGTGTGTTGGTATGCAAAGAATATGGGTAAACATGGAGTGATGAGGAGGTGATATGTACCTACCCTTCAGGTAGCAACCTTGGAGGATGATCCAGTAACTGTTTTTCTCTTTCTTCAGTTGTATTATATTTCAGTTGTACATGTACCTTTACTGTTGGTCTTGTATTTTCAACCACTTTTACTTTCATCACTCTTTTGGTTATACAATTTTCTTGTGTTAATATCTTGTTGTGTTCTTGGTTACATGTGTTTACAGGTTATAAAGAAAATACCTTCCCAGTTTTATGGAATACGCCTTTTGGTGCTAGTCTCCAGTACCTAGCCTATGGAAGGCGAGCTTGGGGTAGTCACGGCACGGGCCCCGAGGGACAGGTCGTGCCAAAGTCCTTTAAATATGTGGTTTATATTTCACTCTGTGTTTCATAAATAATCCAAAGATTTCCTAGTTAACCTTGTAAAGGTAGATTTATAATTTTCAATACTCTATTCTTCCTTTTTCTTTAATCTATGTAACTTTCTATTAATCTCAATTTATTGATCATGAGGAAAGTATTTATCAAATAATCTCTCTTTAAAATAATTAAATTCAATGAGGACAATTTCTTCTTCCCCCCATATTCTGGATTAGAGAAAACCACTGGTTAGTGTCACCTTGGAGACAATAGATCACAAGTGTAAAAGTTTCCTTTTCACTACATTCCAATGTAGTAAAATTATTTTCCATATATTTAATCCATTTTCAGTTATAAATTGGATTATTAGTTCCATTAAATTATGGGGGATTCTTCCACATAAGGTGATCCAACATATGTGATTCTATCCATGGAATAAGTTTCTCTATTTGGGTAAGGATATTTTTCATAACCTGACTAAGATTCCCTAATATATCCATAACTTATTTAGTTCCAATTCTAGCTATATTTATTTATTCATCAGGGAAATCTTTACATTATCTATGAGTACTGATACCATTAATCCTTCGAGTTTCCATTTCTAAACAATGTAATAAATTTTTTTATCTCATAATGTTATGAACATTGTATAACTCTAAATACAGTATAGAAAATAACATAAATTTATGCACCCTAAATCCTAGAATAAAAAACCTTGGTTACTTTGGGTTAATCATTAATTTAATATCCTTCATAATTATAGGTAAATAATATGTGGATTATTCTATTCATATCCCACAAGAGTGTCATTCTAGGTGTGCAGTAAGGCCCATTGTCCGGTACCAGATTACCCTGAGTCAGGCTAAGAACACATTGTATGAGTTATTACTCCTAGGTATATCTTTGCGAGAACCAAATCCAATTGTTTTATCAAGACTAGAATTTATTGATATGAATACCCACATAATCACTACCTTACCAAAATTATAGTATGTTCATATATAAGTATCTTCAATTTCTATCTTATGGTTGTGATCGCTAATCTATGTTTTATAAATCAGGATTCCAACATTGCTGCTAAACATCCTTTAATAAAAACTATAACACCCAGACCCCAGAAATCCAAAGTCACTGCATTATTTTATTAAATTTTCATGATTACAAGGAATCCGATCCTAAATTGAAAATTAGTTTAGTGGTCTTGTAAATCCATATTAAAAATATGATACCAATAATACATTGGGTAATAGAAAATAAAAACATGATAAATATTAAAATAAAAAAAGATACATCCTTGAATTCTTATTCAAAGAATTATTCTTCATAACCTGGGGAAATTATACATAATAAGTGTGATCTCAAGTGATCAGTAAGGGTAAATAAATCAGAAGTAATAATGAATAAATGAGAGTAAGTTAGCATGGAAAGGTAATTAACTAATAACACATACCATTAAAATTACTAGATAAAGAAAATTCAATATGTAATGGTAAGAAACTAAAACACATGCAATTTAATCAATGAAATGATAATTATATGTTTTAATAGATATATCAATGCACAATATCATGGATAAATAATAATTGAAACAAAATGAGTTAAATGATTAATTATTGGATGTTGTGTTTCATAAATACTTGGAACTAGTTCTGTTAAGAAATTTCAAAATATATTTTAGCTATCGGGTAAAAAACCATCTATTTTGGCCAGTTATTTCATCTCATGAGACTACTGATACATCGAAGGGATTTTATTAACTGGTCCCCAACCCATAGGGATTACCTTAAACAATACCTAAACCATATATTTCATGTCCAAGGAATTACTCATATATAAAATAAATAATGTGCCTTATCAAATATCAAAATTTAATGAATAATATGGATTTATTAGTAATACCACAATGGAGGATATGTGACAACAAGGGTTTTTTATATTTAAAAAATCTTGATAAAAACTAATATTTAAACATTCCAATGTGTCCCATACCACCTTGAAAACTTTAAATCATAATTCCCCATGAATTAAATGCAACTTAAAATATCATGAAAATAATTATATTCATGAAATAATATGTCAATGAGTAGTATATATGCCAAATAAAAGTGAATTGGTGCATAATAAAAATAAGTCTCAATGAAAAGTATATTGATATGAAATCACTTACCCTAACCTTACTTTTGTTGTATTGTATTTATCCTACTGTATATTGGTTTAAAATATGTTAATAACTTATACCATAACCATAATTATTTTTATAATATCATATATTAATTCTTTAAAATATTTTAATACCTTTTTGTTAACACTTTCAATATTTAAACTATATCGGGTGTTAATTTCCTAGTTTTCTCAATTATGTCTGGAATTTTCATTTGTTATTACATTTAATTATATAATGATTTAATCATAACCAAAATGTAAATCATGACTTAATTATCATATATATTCACTATATAGTTATTTATAATAGCACATTATTTTTTGATTTTAGAAATTAAGTGCACCGTTCATGGAGATGGTAGGCCGTACGTACGCAGGAATGATACTTTAATTTATTTGTTGTATCAGAAGATTGAAAAATAAATAATACATATGTATATTATAATTATATTATAATATATATGTTATATATGTTACATAAGTTTATTAAAATCATATTTTATATGTTCTATGTATGGAATGAATGGGTCATATTGCTTTGAGGGGCGGTAGTCCACACTTCCTCAAGCAAAATTATTGAAATTAAAGAAGATGGAAAACATAAAGGTATGTTTCAAATAAAAAATAAAGAAGCATAAATACATTATAAATATAATATTTAACATATATAAACATAATTTCTATCATAATTTCCACCGTGAGAAGTGGTAAAAGATAAAAATGAATAATCATCATTTTGAAAGGTAGTAGTTTGTTATACACAGATTCAGTATGATCATTATCAACTAGATGAAGGTTTGTTTAATTTTAGGTTGAAACTTTTACATAAAAATATCATAGTATATTTTGTATACTGTTTTTGTTCTATAATAATGGAATAAAGATATTTTAGTGGGTGGATAATGGAAATGAAACTAGAGATATTGAGAGAATACATTACCTCTTAATCGAGTAACTTCATTTGGTTTGTTCCAAAAGGCTTTATATGATGGATTTCTTCCAAAGGGGAGTCTTTTAGGATGAAGGGGATGGATTTTTATAATCTATATGGGAATATACTTTCCTAACGTAAGTGGTTTGATATGTGTTAGTAATGGAGAGAGTTGGTGGCCTTTTATAATTAATGAAAAAGGACTCACTTGGATTTTTGAATAGAAGTTAGTAATACCCATGTTTTTACCAAAACAAAGTCATATAATACCAAACAACTCAATAATATATATTTTTTGGAATAATTATGGCTATAAATGGGTTTTGGTCAAGTGGATAGTTCATTTGGTCTCATAAGTTAAAGCTTTATTCTTTTATTAAGATTAATTTAACATTAATAATTGTAATTAATTTCATGTACTTTCACTAATATTTTTGGTCAAAAAACAAAGTTGGTATTATTATAAATTATAAATTATTATGATTTCAAATATGGAATCCAGTTTTCCAAATTAAAACCAAATAAGGGGCAGAAATTCATTAAAATTAAATCTTGCGAACGGGACAACAATGTAGGTTTTTAATGTAAAAATGTTAAAACGTTTACTATGTTTTTATAGTCAATTTAAAACAGAAATTTATTACAATGAAATAAATTGTATTAATTGATAATAATATTTTCTAATTAATCTTTAAAACCAATTAAAAATATAATTTAACCTTATAAATAAATTATATGTAAAAGTAGTTTTGAATTAAAATTCAGTATTTTTATCAATTCATTGAAAAATGATATGTTTTTGAAAAATATAAAAAATTCACCCTAATATAATTTTAATGTTTATATTTTAAATTATAATTTTATTTTGACATATTAAATCAATTAATTTTCCAAAATTAAGATTTAAATTGGATTCTCTATTAAATGACGGTATAATTGCATTTATAAAAATATAGGTTTCTAAGTGTAATATTTGGTTTTTAATATTTTGCTTATAAAATATATTGGATGAACTTGAAAAATATTATATTAAATATATTATATAGATTTTAAAATAATATACCCAATTAATTTTTACTAATTAAATTTATTATGGTAAAATTGCTTTGTGAAAATAATAATATTTACTTTTATATTCAATCGATTTTCATATTCATTTCTAATTAATTTATAACCAATGAATTAATTTTAAATTTGTGTAAAACATATATTTTCATAAATTAGTTACCCCTTTTCATAACTAATAATTTAAATTCTATGTTATATCTTATTATATTTAATAATATATCATTATTCGGTAAAACTCGGTCTTGCATGTAATGAAGGATTTCGAAGAAAGCCGCTCTTGTGTGTAATGCAAGGTAACTCAGTGTCTAAGGAATTACCAAATATAGAATACATAAAATATATTTAAAATATTAAATATATTTTAATGTACTATGGTAATATTCTACCTTACATGCTTGGCATCGCGTGTCCTGCGCGCTATCGAATAGAAGGTTATAACTTTAGAATTTTGTGGTGTTACATGTTTCATGTACATGAGTTAATGGGTGGACTTGGTTTCATGTTAATAATGTTATGTATGGTCTTAGTTTCATGTCCAAAAGTTTATGAATGGACTTGGTTTCATAAAAATTAATTTATATTAGGATTTTATTTTTATGTCATTAACTTGATGCGTGAACATGTTTCTATCTATACATGTTTAAAATTTTATAATATTATGTTTTTTAAATTACTATATTTATGATATTATCTCATGAATCAATATTTATTATTAATTATTCCAAAAGATTATTATTTTTTTTATTTTATTTGGACAAATACATCTCCATTAATCATAATTAATGATGTTTAATTGTTTGGGCATGACTCCCATATGTTATTATTATTTTCTCATACCCTTATGATCATGAATGATCACTTATATCTCTTATGTTTACCCTTACTGAAAATATGTGATTTACCTTTCTTATGTTTTCTTTACCCATGTTTTAATGGAATATTCTATGAATGTTATGTCTAAAAGAGTAATAATATGATGAAATTTTCCAAAGATGTCTATGATATTTCAGGAAATAAGATGATTATCTATCTTGTCTCAAAATACACCAAAAAATTATAATTATAACATGTATCAAGGTGTTATGTATTTAATATTCATCTTATAAGATGTAATATTTATTTGTGAAAATTATGGGCCTTTATAGTTGGTACTATAGAAGGGTTTATTTAATATATGGATATAAGGGTTAAAAAACTCTTTAGAAAACTTGTTGGATAATCCTTATTATAGGATAATATCCTAGAGTTTTGGTAAGGTGGATAATATGTTTCTTTATTATAAATAAATCCATGTCTAGATACTAGTAAGTTTATGTCATCATGGAATACATTCACCTAGGAGTAACAACTCTGAATGGGGAATATTGGGTAATTAACTCAATTATCACAGGTGCATGATGTGCGGGCCTAATAATGAACTCCCTCATAGAAACTCTCTCAAGATATTTTTGTGTAAATTTAAATTTTCTTTATAAACCATTATAATGAATGAGAGGATAAAACCTATGGAAAAATATGTTATTACATAGTGGTATGGGATAAACCTAAAGTATCATGGGTTGATAAATATAAGGTTGATCATAAATTTATTGGAATATATACCACTTTTTTGATTTTGTGTGATGGATTTTTCAGATGATTACTGATATTTTAGAAGACATTTATTGGAACAAAAACCTATGGTTTCATATGTTATTTATTAAGAAAGTTTTTCAATGAATGAATATTGAGTTATTTTTTGAAGCATTTATGTTTTCATTAAGGTTTTATGGTAATTCATGCAATTTTTATGTTTAATGAGAATATATGATCAATGTATTCACATATATTGTATGTGAGATTATAAGAAACTTCATGTTGTCTTAGGATACATGTTAATGTTGTTCTTAAAAAAATGTTGTCAAATATTTCAGATTTTTGGGTTTTCATTTAGTCAGACATATTTTGGAGGAGTCTTATAGATAAATATTTATAGAATGGATTAAGTTGAAATTTGGTTGTTATTGTTTAAGATTTAGATATTAATTTATTATATTTATCTATTTTTGATAACATGTGCTAACTATTTTGGTTTTAGTAAACATCTAGAGATAAAAAGAATGAATTTTCATTATTTAAAAGTAAATTTTAGTGCATGAGGAAAAATAATATTCATCTTGGATATTAATTTCACAGAATAAGGGATGAGATAAAATTTGTAATTGTTCTAAGAGGAACCAAATCATATTATCGCACTTATGAAATATAAATAAATCAAGTATGAAAAATTTCTATTGAAAAATAACATCATAGGAAATGAATCCCTCAACTTTAGTAAAAGGATATTGAAATAGAAGTGTTATTATATTACTTTCATTTCTAATGAATTTATGGTATTTTTATCCCTCACTAATTTAGGGTTTTGTGGTAATTAAATTTATCATGATCATATTTTATATCACTCTCTATTAGTCCTAAGATGTTATTTTCTCATATATGTCTGAATTTCCCTTTCTATTAATATTATCCTTATCTAGAGACTTGATTATGTGTTAATTAATGTAACCTTTATATTTCCACTTTCCTTTTCAAAGTATGTTTTAAAATACCTTTGTACTATGTGGGTTTTCAACAAAGGTATTTTCGAATATTTAACCTTTGATGACCGAGAACAAATTTTGAAGGGATTAATTTATATATAGCGGTAGAATGTAACACCTTGAGATTTTATAATATATTTCTCTATGAATGAAATTTATTTACTTGATGGATTTATATACTTGAAACACCATGTTTAAATGAACTCTAATATAAATATTATTATTTAAACATTACTTTTATAACCTAGCTATTAAAATTGGTAGTATGAATAGTGATTTTAATAAAAAAATTAACATTTTTTGTCTTTTTTCTTTAAAAATACGCTCAAATAATTAAAATAATAGGTAAAATAGTGACTTATTTTTTATTACGAAAATTTAAAACTCAATTTTTGAATGGTCAAATTAATGATTTTTTATTGATTTTATTCACCATTGGAATTAAATTGAATATTCTACATTATTAATTGTGAAAAAAAATTAATATTTGAAATAAAAATATAGATATTCAAATATGTATCTTGTAATTTAATTTGGAATTAAAATTTTAAATGGATTTATTTTTGAGATTAATTGATTTATGATTTTAAAAAAATTAAATGAAATCCATATTTTTAAATTAAATGAATATTATTTTAAATTATAGAATTTGATTTTTTTTTGAAAAGAATAAAATTATTAATTACTGGATTTAAATAAATTTGAAATGAATTGGTATTTTTTTTGAAACATGGAATGATTATTTTAAATAGGTTTATAATTTTTTAAAATCATTGGAACAATTCTACACATAATTATAATTTCTTTAAATGAAATTTTGGAAAAAAGTGCACTCTGGAACTCACTGTGTAATAGAAGTGGTTGCACATTAACTTAAGTGACCATGCGTATAAATATATGTCAAAGGCAACTGACCATGCATGAAAAAATTAATTATTTTGATCCTCATGTTCAGTAAAAGTAACATGCCAATGCCTACAGTAACCCCATCTCATGGTCAATATACTAACTACGAGAAACCTCATCAAACCTATCATGAGTCCACCTTTTAATTGATTGTTTAACCTATAACTTGTCCAAAACCCTACCACAAATACCACCCATGGTCACATTGCTACCACTATATTTCACTTTCATGTCCACCTCTATACAGACTATGTGATCCCTCCCTTACGAACACCATCAGCTTACCATGCCACTAAGCAAGTTACTGAGGTTGATTCTCCATACCTCACCACCAATGCACTTCGAGCACCAACTAATGGAATTCACCACCACACAACCCATTCTAGAATATTCAAAGTGTCACCATGCTTGGATGAACCACATAGTGACACCATTAAAGGTCATGGATTTATGAAACTATATCTGTGATGCTAATCCATGGGCCCTCCATTGCCAGATCTCCAAAATTCTGATGGTCAGTGGAGAATATGCATTAGGTGTTGTTGTGGCCTTTTTCATGACCCATATCTGGTTAAAAAACACCCATGCTCACCAATTTGAATAATACTAAACCCCAATCCCATGCAACCACACTCCCTCACCATAATCAACAGTGATGTTCAGAGAAGATAAAATATGTGAAGATAAAAAGATACCACATCTCCTATATGATGCCTGATGAAGAACAAACCCCCAAGGAAGAATAATATCACCTAGATCGAAGCCCCGAGTGTCATTATGGGTGATGAATTAATGGAGAAAGAGGCCACACCACCTAAATACCCAAACACCCCCACATCCATGTAATAATTAATAAAAATAAAAAAATTTAATATATATATATAATGAAAAAAAGAAAGATAAAAATAATAGAAATTAGTATATATATACACCCATATTTTTATATAATAAATAATTAAGTAATTGTTGTTGTTTTAGGTTTGTAGTGATGTCCTGGACTGATACCAACTCCCAAAACCCAAAAATCCCTATTAAGATCTGAAACACACAGAGAGTATGATCGTGGGGGGAAACAGTTCAGATGAGGATGATTCTATATGCTTTTGAAAATAGTCCAGGACCTCAATTCTTGAAATGCTCCAATCATCAAACAAGGAAGAGAACACTTCTCGATGTTGAAATTGAAGAATGTTCGCATTGATATTAGAGATGCTTGTGATGATCACGTGGATAACTTCAAGGAAAAAAAGGATGCCCGAGAACACTTTTATAAATAAAACCATTATTCACCATGCTCAGGGATGTCCACTCTCTCACACTCACTCTAGAATAAAATTCTATATCTATATTTCATTTCCCATTTTATTTTCATTTTCAATTGTAATAACATGGATGATGGAACACTAGGATATTTGTGTTCACACCAAATAGAATCCCTTAATTTCCACTTATTTATTATTTATAATCATTAAATGATTATACTAAATCCTATGTGTATCTTAATTGTTTTAATTAGTATATATTTATTTTGATTTTATCTTTAATTTATTCTACTTATTATCATAATTTCACACACAATCCAATTGGATTTAATTCACTACATGCAATAACAGGTAGTGGGGTAATTCAAGGGTGAATGGAGGTATCAAATCACCAATATAGGAATGGTTAGGGAATACATTGATCATTTTCTTTCTCTATAAAAATTGAAATAACCTGATAGAAAGTAATTAATGATATTTCAATTGATAATAGAAATAATAGAGACCAATTAAATAATGTTTCAGAAGAAGAATGAGGGAATGATTTAAGGTGAGACAACTAATTTTCAAATTTATTTTAAAACAAACCAATATTTCATACTATTTTCAACAAATTGAACTCACAAAACAAAATCTCAACGAACCCATAACATTTTATTCTTCAGAGACTACTGGAGTCCCACTGTATTATATTTTTCATGGGTTTATTAATTCATTTTTAGTGCCCCGTGATAGGAATGAATCAAACCTAGTGTCTTTTCTGTGAAATCGAGTGTTTTGTTTTAATTGTGTTTAAAAATATTTTCAAATTACAAGATCTAGTTCTTCCAACCTCATTGTTTTTGATCCAGAGGTTGAGAGAACAATTATGATGAAAAAAGAACTCTAAAGATC
Organism: Viscum album; assembly: GCA_963277665.1. Taxonomy (NCBI): domain Eukaryota; kingdom Viridiplantae; phylum Streptophyta; class Magnoliopsida; order Santalales; family Viscaceae; genus Viscum; species Viscum album. Next base: position 352,195,770 of record OY728141.1, read on the forward strand.
ATGGAAAATGAAAAAAGAGAGTTTTTTTTACAATTTCAATAGATGAATCTCCCTCCACTTATTATTATTTCACCAAAGCTACAATAGGAAATGAAAAAATGGATTATACTCTCACTCAAGTTAATAGGTACTTAAGAGAAATGTACTCATCCAATTTAAATATTAATAACCGAAAATCACAATTGAATGTACAATAAAGTAAACTCAAAACTGTAATTATTTGGATACTATATAATATTCAATTTTTATCTAGTGATGACCCCAACAGGTATCTATGAGAATTCATATTTTTTTTAAATGGATTCTGAACTATAGGATTCACTGAGTCTCAAATCAGCTAGATGGATTTACCATCCTCACATGAATGGATATCCAATGAGTGAATCTATAACTTGTAGCCTAGATAATTCACATCATGGGAAGAGATACAGATGGAATTAATCTAAAAATTATTCCTTTATTTTAGGAGTTCTCAACTTTTAAAGAATATCTATGGAATTAATCAAGTAACTAAACAAACTCTCTATGAGTTCTAGGAGAGGTTCTAAAAAATAACCACATCATACCCACACCATCAATATGAATAACATCACTTCTTGCTATTCTACTAACAAGGATCAATGGAAAATAATCAAAACCAAATTGATTATAACTCAATAGGGTCATTGATTGAAAAGTCAGTGGTTAAAATAAGAGAATTGATTGAGAGGATATTACAAAATTCTCAAACATTTGGTACGAGAACTGCTACCAGAGGCGTACATGAGGTAAAAAGTACCATCTCAACCTTATTAGAAATTAAAATTAATGAACAAAATTATCTTATGAGATAGATAGTTGTGAAAAATGTAAAGGAATATTCACTAAACACACCCCGAGGTACTATAAACTATGTTATTCTCAGGATCCTTTCACTGATGGTTTTTCTCATGTTCAAGGGACTGAAAGTTGTGATGCAATGTTCCAAAGGAAATTCAAGAACCATCCAAGTGAAAATCTAGGATTAAAATATTTTTCCACCAACCAATTTAGATTTAGAATCTAATAGAGAAAAAGGTCACCATTCTAGAAGTAGTTAAAATAGGTTTATCAAGATACCTTCCAACCACCTCCATTCAAAATATAGAATTTCTACCACACTACAAGATAACTTCAAGGAAAACCAAAATATTCTTCCATGAAGTATATGATGAGATAGGTAATAAAATCTCAAAATAGTCAACAGCTCAAACTCACCACTCATGGATCATAATTGAAGGAATTAGAATGATAGTTTTTTCAAATCATGAACACACTAAATAATATAAAAATAAAATATTAGGTAAGCATATTTCTCAACCAATTCCTAATCATAAATAAAATTTTAGTTCTATTAAATTATAAATTATCAAGGGGTTAGAAAATAGTGAAGGAACACCCTTAGAAATTGAATATGGAAGTGAAAAATAACATGAATATAAAGAATCTTCCTTATAAAAATAAATTAAACATGAATATGTGAATACACCCCCTATGAAGAAGTACAAAGGGAAATCAAAGTTGGAAAACCCACTCAAACCCCACCCACCCTTCCCTGCAAGAATAAAAGAACCCAAGAAAACTAGTGAAGAGTCACTTCGACATGAGATGATAGATTTTTTCAAGAAAGTAGAAATCAATATACCCCTATTGTATTTCATCCAACAGATACCAAGGTATGTGAAATTTATTAATGAAATTTTAACTATGATGAGAAGATTGTGAAGTAATTAAAAGTAAAGTTTAAGTAAAAATGTTTCTTACCTTGTAACCCCACAAATCCCTAAGAATTTCCAAGATCTAGGTATTATTTTTATCACCAATAACAAAGAAGATATCAAATTTTATAATAAATTATTTGATTTATGAGAATCAACAAATGTTATTATTTATTTTGTTTACTCATCTCCTTAGACAGGAGAAATCAAACCCACCTGAGTGGATATACAGCTTTAAAATAGAGTCAGTGCCTACCCAAGAAGTGTTTTAGAAGAAGTTATGCTATGTGTTTAATGTTATCCATTCCATACTAATTTATACATCTTGATAACAGATGAAAAAATATGATAATATTTCCCCTTTCATCTTGTAATGGAAATATATCAATGTATAAAAATGATAATCAATTTTAATGAAGGTATAATTTCTATATTCTTTGGTGAATAAACAATTATACTAGTCTCAATGAAATACCCTCATGAGGAACAAACTTCTTTTACTATAACCCATTTTTAAGTTTTAGGTTTTTAAAAAAAATGAAATTTTGGATGATGGAATTATTTTAAAAAAGACTTTATAATCTCATGAATTTAGTGAAACTATTTTTGAAAAAACATTTAATATGAAATATATTTTTATTACTAAACATCTTAGATAGATTAATGAGAAGTTTTCAGATAATTTTCTCAATGTTTATATTGTCACATATATATTATATGTAAAAGATACAAGTAACGAGGGGAATATATTTAGCTGTAGAAGAGAACCAATTGAGATGATAAAGGATTGTACCCAATGTTTGGGAAAGCTATAAAATTAGGGAAATTATAAAAGATGAAGCTGGAGAAATAAGGATAAGAATCCTACTAGAACGTAATGTTGTGAAAATAAAGAACTAAATATATCCATGACAGAATAACTCATTATAAATATTTTCAAATTTGAGATAGAGTGATATTTCACTCTATAAAAAGGATTCTAATGCTTTATTAGAATCATTCCAAGAATAATGGACATTTTACAGAGAATAACATTTTTTATTTGGTGTAGTGGAGAGAAAGGTAGTTGATTCTTAGAACCCATTCACGGTGAAGGGTAAGAATTTTAAGTATTTCTATGAAGATCTATGTAAAGATCCTATGAAAGAGTTTAAACTCCTCCATGATGCAATTTATTAAAGGAATCTAGGTTTTGTCATTCCTTCAAAATATACTTGATACTTTTATTTTGAACTTTCTTTCAGAAAATATATATGGTCAACTTTACTAGAATAGTGTACGGACTTGTTGCAGGGGAGTGGGATAACATTGTTTTAGGGTGTAAATATCATTGATTCAATTTTACCTTAAAATAATATAGAATAAATTAAAAAAAACCAGATATATATATATATATATAATTCAAAAAATTAAATTCTATTTTAATATCCTTTACATAGTTTTGTAGATTTTTGTTTATGATTTTATAGAATTAGGTGGGCAAAAAAATTAATTTAAAAAATATTTCAACAAGAAAATGTAAAACACACACAAACACACATATATAAACAAAAATATTTTACTTATTATAAATAAATCTTTTTTATAGTTTCCATTTTTATTTTTTAACCTTACTTGAACTCGGATTTTCTCTTACCTAGGTTGAAAATAACATTCTAGAGTTAGTGGAATCCACTGGTTTTGAAACGTTGAGACTTATAAGATTTTTTTGTGGAATCATCCACTACCTTTATAGATGTTTGGTCTTAAAATTAGGAAATGCAGCGTGGGAGGAAATATTTTTGTGGAATCAATTTAATAACTTAAGAAAACCAGGAATTTAAAACTTAATATGAAGTAACTTGAACCCTTTGAGAAAGAAAACCTTTGGTGGAAAATTAAATAAAAATAAAATAAGTCCTTCAAAACTAAATTAAAATGATAAATTGAGAATCCACAATAGATCTATGAGGCAATGAAATATTGGGTGTGAGTATCCCTCTATAACTTCCGAAAAGTCATTTTTTGTAGTGTTATACACAAAAACTACTAAGAAAAATTAAATAAAAAAAATTAAAATAAAAAAAGACTACAAAGCTTAATTCAAAAATGAATTCATTTAAGTAAGATGAATATTGAACCCATAAAGGTGAAAATTGAATTATAAAAAAAATCATTGGAGTTGTATTAATAAATTGGAAAATAAAACTAAGATTTAATAAAAATAGAAGAGAGAGGTAAATGGAAGTGATTCTGGTTAAAATTTTGATTCCACATAAATCTCATTAGATCTAATTCTATGCATGGAATTCTGATTTAATTTAAATTATATAGTGGTTTGACTCACATATTAGTCATGATACATTCAATAGTGGAAAAATCTCTATTTTCTTACTATGGATGATAAATTTATATATAGGATTGATGAATTTCATTCTATTTTTGAATAAATTGAAACTCAAGGATAATATTTCCTAGGAGTACAATAGTTTAACTGTGGGCAATGGATGTGAATTAAAAATTTCAACATTTTTTGTATATTATTCTTTGAAAATACTTTCAATTAATTAAAATACCATGTGAAATAGTGAATTACTATTGCTTTTTATAATTTTGTTAAGCTAATTTTAAATTGTCCCAATTAGATATTTTTGTTGATTTTATTCATCATTGTAATTAAATTGAAGAATCCATACAATTTATTTTTAAAATTATTATTTTTTTAATTTGAAATAAAAATGTAAATATTCAATCAGGAACTTGGAATTCAATTAATAATTTAAATTTAAATGGGATTAGTTTGGTGTTTAATTGATTTAATCATTTAAAAATATGTAATACAAATTTTTAAATAAAATGAATATGATTTTAAAATCTGAAATTTTTTTTTGAAAAAAATTAGATTATAAAATGGTTGATTTACATAAATTTGAAATGAGTTTGTATTTTTTTAGAAGATGTTTTTCTTTTGAAATTAAGATTGGAAAAAAAATTATAGTATCAAATAGGTTGAAGTGGTCGCAGGGTCACTTAAGTGACTATGTGAAAAAATATTTATCAAATTAAGATTATAAAAGATGAAAAAAATACTGACTATACTCTTCATGTTCAGTAGAACTATTTTACCCATACCATTAGTAACCCCCACTAATGATTAGTATACTTATCATGAGAGCCCTCTTCTAACCAACTATGAGCCCCCCTTTTAACTGACCATTGAACCTATCACATGTAAAACACCTTACCATGGATACCACACAAGGTTACTTTTCTATCACCCTATTTTAATTCCACATCCACTTTCACACTAAACATGAGCTCCCTCCTTCATGGAAACCATCAACTAACCATGCCACTGAAATAGTTGTCGAGGAATATTCACCTTACCCCACCACTGAATCACTCCGAGCACCCACTAATAGATGTAACCACCTCTCACCCCATTCTAGCCATGTAAATGTGCCTATATGACAATATAAACCACTTAGAACCACCATTCAATTTCATCAATCCATGCCACAATATCTACAACACCAATCCCTAGCTCCTCTGATGTTGGACCACCCAAATTCTAAAGCTCACTAAAAAATATGCATCACAGATTTCCGACCCCTTCACCAAACCGTCCATAAGTTGAAATGTTCTCATGCATGACAATTGAAAAAATATTTAACTCTAATACCAATCCACCACACACCCCAACCAGCATCAACTATGATTCCCATTGAATAAAAAATTTGTGTGGATTAAGAGATCCCACATTGGCCCTATAATGCACGATGAAGACCGAATCCCGATGGAAGAAGAAACTCACCCAACAAGAAGTCCAGAGCATGGTTTTGGGTAATGTATTCATAGATAAAGTGTTAATTCCACCTAAATACCCAAACACCCACACTTCCACATAAGAATAAATAAAAATAAAAAAAGAATTAAAAATAAAATAAAAAGATATATACATATATAAGGAAAAACATTAAAAGATAAATAAAAATAACAACTAGTATATATATATATATATTGATATATACATATAGATTTAGATAATTAATAACTAAACTAATTGTTTTTTATGCTTATACTGACATCATGGACCAAGCCCAATTTTCAAAATAAAAAAAAATCCAATCCTCGGTCCAATTTGTCCATCTTCTTCCTTAGAGAAACACCATGATGTACATTATTCTATGGAGACCTAAAACACACACAAAGTCTGATCATGGGAGGAAGCTAATTCATTCATGAAAGATTCTCTATGATTAGTAAAAACGTTCAGCCCCTCGATTCTGGACACAAGTCGATCAACCAACATAGAAGTTGTTGTTTCTCGGTGCGAAAATCAATAAACATTCTTGATAAAATTGGAGATGCTCTTACTACTCGCATGGAAAACATTAATATGCCTATGTATGCCTAAACACACTAATATAAATAAAATTACTATTCATTGTGATTAGGTTTGGCTTCTCCCTCATGCTCTTTCTTTCTACTATTTTCACATTTTCATTCTATTCCCCATTATAATAACTCTATTAATGGAACAATAGTCCATTTTTTATCGCACCAAGGAGAATACCCTAATTTCACCTATTATTGAATTATAATTTTTCAAATTTTATAATAAATCCTCTATGAATATTAATTGTTTTAATTAGTATATTTTTCTTATTATTTTAGAATTTAATTTCTTATACTTATTATTAGCATTTCGCACACAAGCCACTTGGAATTAATTCCATGCATGCGGTAGAAAGTAGTGGGAAAGTTCAAGGGCGAATAGAGGTATCTAATCACTAGTATAGTCAAGGGTAGGGAATACGATGATAATAATATTTCTATATCGGAAAATAAATTATCTGATAAATATAATTAATGAGATTTCAATTGATAAGAGGAAGGATATAGACAAATTGAATAGTGATTCAATAGAAGAATGAGAGAATGATCCATGAATAGACCACTTATTTTTAAATTTCTATTAAAAATAATAAACATTCATATTGTTTGAAACAAATTGAACCCAAAAAAATTCAATGCACCCACAACACTGTCTTCTCCAAAGACAACCTAAGTCCTACTATACTGTATTTTTTCTGGGGTTCAATAATTAAATTTTTAAACATAACTTGAAAGGTTTTAATAATATTTAAATAAACACGTTTTTAATAACATGTATAATGTTTTTATATAATTTAAATTCATTGATAAATAATTACTCAATTTTTAGTAAAATCATTTTATATATCAAAAATACATTTTCTTTATAATGGTTTTTATTAATTTTTTTTGAGAAAATATTATAATTAATTTTTGAAAATTTTAGAAATTTAATTTAATAAAAATTATGATATATTTTAAATAAACATATCAAAATTATCTTAGGTTGAAATTTATATTTTTTTGAAAAGGTCAATTGTACAGTGAATAGTGAAAAATATCAATTTCTGTAAAACTATAATTTCATTTAATTGAAAAAGTTCCATAATGATTTGGATTTGATCTTTAATTAATATTAGTAGCATTTATTTGGAAATAATATAATTAACTACATGGTAGTCAGTATTATACTTGATTTTGGAATAAGTTCATTTTTCAGCATATGAACACCTTTTTCTGAAAACTATTTTTATGAGCACAATGTGTTTTTATCTTAATTCAATAAGTAAATAACTATTTATTCATGATTTTAATGAATTTTAAAAATTATTTATTCTATTAAATTATGTTTACATTCATTTTTTTGGTTTTACTATTCATGAAATAAGAATAAATCTATTTTTATAAATAAAATTGATTTTTCCAAAAATGGTTTTCATTTTGTTTTGTGAACTTATTTTAAAATAAATTTAGTACATTTATAAAAATTTAATAATTTAAAATAGATTCCATATTTTAAATCAAAATAATTAATATAATTTAATATGTTGATTTTTTTCATAATGAATAGTAACAATGGTAAAGATTTGTCACATCGGTAAAACTAGGTTAAAACTATGAGGAATGATATTAAAATATCTTGAAAACATGAATTCATACAATTTATTGAGTTTTCTTCAATAAAATATATTTATAATTAGTTAAATAATTTACTTTAAAACATTGTTTTTAATTTTGGATTCTATGCTTGACTGTTGTGAAGATAAGTTATATTTCATTCAAATTAAAAACTATTTTTATGTCTTTACATATAATGAAATGGTTGGAAAATGACAATTAGTTTTGGATTGGTCTAAAAGTATAAACAAATTACTTTTTATTATTTAACCAAAATAATCTTGGAAACCAATTTATTACTTTATTTTAAGGTAATATTATTTTTTACTCTTAAATTGGGTATTTTCCAAATATTGTTTGTCATGTGTTTTATGTTTTCCTGTCAAAAGTAATTTTTAACAACTATAAAAAATAAATATAATGGATTAATGTTTTTTTATCATAATTTAAAAATAAATTATAAGTTCCCATTAATTTTTATTCATATAATTATATTATCATTGTAAAAAAATTAGTTATCACGGTTATGGTTATAATGGGTTTAAAATGGTTTATTTAGAATATAAGTATTAAATTGTGTCAAAGCCTTAAAAGATGTAATTTTTGACTTTATTTCTACCATATAACATATTATATTCAAATTCACAGTGTCATTGTTTGACTTTACATGATTATTATATATATAAATATTACCTAATATTTTATGTAATCCCAAGTGTGTCTTTTCCAGCACTTACAAAAGGGAACCTCATATTCTTCATTATTCACAATGTTTAAGATTTTTATATCAGAAAATAAATACTATAATAACTTATTATATTCATCACCCACATACAAGATCATTTTTATACCAAAATACCATCTTTTCAAGGATTGATGTGTTAAGAATATGAGGTTGTCTGAAGTAGAGGTACAGTTTTTAACCGAATGTTCTAGTTTTATTTATTCTTCAATCTAGTTAAAAAATTTTTCTAACCATTTTGATATAATAAAATATGAATATATCATATACTTATATGTTATTATGTTTATGGGTTAAACTTAATCTATTTAATTTCTCAATTAATGGAAAATGAAATAATTGTTCATGTGTATGGAGGACTACCGCCTCACAGACGGATGTAATCCATTTTCCATAAATTTCCCTCAATGATAATTATGGTGGTGGATTTAAAATATATATATATATATATATGGTATTTATGTCATAATTATACTTATTTAATTATAATATATTATATATATTATTACCTTTCCATCCATTAGAAAATGATAACATCCCTCGTGTATACATGTGGACTACCACCTCCACAAAGTGATGTAAATTTTTTATTCGCTCTTTATATGGATGGTAATAAGAATATATTTAATGAATATATATGATATAAATAATATAATAATTATATTTATTTGTGAATTATTATTTAACTTTCTTTCATTCCATCCATTAAAATGTGAAAACATAACTCATACATAAGTTCTGACTACCGTCACTACAATGTGATATAATTCATTTTTCATCACCATTTTATATTAATAGAATAAAATTGTATATAATGTTTAAATATGATTAAAATAGAAAAAATAATATTTTTTATATTATATAAACATGATCAAAGTATAAAAATTGAGATGACTAAACCGAAACATGCATGAAAAACGAACCAGTTATCACCCAGAACAATTATTTTAATAAATAAATATTAATAAATGAGTGATATAATGTTATAAGTAAATAATATATTTTATGATATAAATTATTATTTATCTATAATATTTTTATAATAAATAAATATTTATTGTATAGTATGTTTGAACTTGTATAAAATAAGATTAGACTTGAGGCAAGGTTTACTTGTCTCACTTTTAATTCTATGAGACATATGTCATATTCACAACTTGTTTCCATTGTGTGGTATATATAAAATCCTTGAATTTATTTTAATATTATTTTAATTCAAATTATGGTTATTTTAGAATAGTAAGGGTTTATCATCTCAAATTTTCTTCCCTGGGATATATATTATGTTATGTACCTATATTATTTTATGATGTGTGTATAAATAATCTTTTACATGTTATATAATTAATATCCTTATATTAATTATATTTAATGTTTCATTTGAAGTTAATATTTCATGTGGATTATAATTTAAAACTTACCAAAGCGGTAAGATATTTATGCTTCAATTCCACTTTAATTGGAATTGTTTATGTTTAATTTACTTTGAGTAAATTATATGATCCCTATCTAATTAAACCATTTTTTTTATTCTACTATACTTATTTTTTTTATTTTTAATATTTTCAATTTTTGGTATAGAAAATGATTCAAAATAAAATTAAGAAAACCCAAAATTATTTTTCATCTTTCAATCAGAAATTCTTTTTATTCATATCCTTGTTTTCTAAAATGTTTTAAAAAATGTATTTAACTATTATTCAATGATTTTATAATGTAATTTTTACCCATGTTTTAATTTTTACAAAAAAGGTTTAAAAAATATTCTTTTTATTTTCTGAACATGGTACTTTTTACTTAATGTGTGAATAAAATATTTATTCTATTAATTACAGTATGGATAAGTTTTCCCTTTATCATGACCACTCAATTATTTAAATATTGATTTTCAAGTTTTAACGGTTCTTTTAAAATAAAAATTTTCCATTAAAATTTTATAAATATTTATATTTTAAATAAGTGATTTCAAAATGAAAAAGATATTTTCCTGAAGAAATATTCAAGTGATATTTTAAAAGAATTTTTAATGTATGATATCATACTTTGAAGTTAATTATTCTTTAGTTGGAATTTGATCCAATGATATCATCCTTATTCTTTCAATATATGTTTTATGATAATGACTACGATATTTTTATGAAACCTATTTGTTTTTTATGGGTTATGATTTGATGACATGATGAATGATTTATGATCTTATAGAACACGTGAATTTATTTTGATTATGTGATGGATGGTACCAAAATTATACAACCCTACAATATATTTGGTAATGATAGAAAAATCATAATATAATTACGTTATGATTGATCCTAAGTTCATGGTCACAAAAATATACGTATACCTATTTTCATGTCCATGAGTTGATTAATGGACCTAGTTTCATGTCTATAAATTTATGTGTGTTCCTGGTTTCATGTGCACAAGTGTATGCATAGACCTAATTTCAGGTTTATAATTTTATATGAGGTCCTTATTTAAAGTCCTTAAAGTTTTCAGTGAAGATGTTTATATTTATAAATTTTCACAATATTATAATCTTATGTTTTTCTACAATATTATGTTTATGATATGCTATCAAAACTCATGATTGATTAATGATGATTATGGACTCCTATAAATTTTTTGTTTTGTTACAATAAAGAATTATTCCATGACTCACGATTAAATATATTTTCATGATTTTGTATGACCCCATTATATTTTGATTATTTTATCATACCTTTATGATCATGTGTGATCATTGATTGATATCACATATGTTTACCCTTAATGAGCATGTGAGATCACCATTTATTTTGTTTTACTTACCCGATTTTTTGTGGAAGGTTCTTAGTATGGAATGTATACAAGAGTAATAATATGAAGAAGGTTGTGATATATGTTGAATATTGATGTTCTTAAGGATCAAATAACAACAGATATGTGAGTTAAATTATTTATTAACTTTTTTTTACAAATTTTCATCTTTAAGAAACTTAACTGTAAAGACCCAATCTTTTATAAAAAAAAACTATCTTTCTTTTAATGTCGCATAGAGAACAATTGCACTCTTTTATTATTATTATTGGGTTTAAATGACTATTATGTATAATTAGTGTTGATAATATAGTCATTAAATAGTGATTACATGACTGATATAGATTTAAGGTTTTTAAAATGAATCCTTTCGACACAGACAAAGGAAAGGATGGACTCATCCATTTGAATCGGGTTGTACGAAGCTAATTTGTTAGAGTTCAAAAAGTAAGTAGCATTACTAGGATTCACTCTTGACCATGCCCAAGCCGAGATTCAACACATTAAGCTGATACAGAATCATCTACTGGAGAAGATCAAGTTAATAGAGATTGCCACTAAGGGGATGTTATTCGAGCCGCCCAAGAGTCTTTCACCATCGCACCCGTTACCCTTAGTTCTTATAAGGGTTTTATAAGTGTTTATGTAATAAGGTATTAATTACTTGTTTTGTAATCCCTTATTATAAATAAAATTCTTATTCCATCAATTCCTTTATGAAATAGTCTTTCTTAAAAAGTGATGAATTTGTAAATTATCTTTTCGGGTAAAAATGCTACTTTTGATAAATATATACATTATATTAAACTATGAGTTTTATTAATAATAATATAAAATCAATTCTTATAAACAATGATTATATTATTTCCTTATGAATAAATGATTAGGTAATTAGTTCGATAAAAGTTATATTTTCTATACGATAAAACCGAAAATGTATTTTTAAAGAATTTAATTTAAGGAATTAATGATTTTTTGAAATAATTAATATTTTAAAAATATATTATTATGAAATTACTTTTATGAATAATAAATGAGTTTATAATTTTTATTAAGTCAAATGGAATTTTTATTAAGGTTTGAAAACTTTTTTTGACAAAACCTGTGAATTTTAAATAAATATATATTAATATTTTAAAAGTGAAAATTCACATATTTGAAAAATTATTTAGATAAAAAGAATATTATTTTTGGAATTATAATGCTGAAATTATCCAATGATGAATTTTTCATAATTTTTGAGATAATTGAATTTTTGGGTAAAAATTAAATATCGTGTCAATAAAATATGTGTTTTATGACATTATAATGTCCCCAAAATGATGTAATAAATACTTTAATAGGTAATCTCGGCCCAAAATATCATTTATCGATAAAATAGTGTGTTTTTTAATTTTTTTTACATATTTTATAATACCATAGTGAATCCTCCAAAATGTATAATATACTTTATGATTTTAAATTCATTTCTTTAATAATGTGACTCACCTCCACATAATCAAGGATAATATTTTAATATGTTCAGAAAATGGCCTTATAAAATAAGTTTTTTCACTCCTATTTGGAAAAAACGTGGGAAAAAACCATTGGAAGGTTTGTGGTTTTGAATATTTAATTATATATATTCCAAAACCTAAGTTTGTGAAATATTAAAGAATTCCCCTCTCATTTCCTATATAAACCCTGTAAGTATCCCACTTATCATCACTCAAAATCCTTGTATCACGTCCCTAATATTCCATCCTCTCTCTAGAATCTTTCCAAGGCACACCAAGCTCTCAAGAAGCCAATCTTTAAGCTCTTGAAGTCAGACACTCAGGTAAGGGATTCCATCCTTTCTCATTTTTATCCAAGTTTTTTTATGTTTTAACACCTTTTTAATTTCAATTAAAAATGTTGGGTTATAATTTTTCACCTCACACATAATCCCTACTTATGTTTTAATGATTATATACCACTTTTTATCTCATTAATTCCTTCCATGTCTACATATTACCATGCTGAAATTCCGTAAGGGATTTCTCTCTTTTTATTTCCATTCATGTATTTCTACCATATTATGAATCTAAATTCCATTTAATTTGTTGGGATATTATGTCCCATGAACCCTTACTATATATTTCATGCATAAATTATTAGGTACCCATTTCTATCTCATTAACCCAACATATGAATTTCTATATGACGACGTTATGCAGCCAAAATTACACTATTATTTTCGAAGGCAAAATCATCATGTAGTAAATACCATACCCATTTTTCTGTCAAGGGTATTCACCTTTATACACATACAAATATTTAATGGTAATTATATGTATGTATTATACATTCCTTAATCTTGGAATAAGTTATTATATTGAATTATTCTATGTTATATGATCCATGTGGCACACTTATGCATGAAATAAAATGTTTATAAAGGGTGTGCCCTGATTGCGCTCCAGTGAATTGTGTAATGTTTGGTGTCATGATACACCATGTGAAATAAGGGATTACTCATGATAATCCATGTTCAATGATAGTTTAATCATGATAATTCATGTGAAATGAGGGTTTACTCTTTCTAATCAATGCGCAATGAGGGTTTACTCATGATAATGCATGTGCAATGAGGGTTTACTCATGATAATACATGTGCAATGAGCCTTGGTTCATTAAAATATCATGTTGTATGTCATTTCCACATTTTTATGTTATGATAATCATGATATATAATGCCTTTATTTTCTTGTTTCTCTTATGTTACATTGATATTCCTATTGCCTAACAAGTATTGTATTCTTCATGTTATGCCTTTTTTACTCTGTTACTAAGCTTTATAGATCACCAATTTCTTATGTATGTCCTTATGTTATCCCATGCAGTGTTAAGTAAAAAGGAACGAGTTAGACATGTCAAATGAGTTTAAACTAAATATGTTGTATTTAATGTTTTAATTTATTATCTAATGTTCCTAATATACCAAGACACTAGACCTCACAATCCTCAGAGTTGTCTTAAGTAAAAGTTTATGTAATAAATCATGTTTAAGTGAGAAATAAATATTAGGGTTGTTATATTAAACATGAAACTTATTAGAGTTATTTCCTTTTGACCTTTTAGTAATCTCACATTCATGAAAAAATTAAAGTATGAAAAGAATACAAGATTTACAAGGGTTGGCCTCAATGTGATAACTTACACAAATTCTATGGCCACTTCTGTGGATCCATAGAAATTCACTTCTAGAAATATGTTCATACAACAATTGTGTCAACTCTTGTTTGACACAATCTATCTCCCAATAATAAATATTACACTATCTTCATTTAGTTTACAAATTTTTCACACAAAAATTGATCAATAATGAAAGTATATAACATTATGAAATCTCCTCTAAAAAGGTTTGGTCTAGAAACTTTTTCTGATGTACCTGTATTTAATGGGAGTATGTTTGATAGCCTCTATCTGATGAATTTTTTTTGAAACTGTTCCTTTTAAAAAATTGGAATTCTACTCAGTTAAAAAAATCCTAAACCTTCTATAAACTCTACTCAATTATATAGTTCAATATTCTTCATACCTATACTATCCATATGATATTTTGAAATTAGAATCATTTTGATACTCTAATCATAAAATATATTTTGTTCCACACTTATCTTCAACATAAAACTCAGCTTCGTTTGAAAACTCACTCTAAAAAAAACTCTTCAACACTTCATATATTTTCACATGTGAAAAATGTCAATCCCTTACAATATACTTTTCATTATATATTTATAGGTGTCTTTAAATATCAAAGGCGGGAAAAGAATTGTTTTTTCCCACTCACCCAAATTCATAAATCTAAATTTTATGGATATTTAAAATGAATTTGAATGGTTATCAAATAATCCATAACATTCATGACTCCTATTGAATTCTATGACATTTAAAACATTCTTTGAAATTACATAAACTCAATTTTTAACAAAAAATTCATTATTTGTAACTTCAAAATTTTATAAATTATGAAACTTAAACATTGTAACTCTATACAAACATCAACTGGATAACTTCTTGAATCTTCTACTTTGTAACTCTTCACAAACTTTAACTTTGTAACTTCATGAAACTTCAGCTTTTTAACTCTATACAAACTGCAACTTTGTAACTTTTTACAAACCTCAACTTTTTAGTTTTAGGAATCTTAAACATTTTAAATCTATACAAACATAAAATTTGTAACTTTATAAAAATTTTAACTTTATTCATTCATATAACATTATTTATCTTATCGTACTATTCATCCACTGAAAGAAACATCATCTGATTTAGAAACATCCATCTGGTTACAAAATTTCATATGATCACAAATGTTTGTTAGATTAACAATGTATTTATGATTATAAAATTCCATCTAATTTTCACTTTATAAAACATGATATTTCACACTTTATTTTAACTCATTGTCTATAATTTTTTTCCAAAAAATATATATATGATTCATTGTTCATGTGATGATAAAGTACAAAATTTCTAACAAAAATTTCATCCAAAAACATGAACATTGGAAAGTGTAGAAATTTTTAATTTTATTTTATTATACTAACTTTATCTCCTGTCATGACTTATTTATCTTATATCATGAATTCCAAAAATTTTCACTTCTATTTCTTTCTAATTCAATTCTTTATCCATTCATAGAAACGCATGACTTTATAACTTTTATGATTTTCTTCATCTTATATATTTATGAACACCCAGACCCTATAAGTTTCATCAGATTAGAAACTTCTTACTTTCTAATAATTCTAACTTTTCAGAAAATCATAAATTCTTTAAAAAACTTCATCAGATGCTTCATATGATGGATCATATTATAAGAAACATTTCAAATATTAAAAATTTATTATTTAAAACTCCCCATTTTCCATAATCTTTTTAATCTGAAAACTTTGTAAAGTTATTATCTTTGTAACCTTAAAAACATTCTGACTTAATAACTTTAATCATCTCCATCTACTTCATAAAAATGTTTATAGTAAATTTCAGTAAATATTCTTTTCTTGTTTAACTAAAATATTATTTAAAAAAATTAAGTTGTCAACAAATAAATTTTTTTGTAAAAATCTACAAAGTATATTCAATATCCTCTTTTGTATTTGTTGAAATGTATCATTGATGAAATTTTCAACTCATTATTTTTCAACAATCAGACTTTTTCATAACTCAAATTTTTTAACTTTGACCAAAACATAGCCTTTGTCAAAAGAGAGTGTATTGAAACCATACTATAAAATAAAGTAATGTTTTTTAAGGAATTTCATCCCTCAATGACAAGAAAATTTGTGGCAATGTTAAGAGAAACTCCTCCTCACTTTTATCTTATCCACTTTTGTTATAGACTCTCAACTCATAATTTTTACTCTATTTTGTTATATATCCACCATTTTATTATAACCACATCTTCAGATTAATTAAAAAAAGAATTGTAAAAACTTATTAGAATGATGTTACTTTCTCTTCTAATTTTTTAACATAATTCAAATCACACAAGGGTATGTACTTAATACATATTAGAAAGGCTTTGGTGGAGGCTGAAAATGAAGTTGTAGCCACAATTCTTGAAATATCTCTTTCAACATAACTCTAGTAAAGATATCATCAATTTGAAACTTCATTGAAATATATTCCAAAAAAACATCTCATCCGGAAAATTTCTATTTTATAAATTTAAAATTAATATAAATATTCTTCAATCATGATTATTGGATACAATTTTTAGGAAGATCAATCTCACTCTTACTATCACAAAGTATCTTAAAAGGTGTAAAAACTTTTACATTAAAATATTCTAGTTGAACCTTTATTCATATCATTTGAGTATAATCTTGGTTAGTAGAAACATATTCTGATTCAACTATTCTCAATGTTACATAACTCTATTTCATACTATTTCAACTAACACAACATTTTCATAAGAAAAATGTTCCTCCTAAAGTTGTTTCTTTATCATTGCAATCACCAACCCAATCAGTTTTAGTATAACCAAGAATGTTCATCTCAAAACTAATTTTATGAATTATCCCATATGTTGTATTCCTTAAACATATATCAGAATTATATTTTCAACCAAAAAATGAGTTTCTCTTAAGTCAATCCAAAATCTGGTATATAAGGTAACATCAAAAACAATATTAGGCCTTGAGGTTGTATGGTAAAGAAAACTTTCTATCAACTTCCAAAAATATTTTTTCATTTAAATTTTATTCTATTTCATATTTACTAAACTATCTTCTCACTAAGATTGGAGTACAATATTCTATATAATATTTTATGCCAAAATTCTATAAAAACTTCCTGATATAATTTTCTTGCAAAAGGAAAATGTATTTTTTTTGAACTTGTAAACCTAGGAAGAAAAATATTTCTCCAAGATTTAACATCTCAAATTACTCTTCATTTATACAAAAAAAATTATTTAATTTTTTTATCAATCCTAAGAAAAAATTATGTCATCCGTATTAACAATTAAAAATTAAAGTGCATGAATCCACTTCTTCAACATATAAGTTTATTTCATCATTTCCTTTATAAAAATTCAACATTTTCATAAAACTATCATGTTTGTAGTAACATGATCATGGAGCTTGTTTTAACCCATATAATGATTTATTCAATTTATAAACCTTTTTTTCATTACTATCAAGTTGGAAACCACAAGGTTCCTCAATATAAACTTCTTCATCAACCTCCCCATTAAATTAAGATGATTATACATCCATTTGATAAACTTTATAACATCATTGTTCAGACACTATTTATAATATTATAATGATTTGTAATCTTGAAACTGGGGAAAAAATTTCTTCATAGTTCACAACTTCCACCTATATATAACCTTTAAAATTTCATAATTTGTTTCTTGAAATTTCTCTATGTTCATTCAAATTATTTCTACACACCCATTTTGTTCCAATAACATTTTTATCTAATAATCAAGGAATAAGTTCTCACATTTCATTTTTATCAATTTTATCTAACTCTTCATCCACTGAAGTCAACCATTATTTATGTTTTACTACTTCTGAAACTGATTTTGGTTCAATCTGTAAGATGATTGATGTATTATTTTATAACCTCATCTTTCTTCCCATCTGAATCGAATATTTCTAATTTCCAAGTATATTTTCCATTTCAACCTATTTTTTTACGTTGGTAAATTTCAAAGTTTATCTTCCATATTTACTTTAAACATAACACGATTCCTCTGAGTCTTGATATATCTATTTTGGATCACCTTCACTTTAATTGGAAATATTCAGTATTTCTTCCTCATCATTTTTAGTATCCTTTATTGGGGAATTTGGATTTTCAATAACATTCACATCATTATAATTTTCCAACTTTTGTAAACATTTGTTCCATAATTTGTTACTTTTTACATTGGTCGAACATCCCATGATATTCATGCCTTATCATTTTTATCAAATTTTCCATGATCCAAATTTTTTATTTTTAGTAAACAAAGACTTCTAAAAACCTTAAATTATTCTACAAAAGGTGTTTTATTATAGAAAATTTCATAGTAAGTCTTGTTTTATTTTATCCTTAAAAAATATCTATTTTTCACTTGTATAGTACAACTAATAGATTATCTATAGTAAAACATTAAAAGTTTATACTCAAAAGACATGCTTCTTCCCATTTAAACAAAATTTCTATTTTTCCTTCATGAAAATCCATTTTTTAGGGTTGTATGGAGAACTATATTTATGTTTGATTCTATGTTTACTTAGATAATTTTAAAAAGTATTGCATGTGAATTTTGTGCCCATATCAGTTATAAACTTATTTATATAAACCCCCATTTCACTCTAAATATCCCTTCTGAAATATTTGAACATTTTTACAACTTCTGATTTATGTTTCCTAAACATGATGTTGGTCACTAGAGTGAAATAATCAATAAAGCGGTGAAGTAAAAATATTGTTTTATTGATTTATATCTCATCAGTCCAAAAATATTTGAGTGAATAATCTCAAGAGGAATAAAATATTGAAATTTTAATTTATTGTGGATTATACCAACCATCTTTAATTTCTGAGAATTTATACAAACATCAACTTATCTTCTTCTCAATGTTGGAAGATTTCATAAATATTTAAATTTAGAATGTTTTTTCATGTTTTTATTCATAGGATACCCAAGTCTATGATGACACAACTTATTCTCATATTTATCACTCATGTAACAAGATTCATTATGTTTACCAATCTGAAAAAACTTTATGATGGTTTATTCTCCTCTTGTAACAAGTTTTCCATCTTCAACACTTCTGATGATTCAATAATATTTTGTTATGGTCACTTCTTTTCTATCATCACAATTCTGACTCACACTAGCTAAGTTATGTTTGATCCCATCAACATATAAATATTCTTTATATTTTTGTTCCTTATCTATGATCTTAAATTTTCCAATTCCTATAATTTTTTTTGAAATACAATTCCCAAAAGATACTAATCCTCAATAATGGTTTTCAAAATCCATTAATATCTTCAAATCGCTTGTCATATATGAGGATGACCCACTATCTAGAATCTATAGTTTATTCCTCTTTCTTGCTTTTAGATCTATCTCAACAACAAAATTTCTTTCCTCAAATTTATTCTTTCCATATTCTTTTTATTTACTTTCATATGAAATGTATCTCAAAAGGGTTGTCATACATTTTTTTAGAAAAGTTAACTAGTTGGTAACTTCTTCCACATATTTCCTCTAAGAAATTATATAGATTTTTTAAAAATTTTCTAACATCATGACATTGTTTTTTCCAACTTCACATGGCTTAGAAAAGTTACTTACTTTTCTTCTTCTATTGATACCCCAACCTATATGCTTGTATATAGGTAAATACATGTTATGGAAAATGTTATACGATTTTCCCCATGAATTCCACTACACAGAAAAACTATAAAATCTTGGTCTTATAGAGAAGTATGATCTTTCTTGATAGAAATTTTTCTAAGGTTTATCATAACTTTATGTTTTTTTACCTTTTAGCATGGAGAAACAAAATTATATGAGATATTTTATACTTTTTTTAATGTGATAGATTTTTAAAAAAATTTATCAACACATTATTTCCCAATATTTTTCTCAAAACCTTCATGTTTAGAAAAATTAGATGAACTATCAAATTTAGTGGGTGAAGATTTCACCAGATTCTAGGTATGATGTTTCTTAGCAACTTTAGAAGTCTCATATTTTATTTCCATTTTTTTTAATTTTCATTCATATTTATTAAGATACTCTCAATCTAAATAATTTTGGATTGATTTTTACAAACCTCATCTTCCATTGAAGAAAATTTCTTTCAAAGATCTTTTACAATCATTGCGTGTTCTTAAATTTTTAGTTCGAGGTTCTTAATCTATTTAATGTATGAATATTCCCTTTTATGATTATATTATTTTACATAAAAATTACTCTCACCATATTTGTTTATTATTTTTATTTATTTCTTGATATTTTTAATTTTCTCAAGCCATGAAATAATTTCTAATATAAACTAAAATTCTATGTAAGATTATTTACCTCATTCTTGTTCAATATTTGATGAATGTTCTATTTTCTCAACATTTATTATAAAAATTATGAACTTATCTAAAAATTCATCTTCTAAATATTTGTTATTTGTTGATTTATATTGATTTTTCCTACTCATCATACTTATTATTTTTCCCGTGAACTTATTCTTATATTTTTTGGATGATTTATCTTCATTAGAACTTTTTTCCACATCTTCCATTGAGGTTTTTCTGTAGATTCATCTTTATATTCTATAAATTTATTCTTGGTTTAATTCATAAAAAAGTTCCCAATTCTTCCACTTTCAAAAAATTTACTGGAAGTGTTCCTCTATAATATCCTCAACCTCTTCGATAATTATTAGAGATAAGATACATTATCTTTTCATTCATTTAATTATCTTCCTTATATTCAGAATAATTATTGTCAACAATATTATGATCAAAATATTAGATTTCATATTTATCATAGCTTCAAAATCAATTTCATTCTTGCTCTTCTTTTTGAACACTGGTGTTTTTCTCATCTCATAAGTAATAATAAAGTCATGTAATTCATTAAGAAATAAGTCATTTTTTATTCTAATGTAGATATTTTAGGATCAAAACTATTAGGTAATTTTTTAATGAGTTTCTTAATTATAGTGGAATATTATAAGGTATCTCTGAAATGATTTTTTTTAAAAACAACATCATTCAATCTGGAGAAATATTCATCATTATTTTCTTCATTACCTATCCGAAAATATTTAAACATACTCCACCAGATTTATAAATTTTCTTCTTTCACTTTAGTATTTCCCTAAAAGATACTTTCAAGATTGTACCATGTTTTTTTTATTGTTTTAAGACCCATTACCATCATGAATAAATTTTATGAAAAAGTCATAATAAAATAATCTCTATATTTTCCATCAACATAAAGGCTTCTATAATTAGAGAACTTCATAGGAGAATATTTATCAATGGGTGGAAACGTAATAATTTCTTCATCAATAAACTATAAGAAAAGTGATATAAGATATAGGATCATCATGTTTTTCCATCCATGATAATTTCTTCCATCAACGGTATGAATAACTTTATTATTGAAAAATTTAATATGTTTCATGATAAGGAGTCAATGGGGAAACCACGCTATGATACAACTAGAAGTTCTTAAGAATCTTATAACAACTAAGAGGGGTAGGAGTGAATCAGTTATTATCTTTTTAAAAATTTACATCATTAAAAAACTACAACTAAAATTTTATAGAGTTACTTTATTGTCACATTTTAGTAAACTAAAATGCATGAAAAATAAGAATAGTAAGGAAGGAACAAAAGATTTTCAATAGTTGGCCTCAGTGTGAGAACCTAAATCATTTTCATGGCTATTCTTATTCATCCATATAGATTCAATATTATAAATAATTGAATAAAATTTTTGTGTTAACTCCCATTAGAAACCTTATATCTCCTGATGGAAAATATTATAATGAATTCTGTTAGATTAAAAAAATTTCTTAGAAAAACTAATCCACAAAAAAAGTATGTAAATTTTGGAAATATATTTTAACCAAGATCCATCAAGAAACTATATCTCATTTACCTACATCTAACAGGCATGTTTCTAATGACTATTTCCAATGAACCTTCTCTAAAACTACTCATTTTAAAAAATCTAAATTCTGCTCAGTTAACAAAACACTGTGCCTTTTATAAATCCTACTAAATTACACAATCTGATCTTCCTCTGATCAGTACTCTCTGTCCTATATTTTGAACTAAGACTCTAACTGATACCCTAATCATAAATTTTCTTTTGTACATAAATTTTCATTAACAAAAAACTCAAATTTGGTTAAAAACACTGTCTGAAACTTTTTATGTAGAACATAAAATATTTTCACATGTGAATAGTTTTATACCCTTACAATGTACTTTTTATATTTTATTTAGAGGTTATCTAGAAATATAAAATTTGAGAAACCAATTTCATTTTCCCAATCACCCAAACTCATTAATCCAAATTTCTCAAATATTTTAGCTTCATTTGATTTTTTATCAAATAATCTATAAAATTCATGAATCTTATTTAATTGTCATGCCTTTTAAACTTTCTTAAAATTTCATTAAAATAAATGTTTAATAAATTATTCATAATTAGTAACTTCAACTTTTTAAAACATGTAAAACATTAAATTTTTTAACTTTGTACAAACATATAGTTTGTAACATTTTAAAACATAAATTTTTTAAGTCTATACAAATGTTAACTTTGTAACTTCAGGATTCATTATACTTGCAACTCTGCACAGTATTCAAAATTGTAACTTCAAGAAAATTCAACTTTGTAACTAAATAAAAATTCATCTTTGTAACTCCATACAAACTTTAACTTTATGACATCAAAAATATTTTAACATTATAAATATATAAAAATTTCTATGTCAAATCATATAATTTATCCACTATAAAAAAGTATGTCTGATATAAAAATGTCCATCCAATTACAAAAGTCCATCTGATTACAAAAGTACATCTGATTAGGATATTTCATTTTACTTTAAAAGTCCATCCAATATGCACTTTTTAAAACATGTAATTTTAGAAATTATTAAAAATAATTTTTTAGAATTTTGGTACAAAAAATGTATGTCAGATTTACTCTTCATATGTTGAAAAGGTATAAAAATTATAACAAAAACTTTTTCTGGGGACATGAAATTTGAAACTCTAGAAATTTTCACTTCTATTTTCTTATACTAATATCAGCTCATATCATGACTTCTTAATTATATTTTAGGTACCTCAAATAATAGCATATCATAATATTACATTTTTAGAACGTTTTTAAGGAAAATTTATTAATTTCTGACTTTATAAAGTTAATCTTTTTTTATCCTAAAAAAATTCTTAATTTATAAATTTTATGACTTTTATTATCTTAACAAATTTCTTAGCTTCTAGACTCTCTACCATTCCTCATCTCAACAACATCTGACTTTCTATTAATTCTTATTTTTCAGAAGAATCTAAATTTCTATCAAAATATTTATATGATGGTTCATCTGATGCATCATCTAATTAGAATCCTTGAAAATATCTGAACATTAGAAGATTCATACTTCCCATTCTATAAAAATATACATACAATAATTTTCGAAAGTTTTTATCTTTCTAATTTTTAAAACATTCTAACTTTATAACATTCTTCATCTTCATATACTTCAAAAGAAAGTTTTATAACTTTTTACAAATCTTGTTTTTCTATTTTAAAAAATCATTCTTTAACAAATTTTAGTTGTCAAAAGATACAAAACATGATGAGAAAAACATCACAAAGGATCTTCAAAGATACTTTATTAAATAAGATGATTGTGTATATATTTTCCAAAGACAATAAACCCTTATATTTATGGCATGGATCATGGTTTTATGTAATTAATATTCATCAAATATGACATACTATTTATGTTTGAAAATAATGGGTCACTATAGAGATAACCTAAGAGGTGAATCCTATGAAATTAACTTGGAATCAGTTATTTATAAATGCGTTAAACATGAGTGAACATATTTTATGAATATGATTCCCTAAGATAATATTTTACTCTTGAAAAAGGTTTTTTATTTAAATATTTTTATTTTATGAGGTAAGAAAAATTTAGGAACTTTTAAAGGTGAAAGGTTTGTTTTAAAATGAAATGTTTTCATGATTTCTCTAATTCATCATGATTAATTAATTGTTTTCATGTGATTTATAATGTGTTTTAATGGTTTTATTTAATCAAAGGATTATTTTCTTTTGTTGATATATTTTATTCTTATGCTCAAAATTTTATTATGAAAAATCTAAAATAATTTATGGGTGTTGTGTTTTTCAATAGATAAACATGTTTCTATTATCTTTGTCTCCCTTATTGATATTTTCAGGATCATTCCACATTTTTGAATGTTTTTATAGGAACTTAGTATTATTATGAACTATTATTAAGTCTAGATTAAAGTAAATGAAATTATCCTTGAACAAAGAAAATGTGTCATGAATGAAACCAGACTTTGGGCATAAGAATCCTATTTTTTATGGAAAAAATAGATATTGTGTGTTAGTGTTCTATATATAATGTATTTCCTTTCCAAATTATCTAAAAATATAAACCTAAAATACAATAGGAATATAGAAAAAGTTAAATTCCTACAATTAAACTCATTATTGAGTGTTGTTAAAGGAAAATGTCATTATAGTTGGTATCAATGCGAGGGTTTAGATACCTTTAGTCATTACAATGTTTCTTGATATGAAAAATTTAAGGGTTCATATAATTTTTAGGGATTACAAGTTAAAAATTTTCAATAACCATAAAGGATTAGTATTTTATTGAGAAATGTTGTTATTTATTCTATATCATAATAGTTGAGTAAAAGAGGACGTTTTTAGTGATAAATTAGTGATTATCATCTACATAATATGGTTTATTACAATTTTATTTGATATACACAAACAAATTACTTTTCTAGTAAATGTTTGGAACTAGAATAAGCCAGGTTAATAGTTGATATGAAGGATAATGTGTTAGTTGTCCGAATAAGAAACCAAATGTAACATGAGCAATAGTAAAATATATTATGGTTATGACTAACCACATATATCAAGTTATTATTAATATCCAAAACCTAGGTGTGTTTATAATGAAAAAATGAGTTCACTATAAGTTTAGGTGATAAAGATAATAATGATAAAAATAATGAAAGTCCTATGTTTCAATAATGTAGGAAGAAGAGACTAGGAAAATATCTCAAAGAAACATGAACATATTTCATATATGGTAAAGGAAGGAATAGCTAAATAAAACATCGAGAAAAAATGAATATTTTGGTTAACACAATAGAGGTAAATAATGTTATTCATAAGATATAAATTGAATATTTTAAGTTTGGAGAGTATGGGAATTTGTAAAATCAATTTCCTCAGAGAAAATCTCATGAAGGAGACCCAAAATATCATATAAATAAAGGGTTATAAAGATTATATGTTCAAGATTAAGGAATATAGAGTAACAAATAAAATGAAGGTAGTATTATGGAATGATATGAAAAATAATGGTGAAAATGATTATAAAGGATGATTGAATTTTCAATATATAGGGTTTCAAGAGTTATTATGTAGTGGTATTCTAGTGAAAAAATTTAGGATGATTATATGTTTAAAGGATTTAATAGTATTTTGAGGTTTTATGTAATGAGAGTACATTATGGACATTTATTGAGATATTTTTTAAATATGAAACTGTTTTGTTTAGTATGTGAAAAATTATATGAGGAATAATGTTTTTATATTGTAGGTAATTATTTTAAAGGTATTGATAACCTTTAAGGTCTATATGATCTTTGATGTTGATGTAATTTTGGTTAATTGGGATAAAATAGTTATTACATTTTAGAATAATATGTTTTATTATATAGACAACTAAGGGATTAAAAATTGAATTGATAAATAAGTTATTAACATTTTTTTGAATAATTACACTATTTTTTAGAACAGTATATGATTAAGGTAAATTAAAATATGAATTTTATTTGAGGAATAAAGGTTGAATTATATTTTAGAAGTGTATGTGATTTTATTATAGATTTATCTTGATTTGGGTTATTTATGAAAAAGTTTAGTTTTTTTAGATATTATATGATTTAGGCATATACATTTATTCTATGTGACTTTATTTGAAATTAATGTTATTTGTAGATATCTTTTAAGTTGATATTGAATGAATGTGTGGTTTATCTTATAAAGCACCATATTCGGTCAAAAAACGTTTTTCTCATATCAATGCATAATAAAGAAATTTAAATAATCAATGTACACATATTATTTAAATAATAAATTGAGTAATAATGATTTTATATCCAAATTGATAGCCTTTAACCTTCTTTACCCCAGTATATCCAATAATAATATAAATGTTTCTAATATTGAAATAGAATAAAATTACTGGTACAAATCAATTTCTTTAATCAGATAGTAGTATTTAAAAACAATATATGATTTATTTTAAATCACTTTTCCTTATTTATTATATTTATTAATGGAAACAAATTTGAACCCATTAAAATTCTTGTCCTCCAACATTGAAAAATTTCCCTTGACTTATTCTTCTCAATTTGTTCAATATATTTATGCATAACCTTAAGCGTATACTAATCTTCAATGTCCTCTTCAAAACACTATAGATCTACTTGAGATAAGAGTATTTTTTTGAATATAAATAATATTTTTATCTATATTGGATTTATTTGATCACAAATAATCCTTATCCCATAAATTATAGCCTTGCTTCTAAGAATCCTTATAGATATTAATCTTGATTCAACCAACTCACCATGAGCATCATATTTTGAAACCATCACCAACCCTCTATGCTCCCATTGAGATTATTAGATCCCCATCACTTTCCTAAATAATTTTCTCATGGTATTTATGATAATTATATTCATTTTCCACCATGGTGATTTATTTTATTTTAACCACATTCCAAGCCATTTATTAATACACTTTTATTAATTTATTTTTAATAAATATCCAAGAAATATACCTTCATATCATTTAGGTTCAAACTTATTTTAATTCATCATTTTTTTATTATAAATCACCTTCTTGTTATGAATAAGAATACTTAAATGTCTGTTTCTTCTCATACAATAGCTCTTATGGAGTCTTTTCTTCTCCTAGAAACAAAAAATCTGTATTTTTAATGTATAATTAATTTAATACTATTTCTTTCTAGTATATATTTGATAGTTCATTATCAAATAACATCATTTGGGATATATTTCTAATGATCCAGTTTCTCCTCTCAAATTCATAGTTTTGTTAAGGATTCTATACAACAAAACATGGTTCCTTATTTTATTATTCTTAATAAAATAATCTTTTTTAATATTCATAAAGTCTGTGCCAATGTCTTTTTAGATTCAGAGAATTTTCTACCCAATAAATATTTATCCATTCTATGATAAAGGGGAATGAAATTAAAAAACTTAGACTTGTGATAGACCCCAATCAACCATTCCATACTTCTAAAAACATTAATGAAAATGATATAATATATCTTTACATTAATGGATTTTGGTGATTTTTTCTCATGCACATTAATATGAACCAACTGAAGAAACTGAATCAACTTCTTATCCTTTATCTTTTAACTATTTTGAATAATCATTCCCATTTGAAATACCTTATACATGTGATTATGATATCATGTTAATATAGTTATATCATGATTTACATCATTATTAACTAGATATTTGAATAATTTTTGAATCAAGTGGACATGATTTTTATTCAACAATCTATTTTCTTCTTTATTGATAGGAAGAGCATATCTTCTTCACTAGTAATATGGTATATATTATCCATCGTAATCATCTATTTAATTAAAAATTCACCATCCTTTCACTTGATAATTCAAGTCATCTTGATTAAATTTATATCATGCCTTTAGTCATAAAAATTTTTAAGACTAAGAAAGTTGTTCCCTAGGCTTCACCAAATAATATGTTTGTGTGCCTTGTATATTTGGCTCTAGTTGTGGATATACCTAATACAAGGATATTAAAATATTCAAAATTACTAAATCTTATGAAACTTTCCTTATAATAAGTGATTCAGGTTATTTGATCCCGATTTCCCTTTATAAGGGAAGAGTAATTGTTATCAAGAATCCACACTCTAAATTGATATATATATATAAAGCAACTAGGGAACCAAAAATATCTAATCTATTTACTTTTTTTCATTTTTTTAACCACACATATGGTGGTTATCAATATATTTGTTATTTTTTGAAATATAATGGACCTCATCTAGAAAATTTGTAAATTAATTTTGTGTTTTTATCCAGACTAATGATTCCTTGAAATGATGTGTATGACCAGTTTAGGTCGCCATATGCACGTTATTCTACATCCTTGATGAGTAATACTTTTTCATATATTAATATCCACCCCACTATAAATAGTATCCATCAAATTCATACCTATAATGTTGAATTATATTAGGCTAAAATTGTTTCTCTTGTTCATTATAGTAATACACGTCTATGAAACACAAGTTATGAGTATTTATTATCATTACATACAAATAAAACCTAATTTTAGGTATATTATTGGGTCCCTTTATTCATTCCCTAAAATTATTTTTATTTTTTTAGTTTTTTTATCTTGATTATCACCCAAATAAACATTCCCCATTATAGTTGTATCTTGTGGTTTTCCTCTTGAATTTTTAATTCAATCAAGACCCACACTAGATTTTACTTTATAATGATTTTGGTTTTTTAATAGAATATTTTAACTTCACTATTGTATCAAAATGTTTTTATTTTACTTTCTCCAAAACTCACACTACCAAACTTCCCAATGTCATATTAAGAGTCAATATTAAATCATAATCATTATTTTTTTACCATATAGTGACACAATCTCCTTAAATCACCTCATCAAATTTGAGTTGGTCTTCCATTATTAAAGTCAAGATATCTATTATTTAAGATTTTTCTTCAATTTTTTACTATAAATTAAAACACACTTTTTCTAAAATTTATATTTTTTCAAATTTAATATTATAAATTTTATCATTCAACACATATTTATACTCTTTTTTTCCTTCCATATATAGTCTTTATAATAACACAACACTTTATTAGATTTCTTCTTTTTTAATATATAGTTATCCATCTCTATAATTTCAGCCTCCAACTCCACTTTTAGTTCTATTTTATTCTCAACTTTAGCTATATCACCATAATTATTTTCCTCTATGTATGGTTAGTCTATGGATGTCACATGAAAGTCCTTATTTTTGTCTTTAAAATCCTTAATATCATTCACTTATGATTATTTTGAGGTTTTATATTCTTATGAAATCAATTTATTCCTTTTATTTTAATTAGTCTTGTTAAATCGCTTTAATTTTACATTATTTGATGATTTAATCATAGGTAATTCATTGGTATTATCATTATCATCATGTAAATTCATAGGAAACATTATGTCAAAGTGGAAAACATTTAAACATTGAAATAATTTGAGTGTAAGTTTCCATTTAAAATTTCCTCTTAACCATTTCAGATTTCTAGAAATGAAATTACATAATATATCCAACCCCAGTTTCTTTAGGATTGTCTTCCATTTAGTGCATCTTAATTTTCTTGAATTTCACTTCTTGATATTTTTCTTATTTTATATCATTATTATCATTATTCATCATTTCATATGAAATAAGTTTTTTTATAAATAATATCCAAAACCATCTCCTCTAAAACCTTATCCTTAAGTATTGATACCTTTTTGTTCAATTAAAGTGTAAATATTATAAAAATTCACTTCTGGATCTTAAAATTATCAAGTATTTATTTGAGCTTTCACATGTCCTCTATAATCATGTTCAACTAATTAAATAATTAATTCACTAATTAATTTGGTTGAATCCAAATGGCCATATAATTATTCCAAATAATAATGAATTTAGATTCACACACCTTAGAGCCGCCTTCATAGATGTTCAGAAATTATTCCCAAATTATGTGTAAATATTTAAACGATTTACCCTTCATATGGATTATGGTGAAAAAATATTCCCATAAAGAATTAAATCATTTAACATTGGTGTCTAAATCTTTATGGTCTCATTTTGATAAATCTTCACTATCAATTTTAACCAAAATTATATAAATGGATACTTTATATGTATCGATGCTTAATGGTCAAAAGTAATGTTTCCTCATCTCTTCCAAAGATGATATTTATTTCTATAGAAGTCCAAATTACTTTGTTATTAAGTGAAGTCTTTTCTTCCTAAAGATTATATTTCAATGATGTAATTGTTTTTCTATAATATCACTTATTAGTCTCACATTACAAAAAATACCATGGGGATGAATCAGGGTATGATGATTTTTAAAAAAAATCCTTTATTGATCTTGTTCCACTATGAGACAAAAAAACTTATCTCTTTATATCACAATAATGTATAAAGAATTAAAAATCATGTAAAAGACATAATAAATTTTACTTGGTTTACCCTCACTCACATACATATAAATATAATACACTTGATTATGTGATGGTGTATCAAAATTCACTAAGGCACACTTATATTTATATGTTTGGAGAAAAATTATTTTCACACTAGTATATAACCAATTACAACTAAGAATGCACTAATCTATCAACAAATGTATATAAAATATTCCTGTACAAAATATATAAATAATATGATTTAGTTTAGTAACTATTCACATTAAAATTGTTGTGTCACTAAGAGAATACTTCTTTAATGTGATGAATTCTACTTTAACATGTAAGATTATTTCTGTAAACAATATAATCCATGTGAAATATACATTATGTATGATTGACTGTGTAAATTATTCATTATTTTAACCTTTCTAGACAAATTCTTCATAATCACTCATGATTCATGTATAATATTGATGATACATTCTAATTTACATAACTTATTTTCATAAGAAAATGGTTCACAAGATTCTTCTATATAAAATCCCTAATGTGGAAGTTCTTTATGAAACTCCCTATATTGAAAAAACAAAGTGAGAAAATATTTTAGTCCCCTTCTAAGGAAATCTTCTCAACTAATGAAATGTTTAGTGTCCTTTTTATAGGTAAAAACTCTCAACAAACACCTACCAAAAAATATTCTTGAAAATCAAAAAAATCAAGACACATTCCATTTGAAAAAGATGATTTCTACATAAAAATGACTGATTAATCACTATATTTTGTGGTGCCTTCCTACCATAAACAACATAAGACTTGCATAAAACATCCTGGAACCTATAAATGATTTTATCCTTCAAGATACATGGGAATATTTTAATTTTTATAGAAATGTCATAACTTCTTTATGTATCCACATAAACATTTCATAACTTAATTCCTTCAAAAATGTATTTCATTGTCCTCCATAATATTTTCATGTGATTTATTTATTTGTCCTGAATTTTTCAAAAAACATTCAAGAAACAAAAAACCAAGTCCAAACACTTATAGAAACCATCTTCCCAAGAATATATCAAGCCTTTCTTTTTCATAAGTTTATCAATATTATTTCTCATTAAAACACAATCCAAAAATACCAAAAACACATTTGAGGTATTTTTTTCTATCATTAAAACAAAATCATTATAATAATAAAAAACATAAAATGGTCCCCCAAGTCTTCCAATATCTCATACCAACATTCATACAAAATTGAGACTTCCCATGTAAACTAAATCTAACCATCATAAAATAGTACTTTTAAGTCAATAGTAAACTGCAACCACATAACCACATAAATACATTACTCCTCAATTTCTCACATATTAACAAAAAGTAAGGCTCGCAACAATCACAAATATCCGCAAATATTATGTTTAATATATTTCAATATGATATAATTTAACATAATTAATAATTAATATATAATTCCCATATAATAAACTTCTTATTCCCCTTTTAAATTTGCATTCTATATTATTTCCAATACTCCCCCCATAATTCTTATTTTGTTTTATTTTTTTAAAACATCAATTTATGTAATTATGTTATCATTATATCACTTTTATAATTTTTATGATTAACATTATTTAATTATTCAAGAGAATATATCCATTACCAATAATCCCATAAAAATTATTATATCAATTCAATCAATTTTCATAAAAGTGAATTTCTAATCCTCTTCATAAATCCATCACTGAAAAATGAATCTTTGCTTATGCGAAATTTTCTATCCTCATAATGAAATCCAAAAAAAAACTATATCTGTAGAACTCACATAATTCCTATATTAAAATGTTACATCAAATGGTTTTTATATCCTCATAATGATAGAAAAACTAAATAAGGGAAGAATAATTGAACAAAGAACACCTAAACTTATATCGATTCAATCCCATGATTAAAAGGAGCTCAAGAATCCATCCATGGGCACTTGAATTCACTAAGAAGGATATATTAGATTTATAAGACATTTATGAAGATAGAAACATCAAATTAGGTGTAAGGTAGATTCCAAATTTATAATAAAATGACACTTAACCAAACCATACATGGAAACTAGAAATTGCATTTTAATTTACTTATATAAGCCTCAATATGAAAACCATATCATTTAAACCACACTTATACCTTGTAATCCATTGGTTTTTTCCATCATAAATCCATATCTTTTGACCATAACCACAATGTAGCCACCATATAATATGAATGTTCCTTCAATCTTTCCTTCAATCCTCTAAAAAACCATGAAAAAATATTCACCAAACCATGTTGTATTGTAGAATAAATTTTAAAAAACTAGTGTTTTCCTCATCATGATGGTGAACATATATTACACTACACATAACCCAAAACCATGACCCAAAAACTATATATTCTATATAGTTTTCTCAAAGAGTGACATAATCCTCCCCAAAAATGACTAGATCCAACCCAAATTCTATTTTTCAAAAAAAGAGAGAGAAAAACAACCATTATTAGATCCAAAACCATGATAAACCCAAGAAAACCATGATGTAATGAGAACAAAACCATATCATGTTTTCCTTTAAGGTCCTGAAAAATCCTTCCTCACTTCTAAACCACTTCTAAACAATCTTCCACCACATCCAAAACCTAAAAATTTTATAATTTGAGTAAAATTTATTCCTCTAGATATATATTTTTTAAATATATAGTATTATATTACATATTTATATTTTAGGAGAGTGTTATTTTGATGAGACTAGATAATATTTGGACTTAATGTTTATAAAGTCTAGTTTACCATGTTTATCAATTTATTCTCAAAGGATTTAGTATACAACATCCATATTAACACATGAGAGTTCTTGTGGAGTAACATGTTGAGTATAATGTATACATACCCCAAATTTTATATATAATTTTTATATTTAAAAGACTATATTTGAGGTGTAGAATGGATTTACTTGTAAAAGTACATAGTAGTAACTTGATTTGGGGGGTTTTAATTTATATTATTTTTATTTTTTGACTATATTGGGATGTATTAGCATGGAGTTTTTTTGTAACTAGTATGTTTTATTTTTTTATGAAATATCATGATTTTTTTGATAATTGATGTTATTATATAGATTTTTTATTTATTTTATAAACATTATTAGGTTATAGTGTGCGAGTCTACAAATAAAAATGGCAATGCATATTATAGAGGTATTTTTATACCTTTGTTACTAGTAACTACATTGTGCCATATTATAGGTTGGCTTCAGGGTCACTCTCAATCGCACCAGTGACTTGAGAGGAGTCTTGGTAGGTTTGGGTTGTGATAGAATGATATCAGATTGAGTTTTCACATGAATTTTGAAGTTGGAAATGGTGAGGATTACATTGGGATTGTAAGACAATGGTATATATATAATTATAATGGAATATTGGATATGTAAACCAAAACAAGGTCTGGTGGATGATGCATTCTAGAACAAAGACCTTTATTATCTTCTAGTTATAGTTAGTGGATGGATTATAAATTTTAGAGTACTATTTATGGGTATACATCCATCATATAGTACTAGTTCATGATAAATTTATATGTTGATGTGATTTTGATAGATGTAAAGGTTGTATTTTGTACTATCTTAAAACATTTACATATCCTTTGGATTTATATTTTTTCTTTTGATTGTATATATTTTCCTTGAACAATATCCCCATGTTGATCAATTCAAGGGGGAAATGTAATTTCCTACTCCAGTTCATTAAAGGATTTATTTAAAAGATAGTGATATTTATAGAATGATTTTTGAGAATTATAACAATATAATTTACTAATGTATAAGGAATTACTTTTAATCATAATAATTCTCATTAGTAAATGGTAGTTAATATTTTCCTATCATTTATTTGGGTGAATGAAGAGAATTGGAAAAATATTACTTTTAGTTTTTTGTTGAAAGTAATTATAAAATAGAGGATAATATATCTTGGTGACTGAAATATTTTAGAAGCATCATGGAATAATTTTCATGTTATGTTTGGGAACATATTTCTATCATCACTTTTTAGGGTAAGAGGTAATCGGTTTTATTTAATATTATATAGGGAAGTTATAATATACATGAATTTAGAGTCAGGTTTATAATTTATTTTTGTTACTCACCGAAATTTATGGGGAACAAGGAGTTGATGGAAGGTCAATTTTAAATATCCTTTCTTGAACATTATCTTTATTATTTCCCTTTATTTTTAATGTGTTAATGTTCACTTTCCCCCCTTATTATTTCATATCTCATAGATGATGATTTTTATATGAGGAATTCGCCCCCCCCATTTTTCATTCTTATGGTTATGTTATCTATCAATCCTTATCTCTCCCTTTTAATATTTTTATCTTTATTATATTCACTATTATTAATCATTATACTTAATTTTCATTTTTAGTATTAATTTTAATTTATTTATGATTATCTCCCTATTATTTATTTAAGTGAAACCAAAAAATGTTTATTAAGGTAAATTTTCCAATTAATCATTTCCACACTAGAGTATTACACTTTAAATCAATTTATTTTCAAGGTTACATTATTGAGACATTTTATTAGCCAGAGTATAAAAATTTTAAAATAATATTAGAAGGTGGATTATTTCTTTTTTTAATGACAACATCACCAAACAATATGAAAACTCTTTTTATAATTTCTATTCCATTTTTGTCTTTAATATTATCAAAAATTTTGTCAAAATGAGTTATTTATATTATATGTTTTAATCATTATTCATTTTTAAAATAATATTATTTTAATATAGTTCTTTTTAAATGAAATTTTCTCTATTTATTTAAATTTTTCATAAAAACTAAGTAACTATTTTCTTAAAATTTATTCAATTTCTTATCATCACATGAAATATTTTTCAACTATATCAATACGCCTCTATTTTCTACAATTTGACCATTTATTATTTATTATTTCATTAAATAATAAATTTTTTATATAAAGGGTACTATATCAAAATAGTTTCATGATTCATTATCCAAGTTCATATGTGTATTTGGTGTGGTTTTTATGAAATTCTTATCAGAGGAATGATAAATTACTACCTTTGTGTTGCATTATAATCTATTATACAAAAAACAATCATTCATATAATACCTTTTCACCATAAATACCATATAATTTATTCTTTTTATTAGTGGGTGTTCACCTAGATAGTCATACCATTCAAATGACTGTGGAAATATATTAAATTTCTCATATAAATTTTATTCTATTTGGTGTGCATACCTTAAAATTGTTTACTCGAATTATAGAGAATTTACATAGATAGTCCCTTTATTTATTTAGAAGCATTTATTATTTCCATGGGTTAATAATTTAATTATTTTTATAGGTTTAGTATTATTTTTTCATATCATGTGTCACACATATTTATGGATATATTATTATGTGATGGGTGGGAATGAAATTATATACCCCTCTAATGCATTTGGTAAGTATTTATATCTCATGAGATTATTTGTTGTGCATGGAGATGATGAGGTTAACTTTGTTTAGAATGTTATTCATAGTCATGATATAGTTATATTTTTCCGTTATGTTTTTCATGGAAATGATGTAGTTATATTTGAATCCAATGTTATGTTGGACTTGTTGTTTAATCTTTAACATATATTATGATTTTGAATTCTTAATAATGTTCCAAATTCTTATATTTAATCAACATGGTTTATGATTATTGTCTTATGATTCCACATCGTTATTCTATGGTATATTTTACACTTTCAAGATCATATGATTATGTTTTTTATTAAATGATATTTGATTATGTTATCTCATGATTACATATTATTATTTCATGATCTTACTCTATTAATCATTCTATTTATATCATTATCATTAATCTCACTT
Source organism: Viscum album (assembly GCA_963277665.1). Taxonomy (NCBI): domain Eukaryota; kingdom Viridiplantae; phylum Streptophyta; class Magnoliopsida; order Santalales; family Viscaceae; genus Viscum; species Viscum album. The sequence goes on from OY728141.1 coordinate 352,232,489, forward strand.
GTTTATGATCTATTGATAACTCCACTATTTCTCATTATTAATTTTTTACCCCTTATTAAGAACTTTATATCACACATTTTTCATTTTTTCTTCATTTCCCCATACGATTATAGGTGTTAAAGAGATTTTGATTAATTTTTAGGTGATATATATAAAGTATTTGATTAAATTATATGGTGTAAGTATAGGATGATGATATATTATTTACATATTTCAAAAAAAATCTCAAATATCATTTTTTGGTTGTATTAAGAAATTAACCTTCCCATATTTGAATATATAACAATTTGGATCCACATGACTTGAGTAATAAAAATATTATATAATAAATTTTCCAGTATATATATGTTTTCCACCCGCCTCAGTTATAAAATGGAAAATATTATCCATTATTATTCACACTTATTGATCCATATATATCAACCAAGACAAAAAACAATACCTTCCCAACATTTTTATTCACCACCTTGAGGTATTGGTCTCACCCAAATACTACTTCAAAAAGGATAAAAGTGTGATCCAAAGGAGATTAATGAAGGAAGGGGTATATGTTCTTTTTGAGATTTTCCAAGTTCCATTATTCTTAAACCCCATAAAAATATTCAATAACCACCTAAAAATAATTATATAATTATATTTCACATAATTATAGGTTTTTATATTAATTTTAAAACCATTTTCAATCTCATTTCCATCATATAGAAATTGAAACCATCGCTTATTCTTACGTACAACCTGTCATCTCCATGTAGAAATGTAATAATTTTTTCATCACTAGATCACATGGATGATCACAAATATGTAATTAAAGAATATATATGATGTTAATGAAATTATTACATTATTAAGATTATAGAACTATTTCATAACACCTTTAAAAATGGTCAACATTTCAAAATAATCTTGGAGAAATTGACCGAACAAACATAAGTGGTTGACGTAATCATGAAATGTACAATGAATGAATTTAAAATTAATATAAAAGGACCTTAAATTTGAATATATAAAAAAATTTATTAATCATGTATTTAATAAACTTAAATTTATTATTTACATTGATATAATGCATCCATCCAAGAAGCAATCCAAGGTAGGGTTTTTTTGTCTCAATTCTATACCCTTGAGACATATTTTATAATATGCATGTAATTTATTTTATATAATTTATATAATAAACACTTAACATATCATATCCCAAATTACTCTTTCTTCATGTTATTTAATGTTTCAATTCATGTTTTATCTTTTAATGGGATACGATTCATAAGTTATTAACTTTGTAATGGTATGTTATATAATTTCACTATTATTTGGAATTGTTCGTTTTTTAATTTATATTGGAAGAATTATATACTATTTAAATTTTTAAACCCCATAAATTTTATTAAATTTTATTTATTTCTTGTATATCTATTTTTTTCATCCACCTTTTCCCATCTCTAGTGCTCAAATACTGAAATAATATTTTGTAAGAAAAACCAACCTTATTTCTTCTTTTAGTTTGGAGATATTTTTGTTATATGTCATTGTTCTTCAAATTGTTTTATAGATGTTTTTAACTATATGTAAAGGATTATAAAATATAATTTTATACAACCTTTGAATTTCATTACAATGGTTTAAAAGGAATGGTTTTAATTTTTTTTGAACAATCCTTTTTTTTATTTTTTATTTTACACAATGTGAAGGGTTTTTCTTACCTTTATGGAAATTTTTCACTTTTTAACATCCTCTAAAAGTTTCCATGGATTTTGAAATAAAATAATTTTTTCTATTATTCGGTGAATTTTATTAAAATAAAAGGGTTTTATTTTCAAAAAGGTTGAAAAAAATTGGTAAATGATTCATAAAATTATTTTCAAAAAAATTATAAATTTTTTTATTGAATTTTTTTAAGTTTAAATTCTATTTTCCTCTCTAATTATCTAAAATTTACTTTATTAAAAACATTCAATTCATATAAATTGATGTTCAACTATAATATATTAACAATTTAAAGAGCATACCCTACTTTTGGATCATTCACTTTATTATAATCACATTCTCTATCACTCTCCATAATTTATTAGACATTATTTTTCTTCTTCATGTATATATTTTCAATATCATGGATATATTCAGCATCATTTCTACAAATTGGATATTTTCTTAATCATATACCATTTCAATATATGTTATTAGTTAAAAAATATTATTAATAAATTTATTACATTTCTCAGGGAAATATTAATGTTCCTTACTTTTAATTCAATACATATATTTATTTATTGATATATAATTGTTATTATATTGTTTATTATTGATTCAATATATGATAAATTAACTGGACATATGTATGTGTTTTATGAGGTTTGTTTAAATATAACCCCTCAATGAATCAATAATTATAATGTGAAAAAACTAGTTGTAATGAATTATTCATTGGGTATTTGGTGTATTCACACCCAATTATTGAAAGTGTCATGGCACAATCCCTTGACAGTAAGATTACCGATTTCATAGAAAAAGTATTTAGTGATAATATCATGACTGTTTTACATTAAACATTTCCTTCAGTAATAATATAGTAATCATTATACATGTGTTTAATTTTATTCATGGATTTATTTCACACTCATTTTATTGATTAAATGTTATATGTATTGATTATTCACTCAACCATATTGTTAGGTCTTATATACTCATTAGAGTATCCATTATCCACTTTTCCTTATTGGTCATTTACCTTACCCTTTATTACATGTTCCTTTCTCTGAGATATAATTAAGGAATATTTAATACAATTTTTCATGTTATGTTATATTTCAAATGTCATTTAAAAATCATGTATGTATTTAGTCTCCTAAAACTGCTAAATTGATAGATCCTTGATGGTGTGGTCTATTGTATCGTGTTCCAATATAGTAATGTAAACACTAACTCTTGGTTACTAGATTCAGTTTTTTATAATTGGAAATAAAGGAAGTTTAGTAGGACCCATGAGAACTAGATTTTAGAAAAACATAACTAGCACAACCATTATGATAAACCCAAAGATTTTTTAATAATTTTTTGTGATTTTTATGCTATTGATCAATATTAATGGTTTTATGAGCTAATTTATTTTGTAACATTATTTAGATATGCCACCTAGAAAAAGAACGAGAAACCATGACAATAATCATAGCCAATTCGGGGATTTATCGAAAGTTAAATTAAATATAGTGGGTGGTGTATCTAAGAGGATCATCTCCATATTAGGTCAATTGACCCATGTTATAAAAAATAACCACTTCCTTATGAAGAAATATATCATTACACAACCTAATGCAGCTATGTGAGATAACATTATACAATAGAATCATGCATCCTTTAATGAAACTATGGTTCCATTGATAGCTAAGCATTGGATAGTCCCTTGTAATTATATTCCTAGATTGGAGAAGTAGTTAAATTGAAAAGGTTATTCCAGTAGTATATTATTTAAAGGTAGATATTTATAAATGGTGGTTATTGATCTAGAATACTAAAAATATTAAGATATATAAAGTATGGAATAAATAAATTTAAAATTGATATTCTTGAATAAATATTTTCTTTGAGAGAAATAAGATGAAATAAAAGGAATTTAATCAATAAAAATTATAAGGAAGTGGAAATTGTTTCCAAATATGAGGCCATATTGAAAATATTATCAAATAATGACATAGATTACATATTTAATCCAAAAATTAATAATATCGGTTTCATTGATGGGATTTAGATAAATCTTATAAGAGAACCAATCTCCTAAATGTTATAATCATATTATGTTATATTGTTTATGTTCCATCAAGATATAGAAATAACTTTTATGGTTATATATCTTCAATATAATTCAATAAAAAATAGGTTGGCTGAAAACCATGTAAGAAAGAAATACATAAAAGAAGAAGAAATGAAATATGGGATTTCCACAATGAGATAATTATGGAACTTAACATCTTGGTAAATGAATAAAGGGAATGAGAGTTTATTATAAGTGTTTAGAAAATGACCATATAACTCATTAATGAAAGGGAAAGAAATAAACCATATTTATCTTGTACTTCGACTATGAAAATATGGGTAATTATTTAAACCAATTCCCCAAGTGTCAAGGGAACCTACTATATAATAGGAAAAGGGGGGATCCCATGCTAATGCGATAACTAAAGATAATTTTAAATATCCAAAATATGTGGTGGCATGTATTTTGAACATAAACTAAAATTTATAGAATTTTTTATTTTATTTTTGGATCTATGAAATATTTTATATATTTTATGTTTTCCAAGAACATTAAATAATTCCCCATCAGCCTAATAAGGGATTTTTCAATCAATACTCCTAGTGGAATTATTATTGAAATATGGTTATTTCAGTTAGTTCTCATTATGATGCATATACCTACCCTATGTGAGAAGATGGTTGTTATAGATATAATTGGTTTTGATATAATACTTGGTATGGATTATCTTTCAAAGTTTAATGTGAATATTTATTTCCAATAGATGGAGATTATAATTTGTGATTGAGATATAAAATAACTTCTGTTTAAAGGGAATAAAAAATCTTCTAAATCATGTAATTATCCACCTCTAATAGCTTTAGATAATGAAATTCTAATAGGATAAGAGAATACACAACCTATGGATGGTATGGGTAACCTTAGCATAAAATATTTACCTATTATGTAGAAATATATTAATGTGTTTACTAAAGTGATACCTTGAAATCAAACCAAGCATGAATTGATATTTTCCATTAATCTCATCTATGATACAAAAAATATATCACAAGGTTTTTATAGAATATACATATTGGTACTAGTGGAAATGAAGAACAATTGAAAAAGTTTTCTAATAATGGATTTATTTACCCTTGTGCTTGAAATTATGGATCCCCTATTATTTTAAAAAAAAAGTATAGAGCTATGAGTTTGTGTATTGATTATAAGGAAAAATTCCATTATTAAAAAGATAAAATATCCTCTGCCTCTCATTAATGGAATATTTGATCAACTTGAAAGATCTAAATATTTTTCAAAGATTTATCACTATCCTGGTTATCATCAATTTCAAATAAATAATGAAGATATTCTAAATACAAAATTTCCCAAAATGTATGGAAATTATAATTTTAAAGTAATTCCCTTTGGATTGACTAATTCAACCCCTATTTTTTAGTATCCAGTGAATATATTATTCAAATAATATCAAAATAATTTAATCATGGTATTTATCTATGATATATTACTATAATCAGATATTTATGAAGATAACAAGAATCATTTGTGAATCATTCTTGAAACTCTTAGATGAAAGATTTTATATGGGAAATTGAGTAAGTGAAAATTATAGATTTAGGAAGAGTACATTATTGGATATATTATCTCTAAGGATGAAATATTGTTTAATATTTTAAAGAGAAAGAAAATTAAATAAATTCCTAAACCAACAAATATTACTGAGATATATAGTTTCCTTGGATTAGTAGGTTACTATTAATGTTTGGCTAAAAAATATTAATTTGAAATCCCATTATCTAAGATAAAACATAAAGGTTTTTGGATAATATGGTCAGAATAATGCAAATAATTTTTCAAAGAACTAAATAAGAGATCAGTCAATTCACTGATATTGACATTACCATCAGGAATGGATTTTTTTTAATATATTTACATATAAGAAAGAACTCAGGGGAATTATTATAAAGAATGATTGAGTTGTTGCTTATGAATCATGATAGTTAAAAATTCATGAATTAAATGATCCAAACTATGATTTTGAGTTGGAAACCATAATACTTACCTTGAATATATTAAAGCATTATCTCTATAGTGAAATAAGTGAGTTATATATGGATTACAAAAAATTTGAAATATAAATTTTCAAAAAAAGATCTCAGTATGAGGAAAATAAGATGGCTATATCTACTCAAGGATTATTATTTCTCAATTAAATACAACCATAGGAAGGGAAACAATGTGTTTGATGCATTGAGTAGAAAAGATCATGAAGTTTTAACTAAAATTAAGGAAGAAAGGGATCCCATATCCATAGATTTAATAATTTTGGATATGAAAAACATTATAGAAGGGGAAAGATCAAAACTTTTCTAAATGATTTCCAACCCATATTTTCTAAGTAAGTTGAAAATTTATTATCTTGATGATAAGTGTTTAAAAAAGAAAATTAATTTCATGAATTATGGAAATCTTGTAGAGATTTATTATAAATATGGTGTGTTGAAATTATAAAAGAGTATATTTCTTCCATCTATATTTGAACTGGAAATCGATTTATTATATGGAAAAATAAATACCAAATTTATCAATAAACATTGGTATCACCAAAATGAATATTTATTTGAAGGAAAATTTTTGGCAGATAATATAAAGGTGGAAATTATTGACTATGTATCAAGATTCTTGATTTTTAAACATGTAAAGGTTGAGATACATTTTCTGAAATGATTCATGAAACCTCTACCTATTCCTATAAGGAAGTGGTATATAATTACTATTGATATTTTAACTTGATTACTAATTACTAGTAAGAGAAATGATTCCATATGGGTTATTTATAATCTCCTTACCAATTCAATACATTTCCTTAATATATGGTAGGATCTACATCTTGAGTGCCTTTCACAACTCTATATTAATGAATTTTTGAGACATCATGGGGAACCAATTTTGATTGTATTTGATTATGACCCATGATTTACAAAAAAAATCTTGAAAAGTGTTTTAAATGATTTTTTCAATGAGATAAATTTGGCCACTGCTTATCATCATCAAATATATGGATGTCCCTAAAGAGATATTCAAATAGTAAAAGGCATGATGAGGTCATTCTCACTTGACTTTCAAGGTATGCGAGATTATTATTTACATTTCATTGAATTTTATTATAATAATATATTCCATTCAAGAATTAAAATGGCCCTCTATAAAATGTTGTATAGGAAAATATATCATATACTTATTTGTTAGGATAAAATTGGTGAAACGAAGCTTTTTGGCCTAGAACATGTTGAGGAGTCAATAATAAAATTAAGAACTATTCAAAGTCATATCATGGTGGATGTAAGTACCAAAAATATATATTCTGATAACTGAATTAAGGGTTTGTAATTTCTAGTAAGAGATCATGTTTTATTGAAGGTTTCTCTATACAATGGAGATATAAGTCTTTTCAATAATGGGAAACTATGTATCAGGTTTATCAGTCCTTTTGAGATTTTATAAATAATAGGAGTTGTGTAATACCATTTAGCAATGCCAATCGACCTATCTAATGAGTATAATGTTTTCCATATCTCATTATTATGGAATTATATGAAAGTAACAACACATGGAATCAACTATGAAGAAATGAAATTATATATTGATCTTTATTATTTTGAATAGCCTATCCAAATTATTGAAAATAGAGAATAATTATTGCGGAATCAAAAAACTCATTTGGTAAAGGTGCTTTGGAGAAATCATAAGTTGGAATGGGAAATGTGTTAACCTAAATAAGCTATTATAAATAATGACATATCAATATTTTCAGGAAAATTTTAAACAAACTGTGATGATTTCTTAAGGTTTTTAATTATATTTCCCATAAAATTTTATTATTTTAATCAAAATTTGTAATGTATGAATGAGGATTTAAAATGGTTTGAATGTGTGTTTTTAATTTTATATTTTAATTATGAAATTTAATGGAATATTAATTTTTTATTTTTAGGTTTTCATCTTTTTAGTAAAAAATGGCCACTTGGGACATCCCTCAACTGAAGGCTCACAAGCCACATAGGTAAGCCCATAAGGGGCACCAGGCCATGCAGGCTCATGGGAGAGGCAACCCAAGTGGAAGGTAGCACATAGGGGATGCGGATAGTGTAGGGCACATTATGATAAAATCTAGAGACATAAGTGGGGTTGAATCCCAATGGAGCATATGCCATCCCATGGAGGTCAGACCAATGAGGTGGCAGGAGAAAACCCTCTTCGATATGGGGCATTCCGCAGTGGAAATATGCGTCCTATAACACCCTGTCGATTTCAGATAGTATGGGAGGACTTTTCTTATGAACGAGTGTGACCCCATGTTTTAGTTTCTATATGGAATGGGATTTTAAAAGTATTATTTTTTTATTGAAGTGATTCCATTGTTCCTCACTCGCATGTGCTCATGCTCGGACACATCACACTACCGAACTCTGTCATGATACAACTTAAATGATCTCCAAACACCACTTTTATCAACAATAAAACACCATGGACTTAACTAGATGAGATATTTATTGATCTAAACCAATTTTTGAGGCCCCTGATTGGAATTGTTCCCAAATGGACCCTCAGATGACCTCTATGAAGGATTCATCCATCAATTTTGAAGGTTGAATGAAGGAGGATCTCCATGAAGACTCTGTTTCCACTGCCAAATCCACTAATATTCTCCCACAAAGGCTGTAAAAACCCTAAAATAATGATTCATCTATGAATAAGGAGTTGTCCCACTAGATCTATCCATGTACACTAGTGCATGGAATTCTTCTACGCTAAAATAGAAACACCCAAGATCCTTAGGTGTTTGATAGTTTAAAATATCATGTCTTGCAAGTGAAATTTCAAATGGAGATCCCCCCTGATTTAAGGAGGATCAAACCAAGGTGCTCTTTTTTCATATAAAATAATAATTAAACACTACTAGATAAGGATTTAGAAGCCCACAGAAGTTCTACTGTTAGAGGGAGGCTCGACCACATGCTACTCTTTTCTTTTTTTTTTTGGTTTTCTTTCTATTTTGTTTTGTCTTAAATGTAATTTTAATTTATATTATATCATAAATATATATTTATTCATATTTTCATTACAATTTTCCCAAAATTATTATTTTCTTTTTATTTTAATCTTCTTGTTCTTCCAACCTTAACATTGTTTCTTTTTATTTTAAGTTCCTTATTATTTTATTTTATTTTATTTTTATTCTCTATCACCCTCTCTCCCTCTCTTCTATTATTTTTATTTTGTATTTATTCTTTTCTTATTTGCTTCTTTATTTTATTTTACATAGTTACTTATTACCCTCAAAATGAGGGGATAACAAAAGGCTTATTTTATTGGAGGTAAGTGGTGTTTTTATTTCATTCTACACTTGAATCATTATGTTTTACTAAGGTTGTGATGAGAAAGAGTGAAGTGCATGGGTGTGGAGATCATCCACCATGATACTAAAATCAAACCCATTTCAATTATTTTATTAAATATTTGACCTCACTTATACTTGATACAAGATATTCATATGATGGAGTCTAGCCATTCAATGGATGAAATGGAATATGATGAACCCTGGTCTTGAGAGATTTCACACTCTTGATTGAGGTGTGCCATCATCCTTGATTATAGGAGGAGGTGGAATTTATATTGCTAAATGAATTTGATATTTCACACCACTAAATAAAATAATAGAAGTTTAAAAGTGAGATTTCATAATTAAACTATGAAACTAAATTTAAACACCAACAAAGATAATGATGGAACTATGACAGGGAGAATGATGGAACCCGTAAACCGAACCAAAATATCCAATTTATTTCTTTGTTGAACAAATTTTTTCATTGCATGTTAGTTTAATTTTTTAATTCATTTAAATTTTATTTCCTTTTTATAATTAATAAAAAATTTAGTTTAGGTTAATTAGTTTAAGTGATTTAACAACAAATAAATCTTCTTAAGTGAGATGACCCTAGTCAGCCTCTGGGCTGCATTAAGAAAATAAATTTTCTTTTCTCATGCCCTACAATTGGAATGCATCAAAATTGGCACCATTTATAGGGATCCAATTAGTATTTTGTCTATTTTTTTTATATTTTCACATTTTAGAAAATTTTCATTACTTTTAAAATTAAAAAAAAACATAAAAAATATATCTCTATGACGTTTTTAAATGACCATTTTTAAAACACATGGAAGAATTACTCTCAGGTGAAAGAACCCAAGTTTCAAAATACTTTAGAAGAGATCTTACATAGAAGGATTAAGGAACTAATTTATCTATCCAAACATATGGTTAATTGGAGTGAAATTGGTGTCTCACTTTGATAACTAGTGATGTTGCTCAATCAAGTCCAGGAAAGTTTTCAAAGAATGAAGGATGAGGACTAAGTACCAGTATTGGTTCTAAATTTTATTGAAAAAATCAAATATGTTGAGTGTAAAGACCTGGAAAATTCAAGGAAATTTTTTTCTTAAATACTTTGTAATTTTACGAGTCTGTGGCTTCTGACGACACTTGATTCCGAGGCCCGGTGTGCCCAGAATCAATTTTCGAAGTTTTGTTCAGGTATGTTCAGTAAATGTATGTGTGGGTTTCTCTATCTTTTGAACTGGTGCTCGGAATTGAAATTCGAGGACACTGATGAACTCACAACACCGGTAATTTCTTAAGGGGACCTTTACCGTAGTTGCGTTTTATGCGGGTTAAAAGTTAAAAATTCAGGTTTAATTAAGAAGATAAATAAAATTATTTAGAACAATTTTATATATCTATGGAAGTTATTTCCTCCCATGGGAAGTTATTAGTGGGGCCCACACCCACCTAACTTCCCATGTTTGGATATTTGAGAGGTGGGTCCAACACGATCCCCAACCTTTCATCTCCCATAACTCTCTCCAAACTCCCCAATTAATTTCCCTTCATTTATTGCGATAACCCCCTTAATTATGAGAACTCTTCCTCTCCCTCTCTCCCTCTTTAATGTTTGCCAACACATGTTAATCAATGAATTCTAAATCTTCAATTAATTAAATGAAGTTGTTTGAATTTTTAATTACTCGTGTGAATAAAATAATAGCTTAGATATTATTTTATGGTGGTACTTGTTGTGTTGGAATTTGGTGGGAGATCTGGAGAAATAGAGAAGGGTGTTCTCCTCTCAAAGAAAGAACACCACCCTCTTCGATAAAGAACGTCTTCGACGGAGAAGGACACCCTCTTCGACGAAGAACGCCTTTGATGGAGAACGACACTCTCTTCGAAGAAGAACACCAATTCCAAAAATAACGACGACGCGTCTTCTTTTATTTTCTCCGCGACAAGAGAGGAGACACCATTTCTTATTCGGGTGCAATCTGATGACGATGGAATATACACTGTCATCCATGATGCTCGACTACCGCGAATCTTTTCTAAGGTATGGAGGATTGCTTCAATTTTATTTGAATAAAATTGTTCTTCATTCTTCGTGAAACCTTGTTTCTCCTTGGCCAATTTCTACCGCTTAACGCGGAGGGCACGAGCCGAACGCATACGTCCCGATGACCCTCCATAGCCTCCTTTTTTGTGATTGAGGCATGTTGGAAGAGGCGATGATGAGAGAAGAGGCGGCCGTGATCCGACCACATGTGGAATAACCATGGGCCACACGACCGGGGAAGAACCGATCATCCATATCCGGTCGGGCCGAAGGGAAGAATCGCGGTGCCCCATGGCGCCCCACTGCAGAAGACCGCGACCCACGTTCTATGGGCTGCTTTGGCAGAAGAACCGGCCAGCCCATCAGCCGGCCGGGCGGAGGAGAGATGCAGCGCTAGGAGGGCGCCGCACCGGACGAACCGTGGCCCACCCGAGCGGGCCGCTTGCACCAAAAAGGCCAACCGGATTTGGCTGGACGATTAGGGAGGGCTTGGCCACATGGCGCCGCCGGTTTGGGCAGCCGGGGGACCGCGCCCCCCTCCCCCCGCCCTGTACCGGTCGACCCCCTCGGGCCACGCCCTGCAGGGCCGGGCCGCGCAGGACCGCGCTGCACCGGGCCGCACCGTGCCGCGCCGGGCCATGCCGCGCCCCTCGGGATGAGCTGCACATTTTATCAGGTTGGTCCGACACCCCTGCCGGGTCGGACCCACCAAAACTGGGTTAACCCGACCCGTTGGCCCACTAGGCTTAACGAGCCGGGCCTGTTTTCACTTAAAGGTGAATAACTCGAAGTCCGCGGGTCCGATCGACGCGCCATCTGTGGAACTGGGACCCTTGCAATGAGTTAGCCTTTTTGCGATACTCTAAGTGATTTTTGAACAACTTTGGGGAACATACGGGTTATAAATGAACGTATTTTTTAACCGGGCCCCTGGAATGGAAAAACCAATATCTCTCAGACTGGGCATCCGATTGACGTGCCGTCTGTCGCGTTGACTTACTATTGAGGAGACGGAACTTTGGGATACATAAAATCCGGACTTTATGATAGTTTATGTATCGAACCCCCTTGGCTCGAGGAGCGGACCTTCCCGGAATCGAGCGTGCTGTGTGCGGGAACCCTAGAGCTAGCTACGACTACGACGACTACCGTGCTGGGATCCTTCGTGGGTTCGATGAAGATGACTACTATACGTGGATCCTCCATGGGTTCGGCAGTGAGGATGACTGTACTTGGATCCTCTGTGGGTTCGGCAGGGATGACTACTGTAGTTGGATCCTCCGTGGGTTCGACAGTGGTGACGACTGTACTTGGATGCTCCGTGGGTTCGGCAGCGACGACTTCTGTACTAGGATCCTAAGTGGGTTCAGCAGAGGATATGATTCAGAGGCTACATATAATCATCTCCTCCCCTCTTCGTGAGTAGTATACCTGTGTGAGCTGAGTCTTGACTTGCAATCAATACCAACGGTGTGATTGACTTCTTCCCTATGTGGACTGGGTTGTGCTTGGGCTCGAGAGTTGGAGAAAAACTGGAATTGATGACTTAGGTATATGTTTGGGAATATACCTAAGTAGAGTCAGTTGATACTTTGTGATTGTATCTTTCCTTTTTGGTTTATCTTTCGTGGATTCTGGGAGACCTTTGGGGGTCTCGAGGTCTCTACTGAGTATCGTATACTCACCCCTGTATGGGCTATGCCCGCACTACTTTGTGTTGGATGCAGAAGATGGACAACACTGATCGAGGTGGAGGTCTGTGGAGTTTGACGGTACCCAGAGGTGGACCACTTGGTGGGACGTACACAGGGCGGACGACCAGACCCGAGTAGCTGAGGAGACCATCTGTACCCACCCTTCAGGTGGGATATCCAGAGGATGACTTAGTGGTTTCTGCTTTACTTTACTGCTGTTGTACTTTCTTTTCAGTTGTACTATACTTTCAGTTGGGTTTGTATACCGGTCCATATACTTTTCAGCACTTACTTTTGTACTTAGTTTTACTTAGTTCTTACTTCACTTGTGTACTTTATTATGATTGTTTACTTTTATAAAGGAAATGAATTTCCTTTTACCAGGATTTATGCCTTTGGTGCTAGTCGCCAGCCCGTGGCCTATGGAAGGCGGGCTTGGGGTTGTCACGGCTTGGGCCCCAAGGACGGGTCATGACAAATTGGTATCAGAGGAGTTGGTTCTACCACAGAACTCTAGACTCTGATAATTTCTTCTCTGTGAAGAAATAGTGTTAAGAGTATTGAGTGTAGTTATTAGTCCAGGGAGTCCAGTGTTGGTGCGGCAGCCGGCGTATCCATACACCAGGACCCTGACTTTTGATTTCCAACTCAGTGCACGAAAAAAATTATTGCATTTGTGTTTCAAAACTTTTATTTGTGATTACTTTGTGTCAGATCAGCAGGTATACTGTTTGACCGTGGCGCACCAGTTTCTTTTCAGGATGGACCCATGAAGGCAGCCAACTAAGGTTCCGAGTCTCGTATGAGATGGAATCCCACCGAGCTACGAGGCCTCAGTTTAGGGCCCCATCATAGTGTAGGCACCAACAATACCACTACCCGCTGAGCCACCGATACTACCAGATCCAGCAGCAGAGAGTGCACGCCACCTGAGTGCATTGCATGAGTTTCAGCGAAAGAGGCCGACCAGGTTCCGCAGAGATACGGACCCATATACAGCCGAGGATTTGCTGGAGGCTATCGTCAAAGTCTTCAGATTGGTAGGGACACCAACTTATCTTATGGTGATCCTTGCTGCGAGTCTCCTACACGTAGCAGCAGGTAGATGGTGAAGCTTGATGCTACAGGTGCACGACGAGGCATCTCTACTTTGGATAGATTTCTAGAGTCTCTTCCTCTAGGAGTTTGTTCCATCCACCCTTTGTGCGGTGCAGATTCATGAGTTACTTAATCTGCGGCAAGGAAGTATGAGAATAGCTCAATAATCAGCGAGGTTCACTGACCTCTCATGATACTCCACAAACATGGTACAAGACCCGTTCTTCTAGGCATGGACCTTCGAGTAGGGACTGAGGCATGAGATCAGGGCTTCGATGATCTCCCTCAGCATTCCGACGCAGGAAGGAGTACTGGAGCGAGCCCTTCTTATGGAGAGCTTTCTTGCTGAGCTGACTCCAGCAGCGAGACCCACCGTAGGGTGACACGTAGCGGAGTCTTCTACAGCTGGCAGTAGAAAGATGTCACAGAGGTCCAAGCGGACTAGGCCATCAGGAGAGAGACCTCAGGATACAGTTTCAGTTGTGTGGGGCACCCAAAATAGATCCAGCTATACGAGGAGAAGGTAGTGCTATGCATGCGGCGAGCAGAGTCACATGGCTCGAGACTGCCCGACCTGCCGTGAAGATGAGCAACAGATAGTGGAGGGACCTCCCAGGCAGAGGCATAGGTTCAACCGTGGTGCTACACAGGGAGTAGGCGGACGATGCAGAGGAGTTGGCCGAGCATCAGGTGGTGGACGACATTTTGAGGCTCTACCACCACCACCACCAGGAGGTCCACCCCGACCACAGGGAGCTGGAAGACAGAGGCAGGCTCAGCTCCAGGCAGTGGAGGCTTATGACCATGACATACCTGAGATGATTCAAGGTACTATCTGTGTATACTCCACCCTTTTTTTAGTTCTTATAAACATAAGATTGAGTCATTCTTTTATTGCCACTGCCCTTGTTCGGAGCTCGGAGATTCCGACGGATCCGTTGGCTCAATCCTTATGGTTAGAGACTCCAACAGGAGTAGACTCGATGATTATGAACTTGTTCCGGTAGTGTGAGATTACTCTTGGAGGCGAGAGCTTCGGCTGGGATCTTCTTGTAGTGGTGTCGAGGCCTTACTAAGTCATCTTGGGTATGGACTGGTTGTCTACAGTCCATGCTCATATTTACTGCATTAGGAACAAAGTGCGGTGTTTCCGCACAAATGGGACCAGTTTCACCTTCACCGGTGAGAAGGGAGCCTTTGAAACACATGATGGACTTACGCAGAGGAGAGGGCATCCGATCACACATCAGTTAGCTAGTATCATCCTAGGAGCGGTTGATGTGCGGAGTCCGAGTTCTCATGTTGTGGTGGATCAGTATGCGTACATTTTTCCTGACAACGTTTTAGGACTAACACCTTGTAGATAGGTAGGCTTCTACATTGAATTGTACCCCGGGACCACACTGATATCTACTCTAGCATATCGGATGTCTCCTGCTGAGCTTTGTGAGCTGCAGGTACAGCTGGAGGACTTACAGGGAAAGGGATTCATCTGACCCAGTGTTTCACCCTGGGCTTCTCTGATTCTTTTCACCAAGAAGGCGGATGGGAGCTTACGATTGTGTGTCGACTACCGTCACATAAATCAGGTGACCGAAAAGAACAAGTACCCACTCCCAAGGATTGATGATCTATTTGATTAGCTCAAGGGAGCACGATGGTTCTCGAAGATAGACCTCCGTTCAGGCTATCACCAACTTAGAGTTCGAGATGAGGATGTGCAGAAGACGGCCTTAAGGTGTCAGTATAGCCACTATGAGTTCTTGGTTATGCCCTTCGGCATAACCAACACTCCATCAGTGTTCGTGGGTCTCATGAACATGATCTTCTAGCCTTACCTCGATCGTTATGTCATAGTCTTCATCGACTACATAATGATTTACTCGACTACTGAGGAAGAGAACGCCTACCACTTGTGGGTTATACTGGATAGATTCTGAGAGCACTAGCTTTATGGTAAGATCTCGGAGTTCCAGTTCTGGATTTTAGAGGTTCATTTCCTAGGACACTTTATCTTATAGGCTGGGGTTGTAGTGGACCCAGCGAAGATCGAGGCGGTACTTGCTTGGGAGCCACCCAGGAGCGTGACAGAGGTGCAGAGTTTCCTAGGAATGGAATGGTACTATCGGAGATTTGTGACAGACTTCTCTAGAGTTGCAGAACCACTTTTAGATTTGAAGAAGAAGGGGAAACCCTTCGTGTGGTCAGATATATTTTAGCAGAGCTTTTAGGAGCTGAGATAGATATTGACTCGTGCACCCATCTTGAGGCTACCAGAGGAGGGTGTAGGGAACATAGTTTAATGCGACCCATCAAGGACCGTACATGGGTGTGTCCTGATTCTGGAGCAAGTAGTGATCGCATATGGTTCACGGAAGTTGAGACAGCATGACCAGAACTATGCTACCCATGACCTGGAGTAATCTGTAGTGGTGTTCGCCTTAAAGATGTGGCGACACTATCTGATGGGCGAGTGATTTATAGTCTACTCTGACCACCAGAGTCTCGGGTACATCTTCTAGTAGAAGGACCTGAACCTAATACAATGACAATGGGTCGAGTTCCTCCAGGAATATGACTTTGAGAAAGTCTATACTCCTGGGAAGGGGAACGTTGTGGCTGATGCTCTGAGCAGGAGATCGGGCATTCAGATACTAGGAGAGGCGATGAAACAGCTAGCTGTGTTGGAGATATAATTTATGGATAGAGATGGAGAAGCCTTTCTACAGTCTCCCACAGTCACTCCTCCACTCCTTCAGTGAGTCAGAGAGGCACAGTGTGGGGACGTTGACTGTCAAACGTGACATGCTCAGTTATCCACAGGTCATGCGCCTGATGGGTTTTCTGAAGGAGGGGAGCACATCATCTTCTTCAGGGGATGTACTATGGTACCAATTGAATTATAGGAAGAAGTTCTGAGGGAGTTTCACACTTCCCCTCTAGTGGTACATCCAGGAGTGGCGAAGATGTACTAGAATCTCAGACGATAGCACTGGTGGTTAGGCATGAAGAAGGCTATAGCAGAGTTCGTTTCACGATGCCTCACTTGTCAGTAAGTGAAGGCAGTGAACCAGGTACCAACAGGCTTGGTACAACCCTTATAGGTCCTAGAGTGGAATATGTACGGGATATCCACGGATTTCGTGATGGGGATTCCACGTAAATCCAGGGGACGTGACTCTATTTGGGTGATCGTAGACGGACTCACCAAGTCGGCCCATTTCTTAACAATCAGAGAGCAGGACTCAAAAGAGATCTTGAGACGCATCTACGTTTAGGAGATCGTATGGATTCATGATGGACCATCGACTATTGTATCCGATCGAGATGCTCTCTTTACTTCTTGGCTTTGGAAGGGGTTGCAGGAGGCCTTTGGGACGCAGCTGCTTCTGAGCACCACCTTTCATCCTCAGACAGACGGACAGACTGAGAGGACCATACAAACACTCGAGGACATGTTCTGTGCATGTGTCCTTGACTTTGGTCGCATCTAGGAGGATCACCTACCCTTGGTGAAGTTTGCGTACAACAATATTTACCACTCCACCATCAGAATGACAACATACGAGGCACTGTACGACCGACCTTGAAGATCACCTCTGTGCTGGAATGAACCTAGGGAGTTAGCACTGGTATAACTAGAGATGGTTCAGGCTACAACGGAGAAGGTGCAGATCATCCATGAGCAGATGAAGACTGAACAGAGCAGACATAAGTCCTATGCTGATAGCAGGCGGAGACCACTGGAGTTCATGGATGGTGAAAACGTTTTCTCACGGGTCTCACCTCGACGGGGTTTACAGATATTTGGCCAGAGTGACATGTTATCTTCACGCTTCATCGGACCATTCCAGGTCCTTAGCAGAGTAGGCGAGGTGTCTTACCGGCTGACCCTTCCAACTCAGTTGAACCGGGTGCACGACGTCTTCCACGTATCTTAGATGAGGAGATACGTGCATGACCCATCACACATCATCGATCACGGGGAGTATGACATTGATGACGGGGCAACATTCACAGAGGTCCCGGTGGAGATCGAGGATCGACAGAAGAGGGTCCTATGTGGGCAGTCGATTCCTCTGGTGAGTATTCACTGGCAGCATGGGAACCTCCAGAAGAGCACCTGGGAGCGGGAGGCTCAAATGTGTGCTCAGTACCCTCATTTGTTTCCCTAGTGTGTGTTGTAGCTTTACGGGGACATAAATCCCTGAGGTGGGAGTAATTTAAAGACCCAGAAATTTCATGAATTTTTTTTCTTAAATACTTTGGAATTTTACAAGTTTGTGGCTTCTAACAGCACTTGATTCTGAGTCTCGGTGTGATCGGAATCATTTTCCAAAGTTTTGTTCAGGTATGTTCAGTAACCGTACGTGCATGTTTTACTATCTTTTGTACCAGTGCACAGAATTAAAATCCAAGGACACCGATGAACTCGCAGCGCTAGTAATTGCTTAAGGGAACCTTTACCACAGTTGCGTTTTATGCGGGTTGAAAGTTAAAAATTAGAGTTTAAATAAGAAGATAAATAAAATTTGTTTATAATAATTTTATATATCTATGGAAGTTATTTCCTCCCATGGGAAGTTATTGGTGGGGCCCACAACCACCTAACTTCCCATGTGTGGATATTTGAGAGGTGGGGCCCACACGATCCCCAACCTTTCATCTCCCATAACTCTCTTCAAACTCCCTAATTAACTTCCCTTCCTTTATTGCGACAACCCCCCTTAATTATGAGAACTCTTCCTCTACCTCTCTCCCACTTTAATGTTTTCCAACACATATTAATTAATGAATTCTAACTCTTCAATAAATTAAATGAAGTTGTTTTAATTTTGAAATACTTGTGTGAATAAAATAATATCTTAGCTATTATTTTATGGTGGCACTTGTTGTGTTGGAATTTGGTGGGAGCTCTGGAGAAATAGATAAGGGTGTTATCCTCTTAAAGAAAGTACACCACCCTCTTCGACGAAGAATTCCTTCGACGGAGAATGACACCCTCTTCGACAAAGAACGCCTTCGAAGGAGAACGACACTCTCTTAGACTAAGAATGCCAATTCCACGAAGAACGACGATGTGTTTTATTTTCTTTTCTCCGCGAAAAGAGAGGAGACACCATTTATTCTTTGGGTGCACTTTGACGACGACGAAATCGACACCGTCATCCATGATTCTAGACTACCGCGAAACTTTTCCAAGGTAGAGAGGATTAATTCAATTTTATTTGAATAAAATTGTTCTTCATTCTTCGTGAAACCTTGTTTATCCTTGGCCAATTGCTACCGCTTAACATAGAGGGCGCGAACTGAACACCCACGGCCCGACGACCTTCCGTAGTCTCCTTGTTTGCGATTGAGGCCCGTTGAAAGAGGCGATGATGGAAGAAGTGGCAGTTGTGTGCCGACCACATGTGGAAGAACCGCGGGCCGCTCGACTGAGGAAGAACCGGTTGGCCATAGCCTGTCGGGATGAAGGGAGGAACCATGACACCCCACAGCGCCGCACTGCGGAAGACCGTGGCCCCCACGGCGCCACGCTGTGGGAGACCGTGGCCCGCATTCTGTGGGCCGCTTCGGGGGAAGAACCGGCCGACCCGTCAGCCGGTCGGGTAGAGGAGAGCCGCAGTGCCAGGAGGGCACCGCGCTGGACGAATCGCGGCCCGCCTGAGCGGGCCGCTTGCGCCAAGAAGGCCGGTCGGCTTCAGCCGACTGGTTAGAGAGGGTGGATTCTCTTGGTGCCACCAGTTCGGGAAGCCGGGGGGCACTGCCCCCCGCCTCAGACCGCTTGGCCCCCTCGGGCCGCGCCATTCCGGGTCGGGCTGCACCGGGCCGGGCCGCGCCCCGCCGGGCCGTGCCCCTCGGGCCGAGCCGTGAATTTCAACGGGTCGGTCCAACACCCCTGCCGGGTCGGACCCGCCAAGACTTGGTTAACCCGACCCGTCGGCCCACTGGGCTTAACGAGTTGGGCCCGTTTTCACTTAAAGGTGAATAACTCGAATACCGCACGTCCGATCAACACACCGTCTATGATAATAGGACCCTTGCAACGAGGAGGTCCTTTTACGATACTATAAGTGAGTTGTGGATGACTTTGTGGAATGGCCGGGTTAGAAACATTCATATTTTTTAACCGGGCCCCTGGAACGGAAAAACAAATATCTCTCAGATTGTGCGTCTGATTGATGCGCCGTCTGTCGCGTTGAGTTCCTATTGAAGAGAATGAACTTTGGGATACATAAAATCTGTAGTTTGTGATAGTTGATGTATTGACCCCCTTGGCTCGAGGAGAGGACCCTCCCAGAATCGAGCGTGCTGTGTGAGGGAACCCTAGAGCTGACTGTGACTATGACGACTACCGTGCTGGGATCCTCCATGGGTTCAAGGACGATGACCACTATAATTGGATCCTCCATGGGTTCGGCAATGATGACCACTATATTTGGATCCTCCGTGGGTTCTGTAGTGAAAACTACTGTACTTGGATCCTCCGTTGGTTCGGCAGCGGTGACAAATATACTTGGATCCTGCATGGGTTCGGCAGCGACGACTTCTGTACTAGGATCCTACGTGGGTTCGACAGAGGAGATGATTTAGAGGCTACATCTATTCATCTCCACCCCTTTTCATGAGTAGTATACCTGTGTGAGCTGAGTCTTGAATTGCAATCAATACCAACAGTGTGATTGACTTCTTCCCTATGTGGACTGGGTTGCGCTTGGGCTCGAGAGTTGGAGCCAAACTGGAATTGATGACTTAGGTATATGTATGGTCATATACTTATGTAGAGTCAGTTGATACTTCGTGATTGTATATTTCCATTGTGGTTTATCCTTCGTGGATTCTAGGAGACCTTCGGGGATCTTGGGGTCACTACTGAGTATCGTATACTCACCCCTACATGGGCTATGCCCGCACTACTTTGTGTTGGATGCAGACGACAGACATCACTGATCGAGTTGGAGGTTTGTGGAGCTGGAAGATACCCGGAGGTGGACCACTTGGCAGGACGTACATGGGGCGGATGACTGGACCCGAGGAGCTGAGGAGACCATCTGTACCCACCCTTCAGGTGGGATATCTGGAGGATGACTCAGTGATTTCCGCTTTACTTTACTGATTTTGTACTTTCTTTTCAGTTGTACTGTACTTTCAATTGGGTTTGTATACTGGCCCATTTACTTTCCAACACTTACTTTTGTACTCAGTTTTACTTAGTGCTTACTTCACTTGCGTACTATGTTGTGTTTGTTTACTTTTATAAAGGCAATGACTTCCCTTTTACTGAGATTTACGCCTTTGGTGCTAGTCATCAACCCTAGGCCTATGGAAGGTGGGCTTGGGGTAGTCACAACACGGTCCCCGAGGACAGGTCGTGACATTGAGGACTAACTTAAGGACAATAAATAGATCAAAAGTATCAAATATCAAATCAAGAAGTGCCATAAAGATCTGGAGAGTGAAGACGATGACTCACATACTAATAAGAATGTAGGAAAAGACTGAGATCAATTTTGGAGCAATTAGGAAGAAGATGAAATTAAATGAGATCTCCCCATCTACAAGATTGAATAATAAACAACTAATTACCAATTTCTAGTAATTTAAGAGGAATACGCCACTCATTTACTATAATTTTAAGAAAAGATGGAGGTTACCAACAACCTACCTCTACTTTCAACCATCCAACTCCAAGAGACACTATTCACTTAATAATAAATTGAAACTAAACCAATTCATGGAGTTGATCTTATCTAAAACTCGATTACATTATATTTTATTCAATATATATTGAGTATAAATCCCCACTATTTTGAATTTTTAAATTCATAATTTTTTTTATTTTCCTTAGATTAGGATGAAGAAACAACACATGTACCTATTGAAGAACACTTGCGGATCCCCGGACATATTAAACTTCTACTTGAGGGAGTACAAGAAGAGATCCCAGTGTCTCTTACTGGATAACTAGAGACACATGATACCTATTTAAAAAGGTATTAATCTAATATTTAATTTTCAAAATTTAATTTTTTTCAAATAAAACTACACTATAACTTACCTTTTGAATATTCTTTTCAATCGGTACATATGGAGAAACCACTATACAATAAAGAATATGTTACATAAGTATAAAATGAAGTGGATTAGGTCCCATACTTCTTCCTACCTCAACCATGCATGATGTACATCATTGTGAAGGGGGATGGATCTGGCGTACACTATCCATGGAGTCCTCCTCAACAAAGAAGAAGAATTGATAGCAAGGAAATGCCACATGTTATGTTTCAAGTCAATAAAGATACACCCAAAATAAGACCATGGATACTAGCTATTAATTCCCTCTAGAGGTAGTGAAAATTCATATCCTACTTGGGGGATCATGTCAGGACTTATCCCTTTACTTTCTTTGCAGTACTATCAATTTCATTTTTAGGAATTATTCCAGAATGCAGCCCCACTCCCTCTATCATTTTTAGCTTTAAAGACATGTTACTTGTGCTTAATTTAATAATTATATTTTATAGGTTCTTTATAGAAGAAGTAACCCTAAATAGTGGATGAAATATTACTAATCTTAATAAGAAATGGATTTCACTTTTATGATTATATTTCAACCCTCTACATTTTTTAAAATATATATCTTGATGTTTAACAAGAAATTTCATGCCCATGTTTGAATTTATAATTTTCTTAAATTATCTAGGAGGCATGAGTTTCATAGGAATCCTTGGATTACATGTTTTATATTTTAATATTAATTATATTTAATGATTAAAATTGATAATTGAATGATTAAATTGAAGCATGGATATTAAAAATGAGTAATCATGGTTTAAGGGGATTAGTTGATTTAGGTAAATAAAATTTCCCAATAATTTTTAATTATTTGAATATATGAAATTAATTTTAATGGATTTTATATTATTATTCATTAATTGAGTTATTTTACAAAATCATGTGTCTCATTCCAAAGATTTTTTGAAGACCAAGTACTTCCTATTTATTCTTTACCATATTTCTTGACTGATATTTGGACATGATATCTGGTAGAACTTTCATTTTAACATAACAAAACCATGACTATACAAAAACACATATAATATTATATACACATAATTTAAAAGATCTATTATTATTAAAATACTAACTTTACATTAATACTTGGTTATCTCATAGGGACCATGAATGACGTTGTTATGAATGATCTATGTTTCAATCAATTTTTATCCATTCCTACCATCCTCTAAGTATTTCCCTGATGTTTTAATGTTGAGGAATAGGGGTGAATGGAGTTATGAATAAATGGATGAAATTAATTTAAAGGAAAAAGTTTGGGGTGGTACATATGGGTATTGAAAAAGTTTTATATTCATTGTACTCTCTATTTTTCCCCTCTTGAAAAAAATAAAATGACAAAAAGAACTGAAAAAATGAAAAAAATGGGTTGTGACTTTAAAGAACCAAAAATCACCATAACTGGACCTATGATTTTTATCATATGTGTTTAGGTGGTGGATGTGAGGTTTATTATAATAATTTCTTTTGGAAAAGAAATAAAAAAAGGTGTAAAAGTTGAAAAAAAATCAAGAGGGCTCACAAATCATTCATTTGTTCTTATTTTGATCATAACCTTATATTGAGGTGGGGGGAAATGGGAGTTGATACTTTGAAGGGGTGAATTTCATTAAGATTTTAATTTGGATATCATGTACTATACTGAAGAGATAAGCCTCCTCTTTGATCCTTAATTTTTAAAAAACATAAATTCCTACCAACAATAAGCCTCATAGTCATTTGAACCTTTGGGGAAATTACTCATGATTTCATATGTATTTTGTCCTTACAAAGTGAAGAAAAGAGTTCCTTTACAATCCCATGGATAAGTATCATGTTTTCATGATATGAGCACAACTTTACTTCAATTGTATCATGAGTGATGGTAGAAAGAAATCCACTGTGAGGTATATCATGATTTTCCATGTTTAATAATAATTAATTGTAGAACTTAAATGAATGAAAGGTGAATTTCCATTATATTTTGAAGGGGAAAAGTAAAATTCATGAATTTATTATTTCTCTGAAAATTGAAAAATTAATTTGATATTTTATATATATTTTTGAATATTTTATTTGAAATTGTAATTTATTTGATCATATTGCTTTGAAATTTGAATAATGGTCACATTGGTGCCCTCCAAATTCCTTGTTGAGATTTTATGATTGAGGAAAATCAGGGTTTAAGTGTGGGTTATTTGAAATACTAATTCTTTAATGAAAATGTAAACCAAATATAATTATTTTTTATGGTTTTAATTATAATTCCCATAAATTTAATTTTTTTAATCCAAATTGGGAAAGTATAAATGAGGACACAAAATGGTTTGAATGTGGGATTTTAATTTTATATTTGAATTAAAAACTTTATTGGAATATTAATTTATTATATTCATATTTTTCAGGTGTTTGGAGAAAAAATGACCACTGGGATAACCCTTAACCGAAGGCCTAGAAGCCACATTGGGAGGCCCACAAGGGGCCCCCAGCCATAAATGCCCATGTGAGAGCCATCCCATATGGCAGGCTAAATACCAGGGTTCAGGCACATGTAGGGCCCATGGGGGAGAAATATTCAAGAATAGGTGGGGCCAAATCACATAGAAATGTGTTATGGCCTGTGTTGGTCAGACCCACGAGGTAGTGGGAGGAAATCCTTACCTGTATGGGGTAGTCCACAGTGGAGACGAGGATCCTCCGAAACCCAATCGACTTCAATATGGAATAGATGTGAATCCTTTAATTATAAAAGAGCACACCCCCACTTTTTAGTTTCTATGTGGTATGGTATTTTTTATGTATAGTTAATTTTTTTATAGAAGTGGAAATGTTTCAACTCACTCATGTACACCTACACTCAAACACCTCACCCCACCAATCTCTATCGTACTCCACCTTTGATGGTAACCGATATCTGTTGGTATCCACTAGAAAACACCATGGTTGGCACTAGATGAATCCAGTTTCACCACCTTTGAGGCATCGACATGGATCCCATCTGGACTGTCAGATGACCACCATGAGGGATTCATTCATCCATTTTTATTGTTGGATAAAGGAGGATCTTGGTGAAGCCTCTAATTTCACTGCAACATTCACTGATTTACTCCCATGCATTCCACGAAAGACCCACAAAACTGATGTATCCTTAAATAAGGACCAACCCTTCTGGATCTATCCATACCTGCAGCAATGTGGAAGTATTCCACACCAAAATAGAAACACCTAAGATCCTCATGTTTTTTAAACTTCAAAACCATTGGTCTTGAGGGAGATATTTCAAATGGATATCCTCGATGATTTCAGGATGATCAAACCAAGGAACTCCCTTTGAGTATAAAAGAAGAATCCATCACCACTGGCTGGGAAGTTCGACACCCATGGGAGTTCCATGGCTGGACAGAGGCTCGGCTGCATACTTCTCTTTTTATTCATTTTATTTTTTTTCTATTTTGTTTTGTTTTGAATGTAATTTTAATTTATCTTATTTCATATATATATATTCATGCCTATTTTTATTAACATCTTTTTCACAAATTCTAGTTTTCTTTTTCGATTATTATTATTATTCTTCTTCTAACCTCAACATTATTACACTTTATTTTAATTTCTTTCTTATTTTATTTTATTTTATTTTTATTCTCTCTCTCTATCCCTTATTATTTTTATTTTATTTTTATTATTTTCTTCTTCGCTTATTTATTTTCTTTCATTGTGACATTATACCTTAAAAAATGAGGGTTTAACCTGAGGATTGGCCTGGGGAATGTTAGTGGCATTTCCATTTCATTTTACACTTGAATTATTATGTTTTATTAAGCCTATGATGTGAAAGAGTTATGTGAATGTGTGTGGTGATCATCCACCATGAAACTAAATACAAACTAATTTCTATTCCATTATTTAATATTTCCCCTCCCTTCTACTAGATACAAGATCTACATACAATGGAGTCGATCCATTCATTGGATGAAATGGAATATGATTGATCCAGGTCCTGGGAGTTGCCACAATCTAAATTGAGGTTTGTCATGAACCATGATTACAGGAGGAGGTGGAATTTAGACTGATAACTACATTATATATTTCACACCACTAAATAAAATAATAATAGTTTAAGAGTGAGATTTCATAATTAAATTATCAAAATAAATTTAAACACCAATAAAGAGAATGATGGAACTAATAAACCAGAACACAAATTCCACTTTCATTCTTTATTAACAACATTTCTTTAATTACACGTTATGTTAATATTTTATTTCATTTAAATTTTCTTTATTTCATAATATTATTAAAAACAACAAAAACAAGTAGTTTAGGTGAATTAGATTATTTAAATGAACAAATAAGAAAGTTTCACAAGTGTGACAACCCTAGTCAGCCTCTATGATACAATATTAGAATAAATTTTATTTTTCAATGCCCTACGATAGGAGTGCATCAAATAAATACCCACATTTTTTCATGAGGTGAAATTGTAGAAATTTTAATGTTGAAATTATTGAAGGGGGAAAATAACACCTGATCTTCAATTATAATAATTAATCCTTTTTATAAATAATCTATATCATAATTCACATATCATTATTCCAGAATGTGATTAAATCCTAAATTCCGAAATTTTATAATTTTAATTTAGTTTTTGAATTCATCAGTTCAAATTTAGCTTAGGATAAATGACCAAACAACCTTAAGTGGTAGATATTTGAAAAAATATACAATGAATAAATTTCAAATAACTATAAAATTAGATTAAAAAAATATATATGAAAAAAGTTCGTAATAAAATATTTAGTAATTTTAATTTTTTTATTTAGGTGGATAGAATGAGTTTGACCAAGTGGGAAACCAAGGTAATGGTTTTTCATATAAATTTTACTCCATTGAGACAAATTTTATATTATACACTAATTTTCTTTTAAAAGTGTATAAACTTTCTATTTGACATATTATATCATTAATTACTCTTTATAAATGTTATTTAATGTTTCAATATAAGTTTTATCTTTTATGGGGTTATAATTAAAATGTTATTAATGTCATAATGGTTTATTCTATAATCTCACTCTTATTCATGATTGTTAATGCTTAAATTTACATTGGAAGAATTATAAAATATTTATATTTTTAAGACCCATCTATTTTATTCTTATCAATTTATTTTTTTGGTTTTTATGTGTTTCTTCTAACTTTTCTTCTATTTGGTACTCAAATACCAAAATAATGTTTTATATGAAAAACTAAACTTATTTTCTCTTTTAATTCGAGAATGTTTTTGTTCCATATCCATGATCTTAAAATTTTATAATGTAAGTTTTTACTTATACTTAAAGGATTGATAAAGGTATTTTTCTACCACCTTATATATTTTTTGAATGTTTTAAAAGGAATATTATTAATGTTTTTTGTACAAGTTATTTTTTTACAAAATTATAAAAGTAATTTTCTATTTATTTTATAAGTATTGAATATCATTTCACACCTCCATTACCATTATTCACTTTTAGCTTCCTCTATAAGTTTTCAAAGTTTATAAAATAATTTTTTTTTCTATTATTCTATGAATTTTTACTAAAATATAATGGAATTATTTTCTAAAAGGGTGAAAATTATTTTGCAAATGATTTATAACTTATTTTTTACAACACAAGGAAAAAATTATTAAAAAAAATTCTATTAAAAGTTTCAATAACATTTTAATCTATATTAATCAGAAGAATTTTTTTTATTAAAATAATTAATTTCTAATGAATTGGTGTTATTTTATCATCCTTCATTGGGTTATGGATTATACATTGTTTTGAGAACCTTCACTTTCTTGTGATCATGTTATCTATCACTCTTCATAATTAATTGAACATTATTTTTCACCTTCATGTATATATTTTCAATATCATGTACGTATTCAGTATCATTTATAATAATTTTATATTGTATTAACCATATACCATTTTAATATATGGTATTAGTTGAAGGAATATTTTTAGGAAATTTATTTCATTTACTAGGGAAATTATGTTGTTCCATAATCTTGAATTAATATATATATATATATATTAATTGATTGATAAGGAATTTTGATTATATATTATATTTTTTATTCAATAAATGAGGAATGAATTGGACATATGTATGTGATGGGTGGGTCCTAGTCATATATATTATCTCAATCAATCATATTTCTCATGATACAAACCACATTTCATGCTTTATTAGTTGGTTATTTAGTGTTTTCCACCCAATTATTGAATGTTTTTTGGAATAAGAACTTAATGATAAGATTCAAGATGTCTTGACATAAGTCATTAGTGATTTGATCGTGAATATATGAAATTATTCATTTCGTTTACTGAGAATTTAATTACCATTATCCATGTGTTTACTTTATTAATGGCTATATTTCATGCTCAAATAATTAATTAAATAGAAGATGTATTAATTATTCAGCGAAACATATTATTATACTATACCTTCTCATGACATATTACAATGTATTATTTTACTTACAGATTATTTGATCTCACCCTTTATTATGTTTTCTTCACCCTTAGATATGAAGAAAGAATCTTTGAAAGATATTCAAGTATGCAATATATTTTTTATGATATGTTTTTTTATAATTTAATATATAAATAAAGTATTTATCTAGTCTCCCAGGAATGCTAATTTGATCAATCATTTGTGGCTTGATCCCTTATATCATTTCCAATATAATATAGTATACATAGACTCTAGGTTCCTAGAGTAATATTGTTACACATTCATTTACCAAAAGACTTGGATTAGGGAATTATAAAAATCCCATCCACTACATGTAGGTGAAGGGTAGGGTCTTATGTCCAAGTTTGGGTCTAACCCTTATAACTCAATATAGGTCATCTATATAGATCTAGAATCATCCTTATTACTCATGGTAGGGCCTCTAATTATTGTCTTGTATAGAATCACAACATAACCTTTCTTATTACTCAAGATTTTACCCTACCCAACCATTTAATTCTCACTCAAAGAAATGTTCACAACCATACCTTCTCACTCCTGGTGATGCCAAAATGGTCTCAAGACATATCTTCTCACTCGAGGTATATCTACACTTCATGCACACTAGACTATATCTCACTCATTATAGTCCTACCAATGCCTTATCACATAAGGTGTGTCTATGATCAACATCACCCACACCAAAATATATTTCATATCACATGAACATGAAACAATATTCAAGTAACATATCCCATCACACTACCCACCATATCACCATTCAATCACTAGTCACTTGGACCAACCTGAACACCTTGAAGTATATCTCATCTTTCATACCAAGGAATCCAATATGGACCTTTCAACCCATCATGGTCTCTTCTAGTCATTAATATATTGATTATATCACCCCTCCGGGACACCACATTCTATATGATCCTCCTACCCAAACCTTAAGGCCCATTCTAACATCATAAAAATCACTCATAACCCCTAGTCCCACTAACCAAGGTCTATCCCAATATTTCTCACTCTAAGCCCCATGGAAACATGATGCCAAGACCTGAAAAATTCTAATGACCTACACCTAAGTCATATCAAACATAACCTATAGAAAATCCATCATCTCATATTCTATAAGAAACCATTTCCATCACACATTTTCTATCCATAGAGGTATTATCCCACTCACAATGCTTTCCAAGCATCAACCCACCCTTATGAGGGTGTCACACACATGGTGTGAGGTGAATGGTCGTCTCACCCATACCACAAAGACTAATACCCTCCTTCTAGACCAACTAGCCTAAGGAAATCATCCTAGATTACCCATATCTCATATTTTATCTAAATTAATACCTAAGTCCTCTCTCCAACTCAACTGACACCTTCACCCATTGGTGATATAGTTTTATTATTTCAAAAATATTCAAGTACTAAAGATAACTTCTCATATCCCATGGAGGATCAAAGGCACCTATTCCATTTATCTATGGTGAGATTGTTCATTTTCATCTCTACCCAAACTCATGAAACATGAATTCATCCGGAAACCATGAATAAACAAACCTATGGATGTGTATAAAGTGAATTCCAACCTATAAAACAAAGTTATCATCCACACCAAACACCACTCTCCCTCATCCAATCCCTTTTATTCCTTGTATAATCCCACATCTACACTTGATTTCCTATCTCACACCATAATACATAAATAATTAATTCTAAAAAATTATAATTAATTATATAATTTAAATCAAAGAGGCATAGTTTTCATAAAACACATTTGGAATCTCAACGTCATCAAAACTACACTCAACAACATGTGTTCTACCTCTTTATACCTACTACATCCATCACACATGAAATCAACGTTTAATCATGATTATTTCACCATTCTATAGTGAAATAATCATTGAAATGCTAACTGAATACGTAAGTAAACTAGGGAAAATTTATGGGAAACAATAATGGAGGAAGAAATGAAAAATGTACCTTGGATCCATGAAAGAAACATTTCAAAATACATACCCCACCATAGGTATTCAATGTGAGTAAGGGGAGGGGATAGTTTGATGATTGTACCTCTCCTAAAACCATATTTTCCGAAAAAAATGATGGGGGTCTACAAGTAAACTACCAGCCTTCCCCTAGTTGAAAAAATTAAGTGATGGAAGCATTGTTCCATTTCTACAGGTGCCACGACACAAGACCACCACCCTAAGGAAGCCTGATCCACAACCCCAAGGGTTGTAGTGCTAAGTCACACCCCTAGCCTCAGATTTGGTTTGGAACAAATATCTATGATGTATAGCGCCTCTAGTGGGGGAAACTCAATACACATTCTCTTGAGGTCCCTATTTGGCGCAGACCCTAGGCTATGATATAAGGGAGGGTAGAGGTTCTTCCTAAGGAGGTCACAGTATAGTGTGGCCATTTTTTAGACTATATGGACCTCAGTAGGTAGGATCGACGTCATATCAACCTTCCCTGTCCATGGTGTATCCCCTTATAGTTATATCATGGTCTTCCTTTACCACAGAAACCATACTTCACTATTCTTTTCTACATCATAGTGGATACCTATAATTAAAAATTCCGATGAAGGGCCACCAAAACCCTTATCCTCCACTAAAAAAACACCCGAACACCCATTTAGGACTCATTTCCATTCAAAAACACCAATAAATATTATAATTCTAGAATTATCGATTTGAATCCTAATTCAAAAAATGAATCATAATCTAGATCAAAATTCAAATTATTTTTCAATATAAATACCCATAAAATTTATAGTTCATTAAAAAAAGTAATTGGGAGATCGATGTAATGTTTAAAACACATAAAATAAATCTTCACACTTAACTCAATAATCTCTCACTTGGAGACAAATTCCATAGGTAATATTATTTAATAATATACCTTCTTTAGTTTCTCCATTCAAAACCTTTGTTATCATTGAAGACCAACTGAGGAACCACAATGAATTAATTTTTTAATGACCAAAAACATTATCATCATTCCAATGGGGTTCAGGCTTCCATAAATATTCCATAAATCCAAAGATCCATCATTTATTAATCCTTTGACAAAATGGTATTTGAGAATAATATTTGAGGCAAATATGCCTCATCCTAGAGTGGAATATATTATTATTCAAAATATGTATTTCAATCAGGATATTAAAAGAAACTTACATTCTCTCTTTCTCAATATATAACCCCTTCAAATAAATATTAGAACATAAAATATCATTATCTAAAAATGGAATATAAACATATTTAGAATTTATTTTCAATAATTCTATTATCTTTTGTAATTATGACAAGAAAATCATAGTTGTTCCACCACTGGTAATAACCTAGCTTATTATACTTATTTAACTATCTGTATCAAATCCCAAGTTTATATTACATTATATATAAAATTTAACCCCAACTATAAAGTAGAAATAAACTTCCTTGATTCACTTACAAGTATTACAACACCTTATCTATAGCCTATCGGTGTTTCATTCATATATTTTCCAAGTACCTATAGAAAAATCATGCTGCATACACTATGCTAGGTTGGGTGAAAACCATATAATAAACCAAAATACCCAATGATAATTTATAATTTATTCTTTCCATAAATTTACATTCATCATCCAACTTTTTTTACTACAACTTTGATAAATTTAAATGAATCATAATAGGAATGAAACATATTTCTTCCTCAAGTGAGTTAAACATGATGAAAACTTATCTAAATATTTTGTTTATGATTGCTTCAATTTTTCAATAACATGGACTCAAATAATCATCATCCCAAAAATCTTATTCATTGTTACAAGATACTTAATTTCAAATTTAGTTGACAATTTAACCTTTAAATCCCTAATTATTTTCTTAATGGATATTATAATGCTTATATCATCCATATACAATAATATTATGTCATATAAATTACAAAAATATTTGAAATAACAATATTGATTCATGTCGTATATCTTATAAAAATTCTCTCCCATAAATGAATAAATTTTTTTATGCAACTACCTCAGTTCCTACTTCAGCCCATACATACACGTGTTATGTGTGAAAATAATATCTTCTTTCCGAGACTCAATGAAAATTTTTAGTTACATTGTATATATATATATTCCTTATTTTATACATTAATTAATATATAATTCATATCTATCTACAAAAAATTTAATTCCTCCATATCTACAATTCTTAATAAAACACTAATAATGGTTAATTTAATAGTAGAAGAAAAAATCATTATAATTCACATGGTCATTCTATTGAAACCTATTTAAAACTAGTATTAACTTATAAATTTTACAAAAATTATGTTCTTCCTTGAAACGATATACCCATTTTCTATTCAATGATTTATTCCCTTATGGTAAAGTAAAAAGTTCCCAATTTTTATTTTCATGTAATGATGATATTTAACTCTTTTTTCAACAAATTTCTTTCTTGAATAATTTATATACATTTCTTCTTCATAACACTCTGGTTATTTATAATAATTAATTAAAAAATAGTTCATATAATATCTGTAAATTCACATAAGAATACACACCCTTATAAACATCCTAAGAAGAATCAATGTGCTAGGGTTCATTGAGTGATTCTTGGTCTATGTAATTACCTTTTCAGATATTCCCTCAAGCTCAACCGACTCATGAGAAAGGATTTAGTTTCTATAAATATATATTAACTAGTATTTTTATTATAAAAAACACAAATATAGTAACCTAGATATGTTGGATAATTTATTACATTGTTATAAGATACAAATGATATCATCTTGAAGCACCGATCGGTTTAGTGGTCTTGAAGAACTAGATGCATACATGACTCCCATATTACAATATAAATATAAATTACATAGAATGAAAAATTATTTCATTTTTGATATTATTAATAGTATCCTTCTTCATATACTTCGGAAAATAAAACCAATAAAGGGTGATCTCAAATTCTTAGTAAGATTTATGTACAATAGAATCTGGTATGAATCAATGAGGTAAAATCAATATAGAAAACTAAATAAATAAAATACATTTTATATAATAAATAATTTGAGAACAAAATGAATCCAATGATAATAAAAATGCAATAATATCATGCATAATAAAAAAATAATTATTAATAAAGGAAATTCATACTCTTGCAATTCATGATCTCAAACATCAGGATATCTCAATAATCAAGACCATCCTCAAATAAAGTATAAACTATAGGTAAGAATACACCAAAAATAAATTTAAATAAGGCTAGAAAACTATTATATCTCATGATACATGTCAATGGATCAATGGGATATCTATGATTGGTACCCACTCATCTGTTCATTTCAAATTCAATCTTTATATATTGAATTCTAAATTCAATTCATAAAAAATATTACTTATCAAAAAATATCTATATTGAGTAAATAATACTAATATATGAAGGCCTTCCCTATTCAGTTAGAAAGTGTTAATAGTAAAACACCATATGTAAAAATTATATATAGTTTTAGAAATAATAATATCCATTATTTAAATAATAGGCATATTTATGATAAATTTAATTTTTAATGAAAAATGATCACAAATAAATGAATGTTTTAAGATAAATTTAGTGACCAAAAAATTAATAAAGATATGAGAGATGACCATTAGATATGTATATTTTATAGTAAAATAAAATATATTAAATAATAAAATAAAATAGAAGAAATTTTTTAAAATAAACTTTAATTAAAATGATTTAATAAAAACCCATTGCAAATTTTTAGAAGAAGCTGAAGAGTGTAAAATTTTTATGGAGTTGGGAAACTCCATTAACACTGTATATGTTAAAAGAAAATATTACTTTTATATTTTTATAAAGAATTTTGAAAATGAATATTTTATGAAAATATTATATACATTCCTTTTAGAAAAATTTCAAAATTCAAGGACAAATTAAAATTTCCTTAATAAATCAATTCAATATTTAAAACTATATTTTTAAAATAGTTCTAAAAAATATGGACATGGAAGAAAAATATAACCAATCAAGATGTAAAATTAGATTGACTTTTATATTAAACATTTCTATGATTGATTAAATTTCCAATAATAGGGAATGATAGAATAAATTATATAAACTCTTCATATAAAACTAGGATAAGAAAATTAGTGGAGTTTAATGAGGATAGATTATAATATTTCTTCAATGAAAATTAGAGAAATCATAAAAATTGAGATTGTAAAATAAATTATTACCACTTGGGTAAAATCCAAGTTATAAACCATTGAAAGATTAAAATGTAAATGAAACATTAATAATAATTAATAAATATACATTAATGTTAAATACGTAAAAGGGTTATTATATTCACCACAAAAAAGAAAAAATGTGCGTATCACCAAATATGCCTCAATGGAGTGGAAATTGAGATTATATCTCTTACATAAGGTATGAATCGTCAAGTATATTATTTATATTCTTCAATTATAAAATTATATAAATTATTTACTTTATTAAGATCCATTTTCATGTTTATTACTCATTTTATTTTATTTATTACTATGTTATATTTAATTAATTAATTAGTTAAGTTCATGTTAGTCATTTTCACTATATTTGATTCATGAGTCAAAAAATGACTTTGGTAGGTTGAATATAGTGGAAGAGGTATTGGTTACATAATCTAAAAAATAATAATCCAGGCATTGTTATTATTTTTATAAATAAATTATATTTTTTAAAAAAAATTAATAAATGTGGTTATAAAAAATGAACTATATTACAATTATGGAGATGGAAGGTCATACGTACACATGAGTAACTTTCCCATTTTTCAAAAAGTCATGATAGAGTGAAGGTAAGTTTTATTTAGTATTTACATAATAATAATTATATCACAAATACCACATTAATATTTTAAATAAACCTATATATTCCATCCATGTGATATGGTGGTAAAAAAATAATCACATCACTTCGGGGAGGCGGTGGTCCACACGTACGCACAAACAAAATTATAATTTTTCAATGAATATAAATGTAAGAAAATATGTGATAAATTAAATTAATAGAGTGATAAATATTTCGTTAATATTATATATATATATATATATTAAATCCATTATTATAACCAACTGTGAGAGGAAGTGATGAAAAAATAATTCCATCTGTTCATGAGGCGGTTTTCTGCCATACACACTGGTGACAGTTTCATTTCCCATTTGACGGAATATGAAATGGATATAAGTTATTTTATTAATATAGTAAAATATCGTTATACTTAATATTTTTTTCATCATCTATTGAGAAGATTTAAATTTTTTGGATGAATAAATAATATCAAAATTCATGGTTGAGAACTACACCTCTTCTTTGACAACCTCATTAGGATTGTACCTAAATCCTTCCCAGTATGGTTTTATAATAAGAAACAGATTCTAGGTCATGGAGACTGATTTATGTAAGTTAATTCTTTAGGTATTGTCTTAACCAAAAGGCTCATGAAGGGTTCATAGGAGAGGATAAGGGGAATCCTTTTATAAGTGGGTGGGATGACACACTAAGAATTTTTAAAAAGAACAAAATATATTAATGTATTACTCAAGAAAAATATCTCCAAAATGGTAAAATTATAAATATAATAATATATAGGATTTAAATATTTCCATTAAAAGTAAATTGGATAATCTTTAGGTTATTTTAACCCTTATCTCGTTAGTTTAACCCCGGTAAATCGATATTCACAACAACTGTCGTAACATATATTTACAATTTTTACTATTCATTATAACTGAAATATTAGTCAGAATTATAAAATAAAATTAATTGTTATGATTAAAAATATGTAATACATTTTATAAAATTCAATTATCTTAATTATCATAATTTAATTTAAAATTAAACCTAAAAAACGTAATGAAAACAGTTTTTTTATAAAAATGCATTTTCAGGCATAAAAAAGTTTTAAAAAAAGATACAATATAAAATTCATTCCAAAGAACATAATTGGATTAATAATAATATAATTGAATAAAGTTTACTTTTAAACAATTTTAAAGAAAAATTTATCTTTGAAAATTTTTAAAAACAAATGATATTTTCAATAAAAATCAGTATTATTCACTATTCATTAAAAATTAAAAATTTTCAAAATAATTAATAAAATAAACCACATATTATTTTTAAAATATTAATTCAATAAATAATTCAATTTTTGAAAATTCAATTTATATAATTTTGAAATCATGATTCTAAATAAAATCATAAAAGGCATGAAAATACAATTTTGTTAGAAATAAAGATTTTTTCATTTTGGATGAAAAATTAACAAATAATCTTATATGTTTATAAAATATAATTAGTGAATATTTATAATACATGAAAATTATGTATTACAACATCAATTAAGTTGTTACATTCTTCCCTCCTATAAAATTTTCTTTCTCAAAATTTTCATGGATATTGTCACGAACTAATTCGGAATGCCATACAACCCGACACCTAACCCAGTCCTAGACATGGCCCTAAGGGAGTTCCCGATCTCCACTATCTGGAAAATAGTTTATGGGTATCAAAAATATAATTTGGGAAGGATTTCACCCATGATTATAACCATAATAATTCAAAAAAATATAACAAAAATCCATAACTGATAACAAAACCAAAAAAGGAACAAAATGTTTCTGAATCAATGTTTTACAACATTAGACAAAAACCAAAATACTACAATAGAAGGTAAAAAACTAAAATCCCAAAAAACCTCTGTGAAACATGAGGGGAATCACCCCCTATCTACCACCACGAACACCTACAACAAGTGGAACTCTACCAATCTGATCCACCATCACCATGACACATCTTGACTCTACCTTGTCCATACATAACGAATTATACATACACAAAAAGGTGTGTATAGGTTGTGAAAAAAATCCTTGTAAGATTCATCTCAAAACAATATTCCATTATATAACATTAGAAGACAAATCAACATGTGTATTCTAATAACAACTTTAAAAACATTTTTAAGATACATCCCAAAGGATACATTTTTAGAAAAAACACTATTGAAGGAAACCATTTCTAAAATAATATTTCTCAATAATAAACATACTTTAGACGCCACAACATACATAAGGTCCACCATATACCGATGGTCAGTACCAAATCATGATATCACTTCACTAGAGAGAACCATAGGTAAGTCACTAATAGTATCTAGCATAAGTGAGTCACTAAGAACCACATGACTTGGTGATCAATATCCTCAAACTCAACTACCAAAAGATTTCTCATGCACAAGCCACTAAGAGGGATCCATCCGAAGGGCCTAGTGGTCTCTAGATAATAATCCAATACCGACAATGTTACCATGCACGATCCACTCGGAGGGATCCATCCCAAGGTCCTAGTGGTCTTAAATCATATCACATGTTTAGTTAGTGTTGGAAGCGTGAATCTTGGTAAGTGAGTCAGATCCTTTCCACTTTCGAGTCAACTAGCATCAATATACTGGAAGAATCTGGGCTTACCACTTATGAATCACTTGTGTACCAGTTCTATATTTCCCACCTTGAAACCCAAGATTCCCTTTGTTCTCAAATACCATTTAACATATCAAAAAAATCAGCACTTTAATATAGGGATTCCATGTATCAAAAGAACCCAAGTAAATCACCACTTTCACAAATCATCACACAGAAATCACCATTTTCCATAAAGAAAAACACTTTCCATTTTACACACAGTAGAACTGTTTGAAAACAATTTTTTCACCACTTTCAAATCTCATGAAACCAATTTGGCACATTAAAAGAAATTAAAATAACCAATTCAACCATTTCCATGTACCAATCCCCTTCCAAATCAACACAGAAGACAAGTTATTTTTTAAAACATGATTTTTATCATTTACACAATTTACACATCACATTTAAGGTTCATAACAAAGAATCCAAATTTTTTTAATTCAATTTCACATTAAAAAATCCACTTTCAACACATTTCACCTCAAGTTCCCTTGAAAACTCATTTATCACCTTTTAAATAAAACATATAACACTTCCATGAAGCAAAAAAACAAAACACACATGAAAATATAACCATTTTCCTTTAGAAAAAAAACTTCAATGACATATACATGTTAAAACACTTCCAAATAATCTTTCACACCACAAAAATGATCCATATAACAGATATACATAACCAAAAAAGAATATCAAAATAATCTATAAATGTTATATCTTAGAACCACCTACCTCACACTTGGAAACTTCCCTAAATCAGTAAAAACTACCACTACACCTCTATAAGACCCTATAAAGGAAAGATCAATGAAAAACCATCAATATATTCTCTAATATCACAAGATCGAATCCACCTCTAGGTCAAACATCCAATTTAAAGCAAGAACCCAAGAAATAGTGAAAGAAACCCTTAGAAAGAGGGGATAATCAATAAAGAAACCATATACATGAATATTCCTTGAAGAACCGGGGTCAAAACCACCCAAGTAATGATTCCCAAGAAGCCATTAAAATCTTGGATTTGGATCCTATGGATGAAAATCCTAAGTGGGTTGGATGGGCATAGAATTAGGTTTATATATGTGGAGGTCACAAGGGTAAATTTATACATTTTAAAGGAATGTACTGGTCACGCAGTTTTCCCGCACAGTTTTCCAAACCCTTTGGAAATTATTAACCCCTCTCTATCCAAGATGAGAAATCTTCATGGTTTCTCGCATGCTTTGAAAAACCATGTTGTAACCTTATGGATGTACACTATCCAAAAATACCATTTTGTTGCATGGTCTCCTTTGTAATGTACACGATTTCCCCTAACCATGCGCAAACTAGGAACCACCTTCAATCGATCCCAAAATCTAAATTTTTCATTAAAAATTAAGGGTTAACACATGGATATGAACTAATATAAAAATAAAAAATGGAATTCCTTAAAATGAAAACATGAATGTGGTAATTATTCCTACCATGAAACCTTTCCTCCCCTAGAAAGTCACTCCAAAACTTGATAAAAAAATAGAAACAAGTACTCTATTTATACCCTATAATTCCACTCACATGTCTCATGTTCATCAAAACCATGGTACCAAAGAACTCTGACTATCAGAAAAGACTTCCCATGAAGAAATATCTCTTGGGAATCTATAATATGCACTGGGAATTCAAAAATAGATAGATCAGGCTCCAAATCAAATTTCTCCCATCTCAATGTTGAGTCAATAAGGTTTTCCTTATGACTTTTCCATTCCTTCTTGTATTGAAAATCACAAACATCTTATCTTAAAGAAAATATAATTTTACCCTATATTTTACCTCTATAAGGAAAATTTTCTTACCCAAGGAAATCTACCCTTACCTATCTTTCATTATTCAAACAATATATTTTTCTTAAGTATAAAAATCGAATTCATATCTAAAAACCTCGGAATCGTATAATACTTAGATATGAAGCATTCGGTTTTAGGATCTGAATTCCTGTTATGAACTTTTATGAAGTTCTACTGCGAATTCCATGTTACAAACATTTATGAAGTTTAACTCTGAATTCTGATTATGAACTTATATAAAGTTCTAACTATGAATTTTGATGATGAATTCTGATTACAAATTCTCATTATGAATTTTGATGATGAATTGAAATTACAAAATCTATTTACGAATTCGGATGATGAATTCTGATTACGAATTCTCATTACGAATTCTGATGACGAATTCTGATAACGAATTTTCATTACTAATTCTGATTGTGAATTCTGATTATGAATTATGGGTACGAACTTGTATTAATTTCAACTCCGAATTCTTTTGATAAATAGAATCCTAATATCCTTGTATTATATACTCAAAATTTATTCTTGGCTAGTCTTTGAATTTTTTTTTCTTACATTCCAAACTGTCATATTTTCTCTATTCTGAATATCATTTTTAGTTATGATTTCACTTTTTCTTTTATAAAATGATGT
The DNA here is from genome assembly GCA_963277665.1 of Viscum album. Classification (NCBI taxonomy): domain Eukaryota; kingdom Viridiplantae; phylum Streptophyta; class Magnoliopsida; order Santalales; family Viscaceae; genus Viscum; species Viscum album. Next base: position 352,272,997 of record OY728141.1, read on the forward strand.
CATGACTTCAGTTATCAACTAAATGTTGTTTGAGTGACACATGTATAGGTCCACCCAAAATTCAAGTAATAATATGACCATTTAAAGAGGTAGCCGACCGTTGGAGCCGAGCCTATAAATAGAAGCTCATTTGAAAAGAGAAAAAAAATGAGACAACATCTTTGACAACCTTGATTACATGCTATTGAAGTGATTTCTATAGATAGGGGATCTTATAAACTCACACGCTTTGTGTAGAAAGTTTTAAGATCTTGTTCAAACATTGATTCATGCAAAATTTCTTCGTGCGACTCCGATTGTTGCTGTGTAAAATCGAGGGCTTCCGGGGATAGGAAAACAGAGGTACCGACTACCTGATAGTTGAGGGCTTATAGGGATAACAAGATAGACTCCGATCTTCGTATCGAGGACTTACCCTGGTGTGGGTAAGACAAACGTTTTTGAAAGTATAAATCAAGGGACCTCTTATCCAGGGTTGTTGGATACCCTTCTCTTTGGGTTAAAAGAGTTATTGTTTGTTTCTTGTAGTGTTACTACTTTTTTTCCACTGTGCATTTTGTATTGTTAATGAAATTATAACTTTCTTATACTTAATTACTTTTACTCTGATTATATAGGATTCTATAATCATTAAGGTATAATCTTAGTTGTAGTAAGCTTTGGTTATGTTTCATTTCCATAATCACTTTTCCGAAATCAAGAAAGATTTAAAACTTAGAGGTGTTGTGAATTTTGGTTACACAAAATTACCTTAAGGATTTTTTTAAAAAGTATACAATTCACCCCTCTTGTATTTGAGAATATCATACTTATATATTCGATCCTACATTTTGTATTACAGAGTATATCATACTCACATACCATTCTAACAATTGGTATCAAAGGATAGGTACAATCTGAATTAATCTCACAATTAGATTCAGAAGACTTTATTATTCTTATAACTTTTGGAATTGCATATTCGGTATTTAATTTCTAGATTCATATTTTTAGGAATCTATTTTTCGGAATCATAGTTAGGATTCAGTTTTTCGTGAAGATTTGATTACTCTAAATTTTCCTTTCTTAGGATATTTTTCCTTGTTTACAAACTCTTATTAATAATAAGTTTGTGTGCCAACGATTTTCCTAAGAATGGCAGGTTTAAATGTTGGTTCTATAGATAATTTAAATCCTACCAGACCTCCTTTTTTTAATGGAAAAGATTATAAGTACCGGAGAGATAGGATGGATAATTTTTTTATCAATACTGGAGTTGATAACTATCTAATGCTAACTGGAGATTATAAGATTTTGGATAAGGAATTGAGAACCTTTATGAATCAGGAGAAAGAATAATATGAATCAAATATTAGAGTCAGAAATACTTTGTTATGTTCCATGAATAGGAACATCTATAGTAAAATATCTTCGTGTAAAGATGAAAACAGTATCTGGAAGAAACCTGAAGTAACACATTTTGGTACATCTAAATTCATAAAGACTAGAAGAGCTATGTTGAGAGCTGAATATCATAGTTTTAACTTTCCTTATGGAGAACCTATAATCAAAGAACACCAAAGGTTTATGACTATCGTGAATAGCTTGAAATATATGGGAGAAAAAGGTTTGGATGATGAGGATCTTGTGGATAAGATCATAGATATCAGGCCAAATGAATGGGAGTCCAAGAGGACAGCTATTGATGAGAACATGAAAGTCACTCAGATTTCCTTAGTTGAGTTATTTGGAACTCTTCTTCAACATGAAACCAAAATGAAGAGAGATGCTGAAAATGTCAAGAATAAGAATGGGAATAGAGGATTTTATTTTACAACCACTTCTAAACATATGAAAGGAAAGACCCCAGAAAGAGTAACTAGATCAAAGACAAAGAAAGTCATTATTCAGTAAGAATCTAGTGACACAGAGAAGTCTGAGAATGAATTAGCTAATATTGCTCAGATAATGAACAAGATTGTAGATCAAAGGAATCATTAGAATAAGTTCAAGAAGAAATACTATAGATATAAGAAGGATGGAGAAGTTACATTTTATGAGTTTAAAAGAACAGGTCATATCAGACCTGATTTTCCCTTGTTGAAGAAGAAGGAAAATAAGGAAAGGAATTTAGAAAGGAACAGGAAGAAATTCTATCGATCAAAGCACAAGAAAAGTATTAAAGATAATGATACTTGGAGTTCTAGATGTGGAGATTCTTCAGAAAGTGAATCTTCCTAATATGAATCATCATCACAGAAAAATATGGGTTTCATTGCTACTACTTCTTTTCCCAATACATGTCTTATGGCCAAGGTACGCTCTGCCAAGGCTTTGAAAAATTTATCTCTTGATAAGAGTTACTATTCTGAACATATTACTTCTAATGAAGATACTTCATCCTCAGAAAATGAAAAATTTCCTTCATATGAAGAAGTTTTTATATTTTCCAAGTTACTTGAAGAAAAAAATTGTAAAATTTCTATGAAATTAGACAAGGAAAATACTAGGGAAGAAATTCTTATATATGAGATTTCAGATCTTTCTAGAGATCATAGAGATAAATAATATCTTTTAGAAAAACTTTATAAAGACCTTGAGAAAGAAAATTCTAATAAAGAATAACTTTCTAAAGATCTTAAGATTGATATTTTAAAGATAAAAGTTTTTGAGGAAAAATCTAAATCTAAGGAAATGATTCCTGTGGATAGGAATTTAGTCATCAGACTGAAATCCGAAATATTTTCTCTTAAGAAGCTCCTAGAAAAATTTACCTCTGGGAAAGAATTTTTTGACAAGATGTATTCTCAAATCTAATCTCAAGGAAATACTACTAGAGTTGGTTATACTCACCAAAAACCGATTTTCAAAAACAACTATTTTGTTCCTTCTAGAGCCCCTTTTTTCACTTAGTGTCAATGTGGTGGGTATTAGAAGAAAAAATAATCTTTAAATAGAGTTCAATCTCTTGGGTTTCATAATGCTTATTTTTCTAAAAAAATGTGGATACCCAAAATATTATTATCTAACAATTCCGGATCCATGAAAGTTTGGATTCCAAAAGTCTAAATTTTTTCTTATTTTCAAGAAAATAGGGAAAGTACCAACAATAATAAGTTGTAAATTGATAGTGTATGTTCCCAACATATGACTGGTAACAAATACTATTCTGAAAAGATTATCAAAATGAAAGGAGGAAAAGTAACTTTCAAAGATAATGCTCAGGGAGAAATTATTGGTATAGGTAACATCATTCTTCTTGAAAAAACATTGATTTCAAATGTTTTATTTGTTAAGGGTGTTAAGAACAACCTCATTAGCATAAGACAATTATGTGATGCATGCTACCTAGTGAATTTTAGGAATTATAAGTTCTTAGTACACAATTCCAATTAGGAATTTATTCTCTCTGCCAATAGGCAAGAGAATGTTTACACACTAAACATAGAAGACCTTAGGAGAAAAGACATACCTTGTCTTAGTGTAATGGAAGATCATTCTTGGTTATGGAATAGAATCTCTCCACTACTGAAGCTAAATACGTAGTAGCTGAAAGTTATTGTGCTCAAGTGTTGTGGATGCAACACACACTCATAAACTATGGCTTGAGTTTTACAAAGAGTCAAATTTTGTGTGATAACACAAGTTCCATTGCCCTTAGTAAAAACCCTGCACATCACTCTCATTCAAAGCACATAGATATTAGGCATCACTTTCTTAGGGATTATAACGACCCATACTTTACATACATTGTTAATACTTCAAAATTGAAGCACACTTATTACAACATATGACAAAACCACAAAGGACCGTATAGGTATAGTGTCTTTAGAAACTGGGAAACATAAACAACTGGTTCATAAATCTTCTACAGTGTCTCCCATTTATTTCATCATATCTAGGGTCCCTTTTAGCATATTCTACTTAATATCCATCTTCCTGACCTGGGGAAAAGAAAACATAAAAGGGTGAGCTCAAATGCTCAGCAAGGGCAAATAAAGGAAATAAAAATCATATCATATCTTTTTGAAAATCATAACCTGCAAAAGAGATCATAATATCTTAACATGGAATAAATCATAGAAGTGAAAATGAGATCCCCATAATCATAACATGAAATTTAAAACTTTGTGGCATGCACACATAATCATGGAAAATCATTTCTTGTTAGTCATGACTCATTGCCAAGACTATCTTAGTGTACAAAGTCCCTTTCTGAACCGAGATCACTCCTCGTTTCAGTCCTGTATCACTGAACCGAAATAACCTTCCATTCCAGCCATGTCTATCTCATGAGATATAAAATCTTTACCCAATGCATTGGAGGGAGATATAGGTCCCACCCATCTTATAATGAATCCTTTCTTATGTGTGCCACATAATCATAAACCATATATCATAGCGTAACCCATGTAATAAAAATGGGATTCTTAAACAACATGACATCATAAAACAATTCATATAAGATAAAGGAATTCATAAAAATATTTCCATCACAACATAATCAAACCAATTTAATAATAGGGATAAAAACAGAACCCTTTTATTATCTTAGATGGAAAATAATTTTGATAAAATACTTGAACTCCATTCTTGAGGAAAATATCCTTTCTACTTCAAAAACATTTTTCTTTCATAACATTTCATACAACTATAAAATAAAAGAAGTTGATTAAAAATAAACTTGAAAACTTGTAAATGAAGTTTCTTGTATATAATGTTTTAAAAATCCATTCATGCCGTATAAGTTAAAAAAAACATTCTTCGTACTTTGTCGGAAAAGTCAAAAAGTACCTCGTACGAAAAACGACAAAAGATTCCTTTCATACATATTACTAAAAACTCACCGAAGGGTAAAAATGGATTTAAAAAATTGTAGGTGGATGGAAGTAATATTACATATTGATGAAACATGGATGTGGATGATAAAATACACCCCAGTAAATGTTTACGAATAAACAATCTCGGATAAAAATGAGATTGTGATATTTCCCTTACCTTAGGTCCGATTTGCTTTGTACGTGTCCGATGCTCCTGTATAATGGTTTAAATAATGTTATTGACTTATTCCAGAATCATACATATTGATATGATATCATATATGGTCATATTCTTAGCTTCTTGTTAGTAATATTTCATTGTTACTTGTTACTCGGGTCTTTATTGCCTTTTGTTCTTATGCGTGTTTTGCCGAATAAATTCTTATTCTTCTTTTAAGGTTATAGATACCTTATATCCAGAATGGTATTAGTGTAAAATATATCATATTTATTCATTCAATTCATTTATATAATTATTATGTAATGATGATCATGTAGAATGAGTCGCTTCACATCGTGGAGACGGTATTCCGTACGTACGCACGAGTGATGATATCGTTCCTATGATCGTGGAATTGTATTGGAGTATATATATATATTATTTCAGTATTAATATTACTTTATAATAATCATAAATAGTTACTCATTACACCTTTATACCCATCCTTGTAAAGTGATGGTGGAAAATAGATTACACCACGGCGTGGAGACGGTATTCCGTACGTACGCACGTGCGGTGATTTCATTTTTCCGTAGGATGGATAGAAGGTGAATTAGGGTTGTTTCATAATTATAATAACATATCAGTATGTAAGTAATACTGATGTTATTACTTTATCATGAAACAACTAAAGAAGAAGAAGTTGAAGAAGAAAGAAATTGAAAAGATCGGTAATGGATATTACCTCTTCTTTGGAACGCTTCTTTGAATCCTCCACTTAGGGAACTAATATTGGTCTTTGAAGAAGACCAGGACCTCTAGGATTATTCTAGGGAAGTGGAGAGGGGAAAATGGCAGGGGTTGGCCGAGCTTGAGTTCTCAATTTGGTGTGAGGAGGAGGGGGAGGAGGTTCTCTTTTATAAGGGAGGAGAGGGGCACCTTAGGAATACCTCAAATTATTATTCTATATTAAAGGCAAAATCGGTTTATAATGGTTCCAATGGGTCTTATTTCGAAGCTAAAGTGGGTAAGGGTCGAAATCCTCTCCACCAATAGGATTTAGACAAGTTTAGGGTATTATTTTAACCTTATCAAATAGATTTAACTCTAAGTTAAATAATTTAACTTTTACCATGTCTTTTTGTTTTCTTTCACTATATGATTAATACACTTACTATAACATGCCAAACGAACGCCAAATTGTTTATTATTAATATATATATCCTTATCTAAGTCATTTGGCCGAACCTTAGATTTTTAGGAATAAAATAACTATTAATAATATAATATTTGATTTAAAAACTATTTTGTGTCAATTTTGACACTATTTGATATATGATTTTTGTGAAAGTCATAACAGAATTATATGTTCGAACCAAGTTGATTAAATCAACAATAATATATCATAGTATCCTAGAAAATTAGTGTAATTCATAAAAAGTCTCAAATTTCATTTATTTGGGTATTTATGACATCAATTATGTCAATATTTCATTAATAAGATAATTACTGCATCATCTTTGTATCATAATAAATGATAATTATTTAATCCCTAAAAATTCTAAATAAATTCCTATGATTTAGATAATTGTATTAGATTTCTGGAGACTATTCATGTTCGAAGTTTCATGAAGTTTATCACTAGACTAAAATTATTATACTTATATAATTTAAGAAAGTGACATGTTGTCACATTCTTTGGTTTTAATAATAATTAAATTATTTTCATTGACAAAATTTAATTAAATGAATCTAATCCGACCTTTAGGTGATATGGGTCGACTTTTAGTCATCCAATAGGATTTTGACATTTGTTAGGGTAATTTTAAAATATTATATTTACCCTTAATTACCCGATTTACCTTTAACTATGGTAAATAAAATTTACAATAATTACTATTCATAATTCCCAAAAATAAAAAGTAGCTTATTAACATAATTTGGACCCACTGATTCCAAATATGTAATCCATTTTTCCAAATTCAATACACAAAAGATGCAGAAATTAAATTAAAATTAATCCCGTTGTCGAAAGAAAACGGGTTTTTCTTTAAAACATTGCAAAAGATTGAATTGATTTAACGTACGAATTCAAGGTAAAATCAATGCTAATGACATAAATTATATTAAATGGTAAAAATATATTCTATTTATACTTTAAAACCATTCAATATTATAATTTAACCACATAAGATATTACGATGAAAAAATTTGTTTTTAATTAAAATATAGCGTGTTTTTACTATTCATTAAAATACGAAAGTTATCGGAAAAATTTCAAAACATTATCTAATGTAAATTTTTATATCCTGATTCAAATGAAGAATTTTATTTTGTCAAATTGAACATATAAAAATGTCAAAAACTAGATTTAATGTGGGTGCGCCATCAAAAGGCGGCAAAACTGCATTTTTTGAAAAATACTTATTTTACCCGAAAAAATTATTTTGTTCTTATAACATGTTCTAGAAATGTGTAAGATGAATAATAATGTTATAAAATTCAAATTTTAGTTAACACTATTCATAACGGCTAGTTCATAACAAAATTATAATAATATATCGTTGTTTAGTAAAACTCGGTATTGCGTACAACACAAGCTATCGAGGAAGGTCGCGATTGCGTGTAAAGTAAGCCAAGAAAGTGTGTAGTGAAAGATTCCTTTGATGATATATAAAAACAAAATATTACTCATAAAAATCTCGGGTGTTACATTCTACCCCCCTTAAAAAGAATTTCTCCCTCAAAATTTGTCACTTTGTAACCAACAGATGAGGATACTTCTCCCTCATCATATCCTCAAGCTCCCATGTAGCTTCTTCAAGTTGGTGGTTCCTCCATAAAACTTTCACCAATCGAGTGGTCTTGTTTCGTAGGACTTTTTGACTACGATCCTGAATCTCTATCGGCTGCTCTTCATAAGAAAGATCTTGCTCCAGCGGTACAACTTCTGAGCTGAGTACATGTGAAGGATCTAGTATGTACTTTCTCAGGAGAGATACATGGAACACATCGTGGACTTGAGAGAGATTCGGTGGAAGTGCCAATCGGTAAGCTACCTTTCCAACACGATCCAGTATTTCTAAAGGACCGATATATCTAGGGCTCAACTTCCCCTTCTTTCCAAATCTCATAACCCTCTTCCAGGGAGATATTCGTAAGAACACTTTATCGCCCACTTCAAACTCTAGGTCTTTTCTTCGGTTGTCGGCATAACTTTTCTGTCGACTCTGAGCTGCTCTTATGTTTTGTTGAATAGATCTGACATTTTCTGCCATTTCATCAACAAGATCAGGTCCTAATAGCTTTCTTTCCCCAACTTCATCCCAACAAGTTGGAGTCCTGCATTTCTTTCCATAGAGTGCTTCATAAGGAGCCATCTGAATACTGGAGTGAAAGCTATTATTATAAGAAAATTCCACCAAAGGTAGGTGTTGATCCCAACCTCCTTTGAAATCCATAGAGTAAGCTCTCAACATATCTTCTAGGGTTTGAATTGTTCTCTCAGACTAACCGTCTGTCTGGGGATGATAAGCAGTTCTGAAACTCAACTCTGTATCCAGAGTATGCTGAAGACTTCGCCAGAACTTCAAGGTAAATCTCGGATCCCGATCAGATATAATATAAAGTGGTACTCCATGCAATCTTACCACTTCCTTTACATATATCCTGGCAAGCTGATCTAGATAGAAATCCTCTCTAATAGCAATGAAGTGTGTAGACTTTGTAAGACGATCAACTATGACCCAAATAGCATTATTGCCTTTGGATGTTTTAGGAAGTCCTGTGACAAATTCCATAGTGATGTTTTCCCATTTCCATTCGGGTATGGGTAATGGTTGTAACATCCCCTTAGACTTCTGTCTCTCAGCTTTAACTTGTTGACAAACCAAGCATCGAGAGACATATTCAACAACACCTCTTTTCATGCCATCCCACCAGAAGTACTCTTTCAGGTCCCTATACATCTTCGTGCTTCCAGGATGAATAGAGATTGAAGAACTATGAGCCTCATCCAACAGCTCCTTCTTTAATTCGAGGATGGGAGGAACACAAACCCGATTCCTGAACTTTATTATCCCATCACAATCAAGGTTGAATTCAGGAACATTTCTCACCTTCTTTTGTAACTCGACATCTTCTTTTTGTGCCTCCTTAATCTTCGCATGTATAGATGGTTGAACATTCATTTGAGAAAGATAAGATTTTTCCCCTTCCATTATAATTCCAAGATCCATCCTTTGTAAATCCGTAAATATTGGATCCTTTGTGATCCTCATCATGGATAAACTAGCATGGTCTTATCGACTTAATGCATCTGCCACCTTGTTTGCTTTCCCAGGGTGGTAATGGATTGAGCAGTCGTAATCCTTAATCAGCTCCAACCATCTTCTTCGACGCATATTCAACTCCTTTTGTGTGAAAATATACTTTAAACTTTTATGATCAGTATAAATATCACACCTTTCACCATAAAGGTAATGCCTCCAAATCTTTAATGCAAATATTACCGCAGCTAACTCCAAATCATGTGTTGGGTAATTTTGCTCATGGATTTTCAACTGTCGTGAGGAATAAGCTATCACCATATCATTTTGCATAAGAACACACCCCAATCCCTTCTTGGATGCATCACTGTAGATCACAAACCTTTCTCCACTACAAGGCAGTGTGAGCACAGGTGCACTGGATAACCTTCTTTTCAACTCCTTGAAATTCTATTCACATTCTTCCATCCAGACAAACTTAACTCCTTTCCGGGTCAACTTGGTGAGTGGATTAGATAATCGTGAAAAATCTTTTACAAAACGTCGATAATATCCTGCCAAACCAAGAAAACTTCAGATCTCAGTTACTGTTGTTGGTCTCGACCATCTTTCGATAACCTCTGTTTTTGCTGGATCCACAGATATCCCCTCTTTTGAGATTATGTGACCCAAAAATGCAACTTTTTGAAGCCAAAATTCACACTTGGTAAATTTGGCATAAAGCTTCTCCTTTCTCAGGGTCTTTAATATAATTCTCAAGTGATCTTCATGCTCTTCCTTGCTCTTTGAATAGAAAAGAATATCGTCTATAAAGACTACCACAAATTGATCAAGATAGTCTCTAAAGACTCTATTCATTAGATCCATGAAGATAGCAGGGGCATTAGTAAGACCAAATGGCATCACTATAAATTCATAGTGTCCATACCTTGTGCGGAAAGCCGTCTTTGGTATATCCTCCCTTTTGACCCTTAATTGATGATACCCTGAACGAAGATCAATCTTGGAAAAGTATTGAGCTCCGCTTAGTTGGTCAAATAAGTCATCAATGCGTGGGAGAGGATATTTGTTCTTGATAGTGATCTTGTTAAGTTCTCGATAATCAATGCAGAGTCTCATTGATCCATCTTTCTTCTTAACAAATAGAACAGGTGCTCCCCAAGGTGACGCACTAGGGCGTATGAATCCCTTATCAAGATTCTCCTGGAGTTGCTTCTTCAATTCCTGCAACTCAATTGGGGCCATTCTATAAGGTGTCTTTGAAATAGGTAAAGCACCCGGTATGAGTTCTATTGAAAACTCAACTTCAAGATTTGGTGGAAGACCCGGTAATTACTCCGGAAAGACATCGTCAAACTCCCGTACGATGGGCATATTCTTAATCGTGAGTTTCTCACCAACCATTTGAGATAAATAACCTTCATTTAGTGGAATCAAGACCCATAAGATGGAAGAAATTTCTACTGGAAGGTTATATTCACCCTTGCATCGATAGACGATCGTAGATTGATCTCGAATATGAAATGTGACTTCCCTTCTTTGGAAATTGATATGAGCCCCGTGTAGAGAAAGCCAATCCATGCCAAGAATCACATCAAATTCCACTAAAGGAAGTATAACAAGATTTCTGGGATGCACTTTCCCACAAACTTCGATCGGAGAAGAATTATAAACTTTTGATGCGACTGTTGTGCCATTAGGTGTTGTCACAGCTAACTCAACATCTAATTGTTGAGGTAATATGGTGATACCCTTAGAAATTTTTTCAGAAATAAAACAGTGGGTGGATCCAGAATCAAATAAAACATTTGCTACTTTAGAGTGGATGGTAAGTGTACCTTTCACCACTTTGTTATCGTACTCCACATCGCTGATAGAAATTTCATGTGACTTTCCTTTGTCTTTAGCCTTAAGATTTTGTTGACGTCGACCATCATCATCAACCCTTGGATTTGGGCATTGATTGGCATAATGCCCCATCTCCTTGCACTTGAAACATTGAAGTGTAGTAGGTTCATTCTGTGTATCCCTTCCTTTGTTTGGATCATTAGACATCTTCTTCCCATTATCGCGGCATTCAAATGCCCGATGACCTTCCTTTCCACATTTTAAACATTTACTTGTCCCTTTAAGACAACTCCCTCCAGGTTTCTTTCCACACTTTGAGCATAAGGGAAAGCTCATCTTCTTTTCAGTGTGCTCTTTATATTTTCCTTTGAATTCCATCTTCCTCTTCTTATCAAACCCATGTGACTGATGGGTTACTCCAATCTCTATCTCGACTTTGAGAGAACATCGAACGATTTCCTCGTAGCTATTGAAGTCCCTTATGGCTAACGCCCTTCGAAGACTTGGTTTTAAGCCACTAAAGAATCGATCGATCTTACTCTCAGGTTGGACAATAATACCAGAAGCGTACCTTGCAAGTCTTGTAAAATTTGCTTCATAGGTACCAACAAATTCATCATCCCTTTGCTTCAGTTCAAGAAACTCTTTCTCCATCTTTTTTCGGAGAATACGAGGGAAGTACTTATTGAAAAATAAGTTCTTGAACTCGTCCCATTCCATAGACTCAATTTCATCCCTTTGCCTCGTATTCTTAATAAGATTCCACCATTGATCAGCATCTCCTTCCAAACGATACACTGCTAGGATGACTTTATCATGTTCAGAACATTGAAGAACTGAAAATATCTTTTCAGTAGTACTAATCCATTGTTCAGAAACTAATGGATCAGTAGACCCTCTGAAAGAAGGTGGACGTTGCCTCATGAAGGATTCAACAGAATGTTGCTCCTTCCTTTGCTCATTTGGAAGTCCTGCATGATTCATAGCTTGAGAAAGTTGTGTGAGCATGGATACAAGATTTTGCATTCCATCTCCCATATCGTTTGGTTGCTCAGGGGGGAAATCATTGCATTTCCCATCGCATTCCGCATTAACACGGTTCCTTCGGGTTCCATACATTGACTAAAACCAAGAAGAATAGTGTGAGAAACACTAATTATAATAGGAAAACCACATAATCAAGGATAAAATTTCACACTTAAGGTCTTATCCTAGGGTATTCATGGCCATTTCTAAAACACTAAGATTGTGTTCTATGCTTAGACTTATCCTTAGGGTTCTTACTAAGACTTTCACATCCTAGTTTCCGAAGGTTGACTATACCTTTCCTTTGATACCAACTATAATGACCCATACTTTACATACATTTTTAATACTTCAAAATTAAAGCACACTTATTACAACATATGACAAAACCACAAAGGACCGTATAGGTATAGTGTCTTTAGAAACTGGGAAACATAAACAACTGGTTCATAAATCTTCTACAGTGTCTCCCATTTATTTCATCATATCTAGGGTCCCTTTTAGCATATTCTACTTAATATCCATCTTCCTGACCTGGGGAAAAGAAAACATAAAAGGGTGAGCTCAAATGCTCAGCAAGGGCAAATAAAGGAAATAAAAATCATATCATATCTTTTTGAAAATCAAAACCTGCAAAAGAGATCATAATATCTTAACATGGAATAAATCATAGAAGTGAAAATGAGATCCCCATAATCATAACATGAAATTTGAAACTTTGTGGCATGCACACATAATCATGGAAAATCATTTCTTGTTAGTCATGACTCATTTCCAAGACTATCTTAGTGGACAAAGTCCCTTTCTGAACCGAGTTCACCCCTCGTTTCAGTCCTGTATCACTGAACCGAAATAACCTTCCGTTCCAGACATGTCTATCTCATGAGATATAAAATCTTTACCCAATGCATTGGTGGGAGATATAGGTCCCACCCATCTTATAATGAATCCTTTCTTATGTGTGCCACATAATCATAAACCATACATCATAGCGTAACCCATGTAATAAAAATGGGATTCTTAAACAAATTGACATCATAAAACAATTCATATAAGATAAAGGAATTCATAAAAATATTTCCATCACAACATAATCAAACCAATTTAATAATAGGGATAAAAACAGAACCCTTTTATTATCTTAGATGGAAAATAATTTTGATAAAATACTTGAACTCCATTCTTGAGGAAAATATCCTTTCTACTTCAAAAACATTTTTCCTTTCATAACATGTCATACGATTATAAAATAAAAGAATTTGATTAAAAATAAACTTGAAAACTTGTAAAGGAAGTTTCTTGGAAATAATGTTTTAAAAATCTATTCATGTCGTATAAGTTAAAAAAAACATTCTTCGTACTTTTGTCGGAAAAGTAAAAAAGTACCTCGTACGAAAAACGACAAAAGATTCCTTTCATACATATTACTAAAAACTCACCGAAGGGTAAAAATGGATTTAAACAATTGTAGGTGGATGGAATTAATATTACATATTGATGAAACATGGATGTGGATGATAAAATACACCCCAATAAATACTTACGAATAAACAATCTCGGATAAAAATGAGATTGTGATATTTCCCTTACCTTAGGTCCGATTTGCTTTGTACGTGTCCGAAGCTCCTGTATAATGGTTTAAATAATGTTATTGACTTATTCCAGAATCATACATATTGATATGATATCATATATGGTCATATTCTTAGCTTCTTGTTAGTAATATTTCATTGTTACTTGTTACTCGGGTCTTTATTGCCTTTTGTTCTTATGCGTGTTTTTCCGAATAAATTCTTATTATTCTTTTAAGGTTATAGATACCTTATATCCAGAATGGTATTAGTGTAACATATATCATATTTATTCATTCAATTCATTTATATAATTATTATGTAATGATGATCATGTAGAACGAGTCGCTTCACATCGTGGAGACGGTATTCCGTACGTACGCACGAGTGATGATATCGTTCCTATGATCGTGGAATTGTATTGGAGTATATATATATATTATTTCAGTATTAATATTACTTTATAATAATCATAAATAGTTACTCATTACACCATTATACCCATCCTTGTAAAGTGATGGTGGAAAATAGATTACACCACGGCGTGGAGACGGTATTCCGTACGAACGCACGTGCGGTGATTTCATTTTTCCGTAGGATGGATAGAAGGTGAATTAGGGTTGTTTCATAATTATAATAACATATCAGTATGTAAGTAATACTGATGTTATTACTTTATCATGAAACAACTAAAGAAGAAGAAGTTGAAGAAGAAAGAAATTGAAAAGATCGGTAATGGATATTACCTCTTCTTTGGAACGCTTCTTTGAATCCTCCACTTAGGGAACTAATATTGGTCTTTGAAGAAGACCAGGACCTCTAGGATTATTATAGGGAAGTGTAGAGGAGAAAATGGAAGGGGTTGTCCGAGCTTGAGTTCTCAATTTGGTGTGAGGTGGAGGGGGAGGAGGTGCCCTTTTATAAGGGAGGAGAGGGGCACCTTAGGAATACCTCAAAATATTATTCTATATTACAGTCAAAATCGGTTTATAATGGTTCCAAATGGTCTTATTTCGAAGCTAAAGTGGGGAAGGGTCTAAATCCTATCAAACAATAGGATTTAGACAAGTTTAGGGTATCATTTTAACCTTATCAACTTGATTTAACTCTAAGTTAAATAATTTAACTTTTACCATGTCTTTTTGTTTTCTTTCACTATATGGTTAATACGCTTACTATAACATTCCAAAAGAACCCAAAATTGTTTATTATTAATATATATATCCTTATTTAAGTCATTTGTCCGAACCCTAGATTTTTAGGAATAAAATAACAATTAATAATATAATATTTGATTTAAAAACTATTTTGTGTCAATTTTGACACTATTTGATATATGATTTTTGTGAAAGTCATAACAGAATTATATGTTTGAACCAAGTTGATTAAATCAACACTAATATATCATAGTAACCTAGAAAATTAGTGGAAATCATAAAAAGTCTCAAATTACATTTATTTGGGTATTTATGACATCAATTATGTCAATATTTCATTAATAAGATAATTACTGCATCATCATTGTATCATAATAAATGATAATTATTTAATCCCTAAAAATTCTAAATAAATTCCTATGATTTAGAGATTTGTATTAGATTTCTGGAGACTATTCATGTTCGAAGTTTCATGAAGTTTATCACTAGATTAAAATTATTATACTTAAATAATTTAAGAAAGTGACATGTTGTCACATTCTTTGGTTTTAATAATAATTAAATTATTTTCATTGAAAAAATTTAATTAAATGAATCTAATCCGAACCTTAGGTGATATGGATCGACCTTTTGTCATCCAATAGGATTTTTACATTTGTTAGGGTAATTTTAAAATATTATATTTACCCTTAATTACCCGATTTACCTTTAACTATGGTAAATAAAATTTACAATAATTACTATTCATAATTCCCAAAAATAAAAAGTAGCTTATTAACATAATTTGGACCCACTGATTCCAAATATGTAATCCATTTTTCCAAATTCAATACACAAAATATGCAGAAATTAAATTAAAATTAATCCCGTTGTCGAAAGAAAACAGGTTTTTCTTTAAAACATTGCAAAAGATTGAATTGATTTAACCTACGAATTCAAGGTAAAATCAATGCTAATGACATACATTATATTAAATGGTAAAAATATATTCTATTTATACTTTAAAACCATTCAATATTATAATTTAACCACATAATATATTACGATGAAAAAAGTTGTTTTTAATTAAAATATAGCGTGTTTTTACTATTCATTAAAATACGAAAGTTATCGGAAAAATATCAAAACTTTATCTAATGTAAATTTTTATATCCTGATTCAAATGAAGAATTTTATTTTGTCAAGTTGAACATATAAACATGTCAAAAACTAGATTTAATGTGGGTGCGCCATCAAAAGGCGGCAAAACTGCATTTTTTAAAAAATACTTATTTTACCCGAAAAAATTATTTTATTCTTATAACATGTTCTAGAAATGTGTAAGATGAATAATAATGTTATAAAATTAAAATTTTAGTTAACACTATTCATAAAGGCTAGTTCATAACAATATTATAATAATATATCGTTGTTTAGTAAAACTCGGTATTGCGTACAACACAAGCTATCGAGGAAGGTCGCGATTGCGTGTAAAGTAAGCTAAGAAAGTGTGTAGTGAAAGATTCCTTTGATGATATATAAAAACAAAATATTACTCATAAAAATCTCGGGTGTTACAGGGATCACACACAAAAAGGAGATATCATTCTTCAATTTATCGGAACGCAAGATCAACTTGCTGATATTTTAACAAAATCCTTACCCTCCAATAGTTTTGAATACATAAACAGAAGTTAGGAATGATAACCGTGAGGTAATATTCCTTCATTAACTTTGTGTTGAACCAATCTCTTTATAGTAATAAACTCCTTTTAATAGTGGGAGTATATTTGTCATTAAAGTTTTTCAATGTTTTCGTAGTCAGTTTTTTTTAAATTTTCGTAATGAATGTTTTCCTAGTCAGTTTTTTAAATTTTTATAATGCAAGTTTTCGTGGTTAGTTTTTCAAATTTTTGTACTGGAAATTTTCGTAATGGAAATTTTCGTAATAGAAATTTTCATAATGGAAATTTTCGTAATGGAAATTTTCGCAATGAGAATTTTTGTACTCCTAATTTTCGTAATCGAATTTTGGCACTCAAAGTTTTTTCAATAAAACTTATAGATCTTAAGTTTTTTGTAGTGAGTTTTTCATAGTGAGTTTTTCATAGTGAGTTTTTCGTAGATAGTTTTTTTGCATAGTCATATTTTCTTCAAAAAGAATATCACATATTACGAATAATCTTCTTAGTTAATCCAAAAGGTATGGTTTCTTTACTCAAGTTTTCATAATAATTTTTTCTTGCTGGTATTTTATCTTTTATTTTAATTTTTCGGATTCATTTCTCCTTAAATCCGAATGTTTTTTCATGAAACCATAAAAGATCAGATTCACGATTTCATTGCGGGTATGTTTTCAACCATCAGATCAGATCAGATAGTTTTTCAACCATTAGATTGGAATAGGAAGGTGAAAGGTCACCTTTATCGCCTATATAAAGGGGACCCCTGATGGTTGTCCCACATCGGTTTCCAAGCTCTCACATCTCGAATATCTTCCTCAGTTCTTAAGCCCGTTCCAAATCTCTCAAAGTTCCTCCAGTCCGAATGTCTATAGAAGCTTCTTCACATGAAATGTCTACTGCGAAGCCAATCTCAAAATGGAAAGTATACAGGGAAAGGTTGGTGCATCTAAATGTTTTCAAGTAAAATTCTGTCATTTCTAAGAATGTCAAGTTAAATAGATGG
This sequence comes from Viscum album, assembly GCA_963277665.1. Taxonomy (NCBI): domain Eukaryota; kingdom Viridiplantae; phylum Streptophyta; class Magnoliopsida; order Santalales; family Viscaceae; genus Viscum; species Viscum album. The sequence goes on from OY728141.1 coordinate 352,290,493, forward strand.
GAAGATGGCTGCATATCTAAGCCAGGTGTTCAAGACTCGGTGTATTCAGATTTACTCATAGAGTTTCATGAGTCACTATGCTTCTTTAAGGAAGATGATAGAGAAATATTTTCATTCAAGTATTATGAAAAAACCTACAAACCTTCTTATACCAAGGCATTCAGCCTGATGGGATTGTATATAAAGGGGAGGCATAATTTTTCTCCCACAAAATCTCAGATGTTCAAGGAAGGTTCGTTAAGGTGAAGGCCTTGTAATGTCTTTTACTTTCTAATGTCAAGACAACAAAAAATTCCCATCTATCTTCTAACAACCAGATCCTTCAGTTATGGGTACAAGGTTTTTTAGTACCGAGAAAAGGTGAAAACGATAATCTCAAGAAGAGTGACATATATTTCTTAGATTTCCTGGTAAATCTAAGTAAAATCAATTTGATGAGGCATGTTCTTGTTACAATTCAGAACATGGGTTATTCTGAGGAGATATAAGAGTTTTATGATCTTCCAGAGGAAGTGGCAGAAGCCAATCCAAAAAATGTTGAAAAAGCCGAACCATCAAAGAAACCAGGAAAGAAAAGAAAGCTGAAGGAAGTGGAGGAAACAGAAAAAAAACCCCCAAAACTAAGGAATCCCAATCCACAACTCCAAAACCTAAGAAACAAAAAAGCTTATTTTGATGAAGTGGCTGCAAAATGGATGGAAGTTAAGGAAAAGAGGAAAGAAGGGGAGCCACATTTCGGCTTGGACCCTACTGAAGCTAAATAAATAAGGGAGAAGACTACTAAATACCTTGAGAAGAAAGAAAAAGAGAAGAAGATGAAGAAGAAAATGTATGAGGATGAAGTTGTACAATATCTTTTGAAATCCATAGAAGTAGCTTCCGAGAATATTCCAGTACCGAAAACATTCCTAGTAGAGCCTTTATCTGAGACTTCGGGGAATAATTTCTTCACTCCAAGAAAATATAAAGAGAAAGAAGTTGTTGAAGAAGTGGAATAGGTGGAAGTAGAAGAAGAAGAAAGTGGTGATTTAGATGATTTGATTAAACAAGTTGAAGAATATCAAGATAAGGAAAACCAATCAGAGAAATTATCACTCTAAACATCTGAGGCCGAGTCCTTGAAGCTTGTCACTCCTGGAAAGGAAAAAGAGAAAGATGGAAAGAAATAACAAGACAAGGAAAAAGAAGAAGTAAATGAATTATCTGAGTAAGAAAGTTATGAAAAGAACTTTATTGAGGTAGGAGCAGAAAAAGAGAAATTTGATGATGATAGAGTTGTTCAATTATCTAATAGTGAGCATAAATATCCTGATGAGAAAGTCTTACCAAATATTGATAAGGGTAAGCAAGTGATTGTTGATATGCAAAAAAAATATACAGTGAAGAGTAAGGAAGTTATAGGAACTTCAAAAAGTATTCTTGTTGAGCTTGAAAAGATACTCTCACCAAGTAATGTCTCGAATTCGGAGTAATCTTCACTTGGTCATGATTTTGTGGGGCAGTTTTTGAAGAAGCTAGTCGGTTCCACTACAACTTTTACAAACATAGATTCTAGATGCCAGATTCTCCAACGCACTCTTAATCAGAAATCGTATTCGGTGTCCATGGTGATGGAAATGTGTGTAAAGATATAATCAGATTTCAAATCTTTTCTTATATGCTACGAAGCTCACAATAAGTATTGCAATAAAATGACCACTTGGTCAAAGAATATCGTCCAAAATATGGGAGATATTGATGAATTTCAATAGGATATAAAAGAGGATTTTGATACCAAATATTCCAAGATCAAGGATCCTACAAACAGTTTTCAGGAAAAGCTGACCCTAGAGCAAAATTCTCAGAATCAATAGGTGAAGGATCTGAATGGGAAGCTTCACTCTGTTGCTCAAAGCTGGAAGGGGGAAAGAGATCTCCAGAATGAGATCGAAGAGAAGCTTGTAAAGCATGAAGAAGTTCTTAAGGCTCAGTCTAAGGCTTTAAAGGCTCAATATGACAGGATTAAAGCCTTAGAAAAGAAAGCTGAGGAGAACCACAAAGATTTAAAGAAGATAAAAACCATTCTGAAGAAGCTAATCACCACGGAAAAAAGAATACAAATATACCTAATATGATCTTTTGTTGTAATGTCTTTCCTTGTAAAAATCATTTCAATCTTAATGAAAACTCTGGTTTCTGGTCTTTTGTGTTATTTTGTACTAATATTTTAGGTACCATATTATTTTCCATTCCCTCAAACTCTTTTTGAAAATCACAATGGGGTAGAAGGAAAAAGAATTCTAAAGAAGAGAAAGAAAAATATTTGTAAGTATAGAAGAAGTATCCCTATGTAAGGGGGAGTTTATCTAAGGGGGAGTGATCATTATGAATAATTCCATATTCATAATCAAAATACCATTCCGGAAATCTAGAATACGATCCTTAGTGTTCCAAAGCATAAGGGGGAGTTAGTCGTATTCACCATTGTCTATGAACAAAGGGAGATAAGCTTCTTTTCGAAGTCCAGAAAATCTTTTTCTAAGTCCTTATATTATTTTTCGGAAGGATGTTTGTGCTTTCCAAAAATGGGGATATTGTTGATTAAATAAGGTTTTCCTTATGACTTTTCCATTCCTTCTTATTTTGAAAATCACAAACATCTTATCTTAAAGAAAATCTGATTTTACCCTATATTTTATTTCTATAAGTAAAATTTTCTTACCCATGGAAATATACCCTTACCTAGCTTTCATTGTTCAATTAATATTTTTTTCTTAAGTATAAAAATCAGATTCATATCTAAAAACCTCGGAATCATATAATAATTAGATATGAAGTATTCTGTTTTAGCATCCGAATTCCTGTAACAAACTTTATGAAGTTCTACTCCAAATTCCCTATTACAAACTTTTATGAAGTTCAACTCTGAATTATTATTAAAAAATTATATAAAGTTCTAACTATGAATTCTGATGATGAATTCTGATTATGAATTCTCAATACGAACTCTGATGATGAATTCTGATTACGAATTCTCATTATGAATTTTGATGATGAATTATGATTACAAATTCTCATTACAAATTCTGATGAAAAATTGTCATTATGAATTCTCATTACGAATTGTGATGATGAATTCTGACTACGAATTATTATTATTAAATCTGATGAAAAATTCTGATTACGAATTCTCATTACGAATTCTGATTTTGATTTCTAATTACGAATTATGGATACAAACTTGTATTAAGTTTGACTCCAAATTCTTCTGATAAATAGAATCTGAATATACTTGTATTATAGAATCTGAATTTATTCTTGGTTATACTCCGAATTTTTATTTTCTTACATTCCAGACATTCATATTTTCTCCATTATGAATATCAGTTTTAGTTATGATTTCACTTGTTCTTTTATAAAACGATTTCATTCCTTCAGTTATCAACTAACCATTGTTTGAGTGATATGTGTATAGTTCCCTCAAAAATTCAAGGAAGAATATGACCGTTGGAGGATGGAGTCGACTATTGGAGCCGAGCCTATAAAATGGAGCTCATTTGAAAAGATAAAAAAAACGAGACAAAATCTTTGAAAACTGTGATTACATACTGTTGAAGTGATTTATAGAGAGAGAGGCTCTTATAAACTCTCATGCTTCATGTAGAAAGTTTGAACATCCTGTTCAAAATTTTCTTCGTGTAGACTTTCTTCGTGCATCTCCGATTGTTTCTGTGTACAATCGAGGGCTTCTGGGGATATGAAGATAGAGGTGTCGACTACCTGATAGTTGAGGGCTTGTGGGGATATCAAGAAAGACTCTGATATTCGTATCGAGGGCTTACCCTGGTGTGCGTAAGAAAAAATTTATTGAAAGTATAAATCAAGGGACCTCTTATCGAGGGTTGTTGGATACCCTTCTCTTTGGGTTAAAGGAGTTATTGTTTGTTTTTTGTAGTGTTACTACTTTGTTTTCAGCTGTGCATTTTGTATTTTTAAGGAAATTATAACTTTCTTATACTTCCTTACTTGTACTCAGATTATATAGTATTCTATATGCTTTAAGGTAGAATCTTAGTTGTTTTAAACTTTTTTTATGTTTCATTTCCTGAATCACATTTCCAGAATCAAAGAATGCTTTTAGAACGTATAGGTGTTGTGAATTTTGGTTACTCAAAATTTCCTTAAGGATTTTTTTAAAAAGTATACAATTCACCCCCTCTTGTATTTGAGCATCTCATACTTATATATTTGACCCTACATTTGGTATTATAGAGTATATCATACTCACATACCATTCTAACACTCAATACATGTAACAAATTCGGATTATACTTTTTCACCTGTGAGACATAGAACACATCATGAATTTATGTCAAATGAGCGGTAAAATCTAACCTATATTCCACCTTACCACCCCACTCTATAATATTAAAAGGTCTAACATAACTTGGTGAAATATTTCCCTACTTACCCAAATAATGACGACCCATGCGAGGTGCCACATTCAAAAACACCTGATCACCCATATAAGATTATAAATCATGATTCCACTGATCTTCAAAAGACTTATAATGACTCATAATTTTAAAAAAAATGTTTCATGATCCATTTTACCTTGATAGATGTATCCTACATTAGGATCAATACCAACAATACGGTCTCACCCACCTCTACCTAATACAAATGAGACCAACACAGCTGACTGTGAAGTGCCTAGATGGTAGCCATTCGAATCAAATATTGGTTACTATTATTATATATAAACTCATCCATCCCAAATAGCTATCCAATGATCCATCAAAATTCAAAACAAATGATCAAAGCATGTCTTCCAAAATATGATTTTCCCACTCTGTCTAACCATTCATTTGAGGGTGGTATGTTGTAATAAACTTGAGTTACAACCTCATTACCTTTTTAAGGCCTTCCCAATACTAAGAGGTGAAATGTGGGTCCCTATCTGAAATAATTGTTGATGGCACACCTTAAAGACTCATGACCTACTGAACATAAAATCGGCCTAACTCATCCACTTTGAATGAATCCCTGATCATAATTAAATGAGATGATTTGTTTAGATGATCGATCACTAAAAAAATTTCATTCCTCCCCTGAGTTGTATGAGGTAATCCCATAATAAAATCCATGGTGATGTCTTCCCACCTCTAGGTATGAATAGGTAGTGACTAAAGAAGACCAGAGGGCCTTTGTTTTTATGCCTTAACCTACCGACTTGTATAACACTGAGATACAAAGTTGGCTATGTACCACCTCATGCCTAGCCCCCAGAACTACTGATGCACATCATAGAACGTCATGGTAGAAACAGGGTAAATGGACGACTACGACTAGTGGAAATCCTGTATTGCTACCTTCCTCATAGATGATAGAACCACATAGTGAACCGTGAAGCAAAACACTCCCTCAGGAGATGAAAACCAATAACAAGGAATCTTCCCACCATTTAGAAACTGCATAGACTACTAAAATATCTCATTACTAGTTTTTTTCCACTGAATCAACTCGATAAGGGAAGATGGAAGCTATACACTAGAAAAGAATGCACCTCCACTATGATTCTTTTCCTCCAAGTGAATCCGAGAAAAGATCCCTATGAAATTCAACTCATCACTGGACTCCTTCAAGTATTTCACGGAAAAATTCCTACACAAGGAATCTACCACCACATTGCCTTTTCTTGGGGGTATAAACTATTTCAAAGTTAAACACCTAAACTTACCCAACCCAACGGTGCTGCCATAAATTTAGATATTTCTAAGAGAAAAGGTAGGACAAGTTCTTATGATCATACTAAACTAAAAACTTCTCCCCAAAAAGATAATGGAACCACGTCTTTAGGGAATTAATCACCACTGCTTAATCCATGTTGTGGGTTGGGTACTCATTTGGTCAGAGGTGGAGAGAACCATAATCCACCACATGATCATCCTACATAAACACACATTCAAGACCCATTATTGAGGCATTACAATAAACCACATCACCCTTTACATATTCTATCAATATCAAATCATGGGTGGTGGTCAACCATCCGTTTAGCTCCTCAAAGGAAATATGGCACTCTCGGCTCCATTTAAAAATTACCCCCTTTTAGGTGAGTATCATTATAGAAAAACCAATATGAGATAATTCTAAAAATGAACCACTTATAATACACTTACAGGTCTAAAAATCTTATGATCTCAAAAACATTCTTCGGATGTTCCCATGACATAACTGCACTGATCTTCTTAGGTTCCACTAAAACACTTTGTTATGAGATCATGTGACCTAGAAACATCACTTCCCTAATACCAAAGGTGAAATTTGAAAACTTCTCATAGAGTCCATGGTCTTGAAGAGTGCCCAAACAAATTCTTAAATCTTCTCACACTCCTCCTCAGATGTAGAATAATCCAGTATGTCATATATGAACACCATAATAAATAAGTTGATATACTATAGAACCCCCTTTTCATATGTTCCATAAAAACCATCAGAGAAATTTTCAACCCAAAATTCATGACCAAGTACTCGAAGTGACCATACCTACTTCAGAATATTGTTTTCAGAACATCCGCCTCTCTCACTGTAATTTGGAGATAACCAGAACAAAGATAAATCTTGGAAAACCACATCACCCCCTTTAACAGATCAAACAAGCCATCAATGTGGGTCAAGGGATACTTGTTATTAATCATTAACTTATTTAACTTCTGGTAATATATGCCAAACCATAGAGATCCATCAGCCTTAATTACAAACCAAACTAGGGTGGTCTAAGGAGAGATTCTCAGGTGAATGAATCATTTGGATTCCAAATCATTTAGTTGTACCATTAACTCCTTCTACTCGGTGGGGACCATATGGTATAAGGGAAGAGATATCATTTTTTTCCTAGAACCAAATCAATAGTGAACCCTACATCCCACTATGGAGTAAAACCCTATAAATCCTCTAGAAAAACGTTTGGGAACTCATCCACCATAGAGGGTAATCCAACTCTAAAACTACTAACTCCATCCTACAATATGAGAAATGAGAATTGATACACAATGTTACCTAAGTCCAGAAGTGGAGGTCCAGTAAAACTCACCCAAGGATCCTAATCACCATGAAATACCTAATTACTACCATCAAGTTCCACGACACTCACTCTCCACCTATAGTAATCAATTTGTTCCTAAAAATGCACTATCCAATAGATTTGAAGGATTACATCAAATTGGTCCATTTCAAAAATCATAAAATCACATTCCATCTCATCCCCTGACTTAGTGAATGAAAAATACAGACACCTAAGACCCTTATCCCATTTCTAACCAAGAAACATTACCAAATCCATCGCATAAAAAATAATATCAGTTGGAAACTTTACCACATACACAAGATGGGTATAAAAGAAAGAAATATAGGAACTAGTATTAAACAGAATAACTGATAAAGTTGATGAGATGAGAATGGAACCACACACTATCTTAGGCCATGTATTTGATACAACTAGAACTCAATCCACCACTTGATGATGCCTTTTCTTAGCCTGATCCTGATAATGATAACATGCCTATGGTTATGACCTAAATTTTCTCAACCCAGAAATAAATCCAAACGTACCACCATGACCTCTGAACTGAGATCCCACTATCTTAAATGGTTCTAGCTGAGTTGAAATCCCCCTGGAAGCCACTGATCTAACACCACTCTGATATGGGGATGGAAAATTGAAAAATCGATCCAAGTGCTACAAGGATCTACACTGTTGGAATGGCCAGGGTGGAGACAAAACCACTGATCGCTTGTGTCCTACCATTCCAAACTAATTTCACTCCACTAACCTGACTCCTAAATCCACAAAAAAAGATAGTTGAGAAGGATGGCCTGAACTACCTCCACCCTACTTCTCATGCTTATCCAACTTCCTATTCTTCTAAGATGTAATACCACTTCCCATTGATGATATTAATCTAGAAAAACCAAACTTGTACTTGTAATTAGTCTCCACCATAGTGGAATGATCAACCAATTTGTATAGGTTTTCATCTTGAATATGAATACCATAGAAATAATTTTCAATCACAATCACTTCTAAAACCTTTGAGCGTTTATCTTCTCATTTGAAATGATCTTAGGTGCATACTGAACAAACTATGCAAAGAAGTTATCATATTCCATCATAGACTAATCTTTCTATCAAAGCTCCAAGTACTCTCAGCATCTGGCATAATCCAAAACCTTAGGATATTACAAGTCATTGAAAATGACCTTAATGTTTTTCTAACCCAGATTGTCATGATTTCCATCTTTCACCACTGTGTACCACCACTTCCGACTGAGACCTTCCAACATAAAAAAAATCACACTTCACCCTGACTACCTTAAGAGTGTCAAGAAACTCATACATCCTCACAATATCCTCAATACACTCCTCTACTTAAAAACATTCTTCATTTACCTAGAAAGAAGGAGGATTGTTCTTAAATAACTCCTAATACTTTTCCATTCCAATACCTGTTCAACTTCTCAAACCTTAGTACCACAAAAAACTGCTTGCTTTACCAAAGCTTGGATAGCCCAGACCACAGCTTCCACTAGCTTCTGATCAACTGGAAAGTAAGAGATCTCTCTATACTCTTCCGGCGGCTGCACAAGAATTCTCTGTGGAGGCATTTTTCTAAAAAAAATAATAACCACAAGGAAAACCACCTAGAGATAAATCTACACATATTTTAAAAAAATTAAACATTGAAGACAGTTAAAAACACTTACACAAATCAAAACATGAACAAATTAATCACAATAACCAGACCAACCCAACTACTCCAACCTCACCCAATATCCAAATATAGTCTATAGATCGTATGTATCACATGGAGGAGAAGTAAAAATTAATTTCCAACATCCCAGGGTGACTTGATTCTTTTCCCGAGGTGTGATGGAAAGGTTACCTACTCGTAACCCTAACCTCAAGCCTTGAAAATCCTAGATCCAATTTATCCATACTCCTTCCCAAATAAATTGACACAAAAGGAGTGTAACCTAGCTCTGATACCACTTTTTCATGGACCAAGTTAGTATTCCATCCCACCTAACACCTAACCCAATCCTAGATAGGGATCCAAGGGCATTACCGATCCCCATAGCCTGAAAACTTGTTTTTGGGTACAAAAATATACTTTGGGAATGTTTTTTCCCATGACTATAACAATAATCATTCAAAAAAAGAACAAAAAGCCATAACTGATAATATAACAAAAAAAGTACAAGTTTTATAATCAAGTATCTATAAAATTATCCAAAAATAAAAATACTAAAATGGATGGTAACCCAAAAACGACCTAAAAACCTATGTGCAACATGAGGGGCATCACCCTCAACATGCATATTCTCGTAAAAAACATTGAAACCATTTTTAAGATATTTCCCAAAGGGGTTATTTTCAGTATATACACTTTTAAAGGAAAAAATATATAAAATACGCTTTCTCAACATAAACCTTACTTAAAAATCCACATCATACACAAGATCCACCACATACTGAAAGTCGGTACCACATCACAATATCACGTCACAACACATCACCATGGGTAAGTCCCTAAGTTTATCTAAAACAAGTTAGTCACTAATAACCTCATACCTCACTGATCAATATCCTCCAACTCAACTACCAACAACTTTCCTATGAATGACCCACTAAGAGAGATCCATCCCAAGGGACTAGTGTTAACTATATAATAATAAAATACCCACAATGTTCCGTTTATGAGCCACTGGCAGGGATCCATCCAAAGGACCTAGTGTTATCTATTCATATCACATGTTTAGTTAGTGTTTTACACGTGAATCCAAGTAAGTGAGTACAAGTATTGCCACTTCTAATTCAAATAGCATTAATATAATAGAATAATAATGGCTTTCTGCTTTCGAGTCACTAGAATACTAGTTCTAAATTTCCCAACTAGATGCATGGGATTCCCTTTGTGCTCAAAAAACATTTCACATATCACAAGAATCAACACTTTCACATATAGAGTCCAAGAATCAAAAGCACACAAGGAAATCACCACTTTAACAAATAATCACATAGAAATCGCCATTTCCTATAAAAAAACCAATTTCCATTTTACATACACCACAACCATTTGAAAACACTTTTCGCATCACTTTCAGAACTCATGAAATCCATTTGGAACATTATAATAAATTCACATAATCAATTTAACCATTTCCATGGGAAAAGCCCCTTCCTAATCAACAAATAATACAAGTTAATTTTTAAAACATTCTTCTCATCATTTTCACAATTCAAACATCATATTTAAGGTGTATGACAAAGAATCCAACATTCCATAAAATCAATCTTACTTGAAAAATCCACTTTCAATACATTTTCTCTTCAAGTTCCCATGAAAACAAATTTCAAACCTTTCAAATAAATCATAGAACACTTCCAAGAAGCACCACAAAAAAACACAAATGAAAAAATAACCATTTTCCTTTATAAAATCCACTTTCATCATATATACATGTCAAAACACTTCTAAATCATATTTCACACAACAAAAATGATCTATATAACACATATAATTAACGAAACATGTATATCAAATCATCTAGAAATGTTAGATCATGGAACCACCTACCTAGTACTTGTAAACTTCAAGAAATTGCTTCAAAACTATAACCGTGCCTCCACAAGACCCTCTATAAGAAATATTAACCAACAAACATCAATATATTCCCTAAATCACAAGATCAAATCCACCTAAAGGTCAAACATCTACTAGAAAACAAGAACCCAATAAATAAGGAATGAAAACCCTAGAAAGAGGAAATAATCAAGAGAGAAACCACTTACATGAAGATTCCTTGAAGAAACGGGGTCAAAAACAACAAAAGAATGATACCTAGGAAACCTAGTAAATCTTGGAGGAGGTCCCAATGGCTGAAATCCTGAGTGGGCATATGTGGGTAGAATTAGGGTTAAATATGAAGAGGGAATAAGGGTAATTTTCCACTTTTTAAGGAACTGGAAAAGTCACATGCTTTTCCCACATCATTAACCAAATCGGGAAGTAATAATTCACCCATATATATCCTTGAGGATAAAGATATTCAATTACTCACAGAGTTTGACAAACCATGTGGATACTGTCTAGTTTCCCACTATCCAAAAATTCCATTTGGCCACACGGTTTGCTGGGAAAGGCGCACAGTTTCCCCTAACCGTGTGAAAACTATGAGCCACCTGTTGTCAAGCCCAATATCTCAATTTTTCATCAAAACTCAAGCAGGAAACCCATGGATAAGCACTATACTGAAAGTAAATAAATTAATACCTATAAATGAAAACATGTATGTGAAAGATATCACTTTATAAAAAATGTGGTTGGTTCTTCTTCATAACATCCACAAGTTCCCATTTTACTTCCACCTTTTTATGATTTCTATAATGTACCTTTACCAGTAGATTCATCTGATTCCTAAACACATTCTCTCTAGTGTTAAGAATCTAGATATACTCTTCATATTATTATACAAATTTTCTAATTCTATTTTTTTTGAAGTGAGAATATGTGTTGGGTCTATCATATACTACATTAACAAATAGTTATGTAACACATCATGTACTTTAGAGGCGATTGATAGAATTGGTAATTAGTAAGACATAGCTCCAATTACATCCTAAATTTAAAAAGTTATTATGTACATAGGTCTCAATTTTCCCTTCTTTCCAAACATTACAACACCTCTATTTGGAGACACTTTCAAGAAGACGTGGTCTCCCACTTTATATTTAAAATATTTTCTTTTGGATATTCGAATAACTTTTTTTCTTGGTTTTATCTACCTTAAGATGATTCATAATAGTATTTATCTTTTTCATTGTCTCCTTAACAATTTTTGGGCCTCCAAGATTCCTTTTACTAACTTCATCCTAACTAGTTAGAGTGTGACATCTCTTGCCATATAATTATTTATACGATGCCATTTGAATACTTGACTAGAAGATATTGTTATAGAAAAACTCTACAAAAGGTAAATAATGATCCCATATACCTTGAAAATCATGGTAGCATTTCCTCAACATGTCTTCCAATGTTTTAATATTACTTTTATATTTCCCATCATTTTGAATATGATGTATGATGCACAAATGAAGCTTGATATCATGATCCTTTAGAATAATTTTCTAGAATTTTGATGTAAATCAGGGATCAAAATCAGACACAACCCAAAAACCTTCACCATGAATATCTTAAAAAATCATTAATATAGATATGTGCATGGTGATAAATAGGTAAATCTTATCTTATAGAAATTAAATGTGTATATTTGTTAAGGAGACCAACAATAACCCACATTGCATCATACTTTCTAGAAGTCTTTTTTAATCAAACTACAAATTACATAGTAATTTTATCCTATTTACACATAGTAGCTGGTAATGAGTACATCAATATCTTAGTTTGTTGTCTCTTATCCTCTACATATGGAGAAACTAAGCTTCATGGTACATAATTAGAAATTTCCTTCTTTATGTTACCCTTCCAAAAATGTTCCATCAGATCTCTATACATTTTGGTGCTACCAGGGTGTATAAAGAAATTAAAGATATGAGAATTATATAATAATTCCATTTTTCAATTTGGTATAAATGGAAGACATAGCCTCTTTACAAAATTTAGAATTCCATATTCATATAAAAATATTTCTAATTTCTCATCATTTAAGGATTATATTTCTTTTGAAAATTATCATCATCAAACTAAGAACTTTTTATCTTTTATAATAAAGATGGTTTAGAAATCATTTGAAATTGGAGTAATGTTTCCCCTTATTTAATAATTCCCAGATCCATCTTTACATAATTTTTAAATATAAGATCCCTATAACTATTTATTTTGGATATAACTCCAAGATATTTCATTCTCAATGCATCTGCAGCCTTATTTTACTTCCCTAAGTGGTAGTGTATTGGGAAATCATAATCGTTGAGTATCTGAAGCCAACATCTTTGCCTCATGTTGATCTCTTTTTATGAAAATATATATTTCATAATCTTATGATCTATGTATATCTCACTTATTTCACTATAGAGATAATGTATACATATTTTTAAAGTAAATATTATCATTTCTATCTCAAGATAATGATTTGGATAGTTCTATTTATGAGACTTTAACTACCTTGATGAAATTCTAATAACTTTATTATTATTCATAATATTGTTACCAAGTCCCTTATTCAAAAAATGACTATATATCACAAATACATCTTTTCTTAATGGTAGATTCAAAATAAGATAATTGACTAATCTCCTCTTCAATTCTTTAAAATATTCTTCACATTACTTTTTCTAGGTGAACATGACCCCTTTTACATGTAATATTGGTTAACAGATTTTCTAATAGGGAAATGATTGTACAAAAACCCGATAGTAACCTACCAAACCAATGAAACTATATACCTTAGTTTTGCTCATTAGTGTAGGTAATTATTTAACTACCTTTTTCTTTGCCAGATCAATTGATATTCCATGATTTGAAAAAATATGTCCAATAAAAGAAACCTTCTAAATCCAAAATCACACATAAAAAGTTTCCTATATAACTCTTTTCCTCAAAGAGTCCCAATAATGATATGAAAGTTATTCTCATGGTCCTCATATATTTTAGAATATACCCTGATATAATTAATGAATTTCAAAAAAATTATCAAGATATTCCATGAATGCCCTATTCATTATATCCATAAAAATATATGGTGCATTAGTTAATCTAAATGGAATTATTATAAATTCATATTGTCGATAATTATTATGAAATGTTTTCTTAAATATATATTATTTTTTTACCCATTATTTATGATACCTATAATGATGTTCACTCTTTGAAAAATATTGGGATCTGTGAATTTGATTGAATAAGTCATCAATATTAGGAATATGATACTAGTTGTATATCATAATAGAATTGTTTTACATATAATAAATACACAATCTAATAGATCCTTCTATCTTCTTAATAAAAATAACAAGGTCTACCCATGGTGAGACTCTAGGGAGTATAAAACCCAAACCAAACAAAACCTATATTTGTTTACTTAAATACACAAATTTCACTATTTCTATTCCATATAGATTCATTAATATAGGTATTGAATCAAGGATTAAATCAATTGAAAACTCAACTTCATTCCAAGGTGCATTTCTAGGTAATTACTATGGAAATACATCAATGGATTCTTGAATAAAATATAAATTATCAATTTAAAGATTACCCTTTCCATCTATAGGTTGTGTATGATATTCGTCCCCAATAATCTCACTCAGAAGAGCTATTGGGTGGATCTAGAAATGACTTAGATTATGAAGTCACCCCTATAAAGATATGGAATTCTAAATCATTATCATGAATCAAAATTTCCTTCTATTTGCAATAAATTTTTATATTATACATTGAAATTAAATCCATACCAAGTATTATATCACAGTCAACCATAGTTATAATAATAATGTCTGAAAATATAGAATGTTTCTGTTTCATAATGGGAACTACATGACACATCCTTATTGTTGTGATATTTCCAGAATGAGTTTTAACTAAAAACTCCCTTTTTAAGATGGTAAGAAAATATAAAATTTTATTGGAAAATATGGAAGATATATAAGAGTATTAATATCCATAATCAAATAAATAATTAGATAAATTTGGGGATATAATCAAAGGACCTTCCACTAAATATTTAGGAACATCAACCTCATCTGTAGTGATTGTTTAAGATTAGCCTTATCCCCTTGTCATCTTCTTTGGTAAATTCCATTTACTATTAGGAAATTGGTTTAAATAATTCCATATTTCATTATAGTAGAATAATTTTATAGTGATGGCCTCTTTATTTCCCTTACTTTCATTATCCATATAACCCTTTTATCGTCACTTGTAAGAAACTCCCATTACCTTCAAGAATTTTCCTTGATGTTTCTTTATACAATCTTCACATGATGGAAATTGAATTGTTATATTATTCTTCTTTCAACCATTCTCTTTATTTTTGCTCATATAACCTCAAATTTTTAGGATTTCCCTTAAATATATAAGATCTATAAAATTCCTTCTCTGTTATAATGGATCTTGATACCATATCATCATATGATGAAAATTCTTGAGAAAATGTTAGTCATTAGATAATTATATTAAACCCATTAAAAATGAAAAATATTGATATTTAGATTACGTGTGTATTCTGAATCATTACTGGATAATCTTGTAAAGTTATCCTCATACTATGCCAAAATTTCATCATTATTCTGATTTAAAGGGAGGAACTTCCTCGCAATCTCACCTAGCTATTATTGAGTGAAGTATATCTCAAAGAAAATCACATTAAAAAAATTACATTCTATAATTTATACTTCATAAACCTCTTTAGTGTTTTGAATGAATGAAAACCATTGATCTACATATGCTTTCAAAAAATAATCTTCTAGAATCATTTTTTCACTTTCATTACATTTAAAGTAAAGGAATATATTCTTGAGAGAATTATTATATTACTCAGTTACCAATATATTCAAATTTCAACTAAAACATCGAGCCTTATGTCACCTAAAACAATCAAATATAAGAAAATTATGATGTAGGGAAACACATTTCTTTATTTAGGAAAGGTTATTCATTATAATATGAGTAAGCTTCCCAAATATGGCCATCATATGCTTAGTTCTAAAACTAGTCATATTAGCTTGCTTTGTGCGGAAATGTCTACATTGTCTGTGGGTATTAATTCCCTTCATTCTGTTAGGATCTGTCACAAAATAATGGAACCCACAGAGTTAGATCATTATCACAATGAATATTGATCCATATAATAAAATCCCTATAATAGTAAAAGTTATCGAATACTATAAGGGATTTTCATAATTATAATGTTAGTTATGTTCATTTAATATAAATTTCCAAAGGTTTTTACTAAACTTCCTTTGATCCTAACTGTAAAAACCCCAACTATAATAACCTAGAGTTAGTGTCTACTTTATTACATTGGTATAATATAAAAAGGATCTTATCTCAAAGGACCAATAATTTTAGTAGTCTTGAAGAACCAAATACAAACATGATTCCCATATTACATTGAAAATATTAAATACATAGATATAAACATTCTTTAATACTTAATATTATTCATCACATTCTACTTAATATCCTTGAGAAAAAAATAAAGGTTGAGATCAAATTATCAGTAAAAGTTTCATAAAATAGAAGATATCACGAATCAATAAGTCATAATCAATATGGAAAGGTAAATAACTGAAACATGTGTCATTTAATAAATAATTTGAGCAAGAAATTCATTCATAGATAATATCAAATGCAATAATATATTGGATAATAATAATAAAATTTTTAATCAATAAATTGAATACTTTTGGATATCATGATCTCAGACATCGTGATATCTCTATCTCCAATATCTTACACCAAGACAATTTTAACTATGGGTAGGTATACACTAAAAACCCATTTAAATAAGTCTATCAAATTAGTTTTTTTCACCAAACCTATCAATGCATCAAGGGGATATCTATAATCAGGCCTCACTAATCACTTTATGTCCAATAAATTACTTGTACATCAAATGATCAATTTAATTCATAAATAATATTTATTAACAAAAAATATATGTATTAAGTAAATAATACTAATTTATCATGGTTTTCCTTAGTAAATTAGATAAATTTCATAGTGAAGAAGAATATGTAGAAATGATATACAGTTTAATAAATAATCATATCCATTATAAAATATGTAACACCCGAGATTTTTATGAGTAATATTTTGTTTTTATATATCATCAAAGAAATCTTTCACTATATACTATCTTGGCTTACTTTACACGCAATCACGACCTTCCTCAATAGCTTGCGTCGTACGCAATACCGAGTTTCACTAAACAACGATATGCTATTAAAATATTATTAAAACTAGACGTTATGAATAGTAATAACCACTTTTTGAAATTTTATAAATTTTATTTTTCAAATTGGACTTCATTTTTGGATTCGGAATACCGAAATTAGCCTAGGGTGAAATTTTGGTATTTTTCTGAAAACTTTCAATTTTTGATGAATAGTGAAACCACTAAGTGGTAGGTTAAAAACTGAATTTTGCATAAAACTTAATTTTACCGCTTCTACGAATGGAATTTCGAAAATCCGACAGACACGGTTGATATCAGTAAATAAAATGTGGTTCAATGAGATAAAAATAATTTTTTGGTGAATAGTAACTTTTTACTTTTTTACCGCGGTTAATAGTAAATAGGGGTAAATATGATATTACTATTACCCTAACACATGTCCTAATTCTATTGAACAAGTGTAATTCGACCAAAAACAACTTTATGAATAAAATATGACCATTTAGGCCCACTTGGGTTAGATTAGGACATTTATTATTAATTTATTTAAAGAAGGGTTAAAATAGTTAAAATCCAAGTTTAATAAGTAAATAATTTTTAATATGGGGTTATGCATAAGATAAATTCGACTATAAATATTCATTAGAAATCTAAAAATATTTCCTACATAATGGTATTTTATTTATAATTTTTAGACATTAAATAATTTAATTTATTTATGACACAATTATGATGCAGTAATTATCTTATTTATGAAATATTGACATAATTGATGTTATAAACACCAAAATAAATGTAATTTGAGACTTTTTATTAATTCCACTAATTTTATAGGTCATTATGATATATTAGTGTTGATTTAATCAACTTGGTTTGAACATATAATTCTGTTATGACTTTCACAAAAATCATATATCAAATAGTGTCAAAATTGACACAAAATAGTTTTTAAATAAAATAAAATATTATTAATTGTTATTTTATTCCTAAAAATATAAGGTTAGGACAAATGACTTAGATAAGGATATATATATTAATAATAAACAATTTGGGGTTCGTTCGGCATGTTATAGTAAGTGTATTAACCATATAGTGTAAGAAAACAAAAAGACACGCTAAAAGTTAAATTATTTAACTTAGAGTTAAATCTAATTGATATGGTTAAAATAATAACCTAAACTTGTCTAAATCCAATTGGTTGATAGTATTTCGACCCATCCCCACTTTAGCTTCGAAATAAGACCCTTTGGAATCATTATAAACCGATTTTGACTTTAATATAAAATAATATTTTGAGATATTCCTAAGGTGCCCCTCTCCTCCCTTATAAAAGGGCACCTCCTCCCCCTCCTCCTCACACCAATTTGAGCACTCAAGCTCGGAAAAACCCTTCCATTTTCTCCTCTCCATTTCCATAGAATAATCCTAGATGTCCTGGTCTTCTTCAAAGACCAATCTTAGTTCCCTATGTGGAGGATTCAAAGAAGCGTTCCAAAGAAGAGGTAATATCCATTACCGATCTTTTCAATTTCTTTTTTCTTCAACTTCTTCTTCTTTAGTTGTTTAATGATAAAGTAATAACATCAGTATTAATTACATACTGATATGTTATTATAAATATGAAACAACCCTAATTCAACTTCTATCCATCCTACAGAAAAATGAAATCACCGCGCGTGCGTACGTACGGAATACCGTCTCCACGCCGTGGTGTAATCTATTTTCCACCATCACCTTACAAGGATGGGTATAATGGTGTAATGAGTAACTATTTATGATTATTATAAAGTAATATTGATACTGAAATAATATATATATACTCCAATACAATTCCACGATCATAGGAACGATATCATCACTCGTGCGTACGTACGGAATACCGTCTCCACGATGTGATGCGACTCGTTCTACATGATCATCATTACATAGTAATTATACAAATGAATTGAATGAATAAATATGATATATGTTACACTAATACCATTCTGGATATAAGGTATCTATAACCTTAAAAGAAGAATAAGAATTTATTCGGCAAAACATGCATAAGAACAAAAGGCAGTAAAGACCCGAGTAACAAGTAACAATGAAATATTACTAACAAGAAGCTAATAATATGACCATATATGATATCATATCAATATGTATGATTCTGGAATAAGTCAATAACATTATCTAAACCATTATACAGGAGCTTCAGACACGTACAAAGCAAATCGGACCTAAGGTAATGGAAATATCACAATCTCACTTTTATCCGAGATTGTTTTTACTTTGGTAATTACTGGGGTGTATTTTATCATCCAAATCCATGTTCCCTCAATATGTAATATTATTTCCATCCTTCTACAATAGTTTAAATCCAATTTTACCCTTTAGTGAGTTTTTAGTAAAGAATATGAAAGGAATCTTTTGTCGTTTTTTGTACGAGGTACTTTTTGACTTTTCCGACAAAAGTACAATGAATGTTTTTTTAACTTATACGACAAGAATGGATTTTTAAAACATTATTTCCAAGAATCTTCCTTTATAAGTTTTCAAGTTTATTTTTAATCAACTACTTTTAGTTTATAATTGTATGACATGTTAAGAAAAGAAAAGTGTTTTTTAAGTAGAAATGATATTTTCCTCAAGAATGGAGTTCAAATGTTTTATCAAAATTATTTTCCATCTAAGATAATATAGGGTTCTGTTTTTATCCCTATTATTACATTGATTTGATTATGTTTTGAGGAAATTATTTTTATGAAGTCATTTACCTTATATGATTTGTTTTATGATGTCATGATGTTTCAAGAATCCCATTTTAGTAACATGTGTTATGCGATGATGTATGATTTATGATTATGTGGCACACATAAGAAAGGATTCATTATAAGATGGGTGGGACCTATATCTCCCTCAAATTCATTGGGTAAAGATTTATATCTCATGAGATAGACATGGCTAGAACGGAAGGTTATTTCGGTTCCGTGATACAGGACTGAAACGAGGAGTGAACTCGGTTCAGAAATGGACTTTGTCCGCTAAGATAGTTTTGGAAATGATTCATGAATAACAAGAAATGATTTTCCATGATTATGTGTACATGCCATAAGGTTTCAAGTTTTATGTTATGATTATGGGGATCTCGTTTTCACTTCCATGATTTATTCCATGTTAAGATATTATGATCTCTTTTGCAGGTTATGCTTTTCAAATAGATATGATATGATTTTTATTTCCTTTATTTTCCCTTGCTGAGCATTTGAGCTCACCCTTTTATGTTTTCTTTTCCCCAGGACAGGAAGATGGATATTAAGTAGAATATGCTAAAAGGGACCCTAGATATGATGGAATAAATGGGAGACACTTTAGAAGATTTATGAACCAGTTGTTTATGTTTCCCAGTTTCTAAAGACACTATACCTATACGGTCCTTTGTGGTTTTTTCATATGTTGTAATAAGTGTGCTTCAATTTTGAAGTATTAACAATGTATGTAAAGTATGGGTCGTTATAGTTGGTATCAAAGGAAAGGTATAGTCAACCTTTGGAAACTAGGATGTGAAAGTCTTAGTAAGAACCCTAAGGATAAGTCTAAGCATAGAACACAATCTTAGTGTTTTAGAAATGGCCATGAATACCCTAGGATAAGACCTTAAGTGTGAAATTTTATCCTTGATTATGTGGTTTTCCTATTATAATTAGTGTTGCTCACACTATTCTTCTTGGTTTTAGTCAATGGCTGGAACCCGAAGGAACCGTGTTAATGCGGAATGTGTTGGGAAATGCAATGATTTCCCCCCTGAGCAACCAAACGATATGGGAGATGGAATGAAAAATCTTGTATCCATGCTCACACAACTTTCTCAAGCTATGAATCATGCAGGACTTCCAAATGAGCAAAGGAAGGAGCAACATTCTGTTGAATCCTTCATGAGGCAGCGTCCACCTTCTTTCAGAGGGTCTACTGATCCATTAGTTTCTGAACAATGGATTAGTACTACTGAAAAGATATTTTCAGTTATTCAATGTTCTGAACATGATAAAGTCATCCTAGCAGTGTATCGTTTGGAAGGAGATGCTGATCAATGGTGGAATCTTATTAAGAATACGAGGCAAAGGGATGAAATTGAGTCCATGGAAGGGGACGAGTTCAAGAACTTATTTTTCAATAAGTACTTCCCTCGTATTCTCCGAACAAAGATGGAGAAAGAGTTTCTTGAACTGAAGCAAAGGGATGATGAATCTGTTGGTACCTATGAAGCAGATTTTACAAGACTTTCAAGGTACGCTTCTGGTATTATTATCCAACCTGAGAGTAAGATCGATAGATTCTTTAATGGCTTAAAACCAAGTCTTTGAAGGGCGTTAGCCATAAGGGACTTCAATAGCTACGAGGAAATCGTTCGATGTGCTCTCAAACTCGAGATGGAGATTGGAGTAACCCATCAGTCACATGGGTTTGATAAGAAGAGGAAGATGGAATTCAAAGGAAAATCTAAAGAGCACACTGAAAAGAAGATGGGCTTTCCCTTATGCTCAAAGTGTGGAAAGAAACATGGAGGGAGTTGTCTTAGAGGGACAAGTAAATGTTTCAAATGTGGAAAGGAAGGTCATCGGGCATTTGAATGCCGCGATAATGGGAAGAAGATGTCTAATGATGCAAACAAAGGAAGGGATACACAGAATGAACCTACTACACTTCAATGATTCAAGTGCAAGGAGATGGGGCATTATGCCAATCAATGCCCAAATCCAAGGGTTGATGATGATGGTCGACGCCAACAAAATCTTAAGGCTAAAGACAAAGGAAAGTCACATGAAATTTCTATCAGCGATGTGGAGTACGATAACGAAGTGGTAAAAGGTACACTTACCTTCCACTATAAAGTAGAAAATGTTTTACTTGATTCTGGATCCACCCACTCTTTTATTTCTAAAGAATTTTCTAAGGGTATCACCGTATTACCTCAACAATTAGATGTTGAGTAAGCTGTGACAACACCTAATGGCACAACAGTCGCATCAAAAGTTTATAATTCTTCTCTGATCGAAGTTTGTGGGAAAGTTCTTCCTGCAAATCTTGTGATCCTTCCTTTAGTGGAATTTGATGTGATTCTTGGCATTGATTGGCTTTCTCTACATGGATCTCATATCAATTGCCAAAGAAGGGAAGTCACATTTCATATTCCAGATCAATCTACGATCGTCTATCGATGCAAGGATGAATATAACCTTCCAGTGGAAATTCCTTCCATCTTATGGGTCTTGATTCCACTAAATGAAGGTTATTTATCTCAAATGGTTGGTGAGAAACTTACGATTAAGAATATGCCCATCATACGGGAGTTTGATGATGCCTTTCCGGAGGAATTACCGGGTCTTCCACCAAATCATGAAGTTGAGTTTTCAATAGAACTCGTACCGGGTGCTTTGCCTATTTCAAAGACACCTTATAGAATGACCCCAATTGAGTTGCAGGAATTGAAGAAGCAACTCCAAGAGAATCTTGATAAGGGATTCATACGCCCTAGTGCATCACCTTGGGGAGCACCTGTTCTATTTGTTAAGAAGAAATATGGATCAATGAGACTCTGCATTGATTATCGAGAACTTAACAAGATCACTATCAAGAACAAATATCCTCTCCCACGCATTGATGACTTATTTGACCAACTACGTGGAGCTCAATACTTTTCCAAGATTGATCTTCGTTCAGGGTATCATCAATTAAGGGTCAAAAGGGAGGACATACCAAAGACAGCTTTCCGTACAAGGTATGGAAACTATGAATTTATAGTGATTCCATTTGGTCTTACTAATTCCCCTTCCATCTTCATGGATCTAATGAATAGAGTCTTTAGAGACTATCTTGATCAATTTGTGGTAGTCTTTATAGACGATATTCTTGTCTATTCAAAGAGAAAGGAAGAGCATGAAGATCACTTGAGAATTATATTGATGACCCTGAGAAAGGAGAAGCTTTATGCCAAATTTACCAAGTGTGAATTTTGGCTTCAAAAAGTTGCATTTTTGGGTCACATAATCTCAAAAGAGGGGATATATGTGGATCTAGCAAAAACAGAGGTTATCGAAAGATGGTCAAGACCAACAACAGTAACTGAGATCCGAAGTTTTCTTGGTTTGGCTTGATATTATCGACGTTTTGTAAAATATTTTTCACGATTGTCTAATCCACTCACCAAGTTGACTCGGAAAGGAGTTAAGTTTGTTTGGACAGAGGAATGTGAAGAGAATTTCAAGGAGTTGAAAAGAAGGTTATCCAGTGCACCTGTGCTCGCACTGCCTTGTAGTAGAGAAAGGTTTGTGATCTATAGTGATGCATCCAAGAAGGGATTGGGGTGTGTTCTTATGCAAAATGATATGGTGATAGATTATGCCTCACGATAGTTGAAAATCCATGAGCAAAATTACCCAACACATGATTTGGAGTTGGCTGCGGTAATCTTTGCATTAAAGATTTGGAGGCATTACCTTTATGGTGAAAGGTGTGATATTTATACTGATCATAAAAGTTTAAAGTATATTTTCACACAAAAGGAGTTGAATATGCGTCAAAGAAGATGGTTGGAGCTGATTAAGGATTATGACTGCTCAATCCATTACCACCCTGGGAAAGCAAACAAGGTGGCAGATGCATTAAGTCGACAAGAACATGCTAGTTTATCCATGATGAGGATCACAAAAAATCCAATATTTATGGATTTACAAAGGATGGATCTTGGAATTATAATGGAAGGGGAAAAATCTTATCTTTCTCAAATGAATGTTCAACCATCTATACATGTGAAGATTAAAGAGGCACAAAAAGAAGATGTAGAGTAACAAAAGAAGGTGAGAAATGTTCCTGAATTCAACCTTGATTGTGATGTGATAATAAAGTTCAGGAATCGGGTTTGTGTTCCTCCCATCCCCGAATTAAAGAAGGAGCTTCTGGATGAGGCTCATAGTTCTTCATTCTCTATTCATCCTGGAAGCACGAAGATGTATAGGGACCTGAAAGAGTACTTCTGGTGGGATGGCATGAAAAGAGATGTTGCTAAATATGTCTCTCGATGCTTGGTTTTTCAACAAGTTAAAGCTGAGAGACAGAAGTCTAAGGGGATGTTACAACCATTACCCATACCTGAATGGAAATGGGAAAACATCACTATGGACTTTGTCACAGGACTTCCTAAAACATCCAAAGGCAATAATGCTATCTGGGTCATAGTTGATCGTCTTACAAAGTCTGCACACATCATTGTTATTAGAGAGGATTTCTCTCTAGATCAGCTTGCCAGGATATATGTAAAGGAAGTAGTAAGATTGCATGGAGTACCACTTTCTATTATATCTGATCGGGATCCGAGTTTTACCTCGAAGTTCTGGCGAAGTCTTCAGCATACTCTGGATACAGAGTTGAGTTTCAGCACTGCTTATCATCCTCAGACAGACGGTCAGTCTGAGAGAACAATTCAAACCCTAGAAGATATGTTGAGAGCTTGCTCTATGGATTTAAAATGAGGTTGGGATCAACACCTACCTTTGGTAGAATTTTCTTATAATAATAGCTTTCACTCCAGTATTCAGATGGCTCCTTATGAAGCTCTCTATGGAAAGAAATGCAGGAATCCAACTTGTTGGGATGAAGTTGGGGAAAGAAAGCTATTAGGACCTGATCTCGTGGATGAAATGGCAGAAAAGGTCAGATCTATTCAACAACACATAAGAGCAGCTCAGAGTCGATAGAAAAGTTATGCCGACAACCGAAGAAAAGACCTAGAGTTTGAAGTGGGTGATAAAGTGTTCTTATGAATATCTCCCTGGAAGAGGGTTATGAGATTTGGAAAGAAGGGGAAGTTGAGCCCTAGATATATCGGTCCTTTTGAAATACTGGATCATGTTGGAAAGGTAGCTTACCGATTGACGCTTCCACCGAATCTCTCTCAAGTTCACGATGTGTTCCATGTATCTCTCCTGAGAAAGTACATACCTGATCCTTCACATGTACTCAGCTCAGAAGTTGTACCGCTGGAGCAAGATCTTTCTTATGAAGAACAACCGATAGAGATACTAGATCGTAGCGAAAAAGTCCTACGAAACAAGACCACTCGATTGGTGAAAGTTTTATGGAGGAACCACCAACTTGAAGAAGCTACATGAGAGCTTGAGGATATGATGAGGGAGAAGTATCCTCATCTGTTTGTTACAAAGTGACAAATTTCGAGGGCGGAATTCTTTTTAAGGGGGGTAGAATGTAACACCCGAGATTTTTATGAGTAATATTTTGTTTTTATATATCATCAAAGGAATCTTTCACTACATACTAGCTTGGATTACTTTACACGCAATCACGACCTTCCTCGATAGCTTGCGTCGTACGCAATACCGAGTTTTACTAAACAACGATATGCTATTAAAATATTATTAAAACTAGCCGTTATGAATAGTAATAACCACTTTTTTAAATTTTATAAATTTTATTTTTCAAAATCGACTTCATTTTTGGATTCGGAATACCGAAATTATCCTAGGGTGAAATTTTGGTATTTTTCTGAAAACTTTCAATTTTTGATGAAT
Organism: Viscum album; assembly: GCA_963277665.1. Taxonomy (NCBI): domain Eukaryota; kingdom Viridiplantae; phylum Streptophyta; class Magnoliopsida; order Santalales; family Viscaceae; genus Viscum; species Viscum album. Next base: position 352,315,959 of record OY728141.1, read on the forward strand.
AGTGAAACCACTAAGTGGTAGGTTAAAAACTGAATTTTGCATAAAACATAATTTTACCGCTTCTGTGAATGGAATTTCGAAAATACGACAGACACGGTTGATATCAGTAAGCAGAATGTGGTTCAATGAGATAAAAATAATTTTTTGGTGAATAGTAACTTTTTACTTTTTTTACCGCGGTTAATAGTAAATAGGGTAAATATGATATTACTATTACCCTAACACATGTCCTAATTCTATTGGAGAAGTGTAATTCGACCAAAAACAACCTTATGAATAAAATATGACCATTTAGTCCCAAATGGGTTAGATTAGGACATTTATTATTAATTTATTTAAAGAAGGGTTAAAATAGTTAAAATCAATGTTTAATAAGTAAATCATTTTTAATATGGGGTTATACATAAGCTAAATTAAACTATAAATATTCATTAGAAATATAAAAAGCTTTCCTACATAATGGTATTTTATTTATAATTTTTAGACATTAAATAATTTAATTTATTTATGACACAATTATGATGCAGTAATTATCTTATTTATGAAATATTGACATAATTGATGTTATAAACACCAAAATAAATGTAATTTGAGACTTTTTATGAATTCCAATAATTTTATAGGTTATTATGATATATTAGTGTTTATTTAATCAACTTGGTTTGAACATATAATTCTGTTATGACTTTCACAAAAATCATATATCAAATAGTGTCAAAATTGACACAAAATAGTTTTTAAATCAAATATTATATTATTAATTGTTATTTTATTCCTAAAAATCTAAGGTTCTGCCCAATGACTTAGATAAAGATATATATATTAATAATAAACAATTTGGGGTTAGTTTGGAATGTTATATTAAGTGTATTAACCATATAGTGTAAGAAAAAAAAAGACACGGTAAAAGTTAAATTATTTAACTTAGAGTTAAATCTAATTGATAAGGTTAAAATAATAACCTAAACTTGTCTAAATCCTATTGGTTGATAGGATTTTGACCCATCCCCAATTTATCTTCGAAATAAGACCCTTTGGAACCATTATTAACCTATTTTGACTTTAATATAAAATAATATTTTGAGATATTCCTAAGGTGCCCCTCTCATCCCTTATAAAAGGGCACCTCCTACCCCTCCTCCTCACACCAATTTGAGCACTCAATCTCGGCCAACCCCTACCATTGTCTCCTCTGCACTTCCCTAGAATAATCCTAGAGGTCCTGGTCTTCTTCAAAGACCAATCTTAGTTCCCTAAGTGGAGGATTCAAAGAAGCGTTCCAAAGAAGAGGTAATATCCATTACCGATCTTTTCAATTTCTTTCTTCTTCAACTTCTTCTTATTTAGTTTTTTAATGATAAAGTAATAACATCAGTATTACTTACATACTGATATGTTATTATAAATATGAAACAACCCTAATTCACCTTCTACCCATCCTACGGAAAAATGAAATCACCACGCGTGCGTACGTACGGAATACCGTCTCCACGCCGTGGTGTAATCTATTTTCCACCATCACCTTACAAGGATGGGTATAATGGTGTAATGAGTAACTATTTATGATTATTATAAAGTAATATTGATACTGAAATAATATATATATACTCCAATACAATTCCACGATCAAAGGAACGATATCATCACTCGTGCGTACGTACGGAATACCGTCTCCACGATGTGATGCGACTCTTTCTACATGATCATCATTACATAGTAATTATATAAACGAATTTAATGAATAAATATGATATATGTTACACTAATACCATTCTGGATATAAGGTATCTATAACCTTAAAAGAAGAATAAGAATTTATTCGGCAAAACACGCATAAGAACAAAAGGCAATAAAGACCCGAGTAACAAGTAACAATGAAATATTACTAACAAGAAGCTAAGAATATGACAATATATGATATCATATCAATATTTATGATTATGGAATAAGCCAATAACATTATTTAAAACATTATACAGGAGCTTCGGACACGTACAAAGCAAATCGGACCTAAGGTAAGGGAAATATCACAATCTCACTTTTATCCGAGATTGTTTTTACTTTGGTAATTACTGGGATGTATTTTATCATCCAAATCCATGTTCCCTCAATATGTAATATTATTTCCATCCTTCTAAAATAGTTTAAATCCAATTTTACCCTTGAGTGAGTTTTTATTAAAGAATATGAAAGGAATCTTTTGTCATTTTTCGTACGAGGTACTTTTTGACTTTTCCGACAAAAGTACGAAGAATGTTTTTTTAACTTATACGGCAAGAATGGATTTTTAAAACATTATTTCCAAGAATCTTACTTTATATGTTTTCAAGTTTATTTTTAATCAACTTATTTTAGTTTATAATTGTATGAAATGTTAAGAAAAGAAAAGTGTTTTTGAAGTAGAAAGGATATTTTCCTCAAGAATGGAGTTCAAATGTTTTATCAAAATTATTTTCCATCTAAGATAATATTGGGTTCTGTTTTTATCCCTATTATTACATTGATTTGATTATGTTTTGAGGAAATTATTTTTATGAAGTAATTTACCTTATATGATTTGTTTTATGATGTTATGATGTTTCAAGAATCCCATTTTTGTTACATGTGTTATGCGATGATGTATGATTTATGATTATGTGGCACACATAAGAAAGGATTCATTATAAGATGGGTGGGACCTATATCTCCCTCCAATGCATTGGGTAAAGATTTATATATCATGAGATAGACATGTCTGGAACTGAAGGTTATTTCGGTTCAGTGATACAGGACTGAAACGAGGAGTGAACTCGGTTCAGAAATGGACTTTGTCCGCTAAGATAGTCTTGGTAATGAGTCATGACTAACAAGAAATGATTTTCCATGATTATGTGTAAATACCACAAGGTTTCAAGTTTTATTTTATGATTATGGGGATCTCATTTTCACTTCTATGATTTATTCCATGTTAAGATATTATGATCTCTTTTTCAGGTTATGCTTTTCAAAAAGATATGATATGATTTTTATTTCCTTTATTTTCCCTTGCTGAGCATTTGAGCTCACCCTTTTATGTTTTCTTTTCCCCAGGTCAGGAAGATGGATATTAAGTAGAATATGCTAAAAGGGACCCTAGATATGATGAAATAAATGGGAGACATTGTAGATGATTTATGAACCAGTTGTTTATGTTTCCCAGTTTCTAAAGACACTATACCTATACGGTCCGTTGTGATTTTGTCATATGTTTTAATAAGTGTGCTTCAATTTTGTAGTATTAACAATGTATGTAAAGTATGGGTCGTTATAAAATATCTATGGATATTTAATAGAAATTCAATTTCCAATGAAAAATGATTAGAATAAATTTAATGTTTCAAGATAAATTAAATGACCACAAATTTAATCAAGAGATGAGAGATGACCATTCGATAATCATATTTTATAGAAAAAGAATGTATTTTAAAGAATAAAACACGATGGATGTGAAACATTTAAAATAATATTTAAGTAAATGTTTTTCATTATAAAACCATTGAAAACATGTAGAATAATATAAAGGCTATAAAATTGTTATGGTAGCAGGAAATTTTGTTAATGTTGTATACATTAAAAGAAAACATTCATTTTTTTAATTTTTATAAAGAATGTTGAAAATGAAAATTTTATGAAAACATTATAAATATTCCTTTATAAAAATTAAAAATTAATGGATAAATTATAATTTCCTTGATAAATAATTTTATTAATAAGAATGACTTTTGTAAAACAATTTTGAAAAATATTTACATAGAAAACAAATATACCCAGTCAAAAAGGGAAATAATATCAAATTTTCTTTTAAACATTTAATTTCTTGATTCAAGTTAAAAAGAGAGTAAAATTTGGAATAAAATATGAAACTTATTAAATATCAACATGACAATAAAATTTATGGATTTTAAGTAGGATATATAATAATATTTATTTAATGAAAATATGAACAATCTAAAAAATTGAGATTTAAAATAAAATCTTTCCTATTTGGTAACATTCAAAATGTAACCACTTGAAATATTAAACTTGAAATGAAACATTAATTATCATGAATAAATATATATTTAAGTTAAATACTTGAAATTGAAATATACACACCATAAAAAGAAAAAAGGTTCATAATATAAAATATGTCTTTATAGAGTGGAAATTTTTGACAAAATCCTTACCTCTGGTCCAACACATCATGTATGTTCTTTATATTCATGAATAAGAAAATTTGTTTTATTATTTAATTAACGAAGAACCTATTTCTAGTTTATTAACTCTTTTATTTTCTTTATTACCATTTTATATTTAATTACTTAATCAATTAACTTCACGTGATAAGTTTTGACGATATTCGATTTATACACCTAAATTGACTTTTATAGGTTGACTATGGTAAAATAGTTCTTTGTTACATAATATATAAAATAATAATCATGAAATAATTTTCATTTTTATACATAAATTATATTCTTAAAACCAATCAATAAATACGGCTATAAAAAATGAACTTTGTTATTATGTATGTTGGATACTTAATTGTTTCATCCCAAAACACCTTGGGTAATCCAACATGGAACCTCATAATCCTATTACCCTATTCCAGTGTTCTATTCATGAATTCTATTACCCTATTTTTTGGGATTCCAAGAAAAATATTCTCTAAATTAATTAAATTTGAAACTTAAAAAATATGTAAACATGTTCTATTTTTCTCACCATCATCATCAGATCTTAAACACATCACCTTCATTCCTATTTGTTTTTTGATTATATATTTAAATTTTTAGAAGGTATAAAAAAGAACAATTGTTTTTCAAAAAAAATATATCCATTCCATATTTTTTAAGTTATCAATAAATTTCACATAATAATTTGATCCACTAAAATAATGTACTATCATGAGTCCCCATACATCAAATTGGACAAGATACAGTTTTTTTACCTTCGATATTATTCCCCATTCCCAAAAGGATAATGTTTTATTATTTCAAAAATTAAAATCTTCATAAAATCTAGAATCATCCAATTTCATAGCTAGAAAAATTTCATTCACATATATAACCTTAAATTAATTTTCACTCATATTAACCAATATAAAAAGTTGTGATTTGGAATATATTTCTAATTTCAAATCTATCGCTATATTATATTAATCTTCTATCATGTAAAGTGTTCAATTCTTTAATACTTGTGTTATTACTATAGATTTTTTTTGATTTCCCACAATCATGAAACAATATGTAACATAATACCTCTAATAATGATAACAAATGAATATTAAATTTATCCAGAATATAATAATACATCTAATGCTATTTAACATCCAGAAATTTCTATTTTGGGTTTCAATTTGTACAACAACATTTCTAATAAAAGCAGTAATTTTATCATTAGAAATATTTGACTTCCAAATGTTTCCATTAATATGATTTGATATATATTCCATATCTATTATTCCCTTAAAGGAAGGAAAAAATTCCAAAATTGATGACTCTATATAACGTTAGACACTAAATAATGTTGATCACCAAACTTTATATGGTATTTTCCACTAATTCACTACATAAAAAAATCTTTCCACATAGTCCTTTTTAAAAAGGTTCTTTTTTCATAACTCCACGACATGGGGATTATTAATTTATATTTATACTTTATCTATTGTCTTGATTTTATCAACCCTAGGAGTTTCTCTAATTCAATGATCTTCATATACCTACAAAATTATTAGTATATCTATAGAATTTTATTAACTCACCTTTTAAAATATATTAACTTTTTATTAGATCATTAAACTGTTTTAATTTAAATTTAGATGTTCTATGGGACTACTAATCATTGTAACTATTCCATACTAGATTATAAAATAAGCACTACATTTACTTTTTCTATAAAATCAATCTGTTCCAAACTCAAAAAACTTATAAAAATATTAAATTCAACAATACAGTTTTTAATATAATTACCTTTATTCATCATCATAATGAATATTAAAACACATTATAAACACATTGTTAAAGAAAAAAATATTTTCATATATGTTTGAAAAATTGTTCATTAATTCCATAGTAGCCATATCTACCTTTATATTGAATGGAAATTTCAATTCATTGTTTATTTTATAGCTCCTAGACATTTTTTATCTAAATAATCCCAATTTACATCCAATATAGTTGCTAGTTTTTGTTTATCATTAATTGTAGGTGCGTATGTTTCTGATATAGATTGTATTTAATATAAACCTACATAAAGTTGAATCCATTTCCATTGATGAGATTGATCTTCACCATTCCTTTATTTTTTTAATTTTCATCAATAATTTCTGATCCTTGAACCAAAACTTAGACCTGATACCACTTATTATAAAAATTAAAAAACAAAAAATAGGAATAAAAATATATTGAATATATCAATTTACATGTATCTATAAATATTACCTATATAAATGGATTGGAGAAACAATTTTATTTTTTGGGAGAGAATTAAAAGATCATAAATTGATCTATATTAATTCTAGTTTCCCTAAATAAAAATTTAGCATAGAATGTCTTGTGAAGTGTTAGGTGTCTATATAGTTTAGATCCATGTTTCCATGTATATACCACATGAAAAGTACCCATGCATCTCCTCGAATGGTTTAATTGGGGGATTGGTGTACAGTATAGAATACATAAAATTAGGATCCACACATATATCAATAATATATTTACTGTATTATGAATTTTAATGTGATTTACTTTTAAGTGTTTAAATTTCTTCTTTATTTATTATAACATATATATATATATATATAATTTATATTCTATGTATAAAATATGATTCAGATTTATTTTATTCTTTTAGTTATAAACTAAATAATAAATCTTTATTAGTGTTTATAAATATTAGGTGTTAATATCTTTTTTGTAATTGAGATTCCTCTAGAGTATCCATCTATGAAAAATAGAATTTTTTGGGTTAGGCTCTATAGGTCTAAAGACTATAGTTCTACTAGAATTGTGATTAACTAGTTACATGTTGCACCATAGTTTATCTTGAGAAATATTTTTATTTCATATGATTCTGAACCATTATATAAAAGGGTTTCATATTCCATATTCATTATATTTATATTCATATGTATGGATAAAATTAGTTTTAATTTTGGGTAAGTGACATTAATCATTAATTTTACAAGGTATTATACATTATTATGTTCAAAACATATTAATTTATTTAAAGGTATAAGATAAATACTTTAATTTATAAAATAGTAAAGATATATAGGTATTGAATGAGATGAAAATATATTCATATGGTTTATAAAGAAGTGGTGAGTCTTTAAAAAACCCATTAAATACCAACTGTTAAATACCTTAAAATGTAAGCACATGACAAGACCTAGATCATTCAGCACAGTTTACCATAAAATTTAGGCACCCATGAATGATTCTTTTTAAGGAATGGAGGATGTATTAAACCCCAAAAGATAAGAAACTATGTCTTGTTATGAGATTAGGGTTACGTTTAGTTGACTCACCTTAAAGTGATCTAAACCAATGGAATGAAGATAGTAAAAATTTATATGTTGAATTTGAGTAAGGAATTTTCCACCTAATTATCCAAGATTTAGATATGAGATGATTCACATCATTGAATATTTACATATATATGTGATGAGTGAAATGATAAAACTAAACCAAATAATTTTGAAATATGGATCTTGGATCAATAGTAGATATGATATACAAGTTCAACATTTTAATGGAATTATATTCAATAAAAGTCCTTATTGAAATGATATAAAAAATTATACTCACCTTACATATATGTTTTGTTATAGATTATTTCAGGTATCATGATCATTATTTCTAACATTGTCATAGGTTTTATATATAGTATAATATATTGGAATCTATATTTTAGTAGTGTTATCAAGGAGAATAATATTGAGCATTGAGATATGAATTTTATAAAAATAAATTTGTCTAATTTTAAACCATGGGTATCAGATACTGGTTGTGTAAGATACATAAGTGCTGATGTATAGAGAATTAAAAATAGGATATAAATAATAAAAGGATAAGTATACATACATGTCGAAAATAGTTAGAGAATTTATTCATTAGAGTTATGAATATGTAATAAAAATGTCCACTAAAGATAAAACCATAAAATGGGGGTATTAACCATATTATGGTTAGTGATGAGGTAAATTAATCTATATTAAGGTTCAATATTCCAGGGTTTTATTCTTGGAAGTACATGTGTTATATGATAATGTATATCATTTTTACCCACTGAAAACAATTTTGACTGGTTTTAAACATTATTATATTACATTTAAAGGTGTTTAAATGATTTTTTGTGTGTTAAAGTTTTTGTTATTTATTTGTAAGAATATTAAAAAAATTACAATGTTGGTTTTATAGTTTAAACATTTTTATTTTCTGAATAATAATAAATTTAACTTTTAATAAACATTAACCAATATTAGGGTTTTGAGAAGAATCTATGAATCTAATAAATTAGGGTAGAGAATATTAAATTGTGTTAGGAAATTAATTCTATGAAAAATTATTGGATTTAAGATTCATTTATCTCTTATCTTTAATTATAAGTTTTTACTATACATTGATCAAGAGAGTGATCCCTTTTAAGACTTGAGAGATTCACATTTCCCATGTATTTCCTTTTTAAGATGGATTTTTTATCTCAGAGGGATATCCATAAATTTCATGTAAAAGAGATTAAATAGATTGTATTCACATATTAAAGTAATAATTTTTTAATTTATGTTTTATTAAATATAAATTTATGGATGAATCTTGTGGTGAAAGGATGTTTAGTTGTCTATTTATGGTGCTTTAAGATACAAATTTTCCCACTAAACCCCTATAGTGGTATCAAATCAACCTCCATGCCTTTATATCAATGTTTTATATATATGTAAATAATCATAAAAAATTGATTTTTTCTAGATCCTTAATAAGTTTTATGAAAAATGGGCATGTTTCATGAAAATTTATATAATTACAATGTAAGATTAAGAAAAAATATGTCTATTTTATGAAAATACTAAAATAGAATCACGGTTTAAGAAAAACAATACATGGAAATAGTTTATAAAAAACAAGTCATCATGAAAATACAATTCTATGATTTAGTTCTAGAGAAAAATGAACGTGGTTTATATAGGAATAATACTTCAAAGATAAAAAGCAACAAGTAGCTAAGAAAAACTACATCTTACTTTTAAAGTTAGAATTTAAAAGACTTTATATGTAATAGATTCATCTAAGGAAAAATAATGTGGTTTAATTGTATATTTTTTATACTTGGGGAACACCACATAATAGTTTATAGTAAAAAAACAATGTTTTCTTAAGTTTTGGAATGAAAAAAATCATAAAATTATTAAAATACTTCATTGGAATATACCTTTAAGGAATACTCCAATTCAAAAGGGTAGTTTTCAATCATACCAAAAAAATTATTAGATGTGATACTGGATTAAAATGGATTAAAATGGTTGGTTAATTTATAGAGGGTTTATGAATTAATAAATAAGGATAAATATAGAAGATTTTGTATTAATTATTTAATTTTATTAGATAATAATATGAAATTTTTATAATAAATGGCCTTATTTAGAAATTTATGTAAACCATATCAAAATTATTTTTATTAGATTTGATAAGGGTTTAAATAAATGAAATATTTTATATTTAATTTATATAAAATGTTTATATAAATTATGAAATATTCATATAAAATGGTTTGTATTTTTATAAAAACCTTATATTAGAAATATGGAGGAGTTAATAATAAATACAATGTAACAGATAATATTAAATATTTTATATAGAAATAAATGTGAAATGTTTATGATTATTTATTTATGGAATTAAAAATTATCTATAATTATTTATTTATGAAATGCTCATAAATGTTTATATCATGTCAGAATTTAATAACTATTTATCAATTTACATTACTCCCTACTTTATTTGAATCAATAATATAATGTTTTTTTATAAATGAATGTTTGACTTGGTTCAAAGTGTCAAAAAAAAATATAAATGGAATACAATGCATATAAGAAGTTATATGAAGGATATGACATAACCATTTTTTACATTCAACCATTTTTTTGGTTTATTTGAAGGTTATAAACTCAACTGTAATGGTTAGTTATGATTAATATATTAGGGTTCACAGAATGATTATCACTAGAACATATAAATGGAAGAAACAAAGAACCAAAAACTCCCTATATTGGAATAAACACTTTATTTCAATGTACCATAACATAGAAAGTTTCACTAGACACCCTATATCACCACACTAAGTCAAAATTCTCTAACACACTCAAACAAACTCAGAGTAAATTGAAATATTCTAGTGAATAATTAAAATCATGTAAAGTGCATCAAGGATTTATGTGGTTTGGACATTAGTCATACATATGTGGAATAACACTACAACACATTTCATTTTATCAAAAGTTACCAGAGTATAATCATTTTTTACAAGTTATCCACCAAGATTAGTAATCATAAAAAACGTGTGAAATAGTTCCATTCAACCTTTATAGAGGGGTTTAGTGGGTCAACCAGTGCCACCTTCCTCCTATATTTATAGGGTACCCATATTTTACTATAAGAATCTCCAAATTATAATAGTTTCCTCTATAATGAATTCCAACATCCAATGGAAGTGAAAGTTACTTATACATTCCATATTATGACAGTTACATAACATACTTTTATGAAAATACGAAAAGGTAAAATCCTTACATATCCCATTAGAAAAACATATATAATAAACCATAATATATATACAACCATATTTTGGTGAACTAATTAAATTGAAATCTTTCAAAAAATAACTTCTAGACCACCTTCCTCTGCTAGAATTTTGTTTCCACTATCTTCAACTGGTCCAATTTAATTTCTATAATTGCTCATTTAAAATTATTGAATCATAAATTGAATATAATTCACATTTACTAACAATATCCCGCTTGAAGACTACATTAAGGAAACCACAACAACCACCAGAACATTCACAAAGAACCAATATTCTATCATTTTTCGAAGAAATAGTGTCTCCACCACCTTGCAATCATCATAGTCCCATTGAGGCATAATGTTTCATTATACTTTCCTTAACTAAAATCTTGGTGAACATGTTGTTTGAATTTTTCCTTTTGAATATCATTTTCACATCCAACACTCCATCCTCCAACATCTTCCAAATGATATGATATTTCACGTCAATGTGTTTCATCTACGAGTGAAAATCTATATTTTTATCCAAGTATATTACACTGTTACTATCATAGAATAAAAATCCATGCTCATGAATCCTTTAAAGTTCCTATAAAAAATAATTTAATTGTATTAATTATTCCCATTTTCCATTACGTATATATATTATTCATTCATTGTGTACATTTATACCAATGGTTTCATCCTTTACATTCACCTAACAATCATTCCGTTGAGTGTAAACACATATCCTAAAGAACTATTCCTATGTAACCCCTTTAATGTCCACATCCACATAACCCTATTATGGTTCATTGATTTTGAAAAATATATTTGTGTCTCCTGATCCGTTGATATATTGAATAATCGACTCCACAACATCTCATTGGTCTTTTCCTAGATTCACTATGAACCATATAATATCTCCTACTACATGTGGAATTTTCAACATTTTACATTCCATAAAATACATACCATTGATGAAAATATAATTTTAACAATTTAATATCGTAATATTTCATATTTTAGGGGTTATCCTTGTATAATATGAGGATTTTGACCAATGGGGTTGAAACTATTTTACATCCAGTCAGCCTGAATCTCTCAATAACCTTTCAGATGTAATCCTCTTGAAAAGAAACAAAACTTTTTTGCATTACTAACTCTCTCAATCATTATTCCCATGAGTTTCTTAGGATTAATAAGGTCTTTAATCTCATATCTTTCGAATAAATTGCTTTTTATATACTGAATCTGTTATATTTCTAGAACTTCTAGGATAATTTCATCTTTATATAGGAGTAGGATGACAAATCTCCCATCCAAAAACACCTTTTAGTATAAAATGTGATATGGGTATCCCTAAATGAACTATTTTCATCCATAAAGGTATCAAACATCATGTTCCATTTCCATATCACCCACTTCAAGCCATACCGACTTCTCTTCATCTTACACACTAAGTCCATATTCTATTTATCCATGAAACCATCTAGTTGCTTCAGGTAAATTTATTAATGCGTGTTATCATGAAGGAATGACGTCTTTAAATCCATATATTATAGATTCAATATCTCGATAGCATCCAATATTCATATCTCTATATGGTAGTATGTTTAACTTATAGTGAAAAAATATTGTATATGTAATGTCTCATATGTGTATTATTTTTACATATTATATGGAATTATTATGAGACCAGAATTTTAGATGGCATGTGATTCCGAGGCCCAGAGTGCCTGGAATAAATATTTGAAATAAATTAAAATTATAAACAGCGTGCACAAGTGGTTTTCTAGAAAAAGTGTAATAACTTTTAAAAAGATGCATAGATCATAAATCAAAGGGCACTGTTGTGTTCAGATAAGCGACTTTACCTTAGGTAGGTCCTAACATCAACCGGCGCAGGTCAACTGCAAAAGTTTGTTTTTGTACTTTTTAAAGGAAATAAAATAAATAGGAAATTAATTTATTTAAAATTTTCCCATTTTATGCAATGACCTAAATACTCCCTTTTAACTACTTGCTTATGGAATGTTCATAGGGTTAGTCACATAACCCTAAAAATTGAGGATTTCCATTGGAGCTTTGGAGGAGAACCCATTGGCGGGCGATGATGACCCAATCAATCGACGCATTTTAAATTCGACAAAACTCGCCAATGAATGTGACACGATGATCTTTCTTCAACTAAATCAAGGTAGGGGTTGTTATTTTGATTCTTCCCTTCCCTGTTCTTGGACTAAATTATGAACGCGGATCAACCCACAAATAGGGAGATCCTCGGATCAAGAATTCTTGCGGGAGGGCATCAATTTACTTTTCTTTTGGGGTTTTCATTTGGGGATTGATTTTATGATGATATTTGGTTTGTCATATTGATTCTCCTGCTAATCATATTAATGGGAGTAGATCGATGTCGTGATGAATGATTGTAGAGGTGTGTTCCTTTTTTGTTTATTGATTTCTTCTTCTTTTTCAACCCTGTGTTCTTCGCATTCTTCACAGGGTTATGAACAACGGATCGTTGTGAGTTTGTTTCAAAATACAATGATACCAAGTTGGGGATCCAACATCATGAAGATTCAACGGTGGTGTGATGATGATGATGACAGATGAATCAACATGGTTTGAAAGAAATATTTCTTCATCCATTCTTCCCATGGATGATCGAATTGAGTTTTCAGGGCTTATCAAAACCCTCAAAACGTTTTGAAACATTGACGGTATAGAAGGGAGGCCTTGAAAATTTAATATCACGATAATCGGATGACCGGATCATGGATTGGAGTAGCCCTGAGGCGCAACGACAAAGAACGATGGTTTCTAAAAATTTCTGATCAACACAGCATGTATCCCAAAGAACCCACCATTTAGGGTTGTCCTGGAATAGGCTAGGGCTTCTGCACTACACACGGCTAAGAACACGACATGCCCCTAGGAAGACACGGTGTGTTGTCCCCACCTAGTGGCGGATGGAGTTTTGGGCGACATGAAGAACAACATGGCGTACAACCATCATCACACGACATGTGGGTCCCTACACAGACTCGACGTGTATCTTAGAAGATACAAGGACACGGGGTGGAGTACACGCTATGTACTCCACCACACAGCCATACGAGGCCAGTTACGTGGGTCACCCCGTGTACCGGTTATACATGTTGTCACACACTGGCCGAAGCCATGTACTAGAACATGGACAGTGTACTTGGATTCCTCCACAGATAAAGGAACAGGGCATGTAACTCTCTTAAACATCATGTATACATTATCTTAGATGACAAGCCTTGCGACATGGGTCGTTGTACATGGGAAGCACCTAGGGTCAAAGGGCACGGTGAGTGACCCTTGTACATGCCATTTACTTTTCAGTACATAGCTTGATCACATTTTCCACTATTCCTTGGACAAGTTTCATTTGGGTTAGATCCCCTTTTTCTCATTCCCTTGAAGGTTAGGTATCATTTCTATCCATAAGAGTATGATCCCTTCATCAGGACATTCTAAGATAGAGTCAGGTATCCCCCCGAGAGGCCTGAAGTGAGATCCTCTATCCATTATTGACCCTAGGTAGAGTCAGGTACTGATGTGACTATTCCCACATGATGTCGATCCTCTACTTAGTAGGTGAATCTAGATGAGTCACAATATTCGTCAAGGCCCTGGAGGTGATCCTCATCTATATATCTTGATCATTCCCCACTCAAGAGTGTGTTCTCCCAGAATGAGTGTTTCTATCTCTCATGGATTTTCTCAAAGGACAGTACTTCTTGGATGGACAACATCAGAGCTATCAAACTCATGGAGTGTGTTCTCTCGGACGAGTTCTTCATCGAATCCTCAGAGTAAATCCCTAGCGTGGGTATGCAGTTGTGTGAGTTTTCTCTAAACTTTTGGTATGGATTTTGAGTATATTTGTATTGTGTTTCTCTTACTATATGTTCAGTAGACATATATAGTGTAGAGTTGGTTGTAACTTTACTTTGTGTATTGATTTTTGGTTTTCGGGGTCCTCTACTGATTATTGTTATACTCACTCCAACACGGGCTTTCCATGCACGTGTCATGTCTTCTGCAGATGAGTGGATTTTTGACAGATTCCAGGGCGGACCAGGACCAGACTGGGCTTTCTGAGTCCCCAACAGGCTGAGGTGTTCCTACGGCTTTGAGCAGCAGTCCCAGTACCTCTTTGTGTTTACAGGTTGGAATTGTAGTTTGTATACTCTCTTTTTTTTGTGGGATTTTATTCTGGCCCTGTTTACTTTATGTACCTTACTTTCCATCGTACTCTATTGGTAGGGTTTACTTGTATACATGCATCTTGTTCCATAGTAGTTTTTACTTTTCAACATTTGTGGTCTTGGAGAAGTGTGTGTGTGTACATGTACTTAGGCAATGCCTCCCATGTCAGTGATATGCCTACACTGTGCTAGTCACTAGCCCCTGGCCTATTAGAGGTGGGATTGGGGAGTCGCGGCACGAGCCCCACTGGGACGGTTTGTGATAGAGTGGTATCAGAGGTTGTCGGTTTTACCTTAGGACCAAGATTCTGTGAGATCAGTTTGTTGAAACAGTATTAAGTGTTTCAATCACATATTTCAGACAAGGGACTCTAGTGTTGGTGCGTGTGACCGACATATCCATACACCAAGACCCTGATAACCTTCTTTTCAAATCAGTACATGAAAACACTAGTTGTGGGGAAGTAAAAGAATGGTACATGAATCATATAGGAATGAGTTATGTTTTTCATGTCCTTTGCGTCATCTATCTAGATATACTCGTTGACTGTGGTACATCTTGTTTCCTTATAAGATTCCTCCGCGATGCATTCCCATTAGGATTTAGTAGAGCTATCATGAGGATGACCTCCTTAGTGAAGAGGCTTTTATAAATGGACCAATTCCCCAGGCGTTACCTCCAGGTGGTGCACCTGCTATACCACCACTAGTGGAGCAGCCCGTGGTACCTGTAGTACCGACAAATGAGGGGTGTAGGCTGAGTGCGCTCCATGAGTTCTAGAGATAGAGACCCGTTAGGTTCCAAGGTGAGCCCGACCCTCAGGAGATAGAGGAATGGATTGAGGTGGTGACCAGAGTTTTCCGTCTTGTGAGGACACCAGTGGACCAAATGGTGATCCTAGGAGAGAGCCTTATTTAGGGTTTAGTTGGATGATGGTGGATTCTGACCACACAGAATCACGATGAGGAGACACATTTGTGGATATAGTTTGAGCGACTCTTTAGGTAGGAGTTCTCTCCGGTTATGCTAAGAGCAGTGCATTTACAGGAGTATCTTCAGCACAAGCAAGGCATTTTGACAGTGGCTGACTATTCATCGAGGTTCACTAACCTCTATAGGTAATCGATGGATATGGTCATGGACCAGTACTTCAGAGCTCAAACCTTTGAGCGAGTTTTGGGACAGGACATATGAGCTAGTGTCTTTCCTATAGGCATTTCAACTTATGTTGGAGTGCTCGAGCTGGCCATGGTGATCGAGAGCTTCTTGGTGGAGAAGAGACAGCTGATGAAAGTTGGCAGCAGGAAAACAGGTGCCGAGACCTCGACAGTAGGGATCCGATGTTAGGCATAGGGATCAGGAAGTGGGAGAGATCACAGGAGGACCTAGGAAAGATGATCGACAATCCATGTAACTCAGGATGGATCCAGTTAAACTAGGAAGTGGCGATGTTACTCATGCAGTGGTAGGGGACATCTCACTAGAGACTGTCCGACCCGTCGAGCTTCTAACAGAGAAGTGGTGGATGGACCACAGATGCAGAGGAAGAGAGTGGAGCAGACAGACCTGCCAAGTAGTGGATTTGGAAGAGGAGCTTGGAGAGCTTCAGTTGGTGGCAGGCACTTTGACTTACTCCCACCACTACCCCCAGGAGGTCCACACCAAGCTTAGGTAGCTGGGGGACAGGGGCGGGGAAAACTGCTTGTGGTCGAGGTGTATGACCCAAAGACTCCAGGGATGATATAAGGTACAATTTGTGTCTTTTCTACCTTATCTTCCATACTTATAGACACAGGTTCCATTCATTACTTCCACCCCACATGTCTTGTGCAAAACCTTGAGGTTCTGGTAGAGCCGTTGACTTAACCCATATGCTTGGAGACACCTACGAAAGGAGACTCGATGATCACACACCTTTGAAGAGAGTGTGATGTCACCATTTTAGGAGAGAGTTTCGGTTGCAGCCTCTTGGTGGAATCGTCGAGGCCTTATGTAGTCATTCCCAGTATGTACTGGCTATCTTTGTTCCATGCCCATATTGACTAATTTAGGTGAAGAGTGATGTGTTTTCGTAGTGATCAGAAAAAATGTTTTCCTTTTTTCGGTGAAAAGGAGACCCAGGTAGCACAGAATGGGATCATTCAAAGGAGGGTTCAGCCAATCAATCATGAGTTGGCTAGTATTACCCTTAATGTAGCAGATGTTGTGAGATTCTAGTTTGCAGCAGTAGTGGTGGAGTATGAGGACATATTTCCCAAAAATATTCTAGGACTACCTCCTCACTGGGAGATCAACTACTACATCGACTTGTATCCCGGGACGACACCGATATCCTCACCATCATATCGGATGGCTCCCGTAGAGCTACGTGATCTGAGGGTGCAGCTAGAGGATTTGCAGAGGAAGGGGTTCGTGAGACACTTCATTTCACCCTAGGTGGCCCCAGTTTTGTATACCAAGAAAGAAGATGTGATTTTGACTTTGTGCATGGATTATTGGTGCCTAAACTTGGTGATGGTGAAGAACAAGTATCCATTATTGAGGATCGATGACCTCTTCGATCATCTAAGAGGGTCACAATGGTTCTGAAAGTTTGACCTTCAGTTAGGTTACCACTAGTTATGAGTACGGTAGGAGGATATTCCGAATATGGATTTTCGATACCACTACGGTCACTATGTGTACTTGGTGATGCCTTTTGGCATGAAAAATTCCCCTGCAATGTTCATGGGACTTATGAACTGACTCTTCTAACCATACTTGGACTGCTTCATAATGGTCTTCATCAATGACCTCCTTGTGTACTCAACATCAGAGGAGGAGCATGTGAGACACCTATGGATGGTTCTAGATGTACTCTGAGTGCACCAGATTTGTGGGAATATTTTGAAGTGCTAGTTATGGATTCAAGAGGTCCAATTTCTTGGACATGTCATCTCAGTAGATGGAGTAGTTTTGTACACATCTATGGTGGAGGCAATGTTAGAATGGGAGCCACCTCTAAGCATAACAGAGGTGCGGAACTTCCTTTGGTTGGAAAGATATTACCAGAGATTAATTCTTGATTTCTACTGGATATTAGAACTAATGACATCCTTGAACAAGAGGAGGAAACCCTTTATGTGGATTGAGAAGTTCTAGTGGGATTTTGAGTAGTTGAGACATATTTTGACAAGTGCCCCGATTTTGAGATTGCTAGAGGTGGGTATTGAGTACATAGGTTTCTGCAATGCATCATGGATCGAGCTTGGTTGTGTCTTGATATTGGGACAAGTAGTGATTGATTATGGTACACACCAGCTTATACCACATTACAAGAACTATGCGACCCATGATCTCGAGTTGGCAGTGCTAGTATTGACATTGTAGATGTGGAGACACTACCATATGGGAAAGCGGTTTATTGTCTACTCTAACCAAAAGTTCCTCAAATACATATTTTTGTAGAAGGATCTGAGTTTGAGACAGAGGTGTTGGATAGAGTTCCTCCATGACTACAATTTTGAGATCATCTATACTCCTAGGAAGGTGAACAAGGTGGAAAATTCTCTTAGTAGAAGATCGATCTCACAGCTGTTGAGTGAGGCAACAGAGTAGTTGACCTCATTATAGATATCATTCGTGGATAGAGAGGATGCAGATTAGCTTCAGTTGATGGTTTTCACCCCTCCACTCTTACAACGAGTAAGGGAGGCATATCTTGGAGATGTCAACTATGAGACTTTACATGCACAGTTATCCACAATACATGCTTCTGATGAATATTCATAAGGTAGGGAGCATGTTGTTCTTTTTAGAGGATGTACTATTGTACAAGTGGAATTGTGGGAGGAGGTCCTGTGGGAGTTTCATACATACCCCTTGGTGGTACACCCTAGCGTGGAGAATATTTACCAAGATCTCTAATGGTAGATCTGGTGGTCAGGCATGAAGAAGGAAGTAGCGGAGTTCATTTCTCGGTTCCTTACATGCTAGCAAGTGAAGGTTGGGCACTCTGTTCTAGTAAGTTTAGATCACCCCTTGGAGGTACCTGAGTGGAAGTGGGATGTGATATCATTGGACTTCATGATGGGCATACCATAGATGTCCAACAGACATGATTCCATCTGGGTGATCATTGACTTACTCACCAAGCTGTCCTACTTCATAGATATTAGGGAGCATAGTTCCATAGAGAGCTTGGGACGCCTCTACGTATATGATATTGTTCGGCTTCTTAGCATCCCTTGGACAATAGTCTCAGATCGAGATGCCCACTTCATATACCGGTTGTGTAACAGATTGCATGAGTCTTTTGGGACACATCTACACTTGAGCACAACGTTCCATCCCCAGACAGATGGTCAAATAGAGAGGACCATTCAGGTTCTGGAGGATATATTGAAGTCTTGTATCTTGGACTTTAGTCATATTTGGAAGGAACACCTACCACTGGTGGAGTTTTTGTACAATAACAGCTACCACTCCACCATTGGTATGGCCCCATTCAAGTATTTATATAGGAGACCCTGTCGGTCACCGCTTTGCTAGACTGTCCCTGGAGAGTCCTCACTCATGGGTCCATAGTTGGTGCGAGCTACCACCGAGAAGGTGCAGATCATCCAGAAGTGGATGAATACTACACAGAGCCAACAAAAGTCTTATGCTGACAAATGTTGGGGACATCTAGAGTTTGTGGAGGGAGACCACATATACTTTCAGGTCTCGCCTCGACGAGTTTTATGGTGATTTGGCCAGGGAGGCAAGAAATCTCTAAGGTTTATTAGGCCTTTCCAGATACTACATAGAGTTGGAGAGGTGGTGTAACGCTTAGATTTACCCTACAGTTGCCCCGTGTACTTGATGTCATCCATGTGTTGCAGCTGAGGAGGTACGTGCATGACCCGTAACACGTCATCGACTGGGGTGAGCTGGACATCAAGGATGGAGCGACCTTTGCTGAGTACCTAATGGAGATTGAGGATCGGCAGGAGAGGATTATTTTTGGGTGATTGATTCCCTTGGTGCGCATCTGGTGGCATCATGGGAATCTTCAGGAGAGAACATGGGAGTGGGAGGCATAGATTCATGCCCAATAACCACATATTTTTGAGTATCCTTTGTTTTGGATTTTCAGGGACACAAATACCCAATGTGGGGAGAATTAAATGTCTCATATTTTCCATGTATTGTTTTTAAATATTATATGGAATTATTACAAGACTATAATTTTTTACGGCGTGTGATTCCGAGGCCCGGAGTGCCCAGAATAAATGTTTGAAATAAATTGAACTTTTAAATAGTACTCATGAGCAGTTTTCTTGAAAAAGTGGAATAACTTATAAATGGGTGCCTATATCAGAAATATGAGGGAACCATTATGTTCAGAGCAATGACATTAGCTTAGGAAGGGCCTAACATTGGCTAGCGTGGGTCAGCTGCACAAGTTGGTTTTTTGACTTTTTAAAGGAAAAAAAGTAAATTGGAAATTAATTTATTTTAAATGTTTCCTTTTACACAATGATCTAATTCCTCCCTTTTAAATACCTTCTTATGTAAATTTCATAGGGTTATCTTTATAACCCTTCAAATTTAGGATTTACATTGGATCTTTGGAGGAGTACCCGTTGGCGGATGACAGCGATGCAATCGATCAACGCATTTCTAATTCGACGAACCTCACCAACGAATGCAAAATGACGATCATTATTCAACTAAATCAAGGTAGGGGTTGTTATTTTTATTCTTCTCTTCCCTGTTCTTAGATTAAATGATGAATACGGATCAACACACAAATAGGGTGATTTGCGAATCAGACGTTCTTACGGGAGGGAATCAATTTCCTTTTCTTTTGGGGTTTTGATTTTAGAATTGATTTTATGATGATCTTCAGTTTCTCATTTTGATTTTCTTTTTAAACCTATTAACGATAGTTGATCGATGCCATGATGAATGATTTTGGAGGTGCATTCCTACTTTGTTTTTTGATTTCTTCCTCCTATTCAACCCCATGTTCTCGCGTTCTTCGTAGGGTTATGAACAAAAAATCTTTTCGCATTTATTTCGCAACACAATGATACCAAATTAGAGATCAGAAATCGTGAAGACTCATCAGAGGTGAAACGACGATGGTGGAAGACGAATCAACATAGTTCAGAAGAAATATTTCTTTGGCAGTTCTTCGCATGGATGATCGAATCGAGTTTCGGGCCGGTCGAACCCCCAAAACCTTTCGAAACGTTGACTGTATAGAAGGGAATCCTCAAAATATGAGTATCATGAAGATCAGATGGCCGGATCAAGGGTTGGAGGAGATCTGAGGCACGGTTATGAAGAATAATAATTTCTAGAAATTTACGATCAACATTGTGTGTTTCCCAAAGAACACGCTGTGTATGGTTGGTTTAGAAATGGCTAGGGCTTCCGCGCTGCACATGACGAAGAACATGGAGTGCCCCCTGGAAGACATGTCTTGTGGTCCCCACCTAGCGGTGGCTAGAGTTCTGAAAATAGGAAGCACAACATGGTGTGTGACCATTGTCACATGGTGTGTGGGTCCCTATGTGGACTCGACGTGTATCTCAGAAGATACACGGACATAGGGTGGAGTATATTCCATGTACTCCACAATGCGGCCAGATGAGGCCGGTTACGTGGGTCACCCAGTGTACCGGTGACATGGGTTGTCACACATGGGTTGAAGCCCTGTACAGACACATGGCCAGTGTACATGGAGTCCTCCCCGGATAGAGGAACATGGAATTTCACTCTCTTAAACGTCGTGTATACCTTCTCCTAGACGAAAATCCATATGACATATGCCGTTGTACACGATCAGCACCCAGGGTCAGAGGACATGGTGTGTGACCCTTCTACAGACCGTGTACTTTTTAGTACATGGCTTGATCACATTGTCCACCGTTCCATGGAAAAGTTTCATTTGGGTTAGTTCCCCCTTTTCTATTTCCCCTGAAGGTCATGCATCATTTACATCCACATGTGTATGATCCCTTTAGCAGGACATTCCAAGATAGAGTCAGGTATCCATTTGAGAGGCCCAAAGTGAGATCCGATATCCATTAATGACTCTAGGTAGAGTGAGGTATAGACATGACTATTCCTATAGAACGCTGATCCTCTACTTAACAGGTGAATCCAGATTAGTCGCGATTTCTGCCAAGTCCGTGGAAGTGATTCTCATCTGTGTATCGTGATCATTACCCACTTAGGAGTGTTTTCTCCCAGAATGAGTGTATCTATCTCTGGTGGATTTTCCCGATGGGCATTACTTCTCAGACGGATGACATCAGATCTATCAGACTCATGGAGTGAGTTCTCCCAGATTAGTGATTGATGGAATCTTCAAACTGAATCCCTATTGGGGGTATGAGGTTATGTGACTTATCTCTAGACTTTGGGTCTAGTTTTTGAGTATATCCATATTGTGGTTATCATTCTATATGTTCAGTATACATATACAGTGAAGAGATGGTTGTACTTTACATTGTTAATTTATTTTTGGTTTTCAGGGTCCTCTACTGAGTATTGCTATACTCATCCCGGCACAGGCTTTTCCCGCACGTGTCATGTCTTGTGAAGACGAGTAGCCTTTTGATGGATTCTAGGTAGGACCAGGACCAGACTGGGCTTTTTGAGTCCCCTACATGATGAGGTGTTCCAATGTCTATGAGCAATAGTCTAAGTACATTTTTGTGTATATAGGTTGGACTTGTAGTTTGTAGACTCTCTTGTTTTTGGTGGGATTATATTCTTTCCTAGTTTACTTTCAGTACTTTACTTTCTGTCGTACACTGTTGGTTGGGTTTAGCTGTATGCATGCATCTTGTTCCTTAGTGGTTTTTACTTTTTAGAATTTGTGGTCTTGGATAAGTGTGTGTGTGTGCAGGTACTTAGGCAATGCCTCCCATGTTAGTGATATGCCTACTCGGTGTAGTCACCATCCCCTGTCATATTAGAGGTGGGCTTAGGGAGTCATGGCGCGGGCCCCACTGGGATGTCTTGTGACAGTATAATTCTACACCTAATTTATAATGAAAACCTTTCACAACTATACTAGAATTTGACTTCTTCCCACCATTATCTTTTTATTTCAAATGTAATACCAACTTGTTTTGCAGTTATCTCTTCCCCAATAGTGGTTCTATTAGCTCAGAATTTTTTTTTTCATCAAATAAATCTATACAATCTTTCATAGATAAATCCCACTTTCTAGAATTATTGATACAAGATTGTTCTTCTAATATATCAGGATCTCCTACATTTATAAAAATTATTAAATTAAAATAAGTTTTGATCCATTGTACCGATCATCTAATTTTGGTAGATATCAGTAATTCCACTCATGGGTGTATTTTTTTTGGAATTTAAAATTCTATAACATCACCTTTCAAAAATATGATCCAATATTTTACAGTCCTTGAGATCTAATGTACATCTTTCAATGTCTTAATTTAAACCTCAAATCTTTACATTACCCTTGTACTTTAAAAACCTTATATAACTTTATATCTTCTATTTAGATCAACTTATATCTCATCAATCTATTAATTGTTCTTAACATCCATTTTCACCATGTTCTAGTATTTCTAAAAACTTTCTCATTGATTTAAACATTCATGCTTCTGATTAAATTCTAATTTTAATCATCCCAAATAAAAAACTACATTTTTATAATTATATCCCATAAAGAAACATTCATGGGACTTATCTTTGAGTTTTTCTTCCTCATTCAAATCCATATGAAAATATAATAAACTTTCAAAAACATTGAAGTGGTTAAATTCCACTTGTTTCCAAAACTAAAGATGTTATAGAATCTCATATTACATTGGTATATAATGACTTATATTAATAATGTGTGCCACATAATTTATTGTTTTTACCCAAATATCCTTGAACATTATAGAATGTAATATCATTCTCTGATCCATTTTATTTAATTTATAATTCATCATCTCCACAACACCATTCTACTATAGTGTTCCTGGTATGTTTTTTTCAAACCTGATTCCTTTCATCTAGAAAAGTTCTTTCAAAACCTCACTACAATATTAACCACCATTATTGGACCTTAATCATTTGATAAAATAGACATTATATTTTTCTACCATGTCTTTGCATAAAAAAACACTCTGAACACCAAATTTTTTTAAAGGAATTAAACCCATGATTTCAATATAAAAACATTGATGGAGTTAATGAAGTACCATGCCCTTCCATGAGAAAAGAATTGGTGTAGGCCCCCAAACATCCATGTACACGATCCCTAACTTCTATAAATCTGATTTACTTCTATTCAAATGGAATTAAACTTATTTTTTATTTCTATGTATACAACTCTAAAAACTTTTAAACTCCATGTGATCGAGATTTAGTATACCCTTTACTACTAGAACATCTATATTATTCTCAATAAGGTTTTTATATGGTAGTTCCACAACTCAAAACAATTATAAGCTGTCATTTTGGAAATTTCTCCTCTATCTAAACATCCCATAAGATACAATGTCACATCCATTAAAAATTTGGCCAAAACCACATAACTCTGAGTAATTTTATATAATATATTTATGAAGCTAGTTTTGAATCCTACTTCATCCAACTAACTTATTGAAATTAATTTTACAATTAAAATACCATGTATCAAACTTCATTCAAATCTATACAGATTTCATTATTCAACTAGACTCTAACACCATCCATATCCATGATTTCAGGAGCATCACCATTGGATAAGTGAACCTTTACAAACCTTTTGAATGTATAATCCACCATGTATCCCTTATTATTCATGGGATGAAATGATGATCTAGAATCAATGATCCATGATTCCACCAAAACATTGACACTTAGTAGTAAACTGATACTACCTTCAATTATAACATTAGAGACACTTGAAATTTGATAATAACTCCTTCCAAAATTCACCCTATTATCTGCACAATCATTTTTGTATTTATCTCTCTTCCCAAAGTTCCAACTCTATGTCCAGGTCAAATCTATCTTCTTCGACTTCTATCACTTGATATATTTTATGATTTCATCCAACATCCCAAATAAGAGTAACATTCTATACTTTCCAAAAATAAAATGGTTTTAGTAGTTACCTACACTTATATATATCTTATCTCTCTATTCATATAAGATATACTTATATCAGTTACAATCACATCCCATGATTCGAGAATTAATGATATTAGAAAAAAATCCCACACACATTACAAAAACATCACATTAATATATTCAGGCTAAACCTAAATCATGTTTCAATTATTCACATTATTGGAATGTGGTATTTATTTTTACATCCACATAATTAATATACTCTATATAATGAACACCTCTATCATTATTTGTATTTTCTCATACATGTATACAAGAGGATTTCTCATATATACTATTGCCTTCACTTTTATGATATTAAAGGATACATTTTGATCTCATGATATCCAATTAAATCTAATCTTCTTCCTATCCATACATTCTGATTTCATTTTATCTATTTTTTTCCTACCTAGACACCTTCAATTTAACTCCATGATCCTTCGAAATCATACAGTATACCATCTACATCCCCTAGAATCCAATGTTTACCTCTTCAATCTTGTTTATCAGGATCTTTCCTACTTCTAACACCATACCTTTTGAAATAGTGACTCATAATAAATCAAAATAGAATAAAGAAAACAATTTTACCTAAGGTTAATTTCAAGTGTAATGATAGTCCTCACAAAACTATAATCTTTAATACCAGTTTTTTGGAATTAGTGGAGCATCGATCATTTAAAGTTAAACCATCAAAACTTAAAAAAGTTGGAAAAGAGCACTGTAAACTCCCCAAACATGAATAACCCCTCGATGTTGATGAAATAGAACTTAGGAATTTGAAAAAATACCCCAAATCGCTAAATTTATTCAATATTTCCCTATACACTCAAACAAACTCATGGAATATGGAAACTTTCAAGTGAAAAAAATGTAAAGTGAACTAGAGTTTTACATGGTTTGTAAGTTATTCATATGTCCATGGGAGAAAAATGATGAACTTTACATTTTATTTGAAGTTAAAACATTAAAATCATAGTTGAAAAGATATCCAGTATGATCACTAATCATAATAAATGCATGCAGTGGTCCCACTCCTCCTTTATATCGGGGTCTAGCCAGGTATCTGGTTCCATTATACTCTAAAATTTCTGAGGGACCCGCCATTTTCATTGGCCACCCCAAAACACTTGTATATGCCTTTAAATTGATAATGAATATCCAATATAAGTCAAATTTACTTATAAATTCCATTTGCAGACTCTTATATAACATCCTTTTTTGAGAAATTGTGAAGGGATAACCTTACAAAACCCATCATAAGAACATATGTAATAAACCATAACTTCCAAAAAATGTCTCCAAATGAACTTTAAAAATGAAAAACTTCCTAAAAAAAACTTTTTAACCACCATCATCCAATGAAATAATATTTTATTTTTCTTTATCAAGATGAATCTCTCTTTCGATGATCCACCTTTTATATTATTGAATTTAAACTTCAATATACTTTACATTTCCTAACACTCTATATATTAGGTGTTATAATTGTATAATAATTAATTATTTACCTATGTATTGATCTATGGGTAGTGGGAATTTGGGTGAGACTTATCAATAGCATGTGGGATTAGGGTCTTTAAATTTTTGTGGTGTTTGACTACTTTTCACACCATACATTCTCTTCTATAGATTTTAAATTCATATAATTCTAAACCTTTACATAAAAGGGATTCATATACCTTATTCATGAGATACATTTAGGTATATATGAATATAAATAGATTTTATTTTTGGGAATGTGACATAAATAATGAGTTGTATAAAGAGTTATAAATTGATATGTTTAAATTATATTAATTTAGGTAAAGTTATAGGATACAAAAACTATTGCATTAGAATCATGCACACATGAAATGAATACATGATATACAATCATTAGATGTAAAAAAAACCATAAATATATTATGTTTCGGATTCATTATAATGTGAACACATATAAATTCCTAAATAATCAAAATGGTTTGGTTTATTATAAATTTGGGTTCCCATGGATTATCTTTTGTGAATCATTTTAACACCCCAACCAGAGGGCCTGAATCCGGAGATCTGAGTTAGTATTCCACATGGTCTCAAACACATACCTCAATATCTAGAGTCCCTTGAATGGAGGAGAGGGATAAATTTAACCACGGTACTAATTTTTAATCAAGAACATAACCAATAACAATGCACATCAATATAAAATACCATTGAAATAAAAACCATTCCAATTAACTTTAATAGAAAAATGCATCTATTTTAAAAAATGATATTCAAAATAAAAAAATAAGGCATATACCAATAGTAAAATAATTAATTTTCATGAATGTAATTTTAATTCTAATGGTATATAAATTTAGGTTTGTGATTTTTTCATGGTTTTATAGTGTCTCAAATAGGAGTTTAGGCATTTTGTGGTGCACTACAGGTAGATCCAGGTTGTGGTGGTTGCCATGTTGAACCCCCAATCCACCAGGATAAAATAGGGTGATATAAATTCACATAAGTGGGTGTAGCTTCAAGTTGGTAGTATTATGATTAATCCTATGAGCCATGTCCAGATCATCCTCACCACTTCATGGTGTACGAAATGTTGATTCCAAAATGAGAATGTTTTTGACACCAAATCAGAGAGGTTCACTACGTTGAGTTCCCTAGGATTGGTGTGATTGAGACCATCATATTTGATGTGGTAATAACCACACTATGGTGAATGTTTGTTTATAATTTTAAATTCCAAATTCAGATTTTAATATTTTGGTAGGAGTTAAGAATCTTTATAAATACATTTCTGGTCTTCATGAATGGATATTTATTTCCCTTTTGATTTAGTTTTCCCACTCTTAAGCCTCTATTATTATTCCATTTCTAGGGTTATTATTCTAGTTCATTCTTGGGTGAGATATAGTTAACCCTTCTTCCAACATGGTCTGACCTCATTATTCTCAACCATATCCTTATTTTACCTTTCTAGAAGATAGGAATTTGGGAGGGAGAGACCAGTTCATCATTGATCTTTGTGGGGGAATCATTCTGGAACTTCTCTTGATAATCCTTTTACATTATCCTCTCATAGGGTATGAAAATTATAATGAAACCAGGTTGAAGCTTTGGATATTATTATCTCCTCAAATATTCAGTAAATGATTTCTATATTTATCTATTGTATTCCATGTAATTGAAATTGGATCTAGAGAATTAGATAACTCTTCCTTAGACCAAATCATGACATACTATTGATATTAGTTATTATTGTTTAATTTTATTTAATTATAATCTTCTGTTTCCATCTCCTTCATTATTCATACTCCATAATTCAATTTTGATGATTTGGGTTTAGTTCTAAGGATTCTTAGTGTATGGGTTTAATATGGTTTTTGATTGGTCATGACTTGGGTTCTGAGACTTGATAATCTTGGTGATTTAAAACAAAATGATTGAGTTAGGAATTTAATTACCATATAAATCCCTTATATATTTATTTACTTAATATTGATCACATGTGATTGAATGTGTAGACCATGAGATCCGTGATTTATATTTATCACATGTGTCTGTAGCCAACGAGACACATGTTTTATATCGATCACATGTGTGTGTATGTGTATCCCATGATACCCATGTTTGATATAGATCATATGTGTGTGTGTCTTCTAGGAATATTTCTTGATATGTTATGTTTTTTATATGTGGAATTCCCTATTGTGTGTGAATGAATGGCCTATGGAGGTCTTTATTCTTGTAGTAAGTTAGAGGTGGACCATCATGTCTTGGTTAGCCCTTATTGTAACATCCTGAGTTTTAATGAAGAAACATTATGTTCAATAGCGTACATGATACACTACATCGAGCTTATTTGAACAATATATTATTATTTAATTTTACCATTATAACTTAGCCATTGGAATGGAATAAATGAATAGTATCAACTAAATTATGAAAATATGGTTTAAGAATGTTTAAATAATGATTCATTGGTTACAAAATTTATTAGAAATGGAAATAAAAACCAATTGAATATAAAGGATTTGTTTTAATGAAAACCTATTTAAAAAGAGAATAACTGTGCTTATAAAATCACATCACTCTTTATGGTTTTTTATTTAATGAATAATATATGTTATGTATTAAATCTAATGTTTTAAATAATCTTATTTGTTTTCTAGATATGATATCATAACAAATTCTATTTTTTAGATAAAAGAAGTATTTTTATAAAAATGCAGTTTTTCCACCTTTTAATGGATAACCCTTTTAAAATTTATTTCTTGACAAATTCATAAGTTATATTTGACAAAATAAACTTTCTATTTAGAATATTTACATAAAAATTTACTTTGGATGAGTTTTAAATATTTTCTAAAAACTATAATGTTTTTATGAATAGTAAAAATACGCTAAATTTTAATGGAATTTTTTTTCCATCTTGATAATTTTTATAGTTAAATCATATTATTTAATGGTTCTAAATTGTAAATGGAATACAGTTTTATCATTTAATCCAATTTTGGTCATTGGATATAATTTACCATTGAAATTTTACATAAATATATGTCAATCTTTTGATAGTTTTTACTTCTTAAAAACACGCTTTATGGTTTTGACAACATGAACTAATTTTAATTTAATTACTACAATGTATGTGTTTTGAATTTGGAAAAATGGATTCCATATTTAGAATCATATGTTCCAAATTGTGTAAATAGGTACCTTGTATTTTTTGGTATATTGAATTGTAACTTATGTATTTATTTTTATTTACCATGGTTAAAGGGTAAATTAGGTAAATAAGGGTAAAAAAATAATATTTTAATAACATAAAACTACCCTAAAGAATGTTCTAATCCTATTCGATGAGTTATTTCCAACCATTATCACCCTTATGCCAAAATTTTGGCATTTGGGAGCCACATGGGAGTTATAATGACATGTTATAATAATTAATTTAAAGTAAAGAAAAATAACATAAACATGTATCTTCTTACTAATGAAATTTTTATATGGGTTTTATAAGTGACGTATTTTACAATTAATTGTCACTATAAAACTAAAAAGATTTCCAACAACATTATATTTTATTTATAATTTTTATAAATTAAATAAATAAACTTAATTATGGCCCAATGATAATGTTGTGATTGCTTCAATAATAAAGGATTCAAATAAATGATATTATAAATATTAAAATAAATATTATTTGACATAATTAATGTCATCCATGAATCATCTAGGTGAAAATGACATGTTTTGACTGATTAAATATTTTTTTATAAGGAATCAAGTTGTAATGAATTTGTAATAAAGTCATGTATGAATAGTGTCCAAAATTAACATAATTCATAACTTAATATATAAAATAGTTCATTAAATGATATTAAATTCATAAGAATCTAATATTCATCCAAATTATTAATATAAGTCCAATTATGTCATAAATTAATATTTTTGAAGGTCTTTTGACATGATATGGTACTTACAGTAACCCACAATGTGTAAATAACCTGATACCACTGTAAGATTAAAAAGGGTAAAATAATTGTTAAACCAAAAAGATAAGGATCAAAAAATATTCAAAACATGTCTAAAAATTATTGGATGATGGTTATTAAAACCAAAATCATCTTATCTTAGAATTAAAATAGTTTGGGACCATTTTTAATAGCAATTGAATTTATAATAAATTAATATTTCTAAACATTCCTAATGTACCCCTCCTCCCTCTTATAAAAGGCCACCACCTCTACCCACTTACTCACACCTCCCAAGCCCCATGTAACCATTTCATGATGTTTTGGTTCTATTATCTCTTTAGTGATAGATTATTCATATACTCAAATCACAAGAGTTTGTGTTAAATATTATCATTGTGAGAATTTAATATTTAGTAAATTAATTGGGGGATTATCTATAAAAATTTTAGTTTTGATATGGACTATTCTATGAGTAAAAGAAATGTTGTTGCAGATTCTCATTGCAGGAAAATGCAAGTGATTAGTGAGATAATTTCTAAGGAGGAACAGAAGATGATAAACATATTGGATGAATGGTTAGTGATGCATCTATGAACTAAGGGGTGATGAAATGTGATCATTTAGTTATCACATATACGTTGGTAGATTGGGTAAAGACCAACTAGGATTTGGATTCCAAATTCTTGGAAATACGGGGACTGTTAGTAAAAAGTAACCTACTTCTAGGATGATCGAAGAAAATTTATGATGTGATCTATGTTCATGGGATATTTTTGGTTTCTAACTCTATGAGTGATGATTTTATGAGGTACATACATGCCTCTCTATAGGTAGTACACCTAGAATCTATGAAGATCTATCGGGATATCACGAGATACTTTTAGTGGAAAGAAATGAAGAGATATTCCACTTGATTTATCTCTCATTTCCCAAATATAATAGGATTAAGGAAGAGAATCAATGACTACGAGGGTTACTTCATTAATTTATTATAGTTGTGAAAAAGTAAAACTAGGTTATAATGTACTTCATTAAGGGGTTTCCAAATACCCTGAGAATTCATGACATTGTTTGGGTAATAGTTGACCAGATGATAAAGGTGGCACATTTCTTTTCAATTTGAGAGGATCTCTTAGTAGATCAGTTATGAAAGATTAATGTATAGGATATTATATGAATACATAAAGTGCATTATATTATCTTATTAAAAAGTATTCTCATTTTATATCACCATTTCAGAAAGTCTTGGAGAAGGCTTTGGGTACTTAATTATAACTGAGTTTGATGTATCATCTTGAGACTAATGGACAGTTAGAGAGGATAATCTATATCTTGGAGGATATTCTTCAAGAATGCAGCCTAGAATTTTGTGGAGCATGGTATGATCATATATCCTTGGTATTATTCACGTATAATAATAGTTTATATTCTTCAATTTTGATGGAACCTTTTGATGTTCTTTTTAATCACCCATATCTCTCACTGCTGTGTTGATATAGGGTAGGTGAGGTAACTATTGTTGGGATGAGTATGGTGTGAGATGCCTATAAGAGGTTGAATATGATTATAATTTTTTTAGTGATTATAGTAGGAAAATATCATATTTATATAGGAGGATATGACCTTTGAAATTTGATGTGGGTGAATTGGTATTCTTGCAGGTGTCACCACTATTGGGATAATGAGGATTGTAGAAGAAAGGGAAGTTAAGACCATTTTTTGTGGGACTGTTTGAGATCACCAATCATATCATAATAGTTTCCTACTTATTTTATCTTCCTCCATGATAATGAGGTATACATAATGTGTTTCATGTGTCTTAGCTTCATAACTACAAACCTGATCATGTGCATGTGATCGATAGCGAGGATATTGAGCTGAAATCTAATGTATCTATTTTAGAGAAACCCGATCACATTGTAGAATAGAGTGATAAAGTGATAAGGGTGGAAGACAACACCACTTTTTTTTTAAATTTATGATAGCACATCGAGATCCAATATGATACTTCTTAGTAAGAGCTAAATGATTGGGCTTAGTGGTCTGAGTGTTTTGAGTAGACCTCCAAAGGCACTCCATGAGGATGATAATTCATTATTGGTTGATATTTTAAACATCATCAATTTTAATGGTATGTAATTTTAAGCCTTTTTTTGCTTTAATTTTTGATTGGTAAGTGTTATAGGTTTTATAGTGGCTTAAGTAAGGTTTTGGGAATTTTGGGGTGTACCATGGGCAGAGCCATGCCGTGGTGGTCATTGGGTCAAACACCCAGTCCACCTATAAAAAATTAGGTGATAAAAATGTCCATCATTAGGAATTTACATGGTTTTGTAGCACTATAAATCATCTTGTGATCCATGAGTATATTGGCCTCACCCTATTGTGGTTGAAGGCACGATGAGTCCAAAACAGATGAGGTTTTGACACCATTCTATTGAGGGTCACCATGTTGGGTTACATGTGCTTGGTGTAATTTAGGCCACCATGATTGTGGTTGGAAATTACCATGTCATGGGGATGGAAGTTTTGTAATTTTAAATTGGTGATTGAATTGTTGGTATTTTAAGGGGTATATTACTCTTTATGAAGATGCATGTGATCATCATGGAAGGATGTTTAACATCCTTTCAATTTTTTTATGTATTTTAATCCACTCTTATTCTTACCTTTATATGGTTTTATTTTCAGCCTATTATTGGGTAAGATCTAGAAAAACCTTTTAACGAACTTGGTTGACCTCATTCTTCTCATACATATCCCTGTTCGACCTTACTGGAAGACCATAACTTGGGAGATAAATATTGGTTCATCATTGATCTCTATGTGGAAATCAGTATGGATCTTATCCTGATAACCATTAGTTTTTATCATATTATATGGATTTAATATCTATAAAAAACTAAAGGGAATAATTAGATTTTCTTCTCTCCTTCTCCTCTCTTTGGTGCTCAAAGTCTAGATTAATCTATTGGATTCCTTGAGATCAACATCAAATATATAAAATTAGAGTCATCTTCATTAGACCGGATCTATATCTTCTATTAACAGTGGATTTTATTGGATAATTTAGTTTTATTCTAAACCTATATCATCATATTCTTATTAATTCATTTTCCATAATTCCTTTTTTATTATTTGGGATTAGTTCTAGGAAATCCTGGTGTATGGGTTTTATATAGTTGGTATGTGGGCTTGACTTGGGTGTTGGAACTTGAAAATCATGGTGATTTGTATCAACACGATTGAGGTAGGAAGATCATTACTCTATATATCTCCTTTACAAAGTTTTCCCTTGATATTAATCAAATATGTGTGTGTTTATATCTCATGAGTCCTATTCTTGATATTTATCACATGTGTTTGAGTGTGTATCACATGAGACCCATTCTTGATATTGATTATATGTGTGTGTATCCCATGAGAACCGTGATTAATATTGATCACATGTGTATGTGTTTGTGGATTCATAGAATCATGCTTCATATGATATCTTTGTTCTAATAAATGTTATTCCATGTTGTGTGTGAACATATGGTCTATGGAGGTTTTCTTTCTAGTAGAAATTGATAGGTGGATAGTCATGGTTTGGTTATCCCATAGAGGGGGAGCATGTTTTACATAAAATGATTATAATGATAAATTTAGACATAGGTTATGGGTGTGTTGGACTTAATTCCTAACCCATATCAATGGTGGTAAAAGATGGACTTGTGTCTCGGCCTGAGGAAAAGATGTGGTGTGATGAGCTAGAGTCCAAACCTATAACTGAGACGTTGCTCGATAACCATGTAGCATGATCCAAAACTCATTGGTTATGTGTCTACTCAGAAATATATGTGGTGACTTTGTCACTAACCCATGATCATGACTTTTGTTATAAATTTTCTTCCATCATAGATCCAAAGTAGGTTCAGTTGGGGTTCTTGGTGGCTTTGTAAGAACATGACCTCTTCATTTATAATTGACTATTTGTTTCTTCTTAATTTTTCTATTATCATGAAATAAAGCACTTATAAATGTGAACTTATGTTAAGGATTAATTGGTCATGTCATACTGGCTTTATACACACACCTTATATGGGAATCTAAATGTGTATAAAGACTTCATGATCAAGTATCCAAGAAAGTAAAAGGTCCCAATGATAGGGAGATGATGGTACATAGCTTGGTGTATGGAGGTGATACCAGTGCGGACATTTGAGTGATTCTACAATTTCAATTTATTTTATTGTTTTTTACTTATAAATTGGATTGGCCTACCACACTGAGGGTCATTGTTTTATTACCTGTATGACTACTTACCATGTCATCTATTATAGAATTACTATTATTAACTTCCATTATTACCATTAATGTTTTATTATTTTTTTAATATGATTCTGATGTATGAATTTTGATGATGAAGGTATAGTCTATCCACTAAATCATTCAAACCATCACTTATAGTCAAAAACTATTGGAACCAAGGCTATTATTTGCTAGAAATGGAGTATGGTTTTGGTTTTTTTTATCGATAACCACATAGAAGATTAAAGAGTTTGTTAAAAAATAGTTCTTACTGTACAATCTATCTACAATATTGAAGGTGGAATCGTTTCACAATTTTTGAAAAAAATTTGGGGTATAAAATATGGAGGAAGAGACTTGCATCGCGATAGGTTGTTTTCTAGAAACAACTCTTCATGAAAATGGTAAAGTCATGGGTTTTTTGAATACTAGAATAAAATTCTTAAAGATTTAGAGCATCATGATTTGTGATAATGTTCTATGTGATTATGATAATTGGATCATCATGGGTACACAATGTTTAGATAGAAATCTTCGCTACAACATCAAACCTCAATAGGGCTTATAAAATGGAAGAGTTCCACAAAGATTTTTTAAATGATCCAAGAAAATGCGTTGAAGGAAGTGGAGTATTGTGAATGGTTGATCTGATAAATATAAGTCTACCCCACTACATTTTACACAAATAATTAAGAAAAAAATCAGAAATCACACTAATTTAATTTTTGAAAGGGAGATCTATGAATCTGGGTTTCTACATGATCTCGAACATCGTGGAAAGACTAGTTTAGTCATGAATGATGCCAGTGATTCTAAGTAATGGGTGCTTCATAATTTATAGTTATTCCATGTTGAATATGTGAGCTCCAAAATGGTAGGTTTCTTCATGAATTAAGTGATTTTCACAAAGGAGATTCACAAAAGTCAGATTTGAATATCAGTTTTTCAGTAACCAAGGTTTCAAAATATAATTAACTCAGGTTTATGGTGCATGTAGAGTCTTGTTCTATTCAAGGAAAAATACATTAATGTCAATCCATTGAAGTGAAATTCAAGATAACAAAACCAAGATATACTTATCTAAAATTAGGGATTTAGGGGGATTTAATGGAAGTGTTCTGAGAGAAATATTGTGTTATCCCTAAAATTTTGTAAAGGTAGTGTTCCTCGAACATTGTAACTATTTCTAAACTCTTATATTTCACAACTATTAAATATTAGTGGATTTATTTATGTCCGAGATATTTTCAGTGTATGCTCCATGGAATAGCCCTCAGTGTTGAACCATGTAAAATTATTGTGTTGTCTCTATGTACGCGTAGGTTTTATTACTGCACTATTCCAATAAATAGGTTTAAAATGTTCTTACCAATGTGGAAACAAGATCCATTTCTATAAAATAAAAATTTGACACACTGATTCACCCCTCCCCTCTCAGGGTGCTATGGGGTCCTACAAGTGGTATCAGAGAAAAGGTTCACCTATGTTGGATTCTATACAGTAAATCTAATCTATTTTGAATATTTACGTTTCTTTTCTTTAGTAGACAATGAAGTATAGTTTTGACGAAGAATTTGTAATCTTTTAGTAGAATTCCATATCCACCAAGACCATGATGAAAAGGAAAAAGAAAGAGAATAGATACTTGAAGAAGTCCCTCTTATCTAAATAAGTGGTAGTATATTTTTTTCCATGACTTTCTAACAACAAACATATATCATACTTAGAATGTAAAGTGAGGTTGGATCAAGTTTCCACTAAAGAAAAGGAAAATACTTTTACCTCATGTAAATAAGAAAATTCAAGTGATCAGGAGGTATGTCTTAACACCTTTGAAAGTTGTCCTCAAAATAAATATCCTCGCACAAAAGGTGATATTAATCAATCTAAAACCTCACAAGAATATGAAATTGAGTGATTAAGAAATTATCTAAATGATATTCCTAAAGAAATATCTTCCATTGTTTATAGAAACATTCAATGTATGTAGGTAGAGATCCCCGAGCTAGAAGGATAAGCTAATTCTTTGGAAAAGGGATTACAAGGAAAAATTCTTGAATGTTTAAAGATCTCCAGAGAGGTTGGAACCATTGAAGAAGAAAATAGAGAACCTGAAACATGTTCCTCAACATACATCAATGAATTTGAAGATAAATATGTAGTCAAAAAGACTCTTGAAGAAAAGATCCATGCTCTTGAAGAAAAATTGAAAAATAAAACCGATTTCAAGGGTTTACAATTGGATGAAATATCCAAAAAGATAAAGGAACATGACTTATTGATTCATAATTATGTTAACATTCATGAAAATGAATCTATTAGAATTAATAAGGATTGTGAAGAAAATATGATTATGGTTAAATTTTATAAAATCATCCTCAATATTAAATGTATAGATTTGGAAAATCATTTTTTCAATATTGAGAAGACATATATTGATAATTCACAAAATAAAGAAACCATTATTGCCTCTACTCAATATTCATTGGAGGATTGTAAATCTAAAAGACCTCTAACATGAGATAAGAAGATCATGACATCTTTTAATAATCTATCTCAAGTAGATGAGAAGAAATTGGTGACATCCATACCAACATTCATTAATGCTTATAAACCTATTATCATGAACAGTTCAGGTTGTAATAAAAATACTGAATAAGCATGGATGGAGATATATGATAAGAAACCAACATCCATAACTAGGGTGGATAGGGAAAATAGTATGGATGATGGCTTCCCACAAAGAGAACAACAAATCATGAAGATAATATAACAACCTTTTACGGAATGTGTAAGGAGATCAAGGTTCGTTGGTGAATGTTGGTGGTGCAACATATTTGTAAAGTATGAATTGGATTTTTGGTAAAATCATCTAAATGAAAAAGCACAAAAGAATCCTATTTCAATGGGAAGAAAGGCAGAGAAGAAGATGCTACATCCATGGGTCCAAAATAATATGTATATATTTGGGAATCTTGATAACATTTATGATGTATTAAATGGGAATGATTAAAAGGTTGGTGCATTCTTATCTCAAATTGCATTCAAAGATGATAAGAAAATAAGACAAAAAACATCACTATGTATAAAGAATAAACATTGGAAAGCAATCAGAATAATATTGTGAACACAAATTCTCCCAAGAAGTTCTCATGTAAGGAAGCTGAGAAGGCCCTGGATTCTAAATCCAATAAGTTGAAGGGTAGTGAATCCAAAAGAACTAATAAGAGAGATGACACTTAGAAAATCCACATGTGGAAGATCCAAACTTTTTGAAATAGTTATTAATGAAATGTTAGTTATTTGGTGAGATGATTAGGAAAGAATGATGAAAATTTAAGATGCACACGCTAAGTAAAGTGAAAAAGGAAATGAAAATATTCCACATGATAAAGAAATTTTTCATAGGAGTTTGATAAAAAATAAACTCTTTTGTTCAAAAGGTTCATGTGTGAGATTTTCAAGAGATCAGGTCACATTGAAAAGATTTTTTAACCACTCTACTATAACAAGAAGTAGTCCTTAAGGGGAGTAAGAATTTATTATCCATGATGGCTGTTAAGAAGAAATATTGTCTACAAAAATTATATGAGTATGTTAAGAGATCCATGATTCCTCAAAATAAATCTAAACATATGTTCACATGTGCAAGAATGAATAATGGAGTAAATGGAGAAACTTGGTTGACCAAAACATCTCAAACTTTCTGTACATATTGATAAATCAAGGAGGATCCCCCATATTACATTAATAATTGGATGTTATATTTATGATTATAATGAAGGGAATTGATAGGTGAATAATGTTCTCATAGGGGGTAACCTAAGAAGCATTTAGGGAAGTCATTTTTTGTTTTATATCCAAACTAAAGAAGTCACCATATTTGAATGATTCTTTGATTTGGTAATCAAATAAAAACATGATGGAGGATTATTCTTGATAAAGATGAAGATGTTCTATTCTGAAATACTAGGATACATAAGGTACCATCTCAGCTTGATCTTATTTATGGTATCCTAGAGAAAAAGTGATCAAGAATATTATCCTTGTTGAATTTGTGAATGTTATCCAATGTGGATAGTCCCAAGATGGATAACCATTCTGGTGAATTCCCCATACTGAAATTTCATGAATTCTATTCCCGATGAGATCCATCATTATGAATATGCTGATATGTATTTCTATTTAGGGGAGATAAATGAATAATAGTGAAGAATTTTCCATGATAATTATTTGAATTTTAATAAAACTTGATTATTATAGAAATTTCTTGAATATCATGTCACTAACGAAGGAGTTTCAGGATGATTCTATTTAACATTTTCATATCACATTTAGAATATTCATCCTAGAATGAATGAGAATGAAATATAACTAAATTATATGTATTATCATCTCATGAGGTATCATAATTAGTGGTATAGGGATAGATTTAGATGCTGAAATAGTGTGTAAAGGCTATGCATAGATTCAAGGCCTTGATGTTGAAGAAGTGTTTTCTTCAACAGAGAGACTATAGTCTATCAAGTTTTTCCTTACTATGGAAATACAAAGATGATATAATTTTTATGAGATGGATATAAAAATATAATTCTAAAATGATGTTCTTGAAGAAGAAATCTATATTCAACAACCAATGGGTCTTCTAATTAGTAATGATGAAATGAAGGTTTGTAGATTGAAAAATGAATTATACTTTTAAAAGAAGGCACCACGAGCATGGTATTATTGTCTGGAATATTATTTGAAGAAGATCGAATTTAAAACATCAGGTTTTGACAATAATATCTATGTGAGTAATTCAATGGAAGATCAATTTATGGTGTTGGTATATGTGGATGATGTTAAATTTTTCAGAAGTAGGAAAAGATCAGTGGAATAATTTTCCAATCACAAGAAATTAAAATTTTAAATGTCTATTATTGGTGAAATCACATACCTCTTAGAGATATTGGTGATTTAGAAGAATGATTAAAATTTCATTTCTCATTCTAAATATAAAATAGAGTTACTAAAGAAATTCAACATGAACAACTCTAGAACAATGTCGAATCTGATTGCAGTTGGGACAAAATATGAAAAGCATGATGATGGGACTTCTGTGGATCCCACCATGTACAAGAGAATCATTGGAAACCTATTTTACTTGACTTAAACATGGAAAAATATTTTCTTTGTAACGGGATTAGTTTCCTAATTTCAATGTAACTCAAAGGATAAACATATGGTGGAAGTAAAAGGAAACATGTGGTATATTCAAGGTACCCACAACTATTGATTATATTTTTCTGTTAGAAGAGATCAGGAACTATCAGTATTTTCTGATGCTGACTCGGTTGGAGATGTGGGGGATAGAAAGTCCAAAAGTGGTGGATCATTCTTTATGGGTAAGAAATGTGTGGTCTGGTTTAGTAAGAAATATGAAATCAATTATCTCAATACTGATAAAGAAAATTATATCTCTACTATAAAGGTTTGCACTCGAATATTGTGGATGAAGTGACAACTGACCCATATTGGTGATTTGTTGAAATAGAAAATGGTGATTCATTGTGATAACAAGAGTGTGGTAGACCTTAGGAAGAATCCTAATCATCATTTTTGCATGAAACATATTGAAATTAGATACAATTTCATCAAGTAAAATGTTGAAAAATTGATGATTAAAATGGATCATGTTGGAACTGATGACCAAGTGGTTGACATACTGACCAAGCCATTTTCTACATGTGTGTTTGAGAAACATTGGTTAGAACTTAGTGTTCAACTACCTCCCATTGCATGAGGAGGTTATAGTTGTTTCTCTCTCCCTAGTTATGTTAAATATTTTTACATGTTTATATAAGTGATTCATGTTAATGGGGGAGATACGATCCAACAGGAGTATGTTTTGAGATCTACAAGTCATACTTAATAACTTTTGGTTTATTTCCAATGGGGGAGAATGGAGAAATTCAATATTATCAAGGGGGAAATGTGAAATTCATTGGTTTTTTTTTGAAAAACCATGTAATTATTTTATGATGTGAATTTGGTGATATAAGGAATTAGAGTGAATGTGAAGCTCCATTAGTTTATTCAGGAACTTAACCTTCAAAAATGATTAATGAAAATACTAATAGAGACCGGTTCTTTATTGAATTTATCTATAGATTACCAAAAAACCCAGAGGGATATATTGTTGGAACCAAGGCCATTCTTTGCATGAAATAGATCATGGTTTGTATTTTTTTTTCATCCTACATAGAATGTCAGCGAGTTTGCAAGTAAGGTGATCTTATAGTATAATCTAGCAACATTACTGAACCTCGCATTGTTTACCAATGTTTTCCAAAATTTTGGGGTCAAAAATATAGGGGATGAGGATAGTATCATGACAGGTTGTTTTATGGAAACAACTCTTCATAAAAATTGTAAAGGTATGGGTTTCACAAAGACTAGAATAAAATTCATGAAGATGTGAAGAATTATGATCTGTGGAAGTGTTCTCTGTGATTATGATAATTGGAGTATCACGAGTGCATAATGTTTTGACGGAAAAATTCATGACAAACTCAAATCTAAAAAGATTTTTGTGAATGGAGGAGAGTCACGAAAATATTTTTGAAATATCCATGAAATTTATTATATGATGTATAGAATTATGAAAGGATGATCCTATAAATACAAG
The DNA here is from genome assembly GCA_963277665.1 of Viscum album. Lineage (NCBI taxonomy): Eukaryota > Viridiplantae > Streptophyta > Magnoliopsida > Santalales > Viscaceae > Viscum > Viscum album. The sequence goes on from OY728141.1 coordinate 352,357,475, forward strand.
GAAACCCACACTTCATTTTACATGAATAATTTAGAGAAAATATAAAATCGCTCTGATTTCACGACAGATGGGACCTCCACAAATATGGGTTTTTATGTGAGTTTGATCATTATGAAAAGACTAATTATTTCTTGATTTATGAAAATGCTTATTATTAATGGACGATCAGTGATGATTGGGTATCCTGCATTAACATAATGAGATCCATGAATGTAGGGTGCTTCTTGAAGGAAGTGTGCTTAAGGAAAGGTAGTTTTGAATATCGTTTTTCAATAATTAGGGATTTCAAAGAGCATCAAATAAGGTCTATGGTGCAAAAAGAGTCTCATGTTGGTCATGGATAAAGAATTCAATTTTAATACATGAAAGAGATCTTTAAGTTGATAAAGCTGAGTTAGGCTTCTCTCCAAGCAGTGATCTAGGGGGAGTCGATGGAAGTATTCTGAGTGAAATAGTATTTTATCCCTAAAATCTTGTAAAGGTAGTGTTCGTGGAATAGAGGGACTAGGTTTGAACTCTTATATTTCACTACTAGTAAATATTAGTGGATTTTGGTAAGACCAACACACTATCAGTTTATGATCCTTAGAATATCCCTTAGTGGTGAACCAATTAAAACTATTTTGTTGTCTCTTTGCATTTGAAATTTCTATTATTTCATTATTTCAACAGATAAGTTTAACAATATCTTACCAATGTGGGAACAATATCTGTTGCTTTAAAATAAAAATTTGACATCCAGATTTACTCCTCCCCTCTCAAGGTTCTCTGGGGTCCTACAGAAACCTCTTATATGTATGGAGATGTGCAAGAGTTCATGTGGTACTCTGGCCCAAATTGGTTGATTCAGGTTGGGTCATTGCACCGACTCTAAATAAAATTTTGTATCCCTAAGCCACCGACTCATCCACCATATTTCCAAAGTCGATATATGTCTCATCAGTGATCAAGAATGAAATATTCCCTTTAACTATATCATTATTTTTCATATTGACATCCCATCAATGTATAGAATAGACTCAATAGGATTTCCCCAATGACTTTCATACACTCCCATGTATGAGAATTATTAATATTCAATGCCAACTAATAATTACACATCAAAAACATTTTTAAACCCAAAAAATTATATTTATCAAAATTTCTTCAAAATAGAGTTAAAAACCAAGAATTTAATTTTAATTCACAATTTTATAGTTTAAAAAAACACCAAATCAATACGTTTGACTTAAAATTGTCACAAAATAAATTTTCTCTCTAAAAATATTATACTAAACACGTACACTTTTATAAAATTCCAAGAAAACAACATATTTTTAAAAATAAAAGGAAAATACCCATTTTCCCCTTTAATTCCAATAGAAAACTATCATTTCCCATAATCCATTGGAAAAACCCAATTTTTATATTATTAGTGGAAAATGCTTAATCTCCAAAACATCCCCTTTGTCAAGTCATCCCTAAGATTAAAAGTCCCCATTTTCTAATATACTATAGATTTATCACTAGTTGTTGTTACAAAGCTATAAATACCTGTTCATATATCAAAAAACATACCAAAGAGTGTATTACCATTTAGAACTGGTTATCCTAGTTGTTTCTATCCTTAATAAAAACTCTCCAAGACATCAAATCCTAATGGTTCAAACTTAGTGGTTTAAAAAACAAGGTCTCGTGAAATACATTTCACACATACAGACATGCCATGAAATAAATCCAAGGAATCCAAAAAATCACTTTATTTTATATCTATTTCAAAGTAAGAAAATACATAAATTTAATAATAAAAAAACCATATCAATCCATTTAGAAGTACCATTTTTAATTGAAATAATCAATGGTAATGAAAATACCTAATTACAGAGAAATAAACTAATGTAAAAAATATATTTTTCTATATAAAATCATAATTCACAAAAATTATGAAATTTTTCATCCTTAGTCAACAATAATTGATAAATATATAAAATAAAATAATTCAAACTCATAAGAGTGATCAGAGTCGCAAAACTAGATATTCCACTTCTAAAAATTCTAAAATTCCATGATTCAATATCACATGATAATATTTAATCCTTTGAATATTTAAAAAAATGAATATAAGTACTAAATATAATATACATGAATTAATAAATCTTACACCACCATGTCCATATTGGAGAGAGATCAAAATATTATGATAGATATAAGGGTAGATCCAAGAACCAAATAAATAACCAAGAACTAACCTTTGGTTCCATGTAAAATCAATAAATAATTAAAATAAATTCATTTTTTGACAATGGAGAAACCCCAAATTTACTCTTATGTGACCATAAAATCATCCAAGACTATAGTAGAATAGTTATGGGAGTTTGAGTGGTCAAATTAGGTTCAAAAACAAAAATACACATACTAATTCCTAATAAGAATGGTTAGATATAATGATTAGGAAAAATGTGCATATAAATATGCAACACTTTCTGGGTTGATAAAAATGTTTCATGATTAACTTTCTCCATTACCATAAAAATGTTCCTAACTATTATATATCTATTATAATATTTTTCTTCCATGTGAGGTTATTCTATATGGTTAGGCCAACCACACTTCTAACCATGTACATCACCTTAATCAACTAATATAACAACCCTTCTCTTTATTTCACACATAAACACAATTTATTATCTAAAATATTCACTTGATGAAACATAGAATATTGGGAGGTCTAGTTTTTTGGGGATTAGTAACAATACAAAATAACTTAAAAAAATAAATACACATCTTTATTGAAAACTTCTTTTACATGACCACACACATTCCTTCATACATAGCATTGAAATAGATAACCTGAGGACATGCATAAGAAAAGGGTGAGCTATAATTCCCAGAAAGGTATTAAACAAGAATAAAATTTATAATATATTACATGTTATGAAATAGTCATATCAATGGAGAATAAGAGAAAAATGAACATAAAGGCATGCTATAGCATGATTATCATAACATGGAAACATGGCATCAACATTTAACAAGATATAAGAATGATAAAAGGATACTTGAAAAAATATCATGAGAAAACCCTCATTTAAATTGAGTAATCTTGAATAACCCTCATTGCACTTGAAATATCATGATACTAGTCTTTACTCAATGCATTGGAGTACTATCAGGGCTCACCCTTCTTAATCATTTCATTTCATGCATAAGTGTGTCGCATGGATCATATAACATGAATTCATTAAACATAATCATTTATTCCATGATAATCAAATGTGGAATTCATAATGAAACTATATAATCAATAATAAAATTTTCATAAAGGTGAATACCCTTGATAGGGAAATGGGAATGGTATTCACTACATAATGACTTTGTCTTCAAAAATCACGCTGCAAATTCAACAACATAATGGTGTGACATAAGAATTTGTAAAAATGGTTGATGAGAGAGAAAGGGGTGTCTCATAATTTGTACATGAAATGGAAGGTAAGGGGTCATATATATACATTTCCTAACCTATTTAATGGAATTTAGATTCATAAATAAAATAATTACTTGAATGTAAATGATGAGAGAGAAATCCCTTAAAGAATTTTGGCATGGTAATTGGGGTATATGGGAGGAATTAATGAGAGATAAAGGGGCCTCTCATCATTAAAACATAAATAGTGAAGTATAGTGGAGGTTATAAATCATACCCTAACATTTTTAATTGATAAAATTGTATAACAACATAATGAAATTTTGACCAAAAATGAGAAAGGAATAAATCCCTTACTTGGAAATGTGATTCCAAAGGCTTGGGAGGGGCTTGAGAGAGGATTAATGGGATCTAGGGGTTCCATGGAAGGATTTTAGAGAGAGTAGGTCAGGTTAGGGACGTGATACATGGGTTTTTAGTGAATATAATTGGGATCATGGGTGGGTTTATATAGGAAAAGAGAGAAAATTATTTATTATTTAGGTTATGGAAACCACACGTTAAAGTAATCAAAATCACAAACCAACCCATGGTTTTTGCCCATGGTTTTTTCCAAAGGGAGTGTAAAACATTATTTTTTAATGATAATGGACCAAATGATTAAAATATTAGGATTTATTATGTGGAGGTGCGTCACACTCTCAAGGAAGTCATTTTAAAATGATAAAATGTTTTGTAAGTCTTGGAGGGTCTCCTAAGGCTTTGTAAAATAAATAAAACAAATAAAAAATCACATTATTCTAAATTTAAAACATATATTGGCCAAAAAAATTTATATAGTATTTTATTACATCACTATTGGGTCATTATGATGTCATAAAACACATTATATATTTAAGCGATATTTAATTTTTACCCAAAAATTTTACCGTCTAAAAAAATTATGAAAATTAACCATTAGATATTTTAGGCATCCTAATTCCAAAATTAATATTCATTTTATATAACTAATTTTTTAAATATGTGAATTTTTACTTTTAAAATAAAAAATGACATTTATATAAAATTCATGTGTTTTGACAAAAACAGCTTTTAAACCTTAATAAAAATTACAATTGTATTCTTCAAAAATATATACAATCATTTATATTTAATAAAAAGTAATTTAGTAATAATATTTTATTAAAATGTTATTTAATTAAAAAATCCATTAATTCATCAAAATAGATTTCTTAATTTAATATTAACTAAAAAAATACTATCTGTGCTTTAAAACCCGTTTACAAAATATATAAATATTTATTATACAAAAAAATAAAGTACAAAATCATAGTTCTAGGGTATTGTTACGTATCCCCTTATAACACCCGCATAAGACCCAAGGGTAAGGTGTGCGATGGTGACAGACTCTTGGAGAGTCCCAGATAACATATCTCGGGTGGTAATCTCTATTAACTTCTACTTCTCTTGTAGGTGGATCTGTTCAAGATTAACGTGTTGAATCTCGACTTGGGTTTGGTCAAGAGAAAATTCCAATGACGGTACCTTCTTTACAAGCTCCGAAAAATGGGCTTCATATTGAGAAATTCTATTTTATGAGGCCATCACATCCTTTTTCTGAGTAAATTGGATTTGTTAAAGCCCTATATTTATAATAATCATGTGATCACTGTTCAATGACTATATTATCAATGGTAACAATTCTTAATGGTATTTTAAAATCCAAAAACATAAAACCAAGGAAGTTCATATGTTTTATATACATAATAAGACATTTAATTAGATCAAGAGGAATTTTCATTTATAAAAATTTTGTCCGTTACAATCTTCCCCACCTTAAGAAATATCACCCTAAAAATTTCCTTTTCCCACACTAAAACAGATGGGGGTAACTCTGGTTCATCACTTCCTCTGATTCCCACATTTCTTCTACAAACTTCTGGTTTCATATCAACACTATGAAAAGGGGAATTGTATTATTTCATAGAACTGTTTCCCTAAGGTCTAAGATCTTCATGGGATTCTCTTAATATGAGAGGGTATTCTATAATGGCACCACCTCTAGATTGAGTACATGTAATGGTTTAGGTATGTAATTCTTCAAGAGTAATACATGGATTACATTATGTACTTAAGATAGGTTCAGTGGGAGTGCTAGTTGATAGGCCACTGCTCCAATGCAATCAATGATCTCAAAAGGGGATATGTTCCTTGGAATAACCTTTTCCTTATTCCCAAATCTCATAAATCTGTTGCATGATGATATGCAGAGGAATACTATGTCTTGGACATCAAACTCTATGTCTCTTCGATGATTATCAACATAGATCTTTTATTGAATCTGAGCAGCTTTAATGTGTTTCTAGATGGTCATAACCTTCTCCACTATGTATTTTACAATTTATAGACCTAGGATTTATCACTCCCCAACTTCATCCCAACATGACGATTTTATTCACCTCTTCTTATAAAGGGATTCATAAGGATCCATTTGGATACATGAGTGGAAACTGTTATAGTAAGAGAACTCAACCAGAGGAAGGTGTTGATCCCATCCTCTATTGAAGTCCATTGAGAATGCTCTCAACTTTTTCTCAAGTGTTTCGATAGTCCACTCATATTAGCCATCAGTTTTAGGATGATAAGTCGTACTGAAGTTCATCTTAGTATTCAAACATGTTGAAGACTCTTCCAGAACATGGAGGTGAATCTTGGATATTGTTTAAATATAATAGATAGTGGTATTCAATGCAGCCTTACAAATTCTCTAATATATATCAGTGATAGTTCATCCAATGAGAAATCCTCTATAATTGCAATGAAGTGTGCAGTATTTATAAGATGATCAACAAAAAACCTAGATATCTTTGATTCTTTTGTTTGTCTTAGGATGTCTAGTGACAAAGTCCATGGTGATGTTCTCCCATTTCTATGTTGGTATCAGTAATGGTTGCATCATCCCCATAGACTTTTTCCTATCATCCTTCACTTGCTAACATACCAATCACGTTGATGTATACTCAGAAATCTCCTTCTTCAGGTTATCCTACCAATAATTCTCTTACATATCTTTATATGTCTTTGCGTTTCATGGGTTAATGGAGATATTTGAACTATGTGCATCATCCAAAAGTTCTTTCTTAAACTTCGGATTTGATGGAACACATAGTATTTTCCCAAATCTCACAATTACTTCTTCATTAACATTTAACTCTGAGGATTTCCCTTTTCTAAAAGTTTCCACTGTCTTCTGAATTCCCACATCATCATTTTGATCATCCTTTAACCTTTCTAAAAGAGACAGTTGAGAAATCAATTTTAAAATTATTTAAGATGTTCCATTCCTTATTATTCCCATGTACACCTTCATAGAATCTAAGATTAGATCCTTTTCAATTATCATCAATGATAGAATTGTTGGGTCCTTTTTACTTAGAGCATATGCCACCCTGTTCCCTTTCCTATGGTGGTAATGGATTGAGTAGTCATAGTATTTAATCAACTCTATCCATCTTCATTGGTGCATGTTAAACTCTTTCTGTGTGAATATATACTTGAGGATTTTGAGATCTGTATATATTTCACACTTCTCCCCAAAGAGGTAATGTCACCATACTTTTAAACTAGAGATCATGTATTGGATAGTTTTTCTCATTAACTTTCAATTTCCTTGAAGCATAGGCAATGAATTTGTCATTTTACATCAACGCATAGCTCAGGACCTCTTCGATATGCCACTAAATACCACAAAACTTATCCCATTGTGGGTTGTGTGAGAATGGATGCAGTAATAATCCTCCTTTTCAACTCCTTGAAGCTCTCTTTGCATTCATCACTCCAATAAGACATAGATTGGTATGAGGGTTTCACAATGGTGAGAAATTTCTCACAAATAGGTGATAATATCCAGCTAACCCTAGGAAGCTATGGATATCCGTCACCGATGTTGGCCACGGTCATCCCTCAATTGTAGCTATCTTGGAGGGATCCACTGATATCTTATTACTTGGGATGATATGAACCAGTAATGAGATTTCCTTCAACCAGAACACACACTTGATGTACTTTTCATAGAGATTTTCCTTTCTCATGGTCTATAGTAAAGTTCTTTGATGCTCCTCATGCCCTTCCTTGGTTTTGGAGTATATTAGAATATCATCTATAAAGACTACCAAATTTTTTTTGAGGTAATATATAAAGACTCTATTCATCACGTCTATGAATATTTATAGATCATTAGTGAGTCCTAAAGGTGTTACTATGAATTCGTAGTGCCCATATCTTGTACGAAAAGTAGTCTTGGGGATATCCTCTTTCTTCACCCTTACTTAATAATATCCCAATCGAAGATCCACCTTGGAGAAGTATTGTGCTCCACATATCTAATCGAACAAGTCATTGATTCATAGAAGAGGGTAATTGTGACAACTGGGTCCCAGTGACAGTACAAACACCTCGCCTTAACATGACCGTCGGGTCCTGACCCACCAGTTACCACCTGTTACCCCGCAGACATGTGGTCCCCACCCTGGGGCCCACCCACGTGCCTGAATTGGTCATCTGACTAATGACTTCCCCCATAGGCCAACACATATTTTTTCCAGTGTGTTTTGTCCTCACTCACAAACACCTTGGGAAACTTCTCAGAAGGTCACCCATCCTGATCACTACTCCAGGCCAAGGATGCTTAATTGTGGAGTTCTAATTAGGTAGGCTCCCGAAAAGGAAGGTTCACCTTTTTGACATGAGTCATATCATTTAGTCATTTAACCCTTTATCATTTGGGATTGTTACAATCACCCCCCTTTAGAGCACAACATCTTTTTGTGGGCCCTACAACTCAACCCAGGAAATGCATCCCAGTGACAACACAGACACCCCGCCTTAACATGGTCATCGGGTCCTGACCCACCAGTTACCACCAGTTGCCCCGCAGACATGTGGTCCCCACCCTGGGGCCCACCCACGTTCTCGAATGGGTCATCTGATTAAAGACTTCCCCCATAGGCCAACACATATTTTTTCCAGTGTGTTTTTTCCTCCCTCACACACACCCTAGGAAACTTCTCAGATGGTCACCCATGCAGGTCACTACTCCAGGACAATCATGCTTAAATGTGGAGTTTTAATTAGGTAGGCTCCTGAAATGGAAGGTGCACCTTGTTGACATTAGTCATATCATTTAGTCATTTAACCCTTTATCATTTGAGAATGTTAAAATCATGCCCCTTCAGAGCACAATGTCCTCATTGTGGGCCCTACAACTCAACCCAAGAAGTGCATCACACATAAGGCCGAGTTCCTCCTCTAATACCAAATGTGACAAATGGGTCCCAATGACAGCACATACACCCCACCTTAACATGGCTATCAGGTCCTGAACCACTAGTTACGACCAGTTGACCGTCAGACACGTTGTCCCCACCATGGGGCCCACCCACGTGCCCGAACAGGTCATATGACTAATGACTACCCCCACAAGCCAACACATGTCCTTTCTAGTGTGTTTTTTCCTCACTCACACACACCCTGGGAAACTTTCCAAAAGGTCACCCATCCTGATCACTACTAAAGGCCAAGAATGCTTAACTATGGAGTTCTAATCAAGTAGGCTCCTGAAAATAAAGGTGCACCTTGTTGACATGATTCATATCATTTAGTCATTTAAACCTTTATCATTTGGGGATGTTACAATACTTGTTATTTATCATGATTTTTTTGAGGTCACAGTAATCAATGAAAAGGTGCATTGACCCATAATTCTTCTTGACAAAGTGGACTGGTGTACCCCATGGTAAAGCACTTGGGCGTATGAACCCTTTATCCAGATTCTCCTGTAGTTGTTTCCTCTACTCCTCAGGCTCCAAAACAACCATTCTATATGGAGTATTGGATATTGTAAATTCCCCAAGTATAAGATCAATTGATAATTCAACATATCTTCTAGAAGGAAGACCATTCAATTCCTTGGGAAACACTTCAGAGAATTCCCTCACAATAGGCATTTCTTCAAGGATGGTTGCTTCCTTAGACTCAATCATCTAAGTAAGATATGGATTCTCATAGGGATGTAATATCCACACTTTAGATGATAGTTCTAAAGATGATTCATCCTCCCCCTTGCACTTGTACAGAATTGGGGGTCTATTCCCCTTATGGAGAGTGATTTCCCTATCCCAGCAATTTATGTTGGATATATATAAGGAAAGCCAATCAATGCCAATACTTTCATCAAATTCCACCATAGGGAGTATTATGAGGTTTTCTAGGATGTTAAATCAACAAATTGGGACAGGGGAGGAGTTATATTTATGGGTTTCAATGATTGCCCCATTTTTGATTCTCACTGACATCTTTACTTTCATGATTTATGGTGGTGTTGGGATTGTTAGAATAAACTTTTGGGATATAAAAGAATGTATAATGGCATAATAAAAAAGTAAACTATCTATTATTGAATGAATAACTAGCATACTTATCACCACTTCGTTGTCAGGGTTCACTTCAGTAGTAGTGATGGAAACAGCTCACCCTTATTGCCTTGGAGGTTGTAGGTTGCCTCCAAAAAACCCTTGGCTTGGGGAACTAGTTTGCAAAGTTCCATGGTTCTTTGCATTTGAACAATGAACAATGCGTTGAGTGTCTAATGGAGTGTTCCTCTCTTATATCATAGCCATGGGTTTTTTTGTTGGCAGTTAATGGCCAGGTTCCCTTCTCTTCCACACCTAAAGCATTTCCTCATCCCCTTTAGGTAAATTCCAGGGTGCTTCTTTTCTCACATTTGGCAAGTAGGGTGCTGGATTTTCTTAGCACTGTTGGATTTATCCATCGGACTTCCAGAATTAAATTCCACTGTACGCTTCTTATCTCCATGATACCTCTGCAATTCTATAATCTTCATTTCATCCTTTACGACACATCTAACAATTTCCTCATAGCTCTTGAAGTCACGGATCGCTAGGGAATTCCTTAGGCTAGATTTTATCCCACCAAAGAAGTGGTCAACCTTGCATTCGGGTGTAATGAAAATTCTGGAGGCGTATTGTGAAATCCTGTTGAAGTTTTCCTTGTATGCTATGATGGATTAATTGCCTTTTTTTTTCTTGAGGTAAAGGAAGTCCTCCTCAAGATTCATATTTTTTATCAATGTATACCATTGATTAGCTTCACCCTCCATATGATAAGTATCCTGAAGAACCTTCTCTTGTTTAGAATATTGAAGGATATAAAATATCTTTTAAATATATTTGATCCATTATTGGACAATTGAGGGATTATATGATCCATTAAAAGTAGGAGGCCATTGTCTCATTAAGATCTTGATAGAGGATTTTTATTTCTTGGGAGGGGGGGGGGAATTCCTCTTGAACCATGTTTATATTCAAAACATCAGTAAACTAAGAGAGTATTGTGGAAAAGTTTTTGATTCCCAGTGCCATCAGATTGGGAATCTCATTAGAACATTCATCACATTGATATTCCCATAGGTTGTTAGCCCCAATCCTCCTATTATCATCCATTGGCTGGAATAAAAGGAATTTTAGGGGTAACACATAACGGTTAATCCAAATAAAAAATGTATTAATTATAAATTACATTTATTTCCTTAACTTATGAATTTATAGGCCTCAATCTATACTATCCATTATCCATTTCCAACATATATTCTTAGGGGATTTTTTTATTCCCTTAATAATGGTTCATAATAAGCTTATGAAATTAACAAATCATATCCCCTGAGAGTGTCTTAACCAAGAGTGTAGCAAGGCCTGTTGTCGTGAACCAGTTCTTGTTCGAGTCTAGCTCAAAGTGGTTTTTTCGGGTTTTACCTCTAGATATATATGTGCCAGAGCCACCTCTACCTGATCGTATCTAGACAGGGATTTATTTATTTGATAAAACACTTACTCAATACTCACCAAAATTTAGGGATGTTTTTCTTATACATAGTCTTATCCCTGAGGCTTTCACTAGGGTTTTCTAATCCTAATACAAAAAATAACAAAACTTATCCTTTTATACCAACTATAAGAACCCTGATATTTATTTCACACTAAAATATAATTTATTACATAAAATATTCACTTGATACAATATAGATGGTTGAGAATTATAGTGTATTTTTGGATTAGAAGCATTATATAACAACTTAAAACATGAAATAAACAAATTTATTGAGAACTTCTTTTACATGATCACACACATTCAATCGTAATTAGCATTGCATGAGATAACCTGAGGACATGCATAAGAAAATGGTGATCTATAAAACCCAGTAAGGGAGTAAAAAAGGAATAACATGAATAATATAGTACATTTTAGTAAATAGGCATATCAATGGAGCATAATAGAAACCTGAACATAATTGTATGATATAGCATGATTATCATAACATGGAAATGTGGCATCAACATTTAACATGATATTAGCATGAACCGAGGATCATTGCACATGGAGAATGAGTAAAAACGCATTTCACTTTACTTAGCACTAGTAGACCCTCATTTCACTTGATGTATCATGATACTAGTCTTTACCCAGTGCATTAGAGTGCTATCAGGGTGCACCCTTCTTAATCATTTCATTTCATGCATAAGTGTGCCAAATTGATCATATAACATTGATACATTAAAAATCATAATTTTTTACATGATAAAGGAATTTTGAATTAATACATGAACCTCTATAATCAATAATTAAATGTCCATAAAGGTGAATACCCTTGATAGAGAAATGTGCATGGTATTCATTACACAATGACTTTTTCTTGGAAAATCAAGGTGCAATTTCGGTAACATTACGGCATGACATAAGAATTCATAAAAATGGTTGGTGAGAGAGAAATGGGTGTCTCATCATATGAACATGGAATTGAAATTAAGGGGGGGGGGCATATAGATACATTTCCCAACATATGTAATGGAATTTAGATTCATAAAATAAAATAATTGCTTGAATGTAAATGAGGATAGAGAAATCCCTTACGGAATTTCTTCATGGTAATGGGTGTACATGGGAGGAATTAATGAGAGAGAAATTGGTATATAATCATTAAAACATGAGGTAAGTATATTGGAGGTGTGAAATCATACCCCCAACATTTTTAATTTAAATAAATGGTATAACAACACAATGCAATATGGACAAAAAATGATAAAGGAAGAAATCCCTTACCTAGAGGTGTGATCCCAAAGGCTTGGGAGGGGCTTGAGAGAGAATTCATGGGAGAATGGGGAACCTTGGAAGGATTTTATAGAGATTAGGGAAGGGTATATACGTGATACAAGGGTTTTTAGTGAAGAGAAGTTAGAGCATGGGATGGTTTATATATGAAAATAGAAGGAATTAATTTTTATTTAGGTTTTGGAAACCAAACATTAAACTAATCAAAATCATAAACCAAACCATGATTTTTTCCAATGGTTTTTGACAAAGGGGAGTGAAAAAAATATTTTATAAGTCCAATGGCCGAATTTATTAAAATATTAGGCTTTCTTATGTGGAGGGGAGTCACATTCTCAAGGAAATCATTTTAAAATGTCTTTTAAGTCTTGGAGGGTCCACTAAGGCGTTTTAAAATAAATAAAACAAATATTAAATTGCATTATTATAAATTTAAAACAAATATTAGATGAAAATACTTTTATATTATTTTATTAAATCACTATTGGGTTATTATGATGTCATAAAACACATTATATATTTAAACGGTATTTAATTTTTACCCAAAAATTTGATTATCTCAGAAAATTATGAAAAATTCACCGCTGGATAATTTAGACTTCCTAATTCCAAAAATAATATTAATTTCATCTAAATAATTTTATAAATATTTTAATTTTTACATTTATAATAAAAACCAACATTTATATAAAATTCATGGGTTTTGACAAAAATATCTTTTAAACATTAATAAAAATTATAATTGTAATCATAAAAAAATATTCAATCATTTATATTGATTAAAAATTAATTTTTTAATAATATTTTAATAAATTATTATTTAATTAAAAAATACATCAATTCATCAAAAATAGACTTCTTAATTGAATATTAATTAAAAAAAATACTATTTGTTCTTTAAAACCCATTTACAAAATAAATGTATCTTCTTTATACAAAAATAAAGCACACAATCATGGTGCTAGGGTCTTGTTACATATCCCCTTATAAGACCAACATAAGACCTATGGGTAAGGTGTGGGATGGTGATATACTCTTTGGGGGTCTCAGATAACATTGCTTGGGTGGTAATATCTATTAACTCCCACTTCTATCGTATACGGTTCCATTCAAGATTAACTTGTTGAAGATCAGCTTTGGATTGGTCATGAGTGAAGCCCAGTGATTCTACATCCTTTCTAAGCTCTAAAAAATGGGCTTTGTATGGAGAAATTCTACTAGATGAGTTCATCACTTCCTTTGTCTAAGTAAATTGGATTTGTTAAAGCCCTATATTTATAGTAATCATCTGATCACTGTTCAACGACTATATTAACAACAGTAACAATTATTAATGCTATTTTAAAATCCAAAAACATAAAACCAAGGAAGTGAATATGTTTTATATACAAAATAAGACATATATGTAGATCAAGAGGGATTTTCATTAATAATATTTTGGGTTGTTACACCTAATAAATCAAATTCTCAATCTAAAAGCTCCCAAAACTCAAAAGTAAATGCACCTATTAATTTTAGGTAGTTACTATTTACCCCATGGTAAGACTTGTCATACAAAAAAATCATTGTGTTATACTATCCATGATGAATTACAACTAATAGTTTTGTATCTTAGTCTATGTATCCCATTTATCTTTTTAGATCATCCCATGTTTCCATAACACTTGTACTAATGAATTATCCATCCCCTGATAACCTTTTCTATATAACCGACAACTTATATCATATTTTCTATATATAAAATTTCATGCTACAAATCAATCAATTACCACATTCAAATATTAATACAATTTGGTTGAAAATTCCTCAACTAAAGAAGATAGAATATATTACGAGCTACAATATGAAATTATGAAAATTCCCACTATTAATTCACTTCATTGATTCAATCAATAATTTCAAAGGGTATCACATACTATGGAAGTAAATTCTTCTTCCTGATAAGCGACTGATGACCCAAAATTGACATTACCTTTAAAAACACCTAGTATCCAACATCAATTCTTAAAGGTCATCATCAGTGATTGGTGTAACACTTATGTTAGATTTGAGCCGAAATAACACACAATTGAATCAAACTAATCTAATATATTATCTTCTATATTTAACAGGTTCCTATAATATTCCTCTCACTAGTTTCATCCCAAAAAAATTCAAATTAAACGGTTTATCAAATAACACCTCAAATGATGTCATAATAGTTTATTTTTTATAACAATTATTATATAAAAAGTACACTAATGAAAGATAATACTCCCAATATATTCCAAAATAAAATACCTAGTCTCTTAAATTATCCTCCAAAATCAGAATAACACACTCTGTATAACCATTATTCTAAGGATGATACTTCATACTCATTTTTAATTGTGTCTTTGTATCATTATGAACATACCTCCATAATCTTGATGTAAACTAGGGATGTTAATGTACAATGACATACTTTGGAACCCCATGAAGTCTAATAGTATCTTTTGAATAAATTTTACCAATATCCTCACCAAAGACGTCTCTCATATAAGAAATAATTACACTAGTTTCATTATTTGATACACCAATACCCAAACACCATCATTATTATATGGTTATTTTATAAATATTATAATTAATTCACTAGAAATATCTTCCCATTAACATGTCATAACAAGTGAAGGGTGATAAAATCCCACTGGTCATCAATGCTCCAACTTTACCTATTAATAAATTAAACATTAGTAAAAAAACCCAAAAATATTTCTCTTCATTCCTAATAACCATAATTATTGGTTGATTTCATGATACATCTTGGTATCTCCATGATGAACTAACCATCTCAAATGGTGAAGATCATTCAAAACATTACTCCTTGGTTCCACAGGAACCTCCACCTATCCCCAAAAATAAAGAACTATTTATACTATAATTGACCATCCCCCATTAGTCTCCTAAGGATTTAGAAAATTTTTAATCCTCTTGAACTCCCCATTATATTTTTTCTTTATTTCACCAACTCTATCAATATTAACATCACACTGAGACTATAATGAACCATACTATTTATCATACCCTTAACCTATATGTGAAAATACAGAAATAATCCCATAAATGTTCACTTCTCCTCAGCTTCCTTTATTTCTTGAGTTAGATATTTTTGACTCAATGTATCCCTCATCACCATCCCCTTTCCCACTATATACATGAGGAAAACTTCAAATTCCTCAAGATATTCTACCCATATATTCTATCTCATATTGTATTATAACACCCTAAATAGAATCACTTGATCTAGACTGTGGTGCCACATGACCTTATGCACATGTCCCTATACATAAGTAGCTTATGGATGGCAGTGAGGTCCTGAGAGGAAACATGGGGTAAAATTCCCTCGATAATAGGTGTACAAAAATCAGAACTACAATGGAATAAATAATAAACAACTTTACCAATAAAACCCATATCAATATAGAGGAATCAATAAGGAAAACAATACCCATGTAGTAGTAAGATTACATAAAAAAGTAACATCCAATTAAAAGGATCACCATAGGTGGTGATCAATGTACCAAAAATAAAAAAAATATGGACTAAGAAAATGAGGTATGATATTAAAAGATCTCATAGTTTTTCCTAGTATTGCCTTGGTCCACCCTATTCCTTCTGCTCAACTACCCGTTATAGGGCCCTTTACCTTTGTTGGATCCCTAACCATGAAATTTGAATGTGAATCCATATTATCATGTAGGGTGTGAGTATAAATCCTAGTATGAAACCACTAATTAATATTTGAAAAAAATTTAATCATGTGTATCAAAATTTATACATAATGGTTAGAAAAGAAACAAAAATAATCGTACATCCAACCAAGTCATCATGCACTAACCAAGATTCCATAAAACCTGATTCTACCTACTTCATAACCATTATGAAAGATTTGTCATAATAATTCAATCATATAATATGGATAGGGTTTCAAAATTCATCTAACAAATCAACCATCTCATTGATGGATAGTCACAATAGTATCAGAACAAAGTTACAAAAATCATCTCTGACTCAACCATCTCACAATGGATAGACATAATATAATTAGAACAATTTTCACAAGTTATCCCATGAATCAACCATCTAATTATGGATATCCAATATATAATCAACCTAGAGGTACATATCATCACAGTAAAAAAACATAATTCTCACAGGGCTACACATGCACCCACATGCTAATCAAGTCACACAGTAGTGTTTTCATGATATTCACATGAAACCACATGGAAATAAAGTCATAATACTTACATAAAATCCATAAAATAGTATTTAATTCTTAACTAAAGTGTAAAAAAACTCATATTTCCAAGATCCAATATATTAATCAATCCCAACACACCAAATGTTTAGTGGAAACCTCTGCAATGAATCAATCTCATATCAGCTAAGGAAATTGCGGAAATTATGGTGGATCTGGGTTACACTCCTTCAATTTCTATATAAAATTAAATAATATAAAATATAAATGTATTTACAATGTAATATTTTCCCTAAATCCCCCCAAAGGAGTCTCTTAGTTTGAAATCCTCAATCGTAGGAGGAAGAATGAGTGTTTTTAGGGAGGTCTCAGGATAAAATTATAATTTTTATATTAATTAATCCTATATACATAGTTAGGATACAAGTTATTCCAAACAAAAATTCAAATGAGTGAAGGAAACTATCCAAATCTAGGTTAGTTTCTTATTTTGGCTGCATAGTTTTATAATTCATGCACTAAATATGTAACTATTGTATCCAATGTCGCATGTTGTACGACTACCTAGAGAATCTACACAATTTACCTTAACCATGTACAAATATTGTTCCCTATAAACCACTTCCAAAACACAATAGAAATTCATATAAACTCTCTAATTATAATACCAAAAAAACAGTATCTAAAAAACCAAAAATATAAGCTAAATATAAGAAAATACAAACATAACACACCATAGGGATCCCATGGGAATTACAAACATCCCCTATAAATAAATTCTCATCCTTGAGAAGTATATAAAGGTTTAATAATCAAATAACTAAATCCATTGAGCCTATATATTTGATTCCCACTCAAAATTATCTTCTTTTAATTGATCATGCTGCCACAACACTTGAACGAGAGCATCATCTTCCCTCACAACACCTTTTCACGATGATCAATAATTTTCACCAGGTGTTCCTTATATAAATCATATACGTACAAATCCAAATCCTTCCTATCAATCATATGGGAAGGATCCAAATCATACTTTTATGGTTGTGAAACATAATAAAATCCATGAATACCTCAATGTTATGTAGGAAGGTTCAACCTATAATCCACCATTCCATTACATTCTATGATCTAGAACAGTCCCACAATCCATGTTGAAAACTTTCCTTGCTTCTACTACCACTGATTTCCCAACTAAGGTGACACATATAATAATAATTATTCACCCATGGTGAACTCCAAGGGACATTTCCTTCAGTTGAAATATGAAATTTTCTACTCTAAGTGGTAACTAACCACTTCTGAATTAAATTCATCGATTCATAATTTTTTTGCACTAGGTTCATCCTGATTACTACTAAATTTCCTATCTCAAGAAAACACAATGGTAAATGACATGTTCGACAATAAAATTCCTCAAATTGAGACATATGAATCAAATACTAAAATATTTTATGATAATAAAACTATTCCAAATTCATATAATCACCCCATTCTCCCCCAAAATAAAGGACACCAGCTACAAGAATATCCTCTAGAATATGAATTGTCGACTCAAACATTCCGTTTTTCTATATGTTTAATGTTATGATTATATTTGGATATGATCCCAATAGATTTTATTGGCCTTCCAAAAACTGGGATGTAAAATGATAATATTTATCTGATATAATACTCATAGTCACACCCTGTAATCAAATTATTTAATGCACATATTGTTTACCCAACCCATACAAAAACTAGGTTTATTGAATAGGAAAGAAGTGTGGAACCTTACTTATTCAGTCGACCAATAACCACACCAAATCTTGACTATTTAGAGTCCAATTTATCCCCATGAATATGTCCATAATCAAATTATCCCACTTTCACATGGGTAGTAGAATATGCTGCAATTATTCAACCAACCCCTACTGTTTCGCATTTACCCTCTCACAAGTGAGGAAAATGGTGAAAAAACTTGTTACATTTTTCTTCAACCCTAGCCATTATAAATGATGTCTCGTGTCATGATAAATATTTTTCTATCCTTTATGTACAACCTATAGTGTGGTGTTATATTCTCTAATCAATTTTTCCCACATGGATGGGGGAACGAAAAATCTTCCATCTATTTGAAGTAATTGATTCCCATCAAAGGACTATCTTGGAATAAGATGATATCCCATTAATTTATCTTGTATCACTTAAAAATATGAATCATATTCGTTAATATATTTAACTCAATCTACCAAAGATGAAGTGATGACTTAAGGATCATAAGTTACCTACACTTGACCCTAAAACACACACATTCAATTATCTTCCTATATGATCATTATCTACCACTACTCTTTTGTTGTTTGAGTCTCTAATCCCTAAATTTTTCTACTAATATAATCCAAAAAAAATTCTTTTCCTAGAGTAATACACTATGTCAAAGTTTAAATTCTATAATTAATCAATACAATGATTTTATTCATAGGTTTAAGTTTCACTGGTAGAAAATATATCACAAACATTTATGTTATTTTTATATGAAAAATCTCTCACTAAAGAGATAATGACACCAACACTTCAATGCATGAATCAGAACATCCAACTCTAGTTTGTGATTAGGGTAGTTACATTCATGGGTTCATAGGGGAAGAGACCCATAAATGACTTCTTGATCTTACTACATCCGGAAACCCCCCATGCTAGCTTCAAAAATACAACAATGGACTGTGTATGAAATCCCTAGGTTTAGAAGAGTTAGAATAGTAGTAGATTTAAACCTCTTATCTAGTTCCTAAAAATCATCTTCACACTAATTCATCTACCTAAATTTGATCTCTTTTTTTAATATCATTCATAAGAACTAACAAATGAGAGAAATACTGAATGAGTTGTCTATAGTAATTGAACAAACCTATGAAAACTCTGAATCTCAAAGACATTCTTATGTCATGCCCAAACCATCATTACATCCACCTTCTCTAGTTCAACCGATATTACTACCTTATAGATAACATGACTAAGAAAAAATACCCCTTTGATCCATAATTAATACTTATAGATTTTGGCATAAATCCAATATTCTTTAAGTGTACTCATCATAATATATAAATTTTTTTATGTAACTACTGGTTCTACGAGTAAATCAAGATATCATTAAGAAAAAAAATTGAAGGAGCCTAAGTAAGGATGAAAAATTTTAGTTTATGAGATTCAAGAGCACTACTAGTGAATTCATAAACCCAAAGAGAATGAATATATACTCGTATAACCCTAACCTACTTCTGAGCACTATTTTTTTAATTCCCTGGGTCTTAACCAAAATTTGATGATAGCCAAATTATAAATCAATCTTATAGAACCACTGAGATCCTATTAACTAATAGAATAGATAATATATACATAGGATTTGATACTTATTATATACCTATAATATATTCAACTTCTAACAATTGACACATAATCAAATAATACCATCAACCTTCTTGGTGAATAAGATAGGAGAACCCAAAGGAGAAGTGCTTGGCTAAATAAAACCCTTTGCTGCCAAATCCTCAAGATGAAATTTTAAATCCTTTAACTCAATTAGTTTTCTATGATATGGAAGAATTGAAATTATCTAGACTACTTAAATAACTTTTTTATAAAATTCAAGTCCACCTTTAAGAGGTAATATCTATAAATACTCCATAAAAACATCTCAGTAAGGGTCTACAATAGAAGGAAGACTGGATAGAACTATCACCTAATCTTATGTAATATTTATCCTTTCCAAATTTTTCATAATGGTAAAAACACAACTAAGGTGTGGTACCATTTTTGTTTCTCCTAAATCATATTACCCAGTCAATACATACTCTTTTCCATCAAGAGAGTTAGAGTACACTCTCTTACATTAGTAGTCAATGCGAGATTCAAAACACGCCATCTAGTCTATACCAAAGATAACATCAAATGTTGATATTTATAAAATTAGATAATCCCATTAATGAATATAGACTAAAATTACTATAGAAAGCTGTGAAAATAACTAAATATTATCTAATCTCTTTCTAAGAGGAATTTTAAGGAATAAAAATCCCAGGGAGAATATTTCTATCAAATACAAACAAAAAATGACTTGAGAATAGATAAAATAATGATAATATCTCATATAAAATGTGGTAGTAGAATGAATAGAAATAATAAAAAACTACACCTATCATTATATAAGGTCCCTCTCTAATGTCATCAAGAACCTTATCCATCACATAAACTCTTTTGGCATAAAACACATGTATTTTTCCCCAGTATCCTTGTATCACATGGGTTACTATATCCTATGTAAGTTGAAACTATTGTGGACATTCCCAACAAGATTTATGGATAGAATTTCCTATAGTATATTTATTTTTAGTTTAAGTTCCCCTTGAACAAGACCTCAATTCATTTGTCTTATCATTTTTCCTATCAGAAACACTCTATGATATCCTTCAAAAAAACTAGAGGTTCCCCAGTTTATCACATTGGTGGAACTCTCGAGGTGGATTTGTATAGAACATATAGTGATTCTACCACTACCCACATATAGAACATTGAGTAGGACCGATTCCCATGGAATAATCTAAAAAACCCATACTTTGATCTAGTTTTCTTTCACCACCTAGGAACATCTCTTCAACTCTCTTCTTCCTACTACCAAAAGAGGCACTCATAACAGCACTAGAAAGCCCAATCAGTGGTCTGTTAAAAATAGAAAGGATTCCTGATACCTTATCTTCCTCCAAAACCTTATCAATAAAAATATCCTTAAAAATCATGTCTGGATATAATATTTGGTAAAATATAATAACCTATATCCTTATCATTCTTTATAACCCTATTTCAAATTTCCTTACCTTTTGGACCTCATTCCTAGAAAATAGAGTTGCAAAACCTAGTAATTTTGTGAAATGAGTGGCATAATAGGCCAATGATATTGCTCTATGATGAATATCCATAAACTCATATGCTCAATTTGGAATCAGTTTTTTTTGAAATAATTCCTTGAATATGTGGTCCTTAAAGGACCCCCATGTTCATCCCTCATTCCTATTTTCCTATATATTCATTCCCCATCACCTCATAGTGGGTCCCTCTAACATATAAGTAACTAACTTCACCATTCAATTATTAGGAGTCTCAACAATATCAAAGGTACCTTCAATTATTTAAATATACTCTTATACATCCTAATGACTTATTATACCTTTTAATGTCATAAGATGCTACAACTGAAATTCTTGAGAAAAATCCACCATCATCAATCTAATACTTTGTGATCCGAAAAATTGAACTAGTAATAAATGATTAACCATAGGAAAATTTAGTTCTTCCACCTAGAAAACTTCCATAACCACTGTAACATTACCATCCACACCCTCTTGTATATTTAGAGGTGAAAAGGGATCATTTATCATCTTAAGACCCTCTTAATATGGTTCCCTATGTCCATAATGGTATGTCATTTAGGTGTCATATCTAAAATGTCAAAAGAAAACTTAGGATTTCCCAATTTAAAAAATTAATAGACAGATTCTAACTTAGAATTACCCAAGGATTAAACCAATCATAGCACCTTAATATTGGTCATAATTATATACATAACAATCTATAATATCTTTAGGTTATATAAATCATAGGAAACAAGTGTATGAGATATAAACCTAAGGGAATATCCATAATGCATGAACCCTCCCACTCTTGCCAATTGGGAAAGAAAAAATCCCATAAACAATATACACACAATAATTACTATATAATGACATTAAACTATAACCACACAATAGGCAAAGTCAAACTAAATTCCATGGTAACTTGGAGGACCATAATATGAGTGATGGACAAGAACTAGAATAATTACCCCTACCCAGGATCTAACTATCCTATATCAATTCTTCTAGGTCCCAAAACATAATAAAATAAATCCCTTTTGATAAAACTTTATTAAACCCTAACTAGAATCACCCAGTCCATGATAGGGTCACACATGACCTCATGCACATCTCCACATATTCAAGAGGCAGTCGACTGGTGGTGAGAGAATGATATGAAACATGGGATACTATTCCCTTATAAATGAGTGTCTAATAATCCTAAATATAATAGAAGAAATAATACATAACTGAAACTATAACACCGATATCAATATTATTTAAGTAATAAGGAATACAATATCCACACAGTAATAAGATATAATACAAGAGTAACATCCAAAAAAAGGATCCCCCCATGTAGTATATTAATGTACCAAATATTTGAAAAAGATATAAAGATAAAATAATTCAAGATTATAAATGATCTCATAGTTTATCCTAGCATCACCTCTATCTACCATGCCCCTCATTCTCAACTTCCTGACATAGGGTTCTTTCCATTCATTGGATCCCTAACCATGAAATATTAATGTGAATCTATATGAATGTATAGTATGTGAGTATAAAACTCAGTAGAAGACAACCAATGTGTCCTTAGAATAATTGAATCAAGTTTATAAAAAGGTGTATGCAATTACTAAAAAAGAAACCTAAATAATCATAAATCCAAAAGAATTATTATGTGCTAACTAGGATACTGCAAACCCCAATCCTACCTGCTTCAGCACTATTCTAGAATATATGTCATAATAACTTAGTCATATAATATAGAAAAGTTAGAACAATTCATCTGATGACTCAACCATCTCATCGATGGATAACCACAATAGTATCAGAACCACATTACTAAAATCATAAATGAATCATCCATCTCATGATAGATAGACACAATATAATTAGAATGATTAAAACATGTTATTTCATGACTCAACCATATCATAATGGATAAACACCATATAGTCAACCCAAATGAACATATCATCAAACTAGAAAAAAGGTAGAGTTCTCATAGGGCTACACATGCACCCACAATCAAATAAAGTCACACATTAGAGTTCTTATGACTTACACATCTACCAACATAAAAATTATTTCATAAATATTTATATAAAATACATGAAATTATATAAATTCCTACCTCAAGAATATCAAAACTCATATCAGTAAGATACACCACCTAAATTAAGACCAATACCCAAAATCTTAAACATCAACAATCGTAATGAAGGGATCTCATATCACCCAAGGGAATTGTTGAAATTATGGTGGATTTAGGTTTCTATACTTAGATAACTAGATCCAATAATACTGTATCCAATATAAATTATTTTTATATGGAAATAAATACCTAAAATCGCCCAAATGAGCCTCATGGTTCGAGATCTCTAGTCATTTGAGAAATAATGAGGGTTTTTTGGGTGGTTTGGGGTAAAATTGTAATTTTAGGATTAATTAATCTCACATGCATGATTTGGCCGCACAATTTTCCAATATTTACACCAACTATGTGAGATCCACTATCCAAACCTAGGTTATTTCCTATAGTTTGGAAACATGGTTCGGTAGATTGTGTTCCAAACATGGGAACACCACTATCTCCAAAATATCTAGTTTCATGTTTGCTAAGACAATATTTATGGTTTTTTATATCTGAGTGTAAACTATGTACCCTCTAAACTACATCCAAAACTTATTAAAAATACCCAAAAACTCTACAAGTCCAAAACCCAAAGAACCATAGATCCAAACCCACAAATATAAGCTTAAAAATATGAAAATAAAAATATAACACACCTTAAGGATCTAAGGTGAGTTATAGAGTTCTTTCTATGAGAAATTATACTTCAAAATCATATGGTCTATGCATACCAAAAAATTATTGTCTAAAAGTTAATATATCCAACTCTTTATTATATACACTGTAACAAATAATTACAAGGTGTGCATGGTATAATTCTTTTCATGGGGCCTCGTTTTCCTTGACCCATTCACTAAAAATTTATATCCCTAAATTTAAAAATATCTCAATTAAAACCCTAATTTGATACAAAAAAACTCATACCCCACTTATAATTTAGTGAGAATCTAAACTAGTACTGATGAGATAGTTCTTTATAACTATTTAAATACCTCCTAGAATTTCATATTCCATTAAATTGTTTCTCCCTTTTGAGTCAATAATTCTATGGGATAAGGTAAATTTAAAAAAAGCCTTGATAAATATCAAATAATATTTAGTTAATCCTTGTAAACATTATATTTAAAATATATTCCTCAATCTTTACTAATACAACCCTACCTTAACCTTTAAGGATCAATATAAATTCTTTTATTTAAAATGATGTGGAAAATAAATTTTACCTCTTGAGTCGATAAATGGGATTTAGAGTATATATCATATAGAATTTACTCATGTTGTATCTCTAAAAACATTTCTAGATACTTCTCATGATCCTTCACCAACCTTTAATTTAGAAGGATGTAACCCAAAAATACCACCAAAAAGTTATCAACATACTTGTAGAAAATATAGTTTTTCAAATCAATAAAATCACTAGTCTATTAGTGACTCTAAATGGGATAAAAAACTCTTCTATATAGATATAAAAAATATATTTTTAAAATATCCGATTTTATCAACATTAACCGATGATAACAAGAAAGATGGTTAATACTGAAAAAAACCAATGAGATCCCTTAAACTGCTCATAAAAATCAAAATATTGAGGTAAGGTATATTTATTTTTCAATTGCACGTAGTTTATTTTTTTTATAATTAATACAAAAACACAAGATACCATTTTATTTCATAGAAAAAAACATGTACTAAAAATTTCAAAAACTAGGTCAAATGAACCCACTTTACTCAAGACCATCCAAATGAACCTTACATTCTCACAACTCCACTGGTACCAAATGATAACCCAATAATGATATAAAATTCATCTCAAGAACCATGTAAATAGATAATTACATATCCCTTCTATGATATAAACTAAATAAATCTTTTGGAAAGATACCTAGATATTGATCCACTAACCTATGTAGTATAGATGAATTATTTCAGTCGATAAAATAAAGCACCAAATCTACTAACTAATATGATATGAGTCCCACTACACCATCCATCAACCCATTATTGGTTTACTAAATATCCCAATATCCCTTGAAAGTTTAGATATTTCCATCTACTACAAAAAATAAAACTCACCACCTTTAATATTCATTTTGGGTTTTAAACATATTCAACCAATCCATCCTAATAATAATTTCATACATTTTCTTATCAAGAAAAAAAACATCACATGATATTTTTACACTTCAGATCATAATTGAGTAAAATGTGAAATAAAATCCTTGATTAATATATTTAACAATTAGATTTTGTATTCTTATCAAATAATCATTAACTATATGTGTAATACCAAAATATTAACAAATCATGAATAGATAAATTAATTTGATTCTTTAGTATAAAATATCATATAAATAATCATGGAAGTTATAAGGATGAAACATCACACTATATATGGAATTGAATTAGTTTCATACACCTTAGATACTTATTCAGTATTGAATAGTTTTTATTAAATCTTTTGAGGTAACAACCTATTATATTTTTTATTCCTTACCTCTCTCCCATGAGTCCCTGACTCAATCCTCACTAGTATATCAACCTAATTCCTCAATCCCAACACATGGTTGGATGTGTAATTGATACTATCACACAATAACCTATTACAAAACCTCTTCATATGTCCCACCATACCATATTGATAACACGTATGAGGAGGGTTTGGACACTTTCACATTAAGTTCCCCACTTCTCTATAATAGAATCATTCTAGTATTTCCTTATCATAGAAACATGGGAAGATATATCAACTAACATTTTTTGGAAATAATTTTTCTTCCTATTATATCCAATGAAATATTTCTTTCCCCTGATAGTTAGGGAACAAAAGAACTCACCTTGAAAATTTTATCTATATCTTCCTCCACTGAATTTGGTAGGATCACCACCTTTACATAGGTATATAACTTCATCACAATGATCATTGAATATATCTTTGGTCACAATAATATCCCAAACCTCCATTCATTGAGGTTATCATTTATCACAAATATCCATGGAAATTTAAAAATCCCATTGAAGCTCGATGAATACTCCAATACTAATAGGTTTCCTTGCTCAAAATATAATAACCCTTGATCTCTAGAAAAATCCATCTCCTATGAGTAGTATTGATAATTAAATATCTTTTAGAAACCCTTCTAGTTAAGATCTTTATACATTCCCTATTACTCAATTTCCTATTACCACTTCTTAGTCGCTCCAAAAAAATACCCAAAATAAATTATTAACATCTCCTATATTCTTAAAAATTAGAAGATATGATGGATCATCTCTAGACACTCCGTTACCATCTATAACCTAATATTACCCCTAAATTACATAGGGTTTGGTTTTAGAAAATATACAGGCATATCTATTTCCTTTGACCTACTTGATTGGTGTCCCTACCAATCATTTTAATAGTATATATAATAGATCATACAACCTTAGGTTTTATAAATACATATTGTACCTCTACTCACCATCATCCACTTCCACCCAGAACTCGCATGAGTGGAAAATTATATATCACAAAAAAGCCATATTTTAGGAACCAAAAAAATCCCATTAAAACCACACAATCTCTCTATAATTCATCATTAAAAACTACATTATATACTATGTATAGTTTTATTACTATTACCTTTTCTAATTTAATTCCAAAAAATTCATCATTATGGTTCTATAAAGTTTTAGAACATCATTCATTTTAAAATCACATATCAAAAATAAAAGAAAATTGAGTTATTGGAAATCCTTTTTCATGAAAAAAATACCTTTCTGTTATAACCATCTCTTGTGATTCATCTTTTATCATTCCTACCATAATGAAAATCTCTTTCTTATTTCTACACATCACGGGATAACATTATATTATTAACACTTCTTTGAGGATATTAGAAACTTATATTTTACTTATACTTCCCAGTAACTCATAATTTCAGATAAAAAGTTCATTTATACCTTTTATGGGTACATATTGAGTCTCAAAAAAATTATTATCCATTACTACTAGACATATAATGAATCAAATAAAAAACCATTGTATGATACCATTTTGTAACACCCTGACTTGAGATCCCAAATTCTAAGACCTGGGTTGTGATTTAGTATATCCTCTGAAGCTTATAGGATGAACATGAGCCATGTGGAATCCCATCTCAATTCTCAAGATTGTGGATCTCAGATTAGGGTTGTATAAGCCTGGTTGATTAGGGTAACCTTAAAAGATTGGTGACCATTGTGAGTTTTTGGTTACATTTATCTAGGAATCTATAAAATGTGGGATACCAAAGGAATAGATCTTGTATAATTTATATGATAGATTCATGAAAATAATTAACTACAAAACTATTAAATATTCATAAATGATGTGATTAAAATCATAGTATACCTATATAGAAAGGATATGATATGAACACTAAACTAGACTCAAATCTTATAGGAAATATATATATTGACCTATTAATGGATATGATTTATATTAATAACGAATTATCATTTTGGTTAAACTACGTTTAGTAGAATTTCTTATAAAATGATTGTAAAACATGATAATATTAATACAAAAAAATTATAGATAAAAATGGAATCATTAGAAACATTGAATTTGAGATCAATTCTTGAAAAATATGCTATTATTATATTGGTATAGAATCACATTACTATTTAATTGATAGTGAAGTTATTCTACAAGTGGATATAGATGCTTATGAGAAGCATAAGAAATATTCACTTGATAATTTCAATGAAACAAAATGAATATCATTATTTAGTCATTTACTCGATATGATTGAGTATATTAATGATATAGAGTAGTTGGGATCTCATTTAAGGCTAGATCTAGCTATATAAACAATTTTACAATCATTATATGAATGGTTTTAATAATATATTGTAAAATATAATATAAATGAATATAATAATTTTTTTTTCTAATATCTATAATATATTAATGATAGTTGAGAAAAAAATAGAGGTATGTGATTTGATGTTATAATGATAGTATATAAGTACCTGACTTTTAAAGTGGATGAAAAACCCTATTATAAGATAAATCTTCTAGTGGAGGCATAACCAATATAACCTAACTTTTATAGTGGAGTCACAACCCTTTTAGAATATTGAATTTTTACCTAGAGTCAAAACCAAAACATACCCTTGGAAATTTAGTATAACCCAACCCTGAATTTTATACCCAAGAGTCACAACCCAAAAAGAATAATAATTTTGTAAGAAAAATCATAAACTGGAAATGTGTAAGAATAACTAAATAATATAAAAAGAATTTGTAATGTCCTGAACCGGATGCCATTAAACTGGTGCTCCGAGCCGATTAGCCAAAAGGCCTCAAGAACTCCCCCATTATGCTAGAGGCTTCTCACTAGAAGTGAGGGTATAAAGGTGTTATAGTGGAGATAATATACCCTCATATCAGAGTAATAATAGTAGAAATAACCAAATATCATCCATAACAATAATAAATATAGTGCTTAAGCAATAAATAAACGAAAAAAAGAGAATGTTGTAATAGTAAATAGAATACAGAAAAGTCCCGAATGGACATGTCATATATACAAAAATAATCACCCATTAGTCTAATAACATATACAATAATAAATAGGAGAAATATAAATAAATGTACATGTCTCTATTACTACATTGAGCCATACCACACACCTGATATCCACATATATACCTGATCCATCATGCTTGATCAATAATGGGCCTCGTCCCTTCTTAAACCTAAAACAAAGTGAATGCTTACTCAGGTACCTCATATCAATAGTAGCCTGAGTAGGTTGAGTGTAAAAATCCGAGTACTTATAAAATAATTTTTTTTCATTCTAGAATTAAACAGTTAGATTCATTATAAATGTATAATGAAATAAGTTGTATTTTTACAAATTAATAAATCTATAAAAATAGAATAGTAACCTGACCTATGAATTTATAAATAAAATATTTTTATCTTATAAGTTAAAATATTTTATATATTTATACCATGGATTAAGTAAATAAATATTTTTAAAATGATAAATTAAGTGTTGGTATTTTTGGGGCACACAAATTTTTATTTACAATTTTTTAATTAATATAACTATTTAAAAGAAAATTTATATTCATAAAATAAATTAATAAATTATTATTTTTTTCTTAATGTTATAATATAGTTTTATGAGGACTTAATTATTTTTTCAAAGCTTCATAAAATCCTTTATAATTTTAAATTCATTATTTTTTAGTAAATCATGAATTTAATTAGAAATAAAATTTATCCTATTCAGAAAAATTATTTTCAAAAAATTGATTTCATTTTGGAATTCTACATGTCAAAAATATTTTGGTGAATTTTTGTGATTTTGCTAAAATATATGAATTTTGGTGAATAGTGAAATACATTAATTTACAGTATTAACAAATTAATGAATTATTGAGTCATAGATTATGTATGGATAATGTTAGACCAAAATATCAAACTCTAATTCATTATTTTAATATATTTCGTGATAAATTTCAAACTATTCATATTCTTGAGCCAAAGTATTAAA
Organism: Viscum album; assembly: GCA_963277665.1. NCBI lineage: Eukaryota > Viridiplantae > Streptophyta > Magnoliopsida > Santalales > Viscaceae > Viscum > Viscum album. The sequence goes on from OY728141.1 coordinate 352,387,818, forward strand.
CTATTAATTATAATAATAAAAAAACGTCCCTCTCCTCCCCTATAAATACCACCCCTAACCACCTATTCTCCTCACACCTCCATAGCCTATTAGATTATTTAATTTTTTCCCGATTCCTTTTCCAAGACTCTTACCCAAGTACAAGACCTAATAGTCTCACCAAAATCTAAAACCAAGTGACTCAAAGATGTTCTCAAGGACGAGAAGTTCAAGAGGTAAAATCCTCTTTCGTTTTCTTCTAAATTTCTTTTCACATTCTTTTCATTTCTTATTATCACATCACCTAGAATCATACAAGTGACATGACAACTACAGTATCATAAATATACTATAATTTTATTATTTTAATGTAATATCCATCATCATACCTATCCTCATCTCCTATCATTCTAAAAAAATGAACACTTTGTCTGTAATGTGTTGATTTACAATCATCATGGATGATGTGTTTTAATTCACCATTAACACCTTAAAGGATTGTAATAAAACCATTATTATTGTTAAATAAGATTTTATTATACATATTATAAGTTATATAATGTTCTATAACCAATACATAAAAATTACATTAAATAAAATGATATAATTTCTTGATGGTCGTAAAAACCGCCAAAATAAATTAAATCATTTCCATTAATGTTTTATCTAATGAATCATCCTCATATAAAAAAATGACATATGATGTATTTTAAAATCCTGGAAATATATTAATACCATTTATTTTCAATTCTGGAGTTTTTCTCCCATTTTAAATGAAATCCCAAAATGAACCAACTATGGGAACCATGAAAAAATGCACCCGAAACAATAAAAATAACAAAATATTATCAATAAATGGGGGAAATGTGTTATAAAAATATCATATAAGGTATTATAAATATGTATATAGTTATTTAATATATTAATAACACTCTTTTAACCATTATACAGGAGGTTTGACCAAATTTTATGGAATTCAAACCCAAGGTATGGGACTTTACTTTAAAATCCACTTTAATGTCTCTTTTTTAAAAATTCAAAAAGAATGTTTCTTCTTAACTTACAAATCATGATCAGATTATCCCAATTTCATGATTTCATTATTTTTGGATTTATTCATTACAATATTACATGTTTATTTACTAATAAATGTTTTTCCTTTTTATTTGCATAGTACTCTTGTGAAATAAGTGATTTTCCTTAAGAAAAGTTTATATCATGCAAGTGTTCATGTTTTATGATTATGTTCTGGTGTTCTGGTTCATGGGTGTTATTTATAATGAATGGTGAAACCTATATCTCTCTATAATTCATTAGGTATATTTTTTTATAATTTGACTATAATTTTTATTCCATGTGTAAACATAATGGTTACAACATAAGGTAGCCATGAGGGTTACATTATAAGGTACCCATGAGGGTTAAGTTATAAGGTAACCATGAGGGTTACATTGTAAGATAGTCATGGGGGTTAAAAATCACACGATAGCCATGAAGGTTACAATATTAAGTAATTAATTCCCAAAGTTACCTAAATGTTTTATTTATTTTTTCTATGTTTTATGGAAATCTCATGTTTTCACAAAGTATTTGATAATTTAAGTGTGATAAGTATGTATTTGTGAAAATGATTCCATATATTTATAAGTATTCATGAACTAATATTTCTTTTATTTTATGTCCCTTAATAATATTTTTTGTGCTCATAGAATATTTTAAATTTTTTTATAGGTTTTAAGGATGATTAAGAGATAATAATAATCCAAGCTGAATGTTGAAAATATTTTTCATGAAACAATTTCATGTTTTTGTTAAAATCATTTGTATTATATAAGAAATGGATGTTGTTTTAGAAGTACCCACTTTGTATTATTTTCAGCTAATATGTATTAATTATCTCATAATTATATATAACTCTAAATCAAAAAGATCTTTGGGAATGTAAGAAAGTGAATTCTAAAGAATTTACTAGATTTGGAAATCATTAATGTTCAGACCTTATAGTTGGTATCAGAGCACGATTTCGATAACATTAGGGGTTAAGATAATGTAAATAGATTACCATAAATTATATTCACCTTATGGTTATGTTTAAATGATATATAATTTAATGATTACTATGTTTATTCATCTAATATATTTCTATTCGGAATGGGTTTTTACAAAAGATACAGGGAAGCTGAAGTAGGAAGGCATCGAGAGGATGATATCTTTCAAAATCCATAACCTAGAATGGTTGGAATTTGAACTAATATTTTTTGTAATAATAATAAATTAGTTCATGCAGGATATAAATGGAGGGGTAATCAATGAAATATAACATCCATAACTACCATAAAAAATCATGCTGATATAAGAACATTTTATGAGGAAACTCCCTCCGACTTTCAATGGATATTCGTACCTAATGGTGGATTAAAAGTGGATTAAAGAACATTATAAGATATTCTATTTCATGGGGTGTTTGTAAAGTCAAAATTTTAATCTTTTGATTTATCTTTTTGAAGGTGAATCTGACCAGTGGTGGTCAATGGTCAAAAATATCTAGGATAGAGAGAAGATTGATGCCTTGGAATGGGAAGAATGTGAGAATCTTATCCTTGAAAAATATTTTCTTGAGGTGGTTCGACTTAGGATGGGAAATAAATTCTTAGAATTGAAACAAAATAAAGAATATTTATTGTCTGTGTATGAATCAAAATTCACTAAATCATAAAATTATGCTCTAAATATAATTTGGGATCTTGATAGTAAAATCAATCATTTTTACTCAGGATTAAATCCAAGATATGAAAAGGAATTGGCCTCCCATGAATTCAAAAGTTATGAGAAACTTTTTTGAGGTGCTCAGAGGGTAGAAAAATATTTTTCTAATGATCATGTGTACTTTGAAAAAAAGAAAAAGAAAAGGTTCATATTGTAGTAAATGGGTAAGAATCAATCAAATAAATATGATAGTAAGAAAATCCAGTTTCTAGTTTGTGGGAAGTGTTGTAAAAATCACCCTGGGAATGCCTTAAAAAATCTGAGATGTGTTTTTAAAGTGGTAAGATTGGACATATGGACTTATATTTTAATGAAAATAGTCCTAAGTATAATTCAGATAAAAAAATATAAAGAGTTTTAAATGTGGGGAGATGGATAATTATGCAAATACATTCCCAAATAATTATATGAATAATGAATGGAAACCAAATTATAAGTAGAAACATGTAGTTAATTTTTTTCAACAACTTCATTGGGTGTTAAGTCATCCAATGAAGTGATTTTATGTATTTTTACTCAGTTTTTTCTAATGTATTATTTGGTACAAGGTCTATACATTCTTATATTTCTATGAACTTTTCTGGTAAATTGGAAATTTCACCTCAAGAAATATAACCAGATCATATAGTTAATGAAACAAGAGAAATATTAAGGAAAAATACATTATAATAATCTTTTTGTTGTTGTTTCTGGAAATAAATTACCTAAACACATTGTTTTTTCTCTTAGTAGAGTTTGATTTTATTTTGGGTAGGGATTGGATTTCTTTTTATCATATTAAGATTGATTGTAGAGCTGAATGAGTTGTTTTTTATAAAGTGTTTAATTTTTTATACATAATGAACCCATACCTTTGATAAAATAACAAGATGGTGAAATATTATTAAAATATGGAAATGAAAGTTATCTTTCACATATAGTTTGAAATAAGAGAACTGTTTATATTAATGGTGTGTTAGTTGTAAATGAATACCTGTATGTTTTTTCTGATGAGTTACCCAGTGTTATACATGATTAAGAAGTTGAATTTACCATTCACTTGTTTCTTGTTGTTAAGCCAATTTCGAAACCCCCTTATCGAATGACTCAAGTAAAACTTCTTTAAAAGAAAACCAATTAATGGATTTTATTGATAAAGGCTTCATTCATCCTAGAACTTCACTATGGGGTGATCTTGTATTGTTTGTTAAAAATAATGATGGTTCCATGTGAATTTTCATTTATTATAGAGGTTTTAATTACATTAATGTTAAAAATAAATATTCATTGCCTCATATTTATGACTCAGTTGATCAGCTATAGGGAGATAAATATTTTTCCATGATTGACTTGAGATATGGGAACCATCAACTGAAGGTGAAGGAGGATGACATTCTAAAATAGAGTTCAAATTAGATATGAGAATTATTAGTTTTTTATGACCTTTGGATTAACAAATTTCCCTACTATATTTATTGATATTATGAATAGAATATCCATAAATATTTGGATATGTTTGTTATTATTTTTATTGATCATATTTTGGTTTATTAAAAAATACATTTGGGTCATAAAAAACAACTAAGGAATGTTATAAAAACACTTAAATATAATATTTTATATTTGAAATTTAGAAAATGTTATTTTTGGTTGAAAAATATTTATTTTCTTGGGAACATTGTAAATAAGGATGGAATACCAGTTGATCCTAAAAAAAGCGGTTAATGAATGGTCAAGACCTAAAAATTTTACATATATTTGTGTTTTTCTTAGATTAATAGTTTATTACTGATGGGTTGTTAAAAAAATTTCACATTTATCTACCCGGCTAACTAAGCTAACACAAAAAATGGGTTAAATTTATTTTGACAGATGATTGTGAAGTTTGTTTTCAGGAACCAAGAAAGAAGATTAGTGAATGATCTAGTTTTAGCTCTACCATCCATAAATGGATATTTTTTCATCTATAGTGATTCTTCATTGAAGGGACTTGGTTGAATTCTGATGCAGAATTATTAGTTAGTTTCTTATGCTTCAAGACAACTAAAACCTAATGCATTAAATTATCCCACACAAAATCTGGAATTAGCAGTTGTGTTTTTCAATTTAAAAATTTAGATACATCATTTATATAGATCCAAATGTGGAATACACACTGACCATAAATGTTATAAGTATATATTTAATCATAAGCAGTTGAACATGAGGATGATAAAATGGTTGGAATTGATAAAGGATTATTATTTCATGATTAATTAGCATCATGGAAAAGAAAATAAAGTGGAAGATTCCATGAGTCAAAAACATCATGAATTATTAACCATGTTACATTTAGAACACAACCCCTTGGTTTATGATTTGATGAATTTTGTCTTGTAATTTGTTGGTGCAAAAAATTCCTCTGTTTTGTTTTAGGTTCTAGTGAATTTATCTCTCTTATAAATAATTAAGCAAGTACAGAAGAAATATTGTGAGTTATAAAAAAGAGTAGAATTTTTTAAGGAAGGTAAGATTTCTGAATTTAATGTCGACAAAGATTGTTTCGTTATATTTGGAACAATATTCAGTGTTCCTTTTTATTCCCAACTAGAGAGAGAATTGTTAATTTAATCTCAAAGTTCTCCTTTTCTAGTTCATCTTGGAAGCACTAAGATGTACAGGGAAATTTGGTATAATTACTAGTGGGATGGAATGAAGAGATATATTTTTTATTTTACCATGTAATTTTTGACTTATCAATAGGATAAAGAATAAAAACAACTACCAAATAGGATGATTTATATTTTTCATGTTATAGAGTGGAAATGAGAAAATATATCTATATACTTCAGGGTGGGACTACCAAATACTTATCAAGGTAATAATGTGATATTGTTTATTATTGTTCGACTGACTAAATATGAAAATTTATTTTCTATTTCAGATACTAGGTCTTTAGATAAGATTTCTCATTTTAACCATAATGATATTATCAAGTTAAATGGTGTTACCCTCTCCATTGTATCAGAATGTGATATCAGGTTTAGTACTATCTTTTGGAAAGGCCTTCATAAGTCATTAAGAACTGTATTATATTTCATCACGGACTTTAATCCTCATTCTGATGGATTGAACAAGAAAATGATTCAGACATAAGAAGACATGTTACGTGCTTGTTAAATGGAATTCTAGAGAATTTTGGATCATCATCTTTCATTAATTTAGTTTTCTTATAATAATAGGGTTCATTCCAGTATATAGATGGAACATTTTGTGGAATAATGTGGAAAGATGTGTCGAACTCCAGAATTTTGGGAAAAAGTTGGGGAAAAAATTTACGGGTCTAGAATTAAAAGAGTACATGGCTGAGAAATTGAATATGATCTAGTAACACAAGATGAAATCTCAAAGAAGTTAGAAAATTTATACAGATAACAAGAGGAATGTATTTTGTTTCAAGGTAGGTGATCATGTTTTCCTTAAAGTCTCTCCTTCAAAAATTGTTTTTCATTTTTGTATAAAAGTAAAGTTAAGTTCACATTTTATTAGACCTTATGAAATCCTAGATAATGTCGGAAAAGTTTCCTACTGAGTAGCTTTGCATCCAAGTTTTTCTTATATGCATAATGTTCATCATGTTTTGATGTTAAGAAGGTATGTCCTAGATTCATCTCATGTTTTGAGCCCAAAAGTAGTTTAGTTGGAAGAGAACATTTCTGAGGAGGAAAAACCTATCTAAATTCTTGATCATAGAGAGAAATCATTATAGAATAAATTAATTCAGAAGGTTAAGGTTTTGTAGAGAAACCACATTGTTGAAGAAGTAACATGGGAATATGAAAATTATTTGAGGGAAAGGTCTCCTAACTTTTTTAATAAGTGAATAAAAATTATGAGGATAAATTTTCTTGAAGCTGGGGAATGTGAAAACATTTGTACATATAAAATAATTTATTTTCATTTTTGAATTAAATGGTTAAATTAATTATAAATGTGTATTGAAATAATTGGTATTTACAGAAATTAAAGAATCTATAAAAATAGAATAATAACCTCACATATAAAAGTAAAAATAAATACTATGTATCTAATAAGTTAAAATATGATATGTTTATATCATGGAATTGTTAAATAAATATTTTAAAAATAATAAATTAAGTGTTATTATTTTTGTGATACATAAATTTTTATTTACAATTTTATAATTAATAGGATGATTAAAAATAAGTGATTTTCATTAAGAAATGTTTTTATGATGCATGTGTTTATGTTTTATAATTATGTTTTGGTTCATGGTATTTTTTATGATGAATTATGGAACCAATATATCCCTCCAATTCATGGGGTATGTTTATGTTATAAGTATAACATAATGGTTATTCTAAGTGTAACTATGATGGTTACACTATAAGTTAGTCATGAGGGTTACATCATAAGGTAGTCATGACAAATACATTGTAAGGTAGTTGTGATGATTACAAATCATATGGTATCCAATAGGGTTACAATATTAATTAATTAATTCCCCATGTTACCTAAATGGTTTATTTATTTTTTCAAAATTTTATGGAAATATCATGTTTTCACAAAGTATGTGATAATTTAAGGGTGAGAAGTATGTATTTGTTAAAATGATTTCATATGTTTATAAATATTCATGGACAAATAGTTTTGTTATTTTATATATCTTACTAATATTTTTGTACTCATCCCACGTTTTAAAATGTTTTTCACTGGGTTTAAGGATGGGTAAGAGAAAAGAAGAATCCAAGCTCCATGTTGTGAATATTTTTCAGGAAAATATTTCATATTTCATTAAAAACTATTGTATTATAGAAGAAATGGATATTATTGTAGTAGTACCCACTTTGTATTCTTATGGGTTTATGTGTATGAATTATGTGTTAATTCTTTAAAACTCTAAACTTAAAATATATTTGGGAAGGGAATAAAGTGAATTCTAAAATAATTTACTACATTTTGTATTGTTTAAGGACGTGACCTTATTGTATGAGTAAAATACTTAGTAGGGCACCACCAATGTGGTCTCATACACAACCAATAATATGCATTGTTTGTAAAAGTGAACTACTAAACAAAAGAAAATACAAAAAATAAGCTAAAAGACAACATCATACAAGGATTTCTCTAGGAAGGTTCTCAGCCTAACTGAGACACAACTGGAAATGAATAAATAAAATAAATAATGTGAAACCATAGTCAACCCCTAGGTTTGTGATCCTAAAGAATTGGACAGTGTACCATCATGTATATATATATATATATTTACATTTATATATATATTCCATAAAAATATATATATACATAAATATGTATTTATAAAATTATGGTGAAAAAATATCATAAAACAATAGCAGTCGATCCATGTGTCTGTAATCCTGACCATCTAGACATATGATGATAATGGCATTGAGCTAGATGTTATACCACTCAATCCATGTATAATTTGTCGATAATTTCTTATGTAATCCTAATCGACACTACTTTATTAGGACAGTGCCAAAAATATCTCTACATAAGCCATGTCGCCATAGGGGAATACTTACGGTAGGCTGGGATCACCTATAATCACCTCCAATCACTATAATGATGTATGTTATATACCAAAGTACAATCCCATAAATGGTGTCTCAACTAGATGTCATGCCACTCAATCCATGTAAATTTAGTCTGATGTTGAGCCTTAGGTCCAGGTCTATAGGCAGTCACAACATTAGAACTTAGATGAACCCTAAGAGGATAGTCCTCATTTAATCTATAAAAGTAATCATATATTAACCCAAGCACATTCTTGAAATCGATTCTTATAAATGGATCTACAACCCTATCCCCAGGAATTACATCTAAGTGATGTAGCAATGGTGTTTCCACATAAACCTAGAGATCGTACTAGGCATCACTTGGGGAGAGCATAATAATCCATCGAGTATATGTCACATAAATTATGAGTATTTCCATATATACCACTACAATCAAGTAATTGATCAAGAAGAGTGTAATCACATAATTCGCTTGGGAGAGTGTAATCATCCTCAGGTGCATTAATGATGTGGAGGTCCATATATAGTACTACAGTCAAGTAATCGATCATGGATACCACAATCATCCCCATCGCTCAAGTATCACAATCAATAGGATCACCAAGATCAAACAACATAAATAATAGGTCTCAAAAACCATATCCCAAGATTTATGGATGGGAATACCAATAATAAAGTCAAATCACGTCAGGTACATCAGTCAAAATCTAGGAATCACCACTGGTAATCATCACAAAATCAGTAGTAAACATGTGAATGGATTAACAAAGGAGTTAGGGTTTCTGAATTCTTAAACCCACCAAAACAACTATAGCCTCTTGGGTGTAAAAGTTCTGTACAGGTTCTAGGGTTGTACCTTCTACTATATCTACCTAAACCAATAATGCACTAGCTCAGGTTTGGTCAAGCACTGGGCACCTACTAGTTCCCCTATAAAAATACTATAGATCATCCTATTTGGGATCCTCAAGGTCCATGATTAAATAGAGTCATCCCACATAGGGTCCTATGAGTTAGTATGCAAGTAAGGAAACACTCTTGGGATCCTAAAAATTAATAAGCATAGTCATCCCAGTGGGGATCCTTGATCAAATGGGTATAGATTCCTAATATGGGATGAAGCTAGTGAATTGGTGTTTTTAGTGACCCTAGCCATTCATCTACTACAATCTACACATTTTATTTAATTAAACAAATCATTATGATGAATTTAAATAGGGGTAGTCATCCTTGGGGGAGAACTTGGGAATCCATTTAATACCATAACCATGCATGAATACTAAAGGGTGGTACAACAGACCACCTACCTTTTGGAATCTTAAAACCATTCAAAAACATATCTCCGTAGCTCTATCCAAACTCACTGATGTTCGAGCCAAGATGCACCAGTTTCCTAGATCCTACCTAACACTAGGCAGATCAATCATATAACAACAACATTACTTACATCATTAAAAAATTAATATTAAAAGAAAACCAAAAAATAATAAAATGTGGTATCTCACCATGCACCCTTAGTTGGGTGAAATTTCCAAGAAAAAACATACATAAGTTTTTTTTGGGTACCACTGAGACCATTCTTAGGAAAACCCTAACAAAAATAATAAAAAACCACTAAAAATTAATTTAAAGAATTAAAACCTTAAAAATTAACCACATTAACATACCACAAAGAAAAGGAATGCAGTGAAGTAAAAATGAACTCCCAATATTTCTTTGTTGTAGGAAAAGTAAAATCCCCAACCAAAATGGTCAATTTCACCATGATCTAATGGAACTGACAAAGAAACCTAAATGAAAAGTATTTAAGTTAGGAAATACAAAAGGTAAATAGAGTAGAAGGAAGAAGGGTGAATATATTACCTACTGATGTTGTCGAATTATACCCAATATATCCACTATCAATGAAGAATGGAGGTAGTTGAGAATTAGAATAGATCCTCTTGTGCACTTCCTCCTATGGCCTAAAGAAAAAGATAGGGGAATCCCCATATTAACCTTTTTAAAAATTCATCCCTGCATTTTTTATGGTGTGAAAAAGTTTCACATTTTTAACTAGATACACATTATGAATTCATTGGGTTAATCCCCCTAGGATTTCTCATATTGTATCCTTCAAGGTAAATAATTTTAAACCAATTCACATCAGGAATTTCTCACTATAGTTATTTTAAGCATCCCAATTACTCGTTCCTCCTATGGTACTTTATCGAATCCCCCAATTCCTCCTTCAGTATGTATAGCACATAAAAAACACCATTTATGGAAATAATATCATTAAAAACTCATTTTTATTTTAATTTCATAATAATTCCCTTCCACCCATGGTGATAAATTCAAATTCTCTAAAAAATTCAATTTGTCAAAAAATGAGGGACGTTACAGTCTCCACATCATAAAACTTATCATCCCATAGAAGTCTTAGGGAATAGAAAAAATCTCACCCAACCTAACAGGGTCTTGTATTCCCACTCAAATATATTTGCTTCATTTTGGAATTCCCAATGCACTTCCAAGAACCCCTTTTAAAACATATAGTTCCTAAACACCCAAACCCGATCCAACACTCGTAACTGTGAACAAAACACCAAGATAGTGCTTACCCAGTTCATCTAATATAAGACATGATCTCATCATTGTATCTAACATAAAATAAACAATGTCACTCCCACCTATATTTTCTTACTTCCATCAGAAAATTACAAACTATGGTAAATCCACTATTGGAATCTCTTATAAAAACACGCTCTAAACATCCAAAATATTCTCTTATAATGTTTCTTAACTTGAAAAATTTGATCACATGAGGACACTAAAATCAATCCCTGATTCGATTTAAATAGTAAAATTACATTCAATCCATCTTATCCTGTTTAGGTTGAATTTTCCTTGAAAAGCCTCATCCAACCTCTTTACTACACTCACCTCATCCCAACATCATTCATGATGTGGTTCCTTATTAACCACATCCAACTACATGAAATAATGAAATTATAACCTCCTCGAGTCGACTATTTTCTAAAAAAAATCATCTTCAATATCTGAGTGTTAGTAAAAAAAGATTCTAAAAGCCTTCATCCTATGGCGCATCAAGATCTTTAGGACCATGATCACCGAATCCTGTAACTGAATTCTCATGATATCTCTTGGAAGAACCTTCTCATTTATATACCCATTGTTGTTACAATGAATGAAAACTAATAAATTTTTTATCCAATACCCTTGGATATCCATAAACTATCTCAAGACAACACCCACACTCAGACACAACCTAAGTCTATATTTGAACTTAAACCTGACATTTCATGAGAAATACATGTGTACATGGTTTGATTTTCCATGGAATATAAAATCCAAATGACCATCCAATGACTAATATCACCCCACTACCCACCTAATATATTACTTTTTTTCACAAAAAAGTATAAAAAATAGAGCCCATGAACATCCATTACTAGAAATAAAAACTGTTCTGGCTAAAAAAACTTGATCACTCCTGATCATTAATAAAAACAACACCCATCGCCTATTTCTGATCCACGGAAATGGTACCCATGGAAGAAAAAAAAATCAGGAACACAATGAGGGTCAACACCCTTAAATGAAAAATGGTGTAAAATGTATCATATGGATTACATTTTTAGCATTCCATGAATGAAACTCCCAAGGACTCCCTATATCAACTAGGAATCACTTGATTCAGATCGGTATATAGTCCAGGAAATCTCAACATACTTAAGAAGATATCAAGATATAAGTCATGATCACCTCTAAACTAAGAGTATGCTAAGATTACATAGATAGTCATGTATAGATCTCTCCAATTCATGCTCACATTAAAATAGTTTGTACTTCCCTTTAACCGCCTCATGACACCACATCTCTCGACAATGCATGCCCAGGTCCAAGAATGGGTCAACCATCTCATGGAACCTGATTTATCCTCAATAACTCCTTTACTATGGATAAAAAAATTTCATTTCATCACAAATCTAGGGAGAACATGACTACATCATTTTTTTAAACCATCAGTCATCAGCTCATATATTTCCACTTACTGATTTATGATTTAAATAGTACAACGTGTAATCGATATATACCATTATCACCGGACACAAGATATTGTGAGTAATCTATCACAAGGATAATCTGACCATGCTATATAGCATGTGAATTTGATTAATCAAGAATATCCATTAAAAATCCTCTTCAAAATAATATATCGCTCATGTGTCATGATTATTTCCATGACCGCCTATCACACAACATCGTTCTTTATCATGAGAATCTACCTGTGCTCTTACTACCATTGAAATATTAGAAACACTAGAAAATAGGGATATGAACTTGAAAAATCATTCTTATTAATGCTAGTCTCGAAAAAAATCACCCTAGGTGCTTCCAAAAAATGTTGAAGACATCAAAATTCCTATAAGGAAAAACCCCTAACTAACTATGCATCAGTGTCAATAATTGTATAACTAGTATCAATACCTAGAAAGGATTACATAAATCTTGTCCAATCACTCTCGTCGATTGACCCCGGACAAAAAAACATCGACCTACAAGGGTATGATTTAAATCTAAGGGCCTCTATGTCTCCCACCAATCCCTACTGATCAAGTCTCATAACAAGTTTTCATGGTCTAACCACTTGGCCCAAAGATCAAACTTCTATAAGGTAACCATAACACAGACCTATGAGTATCATAACTAGTAACTATCAGCCTACTAGGTCTATGATCCTCTCTGAGCATCCTCAAAAGGAACTTCTCTCTAGAGACAATGATATTAATGTAGAAGAGAGACCAAACTGACACTCACTAGGCATCTACATATAGTAATCCCCACTTGAGGTATAGTTCATGAGAAAAATACTGGTACCTATCGGCATCATACTCAGCAAAATAACTAGATAACCACAATAAAGGCCGGTTAAGTAAAATGTCATTCTAAGCTATGCAGAAAAAAACTAAATAGTTTTTTTCTAACACATTATATAAAAAACTAAGAAACAACACCCTACTTGGGGTTCAACACATAATAATCATGTGTACTATAATCCTAAAAGTATCACTAAACCTCTAATGCATGGGGAATAATTCATCATCCATACCATAAAACGTATCAACATATATCCACATAATCGTCCATCATAAGGAAATATATATAAAAGTCAACCCAATTGAGTATAATGCCCTTATAAACCTATATGAGAAACAAAATTTGGGATTTTGTTGACACTTTAAACAAGTAGCATTTATTTTTAGTAAAATCACACACTAGAAAGTATATAACATGTGAATCCTGTGTTCTAAATATGTTGCATGATACACATCTTGTCGTTTCTTTCCAATAGTTAGAATCAATCACTTGCTTCTTTCCAAAGGGCCGAAATCCAGAAATCCATAGTGAATTATAAACATCACACAACAAGTGCGGTGATCAAATAGAAAATCACATACAACTATAACTTCAAATACCATAATAGTAATCCCATATCCCTAGTAACTTGTAATTCTCCTCGAAATAGGTGTTCTCGACGCATAAATCTGATATCCATCACAAGTTCTAACACATTCTTAATACACATTTATAGCATATCCTAGAGAGTAAATCAATTGAAAACAAACACATTTGATACCAATTTGTAATTTACCGACTCACATGACACTAAACTCGTATTCCTAGTCATTTTGCAACAAGGCCTCAAGAATGTATCCCCATATTCCAGAGGCTATAGACTAGCAGTGTGGGTCTAGAGATTGTACTATGAGGAGACTATACCCTTATATCAAAGTAACAACATCTAAAATAACTAGATATCATCCATAAAATTAATAAATTGAGTGAAAAAGAAATAAATAAAATGAAATATGAGAATTATATAATAATAAATGGAATGTAGTAAATCCCCAAATATCCATGTCGTACATACAACAATAATATCCTACTAGGCTGATCACATATACAAGAATAAATCAGAGAAACCGGAATAAAAGTACAAGTATCTACGGCGACACTAATCCATACCATATACTCAATCCACATATATAATCAGGATATATTTTTCAATTAGTCTTGAACCTCATCCCATCTTGTTCTTTAAACTAAGTGAACATATTCTTGGGTACCCCAGTACAATGGTGTCTTGAGTATGGTGTGAGTACAAAACTCAGTAGGGCACCACCAATGTAATCTTGTACATAACCAGTAATATGAAGTGTGTGTAAATGTGATATACTCATTTGGATAATAATTATAATAATAATAACTTCTAGAAATATGTTGAAAGACAAAAATCATACAAGTAATTCTCAAGGATGGTTCTCAACCTACATGAGATACAACAGGAAATAAATAAATAAAATTAAAAATTTGAAACCATAGTCAACCTCTGGGTCTAGGATCCCGATCAACCAGGTAGTGTTGCATCATGTATATATTTATTTATTTATTTATATGTGTGTATATATATTCCCATATATATATATATATACATAAATATGTATTTACATGATTAAGGTGAAAAAATAACATAAAACGGTAGTAACCAATCCTTTGGTTTGTAATACTGATCGTTTAAAAATCCTATGAAAGGGGCATTGAGCTGTATGATGTATCATTCAAGATGTATATAATTATATTATCATTAGGTACATATTACCGATCAACACTACCTACTTTGACCAGCATTTGAAATATCTATGACCAAGAAAAATCACCGTAGGTGAATATATGTCCTAGCCCTAGAATCACCCATACTCACCTCCAATCACTACAATGAAGGATGACATATAAAAATGTAAAATTTTATAAATGGTCTCTGAGATATATGTTTTTCCACTCAATCCATGTAAATATAATATGATGCCTCATCCCTCAGTCCTGGTATATAGTTGTTCATGACATTGGAACTCGAATGAACCCTATGGGGATGGCCCTTAGGTAATATGTAAAAAGAATGTTCTCCAGACACAAGTACATGCTCAACATCCATTCACATTAATATATCAAAAACTCTATCTCTAGGAATTATATCTAGATGATGTATCAATGGTGCATCCACCAAACCATATGGATGATCCTAGGAATTTATCATGGATTTTAATTATCCATTGTGTATATGTCACATAAATGATGAGGAGATCCATTTCCACGAACACAGTCAAGTAATATATAATGGAGAGTCTTATAATTAACACCACTTGGTAGTGCATAATCATCCTCAAGTGAATCAATGATGTGGAGTGTTATGTCCAACACCATGATCAAGTAATCGATCAAGAAGAGTATAATCATCCCCATTGCCAAAGTATCACAATAAATTAGTTCACCATGCTCAAGATACATAAATAATATTTCTAAAAAGTTATATCCTAGGAAGTATATCTATGAATCCCAATAATGAAGTCACACTGTTTCAGGAACATCAGTGAAAAAACCAAGAAGAAATTTTGGTAATCGTTGTTGCATCATCAATAAATAGGTGAATGCATAAACAAAAGAGTAAGGGTGGACGAATGCCTAAACATGACACTACTACCACATCCTCTTGCTTGTACAAGTTTGTTATTGGTTCTTTGGTGAAACGTGCTACCATATCAACCAAAACCCATAGTGCACTAGCTCAGTGTTTTTCAAGCATTGGTCACCCACTAGGTCCCCTATATCAAAATGTTGGAGAGGCACCCTACTTAGAATCCTCAAAGTCTGTGGTTAAATAGATTCATACCACTTAATATCCTCTAAGTCATTATGCAAGAAATGCATTTATATTGGGATCCTAAAAAAGGAATAACCAGAGACATCCCACTAAGGATCCTCGGTCAACTAGGCACAGTTTCAATCCATGGGATGAAGCTAGAGCACTAGGGTTTCTAGTGACCCCAGGAATTCACCCACTTTACTCTACCCATGTCATTTAATTAAAAATTTCATCATTATGAATTTAAATAGGTGGAAATCACCCTCATGGTTGATACTGAGAATCCATATAATACAATAAACATGCCTAAAAAATAAATGGAAGGTAATATAGACCACCTACCATTAGGAAGCTTTAAACCATTGAAACATATCTCTTGGATGCTCCATCCAAGCTCTCTAATGTCCAATCCAATCCACACTAGCTCCCAAGATCTTACCTAACACTGGAAAACTCAATAATAATTCAATAAAATTAGTTACATAATTATAAAATATAATATAAAATGAAATATAAAATGTAATAATATGAGGTATCTCACCAAATGATTATCGCTTGATGAAATTATAATAAACTACATGCATAAGGTCTATTGGGTACCCCTAAGAAAGTTCCTAGGTAAATACCTAACCAACAGTGTCAAAACAACCACTCAAAAAAAATAATTTAAGTCGTTAAATCCATATAAATTCACTATAGTGACATAACACAATGAAATGGAATGTGTGAAGTATAGATGTCCTCTTGATATGTCCTTGTCCTAGGTAGAGAAAAATACCCAACTGAAATAGTTGATTCTACCATGCTTTGGTGGAACTAATAGAGAACCCTACATAGAAACTCCTAAGGCCAGGAATGATAGAAGTGAAATAGCATAGAAGGAAGAAAGAGGAAGATATTACCTGCTGATGTCATTGAATTATACCTAAGATCTTTCTGATCATTGAGTAATGTAGGGAGAGGATCATCGATTGAGAACCTCCCATGCATTCCCTCTTATTTCGTGATGAAAAAATGTGGTAATCCCCATATTAACCTTTTTAAAGATTAATCCCTATATTTTTCACGATGTGAACTAGTATCATATCATGAATCAAATTCATGATGTGAAACAAATACATGTCATGAATTCATCAGGTTAATCCCCCAAGATTTCACATCTTGTATCTTCTATGCCACGCCCCATTAAACGAATTCATTTCCTGAATTCAATTCATAATGTCAATTTATCACCGCATATATTTTCAATATTCTAGCTGCCTATTCCTCCTAAAATACTTTCCTGGATCCCCCATAACCACTATGAGTACTTAAAACACATAAAAAACACCACTTATTGATATTATAACACTTATAACATCATTCTTTTTTCTATTTCATAAGGCGGCTCATCCACCCGCATATAAATATTTAAATTCTCTAAAAAATTCAACCAATCCAAAAACATGGGACCTTTAAGAATTAGTCATAAAATCAAACTAGTTAGTATAAGATAATATAGAATAGTTGAATAAAAATAACCAATTATGAAGTATTAGATTAATATATCTCTCTAATGTAGTAAATATCATGAAATTTTTATTTTCACCTTGAGAGTCATCCATTGGTTTTAAATTCATTCGCCTGAGATCTTGAATTATATTTCTGTAGGTATTTTTGATATTCATTTAATGGTTTTCCATCTAATCTCTATGATTCTAAAATTATTTTAAATAGAGTCCACAATAGCTATACATTTGATGATGGTTATAAAATTTCAAAAAAAAAAACATATTAATATCTAGAATTATCACTATAATTGTCATAGGTAATAAAACACTAGTTTGCCTTAAAATTTATCATTTGATTGATAAAAAACTACTTCAATATTTATCAAACATAGTTGAACAATTTTCATAATAATTAACCTCTAATACTAATCTAAACTAATTTGAATAATCCCATGAATCTTTTAATTTATTTTCATTTGAAAATATTTTAATTTGAATAATGAAACATGTAGAGAATAAGTTATAAATAAGAATTTATATACAACGGATACTAAAATTTTAAACTATAAGATATATTTTTTCATAAGATATAAATAAATTTCATAAGGTTCCATGTTTTTATAAGGTTCAGTTTTTCTAATAACGTTCAATTTCGTACGATAAATTATTCATACATTACATTACTTAGTGAAAAATCACATTCTTTGGTACAACCTAATCTTTAAAATGTATAATAATTTACCAAACTTATGACTTCATAGAATATTAGTTCATAATATGGTACATTACTTATGATTTGTAAGGTATAATAGTTTATCAATAATTAACATCACAGGGTACAAAGACTGAACTTCATAGAGTACAAGACTTAGAAATTTTTATCTTTAAAATAGAATAAAATAAATAATAAGAATAAAGACAAGTGATAATAAATAAATAATAAAAAAACATTTTACTTCAAAAAGTTGTGAAAGATTCAAACTCTTATTTTGGATAATAAATAGTACTTTTTTCAAGTAAGAGTAGAATAGAGAGAAAAATATAATTATCAAAACAAAAACAAATAAATAGTGAGAAGGAGTCACACAAATAAATGTTTCCACTATCCCAAACTTAGACATTACAAATATAATTGACCAGAATGGATAAATGAGTTTGATAAACTCAATGGAGAGTCTATATTATATATTAATAATATATAAATAGTTTATTTTTAAAAATATATGATACCAATTTTATATTTTATTATTGTTTTAAATATAAATCTGTTAGAAACTAGATTAGTGTTGATGGTTGGATATTGAATTTTAAATTCTAATAATGAAGTAAAAGTTTTTTTTACATAAATGAGTTAAATACAAATTATTACTTTAAATATCAAATGTGTCTGATTATAAGATGTTCATTTTTATCTTTTTTTATTTTGTGAACAAATGTTATTTTTAAATAATGGTTATTTTGAATAAAATAATATAATTATTTTAATACATATGGGATATTATTAATCTAATTTTATAACATGTTTGAAAATAAGAGTTAAAATAATTTTTATGTGGAGAATTGAATGTTATCATAATGGTTTGGGATTGGCCACCCATCCTATTTTTTGAGGGGTAAAAATACCTCACATTCTAATTTGTCCACCATTTTCATGGGAAAATTGTGTTGGAATATTATAGTGTTCTTCCTCATAAATAAGTTGGTGTTGCCTTGTGTCTCATCAATTGAAGAGAGAGGATGATGTTAAATGGAATGTGTTGGTTTGGGTTTTATATGTTTTCCTATATGGGATCTACATCATGATAATGTGTAATATCTTAGATAGATCAGATTCATAGAAAAAATAAGTACGTTATTTATTTATGATTTATTAAATTCGAATGGATGGATGAATCTTGCAGGGAATGTATGTTTGGAAATTTTAATATGTTTTTTTGGACAATGGTTGTCCCCAATGAATCCTAGAATTATTTTATCTGCATCTATCTAGTGAATTAATTTTAGAATTGGAAAATTTATAACTATGTATCAACATTACGTAGAAATTTTATTTTTAGATACTATTTAGAATAAAAATTATTTTAATTGATGAATAAAGGTCATATTTTTTATATATTTGAATAAGATGTTTTATGTAATTTTTGATATATTCAGTAGTTTATAAATTATAGACATAGATAATATAATATATAATACTCTAGATAAGAAGATCAAGGTGGTTGATTCTAACACAACATATCTTCGGAATTGTAATCTTATGAATATAAATAGGAAACATATTAAAATAACTCCATAGAGAATTATTTTTGGAATAATAATATTTTTAATCATTTAAAAATGGGAATCATATTTATTATAAAAAATGACCAAATAACATTTTTATAATTATCTATGAATAACATAAATAGATATTACATATTTTTTATGAATATTCAACATTTCTTCCAAATAAACATGATAAAGAACTATAAAGGTTTAGTGTACATAGAGACTAGATACATAAAAATATTATATAAGTGAAATATTTATCACCTAAAACATCTTTATTAACATAAGGTACCATTTTAGACTCATAACACTTAAATCCTTCCATAAAAACTTGAGGACAGAAAACATAAGAAATGATGAACTGAGATGCTCATTAAAGGTAAACATAGGAGATATCAATCAAAATAAAGAATAAGATTTTCATAAGGTTGTGATAAAAAAATAAAGTGAATGTTATCAAAATAAAATATTAATAGCTATAAATTCATAGACCATAAACTAAAAAATAAAGTGATATAGAAAAATATGATTAATAAGGGTGTCTAAGAAGTAATCATTATTCAAGATTAATAACACGGGAACGAGGCATCATAAGCAAAGGAAATCATAATCATGTGAATATAGCTATTCACGATCATGTCCATGAACAATCCCGTGAGCATGGATAGAAGCAATCAAACTGATGTATCAAAATCCGAACTAATGTATTCATAATCATATCCATATATAATCTTGTGAGCATAGTTAGAAAAAATAATAATCATGCACTAATATGAAATAAAATATATTCGTTGTCATATCCATGCTTAGCGTAATAATACCATGAGTCATCAATATCAAATTACCCAATGCATTATAGGGTTATAATTGAGCCAAATTTTTTGTAGTCACAATTCATTCATGTGTATGCCCCAAGATCATGAAAACATTTATCATTTCATCCTATATTAACCAATGAGAAATAAAATGGGTTTCATAAATATTTTACCATCATAATCAATAACCATATATAAAAATAATAAGGATGATATCATTATATCACGTACTTTGTGAATAATAAGTAACATCAAAGGATGTCTTCATATTTAAAAATACCTTTAAAATATCACTATAACATTTATTGAGGAAAATAACCTTTTCATTTTTAAATTCATTATTTAAAATATAAAAATTTCTATAATATTAGGAAAATAATTATTTTAAAATAAATATATAAACTTTTAAATTAACATAAAAATAAAATATCCCCCATGACAATGGGAATATTCATTTGTGAAAAATATGTTAAAATAAAGATTATATTCCCATCTTCAGTAAAAAGCGCCTCATTTGGAAATGAAAAGGAAGATTAATTTTTTTAAAAAAATATAGAAATTATTATATGGGTAAAAAACAATATAATAAATCATTGTAAACTATTTAAAAATTATTGAAAATTTATAAAGAAAATATGGACCTATAACAAAATGATTTCTGACCAAAGTGGAAGTAAAGTCGACTATTCTTTAAAAAACTCAATCATTTTATGTACCAGAAAAACTAGAATGAAGGAAAATATAAAAACCTAATAATAAAATTTGAATAAAATATATGAGTTTTAAAGGATAAGGATTATATAATTCCCTTAATGTAAATTTAACATAAACAACCCTAAAAAATGAGATTATAATATTAATCTCTTACCTAAAGTCTTGTGTTTCTTTATACACATTCAAGCCTCATGTATAAAAAATATATATTTATTATAAATATATTAAAAAACTATATTGATTCATAACTTAATATTTACCATTTATTTTTAATTTCAAATTATCACTTTATTAACAATTCTTTCTTAAAATGGAAATTTGGGTAAAAACAAGCCTATTTTCTATGCATGTTTTGGTTCGATGGTTTTTGTCCTTGCACCTTGGTCATGTTATCAACATATCAATAATAATAATAATTAAATAATTATAATATTTATTCATTATATACTATTTTATAATAATTAATATAAATAAGTGATGAAAAATGAATTACATCAATTTGTGGAGACGATAGTATGTACATACGCATGAGTGATGTATCCACTTTTTGATGAGTGGGATGAAATAAAGGTAAATAAAAATAAAAATATATAGAATAATTATTATATAATAAATTTAATATATATTAATTAAATCTATCCATATAACTATCTATTTAAAGAAGAAAAAAATGAATCATATCACTTTATAAAGGTGGTTCTCCACATGAACACATGAGCAATGTTATCATTTTCCAACAAAGAGGCTGGTAAGAATGTAGACATGATATTATAATTCAAAAAGAATTATTATTTAATAAATATCATATATAACTATTAATTTTTTCATAATAACTAACCATGAAATATGGTGGTGGAAGATGAATCATATAACTTAGTGAAATTGGTAGTCCCCACTTATGCACGGGTGATAATTACAATTCCCATCTAAGGGAACGATGTAATAAATGGTTGTTATATTATCATAATAATATCTAATTATTTTTATTATACTATAATAATAATGCTGTTATATATAAAATAGGTACAGATTAAGTGGAAGAAGAAATTAAATTGAAAGTACTCAGTTTAGAGTTATACCCTTTCGTTAAGAATCCTCCTTTGGATTATATATTAAACCTTGAAAGGATAGTATTATGATCAAACCAGGCACTATATGATATGGGGAAGGATTTTTTTAAATTATTTGGGTTGGTATTGTAAAATATTATAGGCTATTTAAGAGTGAATAAAAGAGGATAGTGGGTGTCCTTTTATAAGTGAGGGGGAGGACACACTTAAAATTTTTCAAAATATTAAAATATATTAATGTCATTTTCCTTTAAAAGTGGATTCAAAAGAAAAATAATTATAATTTTAGATAATATAGGCTCAAAATCTACTTCAAATAATAATTAAATAATTTTATGTGGAAATATTACCCTTATCTCTTAGTTTAACCCCCTTGTAAAATAATTTTAACCTTAACCGTAGTAAAACAAATTATTATTTTCACTATTCATTAAGACAAAAAATTAATGTGGAATCATTATATAATTTATAAATAATAATTAAAAATATTGATTACATATTAAAAAATTAAATTCCCATAATTGGAATATATTAATTTAAAATCAACCCCCCAAACATGAAGACAAATGGTTTTCTATAAATATGCATTTTTAAGTATATTGTTGTTTTTATAGTAAAATTAAGCATAATATAGATTACAAGGAAATTAATTAGATTATTATTTACAAAAATAAACTAATTAAATTTTAAAATCAATTAACAAATATTACTTTTAAAATACATGAATGGAAAATAATGTTTTCTAAAAAATCAGTATTTTTTACTGTTCATGTAAAAATTAAACTTTTCAGAAAAAAACCAAAAAAATCAACTTATGATAATTTTTATGTTATAATTTAAAAACATATATCATTTTTAAAAAATAAAATTTATAATTTTTTAGAAATTAATCATAATATCCATGGATAAAATGAAATAAAAACCATTTTTAGAAGAATCGATATTCTTGAAGCCCAAAAGGACTTTACTGAAAATCGATTCCTTATTTTATTATGCATTAATCAATAAATTTTAATTATATAAAATATTTATAAATATTTTTAATATTTTAATTATTATTATTCATATCACAATTTACTTGTAATGTTATAATGGTATACTATATCATAGTTCATTTGGACTCTAGGTTGCCTGTACAACAAGTTATCAAACACTTCATGTTTATTTCAAAGAATATATATTTAGATATATATAATATTATGTTGTTATGTTTTAAAACCTTAAAAAAATTTCAACACTATTTTTTTCACTTTTATACAAAAAAATTAGGATACTTATAGCTCTTACCATCCTTAGGTTCCCACACAACTTCCTTAAAAATATGGTTTCTCCACAAAACTTTGATCAAGGGGGTTGTCATGTTATGATAAAATTTTTCTATATTATCTATAATATCCACTGGTTTTTATTCATTATATAGATAATTGTATAGTGCACATAACTCTTCATTTAGTATATGTGAAAAATCCGAAATGTACTTACTCAGGGGAGATACGTGGAACACACCATGAACATGAGAGTGATTTGGTGGAAGCACTAAACCATAAGAGACCATATTGACATGATCAATAATTTATAAGGGACCAATATATCTTGGGATAATATATCCCTTATTTAAAAAAACTCATAACTATATTCGATGGATATATTCATAAGAATACCTTATCACTGAATTTGAACATTAGATCTCACTAATGACTTTCTGTATAACTTTTATGTCAACTCTAAGATACCAAAGTGTGTTTCTAGATAGATTTAACCATATATGTTATTTACTCATCTATATTATGTCCCAATAGGTTTATTTCTCTTACTTCATCATAATACACTATAATTTTTCACTTACCATATAGAGATTCATTAGGATCCATTTAATGCTTGATTCAAAGCTATTATTGTATCCGAATTCCACCAAATAAATATGTTGATACCTACCACCATTGAAATCCATATTGTAAGATATAAAAATATATTATAATGTTAAAATGGTCATCTCAAACTAACCATATTTCTAAGGATTATATATAGTACTTAAACTCAACTCTTTATCCATAACTTGCTAAATAATTCACTAGAACTTCGAGGTAAACCTCAAATCCTGATTAGATATAATAAAATGTGGTATTCCATGCAACCTCAACACTTAGATTCATCACTATAGATCAAAACCCTTATCCACAATTGGATAGTGTAATCACAGGTGTATTGGTCAACCTTTTTTTTCAATTCCTTGAATTTTTTCTCACATTCATCTATGCATTGTTTTTTTGATCTGTTTCATGTCAACTTGGTTACTAAATTATTTTTCCATGATAAATACCTCACAATGTGTCAATATTAACCATCCAACCAAAAAAATCATTATTTTAGTTAACATGGTTGGTCTATTCTATTAGTCAATAACTTTAATCTTTGAAGGATATACTAATATACTCTCTCTTCAGATTATATGGCCCAATAGTGAAACTTTTTTGTAACCAGAATTTAAACCTTCTAATGTTCATATAAAACTTCTATTTAAATAAGGTCGTAAACATAATTTTACAATGATATTCATGTTATTCCTTAATCATGTAATATTCAATAATATCATCTATAAATACTACCATAAACTAGTAAAGGAAATCTCTAAAGACTTTATTCATTAAATCTATGAA
The DNA here is from genome assembly GCA_963277665.1 of Viscum album. Lineage (NCBI taxonomy): Eukaryota > Viridiplantae > Streptophyta > Magnoliopsida > Santalales > Viscaceae > Viscum > Viscum album. Next base: position 352,412,804 of record OY728141.1, read on the forward strand.
GATAGAGGAGGAATTGGTAAGTCCAAATGCAATCACTATAAATTCATAATGATCACACTATGTATAAATGGATTTCTTGTGTATATAAACCTTCATTACCATTAATTAATGATATCCATAATAAAGGTCAATCTTGGAAAATTATTACATTGGCACGATTGATCAAACAATTTATCAATATGGGGTAGAGTATACTTGTTCTTGATAGTGATATTATTATGTTATCAATAATCAATAAAAAAACCATTTTCCCATATTTATTCATAACAAAAATAATATTTTCACCCCATCACGACACACTAGGGTGTATAGATCCCTTATAAAGATTCTCTAGGGGTTATTTCTTCAATTATTACAACTCAATTAGTGATTTTCTATAAGTATTATTTCAAATAGGTGTTGCACCTGGTATGAGTTTTATTGTAAACTAATCATCAATATTTGGGGGAGGACTATGCTAGTATTTATGAAATACATCAATGCATTCTAGTAAAATTAGATTATCTTAATTTTTTATTTTATTCCCAAGAATTTTTGATAAATATTCCTTATTTATAGTTATTAAGGCCTATAAAATAAATTTAGTTCACATTGAGTGTTCACATTCATCCTCGCATCGATTGAAAATCATAAGTTGATTCAAAATATAAAACATTACTTCCATTCCTCAACAATTTATATGAGATTTATATAGATAAATTCAATACATTCCCAAAATTAAATAAAATTTAACTTCATGGAGAAACAAAATATTTTCAAGAATCACATTCCCATAAAATTCTATTGGAGATGAGATATAGAATTGAGATAAGATCACCATGATATTAGGGGGGTTTACTACTAATTAAACATCTAATAGTTGATGTATTGATGTGATACTATTATTAAATTATTTATATTTAAATGATTTATAAGATCTATAATCAAATAATAAATTTTTAGTTCTAGAGTGGAAAGTAAGTTATATTTTTCCACATCTTTCTCATAATACACTTTAGTTGGGATAATAAAGGATTTCCCTTTATCCTTTTTCGTAACGGTTTATTGAGGCCTACCTTCCTCATTAACTCTTAGATTTGGGAAATCATTTAAATAATACCCAATCTCCCTATATCAAAAACATTGAACTTTGTTGTTTGAATCATTCTTATCCTTTGTTTCATCCACATACCTTGTCATCCCTCATCAACAATCAAAAGATTGATGGAAATCCTTTACATAATTTATTCGTTTACTAATTCCTTTCAAGCAATTATCAAATTTCTTTCACCCATATTTTTTTAGCTTACAGGTGGTTGGAATTTTATTCCTATCTGTGATTTACCATTTTAGTTTCTATGAAGCTTTATTTTTCTCTTCTTATCACAAAACCTAGTAGATAAACTAGATTTACCACTCTTCATTTCTACCTTTAGAGAACATTGACTAATTTTGTCACAATTTTGAAATTCTATTATGGATAATTTCTTTTGAATACTTGGTTTTATGTTGTCAAAGAATCAATTAATTTTTCTCATGACATTGATTATAAATCCAAAATTTTATCAAGAATTTCTTGTAATGTTTTCTTCATAGGTACTAATTTATTCATCATCCTTCTGTTTATGCTCCAGGAAGTCCCTTTTTAGTATAGTATAGAGATTTTAAGTAAAATATTTATTGATAAATACCCTCTTAAACTCCTCTCATTCATGGTGTTTTCTTCTTCTTATTGCCTCATGTTCTTGACATCATTCTACTATTGATCAAATTATTCATCAAATAAATAGAATGTTAATAAAAATTTCCATTGATTTGAGCACTAAATAATGTAAAATATATTTACCATCACATTTATCTATTTCATGGAAACTAGTGGATCAGAAGATCCACAAATAGAGGGAGGAAATTATCATATAAAAGACAAATTTCATGTTTCTACCTTATTGATTCATTTGTAATCTCAAAATGATTCATGTTATTTCTCAAATATTGATAGAGTTGAGTGAGCATAGTCATAAGATATTAAATCCCAACTACAAATACATTTTTTTTGTATATGTATATTCATTACATTACCTTTCATGTTCATTGTTAGAATGATTCCTTCTGGTTGTAACCATTAACTAAAAAAAATAGCTAATATAAGTATTGAATAACAAAAAACAGAGTCACAAATCTTATGAAAATCATTCCTTAGATGTGCTAATTTATGACACATTCTTATTAACCAATGATAATTTAGGTTCATCTTATATCACTTTTCATTTACCATAGGTTTTCATAGGTTATAACCTCAAACATCCCATTACCAAATCACTAAAAAACTAAAATATTATTTGTTACAAATTATAATGACCCAAGCATAACATATATAGATATTATATCTTATCGATGAATATTCAATATCTCTCCCAAATAAACATGCTTGGGAACTATAAATGATTATTATAATTACAAACTATATACACAAACATCATATTTAATTATAATATTCATTATCTCAAACATATTTCACAATATAAGTCACCCTTCTAGATTCATCACACTTAAATCCTTATATCGAATCCTGGATAAGGAATACATAAGAATGGGTCATCCCAGATGCTTAGTAAGGATAAAAATGGGATATATCAATCATAATAAATCATATTATGATCATACGGTTATGATAAAATAATAAATTTCATGTTATCAACATAAAATATTCATACCCATAAAATATTTGATCATAAATTACAAAATGAAATCATATATAGAAGCATTATCAATAAGGGTGTCAAAGCAGAAATCATCATTCAAGAGTCATAACATAGTAACATGTAATAATAATCCTATGAATGTTTTTATTCACAATCATTTCCATGAATAATATTGTGATAATATATATAAGAAATCATACTCACATATCAAAATGTGAAAAAATATGTTCATAATCATGTCCATGCATAATCTTATGAGCATAGATAGAAGAAATCATACTAACACATCAATATGTGAACAAATATATTCATAATCCTATCTGAACGTTTCTTAATAATCCCATGTGATATAAATATCACATTACCAAATGTTATTGAGGGATATAACAAACCCAACTATCACATAATCATAATTTATTCATGTGTATGTCATAAGATCCTGAAAAAATTTATCATTTTATCATAGCATAACCCATGGAAAATTAAACGAGTTTTATTGATATTTCATTATCATAGTCAATGAAAATGTAGATAAATAATAAGGATGGTTTCATTAAATAATGTCCCCATTAAACCATAAGTAAAATCAAATGGTATTTTATAGATGAAAATATATTTAATATATCACTAAAACATTTCTTGAAGAAAATACTCTTTTCATTTTGAAATCAATTATTTAAAATATAAAAATTTCGAGAATACTGTGAAAAAAATTCTTTGAAAATAATCATTGAAAATTTTAAAGTAATATTCAAAGAAAATATTATTCATGACAGAGAGAAAATCCATTTGTGCAGTATATCATAAAACAAATATTTTATTTAAAATTTGGGTAAAAAGCACCTTATTCGAAAAACGACATGAATATTATTTTAAAACCCTTTTATAAAAAGTCAAATATGGGTTAAAATTAATTTAATAAATTATTTTATATCAGTAAAAAAATTATTGAAAACATTTTAATTAAAATATATACATTTAAGGAAAATATGCTCGAGCAATGAGGAAATAATGTTTAGTTTTCTTAAGACAAACCTCTCAAAACATTTATGTACCAAAGAGTGGATAAAAAAATAATAACATAAAAAGACTAGAAATAGGTGGAATAAAATATATTGTGTTTAAATGATAAGTATCATATAATATCTCTCAATATAAATTTAACATAAATAATCCTGAAAATAAATGAGATTGTAACATAATACACATTCAACCCTCTTGTATAATTAATATATATTTATTATAAATATATTAAAAACCTATATTCATTAATAAATTAATATTTATTATTCCTTTATAATTAAAAATTGTCCTTTTATTAATAATTCTTTTTTAAAATTGGCATTCATGTGAAAATTGTTTCATTTTCTGTGCTTGTTTCAGTTTGATGGTTCTGGTCCTTAAACCTTGGTCATGGTATCATAATATCCAAAATCATAATAATGAAATAAGTATTATATTTATTTATTATATACTATTTTAAAATAATTTGTATAAAGCGGTGATGAAAAATTAATTACATTAATTCATGCAGATGATAGTTTGTATATACACACGAGTGGTATTTCCAATTTTTGATAGATGAAGAAAAAAATGGTAATTAATAATTAACCCTTATAGAATTATTATTAAATAATAAATTTCATATAAACTACATAAATCTATCCTTATTATCATCTATGAAAAATTGTAAAGGAAAATAAATCACATCGCTTTGTGGAGGTGGTGGACTACATGTACACACGAGAAATAATTTCATTTCATATTTGATGAAAAGAAGGTAGAAATGGTTTTTCAATCACCATAATAACATATCAGTATATTTATGATACTATATTCATATGTTATTATGGATAAAAAAAGGTTTATATAATGTGTAAGAAGAAAAAATTGAAAGTACTTGATTATGAGTTATACCTCTTCCTTGAGAAACCTCATATTCCTTACACCTTAAGCTTTGAAAGAATGGTATTGGGATCAAAAATGACATCTAGGAAGTTGGGAAGTATGTTTGTAAATTATTTGGGTAGTTATTGGATGATATAATAGGATATTTAAGTGTGTTTAAAAGAGGATGGGGGTGTCCTTTTATAAGTGATGGGGAGGACACACTTGAAATGTTAAAAAAAGATTAAAATACATTAATTCCATTTAATTGTGAAGGTGGATCCAAATAGAAAATAATTAGATTCTAAGATAGTATAAGGTCTATATATATATATATATAATTATACAAGTTTGAGTGGAAATATTACCCATATCTCTAAGTTTAACTTCTGGTAAACCAGTTTTAACCTTAATCATAGTAATATATTTTAACTATTATTACTATTCATTATAACAAAAAATAAATGTGGACTCATTAAAAAAATTATAAATTATAATTCCAATCATGGATTCAATTTTATCTAAATAAATTTCTAATATTGGAAGAAATTAATTTAAAAACTATCACACAAAACTTGATTAAAAATAGATTTCCAGAAAAATGTTTTTTTAAGTATAAAAATGTTTATATAGAAAAATTAAACACATTTAGATTAAAATTAAATTAATTGTATTATGTTTAACCAAAATAATCCAGTTAAAGTTTAAAATAAATCCAAAATAAAATGGTACTTTTTAAATACATTAACGGAAATGGTCATTTCCTATAAAATTGGTATTTTTTTTATTATTCACTGAAAAATAAATATTTTCATAAAAAATCTAAAATTTTAGCTTTATATAATTTTTATATGATGATTTTAAAACAGATTTTTTATGAAATAAAATCTATAAAAGTCATATAAATTAATTATAATATCCACAAAAAAATTCAATAAAACAATTTTTTTGAAGAAAATGTATTCTTGAAGCATAAAATGAATTAACTGAAAATTAAGTAATTTTTTTACTATAAATTAATCAATACATTTTTTGACACCATTATATTTAAAAAATAATATTTTCTATATCATATACGACATGCAACACCGAGTGTAAATAAACCACTAAATATTATTATTTAAATATGATCCTTATAACCTATTAGTTCAACTGGAAGGTATAAATATGACTAAATTAATTATTAAAATATATAAAGGTTATACTTGTTAAGAAAAATTATTTATTAATTCTTAGTAAATAAGCACAAAATTTTCATAAAATTTATTCTATACTTCAAAAATGTTTTATATTTATTTCTGTGAGTGAATATTATAATTAATTTCTGAAACTTTTAGAAAATATATTTGATAAAAGAAACTAAATTTTGGATATTATAATATCAAAATTATATTTGAATTAATTTTTGGGATTTTTCTGAGAAGACATATTTTTATAATGAATAATGAAACATATTGATTTTTATGGAAAACTATATTTTCTTTTAAATTATTTGAAAAGTAAAATTTTATATTGGATTAGTTTTAAAATATATTTTGTTTCTTTTGATTAATAGTAATCCAATTATGGTATTTAGAATTAATTTTATACTTTTATTTTGTATAAAAACATTTTTATACTTAAAATACATTTTTATAAAAAACTGCTTTTCATCACATTTTTCGGGTTAAATTTTAAATCAATTTCTTCCAATTCATTCTATTTAACCATAAAAAATGTTTTTAGGATTCTGAATTATGATTTTTAAAAAAGTAAACAGTTCTATTTTTTTCATTATGAAAAATAATAATAGTAAATAATTGTCACCTCACTAAGGGTAAATCAGATAATTAAAGTTAAAAGTAAAATGATATGGATTGAAGAATCACCATAACAACTGAATTTATCCTATTGGATGATTTTAATTCTTCCATTTCCATTCATGTTTTGAAAATATTTCTCCTTGGTGCCATATTTCTTTCTTATTTGACCTTTATAATATTTAACTGAAAGATAAAGTAAAAAAATTTCACTTTGCAAATTCAATGTTTATAATATTTTATGACAAGTATGAAAATAAAATATGTTCAGTTATAAATGTTTACTTGAAAAATAAATTATTTTTTTACCAAGTTAATATGTTTATAAATTTTTTGATTAAATAAATACCTTAAATGCATGACGAATATTGACACAACATTTTTTAAATTAAAAGATAAATAAAAAAAATTGTTTTAATAATATTAAAATTAGTTAAAATTGAGTGATTTCTAATGTTCCAGGAATATTTTATATAATTATAATATATTTTATGTTTTTGAAAGTTTATATTAAAATTATATCTTTTTCTTGATGTCTTTAGAGTTAAATTAAATGAATAGTGTCCAAAATGTTATTAATAATATTTTAAAATAAATAATATTTTTTAAAATAATTTAAAATTGCTATAAATACTATATTTTTTGAATTTAATTTCATATGGTTTATAATATAAAAAATTGTCTATTTATGGGTTGATTTTTCTTTTATAGTATGTTTCTTCAACCCTAAAGGGTAAAAAACATTGTTACTATGGTAATTGTCAAAAGGGTTAACCAAGGTTAAAAACAAATAAATAAGGTTGAAACCATCAAATAAACATGCCAATTTTTTTTTCATGAGATTATATATACCCATATTCAAAATATATTCAAAATATATCATTTTTGATCCATTTTTAGATGATAAATAATTTATATTAATTTAATACATTAACAAATTCCACAAATTCTCCTCCCATCTCTTATAAAAGGGAACCTCTTCTCTTATTTAATTCAAACTTAAATAGAGTTTGTTTTGTAAAATCACTAACAAAATACCTTAATATAATCCCTCCCATCAATGTAGATTTATTTTTCTTGGTATAATGAAAAACTTAGAGGGATTAAGGTGTAAAGAAAATAATATTGTATGAATAGGAGGCATAGATTCTAACTGAATGTTTTAGTTTTATATCTTCTTACACATCCTTAAAATCATCTAAAACCATGAATATATAATTAAATATGTAACTAAATTATATTTATATTTTTTTATTTTAATGTTATAACATATATCCATCTCTTTATCCCATCAAATTGGAAACAAAACCATCGTTTGTGTGTGCGGCGGACTACCGCCTCACGAACCGATGTAATTAGTTTTCCATCACTTCCTCTCACAGTTTCATATAATGATGGATTTAAAATATATATATATATATATATATATGATATTAATGGAATATTGTTTATTATAAAAATATTATATGTCATATTATTTCTTACTTTTCAATTCATTGAAAAATTATAATCTCATTCGTACGTACATGTGGACTACCACCTTTATGAAGCAATGTGATATGTTTTTAATCACCACATCATATAGATGAAATATATAAATGTATTGAAAGATATAATATTGTATTTATGATATAATTATCATTATAAAAATATAAAATAATAGTTACCTTCTTTCTGAAATAATATTTTAAAAATGGAAGTGTTTCTCATTCGTACGTACGGCCTACCATCTCAATGATCGTAACATAGTTCATCTCTCATAATATTATTTCATAGTTGGTTATAAAAGTATATATGATATATAAAAATAATAAATATTTCATGATTATTATTTTTGGATATGGTGTAATAATGACCTCTTTGACCATAGTAAACCTACCGAAGTTATTTTGGATAGATGAGCTGAATATCATCAAAACATATGACGTGAACTTAATTAATTAAGTAGTTGATTATAATATATTAAAATAAATAATAATATTTATAATGGTTATTAAGAAATTAAATAATTATAATTATTTTATTATTCATAAATATAAGTAATTTACATAATGACTCAGACTCAAGGTAAGGGAAACTTTACTTTAAAACCTCGTTTTAAGTGTTTTAAATATTTATTTTCTAAATCATTCACTTACATGTTCATATTATTAAAATTATTTTATGTATATATTTATATGGAAATAAATTAATTATTATGGAAATTTTATGGTAATTTTGACTTTAAATCATTGGTTTTACAAAATTAATATTTTTATATGCTTTATAGAGAATATTTTTTCATTCTTTATAAAAGACAAAAAGAATGTTATATTTTAACATATACAACATCAATGTTTTTTTCCACCACCATAACCGTTATTTAATGTTTTTATTATTTTATAATAATTTATTTTTATTTAAATAAAAACTATTCTTCTCTTGTTCTTGGTTTTTACATTTAAAAAAATTAAGAGGAAAGGGTATTTTGATATCCGAAATTATTTTACATATAGGTTTAAAAGGTTTTTCAAGGGATTTATGATGAAAAGGTGCATGATTAAAAAAAATTACATATGATATGGTCCTTGTAAACCGGTCATTATGGTAGAATATCCCAATATAGCTCATTATGATGGATGGGGCTGATATATCCCATGATGATGGGTGATCTATTTGAAGATTATTTTAGTGCTTTGGAAAACTGATATTGAATTATCACCATTTGGAGAAAAAGATGAGATTATGGAATACATTAATTAAATGATAAAATTACAATTGTAAAGTATGTATATTTTCTTATTTTGTTATTATATTTGTTAAATTAATTACTCAAATCTAGTAAAAGGTTAATGAAACAAAAATTTATCCTTTTACATTCACTTTTGATGAATCAATGGTCTTTTTCACACCTATTATTTTTATAGTTTTGTGGTTATTGACTTTATCAAGATCATTCACCTTCTTGTGATCAAGGTTCTATATCACTCTATATAATTATTTGAGATATAATTTTTCTTCCATGTCCATATCTTCACTTCTCACTAATGTTATCCCATTTTAAAACCTAGTTCTGTCTTCTGTTAGAATACCTTCATAATGTTTTCCTACTTTTCAATATTAAATTTTACTAACCCTTTTTATAATGTGGGATTTTAACAAAGGTATGTTCAAATTTAAAACCCTTGATTACCAATATAGAGTTAAAATTATGAAGATCCAATTTATTAAATGGGGTAGAGTGTAACACCCTAATATTTAAAAAATATATTATGTTCGATAGTGCATACAACATACAATACTGAGTTTAAATGAACTAAGAAATAGTATTATTTAAATAAGACCATTATAACCTAGTCATTTAATTAAGGGGTATAAATAGTATTAACTTCATTATAAAATATGTATAACTTTCATAATCAATAGAGACTTTTTGATTAATTCTTATAAAATAAGCACTCAGTTTTTAGTAAATTTATTTTAATATTTCAAAATATGTTTTCTTGAAAAACAGTTTTTATTGATTTTTATTAGTGGATATTATAATTAACTTCTATAAATTTTAGAATATGAATTTTATAAAATTAAATTAAATTTTTATATATGAATATCAAATTATTTTAGATTTAATATTTGGTATTTTTAAAAAATGATTGGTTTTTAAAATAAATAGGGAAAATACTAATTTTTATTGGAAATTATATTTTCTTTTAATGTATTTGAAAAGTAAATTATATTTTTCCTTATTTTTAAATTATAATTTGTTCATTTTTATTAAACATAATAAAATTATGTTATTTGGAATTTGGTATAAAAACATTTATATACTTAAAAAGGGACTTTTCTGAAAAAACTGATTTTCATCACATTTTATGGGTTTAATTTTAAATTAAATTCTACCAATTTTGTGAAATTAATATTCAAAAATGGATTCAATATTTTTAATTGGGTGATCCAAATTTGGTAAATATGACACTTTTATTTTTGTTCATTATGAATAGTAACACTATTAAATAATTGTCATATTGGTATGGGTAAATTGAGTAATTAAGGTTAAAAATAATATGTTAATGACTAAAAAATTACCCTAACACATGAATTTATCCTATTTTATGATTTTAGTTAGTCTATTTTCATTACAGTTTCTAAAATATGTCATCTTGGTTCCATATTGTTTTTATTTTGACCTTTATAATACTTAAGTGAAAGATAAAGTAAAAAAATGTCACTTTAAGGTTTTAATATCTATAATATTTTATGATAGGGATGAAAATAACATATGTGATGTTATAATTTTTTATTTTAATGTTATAATTATTTATACTGATAATTTATCTCTATATTTTTGTGATAAAATCTCTACCTTAAATGCTTGTGTAACACGAGCACAACATTTGTTAAATTATTAAAAAAATAAAATAAATGAATTTAAAATATTAAATATTGTTCAAATTTAGTGATTTATAGTGTCGAGATATTTTTTAAATAATCATAACATATTTTATATGTTTTAAAACTTTATATATGACTTCCATATTTACCTTGATGTCTTTAAAGTCATAGTAAATGAATAGAGTCAAAAATAAAATTAATGATATTTTATAATAAATAATATTTTATTAAATAATTTAAAATTTAAAAAATTATATCATTATACAAGTGATTTTAATATAGTTTAAAATATCAATACATTTAAATTTATGGGACAATTTTCCTTTTATAGTAGCTATCTTGACTCCAAAAGAGTAAAAAAATTTGTTATCATTGTAACCATCAAAAGGGATAACCAAGGGATAAAACAAAAAGATAAGGATGAAAACCAACATTAATTTTTAAAAATTTTATTGGATGAGATTATTAAAATGAATAATTATACTATATTCTAAATATATCATTTTTATCCACTTTTACATTATAAATAATTTATATTAATTTAATATATTAAGAAATTATAAGAATGTCCATCCACACTCTTATAAAAGGGAAACCCTGTCCTTATTTACATCACACTTCAAGAGATTTTTTTTTGAAAATACCAGAATAAATACATTCATATAATCCTTCCTTTAATTATATAGTTCTTTCTTTAGTAATAATACATGCCTTAGAGGTATTAAATGGTAAAGTAAATAAGATTTTCCGAATAAGAGGTATAAATTTCAACCAAATGTTTTAGTTTTATTTCTTCCTCTACCTCATTAAAATATTATTAAAATATAAAAATATAATAAAATTAGTATATAAATTATAATTTTATTTTAAGATTTTTATTTAATAACCTATATACATATACTTCTTCCATTAAATGGGAAGACGATCTATCATTCGTGTGTTTGGTGGATTGCCGCCTCAAGAACTGATGTAATTAATTTTACATCACTACCTCTCATGAATGGATATAATAATGGATTTAATTTATATATATGATATTAAATGAATATTTTTCATTAATTAGTGATAATATAAAATATATCTTCTTAACTTTTCATTCATTGAAAAATGATAACATCATTCGTGCGTACATATGGACTACAAACTCCACGAATCGATGTGGTTCATTTTCCATAACTACATCATATAGATCATATATAATTATTTTTATAGAGATAATATTATATATATAATATAATTATAATTTTGGAAATAAATAAAATCACTTACCTTATTTCCATCATGATCGTTGAAAAATAGAATAGGTACTCATGTGTACGTATGACATGTCGTCTCCATGATTATAACATAGTTCATCTTTCATAACTGTATTTCATATATGATTTTAAAATTTTAATTAATATATAAAAATATAATTATTTTATTATTATTATTCTATATATTGTGTAATGATGACATTTTTGACCATATTCATCTTACCAAAGTCATTTTTGACATATGAGCTGAATATCATCAAAACATCCAACATGAACTTAATTAATTAAGTAATTTATTATAACTTTGTAAAAATAAAAATAAACATGAAAACAATTATTAATTAATTAAATAATTAAAATTATTTTATTATTTATGAATATAATGAACATATATGGTGATTCATACTTGAGGTAAGGGACACCTTACTTTAAAAACATTTTTTTAAATATTTTAAAGATTTATTTTTTAAATCATTCTCTTCCATGTTAATATTCTTAAAATAATTTTATGGATGTATTTATATATACATAAAGGAATTATAAATTAAATTTTATGACTATTATGAATTTATTTCAAAGTTTTTCTAAGGTAAAAAGTTTATGTATTTTATATAGAACATTTTGACTTTCTTTATAAAAGATAAAAGGAATGTTCTATTTTAATATACATGGATTCAAAGGTTTTTCCAACAACCATAACCATTATTTTATGTTTGATTTATTTTATAATATTCTATATATTATTCAAATAAAAACCCTCCCTACCTTGTTTTGCGTATTTATGTTATGAAAATGGTTTTGAAGAGGAAACAGTATTTCGATATCCAAAAGTATTTTGAAAGTAGTTTTAAAAAATGTTTTTCAAGGGATTTGTGATAAAAAGGTATAATATTAAAATATTTTAATCTTGATATAGTCCTTGGGATTTTTTTATTATGATGGGAGAATCCAATATATCTCATGATGATGGGTGAGCTTGATATATCTTATGATGATGGGTGCGCTTTATATTACTCATGATGATGGGTGAACCTAATATAGATCTCTATTGAATTCGGTAATGATTATGTTATTTGGAAAATTATGATAGAATTCAATAATATAGTTATTAAAATTATAATTCATATTTTCAGGGTTCTATTAAAATGATTTATCAAGTCACCTACATGATTTCAATATTCTCGCTAATGATTTTTCATGGAAACTATTTAATTTCAAAAGGTTAGTTAATAATCTTTTTAAAAGAAGGATTATACCATTTTAGGATAAAATGGTATGTTTTTATGAAATAGTTTTCAAGGGTTATCTTTTTTATAAGAAACTATCAAGATTTTGATTTTTCCTTTATGTTTCCTTATAAATTGTTTTATAAAAAACGTGGGCTAGTAAAGTAGATTTCGTGAGTAAGTAAATGATTATTCGAGCTCAAATATTATTATATTGAATCAAAAATCTCTTTTATGAACTCATCTTTTTAATAGATTGTATTTCTTTAATTTATATGTCCTTTAATGAGATTTTTGTTCTCATCCCGTGTTTTCAAATGTCTTTCACAATTTTTATGTATGAGTAGGAATAATGTAGAAGTCTTGTTGAAAATGATAAATATTTTCTATGAAAATAAAAAAATGTATCTTTTAAAAATTTTCATTATTGTGGGAAAATGGATACTAAGACTAAGTTATCATTATGTTTTGTATTTTTTGATATAAGAGTTATGACCAAATTATCTAAAACTGTAAACCTTAAAATATCCTAAAAATATAATAAAGTAAATTCTTGTCTAAAAATGAAATTATGGGTTGAATAAGGTTTAATTCTTTACTGTTAGTATCATTGTGAGGTTTAGATAAATTTTTATATTAGGATATTTTCATGTGAGGTTAACTTAAGAGTTATAGATACCATCCTGGGTTTATATGTTTAAAACTGATCATATGTTCAAAGTATTTGGAACCTGTTTTGAGGTTTTAAGTTATGTAAGTATAAAATTAAAAAGATTATTTTGGAGAAATTTATGTTAATATAACCCTAAGGATTAGTGTGGGTGTTAGTGAAAAAGATATTTGAGGAATAATTCTTTTATATTTTGTGCAGATTTGTTTAAAGATATTTACAACATTTAGGGTTTATACTATATTTTATGTTGAGTTAATTATGGGTAATTACCACTTGGGAATATTTGTTTTATCAATAACCATGGGATTCAAAATTGATTTTGTGATTAAGTGATTAATGTTATTTCATAAAAATTTCACTATTTTGGGTACCATATATGATTAAGGAAAACCTAATATTTTTTTATTTTATTTATGAAATAAAGGTTAAATTTTGTTTTTGGAATCATATACGATTTTGATTAGGTTTTATGTTGATTCAGGTAATTTATTTAAATGATTAACATGTCTTGAAGATTATATGATTAGCGCATATAAATTTTGGTGATATATGAATTTATGTTTGAATAATGTTAATTGGTGATAAATATTAAATTAATCTTGGAAGACTATATGATCAAATTCATCTGATTTAGGGCTTCAAACTTGGTTAATAATATATTGAAGAATTTTAAGTTTATTTACTTATTAAATGATATAATTTTAACTTTGGGTGTTAATGTTGAGTCTTTATAGATTAATTTTGTATTTCATCACATGAAGGCTTATTCTTTTTGGGAATTGTCTAGCCTTTTCGAACCATTTTAGTTTTTTAATGTATAAATATGGGTGGAATAACTTTTTATCCTTTTTTGGAATTGTGTGATCCATTAAGAAGTATATTTTCATATATTGGGAATAAAAAATTCATCTTCTATTCTCATCATTTATAGAAAAAGATGATATTGTGCAGATAATTTATTAGAGGATGAAATTTTACTTGTAAAGTATGTATATTTATTTATCTTATTAGTCTATATTTTAATGCAATTTCTAAACTCTTGGAAAAGGGACTTTAAAAAAATGGTATCTTATTACCTTCATTTCTAATTACTCAATGGCCTTTTCACATCTATTTAGTTTACAATTTTGTGGTCATTTGAACTTCCCATAATCATTCACTTTATTGTGATCAATTTTCTATATCAATATCTAACATTTTGGACTTTAATTTTTCTTCTATTTACATATATTCACTTTCCAATAATTTTATCTTATTTAAAATCTAGTTATTTATTATTCTATATGACTTTTACATTTCTCTTTTGCACTTTCCAACAAGAATTTTTATTAACCCTTTTTATGATGTGGGATTTCAAGAAATATATTTTTAAATATCAAACCCTTAATTAATTATCATGATTTAAAATTGAATGGATGAAATTTATTAATGTGGATATAATTTAACACCATAATATTTTAAAAAATACTATGTTTGATAGTATATACAACACACAACACTGAGTTTCAATGAACCAAAAAATATAATTATATAAATATAACCATTATAAAATTGTAGTTGAATTGGTGGGTAGGAATACTATTAAATTCATTATGAAATATATATAAAGTTTATAATATATAAAAATATGCTGAATAATTATTAAAAAATATTCGAATTATTTTCAATAATGTTATTTTATTCTTTGAAAATACGTTTTCTTCAAAAAAGGATTGTTATTACTTTTTGTGAGTGAATAGTGTAATTAATTTATGATAATTATATAATATATATTCGATAAAATGAAATTAATTTTTAACATCATCATATAAAAATTATCATAGAGTTAATTTTTGATCTTTTTTGAAAAGATTTATTTTTATAATGAATAGTGAAAATACTGATTTTTATTGGAAATGGTATTTTCTTTTAAAGTATTTGCAAAGTAAAATTATATTTTTGATTATTTTTAAAATATATTAAGTTCCATTTTATTAAAAAATAATCTAATAATGGTATTTTGAATACTGTTTTTACTTTAATTAGGTATAAAAACATTTTTATACTTAAAGATGCATTTTTTTTTTGAAAAACAGATTCTCCTCACATTTTGTGGGTTTAATTTTAAATTAAATTCTACAAATAATTTTAATTGAATCTTCAAAAATTTATTAGAATTTTTAAATTAGTATTTTAATTTTTTTTAAATATTTTCCTTTTATTTTTTATCTTTCTGAATAGTATTCAGGGTAAATAATTGCCTCCTTAGTAAGGGTAAATCGAGTAATTAAGGTTAAAAATAATATCATCTGGACTAAAAAATGACCCTGACACTTAACTTTATCCAATTTTATGTGTACATTTCAGATATTTACATCCAATTTTCTAAAATATGGTAACGATATGCCATATTTATTTGATTTTGACCTTTATATTTCTTAAGTGAAAGATAAAGTCAAAATTGTAACTTTCCAGCTTTTAATATATATAATATACTATGATAGGGGTGAAAATAAAATAATTTCGGTTATAAATGGTATTTAAAAGGTAAATAATTTTTTTAACATGTTAATTTATTTCTAAATTTTAGTGATGAAATAATGACCTTAAATTCTTGTGTAATGTTGACACATCATTTATTAAATTAATAGAAAAATACAATAAATAATTTCCAAAAAATTAAAAGTAGTAAAAATTGAGTGATTTATAGATTTTAATGACTTTTTATAAACTATAACATATTTTAGGTGTTATAATTATTTATATTTGAATTTAATCTTTTTCTTAATGTCTTTAAAGTCAAAGTAAATGAATAGTTTCAAAAATAGAATTAAGGGTATTTTATAGTAAATAATATTTTATTAAATGATTTCAAATGTATAAAAACCAATATTCAGACAAGATATTTTTATATGTTTTAAAATATAAACAATTTTCTATTTATGGGAAATTTTTCTCTTTATAGTGTCAATCTTGACCCCTAAATAGAGAAAAAACTTTCTTATCACGATAATCATCAAAATGGTTAACCAATGGTTAAAACAAAAATTTAGGTGTAAAAACATCTCCTAAACTTTTACAATTTTATTTTGTGAGATTATTTTAACTCATACTAATCCTATATTCTAAAATTATCATTTTGGATCTTTTCTTACATGAGAAATAATTTATATTAATTTAATACCTTAAGAAATTCAAAGAATTCCCCTCCACTCTCTTATAAATAAGAACCTCTTCTCCTCTTTTCATAGAACATAAAGAGACTTTATTTTCATAAATTATCTAAAAAATATCTTCATATATTCCATCCCCTAATTATTTTGGTCTTTATTTATGCATGATACAATCCTTAGATGTATTTAGGTGTAAAGCAAAGAAGATTGTTCATAGAAGATGAATATATTTTATCCAAATGTTTTAATTTTATTTATTCTTAAAATATTCTTAAAACATGATGATATAATAACATTATTATATAAAATATAATTATATTTAATATTTTTTAATTTTGATAACCTATATCCATATTTTTCCCAGAAAATAGAAAATGAAACCATTATTCATGTGTAACGCAAACTACCACCTCACGAACCGATTTAATTTGTTTTCCATCACCAAATCTCATATATAGATGTAATGATGAACTTAATGTATATATATGATATTAAATAAATATTGATAACTATTTAAAGATAATATACCATATATTTTCATACCTTTCTATTCATTAGAAAATGATAATGTCGTTCGTGTGTACGTGTGGACTGCCACCTCCACGAATCGATGTAATTAGATTTTAATACCCACATAATTTGAATAATATATCAAATTATATTTAAATATATATTTAGATATTAATGATATAATTTTACTTATTTATAGATAAAATAACACTTACCTTCTTACCATCATGATCATTGAAAAATTGAAGCGTTACTCATGTGTATGAATGGTCTACCGTCTCCATGACTGTAACATTGTTCATATTTCATAATCATATTTCATAGTGTATTTTTAAATTATAGTATATATATAAATGATAATTATTTCATTATTATTAATCTATATATGTTTTAATAACGACCACTTTGACCCTTGTCAACCTATCAAAGTCATTTTGGATATAGGAGTTGAATATCGTCAAAACATCTGATATGACCATAATTAATTAAGTAATTTATTATACCATGGTAAAAGGAATAATAAACGTGAAAAAGGTTATTGATTAATTAAATAATTAATATAATTTTATTATTTAGAAATATATGTAACGTACACGACGATCCAGACTCGAGATAAGGGACACTTTACTTTAAAAACTGTGTTTTAAATGTTTTAAAGATATATTATCTAAATAATTATTTTATATGGCCATATTATGAAAAATATATTCTGGATGTATTTCTACATACATAAATTAATTATAATATAAAATTTATTTATATTTTGAATCTCTTTCATATTATTCCCAAAATAAGTCTTTTTACATATTTTATATGGAATATTTTGACATTATTTATAAAATAAAAAATGAATGTTATAATTTTACATATATAGCATCAAAGTTTTTTCCTAAATATAGAAGTATTATTTGATGTTTTTATTATTTTATAAGATTCCTTATTTTATTCAAAGAAAAAACCACATTACCATTTTTTGGTTATTTATGTTTTAAAAATGGGTTTTTAATAGGAAATGGTATTTTGATATCTTAAAGTGTTTTGCATATGGGTTTAAAAATGTTTTCAATTAATTTATGATGAAAAGGTTCAGGATTAAAATTTTGTATTAATGATATTATCCTTGTAATTTTGTTTTTTTATGATAAGATATCCTGATATAGCTCATGATGATGGTTGAACCCAATAATGTTCACGATAACGTGTGAGACCGATATAGCTCATGATCATGGGTGAGGCTGATATATCTATCCAGTACAATGGGTAATTTTTATTTTCTCTAGATAATTATGTAAGAATTAAATATTATTTTTATTCTAATTTTAAGGGTTCTTATAAGGGTTCTATTAAGAAGATGTACCAAGGAACCTATATGACTTTTCTATGATTTTTAATGAGGTTTCCTGGAAATAGTTTGTTTCAAAAGGTAAGCTAATGATCTTTTTAAAGGAATTATTTTGTGTTTTTAGGGTCAAAATATATGTTATTATGAATGTGTTTCAATGTGTTGCCATTTTTTCTAAGAAACCATCATGATTATTATTTTTCCTTTATGTTTTCTTATATTTTGTTTTATGAAAAACACGGGTAGTAAAGAAGATTTCATAAGTATGTAAATGATTATTTGAGATCAATGTTTTTTATGATAAAGAAAAACTCTCTTTTGTGATCTCATGATTTTAAAATAAATAACTAGTTTTATTTATTTCTTTTATATTCCCTTACTGATATCTTTTTTATCATACCATATTTCAAATGTTTTTCATAGTTTTTAAGGATGAATAAGAATAATGAAGAAGTTAAGTTGAAAATCATAAAGACTTTCCAAGAAAAAAAAACATGTTTCTTTTTAAAAGTTTTTTATAATGGGAAAATGATACTAAGAGTAAGTTTACAACTTGTGTTTTATGGGTTTTTTATATAATATTGAGGAACTAAATCTCTAAAACTCTAAACCTAAAAAGATCCTCAAAATGAAAAAAATAAATAAAATTCCTATCTAAAAATGTAAATATGGGATGGATAAGGATTGAGACCTAACGCATTTTCATTATATAAGACCTTTATAGATATTTTTTATAAAGTGGTTATTCTTATTTGTACCACTAATGTAACATCTAGGTTATAATGGTATATTATATCATGGTTCATTTTCACTAGAGGTTGCGTGTGAAATAAGCTATCGAATACTTCTTGTTTAATTCAATGGAATATATATATATATATATATAATCCTAGAGTGTTACAATTTTAGTGGAGAATTTTATAGGTTTAGTTAGTAATTAGATAGTATACAAAGTGATATATCTAGAATAATGAGTACACATACAAGTGGTGGTCATAGCTAACTTGTAACATTCATGAGGAATTCATTCAGTGTGGTTATGTATTTTTTATGAGATAGAAGTTTAAAGCCTTTGAATATTTCAAAAGTTATTAAAAATGTAGTAAAAAATCAACTCAAAAAATTATTAATATACTATGATTATATAAATTTTGGGAATACCTAAAACATAAATTTAAAATAATCATTTAGAATATTGTGGAATAGTTTCACAGCTAGATCCATGTAGAAAACAATAGTATATTGGTGTGTTTAAATTGAGAAATAATATATTGTTGGACATGGTTCAATTAATGACAAGTCATTATGACCATCCAATATAATTAATGTGATATCCTATAAAAACTTTTATACTATACAAATTTCCATTTTATGAGTTTATAAAGAAACAATATGAGACATGTATTAGAAGGAATCCCAATTTTTATTTTACAAAGAAATGTGGTTGTGATTATTTTTTAAATAATAATGTTATAATGATCTTTTAGTTTCAGGAACGTAGAAAAATAATGAATTTAAAATTTTTTCACTGGCGATCGACAAAAAAACATCATCGGTAGTGAAGTGTAGCCCGGTTACAACCCGAGAATTTCACATGAATAATTTAAACACAAAAATTAAACATAATAAATTAATATTTTCATTTAAATCATTTCTCCACATATTATCATCACCGATGATTATTACTCAAAATAATTAAAGCGGGTACCATATAGATCTTCCATGTGTGCTTCAAAGTATGCTGCAGCATCGATTTTTGAATTTCTAGTGCTAGTACGGAAATTTGATGATGCCTTCGATGTCCTCATGATCACCACTATATAATTCCATCAATATTTGAATAAGAAATGTGATTGAATTTATAGAATTATAGAATATATCTCTAGGAAGTGGGAGGGGAGAGTGAGTCTCACGTAAACTCAAATTGAATAAACCATCACAAGAGAGTCTCCTCCTCCCTTTTATAGTATGGTTCTAAATACTTAAAAAAGGATCCCTGGCCCCTGGATATTTCTTACCCACTAAGTTATCAATAAACGACATCGTATTATTAATACATTGAGTCATAAATATCATATATATATTTATCACCTGTATCATAACAAATATATTACATGATAAAATCAAGACATTAACTTAACTCGATATTACCGCAAATATTAAACAACCTTGAATAATAAAATAATATTTTTTGTTAAATATTTTCCGATGTATTTGCATTCATATATGTAAATAAATTTAATAAATCGATTCAATACTAATTATTCCAAACTTGAATAATATGAATTTATTTATTTCATGGAGATTGAATATTCTCAGGCATCTCCCAAAGCCTATAGCAGGGCCCACCATGACTTATACTCATATTCATTAGAATAAGGAAATTTTTTTAATAATATTAGTGGGTGACCCTCTAGGCCCTTATATTTGTAGAAATTAATATTTTTCACAAACCAGTTGTGGATTATATCAATCCATAAAGGCTCCAAAAGAGATGAGGAGTAGTCGTAGCAATGAAATCCTTCATATGAACACAGATCATGCAATATAATCTATTTGTCTTACGATATTTAACAAACCATGAAAAAAATTTATTTCAAAATCCATCATTTATTATTCATTAACCTAGATATACATACTTACATTCTTCTACCATCGCCATATATTTAGTGAATGTACTACCAACCTGATCAACTAGGCCCGAGATATCACTTTTTTTCAAGGGTGATAAATTCTATCTTGATTATTAAATCAATGTCATACATATAATGACACATCCATGGAAATATACCTCACTAAAACAAAAATTCCATAGTTTTTACCTTTCATCAAAGTATATAATAAAATAGTATACACTAATAGTAATCTCAATTCAGGAGACCATTACATGTGTTTATAGATAGGAGCTACTAATGACACCTAAAAAATGTGGGATTCCTGTTGGTGGGATAGTCCTCGTGATCTCATCTAATTGAGATCACAATGTGAAAACTTCATGAGAAGAAGTATCGATGCTAATAAGACCCTGGTACCTTTATTTCAGACATCATACATGTCCAGTCAGTATGATGTATATAGGCCATGAGACATATGTTTAAGATTAATGTCATATTATATAAAAGTTATCATTATAGTAAGGGAACTACTATAACCTTTTGATGTGATAAATAATACATAGAAATGACAATGTAAATAGTAGATACAGAAAAATCAATATTGTTATGGTAAGTGTACATCATGCATAACTCATTGTATATATAATATCGTAATAAAAAATTATTATTTATGTTTAGACTAGAGAACCCACTATTACAGCACTCCCAATTACCCTAGATCAAACTTGATAACTATCCTTGTTGTCACTCACATGATAAGGTGATTCTTCGGCTGAGGTATGTCTTTAGTCATTTGGCCTTCAACGTCTCCACTGCAATGTTACTCTGCTATTAACGACTTCACCTCCTGATGTAAGAGTCGTCAAGAGATGATATCACCAAGTATGTTTCATTTTCACACTATCAAAATAGTAAATCTTGACTAGTAATAGTAATATAATTTTCATAATTTATATTATGATAATACTTTACTTACTAGGTATAATTCCATGAACCAGAACAAAACATTTTGTATTTTACACTATAACAATTTCTACATTAACATTCATAGTGTAATTTTTATTTATAGATATGGATACCACTGGATTGAGTGATCTTATCTTCTTCATTAACCTTTCTTGACTATGATATTAGATCCTATTTATCTATATGAAGACTAGTTTATGTTACCTTATAACTAGTATCCCTTCTTCTTCACATACCAGGTATGTATATCTTTTTTACTTTCTTAAGTACAATTTGATAGATTTTACTTCTTCCTGCACATTAATCCTAGATATAAATTACATATTCCTACCATTAATTATATGTTGTAAATAACATATATAGTACATAACATGGTATATGTGATAGATTCATTTCTAGAATTTATAGAATTCTACTCACCTCTTTAATATCCTCTTATTACCCTTACACGTCTTCTTGGAGAGATTTATTCTATGTGACATTGCTAACAATTCTCTCTTGAATTATTTCATCTTGTATTTTTCAATACATTGGCATTATATGTACTATTTACTTGGTCTCAGAATCCCATTAGATCTACCATAGTATATATCATTACGTAAAACATAGGTTACTACTTTAATTCAATTTCTATAGGGTTTCTTTAATTATGGTCTTGACTAAATAGATGACTAGTTGTTGTTTTCCATATGTTATCAAATATATTTTACTTGGAAATGGTGTTGCACCCACTAACTTCTTGTAAACATATTGAAAAATTCACATCAAGTGAATAATCTAAGATCATGTTTCTTACTCCAATCTAAAACAAGATTTGTAGTAACTTTTATCCCTTATTGGGATTCTATGATGTCACCAACCATTTTTGGTTGCATTATATAGATGCCTTCCAATATTGGTGGTCTTAACATCCAATTCTGATTTAATGATCAGCTAAAGTAGCAATGAAAAGTATAAATTCCAACCAATTAAGGTATAATTAATTGGAATTGCCAATTGAGACTTATTGTTACCACTCTTGTAACACCCATGTATTGTCTCACTTGAATATTCATCATATTATTCAAAATAATAAGCTTGTATTATTTGATAAATTGAATCTATTATCGAATTTTAATTGATATTTCCAATATTATTTTATTTTCATTTACTACTTATTATAGGATTCATTACTCTCAATGAATAAAGTATCACTATACATGGTTAATGTAAACCCATTACTGTGGTTTTATCCTTCCCACACAATATGTGTCTCTAGAACATTTCTTTTCCACAAAGATCTTGTGTAACTTGTTCCTATTCAAACTATATGGGAGTTTTATTCATCAACTAAATACAAGTCAATCTTCCACCTACTATCTCAAATAGATATGTTCACAATTTTATAGAAATATAGTCTATCACCTGACTAACTTTTTAATATCAAGGATTTGTATAGTATCCATATAAAACATTAGGATAATTTCATTAGATGCGCATTATGCTTTTCATGATGCATGTTTGTTTATATCCTAACAAATTATTGGAATCTAAACTCATTTTCTTTGGATATAATGTATTTATATCATAATATAACTCATATGATATCCATATATCATTATAGTTGGAATATGGTTACGGGATAATGCCATTATTTGAAAATCATATCATGAAAATAATAGAAGTTTCTATAAAGAAAATGAATCATAAAATTGATTCCCCTTTTACTAAGATCATGAATCTGACGTGTATAAATAAATGTGTGTTTATGAATTACTCCATGCTATATTTTAGTGATCAATTATTTCATGTAAAAATCATCAGTAGTCCTCCTTACTATCATCATAACCCTAAAGTGTATAAGGAAATGTGCATTTAGTAATTACTCCATGCTACATTATAGTGATCAATGAATGCTTGGTAAATATATTCTTCAACACATGGGATCAAAGTAACTCATATATTCTAACCATAAATGTACCATACTTCATATTTTCACTCCTTAAAACAATTAATGGAATATCATGAAGTATATAAAATTACATCTATCTTAATATTGTAATAGTTCATGCTCTCAAGATGAAAAAATCACGAAATCTTTGTGGATTTACATTATTTTTAATGGTTTCATTGTCCATGACTGAATAAGTATAAGTTTCAATAGTACCTAAGGTATTTAAATACAAAGAGACTAAAACCATACTTGGTATACCCTTGAAAACTATTTAGTCTTGATTGGAAATGTATTGTCTTTCTACAACTGGGAATAAAAGATTTGAATTTTGTATTCATCAATTATTTATAATAATTCAAGAATTAGGGAACCATTAGTTGATTATTAGAAAATAGAAAAAACATTTATTCCAAAACTAGAAAAATGGGCCCATGTTTCTAATAGAAAATTAGTCAATTTTTTTTATAATAAATAAAAGTTTAACTAGAATCATTAATCTTGGAAATTGGAATTCATGTATATCTGACCATTGATTTAGGAATCACCCTTTCTTAGTATCTTAATTCACCATAATTCTTGAAATGTTTATATATTTACTTGGTTACTACATTTAATTAAAAATATGTGATAGGAATATTGTATTTAATACCCAATAGGTACATCAAAAACATTACATACAATTGATGCATATTCCTGAAGAAGCAGCGATTACTTTCTTCTTCAATTCAGTTAATTTCATTTTACCATCAATAAACATATCTCATTTATTCAAAAGTAAATATCATCTTTTATGAAGATCAACCTCATTCCTTTGAGGTACGTTCTAAAGTTAACTTTATCATTACACGTTCCATTGGAATTTTTTCCTTGTCATTCAACTTATTCACCATAAGACCTAAAAATTAATCTTTATTTAAGTTATTATAAGATCATAGAACATTACTAAAATGGTTATGAAGCATTTTATCAATAAATATTGTTCTATGTTATTAAATAAAAATAGATAAAGTTTTTGATAAATATATATGAATGGGTTGTATGGAAATAAATTGTTTCATCTTTCAATTTACACATATTTAGTGTAATTGTCACCTCATTTATATCTTGCTTCACTGTCTCCTTAAAGACTTCTCATGTATGCAAAAAAATGTTGTACCATCCATGTACTATTTATTTATCCAAAACTCATTGGAAATTATTGATAAAATTATGGAGTAAACATAAATTGTGTCATACATTAGTCTCTTGTAAGCATCTTTCACACCCTCACATTATCTAAATAGATATTGGCAACTCTTGCACCATAAAAATCCTATATCATAGTACATTGTGCAAGAACTAGTGCAACTCATTGGAAACTCATTCAAGTGAGGAAATGTTCTTTTTCCAATATTAATAACAGTTTTTCTGTGTTATTACTTCCCATTTTCAACAAAATAAAATTACACACTATAATATTAGTACTTTTATCTTTATTATCGATTAGTTGTTATCGATTAATTAAATCATTAAATGTCTCCCACTATTTTATCTAAACCTATTATCCATTACTACAAGATTAAAAATAATTATTTTATAGACTATTTTAGTTGTAATGATTACTAAAATATTTCATCATAGTCCAAGTTATGACTATAAAACTACTCAAAGAGTTTCAAGGTAGGATTCTTATTGGAAAACTGTATTAACTCAAGGAACATTGATCTATTGAGTGAAGACCCAGTATCTAAAATCATAAACTTTATTTACTCAAATATTTTCCTCTAAATATGAAAAAATCTATCTATAGATACTTCTTTGCTTCCATATTTATATTAGTTAACCCATCAATTTCATAATAACTCCCCAGTAGTAACAAAAACCCTTAGCTAGGGTTGATGAGCACCTCATACACCTGGTTTTTTTCAAATTCAAATGAATGAAGTCATTACAATGTTTCTTTGAGGGGTTTTATTATTTCTCTATGAATGAAATAATTTTCTATCTAATATGTATGGACTATGTGATCATATTCACCACTAAAAAATATAGTAAATAGAAAATACTCATATCATGACATGTTTATTTTATCAATGAATTCTTCATTATTATCCTAAGGGATAATGTATAAACACAACTATAAAAATAGGCAAGGGAAGCACCACCTTTTATTAGTGCTATGAAAAAATCACTGATAAAGGCTTCCTTTATCAGCGCTAAACTTTTAGCACTGATAAAGAAGCCCTCTATTAGCGCTAATGTTTTAGTGCTAATAAATATTACGCTTTATAAGCGCTAAAAAACCACTGATAATGGAAGCCTTTAACAACGATTTTTTAGTGTTGATAAAACCATGGTCCTATATTTTAAAAAATCAGGTGCACAATATCCTCTATTTAGCACGCCCTCAAGACCTCACGGTGTTGTACCCCTGCGAAAACTCCCCTCTCCCTGCTAATATTCTATTTGTCATACCTCTGCCACTAGCCCTACTCCTTTTCCTCCCACTCGAACCCCTTCCATGGATTCTCCTCACCAAAACCCTACTTTTCCTCCTCTCCGATGGACCCCACTCCCTGCAAAACCTTCTACTGCATTTCTCAATGGTGGCAGCTCCTCCCATGCACCTCCCCCTCTAGGGGTCGCGCCTTCCCCTACTGACATAGCACAGAAGGCTCCCTGAATGCTCAATGCTTCTTCTCTCCCACCATCGTGAGTGTGATCTACTCTAGGTAAGTCTTCCTCTTTTCCTTTTAGTGTTATTTTTGGTGGATAGGTTTTGTGAGAGTAGTTTTCATTAGGGTGATGTTTTGATTCTTCCCCATGATCACCACCCTTGGATTAGATGCTAAATAACATAGATTTCGAACAATATATGACATGAAATAAGACAAGTAGTTGATTCTTATACTTGGTTTGCAGATGATTTGAACTAAAGTATGACTTTTTTATGATTCCCCATGGGTCCTTATGATGTTTAGAACTAGAATTTATTTTTCACCAAGTGTCATATGTATGAGGGTTTGATATTCTCATGAAACCTCAAGTTAGACCTTTTTATACATGAATATTCTATTAATGTTGAGTGTTTTTTTCCTCATGCTTCTGGTGGAGTGGGATTATCTATACTGGGGAAAGTGGTCTTTTTGTAAACCCCTTCATGAATAAGATGAGTTTTGATAGTACCTGCCTCATTATTAATTGGTTAAACTTTGTGGGTGTCATGATGTGCTGGTGATTGTGTTTATGGGGAGGTTATATATATGATGGTGATCAGGACCCATCAAATATAGAAAGTGTATCCAAACCTGTGGATGTTAAGTTATATTTCTCTTATATAGTTAGCATGGTTTTATGTGATGTGTTCAATAAGAATACTTTTGTTCCCTATGAATGTTGAGGAATTATGGAATGCTTTATAATGGATAATTATGGTTAACTCTTGGTAAGGATATAGTGTATACATCAACCCATATACCAGAGATGATTAGCGTATTTGTGAAGTTATAGTGTTCTAAATTAAATCTTTCCTTGAGACGATTCATAGTGGATCCTATAATCCATTAAGGTTCATTTATTATTAAACCAAGATCCATGGAGTGGCCTCCAGTCTTCATGCACTAGGGCCACATAAGATGAGGAGATCAGAGTAGCGCATCCATGTAAAGGTGAATGGTATTCTTTGGAAAAGTACATTGGGTTTAGAGAGTGGTATGAACATATGAGCAGTTGTATTTGGGAGGTTAATTCTTTTTAAAATTGTGGGATGTTTACTGACTTAAATCAATGGTAAATTCCACACATATTTCTTTTATGTCAAGGATAATTTTAGGGTGGTGTCAACTTAGTGAACCTCTATGACCAGTTGTTCCTAGGTTCTAGTCTAGAAGGTTTTTTTCTTGAAAATGGGGAGACACCATGCACTTGATTGGGTATATAGTGATTCTTCCCTGATACCTATTATGGGTATGAAGATTGTTATTTTGAATGGAGACTGCTCTAGTAAAGAACTGCCCTTGGTGTTTCAGGACAAGTGATTTTGGTTAAGTACACCTACACTATGGAGAACCTGATTACGTGATGGGGGATGAATTTATCTTAGTAGATCGTAAATGTCATTCACTTGGTTGGATTGTATTTCAACTCTTTTTTATTAAATCCATTAATTTATGTTGATCAATTCATAGACCGACCTCTATTGGTTTTGGGGAATTCAACATGTAATACTAAGCCTTGGATGGATATATTAGTGTTTTATGATTATGCCTATGGTTTTATTTGATATCATAATCTTATAAGGTAGTGATCTTCTAGGATGTAGGGTTAGCAGCACCCACCCATAGTAGGTGTGTGTGCAAGTATCATCTCAGGAGGAACTGTCATTCATAGGTACCTCAAGGATATACCATTACTCCAAGTAATTTAATATGATTGTGATGGGTATAGACACATCACACTGCATTTTCTCAACATTCATGCTACAGTAAGAGAGGCAGTCGATGAATAGCCTAGGCAGAGGAAGGAACTGGGGAAAGGAGGTATGTACAACACTAAATTGATGGAGGAGATCAGGGAGTATCATGAGGTTGATGGAACTGTGGTTTGATTCTACTAATACTACCCCGAAGTAGACTACTACTATGTTGAGAAGTTAGTGGTTAGAATATCGGATAGTTGTAGTCACTAGAGTCTTTTTACTAAGAGGATCCATGAGTGTTTAGAGGTACGATCTATGTTCATTATATTTTTCTTGTATTACTATTAGAAATAGGTACAAGAAACAATTTTTCCTAATTTTTTCAATTATTTTCTAGGTATATGGTAGGCATTGGTAGATACCCATGTTAGTGAGGGAGAGTTATTTCATATTCTTTAGATGTTCATGATATAATTTATGTTCACGAACCTTAATTTTCTATTTCTTATATTAATTTTGGTAACAAAACCTATGATATTCCATAGTAATTTTTGATAAACCTAGGTTATTTGTTTCCCACTCGAAGCCCTTATTTTCATTTTATTTGAGTTTGGTCACTAGTTTTGGGATGTTTAATGTGATTATTTTATTATGAATGAGGTGGATGGTAGGGGTGGTTAAAAGGATGTTTAATGTTTTTCTACAAGGGTGGTGGGTGCTTGAACTATTGGTAAGAGGGTTGTAAAGTGTGTTGATTTTGATGGGGGGTCTATCATGGTTCTGTTGATTTCCAAATCTTTATTAGAAATGGTTAGGCTCTATTAATCTCTATTTTTATAAGGAAGTGGTTCTGTTATACTATATTTGGAAGTATTTTTTTGTTTATTTTAATCATAAATAC
Source organism: Viscum album (assembly GCA_963277665.1). NCBI lineage: Eukaryota > Viridiplantae > Streptophyta > Magnoliopsida > Santalales > Viscaceae > Viscum > Viscum album. Next base: position 352,442,512 of record OY728141.1, read on the forward strand.
TAATATTTGAGATTCCAATAGGATGGAGATGAATAAAGATTGGATGGATTCTAATCGTTTGACAATAGAGTATGAGAACAGATTAAAAGAGTTCATCAAGTTTGCAAAGGATCATGTAAAGGATTCTTCTCAAATCCTTTTTCCATGTTTACATTATTGTTATTTTAGACTAATTACTCCAGAGGATTTGGAAGAACATTTGATATGTCATGGAATAGATCAGAGTTATAAATTTTGGAATAAACACTGAGAAAAAGTGAATGTAGCTACTGGATGGGATAGAACTGATTTTTATTGATCATAATATATGAATACAAATACGATAATGAAGAATACCGTATGGAGGATGTGATTACAAATTTCAATGATGATGAATATCGTATTGAGAAAATGACAAGGACAGTTGAATATGAACTCCGTGATTGCCCAAAATTGTTTCAGAATTTAAATAGTTGTTCAAAGATGCCATTATATGCTGGTTGCACTAAATATACAGCATTTTCAGCTGTACTAATGTTTTATAAATTGAAAGTTGGAAATGGATGGAGTGATGTCAGTTTAATGGAACTAATTTCTCTCTTGAATGACGTGCACCTGGAATATAATGAGCTCCCAAACCAGAAATATGAAGCTAAACAAATGCTACGCTAGATGGGTATGATTTCTGAAAGAATAAATGTCTGTGCAAAAGATTTTATACTATTTCACAATGAGAATAAATCCCTTACAGAATGCCCGAAGTGTGGTTCTTCTCGATACAAGAAAGATGAATCCAGTCCTACAAAAGATGTATAATACTTTCCAATCAACCCAAGGTTTAGGAATCTATATAGAAGTGAAGAAACTGCAAGACAATTTTCATGGCATGCAAATAAAATAAATAAAGATGAGAAATTATGTCACCCAGACAACTCTCCTCAATGGAAGATAATTGATCATGAGTATCCTGAATTTGGAAAAGAGCCGAGAAACCTTCGTCTTGTGTTATCTATATATGGAGTTAATCCTTTTGTTTTTCAAACCAGCACTCACAGTATATGTCCTGTTATGTTGGTAAATTATAACTTTCCACCCTGGTTATGCATGAAGCAGAAATTCATCACGTTATCTATGCTTATATCAGGACCAAAACAACCAGGCAATGATATTTATGTTTATTTGTCTCCTTTGATTGGTGATTTGATGTTATTGTGGGATTCTGGTGTTATGTTGTATGATGCTTATAAAAGTGAATACTTCACATTGAGATCAATGTTGTATGGGACGATAAATGATTTCCTTGCTTATGGAAATTTTTCAGGCTATAGAATTAAAGGAACTCAATGGTGTCCCATGTGAGAAGAAGATATGGAATAAATTAGGTTGAAACATTCATTAAAATCTGTGTTTCTAGGACATTGTAGATTTCTACCACTTCGGCATAAGTACAGATCTTGGACGACATTATTCAATGGATATTCACAACAATTCACAACACCATCTCCACTAACAGGTGATCAGTTGTTTGAGAAAGTGAAAGATGTGAACACTGTTTTTGGTAAACCATTTTCGAAAAACCTTACGAAAATTGATTGGAAAAAGATATCAGTTTTTTTGAATTACCATACTGTAATTGTTTGTACGTCAGACATTTTCTTGATGTGATGCATGTGGAAAAAAATGTATGTGATAGTGTTATCAAAATATTACTAAATTCCCTTGGAAAAACAAAGTATGGAATTAAGGCAAAGTTGGACATGATTGACATGGGAATACGAGAATATCTGGATCCTGTGAAGAGTGAAAATCGAATGTTTCTTCCTCCAGATTCTTACACTCTTTCCAAGGAGGAGAGATATCAATTTTTTAACTTATTCAATGATTTAAAGGTTCTAGAGGGGTATTCATCAAATATCAAGAACATAGTGTCAATGAATGAGTTGAAGTGAAAAGGTTTGAAATCAGATGACTGCCAGGTTTTGATGTAATATTTAATTTCTATATCTTTACATCGATTTTTTCCCAAGATTGTTCATCATACGTTAACTAAACTGTGTTTCTTTTTCAAAGCATTATGTAGAAAAGTTTTATACCTGATGAAATTTCCAGCTATGGAAAGAGAAATTGTCATCATATTATGTGAATTAGAAATTTCTTCCTACCAACATTCTTTGATATGATGGTTCATTTGATAATTCACTTGGTGAGAGAGATTTGAATTTGTAGTCCTGTTCACTATAGATGGATGTACCCCGTTGAACGGTATATGAAGATTTTTAAAGGGTATGTCAAAAATCAAAGTCGGCCAGAGGGTTGTTTAGTGGAGTGATATATTGTTGAAGAAGCAATTTAATTTTATACCGAATACCTATCTGATGTGGAAATCATTGGTCTCCCTAAATCTCATCACACTAGATGCATTGAGGGTAAGGGAATTTCTGGAAGAGATTTTGTGACAATAAATATTACAGATTGGGAGCAAGCCCACCTTTATGTTTTTCATAACAAATGGGAGTTTTCTCTATATATTGAAACCCACAAAGAAATTCTTAGGCAGTTGAATCCATTTAGGGCTGAAAATGGATATCAAATACACAAAATCACCAGTTTATAGGATGGTTTCAAGGCCATATTTTTAAGGAGTTGGATGAAAATACAAAATTTAATTTCAGAATGACTTCGATGGCTAGCCGCCGGACCAATTGTGTATGTATTATCTTACAATGGTTATGTAATTAATGGTTATACATTCTATATAGATGAAAAAGATGAAGATAGTACCATGCAAAATAGTGGAGTTACACTTGTGGATGAAGCGATGCATATTTCTGGTAGTAAGGACAGAAATCCAGTTTATGCAAATATGTCATACATTGGCATTATCAAAATAATTTGGGACTTGGATTATACGACATTCCAACTGCCACTTTTTCAATGAAAACGGGTTGATAACAATAGTTGTGATAAAATAGATGAATTGAGATTTGTGAAAGTTTATTTTAGTAAAGAAGGGTACAAAGAAAAATAGTTTACAATAGAATCACAAGCGGTACAAGAATTTTATGTTCCTGATCCCGCAAACTGAAAGTTGTTGATTGTTCTATTATCATCCAAAACTACTGAAGGGTCTGATGAAAATTCAGTTGTGGATGATCCATTCAGTGGTACATTTCAATAATTTTTCATCGGTCCCAATGTAGATGATTTTTTATATGTTAGGGGTAACCTCAATGAAGGGATTTGGATAACTGATAGAGGTGTCAAATCCATTCAACCTTTGGAAAAAAGAAATAGAGTTCAACAAACATGTTATATTTTGTTTGTAATACAGATATTGTTATCCCATGTTAATATCTTATCATTTATGAATTTATGTAATATAAATTAACTGTTCAACCACTTTTGTAGATAATGACTTCTGAACGTTCTGGTGCTCCTAACCTCGAGGCTGAAGAAGTCTCTTAAGCTGTTGTTGTTGCTGCGGCTGCTACTGTTGTGGCTGCTCACAGGGAAGAGAAACAACAATTTCTTGAACCTGTTGTTGCTCCTAGTGTTGATATCCAACAACCATTATCACATGTCACTGCTATCATTTTAGATGAACATATATATGACGTTGATATTGATGAAATGGTCAGGGATGAAGGATCGACATTGCAGAAAACACCGGTGCGTTGTAGTTTGACGGCGTTAGACAAAGTTTTTAAGGAGAAAAGAAAAGGTATAAAATTTGATGTTGGATGGAATGCATGAAGCCAATATGTTAATCCCAACAAGCCTATGTTTAATAGTTACATTGGAATTGTCCATCCAAAACGCGTGACGATTGATATATATTCATGGCACCATATTGTGTCTGGGCTGAAGGTTGTGATCTATGAAGAAATTACAGTAACATTATGATATTATTTCTTTAATTTACTAACAAATAAAATAATAAAATAGTTTCTTACTCTTCTCAATCTCTCAAGGAGTACATTTTTAGTAGATGATTCACATAAGAATTATGTACTAAGGCTTGCCGGAAGGATTCATCGAGGTTTTCACTCTATTTTAACAAAATATCACCTGAAAAATTCCAATGGTAAAATAAACCCACACCCACCCCTTTTCTATTCTCACCTGATATCCTAGGAAGCATGGGATGCATTTATCGAATGTCTTGGGGATGAGAAGCTTCAGGTACAGTTTGGATGATAAAATGTGGTTTGAGGATATGTTTATTTATCACTTTGATTGTCAATATTTCATTTATGAAACAACAACTCAATACTGAAAATAAGTAACATGCATCAAAACCAATATACCCCTATCATAAAAAAATTATGGGGTTCGCTTCACTAGAAAAGAAAATGGTATGTATTTTAAATTTATAGTAATATTGTTATGTTCCAAGAAACAACATCATAATTATCTTTCTATATTTATATGTAGATTGATGAGTCTAAAACCAAAGACACTTCCATCCCACTTCATGTGCTATGGAAGGAGGCACGTGTGACTAAGGAAGGGAATATAATAGATTAAAACAGACACAAATTTTGGGAAATATGTGTATGTATGACATGATAAAAATATTTTTTTAAATTGCAATTACATAAAAATAATTAGTTATTTTCCTATATCCGACAGTCATAGGAATTAGCTACTCCTATAGCAAATGCAGACCTATTATCAACGACATTGAAGTGGCTAGAACAATATGGTCATGTCAGAGGTGCGGGGTTTGGGGTGACACCCCGAGTATATTATGAGAAAAAACAAACAGATAATAAAGATGAAAAAATGAAACAAATGAGTGAAAGACTAGAAACTCTTTAATAATGATTTCAATGGCTGGGAGAGTTGCTAGTAACTTTTATGGGTGGGAAGCAAGGAGAAGACATAACTCAAGAACAAACAATGTGTGAAGATCCCTCCCCACCACCACTAGCTTTGACGCAAGCCATTCCCTTCAAAGAATGAGGACAAGGGATAAGCATAAGGAGGTGAGCAAGTACTACGTCTGGACAAATATCGTGGTATATATAATAAAATTTCACTATCCAAACACATATCAACACAAGTTACTTATTCTCCTAATGATCAATTTTTTTGTAGTGTCCAAAAAAACAAACGATAATGATTGTGGTTATTATGTTTATAAATTTATGAAAGAGATCGTTTTTCATCAAAAACTAGCATCCCTAAAGAGGTATTTTCAAAAACAACTACTATTTCTTTTAAATTATTAATTAATTAATTATTTATATATTTTTCAGTACTAATATGACTTTCAAAAATCCTTATAGTCACAAGATGATATAGATTTGTTTATAAATGAGTGGGTCACATATCTGATGGAAGATTGTACACAAATAACATGAAGATCTGACTTGGGGATGTGTACACTTGGAGGTCATTTTTGAGAGGAGTTAAGGGGATCAAAAGATGAAACATTGTTGTATGTAAATGTTCGTAGGAAAATTGTAATTGATATTAAATAAAACAACCTTTCTCTAATGATTTATTTTTCCATTTTAATAAATTAAATGCACCAACAACATGAAAGAATGATGAACCACTTTTCTTTGGGCTTTGGATATGAAAAACTAGTAAAATCTTCAAAATACCTTCATATCCAAACAAATACATTCTGATTGTGTTGATACTTTAGGGGAATGATCCATGGGTGATTTTTGACGTGTATGAGTCAACCCTGCCTCAATACGAGGTATGGTGTGGTTGGTACCACTCAAAGTGTCTCTCTTTTGTTTAAAATGGACACAACTTTAAGTGAAAACAACAATTGACGTACCAAAATATGACCAAATGCATTTGGATTGTGATGATAAATTATGAGAATGATCCATAGGTAATTTTTTTATGTGTATGAGTCAAACCCTCCTCAATATGAGGTACAGTGTGTCCGGTACCACTCAAAGGGTCTCTCTTTTGTTTAAAATGGACAAAATTTTAATTGAAAACAACAACGGACATATGTAAATCTGACCAAACGCATTCGGCATGTGTTTATAAATTAGTGGAATGATAAATGGGTCATTTTTTATGTGTATGAGTCAATCCCACCTCAATCCGAGGCACGTTGTGGCTGGTACCACTCAGAGTGTCTCTCTTTTGTTTAAAATGGACAGAATTTTAAGTGAAAACAGCAACTGACATATGGAATTCTGATCAAACGCATTCGTATTGTGTTGATATTTTAAATAAACGATCCGTGGTTCATTTTTGACGTGAAAGAGTAAACCCAACATCAATATGAGGCATGGTGTGGATAGTATCACTCAAAGTTTCACTCTTTTGTTTAAAATGGACAGATTTTTATGTGAAAACAACAACTGACGTATGAAAATCTGACCAAACATATTTAGCATGTGTTGATACTTTCGTGGAATAATCCATGGGTAATTTTTGACATGTATGAGTCAAACACTCCTCAATTTGAGACACAGTGTGGCCGGTACCACTCAAAGTTTCTCTCTATTGTTTAAAATGGACATTATTTTAAGAGAAAACAATAACTGAAAAACTGAAATCTGATGGAATTCATTCGGGCTGTATTGATAATTTTGGAGAACGATAATTGGGTCATTTTTGATGTGTAAAAGTAAAACCCTCTTCAATCTGAGGCACGGTGTGGCCGGTACCACTCAAAGTGTCTCTATTTTGTTTAAAATGGACAGAATTTTAAGTGAAAACAATAACCGACATACAAAAATCTGAAAAAACACATTCGAATTGTGTTGATACTTTTGGGGAACATTCCATCGGTCATTTTTGACATGTAATATTCAATCCCGCCTCAATATGAAGCACAGTGTGGCCGGTATCACTCAAAGTGTCTCTCTTTTGTTTAAAATGGACATAATTTTAAGTGAAAACAACAACTAACATACGAAAATCTGACCAAACGCTTTCGGATTGTGTTGATACTTTACGAGAATGATTCATGGGTCATTTTTTATGTATAAAAGTCAACCCTGATTTAATCTGAGGCACGGTGTGGCCGGTACCACTGAAAGTGTCTCTCTTTTGTTTAAAATAGACAGAATTTTAAGTGAAAACAACAGCTGACGTACAGAAATCCAAAGAAAGGCATTCAGATTGTGTTAATAACTTAGGAGAACAATACATGGGCCATTTATGACATGTATGAGTCAACCTCGCCTCAATACAAGGCACGGTGTGGCCGGTACCACTCAAAGTGTCTCTCTTTTGTTTAAAATGGACAAAATTTTAAGTGAAAACAACAACTGACGTACGGAAATCCGACCAAACGCATTCAGGCTGTGTCGATACTTTAAAGAAACAATCCATGGGTCATATTTGATGTGTATGAGTCAACCCCACCAAAATATGAGGCACGTTGTGGCTGGTACCACTCAAAGTTTCTCTATTTTGTTTTAAATGGACAAAATTTTAAGTGAAAACAACAACTGACGTACGAAAATCTGACCAAACACATTCGGGTTGTGTTGATACTTTAGGATAATGATCCACGGGTCATTTTTGACATGTAAGAGTCAACCTTGCCTCAATCTGAGGCACGGTGTGGCCAGTACCACTCATAGTGTCTCTCTTTTGCTTAAAATGGAGAGAATTTTAAATGAAAACAACAACTGATGTATAGAAATATGACCAAATGCATTCGGATTGTGTTGATACTTTAGGAGAACGATCCATGGGTCATTTTTAACGTGTAAAAGTCAACCCCGCCTCAATCCAAGGTATGTTTTGGCCGGTACCACTCAAAGTGTCTCTCTCTTGTTTAAAATGGACAAAATTTTAAGTGAAAACAACAACTAATGTACCAAAATCTGACAAAACACATTCATATTATGTGAATAATTTAGGAGAATGATCCATGGGTCATTTTTGTCATGTATGAGTCAACCCCACCTCAATCTGAGGCACGGTGTGGCCGGTAACACACAAAGTGTCTCTATTTTGTTTAAAATGGACAGAATTTTAAGTGAAAACAACAAATGACATACAGAAATCTGACCAAACCCCATGGACAACCCCCCAGACACCCACCAACCCCCTGGACGGCACCCCACCCCTCCTAGACACCACCCCACAACCTTGACACCCGCACCCCTGGACACTGCCACCCCCATAGACACCCACCCCCATGGACACCACCCCACCCCCCTTGGACCACCCCACCAACCCCCTGGACACCACCCCACCACCCTTGGACAACCCCACCAACCCCCAACACCCCCTTGGACACCACCCCACCCCCTAGACACCTCCCCCACCCCTTTGGACACCCCCACCCCCTAGAGACCCCCACCCCCTGGAAAGCCCCCCACCCCCTGGACACCACCCCACCCCCTTGGACACCCCCATAGACAGCCCCCCCCCCAAACCACCCTGGATAGCCCCCCATCGCCTGGATGCCCACCAACCCTTGACACCCCCACCTCTTGGACGCCCCCCAAACCCCCTGGACACCACCCCACACCCCTCTTAGACACCCACCAACCCCTAGACGCCCCCACCCCCTGAACGCCCCACCCCTCCTAGACACCACCCCACCACCTGGAAACCCCCACCCCTGGACACCCCACCCCCATGGATATCCATCCCCACCCCCTAGACACCACCCCACCCCCTAGACACCCCCACCCCTCTAGACACCCCCACCCCCTTGAAAGCCTCCCCAACCCCCTGGACCCCCACCCCCCCTGGACACCACCCTCACCCCCCTGGACACCCACCAACCCCCTGGATGGCACCCCAACCCCTCCTAGACACCACCCACCACCTGGAAACCCCCACCCCTCGTAGTCACCCCACCCCCTTGGACAGCCACCCCCACCCCTGAACACCACCCCACCCCCTTGGACAGCCCCACCAACCCCCTGGACCCCCACCCCTGGACACGACCCCACTCCCTGTACACCCCAACCCCTGGAAAGCCCCCCCAACACCTTGGACACCACCCCACCCCCCTCTGGAAACCCCCATGGATAGCCCTCCCCCCACCCTTGGACACCCCTCCGCACCCCTGGACATCCCACCATCCCCCTGGATGACCCTCCACCCTATGGACCCCCCTCCTCGAAACCGCCCCACCATCTGGACACCCCCACCCCTGGACAACCCCACCCCCATGGATAGCCCCCACCACCCCTAGATATCACACCACCCCCTTGTACACCCCCCAACATCATGGACCCACCTAGACACCATTATCCTACTGGACACCCTCATCCCCCTGGAAACCCCAACCCTCTTGGACACCCCCTACCCCACTTGGACAACCACCCCAAACCCCTAAACATCCCCCCAACCCCTTGAATTATGAATTGAATTATTTATGTATTTAATTAACTTATGAATTATGTGTTAATGGTATATGAGTATACTTGTCGTATGGGTATACTTTCTGTAATTACTTTTTGAATTATGTGTTAATTTTGTATGGGTATACTTGTTGATATGCTGATTTTTTGCAGGTCTTGTTTGGGTGTGCTGTTGCAGAATTTTATGTTACAGTAGGCAGGGTATTTATCAGTGCTTTTATAGCATTGATAAAGAATCCATTTATCAGTGCTTTTTGAGCACTGATAAAGGGGGCCCCTACCTTTATCAGTGCTGAGATTTACAGTGCTGTTAAAGCACATTTTGAGCGCTAATAAAGCCCGTTTTTGTAGTAGTGAAAAACTGCACATACATAAAATAATAAACCACGCCTAAATAAAATTAAACAACATGATCATGATCTCATACCAATGATTGATATATGGATTGAATAATGGATAAAACTAGACACTATTGGTAAATCCTTGAGTATCTACATATGTGACTCAAGTTGCAGTGCTCACTCATCTAATTTTTCATCCTCCTGCCTAGTACGTTGCCAAATTTCAACATGAACTATGTCACTCATCATCCCCATCATTATGAATCAATACTCATATTAAGGTGAGGGGATATCGAGAATATAGAATGCAAATAAATATTTTTTTATCTAGGCGTACAAAACCTTATATATATAATGAAACAAAATATGATAATTAGTTCATAAATTATAAAATAATTATTAGAAATAATGCATTATAATAATTACTTAAATAAATATAAAATATCAGACATGTATTAGTTTTTATATGACTCATGATCAGTTGGTATGCATTAACTCATGTATATAAATTAAATGCATAAATAAAATTAAACATGTAATAAAATATTTGCGAGTACGAGTTTAATGAATTAAAATAATTCACTCTTATTTTTTAATTCAAAATTTTATTTCATTTGGTCTCATTAACTAATTTAATTATATTCAATATTTTAACTTAATTTGGAAATATTACTTTTAAATTAATTTTTATATCAAAAAAATATAATTTAATTTTAATTTTTATATATATATGTATACACACACACATACATATATATAATATTTTTGTCTCAGGATCTGTATAGCTCAGAAAATCCCTATTTGGGATTTTAGGCATTAACTAGACCCAAAATGGGCCATGTGGGTAAAGAAGGGCCCAACACACCCATGAACTGGGTCAGGAAAAGCCATCTTTTCTACTAGTCGGCCAGTAGGATGTCCCTTCATAGGTCTACTGATAAAACTAGTCGACGGAAGGGGCATTGAGCACAGAGGCACAAGTGATCGAAAAGCTGGTCAGTGGAAAAATAGCAGTGAAAATGTGCTTTATTAGTGGCAAATGTGGGCTGGAATGGTAAGCTGACACTAGGGATACTGGTATGAGGTAGGGTGCTTGTAGAAGTGGTTGGTGTGAGGATATGGGGATGACAGGTTTGGACTGGTGCATAGAGTTAGACAACGGTGGAGGACGTTGTGAAGGAGGTGGGTGGGAGGGTGGTGATACCCCTGTTGAAGGGGCTGTTAGTGATGCAAGCCAATACAGAAAGGTAGGTTGACTACTGGGGGAATGACATGGTGATAGGCAGCTGCGCCACCTGGGAGACTTTTTTTTCTATGGATTCTATGAGAAGCTAAGCCAGCTGTTGATTATATATATATATATTTATTTATTTAATAACAATTTTTCTTCTTTCCTGTAGGGTATCACACCCCTTTTAAAAAATTTCCCCTTTTGGGGGTTTATTTCACCTATTACACCCCTTTAACATTAGTTATATTTTATTATTATACCTTTTGTTAACACCATCCACCAACCTAGCCCCTTGTGGGTGTTTTAATTTTTTTTTTAAATATTTTTTTTTATTCTCTATTTTTTCAAGATTGCTTCTTCGGCTATAGAAAAACAAAAAAAAATATACAATTACAAATGCTGGAATTACACCCATGTTGGAAAACCCTATTTTAGGCAGCCGAAATATTTGGGTTTACTATAATATGAAACTATCCAATGGAATCTTGTTAAAAAAAATATACAATTTAAAATATTCTACCTTTTTTTTAATCTATAAACAAAGATAATAATCCAATCAAAAACATTGGACAACTCTAACTTCATAGTTTTATGTCCGACTGACTTTCCTTATGTTTCATTGGTACTGTAACATTTCCCTATATAGAAATTTAATGAAAATTTAATTTTTCCTTAGCTAAAATCATCATATGATTCCTATGATATCAATTGTTAGTACTTGGTGCCTAGATAAAACCCAGAAAAATAAAAATTTAAAATTTTGTCACCGGTTATTGATGTAATAATGTCATCTCCCTCAAAGAATAACCGGATTACAACCCCAAGGATCTCACTTGAATAATTTAAACACAAAAATTAAACTAAATAAATAACTCTTTGAGTTTGAATTCATGCTTTAAATATTATTGTTGTCTGTTATTAATTCTCTATGGAATAAAATTAGATTCTATATAGATCATTCACACATTATTTAAAGTCTGTGGGGGAATCGATCATCAAATTCTAGGTGGTAGTGTAGAAATTTGGTGAAACCATTGATGTCTCGATGATCATTGCTATTTCGTTCCATCGATCTGTGAAAAATAAATTTAATCTAACACTTGGAATAAGAGTTTCTTTCTCTAGGATGTGATAGAGGAGATAGGGGCTCTCATAAACTTGTAGTGAATGGTCCATTCCTCGAGAGCCTCCTCCATCAATTTATAGTAAGATTCTAAATACCCGAAAAGGCTCTCGACCCTAGGATATTTATTGTACACTAAATTAGCTATAAATTAAATCATATAACTAATTTACTAAGTCATAAATATAATTTATATTTTTATCACTTACTTTTAATATAAAATTATTTATTACACAAAAAAAGCCATTAACTCAACATGATATTCCCGCAAATATTAAAAAAATATTTGAATAATAAAATTATATTTTGAAATTAAATATTTTCCAATATATTTACAATAATACTTATAAATACATTAAATCAGTAAATTTAATACCAATTATTCTAAATTTAATAAAATGAATTTATTTATTTCATGGTAATCATATATTCTCAAACATTTCTTGGACCCTATGGTGGGGTCCACCGAATCCTGTATTCTTATTCATCGAAATAAAAAATATTTTAAATAAGCTTAGTTTGTGGCCCTATAAGATCTTATCTTGATAGCAGTGAATACTATTCATAGACCAGGATTAGATTCTATCAACTCATGAAGGCCCCTGAAGATATAGGGAGTAGTTATATTAACACAGCCTCTCTATGAAGACACCTCATGTAATATAATCCGGTTGTCTCATGATATCTCATAATGCAGGATGAAAATTTGTGTCATCTTACTTTATTAATTTTTTATTCATTGGCTTAACTTGATGGACTTACCTTCTTTTTCCATGGTCCTAGATTTATTGAAGGTACTACCATCCTAATCAACTAGGTCGGAGATATCATATCCTCTCAAAATTGAAAAAATGTATCTTTATTATTCAATCAATGTAATACCACCAATGATGCACCCAATGAAAACTACCTCATTGTGACATCAATTATATAGTTTTTACATTGAATCAATGTATTCTATCAAATAGTATACACTGATAATAATCTCATGTCAAGAGACCATTAAATTAATTCACATATATGAACTTCCAATGACACATAAAACATTCAGTGTTCCTATTGGTTGGTTAGTCCTCATTATCTCATCTACTCAAGATCACCAAGATTGATCTTCATGGGAATAATTCTTAATTATTATGATCCCCCATCACTTGATAGTCATACATTATCTGTATCTCATTATTATGATGTATCTAGACCATATGACATATGTTTAAGATTAATGTCATGGTATCTCGAGGTTCTCATTATATCCTGTGAACTACTATAACCTTTTGATATGTAAAATTATCCATGGATATTTCCATGTAAATAGTGGATGTAGTAAAATCAATACTATCATAGTCAATGTACATCATGAATAAGTCACAATACAAATGATATGGTAATTGAACAGACTCAGGTTACACAAGAAACTCTAACGTCTGGTGGAATTAATGAAGACCTCAATAGATATGGTTTTTTTGAATAAAATAATAACGAGGTTGAGTTCTTAAATGTTTCCCTGAAATATTAGAAGGATATGGTAGGATCTCTTCTATTCTCATAGATTTCATGGTTGTTCCTTATAATAGAACTTAAATACCTATTCTTATATATTAGGTTTCGTAAAATCTATTTTTTCTATCAGTCTTTATTTTTTTAAGCTGTAGAAGGAGAAAAATCTTTGTAATAAATAGGTAAATACATCATTTTTACTTCTATATTTTTTTATTTTCAAGGTAAGAAGCTAAATCCATGAAAAAAATTAATCTAGGGTGGTATAATCCTTCATTTTAGGGAATACCCTCTTCCCATATGTATTAAAATAAAGTTCAGTATAATATTTTGAAGGTGGAACCTCCTCTCTTTCATATGATCATAGTGTTTGGCCTAGTAGTGGAATGGGATTGAGTGGTATTTCCTCCAAATATATGTTTCCCATTAAGAAATGTTTTCTTAAAATTATTTTCTAAATATGAATGATTTTTTGGTGAAAACATTTATACTTTTCACATGAGAATATATTTTTTGACTCATATTCTATACATTATATGAGGTTATCCTAATAGATATGATTTCCTCCATCTCTATGATATACTTTATACAATGTTTAGCATGATAGTTATATTTAGTGTTTATATGAAACTAAATTATTTCTAGATAGTTTTATGATTATTTTTCATTATACGTGCATATCTACTACCTGGTTATATTAAGTATATTGAAAGGGTAATATCATTTTTATTGAATATTTAGGGATGTTCGCAAGCAAGTGCTGAATAGGATATCCAAGATGATATGGGAACATAGTTCCTTCACTCTTTATAAATATTAATCTTTCTTAATGGGTTGGGATTCAATGTTCCACGACTCTTTATAAACATTCATATTTCCCAAAAGATAACATAAGATTTTATCTAAATTTTATATATCCTTATTCACATATTTTGATTTATTCTCAAAGCAGGTATGGTTGGTTACAATACACATCAAATGGTAACTAACACACTATTAAGAGAATCATTATTTATATTTAGCATGCTTGTGAAAAGAATATTTAATGTTTTCTTGATTATCTATTTACATTATTCTAGTATAACATTCACTAGGATTTTTGACGTATGTCTAGGGGTTAGTTGGTCACCTCTGTAATACCCTAAGGTGTTTGGGTACATAATATTATTTATTCTCAATTAGACCATTTGTTTATAGACTTTATTATGGTTTGGGTGGTGTTGGAAAAGGTTCAGGGTCATAATTTGAGATATGAAGGTAGTAGTACCTAAATTTTCATTTTTGAATATTCCCATTTGAACCTAAGTGGTAACTACAAGAGTTATGGAGGAGAAGAAAATGGCTTCTTCCACTGCCACCAGATTCTCAATGGGGGTGTATTAGGGGTCTGGTGGTGCCACCAGATTTTTGATTGAGATCATTAAGGTTATGATGGGTACATGGGTTGTTTTTATATATATATTTTAATTAAATTCAAAATTTTAAATATTTTTTAAATGTGGTTCACCCTCATTTTCTAGGTATGAAATTCTTGGGATCTCCCTATATATCTCATTATCCCCTCTTTTATGGGGTAACACTTCATTTAGGGAAAAATCATGATACAATTTACCATAGGGGATTGTTTCAGGTACTCTTAAAGGTCATTTTGTGTCTATTCATTATCTATCTCACTGTTTATTTATTATTTACTTTTATTGGAGAGAAATTAGCTAATAATACTTAATATAATTTTTTTTGTGTGTTCCAGGTATGTGGTCCCTAAATTTATTCCATCATTATATGAATTTTATGTGTGATGTGTTATAATAAGTGTAGGAAAATATGTGGGATGATACTAAGAATGAACTAATATCAATTTATATGGATCTTGAGGGGTCCTAAAGTGATTCATCTCATGTTTAGAGACTAATAAAGTTTTTATAGTGTATTGGGTGTTGTATACGGAAATGGTCCTATGTAAAATTAGGGTCATGACATGGGATTTGTAAACCATATATATTTTTCATTTTTTGAATGTGGTAGAGAACTTGGTATGGGTTTTCAATGGATATTGTGAGCTATTTGAGAACACTATTCAAATGTGTTAGGCATTAAAGGTGGGTGATATAAAATAGAAATTGGGTAGATGGTGGTGTTTAGGTTGTCTAATAGTTGGTTGATTTAGATGGACATGTATGTGGTTCCCAAGGTGGTTAGTGTATATCATTTAGATGCATAGATCATGGGTTGTGTTTATTCAAGCTATCGATTTAGTTTTATGGATGAGATATGCTATGGCTAATGATCATGGGGATGAAAGATTAGACCATTTCAAGGGAGGACACATTAGGTCCATGGTTATGTGGAATGTGACGGAATGGTTGTATGGTGACTCATTCAATGGTTAGGGAGTGATGCTAATTCACCATAGGTACTCAGGGTGATGATGGTCAATGAATGTTTGGTGATGATATTGAATAACATGATGTGGGGTGTTGTTTATCACCAATGATGGTGGTGGTTTAGATATACCATAAATCTTTATATATGGGATATATTTATTGATATATCATAACATATCATATAAATATTTCATATGGTACTCCATATATAAAGTGAAGGCATGTAATTTTATATGATATGGTGATATCTTATTACAGTATCCTAATCCAAACATAGTGTATGATTTTTCTATATCATAAGTTTGTATTATGGGGAGAATTATATTAATTGATTTATGTAACACCCTGTGATTGATAATGTAATTTAATTATTAATTGTTAACATTTAGATCAAAATTATTTTTTATATCATAAATACTAACAATTAATATGATAATACATTAGAGATAATGTCTAGCTGAAGGTAACAAGAATTGTAACCATATTTCATTTACTTGTACATTTCATAATGTGTGAGTAAATACAATGAAACTCCAGAAAAATCCTTGAGGAATATATAAATAGGCTAGTTACGTTGATATAGTGATCTTATCATGCTTAAAAATCTCATTGATTCTCTCAAATCTCTCTTCCTCATTCCCCCTTTACACTAAGTGGTATTACCATTTCTTAGGGTTAATAGATAATTACACCCAAAAACATGGGTTATTCAGATCTACCATTGATAAACCTTAAAGAGAAGATTCCTTGGATTGTTCCTTAGGGAACTCCATCAACCATTGTGATTGAAGAAGGAAGCTTGGTCATCTATAATGAAAGTTATATGTTCTTCATTTTATTTGTACATGGTTTTAGTTTTACATTACTTGGATATCGTGGTTGTTAGGTTTCTATTATGTTTTGTTTCATTGAATAACTATTATTCTATCCTTATAAACCCTATAGTGGTAGCGCTTACATACCACACTAATTGATTCTGAAAATATTATTTAGAAATGAAGAATCTATGCATATCATATTTCAATCACTGAGTATGATAGAGGTTTTATTAATGAAAATGGATGTTATATTACTTTCATTTAATATGATATATAAAATGAACATTATTGTGTTTTAGGATACACAATATCATAAATAATGATATACATTTTACTCTATTTGATGTTTTATGATACTTTGATATCAAAATAAGAAATATGATCATAACAAATGATATGAGATATCTTAACCTGTGAAACAATGTAAGTACTTTGGTTTTAATATATCTAGTGTATGATATTAGTAATTGTAGAATATGATGGAACTATTTTTATCATACAATGGATTAAAATAGAACATCATATCATTATTATGATATAGGATATATCATAAATTATGATAACAAGGTGTCCAAGGTTTTATCACAACTATAGGTTACCTATTATAAAATTCAATAGACAGTAGAATAGGGAAATATCACAGGTCAATGTATCAGTCATAAAACATGATTTAGTTTTGATCTGAATTGTGGATCACAATTCGCCATATATTTTCTAATACGATATATATGAAAATTAAAAAATTTCATATTTTAAATTATGAAGTGAATTATATAATTTATATAATGGTTATAAATAATAGAAAATTTTATTTTTCTATATTTATTTAATTATTAATTTTTTCCAAATAAAGTAATTATAAAATGTCTATAATTAATTAATATTTTTTTTCAAACCATTTAATAAATATATATTACATATTATTAATAGATAATATTAAATACCATTTTAATTTATATGACATGATGTATAATTTGGATATAAAATGTTTATATATAAATTATAAGAGTAATTTATAATGTTCTTATAAATTGATAAATTCGGCCAAATATAAAAGAGTTTATATTTAAAATCATGAATTGATCATAACTATTTATTTGAATTATTTAAATTAAAATTCTAAGTTTGAGAAATTATTTAAACCAAATCAAAAAGGGTTCTAATAACTTATATTATCAAGGTTTACATAATATTAAATATGAGATATTTTGATTATGTAAATTTTTTACATATTATAATTGGAATATAAATGTTTATATTACATTAAATATCATATATTTGAGTAAAATTCCATATAAATGATAATATAAAAGAGTTTATATTAGATATAAATATAAATTGATTATATTATTTTAATTATGGAATGTCCACACTACACGGATAAACTCTACAGTTCTTATAATTGTATTATTTATGAATTATTCATAAGTTTATATTTAATGATTAAATATATCATTTGTTCATTTATTTTTTTTATTCCCTACATTATTCATGAATACAATTTTTATATTATGAATGGATGTATGATTTAGTTTAAAATTTTAAGCCACTTTTTTAAATTTTCAAACATGCATATAAGGAGTTACATGGTAGGTATGATGATTGATTTCATTTAATTGTACCATGACTATGGTTTTCTATAGATTTGTGTAATGAGTTACAAATAAGTATGGTTTGAAAATATTCATTTGGTGGAATAAATGTTATTCAAAACAAAATCATTATAAGTACGTATACATGTAAAGTTAATTCATGGGATTAGATTTTGAGATTAAATCCCCTTTAAAAATACTAAGTGTCAGATTCTTTCAGAAGATAACACTTATCAAGACATTGATTATTCATCTAGGTAGTTTCATTCTAATGTTAGGTGACTCTAGATTATCTTATGTAAGTAAAGAAACTAATTAGGTTACCCTAAGAGTTAGATGCCTCATTTATTGAATTAAATTTTGGTTGCACATAAATTGGAACCCCTTTTGAAGGATACAAAAGGAATATATGATGAATTAGGAAAAAAAATTCACTAAAACATCAAAGAGTCATATATGAAATGATTAGATTGATATATTACCTAAATAGATAAGTTGTGGGATGAAAAATAAAATGGAATCATTAATTAGGGAAATAATGATATTATCCCACTAATAGATATGATTTATTTTAAAAGTGGTCATCACATTAGTGGAAAACATTTAATATAATTCTTTATTAAATGAATGTATGACATGATACTAATGTGATAAAATCTGTTGTTGCAAATAGAATGGAATCATCATTATCAAAATTAACTTTGAGATCAATCTTCAATAATGAAATTCATATTGTAAAAAACTACCTAGATTGGAAAATTAATAATTTTTCTTCAGTAATAGGGGAAATTTATATGTGTTAGAGAAACACCTCCCCGAGTAACATTCTAATGAAATT
Organism: Viscum album; assembly: GCA_963277665.1. NCBI lineage: Eukaryota > Viridiplantae > Streptophyta > Magnoliopsida > Santalales > Viscaceae > Viscum > Viscum album. Next base: position 352,461,629 of record OY728141.1, read on the forward strand.
GTTTAAAAAAGTGAATATTCATTCTGGGGAGAATCATAAATGCATTCACATGTAGTTTTAAAGTAAATAAATTAAAGAATACCAAAGGTAATTTATTTTTCATTAATATACTAAATATGATTGAGTATACCAAAGACTTAATGAGATAGAATATATGATTTAACACATGATTTGGAAATTGAATTCATTTTATAATCACTATTGGAAATTTTCCAACAATATGAATTATTTTAATAAAATTTTATCCAATTTCCTCAATGTTTTAAGGATATATGAGCATGAAATATGATGTTTAAGTTCAAGTATTGTGTTTATAGTACATGCGGGAAATGTTTTGAACCATATAAAAAATATGTGAGTTGTCTAATAGTCAGCCTCTGTCGTTGAAACATGGAGGTGGTGTCAAAAAATGAGAAGCAATTTTTTCATAAGAGATGGAATTATATATAATACTTTAAGGTATTTGAGAAACTCTATGGAGATTCTATTTTAGCTATTAATGTTATAAAATATGTTTTATTTTTATTTTTAAGGGTATATGATAACAATTTTATATTTTAAAAATTTTGTAAATATATAAGATTTTAAAAAATGGAATTTCTAATGAAGCTTATAATTTTCATTCACGTTATGAATTAAAGGGTTTCTAAAAAATGAAGTGAAATGAAAATGTGTATTTCAAGATCAGGTGGATATGAATAAATTATGTGTATTCTTATCTTGTTAAACTTATATGATAGTAGGAAATTTTAAAACAAAGAGTTGTTATGATAAATATGAGATATTTTTTTAATATACATGGGTTATGATTCATTATATTCTATAAAAAATTTGAATTGAAGATACATATGAATGTATTCTTATCTAGGGTAAAATATTCAATCATATACATTTGTTAAAATATGAGGGAAAGATATCCCACCACCATTGGTGGAATATTCTATATAATAAAGTATTCATTTTAGGATAATACTCTATACACATAAAATACCATATATCACATGGATAAATAGTGTATTTGTTTAATATTATCACTAAAAAAATAATGGTTATTTCTTGAACACAAATTTGTTTGTGTATCTTAGCATGATATTTTGGAGGAGAATATAGTTTTTATAAGGCTAGTGGGTGTATTTTTATTCATATAGAATATAAAAGTGAAAATAAAATGTTATTCTATTGAAGATTCAAAGTGATTGTAACTTAATATCCTCCAAGTATTTAAGTTATATAAGTAAATAAAATTTTAAAGAGTTATATTTAGTTATTATAACATATTTGATATCTCTTCATATCCTAAAAGGATTTATGATATATTGGTAAATATAAAATAATGTAAATATTTACATTACTTACTTAAATGATCTCATGGAAAATGTTTTACGGAAAAATTACAAGAACAACGATGATGATTATGATGGACATAAAAAGAGTTCTAAGTAAACAAGAGAAGTTATTAGCATTATAATGTTATACATTATGAAGCTAAAGAGTTTAAATATTATGTTCAAATAGTTGAACATTGGGAATATGATTCATAACTATCCCCATTATTTAAATATATTTTATTCATAGACATTACTCAATAAAAGTGTTTATTATATGAATTTTATCAGATGGTCACCTAGAGATGTGGCAGGAATTACAAAGATATATAATGAGTTTACAAAAACCTAAAAAGTGTACAGAACATAAGGCCTATTTGGAAGTTTATCATACATGATATGATTATAAAAGTTCTTATGTACAATTGTTTAGTATTATTAATGGATTTTAAGAATATAAAATGTATCATGTTATACAAATAGTGGTCCACACATTATTATTTTTCATGTTTACAACATATATTGTGTGATTGGAAATTAGAATTAACCTCTAAAAGTATGAATTTGAGTCATTGATGTTCATCATAGAGTATAATAGGTTGGGAAGAAATGTTAAGGTTAGCGTGAATAGGATTTCATATAGAAATATGGAATATGTTCATGAGGAAAAAGGATTTTTATATGTTGGAAGACCTATTAAGTATACTCCATATAGATCATACACTATTTTTTTTATATAAAAGGGGGGAATGTTTCATATTGAATCCCCAAGCTTAAGGTTAGGAAGATACATAACATGAGAATATTTATACATTGAAACCTTTATTACATTATCCATGAGGATTATATAATCAGGGTATAGTTATCTATGTTTTTTTACCATTTCATAAATTTTAGAGTAACTAAGATGGGACTTTTCCTAACTTGTAGTGAGTATGACATATTTTCCTTTGATTAAGACAGAATAAGGAAGTGAAGGATATACCTAGATAAGATACATGTGATGTACTTTTCTATTTGGTTGAGTTAATGATAGCTCTCCATAACTATTTTTGGAGATATCCAAAATGATTTTTGGATATGGATTCACATTTTATTGAATATGATATAATATAATGTGAAATGGTACAATGTCTATAAGGCTTTAGTGAAAGAAACAGATTAGTGCAGGTATACTCTAAACCCTTTATACATGAAATATATCAATGGATGTATCATAATATATGATATAAATATATTATGTGGTATGGAATAGAAAAACCAAAGGCTTATTGTTTTATACAATATAGTGATATTTTATTATAGTATCCTAAGACCATTATAGTGTATAATTTATCAATATCATAGGATTGTGTTATGTGAAGAATCATATTGAAGGAATCATTTAACACCCTATGATTGATCATGGAATTTTAACATTAAGTTTCAACAATCATATATCATCCATATTGGATATCATAAATACTAATGTTTCGTACGATGAAATGTTGGGGGGGAATGGTTGGTTGATGGTTAAAAGAATTTTAATCGCATTCAATTTACACTAATATTTAATAACATATGAGTAAATGAATTGATAACCAGGGAGTACCCTCAAGGGATATATATAGAGGCTAGTTCCATTTTGATAATGATTCCATCTTGCAAAATCCAACTACAGATTCTTTTTAAACTCTCTACCTTTTCTCCCTTTTCCACCAAAAATTAGTAGCAAACCATGGGAGTTATAGAGAATTTTATACAAGCATTGGGTGATTTAGATCATATTATGGGTACACATTGGAGGAAATAGTATTTTGGATCTTCTTTATAGATCTTTATCAACTATGGTGATTGATGAATGAGGATCGATCATCTATAGTGAAAATTACTTGTTCTCCGGTTGGTGGTATGGATATTGTCGGATATGGAATCAAGTGGATCCCCAAGTTTTCTCCAATGTGATTTATAGTGTTATTTATTCTTGTTTTTTGAAATATATTATTGTTCTAAATTGGGTACAATTATTTGTTACATCTCTTTACAATCTTATACTACATTTTAATGGTTTGACATGTATTGCTGATTATATTTAATCAGTCTTTAACATGATGGTTTCTAGTTATTTATACTCCTATTTTAATTATTTATGTATGATGGTATATCATCCTCACAATAACACCTACACCCTCACTTCTAGTCACTAGCCTCTAGTACATGGGGAGGAATTCCTGAGGTCACCGCCTAGATTAGATATTTTATGGATAATCATACTACGGGGACCTTTATAATGTGGTATCAGAGTGTATTTTTGTTATGTTATTTGGGGTATGGTAGATGAATTACTAGGAATGTTTCAAGACATAGAATAGATTTCCTATTGTGTAATTAGCTAAAAAAGTATGGGATAAAGTTTATGTTTCTTGGTAATATATAATTTTTATTCTGGGGTTTCATGGTATTTGTTGTGTTATTTAACCTAGATAAACATGATGTTTTGATATTATTTATTTATGTTTATTCTATTGGATATTAGAGGAATGAGGTGTGTGTTCATGTATCATTTTATATAAGTAGGATTCACATGACATGTGTGTTCCTGCTTGTGATTGGTATTCTAATTATATAATGGGTTCAATATGTTTAAATTTCCAACAACAACTTATATAGTGTTTTACTATATAACGTTTTGGTGGTATTATACTCCTATAGACACGGTTCCTTCTTGGTATCTGGAATCACCAAATAATGGTTGTTTTGGATCTTAATTATGTGTCGGTCTTATATATATAGACCTTATTATATACTCTTAGAATTCTGAAGGGTGATGGAGCCTTGTAATGGGTGGAGGTATGTGATGTTTCATGTGAATTAGGCTAGAGTATGGTATTATTTAATATTGAGTGTCATAGAGGTATAACAAAATAAGTTGGTTGTTACTTAGGATAGATATTATAGGGCTAGGATATCTTTTATATTCATGTTATGATAAATAATATTGGAGATATTTTAATTTTATGGATTAGGGTAGTAAAATTATAACCCACTGTGATATGGTTTGATTGATATTGATGGGTTTCTTTAGGATATTCTCCTACTTAGGTATTAGTGGTGTGATTTAAGCCCAATTCAAATATGATTTATTTAGGTTGAGTTGAATTTGTTGATCTTGTGGGTTAGAGGTTCTATGGCTGGGATATATCAGGAACCATACGTTATTGAGTAATCTGAGGCCAGAACACATGGGTTATGTTATAGTGAGTCGGTTTTGTAACTTTTAGTGTTTTATTTATAGTGAGTTGTGGTAAGTTGGTTTTTTTCAGCTGGGTATAAGTGAATAATAAAGGTGGTAACTACACCATGGGTAGTTACACATATAATGTAAATTATAATGGGGGGATTTTGGTGTCATCATGTGTGACACCTGTGGTGACCTAACCCTAAAATAGTTAATGTTTTATGCCAATGCTTGGATATAATAGGCCTCAAAGAGTATGTTAAGTATGAAATACCTATATAGGTGTTGAATGGTGATATTTGGTAAAATTTAGTGTATTTGGTATCTAAAAACTATAGGTTTTGTGATATCATTTCAAGATCATATTTAGTGAATAATGGTATTTTTGGGTGGATTATTTATGAGTAGTAGGAAATTGATATGGTGGGGAACACCCACTTTCAGAATTGGATATAATGAGTTAGTAAGGTACATTCCTTATTAATTGATAGTTTGTTGAAATCCATTACTGTATTTTTACATATGGATTTAATTTGGGGATTAGGATGTGGGTGTTATGTTGTGGTCATGTTGTTTGGTGTTATGTTGGTGTTATATCCAAAGATGTCGTGAGGACAAGTTATTCTATGTTGGAGAGGTTGAAATTGATTGAGTTTTTCAGGTGGTTAATTTATATCTAATCTTAGTTGGACCATGTGTATATAGACACTATTAAGGTGTGGGAGGTCTCACAAAAGGTATGGGTATGGAATTTGAGATAAGGGGATGGTAGTAGAGGAATATATATTTTAGTAAATTCCCAACAGAACCCTGGTGGGGGGAATTAGTGTTTCAGTGGAGGAGACAATGGATTTTTCCAATTTTTCATATACCCAATGGGGGTCCACCATGGGTTTTGGGGTTACATCAGAGTTCTGATGGAGACCACCAGAGTTATGGTGGGTACCTCAGCACTTTTCAAAAAAAAAATGAATTAATTAGATTAAATTTTATAAACATATATTAAATGATTTCACCCTCATTTTCCAAGGAGGAATCCACTCAAGATCTCCCTCTAATTCTCATTCCCCCTATTATAATGGGGAAATATTCTTTGTTCTTGGACATATATTGATGTCATTTATCCCAAGTGATCACTGTGGGTAAGTCTAAGGGTCATATTGTGTGTAATATTTGTTTCTATCACTATTTATTCATTCTTTTTTGATCATTCCCTATATTGGGGGTTCAGTATGGTTGTGTCATTTCCTATTATTATAGAAAAATTAGTTATAGATACTCGATAGGTGCGTTATTATGAGTACAAAGTAGGTGTACCTTGAATTGTTTCCACAATTATATCTATAAATTATGCATGATTTATTATGGAAGTTTTAGGAAGATAAAAAGTGGAACCAATATATATTTCCATAGATCCTAAGGGGTCCTGAGTTTTTTCTTGGAGAATGAAAAGACTGATGAAGTTGGTGTGGGATCTTGGGAGGCACTAAGAAAAACAGTTATTGATTAATGTGGGGGTAATGTCATTGGTTTTTAATTCTAGATGGGCTATCCAACATGGGAAATGGGTAACAAGATTGGTCTGGGTTTTTTGTATGTGTTGTGAGCTACTAGTGATCATTTTTAAGATGTTTTGGAAATGGAAGGTGGGTGAGATAAAATCTAAATTGGGAAAAGAGTGGTGTTTTTATTTTTTAATACTTGGGTGATATAGATAGAGATTCTCTAGGTACCCAAGGTAGTATGTGTGCATTGTATAAATTTACAGATCATTGGTTGTGAGAACTCAAGTAATTTATTTAGTGGTGTTGATGATATGAGTTTTAGCTAGTGGGTGTGGTTAGGAGTAGCTATGCAGTTTTAGGGGAGGATATATTTGGGTCCTCAGTTATAAGATATGTAATTTTATGGTATTATTGTGACTCATTTACTGGTTATGAGGTGATTTTTATTTGTATTGAAAACTCAAGGTGAATATGGTGACCAAATGTTTAGTGTTTATCTTCATCAAAATGGTTAGGGGTGATGTTGATCATTGATGATGGTAGTGATTTTGGGTCACAGAGGATGAGTACCTACATTTCTAGATATATTTCTCAACATTCGGGTTGAGTTCATTTGGATTGTGGTCATAGAGAGGGGTGGTGTTGAAAATATTATTTCTAATGGTATCCTCTATAATTGTGAGACTTAAGATAACGATGTTGATCATAGAACTAGTGGTTGTATGTGTAATAGGTGTTGGTTATGGATTTATGATGTTTTTAACACAAAATATCTTACGGTTTTCAGACTGGTTATGCATAGGGGAGATACCCCATGGTGGTGACATGAAGTCACTAGTGATGTGATGGTGTGTGGTGGTGGGGGGGGGGTTGTGTGGCCCTTTGTGTCTGTTTGTACATTGGTTGCATCATATAACATTAATACTAGCTAATGAATGTAAGATGAGCCATAATGGTGACAATATATTACCCCATGTATCAAAATGTTGTATATTTCTTATCATGTTATTATTTCATGTTACACACGCACAAATATCCTATTGAAGGTATATGGGGGCATTTTGGTGGTGGCCTACTGTGTTCCATACACATACCTTACACATGAATCTCAGTGTGCATTTGGTTCCCATCATTCATATTTACGTTAGTTCATAGACCAAAGGTAGGATTTGGATCATGTAAAGATCCAGAAATTCCATACAATTTTCTTAAAAAAATTATTTGGGATTATTATGAGTCTGTGAAAATTGACGGCGCTTGATTCTGAGACCTGGTGTGCCCGGAATAGATTTTTGAACTTTTTTAAGGTACATTTAGTAAATACACGAGTAGAATTTCCTCTCTTTTGAACCTATGCTCGGATTAAAAATCTGAGGGAATAGTTGAATCCGCAGTACTAGGATTCTCTTAAGGGAGACTTAACTTAGAAAACAGTTAGTTGGGTGAAAATGCTAGTTTTTTCAACTTTTAAACAAATAATAAAAAAACATAAAAAATTGTTATTTTATTATCCTACCTCCCGTTGAGTGGTGGTGGTGGGACCTATGGGTTTTCAATCCATTTAATGGATTGAATCCTCATTTGAGTAATCACACCATTGGAAATTAAGAGGTTCATTAATTTAAAATTCATTAATTATCCTTATTAATTCTTTTGATGTGTTTCTCGCCCTCCCTCTCTATTTAAATAGAGCTCGGGTTGGGGTTTTTGCACGACTTCATCAAGAGAGGAAGAACCATCGAAGTACTGTGGCAACTTACACCGACAGAGGTTGGAAGTTTGGGTGGAAACGATCTGGGATCGACGAACACCGACGAATTCATCCATCGAGGAATATTCTCCCACTACAACTGCGACTCCTCCAACAATTCTCGAGGTAGGGGGTTTTGTCTTGATTAACTCTTGATTTTTATCTTGATTAATTATAATAGTTTTTTGAATCAATTACTCCCCTTTGTTATGATGCTAACGTGGAGGTCATGGGCCAAACGAACAAGGCTCAGACCATATGTCTCTGGTTTTATTGTTGCGTTCTTCGCGAATGAATTTTGAATTTTAAGAAAACACAAATCAGAGGGTCACGCAATGACGACAACATCCCGGGAGGCCCGTAGGTGTATATGGGAGAGGAAAAAGATCTCTGGAGCATCGCCGAAACCCTACGGAAGATGCACTAGTGGGTGAGGGTAGTGGGCAGTGCTCACCAGCCACGGAAGGAGGCGGTGCCGCTTGGCGCCACGGCGGACCTGACGGGCTGACGACACTCAACTGGAAGCATTGGCGGAGAGCACCATGCCATCGCACACCGTGGGAGGTGGTCGCAGCTTCAAAGCGGTGGAGAAGGGGACCCATGCCCCGCGGGTCCTGCTGCCTGCTGAGGCGGCGCCATGTGGCACTGCTGGTTATATAAAAGCCGAATTGTTTTATGCCGTTTAGAAGGGGGGAGACCCCTTCTATGTGGGTTGCCTAAATGGAGAACTGTGCTAGCCATCGGGTCAGGCTGCTCAGTGGTCCATGCCTAGCCGAAGTGAGCCATGCCTAGCCGAAGCAGGCCCGACCAGTCCATGTGCCAGTGGGTCGGGCTGTGGCCCAACAGGCCAAACCTGCAGTCCATCCTACTTGGGTCTCCCCAGCCGGTTCAGGCCGGTCTGGGTGGGACCTAGACTGAGATGGCCAACCCGAACCAGGATGGGCAACCCAAACCAGGTTGGGGTGGGGCTGGTCGGGTCGGTCTGACTAGGTCAGACCGGACCCAGACCCATTTCGACCCAAATACGCCTAAAAGGCCGTATCTCGCAGACCAGACGTCCATTTGACAAACCGTCTACTGTGATGGAATCCTTGGAATGAGACCATCCATTTGAGATACCCCACCTATGTTTTGGATAAATTTAGAGTATGAATGGATTGGATCATACCCAAATCCAACAGGGCCCTCGAAACTAAAATGACTTTAACACTCAGACCGGGCATCTGATTGACGAACCATCTATTGATTTAGAACCCTTATTACATGAAGGATAATTGGGTTAATTATTTTAGAGAATTATTGTCAGTTGATGTACCACTGACAGCTTGAGGATTAGATCCTCCCAGAATCAAGCGTAATATGTATGGGAATCCAATGGCTGGCTGGGACTTGAAGAATGACTAGCGATCCTATGTGGATCAACACCTAGTGATCCTTTGTGGATCAACACCTAACAATCCTATGTGGATCAGCACCTACCAATCATGTGAGGGTCAAATCCTATGTGGGTCAAAGCTCAGTAATCCTCTGTGGTTCAACGCATACCAGTCCTTTGTGGGTTAGATCCTGTGTGGGTCAGTGCTAAGTGATCCTGTATGGGTCAGTGCATACCAATACAATGTTGGCCAGATCCTATGTGGGTCAGTGGGGGTTAATACCTATCAATCATGGGCGGGTTAGATCCTATGTGGGTCATTGGGGTTTAGTACATATAGATCATGTGTGGGTCAGTAGCAGTGCCAATTAATAGAATAAGATGATCTAGCCTTATGACTAATCATCTGTACTTTTGTACTTAAGTTATACCTAGTTTTAGTTGAGTCTTTTGCTTTGTTCTTTGCGATTGAGATCATGTTTTTTGGTTTTTTACTTTTGGAATTGTAAGAGACCTTTGGGGGTATCAAGGTCCCTACTGGGTATTGTTATAATCATCCCTACACGGTCTTCACTCGCACCTTGTTGTGTCTTGTGCAGACGATGGGCAACCTTGACAGAGACTCGGGGATTTAGGACCTCACGGTGGAAGATAGTGACAGTTGAAATGGAGATATTCGGATATGGGTTATACCTACCATTTAGGTAGGATCCTTAGTGTATGATCTCAGAAGTTGTTTTTCTATTTCCTGTTGTAGTTGTATCTTTGAAGTCGGGCTTGTATTATAGCCCCTATAATTTCAATACAAACTTTTACTACAACATTTTTACTTTGTGGTTGCATCTTGTTGCATTCTTGGTATGTGTTCTTATACAGGTTTAAAGGAAATGGCTTCCTATTTTAGTGATACACCTTTCTGGTGCTAGTCGCCAACCTTTGGCCGATGGAAGGCGGTCTTGGGGTAGTCATGGCATGGGCCATGAGGGATGAGTCATGACAATGTGGTATCAAAGAAGTCGATTCTACCGAAGAACATTGAATCTGATCTTTCCAATGGATCAATAGTGTTATGTGTTATGAGTGTGGTTTTTAGTTCAAGGAGTCTAGTGTAGGTGCGGCGGTTAACGTATCCATACACCAGGACCTTGAATTCTAATTTTCAACTCGGTGCACAAAAACATCGGTCGTGTGTGTTTTGTAAATGTTTTAATTTTGAAATATTTTGAGTCATATCATCAGGTATAACTTATTGACTGTGGCACACCTATTTACATTTAGGATTTCACTGCATAGACAACTAACCAGGATTCCAGAGAGAGTACACAATGATGGCCCACCGAGTGATGAGGCTTCGGTGCAGGGCCCTCTTACTGTGTTGGAACCTTGGGGTGGTATACCGATAACACCACCACTCAGAGGGAAGCATTCTCATCCATCCCCACTGGCATACTATTCACAATGAATGAGGGAATATCACGATTTCTAGAGATAGAGGCCTCTGAGGTTTCGAGGTGAGACAGATCCCCAGATAGTTGAGGACTAGCTGGAGGCTGTGGCACATATGTTTCACTTAGTTTAGACACCACCAGAGAAGATGGTGATCCTAGATGCTAGCCTATTCCAGGTCACAGTAGGGAGATGGTGGAGTTTGACTCTCTAGATGCGTGAGGAGGTGACACTCACCTGGTTGGACATCGATACCCTCTTTAGGGTGGAGTTCATACCAGAAACTTTATGCTCAGTGCGTATCCAGGAGTGGCTGCACTTACAACAGGGTATTCTATCAGTGGATCAGTACGCAACGAGATTCACTGACCTTTCACGCTACTCCACCAACATGGTACGAGACCCTTTCTTTATGTCTCAGACCTTTGAGTAGGGTCTTGAGAGGAATACCAGAGCATCTATGATATCAATCAATATCCCGACGTAGGCTAGAATGCTCGAGTGAGTATTATTGGTGGAGAGCCTCTTAGGTGAGTCGGCACCACTGGTGAGAGACACCACCAGACGACAGGTAGCAGAGTCATCTACAATAGACAGTAGGCAGATGATGCAGAGTTCCACGTGGGCCAGACCATCCAAGGGACGACCCCAAGATGTGGGGTTGGAGGTGAGGAGCTCACGAGGTGGAGTAGGCCAACATATGGGCATACTGTTCTTCACATGCGGCGGGCAGGGCCACATGGCTTGCGACTGCCCAACCCGCCGTACCAATTATCAACAGACATTCGTGGGACCATAGAGGAAGTGACTGAGGTTCGAGTGAGGGGGTATGTAGGCAGGCAGATGTGGAAGAGGATTAGGTCATGCAGTATGAGGTGGATTACAGTTTGAGGTTTTACGACCACCACCCCAGGTGGTCCACCCCGACCACAGGAAGCTGGTGGATGGGAGTGAGCTCAGCTTTAGGCTATAGAGGATGATGACAACAGTGCTCCAGAGAAGATTATAGGTATGATATATGTCTATTCAACCCTAGATTCAGTTCATATAGACACATGTTTCAGTCAATCTTTAATTACCATGGCACTCGTTCGGAGGTCGGAGATTCTGATGGAGTCGTTGGCTCGATCATTATGATTAGAGACTCCAATGGGAGAAGACTCGATGATTACACACTATTGCAGATAATGTGAGCTCACTCTAGGAGGTGAGATCTTTGGATAGGATCTTCTAGTAGCAGCGTATAGGCCCTAAAATGTCATCCTGTGTATGAACTGGTTATCCACACTCCATGCTCATGCTGAATATTTTTGGTAGAAAGTGCGGTGTGTTTGTGAGGGTAGGAGGAGGTTTTCCTTCACCGATGAGAAGGAAACATTTACAACATAGTATGAAATTAATTAGAGGAGGGTTCAGCCAATCACTAATCAGTTGGCTAACCTTAAACTTAGAGCACTTGATGTGATAAATCCAAATTATGTTGTATTGGTGGACCAGTATGATAATGTCTTTCCTGATGATGTTCTGGGACTACCTCCTCGTAGATAGGTAGAGATCTATATCGACCTATACCTCAAGATGACACTGATTTATATGCCAGTATATCAGATGGATCCTGTGAAGCTTCATGAGTTGCAGGTATAGTTGGAGGACTTTCAAGGGAAGGGGTTCATAAGGCCCATTGTTTCTCCATGGGCATCCCTGATTTTGTTTGCCCAGAAGGAGGATGGGAGTCTAAGGATTTTTATGGACTATCGGTGTCTGAACCAAGTAACCGTGAAGAACAAGTATCCACTTCTGAGAATTGATGATCTCTTTGACAAGATAAAGGGATCTCAATGTTTTTATAAGGTAGACCTCCGATCAGACTATCATCAACAAGGAGTACAATAATAGGACGTACCGATGATGGACTTCAGATGTCAGTATAGATACTATGAGTTCTTTGTGATTCCCTTCGGCATAACCAATGCTTCGATAGTGTTCATGGGGATCATTAACAGGATATTCCAGTTTTACCTCAATCATTTCATGGTAGTATTCATTGACGACATCTTGATATACTCGGTGTCGGAGGAGGAGCATGCCACGCACCTATAGATAGTTTTGAATACACTCTGAGAGCACTAGCATTATGGTAAACTCTCGAGGTTCCTGTTCTAGATACAATAAGTCTACTCCTAGAGAACATTATCTCGGAGGCTATATTTGTAGTGGATACGATGAAGATAGAGGCAATTCTTGCTTTAAAGCCACCTAGAAGTGTGACCGAGGTGCAGAGATTCCTGGGATTGGATGGGTACTACAGGAGATTCGTACTCGACTTTTCCAGATTTTCGGCACCATTGTTAGCTTTGAAAAATATGGTACAACCCTTGGTGTGGATGGAGAGATGTCAGAAGAGATTTTAGGAGTTTAGGAAGAGGCTGACGAGTTCCACCATCTTATGGCTACCAGAATATGTCATTGGGTGTGTTGTATACTACGACGCATCAGGGACCAGACTAGGTTGTATCCTAATGTATGAGTGAGTACTTATTGACTATGGCTCAAGGAAGTTGAGAAAACATGAGAAAAACTATGCTACCCATGAACTAGAGTTTTCATCAGTGATCTTTTCACTGAAGATGTGGCAACACTAGTTTAATGGTGAACAATTTAGGGTTTACTCGGATCACCAGAGTCTCAGGTATATCTTCTCACAGAAGGACATGAACCTGAGATAGTGGTGATGGATAGAGTTCCTCCAGGACTATGATTTTGAGATATTCTACACTCCTGGGAAGGGGAATGTAGTAGAAGACATGCTTAGCAGGAGGTATGGTCTACATTTGCTGAGTGTGGCAACATAGAAGCTAGCTGCATTGTAGTTATCCATTGTGGATAGTGATGGAGCAGCTTACCTATAGGCTATGATAGTTACTCCCCCACTCAATCAGAGAGTCTAGGAGGCACATCTTGGGGAAGTAGACTATGAGGCCAAACATGCACACATATCCTCAGAATAAGCTCTTGATGGAATTTCTGAAGGTGGGGAGCACATCATTCTATTCAGAGGATTCACCATGGTACCAGTGATCCTATGAGAGGAGGTGTTGGGGGAGTTCCACACATCCCCTTTAGCGGTACATACTAGAGTGGCGAAGATGTACCAGGACCTCCAGTGTTAGTACTGGTGGCTTGGGATGAATAAAGTGATAGTGGAGTTTGTATCATGATGCCTCACTTGTCAGCAAGTGAAGGTCGAGCATCAACTACTAGTAGGATTAGCTCAGCCACTTGTGGTACCAGAGTGGAAGTGGGATGGTATATCCATGCACTTTGTGATAGGTCTACCATGTATGTCTAGTGGCCATGATTCCATTGGGGTGATTATTGACCGACTCACCAAGTCGGCCCACTTTCTACCCATATGAGAGTAGGTATAAATATAGATCTTGGGACGCCTCTATGTATAGGAGATTGTATGGCTTCACAGGGTTCAATCGGGGATCATCTCAGATCGTGACGCATGTTTTACATCCCATTTGTGAAATGGATTGCAGGAGGTCTTCCAAACTCAGCTACCCTTGAGCACCAAATTTCACCCTCAGATAGATGGTCAGATGGAGCGGACCATACAGACACTCAAGGACATCCTTCGTGCTTGTGTCCTCAATTTTGGCTATAGTTGGGAGGACCACCTGCCACTATAGGATGTTTCATGCAAAAATAGTTATCACTCCACTATCATCATGTCTCCTCTTGAGGCCCTGTATGGGTGACCTTTCAGATCACCTCTTTGCTGGATAGACCCAGGGGAGTAGGCACTTATGGGTCCAGAGTTAGTAAAAGCTACCATAGAGAAGGTGAAGATCATCCAAGAGTGAATGAAGATTACATAGAGATGGTATAAGTCTTATACCGAAAGGATATGGAGACCCTTTGAGTTTGATGAGCGAGACCATGTCTTCCTATGGGTCTCACCCCAAAAAGGATTATGGAGGTTTGGCCAGGGTGAAAATCTATCTCTGAGATTCATCGGACCTTTACAGATCCTCAAAAGAATAGGCGAGGTGGCATACGATCTAGATTTTCCCTCACAGATTCACTAGGTGCATAATGTTTTCCATATATCGCAACTGAGGAGGTACGTGCATGATCCATCGCACATTATTGACTGGGGAAAGCTGGACATCGATGATGGGGTGACATTTGAAGAGTTCCCAGTGGAGATACATGATCAACAGTAGTGGGTCCTTTGTGGGCGATCTATTCTTCTGGTACGAGTTTTTTGGTAGCACAAGAATCTCTAGGAGAGCACATGGGAGTGGGAGGCTCAGATACATGCTCTGTACCCCCATTTGTTCCCCTAGTTTTGTTGTAGCTTTTGAAGATGAAAATCCCTAAGGTGGGGAGAATGTAAAGACCTATAAATTATATATATATATATATATATATATTTAAATTATTTTGGATTATTACAAGTCTGAAAATTTACGGTGCTTAATTCCACGGCCTACTGTGCCCAGAATGGATTTTTTAACCTTTTTAAGGTATATTCAATAAACACACAGTCGGTGTTTTCTATCTTTTGAACCAGTGCTTAGATAAAAAATCTGAGGGCACCATTGAATCCGTAGTGCCAAGATTCACATAAGGAAGGCTTAACTTTGACTGCTTTTGGTTTGGTGAAAAAGTTAGTTTTTTTTAACGTTGAAAGAAATAATAAAATTACATAAAAATTTATTATTTTATTATCCTACCTTCTATTTAGTGGTGGTGGTGAGACCGATGGGTTGTCAAGACATTCAATTTCTTGACTCCTTAGTTTTATTACCAAACTATTAGGAATTAAGAGGATCATTAATTCAAAACTCATTAATGAACCTAATTAATTATTTCGATGTGTTACTCAAACTCCCCCTCTATTTTAATGGATCTCGAGTTGGGGTTTTTGACATGAATTCATCAAGAGAGGAACCTCTAGCGAAGTACTGCGGAAAATTACACTGATGGAGGGGGGAAGGTTGGACAACAATGATCTCGGATCGACGAATGCCAGTGACTTCATCCATCGAGGACTCTTCTCCTGCCACAACCAGGATACCTCCAACGATTCTCGAGGTAGGGGATTTTGTCTTGATTAATTCTAAGAGTTTGTTGAATCAATTACTCCCCCTTGTTATGATGCTAACACGGAGGGTGTGGGCCAACCGAACAAGGCCCGGACCCTCCGTTTATTTTTTTATTGTGGTGTTTTTTACAGATGAATTTTTATTTTAAGGGAAACAAGAATTAGAGGGTCACACAACGACGGAGGAATCCTAGGAGGCCGGTAGGTGTAGACGAGAGTGGAAACGGAGCTCCAGAGCAACATTGGAACCCCACGAAATAAGCGTCGACCCAAACGACTGGCTCCGACAGGTGAGGGCGGCAGCCAGCGCTCGCTGGCTACGGAAGGAGGCAGTTCCATGGTAGACTAGACGGGCGGTCGGCCCTTGGACGACCGCGTTAGCAGAGAGCGGCATGCCATTGGGCACCACAGGAGGTGGCCACAGCTTTGAAGCCGCAGAGAAGGGTATCCGCACCCTGAGAGTCCTACTGCCAACCAAGGTGGCACCACAAGGCACCACAGGTTGCATAAAATCCGAACCATTTTTATGCCATTCGGGAAGGGGGAGCGACTCCCTCTATGCGGGTCGCCTGACGGGCAGACTATGCCAGCCATCGATTTGGCCCAGGATCAGACCCAGATTTGGACTGGTTGATCTGAACCGGGTTGTGTTGACCCCAACTGGGTCAGGTGGGCCATGTTGGGGCGGGTCAGGTCGGACCAGACCCATTTCGGCCCAAATATGCCTAGAAGACCATATCTCGCAAACCCGACGTCCGTTTGATAAACTGTCTACGACAATGAAATCCTTAGAATGAGACTATCCTTTTGAGATACTCCGCCTAATTTTTGGATAATGTTGGCTTATAGTTGGGTTTCATTGTACCCGAATCCAATTGGGCCCTCAGTACTAAAATGCCTATAACTCTCAGACCAGGCATCCGATTGATGTGTCGTCTATTGTGTTGGAAGCCTTATGACATGAAAGATAATTGGGTTACTTATTCATGGGACTTCATTCCATTTGATATCTTACCGATGTCTTGAGAGGAATATACTCCTATAATCAAGCATACTATGTATGAGAATCCAATTACTTTCTTAGACATTAATAATGGCTAGAGATCCTATGTGGATCATCACCTAGGGATCCTGTGTGGATTATCACTTGGATATACTATGTGGATCAGCACCTACTAATCCTGTGTGGGTCAGATCCTATGTGGGTCAATGCTCAATGATCTTGTGTGGGTTAGCACATATAGATCCTATGTGGGTCAATGCTCAGCGACCCTATGTGGGTCAGTGCATACTGATCTTGTGTGGGTCAAATCCTGTGTCGGTCAGTGGGGGTTAGTACCTATCAATATTGGGTTGGTTGAACCCTGTGTGGGTAAGCAGGGGTTAGTACCTATTGATCATTTCTGGGTCAGCAGCAATTCCTCTTAACTGAATAAGATGATCTAGCCTTACGACTAATCGTCTTTAGTTCTTTACTTAAGTTATACCTGGTTTGAGATGAGTCTCTTTCTTTGTGCTTGGTGATTGAGATCATGCTTTGTGTTTTTTCCTTGTGGAATTCTAAGAGACCTTTGGGGGTATCTGGGTACCTACTGGGTACTGTCATACTCAACCCTGCACGGGCTTCGCCCACATCTTGTTGTGTCATGTGTAGACTACGGGTAGACTTGAATGAGACTCGAGGATCTAAGACCAAATGGTGGAAAATAGTGATAGTTGATGTGCATAGATGTGTGGAAAAGTTGTACCTACCCTTCAGGTAGGATCCTTGGTGGATGATCTCAAAAGTTGTTTTTCTGTTTCCTATTGTAGTGGTATCTTTTTAGTTGGGCTTGTATTTTGGCCCCTATAATTTTAATACACACATTTACTACTACTATTTTACTTTTTGTTTATATCTTGTTGTGTTCATGTCATGTGTTTTTGTACAGGTTTAAAGGCAATTATTTCCTATTTTTGGGATAAGACTTTCCTGTGCTAGTCACCAACCCTTGGTCTATGGAAGGTGGGATGGGGTTAGTCACGACATGGGCCCTGGGGGACAGGTCGTGATAGATAAGGTCAATAATGGAATTATAGTATATCATGGTGGCATTAATGATTTTATAGATAGAACCAAGAGGGTCCTTGATTTCCATTTGATGTGATCTCCAATTTTATTTTTTTCGGGTTCTGATTTTTGTGATTGACCTGCACTGGGTAATCCTTTCATGTACATTATTTCATTGGTATAACATGTATTACTAGTTATATATAATATATATTGAGTATAAATTATCTTTTTTTTTTATTTCGATTTATATTTGAAATATTTAAATAAGTGGGTATTGTCTCCCCACAAACACCCCTAGACCCTCACCACTAGTCAGAAGCCTATGGTATATGGGGTGGTTTTCCCAGGTTATTTAATGCCACCCATCTTAAAGTCATTTTGGTTGGCCACACCGAGGAGAGTTTTACTAAGTGGTTTCTTATTATTTTATTTGTTGTATGATATATAGTGATCTTTGAATGTGTTAGGACATGGAACATGTATTTTATTGTGTTCCTGTATATGACAAGTTAAAGATTAATCCCGAGTTTCCATGAAGTCTAATATTTTTATTATTGGTTTTCATGGTTATGGTTGAGTTTATTAACCTTTATAAAATTGATTTTTTGATTTTATTGATTTATGGATCTTCTATTGTCATGTATAGGAATGATGTGTGTGTTAATAATTTATTTTAGTCATGTAGAATTCATAAGGCATGTGTGATATTCCTTGTGATTAATATTACAATTATAGAAGGAGGTCCAGTTGTTTATAGTGTCAATAAATTATATGATGTTTTACTATATAACCTTTTGGTGGAATTTTACTCAAGTGGACATGGTTCTTTCTTAGTATATGGTATCACCTAATGATGGTTTTATTGATCATATGTATGCATTATTCATATACATGAAGATGATTTACAGGATATTGGGATTATTGAGGATGATAGATCTCTTATATAGATAGGTGTATGGGATATTTTTTTGTGACATAGGTTAGATTATAGTTATATTTGGGATTCAATTATATTGTGGTATAGAAGGATATGTTAATTATTACCTAGGATATATAGTGTGGGGATAGGATAGTAGATATGGTCATGTTTTGATAGAGAATATTAGAGTTAATGTGTATTTATGGCTTAGTATGGGAATAATATGTCTCTTCATGATATGAATCGAATGGTATAACAAGGTATATTGAGGATTTGTTCCTACTCATGTATAGTTGAAATGATATAAGCTAGATTCTATGAAATGAAGCCTTGAGGTTGAGTTGGAGTGATCAACCTTTTGTTTTGGAGGTACCATAGCTATAATAATTTGAACAGTGGAAGTTATTGAGTTCATTGTGTGATAAAGAAAATCAGTTTCTCAGTAGAGAGTGAGATTTGTGACTACCAGTGTTCAGAAGAGAGTGTGTTTTGGTTAGTTGGTGTTGTTGGTTGGGTATAATGGAATAACTATAGTGTGGAGTGCACAATGGGTGGGGTTTTCATGTAATGTTCATTTTGAAGGAGGAATTTTGGAATCATCATGGGTGATGAGTATAGTAGACCCAACCAAAAGCGGGTTGAGGTGTCTTGTTGGTTCTAGGTTGTAAGTGACTTCAAGGATTTAGTTAAGTAAGAAATAATCATATCAGTTTTTAATGGTGATAATTGAGAAGAGTTGATACATTTGATATTCTATGTATTTTGGTTTCTGGATATTCTTTTGAGATTGAATCGGGTAACAGATGGATTCTATGGTAAATTATTCATGAGATGGGACTTGTGGGAAATTATTATGGTAGGGGAACGCATAGTTAGAATTTTTCATTTTGATTTAGTGTGGTATATTTCATGAGAATCATGGGTTTTGGTTAGTTTTGTTCATGTTTTTTGTGGATTCAACCAGAGTCTCAGGATGCAGATGTTATGTCATGGGATTTTTATCATGTATTGTGTTAGTGTTATTCCTAGAGATAGCTCATATATGAGCTATGATATGGGTGAGGGTGTAATATCTTATGGGGTATTTGTGGGTAATTCAATTTTAATCATAGTTAGATTATGTGTATTTGGGCCCTATAAAGGTGTGGGAGGTTATAGAAAATATATGGGGTTAGGATTTGAGAGGAGGGTAGTAGTAGATAAATTTTCAATTTAGTAGATTCCTACTGGAAACATAGTGGGATCCATTGATGTTTCATTTGAGGAGATAGTGGATTCTTCAATTACTCTCTAAATATTTGTGGGGGTGTATCAAGCATCTGGTGGTGTCATTGAAGTTTAAGTGGAAACCACTAAAGATTAGGATGGAACCTGGGTTATTTTTTAAGATTCATAATTAATTTGATTATATGTTATAATAATATATAAAATGAGGTTCATCCTCATTTTCTAGAGAGTTTTTTTCTTGGTCTCTCTTTCTCTTTCTTGTTATTCCCTCTTCCAAAAGGGGGTCTATTTCTTTATTGGAAAAATCTTTATGTATCCTATACTAGGGGATTTTTTTGGGTAAGGATAAGGGTAATCATGAATATATAATTTATGTCTCATTTCATTTGATCATTTTCTACTATCTATACCTTAAATTGGGTTTTTTTGGATTATTTTATTTCTTATGATTGAATATAAATCAGACAGAAATACTCAATTGTAATTATTTTGTGGGTTCTAGTTAGTCAATACCTAAATTTCTTCCACTTTTATATGAATTTTAAGCGTGGTGTTTTTTTTGTGTGGGTTAGAAGATAGCTGGGGCGAGACTAAGATAGATTTTCTATCAATCTCTATGTATGTCCAGTGGTATTGGGGTATGGTTTAGTGCATATAACGATATAGGAAGTTATTTTTGGGTCTTGTGAATCAACTATGGTGATAATCCTTGGTTAAAGAGGGGGTAGAACATGGGATTTGGATTCCATGTGGGTTTTCTAGGTTGAGAAAGTGGTAGAGAGATTGGTATGTGTTTCTGGTTGATGTTGTGAGTTTTTAGAGACTATTTTTCAGATTTTTCATATATGAAAATCGGGTGAGATAGAATAGAAATTTAGTAAATAGTTATATTTGGATTTTTAATGGTTAGTTATCTAAATGGATATATTGGGGGTTCCAGATATGGAATGTATCATCATTGGGATGTGTTCCACCTGGGTTGTGGGTACTTGTGTTGTGTACTTAGTTTTATAGTTGAGATGTGTTTTGGTTAGAGGGAGTGGGTTAGAGAGTCTAGGTCATGTCAGAGAGTATATCATTGTGTCCTCGGTTTTGAGGCGTATGATGTAATAAATTTATGGAAACTCATTCATTGGTTATGGTGTGGTGTCTATTCATTGCGGATGTTTAGGGTAATGATGGTCACTAGATGTGTGGTGATGATATTCATCGACATGATGTGGGGCGGTATTGATCACTAATGATGTTGGAGACTATGGGTTACTATGTTTATGGTCATAGTTTTCAATCGATGTATCCCTCTATTAGGGATGAGTCTAATGGTTTTGTGTGCAAAAAAGGGGTGGTGTTGACCACTAGATTTCTATCAGGTTCCTCTACAGTTGTGTGTCTTATGGTGATGATGTTTATCATCTAACTAGTGGAGGGAAAACAGT
This sequence comes from Viscum album, assembly GCA_963277665.1. Classification (NCBI taxonomy): domain Eukaryota; kingdom Viridiplantae; phylum Streptophyta; class Magnoliopsida; order Santalales; family Viscaceae; genus Viscum; species Viscum album. The sequence continues at coordinate 352,482,998 of OY728141.1, forward strand.
AGATGTTGGTCATGGATTGAGGTGCTGTTTTGACACTAGATATCATAGGTAATTGGTCTAGTTATGTAGAGTGGGTGATACCATGTGGTGGTGATGTGAGGACACTAGTGATATTATAATGAATGTTGGAGGACCTTATGAGCCTCTAGGTATTTTAAAACCATCTTCCCACTCTTGCACTAGATGAAGTTTGGATGCCGATGAATAAGGTTGATGGTATAATTCCCTATATATTGAGAGGCTGTATATAAGTTTATCAATCTATCATTTCATGTTACATATGTACAAATATCTATTTTGAGCTATTAAAATGCACATTGGTGATGAAGTATTGAGTTTTATACTCACAGTATACATGCGAATATCATTTCATGTATAGTTATCAAGTATTATATTTTAGATTAGGGAATGTACCTTAGGTAGGAGTTAGAGTGGGTTGATGATGGTTTTATGGTACGAGATGGTGGCATGGTTGATGTTGAATATATAATCAGGTGGGTAATTAATTCCTAATTTATTTGATCACCGATTTTTTTTTATTTTTTATTTTTTGTTGTATGTGATTAACCCACATTGGGTAATCTTTTCCTTTATTAACTTTTGAAAGTATTTACAATATTTCATAGGTATTTTAGATTATATTTACTTGGTATTTACTTGGTATTTATCAGGATGCTGTTTATTTATTTTCATTGTTATTTGAACCATTTAAATATAAGGGTATAGTCCTCCCAGGATCACACCAAGACCCTCGATGATAGTCAATAACCATTAGAATATATGGACGAATAGATAATGTCACATAATGCCACTTGGATCTAATATATTCAGGATGACTGGGTTAGGGTCATTAAAACCACTTACTAGATATGATATACGCCCACCCTACTTATTTCCTATTTGGATGCATTTAGACATTCTTGTATGTGATCCAAGTAAGGGAAAGGAATTAGAGTATGGGAGCTTATAGTACTTGTATCATGGAATCATGTCAATTTTTTTTGAATTTTAATGGATCGGTGGATTAAGGTGTTAAGGTTTATCCATGGTTTTTCCATTTAGGATATCCCATGCATGGGATATCCATTCATACTCTTTAGTGTTCCTTTGATTCAATTCATTTATGTATACATTTATTATGTATGATTACATCTAATAAATGTTATATATGTGTGTTTTTGGATAATATTTTTATGGTTTTTATATAAATATAGATTCTTACATATATTATTGTGTAGGTTGAATAATTATCCATGGTGTATAGGTTACCCTAGAAAATAGTTTTCATTTTTCTTTTATCCATTACCATTAGAGGACATGTTTGATTTTCAGATGATACTATAACTGTTTTAATTAATTATTAAAGATGGAATATTTTTCCCATATAAATATTTATATCATACCTCAATGATTATGATAGCCTATGGTGATTTAAAAGTGTGTTTGAGGTGTTGTGGCTATCTGGGTTGGGTAAATGGGTGATTTGAGTCAAGTCATTACAAAATTGTACGAGATCATGTCTAATGAAGTAGGATTGAGAGTAGAAAAGATATGGGATTTTTATAACTTAGGAAGTAGGCCATAAATATGCATTAATAGTATAAATATAGTGGAATCTTGAGTTAACATGGGAAGTTTATGTAGATTTCAGTCTCTTTTGGTTGTCATTTTGAACTTAGACTTGTTTATTTGGGTCTCATGCATCAGAAATAGGATTCTATAAGTAGTCACTTATAGTATGGAATAAAATATTATATTATCACTTATGTTTTCTTAAATTATTACTATAATCAAATGAAAATTTATATTAACTAAGGAATATGTAATAGATCAAGTGTGTTTTTCTATTTATTAATTAATTATGAGTTAGTTGACACAAATCAATAATTGGATTATTTGATTTAGAAATTCACTTCATTATTATTTTTAGTTGGATTTTCCATTCATACATTTAAAGTGATTTTTAAAAATAATTTAAATGTGGTTTTAAATAATTAAATGATTTGAGAAATATAAATACATGAGAGAGGGATAGGGTTATGACCTGATGGTTCCTATGTAATTCCAAATTCTAACAGCCTATTCTTAGAAGAAAAAATTAATGTGATTCTATACTTAAATATATAGTATTTCTCATAGAAAATAATATGTGGCTATGTGGGAAGGAAAAATAATCATACACTACCCACTAGACCAATTGTTGATTCACTTGTTATTAAATTCTATACTCATCTTCTATAGGTTATGGGGTAGGGAACCGTGATAGGAACTCAAGGAAAATGATTTCATAAGGATTTTATAATTCCATCATCCCATGACCTTTCTAGGTGATGTATCCCATTATGAATTTTAGGATTGTATTGACCATCTACATATCATATTTGAGAGTATTAAGACTCAAGAGTAATATAGTGATCACATAAACACCATTATTATGTATGGAGTTAGTTGTTCATGATGGAATGTTGTGATTGAGCTCAGAAGGATACGGGTCTAACATGAATGATATTTCTAGATATATTTTTTGAGATATTTTATCACAATGACTTGTGTTAGGTAAAAACTCAATATTTCATAGATCATAGGAAATTATCGGTTATTGTGATAGAATAAGAAGCTAAATTCACTGATTTAACATGATTTTCTACTAACATGAATAGATCCAAGGAATCTAAATTGAGGTGTTTCAAAATTGGTTTGAAGGTACCTTTATATACTCAAGTGATGTGATTTAGTCTCTATAATTTCTCCAATGTTGTAAATATGGTTGTTCTATCTAAGAATTGATCTAAGTGTGGTTCTAGATCTAGTGGATCGTTTCTAGGATAATGATATAATGAGGGATATTTGAGTGGATGGAAGTGTAAATAAAAGAAGATAAGTGGGGGTGGATCATTCTTGGTAAGTCAGGGTGGCAATGTTCCTTCAACTCCTTGATCATGGAGATCATTAATGAGATGAAACCATTTATGGGCACCTTGGTCATACTATGTTGGTTATAATTTTGAATCAATGTAATTAAACTTATATAGTCAATTTAAGGAATAGTTAGAGATTCTATAAAATAAATACATCAGATTGTTTTGAAAAATAACCAAAGCAGACCCAAATATCTCAAACTTGATCTAGTTGGTAGTCTATTGAAGGATGTCGGCCACCTACTAGAAAACCTGTTCAGGGAGGTAGTTTTGGGGGTAAAAGAATTTAGATAGTTATACCATCATCTATGCAGAGTATTTTTCCTTAGGTTCAGATTGAGGGTTTACGAGTGATTTATGCATTGAACCAATATACCATTGATGCTGGAGAGGGGTCATTAATATCCCTATATACTATTTTATTATCTCTTACTTTGGATTGAACTTTATTTGAAATAAGATATTATCACAATTTTACTTCTAATAATTTAACATCTTTTATATGTTTTAGAGTGGAAGAATCATCTCCACTTATATTGATTAACACTTATTTGTTAATGAAAATCAGACCAAGAGGTTCCCCCTGTGTAATATCATGGTGGATACTTATGGGAATATTTGTGATCTATTTTTCCCTAACATTAAGTCTTTTGATGTCATTTTATCATAGACTAGTTAAGCTAGTTATGTGTTTATATTAACTTCTACTAAAGTAGAATCTCATTCTCATCACCAAAGGGTATCCAGTATATCCTAATCGAAGATTAATAATTCAAAAAAAGTTGAGCAAGATGAGATTAGAGGAAATTGTTATTTATCATTACTAAAATGGAATTTCTATCAATCAAAGTGTTTGTGAATAAATATACAAAAACTTACCTCATGCGATGGACCTCATTCTAATTATGTTCCTTAAAGACTCCTTTTCTCTACCTCATAAACAGGAGTTATATTTTTCTACTGACTTATTACCTAGAACTAAATTGATTTTAATTATTTCATACTATATAGATCCAAATGAGCTAAGTGGGATGAAAATTCAATTGGAATAGGTTGGGTTAAAGGATTTTATTAGACCAAGAACTTCTCCTTGGGGTACCACACTGATAAAATCCTATGTTTTTTTGTATACTATAAGAGGATAAATCAGGTAAATATTAATAAACAACACTATTTTACTATAATTAATTATTTATTTGATCAATTAAAATGCTCTATGTGGTTTTCAAATATTTATCTGTGTTTAGATTAACTTCATATCTGATTGATACCATAGGATATTCCAAAAACATATTTTTCTAGCTACTATGTTAATTAATTTTACTTAGTGATGAAATTTGTCTTAACCAATGATTAATAGTGTTTATGGATCTAATAAATATTATATTTCATCCATTAATAAACTCCTTCATGGAAATATTTATTAATTGTATTCTAATTAATTTAAAATCTTGAGATGATCATGGTAGAAATCTCTTGATTTTTCTAGAGAGAAAACATGAGAACTATATTTACACTGAACTTTCTTTACTATTTTTATATATTTGAGAAGTCAAATTTCTCAAATATATGATTTTTTATGTGGTATTCTTATTAAATCAGAAGAATACTGATATTGCAATGTCTTAGAATGTTCCTTCAAATGTATTTGAGATTAATTTTTTTCTAAGGGTTGTACGATATTTTCATTATTTTATACAAGACTTTTATAGGATACCTACTCTAATAAAGGAATTTAATAATAAAGGTATCAAGTTTTTATAGTCTAATCAGTGTGAAATATCATTCTATAAGTTAAAAAAGGATAAATATTGATTCCATTTTGATATTAACATAACTAAGTGAAGGGTAAAAGGTTTAGTTTCATCATTTTTTGTGTTTTGTGACTACACACTTATTTAGGAACATCATTTAGTATCATATGGTTATCGGTAGCACTAAAATCATATGAGAAATCACCTGACCCATAACTGTGAGTTGTTTTTTTTGTTCAAGATTTAAAATTATAGAGGCATTAATATTTTGGAAATCAGTTTTTAGTCAACTCTATAAAAAAACATAATTATATCTTTAATATATTATATTTAAATTTAAGACAACATTTATCGATTAAATTTCTCCAATCATACTATTTTGTTCTACTTTATGCACCTTGTAAGGTCAACATTTTTTTTGATTCTTTGATCTCGAAAGATAAACCTCAAATGGAGCATAAGGGAAATAAAGAATGATTATTAATATTGATGCTGGTTGAACTTAATCTAGAAATCAATAAAGATTATGATAGGAAATTTTTATTGCACATTAAAATTACTTCATCCATTATGGAGATATTCAAGCACTCATAGATATCTTATCATAACTATGTCATTATTTATAAACCCATTGATAGTTGGGAGATCATTGTAGGCTAGACTCAAGTCTCCAACTATTTTTTTATTCCTATGGAAGGATCAAGATCACTACTAGCATTATGGTGGAAGTGATAAAATAATCTCATTCATCATGGTGGGTTGTTTATCATGGGCTTACAAAAATTCACTATGACATTCATATGTAATTTTTTTGCTTAACATGAATCAAGTGATAATAAGTTTTGTTTCTACTTGTTTTTTATGCCAAAAAGTTATGAAACAACACCAGCTACCTACTAGATTCTTACAAACACTTCCTATTCCTATATATAAATGGGATATTATAATAATGAAATTTTTAGTCATATTTACAAGAACAAAAAGTGATATAGATTTAGTTTTGGTAATTTTGGACTACTAGAGAGAGATGGATAACTTATTACCCACTTGGGAAACCTATTGTATTGATGAACTTGGAAAATTACATGTCTGTGAGATTGTAAAGAATCACATGTTTTCATCTTGAATTTTCTTTTATCGGGACCTGATTTTAATATCTTGATTCTGATAGGGGTTGTAATGTTCTCTAGGGAATCATGTGAAAATGAGAACAACTTATCATCCCCAAAATCTAAATCAATTGGAGCGGACCTTCCATATTCTCAAGGATTTATTTTGGTGATTTATTATGGATTTAGTGTCTCCTGGTAATATAACCCATCACTTGCATATTTTTACTATAATAAAAAATGTTAATATTTTTTTACAAATTAATCCTTTTAATGCCCTTTTTGTTCAGACTTATCAATCCCATTTACAAATTAAAGAATCATCTTTTATTGGTATAAATATAGTTCTTGTATATAATGGAGCAATTAATGTTATATGAGAAGTGGTTGAACACTGATCAAACCTTACAAAGGTTCTATATTGATCACATGTGATGAAATTTGGAGTTTTGGTTTAGTGATCATGTGATTCAATGAGTTTATCTATGATTAGGTTAATAATGAAAAGGAATGTAGGGAAATATGAATCCCCAATTTTTGGGGTAGATTGAGATCTTGGACCATATCAATGAAAATTATTATAGAATAGTTTTATCTCATCAATTTAGTATTTTTCATGATGTTTTCAATATATTTTACTAAAGCAATACATACACTATCCTTTTAATATTATCTATTTTGATTATATAGAATTGGATATTGACATTTCATATTAGGAATAACTTATTTTAATTATTGATTGGGGTGAAAATTTTATATAAGGGAAGGTCATTGTACTTTTTAATATATGATAAAAATATGGGAAACTATAGGATAATAGGAATCAGAGGTTGATATGAAAGCTAAAATACTGAGATTGTTTCAAAATAAGACTAATTAAATCTTTTTGGGGGTGGGAACCTTAATAGTAGAGAGTTAATAATGACCCTCTTCATTCAACTAATGTATCCCTTTCAATTTTTCCATTTTAATTTCAAAATGATTTTATTTATAGTTTTAAGGGATTTAGAGTTGAATTAAATGTATGTTAGAGGAAGATAATGGTGAAAGAAAAGGGGTATAGTGCATTATAAAGAACCCAAAGCCTTATCAACAACCATATGAATTTTGGTGGAACTTTTTTGTTCATTGAAAGTGTGTTGGATACCCACCATATTTTCAATGGGTTCCTGGGTATATTTTTTAAAGAAAGGGAAGAATTTTCTTTTACCCATTTAAAAATATAGAATAATAAAACACTAAAGGTGATATATCTTCCCCATTTGTAGCATATTTACTTCCAAAATATATAACCCTTCATCTTACCTTCCCCTCATGAGATATTTATCTTGATGCCAATTTTCATCACCTCCATGTTTCCAGAGAATCTTTTCTTCAGTAAGGTTTTGGTAACTACTTCTCTATTATCCCAAAATTATTGCTAATTTCATAAAAGTTAACTTATATTCCAATTCTTATATATTAAGTTTTTTCAAAATATACCAATTAGTTTTACTTCCCCAATCTATATCAATAGTTTACTCTTGGTAAATAAAAGGTAAATCCATTATTTTTCTTTCTAAATTTATGTTATTTCATGGGTAACTGACTAAATGCTTAATTTTTTTGTACTATAGTGTGGTATAATCTTTCTAGTGGTAACATACCCTCTTCCCATAGGAATCAAAACTAGGTTCAACACAATTTTTGGTAGGTAACCCCTCATCTCATACATAACATTACAATGTTGGGGATATCAATGGGATGGGGATGAGTGATATCAACTCAAAAGAAATGTTTCCCACTGATTATGGCTTTCCATAAATAATTTTATAAAGAAAAACACTTATTTGATTATGAAATTAATTTTTTTATATGATCATATCTTGTTTGCTCTATATGACATAGTTTATATGTGGTTATCCTATTAGATATTCTTTCTTCACTCTCTATGACAATATTTATATATGTTTAATTTTATAGTTATGTTTTGTCTTCATATAAATATGAATTATGCTTGGATAATGTTAGTATAAATGTTTATTATATGTGCATATCCACTTCCTGGTTAAATTCATCATATAAAAATGGTTGTCTTAATGTCATAGAATGCTTAATAAGGTTCATAGACTTGTAAATAATAGGTTATCCAAGATGATATGTGTAATGACCCAAAATTTTATTAATGAAAATTCCTCTTGATCTAATTAAATATCTTATTATGTATATAAAACATTTTCTATTATTTGGTTTTATGTTTTTGGATTTCAAAATTCCATTAATAATTTTTACCATTTCTAATATAGTCATTGAACAGTGATTAATTGATTAGTATAAATATAGGGTTTTAACAAATCCAATTTACTATGAAAAAGGAAGTGATGGCCTCATCCAGTAGAATTAATTTATATGAATCCCATTTTCAGAGCTTATAATGGAGGTGGAATCACTGGGCTTCGCTCTAGACTAAACCCAAGCCGATCTTCAAAACATTAATCTTGAACGGAACCACCTACAGGAGAAGTGGAAGTTTATAGAGATTACCACCCAAGCGATGTTATCCAAGCCACCCCAAGAGTTTTTCTCCATCGAAAACCTTAACCTTAGGTAATATGCACGTTTTATAAGGGGTTATGTAACAATACCCTAGCACTATTATTATGTTCATTAGTTTTTTATAGAATAAATAATATACATACTTTTTATTATTGTTACTTTGTAAATAGTTTTGATAGCACAAATAGTATTTTTCAGTTAATATTTAACTAAGAAATATATTTTGATGAATTAATATATTTTTGAAATAAATAATATTTTAAAAAAATACTATTACTAAATTACTTATTTATTAAATATAAATTATATTATAATTTTTATAAATACTATTGTAAATTTTATTAAGGTTTGAAAACTGTTTTTGTCAAAACCCAGGAATTTTTTTATAATTATTGGTTTTTATTTTAAAAGTAAAAATTCACATATTTAGAAAATTATTTAGATAAAATGAATATTAATTTTGGAATATGGATGTCAAAATTATACAATGGTGAATTTTCCATAATTTTTTGAGACAATCGAATTTTTGGGTAAAAATTAAATACTGTTTAAATATATAATGTGGTGTATGACATCATAATGACCAAATAGTAATGTAATAAAATAATATAAATGTTATATTCGTACAGTATATATTATAGCTTTAAAATAATGTGATTTTAGGTTTGTTTGATTTATTTTACAAAGCATTAGGGGATCCTCCAAGACTTATAAAACATTTTGACATTTTAAAATGATTTACTTGAGATTGTGAATCACCTCCACATAAGAAGTCCAAATATTTTAATAAGTTCAGCCAATGGATATATAAAATAATGTTTTTTGAATCACATTTGGAAACAACCATGGGAGAAAAATGGGTTTGATTGTGGTTTTTATTAGTTTATGTGTGGTGTCCAAAACCTAAATAATAAATAATTCCCTCTTTTTCATATATAACCCCAATCAATATCTCACTTATATTAACTTAAAACCCTTTTATCACGTCCATAAACTTCCCTAATCTATCTAAAATCCTTTTAAGGAACCCCAAGCTCCCATGAAGCCTCTCTGAAACCCTCTCAAGCCTTTGGGATCACACTTACATGTAAGAGATTTCTTCCTTTCTCATTTTCTGTCCAAATTTCATTATATTGTTATACCATTTTTTCAATTAAAAATGTTTAGGTATGATTTATAACCTCTAATATACTTACCTAATTATGTTTTAATGATGATATACTCATTTCTATCTCATTAATTCCTCCCAGGTACACCAATTACCATGCCGAACTTCTATAAGGGATTTCTCTCTCCTCATTTACATTCAAGAAATTATTTTGTTTTATGAATCTAAATTCCATTACATATGTTGGGAAATGTATCTATATGAACACCTTACTATAAATTTAATTTATATATGATGAGAAACCCCTTTATCTCTCATCAACCATTTTTATGAATTCTTAGGTCACGTTTTTGTGCTTCCAAAATTGCACTAAGATTTTCCACGCCAAATTCACTGTGTAATGAATACCATGCCGATTTCTCTATAAAGGGTATTAAAATTTATTCACATTTACTTATTTATTTTAGAGTTTCTTGTATGAATTACAAATTAATTCATCATTGAATAAATTATTATGTTTAATGAATCCATGTTATATGATTCATGGGGCACACTTATGCATGAAATGAAATGATTTAGAAGGGAGCACCCAGATTGTGCTCCAATGTATTGGGGAAATATTAGTATCATGAAAAGTCAAGTGAAATGTGGTTTTAGTCATGATCCATTTGAAATGATCCTTATCTCATGATAATATCATGTTAAATATTGATGCCACATTTCCATGTTATGAAAATCATGATATATCATGACTTTATGTTCATGTTTATATTATGCTCCATTGATATTCCTATTTCCTAACATGTACTGTATTATTCATTCCATGCCTTTTTTACTCTATTATTGGGATTTATAGATCACCCTTTTCTTATACATGTCCTCGGGTTATCTCATGCAATGCTAAGTATTATGGAATGTGTGTAATCATATAAAGGAATTTTTAAATAAAGATTTGTATTTCATGTTATAAGTTGTTATGTAATGTTCCTAAGACCCAAATACACTATACCTCTCTATATTCTATTTAGTATCAAGTGAATATTTTATGTAATAAATCATTTTTAATTGTTTAATAAAGAGTAGAGTTGTTATAGTTGGTATCAAAGGACAGGTTTAATTATTTTTTTGGATTAGGATTAGAAAACCCTAGTGAAAGACTAAGGGATAAGACTAAATATAATAAAAACATTCCTAAATTTTGGTAATTATTGATTAAATGGTTTATCATGAAAATATAACCATGTTTGGATATGAGTAGGTAGAGGCGGCTGTGGGACAAATGTATATAGGGATGAAACCCGAAAAAACTACTTTGAGCTAGACTCGAATGGAAACTAGTGCATGATAATGGGTCTTGGTGAAATCTTGGTTAGAAAATCCCAGGGGATATGTTTTGGTAAATTCATAAGCTTAATATGAACTGTTATTAATGGAATTAAAAAAATTCCCCTAAGAACATATGATTGGAATTAGATCTTGTATAACTAAGATTGAAGCCTATAAATTAATAAGTTATGGAAATAAAAGTAATGTATAAGCCATAAATTTTTTTGGATTACCCTTTATGTGTTACCCATATCTTTCCTTTTATTCTATCCAATGGCCGGTAATATGAGGACTTGGGCTAACAACCAATGTGAAGATCAGTTTGATGACTGTTCTAATGAGTTGCCCAATCTAATGGGAGTGGGAATCATGAAATTTCTCACGATACTCTCTTAGTTAACTCATGTTTTGAATAGAAACATGGTTCAAGAGTAATGTTCAACCCCCTACCAATAAATAATAAGTCACAATTGAGAGATTCATAATACAAAGGCCTCTTACTTTTAATTGATCATCTGATACTTCAATTTTCGAACAATGGATCAAATCCATTGAAAAGATCTTGTCTATATTTAAAGGTTCCAAACAAGAGAAGGTTATTATGGATGCTTATCATATGGAGGGTGAAGCTAATCAATGGTGGACATTGATAAAAAATTCCAAGCCTAAGGAGGAAATTGAGGTGTTATAATGGAAGGATTTCTGGAAAAAAAATTTGATAAATATTTTCCTCGCACCCTTTAACTTAAGATGGAAAGAGAATTCCTTGACCTTAAGAAAATAGACAACAAATACATCAGAGCGTACAAGGAAAACTACACAAGGCTTGCATGATACGCCTCAAGAGTTGTCGTTACCCCCAAATGAAAGGTTGATTGCTTCATTTGTTGGATAAAACCTAGCTTATGGAAAGACTTAGTGATAAGTGACTTCGAGAGCTATGAGGAAATTGTCTGATGTGACCTCAAGTTCAAAATAGAGATTGGAGAATCTCAGGGGTATCATGGGGATAAGAATCATAAAGTGGACTTTAATTCTGGTGGTCCGATCAATAAATCCAATGGCGCTAAGAAAATCCAGCACCCTACCTTCCAAATGTGCATAAAGAAGCACCCCGTAAATTGCCTGAAAAGGATGAAAAATGCTTTAGGTGTGGAAGATAAGGGCACATGGACATTAACTACCGAAAAGAAAAACCCACAGCTACGACAGAGGAGAGGAATGCTCCGTTTGACCCTCAAATTGCTGTTCATTTATTAAACTACAAAGAACCCAAACACTTTTCAAACCAATGCCCTAAGACAAGGGTTTTCGGAGGAAAAAAACAACCTCTAAGGCAATAAGGGAGTGACTTTTCCATCACTACCACCAAAGTGAACCCAGAAAATGAAGTGGTGACAGGTTTGGAAGTTATTCATTCACGAATAGAGAATGTACTTTTCGATTCTAGTTCAAGACATTCTTTTTTATCCCAAAAATTATAGTAGAAAAATCCCAAAACCACCACAAATCATGGAAGTAAAGATGTCAGTTAGAATAAAAAATGGGGAAATCATTGCAACCCATGAATATAACTCATACCCTATCATAATTTTCAGAATGACCTTCTGGGAAAACCTCCTCATACTCCCTCTGGTGGACATTTATGCAATTTTTGGCATGGATTGTATTTCCTTATATTAAGCCAACATAAATTGTCGTGAGAGGGAAATCACTCTCTATATAGAGAATCAACCCCCGATTATATACAATTGAAAAGAGGAGAATGCATCTTCTTTAGCCCAATCATCTCATGCATGGATATTACTGCCCTATGATCATGTGTATCATTCATAGATGATTGAGTATAAGGAAGTAACCATCCTTGAAGACATTCCTATTATGAGGGAATTCACCGAAGAGTTTCCCAAGGAATTTTCTTGTCTTCCTTCTAGAAGAGATGTTGAATTCTCAATTGATCTTATACCTGGGGTGCTTCCAATATCCATGAATCTGTATAGAATGACTACTGAAGAGTTTGAGTAGTGGAAAAAACAACTACAAGAGAATCTAGATAAATGGTTTATATGCCGATGTGCTTCACCATGGGGTGCAGCAGTTATCTTCATCAAGAAGAAGGATGGGTCATTGCACCTTTCCATTGATTATCTTGAGATCAACAAAATCACAATAAAGAACAAGTATCCTTTTCCATGAATTGATGACTTGTTCGATAAGCTATATGGAGCACAATACTTCTCCAAGGTGGATCTGTGGTCGGGATATTATCAAGTATGGGTTAAGAAGGAGGACATCCCATAAACTACATTCCATACAAGATAAGGGAATTATGAATTCATAGTAATGCCTTTCAGACTCACTGATGCTCCAACAATCTTTATGGATTTGATTAATAGAGGCTTTAGAGTTTACCTAGACAAATTTTTGGTAGTCTTCATAGAATATATTCTAATTTACTCCAAAACCAAGGAGGACCACGAGGAGCAAATAAGAACTGTACAAGAGACCTTGCGAAGGGAGAATCTCTATGAAAAGTAAAGAAAGTGTGAGTTATTATTGAAGGAAGTCTCATTCTTGGGTCATATCATCATAATTAATGGGATATCTATGGATCCCACCAAGACAGATACAATTGAGGGATTGCCGAGGCCAACATAAGTAACTGATATTCATAACTTCCTGGGGTTAGCTGGATATTATCGCAGATTTGTGAGAAATTTATCATGATTGTCAAACCCTCTTACCAAGCTCACTCAGATGGGAGTAAAGTTTTCTTATAGTGATGAATGTGAAGAGCGATTCAAGGAGTTGAAAAAGAGGCTTATCACTGTGCCCATTCTCACACTACCCACAAGTGGAGAACTTTTTGTGGTATTTAGTGATGCTTCTAAGAAAGGAATAGGCTCTGTGTTGATGAAAAATGAAAAAGTAATAGCCTATGCTTCAAGGTAATTGATAGTTTGTGAACAAAACTATCCAACACATGATCTGGAGATGGCTGTAATAATCTTCGCTTTAAATATTTGGTGACATTACCTCTTTGGGGAGTAGTGTGAAATATATACAAATAGAAAAATCCTCAAGTATATATATTCACACAGAAAGAGTTAAACATGCACCAATGAAGATGGTAGAGCTGATCCAAGACTATGATTGCCTAATCCATTACCACCCTGGGAAAGTGAACATGGTGGTAGATGATCTAAGTAGAAAAGACCCTACAATTCTATCATTGATGAGAATTCAAAAGGATCCAATATTATTAGATTTGATGAAGATAGACATGGGAATCATATAGAAGGGAACATAAACAATCCATTCACAAATTATTACTCAACCATATCTTATGTAAATGTTAAATGATGTTAAAAATGATGATGTGTGAATTTAGAAGAAAGTGGAAATTATCAGAAATGGTAAATCCTTGGAGTTAAAATTTAATGAAGAGGGGGTTATTATATTTGGGACCAGACTATGTGTTCCATCGAATCTGGAGTTAAAGAATGAAATTTTTTATGATACACATAGTTCAAATTTATCCATCACTCCAAGAAACACAAATTTGTATTGATATCTCCAAGGGAATTATTGGTGGTATAACATAAAGAAGGAGATCATTGAGTACACATCAAAGTTCCTGGTATGTTAGCAAGTGAAGTCTGAGAGGCAGAAGTCTAAGTGGATGATGCAACCATTACCCATACCAACATGGAAATGGGAGAACATCACCTTGTACTTTTTCACCAAATGTCCAAAGACATACAAAGGAAAAACTACTATCTAGATTTTTGTAGATCGTCTTACAAAGACTGCACACTTCATTGCAATTCTAGAGGATTTATCATTATATTAACTGTCATGGATATATATCATAGAAGTGGTAAGGCTGCATGGAGTACCACTATCTATTTTATCTGATCGAGATCCAAGATTCACCTCTATGTTATGGAAGAGTCTTCAACATGCTATGAATAATGAGCTGAACATTAGTACAACATATCATCCTCAATGTGATGGCTAATATGAGTGGACTATCCAAACACTTGAAGAAATGTTGAGAGCATGATCAATAAACATTAAAGGAGGATGGGATCAACACCTTCCTATGGTTGAGTTCTCTTACAATAACAGTTTTCACTCAATCATCCAAATGGATCCTTGTGAATCCCTTTATGGGAATAGGGGAATAACATCGACATGTTGGGATGAAGTTGGGGAGAAAGAATCCTAGGTCCAGAAATGGTTAAAGAAATGGTGGAGAAGGTTAATACAATCTAACAGCACATTAAGGCTGCTCAGAGTCGAAAAAAGAGCTATGCTGATAATCATCATAGAGACCTAGATTTTGGTGTCAGAGACATGGTATTCCTCCGCATATCACTGTGGAGGAGAGTTATGATATTTTGGAAGAATGGAAAGATTATTCCAAGTTACATTGACCCTTATGAGATCATTGATCGCATTGGAGTGGTGTCCTATCAACTAGCACTCCCACCAAACCAATTTAAAATACATTATGTATTCCATGTATCACTCTTGAGGAAGTACATACCTGACCCATTGCATGTACTCAATCAGGAGGTGGTACCATTAGAAAAGGACCTCTCATATGAAGAGAATCTAGTGAAACTCTTAGATCATAGAGAAAATGTTCTATGAAATAAGACAATGCCCCTTATCAAGGGGTTTTGGTGAAACCACAAGTTTGAAGAAGCAATGTGGGAAACAGAGGAATAAACGAAGTAGAGTTACCTTCATCTGTTTTAGTGTGGGAAAATGAAATTTAGTGGGTGAAATTTCATAAGGGAGGAAAACTGTAACGCCCAAAATTTTATTAATGAAAATTCCTCTTAGTCTAATTAAATGTCTAATTGTGTATATAAAACATATGCACATCCTTGGTATTATGTTTTTGGATTTCAAAATACCATTAATAATTGTTACCATTTCTAATATAGTCTTTGAACAATGATCAATTGATTACTATAAATATAGGACTTTAACAAATTCAATTTACTCAGACAAAGCAAGCGATGTCATCATCCAGTAGAATTACTCCAAACAAGGCCCATTTGTCGAAGATCAGAATAGAGGTGGAATCATTGGGCTTCTCTCTTGACCAATCCCAAGCTGAGATTCAACACATTACTCTCAAATTGAACCGCCTAGAGGAGTAGTGGAAGTTGATAGAGATTACCACCCGAGTGATGTTATTCTAGACACCCCAAGAGTCTATCACCATTGAAAACCTTACCCATAGGTCATATGTGGGTGTTATAAGAGTTTATGTAACTATACCCTAACACTATTATTAGGTGCATTACTTTTTATATAATAAATAATATACACCTTTTTTATTATTGTGACTTTGTAAATAGTTTTTTAAGCACAAAGAGTATTTTTTATTAAATATCAAATTAAGAAATATATTTTGATGAATTAATGTATTTTTGAATTAAATAATATTTTAATAAAATATTATTAAAAAATTACTTTTTACTAAATATAAGTGATCTTATAATTTTTATGAATACAATTGTAATTTTTGTTAAGGTTGGGAAGTCGTTTTTGTAAAAAATCATGAATTTTTTATAAATTTATGTTGTTATTTTAAAGGTAAAAATTCAAATAAGTAGGAAATTATTTAGATAAAATTAATATTTTTTTGGAATCAGGACGCTGAAATTATCCAATAGTAAATTTTTCATAATTTTCTGAGACAGTAAAATTTTGGGTAAAAATAAAATATTGTTTAAATATATAATGTGTTCTATGATATAATAATGACCCAATAGTGTTGTAAAAAAATAATATACATGGTATGTTTGGACAATATATGTTTTGGATTTAAAATAGTTTGATTTTATGTTTTTTTATTTATTTTAAAAGGCATTAGTGGACCCTCAAAGACTTATAAAACATTTTAACATTTTAAAATGATTTCTTTGTGAGTGTGACTCACATCAATATAATCAAGACTAATATATTAATAATTTATGATATTGGACTAATAAAATAATTTTTTCCCCTCCCATTTGGAAAATACATGGTAAAAAAAAGGTTTGTTTGTGGTTTTGATTTGTTTAATTCATGGTGTCAAAAACCTAAATAATAAATAATTTATTCTCTTTTTCTATATAAACCCACCTAATCTCCCACTTCTACTTACTAAAAAAACATGGAGCACGTCTATACCCTATCATAATCTCTCTAAAATCGTTCCAAGGTGCCCCCAGGATTCCATGAATCCTCTCTGAATCCCCTCCCAAGCCTTTGGGATCACACTTCCATGTAAGGGATGTATTCTTTTCTCATTTTTTTTTCAAAATTTCTTTATGTTGTTATACCATTTTTTTCAATTATAAATGTTGGGGTATTATTTAAAACCTCCCCTATACCTCCCTAATTATGTTTTAATTATGAGATACCCATTTCTCTCTCATTAATTCCTCCCATGTACACCCATTACCATGCTAAAATTCCGTAAGGGATTTCTCTCTCCTCATTTACATTCGTGCAATTATTTTGTTTTATGAATCTAAATTATATTACATAATTTGGGACATGTATCTATATAAAACCATTACCTTACATTTCATGTAAATATTATGAGACACCCCTTTCTCTCTCAACAACCATTTTTATTAATTCTTATGTCATGTTGTTATGCTGCCAAAATTACTCCATGATTTTCGAAGCCAAAGTTATTATGTTTTGAATACCATGCCCATTTATCTATCAAGGCTATTCATATTTATGAACATTTAATTATTGATTATAGAGTTTAATGTATTAATTCCACATCCATTTATCATGAGATAACTGAGGATTATTAATAAATCCATGTTATATGATCCATGTGGCACACTTATGCATGGAATGAAATGATTAAGAACGGTGCATCCTGATAGCACTCCAATGCATTGAGTAAATATTAGTATCATTATATGTAATGTGTAATGAGGGTTTACTCATTATAATTAAAGTGAAATGATGGTTTAACCATGATCCATGTTCAATGAGACTTGGATCATGCTAATACCATGTTAAATATTGTTGCCACATTTCCATGTTATGATAATCATGCTATACCATGCCTTTATGTTCATATTTCTCTTATGCTCCATTGATATGCCTGTTTCCTAACATATACATTATTATATATTTTATTCCTTTTTTACTCCCTTACTGGGATTTATATATCACTATTTTCTTATGAATGTCCTCAGGTTATCCCATGAAATGCTAGGTACAAAGGAATGTGTGTGGTCATGTAAAAGAAGTTTTAAATAATGATGTGTATTTCAAATTTTAATTTGTTATGTAATGTTCCTAATCCCCAAATACACTAGACCTATCAATATCCTATTTTTTATCAAGTGAGAATTTTATCTAATAAACCATGTTTAAGTGTATAATAAAGAGAAGAGCTGTTATAATATGGGCTCATAGTGCCTTGACTCTTTTTATACATTACCATTTCCTGATGGGACCAACTTAAATGTCTAGTAAATCTTTATACACTTTTCCCTTTCCCATGGGATGGGATTAAAGTTTCCCTAACTATTATGTATCATTTTTCTTGTATTTTAAGTGATGTTCGTAACATGTATGGTTGGTTATACTAAAAATAAATGGAATAGGTGAACCAAAACTTTAGTGTGAGATTCATGATTTATAATTATCATATGTTTGAAAAGAAAGTGAAATGTTTGTTGCCTTATCTATTTTCACTGTTCTACTACTACATTCACATGTATTTATGAAAGATATATAGGGGTTGGGTGGTTATAACTACTGGGTATGATACAATAAAACCCTATACATGTTCTCTTGGGATCCATGTAGACCTCCTTATACAAGATTCAGGTAATGTAAAGGCACCAGTGCTTCGGATTCCATAGCAATTCAAAATTTGGATCATGTTAGACCTTTTAAACTTTTAATGCCCAATTGAGTCTAGACATAATAGGCTATCTATATTTTTTTCTATATGGGATATCTCATACATGATACTTCCTTTAATAGACTGAAATTACCATTTGTTTCACCCAGTTCATTTATATGTCATATATATGGGTTTAAATATGATAATTTGTTTCTATAGGTGTTTATAGATTATGTTCATGAATAATTTTATATACATAAATATTCCTAAAAATATTACTGTCCAGGTACAAAAGGTTTCCACGGTGTATAAAATGGTTTTCATTTTTCTTTCATCTATTTTATGTAATGGTCATGTCGTATTTATTGCTAATTTTATACATGTTTGTTACACTAGCCAAGAAAAATTAGGAAGTGAATTTGAGGTGTTGTAGTGATCTGGGTTTGGTCGACGAGGGATCCTGTTTAGTTCATTATAGTTACAATAATGTTATCTTCCAAACTAAAAAATGATTATTCAATATCTCAATTCAGTTACATTCATTTCCTCAACAATGGGTATATTTTCTATAAGAGTTCCAAATGACTGACCATGATAGACTTGATAATAGTTCCATTTTACATCATTATATTAGATTCTTTGAAGTTTTGTGGACTAATAATTTCATAATTAAATATTTATTATTTCCTATAATCTTATGAGTAATGGAGTATAGTAATTTTTTAGTCCAAGGAACCCTGGTCACATTAGAGGACTAAATATGTCATTCCCAAGTACCATCTTATTCATTAAATCTTTGATGTGGGTGACTTAAATATTTTTTGGGTTGATATAATGGATAATATAACAGACCCACGGAGAAATACATTATCATATCATCAAAATAAAAGTTATATAAAGTATTTTGGTTTTAGAAAATCAGGATAATGGATGTAATATATTTCTTCAATATAAATATATCATGGTTTTATAATAATAGAAAGAGAAATTTATCATTCATTCACATGTGGTGTGTATTTTACATGATATTTGAATGATAAAAACATCTTAGAGTAATGCATTGATTTTTTCATTAATTGATAATCCTCAAAGTGTATTATGGGTTGTAATGATATATTAATATTATTGTATGTTTGAGATTATATGGATTTTTAGAGTTAATTCCTAATATTAAACGTGTGATTTGTTACTTGGACTAACATATAAAAGTATATCAAATGGAATTTCATATATATGGTCATTGATATACTTTGATTCATAAGCTTATATAAATCTTCATTACCAGATTTTATCAAATTACATTGCATGTGAACATTTATAAATTTATATGTTTCTTAAAACGACCATGAGGCTGACATAATCATGGGGGATTTGGGCATGTGTCTAATCATATGGTAGGTAGTTGTTAACGAAGGTGGGATGTTTCCTCTTATATTCCAATTATGACATTTGGGCCCTCAATTAAGTAAGACTGATGCAAATTAAGTGATATTCTAAGATATGTAATATGTTATTTATTTTATCAACCTAGGTAATCATAGAATAAATCAATTTAATACTATTTTAATATAAATTAGATAGTTATATTAGTTATAAGAATATATATTGATTAATTTTTAATTAAAAATGAAATAGTTTTAACTAAACTCTTTTATTATAATGTTTTATTTAAGGATTTATTTATAAATTTTATAATTTGATTTTGATAAAATGGGTATAATTTTTTAAATATGAATATTAAAGTTTACTTTGTATTAAATTTTCTTATTTTAAAAAATTGATGATTTATAGTGAATAGTTAAAAATACAGAATTTTGTAAAAAGTATGTTCTTTTCAATAAATTATGTAATTTAAAAGTAACAATATAATTTAAATGTTATTTGAAGTAAAATAAGTATTATTTATTTATATTTAATTAAATTAATTACTTTTTAATCTAATTTATATTGGTTTTTATCATAAGTTTGTTTTGGTTTTAAAAACAAATTTTTCTAAAAACTGTTTTAAAAGGCATAATGTTTCTCTATTTTATTTAATTAAAATAATAAATAAGTTAAACGTTTTAAATGAAATTTATAGATTATATATCATTAAATATAATTTTTTTTATAAAAGTACTATTTTAAATCATAGAGTTAATATATAATTGTATTTTTCTCAAAAAATACTCTTCTTAAAAACCCACTCTCTCACCACATATACAAGATTAATATTAAATTAAAATTTTCCAATTATATCAATTGAATTAAGAAAAATGGATTCCATATTTTTAATCATAATAATTTATAATTTATAATAAATCAATTTAATTTTTTACCAAAATGAATAGTGAAAACAATAAAAAAATATTTATCGCGGTTAAGGTAAAAAAGGGGTTTATCGTGGGTTAAACTAAAAAGATAATGGTAAAGATGACATATTGAATTGTATAAAAACTATTTACTTGAAATATTTCTACCATGAAACCAATAATGTTCTATAATGATCCATTTTTTTGCCTTGTTACATATGGAAAATATGGGAGTACTATATTATTTTAAAAAATAGAAAGTATGACCCCTCCCCTACTTATAAAAGGATACCCCTCTCTTCTCTTCTACACACCTTCAAACATATTTTTTAGGACAATATCTGCCCAATTTAATTTTCAAATTATATCCCATAATCCTATATTCCTTCATTTTTTCATAAATCCAACCTATAAAGCATTTTTCTGAAAACCTATGTAGGATACCTAAAGAAGAGGTAATGTTCATCAATGATCATTTTTTATTTTATCTCTTTCTCCACCTAATAAAATTTTTCTTAAAACATGATAATACAATAACCACATTATATTACATATAATGGTGTTATTTTATAAAAAGTTCATGAACTAAATAATTTCCCTCTTCAATCAAATGGGTTATGAAATCATCATTTGTGTGTACAGCGGACTACCACCTCACGAAATGATGTCATTAATTTTTCTATTACCACCTCTCACGATTGGGTTTGATGATGGATATAAAGTTTATATATGATATTTATAAAAAAATTATAAATCTAGAGTCATTACATCATATATAATCTTTTACATTTCATTTCGTAGGGGATATGATAATGTGTGCATGACAGACTACCATATCTCGAAGCCATGTGATTCGTTTATTACTAACATGTTACATAGATGGTAATAAGGTTAAAGATAATGAATATATGTGATATAAATGAATTATTTATGATATTAATTACATATTTATATTTTTTGAAGATAATATATCATTTTTTTCTTACCTTTTCACTCACTGAAAAAATGAGAACGGTGTTCGTGGATATGTGGACTACCGCCACCTCGAAGCGATGTGTTAATTTTTTTCATCACCACATCACAATAATTATATATAAAAGTATTTAAAATAAAATAATATGGTATTTATGATAGAATTATCATTATTTAATGATAAAATATTACTTACCTTATTTCCATAATGATCATTGAAAAATGGAAACATTGCTCATATCCTCGTATAGCCTACCGCCACCGTGATCGTAACACTATAACATTTTTCATAACCATATTTCACGATTGGATTTAAAAGTATAATTGATTTAAAATTATGATAATTATATCATTATTATTATCCCTTATATTTCTAAATAATGACTAATTTGACCATATTCAACCTACCAAATCCATTTTTGACACATAAGCCGAATATGATCAAAACATCCAATATAAACTTAATTGATTATGTAATTGTATATAACATGATAATTACTAAAAATAAAAGTAATAATAAACATTAAAAGGGTTATAAAATAAGTATATTATTAACATAAGTATATTATTCATGAAAAAAAAGATAAATGTGACCAGTCATACTCATGGTAAGGGACTTCATCTCAATTTCCTTTCGTTAAGGAATATTTTGATGTTACACATCATCATTATTTTATAAAGAGAATATACAGACCCTTTGACATGTTATATAATTAATTTTTCTATTTTCATGGTATTAAAATATTTTTTTTAATTTTATTCTTTCATGGGGATTATGTTTTAAAATTTTCCAAATTGATAAGGGGCTTTCCTTCTAAAAGAAACCTCTTATAAATTTTTTCTTAAAACTCTCTTTCTCTTATGCGAAATGTTTTTAAAATTAATTTTTAATTGTTTTATATGGACATGAAATATTTAGAATTTTAATTTAATTTATCTTTTGATTCATTTCAATGGTCTTCAAAAGAAATATTTTTATGTGTTTTAAATGAATCGTTTTGACAAACAAAAACTGGATTGTTATATTTTTAAATCATTTGGGGACAATGATATTTCATACCATAGTGATTTTTTAGATTTAATTACATGAATAAATGTTTTCTTAAAATAAGACTACTCATTACTTTTTTTAGGAATTTTTCTTTTGAAAATTTCTTTTTAAGAAAAGTGTATTTTGTATTGAAAATGGAATATTGAAAGAAATGAAATTTTTATATCTGAATGAAATTTTCAAATGAATTTAAAAGAGTTTTTCAAATGATAAAATGCTTTATTGTTTTGTGGTTCATAGATATTACATGCTATGGGTGTTCCTAGATGGGTTTGAGTGAGCCCGTTATAGCTTATATGATGGGTATGCCCAGATAGTGCACCAATGCCTTGGGTAATGGTTATATTCTCTAGTGAATTATATTTTAAGTTAGTCATACGATTCTTACAATTTGTAAGGGATCTATAAGGGTTTTATGAGATGATGTTCCAAGGTACCAACAACACTTTTCTATTCTTTCTAATTAGTTTTAATGGAATTCATTTGTTTTGAAAAGATAAAATAAATGATATTTTTGACGGAATGATAATTCTCTTTCTGGGTAAAATGTTATGTTTTTTTAAGAAAATGTTTTCATGGGTTTTCATGTTTTTCACTAGACTAAGAGTTTTAATTATTTTATATCCCTTGCCAATATTTTTATGCTCATCCCAAATTTTTAAAAAAATTTCTCCGGAATTTAAGGATGGGTAATGTAAAGGAATAGGTCAAGTTGAAAGTCATAAAAAGTTTTAATGAAAAAAAATATATTTTGTTTTAAAAGTTGTATGTGGTGGTAAAATAGATACTAATCACAAGATTCCACATATTATTATTATTTTTTGTTATGTATTAGTTACTTCCTAATTCTCTAAAACTATAAACCTGAAAGGATCCTCAAATGTAAGAGAATGATTTTTTTGACTTAAAACTCCAAATTGTGAAATGTTTACAGCTGGGTCCTTATAGTTGATATCAGAGGTTAGATTAGAAAATTTATATGTTAGAAAAATTTTAATATCATGCACTTGAAATTTTTTACCATATGGTCAAGTTAAAATAGCATTTGAATATTACCATGTTTCTTTGTCTAAACTATCTCTATTCAAAATGGATTTCCATAGAGAAAATATGGAAGCTATAGTGGGATGACATTGTGATGAAAATTTTATTCCAAATCAACATCCCATGAAGGTTGGAATAAAAACAAAATTGTTTTTCACAGTGATGGATCAGTTAAAAAAATTTATAAATAGTGGTGGTGGTTTCCATTACAGAGAGGAACTCAATCTACTATGAAGGAACATGTTTATTATAGAGTATTTAATGAGGAAACTCACCCATCATTTAGTTGATCAGTTGACCATTTTGTTGATGATACATGGATAAATTTCAAATATAAGATATTTTATGACATGGTATGTTTATAACGTCACAATGTAACTCTTATCATTTATCATTTTGATGGTGAGTTTGATGGATGGTGGACTTTGGTTAAAATACTAAATTGAAATATAATCTTGATAACATTGAATTGGAAAAATTTAAGGATATTTTACTTGAGAAATATTTCCCTAAGGTTGTTATAATCTGAATGGAAACACAATTCTTGGAGTTGAGGTAGAAATATGAAGATTTTATGGCTCGATATGAAGAAAAATTCACAAGATTGGCTATGTATGTGCTAGAATTTATTTAAGGCACTGATAGTAAAATTAATATATTTTACTCAAGATTACAACAAACTCTATAAAGAGATTTGGTCTATTGATAATTTAAAATATATTAGAAAGTTGTTTGTTGTACTGAGAAAGTTAATATGGAATTTTCTTACCCTTATGTGCCTCGTGATGATAAGAGAAAGTGGTTTGGATATAAAGTGATGGGGAATTATACATTAATAAAATATGAAGGTAACAAAATGAATTCCCCACATTGTGGTTAGTTTGATAGAAAACACCATGTAGAATTTCTTATGATATCAGGGGTATGTTATAAATGTAGAAATATTGTTCATATGGACCATGAATGAAATGAAATAAATATTGAAGAATCAAAGAATGGGGTAATCGATAACCATCCAATGGTAAGATGTTTTTGTTGAAATGAGTTGGGTCATTATGATAATGTGTGTCTGATGTTAGTTTCACATGATGTAAATAATCATGATCGGATATATTGAAGTGTAGAAAAGTTGTTTTCTACTACTATAGTTGATGTCAGGTCATCATGTTAAGTGGTTATAGGTATGTTACTTGTGTATTCAAATTATGCAAATAAACTCTTTGACTCTGGATCTTCACATTCTATCATTTTTGATAAATTTTCATGTAAATTGGAAATATCACATAATAAATGTAATATATATATATTGGTAAAAACTTGGAGTGGAATTATTAAATCAATGATGACTTATATGAATCTTCTTATAGTTATCAGTGGGACGATCTTTCTTGAAAATCTTGTTGAATTGTCTGTATTAGATTTTGATATCATTTGGGGTGTGCATTTGATTTCAGTTTATAATCTTAAGATATACTACAGAGCCAATAATTTTTTCTTCAATGATTTCATGTCTTTGATAATATTCCAAGAAGATGAGAAATTGATTAGAGATGATAGTGAAAGTTACCTAGTTCATATTTTTTAAAATAAAGAAATTATTCAAATTTGTAATGTTTTAGTAGTTAATGAATAAATTGATGTATTTCTAGATAATATTCCTGGTGTTATTCCAGACCAGGATGTTAGTTTTTTGTTGAATTGGTATTTTATTATAAGCCTATTTCTAAACCCCTTATTGAATGGATCAAGTGGAACTTTTATAATTGAAAATCAATTACATGAGTTATTAAATAAAGGTTTCATTTGACCTAGAACATCCACATGGGGTGCTCATGTCTTTTTTATTAAAAAGAAACATATTTCCATGAGACATTACATTGATTATAAATATTTTAATAACATAATTTTTAAGAATAAGCATCCTTTTCCTCATATCAATGATCTGTTTTATCTACTATAGGGAGCACAATATTTTTCAAATGTAAACCTGATGTCGGGGTACCATCATTTGAAAGTATAGGAAGCATACATTCTAAAGACTATATTTTAGACTAGATATGGACACTATGAGTTTGTATTTTTACCGTTATAGTTGTCTAATGCACATTCGGTATTTGGAAACCATATGAATATAATTTTTCATGAGTTCTTTGACATGTTTGTCATCATGTTTATTGATGGCATTTTTGTATATCCTAAAAGTCAGTTGGAACATAAAATACACATAAGTATTTTTTTTAAAACCTTAAAATAAAAAAACAATATGGGAAATTTATGAAGTGTAAATTTTGATTGCAAAAAATTTCATTCCGTGGACATATTGTTCTTAAACATGGAAAAACTATTGACCCTACTGAAACAAGAGTTTTTGAATAATGGACTAGACACAAAAAAATATCATAAAGACTCATAGTTTTCTTGAATTATTAGTCAATACTGATAGTTTTTTTTAAAAAATTTCTCTATTTTATATCCCACTAACTATGTTAACTCAAAAATGAGTTAAACTCATCTAGAAAAATGAATGTGATTATTTTTTAGGAACTAAAAAAAAGATTGGTGAATTCTCAAGTCTTATCCTTTCCTTCCAAAAAATGGTGAATTTTTCATCAATAATTATTCTTATTGGAATGGAATTGGTTGGGTCCTAATGCAAAATCATCAGGTAATTACTTATGATTCACATCAGTTGAGACCTCATGAGTTAAATTACCCTACACATGATCTACAATCAGCTCTTGTGGTTTGTTATTGAAATATTTGGAGGTATAATTTTTATGGAGTAAAGTTTTAAATATATACTGATCACAAAAGTTTGAAGTATAACTTCACTCATAAATAATTTTACATGATATAGAGAAAATGGCTAGAATAGATCAAGGATTATGATTTCACGATTCATTACCATCCTGAAAAATCAAACAATGTAGTCAATGCATTGAATTAAAAAATAGTGTTACCTTAAACATGTTATATTAGGAATGTGACCCTTTGGTTAATGATTTGATAATTTTTTTCCTAGAAGTTAAAGATGTAGGGACATCCCCTTTTTTGTTTTTGGTTTTAGTATAGTTGAATTTTTCAGAAAAAATTAAGTAAGATCAAAATGAGGATCAATATTCAAAAGAAAATTGTAGAATCTACTAAAAGGGGTAAGTGGCCAAATTTTATTATTAATGAAGAGGGTTTTTTACAATTTGGGAAAAGATTATGTGGGTAATGTGTTTTCCAATTGAGGGCTGAATTTTTGAGTGAACCTCATATTTCTCCATTTTCCATTCATTCGGGAAGTACTAATATGTACAGAGAACTTTGGGAGTACTATCAGTGGGATGGAATGAAAAGATATACTGCTATCTTTATGATGAATTGTTTTAATTTTCAATAGGTTAGTGTAGAATGACAGTTAACAAAGGTAATTATTCAACTTTTTCTAGAGCTTCATTGGAAATGGGAAAATATATCAATGGAATTCATGGTAAGATTATCAAAGACTTATCATGGTAATAATGAGATATGGGTTTTTGTTGATCTATTAACTAAATATGAACATTTACTTACCATTAAAGATATAATTTATATAAAATATCATTATCTACTATATCTAAAGGATATAGTCATATTAAATAAAGTTCCTCTCTCCATTGTATCAGACCATGATCCCATGTTTACATCAAATTCTTGAAAAGGACTTTAGAAGTCATTGGGTACTGAATTAAATTTTAGTACAACTTTCATCTTCAATCTGATGGAAAGTATGATTAAAAAATTCAGACCATGGAAGAAATGTTTCATTCTTATTAAATAGATTACCAATGAATTTGGTATTAATATCATTCTTTGGTTGAGTTTTCTTATAATAATAGTTTTCAATCCCATATACAAATGGCACCATTTGAGACATTTTATGGAAAGAAGTGTCACACTAGTATTTTGGGATAATGTGAAAGAAATGAAGTTGATGGGATTAGGGTTGATTTTGGAAATGGTTGATATCGGGCAGTTGATTTACAGACATATGAGGATAGATCAGAGTATACAAAGATGTTAT
The DNA here is from genome assembly GCA_963277665.1 of Viscum album. Taxonomy (NCBI): domain Eukaryota; kingdom Viridiplantae; phylum Streptophyta; class Magnoliopsida; order Santalales; family Viscaceae; genus Viscum; species Viscum album. The sequence continues at coordinate 352,511,045 of OY728141.1, forward strand.
GTGGATAAACAGTGGAAAGATTGTTCTTTTAAGGTAGGTGATCAAGTATTTATCAAAGTTTTTCCATGAAAAAGTGTTCTATGTTTTGATAAAAAGGGAAGTATACATTCATGGTTCATTAGAACATATGAAATTTTGGATAAATTTGATTCAATTTCTTATAGAGTAGACTTACCCTTCGTGTTTATCCCAGGTGCACAATATTTTTCATGTCTCAATGTTTAGAAAATATTTTCCAGATTGATCTCATGTTTCCATCCTTGAACTAGTTCATTTTGAAGATAAAATTTATTATTAGGATCAAAATACTCATATCATTGACCATAGAGATCAAATATTTCAGAATAAAGTGATTCACCAAGTTATGGTTTAATGGACATACAATATGGTTGGAGTGGAAATATGGGAATCTGAATATTCTATGAGGGAAATATATCCCCACTTTTTTGATAAGCGAATAAAAATGAAAGAAAATAATTTCTAAAAGGGAAGAATAATTTAAAAATCAAAGTAATGATAGAATAAATATTTTTCATATTTTTTTAATATGATTTAGATTATAATATTAGTTAGAAACAAATATATTAAGTAATTTTTAATTAAAAAGGAAATAGTTTTAACTAAACTCTTTTCTAATATGGTTTAATTTAAAATATTAATTTATAATTTTTTTAATTTAAATATGATAAAATTAATATCTTTTTTGAAATCATAATTTCTAAATTTACATTGGATGATTTTTTTTAATTTTTAATAGAATATTAATTTTTCAATTAATAGTGAAAAATACATATTTTTATAAAAAGTATTTTATTTCAATAAATTAAGTAATTTAAAAGTATCAATATATTTTGAATATGTTTCAAGTAACTAAAGTATTATTTAGTTATATTTAATATAATTATTCTCTTTTTAATCAGCTATATATTGATTTTTGTATAAGTTTTGTTTGGGTTTAAAAATGGTTTTTTTTCTAAGAACTGTTTTGAAATGTATAATGTTTCTCCATTTAAACTAATTAAAATAATCATATATGGGGAATTTTTTAAATTAAATTTATAGAATATATAAAATTAAATATTCATTTATTTTTATACAATTATTATTATTAATCACATAGTTAATATAGAATTATCTTTTTCTCAAAAAACACTCTTATTAAAAACCCTTTGCATCGTTGCATCTATGAGAATAATATTAAATTAAAATTTGATACCTATATGAATTAAAATTTTCAAAATGGATTAAATATTTTGAATCATCATAATTTTTAATTTTTAATAAGTTCAACTTAATTTTTGAGCATAATGAATAGTGAAAACAGTAAAAATTAATTACCACGGTGAAGGTAAAAATTGGTGTATCATGGGTCAAACTAAAAAGGTAGGGGTAAAAATGACCAATATACATGGAAAAAAACTATTTTATGACCATATTTCAACCATTCCACTGATAAGGATTGATAATGGTCCATTTTAGATCTTTTTGACATATGAAAAATGTGGGAGCACACAATTCTTTTAAAAAATACCAAGTGTGTCCTCTCCCCCATTTATAAAAGGAAACAACCTATCCTATCTTATTCACACCATAAAAACTATTTGGTGAAGACAATACATTCCTAAATCACTTTATAATTTCCCTTATATCATATTAGAAGTATTAATTTCGGTAGAAATCTAATATAGGAAGGATTTTGTGCAAACATATGGAGGACACCGGAAGAAGAGGTAATGTTCATCAACAAACGTGTTTATTTTATTTCTTTATATACCTCCTTCAATTATTATTAAATCATGATCATATAATAACCAAAATATCTTCTATAAATTTGGATTTTACAATAATTTCATGACAAAAATCATTTCCCTTGTCCATCAAATGGGATACGAAATCGTCATTTGTGTGTATAGTGGACTATCGCCTTTCCAAATAATGTAATTGTTTTTCCATTACCACCACTAAAGGTTGGGTATGATGAATGATATGATGTTTATATATGATATTTATAACATAATTATACTTACTGAGTCATTATATCATATATACCCACATATATTTCATTTTGTAAAGGATGCGATAACGTCACCCGTGTGTACGACAAACTATTGCCTCACGAAGCGATGTGATTTTTTTTTCACAAACACGTTACATGGAAAGAAATAATGGTATATATAAATCATATATGTGATATACATGACATATATAAGATGTTAATTACATATTCATCATTATGTAAATATAATATATCATTTTCTTTCTTACCTTTTCACTCACTAAAAAATGATAACATCATTCGTGGACATGTGGACTACCGCCTCCTCGAAGTGATGTGATTCCTTTTTTCTTCACCACATCAAAGTAATGATATATAAAAAGTATTTATAATTAAATAATATAATATTTATGATATAATTATCATCATTTAAAGATAAAATATTACTTCCTTTTTTTCCATAATGATCATTAAAAAATGGAAATGTCACTCATGTGTATGTACGACCTACCGTCTCCATGATCAAAACATTAGAACATTTTTTATAACCATCATTAATGATTGGTTTTAAAAGTATAATTGATGTATAAATATGTTAATTATTTCATTATTATTATTTGGGATATGTTTAAATAATGACCAATATGACCACAGTCAACGTACCAATGTCATTTTTGACACATAAGACATATATGGTCAAAACATCTCACGTAAACATAATTGATTAAGTAATTGTATATAACATGATAATAAGTGAAATAAAATTAATAATATACATTATATGGGTTATTATGTAGTTAAAATATAAACATAAATTTATTATCTAAGAATATAAAGACACACGTGAAATATCAGACTCAAGGAAAGGGACTTCACACTAAAAAATAGGGTGTTTCTCAGTGGGTTTTTCGGCATTTAGCAGTGGTTTAAACTGCTACTAAATGATGCTCAATGATTTTTTGCGAAGATTTTTTATTTTACAGAATTTTTTTAGACCCTGGAACCGAATAATCATCTCAACATCATACCATTTCTACTCAGTATTCACCTGATTAGAATTTAACCCTCACCGAAGGGGGAGAACCATAATCTTTTGTTGAGTTGATGGAAAGTGAATAGAATGATAGATGGATTATGGAAATAGATGATGAGTTGATATCATTTAAATAAAACCATAATTTTGAGCTGGGGAAGTTATGTACAGGTAAGATACCTTCTCAAAATTACTTTACTAATCAGATTAAAAATGATCAATCCAATTCTATTCCACGATACATGGAATGGTTAGTTATTAAAGGCTTCTGTCAAAAGAAATATATTGGTTCTGATGATATTTTATCACCTTTTGTCAAAATGTATTCCATTTGGGTTGTTCTTAGTTTGGATAATAGTTTGGATCTATAGATTGAGTAAATTGATGTGAAGAAAACTTTCCTCCATGATGATTTTGAGGATGAGATTTATATGAATTATCTAGAGGGTTTTGTTGAAATAGGTTAAGAAAATCATATATGAATGTTAAAGAAGAGTTTGTATAGATTGAAGAATGCTCTAAGATAGTGTTATAAGAAGTTTTAATATATCATTTCTCATCATGGTTTTAGGAAGACATCTTTTGATCATTATGTATTTGTTCAGAGATTTACTAATAATGAATTTATTATATTATTGCCTTATGTTGATGATATGCTCATTGTTGGCCATGATGTTTCTAGAATTGACAAGTTGAATAAGGGTATTTGTCAATCTTTTGTGATAAAAGACTTGGGTCCTACACGACAGATTCTTGGCATGTCTATTTCACATGACAGAAAGGCCATAAAATTGTTGTTATCTTAGGAGAGATATATTGAGAAGGTTTTTCAGAGATTTTCTATGGATAGAGAAATAGTGGTTAGTACTCCACTTTTTTTACATTTTAATCTCAGTACTAGTCAGTCACCTTCTACTGAAGTTGAGAGAGGGGAGATACAACATATACCTTATTCATCTAGCATTGATTGTTTGATGTTTGTGATGGTATGTACTAGACCTGGTATAACTCATGCATTTAGTGTAGTCAGCCATTTTCTATCTAATCCAGGTAGAGAGTATTAGAGAATAGTGATGTATATTTTTTGTTATATTTATGGTACATTTGATCTATGATTGTGTTTTGGAAAAGGAGAACCTATAATTTTTGGCTTTGTTGATTCAAATATAGCAGGAGAAATTCATTTGAGCAAGTTTACTTCAGGCTATTTGATCACTCTTGCAGGGGCATGTGTCATGTGTTGCTTTATCTACCATAGAGTCAGGGTTTATTAAAACTACAAATGCGTAAAAAGAATTGTTGTCGATGAAAACTTTTATTCGAGGGATTAATTTTTATCGAGATAATTATGTTTTGTTTTGTATTATTACTTATTATTTATCCTACCATGCATGCCAAGTCGTGCATAATTCTGGAAAATATATGTGTTAAGAGATATTTGAAGACATGTCATGCATAAATCGGGAAAATATATACGTTGGGAGAGATTTGAATACCTTACCTCTTGGATATACCACAAAGACTTTACCAATCAAGCATGATATTCATCTAGGGAGTAAACAGTGTGTAATATACCTATACAAATACAAATAAAAAAATAATGATATTAAATAATAATAAATAATGAATATATAAAATGAATATATAATAAATATGTAATTAAAAATAATAAATTAATATATAGTAGATAATAGATAAATAATAAATAGATTATAAATAATTATTAAATAAATAATAAATACCTAATAAATAAATAATAAATAAATAATAAATAAATAATAAATAATGATAAATGATAATAAATAATAAATGATAATAAATAATAAATGATAACAAATAATAAATATTAATAATAAATAAATAATACCGAAATAATAAATAATAAATAATGAATAATGAATAATAAATAAATAATAAATATTAAATGAATAATAAATAATAAACAAATATGAATTAAATAACAAATAAGTAATAAATAATTAATGATTAAATATTAAATAATTAATAAATAAAAAATATTAAATAAATAAATAAAAAATAACTGATAAATAAATAATAAAAAATAATAAATAAATAATAAATAATAAATAATGAATAATAAATAATAAATAAATATTAAATGAATAGTAAATAGTAAATAAATATGAAATAAATAATAAATATGTAATAAATAAATAATAAATGAATAAGAAATAAATAAATAATAAGTGAAACATAAATAAATATAAAATAAATAATAAATACGTAATAAATAAATAATAAATAAATATTAAATAAATAAGAAATAAATAAATATTAAATGAATAAATATTAAATTAATAAAGAAATAAATACTAAATAATAAAATAATGATATAATAATATAATAAATGGATATAATTATCTATAAATATATATACATATAAAAAAATTAAATAAATATATATATATAAACACACATTTATGTTACATAAATATATATGAACACCTTCAAATATATAATTGCATATTAATATTAATATATATATATATATATAAACACTAGTAAATATTAATATACCTATATATATCTACATATATATGATATAAAAATATATAACCATAAATATGTATAAATATTTACAAATGTACATAAATATACACAAATACATACATATATATGTATTTATTTACATATATTTGAATATACACATAAATATAGATTTTTTTATTGACACACACATGTTTATATATAAACATTACTTGTATAGGTATATATGAACAAATTTATGCATTTTTATAAGGTAAATGAAATCGATAATTATTTATTTTAAATGAAATGAATAAAAAATATTTATTTTCTTTTAGTTTATTTGTTTAAAAATACATTTCTATATAAATATGTATTTATACAAGTGATTAATTATTAGTAAATATAATAAAATATGTATATATTTAATTATAAATAAAAATAAATTATGAAAAACAATAAAATTACAAAACCATAATATAAATATGAATATAATCCATGAGAATAAATTCAGTCTCCTCTGAAAAAATAAAATAATCCCTTCATAAATGAGAATGAAAATCTATCGAATGTTCAAAAATTTGTGGTACCTGACTAAAAACTCATTTTTGGAGGATTTCGGGGCCTCTTTTGGCCTCAAAAAAGATAGTACCCCACACCAATCAACATGACATATACCTCATCACAGGCTTCAATTTGATATGTGGTTGATCTCAAATAGACACCCAAATCCAAATTTATAGTCGTTTGAAGTTCAAGTTTGGTTTCCTACTTTTCTAGAAATTATAATAATTTTTATTATTTTGTTTATTAAAAATTTTAAATCTAATACAACTTTTGTTCAATTAACAAGATTCGATTTGACTAGTTGTTGAGGTAAAACCAACTCCCTAATCAAAAGTTGTGGTCAATTGATGCTGAAGTCTAATTTTTAACTTTTTAAACATTTATTTTAACTTTCAAATTATTATATAATAATAATTATAAATATTTATTAAGTAACACATAAGTATGAATTAAAAATATAAATAATAAATTGTATATGATAATAAACAATAAATCATAATTAAGTATATTTTTTTAATTTAGCAGCAGGGTTTTCAAACCACTGCTATTTCCCGTCAATTTTTTAAAATACCTCTTCTAAAAAAATATTTTTTATTCGAAAAAAAATTAAAAAAATGTATATTTCAAAATCATTTAGAGGTAGTTTTAACAATCAACACAAATTTTTTCATGAAATTTTTTTGTGAAATTTATCGAAACCACCGATAAATGACTATTTTGGTGTAGTGTCATCTCAATTGTCATTCACTGAGGCATACTTTGATGTTATTCACCTTTATTATTTTATAAGGTGTATATACAACCTATTTTACATTTTATATCATGAATTTATCTATTATCATTCTATTTAATGATTTTTAATGTTACTCTTTCATGGGACTTATGATTTAAATATTTCCAAAGTGATATAGAGTTTTCCTTCTAAATAGACCCTCTTTTAATTTTTTTTAAATATCTTTCTCTATTGTTTCAAGTTTTTAAAATGATTAATAAAATGTTTTATATGGACATAAAATATTTATAATGTTAATTTCACATCTCTTTTTCTTTATTTCAATGGTTTTAAAAAAGAAATATTTTACGTGTTTTAAACAAAATGTTTTCACAAACGAAAAATGGATTGTTGTATTTTTAAAGTGTACGACGATAATGAAATTTCATGCTGCCTCGACTTTTATTTTATTTTTTGATTCCTTTTCAATCCATCATGTTTTCTTAAATGAAAACCTCTCTTTTCCTTTTTTTTTTGTTATTTTTTAAATGTTTGTTTAAGAAAATTGTATTTTAAAATAAAATAGTATTTTAATATCTGAAAGTGATTTGCATACGAGTTTAATTTATTTAAATGATAAATTTTTTTATTCATGTTATGGTTCTGGGAAATTATGTACTATGGATGCAATCAGATATCATTGGGTGATCCTGTTATAGTTTAAACGATGGGTTCCACCAGATAGCCCTCCAAATGCATAGGGTAATGATTATATTCTCCAAATAACTATATTAAATGATAAATGTGTGGTTATTTTAATTTTTAAAGATTCTATAAGGGTTATATGAGATGATATACCAAGGTACCTACATGAATTTTCTATGTTTTCTAATGAGATATAAAGGTAATAATTTTTTTTAAAAGGAAATATAAATTATTTTTCAAAGGAAGGATAATTCCCCTTCTGGGTAAAAGGTTTTGTTTTTTTAAGAAATGTATTTTCATGTTTTTCACTAGATTAACGGTTTTATTTATTTACTAACTCTTACTAATATTTTTGTGATCATACCATATTTTAAATAAAATCATATGATTTAGGAAGGATAAAGGAAATTAAGAGGTAAAGTTTAAATTCGTAAAGAGTTTTCATGAAAAGAAATCATTTTTTAACATTTTATATGGTGGGAACATGGATAATGATCAAGAGTTTTCACTTTGATTTTTTTTTTGTTATATATGATTTATGGACTAGTTTTTGAAAATTATAAAATAGAAAATATCATTATATATAATAGAATGAATTATTTACATAAAACTCAAGATTATGTAATCTTTAGAACTGGGTCCTTATATGTATTTATCCATATTGGTCGTTCAATGTTGAGAATTGAGATTGTATGAGTTATTATATTCTACAGTAACATATTCGAAATCTAGTGGCTAGACTCGATGACATAGATAAATGGATTATATTTTCATGTATACAATGTATGTAGCTACGTCAAGTATAAATGGTCATATAGATATATTTGTTTCTTTGTTAGAGATCATATTAACTCCCTTTATAGTATGAGTATAGATGGCATTTTATTAGACATTGTAATTTTCTTAAAACTATTGATTATGAATTTATAATTTTTTCAACACTATAAATGCCCATACAGTCATATAAGTTGTCTATGGGATGATGATTTATTTTAGTAACAAGTATTTGTCCAAAATGAGAGTTTATATGATAATCATATCAAAAGGAGTTTATATGGATTCAAAATTTATAGTGAATTTAAACATAAATCCTATGAGACTATAATTGAAGTGGAATATTATTGGATATATTCCCTAAATTCATAACACAAAAATCATAATGAGACTTTTATTTCCAATGTCATAGATACAATATGTGATATCATTTAGAATGAGTTTATCAATTTCTTATAGGTTTATTAGGGATTGTATTACATTATTGGATAATTCATTAAATTTACATATTACTGAAATATGATCATATAAATTTTCAATAATTATATTTATTATTGGGCCTTATTTCACAAAAAATGTAACTTAAGGAGTCGGGGGCCGACTTACTGAATAGTAGGAAAATCTTAAAAGATATTTATTGAATAGAGAAGAAATATAAATGGAAGTGTTTAATTCCTTATAGATGGTGACTGATTGATTGAGTTTATAATACCATATCTCTCACTCCATTCTATTTATTTATTTAACTTAAGGATAGATTCATCTTGACTATGGAGATTGAAAGACTCTTGGCCATATATTTATATAGATTCTATTAGTAGTATACACCTAAGGAGGTAAGAGTCCATTGATTATTGTTGAGGGATTTATATCAATATCATTATTGAAGAAAACATTAAAATGAATATTGAGGTATGAATATGATATTTTTCATTACATGTAACATATCATCATCACTTTGAGAGATATATGGTGTTTTTAGGGTTTCTTCCATATTTTAGTAGAATGAATGAAATGAAATCTATCACTATTTATATCAGTGAATCATGTCTATCACTTTAGTTATTAAACCCCTCTTAACCTAATAGTCCTTTATATAATTCATATAAGTTTAGTTTACAATAATAAATGAATTAAGAAAGAAGATGAAAAATCGAAATACCACACTTGAATATAGTTTTAATAATATGAAAACTCATAAAACTACATTCCTTAACCCTAGAATGATGTTCGAATGTATCATGTAAAAAATTAAAAATAATGAAGAAATAATCCTATTCATTTAATATTTTTTTTTCTTTTTCATGATGTCAATTAACATGAATAATATTTTTCAAATTTTTATCCAAATTTATTTTCTTTTCCCATTTACCTTGGTGAAATTAATTTAAATAAATTAAATTCAAAAATTTTGAATACCATTGTACCAAAGTGGCAGTGCTATTTAAAATGATTAAATTTTTCCCCGTAATGATATTTATAAAAAAAACATGGAAACAACTTTTACTAAATTGGTATACCACTATACCATATTTGGCATGATGAGTTTCTAAAATACACTTTATATGTGTTTTCGATAATAGGTGACACAACCTCTATGAAAACTTGACAACCCATGTCATTATTCTTTAAACTACATAAAACACTCTTAATTTTTTAACAAATTCCCATAAATCATCAAAGGTGAGGATAATAACAAAATGTGCATCCAATCTTTAGTAAATCATATTAATAAAAAACTATGATTTTATAATCATGACATAATTAGTTTTGATTGATTATAATACATAATCTAATTATTCCCTTAATCCAACTTCATAAGAATAAATTTAGGCCAAAAAAACTACAATCAATAAATAGTGTCTCCCAAATATACAACCACCAAGGATCAACAATGTTTTCATATATAGGTACTTAAAACAACACCAACATTTCTTTTTTCAATAATATCATTATTGATAATTTATTAAAGAAAAATATATACAAATATATAGTGAGACCAAGGTTATGTATCCTGCATGACCACTCCAATACTATAATAATAATGTATAATAAGATCATAAAAGAAAGGCACCACTCCATGTTCTGGTCAGTCTTATTCATCCAAAAAATATTTTTTACAGTATTTGATTCCACAAGACAAATCATTGAAGAAAAAAAAATATTACCTGTATCTGAAATCACTTTTTTATTTGGAAGCTGGTTTATTATCTTGATTTCTTCTCACTGTAAAATAAAATGATTAAATATTTTAGGATATTTTTTACCACTACCTTGTGACTCTCAATTGTGTCCAATTTATATCCACTCATTAATGGAGAGACATCAATTTGAATAGAAAACATGTTATAAAATATAGTCTATTTCTAAAGCATAAAAAATCACTCACATATTCATTTTATACAATTATTGAAGGATATTGAGACATTAAAAGATACAGTCTATGTAAACTAGTAGAAATATTTTCTTCAAATTCTTCTTTTTAAGCATATTTTACACTATACCAATATATGTGTAGTTGTTCAAGATTTAAATTAATTTCAATCATTTTCATGAATATTTAGATACAATAATTTTAACAATACCCTTGAAAATAATTTTTGTGTCACTAATGTATTAAGATAAATAAATAATTTTTCATTGGATGTGATTTTTTTCAATTTTTTTTGAATTATTTGATAAAATTTTAGAAATCAATAATATTTTTTTCACATTAATGAAGAATTGAGAATATATATAATCTTTATTTTATTAACATGATTTTTATTATAATTTCATTTTTTTATAGAAATAGAAACACTATTGAATCACCTTTCCACTTTCCCAATCATGTATCGATTTACCTTATGTATATATAAAATAATAAAAATACAATAGAAAAATAAAAAGAATAATTTCCAGTAGATATGAAAAGTAAAAAATGGAATTAGAAAAATGAAATAAACCTCATGGATAAGATATCCACCTTCCAACAATGCAAATACTCCAATTTTATCCAACATTTTTTTGAATCCAAATAATAAATATATCAATAATCAATATTTTCATCCAAATAGTAACATAAAGAGGCTCTAAATCATATCAAAGAATGAGAAAATTTTTCATCTCATTGTATAAAATAAAATTGACAAAAAATTAAAGTATTTAACCTCCATAATTTCATCCAATAGGAGAACAAATGAAGTAATAGCTAGCTATAATTGAATAATATAATTAATCAGATGTTGAAAGTATAATTCAATGATTAATCTCTACCAACCTTGAATCCTTGAAATTATTAAAGCTTTACAAATAGCAGAAGCCTCAATGATTAGTGAAGTCCATCTTGTTACAAAAAACATATATATTAAAGCCGCCACCCTCTGCCTCACTTCAAAGAGGCCCTAGTCCCATATTTCCACCTCCAAGAATAGTAGTGTCAATATTTATTTTAATAAATCAATTTGGAGGAAAAATCCAAACCTACTCAACATCTTCCCTCAAATTATTCTCAAAAGGGGGAGAAACCCTTCCCTAAAAGGCCAAAATTCCAAAATATTATACACCCGTTAAATCTATATATAATTTTGAAACATCTATTAATTAAATGTGAATTTTTTAGGGTGCATACAATACCACCAAACCAAGGAACAAGCCTTGGAAAATATATTTGGTGACTATAAGGCCACCCTAGATTGATGAACCTACACTGTGATCCAAAATAAATGGCACAAGCCTCCCCCATTTCTACCATAATGACCTCACAAAATCACACATATAAAAATCATGCACCATCAACTCATCATGGACAAAATAGAATAGATAAGAATTATCAAAGACGAAAATTTTGGATTTGCAAACAAAAAAACCAAGCGTCAAAACTGCCCGCATTTTTTCCTCATGCATCATTTATTACATGAACATTTGTTTCTTCCATGGGTCCACCTCCATTTATTTTATTTTAATGAATTTAATGTTCTATATTTAATATTTTGGTATTTCTTTGTACTGTCATGAATTCTATGCATTTAATGTTTTGGTCTTTCTTTGTACTGACATAAATGCTCTGCATTTGATGTTGTGGGTCTATAAATTTATGTAATTGAAGTATGAAATTATTGTGAAATACAAATCTTGAAAGATCCTTTATGTTGTGTACCAATTTTATTTCTCTAAAATTTCTTAGCTTATATAGCCAACAAACTGGTATCAGATCCAAGTTACCAAGATCCTCTATTTTTTTTAGATGGCCGCAATCTAGCCGCAAGTTCCGAAGCTTTCTAAGGACAACTACGAAAGATGCTACATCCAAATTAAGGCATTATTCAGGTCACAAGAATTATGGTAGATCGTCACTGATAGGTATGATGTAACCCATATGGATGAAGAATCTACTTTCATGAATGAAGAAAAGACGGGCCTCAAAAATCGAAGAAAGAAAGATAATAAGGCATTGTTCCTCCTCTATAAAGGGTTGGATGAATCAACGTTCGAAGATATTTCTGAAGGAACATCATGCAAGCAAGCTTGGGATACCCTTTCCACCATCTTTAAAGGTGTTGATCGAGTGAAGCAGGTACGTCTTCAAACATTAAGAGCATGGTTTGAAGCGGTTCACATGAAAGAAGGTGAGAGTATCTCTGATTATTTTTCAAGATTAATTGTTATTATTAAAAATTTGAAAATGAATGGTGAAAAAGTGTAGGACATTCGAGTTATTGAAAAATCACTTCGATCTCTTGCAACAAAGTTTGAGAATGTGGTTGTAATAATAGAAGAATCAAAAGATTTGGAGAAACTGTCCATTGAAGAACTTATGGGGTCATTGAAAGTGCATGAGCAACATATTCAAAAGAATGTCGGTTCAACAATAGAGCAGACCTTAGAGTCCAAGCTGAATCTACAAGAAAAAAATAATGGCCACACACAACAAAGTAGTCATCGTGCAAGAGGAAGAGGGCGTGGATATTGTCCAATCCATCAACAAAAGAAACAAAATCCTACCAGATTTTGTGAAAGAGGGAATGGTGGAGGTCGATTCACGCGTGGTCGTGGAAACCCAAATAACATTCATTGCCACAAATGTAAGAAATTTGTCTATTATGCATCTGATTGTTGGATCAAAGTGGATCATGATGAATTATCCAACTATACTGAAGAATTTCATCATTAAGAATAAGGTACCACACTCCTCCTCACACAAGAAAAGTCATGTAAATGCCTTGATGTGTGGTATCTCAACACGGGTGCAAGAAACCACATGAGTGTTAATAAAAAATTGTTTGAGTAACTCATAAAAGAATTTCATGGTGATGTGAGATTTGGTGACTCGTCAAAGGTACCTGCGATTAGAAAAGGTAAAATCAAAATTTATCAGAAGAATGGTGAGCCGAATTACATATCTAATGTGTATTTTGTATCAAAAATGTAAAACAATATCATTATTCTCAGCTAACTCCTTGAGAAGGGGTATGTTATACACATGTAGAATTTTTCTTTTTATATAAGTGATGCTCACATGAGACTTGTTTCTTAAGTCTAAATGGAGATGAATCACATGTTTCTACAGTGTATCAACATAAAGGCCTAAGAGTGTTTCTTGGGACTCATGAAGAATGACTCATGGAGATGGAATATGCGCTTTGGACACATGAATTTTAGTGGCCTTAAACTTCTATCCTTATCAAGCATGGTGCGTATATTTCCAGCGATTGATGTTCGAAATCATGTGTGTGAGGCGTGTACACTCGATAAGAAACATAGGAACTCCTTCCCAAGTAGAGTGTCCAGAATAGCAAATGAACCACTTAAGTTAGTTCACACTGATATCTACGGATGCCTTGAAACACCCTCACTTGGAGGTAATAGGAATTTTATTACCCTCATTGATGATTTTAGTAGGAAAATCTTGGTGTATTGCATCAAAGAAAAATCTTATGCATTTGTGATATTTAAAATATTCAAAGCTCATGTTAAAGTTGAAAGTGGTTATAGAATAAAAGTTCTCAGATATGACAGAGGTAGAGAATACACTTCAAATGCATTTAAAGATTTTTGCAGGGAACAAGGAATCAAGAAACAATATAATACTTCCTACATGAAACAATATAATGGAATTTCATAAAGGAAGAAACAAACCATCCTCAACATGTCTAGAACCATCTTGAAGGAGAAAGGGTTGCCAAATAACTTCTAGGTAGAAGCAGTGGAATGTACTGCCTATCTTCTCAATCAGTGCCCAACCAAGAGTGTCAGAAACATGACACCACAAGAGGAATGGAGTGTCTAAAAACCAAGTGTAACACACCAAATAATCTTTGTGTGTGTTGCCTATGCTCAAGTTCTATAAGTGAGAAGAAGGAATCTTGATGATCATGGTCAAAAGTGAATCTTCATTGGTTATTGTGAAGAGTATAAAGCCTATAAGCTCTACAATACACTAACCAAAAAATTAGTGGTGAGTAGAGATGTGGTCTTTATCATGGAAGAAGATTGGAAATGGAATTATGAAGAACCAAACAAAGAGATTCCAGTCGAAACAGAATATCATGATTAAAGGCATGATCATCAGGAGAAAACGTCAACAACACCTTCCCTGGGAACATCATTAGTGCACAAAAGTCTAGGAGGATATTCCATCACTCCTGAAAGGACTCCATCAAGTTAAAATTTGGAAATCTCATCCTCACCCATGATGGACATAAAAATGAAAATCTTAAGCGATATTTATCAGAAAACCAAAGAGGTAAATCTTTTTTTCTTATATGCAGTTCATGAGCCTCTAACATTTCACAAATCCACGAGAGAAGACTGTTGGAGAATGGCTATGAGAGAAGAAATTCGTGCTATAGAGAAAAATGACACATGGGAGCTGACGACACTTCCTAATAGCCAAAAAACAGTTGGTGTCAAATGGGTGTTCAAGATCAAGTGAAATTTTGATAGTGAAATCGATCGCTTAAAGGCAAGGTTCATAGAAAAGGAGTACAAAAAGAACCATGAGGTGGACTATGAAGAAGTCTTCACTCCTGTTGCTCACCTTGACACTATGAGGATGATTATATCCATTTTTGTTCATCATAGTTGGATGATCTACCAAATGAATGTGTGGTCTGCATTCCTGAATGGAATTTTAGATAAAGAGGTATATGTAGACCAGCCTGAAGACTTTGTTATGCAAGGGGAGCAAGAAAAAGTGTATCGACTGAAGAAAGCTCTTTATGGGTTTGAGCATGCTCCTCGTTCTTGGAATTCACGCATTGAATGCTATCTTCAAGAGAACAACTTCACCAAATGTCCATATGAGCATGTAGTTTACATCAAGAAGAATTATCAAGGAGATATACTTATTGCATGCTTTTATGTGGATGATTTTCTGTTTACAAGAAATAGTCGAAAGATATACCATGATTTCATGGAGGCCTTGTTTTAGGAATTCGAGATGACTGACAGAGGTCTCATGTCATTTTTTCTGGGCATAGAAGTAAATAAAAAATATAAAGGAATATATATTTCTCAGAAGAGGTATAATAAGGAGTTTATTGAAAAATTCATGATGGCCAATTGCAATACTGTAAACACACCTATAGCAACAAGATTAAAACTGAAAAAATATGGAGAAGGAAGAAGTGTTGACTCGACTCTGTTCAAGAGTCTAATTGGAAGCCTAAGGTATCTCACAATCATAAGTCCTGATATTTTCTATAGTATTGGGTTTCTAAGTAGGTATATGGAAGCTCCGAGAGAGTCACATTGTCTAGAGGAAAAACCTATCCTTAGGTATGTTAAATTAACAACGGATTTTGGTCTTGTTTATCCATACAATGATGAATAAAAACTGTATTGATACTCAGTCGGTGACTGGGGAAGCGACCAAGATGAAAGAAAAAGTACCACTGGGTATGTACTTTTTCTTGGATGGACTGATTTCACATGGAATTCAAAGATGAAAAGTGTGGTTGCCTTGTCTACATGTGAAACAGAGTACTTGGCAACATCATCAACTATTTTTGAAGGAATATGGTTGAGAAATCTACTGAAGGAGATGAAGAATCCACATGATGGATCCATAGTGATATATGTGGATAACAAGTCGGCAATTGAACTTGCCAAAAATCCAGTGCTTCATGGTAGAAGCAAACATATTGATACCCGATTCCATTTTCTAAGAGATCATGTGAAAAATAAAATCATAAAATTGGAATATTTTCATACTAAAAAAATAGGTGACTGATATTTTCACAAAGGAATTACCGATAGATGTATTAAAAAACTCAGAACAATGCTCAGAATGAATCCATTTTTGGTTTGAAGGGGAGTGTTGGAATTGCAAACAAAAAAACCACATGTCAAAGCTACCCGCATTGTTTCCTCTGGCTTCATTTATTACATTCACATTTTTCTCTTCCATGGGTCCACCTCTATTTATTTTCTTTGAATGAATTTAATTTTTCATATTTAATATTTTGGTTTTTCATTGTATCGTTATAAATGCTCTGCATTTATGGTTTTGGTCATTCTTTGTACCGACATAAATGCTCTGAATTTAATGTTGTGGGTCTATAAATTGATGTAATTGTAGTATGAAATTATTGTGAAATACAAAGCCCGAAAGCTTCTTTGTATTGTGTTCCAATTTTATTCCTCTCAAATTTCTCGTCTTGTATAGCCAACATAAATTCCTTTGTTGAAGGAAATCTATCGTGGGTAATAGATTAGATCAATGTTTCCAAAAAAATTGGGAAACCATGGACAAGAGACTCATCTTCCATAAATATTTACAAAATTTATCCATAGATAGATGCAAACTATTCATTACAAGAACATACCTCATGTTCACTAAATACATCCCATCAATAGAATACATCAAAGAATAAAAATTCCCATATGGTCACTAGAAAATAGAAATTGAGTGAATAATGTCTTGATCCATATCATTAAACAACCAATTCACCCAATCCAAACTTCATCCTGACAAATAAACTAGCAAAACCCCAAAGAATCAACCAAAGAAATCCTTGATATAGTCTAGGATGAGATCTGAGAAAAATCAAATGATGGAAAAAACATTTCATTTAAAATAGTCGCACAGAGAGAATAAGGGTTGGAGAATAACCTCCAGTATTTCGTTATAAGGAGTAAAATATTAAACTTACTCAAGTATTTGAATCAAAGAACCCTGGTGCTCTTGGGCCGATAGAGAGATTCTCATGAATCCCAAGGATGCTTCTTTCACCACCGCCCACCAAAAATTAGAGAACATAGAATGAATATGGTCAAGAAGGGTGTCATGTAGTTTAAATAAATACATGAAATAAAAACAAATCTATTGACTAATAGTCTTTATAAGGATCTCTTACCCTCCTTCAAAGTATTGTTTCCCAACCAAGAATGAATTTTATTCTGCACTACAGCCACTAGTTAGGTTAATTAGTTTTTTAGAAAAGGTTTGGATGATTATTAGATGTCGGGAACAATTGAACAGTGGACATAAAGAGAAAATTTGTTAAAAAAATATTTATAGTGTGAGAGGAATAGAAACTTCACATTATGCTCAATTATTCCTAAAGCTTGCTCAAATTCTAGGAGGAATGTCTAACCAGAAGGAAGTCTGGTCACTTTGAATGAGATGCTCCACCTCACAATGATCTCCTCATTCTTTCTCTAAAAAAATAATCAACATGAGATCCTCAATCCTCTAACTTCCTACTTATAGGTAGTTAACTAACATAAAAATGTACTTAACAAAGTATATTGACTAAAATAACTTCCTGCATTTGTAAATCTAGATAATTTAGGGCTGATAATGCTTGTCTTGGTTAGGAAAACTAATATTTCCCCCACCTTATTTGGAACATTGTCTCAAGGTGTAGATATAGAAACTAGGAAAGGGTTTGTGTTTCATATTCCCATGTATATTCTTTAGTTGGTTTACCCTGCCATTTAATAATCCAATGACCTTTATAATGTCATAGTTCTTCTTTGATAGCTTAAATTTCTGATGGAATAAGAAGTGAAGGTGAATCTGCCCCCCAAATATCTGTAAAGGAATTTTGAATCATTACAGTTCCAACAACTCAATTCAAATATGAAACATGAAATATATGATGTAATCGAGTATTTTCTGGAAAAATTAAGTGTAGGTCCCATGCAAGATTCTATAAAGTAAGGCCCATAGTAATGTGCAACCAATTTTGAACTTATTTTCTTAGACTTTGACATCTTGATATTGGGTTAAAGTTTATCATATACTAGGTCACCAACCTGAAAATTTTACTCTCTTCGATGCTCATTAGAAAATTGGGCCATAATCTATTGGGATCGATGGAGATTATACTACAGCTGATCTAGTACAGTGTCTCGATCTAAAAGGGAAACTACCACCATTTGAACTGGTGTACCTCCACTGACATAACAAAAAATTGATGGAGGATTTTGGCATTACACTACCTCAAAAGTTGTCATCTTGGATGAATTATGATAAGTTGTATTATAACAAAATTCATCCCAAGGAATCCATTGTGCCCAAGATCGTGGATATTATGAAGAAAAACATCACAAGTATGTTCCCAAACACATATTAACCACCTCCATTTGTCCATCCGTTTGAGGATGGTAAGATGAGTTCATTTTCAAAGTCTTTCCATTGAAAAGAAATCGATCCTTCCAAAAATGACTTACAGAAATTGTGTTGTGATCACTAAAGAGAATAATTTCTTTAACAAAAAGTACAGCTACCCATTTTTTGGGTAAGGATTTTATAGTAAAAGGAAATATGCATACTTTGACTAATGATGAACAAAAAATAATTTCACATCATAACCTAATGACGTCATTAATCTAGAAAGAAAATAAAATGAAATGTTATCCCAAGTCAGTTTGGGTATAGGTAGGTGTTTTAATAACCCAGTAGGTGAAATGGTGAGCTACTTTTGGCATTGACAAGTTTCACATTCCCAGAAGAACTATGCCACACATTTTTTCATATCCCTCCAAAAAAATCATGCTACTAACCTTTTATAAGTTTTAGAAAATCATGACTATCCCCCAAAAACATAAGTATAATAATAATAAAAAAAATTTGGAATTATTCTACACTTTTTAGATAACACTAATATCCCATTATAATACAATAAACCATATTTAAGAATATAACTTGGATTAGAATCAGGTCACCTAACAAGTGTTGTAATAAGTTCTTCAAGCTCTACATCGTCTAGAAATTCAGCTCGCACACCATTAGTTTATAACCATAAGGGTTCATAAATTAACAAACCCTAAAAACATTTTCCTTTCCTCTTCAAAATTTTTAGTAGCCTTCCTTGATAAAGAATCTACTGCTAGATTTGTTTTCTCAGGTTTTTGAATTACCTTAGAGACCAAACCATGTAATTTTTATTACTAGCATTGTGGGTCAGCTATGTAATAACGATGATGAAGCATGTGTTTAAGTGCCTTATGGTCAGTTTAAATGGTAAAATTTTCCTAAAATGACTAACGAACAAAACAAGTTCCATTACCTCCTTTTCATAAATGGACATATAAAGGTGGGTAGCACCAAGCGCCTTGCTAAAATAAGCTATCGGTCGACCATCCGAGATCAAAATAGGTCCAATTACCATTCCAGATGCATCATAGGTTAGTTCTATAACTAAACTGGGTTGGAGTTATTCAAATGCATTTTTAGCAGCTGAATTCCAAAGAAATCCAGTTCTTTTGGTTAATTCATTCAGTTGTTTTTCATTCTAACCATATCCAACAAAATATTTTCTATATATATCTGGTAAGATCCAGAAATCCTCATACCCCTTTAACATTGTGTGGTCTCGTCCAACTCATAATACATTCAATCTTGGAAAGATCCATTGTCACCTATTAACAAGAAATTATATGCCCCAAGTATTCAACTTTTTGCTAATAAAAAAACACTTTTATTTGCACGTAACTGATTTTTCAGCAGAAAATAACACAATTTTTCAAGTTGTTTATGGTGATCATTCTAGGTTCAATAATAGACCAATATATCATAAACAATACCAGTATGTACCTTCACAATAACCCCTTAAACACCTGATTTATAGTAGATTGGAAAGTTTTTGGGGCGTTCAAAAGTTCAAATGGCCTTACAAGATATTCATAATGACCCTCATGGGTTATAAAAGTGGTTTTGTTCTCATATCCTTCCCTCAACTAAATTTGAGGGAACCCCAATTTTAAATAAATCATGGTAAAATATATAACTCCACCTTACTTAACCAATAACTCCTATATACTTGGAATCCAAAACCTATATGGAATTTTTAGCTTGTTTAAAGCCCAGTCATCCACACACATGAATCACCCTCCATAATTTTTTGACTAGAAAAATCAGACATGCAAAAGGGTTGTTGCTATTCCGTATTAATACACTAGCTAAAAATTCTGATACTTTTTTTTCGACCTCATATTTTCAGTAATGGGAAATCTTATAAGGTCATATATTTAATAGGTTTTCTCCCTCTTCCAAAACTATAGAGTGTTTTGTAATTCTCCTTGTTGGTAATCGTTGTGGATCTAAAAATGTTTTTGATACTTATGCTTAACCAAATCTAACGGCTGCATATTTTTTTTTCTACTTTTAATTTCCTTCTATCCTTGGAAAAGTTTGTTAATCATGCCAAATCTATCCTTCTAGCACATGTTTTTGTTTTTGAAAATTCTATCACAAATCCAAAATGGCTCATACTTTTCTTATCACCCCTTGTAACGTAATGTCCATTCCTTCCCATAAAAATTACATGGTCTTGTCACCCCAATTAGTCATTATACTCAATACTCTTCAACCATTACATGCCAAGAACCATTTCTAATCCCCTTATATCAAAAACAAATGCCTCAACAGAAAAAACAAAATTCTCCATACCATTACCTTCTCACAAACTTATTTTGATAAAACCTTATATCCATCTCAAAGCTGTATTACAAATCCACTAGTTGGTATAACCTCCAACGATGTCATAATAGTAAAACTCTTGGAGATAATGTTATGAATAGCACCACTATAAATAATAATTAGAACAAGAACTCCAAAAAAATTCCAACAAAGTATATTGACTCCATTTTTCCAAACCCATGATTCGAAACTCTACAATTTCTCTAGGATGACTTTATGGTCAACCATGGTTTGTTTTATTTTGTGTCCCCTGCTCCAACTGCGGTCCAGAATTACTTCCCTCTAAAACCTACTCATTCAGTTCTTTATATTCCCATACAAAAATCCATAGATTCTTGTTAGGACACTGATTCATTAGATCAATGGTTGATCCACAACAAAAACAAAATCCCTTTCTCCTCCTCTCCTCATACTTTTACTGACTGATGGATCTTACTCCTATCCAATGATCATTTCCCACTACTTTTTTGAGCTGCTCCTATCTTATATTTTTATCCACCATTTCCTTGTTATTCTTGGAATTCACCACCCCAACATTCTTAATATATAGGACTGGTGGTGATGGTAATCTCTCTTGAACATTCTACAAAACCCCTTCCCCCACTAGTTCCCGCTCTGTAATTCTGGAAATAGTATGCAACCTGACTTTATTTACTTGTTCATGATTTGAAGAATGATTCTCAATTTTTTTCTATAATCCTCCCATAAATGAACTCATGTAACCTCCCATAAAAAAACTCATGTACCATGGTTATGGGAAAGCAGGTATTCTCAAACCCACCTGTTCGAATTCCTCTAAATATTAATCAATTTTCCATGACTATCGCAAGTCTTAAAAATTATTATTGGATACATCTCTATGTTATTTCCATATATTTCCAGCAATCCCAACCTAATTTTTTTCCCTGTTACTCTATTTTTACACATTCCATGGAAAAAACCAATTCAATGTCATATTTTCCATGTAATGATGCACACGATTCAGCTTCATCTCCTCTTGGATATGGTTTATTAATAATGTTTTATCTGACTTATATAACCAGATAAACGGATATTCTCTAAAAAATGATGGTAGTTACACCATTATCATAACATTATGCATATTTTCCAAAAGTACTGAATCCTCTAGAATTATGCTACACTATGAGTCTCGCTTGATCTTAGTCTACGACAGACCTTCATCTCACGATTTTAATAAAGAAACCTTATCTATCCTATCATTTTTAGTTTCTAATCTCGACTGAAGCTCTAACATCTTTATCTGCTAAATTGTATGCTCTTATTTATTCCACATAAGATGAATAAGTCGTTCCTCAGACTAATTCACCATTATTTGTCTTTCAGTCTATTTGTGATTCAAAAAAGTCAAATATCTCTTGTATAACTGCCATCATTTGTTGAAACATTTCCACCAGGGTCCCCACAACAGTAACAGGTCCTTTCATTATTTTATGCATACAGTTATCCCCAAACTCAGTCTGGATTTCCATTTCTTTCTTTAAATTAATTTACCAATATTCTTCTAATACATTTCATCAACCTCAAATACCTACTTCTATAGGATCCCCGGTGGATTCACAAATTTTTTTAGGTTATTCGGTTTTTTAGTAGAGGTTTAGAAGATTATTTGATGTCCAACCCAACTAAAAAGTATCCTTCATGAGGAATATCTTTCACAAAATAATTGAAGTGTAATAGGGAGAGAAACTTTACAAAATATTCTTCTAGATTATTCATTTATCATGCTTTGAGTTCTAGGAGGAATGTCTAACCAGAAGGAAGTCTGCTTCCTTTGAACCAGCTGCTCCACCTCACAGTGATCTCCTTATTATTTGTCCAGAAAATAATCAAAATGACCTCCTCACTCCTCTAACTGCCTACTTATAGGTAGTTAACCTAATTAAGAAGGGACTTAAGAAGGTATATTGTCTAAAATAACCTCATACATTGGGGAATCTGGATAATTGGGGGCCAAGAATTCTAGTCTTGATTAGAACAACTGACACCACCCAACAAAAAATATTCTTTTTGGATGTACTAATAATGGTGGGAATGCCCAAATATTTATTGTATTCACCCACTTTCCAAACACCCATAAGAACACTAAGTTCGTTTCTCCTCTGATTCTCAACTCCTATACTAAAGCATGTCATTCCCCGACCCCAGAAACCCTCGAGTTGGTGCGTTAATAAACATGGTGTTTAATTTTTTTTATAAAATGAAATGATGATAAATTACACACCATGTTACATACAGAGTATATTTACAGTTTAGATTTTGGAAAACCAGCTACAAATGATACACTTGTTCAAAACTGAACGAGAAAGACTCCATAAAGCTGCCACCATTTAGTGAAACATAGATCTACTAAACTTGTAAAAATTAAATTGAAAATGTAGGGTGAGTATAATAATTCCTAGTAAAGCGGTTTTAAAAAATATATAATATTTCAAGTAAAACCTTTATTTAAATTCCCTTAAAATAATAATCATAAAACATTTTCTTAAAAAAAATCTGGAAAACCTGTAGCACAACATTATCAGTTTTCCAAGAATACCAATAAACAATTTACGAAAAAATCAGATGTCTACGTATGTAACACATTACAATCATATACATAGTTATACAAAATTTATGGTGTGCAACATATAAATCAATATTTAATCAGACTATACTATGTGTGACATGCGAGAGTGCAAGTACAAAATTTTCCAATGAAGGTAATACATGTTCAGAGTTGTGCATAAAATGATAAGATTAATTTCTTTTCTAACAAACTGCAAACCATAAATTGGTAGATAAATTTTTGGTATTTTTATTAATGTTATGAATATGAGTTCTCAAGAAACATTATGCCATGTGCATTTACTTTTTCTAATACTCATAAGTAAGGGTCTGAACCTAATATATTCAATTAGTTGAATATTCGCTTGGTAAATTAAATATTATAAACATAATGAGAAAATGTGTAACTATAGAATATTTCATGCACTCGTGCCAAGACCATAAACTATGTGTGAAGGCCTCATTCTAGGACCATTAATTTTCCAAGGCCTCATTCCCTGAACTTATTTGTCTCATTAGACTTACCGATGCATCGAGAGGCTGTAGATGGCCTCACCCATCACATAATAAGTCCAATAAATTCCTCATATTTATAATTAAGGCCATATATTCAAAGTGTCCCATACCACTTTGAAAATTTATTTTCTTATTTCATATTATTCAATGTGTCCCATACCACTTTGAATAATATAGTACTTTTTTTATGAATTATCATGATATGTCAGTTAACATTCAGATAACAATTTTCTCAATGACATGCATGAACTAGTAAATATTATTTGCACTTGTGATAATGGTAAAAACACATATAAAATGAATGGACAGGGTTTGTCATATAAAATGATACTTTGATAATTTTAAAATTCTTTATTCATGGAATGGATACTAAATTGAAATATATGCCATTTAATACATTGAAAAATGTGCCAGTGAACATGAAAATAGATTAAATAATAATTTTGATTAACTAACATAAATTATTATATCATGTTCATCATGCAACAAAACATTAAGTGAACATAACATGATAACAAGATTCTACACATACTTTTATCCTTTAATATATTTTTATTTATTATTGCATACTTATAAACACAAATCGGTTAGAAAACACAAGATTAATACTTACTAAAATCTTACAAGTATTAATTGCATCGCAACATTAATTAAATCTTGTTATCCATTACTTGAAATTAGGGTTTGGAAACCATTTAAATAAATAAATATATATATATATCCATATCCATAATGTATATATATGAGTTTTACATAATAATTACATGTTTTAATGATCCCTTACAATTAATGAATACTTCATAATATTATTTAATCAGCAATATCACTGGATTGAAAACCAAAACTCATGTTAGGTTTAAAGTACATAAGCGTATAGACATACATATATAAAAAATAATGTTTTTCATAATAAATACAAATAAATTTGAACCTAGAACATTATTCACATCCTTGTATTTATTTAAAGATTCAAAATCATCTTTAATAACATAAAATAGATTTGGATTGAATTACGCGTATATGTACGAATACACACTAAGTGTATATTCGGTTTTGCATAATTAAAAAAATGTTAAATGAACCCTTTTATCGACCATAGAAATATTAATACATGAAAAAATTTAACCTTTGAAAACCTGGATTCACCTTAGAGATGATATATATATACATAAATATATATATATAAACCGTATATACATATAAGTAAGTTAATGGGTTTTGCATCTCACAACCAAACAAGTTCTGCTCGCATTAGTTAAACACTGATAAAGAACATTTAGAAATTCAGAATAGGTTTAGGATAGAAAACTATATATATGTATGAACATATACATATCCGTATATAAAAAGTGTGTATATATATATTGTTAATTACAATAAAGAAATGGCATAAAAAAACATTTTTGGGATTCCAATGCTTGGATACACTAAGCAAGCAAGTAGAAGCAGGGTACGAAATACCCTTAGAAACAAGTATAACGAAACCCATAGTATACAAAATAAAAACACTAGTAGGAAGCGTAGAAATGAACCATATATTTACATAATAAAATGGGTTTTTTCTATATATGTACACTCAATGTAGCTTACCTGGGAAGACATTGTTATAAGAAAAAGAAGAAACTAACAAAACTCCTAATTACTCTAATAGGACCAACCTATGATAAACTTGAACCAGACAATTGACAGAACTAAAATGAAAAAATTTAATAATAAAAGATAGATTCGTTTAAATTGTAAAACATTGACAGATTACATGTAATGATACTATAGGAAGTCGAAATGGACAAGAGCGGACCAAAATAATTCAAATTTGCTAAAAAAATAAAAGAAAAACAGTACATATCCATACTGAAAAAGAGTATACCAATAGGGAATCTGATGGAAAATTGAAAAGTAAATGAATAGGTGGATTAAATTCATAATAGACAATGTTTTAGAACAAAAACAAAAGACCTACTTCACCTGGATCTCCAAAGAAACAGACCGCAACAAAACTTGGGATAAATACTACCTGCATCCACAGTTCTTGAACATGTTGACCAATGTCCTGAGTAGAAACCTTCAACCGAAGCTAGACTTGAATTCCTCTATGAATCACACTCACCTCATGAATCCAAGGCTTTGAAGAAGATGTTATACTGGCCTCGAGAAACTTCGCATGACACCTCGTCTCGTGAAGACCCATAGCCTTCGACCTGTACCAACTTGGCCTTCATCGGCCACAATGTGTGATTCCCAAACGAAACAAACCCCTTGGCCTTGACTGCACTCTCCCCCATCTCCCCTGCCACGGCTTTCTAAAATCCTAAATGTGCCCCCCACCATTTTGCGTTGTGACACCATGCTTCACGGATCCCCTTAAAGTTTTATTCAATTTCATTATTATTTTTATATCCTTATTATTATTTAATTATATTTTTATATCTTTATTCTCATATATTATTATCACATATTATATTATTAATAATTTTACAAACTCAAAAGTTATATAAAACTAATAATCTATTAAAAATTATTATATCCTTACTTTTTTAAAAGTAAAAGTTTTTATTATTAAATTCACTTATAAAACACACACACATATATATATATATATTTCACATTAAATACATAAAATTTTATAAATTCAATTAATAATTTGAAAATTTATTATCTTGAAAATCAAAATATCAATTATCATAATTTGTAAAAAATATTTGTAATTTTGAAACTTTAAAAATGCTAATAATATTACAAAATATTAATCAAATCAAAATTTATAAACTAATAATTATTTCATTATATATATATGTGTATATATCATATTTTAGAAAATATACAGAACCCATATAATTATTCATATAATAGATTAAATATTTGTCTGCATAAATTAAAATAGTGCACTTTTAAAAAACAATGTCATTAAAATAATTTAAAATAATAATTTTTAAAGTCACATATAACCTCAATATAAAATTTCAATTTTATAATTGTATTAGTTTTATATCATAATTTCATATAATTCAAATCTAGTATACATATGTATATATATATATATATCATATTTTTGAAACCAAACAAAAAATTATATATATTCATATAATAGTATAATTATTATTTAAAATATTATATTAAATAATAATTAAATAAGAATAAATTATGTTTAATAAAAATAGTTTTTTAAATAATATGTAAACAAAGTGAGATAATATTTACTTTTAAAAAAGTACTTAAAATAAAACAATATTAATTATCAATTATTATTTTAAATAAAACTATCTTTGAAATGTTTAAATTATAAATATATCCATTTAGTAAAACACTAACAATCACAAAAAGAAAACAAAATTCATTTTAAGACACTAATAACTATAAAAATATCGGTCATATATATTTCAAATGGTCAAGAAGACCCTTATAAATACATTTTTATGGTATTTAATACCTCTAAGTTAGTTTGTCTTACAAAGATGGTTCTCTACATCCCTCTACTGCTTAGTATAAGTTCCCTTCTCCAAGTGATTACATTCTTCACTATTGCCGGTCCAAGGGATGAGGGCTACCTGCTTGGTCTCATCATGGTGCTAGAGGGTCTCCCAATGGCACTTCACAGATATTCCATTATCTTCCCTGTCTAGCTACAGTTTTTTAGCCTTGTTGTAATGTAATAATTTCACTATTTAATGGAATAAAACATGTTATGTTTTTATTTTGAAATCATTGTTTGGAGAGAACAAAAATTAAATGATGTAAAACCATAAAATATTATTATTAAACATGAAATAGGTTTGGGGAGTCACAATTTCCTCCCTTCAAAGAATTACGCCCCAATAATTATATCATACTCGCACACTTCTACCAACATAACCAGATAGACTTCACTCCTAAGGTCCCTTAACTAGAACCAACACCATGGATAGGCCGCTGACGACCTCAGATGGATTCCTAGGGTAGTATTCAGCTCCTCAACTTTCTTGGTCCAAATTCACTATGAGTAGTTAGGGTCAAACCCATGCATAAAACACTTGAATTTACAAAGAGAGGCACGAGAGGTGTAAAGGTTAGAGATTTCAGAGTGGACTTATTCTATATACATCCCTCAAACTACAATGTTCTTGAGCACTTTTATGTCATAGATTTACCCATACATACTAAACTCAGAACTTGGAACAGATAGGTTGCTCGATGGTCACCCTCCATTGCTACTTCTCAAAATTTTCCTACGTCTTGGTAGTTATCAGCCAAAGTGAAATATAGAAAGAGACCTTTGTGACACTTTCCTCTTTGCCTATATTCTGAAAATTGTGTATTTACATTAATATAATGGAAACAACTATCTCTTTGGTAGAGACAAAGGATATTTGGGTGGTTCATCACCTGGTAGAGTTATTTGAAAGACGTACATAAGTTTGCATAGGGCTGGTATTTTTCTGAACATGTCTTCACAATTATAATCTATAGTAGTTCTGTAGGAAGTGACAAGAGGTTTTTTGGTGAACCCCCACCTTCCATCTAAAAAAAATTAAGAAAGAGTTCTCAGTAAAGCATAATTGTATTTAATATAGAAGTTATATTTCACAAAGTCGTATTAAAGTACCAAAACATAAAAAAATACAACATTATCCATTTTAAACAAGGTTTATAAAACTCAAGGTGTTACATAACCATTCACTTCCTCTCACAACTCACAGGTATGAACTTCATGACATCCACCGTGATGCCCCATCACTGGTACCATTGGCGTCAATGATTTCCCCAGTTCTCGGTTTTGTGGATCCATAAAATAGTTTCAAACTCTTTGATCTCTTTGGTCCAGATGCAGCACATGAATCTTCGATCAATCACATGTGGTCATCTAAAGATACATGAGAGAAAAACATTAATTGTATGAAGTTGGGTGACTTCAGTATGAAATTGATGTCTATACAACAAACGAGAAGACTCTTTCTCTAGAATTTCAAAGTCTATAACTTGACCAAAAAGACCATAGGTAAACATTTCACAATGATATGCTGCTCAGAGGTCACCCTCTTGTGAAGCCTCTCATAATTACTCTAAGAATTAAAAATTCATAGCTGGGGTTAAGTATTTAAACAGACCCTTAAAATACATTCCTTTATGTGCATACAATAGAAGTTGTGTATACACCATATGGTAGTAGTCGAAGCCTAATCCTCAGTGGAGTTGAAGTACACGAGGATAGTTTGTTACACAGTAGAGATGTTTACATGCCAAACTAAGTTTTTAAAATTTCTCAAAGACTTATAAACATGACTTGGAAACCATAGTATTTAGTATTTTAGTTGGAAGGGACATAAGACTAGATTCTTCTGCCATCTAGAAATGTGAAGAATAACTCTACATAGTAAGAGATAATTAAATATTTAGTATTATTCTAATTTTACAGGGTTTTCTAAACCATCCTATGATACCAACTACCACACCCCGATCCCATAAGCTCTAGATCTAGTGCGTTAATAAACATGGTATGTAATTTTCTTTATAAAATGAAATGATTATTAATTACACATCATGTTATATAAAGTGGATCATTACTGTTTAGGTTCTTAAATACTAGATAAAAATGATACACTTCCTCAAAACTGAATGAGAAAGACTCAACAAAGTTTCCACCATTTAGTGAAACTCAAATATATTAAACATGTAAAAATTAAATTGAAAACGTAGGGTGAGCATAAGAATTCCAAGTAAGGGGGTTTAAAAAAATATAATATTAAAAGTAAAACCTTTAAAAAAAATTCCCTTAAAAAAATAATCATAAAACATTTTCTTAAAATAAAATTGGAAAAAATGTAGCACAATATTATCAGTTTTCTGAGATTACCAATAAAAAACATAGGAAAAAATTAAAAGGCTATGCATATGACACATTCCAATCATATTCATACTTATAAAAAATTTATGGTGTGCAATATATAAATCAAGAGTTAATCAGACTATACTAATTGTGACATGAGAGAGTGAAAGTACTGAATTTAAAAATTAAGGTAATACTTGTTCAGAGTTGGGCATAAAATGATAACATTAATTACTTTTCTTACTAACTTTAAATGATAAATTGGTAGATAAATTTCTATAATTTGTATTAAAGTTCAAAATATGAGTTCTGAACAAATATTTTTCCATGTCCATTTATTTCTTCTGATACTCATAAGTAAGGATATTAACCATGTATATTCTACTAGTCAAATATTTATTTGTTTAATTAAATATTATAAACATAATGAGGGAATGTGTAACTATATATTGTGTCAATGCCTCATGAAAAGACCATAAACTCTATTCCAAGGCCACGTTCTAAGACCATTATTTTTCCACGGCCACATTCCATGAACTGATTTGTCTCATGGGACCTACCGATGCATCGAGAGGCTGTAGATGACCTCACCCATCAAATAATAAGTCCAATACATTCATCATATGTCCAATTGAAGTCATATATTCAAAGTTCCCCATACCACTTTGAATATTTAATTTCTTATTTCATATTATTAAAGGTGTCTCATGCCACTTTGAATAATTTTAGTTATTTTTTTATGAACTATCATGATATGTCAGTTAATATTTAGACATCAATTTTCTCAATGACATGCATGAACTAGTAAACAGTCATTGGATGTGTGATAATGATCAAAACACATAAGAAATGAATGGACGAGGTTTGTCACATAAAATGACTATTTATTACTTTTAAAATCCTTGGTTCATGGAAAAGGATACTTAATAGAAATACATTCCATTTAATACACTGATAAATGTGTCAGTGAAAATGAAAATAGATTAATTCATAATTTTGATCAACTAACAACAATTATTTTAGCAGGTTCATCAAGAAATAAAATATTAAGTGAGCAAAACATGAAAACATGATTCTTCACATCCTTTTATCCTTTAATATATTTTTATTTATTTTTTCATACTTATAAATACATATTAGTTAGAAAACTCAAGATTAATACTTACTAAAACTTTACAAGTATTGATTTCATAGAAACATTAATTAAATATTGTTATCCATCACTTGAAATTAGGGTTTGGAAATCAGATAAATATAAATAAATAAATAAATATATATATACATATATATCCATATCCACAGAGTATATGTATGAGTTTTACAAAATCGATACAAGGTTTAATGATCCCTTACCATTAATGAATACTTCAAAAATATTATTTAATCACCAATATCACTAGATTAAAAACCAAAACCAATGTTAGGTTTAAAGTACATAACCGTATGGACACACATATATGAAAACCAAAATTTTTCATAATAACTATAAATCCATTTGATCTGAAAATATTTTTTTCATCTAATTTATTATTTAAAGATTGAAAATCATATTTAATAAAATATAATAGATTTGGATTGAATTAAGTGTATATGTCCAAATATACACTAACTGTATATTAGGTTTTTCATAATAAAAAACCATATTAAATGAACCCATTTATCGACCTTATAAATATTAATACTCACAAAATTTTAACCTTATAAATCCTAGATTCACCTTAGAGATGATATATATATATATATACTTATAAATTTAAACTGTTTATACATATAAATAAGTGAATGGCTTTTGCATCTCACAACCAAACAACTACTGCTCACATAATTTAAACACTGATAAACAACATTTAGAAATCCAGAATAGGTTTAGGATGGAGAACTATATATATGTATGAATATATACATATCTGTATATAAAAAGTGTGTATATATATGTTTTTTCACAAGATATATAAAGCATAAAAACCCTTACTTGGATTCTGATGCTTGGATACACTAAGAAACGAAGAAAAAGCAGGTTATCCAATAAAGATTACCTAGGAAGACATTGTAACAAATAAAAAAATCAAAATAGAACAAAACTCCTAATTATTCTAACAGGACCAAGCTATGATAAACCAGAACAAAAAAATTGACAAAATGAAAATACAAAAATTTAATAATCAATGATAGATTTGTTTAAATAAAAAAACATTGACAGATTACATGTAAAGATACTATAAGAAGTCTAAATGGACATGAGCGGACCAAAATCATTAAAATTGGCTCAAAAATCAAAAACAAAACAATACATATCTATACAGAAAAATAGTCTACCGATAGGAAATCTAGTGGAAAATTTAAAAGCAGGTGAACAAGTGGATGAAATTCATAATAGACAAAGGATTAGAATAAAAATAAAAGATCTACTTCACCTGGATCTCCAATGAAACAGATTGCAACAAAACCTGGGATGAACCCTACCAGCATCCATACTCCTCGAACACGTCAACCAGTGGCCTACATTGAAACCTTCAACTGAAGAAAGAATTGACTTCATCCATGACTCAAGATCGCCTCACGACTCCAAGGCTTCGAAGAATATGTGATCCTGGCCTCGAAGAACATCACATAACACATCAGCTCACGAAGATGCAATGCCTTTGTCCTACGCTGACTTGTCTTACATCAGACTCAATGTGTGACTCCCAAATGAAAACAACCCCTCACCCTTAACTGTGATCACCCCCATCTCCCCAACCACGGTCTGCTGAAACCCTAAATGCACACCCACCATTTTGTGTCACGACACCCTACTTCATGGACCCCTTTATTTTTTATTCAATTTCATTATTATTATTATTATTATTATTATTATTATATCCTTATTATTATTTCATTATAGTATTATATCTTTATTATAATCTATTATTATCATATATTATATTATTAATAATATTACAAATTCAAAAGTTATATAATACTAATAATCTATTGAAAATTATTTTATCATTACTTTTTAAAAAGTAAAAGTTTTTATTATTAAATTCATTTATAAAACACACAAAATATATATATATATATATATATATATCATATTATATACCTAAAATTTTATAAATTAAAATAATAATTTAAAAATGTATTATCTTGAAAATAAAAATAAAAATAATCATAATTTATATAAAATATTTGTAATTTTGAAACCTTAAAAATGTTAATAATGTTATAAAACATTAATCTAATCAAAATTTATAATATAATAATTATTACTTTATATATATATATATATATCATATTTTCAAAAATATATAAAACACATATAATTATTCATATAATAGATTAAATATTTGTCCGCATAAATTAAAATAGTGCACTTTTACCAAATAATGTCATTAATATATATTAAAATAATAATTTTCAATGTCATGTATAACCTCAATATAAAATTATAATTTTATAATAGTATTAATTTTATATCATAATTTCATATAATTCAAATCTAGTATACATATGTATATATATATATATCATATTTTGGAAACCATACAACAGATTAGCTATATTCATATATTAGTATAATTATTATTTAAAATATTAAATTAAATAATAATTCGATAAGAATAAATTGTGTTTAATAAAAATTGTAATTTTAAATAATCTGTAAAAAAGTGAGATAATATTTACTTTGAAAACTGTACTTATAATAAAAAAATATTAATTTTCAATTATTATTTTAAAGAAAACTATCTTAAAAATGTTTAAATTTTAAATATATCCATTTAATAAAACACTAACTGTCACAAAAAGAAAACAGAGGTCATTTTAAGACACTAACGACTATAATAATAATGGTCAAATGTATTTACAATCGTCAAGAAGAACCTTATAAATACATTTTTATGGTATTTCATACCTCTAAGTCAGTTTGACTTATAATGATGGTTCTCTGCATCCCTCGACTACTTAGTAAAAGTGCCCTTCTCTTAGCGATTACATTCTTCACTACGGTCAGTCCAAGGGACGTGGGCTACCTGCTTGGTCTCATCGCAGTGCTAGGGGGTCTCCCAGGGGTGCTTCTCAGATTTTCCATTAGCTTCCTAGGCTATCTACGGTCTTTTAGACTTGTTGTAATGTAATCGTTTCATTGTATAATTGAATAAAACATGTCTTATTTTTATTTTTAAATCATTGTTTTTATAGCACAAAAATTAAATGAAGTAAATCCATAAAATATTATTATTACTCATGAAATAGGTTTGTGGTCTCACTAAGCTCATATTTGAATTCTATAAATTGAAATATCTTCCAAAATATGACACTCCTGATGAGTATCCCTCGCAAAAATAAAACTATCACCGATAAGGAAATGATGATAAATTGATGATCTGGATTTACTATCCCAAGCCCCATGAATACTCCCCACTAATTCCCCCAAACTAATAATCCTTGATAAGATATATGAAACAATAACAAATGGATATGAGTATAATGGGTCCCCAACTAGAATCCTCACCTTGAATTTTTTTTTTCATGAACTGCTCTTTTTTACATTTATCCCAAAAGAAATCGAAGAAATAAACCTAGAAATATTAAAAATACAGATATCATTAAATCCCAAATTCCTTAAAACAATAATTAGCTAATTCCATTCCACCATATCATATTCTTTCATCATATCATGATTCAAAGAAATAATCATATTTTTAGTAGTCAAACACTGAGGGATGAGTGCACATTGAAACTCTCTGATGATAGAAGGAAAAATTCTCTATAGGCTATTTGCAAGAACCTTTGAAAATATTTTATAAATTACTTTACATAAATTTATTGGCCAAAAAATCCTTTACCATAATCGAACTACTAAACTTAAGTTTCAATGAAATAATAGTCTCATTAATATACTAAAGAGTTTTAACTCTTTTCCATATATTATTCATAATATGTATATCATCCTCACCAACCACCAATCGATATTTCTTGAAAAAAATATTGTGAAAACCAATATGGACATGGAGCCTTTGTGGGATACATCATATTTACAAACTAAATAACCTTATAGATCTAAATACCTATAGATAAAATACCATTCATCTCATATGTTACCAATGGAACCATATAGTCATGAATATCATTACAAACAAAACTCTACTCAGATATAAACTGCTATTGATATAAGTAATTAATTAAATTAATAAACTCTTCCAAGTAGAAAACCACAACTTTTTATTATTCATAATGCAAGAAATTTAGTTTTTACACTCCTTGGAAAATGATTCACAATAAAAATAAAAAGTGTTCTGATCTCCCTCTTGGATAAATGATGTCCGCGATCTGATATGCCAACACTAATCCTTCTTCAAGAATTGAAGATTAAGATGACTTTCAATGTAATAGAATAGATAAATATTGGCACCATTGATACACCATTCATGAAAAAAATTATGTTCACATTCAATATCTTTAATGGATTTATTGAAATCATGGTCCTGTTAAGACTCACAATAATGTAAATCATCACAAATAATCTTAATCTTTTCTTGTGCATTTCTCCTAGGACAAAAATCAATCCTTCAAAACTAGATTTTCAAATTATGATCCTTTATCCAATACATTTCAAATATAAAAAAATACCCTCTATTAAAATTCCTACACCTATAATCTCACTCTAAAATCATGGGCGAGTGATCTGAAAAAATTAGAATTAAGTGACACCTTATAAGAGGAATACATATTTTTTCAACTAGTAGATGTGAATAAACATTCTAGATATTAATAATTCATATTTTATGAAAATAGGCCCCAAAACCATGTAAAAGGGTAGCCATTATATCCAAGATCAGACAAAACAATTCACATAACAACATCTTGAAAATCTCATAGAAGATAAGCATACCTGTGAACCCATATTTTTCTCATTACTATCAAGATTTTCATTAAATTCTCCCCTAAATAGGTTCCCGCAAATGATTTGGAGATCTTTTCAAAGAAAATTCTATACACACCACCTTTCAGGAGTACACGGTCAACCATTCATACCATAAAATGTCCACTCCTTACTATCATCTTTTTGAACAATTTCCATTATAAGGTTTGGTAAATATTGTTTTATCACAACTGTCACTCATAAATATAAAAACAATGCAAGACCACATGAGAAACCAATCCTATCAACTGAATATAAATCTAAGAAACCAATATTTTGTTTTAAAATTGATGTGGACTGGTTTATTAAAATTCTCTAACACAGAGACTATATCAAGGTATTAATTTAGTGTGTAATTTTAGAGGGTATAAAATGTATAGGAGTTTCCAATATCTCATAGATTACCATACATGAATTTCATTGAAAAATACAATGCATGCATATATAGGAGAAAAATAACAAGGGAATAATAGATGAAAATAAAAAATAGGTTCTTGGTAGAGGCAAATAACACCGTCCACCCAATGAGGATAAAATCCATAGATGATCCAGATTCACCAAAAATCCAAATCCTAAATCCTTCAATCCACCAAAAATATTCCAAGACTAAATGAACTATAAAAATAAGGCCACAAGTTTTCCAATCCACTAAAACTCGATGAATCTGATTAACAAAAACACACTGGTGAAATAAAAGCAATCAACTAACAAAATCTCCCTAATGAAAGAGAGAGATAGATCCAAAGCTAATTTTTTAGACCACCCAAGCACCAATGATGAACTGATAGACTAGTAAAACAATCTATAAAAGCAATACCAAATCCACAATGAAATAAAAATTGATCTTACCAATCCAACTACAGAAGTAGATAAAGTGGGTTTGGGGAAATACACAACAATCTAATGACTCCAACCGATAAAGAATTCAGCCTAGATGAAGGATCCGCAATAATCCATAACATAAATGAATCTAACTTATCCAAATGAAGTCAATTCAGATGATCTTTAAAAGGAAAATCCAAAAAAAATACACAAAAATTCAGAAAATCCAACTAATAAGCTAATATAATGAACCTGATAAAACAAAACAAAATCAAATCACTGAAGCAGATGAGTTGGAAACATAGAAAAAATATAATAAAATTCTATAAGAAAAACCTCTACCCCTATATCTTCTAGTTTAGGTCAAGAAAACAAATTGTATTCCTCTCTTATCTATTTATCTCTTACACCAACAATTTTTTTTTGCCTTAGCCTATGTTTTACCAGAAAAACATTGTTCATCCACCCCCTTTATTCTTCTTCTCATCCAATTTTATACACCAAACTCCATTTCCCCTTCTTCCATATCTACCATATATATTATAACTAGAACCCCCTACTATTCATGTGGTGGGGAGGTAATAAATTCCAAAACAAAATAATTGACAATATATTTGAAAATGAATAGTGATATTAATGTTTGAGGAATGAAAGTATAAAATTTGTTTTACACAATATATATCTCTTAAATTTAAATATAATAGGTTGGAATGTAACAATATTAAATAGGGATTGAATAAAAAAATCGATATGTTGAAAAATTATTATTCCTCTTACATTTTATGTATTGTTCCCAACATCTATGAGGAAACATCTATCATAATAAAATTAAAATGATGCAACTTCCAAAAAAACCATCAAGTATTGTTCTGATGACTGAGAACATATTCAAACAAAGAAAAAAATGTAAAACATCCACCATGCATGAAGATGAAAAAAAACCTCTGTCTTTTAGCTAGGACAATTTGGGCTACATTGAATAAAGAATGGAAATGATTGTTTGACTGCATTCCGTACCAAAGAAGAAATGTTTCTGAAAATGAATTGATCGGGGAATATAGAGAGCAATATTTATTTTATAAGTGTATTTTTTATAATACATGGTTATTGTCTATAAAATATATTTAAAACATATTGATTATGTTATTTATTGGTTGTTTATAAAAAATGATTTACAATGTGGTATGGTGGTTATGTAAGCAAAATAAAAAACAATATTTTTCAAAAAGAATAGTAATGTAAATGTTTAAGGGAGGAATGTTGATAGGCTGTGGAACAATAGAGAAAGATGGAGATAGAAAACAGAAAGTATCTATAAGATAATTATCCAATTCATACAAAAATTATAGAAGAATCATGTAAGAAGAATAAGAAGAAGAAGAAGACAAGGGTAGAATATATTCATCAGAGACATTGCCCCATGGCCCAGGGTAGAAACCCGATATTTCTGCGTAGAAGAACTAAAAAGAAAATCCAAATCATTCCCCTGCCCTAACAATAGAACTACCCATTTATTAGCTCCACCCACTGCCTAAAAAACCTACTAGCTAATCCCTTACACAACATTACTAAAATTCCGATGGTAGTAAATGAAAATATTATCCATACATCTGCACACTAACCTCCCTGTATAGCTTCATGCTAGACCCTCCATATACAGCTGCACACCAACTTCCTATGCATATCTAGGCCAACCCCTATAATAGCCCAAGATCGTATCATTTCCACCTGCTTGAATATTCACCATGTCCTCAAGGTAAAAAATGTTTGATGTAATTCTGGGAACAGAAATAGGACAACATCACAAGAATACATTTTCCATAGTGGAGGATCTGGTGTGGGCTTCAAAAACATTCATCCTCCATTTTCTAGAAGGTTTCCTCCAAACATGGCAATGACCTCCTCCACTTGCGTCAAACTCAGACTAGGGTCATCTTCAGGCCTGAATATGTTTCAAATATATTGGAGTATCTGACTTCCCATCTCATATATTACAAACATAGAATGCCATATTTCATAAGTGCCCACAATGTCACTTTCCTTCATTACCTAGACCACCCTACATAGGGCTTTAGGAGTGAAATTTTTCACATAATCAGATGTCCTATATTGAAAATGAAATCTTTCTGAGCCTGGCTTCATATTTCATTGTTCTAGAACTTTTTCTTCCCCATACGGTAAAAAACATTCCACATTGAATACATGTTCAACCATTTTTGACACAATATTTACACAAACAATTCCCCAAAACTATCCCAAGAGGAACAATTTTATGTACCTAAACTAGAATAGTTTCCTCATTCACTTAAATATGTTCATTAAGACTAGAAATATGTTCTTAATTTTCCTCAAACGGTCATACTAGAATAGAATCAAACTACTCCTGCACCAATTACTCTACTGATGCGACTCGTTTCCCCTCTGTCTAATGCTCAATTGATGTGCCACTATTGCCTTCATCTCCAGCAACATGTTCTCTAGTCTTTGTAGTCCCATATCCCAACTCTAAAAACTGGAAATCAACTTTGAGGCTATTATTTTAACTTCTATGATTATACTCTTCATGTGTGTAGTAAAAAAATGCAACATCACCTTCTAGTTTTCTCCCGATCAAGAACAACATCGCCTTCATCGGATTACTTTCAATCAAGAACCTATTTATTCTAGTTTCTCTATCTATAAAAATCTCAGTGAAAGAAACAATTGATAAGGTGTGGAACAAGAGATATATAGATAGATAGAAATCAGAAAGTTTATATAGGAAAATCGGCCACTTCATACAAAAATTAAAGAAGAAGAAGAATAAGAAGAAGAAGAAGAAGAAGATAAGGGGATAAGATATTCCTCAAAGATGTTTCTTTGAGGCCCAAAGCAGCAACCCAAATTTTATACAAAATAGAACTAAAAAAACTAAATTTTTACCCTCCCTTAATAGAAAAAATTCTAATTTATTAGCTCTACCCACTGCCTAAAAAACCTACCAGCTAACCCCTTACACAACATTACTAAACTGCCTCTGGTAGTTAAATAAAGATATTCCTTGTACAGCTACACAAAAACCTCCCTATACAGTTGTATGTTAGCCCATCCCTGTATAGCTGCACACAAACCTACTTGTACAGCTTCACACCAACCCCTATAGTAGCCTAAGATTCTATCAAAAGCAGTAACTATGTTTTAATTAATATCTATCTGACAATTTTTAACTGTTAGTTTGATTAAAAATTTAAGTCCATATTCCAAGATATATTAATCATAAAAAAACAATAAAATATTTGTGTTTTTCTAAATAGAAAATGCTCATTTAAAACAAGTGGGGTATCTAAGGAATTATCGAAAATATTTCTTAAACATAAATAAATTTCTTAACATATTTAAAATCCATATATTTCTACAACACATTTTTTTGATAAAAAACATTATTATCTAATTTTATTCATGTTAAAGAATTATGAAAATACATACTTACTTAGAATATAGATACACGGTTGTTATTAATCTATATATTATTCTTATTCCAGATTTCACCCAATATAATTTGAAACTATAATCTTCAATCAATCTTAGGTTTTATCAAATAAATAAAACGAAATAATATCATCCTTTTATAATCGTCCGAGTAACCGTGAACTATCTCACCACTAAAAAAAATGAAGAATGATACATAGGCTGAAAAAAAGAAAACCTAACCATCAAAGGAACATTTTAGAAGACTCATTAAATAATACTTGATCAAAAAAGTGGAAATTTTCATTTTTATATGAAATAAGTACTACTAAAATTAGTAAATACATCTTTAGAGATTATAGACAATGCACACCGAGGAAAAAAATATCTTCTATAAAATTGACCATTTTTGAAGTATAACTCAACCTCAATTTCTTGAAATCCCTAGACTTCATTAAGGTTTATGATCACAAATATATTTATATAGAAATTTCATGAGGCCAAGTTAATATTAAACATGATTAAAAATTAAATGGTAAACTCAAGTGAAGGTAGCTACTTTTTCCATTCATCCATGTCCCAAGTTGAGAAATAGTTCCCAAATAGTGTAATAACTAAGAAACATATATTATAAGTATATAAACATGAAATTGTATTAAATTTTTAATGGGAACATTACATTTATGATGATGAAAGATGTCAGATGAGATGCGATCAGTCGGGGAGAGTCAATAGAAGACGACTATCCATGGATGTGATCAACTAAAACTGAGGAAATGGTGGAATAACCTGTAGTCAAATTTGATATTTATAATAATAAATTGATATAAGGGAGAAAAATCAGAAGAAACTTATATTAAAAGAATTAGGTATTACAATTGAATGGAAAATGAAGAAGAAATAATAGATTAAAAGAGAAGATCCTATGAGATGCTGCTCTGAGGCCTAAGGTAGAAGCCAAATATTCTACACAACAAAACCTACAAAGAACAAAAAAATCCTACCATCACACAGACCACTACTCCCATTATTTAAAGGCTATAATGGAACCTTCTAGAAAAACTCCACTAAACACTAACAACATCCTAACAACTACTAACTACAACTACTTCTGACAACTCTACGAACTAATAATAGAGTACAAGACTACCCCTGGATGGTTATTAAACTACCTGACTATTTCAATACACAACAGCTTCCCCATCC
This sequence comes from Viscum album, assembly GCA_963277665.1. NCBI lineage: Eukaryota > Viridiplantae > Streptophyta > Magnoliopsida > Santalales > Viscaceae > Viscum > Viscum album. The sequence goes on from OY728141.1 coordinate 352,552,490, forward strand.
CCCTACCCATCGTGAACCCGAGCTCTAAGTGCACATACCCTTAATCAGATTTCCCCATGTTCCTAACAATTCTTCCCCATTGAAATCACATTTTCCTCAAGGTGGAAATGAACTAATTTTCTATATTTTTATAGCCTTTATTTGGATATTCTGCTGCTCCAAACTTATTATTTTCATTCTTAACTTGGTTGTATAACTAGATAACATGAGGAGTGAATGAAACCAAGAATCTTCAGTCTATATAGCTATATTCAGGAAATACCATTTATTTTTCACTGCAATAATAGGAGTCTGACCATGGTAGAGGCTCTAACGGTGGTCTCAATACTTTTGTGCAATATATAGCACAAAAGTCCCCCTTAAGCAGTTGTTTACAACTCTCATTGGTTTCCTTATAAGATGATCATCTTCCAAATCACTATTAGCTTCAACAAGTCCTTCCTTGAGATCCTCACTAAACTCGATTGAAACCATATCCACTATCCCTTTACGTCTTTGTGAAAATTTCTGAAGCACTGGTATTTTAGTGAATACCTCTATTAGAACCAGCTTCCCATGTGGCGACCTGCACAACTGCTTCGTACTAGTCCCCTCAATCTCTATTTGTGTAATTCCATCTTGAACTTCTCTTCCTTTTCCACATCTATGGCTCACTTCCATCTTGGGATGTAGCTCTACTTATCGCACTGGAGTGGAATTATCCATCTCTTGAACCATACACCCCTCCATTAGGTTTCATAGCCTCTCCGTGTTCATAGGGGTCAACTCTTGTTTGGAGTCAGTTCATAATGCTTCATGATTCTTGAAATGTTCCCCCATCTCTGACTTTATCTCCTGTAACCTATTTTCCAACTATTTCAATCCTACCTCCTGATGCAGAAATCTAGTCTTCAGTTTTGATACAGTTGATTCCAATATTTCTACTCAACTATCCATATTTAGATATACTGTTGTTGTTTCAATATCCATGATATGATCTTTCGCTACTATAAGGGTTGGAATGCAATTGTATAAGGAGGTTGTTGTGCAGCCGTACATGGAATAATTTTCTCAAGTTACTAAGGGAGGTTTAGTAAAGTGTGTAATGGTAAGATGGTAGGTTTTTTAGGTGGCGGATGAGGCTTATAAATGGGCAGGGTCTAATGTTGGGTGGGGCTAATAATTAGTTTTGATTTTTAGTTTTGATGTGCAGAATGTCGGGCTACTGCCTTGGGTCTCAGAGAAGCATCTTAGAGGGATTCCTTCTACTTTCTAAATACCTTATACAATTTATTATTCTTTTTATCCACTTCTATTTTCCATTGTAATTATCCTTACTATTTCTACATCAAATAAATACAAATATTTAGTTTCTCTCTCAATATCCTATCAATTTATTCATTAATTGACATGTTTTTAGAGAGAGAAAATAGAATAAATAGATTCTTAATCAAAAGGACTTGGAAGAATATGCTACTATTCTTGATCTGAAGAAAACTAAAAAGCGGTGTTGCATTTGTATTTCCTACACACATAAAGAGTAGAATCACAACAGTTGGAATAGAAGTCTCAGAGTTGAAGTCAAATTTTCAGTGTCCAGAGGTGGGACTGAAATTAATGGAGAAAATTTTATAGGGGATGATGGCTATAGTAGTGTAATTTTTTTATCATCAAATAAATGAACAATGAGTTGCGTCGGTAGAAAAATTGGTGCATGAGCAATTTATTTCGTACTAGTACAACCAGTTGAGAAAAAATCAGGACCTAGATCCAATCATTATGTACATGCTGAATTCAAAGATGATATAGTTCCAGTTTAGGTACACACAATCGTTTCTCTCATGAAACTTTTGGGAAATGGTTCACGTGTAGTTGGTGTACATAATGGTGGAGTGTGTATTCAAAGTTGATCTACTATAGAGAGATGTCATAGGGGGAAGCATAAATGATCAAACAAAACAATAACAATGCGATATTAAGAGGATTTTTAGGTTTGATACATGATGCCTAATTCTATTAAGTATTTAATTATTTAATCCATGTATAGGGGTTGCTGGGTTAATGAAGGGAGGCTACATTGAGGGCGCTGAGGTAATGAGTCATGCTATATCTAGAATAGATGAGGTGGGTAGTCAAAAATTCCAACATATTGAAAACATATTCATACTTAAAGATGAACCTAGATAGATTTCAAAGTGAGTGAGGAGTTCTTTACCACGTTTGTAGTAAACCTTCTAGTAAATGGAGGAGAAATTCTGTTAAAGCCACCGTCAAGGACTCCACCAGGGAAAATTTATTCTTGAGAGGTTTTCCTATTCCCTTTCATAGAATTAAAATAATTATTTTTCACTTCTAAGACATGATGAATCTTTAATTTCATTGAAATGATAGGATCTTGGGCTACTATAGGGGCTAGCATGCATCTGTATAGGGAGGTTGGACTATAGTTGTATAGGGAATATTTTTCTCTAATTGATAAGGGCAGTTTAGTAAAGTTTGTAAGTGTTATCTAGAAGGATTCTTAGGTGGTTGGTCAAGCTAATAAATGTGGAGGGTCTTATATAGGTTGGGGGTAAGAATTAGTTTTTATTTCTATTTCTACTATGAAGAATGTCAAGCTACTGCCTTGGGTCTTGGATCAACGTCATAGAGGAATTCTTTCTACTTCACAAATTCCTTCTACAATTTCTTCTTCTTTTTCTCTACTTCTAGCGTCCACTGTAATTATCCTTTCTATTCCTAATTAAAATAAATAGCACCAGTTGATAGGATATTGAGATAGAAACAAAATAATTCTATTGATTTGAAGTACGTATAGTAATGATACTTATAGTAGAAAACAAAAGTAGAGAAAAAAATAAGAAATTGTATAAGTAATTGGGGAAGTAGAAGGAATTCCTCCATTTGATTCTCAAAAATATATGCCACTGTCACCTTTATCTCCCAAAACATGTTCTCTATTCATTTTATTCCCACCTCTCAATGATGAAAACCAAAATTCCACTCTGAGACTTCTATTTCAACTATTTTGATTCTACTCTCCATGTGTGTTGGAAAAAAAATTCAACGTTACCTTCCTATATTCTCTCGATTAATAAATTCAGCATCTTCATATAATTCATTTCAATCAAGAACCTCATTATTCTAGATTTTCTCTCTATAAACCTCACAATGAAACCACCAATTGAAAGGAATCAATTAATTTAATAGATAAAAATGAGAAAAAAACTTATATTAATAGCAGAAGGTATTACATTACAAAGGAAAAAAGAAGAAGAAATAGTATAAGAAAAGAGATGATCCTCTGAGATGCTTCTCTAAGGAACAAGGTAAAAACATGATTTTATGAAAAAATGAACCTACAAAGCCAAAAAAAATCCTCCCCTCACACATCCCATTTCTCCCATTAATTAAATTCTCTACTAGAACCTTCAAGAAAACCCCTAATAACCATTAACAAAATCCAAACAACTACTAACAACTCCAAATACTTCTGAATGCTCCAAATACTAATAACAGATTTAATGACTACCCCTGGATAGTTATTAAACTATCTCCTAGAACATTGGACCCCTAAGAAGCCTCCCCCATGTTCCTATCATATATGAATGAGAAAATAATTTAGCATTTATATCCAATGGAAAAATAAATTCAACACAAGTAATATTTTCTTGTGCAATAACCTAAAGTCAGATCAACTATAAATTAGAGAGAAAAATGCTTGATATTATGTATCTTAAGAATAACAACCTACCATATTTAAAACATCTTAATATGTTTAAGTTACTAAATATTTTTATAATCAGTAAGTTGTTCATAAACAAAATTAATGAATATAATACAAAAAATAAAATTACATGAAACATCAAGAGGGGGACTTAATATACATGGTTCGACCACATGCAATGTACCATCTTCCATCAATACCATAAAAGGAGAAATAAAATTAATAGAAAAAAAACAAATCCAAACTAATTATGGATAAAGAAAATAAATAGAAAACTAATGAATCCAAACTAAAAATGGAATGTTTAATTTGTAATTTAATTTCTCATACCAGAATATATCAAGACTTGGCTTGATTAAAGTTAGAGTAATTGAGTTTAATGACCTTCCATGGATTGAAAATGAAACTAACAAGAAATAAAATTATGGATAAATTTTATACAAATCATACATATTAAAAAATTCTAGAAGATGAAAGGTGATGTTGATAAATAAAAGGAAAAATAAGTAGTAATGAAAAAGATAGACCAAAAGAAGAGTGGGATGTGTTATAATGAAGGTTAAAATAAATGAACAAAAAAATAATATTAAATAGTCAGTTTGAGATACTAAAAATTATAAATAAAATTAGGTTTAATCAAAGGAAATATAAAATAACATATCTATAACCAAAGTAATTGGATTATAATATGCCTTAATGAAGAATCTAAAAACAGTTATACAAAAGTGTAAAATGACTATGATAATTATTTTGGTCACTATTTTTAAGTAAGGAGAAGATATTTTTTCAATGAAAACTACATTGTAAAAATATAGGAAATCAAATTCTCTTGAATATGAACTTTAGAAGCTATAAATGACACATGTAAAGAAAAAAATTAATTTCTAAAGGTAGATAAACACACCACAATTCATGAAATAAAAAAGATGTTCCACTCCATAACAAAATACACTTTTCCCATGATAGTAAAAATCAAAATTTGATGCATTATAGAACTAGTTAAATCCTTAATAAGATCATTCACACATTTACAAAGAACATGTGTATTGGACCATAAAACTCATGTAATTTATTTATTTCAGTTCATATCTCAATGATCATCCCATAAAAATAATCTTTCTGGTGTAATACATTCAAGTATATTTATAAACAAAAGGTTTCCATGATATAAATCTAATATTTAGAACCATATTAATAAAAACCATATAAATCTTAAGGGTTTTCATAGAATTCTCTGATGCCTAGAAGTTTGAGAGACAACGATAGCTCATCATAATTAATGCATCATGCAACAACAAATGACATGAAAATAAATATTAAATGGAAAGGGTAAAATTGAGATAGGTTGGAATATACAACATTAGCTTGGGAAGGATTCTATTGTATGAATATAGGGATTTAAAATTATCATAATTTCATTCAAAATTGAACACTATAATAGGCAAGGAATATAGTATGAAGTGAAATCCAAAATCTGAATTGCATTAACAAAATTCTAAATGAATAAAGACAAGAAACAAAGTCATTAGAAACATAGTTATGATGTCCATAAATGTAACCAAACAATATATTATTAAATTAGAAAATAATAAATAAATTGTATTCTCAGTATTAATTATTGATGTTAACATCAAATGTAGATATATTTATTTTAGAAAAAAACCTTATGGTATATCACCAAAAAGGATTTGGTATAGTGTTTAAGGAAATAAACAAAATTAAAACAGTGAAAATGAAATTCTTTTAATTGATAATATATTCCCCTAATCTTTATTCAATCAGTTTAACTACATACAGGTTTTGAAGAATATTTATTTAATTAGTTTAATTAGTAATATGTACCCCTGTTCTTTATTCAATGAATTAGGGGAAGTGTTTTAAAAATTAGTCAAGTTGGATATATCATTTTCAATTATGTGAATGTGTATGAATTTGTAAAAATGTTTTGAATAAATAATGTTCACAATATAGATCATACAAACATCATTTAATGCATACAAAAATATGTATACAACTCTTAACTAAATTGAAATTTGGTCTATAGAAATGAAAAAAATAGGGATGGTATATGACACATCAATATGGGCATCTATGCTGGTGGGAAAGAGGAGAGGCGGGATAACAAATTACTTTTGGGAAAGTATAAAAAAAAGTAAATGAAACAACTATTAATACAGTGTTAGAGAGAAAGTTACCACAATTTGGAAAAATAAAATTAGTTTAATAAATTCATATAATACTACAATACAAATAGTCATGGAATGGGAACTAAAAAATTACAAAGAACCATGAAAACAAACTTATGTAGGAAACCGGGGAGACTTGAACCTGAGACCTTCCCAACACCCCACAAGTCTCCCCGGTTTCCTATATAAGTGTGTTTTCATGGTTATTTGTAGTTCTATAGTTCCCATTCCCCGACTATTTTTAATTTAGTATTATATGAATTTATTAAACTAATTTTATTTTTCCACATTGAGGTAACTTTCTCTCTAACACTGTATTAATAGTTGTTTCATTTACTTTATTTTTATACTTTCCCAAAAGTAATTTTTTATCCCACCTCTCCTCTTTCCCACCAGCATAGATGCCCATATTGATGTGTCATATACCATCCATTGGGGAATTTTGGAGATTATTACATTGGTTTAAGAATAAATTGAAAATAGTAAAATGCCCAAAAAATGTATCATTATCAGTGTTTTTTGTAAGAACTGATAAAAGTGTCCCCAATCTATTTAAGAGATCTCTAATCGGGATTGATTTAGTTTTGAATCTAAATATCTTGCAAAAATATCTTGTTTTCATCACCCTTCTCTAAATTCTCTCAAAAGAATCAATGTTATAATCCAAGGTATGTTATTTTCTCATTTTCATCCCTCATTGATTACATGTTTCAGTTCCAGGATTTGCGTTTTTGTGCAATTCTCAACCATGAAGAACCCTACTTATTTACTGGAAAACAATGATTCTTTATGTTTTTTAACTTTGGTATGTTCTTCAATGGGTTTCAATCTTGCTTGTAGGGGGATTCTCATTTCTTGTAGTCAAATTAAAATTCCAACACAGTGACCAATAAAACATGATCAATTCTTACATCTCATTTTGAATTCACGTGACCTTTATGGAGTTTAATTTACCATAACACAACATCATTATTTTTTACATAGATTAGGTTTGTTTTGAAAATGGTTATTCTGAATAGAAATTATTTTGGTTTATTCGATTACATTATTCTCATATTCCTTCAACCACAACTATTGAACTGCGTGTGGTGTTCTGAGTGATTTTTTATTTTTATATACTGTACAGAGTGGCCTTTTGATGTCCTTTAAATATTTATGCACTGTATTCCCTCCTATATCATAGTTTTACTAATTATTTGTTACCTTAGGATTTCTAATCATGTCCATCAAACAATATATTTGACATATGAGTAGTTGTATATATTTTACCACTATAACCCTTATTATTTTATCTCCAGTGTGAATATGTAATTCATTTCATACCTCAACACAAATGAGACCATTATCTAAAATTCATCTATATGTTAAGAGAATTTAATAATACATCATCATAATATCCAATGTTTTAGATAACTATAGATTTATAGATATATAGTTTTAATAAAATGGTACTATATATTTTTCTAACAATGTAGATAACAATGTGAGAGGTTTACCATGAATGATTTATGATTTTTTTCCTATTATATTCCAATTTATTTTATTCTCATTGTTCATGATCATTGGAAATTATATCTTTATCTTGGTCTAATGAGTAGAGGGAAAATATTTATTACGACATGTTTTATTAAATTACTTCATCTCTATCAATTATACCTCATCCTTCATCATTATACTATTAATAAAAAAAATTATATTATTATTCAAATAAATAGTATAAAATTATAATAACTTCATCATACCCTAATATGTAAATCATGAAAATTATTATATCCATTAGGTTAACACACTGATCCAAAATAAATTTATATAAGGATCCACTAAAAAATTAATTGTTTTTCCATGATGATTTCAATGTAAATTTGTTTATTATTGGGTGAATTTTTATGTTTTAACATGATTTAGGAAATTTTTTATAATATTGGAAATATTAATTACTAACTGAGAAGTAGAATAGATGAATAGTTTTTAGTGATTTAGGATTGGAAATAATCATGAAATTATTGTAGTTAATTTTCATTCTCATATCTGTGTAGTATTTAAATTTTTTTTTAACAAATATTGTTCTAGAATGGGTGCATAATTTATGAGAATTAAATATAATAATTTTGAAGCTTGATCATATATAAGTTATTATGAATTTTATATTTATTATTAATATATTCAAATTGAATTAATGGGATCAATAAGAATTTATACATGGTTGATTGTTTTAGGGTATGTTGACATGGTTCAAAGCTATTCTGAAGATTAATTTAATTTATAATAAATACTATTTAAAAAAATTATTTTATTTTAATTATAGTGGATTAATGGTGGAAATTGATATTATGATACTGTTTTTTTGGAAATATTTATAGAATAGGGAATCTGATGGAATTCTTTGATATATAAGAATGTGAGTTACTATAGACATGTTAGTGATTCATCAAGGGATAGTATGAGGGTGATATTATATTTATGTAATTGTTTGTTATTATTTATGGTTTTTCCGAAATTAGGTTTAAATAATGTATTTTGTCACCAATTTTTTAGTTTAACTTCCAAAGAAAAATGGTTATGTTATAATCATTTCATGATTTGGATGTAATAATTACATATGATGGTTATCCCTAAGGGATAGTGTTGGATGCCAGGGGTTTGAGGTTGAACCTCATGTTTCCTGTGATTTAGTTATTTCCATAGGGAGATAAATAATTTTTTCTCCTCCTATGATTCAAATGTTAACCTCTTATTAGTGAAATTATTTGAATGTTAGGGAACAAATATGATATAAACATGTGTTATGATTAGTATAATTCACTAGTATGAAATAAAGTCAGTACATTTGATTATCATGGTTTCCTGGTTAGTACACGTTGAATTGACTTACATGTGAATTTTGAGTGTTACTACTTCGAGCATATACTCAAATAGTTGAATTGTTTTATATTTTCAGGATGTTTTCAGTATTTACCTGTTTCTTTTTATACTCACACCCTACACATGAACCTTAGTGGATATAAAGCTCTTATATTTTTGATGCAGGTGAGGGAAAAGGAAAAGTAACATCATTTAGAGTCAGTGCAGCTCAGTGGGGATGAGTTGATTTTCTCATGGTAGTGTCAGGGACTTTTTAGCATTTTGAGATGATATTTGAAATTTTAAATTAAGATGTGTTAATTTAATAATTTTTAAGGAGACAATTTTTATCATCACCATCTTCATCTCCCAAGCATATATTATTGAATTTTTTTTTCCTGAGACTCACCCCCATATCTTTTATGTTTCTAAAATTTCTCTAAGTAGTAGTCCTCCAAATTGATCACTGTTACCTGGTATGAGATAATTACTACTCAAATTAGCTCAAGCAACATAGTTTCATGTCTAAAAGATATGTATGATGAGTCTCAAGCAATAAAATTCAATAATAACCATTCGGGAAATTAATTTGATGAGGATTACAGTTTTATATAACTTTATGTTTGTAATTTAAATTTTAGTTCAAATAGACATCATATAATAAAAATAAAGAAAAAAATTATATTATCTTGATACTTTTTTAAAGTGGTTCATAAGTCATTTGGGGCATGTATGAATCAATCGCACATGAATCTGACACACAATGTGACTAGTATGACTCCAATTGTGTATTTTTATTTAAAATTGACATCAATTTTAGTAAAAAAGAAAGATGGAATACGTAAAATAAGCACACACATTAACATTGTTTTGATACTTTATGAAAATGATCTATAATTCATTTGTGATGTGTATGAATCAACCACACATCAATCATATATATGATGTTTTAGGTAAGTCTAAAAGTGTTCATTATCAATTTAAAATATACATTTTAGTTAAAAAATTATCACTCACTTAAAACCAAACAAATGTACTTTTATTATCTTAACAATTTTATAAAACAATTCATATGTCTTTTGGGACATGTAGGAATCAGTCTCACATGAAACTCACACATGATGTGACCGATATGACTCAAAGTGCATGTTTCCAGTTTAAAATGAAATTCTTGTATAAAACAAAAGTGTCTTACTCAAAATCTAGAAAAAGAACTCATACTATTTTGATACTTTAATAAAATTATTCATAAGTCATTTGAGACATATATAAATCAACTTCACTTCAATCTGATGCATGGTGGGACTGGTATGACTCCAAGTGCATATATATTTTTTAAAATTGACATTAATATTAGTAAAAACGAAAATTCATAGACTGAAAACCAAGTAACGTATTTAGATTTTTTACAGTAGGAAAACAATCCATAAGTCATTTTAACATATAGGAATCAGTCTTACCTCAAACTGATACATGATGTGCCTGATATGACTCAAAGTCTCTGTTATCAATTTAAAATTGACATTTTATTTCAAAAAGTGTCACTCACTAAAAACCCAAAAAATGTACTTGGATTATCTTGATAATTTAGTAAAATAATTTATTATTCATTTTTGATGTGTAAGAATGAATATTACATCAAACCCACACATGATGTGACCGGTATGACTCAAAATGTGTGTTTCTATTTTAAAAATGACATTTTAATAAAAAACACAAGAGGTGTACACAAAACCAAGAAAATTCATTAAAACTGTTTTGATAAATTATTAAAATTATTCATATTTCATTTAAAATGTGTAGTAATTATTCTCACCTCAATCGAATCCATAGAGTGACCGGTATGACTCAAAGTGTGTATTTTTTTATTTAAAATTGAAATTAATTTTAGTAAAAAAGACAACTGACATACTCAAAACCGAGAAAACACATTTAGATTATTTTGATACTTTTGGAAAATGATTCATAAGCTGTTTTTTATATTGGAATCAGCTTCACCAAAATCTGATACATGATGTGCCCGGTATGTGACGTCCCAACCCAGGTGCCACTAAATGGTGCCCCGAGCTAGTTGTACACATGACCTCAAGTGCGCCTCCCCATATGCTAGAGGGCGCCGACTAGCAGTGAGGGTTCGGTATGTCAATATTTGGGAGACTATACCCTCTTTTATCAAAATAAAACCCCAATAGAAGCAAACAAAAATAACCAAGTGCGGAAGTGTATAAATAACCAGAACAATACCATTTCATATGATATTCAAAACATGAAAATACAATACTAAACTAAAAGTTAAAACATACTATGTAAATGAAAATTTCAATTGTCTACAATAAAACTAAAAATAAAGACACAAGGACTCCCATGTGTATTCTGAACCACATATGGTTCCCTCTCCCATGATCTAATCCCAAACAATAACCTATCTTAGGACCTTTACCTTATCATGTCATGTAACAACAAATTCTACTCAGGTGCCGATCAAGCGGCCCGAATAGGGTGTGATTACGACATAGTAGGCCACTATAAATGGTGTCTAAAACAAGTCTAGTCAAGAGATCATGTATTCAATTTTATAAATAAATAAATAAAATGCATAATTAGACAATTATCAAATTTTCATTTAATCATTAATTATCACATTAGGACCAGTTTCAATTCATGTATTCCATTAGAATCATCATTCATTATTATCATTCATTTGGTGTTGAAAATCATGTCAATCACCCTAATCTCATTCAGTGTAGGTCTCCATGCCTATCACTCCATAATTCATTTGTTGTAGGTCATCATTCCTAGCACCCAAACATCTCAATCTTGGATAACTATTGGGGAGGAACACCATATCCAAGTCCAAACATCTAATTGGTCTAGAACTCCATGTCTAGAACCACAAAAATCTCATCCATTTAATCATTATTTAATTCATAAGAATTAGCCACATCCTTCCATCACTAATCCAAGGATTAGTTAAATATTTCATAGTCCATTAGTTAACTCAAAAATTATCTAAGAACTTAACCCATTAATTAATCCATCAATTAATTAATCAATCACACAATTCTCATTCCACAAATAATTATTCACAATTAATTATCCATATAAAATCTCAACTTTTCATAATTAATTCTCACAATTAATCATCTTTTATCAACATCATGATACATAATTCATTCTCACAATTAATTATCTTAGATAGTTAAACATAATTTCAAAATAAATTTCCCCCAATTAATTATCTTAACATAACCAATTCAATATCTCTATTACAATATCTCTACCCATAACCAATCTCCAAAACAAATATCTATATGGGAAACCCCAATTAATTTTTTATATTATTCAATTATCAATTAATCACCAAGAAAATCACAAGTCAAATCCACATTCTTAATTACTCCAATTTAGGAAATAAATCATCAAAGGAAGTTAGCAAATCCATAAACTCACTTTCACATATCAAATCCCTGACTATGGGAGTTTGATTTAGACCACCTACCTCGGTTTATTAAAGGATATTAGCCCAATGAAAATCCTCAAAATCTGAGTTGCACATCATCGTCGATCAATCTATGGGTCTAAATCCTTAAACCAAAATTATGATCAAAGGCATCATGATCTTGCAAATATAGATCTCGATCCACAATCCTAGATCTAGATCTAAACTAATATGTTTAGAACCATGGAAACATGGGAGATATTTCATAAAAATATAATGGAAAGATACATCAAATAATGGGAGATACAACGGGATGAAATCCACTTACCAGGAAGAGATCGGTGGAATCCCTTTAAAATGATTTGCGATCATTTAGAAAATTACATGCCTGATCCAACATCAAAATATGGGAGTCTTAGGGGTTTGGGTGGTTTTAAAACGGATTTTCAAATAAAATAATCATGTGCGCACAGTTTCCTGGCCAAGGGTGCACTGTTAGGGAAAACCATGTGCCAACTGTGCAAAACTCTCTATCCAGGTTTGTATGGTTTTCATTGTTTAGTCGCCAGGTTTGTCAAACCGTGGTCAAACTTTGCGGACCTCTCTGTCTAGTTTTTCACGGTTGACATGGTTAAGTCACACAGTTTGTTAAACCATGCAAAAACCATTTATAGCCCACTATCCTTTAGTTTTTTTTCAAAAATTTACCCAAACACACCCCAAGACACTACTCTAAAAAAGGTACTTAAAAAACTCAAAAAGTACCTAAAAACTCACCCAATATGACTTCAAAAAACGCCAGGATCTTATAACCTCCCCAGATTATAACAGCTCATCCTCGATCTACACCCACAAAATTATCTATGATTTTATGCAAAAAATATTGGGCCATTGAGCCCTCATTTCTGATTCCCATTCCCAAGTTTCTTCTTGAACACTTCCATGTTTCCATAACAAATGAACTAATGACATAGTCTTTCCCCATAAGTCTTTCTCACTACGGCCTAGTACAAGTATCAGATGCTCCTCAATGGACGCATCATTCTCAAGTTCAACCTCTTCTATATTTGTCACATGAGAAGGGTCAAGGTAATACCTATGCAGTTGTGACACATGAAAAAAATAATTCATATCACTGAATTTCTATGGAAGGGCCAATCGATATTCCACTGGGCTGATTCTCTCCATCACCTCAAACAGTCCCTCGAACCTAGGTGCCAACTTACCCTACCTCTGTATCCTATGGTGACCCAATCTGGGCAACACTCAAAGAAATACACAACCACACTCTGTAAACCCTATGGGTCATCTCTGTCTATCATCATTAAACTTTTGACTACTCTGAGCTATATAAATACTTTTCTGAATCAACTGCACCTGCTCTGATGTCTCCTGAATGAGACATGGTCCCAATAGCTCTGACTCACCCTCCTCTAACCAACATAGCTGTGATCTAAAAGGACTACCATAAATTTCATAATATGGTAACATCAGTATTGTTTCCTGATAACTATTTTTATAGGCTAACTAAACTAAATCCAAGTGATTTTCCCAATAAACACTAAAGTTAATCACACATGCTCGCAGCATTTCCAATAACACCTGTACGGTCTGCTCTGACTGCCAATCTGTCTACACATGGAAGGCCGTACTTAACAAAACATGGGTACCATGTTCCTTCTTTAATCCCTTCCAGAAGCATGATGTAAATCTCAAATCGTGATATGAATGTATACTCTTTGACAACCCATGAAAATGAACCACCTCTATATATATATTTCTCCAAACTTTTCTACTGTAAAGGATTCCCTAATAGGAAAGAAATGTTCCACCTTCATTAGTTAATTAAAAACGATCCAAATAGAATAATTATTCCTAAGTGTATATGGAATTATTACTATGAAATCCATAGTCACATCATCTCACTTCCATTCCGGAATATGTAACGGCTACAATAGGCCTCTAGGTTGTTGATGCTCTGTCTTCACTTGCTAACATGTGAAACATCTTGTTACAAACCCTATAATATCCTTTTACATACCTAGAATACAAAACTATTGTTGTAGTTCATGGTACATTTTTTTCACCCCAGGATGTACCACCCACTTTGAGTCTTGAAATTCTCACATGAGTTCCTATCGCATACTCGTAGGCACAATAACCTTATTTTTCACGTTGTTGATTTCATCCTCATCTATTATCTAGTATGGAGGTGTCTTCCCACCTTCAAGGATTTCACATAATGATAAACACTCTAGATCCTCATACTTGATATCTTTGATCTATCTCAATAGTATAGAATCCACTACTACAGAAACTAAAGTCATCCTTTCCTGACTCTCCTAAACCACCACATGCATTTCTGCCAGAAAAGTCATCATCTTCCACTCTGCACTCGACTCATATACCAACTGAGTCTATGTTTTCATGATCAAGGAATAATCCACACTATTCCACATTCCAGGTGTATATTCCAATTCAAAATCAAAGGAATGCATATAATCTACCCATCATCACTGCAAAAGATTCAAATCATGTTGTGAAAAGACATTCTTCAATCATTTGGGATCTGTAAAAACTGTGAAATTCTAACCCAAAACATACTTTCTCCAACACTTAAGAGCATAAACCACTACTTCCAACTTGAGGTCATGAATAGGGTAATTCTGCTCATGTGGCCTCAACTACCAAGACCCGTAAGCAACGAATCGATCCCCTTACATCAACACAACTCCAAGTCTGATCCTAGAAGCATGATAATGCACTATATATTCCTCACCCAACTTAGGTAAGATCAAAATTGTATCCATTGTAAACTAGTTATTCAAATTCTTGAAAGAATTCTCACATGTTTCATTCCAATAAAACATTATCCCTTTCTTTTTAAAACTAGAATTCAATGCTACCAATTAGGAAAAATTCTGGATGAACCTCCTATAATAACCAGATAATCCCAAAGAGCTTCCCATATAAAAAATATTCTTGGGATACTCCCATGAAATCACTACCCACACATTTTATTGGTCCAATTACACAACTTCTTCCAAGATCTTATGCCCAAAAAATTATTCCCCATAAATCCAAAAATAACATTTAGATAGCTTAGAATATAGCCGATTCTCTCTCAGTGTACCCAGGATGATGTCCAAATGTTGGTCATGGTCATTATGAGCCTGAGAGTACACTAATATGTCATCAACAAACACCACCACAAACTAATCTATGTACAGATGAAAGATTCCATTTTTCGAGGCAATAAAAACAGATGGAGAATTTTTCATCCTAAAGGGCATTTCAACAAATTCATAAAGGTCATACCAACTTATGAAATAAGTTCATGGAATATCAGAGATCCGAACTCTCACCTGATGAAACCCTGATCTCAGATAGATCTTTGAGAACACACAAGCACCCTTCAACTGGTCAAATAGATCATTGATACATGAAATAGGATATCGGTTCTTCACGGTCATTTTATTCAACTTCTAGTAACATACACACAAGTGTGAACTCTCATCATCCTTCTTTTCAAACAAAACAGGCGATCCCCATGGAGATGTACATTGAAGGATAAAGCATTTATCCTCCAACTCATCCAACTGAATTTTGAGCTCTTGAAGCTCAGTTGGTGACATTATATAAGGTGGTTGAGAACAGGTTAATCCCCCATCGTTATATAAATAGTGAATTACACATATCTATTAGGTGGAAACCCAAAAATGCATTCAGATAAGAAATACTGAAATAGTTCAAATACTTGTGGAAGGAAATATTTCCTACCACTCCCATCATCCAACAAAATACCAGAAACTTGGGCTATGAGATCTCCCAATTTCTGAGTAATTGGCCCAACTCGACCTCTATGGATATCTAATTCTCCATGATGAACAAAATTTTCACCCTTAGGAGATACAAAGGTCACTCTACTATGGTAACAATCTATGTGGGCTTTGTATGAGACTAGCCAGTCCATACCCATAATCTGGTCAAAACCTGTTATATCAAGGAAATTGATGTCCCAAATAAAAATATACTTTGCGATCTATAGAAAACATTCCTTTAATAAATAGATATCCCTAGACCATATTCCGATTGGTGCATCGATATTCATCACCTCGCTTAAGGAATCCACCTCCAGGCTCAAATCATTAATAGGATTTGCATATATAAATGAATGAGAGGCACCAATATCAAACAAGGTAGTAGATGAAGTAGAAGAAACTATAATAGTACCACTCAATGTCCATGGACTAGCCTCTCTCCCCACAAGTGTAGGTTGCATTGCATTTAACTATCTGAAACCTCTTCCCTATGGGGTCATATGAGTCCCTTGAATTGCACCATTATGATGATACTAGTTCTTATACCCTGAAGAACCACATCCACTACCTCTATCGCCTCTTCCGGTAGGGTTCCAGCTACAAGACCTATATGGTGTAAAAGTCCCACTTCCTACACTCTGACTCTAAGCAGATACTCCTTCTGAACCAGCTTTTCGATTCTTCCAGTATAACATCTTGTAGGTGCCCCATCTTGCAACAAAACTGTCACTCTACTGGTGGTCGAGGATAATGTGTACAATAGTGTCCCTACCTACCACACTGGTGGAAAATAACATGAGTAATATCTGATGAAAATATTCTTCCTGAATGTCCACCTTTCTTTCCACTGCCCGTTCTCACAATTTTGATTAATTTTTTCAAAAGGCACACTTCTTGATAATCTATTGACAACTACCTATCCAGTACTGGAATCCTCATTTAGGTTCTCCTTTGAAATGAGAGAGAGATTAACAACTTTTTATAATTTATTCAACAAAAATATATTTACTTGGGACTTAATTTCACACCTATGTACATCCTAAAATCGTTTATCCAAAGATGCCTCATCTACCGAAAGAGCTAGAGAAAAACACGGTAAATCTATGAAACATTCAAAGTAATCCATTATAAACTTGATTACTTGGGTTAGATTCATAAACTCCAAAGCATTATCTTGTATTAGAATATATTTATAGATTTTCTCCATGAACCTCTCTAGAAAGTCCTTCCATAACATATCATCTGTCTATCCACATTGCACCTAAATGTCCCACAAAGGCTTCGCTGACACCCATAGCATATAAGTAGCCAACTTGAACCTCCTCCTAGCTAGAGTCTTCAAATGTTCATATATAATCTCTATGGATTCAATCCAAAATTCAGATCCCTCAGGTCCACCCTCTCCAGTAAAAGTTGAAGGGTGCTGCAACTGAAACTCCCTTGTCAACTCAGACATGCTTTTTAGAACCCACCCTGGGTTCCTCTATATGAATTTCATGAAATAAGAAGTGGTCTCTCAGAACTGTTCCCCTTCCCCCTCATCATGCACTAATGGTGCCTAATGTTCGCTATCTGGAAGTTCATTCAAGGACAAACTCCTTAGTCTCTCCCTCAACAAGCATCGTGAAGGCATATATCTACAAATCCAAACACATGTCTTAGGTATCATAACTCATATATAGAACATTTACATAATTGGAGAAACTAACACAGCAATTTCAATATGTCATTTCCCCCTTTTTCTCACAACACAGTCAAAAATGAGGCCTTATCACTACCCTTAACCATCCTTTCATATCTCTTGGTTATCTAGGGTACAAACATTCTCATTAATTAATTCAACCATTAATTAATCACATTATCTATAATTAAATAATTAAACAAATAATTAATTAAACATACACAATTCATCAACCAATGTTCTAATGATACACCCATTTATTCTCATTTTTAATCATTTTTTAAACCTCACAACCAGGAAAAACATTTCAAGTTCAACAACATACCCATAACCCATTTTCCTGTGAGTTCCTAGAATGACACCTCACACAACAACCCTGAGTACCTAGACTGAGGCATGAAGACTCAATTATCATGCCTCTTTAGGACACAAATAAAAATTCAACAACTTCCCAAACAAATATCACATCACACCACAAGTTCGTCACCCAAGGTGAAATAATATCCAACTATAACAACATATATCAATCACAAAAATCCCACTCTGATTACTCAGAGTTTCCCCCTTACATGGGTTTCAACTCCCATGCATGAGCTCATTACCGAGGCCTGAATCTTCCTAGTCTCATATCTACCTTTCCCAAAATAGAAAGACAAAAGAAGAAATATAGAAAATAAATCTCTTTTGATACCACTTTGTGACGCCCCAACCCGGGTGCCACTAAACGGTGCCCCGATCCGGTTGGCCACATTCCCTCAAGCGCACCTCCCCTTACTCTAGAGGGTGCCAATTAGTATCAAGAGATTGGTAAGTTAGTCTTAGGGAGACTATACCCTCTTTTAAAAAAATAAAACACCAAAAAAATCCAACAAGAATAACCAAGTGTGAAAGATTATAAATAACAAGAACAATACAATTTCATATGATATTCAAAATAATAAAATACAATACTCAACTGAAAGGTAAAACATGCTATGATAATGAGAATTTCAAGTGTCTGTAATGTAACTAAATATAAATACCCAAAGTCTCCCAAGCGGATCTCAAACCACTTCTAATTCCCTCTCCCATGCTCCAATCCTGAACAAAAACCTATATCAAGGCCCTTACCTCATCATGTCTTGTAACAACAAAGTTTAATTGGGTACTGATCAGGTAGCCCAAATAGGGTGTGAGTACAACTCAGTAGTCTACCACCAACAATGTCTAAGTAAAGTCTAGTCAAGAGTAGTGTACAACGTTTTATGAATCAATAAATAAAATTCATAATTAAACAGTTATCACATTTTCATTTAATCATTAATCATAAAATTAGTCTCAATTTCAATTCATGTTTTCCATTTGAAGAACTGATCTCTTCCAATGATTATTTAAACATGTCAAAGGCCATTAGTTAACTCAAAAATTAACTAAGAACATAACACATTAATTAATTTATAAATTAATTAATCAATCACACAATTCTTATTTCATAATTAATTATTCAAAATTAATTTTGCATATCAAATCTCAACTTTTCATAAAAAATTCTCACAATTAATTATATTTGATCAACATCATGGAACATAATTAATTATCATAATTAATTATATTACATAACCAAACATAGTTTCATAATTACTTTCCCCCAATTAATTATCTAAACACAACAAATTAAATATCTCAATTATAATATCTCAACCCATAACCAATATCCAAAACAAATATCTATTTGGGAAACCCCCCTTCGTTTTTTTGTGATTCAATTATCAATTATTCACAAATGAAATCAAAAGTCAAAACCACATTACTAATTACTCCAATTTAGGAAATCAATCATCAATATAAGCTATAAAAACCATAAACTCACATTCACATATCAAATACACTATTATGGGAGTTCGATTTAGACCCCCTACCTCAGTAAATTGATGAATGTTAGACAAATGGAAATATCAAAATCCGAGCAACACAATTTCTTCGATCAAGCTCCGAGTCTAAATCCCTAAACCAAAATTAAGATCAAAGGCATCAAGATCATGAAAATATAGATATATATTTACTATACTAGGTCTAGATATCATGTCATAGGTTTAGATCCATGTAAAAGGTGGATATATTATATGAAATGATCAAGGAAGGATAGAGGAAAGAATGGGAGAATCAACGAGATGAAATCCACTTAGCGAGAAGAGAGTGGATCTTCAATATGGGATTTTGATCTCGAAGAACGATGTTCAAATCACCTTGGAATCCCTTCAGAAGGCTCTGGGATTACCTAGAATTTTTTCAATCCTGAGCTATGGTCAAAATATTGGAGTCTCAGGGGTTCATGTGGTTTTAAAAATGATGTTTAGATAACATAATCCCACACCCACGGTTTCCTTGGTAAGGGCACACAGTTAGGGAAAACCATGTACCAACCATGAGGACCTCTCTATCCAAGTTTTCACAATATAGTCGCATGTTTTTTCAAACTATACTCAAAATGTGCAGACCTCTCTGTCCATTTTTTCATGTCTGACAAAGTTTACTCCCATTGTTTTCCAAACCATGCATAAATCATGCACATCACAATGTCTGTTAGTTTTTCTTAAAACATCACCCAAATGAACACCAAGACACATCTCAAAAACAAAGGTACTTAAAACCATAAAAAATCACTTGATAATTCACCTGATATTACACCTTAAAAGGCCGATATCTTATAAATTATGACTCACAGTGTTTGTTATAAATTTATATTTAACATTTTAGTTCAAAAATTCCCTCACTAAAACATAAAGAAACACTCCTATTGTCTTCATAATTTAAAAAAATGATTAATATGTCATTTTTGATATTTATGAATCTATCACATGTATAAATGACACACGATATGACTGTTATGACTCAAAATGTGTGTTTCTAGTTTAAAATTATGTTTTAGTAAAAAACACAACTGGTGTACTAAAAACTAAGTAAATGAACTTAGATTATTTTTATACTTTAATGAAATAGTATATAAGTCATTTGGAACATGTAGAAATTATTTTCAACTCAATCTGACACACGGTGTGACCTGCATGACTCTAAGTGAGTTTTTAGTTAAAAATGACCTTAATTTTATTAAAAAAAGACAACTAAAATACTCAAAATAGAGAAAATACTTTTGGTTTGTTTTGATACTTTATGAAAATGATTCATAATTCATTTGTGATGTGATGGAATAAGCCTCACCACAATTTGAAACCCGATGTTCCCGAAATGACTCAAAGTGTTTGTTATCAACATAAAATTGATATTTTAGTTTAAAAAGTGTCACTAACTAAAAACTAAACAAATTCACTCAAATTGTATTGATAATTTAGGAAAATTATTTAAAATTATTTTGTTACACTTAAGAATTATTCTAGATTCAATCCCACATACGATGTGACTGGTATGACTCAAAGTGTGTGTTTCCGATTTAAAATGACATTTTAATAGAAAACACACGTGGTCTACTCAAAACCAATAAAATACATTTGGATTATTTTGATTCATTATTAAGATTATTGATAAGTCATTTTTAACATATAAGAATCATCCTCACCTCAATATGATGCACAGTGTGATCAATATGACTCCAAGTGAGTCTTTTTATTTAAAATTGACATTAATTTTAATAAAAAAGATAATTAACATACAAAAAACTGAGAAAAAATATTTTTATTGTATTTATACTTTAGTAAAACAATACATATGTCATTTTTTATGTGTAGGATGTATGAAATAAATATATATATAGATTCAAAATTACAAGAGGGGGGGGGGGTGAATTGTAGGTTAAAATATATTCCATTGTAAGCCTAAAATGAAATCTATGTTTAACATGGTTAAACAAGATTGATTTACAAACCCTATTTAGTTATTAATTAAGAAACTAACATTATTAGGATACTAAAATATGGATTCTAAAAAGAAACTTAATAAAATTTTACTTAGGGAAATATTCTACCTTAAACCATTTAGAATCTTGTTTATTAGGGTATACAAGTGTAAGTAAGTACAAGAAAATTATAAATTCGTTCCTTAACAGAATGAAGCAAAAATAAAACTTATAACAAAAATAAGAAAACATGTATAATAAATCATTAAACCCAAAGGGAAGGGTATCCAACAACCTTGGATAATGTTCCCCTTATTTATACTTTCAAGAAAGTCTATCTTTCCCACACTAGGGTAATCCCTTGATAAGAGGATTAGAGTATTTCTTGATATCCCTGCAATACCTAGAACTTTAAGTTATTCGGCACCTCTATCTTTATATCCTCAAAATCCCTCAAACATTCATGTAGTCATCAACTCTATCATCCTATCCCCAATATCCTTAATTGATCATCCAATTGGAATCACACTAGGTAGGCTGAACAAGTTTTTCATAGATAAACAAGATGTTAATAGATCACACAATGCATGAAAGTATTTATCTCTCTAGAAATCCGTACATCCAGTACATATCTATGTGGTAACACATGTATTTAATTCTTAAAATGGTTTGGTTATTTATATGAAAAGGTTCCAACGGTCAGCTCTCTCCTCCAACGGTCATATTTTCCCTTAAATCTCAGAGGGACCAGTACACTTGTCACTCGACCAATGGTTAGTTAGAAATATATTGTAAGACATTATTTCATTGTAACATAATCATGTGTAAGGAATTATAATATGTAAAAAAAATTAATTTTGAGTAACTAATGTTAACTCTAATCCAATAATGTGGGAACAATATCATTTAGAAAAAAAAAAGAAACTTTATCAAATATAAATAATCATAATCTAGGGAAATTATAAATCAGAGTAAAAAATATGAGAATTTGGATTCTGAAATAATAGTTATTTGGAGTTTGATTTTAAAGAAATTTATAGTTTGTATTTTAGTTAAATTGGAGTCTGAATTTCAAATAATTCTAAGTCTGAATTTCATAGAATTTTGAGTCTGGATTTTAGAGAATTTGGAGTATGAATTTCAGAGATTTTAGTGTATGGATTTCAGTGAATTTAGAGTCAAAATTCAGAATGCAACAGAGTTTGAAATCATATGGAATCAGAGTAAAAAAACAATGAGAATCAGATTCTAAGAAACTCTAAGGTTTTGAGGTTTAGATAACTATCTGATTATACTTTCGGTAATTCAGTATTATCAAAAATAAGGTTAAGCTAGATATGGAACATTAAGAATAACATATAAATGTATGTTCTGTTTTAAGGAAATAAATTTCCTTATATAAAGAAAATAATCTTTAATAAAAAATGTTTGTGATTTTGAAAACATAAAGGAATGGAAAAGTCATAAGATAACTTATTGACTTAAAAATCTCCCCCATTTTTTAAAGAAAAAAACAATTTTCGAAAAAGAATATTATGTTTGGAAAACAGAAATCAAAAAATTGTCTCTATTATATTTGTGTCTTAGTAAATACAAAAAACTCCCCCTTACGTTTTTTCACCTTAAGGATCAAATTCTTTGGTATAATATTTTTTTTAAAAATAACATTCCTTTTCTTTAGAAATTTTTCTATAAGATTATGCTCCAACTTTCTTACAAAATTTATTCTTTTGGGTAAACTCCCCCATAATATGATATTATTTTTAAAAATTTATCATCATTTTTATTTTCAAAAATGAATGGAAGGAAAAAGGATTTGGTACCTAAATTATTAGAAAATAATTATACAAAAAAATGTATAACAATAATATTTCATTAAAAAACATTTAGTACAAAAAAATATTGTAGTTTTCAAGTTAATAAATCATCCTTCTTCATCTCTGGAAGAAGATTATTAAAGATGGCATTCATCTTATTTATCTCATTATGATCTTATTGGTACTTCTTGAATAACTATTCTTGTTCTTGGTTCTTCTTCTCGAGAGTCTGAATCCTTTCTTCTTGTGACTTGATAACTTATTCTCGTAATTAGACTTTCACAACTAATTGATCTGGGGTATTCTTTTCTCTCTTTTGGGTAATAGAAATGGAGTTAATCTGACCATATATATCTTTAACCTATTGGATTTGGGTATCCTTCCCTTGAATTATCCATTCAAAAAAATTCTTAAACTTCTCATCAGACATGTTGAGAGAAACTTTTATTGAATCCATATGATCATCAATAAGCTTAAGATCATCAACAACTGACTTTGAACAAGTTGTAATCTTATTAAAATACTTTCTATGAGCTTCATAGTTCATCATGAACGTTTTCAAATCCATTTCTTACTTGATTAACTTTTACATCAACAAATTTGTAGAATTTGTCTTCATTTTTACTTACTACTGAATAATATGACACCAGGAATCAATGTTTGGGAATAATGGTATTGAATAAAAAAGCTTATTCAAAGATTTCACCAAAAAGTCATGTCCCAAGGATAATAATGATTTGGAATATAAAGAATCTTTCCCTGGAGAAGTATCTTTCACTTCTTCAAAATAAATTGGTTTAGATGATCCACCAACATCTTTCTAAGGTGTATCAAGAAGGACTAACTTTCTTTTAGCAACAACCTTTTCAACAACACTAGCTACCTCATGATCTTATTTTTTAACATTGACTTTATCTTCATCTTCCTAAACAATGTCATAATTTTCCCCTCTCTCTTCAAAGGAATGAATTTTGTTAACTTCGTGTTCTTTTGAATTTTCCTTCTACTTATATGAAGCAATTTTGGTGGATAAATCTTGGGAAGTTCTTATTGAGAGTTTATCAGAAAGAATCTTCTCTTCATGATACTCTTCCACCATTCTAATTAAGTCTTCACTTTATTCATCATTTTCATCTTCTTGTTGAATTTAGTCTTCTTCAACATTTTTCTCTGGAGGTGAAGCATATTTTAAAAAGTATTTCAGTTCTTGAAACATTTCTGAGGCCTTCTCAATAGATTTTAACAACGATTGTACAATCTATACTTTTGATTCGTTTTCTTTCTGTTTTTTATCCTTTTTCTGTTTTCATGGTTTTCAACACCAATAATCTTCACAGCCTTTGCCTTCATAGGTTCAACTCCAAAGATATTATCACCTCCCTTCTCTTCTTCTTCCTCTCTCTCCAGTTAGAAACTTCTTCATCAAAAAACTTCGTTTTCTTCTTCAGTTTAGGGGATAATGATTGAGGTTCCAGAATAGGTTTAGGTAACTGAGGTTCTCGTTCCTTAGATTTTTTTCTTGGAAGAATAAAAAATTTCACATTCCTTAGCTTCAAGTTGATCACCCTTATCACGAAGATTTACAAACTCTCCTAATTCAGCATTGAAACTGATTTTCATTCTTCTCACGGTATCATCACTGAACAACAAAATAAAAAATATATTAGCCTTAGAAAAATGGGAGAATTTGAATGATTCCAAACATAATAATATAACCTTTTAAATGATCACTTGATATATCAAAATCCAAGACTTGATATTTTCATTCTTAATGTTATTAACTTTGAAAAGTTTGAATCTCACCAAATTTATCTTCCTTACTTTCACTAATAAATACAAAATAATGATATTAGGTATCTTAAGTGAATCTTTATCACCTTTACTTGGAATTGTGTACTAAGAATTTATCATTCCTAAAATTCACATGGTAAGCTTTATCACGTTATTTTCTTATACTTATAGGGTTTTTCTTAAGTCTTTTAAAAAATAAAACATTAGAAATTAAATATTTTCCAAGAATAACAATTTTACCTATACCAATAATTTCTCCATGAGAATTATCTATAAAAGTTACATTTCATTCTTTGGCCTTATTAATATTTTCAAAGATTTTTTGTTACCAGTCATGTTCCAAGAACACCCACTATAAATGTCCCATGTATTGTTGTTGGTACTTAAATTATTTTCCTAAAAATAAAAAAGTTAGACATTTGGAATCCAAAATTTCTTAGATCTGAAATTGTTAGAAAATAAAATCTTGGGTATCCACATTTTCATAGAATAGTATGCTTTATGAAAACATATGGATTGGGTTTCATTTAATGAAATGTTTTTTCCCAATGTCCACCACATTGACTCTTAGTGCAAAAAGAAGCACTTTGGGGAGAAAAATAATTATGACTAAAAATAGGTTTTGGGTGATTATAATGAAATATATAACTATTACAAATAGGAAGATGTTGTGAATAAATTTATTCAAATTATTTACTTCTACAAGTGAAATTTGATAAAAGTTTCATTAAGGAGAAAATTTCAAATTTTAGTATGATGACTAAATTCTTATCCTCATTGTCATTAGTCTTTGAGTTAGAGTTATTATAAAAAAAAATTCTTAGAAATAACATTTTCATGATCCTTAGAAAGTTTATCCTTTTCAGAATTAACATCCTTATGTTTTTTGAAAATATTTTCAAAATCAAACATTTTGGGATCAATATATTTTTAATGATCTAATAATTATTTTGTTAATAATAAAATTAAATAATTTTATTTCTCAAAATTATTTTTTATCATAATGTTTTCATTTTCAAATAATTTAGAAAATATAGAATCTTATTCAAACAAATATAAGGTATTATCTTGTGACAAAGAATATTTTTCATCTGAAGACTCATAATATTCTTCATTAGGAAAATTTTTATTTAAACAAATATTGGTTAAAGATTCAGTATTGTGCACCTTATCCATAAGACAATGATTTCAATAGGTAATCTGGATATAATAACAATATTCTTCTAACCATATGATTCATATTCCAAGGATTTATCTAAAGAGTCACTAGCACTATAAAGTCAGGTGTCATTAGATTTAAATAATTTCTTAGCCTTAGATTTATAACACTTGTTTCTATTACTTTCAGAATTCTTATCATTTCTATCTTTTCTATTGAGAATAGGACAATCAGGTCTGATATGTCTATCCATTTTTCATTCATAACATATTACATTAAAATATTTCTTGTTCTTTATATATTTCTTCTTATATATATACTAAAAATATTTCTTTCCCATAATCTTGTTCATCCTTCGAGCAAGATTGGATATTTCATTCTCAAACAGATCACTGTCACTTGATTCAGATACCAAAAAGACTTCTCTTATATTTAGATATTTTTACCCTTTTTGGAGTCTTGGATTTAGATTTAGTAGTGAAAGAATCACTTCCATTACCTTTATTACTCTTATTAAAGTTATCATCTTTCTTTATTCTTGTTTTATGCTTAATAAGAGTTCCAAATAACTCATCAAGAGTAATGTTTGATAATTTCCTATTTTCATCAATAGCTGTCCTTTTATATTCTCACTCATTAGGCATGATATAAATTATCTTATCCACAAGAACATAATCATCAAGGCCTTTTTCTACCACATATTGAAGACTATTGATGATAGTCGTAAATATTTGCTGCACTTTGTAAACAGGTTATCCCTAAAGAAATATAAATCCATGATATTCTACTCTTAACATAGCTTTTCATGTTTCTATCGCTTTTGAAGTTCCAAAATGTGTACCTTAAAGTTTATTTTAGATACTATTGGATTCTTTAAAAAAATATTCAAAATAGATATTCCTGGTCATGTAATATAAAAGAGTATTTTGTACCTTGTAGTTTAGTTGATATTCTCATTTTTCCTGATTTGTGAATGTTCTAATTTCTTTATCAGGAATCTTATAGTCTTCAGTAAAAATTAAAAAATTATCTACTTAGTTTTAATAATAAAAGTCCTTATCTTATCTCTCTAGATCTCATAGCCATTACCATAAAAAATTGGGGGTATGGTTGGATTTTAGTTGTCTATAGAACTGATATTAATTCCTTCCATTTTATAAGAAAATTGAAACTATCTTTTCCATAGAAATTTTTAGAAACAAGAGTTTACAAAATAAATGTTTATAAGAAAAATCTTTAAAAAACTTTAACATGTAAAGCTACGCAAGAAAAGTTGAGTAAGAAATCATAAATGCAAGTATAAGTATTTCTAAGACCAACTATAATACCAATTGTAGGATCAAAATATAGATGTAGATACTCAACTACAAGAGGGAGGGGGTGAATTATAGATTTAAAAACTTTTAATTTTATTCATAAAAGGAAATATATGTTTAATAAGGTTAAACAATATTTATTCACAAAACCTATTTAGTTATTAACTAAGAAACTATCTTTTTTAGGATCTAGAATTATTGATCCAAAAAATAAACTTAAGAAAATTTTACATAGGGAAAGATTCCACCATAAAGTGTATAAAAAATTATTTATCAGAGTATACATGTGTAAAAACTTATAAGAAAATTATACATTCTTTCTTTTTCAAAATGAAGTGGAAATAAAACTTGTAATAACAACAAGTAAACAAGTATAATAAATCTTTTAACCCAATGAGAATGGTATCCAGAAACATTGGATAAAGGTCCCTTGATTATTACTTTTAATAAAGTCTATATTACCCACAGCAGGGTAAGCCCTCAATAAGAGTATTGGAGTCTATCTTGGTATCCCTGCAAGACCTTGAATTTTGAGGTAGTTGGAACCTATGTCTTTCTATCCCTAGAATCCCTCGATTGATCAGCTAATCAGAATCACACTAGGCAGGCTGAACAAGTTGTTCATGGATGAACAAGATGTCCAAATATCATACAAAGCATGAGAGTATCTCTCTAGAAATAAGTACATCCTGCACATATCCACATTGTAACACATTTATCAAATTCTTTAATTAGATGGGGTATTTATAGGCAAAGGTTCCAATGGTTAGCTCCCTCCTCCAACTGTCATATTTCTACTTAAATCTTAGAGGGACTTGTACACATGTCACTTATCCAACAATTTGTTTGAAACAGATTGTATGACATCATTTCATAGTAACATAATCATGTGTAAGGAATTATAATATGTAATATAAACATTTTTATGTTTAAGTAACTTATGTTAACTGGAATCTGATAATGTTGGAACAGTATCTTTAAGAAATAAAATAAACATTAACAAATATGAATAATCAGAATCTAGGAAAATTAGAAACCAGAGTCTAAAAATATGAGAGTTTAGATTCTAAAATAATAGATATTTAGAGTCTGGTTTTCAGAAACTTTAGAGTTTGTATTTCAGAGACATCAGACTCATAATTTTATAGAATTTTGAGTTTTAATTTCAATGAATTCAGAGTCTAAATTTCAGATTTTTTAGAGTCTCAATTTTATAGAATTCAGAGTCTGAATGTCAGAGAATTTAGAGTCAAGAATAATAATTCAAAGGAGTATGAAATCATATATAATCAGAGACTAAAAATAGTGAGACTCTGATTCTAATAAACATTAAGGTTCTGAGGTTTAGATAAGGATCCAATTATTGGAAAGGTAATTCTGTGTTAAGAAAAGTATAGTTAAACATAGATAAGGAAAATTAAGCATAACATAGAAAAGTATGTTAAGGTTTAAGAAAATAATTTTTCCTAGAGAAAGAAAATGATCATTAATAAAAAATGTCTGTGATTTTCAAAATATAAAGGAATAGACAAGTCATAAGATAGCTTATTAACTTAATATAGGAATCAGAAACACCTCAATATGATACATGATGTGCCCGATATGACTCAACATGTTAATTATCAATTTAAAATTGACATTTTAGTTCAAAAAGAGCCACTCAATGAAAACCAAACAAATGCGGTCAGATTTTCTTTATAATTTAATATAATGATTAATAATTCATTTTTGATGTGTAGGAATCATTCTCACATAAAACCCACACACTATTTTACTAGTATGACTGGAAGCATGTGTCTCCTATTTAAAATAACATTTTAGTAAAAAACACAAGCAGTGT
This sequence comes from Viscum album, assembly GCA_963277665.1. NCBI lineage: Eukaryota > Viridiplantae > Streptophyta > Magnoliopsida > Santalales > Viscaceae > Viscum > Viscum album. The sequence goes on from OY728141.1 coordinate 352,581,916, forward strand.
ACTGAAACCAAGAAAACTTATTTTTATTCTTTTCATAATTTTAGAAAACAATTAATAATTCTTTTGGGATGTTTAAGAATCATCCTCAGCTCAATCTGATTCATGGGGTTACTGGTATTACTCCAAGGGAATTTTTTTATTTAATTGGAATTAATTTTATTAAAAAGATAACTGAAATACTCAAAACCAATAAAATGAATTTGGATTATTTTTATACTTTATAATAGTGATACATAAGTCATTTTTTATGTGTATAAATTATACTAAACACTATATGATATATGATATTCCTAGTATTACTCAAAATGTATTTATCAATTTAAAATTGAAATTTTAGTGCAAAAATTTTCACTCAGTGAAAACCAAGAAAACACACTCAGATTGTCTTGATAATTTTGGAAAATAATTCATAATTAATTTGTGATGTGTAGGAATTAGTCTCATATAAAAACCACACATTATGTGACCAGTACGACTAAAAGTATGTGTTTCTAGTTTAAATTTATATTTTAGTAAAAAACAAAAGTGGCATACTCAAAACCAAGAAAACACATTAGGATTGTTTTAATACTTGGAAAATGATCCATAAGTCATTTGGGACATGTAAGAATAATATGAACCTCAATCCAATGTACGGTGTGACCAGTATGACTCCAAGTGTGCCTTTTCAATATAAAAGTTCCATTTTAGTTTAAAATGTGCATCACATCGTCAAAACTGACCAAATAATCCTCAATTGTTTTCTCATCATTATATATGGTATTCCATAATTAATTTCCTTATCATTTCTATCTTATATTTATTTAGTTAATTTCCACATAGATAATTCTTGAAGATAAATAGTAAATGGTGTGATGTTTAAGAATCAATGAAAATTCAGTCCAATACACAATGTTACTAGCATATGACTCAAATATTAGTTTAAAATTAACACTTTATGTTTAATTTATTTCTTTATATTATTACCAACATAATGATTTTTTTATTATATAGGTAAATTATTTTACTTGATCATGGGTGGGTTTTTCTTTTATATAGGTCCATTATTTTGTCTATTGTAGTTTTTTTCTTGTATTTGTGTTATAAATTTTATTTCATTTAAATTCTATATTTAAAGCTAATTTTTATAACATCAGGTACTATTTATGGAACTGGAATTTGTTTTATGTCCTATTTTTGGTGTTGTAGTGTGTTGTAACATCACACTGCAGTATGCCCTTTTATTAGCACTACTTATTGCACTGGTAAAGGCGTATTTTATCAGTTCTTATAAGAGAATTGATAAAATACTTGGGATTTTAACCGCACTATAGTAGTCAACATTTTTTTATCACTGATAAAGGCTTATTCTAGCGCTGTTAAAGACCTCTTTTGTAGTAGTGAAATATGATGGATTAATGATTTTATTTGTATATGTTAATTAATTTCATGATTACATGTTATCTTTTTTCTTGGATCTTAATATAGTGTTAGAATTGGATCCCAAGAACCAAATAATTTTGTGATTTTTATTACATATATATTCAAAGACATTAATATTTATAAATATCTTATTACATTATTAGTTTTCTTCTATGTAACATTAAGGTAATAATGTCTTAACAGAATATGGAGTATCTAAATTTTAGAATAGATTCCCACTATAATGAACACCTTGAAGTGCTATAAAAATATTATTAAATATATCATATGGTTAGAATAAATCTATCTGATGGGACACATATAATGCTTGAATATTAGATCTTTATTGGGTATAAAGGAATAAAGCTTCTTATCATAAATTTTCACACATAGAAGTTATGTTGACATACCGAAAAATAAGAATTCAAAATCTTTTATTTTTCTTTGGATATTCCTAATGGTGTAAATATAGACGAATGGCCCAGAATCCCACCTGACTCGGTCCTATAAATCCCAACCTGGGCTCGGATCGGGTTGAGATGTTGGTCGGGCTGGGCCCAGGCTGTTATATTTTAGTCCAACCTGACATAAAAGTCTGACCCATAGGGTCGACCCGAATTCCAAGCTCAGAGGCCTTCCCTACCGGGTCTAATAAAGCCAACATAAAATAAAACAAATTATCAAAAAAACATTTGGTAGGTTATATTTGAACCCCATAACCATGTTTTCTATGGTTTCACATAGAACAACTAGTTCATACGTTGTGCCTATTATATTTATATGATATCTATAATTATATAATGATTTTATAAAAATAGTTATAATGATAATTTGGATGAAAAATTATTACTTGTACTTTTTAATATAGTATTGGTCATCCCGGCCTATGGTCCAATCTGAAAAACTCAACTCAGATAGAAAAATTAGGTTGACCCAAGGTCAAGCCTGGGCTGATCTACAAAACTATTTGGGGTGCGTTGGGTGATAAACCAAAATTTTATTTAATATTTTATTTATAATAATTGATTAAATTCTCCCCCAATGTTCTTTATTTTAATATTTAATAAAAATTATAATTTTAGCATGATGTTGAAATTTTCATGTAAAATCAGTTTGTACCCTTCTAAGAGCACTCTAGTATTTTTATCATAAAATATTTTTTATGATGATTTTTTATGAAATTTTATTAAAGGGTTCTACACTAATATATATACATTTTTCATTTTGATAGTTAATGTTCGGATCCACCATTTGAGGTTATATAATTGGACCAGAATTCAACGCTGATGTGGATCCAACTAGATGGGCCACACCATAATAATTCTCCCATAACATTTTTACTTGTGCTTGGATTGGCTTGAAATTTTGATAGGTGTTTGAAGAAATTATTTGGATAATTTCATAAAACTGGAAGAACTTATGGTTCCTATGTTATCATGGTCAAAATTCTTGTGAAGTCAATGAATCCATATTCAATGAATTTTCGAAGCTAGAAATATTATCATCAATTATTTGACCATAACTCCTTAAACAAGTTATTAAAGATTTTGAAATTTTGATGGTGGATGTGAAAGTCATTGAGTAACAAGTTAATAGAAGACCACATTCTAATACTATTCCATTAAATTATCCAAAAATATGAGGTCATTCGGTATATTGAATGTGGACAGTCTGTTTGGATATAAATATTTTATTTAATGACTTTTCCATAACATCTTCAATATGTGGAAAAAAAGTTGAAATATTAGGAAAAAATCGGATAAGTGTAAGAACTAATTTCATGAAGAAAATATTTATATATTCATCCATTTACAATCCCCAAAAAAATACAAAATTTCCGAGGACATAATTGAAGAAAATGTTTCCACCCCTTGTCTATAAGTGTATAATTTCTCTCCCCTTTAAAGAGATGATTTAGTTGTGAACCATTTTGTAGTATTCATGTGTTTTTTTATGATTTAATAGTTCTTATTGTTTTATATTTATGCATTAGTTTCTCCTCTTCTCTTGTTTTCATTTCAATTTTCATTTTGTGTTTCTCTCACCAAGATCCTTTTCAACACTATGAAAAAAGAGAACTAGCCTTGTCTCTTGATTGAAGGAAAAAACGGTAATGCATTGATTTCATCTGGCTTCAAAATATTTTATTTATGTTATTCTACAAATTTTATTAGTTTGAATATGGTTTTGGTGTAGGATTCACCTGACTTTTCCTACTATTGTGTTCTTATTCCTATTCATCCTTACTCATCTTTTTTATTATCTTAATGTTGCATATAGAGGTCTGGTGTTGCACTATGATGATGATATGAGAGAGATTATCCCACATTATGAGGGTTAGTTATGGTTAATAACGTTTCAAATGGGAGAGTGTAGAGTGATTAGATTTATCTATACATTGAATTAAATATTAATAATTAGTATTTATAATAATAATGATTTTCTTCACTATGACCTCCTAAGAATAAAATATTCTTCCCACTAACTTATTTTAATTAACTTTGTGTTATTCATTTTATTTTTCTTTCTTATATATATTTATATATTTATATCAAATGTGTTTTAAAAAACCTCTATTTTAATACTTTATATTTAAATATGACCTTGATAATAGAAAAATAGTGTGTGTGTGCAACCACCTCGAGAGATTGAATGTAACGTTTCACTATATTTCATTATTAGGAAAATAATAATTTATTTAAGTGGGATTCATGAAAAATACCATTCGTCAATTTTTTGTCATTTCTGGGGAGGTAAGCCACATGCACAAATTATTTTTCTAAAAAACAAAACATAAACATAAACATTACAAAAAATAAAAAATGAAATTTTTTATCGATCAACCCTCTACTTATTTAAGTGAAAGAGTAGAATTTATTTCAAACAAATAAGTGGGTTTTAACAATCTATGATTAGGGAGGAGGTGTTTCAATAGCTCATTAGGGACCTCAAGGAAGACCTCAAAAAACAAAATTTAGAATCCTTGGCCAAGGACCTTAAAGAATTATCACACTACTTTATAAATTTCCATAAATAGGTGGCTGGGGAACAAGAAGAGTTCATACCTTAATTATTTAAATATTATAACGTAGTATTGGAAACCGAACTACATAACCCTTATCAAGTACTCAATTCTACAATCATCCCAGTGGCCTTTCATAAGGATCCAACACTTGAAGATAATCGGTTGAATTGAGTGTACATGACATGACATTATCTTATTTTTTAATTTACATTGGTATAGAATCCAATTAACTACCCACACCTTTGTTTTTGAGAGTGAGAATATATTCATGACATAGATAGTTATTATGATAAGGATTATGTGACCACCTTTGAGGATAATATGCTGTTGGAATTCAAAGATGAAGAAGTTCATAGGGCTTTGTAATCTAACATGTAAGCCGATTATAATCAAGAGGATCATGAAAATTTTAAATCTTACTATTTTAATATTTATAAAATAGAACTATTAAATTATTTTCCTCATGATTTTAATGTAGAATCTACAATTTTTTATACTATCCCTGGATAATGTTGAATACATGACTAAAGTGATGCCATAAGTGAAAGCGGAGGACCCATTTCTTCTCTTATCCCACCTAGGACATTATACTAAATTTTTAAGGGATTTTACTTGCAATAATTTATTCATTGATTACATTAGAATTATCATAAATGACCATGTATTTTAAGGAATAGATTGTATTGGTTAAAATAAAACAAACAACATCCACCATTTGATTTTCGGTGAAAAATAGAACTATCAAATGGAGACAGTCAAAAACTAGTAGCCACATGACGGTTCAAACCAAGTTCCACCCCCTTTATTTCTTCCCTTTTACTTTATTTTTATATACTTTACATTAAATAAATATATTATATTATTTTTTATACTTGGAGTTTTTAAGTGGTAGTAGCTAAGATCTTTACATAAGAATGCTACTAAAAAATAATGTCAGGTGGTATCTTCCATTCACATTGTTTTATTACCCCTACCCATTAATTTTGTTCATCAAAAATGAAGGGTATTTATATTTATGTATTGAAGAGATTCAAATTTTTTCTGATTATTTTTTTGTTTCAATTTTTTTTTTATTTTTATTTTTTAGGAACATTGATATCCAATAAATATTCATTTTATTTTTTCTCATATGAATTTCTTTCGAGAGTTCACTTGAATTTATAAAAAATTTATATTAAGTGATTATTAACGTTAAAACATTTTCTAGGATTTTCATTTTTAATAATTTTAATGAGTTTGAAAAATTTTCTTAGTCCATGACCATGAAACAATGAATCAAATAATTTTTCCCATCCTGTGATTTATTCTAACCCCTTTTGACATATTCTTCCTAATACACACGATTTTTTGAGAGATCCTTGGAATTTGTATGATCCAAAACTTGTGTTTTTTCTCTTATAAAGATTTAGAGTTCATTAAATTTATGTGATGTGATTGAGGAATTACTTTGGAAAGACACACTTTTAAATTAAGACCTACCTTTTACATAAACTCTTTTTATCCCTTATAAGTCATGTATTATCTAATAAGTCTAAGGAACATTACAAGTTACTTTTTCCTCACATGCCTTAACTCTTTCATTTTTTCAGGGAAATTTATTATTTGAGTATGGTGAAAGGGAATTTTATGTGTGTTATGTGGGATAAAATTCATATTTTGTGTATGTGGAGTGTGTTTCATTATTTTTGGTAGTCTAGAGATATAAATGGGAATTAGTCCATATTCATTACATTTCATTTGTATTATCTCATCCTCTAAAAAATAAAAATAAAAAATAAAAAAAAACACGGGTTGTTTATTTGGTATTTAAAAAGTCACCATTACCATATCGATGTTCATAATACCATATGGGTTTTGGTTGTGGATGTGATATATTTTGTAAGTTAAACTTTTTAAAGAAGAAAAAAAATAATGAAAAAATAGAAATAAAAGAAAAAAAGTGAAAAATAGAGAATTATGATGATTTCATTAATTGTATTCATTTCTTGACTCATGAAGCATATTATTTTAAAAGTAGGATTTTTTTCACATGTAAAGATAATTTATTGATATATCTTTCCTCTATTTGACTTGAATATTCATGTGTTATTACTTAAGAGTTCAACCACTTCTTTTCATCTTTAAAATTTTATTATTTACCCACCATCCCTGAGATACATAATTAACCTTGAAAATGTCCTTTTGAATAATATTTTTTTTATGTATCATAGTGTGGATATTTGAGAAATTTTCACAACCCTATGGTGACACATGCACTTTCCAAGTATGAGCATAACACATGAACTTTCCAAGAATGAGAATAACTCAAAATTTAGTTTCCCTTGAGTGATGAGTGACATGAATTTTAATGTTATCTAGGTGTGATTATGTAATGGATGGATTCATGTGGTAGAAAAAATTTAAATGTAATATAATAAAATGAAATAGTTTTTTTCATAAACATGACAAGATAAATTTAATTTTGGAAATCATTTTGGAAATTTCCTCTTTATTAATTTTTGTGAATTTGATATGAATGTTTTCCCATGAGTAAAAAATGGTAATTGTAGGGATCTCAATAAATCATAATTTTATTTAAAATAATTTATTTAATTTTACCACATTGTGCATTATTTGAATATTTAATTAAAATTATAATTTGACCTTGATGTTGAAAATTTCCTAGGAAATCCATTTTTACCCTTTAAGAGCACTTCGGTATTTTTATCATAAAATATTTATTGTGATGATTTTTTTTTGTGAAATTGTGTGGGTGTATTCTACAACAATATCTATACATATTTAATTTAGAAAATGAAAATTGGATCCACAATTTTATGGGTGATAAGTGGCCATGAAGTTAAGGAAAACGTATATCCGACTGGATGGGTCCCACCATAATAATTCACCCATATCATTTTTATCCTTGATTGGATTGGATTTAAATTATGACTGGTGTTATAAGAAATTATTTTTATCATTTAATCCAACTAGAAGAACTTTCGGATCACACATTATCATGGTAAAAAAATTATGTGAAGTTAATGCATCCCAATTTAATGATTTCACCAGGCTGGAAACATTATCATCAATTATCCGACTGTAAATATATAAAAATATTGTTAAGATACTATTGGTGGATGCATAATAAATCAAGGGACAATTTTATATAATACCACATTCCAATATTATGCCCTTAAAATATCCAAAAAAATCATGTAAATTCGATATATTGAATATGGATAGTCTATTTGTATAGAAATGTTTTCTTTAATGATTCATCCATAAAATTTTCAATACATGGAAAAATAAGTTAAAAGTTTTAGTATGGAAATAGGATAAGTGGATGAATATTTTTCATGAATACAATATTTACATATTCAGTGATTTACTAGTCCCAACACATATAAACTTTTGGAGGACATAATTGAAGAAAATGATTTCCACCTTCCTTGACTATAAATGCATGCTTCCTCTCCAATTCAAAGCAATTATTTAGTTATGAGTTATTTTTTGTAAAATTTATGTGTGTTTTTATGTAATAGTTCTTATTGTTATATATTTATACATTCTTTTCTCCTCTTCTCTTTTATTCATTTTATTTTCTCTTTTTTATTTACCTCACTGTGCTTCTTCTCAACTCCATGAAAATTGAGAACAAACCACATCACTTGTTTGAAGAAGGGATAGGTGATACATTGAGTTCATTGTGATTCAACATATTTTATTTATTTTATTCTAAGAATTTCAATAGCATTGAAGCTGTTTTTGGTGTATGGTTCACCATGCTTTCTCTACTATTGTGTTCACCCTATTCTTCATTATTTCTCTCCTTCGTTATCTTAATGTTTCATGTTGAGGGTTGGTGTTTCATTATATTTATATGTGACATAGATTGTCCAACCTGCAGAGGTCCGTTGAGGGGTAACAACATTTCAAATGGGATGGTGTAGAGTGATAGGGTTGATCTCTATATTGAATGAAATGTTGAGAAAATTAATTTTAAAGAACATTAATTTGCTTCACCGTAAAATCCTAATAATGATAATTACTTGACACTAAATTCTTTTTATTTTTCACTACTGAAAAATAGTTCTTTAACATCACTAAAAATGGATTTTATCAGCATTAGAGAAGCACAGACTACAAGAGTGAGATTAAAATCCCTTGCCTTTTATCAACACTATAAAGGTGTTAATAAAGGACCAATTTATAAATTATATTATTTAGAAATTATAAAGGGTAATTTTATCATCATTTTTATAAGTGATAAAAAAGGATCTATTTATCAGCACTCTAAAAAGTGCTGATAAAGGACTCATTTATCAATGTTTTCAAAAGTGCTGATAAAGGGGCATAATGCAGTGTGCTGTAACAGTACACTCCAACACCAAAAATAAAACCAGATATAAAAAAATCATGTACCAATATATATTTTAAATTAAATTAAATTTAAAACAAAAATACAAAAAAACACTATATTATATTCATTTCAAATATTGGTTTATACAATTACATATGTACAAAATATTACATGCATTGAAAAACATCAATATTCATTTTTTTATCCTAGCCCAAACTCATACTATTTATGAATAAACCACCTCTACTAAAACAAATTAATGCACCTGTATATGAAAAAAAATCTTATGTTAGTAATAATATAATGAAATCAATTAATAGAATGTGTTAATTTTAAACTAAACTTTGAGTCACACTAGGAAAACTGTGTATCAAATTAAGTTGTGGTTGATCCTTACACATCATTCCATTTCATGTTCATATTAAATTATTCTCTCTATGAAAATTAATTAAACAAGTATAATATAAATCCCCATGGGTTTACCCTCGTGGTTGCGCCATGTGGTTGTGTTTGGTAGGTCTTAGTTTGGAGCCTCCCTCTGCGAATTTAGGTAGTTTTTCATATATATTTTTCCCCTCCCCTAAACGATGTAATATAAATATGTATAAGATAAAAATAATAAGTAAATTAATTAAGTAATCGAAGATAGAATGATGATAAAACAATCAATGCTCGTTTTCTAGATTTTGGTGGTATGATTTGTGTTTTAAACTAAAATGACACTTATATATTGAAAAGACACACTTGGAGTCATACCGGTCACACCATGCATCAGATTGAGGAGTGGATGGTTCTAGCATGTCTCAAATGGCTTATAGATCATTTTCCTAATTTTTTTAAAAAATATGAATGTGTTTTCTCGGTTTGAAGTATATTATATGTCTTTTAAAAAGGTTATTTTAAACTGGAAACACGCAATTTGAATCATACTGATCCCATATTGTATCAGTTTGACATGATAATGATTCCTACACCTAAATAATGACTTATGAATATCTTTCCTAAATTATCTTGAAAATCTGAGTATGTTTGATTGGTTTTTAGTGAGTGACACTTTTTGAACTAAAATATCGATTTTAAACTGATAACATACACTTTGATTCACACAAGGCACATAGTGTATTATATTGAGTTGAGAATAAATTCTTCATGTCACAAATTCCATATGGATAATTTTTATAAAGTATAAAAAATATATGAATGTGTTTTCTTAGTTTTGAGTAGGTTAGTTGTCCATTTTACTAAAATTGATGTCCATTTAAAAAAACCCACTTGAAGTCATACTGGTCACATCATATATCATATTGAGGAGAGGCTGATTCGTAAAAATCTAAAATTAATTGTGGATCATTTCACTAAATTATCAAAACAATATGTAATAATTTTCTCAGTTTTGAGTACATCACTTTTCTTTTTTTTACTAAAATGTCATTTTAAACTAGAAACACACACTTTTACTCATACTTATCACATCGTGTACGGATTTGAAGTGATACTAATTCATATATGTCAAAAATGTCTTATGATATATTTTAATAAATTATCAATAAAATCCAAGCATGTTTGATTAGTTTTCAGTGATTGACACTTTTTGACTAAAATGTCGCTTTTAAACTGATAACAAACACTTTGAGTCATACCGCAAAAATCATGTATCAGATTGAGGTGATTTGGATTAATACACATAAAAAATGAATTATTTATTGTTTTTTTTAATTTATTAGAGAAATAAAAATGTGTTTTCTCAGTTTTTTCGATTCAACTATTCATTTTACTAAAATTGATGTCAATTTGAAACAAAAAGGATTCACTTGGGGTCATATCGGTCACACTGTGCATCAGATTGAGGTGTGTTAAATTCAAACATGCCCCAAATGAATTATGAATCATTTTAATGAGGTATCAAAATAATCTGAATGTGTTTCCTTTGTTTTGAGTACGTCACTTGTCTTTTTTTTACTAAAATGTCATTTTAAATTAAAAACACAAACTTTGACTCATTTCGATCACATTGTGCATCAGTTTTCTGTGAGACTATTTCCTACACATCACAAATGACTTATGAAACTTTGTTCCTCAATTATCAAGAAAATATGAGTGTGTTTGATTGTTTTTTAGCGAGTGAAACTTTTTGAACTAAAATATCAATTTTAAACTGATATTGGACACTTTGAGTCATACTTGGCACCTCGTGTGTCAAATTAAGGTGAGTCTGATTCCTACATGTCAAAAGAAACTCATGGATCATTTTTTAAAGTACCAAAATAATAAAAATTTATTTTATTGGTTTTGAGTAGGACAGTTGTCTTTTTTACTAGATTGATGTAAATTATAAATAGAAAAATGCACATGGAGTCATACCAGTCACACGTGGCATCAGATTGAGGTGAGGCTGATTCATACATGTCTCAAATGGCTTATGGATCATTTTCATAAAGTATTGAAAAATATGAACATGTTTTCTTAGTTTTGAGTATGTCACTTATCATTTTTACTAAAATGTCATTTTAAACTAGAAACACACACTTTGACTCATACTGATCACATAATGTATCAATTTGACATGAGAATTATTAATACACATAAAAATGACTTATGAATCGTTGTATTTAATTATCAAGAAAATATGAGCATGTTTGATCGGATTTCAGTTAGTGGCACTTTTTGAACTAAAATGTCAATTTTAAACTAATAATGAACCTTTTGAGTCATACCAGGAATATCATGTAGCATATTGAGGAATGGTTGATTCATAAATGTAAGAAATGACCTATGTATAGTTTTTGTAATGTATAAAAAAAATATGAATGCATTTTCTCCATTTTGAGTAGGTCAATTGTCCATTTTACTTAAATTGATGTCAATTTTAAATAAAAAGACACAATTGGAGTCATACCAATCACACTATTCATTCAATTGAGGTGAGGATAATTCATAAACATCTCAAATGACTTAAGGATAATTTTACTAATGTATTAAAACAATAAAAATTCATTTTATAATTTTTTGAGTACATCACTTGTCTTTTTTACAACAATGTTGTTTTAAACTAGAAACATACACTTTTACTCATACCAATAATATCGTGTATCGGTTTGATGTGTGATTGATTCCTACATGTAAAAAGTGAATTATGAATTGTTTTCCTAATTTATCAATAAAATAAAAGTGCTTTTGGTCTGTTTTCATTAAGCGAAACTTTTTGATTTAAAATGAAGATTTGAAACTGATAATAGAGATTTTGAGTCTTATCAGAAATATTGTGTATTGTATTGTGGTGTGGATAATTCCTATATGTCACAAATTTACTTATGGTTCGTTTATGTAAATTCTAAAAATATAAATGTATTTTCTCATTTTTTTAGTAGGCTCGTTGTCCATTTTACTAAAATTGATTTTAATTTTAAATAAAAAGGTGCACTTGGAGTCATATCGGTCATAACATGCATCAGATTGAGGTGTAGATAATTCCTAAAAGTATCAAATGACTTATGTATCATTTTAATAAATTATAAAAACATTCTAAATGTGTTTTCATGGTATTAATTATGTTACTTTTCTTTTTGTTTTACTAAAATGTCATTTTAAACATGAAACATGAATTTTGACTCATTATGATCATATTGTGTATTTTTTTATCATGAGGCTGATTCATAAACATCAAAAATTACTTATGAATAATTTTCATAAATTATTATAACAATATCAGCTTGTCTAGTCAGTTTATGGTGAGTGACATTTTTTGAACTAAAATGATGATTTTAAACTAATAATGGACACTTTGAGTCATACTAGGAACATCATATATCAGATTTATTTGAGACCAATACTACACCTCAAAAATGAATAACGGATCATTTCTGTAAAGTATAAAACCAATTTAAATGCGTTTTATTGGTTTTGAGTAAGCCAGTTTCATATTTTACTAAAATTGATGTCAATTTTAAACAAAAAGACGTAATTTGAGTCATACCGATCACACCATGTGTCAAATTGAGGTATGGATAATTCAGGACATATTGATCATTTTACTACTATATCAAAAAAATCTAATTTTTTTTCTCAGATTTTATTATGTAACTTGTCTTTTTTACTAAAATTTCATTTTAAAACAGAAATAAACAATTTGAATCATACCAATCCCATTGTGTATCATTTTGATACGATACCAATTACTATACATCACAGATGATGTATGAATCAGTTTTATAAATTATCAAGAAAATTTGACTGCATTTTATTGGTTTTTATTGAGTGACACTTTTTTAACTAAAGTATCGAATTTAAACTAATAACGGACTCTTTGAGTCATACAGGGAACACAATGCATCATATTGAAGTTTGGTTTATTCCTAAACATAAAAAATAACTTATGTATTTTTTACATAATGTATAAAAATAATACTAATGCATTTTCTTGGTTTTGAGTAGGTTTGTTGTCCATTTTACTAAAATTGATGGCAATTTTAAATAAAATGATGCACTTGGAGTCAATCCTATCACACCATGCTTTAGATTGAGATGAGGATGATTATACACATCTCAAATTATTTAGGAATATTTTTCCTAAATTATCAAAACAATATGAATGCGTTTTCTCAATTTTTTATGTCATATTTCTTTTTTATGATAATGTCATTTTTAAATGGAAGCACAAATTTTGACTCATACCGATCACATCGTGTATCAATATGATCTGATACCTATTATTTAATATCAAAAATTACTTATGAATAATTTTTGTAAATTATCACGAATATATGAGAATGTTTATCTAGTTTTTAGTGAGTAACACTTTATAAACTAAGAAATCAATTTTAAACTGCTAACATACACATTTAGTCATTTTGGGTATATCTTGCATGATATTGAGGTACAAATGATATATACATGTCAAAAATTACTTTTAGGTCATTTTTCTAAAGTATAAAAATAATCAAAATATGTTTGACCAATTTTGAGAATGTCAGTTGTCTTTTTTACTAAAAATAATGTAAATTTTAAATAGAAATAAGTACATGGAGTCATACTTGTAACACCCCGAGATTTTATGAAAAATATTATTTTAATTTCATTAATGTCTTGTGTTGTATTCTACACCAAGATTACCTTGCGCTATACGCAACACCGTATTAGCTTGTAGTATACGCAACACTATTCTTGGACCGTGTTACACACAATTTTGATAATACTTATTCTAAGCAACATTGAGTATATATATATATATATTCAATGTATAAATGAAAAATGGTTGGATTCTGTTATACGAAACAACGAAGGATTCTTTCACAACACGCAACCCTGACTTGGCTTGCATTACACGCAATCGCGACCTTCCTCAATAGCGTGTGTTGTACGCAATATCGGGTTTTAATAAACAATGATATATTATTATAATATTGTCATGAACTAGTCATTATGAATAGTATTAACTAAATTTTTAATTTTATAAAATTATTATTCATCTTACACATTTTCTAGAACATGGTATAAGAACAAAATAAATTTTTCGGGTAAAATAAGTATTTTTCAAAAAATGCAGTTTTGCCGCCTTTTGATGGCGCACCCACTTTAAATATAGTTTTTGACATGTTTATAAGTTCAATTTGACAAAATAAAATTCTTCTTTGGAATCAAGAAATAAAAATTTACTTTGGTTAATTTTTTCATATTATTCTGGTAACTTTGACATTTTAATGAATAGTAAAAACACGCTATATTTTAATTAAAAACAACTTTTTTCATTGTAATATCTTATGTGGTTAAATTATAATATTGAATGGTTTTAAAGTATAAATAGAATATATTTTAACCATTTAATATAATTTATGTCATTAGCATTGATTTTACCTTGAATTTGAAGGTTAAATCGATTCAATCTTTTGCAATGTTTTAAACAAAAACCCGTTTTTATTCGACAACAGGATTAATTTTAATTTAATTTATGCAACTTCTATGTATTGAATTTTAAAAAATTTATTCCATATTTGGAATCAGTGGGTCCAAATTATGTTAATAGGCTACTTTTTATTTTTGGGAATTATGAATAGTAACTACGGTAAATTTTATTTACCATAGTTAAAGGTAAATCGGGTAATTAATGGGTAAATATAATATTATAAAATTATCCTAAAACATGCCAAAATTCTATTTGATGGATAAAAGTAAAACCATATCAACTAAGGGTCGGATTAGATTCATTTTATGGACTTTTGACCATGAAAATATTTTAATTATTATAAAAACCAAAGAAAGTGACAACATGTCACTCTCTTAAATCCTATAAGTATAATAATTTTAACTTAGTGATAAACATCATAAAACTTCAAAAATGAATAGTCTCCAGAAATCTAACAAAATTATCTACATCATGAGAATTTATTTAGAATTTTTTGGGATTAAATAATTATCATTAATTGTGACACAATAGTGATGTAGAAATTATTTATCTAGTAAAAAATCAAGAATATAGTTTTTATTAAACTAATAGTGACCATAAAAGGCACAAAACTCTGTCCAAAACTTATTGGTAATGTAAATTTAAACTATAATCATCCAATGGTCGAATATTTGACCATTTTGAGTCTTATACAATCAATTATGAGACTTATATTATTTTATTTTAAATGATGTCAAAGTTGTCACCTACATAATTTAATAAATATAACAATTTAAATATTGTGATTTTAAGATGATAAATTCGAGTAAAAGTATTATTGTGAAAGTTAATATATTTTTCTTCATCATAGGACTTTATTTTAAATTTTTATGCAATAAATAAGTATATTAAATAATTATACAAAAATGATGTAGTAATTATTTTATTAAGAGATAAACCAAATAATTGGTTTTAAAAATAATAAAATAAATATTATATGAACTATTTAATGTGATAAACTAATTTTATAGATACATATGACCTTTTATTAATATATTAAAGCTTTTATTTTGAACATATCTTCTGTATATATTTTATTTAAATTCAAATAAATGAATAGTGTCAAAATTGACACTATTGTTATTTTATAAAAATAACATATTATAAAATTTTTTAAAAATCACAAAAATATTTAAAAAATTATAAATTTAAATTTATATGGTCTATAATGTTATAAATTAAACATTTATGGAAAATTCACAACAAATAAGTAATTATTTGTTATAATTTAAAATTTAGAATTTTATTACCACAAATATACTTAAATAGATTAAATAAGGATAAATCAAAATGATAAGGTTTAAAATAAGATCCAAACATGTCTAAATTTGACTGGTTGATGAGATTACAACCCTATCTCATCTAACCTTCGAGTATGAGTCATTTTTGAAGGTTTTTAAGTGGGGTTAGATTTATTAAAAATTAATATTTTTAAGAATTCCAAAGGTTCCCCTCTCCTCCCTTATAAAAGGGCACCTCCTCCCTCTCCTCCTCACACCAATTTGAGCCATCAAGCTCGGCTAACCCCTGAAACATTATCTTCTCCACTTCCCTAGAAACATCCTAGAGGTTCTGGTCTTCTTTAAAGACCAATCTTAGTGCCCTAAGAGGAGGTTTCAAAGAGGCGTATCGAAGAAGAGGTAATTTCTTCTCCCGATTCATTCAAGCTTCTTTCTTCTTCAACATATTCTTCTTTAGTTGTTTCATTATAAAGTAATAACAAAAGTATCACTAATATACTTATTTGTTATTATAAATATGAAACAACCCCATTTCACCTTCTATCCATCCTACAGAAAACAAAATCACCGCGCGTGCGTACGTACGGAATACCGTCTCCACGTCGTGGTGTAATCTGTTTTTCCACCAACACCTTACATGGATGCGTATAATGGTGTAACGAATAACTATCCATAGTTATTATAACATCATACTGATTCTGATATATTGTATCATCCACTCCAATTCAATTTAATAATCATGAAAATGATATCATCGCTCGTGCGTACGTACGGACTATCGTGTCCACAACGCGAGGAGATTCATTCTCCACTTTAACCATTCATGAATGATTATAAAGTACATATAATAAGTAGTCATGAAATATATGAGATAATAATGATACTGGATTTATGTGTATATATATGTATGTCATCTACTTAATTCCATTCAACTCAATAAGGAAACAAAAACAGTGTTCATACGTACGTACGTCCTACCGTCTCCCTGAACGGTGTATTTCTTTCCATTTACTGATTTATTATATATATGTATATTCTGAATATATATTATATATAAATAATTTTTTATATTCTGGAATTAAGTAATCATGATCTACGTAATCATATGAATAATTACAAGTCAAAACACAGACGACAAATGAAACGATTTTACCCAAAACGCTCTTTAACATGGAATTTACAAAAGAACGGGTAAAATAATGTTATAAGTGAACCATATATGATATCATAACAATTAGTATGATTCTGGAATAAGACAATGACATTATTTAAATCATTATACAGGAGGTTCGGACACTTACGAAGCAAATCAGACCTAAGGTAAGGGAAATATCACAATCTCATTTTTATCCGAGACTGTTTATACTTTAGTATTTATTGGGGTGTATTTTATCATCCACATCCATGTTTCCTGAATATGTAATATTATTTAATTCCACCTACAATTGGTTAAATCCAATTTTACCCTTCGGTGAGTTTTTAGTAACGAATATGAAAGGAATATTTTGTCGTTTTTCGTACGAGGTACTTTTTGACTTTTCTGACAAAAGTAAGAAGAATGTTTTTTTAACTTATACGACATGAATGGATTTTTAAAACATTATTTTCAAAAAGCTTCCTTTAAAAGTTTCCATGTTTATTTTTAATCAACTTATTTTAGTTTATAATTATACGACATGTTAAGAAAGGAAAAGTGTTTTTGAAGCAGAAAGGATATTTTCCTCAAGAATGGAGTTCAAGTGTTTTATCAGAATTATTTTCCATCTAAGATAATATAGGGTTATGTTTCTATCCCTATTATTACATGGATTTGATTATGTTGTGATGGAAATATTTTTATGAATTCCTTTATCTTATATGAATCGTTTTATGATGTCATGTTCTTTAAGAATCCCATTTTTACTACATGGGTTATGCAATGATGTATGATTTATGATTTTGTGGCACACATAAGAATGATATCTTTATGAGATGGGTGGGACCTATATCTCCCTCCAATTAATTGGGTAAATATTTTATATCTCATGAGATAGACATGGCTGTAATGGTAGGTTATACCGGTTCAGTGAAACAGGACTAAAACGAGGGTGACTCAGTTCAGAAAGGGACTTTGTCCACTAAGATAGTCTTGGCAATGAGTCTTGACTAACAAGAAATAATTCTCTATGATTATGTGTGAATGCCACAAAGTTTCATGTTTTATGTTATGATTATAGTGATTACATTTCACTGCCATGATTTACCCCATGTTATGAAATTATGATCTCTTTTGCAGGTTAAGATTTCCAAAAGTTATGTTCTTATGTATATGATGTGATTGATATTTCTTTTGTTTACCCTTACTGAGCATTTGAGCTCACCCTTTTATGTTTTCTTTTCCCCAGGATATAAAGAAAGGTTTTAGGTAAAAAAAGGAAGATCTTTATGGGAGATTTTGAAGATCTTTCACCACGATTAGAAGATTATATTCCGAGTTTCCAAAGACACTAAACTATTACGGTCCTTGTGTGTGTGTTTTTGTTATGTACTAAGTATTCCGAAAATGTAATGTAATGTCAATGTACGTCAGGATTTGGGTCTCTACAGTTGGTATCAGAGGAAAGGTTTAGTCAACCTTTGGAAACTAGGATGCGAAAGCGTTAGTGAGATCTCTAGAGATATTTCTAAGGTATGTCTAGGGATGTCCCTAAGGATAAGTATACGTATAATATACAGTCCTAGAACTACGGTAACGATCATAGAATTTAACCTAAGAAGTTAGATATTGAGGATACTCCTCCATTATAATGTTGTTTTCCCTAGCATGATTTTTGCCTCTCACACTATTCTTTTTGGGTTTTAGACGATGGATGGAACCCGAAAGAACCGTGTTGATCAATGCAATGGACAATGCAATGATTGTCCTTTTAAACAAACAAATGTTATGGGAGATGGAGTGCAAAATCTTATTGCTATACTTACACAAGCTATTAATCATTCTAGACTTCCAAATGAGTAGAGAAGGGAACAATATTCTATTGAGTCCTTCATGAGGCAACGTCCACCTTCTTTCAGTGGGACTTCCGATCCACTTGTTGCTGAACAATGGATCAGTACCACTGAAAAGATATTTTCAGTTCTTCAATGTTCTGAACATGATAAAGTAATCTTAGCAGGATATCGTTTGGAAGGTGAAGCTGATCAATGGTGGAATCTTATCAAGAATACGAGGCCAAGAGATGAAATTGAGTCCATGGAATGGGACGAGTTCAAGAACATGTTTTTCAGTAAGTACTTCCCTCGTATTCTTCGAACAAAGATGGAAAAGGAGTTTCTTGAGATGAAGCAGAAGGATGATGAATCTGTTGGTACATACGAAGAAAATTTTACAAGACTTTCAAGATATGCATCTGGCATTATCATCCAACCTGAAAGTAAAGTTGATCGATTTTTCAGTGGCTTAAAACCAAGTCTTCGAAGGGCATTAGCTATAAGAGACTTCAGTAGCTATGAAGAAATTGTGTGTTGTGCTATCAAGGTAGAAATGGAAGTTGGTGTTACATATCCATCTCATGGTTTTGACAAGAAACGAAAGATGTAGTTCAAGGAGAAATCTCAGAATAATGGTGAAAAGTAGATGAATGTTTCCTTATGCTCAAAGTGTGGAAAGAAGCATGGTGGAGATTGTCTTAAAGGGACTAGAAAATGTTTTAAGTGTGGAAAAGAAGGTCATCGAGCAGTTGAGTGTCGAAGTAATGGAAAAATGGTTTCTAATGATGTGAATAAAGAAAACACTGCAGAGAACGCACCACCAACACTTTAATGCTTCAAGTGCAAGGAAATGGGGCGTTATGCAAATAAATGCCCTAATACAAGGGTTAGTGATGATCGACATGAGAAACCACTTAAGGCAAAGGACAAGGGGATGTCACATGCGATCACCATTGGTGATGTTGAATATGACAATGATGTGGTGGAAAGATTAATTGTTTATGTAATGGGATTCCAAAATGATGTTGTAACATGGAGTATTGGAATATTTATGTATTGGTCTAATGTGGTATTCAAAGTGATTGAGATATTTTTAATAAGATGATATGCGCATAATGAAGGGAAAATGAGAAAATTAAATGTTTAACAGTATTCATGAGCTCATGATTGATATAAGGACTAAGTGATATCATGGTTTGAGTATATAGAATTTTGAGGATTTTGGTATGTGGAAAGTGTTAACTTTTAACTGCATTCATGTTTTCACTAAGGTTCAATGGGTATTCATTCTTCATGAGAATACATGATTAAGGTATTCACATGTTTTTAATTTGACCAACAAGATATATCTTATGATATATGGGGGATAAATGATGGCATTCACGTGATTGTTCTGTGACATTTCAAGTAATCATTTTCTTTATACTATGAGCTTGGACCGAAGTATTTTAGATAAACCTAAAGATTAGAATGGATTATGTTGGACATAAGTTAGGATAAAACGTTTTTCGATATTATTGATGGGATGTTATAGTAATATAGTTTTAGAAAAAGGAAAACCTGCAGGACGGGCGAAAACCCATCGCGTCGGACAAGGCTGTGGGAATCGAACCCACAACCGAAGTGCGATTGGCCTTTATCACCTACCACTGGCCTACAGGAAGTCCCTGTTTAGTAGAAACTAGTTTAATTATATTAAGAAGTATGATATATGAAGTATAAGTCCATTTTAGGAACCCTGTATGATTAATCTCACTATAGAATGACTTATGTATATTTAATAACTTTTGCTAACCTTTTGTTTGAGACAGATGGAATGACCCATCATTCTATCACATGATCTGCTAACACTTCACGAATAACAAATTCAACTTCATTTATTTAAGAGATGAAGTAGAAATTGTTCAAGGCATGAACAACAGCGATATTGTACCAACATAAAGTAAGTATTTATTCTAATTCAAATTCTTCAACTTTAGGGAAATGATCTTGAAAACCAAAAATGTTGTCCCAGTGCCCTTATATCTGATTAATCAGAAGGTACCTTAGATCATCACAAATTTATGGATTTGTGATTGTTGGATTTTTCAATATCCATGTTCTCTACCACTCTCCATCAGAACATGATGGTTAGATTTTTCTTCAATATCCATATTTTCACCTATGTGGAAACCCAGTGAATAGTTTATTTGGGTAACCGTTACGTTTCATACTTTTGTTTTTAATGATTGGTTTTGGTATTCCTTTTTATGATGTGGCTTTCTATTAAAGAAACTTTCAAGTAGTAAACCATTTATAACCCCGACGAATTTTGAGGGCGAAATTCATTTTAAGGGGGGTAGAATGTAACACCCCGAGATTTTATGAAAAATATTATTTTAATTTCATTAATGTCTTGTGTTGTATTTTACACCAAGATTACCTTGTGCTATACGCAACACCATATTAGCTTGTAGTATACGCAACACTATTCTTGGACCGTGTTACACACAATTTTGATAATAATTATTCTACACAACATTGAGTATATATATATATATATATATTCAATGTATAAATGAAATATGGTTGGATTCTGTTATACGAAACAATGAAGGATTCTTTCACAACACGCAACCCTGACTTGGCTTGCATTACACGCAATCGCGACCATCCTCGATAGCGTGTGTTGTACGCAATACCGGGTTTTAATAAACAATGATATATTATTATAATATTGTCATGAACTAGCCATTATGAATAGTATTAACTAAATTTTGAATTTTATAACATTATTATTCATCTTACACATTTTCTAGAACATGGTATAAGAACAAAATAAATGTTTTGGGTAAAATAAGTATTTTTAAAAAAATGCAGTTTTGCCGCCTTTTGATGGTGCACCCACTTTAAATATAGTTGTTGACATGTTTATAAGTTCAATTTGACAAAATAAAATTCTTCTTTGGAATCAAGAAATAAAAATTTACTTTGGATAAAATTTTCATATTATTCAGGTAACTTTCACATTTTAATGAATATTAAAAACACGCTATATTTTAATTAAAAACAACTTTTTTCATCGTAATATATTATGTGGTTAAATTATAATATTGAATGGTTTTAAAGTATAAAAAGAATATATTTTTACCATTTAATATAATGTATGTAATTAGCATTGATTTTACCTTGAATTCGTAGGTTAAATCAATTCAATCTTTTGCAATGTTTTAAACAAAAACCCATTTTTATTCGACAACGAGATTAATTTTAATTTAATTTCTGCAACTTCTGTTTATTGAATTTTAAAAAATGGATTCCATATTATGAATCAGTGGGTCCAAATTATGTTAATAGGCTACTTTTTATTTTTGGGAATTATGAATAGTAACTACGGTAAATTTTATTTACCATAGTTAAAGGTAAATCGGGTAATTAAGGGTAAATATAATATTATAAAATTACCCTAACACATGCCAAAATTGTATTTGATAGATAAAAGTAAAACCATATCAACTATGGGTCGGATTAGATTCATTTTATGGACTTTTGACCATGAAAATAATTTACTTATTATTAAAACCAAAGAAAGTGACAACATGTCACTCTCTTAAATCTTATAAGTATAATAATTTTAACTTAGTGATAACCATAATAAAACTTCGAACATGAATAGTATCCAGAAATCTAACAAAATTATCTACATCATTAGAATTTATTTATAATTTTTTGGTATTAAATAATTATCATTAATTGTGACACAATAGTGATGCAGAAATTATTTATCTAGTGAAAAATCAAGAATATAGTTTTTATTAAACTAATAGTGACCATAAAAGGCACGAAACCCTGACCAAAACTTATTAGTCATGTAACTTTAAACTATAATCATCCAATGGTCGAATATTTGACCATTTGGAGTCTTATACAAGCAATTATGACACTTATATTATTTTATTTTAAATGATGTCAAAGTTGTCACCTTCATAATTTAATAAATATAACAATTTAAATATTGTGATTTTAAGATTATAAACTAGAGTAAAAGTATTATTGTGAAAGGTAATATGTTTATCTTCATCATCAGATTTTATTTTAAATTTTTATGGAACAAATAAGTATATTAAATAATTATAAAAAAATGATGTAGTAATTATTTTATTAAGAGATAAACCAAATAAATAGTATTAAAAATAATAAAATAAATATTATATGAACTATTTAATGTGATACAGTAATTTTATAGATACATATGACCTTTTATTAATATATTAAAGCTTTAATTTCGAACATATATTCTCTATATAGTTTATTTAAATTCAAATAAATGAATAGTGTCAAAATTGACACTATTGTTATTTTATAAAAATAACATATTATAAAATTGTTTAAAAATCACAAAAATATTTAAAAAATTATAAATTTAAATTTATATGGTCTATAATGTTATAAATTAAACAATTATGGAAAACTGACAACAAATAAGTAATTATTTGTTATAATTTAAAATTTAGAATTTTATTACCACAAATAAACTTAAATAGATTAAATAAGGATAAATCAAAATGATAAGGTTTAAAATAAGATCCAAACATGTCTAAATTTAATTGGTTGATGAGATTACAACCCTATCTCATCTAATCTTAGAATATGAGTCATTTCTGGAGGTTTTTAAGTGGGTTTAGATTTATTATAAATTAATATTTTTAAGAATTCCAAAGGTGCCCCTCTCCACTCTTATAAAAGGGCACTCCTCCCTCTCCTCCTCACACCAATTTGAGCCTTCAAGCTCGGGAAAACCCTGCCAAATTATCTTCTCCACTTACCTAGAAACATCCTAGAGGTTCTTTTCTTATTTAAAGACCAATCTTAGTGCCCTAAGAGGAGGTTTCAAAGAGGCGTATCGAAGAAGAGGTAATTTCTTCTCCCGATTCTTTCAAGCTTCTTTCTTCTTAAACTTATTCTTATTTAGTTGTTTCATTATAAAGTAATAACATAAGTATCACTAATATACTGATTTGTTATTATAAATATGAAACAACCCCATTTCACCTTCTATCCATCATACGGAAAACAAAATCACCGCGCGTGTGTACGTACAGAATACCGTCTCCACGCCGTGGTGTAATCTGTTTTTCCACCAACACCTTACATGGATGCGTATAATTGTGTAAAGAATAAATATACATAGTTATTATAACATCATACTGATTCTGATATATTGTATCATCCACTCCAATTCAATTCAATAATCATGAAAATGATATCATCGCTCGTGCGTACGTACGGAATACCATCTCCACGACGCGATGAGATTCATTCTCCACTTTAACCATTCACGAATGATTATAAAGTACATATAATAAGTAATCATGAAATATATGACATAATAATGATACTGGATTTATGTGTATATATATATATATTTCATCTACTTAATTCCATTCAACTTAATAAGGAAACGAAAACAGCATTCATGCATACGTACGACCTACCGTCTCCATGAACGGTGTATGTCTTTCCATTTACTGATTTATTATATATATTTATATTCTGAATATATATTATATATAAATCATGTTTTATATTCTAGAATTAAGTAATCATGATCTACGTAATCATATGAATAATTACAAGTCAAAACACGGACGACAAATGAAACGATTTTACCCAAAACGCTCTTTAACATTGAATTTACAAAAGAACGGGTAAAATAAAGTCATAAGTGAACCATATATGATATCATAACAATTAGTATGATTCTGGAATAAGTCAATGACATTATTTAAATCATTATACAGGAGGTTCGGACACTTACGAAGAAAATCGGACCTAAGGTAAGGGAAATATCACAATCCCATTTTTATCCGAGATTGTTTATACTTTAGTATTTACTGGGGTATATTTTATCATCCACATACATGTTTCCTAAATATGTAATATTATTTCCATCCACCTAAAATTGTTTAAATCCAATTTTACCCTTCGGTGAGTTTTTAGTAAAGAATATGAAAGGAATCTTTTGTCATTTTTCGTACGAGTTACTTTTTGACTTTTCCGACAAAAGTACGAAGAATTTTTTTTTAACTTATACGGAATGAATGTATTTTTAAAACATTATTTCCAAGAATATTCCTTTACAAGTTTTCAAGTTTATTTTTAATAAACTTATTTTAGTTTAGAATTGTACGACATGTTAAGAAAGGAAAAGTGTTTTTGAAGCAGAAAGGATATTTTCCTCAAGAATGGAGTTCAAGTGTTTTATCAAAATTATTTTCCATAAAAGATAATATAGGGTTATGTTTCAATCCCTATTATTACATGGATTTGATTATGTTGTGATGGAAATATTTTTATGAATTCCTTTATCTTATATGAATTGTTTTATGATGTCATGTTGTTTAAGAATCCCATTTTTACTACATGGGTTATGCAATGATGTATGATTTATGATTTTGTGGAACACATAAGAATGGTATCATTATGAGATGGGTGGGACCTATATCTCCCTCCAATTAATAGGGTAAAGATTTTATATCTCATGAGATAGACATGGCTGTAACGGTAGGTTATACCGGTTCAGCGAAACAGGACTGAAACAAGGGTGACTCGGTTCAGAAAGGGACTTTGTCCACTAAGATAGTCTTGGCAATGAGTCTTGACTAACAAGAAATAATTCTCTATGATTATCTGTGAATGCCACAAAGTTTCATGTTTTAAGTTATGATTATTGTGATTACATTTCACTGCCATGATTTACCCAATGTTATGAAATTATGATCTCTTTTGAAGGATAAGATTTCCAAAAGTTATGTGCTTATGTATATGATGTGATTGATATTTCTTTTGTTTACCCTTACTGAGCATTTGAGCTCACCCTTTTATGTTTTCTTTTCCCCAAGATATAAAGAATGGGTTTAGGTAAAAAAAGGAAGATCTTTATGGGAGATTTTGATGATCTTTCACCACGATTATAAGATTATATTCAGAGTTTCCAAAGACACTAAACTATTACGGTACTTGTGTGTGTGTTTTTTTATGTACTAAGTATTCCGCAAATGTAATGTAATGTCAATGTACGTCAGGCTTCGGGTCTCTACAGTACTGGTCACATTGTGTGTCGAATTGTGGTGTGGATAATTTCTACACATCCTAAAGTCTCAAAACAATCATTACTTCCAATGTTACAATGATTTCAATGCCTTTATTTTTCTAACTTCCAACACTATTTATTTAATCAATGTTCTTAGTCAAAAAACCATTATCATTGTGGAAATTAAGAAGTGTAGAAGAAGCTCATGTGCCCATTATAATGAAAAAAGTAACCACAATGACAAAATGATCTTCCTAAACTTTTATAGATTTTAACAAGAAAGTTTTTTATTCTATGAACATTGAGTCAACATGACTTCTCAAAATATATACAAAAACACTAAATATGTATTTGATAAAATGATAAGGAAATTAACTTAAAAATAATAGATAAAATGATCAAAAAAAGTAGAAGGTATTCAACTTTTCAGTATGGTTGACTGAATTAATGACACATTTACATAATGTTACTATCATAGTTCTAGGCTCGATGTCCAATTTCTCGCGAGCATGAACAGCTTCAAACAAACTACCCCAACTCGAAGAAAAAAAATCCACCTATATAAGAAAACAATTATTCTATTTGTAATACTAAAAACAAATAAATTAAACATAAATATGAAATAATACATTAATTATATAGATAATGATTTTACTTTGAAAACAACATTATTGCCTCTGTGATTGAGAAATAGAAAGAACGTGAAGGAATGTCATAAATGACAACACTATAGTGGTGAAAAGGTTTTGAGGGAGAGGAAGTCTATAGATGTTTCACTGTGGAAAGGCATGAAATATATACAGACAACCCTAACTCAAAAAAAATAATCCACCTATATACGAAAAAAATTATTATGTGAGTAATATTAAAAAGAAATAAATTAAACATAAATATTAAATAATACGTTACCTTTACATATTCCCAGTTGGTTTACTCTTTTATAGTTTGTTCATTCGAGAGATTGGTAACATCATCATCTGGAGAATACATTATCTGCATGAGTAGTAAAACATTTAATTTATATTATGTGAATACAATAGAGAATATATAATATATTTAGGAAAACATAATATATAAAAAAACACTTTTATCATCTCATTGACCTCAATTTATTTTTTTAATGTATTTAATGATTTGGTTCCTCTATGAAGAATCCAAATCCCCTATTTGTGGCCCCCCTTATGGTACAAGAAATTGTCTGCATTGGGACCGACATGAAATGATTTTGATCTCCCAAATGAAAGGGTCATCCTCCATTGAATTTTCATCTAACATGAATTTTTTTAATCACTGGTAGGAAAATTGAGCAATTCTATTTTTTCTAGATCAATGACATAAAATACATGCACTGATTGTGATTCAATTACTCATCTTTTCCCTCTTCCACATTGAAATTTAGATTCACTGAGCTCATTTCATCAACATTCACTACACTCATATTTTCAACCCATTTTCAATGGAAAATAAATACATGAAATGATTAATAATCCAACTCATATTTTTGTTTGATAATTAAAAAACATGTCATGTTTTCATAAATTATATTTCTATCCTTATAAAAATATAAGTGCATCACTTTCACCAAAAGCGCAACATAAATTTTTTTGAAACGTACTATAGTCATTTTGTTATTTAATATGGAATGTATAATCATTGATTTCAAAAAAAATTAGGATATAAAATCTTAATTCTATATGATGGCTAGCCATTTAAGTCATTTAAAAATTGAATTTGGATTTTCGTAAAACTCCATTTAAATTTAATCATTGAACCATCCTATAAACTATTGATTATGTGTATTTTATATCCATCCTTTAGTCCTTGATTGATTAAAATATATAAGAATTTCTTTATGGGATTTAATTTGTGAATCAACATCTTCCCTATTATGTAAAATTTAATTTTGTGCTTGGTCCCACTTTGTCAAGGTAATTGTAACAACATATCTTCTTGAAATCTCTTCGCCCATATGGTGTCTGCTATGATGAGACTTTGGGAGATTGATTTTATCAACATATGATAGGTAATTAGTAAAGATTTCAATATCTTATTCAACAATATATCATTCTTCAATACAAACTTCTTTAAAACATAGATTCATGACATACCCTTTCAAAATATTCATATATCATTCAATGAGGTATATCAATCAGTAATAGATAAAAAAAATATTTGAACCTATCTAACCAAGTGAAAAATCTAGTGTACCATTATATCAATGAATTATTGTGGGAAGAACATCACTAATTCAAATAATATGATTGCAACCTCCTTATTCATGATTTGAAACATCACTGGGTTTATAACATTACTTTACATGGATATGAAAAATAAGCAAAGTCTGGTTAATATATGTTGTATATTTTGAGACAGAATGTAATGGAAAGAAATAGGCAAAAAATCTTGCATCAACACATGGAAATGATTTTATTTTAGTCCTTATAACATCAAATTATTCACCGATATGAAATTCTTGTTATTTGATGAATACCCCTTTGTAACTCTTACAATATTAAGGAAATAGAAAAAATTTCATTTTTTCCTATATAGATAGATTGTCAGCTACTGGAGGAATAAAATTCTACCTTTTACCCTTCACTAGTTCCAACTCTTCCCTTATCTCTATTTAAATCAAGTCCAACCTAGCCTTGATGACATATTTTGTTTTTATAGGAAATTATTAACATGCCAATAACAGTATTATTTTTTTTCATCATGAATGAAATTAAGAAAAGGTATAACATTCAAAAAATTACAAAATGGTAATTCAAAGAAAATATATCTCTTCTTACAACCTGGTTTTTAAGGTTTTTCAAAAACAATTTACTAAAAATAGTTTCAATATCTTTCGGTTCATTGTACAATTGATCACCCATTACTAGAGAAGGAATTATACCATATTAGATTTTCCCATAGAATGATTTAGTCTAGGATTGATATTTACAACATCCAGGTAAATATTTTTAAATATTAAAAACACATTCTTTGAGGAATGTTTCAACCAAAATAAGTATGTCTGATTTTCATAAATGGGACACCCCGACATTCCTTTAGTGCTATAGCCTGATAAATTTTCATAAGTAGTAAAGACATTTATTATCTCATAAAACATGGATCTGAATGTCAATTATTCCCTTATATGGGCATTATACATTATATAATCTATATCCCACGTCAATTTCAAATCTTTGATTAATGGAGCAGTCATTTCCAAATTCAGGATAATCGTAATCAATTTTATTTCACTGAGGAGAGTCTACTGGATGGCATAGGTTCCCATATTTAATTATTTTAAATTAATTCCATGTTAACTGTATTATGATTTCCTAACATCCATATAGTCATTTAAAACATAGAATTATAGGAAAGTACCGTACATATTTTAGAGGACATAAATCATTTTTCCTGTATCGATCTTCACTTCACTTAGGGAATTTATGAGTGATCTATTGTCCTTGAAAAAATATGAAATCATTTAAAAACATTTATTTTTTTTATAAATAATACCCATTGAAAATATAATTTGTATTCCATCATATATTCATCCTGGTAGTTCATTTTATTAAGGTATCATATAATTTAGGAGACCCAGTAGTTCTACAAATCTAGTGTCACTCCATCCACTGTAATCATTCAAATTATATAACATCAATATAGCTAATAATGTTGTGTATTTTGTACAACTGATATACAATGGTCTCTTGGCATAATTATTTATATTCTCAAACAACATTGGACAATCACGAAGGTCATATTCCATTTCTAGTGCCATTTCATCCATGCGGTCTCCATCAAAATTTACACTAGTATTCATATCAAATGATCCATAAACCACAATATCATCTTAATCGGTGTGGATGTTCAGTTTTCCGCTTGTTTAGTCCAACATTTATGGCTTTGTTATATTCCATGAATAATCAACTGTGCTTCCAAATCTTCTTGACTAATATGTCTTGAATAAAAAAATGTAAACCTGAACAAAAGGATTTGAGAAGGGTCCAATGCATGTTCTCTTATAAACTTGATGAACTCTTGAACTCCATATTTATACTCATTTTTATAACAATTAGAATTCATCAATTTTTGATTCATATCAATCCTATTGAGTTCATAAAATATTAATTTTTCTCAATAAATAAATAAATACACATAATATATTCATTATAAAAGGTGAAAGTTATTGAAAATTCTAATAAGGGAAACCCAACTTTTGATTGATTTATAGAATTTCAGTATTCTTTGAAGAAAATGAGTAATTGAATTTATGAAAAAAATTACTCCTCTATGGTAGGTGTTATCACATGAATTCATTCAAAGGTGAAATTCATAGACAACTATAGTGATTATCATCTCATATTCTAAACATTTATCATTGCATTTTATTTTTTGACACACTACCTTCATTTGTTGTGGGTATGCACCTATGTTTCTTGAAATATTATTAGAGGTAGTCGTCCATGGGAGGACTACTATTAAGAGTAGTACAAAAAATATAAAATAGATGGGGTGTAGTCTCAAGAAACAAAATTCAATAACTATTTGTGAGATGAAGCTGATGAGGATGACATTTGTCTATAAAAGTGATGGGGGTGAGTCTAAAGAAAAAATTGTAATAGTTTTTTTGTTTGA
Organism: Viscum album; assembly: GCA_963277665.1. NCBI lineage: Eukaryota > Viridiplantae > Streptophyta > Magnoliopsida > Santalales > Viscaceae > Viscum > Viscum album. The sequence goes on from OY728141.1 coordinate 352,612,534, forward strand.
CACAAAATATTTATTTCTTAAACCCCATAAACAAATGAAAATATAATATAGTAAATTAGAAGTAATAATAAACCCAAATATTATAAATAAGAATAATAAACTCTCATTCAATCAACTAGGAGATATAAAAATGGATTGATAAAACACTTTCATAAATAAAGAGTTACTTTAAATATGTGGATGGTAATCATAGATTCCTAGAGGTGGATCCAACACATGTTGACAAAAAATGATGAATAACTAAAAATAATTTCTAATATATAAATTTTGATATCCTCCAATACATTTTTTAGAAGAACTAATAAAACAACCTAAAAAATTATTACATCTAATATTAATGGTATATCAAATATTTGAATACACCTCAAGACTCTTGGGATATCATGTCACCACACCGACCCATCCTAAGGATTCTAGGGAGGTCACCACATCAGATATACTCATCTAAAGGATTCTAGGGAGGCTATATAATACACAATAACCCATCCTTATGATTCATGGGAGATCCGAAACAAGTTAGCATAAATCAGTAATACACATCAATAAGATATATCACAACCAAGGGAGAAAACACACCAAAACATTCAACATCTATCCCATACACAGTAGCCTCTACTAAGATGGAATGACTCCCATGGGGTCACATTTTCTAAGTGGACTACCCTTATTTTAATTATAAATCTAAGTGAAATCACAAAATTAACAGATCTATAATACATCACTCCCCATTTAAAGTTTCTACTACACAAGTAAAAAATAACTATTCAGTTTAATATTCTAGGAAGTAGTCTCATAGGCCACCTAACCACCATCATAGAAATTAATACATAAAAAATTATATAGACAGTGTAAAATTGAAATAAACTTATTTTATATGGTTAATTATACTATTTTACCAATGAAAATGAAGCATGATTCATCCATACTTTCACGTAAATAAATGATTTTCTCAGAAATACCATATATTAATTCATAACTACAATTGAGAAGGAAAGAGATGCGTGTATGTCCTAGGAGTGAAGTTAGGATGGATTACAGTATAGGTGTTTCATACATTAAAAATTAAAAGCATGAATATGGATGATCTCCACAGTGAAATACCCACAATCGATAACTCACCACACTCATAGTTGCAAAACAACCTCCACCACGACCAGAACCATTGATGTTTTCCACCCCAAGTTCCCCAAGACAAAGTAGAGAAAGACTTACGTTTGAGATAAAGTAGAGAAACAATTACGGTTGATTCTTGGATTCGTTGAAACCTATACTCATTCGAGCCTTGAATTTGAGCCTTGGATGTGTTTGAGCCTCGAATTGAAGTTTGATTCATCGAGGAGCACTTGTGAGGGTGGCTTCCGTGGAAAGATTCAATTATCATGATGATTTCGTGACTGATTAGGGATTTAAAAATATATCAGGACACGTTTATCAATGCTTTCAAAAATGTTTTGGTAAAGGTACATTTTATTAGTCCTTAATTAATATGTTCAGATAAAGATGTCTTTTATGAGCTCTTATTTCTTAAGAGTTGATACATGATTTAGAATAATTTTTTTTTGTATATATATATATATATTAAATATATATAAATATAAATATAGTAAACATATTCATTACTTAAATATATTTTTATAATTATTTATTCATAATAATATAAATATTTTAAAAAAATAATATTTATATAATTATATATATATAATTATATATTTATATATATATTTAATAAATATATATACATTTTTATTTATAATTATATAAATAATTTTTTAAAAATAACAATGATTTATTTATAATTACAAATATATAAATGTATAAATATAGTAAATTTATATTTATTAATATTTTTATTCAGAAATATTATTTACAATATTTTTAATATTATTAATTAATATTTAATCTTAATTTAATGAATGTTAAAAATGAGTGAAATTGAATAAATTAAAAATAAGTACACTTTAAAATTAATAAAAAAATGGATAAGTTGTGTGTGTGTGTTGTATATAAAAATGATTTAATTATGTATATATGAAATCAATATAACAAATGTCTGACCCCTGTTAAATTGAAATATCAAATTACATTCAATTATGTCCATTACTCTATGCAATTAGTCATAGTTTTTAATTCATCTTAATTTTTAATTATAAACCATTATTCACTAAATATATGACTATTTACTACAAAAAATAAATATTTTGTATTGTATAAATCATATTTATATACATTTATATATATCTATATATTAAATAAATGATATTTATTAATATTATCAATAATTATTTAATTAATAAATTTTTAATATTTTTCTCAATTTACTTATTTTTAATTTTTATTTGTTTAATTTTTATTTTTCATATATCTATATATTTAATATATACTATTCATTGGTATTTATAATTTATATATAAAATAAAAAAATTATTCTTTTTATCAATAATTATTTAATTAGTAAAATTTATAATATTTTTTTAATAAACACATTTTATATTTTATATTTATTTCATTATTTCATTTTATTCGGACCATTATTAGTGATAAAAAAGAATTGATAAAGGATCCCTTTATGAGTGCTAAAAATATAGTGATGATAAAGGGTACCCTTTATCAGTGCTAAAAATAATGTGTTCAGAAATGGTACCCTTTATCAGCACTATAAAAATCCATAATAAAGTGTCCATTTATCAATTCTAAAATAAAAGCACTAATAAAAGGTACAATTTATCAGAATTTTTTGAGGATAATAAAGGTTACCTTTATAATCATTTTTTGTAGCGCTGGTAAAGTTCAGTGCTATTAAAGGCTTGTTTTATAGTAGATTGTTTTGTGTTCATCATTATATTTTTCATTCTTGTATATATTTAAATAGTTATATCACATGAATTTTAAAAAACCCTATTTTAATAATTAATATTTAAATATAATCACATTGGTAGAAAAATAGTGTGTGTGTGTGAGTGGCCTTCTCAAGGGATAGACCATAAGGTTGCACTATATTGTATTCTTAAAAAAAATAAGAATTTATTGAAGTGTGATTCACGAAAAATCTCACTCATTACCGGGTTGATCTATTTTTACACCCCTAGATATTCATATATGATGATTTGTTTATTGGTCATTATATTTGACAATATTATTAATATATATCATGAATCATGTAATTTTATGTATTATTAAAAATCATGATGACATATGGTAATTACAAAGTAGGATGTGTTGGGTACATAATAATTAGTGTGAAATTAACTAAATAAGTCAAAAAATATTTGCCTCTTCCAATATAAGAATAAGTTATCTCAGCCCCTTTGATTGAAATTGTATTGTATGATTAAGTCCATGGCCATGGTAGTTTATTGGTGATTACATTTCAAAGACTCAAATAAAGATATTCAAGCATATAGGTTGGTGATATGAGTGTGAAACCTTCCAGATAATATATTGATACAAAGGGATTATATTACATATTAATCATTTGAACGTGTTTATTATTATTGTGACATTAACATCTTTCTTTATGGTTTCTTTGATTTGCTGCTAGATGTTAGTCTTACACTTTAGGCAACCCCATTGGGCATGTATTGTATAAAAATTACTCTATAAATCTTATTGATTTTGATGCTCACAAATACCCATATTTTTTATTAATGATGTTACATTAAGTATTTTTTAGGAATATATTTCTTCGGAAATTTATCTTATTTACGGGCTAAATTTTTTGATTATGTATTATGAAATGTGTTTACATGTATTCTAGAAACATTTTTTATTCCCTATGTTTAAAATCATAACGTATGGTTTGACAACCCTATGTATTGAATAAAACATATGGATCGTATACCCTACGCTATTAAAAAAATACGGATAATCAACCCTACATTTGAAAAATAAACATATGGTTTATCAACCTTACATTTGTAAACAACCAAACATTCTCAACCCTACTTTTGGAGTTTTTCATCATGTGGAGGAAACCTACATTTGAATATTCAATGACAAAGTCTAAAATTAAAGATATTATTTGTGTTTTGAGAAATGGTCTTGATGGAAGTAAATATCATTTTAAATCTATTTTAAGACAGATTAAAAGGCTTACATTGAAATAATTAAATCATTCATATATCTATAGAAAGTTATGACTCCCTTTAATGGTTCAAATTCAAATGATTTTGATTTATCAGGCTATATTTTTGGATCTATTCAACAAAAAGCAAGCCAAGTTTCTCTTGTTAAATAGAAAGAATATTTTTGTTTTATTTATCATGGTTGGATATCATTTTTGAATATAGAATTTTTGTATAAGATAAAAGATTTAACACCCATATTTTTATAAAAGTAGATACACTTTAGAGACATACATGTTTCAATATTGTACTAAGTAAAACTATTGTTACTGTTACTTATTCTATTTGTCTGTTGCTATTTTTTATTGAAGATCATATATAACCAGGATATTTTCCAAGATTATATTTATTGAAGTTATTAATCATTTAATAAGAAGATATATTTTCTATCAGTTTCTACTAAAATTGTGAAAAGGTACCTTTTTATTCAATCAAATCAATCTCTATTTATTTTTTGGAGTATCCGCTGCTTGAACCTTATTGTTGGTGGAGTATTAGATTATCAGACTAAGCTGTGAATTTATGGTTCTTTGTGAAAGAACCAGAAGGCCGTGTAAAATCTTTATTGTAAAGGTTTCAACTTCCTATACTCAGTTTTTAAGGTCTTGTTATAAGATGACATATTTAATGAAAATCACTAAGATCGTTCAGAGTGCATTGGTGGAGTGGACAAGGGGATATCTGTTCCCCAAAACAAAATAAAAATTGATGTTTTTTCTTCACTATTTATCTGTTGTTTGACCTATCTAAAAGAAATAATGCTTTATACCTGCATAAATCATGAACAAGGCTAAAAGATATATTTTGTCTAAGATTATTGAAAATTAACAATCCCCCCCATATTGTGTATCTTTTTATTATTCGAACCTAAAAATTAGTATCAGAGGAGCTATTTTTGAAGAAATCAGATACGATATAGTAAGATCAAAGTACATGGTCTATACAAAGACACATGTCAATGAAAAAAATAAAAGGAGACATGTCAAGGATCCGTAATCCTTACTCCATTGGTGAAAATTATGGATGCTAGAAATATTATATGATCATCTATTAGAGAAATCATGTATTCAAAGTATAAATGATGATTGTCACTCTATATGTAATCCATGAAAAATCAAGAACATTGGATGCTATCAAAGAAGATGAATATGATATCAATTCAAAAAGAAATGATTGATATTATATGTAGAGTTTGTCTAGATGAATTAAATAAATTATCTAAATGTCCTACTACCTATGAAATGTGAAAAAATATTACTATTTCCTATGATGGAACTGATAATGTTAGACAATTAAGGTATACTACAACAAAGAAATAATTTGATACTTTCAGAATGTATGATAGTGAAATCATCACCCTAATAAATGATAGATTGATAGAGATATCCAATGATTTTTCTTCCTTATAAACTTCAATTTCACAGTCAAATCATGTACTGAAAGTACTCAGAGTAATAACCCTTAAATGGAATGGAATATTTGTTGTAATACAACAATCATCACCAACCACATATTTTACAGTGAAAGAATTAATTAGAACATTTATGATGTATAATTTAGAGATGCAAGTTGAATATGAATATCATAAAATGATAAAAAGATAAAATACCGCCCATAAAGTTACTACTAAAAATAATGAAAATAAAAAAAGAAGATATATATTATTCAGAGTGTTCATATTTTGAAATGGAGCTGGCTCATATAGCCATAAGATTCAAAAAAAATTACAATGAGAAAAAATGTGTCATGAAGAATTTTAAAAATGATGAAAAAAGATATAAATAAGTTAGGTGTTATGAATGTAAACTGATGAGATATATCAAACCTAATTTCCCATAGATAAAGAAAGAAAAGTGAAAGAAGAATAAGCCAAGAAAGAAAAATCAGAAGGGAACTGATTATGAGTGAACAATAAATAATGCTATGAAGGATACTTGGAGTGTATCTGAAGACTCAAACAGTGTCATGACCCAACCCAAGTTGGGGATTAGGCCACAAATACCCCAATCCCACCTTTATAAGCCATGTGGTGGTGACCAACGTCAAAGGAATAACTAATATGAGGATTGTTTTTCCTAAATAACTATATTCACACACACAACCATCTCGATGCAGAAGTGCCGAGAAAGGAGTAAAATATTCAACACAACTATAAGGTTTATCAAACATGCATAACCTCTAGGGTGTACAAGATTACGATAATACAAACTAAATTAAAGGTTAAAAATACATTCCCAACCAAAAAAGTAATCTTTTGAGAGGGATCAGCTCTTAAATAATAAGATATTACAATCATATGTGGTCCAAAGTACAAGGTATCAAGAAGATCCTATGATGTCTCTACCGACCTGTCTATCATCTGCAAAAGAGATGACACGTGTAGGAAAATCCCATGCATGGGTGACTATATACATACCCAATAGGATGCCCCAAAATCTAAAGTGGGATTAGTAAGAGATAAAACATTAATATAAAGATAGTAGATGCTATATATTTTCAAAGAGAACAACTCGAGACAACTAAGAGAGAGAAAGGGTAACCTCATCGAAACCCAAGGGGCTCAACACAGTGAGTAGATACACTACACATTGACTATTTTTCACATATAGAAATAGAGTGTAATAATCCAACCATGATAATATAAACATAGAAAGCATGTGGCGTACCCCACACATCTTCACCTCCAATGGAAAGAGAGTAAAAAAATACAAGGGTATTGATATAGAAGAATATATATATATATATATATATATATATGCTTATTCAAAAGACTACAAGATGAAAGAGTATAATGATATCCATTTCATAGCTCATCTTAAGAATAAGAGTAGCCAATGGTTACAAAAGTCCATCAATGATGCCCAATATCTCACGTGTTTTCCCAAAAGTAAGTATGCAAGTCAAACCATGGCTCATCATTATTCTACATAGTCAAGGTGAAACAAAATCTAATCAAAGTACCCATACATTTGAATAATAGGAGGCATCCACTATAATAATCTTCGAGGACCCACTACCCAACCCTATTGGAGGGTACCACTTAGTAGTTTTCGAGGACACCACTGCCTAACTATACTGGAGGGTCAACTCATTAGTCATTGAGGACTCCACTACCCAACTCTAATGTATGGTATCACTCGGTTGTTGTTGAGGAATCCACTACCCAGTTCTACTAGAGGATTAAATTAGTAGTCGTCGAGGACTCCACTACCCAGATCTACTACATGGTAAACTCAATAGTCATCGAGGACCCTACAATTCAGATCTATTTGAGGGTAAAATATATAGTTGTGGAGGACTCCATTTCCTAACTCTAGAGAATGGTCATCTTGGTAGTTTTCTGGTGATCCGACATGATCACTGGCATCATCTAGTATTACCTAACCATTCATTGTACCTAGAACATTCCACATCATATCTTGAAAGCCACAACTAAGGGAACCATCATGTTTTATATAGAAAAGCACTCAGTATCGGATACTCATGGGCCAATATTTGAGTTCAAAGTAAGGAGGTATGAAATCATGAAGTTTCATAAAAAAGAACCAAGGGAAAAAAACATGTGAAGGTACCCACAGGGTGTGTAGTACCGCTCCAACACCTGGATGTGTCTCTGGGGGTACACAACTCCCAAAAACTATAGTAGTACATGCGTGCAGGTGGAATACACGGCCAATCCAAGACAACTGGGATCGTTTCATATCCTTCTAGCCACGTCCGTATACTCAAGCTATGTCTGTGTACATGGTACACAATGTGTGGCTCCACACAGGGTTCTTCTCATGTTATTTAGAAATTTTTGTGTACTTTAGTACATGACCATGTGATTTACACAGAGTCCTTCCCGCATGACCCATCACATGACAATTCCACCTGGGGAAAAGGTACACAACATGTTGGGGAGCTACATGCCACATCATACTTATAAATCTCCCAAACCCTAGCCACTGTACTCAAGGGGCTACACATCATGTGTTCATCCTTGTACGTGACATGTAGTTTTGTTTTTTATAGTTTCTAATATCCAATCTCTTCACCTTAAATATGATCCTGCAACTTTGATTTCATATCCATCTCAAACCAAGAATAGTTTGTCTAGGTTGTATCCTTTGTTTTTGGCCATCCTTCATCAAAAATCATATTCTGATGGAGTGTCGTTGGTTTCTTCATTAAACACATACACCTCAGTTTGCGTCAACTTTTATTTATCGATCTACAATAATCAAAATGATCATATGTTCCTTACAGTGACCCTAGATCAATTCTTGTTTTTTTGATTCACCCTTTTCTCATGAAACTGTTGTGATTCTAGGGGTCTGATCAAGCTCAGTACTGCCCGAAAATGTCAAATCGGGACCACCTGATCCAATCAGAGATGGACATGAAGAAAAAAAGGTAAAAAATCACAATAAAAATAGTTTAAACAATTTTTTTCAGTATTCCTTGTCCAATGATCAATAACAGACATTTGGAGTTATCAAAAAATTGAAAAAATCAATTAATATTTCAATATATGAGCACATTATCAATCCACAATTGGCACAAATTGATAGAAGATATCGATATGCAAAATAAATTTAATAATAAATTCTATAAACATAAAATTGATGATACCTACCTAGATATTGGATTATTAGTCATCAAATAACATGCTCCCCAGTGATAAAAAGAAGTCATTGGGTTTGATGTGTCCCGATCTACTCCAATCCGATGTTTCATTATTGTCAAAGGTGATTCACCAATGGAGGAAGGAGAAGCTCTGGAAATCTCCTAGGGTTTATATATGAAACCCTAGAGAATTCACCCTATTAGTAATTTTATAGGATTTATTTATGTTATAAAAGAATCAATGAATTAATTTATAAATTAATTATTTCATTGAACATACCGCAAATGAGGGAGGAATCTAGACACCCTAGGCTGACCCATTTTATATCGCACCTTGGGTAAACACCGTATTCCGAAATTATCCGTGGTCTCAGATTTCTAATCTGAGCTTTTATTTGAGATTTTTTATATTTTATTTAACATGTCGGATGTGCACAATATGAAATATATTTAATATTTTTATAACATTAATTCCAGGAACACTAGGTCTTAGAATGAAATGTCCTCTTAGCTCCTAACTCTGGATATATATATATATATATGAATATTTCAAAGCCTTACAAGGTAAAAAACAAGTCTCTACATCATTACATACTTCAATATTTTTCATCCTCAAAAATCAAAACTAAAAAAATCATTATAGTGAGCCCGCACTTGGATCTCTCACTCCTAGGAACTCTCATTTACATTCCAGTGCTACCAAAACATATGGACTGAGGGGATGGTCCATCCACATAGGTTTCTCTCCTTTCGATCCTCAGTCGACATTGGGTTCTCCACAAAGTTTTCTCCATCCTTGATGTCCAACTCACCCAAGTTAATAATGTGAATAGATTCATGAATGTATTTCTTCATTTGTGACATATGGAAGATTTCGTACACTCACTCCATCCATGGGACTAGGGTGAGGTGGTAAGAAACCTTTCCAACCATGTTCATAATATTTCTTCCATCTCTAGTCTATCCTCATCTTTTCATGGATGGCCTAGACTTTCTCCATTATCACCAACATCATCTCTAGGTCCACAAGGGATGTCTCACTAATATCTATTCAGTATAAGGGTGACCTGAAGGGTATCCTGTATAGGGCCTAAAAAGGTGTCACGCTGATGGATGAGTGGTATTTTTTGTTCTATGAAAGCTCTACCAAGGTAATGTGATCCTCCCAGCTTTGGATGAAGTCTAACACGCAAGCCCTCAACATATCCTCTAACAATTGGATAGAGTGCTTAGTCTTCCCATAAACCTAGGGGTGAAATGTTTTTGTCATCCTCATTTGGGTCTTGAATTTCTCTTGTAGGTATCTACAAAATCATGTAGTAAACTTCACATCATGATTAGATAAAATTATCAAGGGAACCCCATGAAGAAGAAAGATCTACCATACATAAAACCACACTAAAATCTTAATGAAATAGTCCTCCCTAATGGTAGGAAGGTGTATTGAATTTTGTGATTTGATCAAATATCATTCAAATGATATTAAAGCCCTTTTTTGTGCATGGAATCCCTATCACAATTTCAATAGATATGTCATCCCACTTCCACTCTGCGATCTCAATGGGCTGTAACAAACCTATCAGAACATGGTGCCAAGCCTTCCCCTACTGACAAGTGATTTACTGAGAGATGAACTACTCTATACATTGTCTCATTCCAGACTACCAAAAATATCATTATAGATCACTCCCATATTTTCCACATTGTGATGTACATCTAGGGGAGAAGTGTGGAACTATAGCATCACCTCCTCCTACATCATGGCTGGGACCAACGTCCATCCTAGGAAAAGGATGACATGATTCTTTCCTTAAAAATATCCATTTAGTGATTCAAATATGGATATCTATTCATGAAATAACATTCAGTAAATGTATACTACTTGGGACTCTCTCACATTCTTGAGAAGTGAAGGATTCAATACCATCTACTAAAGAAAAGTTGTACCCTCATGCACCACCAGGGCCATCTGTAGGTTGGGAAACTTCTATGAAGCCTCCTTCACAGAACAAGCCTAAGACTTTCTACTAAGGGAATATGCTAACACATTTCACTTCTCTAGAGTGTAGACTATATTGGAATCATAGTTCTATATGAACTCCAACCAGCACCGTTGTCTCAGGTTTAGGTCTCTTCATGTGAAGACATACCCGATACTTTAGCGGTTTAAGTAAACCAAAAAAGAATATCCTTGAAAGCAGTGCATCCAAATACTCATGGAAAATACTACTGATTCTAGCTCAATGTCATGATTCATGTAGTTCTGCACATGGGGTCTTAACTACCTCAACCCATATTAGATAACACCATACCGCTACATTAACACCCAACCAATCCCTCTCCAAAGGCATCACAATATACAACAAACTCCACACATTTCTATGGTAGTATCAACATTCATGAACTCTTTAGCCTCATCCTTAACTCCCCAAAGGCCCTATGTCAATGATCATACCAAGTAAACAACTTCCTTTTCCGCGTTAGGGTGGTCAATGATGCTGAAATTCTAGAGAAGTCTGTCATAAGCCTCCTATAGTACCCCGCCAAATTAAGATTTTTTTTCACCTATGACACACTATTGGGTGGATCCCAAAAAAAAATTTAATTGATCATCACAGCATCCATGGATAAACCATACTCAGAAATGACATTCCCAAAAAATTTAACCTCATGAATCCAAAATTTCCACTTAGAGAGTTTTCCATAAAGATAGTGATGTCAAATAAAATCTAGAACCATCCTCAATTGATCTGCATGTTCCTCATTTGATGCATAGTATATGAGTATTTCATCAAGTAATATGACCTCAAACTAGTCCATTTATGTCTAGAAAACCTAGTTAATCAAAGCTACAAATATGTTGGGGGAATTTGTGACACCAAATGGAATCACTAGGAATTCATAGTGTCTATAGAGAGATCAGAATATCAGATTTTAAATATCAGTCCTATAAAACCTCAAATTGTGGTATCTATAACTAAGATCAATCTTTGAGAACCATCTCACCCCTCACAACTGGTCAAAGTGGTCATCAATCCTAGAAAAAAGCACTTGTTCTTTATTGTGTCCTGGTTCAGGTGATGACAATCAATGCAATGTTGTATGCTCTGATCCACCTTTTTTTCAAACAATACTAGAAATGCCTAGGGGAAAACATTGGGATTGATGAAACCCTTCTCTCAAAGGTGATCCAACTATAGCCATAACTCTTGAATATTGTTAGGGTAAATCTGATATTCCCTATAAGATATCAGAGTAGTCCTAAGAATAAAGTCAATGAAAAACTTCACCTCCAACCTCAGAGGTATTCCTGGAATGTCCTTAGGGAATACCTCCATATAATCCTTCAATACTGATGGAATATAGATTCCTAAAGAACCTAATACACCAAGGGATATACCCACTAATTGAGGGGTGATGTGATGCTCCCTCCTATTTTTATAACCCACTTGACCTACCATGAGATCTCTCTTTCCATAAAAAGAGAATCTCATCCCATCAGTGTGTGGGAATCTGACTTGTCTAGGGTGATAGTTTATATAGGATCAGACAATATACAACCAATACATACCCAATATGACATCATAGGGTTCTATCATGATGAAAAAATGTCCAATGTGAATCTCTCTCCATCATGAGATAGCTCGCACTGCCGACAAATAAAATATACAGAAGAAGCGTTCTCTATAGGAACCTCAAGATGAAGCTGTTGGGGTAGCACCTCGACTAGGTGCTCTGACTCTCACAATAAGTGTGTATATATAAAGGAAGTATTGATACCTATGTCTATAAACACTTAAGAAATTATATAATAAATATATATCATACCTCTGATCATCTCATATTTTTCAGATTCATAAGTCTCCAGAGTTTGTAGCTATCTGCGACCTCGATATCCAGCTCCCTAAGCCTAATGTGGGATGCATAATGATGGTGGTGTAAGGATATCATAGTATTTTCCATCACGAATAGCTCCTCCTTCTCCTATACCAGATCTGCCTCCCTAAGGACCACCCTGTCCTCATTTAAGAGATCCTAGATCAAGGTGATGCCTCTTCTATAGCGGTCCATCAACAATTCGCATGTGATGATCGACATGTCTAGTGGAGAAATCACATGCTATGTGACCTCTAACATTAAAATAAAAGAACATACCCTGTTTAGGATTTGATGGTGCTTTTCATTTTCCCTACACCACATGAACTCGTGCTTGATCCTAATTATGAAAGGGCTTCCTATTCGAAGATACTGCCAACTGGAACCTGGTAGTTACTAAAGACAACATAGCTATGTGGTTCCCACTATGAGATCCAGCTATCAAGAATCCCTCTAAAGGAAATATATTTGTCATTATTTCTTGATCCACCACCCCGATGTAGGTGGCGATGCACAAGGGTACCACACCGAAATATATCTTTCTGCAGAGTCCCTACTCAAACTTATGTGCTCAGATGTATCAATTGTAGATCATGTTAAGGGATTACTATGGATGGTATGTGAACCTCACTATGAAATAATCCACCATCATCCCTCCTTGTGGTACCTCTAGAAGTTTCTAGATCCGGACTGAGCACAAGAGGGAGGTGTAGTACTCTTCACAGAACAACTGCTGGAAGTCAATCCATGAGAGTGTCAAATCATCAGGTATCTGTGCAAAACGGAAACACCAGCTCCAAAATACTCTATGGAAAAGGCCATATGCCAGTGAAACTATCAAATCCATTAGTGTCTGAATGAGCCTGAAGATACAAAAAACATACTCTTTCCAATCCTCAATTTTCTAGGATATGGCTCACTATGGAACCCTAGTGGCCTATAGAGCATGAACTCATGGCGCACACTAAGCCTATGCACATCATCATCCTCCTCTATTGGGATGATATACTACTCGATAGGTGGAGGTGCTACTACCTACACATCTAGAGGAAGAAGCTCGTGGGATGGACCTTGAACTAAGGCCTCATTGCTCATCATATCATCATCATGATCTGAAACTGATATCCTGGATGGCTGTCATCATGAAGGCTTCTTGAGATTTATCAAGATGTACTACAGTCATATGAGAATATATATATATATATATATATATAATGGGGAGATGAATCAATAAGTAAAGTCAATAACACAATCCTATATGATACATGTCCCATTGATCCCTATAACCAATATCCTAGTATACTGAGTTAAAAAGTACGTATTAAAGGTCCTGTTGAATATACATGTCGATCGCCCATGCCATCACTGAATTCCCTGGCCTAAGAGATGCACTCGAGAGAATTTAACTCTATTTCCCTAAACCCAACCAAATCCTTGTAAGGGGAATAGTCTGAACAATGTCCCAATGAATTAACTTTCCTTGATACTAATATATCCGGACCTGGCCCAAGACATGGCTCAAGACACAACTACCCAAACCCACTTTCATAGGAAAGAAGGTGACGACCCCTATTGAAGGAAAAACTAATACGAGGAGGTCGTTTCCGAAGTACATGTACACAAAAACACAACCATATCGATGAATAAGTGTATAGGGAATGAGTAAAAGATTCAACACTGCTATAAAGTAAACCAATCATGCATATCCTCTAGGGTGTACAAGAGTAAAATAGTTTAAATAGAAAAGTAAATTTAAAAAATACATTCCCAACCAGAAATGTAAACTAATAATAGATCCCAACTCTTGAATCCCAAGATACAACCACAATATGCGATCCAAAGTACCAGGTATCCCTAAACTCATATGAATTCATCATTGGCCTTTCCATTATCTACATAAGACACAACAAGTGAGGGAAAATTTCATGTAGGTGTGAGTATATACAGACCCATTAGGACACCTTGAAAGTTGAAGGGGTGCAGTAAGAGATACAAAAGGAATAAATAGATATTAGAGGCAAGATAAATTCAAAGAGAATAGCTCAACCCAACCAAGAGAGAGAAAGATTAACCTCATCCAAACAAAATTTGATCAACATGGAGAGTATATAAAATACACATAAAGTCTTTTCCACACATATAAGGAGTGTAAAATCATCTAACTACAAGAATCTAAACACAAAAAGATCATGGAATACCCCGAGTGTCTTTTCCTCCCATGGAAAGAGAGTAGCCAAATCCAAGGGTATGAATATAGAATAATATATATATATATATACTTAGTCAAAAGAAACCCAAAAGAGAGAGTATAGAGATGTAAATATCACATATCAGACCAAGAAGAAGGGTATCCAACAGTTCCAAAAGTCCATCAATGATGCCAAAAAACTCACACGTTTTCTCGAAAGTAACTATAAGTTCCCATCAGTATCAATGTATCACTAAGAGGGGGAGGGTGTGAATCTTTGATAAATTTTTATTTTAAGTTTCATTTAGTTTGAAATAACTTTAGACTCCTGTTAATGATTTGTTACCTTAATGAAAACAAAACTAGACACACATCCATAAAACACAAGAATTTACCCGCTTCAATACTCAAAAAGAGTATCTAAATCATGGGTATGATATGGAAATAATATAATACCACACAATACACGAGAAACCAATTCTTTTTTTAGAATAAAATAAATATGATATTACCTTACACTTGTGTAGCACTATATTTAATACAATAATGTGTGTACTTCAAGTACCATAAAATGATGTAATAAAATTTTTGTAACAAACATATTATGGTGATTGTTGATCAAAATTTACAAATATTTTCTTCAAAAACAATTATTTACTTCCTTAAACAACACCAGGAAAGAACTTCCTGCACTTCGTAATGATACCCTTTCTGATTCTTCCATCTGATTCCAAAGTTTGATTGCTCAATATCGAAAATATAACTCTATTAGAATACCACTATAAAAAAATCAGAATATATTCTTCCGTAGATTGGAAATCTCAATAAAATTTATCCAGTCTGATTATCTAGCCTAATATGAAAACTAGCTAAATTCTATCTCTTCTCTTCTCCTTTCTTTCTTCTATTCGATAAAATCCGTCATGTAAGCACAATATGGAAACTTCTTCTCCCTATAATTTCATAGCTTGTCTCTCTCCATTTCTTAATATTACTCATGTAAATAAATTAAAATGAAATCTCTTCTTTGATAGGAAACCCCAAAAGTTTTGGGTGGGATTTTGAATGTTTTTCCCACTCAGCTAAATTTTCTGAAATCTTGATTTCCATTGAATTCTAGATGTATTATGACCTCTTAAAAAATTATCAACTATCCTTGAACCTTATTGAATCTTATAAAATATATATATATATATTTATACTTATTAAAAAAACTCAATCGGATTATCATTCTCCATTACAATTTCTTCATTACAGTAGAGGCATTTGGTCACTTCTGATTTTCATGACCCACTTGGAAAAAAAACTGATGATATCTCATTATGTTTCTCTGCGCCAATTGAAAGACTATATTCCCATTAAGTTTTCTAAATTATGATGAATACAATAGATTATTAAATATGTTTCTCTACACCAAATGTGTCATATGAATACAATTCTTCAAAATTATTCAACTGCCTCTATTATCCCTCTTGACAATACTTCTACATGATTCAAGAAATTATCCTTTTATTCATTTCTTAAAACTGATGATCATATGCATGATGATGCTTATCTATATAATCCCATGTAGTATGGATTGGTTTCTTAATCTCTATGATAGTTCAGTTTCATTGCTAGTCTGATGGCACTTAACTCAATTGTTTACAAGACAAAAGATAGATTATCTCATGCCCCAAAGGAAAACATATCAGAGTTCTTATTTCCATTGTCCCACATGAAAAACAAATAAAAGATTTTTTTTTTTTTTGAACCAAAAAATTCTTCAGAAAACAATTCTGCCTCCAACATGAAAAATATACCAATAATATGAATTGGTGTCAGAATCCCTTATGATGAATCAATGGAAGACCGCGTCCAGCGGACCAGTTCTAATAGCTTCAACTTCAGCAACTTCATTCCTTCTATGAATATGAAACTAATGAACTTTAATTACTTAGATTATTACTCTGAAGATTTATCTCATATGGATTTTGGTTTGACTAAAATACAACATCTTCTTCAGTTTACATTCTGATCAACCTTCTCAGATAACAGACATTTTTGTGTCTGGTGATCTCACACCAATGATTTGAGACCAGAAATCTTAAACTCTGAAAACATCCTTCTTCCAAAAATCTATGCTTGTATCATTAATTCGACAAAAATTTTAATACAATTAAGATCATATTAAATTTCATCTATCTTATAATTAAAATTATTATAAATTCTCATTCATCTCACAACATATTTCTTTCCAACCCTTAATATGATTGGCAATACTCCCCCTTTCTTTCATCAAGATCTTATCACAGGTTTCTCAAATATCTTATGAATTTTGTGAATAAAAAATAGAAAATCATCATGATATTCTCATAATATTCAATCAAAATTTGACTCTCTTCCTCATTACAATTAGATCCTCATTTTTACCTAAGGTGAGTCTGATGAGCATTTTCTTCAGGAAAACATATTCTCAATCCGATAGACTTTATTAAGAATTTTGAGTCTTATCTCATAAATAAAATGGTCATTATAAATTCCATATTTTATAAAGTGAATTTATTTCTTTCTTAATGACAAAAAAACAAAAATTTCAATGAAAATATATTCCAATTATAAAAAAAACTTCTTCAGTCAATTTGGTCTAAAAAATACACCCTTTGGATTTCATTGTCAAAAAAGATTCATAAATGATGAAACTTTGTAACCTCAAGATATGGATTATTTATCAATATTTATAATTCTACATGAGATAAATCATTATAGGAAACACGACTTATTGACAACAAATCCATGTTCTCCAAAATTAGTAACTCATGAATCTTCCTCAACCTTTCTTCAGAGGTTTCTTCACTTATTTCTTTTCTTATTTCATTTTCCTATAAACAATATATTCCTACAACAACTCCAACATATAGTTATAATTGTTCACACACTCACATGCTAGATTCATAGTTTACCCACAACCCCCCTTTTTACATGCTTCCTTAAAAGGTTTAGCACATAAAAATGGACATATTTAAGAAAAATTATACCCATTTGAAAATACTATCCAAAGACAATAACAGAGAGGGTATATAAACACATTCCTCAACCATGATGAGAAGGAGGTTAGACACCCATGTTCAAACTCTATTTATGAAAACTTTCCTTTAGTAAAGGTTTTGTGTAAATGTCAACAACTTGTTCTGATGTAGGAACACACTCCAACTTCAATTCATTCATATAAACATGATCTTTAATGAAATTATATTTGATACCATTTTGAACACGAATGTTGTACTGGGTTTTTGAAAATTTCGATTGCACATTTATTATCACAACCAAAGAGAAATTTTAACTTTACTTTAAAAAGTAAATCTTCTAACTGAGTCTTCATCCACCAAAGTTTTGTAACAGCTTGAGTGGAATAAACATACCCAACTTCATTCGTTTTAAGAGTGACTGAATTCTACTTTTTTATAATAACAAGAAGAACTTTCCCCCTAAAGAAAACTCCACAAGATGTGGATTTTATATCATCAACATTTTTACACAATAAACATCTAAATACCCAAAAAAATTATATTGTCTGAGCTATTATACATAATTATGAAATTTTATGTTCCTTTGATATATCTAAGAATTATTTTTCCTAAAAACAAATGTGATTATTTTTTAGCACTATGAAATAATTCACATAAGGTGAAAACATAAGAAATGTCGTGTCTTGAGGAAACCATATACTAAAAACATCATATCTCCTTATGACACACTTTTTGACCAACTTCTTAGCCTTCTTTATCTTTTTTCAACTTGGTTCCTAGTGAAATTTGTGTGGAAACTGATTTTGAATTTTTTTATGCCGAACTTCTTCAGAAGTTCCTTAGCATATGTTTCTTGGTAAATAAAAATGTTTTTCTTCTTTAATAAAATTTGTAACCTCAGAAACTATTTCATTTCTATGAGAATAATCATCTCCAAAAACATTTTCATCTCTTCAATAAATCTTTCACAAGTCATTTCATCATTCCCAACAAATATAAAGTCATCATCATAAGCAATTAAAATGAGGAAAACTCTTGAAATTCTTTAATATAAATATTATTATAAACTCTTCCTTTTTTAAACTCATATTACTTAAGAGAGTATCCAATTTTGAATACCATGCCCTGTGATATTGTTTCAGCCCATACAAGTATTTCTCCAACCTATACACATAACATTCATCTTTACCAACAAAAAATACACAAAGATATTCAATATAAGCTTCCTAATCAACATCACCATTCAAATTTTTTTATTTCACATCCATTTGAAAAATTGTGTAACATTATTGTGAAATATTAAGAAGAAATAATCTCATTGTTTCTAACCATGCCACAAAAGAAAAAGTCTCATCAAAATCAATGCCTTCAATTTGTGAGTAGCCTTTTCAGACTAATCTTTCTTTGTTTTTGATAAATTCACTATCTTCATTCATGTTGTTTAGGGAAAATCCATTTTGTACCAATAAAACTATTATTATCTTGCTTAGGTACGAGTTCTCAATTATGATTATTTTTATTATGTTAAGGATCTTCATTCATAGCCTGAACCCATTCTGGATGGTCAAAATTTTCATTCACATATTTTTTCGCAACTATTGAATACAATGAAGTATTTGAAATTTTTATTCTAGTTTGAATATTTTGATTTTGGTCACTAATATTGTTATGAGATTATACTTGATTCCTCATCCTAGGATGATATTTTTTAGATTATTTCTCATCAATTGAAATGGATGAGTTTGATTATTTTTCTTGATTAAGATTACCATTATCGGTATCCTTATCAAAATTATCTCCAAAAACACTTTCATCCTATATATATTCTATATCACCATGATCCTATTTATCTTCCTAGTATTATTCATAAAATTTAAAATCAAAATATTTAACTAATCTTCCTAGATCTTTTTTGAAATATCTATATCCTCTTACATTTACATCATATCCAACAAAAATTCTATCATCACATCTCTGCTCAAACATTCCAAGTTTTCCACATTTTTTCTTTATGATCCACATACTCTAGAAAACTCTTAAGTGTTTCACACTTAAGGTTTTTTCATAAACAATATCATATAGATTCATATCTGAACTTGGTTTGTAGAAAAATTAGTTTTGGATATTCACAATAGGGATAACAGCTTTCCTTCAAAATTATTGAGGGATATCATGTTCAAGTAGTATACTTCTTCCCATTTCAACCATACTTCTATTCTTCCTTTCAACAACATCATTTTGTAGAGGAGTATATAGTTTACTAAACTCATACTAAATCCATGATTCTTAAGACAACTTTAAAATTATTCATTATTGTACTCACCACTATTGTCGATTATAAAATTCATCATTGAATACCCACATCTTATATTTCCTCCTAAAACTTTTAGAAAATTTCAGAGCATTTGATGTATGTTTCATATACATAAAACAAAAAATGTTAAAAAAATCATCAATTAAAGTGATGAAGTACTTATATCCACAAGTTTATTGTTTTATAATTAGCCCATAGATATCTGAATTAATAAGTTATTGTGGTCATTTTGACAAAAAATCAACATTATTATGAACAAAATTAATAATCTTTCCTTTCTGAAAAAATATCTAGCACCAATATCTTCTTCTTGACATATTACGAATTCCAAAGACACTGTATTTCTTTGATAAATTTCTGATGTTCCTCTAAC
The DNA here is from genome assembly GCA_963277665.1 of Viscum album. NCBI lineage: Eukaryota > Viridiplantae > Streptophyta > Magnoliopsida > Santalales > Viscaceae > Viscum > Viscum album. The sequence continues at coordinate 352,633,022 of OY728141.1, forward strand.
ACATGTTCCCCAACATCTTATATCACAAATTATTTTATTCTACCATGCCCAAGTAATAATAGTTTTATATTTCATCAACTTGAAATAATTTTCCTTTTGTGCATTGTCATATTGTGACAATCATTCAATCTACTTTACATAAAAAAAAATCCTTTATAAAAACAAATTTTTTGAATTCATCATAATTTTTTGAAACACTTAACATGTTGTTTTTCATCCCACTAATAAATAAATACCTTTTAGATTTAACTTTTCTTCTCCAATGATGACTGATTCAACACCTTTGATTCTGAGTAATTCATCATTGGAAAATATCACCATCCCTTCTTTGAAATCTATCACATTTTTAAACAATTTCAAATCTCATATCATATGAGAATAACACCAACTATCCAGAATTGGAGGGTCCAGAAAAATATGCAAAGGAGATTCTACCCAATTCCACACAAAGAATTAGGGGAATGTATGGAAATTATGTAGAAAACTCAAAGGATGCACAAGCCGAATCGGTCCGCAGACCGATCCCATGAAAACGCTACACGGCTGGTTCCACGATGCACCCCCTCCGTGGACCGTTGTCATTCGCGGAATGAAGGTGGAGATACTCCATGGGAACGAAGCAGTACGGGCACCAAGACTTTCCATCTCCACGAACCGCCCCCAGCCGCAAACCGCATCAACCGGCCCAGACCGCGGACCGTTGTCATTCGCAGAATGTAGGAGAAACCCTGCGCATACGCGAAGCACTCCCTGAGTTGGTTTCGTTCGTGGGGGAGGTGTGTTCAATGCACCCATGAGTTGCGGATTGACCAAGTCCTCCGTGAACCGGGTCTCCGATCATGGGCCTCCGTAAAAGGTGTTGCATGTCCACAGATATATCTTTTTCCCTAGTCTATAAAAGGAGACCGAGGGGGAAGAGAAGAGAGGATTCAGAGAGATCGACCAGATTCTGGTGAATTGATTTCAAAGGAAGGAGCTTAGGATTTCGCAAACAACGAAGTTCCAGTTCATGAACCAGAGAAGGAATGAAGCTGGAAGAGAATTAATAAGGAACCGAAAACGCATAATAACTTGGTGAACTGCGAACATAAAATAACAAAGAAAAGAGACCGTGAAACATGGCCCCTCCGAGGATTCACTCCTTGTGGACCAGGGAGGTTATGCCCCTTTTCCGATCCGTCGCACCGTGTAGCACCCTCCTATGTGGGCGAAGCCCTGACCGACGAACCCCCAACCGACATCACCCTTGGCCGCCGCTGCTTGCATGGATACCTCCGCGTACCAACCTCCTACGTGGGCCAAACCCAAAGCCATGAACCACCCTTGTTCGCGGGATGCCGACCAACCTGCGAACCACCCTGGTTCGTGGGATGCCCATCAGTCCGCGGACCACCTTGGTTCACGGACGACCTCTCCAGCCGCATAGCACCTCCCTACGTGAAGGGCACCACTCCTCATATACCAATGTGGCCCACCAAATCCTTCGGATTTCCAATTCCCCGAGAAATGTAAAATCCATCCAATTTTTCCTGATCCCCCACAGTTCCTTCATTGGCCCATTCATCGAACCCAAGCCAAGGCCTCCACCGGAGCCACCGGACCCGTGTGATGCAACCTTTAGGCACATCAGCACGTCGTTTTGATTTCACTTACCCATGGTAAGCAGGGGCGAAGGGGTTTCTCCGACTCTTGGGCGGATTCCTTAAGAATTCATGGGTTCACATTTCCATAGTAATGCGGAATCCGATCCCGAGAGCCCATTTTCTACCCCTCCACTTGTCTGGACTAGGGAACTTCTCCCCTCTCCGGGGCATGGTGGGATACCCATAAAAAGGAATCCCCCATGCACCTTCGTACTTCCCCACGGCCAGGCCCAAGGAAGGGTGTAGTGGGGAAGGGTGTTGCTCCGTCCTTCTTTGGGGAAAAGTCCCTCTCCCACTGCACTTTGTCTCCATGGGAATCCATCTTGAAGTAATACCCGACCTTATGGGTTGCCCTATGCGTAAGCCCCACTCCACTTCCCACAGACGCACCTTTCGCGGCGTGATCATCTGGTCCCTACTGCCTCTTATTTCTCACACCGAGCATGACTCACGTGGGCTAAGAGTAAGCATTGACCATGAAATCTTCTTATGGGCCTTTTCATAGTGTAAGCCCCAATCCATTACCCTGAGCCTCCTCAGAGTTTAAGACCCAATCCATTACTATGGGCCTCTTCAGAGTGTAAGCCGCAATACTATTCTAACTACGTGGACATTGATCCCTGTCTCTGAGGCAGGGTACGTAGGAATCCTTCCTGAGGTTCAAGCCCAACAACCAGTCAATCTGACTATCTTCACATCGGTTCACCACACCACTCTTAGTGACTCCTCAATGAGTCCAGACTCCTCAGGGTCATTAATCCAACGACAGATGGTAAACCTCGGGCATAAATGATTCCAAAACCCTACGTACAGCTGACCATTACCAACCAGGAGTAATCCATGGATACTATGCTTGGGTATAATCCAAATATTTGTGAACATATGAATACCTCTTAAATCTATAAGAGAGACCCAAAAAATGAAATAATTCCCCCCAAAAAGGTGTGATGAGACCAACTTCCCTTCCTATCGACCAATGTGACTTCCTAAGAGTCGTTGGCTAGACCACCCAATGAACGCTTGCCTTTGGAAAGTAGGTCCACGATAATCAGATACGGAACCATTGGGCGTTTCTAGACCGACCCGAAACAAAAAATGGTGAACCTGACATGAATCTTTAACCAAGAAAGAAGGATTTAACCTAATCCCACCCTGTTCTCCCTTTATACTCGCAGGGAGGGCCTAGAAAGACCATTAATTACGCATGGGGTCATGAAATGCTGCTTTGATGGGTTTTCTGTTTGTATTTGTTAAAACATTTTACCGGTACCACACAGAAATCCCTTCAATCCAAAGGAGTCATGAAGGAACTCACAGGCGCGTGCTTCCAAAAACGTAATGACCAAACTTCCTCAAAAACGGAGGACCCCGTCACCTACCCAGCGTCTTCAATGTTGGGTCTCAGATGCATCGATCTGAGTGTACCATGTGAATGGTACTCTACCGATGATGAAGGTGTCCATGCACGCCCTCCAATCTGTGAGGACCCACCGTTCGCCTACCCAGCAGTAGCTGTGAAGGCAGATCCAGACAGCCCCTGTTTCTGTCTCCAACTGTTTCAGGAGTCTATCCCTTGAACGAGACAATGCGTACCTCCCTTATCTCAGGGAGGCAGATGAGGTTGACATCGAGGACTTCATCCTCACTGAATGACGGTTCTGCTCCAAGGCCCCCACCAGAAGACGTCATCGTGGTCATGTCGTGACTCAACATCCTCACGCTCAGGTGGATGTAGCCCCGAGGATCTAGGCCCATGCTCCCTGAGCTCCGGCCCCTCGGACTTCCCGACAAGGGCGGTAAACTTACAACCGGGGACCAGTCATTACCCTTGTCCCTGAGGAGGAGCTCCACTGCCCAGTCACGAAGACGAATCATGAACATGCACATACACATGTTCTCTCTTCTAAATCCCTCCATCCAGACATGGTCGCCCTCCATCTGGATATGGCGGCATCATACAAGCAGGCGCGCATCCCCACCCTGCTCTATAAATCCCATCGCTCATGTAGGAAAGCACCTACCTGGAAGGCACCTCTCCCTTCCCAGGGTCGTAAAGCCCACCAACCGGACATGGTGGTGACCTAGCGCCTGCAGGACCAGTTCCTAGAAGATGCTCTTGATGCCTAGCATCCCGATGTGGTGGTGATCAACAAAGAATGCCATCTAGATGTGGTGGAAATTAATAGGCGGGCACGTCTCCCCTCCAATAAAGGCCACCGACTCAATACGGTGGGAAACCAACATATGTAGGGCCAGCTCCCTGCGGATTCAAGTAAATTTTTCCATCCCGAGGTGGCGACAAACGGAGAGATAAACCGGCATATCCTGGCCCAGGGGAAGATTCGTTCACCTTCCCCGAAACAGGAGAATTGTTAGTACCCACTGACCCCCCGGAAGACCGGAGATGGATATTCCTACACCGATACCAGAATGGTCCTTCATACCAGTTCTAGCCAAATATTTCTCTCTGCATATCTTGGAAATGATGGAGGAGCAGGTACCGATCCAAGATCATATCTTGCAGACTTTCCAGAGTGTAATTGAATCAGCAGCAACAGCAAGGACTCGGGCCCGTGAGCCCGTCTCCCCAATTGAGGCGACTCATCTAAGAGATGAGATAGCCGCCTTGGAGCATATCTACATTCCTGCTTCCGCCCAGGAGGGTCGCCGGCTATATTCCACGACCCCAGGGCAATCGGATCGAGCAACTTCACTCGTTCCAACTGGGGGACACCCGTCCATCATGGTGGATGCTCCAGAGTAGGCATATATCCCTTCTAAAAGTCAAGATGTTCATCGGCATATCCCAACAACATCACGAGACCCAATTATACAAGGACCCAAAGGTGAAGGCCGTTTTCAACAGTAGACGGTCCCCGCTGCCCACAAGAAGGTTCCCCGAACGTGCCGAAGGCAGCCGGAAAATAAAGAGTGGGTTCATGACTCCGCTCTTCTGAAAGCTGGGGTTCCCAATGCCGCTAAGAGCATATCAAAGGCTGATAACTCTGCCTACCCATTACCATATTATAGGAGCGACAATAGTAGGTACAAAGGTCCTCCCCACAATGTTACTACCGACAGCTCTAAAGGTCCTCCCCGGAGCACCCGTGGGGTCCTCCCCCACGGGAATATAATGATCGATCACGAAAGCTTCTTTTTTTATGTGAGTCATGGAAACCCTCCACATGACCCGAAGATCGAGAAGACATAATGTCCTCCACTTGCTTTGGTCCACCCTGAAGGTACTCCCCAGGGTATACACTACAAACACTCTCCATGCAGTGGGACCACAGATTACGATAGTAGTCCTCACTGTCACAGTCACAAATGCGGAGGCACTCCCCACAGTGTCGTCTCATCACGACAAGAAGGCCCTCCCCTTGTCGTGTCCTGCCCTAAAGGTCCTCCCAAGTGATTACGTTGCAACGATACTCCGTGCAGCCAGGCATCAAATCACGGTGGTAGTCCTGGCCACCTTGATAACGGAGTTCCTCCCCATAGAGAAACCAAGAAATTAGAAGGCCCTCCCCACGTTGTGGTACATTATGAGGGCCCTCCCTTCGTTGCGATACATTCTGAAGGCCCTCCCCAGGGTGTACCCCGCAGATATTCTCCCTGTGGCAGCTGTAATGGTAGTTCTTGCCATTACAGTAGCTGTGATGGTAGTCCTCGCCACCACGACCGCCATTGCGTAGGTCCTTCCCACAGTGGCCCCAAGCAACAGAAAGGTCCTCCCATTGTCGTAGTATTCCTTGAAGGTCCTCCCCAGGATACACATTGAACATCAAACCATGATGGTCATCCCCACCATGATGGAAGTTGTTGTGAAGGCCCTCCCAGTAAGAATGCTACACAGCCAGAAGGTCCTCCCCTTGCTGCGACATTCCTTGGAGGCCCTCCCCAAGGTATGCACTGCAAAATTCCTCTATGGAGTGAGGCGTTAAGCAGTAATGGTAGTCCTCGCCATTATGGCCACCATTGCGAAGGTCCTCCCTGAAATGACATATCATATCGATAGGAAGGTCCTCCATCTGCTGAATCAAGAAAAAAAACCCTCATATTCTGAGGCACTCAAAAGGACGGGATCGAGAATATCAGATTACCAGTCAATCACTAACAATACCCTTCTTCAATTGGGAGATGTTTCGGGGCCACATTCATCTTCGGAACAGCCCCTAAATCGCCCGCATGATAATTCAATACCTACCAGTCCCACTGCCTCTGACCACACTGACAGCGAGCATCTCAGTTAGGCTCACTAGGTAAAGGAATCACTAGCGGTGGCATATGACAACATGTTTCACCTGAGGAAATGACTGGCCAGGGATGATATACCAGTTATGTTCTGGCCCACTGCCACCTCTCAGCTTGACATACCTAGAGAGTTGTCGGAAGAATGCATGCACGACATCCTCCATAATATATGGACAACCTCTGCCAACTAAAATCATACTTCTTGACCTATGATATGTATGTAGACCATGTCAAGTAAATAGGAGACCTCCTACGTCACATCAACTAGGAGGCTCTTCCGTCGGCACAACAACAGCGGCCCGAGAGGTGTAAAGAAAACATGGAGATAGCATGCCACCTCATTAGTGACGCCCCGATGGGAGTCCATATCAGGGGTTGGGGAGAACATGGAGCTCTGCATTTCACTCTGAACCCCGCCCAGAAGAACCCGTTTGGCATGGTGTCTTGCAACGTCATCGCGTCAAGACAACAATCAAGTGGTCTCCCTGTTCGTGAAAGGCAACACACCCAACAGAGTCGGACCTTGAATAAGTCCCAGAAGCGTCAAGCCTGACGGGAACATTACATTCAAGAACTTTTGAATCAGGACACCGAGAGCATACAACAAGCCTCTCACCTAAGAGATACTAATCATCGGTCATTTCCTGCCTCCCCAGAAGGGATTGATTCACATAACAACTTGGCACCAAACCCAGTTCACCCCTGAATGGGGGAATGCAAGATCAGGTAGGTAGCGAAGGAAAAATCCACTGTCGCAATCTAGGGTCAACCCTAGCCTGCAGGGCTGGGGGAATTTATAACAACAAATGCCCCAGTAAGACCAATACAAACGGTAAGGGACTCAATGTCTAAGGAACAGAGCAAAACCCAACCCTCATGGATGGGGGCATTATTACCTCCTCAACAATAACAACCCCCCCCCCCCACGGGAATCAGTATTCTCTCATCTAGGGAGGACAGTCAGAAGAGGAGGTTCTTACCCTATACCGGCGTTTGAATCATCACCCCCTCCGAAAGGGAGGCGCACCGTAAGATCACATCAAAGAACTCTCTGTGTCACCCTTCATCAGGGAGCCTAAAGCAATCCCAGGACCGGACATGGAAGGACAGTAAAAGATGCGGGAGATCCTCCTCTAATTTGGAAGATGACATCTTCCCCGCCCCGCAATATGTATCCATCAACGCCATAGAGGCTAACCCCATGAGTAGCACCGAAGATGATGCAAATTTGGATGGATCGGGAGATGATGGTTCTGGTCAGGCAGTGACTCACAACGAACCACTAGGTGTGTACACCCGGAACTAGAGGGACGCTCTAAATATGGCTGCCCCTTCAGCTAACCTTCCTCTGCTCACCCTACGAGCTTCCAACAAGGATAAGAAAAAAGGACCGGTTACCCTTAACCCACCTCCTTCTCTCGATAAAAATGAGCCACTTACGCTCGAAGAGAGATTCTCTCGATAGGAAGAGGAAATGAATGAGTTGAGGTGGATTAATGCTGAGCTACTCCATAGAAACTGTCTTATTGAAAACGTGTCCCAAGAGAAACCACATCATGCACTCCCAGTAAGTGCACCTCAAAGACCGAGGATTACCCTGACAAACGAAGCACGGTCTAGGCTCCTGCCCAATGAGGTGCCCGACCCATACAACTACCTAAATGTGGATCTGAATGAATACCACGACTTCCCTCTACTCAGGAAGCAACTGGAGCGAGTGCGCTTGAAGCCTCCGAAGTTGTCACAAACGGAACATGCACCCCATGTGCAAACCGAGATGGATCCTCAAGCAATGCCTCAGGCTACACATGATCAGGAACAGGCCCAACAGGATGTAAAACAGGGTCTCACCAACACCATCGTGGCACTAACGGCTCGATTGGAAGCAATAGAAGGTTGAAGAGCTCCGATACAGCCAGAGAAGAAGCCCTACCCAGATTGGGTGAGCAACACGCCACCTCCACCCAATTTTGGGAGCCCTGTATTCCCTATCTTCAATGGATCAGGCAATCTGGAACAACATTTGATGCACTACGCGTCCTATTGTGACCTGATGATGGGAAATCCAGAACAAAAAGAAGCAGTAAAACTTAGATGATTCGTACGAACCTTGCAAGGATCCGCCATTATCTGGTATACCAGTCTACCAGCCCAGTCAATAAAAATCTCTGTAGAACTTCGGAAGCAGTTCCTTTTTCACTTCAACTCGACATTACCCAAAAAAATGGTTAGAGACCTCATGAACTGCAAGCAGAGGGAGAATGAGAGGGTCTCATATTTCATCACCAGATGGAATGGTTTGACCTATTCTCTGAATAGGAAAATGCCTCAAGATGAGTTGCTCTCCATATGCATTGACAGTCTTCGAGATGATCTGCGAACTCTGCTCATACCAGAGGAGTGCACCACTGGCTTCCTACATCTCTCAGCCATTGCCCATAGAATCGAGGACTCCCTACAACAGACCAATTTGATGTCCCAAATAGCCTCACAGGCTTTTGAAAAGAGATCAGCCAGAGCTGAAGTGTCCTCTATCACGCTCAAGCCAGCCACTCTGCCTGCTCCACCACTCAGGCCTCCACAAAATCATCAAGGCCCCCTTGCATATTAGCGGCCACCTCCGCCCAGGCGGGATAATCAGAAAAGGGTGAAGCGGAACCAGTTTGATGAATGAAGACATAAAGTATACTCATTCTTAGAGGACCAAGTCCGTGGTTACTTCATCGCTGCCATGAATTGCAACTTGCTCCGCCTCCCAGAGCCGAGGTAACCTGAAGAAGTCGGCCGCGATGATAGGTCATATTATTGTCCCTACCATCGAATGTTGGGGCACAATATTCGAGAATGATTCATTTTCAAGGTCCTTCTGCAAAGGATGGTAGACGTCGAGAAAGTCGAGCTGGGAACACCCCCAGCACATGGGATATATATTTATACCAACGGCTCCGATGAAGGGGAGGGGTGGCAGGAAGTCATCAGGAAGAAGGGGAAGAGATTTGATAACTGGATGACTTGGAAGACTATCACTCGAGCCCAAGGAATACTCTGAGATCAACTACATCAGCTAGTGTTTCCTCCAATATCCCTAAACACCGCTCAACCGACAATATCGGCCTCACAACCCTCTCTGAGCTGGTCATCCAGGAATAATCAAAGGAGGGGACAATAGAAAGAGGAGAAGTCTTCGATGAGGTCAAATTTAGCCCCGACACTGTCAGATTTCATACACTCAAATTTGGAACCACGTGTACTGACCCACCAAATGACACCATCAGGGACAACCGACCAGGTTGACCTATCAAAGGATGAAGAACCAATCATTGGTTCCATCAACATCCTCCATATTACGAAATCTTTACCTAAAGAAGGGTATGGTTATGAACCCGAGATTTCAATATGAGGAGTCGGGATGAGGAATCACAGGGGCATGGGATATCAGGGAAGGCGTAGTCACGACCGAAACCAACCATACGGTTAGAACTCGGCCCGAACTGTTAATATTGTGGAAACCCATGGGAGATCCCTTCAACAGACTCAGTAGGAGAAAGAACATCCCTCCACCTCCACAAGCAGCCACTCTACCCTCATCATTCTACGATACCCATCAGAGGAGGAACAATGCCTAGCCGCTTAGTTCCCATAAACAGACCGGTCGGGCCGAGTCCCCAGAACATGGGGAAATCATCGGCATCTAACCCCACAGCCGATCCCTCCTCATCACGTATTCCAACTCCCAGGATGCCCTCTAAAAATCTCCCGCCAATGGACATGCATCAGATGCTAAAACAGAAATACGACATCCTTATGCAGTTCGCATCGGTACCAGCCAAACTGTCAATCTTGGATGCCTTTAGTTTGTCATCCAATCTCAGAGAGGCACATATAGAAGCCTTGCTCAGCCCCCAGGAGTTTCAAGCCGAAGTAGGTGCCATCGAGATTTATCGGATGGAAACTGTCTTGGATAAATTCAATGCAGTGATTTCCTTCACCGATCTAGATGAAGATGCCATCGTGTAGGGACACATCAAACCACTATATGTGTCTGGCACACTGGATGATGTTGAGATCCTCAAATTCTTTGTTGACAATGGCTCTAGAGTTAACCTCCTTCCCCTATGGACACTCCGTTAGTTGGGATATATTTAGGGTGATTTAATACCCTCTGCCACGACTCTTCTAGGTTACTATAAGAGCAAGCAGAAGGAAATGAGACAAATTAAGCTAAAGACCCATTTTGGTGACCTCGTGGCCTACTCAGAATTCCTGGTGGTCCGACAGAACACAGAATTCAATGCCCTACTGGGAATTCCATGGATCCATAAGCACATGGACGATCCTTCATCCTACCAATAGTGTATTAATTACCGAATCAATGGGAATAGTGGTACATTTCATGCTGACAAGGCCCCTTTAGAGCTCTCTGAGTCACACTACATTTATTCCAGGTTTTATGAGAAAAGGAGGAAGAAACCTTCGACCGATGGTATCGACTGGATCCCTGCTCCAAATGGTCTGGAAATTGTTCCTGACGACCCACTCAGACAGCTCGGCAGAGACTACGTACTTCCCATCAACCACTTTGAGAGCAGGTATTCACATTCGGACACACACTTAGCTGTCTTCATGACTTCAGCCATAACAGCCGAGCATGGCAATGCAGGAACGTCCACCAACCTACAATTTGGGGACGAATACTCGAGCAGGGATGCCCACAATGCCTCGCCCTCAAACCCCCGAGATCCCAGGATGGAAAATCTCCCCCCATTAGATCACGAAGATGAGGATTTGGGAGAAGAAGGGGAGGAAGATCTTATGTATGCACCTCCCCCATTTGAGGAAGGTATCTCCACCACTGTGGATGAGCTCAGGGAAATAAACCTGGGTACCGAGAATGACCCGAGGCCCACTCTTGTCAGTGTAGCCATGTCCTCTGAGGAGCACGAGGTATATACCTCTTTCTTGAGGAAACATCGGGATGTCTTTTCCTGGAATTACACAGAAATGCCAGGACTTGATCCCGAAGTGGCGACGCATCACCTAGGTCTGCCAGATGTCCTCCGGGGCTATAAACATGCCGCCAGAAGGACACACCCCTCACATGTTTCCAAAATAGAGGATGAAGTCGATAAGATTATTAAAACAGGCTTCATTCGTGAGGTCCAATACCCTATCTAGTTGGCCAACACCATCCTTGTCATGAAAAAGAATGGGCAAATCCACTTCTGCATTGACTTCATAGACCTCAATCGGCATTGCCCGAAAGATGATTTCCGGGTCCCGATCACCAAGTTATTAATCAATGCAACGGCCGGGTACGAGGATCTATCCTTCATGGATGGCTATTCTGGGTATAATCAAATGAGGTTGGCCCGAGAAGACGAAAAAGCCACTACCTTCAGGGCCCCTCAAGGAATATTTTGTTACAGGGTCATGCCCTTTGGTCTCATGAATGTGGGTTCCACATATAAATGTGCCATGCATCGTATCTTTAAACCATTACTAGGGAGATTCGTTGAATGATTTGTAGATGACTTGGTTGTTAAGTCTAGATAATGATCAGATCACCTGTAAAATCTTGAGACAGTCTTCAACAAACTTCGACAACATAGTATGAAGATGAACCCCTTGAAGTGTGCCTTCGGGGTTACCTTAGTGAAATTACTTGGCTTCATCGTATGTCATCGTGGCATCAAAGTCGACCCTGAAAATACAAAGGCTATCCTTGGCCTGCCACCCCCCGCAATCTCACCGAGTTAAGAGCATTCCAAGGGCACCTGGCCTATATCAGGCGATTCATAGACAACCTGGCAGGCCAATGTTTTCCCTTTACCAGGTTAATGAAGAAGAGAGTCATGTACCAATGGACAGATGACTGCCAAGAGGCATTTGAAAGCCTAAAGAGGTACCTCTTAATCCCACCGATGCTCATGCCACATGTTGAAAGAATACCTCTCATTCTATACATGATGGCCCTAGAGCGGTCACTAGAAGCCTTCCTCGCACAAAATAATGACACCGGCAGTGAAAAAAGTCTCTATTACCTCATCCAAACCATGATCGATGCTGAGACTTGATACTCAAACATCGAGAAGAGCTTTTTGGACTATGTCTTCGTAGTAAAAAAGTTGTGACATTATCAGCAGCACCATGAAGTCCATTTGGTCTCACGTAATAACCCTCCCAAGTACATCCTTAGCCGCCCGATGCGGACCGGGTGCCTATCCCAATGGGCAGTCATCCTGCAATAGTTTGACATCTCGTTTGTGCCTCAGAAGGCCATCAAAGGCTAGGCATTAGCAGATTTTATGGCAAAGCACCCTTCAATAGGATCCGCTATACTGGACGTCGAGCAACCTGATGAAGATATCTTCGCGGTTCAATAGGAGCTCCCAACATGGGAAATGTACTTCGACGGCTCCTCCCAAAGCCCAACTGAGAAAAGAATGGAATATCCCAAATTTAACAAGGTGGCCTTGGGGATAATACTCATGTCCCTGGAAAAGCCAGTTTTTTTCATATTCCTTCCTCCTGTCAGAAGGATGTACAAACAATGAAGTGGAATATAAAGCCCTTATTGCAGGCCTAGAGCTCGCACTCCAAGAACAAGCACAACACCTTAAGCTCAAAGGTGACTCGGAACTGGTCATCAAGTAATTCAATGGTGACTATACTATCAAAAAAGAGGAGCTGATTCCCCTATTTGACCATGTACGAGAGCTAATGTCAGAATTCTCTATAGAACCCACATTAACCTGTATTCCCCAGTCTTAGAATGCCCAGGCTAATGCATTAGCCAATGTGGCCACAACACTAGATGACCCAGACCATGATGAAATGGTCATCAGTATTGCTCACCGCAGAATGGTCTTGCCATTTGTTCCGGCTAAGACAAAAGAGATCAACGAAGTCAGTCCTGTCCCAGAGCCATATGCTCCTACCACCAGCTGGATGACCCCCACTGCAAACTACCTTCAACAGGGATAACTTCCATTAGACAGGGCTGAATGAGAGAAAATATGGAGAAGGGAAATCAAATTTTTCCTATATGGAGGCGCGGGTCAGCAAGAGGTCCCCTACAAACGAGGCCTCGACGGAATCCTCCTCAGATGCTTTGATAGAGAAGAAACTACCATCGTTATAACTTAAGTGAATGCCGGAATATGTGGGGCACATCATCCAGGGTCTAAGAATTCCCATCAGGTTCGAAGACTTGGGTACTATTAGCCCACATTGGCACGATATTGCGAGTGATTTACCACAAAATGTTACTCGTGCCAAATTCATGCCAACTTCATATAGAAACCCCCGAAGTTACTTCATCAGGCTAAGTACTCCTGGACATTTTCCATCTGGGGAATGGACGTCGTGGGACCATATCCTCCTGCCACATGCAAACAGCTGAAGTATATCCTCACGGCAACTGACATCTTTTCCAACTAGGCAGAATTTGTACCCCTTAAGGAAGTCAGGGCAAGAAGCATTTTCAACTTTGTAAAAACCAATATCATCAGCAGATTTGGTGTCCCTCAGAACACATTGATGGATAACGGCACCAAATTCTGCTACGCTGAATTGGAGAAACTATACCAAGAGTATGGTATTAAGGCTAACCACTCATCCCGCTACCATGCAGCGGCCAACGGACAGATAGGGGATTTCAACAAGACCCTATCCAAAATTCTCCAGAAAATGGTGGACAAAGAATAGAATACATATCTGGATAAACTCCTCCATGAATTGTGGGCTTACCGAACCACAATCTTCACCTCTACTTGATCTACTCCGTACTCATTAGTATATGAAATAGAAGCGGTTCTTCCCATTGAACCCCAATTACCCCCGCTTAGTGTGGCCATTTGTGATCAGTTATCCTATGATGAGCGATCAGAAAAGCGGCTAGGTGAATTGGAGTAGCTGGATGAGAAGCATCTGCACACTTTGCACCATCTAGAAGTGTACCAGAATCGGATTGCACGAGCCTTCAATAAAAAGGTCCGTCTTCGGTCATTCTTGGAAGGAGAATTGGTATTGGTCCTCCAGACCCCAATGATACATAGAAAGAAACCTCCAAAGATGGAGCCCAAGTGGGAGGGACCATATTTTGTACACAGGGTCTACTTTAATAGATAATATACACTGATGTCCATGGACGGTCAGTTCACCACCGCTCCTACAAATGCGAGATTTCTGAATAAGTATTTCGCATAACAACTAAAAAACAGTTATTGTCCGAGCTACATAACGTTAAAATTCCAAGCACTCAACGGTCCAAACTCGATAACCCTAAACTAAGAGCATTTTGTCCTCACCATCATAACTAAAAAATAGTTATCGTCCGAGCTTCATGACGTTAAACTGCCAAGCACTCAATGTTCCAAACTTTATGACCCTAAACTAATAGCATTCCATCCTCACCGACATAACTATAAAACAGTTATCGTCTGAGCTGCATGACTTGAAACTTCCAAGCACTCAACGGTCAAACTCTATGATCCTAAACAAAGAGTATCTCGTCCCCAGCCCATGATGTTAAACTGCACAGATCTTAGAGAACTATGTACGGCTTGATTACTGCCCTGTACAAGATACGTAGAGACTCCAGGGTCCCAAATCCTGGCCCAACCATTCCTAGAATAGATTTAAAAATGACCTTCTCCCCCGTATTCGGACCAATCTTGCACGAGGTGTATCCCTCATCCTTACCGAAGACGTTAAACTGAATGGATAAAATATTATTAAAAAACGCGCTTTCCCCCATGTATGGACCAGACCTGCATGAGGTGTACTCCTATGAAAGAACTAGGTGTGGCTTGATTCCTTCCCTCACAGGATACGTAGTGACACCAGGGTCCCCAACCCTGGCCCATCCAGCCCCAAATGGATGAAAAAATTCCCTTTCCCCCCATGTATGGACTAGAACTACACGGGGTGTACTATTCATCATTACCGCATGACGTTAAACTGCACGGATAAGAAGATAAAAATACCCTTCCCACCGTGTTAGGACCAGACCTGCACAGGGCGTATTCTTGAAATAACTACGTGTGGCTTGATTCCTTCCATCAAAGGATTTGTAGAGACGCCAGGGTCCCCCACCCTGGCCCAACCATCCCCAAATGATAGTTAAAATTTCCCTTTCAACCGTGTACAGACCAGACCTGTGCGGGGTGTATTCCTCTTCCTTACCACATGATGCTAAAATGCACAGATAAGAAGATAAAAAAACCCCTTTCCCCTGTGTACAGACCAGACCTACACGGGGTGTATTCCGCGTCCTCATCACATGACGTAAAGATTTCACAGACATCATCTCAACCCACCCAAGATATATGAAAAAACACGATGGAAATACTCCTTGCACATTTGGATGCATCCTCTCCATACAGCAGACTCCACATCCCGGATAATTATGGATCTTCATAACCATTCATGGCCATCGGAAGTGGAAATTCATTGACCTGTGGACACCTTTTCATGACTATGCATACCATGCCCTCCGCGGCTCTGCATATTGATATCCCCTGGCCCATCTACCAAAGGCAAGATTTCCATAGGCGACACTCTTCCTAACTCTGTACGCTTACTGGCCTCAAAGCCCCCACACCATATCTCCTGATCCAAAAATTTATGGCGCAGTGGTTTACAAGCCTATCCCCTTTTTACATCCAAATGTCACCAAAGTATCCCTACCCGGTTAGCCTATGTATCTGCCCATGGTTCACATGAAGACCTGCATCTACGAACATCAAGCCAGGACTAGGCTACTTTGACTCAACGAACAATTGTAGTGAAGATGTTTCTTTTATGCTCGGACACCATAATCCCCACATGTCGAACTCTCTACTGTGAGAAATATCATATTTTCATAATCATTCATGTACATTGGAAGTGGAATGTTATCGACCCGGGGACACCTTTGCATTACTATGCATACCATGCCCTCAGTGGCTCTGCATATTGATAGCCCTGGGCCCATCTACCAAAGGCAAGATTTCTTCAGGCGGTAATCTTCCTAGCTCCGTACGGTTACTGGCCTCAGAGTCCCCATACCACACCTCCTGATCTGGGAAACCTCAGAGTTACATTTTACAACCTTCATCCCTCACCCTGTTCAGAGTATATCAGAGCATGGTAACTCATTTATCCTTCGAGTGACTGCAGCAATAGTCACCCAATGGTCTGAGCACTATGACCGCTAATCTAGGAGTACTTCGTCCTTACCGCATGACGTTAAACTGCATGGAGTAAAGGTAAACCCCCATGCAAAACATAAATCAGCATAGGGAGTTCTCTAAGATTTAATAGAAACCAGGGACGAACATCCATGACATGTCCAGACATTTCCTTACCAAAATAAACAGACTTTGGGGTCCAAACAATTGCAGATCATCATAACCATTCACGTCCATCGGAAGTGTAAGTTTATCAACTCGTGGAAACATTTGCATGGCTATGCATACCATGCCCTCAGCGGCTCTACATATTGATTTCCCCTGGCCCATCTACCAAAGGCAAGATTTTCATAGGCGACACTATTCCTAGTTATGTACGCTTACCAGCCTCAGGGCCCCCATATCATTTCTCCGGATCCAAGAAGACCTGGAACCACGATTTACACCAATCAACCCCTCTCCACATCTTGGGCATGCCGAGACGTTCAAGCCCAGTTACATTCTGATGAAGAGAGACCTTTACAACTACATCCTCACTGCATGACGTAAAACTGCACAACATCCTTTAAAAATGCCCCCTGTTTGTGCGGCATGATGTAAAACTGCACAACATCCTTTAATAAAGATTCTCATCATTACAACATGATGCTAAACTGCCCAGAATCCTTCCTTACTACATGACATTAAACTGAATGGTCAAACCTGTCATGGGTTTAGTAAGGAACAAAGGCTTTTCTCTATCCCTCAGTACACGGGTCAAACCTACACACACCACCGTCTCACACCAACGTGAGAAGGAATGACTTCACCCATTCTCAAGATGTTTAGCCTAGATGGTCCTCCTGTATCCAGGAACCCTCTCCTCATAACCCATACTCCGTACTCAGAAAAAGCCAAACTCTCTTAAGCCACCCCTAGTTGTCCCGAATCTCCACTTCCCTAAAGTTGCTCGGCTATCGGGAGAATAAAATCATTAACCTAAGGACACCTTTCCAAGACTATGCATACCATTCCCTCAGCGGCTCAACATATTGATCGCCCCTGGCTCGCCTACCAAAGGAAATATTTCCTTATCCAATGCTTCTCTCTGCATGAATTTTGGCCTTTGAGCCCCCATTTCTATCCCGGGATTCGGAAACCCTCTGAGCTACTGTTTACCAGCCTCTTTCACAACCCTTCCTGAATAGGGAAGAACGTCTATGATGAGATTACTGAGAACTAGGAGAATCCATTCCACTTTGAAGAATTTCCCAGCTGCATAACTTTAAACTGTGTCAAGCTCCAACCATCCTTTACACTAGATAAATGTGTTGGATAGTGACACCGATTCCACTCTCCTGATTTATACAGATGTCCTCAAACCCTTTTTAGACGTCACATTCCCTTTCCGAGAAACCCCCAATGGTTTTCATAATTCTACAAGCCACCCATCGTGGTTTCCATAAGCCAGACATCCATGAAGTTCTTAGACCATCAGAAATGGGGAATCATTGACTTAAGGACACCTTTGCATGATTATGCATACCATGCCCTCAACGGCTCTGCATATTGATCACCCCTGTCCCGTCTACCAAAGTAAATATTTCCTTAAGTGATGTTATTCCTACATCTGTACGCCGATACGGCTCCCATGCCTTGAGACATGCCATGAATGATGTTCAAATCTGAACACACTTTTCCCCCCACAGGCGTCTAAAGAATATCAAGATTTCTTTTAATCAACAAAATCTCATTGGGGACCTTTCCCCACCATACATGGTCAAAGCTATTCAACCTAAAACCTCAATAATGATAGTCTTGTCAATGGGGCTTTAAACCGCTCACAAAAAGAGGCGCAAATCTTGTTAGGCCGAAAACCCAAAAAGGGTGACCTAAGAAAATGTCGGGCCATACCCGCTGGGTCTACACCAAATGGGCCCAGGAAAAATTAAGGCATAAATAGAAAAAGGAAAATATTTTGTGGGGTTTTTTCTACAAAACCCTAGAAATAGTCAAACTATGCTCGCTGGATCACATGATCTAAGAAAAAGTTAGAGTTCGCTTGCCCCTTTTTTTCAATTGTCCCGAACTTTGGTTATTCCATGTTCGGTTAGTTAACATATACAGTAATCATGAAAAATAATTAATTCCACAGGAGAGGAAAACCAGAAAACTATGGAAAACATTTCTTTGTTTCATAAAAAGGTTGGTAAGAAGGGAATCCACAATTCGGAGCCTCCTCTGCCATAAACGGTCATTTCAGGAGGTTTTCAGCGGATTCACAATGTTTTATTAGGTTCTGATGAGAATCCTCGATTGTTTGACGGAGATTCCGCAGTAAAGCTGTCTCCGCTTCTGAACCATCCCGCAAGGCTTCCACCTCCTCGGACTCCTTTGAGCTCGCCCTCATCTCCTCCTCCATCTGCCGATCCCCTTCTTCAATTATGGCGACGAGGTTATCCTCTTCCTGTTGTAGCTGCTGTATCTCATTCCTCGGCACCTCCAAGCGATAACACTACTCAATTACATCTCCCTGGAGCATCGTAACTACCCCAACATGATCATGAGACTCTGTTAGGAAGAGCTGTCAAGTTGCGAAAAGGTAAGATTCAGATTGAGCAGTAGAAAGGTGAGATTCGAAACTGCCTAGTCTTTCCTGATCAGCGGCCACCTTCTTGACTATGTCATAAATACTGTGGTAGTAGAAGCCTTAAAATCCCAACAGCATAAACAGATTGCACAACTTTGGTAATTTGGTCGGCATCACAGCTAAGGGCGTCTAAAAAATCAACTTCAACATTATCTCCCAAGCACTTTGGTGAGCTGGTCGAAGACTGGAAAGGACTTGTTGATTAGGCTCAGAGTCGCTTTTGGATGAAGATACGTATTCAGTGTTGAATGTCACCAAGGAGGGACCTGATCATTCTTCACACGCAATCTCTGGTTCCACATCAACTTCTCCCCCGGTGGTTGTGGTCATAGGCAGGATCAGATCCGAAGACATAATCGTTAATGCCAAAGGTCATGGTCCTAAATCTCGGGAGTTGAAAAGACAGAAAAGTATCCTTAATCAGAAAAGGTAAGAGGAAAGAGTTAGTGGAAAAAGATTGAGAAACTTACCCATGGTCATCAAGGTGCCGGTATCCTCAAGCTCTGCGCTGCCATGACCACCCAAGGTAGACACTGTGTCTTCAAGAGGCAAGGGAGTCTTGGGAACCTCCATAGGTGTCCAAGACCAAAGGCCATGCCCATGTCTAGCAGCTCCCAAAGATATCTCCAAATAGTTGGCTATGGAGATCATGCCCGGGGAAATCACTCCCCTGATAAATAAAATAATGGCCCGCTCTGGGTTTCCGATGACTGGTCTGGCGGCGGGCTCTTCCTCCATATCCATGGGATCCATTAGGTCTGAGGCAGCTAGCCCTATTGGATATGGGGCCTCTTAATAATCATGGGCGCCCCATCCTCCCCTATGATTATAAAGGCCGTATGGTTAGTAGGAGTCGCAAATTCCATATTTCCTCCTCTAACATATCGCCGATTGATGAAGGCAGGAGTAAAGCGTCTATATCACTAGCCCCTCTAACAGGGCCCACCATCTCTTCATGCCCAGGTGTGGCTGCGGCTGATCCCTGTGAAGATAAGGGGGAAAAGATAAGACAACTGGTGTAACCAGGACTGGGCCTCCGAGTGGCCCTACACCATACGCTAAGACAGTTAATAACTGGAAGAGTCAGAATATACGAGTCAGCAATCGAGGAAACGAGAAGTCATAGTTACCCGAAGTCCCCTGTATGAGTCATTCCGATAAACGGGATGTATATTTCCATCTCTGGATCTTCCCAAGGGACAGTTCCTCGCTCAGAATGCTGGGAGGTGCTGGAGGAGGAATGAACCTAACTGGGTCCGCAATGGTCGCTTCCATGAGGTCAGCTGCGCCAGGGGACCCCTACTCGATGATCCCCATAGACGAAAGCACGTGTTCAGATACTATAGTACCGCATGGAGTATACTCAGGTGAATGAACTACCCCTTGAGACTCCTCTTCACCCTTCATAAAGGGAAGAAACTTTAGAACCTTCATATTAAAGGAGGAGGGAAAAATGGAATGGACGAACAGGATGACCTCTTCTTCAGGATCAGACGATTCATGATGCCTTATCATCATGGACACCCAGGTAGACCCATAAAGCCAGTTCCAGAGTGAATGAATGTAGGTTTCCATCTCTTTTAGTGAGGTGACTATTTCATCTAGATCCTCTTCCTGCAGCAAGTGGGGTGGAGCGAAGATCGTATCAATACCCGGAAGCTCGAGAGAGACCATTTGGAACAACGATGAAGCCTCCTCATCTGAGCCGCTGACCCTCAGGTCATCCCAAATTCTCCATGCACCTGAAAATGTGTCCGTAATAGGAACAACTAGCTGGGGAGGATCAACCTGAGAGGGACGGGTAGCGGCAGGGGCTGGTGGGGGTGCCAATGGATGTGTTTTTTTGGGATCTCACAGCCACCCTGGAAATTTCTGGAGCTACCTACGGGTGGGACCTCATGGGTAAGGGGGAGAATTCCCTTTCCTCAGTCATAGTGGGGGAGCCACTGAGATCACCGCCCCCTGAGGTGTGATCGCTCTCTTCCTCCTCCTCATCAGTCGCTAACTACAACATGGCCTGGACACGATGAGTCAACACTGCATAACCCTGACGTGCGTGAATGTAGGCCTCGAGGTCTTGGAGATACCGATTGACCCTCTCCGGGTCCAAATAATTAAGAATGTCGACGGGAGAAGATATGTAATCCAGCTCATCAAAATCCACCTCTGATTCCTGAAGATACTGCCACAGAGAATGGGGGTACTGGCTGTGAAAGGACAACCAACCCTCTCTGGGCGGCTTCGAGGGAATGAGAGTATACACCTCTGTCCGTCAAAACCTTTCCCGGAAGCACAGGACCGACAGGGTGGCGAAGAACCTTTCCAGGCCTATTTGAAGATCCATCCCCCTTCCCCTTCCTCCTACCCTTCGATGGATTAGGACATGAGATGGTAGGCACCCACAGCCCTAGCTGGACATTCAGGTATAATTTTACCCAGGACTCGGCGTAACTCTTGGATAAGAAGGGCGTGGAGTCTGAAAGTGCAGGAGTCATAACCTCACAACCAGTATCTTCCCAGGTAAACATTAACCACATTTTCCTGGACACCATTATATGGTGGTTCTCGCGGGCGACATTGAGTGTTGGGGGACACAGTGCCTGGACGCAGCCAAATTGATGTCCGGTCCGGCAAGGTGTGTACTCCTCATAGATCATATCCCCACTGATACAGGCCACCAGAATTCCCTCTCGGAGGGAAAAGAGGTATCCCCACTTGATAAAATATTCTGATATGGTATTCCTAATTGCACCAGTCAGGGATGGATATGGTCATAAATTGAAATGATCAAAGCTCGATATCCGACTCATCAGAAGAAGCATATTCTGAACCTTCTGTTGTCCATCCTTCTCTTTGATCACCCACTCTTCAGGCATGACCCTGCTGGTCACTTCCAAGAATGGCAGGAATGTGGTGCCCAGAATCTGAAGAGGGTTGATGAAAGTGTAGCAGTTCTTTATATGCGCTCCCAACCATCCCCAGAGAATTTGAAAATGACCGGCTACCCATTTTGTCCGACTCCCATTGGTAATATTGCTAAGCAGACGATAAATCCTGGCCAATACCGGAACATCCATGTCGATGACAATGTCGGTAGCCTACTATGCTAGCATGATGAAAGTAGAGACTCGTACTCCACCAGTCTCGCGTACGGGCAATAGCCAGCCACTCATGAACATATCCAGGAATTCCGCCAAACGAAGCAGTCGATCGACGTCTAGAACAAGATCCCAGCCCCAATCGTTGAACTAGCCTTCTTCCAGGATCATCCAGTAGCTGCCACATTGCTTCTAGGACTCCATCGTCGGGTAGGTCATGGGCCTACGTGGGAGAGCCACGAACATTTTCTCTCTAGAAAAAGCCTTGACCCATTCACGATATGGGACAAGCTGTTTCGGAGATGTATCATTTAAATGCTTCCGGTCTTGGTCAATAAGATGCTTCAAAAGAGAGAGAGTCCTCTCTTCAATGTCCCACACAGAAGAAGGAGGTAGGAATTCGTCATACATACCCCCAACGATGGGGACCCCTGAAATCTGAAAGACATCCCAAAGACTAATACCCACCTCACCAAGGACCAGGTGAAATGTGTTGGTGTCTGGACTCCAACGGCTCATAAGTTTCATGGAGAGGGATTGAGGCTGATGGGTATAGGTTTGGGACACCCAGGAAGCTTCATATAAGCATACGGCTCACAACTATGAGTCAAACTCTACACAGCTCTAGAAAACCCAGAAAGGGATGCCCCCAATCGAATGACTTAAATGCCCCCCCGGGCCTAAGGTCCCAGACCGCGGGCCATCCATGCTGGTTGTTTACCATCGCATTGCAGGAAATGCTCCGGTAATAAGGAATTCTCATGTCGAGCTAACGTTGTTCCCCTGTCAGGGACACAAGAAGGTGATTCAACATGGATCCGGCAGCTGTATCCTTTATGGAAGGTCACCATCTGGTGGATATCATAGATCGAGGAATTGTGCTAGTAAATACCCATGCTGTAGGATTGTTTTCATGAGATGGTACCAGAATTGGCCTATCAGACAGTAAACCAAACCCGTATGCAGGAAAACTGTTGGAAAAGGGGTACTCCCGTTGTGACTCAGAGAGCCGATCGACAAGAATGTACTGTGGGGTGTTGCGGATGCCATCCTTAACAGAACTTTCCACATCTTTCTGGAATTGATCTCCAATCGAGAGAGGCTCGGCAGTAGGACTGGGTGCAGGTTAAGGGGGAACCATGTTTTCTCCCTGCATTATGAAGATCAGCAAATGGTTAGTCTGAAATAATAAAATCTGGACAAAAATACCAGCTGTCTGGAAAAGGAATCGAGAAGCCTTCATGAGAAGGCCCCATAAAGTGGTTCGTGATGACGACATCCCGCGAACCAATCCTACGCGGAAGGGGATCACGTTATTCTGTCACGTAGGGTGTTTTCCTGAAAACTAAAAACCAAGTTGCTCTGTGGAGTCCTAATCCTGGATTTAAATAATTAAGATTCGGAAAACATAGGAATTTTTCAAAGTTAGGAAGATTTCAGTCCGCAGACCCTCGAAACCATGAAGCGAGTTCCTCTGCGGCCCATTGTGACTTACTTTTTAATTAATTAAAATTATTTGTTCACGGTTGGGAAATTGGTTCATGGATGTGGTCATTTGTGAAGGAATGAGTGCACATAGACAAAAGAGGAGAGGGCTCTAGTTTTGCAAAGAATATGGTAAAAGAAAAATGAAGGGCCCCCGTATTTATAGGTGTGTTCCCCTACTAGGTCCACTCCTCTACTGCAAACCATCCATGTTTCAGGACCACTCTACATCAGAATGGCCTCCTCTTCATTCTGATTGGCCCCCATTCTGATGGGGGCCATTTGTAGGGTCCTGAAAATCCGAAAAGGAGATTCTACCCAATTCCACCCAAATAATTGGGAGAAAGTATGGAAAGTATGGAGAAAACTCAAAGGATGCACAATCCAAACCAGTCTTCAGACCCGTCCCATGAAAACGCTACGATGCCGGTTCCGTGAAGCACCCCCTCCGCGGACGGTTGTTGTTCGCGGAATGAAGGCAGAGATCCTCCGCGGGCGTGAAGAAGGACAAGCACCAAGCCGGTCCACCGTCACGAACCGCCCCCAACTGCGAACCGCATCGACTGACCCAGACCACAGACTGTTGTCATTCAAGGAATAGAGGTGGAACCCTGTGCGGCCGTGAAGCACCCCCCAAGTTGGTTTGGTTCGAGGGGGAGGTGCATTCAATGCAGCTGTGAGTCACGGATTGACCAAGTCCTCCGTGAACCGGGTCTTCGATCATGGGCCTTGTAAAAGGTTTTGAATGACCAAATATATATGTATTTCCCCACTCTCTAAAAGGATACCGAGTGGGAAGAGGAGAGAGGATTCGGAGAGATCGACCGGATTTAGGTGAAAGGATTTCGAAGGAAGGAGCTTAGGATTTCACAAATAGCGAAGTTCCAGTTTGAGAACCAGAGTAGGTATGAAGTTGGAAGCGAATTAATAAGGAACCAAAAATGCATAATAACTTGGTGAACCGTGAACTTAAAATATCAAAGAAAACAGACCGCGAACCAAGGCCCCTCCACGGATGGACTCCCCACGGACCAGGGAGGTTATGCACATTTTCGGGTCTGTCTCACCACGTAGCACCCTCTTATGCGGGAAAAGCCCCGACTGATGAACCCATGACCAGCGTCTCCCTTGGACGCCACTGGTCGCATGGATCCCTCCACCTTCCAACCTTGTATGCAAACCGAAACTGAACTCTCGAACCACCCGTGTTCGCGGGATACCGAACAAGCCGCGAACCACCATGGTTCGCGGGATGCCCATCAGTCCGCGGACCACCCTGGTTTATGAACGGCCTCTCGAGCCATGTATCACCTCCCTAGGTGAAGGTATCCACTCCTCATATACCCATGTTTCCAACTAAATCCTTAGGAGTTCCCATTCCCCGACCCATATAAAATCCTTCCAATCCGGCCTGATCCTCCACAATTCCCTCATTTTCCCATTCATCGGCCCCGAGCCGAGGCCTCCACCGGAGCCACCGGACCCGTGTGATGTAAAATTCATGCACATCAGCGCACCGTTTTTATTTCACATACCCATGGTAAGAAGGGGCGAAGGGGTTGCTCTGACCCTTGAGTGGATTCCAGAATCATTCCTAGGTTCACATTCCCATGGTAATGCGGAATCCGAACTCGGGAGCCCCTTTTATGCCCCACCACTTGTATGGACTGGGGCACTTCTCCCCTATCCGGGGAATGGAGGGATACCCATCAGAAGGAATCCCCCATGTACCTTCGTACTTCCCCATAGCCAGGCCCAAGGAAGGGTGTAGTGGGGAAGTGTGTTGCTCTGTCCTTCTTTGGGGCCAAGTCCCTCTCCCACTGTGCTTTGTCTCCATGGGAATCCATCTTGGAGTAAGCCCTGACCTTATGGGCCGCCCTATGCGTAATCCCCACTCCAATTCCCACGGACACTCCTTTCGCGACGTGATCATCTGGTCCATGCTGCCTCTTGTTTCTCACACCGAGCATGACTCACGTGGGCTTAGAGTAAGCATCGACCATGGAATCCTCTTATGGTCCTCCTCAGAGTGTAATCCCCAATCCATTACCCTGGGCCTCCTCAGATTGTATTCCTCAATCCATTACTATGTGCCTTTTTAGAGTGTAAGCCCTAATACTATTCGAATTATGTGGACTTTGATCCCTATCTCCGAGGCAGGGTACGTAGGAAGCCTCCCTGAGGTTCATGCCCAACAACCGGATGACCTGACTATCTTCACATTGTTTCACCACACCACTCCTAGAGTCCCCTCAACGAGTTCAGAATCCTAAGGGTCATTAATCCAACGAGGGATGGTAAAACTCAGGCATAAATGATTATGAACCCCTGCGTCCAGTTGACCATTGCCAAGCAGGAGTAATCAGTGGATATTATTCTTGGGTATAACCCAAAGATTCGTGAACATATGAATACGTCTTAAATATATAAGAGATTCCCGGAAGAGGAAATAATTCCCCCCCAAAAAAGTGCGATGAGCCCAACTTCCCATCCTCTCAACCAATGTGAGTTCCTAAGAGTCGCTGGCCAAACTACCCAGCGAACTCTTTCCTTTGGAAAGTGGGTCAACGATAATCGGATACGGAACCATTGGGAATTTCGAGACTGACCTGAAACAAGAATCCAATGTCATTATCCTTTGGTTTCTTTTAGAACAGTTTCCACAATAAGGGCATTTTCTTTCCCTTTATCTTTCTTAACTTCTAGAGTTTGAGAATGGTTAAAAAAACTTTTTTTTCTGTTGGTAAAAGAATAATACATCCCTCTGAAAGATTAATAGGTTGTTCACATCTTTCAAAAATAGTTTCCATGGGTTGAAACCTATTATCAATTTTTACACCAACCTTCTTAGGTTTATTCCAAACATCATTCTCAGAATTCTACCTTTGAGGGGATTGAATCCCCCTAAAAATTTACCTCCAATAGTTTGTGGAATTATATAAATTTTGATGATTAAACTGACACACCTTCTCCATGTGTCAAAATCCACCACAATACCAGTAGTATCCATATAAAGAACTTTTTTATTTAAAACTTCCATACTAACCGGAGTTGTGAGCATGTTTATCAAAAACCTTCTTATCAACACTTTGTTGGCCACCAACCTTTCTGTTATCAACTGGAATCTTCCTTTTCAGCTTAGTTTTCTTTTCATCTATATCAAAACCATAAGTAATATAAACTTTTTCATATTTATAATTTTTAGAAGCTTATTAGTTCTATAATTTTTTGTTCTTAGCCACATAACTAACATTCCTAACTTTATTCTTATCAGGAACAACTTAAATTTTCTTATAAGCCTTTGAAGATAATTTTTTATCCTTCTTAGATTTAACCTTTCTATATCATTCACTAACTTCATAAATAGAATTATTTAAAATTGTAACCCTCTATTTAGCTTTAGAATGTTTTTGTTAGAGAATTTCTAATTTTTCTTTTTTTTCCCTTCAACTTTACTTCCAGATGTTGATTATGATTCTTTTATATCTCAAGATATTTTTTCAAATTATCAATATATCCCAGAATCTTTACTTTATCATCAATAAAACAATATTTATTGTTTTTTTATGAGTCTTTACTTTGCATATTCCAAATTTATTTCTCATGTATCCTAATATTTCTCAGACATTATTTCAATTCTTCATTAAAATGAAATTATGACCATGTTTAATCTTCTTCATAGCTGTTGCTTTCAAAATATTCATTTTTAACCATTGTAATAAAATTATTTTCAACCATCTCATTAGAATTTTCAGATTTATCTTCACTGTCTCCATTATAATCATATTTAGATAAGAACCCTCTCCTTTTGTATTTAGAGACTTTTATATTTTTTCTTTTGGAATAAGATTTATCCTTATAACCATGTTTCTTACATGATATTATCTTCCTTCTATCATATTACTCACTGACATCCACTTTATTTGTTCAGGGAAAATTAGCTGCAAAATTCCCAACGGATCCACATTCAATGAATTTCAAGGGAAGTTTCTCTTTTCATGTAGTTGTACCTCTCTTCACATTTTTATAAAACAAGGATAAAAATTCATCAATATTTTCACATGCCTCATTTTTAGAAATAGAGTCACCAACTTATTATTCAATATGTATCATCTTATACTTTTCCTTCTTGGTTGCCTTAAAAGACATTTCTCTATCAATTTTTGTTTTTATTTTCAAAAAATATTCCCTTATCATTTCATAAGTAATTATAGTGATATAAATATCATCCATAGATAATGTTTCAGGATCTCTATATTCAAATGAGGAAACATTATCATCAAGATTGTTAGGTTGAATTCTCAATATATTTTCAACAACAGTATAATTTTCTAACATTTAATAAAGACATATAATAGTGTTAATAATGTCATTAACCCTAGTAAAGAAGCCACCAATAGATTCATATTCACCCATCTTGAGGTCTTCATACTTTGACCTCTAGATTTTTATCATTTCCTTATTTACTTTTTTATTTCCTTCATAAATGTTTTTCAGATTATCTCCTATACCTTTGGAATTTGAAACACCCTTTACTCTTCAAAAATCACTTTTAGAGAGTGATGAGATTAAAACATTATTATCCCTTAAACCATTCTCAAGATTCTACTTATCAATAGATGTTAGAGGAACATTATCATCAATTGGAGGAAATCGTTCAGTTTTAGCTAAAAAAATAATATCTAATTGGCATATGATAAGACACCATTTTATCATTCCAGATATGATAGTTATTACCAACAAATACCAAAATACCTTTACTATTCAAAAAATTGAGATTCTCGGTCACAATTTCTTTTTCCAAATTTCAGTAAATAGTAGATTATGGGAACCTTCACCTCTGATGCCACTTTTAAGTGACCATATGAAACACTATATTAATGTGAGGGGGAGGGGTGAATTAGTGATAACTTTTTCTATTATGTTTCCTTTGTTTTGAAAAACCCTTCACCTAATTTTAAAGCATTGTTACCTTAATGAAAACAAAACCAAACACACATCTACAGGAAAACAAGAATTTACAAGGTTCACTAGTCAACAAGAGTAGCTACCTCATTGGTATAGTATGGAAACAATCTGATACCACACAATCTACTAGAAAACAATCCTTTTATGTGGAATACAATGAGTAGGATATTCCCTTACACTCTTCTATTACTATGTTCAATAAAACAATGTGTGTTCTTTAAGTAGCACAAAATGATGTAATACAATTTTTGTAACAAACATGTTAACGTGCTTCTTGATCAACCTTCACAAATATGTTCTTAAAAAATAATTCTTCACTTTCTTAACCAACAGCATGCAATATCTTTCTATACATTATAATGGTACTCTTTTCGAATCTCTAGTCCCATTCCCATGTTTGATTTCTCAATATAGAAAATATTACTCTATCAGAATATCCTTGAAACAATTTTGAACTTCATCTTCCTTAGTATGGAAATATCAATATTATTTTTCCAATACGATTATCCAGTACAATATGATAACTAGTTTAATATGATCTTTTCTTTTCTCCTTTATTTGTTCTATATTGAAAACTTTCTCTGGTAAGCACAGTCTGGAAACTTCTTCTTCCAAGAATTTTAGAGCTTCTCTATCTTACTCTTTAAAAGTTATTCATGTAATTAAAATACAGTGTATTATCTCATTTTATATGCAATAAAAAGATGTTTGGATGATATTCTGAAATCTTTTCCCACTTAGCCAAATTTTTTTAAAATCTTGATTTACCTTGAATGTAAAATGACTTTATGACTTCTTAAAGGATTCTCAACTATTTTTGAACCTTATTGAATCTTATCACATCTTCATATCAATTTATACTTATTAACAAGCTTCAGTTTGATTCTGATTCTCCATTATGATTTCTTCATTATGATAGAGGAATTTGTTCACTCTAATTTACTAGACCCACTTGAAAAAAAATCAAAACTAAATATACCTCATTACATTTCTCTACACCAATTGAAAGACTATATTCCCATTCTTATTTCATTATTACAATGAATACAATAGATTCATTAATATGTTTCTCTATACAAAATGTGACATATGAAAATAATTTTTCATACTTCTTTAACAAATTATATGGTCCCTCTTGAAAATACTTTGACAAGACTAAATCAATTCTCATTTTCTTCATTTATTTAGACTGATGATCTTCCATTCGAAGATTCTCATCAGTGTCAGCCTACATCAGATAGATTTTTCTCATCTTCACTATGATAGTTTAGTGTCACTTCCAATTAGATGGCTCTTAACTCAATTGTTCACTAGGAAAAAGATTTTTTTTTCTCATGCTGTAAAGGAAAACATATCAGAGTTCTTATTTCTCTTGACCCACATGAAAAAAATCATAACATTTCTTTTATTTTTATTGGTCCCAAAAATTTACACACAAAACAATTCTTCCTATGACATGAAAAAGATACCAATAATATGAATCGGTGTTAGAATCCATTATGATGGATCAGTGGCACACCCTGTCTGATGGACCTATTTCAGTAGCTTCAACTTTAGAAACTTTTTTCCATCTCTAAATATGATACCAATGAACTTTTAGTACACAAATTTTTTACTCTAAAGATTTAAATCTCATGTTTTTTTTTGTTTTAACTAAAAACCAAAATATTCATAACATCATATTTCGATCAAAATTCTCAACTAACAAACATTTCTACGTCCAGTGATCTCACCCTGAGGATTTGAGACCAGAAATCTTCAGCTACAAAAAGTTCCTTCATTAACAAACCTCTACTTGTATCATAACTTCATCATGGATTTGAGTACGATTAATATCAGCTTCAGTATCATATATATTATAATGGAATCTATTGTAAATTATCATTCCTCATTAAAATTATTTCTTTCCAATACTCAATAAAATTTGAAGCACTCCCTCTTTCTCTCATCAATCTTGAATGACAAGTTTCTCCAACAACTTATGGCTTTTGTGAATTACAAAACAACAAATCATCATAATATTTTCATTCTATTCAATCAGAATCTGATTCACTTAATCATTATGATCAAAACCTCATTTTGAACCCAAGAAGAGTGTGATGAGAAATTTATTACTAAAAATATTTTCTTAGTCTGATGGACTTTCTTGAGAATTGTGAGTTCTATTTCCTGAATACGATGGCTAGTCCGGTTTAACTCTTTTAAAAAGTGAATCAATTTCTTTATTCATGAGAATAAAAGAAAAAAAATTCAAATAAAATATCTTCCAACTTCAAAAAACAACTTATTCCATCTTCTTGGTCCCAATATTAGTAGTTCAAGTCAAACCATGTCTCATCACTGTGCCACAGAGTCGAGGGGCCACAAACATGAAGCCTATGACCCATGCCTTGGTACAGTAGGAGGGATCCACTCTGACAGACATAAGGGGACCACTTCCTAGCTCTACTGGAGGGTACCACTCATTATTAGTCAAGGAATATATTATTACCAAGCTTATTATGAAGGTATTTTTCATTAATGTGTTGTCTTTTATAGTCAAGGTATGTTTTAAAGGAAGAAGATCAGATCAATTTTTTTCAAAAAAAAAAATCATTCTAATCATGGTGCTGATAAACATAAGTCTCTTGGTATTGATAATAATATAACTCAAATTTTTCATCATTGTAACACCCCATGCATCCATGATACGCTTCCTTTTAACTAATTAAATAGCGTGTGATGTACGCAACACCGAGTTCAAGCACACCACGACCTATCAAACTAGCCATTTTAAAAGACGTTATGAATAATATTAACCACATATTGAGTTTTATATATTCCATATAATTTTAAAATTCATATTATGTGTTTCTTAGACATAATATAATGAAAATTTCAATTATTCAGATAAAAGAAGTATTTTTCAAAAAATACAGTTTTTCAACCTTTTAATAGAGAAATATATTTATATCCAATATTTTAGAATTTTATATATTCAGTTTGAAGAAATTTAATTATTATTCAAAATAGGGACATTAAAATTAAGTTTTATTTTTTTTGGTTTTTTCATATAACTTTCATATTTTAATGAATAATGAAAAATACTGCATTTTAATTCAAAACTGCATTTTCATCTAAAATATTTAAATAGATAGATGATATTTTTAATTGGTTTGAAAGTATAGTTATATTATATTTTATCATTTAATCCAATTTTGCCCATTTAAAGTAATTTCACATTGAAATTGGACATAAACACATGTTAATCTTTTGATAGATTTTACTTCATAAAAACTGACATTCTATTTTTGACAATGAGAATTAATTTTAAATTAATTTCAACCAATTATTTGTTTTGGATTTTTACAAATTGATTTCATATTTGGAATCACAATGTACAATTTTTATAAATTGGTACATTTTATTTTTTGACATTATGAATAGTAACTTCAGTAATTATTTTTATTTACCACCGTTAAACGGTAAATCAGGTAAATGAGGGTAAAAAATAATATTATGACATTATAAAACTACCCTAAAAAAAGTTAGAATCTTATTTTATGAGATATGGACAATCATGTGTATCAACGGTTCAATTTTATAACCTCATGGATCCACTTGGGTGTGATAATGACCTTTTATAATGGTTAATTTAAAGAAAAAGAAAATATAACAAAAATATGTTCCTATTAACTAAAAAAATTAATTAGATTTATATAAATAATATATTTGAAAGTTAATTTTAATTGGAAATATAAAAATAATTCCTACATCATGGTATTTTATTTTTAATTTTTAGACATTAAATAATTAAATTTATTTATTACACAATAATGATGTAGTGTTTGCCTTATCATTGAAGGAATCGAATAATTGATATTATAAATATTAATATAAATGTAATTTTAAATGTATAATGTAATAATAATATTTTATCAAGATTTTTAGATATTATCTTTGAGTTAATTCGTTTCGTTCATATGAACCATGTTTTTTCAACTTCAACAAAAATCAATTACTAAATTGTGTCGAAATTGACATAAATGAGTTCTTAGAAAATTACTATTTTATTAAATTATATTACAGTCCTAAAACTATATGATTTATACAAATGACTTATATAATGTTACATATGTAATTAATTATACACTTATTGTTCACTTGGAATTTTATAGTAATGATATTAACAATGTAGTGTAAAAACACAAGAAAACATGGTAAGAGTTAAACTATTTAACTAAGGGTTAAATCTAAAATATACGGTTAATATTGGGACCTAAAATTGTCTAAAACCTATTGTTTGAGAGTATTTAGACCCATAATCTTCTTATAATCTATTTAAATCACTTTTTAACTATTAGAAACTAAAAATCAATTTATAATAAATTAATATTTTAAGATCTTCCAAAAGTGCCCCACACCCCTCTTATAAAGGGATAGTTCTCCTTATATTTAATTAACACCTCAAAACCCATTTCTCTTGGACAAAAACTACCCATTTACTCTCAAAACATCCATAATATAATCCTAGAGGCTACACCTTGTGCAAAAATCCATCGTATGGAGTCTTTTCTGAAAATCAAAAGGAGACACCTAAAAAGAGGTCATTGTTTTATCACCTCTTTAAAAGTTCTTTTCTTATTATAATTCCATTTTATATATTGTTTCCATACTAAAATAATATCTCCAATAACTTATATATGTTTTTATTTTATTATAATTAAGGTAAAACCATGTTCCTCCTTTTACCCATTCTACAAAAAACAATATCACTATGCGTGTGTATGTACAACTTACCGTCTCCACACCAGGATGTAAATTGGTTTTCATGTACACTTTATTTCCATGGGTATAAAAATTTATATAATATATTTAAATAATAAATATAACATTATATTTTTTTTAAAAAAATCAAAATCTGTTGAATTACATACCATTTAACCATTAAGGAAATGATATCATTGCTTGTGCGTACATACAGCTTACCGTCCCCACGATGCGATGAGACTCATCTTCCACATTCACTATCAAAGAATAATTATAAGAATAAATATTATTAATAAGTAAGAAATATATGAAATAACAATGATACTGGTATGATATATATATACATATATTTCATTCACTTACTTCCCTTCAATACAATAAGAAAAAGGAAACAACATTCATGCATATGTACGACCTACCATATCCCTGAACGGTGTGTTCTATTTTATTAATATATATATTATATATATTTATAAACAGAATATATATGATATATAAATCATTATTTACATTCTAGATTTAATTAAAATATTATCTAAGTAATATGATAAAAAATAACAAGTCAAAACTTGTATGATGAAGAAAGTGACTATTACTTAAAACATTGCTTTAACATGGAAATTATTAATAAATGGGTTATATAAAGTCATATATGATATAATAAATATGGATATGGTCTTGTTATAATTTAATAATATTTTTCAGCCATTATATTGGAGGATAAATCACCCCTGAATAAAGGAAAGTATAAGGCAAGGTTTAATTTCACAATCTCATTATTACCTGAGATTGATTATCTGTATTTATTTACTGTGACATATTTCTCACTCTAATTCATGTTTATTAAAATTGTTTTCAATAGGATTATTTTTATGGTTTTTTATAAGGTACTCTTTAACTGAATCTTCAATTTAAATGCTTCAAATATTTATTCTTCTAAATCTTTCTCATTAATGTTTATGTTTTCAAAATGGTATTTAGAATTTTTTATATGGACATTAATGTTTTATAATATTAATTCCTTTCAAAATTATCAATGTGGTATTGGATATTTCGAGTAAAAAATGTATTATAAATGTCTTCTTTTATAAATTGTGTGACTTTTAATGTTTTCAAAGTGAAATTGGATATTTCTCTGAAAATATTTAATTATATTATTATATTATTTTCAACTATGTCAATATATTTTTTGGACTTTATTATTAATTGAGATTGATTTATTATGTTACAATCTTTCATATTGTATCGAAGGGTTTATGAAATGTTTGATTGTGGATGTTCTGTTTTAATACCATTCATGGTTTAGGGTTAAATTATTATCATTTTTTATACTAGTTATAAATACAAATGTGTATGCTATGATTCAAACTTTTCATATAAGGAATGCATTTGACTTACTAAGTGATGTGTGGGGCTCGTTATAACCCCTTGATGTATCTATAGGTCTCGTGAGACAATCTACTGTCTTGGCATAAGGCCTTAATAGAATATTTGTGTATGGCCTTGGTACGAGGCCTTGATGTAGTGGTTATGATGTCTGAATATATGCATTCCCTCATTATGAGATTAGTTATTGATTTTACATGTGATTATTTGACAAGTAAAATATCCATGTGAATTTTTAAATGGAATTATTTGATTTATTTTAGACAAAGTATGCTAATGATAATTTTTTAAAAGGCTTGTTTTTTAGTTTTGTACCTTTCCTAGAAGGTTTATGATTTTTTTGATAGATTATAATATATTGTTTATCCTTACTGAGCATATGATCTGACCTGTTTCATATGTTTTATTTTTCTCAGATTCAAAGAAGTGTTTTATGATTGATATGTAGGGTTAATCTAGGGGAATAATGGTGTTCTCAAAGTATTATCTATATTTTATTTTATGTTACAAATGGTAATGTAAATTTCATGTATGTAATATATTTTTCAAGACTACTAAATTGATCGGTCTTTAGAGACTTTATTCCTCGTAATCATGCTAATGTATTAAAATAATGTACTGAATCTGGGTAACTAGAGTCAGGGAGTTGCATTTGGTATTAGAGGAAGTTTAGCAACAACCTTTGAATTGATTTAGAAAACTTCGATTAGGGATCATAACCCTAAAATATACTTTTAGGAAAAGTATAGAAGGACCCCCTAGAATTTTCGTTAAGTAGATATTACATGGATATTCCAAGAAATACAACCATGTGTGGTTACTACAAGTGTACATGGTTTCAGAAAAATTGTACCTTAGGGTGAAAACTCTGACAGTGTGTTTCGAGCTTGACTCGGGGTAACATAGTACATGACAACGGGCCATAATACTCACTTGGTATGACACTCCTAGGGTATATTTTTAATATTATTCATATTTTCTTGACAAACCTTTATAATGGATTTATGTGTAAACATGTCCTCAAAGGAACCATATTTATAAGGATTAGATATGCATAATTTTTTTTTAATTTATTTTAAGTATTTTAAAAGTTTGCAATTATGAATTATGATTCATATCCTAATAGAGTGTATTTCATTATTTATAAATGGAACCTAGTGGAAGGAATGAAAACTATATAAATGCACGTAATCAATTTAGGTATTTCCCTCCTATAATAGATAAATGTAGTGGAGATGGTGGTGCAACTGGTGCTTAACAGCTTGTAACCACAATGGGACAACTAACTTAGGTTGTGAATAACAACCTTACCCATATAGAGCACCCTGATCCAAAACGTAAAGGATCAATGTTAGACTACTTCATGAAACAACAACCTCCAACAATCAATAGGAATATAAACCCATTTTTGGCTGAGAAATGGATAAGTTCCATATGGAAAATATTTCTTTCTTTAGTTGGTAACAAAAGGGAGAAAGTTTTCATGGGAGTTTACCATATCTCAGGAGAAGAAGATCATTGTTGGTCATTAATTCTAAAGAAAAAATTGGATGAAGAATTAGAAAATATGTAATGGAGAGAGTTTAAAGAAATTTTTCCTAGATAAATACTTTCCTCGTGAACAACGAGATAATATGGAAAGGAAATTTCTGAGTCTGAGGCAGAAGGAGGATGATAATGTTGCAAAGTATGATGTTAACATCTCAAGGTTTTCAAGGCATGCTACAGACTACATACATTACCCCAAGAATTAATATTGATAGATTCTTTGATAGTTTAAAACCATTCCTCTGATGAACACTAGTTTCACAATGTTTCTTATCGTATGAAGATATAGTCTCATGTGCTATCAAGACTAAAAATGAATTCTCTAAGTCTTATGACGTTAAAGTAACTAAATAGAATAAGATAACGGTGGAGAAAAATATAGATAAAGTGAAAAATGGAAAGAAGGAATTTCCATTATGTGATAACTATGGGAAGAAACACCATGATACATGCCTGAAAGTAATGAGAGTTTGTAACAAATATGAAGAAAAAGGTCACTAGGATCATGATTGTAATGGAAATAAAGAAGCTGGGAAATGCTATAATTATAAAGATATGGGACATTATGAAAAGTATTTTCTAAAGAAACAAGGAAATATAGCTCAGAAGAAGAAAATTAATCAAGGTCAATCTTATGATATTACTATGGTTGAAGCGGAATAATTAATGTATTTGTGTTTTTGGATTCAAGAATAATATAATGGTTATAAGAAGAATGTGATATATATAAGTATTGTATTTCAATAATTTTTGTTTTAATTAATTTTTTAATATTATGAAGAAAATCATATATTCAGTATGTGACTATAAGAGAAACATTACATTGTTTTGGGAATCTGATGTTACAATTGATTTGGAAAATTTAGAGACCTTTTAGAGAGAGTTTGGATAGAAGTATTTTGGATAAATCTAAAGGTTGGAATGAATTAATTTGATATTTTTATATTATTGTTTAAGTTTAAAACATTTCATAAGGTTATTTTTATAATGTTATAGTAATATAGTTTGAGATAAAGGAAAACCCATATGCTGGGAAATAACTCGTCATAACGAAGAAGGTTGTATGAATTATACCCACAACCGAAGTGCAACAAGGATTTATCACCTAACATTAGCCTATAAGAAGTCCCCGGTTAGTATACCATAGTTTTATTTGGAATTACTTTATTATTTAACCTTATATGATTAATATAAAAAGAATATTTTTTTGAGTTTTATTATCTTTTGATGAGAAAGATGAGTTTGTGGTTGGAATTAGTTAACAGATGAAACTTTACATATAAATTAAGTTTGATTCCTTTTATTCTTAGTCTATGAAGTAATTCCCCAACTCTAGGGAAAATATCATAAAACCAGAAAAATAATCCTATTACATTCTTTTGTGATGAATCAAATGGTCCATTGGATCATTGTATATTTATATATTTCAGATTGTTAAATTTCTCATAATAACATTCTCTATCACAATCCATCAAAACATAATGGTTATATTTTTCTTTCAAATCCATGATTTACTACATGGAACCCTATTATGTGTTATTTTTGTTAACCTTCATACTTAAAACTATTTATTTTAAAATAGAAGTCTCATTAATCCATGATATGATGTGGGATTTCAACTAAGATATTTAGAAATTTCAAAACTCTAGTTTTCAGTCCTGATTTTAAATTTTTAGGATTCATTTTATTAGAAGTAAGGGATAATGTTACACCTGACTCATCCATGGTACACTGTAACACCTCAATGTTTTGAAAATAAATATAGAAGGAAATTTTATAATCTATCCATTAAACAAAACTTTGCCTCTTCTATGTTTTGAATTTCGGAAAATAGTCATCTAGAGTTGTGTTTAGTAAGTCATTTGGAGTCTGATAAAACAAACATGGTTTTTGGTGAATATTAACATACCCATAAGAATAGTAATATGAATAGTAATATGACCCTTATGAATAGTAAATAATAATATTATTTTATTTTCTTAAGGTAATAAGATAAGGAGATCTTAATTAGTTTTTCAATGAGAAATAAAACTAATTGCACTTTAAGATTGTTATTTTTCAAATTAACTATAGCCTTATTTAAAAATTAAATTAATAATATTTAGAAAATTATTTTTGAAAAATGCATTTCCTTTTTGAATTCTACATGTCGAAAAATGGCTTGGGTGAATTTTGGGAAATTTTCTCAAATAGTTGATTTTTCAGTGAATAGTAAAAAATAAAGTTTTTAGTTTCGGTGTGTTAATGACATAATTAATGATGTAATAATGATGTCATAAATATGGTCGACTTTTGTATAGTTAAATATTATGTGAGGTGTACCAATTGTCTTTAACCATAGGAAAATACCACGGGCAAGCCCATTATTTTGCAAATACCACCCATGAGGTGTCCCTTTGAAATTATTAAAATAATCCCTCACTTTCTCTATAAATACCACCTCTTCTATTCATTGAATTCATTCCAAATTCTCACTCAAGGAAGTTATGGCGTCCTTACCCCCATATTAGTCCTCCCATGGTTTCCTCAATCCCCCAAGGTCCCAACCATCATGTTGTAAGGGTTACTCTACAAGGTAAGAAAATTCTCAATTTCCTTCTTGTTCCTTTCAAGATCGCTTTTATGTGGTATGTCATTAAAGTTTCCATACCATGTTCTTATATTTCTATTTATTCATGATATACTATATATTATGATTCATTTCGGAATAGGATACCCTTGTCCCCTCTCTTTTTAAATATTTTCTAAAACTATGTTGCATAGCCAAAAGGCTGTCGAATTTTTTTAAGTGATTTCAAAATTATTCTTTTATTTTGAGTTATTTATTTATTATTTCTTCATGTCTTCCTACCCAAGAGGAATGAAATATCCAGAATCTTGTATATTCAGGATGTTCTCATGTTCATGAGAAATTCATCATCAATCTTATTCTTTTCCCCCACTTGTTCAAGGAATTAAAAACATTGTCCGTGATGTATCAAATTACCGACATCGTAGATGTTGTAACCTCAATTTCCATTAATTCTTTCAAGTATGGTCATCAAACCATTTATATAGTTGAACCAGGTTATAATATATGTGTTATGACTCACCCATGGTTCTGGATTTCTTTTTTACTCATGGTTCTAATTTATAAGACAAAATGAGGTTGTTATTATCAAAGAACCATTAAAACGATCTAAACAAACATCATTAATGTTTTAAATAATGAATCAACATCACGGTTTATAATCCAAAATAATTATAAGAACGTTTATATATCCATAATTTCATTAATAATATTTATTAACAATTCTGTATGTTTACCCATGTTTCAAATGAACTTCCATTCATGGAAACACGTAAACGAACCATGAAAACCAAGTAAGAAAATGCTTCCAAAACAATAAGATTTAATCTCTTAAACCAATCAAATAGGCCATTAATGAACTTAATAAGGTTATATCATATCAATTACATGTTTATTAGGTTCTGGAATTATTAATTAATGAATCTAAATTTGATTATTCAGGTCATTAAGAACAATCAAGAACACACTATATCAAAAGGTAAGGCGTTTCTCATCTCACTTTCATTTCCGTGAGACTTTAATTGTTCACCACTTATTTAATGTATGTGGTATATTTGTACTTCCATTTGATATATAATAAAATGGTTCTATTTATATTCATTTTATACAATTATTCACTTGATGTTCATTAAGTTCTGGTCATTTGATTTGACTGATTACATTGTGGTAAGGGACTTTGTCTCAACTAACTTTTTGTTGTGAATAACTTTGTATTGTGCACCTAATAATCCATATGTGGTGTAACTACTACTCATTTGAGATCAATTTTAATTTGAAATTATATTTATATTAAATATCCATAATCTCATTTCATGGATATGTTTGTTGTCTAAACCGTATTCCATTTGACATACGGTGTTTATTTGGAAATATATTTTAATTATGGAAATATTGGTGAATCTGTATAATCTACTTTATACGGATATTGAGAAGGAATATTGCTCTTGTATTGAATAAATATATAAGGAATTATTTGGATATTCAGTGGCGGGTGGGGCCCACTATATCCCCTCGATGCATCGGTAATTCTCATGAGACAAAACAGTTTGGCGACAAACCCTTTGAGTTTGTTTCCAAAAATCAGACGGGTTTCTACCCATAGAACTAAACCATTTTTATGGTATTATGGTTTCTTGTGCCAGATACATGACACCTGATTAATAATCATTCTATTTATTCATTATCAGTTATTATTATTTCCCATGAGGTTTTCACTATGACCAAATCTATGGATGCAGTTTCATTCTTAGTCTATTAATGGTATTAGTTATTCATCTATACACCATGCCATGTTGATTATGTCAGATTGATTGTGATTAACTTATTATTTTAATCATTCTTCTACTATTTTTAACCCTTACTAAGTGTTTGAGCTCACCTTTTTCATTGTCTACCTTCAACAGGTGATGAAGAGAAGATCTTTTATTAAGTTCCTGGGGATGCCGTTTTTAGTTTTTGTTATGTATTTTATTTTGTAAATTTTTCCAATGTAATTTGAGTAACATATATGTATGTTGTTTTTTCAAAAATACTAAACTGATCAGTCTTTTAATATTTCCATTCCTTTTAACCATGCCAATATCAAAAGTAATGCACCGGCACCAACCTAGAGGGGTTAGGGTGTTGCAGTTGGTATCAGAGGTAGTTTAGTAGAAAACTTGGAAACTAGAGTAGGAAATGTATAGTAGGAAACAAATCCCTAAGGTAGTATCTGAGGATTAACATACAAGAACTACTAGGTATTTTGTTAAGTAATAGATTATGTGGATATTTTAAGCAATACGTCCCTCTCTGGATACATGCAGGTAGAGGCGGCTCTTGCACAGATGTATCTAGGGGTAAAACCTGAAATAACCGTTTTGAGATAGACTCGAACGAGAACTAGTGTACGAAAATGGGCCTTTCTAAACTCATGGTTACGAAACTCCCATGGGATATTCTTAGGATAATTCA
Organism: Viscum album; assembly: GCA_963277665.1. Classification (NCBI taxonomy): domain Eukaryota; kingdom Viridiplantae; phylum Streptophyta; class Magnoliopsida; order Santalales; family Viscaceae; genus Viscum; species Viscum album. The sequence goes on from OY728141.1 coordinate 352,673,977, forward strand.
TGTTTTATTTACAATCCATTATGATGGTGTTAATGTAAATTTTTCCTCATAGGAACCATGTTTATAAGATTAGCTATACATAGAATTTCAATCTATGTTGAGTGATTTTCTATTTGAGATTCATAAACAAACCTAGTGTATCCCATTATTTAGAAATAGCGTCTAATGGAAGAAGAGGAATCAATACTCGTGGTCAAGTTAGGGATTTCCCTACTGAGAAAGCCAACATAGTCAACGTTGGAGTAGATCAGATCAAGACCATATTAGGACAACTTACTCAAGCTGTAACAAATAACCATTCAACACCTGTGTTGGATCGTTTCATGGGGAAGAATCCCCCTTATTTTAGTGGGACTACTAATCCAGTGGTTTTGGAGCAATGGATCAAGTCCCTTGAAATGATATTCATGGAGTTAAGATACAATGAAAATGATAAGGTAGTACTGGCAGTATATTGCCTAAAGGGATACGCTGATCAATGTTGGTCCTTAATTCAAAAAACCGTGGAGGAAGAAAAGATAGAGGATATGTAATGGAGAAATTTTAAAGAAATATTCTTTGAAAAATATTTCCCTCACGAGCAACGAACATAAATGAAGAATAAATTACTTGGCTTGAAACAAAGGGAAGAAGACAATGTTATAGAGTATGAGGCTACCTTCACAAGGCTAGCCAGGTATGCCGTGGATTACGTACGTGACTCGGCGGACAAGATTGATCATTTATTTTAAGTTCTTAATCCAATTCTTCTAAGGGCATTGGCTTCTCAATCATTTTCATCATATGATGAAATTGTATCAAGTGCCATCAAAATAGAGAAGGAATTTTCTTGATCAAATTTTTTCAAAGGAAACCAAGATAAGAAGAGGTACTCTAATAACAAAGGAAAAGGAGAAGCACCCAAGAAGAGAAAGGGAATTAATAGTTTCCCATTATGTGAGAACTGTGGAAATAATCATCCCGGGAAATTCTTTAAAGGCACGAGAGTCTGCTATAACGTCAGAGAAAAGGGTCATCGATCTGATGAATTCAAGGGGAAGAAACAATTCAATGATATTAAATTCTTCAATTTTTGAGAGATGGTACACTATGAAAATGAGTGTCCTAAGCGCCAAGGAAACATGCCTCAGAAAAAGCCAAGAGATCAAGGGAGAGCCTATGCGATTACAACCGCGAAGGTTGAAGTTCCTAGTGATGTGGTGGACGGTACTTTAATTGTTTCCTCAAACTTATCCAACAATTTATTTGATTCTGGATCATCGCATACATTTATATCCTCTCAGTTTTCCAAGATATTAGATATGTCCAATTTGATTTAATAAAGGACTTTTCAGTCAAAACTCCCATGGGATTATATCACGATGGACTTTGTCATGGTACTACCAAAGACTCCTAGAAGAAACGATGAAATATGGGTTATTGTTGATCGTCTTACCAAGTCATCACATTTTCATGCTATAAGAGAAGATCTACCACTTGAACGTCTAGAAAGACTATATATTAATGAAGTTGTGAGACTTCATTGAGTACCCCTATCGACTATTTCTTATCTTGATCCACATTTTACATCATGATTCTGGAAGAGTCTTCAGAAGTCCCTAGATACTGATCTTCATTTGAGAACTTCCTTCCACCCACAAACTGATGGACAATCAGAACGGACTATTCAAACATTGGAAGACATGTTGAGGTCCTGTTCACTTGATTTTCAAGGCATGTGGAATCAGTATTTACCTTTTGTGGAATTTTCCTAAAATAATATTTTCCATTCAAGTATTCAGATGACACCCTATGAAGCATTATATTAAAGAAGATTCAGTACAGCAACTTGTTGGGATGAAGTTGGTGAAAGAAATATCGTGGGACCAGAACATGTTGAAGAAACAACAAAAAAGGTGAAGATTATCCAGACCCATATCAAAATAGCTCAAAGTAGTCAAATGATATATGTAGATAACCGAAGGAAGGATTTTGAGATTCAAGAAGGAGATCACGTTTTCTTAAAGGTATCTCTATGGAAGGGTATTATACGATTCGGTAAGAAGGTAAAGTTAAGTCCCAGGTACATTGGACGTTTTGAAATTCTGGACCGAATTGGAGCTATAGCCTACCATTTTGCAATGCCACCAAGTCTCTCTAAGGTTCACAATGTGTTCCATGTGTCAATGTTAAAAAAGTACATGCCAGACCCAAAACATGTACTCACTTATGAAGAAGTATAAATTGAGCCAGATTTATCTTATTTTGAAGAGCCTATCAAGATTATTGATACCGGAGAACAAGTATTGAAAAATTGGTCTACTCGTATGCTAAAGGTTCTATGGAGGAACCATAAGATGGAGGAAGCAATATGGGAGCCTGAGGATCTTATGTTAAAGACATACCTGAATCCTTTTATGTAATATTTTGTAAATTTCGAGGAAGAAATTTATGTAAGGAGGGGAGAATATAACACCCCAAGGTTTTGAAAATAAATATAGAGGGAAATTTTATAATCTATCTAGTAAACACAACATTGCCTCTTCTATGTTTTGAATTTAGAAAAATAGTCATCTAGAGTTGTGTTTAGTAAGTCATTTGGAGTCTGATAGAAAAAACATGATTTTTGGTGAATAGTAACATACCCATATGAATATTAATATGAATAGTAATATGACCATTATGAATAGTAAATAATAATATTATTTTATTTTCTTAAGGAAATAGGATAATGATATCTTAATAAGTTTTTCAATAAGAAATTAAACTAATTACACTTTATGATTTTTATTTTTCAAATTAACTATAACCTTATTTAAAAATTAAATTAATAATATTTAGAAAATTATTTTCGAAAAATCGATTTCACTTTTGAATTCTAAAAGTCGAAAAATGGATAGGGTGAATTTTGGGAATTTTTCTTAAATTGAGGATTTTTCAGTGAATAGTAAAAAAATACCATTTTTAGTTTCAGTGTGTTAATGAAATCATTAATGATGTGATAATGATGTCATAAATCTGGTCAAATTGTTTATTGTTAAATAAGATGTGAGATTTCCCATGTGGCTTTAACCATTGGCAAATACCATCGGCAAGCCCATGGTTTTGCAAATACCACCCATGAGGTGTCCCTTGGAAATTATTAAAATAATCCCTCACTTTCCATATAAATACAAACACTTCCCTTAATTGAATTAATTACCAATTCTCACTCAACGAAGTTCTTGCCTCCTTAACTCCATATTAGTCCTCTCAAGGTTTCCTCAGGCCCCCAAGGTCCCAACATTCAGGTTGTAAGGGTTACTCTACAAGGTCAGAAAATTCTCAATTTCTTTCTTTTTCCCTTTCAAGATCTCTTTTATGTGGTATATCATTCACATTTCCATACCATGTTCTTATTTTTCTTCTTATTCTTGATCTACTCTATATTATGATTCATTTCTGGGTAGGTGACACTTGTCCCCTCTCTTTTTAAATATTTTCTAAAACTATGTTGCATAGCCGTTAGGCTGCCAAATTTTTGTAAGCGATTTCAAACTTATTCTTTTATTTTGAGTTAATTATTTATTATTTCTTCATATCTTATTACCCAAGAGGAATGAAATATACAGAATATTGTATATTCTAGATGTTCTCGTGTTCATGATAAATTCATCATCAATCTTCTTCTTTTCCCCCACTTGTTCAAGGAATTAAAAACATTGTCCGTGATGTATCGAATTACCGACATCATAGATGATGTAATCTCAATTTCCATTAATAATTTCAAGTTTGATCATGAAACCATTTATATGGTTTAACCAGGTTATAATATATGTTTTACGACTCACCCATGGTTCTGTAATTCCTTTGTACTCATGGTTCTAATTTATAAGACAAAATGAGGTTGTTATTATCAAAGAACCATTAAAACGATCTTAACAAACATCATTAATGTTTTAACTAATGAATCATCATCACAGGATATAACCCAAAATAATTATAAGATCATTTATATCTCCATAATGTCATTAATAATATGTATTAACAATTCTGGATGTTTACCCATGTTTCAAATGAACTTCCATTCATGGAAACAAGTAAACGAACCATGAAAACCAAGTAAGAAAATGCTTCCAAAACAATAAGATTTAATCTCTTAAACCCATAAAAGGGGCCATTAAAGAACTTAATAAGGTTATATCTTATCAATTACATGTTTATTAGGTTCTGGAATTATTAATTAATGAATCTAAATTTGATTATTCAGGTCATTAAGAACAATCAAGAAGACACTAGAGAAAAAGGTAAGGGGTTTCTCATCTCACTTTCATTTCTGTGAGATTTACACTGTTCACCACTTATTTCTCGTATGTGGAATATTTGTACTTCTATTTGATATATAATAACATGAATATATTTATATTCATGTTATACAATGAATCACTTGATGTTCATTAAGTTCTGGTCATTTGATTCGACTGATTACATTGTGGTAAGGGACTTTGTCTCAACTACCTTTTCGTTGTGACTAACATTGTATTTTGCACCTAATAATCATTATGTGGTGTACCTGCTGACCATTTGAGATCACTTTTCATTTAAAATTATATTTATATTAAATATCCATAATCTCATGTCATGTATATGTTTGTTTTCTAAATCGTATACCATTTTACATACGGTGTTTATTTGGAAATATATTTTAATTATGGAAATATTGATGAATCTGTATACTCTACTCTATATGGATATTGAGAAGGCATATTGATGTCGTATTTAATTAATGTATAAAGAATTATTTGGACATGCAGTGGTTGTTGGGGTCTGCTATAACCCCTCTATTCATCTGTAGGACTCATGAGAAAAAACAGTTTGGCGACAAACCCTTCGAGTTTGTTTCCAAAAATGAGCCAGGATTCCACCCATAGAAATAAACCACTTTTATGGTATTATGGTTTCATGTTCCAGATACATGATGCCCAATTAATAATAATTCACTTTATTCATTATCTGTTTTTATTATTGTCCATGAGGTTTTCACTATGAAAAAATCTATGGATGCAATTTCATTCTCAGTTTATTAATGGAATTAGTTATTCATTTATTCACTATGCCATATTGATTATGTCAGATTGATTGTGATTCACTTATTATTTTACTCATGATTACTCTATTTGTAACCCTTACAGATCATTTGAGCTCACCCCTTTCATTTTCATCCTTCAACAGGTGATGAAGAGAAGATATTTTATTGAGTTCCTGGGGATGCCGTGTTTAGTTTTTTTATGTATTGTATTTTGTAAATTTTTCCAACGTAATTTTAGTAAAATCTTTGTATCTAGTTTCATAAAGACTACAAAACTGATAGTTACTTAGGGATTTTTATTCCTTCTAACCATTCCAATATCACAAATAATGCACTGGATCTAGCCTAGAGGGGTCGGGGTGTTACATACACTTTTTTTAAATAATTCAATAACATGCGATGTGCACAACACCGAGTTCAAGAGCACCATGACATATCAAACTAGCCATTTAAAAAGAGTCTATGAATAGTATTAAACACATTTTGAATTTTATATATCCCATATAATTTTAAAATTCACCATATTTTTTTCTTAGATATAATATAAGGACAACTTCAATTATTCAGATAAATGAAGTATTTTTTAGAAAATGTAATTTTTAAACTTTTAATGGAGAACCCTTTATAAATCCAATATTTGACACTTTTATCTATTTAATTTGACTAAATTTAATTATTCTTTATAATTTGGATATAAAAATTTAGTTTGAATTTTTTTTTTGTGTTTTTTAATAACTTGCATATTTTAATGAATAGTGAAAATAATGCATTTATTTCAAAACTTCTTTTTCATATAAATTATTTATATAATTATATTATATTTTTAATTGGTTTTAAAGTATAATTAGATTATATTTTTATCATTTAATCTGATTTCATTCACTGTAAGTAATTTCACATTTAAATTGGACATAAACAAATGTTAATCTTTTAATAGATTTTACTTTTTAAAAACCCGCTTTCATGTTTTGACGATGGGAATTAATTTTTAATTAATTTTTGACAATTATATGTTTTGAATTTTAAAAAATGGATTCCATATTTGGAATCATAAGGTGTACATTTTATAAATAGGTACCTTTTATTTTTGGTTACTATAAATAGTAACTTCAGTAATTTTTTATATTTACCATGGTTAAAGGGAAAATCATGAAAATAAGGCTAAAAAAATAATATTATGATAATATAAAACTACCCAACACATTTACTAATCTTATTTTATGAGATATGGATGACTATGGGCATCATTGGGTCTAATTTAGGACTCCATGGAGTTACTTGGGTGTGATAAGGACCTTTTATAATGTTTAATTTAATGGAAAGGGAAATATAACATAAATATGAATCACTTATCTAAAACAATTTTAATTTGGTTTATATAAATGTTATCTTTGACAATAAATATTCATTGGAAGGTTAAAAATATTTCCTACATCATGGTATTTTTTTTATTTTTTATACATTACATAATTAAATTTATCTATAACATAACAATGATGAAAGTTTTTTCTTGTTAATGAAGGAATAAAAAAATGATATTATAAATATTAAAAATAAATGTTATTTGAAATTTTTTAGGTAATTAATGATTTTTTTGAGGATTGAGACATATTATCATAGAGTTAATTTCTTTTTTTCTAAATAATCCTATTTTTACGACTTTAATAAAAATCAATTTCTAAGTAGTGTCAAAATTGATATAAATGTGTTTTGAAAACAAATACTATTTTATTAAATGATATAATAGTAATTAAAATCTAATATTTTTAAAAATGAATTATATAATGTTTAAAATTTAATTAAGGATCCAATTTTTGTTCTCTTATCATTTTATACTAAATATATTAACCATGTAGTGTAAAAATACAAGAAGACATGGTAAGAGTTAAACTATTTATATAGCAGTTAAATGTAAAAGACAAGGTTAATTTTTTGACCAATAATTTTATAAAAACTATTGTTTGAGAGGATTTATACCCATACTCATCTTATCATAGAATTAAATTACTTTGGAGCTATTAGAAGCTGAAAATAAATTTATAATAAATTAATATTTTAAGATCTTTTAAAAGCCCCCCTCACTCCTCTTATAAAAGGGAACTTCTCCTTATCTTTAATTCACACCTACAAACACCTTTGTCTCAAAAAACCCTTTCCATTTCCACTCCTAAAATCCTTAATATTCTCATATAGGCTAAAACTTGTGAAGAAATCTGTTCTATTGAGTACTTTGGGGAAAATCAAAAGGTGACACCAAAAAGATGTAATAGTTTTATCACATCTTTCAAAGTTCTTTTCTTCTTATACTTCATATTTATCTATTGTTCCATAATAAAATAATAACTATACTAATTTATACATTATGAGATGTTATTATAATTATGGTACAACCATATTCCTCTTTTTACCCATCCTACGAAAAAAATATCACCATGTGTGCGTACATACAACTTACCGTCTCCAAGCCATGGTGTAAGCTGTTGTTCATGTACAATTTATTTCTATGGGTATAAAGTTTAATATAATTGATTTAAATAAAAATTATAACATGATATTGTTTCTTTAAAATTCATAAACCTTCCAATTCCATACAATTTAACTATTAAGTAAATGATATCATCACTCGTGCATCCGTATAGCTTACCATCTCTATGACGTGATGAGACTCATCTTCCATGTTAACCATCCAAGAATGATTATAAGAATAAATATTATTAATAATTGTGAAATATATGACTTAATAATTCCAATTGGAATATATATATATATATATTTCATTCAATTAATTCCATTCAATACGATAAGAAAACAGAAACATTATTCATGCGTACGTACGACCAACCATCTCCATGAATGGTGTGATCCATTTTATTTATCTATCTATTATATATATTTATATATAGAATATATATGATATATAAATCATGTTTTAAATTCTAGAAGTAAGTAAATTATGATCTATGTAATAGGAAAAAAAAAAATTCAAAACACTAATGATAAAGAAAGCGATTAATATTCAAAATGTTGCTTTAACATCGAAATTATTAAATAATAGGTAATATAAAGTCATAAATGAATCATATATGACATTATAAATATGTATATGGTCCTGGTAAAATTTGATAATATTTTTTAACCATTATACAGGATGATAACTCACCGTTGACTAAAGGAAAGTATAAGGTAAGAGTTAATTTTAAAATCTCATTGTTATCTTAGATTTTTTATGCATAAGTATTTAATGGGACATATTTACCATCAATGTTCATGTTTCTTAAAAGTGTTTTAAAAAGGATTACATTTTAGGTTTTATGTAAGTGATATTTAACTAAAACATCATTTTAAATGTTTTAAATATTTATTATTCTAAATCATTTTCATTAATGTCCATATTTTCAAAATAGTTTAAGGATTTGTTTATATGGACATGATTTTTTAAAATATTAATTCCTTTAAAAAGATAGAAAGTGGTATGGGAAATTTTGATTCAAAAATGTCTTTCAAATGTATTCTTTTATAAATTCTGTAACTTTCAATGTTTTCAAAGTAGAAAGGGATATTTCTCTGTTATTTTTTAATGATTTTATTTGATTATTTTCGTCTAAATCAATTTCCTTTATTGTAATTTATGATTAATTGGGATTGATTTAGTATGATTCAATATTCTATATTTTATTGAAGGGTTTAGGATATGTTTGATTGTGGATGTTATATTTTAATACCATTTATGGTTTATAGTTAAATTTTTAACATTAAATATGCTAGTTTTGAATATAAATGTTTCTGTTATGTTTAAACCCTTTCATAGGAGGAATACATTAGACTTAATAAGTGATGGGCGAGGCTCGAAATATCCCATCGGTGCATTAGTAGGTGTCACGAGAGAAACTAGTGTATTGGCATGAGGAGTTGAAAAAATATTTGTATATGATCTTGGCATGAGGCCTTGACGTAGTAGTTATGATATATGATATTATTAATTCCCTCATTATGAGATTAGTTATTGATTTTACATGTGATTATTTGACTATTTAAATATCCATGTGAATTTTTAAATGGAATTATTTTATTTATTATTTCCATATTATGTGGAAGATAATGTTTTAAAATTCTTGTGCTTTAGTTTTTTACATTTCTTTAAAAGTTTATGCTTACTTTTGATAGCTTTTGCTATATTTTTTATCCTTACTGAGCATGTGAGATCACCTCTTTTTTATGTTTTATTTTCCAAAGTTTCCTTGAATTATTTTTTGACTGATATATGGGGTTAATCTAGGGTAATAATGGTTTTCTCAAAGGGTTATCTTTGTTGTATTTTATGTTATAAATTGTAATGTAAAGTTCATGTATGTAATATATTTTCCAGGACTGTTAAACTGATCAGTCCTTCGGGACTTGATTCCTTGTAATCATGCCAATGTATTAAAATAATGCAACCACTCTGGGTAACTGAGGTTGGGGTGTTACAATCCTAATAAGGGTAGGGTATTGGTAAATATCGTAATGAGGAATTGATCAGATTCACTCTAGATCGAGTATGAAAGAAGTGGTTGTTTTGATGGAGAATCAGTGTGACTAGGACTATGATGTTTTAAATTGTTACGGTGATTTGCCAATTTTTATTTCATATAAATCATAAGTTGAATTGAGAACTTGTGATGAGATCTTGATGGAATAAAGAAAGAGTGAAGGAGATTATTCCATATGGAAAAGGATTGTGTCTAGATTTGTTGTATCCATGTTGCAGAGAGAAAGAACTGATAAGGATTGTTTTTCAAGACAATTACATCAAGGTGAAAGATATTTAATAGATGCTGCCGATTGAAAATGTGATGTTGTTTTAAATGGTGATTATATTTGAAAAGGTGGAACCAATTGAAAAAGTGGTGTCAATTGAAAATGTGGTGCCAATTGAAGAGGAGGCATCTATTGAAGAAGCGATGCTGATAGAAGAGTAAGATATGGCGTCAATTGTTATCCAGAATGATCATTCATGGAAAAGATCATATTCAATAAAATTGTAACTAGGATAATTGTATCGAGAACGATCATACCCAAAAAAGATCACATTCTATAAAATCATATCTAGGCCAATCGTATCTAGAATTATCTTACAGAGGATGATCGTACCCATATCAATTGTATTCCGAAAAGATCTTACTCAGGTTGGGAAGAAAATAAAGAAGTTGGAATGAATGGAAAGTTATGATACATTCCCATCCAAGTATGATAATGCTAAAGCTGTTATCAAATGAATTTAAATTCATGAAGTCATGATCGAATAATTGGATTTTGAATGATATTTTGAATCTCAAGTGGGTCAAGAGAAAATAAAATAGAAAGAGATTGTTGAATGAATTATCAAGGTAGAGCTATATATTCAAATGAAAGATTTTGATTCAAATCAGTTCTGAGAGTCATATTGAGAAAATTATAATGGTATCCATTTCATCATACATTTGATTTAAATTGACATGACGATTTGTATTGAAAAAATCGGATTGAAAAAAATTGGGCTTGTGTATTGAAATCATACTTACGATTCAAATGAAATTATGAAAGAGATAATGTTTGAAGAAAAATCAAGAAGTTTAAAGATGTGTTGATGAAGTCAAAATGAAATCAAGATATTATGGGAAATTGAAATGTGGGTGAATTTTTGTGAGCGGGAAACATTGATGGGATTCCCACCCAAACCTTTCGAGGGTCACTTATGAAATGAGAAGTACTATGTACTTTCTAACCACTAGTACTGTTCACCATAGTAGAGAGGGAAGTTTTGAGTTTTATGTAAAGACTCATATGTCTCATGTAAGTTTTTATATTATATGTAATTATTTCAAGACTAAAAAATCTGATGGCGTGTGATTCCGAGGCCCGGAGAACCCAGAATGATCTATCGAAGTTTTATTATTCTTTAATTACTGCATGTAAGAAGTTTTTCTAAAAAAGTAGAATAAATATTAAATGGTTGCTTGAATTATAAATTTGAGGGAACTGTTGTCTTCAGGATGGATATTTTACCCTAGGCTCAACTCAAGTTTAGTCGGTGCAGACCTCATGTGAGAAAACCCAAAAATGTCATAACCATAAATAAAATAATTAAATAAAACCATTTTATTTTTCAAATGATGATAACTCATGAAAGGTAACTCATATTGAAAATCTGAGACCACTATTGAACTTGTGGGGGAATGCATTCCTTAGGTTTATACTAACATTGTCTGGTGTATGCCACTAGTGAATGTTAGTTTTTGTCCATAAATAAAATAATTAAGTGGAAATTATTTTTTTGTAAAATCCATTACTTCTAAACAGTAACTCAGATTGAAAATCTGAGAATACCGTTGAGTTCCTTGGGGGAGTGTTCTCCGTAGATGAAGCCTTACCCCAACCGGTGTGGGTCAAGGGTGAACTTTATTAATTTATTGAAAATTTTTTATGGTATTTTTAGTAAATGTGTGGGCGATGTTTTCTAACTTTTGAACCGCTGCTCAGATTAAAAATTTGAGGGCACTGTTGAATACTAAGTGCCAGGATTCACTTAAAGAAGACTTTACATTGGATGTAGTAGGTTTAGAGAAAAGTATAAGTTTTGTGACTTTAAAAAAATGATTTTTTTTATTATTTTATCTTTATTTCATATCCTCCAATGGACAAGCAAAGTGTGGGGCCAGCGATGTATCAATCCAATAAATGGTTTTACCTGCCAATCCTAAGTAATGACGTCATTGGGGAATTAGGAAGGTTCCTAATTTATGATCCCCATTAATTCCCCATGTCGTTACTTACCTTCCCCCTATCCTATATATATGGAGCTTGGGGAGGGGTATCAGCACAGTTTCGGCAAGAAACAATGTGCCGAAGGAGCACCACGACGCTGGACCCTTAGAGGATGCAGCCGATCCTAGCGAGAGGTGATGGGTGACACCGAACAACAAACCAGAGGACGACGTACGTCCGATGTCTTTTGAAGCTTGTTGCGGTAATGAAGAACACCGACCCACTTTCTATCGCATTCATTTCTACAATGATTCGAGGTAGGAGGTTTATTCGTTTACACATTTATTTTATATGATTTCCTCTTCCTCATTCGTGAAAAATACGAAGAACGTAGACTAACCGAAAAATGGGTTGATCCGTGATTCATTCGATTTTGCAGGAGGTTGTTGAAGGGTATCATTTTGGGGTTTTCATTGTTGTTAATTCAATTGATTATTAATCCCTCAATCCCCCTCATGTTTACGAGCTAATACGGAGGTCACGAGTTTAACGAACCAGACTCAAACCCTCTGCTATCCTTCTATCCTTACACCTCCATGGAAGACCGCCAACGCGGTGACACTGACCGACTACGTGTGGAATAGTGCGTCGATGCACGCAGCAAGAGGAGGCCGCGACACAAAGCCGCAGAGGTCAACGGAGTGGCCAGCACTGGCCGACCACAGAGGAGGCGCGGCGTGCCATCGCACACCGCCAGTGAGCAGAGGGAGGCGGCTCGTCAGCCATGAAAGGAGTAAGAGGAGGTTTGTAGAGACCCGAAGCTTATCTTACATGGAAATTACATTAATTTTGCGGAATACTTAGTACATAACAAAAACACACACACAAGTATCGTAATAGTTTAGTGTCTTTGGAAACTCGGAATAAAATCTTCTAATCATGGTGAAATATCTGCAACATCTCCCATAAAGATATTCTTTTTTTTACCTAAAACCTTTCTTTATATCCTACGGAAAAGAAAACATAAAAGGGTGAGCTCAAATGCTCAGTAAGGGTAAACAAAAGAAATATCAATCACATCGTATTCATAAGAACATAACATTTTGGAAATCATAACCTGCAAAAGAGAGAATAATTTCATAACATGGGATAAATCATGGTAGTGAAATGTAATCACAATAATCATAACTTAAAACATGAAACTTTGTGGCATTCACACATATTCATAGAGAATCATTTCTTGTTAGTCAAGACTCATTTCCAAGACTATCTTAGTGGACAAAGTCTCTTTCTGGATCGAGTAACCCTCGTTTCAGTCCTATTTCACTGAACCGGTATAACCTACCATTCCAGCCATGTCTATCTCATGAGATATAAAATCTTTACCCAATGCATTGGAGGGAGATATAGGTCCTACCCATCTCATAATGATACCATTCTTATGTGTGCCACAAAATCATAAATCATACATCATCGCATAACCCATGTAATAAAAATGGGATTCTTAAACAACATGACATCATAAAACCATTCATATAAGATAAAGGAATTCATAAACATAATTCCATCACAACATAGTCAAGTCAATGTAAAAATATGGATAGAAACAGAACCCTTTATTATCTTAGATGGAAAATAATTTTGATAAAACACTTGAAATGAATTCTTGAGGAAAATATCCTTTCTTCTTCAAATTCAATTCCTTTTCACAAAACATCATGCAATTTTAAAAGAAAGAGATTTTATTGAAAATAGTCATGAAATATTTTGGAGGAAGGTTCATGAAAATAAGGCTTTATAAAACCGTAAAAATCCATTCGTGTCGTATAAGTAAAAAAACATTCTTCTCGTACTTTTGTCGGAAAGTCAAAAAGTACCTCGTACGAAAAAACGACAAAAGATTCCTTTCATATTCTTTACTAAAAACTCACCGAAGGGTAAAATTTGATTTAAAATATCGTAAGTGGATGGAAAAAATATTACATATTGAGGGAACATGGATGTGGATGATAAAATACACCCCAGTAAATACTTACGAATAAACAATCTCGGATAAAAATGAGATTGTGATATTTCCCTTACCTTAGGTCCGATTTCCTTCATATTTGTCCGAAACTCCTGTATAATGATTTAAATAATGTCATTGACTTATTACAGAATCATATTCATTGTTATGATATCATATGTGGTTCACTTATGACATTATATTACCCATTCTTTTGTAAATTCCATGTTAAAGAAGCGTTTTGGGTAAAATCGTTTCATTTATCGTAGGTGTTCTGACTTGTTGTTCTTGACATTATTATTACTTATATCATGATTTACTTACTTCCAGAATATAAAATATGATTTATATATCATATATATTTAGTATATATATATATATAATAGATAGATAAATGAAATGAAAAACACCATTCATGGAGACGGTAGTCCGTACGTACGCATGAACGCTGTTTTCCTTTCCTTATTGTCTTGAATGGAAGTAAGTAGATGAAATACATATATATATATATACATAAATCCAGTAGCTTTATAATGTCATATATTTCATTATTATTTCTTATATATATTATAATCATTCTTAAATGGTTAACATGGAGAATGAATCTCATCGCGTCGTGGAGACGGTAGTCCGTACGTACGCACGAGCGATGATATCATTTCCATAAATATTGAATTGAATTGGAGTGGATTATACAATATATCAGAATCAATATGATATTTTAATAACTATGTATAGTTATTCTTTACACCATTATACCCATCCATGTAAGGTGGTGGTGGAAAATAGATTACACCACGGCGTGGAGACGGTATTCCGTACGTACGCACGCGCGGTGATTTCTTTTTCCGTAGGATGGATAGATGGTGAAATAGGGTTTTTTCAAACTTATAATAAGATATCAGTATATGAGTGATACTGATGTTATTACTTCATAATGAAAAAACCTAAGAAGAAGAAGTGGAAGAAGAAATAAAGATGAAAGAATTGGTAACGGTAATTACCTCTTCTTTGAAGCGCCTCTTTGAGACCTCCTCTTAGGGTAGTAAAATTGGTCTTTGAGGAAGACCAGAACCTCTAGGATGTTTCTAGGGAAGTGGAGAAGAGATTTTGGCAGGGTTTGGCCGAGATTGAGTGCTCAAATTGGTGTGAGGAGGAGGGGGAGGAGGTGTCCTTTTATAAGGGAGGAGAGGGGCACCTTTGGAATTCTTAAAAATATTAATTTATAATAAATCTAACCCCACATAAAAACCTCTAAAAATGACTCATATTCAAATATTAGATACTATAAGGTTGTAATATCATCAAACAATAGAATTTAGACATGTTAAAAATTTATTTTCAACATTATCAACATGATTTATCCTTATTTAATCAATTTAATTTTATTTGTGGTAATAACATTCTAATTTTTAAATTATAACAAATAATTACTTATTTGTTGTGAATTGTCCACAATTGGATTCTTAATAAAATTTTAGATCATATAAATTTAATTTTATAATTTTGAAATATTTTGTGATTTTTAATCAATTTTATAATATGTTTTTTTCTTATAAAATAACAATAGTGTCAATTTTGACACTATTCATTTATTTGAATTTAAATAAAATAAATACAGAAGATATGTTCGAACTAAAAGATTTAATAGATTCATAAAATGTCATATGTATCTTAAAAATTATTAGAGAACATTAAATAGTTCATATAATATTTATTTTATTATTTTTGAAACCATTTATTTGGTTTATCTCTTAATAAAATAAATACTACAAAATTTTTGTATAATTATTTAATATACTTATTTGTTGCATAAAAATTAAAAATAAAATCCTATGATAAAAATAAATCTATTACCTTTTACAATAATACTTTTACTCGAATTTATCATCTTAAAATCACAATATTTAAATTGTTATATTTATTAAATTATGAAGGTGACAACTTTGGCATCATTTAAAATAAAATAATATAAGTCTCATAATCGCTTTTATAAGGCTCCAAATGGTCAAATATTCTTCCATTGGATGCTTATGGTTTACATGTACATGTACAATAAGTTTTGGTTAGGTATTTGTGCATTTTATGGTCACTATTAGTTTAATAAAAACAATATTCTTGATTTTTCACTAGATAAACAATTTCTGCATCACTATTGTGTCATAATTAATGATAATTATTCAATCCCTAAAAATTATAAATAAATTTATATGATGTAGATAATTTCATTAGATTTCTGGAGACTATTCATGTTTGATGTTTCATGAAGTTTATCACTAAATTAAAATTAATATACTTATAAGATTTAAGAGAGTGACATGTTGTCACTTTCTTTGGTTTTAATAATAATTAAGTTATTTTCATGGACAAATGTCCATTAAATGATTCTAATCCGACCCTTAGGTGATATGGGTCGACTTTTAGTCATCCAATAAGATTTTGACATTTGTTAGGATAATTTTAAAATATTATATTTACCCTTAATTACCTGATTTACCTTTAACTATGGTAAATAAAATTTACCGTAGTTACTATTCATAATTCCCAAAAATAAAAAGTAGCTTATTAACATAATTTGGACCCAATGATTCCAAATATGGAATCCATTTTTCCAAATTCAATACACAAAATATGCAGAAATTAAATTAAAATTAATCCTGTTGTCGAAAGAAAACGTGTTTTTCGTTAAAACATTGCAAAAGATTGAATTGATTTAACCTACGAATTCAAGGTAAAATCAATGCTAATGACATACATTATATTAAATGGTAAAAATATATTCTATTTATACTTTAAAACCATTAAATATTATAATTTAACCACATAAGATATTACGATGAAAAAAGTTGTTTTTAATTAAAATATAGCGTGTTTTTACTATTCATTAAAATATGAAAGTTATCGGAAAAATATCAAAACTTTATCTAATGTAAATTTTTATATCCCGATTCAAAAAAAGAATATTATTTTGTCAAATTGAACATATAAACATTTCAAAAACTATATTTAAAGTGGGTGCACCATCAAAAGGTGGTAAAACTGCATTTTTTTGAAAAATACTTATTTTACCCGAAAAATTTATTTTGTTCTTATACCATGTTCTAGAAATGTGTAAGATGAATAATAATGTTATAAAATTAAAAATTTAGTTAATACTATTCATAACGGCTAGTTCATGATAATATTATAATAATATAACATTGTTTATTAAAACCCCGTATTGCGTACAACACACGATATCGAGGAAGGTCGCGATTGCGTGTAATGCAAGCCAAGTCAGGGTTGCGTGTTGTGAAAGAATCCTTAGTTGTTTCGTATAACAGAATCCAACCATATTTCATTTATACATTTAATATATATATATATATATACTCAATGTTGCGTAGAATAACTATTATCAAAATTATGTGTAACACGGTCGAAGAATAGTGTTGCGTATACTGCAAGCTAATACGGTGTTGCGTATAACGCAGGGTAATCTTGGTGTAGAATACAACATAAGACATTAATGAAATTAAAATAATATTTTTCATAAAATCTCGGGGTGTTACATTCTACCCCCCTTAAAATGAATTTCGCCCTCAAAATTCGTCGGGGTTATAAATGGTTTACTATTTGAATGTTTCTTTGATAGAAACCCACATAGTAAAAAGGAATACCAAAACTTATCTTTAAAAACAAAAGTATGAAACGTAACGGTTACCCAAATAAACTAATCACTGGGTTTCCACATAGGTGAAAATATGGATATGGAAGAGAAATCTAACCATCATGTTCTGATGGAGAGTGGTAGAGAACATGGCTATGGAAAATACAGCAATCAGAAAGCCATTAATTTGTGACGATCTAGGGTACCATCTGATTCATCGGATATAAGGGCACTAGGACAACATTTTTGGTTTTCAAGATCATTTCCCTAAAGTTGAAGAATTTTAATTAGAATAAATACTTACTTTATTTTGGTACAATCTCACTGTTGTTCATGCCTTGAACAATTTCCACTTCATCTCTTATATAAATGAAGTTGAATTTGTTATTCGTGAAGTGTTAGCAGATCATGTGATAGAATGACGGGTCATTCCATCTGTCTCAAACAAAAGGTTAGCAAAAATTATATACATAAGTCGATCTATTGTGAGATTAATCATATATGGTTCCTAAAATGGACTTTATACTTCATATATCATACTGGTTAATATAATAAAACTAGTTTCTAATAAACAGGGACTTCCTGTAGGCCAGTGGTAGGCGATAAAGGCCAGTCGCACTTCAGTTGTGGGTTCGATTCCCACAGCCTTGTCTGACGCGATGGGCTGTCGCCCGTTCTGCAGGTTGTCCTTTTTCTAAAACTATAATACTATAACATCCCATTAATAATATCAAAAATCTTCTATCCTTAAACAATACTAACTTATGTCCAACATAATCCATTCTAATCTTTAGGCTTATCCATAATACTGCAGTCCACTCTCATAATATAGTGAAAACGATTACCAGAGATTTAATACTATCATTAATCCCCATATATATGTCTTGTTGGTCACATTCCAAACATTCAAAGGCCTTAATCATGTATTCTCTTGAATACCCATTGAACCATAGTGAAAACTTGAATGTAGTTAAAAGTTAACACCTTCCACATACCAAAATCCTCAAAATTGTATATACTCAAACCATGATATCACTTAGTCCTTATATTAATCATGAGCTCATGAATAATATCAAACATTTCATTTTCTACTTATCCCTTCATTATGCGCATATCATCTACTTTCCAAAATATTTGAATCACTTTTCATGGTTACCGGTACCTTAAAATTATTGAAAACCACAATAGAATAATACAACAATAAAAGTACCTCATCATCATTATTCTTGAATACCAATACATAAACACTTCAATCCATCCTCTTCAATTATTGTCCCGAAATAAGTCCTTCCTTGATTTAGAAGTAACTTTTTAGGTCAGGGCATTGAGTTGGGTAATGCCCATGTTCTCCACAAATAATACATTGAACTCCATAACAGTCTGTCACTCTATGACCCTTTTCTCCACAAAGATAGTATCGGTTCCTCCATTTGAGGTATTCCTCAAGGTTCTTTTTCCCTTCTTTAGAAATCTCAATCTTCTTTTCTTTATGCTCCTCAACATGTGAACATGCATAATAGTTTATCTTCCTCTTCATTCATGAATTAGGAATACCACTAAATTTCACCTTGTTAATCATATATCGCGATGACTGATTTGGCATAATCGCAAGATCTTTCTCTCTAGGAATTACACAATTTTTTTGCTCATAGTCACCAATTTGTCCATTGGATTCAATGTTAACCGAATTCCTTCTGGTTCCCTCCATTAACTAAAACACAAAAATAATCTTGTGAGAGGCAAAAATCATGCTAGAGAAAACAACATTATAAAGGGGGAGTATCCCCAATATCTAACTTCTTAGGTTAAATTCTATGATCGTTACCGTAGTTCTAGGACTGTATCTTATACGTATACTTATCCTTAGGGACATCCCTAGGCACACCTTAGAAATATCTCTAGGGATCTCACTAAAGTTCTCGCATCCTAGTTTCCAAAGGTTGACTAAACCTTTCCTCTGATACCAACTGTAGAGACCCGAAGCTTATCGTACATGGACATTACATTACTTTTGCGGAATACTTAGTACATAACAAAAACACACACACAAGGATCGTAATAGTTTAGTGTCTTAGGAAACTCGGAATAAAATCTTCTAATCATGGTGAATGATCTTCAACATCTCCCATAAAGATCTTCTTTTTTTTACCTAAAACCTTTCTTTATATCCTGGGTAAAAGAAAACATAAAAGGATGAGCTCAAATACTCAGTAAGGGTAAACAAAAGAAATATCAATCACATCGTATTCATAATAACATAACATTTTAGAAATCATAACCTGCAAAAGAGAGAATAATTTCATAACATGGGATAAATCATGGTAGTGAAATGTAATCACAATAATCATAACATAAAACATGAAACTTTGTGGCATTCACACATATTCATAGAGAATAATTTCTTGTTAGTCAAGACTCATTGCCAAGACTATCTTAGTGGACAAAGTCCCTTTCTGAATCGAGTAACCCTCGTTTCAGTCCTGTTTCACTGAACCGGTATAACCTACCATTCCATCCATGTCTATCTCATGAGATATAAAATCTTTACCCAATTCATTGGAGGGAGATATAGGTCCTACCCATCTCATAATGATACCATTCTTATGTGTGCCACAAAATCATAAATCATACATCATAGCATAACCCATGTAATAAAAATGGGATTCTTAAACAACATGACATCATAAAACCATTCATATAAGATAAAGGAATTCATAAACATAATTCCATCACAACATAGTCAAGTCAATGTAAAAATATGGATAGAAACAGAACCATTTACTATCTTAGATGGAAAATAATTTTAATAAAACACTTGAAATGAATTCTTGAGGAAAATATCCTTTCTTCTTCAAAATCAGTTCCTTTTCACAAAACATCATGCAATTTTAAAAGAAAGAGATTTTATTGAAAATATTCATGAAATATTTTGGAGGAAGGTTCATGAAAATAAGTCTTTATAAAACCATAAAAATCCGTTCGTTCCGTATAAGTAAAAAAAACATTCTTCTCGTACTTTTGTCGGAAAGTCAAAAAGTACCTCGTACGAAAAAACGACAAAAGATTCCTTTCATATTCTTTACTAAAAACTCACCGAAGGGTAAAATTTGATTTAAACTATTGTAAGTGGATGGAAACAATATTAAATATTTAGGGAACATGGATGCGGATGATAAAATACACCCCAGTAAATACTTACGAATAAACAATCTCGGATAAAAATGAGATTGTGATATTTCCCTTACCTTAGGTCCGATTTTCTTCGTATGTGTCCGAACCTCCTGCATAATGATTTAAATAATGTCATTGACTTATTACAGAATCATATTCATTGTTATGATATCATATATGGTTCACTTATGACATTATATTACCCGTTCTTTTGTAAATTCCATGTTAAAGAAGCGTTTTGGGTAAAATCATTTCATTTATCGTAGGTGTTCTGACTTGTTGTTCTTGACATTATTATTACTTATATCATGATTTACTTACTTAAAGAATATAAAATATGATTTATATATCATATATATTTAGTATATATATATATATAATAGATAGATAAATGAAATGAAAAACACCGTTCATGGAGACGGTAGTCCGTACGTACGCATGAACGCTGTTTTCCTTTCCTTATTGTCTTGAATGGAAGTAAGTAGATGACATACATATATATATATATACATAAATATAGTAGCTTTATAATGTCATATATTTCATTATTATTTCTTATATATATTTTATAATCATTCTTAAATGGTTAACATGGAGAATGAATCTCATCACGTCGTGGAGACGGTAGTCCGTACGTACGCACAAGCGATGATATCATTTCCATAAATATTGAATTGAATTGGAGTGGATTATACAATATATCAGAATCAATATGATGTTTTAATAACTATGTATAGTTATTCTTTACACCATTATACCCATCCATGTAAGGTGGTGGTGGAAAATAGATTACACCACGGCGTGGAGACGGTATTTCGTACGTACGCACGCGCGGTGATTTCTTTTTCCGTAGGATGGATAGATGGTGAAATAGGGTTTTTTAATACTTATAATAACATATCAGTATATGAGTGATAGTGATGTTATTACTTCATAATGAAACAACCTAATAAGAAGAAGTGGAATAAGAAATAAAGATGAAAGAATTGGTAACGGTAATTACCTCTTCTTTGAGGCGCCTCTTTGAGACCTCCTCTTAGGGCACTAAAATTGGTCTTTGAGGAAGACCAGAACCTCTAGGATGTTGCTAGGGAAGTGGAGAAGAGATTTTTGCAGGGTTTGGACGAGCTTGAGTGCTCAAATTGGTGTGATGAGAAGGGGGAGGAGGTGTCCTTTTATAAGGGAGGAGAGGGGCACCTTTGGAATTCTTAAAAATATTAATTTATAATAAATATAACCCCAAATAAAAACCTCTAAAAATGACTCATATTCGAATATTAGATAATATAAGGTTGTAATATCATCAACCAATAGAATTTAGACATGTTAGGAATTTATTTTAAACATTATCAACATGATTTATCCTTATTTAATCAATTTAATTTTATTTGTGGTAATAACATTCTAATTTTTAAATTATAACAAATAATTACTTATTTTTTGTGAATTGTCCATAATTGGATTCTTAATAACATTTTAGATCATATAAATTTAATTTTATAATTTTGAAATATTTTGTGATTTTTAATCAATTTTATAATATGTTTTGTTTTATAAAATAAGAATAGTGTCAATTTTGACACTATTCATTTATTTGAATTTAAATAAAATAAATACAGAAGATATGTTCGAACTAAAAGTTTTAATATATTCATAAAATGTAATATGTATCTTAAAAATTATTGGAGAACATTAAATAGTTCATATAATATTTATTTTATTATTTTTGAAACCATTTATTTGGTTTATCTCTTAATAAAATAAATACTACAAAATTTTTGTATAATTATTTAATATACTTATTTGTTGCATAGAAATTAAAAATAAAATCCTATGATGAAAAAAAATCTATTACCTTTGACAATAATACTTTTACTCGAATTTATCATCTTAAAATCACAATATTTAAATTGTTATATTTATTAAATTATGAAGGTGACAACTTTGGCATCATTTAAAATAAAATAATATAAGTGTCATAATCGCTTTTATAAGGCTCCAAATGGTAAAATATTCGACCATTGGATGCTTATGGTTTACATTTACATGGCCAATAAGTTTTGGTTAGGTATTTGTGCATTTTATGGTCACTATTAGTTTAATAAAAACAATATTCTTGATTTTTCACTAGATAAACAATTTCTACATCACTATTGTGTCATAATTAATGATAATTATTTAATCCCTAAAAATTATAAATAAATATATATGATGTAGATAATTGCATTAGCTTTATGGAGACTATTCATGTTCGAAGTTTCATGAAGTTTATCACTAATTCAAAATTAATATACTTATAAGATTTAAGAGAGTGACATGTTGTCACTTTCTTTGGTTTTAATAATAATTAAGTTATTTTCATGGAAAAATGTCCATTAAATGATTCTAATCCGACCCTTAGGTGATATGGGTCGACTTTTAGTCATCCAATAAGATTTTGACATTTGTTAGGGTAATTTTAAAATATTATATTTACCCTTAATTACCCGATTTACCTTTAACTATGGTAAATAAAATTTACCATAGTTACTATTCATAATTCCCAAAAATAAAAAGTATCTTATTAACATAATTTGGACCCACTGATTCCAAATATGGAATCCATTTTTCCAAATTCAATACACAAAAGATGCAGAAATTAAATTAAAATTAATCCCGTTGTCGAAAGAAAACGAGTTTTTCTTTAAAACATTGCAAAAGAGTAAATTGATTTAACCTACGAATTCAAGGTAAAATCAATGCTAATGACATACATTATATTAAATGGTAGAAATATATTCTATTTATACTTTAAAACCATTAAATATTATAATTTAACCACATAATATATTAGGATGAAAAAAGTTGTTTTTAATTAAAATATAGCGTGTTTTTACTATTCATTAAAATATGAAAGTTATCAGAAAAATATCAAAACTCTATCTAATGTAAATTTTTATATCCTGATTCAAAAGAAGAATATTATTTTGTCAAATTGAACATATAAACATGTCAAAAATTATATTTAAAGTGGGTGCGCCATCAAAAGGTGGTAAAACTGCATTTTTTTGAAAAATACTTATTTTACCCGAAAAATTTATTTTGTTCTTATACCATGTTCTAGAAATGTGTAAGATGAATAATAATGTTATAAAATTAAAAATTTAGTTAATACTATTCATAACGGCTAGTTCATGACAATATTATAATAATATAACATTGTTTATTAAAACCCGGTATTGCGTACAACACACGCTATCGAGGAAGGTCGCGATTGCGTGTAATGCAAGCCATGTCAGGGTTGCGTGTTGTGAAAGAATCCTTCATTGTTTCGTATAACATAATCCAACCATATTTCATTTATACATTTAATATATATATATATATATACTCAATGTTGCGTAGAATAACTATTAACAAAATTATGTGTAACACGGTCCAAGAATAGTGTTGCGTATACTGCAAGCTAATACGGTGTTGCGTATAGCGTTGGGTAATCTTGGTGTAGAATACAACATAATACATTAATGAAATTAAAATAATATTTTTCATAAAATCTCGGGGTGTTACAAGGTTGATGCTTCACCCAGCCATGGAAGGAGAGGATGCACAACCCACACACTGCTGGTGAACAAAAGTTGTGGCCGAAGCTTCGACGGATGCTAAACCCATGCCTCTGACGAGTTTCGCGGTGATCGAGCAGTGCCCACGCGGTGCCGCCACTTCGCAAACCGAACGCCCTCCGGGCTGTTCGGGAGTTTAGAAGACCTGGGGGTCACACCCCCCATGCCAGCTATAGTGGACCCCACAGTGGGCCGTGCTCCCCCTCGGACTGGACCGCACCCCGCCTTTGGTCGGACTACGCTCCCCCACAGACGAGGCTGCCTCCCTAGTGGGCCACTGCCCTACTGGGTTGTGTCCTATACGGGCCAGGCGGCCCCTTGCAGGCCAGGCCGCCCCCTTGCAGGCCAGAACAAACCTCAACCTAGGTGTCCAAGCCTACTATGGACCAGCCCAGACTGGGTTGGGATGGGTCAGTCCGACCGGGTCGGACCTAACCCAGGCCCAACTGGGCCCATAATAACATAAAAGGCCATATCTTGAGTACCAGGTGTCTGTTTGATGAACCGTCTATGGCGATGGGACCCATGGATCGAGACGGTCTTTCCGGTATACTCCACTTGAGTTTTGGTGACAGTTGGAGTACAAACAGGTTGGATCGAACCCAAATCCAACCGGTCCCCCGAAACTAAATACTTATAACATACAGACCAGGCGTCCAATTGAAGTTCCATCTATCGCGTTGGAACCCTTATGACATGAAAATACTTTGGGATACTTCTTTGTGAATATTAGAATTAGTCGAGGGATGAAAAATATCTTTAGTGGAAGACTCTACGGAACACGAGCGCCCTGGGTGTGAGGAATCCAGTGGCCGGTAGTGAGGCGGAGGTAAGAGACAGATCATACGGAGGTTAGTACTGAGCGATCCTGTGTGGGTGAGTACCTAGCGGTCATATATGGATCCTCACCTAGCAGTCCTATGTTGATCAGAACCTCATGGACCAAAGAGGGCCAATATTAGAGAGGCCCATCATGGTTCAACAATATATCGATCCTGGGTGGATCAGATCCCGTGCGGGTCATTACGGGGGTTAGTTACCTATCGACTATGGGTGGATTAGATCATGTGTAGATCATTTATGGGGTTAGTTACCTATCAATCCAATGTGGGTCAGACTCCGTATGGTCAAAAGGAGTGCCTCTTGAAAGAATAAAATGATCTAGTTTTGCGACTAATGATCTGTAATTCTATACTTCACTGAAAACCTTTTTGAGGTGAGACTCTTTTTGAGTTGTGTCTGTTGCTTTGTGCTTTTTGATTGAGATCATGCTTTGTGAGTTTACGTTGTGGAATTCTAAGAGAAATTCGCGGGTCTCGGGGTCCATACTGTGTATTGTTATACTCACTCCTACATAGTCTTTTCCCATACCTTGTTGTGTCTTGTGCAGATGACGAGTAGTTGGGATGAGGTTTGAGGGAGCCAGGACCAGGCGGTACATGGAGGAGATAGGCAGACATGGAGTGTTGAGGAGGCGATCTGTACCTAACCTCTAGGTAGGATCCTCGGAGGATAACCCAGTAGCTATTTTCCCTTTTTCAGTTGTATTTTTCATTTCAGTTATACTTGTACTTTTACAGTTGGGCTTGTATTTCACCCCCCATAACATTTAGTACACTTTTACTACAACAGTTTACTTCACAATTTCTTATTATTTTGTTCATGGATCGTGTGTTTGTACAGATGTAAAAGAAATGCAATCCCGTCTTAGGGGATAAACCTTTCCGGCACTAGTCACCAGCCCCTGGCCTATAGAAGGCGGGCTTGGGGTAGTCTCGTCATGGGCCCTGAGGGATGGGTCGTGAAATTTTAAGTGATAGAAAGTGATATCATTTTGTTTTGTATTGAAGAAATTTTTTTGGGGAAGAATAAAAGATCGTAATGTTGTATTCGGATGATCATCGTACTCAGAATTCATCATACTCAGCAGATCATTGTATTTCATTTGTTAACATTTTATTCGTATTCTCATTGTATCGGGCTTGATGAATTGGCTTTGGGATTTTTTGTATTGGATTTTACTATAAAAATAATTTCTAGAAGGAGGAATAATAACTATACTGTGTTTGTCATACTTAGATATTGAAGTGGTGCTGATTCATTACTACTGTATACATAAAAAAATAAAACTGGGAGAATTGCACTCGAAGAATTAGGCTGGGAAAATCAGACCTAGAAAAATTAGACTTATTTCAATGTGACAATGTCTAGGAGGTTCTTACCTTTCTTTTAGGTAAGGAATTGAAGAATTATATTTCAATAGAATACACTTGTTGAATTCAAAATAAGAAAAGGTAGGATGAATTGTTACATAATAATTGTATTACCCTATTTGTGATAAGAGGGTGCACAAACACATTTGGATTATCTTCAAAGTGCTACATGAGTGTAAAGGAATATCCTACTCATTTTAATCCAAAAATTTATTTCTAGTGGATTTTATGGTATTGGATTGTGTCAAAACCATACTAAGGATGTAGCAAGTAGTGTTCGATACTGTAGCCGCTAAAACTATTAACCTTTGGCCACCGGTTTGGTCTTGGAGTTCTTAAGGCCTTCAGGCCACCCCAGAACTTCGGTTCAATATGTATTTTGGGCCACATTTAGGGCCTTTGGTCCACTTCAAGGCCTTCGGGCCACCTCAAGTCCGTAAGGCCACATGATCAGTGTAGTTTCCCCAAACAGACTCCAAAAAAAATGAGTGGCCCTAGAGGAGGATTCAGACTAGGCGCACTCACCAGAGTAGAACCAACGATTTAAGAATAATGAGAGTGTGTGGCTATGCCATTATAACCAACCTATGCTTTCACAAGAATATTATCCAGATGGACATGAAATGGTGGAGAGCAACCATCACGATGCAGATGCTGGGGAGGGGAAATTCCTTATAGTTACAGTCTAGTGGAATTCCCTAATTTCTTCAGGTCATGTAATGTCTCTTAAGCCTTTGGGACATGTAATCTCTAAGCCTACAGGCCTTGTAAGGGTTATCCCCCATCCCTTGAAAGTGGGGTTATCAAAAATCAATAAAAATAAAGGCCTTCGAGCCATTCAGGTAGTTATTTGTATTGAATAGGAATCCTTGTAAGTACTTGTGTTTCTATAGATGTGTGTTTCTTTTTTTTCATTCTATAATTGAATATTTAACAGGAGGAGAAGGCTGTTTCAATTAAAAAGAAACATAAAAGAAAAGGAGTATCACTGATTCACCCCTCTCCGTATATATGATACAATCATCTTTACTGGGAAATTTCATGTGGTATCATAATGTTGGTTTCCTTCGATATTATTTGCTGATGGAGGATTTGAAGTCTGTGAACCATATAGGTATTTCAGTTTTGATGGAAGGAAGTATCATATCTAGATGGATATAATGTTGGATTATCTTATGTATATTAGTTATTATATTCTTGACGCTGCAACTGTTGGGCTTCCACCCATTGATGATAAATCTCCACTTACACCTGTTGATAAGAAGAATCTTAAGAATTATTAAAGAGTGAAGAATTCTATATTTTCATTACCTTCTGAAAGTGAATTCTTGATAGTGAAATGTGTTGTCACTGCCAATGGTATATGAGACAAAATGAAAAACATAAATGAAGGAAATACAAAAGTCAAGAAGGAAAAACATTAAATATGGATATTGATGTATAAAGACTTGAATATGGGTGATCATGAATATATTGGGGATTTCATTACCAGGGTGAATGATATTTTGAGTACAATCTGATGTCTTTGTGAAATGATAGAAGAATCTATAATCTTTAAACAATTTTGGAGAATCCTACCAAAATAAATTCGATGTCCATATTTCTTCATTAGAGGAAAGATATCCTGAGACACTATCTCTTGATGATTTTCCTAACACTCTTATCACTTATGAAATGACAAGATATAAATCTATGAGAAACAAAAAATTGATTGATAGATAAATGTCTTTAATGGTTATAGTGAAATAAAAGTTGAATAATATTCTTATTCAAGAAGAATACGATGATTCTGACTCTAAAAATGAGGTATATAAAAAACTCAATGATATATTACCCATTTTTTTCTAAAAATGTGAAAAGAGTTATAGAAAAATAAAAATGGAAACATCCCTTGAAATCTTTTAAATGTGGAAGAGTTGTTCACTATATTGCTAACTGTCCTCAGAGAAATAATGAATAGGATAATGATGAAGAAGAAAGAAATCCAAGAAGATCGTGAAAGAAATATGGTGATAAATGAAATTTGTATTCCACAGGGAATGAAAAGAAATTATTCAAAAACAAAAGAAGAATTTTGTTATCTAAAGATGAAGAAGAATAAGTAAGTTATGTTGAATCATAAAAATTAGGTGAGTATGGTGTTGAATATACTTTTATAGAAAAATTGAAGGATGGAGAATATAGAATTAGTAGTTCCGAAAGAGAATTGACTCCACTTTAAATCCATTTGAAAGAATAGATAAAAGAATGGATGAGAAAGATCAAAAGACATGAAAAGAAGAAAAAGGGTAGACGGTGATTTCTCAAGAAACCAAGAGTGTTTTTATGATGAGAGAGAAAAGCTGGCGAAAGAGATTTATGATTTGAATAAATTTCTTGAAGAAGAAACTAATCATAATGAGAATCTAGATGTTAAGTTGAATTCAAAAGAAGAAGAGTTGGAACATGTCCAAAAAACTATCAAAAGATGAATTGAGAAGAAATTTTTTTCAAAATTCTATAACTGAGTTTGGTGATGGTTCTCAAAATGAGAAACTGGATAAGTTTCAACAAAAGTTAACTTCCATGGGTGAAAAGAAATATGGAATTATTTCTCAAAAGAAGAAACCTGGGAATGTCATGTATGTGTCCAAAACAAAAAATGACGGTAATTCTGATGTTTCAAAGAAACCTAAGTCCAAAAATATATTGAAATAATATAGATCCAGAAAATATAGAAATAAGAAGAATATTTTTATTAATAGTAAGAATGTTGGTGGATCGGAAAATAGATATGATAATTTTTCCCAGAAACGTATTCCCAATTATAATTTATATTGATGTTTCAGAGGAAAATACACATTCAATGGATATTACTCGTATTGTGGAGGATTCAGACACATGAAAAGTATTTATTGGTTCAACTAGAAACATTACTATTGTTCCACAAGTTATGAAATGAAAATATTTAGGGGGATTGAATCATATCAATGAAAGAAGACTGAGAATGTTTCCATGATGAAATTAGAGAAGGTTGGAGTAAATATTGAAGATAGGTTCCAACACCTAGAAACTATTTATGAAAGATGTGAAAAACCTGGAAACCATGCAAAATGATATCTTATTTTGTTCTCGACTCAACAAAAGATTCATAACTCTCAAAAGACGAAGGTAATGAGAGAAAATAAAGGATAAAATTATCTTGTTGTTGAAATGCATTAAATACAAAAAAATGAGAATGGCGCTAGATAATTCATATTGGGTGTTCCTCATACATGATAGGAGAATTGAAATTGTTTAAGGATGTGAAATATTTTAATGAAGGAACATTGACACATTCTAATGATGAATAATTGAAAATAAAAGGTTTTGGGTCAACCATAATTGGAAAGGAAAAGACAAAATCTAAAAAAACATTGTATGTTGATGGGATGATACAAAATCATCTAAGTGTTTTACAATTGTGTAATGAGGTTAACAAAGTTATCTTCAAGAAATATGGCTTTTTGTAAAGAGTGATGATGTTGGGAAGATTTTTAAATGAAGAAAACATATGAAAGGGAATTTGTTTCAGGTTGGTGATTCAAAAAACTCTTGTTGCATGAGCATGGTGGAAGAGAATCAGTTGCGGCATAAAATTCTTTTACATACATTTCAGAGAAATATGATAAATTTATATAAAAGTGATAGTTTTTAGACATTCATGATTTTCAAATAAGAGATTGGTGTTGCACTCTCTTTCAGAAAGGGAATATTACAAATGCAGTGCATGTGAATGTAGACATTTTTTCAAAACAACCCCTGGAATTGATACATTCTAATATATGTGGGACAATGAAAAAAAAATAAAAAAATGGAGATAAGTACCTCATTACCTTCATTCATGATTTTACTCACATTAATTATTTCATGAATGTGAAACATAAGTAATATTATTTGAATATTTTTAAATGTTTCAAAAGGAAAGCAGGAAAAGAATATGAGTATTCAATGAAGAAGTTGCGAACAGATAATGGTGGTGAGTATAGAAGTGAAGAGTTTGAAGAATATTTTGAGAATCATGGAATTCAGAATGAGTATAGTTCCCCATATACTCTACAACAAAATGGGGTTTCTAAAATAAAGAATAGAATCTTGGGGGAAAGGGGAAGAACCATGTTACTTGAACATGGCCTCTCACATTACTTTTGGAGGAAATCCTTGAGTACTACTGTTTACATTCAGAACCATTGTTTCATCGGGCCTCAATCAAATACGACTCCATAATATTTTTTTATAAAAAAACTCCAAGTCCTATGCACATTATACTTTTTTGGAGTCCATGTGTTATAAAGAATAAATGATGAAACTATGTAAAATTTGATCAAAAAAGTGAATATTGAATATTTATTGTCAATGAATTAGAAGGGAGAGGATATGGATTCTTCAACAATGAAATGAATAAAATTTTTGATTCAGTTGATGTAAAAATAATTGAAAAGTCATAGGAAAATAAACATGCTCAGGAAGACAAGGAAGTAGAGAAAGTTGAAAAAACAACTCTAATAATGATGCATACAATTTTATTCACAATCAAGTAGAAGAAAAAAATTATATATTTGAATTGATGAAGATTATTATCGAAATCCTCATCACAGACTGAGGAAACAAGTGGAAGCTCATAATTTAATTGGTGATCGACATCAGAAGGTTCAAACCAGAAGGACAAAAAAATGCTATCAAAAATACTTATATGTATTTAAAAGTGTAACCAAATGATGTGAAAAAATAATTTGATCATCCATAATGGGTTGATTCTATGAATTTAGAATTGGATCATGTTAAAAATAATAATACATGGGAACTCATACCCAATCCTGAAAAAAATATTATTGGCATAAAGTGGGTTTTTTGGAAGAAGCTAAATGAAGAAGGTGAAGTTATAAGAAAAAATCAAGATTGGTTTGCAAAGAGTATTCATAGATAGAGGGAATTGATTTCAATGAAACCATTTATTTGGTGGCTAGATTAAAAGTAATTAGAATCTTTCTTACTATTGCTGCACAACGGGGCTACAAGATATTTTAAATTAATGTTAAATACACATTCCTAAATGGTGATCTTGAAGATGAGGTCTATATTGAACAAAATTGTGGCTATGTTATTGGAAAGGATGAAAGCTATGTATGAATATTAAAGATATCCTTGCTTTTAGGTAATGGTATTCAAAATTGGATACTTGTTTAGGAAGATCAATTTCTATAAAGGAAGAGTGGATAAAAATCTGTATATCATAAAAATCCAAGAGTATTCCCTCATTGTTATTGTTTATGTTGATGATATTATCTCTTCGAGGAATTATTATATAAGTTGTGAAATATTTTATGATGATATGAAGAAGGTATTTGAAATTTCCATGTTGGGGGAAATGAAATAAATTCTTGGGTTAAAAATATTTTAAAAGATAAAATAGATTTTTCTCTCCCAAGAAATGTTTGATAAATAACATCTCAAGAGGTTTGGCAAGAAAAACTCAAAACCTTTTTTCCAAAACTATTTCGGTGGGAACCAAGTTGAGTATTGTTGGATAAGGAAAATAAGTAGATCAGAAAGAGTTTCAACAACTGATTGGAAGTATATTGTATTTGACTACCTCAAGACCCGACATTTTTTATGTTTTTATATTATGTGAAAGATTTTAGAGTGATCCTAAATAATCACATCTTATTTTTTGAAAAATAATTCTCAAATACATCAAAGGCACCACAGAATTCAAAATCAGGTATTCCAACTCAGATAGTATAGATTGTTTTGGGTATTCTGATAAAAATATGACAGGAAATGTTGATGATACAAGATCCACATATGAATGAGTATTTTTATGGGAAAAATTGTGTTAGCTGACATTCAAAGAAATATAATTTAGTAACACTTAGTATGACTGAATTTTATTACTTGGCTTCCATTCAAATCGCTACTCAACTCTTATGGATGAAAGCACAATTGTATGACTTACTTGTTAAAGTGAAATTCCCCAGTCTCTTGGGTTGTGAAAATCAATGTAAAATCAATCTCTCTAGGAATATAGTTCAACATTCTCATTAAAATAATATTGATATAAAATATCATTTAATTGAAGAGAATGTGGAGAGGAATGAATTAAATATGGAGTATGTTCCAAAATCTGAACAAGTTTCTGATTTTTCATAGAACCTTTTCTAAAGGAATAATTTTCAAGATTGAGGTTAAACATGGGTGCCCAACCTTCTTCTTCTCAAGTCTAAGGGATGTGTTTCTATCCCCTCTATCAGCTTACTTTGGATTGTATTTTCAAAGGGGAGAATTTTATTTTTTCATAAATCTATTTCATAAAAGAGAGAGTTGTGGGTAAGTTGTGAATTCAACATTATTTTGTGTGTGAACTATTATAACTGTTTAGTGTAGTGGTTGTGGAAAAGAATTTTTTTTCCATTCTAGGGGAGTTGAAGAAGAGCCAAGGAAGAAATATGAATAATTTTCCATAATCACTTATTTTGGAAAGCATGGTTTTTCTATCAATGATTCTTATTTCTTATAATTAATTACCTTATGTAGGCTTAGAATTGTTCACAACTGATACATTTCTTGAGGATACAACGTTTAGTGATTTATGAAATTTGGTTGAAAAAAATTCAAAGGGGTATATTTTTGAGACCAAGATGAGGATGATGGTTTTTGCATTCAAGTGTTATATTTTGTTTTCAAAGTATGTTTTGAAGGAAGGAAATCACTTCACTTTGTTTCTGGAAACAATCATTATAGTCATGGTATTGATAAATATCATACTCATGGTATTGACAATAATAATACTCATGTTGTTCATTATAATAAGGGTATATTATTGGTAATGATCATAATGAGGAATTGATCAGATTCACTCTGGATCCATTATAAACAAAGTGGTTATTTTGATGGAGAATCGGAGTCACTATGACTACGATGTTTTGATTGTGACGATGTTTGCTGATTTGTATTTTATATAAATCCTAAGTTAAATTTAGAACTTGTGATGCAAGAATAATGGAAGAAATGGGTATAGGAAGAGATGCTTCTCTTTGGAAAAGGACTGTATCTAGATTTATTGTATCCAGGTGGAAGAGAGAAAGAATTGATACCAATTGTTTTTCAAAATGATTGTATTCGGGTGAAATAAAATTAAGATATGCTACCGATGGAATAGTCAATATTATTTTAAAAGGTGAATCTATTTGAAAAGGTGGTACCAATTGGAAAAGTGGTTCTAATTGAAATGGTAATGCTGATTGAAGAAGTGGTGCTGATTGAAGAGTAAGATATGGTGTCGATTGTTTTCTAGAATGATTGTAACCAGAAAAGATTTTATTCTATAAAACTGTATATAGGCCAATTGTATCTAGAAAGATCTTACCCAGAAGAGATCATATTTTAGAAAATTATATCTTGGCCAATTGTATCCAGAAAAATCATACCTAGGATGATCGTATCCAACTCAATTGTATTCAATAAGACCATACTTGGGTTGATAAGAAACCAAAGAAGATGGAATGAATGGAAAGTTACAATACTTTCCAATCCAAGTTTTATGATGATAAAGATGTTCTCAAATGAATTTAAAGTTGTGAAGTGATGATACAAGCATAGGATTGTGAATGATATTTTGAATTTCATGTGGGTCAATAGAAAATAAAAGAGAAGGAGATTTTTTAATGAATTGTCATGGGGGAGATATACATTCAAATGAATGATTTTGATTAAAATTGGTTTTGAGAATCGTATTCTGAAAATTAGAATGGTATCCATTTCACCATACATTTGTTCTCAATTGATAGAGATCTTTGTATTGAATAAATCAGATTGAGAAACATTGGTCTCATGTATTGAAATCATACTTACGATTCAAATGAATGTATGAAGAAGGAGATAAAGTTTGAAGAAGAATTGAGAAGCATCGAGAAGTGTTGATGAATTCAAAAAGCATTTTATATTTTAGGGGAAATTGAAATGTGGGTTAATTTGAATGAGTGGGAAACTATTTTGGGATTTCCACCAAAACCTTTCAAGATTCACATATAGATGGATAAGTACTTTGTAATTTCTAATTGCTAGAACTATTCACCATAATAGAGAGGGAAGCTCCGCGTTTTTTGTGCGAGAAAGTGATACCATTTTGTTTTGTATTAATGAAATTTCGATGGGGAAGAAGAGAAGATCATAATGTTTTATTCACATGGCCATTGTAATCAAAATTAATTGTACTTAGTGGATCATCATATTTGTTTTTATCAACATTGTATTATGCTAACCATTGTATCAGTCTGGAATAATCGGGTTTTGGATTTTTCATATTGGGTTTTACCATACTGAGAATTTATAGACCAAGGAATAATAATAATACAGAGTTTATTGTACTCAAATATTGAAGTAGTGCTGATTCATTACTATTTTATTTAGAAATAAAATCTTACTGGGATAATTAGAATTAGAAAACTTGTCAGGGAAAATAAAACCCAAAAAATAGGACTCAGTTGTTTACAACAAAGTCCAGGAGGTTCTTACCTTTCTTCTAGGTATATAAATTAATTATTTTATTTTAATTGAATACAGTAGTTGAATTGAAAGTAAGTGAAGGTAACACGAGTTGTTACATAAAAATTTTATTACCCTATTTATGATAAGAGGGTGCACACACAATTTTGGATTGACATCTTAGTGCTACATAAGTGAAAGAGAATATCCTACTTGTTGTAATAAAAGTATTGTTTTCTAGTGTATTGTATGGTATTGTATTGTCTCTAAACCATACCAAGGATGTAGCTATTCATATTGAATAGTGAACCTTGTAAATACTTGTGTTTCTGTGGATATATTTTTGTTTTGATTTTACTAGGGAATTGAATATTTAACAGGAGGTGATGTTTGTTTCAATTGAAATGAAATATAAAAGAATAATAGTATCATTGATTTACACATACCCCTCTCAGTGATACCATCATCCTTATTGGGAACTTCCAGAATACACTACCCAACTCTATTGGAGGGTCAACTCACTAGTTATTAAGGACACCACTACCTAACTCTAATGGACGATACCAATCTATATTCATCAAGGAATCCACTGCCTAGGTCTACTGGATGGTTAAATTTGTATTCATCAAATAATCCACTGCATATCTATACTAATGGTTCAACTCGGTGGTCTTAAAGGACTCCACTTCCCAACTCTAGTAGAGGGTCAACTCGGTAGTTTTCTGGTGATCCTACATGATCACTACCATCATCAAGCATTTCTAACCAAACATCATGCCAAGAAAATTACACGTCATATATTAATACCCACAACCAAGTTCACCTTAATTTTCTATGCGTAAATACACTAGTGATAGGTTACTCATGGGCCAAAATCTGAGTTCAAATGAACAGAATACTGAACCATAATGTTTCATAAAAAGGAACCATGCGGTACTCGATATGTGAGGGGACCCACATAACATGTGGTCCCGCTCCATTGCCCGGTTGTGTCCCTAGTTATACAGGACTCTCAATACATGTAGTAGTATACATTATACATGTGGACTACATGATGTGTTTAAGCCAACTGGGACTGGTCCATTTCTTTCTGGATGTGTTCATGTATTTGGTACACAATGTGCAACTTCACACAGGGTTCACCTATGTGCTCTATCCGTGTCTGGGTACTTTGGTACATAGTCGTGTACTCCTATATGGATTCCTTCCTGCGTAACATATCACATATATTATCCACCCAAGGATGATTTACAGAATATGTAGGGGGAATACATGTCACATCAAACTTATAAATATCCAAAATCCTAGCCTCCACTCTCAAGGGGATACATGCTATGTGCCCATCCTTTTACATGGCGTGTAGTAAGGGTTTTCACAATTTCGCATATATGATCTACACACCCTAAAAATGATCTAAACAATTATATTTCATCCCTATATCCAGCCAAAAATAGAGGATCTAGGCTAGATCTGTCATTTTCGTCTATTGTTTGTTGGAAATTGTATTCTAGTGGAGTGTTAGGGGATTATTCATTCAACTCATACACCTCGGTTCGATACTCCTTTTATTTCTCGATCTCCAATCATTGAAACTATCATTTTTTTCCTTCCAACTATCCCAAATATATTCTTGATTCATTGATCCACCCTTTTATCATGATAACGTTGTGATTCCGGGGGTCCGGTCAGGCTCTGTATTTTCAAACAATGTAGAACTGGGACCACGTGTCCCAACTGGCGATGAACGTGAAGAATATGAGGGGGAGGGAGCATAAGAAAATGAGTTTAAACATTTTTTTTCTATGATATATTTTCCAATGATCATTAACGGGAATACGAGGTTATAAAAAATTGAATAAATCAATTAAGATTTCAATAAATGAGTGCATTCTCAATTCAAAATTGAAGCAGATCTATAGAAATAATTGATCTACTCAATCTGTTCAATCAACAAGGGTTTAAACATCAAATTAAAAAGTTTTACATGGATATTAAATTTTTCATAATCTAATAATGTTCTCAAAAATTATAAAAGGATGTTTTGGTATTTTTTGGGTCCAAATATACTCCAATTCAGAGTTTCATCATTGTATGAGGTGATTCAAAAATGAAGGGGTAAATAGAATCTTTGGAATTATCCCAAGGTTTATACTGATAAACATAGAGAATTAACCGTGTAATTATTCTTGTTGGATTCATTTAGCTTAAAATTGAATTAATTAATTATTTCACTGAACGTATTTCCAATGTACGAGGAGTCCAAATGTATAGTATTGACCAATTTTATGTTTTTCATATGGTAAACACCATGTTCCAGATTTAAATGTAGTCTCAAAATTCTAATAAAATATTTAATTTAAGAGTTATCCCATTTTATTTAAGAAACTTATCTTGCACAATATAAAATATTTTTAATATTTTTATCAAATTTATTTTTGGCACATTGGGCCTTATAATCACATTCCATCTCAGCAACTAGCCCTTGAAATATATATAAAAATATTTAAAAGTATTACAGGGAAAAAATTTAAACTCTACAAATAGCTCTTCCAATTTGATTTATAAAAAGAGCCAACAAATATGATAGAAAATATGTGTTTTATGGATAAATAATAAGACGATGTACAATCCAATTTTTATTTTTCTTCTGATTCTGAAATCATTTATAATGAAAAAATTGTTACTTATTACTCCATGATGGAAAAAAGATATAAATATTTAGTGGAAAAGTATAAATCACTAAATAATATTTTTAATGAAATTTTAAGTGAAAAAGTTGCAATGTTAAAACAATACCAAGAATTAAAATAAAAATGTAATAATTCCACTTCAAATTGTACTGATTATGAAAATAAAATAAAATAATTACAAGATGAAGTGGACTCATTAAAAAGTTATAAAAACACATTAACTAAAGGAAAAAACTCTAAATGACATTCTTTGAAATAATGTTATAAAAAAGGAAAAATATTGAATGAGAAACGAAGGTGAAAATCTAAATTATATAAGAATTATATTTACGAAGTTCTAGAAATAAAAACATATCAATAGTTACTTGTTTTTATTATGGAATTAAATCACATTAATATAATGGCTTTTATTTAAGAAATACATTGATAAGTGGAAGTACAAAATGATTTTATTTCCATAAATATGTCTAAAGAATGCACTTCAAATTATGACATAATAAGGTAGATCTAGTTACCTAGATCTTTACATGCTAATACAGTTGGATCCAAGAAAACATGGATACCAAAACAAAGATTTTTTTCAATGCCCTTTTAGTAATGTTTTAATGGAATATAAATGATTTATAGTATATAGATAATGCAAAATCAAGATACCTGAGTGGAGACTCTTCACAATTTTTGCAATGCCCTGGCCCTAAAAGCCCAAAGTCTGTGCATTATTTATTTAAATTGGAATGCTTACAAGAAATTTGTATATCAAAGTACTGAGTAGTTTAGTAGTTTTTGAAAACCATATACATAAATAGGTTTAACATTATAATTTGAAATGAAATACAACATATAAGTTTTATTGAGAACATCCACAACTCTAAGTATATCCCTGTTGGTTAACCATAATAAACTTCTTCATGCCCTGATAAAATAAAACATAAGAAAGGGGGGATATCATATTCTCAGTAAAATTAATAAAAAAACATAAGATATCATAAACATAAACATTAGTCATGGTGAATAATTAAAACACATTCCTTTAAAAATAAACATGAACACATTATGGTAGGAGTAAAAGATGAATAAAGAATGCCATGATAATGCATAATCATCGGTATTATACTAGTACAATATCTACATGAACTTTCCATTACATGTTTCATAATTTAGGAATTCATATTCTGGACATCATAACCACACTGTTAAGGCCTTGTTCCAAGACCATATGTATCCATTTTTTCAAGGCGTCATGCGAACACCATAGTTTGTCTCATGAGACCTACCGATACATCAAGGGGCTATTGTGGGCCCCCAAAATCACATAATAAGTAAAATTTATTCCTCATAGAAATTGGGATAAACATAAACAACATATAAATTCATATTAAAACTAACATATGAAATTTAAATAATATTCCCCAGTGATTAAACATAAACACAAAACATTCAGAGTAATATAGTGAATGTAATCAAGATAGAACATCCATATTAAAACTAATAAAAACCCATTAAACTAAATATTTTGTATATGATATCATAGAAGATAAATCACTATAAAATACAATATTCATCATAGGATTTTGATGTAAATAAATATTCTTTTAAATGAGGCCATTGAAAAATTCTTGAGGAAATAATCCTTATACATTCCAAAGTGTCACATACCACCTTGAAGCATTCAAATCATAATACCTTAGATTATCATGAGAATAAAGACACTATTTATATGATATATCAATGGGAAGTAAGTGAACCACAAGAAATAAATAAGTGGTCAAAAAGTTATATATCTAATAAAAGTTAAAGTGAGAGGAGAAAAGTCCTTTTTTACTTTGGAAAGAAGATTTATTTTGGAAAATCATTTATGTTTGTCTTGAAATAAGATTGTATTCATGAATATCCTATAAAATAAAATTTAAGTTCATTGAAATTAACTTTTATGCTTAAATAAAGTCTTATTTAGTTTAAATATTTTTATAAAAATTATGAAGATTTAGAAATAAAACATTTTATTGAGATTTAACGAAAATATTAAAGGATTTTAAGGCGCAAAGGCATGTTTGCTTTTATAAAACTTGGAGTGAACCAAAATATATTTCTCACGAAAAAATGTGTGATTTTATAAAGATAAATATGTATTAAATCATATTATATAGTGAACTTTAAAATAGATAAGAATTCAAGAAGTTCCTTGAATCAGGCTTGCATTTCGAAACAATTTTTTGAAAGATTAATTTAAAAAATGTAACTCCCCATAAAATAAGGAAGCATTATAATTGTTAAAAATAAATAGAAAATTCACATAGAATTTATTATGATTAAA
This sequence comes from Viscum album, assembly GCA_963277665.1. Lineage (NCBI taxonomy): Eukaryota > Viridiplantae > Streptophyta > Magnoliopsida > Santalales > Viscaceae > Viscum > Viscum album. The sequence continues at coordinate 352,713,893 of OY728141.1, forward strand.
TTCTAATAAATAATAATTTCATTTAGGTGAGTGGAGAATAAGAGAAACCTGAAATGAAATGGAGATTCTTGTAGAAAACCCTTACAAACATTTCTACATGGTAACCAGTGTTCTTATGAGGGATAAATGAGAGGTAAAGGGGTATACCATTATTTATATATCATAAGGTAAGTATGTTGGAGGTGATAATACATAATCCATCACGAGGAACTAAAAAATAAAAGGACACAACTTAGGAAGTTCTTAAATAAAAGTGTGAGAGAGGACCCCTTACCTTAAATTCGAGGGTGTTCTTAACTTGATATTAATGAGCTTAATAACCAAATTAGATTAAATTATTAAAAATTAAAGAACACTTTATACATTCATTTGGTTTATTATTACTTTATTAAGTTCATTCATGGACTTTTATATTGGTTAAGGGATTCAATTTCATTGTTCGTGAGTGCCTATTTTCATAAATATTCATGAATGACTCACTTATAAAAGAGTATGGTAGTTCATGTAAGATATGAGTTGAATTACTGAATTAATTTTATATATTATTAAATATCATTCAAAATATTACATGGTTATATAATTCATTTGGTTATTTTCAGTGAATTTTAATGATTATATAAAACATTAATGATAAACGCTCAGATTAATTTGGTGATTTTTCTCACAATTAGCTTGTTTTTTATTATTATTTTACACCATGAGTGCATAAGGATTACATAAAATTAAATAAGATAAAATAAATATTTAATAGTATGTTTTAACCATAAAAATGGTTTAATGACCAAATTTAGAGAAGGAATATCAAATTGAAAGTGTCATTGTCCTTGAATGTGATAAATCAACACATCTCATTCAATGTTTCATTTTTAGCATAAATGAGGGGAAATGAGAAATTAATATGAATTATCCCATTAGCATTAAAAAAATTCTATTAAATTTATGGTGATGGAGTTTTCATACCATTTGGATGAGTTTAGGATAGGAAATAAATGAGAACAGAGGAACAAGAAAATGAAGGAAAAGAAAAGAAAAGAGAAATTTTACCTCTTGAATTAACCTTGCTTGAGAGCCTCTTAAGGGAAGAGAATTTTACATTTTTATTAAACCAAGGGATTCTGGTCATGGGGGATAAGGTTGGAAGGATATTTTTTTTAGAACTTTGAGAAGGAATAAGGTTTGAGAGGAGTGAAGAGAACAGGGTGGAAGATATAGTATTTATATTGGAGGGGAGGAGGGTTTTCATAATATTTTAATCATTAGTTTATTATTTTTCAATAAGGAAAGAAATAGTGATGAATCTGTGAAACAAATAGTACTATTTGCATGTGATTTTGAACCATTGGTGCTTACATCAGAATAACATCATCGATGACTCAATAAATCAATTATTTATCATTTGTTGTAAATTATCATATTTTAATATTCACTAAAAATTAATGTATTTCATAAAAATCCCAAAAATTCACCCTAAAAATTTTCCTATATGTAGAATTCATAAATGAATTCTATTTTTCAAAAATAATTTTCTAAATATGATTAATTTAATTTTTAATTACAATCATAATTTACATAAAAAAATACACTTTTTTAAAACATTTGTTTACATATTCCAAAACATATGTATGCCATAAATTCACTTAAATACTATATATATAATATCAAATGTGATGTCTCTATTCATAAAATTATGTCACTATTCAGAAGGTTAGAATTACTATTCACAATGGTATCTTATTATTCACCAAAAATTAAGTTTGTCATATTTGACTCTAAATATCTTACTGATTACAACGGTGTATATAATATTTTTGAAATTCAAATCATAGGGGTGAAGAAAATATTTCTATTGGATAGGTTATAACAATGTGGTGTTTTTAGAGACTCAGTGTTTCATGAATTCAATATCAAATTTATTTTCAAAATATTAGGGTGTTACATTATCCCCTCCTTACTAAAATTTCATCGTGGAAATTTGATATTTCACATTGAAAGTTATTTTTAGTTACTTGAAAATTTCCTTGTGAAAAACACATATCAGAAACATGGTTAGTATAATATCCCCCTTCAATGGTTATGGGAAAAGATAGGTGGTAAAAAATAAACATAATAATAATAATAATAATAATAATAAATGAATAAATAAATTATCCTTTCGAATGGAGTGACATTGATTGGAATTGAAATCCTGGACATATAAGAAGAACCAAACTATGAATTTATTGTGATAGAAAATAGGTTTAGATGAATACATGTTACCACAAAACCATAAACAATAGTTATGAAAAATTTCGTTAATGTTATCAAAGATTATGATAACAAAACAACATTTAAGACACTTTTCATATAGTTGAGGGATTATTCCACTCCATAAGTGTATAAATATATATTTATATTTCATAAAAATTATATTATCATTTTATTGTTCCTTTAACATCCTATAATTCATCTCTTAGAATAATTTTCATTATGTGTTGACATTAAACTCAAAAACATCAAACAATAATCAACTTAAACCATTTCATAAATGGTTTAACGTTCCAAAATATCAAGATCCAATACAATAGAATCATTCCCATATCCATCCTTTCTAGATCCATGTACACAGGGTTCTTCGAAATCCTTATTTTATTCAAAACTCCACGATCCATACTTCTCAATGCATCTGCTACCTTATTTTCCTTTAATCAACATGAAGCAGCCCAAAATTTTCACATTCCTGACATGTGAATATCATCGTCATGTGTCCTCTTGAAATATGGTAATAACTCAATTTACTATAAAACCTTATTAGAAACATGCATTCTTCCTTACACCTACTACTAGATAGATTCCTTATATCTATAAATGTTGTAAACTCCATCAATGATATCATAGACCTCTTTTGACATTTTAAAAATCATTTTTGAGGTAGTCTATACTTATCCAAATGAATCATTTTGTAACGTCCCGGTTCTAGGTACCACCCAAAGGTTCCATATAAATGGTTGGTCACATGGACTCAAGCACATTTCCCCAAATTCTAGATGTTGCCGACTACCAGCAAGGGCCTTGGGTGTGATAGTGGGGAAACTATGCCCTCATTGGTAGAAAATTCACAGTGGAATAGAAAATAATAAATAATAGAGGAATAAAAATACCATACTACAAGTAAATAACGGAAGACTGAATGTAAATAACAACTGGAGAACATATATAAATTATTCATGTCACTTAGGTCTAGGAAAGTAACCAAACAAGAAAATATACTAGAAAAACAACTAAACCGAATCAAAAGGAAAATAGGAAAACTATAGTAGCATCGCAAGACTCATATTGGTCTCATGTTCTCCACCTCCACAACAATCAAGTACCTGATGACGAAGGGCACTTTCCCTTACCTATTCCCGAAACCATCTTATCTGTTTGGGTCCAAAATCATGACCCAAAAAGGGTGTGAGACGAATCCCAGTAGGAAACCACCAAATGATTTGTGCCTTATTGTCAATGAGTATATATAGTAGGTAATAATGGAAATGAATCCAAGAAACTATGATTACACAAAAGTAACCAAACCCTACAGTTTTTGTTTACATTCATTAGCATTTAATGTTCAACATTTAATCAAGTATCAGGAATAGGTATCTCAGAATACTACCTAACAAGACCAAATCTAATCTTTTGCATTGTCTTGGCAGATGCATCAATACAATTAAATATTTACATTAACCCTCTTGGTAGATCACACAGTCAAACCCCTTTGTCCAAGTGATGTAATAAAAATGAAAAGACACTTTGAGGAATCACTCACCATCAATTACCCCTATGGTCTTTCCTGAATAACTATAGACTCTATGGGGGAAAAACTCAATGTCAATTCCCCCTATATTCTCGTAACATAAACTATAGAAACTCTTAGGGAGCACTCACCGTCAACCCCCCCCAGCGGTCTCATACCATGAAATATAACAAACACTTTGAGGAACACTCAACTTCAATTCCCCACGTGGTCTAATTACACTAGCTTCTCACAACCCTGTGTAATTCAATCGTGCATACATGATATCAAGCATCCCAAAGTAATCTAAAATACTAGATGGATAAACAACGCAAATTCATACACTAATAAAAAAAGGCCATTAGCGACCGCCATTGGAGGTCGCTATAGGTGGCCCAAATGCCGCCGTAAGCGACCGCCTGGCGGTCGCTGTAGGCTGACTCGCGGGCACCATTAGCGACCGCCATTGGAGGTCGATAATACTGCCCGGACGACAGGCTAGAGCGACCGCCAATGGCGGTCGCTAAACTTGAAAAATATTTTTTTAAAAAAAATTCATACCATAATATATATATATATATATATATATATTTATTAAATCAAATATATATATATATATAAAATAATGAAAATAATGATATATATAATATTAAATAAAGTATGTATATTTATTTATTAAATAATATATATATATATATATATTAATGAAAATATTTATATATATAATATTAAATAAAATATTTTTCACTTTTTAAATAAAATGTACAAATTGTGTTTTTTTCTTCACGGTGGAAAAGCAGACATAAAACAAAGGCAACAATCATAAAAAATGGAAAACAATTAAGCGCACGCAACACTTAAAGAACGCATAATGAGCCCTACCGCGTAGACTGCACATCCGATTGGCGTGCCGTCTACGCATACACATCACAAATAATAATTACATTTTTTCCCTGTGATTTCAGGTCAATCCGATGTGGTCCGCTATGATTTTGAGCGTGAGACGCCCGTTTTGGCCGTTTATGACACCGGAACGGCGTTCCCGGTCACCGCGGGAACACGGTGCGGCCGATTGATGTGTCGTCTACTCGAACACGTCACAATTTACTCACCCTTTGATGTCGTCTGATTTCAGGTCATTCGGACCTCATTCGGCCCGTTTGGACCCCCCCCCCACGCGCGTTTATCAAGCGCGCGCAACACTTAATGAACGCATAATGAGCCCTACCGCGTAGACCGCACGTCTGATTGACGTGCCGTCTACGCATACATGTCACGAATAATAATTAGATTGTTGCCCTGTGATTTCAGGTCAATCCGATGTCGTCTGCTATGACTTTGACCGTCAGACGCCCGTTTTGGCCGTTTATGACACCGGAAACGCGTTTCTGGTCACCACGGTCAAACGACTCATCCGATTGATGTGCCGTCTTCTCAAACACATCACAATTCACTCACACTTTGATTTCGTCTGATTTCATGCCATTCGGACCTCGTTCGGAACGTTTTGACCCCCCAACGCGCCATTTCAGCGCGCGACGAGCTGCTGAAAACGACGCATTCGGTCGTTCCGCGAGCACCGCACGTCCGATGGACGTTCCGCCTCCTCCTGCATCTCAGGAATAATATTCCTATCGTTCTCGTGAGGTTTCAAGTCTTTTGGAGCACGTTTGCTGCGAATTCGACCGCCGCATGCCGTTTTGGTGTTTTATGACTCCGGAAACGTGTTTCCGGCCTCCGCGGTCAAACGGCACCTCCGATTGACGTGACGTCTGTCCGACCATTTCACAATTCACGCAACGGATCTTGGCGTGCGGTTTCGTGGCATTCGGAGGTCGTTCGGGTGGTTTTGACCCCCCAACGCCCCATTTCAGCGCGCTCCGAGCTGCTGAAAACGACGTATTCGGTCGTGCTGCGCGCATCGCACGTCCGATGGACGTGCCTCCTCCTCCTGAATCTCAGGAATAATATTCCTTTCGTTCTCGTGCGGTTTTAGGTCGTTCGAAGCACGTTTGCTTCGAATTCGACTGCCGCACGCCGTTTTGGTGTTTTATGGCTCCGGAAACGCATTTTCGGCCGCCGCGGTCAAACGGAACCTCTGATTGATGTGCTGTCTACCTAACCATTTCACAATTCATTCAACGGATGTTGTCGTGCGGTTTCGTGGCATTCGGAGGTCATTCGGGTGGTTTTGACCCCCCAACGCGCCATTTCAGCGCGCGCCGAGCTGCTGAAAATGACGTATTCGGTCGTGCCGCGCGCACCGCACGTCCGATGGACATTCCGCCTCCTCCTTCATCTCAAGAATAATATTCCTATCGTTCTCATGCGGTTTCAGGTTTTTCGGAGCACGTTTGCTCTGAATTGGACCGCCACACGCCGTTTTGGTGTTCTATGGCACCCGAAACGCATTTCCGGCCTCCGTGGTCAAACGACACATCCAAATGACGTTCCGTCTGCCCGACCATTTCATAATTCACGCACTGGATATTGTCGTGCGGTTTCGTGGCATTCGGAGGTCGTTCGGGTGGTTTTGACCCCCCAACGCGCCATTCCAGCGCGCGCCGCACTGCTAAAAACGACACATTCGGTTGTGCCGAGCGCACGGCACGTCCGATGGATGTGTCGCCTCTTCCTGCATCTCAGGAATAATATTCATATCGTTCTCGTGCGGTTTCAGGTCGTTCGAAGTATGTTTGCTCCGAATTCGACCGCCGGACGCCGTTTTGGTGTTTTATGGCTCCAGAAATGCGTTTCCGGCCGCCGCGGTCAAACGGCACCTCCAATTGATGTGTCGTCTGCCCGACCATTTCAAAATTCATACAACGGATGTTGTCGTGCGGTTTTGTGGCATTCGGAGGTCGTTTGGGTGGTTGTGACCCCCCAACGCGCCATTTCAGCGCGCGCCGAGCTGCTGAAAACGACGTATTCGGTCGTGCCGCGCGCACCGCATGTCCGATGGACGTGCCGCCTCCTCCGGCATCTCAGGAATAATATTTCTATCGTTCTCGTGCGGTTTCAGGTCGTTCGAAGCACGTTTGCTCCGAATTCGACCGCCGCACACCGTTTTGGTGTTTTATGGCTCCGGAAACGCGTTTCTGGCCGCCGTAGTCAAACGGCACCTCCGATTGACGTGCCGTCTGCCCGACCATTTCACAATTCACGCAGCGGATGTTTTCGTGCGGTTTCGTGGCATTCGGAGGTCGTTCGGGTGGTTTTGACCCCCCAACGCGCCATTTCAGCGCGCGCCGAGCTGCTGAAAACGACGCATTTGGTCGTGCTGCGCGCACCACACGTCTGATGGACGTGCCGCCTCCTCCTGCATCTCAGGAATAATATTCCTATCGTTCTCGTGCGGTTTCAGGTTTTTCGGAGCACGTTTGCTCTGAATTGGACCGCCGCACGCCGTTTTGGTGTTCTATGGCGCCGTAAACGCGTTTCCGGCCGCCGCTATCAAACGGAACCTCTAAATGACGTGCCGTCTGCCCGACCATTTCACAATTCCTGCACCGGCTGTTGTCTTGTGGTTTCGTGGCATTTGGAGGTCGTTCGGGTGGTTTTGACCCCCCAACGCGCCATTTCAGCGCGCGTCGTGCTGCTGCAAACGACACATTCGGTCGTGCCAAGAGCACCGCATGTCCGATGGATGTGCCTTCTCCTCCAGCATCTCAGGAATAAGATTCCTATCGTTCTCGTGCGGGTTCAGGTCGTTTGAAGCATGTTTGCTCCGAATTCGACCGTCGCACGCCGTTTTGGTTTTTTATGGCTCCGGAAACGCGTTTCCAGCCGCCGCGGTCAAACGGCACCTCCTATTGACGTGTCGTATGCCCGACCATTTCACAATTCATGCAACGGATGTTTTTGTGCGGTTTCGTGGCATTCGTAGGTCGTTCGGGTGGTTTTGACCCCCCAACGCGCCATTTTAGCGCGCGCCGAGCTGCTGAAAACGACGCATTCGGTCGTGCCGCGCACACCGCATGTCCGATGGACGTGCCGACTCCTCTTACATCTCAGGAATAATATTCCCAACGTTCTCGTGCGGTTTCAGGTTTTTCGGAGCACGTTTCCTCTGAATTGGACCGCCGCACGCCGTTTTGGTGTTCTATGGCACCAGAAAAGCGTTTCCGGCCGCCGTGGTCAAACGGCACCTCCAAATGATGTGCCGTCTGCCCGACCATTTCAAAATTCATGCACCGGTTGTTGTCGTGCGGTTTCGTGGCATTCGGAGGTTGTTCGGGTGGTTTTGACCCCCCAACGCGCAATTTCAACGCGCGCCACGCTGCTGAAAACGACACATTCGGTCGTGTCGTGCGCACCGCACGTCCGATGGACGTGCCGCCTCCTCCTACATCTCAGGAATAATATTCCTATCGTTCTCGTGCGGTTTCAGTTCGTTCGAAGCAAGTTTGCTCCGAATTCGACCGCCGCACGCCGTTTTGGTGTTTTATGGCTCTGGAAACGCGTTTCCGGCCGCCACGGTCAAACGGCACCTCCGATTGACGTGCCGTCTGCCCGACCATTTCACAATTCACGCACCGGCTGTTGTCATGCGGTTTCGTGGCATTCGGAGGTCGTTCGGGTGGTTTTGACCCCCCAATGCGCCATTTCAACGCGCGCCGAGCTGCTGAAAACGACGCATTCGGTCGTGCCGCGTGCACTGCACGTCCTATGGGCGTGCCGCATCCTCCTGCATCTCAGGAATAATATTCCTATCGTTCTTGTGCGGTTTCAGGTTTTTTGGAGCACATATGCTTTGAATTGGACCGCCGCATGCCGTTTTGGTGTTCTGTGGCACCAGAAACGCGTTTCCGGCCGCCGTGGTCAAACGGAACCTCTAAATGACGTTCCTTCTGCTTGCAAATTTCAAAATTCACGCACCGGCTGTTGTCGTGTGGTTTCGTGGCATTCGGAGGTCGTTCGGGTAGTTTTGACCCCCACAACGCGCCATTTCAGCGCGCGCCGCGCTGCTGAAAACGACACATTCGGTCGTGCCGAGCACACCGCACGTCCGATGGACGTGCCGCCTCCTCTTGCATCTCAGGAATAATATTCATATCGTTCTCGTGCGGTTTCAGGTCGTTCGAAGCACGTTTGCTCCGAATTCGACCGTCGCACGCCGTTTTGGTGTTTTCTGGCTCCAGAAACGCGTTTCCGGCCGCCACGGTCAAACGGTATCTCTGATTGACGTACCGTCTGCCCAACCATTTCACAATTCACACACCGGCTGTTGTCGTCCAGTTTCGTGGCATTCGGAGGTCGTTCGGGTGGTTTTGACCCCCCAACGCGCCATTTTAGCGCGCGCCGAGCTGCTGAAAACGACCCTTTCGGTCGTGCCGAGCGCACCGCACGTCCGATGGACGTGCTGCATCCTCCTGCATCTCAGGAATAATAATCCTATAGTTCTCATGCGGTTTCAGGTCCTTTGGAGCACGTTTTCTCCGAATTCGACCGCCGCATGCCATTTTGTTGTTTTGTGGCGCCAGAAAGGCGTTTCCGGCCGCCGCGGTCAAACGGAACCTCCAATTGACGTGCCGTCTACCCGAACATTTCAGAATTCACACAATGGATGTTTTCGTGCGGTTTCGTGGCATTCGGAGGTCGTTCGGGTGGTTTTGACCCCCCAACGTGCCATTTCAGCGCGCGCCGAGCTGCTGAAAACGACGCATTCGGTCGTGCCAAGCGCACCGCACGTCCGATGGACGTGCCGCCTCCTCCTGCATCTCAGGAATAATATTCCTATCATTCTCGTGCGGTTTCAGGTCTTTCGGAGCACGTTTGCTCCGAATTTGACTGCCGCATGCCGTTTTGGTGTTCTGTGGCGCTAGAAATGCGTTTATGGCCGCCGCGGTCAAACGGCACCTCTGAATGACGTGCCGCCTGGCCGACCATTTTAGAATTCACGCATCGGCTATTGTCGTGCGGTTTCGTGGCATTCGGACGTCGTTCGGGTAGTTTTGACCCCCAACGCGCCATTTCAGTGCGCGCCGCGCTGCTGAAAACGACACATTCGGGGGGGGGGGGGGGGGGGGGGGCTGTACGGGGGTGCGGGGGGGGGGGGGGGGGCTGTACGGGGTGCGGGGGGCTGTACGGGGGTGCGGAGGCCTGTTCGGGGGTGAAGGGGCTGTCCGGGGGTGCGGGGGGCTGTACGGGGGTGCGGGGGGCTGTCCGGTGTGCGGGGGGCTATCCGGGGGTACGGGGGGGGGGGGGGGGCTGTCCTGGGGTGCGGGGGGCTGTGTGGGGGTGCGGGGGGGCTATCCGGGGGTGCAGGGGGGCTGTGCGGGGGTGCGGGGGGGGGGGGGGGGGGGGGGGGGCTGTCCGGGGGGGCTGTCCGGGGGTGCGGGGGGGGCAGTCCGGAGGTGCGGGGGGCTGTACGGGGGTGCGAGGGGGGGGGGGCTGTACGTAGTGCGGGGGGGGGGGGGGGGGGGGGTTGTACGGGGGGTGCGGGGGGCTGTACGGGTCTGGGGGGGGGGTGTCTGGGGGTGCGAGGGGCTGTATGGGGGTGCGGTGGGCTGTACGGGGGTGCGGGGGGCTGTACGGGGGTGCGGGGGGGGGGGGGGGGGGGCTGTACGGTGGTGCGGGGGCTGTAAGGGGATGCGGGGGGTTGTACGGGGGTGCGGGGGGGGGGGGGGGGCTGTCCGGGGGTGCGGGGGGCTGTACGGGGGTGCGGGGGGGCTGTACGGGGGTGCGGGGGGGGGGGGGGGGGGGGCTGTCCGGGGGTGCGGGGGTGCGGGCGGGCTGTACGGGGGTGCGGTGGGGGGGGGGGGGTGCGGGGGGCTGTACGGGGGGGTGCGGGGGGGCTGTACGGGGGTGCGGGGGGCTGTACGGGGGTGCGGGGGGCTGTACGGGGGGTGCGGGGGGGCTGTCCGGGGGTGCAGGGGGCTGTACTGGTGTGCGGGGGGGCTGTCCGGGGGTGTGGGGGGCTCTACGGGGGTGCGGGGGGGGGGGGGGGGGGCTGTCCGGGGGTGCGGGGGGCTGTACGGGTGTGCGGGGGGCTGTCTGGGGGTGTGGGGGGCTGTACGGGGGTGCGGGGGGCTGTACGGGGGTGCGGGGGGTTGTACGGGGGTACGGGGGGGGGGGGGGGGGGGTTGTACGGGGTTGTGGGGGCTGTACGGGGGTGCGGGCGGGGGGGGGGGGGTGTCCGGGGGTGCGGGGGGTTGTACGGTTGTGCGGGGGCTGTTCGGGGGGGGGGGGGCTGTACGGGGGTGCGGGGGGTTAGAGTTTTTAAATGCACGCCTTAGATAATATTAGCTATCATATAATAAACAAGAAAAGAAAGAAATTATAAGTACACAACCTTCTAATTTAAATTAAATGAATACATACAGTATATCAATGTCAACCCCACCAGTAAAAACAAAAAACAAATCTCGTGAATATATGATGCGTCATGCGTTGTCATCAATGCTACCTCCTTCTGGTGGGCCAGGGGCATACAACAAATAAACATTATAAATATTTTAATAACAAAAATAATTTAAATTAAATAAATAAATACATTATATACCTGTGTCGTATGATCCCCTGCACCATCAGCTCGACGCACATATTCCCGCAGTGCTCTAACCTCAGCTGTCAATTGAGCATTTGCCTCCACGGAAGCGCGCAACCGTTCCTCAAAATCTGACATCTGCTATGTCATATGAGCAATAGCAGGACCGACAACCGCAGCGCGTGACACTACAGAATGAGGAATCCCTGCTCCATAGGTCAAACTATAGCAATGCCCGTCCCGACTGACAATGCGATGAAAGATCTCATCCCGTCGCATGGGAAGCTGTCGCTGGTCCTCTGGCAGATGTTCTAACTCAACTTCAAATTGATCCTGTGAAATATTTAAATATATATAAATATATATATGTTAATATATAGATTTATGTAATTATTGGTAAGTACAGACACTTACTATCAATTCTGCAACCTCTGGATCATTGCGATCACGAGTCCTCATCCACACCGACATTTTATCAGTTGCTGCACCTTGCTCTCGCAACTGTATATTAAAAGAATATAAACACAAAACCATATTAATTAATAAATTAAAAAATGAATAATATATACCTCATGCCGGATCTGAGACACGTGACGAGTCCCGAGCCTGTGAGTTGGTCCCTGCAACGCTCGATTCTAAGAATGGCGTGTTCCTAAATTCAATTCATTCAAATTTCAAACAAATCACATATTCCTGAAAATATATATACACCAAAATAATTATTATACAAAACGCAACACCCTCAGTAGACCAATATGCAACCAAGTCACGCCACTAAGCCGGGAGGACACCTCTCGGGACTTTTTCCAAAATGTCTAGGGCACCCACATTTGGTACCCAGTGGTCCCTCTTCACTTTTCCTTTATAATATTTCCACATCTTACGTCATTTTCTCATACACACGGGCCGAAACTCTTCAGGGAATACTTTCAAATTTTTCTATAATGAAAATAATCAAACATATTAGTATTCTTTATACATAGAAAATAAAGTAAAATGATTTTCTTACCTAAACCTCCCTCCATAGACGATCTAATGTGTCCTGAGGGATAGAAGCCAAGTCACGCGTGGTCAATGGAAATCGATGTGGGTCACGTATGATATGACCCAGCTGATGAATAAATGCCGGGGCATTCGGTCCCACAGGATGAAAAACCTCATCAAATGAAACATCTATCGTCGTGTCGGAATTCCATGATAATATGCCACGACCAGGGCCTCTCCTGCGAGAGGAAGAAGCAGCCGAGTCTGATCCTGTTGAAAAAAAATTTATATATAAATTGACAAATTATATATATATATATATGTATATATTTCAATTACATAAAAAATATAGACAATGACATTCAAACATACCTCGACCCTGAGACATAGATGCCTCAGATAGATGATGTGGATCTTCTGCCTCTTCCCCTGACATGTCTGCAGTCATAGAAAACATCAGTAATGAGTCCAAAGTGTTTAAAAGATAAATTGGATTGTTCTTAAAAAATCAAACTTGTACAACTGTTAATCAAACAAAAAATGGATTGAATAATTAGTTGTGAATGAATTTTAAAAAATCAGAAAGTTAACAAAACAGATATACAAATTATGTACAAAACCAGTCAATGCATAGCCAAATTTCAGATAGAACTAATAAAAATTCAAGCAGCACATGAATCAGATGAAGAATACCTCAAAGGGATGATACACTGACCATAACATCAATAAATCAAGAGTAAAAACAACCTAAATATTTATGATTGAATTAAAACTTACAAAAGTGAGGATTAAAAATTATAAAGATTTATAAAATGATTAGATAATTTATGATATCCTAGGACATTCTACTGAATAGCGGGAAAATAATTATACATTTCATTAAGCATGCAAATCGATCGTTTCTCCTTCAACAGCCGCTCTGACCCAATAAATATATTCTTTACATTGAACTACAGTATGTTGATCAAGTTTTTGGTAAACAAACAGAACAATCTCGGGTTCATCTTCTTGAAATAAAAACACTCCTCGCCGAGACATTTTGACAACAACTTGCCAACTTGGATCTGAAGGCAAAGTAACGAAGAATACTTGTTCCGCTTGTGATGTCAAAATGAAAGGTTCATTCTCAACTCGTTCATTATTTCTGTATAACATATAGTTAAAATTCACCAATGAAAACTGATATTGATCGACTTTACATCCACGCACTGGATCAACCAAATTAAACTTTAACAATATGTACTTCAAAACGTGTGTGTATAAAACATCAATGATGTCTATCAATTGACAATAGTAATAACTAGAATCGACAAAGGGACAACTGATGCCATTGTTTTGTGTTGCTCGTTTGTCGTCAACATCATTAATGCGAAATCGAAAACCATTAGCATCAATAGCTTTATAACGACGAGCCGTTATTGATGGACCCTCACCCAGTTGGATAAATACTTCAGGTAGCGTGGGGTCCCCTAACTCCCTCAGCTTACGAACCTACATAATTTATAAAAATCAATACTAATATATGAAAAAATAATTATTATAATACGTCACTCATAATGAAAATCAATTATATACATACATAATCCTTGAACCAATCATGAAATGATGCACAATGAGATTGTTGAATTTTCAACTCAGTCGCACGATGAATCACTTATTTTATATCATTAATTTGTTTCCTGCAAATGATAACACGATGTTTAAAAGATCATCTTATGCAAACAAAACATGTAAAAGTTATACAAGCACATTGATAAGATACTTACTGCATTAATGGTGCAACTGATGGAGTATTGAACAAGATATATCGATGTGCTTGTATCCACTCGATGTTGTTCATATCAAATGTGGTTCCATCTCCAACTGGACCATCATGAATCCGAGAGGGCTTATCTAATTTTGTTTCAACATCCGTAAGATATTCTGCACAAAAGGTAGTACACTCATCCATCAAATAACCATTGGCTATTGATGCCTCTGGACGAGCTCTGTTGCATACAAATCTTTTCAATGTACTCAAATACAGTTCAATAGGATTCATCCATATGAATTGCACTGGACCAGCAGCCATACTTCATCAGTTAGGTGCACTGTCAAGTGGACCTTAACATCGAAAAAAGAGGGGGGGAAAAGTTTCTCAAAGTGACAAAGCGTAAGTACAATTCGGTCCTGCAAACTTTTTAAATCACTCATTCGTTGATTTCTTAAACAAAGCTGTCTAAAGAAATTATTCATCTCAATCAAGGGCTGAACAACATTGGGGGATAAACAATCACAAATTGCGATTGGAATCAACTGCTGAAGTAATATGTGATTGTCCATGACTTTTCAACCCTTGCAATGTCTTGCTCGTCAGATTCACACACTTTGAAATATTACAAGTAGAACCATCAGGAACCTTTACCATATTAAAAATGGAAAGAAATGTTTCTTTCTCCTCTGTAGTCATCTTATACCGTGCATCAGGCATATATGACTTGTTTCCCTCAGCTAACTATAAATGCAACTGTTTCCTTAAACCCATTTCTTCCAAATCACGACGTGCATTAAAATGGTCCTTTGATTTTCCACTGACACCTAAAATGGTCCACAATATGTTATCACAAAAAAAAATTTCAATGTGAATGACATCCAAATTATGCCTCAACATGTTAGTTTTCCAATACGGAAGACTATAAAAAATACTTTTCCTTTTTCCAATTGTGACGGTGCTGCCTACCCGCAGCACAAATATTACGTACTGGAGGAGCCACCAAATCCTGAATTTCATATACCGTGCGGATGTTTTCTTCCTCAATCTGCGATAACATTTCGACTCCTGTCATGATCTTTGGTGCTGGGCTAAACTCTCTAGAACCATCAAATGTCACTCTGTCCTTTCTGAATCTGTGCTGAGGAGGGAGAAAATGCCTGTGACCCATGTATGCCCATTTTTTGAAATGTTTAAGCCATACAGATTTTTTTTCTTTTATTGAAACAAGGGAAAGAAAATTCCTCTTTCGTACTCCAGCCTGATAAATTTTCATAATTTGGGAAGTCATTGATTGTCCACAATAAAGCAGCATGCAGTTTGAACATTTCATTCGTTTCGCAGTCAGAAGTCATCACACCATCGCCCCAAAATTCATTCAACTCATCAATCAATGGCTGAAGGTAAACATAAATCTTATCCCCCGGACTTTTAGGTCCATCAATAAGAGTGGAAAGTAATATAAATTGTTGCTTCATACAAAGCCACAGAGGAAGATTATATGGAACCAACACCACGGGACATGTGCTATGAGTTGCACCAACGATAGACTTGGATGGATTGAAACCATCTGGTGACAATCCCAATCGGACATTACAAACATCTTTAGAAATGTTGGGATGTCTCTTATCAAATTCCTTCCATGCATGAGAGTCTGCCGAGTGGGTTAACATATCACATTCATGAACTCTTTCTGCATGCCATCTCATTAAATTAGAAACTTTAGATGACATAAAAAATCTTTTCAACCTGGGTTTAAGGGGAAAGTAATGCATTTGCTTTACGGAAATCGGTTTCCCCTGTATCGCAATCTGACATTGATGAGTATTATTTCCCCTGTTCTCTTTGCACCTGGAAGCACCAAAAACCGTACAAATATCCAAATGGGAAGTTTCTTTTCTAAACAACATACAGTTGTTTGCACATGCATCTGTGGTCTCATATGTAAAACCTAAGTTCTCTGTCAACTTACGAGCATAGTAATACAACTCAGGAATCTTAGCGTTGACAGGAAGAACTTTTTTCAATAAAACCAAAAGCATGTCGAATGATGTGTCTGACCAATTATTCAAAGTCTTCAAATGCAACAACTCCACGATAAACGACAGTTTATTGTAAGAAGTACATCCAGGATATAATTCTGTTTTCGCATCATCAAGTGCTTCATAAAACCTCCTGGAATCACGATCTGCACCAGAGCGAAGATTTATCTCACCGGTCTCAAGATTCTGGATGTCAATGCCTTCAGGATCAAACACACGTACCATTTCAGTAAGCATTTCATGCATTGGATCAGTCATCCTTGAATCAACATCCATCTGAGCTGCATCTGTATTTTGACAATGAACATATTCTTCTCCATAACGAGTCCAACACTTATAATTTTTTATGAATCCATTAAAGAAAAGGTGCCCCCTCACAGTATCTCATGTGAATTGATATCTGTTAGCACATTTTCTACATGGACAACTAATATAGTCACTTCCAAATCCTCTCGTGAAGTCCATAAACTGCATAATGCCATTGAAATACTCTCTAGATGTTCGATTTGGAAGATCAATCCAACTCTTATCCATAATAAGATACCTATAACAAACATTTAAATAAGACTTATTAAATTTTCATTTTTGATATCAAATATATTTAAAATAAATACTAACTAATTGTTTGTGAACCATTTATAAAATAATAATGTAAGTGAAAGCCCATGTCATACCTGATTGCGCTACAAACCTGGAAGGGAGGGGAGCCGACGGCGGTTCTTTGAGGGAGAGGAGCGGTGGGGAGCCGGAGCCGGAGCTGGTGCGGCGAGGGAGGGGATGTTGAAGGAGGGGACGAGTGTCGGTGGTTCGGCGAGGGAGGGGACGAAGACGAATGGGACGGGGGTTGGCGGGGTGCGGCAGGGGGGGGGGGGGGTTCGGGGTGCTGGGGGGAGGGACGAGGGGGCGGAGGGCTGAGGGCGGAGGTCGGAGGCCGGAGGGGCTGGAGGCCGAAGGCCGGAGGGCTGCCGGAGGGCTCCCGAGGGCTTCTGGGCTGCCGGAGGCGGGTGGTGGGATGCCGCAGGGTGGCCGTAGGGCGGAGGGCGGCCGGATCCGGAGGGCGGAGGGTGGCAGGGGAGGGTGGGGCTGGCGGAGGGTGGTCGGAGGGCTGCCAGAGGGCTGCCGGGCTGCCAGAGGCGGGTGGCAGGAGGCTCTAGGGCAGAGGGAGGTCGCAGGGCGGCCGTAGGGCGTAGGGCGGCCGGAGCCGGAGGGCGGAGGACGGCCGGAGGAGGGAGGGCCAGCGGAGGGCGGTCGGAGGGTAGCCGGAGGGCGGCCGGAGGGAGGAGGGTGGCCGAAGGGTGGCCGACCGGAGGGCGGGCCGGCGGAGGGAGGGCCGGCGGAGGGCGGGGCGCTGGGGAGGGCGTGCGGCGGCGAGGAGGGGGCGCGGCGGCGGGGGGCACGATCGAGTGGAGAGGGGGGTGCAGAAGCCCCTTATTTTTTTTAAGGAGGCTTAGCGACCGCCATTGGCGGTCGCTATAGGTAACATGGATCAAATTCCCTGTTTTCTAGTAGTGATATCAAAATCAATTAACAAGCAACAAAAAAAGGAATATAGTTCCAACCTATCAGGAAAGACATGGAAACAAATTCTTCCTCATTGGCATCTTGGACCAAACAACCCTAATCAGTCAAACAAGGAAAATCACCCATCAGGTATTTTCTAAACATGTAATTCCACATAATATCCCATCAATAAAAGCTTAATCAAAAAATAAATCTAAAGAAGAAAAAACAGGGTTCAATTTTTCTATCCTCAAATACCCAAAAAATGGGTAATCGACACATTGGTATATAAAACTCAAAGACAACCAACGAAAGGCAACAAACCACCTACCTCGACATTGTACGATGGACACTCTCAAACGTCGACCCTTGAATCAGATTATAACGATGTATATCTACAAAAACAATAAAAATTTTCAACCTCAAATAACTTGAGAAAGATGATAAATGAGGAAGGGAGATTTAAGAAAAAGTAATGAATCACCGATGGGATTCCAACACACCCACCAGAGTTCGAATTGGATAACGGATGACAGATCAGTCGCTCATGGAAGATTCATCTCTCTCGGTGTCTCCTGGATGAAAGAAGACTAGAAGAAGATGAATCTAGCGATTAGACAAAACCCTAGATTATTTAAACAAATAAAAGAAAAAGTACCCTTCATGTTTATTTAATGTACATGCCGTGTACATACATCAACCAACCCCCTCTTTAGGCGGTCTCTAGGTCACCTCACATGACCATGTCTAGGCCGTTACACTACCAATACACAGCTACCCACAACAACCCGGTACATGAATTGTACTCCCATGTACACTGCGTGTACTTCTAAAATTTATATAAACACTCTTTTTTCTAAAAAACACTCGAAATCAAGATCCATACCTAAACTGAAGATCTGGTCTCTTACACACTTCACCCCTTAAATAAATTCATCCCTGAATTTCTCTAACAAGGTGGAGAAGAATAATCCTCGAACATCTCCGACCACTGCAATCACACATTGGTGTCCCTATCCCAAGTCTCGTCCTACACTCATCCAGGATACCACAACACCCATACCATAGGAACAGACCATCCATGAAGAACCATAGCGCTGCAATCAACAATCCGAATAGGATGATCCATGAACAATGCATCCACCTCTAACTCAACTTCCTTGGGTTAAAAAACATGAGACAGTTTTGAGAGGTAACAAAGAAGCTAAGAAATGTGGAAGATGTCATGCATAGCCCGTTACCTATGAGGTAACTGCAACAAATAGGAAACCATCCCAACTCTCTCCAAAACCTCAAACGGTCAAATATATCTTAGTGAAAGCTTCCCCTATCTCAGAATCCTTCTGTGTCCCATCCTCGGTGTGACAAGTTAGAAACTTGATCCCTGACCTCAAACTCCATAGGTCGTCTCTGTCGATCAACGTAATATTTTTTTGATACTATGCTGTAGAAATCCTCATTTGAATCAACTCTATCTATTCATTGGTCTCCTGGACTAGGCGAGGTCCCAACATAGCTTCCTCTCCTACCTCTGGCCAACATAGGGGTGATCGACAAGGCCTACCAAAAAAATTCACATAAGGTTCCATCTGAATAGTTGCCGGAAAATGATTATTGTAGGAAAAATACAGCAGATTTATGTTCTTCTCCCAAGAACCACCAAAATCCTAGACGCATGCTCAAAGAATTTCATCCAGCACTTGAATTGTGTGCTCGAATTATCCATCTATCTAGGGATGGTAATTTATACTCAGAAGTACCTATGTACCCAAATCCCTATGTAGTCCCTACCAAACCCAAGAAGTAAAACATACTTCTCTTTCTGAAATTATAGAGCACATAACCCCATGAAAACGTAAAATCTATTTGATGTAAATCCTCCCAATCTCATCAACACTGAAGGTATCCTTGATTAATATAAAGTGTGTAACCTTCATGAGACTATCGATAACAACCCAAAACACATAATTCCCTCGAGGCAATCTCGGTAACCCAGTCACGAAATCCATCACAACATCATTCCACTTCCACTTGGGAATATGTAACTACTGTAAAATCCATGTTGTTCACTGATGCTCTATCATCACCTTCTGATAGGTGGAACATCACATCAAAAAATCAACAACATCCATTTTCATACCTGGACACCAATACTGACGGTGTATATCATGATACATCTTGGTGAAACCAGGATGAACTGCCCAAACTCAGGAATAAAAATCTTCCATCAACTCCTCACGTATTTCTTCTGACACCCATATGAATCCATGAAAATGTAATATTTCATCATCTCCTATGGTCAATCTAGGATTATAGTCCTCTCCTAACACACACTCCCGCAGGACTAGGCCTTAAGAGTCCGATAGCTGCCTCATTCACCCCAGATCTAGTACAGTATAGGTAATAGTAACATAAGAAGGAAAAGTATACCCCTATCTGTTGTGCACATCTAAATGCATCTTAGAGAACATATCCATAAGTTTCTACTCAGTGTTGGCCACCTATATTTCTTGTATCTGAGTCGTCCTACTCAATGCATCAGCCACTGCATTGCCTTTCCTAGGTATATAGGAAAGATCGAAGTCAAAAGTTTGAAGGTAATCAACCCACCTTTGCTATCTGAAATTCAGATCACGCTAAGTAATGATATACTTGATACGTTTGTGGTCAGTGTATACCATAAAATGATCTCCCAACCAATAATGTGTCCAACATTGTAAAGCATGAACAACTACAACTAACTCAAGATCATGTGTTGGGTAATTCCGCTCGTGTGGCCTCAACTGTCGAGTCTCTTATGCAATGAATCCTTCACCCTACATAAGCATGACACCTAGCCTGATACCAAATGCAGCACAGTAAATGGTGTAACTCTTTACTAGTTTTTGGAAAACTAGTATCAGTGATAAATTCAAAATTCCCTTCAGCTCCTGAATGTCTTACACACATAAATCTGTCTACGAGTACTTCACATCCTTCTTAGTTAGGATTGTTAGTGGCTTTTCTAATCATGAAAAGTCTTGTATTAAATGCCTTTAGTAACAAGCCGACACCAGAAAACTCCATACCTCAAAGATGTTCTTCATATGCTCCCAGGGAACTATTACTCTCACTTTCTATGGGTCTACTAATACTCCTATCTCTGAGATAACATGACCCATGAAGTGAATCAGGTCCATCCAAAAGTGGCATTTTGAGAGCTTAGCATATAACTGATGCTCTCTCAGTGTACTAAAAATGATCTCAAGATGGATAGTATGGACATTTGGAGTAAGAGACTACACCAATATATCTTCCCTAAAAACCACCACTAAGGAGTCCAAGTATGGATGTAACACTCAGTTCTTCAGTTACATAAAAACTATAAGAGCATTCTTGAGACTGAATGGCATATCCAAATAATTATATAGACCATACCTTCTATGAAAGTCTGTCCAAGATATATCTGATGGTATAACTCACAACTGATGATAACCAGATCTCATGTCAATCTTTGAGAACACTCGGTCTTCTCAAAGTTGATCAAAGAGATAATCAATCCTTGGTAAGGGATATCAGTTATAAACAGTCAACTGGTTTGGCTTCTAATAATCTACGCAATGTATGAAGGTACCGTCCACCTTCTTCACAAATAGGACATGAGAACTCCAAGGATAAGTACAGGGCCAGATGAAACCCTTATCTTGTAACTCCTCCAACTTCTTATTGATATCACACAACTCTAGTGTAACCATCCTATGAGGAGGAATGGACACAATCTCTACACCTGAAAAAATATCAATAGAAAAATATAGCTCTCTTTATAGAGGTAAACCTATAAATTTATCTAGAAGAAAATCTCTGAAAAGATCCACCATTGGAGGAAACTCCATATATGAAGTCCCCTGGTCATCGAGATACAGACTAAAAGTCTGGTCTATAACACCTCTCAACCCATGAAGCTCGGGTCTAGCTATGCTCTCCTGGATATCCCATTTTCCCTTATGCAAATAAATCCACCCTCAGGTGATTTGAAACTCACCCTATAGTGATATAAATTGAGAACAATCTAGAAGGGAACTAACCAGTCCATTCTGAGAATAACTTCATAGCCTGTCACCTCTAAGACATAAAGGTCCCATAATAAGTGACACCCACTAACCTTAAGTGGGAAATCCTTGCACTAACATACACTAGTCGTTCTTGTTGCCAACAGAGTGTCCAGTGTCAAGATATTAGTATAAGTAAAGATACAAATCCCAAGGCCCTTCATAATAGGAACAAATATAAAGCTATGGGAATCCCCTGTATTGAAAATAGAACTAAAAATGAGGAAACCAAAATCATACCTCTAACCGTAGAGGGTTCGAGATCCTACTCCTACTGGTTCTTCTCCAGCACAAAATCCAGACTTGAGTTGCATCCCTATGAAGCTGTCTGGGATCATTGAGATAATCCACCCTAAAACTATTGAAAAACTTGTGTCTGACCATTGCGACCATGAACACCACCTCGGCCAAAATGGCTTGAAGAACTCTAGCCCCAAGTCTGATGTGGGACTGGTTGTCCTGCTCCAGTATGAGGAGTCAAAACAAATCCTCCCTCACTAGATGTTGTAAGGAAGACATTTCTAAAATGATTAAGATGTAGCATCTTTCCACATTATTGGTACTCAATTAGGTCTCTTGGAAAATGATGTTTGTTTGTCCTCCCTTCCTGCACTAGTATCACACCACCTGGATACCTAAACGAAAATCTCGCCTACTCGGATCTCTACAGGTAGACTCCCTTTAATGCTTCCTACTATCATTTGGAAGGGTACCAACTATGGATTCTGAACCGACCTATCTCATAGCTCCATAATTCCCCAGGTTGTTTTTGGTGATCAGCACCCAGTTCACTATAAAAGATATGGAAGTCAACTTGAAGATGTTCACCTAGGATCAGATGTGATGCCTGAGACCATCCCATTCATCCTCGCCATAAATAACTCATCACCCTTGATAATGGGTGTGAAGAGATGTAGATCTTGGAAGATACAAGAATACTATATGACTGAGAGAGTACCCCACTCCAAACTCATGACCTCTCTGGCATGGTCGGCCCTCATGGTCTCTGGGTAGAAGTTTTCATTGAAGGTATATAGGAAATCATCCCAAGATGTAACTCACTGGCGTCCATCCTGTGATATCACAACCAACCATCTATTGGAAGAATATCAAAAAATATACATAGAAATATTCTACCTCCTCTCTGAAGGCGTCTCAAGATTCTGGAAGACAAACAACATGGATTCCCACCATGACTCTATAGCCTGAGGTCCTCCATCACCTAAGAAAGAGGGAGGATGCCACTGCTGAAAAACCTATGTCAACTCTACCATGGATAGGGCAGGATGTGGTGTTCCCTGGAAGTTCTACACTAGACTCATGAATCCTTCTCAGAACTTTTCATCGGCACCTATATGTAGAATGATGGCTGGTTCCATGAAGGGCACGATGGGAGGGTTTGCTGGTAGTCCTTCGTCTACCATTTCCAGAGTCAGATCATCACCCCAAACTTGGAATACAACCGGAGGACGTCTCGGTGGCATGACTCTGTAAGGTCAAGTCCACACCTCAATTCAATATTATCATGGACTGAAACTTATTAGTGGAAGAAATGAACAGGAGAAGAAAACAATCAAGGTTTATAAAATAGGGGTACATGACATGTATAACCCCTACACGGAGTGTCCCCTTAGGTTTTTAACATGGTCGTGTAACTCTACCAACCATGGTTATGTTACACCCATACACACAACATGTTCTCCTTGAGACACAGATTGTACTTGAATCATCCCCCCTTCTCGATTTTCTGTACATGTCTAAACACAAAATTCTTTCATCAGTGACACTACATGGAGTTTTCACCCTAGACATGATGTGTTCCCCATAATTTCTATCCACCTGCATTGTGAGTCACACTTTTGGAGACATGGTCGACTATACTCGTCATGTAAGAATAGGTCATGACATGTAAAACCTATATTTATTACAACCCTTATTTTTATTACACAATTAAACATAATTTATTACATATACTTCACTTGATACAACATAGAAGATCGAGAGGTCTAGTTTTTTTAGGGATTAGGATCATTACACAACAACTTAAAACATTAAATACAACATCTTGATTGAAAACTTCTTTTACATGATCACTACATTCTCTCGTACTTAGAATTACATGGGATAACCTGAGGACATGCATAAGAAAAGGGTGAGCTATAAAGCCTAGAAAGGGAACAATCATGGAATAACATGAGGAATAAAATACGTGTTAGAAAATAGGCATATCAATGGAGCACAAGAGAAGCGTAAACATAAAGGCATGATAAATCATGATAATCATAACATGGAAATGTGGCAATAACACTTAACAAGGAATTAGCATGAGCCAAGGCTCATTGCAAATGGGACATGAGTAAACCCTCATTGCACATGGAGAACGATTAAACCCTCATTTCACTTGAATTATCATGAGTAAACACCCATTTCACATGAATTATTAAGATACTATACTTTACCCAATGCATTGGAGCACTATCAGGGAACACCCTTCTTAAACATTTCTTTTCATTCATTATTGTTCAACATGGATCATAAAAAATTGAACCATTCAACATAATAATTTATACCACGATAAACAAATGTGGAATAAATACTTTAAAATCATTAAACAATTAGTTAATGTGCATAAAGTAGAATATCCTTGATAGAGAAATTGGCATGGTATTCACTACACAAAGACGTTGGCTTGGAAAAATGTGGTGCAATTTCGGCAGCCTAACGGTGTGACATAAAAACTCATAAAAATGGTTAGTGAGAGAGAAAGGGGTGTCTAATAATATTTACTTGACATGTAATGTAAGGGGGTCATATAGATAAATGTACCTACAAATGTAATGTAATTTTTATTCATGATACAAAATAATTTCTTGAATGTAAATGAGGAGAGATAAATTTCTTTCGAAATTTTGGAATAGTAACAGGTGTACATGGGAGACATTTAATGAGAGATAAAGGGGTCTCACATCATTACAACATATAGAGAGAAGTATAGGGGAGGTGAGAAATAATACCCCAACATTTGTATTTGAAAACAAAAGGGCATAACAACTTGAAAATTAGACAAAAATGAGAAACGAAGAAAAAACCCTTACTTGGAAGTGTGCTTCCAAAGGATTGAGAGAGGCTTGATAGAGGATTCTAGGGAACTTGGGGAACCTTGGGAGGATTCTAGAGAGAGGAGAGAAAAGTTTGGATGAAATCCAAAGGCTTTGAGTGAGGAGGAAGTGGGAGCTTGGGTGGGTTTATATAGGAAAAGTGAGGGATTTATTTATTATTTAGGTTTGGGGCATCTCACATTAAACTAATCCCAACCACAAACCAGACCATGGTTTTTGCCCATGGTTTTTGGAAAAGGGAATTGGAAAACAATATTTTATAAGTCCAAAGTCCAAACTTCTTAAAATAATGGGGTTTCTTTTGTAGAGGTGAGTCACACTCCCAATGAAAACAATTTAAAAAGACCAAATGTTTAATAAGCATTGAAGGGTCCACTAAATATTTGTAAAATAAATAAAAACAACCCAAAATCACATTATTTTAATGGTAAAACATATATTTTACAATCCTAAAGTTTATAGTATATTATTATATCACTATTGGGTCATTATGATGTCATAAAACACATTATATATTTAAATGACATTTAATTTTTAGGCCAAAATTTGACTATCTCAGAAAATTATGAAAAAATAACCATCGGATAATTTCAATGTCCAGATTCTAGAAATAAAATTAATTTTATCTAATTTTTTTATTAAATATGTTAATTTTCACATTAAAAATAAAAATCGATATTTATCAAAAATTCATGGGTTTTGAAAAAAATGGCTTTCAAACATTAATAAAAATTACAACTACATTCATAAAATTATATGATCATTTATATTTCATAAAAACTAATTTAATAATAATAATAACAGTTGTATTTTAAAATATTATTTAATTTAAAAATACATTAATTCATCAAAATAGATTTCTTAGTTGAACAATAACTAGAAATACTATTTGTGCTTTAAAAACTATTTACAGGGTAAAAATAAAAAAAATGGAAGTATATTCATTATTATATAAAAAAATAATGTACATAACCATAGTGATAAGGTCTTGTTACATAACCCCTTATAACACCCGCATAAGACTGGAGAGTAAGGTGTGTGATGGTGGCAGACTCTTGGGGTGGCTCAGATAACATTGCTCGGGTGGTAATCTCTATCAACTTCCACTTATCTCATAGGTCGTCCCACTTAAGCTTAACATATTCAAGTTCGGCTTGGGATTGGTCAAGAACGAAGCCCAAAGACACAACCTCCTTTTAGAGCTTTGAAAAATGGGCTTTATATGGGGCACATCTACTGGATGAGGCCATCACTTCCTTTTTCTACGTAAATTGGATTTGTTAAAGCCCTATATTTATACTAATCATGTGATCACTATTGAACGACTATATTAACAATGGTCATAATTCATAACATTATTTTAAAATCCAAAAACATAAAACCAAAGAAGTTGACATTTTATATAAACATTTTACATAAAGATACATTTAATTAAATCAATAGGGATTTCCATTAATGAATGTTTGGGTTGTTACAATATTTCATCCACTCGTGTCATTAGTCACACGGCCGGATACATAGTCTCTAAAACACGGTGTGTTATACAACACATTTCTCGACCCAGTGTCTCTGCCCACATAGTCAGTCACATAGTCAAGTTATACACAAAATGTACATACAATACATTGTGTGTACTTAAAAAAAATTCTCTTCCTAAATATAATTATACATGGCATGTATTTATCATTACAAACAACGTATTCTAAGTATTTCCAGTTAGTAAGCCTCAGAAACTACTCTGAAACCCCATAAAAACACTGAAATAAGCATTAAAGTGCCATATTCTAATATGTGGGGCCCATACTCCACACAAATCAAATCATAGAATCATATTCATGTATATCACAAAGTATAACAGTGAAATCAATCATATGATCCACAAAATTCCAATCCATGAGGGCCCATAACACCTCAGGGACTAAATTTTGGCACCCATTCAAATGAAACTTTAAATTTTCTAAATCCCTTTCAAAACAGCAGGTATTCTATCACAACATCTATCACAACTTCATGAATATCTATGAAAACACCTATCACAACATCATGAAATCCGTAATTCATCCTAAATGGCATGAAAAAATGCATGACATGTGATCTCTAGCATGTTTCTATATGATGCATGTGTTGGAATACCCTCATTTAATTAGGTTGTAACCAAAATAGAACCTCAATGAAATAAATCATAACAGAAAAAACCATCTGAATCACCCCAAAATGAAATCAAATCAACTGTAACAATTGTCAAACCAAAAAATTGCAATAATAGAGGTGAAATGTCTTTTTCTTTGTACATGGGTTATCTACTCCCGGGCATAACTTATTACCAAATACCTATTCATTCATATCCATGTATATAGGATCCAAATAGTAAGAAAAAGCATAAAATAGCCTCCTCTGATACCGCTTTGTAACGTCCCGATTCTGGGTGTTGCCCAAAGGTGCCCCATACCTGGTTGGTCACATGGCCTCATGCACATTTCCCCAAATGCCAGCAGATGCCGATTAGTAGTGAGGGATTTGGGTGTGATATTAGAGAAACTGTTCTCTCATTGGAAGAGCATGCACAACAAAATAACAAATAATAAATAGTAGTGGAACCAAAATACCATACAATAAGTAAACAAAAGAATACTTAAAATGAATAACAATTAGAGCACATATATAAATGATGCAAGTCACATATGTCTAGGATTGCAGCCAAAAAATAGAATATGCTGAAAATACAACTGAACTGAAGAATAAATAAAATAAGAAAACTACATCATCATCACAAGACTTATCTTGGTCCCATTCTCTATAGCTCCACAGCAATCAAGTATTAGATGACAATGGGCTCTTTCCCTTATCAATTTCTGCAACTATATAATCTATTTGGGTCCAAAAGCCTGACCCAAACAGGGTGTGAGGGAAATCCCAATAGGTAACAACCATAATATCTATACCTAACTATCATTGAGTATATATAACAAGTAGTAATGGAAATGAAACAAAGAAACTAGAAGTACACAAAAGTAACCAAACCCTACAGTTTCCATTTACATTCATTAGCATTTAATGTTTAGCATTTATTCAATAAAGTATCATAAACAAGTATCTCAGAAGGCTACCTAACATGAACAAATCCAATCTTGTGATTTGGATTTCCAGACATGTCACTACCATTCAATATTTACATTAACCCTCTAGGTAGCTCACACACTCTAACCCTTCTGGCCAAATGATGCAATAAAAAGGCAAAGACACTCTGAGGAAGCACTAAACATCAATTCCCCCTATGGTCTTTCCTGAATAACTATAGAATCTATGAGGAAGAACTCAATGTCAATTCCTCATGTGGTCTCGTAACTTAAACTATAAACACTATTATAAAGCACTCACTCTCAATCCCCCTTGTGGTCTCATAACATGAAATATAACAGACACTCTGAAGAAGCACTCAATGTCAATTCCCCCTGTGGTCTAACTACACCAGGTTCTCATAGACTTGTGCAATTTAATCATGAATAAATGATATCAATAAGTTAAAAGTAATATCAACTAATACATGGATAAACAACTCTAATTAATATCACAAACATTTAACAAGATGAAAAAAGGAAAATAATTCTATTCTATCATGCAAGGAAAAGAAGCATGGTCTGCCTCATAGGAAACCTAGACCAAACGACCCTAATCATTCAAATAATGAAAATAACCTATTGGGTGTTACTTAAACATGAAATTTAAATTAATATCACATAAATAAACCCTTAATTCTACAATCCATCTATGACAGATAAAACAGGGTTCAATTTCCCTAACCTGAAATACTCAAAACATGGGTAATCAGCACTTTGGCATATAAAACTCAAAGAGAACCAACAAAAGAAAACAAAACACCTACCATGATGTTATAAGATGAAAAATATTGAACTTTGGACCTTGAATATAACTAAAATGATGAAGATCTACAAAAATTTCAAAAACATTCAACCTCAAATAACTCAAGAAAGAGGAGAAACCAGGAAGGGAAATTTGAGAAGAAGGAAGGACTCGCCAGTGGGATTCCAATGCATCCTCCAGAGTTCTAATCAGAGAAAGGATTATAGATCACTGGATCAGAGAATATTTTTTACTCTTGGTCATTCCTGGATGAAACAAGGCTAAAAGAAGATGATATGGGGATTAGACACAACCTAGGTACGTTTAAACAAATAAAAGAAAAAGTATATGGAGTGTTCATTTAATGTACATGCCCTGTACAAGCCTCAACAAGCCCCCACATTTGGTAGTCTCTAGGTCACCTCACAAAGTTATTTCTCGGCCGTTACACAGCCAGTACATGGCTACCCGCAACAACCTGGTACACAGTGTGTACTCCCCAATACACTACGTGCACTTCTAAAATTTCCAAAAAACTACCATTTTTCTAAAAAACACATGAAATAAAAATCCAAACCTAAAATGATGATCCAGGTTATTATAAATTTTTTCATCATTATATTCATCTTTATAAATATATTAAGGGTTTTCCATCCCTAAATCACGTGTTTTCAAAAAAATTTAACTTCCCACCGAATATCCTTTCTTGGTACCATTCAACATATGGTTTCAAATCCTCAATGAAAAAGTATTGCAGTACAATACTCATATATTGCATAATTCCTATAACCAGTAAATTGTTAAAAAAATAAAATTAAATGATTTTGACTGGGCATATTAATCATTCCACTTCATCTATAGCAGCATCATAACTTGATCAGTATCCAGTATCATCATTTTGGGTATTTTCCTTTGACGCTTGGGACATTGATTCAGATAGTGTCCTATCTCCTTACAGTTGAAGCATTATACATTGAAAAACTTTTTCTTGAACTTTCAATCATGAAATTTTTGACCTTTTTCTCCATACTTATAAAAACTCCCATTCCATTCAAGCATTTACTAGGATGATTCTTCCCACAGTTATCACATGTGGGAAAACCCTTCTTTCCCTTTATCTATATTTTTCTCTATCATTCTCTTCTTCTTTTTATTCCCATCAAATCCATAGGACTCTGAGAAGTCTTTACATACCTTGTTAATACATGATAGTATTTCCTCATATGATGAGGATACTTGGGAAAATATCTTCCTTCGAAACAATGGCTTAATACCATGAGAGATATGATCCTTATTACTATTTGCATCATGTGCATTGGTGAAGTTCTCATTCATTCTACTAGGTTCCATTTATAATCAATTCCATATACTATATTATCTCATAAAATTATGAACATTCTATATCTATAAACATGGGAAATTGCATATAATAAGTTTATGCATCGTAAATCCTATAACCATATACTTTTGTTACATTGTAAGAATAAATCATTCATTATGTTATGTAATAAAAAATGTGAATTTTATTAAGCATATCCATTGGGAGTGTCAAACCAGGTGTGTAGTAAGGCACATTTTCGTGTACCAAGATATTCCAGGTCAAGCTCGAATCTCCTTGTGAGAGTTGTTACTCATAAGTACATTTGTGCTAGAACCACGCCCAATTGTAGTATCTAGACAAGGGTGTATTTCCTAGAAAGATCCACATAATCTATTCCTTACCATAATTCCAGGATGTTCTTGTATTTTTATCCTCAAAGTCTATATTATGGTTTTGTTCCCTAATCTACATTTTCTAAATATAGTTTCTATGTTTTTTACTAAACTTCCATTGAAACCAACTGTAATTCCCTAACCCCAGAAGCCTGAGTTGGTTCATTATTTCCTTATATAGTCATGCTTACAAAAAAGTCATATCTCGATGGACTAAGTAGTTTAGTAGTTTTGAAAAACTAGATAGATACATTGGTTCAACATTACAACTTGAAATGAAACAATACATATAAGTTTCATTGGGAGCTTCCACAACTCTAAGTTTATCCCAACAAGTCAATCATAATAAACTTCTTCATGTCCTGAGAAAATAAAACATAAGAAATGGGTGGGCTCATATTCTCACCAAGGGTAAGAAACACAACAAAAGATATCAAAAACATAAACATTAAGAATGATGAATAAATAAAACACAAGCCTTTAAAAATAAACATGAAAACATTATGGTAGGAATTAGAGCTGAATAAATAATTCCATGATAAAGCAAAATCATGGGAATTATACTAGTAAAATATTCACTTGAAATTTCAATTGATAATTTTTTAATGAGTGAAATTCATATATTGAACATCACAACCACACAGTCAAGGCCTCTTGTACAGACCATAAATATCCTTTTTTCAAGGCCTCATGCTAAGACCATAGTTTGTCTCATGAGACCTACCATTGCATCGAGGGGCTATAGCAGGCCCCATCCAATTGACAATAAGTCTAATGAATTCCTCTTATGAATGAGGATAAACAAAAACAACATATAAATTCATATTATATCTAACATATTAAATTTAAATTACATTCCCTAGTCATTAAACATAAACACTAACCATTCAGTGTAATATGGTGAATGACATCAAGATAGAACATCTACATTCAAACTAATACGAAACACTTCAACAACATATTATGTACATGATATCATAGGAGGTAAATCTATATGAAATAAAATATTCATCAAAGGGTTTTGAAATAAATAGAGATACTTTTAAATGATACCATTGAAAAATTATTGAGTAAATAATCCTTAAACATTCCAAAGTGTCACATACCACCATGAAACATTCAAATCATAATACATTAGAATATTATGAGAATAATAAGACTCTTGATATGATATAAAAAAGGGAATTACATACCCCAGATGATGTAAATAAGTGGTGAAGAAGAAATATATCTCATAAAAGTTAAAGTGAGATGAGAAAAATTCTTTTTTACTTTGGAAGGAAGAGTTCTTTTTGAAAATTATCAGTTTTTATCATGAAATCAGATTGTAAACATGTATATCCCAGAAAAGATAAGTGAAGTTCACTGAAATTATATTTCAGTCTTAAATAAATAATTATTTTGGTTAAATCATTTAAAAATAGTTCTTTAAGAATCTTTAGAATAAAACATTTTTGCGTGGTTTAAAGAAAATATTAATGGATTTTAAAGCGTAAAGACACGTTTTCTTTCCTAAAACCAAGAACAAATCAAAATATATT
Organism: Viscum album; assembly: GCA_963277665.1. Classification (NCBI taxonomy): domain Eukaryota; kingdom Viridiplantae; phylum Streptophyta; class Magnoliopsida; order Santalales; family Viscaceae; genus Viscum; species Viscum album. The sequence continues at coordinate 352,745,734 of OY728141.1, forward strand.
TTTCATATTAAAATGTGTTATTTTAGAAATATAATTATGTCTTATAACAGATTATATAGTGAACTTAATAATAGGTAATAATTTGAGAACTTCCTTGAATATGGTTTGCATTTCGAAACAATATTTTGAAAGAATATTTTCAAACATGTAAATCCCCATAAAATAAAGAAGGATTATAATTGTTACTCATATATATATAATTAAAACATAATATATGAGTAGTAAATAGGAATAAATAATAATTTAATTGAGGTGAGTAGTGAATAAGAGCAACCTGAATGAAAATGGAGATTCGGGTAGAAAACCCTTACAAACTTTTCTGCATGGTAACAAGTGTTCTTATGAGGTCTTAATGAGAAGTAAAGGGGAATACTTTAATTTATATATCTTAAGGTCAGTATGGAGGAGGTTATTAAACCAACACCATCATTAGGAATTAAAAATTAAAGGACACAACATAGGGGGGGTTCATGAATAAAAGTGAGAGTGAATCCTATACCTTAAATATGAGGGTGTTCTTCACTTGATATTAATGACCGGAATAAAAAAATTAGGTTCATTAATTAAAAATTCAATGAACCTTTATAAATTTATTTGTTTTATTATTACTTTATTAATTTAATTCATGTCTTTTTAGATGGGTTAATGGATTCAATTTCATTGTTCATGAGTTCTCGTTTTCTTAATATTCATGATCAGCTCACTTATAAAACTGTATGGTAGATCATGTATGATGGGAGTTGAAGACTAGAGTTGATTTTATATGTTATTAATTAATATTAATAATATTACATGGTTATAAAATTCATCTGTTTATTTAAATTGAAGTTGAATCGTTATATATAACATTAATGACAAAGGCTTTGATTAATTTGGCGATTTTGCTCACAATTACCTTGTTTTGTATTATTATTTTACATAATGAGTGCATAAGGATTCCATTACATTTAATAAGATAAAATACATATATAATAGTCTGGTTTAACTATAATTTTTTTTTCATGACTAGAGTTGGAGAAGGTAAATTAATTTGAAAGCATCGTCTTCCTTGAATGTAATAAATAAACTCATATCATATGATGTTTCATTTTTATCATAAATGAGGGGGAAAGGAGAGATGAAGATGAATTATAATATTAGCATAAAAATATTAAATTACATGTATGGTACTAGAGTTTTCATACCATTTGGATGATGAGAGTTTAGAAATGAAAATAGAATAAAGGAACATGAAAATGGAAGAAAAGAAAAGAGGAGTTTTAACACTTGAATTAACCTTCCTTGAGAGCCTCTTAAGGGAAGAGGATTTGGTATTTTTATGATTCCAAGGGGAGTTAGTAATGGGGGAGGATCATGGGAGGAGATTTGGCAAGAATTTAGAGAATTAATAAGTCTTGAGAGGAGTGAAGAGAAGAGGGTGGTAGAGATGGTTTTTATAGTGGAAGGGAGGAGGGTTTTCTTAATATTTTAATCATTAATTTGTTATTATTCTATAATACAACCGATAGCTATGATTCATGAAAAAATAGTACAATGTGAATGGAAGTTTTAACAATTGGTTCTTACATTATAATAACATCATCAATGAATCAATAAATCAATTATTTATATTTTATTGTAAATTATTGTATTTTACTTTTCAAAAAAAATTCATGTATTTTAGAAAAATCCCAAAAATTAACCCTAACCATTTTTAGACATTTAGAATCCAAAAATGAAGTCCAATTTTCGAAAATAATTTTACAAAATGATTAATTTAATTTTTAATTGAAATCATAATTTACTAAAAAAATATCGCATTTAAAACATTTGATTACATATTCCAAAACAAAGGTATATCATACTTTCACTTAAATCATATATATATATACTATAATAGGTGAGGTTACTATTAATTAGATTACTCCACTATTCATAAGGTTAACATTACTACTCATGAGGTTAACATTACTATTCATAATGGTACGTAACTATTCACCAAAAATTATGTTGGTCATATTAAATTCTAAAAAACATTCTGATTGCAACAGTGTATGTCAGATTTTCAAAACAAAAATCATAGGGGTAGTAAAATTATGTTTACTGGATAGATTATAACAAATTAATCTTTTGTAGAGATTTTGTATTTCATGCATTCAATATTTAATTTATTTTCAAAATCATGGGGTGTTACAATTTCATAAACTAGAAAACCTGGATGGAGGAATAGTTACCTTTAGAGATAATGCTAAAGGGAATATAGTAGGAGATGGGTCAGTTGGAGATCCAAAATCAATTTCAATCAATAAAGTGTAATTTGTTCAAGGACTAAAGCACAATATGCTAATTATCTCATAACTATGTGACAATAATTTTTTTATTTATTTATCTAATAATTATATTATGTTTTCATAAATACATTTCTTAAATTTAGGCAACCTAGAACTAAAAATGTTCTTAAATTGGATCTTAATTTCTTATGTAAATAAAAATTGAATTGTTTAACTACTGAGACAATTGAATCCTGGATCTGGCATAGAAGGATTAGACACTAAAATGTATTTAATTTATATAAATTATCTAATAAACACTTATTTTTTGATTTTCCATATCTTAAAATTGAAAAAGATATATACTATGATGCATTTCAAATTTGAAAGCACAACAAATTATCCTTCAAATCTATTAAAAACGTTTCAACATCCAAGCCACTTGAACTTATCCACAAGGTTTCGTAGACCAATAAGAGTAGTAAGGTTGGATTTAAAACTATATTTTTATGTTTTAGTTGATGAATTTTCAAGGCTTACATGGGTTTATTTTTTGAAACTTAAAAGTAAAGTGTTCTATGTTTTTGAAAACTATTTTACAATTATTAAAAATGAAGATGATTTTAAAATAATATCTTTAAGAAGTGATCACAATGGATAATTTGAGACTCAAGAATTTAATTCCTTTTGATCCTTCATAGGTATTAAACACAAATTCTCTACACCATGAACACCTAAAAATAATGGAATTATAGAGTGAAGAAATATAACTATTCATGAAATGGAAAGGACTATACTAAATGAATATTGTCTTCGTCTTTATTTTTTGGGATGAAGCTGTAAGAAAAACTTGATATATCATAGATTGTGTTTTAATAAGACCAATTTTCATAAATACATCCTATAAACTATGGAATAATATAAAAACTAAAGTTAATTACTTTAAAATATTTAGATGCAATGTTCATATCTTAAATATTAAGGAAAACAATGGTAAATTTGATCCAAATGAAAATTAAGGAGTCCTTTTAGGATAATATTATACCTCTAACTCTTATTGATTGTATAATAAAAATAAAATATTGTTGAAGAATCTATTTATGTGATGTTTTCTGAAAGTGAACCTTTTTCATATAAAAAATCCAACAGATGATGTTTCTAATTCGTTAGAAAATGTAATACTTGAATCACCTAATATTGAATCTAAAAACAAACCAGATATAATTTAGTCCAGTTCATAAGAACATAAAATTAATAAACCTAAAAGTGTATTATACGGAGACACTATAATCTTAAACGATCACCCTTAATAGAATTTAATAGAAGATCTAGATACTGGAGTAATAATAAATAGGTTTTTATGAAACTTAGCTTAATTTTCCACCTTTCTAGCTCAATTTGAACTGAAAACTTTAGAAAAATCATTTTAAGATGAAATTTGTTTAATAGATATGTAAGAATAACTTAACCAATTGAGATGAAAAAAATTATGAGAACTAGTTGATAAGTCAACAAATTATCCAGTGATAGAAACGTAATTGGTCTTTATAAATAAACAAGACGACAAGGAATAATTACTAGAAATAAAGCTAGATTGGAAGCTAAAGGATACAATAAGGAAGAAGGAATATATTATGATGAAACATTTTCACCTGTTTCTATATTAGAAGATATTATAATCCTTATAGATTATAAATATCATATGAATTTTAAATTATATTATATGGATACAAAATCAACTTTTTTAAATGGATATTTAATGGAGGAACTTTATATTGAACAACATTCAGGTTTTGAAAATCCACTTTTACAAAATCTAGTTTTCAAACTTACTAAATATCTTTATAGCCTTAATCAAGAACTTAGAGCTTTGTATGAAATATTTCATTCTTTACTTCTAGAAAATTTATTTTTTATTGGGTTAGAATATCCTACTCTGTTTAAGAAAACAATATGTTATAATATACTATTAGTAAATATCTATATATATGATGTTATTTTTGGTTCAACAAACAAAATTAATTGTAATGATTTTTCAAATCTTATGAAAAAATAATTTGAAGTGAGTATAATGGGAGAATTAAATTTATTTCACATATTTTAAATCTATCAAAAAGATTATGGAAATGTTTTAAATCAATGTAAATTTATTAATGATTTATTGAAAAATTTTGGACTTGAAATCGACAAGTCCTATACAGCACCCACATTTACAAATGTATAACATGATTTGGATGAATATGGAAAACTAGTTGAAAAAAAGTTATATAGAGGTGTGATTGGTAGTTTATAATATCTCACTACTATCAGACCACACATATTTTTTTTCTATCTATGTGATCTATTCTAGTCAAACCTAAAATAATCGCATCTTACTACGGTTAAAAAATTATATATTTTAAAGGAACTATTTTTTAATATCTACTTTATCAAAAAAAATTCATTTAAATTAAATTTCATACTCAGATGATGATTTTGAAGGATGTAGATTAGAAACAAAAATTCTTATTTTCTTGGTCAAGTAAGAAAAAATATTCAATAACTTTGTCAATAACCGAGGAACAATATATATTTTCTGGATTTTTCTATGCAAAAGTTTTGTGGATGAAATCCACCTCACTGGACATTGAACTTAATTTAAATAATTCTCATATTTTATGTGACAATACTATCATAATTAACCTTTCAAAAAAATCATGTAAGTCACTCAAGAACTAATTATATTGATACAAGAAATCATTTTATAAGAGATCGTGTTCTTAAAAAATACATATCTTTATAATTATTAAATACCTATTATAAACTTGATGATATTTTTACAAAACCACTTCCCACTACTAGTTTTTAATTTATTAATGGGGATTTTGGAATATTTAATTTCAAATAAAATTTTATTAATATGTTTCATTAGTTTATTTTTTTAACTATTTTAATTGTTTTGATTTAGTTATTATTAATTTATTTACTAGTTTTTTGATACAAGATTTTATTTTAGAAGTGTGTATTTACAAAAAATTATATAATGATTACACTGGATATTTGGCTCAAGAAACCAAAATTGGCATCACAAAAACCATCAGAAAACCATATATATATATATATATCTGTGTGTGTGTGTGTGTCTATCTCTCTTCCATGATTATCCTATGTATTGGAAACCTTTTTAATTCCATATATCTTGTCATCCCATAAAAACCTTATAATCCAAACCTTTAACCTTCATAGTCTTAGAAATGTCAATAATAAATAAGATAGAAGAAGTTAAACAAAGTGGAACGAAGAATTAGTATGTAACCTATAGAAAAATTCTTCATAAGAAAATTTTATATTTCGAATGGTTGTATCAAACAAATATACTGTTGAAGTAAGCCCTAGACTTTTGAGGATTGTAATTCCTTTTTAATCAATAAAATATACCATTTTTGTATGACATTAGAGTAAATTAGTTTTATAGAATTGTTCAGTTCATCTTTGGAGAAATAGATGATATTATCATTTCAAAGGTAAATGGTAAGGATTATTGGATTTCTTATATACAAATTACAATGATATTTTTGTGCCTATATAAATGAGTTTTCCATTTCAATCATTAATCTACTATAAACCAAGAACATAAATCTGAGGATATTATGTCTTTTATATTTGGTTCAATCTTGATTTAAAAAATGTTCATCAATGATGTTATGTCTAATGAGTAGTTACTGGTCATGTTCATTCAATGTTCAATAATTCTAACAATTTCTGAGCAATAAAATATTCTTTATCATGATATGAATGTTATTTTTTTGGGGAGACATATCAAGATTAATTTCCCTAAGTATATTCTCTGGTACATGCATAACTATGGTTAGAATGAGACAAGGATGTCCCTTTATCCATATAGAAGTATTTTTTATTTATTTTTGTATAAATTGTAAGATATTCACGATGTAGAGTTTCACAGTAGGTGTCATCATAATAACACACTAAATATTAGAAATTTGAGAAAGATTTGTTTATTTTAAAGTATAAAAAGAGTAATGTTGTTACCTATTAGTGTAAATAACCAACAAGAATTGAGTCATAATTCTAAGGGGGAGAAAGGAAATATACAATCAACTAGATCAGTTCAAATTCATAAAGAAGAATTTGTAGAATCAAGAATAGAATATGCTTCTCAACCTAAGGGATGCAGAATCAGATATGATGTCTATGTTCCAAAAGAATCAAGAGATTTTACTTAATATATTGAGGAAAATTTGGAAGAAACAACCAATGAGGCCCTTATCACCAATCTTGGACAATGATATGATCCAAATGATTAGGCTCCTGAATCTTAGGCTCAAGAAGTTGCAGCTGCTGTAACTAGTGAAGTTGACCAACCAGTGGTTGTGGGAGTAAAAAATACTATTGAGGAACAACACCCTAATAATAAAACAGATAATATAGTTGAGAAAGCGGATCATTTAAAAATATAAAGATAAAATCAAGAATACGAGGATAATGATGAAAATAAAATTTCGAAAATATCAATTTAAGGAAACCACTGAAGTAGGTTATTAAGAACAACTATTAGTAATTGAACCAACCAGGTTACCTAAGAATCCAACAATATTTGTTGTTGCATATTCTTTGGATATGACTATTTATATATCTTATATAAGGATAAAGGTTATTGAAATTGAATTTTCCTCCTATAGTGAGAAGGATAAAAGTAAATTCATAACTATGGTTGATAGAGTACAACTACCATTAAATCAGGAATAATAATATTATAATTCTCTAAATAATCAAATGGAAGATTTTTTCATCCAATTCAACAAGCTGAATAAGGATAATTATAAATTGTAAGGTGAGTTGTAGACTACTAAGAAATCCATAGAATATTTATGAAATTAAACCATTTCTAAATAATAATAATAATATTTACAATTACAACTGAAAACTCTCATATAAGTTTTTTTCAAGAAGAGATGTTGATGCCTTTCAATGAGATATGGAAGATTAGTTTGGAAAGCTGATAGTAGAATCTATTTCTAAGATAGATTTTGGATATATAAAAATATATATTTGAAGTAAATTGGAATCAATAATAAATAGAAATAATTAGTACAGAGTATCTACTCGTACTCCTCAAACTTCTTTAGATTTAATAATAAGTTTGGAATCAATTAATATTCTTTTGTCTGCTTTAAATTATTGACTACATTCACTCCAATGTGACATTGTTTAACATCCAAAGATTTTATGAAATATATTCTTTAAAATTATTTTAAATTATTTGATATCTTGTGTTACATGAAATACATAGTTTATTTTTCATTATATGAAACACAAAAATTATATTTTTTTGTATGTAACACTAAGTTTCTTGGATAACTTGTGTTACACGCATGGCAGAGTCTTACTAGACAACAATATACTATTAATATTATTTTTTTAAAATAATAGTTATCACCTAGTCATTATATTGGTGGAAATTAATATGATTAATTAGACTATCAATATATGGTTTAAACATGTTTATATAATAATTCTTTTTGTGACCATTTTATTATAAATGAAAATAAAAAAACCAACTGAATATAAATGATGAGTTTTATGAAAGAAATATTATTATGATAGGAATAGAGTTTTATATTAATAAATTAAATTAATAACTATCAGTGAAACATATTAATGAAATTTTTATGTTTTATTTTTAATTTTTTTTTGAAATTTATCAAATATGTTTGATAAATGTAAGATAAGAATAAATTCAATTTTAAGCATAAAAAATATAATATCTTTAAAAGGTAGTTTTACAGTATTTTAATGTAAGACTTGTATTAATACTAAATTTTAAATGTTATATAATTTTTATTTGAAAAAATAGATTTTTTTTTTGAAATTGAAATATCTAATTTTACCTTGGGTGATTTTTTGGTATTTCCCTATGAACTTTCATATTTTGATTAATGGTTTATGACACTAAATTTTAATTAAATTTTTTTATTGAAAATAAATAATATTGTTAAATTATATTTGTAATTTGTTTTAGAGTATAATTAGATCAATTTTATATCATTTAAACCAATTTAGGCTATTGTAATCAATTTCACAATGAAATTGGATATAAAACATTTCAATATTTCAAATTTTCTCTTTAAAAACATCATTGTTTTCTCTTCTATAGGATTAATTTAAAATTAAATTTTTCTACTTATATGATTGGAAATTGGGAAAAAATATATTATATGTTTTAAATAAACATAATTTCTAATTTATAATATTTTAAAATTAGTTTTTGACCAATAATATTAGTGGAAGTAGATAAAATTAATAACAGAGATGAAGATAAACATGATTTTTCTTACTGGTTAAAATTTATTATTAAGTGTCCATATGACCTAAAGACATGTAAAAACCCAATTTTAAATTCATGATTCTATTATATCCCTAATTTTATCTAAATCTGGATCATTATTGTCGGAACATTATGTAAGGGAGACCTCCCAACAATGTTTACCCTTGTATATTTATATGAATGTCACTCCCTCTATACTATAAAATGGAACTCATCCTCAGAAATTATTCACTTATATCAAGACTTTTGTCCAGTAAAAAACCTGAAAAATAATCTCCCAACATCCCTACTCTCATTCTATAATCCTCACTTTGTTCATAAATCAAACAATGATTTCCTTTACTGAAAACAAAAATGAGTTACCTGAAAATGAGGTAACATTCTTCAATGATCAATTTTGTTTTATTTATTTATCAAACCTATTAAATTATTATTATTACGCGATTATATAATAAAATTAGTATAATAAATATACTATGTTTTTTATGTTAATATTTTTATCGACACCTCACACACTTTCATCTAATGGGTAATGAAATCACCGTTCATGTGTTTGGAGAACTACCGCCTCACGAAATGATATTGATCCTTTTTTTTCATTACCACATCTTATTATTGGTAGTTATGACTTAAAAACTATTATTATTTGATATATAAAATATTTATAATGTCTTAATAATTATATAATTATTATATAATACACACTTTCCTGGTTTCCACTTTGTGGCAATATGATAACATCATTTGTGGACATGTGGAGTAATGCCTCCTCAAAACGATGTGATTCCTTCACACTTTACATGGAATGTATAAAGAATAGACTTAATAAAAATATATGATATAAATGAAATATTTATGATATTGATTAAACAATTATATACTTTTACATATAAGATATCATTTTATTCTTTCTATTTTAGACACTGAAAAAGGGATAACATGGTTCATGGATGTGTGGACTACCACCTCCTAAAAGCGATGTGATTCTTGTTTTTTTTCATCACCAAATATCCATAATTATAATTATATATATTTTTATATATATATATTGAATTAAAAAATATGTTTTTTATTTATAAATTTAATTATGTAAAGATAAAATTTACTTATCTTCTTTCCATAATGATCATTGAAGAATTTGAATGTTACTCTTGCGTACGAATGACCTCTGTCTCCATGATCGTAACATTGTTTAATTTTTCATAACCATATATACTATATGATTTTAAAAGTATAATTTATGTATAAATGATATAATTGATTAATGGTTATTATTATGGTGACAATTAAATAATTAACTCATTGACCATTGTCGACCTATCAAAGTCAGTTTTGACACATAATCCTAATACGGTAAAAACATCCGACTTAAACATTATTGATTAAATAATTGTATATATATATTTTATAAGTGAAATAAATGTAATAATAAACTTGTAATTTTTTTTGAATAATTTAAATAATTAACATAATATTATTATTCAAGTATATAGAGTACAATCCTGATGAATCAGATTCAGGGTAAGGGGTTTCATCTCAATTTACATTCCATTGAGACATATTTGTTATTATGAACCTATTTACTTTTATATGGTGTATATAGTACCCTGTGAATTGTTATATCATGAGTTTAATTTATTTCATGATATTCAATGTTTCAATTTATTTTATTATTTTATATATCTCATGATACAAATGTTACTCAAGTAGTAAGGGATTTCATAACTCAATTTCAATTCATTTGGTTAAAATGCTAGGTCATTGGTTATGTTATGATAAGAAAATATTTGAAATAGCCTATTATTTTATTTTTATGTATTTAAAGTATTATTTTTTTATTTATAATTATAAAATATAATTATTTCATAAAGTTAATCTTAATACAATGATACAATCTTGGTAAGGGTTTCTCTCATCTCACTTTTATTTCTGTGAGATATATTCCACATTCACCCCTTATTTTTGTTCTATGGAGTATCTAAGAACCGTGAATATATTTTATTATTCTTATACTTAAATTCATATTGTTTTACATATCCTTTTTATGATGTATCTTTAACAGGGTTTATGTTTTCATTGTTTCCAAAGCAATAATGGATTTTTGTCACAATTTTTCTTCATTGAGATGCTTCTTATGTTATAAAACTATCTTCTATTATAATGTGTATATAGTACTCATATGACATGTTATATCATTAATATCCTCATTCTAATGATATTATAAGATTCATTTAATGTAATTAAATTCAAGGGGTTAATGATTCAAATGTTTCACAGTGGTATACAACACTTTGAAATGCATAAATATTAATTTTCTCAAGAATGTTTTAGTGATATTTTAATGGTATTTCAATTAGTCAATTTCAACAAACCTTTTCATTACTTATCCTCTATTGGGGATATTTTTTGTTGATATCATCCTAATTATTTTATGAATGTATTTATATTGTTTCAAATATATTGTTTTTAAAGCCATTTTTCCATGACCTAACCATATTTTGAAAATATTTTTAGGGAAACCATTTTTTCCAATGGGTTAATCATGTTTCAAGGAGATCATTATTAAACCCATTTCTTTTAAAAGATTTAATAATGTTATAAAGATATTTTTATTGAACACATTTGTTTCCATGGGTTAGTCATGTTCTAAATAAATTTTTATGAACCCATTTCTTTTACATGGGTTAACCTTGTTTGGAAGAGATTGTTATTGAACCCATTTCTATTACATGGGTTAATCATGTTTACAAGATACAGTTATTGAACCCATTTATTTTTTATGGGTTAATCTTTTTTCAGAGATATTATTATTAAACCCATTTCTTTTTCTGGGATTAATCATGTTTTAAAGATATTTTTATTGAACCCATTTATTTTCCATGGGTTTATCAAGTTATAAAAGGGATACTTGTTTTTCCTATGATTTTATGATGAAATTAAAGATTTATTTTTCTATGATTTTTTAATAATACTTGTACATTTGACAGGTGTTTTTGTGATAAAACCTTTATGGGTGGTTCAATGATAAACCAATAATGGGTGGTGCGATGATAAATCAATGATGTGTGGTTACATGATATACAAAATAAGGGTGGGTCCATGAAATCCCTCCAATGCATTGGGTATGTAAGTCGAGCGTACAGATATTCCACTTGTAAGAGTTACATGTATGGAAGTCGAACATATGGTTATTCCTTAGATGATAATTAAAAGTTTAATAATGTCCAAAGATAACTTTATTTGTTATCTATGATTACTATGGGTTTATTAATGTCTCTAACAATTGAGATTAACATCACATGGATAATGATTATTGATTTTCATGAATCCTGTCTTTGCTATGTTTTCATACTTGATTATCCAAGTGTTGATGAGAATGATTTTTTTTATGATTCAATCCTAAATGTTGATTATGTCATCACACCATTATGAAATATTATTCTTATTGATAACATTTAATTGTTAATGATTATGTTTACCCATACTGAGAATTTTTGATTTCCCTTGTAATGTTTCCTTTTTCACAGGTTTTAATGAATGATGTTGAATAAGTTATTTCTAGATGGGATTTTTTATGGATGATGAGATGTATTAATGTGGTAAATAAAAGTTAGGTTAAGTGGGAAAATGATCATTTAATGTCACGTGAATCATTTATGTTTGAGTATTTCCTAATTCTATAAAACTCAAAACCTAAAAGGTCCTTCTATATGTAATTGATCCCTATTTATATTTTATTTTTTTAAATTTTTGAGGAAACATTTTGGTCATAATACCCAGCATCCATGTTTAGAATGGAAAGTTATGAATTTTTACACAAGACCTGAGAGTGTGGGTTCTAAGATATTATAGTTGGTGTTAATAGTCACTTTAGATAACTTTATAGATTTTGATGTTTTCAAGGGACTATATCTTAAGAGTTAGGGATACTTTCATAGGTCTCTAATTTTAAATATGATCTTAACTTTAAATTTCTAGAAACATTATTTTATGGTTTTAAGTAGAAAAAATTAATAAATAAATTTGAGATTATTAATGACATTTTAGGAGAAATTTTATTGGGTTGAAGCATATGTAATAATATGGTTTAATGTGAAGTATTCATTTACTTTTTTGTGGGAAATAATTTTTAAGGTGTTGATAAACTTTAGGGTATATATGATCATGGATATTATGGTAATTATGAGAACACAAGTATTATCATATATATTACCACAAGATTGAAATGTGATTTGGAGACTAAGTGACTAATATTACTTCAAAATAAGATTGATATATTTTGAGATTGAAATCTATAAGGTACGAGATAACCATGAAGGTTAAAACACTCATTAATTTTGAGGTTATTGGGTTTATTTGGGAAATAGGGTTCTGGAATGATTTAGTTTCATATTTTGGTGTTACTATTGAATTTTGAAGATTACTATATCATTTCATGGTTTACTCATTTTGGGAATTATCTTACTATGTTCTAACCATTTTCATTTTTTGTTAATGTTTAATGATAGGAGAAATAACATGAATATGCTTTTATGGTTATGTGGCATTTAAAAGTTGATTTTAGTGGTTCAAGAATTAAAAATTCATCTTGAATACTGATTTTTTAGAGAAAAAGATAAGATTTTGGTGGAAATTTATTAAAGTATGAAATTATACTCATCAAGTATATTTCCTTTGTATTTTTATCTTGGTGAAGATGGTAAGAGAAACCTTTACCTATAGGAAAAAGATATTGAAAAAATGTATTATCCTAATACCTTTAATTATGAAGAACTCATGACCTTTTTGATAATCTTATATTAATGTTTTTTAGTCCCTTAAATTTCCATTGATCATTCAATTGTTTATAATCAATGACCTCAATAAATCTCTATAATTATTTATGCTTTTCCTCCATATCCACCTATGTTCCCCTATGTGAAAACCTAGTTATTCATAACTTACGGTGACCTTTATGTTTACAATTTTTACTTTTTAATAGTATGTTTGATTAACCCATTTTATGAGAAAGGTTTCAATAAATTAATTCCAAAATATTAATACCTTGATAACCGAGATGGATTTCAAGGGAGAAATTCATTTTAAGGGGGTAGGATGTAACATCATGAAATTATAAGAAATATCCTCTTTAAAATTAATTTAAATTCATTTATATACTATATTCAAAATAATACACAATTTATCATTCATTTTATACAACAAAAAATTTATCTTTCACAGTACGTAACGTTGAGTTTCTTTGATAACCTGTGTTATATGCAAGGCTTAGTCATACTTGACAATAATATACTATTAATAGTGTTTGTTTTAAATAATATTTATCTCATAGTAATTGGAATGGGGGGAATGAATATTATTAACTATATTATCAATATATAGTTTACACATGTTTATATAATTAATTATTTGGGTATCATTTAATTATAACTGAAAATAAAAAAACAATTGAATATAATGGATCATTTTTTATGAAAAACTATTATTATGATATGAATAATATTTTATCTTAATAAATTAAATTAATAATTGTTAGTGAATGATATTAATGAAATTTATATTTTATATATTTAATCAAATGTTTTGAAATTCATCCAATATGTTTCACTGGTTTAAGATAAGAATAAATCCAATTTTAAGCATATATAGTTGTGTATTTTTCGAAAGCATTTTTACCACCTTTTAATGGAAGGATTGTTTTAAAAATAAATTTTGACACATATGTAATTTTATTAGATAAAAAAATTATTTTTTAAATTTAAATATCTAAATTTACCTTGGGTGATTTTTTTTTGTTTGAGAACATTCATTTTTTTGACGAATAGTGAATTACACAAAATTTTAATTGAAAACATATTTTCCATATAAATAATAAATAGTGTTGAATTATATTTTTAATTATTTGTAAATTATAACTAGATAAATTATATATAATTTAAATCAATTTAGGTCATTCTAATCAATTTCACATTGAAATTTGATATAAAAACGTTATAATCGTTTGAACTTCTCTCTTTAAAAACCTGCTTTGTCACCCCTTCCATGGGATTATTTTTAAATTAAATTTTTCCAATATTTGATTGGAATTTGGGAAAATAGATTATATATTTTTTATAAAAATAATTTTAAATTTATAATAAGTTCAACTTATTTTTTACCATAAATATTTGTGAAATTAATTAAAACTAATTATAATGATTAAGGTAAAAATGAGTTTATATTGTGGTTAAACATTATTCTTAAGTGAACAAATGACCTAGAAACATGTCTAAAACTATTATTATGTACATTATTAGAGAATATACCTAATGTTATTGAAATTTTGATCATTATCGGAGAATCATTTTGTAAAGGAGGCCTCCCAATAGTGTTTAACGTTTTATATTTACAAGAATGTCACTCCCTTTCAACTATAAAATGACACTCACACTACCCAATTATTCACACATCTCAAAGAAATTTTCAAGTAAAAATAATGAATAAATAATCTACCAAAATCCATAATATTATCCTATAATCTAAAATTTTATCATAAATCATACCAATGAAGTCATTTGGTGAAAACCAAAATGAGTTACCGAAAAAAGTGGTTACATTCTTCAAGGATCACTTTTGTTTTATTTATTTCTCAAATGTATTCAATTATTATTATTCAATGTTTATATAATATTCTTTGTATAATAAATATAATAATTTGTTTTTATGTTTAGGGTTCAAACTACACCTACACACACTTCATTCAAATGGGTAACAAAATCAGTTTTCGTGTTTACGATGAACTACCACATTGCGAAACGATGTCATTCATTTTTACTTTACCAAATATTATGGTTGTAAAATAAAATGAACATACTATTTTTATTTTATATATATTATATTTATAATTTATTCATTGTTATTTAATTATTAAATTTTAAATTTCTTCATGCATTCCATTTTGTGGGACTATGATGATGTCGTATGTGGACGTGTGGACTACCGCCTCCTCAAATTGATGCGATTCATTCAAAATTTAAATGGAATGTATTAGGGATGGATTTAATAAAAATATATTATATAAATTAAATATTAATGATATTCATGAAATAATTATATATTTTTACATATAACACATCATTTTCTCCTTTCTATTTCACACATTGGAAAAGTGATTACATCATTCGTGGATGTTTGGACTACTGTCTCCTCAATGTGATGTGATTATTCATCTTTCATACCCACATCACAATAATTATATATATAAATATATATAATTAAATAACATTGTATTTATGATATAATTTTAATTATGGAGATATAAACATTACTTACATTCTTTCCATAACGATCATTGGAAAATGAGAATGTTACTCATGCGTACGTATTGACTACCGTCTATGTGATCATAATGTTGATTAATTTTTCATAAACATAATTAAATTATGATTTTAAAATTATAATTTATGTAATAATTTATAATTATTTCATGGTTACTGTTTTTTATAAGTTTAAATAACGGTCTCATTGACCATAGTTGGCTTATAAAAGTCAGTTTTGACACATAACCCGAATATGGTCAAAACATCTAACTTAAACATAAATGATTAAGTAATTGTATATAATTCTTTTATAAGTTAAATAAAAGTAATAATAAAAATTTAAAAGGTTCTTAATCATTTAAATAGTAACATTATATTATTATTTAGAAATATTGAGGAGAAGCATGACAAATCGAACTCAAGGTAAAGGGTTTTTTCTCAATTTACATTCCATTGAGAAATATTTGTTATTATAAGCCTAGTTACTTTTATATGGTGTATCTAATACCCTATGACTTTTTATATCAAAAGTTACATTTATTTAAGGATATTAAAATTTTCAGTTAATTTTATTCTTTCATAGATCTCATGATTCAAAAGCAACTCATGTAGTAAGGGATTTCATTAATCAATTTTTTATTGGGTTAAAATTATATTTCATTGGTTATATTATTCCAATAATATGTATCAAATGACATATTATTATGTTATTATGTATTTCAAATTTTATTTTGTGGATTAAATTTTCACACATAATTATTTCATTGATCTAATCGCACTCCAATGATACAATCATTGTAAGGGTTTTTATCGTCTCACTTTTATTTCTATGAGAAATGTTACTTATTCACAACTTATTTTTGTTGTGTGGTGTATATAATAACCATAGATGTATTTTATGATTATTATATTTAAATTTATGGGGTTTTACCTATCCTTTTGATGATCTATCCTTCATAGGATTTACGTTTTCAATGTTACCAAAGCAGTAATGTATCTTTTTCATTATTTTCCTTCTTTGAGACATTTTTTATATTATACACCTATATTAGTTTATAAGGTTTTTATGATACTAATTGTAAATGTTATAGAATGAATCTAATTATTATAATAGAATTATATGTTTCATTTTATGTTGTTCGATTTATGGGATGAATGATTTAAATGTTTCAAAGTTGTATGAGACACTTTGGAATGTTTAAAGACTATGTTTCTTTAGAATATTTTAATGATATTTTAATGATATTTTAATTCATCAATATAAACAACTATTTTTTTACTTATCCTTCATTGGGGATATTTTTTATTGATTCCGTTCTCATTCTTTTATGTATGGATTAATATTGTTTCAAAGAGATTGTCATGAAATCCATTTCTTTTCTAAAGGCAAACCATGTTTTGAAGAGATTTTTATAGAAACCATTTTTTATACAGTTTAATCATGTTTCATAGAGATTGTTATAGAACCGATTTATTTTAAATGGGTTAATAATTTTCCTATGATATTTTTATTGAACCCATTTCATTTTTTTGTGGGTTAATCATGTTCTAAAGAAGTAGTTATGGAATCCAATTATTTTCTATGGCTTAATCATAATTTAAATAGATTTTTATTAAACCCATTTCTTTTAAATGGGTTAATCATGTTTCAAAGCGATTGTTATTGACCCCATTTCTTATAAGGGTTAATCATGTTTCAATGAGATTTTTATTGAACTCATTTCTTCTTCATGGGTTGATCAGGACATAAAGGAGATAATGGTTGTTACTATGAGTTTATGATTACATTCATGATTTTATCTGTCGTGATATTGTAATGGTACATGGAAATTTGATGGTTGGTTACATTATAAACCAATGATAAGTGGTTCTATGAAAAAATAATGATGGGTGGTTCCATAATAATCCCATGATGGTGTTTACATGAAAAACTTATAACGAATGGGTCCACAATAACCCTCAAATGCATTGGGTTTGGAAGTTATTCGTATAGATATTCCATTTATATGAGTGAAATGTATAGAATTTGACCTCAAGGTTATTCTATTTTTAAGAATGAAAAGTATAATAATGTCCCAAGATACCTTTATGTGTTTTCTATGATTGTTTTGGGTTTATAATGTTTCTAACAATCGTGCTTGATACCACATGGCTCATGATTATTGATTTTGATGACCGTGTATTTTCTATGATTTCATACATGATGATCCAGGTACTTATGGTTATGATTTCTTATATGATTCTCTCATGCACATTGATTATGCCATCACACCCTTATTAACTATTATTATTATCAATGATATTCAATTTTTAATTCTTATGTTTACACTTATTGAGCATCTGAGCTCACCTTTATATGTTTCCTTTTCCCTAGGTTTTATAGAATGATGTTGATGGAGTTATGTTTAGAAGGGATTTCATATGGATGATGATTATGTATTAATGTGAAAATGAAATATTAGGTCAGGTGGGATAAATGATCATTTAAACTCATGTGAATCATTTTTGTGGAGGTTTGTTATAATTATCTAAAAATCTAAACCAAAAAGGTCCTCCAGTATGTCAGTGATCCCAATTTTCCTTTTTATGTTTTTAAGTTTAACTAAAAAATATGGGTCACAATTATCAGCATCAAAGCTAAGAATGTAATGTTATGGATTTTAGCACCAAATTTGGGAGTGATGGTTCAGGAATATTATAATGTGATTCCTTAAATGGTTTTTTGGAAAATTAGAGAAATTTGATTGAGAATTTAACATCATTAGATCTTAGTATAAGAAATATTCTCAGAAAAATTAGGTGAAATGATCTCATAAATTATTCAGATTGAATATAAAGTTCATGAGTTTTTGAAAGTCAAATTTTTTGATTGTTTAATGGTGGGTCATATTTAAACATTTTGATGATACAATAAGTGTATATCTTGAATGAATGTTTCATAAATCTATTTTAAGCATTGGAATATGTTCATCAGGTTATTCATGTTTCTCCATATTCCAAAACATCTTTAGAACTATCCATTTCATCCTCAATCAATTATAGCTTTTAAAATTTCCCAGCCAAATGATTCTTTTAATCAAACCATCTTTTAAAATTATTTTGTTTATTAAATTTATAATTGTGAGTTGATAATATTTATGTTTATTTCTAATACTAGAAACCATATTAATTTTGTTTTAGTATATTATAAACATTAATTTACAGTTATATACTATATTGAATCTGTTCTAAACCATTTTTTAACATTCTTTTCGATCTCAGAAAAGGGGGAGAAAATTGTGTAAACACAAAATTATTATTTTTCTATTACTTTGTTTTTTACTTCTCAATTTAATTGTTTACTATATAGATCAATGATAATTATTACCTATAGTTTCAATTGTATTTTCTATTATACCATTTTAAAGATATTATTTCATTTGTGTTTAAAATTCCTATATTTTCTATATGTTATGTTATGGGGTTTTTGATCATCAAAATGGCAGATATTGTTAGGAATTAATTTTCTCAGGAATACTATACAAATCTTATTGATTTTGATGCTCACAAATACCCTTATTTTTTTTCTTAATGATTTTAATTTAGGTATTGTCAAAAATATATTTCTTGGAAAATTTATCTTATTTATAGATCAAAATATCTAGTTAAGTACTCTGAAACATGATTAAATGTATTCTATAAACATTTTTTATGCAGTAAGTTTGTAAGAATAATATATGGTTTTAAAACACTATGTTTGGACTAAAACATATGGATAATGTACCATTTGTTGTTGGAAAAGTATTGACCATCAACCTTATAGTTGGAAGAACCCCTACTTTTGAGGAATAAATGTATGGTTTATTGATTATATCTCCATAAATAACCATATGTTGTCAACCCAACTTTTGGATTTTTTATCTCATGGTGGAATACTACATTTTATTATTCAATTACGGAGTCTTAAATTAGAGATATTATCTTCATTTTTATCAAAAGTCTTGAAAGAAGTAAATATCGATTTAATGTTATTTTATTATCAATTCAAAGGATCGTATTCAATGAATTCAATAATCACTACATTTATTAGAATTTATGACTCTCTTAAATGGTTTAAAGTCAAATGATCGTAATTTATCAGGATATATTCTTGGATATATTTAACCAATAGAAAGAAAAGTTCATATTGTTAGATAACAATAGTTTTTCATTTTATGTATCACAATGAAATATCATTTTTAATGCAGAATTGCATAAAAAGACAAAATATTGAACATCCCTATTATTCTGAATGTAGCTATACTTTGCAGACATACATGTTTAAATCTTGTACCCAGTAAAACTATTATTGTTGTTACTACCATTATTTGTCTACTTATATTTTTTATTGAAGATGATTTGGAACTGATATCTCTTAGAAGTTGTTCTTTCTTGAAGAAATTAAACTTTGAAGAACAAGATCTATTTTCTATCAGTTTTTTCTGAGACTGTGAACAAGACTCTTTTTATTCAATCAAACCAAAAACTTTTAATTTTTTGGAGTGTCAATAGCTCAGACTCAGTCTTTGGTGGAGTATCATCTTCTCGGAATAATTTTTGGATTCACTACTCCCTCTAAAAAGAAGCAGAATGCACTAAAAAATTATTATAAAGGCTTCAACTATCTATACTTGGTTATTAAGGTCTTGTGATAAGAGGACTTATTTAGTAAAAATAACCAATCACTCTAAGATAGCATTGGTGGAGTGGACTAAGGGATCTTTGTGACATGAACTATAAAAAAAATTCTTTTTTTATTCCCCTCCATTTATCCTCTTCTTAACCTATCTAAGGAAGAGAATACTGCATATCTGCATAAATCACAAAGAAGGCCAAAAGTCATATTCTTTCTAAGATTATAGAAAATACACAATTCACCCCCTTTTGGGTATCTTTGTATTACTCCAACATAATAAGATCACCTAATATAACTATGAAATAGACCTAGGGGGACACATACTAAGTGTTTCCAAAATATCAATTAAATTTCATTTGAATTTAATATCAGAATAAAAATTATTTTCATGATTGAGAAATAAAAATTATTCAAGTAGTGTTGACCACATTAATTCAATCACCATCTATTTTATTTTGAAATATATGTGAGTTTAATATTAATAATTATTTATTCTATGGTTAGTGAATATAATATTTATTCATTTATAAATTAAATGAATAATATAATGATATTTATTTATTTAATTAATATTTATTATTCATGGTTTGATAAATGCCAGGGAGGATTGATGGGTCGAGCTAAGAGCCTGAATGTAAATGATATATTTTATTTAATATCATTTAAATAAACTTAATTCATTTATTTAATAAATAATATTTATATATCCCTGAGTTAGCATGCATTATGAGATATAATAATAGTAATAAAGTTATTATTATTAGATATGGGGTTTACATAGAATTTAGAGATTCGTTAATGGATTTTATTCAATAATTAATTGGCTAAACCTATGTATACAACCCAACTTATACCATTTTCTTGGTTAAGGTAATTGTGGAGCACAACATGTTATCTCTAAAGATCTCTCTCAAGAGTGAATAATATTCTCTCATGAAATCTCTCATGAATGATATATGATCATAATAATCTCCTATAGATGCATTGGTTTTTTCGTGTAAGACATTGGAATATTCCTAGGATGTTTTTTGGATCTAGTCATTGAGATGCCATGCAATTTCGAGGCCTGATGAACTCAGAATAAATTTTATAAAAATATTAAATATATTTTATATTGTGCATGAGTTTTCCCAAAAAGTGGAATATCTCGTGAATGGAGTCTCTAATCATAAATTGGAGACCGCATTTGAATCTATAGAGTGGGTTTTACCTTATGTGTGACTTAAGATTGGTCGACGCGAGATGTTTGGATGGGGATTTCATTGATGGGTGCATTGGATTACTCATTTAATTTAATTTATTTATTTAATAACCCTAAGACAAGTAACTAATAAAAAGGGAATAATATAAGAAATTTGATACTATATTTGAGTCTGAGACATAGGTTTTACAATAGGAATAACGAAACCTTTTTTATTGTTGGATATTTGGCTTGAGCACCATTGTGGGGAAATTTTTAAATAAATTAAAATATTTATTTAATTATTCTATTAAAGAACCTAACCTAAGAAACTATATAAATGTGATTTTATGAAATTTTTCTAGGGTTAGTAACATAACCCTAGGAGATTTTTGAGATAATATATGATGATATTCATAGACTGGACGATGATCATTGATGGAATGAAATTGAATCGACAGACAACATGCACAATAGATCACCTTCATTGCTACTGGATGTGTTCTTCACCAAAAATCCATCCACAATTAAGATAATACTCATCATTTTTGGTTTTCACCATTATCATTAAAATATTGAGCATGATCAAATATGTTTCCCTCATCTATGTTTAAATGAACCTTTTCATGCGACCGTGTATCGAACTGAATTATTATTTCAATTTATTTATTGTTCATTCCACATTTGTCACCCTGGTTTCCTCACTGTGAAATCATTGGCCAAGAATGATTGACCTATGATATTTATCACTTTTTTATTAGTGCTTTTACACCACCTTTCATCATGTTATTCATCATTAGACCATGAGTTCACGATTTGAAAATGTCAAGAGATTCATTGTAGTATCACAAACAAAATGAAAATCGGTGATTTGATGATGGATTAATAAATGAACGGGGTGGTGTTTTGAGAACATATTAGATCAGCACTATGGATGAAGATTCATGATCGAGATGCGATGAGCACAGTAGTTGATCGGATATGGTTTGGGTCAGATCAAGGACCCCCATTTTACTGGTTTATTCAAAGCAATGACGTGGGGTGTGATGAGATTGGTTTCCAAGAAAATGTTTTGTGTATGTTCTCATAGTGGAGGCTACTAGTTGTAGCCATGATGGTGGACATAATTGAATTTCTAGCGAGGTGGTCGGATGTGGTCAATGCGGCATGTGTTATTAATATTATTTTAATAATAATAATAACATTAAAAAACATTGTGTTAATAAAATTAAATAGTTTTAATTTAATATATAAAAATCATTTTAAAAGTTTGAAGACATTAATAACATTTTTATATAGTGAAAAAATAATTTAATGGTTTTTTAGTGCATGAATAAATGGTTGTTTGGACCTTCTAGATAAGCTTCTTCTTCTCTTTTAGTGTTATCAATATTATTTGATATTAACATTAAAACAAAATAAAATAAATTGATGAAAATGAGACGAATTTAGGAAGAAAAATTGGTCAATGGGGTTTTATTTATTTTTTATTTAATTTAAAGGGTTTAGGTTTTTAATAATTAGTTATATGGGTTGGGTGAGTTCCACATGAAATAACACTTTTTATTTTATTCTAAAAGTTCCAAGTGAAGTGGTATTATGGTGGGAATCCAAAAAAAACTAACACTACAAGATTTTTTAGCTTTCGAGGTGGGGGACTTAAAGCGGTCGCCAAATGGTAGCCCCTGCATTTTAATACAGCAAAAAACCTAATTTTCCCCTCCCTGACCTCGGGACCCCATTTTCCCCTCCCTGACCCTGCGACCCACCCCTCCCCGACCCCCAGCAACCCCAATCCCTGGAGACCCCGACCCCCAACCTTCGGCGACCCCGACCCCCGACGACCACTGACCCTAGGTGATACCCGGCGTCCCTGGAAACCCCCGGCGACCCCGACCCCCGGAGACCCCCACCCCCTTGCCTCTGTGCAGCGCCACCCACAACCCCGGTGACCCCCACCGCCTTGCCTCCGTGCTTTGCCCCCCGCGACCCTGAAAACCCCCACCCCCTGCCTCCAATCTACACCTTCGGATAGTCCGACCGCCATCGTCCCCTCCCAGTCCCTCTGCATCCCTCAGGAAAGTCCTCCTGCCTCCGTTGGACCCTCTCGGTCCATTGTGCCCCACCATGTAGAACCCTCCCACGCTTCGTCCAATGGTTCCACCCCATTCAAGTCTGGTCGTTGATCCCCGGTCGTCAAGTCGTTGCGCCGTCCTGTATCAGCAATCGAGTCACACCCTGTTACTCGCGGTCGAGTCCTCTGTATGTAATGTTTTTTATCCTTCAAATTTGGGTTTTAAATTTTAATGATATGTATTTTTTTATAATTTAAATAAGATATTTCACTTTTTATTTCTATTAAATACAGATATGGGTAGGAGTTGGATTGATATACAAGATAGGTTTTCAGATGAATATTATGAGGGGATTAAGCGATTTATAGATTTTACCAACAGATTTAAAAGCAATATGATTAGTTGTCCATGCATAAAATGTGAAAATTGATATCTCTTCAAACGAGATAGTTTTAGATAACATTTGTTTTTGAATGGAATGTTGTGGTGAAAATGTCTGATTGGAAAGTTTACTTTGTCGGCATTGATTCTGATTGGAATGTTGTGGTGAAAATGTCTAAAAGAGGGGTTTTTCTGATTGACCATGAGGAACCTGAATTTGTCGCATTTCCTATCAAAAACTTGACCAAACAATAGTAGTTGTATGATATGAAGATATAAAATGGTCCATAGAGACATTTGAAGGAGATATGATAGACTTTCATTATTAGTGAAAATTGTAATTATATCCCCAGTTATTGTTCGTAAAAATATTTATGAGTTATATATGTATAAAAATTTCTTGATTTAACTATAATTTCTTTTAATGTATGTATGTCACAGGGTGGTCACAGTGGTTCACCTTATTTTTTCGATATGTATGTTTTAATTTTTCTAAATTAATTGATTGTAATTTTCATTGTATATTTCCCTAACTATTTCTAATCACAAATTTATATTGTAATTGAATTATGAATTTATGTTTATTAGGATCTAGTGCGTCTTCCAGCAGACGCAGGGTTCCTGGTTGAGGGGATTGATCCTTGATGTCTAGAGCCCAATTGGATGTGTTAATTGATAACACATTTCATCCAGTTGGAGAAGGTGATGCTATGTTGAGTCATCAGATTGGGCATATGATATGAGACTCACATAGATTCCCTATGAAGAATTGTGAATGGAGTTCTTTCCCCCAGGATACGATGGACAGATTATGGAGGGAGGTTCAGGTAAATTCAATGTTTAATTTTACATGATATTGTTATTATTATTGTCCTATCTACTGACAATTTTTTAACAGGATAATTTGATATCATGTCCAGATGAGTTTCAGGCTGTATGTATGTCCAAATGTTTTAAATTATGGAAGGATTACAAGTCAAGGGTGAAGAGAGATCACTGGACACCATTTGCAGGGGTACCATACATTCTACAGCGAGTCCCTCCTAGAATTCTTCCTGCACAGTGGCAAGATTTGGTTGCGTTTTGGTCTATTGAGGCGGTGATGGTAAGATTTATTACTTTTAATCTATAAATGAATAACTTTTCAAATGTATATTAATTAAATACGTTTAATGTAGACCAATTCTACTCGTCATTCACATAATCGGGCGATGTAGGGCACGCCTTCCAGACTTGGCACTCGACATGTGTCATAGCTCAGACATGATGTAAGTTTAAAATTCACTATTCATTCATATTTTTAAAAAAATTTATTATAACATGGTGAACCACTTTATTATAGTTACACCAATACGGTGAGCCAATCGATCAGATGTTCATATGGGTGAGGACTCATAGGGAGGGTGATCCCGATGTTGTCCGTGTTATCGTAAGAAAATTATTTACTAATAAATGTATTTTAATTTTATATAAATTATTCATATTTCTTCATTGATTCATTATATGCTACAAGTTCAGTTTGATGCTCAGTTAGTAGAGTTTCCAGAGGAGAAATGTCATATTACTTTGTGTAGAGATGAAATATTTCACCACGTTATGGGGTGTGGAAGTCATGGTTATTCTATGACTTATAGTGGTGGTGTCCCGCAACATGCAGTTGTTAGAGAAGATGTGATGGATGCTTACAGAGATTAAGGGATGCGCACATAGATTGAAATAGATGCTTATATACATGATATGCAACGCAATTTTGATGCACAGTTTCAGCAGTTACGTGTAGAGTATGAGGGGAGGTTGTCACAGATGTCATCACGTATCGATGAAATGACCACACAACAATTGGCGCCACCGGTAAACAATAAAAAAAACCATACTCAGATTGACATTTATTGATTTGTTTAAGATACATAATATTGATATCTATTGTAGGATCTGAATATAGATGGTGGACATCGCAGTGATATTAGTGATCCAGATGAGAATGAACCCCATATATGAGGTAATTTCATTTGTGTTGATGAATTCTCTAGAAGTATTTATATCCTTGATAAATAGAATCTTCCATTTTTACCTAGATTAGTTTGTTTTATTATTTGTGTATGACATCTTCGTGTAATCCAAGACTGATGATGATCATACACAATATCTTGACATCATCTAGATTACACTTATAAAGCATCGACTATACCCCAAGCTATATATATGTCATTTTCGTATTGATTAGATATAGTTATTGGGTCAAATAATCTCAGAGGAAGGTCTGTTAGTGGATGGAGAGAAACTTTAGGCAGTTTTTTCTTGGGAGAATCCCAAGAACTCTTGCAATATCTGTAGCATTCTAGGGTGAGTGAATTGTGAAGTGGTCATGCAGACGACACATCAAACAGAGGCGGGGTTTGCGCAATACGGCTCAATATGTGTTTTCAAAGTGTTTGGAGCGCTTCATAAAGATGTGTGAGGGGTCCAAACGGGCCGAACAATGTACGAATGGCATGAAATCAGACGAAAACAATGGTTGAGTCAATTTTGAAGTGTTCGAGTAGACAACACGTCAGTCGGAGGTGATGGGTTCCTACGACGACCGAGAATGCACTTATGGTGTGACAAATGGACAAAACTGTTGTTTAATGGTCAAATTCATATACTATAAGATTAAATTGACCTAAAATCATAGGGAAACAATATAATTATTATTCGTGACTTGTATGAGGAGACAACACATCAATTGGACGTGTGGTTTGTGCGGTATGGCTCAATATGCATTTTTAAAGTGTTGGGCATGTTTTTTAAACATGCATGGGGGAGTCTAAACTAGTCGAACGAAGTTGGAATGGCCTGAAATCAAACAAAAACAATGGGTGAGTGAATTTTTAAGTGGTCTCGTAGACGTCACATCAATCGAAGGTGTCGTGTGCCCGTGTTGACCGAAAACACAGTTCTAGTGTCAAAAATGGCCAAAATGGGCATTTAATGGTCAAATTCATAGAGTATGACATCTGATTGACCTAAAATCACACTGATACAATATAATTATTATTCGTGATGTGTACTAGGAGACAACATTTCAATCGGACATGTGGTTTTCACAGTACAGCTCAATATGTGTTTTTTAAGTGTTTGGCGCGCTTCATAAATGCGCATGGGGGGTCCAAATGGGCCTAACGAAGTCGAAATGCATAGAAATCAAACAAAAACAACAGGTGAGTGAATTTTGAAGTGGTCGAGAAGATGGCACATCAATCGGAGTTGTCGTGTGCCCGCGGTGATCGAGAATGCAGTTCTAGTGTCATAAACGGCCAAAACGGGTGTTTAAAGGTCAAATTCATAGCAGACAACATCGGATTGACCTGAAATCATTGGGAAACAATATAATTATTATTCAGGACATGTACGAGGAGACGACACATCAATCAGACGTGCGGTTTGCGCAGTACGCCTCAATATGCATTTTTTAAGTGTTGGGCGTGCTTCAAAAACACACGTGGGGGTCCAAATGGGCCAAATGAAGTTAGAATGGATTTAAATCAGATGAAAATAATGGTTGAGTGTATTTTGAAGTGTTCAAGCAGATGTCACATTAATCGGAGGTGTCGTGTGCCCGCGGTGACCGAGAACTTAGTTCTGGTGTCCTAAACGGCCAAAACAGGTGTTCAACAGTCAAATTCATAGAGGATGACATCAGATTGACATGAAATCACAATTAAAAAATATAATTATTATTCATGACTTGTACGAGGAGACGTCACATCAATCAGACATTTGATTTGCATGGTATAACTCAATATGATTTTTTAAGTGTTGGGCGCGCTTCATAAATGAGCATGGGGGGGGGGGGGGGTCCAAACATGTCGAACGATGTCAGAATGGACTGAAATCTGACTAAAACAACATGTGATTGCATTGTTAATTGATTGCATAGACTTCACGTCAATCGGACGTGCAGTATGCGTGGTACCGCTCAATATGCATTTTTTATGTGTCAGGCGCGCTTAATAAACACACGTGGTGGGGTCCAAACGGGCCGAATGAAGTCTGAATGGCTTGAAATTAAACGAAAAAAACTAGTGAGTTAATTTTGAAGTTATTGATAAAATTAAATGTCAATCGGAGGTGTCGTGTTCCCGCGGCGACCGAGAACGTAGTTCTGATGTCATAAACAGCCAAAACAGACGTTTAACGATCAAATTCATACCGAACGACATCAGATTGACCTGAAATCATAGGGAACTATCTAATTATTATTTTCGACGTTTATGAGGAGAAAACATGTCAACCAGACATGCAGTTTGTGTGGTACAACTCAATATTCATTTTTAAGTGTTTGGCGCGCTTCACAAACACGCGTGGGGGGGTCCAAATGGGTCGAATGATGTCAAAATGGCCTGAAATAAGATGATAACAATTGGTGAGTGAATTTTGAATTGTTTGTGTAGACATCATGTCAATCGGATGTGCGGTTTGCATGGTACAGCTCAATATTTGTTTTTTAATTGTTGGGTGCTCTTAATAAACGCGCATGGGGGGACCAAATGGGCCGACCGAAGTCCGAATGGCCTGAAATCAGACGACAACAACGGGTGGGTGAATTGTGAAGTGGTAACTCATATGGCATGTCAATCGGAGGTTATGTGTGCCCGCGGTGACCGAGAATGTGGTTCAGGTGTCATAAACGGTCAAAAAGGGTGTTTAACGGTCAAATTTATAGCGGACGTCATCAGATTGACCTAAAATCCCAGGGAAATAATATAATTTTTATTATTTACATGTACGAGGAGACGAAACATCAATTGGACATGCTTTTTGTGTGGTACAACTCAATATGTGTATTTTAAGTGTTGGGTGTGCTTCATAAATTCGCGTGAGGGGTGGGGGGGGGGGTCAAAACGGGCCGAACGAAGTAGGATTGGCCTGAAATCGGATGAAAACAATGGGTGAGTGAGTTTTGAAGTGGTCAAGCAGACGACACATCAATAAAAGTTTTTTTATGCCCACAGTGACCGAGAACGCACTTCTAGTGTCATAAACGGCCAAAACGGGCGTTTAACGATAAAATTCACAGTGGACGACATCAGATTGACCTGAAATCAGATGGAAAAAGTCTAATTGGAACCATAGAATTAATGATTTTAATTTTTTAAATCAGTAATCAAAATTATGAATATATTTTGAAAATCAAATACTTTCGATCTGTTACAGTAAGTTTGAATTGAAATATATTAATTTGTTTCAATTATTTGTTTATAGGTTTTATTCGATATTTATTTTGTTATTAAATTTTTTTATGTAGTGATATTTGATGATGGATGTGAAGCTTGGAAGATTACTGATGAGATTTATGTGGTTATATTTTATTTTGTTGTTGATATTATTTTTTTAAAAAAATTTAAAAACCTACAGCGGCCGCCATTAGGCGGCCGCTGTAGGTGATTCTATCGCAGCCTGTAGTGGCTGCCATTTGGCAGCCACTATAGCCCATTCCATCTTACATACAGCATCCACCAAATGGTGGTCTATGATAGCAACAGTGACGGGCCAAAAGAAGCCGTCGTTTAGTAGCCGCTAGGCGACTACTATAGACCTTTAGTGATGACTTTTGGTAGCCACTAAAGGTTATGATTGTACTAGTGTAATCAAGTGGAATTTTGGCCTTTTCCTAATTCCCACACCCCCACCATTTCATACCATATATATATAATTATATATTTACAATTATAAAAAAATATTATATATATTTATATAATTTTAATTATAAAAAAATATATATATATTTTTATATATTTCTAAAAATATTTTAAAAGTATATAGAAAGAAATTTTAAAAATGATATAATTAAAAATATATTTATGTTTATATGATTATAAATATTTATTAATAGTGATAGATTTATAACTATTTTTATTATTGATCTAATTATATCTATATGGCGTTGGGTCTATGGTTTCTGCTTTGAAGGAATCAACATGGACGCTAGAGCTTCAAAATTGGATCTTCACTATCTACTTTTCAAGACAAATATTTCATTATTTGTGGCCGTTTCGACAGTTAAAAGCTTACAGGCACTGATTCAATACTTGTGGCGGACTATAGACTTGATTTAGGTGATGTGAAGAATGACTGAGTTGCAGATGGTGTGTTGATCATTGCTTCGAAGAAGAGGTTTTTCTCATAATCTCCCAATGAATCTATTTTTCTTGAGAAGTGAATCACCCATAATAGACTAATCATGTTCATGGAGGTGAATCATAATGTTTTTTATAACGGCTCGAGGAGTGTCTCTTTTCCCTTATTGTTCGAATCTCGGGATCTCGGTCACAATGGAGGATTGATGATTTCAGAAGTCGGATCCAACATTATTGGGTTATTAGCAACGAGAAATTGATTTCAATCATTAAAGGATCATTATACCTCATTTTCCCATAAAAAATCTTGAAATATGCATGGATCCATGGACCAATCCCTCTTAAACTGGGGTACTTTACCCTACAATAGTGGGATCATCTCTTGAACCCTTTCACTGTGTAGATCTCAGTGCAGACTTGGATTTGGATCAAAGGACTGAGTTGGTTATTCTAATATCCTTTGATCCTTTCAGACGTTTTCTCTATTACGTGTATCCCAATCATAATCGACGAAGAAACTAAGAATTCTATGTATGGAAACTTTTCTCACATTCCTATTGAAGTTGTTATTTCATATTAATTGATTGAAAAGTTATACTGGTTGAGAGCGATATAAAACTCAAGATGTCTATCTATTTTGAGCACATTCCCAATTTTTGTTGCACTTGTGTATGTATTGGAAATTCAAATGATCAGTGTCGATGGAATATTGGTCAAGACATTCCCCTAAAAAGGGAAATAATCTTCCAGAATGTTGGAAGAGTAAGATAGTTTTTAGGAAAAATGACATTGAACCTTGTAACATTGAAAAATATTTTGTTAATGTTGTCAAGCATAGTATAGTTGAGAAGAATAAATGTTGTGATGGGGGAAGCTACCCCTCATGCTAATCCCCCTATGGTCAAAGGCCTTGTTTTCTCTCAAGGGCCTGACCTTTCTTCTCCAAAAGACATGGGATGTGTTTGTTTGGAAGATACTAATGGTGAACTTGTGGGAGAAAGTGAATTAAAGGCATCCTAGGCTGATGTGGTCTATGATGAAGAAGATCAATCCTACCATGAGAATATGATCTAGTATGAGTTCAATTTTGACATGATACATGAATCACTTGTGGCTAGGAACATGAAAGGAAATACCAAAATTTTTGACGATGAGGGATTCTAGTTGGTGTAAAAAAATTTGACTCCTTTGTCTGAGAGGCATGGAAAGGAGCATGTGTTAAACCTAGTTCTGACATTAAAGGATCATGCGAGTCCCTCTTTGGAGAAAACACCGCCTTTGTTGGAAAGCATGACATGAGATGAAAAGCATCCTTCTCCCTTGCAGATTGACTATGTTGTCCCCTCTTTCAGGATAATTGAGTCTGTTGAGTGGACCTATCTATCCCAATTCTCTAACTTAATGAAATGTCTCTGTGAATCTTTTGGATGTGCCACTAATGAAGTGTGTACATCTGCACAGGCAAGGAATTTATATATTTTCACTCTAGAAGATAAATAAGGAGAAAGACCCATTAAAGGAATCAGCAAGGAAGCATCACAATGGTATTTCACGAAACATGAGGTGTTTTTACTAGCAATGGAACCAGATTTTTTTTGTTATAATGACTACATGGATTTCTAGAGGCTCTTATCTTTTAATTTTAAAAACAAGATTCTCTTCAATCTAGAAATGGACTTTCAAGAATTTTCTTGGAAATTTAGTGTTTTTTCCACCCCAGAGGCCTCATCCTCATCATCAAAAGATGAATGTGTGGCACCTCCAAGGACCAAGACATGGCGGTGTGGTTGATATCCCAAAGGAAGAGGATTATTTATGAGGAATATGGGATTTACATGATTTGTCTAATGTTCTCCACTTTGGACACTGTATGTTGTGTTGACTTGTTGTCATCAAGATTTGTATGTTCCACTTTTTATTAATAAATTTTGTGTTCATGGATTTGTAATCTCCAAATCTATGGCTAGATCGTTTTGAGTTTATATATATATATATATATTTATAATTTTATTTATTTATAATTTAAATATATATTTAAATAAATAATTTTATATATAATTATAAAAATATTTTAAATGTGTATATAAATATATTATATTTATAATTATATAATTATAAATATATTTTAAATATATATATATAAATTTATTTAAATATTTATATAATTATAAATATATTTGTATTTATATAATTATAAATATTTATTTATAGAGATAAAATTGTAATTTTATGACCACAAATATATTTATAGATATAATTATAAATATAATTATAAATATAAAAATTATTAATATATATATTTATATGTATTATATTAGGTGATTTATGGTGAAATTACTATCAAACACATACATAGAGGCAAGAAAAGAAGGTCATATTCCTCCAAGGGACAACTCACCCAACTTTCCACTATATTACATTGAAATTTATGTCCCTAAGCACCATTGGGAATGAAGTTCAATACATGGCTTGTAGGCCCACCATTAGATATCCCAAATACCTCACATGCATAATTCCCGCATCACCACCTTCCCATCATGTCTACATCACCACCCCCTTTGATGGCTGAAAGGTCCTTGTGGCCTATAGACCCAGACCAGTGGCCCGAAGGCCCAAGCAGATGAATAGTTCTGACTATTACAATACTGCTATAGTACTTGCTACCATACTTGTACAATACTTCTACAATCACTCAAAAATCATTATCCATTGGGATTTGATCTTAGGTTTCATGCAGACATACAAGGTGTCCTAACCACTAGACTACCACCCCCAACTAATTTTTAAACCACTGGTGGAGGAAGAGAAGCATGGGATGGAAGTGGCATAGAAAAGGAGTCTCTCCAATCAAGAAGATCATCTCATTTTAGTAGCTTCACTGAGTATCTCATCCCTAGTTCAATAGTTTGCATAGTGTTTTATGAGGCAGTTTCCCCACTTATTCATGAGAGATATTTATTCTTTATATATATATATATATATATGTATTTATATAAATAAATTCATATATATAAATATATATTTATTATTATATATTCATATTTATAATTATATTTATAATTATGTATGAAATTATAATTATATGTATTTTGATAAATTTATATCGAATTTTAAACATATTTTATATTTATATATAAATATATATTTATTAATCAACATTTTTAAAATATTTTTAAACATATAAATAATTATAATAAATATATTTATAAATATAAATTTATTTATATAAATATATATTTTACATTATAGACAAATATAATTATAAATATACACATAATTATATATATATATATATATATATACATTATAGGTGATTTGGGGTAAAATTACATCAAATCACACATAGACACACACCTCACATAGACTATTGGGTTGGTCATAGCCCCTCCAAGGGATAACCTACCCATTAAAATGACCCAGGGACTAAATAAATTATTTAATTGAGTCTTAGGACCAAATCAACTATGTCCTATAGGCCCAACACTACCTTGTCACTGCACAATTCCATCTATCGCTACTAACATGGCATCCTAAATTCTCATCAGCCTTAAACCTGCACCACTGTTGGACAAAAACCACCAAAATAGGCCTCCCATACAACCCAACAATGGGTAGCCCCTCCCTGCCATTGTCTTGTAATACATAGTGGTAGTGCCACCTATGGCCACCAAACCACCACCCTTGCCATGGAGCGGGGGTTCACCATTCCCATTCACCTATTCTTTGACTATCATCTATGCCTGTCTCGTTGATATGATAGAGTAGTCAGCTACCATGCCTCACCCAGGAGCTATTAAAGACTCCACAACCCCATGAAATTGTCAATGATTCCTACCAATCCACTATTAAATGGTTATATAAAATGATTAATTATTGTATCAAAATTTTATAGCAGATCCCATACTATAATGAGAACCTTGAGATACTAAGACATTAATCTAAAACAAAGTTCATATGGTCTAGATACATCATACTAACTAGACACATTTTATGTCTGACTATCTGGTGTTGGGGGATAATATGATTTGATACTTATTCTCATGAAGTTTTCACATGGTGATCTCTAGTCACGATATCCCGAGGACAAACCCACCAAATGGAACACTACTTGTTTCAGGTGTAATTGGTTGTTCCTATGTACGAATATTGGTATTGGCATCCAGAATTGGGATCATTAATAGTGTATTCCATTTGATCACATACTTTGATGGAAGTAAAAACCATGAAAACGAAATATTAGTGAGGTAGCCTATGTTGGGTGCATCATCGATGGCATGAAATTGGATGAATGATCAAGGTAGAATTTTTCTCTTCTGGGTTGAGGAGGTTATATCTCGGGTCTAGTTGATTAGGTTTTTAGTAACTTCATAAGTATTTGGCCAATTAAGTCAAGGGTAAGTCCATCTAATTAGATCAAAAAATAATAAATAAATAAAAGGGTGATGACACAAGTGCATGTCTTTCATTATGAGATATTTAAATACGAGGAGATTATATTATATTGTGTGTGTCTGTAGGTTGATTGTCATTTCTATGACTATACTTATCTCTTTAGGGGCCTTGATAGGTATCTAGACTCTTCTCTTGGTCTATGAATACTATTCACTACTATCGAGATAAGGACCTAGATGGTCATCATCATGAAACAACCCAGGTCAACCCTAAACTGGTCTCCCATGACAATCCATGGATGGGTCTAAAGGGTGTTCTCGATCCCCATGGACTGGAAACTAGTGTCAGACATCAATATATTACACAAAGGGAATTGTTTATCCCAAAAATATACAAATAAACTGAACAATAGAACGGAACCAAATATCTCAACACATACAAAATTCCAAACTGATTTTAATTTACATAAGGTTTAAAGGTACAACAACTATACAATAAAACCAATTGAACAAGAGGACTACATGATCTCCATGTGACCCTACAAGTCACTCTTCATAATAAGTATCAACCATTACCCAAGGTGGTTGAACTCGAGCTGAAACATGCACCAAAGGCTAAAAACAAGATGAAACTATTGGTGTGATTATTAAAACATTTTAGGATATCCTGATAATATGTTCCCAATGCACATCCTTTAAAATAAAATAAACCTCAACTTGAAATTTGAAATAAAATTTTTAAAAGTAATCTTTTCCATATTTTACTTGAAAACA
The DNA here is from genome assembly GCA_963277665.1 of Viscum album. Classification (NCBI taxonomy): domain Eukaryota; kingdom Viridiplantae; phylum Streptophyta; class Magnoliopsida; order Santalales; family Viscaceae; genus Viscum; species Viscum album. Next base: position 352,781,177 of record OY728141.1, read on the forward strand.
AACTATGGTCCATTTACCTACTTCATTTCAAAACCAAGTTCATTGCTAAGAGTGATACATTAACATTTCTACGGGAAAGTGATGTTTAACTTTCAAATGGAAAAGATAGTATAAAACTATTTTACTTTGAAAACATTTTTCATAAAAATTTAGAAACCAACATATCACTTTCCAAGAAAATACTACATAAGAAAGCACTATAACAGTCACATAAAGAGGGAAATGGAAATAAACATAAAGGAGTAACAAGTATCTCAATAATCACTACATGTAAATATGTGATAATAGACATTGGAACTACTAAAAATTTAGGCTATATCCACAGTTTGAAACATGGTTATATTCCCAAAAACCGTGGCTATAGGTTATAGAAATGGTTCAATGAATCATGGCTGGTATTGGCGTGGCTATAGGCCAAGTCCTATAGCCATGGTTTAAAACCGTGGCTAAATCCTTATATCCACAGTTTGAACCCCGGATAAAGCCTTGTATCCACAGTTTAAAACCGTGGATAAATCCTTATAGCCATGGTTTGAAACTGTGGAAGATGTTTAAGCCATACATGGCCTTCAGTTATAGTTAAAATCGTCGGTACATATTCAATTTCCAGGTAAAACATAAACATGCCTTATATCCACGGTTAGAAACTGCAGCTATAGATAAAAGTTTAATAAAAAAACAAAGCATGCATGCCTTCCACCCCTTCCCCTGCTAGTACCACTACCTTAGACCCACCTGTTAGTCCCCTTTCCACCCTCCCTGCATGTCTCCCCCTTATTTTATAACCAGAACAGCCCCTACCAGTCCCCCTACCTGTTTTCCCCCGGTTCCCCACCCCCTACCAGACCCCCCTATCTGTCACCCCCACTGGACACACCCTACCCCCTCCCATACATAGACACCCCCACCCTAGACAGTCACCCCACCTGGACAGACATAAAACCCTGGACACCCCCTCATCTAGACAGACCCCCTGGACATACACCCCCCACCCAAGACAGACACCCCCTTGGGAAGACAACCCTGGACACCCCCTCCCCTAGATCGACCCCCCCCCGGACAGATACCCCTGGACACCCCCCCAGACATACACCCCCTACCCAGGACAGAACACCCCCCCTCCCAGGATAGATACCCCTGGACATTCCCTCCCTGGACATATACCCCTAGAAACCCCCTCACTGGACAAATACCCCTGGACACCCCCCTCAGACAAACACCCCCTCCCCTGGACAGACACCCCCCTCCCCTAGACAGACACCCCCTGGACAGAACACTCCCCCTCCCTTGACAGACACCCCTGGAAAAACACCACCCCTGGATACTCCCCCTCCCTCCTAGAAATCTCCCACTCCCCTAGACATACACCCCCCTGGACCCCCACCCCCTGGACACTCCCCTCCCACCTCCCTCCTGGACACCCCCTCCCCTGGACAGAAACCCCCTAGAATGCTAATACAGTTGGCCATGAAATTTGAAATCAAAGACAAAAACTAAAATAGAAGACATTTCAAGTACCCCCCCCCCCTCCAGGACACCCCTCCCTCCCCCTTCCACCCCTACCCTGGATAAACACCCCCTGCTGACTCCCCCTCCCCCTTGGACACCCCCTCCCCTGGACAGACACCCCAACTGGACCCCCCCTGGACACTCCCCTCCCCCTCCCTCCTGGACACCCCCACCCATAGACAGACACCCCTTGGAATGCTAATACAGATGGCCATGATATTTGAAATAAAATATAAAAACTAAAATAAAACACATTACAAATCCCCCCTCCGACACACCCCTCACCCCTAGACATACACCCCCGCTGGAATGATAATGTAGTAGGCCATGAAACTTCAAATCAAAGAAAAAAACTAAAACAAAACGCATTTCAACCCTCCCACCCATGTATAGACACCCCCACTGAAATGCTAATATAGTTGGCCATTCAATTTGAAATCAAAGACAAAAACTAAAATAGAACACTTTACAACCCCCTCCCCCCTATGTTACTCATTATATCATTTTTTATGGACATGAAATTATTATTGGGTTCACCAATACCTGAAGTTTATTCCCAATGATACTCATCCTCTATATGTTGAAATAGAATGAATTCATCTCCATTTCATCAATTTTCTTTTCTAAAGGATTACTTCGAGACCATTGTGTTAGACTTACACTATGATGGTCATGATCCTTATATCACATGCCTAATTTTTTAAGGCAATCATCATGTCACCACAAGAGTGATGATGATATAACATTTCATTGAAATGGAAGGGTAGGAGTTTAAAAAATATATTTATGGTTTTCATTTCCTAGTATATATTTCTCTTATATAATTGACACATGCCCATGAATCTTGTTCTTGATTCCATCTCCATGTGGACATCAGTTAATAATTTCACTTTATTCCTTATCAAGGTGACAAAATAATGATCAAATATGACTAGAATTTCAATTAAATTGTATATTTAGACAATATTATAAATATCTTCTTCATTTCTGGAAGTGAGGTAAACTTATTCTTACCGCATATAAGTAAAGGATGGATCTTTAGTTATGATCTGGGAAGGAAGGTTGTTATATCTTCTTTTGTCAAGCCATATAGACATATTCAGATTACACAGTTAGTGTAATACTTTAGAATATATTTGTGAGTACTTGATCAAGGAGAGAGACAACTGTGAGACATTTTTTTGCAGTTGGACAACACTAGCACAACTGCGACTTGATCGTAGCTGGAAAGAGAGAGCTCTAGAGGACAGTGCATGCATTATTTATGACAATGCGGACAACGTTCTTTGATTTTCCAATACCCATGAACATAAAAAAGTCCTCTTCAAATTTCCTAAAAACCCAGCCCCCTGGGCAGTAGCCACCTCCCCCCCCCCACACACACATCCCTTGCACCCCTAGCAAACCCCTTTCCCCTTCTGCTAGAACCCCTTGGACAACAGCCCCCACCCCCCTGCTGGACCCCCTTAGACAGCACCCCCACCCCTGGACCACAACCCCACCTGCTGGACCCCCCTGGATAGCAACCCCCCTGCTGGTCCCCCTAGAGAGAAGCCCCCCTATAGGACCCCCTTGCCCCACCCCTGCTAGACACCCCCCTTACACCCCTTCTGGACACCCCCTTGCACCCCAGCTGGACAACAGCCACCCCCCCCCACATCTCTTGAACCACTTGCACACCCCCTTTCCCCTACTGAACCCCCCTGAACAGCAGCCCCCCACCCCCCTGCTTGACCCCCCTGGACAGCCCCCCCTGTCGGACCCCCCTGGACAACCCCCCATGTTGGACCCCCCCTAAATAGCAGCCCCCCTGCTAGACCCCCTGAGAAGCATCCCCCCGACTACCCCCTGGAAAAAATCCCCCCATTTTGGACCCCCTAGATAGCCCCCATACTAGACAGTATCCCCCCTACACATCCCTGGCACATATCCTAAGGGATCCTTAGTTTAGAAGATTGACCAAGTAGGTGAGCTTCAGGCTTTTCCCTTAGATGTACCTACAAAATCATAACCTAAAAAGGCTGTTTTACCTAGTTTTGAATGTTTTGTTTCCCCAGTTCCTTCAGATTTTGTATCCATTGTATATTTATAATATTTTAGAGAAATAATTCTTTTAGATTTTAGTGGAATTTTGAGTTATCAGGAACCTCCTATTTTTGCATCTACATCTAGTGCTCCACCTCCCTCGGCTTTAGTTGATGCTGATTCGTTCTATTCTATAGTCAACTAGTATCTCCATGTTGTTATAGGCGATGTTGATTAATCTCATTAGGATTAATTGAGGCAGATTTTTTAGAATGGGTTTTCAAGGAATAGGTTGACTAGTTAAAAGTGATGACAACTCTACTCAAGCTATTCATGGAGGAGAAGATTTCTTTAGTAGTATGAAGAGATGAGGAAATATTATTATAGACTTTTTAAATCTTATGAATCCCTTCCTATATGTATCCAATATTCATAGAGGATAATATTTCTTTTGTGGGGATACCATCTTGATTTTGGGGTTCCTAGGTATAATTTCAAGATTCATTTATTCATGGCTTTTGATTCGGTTAAATGGAACTTCTTAGGGGATGCTTTGGATCTTCTCAGCTTTTAGGCTCGGTTCTTGTCCTGGGTTAAAAGATGCGTCTCTACCATAATGTTCTCAGTGAACATTAATGGTAGTTTACATGGCTAATTTTTTGGGAAAATAGGGCTTATGGAAGGGGATCCTCTTTCACCTTTCATTTTTGTGATTTTCATGGAGTTTTTATCACGCATCCTGGAATGCAAAAGGATGGGGGATGGTGTAGTGGATGGTGGGGCTGGAGTGGATGGAGTGGGCGGGAAGGTAGGTGGAAAGGGGATGGAAGGGGGCTGGTGCGGGCTGGAATAGGTGGTAGGGGGCTGGTGTGGGATGGATTATAGGTGGTTGGGGGCTATAGCGCATGTGGCAGGGGCTGGTGTGGGCTGGAATGTAAGAGGTCAGGGGCTGCAACTGGTGGCTGGGGCTGTTTTTCATGTGATAGAGAACTAGAATGAGTGTTTTGTAGGAGGATGGGGGTGGTGGCTATTATGGTGGTTGGTGCGGGCTGGATTGCAGGTGGATGGGGTCTGGTGCGGGCTCGAATGCAGGTGGAAGGGGGCATGAATGCTAGTGGAAGGGGGCTGGTTGCAGGTGCTGGGGGGATGGTGCAGGCTGATTCGAAGGTGGAAGGGGGGATATTGCGGGCGGGAATGCTAGTGGTAGAGGGATGAAATAAAGGTGGAAGGGGTCTGGTGTGGGATGGATGTGGCTGGAGAAGTCCCAAATGACGACATTACTGCGGCGTCACCACGGCGTCACCGCAGCATGACCGCGGCGTGACCGCGGCGTGACCGTGGCATGTTTTCTCGGTCCAGTGACATCCGCGGGGCAACATCTTCCGACCAAGAGTGAAGGGAGAAGGAGGAGGTGGGGAAACATTCCGACCATCGCCCCGCCAGAAGAAATTGTGATTATTCAGTCTCAACACTGATCAGAAGACTCATGGAATACTATCACTGTGAACCACCATGGGCTGTTTTCCTAGAGCAGGTCCAAATCACGGCGTGACAGTGGTGTGACGACAGTGTGACCGCGGCGTGTTGGCCTAGTCCAGCGACATCCGCGGGGAAACATCTTTCTGCCAGGAGCGAAGGGAGCGGGATGAGTCAGGGCAACATTCCGGTCGTCACCCCCGCCGACAGAAATTGTGACTAGTCAGTCTCAATATTGATCAAAGGACTCATGGAATACTATCATTGTGAACTGTCACGAGGTGTCATCCTGGAGCAGGGCCAAATCACAACGTGACCACATCATGACCGTAGCGTCACCGCAACGTGTTGGCCCAGTCCAGCGACATCCGCAGGGCAGCATCTTCCGACCAGGAGTGAAGGGAGTGGGAGGAGGTTGGGAAACATTCAGACCATCGCCCCACCGAAATATGACAGAACAATTCAACTATTTAATATTCTGTAATAAGGGGTCTCCAGAGAAGGTTGTAGCGAGTGGAACAATGACACAATTTCTAAAGGGAAACAAATTGAAGAAGAAGAATCATACACCCTAAACAAACCATTTACAAATTCATTCACTTTTCCTAAACATGGATTTTTTTTTTATAATTTTCAAAGCATGAAAAGGAAAGTGTCATGATCAAGGCATATGACTACTTGGGAAATGTCATTTGAGTTAAACCATTATGAAAAACCAATTTATATTATTCAAAGAAAACAAAAAATAATTAGCTACAAAACAAACACCAACGAGAGGCATATGAAAGACTCAAACCAAATCTAAGAAGGATACAAATAACTATCACTGCTCTTTGGTTTAGAAGACAACACACCTCCATTGGAGGGGTTTTATGATAAAATCATGGCATTGATTTATCAAAAAATTCGTTTAATTATATTTAACATTTATTCTAAAACTCATTCAACACAAATAAAATTAAATAGTTTAAGAAACTAAATCAACATAACTATCACTATGAGTTTTCGCATATAGTGCACCTCATTTGGAGGGGTTTTATTATAAAAACACGACTTTATTTATCAAATGAAACAATTATATTAAATAACACCTATTCAAGATATGAAATTCGATATAATTAAGAAGAATTGAGAAAGAAGCTAAATTCAATTTAAAGAATTCTTGAAATAAAGAGGATAGAAGAGGGATCCTAACTAAAGGTGGAACCAAACCGTCCACTTTGGATCTTGGAGATTTCTAACTAAAATTTTCTTCTCCCCCACTGGGTATACGCACCTTCGCACACATACAAGGACACCTAGGCCCTATTCAAACACCTACATGGACATGAGAATGTTCAAGGGGATCCTTGCACATATGTTTATATGCATATAACAATCTCTACTCACCTGTGTATGCATTTATATATATACATGGGCACCAATATCCCCATACATGCATAATCACTACCATGGTTAACTATACACGTAACAGGGGAACCCACATACATATACCTTCTTACCTATTCACACGCAGGTGAGTCTCCCTTAACTTGGTTACCCGAAATCAATGAGCAGGGTTCAACTCACTACACAAAGGATATTAGGAACATTGAAACACATAAAGGATGTTACATAACTAGTGAGAAACCGACCAACGACATTAAAGCCTTACCTCGATTGGGAGAACCAAATCCACCCGAACCAACCCGAATGATCCAACACCCCACTGAAAACATAATATGGAGTCAAAAACACTGAAATCCCCAAATACATGAGGTGTGAGACAAGTAGTAACCATATAATCTTACCTCGAATCAAAGCCAGTGGACTGAATCTATATGAACCCCATTTTCCCCCTTTGCAGAATATAATTACCCTTTGTCCATAGAATGAAGTAAATGACCTATGTGGCCAATGCGATAAATAAAATAAAATAAAAAGTAAACTAAAACATACATATCTTCTATGACTATACACGTCAACGCCCAACATATAAGAACAACAATGCCCCATGGGTCAAATCATGTTCCTATAATCAAGGGAGAAATAGATCCATGTTTTAAAATGATACTATCAAATAGTACATTCCTATTAATTAAAAATTATTCTTCTTTTTAATGGTATATAATTAGTTTGGCTTGAGTTTCAGCTTAATTTGGTTTTGTTCGATAGAAGTTTTTATCCCACCTGATAATGAAAGTTTACTTGAGGACACAATTTCTCATCAAAGAGAATATATCATAATAAAAAATGGATCCACACCTATGAAGAAGGTTGAACATGATAAGAAAGAATGTTTTATCATATAGTCTGATGAGTTATAAAAGGTTAAACCCAAAAAATAAAAACATTGAGAGTTATCTAATTGCTCAAGTGAATATGCAATTTTCAAACAATAATAAACATGTGAAAGAAGATAAAACCATGTTTCCTCAACATAAATGTTTAGAATGTGAGAAATAAGAAAGCGGAAAGAAAAGGAGGACAAATAGCAGGATCCAAATATATCTTTATAAGAAATAAATAAAAAAGTGGACATAATGCCCTGGATTTTTAAAAGAAAATGTGTTAAAGACATACCAATAACAACTAGTGGTATCATACAAAATCTGAATTGTAGCAACTAATATCAAGCCATGATTTAGTGAAAGAAATTTTTTGTAAATAGGAGGGAATATTTGGAGAAACCTAATCATGAAGAAATGAGGGAGTTAGAGATGGATTGTAATAGTTATTAAACCTTATCTAAGATTAAAGAAACCTATAAGGACTAACTACACCCCTCCCCCCGCCCCTACCCCCGGCCCCTTGCCCCTACCCTAGGACCCCTTCCCCCTACCACCCTGCCCCCTCTCCCTCTGCCCCCGCCCCTGACCCCTACTCTACAGACCTCCCCCTCCCCCCTCCCCCTCCCCCTACCCCCTCCACCCTCCCCCCTACCGCTTCCCTACATACCTCCCTCTGTCCCCTGACCCTACCGCTACCCCTCCACCCTCCCCCTGACCTTCAATCCTCCCACTGCCCCCTGCACCCTGCCCCCTGCCCCCCACCACCCTCCCCCTACCCCTGCCCCTATCCCTTGCCCCTACCCCTGCCCCGCACCCTGCCCACTGCCCCCTGCCATACCCCCGACCCCTACCCCCCTCCACCCACCCCTCCCCCCTGCCCCCTTCCCACTGCCCCAACCCCTTCCCCCTACCCCCTCCACATGTCCCCTACCCCTTCCCCTACCCCCTACCCTCTTCCCCCTTCCCCCTTACCCCTTACCCTACGCCTTCCCTACATACAATGTGGATGATCCTAGATTACCATGGATATTCAAGGGGTTCGTACTCCCATAGATATTTCTCTTCCTCCATGATTGGATCTTATAATACTCCATCTCGCATCCTTTTTCAAAGCATTGTATAACACAGGTTAAGACTAACCTCATGTTTATACTACCAAGTCCTAGTTCAATGATCTTGGTGTTATGGTTTTATCTCAAAGGTACATGTCCCAAAATCTTCCAATGGTGCAATTAGACATGTATCAAGATGTTCTTGATGAGGTTAAGTCTTTCAGGACTAAAATTAAGGGAATCCTACACACTTTATAAAGTGTTGAATGCTAGTTTGAGTTCATTAAAAGGTTTCAAACCTATATAACTTCCACCTCAGAACCTTCTGAAGAATGTGGATCATTTCAATGAACAAAGATGAAATGTGCATAATCAGTATATTTAAAATGATGGAACACCATTTTTGTGTGTATTTATTCCTCTTCAATCACATTTTTTTACAATAGTTAATCAAGGTTAAATGAAAAATGATTGGGGTTAATTCATCACAATATTAGGTATTATGTTTTTCTGTACCCACTCTTTTCATGTACATCACATTCATTTATTTTGTTACGTGGTTTGAAGAATACCTGGTATTTCATCATTGGGTGACAAATCATCAGTTCTATGGATCGATACCATTAGTGAAGTTCCTAATCTATGGTGTTTTTTAGGTGCAATGATGTCAATGGAAAATTAGAGGTGGATTATAATGGAATTAGAGTATCTATTCCACTTAGTTTCAAATTGGATGATATGGATGGAATAAGAGGATATTTTATCAGAATATTTAAAAGAATAAACGCTAATATGGGATGACTAGAGGATTGGATGACCCCTGATATACCTAATTCAGTGAGGTTTGGAGATCTAGAAAGGTGTATGATTACCTAGAGGAATACCCCATGGGATTAGGAAATTAACAGGTTACATAACATGTAATATGACATTACTGGTACTATGGGACGCCTGGGATATGGAACGGGGATTTTGGTTGGATTTAATTATCACATTCCATGTGAAATGGTCACACAACATGGGACCCATCCCCCCTTCCCCTTGCCCTGAAGACCCCGCTGTAGACCAACCCCCTGCCCGGCAGACCTGCCAGCTCCCCAGTCCCCCTACCCCCATGTAATAAATTAGTCAAATATATATTGGAAATGGTGCAAGATTAAGGTGGAGGTATAATACATGGGATATATACATTCAAAATATATGGATTCATGGTGTGACTATGACAAAAAGACACATATGTTTGATGGTGGAAATAATGTGCTTGATCTAAAAGAGATACCTTTAATAAGATGATGCAGATATATTACTGATCATAATTGGTAATAGGCCTTTACAAAAATAATAATTTTTTATAAGGATAAATAGAATGGTGTAATGTTTTATCTAACTCAATAAGTAGTTTTAAACAACCACATTATATTTCCAAATCCAAATCTGGAGTTTCTTGCTGGAATAATGAAGAAAAATTGAAGTAGAGCCTGATGAAAAGTTAAAGAGGTGTAAAATCTATATTTGAACGTTTAAATGGTATTAAACCATCATTGAAGATACAAAAGTGATATAAGACCACATTTCAAGTGGTATGGGACTACCAAGAATATTAAGATAGAACAAAGTGGTTTTGTGATGAGGAACTAAGAACCTAGTGAGAGGTGGAACCAATCAGTATTCAAGAACTAGCGGTTTTGGTAAAGGTTAGTACCAAAGGACTTCAAAGGTAGTATATGTATCATATTGGGTGATGAAATTGTGGATGTCTTCACTAAATTATAATTTGGGACTCATAAATATGGTGTAAAAAAATATAGGAAGACCACCCCATAGAGGATATAGACCATGCTCATAGTTGATAGAAAATGGATAGTATTTTTTCACCATGTCATGGTAAAATTAATGGATGTAATATTTCATTTAAATGATTTATAAAATAGTGGAATCATGATCATTTTTTTGTCCATATTTGAAGGAATAAAAATGAATATTAGATTCCTAAATCTCTCTGTGGAGAAATATTTAGAAACTTTATGTGAATTAAAGGAATATGTTTGACCATACGAAAACCATACTAAAACCCTGTACAAGACATTCCATCTAAATCATGTTATTCACATAGTGGGGACTTGGTCATTACGGGGAATTCCATCTTAAAAGTCTAATAGCGTAGTTTATAGGAAATGTATTGTATTTTTTCACCATGTCATGGTAAAACTTATGGATGTAATGTTTTATTTAAATGATTTATAATATTGTGGAATCATGATCATTTTTCAGTCCATAGTAGAAAGAATAACAATGAATAGAATATTCCTAAATCTCTTTGTGGAGAAATATTTAGATAATTTATATGAATTAAAGGAATATGTTCAACCATACTAAAACCATACTAAAACCATGTACAATCCATTCCATCCAAATCATGTTATTCACTTAGTGGTGACTTGGTAATTCTGGGAAATTCCACCTTAAAATTCTAACGGCACTTAAAGAGTGTCTTGGTTCAAACAACCATTTTAATAAAAAGAGGGAAACCCCCTACATGGATATAAAAAGGGTCAAGTATGATGTGTTATTTCTGACTAACAATTCCATCAATTATAAGGAAAACATCAATGTAATAATTTTAAGAAAGGTATACCACTGTAAGATTTCACAAACAGTGCACCTCCGTTGGAGGGTTTTTATTACAAAACCATGACTTATTTATCAAACGAAAAAATTATATTAACTAAAAATTATTCAATAATTGAAATTTAATATAAACATGCAGAATTAATAAGGAAACTAAATTCAATTTAAAACATTCTTGAATTAAAGAGACTAGAAGAGGGACCCTACCTCAACCTCAAGGTGTGTTTTATTTTGACGACAGCAACCCAAATCTTCTTTTTTTTCTCTTGCACGCATATGAAACTTAACATATATATATGGGCACCTACCACTATGTAAATATTTTAATGGCCAAATATGCACAAGGGGGTCCTTAGATATATGATTATACTTGCATATACCCCTTTACACTTACACGTGTATGCATTTTTCATATTTATATATAAGCACACATAACCCCAATATATATATTAATATTTCCATGAGTGAATATATATAAAGGGGTAACTTATATATTCATATTCCTACATATTCATACACATGTAAGCCTTCGTCAACGACGACTCTAATCCACCTTAACAAAATACAAAACACACTACTAAAATATAAGAAACCCAAAATTCAAAAAAGCCCTAATTAAAATTGGGACAAAGAATAAAAATGGAATAAAACTTACCCAAATATTGAAATCATTGTCTTCGATAGTGGTGGATAGAACCGGTCTTATCATAAGAAATCACCTATAAGAATATAGTGGGAAAAGAAATGAGATATAATGACTTTTTATATATATGTGATTAGTGTGTCAACTATACATGATAAATGATACATGAATCCATAACCAACAATGAACAAATAATATTCAAATTGATATGTAAATCCAAATACTATATAACATGATCATTAATAAAGCTCTTTATTTTTCAAATATCACCTTCAATTGCCTATTAAAAAATCATAAATCACCAAAATATGAGAATAAAGTAAACTTCAATCAGCACTTAAAAGAGAGAAATAAGGATTATACATTTTTCTTAACCTAGAAAATCCATTCCTTGAATTTATAAAATACCTAAAACTCTTCATGCCTATATCCTTCTTAATTTTCTAGATGGAAACCTCATTTTTAGCATGTTCTTCTTATGGAATTCACCTTTATTCATAGTTTATATAACTTTATAAATTTTATAAATATAGAATTTCCCTTCTTTTAATCTTACTCAATCTACTTGGATTTTTCAATACAGTTTGTTTATATGATTAGAAATTTTTTTGGTGCATGATCTTCCTTCTTCTTGATTGTATATTCCTTCATTATAAAAAATATTTCTGAACATGCGATAATTGGTTCGTTCCTTTTATATTTCAACAATTATTATTTTTATGAAATCTATGTCATAAATTATAAAAAATTTGGACTACTTGGTTTCCCTACCACGCACACATTCAACAGCCTTTAGAGTACCCTTTTTAGGCTTCCTTTCAAACTCTACACTAGAATTGTCAAGACTTGCCCACTACAATATAAAATATTGACACATAACCCAACACATTGACCTGAATGAAATCTTAGAAATACAAAATCTCTAAATAGCATATTTACCAATATAAAATCTTCATAATTAACTGAACACACTGACTATACCAACCACTATAGGTAAATCATTAATTTTGGTGTGGTCTTGGAACCAAATATGGTTCATCCAACATCCATCTCTAGGCACTAAATTCATCCATTTACTATCTAAGTTCATACATTTTACAACCTTGATAATGATCACCATCCCTTGATATGGATTTCACTCAAAATGGATGAGTATGAATCTCCCCACCATAGTATTATAGATACCATCATCAATCCTACATACACATGTCTAGTGCCTCATATAAAATTGTGATCACTATAGAAGATCGTAGCCCAATAAATTCAACAAAATTTCATCATTTAAAAACTACCATCTTTCAAACACACATTATATCCAACAAAAATAATATATGAAAAGATATTAGATAGAGAAATCCAAATTATAGAAAATAATAATAACTTTAGGAATACCTCAAAAAGTATGGTACTAAAAGTCCCTTCACCTAGGATGGCTTATCCCAATCAAATAATATAGAAACCCACATCTCGACACATACATGAAAACTATTTTCCACATCCCAATACTAAGATAATTCACACACATTCTTGATACATGAGAAATAGACCAGGGTTCATTTATTTTTATAATATTGAGCTGAGATATTACTCATTAAATTTACTCTGTCACCCTCATACTGAGGCTCACCAACCAACATTCATTCCTACCTAGTTTCTATCCTTCTCCATGCACCTTTATATGTAATGGATGTATCTACCTAGATAGATCAGTAATTCTTGAATATATCCTAGTAGGTGTCTAGATAAAAGGAAGCTACCCATTCCCATAATGAGTACATAAGACCATTTAAAAATTATAATTCCTTTATGAATAAATTTCATTTGAAGGATGGAATGAAATGAAGAAACCTTTCAAATTTAGTGTCATAATCCATTACTGATTCCCATAATGATATAGCTCCATGAATCCCCAAAACATGCTCTTATTATATAAATATACCATATCCTCTCATATAATAGGGAATGAAACTCAATCCATAAAATTTCCTCATTCCTTCATTTATGATTAAATGTTTTTATCCATTCTGGTTCATCTCCTTTGAATTTAGAAACTTCTAGTTTCACCCATATATCCTCTAGAGTTCCAATCCTTTCAAATAGAAACTAAAATTTCTTCAACATAATCAAAACATCCTACTATCCCATGTCACTACTAAAAATTAGATACTGCTACTCCTAGAACTCATAGATAACTTAGAAAACCATTTCTCTTCCTTTTCGAAGCCCTTGGTCAATGGATCAAAGTAGTTGTAACATAATATGAGGGAAAAACCCACTTGAGCATATTTCCCATGATAACAGAATTCTATTTTAATTAGATTCTTTGTTGATGAATTTTGGCTCAACATCATCTCGTAATAACTACATTACTAATTAGAAAACCATCACGCCACTATCCTAAGCATGAATTATTACCAAAAAATCATGAAACTACCTTTAATCCTTAATTCATAACAAAATATCATTTCTAAAACACCAAATCCTATGTTTTATCATAATAATCTAAGGGTTAATCTCCTACACACCAAGCATAACAATCAAACCCCACACATTCACCCATGATAATAAGAAACCCTCCACCCCTTAACTAATCTAACAAACAACATCCTAATAAAAATACACAATCAAATCACCCATAAATCACCAAAATTCCTTATATTGAGAGTTTTACATCAAAACATAAAGAAAAACCCCAACAATATCCACCAACTTGAGGGATTACCACCAACCCAAACCCCCAAAGTCAAATCCAAACCATACCCAATACATAGCCATCATACTCCAAACGCCACCCTAACACCCGAACTCACCTAATTTGAATAACAAAAATGCATCTGGTTTTTCATACATCATTTGATATTTTAAACCACCTAAAATCCTATAAACATATAAATTCCAACCGTTTGAGAAAATACACGAGTGGAATTTGAATGGCCAAAACCCTAAATACCTGGTTCTTGTTGAGAACATCATAATATGTTTTAAGGAGTTCACTTCCAAGCTAACCACCACTTTTGGAGATGATGAACACCAAAATAGGATAGGTTGGTGAGTGGGAAGCATTTCTGACCATGGATATGGGTTTAAAAATAAAGTTAGTAATGAAAAATACATTCACATTGGTATTGTTTTTAGTTTCTCCCATGTTAACTTTTCAACTGCACATTCAAATCAGATCGGTATGGCGCTACCAAATCAATGGTTTTAAATGTAGTTAACAAAGAAATTAAAGTAGATCCCCTTAGTTTTATTCAGGAAAATACCACATGCTAACTCAATAACAATAATCAGCAGCCACATACCGAAATTTTTGAACTCCTTTAAATTTGAACCACAAGACATGCAAACAATCTTATCAATGAAAAAAGTATCATTTAAGAAAAAAGTAGAGAACATCATACAAGGATAAATAAAACCCAGCATCCCCAATTACTTGGAACACAAGACAAATGGGGCTTTCATTTAATTCACCATGCAAGAATAGGTTCTCCGGGAAAAAACATAAGCAAGTGATAAATGAAATAAGCAAGGGATGTAAAAGGAAAATCGAATACAAATTAACAAACTGCTTCAAGTAAGTAACTTCACCTGACAAGAAATGAATCAATAAAGAAAAGATGGAGGCACGTGGAAATTAAAAACAACCCATCGAGTCTACTACCACATGAATCAAAAAAAATACATCCCATGTATATAATTTTTTTTGAACAAAAAATAGCTAAAATAAACTACCAATGACTAAATAAATTGAAACGATGATCATAAATTCCCAACTGTACAAGAAGTAAAAACCGAATCTTCTCTGTCTTCCTCCCCCAAATATCCATAGTTATCAGGATCGTGTAATTATCATTCCACGATGGAAAAAATAGAACACTGTCCACGAGAGGAGGATGATTCAATCAACAAAACATAATAAGTTTATAGTGGGATGGAAATAGAAGGATGAAGATTCAAAAATTATACAGAAATTGCAAGCTAGAGGGACACTGGATTCATGCTTCTGAAGGGACACTGTGAATAGAATGATAGAGTTAATGATAGAGTCCACGGTTCGGAGTGGAGGGTCATAGTGAGAGAGGTAGACGGAAGCATGAGAGAGCGCGTTGATTGGGAGCGTCGGGAGGAAGGTGCCGTAGTGAAAGATGTAGGTGGTTCGGAGAGTATGGTCATGGATAGGGGGAGGAGGAGAGGAGAGGCCGACGAAATAGAAAAAAATAAACACTGATGTTTAGCCAAGTTTTTCCATGGATGTTCAATTAAAGCATTTCTATAAACAACCTATAGCTACAGATCTATAAAATTGTGGCTATAGGTCGGTGGCTATAGCTTAAATTTCAAGTAGTGGGGTGAACCTAGGAGATCATGAATAATCCATAACATACTAATAAATTATACCCATCCTTAGAAAGCATGCCTCACACAATGAAGATCAAAGCATTGTAAATACTCTCGACCACCCTAACATAGTGAATATAGAGGGGGAAATCCATTTTCAATAAAAATAAATATATCCCCATGTTATGGGCCATTATGTAGGGTATAACCTAGCCAGTACAACAATCATTCTAAGAAAATCATCTCACTATTCTAGGTTCACATGTATCACGTATAAAAGGGGTGAAATAATTGATGCCAACTGAGAATCCAACCACACACACACAGACAAACAAACAAACACACACACACACACACATATAATAACAATTCAATAATAGGAACCACCCCGATCCACCCCATGGATTGATCTAATTCCATAGAACAAATATATTTCAAAGGATTCCATATCGAGGATATCCCATTCTCATAATGGATCGAAAGGATTAAATGATGATTAAATCCCATCCATTAAACATATCAAGGAAATAAAATCATCCAATTGAGGTTTCCACACTGAATAATTTCACCACTTTCACAAAGGTGACAAATGGTCCTCAATCTCCTTTCTCAAAACCAGTATTTTTAGAGGAAACAAACCATTTTTCAAAAGATTAAAACACACCACATTCAATTTCACAACCATTTGTAAAAACTTCATTTAAGGAACTCATACAAAATTTTCAATCCAATTCCATCTTTATTAAAATTCCAAACATGCCACAAACTATAGTCACATATTAAAAAACATTCAAAAACCAAATAAACACTTCTTTTAAAATTAAAACCACATTAAAATATTTTATGAAACCCAAATTCATCATTTCACATACCACATATTTATTATCAAAAAAATTATTTACATATCACAAATCACCAAAAAATAAAATTGGGAATTTCATTGAGCACATGGTGTCTAATATTAAACAAAACAATGAAATTTATAAAAAACATGGGAGAAATGAACACTTTTTACACCCAACAATTTTTCCAAGTAATAAGAAACAATATTTAACATATAAAGAAGGTTATAAATTCATGAAACTAATGAATCCCAAACTCTAAAGGTATTTTCAAAGAGAATCCTACCTCAAATCCATGTCATATCAGTAATACATAACAGAAAATGCACCACTCAGGATTTAAGAGCCAATATCTACCATGAGGAACCCTAAACAAACAAAACCCCCAATTTTGCATCACTATAGTTGTGAAAATCATCCAAAAATTTCCAATAAGTTTAGAGGATAAGGGTAAAATGGATGACAAGAAAATGAGAAGGATAAGAGAGCCGTCACCTTTTGATCTGGGTGAAGAATCGCCAAGAAAATACCATAAATCCCATTTGGACGGACTTGGAGGAGCCAAAAACCACCATGGGAATAATTTTGGCCATAGGGATTTAATGGGGATGGTAAGGAAGAAAAATCACTTAAAAATAAGGAGAAAATCCCAAAATAACCTTTCCCAAGTGGGTTGCATGGTTAGCTCACACGGTTTAAAAAACTGTGGAAAACTGTGCAATTAGACACTTTCTAGTGTTGTATGGGTTGTGAACATAGGAATAATGGTTAGTTAAACAATTAAAAAATTATATGGCCCCCTTCACACATACCTGAATGATTAAACTAACTATGAAACTTAACTGTGCAATCTTTAAATAGTCCCCAAAATTCACTATTTTCACCCCAAAACTCATCTAACTCAAGGGGATAAACCATCCAACAAAAACAACCAATAAAAAGGGGCCACTAGGGGTGTTAAAACCCAATTTTTTAAGACACCTCTTCATCAAACCTTTCATGCTAACCAACAGTAGGTCCAAAATCTACCAAAACCTCTAAAACATAATGATTAAATCTAGAACACCTAGAACTCAGGAAGATAAACCAAGGTCCAAAAAGGTTACTCCAGAACAAAGGATGAAAACAAAAATATGGGTGTAAAAATTCAGCCAACCATAATGCTTTCTACCCCTAGAAAGCCACAAAATTTTATAGTTGATCAATCAATGACAAAGTATTCTCAAAACCACAATATCCAACCCATAAATTTAAAAACATCCCAACTCATTCAAATGAAACTTATGTCTCTTTCCCGAAACAGACAAAAAAACCAGATCTGATTCCCACGAATCATTGTGAAATTAGAGCTAGATCCTTCAGAAACATAATTAAAATAGAACCTTTGGGGCACTCCAAAAACCCCAACGTTCACCCAAACCAAAAAGGAAACACAAAAATCAAACAACTTCAAAAGGGAGCCACTTCAACTGGACTAACACCAGAACCAAAATAGATAAATAAGAGGGGGAGGCCTAAATAGACTCCCCACCATTTAAACAACTTAGTATTGATTTCTCATAGATAATTATTCAAAGATTCCGACGGTGGGTCTCCCCACCATTAAGAACTAATGAGATTAAACAAACATGAAAGGATCCCCGCACAGACCAAAAAATCTCACCATAAGGGGAGGGGACGGTAGGGGCCCAATGATTAGAAAAATAAAATGAAAAATAAAAACTACCCAATACTCATTACCTCTATCTATCCACAAAACAAAGCATCACCCGATTCATACAGGCCATCCACATAAGGAAAACATATCAGAAACATTCACAGTGATAGAGAACACAGTATAGGAACATAAAATCTTCTTCACCGCAATTGTGGAAACTTGATCTTAGCTAAACTAACCACACCATTGGGATTCTTGTGTACATTATATCTTCACTCATAGTCCTTTTCCTAGATCCCAAATGTTTGAAACATCCACTAACTCATAGTTAGGAGCTGGTAATCCCCAATTAGAGATCCTTCTTTTGGTGCCATAAGTATCCATGTTGCATCCGAGGAAGAAATAAGAGACTATGAGACACCAATAAATTAACTTCCTCAAACAACACACCTTTACCCAAATAGTTACTTGGACGATGCTCACACCATTCTTGCTCACTCCGAAGAAGGAGCAGACTGCACAAGGAACCCTACAAAACACACCAACCACCACTAATCACAAATACTACAACCGATAAGATCATCATAATAGGAAGCCACTTAATGTCAATACCAAATAGCTTTCACCTCCAGCAAATGGACTGGGGTATTATTTAGATAGATTGATTTATCTTTTGAAACTTGAGAACAAAATCCATAGGTTTATCAACTGGAAATATTTCAAATGGGAACCACCCACAGCAACATTACTAACCTCCATTAAATCTCTATGGGGGAAACATAGGGAAACGAGAAAACCAAGAACTCTATCAAAAACTTCTCATGGACCAAAAATCACATAGAACATACACCAAAACAATGGGAATCTATCTCAATGATTCCAAAAACCTTTCAAGAACCCCACTAAAAAATACATTGAGACCAAAATAACAACATAATTTTAATCACAGAATAAAATATAAACAACAGCCCTAATTCACCAGAAACCAAAAAAATAAACAACATTTCTAAAGCATGAAAAAACAAGCCACACAACAAATGGTTTACAAAAATAGCACAATTTATAGCTTAAAACACTTTTTAAGAACAAAACAACTTGGTGGATTTTCACACTCCCCAATGGTATTCCATAGAGTCTCACTCACATGAATATTTTTGAGATAATACGGGAATAAATCAACTCATGCCATACTAGGAACTCATAAACCATGCCACCACAAATAACTCTCTGCCCACATCATCCAACCACTTCCCGCACATATTCATGCATGTGAGCACTCATGGAACACAACAACGGTCAAATAAAAACATTACCACTTTCCAAAACAAATCATTAAACCAATTTAAAAAATTCATAAAACCTTTCAACGTCTCACTAACCACTTAGTCAAAACCCATTTTTATATTCCATGTTTTGATCCATTTTAACATGCTAAAAAACATCATGAGTTTATTTTTTAAAAAATATTATTTCTCATTCAAACATTTTTCACCCACTCAAAAAATCTAATTCCATCATTAACACTTTGATTAAAAACACAATCATTTTAATTTAAAATAAATTCCAAAACAAACATCCTCTTTCAAACAACTGTTTTCCATAAACCCCAGGTTTTCATCTAAAAATTCCAATCTCATTAAATCATTTCTATTTTAGCTTAATAGGACATTTTATACAAATTAATTTTTCTAAAGTATTTCACACGGGTAATTATAGAAATTGTTTTCCCCACTTTTAAAAAATACAACCATTACCACTAAGTCCCCATTTTCAAAATTCCATTATACAGGTTTTCAAAATAGTTTTCAAAATCAATGAATATCCAAACAACTCACAATGGGGAAACTAGTGTCAACGGGTGAATTGGACATATGGTTGGTGGCCATATGCCAAATACACCACCATCATAGAGAGGCTTCTTGGGCAACGTCGCCAGCTCCACATGTCTTTCTAGGCCTTGTGAGATCTCAAAGACCACTTGCCCAACTCCCTTTTCGTATCCCAAATACTAAACAAAACCAAAAGACCTTAAAAACTAATGAAACCGGACTTACTATAGAAACCAGAGGATCATAGTAATCAAGATTTCATGACGCTCTTCTCACACCTACCTCTTGAGTCTTAAAAATCCTACTCCATATACCTTGACATTCCCAGGTAACAATGGGTGCTCTGAAAATCAAGGTCCTCCAAGATCATTCCTCTTCTAATTCTATTTTTTCACGAACAAACCCAGGACAAACCTGAACCGGTCTCTCAAGATAATCTGTGGCATGGACCGAAGGGAGTTCTGGATCCCCATGGGCTGACAACTAGTGACGAGCATCAATAGAGTACACAAAGGGAATAGTTTTTCCCAAGAATAAATAAACAAACTGAACAATAGAAAAGAACCAAACAACCCAATACATAAAAAATAACAAATTGATCATCATTTTTATAAGGATGAATGGTACAAAAACTATACAATAAAACCAACTAAACAATACAACCACATGATCTCCATGTGAACCTATGGATCACTCTCCAACATAAGGATTAACAATCACCTGAGGCATTCAAACTCAAGTCGAAAACTACACCAAAGTCTAATAAAAAGAAGCATCTATAGGGGTGTGTATTTAAACTCAGTAGGTTACCCTAATAATCTATTCCAAATGAACATTCTATAAAATAAAAGGAACCTCAACTTCATGTTTGAAATATAATTTATAAAAGTATGCTTTTCCATATTTTACATGAAAACAAACTACGATCCATTTCCCTACTTCATTTAAAAACTAGGTTCATTACCAAGAGTGATACATCATTATTTCAAGAGGAAAGTGATCCTTTCACTTTCAAATGGAATGGGATAGTATAAAAAACATTTACATCGAAATATTTTTTCATAAAACATTGGAAACCAACACATCACTTTCCAATAAAATACTAAAAAAGAGAGCACTATAACGGTCACATAAATAAGGAAATGGAAATAAACATTAAAGAGTAACAAGTATATCAATCATCACTACACAAAGATATGTTCTAATAGACATGGGTGAGCCTAAGGGATGGTGAATAATCCATAAAATACTAATACATGAGAAAAATCCATAGAAAGCATGCATCACATGATGAAGATCAGAGCTCCATATATACTCCTGACCACCCTAACTTAGGATAAAATAAGGGGAAAATCCCATAGTAATGAAACTCAATATATCCTCGTGCTATGTGTCACTAGATAATGTGTAACCTAGCTGGTTCATCAATCGTTCTCATAAAATTTTCTCACTACGGTAGGTTACAAAGTCTCATGTATAAAGGGGGTGAACCAACCTATGACAGTGGAGAATCAAATCACACACACACACACACACAGATATATATATATATATATAAAATTCAACCACATGGACCACCTAGATCTACCCCATGGATTGATTTCATTCTATATACCAAATATATTTTCAAGTAGTTGGTATCAAGGATCTCCCATTATCATAAAGGATCTCATGGATTACATAGTGAAGAAATCCCCACCATTAAACATGATAATCCTCCAATGAAGGATTCCATCTTAAATAAATTCACCACTTTTGAAAAAAGATTCAAACGGGCCTCAAGATCCTTTCTCAAAACCGTCATTTTTAGAAGAAACAATCCTTCTTTTCAAAAGGTGCAATGACAACACTTTCCATTTCCCCAGCATTTGTACAACGATTTTATTAAAGAAATAATAAGACATTTAAAAACCAAATACATATTTATTAAAATTCCAAATGTGCCCCAATTTATTGTCACATGTCAAACAAAATTCCAAAACAAATTTTACAGTTCTTTTAAAATTTAAACCACTTGAAAATCGTTTAAGAAACCCAATGTCATCATTTCACATGCCACGTATTTATTAAAAAATCCAAACAATGATTTACACATCATGAATAACTCAAAAAATCCAACTATAAATTTCATCAAACACATGGTGTGAAATATTAAACAAAACAATGAAATTTATCACAAAATTAGGGAGAAATCATAACTTTGAACACCAAAAAATTAATCCATATATCACACAATAGTATTTAACATATAATTGAGGAGATAAATGTATGAAACCAATGAATCCAAAATTCTTAATGTAAGTGAAAATGTAAACCTATGTCAAATCCATGGTGCATCAACACTGCAAACCTGAAAATGCACCACTAGGGCTCTAAGAGCCAGGATCTACCAAGAGGAACACTAAAAGAATAAAACCCCCAACTCCACGCCACTGTAGGTCTGAAAATTTTCCAAACATGACCACTAGGGTTATATTAAAAGGGTAAAATAAAATAAAATCAAAGGATAAGGATAGTAGAGACCTAACCTTTTGATATAGGTGAAAAATCACCAATAAAACAACTTGAATCCCACTTAGAGGGGCTTAGAAGAGCGAAAAACCACCATGAGAGGCATTTTGGCCATATAGTTTTAATGGGGGAGGCTATGAAAATAAAACTCACTTAAAAAGAAGGATAAATCCCAAATTACCCTTTCCCAAGTGGGTTGCACAATTAGCTTACATTTCTTAACAAACCATGCAAAAACCATGCAATTAGCCACTTTCTACTGCCGTACAACATGCACACATAAGCTGCATGGTTAGTTAAACAGTGAAAAAACCATGCGTCTCCCATTAAACATACTTGTATGACAAAACTAACTATTCACCTTAACTATGCGACCTATAAAAAGTCCCAAAAATCATCATTTTCACCCCAAATCCCATCTAACTCAAGGGGATATACCATAAAAAATACATCCTATAAAAAGGTGCCACTAGGAGTGTTAAATACTAATTTTATAGGCCACATCCTTGTCATACCTTTCACGATAACCATTAATATGTCCAAAATCCACCCAAAACCTCATAAACCTAATGTTTAAATATGGAACACCTGGAACTCAAGAGAAAAACAAAGAACCTAAAAGGGTACTTCATAGTAAAGGATGAAAACAAAGATCTAGGTGTGGTATTCATACATAATAATGTATTCAATAATCCTCTTTATTTTGTTGAATAGGTATATTGGACATGCTGGGTCGCACCATGGGGTCCAAGTGTTATCCAAGTCATCAATCAGTAAAGTATTAAATAAATAAATATTATTCATGACATGAATAATTGGTTTGAATTTATTTAAAGTATTCATCTGTTATGTAAATATGAGTAATAATATTAATAAGATGAATATTATTGTAATATTATATGTTCGTATAATATTAAACAGGAATTATAAGTCTAGTAAATGACTCAGTATAATCACGTAATATATTTTATATATAATATAGGTTTGCGATAAAATAATAAATAATATTTATAACAACATTTATTTTTTCATAATTATTTATTTAGTGGATGTTAAATAATCGGGGGCTGAAAAACCCTTTTGGATATTTTTAACATCCACTAAAAATATAAGGGAGAGTCTCTCACAAAACTACTATTTATTGTGAGATTTATAGAACCTCTATCTCCACTCCTACTTCTTATAGAGATATTCTCTTGATCTAGGTGATTAGATCAAGATTTCCCTCATACATCAAATGTACATCAATTTCATGATCTTTGGGATGATGAATGCATCGTTATATCTTCACCCTAGCACCTGAAATTCAAAAATAGATGCTTTACTAGATTTTTTAATCATGTGTGGATGATATTGAGGGATCCTACTTTGGATCTTTCATGAAGTGATCAGTAGCAACATGAAATGTCAAACACAACTTCATATCAAAAGGATATGTCTTCAATTTATGTTCTCGTGCCTTATTTAATTTACTTGAGATCCTAAGATCGTATTAATGCTATTATCTTTAATTATGATAGGAATCATCATCATGGTGATGGTTTTTTTTAAAATCCCTAGCCCAACAGCTTCCACTGTGACCACAGTACCTTAGATTGGTATTAGAGTGATGAAATAAATTTTTTGAGGAAAGAAAATTAAATTAGCTTTAAATTGAAGTATACGTTTTAAATTTGGTTCTAACGCCACTGAATTCAATCCGATATAGGATAGAAAAGTTACGACCTTAAATTTTTTTAATATTGATTGATTTTATTGGTTTTAGGTATTAGAATTTTCAAAAAATATGTGTTTTTATATGTTAATCTTTCTCTAATGTGGTGCTGGAGGTGGATTCCGATGACCGAAACAGACATATCCAATAAGTTATAATTCTATAATAATTTTGGATTTTAATTATAAGAATAATAATTATTATATAACAATAATACTAATAATAATTTAATAATAATTATAAAAATTATAAAAATTATTATAATAAAAAAATCGTTATGATTTTAGCATTTAGAAAATTGAATAAGATCCAAATTACAAGTGGTGGAGGGTGGGCCTTATAAAAGAATACTAATAAGAAAAGGAAAGTCAATAGAGAATGGTCCAGCCTGTCAGCCACCTCCCATGTGAGCCACTGCTCTATGGTGAGTTTTTTTGTATATATAGGTTTTAAAAAATTTTAATGGAAAAGAGATAGGGTTAGAAATATTTTTAAAAATGGGTCTCTAGATGTGTGAACCCCGTTCACACATCTTTGGTGCAGAGAGATGTGTGAATAGGGTTCACACATCCTTCATCCCGTCTTTGAAGCATGCATGAACCCCGTTCAAGCATCTCTCCGCACCGAAGATGTGTGAAGGAGGTTCATGCATCCTTAGAAGACGGGATGAAGGATGCCTGAACCCCATTCAGGCATCTGACCAAGAAAATCTATACAAGGGGGTCTCCCCCCCCACTAAAAAATTTATTCTTCTCCTCTGGATTTTGTTTTGAAGCCCTACATAATTTCTTTCTCAAATTTTTTTTGCTGCTTTTAAGAAGGTAAAATTTATATTTAAATTTTAAATTGTTTAATTGTGTTTATTTATTTCATTTGTATGATTTGTTTATTTGATTTGTTATATATAGAAACTGGTGTTTTTGTGTATGGTTTATTTATTTCATATTTATTTATGTGTAAATTAGTGTCTTTTGTATGATTTAATTTATGAACGATGTGTTTGTTTTATGAATTTGTATTGAATGTTTAGGAAAATTAATTATGTCATGTCTAAAATGTTGTATGAATTAATATTGAATGTTTATGAAAATTGAATATGTTATAAAAAATGTTATTTTGAAAGTAATATTAATTAAAATTATAATATTTTTATACACTATTAATATAATTTGTGAATAATATATTAGTTATATGTATCATATTTAAATTTATTAAAATATATACAGAAACATTTTTCTGTTAATAATATAAAAACAGTTTTGTATAAATAATTTTTTTAAATTATATTATTTATAATTAAACATATTAAATATAAAAGAGGTGTAGATATTTAATATGTATTTCATATAGTAATAGATATAATAAGTATACCAAAAAACATGGTAAGTTGTGTGATGACTGATCTTGAGATGACCGACCAATGCATAATTGAAATTGCATGTCTTTTTTTGTGAATGTGGTTATTAAATTTGTAATAATTTTATTTATTTTTCTATATTGATGAAATGTGAGTCATGTCTGACTAAGTTTGCATGCAATTACATGTCCTCTTAATAAAAGTTAGGTATTTCATACCCCTAGACCCCCTCACATGCATTTGAGTAAATTTTTAATTAAAAGGAAATCAACAAGAGGTGTCCCTGTAGTGGCATCCCCGAAGAGGTGTCCCCAAAGAGGAATTGGAGAACAAGCATTTGAAAAGAGGTGTTTCTATTTAAAAGGAGAATAACAGTTTCTAAAATATTTGATAATAAAGACTCAACGAGTCTACCCATATGTTTTGGTTAGTTTATCAGATAATGATAAACTAATCATAAGTCTCAAGATCAAGTCATGATTAATTATTCATAACTAATTAAAATATATAACATTATATTAAATAATGTAAAATATTGAAGTAGTATATAATATTTTATTAATTATTTATTATATGTAATAATGTCTGTGAAAATATATTGCAATGGTGAGATCATTTATATGGATCAAGGATTCAACTATAGTGTGCCACTTGTCAGAGTGGTAAATCTTCATGGTTGAATGACATTGGATTTAGTTTGCAATAAGATTTATAATCAGTTAAAATTGAGGGTCGATCAATCCATTTCTTCAATCACATATCGACATCTACAACATCTTGAACATTTCTGGCACACCGAGCACCCCTTGGTCGATGATGATGACTGGATGGATGCATCTTCCTTATTTAGACAACAATGTTCCAATGGTTTGATGGATTTTTATGTGGTGATTTCTGAAATAGATGTGGTGAAACTGACTACTACATAATCATGTTTTCTGAGATATGTACAAGTTCGTCCTTCACATCAGTATTTTGCATTGCCTCTTTCTCATTTGACTCCAGTAATAGAAGAAAATTATGAGGAAGACGATCAAAATTTAGAAGGAAATGTAGATGAAATCCCTTTGTGTACTGATATAGTGAAAGAAAGTTTATCTAAGGAAGAATAATATAAGGAGCCATAAAGAGATGATGTGGGTCAGGGTGATGTGGGGAATGAACCTTCCTAGGTTCCTTTGAGAGATGTGGGTGAGGGTGATGTGGGAAACAAACCTTATGAGGTTCCTTTAATAGACAAACATCCACGAAATCCTCCCGTTAGTGGTAATCAACCTTCAGTATTGAGTTCCTTTGTTAAAGTAATGTCTCATGAAAAACATTTTGATTGGGAAGACATTAAACTAGCTTCTAAATTTCCTGGCATTATAAGGAATAGGTCTGCATAAAATGATAACGCCATCTATGTAGGGCATAAGTTTGAATGTAAATTGGTCATGAAAAATGTGATAAAGCAATACCACAATGAACAACATTACAAATTTTTGGTTGATGAGTCAAAGAATACAAAATATATCATTTTTTGTGAAAAATATGGGCCGGAATGTAAATTTCGATTAAGATAAATATTTGATAAATTTCGTTGATGTTAGAGGATAACACAATTAGAAGGGAGACACACTTGTGTGAATCCAAGCTTATCGCAGGATCAATCTTCCCTTGATTCAGAGTTTATATCAAATGTTATTTGTGAGATGATATGAACATGTCAGGATGTATCCATTTCCCTTGTTTAGGAATGAATTCAATAGTTGTATAACTACAAGATATCATATACCAAAGCACGAAATGAAAAATAGAACGCAATTGTAAAAGTGTATAGTGATTGGGTTGAATCTTTTGATATGTTGTCACAACTTATGGAATTTTTATCTCTCAAGAATCAAATTTTTTATCAGTTCTACACCTTTGAGTATGTATCCCCCAATCACCGAGTTGATCGAACAAAGGTGAAGTCCTATAGGATTTTTGGGCATTCAGGCCATGCATTGCTGCCTTTCCCTATTGTAAACAATTTATTCAAGTCAATGGAACTTTCCTGTATGTTAAGTATATAGGTGTTCTACTCATTGCTGCCAAATTGGATGGTAATCGTGCCCCTCTACAACTTGGTTTTTATATTTTTGAAAAGGAGAACTTTGAATGTTGGAGCTCGTTTTTGGCATGTGTATGTGTTCATGACAAACAAAACCATGGAGTGTGTCCGATATCTGATCGTTGTCGAGCGATTATAGAGTCCATGGTTAGTGATGAGGTTTCATTGACTGAGCTGAATTATTATTATCATTATTTCATTAGAGATATTGCAATTAATGTGCAGAATCATTTCAGAGATAATGCCATAAAGAAGGAAATCCTCATGTTGGCTATGTTTTTCTAAAATTATTTTTTTAAAACAAAGTTTGTTCTCCATTTTAATATATTATTCTCTTATGGTTTCAGCATATGAGCCCCAAAAAGAAAGGTTTGATTGATTCCTTGAAGATATCCAAACTACTAATGAATATGTGTATGAATATATGATATATATTTCAAGGGAAAAATTATCATTAGCATATTATAGTGGAAAAAGATATCGTCATATGACCACTAATATGGTGGAGTGCATAAACGGGGTTATCAAGGGTGTGTGAAAACTTCCTATCACAGGGTTAGTGCAAGAGACATTTTATAGATGTGTTCACTACTTTGTTTACTGGTCCTAAAAGGACTATCAGTGGATGGAAAACGGAATGTGTTTTACACAGCACTTCCAAAGTGATATTGATTCAATACTGAATGAGGCTTCATGAGGGACTATTCTAGCCTTTGAAAGGTAAAATAAGAGCTTTCAGGTAAGATTGTGCTATGACCGGGCTACATGAACAAGTGGTCTGTAATTTGTAGTGATGTTAGATAATAGATACTGTGATTGCGACAACTTTCAGGCATTTATATATCCATGTGAAAATGTTATCGTAGATTTTGATTCAGTAAATATATCATTGGAGCCATATGTTGAACCGGTGTATCACATGAGAACTTTGGTTAACTGTTATCGTGCATCTTGGATGCTTGTTGGTGACTTTCATTCTATCTCATTACCTGATGATCAGCTGACCGTCATCCCAAATATTTCCAGGTTTCATAATTTGGTTCTGTTTTAATTTATGATTTTTTCAATCTCTATCCTTTTTTAAATTATTGTCTTCATACTACTTGGTTACGACCCCGAGGAATACCAAAATCAAGTCGAATCAGAAATGAAATGGATTGGCCTCGACAACGAGGAGGGAGAATACGATGCATTATTTGTCTTGTACAAGGACATACTCATAAGAGATGTCCCCAAGTGGTAGTAGAGATCTCCACATCTCATCATCCATGACCGAGTTTGTGTATTGTATCACGAATATGTATATTTTGATTTGTATGAGGAAGTTTTAGTATTGAATCCTTTTATTTCTAACTTTCTCTATTTCTAACATGTTTCAATTTTGGTTTGTCTCGTTTTTTTATTCTCTAATATAGAATTTTTTGATACTCAAACTATTAAAATAAACAACATAAAATGAAAGAACTAGCTCATGGAATCCCACATTCAATGATTAGAATACCTCTATAGGTTTTAATTAATGCAAACCTCATAAATATTGTATCTCAAAAAAAGGTAATAGGGTGCTTTATTTATTGAGGGGATTGGTCAAGAAATAAATAAACAAATCCACACAAAAAAAAGTGTAAATAGAAAATATTAACACAATAATTTTTCATTTCATTGTTCTAGATTTATTTGTATAATAGTTGAATTTTTTTTGAATTCACTATAATAAATTAACGATGATATCATTTGTGCAGATAGAAGATTTTCCATTGCTCACATCTCAGGCTACTCATGTATCATGACTTATTTTAGAAGGATGTCTAGTTCCTACATTTAGTGTACGCAGATCTCACCATTTCCATCATACCACACCACCTCCCACTATCATCCCACATCATCATTGTGCTAGATTCTATGGCGTATGGATGTGTGACTTCATATTTCTTGATCATCAGCTCATTTCTGTGCTTGTAGAGAGATGGAGGCTAAAGTCACATAAATTCTATTATAGAGAGGGGGATATGACTATTACCATGCAAGATGTGGCCATTATGTTGGGCCTCCCATTCGATGGTGCAGATCTGAATGGCCAAGTTGGAGTAGATTTGTCGGAGCTTGTTCATATACAACTGGGTAGAGAAGTCCCTGATGATGGCAGGACCATCACTGGAGGTTGATTATGCATGATTTGGTTGGACCAGCACTTCACATAGTCAGTACAGGATACTGATGAGATCATCGTGATTCGATTTTCACGTGCATATGTTTTGAGGCTGATCAGTGGCTCGCTTTTTGTTGATCACTCCACTACTTTTGTACATTTGATGTATTTATAATTTTTGGAGGATTTGGATGAGGCCAGCCGATATAGCTGGGGGTATGCTTGTCTCGAAAATACATATAGGGTGTTATGTAGTGCATGTCGCATCGATAAGATGCAGATCAATGGATGCATGGTTCTTCTACAAATGTTGGTATGGGAGAACATCTCTTATTTATCACCACATGCTTGTGTGCCATTACCAGCAGATATTGTAGCCGAGGCTCCGCGTGGAAGTTGGTATGTTATTTTTTCCTTATAATATCAAACTTAATTGTATAAATTTCTATTATGAAATGTAAATATAACAATATTATCTATAGGTGGAGTTAGACACATCAACATTTAAATTCCCCCAGACATGACGTCCATTCCTACAGACTTATTTTGGACAGAATTTGACCACACGATGTAAGTGATTATTATTTATATTGTTAAATATCTATAATTTACTATACATGTATTCATTTATTAATTGATCATTTATTTTTTCTTTCAAATTTTATGGATGCCATATACAAATGCTATTATTCAGAGTCTTCCATCGTACTATACGGTGATGCCTGCTATTAACTCTGGTAGGGTTCCATTGATTCATTTTCATATAGTCGAGTGGCATCAGACTGATAGAGTTATGAGGCAGTTCAGATTATTTTAGACTATTTCTGACATGCCCAGTTTTTTAGATTGATTGCATTCCCTAAAGATGTTAAGGAAGAGAGATTTTGATTGGAGGAGATACCAGGCCAGATATATTTATTGATGGGATAGACGACAATACTTCCAGTTGTGAGGGGATATGAAAATGTGTTTTCATTTGGTGGATCAGATGGATTACACGACTTGGTACTAAAAGTCCCCAGTTAGATTTATGACATTACACGGACGAGGATTTTATGAGTTGGTATACATAGTTACTTCTACAATTCAGTGAAATGTTTATTCATGTTACCTAACAACATAATTTTTTTTCATAGGATGCTCGTATATTCCATCTACTACACATGTCTGATCTAGTATATCACACCGTATTTGACCAAGCATTTTTCACACCCCTGTATCATAGTTGATTTAATTGATGGACGAGATTTATCATGACATCTTATTTGATCCACCACATACTGAGGAGGGTGAGGAGCCTGCTTAGGCTCATATAGATGTACCAGAAGGTGATGACCCTATTATGGATCTTTCTGTTCCACAGGAGGAGGTTTTTCAGATTGATCTGTCAGATGCTGATGTTCCATAGGAGGAGGGTGTTCAACATGATCAGTCATATGCTGCTCCAGCTTCTTAGGCTCAGCCATAGGTAGATACAAACGTTGACTATTTTGAGATCCATTATTTATTACAGACATCCCCAACACATCATCCATCTTATTTACATGTTGGTGAGTGTTCTAGCCAGCCTCTACTATCATTAGATGCAGTACAAGCTACAAATGGTGAGACTATACATCCACCGACTGTCACAAATGAGGATGTGGGGGTAGCTGTTGAGGATGATGTGCAGTGTACACCAGAGCAAAGACAGAGACGGACACGACATGGACGTGTGTAATATACACCTGGCTATGGGACAGAGGAGAATCCACACCAGAGGTGTAGATTAGGTTGATTTTTGATTTACGATACATTATGTATGTTCATTACTATTATCATTTATAGAGTTATACTTTTTTTAATAAGTGTCTTACTATCATGAAATTATCTTCCAAAATTAATAATTTCTATTTAGTAATCATTAATAAATATTAATACTCTAGATGAAAAGATATGTGAACATCAAGAAATCTTGAGAAATACTATTGATCTCAGTGATTTGAATCCTAAAATCATGGAACATGATTCTTTGTTTAAAAAAATTAAATTGCATGAAGAAGAGATGCAATGAATATTGAATAATTGTGAAGAATATATGACTATGATTGAAGATAAAAAACCGAAATGTGAGATGTATGGAATTATAAGTTCATTTGGACAATTTTGTGAAAAAACATATTCAAACATTATAAAAGGAAACATGTTTTACTGGTACACAATATTTACCAGAGGATTTTACTGTTAAAATACCTCCATCACGTGATAAAATTATGGAAATTAAGAAAAAGGCTTATTTCATATTCTTCTAAAATAAGAATCAATCCTTAAGTGGGTTAAGAATGTGTTTGCATATGTAAGAATAAGTTTTTAAGAATATCAACCTTGGTGAAGCTATATAAAATTTCAAAATTTATTTTTATGAGTGTTTCTATTTTGGGGGAGGTAAATGAAGAAATATTAAATTAATGCCCGAATTAATATATCAATTAGAATCAAATATAATTACTTTAGAACTTTATGAAAGATTATGTTATAGAAATATAATTTTTTTTCTAAATCTCTTCTCCTTTGTTAAAAAAATACTGAATAGAAAGGGTTTGTAATTGAATAAATCAAATACTTAAGAAAATATTGCTTCTAAATAAATGATGATTTTTTAACCTTTCTGTGTGATGTGTGAATGGGGTTCAAACATCCTTTAGAGACTTCATAAAGTATGCGTGAACCCTGTTCATGCATTTACCGTTGCTAGGATGAGTGAACAAGGTTCACAAATCTTTTGAAGATGGGATGAAGGATGCATGAACCCCATTCCTACATATCTCCATGCCAATGATGAGTGAATGGGGTTCACACATCTAAATACCCATTTTTAAAAATATTTCAAAACCTATCCATTTTCCTTAAAAAAATTAAAACCCATATATACAAAAAACACCTCCATGGCCCTCCTTCCTCCAGTGATCTCTCTGGACACATAACGGGAGACCACTAACCTCCATAGAAAAACTACCCACTCTGTCCTTCAACCTCCTCTTTCGCCTACTCGGCATTCCTCACCATGATACCTTCTCCCTCTGGTGATATCTCGAGCAGCACCTATCGGCACTCGACCAACCAATGGCATCCTCAACACCTCCACAGAGCTACCCTCCTCCATTTTTGTAGTCTCTTTCAACTATAGCCTCCTCATGTAAGCACCGCCACACTGAGGAACCCCCTATATCTTGTGAGGCTGGTCCACTACTAGAAGCCACTATGGCCACACGTGGCTCCCATCATCACATGGAGCCCCGAACTCTCACCAACCATGGTGCTACCTGTCTCGCACACAGAGGAGCTCTACCTAGCCATCCAACCATGTGACGATAACCAATCATACCAGAACAGCTAGATACTAAAGCAAACTACCAGGTGCAACCTTCCTCTACCACCATGACCATGAATGAAACCTCCTTCTAGCCCACCTCCTAGTCACCATATGATCTAGACTGCACTCTCCCCTATACCCCTTTTATTTATATTGTAGATATGATAGCCTCTATTGCAGATTCGGTAGCCATTTAATACTTGGTCTTTAGTTACATCTGGTTTCACAGCCAGCAGTCACCCCAACCTCTCTCAGACAGAGCTCAGGCACGAGGTAACTCCCCCGC
The DNA here is from genome assembly GCA_963277665.1 of Viscum album. NCBI lineage: Eukaryota > Viridiplantae > Streptophyta > Magnoliopsida > Santalales > Viscaceae > Viscum > Viscum album. The sequence goes on from OY728141.1 coordinate 352,814,910, forward strand.
CCTCTTCTATTGAACCAGATTTGGCCCTCTATGGATCTTAGTAGATATTCTTGTCCCAAAACAGGTCTGGAAAGGACCATTTGTCCAGTAATGGAACAACATAGGCTGTAAATAGCCTGAAATTGGTTTGGGCACCTTCGACGTGACCTGATTTGACCCTGCATAGGGTTATGAGGGCTTGGTTAAACAAAATTAATTTTATTTCAGAATTAAATTAAATTAATTGAAATATTAAATTTGAATAAAAAATAAAAAATTTAATACCAAGGACAAAATAAATTTAATGTTGGTATTAAAATAAATTAATAAATTAATTTAGTTTTTGTAATTAAAATTAAATTAATTAAGGGACATAACGAGAATTAAATAAATTATTATAAATTTTAATTCATTTAATTTATTTAATACCCATCATCCTATAATTTATTTCAATTAAATTTATTATCTCACATTACTTTTTTATCGATTGGTCTTGAGCAATTGACCTGAACTTTGTATGTATGTTTTTATTTTAATTACTTATCTAATTGTGTGCAATGATTGCTATTAATTAAAATGGTTTTCACATTTTCATTTGTTTTATAGCCAAAATGTACAAGAGGCCATGTGTCAAATTTATCTAATGTACATTACATCCTAAGTTCCCATCGCATGTGTGTGGGTACAAATATAATTTTGATGGAGACGATGTACAACGTGGACCACACCAAGGTGAGGAGGTATACCCTGATGAGGATGGTGGAAGATGCATACAAGACCAAGATGAGGAAATATCCATACAATGTGTGGACATACTAGATACAGATAAGATATACTATGGGACAAGCTATGACTTAGCTATGTCACCCCTATGTCGTGGTTAATCCATTGAGTTAAAATTGATCAACCGGTTTTGGATTCTCAAGACTATTCAGGTAGTTGACATATTTATGCATTTATTTATTATTTTATGCATTTTATAACAACACGAAAATACATAAATAATAAACATTTAAATGAATATAGAAGCGAAGAATGTTTTCTATTAATGTTCAGTTGAATGCATGAAAAAATAGATAAATAATATTAATATAAAGGGATTAATTCATTGAGAGAAAAACAAAAAAAATTCAAAGAAATATTATGTTGTAAATGCCTTTTGTCATTTGAATTTAAACTCAACCAGGTGTTTGGGGTTCTCGGTCAGCCATAACTAAGAGTTCCTCTTATTACTAGTGGGTTATTATGAGAATGATGGGTTCAATTAGCTAAAATGGTGGAAAGGATTAGCCATGGATATATTTTTATCAATTTAGATAGAAGAATTGAGAAAATAATGATTATTATTCTAGAATATGAGACTTCACTCAAAAAATAAAGGAGCAACAAGTTAATATGGATGGCTCATCAATAGCTAACCTTGAAATATCCAAGTATTGGCGTATACATAACATGTAGACTATGAGATAAAGTTCAAGGATCCATACCGTTATAACACTCATGTGACAAAGTATTTCAATTCTAGTATAGAGGGTTCCTTGAATTCAATAAAATATTGACTGAAAATTAAATTTTTTATTATGAAAACACTTTTGAGGAAAAAGAGATAAATCATACATGACGCCACAATGAAATATTGGGAGACATTAAATGATTAAATAAATTAGTAAAAAATTTATAATTCATTAATCAAGAAAAAAGTATAATATGCTATATTTATATTGTAGAAAATGTCAAGTAATACTAAAAATACACTATAATAAATATTAGAAAAATTAAATGTACAAACCAGTATAAATTTAAAAGATTATTATAGGTGCTTTCACATAATACTAAGATATAGGAAATTCAAGATGCAAGCATCTATATATCTGTTAATCCACCTCACAAATAAAGTGTGTGAAATTGGTTAGAGGAGACTCATGTATAGAGCATATGATGGTTATGTCACTATGCTTTCATCAGTTTCCGATGTTAGTTATAGTCACTACATCAAAACATGGATGATATAACATGAAGTATCATCTCAAAGATGTTTATGACGATAAAGTGAAGCACGATATGAATGTGATAATTACCTTGACTATGTATAAATATGAAGGACGGATCATGATATTTCAATAAATCCAATTCTTATATATTTTTCACCAATTTACTCCACATTCATTTAAGGTCACAAAATGAACATGATGGAGTAAACACTTCATTACCTTTAGGTAAGGTTCGGTACGCAAAAAGAATATTTAAGACAACATAATCTTTAATTATTATGGAAAAAAAGTTGATAAACAAGGTGAAAATGTCAATGGAAAGAGAAATGACAATGGAAAATTTCTAACATACATCAAATGAAATAGGTATAAAATAGGAATTTATTCACTTTTCATATCATGAAATAATACCTATAAAAGTATAATTCCAATGAAATTAATTAAATAAGAAATTTGTCACTTTTTCTTCAGATATATTAATCAATATAAAAATATAATTTTTTAGTAAAACTTCTTGGGTATTAAATACAATATGCCTTTTATATATGTGTATTGAAATACAGTAACCAATAATGTAAGTAAACATTAAAATATGTATGGTGTGTTCTCCAAATGGTTGAAAAATGGTGATTCCTATGTCAGCAGTGAGAAGCAAAAAACTTATAATTTCAATGTGATTGATTAAATTATAACTTTTATTGAGTATAACCAAAAAATTTATTCCATGTGTCCTTTGGACACTAGGAGACATTATTACATGTTCAGGAATGAATGTTGTTTATGGTGTCTAATAATAAACAAATATTTTAGTGATACTTGAACTATTGGAAATACTTTATGAATATAAAATATATGATTTATGTACTAATTTGTGGAGAGATAATTAATTTTCAAGTAAAACTAAATATTGATGTCAATTATATACCCAGTTTTGTATTTAGACTCAGCATAGCTAAACACATTTGGTATTATCGACAGATTTTGTTTGGACAAGGAAACCTTTATAAATAAAGCAGGCTATGTCACAATGTTTTTGAAATTAGTTCAGGAAGAGAGTGTGAACTATTACAAGGTAAATATAATGGTAAATATACTTTATAAGATTCATTGATGTAATTAAAGAATGTGACAGTGAATTATATGCACGGTCCAAATATATAAGATGTTTGAGGCTATCATGTCGAATAGTATTTGGACCAATCATTCATCGATCAATATATTGTAGTGTGGGGTAATTCATAAACACACATTACCTTATCCACATCAGGGCCATTATCTCAAAAAAGTGGATCGATGATGAGTCTTAAATGCTAAAATTGATTAAAAAAATATAGTGTGGCGTAATTCTTAAACACATATTTTATACTCTAGAGTCATGATGTAAGTAGTATCAATGCTGAAACGTGTAGAAACTTCCATTATATTTCAAGATGTGATTTGTAAATAATAGCAATATACCATAACCACATGTCATATATAATGAAAAATGGATATCATATTAGTCATAGTATGGTGGAAATCCATTATGCTTTAAGGACATGTGTTTTGATGATTTTTTTTGTTATGATATAAAAAAACATGCCTCAATCAAAAGAAAATATGAAGCTAAAGTAATTATCCTAAATTGTTTCATAGGAAATTATAGAAATCCTTATGATAGAAAAATTGTAGTCAATTGGTAGAATACATATTTTTAAAGGTAACACTTATCTACATTAGATAGTGGGATCTAGATTGACTTTAGTTTAGTCAATAACATAAATGCACATGTAGTTATCATATGAATTAGTTCCGAAAGTTAATGTGGAATAAGAATATTCTAGAAACACATACCATGTTGGAAGGTTTAAACTATAGCGATGGTTTTAAATTCACGATGGGCGATGTTATATTATTCATTATGAATAATAATTCTGACAAGTAGGCAGTATCTGGAAACTATCTAAGATTGACTATGATAATTAAAATCCGTTAATGGATTCCATGTATCAAATTGAAAAGGGGATTATTGTTTCGAATACAGTATTGGATATTCAAGTGAGGTGATTCATGGGTCGTGCAAGCATGATACTGATAAGGTTCGATTGGTAATACCAACTTGTTATGCCTAAATCCATTATAATTTTACGTATCCTAGATAATATATATGATAATTTTATTATTCATTTGATGTCACGACCACCAATCGGTGAAGGTGTCTATTTGATAAAACAATAAAGGGATGGTGACATCATATAATTCTAGTAAGGTTGCAAGTAAATAAAATCAAGTTTAGGATTAAATTAATAAACAAGATCATAAAATGATCATTTGGAATGAATCTTTGATATGTATCTACCAGTGGTTACACTACTACAAAACATGCCTTTAACAATGCTAGTATTTATTAGTGCTATAAAAAATTCTGATAAATGGAATATTTATCATTGCTAAAGAAAGAACTCATAAATTTAACCTTTTATCCGTGATTTCTTTTTATCACTAATAAAGGATATCCTTTATTAGTGCTTTATTTTTTATTCTGATAAGAGGTATAGTTTATCAACGCTTTATTTTTATCACTGATAAAGGGTACCCTTTATCAATACACTATTTTTAGCGTTGATAAATATTTATTTTAGGAGTAGTTTTTTAGTGCTGATAAAGGTCTAAATATATAAAATAATATAATAAAATAAATAAAAAATAAAAAACGAGTTTATCAAAAAAATATTAAATTTTTATTGATTAAATAATTTTTGATAAAAATTAATATATTGATTATACATTATTAAATATTATACATTTTATTAACTAGATAATTATGATAATTAAATTTATACAATTTTATATAATAAATAAATAGATATATATTAATATATATATATATTAATATATAAAAATATGATTTATATATTAAAATATTTTTATGTTCTTTTCATTAAATAGTAATATATTTATTGAATAATCGTTTATAATTAAAAATTAACATGAATTAGAAATATTGACTAATTTCACAGTACACATCATATAATTGAATGTCATTTGATTTTTAAATTTAATATAGATCAAATGTGTGTCATATTTATTTAAAATATATATAATTAATTCTTTTTTATATATTACAATGCACACACATAAAAATTATCCATTTTGTCAATATTTTTAATGTGTACTTATTATTAATTTATTCAATTTCACCCATTTTAACATATATTCATGCACTTAAAATTAGATATACAATAATAATGTTAAAGAAATAATTTAAAAAAAAATTAGAAATGTCATTTACTATATTTATACATTTATATATTTATAATTGTAAATAAATAATTATATATATTTCAATAATTATAATTTTTTTTATTAATTAACATAAATAATGAATATATATACAATATTTATATCTATATATATTTATTAAATATATTTGTCTATAATTATATAAATATATATAATGAAATAAATATTATTTTTTAAAATATTTCTATAATTATAAATAAATAATTATAAAATTATAATAAATATATTAAAAAAGGAATATATGTACTATATTTTTATCTATATATATTTATTAATTATACATAAATATTTACAATTTTTTTATTTAAAATTATAATTATAAATCCTTTATCAGTACTTTAGTAATAAGCACTGATAAAATCATCTTTATCAGTGCTAAATAAAGAAATGATAAAATTATTATTCATCAGCGCTATAAATTGAGTGTTGATAATGACCTATCTTTATTAGTGCTAAATAGGTGCTGATAAAAGTGTCCTGATCTAATTTAAAAACCCTAACCACTTGCGAACTCGTCATGATATTGAAGCTTTCTGTGGAAGGCTCCCACCGTCGGCGCTCCTCTTTAGTGAATCTAAGGTCAAATCACACCACTCAACCACCTTTAGTTTCTCTAACATCTTATCCCACATATAGTGTATGATTGTAGATAGGGTTTTTAGCAAGGGTCTCAAATTTTAATCAACCTAGAGAGGTAGGCCTTCCCATTTTCTTTGTGTATTTTTTGTTCCTTTTTTTTACTTATTCTAAGATTTTTTTATGATCTTTTGATTATGATTTTTTTGTGATACTTTGTTTAAGGAACGATTTGTGGTCTATTTTTTATTTTCCCTACTGATTTATGTTTTATTGTTTATATCTGACACTGAACATTGAATTTATTCATTTTTTTACTCCTATGTTTTTTATCTTATTACAAAATATTTTTTTATATATGTATATAAATGTGTAGAACTTTTCATGTATATTATTTTTTAAAAATTAAGTACGCAATGTAAGTGGAACACAACACGATAATGAAAATTCCTTTAAATCATTGGCCTAGGGACCTGACCCAAGGACCATGACCCAAACCCCTCTCTGCCCTTACCACCCCAGTCGAGTACAGGGGGGGGGGTTTCTTGTATATTCTTGTTTATTAACTAATGATTTGAGGCAAATTGGTGGTTCCCTAATGATTATATATATGATGACATATTTCATGGACACCATAGTAGACATGCATCTTCAGATGCTATTTTTCAAAAACCAAGTTAGTGGAGTGATGTATCTCCCTCTATTGGATGTATGTATAATAGGATCTGGTTTCTCATAGAATTAACTATGATATTTAGTTTTCTTATGGAGCATATTTAAATGGGTCATCCCCAGCTAAGCACATGAGGTTTTACCACATCAAGCCTTCACATTTTGAATCGTTATGGTTCCTTTATAGGTCACATTGTGTTCGAATATCTGGTATTTATCTATTTGATATTTATTATAGAATATAATTGAGTATTATTACTGGCATGACAGGTATGTGTGTCTATATAGATCTTGCATCATTTATTTCCATATTTTTTTTGTTTGGGAGGTATGAATATATCAGGTAATGATTATATTGGGCGCGCATGACGATTGACCCCAAGGGCCATGCTAGAATTTTGTTCGACCTCTGGTACTAATTTTTTCTATTAGGGGGGGGACCACCTCCCATTTATGGTTTTTTCACCCAAATTTTAAACCATCCTTTATTGATTATGAGGTGTGTTAAAGGTCATAAGATTATCTAACCTGGTGTTGTTTGGGTAATCCAGTTAGGGTCATTACACTATCCATCTTCCGGTTTACATGTTTATAGTTTAGTGATAATATCATTTATTATTTTCCTTTATCACCCACTATTTTTTTAAATTCCAAGATCCCTTATTATTAGATTTGGAATATCTAGGATCTTAGATATTCTAGTAGAAAAGATCTATATTTCCCTTATTAGAATTTTCTATAACTTTCACATTTGATAATGAATATATTATGTGTATTTATTTTTATATTGTATAAAATTAATAATTTATGAACCCAATAGGATCTATATGAAATTAAAATGGATGAGCATTAATCATTAGACAAATGAATATGAATATATAGTTAAAGATTTCATGAAGATTTCAAGAGAGTATGTATAAAACCCTTAAAAAATCCTATATCTATGATTACATTGTGATTGTACAAGAAAAATTAGTTTGTAAGAGTTCGAAGAACATTTGATTTTTTATTGAATATATCAAAGATATAATGTTAGAATAAACATGGATAAAAACTGAATGTCGACCTCTATTGGGGTGATACTACAATTTTGGAATCATTTGATATGAATACCTTTGTAAAATATAATAGAGATCACCAGGAAGAAAACACAATGGGAATTAATGATGTAATTTGTGATTGTACAGAGTTGTTTGAGGAGTTAAATTATTGTTCCCAAAAACCATTGTATACGGGTTGTACTGAATACACAACATTTTTAGTTGTATTGAAGTTATATAATTTGAAAACTAGCTGCAGATGGAGTGACCCCATCTTTAAAAAATTAGTTTGTCTTTTGAAATATATGCAACCAGAAGAAAAAAAACTACCATGTCGAACAAATAAATCTAAAAGATTGTTACATTAAATGGGAATGATATAAAAAAATGCTTGTCAAAATGATTGCATATTTTTTCTCAAGGACCATAAATCACTCATAAAATGCCCTAAGTGTGGCGTAGATCGATACAAAAAAAATGAACCATGTCCTTTGAAATCTTTATAGTACGTTCCTATCCTTCCATGTTTTAGAAGTGTATATCGATTTCAAGAAATAACAAGACAACTAACATATCATTTATATACAGTAATTAAGGATGGGAACCTACATCATCAAGTAGATTATCCTCAGTTGAAGAAAATTGATTATGAGTTTCCAAAATTCCGAGATGAGTGGAGAATATTTCATTTTGCGTTATCTATAGATGAAATAAATCACTACTATAAAATGAAGCTACATCTATAACCTATAGTGATGGTTTTAAAACCATCACTATAGGTCTGTTTTCTGTGTCCTATGGCCATAGTTTTCATAACCGTGGCTATAACCCATAGCTATTTTCCATTTTTATATGGCCTATAGTCACGGTTTTCAAAACTGTGGCTAGAGGAAATTTCTTTCAAAGGCCTATAGCCATGGTTTTTCAAAACTGTGGCTATAGGGTTCCCACGCTTCCGCGGGTTAAAAATTCTTTCCAATTTTTTGGTGTGAAGGCTTACTACCATGATTTTAGGGCTATTGCTACGGTTTTTATTAATATATATATATATATATATACATGAAGCATTTGGAATTGTATTGGTAAGTACCATAGGTTGGTTTACGGGAGGTCCAGGGATCAAAACTCAGTGGGAAAATTTTTTATTTTGGCTATTGCAACAATTTTCCAAGGCTATAGACATGGTTAAAAATGTGGTTATAGGGAAACTACCACAGTAGAAAATTTTGTAGCCTATTTCCATGGTTTTCAAAACCACAGAAATAGGTTAGGACCTACTACCACGAAAATAGCAGCCACAATTGGCCAAAACCGTGGTCGTAGGCTACGACCATGATTTTGCGGCCTATTTCCATAGTTTTGAATCGTGGAAATAAGCATTTTTTCTAGTTGTGAATCTTTTTGGTATAAAGATTAGTACCCAAAGTAAATAGAATATCAAGTTGGTAAATTATAACTTTCTTCCGTGGTTATGCATAGATTAAAAATACATTATGTTGTCTATGCTTATATATGTACTAAAAAAACCCAGTAATGATACAAATATCTATTTGTATCCATTGATATAAGATCTGAAATTGATGTGGGATATAGGTGTTACAATGTATGAAGCTTGTAGAAGTTATTAATACACATTGAGGTTCTTTTTGAATGGAATGATAAATGACTTCCCCACTAAAGTATATTTATCATGTTATAACATTAGAGAAATGTTGGGGTGTCCCATTAATGAAAAATTAAAATACTTAGTTTTTAACGCCACAACCCCAGTTACCCATATTCGGTGCATTATTACATAACATTGGCATGATCACAATGAAATCACGTCTCAAAAGACCGATCAATTTAGTATTATTGGAAACAATATTCAGACATATGTTCAACTTTACAACAGGATAAGAAATAAAACAAGAATATATTCCATTAGAAACATCCAAGCCTCCTAGATTATGCCTGAAAGTCACTCATAACTAACTTCTTCAAATCCTAGTAAAATGAAAATAAGAAAGGGGTGATCTCAAATGCTGAGTAAGGGTAAGCAATACAGTGGAAGTTAACATAAATATTAATCATTGTGAATAATTGAAACCACATAACTTTACCAAAAATAAACATGAATAATTTTATGGCAGAAATAGGAACTGAGTAAATAATGACATAATAAAACATAATCATGGGTATTCTATTAGTCGAATGACCACAGGAACCTTCAATAATATTGTCATAATGGTGGAATTTATAATGCTGTACATTCTGAAACATTTTGTCAAGGCCTCGACCAAGACATCTAAAAATGATTAAGGCCTTTGCCAAAACCACATATCAAATTAGGAAAGGGCCTCAGCCAATTCCACATCTAGTTATCTCATGAGACCTATCGATGTATCAAGGATCTATAGCAGGCTCCACCAATCACTTACTAAGTCCAATACATTCTTCATATGAAAAGTTTTTAAACATATCATAAACATTCATATTAAAACTAGCATACGAAATATCAATACTTCAACCATAAACCATGAATGGTGTAAAAATAGCACAACCATAGTCAAACATATCAAAAAACCTTTAATACAATATCGAAGTTTTGTATCATAATAAATCAACTTCAAATAAATTTAAGATCCATCAAAGGATATTGACATAGATGAAGTCAAAACCCTTTTTAGAGAAATATCTCTTTCTATTTTGAAAAGATTTAAGAGTCACATAATTATAAAGAAAACATTTGTTTTGAAAATATTCTTATAAGATTATAAGGGAATCTTTTATGATCTTATAATGGCGGAAAATAGCTACACCCACCATATAAGTTAAAAAACATTCTTACCTTAAATTTGTCTAAAAGGTCACAATGTACCTTGTTTGGAAAACGAAGGAAAGATTCCTTTAAAAACACATAAGGGTATAAATGACATAACCCATTTTCTAGAAAATAGTAGAAATGTTTTGAAATAGATTTTTATAAAACATGGATGTGGATGATAAAGAGGTCCTAGTAAATAATTACGTATAAACAACCTCGGATGATGAAGAGATTGTAGAATTAAACCTTACAATGTACTTTTCCTTGGTCAAGGGTAGGTTAAACTCATGTATAATAGTAAAATAATTGTTATTAAATTATAAAATAATCATATACATTAATATGATATCATATATGATCTTTTGACATTACTTTGTTAATAATATCCTAGTATTATCGTCGTTTCGGGTGTTAACTAATTCGTTATCCTTTATATTCTATGTTATGTGAGTCATTTTTGTTATGGATGGGATGAATCGTATTCATATCCACAATTTTATGAAGTCTTTAAACATTATTTATAATCATCAAATGAAAATTAGTCTTGAATGGATATGATGGGGAAGGAATCTCATCGCATTCGTGGAGACGGTAATCAGTACGTACACATGAGCAGCAATATCATTATTTTGATATTAAAATAATATATAATTGGATTTTATATCATATTTACAGAATCATTATCATGTTATATTCATTATTTACATCAATTACACATCATTATTATACCCATCCAAATAATAATGTATTGAATAACAATTACACCACGACGTGGAGACGGTAAGCCGTACATATGCATGTATGGTGACCTGTCATTAAAAGGATGGATAGAATAGTGAATATCATTGTACCATATCTATAATAACATCACAATATATAGAAGATAATGGAGTTATTATTGTATAATGGAAACAACAAAGAAAGAGTAAGTGGAAGAAGAAAGGAACTTGAAAGAGGTGATTAAATATTTACCTCTTCTTCGGGTTCTTCCTTTTGATTTGATCAAAAGGGATCCTTAGGATGGATTTCTGACTAAATTATGGCCTCTAGGATGAAGCGAGTACTATTGAGAGAGTATTTGGGTAGATTTTGGCCGAGGAAAATGGATTTGAATGTTTGAATTAGAGAGAAGGGGGAGTTCTCTTTTATAAGAGAGGTCAATGGCATCTTAGGAAAAGCTAGAAATATTATTTTATAATAAAATAATTTTCGGTTTCTAATCTCCTAAATGGATTATTTTATGAATAAGGTGGGGATGGTTCAAAAACACTCGAACAATATGTTTTAGAAAGGGTTGGGTCACTATTTTACCCTTATCGTTTAGATATAACTCTTAGTTAAATAGTTTGACATTTTACATATCTCTTTGTATTTTTATATTTTATGGTTAATAAACATAATATATACTTCCAAGGGAACCCCAAGTGGTTCATTAATGATAAAAATATCATTATATAAGTCCTTTGGCTGAATACTTATATTTTTATGAATAGAATATCAATTAATAATATAATATTAGTTTTAAAAACTCTTTCATGTCAATTTTGAGATTATTTAATAATTTATTTTTGTTAAAGTCCTAAAAACATAATTACTTATATCTAAATATATTTAATAAACCCTATCATTCAATAGTCACCTATAAAATTCGTTTATGTCATAAAAAATGTCAGATTATATTTATTTAAGATTTTATAATATCTATTATTTTATTTTTTTCATTAATAAGGAAAATATTGAATCATCATTGTTTCATAAATAAATTTATGTATTCAATGTGTAAAAATTGTAAATAAAATAACATTATGTAGGAAATCTATTTATATTTCTAATGAATATTTATAGTCGAAGAGATAACATGTATAACACTATGTAATAATTGTTTTACTAAAAGATATATTCTTATGTCATTTTTGTATTTAATTTAACTTAGTGTCATTATCACTTAAAAGTGGCTCCAGGGGGTCCCAAAATCGACCCAAATATGCCCATGGTCGGAAGTGTATCATCCAATAGGGTTGGAGCATGTTTTAGGGTAATTTAATATTATTATAATATTATTTTTTTACCCTTATTTACCGGATTTACCCTTTAACCATGGTAAATAAAATATTTAACGAAGTAATTTTTCAAAATGTATAAAAGTAAAAGTTACCAATTTACACAATTTGTAAATACTGATTCTAAATGTGGAATCCATTTTTCTAAATTCAAAACACAGAAGTGGCAGAAATTAATTTAAAATTAATTTTCGTTGTAAAAAAAAGCGTGTTTTTAAGAAATAATAACTATCAGAAGATTGACACATTATTACGTTCAGTTTAAATGTTAAATTATGTCAAATGACCAACATTGGATTAAATGGTAAAAATATAATCTAATTATACATTAAAACCACACAAATTCATAATTTATCAATATTAATTATTTCGATTAAAAAAGTTGTTTTTAATTAAAATTTAGTAATTTTCACTATTCATCAAAATATGAAAGTTCTCATAAAAGTACGAAAATTCGCCCTAATATAATTTTGATATTCCAAATCCAAAAAATGAAGCCCATTTTGAAAGATAAAATGTATAAAATTTCAAAAAGTTGGTATTACTATTCATAACATCTAGTTTGATTGGTTGTGGTGTGTGTTAGAACTCGAAGTTGCGTACAACAAACGCTACAGTATTATTCAAAGAGAATCGTACCATGGAAGCTTTGGGTGATCCATTATCCCCTCCTTTAAATAATTTAATCCTCAAAATTTTTAAAATATAACTGCATAAAAATAATCCGGTGGTTCTTCATCCTAAGTTCCTCGGGTTCCAACATTGCCTCTTCCATCTTATGGTTTCTCCATTGAACTTTTATTAGACGAGTCATCCGGTTTCTCAACACTTGTTCTCTGGTATCAAGAATCTTGATGGGCTCTTCGCAATAAGACATATCAGGTTCCAGTTCTACTTCCTCATAGGTGAGTACATGCGTTGGGTCAGGCATGTATTTTCTCAATAGAGATACGTGGAACACATCATGAACTTGGGAGAGATTTGGTGGCATTGACAAATGATAATCTACAGCCCCAATTCGTTCTAGAATTTTGAAATGCCTGATGTACCCATGACTAAATTTTCCCTTCTTACCGAATTGAATAACACCCTTCTATAGAGATACATTCAAGAAAACATGATCTCTTACCTAAAATTACAAATCCTTCCTTTGGTTGTCAGCATAGCTCTTCTACCCACTTTGAGCTGCTTTGATGTGGTTTTGGATTACCTTCACCTTTTCCATCATTTCCTCCACCAGTTATGGGCCAACAAGTTTTCTTTCACCAATATCATCCCAACAGGTTGGTGTGAGACATCTCTTTCCGTATAACACTTCATATAGTTCCATCTGAATAATTTAATGGAAGCTATTGTTATAGAAAAATTCTACCACAGGTAAATATTTATCCCACATACCCTGAAAGTCAAGTGAGCTTGATGTCAACATGTCTTCTAAGGTTTGAATAGTCCGTTCTGATTTTCCATCAGTTTGGGGGTGGTAGGCAGTTCTCAAATGAAGTTCAGTATCCAGGGATTTCTGGAGACATTTATACAATATTGATGTAAAACGGGGATCACAATTAGAAACAATCGATAGTGGTACTCCATGAAGTTTTAAAACATCATTAATATACATTCCTTCTAATCATTCAATTGGTAAATATTATATTATAGCAATAAAATGTGATGACATGGTAAGACGATCAACAATGACCCATATTGAATCATTCCTTCTTGGAGTCTTTGTTAGTCCCATGAAAAATTCCATTGTAATATTATCCCATTTCCACTCATGTATGGGAAGAGGTTGCATGACTCCTCCAGGATGCTGCCTTCCAGCTTTATCTTGTTGACAAACCATACATCATGACAAAAAATCAGCAATCTCCCTCTTCATGTTTTTCCACAAAAAATGTTCCTTCAAGTCTCTATACATTTTGGTGCTCCTAGGGTGTATAGAGAAATTGGAACTATGAGCATCATACAACAATTATCTTTTTATATTAATTATATCAAGAACACAAAGTCTCTTCCCAAATTTCAAAACTCCATCTTCATATACAAAGTCATTCAATCTCCCATTATTCACATCTTTAATCTTCTTTTGAAACTCCTCATCATCATCCTAAGAACATTTTATCTTTTCTAGTAAAGATGGTTTTTCAACCATTTGAAAAAGTATCGATGTTTCACCTTCCATTGCAATTCCCATGTCCATCTTCACTAGATCCATGAAAATAAGATCCCTTTGAACTCTCATCTTCTTAAAAACTCCATGATCCTTTCTACTGAAAGCTTCTGTTAGCTTATTTTCCTTCCCCAAGTGGTAGTGTATCTTTCAATCATAATCCTTCAGTAGTTCAAGCCATCTCATTTGCCTCATGTGGAGTTCTTTTTGTGAGAAAATATAAATCAAACTCTTGTGATCAGTATAAATCTCTCATTTTTCACCATAGAGATAATGTCTCCATATCTTCAAAGCGAATATTATAGATGAAAACTCATGATCATGAGTAGGATAGTTTTGATCATGAATTTTTAGCTGTCGTGATGCATAGGCAATAACCCTATCATTCTGCAAAAGGACATAACCAAGTATTTTTTTCGATGAATCACTATAAATAAGAAACCCATCATTCCCTGATGGTAGAGTCAAAATAGGATCACTAACTAATATTCTCTTCAGTTCTTGAAATCATTCTTCACACTCTTTTTTCCACACAAATTTAACCCCTTTACATGTGATCTTGGTTAATGGGTTAGCCAATCGGGAAAAATTCTGGACGAAACGCCAATAATAACCTAAAAAACCAATAAAACTACATACCTCAGTTATACTCATCGGTTCTGGACATTCTTGGATTGCCTTGGTCTTAGAAGGATCGACATAGATTCCATCCTCGGAGACAATATGGCAGAGAAAAGAAATCTCTTGAATCCAGAATTCACATTTTCTAAACTTCCTATATAATTCATGTCTTCTAAGAGTCTTCAGGATAATATGCAAGTGATTTTTATGATCTTCGTAGAATTTGGAGTATACCAAGATATCATCAATAAATACCACAAAAAATCATCAAGATATTCCTTGAAAACTGTATTCATTAGATCCATGAATACAGATAGTGCATTAGTCAATCAAAAAGGCATTACTGTAAACTCGTAATGTCCGTACCTGGTTCGAAATGTTGTCTTCAGAATGTCATCCTTCATTACACACAACTTATGATATCCAGATCTAAAGTCAATATTTGAAAAGTATTGACATCCATTTAGTTGGATGAATAAATAATCAATGAGAGTTAGGGGATACTTGTTCTTTATTGTTATAGCATTGATCTCCTTGTAGTCAATGCACAACCTCATAGATCCATCTTTCTTCTTCACAAAAAGGATAGGGGCTCCCAATGGAGAAACACTAGGGAGAATAAATCCCTTATTACTCAATTCCTTTAGTTGTTTCTTTTGTTTAACTAATTCCACATTGTCCATTTTATAAATGGTCTTCGATATGGGCCCTGATCCAGGAATTAAATCAATGGAAAACTAAAATTCACATTCTGGAGGATGTCCATGTAAATCATCGGGAAATACATCAGCATACTCTTGCACAATAGGTACATCCTCTATTTGAACATTATTTTCCTCACCCACAGTTATTTCATTCTCTTCCTCCCCAATAATTTAATTTAGTTGAGCTACTGGGGGTGGATCTAGATAAGAATTAGGTGGTGATGATTCTTCTCTAAAGATAAGGTGTTCCTTATCATCGTAATAAAAAATAGTAACCTCCTTCTTCTTACAATAAATTTTTTTCAACATGGTTCGAAAATCAATACACACCTAGGATTATATCAAAATCAATAATAATTATGACAATGAGATCAATAGATAAAAAAATTTATATTCTCTAATGGGAACTGATTCACAAAATTTTATTGTAATGATACTTTCCTTATGAGTTCTGACTGATAACTCCCTTGTTAAATCAAATTGGAAATATCTAATTTTCTTAGCAAGGTGGGAAGATATGAAACAATGCGATGATCTAGAATCCAATAATGCGTTTTCTAAATAAGAGGAAACCATTAAATTACCTGCCCCCACATCTTTTGGAGCTTCAACCTCAGCAGTAGTGATTAGATAAGCTTGGCCTTGATCCCTTGGCCTTTTCTGAGGTAAGTTTCCCTTATGCTAAGGACATTCATTTGAATAATATCTCATCTCCCTACAATTGTAGCATTGAACATTAGTCCACATTTGTAGCATACTCCTTTTCCTTTTAGACAGGCACCAGGGTGCTTCCTTCCACAATTCCCACATGGTGGAAATTAAACTCATCCCTTTTTCCATGTTTCCTTATTTCTTTTCCCTAATTGTTCAGCAAACCTATTCTTCCCTTTCTTTTCATTAATGTCGTCAGACTTAGAGAATTCATTTTCTGTCTTGATAGTACAAGATATAATATCTTCGTATAACGAGAATAATTACGATACTAAAGATCGAAAAAGAAATGGTTTTAATCCATCAAAGAAATGATCAATATTACTTCTTGGGTTATGTATATCATTTGCAACATGACTTGCTAACCTTGTAAAGTTAGCCTCATACTTTACAACATTATCATCCTCCTTTGGCCTCAGACTGAGAAATTGTCCTTCCATATCAGCTCGATGGTCACGAGGAAAGTATTTTTCTAAGAAAATATCATTAAACTCCCTCCATTCCATACTTGATACTTCTTCATCCTCCTTTGTTTTTTGAATGAAAATCTACCATTGATCAGTATCTCCAGTGAGACAATAAACTGCCATGAAAACTTTTTCCCTTTCACTACTCCCCAAAGACTGAAATATTTTCTCTAGGGAACTTTTCCATTATTAATCTACCAATGGATTTGTATTCCCATTGGATTTTGGTGTTTTTTTCCTCATGAAGCGATCTAAAATTGATCCTCCATGTTGTGGATCAGGGTGCTCCATACGGGTAAGGTTATTATTCATAACCTAAGTGAGATGTCCCAGTATGTTGATAAGCTGATCAGCACCAGTTGTATCACCAGATCTAGTATAATTATCTTCAACAGGAGTGCAATCCCTACATGGAGTGCATGCATTGATACTGTTTCCAATCCTTCCACTAGGTTCCATTTCTAAAGAATGGCATACAATAGATTAGTTTATGAATCGCAATACATAAATCCAAACTTGTAAAACACATAACATAAATTGAAAAGTTAATTGATATAATCCAAAATCATAAAAATGTTTTCTTGGAAGAAGTATATACTCATAAACCCTTCATAATGGTTTATAAAGAAAATCAGAATTATCCTAAGCATATCTCCTGGGAGTGTCATAACCAAGAGTAAAGCAAGGCCCATTCTCGTGCACCAGTTCCCATTCGAGTCGAGATCAAAGCGCTATTTTTGGTGTTTAACCAAGGTTCATCTGTGCCAGAGATACCTCTACCTGCTCATATCTAGACAGGGATGTATTTCGAGGAAAAATCAAAAAATCTCTACAATACCAAAATTCTAGGAAGTTCTTCTATACTAATCCTCAAAGTTTGTCTTAGGGATATGTGCTCAAATTAGAGTTTACCTAAATCTAGTTTCCAAGGTTTGTACTAAATTTCCTCAAATACCAACTGTAACACCCCGACCCCAGTTACCCAGAGTCGGTGCATTATTACATAACATTGGCATGATCACAAGGAAATCATGTCTCAAAAGACCGATCAGTTTAGTATTTTTGGAAATAATATTCATACAAAATTTCAACATTACAACATGAAATACAACACGAATTTATTACATTAGAAACAACCAAGACTCCTAGATTATTCCTGCAAGTCATTCATAAATAACTTCTTCATATCCTAGGAAAATGAAACACAAGAAAGGGGTGAGCTCAAACTCTCAGTAAGGGTAAGAAATAAAGCGGAATATAACATAAATATTAAGCATGGTGAATAATTGAAACCACATTACTTTAACAATAATAAACATGAATAATTTTATGGTAGAAATATGAACTATGTAAATAATTCGATAATAAAACATAATCATGGGTATTCTACTAGTCGAATGACCATAGGAACCATCAATATTATTTTCATAATGAGGGAATGTATAATGCCAGACATTTTGAAACATTTTGTCAAGGCCTCAACCATGACATCTAAAAATGATTAAGGCCTTGGAAAAAATCACATATCAAATTGGGAAAGGGCCTCGGCCAATTCCATGTCTTGTTGTCTCATGAGACCTACCGATGCATCGAGGAGCTATAGTGGTCTCCACCCATCACTTACTAATTCCAATACATTCTGCATATGAAAAGGTTTAAACATATGATAATCATTCGTATTAAAACTAGCATACGAAATGTCAATACTTTAACCATAAACCATGAATTGTATAAAAATATCACATCAACAATTAAACATATCACAAAGCCTTTAATACAATATGTAAGTTTTGTGTCACAATAAATCAACTTCAAATAAACTTGAGATCCATCAAAGGATGTTGACATAGATGAAATCAGAACCCTTTTTAAAGAAATATCTCATTATATTTTGAAATAATTTAAGAGTCACGTAATTATAAAAAAACATTTATTTTGAAAACATTCTTATAAGCTTGAAAGGGAAGATTTGAAGATGTTATAACGGCGGAAAATAGCCACACCCACCGTATAAGTTAAAAAACATTCTTACCTTAAATTTGTTGAAAAGGTCACAAAGTACCTTTTTTGGAAAATGATGGAAAGATTAATATCAAAAAACATAAGGGTATAAATGAATTTAACCCATTGTCTTTTAAATAGTAAAAATGTTTTGAAATAAATTTTAAAGAAACATGGATGTGGATGATAAAGAGGTCCCAGTAGATAATTACTTATAAACAACCTTGGATAATGAAGAGATTGTAGAATTAAACCTTACCTTGTACTTTTACTTGGTAAGGGGTAGGTTAAAATCCTATATAATGGTGAAATAATTGTTATTAAATTATAAAATAATCATATTAATTAATATGGTATCAAATATGACCTTTTAACATTGCTTTGTTAATAATATCTTAGTATTATCGTTGTTCCGGATGTTAACAGATTTGTTTTCCTTAATATTATTTGTTATTTGAGTCATATTTGATATGTATGGGATGTATCATATTCATATCCAGAATTATATCAAGTCTTTAAACATTATTTATAATCATCAAATAAAAATTAGTCTTGAATGGATATGATGGGGAATGAATCTCATCGCGTTTGTGGAGACGGTAATCCCTATATACACACGAGGGAAAATATCATTCTTTTGATATTAAAATAATATATAATTGGATGGTATATCATATATAAAAAATAATTACCATGTTATATTCATTATTTACATCAATTAAACATCATTATTATACCCATAAAAATGATAATGTATTGAATAATAATTACACCACGACGTGGAGACGGTAAGCCGTACTTACGCATGTATGGGGACTTTTCATTCAAAGGATGGATAGAATAGTGAATATGGTTATACCTTATTTATAATAACATTACAGTATATAGAAATTACAGGATTTATTATTGTAGAATGGAAACAACAAAGAAAAAGGAAGTGGAAGAAGAAAGGAACTTGAAAGAGGTGATTAAATATTTACCTCTTCTTTGGGTTCTTCCTTTTGATTTGATCAAAACGGATCTTTAGGATGGATTTATGACTAAATGAAGGAATATAGGATGAAGATAGGACTATTTAGACTGTATTTGGGCAGCTTTTGGACAATCCAAATTGATTTGAAGGTGTGAATTAGAGATAAGGGGGAGTGCCTATTTATATGAGGGGTGAAGGGAACCTTAGGAAAAGCTAGAAATATTATTTTATAATAAAATAATGTTTGTTTTCTAATATCCAAAATGGATTATTTATAGGATAAGGTGGGGATGGGTCAAAAACCACTCAAACAATAGGTTTTAGACTGGTTTGAGTCACTATTTTACCCTTATCTTTTAGATATAATTAAATAGTTTGACATTGACCATGTCTCTTTGTACTTTTATATTATATGGTTAATAAACATAATATGTACTTCCAAGAAAACCCCAAGTGGTCCATTAATGATACACCTATAATTATATCAGTGTTTTGGACTAACCTTAGATTTTTAGGAATAGAATATCAATTAATAATATAATATTTCTTTTAAAAACTCTTTTATACCAATTTTGATATTATTTAATAATTGATTTTGGTTAAAGTCCTAAAAACAATATTATTTAGACCTAAATAGATATAAAAACCCTAACAATTCATAGTCACCTATAAATTTCGTGTATGTCATAAAAACATTCAAATTACATTTATTTTAGTATTTATAATAACATTTATTTGAATTTTTCATTAATAAGGAAAGTAATGCATCATCATTGTGTCATAAATAAATGTACCTATTAAATGAGTAAAAATTATAAATATAATACCATTATGTAGGAAAAATTTTTATATTTCTAATCAATATTTATAGTCAAAGTGATAACATGTATAACCCTATGTAAAAATTGTTTTACTAAAATATATATGCTTATGTCATTTCTGTATTTACTTTAACTTATTTAATATAAAGTGTCATTATCACTTACAAGTGGCTCCATGGGGCCCCAAAATCGACCCAAATATGACCATGGTAGGACATATACCATAAAATAGGGTTAGGACATGTTTTAGGGTAATTTAATATTATTATAATTTTATTTGTTTACCCTTATTTACCGAATTTACCCTTTAACCAAGGTAAATAAAATATTTACCGAAGTAATTATTCAAAATGTTTAAAAATATAAGTTACCTATTTAAACAATTTGGAACTCTTGATTCTAAATATTGAATCTATTTTTCTAAATTGAAAACACAGAAGTGGAAGAAATTAATTTAAAATTAATTTTTGTTGTCAAAACAAAAAGTGTGTTTTTAAGAAATAATAACTATCAAAAGATTGACACTTGTTATGTATAGCTTAAATGTAAAATTATCTCCAATGAACAAAATTGGATTAAATGGTAAAAATATAATCTAAATATACTTTAAAACAACTCAAATGAATAATTTATCACTATTTATTATTTCGATTAAAAAAGTTGTTTTAAATTAAA
The DNA here is from genome assembly GCA_963277665.1 of Viscum album. NCBI lineage: Eukaryota > Viridiplantae > Streptophyta > Magnoliopsida > Santalales > Viscaceae > Viscum > Viscum album. The sequence goes on from OY728141.1 coordinate 352,836,459, forward strand.
ATTTAGTAATTTGCACTATTCATGAAAATATGAATGTTATCAGAAAAGTACCAAAAATTCACCCTAAGATAATTTTGATATTCCGAATCCAAAAATGAAGTCCATTTTGAAAGATAAAATGTATGAAATTTCAAAAATTGGGTATTACTATTCATAACAGATAATTTTATTGGTTGTGGTGTGTGTTAGAACTTGAAGTTGCGTACAACACACGCTACTGTATTATTCAAAGAGAAGAAAACTGTAAGATGCTTGGGGTGTTACATAGTTCGGTCGAAACATTCCTCAAAGAATGTTTTTTTAATACATACGAAATTTTTACCTCGACCACATCAATACCAATCTTGGAAGACAACATTCGATAGTAATATCAAACAAGGAACAACACCCTCTCCCAAAATGAGCGATCAACTGTAGAAAAAAGTAAAAAATATTGACACTATTTTGAATATACCATTTTCAAAACCTTAAAAAATCAGTTTGGATGAATAGATAGATTTTCTTTGAATTATTCTATTGTAATTTTTTGTATGTCAGATATTTTCTTGATGTCATGCATGTAGAAAAAAATGTCTTTTTAGTGTTATTGGCACATTACTAAATATTCTTGAAAAAATGAAGGATAAAATCAAGGATAGGTTGGAATTTATTGATATGTGGATAAGGGAATAGTTGGAACTAGTGAAGGGTAAAAAAGAGGAATTTTATTCCTCCAACATCATACACGCTATCCAGATGAGAAAAATTATAATTTTTCTTTTTCTTTACTTGTGTAAAAGTTCCATAGGGTTATTCATCAAATATGAAGAATTTCATGTCAATGAGTAATTTTAAATTAAAAGGAATAAAAGCACACACGTATCATGTTTTGATGCATGATTTAATTTTTATTGCTTCTCATTGCATTGTGCCTCAAAATATACAACATACTTTAACCAGAATCTGATTGTTTTTCAAAGATAGATGTAGTAAAGTTGTAGACCCAACGAAGTTGACCATCAATAATAAGGAGAGTGCAGTCATATTATGTTAATTATAGATGTTATTACCACCATCATTCTTTTTCTATAATATTACACCTGATGGTTCAATTTTTTAGAGAGGTTCAACTATGTGGTGATTTCTATTACATATAGATGTACCCCATCTAACGTTATATGATGATTTTGAAAGGGTATGTTAAGAATAGAATTTGTCTAGAAGTTTTTATTGAATAATGATATATTATTGAAGAAACTTTTGAATTTGGTATCGATTACCTATTATGTGTTGAAAGCATCCGTCTCCCAATTTCTTATCATAGTTAATGACTTTTGGGTGAAGGGATTTTCGAAAGAGATATTGTTACAATTACTTCGATAGGGTGGGAGCGAGCACATATTTACATATTACATAATAGTGAAGATGTTGATCCGGACATTGAATCCCACAATGAAATACATAGAGATTTTAATACATCAAGGGATGAAGGATGGATATCAAATACACATAATCAATACATTATCATATGTTTCAAAGATCCAGTTTTATAGGAGTTATCAGAAAATAAAAATTCAATTTCTGAACGACTTCAATGGCTAGCCATTGGACTGAATGAAAATTTTATATCTTACAATATTTTTTTAATTAATGATTATAAATTCTATACAAATGAACATGGGGAATTTAGTACGATGCAAAATAGTGGTGTTATGCTTGTGGATGAAGCGATTCACATATCTGGTTCGAATGATAAAAATCCAATTTATGAAATTACTTCGTATAATTTCATATTCAAATAGATATACAGGTTTTATTATACAACATTTCAAGTCTATAGTTTCCCTTGAAAATGGGTTGACAATATCAATGGAGTGAAAGTTGATGCAATGGGGATTATGAATGTGAATATTAGTGTATAGGGGAAAAAAGATGAGCCGTTCAAAATGTCATCAGAAGTAGTGAAAGTGTTTTTTGTCTCTGATCCAACAAACAAGAATTGGTCGATTGTCTTTTTGGTGATTAAAACAAATGTTGAGTCAGATGAAATGTTAATCAAGGATGCCCCTTTCTTTGGGACATCAGAATAATTTCCTATTGGTTCAAATATAGATAATGTCTTGTACATTAGAGGGTTCCACAAAGAGGGGACTTGGATTCTCAAAAGAGGAAATAAATCCATGAAACCATTAAAAAAATGAAAATATTTCAATGATAAGGTAAAAGTGTTTTTTAATATATTATGTTTTCCCTCATAATATTATATATTTTCTACTACATTAATATAATCTTAGTTAAATGTTTGACTACTCATGAAGACAATGTCTTCTGAACATGAATATGTTACCAATACCTCAGAAGAACAAACTATAATTAAGGAAACCCTTTTTACAGATTTAAAGGTAATGTTACAATATACTTTCTCTATTTTACCAAAAAATTATTATTCCTTATAGAGTTAATTTATTGTAGAATATTTATGTACATGTGTCATGCCTTTTTAATAAGATCAACAACATTGTCTCTTCTCAATCACAAAGGTAATATTGATGTTTTCATAGTAAAATCACTATCCATATATTTAATTTATTATTCCATATTTATGTTTAATTTATTTATTTTTAGAATTAATCACATAATAATTGTTTTCTTATATAGGTGGATTATTTTTTTTTGAGTTGGGGTGATCTATCTAACATTCATTCTTCTTATCCCTTAAGAAAATTTACCCCCATATTGGTAAATTTATCACTTTCATTCAAGTAACCTCAACTGCCTTTGTATGAAGAGATTCAATGCCAACCCGACTCAATTACAACGGTAATCCTGATGTTTTCACAGTAAAAAAATTTTCTATAGAATTAATGTATTATTTCATATGAATGTTTAATTTATTTATTTTCATATTAATCATATAATAATTATTTTCTTATATAGGTAGATTATTTTTTTTGAGTTTGGGTGATTTGTTTATCTTTCATCCCTGTATAAACCAAAACTTCTATAAATTTTTCTCCCAAAAAACTTTTCACTCCTGTAGTGTTGGCATTTATCACATTCTATCAAGTTCCCTCTATTAATCAATCAGAGAGGTAATCATGATATTTTAAAAGTAAAATATTTGTCCATAGAATTAATGTATTATTTTATATTTACATTTAATTTATTTCTTTTTAGTATTACTCAAATTAATTAATTTCTTGTATATGTGTATTATTTTTTTAAGTTGAGGTGTTTTATTCAAAACTACTCATGTGGTATTGTTAGTTTTACAAATAAATTCAATGGAAATTGTGGTAACATTGACAGTTAGGATTATTTTTGAATATATGTAATAATTTTTATTTATATAATTTTATAAACCCAGGTTTAAAATGTCTATAATATTGTTTTTTCCTAGTATTTGTTTGTAAATTTCATTTTTTTTAAATTCTATTTTGGGACTTGTCTTTATTGATATATGGTGTGTTTCTAATGTGCTTATAGTTCTTCAATGTGTTGTAATACCATACTATTGTATATTACTTTATCAACACTTATAAATGAAACATTTATCAGCACTTCTAAATGCCCTGATAAAAATCCTGGTCTTTTAAGTCTCTCATGAAGTTAGTTCTTTTCTAGCGCTGATATAGGCCATTTCTAGAACTGTTAAAGTCATGTTTTTTATTAGTGTTAATGGGAGCACCATTGTTTTCCAAGTGAAATATATTTGACAACATATGGAATTTTTTTTTGTCTTAAAGTTAATTAAGACCAAGATAAAATAAATACTCCAGTGATAGAATTTAAGTATCAACCTATTCTATAGGGTAAAAGATCTATCGTGGTAGATCTAATGGTTTCTTGGACCTAGAATATCATACATATACTAAAAATATACTGAAAAATACATGTTGGAACAATTTGGGAAAGAATTTATTCCAGTGTCACATGGAATAAATCTCTCCAAGTAGATATCCACGCACATAGGAGGAGAGTAAAGTGGTTAGTCTAGTCGGTGAACGATACACTTGGTACAGAATATATCTTAACAAAATTATTTCTAGTAAGATGGATTGGGCCTTTGTGAATATTATATTCCTAAAAAATGGGATTCCATTTCTAGTATCACTCTACCTAAAATTTCTTCTGACCATCATCCGATTCTGGTTAGTTTTAAGGTTAAGTAATACAACATACCTCTTCCTTTTTGTTTCAACAATACTTGGTCCCTTCAAGGTGATTGTGGTAGGTTGGTTATAAATTCATGGAACAATATGCAAGGTGACGATTTTCTTTTCAAATTGTGGATGATCAAGTGCTCGTTAAAATCTTGGAGCAGGGAGACTTATAGTGAGCTGGACAATGAAATATTATGTCTTGAATCCTGTCTCCAGCAACTTAAAGATGAAGCTTCGAATGTGGATTTCAATCTGGATATTTCTAGGGAATCTATTCTAGCCTTTAAATAGAGATCTCTCTTTCAATGAAATAGAATACTATTAAGGAAACCATCAAAATAAAATGTCTTCAAAAAGGGGATTGAAATACAAAATTTTTCCATTTTCTCCAAAGAATTAGGAAGGTCAATCATCCCTACTCCTATCATAAGGTTGGTGATAAAATTTTAGACAACAGAGAAAAAATTGATGATAATATTTTTTATTATTTCATGGAGATGTTCAATGAGCCCGCTTTGGGAGGATCCTTGATGGATGGTATAATCCCTTCTTTGGTGTATGCTGCTTATAATCACCTTCTCACTAGTTCCCCTTCATAATTTGAGATTAAGGAAACTATTTTTAGCATTAATTCCTCCAGCTCCCTAGGTGTGTATGGTTTCAAAAATTACTTTTATCAGAAGTATTGGGAAATTATTAAAGGTGATGTCTGTAATGTTGTATCCTCTTTCTTTTCCTCCAGAGATCTTCCTCAGGGTATCGCTTCTCAGTTTATCTTCTTAATTCCTAATGTTTAAAATGCTTGTGAGATTTAACTTTTCCGACCCATTTCCTTGGTTAACACTAGTTACAAGAACATAAGTAAGAGTATTTCTATCAGGCTCTCAAGCATTGAATCTAATATTGTTTCTTGGAATCAAAATGGATTTATTAAAGGAATATGTATTCAAGAATGTATTTGATCAGCATCAGAATGTCTGAATATTCTCAGGAAACCAGCAAGAGAGGGAAGAATTTCTATCAAACTTGACATAAAAAAGGATTTTGACACTCTGGATTGGACCTTCCTATATAATGTTCTTAGAAGTTTTGGTTTCAATAACATCTTTATTAGCTATATTGACACTCTTTTTAGATCTAATTATGTCTTGGTTATGATAAATCGTTCCCCGAAAGGGTACTTTTCTTGCTCTAGAGGTGTTTGTCAGGGAGATCCTCTATCATCGTTGCTTTTTGCTATTTCTAAAGATTATCTTAGTAGACTCATATCTCTTATGGTCTCACAGGGTTAGCTCAAGCTGATTCAGTCTTCTATGTATCTTATCCCCCCATCTCATCTTTTATATGCTGATGATATTATTATCTTCCTACAGGGTAGAGAAAATAATATTCATGTTCTAAAGAAAGTTCTAAATCATTACGAGGGTGTCTCTGGCCAATGTATAATTTGAGGTAAATCCTCCAAACGTTTTGGGAAGGGGTTTTCTATCTCCAGGAATCATTGGATTACTGTAGAGTTAGAAATCAGAGAAGGGGTCCTGCCATTTCACTATCTTGGAGTTCCATTATTTTGGGGGAATCATAGAGCATATTTATTTTCTGAAATAATTGATAGGGTTAATGGAAAAATCTCAACCTGGAAGGGGATGTGTCTATCTATGGTTGGACGATTAAGCTTGGTGAAGTCGGTTATAGTTTCTAAATTGGTGTACTCGTTCATGGTCTATAACTGGTCAAGGGGACTTCACAAATGTCATAACATCTCTATCAGGAACACTATTTGGAGTGGTAATATCGATGAGGGAAAAATGGTCATAATTTCATGGAAGGTTTGTTGTCTCCCTCTACATAATGGTGGAATGTGAATGAAAAATAGAGATCTTTTCAATGATTCCCTTCAAGCCTTCCTTGTCTTGAATATTATCCATAGTAATTCTGAATTAATGGGTTTTCTAAATGCCCGTTTTGCCGGTAAATTGACACAGAGAAGGAATTCATACAATGACTCTTCCTTATAGCCATCAATTAAATCATATTTTAAGGATATTATGACCTTCTATTGATGGATTGTGAACAGAAACTTGAACATCAAATTTTGTGTTGATAATTGGACCAGTGCCACTCTCTCTAATAACATCTAGCTGGATGTCCTATAACCTAATGAGAAGGTCACTATTAAAGTGTTTTTGATGATCCTACCTCACCACTCCCAGATGAGCTACAATATTTGGCCGATCATTATAACCTCATTTGTGGTCCTGATATTATAGTTTGGGAACCTGCTAGGAATGGATTTCATACTTACAGAATCTTCTATCAGGATGTCACCAAGGGCCATCATATTGACTTCAATTGGTTAATTTCTTTCAATAAAAAATGGATTAGGTCTTCATGTCTCACCTTTTTTTGGAGGTTGGCTTACAACATGTTACCCTCTGATGATGTTATTAAAATGTTTGGTATTCACCGTTCCATCAGGTGTGCTATGTGTCACCAACATGGGGAGTATGCAGAGCATCTCTTTCTCAGCTGTGCAATGGACTCAACCATTTGGAAGGTTGTTCTGATGGATTTTGAGTTGGCTGGTCTTCGATATTTAAGTCTGCAAGCACTCCTAAGGTGCTGCTCAGTCATCCAGTAATCTCCCCATATATGTTCTCTACTTTGTGTGGCTATTTTTGAATGTTTTGATGCTATATGGGGGCATCAAAATGTTGATATTTTCTTGGGAAAAGGATGCTATGTGAAGCTGGTCATGAAGCAGATTTTTTCTATTATAAGAGATATGTGCAACGCTGGCATGGCGTATTGCGAAAAGAGTATTCATGACTTTATTATACTAAAAAACCTGGGTGTTCAAGTCAATTTCATACCTATTTTGGGGAATTGTTAAGTGTTTTTGTTTCCTCCTATTCTTCATTGGATAAAGGTGAATACAGATGGTGCCGCTAAGGGAAATCCGGGGCCAGCAGGGTGTGATGCAGTTTTTAGGATGCATGATGATTCTGTTAAGGGATGTTTCTATGTAAATTGTGGCATGACTAGTTCACTCGAGGTGGATATTTTTGGAATAATTCACACTATCTCATTTTTTTAAATGAAAGGTTAGAATAATATATGGTTGGAATGTGACTCTAGCTCTCTTGTGTAAGACATCATAAATGGTGAGCTTCGTATCTCTTGGAGGCTTTCTGTAAAGTGGATGGAATGCGTGAAGAACCTTTTAAGTCTTAATTTCATCATCACTCATGTTTATCGGGAATAGAATATGGGTGTGGATCATCTTGATATTATGGGAGTTGATAAGACTCTTACCTAGTTAGATTCACTTCATGTGGTCCTACTCCCTCATTATGAGACTGATTGTAAAAAGATCCCACATTTTCGTCTTTTGTAACATTACTTTATTTTATGAATATTAGCCTTGGCCTTTTAGTCAAGATACCTTTTCTAAAAAAACAATCAGGCTAAGGTGATGAGCGAGACAAGCTCATAAAATCTAGTGGAAGCCATACCTACAAATACTGAGTATGTTTCCACTTCTGAGGTAGCTAATAAGAAGTTATTAAATGCAAATATTTGTTTACATTCATGGAATTTCACCTACCAAGTAAAGTTTTATCATAATAATAATTCCATTTCTATTACTAGACATGATGTAATGTTTTAACAATGAATAAAGGAATATACTCGGAGATACCATCACTTGATAAGTTTTACTGATGGAGATTAGGTTTCATATAAAAGAATAGAAACATGGAGAAAACATGGAAGACCTAGCAGCTAAAGTCATTACTCATAAGAAACATGTTATTTATCATTTGATATCTACCAAGTTTGGTTAGCAAGTTGGTTCTAGTGTAAGTGGGACTGTTGTAATAGTGGGTTCCATAGACCCAATTTGAAAAATAATTTTGATTACCATATCATGTGTACAATTATATATACATGATTTATTATTATCATTATAATGTTTTCAATTCAGTGTCTACTATTAAATGGTAATGTCTAATGATTAATTATCATATCAAAAGGTTATAGCAGATCCTAGGCTATAACAAGAAACTCAAGATACTATGAAATTAATCATAAATAAAGGTCATATGGTCTAGATACATCATACACACTAGAAAAAATGATGTTTGAATATCATTTGAAAGTGGATCATAAGGATTGAGACTTCTTTTTTTGAAGTTCACACTTGGTGATCTCTATTTGTAAGATAATGAAGATAGACCCACCAATAGGAACACCACAAGTTTCAGGTGTTGTTGGTTGTTTCTATTTATGGACATGTGTATTGGCCTCCTAACTTGAGATTATTATTAGTGTGTGCCATTTTATTGTGTACTTTTATGTAATGAAAAAACCGTGATAATGAAATCATGGAATGATAGGTTGTGTTGGGTGCATTATTGGTGGGAAGACATTTGTTGAATAATCAAATTAGAATTTTTTCTTCGAGGATGAGGAAGTTATATCTTGGTAATGGTTGACCAAGATGGTAATACCTTTATAAGTCTTTGGATAATGAAGTCAAGGGTAAATTCATCCAGTTCGATCAATAAACAACAAAGCAATAAAATGGTAATGACACAAGTTTGCATCCTGCATTATGAGATATTTAAAGGCAAAGCGATTATATTACACAATGTGTGTCCATAGGTTGGCTTTCATTGCTATGACTATACTGATAACTTTAGGGGACTTTATGGGTTTCTAGGATCCTCTATTGATCTATGAATACTATTCCCTTCTATCGAGATAAGGACCAAGAGGTTCACACACAATAGTGTATTCAAGAATCGTCCCTTTTATGTTGAATAGGTATATCGAACATGGTGGCCCCACCATGGGGTCTGAGTGTTGTCCAAGTAATTGATCAACAAATGAATAAAAAAATTCATATTATTCATGTTATGAATAATTGGGTTTAATTTATTTAATGAATTTACAAGTTAAATAAATTAAAGTAATAATATAAATCCAATATGTATTATTTTAATATTCTAGGTTTGTTTAATATTAAGTGGGAATTATGAGTCATGTTAATGAATAAGATTTATCATATAATATTATATATATATATTACATGTATGTGAGAAAATAATAAATAGTATTTATGACATAGTCTAGGTCATCATAATTATTTATTTAGTGGACGTTATATAAACAGAGTTCGAGGAACGCTTCCAGGTATTTTAAACATCCACTATAAATAGAGGAGAGAGGCTCCCACATACTGATTATTCATTGTGATATTTATGGAACCTCTCTATCCTCTTCTGCTTCATAGAGAGAGAATCTCTAGATCCAGTAAATTACATTGTGATCTCCCTCATGCATCAAATATATGTCGATGTCGTGACCGTCAGGATGTCGAACATGTCATCAAATCTCCCCCATGGATCAATTTTTCTAGTTTAGGTGTCTGGGGGGAAATTAGAAGGGCTTAATAATATGGAATAAATTGTGAGGGTTTTCCATCCCATCTCACCATTAAATATATTATCATAATAGAACGAAAAATAATAATTTATTTTTATTATTAAAACTTTAATTAGACTGTAATTTCATCATATGGTGTTGGCTTGACTATCCATCAGTGGAAATGTGACACTGACTTTGAGATGGTCATTATAAGGCCATTTTTGGATATTTAATTTGGGATCATGGCTTGGATTCACAGAGAACCGAATAATAATAATAATAATAATAATAATAATAATATGGAATCTAATAATCAACATCTCTTCCTCATACATTGACTGATTGACTAACTGTCAGCATCATCATGAACCTGAAATTGAGATGTACGTTTCAAGACCAATATCAAGTATTTAATTAATATTTTTAGTATGGGATCGTGAAACATCATTTGATCATGATATAGTGAAATGAAATTTTTCACCGGGTGTCTGATTTGGGAATGTGAATAGCCTATCCCATGAATTTTTTCATGAGGATAAAAAAATGTGATTAATTTGGCCATATGGGGCCATTTTTAGAGGAATATTAGTGGAATTACATTTTTCTCCATTCAGAAGAATGATGAACCTTGTGTGTTCATCAGGCTTTTGGCTGAGACATGTCATGTTGTACCCTTAAACACCGTATGATATTACATGGTCCAAAATTTGTGTGATGGAAATGACATAATTAGGTAGTAAAGCAGGACCATATTTTGTGTGGGTCCCATTAATTGTTTTTTACCCCTTTAAGAATCTACAACCTCTCATATCTCTTTCATTTGGACTTAGATTTTGGCCTATGAGTAGCCTATCCTGAGTGTTTTTCATGCCGAATGTGATGGTGGCCTCTTTAGTGGATTTTGAGATATGATGTGAGATTTTACGAGAATGATGCTTATTTAGGGGACACATAAAGATGACAGTGATTGGGAAGGATAACCAGAGGCTATCCAAGTGGCAGACTAGAGTCAATTTGGGCATGACTCTATGATAATCTAGAGTGGTACCCTCCAGTTGGGCTAAGTATCGATCCTTGACCTTCCGAGTGGCTCCCGACCACTGTGTAGGGCTTGAGTCCCTGATGAAGTAGAGTGGAAATCTCTAGACAAGCTAGGAATGGGTCCTAGACCTTCTATGTGGCACCCTCATGCGGGGTAGATAATGGGTCCTCAATGACCTAGAGTGTCACCCTCCAGCTAGTCTAGGCATGGGTCCACAATCTACTGAGTGGAACCCTCCTGGGGGTAGGTCATGGGTCCTTGATGAATTAGAGTGTCACCCAATAATCGAGATGGGTATGCTTTCTTGACCATCAGGGTGGAATCCTCCTATTTTACTAGGTCATGGGTCCTCTACTAAGATATTATTCCCCCTTGACTATGCAACATAGTGATGAGGCATGGTTTGACATGGATATTTCTACATGTAGACACATGAGATGTGGACCATCAGTAATGGTTATTCATAGAAATTATGGTGACTCTTTTCTTGGGTTGGGATATGAGATGGAGATCTCTTTAATCTCTTGTCTGGGATTATTTTTCCTGAGGGTGTGTATATATATATATATATCCATATCATTGGATTTAGTTACCCTTCTACCATGGGTTGTGAAGAAGAATAGGGTATTCCACATTCTTTTCGTATTTAGCATCCCTTGTTTGGATGAGGTTACTCTCCTAATATGGGTTCCAAAGGCTCGATGTGTATTTTATCTACACACCGTTTTGATCCCATTATGTTTAGATGGGGTTACCCTCTCTTTCTCTTACTTTGGGTTGAGCTGTATCATGTTCACTGTTTACTATGTACTATCTTTCTATTCTTATTGTATCTCTTATAGCTCCCCCTTCATCTTTCGGGGAATCTTACTAAGTTTGTATATAATCACCTCTGCATCGGAGTTTCCCACATGTGTTGTATATTATGAAGATTGCAGACAGGTCGGTGGTGACTACAGAGGAGCTTAGGGATACATGGTACTTTGGACCAGGTAAGGCTTTCATAGCTTAGAGATCAAGATCTATGATATCTTAGTGTTTTACTTTTTGGATTTTTCATTTTGGGGCATCTTTCTGGTTGGGCATGTATTTTTTCCCTTTACTTTTCGGTTTACACTACCATACTCTTATACTATCTACAGGTAACATGCATGGTTGCTACCCTAGTATTTTTAATCTTATAATATTATTACTCTACACTTATTCATTGAGATTCATATATGTGTGCATACAAGTACTTTGTAAAAGGCTTCCCTTTTTCAGTTATGCCTTCGACACTAGTAGCCATCCCCTTGCCTATGGAGGAGGGATTGGGGTGGTTGCTGCTCGAGCCCCATATAGGGTTGGGTCATCAAACCCCCCTCTCAAGAACAAGAGAAAGATAGAGAATTATTCAAGCCTAAAGTAATTATTATTAAAATAAATGATGGAAAATGAAAGATTATTGGTAACTTTGTGCCAACACCCTATATACCATCGATGATGTTCCATGATTATATATCACATGTGAATAACAGTAAAGGATTCTATTTAGGGGTCTTCACCACAATAATGGTAAAATAAGATCATCAATCAGTTTGATCTCAAATGAATAAATAAATATCAAGACAGGAAAATCATATTTAAAAATTAATTATAAATTATATGTGAGAAGACCCTCTCTTCAAATTTTCTATGTTTGTTTTCATTCCCTTATTTGGAATTATCCAATGAAATGGATGAAAACCATTATTGGGATCAGGTATAATTACATCTAAAGTGAAATAAAACATTAATGTGATAACAAAGAGATAACATATTAATTTATAATTATTTATTATTTTTTGATAAATTACACATTTTATTATTAGTTTTTTATTTAAATTTGTTCATTACATAATCTGAATGTCAAGATATTATGACCATTTGATATAATATGACCAAGAAGATGCCAATAACAAATAAATAATGATCAAAGATAACATCTGGAGGTGCTGATAATTCAACCCTATAGACACAACTACATGACATGTAATGGAAAATTATATATTGTATACCCATGGAAAACCATGTGAACATAAGTTGTGAAAATCACAACATGTCATGTGGGGGGTTTGGTACATGCCATCATTACATTTCATGTATTAACTGCAAGTTGGAACATAGATTTATATGGTGTATATGACATGTAGATGGATTATTGCCTCATCACTCACATAGTTTGACCCCGTGAGAATTGTGGAAGTTGTGCAGTAAAAGTATAGAGAATGTAATTAATACACACTGTGTATTGACTGCCAGCTGAGTAACATGGTACTATATAGAACACATAGAATACATCATATTGTACACATGTTATAGAACATAATAACCTCTTTGGATTGCACATCGAGTCCCAAGTCATGTTTTTTGGGTTAAAATTTGATGAAATTAATTGAAAAAAACCAATTAACAGTACGTTTAACTAGTTGTACACACCATGTGATAGAGTTTTTCCACATTGATTACATGTATAGTGATAATGGTGTGTCATGTGCATAATAAATTATTTATTAATTAATTTCTATGTCATTAGGAATAGATATATCATGTATCATTATCATGCATGCTGTGTACTTCATTGGAATTTCTAGTGGTACATGTCACATATATTCAAGGAATGACATGTAATGGTGCACAAACTACATGGATTGACTCATAGAATAAAACATCATGTATATCATGACACATTATTATATAATACATGTCATGTAAGTACAATGTACACAATAAGTACCATACAAAGCATTTCTCTAATTTAGTGTTACGTGACCAAACATGCTGTGTAATAGTTAAACTCTATAAAGGGGGTAAACAGTATCATCAGAATACACGTCATGCCACCTCCAGTGCATGCAGTGTAAATAATTTATTTTAATTAAAGTTAATTATTTTAAATTATTTAAAAATATTGTGTATGAGAATCTCAAGTAAGATTTTGATAGATAATTAAGGTAAATGATTTAATTATCTATTGAGATTATTAATTTTATTAATTATAGAAATTTATCATATTAAAGAACATATTAAAATGAATGCTATCATAGTTTATATTCTTAGTCATTATAGTGACCCATAATTTTCATATATATAAATTACATCTTTTTATGACAATATTCAATACATTACCAAAATACATGCCTGAAGACCATAAAATTTTAGTGTCTTTGAATATTAGAAACACAATATTTTTATTTCATGTAAGATATTGAACATCTACCATAATGATCTTCCCTATAGACATACCCTACAAAAAACCATTATTCATGACTCTAGGAAAGCAAACATAAGAAATGGGGATATTAGATGCTTAGTAAGGGTAAGAAATAGAGATATCACGAATCACTTAAACATAACATGAACATAAGGGTAATAGAAAATGAGGGTAAAATTTTAAAACCATAACATGAATTACATATATTATAACCCCGAGTCACGACAAAAATCTTGATGGTTCATAAGATATGAATTATAAACGAAATCAATTAACATAAGCCATGATATCATAACATAGACATAGGAATGTGTCCAAAATGTTATCTTATAACATTGTGAACATTTATAAATAGAAAAATTTTCACTCATTAATTTAACGACATGAAATTAAGACCTTGAATAAACATATTTACACAAACCTAGGACCACAAAAAAACTATATGGACATGAAAAATGGTCCTTGAATTTTTTCCCACATTCATATGGCTGATGAAACTTGTCTCCCATCCTATTTAACATGATAATTAGATTATATAGTCATAATAAATTCTCCAAAAATCATCAATAATGTCCAGAAAAACCAATAAAACTTAATATCACAGTCACAATTGTTTTTCTAGGTAAAAATTATATAACTTTTGTCTTTGATGGACCCATAAATATACCCTCTCTTGAGATTATAAGACTAAAAAATGAAATCTTTTATAGAATAAATTCAAAACTATTAAATTTTTCATATAAATTATCCTTCTTCAATGTATTCATAAATATGGGGTAGATTATACTTTTTCATTATTTTGATATTGTTCATCTCTTGATAGTCAATGCAGAGTTGCATCTATCAATATTTCTTCTTAACAAAAAAAAAGGTGAAACCAAAGTAACACACTTAGATAAATAAATCCATTGGCATGATTATCCTAGAGTTACTTCCTTAATTATTACAAATAAATTAAGGCTATTATATAGGGATTATTTGAAATTGAAATATCACAAATTATGAGTTCTATTTAGAACTCAACTTCATGATTTGGTGGAAGACCTGGAAAATATTGAAATTGTAAAATAAAAAATTTCTTTTAAAAATAACATTGAAATATTTTAAGGGAAGATTAAAAATGCTAAGACAAAAAAAATAAAGGAAAATAGCTGGTCGTTCTATATAAGTTAAAAAATCATTCTTTCTATAAATTTTTAAAGAGGTCATAACGTACCTCATTTGCAAAATGACCGAAAGATTCCTTTCAAAACATTTTATAAAAAGTCAATCATTGGTAAAAGTGACTTTAAACATCTATAGGATTATTTTAAAAAAAAATTATGAAAAAATATTTAGAAACATGGACATGGATTATAAATATTTCTTAGTAGATATTTACAACATAAATAACCTCAAATAATAATGAGATTTTGAAATTAACCCTTACCTTAGATCTCGTACACTCCATACGTGTATGAAACTGCTGTATAATGTTTTTAAACATATCGTTAACTTATAAAAGAATCTTAATAAAATTTATGATGTCATATGTTATTATTTTATGACTTTATATTACCCCTTTATTAACAATTCCATGTTAATGCAACATTTTGGGTAATATCTCTTTGTTTATTGTACGTGTTTTGACTTGTTATTTTTGATCATATTACATAGATTATGATTTAATTACTTATATAATGTATAATATGATTTATATATCATATATATTAATAATATAAACATATATAATAGATTGATATATAAAATGGAATACACCGTTCATGGAGATAGTTGATCATACGTACGCATGAATGCGGTTTCCATTTTCATATCGTATTGAATGGAAGTAAGTGAATGAAATATATGTACATATATATATATATATCATTAAATTAGACATATTATGTCATATATTTCATAATTATGAATAATATATATTTTTTATAATTATTATTCGATGGTTAAAGTGGAGAATGAATCTCATCGCGTTGGGGAGACTATAGGTCGTATGTATTCATGAGTGATGATATTGTTCCTTTAATGATTAAATGATATGGGATTGGATGGTATAATAATTATAATTAATCATAATAATCTCATATTAATTATTAATTTCTATTATACTAATCATTATAGCCTTCCAAATAAAGTAATATGGAATAACAAATTACACCATGGTGTGGAGACGGTAAGTCGTACGATGGATACATGGTGATATTATTAATCATTGTATGAATAAAATGATGAATATAATTATAAAATTATTATATTAACATCTCAGTATATGTATGATAATGGATTTGTTATTTTTTATATAAACAATATAGAAAAAATAAGTTGATGAAAGGAAGAACTCTGAAATAAGGGATAAAACGATTACCTCTCCTTTGAGAGTTTCATTCTGATTTGAACAAAAGATCCCCTTAAGAAAGATATCTTCTCAATATTATCCCACTGAGATGAAGTGAGGTAGGTTTGAAGGATAAATGGTCATGTTTTTTCTAAACCAAAATTCTTTATAGGTGTGAGATAAAGAGAAAGAGAGGTTTACTTTTATAAGAGAAGTGAGGGGCATTTTAGGAAAGATCCTAAAATATTTATTTATTAGAAAAACATTTTCGGTTTCTAATAGCTCAAAATTGATTTATTTCTGGTATAATATGAGGATGCATTGAAATAATCTCAACCAATGGGTGTTATACATTTTTATGTCATAAATTTAACCTTATCTTTTAGATTTAACCTTTTCTAAAATAAGTTAACTCTTACCATGACCTATTGTACATGGTTAATATATTTAATATAAAATTAAAATAGAATCTAAAGTGAATTATTTATGAAATTTGTATCACTATAATTGTTATTTGGGAAATATTTAGAATTTATAATTTTTATATCATTTAATAAAATAGTATTTGTTTTAAAAGCTCATTTATGTCAATTTTGACACTATTTAGTAATTGATTTTTGTTAAAGTCGTAAAAACACGACTCCTTAGAAACAAAGGAATTAAATCATCCCGAATATGTTAATGTATTCATAAAAATTAGAGTATGTAATAAAATTTTTTAATTACATTTATTTGAATATTTACATATTAATTTATTTGAATAATTCATTAATAAGGTAATCATTACATCATCACTGTGTCATAAATAAATAATTTTATATAATGTCTAAAAATTATAAATAAAATACCATGATATAGGAAAATCTTTTAAATTTATAATGACTATTTTTAGACATATATAATAGTTATTTACCCATTAATTAAAATTTATTTAATAAAAGATATATGTTTATGTCATAATTATATTTACATTAAATTAATCTTTATAAAATGTCATTGTCACACCCATGTGGTCCCTTGGGGACCTAAAATCATCCTAAGGATTCCCATGATAGGTATTATATAATCAAATAGGATTAGGACATGTCTTATGGAAGTTTAATATTATTATAATATTAATTTTTTACCCTTATTTACCAGATTTACCCATTAACCATGGTACATAAAAATAATTACTAAAGTTACTATTCATAATGTCAAAAAAATAAAAGGTACATATTTACAAAACTTGTAAATTATTATTAAAAATATGGAATACATTTTTTCAAATTCAAAACACAGAGTTGGAAGAAGTTAGTTTAAAATTAATTCTCATTATCAAAACTAGAAAGCGGGTTTTAAGAAGTAAAAACTATCAAAATACCGACATGTGTTTATCTTCGATTTCAATGTGAAATTACGTCCAATGAACTAAATTAAAATAAACTTTAAAAATATAATCTAATTATACTTTAAAACCACTAAAATTTATAATTTAACATTATAAATTATTTCGATTAGAATAGTTGTTTTCAATTAAAATTTAGTATTTTTTATTATTCATCAATATATGAATGTTATTATTAAAGTACCAAAAAATTATACAAAATAAATTTCCATGCCCCTATTATAAAGAATAATTTAATTTTTTCAAAATGATTATATAAAATTTTCAAATATAGAATATAAAAAGGGGTGTCCATTAAAATCTGGAAAAACTGCATTTCTTTAAAAATACTTCTTTTACCTGAAAAATTTATTTTATCCTTATATTATGTCTAAGAAAACAAATATGAAATTTAAAATTATATGAGATATATAAAATTAAAAATGAGTTTAATTCTATTCATAACCACTTTTTAAATGGCTAGTTTGACAGGTCGTGGTGCGTTTGAACTCGGTGTTGCGTACATCAAATGCTATTGAATTGTTTAAAAAGAAAGCATACCATTGAATCTTAGGGTGTTACATTATCCCCTCCTTTAATAAATTGTTTCCTTTCAATTTAAACTCATGATTAAAAAATAAGGGTTTGATATTTCAAAGTATCTTATTTGAAATACCCCATCAAAAAATGGATTAATGAGACCTCTATTTTAAAATAAAGAAAGATTGGTATGAAGGTTACTGGAAATAACACATAATAGGGTAAATTATAGATAAAAATTGATATGGAAGAGAAAAATTACCTTCAAGTTATAATATATAGTGATATAGAATATTATTAGGTGAATTTTTACACTCTGAAATCCATAAATCTATGATGATCAAAGGAATAATTTTATTCATTGAAAAAAGAAAGTAATCAGAAAATATTTATGATATTTTCGCTAAAGTTGAAGAATTAATTCATATACTAATAAAATAAGGAATCATACTTTATTTACAAGTACAGTTCCATCCATTAACTAATTCCCAACACAATCTCATCTATCTCTTGAAAATATAATAAAACTAAAAAAATATTCTATTTAACTTAATCATATAAGGTTACAAATATAATCTTATACCATCTAAATAAAAAAAATTGGGAATTATTGTTTCCCAATGGTAGGAAATAAATCATTGTCACAGTACAGTTGTGGGTTCGATTCCCATATCCTTGTTCGACGTGACTGGTTGTTTTCCGACCTGTGGGTTATACTTTTTCTAAAACTATAGTATCATAATGCTCCAAAATTAATCCTAATAAATGTTCTAACATTGAACAAAACTATTAAATGTTTAACTTAATCAATTCCATACTTTAGATTTATCCAAAATACTTCTGTCCAAACTCTCTCTAAATGGTATGTAAATTTCCAAAATCAATTGTAACAACAGATTCCCCAAACAATGTAAGGTTGCTCTTACTTTAACATATAAAATATATGCATACCTTCATCATAGAAAATCCTTAATGAAAACAAAAATAACTGTACTAAAATCCTTATATATATCACATTCTTCATATAACCGGAATATAATTATTGAAAAAATTACAAATACATTAACTATTCCACTTCGACTGTAGTAACAACATAAGCTTGAACATAATCCATTTGTTTCTTTTGACCTATATGTTTTGACACTGACAACAATCATTTTCATGAACTCCCATATATTTAAAATTATAACATTTCATAGATTCTTTCCTTCCCTTACAATCACGAGCTAGGTGACCTTTTTTCAACCTTTGTAACAAACTCCCTTTTATTTTAGGCAAGTACCAGGGTGTTTCTTCCCATAATTATCACATAAGGAAAAATTATTCTTTCCCCTTTCACCTTTTTCTATCTCTTTCTACACCATATCTTCTTATCTTTCTTTACTTTTATGTCATAAGACTTAGAGAATTTATTTTCTGTCTAGACAACAAATGAGAATATATCTTTGTACTATAGAAAATATTTTGAGACCAATTCACATCAGAGGAAAGGTTTTAAACCATAAAAAAAAATTGATCAATCATACTTATTGGTTTACATATGTAGCCTGTAGCATGCCTTGCTAACCTTGGGAAGTTAGCCTCATATTATGCAACATTCTCATCCTCCTTTTGCCTTAGGCTCAGAAAGTGTCTTTCCATATCAGCTCGCTATTCACAAGGAAATTATTTTTCTATAAAGAGTTATTTAAACTCCGTACATTTAATATTTACTACTTATTCATCCTCCTTAGTGTTTTTAATTTTTGACCACTATTGATCCACATCTCCTGAGAGATGATAAACTACCATGAAAACCTTTTCTCTTTTATTACATCCCAAAGAAAGTATCTAAGGAACTTATCCATTGCTCATCCAAAAATGGATTTGTAGTCCCATTTAATATTTTAGGTTGTTTTATCATGAAGAGGTCTAAAATTGATCGTCTGTGTTGTGGATCAGGCTGCTCCATATAGGTAAGGTTATTATTCATAACCTAAGTCAGATGTCCCAATATGGTTATAAGATGTTCTTCACTAGTTGTTTCACTACCTCCATTATCATTATCTTTTATATGGGGGAAATCCCTACATGGAGTACGTGAATTTATACAATTTCCATTCCTTACACTAGGTTCCATTTCTAAACAATGGTATACAATATATTAAGTTATGAATTATAATTCATAAATCCAAACTAGTAAAATACATAATATTAAATGAAACTTTTATGCATATCTAATCCATAATCATAAATAAGGTCCCTTTAAGGAAATATTTACTCATAAATCATTCTTAATCTTTTTGTAAAACAAATATTAATTATCTTAAGCATATCCCCTAGGAGTGTCAAACCAGGTGTGTAGTATGGCACATTGTCATGTACTAGGTTACCCCAAGTCAAGCCCGGAACACCTTGTCAAAGTTTTCACCCAAAGGTACATCTTTTCTAGAACCACATCCACATGTAGTATCCAGAAAGGGATGTACTGGTAAGAATATCTATGTAATGACTATTTTACCAAAATTCTAGGGGGTTCTTCTATACTTATCCTCAAAGTATATCATATGGTTATGATCCCTAATCTATGTTTTCTAAATCTATTTCCAAGGATGTTTCTAAACATTCTATGATAGCAACTGTAATGCCTCGACCCCATAATCCAAGATTCAATTCATTATTTTAATACATTGTAATGAATACAAGGAATGAAGTCTCAAAGGACCGATCAGTATAATAATCTTGGAAAATAGATTCAATACATGAACTTTACATTACAATTTCTAACATAAAATACAGCATATATAATCCTTTATGAATGCCAGTATTCTCCATGTTTAATCCTTCAAATCAATAATAATACACTTCTTTTAATTATAGGAAAATAAAACATAAAAATGGGTGACCTCAGATATTCATTAAGGGTAAATAATTCTGCAGAATGTATAAAATTGTAAGAAAATATGTATAATAAAAATAACACCATTTTTAAAAAAACATGAATATAATATGATAAAAATCAATCAAACATTAACATATAAACATGAACATGAATATTATACTAGTCGAATAATCACATTTAATAACTAATTTCAAAATGAGGGAATTTATAATGTGGGACATAATAACTACTATGATAAGGCCTTATGCTAAGACCATTTACAAATATTATGTCAATTCCTTGTGCCAAGACACTAGTTTGTCTCATGAGACCTACCGATGCATCGATGTGATATAGAGGGCCCCACCCATCACTTGCTAAGTCCAATTTATTCCTCATATAAAAAGGTTCAAACATAACATTAAAATTTGTATTAAAACTGGCATATGAAATGTTAATACTTTTACTATAAACCATGAATGGTATAAGAATAGAACATCCATATTCAAACCTATCACAAAACCTTTAATACAATACGGAAGATTTTATCATAATAAATCAACTTGAAACAATCATAAAATCCAACAAAGGATGTTGACATAGACTAAAATAATTTAATAAATTCATTAAAACACTTTGATGAAAATATCCCTTTTACTTTAAAATATTTAAAAACCACGAAAGTTTTAGATTTAACATTTCTTTTAAAAATATCCTTGAATGATTGGAAGGGAATATAAAAAATGGTAAGGTGAAATAATGGTATAAAATAGCCACTCGCTCTGTATAAGTTAAAAAAACATTCTTTCCTTAATTTGTTGAAAAGGTCATAAAGTAACTCATTTCAAAAATGACAGAACGATTTATTTCAATACATTTCATAAAAACTTGAACATGGGTAAAATTGAATTTAAAAATCCATTTTGTTATAGTAAAAAAATTTATTAAAACATTTTTAGAAACATCGACAGGGATGATAAAGATTTCCCAGTAGATACTTACACATCAACAACCTCGAATAATAATAAGATTGTAAAATTAACCCTTAAGTAAGATCTGATACTATCTGTATGTGTTTGAAACTCCTGTATAATGTTTTTTAACATATTATTAACTTATATAATAATAATATTATTATTTATGATATCGTATGTGTTTCTTTTATGACTTTATATTACCCATTTATTAACAATTTCAAGATAATGCAACATTTTGGGTAATATCGCTTTGTTTATTTTACTTGTTTTGACTTGTAATTCTTGATCATATTACATAGATCATGGTTTAAATACTCCCATAATGTATAATACGATTTATATATCATATATATTCATAATATAAATATATATAATAGATAGATATATAAAATTAAATACACTGTTCAATGAGACGGTAGGCCATACGTACGCATGAACACTGTTTCCATTTTCTTATCTTGTTGAATGGATGTAAGTGAATGACATATATGTAAATATATATATATATATATAATTATAGCAGACTTATTATTTCATATATTTCATAATTATTAATAATATATATATTTTTTATAATTATTCTTGGATGGTTAAAGTGGAGAGTGAATCTCATCGCGTCGTGGAGATGGTAGACCGTACGTACGCACAACTGACGATATCATTTCTATAATGATTAACTGATATGGAACAAGATTGTATATTAATTATAAATATTAATAATCATTTAATATTAATAATTTCTATCTATTATACTCATAATTATTCCAATCCAAATAAATAATGTGGAATAATTATTTACACAACGACATTGAGACGGTAAGTCGTACGTACGCACACATGGTGTTATTATTAGTTATTGGATGGATATAATGATAAATATAATTTTCCCATGATTATATTAACCTATATTAATAAGGATGATTCTATATTTATTACTTTGGTATGAAATCAATATAGAAAGAATAAGTAGAAGAAACGAAATTTGAACGAAGGGATAAAACGATTACCTCTTCTCCAGGTGTTTCCTTTTTATTTGAACAAAAAGGACTCCTTGGGATGGATCTATACCCAAATTTAGTCCGCTAAGATGAATTTAGGGCGGTTTTTAGGAGAATATAGAAGGGTTTGGATGAACAAAAAGGTTTTATAGATGTGAGTTAAAGAGAAAGGGAGGTTCTCTTTTATAAGAGAGGTGAGGGGAACTTTAGGAAAAATATTGAAATATTAATTTATAATAAAAAAATTCGGTTTATAATAGATCCAAATTGATTTATTTAAAATATAATATGATTATGGGTTTAAATATGTAAACCAATAGGTTTTAGACATGTTTATGTCATAAAAATTACCTTATCTTTTAGATTTAACCCTTTGTAAAATAAGTTAACTCTTTCCATATCCTCTAGTACATGGTTAATATATTTACTATAAAATACCAAGAGAACCTAAAGTGGATAATTTATTAAATTTTTATCACTATACATGTAATTTGGATTAACTTTATATATAAATTTATATCATTTAATAAAATAGTATTTGTTTTCAAAACTCATTCCTGTCTACATTCACACTATTTAGTAATTGAATTTTGTTAAAGTCGCAAAAACTTGATTCCTTAGAAGAAAGAGAATTAAATAATCCTTAATATGTAAATTTCATCCATAAAATTCGTGTATGGCATAAAAATGTTCAAATTACATTTATTTTAATATTTACAAATTCATTTATTTGAATAATTCATTAATAAAGTAATCACTCCATCATTACTATGTCATAATTAAATATATCATCTAATGTATATAAATTATAAATAAAATATCATGATATTAGAAATTGTTTTATATGAATAATTACTATTTTTATACATATATATCAGTAATATAAAACTATATTAAAATTTATTTAGTAAAATATATATGTTTATGTTATAATTATCTTTACGTTAAATTAATTCTTATAACATGTCACTATCACACCCATGTGGTCCCATGGAGACATCAAATCGTCCTAAGTATGACCATGGTCATATATATCTCATACAATAGGATTAGGAAATATGTTTTGGTAGTTTAATATTATTATAATATCATTTGTTCACCCTTATTTACAATATTTACCTTTTAACCATGGTAAATAAAAATAATTACTGAAGTTACTATTCATAATGTCATAAAACAAAAGGTACCTATTTACACCATTTGTACATAATAATTAAAAATAGGGAATCCATTTTTTAAAATTAAAAAAATATATTTGGTATAAATTAATTTAAATTTAATTCTCATTGTCCAAACTAGAAGGTGGGTTTTTAAAAAGTAAAAACTATCAAATGATTGACATGTGTTTATGTTCAATTTAAATGTAAAATTACTTCTAATGACCTTGATTATATAAATTTATAAAAATATAATATAATTATACTTTAAAACCACTCAAATTTATTATTTAACACTATAAATTTTTTAGAGTAAACAAGTTTTTTTAATTAAAATTTATTATTTTACACTATTCATCAAAATATGAAAGTTATCAGAAAAGTACCAAAATTTTATACAAACAAAATTTTTATGTCCTTATTATAAAGAATAATTTAATTTAATAAAATTGAATATATGAAAGTGTCAAATATTTTATTTAAAAAGGGTTCTCCATTAAAAGGTGAAAAAACAACATTTTTTTAAAAAGACTCTATTTATCTAAAAAATTGAATTTGCCCTTATATTATGTCTAAGAAACATAAAATATGAATGAAAAAATTATATTTGATATATTAAATTCAAAATGTGTTTAATACTATTTATACTCACTTTTTAAAAGGCTATTTTGATTGGTCATGGTGCGCTTGAACTCGATGCAGCATACGTCACATGCTTTTAAATTATTCAAAAAGGAAGTGTATCATGGAAACTTAGCATTCTACATATTTTGATTCAATTTTAGACAATTAAATTGATAATTATTTCTTATAAATTTTAGAAATAAAACTCTTTCCTACAATTTGAAATATTCCAAAAGTACATTTGTTGTCAATTTTGTATCCTACAAAATTAGAATCAGAATAACATTTCAAATAAAAAAATGTTTTTTCTTGGATAAAAAAACACAATTAACTATTCCTTTAACATAAATTATAATCATTTTTACATATTTCAAGTTAATTTCATTAGGTTCATGTTGAAATCTGGAATACATGCTGACACTAAACATAATATCAGGTCCACGAGAGGTTAATGCACACTGCCTATCATACCTCTAAAAAATTTAATATCAGTTATCTTTCCAGCATCATTATAATACAATTTACAATCAGTTATTACAAGGGTTATTAAACTTTTAATTGATTTATGTATAAGTATATTAACTAATTATTCAGCATAATTACAGTAATTAACAAAATTTCCATCATCTATTTGGAAAATTTTAATTACTAAAATGAATTTAAATACATTTATAAGACTCATATCAAAATCACTAGTCATAAATTCTGAAATAGTTTTTCATAAAAATTTACTAGATGATATAAATGTAATGTCATCGACATAAATACTAATAATCAAAATATACTTACAATACTTATTAATATATATAATAGAATCTAATTTTTATTCACAAGTCCTTTCCTAACAGAAATAAAGACAACCTTTCATACAAGGCTCTAGAGGCTTACTTAAGTCTATATAAATCATTCAAAAAATTTAAATTAGGATCCATATACTTATTATATTCCAAACCATGTGGTTGTTTTGCATAAACTTCTTAAAAATCAAATCCATCTAAAAACACAATTTTTTACATCCATTTGATAAAGTTTAAATACTTTTAAATTAGAATAAGACAGTCAAACATGAATAGATAATAATATAAATATAGGTGAAAAAGTATCACCATAGTCAATTCCTTATTCTTGAAAAAATCATCGAATAACCAATGTTTATTTATTCCATAATATCTATCCAAAATCATCTTGTTTATTTTTGTAAATCAACTTAGTAATAAAAATTTTAGAATCTCTTGGTTCAAATAAAGTAGAAAAATCATATCTAGAAAATTTATTATGCTTTTCTTCTATAAATAAAATTCTACTTGGACCTCTTAAATAATTTTAAAAATAATTTAGGAAAAAATTAAAAATAAATGTTATGTTAGAGTAAATATTTCTTAATTAAATTCTAGGATTCACACTAGAATCAAGATCTACAGTAATACTCTCAATTGGATGGTCTTTATGAGTTTTCATGTGTCTTTCAACATGGTCATTCCCCTCTTAAATACTAAAAATATAATATTAAGTTAGATCTCCACCAAAATTAAATTACATAAAATCATCTTTAATATGTTCTAAATATAAATTCCTCTTTTTCAAACCATTCTCATTAACCATAACATGAACAAAATCATAAAAAACTAGAGAAATATTTTTATAAACTCGATAATATTTATTGATATTAAAATTACATATAAATATTCATTCATCTTATTTAATATCAAATTTATTCAAATAATATTTAGTTTTCAAAATAAAAAATTACAACTAAAAACTAAAAAATATCAAACTCTCGGTTTATTTCATTTTCATAATTGATTAGGGGTTTTCTTAATGATAGGTCTAATTGAAATTTTGTTAGAAACCTAACAATAATTATTTATTATTTCATCCTAAAAATACACACATAGACTAAATTCATTCATTAAAGATATATCCATTTCTTGTATAGTTCTATTCTTATTTTCTATAACAGAATTTTGTTGTAGTAATCTAGGGGATGAAAAAATATAAAAAAACAATTATATTCACAATATTTCTCAAATTTTAGATTTAATAATTCATCACCTATACCACTTATAATAAAGAAAATTATGTAAGCTTTGTCATTTTGAAATATATTACATAAAAAACAAAACATTGATAATGTTTTATTTTTATGAGATAGAAAATAAATCCATGTGAATATATTAAAATAAAAAACAATAAAAAAAGTATAATTTTTAACAACAAGAATAGTGGATTGAACAGTTATAAATAAATATAAATGAACAATTTCAAGAGATCATATAGTTTCCATATCATTGATATATCTAAAACTTTTTTCCCTTTAATTCTTAAATGACATTCATGATATTTGTTCACTTTGAGTTCTTGAAACTGTAACAATTACCGATGCTTTTCTAGTTTGTGTAAACGTTTACAATTTGAATGTATAAGTATTTTATGCAATAAAATACCATATATATATATATATATAATTACAAAACTTCAGAATTATATTTTTATTTTTAGTAAAATAAATATATTATATATTTCCTTTTTAGTTTTCATAAAATAAAATAGAATAATTTTTGAAAAAAAATATTTATTATTTTAAAATTTTTAAACCCCTCCATAATCACATAATTGAAAAATAATAGTAAGAATTTTCTAATCCTTTACCATATAATACTTTAGAAATAATTACTTAGTTTGATGCAAAAAACTTCCCCAAAACCATTCTTTTTTTAAATCATGAAACCTCTAACCATTCCTTTAGAGTTGTCTCTAAATGTCATTGTACCTCCATCACATTGATTATGTAATAATAAATTTGATGGTTCTCTAGTTATGTGCCTAAATTAGCCACTATCCATATAACATATGTCAATATTGGGAAATCGAAGTAATTTTCCCTGAAAAATTAAACAGAATACATTGTTGTTACTCATGAAAATTTATGTCCAATAATACTAGAAAAATAATTTTTGGGTAATATTGAAGATAAATTATTAGAAATAAATGATTTAATATGTCTTAAATACTATGGAAATATTTAATGACTTTCACTTGAATGGTGGCATTTCATTCTATATCTAAAACATGTAATAGTATTAATACATCCATTATAACTTTTCACAATTTTTTTAAAAAAAATTTAGGTAACATTATATCATATTCCACACCACTTTTATTTTTATTCAATTTTTTCATCGGCATAATTTTATTATAACATTATTTACCTTGTAAAAAATTAGTTAATTATTCCTTCAATTTATTAATTTCTTTGTTAAGTTTGAATTTTTTATTTTTTATAATTTCAAAATAATTACACAATATTTCACTAGGATCGAAAGATATATTTTTATGTTTTTCATTTTCTTGAGCATTGATCTCATTTAAAACAATAAATTTTTAATTTATTACATTAAGTTCATTATACAATGTAGGTTTCAGGTGCAGCAGAAGTGCATTGGTGGGTGTACCCAACATTAGTTTTAGCATTAACAATGATCAATCCAAGATCCATCACGATAATAAAACACCAGATCATCGGAATAGAATGTAGAATGAAAAAGAAAATGGGGGAGTCCCAGAACCATATATAGGATCATCATATGTTGGTTATAATTAATTTAATTAATTGAAAAGAAATACCTTGATGGAATTATTTATTTGTTGATGTTTCCAATCACGATCCGATGTGATCCATCATTTCTTCGTAGAATCCAGGTGTAGGATTCCTCTAGCAGTGATCCACACATGATCCACGTATCTCTAGACATCGCTGAAGGGATCTCTGGGTGTTATCGGAGAATAGTCTTAACTTGCAATGTCTTCTTTCGATCACCTTGATCTAGTGGAGGGGGATCTCTCTCTTATAGCTTGATAGTGTTCTTGGAATAAAAGGAATATATATTGTCTTGAGATCTTTCTCTAGTTCCATTGTGCACAACCCCAAAAAATGTCTAGGATGAGGAGAAATATATAATTGGGATTTTTGATTACATTGAATAATTAAATGAATTAATTACCTGAAATAATTTATTCATTTCATTTAATTCTGAGTAATACCCCATGTCTAATAATAACAATTGACTATTATTATTACCTGAAATTCACCTAGTGAATTAAACCTAATATTATTTCTCATAAATTCTCAGAAAAAAATACATGATGTGTATATTTAATATACATGACATGTTTATTTAATATACTTGATGTGTACTTTTGTTTTTACATATTTCTTTATTTCTTCCACCACATTTATTACACCTTGAATAATTGATATTTATTTCTGAAATAAATATCATTTCATTACTCACTAATAAATATATTATTTCACCCACAATATATTCTCTTGAATAACTAATGTTGAAATAAATGTGATCAAGCATCCTTAAATAATTAATAAACCACAATCAGGAATAATCTCTATTCAACTTGTTAAATTAATATTTAACTGAGATACCTGGACACACTTAGTGTGTGACCCTCTAGGCCGCTTTCTCAGTGGAATTTGGCAGAGCCTACCTAATGTCCAAGGTTAGCAACTAGAAACACACCAAGGCACCCATAGAGAAAAAAGTTAACGCTGTAATAATGTGTGACTTCTTATGAATGTTACCATGTAATATAATCCCTTTGTCTCGATATCTCGAATCAAAAGGGTTGAATGCTAGTACCATCAACCCATGTGCTCGATTATTCTTTCTTTGAATTTTTGGAATTCTAATTCTCCATTCCTCACCATGGACATGGATTTATTTAGGTTATATTAATTCCATCAAAGGGCATGAGATATCTAAATCTATTAAGGAACAAAAGGGACAAATGATTTCTCAAATTATCTATTAATGCAGTATCACTCGTGATGCACCCAATGTATCCTATCATGCTGCGAACAGTGTGTCATCACATTTTTCTTCAATACATCTAAGTGGGTGACTTTTAAAAACCATTAATAATAATCTGAATGTCTAAGTACCAATACACATGTCTGCCGATAGGAACATCCAATGACACTATGAAATGTGGATTTCCTACTGGAGGGTCTCATTCTCATAATATCCTCCTGGATATTACCAAGGGTGCACACCATGAGAAGGTGCCTCATAGTTTTATGAGTCATCACCCGTAATGGACTGTATTATTTGTCTTCCTCAAATAACATCATCTATAAATAGAAAATATATTCAAGAACAATGTTATAATACTTCTATGTTCTCATCATAGTAGGGATCCGCTATGACCCTTTAATGAAACAATTATCCTTAAGACATTATCACATTCATTGTCATGTAGATGAATAATCAATATGTGATAAGGTGTTTTTTAATAAATAAAGTACAAAGTAGATGGTTTTAGGACACCAACTGCAACAGACTCCCACAAGGACTAGAGCCAACTACTAATAACTTTTAACCTACTAGCTCTCACATGATATTCATGATTCTACTAAGATATGCCTTTAGCCATGGGGTCTGCCACGTTCTCTTCTATGGACACTCTAGTCACTGTAACTTCACCCCTTTAATAGAAATCCCTGACGAGGTAATACTTTCTGAGTATGTCCTTTGTCTGTTGATGTGACCTTGGTTCATTTGAAAGAGCCACCACTACAGTATTATCACAATATAATGTGATTGGATCTTTACTTCTAGGCACCACATAAAGATCTTAGACAAAGTTCCAAATCTATTAGGCTTCCTTGATTGCATCAAAAGTCTCTATATATTCGGTCTCCAATGTAGAATTGGCGAAAACTGGTTGCTTTGAACTCTTCCAACTCAAAGCTCCTCTATTGAGACAAAAATCATATCTGGATTGTGGCTTCAGATCGTTCTGATCTATCTAAAAACCCGAATCAACATACCCTCAAATGACAAGCTCCGTGTCTCCTCCAAACCCCAGTAACATATCCTTAGTTCATCTCAGATACTTAATTATAGTCTTTATAGTAGTCCAATGATGTTCTCCTGGATCAGCTTGTTATCTACCTACCATGCTCAATGCATAGGCAACATCAAGCCTGGTACATAACATGGAATACATGATGGATCCTATAGCCAAAGCGTATGTGATATTACCCATTCTACCTTTCTCTTGTTATGTCTGAGGAAACATTTTATTAAAAAGTTGTAGGCCATGTTACAATGGAACCATTCCCCTATTAGATTGTTTCATACTAAATATCTTTAGTATCTGGTCAATATATGTACCCTTACTTATTCCAAGCAGCCTATTGGATCTATCACGAATAATATTGATCCCTATAATGTAGGCTTCTTCACCCAAGTCCTTCATAGAGAAACACTTGTTCAACCAGTCCTTAACTAACTGTAATACTGGTACATCGTTTCCAAAAAGCAATATGTAATCAACATATACTAATAGGATAATGGCTGCACTCCCATTAAACCACTTATAAAGACATGGCTCACATTCATTTTTAATGAAACCAAATTCCAGTATGGATTCATCAAATAGAATGTTCCACGACCTAAATGCTATCTTTAATCGATAAATTTATTTCTAAAACTTGAAAACATGTTTGGCTTCACCTGGTGCCACAAACCCTTCTGGTTGTGTCATATAGACATCTTCTTGAAGGTTCCCGTTAAGGAATGCTGTTTTGACATCCATTTTCCAAATCTAATAGTCATGGTAAGCTTCTATGGAAAGTATGATTCATATGAATTTAATCATGGAAACTAGCGACAAGGTTTTATCATAGTAAATTCCATTATACTGTTTGAATCCTTTACCCAATAACCATACTTTATAGGTGCTAACATGACCTTCCATGTCCAGTATTCTCTTGAATAACCATTTGCATCCAACAAGATTTATATCAACTGGTTCATCTACTAAAACCCAAACATGGTTATGATACATGGAATCCATCTCAGAATTCATAGATATTAGCCATCTTGAAGCTTATGGGCTTTCTAATGAGTCCTTATAGGAGAGAGGTTCATAATTTTACAACAATAATGATTCACAAATCTTAGTGAATATGAAGCCAAATCTCTCTGCATCTCTTACCTCTCTTGAGATCCTACGTAGTACTTGGGTTTCTAGAACCTCTTCCACAGGGACCTATGGAACTTGTTCCTATAACAACTCCTGTGTATCTTGAGTATCAACTTCGTCGAAGTCAATCTTTCTCCCGCTATCCTTTTTGAGGATGTGATCGCTCTCAATAAATACGGATTTTTTGGTGATAGTCTAAAGGGTTATATAGGAAATATATTTTCGTTTACTTAGGATATCCAATAAAGATACACTTCATACCCTAGGGTGCTAGTTTGTTTCTTGAGAAGGCCTTATCAAATTCCCTGCATCCCTATAAATTTGTGTGAAACAAAATGGGTTTCTTTCCATTACATAACTCGAAGGGAATTCCATTTTCTTCCTTAGTTGGTACTCTTTTTAATGTGTATGTTGTAGTCTATAATGCATATCCCTAAAAGGATAATGGAAGATCTGCATGACTCATCATTGACCTCAACATGTCCAAAAAGGTCTTGTTCTTCCTTTCACTAACACCATTCCACTGTGGTGTATAAGGATGAGTTAGTTAAGATAGAATCCCAGACTCCCGTAGAAGATCGATGAACTCTTGGTTTAGGTATTCTCCACCTCATTCCTATCAAATCTTCTTTATCTTCTTTCCATTATGATTTTCTACTTCATTCAAGAATTCCGTAAATTTATCTAAGGATTTTGAATTATACCTCATTAAGTAGACATAGCCATATCTACTCAAATCATTAGTAAAAGTAATGAAGTAAGAATATCCACTTCTATCTTCTATTGGAAATGGTCCACACACATCTCTGTGAACTAATCCTAGAAACTGTATTGCCCTCTCACCCTGTCCACCAAAAGGCAGCTTGATCATATTACCTTGTAAACAAGAGTGATATCTATCAAGTGGTTTTAGATTATTAGAATATAAATATCCATCTTGGAAGAGCTTTGTCAAGTGCTTCTCGTTTATAAGACCGAGACAATGATTCCACAGCTGGGTGAGGTATGAGTCATGTGACTTTGTTTCGTTATCCATTGCCAACACTTGGTTTTTGTAATTTAATACATACAAACCATTATTTAAATGCACCATAACATAACATACATTGTTCTTATAAAAGAAGAAACCCTTATTTACAAACTTGAAAATAAATCCATCCATATCCAAACATGATACATAAATTATGTTTTTGGTAACACTAGACACATAATAACAGTTATGTAAAACCAAATTCCTTCTAGTTTGAAATGAGAGGTGGTAATCACCAATTGCCAACACAGCCATCCTCGCACCATTGGATGCTCGAAGATCCACCTCTCCTATGTAAATTATCCTAAATATACTTGGTTTTGGAATTTGAATATAGATTTGAGCCCTACAAGATGTATCTAATACCCAATGTGTAGAAATGGAATTATCGCAATCGATAACGAACACACCTTTAGCATCCCGATGCTTATGGGTGCAATTCCTCTTTAGTAGATTGGCTTTCCACATGAAAAACATACCGCCTCCCATTCCTTACCCTGCCTCTGGATCTTCCCTGGAGGGACGATTCTTGGGGGCTTCAAACATTTTATAAGTCCTTGGCCCCTTTTCCTTGTCCTTCCTTTTCATATTCACCGTAAGGATTGTGGGTTTGTCACTCCCCATGTCCTTATCTACCGTGAAAATTAAGGTCAGAAGTTCCGATAGACTCTTCTCATTTTTTCTCATGTTATAGTGGACAATAAATCTAGATAAGGTCTTGGGTAGTGATTATAGGATGAGATTTGTATGCAAATAATCCGAGAACATAATCCCTAAGTTGTCCTGGTGTTTAATGTAGCCAATAAGCTTGACTATATGAGGCCCAGTTGGCACGGAATCTACAATCGTAGTTGTAAAAAAAGCATTGGAGATCTTATATATCTCATGCTTTACATTCTCTTGGTAGATAACCTTAAGTTGAGACATCATAATGTACATGCCCATGTTTTCATGTTTCTTCAAGAACTCATTAGACATGGCCAATAACACGAAACATTGGACATCTATGGAATCATCCATATGTTTCATATAGAGAGATAGTTCTTCATAATTGGCCTCTTTTCTAGGCACAAATGGAATAGGATCTTACAGCACATACAATTTCCTCTCGTGGTGAAGGATGATGCATAAATGCCTCTGCCACTCTTGGAAATTGGGGCTGGTGAGAAGGTTTTTCATATCGAGTATGGTTCGCAATGATATGTTTGAAGTAATTTACCTTTACTTTTCTACAAAATAATATGATCAATGGTTTTGTACTTTATTATGATAAAACTGAGACAAATAAATAAATTAATACTTATTAGTCTCTACCTATTTTATCGAAATCCAATAGCTCTCACAGTTGACATCGTAATATTCTGTTGCTGGAATATTATAGTGGTAAGGATCCATATTTTCTTTCGCATTACCCCAACTAGGGTTGGTGAAGCAACTTTAAGTGTATTAGGTAGGCATTCCAAATGCCAACTGCATTAACTTTCAGCTCCTTGATCCTCTAAGTGGACTCCCCAATCCTGAAATCCTTTTATTCTGGATTTCCTCAACCTTCGCCTCTTGGTCACAACAAGTCCTGTTGTGGTAGTAAACCCTTGATACAAACCAAGTCAATTAAATCCAAAACCATGAATTAGAATTTCCCGATAATTGAAATCACCTCAAGTAGGGTTGGTCAAGCACTTTGAACTATGGTTTGATTCTAACAAAGAATATGGAAGGATATACCGACTTGATATTTTAATTGAGGGATTTTATCCTTATACGTAAATTGCATTTTTATTATATTTGATTACATTATTGTTAATATTAAAAGGGATATAATTAAATGATTAAACATGTCTAAGATACTATTTTACGCATAAGCCAGTCTTATTTTAGTTCCATCTTGAATGCTATTTTAATTCATTAATTGTGTGATCAAGACGATACACCAAAAATAAATAAACCATGAAACTGATAGAAATAAAATAAATGGTATGATCATGAACTTGTTCTAATGGTTAGTTTATCTAGTGGTGGATAAACTAACCCAAGACGTAGGGGAGAAACTTCTTGAACCTTTTGGGTTCGTGTTTACAACTTTCCACCTGTTCACCTTTGTATCTCCTTGGATTGGTTTCACCTTGGCTCCTAACTTGAGCTGCCTCCACTAGCTTGGGAGCTCTATCCATTACGTACTCTTTTATCCCACATGTAGGTGAGGGGTTAAATGGGTTTTTACATAAAAGAAACCTTGGGAATGCATGTCCTACATATTTACGAGGAGAAGGCTCACAGAACCAAAAATTTAATTTAAATAAATAAATTAAAAGAAACCATTAACATACAATGATCTTGGTCTATCTCATGATCATCCAAGCATGCAACGATATTTACGCATAAATAAAACTAGAATTAAATTTTTTTTGTTCTTATTTAAGATAAATCATTCTTGAATCAATTAATTATTTTTAATTAATCAATCCTTTTATCTTAAACACGTTTTCTGAATTTCCCTGAGATTATCATCCATAATAAATTTAAACAAATAAATTCATTTAAAATTATCTTTGTACGTAACTTGTACCTTAGAGGTAACCCAGTGAATTCCCATTCCTAACTACTCAATGAGTACAAATTAACATTACACAAATGTTAAATTAAACCCGTATATATAAAACACTTATCACGTGGTGTGCCTCATCTTTACACCTGCACTATGGTACACGTCTCAAGGGTTTGTATAATATTGTAATGAATTTTAATAAATCTGCATAATTTCGATAAGTACACGGTGTGTATTTCTGACTACACAGAGTGTAATTTTGTTTACAATCCATATGAAGTACACACTTGGAGACATGGCATGTAGATGTAATTTGGAAAATTTTCAGAGTACACGACAAGTTCAATGGGACACA
Source organism: Viscum album (assembly GCA_963277665.1). Lineage (NCBI taxonomy): Eukaryota > Viridiplantae > Streptophyta > Magnoliopsida > Santalales > Viscaceae > Viscum > Viscum album. The sequence goes on from OY728141.1 coordinate 352,872,091, forward strand.
CACCATGTAGTATCCACATTAAATGGTTTCCAACTGGGCAAGCGGTGTACAGGGTACAAAGTTCAACCCTAACCTGAAGGGACCACATGTTGTGTTCATTAGACCACATAGTGTGTAATCCAGAAATTGTGTGCCACCCATTCTTGATCAACACATGGTGTCATTCAAAACATAGAAATACTCCAACACATAGCCTGATTTGGAGGACCAATCCGGTGCATTGAACCTAGACTACACTACATGTACTGCCAAATACACACAGTGTATTCTGGTGTTGTAAGGCCAAGAACGTTTGGAACCTCCAGCAGAGATCCTTTATTTTATTTTTATCAAAATTAAATGAAAAATCTATTTATGTAAGGTGAACGAGAAATGAGAGTGGAGGAATAGATCTTGAGATTCAGATTTAAAGAACGATTAAATTTAATTGAAACGACTAAATTATTAAATGTGTAAATCACCAACGAAAAACTAAATAATTATAATCAATGATATGACCCCTCTGATACCACTCGTTGGTTCTGGGCGTAGTGGAAGCACATTTGTGGGTGTACCTGAATTTAATTTTAGCGTTAACAATGATCAATTCAAGATCCGTGACAATAATAAAATATAGAATCTTTGGAATAGAACAAATAATGATAATTAAAAGAGGGGAGTCCCATAACCATATATAGGATCATCATGTGTTGGTTATAATTAATTTAATTAATTGATAAGAATTACCTTGATGTAATTATTTCTTTGTTGACGTTTCTGGTCACGATCTGATGTGATATGTCATTTCATCATAGAATATATGTGTAGGTTTCCTCTAGCAGTGATCCACATGTGCTCCACATATCTATGGATGTCGCCGAAGGGATCTGTGGGTGCTAGCGCATAAGATCCGTCACTTGCGATGTCCATCTTTGATCGCCTTGATTCGGTAGAGGAGTATCTTTCTCTCATAGCTTGAGAGCGTTATTAGAAGAAAATGATTCTCTCTTGGCTTGATAACTTTCTCTAGATCCATTGTGCACCACCACAAAAAATGGTAAGGCTAATTTAAAATATATAATTGGGATTTTTAATTTCATTGAATAATAAAATAAATTAATTACCTAAAAGCATTTATTTATTTCATTTAATTCTTTATAATACGCCATGTCTAATAATAATAGTTGACTATTATTATTACCTAACACGCGTCTAGTGAATTAAAACTAATATTATTTAATTAAATAAATATTATTACTTCTCATAAATTCCCTGAAAAAAATACACGACGTGTATATTTAATATACACGTCGTGAACTTTTTTTTCAATTTTTTTATTTCCTCCAACACATTTATAATAACTTGAATAAGGGCTATTTATTTCTAAAATAAATATCACTTAATTAATCACTAATAAATATATTATTTCACCCATAATATATTCTCTCAAAAAACAAGTGTCAAAATAAATGTGATTAGGCATCCTTAAATAATTTGTAAATCACAATCGGGAATAATCTTTATTCAACTTGTTAAATTAATTTTTAATTGAGATACTTGGACACACTTAGTGTGTGACCCTCTAGGCCTCTTTCTCAGTGGCATTAGGCAGAGCCTGCCTAATGACCAAGGTTATAATCTAGAAACATGTCAAGGCACCCATAGAAAAATAAGTTAACACTGCAATGATGTGTCACCTCCTACAAATGCTTACCGTGTAATATAATCCCTTTGTCTCGATATCTCGAATCAAGCAGGTTGCATGCAAGTTACATCAACCAATGTGCTTGATTATTCTTTCATTGATTTCTGAAATTGAACTTTCACATTCCTAACCATGGCCATGGATTTATTTAAGCAATATAAATTCTATCAAAGGGCCTGAGATATCTACTTCTATTATGGAATAGAAGGGACAAATCATTTCTCGCATTATCTATTAATGCAGTATCATCTGTGATGCACCCAATGTATCCTACCTTACTGCAAACAGTGTTTCATCACAGTTTTTTTGAAAACATCTAAGTGCACGAGTTATAATACCTATTAATAATAATCCTAAAGTCTAAGGACCAATACAAACATCCGTAGATAGGTACATCCAATGACACTATGAAATTCGGATTTCCTACTGGCGAGTCTCGTTCTCATAATATCCTCATAGATATTACCAAGGGAGCACACCATGAAAAGGTGCCACAATGTTTTAAGAGTCCTCACCCCTAATGGCTGGCATTATTTTTGTCCCTCAAATAACATCATCCTACAGTAGAACATATATTCAAGAAAAGTGTTATGGAACTTCCAAGTTCTCATCATATCAGGGATCTGCTATAACCCTTTAATACAATAGATATCCTTAAGACATTATCACATTCATTATCACATAGAGGAACAATAGAGACGAGATAAGGTATTTTTAATGGATAAAGTACAAATTAGTTTTTTCTAGGCCACCAACTCTAACATAAAACATATATATTTTTATGATAAAAATTCTTTATTTTTAAATCTCTTAATTAAATTTAGTAGCACTACCTTTTTTAAAATCATAATCAAAATGAGAAATAAAAATAAAATTACCAATATCCTCTTTTATAGTATCCATAAGGCACATATTAAATTTATCTATTTCTTATTTAGATTCAACACTTGAATATATGTCCTCAATGTAACTCGAACTAGTAGTTAACACTCTCTTAGCCTTTTTCATGTACTCTAAGTTTCTGTTTTTAGTAGTTCAAATTAATATGTCTTTTATTTCTATATGCATAACACATTAATTCTAAAACATCATTTTAATAATAAGAGTTACTTTTATTGTTTCATTTTAACTCATAATTATAATAATATTATCTAAATTTCAATTTTAATCCTTTCATTATTTTCATTATTTTGTATAAATATTTCACAATATGAGTTACTACATCATTTTAGCTTCCCTATATCTCAAAATTAGAAGAGTAAGATTAAACATTTATATTTGATTTAAAAGAAGTGCCTTTATTTTTCATAGTCTCTTAATCATCCATGTTCATCAATTATAATTTATATTATATTATTGAACCATTATTTAATCATCTTTGTACTCTTGAAAGTTTTTTTATTTCATCAAAGGAATCATTAATCACATAAAATATGTTTTGTATGGATCTCACTTTTTTTAATAAGAACTGTGTTTTCCAATGCTTCTTCAAGGGAACTCATTCCATTTAAAATACTCATGAATCCTTATAACATATAATTTAAAGATTATTTTTATCCTGTATTGAAATCATGATATTTTTCAAGTATCATTCCATGTTTTTTTCTTTTTTAGGTTCTCTATTCTATACTATGTGACTTGAAATATTATCCATAAATTTTGAGCAGTTTTACAAGATGATACATGACTAAAAACACTTATTCTGATAACCCAATATAATATATTCATAACATTATAATCTAAGTCATATTTTTCCCTTCATTAACAGATACATAATTTGGGTCAAACTCATGTAGTTTGAAAGGTTTTATCATGATCATCTATTGATCAATACTCAGGTGCTTAAGATAATTTTCCATTTGAGATTTCCAATATCTATAATCATTCCCATCAATATAAGGTGGTCTTTTTGTAATCCAACTATAATTTAAATTTAAAACAGAAACTCCAAAGAAATATTTCCATTAATTTTTGTAGTCTAGAGTAAAGATTAGATAATAAAAAATATACACTAAATAAAACACCCAAAACTCTAATGGTAAAGTCTTGATACCAAATACATCCCCATACTGAGATTTAGAGAAGGTCAAGAGTGGGGTGAATTGACCAAATTAAAATATAGAAAAATAATAAATTAATGGTAAAATTAAATAGAAAATTTTATTTTATTTAAAGTGGAAACATTGAATAAGAATATAAATTAGTAAAATATAGACACTTAAAAACAAACGCTAATAAGTTTTATAATAGTTTGGATTAAAAAGGATCCAATATATACTATTCACATATCTCCAATACTTGAGAGAAATAGTATCCACAAAACATGAATTTTGTATGATAGTCCCAACTTAATTTCATAATAACTTTTCTATTAGAGGTATAACTAGAAAAACCTAGCCTTTCTTGGGATCCACAACCCAATAAAACCTTCCTTTTAAGTGTAATAGAGAACCATAAAAACATGATTTACATAGTTAGAGGAACAACAAAAATAAATTTACCATTTATATTGGATGTATAACTGAAAAAAACATTCTTTTTTATAGTAAAATAATAACCCAAATACAAATAAGAAATAAGTGAAAATAATAAAGAAAATACATCTCAATGAATGAAATAATATTAACAGATAATAGTAGAACAATCATTACAACTTGATTACTTTCAAAAATTTGTTTCAGCATGATGAAGTTCTTCAATGATCATCAGAAGTAGATAATCATGATCAGGATAGTTCATATAGGCATAAAAATTATATTTACAAGTATCTTTTATTTATATGGTTCATTCAATAATTATATATAGATTTATTCTATAACAACCACTCCAAATTGTTTCCTAATTTAGTTCCATGGTTATATAATGCATGGTTTTTAAATTATGATATCCTTATTAGTGTTTCTAAATATTTTCCATAAATTTTAGTATTAGTATTTATATAAAACTATGTGAAATAAAAATAAAAATTAAAAACGCACACACACACATATATATATAATAAAATTATCCATGGCATGAAAACTATACCATCTAATAACTTCTAGTCATATTTTTTAGATACATATAAATTATAAAACATCATAAGATCAAGAGTAGAGTTTTCATGGTAACTTATATTTTCTAAAATCTGAACAACTAGGATTTCATGAGGTTCATTTAACACTCATCAAGATTGATCTTTAGGAATATTAAGGTTCATTTTTTATAAGTTTCATTTCGTATAGTTAATATAATGTTTTTAATGTACATTTTTAGATTGTATAGTTTATTTTGAATGTTTAATAAAAAATTTGTAATATTCATTTTATGTTAGTAAATTTAATGGAATAAAGTTAATATGGATCATGTACTTAATTAAAAAAACACTCGGTGAGGTTCAAACTAAAATTTATTAATGTTAACTTCAAAGACTGTAAGGTTAAAATAGTTTTTTTTTAATTTAAAAATATTCATATAAAATAATTATTCTACAAAAAAATCAACCTTAATATACTTTAATAATAATCAAAATCAATATAATAAAAACTTATAGTAAAAAAATAATTATTAAAAATAATAATCTATAATTTCCATTAGTGTCAAAACCGTTTTAAAAATAAAAAATATATATAGAGATTTCCAATTATAAAAATAAAAAGACATGAGAGAAAAGTTCCAATCCAACACTCTTGAACTCTAATATTGCACCTCTCTGAATAAGAAAGGGGAATCTTTCAACACGATCATTATTGAATGTAATATTTTCGTTTCTACAAATTGGTATTTGATATATCCTTTGGTGATCACATTTTTATCCAATAAATATGAACTGTGTAGATTTAGGAAGGTTTATATAGGTGAGGTGGATCCTTGTTCAATAAAGAGAACAATACTAGTTTAAGTAGCTATTGGAGACCACAAACATACTCTTTCAATGGGTTTTATTCTAGTTTTAAATAATTTTTATTGTGTTCCCAGTGTTACCAAAAAAATTGTATCCATTTCTAGTTTAGACAAGGATTAATTTATTTTCATGTTTGGATATTATATTTTATAATTTTATAAATATATCATATTTTATGGTATGAAACATATAAATAAAAATATTTATGTATCAGAATATTAAAAAAAAGTGTTTGAAATCAATAATGAATCAAGTTCTCATGACCCATGTCACAATTAGTTATGGAATCATCATATTTGTCATGTAAATGTGTAGAATTTGATACAGCTGTATTAAAAGATATATTTAGATTATTTTGAACTAAACCCCTTTGGGTATATGTCATACTTGTTTTTAAGGATAAATGATCAAATATCCATTTAGTGGAAAGGGTGAAAGGTCCACAATGCTTCTTGAATTAGATTATAGAGACATATATAGACCATTTTCAATTGAAGCTATATGTGGATACTATTACTTTATAACATTTAATTATGACTATATTTGATATGGATTTTTATACTTTATAAGCTATAAGTCTTATTCATTTGAGAAATTTACGGAATTTAATAATTATCTAGAGAATGATCATGGTAATAATATAATGAAACTCTACTCAGAACATGAAATAGAGTATCTTAATTAAATTTTCATAGACCATCAAAGGGAGTTTGGGATGATATCTTATATCTCTCCTCATAAACAAGAGTGGAATAGTGTTAGTGCAAGGAGGAACCCCACCTTATTGAAAATAGTGATGTTAATGACGAGTTATGTGATTGTTCAATTATCCTTTTGGGAATATTCATTACAATATTAATTACACAAACTAACCAAGTTATAACTAAATCATAAAAAAGAATCGTAAATGAATTTTGGTGTGGGTGGAATTTTTTGTCATAAAACATACATGTACAGGAATGAAAAGTGTTTGGTAAGGCCAATTATGATAATAAACTTTCACATTGAAGAAAAAATGTATCTTTATAGGATATCCATAGGAAACAAGAGGATATTACACATTAAAACCCTATAAAAAAGGTAATAATGTCCATACATTCCGTGTTCTTTAAGAGGGAGTGCATTGAAAAAAAGTTATAGTTGGAGAATGATTAAATTTGATGAAATTATATCTCAAGAAACATAAGATTTGGAAAAAGAACAAATTCTACAAATATCCATGTAAGATATTATTTCAGAGACTTTAATTATACATGGGAGAACCATAGAAAATAAAGAACAATATTGATATTGTTTTCTAGAGACAGAGGATGCCAAATCATTATTAATTTGTAATGATAAACATGTGTACTAAAAAAACCAATAAGTAGCTCAGACGTTTCTAGATTTAAAGAAGTCATTAATTCTTAAATTGATTCTATATACCATAACCAAGTTTTTATTTTTATAGATCCTTTGGTTGATATAAAACAGGTTTGATAAAAATGGATTTTCAAGAAGAAAATGGACATTGAGGGTAATGGGAATACATATAATTCATTAATTGGTACTAAAATTTTTAATAATATAAAAGGCCCAAATAATGAACAAACATTTTCAACAGTCACTAAACTAAAATCCAATATATCTTACTCTCCATAGAAGCTTACCATTATTATAAAAATTCACAAAAATATGTAAAAACAAACTTATTTATAGGCAAATTGTAAAAAATATATATATTATCGATTGAAAAGAAATCATGAATCCAAATAATTAAAATAAGAAATCCATGTTTTATAAATCCTTTTATGGAATGAAGTAACCATCCATCTCATGGAATAATCATTTTCATTAATCCAAAAGATAATTTGGTTTTATAAAGAATGAATGTGATCCCTATGTTAACAATAGGTTTAGATGGAGTTCATTATCTATTCTTGCAGTAAATGTTGATGAAATATTACTAATGGTAAATGAGATAATAGACTTATTGTCCCTTAATATGTAGTTAAAAATAAGATTCTCCATGAAATACTTTGAAAAATTATCCTATATTCTTTGGATCAAGATCATATATGGTAGATATAAAAGGATGCTTGGATTGATTCAACGTACATATAATGACAAGGTATTAAAGAGATTTCATATTGAATATTCCAAGAGGTGATTTTTACTAATGTGAAATAGTATAAATCTTACCAAGAAAATGTTTCCACAGATACAAGAGGGATGATTGAGAATGAGTAAGATTCATTATGCATCAATGATATGATCTATCATGCATGAATTGTTATGTACCATGCATGATTTTTAATATTCCTTGAGCATGTTAGGAGGATATCCAGCGTACCCCTGAGAATAGAATTAGACTACTATAAAGACAATCCAAAACTATCTAAGTCATGTTATGGATATGATCTTGGTTTATGGATGAGATGTAGATCTATTCATCAAGTGATTTACATATCCATGTTTCTAGAAATAAAGAATAATTTAAAATCACAATCAGGATATTTCTATTACCTTAATGTAGGAGATTTGAGCTGGAAGATCTAAAAGCAGCCAATAGTCACCAATTATATTGTAGATTTAGACTTATTACAGCTTCTAATATAGTAAAAGAGTAGTTGGGATCTATAAATTCATTTAGGAACTTGATTCCATGCCTAGTGTTAGAGATTTTATCACACTATATTTTTATAATACTATAAATGTGGTCCTTGATAAGCAGCTAGGGTCATATAAGTAGATGAATCACATAATTTAAAAGTATTGTCTCTTGAGATATTTTTCTCAAAGGCGTGAGGTCATATTAATAGGAGTTTCCATAAAATATATCATAGCGGACCCATTGACCAATTCCTTATCTCAATAGATTCTTGAATATCATGTGAGATCTAGTGGACCTAAGGTTATCACCAGATTACTATAGTGTATTTTTGACGCTCCTATCGTCACAGAATCTAAAGATCGGAAAAGGGAATATCTGAGCTCAAAGTGATTCATCCTTTGAAGAAAACATCAAAAATCGACAAAGGCAGGAACAAAGGATCAACAGCAACTGCACCGCGCAAGTTATATCACTGTCGTGCAAGTACACTTGCGCAACGCTCTTGGTCGCGCAAGTGACTTGCGCGACCTAAGTGGTAACCGCCCGGTAACCGCCCGGGGTCTTCTCCTGCCTATAAATAGACCCTGTGGGCCCCCCATTCGAGAATATTTTTTTTTTAGAAACTTTGATTGAAGCTCCCGATGCCCAAGTCTCTTCTCAAAGCTTCCGGAACACTTCTAAGGTAATTTCTTACCTAGAACGGAAGATCTAAAGAGAGGGAGGAAGGCCTAAGTGTTGAAACTCATCAACACTTGCGCGCCTGAATGGCCAGCCCTTAAGGGAAATGGTCATACTTGCGCGCCGCCTTATTCCTTCAATAAAATTTGCACGTCCCTTTTCTGGAAGAACCTCAAGGGGATTCTAAAGGGTTTAAAAAGGAGTCGCTCAAGTATTTCAATTCCGATTGAAAATCGCACAAGTACACCATGTGTCGCACATGATATACCTGGGCAACCAATACTTGCGCGCCCACGCAAGACTTGCGCGCCTTTCAAGACTTGTGTACCCCTACCTTTCTGGGTGCCCATCTTTCCCATTTTACCCCTCTTAAGCCATTTCACCTTTCCTATTAAAGATTCAGTCTTCAAGATACTCTTCAAATCCATTTATGGCATGATTTCTTGATTTGACTTCCTTATCTGAAAGGAATTCGGTGGAATATCTCTCAAAACCTAGTGATTTATACATCTTTATGTCACCAAAGATTGTGAGTTCGTTCATTCAACCTCATCCTTTAAGATGAGATAATCCTTAGCCTGGGTCTCCTTTTCAGGAATAATCCCCAGTTATAAATCCTTTAATATGGGCATCTTCCTCAGGAGTAAGCCCCAAATTCTTAAAGTTCCCAAACTTGGGCATCCTCCTCAGGAGTAAGCCCCAATCATAATCCTTTAATCTGGGCATCTTCCTCAGGAGTAAGCCCCAAATTCTTAAAGTTCCCAAACATGGGAATCCTCCTCAGGAGTAAGCCCCAATCATAATCCTTTAATATGGGCATCCTTCTTAGGAGTAAGCCCCAATATCAATTATGGGCATCCTTCTCAGGAGTAAGCCCCAAACCTTAATCCCTAACATGGGTCTCCTTTTCAAGAATAAGACTCAGTCATAATCTTGGGCTTCCTTTTCAGGAGTAAACCCCATGTCCCTTAATTTCTCTTAACCAGTCCTAAATTACGTTTGATATGGGGTGCCTTCTCAGGAGTAAAACCCAATTATCAATCCTCTCCTGGTTTGGGTTTCCTTTTCAGGAATAAGTCCCAAGTTAGAGTATTCAAATCTCCATAAAGCACATATACCTTTATGGACCATGTTCCTGGATTTTCTCCCTAAAAGTAAATCCTAAACCTTCATCTATTTGGGCAGTCATACATACATAAACCCCAAACAATTTCTTATGATTGCATCTTTCATGGCACAATCGTCTAATTTTTACCAATACCTCTTGTTTCTCACACCGAGCATGACTCACGTGAGCTTAGAGTGTAAAAGTAATTATGACATTCTTCTTTGAGCCATCAATCATAAATATCATACTCCTTTACTCGAACTACGTGGGTTCTGATTCCTTTTCCAAAATAAAGGATACGTAGGTAGCCCATTTATGGGTTCGATCCCAACTTTGAAATAATCTCTGTCCTTCTGAATGACGATAAACTTCAAGTGCCCCACTGAGTGGTTTTAAAACCAGCCTGGTCATCATAATGACCAAGATACTTTTATATAAATGTTTTGAAGGATACCATTGACCAAGAATCTATAAACAGATATAGATGATTCTCTATTGATGAATAACCTCTAATACATATAAAAGATTCTCTAAATTTCTTGCATATTTAATCATTGATTGTTAAAACTAAAGGAAAGCTCATTTTATACTTGGTAATGTAATAAGGATTCATGAACATAACTTAAATCTATAAAGAGAGTCCCGGAGTAGACAATAATTCCCCTCAAAAAGGTGTGATGAGTCCGACCTCTCATCCTCTCGACCAATACAAATTCCTAAAGCCTCATTAGTCCACAAGCTAATGAGCACCTACCTTTGGAAAGTAGGTCCAAATAGATGTGGAATCATTGGATATTTCCAGTTCTACAAACAAACCCGCTAGAAACCGATCAGAACGTTTGAATCTCCCGTCCAGAAGGTCATCCCCGAAATCCGTGCGAAACAAAAAATGGTGAACCCGACGTGAATCCTTAACCAAGTTAAAGTGATGTTCTTCTTATTTGTTAGGCCCCTTGGGCCAACAAATCAATAATTGACATGTGATCATCCAAAAGATGCTGTGACCGAATTCATCTTGATTATGTCTGTTATATGGAATAGGCACTCTTTTCTCAAGATCTTCTACAAAATGGATTTCCTTAAATTCACCCCTGTGAATACTACTGGTGTGAACACCTCTACTGTGAGGTCTGCTGCTATGAAAACCAATGCTGCTACTCCTGCTGGAACGTCGTCCGCTCTAAGGATGACATCACCAACTCAGCGTCTTCAACGCTGGGTTTCTAATGTACTGGTTAAGGAGTACCATCACAACGGTACTATCCCAACTCTGGAGGCCGCTCGTCAAGCCCTCCAAGTTAACAACTCTACCTGGTCGTCCGGACAACGGAGGCCAGCGATCAAGAAGCAGGCGGTGCTGACTACCGTCTCCAACCGTTTCGAGTCGTTATCCCCGGAACGCAATTTCCATTCACTCCCTTACTCTGAGGAAGTGAATGAGCAGGTCCCTCAGGGCCTTAATTCAAAAATACAGGAATCCTTCTCAAGGGCTCCCATCAACAATCGCCGCCAGATTCGTGCGGTAGTGCGCCTTCAACATGATGAGGGTACCGACTACAGGCATTCAGCTCAGGTTTCTCGAACCCGAGCAGGCAAGATGAACCACCAGAGACGGAATCCGGTTAACAATGGGCAGGTTTTCATCCCTGCCATCTCCGGAGAAGTCCACCAACCTAACTTGGTGGAAAATAACGAGCAGGCACAATCACCTGTCCGTTTTAATTCTGCTGTCCAGCAGACTCGTCTGGCAGCATCACGCCAATCCCGCCAAGCAATTCCGGCGGAGTACCATAGGCAGGAACATGCACCTGCTTATACATCACCAGTTAGTCAGCAGGCTCATCTGACTACATATGATGGATCTTGTCAACCACATTAGGAGAAGTGTAATCAGCAGGCACATACACCTGCTAATACTAATCAAGCCTACCAACAGTCTCGCTTGGTAGCGCACGGAGAAGTCAGTCGGAAAGCCCCGACGACAAACAGGAGGTAGACTCAACTCTCTACCTCAACACTTGAGTACTGTCAGGATTCACTGACAGGAAAAGGAGGACAGGAGCAGGCACATACACCTACTCCAAGCCCAGAATGGACGTATATCCCCGTTCCGGCGGCTAAAGTCACCAAACATATTTTGTCAATGGTGAAAGAGCAGAAGCAAATTCCTGCTCATATTCTGGATGCTTGCCAGGATATCATAACAGTTTCAGCATCATCACAGGGACAGACACATAAATCTATCCCTAGCAGTGGAGTGACACATCAACGATTCACTCCGGAACAGACACACACATCTGTTCCAGTCCAAGAGGGTTATGGGGCATACTCCCCCATATCATACGGACAACCAAGTCAGGCACATACTCCTGATTTGAGTGGAGATCGTCAGCCTAACCTGACCATCTTTTCTGATCAGGCACATACACCTGCTTAGAGTAACCACTTTTGTCAACAAGTGGTTTCTAAAGTGAGTAAGAAGGCATCTAAGAAAAAGATCTGCCCAGCACAGTCAGGAGATCAAAGGCCAATCTGCAACAAGGCCTTGCTCGATGCTGGAGTTCTGGAAGCCCTCAGACATTTATCTGTCGGAATTCAAGATTCTACTCCCTCAGTTCCCAATAACGTGAACATTAATTTTGAAGGTCTTCAACAGACACTTCCTCATGAAGGCTTGCTTCATGAAAGTTCGGTCAATCTTGAAGTTTCTTCTTCAGATGAGAGCCACAGGAACCATCTGTGTGGTCAGAAGACCAAGGACCAAGAAATTTCATCTTTTGCTGTAACCCATCATGACGGTCCTCCTCATGGTGATGAACTTCGCTGCGAAAGTCCTCTCCGCAGTAGTGATTCACGTTGTCTCGAAAATTATTCAGAAGGCAATGTAGTGACGAGAAAGCCCTCTTATCTCGAGGCACTTGCAAACGTAAAGCCAGTCATGTCGGATGCTTTACTATCGGCAGGTGAAACTCTTTCTCCATCAGAGGATAGCCTGGGGTTCAGGTTATTCTCCGAACCATCCCCAGGTCATTCATCTTCCAGCATGACTAGCGGACTCTCTACCAACCTTGTCGAACCTAATGAAGCAACAAGGAAGCACCAACTCTGGTCAAAACATGTAGAATAATCTTCATTTAATGATAAAGAGGAAATGCTGAACATGAGGAAAAAACTGGCAAAAGGTGAAGTACCAGTCATGTTTTGGCCTTTGGCTGACTCCCAGTACGACATTCCAAAGATGTTGACGGATGATGAAATCCATGATATTCGTCTCAACATATGGAAGACTCTTTTTCAATTGAAGAAGAAAGTATTATCTTACGGTGATTATGAAAATCATATTAAGATAATAAAAGGGTTACAACGCCAGATTGATTTGGCATCTCTATCAGTCTCTTGGTATCCGAAGGCTGAAAAGCAACAGAGAACCCTTCAACGTTCATGCCTTGGCGCACTAAGAAAATTGCGTCAGTTAATTACCAATGCTCCATCTGATGTTCATATTAGAGGATGGGGTGTTCATGGAGCACTACATTTCACAGTGCTTTCTAGTCAGCAAAGCCCACCAAAAATGGTCTCATGCAATGTTATTGCCCATGGCCGGCCACAGTCAATGGGCTTTGTTCATAATCAAAAGCTTGCTCAAGAACAGGCTTCAACTAGTTCCTCTCAAAATAAATTATATAGAGAACAAGTTGTTGAATTGCTCCTACATCAAGCAGGCGAGAATATTGCACAAGCCTCTCGTCTGGAGCAAACACGTCATCAAATGACAGAAGTTTCGGAAATCATCCAACGGTCTGTTGAACCGGGTGATAAAAGTGGATACAGGTTAATGCATCCAGCTAATTTCCGAACTAAGATTCGCAAGATCAAGAGAGATTTTAAGAAGATCTCAGACATAGCAAGTCAAGAGACACCCCATCTTGTCAGACTGGGGAATTCTCTAACCCAACCCTCAGAGTCAACAAATGGGATTCGAGGAGTTGAGCGGAAGCAGCAGGAATATCCCCAGTCCACCGGACTGAGGACTTTTTCAAATCCTCAATCCTTCCCTCAGAGAAAGTCAGTATTCTCTCAATTAGGGAATACGCCTCAAGAGGAACGAAGAGCCAAGCTATCAGGAGATTCTCTCCAAGTGACGGTTCTCCAAGAAGTTCCTGAGGGATCAAGTTAACGGAATTCCATGTCTCATCATGGACATGGAAGAAGACAATATCACAGAAATGCTGATAGAAAGGATTCCATGCAATATGCATCCATTAATGTCATCAATGCTGTTGCTGCTGATTCACCAGATGAGGCTCAATCAGAGGGATCAGACGAAGAGGTTCCTGCTCAAGAAGTTGCGCACACAGACCTAAATGAAGAAGGTTTGCGCATACGTAATCAAAGGCTTACCCAAAATCTGGGTATTCCTTCAAATAACCCACTTCCCCCTCTCCGAAAAGGATCCAATAAGGGGAAAGGAAAGAAACAGTTAACTTCTAACCCTTCCTCTGAAGGAGGTCAATCGCTCTCATTAGAGAAAAGGTTTGCACAACAGGAGGAAGAAATGAAAGAATTAAGAAAGTTGAATGCAGAACTACTTCAGAGTAGTCTTATTCTTAAGAATGCTGAAGTCCGACAGCCGAAGGAATTTGTTGTAACTACTGAGATAGATCAGGAATATCCTCCTTTATCAGTACACCCTCAGAGGTCTAATCCTACGGGTCAAACGCAACAACGGTTGGCAGCACTACCATCAGTTGCAGCACCAACCACCACGTCTGTCCAAGCTCCATTCATTCCACCTACCCAAAACCAAGTTCAACCTGATATTTCTCAAAAGTTAATAACTACTATTGAGTCATTAACATCTCGATTAGAAAATATGGAAGGGAAATGAGCGCAAGTTCAACCTGAAAAGAAAGTTTACCCTGAATGGGTAGATTCAATTTCTCTTCCATCCAGTTTTGGAAACCCTATTTTCCCTACTTTCAATGGATCATGCGACCCTGAAAAACATTTGACGCATTACGTGTCTTGTTGTGATCCTATGATGGGAACTCCGGAGCAGCAAGAAGCAGTGAAACTCAGATGCTTCGTGCGAACCTTGCAAGGACCAGCTTTTGTCTGGTATACAAGCTTGCAATCCCGGTCAATCATCGTATGGGAGGATCTTCGTCAAAAATTCCTTCTTCAGTTTAGCTCAACTTTTCCAAAAATGACAGTTTTCGATCTTACAAACTGCAAGCAAAGGGAGAATGAAAGAGTCTCTGATTTCATTGCTCGTTGGAAGGGATTAACGTATTCCCTGAGTTTACCACTCCCTCAGGAGGAATTGTTGCCAATCTGTGTGGCAAATTTGCGTGACGAATTACGCACGCCATTGATCCCTGTGAAATACACAGGAGGGTTTCGAGACCTTACTTCAATCGCTCAACAGATTGAAGATTCCCTTATACAGGATAAGGTTAAATCTCGCATAATTCCATCAGCTCCAGGAAGGAGAATGGGTAAAGCGGAAACTGCTACAGTTATGCTTAAACAAGCACCTGTACCTATTTCTACTTCAAAACCTTCATCTTCTCGAAGGGATCCACCTCCTGAATGCCAACAACAAAGGCTGTTTCGTCCAAATGATCAAAGAGATCAACGATGAAAACAATTTTGACGATTTGAAGAGTAAAACATACTCTTTCTGAAGTGATCAAGTTCCTGGTTACTTCATTTCAGCTCTGGAAAATAATTTGGTTCAATTACCAGTGCCCAAGAGGCCAAACAAGGAAGGAGATGAAGACCATCCCAATTATTATCCCTTTCATCAAATGTTGGGTCATCCCATCCAGGAGTGTTTTGTCTTTAAAGACCTCCTGTAAAAGATGGTCGACTTGGGACAAGTCAATTTGAAGGGTTCTTCATCTCATGTAGTGTGTATTACCGCTATAGATCCAGAGGAAGGAGGCGAGTGGCAGGAAGTCAAAAGCAAAACTGCGAAAAAATATGATGATTGGATGGTCAGAAAGACAATCAATCGGACCCATTCCATTTTGCGAACACAATTAAAGAAGCCAATTGTGTCTCCTACAAAAGCTGAAGTAAAGCCTCCATCAAAAGACAAATCCTCAAAAGGGCAGCGCAATTCAAAGAAGAAAGAGGAATTAGGAGAAGATGAGTATGTATCAAAGCCTAAATTGCCTTTGACTCTGGCAGATTTCATGCCATCTACTTCAGAGCCACGGGCACCATCCCACAAAACGGCACAGCCTAAACAGGCTAACCAGGCAGAGTCTTTATCAGACGAAGAGTTAATCTTTGGTTTTGTTAATATGATTCAATTAACAGTTCCATATTCCGGTCTTGATGAGCCTGAATTCCCTATATCAAATAAGGGAATCCGAGGAGGTTCTATAGGTTCAGGATATAGGGGAAGACGTGGATCTTTCCGAAGCCACTACTCTAATTTTACCCCTGCTAGCACTATATATGCAGCAGAAACTCATGGTAGAGCCCTTCAGCGAGCTCAAAAAGAACAAGCAAGTTCTTCTGCCAATGGCCAACTCAGTTTTGGCACAGTTATTTTGGAAGACCGATTAAAGGTTCCATCTTCTTTATCTCAGCAAGTAAATGGATCTAATCAGTCTAATCTTCCAAAACCAAGGATGTTGCCAACTTCAATACAAGATGCAACAGCTTCTAAAGCATCTGCTTCCAAGGTACCTGCTAAACCGCATATTCCTATTGGGAAAAACAGACCTCTAGATCAAAAGTATGATATATTGAAACACTTGGCCCAAGTACCATCCAAGTTATCAATTTTGGATGCTTTGAATCTGTCAAAAGATCTTCGGGAAGCACTCATCGAAGCTTTGTCAAGTCCTCAGGAGTTTGAAGCTGAAATTGCTGCAGCTGAAATCTATCACATAGAGAATAATCCTGTAGAATGCCATGCAGTGATATCTTTTACTGATAAAGCTGAAGATGATGTTGTGCATGGGAACATAAAATCTTTGTACTTATCTGGAAAAGTCAATGGTATAGATGTTCGAAGAGCTTTCATTGACAATGGTTCAGGAGTCAACCTCATGCCCATTCGTACACTTCGTCGATTGGGCCTCACAGAATCTGATTTATCTCCTTCTACCATGATGTTACAAGGATATGATAAAAATGAACAAGAACCACTGGGAGAAGTTACACTCAGAACTCAGTTTGGAGATCTTGTATCCAATTCGGATTTCATGATTGTTGATCAAGACTCAGCTTTCAATATCTTGCTTGGAAGACCCTGGCTACATCAGCATGAAGCTATTCCTTCATCATACCATCAATGTCTCAAATACTGTTTCGATGGTCAAGTTGGAACATTGTATGGTGATAAGGCCCCGTTCAAGACATGTGAGTCTCAATACATTGAGGCGGAATTTTATCACATGAAGGGAAGAGAAAAATCTACAATGAAGGAAATTAGCAAAGTTAATGCTCCATATGGTTTGGAGAAAATTCCAATAAATCCATTTTTACATGTGAGTACAGATTATGTGTTACCTATCAGTCAAATTGAAAAAATAGGCCCAAATCAAAATACTCTTATGGAAAGATCCATAATGTCAATTACGGCGATCGAGCCAGACAACATGGGAGAAATTGGTAACCTACCAAGCAGTGATGAAAGCATAAGTGGTGACGTTTTCATTTCATCTGCTGAAGTCCAACAGTCAATACTTCGCTAATCAGACCAGAAGAAGTTATAACAACACCAGAGGTGAATAATGATGTCGATTCTCAATCCATCATCTCCTCTTTATTTCCCAAAGAAGACCCTTTATCATCAATAGGGTCGGAAATGGAAGCTTCTTCTTCAAAATGTGAAAATTTTGACATCTCTTATGATCATGAGAATTTCGTTTTTTCATCTACTTTGCAAGTAGAAGCGGAAGAAATAACACATGATGAAGAGGAAGAGGAAGATCATAGAGATGCTCCTCCAGCATTTGAAGAGGGTATCTCTACCACTGTGGATGAACTCAGAGAAGTAAATCTGGGTACATAGAAATATCCACGCCCCACTTTAATTAGTGCGGCCATGACCCTTGAAGAGAAAGAGATGTATATTTCTTTTCTAACGCAAAATAAAGATAATTTTTCTTGGAATTATACAGAAATTCCTGGGCTTGATCCCGATGTTGTTACTCATCATTTGGGTTTACCAAAAGAACATCGAGGTTTTAAGCAAGCCGCGAGAAGAACACATCCAACCTATGCTTCCAAAATTGAAGCTGAAGTGGATAAGATGATCAAAGCCAACTTCGTCAGATAAGTTCAATATCCCAAGTGGTTGGCTAATATTGTCCCTGTAAAGAAGAAGAACGGAAAAATTAGGGTTTGCATCGATTTCAGAGATCTTAATCGGTATTGTCCTAAAGATGATTTCCCAGTTCCGATTACAGAAATCTTAATTGATGCGGCGGCTGGCTATGAAGTACTTTCTTTCATGGATGGATATTCCGGATATAATAAGATACAAATGGCCCCAGAAGATGAGGAATATAAAGACTTCAGAGCTCCTCAAGGTGTGTTTTGTTACCAGGTGATGCCCTTTGGTTTAAAGAATGCAGGTGCAACATATCAACGCGCCATGCATCGTATCTTCAAACCTCTTTTAGGGAAGTTTGTCAAATGCTAAGTAGATGATTTGGTGGTTAAATCCAAACAACGTTCTAATCACTTGGCTGATTTGGAAGTCATATTCTACAAGCTTCGACAACATAATTTGAAGATGAACCCCTTAAAATGTGCTTTTGGGGTAACCTCAGGAAAATTCCTCGGCTTTGTTGTACGCCATCGTGGTATTGAAGTCGATCCTGAGAAGACCAAATCAATCCTTGGTATGTCACCTCCTCAGAATTTGAAAGAATTAAGAGGACTTAAAGGACACTTAGCCTATATTCGGCGTTTCATCGCCAATTTGGCAGGCAAAAGTTTACCCTTTACCAAATTATTGAAGAAAGGAGTCACTTACCAGTGGACTGAAGAATGTCAAGAACCATTTGATGTTCTCAAGAAATACCTCTTGAGTCCACCAATAATCATGCCACCTGTTGAGGGTAGACTGCTTATCCTCTATGTGACAGCTTTAGAGTGATCATTGGGTGCCTTTCTCGCTCAAAAGAATGATGCTGGGAATGAAAATAGACTCTACTATCTCAGTAGAACTATGCTTGAAGTAGAAACCCAGTATTCAAGTATTGAAAAGTGTTGCCTAGCATTAATCTTTGCAGTTCAGAAACTTAGACACTACCTGCAACATCATGAGGTCCAATTGGTATCTCGTAATAATCCACTCAAATTCATCCTTAGTCGTCCAATTCTTACAGGACGTCTGGCAAGGTGGGCGGTTATTCTACAGCAGTTCGACATTCAGTATGTGTCTCAAAAGGCAATTAAGGGCCAAGCTCTGGCTGATTTCCTGGCTGAACATCCTTCAGTGGAAGACACGTATTCAGATATCGAACTCCCTGATGAGGAAGTTTTCTCTATTCAAGAGAGTCCTCAAACATGTGAAATGTATTTTTATGGTGCTTCTAGAAGTCCAACGGGGAAGAAAATGGAAAATCCTAAATTCAACAAAGTTGGTTTAGGAATTGTGCTCATTTCTCCAGATAAGGCAGTGTTACCTTATTCCTTTTTGTTGTGGGAAGGTGGTACTAATAATGAAGCTGAATACCAAGCTCTCATTATAGGCTTGGAGTTAGCGCTTCAAGCACAAGTGAATCACTTAAAGGTGAAGGGTGATTCAGACCTGGTAATCAAACAAGTCAATGGGGATTATGCCATCAGAAAAGAAGAATTAACCCCTTTGTATGATTACGTCAGAGAGTTAATGTCGGAATTCCCTTCAGAACCGACATTTTCTTATGTCCCAAGATCACAAAATGCTCAAGCTGATGCACTGGCTAATATAGCCACAGCTTTAGCAGATCCAAATCAGGACGAGACAACCATTTGTATTTCCCACCGTCGTGCAATTTCACCTTATGTTCAAGTCAGAACAGAGGAAATTAATGAAATTAGTCCCATTCCTGAACCATATGGTCATACTACAGGATGGATGTCACCTATCAGGGAATACCTTCAAAATGGAACACTTCCACCTGATAGAGCCGAGAAAGAACAAATCTGGCGACGTGTGGTCAATTTTACTCTTTATGATAGCCCAAACCACCTCAAGAAAATTCTCTACAAACATGGTTTTGATGGAGTTCACTTCAGATATATTGATGGTGAAGAGACAATGGCTGTCATAAATGAAGTGCATGCAGGAGTCTGTGGTGCCCACCAGTCTGGACATAGACTGTCTGATCAAATTCGAAGGCTTGGATACTTTTGGCCTTCAATGATACAAGATTGTGTTAATTTCACAAAGAAGTGTCATTCATGTCAAGTATATTCCAACTTCATTCATAAACCTCCAGAGTTGCTTCATATAGCTAAATACTCATGGCCATTTTCCACATGGGGAATGGATGTGGTGGGACCTTACCCTTCAACTACGGCCAAGCAGTTTAAGTACATTCTTACTGCTGCTGATTTCTTTTCCAAATGGGCAGAGGCAGTACCTCTCAAAGAAGTTAGTTCTAAATGCATTGTTACCTTCATCAAGTCTAACATCATTACTAGATTTGGTGTCCCTCATTCCATATTGACGGAAAACGGCACCAACTTCTATTATTCTGAGGTAAAGAAATTGTATCAAGAATACAACATTAAGTCCAACCATTCATCTCGATATCATGCGGCGGCTAATGGCCAGATAGAAGCCTTCAACAAGACTCTTTCAAATATACTGCAAAAGATGGTGGATAAAGATAAGAGGTCATGGCCTGATAAACTCTTTCATGATTTATGGGATTATCGGACTACCACTCGCAATGCAACGCGGTCAACTCCATATTCATTGGTATATGGAACATAAGCAGTCTTGCCAATTGAAGTTCAATTGCCCTCACTCAGAATAGCCATTTGTGATCAGTTATCTACAGATGAGCAATCCCAAAATCGGTTGAATGAATTGTAACAGTTAGATGAGAAATGATTATGTACTTTTCACCACTTGGAAATCTATCAGAATCGAATAGCACGAGATTTTAACAAAAAAGTTCGTCTTTGTTCATTCATTCAGGGAGAATTGGTATTGGTTCTCAGAGCACCAATGATACCAGGAAAGAAGCCTCCCAAGCTTGAACCAAAATGGGAAGGACCTTATTCAATACATAAGGTCTACTCAAATGGAGAGTATTCTCTAATCTCAATGGATGGAGAACACATCACGACTCCAACTAATGCCAGATTTATGAAGAAGTATTTTGTATAAACACTAAATATTGTTCCCAGAGCCAAAACAGTCACATTAGTTCCTTATTATGTCCTACATGACACTAAACTGTATTATTTCCTATCTACAAGACATTAAACTGTACAGAAGTTCCTTATTATGTCTTACATGACACTAAACTGTATTATTTCCTATCTACATGACATTAAATTGTACAGAAGATCCGTATTATGTCCGAGATGACATTAAACTATATTATTTCCTATCTACATGACATTAAACTGTACAGAAGTTCCATATTTTGTCCGAGATGACATTAAACTATATTATGTCCGAGATGACATTAAACTATATTATGTCCTATCTACATGACGTTAAACTGTACAGAAGTTCCTATATATTGTCCGAGATGAAATTAAACTATATTGTGTCCTAGCAAGATGACATTAAACTGTGTGGCACTTTCATCGTCCAGCATGACAATAAACTGTAAAAAGTCCCCAGAACTGATATCCTCATATTGGTTCACCTTAGTCCTAGCTACATGACTTTAAACTCTATAGCACCAGTTTGTCCTTGCTATATGACGTTAAACTATACAACAATGGTCCAGTATGACTTCAAACTGCAACTTCGTCCCACACGACAATAAACTGTGAAAAAGTTCCCTAAACCGTCCAGCATGACCTTAAACTGCATCATCCCTGGTCCATGTATATGACCATAAACTATTTGCAAATCCCTTACGTCCAGCAAGACGTTAAATTGTGACGTCCTAACTACATGACGCTAAACTGTATAAAAGTCCCTTATGTCCGGAAAGACGTTAAACTATATAATCTCAAAGGTCCAGCATGACATTAAACTGCACCATTCACGGTCCATGCATATGACCCTAAACTATTCGCACTTTCGTCCAACATGACGTTAAAATGGTACACTCTTTTGTCCTTACTGCATGACAATAAACTGCACAATCCCCCTTTCGTCCAATATGACGTTAAACTGTATTGTCCCCATCGTCCTAACTACATGACGCTAAACTGTACAGAAAGTCCTTGATATGTCCTACATGACATTAAACTGTTATTTTTTCCCTGCTACATGACACTAAACTGTGCATCACCAATAGTCCTAACTACAAGACTTTAAACTGCATAGTCCCTGAATATGTCCTACATGACATTAAACTGTGCATCGTTAAGGTTATTATTATCTCTTGTTTCTCACACCGAGTATGACTCACGTGACCTTAGAGCAAACCTCAACCATAACACTCTCTTTGGGCCCCTAACCATGTGTAAGTCCAAACAACATTTTAATTAGATCGTTGTCCCCAAGAACAACTTGATCATTAATTCATTCTTTAATTGAACTACACAGACTTTGATCATTGCCCTCTAGGCTGGGTATGTAGGCAGCCTCCCAAGGTTCAACCCCAAAAATAATCTCTTCACATCGGTTCACCACCATCCCATATGATGTTGATTCGTGAAACCGCACCTAGAATCAATATCTTTACATTGATTCACTTTCGTCCTTGTTATATGACGTTAAACTATGCAACACTTTTTTCTGGTATGACAATAAACTATAATATTCTTTGATTTCCTCATTTGAGAGAGAACTATTATTGACATTGATTTTTCAATCATGGTTTTCATTTTCAAAAGACTACGTGCATACATGGTAATGCCTGAACTTTTTATCATAGGTTAAACCATCATTGCACTAAAGTCCCCTTTCACCCTTCACATGTATGAACCAAATTTGTACAAAGGGTAATTCTAGAACTACGTGGACTTGATTCCCATCCCTATGGGATACGTAGGAACATTCGAGTATCCCTCGAATCCAGTCCCAATTCTTTTGGGCCAAACCCCAAATTTCACTTTCAGTCCCTTGGCTGAAAAGTCCTCATGAAAACACACACTATGTATTCATTATTATAGTCTGAATTCTATGACCCTAAACTAAGATCACTCATACTTTTGTCCTGCACGACGGTAAAATGCATTTCAAGAACTACGTATGGCTTGATTCTCATTCTTATGAGATACGTAGTGAAGTCAAAAATTTCAATTCAGGACCCATCCACAACATGATTATGGTTTTCATTGACCTATGTATCTCTATATACATTGGACAATACCCATCTTTATGTGTTATAATCCTAACCTTAAATATTTTCAGATCTTCATAACCCTTTTCATGACTTCTAATCACAAAAATGTCAAACTTCTGAGAATTCTTTTGCCTGACTATGCAGCACGTGCCCATAGGTGGCCTTGTATAAACAGTCCACATAACAGACTTGTTAGCTAAAAGATGCTATTTATTTGACCATGCAGCCAATGCCCTTAGGTGGCCCTGCATATTTCAACCCCCTAACGGGTTTTTTTAGATAATAGTAACTTCATTCTTGGGAAGAATGCCTCTTTTGTCCTTATTTGTCTTAAACGACAGTATGTAGGGATCCGCAAAAAATAGCCATCCTTAACATATTTGTCCCATATACTTTTTCATGATCTGAAAGTATTCAAGTCTATGGTTTATTTTTCTTCCCTACGTTTGGTTCAGACCTTCGTAGGAGTGATATTCATCTAGTTCTTCGATATTCTTGTTCGGAAATATCTTCTCCATATTTCAAGTACCTCTTTCCATACAACAAACTCTGTAGTTTAGAAAATTTGAATCTCCATAAACTTTCATTGGCTTTTAGCACTAGGAAAGTAACTTTTTGGGAGTTCTTTTCGCCTGACTATGCAGCACGTGCCCATAGGTGGCCTTGCATAAACAGTCCACATAACAGACTTGTCAGCCGAAAGATTCTATTTATTTAACCATGCAGCCAATGCCCTTAGGTGGCCCTACATATTTCAACCCCCTAACAGGTTTTGTTAAATAATAGTAACTTCATTCATGGAAACTACTTCTTCTAATGCCTTTTAGCTCTTTTTCATATCATTCCACATATTCAAATATTCTTAAGCCATAGTTTACATTTTTTCCCTCATACTCGAGTATGGTAATATGTTTTCAGATAAATTATCAAGGAATTGAATCAATTTTAGTACATTTCGGTCAAAGCTATTTCGACCTTAAACATTAGCCCCTTTATGTCCGGCATGCATGACTTTAAACTGCCCACAAAAGACAGAGGAACTCTAAATAAAAGTCAACTTCCATCTCACTAAATATACATTTTTGTATGATTTAGGTAATATTGAGCAATTAAAAGGTTCATAGTTTGTAGGATTATTTGTAATAATCCTAGTAAAAATCAAACTATGCTTACTAGGCCCATTGGCTTAAGTAAATTTGAAGCAGGTAGTGAAATAATGCCGGTACAAATGATTGAAGATGAAAGTGTTTTTCATTGATACACAAGATTTAGAACGACATCCATAGACTGGAGTCTCTTCTCTTTTTCAAGAATTACAAGAGGCTTTCAACATAACACTTCATTTGATTTATGGCATCCCGAGTTTCATCAGCAACCACCTGTAATTCATTCATCCAACTGGATACAATAAGAGATGCAGTGATACCAGCTCTTCTTGGAACAATTGTAAAATGATGTTCTTGAGTACGGTTTGAGAAAATTTTCTGCTGATCAAATAGTGACTCTGTTTTTGTCCATGAGGCTTGAAAGATGGATACATGGATTTGAGAATGGAGAATTGGAAGTAAAGAGCCATTTGGAGAGAGTACTCTTTTCAGATATTGCTCTAATACCATGTTTGTCTTCTCCCCACCAACCATTAGTGGAAAACATTTCACCCATGGGTTTGCCATTTTAATATCTGCAAGGAAATGGCATAGAGAAAGAACTTGATAGTTCACACCATTGTTGTTGATCTTAATGCACAACATAACGGAAATAGAGGAGTGGAAGTGCAACTGCATCTCAGGTGTATAATTGTTTGCATATGGAACATTGACTCTTTGCAGATGACCATGACCACACAGAAGCAGATGGATGCTCCGTGGAAAATTAGGATGATATTTCTTCAAGTACTTAGCCAAATCTGGGAGAGTGCTGTTGCAGATATCATAGTAATCATGGCCAATGATGTTCATCATGTCATCAATCCACTTGCTAGCTAGTTCATCAGCCATTCCAATTCCCTTGGGAACCACTGAATCTGCACAAAAGATGAATAAACTAACTCTTAAATGGGTTTATTTTTCATAAATTTTTGAAGAAATTTGAAAAAAATGGCTAAGGCATTAAGGCGCGCAAGTCTAAACATGGCGCGCAAGTATTCATGTGTCGTGCTAGTTTTTGACGTGCACGTATAAACCGTGCAAGTACGAATATCTTTACAGGAGCGCGACATCAAGGAAAACAGTGGAAAACAGAGCAAACCTGCGCGGCTAAGAAGA
Organism: Viscum album; assembly: GCA_963277665.1. NCBI lineage: Eukaryota > Viridiplantae > Streptophyta > Magnoliopsida > Santalales > Viscaceae > Viscum > Viscum album. Next base: position 352,897,743 of record OY728141.1, read on the forward strand.
CCTGCGCGGCGAGAGCTCGAAGGTATGAAGTCCGGAAATCCGGATGCTTGTACGGAAGTGAGGCCCTCTATTTATAGATGCGGCCGGGACCCTGCGCACCATACCCTGCGTGACTGGGCGCCGTATCCATACGCGATGCGCACTTGCGCGCCGCCCTCTGTTCCCTGAAGACTTGCGCGCCCCCTTTTCCTTTGGATAGGATTCGATTTCCTCAGAGTCAAATCCTCATTTCTCTCCGGATCCAACTCTGAGGGGGGACTTTTGTTGACGCTCCTATCGTCACAGAATCTAAAGATCGGAAAAGGGAATATCTGAGCTCAAAGTGATTCATCCTTTGAAGAAAACACCAAAAATCGACAAAGGCAGGAAGAAAGGATCAACAACAACTGCACCGTGCAAGTTATATCACTGTCGCGCAAGTACACTTGCGCGACGCACTTGGTCGCGCAAGTGACTTGCACGACCTAAGTGGTAACCGCCCGGTAATCGCCCGGGGTCTTCTCCTGCCTATAAATAGACCCTGTGGGCCCCCCATTCGAGAGGATTTTTTTTCAGAAACTCGGATCGAAGCTCTCGACGCCCAAGTCTCTTCTCAAAGCTTCCGGAACACTTCTAAGGTAATTTCATACCTAGAACGAAAGATCTAAAGAGAGGGAGGAAGGCCAAAGTGTTGAAACTCATCAACACTTGCGCGCCTGAATGGCCATCCCTTAAGGGAACGGGTCATACTTGCGCGCCGCCTTATTCCTTCAATAAAATTTGCGCGTCCCTTTTCTGGAAGAACCTCAAGGGGATTCTAAAGGGTTTAAAAAGGATTCACTCAAGTATTTCAATTCCGATTGAAAATCACGCAAGTACACCATGTGTCGCGCAAGATATACCTGCGCGACCAATACTTGCGCGCCCACGCAAGACTTGCGCGCCTTTCAAGACTTGTGCGACCCTACCTTTCTGGGTGCCCATCTTGCCCATTTTACCCCTCTTAAGCCATTTCACCTTTCCTATTCAAGATTCAGTCTTCAAGATACTCTTCAAAGCCATTTGTGGCATGATTTCTTGATTTGACTTCCTTATCTGAAAGGAATTCGGTGGAATATCTCTCAAAACCTAGTGATTTATACATCTGTATGTCACCAAATATTGAGAGTTCGTTCATTCAACCTCATCCTTTAAGATGAGAGAATCCTTAGCCTGGGTCTCCTTTTCAGGAATAATCCCCAGTTATAAATCCTTTAATATGGGCATCTTCCTCCGGAGTAAGCCCCAAATTCTTAATGTTCCCAAACTTGGACATCCTCCTCAGGAGTAAGCCCCAATAATAATCCTTTAATCTGGGCATCTTCCTCAGGAGTAAGCCCCAAATTCATAAAGTTCCCAAACTTGGGCATCCTCCTCAAGAGTAAGCCCCAATCATAATCCTTTAATATGGGCATCCTTCTTAGGAGTAAGTCCCAAACCTTAATCCCTAACCTGGGTCTCCTTTTCAGGAATAAGACTCAGTCATAATCTTGGGCTTCCTTTTCAGGAGTAAACCCCAAGTCCCTTAATTTCTCTTAACCAGTCCTAAATTACGTTTGATATGGGGTTCCTTCTCAGGAGTAAAACCCAATTATCAATCCTCTCCTAATTTGGGTTTGCTTTTCAGGAATAAGTCCCAAGTTAGAGTATTAAAATCTCCATAAAGCACATATACCTTTATGGACCCAGTTCCTGGATTTTCTCCCTAAAATTAAATCCTAAACATTTATCTATTTGGGAAGTCATACATACATAAGCCCCAAACAATTTATTATGATTGCATCTTTCATGGCACAATCTTCTAATTTTTACCAATACCTCTTGTTTCTCACACTGAGCATGACTCACATGAGCTTAGAGTGTAAAAGTAATTATGACATTCTTCTTTGATCCATCAATCATAAATATCATACTCCATTACTCGAACTACGTGGGTTCTGATTCCTTTTCCAAAACAAAGGATACGTAGGTAGCCCATTTATGGGTTCGATCCCAACTTTGAAATAATCCATGTCCTTCTGAATGACGATAAACTTCAAGTGCCCCACTGAGTGGTTTTAAAACCAGCCCGGTCATCATAATGACCAAGAGACTTTTATATAAATGTTTTGAAGGATACCATTGACCAAGAATCTCTAAACAGGTATAGATGATTCTCTATTGATGAAGAACCTCGAATACATGTAAAAGATTATCTAAATTTCATGCATATTTAATCATTGATAGTTAAAACTAAAGGAAAGCTCATTTTATACTTGGTAATGTAATAAGGATTCACAAACATAACTTAAATCTATAAAGAGAGTCCCGGAGTAGACAATAATTCCCCTAAAAAAGGTGTGATGAGTCCGACCTCCCATCCTCTCGACCAATGAAAATTCCTAATGCCTGATTAGTCCACAAGCTAATGAGTGCCTACCTTTGGAAAGTAGATCCAAACGGATGTGGAATCATTGGATGTTTCCGGTTCTACGAACAAACCCGCTAGAAACCAATCGGAACGTTTGAATCTCCCGTGCAGGAGGTCATCCCCGAAATCCGTGCGAAACATGTATGTGAGAGGCTATTGGTGTTGATTACATAGAATAAATGAACTTTATACTTCTAATTACCTATATATTCTGTAACGTACCAACCTAAGATCCACTAAAAGATTCCCCATGCAGGTGGGTCATTTGGCATTAAGCATGACTCCATATATTCCAAAGGCTTCCAACTAGTAGTGAGGGTCTAAGGTGGTACAATGGGAAGACTATACACTTATAATCAGCGTGTAACACAATTTTTTAATCAAATTAATCAATAGAGGAAACATATCATATAATATAACAATAATAAATAATCATCTAGATGTCAATGATAATAATCAAACCAAAAGTAGTGTCATATACAATATGATGAACATGTCATGTCTTTATATAAGGTTGCAAGAAAAACATATAATCCAATAGATAGTAAAATACATGTATCAAAAGTAAAAAATACCAAAAATGGACTATCTCCATCTATTATCATGATCATAGATCGGTCATATTCTCCCATACTCTTAATCATAATTATTTAATCACGGAAAAGTAAAAGATTTCCACCGTCCCTACATGCATCCATGTGGTCTGTCCGGGTACCCAAGGATAGCCTAAAAAGGGTGTGAGATAACACTCAGTAGGCATCACTAATGGTCTTTATAACATATAAAACCTGATCATATAATAAGAAGTAGTTTTTAATATATATAGAAGTCAAATGAGTAAATAATAAATAGTAAAACTATTCAGCCAACAAGGCTTATTGTAATCCGACAAATGTAAACATTGGATAACTATAAAGAGTAATGAATCATTTGTAACACTATATAGTCTAAAAAATATAATAAAATACCCATAATAGGTCTATTTGTAAAGAATTATAAACATCCACCGCGGAATATGCCAAGTAATCTAGTTTCAAACCCAAATTGACATATCCAAGGAGTAAAAATGTACAGGGCATCCTCAATGGCCTATGTTTTTGTAATCACGTGTCATGCCTATAGTTAGATATAAAGAGTATTAATTTCCATGGCTACCCATGTAATCTAGGTCCATGGAGTATAAATTTAAATGGCATCCAATACAATCCAAATCCATGGAGTAGAAATATCCAAGGAATTCAATGATGTTCTGAATCCATGGAGTAGAAATGTCCATATAATTAGATATAAACCTAGATTTTATAAAAAGAATTCATCATAAACATTCTCACAGAAGAAAATTGGTGTCATTTATTAACTTTTAAACTTTACCATTTATCTCATTTCATAAACTATTTAATTATCATACCCAACCATGACTTCATCCAACACATTCCACATTTTCTATTTAAACTATTTATTCAATTTAATAACATGTAAAGACATGGAAAAGAGGTATAATCCATATTCTAGTATCTCATTTAATTAATTAAGGATCCCGCTAGGATTGAGAGATCACATACACACACAATGGGGTTGTAACTCATGGGATGATACATAAACACACCTCATGGGTGGTCTGAGTTTAGGATGGCGATCTCCAACCATCACATGGGACTAAGTGGGAAACACAACCAGGTTCCAATCAATTTAATAAAGGTATTAATTTAAATTTTGGAGCAAAAAAGGAATGTATAAAATGAGAAATAATTGAAATAAGGTATAAACCAAATATAACATAAAGGAAAAAGGTATAAACCACCCACCGTATACCCGTGGTAGAACACTCATTCAGTATCAGCCTATGATTCAGTCCAGATAAAAAAAATGTAAGAATGAAAAAGCACCATGAAAATAAGGCATAAGATCCTCCACCAAAAATAACTCCATTGAAGATAAGATAAATGGAGAAAGGTTAAACATGAATAAGTAACTCATTTGTGTGGATCTAAATACATTAATACATCTTAAAACAGAGGTCGTATAGTGAAACAACACCAAATCCTAGAATTAGGCATTAAGGGACTCATACACAAGAGATAAAGGAGGGGGTTTAGCTTATTTTGGAAAATTATTCGTTCCCTCTTATTTTAATAAACTGAACTAGGAAGATTACATGGCATGTAATATTTACACTCCATGTAATGTTCAGGTTTTCCCCTCTAGAGAAAAACCATTACACACTGTGAATGGTTCCGGATAGACCAATACACATTGGGTATTGAGTACTCTCCAAGTATTCCAAATAAATTTCATATACTTTTCATTCTGTATACCTTCATCCTCCTGCTTCCTACATTTCAAAACAATCCAATTGGCCTATGGCATGATCTAAGGGTCTAATCCAAAAAGTTAACATAAACAAGAGTTTGAAAAAAGGATCTATACCTCATCAAAAAACCCAAAATATAACATTTTAAAATACATAAATATTTGTAAACATCTTACTAAATGACGAGTGTTTATCTAGGTAATATTAATGTAATAGTTTCTTTAATGTATTTTCACATTTAAAGGTTATAATAGTTATCCATTGTAATGATAACCTAGTTGTGTTATGAAAATATTCTTAATTATTCATATGGTCAAAAGAAATATATCTAATTGGACATAGATGTTGTTTAACTATTAGATTCAAGATTCTCATAAATATATAAGGATTCTTCCCATGAATTTTCACACTATGTAATCTTTAAGATGGTATGTTAGGAGGAAAGACACACCAATAATAATTCTATATGTTTTATACCACCATCCATCAAATTTATTTGAAAAACTAAAGGATGTAAAAGATACAATGATATTGAAAAGAAGATCCTTCAGTGGTCTAAAGTAATGAATCCCAAGGGCATCCACTATCACAAGGATCTTACCCTCTGGGGTAAAAAGGAAAAATAAAAAAAGTATATAAGACTTGTATCTTATACCTCCATGGAAGATAGGTGAACTAAGGCCTTGTAACCCTATCACTGAGTATGTAAAATATCTATATTGTCTCTTAAATAGCTAATGCATCTTCTTATGATATAGGAAACAGACTGGGGAATGGTACCTTTACATTGAAACACATTTCCAATGGTTTTTGAGTTGGTTTCCATAGCTGCAGTGTAACACCCCAAGCTTCCATGGTACGCTTCTCTTTGAATAATGCAGTAGTGTGTGTTGCATGAAACTTCGAGTTCTAACACACACCACAACCAATCAAACTAGCCGTTATGAATAGTAATAACCACTTTTTGAAATTTTATACATTTTATCTTTCTAAATAGACTTCATTTTTGGATTAGGAATATCAAAATTAGCTTAGGGTGAATTTTTGGTACTTTTCTGATAACTTTCATATTTTGATGAATAGTAAAAATTAATACATTTTAATTAAAACCATCGTTTTTAATCGAAATAATTAATAGTGATAAATTATTAATTTGAGTGATTTTAGAGTATAATTAGTTTATATTTTTACCATTTAATCCAATCTTGGTCATTGGATATAAATTCAAATTTAAACTGGACATAAGCAAGTGCCAAGCTTTTGATAGTTATTATCTGTTAAAAACACGCTTTTTGTTTTAACAATGGGAATTAATTTTAAATTAATTACTGACACTTATATTTTTTGAATTTAGAAAAATGAATTCCATATTTATAATCAAGAGGTCCAAATTGTGTAAATAGGTAAATTTTATTTTTAGACATTTTGAATAATTACTTCGGTAAATATTTTATTTACCATGGTTAAAGGGAAAATCCGGTAAATAAGGGTAAAACATTATATTATAATAAAAATAAATTACTCTAAAACGTGTCCTAAATCTATATTTTGATACATGTCCTACTATAGGAATCTTTGGGTTGATTTTGGGACCCCATGGATCCACTTGTAAGTGATAATGACACTTTATATTGATTAAGTTGATGTAAATACAAAAATGACATAAGTATATATCATTTAGAAAAACATTTTTTAAATAGGGTTTTATATGATATATTTTCCACTATAAATATTAATTATAAATCTAAAAATATTTTCTACATAATGGTATTTTATATATAATTTTTAGACATTTAATAATTAAATTTATTTATGACACAATAATGATGAAGTATTTTCCTTATTAATGAAACAATCAAATAATTGGTATTATAAATATTAAAATAAATATAATTTGAATGTTTTGCTTCCATACAAAATTTTCTTGATTCTAATTACATTTTAGTATTTCTTAACTAAATTTTGTTCGAATTAATAATGTTTTTAATACTTTTAAAAAATAAATTATTAAATAGTGTCAAAATTGACAAAAAAAAGTTTTTAAAACAATCATTATATTATAAATTCATATTCTTTCCTAAATATATATTTTTCGCCCAAAGTACTTATTTAATGATATTTTTATCTTTAATGGACCACTTGGGGGTCTCATGGAAGTATATAGTATGTTTATTAACCATATAATATAAAAATACAATGTGACATGGTAAATGTCAAACTATCTAACTAAGAGTTAAATATAAATGACATGGTTAATATAGTGACCCAAAACAATCTAAAATCTATTTTATGAAAGGATTTCAACCCTTACCCACCTTATAATTTTAATAATCCACTTTGGATCCATTAGAAACTGAATATGAATTTATTAGAAAATAATACTTTAAGTTTTTCCGAAAGAGTCCTTCCTCCCCCTTATAAAAGGACACCATTTCTAACCAATTATTCATACCTTAAAAGCCTTTTGGTTCGGTCAAACCCTGCCCATTTATCCTCTAAAATTCCCTCAATTTAACCTAGAGGCCTTCCTTTAGTCAAAAAGCTAACCCAGAAGAACGTTTGACCAAATCAAAAGGAAGAACCCGAAGAAGAGGTAATGTTTTCACCACCCTCTTTCAAGTTCCTTTCTTCATCAACTTCTTATTTATTTGTTATTTCCATTATAAAACAATAACTCCAGTATATAACATATACTTTGATGTTATTATAAATATGGTACAACCATATTCAGTATTCTACCCATCCTTTGAATGACATATCACCATACGTGCGTACGTCTGGCCTACCATCTCCACGTCATGGTGAAATTGTTATTCAATACATTATTATTTGGATGGGTATAATAAGGATGTGTAATTCATTTAAATAATAAATATAACATGATAATTATTCTATATATATTATATACCATCCAATTAAATATTATTTTAATAACAAAATAATGATATTGTCGTGCATGCACACGTACGGATTACCATCTCCACGAACGCGATGAGATTCATTCCCCATCGTATCCATTCAAGACTAAATTTTATTTGATGATTAAAAATAATTTGTAGAGACAAGATATAATTATGGATATGAATAATTTACATCCCATCCATAACAAATATGTCTCACATAACAAAGAATATAAAGAAAAATGAATCTGTTAACACCCGAAACGATGATAATACTAAGATATTATTAACAAATCAATGTTAAAAGATCATATATGATATAAAATTAATGTATATGATTCTTTTATAATTTAATAACAAATATTTTACCATTATACATGTTTTTAACCTACCCCCAACCAAAGAAAAGTACAAGGTACGGTTTTATTTTACAATCTCTTCATTATCCGAGGTTGTTTATACGTAATTATCTACTAGGACTTCTTTATCATCAATATCCATGATTCTTAAAAAGGTATTTCAAAACATTCTTAATATTTTACATAATATGTTTTAAATTAATTTATACCCTTGTTATAATTTTTTTAAGAAGTTTATAAAGGAATCTTTCAGTCATTTTCCAAACAAGGTGCTTTTTAAACCTTTTCGAAAAAATTAAGGTGAGGATGTTTGTTTAACATATAGGGTGGGTGCGGATATTTTCCGCCATTATAAAATCATTGAAGATTCCCTTACAAGATTATAATAATATTTTCAAAGAAAATGTTTTATTTTATAATTATGTGACTTTTAAATGATTTCAAAAAAATATATATTTCTTACAAATAGTTTTTATTTCATCTATGTCAACATCCTTTCATGGATTTTAAGCTTATTTGAAGTTGATTTATTATGATACAAAACTTCCATATTGTATTGAAGGTTTTGTGATATTTTTTACTATGGATGTGTTATTTTTATACCATTCATGATTTATGGATAAAGAATTGACATTTCGTAAGCTAGTTTTAATACAGATGTTTATGTTATGTTTAAACATGTTCATATGAGGAATGCATTGGACTTAATAAGTGATGGGTGGATCCCGATATATCTCCTCGATGCATTGGTAGGTCTCATGAGACAAACTAGTGTCTTTGAATAAGGCCTTGACAAAATATTATTTTTAGTCCTGGCAGAAGGCCATGACTATGTGGTTATGATAGTCTGGCATTAAGCATTCCATCATTATAAATGTGGTTATTGATATTGCATGTGATTATTTGACTAGTATAATATCCTATGTGAATAAGTAAATGTAATTATATTATTTTATCTTTTCCATATTATTATGAAGTTGATGTTTAAAAGGATTTTTTTTAGCTATACATTGCCTTAAATTTTTATGCTTATTTATGAATGTTTTCGCTATATTGTTATCCTTACTGGGCATTTGAGCTCAACCATTTCAATGTTTTATTTTTCCCAAGATGTGAAAAATTATTTTATGAATTACCTGTAGGGATATTATAAGGGGATAGGTGTGTGGAGACAATATTTTGTTGCAGTTTTCACTTTATGATGTAATGTAAACTTTATCAATGTATCTAGTGTTTCCAAGGATACTAAACTAACCAGTCTTTCGAGATTTGATCTTTTGTGATCATGACAATGTTTTGTAATAATGCACCGACTATGGGTAACTGGGGTCGGGGCATTACAGTTGGTATCAAGGGAAGTTTATTACAAACCTTGGAAGGTAGATTTAGATAAAATCTTATTTGAGCACATAGACCTAAGGATTAGTATAGCAGAACCTCCTAGAATTTTGGTATTTTAGATATTTTGTGATTTTTCCGAGCAATACATCCATGTATGGATACGAGCAGGTAGAGGCGGCTCTGACACAAATGTACCTAGGGTTAAAACTCGAAAACACCACATTGAGATAGATTGTAACGGGAACTGGTGCATGAAAACGGGCCATGCTGCACTCTTGGTTATGACACTCCCGGGGGATATGCTTAGGATAATTCTCATTTTCTTTACAAACCATTATGATGGGTTTAAATGTATATACTTCCCCAAATAAAACATTTTTATTATGGATTATATCCATAAACTGTTCAGTCTACATTAGGTATTTTACAAGCTAGGAATTATTCATTACAATTCATAAACTAACCCCATGTATGCCATTGTATATAAATGGCTCCCAGTAGAAGGAATGTGAACTCTAGTAATACGTATGATCCTTAGAGTAAGAAGGATTATATCATTAATGGTATTAATTAAACATTTAGAAGATAAATTGTCTCTCAGGTATTCTCAACATATGAAGAAATAGAATCATGTGTTAAAAAGATAAGTAAATCATTCTCTGAGTCCTATGGCATTGAAGGGAAGCAAGAGAAGAAAAGGTTGGAAGAGAAAAAGATAGATAAAGGGAAGAGGGAAAAGAAGAATTTTCCTATATGTGATTAATATGGGAAGAAACACCCTAAAACTTGCATGTGTGGAATGGAAGTTTGTTATAAGTATGGATAAAAAGGACACCAAGTATGTGATGTAACGTCCTGGTTCCGGGTGCCACTCAACGGGTGCCCTAAACCCAGTTCTCCATGTGACCTCAAGCGCATTTCCCCAAATTCCAGAGGCTACCGACTAGCAGCGAGGGCCAAGGTTTGATAGTGGGGAAACTATGCCCTCATTTTTCAAAGAGGAGTGCAGCGGAATAGATAAATAGCATACAGCAAGCAGAATCGTTATACAATAAATATAATAGAAATGGATAACTGATAATAATAAGGAAACCAGCTGTCATATATATATATATATATATATTAAAATGCAGCATGTCACTATTCTATAATACAGCCAAAACATGTTACACTGCAATACAATAGAACTGAAGTACAAGTACAGAAAAGAAAAATAGAACAGCCAGCGGCATCGTGAGCCCATGCTCGGTCCCATGCTCCCCTACTTCACAACAACAATCAAGTACTTGTATATGGACCCTTTCCCTTATCCACACATGAAGAAAGGTAATTTGTTTGGGCCGAAGACATGACCCAAACAGGGTGTGAGAAATAAATCCTAGTAGGCACCCACCAAAGGCCTGTGCCCAAATGTGTGTAAATATGCAACAATATTGTGCAGTAGTAAAAATGCAATAAACTAAGCAGTACTCAAAAGTTACTAAATTTACCAGTTATATTTTCATTTTATTATTCTTTTAGACATTCAATTTAATATTTCACCATGGTGAATTTTCTAAGTAAAACAACCAGTGTCCTCAGACACGTAAACCCTTACACTCAAGTAAAGAGAATACAAACACAAGAATCTTCCCACATGTATATCGTATATTGCCCATAGGTGTATGAGGTGTCTCCCACATGCTTAGAGTCAACTACCCACATGCACAGAAGAAGTTTCCCACATGCTAAATAGTACATTGCCCACAGGCTAATCACAAAACTGCCCTCAGGATAAAAAAGTAACCGAGCCATTACCTACATGTAAACAAGAAATACACCTGCAATTCCTCTCTTGTAAATTCAATAATCACTATTATAAAGGCATACCCTCGGTATCCTTTCCAAATGGCTAAACAGAGGAACGCACCCCCGGGGTGGTCCTGGATCCAAGCAGTGATCCCAAACAACAGTTTATTATCACATTTGAATTACCTAAACAATTATAGGTATTTAATTCAACAAGGCCTCATCCATATGACACCTCATTCATGAGTGCGTATCACAACGATACACAAAACACACATTAGTTGGAAATTAAACACCAAGCCACCTACCTCGATCACATGTGATTGATATACCCGAACGACGCCTTCTAAAATGTCCAAGAACGTCGTAGATCTGAGGTAAAATAATTCTCATTCAACCCCAAAAAACATCCCTTAGAAGAAGAATTGGAAAGAAACACCCAAGGAGAATGAAGCTCTTACCCATGCGGTTCCAGCAAGATCGACAGAGGAGGAATCCAATTCCTGGTTGGCGATCGGTGGATCTCCAAAGATTCGGTTGTCTCCTCGACCTTCCCTCGGGCGTTCTAAGCATTATTATGAATAGAGGAGGCTAATGCCCATTTTAAGCAAAAAAAAAACAAAATACATAGCGTGTACTATTGACTACATGGTGTGTACTTTTCTCATTTAACTGTTCTTTGGATGCACCGCCGCACTGCTCATCCGTCGACATGAGTACATGACGTGTATTTCTGATTACACGGAATGTATTTCTGCTCAGCTGGCGGCAACTTCCACCGCCTTGCTATTTGTCTGCCGACTGACTACACGGCGTATAAATATCCACTACACAACGTGTAATCGAGTTTTACACCCTTCATCAACGAAATGGCTAGACACCATGTGTACTCATCCCACATAGCCAATGTACACAGCGTGTAGAAAAGTACACAGTGTGTAGTCCCAAAAATTATGATTTTTCCCCATTTTCATTATTTTCTCAAAAACACTTAAGGAAAATAGAAAAGAAGAAACTCGTACCTCAAAACTAAGAACCAGATTCTTACAAATTTCCCCCCTTAAAGCAATTCTTCCTCGAATTTCCCTTCCAAGGGTGGTGAAGAGATAGTCGTGAACAACTTCGGCCACTGAGCACATATGTCGGTCTCCCGCTCCCATGTTTCGTCCTACACATGTCCATGATTCCATAGCACCCGTACGAGAGGAACTGACCAGCCTCAGAGAACCTTCATGCTCCTATCGAAGATACGAATCAGATGATCCACAAAGGACACATCCATTTCAAGCTCAACCTCCTCGTGTTGAAATATGTGAGATGGGTCTGAATGATAGCGACACAACTGAGATACATGGAAGACGTCGTGCATGGATCGGTACCTCTGTGGTAACTACAACCGATAGGAAACCGGCCCGACTCTCTCCAGAATCTCAAATGGCCCCACATACCTCGGTGAAAGTTTACCATGTCTCCTGATCCGCCTGTGTCCCAACCTCGGTGAAACATGCAAAAAAACATGATCCCCAACCACAAACTCCAAGGGTCATCTGTGGCGATCAACATAAGATTTTTGACGAGACTGTGCGGTAGCCATCCGCTTCTGAATCAACTAGACCTGCTCAAGAGTCTCCTACATGAGACGTGGTCCTAGTAAAGCTTCCTCACCTGCCTCTAACCAGCACAAGGGTGATCGGCATGGCCTACCATATAAAGCCTTTTAAGGTGATATCTTGATAGTTTCCTGAAAACTATTCTTATAGGCAAACTCGACTATGGGTATATTCTTCTCCCAAGAGCCCCCAAAGTCTAGGATGCATGCACGCAACATGTCCTGAAGCACTTGTATCGTATGCTTTGACTGACCATCGGTCTGAGGGTGGTAAGTTGTGCTCAGAAGCACCTGTGTACCCAGTGCCCTCTGAAAACTATTCTAGAAACGAGACATAAAATAGGAGTCCCTATCTAAAATGATAGAACAGGCGACCCCATGAAGACGTACGACCTATCGGATATACAAATTTCTGAGCTCGTCAACTCTAAATGTCTCCTTGATTGGAAAAAAGTGATCTACCTTTGTGAGTCTGCCCAAAACAACCCACACAGAATCATTTCCTCGAGGTGACCTCGGCAACCCAATCACGAAGTCCATCGTGACATCATCCCATTTTCACTCTGGAATGGGTAACTGTTGTAACAGTCCGGCTGGCCTCTGATGCTCCACCTTCACCTACTGACAGGTGGAACAACTTGTAACAAAACCATCTATCTCCCTTTTCATTCCCGGCCACCAGTACTTATGTCTCAAGTCTCGGTACATCTTGGTAACCCTGGGATGAACTGCCCAATCTGAAGCATGAAACTCCCACATTAGCTCCCCACGTATATCCTTTGGAACCGACACTCGTCCATGGAAGAACAATACTTCATCATCGCCTACCATCCAACCAGGAGAAGGGTCCTCACTGGTCACCGACTCCCGTAGAACTAGGCCTTCTGAATCTGATAGCTGTCTCATCCTCACACCATCCAGGAGGATAGAAGTCACAGATAATGATGAAAGATAGGTATACCCCTGATTGTCGTGCACCTCCAAATGCCTCACAAAGAACAAATCCATAAGCTGCCATTCACCATTGGCCTCTTGCACTACCTGTATTTGAGTCTTCCTTCTCAATGCATCAGCAACTGCATTACCTTTACCTTGTGTATAGGCTGGCTCAAAATCGAAGGACAGAAGGTATTCAACCCACCTTCGCTGTCTCAGGTTCAAGTCACGCTGTGTAAAGATATACTTGAAACTTTTTTGGTCCGTGAACACCACAAAATGATCTCCCAACAGATAATGTCTCCAACAACGCAACACATGAACAACTGTAGACAACTCGAGATCATGCGTCAGGTAATTCCCCTCATGTGGCCTCAACTGCCGAGACCTGTATGCAACTACTCGATCGCCCTGCATCAACACAGATCCTATCCCAATACCTGATGCATCACAGTAAACTGTATAGCTCTTCCCCGACTCTGGGAGTATCAGGATCGGTGCTGATGTCAACTTTACCTTCAGATCCTGGAAGGCTGTCTCGCAAGATTCTGATCAAACAAACTTCACGCCCTTCTTAGTCAAATCTTTCAACGGCGCTGCTAAGCGGGAGAAGCCCTGTATGAAGTGTCTGTAGTAACTAGCCAGCCCCAAGAAACACAATATTTCAAACACATTCTTAGACTACTCTCAAGAAACTACTTCTCTCACCTTCTCTGGGTCTACTGCAACTCCTTCCTCTGAGATGATATGACCCAGGAAGTGTGTCTAGTCCATCCAAAAGTGGCACCTTGAGAGATTAGCATATAGTCGATTCTCTCTCAATGTACTCAGTACGATCTCAATATGGGTGGCATGGTCATGTCGAGTGTAAGAGTACACCATGATGCTGTCCAGGAATACTACCATAAAAGAATCCAGATAAGGATGGAACACACGATTCATCAGATCCATGAAAACTGCTGGTGCGTTCGTGAGCCTGAACGGCATATCCGTATACTCGTATAGATCATACCTGCTCCTGAAAGCTCTAAGAGGTTTATCAGATGGTCTAACGCGCAGCTGATGATATCTAGATCTCAAGTCAATCTTAGAGAACACTTGTTCTCCATGTAGTTGATCAAAAATATCATCAATCCTTGGAAAGGGATATCGGTTCTTAACCGTCAACTAGTTCAACTTCTGATAATCCACACACAGTCTGAGGGTACGGTCCGCCTTCTTCGCAAAGAGGACCGTCAAACCCCAAGGAGAAGTACAGGGTCGGATGAAAGCCTTTGCTTGTAACTCCTCTAACTGTCTCCAGAGCTCCCGAAACTCTTGTGTGGCCATTCTATAAGGAGGAATGGATACCGACGCTGATCATAGCACAAGTTCAATAGAGAAATCCACCCCACGCTCTGGAGGAAGACATGAAAAGTCATTTGGGAAGACATCCCTTAAATGATCAACCAGTGGAGGAAAATCCTTCTGACAAGTCCCCTGGTCGTCCAGATATAAGCTCACAATTTGGGCTATGATACCACCTCTTCCAGGATGCTCTGGTCCAGCTCGACTCACCTTAACATCCCACTCTCCCTTGTATAGAAACTCTCCGCCCTCTGGCGACGTGAAACTCACCCTACAACGATAGAAATACACAATGGATCGAAAGGGAACCAACCATTCCATCCCGAGAATGACATCATATCTAATCATATCTAAGACATAAAGGTCCCAAAGGATGTGACACCCACCAACCTCAAGGGTGAACTCCTTGAACTAACACACACTAGCCGTTATAGTTCCCAATGGAGTGTATAATGTCATAACATCAGAAGAAGTAGAAACACAGAGCCCAAGGCTCTCCACAATGGGTACATATATAAAGCTATGTGTAGCACCCGTATCGAAAAGTACTGAAGATAAAATATAATATACTAGAATAGTACCATTTACAGTAGAAGGTCTGAGATCCTACTTCTGCTGGGTCTATTGCACTGCATATGTATTCCCAATGTTGCGGCCCTACGACACAGCCTGGGTACCCTGGGCTGTCCCGCCCTGCTGCCTCTGAGATCCTGGTGTTTGGCTACCACAACCACATCCACCATCCCTACCTGGACGCCCTGATGTATTCCAGTTCCCCGACTGGTAATAAGCTGCTGGTCATTCCCTCACATGCGGAGTCTGCATAGAACCCCTCTCACTAGCCACTGGTGGAAACGCCCTATAAAAGCACTGTAGATGGCCCATCCTGCTACAAGCCCGACAATCCACTGGGTCACGTGGACACTGAGTTCAGTTGTGCCCTTCCATAACACACTGGTAGCACGTGACCTGGCCACCTGAAACATTCTTCTGGCTGGTACTTCCACCCTTAGAGAAGTTCATATGTCTCTTCCTCTTACTAGTATAAATAGTACCAGAAACCATTGCTGAACTGCCCTGGCCCACACCACTAGCTTCCCGCGTATTCCTCCCTATAATCAGTGCCTGGTTTACAATATCATGTACTAAAGGTGACCTGAAAACATTCACCAGTTCTTGGATGTCATATCGAAGAGCATCCTCAAAGCGTCTAGCTCTCAGTGTCTCATCGCCCACCATAATGGGTGCAAAACACTGAAGCTTGGTGAAATGAGTAGAATAATCCATCACCGACATAGCGCCCTACTGCAGATTCATGAACTCTCGAGCTCAATCTGCCCTGAGTGTCTCTGGGAAGAAGAAGTCATAGAACAATATCCTGAAATCTTCTAACACCATGTCTCTGTGATGCACCGACTGGGTGGTAACATCCCACCACCTCTTGGTGGAATCACGTAGCATATAAGTCATGAGCTTGACCCTCCACCCTGGAGGCGTCTCTAGGTGCTCGAAAATAGTCTGCATCAACCCCAGCCAAGACTCCGCAGCCTGTGGTCCGACATCCCCTGAAAACGTAGCCAGATGCTACTGCTGGAAGATACGAGTCATCTGAGCCATAGATGTGGCAGCCGGCGGTGCTCCCTGAAAGGTCTGTATGAACTGCATTAAGCCTTCATGGAACTGTGCCTCCACGCCTATGTCTGGTATTACGGCTGGCGCCACATCTGGCTCTGCTGGAGGATCAACTGGTAGACCATGGCCCACCATCTATGGAATATACATGTTTCCTCTCTCCTGGAGAACAGCACATGAACGTCTCTGCGGCATGACACTACAAGGTCAAACACACATCTTAGATCAAGATTATCACAGTCTGAAAATAATGGAACCAAAATGGGAACAGGAGGAAGAAGGAATTTAATATTTCACAACGAGACTACATGGCGTGTATACTAACTACACAGTATGTACCTAACTTCTCTTCCCCTGCCCGAGTCCTTCTACATGGCCAAGCCACACAACTCCCGTTAAAAAAAACTACACGACGTGTATATAATCTACACGCTGTGTATGTTGTAATTTTCCAACTGCCTATGTTGTTTGTGACACGACCGACTACTCGGCTTGTTACAACACAACATGTTACACCCGCACACGGCGTGTACACTGCCCCATTTCCCAACCACACGGTCAGGTCCACAAGGTCTGTCACTGGTCATGATTACACGGCGTGTCCCACAAGTACACGATGTGTACTAGGCGAGCTTCGCCGACCCGTGTTGTTA
Source organism: Viscum album (assembly GCA_963277665.1). Taxonomy (NCBI): domain Eukaryota; kingdom Viridiplantae; phylum Streptophyta; class Magnoliopsida; order Santalales; family Viscaceae; genus Viscum; species Viscum album. The sequence continues at coordinate 352,915,047 of OY728141.1, forward strand.
GTTACACGACCGGATACATGGCTCCAACTATACGGTGTGTTCAATATACACATGATGTGTACATGAAAGGATTACACCGACTCGTGTTTGTTAGTTACACGGCTGAATCCCAGTTCAGACCACACAGTGTGTTCCACAGTGGACACGGCGTGTATATATTAAGGTCTCCCCCATCCGTGTTGTTAGTTACATGGGAAGACTCTGGGTCAACACTACATGGAGTGTACTTCTAGTACACGACGTGTTCGCCCCAAGCATTTCCCTTCCCCATGTCTCCACCCAGATGGTCTGTGACACAGGAAGAGACTACACGGTGTGTCCTTAGGGTACACGTCGTGTACTCAAAAAGTTTTCTTGTTGTCCTGAAAAGAAGAACATACACGGTGTGTTTAAGGTACTACACGACATGTATACTGGGTTTCCGGGTAGTATGCCTCAAAAACATCTCCGGAACCCAGAAAATACTAAAAAAACAACACCTAAGTGCCAAATTTCGATCCGTGTGGGACCATACTCCTCGCGAATCAAATTTTGGCATATTATATGTGTTATAACCAGATAAGCAGCCAATGATCCACTTAATTTCGGTCAATGAGGGCCCATACTCCCCCAAAAACCAAATTTTGGAATCCATTCTATAAACAGGCTCACACAATAATACCATATCAAACAGCAGGTATCTATCAAAGCAGATATCTGAACATCATGGTTTTACTAGCATAACATCTATCACAACAACATGCAATGTCTAATACAGCTACATGGCATGGAAACTATGCATGGAAGGTGATTTATATCATGTGCCTAAATGATGCATGAGATTGAATACCTCATATCAATGGGTTGAAACTAAATAGAACCTGTGAATAAAATATAAACAACACAGTACAAGTGCCTCACCCTTCGTTGAAAATCAATTCAACTGTAAAATTGAAAAATCAGAGAAATTGAAACACAAGGTAAATTGGATTTTCCCTGTACACGGGTTAGCTACGCCCGGGCACGGCTTATTTCCAACTACCATTCTCGTCCTATGCCTGAAAAAAATGCCAAATAGTAAGTCAAAGTGAAGAAACCCCTTTGATACCACTTTGTAACATCCCGGTTCCGGGTGCCACTCAATGGGTTCCCTGAACCCGGTTCGCCACGTGACCTCATGTGCATTTCCCCAAATGCCAGATGCTGCTGACTAGCAGCAAGGGCCTAGGTCTGATAGTGGGGAAACTATCCCCTCATTTGTCAAAGTGTAGCATATCCGAATAGATAAATATCATACAACAAGAGGAAGCAGTAAACAATAAATATAACAGAAATGGATAACTGATAATAACAAGGAAACCGGCAGTCATATATATATATGAAAACGCAGCATGTCACTATTCTATAAAACAACCAAAACATGTTACACTGAAATACAATACAACTGATGTACAAGTACAAAAAAGAAAAATAGAACAGCCAGCGGCATCGCGAGCCCATGCTCGGTCCCATGCTCCCCTACTTCCCAGAAACATTCAAGTACCTGTATAGGGACCCTTTCCCTTATCCACACCTATAGAAACGTAATCTGTTTGGGCCGAAGACATGACCCAAACAGGGTGTGAGAAGTAAATCCCAGTAGGCACCCACCAAAGGCATGTGCCCAACTATGTGTAAATATGAAACAACAGTGTGTAGTAGTAAAAATGAAATAAACTAAGCAGTACTCCGAAGTAACTAACTTTACCCATTATATTTCCATTTTATTATTCTTTTAAACATTCAATTTAAGATATCAGCATAGTGAATGTTCTAAGTAAAACAGCTAGTGTCCTTAGAAATGTAAACCCTTACCCTCAAGTAAAGAGAATCCAAACATAGGAATCTTCCCACATGCATATCGAATATTTCCCATATGCGTACGAGGTGTTGCCCACAAGCACATAGTCAACTACCCACAGGCATGGAAGAAGTTTCTCACAGTCTAAGTAGTACATTTCCCACAGGCTAATCACAACACTTCCCTTAGTCTAAACAAGTAATTGGGCCATTCCCAACATGTAAACAATGTATACACCTACAATTCCTCTCAAGGAAATTCTATAATCACTATTGTAAAGGTATACCCTCGGTATCATGGACAAATGGCTAAATAGAGGAACGCACCCACGGGGTGGTCCTGGATCCAAGAAACAATCCCAAACAACAGTTTATTATCACATTTAAATTACCTAAAAAATTCTAGGTATTTAATTCAACATGTCCTCATCCATACGACCCCCCATTCATGGGCACATATCACAATGGAACACAAAATGCACAATAGTTGGAAATTAAACACCAAGACACCTACTTCGATCACCCGTGATCGATATACCCGAACGACACCTTCTGAAACATCCAAGAACGTCATAGATCTGAGGTAAAATAATTCTCATTAAACCTAAATTAACTTACCTTATAGGAATAATTGGAAAGAAACACCCAAGGAGAAGGAATCTCTTACCCGCACGGTTCCAGCAAGATCGACAGAGGCAGAAACGGATTCCAGGTTTGTGATCGGCGGATCTCTAAATCTTTGGTCGTCTCCTCGAGCTTACCTACAGCGTTCTAATCCTTACCTGTGAACAGTGGAGGATGCTACACATTTTAAGTGAAAAAAATACATGGCGTGTACAATTGACTACACGACATGTACTTTTCAAATTTAACTGTTCTTTTGGCGGCACCTCTGCACTGTTCATCCATCGACATGATTACACAACATGTATTTCTGATTACACAGCATGTACTTTTGCTCAACTGGTGGCTACTTCCACCACCTTACTATATTCCTTCCGACTGACTACACGACGTGTAAATATCTACTACACAGCATGTAGTCGGTTTTTACACCCTTCGTCCCCGAAATGGCTACACACCATTTGTACTTATCCCACACAGCCGAAGTACACGACATGTGGAAAAGTACAGGGCGTGTAGTCCCAAAAATTAGGATTTTCCCCATTTTCTTTATTTTCTCAAAAAAGCATAAGGAAAAGAGAAAAGAATAAAGCCGTACCTCAAAACTAAGAACCGGGTTCTTAAACGTGATTGCAAGGGTAAGAAAAAGGCTTCAACTGTACAATTCTTCATCTGCAAGGAGTTTGGACACTATGAGAACCAATGTCCCAGTCATCAATCTATGCCGGAAATGATGCTATTGGATAATAATCAAGTTATGATACTACCACAGATGAGGAGGAATGATTATAGTTCTTATATTTTTATTAAAAAATTATGTCATTTGAGTGTTTTATCAATGGTGTTTTGGTTATAATAATTATAGAGTACATAATGATTTTACTACAGTACTATTTCATTAAGGACTTGAGATTGGGTGGAACCAAGAAAAGTAACTCAATAGCAGGTTAAATTTTTGGAAAATATATGGTTATGAGAATGGTAAACCATAATATTGTTCTGATACCAAGGTAGTGATTTTGGAATAATACTTGAATGATTTGGATAAATTTTATTGGATATTATTGACTACCTTGAAACTGATTAATGATTTGTATATTCCATCATTGTTGGAGTTTAAAACATTTTTTGATAGAAGGAGTATATATAATATTCTATATGGAATAAGGGATCATGAATGTAATCAATAAGGTTTTATGGTAATTCAGGATGTTTCTGTGTTTTAAAAGAATACATGATGAAGGTTTTCACATGTTATTACGCAGTAAAAATGATCTTTATTGTGTTTACCTTCCTTATAAATTTTGGACTGTAAATTTGGACAGAAGTATTTTGGATAATTCTAGTTTGATATTATTTTTGGATTGCCATTAAAGGACAACCCGGAGGTCGGGCGGCAACCCGTCGCGTCCGGCAAGGCTGCGAGACATGAACCCGCAACCGAAGGGCGACAATGGTTTATCACCTACCACTGGCCCACGTGATGTCCTGGATTGAATAATGTAGTTTTTTTTAAAAAAAATGGTAGATGAATTATAAATTCATTTTTCTGAAACCCTATATGAATTGGATAAATAGAATAGTATTTTTATGTTCTATTACCTTTTAGAGTGAAAGATCAGTTTGTGGTAGAAATTAATTAATGGATGGGACTATACTTTTCAAGTATATATTTTTCTTATTCTCTTATTCTATGAAGAAATTAAATCTTATAATTTAGTGAAGGTATCTTAAAACCAATTTTTTTTTATCCTAATACCATATGTTTTTTTGAACTGATGGTATTTTAAATCATCGTAGATTGATGAATTTATGGCCCTCAATTTTACACTTGTTTTTGATTGATGACCTCAATCACTATATATAAATATTTACATTTTTCCTCTAATTATATGTCTCTATTTTCCACCAATGTTCTCCTAATAGAGATCACAATTTGGTGGTGACCCTTTCATTTCCCTTTTCCTCTTATTAACACTAAATTCTATTAACCTAATTTCCAATATGGGTTTTCCCAAAGGTATTTTCTATTTTCAACATTTTATTTTTTAAAAATAATTTCAAATTGAAAGGAAGCAATTTATTGAAGGTGGGTAGAATGTAACACCCCAAGCTTCCACGGTACGCTTCTCTTTGAATAATGCAGTCTCGTGTATTGTATGCAACGTCGAGTTCTAACACACACCACAACCAATCAAACTAGCCATTATGAATAGTAATACCCACTTTTTGAAATTTTATACATTTTATCTTTCAAAATGGACTTAATTTATTGATTCAAAATATCAAAATTAGCTTAGGGTGAATTTTTGGTATATTTCTGATAACTTTCATATTTTGATGAATAGTGAAAATTACTAAATTTTAATTAAAAGAATCTTTTTTAATAGAAATAATTAATAGTGATAAATTATGAATATGAGTGATTTTAGAGTATAATTAGATTATATTTTTACCATTTAATCCAATTTTGGTAATTGGATATAAATTATCATTTAAACTGGACATAAGCAAGTGTCAATCTTTTGATAGTTATTATCTCTTAAAAACACGCTTTTTGTTTGAACAACGGGAATTAATATTAAATTAATTACTGAAACTTTTGTGTTTTGAATTTCTAAAAATGGATTCTATATTTATAATCAAGAGGTTAAAATTGTGTAAATAGGTAACTTTTATTTTGAGACATTTTGAATAATTACTTCGGTAAATATTTTATTTACCGTGGTTAAAGGGTAAATCTGGTAAATAAGGGTAAAAAAATAATATTATAATAATAATAAATTACTCTAAAACGTGTCATGACCCTATTATTTTGATACATATCTGACCATGGGAATCTTTGGGTTGATTTTGGGACCTCATGGATCCACTTGTAAGTGATAATGACACTTTATATTAATTAAGTTAAAGTAAATACACAAATGACATAAGAAAATATCTCTTAGAAATACAATTTTTATATAGGGTTATATATGTTATATTTTTGACTATAAATATTCATTATAAATATAAAAATATTTTCTACATAATTTTATTTTATTTATAATTTTATAAATTGAATAATTAAATTTATTTATGACACAATAATGATGCAGTATTTTCCTAATTAATGAAAGAATCAAATAATTGGTATTATAAATATTAAAATAAATATAATTTTAATGTTTTGATGCCATCCACGAATTTTATTGATTAATATGACATTTTATTATTGCCTAAATAATTTTTTTTTCGAATTAATAAAGTTGTTAAGACTTTAACAATATTCAATTATTAAATAGTGTCAAAATTGACATAAATGAGTTTTTAAAACAAATATTATATTATTAATTCATATTCTATTCCTAATAAGATTAGTTTTGGCCAAAAGACTAATATAAGTACAGGTGTATCATTAATGGACCACTTCAGGGTCTCTTGGAAATATATATTAAAACTATTAACTATATAATATAAAAATACAAAGTGACATGGTAAATGTCAAACTATTTAACTAAGAGTTAAATATTAATGATATGGTTAATATAGTGACCCAAACCTGTATAAAATCTATTCAATGAAAGTATTTCGACCCATACCCACCTTAAAATTTGAATAATCCACTTTTAATCCATTAGAAACCGAATATTAATTTTTGAAAAAATAATACTTTATGTTTTTCCTAAAGAGCCCCTCCTCCCCCTTATAAAAGGACACCACTTCTAACCAATTTTTCATACCTATAATGCCTTTTGGTGTAGCCAACCCATGTTCAGTTATCCTCTAAACTTCTCTAACTTGAACCTAGAGGCCTTTATTTAGTCATAAATACAACCTATGGAGACCTTTTGATCAAATCAAAAAAAAGAACCCGAAGAAGAGGTAATGTTTTCACCACCCTCTTTCAAATTCCTTTCTTCTTAAACTTATTCTTTATTTGTTATTTCCATTCTATAATAATAACTCTAGTATATTCTATATACTGTTATGTTATTATAATCATGGTACAACAATATTCATTATTCTATCCATCCTTTGAATGACATGTCACCAGACGTGCGTACGGACGACCTATCGTCTCCACATCGTGGTGTAATTGTTATTCAATACATTATTATCTGGATGGGTATAATAATGATTTGGAATTCATGTAAATAATAAATATAACATGATAATGATTCTATATATATGATATAGCATCCAATTATAGTTTATTTTAATATCAAAATAATGATATTGTCGCTCGTGCGTACGTACGGATTACTGTGTCCACGGATGCGATGAGATTCATTCCCCATCGTATCCATTCAAGAAAAAATTTTATTTGATTATTAACAATAATTTTTAGAGACATGATATCATTCTGGATATGAATATTATACATCCCATCCATAAAAAATATTTCTCACATAAAAAATAATATAATGAAAAACGAATCTGTTAACACCCGAAACGATGATAATACTACGATATTATTAACAAATCAATGTTAAAAGATCATATATGATATCATATTAATGTATATGATTCTTGTATAATTTAATAACAATTATTTGACCATTATATATGAGGTTAACCTACCCCCAACCAATGAAAAGTACAAGGTAAGGGTTTATTTCACAATCTCTTGATTTTCCGAGGTTGTCTATACGTAATTATCTACTGGGACCTCTTTATCATCCCCATCCACGATTCTTAAAAATGTATTTCAAAAAATCCTTAATATTTTACAAAATATGGGTTAAAGTAATTTATATGCTTTTTTGACTTTTTATAAGAACATTATAAAGGAATCATTCCGTCATTTTCCAAACAAGGTCCTTTTTAACCTTTTCTACAAAATTAAGGTCAGAATGTCTTTTTAACTTATACGGCCGGTGTGGCTATTTTCCACCATTATAAAATCATTGGATCTTCCCTTAAAATATTATAAGAATATTTTCAAAGAAAATGTTTTATTTTATAATTATGTCACTTTTAAATGATTTCAAAAAAAGATATATTTCTCTCAAATAGTTTTGATTTCATCTATTCCAACATCCTTTGATGGATTTTAAGCTTATTTGAAGTTGATTTATTATGATACAAAAATTTCATATTGTATTGAAGGTTTTGTGATATGTTTCATTTTGGATGTGTTATTTTTATACCATTCATGGTTTATGGGTAAAGTATTTACATTTCTTATGCTAGTTTTAATACTAATGTTTATGTTATGTTTAAACCTGTTCATATGAGGAATGCATTGGACTTAATAAGTGATGGGTGGAACCCGCTATAGCTCCACGATGCATCGGTAGGTCTCATGAGACAAACTAGTGCCTTGGCACAAGGCCATGACAAAATCTTATTTGTAGTCTTGGAACAAGGCCTTGACTATGTGGTTATTATAGTCTGGCATTATGCATTCCATCATTATGAAAGTGGTTATTGATATTGCATGTGATTATTCGACTAGTAGAATATCCATGTGAATAATTAAATGGAATTATTTAATTTTATCTTTTCCATATTATGCTGATGTTCAAGTTTAAAAGGTTTTTGTTTTAGTTATACACTGCCTTAAATTTATATGCTTATTTATTAAAGTTTCCGCTATATTGTTATCCTTACTTGGAATTTGAGCTCACCCCTTTCTATGTTTTATATTTCCCATGATGTGAAAAGGTATTTTCTGAATGACCTGCAGAAATATTATAAGTGGATATTAGTGTGGAGACAAGATGTTGTTGTAGTTTTCACTTTATGATTTAATGTATACTTTATTAATGTATCTAGTGTTTCCAAGGCTACTAAACTAATCGTTCTTTCAAGATTTGATCTTTTGTGATCACACCAATGTTTTGTAATAATGCGCCGACTCAAGGTAACTGGGGTCAGGGTGTTACACCAAAAAATCTAAAAAACCCTAAAAACCCTAAAAACCACATAAAACCCAATACTCCCTAAAATAATGCTAAAAACCTAAAATCATAAGAAACCCAAAAAAACCCTAAAAAACCCAAAAAACCCCAAAAAACGAAAAACCCCTAAAACCCTAAAAACCATAAAACCCCTTGAAAACCACTAAAAACCATAAATACAATAAAAACCCCTATAAAGCCTAAATCTCAAAAAACTCTCAAAAACCTAAAATACCAAATATCCAAAAAAAACCATAAAACCCCTAAAAACCCTAAAATCTAAAAAAAACCAAAAACCCCAAAAATTCCCAAAAACCCCAAAGAAAAAGATAAAAAACCTAAACGCCCTAAAATCCCTAAAACCCATAAAAACCCTAAAAATCCGTCAAAATTTCCCAAAGCACTTAAATCTCATAAAACTCATAAGAACCCTTGAAACCCTAAAAAACATAAATATCACATAGTAGCCCCAAAAATAATAAAACCCTTGAAGCCCCTAAAAACTGAATAAGAAATAAATTAACCTATAAAAACCCTAAAAGACCGTAAAACCCATAAAAACTAAATGACCCAAAAAAACACTAAAAAACCTAAGAACACCCTAAAAATCCATAAAAACCCAAAAAAACATAAAAACAAAAAGTATTTAAAACCATTAAAACACATAAAAACCCAAAAAAACAATAAAAATTGAAACCCCTAAAAGCACCAAAGAAACACTAAAAAATAATATAAATTAAAAGGCAAAAAAAATTAAAATCCATAAAACGATAAAACCCCTTAAAAAACATTGAAAACACTTATAACCCAAAAAACCCTAAAAACCAAAGACACACAAAAACCCATATAAAACTCCAATATAACAACAATTTAACCCAAAAAATGCAATAAATCCCTAATAAAATCGTAAAGGGGTGTCAAAAATTATAAAGTTATAAGAAAAACCTAATCCTCTTAAAATACATCAAAACCCTTTAAAATTTCAAAAACACCTAAAAACCTAAAAGACCCTAAAACCTTCAAAAGGCCCTAAAACCCCTAAAACTGCCAAAACCAGTAGAAAATCTAAAAACCTAAAAGACACATAAAACTCTAAGAACCATGTAAAATGCTTCAAGACCCTTAAAAGACACTAAAACCCCTAAAAACCCCAATGTCCATAAAATTATATTGAAAACCTAAAAGATTTTAAATACCCAAAAAAACCAAGAAGGAGGCTAAACTCCCATAAAACTCACTAAAAGGACCTAAACCCTAAAAACCCAAATGTACCCTAATAAATCCTAAAAAAACTAATGGACCCTTAAAAACCATAAAAATATAAATGAAGCTAAAAACAATTAAAATCATAGTGGAACCCTAAAAACCCTAAAGTAACTTAAAATACATAAAAATATCTAAAGGAAACTAAAAAATAAAAAACCCCTCAAAGACCCTATAAACCCTAAAAAACCTAATATACCCCAAAAAAATAAAACTCCCTAAAAAACATCACTACTATAAAATTAAGTTTTGGAGCCCCATGGTACGGGGGACCACCATTGGCTATCACTAGGCTTAAAACAAATTCACGCGATATCGCCCCCACCGCCTTGCGCCCCCACTCCTCCCTTGTGAACCAGCCACCCACAGAAAACCCTACCTCCGCCTTCGTCGCCGTTCATCCTCTCCCTCGCCAAAACCTACTCAACCTCCGGCTCAAGAACCCCCTTTCTTTGGAACCCTATCCCTCCCCGGATCCCCTCCCCACCTCTTCATCTGCCTCTCTCACCCTAGATCCCTCTCCTCTCGAATCGTTCGTCATCACACCCGCACCCGGAGCCTCGCGCCACCCATCCACCTTCACCGTTACCCCACCATCGTGTCTCACCCATCCCTTGAATCCACTTATTAATTTAGTTCCGGATTTGTTTCTCTATCTGGTAATCCCTAATTTTGGGTTTAGGGTTTTTATTTTTTTCACTTCCATCTCTCATATTGCATAATGCATTGGCTTTGTGATTTGCTTGTTGTTGATTTTTTAGTCTTTGTAAACTGAATTTTGTTCTCATTTCTTCCCCATACGTATATCAAATTCTGTGTGACCACAAGGGTTTTTTGTTTTAAGTGAATGAATTATGAGATGATTAACCATAATCATGGTATTTATAAGATCATCCCCACAAGAAATTAATTCCATAAATTATCCACTTTTGATGCTACTATCGTAACAATTTTATGATCTGCAATAATTTCTTAATATAATTTCTAGGATGGAAACTACAATGACTAAAAAACCAAGTTCTTTGAGATATATATCTAGAACACTTGACATATTCAGTAAATAAAGAAGTTAGAATTTCAAGGCCTGTTTATGTTATAGACAACGACATAATCATGATGAAAACATCGGTTTGGAGATGGTCATTTCTATGCTTCCTTGCCCGTGAAATGCTGAAAATATTAAATAAAGCTGTACTAGATGATGTAGATGCATATAATCTGATGAATATCGATGTAAAGAATATGAATTGGTTATTTTTTCCTCAGACATGGATTTATTAGGAACATGCTTATTGAGGACTGGGTAGGAGAGTGCTTTCTCATATGTTGGGAAATATTAGTAGAAGGAGCATAGATGAAGCTTTCTTATGATGGTTTCCAAGGAAAGGAATACTCACGTGTTAAACTCTCATTTTCAAATCTGCAATAATCGAGCTTTCTTTTGGTAGAGATAAGTTTTAAATTCACTAATTGACTTGCCTGTTGTATTTTTTAAAATTTTTTTATGCATTTATGAATTAAGATAATCAAATTATAAGAGTATTTCTTAGATAATGTCTTTAATATGTGAAAATTTTAATTTTTAGTGTATAAAAAATGTTATAATTATTTATTTTGTGGTACATTTTAGATCATTAGCGAGGGGTGGTTTGAAATTTAGTTTATAAACAATGATAGCAACTTGTTACTCAAAGAACTATTCATTTTTATGTGTCTATAGCAATTGATTATAACATGAAATAAAATCATTAAAATTCAACACCCCTTTATATTTTAGGAAATATGTGTGTAATAAATAAAAATTAATTGATTCCCTTGTAGTTCACATTATATGGAACTGTAATAGGCATAGAATCCTTTCCTTATTAATGTTTTCTATTACTGAAGATATTCCAGGGGAAGAAACACCATATCCATATCATTTGGCAGAGCCTTTTTCATTTAAGGGTTGAGGTATGTATGAATGTAAATGTGTTTATTTTTTAATTAAGCATTAAACATATATATGCACATCTATTTATCTGCATTACATGATTGGGAAACAATGGAATATGGCTTTTATTATCTTCTTTGTACAACTGAATGCACAATTTTCTTCACACACAACCCTATATATTCTAGTTTTTATAAATTACTCAAATGTACTTTTGAAACTAGCATTGCTTACAACTGTGAAAATTGAGGTTTTAAATAACCAAGATCAGTGGTGTGAGTATGAATCACAAGATTTTGAAGCATATTGTATGTTTTAGGTTGAGTTTGGATTTTTGATTTTCTTTTCCAATAAAGGTAAATGTTTTTTGGTGGAAGTGTTTCTGGGTTTGGAAGAATAAGGATGGGAAACAACTTGTTTCAACATGTCATTTATTCTTGAGGATTTAAGAGATCATAAAACACCTATTCATGAGATGCATGTTTTTTAGAAGCTGTGGAAATTTATTTGTAGCCTTGTTGACATTAATATTTGTATAAGCATGCACCTGGAAGATCTCATGGCTGACATCAACACGACCGGTCTGAGTGGACAGGTACACAACCAACTGTTAACTGTTACTGCCTTTGTTTTTTTTATTGTGTGGACAGTAAGAAATGTTGGCTTTTTCGACAACCAATCACCTAATTTCCATAAGGGAGTCATCACATATCACCAAAGGTAAAACTATGAGAGGGAGAATGATGTAGGAATGCAACAAAGTAGTATCATCTAAAATCAAATCCTTGGACTCACGGTGCATTTTATTTCTGAATACATCTAAATTTTCCCAGATCCTGTAAACAACACTGACAATGAATTATTAATTTAAAATTAATTTTTTTGTTATAGATATAATTCTTACTAATTAAAATTTAAGTCATTCATTTTCAAATTCAATTTGTTTATTTATATAATTTTTCTTTTAGTAATCTTAAATAATTGATTATAAATCTCTTGACCTTTATTAATATCACATATAATCTTCTTAAATACATTCTCAACATCAAGTAAATTATATGTAGTCTCTATTTGATCATTTCCCTTAGTAGAATCCTCAACATCAAGCTCTTATTTATCAAAACTAGATCTAAACATGATGAGGACATCTGTGTTAGATTTCATCACTAAAATGGATATATTATAATGATTGCATTTGAGAATACTAGTGACTATACCATGAACCTTCTATGATTTTCTTCGGTCGTTGAAGGCATAAAATCTTTTTCACTCACATGATCTTGACTTTAGTCAAGAAACATGAAGCACTTACATAAACATTTCATGGATTTATTTATTTCCTATGAAAATCCATTTGGTGATCATCTAATAATCATCAAGCTTGGATTTTAGTAGCTCTCATGAAAAAATTACTATATTTTTTGATGAATTATTATCTAGTCATTTTCATTTATGTGAATATATTTTTTTACTCAGATTTATTGCTTTGACATGAGTTGTAATTGAAATGGATTCCAATCACAACTTCTTCCAATCAGTTATATCTATATGATAGTTTCCATTATCATACTTCTGGTGGACTGAATTCTCTAGACTTAATTTAACATTGGTATCTTTAGGTCAAGGGTGACTGAATGTAATTCATCTTAGGTTAGTAATAAATTACAGTTTTCATCCACTTAATCCACGCACCCAACCACATTGAACCTTTTTTTGTGCTTATGTTTATTGTTGGTTGTTTGTTATGGTTCTTTGGCTACTGTCAAAATGCAATATTGTTTTTAAAAAAATTCCCAGTCTAGTGAGCGCCATAGGCGGTCGCCAATGGTTTCATTTTTCATAGCATTAGTGACCGCCAAAAGTGGTCGCTACTACTCATCCCAGTGATCGCCATCAATGTTGGAAATGGGCCCCCTAAAGTGACCTCCATTGGCGGTCGCTATTGGCCTTTATCGATTGGCCAAATGTGACCGCCATTGGCGGTCAGCCAGCGGTCGATAAAGACCAGTAGCGACCGCTTTTGGCGTTCGCTAGTGGTAAATTTTGTAGTAGTGTATAAAATACATAAAACCCTAATAAAACTGTTAAAGATCCTAAAACCCTAAATATAGTAAAAAACAAAAAAGACCCTAAAAATAAATAAGACAAAAAATATTAAAAATCATAAAAGTCCCTAAAAACATTAAATAATCTTAAAAACCATAAAAACATAGAAAAAATCCATAAAAACCAATAGATCCAAAAAGTGCATTAAATCCCTAAATGGTCATAAAACCCCTAATTTTTTTTTAAAATATTTAAATTCTTTAAGATCCCTAACAAAACCATAGACACCCTAAAACCCATAAAACCCCTAAAAACAGTAAAAACAATGTAAATTCCTCCAATCCCCAAAAGACCACTAAAACCCCTAACCCCCCCCCCCAAACCACCCACAACCCAAAAAACTACTAAAATCCTAAAATCTGAAAAAAAAATCATAATTAAATTGAATCCTTATAAAACCATAAAACCCACAATGAACGAAAACCCCCTAAGACCCCTAAAAAACCCCAAAACCAAGAAAACCCAAAAATCCAAAAAAATACAAAAATATCCTAAAACCTTAAAAGCCTAAATATCCTAACAATACTAAAACCCCTAAAAAAATAAAAACCATAAAATCCAATAAAACCCCATAAAAACCACAAAAAAAACACCCAAAACAAAAAACAACACTTAAAAGACCATGAACCCATAAAAACCCTAAAAACCCAAACCCCCCATAAAATGCCTAGAACCCTTCAAAAAAATAAAACCCCCACATAACCCTAAAAAACCCAAAACACTTAAAAAACCTTAAACACAAAAACCCCATTTAAAAAAAATATTAATAATTATCATATTTCCCTAAAACACTAATAACCAATAAAAATAATAACACCCCTAAAGAACCCTAAAAATACGTAAAAATTTAAAACCCTTATAAACACAAAAAACCCTAAAATCCTTGTGATGCCAAAAAACCCAAAAAAATTCCAAAAAATACCATACACTCTAAAACCCAAAAATACCCAAAACCCCCAAAAAACACTAAAATACCTAAGAATCCTTTAAAAACCGTAAAATTGGAAAAAACTAAAATAATTCAAAAAAACATGAAATCCCCTAAAACACCTAAAAACATGTAAAAAACACCAAAAACCCCAAAACCCATGATAAACCCAAAAAAACCCCTATAAGACCCATCAAACTTCAAATTCATAAAAGATCCAAAACCTTATAAACTCCAAAAGACCCTTAATAACCCTTAAATGAACAAAAAACCCCCAAAAACCTAAAACCAATTTAAACCCCCTAAAACATTCAAAACCCTAAAACCATAAAAACTTTAGAAAACCACACCAAACCCCTAAAATATTTAAAAAACCCTAAAATTAATAAAATCCCCAAAAAATAAAATCCCTAAAATATTGAAAAACCCATAAAAATAATAAATACCCTAAAATGCTAAAAAAACACTAAAACACCTTAAAAACCTTTAAAAATCCGAAAAACTCCAATACACCTAAAATCCCTAAAAAAATATCCAAATCCCCAAAAAACCCAAAATCCTAAAAACCCCTAAACTAACCTAATAAATTCTAAAAACCAGAAATAACTAAAAACACTAAACAACCAAGAATCCCTAAACAACACTAAAAACCCATAATACCCATAAAACCCAAGAAACTCTAAAAAACCCCTAAAACACCAAAAAATGTAAATATAAAAAAACAAAAAAACACTAAAAATCTAATAGAATCCCAAAAAATATAAAAACCTCAACACATAATAATCCTAAAACCACTAAAAACATAAAAAATTATAAAAAATCTAAAAAACTAAAAAATCTGAAAAACACTAAACACCCTAAAACCCTTATAGCAATAAAAATTCTAAGATTTCCAAAAAAACCCCAAAAATTAATAAAATGATATAACATATTACATCTATAGTATATCATAAACACTATAATCTAAACCATGTACTATACACCTTAAACCCTTTACCCTAAACCCTACACCCTAAACCCCAAATCTGCACCCTAGTCCCTAAAACCTACACCGTAAACCCTTCACCCCACACCCTAAACCCTAGAACCAACAAACTAAACTCAAAAACCTATACCCTAAACCCTAAAACCAACACCCTAAAAACAAAACCCTATAACCTACACTCTATAACCTGCACACTAAAGACCATAACCTACACCCTAAAACCTATTACATATATCCTATACCCTAAATCCAACACCCTAAACTAAATACAATACACCGTAAACCCTACACCAAACACTCTAAACATTTCACCCAAAATACAAAAAACTACATCCAAAACCCTTTACAATAAACCATATACCCTATACCCAACACCCTAAAACCTATACCCTACACACACACAAAAAACCCAAAACCTAAACCCCAAACCGTAAACCTGAAACCATATACCATATACCCCAAACAGTATACCCTACATCATAAAATATATTCCCTAAACCCTACACCCTAATCCCTACACCCTAAATCCTATTCC
Organism: Viscum album; assembly: GCA_963277665.1. Lineage (NCBI taxonomy): Eukaryota > Viridiplantae > Streptophyta > Magnoliopsida > Santalales > Viscaceae > Viscum > Viscum album. Next base: position 352,931,124 of record OY728141.1, read on the forward strand.
CCTACACCCTAAAACCTAAACCCTAAATCCTAAACCCTAAATCCTAAATCCTAAACCCTATACCCCACACCAAAAATGCAAAAACCTAAATAATAAAACTTATACCCAACACCTAAAAACCAAAATCCTACACCTGTAACCCTACACCCAACACACTACACCCCTAACCATCCACAGTAAAACATAAAACCTACCCCTTAAACACTAAACCCAACACCATAAGCCCTATACCCAACACCCTAAACCCTAAACCCTACACCTTAAACCCATTTCCCTACACCATTAACCATAACAAATAAACTTGGGATCCTAAACATTAACCCCACACCCTAAAAATTATACCCTCCACCATAAACACTAAACCCTACACCCTAAACCCTATACCCTACACCCTAACCCTAAAACCTAAACCCAAAACCTAAACCCTACTCCCAAAACCCGGAACCTTACACTATAAATCAACTACTATACACTCTAAACCCTATACAGTTCACCATAATCCTTATACCCTACACCCCAAAATGTAGACCCTACACCCCAAACCCTACACCCAATACCCTACACCCAAAAAACAATATCTTAAATTGTAAAGCCTATATCGTACAACCTAAAACATATACGATACACTATATAACATTTTCTATAACCCAAAAAAAACTCTTACACCCCCCTAAAACTCTAAAAATATTTTTTTTAAAATCTAAAACCCCCTAAAACCCTAAAAACCAAGAGAACCTGAAATATTAAAAATTATAAAATAAACATTAAAACCCTAAAAACTCAAAAACCCTTAAAACCCCATAAACACTAAAAAACATGAAAACCCCCCAAAAACCGTAAAAACCATAACCCTACCCCCAAAATGCTAAAAAACCTAAAAAAATTGAAAACCCTTCAAAGATACTGAAACAATAAAGACAACAAAAACTAATGAAACTCCAAGACCCAAAAAATCTACCAAAAGCCATAAAAAAACCTAAAATCCCAAAGAAGTAAAAAAAACAGAAACCCAAAAAACATAAAATAACTAAAAAACCACTAGAACAACAAAAAAATCATTAAAAATCCATTAAAAACACTAGAAACCCCAAAAATCCATACCCCCCTAAAAATATTTAAAATGAAAAAAAACTATGAAAACCATAAACAACTAAAAACTAAAAAAACCCAAAAACCCAAAAACCCAAAAACCACTTAAAATCCATAAAATCCATAAGGCCCCCAAAAACTATTGAAGATCCCTAAAACCCATTAAAAAAATCCCTAAAATAGACCAAATCCTAAAAAAACACTAAATCTATACAACTCTTATAAAATCCTAAAAACCCTAAAAATCGGAAAAACCCATAAAACTGAAAAAAAACCACTTAATATACAATAACCCCTAAAACATGAGAAACTCACTAAAACCCAAAAAACACTAATAAATATTAAAATCCATAAAATTCTTAAAAACCGTAAAAACACTAAAAACCAAACAAATAATTAAAAACAAAAAACCATAAAAATATTTAAAACCCCAAGAACAATTACAAATAATAAAAAACACTAAAAGAAATTAAAAGTCCAAAAAATCCTATAACACTTAAAAGATTCTAATGACCAAAAAGACCCAAAATAACCCTATAAAACCTCAAAATACCCTGAAACCCCTAAAACACTAAACCCCCTAAACCCCTAGAACCCCTGAAAACATAAAACCCATAAACCTCCAAAAACCCATAAAAATAATAAGAACCCTAAAACAATTCTAAAAAACCCTAAAATAAATCTAATAAACCCTAAAACCCCTAAAAATTGTTAAAACCCAAAAAAACACAAAACCCCATAAAAACCCTAAAAACCCATAAAAATCCAAGGAAAACCCTAAAACCACTTAAAACACATAACCCATAAAACCCTAAAAAACCTAAAAAACCCTAAGTAACCCTAAAATGTGTAAAAATCCCTAAAACACTTAAAAATTCTAAAAAACGATAAAACCCTGAAAAATCATAAAAATTTATAGAAACCCTAAAAAATTATAACCCTATAAAACTATAACCCCCCATAAAATATTTTTGGAAAACCCCTATATACCAAAAAAAACCCTAAATCCCCTAAAACCATGAGAATCCCAAAAAACCCAAGAAAAAAGTAAAAACACTAAAAACACTAAAACACTAAAAAACCTTTATAAATCATAAAACGCTAAAAAGTCGAATACTTGAAAAAATTGTATAAATTTTAAAAGCCCATAAATCACTTAAAACCCATAGAAACCACTAAAAACTAAAAATAATAAAAAACCGTAAAATTGTAAAAACATTAAAAAAATTAAAGACCCTAGAACCACTAATAGGCCCAAAAAACCCAAAACCCCCTAAATGACAGTAATAACTCTAAAAGAAACCTAATAGACCCATAACCCCTTGAAACCCCTAAAAGACCATAAAAACCTAAAAACCCCTAAATAAAACTAAAAACCTTACAACCCCCATAATACAATATAATTCCATAAAAACCCCCTAAATGACTCTCAAAACCCTTAAGGACACTAATTCCCCTAAAAATTACAAATATACTTAAAAACTATAAAGGTAACTAAATATCATAAAGGATACCAAAAAACCTAAAGTACCCTAAAATAAACAAAAAACCTTAAAACCCCATGTGGTCCAAAAAACACCAATAAAAGACCCTAAAAACACTAGAAGGCAATAAAAACCCTAAAAACCCAAATTACCCTAAAACCCAAAAAATAAATAAAAACCCTAAAACATCATAACAAATTCTAAAAGTTCCTAGATCACACTAAAATAATGCAAAAAGAACCAAAAAAACCATAAATTTATAAAGGAATCTAAAAATGAAAGAAAATCACAAAAACCTAAAAACCCAAAAAACACAAAAAACAATAAAACCCTAAAAATGAAAAAACCCCTATAAAAAACAAAAACACACAAAAAAACCTAAAAACACTAAAACCCCATTGAAATTATAAAATCCTAAAACAACCCTAAAAACCATAAAATCCCCAAAAAACCCTAAAATACTATAAAACCCTAAAATCACAAAAAACATAGAAACAATAAAAACCTTAAAAAAGCCAAAAAATAATAAAAAACAATAAAAAAACTAAATACCCTAAAACACTAAAAACCCATAAAAACTATAAAAAGTAAAAACAAACCATATGAAAACACTATAAACCAAAAAATCTAAATAATACCCTAAAACAATAAAAAATATAAAAAACCCTAAAACTCTAAAAAAACCCTAAAACCTCTAATAATCATATAAAACCCAAAACACCTAAAAACCCTAAAAACTATAAAACCACTAGAACCCCTAAAACCAACTAAAAAACCTAAAAACACTAAAAAATTTGAAAAATCATAAAATACTTAAAAATCGCTAAATAATTTTTAAAACCCATAAAAAACCAAAAAACCCCTAAAAACCTGAAATAACCCTGAAAACCTATAAAACCCTAATAACCTTAAAAACTTGAAACATTTAAAAATTCCTAACAATACCTAAATTTCATAAAATACCTACAACCATAACAAACCCTGAAAACCCAAATAAAACTCTCAAAAACCCAAAAAACCCAAAAATTCATTAAGACTTGAAAAACCACTAAAAACCACTCAAAGTCAAAGAACCCTAATAACCGTAACCTAATACCTTAAAAATCATACGAATCCTATAAAAGGCCAAAAAACCTGAAAACCGCAAAAAACACTAAAACTCTAAAAATAGCCTAAATAACCCAATAGAAACCATAAAATAACTCCTAAAAGCATTACACACCATAAAAACTATAAAATCACAAAAAAACTTAAAATCCTTAAAACCACTGAGAAACCCTAAAACCCCTAAAACTCTAAACCCTGAATAATCCCTAAATACCTTAAACCTCTTTAAACACCCTAAAATCCTTAAAACCCTAAATACCATGAATACCACTAAAATAAAAAATCATAAATCCCATAAAAACCCTAAAAGACCGAAATATAATCCTATCAAAACCATAAAAATCATTAAACACCCTTAAAATCTTAAAAACTAAAAATGCACTAAATGCCAAAAAACCCAAGAAACCTTAAAAATGATACACTTAAATAATTCTAAAACCCATAAAAATTATTGAAAATCATAAAAAGTTTATAAACCCTAAATCAATACTAAAAAACATAAAAACTGTAAAAAAACATAAATCACCTTAAAACCCCCTAAAAATACAATAAAATACCCTAAAGCACACTTAAACCCCAAAAAATCCCTTAAAATACTAAAACACTAAAATAACAAAAATTCCACGAAAAATCAATAAATGAATGAAAACCCTTAAAAACACCCTAAAATCCATAAAAGTCACCAAAATCCTCCAAAATCCCAAAAAAACCTTAAAAATATAAAAAGAAAAAATAAACAAAACCCCCCAAAAACCCTTAAACATTATAAATACCCTAAAACCCATAAAAACAAAAAACACCATGAAACTCTAAAACCCATTAAAACCTAAAAATACTAAGAACCCCAAAAAACCCAAAAACCTAGAAAACCTGAAAAACTATAAAGACCCTTAAAAACATAGAACACCCAAAAACCCTTAAAATTTATAAAAACCCTCAAAATAATAACAAAAACCTAAAACACCCTAAACATTCCCAAAAACACAAAAATTGATAAAACCCCTGAAACATAAAAATATGGAAATCCTTAAAATCCATAAAAATTGTAAAAACAAAAAAAAAACAGATAAGAATCCTAAATACACCTAAAAATCTAAAATTCCATAAAGCCCTAAAACCCTAATACATTAAAAACACTAAAAACCCCGAAAATCCAAAAAACCCTAAAAACCATAAAACCCCCCAAAAACCTGAAAAGTCTTAAAAATTTTGGAAACCCCAAATGACACTAAAAACCGTAAAAGACCCTACAAAACCATAAAAACTGTAAAATACCCTAAAAACCCAAAAAATCCTAAAATACACTAATAGCCTAAAATCTCCAAAGGGCCATAAAATACCCTAAAGCCTAAAAGAATCTAAAAACCATAACAACCCTAAAGAACCTTGAATACCTAATCCCGCTGAAGGAAAGAACCCTAATAATACCTAAAATCTCCAAAAACCCATTTAAATACCCAAAAAACCAAAAAACTCTAAAAACTCAAAAAAACCCCAAAACACCTTAAAACCCATAAAAGACATTAAAAAACCCTGAAACCCCCCAAAATAAACTAAAACCCATAAAAGGTAAAAGAACCCCAAATCAATAAAACCCAATAAAACACTAAAAAACCTCAAAACCCTTAAAAACTCTAAAAAACGAAATACCCTAAAAACCCTAAGAACCCCTAAAAACCTCAACAAGACACTAAGACCCCCCCCCCCAAAACCCCATAAAAACTAAAAAAAACCCTAAATCCATTTACAACACTAAAAATCTTAAAAAAAACCCTAAAAACCTTAAAACCCCTAAAACCCACTAATAAACCCTGAAATAATTAAAATGATTAAAACATATAAAAATGTATAAAAACCATTAAAACAAAAAAAACACCCTAAAACAATATAAGACCCTAAAAAATATTTAAAACCATTAAATCCTATAAAAACAAAAAAAAAACTCATCAAAAACCATAAAACCCAAAAAACAAAAACAACCTTAAAAAACTAAAAAACTCAAAGACCCCCTAAGAACCCTGAAACCATAAAACACCAAATGAAACCATGTTTTGGTCCAATTTGTATCATATAACTTTTTTGGGGGGAAAGATGGTCCTACTAGGACTAGGAATTATATCCTTTTTTGTGTTCTGAAGGAGGGGACACAATTTAGTGGTATCAATGGGTGATTTCAAGGGGTTAAGTGTTTGTGCAATCAACTCACATTTAGTACAATGCCCTTAGATGATCTGTAAAATGTTTATTTGTGGATCTAGAAACACCCAACAGCCCTCTTATCCATGATTCATGGAACTGATTTATAAAGGAAAGTGCTCTCTAGATGATTTGGACAATGAAACTTTATGACTCACATTAGTTGATAGGATTGGAAGTCAGGCTTAAAACACCCTTTTCAGGGGAATTATTTTCTATTATAGGACTCTATTGTATATTTAATAAATTTTCATATGTTCGTGAATAATTATTTCATTATTAAGAATTTGTACATAGATTACTCCTAGGTCGCATGATCAATTATAAATATCAAGGGGTTGAGAAGAAACTGCATGTATATGAGGTTATCTATTGATGAATAAATATGAATGTATTCGAGGTTCTTTATCAATGTTACCATTTTGTGGGAACATTAGGATTATTTTTTCTTTCATCAAGATAACTATGATTTAAGCTACATGATGAGGCACTCAATATTTTTTCATCATCCTAGGGGACATATACTATTTTCATGTTCAGGCCGAACCCATAAGATGGGATTCCTATGTATCTGTATGGGAAGAATAAATGCACACATAGATCGGTGCCAGTTATCTGGACACATCACCTTCTAAGGTCTTGTGATGAGGATCTATATCTTTAGACTAACATCATGCGGCAAGGATGTCTAGGTGAAAGGGGCCTAATCAATATTTTATGTGGTACTTATGTCGAAGAGACCCAATGTACATAGAAGAGATGTAGTATTCGGGGTAAAGAGTGACCCTACCATGAATAAGGATTGGAATACATTAGGGTATGTCTTGATGTGGGGTTTCAACCTCGGGGGGGATTCCTACATATCATAGTTTGTTGGGAATAAAATTCTTCATAGTTCAATATGATGGGGCTTCCACATAGAAGTTTCCCGTAAAGGAGGAATGATTTAGGGCATAAATCGGTGGGGAAGGCCCTTTGTAAATCATAATGTGTACTTACACCATAAAAGTGTCGTTGATGAATTGGGGGGTCATGATTGGTGTCATCCTATGGGAAGGATACCCTTTGAGCATGGGCCTTAGACATGTGTCCTATGTATCCCAGTATTTGTGGGAATCAAAGGACTCATATTTCATTTCTAGAAGTGGATTTTATAAGTGTTGGGATCATTATTAGTCTCTAAGCCCACATGAGTCTTGATTGGAATAAGAAACAAGAGGATGTGAAAGATACAACAAGCCAGACATGTTTTCTTCTACACTTATGGAAAAGGAAGAGAATGATGGAGGAAGTGACCAAGGTGAGAGAACCACCTCTAATGATCATTGGGGCTTACTCTAGGTGGGATGCCCTAAAATTGGTTTTTGAAAAGGGGAGGAATGTTTCTTCTCATAAAAGGGAATATAAAGCATGATTTGTCCTATATATCACTGAAACTCATCGAAGGGAATGTCCAGTGATTACCTATGATCCCTAGAATAGGGAGTTTCACTTCAGTATACCATGTTTGGACCTCATTTTACTATGGGAATGTAAACTCATAGAAATTTTGAGGTTCTGTACAATTATTGGGACTACCCACATGACTCCTTTTACCATGGGTATGTAAACTCAGAGGGCATGTTTATGAACCTGATGGTTTTATCATATGGTTCTATTGTCTTTGTAAGAGTCTTTGGCCTAATTCTATTTGACCGGTTTTTTGGAGGGACTACGGATGAGGTGATGGAAATAGAAGGGGATAAACAAAGCCAAAGTGTGGAATACCTGAGGGTACCCCATTTTGTGTACCATTTCTTCATGAGGGAAAGGGACCTCTCTACATAGCATGTTTCTATTCATGTGAAGGGGCCATCCACATAGCGCTTTTCTAAAAATAACCTAGTTGTATCCATGTATCATTGTTCTATGCAGTTCTAGGATCCATCCACGCAGTGAGTTTCTTTGTGGAGAAGGGTTCCATCCACATAGCGATGTGCTACACATGACACCAATTTGAAGATGGGACATTGGTTTTTCACTCTGTGTAATTTTAATCTGTGAAGGGATTCGTTTATCAGTTTTCCAATTAATATTATGTTTTCTTCATTAATGACATGAAGTGGGCTATACCTATAGGGGATTATCTGAATGGTATCACGCTTTGTCAATTGATTACTTCAAAAATCCTCCTCCAAGGTTCCTCCTCAAAATTTCTATTCTATCATTCTCTAATCTGGTCCCTTTTCCATATCCCCTTGGGGTCCTTTTGTAGAAGGGAGGAGGAGCTAGATCTATGGGTCACACGACACATTTTTCAGAATCCCATGGAGGAATCCTAACTTGTGTTCGACTCTGTCAGCGGTGTCATTGTACTCGGTAGAAATAACCACCACCTCGCTCCCATGAATGACTTCATTTCATTCATGGGAGGTCGCCGGCTTGGCTTCACCTGAAAACCATTTAGATTGCAAGGGTTAGAATTTTTCACCTCCATTCCTTGAATTATTTTTTTCATTCGTGGGGTCGGTGCCATCATCATTACCCTGTGAACCATTTGGTTTGAATTTGTTTCGTGAGGCTGTGGACTTCCAAGAAGAACTGTGGTCCATAAAGGACATATAGTTATATGTGCACTATTTTCCTTTTCCAAATATGGATTTTTCAACATTCTTCTTAAATTTTTTGTCTAGTTTGTTATTCACCGATTTTTAAAATTTATACGATTATTTACTTTCCCTTTGGAAAGTTTTCAATGCCGAAGAGATGACCCTATCGGAATGGGTTTTGGTCAGGATGAAGAGAAGTCTATTCTGAAGTAGAAATAGGTTATAGATGTTGAACTCGTTTGTGGTATAAAGGTGGAACCATATGAGGTAAGACACCTATATATAGTTTGTCTAGGTTATTTTTCTTTTACCATATTTCTCGACGAATGTTTTGCTCCTGATTTTACCTCACTCCCCTTTCTCTCACGAACCGTATCCTTTTTATATGCCCTCCATCCATGAACTAATGTTTCAATTCCATGAAATATGAATCCTCTTCTAGAAATGGTGATTTTGGATAGTCGTGTACCTAGGGTCATTGCATGGCTCCCTTGTTCTATGAATTGTCAGTCTTCTAGCCAACGCTTCTCAGGCCAGCACCTCATGAGCTTCCATGAGCTGTAAGTGCGGCTTCCAAAAATAGTTTGGTTCACAAGAGATGCCTTCCATGAACCTTTCTAAAAGATTCAGTATGTTTAATAAATTAAGTTATTTTCCAATTGTTGGTTTATTGCAGATTTTTTGGGTGAATATTTTACTTGCATGGACTTTTGGTGAAGGGAACGATAATGGATCTTTCCCTAACATCAGTGAATGTGACTAGAAGAAGGTTGACTATGGTTGAAAACATTGAATACAATATTTGATGTTATATTGTTCCTCATAATGGTAATTTAAAAGTACTCATTCCACTGGAACTTGCGGATTTTTATCTATCCAATCAATTTTCGTTTTATATCTTCGGTCTCCAAGACGAAGCTCCTTTTCCACCAGTTGATCAGAGAAACTTCACTATTCATCTCGAAACGTCTCGAGGATGTGATCAAGTGAACATTTCTTCCATATGAAAAATCACAATGGATATGATCCAAGATGATATATTTTTTCGGAATGGCTCTTTGTGGACGTAGATAAGTCAACCCCATTATAATATATATTCTGATTCATTCAACCGATATTATCCCTCTATTATAAATATTTCATGTGGAAACTCCAATTGAGGGTGGAGATCCAAATGGGACCTATGGTCTTGAGGGTTCTTTTCTGATGAGCTGTCATGGGAGTTCTAGGTTCATTAGAATTTCGTGTAACTCTTTACACCATTGGAAGCTGTCAACCTATATCAAGTGGTGTGGGTCTCTTAATTCACAGTTTATTCATCGGTAAAGATACTACCCAAACTTCTCAGCTGCTAGTGTTCACATACTATCACTATTCACCTTTCTTGTGGTGAAGTGGGGATGAGTTGGTGGGATATCTACCAGATAAGGGGGCATCCCATTATTGGTGATATGTATGATGAATTCCTATAAATGCATAATAATTAGAAGAATTTTGATCAAGTAACCCTATTGGTAAGGGATTTTCTAGTCAGGGAGAATGGATTGCGTGGTCAAACTCTCAATGATCACTCGAATTTCCATTTGAATATCAGAGAGGGTTATTCTTGTAGGTTAATGGGACAAGTCTGGGAGTTCTTCATATTTGAACACATCCAACCCAATAGTCATGATAAATTCTAGGCTCATGCTGCGCTACCCTAGAGTTAGGTCAATACACCACTAGGGTTTTTGAAATTTAAAAATACAGATCTCCTGAACTTATATTGGATGGTTTTATTTCCATGTTTCTAATAAGTTTTCTCTTTCCTTCCCATGACATTTATACAGTTGTCCGGGTTTTCACTCTAATGATGGAAACCAAGCTATCAGAGGGGTAGCCCCTCAATTTATCTATTCCCACCTTACTCAAAAGATTGATTTACTGGGTAAGATATAAGAAGGGAGGCCCCCCATAATCTCAGCAATCCATTTCAATTTTTGTATGTTTGGAAAGAAGATAATTTCCCCTTCTATGAGTATCGACATACCGTGGAGGTTCCTCATTCTAAATTTCTTCTAGGTTTACTTAAAATTTCCATTGTTAGCCCCAAAATTTTGAGTTTCTTTAGAAAAATTTTGTTATTGAGTTGTATTTCTCAATTTTCTTTTATACCTTAATCCATGCAACATAGAGAAGCAGTACACAATTGGTGGGGTTCTTTAGAAGTGTGTTCCTACATCATCGCATTTTAGGACAAATCTTGACCTCTCGCATGGATAGAAAAACTATCTACAAACCCTATGCTACTTATAGGTTTTCGAGAAAATTCAGATCTCTATAGTGAGTTGAATTATTCCCAATTACCTAGGTCAAGAGGGAATATCATATGGTAATCCTTTTACCACCATGTTTGATGATGGTGTGGGATGAATCCAACATGAAGTATCTTATTCCTCCTTGAGCGGCCTCTACCCACATAACATTAGAGTATGCCCAATAGTTAGTGGCTTGTTATTCTGATGGTTCACTATCCAGACCAGTCCAATGAGTGAAAAGGCGCATTTCTATATCCTTTCCCATTTCAACCATACCAATTGCTCAATATCCCTCCATTTCTACTATAAGAAGGAACTTCTTATATAATTTAATGCATTCATATGTGGCTTTCTCTATGCATTCTATATCTGTGAAGTGAAATTAAGACCCTATATCTCTATATGACAAGGTTTGTGGTACTAAAAAATCTTGTCCAAGTTGAATGTTGTTGGGTATCCCTAAATTCATTATCTACCCCTTAATATTAGTTCCAGTTGTCGAGCTATCTACAAAGTAGGAAGGTTCCCCCACTTGGGTAACCCAGTCTAGGGTGGTTCCGTATACCATGATGTCATTCCAGTTGTTGAGATAACTGCTGACACCTTTACCACCTCTCATACCAAATTTTTGTAGCTCGATAGGATCTAGTTTCACATGAGGCAAACTCGGGATAAGTAACATAATCATTTCATGGTCTAATTCTTTCATGATCTGAGGGAATCAATAAGGGCATTTGGAATATTGAAAGGGTTTATGTAAATCCCTATAAACATTATTCCTTTTTTATTACCCAAATTTTTTCTAAACTTGATTTGGTGAGGGATTATCGAGTGTGACTTGAATTTTTCTTAGGCCAACCATTGTGGGTTTTTTTACTAACATGTTTTCGGTCTCAATCAATTGTTTGGATGCTTGATATTTTGTATAAACCATACAATGTGTATGTTTAGCGAGTTAGTACTCGACTATTGTCTAGGATGCCCTGTGTGCGTTTTCACCATGGATAGTTCTATATTTTTGTATGGGATGTTTAAATTCTTGAAAACTAGACAAACATGACTAATGTTTTAGTTCGAATAGATTTGACAATGACTTGTAGAGTGAGGTTCCCAATTAGGGTTTGTGGATCAGGGATGTCCCAATACTTTATAGACACTAATGATGGATTTTTCTTTACCCTGATTTTGTGGTTTTTGGTTATGGGATATGAGGGGGTGGGAATGTAAGACATAGGGCGTATAAAGATAGAAAAATCTCCCATCAAGGATGAATTTTTTTGGTTGATAAGACATTTTTTGGGAGACTTATGAAATTCCATCAGGGTATTATGTGAATAGTCAAAAAAAGGTGTCCATAAGACACTATCCATCCATTCCTAATATCTAGTAAATTTTATTGAAATTTGGATTTGTTTTGTCTTTGTAAGAACACAGGGGGTGGTATGTTGGTGGAAAAATTTATCGAAGTAATAGGTTAATTCAAATCAGTTTTGGTATAGAAACCGCTCCCACATGAATCTGACTTCTGTAAAGGAGGCTGGAGCATGCTGTTGTTGAACGTCATGTAACCTGGACATTTGGGGCTCATCATTTAAATTAATTTTACTATGATTAGAGGTGTAAATTACTTTTCCTTTTCATCGTAGTTTGACCATAAATTTTCTATCATCTTTAAGCATGACACCAAATGGACCTCGTGGTGCTAAAAATAGTGCCTCAACTTATGGACTACGAAGATAAGGGCCATGAAACTCTTCTTGATTTTTTGAAAAATGATAATTAGGATTGATCATGGTCTGGATGATATAATAGAGGCTATTATTGAGGACTGTTTCATTCTTCTATGCAATAAAGGCACCTAGGGATCGCTCCAAGTCAATCACATACCTAATTAGTGGTATTCCTTTGATAGGCGTCGTTAGTACTAGAGGGATTAAGAGGTACTTCTTGAGCTTGTATAATTATTCATGAAATTAAGGAGTACATTGATATGAAACCTCCTTTTTCATCAACCTAGTGAAGGGAAATCATTTTCCTACAAGGATGGATAGGAAGCACCGAATGTAGGTTAAATGTACTTGAATTCCTCTCAACTCCGTGAGGTTGGAGTAGGTGACATCCTGAGAATAGCCTTCATATTCTTGAGGTCAACTTTGATGCCATGACGATGTACAATGTAGCTGAGGAATTTCCTTGAGGTGAAGCCAAATGCACATTTTAGGGTGTTCATTTTTAGACTATTAATCCATAGTTTATTGAAGGCTATTTCATGATATACCAACTGGTCTGATCATTTTCATGATTTAACCACCAGATCATTAACATATAATTTGATGAATTTTCCCTATAAGGGATTGAAAATGTGATGCATGGCAGGATGATATGTGGTGCTGAATTTCTTTCAAAACAAAGTGTATGACCTTGTAGAAAAATATTCCATGGGGGGCTTGAAGGTGGTGGATTATTCAGCTTTCTGGCCCATTCATATTTGATTATAACCTGAATATCCATCAATGAAAGAAATATCCTTCTATCCAGTAGATGCATCAATCAATAATTCTGTGATCTAGATTTGAAAGTCGTCATTCGAGCAGTATCGGTTGAGGTCCCTAAAGTCAATACAGACTCTGATATACATGTTCTTATATTTATTGGGGACTATGTTGTCCATAAAAATTATATATTGAACCCCCCAAATAATGATTTCTTGAATGATCTTGTGTAATTAAACCACAATTTTGGCATCATGTGTCATGCCCGTTCTTAGGGAGGCTTGCGTAAAGCCATGGTGGTCTTCTAATAGGACCTAGTGGTGAGTGGCCACTTCGGGATTAGGGCTTGGCATTTCTATATAGTTCTAGGAAAAAAAACTCAATTCTGTTTTTGAAAATAGGTGTATGCCTCTTATTCTTCAAAAGACATGGTTTCACTAATCAGATTGAGCTGTAGGTCTTCTTATGTACCCAAGTTGATTTCTTTGAGTTCACAAACAGTGGTAGATATTCCCTCCTCAAATTCTAGAGGGTCGTCCCTTAGGTCTTCCTCTTCATCATACTTTTATACATCCTCATCATCTTACACTTATTATGATGTGGAAAAAATTCTATTGATGAGATCCCCATAGTTGATAGAAGAGATGAAATTCTCGTTTCTGGGAGATGACGCAACTTCTTCCAATCCATCAAATATCTTGGAATTCCCTAGGGAGGTTGGAGAGAGGGGTGCAAGGGTGATTTATTCCTCATGTACCCCAAAGGGTGAGGCAAGGACTTTCTGGATCTATGAGGGTGGTTCAAGGGAATTTTTATCCAACAAATCACCCTCTTATTGGGAACACATGGGATTTTTGCCACTTTTGGGCTTAGAGATCAAGACCAAAATCATGAATATTCCTGAGTGTATGTCTAAATTTTGACATGTTCCCTCAATATGATTAGTGGGAAGTATGTAATTCTCACCGAGCTTCATGAGGGGGTCAGAGGGAACCATTTCCAAGCCATTTGTGGCAGTAAACCAATCAATTCCATCAACCAAATGTCCTTACCCATTTGGATCATAAAAACCTACATCAATATAGTGTGACTTGTAGAACTCCAATGGGGCCTTATTAGTGTTAAGTGTCTTAAATCACCCACTAAATCAATATTTGATGCACTAATAGTAAGATGAGTGAATTACTGTGTGTTGATGTAGTCAGGGCCTTCCTAAAAGAAAATTGAAGTTCGTATTTTACCAAACAACCATAAATCCTGAGTTAGATATGAGGTCTCCAAGCCAAGTTTTGAGAATTATTTGGCCCAATGGCTTCTTCTCGCTTTTTACATATCCCAACAAAGTTGTGGTGTAGGGTTTAAGATCATCATCAACATGGCCTAGCAGTCAATGTGTCCACATAGGGAGGAGATTAACTATAGATCTATTGTCAATAAAGAATTTTCTAACATCGATATCATTTATCATGTAAGACACATATAGGGGTTTGATTTTCTATTACATGATGGTGTATTCATCATGATCAATGAATGAGATAATTACATGGTATTCCATAGTACTGGTCTCTATCTGATAGAGTTTGGGGGTATCCACTTATTTTTCATACTCATTGGGGCATAGAAAAGATTCTACAAGTGCTTCCCTACGATCTACAGATAGATTTACTGCATGAAAAATAAATTGATTTGTTGGTACTAAGGCCAACTACATTAGAATATCATATATTTGATATAAAGAAAAGTGCTTCCTGACATTGGGATTATCTTTTCTATGTGCTTTAGGGGATGGAACACTTGATGAGTATGTGCCAGTTCTCAGGATATGAGCTAGTGAGGCTTCTGAATTTTTTGAATTTAGAAAAGTGGGTCTAATTTCATTCAACGAGTAACTAGTCACCCTTTCTTCTCATGATGAATATTCCATAAATATTGGAATATAGTGTCTTTTTATAGGAGTGGGAGATTTTCCCTGTACCTGTTGGGTTTGTTTAAGGGTTCTTTCATGGGTTTCTGCAATGTTGACAATTTGAGACAGAGAGTGACCATAAGCATGATTTCTACCATGGATGCACCTTGTTGGGTATCCTTGGCTCTGGTGGCCTTTTCCTCTGGCTCCCAAATTGGGTATTAGGAACTCTAGTTCTTAGCTATATTCTTAATCATAGAAAGGATCCATTAAATGGATGACATTAATGGGGCCTAAGAATGGTTCCTCATCTGATGATGAATCCGATTGATTGACTTTTTATCAGGGGTCCATTTGGGGGGGGGACAATGCCCATTTTTTAATTTGGAGGGACAATTTCTATTGCCTCAGATATTCTAGCCTGAAATCTGAGAGTGAAAATGCCAAATTTGTACTTGATGTAGGTTCATCTGCTTTCACTTGAAATTCTTAAACCATGGAGGATTGTGGGGTCGTGGATGTTGGTTTTGTTGTATTAAGAACTATTGGGGAAATATCCGGTTTCTTCAAATATTCTTCGAGAATTCTGTGAGCCCAGTTTAGTATTTTATGATTCATCCAACTATAAAACATCTTCTTTTTTTTTGAAAATTACTATGTTCCATTATCCATCTTAATTCAAGTCAATAGTGGAGAGATATGCCACATGTGATGGTGGGGGACCTAGCTTGAATTTACTAGAGACTATTTTAGCAGGTCCATAAATTCAATGAACTCTTAGATTTTGTGCCCTAGTATCCGTTGTAAGGGACAATAATCCATTCTGTCATCGGGAAATACTTCATCAGCCATCTTTGGGTCTGGAAGTTGGAGCAAGTTGCAATTAATTGAAGCTACAAAGTATCTATGTACTTTATCATCTCAAAATGAGTCAAATTTATTCTTTTGTTCCTCAAATTGATTTCTTCTAGCTCCTCTCCACTTTTCCTGATGAGGTGGGTAATTGCAGACATCCAAGGGGCCAGGCATGGTTTGGTGCGTGTCTGTGAGATAAAGCATGCCCTGGAGGTGGCTTAAGCATTTTTGAAGTCGCTTTAGCACTTACAACTATTTTCTCTAGGGCCGATGGGGCTACCTGAGAGTAGAGATTAGTTCGCTCCAAGGACTATTCTATTATTTGGGAAAAGACAGATAAATTACCAAACCCACTTGTATATTTTACCAAGATAAGTGGTCTTCACAACTCATTATGAAGAGTATCAATGCACATAGAAAATATCTAGTCTTAGGGGATTGGTTCCCTCAAAGAGTAAGTCTTATATTTTTATCTAGAAATGGTGTTTGTAACTCTTTCATTTTCTCATTTCTTATAGTTAACGAGGTCACTGAATATCATTTTTGGAAATGTAGAGATAAAATAGAATAGGAACTGGAATCGAAGATTCTCCCAACCTATTATCAAGTGAACTAAAAAACCATTGTACCATATGTAGGCTGAACCCTTCAAGGTTCTCACGAAGCATCTAAGATTTACTACCTCATGTTGTTCTAGGGTTCCCATCATGGGATCGTAGTAAGATGATTAGTGCATCATATGTTAATATGGGTCAAATGATCCATTGAACATTGGGAATATGAGGTTCATGAAATTTTTTAGTGGTGGTACATTGCTTACCTAGTAAAGATATACTCCATACTCCTCTTGTATCATGTCAAGCCACCCTTACTTAGATTTCAGTTGATATTCAAATGAATGTATGGTAGTTATGATTCCATGATGCATGTATTGTTGAATTTGAGCATGGATGGGAAATTCCGACAACAGGATTGGTGAGGTCGGAGCTGCGGGCACATGAGGTGGATACTCAACCTGGGGAATCCTATGTGGATTTGCCTAAATTTTTTAATATTGTTTCCTCAATGGAGGAAAACATTGTTATCCTGCCGCGATGATGTTTATGTAGAATAACAGTACAAACACTACCTTGAACAATCTTTCGATCATCACATCATTTTATGGGATGAGTCCTTGTGGAAGAGGAACCTCTATTACGAGTGTGTACTGATGCTCTACTGAAGGTACATATCTAGTAGGATGACTTTCTTAGAGCAGTTTGGTGTTGATTCGACTTAGCTCTTTCATTTCTTCCTCTTTCTGAGCAAATCACTCCTCAAGAATAAGAAATTCATTTTCAGGGGGAGGATTAGTTGGGTCATGTATAAATTTTCTCTTGATCTTGTGGTTATTGGAAATTCACAAATGAGGTAATTATGGATTGGTTAAAAGAGTTCCAAAATTCAGCGGGGCTCACTAGTTCCAGGTATGCACACCTTCAGGCTCGGTGTGGACCACCATCGGGAGGGAACCATCTTCTCTACCATCCAAATTATTTGTATCATTTTTAGTGAGGTATGTGCGATTGAAATCTATTATTTCCACCGATTCATACCACATTGGGGGCAACATACTAGGTGTCGATTGTTAGGATAGAATTTCTCATCCTCTATTAGATCTTATCATTTAATTTTTGGGTCCCTCTTCAAGCTTCTTGTTGAAGGGTATCTTGAAGGGAATATTCAAATGACCTGGCCATGCGTCTCTTTTTTGGGGGACATGAGCCTTGAGATGGGACAGAATGGGTAACCTTTCTATTCAGTTTCCTCTCCGGGTGGGAACAGAATGAATTTCATTGAGCAGGTGGTTGAGGTAAAAATGAGCCCAGCCTTACAAGCTGGGGTTGCTTCTTTTCTACTATTTATATGTCTTGGCCCATATTTTTTGGTCTTATGAGGGAATTTTTTGTTAAACATTCCCCCATCCGTATGGGCTCATGTTGATCACATACTGCGCCAGTTGTGGCTTCTATTGCCTCAATCTTGATCTCATGTATTCTGTTGTGGGTGTGATCTAGATATGGTTTCATATATACATGTGGATTATTTTCTTCCAAGGACATGGGATGTACAGACTGATTAGCTTCCCTTATGTGAGAAGCCTGTTGAATTTTATTATTGTCCTAGTTTAAGAGTTTCTTGATGGATTTCACTTGTCGGGCATGATTCTTTTGTGACTTACTCGAGGTAGTTAATGTTGAGCATTCCACCTTTCCTGATATGGGAGTACATTCAACAGCTATCTTGTGATGATAATATTACAAGATGTTACCTATAGTGGGTTCTGCTGGATGTGATGTGATGTAAATTGTAGATCTCCATGTTCTCCCCACCATTGGATATGAATAGAAGATGGGGAATCACTGATGATTCATCACAACATGTCTAGTGAATGGATGCAGTTGAGTTCAAGGACTTTCTTTCACCTCTCCGATTGGGGCCACCATATAGATGAAATGGATTCTAGATCAATTTGATGACGTACCTCCCACATTATATTAACATGGTCTGCATACTCATCATAGGATAGGAATTTCATTTTCAATAGGAGGAGAGTGGTCTAAATATTAATATGAATGTTGTGCATTAATTATTTTAAAAACACTCTTGGAATGTTGAGCTAAGAAGTGGTTGTGGTCCAGAACATAACTGGAATGTCATTTCTAGCTATTGGTCTTCTCAAAATAAACATATTATTTTATTCTTTACCCGGATCTTTCTCTACATGGTGTTCCCAACATGGGTGTTTTATGATGTTTTCATCCCGAGTAGCGGGGCTTGTAGGGGTTTCTTTGAAGCATGAATGATGTGGGCGTTACTCAGAGGATGAGTGTGGCTCCGGTCCATCTCTTGGATAAGAAATGATATCTCTTTTCATTGATAAGGTTTCTAGATTTTCTAACACCATCCTTCCAAGCATGTTAGAATATGAGATCTTTCTCGTATTTAACCCATTGAGTGAAGGACCTTCTTGACGATGTGACTTTTGAATACGGGGAGGAACTTCATAGTTGATTATGTGGTGGATAGGGCTACAATTTATCATATTGTTGGACGACAGGTTGATTTTCCATAGCATATTCACTATGGAGGACCTTCAGGGTGGACCTCAACAAGTTTATGACCTTCTTGTTATTGATTTTCATTGTGGGGAGGACCTTATCAATGACTACCACCACGGTGAGGACTACCATCATGGATTGATATCTTGATGGATGGATAATTTCTATCGTGTTAATCCTTGGGAGGACCTCTAAAATTAATTTCAATTAGGTGAGGACCTTCTTGTTTCTTTATGTCAATGTAGGGAGGGCCTTCGTAGTGACTGCTATAATGGGGAGTTCTACCATCATATCTTGATGTCTGATTGCAGGGAGAATTTCCAAAGTGTATACCTTGGAGAGGTTGACTAGGGAAGATGAAGGTAAGGGGAGGACCTTATTTCTATTTGATCATCTAGTCAAGGCGAGGGATACCATGACACTCCTCAGGAGATAGGTTTTTCTAATCGAAATTTTCATTCCCATGAAGTAAACCCTTGTGGGTACTCTGAGGAGGACCATCAGAGCTACTAGTAGTGACATTATAGGGATGAAATTTGAAACTACTACTACTAATTAAATAATTTAGTAATGGTTTTAAGGATCTCAAGGATATATTGATAAATGTTTTATGGTGTTAAGAACATCATCTTCCATCAGAGAATAATCATGATTGTGGTCTTAATTTTATATCTACGTCTTTTGTATTTTATTTTTGGGTGATCTATGGTAGGAAACATGGGATTTTTTATATTGGTAATGAAATTCATATAAAGGTACCTATTTGGTCGGTTCCTATGATGTCATTAGGATACCCCAACGAGCATCCTGTGTTTTTATAAGGACACATGCATTCCATAAAGTGACCACCACATTGGACCGGTGTCCCCTAGTTGAAAAAATTATTTGTTCCCGATCCAATTTTCCTTGTGTCACAGAATATGTTCGTTGAACCTCCTGGACTTGGGAAGGGATTCAAGTCTACTCTGGAGTGACAATCTTATTTTAGAATGAATCTCCCCACTTGAGGAGACCAGTTCATGGGTCTGACTACTCACATTTTCCATAGATGCGATGATATATTTATAGGTCTAGATAATATGACTAGGAATCTAAATTTGATCCTTTATCATTGGCAGGATGTGATGATATACATATTTTTCTGAACAGGTATAAATTCCCATTTCAATGTCAGAGCTGAAATTTGTACCTGTTAAATTCCTTCATGTGTTTTCAGTAGGTATCAGAAGTTATCCTATCAAGGTATAGAAACAAGTCTACCCATGAAATGTACATAGGATATGCCTAATACTTTCTCTAGGTGACGCCATATTTGACTGGTAGGTTTTTTATTTGCGAGTAAGAATTTGTATCTACTCTTTTTTCATTGTATTTGTCTCACGGGAGTGATATGTATAAAAAATAATTTTAATTTTCTTATATGTTCATTCCATAATATTTTACTAGTGGGATTCATTGTGTTAGGTAGGAATTTGTATCTTCTTATTGATTGCGACCATATTTGATAGGTGGGATTTATGTGCATTGTCATTGGCAATGTTGCATGACTGCCCATTCTTTGCATCCCAATTTGGATGGCAGGTTTGGTATGTTTCAGTAAATTTTTTTTTGATTGCATCCATTTTTCATTCTATTTTAATGATGGGATTATTGTAAATAATCAAGGATTTTCATCTGCCTATAATTTACCACTCTTCTTATGTAGTGGGTCTGATGAGCATTGGTAGGAATTTTCACTTGCTCATAATTTGTTTTCTTATATGCGTGGAGGGATTTATAAGAGGGATCGTGAGTGTGCACCTTCTCATAATTGGACACCATGTTTATTTAGAGCATCTAATTCTAAGGAACAAGGGTGATGACATGCTATTAGTGATATGTTCATTGCCCTCAGCATGAAGTTCCAAGGACCTATGCTTGTTGATCTTCAGCAGGAGCCCTGGGTATGAAATCCTCTTTAGAGAAAGGATATTGGGTTGTGTGGAACTGGTGTCAACATTATATGGTAGGGGATCTTGAGCAGGGTTCCAGTAAATTAGGTTAAATGAAATCAGTGATGAATTTTTCATCCTCTCTAAGATAATGTAGGTACTCATTATCACATTATTGGGACTACCTCCCAAAACCAATGTATATGGCAAGAATATCCCACTAATTCTGGATCTCCGCCCACTACTGGGTGAGCATCTAGTGAGGATTCATGTCCTAGAAGGCCAGGCTTACTACCTATAAGATGAGGAGTGTACTATTCTTGTGGTACCGTCAAATCATCATATTCAAGACCTAGTGTTGAAGATGCTGGGTAGGCGATGATTTCTTATTCTCCATTGTGGACCCATATGGCTGTGTTGTTGTGAACGCGCGTGTTTGAGAAAACTATCAGGATACCATTGGATTGAAGGCATCTTTGTGTAATTCCTATAATATATTACATGTAGAGACAAAAAACCCCCTTCAAAGTAGAATCTCATGAGCATATATATAATTGAGGTTCTTACTTTACCATCCTCCTTTTGAATGTGAAGGGGATTTAGGTGGGGTAAGAAGGACCCATGGTTAATGATTCACATTTAGTTCACCATTTTTGTTCTTGCTTGATTCGCATTGTGGACCCTTTTTGGTGGGCAAGATGGTCCCACCATGATTGGGTAGTATATGATTTTTTTGTGTTACAAAGAAGGTTCCACAATTTAGTTGTGTAGGCTGGTGATTTTAGGGGTTAAATGTTTTTGAAATCATCCCATGCTGGGTTTGATGTCCTAGGATAGTGTTCAACTGGTTTATTCATAGATCCGTAAATACCCAACTACCATATTATCCATGATTAATTGACTTGATTTTTGATGGAAGATGCTCGTAGGATGATTTGGCCAATGACACTTGAGGAATCACAATGATGGAGAGGATGGGAAGTTAGACTCATCACATCCTTTTGGGGGGAATTATTTTCTATTCTAAGACATCCATACAGATTTAAAAAATTTATATGTTCTTGAATACTTGGTTCATCCCCAAGAATGTGACTATGGCTTATTCCTAGGTTACAAGATTAATAAAAAATATGCATGGGTTCAAAGTCATCTATATATTTCTGAGGTTCTCTATTGATGAAGACATATGCATGTATCCAGGGTTCTTTAACAATATTACCCTATTTGGGACACATTAGGGAGTATCTGGCCTTTCACAAAGACAACAATGATTTAAGCCATATGATGACATGATCTGAAGTTTATTGTAATTCAAGTGGAAAAATATTGTTTTTATTTTGGAGAGGAACTCATAACAGGAGCCTCCTACATATCTTCGTGAGTGGAATCAGATCCCACATAGTTCAGTGCCACTTATCTGGACACATCAACTTTTAATTTTGTGTGATGAGGACATATCCATACATTTTATGATCATGCAAAAAGGATGTCTAGGAAAAAGGGTCTACTCAATATTTGGTTTTAGACTTAAACCAAGGTTGAACATGGTACCCGTAAGCGATGTAGTCTTCGGGGTAATGGGTGGCCCTACCAAAAATATGGCTAAAAACATTAGGTATGTTTCGATGTCAGTTTTGGACCTCAGGGAGGCTTCCTACCTGTCCTAGTAGTTTAGGAATCAATCCCCTCATAGTTTGCTATGATGGGGGTTACATATAGAAGGTTCCCATAAAGGAGGCATAATTTTGGGGTTACATTGGTAGGGAAGCCCCCTTTTAAATCAGAGTTGGAACTTACACCATAAAGAAGGATTTAATGAATTGGGGGTCATGATTAGTGTTAACCTCAAAGAAGGATGACCCTTGAGCTCAGGCCTTAGACATACATTCTACATATCCCAGGTATGGTGGGATTCAGAGGTCTCGTATTTCATTTTTAGAAGTGGATTTTTTGGGTTTTTTTATCATCACTAGCCTCAAAGCCAACATTATTCATGCTTAGTGTGAGAAACAAGAGGATGTGAAAGATTAAATAACCCACACACATTCTTTTTTTTGTTGATGGAGAAGGAGGAGGAAAATGGAATAAGAGGCTGGGGTGAGAGCACCACCTCCTATGATCAAAGGGACTTACTCTAGGAGGGATTCCTTGATATTGGTTCTGAGAAAGGGTAGGAATGTTTCTTCACATCAAAGGGAAAAAAGTGAGATTTCCCTTGTATTTCACTTAATCTCATCAAATGGAAAGACATGTGATTACCCTCTATATCTTGTATAGGGAAGTTCATATCGGTATCCAAGGGTTGGAACCCGTGTTACCATGTGAATGTAAACTTATGGACATTTCAGGTTTCCACATCATTATGGAGATTACCCACATGACTCCACTTACCATGGGTGTGTAAACTCAGAAGGGAACACTAATTCACCCAATGATTTAATCATATGGGTCAGATGGATTTGGAAAAGGCATTAACCTAATTCCATTAGACTGGTTCATGGAGGGACGATAGATGAGGTGACAGAAATGGAAGGATATTATCAAAGTCGGCTGGTGAAATACCCAAGTGTACCCCATTCCATGTACCATTTCTTCATGTCGAATGGGGACCTCTCTATATAGCATGTTTCTATGTGGGTGGAGGGGTCATCCATGTATCGTGGTGGTATGTAGGCTTGGATGCGGTCCATGTAGTGTTTTGCTACGTGACACCCAGTTCCATCCCCGTAGCATGGTGC
Source organism: Viscum album (assembly GCA_963277665.1). Lineage (NCBI taxonomy): Eukaryota > Viridiplantae > Streptophyta > Magnoliopsida > Santalales > Viscaceae > Viscum > Viscum album. The sequence goes on from OY728141.1 coordinate 352,954,908, forward strand.
TACGTGATGTGAAACTCCATCCGCATAGCATGGTGCTACGTGGTGCGAGAATCCATCCATGCAGAAAGTTATACATAGTGCAGGGTTCCATACACACAGGGATGTGCTATACGAGATGTAAATTTAAATAAGGAAACTTGGTTATACACCTTGTGGGGAGTTAATCCATTAAAGAATTGGGTTTGTATCCTACCGATTAAAATTATGTTTTCTTATTTAATTATATGTGTTGGGATTTACCTATAAGGTACTTTCCAAAAGGTTCCATGCTTCATTAATCAATATCTTAATAAATATATCTCTAAAGGTTCATCCTCAAAATGTTTGTTTGGTCATCCTCCAACCCGATCCCAATCTCGAATCCTCTTAGGGTTCTATTATTGAAGGTCAGAGAAGCTAGATCTGTGGGTCACACAACATCTTTTGTGGAAGCCTGTGGGGAAAACCCACCCCGCATATGACTTGTTTAGTGGTGTCATCGCGGTGACGAAAATAAATAGCTCACTACTGCGAATGACATTGTTTCATTAACAGGAGGCCATAGACTACACCTTTCTCGAAAACTATTGAGTTCATAGGGGGCCTCATATGTGGGGGTAGAATTCTCTACCTTCATTCCAAGAACGACTTTTTTCATTCATGGGGTCAGCTCTATCTTCATTAACCCACAAACCATTTCATTTGAGATTACATCAGGAGGCCACAGACTACCTGTGATGTGGCATTCTGTGAAGGACTTATAGTTCACGATAGACTATTTTCATTTTCCAAATATGGATTCTTCCACATTCTTTTTCGAATCTTCCTATGGTTTTTTCTTTTATCCCTTTTCCAAATTCTCATGAGTATTTTCTTTCCCTTTGAAATTTTTTTATGAACCAACAACCCGAAAAACCATAAAAAATCCACAACACCCAAAAGACCCTAAAAACCCTAAAAACCCAAATAACCCTAAAAACATATAAAAATCATAAAATATCCATAAGACACCTTAAACTCCTAAAATATTTTAAAAACACTAAAAACCATAAAAACACTAAAAAACCCAAAAATCCAAAATAACATAAAACACCCTAAAATTCATAAACCCATTGAACCCTAGAAAAACTCTAAAAATATGAAAAAATCACACAACCCTAAAACCCCCTAAAAACCAATAAAAACCATAATATCCTTAAGAAAACCTTTAAACCACTAATAATCCCTAAATCCCTAAAATTATCAAAAAAATCTATGAAAACCGAAAAAAAACTCTAAATTCTCTATACACCCTAAAACCCCCAAAACCCTTAAAAACACCAAAAACAGAAAAGAAACACCAAAAAACACTGAAAACACAAATAAAACACATAAAAACCCAAATACCCTAAAATCCTAAAAAACTATAAACACCAAAAAAACCAAAAAAAACACTAAAAACACTGAAAATAAATCCAAAACCATTAGAAACCCTAAAAACTCAAAAAAAACCGTAGACTAAAATACATAAATACTGTTAAAACAAATAAAACCCCAAAACCCATAAAACTATCAAAATAACATAAAATCCCTAAAACCCCCTAAGAACATAAAAGAGACTCAAAACCCAAAAACACCATAAAAACATATAGAACCAAAAAATCCTAGGTGAGTTCCTATATTTATTTTTTAGGGATAAAAAACATTTTCCCAGGAGCGGAAACTCCCATACCCTCCTCACGTAGATAGGGTTCCTTTGAAAAATCCTGTTCTTTCTCCCTCTAGTGTGGTTCGGCCTTGGCGCCTGATATCTCACCTCTACTTAGTATTAGATGGTGATGGAATAGCATGGCCTGGTTGTGTCTGGTGGAATCTTCGTTCCGCCTCCCATCTTTAGGCTTCTCTAAATCTGGAGTACGAGATGTCATCTATGGAACGTTCAGTGTCAGATTTGGTAATCTTGGCTTCAGTGTTCCATGGATGGATCTCTGGGATCCGGTTCAGTCCATTGGCAGCTTTACTGTTCCTCCAATTTTTCGTTTGTTCCAGATCTGGCATGTTCGCAGTCATCACTAGCATGCTTGGCCACATATTTGGAGTGCCTGGCTTCAGGGTCATGGATTCGCACGAGTGTGTGTCTCCCCAAGGTGGTCTGGCCTCAGAATCATGTTTCCCTCCGGCATCAGAGCCCTTGCGGCTCCTGGTGATGGGTTTTGGTTCTGGATTTCTGGGATACAGATTGCCTCTGGTTTTCCACTATGACTACCCTGGATCTTGATCTGATGTGCATAGAGATAGCCCTGGTATGCATCTGGACTCTTTCATCGACTTTGTCTAGGTTCATCCTTGGCTTCACTAGTGTTGAAAACTTTATTTACGTCGGTTATTTTTCATTTTTTACGTCGGTTTTTAGCCAACGTTAATACAGATGAAATTATAATTAACGTTTTTAAGTCAGTTATTTAAAAACCGCCGTAAAAAACATAACATCGTGGTGTTTATCACGTCAGTTAATTAATAACCGACGTGCCAAAACTGGGGAGTGGGTTTATAACGTCGGTTATTATATAACCGCCATCATAAAATGGGGGGGGGGGGGGGTTTATCACGTCGGTTATATAATAACCGACATTATAAACACGTGCGGGGGATTTTATCACGTCGGTTATATAATAACCGACGTACTAAACCTGCCCGTGGGGGGGGGGGGAGTTAGCACATTAGTTATTTAATAACCGATGTGGTAAACCATTTCCCCGGACTTTTATCACGTATGTTATTAAATAACGGATGTGATAAACCATGCCACAGGTGTTTATCACGTCGGTTATTAAAAGAACCAACGTGATAAACCCTTCCCGATTTCTTTATCACGTCGGTTATTTTATAACCGACGTGGACAAAATTTCTTTTTTTAAAAAATCGAATGAAGTCCTCTTCTCTCCCCTAAGAAAAACCAGAAACCAAATCATGAATTCATACCATAAAAACAGAAGGATATCAAAACAAGAAATAAAGAAAATATAAGCATTTTCATTGATATCATATAAAACTTACCGCACTTGACAGCCACCATCACAGCCCTGGACTGTACCCCGACCCCCTGGGTAGCCCAAAACACCCCGGGACAGCACCAAACACCCCGGGACAACCCCCACCCTCATGTATACCCCCTCACACCATGGACAGCCCTCCCCCACTCCATTGAAGCCCCCACAACACCCGTGGATTGCCCACGACCCCTTGGACATCCCCAAACACCACGGGACAACCCCCCACACCCTAGCCATCCCCCCCCACCCCATTGGAGCCCCCACCACACCCCTGGACTGCCCCCCGACCCCCTGGACATCCCAAAACACCCCAGGACAACCCCCCTAGACATCCCCAAACACCCTGGGAGAGCCCCAAACACCCCGGGACAACCACCACCCTCATGTATACCCCCCACACCCCTCGACTGCCCCCCCCCCCGACCCATTGGATCCCCCAACACACCCCTAGACTACCCCCCCGACACCCTAGACATCCCCAAACACCCCGTGACAATCCCCCCTGGAAAGCACCAAACACCCCGAGACAGCCCCAAACACCCCGGGACAACCCCCCCACCCAAATGTATACCCCCCATAACTTGGACTACCCTTGCCCACCCCATTGAAGCCCCCACCACATCCCTGGACAGCCCCCAACCCCCTGGACATCCCCAAACACCCCGGGACAACCCCCACCCTCCTGAACAGCACCCCCTCACCTCTTACCATACTTGACAGCCCCCATCACGCCCCTGGACTGCACCCCAACCCCCTGGACATCCCCAAACACCTCGGGACAGCCCCAAACACCCTGGGGAAACCCCCCCCCCCCCACCCTCATGTATACCCCCCCACACCCTGGACAACCCTCCTCCACCCCATTGATGCTCCCACCACACCCATGGACTGGCCCCTGACCCCCTGGACAGCCCCAAACACCCCAGGACAACCCCCCACCTTCATGTATACCCCCTCACACCCTGGATAGCCCTCCCCCCACCCCATTTAAGCCTTCCCCACACCCCTGGACTGCCCCCGACCCCCTGGACATCCCCAAACACCCCGAGACAACCCCCCCCCCCCCCCACCCTCCGGAACAGCACCCCCCTCACCCTCTCACCCCACATGACAGCCCCCACCACACCCCTGGATTGCCCCCTGACCCCTTGGACTGCCCCAAACACCCCTGGTACACCCCCCCACCATCATGTATACCCCCCACAACCT